>CM042697.1:84512761-90512761 GCA_023614405.1 Avena insularis
CAAGGCAGCGTGTATTTTAAATAGACGAAACTTTTCTATTAGATGTTTAAACTTGCAAAATTCATAACTTTTGATTCACACGTCCAAATTTTGCAAATTTTATATCAATGGAATAAGAAAAATAATTCTATCCAACCATGTACTTTGTTTAGTAATTTGCTTCTACAAACTTAGTTGTTTTTGCAGAAACTTGTGTAGGCATAATTTGAATATAAAATTATTCTAGAAATATTTTAAGGTAAAATATTTGGTAAATGGGTTGATTTGAACCTACTGACCATATGGATTTAAAAATATATTTTGTGAGGCTAAAGGAATAAATCTTTGAATAAAAGCATTTCTAGCTAAATAAATTTATTGAATAAGTTTTAAAAATGCTTTTTAGTAAAACCTTTGGAAAATGATTTGATTTAAACTCTCTAACCCTAAACACCAAGTTTTGGATTTAAAATATAGTTGGTGAACCCTATAAAAATATTACTTTGTTTAAAGGCATTTCCAACAAAATAAAATATTGCTTTAGTGTAAAAATGGTTTATAGGTAAATTTTGCAAATGGTTTTAATATTAAACACTTGACCTTAAAACACTAACATTTGTGTTTAAAATATATTTGTCAAAACACTAGAAATTATTACTTTGATTAAATCATTTCTAACAAAACAAAAATGATTTAAATGGCCATTTTCACTAACTTGATATCCAATGGTTTTGCCACTTTTATAAATGACCAATATGTGTTTTAAAATGTTTATAACCTATTACAAACCACTTTTCCAAATAAAAACCATCTTTGGCATGCTTGCATGCATTTATTTTATTATTCTATGTGATGAATTGCTTGAATGGTAGATTGAATTTGTGCCTTGCTTGATTGAATTGTAGTGAACTTTGAAGTGTGACTATTGCAAGATCAAGGAGTGAACTTATATTCTCTACCAAAAGGTAGTGCTGCTTCATACTTTTGTCCCATTATTTTCACTATGCACTAGTGATATTTCTAAAGTAGGACTTGCATGGAATTTTTGCTAAGTATAAACTATGCCATGGGAAATCCTAGTAGATGAAACCTTAGTAGAATTTTCCTAACTTAAGATTCCTACTACCATCAAGCTTAGCTTAGCTAGTACAAAACAAGGGTGGATTATATTCATGCTATGGAATATTTCTAAGTCAAGGACTTGTGTTTTGTTTAATAAAACAACTAAGTGAATGAATCACCTAGGTGGAATGGTATTGCTTGGATGGATTTTTGTTGAGTGGTTACACAAGGCCAGGACTGGTGAACCTTGTGTATCTCACTTGTGGAATGCCACCCAACAAAGATATTTGAGATGTCAAATGTTGAGAAGCTTCAAGTGCAGCCACTTGGCATTATGGGCTCTGCACGGATCATATAGGTTGCAATAACTTAGCCAAATGGAAAGTTGGTGGTAGGGGATGATAGGTTGGGCAACGTCCATTATAGTCTAAGGAAGGGTTCTGAAAGATCTTGTCTCGATGCATGTCGAGTCTTGTGGGAAAGTGCACCACCTCTCGAGATAGTAAAATCTAAGTACTTAGCCGTGTCCCAATGGACAATTTGAGCAATCAAGACATGGAAGCTATCAAGGATCTCCTCATCCCAATTTATAAGTTAAAAACTTTTGGTTGAACAAGGGTTAAAGGATTACCAATGTCTATTGGTTGATGCCTTGGGTGATTTTGACGAACAAAAACTTAGTGTTTTCAAATGATAAGGAAAATCTATTTTTTAGCAAAGCAAGCTAAGCTCCACTTAGCCAAATGCATATAGATGATAGATACCACTATTCTACCATAGTATCACTTGCTAATATAATTCAAATGTATTTAATTTTGTGTATGTAAATTTATTATGTTGTAGGTTTGTTCGATGTTAGTGAAGTGTGTCGATTAGGATTACAAGTTCACAAATCATCATGACGGCCTGTGGCACTTTGAAGATGAAGGACTCCATGCTATAGTTATTTCTCATTGTGATTGTAATGAGACAGCCAAATGAGCTATGTAAGATGTAATGAATTATTTTTATTCAGTTATAAAGTTGTATTATGACCTTTGTTTCTTTGAAATTACATATTAATCGTGATGCTAGCTATTTATCATAGGACTAGCACGAAACACAGGGACCTTACCTTTTATACCATGGGTCTTGTTGTATGGCACGTTAATCGTTGTTCGTAGGATCAGAACTCCCCGCATTGACAACAAAACCCTTAGAAAAATAGGAGTCGTGATTTGTTCCAAAACTTTATTCACAAACGTCTTGTAAACTCTTTCCTCATCCTTTTGGTTTTGATTCTACATCTCTTCCTTTTCAAACATGATGGACAAAACCTCAATAAAGGATCAAAGACTTACCATATAACCTCAACATGAGCAAATACATCACCATAAAAGACTTCAACTTGAGCAAAGACTTCAACATCACCATGACTTTAACTTTAGTTTCAACAAGGACTTACAACTGGACATCACTAAGGACTACAAGTGAGACAATAAATATTACTTCAAGACTTGGAGACTAAGGAAAACAACATAGAAGGAACCATCATCAATGGAAGTTTGTGACCAAGATAAGAATTTCCAAGGATACAATGATCTTGTTGGTTAGAAGGAAACAACTAAGAAGAATGGAATGACCTCAAGAAACCATAGTTGACCACCATATTAGTGTTTAGTTTAAATCAAACACACCAACTTATGTGCATAGCAAAATATTGCCTAATAAAAATGTGCTTGAAACTTGTTGTTTGAGTGGAATGTTTGTCAGGATTGCTTGCACATTGCTTTGTGGAATTGTTGGGGTATGACTTCTTCCTTATAAATCTTTTCCTATTCTAATCCTAACCAACCCAAACAGATGAATTCTCCAAGAGACTCCAACATCAAGAATGGTGACAACAAACCAATGTATGCACATGAGAGAACAACTACTAAAGTAAACCAAACCCAGCTTGAATATGATGACAACTCAGTTTTTTAGCCAACAACAATGAGTTGGACCACCCTGCAAAAGTTTTGAAATCCAATCCCAATTGTTGCAACGGATGACCACCCAAATGATCGACATGAGCACAACCATTCCATGGAGTTTGTGACAAATAATGATGTCAAGGATGATATTATAGAAGGAACCAAGCTTGCAACATTTGTGGAGACATGGATCACACTTCCAAAGAGCATGACGATCAATGGCCCTAATTGTGAAGAGAAACATCGAACTAATCAATGCCCCACATCTCTAGTGACTTGTTTCTATGTGAAGGAAAACACCATGTCCCTATCCAATGCCCCATCTATCCCATTGTTCAACAAGAAACAAGGTGGAATGCATCAAGAGTATGGAGAAACTTACGAGGAAAGAACTTCTACCAAGAAGGATGAAGACAAAGGCAAACCTCAGATCGCACCTCCATACATTAGGAATCACCTTCATGGACAAAAGAGGAAACATAGGTATTATCCAAGGAATCGCTCAAGGAACTGAGGAGACTTTCCCACCTTGGGGGTGAGATATGAAGTATCCTTAGCTAGATGAACCCCAGCTTTGGAGAAACCCAAGAAAAGAAGAAGGCGGAAATTATCCATGGTGCAACAACTGCAAGATCTAGGCCATTATATATCAATGTCCATAGAAGATACGTGAAGAACTCAACCTTGTCACATGTTACAATTGTGACCAAACGCATATTGGCGCAAGCAATTGTCTAGAAAAGATGAGATACAAGACAAGCAAGCTCATGAGAGATCTCAGCCCATCACACATAAGCCTAAGTAAAACAAAGGACACTATGCAGATGTCTCATTCAGAAAAGTTTCATCAAGATCCTAAGCAAGCCATGATGTACTCTAGTGGAAAACTCTTTTAAGGTGGTAGTGTACCTTCTAGTTGGGCCTTGTAGCCAATTTGTAACCTCTAGCTTTCCCCAAATCTCGACGAGATTTTTAAGGTGAAGGCAGTCACATCCCCAAAATTTTCCAAATTTTGAAATGTGAAAAGCAAATAAACAAAATAAATAATTGCTGAAATTTAGGGTGAAAAAGAAAAACTTTTTGATCTCCAAATGAAAACATCAAACCCATCTTGAACAAACTTTGAATAAAAATGTAAATCCAATGTACTTCAACAAGTGAAATACATTCATCAATAACGTATCTTGAAATTTAAACACTTGGAAAAATAAACCAAAACCCTAATGGAAAGAAATCATTTCCAAGTGACCTTCTAAAACTATGGAATTGATCCATATAAAATTCTAGCAACAATCATTTTAAAATGATCAAGAATGATAAATAAAAATATTATAAAAACCATGGAAATTGGTCACTCAATTTGGGACCATGGATAAAACTATGAATTTAGCTGTTGAAAGGAAATAATTTCCAAAGCTAATAAATTCCTATTCAAATCCATACCAAATGGTGAGAAAATAATCCTAAAGATATTTAAAAGATAAACAAATATTAAATAAAATTATACAAATTCACCACCCAAATTTGACTTATAAACAAAAAGATATGGATTTTATGAGACAAATAAAGAAATAAATAAATATGAATATTTAAAGCCAAATTAAAACTTCATTTAATCCATAAGCAAATGAGATAAAGTTAATCTAAATTCAAATGAAAGAAAGGATAAAAGAATAAGCAAATAAAAGTATATATGGGATTAAACCCTATTCTAATTAAATTTAATAAAGACAAAATCCCTAATAGAAATGATTACACTAAATCATGCGAAAATAATAAATGGAATTTCCCAAGAGAAATAAAAGTTAGTTTAATTAACCTAAATGGGGATCAAAAGAATTATTTGAATGAAAATTTATATAGGATTAAACCATATTATTTGATTTGAATAAAGACAAATTCTACACAATTTAAATGATTAATAAATTATATTAAAATACTAAATAATTCAAAAAAGAATTATGAACACCCTATTAAATAAATAAAACATACTGAAAAAAGGTTGAAGTGGAAAATTAGAATTAAAATAAAGAGTTTGAAAATATAATTAAATCTTTATTTGAATAAAAGACAAGTACCATACTTTAAATAAAATATAAAACATAAAATAATAAAAGAATTATTCCTAAAAACAGTATTTAAAAATACATGTTTAAACATCACAAAAGTCTTTACTGAAAAGTTTGGAAAAGATTCAATTCAAATGGTTATTTTGAGTTGTTCTCGACCAAATTCAAAAACAAAAGAATAAAAGAAATAGAAAAAGGAAAATAAATAGAGAAGGAAAATGGAAATACGCCCAGCCCAACCTGGCCCACCCAACAGCCCACCTCTCTCTCCTCCACCTCAAGCAGTAAAACGACCATACCACAAGATTTCACCGCCGCCACTTGGATGATTGGACCCCACCTCGTATTTCTCTTCTCTCTCGCTTAAACGTCGGCCCCACTCAGTCGGGTTCGCTCACCCAATCTAATGCATCTGCTCCTCCCGATGTCATGTTGAATTCATGGGTTGAATTCATGATTAATGGCTCATGATTCTCGGCCACACCATGCTCACAGTAAAGGCTCCTTCCTTCCCCACCTTCCCTCACAGCCTCATTTCTCCGCTGGCCACTGTGTCAGGCTCGATTTTGCTCGAGACCACGCCCACTCCGGACGAGCCTCCGCCCAAATTCGGGAAGCACCAACCACCGCCTTGCCCCCTCGAATTACCCGAGCCTACTTCCCCCACCTCCTCTCCCTAGGCACCTCCTGCAGCAACTACTGCCCACTGGGTGTTCCCTATTTGCTGCATAACGCCTTCGCTCAATGCCACTGCCTCCCCGCCACAATTCGCCGTGAGTTCTCCCTGTAGCCTCGAATGCTTCTTCTCTAAATGGTACTTCAGTCATCATTCTGCAAGCGCATCTAACTTCCCATTTTCTTGTTTATGGTCCGTAGCTCGCCAACATCACTACTGCAAGTAACCCATCATCAAGAACCACTCCGGCTGAGAGATGCCGACCATTCAGACGCCTTTTCTCACATTTACAACCTTGAGCTTCAAGACGACGAGGCTAACTTCGTGAGCTATTCCCTCTCCCGGTGACTTCCTGTATCGCTAAAGTAATTCATCCTCATCTTATCACACACACATCCACTCCCGCCGCCGCACTGCCCATCATGGTCAATGCACTGGACCGCGATGCATCCAAATGTGTGTTAGATTCATTTCTACGAAGGGGTATGATCAGAGCCGTGACGATCCCCTTTTAATCCAACGTACACATCACTCGATCCAGCTAAACCGCTTTTCGTGCCAATAAGAACAGGGACGTGTGGCAATCGCCTTGTTTTGGGGAAATAGGCTGCAACTTTTCATTAGATGTTTAAACTTGCAAAATTATGTCTTTGATTCACACGCCCAAATTTTGCAAAATTTTATATCAATGGAACTGTAAAAAAACACCTCATCCTACAAATGTACTTTATTTAGTAATTTGGTTTGTAAACTTAGAAGGTTTTTGGCAGAAAAACTTCAGTAGGCATAATTTGAATATAAAAAATTGGCCCTAGAAATATTTTTATGTAAAATCTTGGTAATGGGCTGATTGAACCTACCCAATTCATAGAAAACCAACTTATGGATTTTAAAATATATTTCGTGAGGCTGAATTAATTCTTGAATAAAAGCATTTCTAGCTAAATAAAACATTGGAATGAGTTTTAAAAATGCTTTTGAGTAAAACGCTTTGGAAATGGATTTTATTTAAACTCTCTCTCACCCTAGACACTAAAGTTTTGGATTTAAAAATATAGTTGTGAACCTCTATAAAATACATTGTTTAAAGGCATTTTGCTCAAAATAAAATATTGCTTTGGTGTAAAAAATGGTTTATAGGTAAAACTTTTGCAATGGTTTAATATTAAATACTTGAACTTAAAATGACTAAATATTTGTGTTTAAAATATATTTTAGAAATTACTAGAAATTATTACTTTGATTAAATCATTTCTAACAAAACAAAATGATTTAAAATGTCCATTTTCACTTAGTTGATATCCAATGGTTTTGCCACTTTTATAAAATGACCAATATGTTTTAAATTTTATAACCTATTAGAAACCATTTTTCCAAATAAACAATCTTTTGGCATGCTTTCATGCATTGCTTTTATTTTTAATTATTCTATGTGATGAATTCGTTTGAATGTAGATTGAATTTGTGCCTTGCTTGATTGAATTGTAGTGAAATTTGAAGAGTGTGACTATTGCATGATCAAGGAGTGAACTTATATTCTCTACCAAAAAGTCAAGTGGTGCTTCATACTTTTGTCCCATTATTTTCACTTTATGCATTAGTGATGTTTCTAAGTAGGACTTGGTGGCCGGAATTAAGTATAAACTCATGCCAGGGGAAACTTAGTAGATGAAACTTAGTAGAATTTTCCTTTGTTAAGATTCCTACTACCATCATGCTTAGCGCTTAGCTAGTAGGAAAACAAGGGTGGATTATATTCATGCTATGTATTGGCTTTCTAAGTCAAGGACTTGTGTTTTGTTTAATAAAAACAACTATGTGAATGAATCACCGGTGGAAATGGGTATTGCTTGGATGCATTTTTTGTTGAGTGGTTACATATGCCAGGGACCGTGAACCTTGTGTATCTCACTTGTGGAATGCCACCAGAACAAAGATATTTGAGATGTCAAATGCTGAGAAGCTTCAAGTGCAGCCACTTGGCATTATGGGCTCTACTCTGATCATATAGGCTGCAATAACGTGAGTCAAATGGAAAGTTGGTGGTATGGGATGATAGGTTGGAACGATCCATTCCGGGTCGTGAAGTTTCCCAAAAGATCTTGTCTTTACGCATGTCGAGTCTTATGGGAAAGTGCACCACTTTCGAAGAGAGTAAAATCCAAGTACTTAGACGTGTCTCTGCAACGGCTAATTTGAGCATCAAGACATGGAAGCTATCATGATCTCTCATCCAAATTTCTAAGTTAAAAAACTTGTGGTTGAACAAGGGTTAAAAGATCACCAATGTTCATTGGTCATGCCTTAAGATTTTGACAAACAAAACTTAGTGTTTTCAAAATGATAAGGAAAAATCTATTTTTAGCAAAGCAATCCTAAGCTCCAATTTTTACCCAAATGCATATGATGATAGATACCACTATTCTACCATAGTATCACTTGCCAATACAATTCAAAATGTATTGACCCTGTGGCTGTAACTTATTATGTTGCAGGTTTGTTTGATGTTAGTGAAGTGTGTCAGACAGGGGATTACAAGTCTACAACCAACATGATTGTATGTGATACTTTGAAGATGAAGGACTCCATGCTATAGTTATTTCTCATTAGTATTGGTAATGAGATATTCAAATGAGCTATGTAAGATGTAATGAATTATTTATTCCTGGTTATAAAGTTGTATTATGACCTTGTTTCTTGATATTACATCTAACTGTGGATGCTAGCTAACATCCGTGACTCAGCATTGTAACTGGGCTGTGGACCTTTACCTTATAACGGGTCTTACACAATCGGTTTAATCAAGAGGATGAGGAGTAAATTCCAAGAATTGAAGCAAGGAGGATGACAAGAGTTCAATACCGTACAAATTTTTGTCATTAGCTAGGTATGCACCAGATGAGATTGACACCGGCCAAAGAAGAGCGAGAGATTCTGAATGGTTCTGCATGATGAGATGCAAACAAGAAAGCAATAATATTCCGCTTGTCGAGACATTATTGAAGCCTTTAGTGGATTTAACTGTGATGGAAGGCAAGATCAACCAAGCCAATGAGGTCCTGCAAGCGCCGAATGATGGAATCAACCAGAACCTACCATACCCCCAAAGTATCGCCTAAACCCATCTCACAGGATATGCCCCAAGAAACAATAGACCGACAACCGGGCCCAACCTATCCCAACCATGGAGGAGGAAACCTCGCTGAATGGTCACGGCAGATTCTACACCCAGAGAGATAGTGGTAACGGCGAAGGGCATGCCCGTACCATCTGGCAAAAGTAGATGAGGGGGTGGTGGTTTTATCCAAAGTCTGCCCCGGAGGGTAAAGACTCTACCGCTAGATTGTATTATGGTGGAGGCAGAAGGCCTGATTTGCCAGGGCGTAGTCGCTATGTACATGATGGAACATGCCTTACACGCCTCGCATCGGGAGGTTTATATGACCACCTCCCCTAGGGCTTTATATATCTCGTTTAACCGGGCTTAAGGTTTTCAGATCGGGTTTAACCTAATCCGACTGGCCTATCTACCTCCTGGGGCCTTTTATTTCCAGTCGCTAATCCACGCCAGCTCCTGATCCATTGCTCATAGCTCCACCTCGGCCATCGGCCAAAGCTGAAAAATGTCCGCCGGTATACCTTAGGCATATCCTCATCAAGAGCGTCCCCGAGGCTGTCAGCCGACATGTAGGTGGTTGCTGGCAAATGGAGCATACGGTTTAATGCGGACATCCAAATAATCGGTGGCTGCTCCTGAATAAAGAGAAAAACTAGTCATTCGTCGCAATTTTCGTTAACGGTTTACGAAATATTTAGTCACTATTGTAGTGATCGGGTCGGCGAAATGAGTGGATGAAGTTGACCGGCCAAACGCAGTCAAAACTATAGCCGTTGGAGTAATCCAAAGGTAACTTTCATGAATCACCGCGAGTAACGGGGTTTCCTGATTTGCTGGTAAATAACACTATAAGGGGAATGTAGAAGCGATCAAACTACCCTCGTTATTTCTCCGATTGCGCCGCATTCGCTTTTCCTCTGCAGAGATCGCGATCCAGCCGATCCAAAATCCTCCGAATTTCCACGTAACTCAGCCGCTAATGGCCCTCCCACCGAACCATGGCAGTCTGCGGTGTACGAGCGCCATTTAGCTGGCTTTCGAGAGGCTGGATTGTGTACCGGGCAGGAGATCCCTCAAGGGCCGGAGAGGTGACTCGACCTGCCACAGGGAGAGTTCATTCGTTTACCAAATGCACTGAACGGGCCGGATTGCCCATATCTTTTCTTCAGCGCCGCGCTTCATGTGATCCAGCCGTCGGACTGGGCTCAAGATAGCATCGAGCATCTCGCCATTTCGCGGGCGTTTCTAGTGCTACCTAGGTCAGAGGTCTCTACTTCCCCTGCAGGCAAGACCTATTCCACGGGAGGATCAGTCGCGAAGCAGGCTGTGCGCATCAATGTCGCTATGGCGGCTTGACGCTTCAATTGAAGTCGTAAGGCTTCCTTTTTTGATTTGATGTCAAGCGCCAAGGCTACGCGAGCAAGTGGAAGAAGTCTTGGTTTTACGCCAATGTAGGGACTCTGCAGGCGAGGTGGCGCATCCCAAGATACTCCGGCCGCATCAAGTTCAACCACGCCGACTCCAAGTCGGGCAAGTCTTCTGAATCACCAGCTGTGGAGGGTCGTGATGAGATGTGTTTAAACCATCCGCCATGGCTCAAGAAGAAGGGTCTTTGCATCATTAACTTCAGGATAACTGCTGGCTCGATGGCGATCAGTCCCCTCGGCCGTGGGACCATTATATGCACGGTGCACACGGGCCGGGAGGACTCGACTTAAATCCTGCCTCATTGAAAAGTGGAAACTCGAGGATTACATTCCGCGCTTGGAATAGTAACCACCAAAGCGGTGTACTCTGGACGTGAAGGCTGGGGTCGCCTCTACACCGCCAAGCATCCAGCCCCAACGGTAAGTCTTTTCATCGCCTGCAATGAGTTAATGCTGTGGCGGTTATAACGACATCGCTCTTGCATATTGCAGCTTATTTCCTAAGTGGTGGAAGGGTGGCTTCGCCCGCAGACGACGAGAATTCGAGCTCATCTGGCCCAGGTCGGGGCGAAATACCTCCTGCCAAAGGCAGCCGAGATGGCTGTGAGCCACGCATTTACTTGTGTCCGAGGAAGAGGCCGCCCCGCTGGTTCGCAGAAACCTGCTGGCAGCGGCCAAGACGTAACTCGAGGCGTAGAAGCCTCGAACGCCGCCACGCATTTAACTTCCTTCTTAACACACCTCGTGTCGCCAGCCACTCCGTCAAAGAAGAAGAAGAAGAAGGAGCGGAAGGCCTCTTCCAATGAGGAAGACGGCTTAGCGAGACAGTATCTCCGCTTCATTCGGGCGAAAGAACGATGCCACCCAAATCGGCCAAGGATGAAACGCCACCGGACGTGGTGGCAGCGCCAGACGCATACCACACTGGCCCCGAGTGAGGTGCCTTTCCGGCCTCGAATGCAAGCCGGGTTGTTCGCTTCTCAGCCTCTAGGGTCGGGGCCGCCTCCCGGTCGTCAGTTTCACCTCCTGTCCCAGGAGGCTCTCGCCAAAATGTTTTGAGGATCCTCGTCGCTGCCCTCGACTAAATCGAAGAAGCCATCCGTGGTTCTTGGGCGACAACGCCCCGGATATGGGTCTCAGTTGCAAACTGGGCCTTAACCTAGAAGTTGCCTGGCATCCGTGATCGACTGCGCTCATACCAATGCCGCCAAGTGTTTACCTGTTTAATTGCCTTGTTTTTGGCGCTGGTACCTGCACCACTTTGCTCATGTAATCATTTTGTAGGGACTGGAGTCAAAAGATAGTCCAATTCGTCTGCGTACAAGGTGCCAACAACGGGGCCGCTTTAAGGAGGACCCCTCTCTAAGAGGAAGGCTAATGAAGTCGCCGGCCCCACCGACAGCCAAGATTGGCCATATTTAAGGCTGGAAGGCTTATTTAAGTCACACGGTGTCTCTCATGACACGACGATGGCTCCGAGTGACTCCTGCAATGGGCGGCCTCAAGAATCATGAGGTGCGGCCCATCGCGACCTTTCCCCGCTTTCATGGCTATTGTGAGCGCTACGGCATGGTGGTACCACGCCATCAAGCCGCTGCACTCTGGGGTTGCCGTAGATTTTATAGTCGAGCAGCGTCGCGGGCACACTCCGGCTCTGCTCGCATCCGTGGATGCACTACAACTTCACGGCATGCTTGGCGCAGCCATCATGGTATGTCCAGTCCCCGAGGATTGGGCCACTGAATTGCAGTGGTACGATTTCTTCTTTAGAGTCTCGCTTTTGTTTCGTCGCGTTCAAATTCTCTCGAGTGCCTAAGTCGCTTGCCTTCAATGGTGGGCCAAAAGTACTTAGGACTTCTCTGATCTCCGGGGCCTCGAAGTGCCTAGTCGCTGAATTTCAGCGGTGGGTACTTTTCTTGTGGATTTTTGATCTCCACTCCTCCGAAAAAGGTGCCTAGTCACTGAATTTCGCGGGTATGGCACGCCGAGATTTTTGATCTCCGCTCCTCGAAAGTGCTTAGTCGCTGAATTTCCAGCGGGTAAGACTTTAGGGATTCCAAAGCAGTTAAAGTTAATCGCTTGATTTTTGTACAGTGGTTTGCAGCGTGAATCAGCCGACGCCTTTGCTGCCAAGTGTTATGCGCGGGCGTTGCGGAGAAGGAAACTTGTCGCCGCTCAAGAGGCTAACAAAGGATTTCTGGAAGTACGTATTGCAAGTGTAAGGCAGAGGAGGTTCGCCGCAGTACTTTGTCCCCGCTGAAAGTGAACCTGACGGGCGTGCTCGCCCTCGCTCATTGAGTTTGGCCGAGAAGCTGGATCGCCGGTGCTCGAGCGCGAGCTTAAGGGCGTGAAGGAGGAGGCGTATATCGGCGGATGATGAGCTGGGGGGATGTCAAGATGGCTTACCGCCATCGAGAACGTAAGGTCTCGACGCTCTTGTTAAGCTATGGGCTTCAAGACGACTACTCCCTTCCTTCGCCAGCTTCATCACGGATCTTCCCGCCGCTGATCGGGTAAGTGTGCCTGCCTCGCCTACCGTAATGCTCTTCATTGTGTGATCTTTGGTACTCACTATCTCCTCTGTCCATAGGTCGGATCATCGACTAAAGACGGAAGAAGCGCGAGTCCTATTCGGACAGAATGTGTAGCCATCGGCCTAGCCTCTACGCTGGTCGACATCGCCACATTGTCCATGCGATGGGTATTCCGGCCTCGGGCTTCATCTTCGTGAGATGTCGCCCATGGAAGTGATTTGTGCCGACCTCAGCCGAGGTGTGGCGATACTTGGAGAAGCGCTGCCGGGTTGTCGAGTTCATGACGCTGCCTACCGGGCGCTCCGGGCAAGGCGGGCAGGCGAGGCTACGGCCTTGGCCTCGGCCCACTTCGAGGACTTTGACCTGACGACGACGCGATTTAGGTGTGCTACCCATCATCGAACGGGCTCCTGGAGATCAGCCGAGGTGCTAAAGTCACGACGGACAAGGCTATGTGTACTGACCAAGGCTGCTCGATGTGTACTGGCCATCTTCACGATGGGCGACCTTTCCTTATCAGAGACGACCGTCGTGACCCAATCTAATTTTGTGCCAGCAGCAATCGGACTTCAATATTGAGCAGCCCTTCCGCAATGCCATGGTGGGTGAGTTGATCTATCGCACGCGACTATTAAACCCGTGACACTCCCTTCATATCAGAAACTGCACATACAGTCGTCAGCTATGAAGTCGTCACGAAGCTCATGTCATGAGTAAAAAGTAAAATGATTGTGCCCTCGAAAGCGTTAGTGGCAGAAGCAAAGGTGCTACTAAGGCATACTTTTGTATTTTGTGACATTTGTGATATGCTATAATGAAAATATCGTAGGTATTTTTGTGAATTGTTGCGGTGTTTGTGATTGAGGGTTGAATCGAGTCCCCGAATGCCGCGTCCGCCTTCTTTTTTTATGGGGGTTGTTTTACCTCGTTTTATTATGTGTTTGTGGTTTTGAATGTTATGTTATTGATGTCGACTGCCTGAAGCTCGAAAAGTTAGTCGCATAGGCGCATTCTATGAGTGCTCCAGATTAACCGCTTTCCTTTATGTTTAACGAGGCTCTGTAGCCGAGTTCTCCTTTTGTGCGTGGTACTCTTGGTTGTTCTAGGCGCAACTCTAGGGTGGGTGAGGATCGCTGTTAGCTGCTAGAATAAGCTAAAGATCACCTCCTCGCCTGGCCTCTATGGTATGGGTCAGCTCGCATGGGCTTAGTCCTCGGGCATGATCTCATCTCACTTGGCGTTTTCTCCACCGCTCGCTGAACTGGGTCGTCATGGCCTCGAGCGTGGTACTTGGCTGCTCGAAGTCAAGCTACAGGCGTCGAGGATGCGGAGGATCATGGTCATTGCTGTGAGAAGCGACAGGCGTCATTCTTGGCTCGTTGATCCAATGAAAGCCAGTAGACTCCAATGGGGCTCCCGGGTAGGCTTGCCATGGGCGTTATATAAGACCTCTGGGTAACTCCAAGGCCTCTTGTAGTGCAACTACTTGGCCGCGTCGATCGCTAAAATACCCGTGAGGTTGACTTCTTGCAGTTAGCTGATGATGTCACGTTATTACGAAAAGCGAGTGGCACAAGACACGGAGAGTAGATTTCGCAATTTGCGGTAACCAATATTTTTTATTTCATAGGCTTACTTCAGAAGATACATATGTGGGGTTCTAGGAGTAGAACTTCCGTAGGGAGTGCGTTTACGCTGCCCATGGTCGCTTACGCCGAAGTTTGCATATCCCCATGACGTTGATGAGGTAGTAGAGGGCGCTGTCGCTGAGCGAGTACTCGCTCGATGGCGGCTTAATGGTCCCTCCTATGGGGGGGGGAGAGCTTGTGCAGTGCCTCTTCTTGTCCTGGATGAGGCGCGCACTGTGGTCGCCTTCTTGGAAGGTGCGAAGCTTTTCACCGCCGCCTATGCGTAGCGCGCGGAGTCCTTGCTGGTAGATGTATAAAGCGAGTGCGGAGCGAAGCAGGGTCGCGGTCAGCCTCGTCGAGTTTATCGACTCCGCCCTGATTGCGTCACGAAGTTCGGTTTCCGCCGCTTACTCCGTGAGTAGTGGACGCACCCTTGGCGCAGTCGTTACTTTCCGAGGTCGGTGAGGCGCATGATCTGCCGGTGCTGCATACACCTGCATGAAGAAGGGGTGAAACCTCTGCACGACCTATTGATTGAGGTGCGGATGCCCCGGATGATTGACGGAGGGTAGTTTCCTCCATGATGACTCCAGCACTCCAAGCAGTCAAGGCGCTGAAGCGGTATTTCAGATGGAGAGCCGCGGGCTTCAGGCCGTGGAGGATGCTCGGTTGGCCTGTTCCGCCTAGCCGTTGGACTCCGGTGGACACTCGACGCGAGGTCGATCCGGATGTGGTGTTCTCGCAAAACTCGCCATGGCTCCTTTTGGCGAGATTGGTGTCCGTTGTCCGTGATGACGATGCTGTTCGGGAACCCGTGAGCGTATATATGAGCTCGCGTAGAATTTGGTGGCGGTCTTCCCATCGATGATTTCGGACTTGCTGGCCTCCACCCACTTTGTGAATTTATCGACCGCGACCAGGAGGTGGGTAAGAAGCCGTGAGGGGCCTTTGAAAGGGCCTACCATGTCCATACCCGCAATAATTAATGGGCGAATGGCCAGTGATGAGGGATTGTCTTGAGCGCTTCGGAGCTCGGCATGTGTGTCTGGTTGGCGATTTCCGGCACCCGCGCGACTGCTGGACGACATGTTTCCGTCTCGGCATCGGCGTGTCGCGGTTGGCTGCAAGTAGAAGCTGCGTACAGCATGGCCTTTTGCGACTCGTGAGAGTGCGGGCTCTGGCGCGGTAGGGCCCATGCACGCCACGAGTGGATGTCTGGAGGATCTTGCGTCCTTAATGCGTGGTTAAGATCCCCATGCTGGAACATCGCCTTGGATCACGCTGCACTTGTGGATCTCGGCCACAATGATGGTGAAGGATTTGCACGTAAAGCGGCAATCATCCGAGCGTCTACCTGTCTCGCGTACCATCCCAACGTGCGATACAGACCTCTGGGTAGGCGATGTCACGGCTTGGTCCGGTCGTCACGAAAGCTCGGCACATGGCGAGTGCGTACCAAGGCTGCCTTCGGTATGCAGCGGGACTCGTCTGCGTCAGATCTCCTTAGGGGAGAGACTGGATGGTTGGCGAATGTCGTGTCGAGGAAGACGCCGACGACGGGTGGTGCGAGTCGAGCCGACCCGATCACGGGAGAGTGCGCTGCCGCTTTCCTCGTTTCTTCAGCACAGTCGATCCACTCGACGGGAGTAGTACTTCGTGAAGTGTCCTCAGCTTGTTCCATCGCCTTGGCGGTATGCGCCATGGTGGAGAGACGCGCGGCATAGTACCGGGGCGATTTTTGCCCAGCGGACGTAGGTCGGAGTCTCCGTAACGTAGGGCGGTTGACATTCATCTCCTTGAAGCTCGTGATGCCATGGAGTAGTGCCTCGATTCCGCCATGTTGTTGGTGCATGGGGTGAAGTCGAGGCGCAGGACGTGAGCCAGAGCTTGTCTCCCTTTGGTGAAATCAACACGATCCCTGCTCCTGCGCCGTCGCAGCATTCTTGGAGCCACGAAGTGCAAGCTCCAGAGTGGAGGTATGGCAGCTTTTCGGGGCTGTCCGGGCCTCTTCTGGCCGGGCGTGATGAAGTCCACGAGAGCTCGCGAATTGACCGCTTACCGTGGCTACGTATTTGATGTTGTGGATGCTCTATTTCGACGGCTCCACTTGGCGACCTCTCGCCTGGAATCGCCTTCGCCAGTTCGCGGATGATGTCCTGCAGCAGCGCTTTGAGGAGACGCGACCGTGATCGGGTGCTCCACTGAGAAGTAGTGGACGCGTAACAAGTATAGTTCTCAAGACCGCGATACCAGTTTCTGGTATTGCGATGGTATCGGCTTGGCGCCGACTCGGTGAGGACCTCGCTGATGGTACACCGGTCAGATACCGGGCGCCTTTCCTCTTCCCTCCTCCACCGCCGACGACCATGACGGAGCCGACGGGGCGCTGATTTACGCTACCGAAGTCGCGACGTAGACCAGCATGGGTTCTTTGTCGACATCGGCGGCATGGTAGTGGTGCTGCGAGTAGCACCTTCTTGAGGTCGCCGGGAAAAGCGCCATCCGCCCTTGTCCCACTGGAAGGTGGGGTTCTTTCCAGCCATCGAAGTGATATAGGGGCATCGCCTTTTATTGCCAATCGGGGATGAAGCGGCTCGAGAGCCGCTGACCGCTTCCGCCAGCTCGATCGCCGTCATCGCGCACTCGGGAGGTTCTTGTCAGAGTCGAGCGACGATAGGATAGATTTTAATTGGTGACTTCGCCGATCCCGCGGGTTGAGACGCACGTACCCCAAAGATGGTTGCCCTGCTGGTACACCAAGGTGCATTTGCCCGGGTTGAGCTTTTATCTTGTATTTCCGCAGGTTTAAGCGAATGTTTTCGCCAGGTCGGCGAGAAGATCGCTCTACGGCGGCGAAGGAACACTTTCACTACCACGTCAGCTGCGATGTGAAGGCGTGGATGTTGCGCCAATTTGGCTGCCGCAAAGGCGTTGCTGCATGCAATCACCGGGTAGGTCGCCTGGCCGCGCTCTTGAGGCCGAAGGTCATGCATAGCAGAGGGCTCAATGGCGGATGAACACCGGCTTCCTTTCCTCGCCCTGACAGCCATCTTGATCTGGTTGTACTACTGCAGGGAGTCGAGGGAAACATGTGCTGTAACTCAGGAGCCCAGCCGGTGGAGTCGATTATTTGGTCGATCCGCTGGAGGACTTAACCGCTGCTCCTTCCGGCAAGGCGCTGTTTAAGTTTGTGTAGTCGATACATCCTCCTGTGTCCCATTTTCTTTTCGACCAGACTGGGTCATACCACTTGGAGTATTTGATTAGCCGGATGAAGCCTGCAGCGTAGTAGATGCTGCACCTCCTCGGTGCAATGGCTCAAGCGGCACTCTTCATTGAAGACGCGGCTCACCTTGACGGGTCGCACTTTGGGGGTCGGCGTTGACAGTTTGTGCTCAATGAGGTTCCCTAAGGGACACCTGTGGCATGTCGGAGGGGCTTCCATCGCTAGATGTCCCTATTCTCACGGGAGGAACTCTCGATGAGCGCGCTTCTTCCCATGCTGGGCTCATGCCTGCCCTGACCGTCACTGGCCCAGGCTGGAGTCGCTCGGGACCAGCCTTCGGCTGGACAAAAAGCAGGTGCGCCATTGCCTCAAGGCTGAGGTGTTGGCGCCCTCCGAGTTGGGCTTCTTGAGTATGGTGGTCGTCGTTGTTGACCTCCGCCGTATTTCTGGCAAGCTTCCGTTGGCGTGGCTGGTCTCATGAGACCGTGGATGACGGCGTCGGCGTTCGGCTCCTTTGGCCTCGCACTTTCGCGTAGCCATGTAGGTCTCCGTTGATGGTGATGACTACGCCGCGCGGCAGGAGCTTTCATCGCGTTTGCATCGCTGTGGTGGGCGCTGCCATGAATTTGGCGAACGCTGGCGCCCAGTGACGCAGCGGTAGGGGTATCAAGGGTACCAGCTCGAAGACAATCTGCTCTGGTGTGGAAGTTTGCTGGTGTCAAGGTGACTGGCAGCGTGACCTTGCCGATCGGATACGCCTTTCCGACCGACGACGAGCGCCGTGGAACATGGTGTAGGTCGTTAACCATCGATCGCTGGAGCCGCGATGCCTCAAGGTTTCGGTATAGGATGTTGATGGAAATTTGCCACCATCCATCAAGCAGTTTTGGGGAGCCGAGTCTCCTACCTTAGGCTTGACCACCAGGTGACTCGGCCTGTACTCGGCGCATGGCGAAGGTCTCAGCGGCTCTAGGTGATGGGCTGCTCCGACCAGTTAAGGAACCGGGAACGCCCACTGGGCCACTGCTTACGGGCGCACGGCGCGGACGATGACCTTCTTCTTGTTGAAGCCTGTGAAGGTGGGAGCGAGCCGCCACACTGCTAATTTTCCGCCGCTTGGCGGTTGTTGTGGGGTCTCCCGCTGCGTGCCTTCTCAATCTCCCCGAGTGTGGCGGTCGGCGGTCGTGGTGCATGGGCGGGCTTCTTCCCCGCTGTAAACGCACAAGGTTGGTTAAGGAGGGCGGGGTCGAACTTGGTTTCGCTTTGTAGTTTCCGCCGTCGTGGCGTTGCCCTCCGTCAAGGGCGCGAAGTTTTGGGCTCAGGCTGCGCGTGCGGCGCTGGCGACGGTTGACTTCGCCCATCATCAAGGGCGCTTAAGCGCTGCTGAGGTGAGTGTTGCTGTAGCGTAGGTCTAATCGAGCTCGTCATTCATGTTGTCGTTGCCAGGCGGCATTGGCCTCCGACTCATCGCCGTTTTCTGGTTTGATCTTCCTCCGCCGTATCTTTTGGCGATCTCGAGAGGTCCGGTATGTTGTCGAGTGTGCGAATGTCGCTGAGCTTGGCGACCAAGGGCTCAGGGCGGCACGAGGTCTTGAAGCAAAGGGATCGTGGTGTCGGTGGATGCCGACAGTTGTACCATAGCTCTTGCCACCGCTGGACCCAGTTCTTGGGTCGACTCGCGGGGTCCCTGGATGCATCGCTCCAGGTCCCGATGGTGGTGGCGCGGCGGGTGTAGGAGCACTCGCGCCCGACGAAGGCATCGCGCATTCTTCCTAGGAGTCGATGCTGTCCGGGAAGAGTGTTGATCCGCACGTTCCTTCCATCATTAGGGGAGGTACGGGCGCTAGCAGGTTTGTGTGGCTAGCGATCCCCATCGCCATGAGGTAGGTGTCCAGCCACATGGAGGGCCGACGAGGGTCGTATTTCTTATTTCTTCGGGCGCTTTGAAGTTCGGGCCGCCGGGTATTTTTTCGCCTCGGATCATCGGTCCAAAGGACTGGGCCTGAGCCCGCTTAGCGACCCCATTGGTTCGCCGTCATGCGGCGATTGGTTAGGTGTGTCGCAGGTCGCTGGCTGGGGTGCGCGCCAGCTTTGGTTGTTGATGATGATGGGTGCGGGCGCCGACGGGCTGACCGCTGGTGGCGCGGGTTGGTCGCTGGCACAGGGCCGTTAGGGAGAGTGCGCTTCGCGGGTCGGTGTTGGAGCTGAAGTGGTTCGGGTGGCTGGCAATTGAGGGTGTTTGCCGCTAATGGGCGGCCGCTTGAGGCCGCTCTGCTGCCCGATGAACGCGAGTACACCCGACCTTGCGAGTCGGCGCCTGCATTTTGCTGCTCGACCGCCTTTGCGAAAGGGCCCGACGCATCGGATCAGAGGGGCGCCACGCCGGTGGGATTTGATGTTGTCGGCCGCAGCTCGACCTGCCACGAGGTTATCCATCGGGGTGGAGAACAGTGGTAGGCCGTTCGCGTCTCGCTCTCGTGAGGAGACCACTATCCGCGGCTGATCCCTGGGGGGTGTGCGGTTGGGTGCAGGTGGGGCGCCCATCGCCGTCGACCCTGGTGGGGGCCGGGCGCTTCCTCCTGGTGGCGCGTTTTCACAGATCGCGCGTTCGGCCACGCGGGTCGGGTCGTTCTCGCCATCGAAGTTCAGGGCGCGCCCCTGGACGGTGGGGTTCAAGCGCGACCTGATTCGCTGCTGGTGGTAGCGATAGCTCTAACGCCCGGCCACACCTTTCCGAGGCGAAATTTTTCACCGGCGCTTGCTCCTTGGACTGCCTCCACCAGCTTTGGCGGAGTTCCTCACCTCCATTGCCGTGGAGTTAGGAGGATTGGGTGGAGAATGGATCTTCCGCAGATCGGTGCCGGGCCGCCATGTAGGCCGCGTGGCGATCGTCCGCAGCGGAGACGGGTGGAATTTTTCCACCGAGGATCCTCAAGTCTCCCATGTTGGATACCAGGGTGATGGAGCCGCGGGTGAAGCTGCGGTGATGGATCCGCAGTGACGCCGGGTCTCCGAAGTCGGTGTCGCTTGAGGGTTGCCTTCCCGCGTGTCATGAGTTTTCGGCCACGTCGCTGTGGGCCGAGTTGTACTCGGAGGCGAGGCGATGGATCGTGAGGACTTGGCTCTCGGAGAGCCGGTCGCGTGGCGGCGACTCGCGGATGCGAGCCGAGTCCTCCGAGACGATGACGTCGGTGAGGCCGACGAAGAGGCTGATCGTGCCGACCGGCAAGATCATGATGTGCGTGATGGGTTGCATCGCCGGGACATAGCTACTTGGCAAGATCTGGAGCATCTCGCCGATCGCTATCATGCGGCCGGTGGCGACCGACTCGTTGATGGGCAGATTGGATCTCGCCGCACAACACCGGCCAGACCGGCCAGGCCCCACGGTGGGCGCCACTATCGTGGGAATGGTCACGGCAGATGCTACAATCGGCAGCGAGTGTCAGAATGAAGGGCAAGGGCGGCCAGCCATCTGCGGTGCGAGATGAGGGCGGAGACACAGGTTTTTACCCAGGTTCAGCCCCCTGGAGGGTAAAGACCTACTCCTGCTAGATTGTATTATGGTGGAGGTACAATGGAACGTGCCTCTACACGCCCTGTAGGGAGGTTTATATAGACTCACCTCCCCCTAGGGTTTACATATCTCAACCGAATCAATTAAGGTTTCGGTACTCGTTTAACTTAATCCGACTGGGCCTATCTACTCTCCTGGGCCTTTAGCTTCCAGTCGCTTGAATCCACACCAGGCCTTGATCCAGTCGCCGTCTTGCAGGACCACTCGCCAGCCTCGGGCCACGGAACGCCCCTGCTGGGTATACCCGGTAGTATATCCCCATCAAAACCCAAGGTCGGAGGAAACCACAACAACAACCTCGCAACTCCAACAATTTCAACCGGCACCGCCAAAAGTCAACAACTCCACCAACACCAATCGCCCGAGGACTAGAAGCATGATGTGCTCACAGGAAAGGACAAGTCTCAGGTGACTTGTTATGAATGCGGAACCAAGGGTCACTACTCCAATGAGTCCCCAAAGAAGCTTACAACAGTCCCCAATGTGAATGCTCCAGCTAAGCAGTAGCGGCGTGTTTAGCCTGGAAGGAGATTTGCCCAGGAACTCAGCCAACCGCATGACCGTCTGTTTCACATGAATGCTGAAGAAGCCCAAGAAGCGCCAGATGTCGTGCTGGGTATGTTTTCTGTTAAATCAGTACTTGCAAGAGTGTTGTTTGATTCTAGAGCATCACACTCATTTGTTATAGAAGAATTTGCATGCACTAGTAAGATTCATCCAACAAAATTGAAGCATGTTATGATAGTTCAAATACTCGGTTCAACCACCAAAGCTAGACAAATTTTCAAGGTCGTACCTATCAGAATCCATGGCATAGATTTTTATGCTAATCTAATAGTACTTGGAACCGAAGGTTTGGAAGTAGTACTAGGAATGGATTGGATGTCGAAACATAAAGGATTAATCGACTGTGCCAAGAAAGCCATAACCATGACTAGTTAAGCTGGAGTATCAGTAGAGCATGTATCTGAAACCTTGCCCCGTCAATTCAAGTGCAACAAGAGTCTATCCAACCAACCATTGACTGTCAGAGTAGTCGGTGAATACATGACGTATTCCCTTGATGTGTTGCCTGGTATGCCCCTAGATCGGGATATCGAGTTTATCATTGAACTAATTCATGTAACCGTACCCATAGCTCAGAGACCTTATAGTATGAACCCATCTGAATTAGTGGAGCTAAAGAAGCAACTGGATTCTATGCTGTAGATAGGCCTGATTTGTCACATCCCAAGATTTTCCAAATCTTGTAATGTGAAAAATAAATAAACAAAATAAATAATTGTTGAAATTTAGGGTGAAAAGAAACTTTTGTTTCTAAATGGAAAATTTAAATCCCATATTGAACAAACTTTGAATAATGTTTGAATCCAACTAAAATTCAAATCAAGTGAAATGCATTCTTCTTAAATGCATCTGGAAATTTAAACACGTGAGAAATAAACCAAAACCCTAAAACCCTAATGGAAGAAAAACATTTCCAAGTTACATCTAAATCCATGGTTTTGATCCATATAAAATTTGTCAACAAACATTTCAAAATGATCAAGAATGACAAATGGAAATATTATAAACCATATGAATTGGTTTCACTTAAATTGGAGCCATATATAAAATCTTTTGAATTTAATAAGATAAAGGAATTGAATTTCCAAAGCCAATAAAGCACCTATCTATAAATACATACCAAATGGTGAGCAAATAATCCTAAATAAATTTAAAAAGATAAAAATATTAAATAAAGATTTTACAAATTGAAATCACCAAGTTTGGATCTATAAATAAAAGATATGGATTTTTATAAGGTAAAGAAAGAAATATTAAATGAAATATTTAAAGACCAAATTAAATCTTGGCCTCATCCATAAGCAAATGGAATAAATGTAATCCAAATCCAAATAAAATAAAGGATAAAGAAATTTTCCAAATAAAAATAAAATGACATTAACCAAATTCTATTTTGATTAAAGAAAAATCCCTATTAAAAATGATTAACTAAATCATGGGAAAATAATATTTGTAATTTACCCAAGTGGTTTAAAAGTTATTTAATTAACTCAAATGAAATAAAAGAATCATTTAAATAAAGTTTTATGGAATTAAAACTATATTTAATTTCATTGGAATTAAAACAAATACCTAATTCAAATGATTTATAAATAATATTAAATATTTTCCAAATAATTCAAGGTGAATTATTTGAAAACCTAATAAATAAATAAAACCTACTGAAAAGATTTGAAAAGATTTAGAATTCAAATGGAGTCTGAAAACATTATTAAATCTTATTTGAATAAATGCTAGGGCCTATTTTAAATAATTAAAAGACCCTAAAAAGATTAATAGAAATATTATAATTTTGACTTTAAAATGTATTATTAATCAGTATTTGATTGCACACAAAGTTTGAGTGAAGTTTGAATTCAAATGAATGTTCGAAATGATTAAAAAAAATCAAAATAGATAAATAGAAAAAAAGGGAAAAAGATTCTGTATAAAAAAAATATTTGAAAAGGAGCAGACTAGCCCATTAAGCTCAACTAAGCCCAGCTCCCAATTTATCTCCTTTCCCATGAATCGCCACCCGCTGGACCCACCTTCCTTTCTCCCTTTAGTTTGGTAAGTCGATTCTATCTTGCCTGTCGTCTTCAACCCGCTTACCTGCTCCTCCCCCTCACCGCCAAGCTTTCGCCACGAATTCTCATCACAATTCGTGTTATTATTCATAATTCTCCCTGCAACTATGTTGTACTTAATCACCACGCTCCCCTCTTCCTTTTCCCCCAACCAACGCCAGAGAGCCACCAGTGTTCTAATCATCTCGAACCCCCTTGTCTCAGAACATCCCAAAATACTAAGCTTGGATCATCAAACACTAATCATCAAAATTTAGGGTTAACAAAACATTGCTAAATAAAATTATGAAGGCATGCATATGTGTATGCATGGATTTTGAAATTCTTTGGAACCACCTTGATTGTTTCATTGCTTGTAAAATGTTTCTTAGGTGAAATAAACATCATCTAAAAACATTTCCACACTTTTCATAAAGACAAGTAAATCAAAACAAATATATTAAGGGAATGGTCATTTGGACCAATTTAACTCCCATGCCTACTTTGGCTGTCTCAAACTTTCAAAACCTATGTAAACTTTTCTTGATATTTTCACCCCTTGAATGTACTCATAACAAGTATCAAGGCCCACTTTGTGATCATCCAGAAACTTTCAAATGCATAGTTTTAATGGCAATTCAAATTGAATCTATATCATATGGGAAGATCCCACTTTTCAAAAACCACCAAACAAGCTCAACTTTCAAAACCCAAGCATCCGCAGACTCACCAGCACCAAACATAGCACACCCACCAAAAATATTTTCAAATTTCAAACTTGAGTTCTTAAGGCCATTTCATCAAACAGTTGCGACACAAATCAAACAAAATCTAAACACTATAGTGAGCGATTATTGAGCCTAACTTGTTCCCTCTTTAGCTCACAACCATCTCAGTAGATCATCTAGCAAGCTAAACTAAGCACTAGCACCACTGTAAGCTTGGCATTGTCATCAATGGTGATTAGCCGAAGCTAACCATGCCACCCCAGTGGAGACAGCAAGCTAGGAAGAGAAACAAGCCTAGCCAGCATGTCTGGGAGCAAGCCAACACCCCACCGCCACTCCCTGTCCACCGCTCGAACGTTGCCAACCACTAGACCACGCACAAGAACCATGCCAACCTCTCCAGAAACCATGCCGAGAGCATGCCCCGTGCCCACAGACCACGCGCCGCCCTCGCCGCGTGTATACTTGATCACCACCGTCCCAGCAACCCCGCAGACACGCTCGTTCGCCGCCGCGTGGACCATGCACGCTGTGCGCCATTAAAATCTCCGTCGGGCACGCTCAGAGCACCGCCGCGTTCCGACCAAGCCGCACCGCCCCACGCCTCGAAACCATGTCGTTGAGCATCGCCAGGGAGTACCGCACCATCCCCTACCTTCGCCCATGCCGATATCCGGCTATAACACCGCCCCCGACGAGCTCACCATGCGCCTCGTCGGTCCCCTCGCTCGACTATAAATAGAGGCCACCCCCAGTCGAATTCTTCACACCATTCTACTCCCCTCTCCTCACTGATCGTGCCACACCGTTCCCGGAGCAAGGCGAGCACCACCTCATCGGAATTTCAGCGGAGCCCGCTGCCTCTGGAGAAGAAGGGAGCCAGCGATTGGAGCCGCCCCAGGAGAAGCCACCGGTACCAGGGGATTCGCCGTCGTCGACTTCGTCGTTCGCCCGCCTCGCCGACCCTCGCCAGCACCCCGGTGATCCCCCAGCGACCCCCACCTATCGCGCTAGGTTTCTTTCTCGCCGGCGTTGCTCAACGTCGACGATGACTCCCAGCCGTTGGATTAGAATCAGATCGAACGTCCCACGTTGCCCGTGCACGCTTCACACCCTGTGTCACCGACGAAAGTGGGGACACCCATAAACAGCCTGCAGGGGCGCTTAAGCGCTTAGCGAGCCCGGCCCAAGAATTTTTCTAACCGCCATTCAAATTAAACCTTTTTCTTTTTAATTCAAACACACTTCTGTACCCATTTTAAAAAATCAACCCAGGTCGATTCGGTGCACCAAATTGAATGAAACCAATTTTGTTAGAAATATCTGTGAATGCTGAATCCAAGCCCGTTGGATTCAAAACATTTGGATCTGTAGATCACCCATGGTAAATATAACAAAGCAGAAGCTTTTCCGCATTCAAACATTTTTCAAATTTAAACCATAATAGCTTTTGAGTTGATTCCAACTCTCAAAAAACACATTTAACCATACCTTTCAGAATATATAAAAATATACAGGGTTACTTACATAAATAATGTTCAACTAATAAAATAATGCTACATAGGCATTTCTAGACAAATTATTTAGTTAAAATAAAAGGGTAAAACCTTATTAAATTGTGACACCACTTTAAATCACATTTCCATGGACTAAAATATGTGGTGATGACATGTGTCAACATGATCCCATGTTTGGTTTGGAGAATGTTAAATCTTAAGTAGTTTTTCAATGAGTAGAAATTACTTTTCTAAAAATAAAAGGAATTAAACCAAACCCAAATCTTGTAATGTTAGTGATGATGCTAGATCATCTATAGGACCCTTGTGTGTGATGATTGCAAGTAGTTAAGTATTGTTTGTTGATTGTGTACCTCGTATTTAATTATAGACGCTAGTACCGACCAAGGATACAAGGAGGAAGGAGGATTCTACGAAGAAGAAGCCGAGGAGAACTTCAACCACTGCTCTGCACAAGGCAAGCCAGTAACCTTGCAAGCTAACGCTTGCAATTTAGCAAGCTGATACTATACCTATGCAAGCTAACACTTGCAAGATACTCTACTGATGAAACAAACCACTATTTGTTACCATACCAACTATATGCCTTAAGCATATATGATCATATCCACTTGATAAACCAATCCTAGTTTTACTCGCAAGCTTCTTACTTTATTTCTTTATCAAAGCTCTTACATAGATTTTACTTAAGTGAATGGTAGATACTAGAAAGATATGTGAAGGTTGCATAAATAGCATAAGATTTGGCCTAAGTTAGAAACCTTGATATCAGTCTAAGACCTAAGGTTGTACTTAGTTGAAACTCCACTAGTTTACCACCCCTCATTAGTACTCACCCCCACTTGTAGATGCTAGTGCTAAGCATAAAAATTTGCTAAATAAAATTATGAAGGCATGCATATGTGTATGCATGGATTTTGAAATTCTTTGGAACCACCTTGTTTGATTGTTTCATTGCTTGTAAAATGTTTCTTAGGTGAAATAAACATCATCTAAAACATTTCCCACACTTTTCATAAAGACAAATAAATCAAAACAAATATATTAAGGGAATGGTCATTTGGACCAATTTAACTCCCATGCCTACTTTGGCTGTCTCAAACTTTCAAAACCTAACAGAAACTTTTCTGGATCTTTGCACCCCTTGAATGTACTCATAACAAAGTATCAAGGCCCACTTTGTGATCATCCAGAAACTTTCAAATGCATAGTTTTAATGGCAATTCAAAATTGAATCTATATCATATGGGAAGATCCCACTTTTTCAAAAACCACTCAAACAAGCTCAACTTTCAAATCCCAAGCATCTGCAGACTCACCAGCACCAACCTAGCACACCCACCAAAATATTTTCAAAATTCAAAACTTGAGTTCTTGCGGCCATTTCATCAAACAGGTTGCAGACACAAATCAAACAAAATCTAAACACTATAGTGAGCAGTGATTGGATCCTAACTTGTTCCCTCTTTAGCTCACAACCATCTCAGTAGATCATCTAGCAAGCTAAACTAAGCATTAGCACCACTGTAAGCTTGGCATTGTCATCAATGGTGAACAGCCGAAGCTAACCATGCCACCCCACTGGAGACAGCAAGCTAGGAAGAGAAACAAGCCTAGCCAGCATGTATGGGAGCAAGCCAACACCCCACAGCCACTCCCTGTCCACCGCTCGAACGTTGCCAGCCACTGGACCACGCACAAGAACCATGCCAACCTCTCCAGCAACCATGCCGAGAGCACGCCCCGTGCCCACAGACCACGCGCCGCCCTCGCCGCGTGTATACTTGATCACCACCGTCCCAGCAACCCCGCAGACACGCTCGTTCGCCGCCGCGTGGACCATGCACGCTGTGCGCCATTAAAATCTCCGTCGGGCACGCGCAGAGCACCGCCGCGTTCCAACCAAGCCGCACCGCCCCACGACTCGAAACCATGTCGTTGAGCATCGCCAGGGAGCACCGCACCGTCCCTTACCTTCGCCCATGCCGATATCCGGCTATACCACCGCCCCAAGCAGGCTCACCATCGCCTCCTCGGTCCCTCGCCGACTATAAATAGAGGCCACCCCTAGTCGAATTCTTCACCATTCTACTCCCCTCTCCTCCGATCGTGCCACCGTTCCCGGAACAAAGCGACACCACCTGATCGAATTTCACGAGCCCGCCTCTCGGAGAAGAAGGAGCCAGCGATTGGAGCCGCCCAGAGAAGCCACGGTACCAGGATTACGCCGTCGACTTCGTCGTTCGCCAGCCTCGCCGACCCTCGCCAGCACCCGGTGAGCCCCAATGACCCCCACCTATCGCGCTAGGTTTACATCTCGCTTGGCGTTGCTCAACGTCGTGATGACTCCAGCCGATTGGATTAGAATCGATCGAGCGTCCCACGTTGCCCGTCGCTTCACCCCTGTGTCACCCTTTAGTGTGGACACCACTTAAACAGCCAGCGAGGCTAAACAGCAGGCCGGCCCAGTAACTTTTCCAGCGCAGCCCAGTTATTCAAATTAAACCTTTTTCTTTTTAATTCAAACACACTTCTGTACCCATTTTCAAAAATCAACCGAGCTCGATTCGGTGCACCAAATTGAATGAAAACAATTTTGTTAGAAATATCTGTGAATGCTGAATCCAAGCCCGTTGGATTCAAAACATTTGGATCTGTAGATCACCCATGGTAAATATAACAAAGCAGAAGCTTTTCCGCATTCAAACATTTTTCAAATTTAAACCATAATAGATTTTGAGTTGATTCCAACTCTCAAAAATCACATTTAACCATACCTTTCAGAATATATAAAAATATATAGGGTTACTTACAGAAATAATGTTCAAGTAATAAAAGAATGCTACATAGGCATTTCTAGACACATTATTTAGTTAAAATAAAAGGGTAAAACCTTATTAAATTGTGACACCACTTTAAATCACATTTCCATGGACTAAAATATGTGGTGATGACATGTGTCAACATGATCCCATGTTTGGTTTGGAGAATGTTAAATCTTAAGTAGTTTTTCAATGAGTAGAAATTACTTTTCTAAAAATAAAAGGAATTAAACCAAACCCAAATCTTTTAATGTTAGTGATGATGCTAGATCATCTATAGGACCCTTGTGTGTGATGATTGCAAGTAGTTAAGTATTGTTTGTTGATTGTGTACCTCGTATTTAATTATAGACGCTAGTACCGACCAAGGATACGAGGAGGAAGGAGGATTCTACGAAGAAGAAGCCGAGGAGAACTTCAACCACAGCTCTGCACAAGGCAAGCCAGTAACCTTGCAAGCTAACACTTGCAATTTAGCAAGCTGATACTATACCTATGCAAGCTAACACTTGCAAGATACTCTACTGATGCAACAAACCACTATTTGTTACCATACCAACTATATGCCTTAAGCATATATGATCATATCCACTTGATAAACCAATCCTAGTTTTGCTCGCAAGCTTCTTACTTTATTTCTTTATCAAAGCTCTTACATAGATTTTACTTAAGTGAATGGTAGATACTAGAAAGATATGTGAAGGTTGCATAAATAGCATAAGATTTGGCCTAAGTTAGAAACCTTGATATCAGTCTAAGACCTAAGGTTGTACTTAGTTGAAACTCCACTAGTTTACCACCCCTCATTAGTACTCACCCCCACTTGTAGATGCTAGTGCTAAGCATAAAAATTTGCTAAATAAAATTATGAAGGCATGCATATGTGTATGCATGGATTTTGAAATTCTTTGGAACCACCTTGTTTGATTGTTTCATTGCTTGTAAAATGTTTCTTAGGTGAAATAAACATCATCTAAAACATTTCCCACACTTTTCATAAAGACAAATAAATCAAAACAAATATATTAAGGGAATGGTCATTTGGACCAATTTAACTCCCATGCCTACTTTGGCTGTCTCAAACTTTCAAAACCTATGAAACTTTACGGATCTTTGCACCCCTTGAATGTACTCATAACAAAGTATCAAGGCCCACTTTGTGATCATCTAGAAACTTTCAAATGCATAGTTTTAATGGCAATTCAAAATTGAATCTATATCATATGGGAAGATCCCACTTTTTCAAAAACCACTCAAACAAGCTCAACTTTCAAAACCCAAGCATCTGCAGACTCACCAGCACCAACCTAGCACACCCACCAAAAATATTTTCAAAATTCAAAACTTGAGTTCTTGCGGCCATTTCATCAAACAGGTTGCAGACACAAATCAAACAAAATCTAAACACTATAGTGAGCAGTGATTGGAGCCTAACTTGTTCCCTCTTTAGCTCACAACCATCTCAGTAGATCATCTAGCAAGCTAAACTAAGCACTAGCACCTTTGTGAAGCTTGGCATTGTCATCAATGGTGAACAAAAGCTAACCATGCCACCCCAGTGGAGACAGCAAGCTAGGAAGAGAAACAAGCCTAGCCAGCATGTCTGGGAGCAAGCCAACACCCCACCGCCACTCCCTGTCCACCGCTCGAATGTTGCCATCCACTGGACCATGCACAAGAACCATGCCAACCTCGCCAGCAACCATGCCGAGAGCATGCCCCGTGCCCACAGACCACGCGCCGCCCTTGCCGTGTGTATACTTGATCACCACCGTCCCAGCAACCTCGCAGACACTCTCGTTCGCCGCCGCGCGGACCACGCACGCTGTGCGCCATTAAAATCTCCGTCGGGCACGCGTAGAGCACCGCTGCGTTCCGACCAAGCCGCACCGCCCCACGCCTCGAAACCATGTCGTTGAGCATCGCCAGGGAGCACCGCACCATCCCCTACCTTCGCCCATGCCGATATCCGTCTATACCACCGCCCCCGACGAGCTCACCATGCGCCCCGTCGGTCCCCTCGCTCGACTATAAATAGAGGCCACCCCCAGTCGAATTCTTCACACCATTCTACTCCCCTCTCCTCACTAATCGTGCCACACCGTTCCCGGAGCAAGGCGAGCACCACCTCGTCGGAATTTCATCGGAGCCCGCCGCCTCTGGAGAAGAAGGGAGCCAGCGATTGTAGCCGCCCCAGGAGAAGCCACTGGTACCAGGGGATTCGCCGTTGTCGACTTCGTCGTTCGCCCGCCTCGCCGACCCTCGCCAGCACCCCAGTGAGCCCCCAGCGACCTCCACCTGTCGCGCTAGGTTTCTGTCTCGCCGGCGTTGCTCAACATCGACGATGACTCCCAGCCGTTGGATTAGAATCAGATCGAACGTCCCACGTTGCCCGTATCGCCGCACTGTGTCACCGCAGTGGGGACACCCACTTAAATAGCCAGCAGGGCGCTAAGCAGCAGGCGGCCCATAAACTTTCGGTAGCCTAGTTATTCAAATTCAACCTTTTTCTTTTTAATTCAAACACACTTCTGTACCCATTTTCAAAAATCAACCCAGGTCGATTCAGTGCACCAAATTGAATGAAACCAATTTTGTTAGAAATATCTGTGAATGCTGAATCCAAGCCCGTTGGATTCAAATCATTTGGATCTGTAGATCACCCATGGTAAATATAACAAAGCAGAAGCTTTTCCGCATTCAAACATTTTTCAAATTTAAACCATAATAGCTTTTGAGTTGATTCCAACTCTCAAAAATCACATTTAACCACACCTTTCAGAATATATAAAAATATATAGGGTTACTTACAGAAATAATGTTCAAGTAATAAAAGAATGCTACATAGGTATTTCTAGACACATTATTTAGTTAAAATAAAAGGGTAAAACCTTATTAAATTGTGACACCACTTTAAATCACATTTCCATGGACTAAAATATGTGGTGATGACATGTGTCAACATGATCCCATGTTTGGTTTGGAGAATGTTAAATCTTAAGTAGTTTTTCAATGAGTAGAAATTACTTTTCTAAAAATAAAAGGAATTAAACCAAACCCAAATCTTGTAATGTTAGTGATGATGCTAGATCATCTATAGGACCCTTGTGTGTGATGATTGCAAGTAGTTAAGTATTGTTTGTTGATTGTGTACCTCGTATTTAATTATAGACGCTAGTACCGACCAAGGATACGAGGAGGAAGGAGGATTCTACAAAGAAGAAGCCGAGGAGAACTTCAACCACTGCTCTGCACAAGGCAAGCCAGTAACCTTGCAAGCTAACACTTGCAATTTAGCAAGCTGATATTATACCTATGCAAGCTAACACTTGCAAGATACTCTACTGATGCAACAAACCACTATTTGTTACCATACCAACTATATGCCTTAAGCATATATGATCATATCCACTTGATAAACCAATCCTAGTTTTGCTCGCAAGCTTCTTACTTTATTTATCAAAGCTCTTACATAGATTTTACTTAAGTGAATGGTAGATACTAGAAAGATATGTGAAGGTTGCATAAATAGCATAAGATTTGGCCTAAGTTAGAAACCTTGATATCAGTCTAAGACCTAAGGTTGTACTTAGTTGAAACTCCACTAGTTTACCACCCCTCATTAGTACTCACCCCCACTTGTAGATGCTAGTGCTAAGCATAAAAATTTGCTAAATAAAATTATGAAGGCATGCATATGTGTATGCATGGATTTTGAAATTCTTTGTAACCACCTTGTTTGATTGTTTCATTGCTTGTAAAATGTTTCTTAGGTGAAATAAACATCATCTAAAACATTTCCCACACTTTTCATAAAGACAAATAAATCAAAACAAATATATTAAGGGAATGGTCATTTGGACCAATTTAACTCCCATGCCTACTTTGGCTGTCTCAAACTTTCAAAACCTAACAGAAACTTTTCTGGATCTTTGCACCCCTTGAATGTACTCATAACAAAGTATCAAGGCCCACTTTGTGATCATCCAGAAACTTTCAAATGCATAGTTTTAATGGCAATTCAAAATTGAATCTATATCATATGGGAAGATCCCACTTTTTCAAAAACCACTCAAACAAGCTCAACTTTCAAAACCCAAGCATCTGCAGACTCACCAGCACCAACCTAGCACACCCACCAAAAATATTTTCAAAATTCAAAACTTGAGTTCTTGCGGCCATTTCATCAAACAGGTTGCAGACACAAATCAAACAAAATCTAAACACTATAGTGAGCAGTGATTGGAGCCTAACTTGTTCCCTCTTTAGCTCACAACCATCTCAGTAGATCATCTAGCAAGCTAAACTAAGCACTAGCACCACTGTAAGCTTGGCATTGTCATCAATGGTGAACAGCCGAAGCTAACCATGCCACCCCAGTGGAGACAGCAAGCTAGGAAGAGAAACAAGCCTAGCCAGCATGTCTGGGAGCAAGCCAACACCCCACCGCCACTCCCTGTCCACCGCTCGAATGTTGCCATCCACTGGACCATGCACAAGAACCATGCCAACCTCGCCAGCAACCATGCCGAGAGCATGCCCCGTGCCCACAGACCACGCGCCGCCCTTGCCGTGTGTATACTTGATCACCACCGTCCCAGCAACCTCGCAGACACTCTCGTTCGCGCCCTTGTATCACGCACGCTGTGCACCATTAAAATCTCCGTCGGGCACGCGTAGAGCACCGCTGCGTTCCGACCAAGCCGCACCGCCCCACGCCTCGAAACCATGTCGTTGAGCATCGCCAGGGAGCACCGCACCATCCCCTACCTTCGCCCATGCCGATATCCGTCTATACCACCGCCCCCGACGAGCTCACCATGCGCCCCGTCGGTCCCCTCGCTCGACTATAAATAGAGGCCACCCCCAGTCGAATTCTTCACACCATTCTACTCCCCTCTCCTCACTAATCGTGCCACACACCGTTCCCGAGCAAAGCGAGCACCACCTCGTCAATTTCATCGGAGCCCGCCTCACGGAGAGAAGAAGGAGCCAGCGATTGTAGCCGCCCAGAGAAGCCACGGTACCGGGATTCGCCGTTGTCGACTCATTTCGTCGTTCGCGCCTCGCCGACCCTCGTGAGCCCCGAGCCCCAGCGACCTCCACCTGTCGCGCTAGGTTTCTGTCTCGCCGGCGTTGCTCAACATCGACGATGACTCCCAGCCGTTGGATTAGAATCAGATCGAACGTCCCACGTTGCCCGTGTCGCTTTTACCCCATGTCAGCGGCGGTGGGGACACCCACTTAAATAGCCAGCGGGGCGCTAAACAGCAGGCGGCCCGATAACTTTTCAGTAGCAGCCTAGTTATTCAAATTCAACCTTTTTCTTTTTAATTCAAACACACTTCTGTACCCATTTTCAAAAATCAACCCAGGTCGATTCAGTGCACCAAATTGAATGAAACCAATTTTGTTAGAAATATCTGTGAATGCTGAATCCAAGCCCGTTGGATTCAAATCATTTGGATCTGTAGATCACCCATGGTAAATATAACAAAGCAGAAGCTTTTCCGCATTCAAACATTTTTCAAATTTAAACCATAATAGCTTTTGAGTTGATTCCAACTCTCAAAAATCACATTTAACCACACCTTTCAGAATATATAAAAATATATAGGGTTACTTACAGAAATAATGTTCAAGTAATAAAAGAATGCTACATAGGCATTTCTAGACACATTATTTAGTTAAAATAAAAGGGTAAAACCTTATTAAATTGTGACACCACTTTAAATCACATTTCCATGGACTAAAATATGTGGTGATGACATGTGTCAACATGATCCCATGTTTGGTTTGGAGAATGTTAAATCTTAAGTAGTTTTTCAATGAGTAGAAATTACTTTTCTAAAAATAAAAGGAATTAAACCAAACCCAAATCTTGTAATGTTAGTGATGATGCTAGATCATCTATAGGACCCTTGTGTGTGATGATTGCAAGTAGTTAAGTATTGTTTGTTGATTGTGTACCTCGTATTTAATTATAGACGCTAGTACCGACCAAGGATACGAGGAGGAAGGAGGATTCTACAAAGAAGAAGCCGAGGAGAACTTCAACCACTGCTCTGCACAAGGCAAGCCAGTAACCTTGCAAGCTAACACTTGCAATTTAGCAAGCTGATACTATACCTATGCAAGCTAACACTTGCAAGATACTCTACTGATGCAACAAACCACTATTTGTTACCATACCAACTATATGCCTTAAGCATATATGATCATATCCACTTGATAAACCAATCCTAGTTTTGCTCGCAAGCTTCTTACTTTATTTATTTATCAAAGCTCTTACATAGATTTTACTTAAGTGAATGGTAGATACTAGAAAGATATGTGAAGGTTGCATAAATAGCATAAGATTTGGCCTAAGGTAGAAACCTTGATATCAGTCTAAGACCTAAGGTTGTACTTAGTTGAAACTCCACTAGTTTACCACCCCTCATTAGTACTCACCCCCACTTGTAGATGCTAGTGCTAAGCATAAAAATTTGCTAAATAAAATTATGAAGGCATGCATATGTGTATGCATGGATTTTGAAATTCTTTGGAACCACCTTGTTTGATTGTTTCATTGCTTGTAAAATGTTTCTTAGGTGAAATAAACATCATCTAAAACATTTCCCACACTTTTCATAAAGACAAATAAATCAAAACAAATATATTAAGGGAATGGTCATTTGGACCAATTTAACTCCCATGCCTACTTTGGCTGTCTCAAACTTTCAAAACCTAACAGAAACTTTTCTGGATCTTTGCACCCCTTGAATGTACTCATAACAAAGTATCAAGGCCCACTTTGTGATCATCCAGAAACTTTCAAATGCATAGTTTTAATGGCAATTCAAAATTGAATCTATATCATATGGGAAGATCCCACTTTTTCAAAAACCACTCAAACAAGCTCAACTTTCAAAACCCAAGCATCTGCAGACTCACCAGCACCAACCTAGCACACCCACCAAAAATATTTTCAAAATTCAAAACTTGAGTTCTTGCGGCCATTTCATCAAACAGGTTGCAGACACAAATCAAACAAAATCTAAACACTATAGTGAGCAGTGATTGGAGCCTAACTTGTTCCCTCTTTAGCTCACAACCATCTCAGTAGATCATCTAGCAAGCTAAACTAAGCACTAGCACCACTGTAAGCATTCTATTGAAAATGATGGATCATAAAACTTGATCAAATTTAGATGGGAATACTTGGTGGAAAAATGGTTATGAAAACCTTGGAATGATGGATCATTCTATTGAAATGTTTTGGACATGTGTTTCCGAACACCGGATGATTTTGGTGATGAAAATGTTGAGGCATGAGCCTTAGCCCTTTATAGAACTGATGGTTATCTGGATGCGATACCATTCCAATTTTATCGTACAACCACAATACCCGAAGATTGGGTAGGGCTTGACTGGAAACTTACATACCTTAGTATTAGTTCCCTCACAGCCAAGATCTGAGCTGAGGCTACCTTGTGAAGATTGTCCACCTGTGCAGTACCCAAGATGACAGTTGGTCATGGTTGGGAGGCCAAACTCACAGGAGAGGTGCTTATACTAGGGCGTGTAATTGAAAGGTTAGGATTGATTATCCGCATACTGAGTATGGTGAATTCAGGATTTGTTCCTAACGGATGTATCGAATGTTGTGGTGAAAGTGTACAATCTCTGCAGAGTGTCAAACTTTTCGAATAGCTGCGTCTGCGGTTATGGACAGTTGGAGTGGCCATACTGTTCCCCTGTCAGACTTTTCAAAATGACTTGACCACAACAGGGTTGTGATATGAAATACAGGTTCCCCTTTAGGTGTTATAAAACTTCAACTAGCATTAGTGCTTTCATAAAAAGTAGTAGAGATAAATCTGGCCTTTGCAAAACAACCCTAGAGCCTACTGTACATCCAAAAACCCCCTTCACCTACTAGTACTAGTTTGCGAGTACTTAAAGAGTACTCATGGCTTTGTCCCTGGCTATTCCATGGCGGACTATGAAGAGGAGTACCGGAAGATGGACCCAGGAAGGTTACGACAACTAGGATCATCTCCCATCGTCGATTACACTTGACCCGAAGATGGAGCTTCACCCACGCTACCGTTATTATTACGTATTCCGCTGCTTGATGTTGTATTAAGAACTAGATCATGAGATCCCTATTTGTGTAAGAACTTATGTACGGTTTTAATGGATGATGTACTATGGTATCCAATTATGTTATGTCTCACAAAAATGGTAATCCTGGGATTGCGATGTATGGCATAACAGGCATCTGGGATTAAAAATCCGGTTGTTGACAGTCTCCGACGAGCCTCTGCTCCAATTCCGGCCACACCTCACCGCGCCATGCCCCCTCGACCACGCTGGCATGTTCCCCATCAACCACTGCATCTTCAAGTAACCTCGGCTTTCTCGCGCTTGACCCACAGCTTCGACAACGACGACCACTGAGCGCGCCACCATCTGCCATTTTCTCCGGCGACTCCCCCGGTAATGTTCTGACCGCCCCTCTTCCCCTCTTTCGCATACAAGCACTCACCACAACCTTGCGCGTCTAACCACACCTCTCTGGCATGACCCGTAGCATCGCCTTCGTCAGCATCCGAGATCACCCGTCGCCAGAAGCTCCTCCGACGAGCAATCACCGTCGCCCCCGTGCACCCCCTGCTCTCCTACGACCACGCTGAGCACCAGCATTCCACGGCGAACCCGGTGAGCATGTCCTTCCACACCCTTGCTTTGTGTAGCTGCCGCAGTGCCGCTAGTAGAGCGCCGCCTCCGCGCGCCACCGTCGTCGCGCCGCCAGTTCTTGGCAAGGCGTTAGTAGCCGTTCGATCTGGATCCGAGAGACGCGATAGATTGACTTATCGAAGGGGTATGGACCGATCTGTGCCGCACGATCTCATTTTAATCCAACGCCTCGCAACGCTTGATCCGCGTGAAAAGGTATGGGCGAATAGAAACACACCACGTAGCTCAGACTTCGTTTTAAAAACAGAAACATTTCTATTAGATATGAGATTTTGTAAATTACATAACTTTCAAACCACACGTCCAAATTTTACAAATTTTATATCAATGGAATCAGCAAGACAAATCCTATCCAACCATGCACTTTTTTTAATGAATTGCTTCTGGAAAAATTGTTGTTTTTGCAGAAACTTGTGTAGGCATATTTTGGATATAAAAATTGTTCTAAAATTATTTTGGTGATAAAACCTTTGGAAAATGGATTTTTTTGAACCTACTGACCTTAGAAACCAACTCATGGATTTGAAAATGTATTGGGTAAAACTAAAGAGTAAATCTTTGATTTAAAACATTTCTAGTCAAATAAAAATAATGTTTATTTATTAAAAATGCTTTTTGAGGAAACCTTTGGGAAATGTTTTTCGTTTAAACTCTATGACCCTAAACACAAGGTTTTATGATTTAAAAATATATTTCGAAGAACCCTATATATTATTACTTTGCTAAAGGCATTTTCAACCACATAAAATATTGATTTGGTTTAAAAATGGTTTATAAGTAAAATCTTTTGCAAATGATTTTGCCACTTATATAAAATGACCAATAAGTGTTTTAGAATGTTTATAACCTATTAGAAACCACTTTTCCAAATAAAAAAATCTTTTGCATGCTTGCATGCATTGCTTTGTCACTATTATTTTATGTGATGATTGCTTGAATGGTAGATTGAATTTGTGCCTTGCTTGATTGAATTGTAGTGATTTGAATAGTGTGACCATTTCAAGATCAAGGAGTGAACTTATATTATCTACCAAAAAGGCAAGTGATGCTTCATACTTTTGTCCCATTATTTTCACTATGCACTAGTGATATTTCTAAGTAGGACTTGCATGGAATTTTTGCTAAGTATAAGTTATGCCATGGGAAATCCTAGTAGATGAAACCTTATTAGAAATTTCCTAAGTTAAGGTTCCTAATACTATCATGCTTAGCTTAGCTAGTAGAAAACAAGGGTGGATTATATGCATGCTATGGAATATTTCTAAGTCAAGGACTTGTGTTTTGTTTAATAAAACAACTAAGTGAATGAAACACCTAGGTGGAATGGAAGGAATGGTTTGTGTGGAGTGGTTATACAAGGACCATTTCTATGCTTTACCTTGTGTATATCACTTGTGGAATGCCATCCAGGAACAAAGAGATTTGAGATGTGAAATGTTGAGAAGCTTCAAGTGCAGCCACATGGCATTATGGGCTCTGCCTGGATCATATAGGTTGCAATAACTTAGACATTTAGACAGTTGGTGGTAGTGGGATGATAGGTTAGAGCGCGTCCATTTGGTCTAAGGGAAGGCTTCTGAAAGGTCCTGTCTTGGTGAAAAATCAAGTCTTGTGGGGAAAGTGCACAACCTCCGTAGATGGAAGAATCTAAGTACTTAGCCATGTCCCTGGTAAAGGACAATTTGAGCATCAAGATATGGAAGCTATCAAGAATCTCCTCATCCCAATTTCTAAAGTTAAAACTTTGTGGTTGAACAAGGGTTGAAGGATCACCAATTTCTATTGGGAGATGCTTTGGGTGATTTTGACAAACAAAAACTTAGTGTTTTTCAAATGATAAGGAAAAACTATTTTGAGCAAAGCAAGCCTAGGCTCCACTTAGCGAAGTGCATATAGATGATAGAATCCACTATACTACCATAGTATCACTGGCCAATACAATTCAAATGTATTGACCCTTGTGGCTGTAACTTATTATGTTGCAGGTTTGTTTGATGTTAGTAAAGTTTATTGATTAGGATTACAAGTCTACAACCAACATGACTGCCTGTGGCACTTTGAAGATGAAGGACCCCATGCTATTGATATATTCTTGTAGAGGGAGTGTCCCAACCTTTATTAACATATAAGGTGGAGTCCCCTGTGTTTACAATGCTAGTCCCTGGATCAATAGCTAGCATCCACAGTTAAGATGTAATATCAAGAAACAAAGGTCATAATATAACTTTATAACCAGGAATAACATAATTTTATTACATCTTACATAGCTCATTTGGCTATTACATTACATTGCAGCGGAATAACTATAAGCATGGGGTCCTTCATCTTCAAAGTGCCACAGGCAGATGTTGGTTGTAGACTTTGTAATCCTAATCAATCAATCTTCACTAAAATCAATCAAACCTGCATCATTACAAGTTACAGCCACAAGGGTCAATACATTTGAATTGTATTGGCAAGTTTCACTACTATGTGGAATATAAGTGGATCCTATCATTACATGCATATTTGGCTAAGTAGAGTTTTAGGCTCATTTGCATAAAGCAATATTTATCCTATCTTTTCAAAATGGTTTTGGTCCTTTGTCAAATCTCCTTTTCAAAAAAAAAACCCTTGAACTCCTTGGTAAAAACTCAAGTGTTCAAGTCCATGTCAAAAATCTCTTGAGCTCCTTGGTACCCCAAGTGCAACAAGTTTTCATCAAAAGTTTTCTTTTAGAAATTAGAATGTCGAGATTTCCCATAGCTTGAAACATTAGTTGCTCAGTATTGTCCATAACCGGGGACACGGCTAAGTACTTAGATTTTATTATCTTCTGCAGAAGTTGCACACTTTACCCACATGTCACAATCCCATCCTTTTGCCACCAGTGGCCACTGGATTAGTGCTCACCAAGATGGAGTACCGGCAGATTGAGAATGTGACGAAGTCTTTCCAGAGGGTCCTCCCATACACCATTGCTAGCTTGTCTTCAAGTACCCATGTAGGATTCCAGGTCCTCATGTCCAGTAGCCTGAAGACAATGCATGGGTCTTCCCAATGTAGTTGACTAAGCCAGAGCCATAAATAGAATGTGGTTGCACACGAAAGCCACAATTGGAGAAACATGTTCAATCTCTAAGTTTCCTGGGTGGTTTCCTTTGGAGCACAACACAAAGTGATTGCCATAGACATGGTTCCTTTTGTTGCCACCTTCTCCAAAACTCAAAGTATCCTTGGCCACCCAGGTGGTTCATTGAGTCCTTGTTTTATTATACAAAATTACAAGTCCTTTTCTCAATCTTCATAAAATCTCAACATGTATCTCTTTTCAAAATATAGCATGGATAAGCATGTATCAACTACATTGTTTTCACTAAGGAATATATAGGGAATCCTATTAGGATTTAGCATAGCATAAGTATAGAAATTCTTTTCATGCATGTTTCAAAATCCACTAAGTATAATGAAAATAGTAGGACTTTAGATGATAGTGTAACTTGCCTTGTTGGTAGGGAATGATGGTTCACTCCTTGATCTTGCTAGTCTCACACTTTTCTAACTTCACTATAATCAATCAAGCAAACACAATATCAACAAGCATTCCAAACCAATAATCAATCAAACATTTCACACACATAAAACAATGGGATCTAGGTCATGCATGTCAGCATGCAAGAGATAGGTTTATTTGCAAAGAAGGTCTCCACTAGGCTTCTAAACTTTGTAAGGTTCAAAGTGGTCATTTTCCAAAGTGAACAAGTCATTTGCAAAAGGGTTTTGTCCATAAACCATTTTTAAATCCATTCATTATTTTATGTGGTGGAAAATATTTTTATCAAAGCAACAACTTTAGGTAGTTCACCAAATAAGTTGTTGTTTCTCAAAACTTGGTGTTTAGGGTCAGTGGGTTTGATCCAAAACATTTTCCCAATGTTTTTACTCCAACACATTTTCATAACAAAACCATTATTTTTATTTGGCTAGAAATGGGCTAAACTAACTAATCCATCCTAAACTTTACCAAATCCATTTTCAAAACCATGGGTTGGTTCCTAGGGTCAGTAGGTTCACAGCAAACCAATTTGCCAAGGTTTCAAACTCAAAAATATTTTTGAATAATTTTTCTAATCTAAACAAGCATACAATTGTTTCTGCAAAAACAACTAATCTAACAGATACTATTTACTAAACTAATGGCATGGTTGTCTAGGGCTTGCTCCACTGATTCCAACGATATAAAGTTTGTAAATTTTGGACGTGTGGATCAAAAGTTATAGGGTTTTCAAATTGCAACTCAAATCTGTTTTCAAATTTCTGTTTTAAACAAGAACTGGCCACGCGTCGCTTTCCTATTCGCTGGTACCGGTTCGGGTGGATCGCGTGCTGTAGGCCGTAGGATCCAACTTAGATCTAGCGGCGCAGAGGCATACGATACCTCTTCGATTATATTCTATCATAGCCATACGATTTTGATCCAACGGACACAAACAACAGGCCACTAACTGGCGGCGCTACGCGGCGGTGGACGGCGGCGACGGTCAGGCAGCAGGCTAGCGGCGGTTCTAGGAATCAAGGAAAATAGAGGGGGTGCTCACCGTGTTCGCGAGGACGAGGTGGTGCTCGACGTGTGGTCGACGTGGCAAGGGGCGCACGGGGTCAGGTGGAATCGCTCACCGGAGTTGGGAACGGCGTCTGGCGGCTCTGGTTGACGACGGGGCGACGCTGCAGTTCACCTCAAGGCAAATGGACGGTACGGTTAGATGCGGACTGAACTGGAGATGATGTGAGCATCAATAGGAAGGCTAGGGGCGGTCGAGGCTTACTGGAGGAGCTCGGCGAGAGGCAGACGGCGACGCCTGCGGTCGTGCTTGTCGATGCTAGGGGAAGCGCGCGGGCGAGTGGAGCACACGGGCAGGTGCGCCAGGGACAGGAGAGCAAGCTTGCGTGCAGAGGGAGGTGAGACGCGGCTGCGGTTTGTCGGAATTCACCGGAGAAGCTCGCCGGAACAGCGGCGGTGCAGGGCCAATTCGAGGCAGCCTGGTGGCTCTCTGGCTACGGGCTTTCAGGGGAAATGAGGGGGAGAGGTGGGCGCTTAAGTACACGTGGTCAGGGGCGAGATTAACGTGGCCATTACTCGTGAATTTACACGCGGATTGAATGACAGATAACGGCAGCGAGGTTTGGGGGAGAAGAGGTCGCGGCGGGTGGAAACGATGACAGTGTTGTGGGGCCTACCTGGCAGTGAGGGAGAGAGAGGGGTTTGGGGCCACCAGTCAGTGTCTGTTCGGGTTAGAAACTGAGTGCGAAACATTTTCTTCGGGGAGGGGGAGCTCGGCTGGTTCTGGGCCTTGTTGGGCTGCTGGGTTGGGTCGACCAAATCCTATTTTTTTCCTATTCTGAAACCTTTTCTTTTTCTATTTCTAAATTCTGTTTTGAAATTCAAACAAACAAACAACATTCAAATCAAATCAAACAAACACTACACTAAACAACTTTGAATTTGGTTCTGTTCAGTAACATAAACCAATTTCCAAAGTAAAATAATATTTTTATTTTTAGGTCCATTATTAATTAAATAAATAAACCATTGTTATTAAATCAAAATAGAATTTGTTTTATTTATTTAAAATCTCCATTTGAAAACTATTTATTTCCAAACCCAAAATAGTAGATTTTATTTGAGAATTTAAAATACTTGGAAAACTTATTTGAAATAAATAAATAAGTTTTGATGGTTAATTAAACTAGTAAAACCTTTATTTATAAAACTTGGATATTAAATCCTTATTAATTTATTTTAAATAAAACTTTACTATTTTTATCAAATATAAATATTTTATTTCCAAGGCTTTGGCCAAGTTTTAATTTGGCTTATAAAATAATCCTTATTTGTAAAACTTCTATTTCTTTTGAAAACCAAATCCTTTTATTTAAAAGATCCAAAATAGTAATTCAAAATATTTTATTTTCCTTTATCAAAAAGTTTTATCTTTTTTAAATCCCCTTAGGATTTATTTGATCCAAATTGGTTTGAAGGTTTCCAATTGGATTCAAAAAGTTTCTTCTCACCCTGAAAATCAAACAAAGTTTTATTTTATTCATTCATTTTTCACATTACAAGATTTGGAAAATCTTGGGATGTGACAGGCTACCACGCTTAAAATAAATCTCGTCCCGAGATTTGGGAAGGCTAGGGTTACAAGTAGGCTCAAAACAACTAGGGTACTACCACCCTTAAAAATTTTCAAACAAAAATTACATATTGGCCTTCTTGGGCTCCTGGGGAAACTTCTCTAAGCAATCATTTGCATTGTGTCCTTTGTTTCCATACTTGACGCATGGGCCAAGGATGAGTTTCTCCATAGGCTTGTTTAACTTATTCTTCATCTTTTTTGGACAGTTGCTTGCATAATGTCCTGGGTTCTTGCAATTGAAACAGTTGATATCTTTGAGTTCTTTACGTAGCTCTTATGGACAAGTTGCTACATAGTGTCCTAGCTCTTTGCAGTTGTTGCACACCACTTGGCCAATCTCCTTATTCTTCTGGTTCTCTGGGCATTCACTGTAATAGTGTCCCATTTCCTTGCATTTATGACATTGCACATGGCTTTTGTCCTTCTTTTGCTTCTTGGGTTTCTTTGGTCCTTTGAATTGGGTTGTTTTGTTTAGAGGTATAAGTGGTCCTTTTCCTTTGTCATCAATCTTCTTGGTAGACTTGGATCCTTCTTGATGGTTTGAAATCATTTGTTGCACTCCACCTTGTTTCCTTTGTTCCACAATGGAATAGATGGGGCATTGGATAGGAACATGGTTGTTTCCTTCACATAGGTAGCAAGTAGCTTGAGAGGTGGGACATTGTCCAACAGGATGTTTCTCTTCACAGTTGGGGCATTGATCTCCATGCTCCTTGGAAGTATGATCCTTGTCTCCACAAAAATGCAAGCTAGGGCTCCATCTAGAATAATATCTCTGTCATCTTTGTTGTCAAAGACTCTTTTGGAATAGCCTTATTCCATATTGATCATTTGATCAGTCACCTTAAGCATCAATTGTCCTTGAGTTTCCAAAAATCCTTGCAGTGTTGGATCTTCTCCACTAGTGTTGGCTATGAATTGAGCTGTCACTTGGTTCAGCTGGTTCTGAGTTGCTATGAGCTCTTTCATGTTGTTCTCTTGGTTGGTGTTGGTGTCATCAACCTTGATGTTGGAATCTTTTGGAGTAGTCAACTGTTTGGGTTGGATGAAGATTAGAATAGGCAAGATATTTCTAAGGAATCATTTCTAATCACACATATCACAATTCACACAACCAATGTGCATGCAATCACAAGCCAATCATTTCACTCAAACAACAAAGTTCAAGCACATACTTAGGCAACAAAATATTTTTGTTACACCACATAAGTTGGTGTGTTTGACTTAACCAAAATATGGTGGTCCATCTATATGGTTCACTTGTGATCTTTCCATCCTTCTTGGTTGCTTCTTCTTTACTCGAGATCATGGTTTCCTTGAGAAAAACTCTTGGTTACAATACCTCAAATGATGTAGGCTCCTTCTAACTTTTGCATTCCCTCAGTCTCTAAATTTTGAGCAAGATTTCCTTGTCTCACTTGTAGTCCTTAGTGGTATCCAAGTTGGAAGTCCTTGGTGAATATGTTGAAGATGTTGAAGTCATTAGAGTTGAAGAAGTTGAAGTCATTAGAGTTGAAGAAGTTGAAGTCATTAGAGTTGAAGATGTTGAAGAAGTCCTTTGCACATGGTGTAGTCTTTGGCCATCGGGTAGGCTTTTCCATTAAGTTGAAGTAGAAGAGATGTAGAGTTGAAACCAAAGTGGTTGAGGAAAGAGTTTACAAGATTGTTTGTAAATAAGTTTTGGAACAAAACAACTCCTATTTCTCTAAGGGTTTTTGTCCAATACTAGGTTTACAAACCCTACAGGCAACACAATGTTCTGATACCATCTGTAGAGGGAGTGTCCCAACCTTTATTAACATATAAGGTGGAGTCCCCTGTGTTTACAATGCTAGTCCATGGATCAATAGCTAGCATCCACAGTTAAGATGTAATATCAAGAAACAAAGGTCATAATATAACTTTATAACCAGGAATAACATAATTTTATTACATCTTACATAGCTCATTTGGCTATTACATTACATTGCAGCGGAATAACTATAAGCATGGGGTCCTTCATCTTCAAAGTGCCACAGGCAGATGTTGGTTGTAGACTTTGTAATCCTAATCAATCAATCTTCACTAAAATCAATCAAACCTGCAACATTACAAGTTACAGCCACAAGGTTCAATACATTTGAATTGTATTGGCAAGTTTCACTACTATGTGGAATATAAGTGGATCCTATAATTACATGCATATTTGGCTAAGTAGAGTTTTAGGCTCATTTTCATAAAGCAAAATTTATCCTATCTGTTCAAAATGGTTTTGGTCCTTTGTCAAATCTCCTTTTCAAAAAAAAATCCCTTGAACTCCTTGGTAAAAACTCAAGTGTTCAAGTCCTTGTCAAAAATCTCTTGAGCTCCTTGGTACCCCAAGTGCAACAAGTTTTCATCAAAAGTTTTCTTTTAGAAAATAGAATTTCGAGATTTCCCATAGCTTCAAACTTTAGTTGCTCAGTATTGTCCATAACTGGGGACACGGCTAAGTACTTAGATTTCATTATCTTCTGCAGAAGTTGCACACTTTACCCACATGTCACAATCCCATCCTTTTGCCACCAGTGGCCACTGGATTAGTGCTTACCAAGATGGAGTACCGGAAGATTGAGAATGTGACGAAGTCTTTCCAGAGGGTCCTCCCATACACCATTGCTAGCTTGTCTTCAAGTACCCATGTAGGATTCCAGGTCCTCATGTCCAATAGCCTGAAGACAATGCATGGGTCTTCCCAATGTAGTTGACTAAGCCAGATCCATAAATAGCATGTGGTTGCACACGATAGCCATAATTGGATAAACATGTTCAATCTCTAAGTTTCCTGGGTGGTTTCCTTTGGAGCACAACACAAAGTGATTGCCATAGACATGGTTCCTTTTGTTGCCACCTTCTCCAAAACTCAAAGTATCCTTGGCCACCCAAGTGGTTCATTGAGTCCTTGTTTTATTATACAAAATTACAAGTCCTTTTCTCAATCTTCATAAAATCTCAACATGTATCTCTTTTCAAAATATAGCATGGCTAAGCATGTATCAACTACATTGTTTTCACTAAGGAATATATAGGGAATCCTATTAGGATTTAGCATAGCATAAGTATAGAAATTCTTTTCATGCATGTTTCAAAATCCACTAAGTATAATGAAAATAGTAGGACTTTAGATGATAGTGTAACTTGCCTTGTTGGTAGGGAATGATGGTTCACTCCTTGATCTTGCTAGTCTCACACTTTTCTAACTTCACTACAATCAATCAAGCAAACACAATATCAACAAGCATTCCAAACAAATAATCAATCAAACATTTCACACACATAAAACAATGGGATCTAGGTCATGCATGTAAGCATGCAAGAGATAGGTTTATTTGCAAAGAAGGTCGCCACTAGGCTTCTAAACTTTGTAAGGTTCAAAGTGGTCATTTTACAAAGTGGCCAAGTCATTTGCAAAAGGGTTTTGTCCATAAACCATTTTTAAATCCATTCATTATTTTATGTGGTGGAAAATATTTTTATCAAAGCAACAACTTTAGGTAGTTCACCAAATAAGTTGTTGTTTCTCAAAAATTGGTGTTTAGGGTCAGTGGGTTTGATCCAACACATTTTCCCAAAGTTTTTACTCCAACACATTTTCATAACAAAACCATTATTTTTATTTGGCTAGAAATGGGCTAAACTAACTAATCCATCCTAAACTTTACCAAACCCATTTTCAAAACCATGGGTTGGTTCCTAGGGTCAGTAGGTTCACAACAAACCAATTTGCCAAGGTTTCAAACTCAAAAATATTTTTGAATAATTTTTCTAATCTAAACAAGCATACAATTGTTTCTGCAAAAACAACTAATCTAACAGATACTATTTACTAAACTAATGGCATGGTTGTCTAGGGCTTGCTCCACTGATTCCAACGATATAAAGTTTGTAAATTTTGGACGTGTGGATCAAAAGTTATAGGGTTTTCAAATTGCAACTCAAATCTGTTTTCAAATTTCTGTTTTAAACAAGAACTGGCCACGCGTCGCTTTCCTATTCGCTGGTACCGGTTCGGGTGGATCGCGTGCTGTAGGCCGTAGGATCCAACTTAGATCTAGCAGCACAGAGGCATACGATACCTCTTCGATTATATTCTATCATAGCCATACGATTTTGATCCAACGGACACAAACAACAGGCCACTAACTGGCGGCGCTGGACGGCGGCAGCGACGGCGGCAATGCTAGCGGCGGTTCTAGGAAGCAAGGAAGACAGAGGGGGTGCTCACCGTGTTCGCGAGGACGAGGTGGTGCTCGACGTGTGGTCGACATGGCAAGGGGCGCGCGGGGTCAGGTGGAATCGCTCACCAGAGTTGGGAACGGCGTCTGGCGGCTCTGGTTGACGACGGGGCGACGCTGCAATTCACCTCAAGGCAAATGGACGGTACGGTTAGACGCGGACTGGACTGGAGACGATGTGAGCATCAATAGGAAGGCTAGGGGCGGTCGAGGCTTACCGGAGGAGCTCGACGGAGACGAGACAGACGGCGGCGACGCTCTGTGTCGTGCTTGTCGACGCTTAGGGATCTGTGGCAGGAGTGGAGCACAGGCAGGTGCGCCAGGACTGGAGAGCAAGCTTGCGTCTGAGAGGGAGGTGAGGCGCTGCGGTTTGTCAATTCACGGAAGCTTCATGGAACAGCGGCGGTGCAGGGCTAATTCGAGGCCTGGTGGCTCTCAGCTCTGAGCTTTGAGGGAAATGAGGGGAGAGGTGGGCGCTTATGTATGCGTGGTCGGCGAGATTAACGCCATTACTCGTGAATTCTGTGGATTGAATGACAGAACGGCGAGGTTTGGGGAGAAGAGGTCACAAGGGTGGAAGCGATGATGTGTTGTGGGGCCTACAGCGTGAGGGAGAGAGAGGTTTGGGGCCACCGGTCGGTGTCTGTTGGGTTAGAAGCGAGTAAACATTTTCTTGAGGGGAGCTCGGCTGGTTCTGGGCCTTGTTGGGCTGCTGGGTTGGGTCGACCAAATCCTATTTTTTTCCTATTCTGAAACCTTTTCTTTTTCTATTTCTAAATTCTGTTTTGAAATTCAAACAAACAAACAACATTCAAATCAAATCAAACAAACACTACACTAAACAACTTTGAATTTGGTTCTGTTCAGTAACATAAACCAATTTCCAAAGTAAAATAATATTTTTATTTTTAGGTCCATTATTAATTAAATAAATAGACCATTGTTATTAAATCAAAATAGAATTTGTTTTATTTATTTAAAATCTCCATTTGAAAACTATTTATTTCCAAACCCAAAATAGTAGATTTTATTTGAGAATTTAAAATACTTGGAAAACTTATTTGAAATAAATAAATAAGTTTTGATGGTTAATTAAACTAGTAAAACCTTTATTTATAAAACTTGGATATTAAATCCTTATTAATTTATTTTAAATAAAACTTTACTATTTTTATCAAATATAAATATTTTATTTCCAAGGCTTTGGCCAAGTTTTAATTTGGCTTATAAAATAATCCTTATTTGTAAAACTTCTATTTCTTTTGAAAACCAAATCCTTTTATTTAAAAGATCCAAAATAGTAATTCAAAATATTTTATTTTCCTTTATCAAAAAGTTTTATCTTTTTTAAATCCCCTTAGGATTTATTTGATCCAAATTGGTTTGAAGGTTTCCAATTGGATTCAAAAAGTTTCTTCTCACCCTGAAAATCAAACAAAGTTTTATTTTATTCATTCATTTTTCACATTACAAGATTTGGAAAATCTTGGGATGTGACAATTCTGCTGCATTGTAAAGAGATATCCAAATGAGCTATGTAAGGTGTAATAAATTATTTTATTCCTGGATATAAAGTTGTATTATGACCTTTGTTTCTTGATATTACATATTAACTATGGATGCTAGCTATTGATCCAGGGACTAGCATTGTAAACACAGGGATCTCTACCTTATTAAAGGTTGGGACCTCTACATGATTCAACCAAGTGCATCACCATGGAGATCATTTGTCTTGTTTGTGGATAAGAAAGATGGAGGTTACCGTTTGTGTATAGATTATCGGAAGCTGAATGATGTCACCATTAAGAACAAGTATCCACTATCGAAGATAGGAGATTTGTTTGACCAGTTGACCGGTGCCAAAGTGTTTTCTAAGATTGATCTTAGAACTGCTTATCATCAACTCAAGATTCGCGTAGAGGATATTCCAAAGACTGCCTTTACCACTAGATATGGACGGTATGAGTATAATGTCATGTCTTTTGGAATAACCAATGCCGCCACTTATTTCATGAACCTCATGAATAAGATTTTTATGAATTTCCTGGATAAGTTTGTCATTGTTTTCATCGATGACATTCTGATCTATTCCAAATCAGAAGAAGAACATGAGATACACCTAAGGACCATCCTTTCAAACCCTTAGGGAGCATCAATTGTATGCCAAGTTTAGAAAATGTGAATTCTAGTTCCAGGAAGTATGATTCCTCAGACATATCGTGTCGGCGGGGGGAATTGCTATCGACCCTGCCAAGGTTAAGGATGTTGAAGAATGGCAAGCCCCAACCACTCAAACCCAAAGTTCGTGCATTTCTCAGATTAGCGGGATATTACGGCAAGTTCGTAGAAGGATTCTCCAGCATCGCAAGACCCATGACCCAATTGTTGAAGAAAGATAAGTTTGAATGGACGGACAAATGTGAAGCAAGTTTTCAAGAGCTCAAGAAGAGACTGATCTCAGCCCCAATCTTGATCATGTCGGATATCACGAAGCCCTTTGATGTGTTTTGTGACGCATCCAAGATTGGTCTCGGATGTGTGCTCATGCAAGAAGGAAAAGTCATATCCTATCTATCCCGACAACTGAAGCAACATGAGCAGAATTACCCTACCATGACCTTGAACTAGCAGCCGTAGTTTTAGCCTTTAAGACATGGCGGCATTACCTCATGGGAAACCATTGTGAGATTTATTCAGATCTCAAGAGCCTGAAGTATATTTTCACCCAGAAGGAGCTGAATATGAGGCAAAGGAGATGGATAGAGTTAATCAAGGACTATGATCTTGACATTCACTATCACCCTGACAAAGCCAATGTGGTAGCAGATGCTCTTAGCAGATTGCCATGTCGATTGAACACCATGATTCTGAAGGAGCAACCAAGTTTGCACAAGGAGTTGGAAGATTTCCGAATGGAGCTAGTAAGTGAAGGATTTTTGGCTAGCATAGAACTTCAACCCACTTTGATTAGTCAGATCAAGGAGGCGCAGAAAGGAAATGCTAGTATCGACGGAATCAAACGTCGTATCTGTACAGGGAAGGTACCCGGATTCACCGAAGATGAAAAAGGAGTTTGCGGTACAAAGGACATATCAGTGTGCCAGCAGACTTAGAGTTGAAACAAGCTATTTTGAAAGAAGCCCATGATACGCTTTATTCTATCCACCCCGGAGGAACGAAGATGTATCAGGATTTGAAGGAGCAATTTTGGTGACATAAGATGAAGAGAGAAATCGGAAGTTACATAGCCAAATGTGATATCTGTCAGAGAGTCAAAGCGGGACATTAGAGACCCGTAGGGCTGTTGCAACCATTGCAGATTCCGAATGGAAATGGGATTCAGTCGGAATGGATTTTATCACCATTTTTCCTACATCTAGTAGGGGAAATGACTCTATCTGGGACATAGTGGATAGAATGTCCAAAGTCGTGCATTTCTTACCAGCCAAGACCACTTATCAGAGTTCGAAGCTAGCAGAGTTGTACATATCTAGGATAGTCAGTTTGCATGGAGTCCCCAAGAACATTTTGTCGGATCGAGGAACCCAGTTTACCTCGAGATTTTGGAAGAAAGTCGAAGAAGGATTAGGAACCCGACTAGATTTCAGCACAACTTATCACCCTCAGACTGATGGACAAACAGAGCGAGTAAATCAGATACTCGAAGATATGTTGAGAACTTGTGGGTTAGAATATGGATCAAAATGGGAAGACTGTCTACCTTTCGCAGAATCTTCATACAACAATAGTTATCAAGCCAGTTTGCAAATGGCCCCATTTGAATTCATGTATGGAAGGAAGTGTCGTACCCCTTTGAATTGGTCGGAAGTAGGAGAGATTTGGATTTTCGGAACCGACATCCTAAGTGAAGCCGAAGAGAAAGTTCACAAGATCCGTGAGCACCTCAAGACCGCCCAATCCAGACAGCAAAGTTATGTCGACGAGAGACGTCGAGACCTAGCCTTCAACATCAGAGATTTTATGTATCTCAAAGTATCACCTTTAAAATTAATGCAACGTTTCCAACTCAAAGGAAAGTTAGCCCCCAGATATATCGGACCCTTCAAGATTTTGAATCATCGAGGAGAAGTATTGTATCAACTGGAACTGTTGGAAGAGATGTCAGCCGTGCATAATGTGTTTCATATCTTGTTACTTCACAAATGCCTAGAAGTCCCGGAGAAGACTGAAGTTTCAAGAATATTGATCACAGGACCATAGAGATCAACGATGACCGAACATATCCCGAAGTACCCATATGTATTTTGGAAGAAGCCTTCAGAACCACCATGACCCGGAATATCAAGTTTGTCAAGATCCAGTGGAGTAACCACACTGAAGAAGAAGCTACCTGGGAGCAAGAAGATTACATTAGGACTGAGTTTTCATGCCTATTTAAATACTAGTTTTCTTTTTATCAAATCTCGGGACGATATTTTGTTTAAGGGGGGAAGGTTTGTAACATCCCAAAAATATTAATCAAGGTTATCAATGTGACACCCCCGGGACCAGGGCTAAACAAATCCCAGACCTTCGTCTGACATAAGCTTAACCTTGAGCTCGAGAACATCCGGTGAGGAATCGGTAACACAAAAGTGACCCTACGACACGAAAATTATTATAGCAAGCTCATAACTGAGCGAAGAACCAAATTATTACAAGTAGAGGTCACTGACCACAAACATCAAACAACGGAAGGCAAATTATGCTATTAAGTATAGAAAACTTAACAAATGGCCTAAGAGGCCTGAAGCATAACGATGACGTCCCATTCCATAGATTCCAGGCTGCCGGCCGGGAACTCCAAACTACTCATCGATGTCAATGCCGTAAAGAACTCATCTTCTATCGTAACACTTACTCAGCTGCAAAAGTATCAACAAAGCAAGGGTGAGTACAGGGTGTACTCCGTAAGACTTATGGCTGGTGGAGTTGTTTTGCATAAAGCCATCTTTGTTTATAAAACAAGAGGGAAAATAAGCTCGTCTAATTAGAGTGTTTTAAAAGGGGATAAGAGAGTGACATCTCCAAAGTATTGATCATCATCTTCTGATATCCACCAAGTCATCATCATCGAACCTCATCTAGGATCACCCCCTCGTACCAAAGAGGAAGCATCCTTAAGCACACATTATTTTTCCAAGTTTTACGATTAGGTTCAAGTTCTCTATGATCCCACGTCCATTCCCAAGTCGTCCATAACCGTGGAGACGGCTTTTCGAAAAGATTAAACCCTGCAGGGGTGTACAACTTTACCCACACGCGCCGACCGACTCTTAGCGTCACTTGACACACTTCCTTGGTGTGCTGACAGAGGGTGGTCGACCGAAACCTTTCCCTTACTTTTTCCTAATCCATGAGTCACCAGAAGGGTCCCAGCTGCGGTAGTTGGCCGTACTCCCAGGAGGTCCTCGACTCTGTGTATTGGGATCCAGTTCAATGCCGAGCATCCTTCACCCGGCCACGTCCTATATGATTGCACCATTTTCCAAAACCTTTTTCCATGCGGGTGCCGAATAAATCTTCAAACTACAGACTCATGGATCAGACTAGGCAAGTTGGGGTCAAGGGGGTCCCCATAGACCCCCGTGTGGTTGTACTCTCGTCTTGGTTCAAGAGGAAAGAACCTCAGGTCCTAAGGGTGGCAACTATGGGACTACAAAAACCACAACCCTCGTGGCCTCCCATACAAGCCTTAGCATGTTTACCTCACATCACCTGTCATACCACGTTCTCCTGTCCAACTAGGTTCATTCGAAGCTCGGATCCATCATCCAGGTGAATCAGCAGAACTATTAAAGCATGGCTAAGCACAACAGATAAAGTAGGTCTAGCAGCGCTCACAAAGTCAAACCCTAGTTATGCTAGGAGAAGTGGATCAGGGAATATAAGTTCAAAGGTAACATGCATCAGATAGGACTCTATCTATCGATAAAAGACTTTGGAATCGTATGCACATGGTAGAAAATTAAAATGCTTGAAATCATAGGATCATATCATGTGTGGGGTTTCGCTTGCCTTTGACTGTTGACACCCAATACAGATCTTCGGAGTCATCGGGTTGACTTGTTCGACAACGACAAGGATATAGATCTCCAGGGTTCATCTTGTTGGCATTGTTCATCGATGACCTTCGATGGTATTAATATTGATCTTCAGTCTTGGACTCGATTCCGATATCGTGTTCTACCAGAGAAGAACCAATGCAAACACCAGAAAGAAAGGGAAACAATCAACACATGGCATCGATGAAATGCTCAAACAAGTATGATGATATGACAAGTTGAATTGTATTGAAATTTAAACCCTAAACACGCTTGGTAGTTTAATCGGGGTTCCGAGGGGTGCAAACCCTAATTCGGAGAAACCCCGGATGGATATGAGAGGGTTCATTATGTTATTCTAATTAAACTTGTCATGAAAGTTGATTAACAATGCATGATTGTAGTGTAATTAGATAGAGTTCATTTTTCTGAACATTTTGATATATTATTTGTATTTTTCTGATTTATAAATAATTACTTATTGAATTTACAAGTTTTATTCATTTTTCGAAATTATTTAAACCATATTAATACTTTTTTCTGAAAATATAAGAAACTAGACAAACTTTTTACACCAGGGCACAACTAGCCAGAGAGACTGACTGAGTGTCCCTAGTGCCAACTAAACCTCCACGTGGATAGAGCGGGTCCCACGGCTTTGACTGGGTTGACTGCGTGTTGCCGACGTCATCACAAACCTAACCCTAAGTTTTTCTCACCACGGCAGAGGCTACCGGCACTGGATGACGAGTGGGGCCTTGGCCACGCGGGCACCACGCGATAGCCACGCAAGCACCACGTCACCATGACGGGCGGCGCGGTAGACGGTGGCCGGCGGCGATGCTAGAGAGCGCGCGGGGTTGCGAGGATACGCGCGTCCGAACCAGTGCATCGTGGGGACCCTAAAACAGGCGGCGCCGCTAGCTATAGGCCATCGGAGTGTTGTCTGCGACGACGTCCGACAGCGGCGGACGGCGAGCTAAGGCGCGAGCTTGGACCAGAGAGGGGAGGATTATTGGGGTCCTGGAGGTGAAGGGGCTCACCACGAGCGTGATGGGAGGGTCAGGGTGGCCGGGGAAGGTCGAGGTCGATGGCTATGGCGGCGGGGGAGCTTGTCGGAGACAGGGAAGAAGCGGTCGGGACGGCCGCTTGCGGAAACCCCGCATCGATTCCTTCTAGGAGGATGACGAAGGGAGCACGCTGGTTCTCCAGGGCATCTCAGTGTGGCTCGGGGTGGCCGGGAAGGTCGATGACGAGCTGCGCCTGCGACGGTTAGGGTTCGTCCAGGGGAAAATCGAGAGAGGGAGTGAGCCTAGGGAGGAATGAGAGGATAGGGAAGAGGGAGACGCCTGCTCGGGTGGTCCTTATCCTCTCCAGGGGCGGCGGCAGCGCGGATCATGGCGCATCGGCGATGGAAGGCGTGGGCATCGCCACCGAGCAGCTTGGCCGGAGGAGGAAGACGACAGGGAGAAGGTGCGAAGAGGTATTGGGCGGGGCTGAGCCACTGTTGGCTGCCGCCTGCGTGGAGAAAGGGAAAGAGTGGTGTGGGATTGCTGGGCTATGGCCTGTTAGGGTTTATTGCTCTGTTTTTTATTTACAAACCTTTTTATATTTAGTTTTTCTCTCTTTCTATTTTCAAATTTTTTTCTGATTTGAATTTGTTTGGAAATACTATAGGATTTTAATAAATGATAAAAACACTCAGGGGCCCTTCTATACTATTTGGGCTCCACAAATTTGGTAGTTTTCAAAATTCCAAATCATTTTGAATATGTTTCAAATAGAGAGTGGAATCTAGGGTTTAGGGTTTTAGGAACCTTTTCTTTAATGAAATTTTCTTTAGCAATGATAATGATGCTCATGAATGTAGAAACATTTCCTAATTACTATTTAGTAAAACTAGGGTTGTTACAATCAAGTTCTAATCACCCAAGTTTAGGGCTAACAAAAACTTTTGTTATTAAAAATAAATATGAATGCATGTGTGTATGTGATGAATGCATGAATGCTTTCAATGACTTGTTTGATTGTTAGGAACGACAAGGATTGGTTTAAAGATGAAAACAACAACATCTAAATCATTTCCAAGCAGAATCAAATCAATAGAAATTCAAATATAAACAATATGAGCTAATGGTCATTTTGACCAAAGTTAACCACTGGACCACTTTGAGTGTTTCTAGTCCAAGATTTCTAACAGAAACAAATCCAATTATTTTCACCTCTTTCTACACCACACCTTGCAAACCCACAGAAACATTTTGCAAATCAATGCCAAGGACAATTCAAAATTAGATCTAGTTATATGGTAAGATCACCATTTCTCAAAAACCACTCAAACCAGTTCACCTTGACAAACCCAAGCAACTAGAGACTACCAAGTATGTGACCAATGCACCCACCAAATTTCATCCAAAAATTCAAATATAAATTTGGGGCCCTATGACAACCATTGCATTGACACAGCTAGCAAGCTACCCTCTACGCCATGCCGTGCATGCCCGACCACCCCCTTGTCCACCTCAACATCGATAGCACGATGCACGCGTCGCCAGCCTCGCCAACCATGTCTAGCATGCTGCCCGTGCCTCACTGCCCCCTCTAGACCAGCCCTAGCTCGAGGACAGAGAGAGGAGAAGCTGGAAACACCGTGCCCGCGCCGCTGTCGACCATGCCGATGTGCACCGCAGTTCATGCAGCGTTCCCACTCGACCCGACCACCTCGAGCTCTTGCTGCCCGCCTACACAATCACCACCGTCCCAGGAGACCACCAGACATGCCCATTCCCTCGACCATGTCCTGTAGCCGCCGCATGTAGCGGAGTTCGCCATCAGTACCGCGCAGAGCACCACCCCCTGTAGACCACCATTTACTAAGCCATGCTTCTCGTGATGACCGTCAGGCGACCGCCCACCGTCCTAGCACCCGAGCCATGCCGCTAGCTCGTTGTGCCATTGCCTCTGTCAACCTCTGACCACGACGCGCTGTCTCCCTCGACCCGCTATAAAAAGGGAGCTCCCCTGCCTCATTTATCCACACCCCAACACTCACCACTCCTCACTAATCCTCCCCCACTTCTTCCCGAAGCAAGGAGAGCTCTCCCTTGCTAGAATTTGGCCGGAGCCCGCTGCTGCTGGAGGAGAAGGGCGCCGTCGATTCAGGCCACCGCAGGAGAAGCCGCCAGTACAAGGAGAACCACCATCATCGATCAACCCCATTCGCTCCCGTCATCGACCCTCGCCTTAGCTCCGCTGATCCTCCCCCGACCCTCACTGGCCGTGCTAGGCTTTGTCCCCGTCGTGTCCTATTCCGATGAGGATGATGGCCTTGAGTCATTGATCTTGGATCTAATCCTATGGTCAAAATCATACCATGCCCCTTTGATACCCCCTGTCTCACTGAAGGGTGGGGACACCACTTAAACCAGCCCGCGCGTGCTGTGCGCATTAGGCCGGCCCAGTTTAGTTCCCGCACGACCCAGTTAGTTCAAATTTAGATTTTTCAATTTAGTTCAAACCCTAGTTCTGTCTCTTGATTCAAAAATCAATTCAGAGATATTTACCAAACCAAATTGCATAAAACTAATTTTGTTAGGAAGGTATTGAAATTCTTGATCCAAGCCTGTTGGATTCAAACCATTTGAATTTATAATCACCTATAGTAAAAATAACAAGGCAGAGACTTTTCTACATTCAAACAATTTTAAAAATCAACCATAAATGCTTTTGAGTTGATTCCAACTCTCAAAAAATCACATTTGACAATACCTTTATGAATATATAAAAATATCTAGGTTTACTTGCAGTGATAATGGACAAGTATTAAAAGAATGCCCCATAGGCATTTCTAGTCACTTTAATTAATTAAAATAATAAGGTTAAACCTTATTAAATTGTGACACCACTTTAAATCACATTCCCAAGTATTAAAATATGTGGTGATGACATGTGTCAACATGATCCCATATTTTAATTGGAGAATATTAAATCTTAAGTAGTTTTCAATGAGTAGAAATTGCTTTTCTAAAAGTAAAATAAATAATACTAAGTCTTTATTTCATGTGATGATTGTGATGATGCTAGATCATCTAGTGTGAACCTTTGTGTGCTAAATAGAAGTAGTTAAGTATTGTTTGGTGATTGTGTACCTCATATTTATTTATAGATGCTAGTACCAACCAAGGATACGAAGAGGAAGGAGACTACTACGAAGAAGAAGCATATGAGAACTTCAACCAAGATTGAATGCTTATATCATGTATAAGTGACATTGGTGTATAGAACATGATTCAACCCTAGTATAGATATATTATCCTATATTAGTCATTACAAGTCACATTAATACAATGTGAGGTTGGAATGTTAGATATTGGATTTAAGTAGAGATAGGATAGTATGATTAAAATGATGCTAGAGGAACATTGGATTGTTGAAGTAGTAGTTTCCTTTTGGAAAATACTAACACTTGAGGTGAACTAGTTTGATAGACATCTACTGGAGAAATATTAGTGATGGATGATTAAAGAAGAGTATGAATGGAGTTAGAAGTAACTACTTGTTGGATGGGAGATTATCAGCAATATAGTAGTTGATATAACCAAGTCTGGATAGGTGAAGATTATGAAAATCTTTAGTGTCAAGCTCATTGGATTTATCAATGTGTATAGAAGAATAATAGGTGGATAAGAATGTTCATGTGAAGTAAAGCTCATCATGTTAACACATGATGATGGATAGGAAGAAGTAGAATAGCTAGGAAAGGAATTCCTTAATCAGAAGTCCAGGATTGTGAATTATGAAGGATATGAATTCTTGGTAAACACTAAACCCTAATTCTATAACCAAACCTAATATACCTTTCAAATGATGGATTTATCATCTTATTCCCATAATATTTTATAGGAGTATTTTCCTATAGCAAATCACTTAAGCACATCTCTGTCAATTCCAATTATCACAACTATATGTGCTTAGGAGTTATCTTTATCAATTATTTTCCATGAGACATTCAAGAAAATAACTTTCTATTTTAAAAGGCGATATCATTAAAGATCACAAACATAAATACAATATGTTTAGTCATTAATCTTTATTCACATCAACAAAAAAATGTAAGTATATTAAGTACCCTAAACTCTAGGGTAAGCAATTACACTTCAGAACCCTAAACTTATTAATGAGTTCTATCCTCAACATCTCATAAATTCTCAATTTATATTCATTAGGCAAATTCTTGATCCATTTCTCTAACCACTCATTCCATATGAGCATGGAATAAATGGGGATACAATAATTATAAACTACCCTATACTTTACAATGTGATTAAAGACATAAAAAAATAAACGCTATGACTATTATTGAACATTATAAAACTTCATTACTCCAAATAAAAGTGAAAAAGAGTGTTATAAATAATTCTTAAGAAACAAACCCCTAAAACCCTAATTATTATTTATTCTATTCAATAAATAATTTTTGATATAATTTTGAGCATTGGCAAATATCAACATGATTAGAGTAATCAATTAGTATAGTTATCTTTGGAATATTTAAAATATTATACAAAAAATTATGGTATTTAAAACCTTAAAGAAATTTGAATTGAAAACAAATTATTAAAATCAAAAAATAGAAAAAATAAGGAAAAGGAGTAGCAGCCAGCAATGGCCCACGACCCACTTCCTCACTAACCTAACTGTCGCTCACTCTGTAGCAGCCCACATCGGCCCAAGCCAGCCCACGTACCCCTTCGATCTTTTTCCTCCTTTGTTCTTCCTCTTGCTAGATAGCACACCGATGAAGAAGCTATAACATCCCAAAAATACTAAGCTTGGATCATCAAACACTAGTCATCAACATTTAGGGTTAACAAAAACTTTGCTAAATAAAACTTTGAAGGCATGCATATGTGTATGCATGGATTTTGAAATTCTTTGGAACCACCTTGTTTGATTGTTTCATTGCTTGTAAAATGTTTCTTAGGTGAAATAAACATCATCTAAAACATTTCCCACACTTTTCATAAAGACAAGTAAATCAAAACAAATATATTAAGGGAACGGTCATTTTGACCAATTTAACTCCCATGCCTACTTTGGCTGTCTCAAACTTTCAAAACCTAACAGAAACTTTTCTGGATATTTGCACTCCTTGAATGTACTCATAACAAAGTATCAAGGCCCACTTTGTGATCATCCAGAAACTTTCAAATGCATAGTTTAAATGGCAATTCAAAATTGAATCTATATCATATGGGAAGATCCCACTTTTTCAAAAACCACTCAAACAAGCTCAACTTTCAAAACCCAAGCATCTGCAGACTCACCAGCACCAACCTAGCACACCCACCAAAAATCTTTTCAAAATTCAAAACTTGAGTTCTTGCGTCCATTTCATCAAACAGGTTGCAGACACAAATCAAACAAAATCTAAACACTATAGTGAGCAGTGATTGGAGCCTAACTTGTTCCCTCTTTAGCTCACAACCATCTCAGTAGATCATCTAGCAAGCTAAACTAAGCACTAGCACCACTGTAAGCTTGGCGTTGTCATCAATGGTGAGGAGGCCGAATGCACCCTTGTCACCCCCATGTCGACAGCCAGCTAGGAGAAGAAACAAGCCTAGACAGCATGTCTAGGAGCAAGCCAACACCCCACCGCCAATCCTGTCACGCTCGAGCGTTGCGGACAACTGGACCACGCGCAAGAACCATGCCAACCTCGCCAGCAACCATGCCGAGAGCACGCCCCATGTGTAGGGGTTCGTAGCATGGAAAACAAAAAATTTCTACCGCATGCAAACAAACAAGCCAAGATCTATCTACTAGATTGTAGCAACGAGTCGATAGAGGAACTCACCCTCGAAGATTCCAAAGCGGTTAACGAGAGCAGATTCTCGTGGGTGATGTAGTCGTACTCTTGCCGATCTCAAGATCGCGTAGAGGATCCTTCCGGTGCTGCGTTCCGGCAGCGCTCATGCGATCGGTCTGCGTTAAATTTTCGATGAAGACCTTCCTCTCCCTTGTTCCAGCAGGCGTGGAGGTTGTAGCATTCTCCTCGCGATTCCGGTAGCTGTGGCGTGGTACCCGAAGTAGAGGAGATCTCATGAGCTTCACCTTAAGCCGGAGCGAGTATGGTGGACTATGAGAGAGCTTTGGTGATCTAGGGTTTAGACACACCAATTAGAAGGCTCTAAACCGGAGGCTAGGGAAATTAGAAGCTCTAACTTGACGGCTTGGGAGAAATCCCTAGGCTGTGGCTAGGGTTTAGGTTTTAGAGGAGAGGGACTTGTCTATAGTAGGAGGGAGCCCTGCCCCTCCTTATATAGGTGGAGGGGCCGGTGGCCAAGGGGAGGGAGTGGAGTCCATCCCCAACTCGGCTTGGGTGCGCCACAGGGGAGGACTCCCTCCCCAACTCGGTTTCACCTCTTCCTCCTCTTTCCAAAAAAAATGTCGTTTGACTTTTCAAACTAGCCGTTTGACTTTTCAAACTAGGATTTGAATAAACCCTTTATTTTGGACAGCGATTACACTTAGTACATGATGCAATCATTCCAACTTGTAATGACACATTCATGTACCCTTCCCCCAGTCTTGGGACATTCCGGAACCTTCTAGAATGTTCGATGAACACCGGAATCATTCCCTAACTCCGAAACGGGACTTTCCTTATATGAATCTTATTCTCCGGACCATTCCGGATCTCCTCGTGCTATCCCGGATCCCATCCGAGACTCCAAACAACATTCGGTCTCTTACTCATCATTCCATAACTACTCAACAACATCGAATCCTTAAGTGTGTCTCCCTACGGTTCGTGAATTATGCGGACATGATCGAGACACTTCTTCGAACAATAACCAATAGAGGAATCTGGAAATTCATATGGCTCCCACATATTTATACGATTACTTTGCGATCGTATGAACCACTTACTTACGATACCAATTTCCCTTTGTCTCACGATATTTTACTTATCCGAGGTTATGATAAATCGGTATCTCTGCATACCTAGTTCAACCTCGTTCTTGATAAGTACTCTTTTCTCGTTCCGTGGTATGTGATCCCTTGTGAGCCAGTCACATGCTTGCAAGCTAATTGGATGACATTCCGAGGAGACCAGTATATCTATCCGTCATATGGATGGACAAATCCCACTTTTGATCCATGTGTCTCAACCAATACTTTCCGAACACTCAATGCCACCTTTATAGCCACCCTGTTACGGTGTGGTGTTTGATGTCATCAAAGCATCCTTCCGGTAAAGGTGATATGCATGATCTCATGGTCGAAGGAATTAGGTTACTATGTATCAGAAAGCTTATATCAAATGAACTATATTAAATGACTTGATCTTTATGCTACGCTTAACTATAGGAGTATGTCCATCACATCATTCTCCTAATGATATGACCCTGTTGTTAATAACATCTCTATGTTCATGATCAGGAAACCATGATCATATATTAACCAACAAGCTAGTTTAACAAGAGGCTTTACTAGGGACTCTTTTATGTTTACAAATCACACAAGTATTAATGTTTCCGTTTAATACAATTATAGAATGGTATGTAAACATTTATCATAAGTATGAAGATATGATAATAACCACTTTATTATTGCCTCTTGGGCATATCTCCAACAGTCTCCCACTTGCACTAGAGTCAATAATCTAGTTTCAAACCTTTGTGTATTCAACACCTATGGCTTTCTGGTGTTGTATGTACACGATTGCTAGTGGTCAACTGATCTCCGGATCTGACACTTCCAGGTCCGTGTGTAATTGCATGTCTTTGCGTCTCTAAGCATCACTCATTCTCTAATGAGATGGCTTTGTATAATTTTGGTCCTTTGGTGAGACCTTTAGTTCTTTGGGGTTAAAACATGTTGATAATATTGTCGTACAATATATCTTCATAGTATTATCCTGCTGTGAACTACACCTAGTTTGACAACAAACTACTTGACACAAATGCCCTCTTTAACTGCTATTATAGCAGTCATATACTTAGCCTTTTGTTGTAGTATCTGTCACAATGTCTTAACTTTGGAACTCATCCAAATCCATTATTGAACTTACTTTCCATTATATTGTGCCACCCTTAGTTTAGATTGAGATAAACTTAATTTGTACTTTGTGACAAAACTAGTATCAATGTAATACTTTTACAATGAACTAACCATCTATTTGCCACTTCTACAAATAATATACTCTTAGTTCTTCCAAAAGATCATAAGAATATCCTTACTATCGTCCAATGATCATCTTATGAATCATTCTGGTATATGCTCATAACATTTAGAGCATAGGACATATCTGGATTTGTACATATCACAGTGTGATTGATATAAATACTCTTTGTGATTTCATACATCAAGTATCAATCTATACTTGAATCTTTGTTTCACTTACCAAGTGTCAATACACTTGAATATATCATCAATATTGAACTCATTCAATCCTTTCTGTGTGACAAGAACCTTTCTTGTAGTTTCTATATTGAACTCATTCAATACATCATCTATGTACTTTTGGCACAACCATATTAGCGTCTATTGATGCCAAATATTTGGGTTTTGCCTAAGTCTTTCATCAGGATGAAATTCTTAATATGTGTTAATAAAAGATACATCATTTCTAATCAACAATATGTCCTCCACATAATGTATTAGAAATATGTCTTAAGCTCCACTTAATTTCTTGCAAATGCAAGCATCTTCATTGTCTCCGATGAAATTAAACTCTTTTAACAGTTTCATCATAGTGAAGATTCCAACTCCGCTATGCTTACTTCAACCATTGAAGTTTGCATATGCATTTAGCATCCTTTGAATTAACAAAACCCTTTGGACCGTGTCATGCACACGTCCTAGGTAACCCTTCTATTAGAAGAACTTGTTTTGTTTATTCAACTACCACATAACAAAATTATATGTAGTGGTTGCTACATTAATCCGTCTAGACTAAATATCGCTATGAAAGATCAAATCTTGTCATAGTCAACCCTTGAACATTTTTGTGAACTCTTTCCCAACATGTCGACTATTTCATAGATGTGAAACATCCATGTCTACTTCTTTATAGATCCAAACACAACTGTAAGGTCTTACACCTTTCTCAAGGGTCCTTCAAGTTCAAAACTTGATTTTTCGTGTATGGAAATATCACGGATTTTATGGCTTCAAGCCATTTGACGGAGTCAGGGCCCATCATCGCTTCTTTGTATGTAGTCAGATCATTATTGTCAAATAATGATTTAACTCTCAAATCTTGGTATTTGATTGTTTATCCGACCTACTTGTTTCAATAGAAACTTTGACCTTCGTAACCACAACCTTTGAGGCACGTGAGCCATGAGCATTGTTGCTGCCTCCGGAACACTTTTCGGCGCTGCGCAACTTTGCACATATAGCTAAGGTTCCTTTAACCTTATCAAAGTTCTATTGTCCTCCCACTTATCTTTTCACCAAAAATTCCTTCTCAAAGAAACATGACGTTCTAAGCGACAAACACTTTTGTCCCCGGTGTTTATGGAGGAATACTTAACAATAATACAAAGACAGGTTTATCCGACTTTGGTTGCAAACATCTTTCTTATGCATAGCATACCAATGTTTTAAGAAAGGACCACTTGGGTTTTATCCCAAACCATAACTTTATATGGTGTCATTTCAGCGGATTATGATGGAGCTCTTTTCAATGGAAAACGGTAGTCTCTAAAGCTTTTAATCTTTAAAATATAATGGCAGTTTTATGAATTACACCTTTAATCTTACCATGTCAAACAAGGTTTTAATTACATATCTCGAACGCTGCATACTCTTATGGTGTTTCGGGAAATGCATATTCACGGAACGATTCCTTAAATCTTAGGTATTATGCTAAACTTGTAACTCAAATATCTTCCTTTATGATCTTATCATAAATTATTTATATTCTTATTACAATGATCTTGCACTTCATCTTGAAAGACTTTGAACTTTTTCAAATATTTCATACTTCATCCTTATTAAGTAAATATTCATATATTCACTCAAATTTTCGGAGAAAGCATATGAAGTTGAAATCCATCGCTCTTGACTATAATGGATTTCGTACAACAATATGTACAAGTTCCAATAAGCTAGCCATTCGTTCCCTTTTGGCCTATGAACGAAGTTTTAATTATCTCTAGGAAAGTTTCACAAGCGTCATGTGATCAAAAATCAAAAGACTCCAAAATTCCATCCACATGGAGTTTCTTCATGTTTTCTTTCCAATATAATTTAAACGGCGATGTCACTTCCTAAGTGATCTTTCAATCAATTTGTCTTTCGACATTTTTAGCACTAGTTTTATGGATGTGATTTCTCCAACGAGATTTGTGAATCATCCATCTTTTATGGATTACGGCTATTATTTGAACAACCCTTTTGTTCTCATAATACCTGATAAAACAAATCTTGAAGGCAAGCTTTGATGCTTAACGAGCAACACAATAACCCTTTATTTGTTCTCGATGAACATCATCACATATTCTTTTGCTAGTTACTTAGGCCATTGTAGTTCATGAATTGTGTTGTTTCGTATGACGATTTTCACACCAACAAATTCAGTATCAAATACTTAAGAACCACATTGTTTAATAAGCAAAGAATATAGCCATAACATGTATATCATCTATATACTTAAACTGAACAATTCTAGTCTTTTCTTTTCTGCCATATATTTATGAGATTCTCTTTCAGTATTTATTTTTCTGTTTGAAAGAATCTATCAACATCAACAGTGGAGTCATACACATAGTCCAAAGTGTGTATAATTAAATACCAATGTCTTTGGACTTGCACTTTGAAGTAGATCACCATCATCAAATGTTTGGTGTTCTTTCAAATTCCTTTCTTTAGTAATCTATTGGTGTAGTAAACACTTTACCTACATCAAATATTCACCCTTATCATGGAATTATCCATGATCAAGCTACTTTTAGCTTATAACGGTGAACTGTGAGTATAATGTTGCTCTCCAAAACATTTTGGAGGATTAGGACAACTAGTGTCTTCAACCTTTTGCAAATTCTCATTAAATACGATAACATGACTTTTGCCATATTATACTCTATCATGTTGCAACCAAAACTTCGTTTCAGATATCACAATATCTTCCACACATCATGGTTTCTGAAACAACTCTTTCAGATCCTAGATAACCTTGATATTAAGACAATCCTTTGAATATCAAGAATCATGGAGACAAACACGATACTCATACACTAACACTTGGAATTGTCACTCTTGATTTAATACCAATTATTAAACTTCATGGAGTAACTTGGAACTTACTGAAAGTTTGCAATAGGACTTTTAAACTTTAGATTAACACTTCAAAACAATACGATACCAGTTCGTAAAGTAACTAACCAGAATTCTATAGTTCTATCATCTCAATTAAAACTAAGCGCAAGGTTGTTAACGGATGCCAATGACTACAACAACTATGCAAATTCACTTTGATTTAATTTATGATAAATTGAGTTCTAATTAATAATTAAATTAATCTAGGTGAACTCCCACTCAAAACAACATCCCTCACATTGTTTTAGTGATCACACGAACCAAATCCACCACATCAAAACCGATCATCACGAGAGTTGATGTAGCTTCAATGGCGTACAATCAACATGTTCATCATATCTACTATATGACTCATGCTTTACCTTTCGGTGATCCGTGTTCACGAGACCATATGCATACATGCTACGCTCGTCAAGATCAAACCTTAGCTTCCGCATAAGCAAATCTGGCTTGCTTATGTTGTATACACTGCGGAATCTAACACCCGATCATCACGTGGTGCTTGAAACAACAAGCTTTAGCAGTGCATACTAAGGGTGAACACTTTAGAACTTGAAATTTATGTGCATGAGGATCATCTTATAATGCTACCGTCGTCTACTAAGCAATACAAGATGCATAAAGGATTAACATCACATGCAATTCATAATATGTGATATGATATGGCCTTTCTTCTTTGTGCTTCCGATCTCCATCTTCAAGCACGAACATGATCTCCATCATCACCGGCATTGCATCAAGGTCAATGGCGGCTTCTCCATGGTTGTAGATCCACCGGCTTCAACTATTACAACTACTTTGAATAGACACGCGGGTCTTAACATAATTTAAAGACAACCATATGGCTCCTGCCGGTTGCCAACTTACAATAAGGAACATTGCATACATCAAATATAATCACAATCATGGCCATATCACATCACTGCACACCCCTGCAAAACAAAGTTAGACGCCTCTACTTTCTTTGCATATTTTACGTGGTTTGGGGCTGTTAATAAGTGTCGTTCTAACTTACGAACAAGAACCACAACATTGATACTAGTATTGTTAATCACCCGTTGTAAATTGGATCTTAACTATGCTAGGAGAAAGCAGCACCATAAAGCCACTTATGGAATACAAGTTGCATGTCAAGCGTGGAGCAAGTCTCATGAACGATGTCATGTAAGGTTAGCCCGGGCCGCTTCATCCCAACATACCGCAAGATGCAAAGTACACAAGAAGCAATCGACAATAAAAGCATCAACGCCCACAATGACCATTGTGTTCTACTCGTCTACAGATCTACATATAGACACGGCTCACGATACCCTTTGTAGGGGTTCGTAGCATGGAAAACAAAAATTTCTACCGCATGCAAACAAACAAGCCAAGATCTATCTACTAGATTGTAGCGAGTCGATAGAGGAACTCACCCTCGAAGATTCCAAAGCGGTTAACGAGCACATTCTGCGTGGGTGATGTAATCGTACTCTTGCCGATCTCAAGATCGCGTGAGCGATCCTACGGTCTTTGCTGCATTCGGCGGCGCTCCTTGATCGGTCACCGTTCGGTACTCGATGAAGACCTTCCTCTCCCTTGTTCCAGCAGACGGAGGTTGTAGCACTCTCCTCGCGATTCGGTAGCTGTGGCGTGGTACCGGAAGTAGAGGGGAGATCTCGCAGGGCTTCGCCTTAAGCCGGAGCGAGTATGGTGGACTATGAGAGAGATTTGGTGATATAGGGTTTAGACACACCAATTAGAATGCTCTAAAACGGAGGCTAGGGCAATTAGAAGCTCTAACTTGACGGCTTGGGAGAAATCCCTAAGCTGTGGCTAGGGTTTAGGTTTTAGAGGAGAGGGACTTGTCTATACTAGGAGGGAGCCCTGCCCCTCCTTATATAGGTGGAGGGTCCAGCGGCCAAGGGGAGGGAGTGGAGTCCCTCCCCAACACGGCTTGGGTGGTGCGCCGGCTTGGGGAGGAGGACTCCCTCCCCAACTCGGTTTCACCTCTTCCTCCTCTTTCCAAAAAAAATGTCGTTTGACTTTTCAAACTAGCCGTTTGACTTTTCAAACTAGGATTTGAATAAACCCTTTATTTTGGACAGCGATGACACTTAGTACATGATGCAATCATTCCAACTTGTAATGACACATTCATGTACCCTTCCCCCCGGAGTGCCGGACATTCCGGAACCTTCTAGAATGTTCCCGATGAAAACACCGGAATCATTCCCTAACTCCGAAACGGGACTTTCCTTATATGAATCTTATTCTCCGGACCATTCCGGATCTCCTCGTGCTATCCCGGATCCCATCCGAGACTCCGAACAACATTCGGTCTCTTACTCATCATTCCATAACTACTCAACAACATCGAATCCTTAAGTGTGTCTCCCTACGGTTCGTGAATTATGCGGACATGATCGAGACACTTCTTCGAACAATAACCAATAGAGGAATCTGGAAATTCATATGGCTCCCACATATTTCTACGATTACTTTGCGATCGAATGAACCACTTACATACGATACCAATTTCCCTTTGTCTCACGATATTTTACTTATCCGAGGTTATGATCGTCGGTATCTCTGCATACCTAGTTCAACCTCGTTACTGATAAGTACTCTTTTCTCGTTCCCGTGGTATGTGATCCCTTGTGAGCCAGTCACATGCTTGCAAGCTAATTGGATGACATTCCACCAAGAGGGCCCAGAGTATATCTATCCGTCATATGGATGGACAAATCCCACTTTTGATCCATGTGTCTCAACCAATACTTTCCGAACACTCAATGCCACCTTTATAGCCACCCTGTTACGGTGTGGTGTTAAATGTCATCAAAGCATCCTTCCGGTAAAGGTGATATGCATGATCTCATGGTCGAAGGAATTAGGTTACTATGTATTAGAAAGCTTATAGCAAATGAACTATATTAAATGACTTGATCTTTATGCTACGCTTAACTATAGGAGTATGTCCATCACATCATTCTCCTAATGATATGACCCTGTTGTTAATAACATCTCTATGTTCATGATTGGGAAACCATGATCATATATTAACCAACAAGCTAGTTTAACAAGAGGCTTTACTAGGGACTCTTTTATGTTTACAAATCACACAAGTATTAATGTTTCCGTTTAATACAATTATAGCATGGTATGTAAACATTTATCATAAGTATGAAGATATGATAATAACCACTTTATTATTGCCTCTTGGGCATATCTCCAACACCGTGCGCCACGCTCGAACGACGCCCACAGACCGCGCGCCGCCCTTGCCGCGTGCATACTTGATCACCACCATCCCAGCAACCCCGTTCACCTCCCGCGGACCCACGCCTGTGCGCCATTAAAATCTCCGTCGGACGCGCGAGCACCGCGCGTTCCGACCAAGCCGCCATGCGCCTCGAAACCATGTCGTTGAGCATCGCCGAGAGCACCGCACCGTCCCTACCTTCGCCCATGCCGATGGCCGTCGTACCACACGCCCCAGAGCTCAACATGCGCCCCGTCGGTCCCCTCGCTCGACTATAAATAGAGGCCACCCCCAGTCGAATTCTTCACACCATTCTACTCCCCTCTCCTCACTGATCGTGCCACACCGTTCCCGGAGCAAGGCGAGCACCACCTCGTCGGAATTTCACCGGAGCCCGCCGCCTCTGGAGAAGAAGGGAGCCAACGATTGGAGCTGCCCCAGGAGAAGCCACCGGTACCAGGAGATTCGCCATCGTCGACTTTGTCGTTCGCCCGCCTCGCCGACCCTCGCCAGCACCCTGGTGAGCCCCCAGCGACCCCCACCTGCCGCGCTAGGTTTCTGTCTCGCCGGCGTTGCTCAACATCGACGATGACTCCCAGCCGTTGGATTAGAATCAGATCGAACGTCCCACGTTGCCCCGTACCGCTTCGCACCCTCCTGTGTCACTGACGAGTGGGGACACCCACTTAAACAGCCCGCGGGAGCGCTGCACTTAGCAGGCCGGCCCAGTAACTTTTCCCGCACAGCCTAGTTATTCAAATTAAACCTTTTTCTTTTTAAATTCAAACACACTTCTGCACCCATTTTCAAAAATCAACCCAGGTCGATTCAGTGCACCAATTTGAATTAAACTAATTTTGTTGGAAAGGTCTGTGAATGCTGAATCCAAGCCCGTTGGATTCAAGTCATTTGGATCTATAGATCATCCTTGGTAAAAATAACAAGGCAGAAGCTTTTCTGCATTCAAAAATTTGTCAAAGTTAAACCATAATATATTTTGAGTTGATTCCAACTTTCAAAAGTCACATTTAACCATACCTTTCAGAATATATAAAACTATATAGGGTTACTTACAGAAATATGGTTCAAGTAATAAAAAGAATACTACATAGGCATTTCTAGCCATTCTAATTAATTAAAATAAAAGGGTAAAACCTTATTAAATTGTGACACCACTTTAAATCACATTCCCACGAACTAAAATATGTGGCGATGACATGTGTCAACATGATCCCATGTTTGGTTTAGAGAATATTAAATCTTAAGTAGATTTTCAATGAGTAGAAATTACTTTTCTAAAAATAAAAAAAATTAAACCAAACCCAAATCTGGTAATGTTAGTCATGATGCTAGATCATCTATAGGACCCTTGTGTGTGATGATTGCAAGTAGTTAAGTATTGTTTGGTGATTGTGTACCTCGTATTTATTTATAGACGCTAGTACCGACCAAGGATACGAGGAGGAAGGAGGATTATACGAAGAAGAAGACGAGGAGAACTTCAACCACTGCTCTGCACTAGGCAAGCTAGTAACCTTGCAAGCTAACACTTGCAATTTAGCAAGCTTTATTAACTAAGTGAACCAATGCAAGCTAACCCTTGCAAGATACCCTACTGATGCCACAAACCACTACTTGTTACTATGCCCACTATATGCCTTAAGCATATGTGATCATATCCACTTGAAAACCAATCCTAGTTTTACTTACAAGCTTGATTACTTTATTTATTTATCAAAGCTAGTACTTAGAGCTTACTTAAGTGAATGGTAGATACTAGAAAGATATGTGAAGGTTGCATAAAGAGCATAAAATTTGGCCTAAACTAGATAATCTTGATGTCATCCCAAGGCATGAGATTGAGCTTAGTTGAAACTCCACTAGTTTACCACCCCTCATTAGTACTCACCCCCACTTGTAGATGCTAGTGCTAAGCATAAAACTTGATCAACTTTAGATGGGAATACTTGGTGGAAAAATGGTTATGAAAACCTTGGAATGATGGATCATTCTATTGAAATGTTTTGGACATGTGTTTCCGAACACCGGATGATTTTGGTGATGAAAATGTTGAGGCATAGGCCTTAGACCATTATAAAACTAATGGTTGTCTGGATGCGATACCATTCCAATTTTATCGTACAACCACAATACCCGAAGATTGGGTAGGGCTTGACTAGAAACTTATATACCTTAGTATTACTTCCCTCACGGCCAAGGTCTGAGCTGAGGCTACCTTGTGAAGATTGTCCACCTGTGCAGTACCCAAGATGATAGTTGGTCATGGTTGGTAGGCCAAACTTACAGGAGAGGTGCTTATACTAGGGCGTGTAATTGAAAGGTTAGGATTGATTATCCGCATACTGAGTATGGTGAATTCAGGATTTGTTCCTGACGGATGTATCGAATGTTGTGGTGAAAGTGTACAATCTCTGCAGAGTGTCAAACTATTCGAATAGCCGCGTCCGCGGTTATGGACAGTTAGATGGCCATCTTGTTCCCCCGTCAGACTTTTCAAAATGACTTGTGAAATGAAGTGAGACTTTGACTTGACCACAGCAGGGTTGTGATATGAAATACAAGTCCCCCTTTAGGTGTTATAAAACTCCAACTAGCATTAGTGCTTTCATAAAAGGTAGTAGAGATAAATCTAGCCTTTGCAAAACAACCCTAGAGCCTAGTGTCCTATTATCAAAAAACCCCTTTCCCTTGTTAGTATTAATTTGCAAGTACTTAAAGAGTACTCATGGCTTTGTCCCTGGCTATTCCCATGGCCAGACTATGAAGAGGAGTACCTGGAGGATGGACCCCAGGAAGGTTACAACAACTAGGATCATCTCCCATCGTCAGCATTGCATGTGACCCCGAAGATGGAGCTTCGCCTACGCTACCGTAATTATTACGTATTCCGCTGCTTGAAGTTGTATTAAGAACTGGATCATGAGATCCCTATTTGTGTAAGAACTTATGTATTGTTTGTAATGGATGATGTACTATGGTATCCAATTCTGTTATGTCTCGCAAAAATGGTAATCATGGGATTGCGATGTATGGCATAACAGGCATTTGGGATTAAAAATCCGCGTGTTGACAAGTTGGTATCAGAGCCATCCTGACCATAGGAGACCCTAGTTAGACTAGACGTTTGAACCAAAAACCTAGTTTCAAAACCAAAGAAAACAAATATTTACAAAAACTTATTCTCATTCTTATCTCTTTGATTCTTTCATAAAAATTCATGTTCCTCAAAAAATCTTGCAAAATACATAAAATTTTGACACACTTGATCACTCTGCTAACCTACTCATCCTCTATTCTTATAGATGGATGTGAAGTACATCAAGTTTTATCAATTGGGGAATGGAGGAGACCTTATCTTTGAGAGGGATTTGGACCAGCTATTGGAACTTCGGGCGTCACTTTTAGAGTTCTTGAACTCAGCTCAATGATCAGGGAGGAGAAGATCTGCAGTGGCTAATTGTTGCAAGTCTCAGAGAAAAGATTGAACCTCCCACTACGGAGGGAATTCAGTTTACCTTAAGAGAGAACAACTGGCTCGATGGACTTGCTAGGGCCATGCAGGAAGCTCTTTCCCGTCTGTGTGGGCAGAGCATCAATCAGATCAAGGGTACTCGCTTTGAGTTTTGCCCAAGGCGTGATGCAAATGTACAACCACTGGAAGACCCATACCACCCCGAGCTGAAGACTCAATTGGACCTTAGCTTCATGATGTATGATCGTCAGCAGGAGTTAGACAACTGCCGTGACTACTCCAACCATAAGTCTGCCATCATCAAGACGAAGGACCAGACCATCGCCATGCTAGCAAAGGATCGCAAGTCTCGCTGCCGTCAGCTCGACAAGAAGGAGCGCATTATTTCCCGTCTCCGCCACCGCATCTCATCTTTGGAAGAGACCATCCACGAGAGAGACATGCAGTTGGAGGAAAGGGAGAATGCAGGAGAGGATCTTCGTGGAGACCCCTACTCCTATCTCAGCGATGATGATGATTTTCTGGAGGATCAGGCCATGGACTTCTTCACCGATGAGGATGATTTCGCCTTCATCGATGATGATGAGGATGTTGAGGCCACAGATTCTGAGGAGTAGTAGCACCTGAGCACTAGTGTAGTGAGTAGTATTCGGTCCCACTGTATCGTAGTTCTTAGAATGGTTCTTAAAACCATCTGTTTTTCTTTGTTGTGGTGTGTGTTGTATCGTGTGCTATGAATGAATGAAAATCAAGTTGCTAGAAAAATCTGAGTTAAACCTTACAAACTTTTCAAAGTCCCAGAACCTTAGAAATTTCCCTCTTATCTCATGATCTATCTCAATCTTCAGATGCCACGCGGAGGAAGTGGTTCATCCCAGGACCCGATGTTGCAGATCCTGCAAATGTTAACTTCTGACCGCGAAGCTGAAAGAGCAGAACGTCAAGCCAATCTATCCAACCTTCAGCAGATAGCCCAGCTTGCCCACAACAACCAAGGCCATGGAAATCAGGACAACCATGGATCTAAGCTTAAGAATTTCTAGAATACCAACCCACCTGTTTTCACTAAGTCAGAAGAGCGTCTAGACGCCGATGATTGGCTACAAACCATGGAAAACAACCTAGAAGTCGCCGGAGTGGAAGCTAACGAGAAAGTTCTGTTCGCCACCCACTATCTATCCGGAGATGCCAGGGCATGGTGGAACAGTGTCCGTGCAATGACCGGAGGCCAGATGATGACCTGGGAGGAATTCAAGGTCATGTTCAGCAAAACCCATGTGCCACCGGGTTTGATCAAGAGAATGAGAGACGAGTTCAGAGAGCTGAAGCAAGGAAGGATGACTGTAGTGGAATACCGTGACAAATTTTTGTCATTAGCTAGGTATGCCCCGGATGAGATCGACACCGAAGCCAAGAAGAAAGAAAGATTCCTGAATGGTCTTCATGACGAGATGCAGACCGTGTTAGTCAATATCCCCTTTGCGGGTATTGAAGCCCTTATCGACTCTGCCATTCAGATGGAAGGAAAGATCAACCAAGCCAATGAGAACCGCAAGCGTCGTATGATGCATCGGCCAGGAACCCATCAGACCCCAAAGTATCGCCCCAACCCATCTCCAGCATTTTCCCCAAGAACCAACAGACCCCCGATGACCCGTCCCACCTATCCCAACCGTGGAAACCCTAGACCCGGAGGAAATCACAACAACCCCGGCAACTCTAGCAATTTCACCCGTGCCCCACCCAAGTTCAACACCAACAATGCTGCCGCCAACCCCAACACTACCGCGAGGACTGGAAGCAATGTTGTACTGTCATGACCGAGGACAAATGCATAAGTGACCTGTTATGACTATGGAAATAAAGGCCACTATTCCAACGAGTGCCCAAACAAGAAGAATTCTACAGCACCCAATGCCAATGTCCCAGCTCAGCAGCAGCGTCGTGTTTAGCCCATAAGAAGGTTTGGCCCAGGGAATTCACTCAACCGCAATGGCCGTATTTTTCTCATGCATGCTGAAGAAGCTCAGGAAGCGTAAGCGTCGTCTTTGGGTATGTTTTCATTAATTCAGTACTTGCAAGAGTGTTGTTTGATTCTGGTGCATCGCATTCATTTGTCACCGAAGAATTTGCATGCACTAGTAAAATTCAACCAACCAAATTGAAGCATGTAATGATTGTGCAAATTCCCAGATCAACCACCAAGGCTAGGCAAATTTGCAAAGCCGTCCCTATCCGAATCCATGGCATAGATTTTTAGGCTAATCTGATAGTACTCGGAACTAAAGGTTTGGAAGTAGTACTAGGAATGGATTGGATGTCCAAACATAAAGGATTGATTGACTGTGCCAAGAAAGCCATCACCATGACCGATCTGACCGAAATATCGATCGAGCATATATGAAACCTTACCTCGTCAATTCAAATGCAACAAGAGTATAGCCCAACCTACCATTGACCAAGTCCGGATAGTCTGTGAATACCCCGATGTATTTCCAGATGTTTTGCCCGGTATACCCCCAGATCGGGATATCGAGTTTATCATCGAACTAATCCCCGGAACAGGACCCATAGCCCAGAGACCCTATAGTATGAACCCATCGGAGTTAGAAGAACTGAAGAAGCAACTGGATGCCATGCTGGAAATCGGATTGATTCAACCAAGTGCGTCACCATGGAGATCACCTGTCTTGTTTGTGGACAAGAAAGATGGAGTTAACCGTTTGTGTACGGATTATCGGAAGTTGAATGATGTCACCATCAAGAACAAGTACCCCTTGCCCAAGATAGAAGATTTGTTTGATCAGTTGACCGGTGCCAAAGTGTTTTCTAAGATTGATCTTAGAACTGGTTATCATCAACTCAAGATTCGTGCAGAGGATATTCCAAAGACTGCCTTTACCACCAGATATGGATTATAAGAGTATACGGTCATGTCTGTTGGATTAACCAATGCCCCCGCTTATTTCATGAACCTCATGAATAAGATTTTTATGGACTTCCTAGATACGTTTGTCGTTGTTTTCATCAATGACATTCTGATTTATTCCAAATCAGAAGAAGAACATGAGCTACACCTAAGGACCATTCTTGGAACCCTTAGAGAGCATAAGTTGTATGCCAAGTTTAGCAAATGTGAATTGTGGTTACAGGAGGTAGGATTCCTCGGTCACATTGTATCAGCTGGAGGAATTGCCGTTGACCCTGCCAAAGTGAAAGATGTAGAAGATTGGCAAGCCCCGACCACTCAAACCCAAGTTCGTGCATTTCTCGGATTGGCGGGATATTACCGCAAGTTCGTAGAAGGATTCTCGAGTATCGCCAGACCCATGACCCAATTGCTGAAGAAGGACAAGAAGTTTGAATGTACCGACAAGTGTGAAGAGAGTTTTCAAGAACTCAAGAGGAGATTGATTTCAGCCCCAATCTTGATCATGCCGGATATCTCGAAGCCCTTCGATGTGTATTGTGACGCATCCAAGATCGGTCTCAGATGTGTGCTAATGCAAGAAGGCAAAGTTATATCCTATCTATCTCGACAATTGAAACAACATGAGCAAAATTACCCAACCCATGACCTCGAACTCGCAGCCGTAGTTCTAACCCTAAAAACATGGAGACATTACCTGATGGGAAATCGTTGTGAGATTTATACGGATCACAAGAGTCTGAAGTATATATTCACTTAGAAGGAGCTGAATATGAGACAGAGGAGATGGATTTAGCTAATCAAGGTTTACGATCTGGACATTCACTATCACCCTGGTAAAGCCAATGTGGTAGCCGATGCCCTTAGCAGATTGCCGTGCCGCTTGAACTCCATGATTTTGAAGGAGCAACCAAGTTTGCACAAAGAGATGGAAGATTTTCAAATGGAATTAGTAAGTGAAGGATTTTTGGCTAGTATAGAACTTCAGCCCACTTTGATCAGCCAGATCAAAGAGGCGCAGAAAGGAAATGCTAGTATCGACGGAATCAAGCGTCGTGTCGTCTGAGCAAGGTACCCGGATTCACCGAAGACGAAGAAGGAGTTCTGTGGTACAAAGGACGCCTTTGTGTACCAGCAGATTCGGAGTTGAAAGAAGTTATTTTGAAGGATGCTCATGATACTCTTTATTCTATCCATCCCGGAGGAACTAAGATGTATCAAGATTTGAAAGAGCAATTTTGGTGGCATAATATGAAGCGAGAAATCGGAAGCTATATCACCAAGTGTGATATATGTCAGCGAGTCAAGGCCGGACATCAAAGACCCGCTGGATTGTTGCAACCATTGCAGATTCCGGAATGGAAATGGGATTCTGTAGGAATGGACTTTATCACTGGACTGCCTACTTCTAGTAGGGGAAATGACTCTATTTGGGTCATAGTGGACAGATTGTCCAAAGTCGCCCATTTCTTGCCCGTCAAAACCACCTATCAGAGTTCGAAGCTAGCGGAGTTGTACATCGCTAGAATCGTTAGTTTGCATGGAGTCCCCAAGAACATTGTATCGGATCGAGGAACCTAGTTTATCCTCGAGATTCTGGAAGAAAGTTCAAGAAGGTTTAGGAACCCGCCTAGATTTCAGTACCGCATATCACCCTCAGACCGATGGACAAATGGAGCGAGAAAATCAAATACTCGAAGATATGCTTAGAGCATGTGTGTTAGAATATGGATCCAAGTGGGAAGACTGTCTGCCGTTTGCAGAATTTTCCTATAATAACAGTTACCAAGCCAGTTTGCAAATGGCCCCGTTTGAGTTCATGTACGGAAGAAAGTGTCGCACCCCTTTGAACTGGTCGGAAGTAGGAGAGAGTCAGATTTTCGGACCCGACATCCTACGAGAAGCAGAAGAGAAGGTTCACAAGATTCGTGAGCACCTCAAGACCGCCCAATCTAGACAGAAGAGTTACGCCAACAAGAGACGTCGAGACCTCACCTTCAACATAGGAGATTTTGTTTATCTGAAAGTGTCGCCATTGAAGGGAATGCAGCGTTTCCAACTCAAAGGAAAGTTAGCCCCTAGATATATCGGACCTTTCAACATTCTGAACCGTCGAGGAGAAGTGTCGTATCAATTGGAACTACCCGAAGAAATGTCAGCCGTCCACAACGTGCTCCATATCTCGTTACTTCGCAAGTGTCTCGAAGTTCTAGAGAAGACGGAAGTGTTCAAAAATGTCGACCACCAGACTATAGAGATCAACGATGACTTGACATATCCCGAAGTACCCATCCGCATTTTGGAAGAAGCTTTTCGAACTACCCGAACCCGAAGCATCAAGTTTCTCAAGATTCAGTGGAGCAACCACACAGAAGAGGAAGCTACCTGGGAGCGCAAAGATCACATCAGGACGGAGTTTCCCTCTCTCTTCAAATCCTAGGTAATCTTTTCGTCCTTTTTCAAATCTCGGGACGAGATTTTGTTTAAGGGGGGAAGGTTTGTAACATCCCAAAAATACTAAGCTTGGATCATCAAACACTAGTCATCAACATTTAGGGTTAACAAAAACTTTGCTAAATAAAACTTTGAAGGCATGCATATGTGTATGCATGGATTTTGAAATTCTTTGGAAGCACCTTGTTAGATTGTTTCATTTCTTGTAAAATGTTTCTTAGGTGAAATAAACAACATCTAAAACATTTCCCACACTTTTCATAAAGACAAGTAAATCAAAACAAATATTTTAAGGGAATGGTCATTTTGACCAATTTAACTCCCATGCCTACTTTGGCTGTCTCAAACTTTCAAAACCTAACAGAAACTTTTCTGGATCTTTGCACCCCTTGAATGTACTCATAACAATGTATCAAGGCCCACTTTGTGATCGTCCAGAAACTTTCCAATGCATAGTTTAAATGGCAATTCAAAATTGAATCTATATCATATGGGAAGATCCCACTTTTTCAAAAACCACTCAAACAAGCTCAACTTTCAAAACCCAAGCATCTGCAGACTCACCAGCACCAACCTAGCACACCCACCAAAAATATTTTCAAAATTCAAAACTTGAGTTCTTGCGGCCATTTCATCAAACAGGTTGCGGACACAAATCAAACAAAATCTAAACACTATAGTGAGCAGTGATTGGAGCCTAACTTGTTCCCTCTTTAGCTCACAACTATCTCAGTAGATCATCTAGCAAGCTAAACTAAGCACTAGCACCACTGTAAGCTTGGCATTGTCATCAATGGTGAGCAGGCCGAATGCACCCTTGTCACCCCCATGTCGACAGCCAGCTAGGAGAAGAAACAAGCCTAGCCAGCATGTCTAGGAGCAAGCCAACACCCCACTGCCACTCCCTGTCCACCGCTCGAACGTTGCCAGCCACTGGACCATGCGCAAGAACCATGCCAACATCGCCAGCAACCATGCCCAGAGCACACCTCGTGCGCCACGCTCGACCGACGCCCACAGACCGCGCGCCGCCCTCGCCGCGTGCATACATGATCACCACCATCCCAGCAACCCTGCAAACACGCTCGTTCGCGCCCATGTGACCACGCCTGTTGTCGCCATTAAAATCTCCGTCGACGCACGCATGAGCACCGCCGCGTTCCGACCAAGCCGCGCATACGCCTCGAAACCATGTCGTTGAGCATCGCCAAGGATCACCGCACCGTCCCCTACCTTCGCCCATGCCGATAGCCGTCTGTACCACCGCCCCCGACGAGCTCACCATGCGCCCTGTCGGTCCCCTCGCTCGACTATAAATAGAGGCCACCCCCAGTCGAATTCTTCACACCATTCTACTCCCCTCTCCTCACTGATCGTGCCACACCGTTCTCGGAGCAAGGCGAGCACCACCTCGTCGGAATTTCACCGGAGCCCGCCGCTTCTGGAGAAGAAGGGAGCCAACGATTGGAGCCGCCCCACGAGAAGCCACCAGTACTAGGAGATTCGCCATCGTTGACTTTGTCGTTAGCCCGCCTCGCCGACCCTCGCCAGCACCCTAGTGAGCCCCCAGCGACCCCACCTGCCGTGCTAGGTTTCTGTCTCGCCGACGTTACTCAACGTCGATGATGACTCCCAGCCGTTGGATTAGAATCAGATCGATCGTCCCACGTTGCCCCGTACCGCACCCCATGTCAGCGGCGGTGGGGACACCCACTTAAACAGCCCACGGAAGCGCTGCGCTTAGCAGGCCGGCCCAGTAACTTTTCCAGCGCAGCCCAGTTATTCAAATTAAACCTTTTTCTTTTTAAATTCAAACACACTTCTGTACCCATTTTCAAAAATCAACCAGGTCGATTCAGTGCACCAATTTGAATGAAACCAATTTTGTTGGAAAGGTCTGTGAATGCTGAATCCAAGCCCGTTGGATTCAAGTCATTTGGATCTATAGATCATCCTTGGTAAAAATAACAAGGCAGAAGCTTTTCTGCATTCAAACATTTGTCAAAGTTAAACCATAATATATTTTGAGTTGATTCCAACTTTCAAAAGTCACATTTAACCATACCTTTCAGAATATATAAAAATATATAGGGTTACTTACAGAAATATGGTTCAAGTAATAAAAAGAATACTACATAGGCATTTCTAGCCATTCTAATTAATTAAAATAAAAGGGTAAAACCTTATTAAATTGTGACACCACTTTAAATCACATTCCCATGAACTAAAATATGTGGTGATGACATGTGTCAACATGATCCCATGTTTGGTTTGGAGAATATTAAATCTTAAGTAGTTTTTCAATGAGTAGAAATTACTTTTCTAAAAATAAAAAAAATTAAACCAAACCCAAATCTTGTAATGTTAGTCATGATGCTAGATCATCTATAGGACACTTGTGTGTGATGATTGCAAGTAGTTAAGTATTGTTTGGTGATTGTGTACCTCGTATTTATTTATAGATGCTAGTACCGACCAAGGATACGAGGAGGAAGGAAGGATTCTACGAAGAAGAAACCAAGTAGAACTTCAACCACTGCTCTGGACAAGGCAAGCTAGTAACCTTGCAAGCTAACACTTGCAATTTAGCAAGCTTTATTAACTAAGTGAACCAATGCAAGCTAACCCTTGCAACATACCCTACTGATGCCACAAACCACTACTTGTTACTATGCCCACTATATGCCTTAAGCATATGTGATCATATCCACTTGATAAACCAATCCTAGTTTTACTTACAAGATTGATTACTTTATTTCTTTATCAAAGCTAGTACTTAGAGCTTACTTAAGTGAATGGTAGATACTAGAAAGATATGTGAAGGTTGCATAAAGAGCATAAAATTTGGCCTAAACTAGATAATCTTGATGTCATCCCAAGGCATGAGATTGAGCTTAGTTGAAACTCCACTAGTTTACCACCCCTCATTAGTACTCACCCCCAATTGTAGATGCTAGTGCTAAGCATAAAACTTGATCAACTTTAGATGGGAATACTTGGTGGAAAAATGGTAATGAAAACCTTGGAATGATGGATCATTCTATTGAAATGTTTTGGACATGTGTTTCTGAACACCGGATGAATTTGGTGATGAAAATGTTGAGGCATGAGCCTTAGCCCTTTATAAAACTGATGGTTGTATGGATGCGATACCATTCCAATTTTATCGTACAACCACAATACCCGAAGATTGGGTAGGGCTTGACTGGAAACTTATATACCTTAGTATTAGTTCCCTCACGGCCAAGGTCTGAGCTGAGGCTACCTTGTGAAGATTGTCCACCTGTGCAGTACCCAAGATGACAGTTGGTCATGGTTGGGAGGCCAAACTCATAGGAGAGGTGCTTATACTAGGGCGTGTAATTGAAAGGTTAGGATTGATTATCCGCATACTGAGTATGGTGAATTCAGGATTTGTTCCTGACGGATGTATCGAATGTTGTGGTGAAAGTGTACAATCTCTGCAGAGTGTCAAACTATTCGAATAGCCGCGTCTGCGGTTATGGACAGTTGGAGTGGCCATACTGTTCCCCCGTCAGACATTTCAAAATGACTTGGGAAATGAAGTGAGACTTTGACTTGACCACAACAGGGTTGTGATATGAAATACAAGTCCCCCTTTAGGTGTTATAAAACTCCAAATAGCATTAGTGCTTTCATAAAAGGTAATAGATATAAATCTGGCCTTTGCAAAATAACCCTAGAGCCTAGTGTCCTATTATCAAAAAACCCCTTTCCCTTGTTAGTATTAGTTTGCGAGTACTTAAAGAGTACTCATGGCTTTGTCCCTGGCTATTCCCATGGCCAGACTATGAAGAGGAGTGCCTGGAGGATGGACCCCAGGAAGGTTACGATAACTAGGATCATCTCCCATCGTCAGCATTGCCTGTGACCCCGAAGATGGAGCTTCGCCTACGCTACCGTTATTATTACGTATTCCGCTGCTTGAAGTTGTATTAAGAACTGGATCATGAGATCCCTATTTGTGTAATAACTTATGTACCGTTTGTAATGGATGATGTACTATGGTATCCAATTATGTTATCTCTCGAAAAAATGGTAATCCTGGGATTGCGATGTATGGCATAACAGGCATCTGGGATTAAAAATCCGGGTGTTGACAGCAGCTGCCTGGAACCACGTCAGCCGTCCACCGTCGTCGTGATGCCCGCTGACGCCAAGATCTGCGCCACCATTGATTGTTTCCTATAAGTAGACCACCGATGCGCCGGAGATCCTTATCCTCATTCTTCCTCCCTAATTTCCCCTCTGACCAAAAATTGAGCTCGCCGGAGCTACACATTACCGTCGATCCCGAGCCCCCTAGCCTCCCTGGAGGTGCCGTGGGACTCATCTCGTGGTCCTCGTTCTCCCAAGACAAGCCATGGAATCCGAAGACCCCTCTATTGGATCAATCAATACCTCACTGCCGCCGCCAATCACCGTCGTTTGCCATCGATTCTGAGCTCGCCTCCACTCACCGACACATCTGCGAGCTTCCTGGTGAGTTACTGAGTCTCCCCATATGACCCAAGGCTTCAATTGCTTCATGTATCACCGCCTACGTGGTTGCCTGCGAGCGCCTCCATGAAAGCTCGCCGCCAACCCTTCTCCGGTGACCAAAATAGGGCTGCACTAGTACCTGTAGAATCGTCTACTCGTTAGGATTCTTATACCCTCGTCTGGGCTTGCCGGGGTGAATTGATTCCTCGCCGGCGACCATCTGCTGGCGGTGGACACTGTGTTGATGTCACAGTGACGTCATGCTTGCGTCGTGTCTGCAGGGTTGACCAATCTTCGTTGAGTTAGAGTATGACGTGGCCCCTGGCCTCTGTCATCCTCTGTGAGTAGGGATAACTCAAGTAACAAAAACATTAATCAAACAGGGTATGCCATGTGGCAACTGGCCCACTAGTCAGTGACTAGGGTAGATGTCGTGGTATTGCCGACTATTACGCCATGGAGGGGTCCTCACAGTGCGTGTTTAGAGACGTGGGGGAAGGCGGACGGTTGACGGGTACGAGGTAACACAGCTTACCAAGGTTCAGATCACACAACGGTGGCAGAATCCTACTCCTGCTATAAATCACTATAAGGGCAATATGCCGAGTTACAGAGATAGGTTCGCTGTGCGAGGTTGTCTAAGATTGTGCCCTAAAGGCTTCCATAGGCCCGACTTATATAGTCGCTAGGTCCTAGGGTTATAGGGAAGAGTCCTAGCCGGACAGGTTACAAAGTCCTACACCGTCTATTACTAGTCTTGTGTGTCTTGCACTCCAAGGCTCCGGGTACGTTGGTGAATCCAACCGTAGCCTTCCTTTATCCGGCATGGGCCTCCCTTCTGGATCCATCTAACTGGGCCGCCCAGCAGGCCATGGGCCATGCTACCAACTATGGGCCAGCCGGGTTATCCGGATAGGAGACATGCTATGAGGATACCCATATAGCATATCCCCAACAGTAGCCCCCGGAGAACTCTGAGATCTTGCTCCATCTTGCCTCTTCACGTTGAATGCTCCGCCTAGATGGATGTCGGCAAATTGTCAAGCAATATCTTGTAGTCCTCCCAAAGAACCCTGCAAGGTTTTCTCCGTCTTCAACTTGTAAGTCGGAGAATTGCTGAATCTTCCATCGTACTCATCCGTAGCCGGACTGGATCCGTCCATGCCGGAATCTTCTGATGTGATGGCTCATCTGCCTATGTCATCTAGGGCGACGTAGATGTAGGTCAGCGACGCCTCGTAACTCACACATGCAGAGTACGCAATCATGTCCACTTTTCCCGCGCGAGCAGTACGAACCGTTGGCGGTGACGGTTGGGATGTGGCGAAATTTCCGCGCACGTCCACACACACGTCGTCTACGCGGCAACCGTCTGATCAAGCTGCACGAATCTTGATGCTAGAGATCATAAATAGTAACTGTGGTGGAACTTTTTTACTTTTCACCTTATCCTCTCCTCGCATCGTCTTCTTCCTCCAGCGAGCGCCCCCTCGAGCTCTCCGCACAACCTTGCGAAAAACCCTAACTCCTAATCTCGCCAGTCACCTGCAAACTCGCGCAATGGCTAGCAGTAGCTCTACTTCCTTGATGGTGGCGTCGGGCGAAGCCGCGGCAAAGCCGGCGAGCTCTGTCGTCGTGCCCCTAGAGGGCCTAGTCATCCCAGTCTCCGCGGTGGTCAAGACCACCGGCGGCGACCACAATCCAGCGGCGCTGGAGAAGTTGGAGGAAGAGCTTGTCTCCCACAAAGGCGATTGGCGCGGTTCGGACATCACGGACCGCTTCATCAAGGAGCTGATCACCGAGGGCTACCTCACTGCGACGGAGGGGCTCGCCTAGCGAGCGGTGCCGACCGGCGAGGTCACACCTTCTCCCCAAGCCAGAGAAAAGGTGTACCTCAAAGTACAATTGGTACGCGGCGTCTCCCTGCCCATCTCTAACTTCTTCCTTTCCGTCTTGAATCACTACCGAGTCCGGCCCCAAAACCTTTCTCCCGATAGTATCCTAGCGCTCAGCAATTACGCGGCGCTCTGTGATGGTTACTTAGGGATTAAGCCTAGGCTAGATCTCTTTGTGTATTTATTCACCGTCAAGCGTGAAGCCGGAGCCAGCAAGGACAAACTTAGATATTGCGGCACCATAAGCTTCAATATCCGTCCTGGCCGGCAGTTCCCCGACATCGTCGGCCACGAGTCCTGCAAGAACTGGCATCGTACTTACTTCTACGGCACAGATATCCCTCTGGCCGGTCGATAAGTAACGTACCCAGACTTAGTCGATGAAGCCGCCGCCGAAACTTCGACATGGAGATCCCAGACCTCCCTTCCCTCCGACATCGACGCTTCCCGCGCCATAAGGTGGATAGAGTGGTTCGTAGAGACAGGTTTGACCGGCTTGGACCTAGCCATGTGATGGTTCATCAGGCAAATCCAACCACTGCAGCACCGCTCAAAGCTGATGCACGAGTATACCAGCGATAGAAGGGATAGCCTCCGCATCTCCGTGGACAATTTCTCGAGCGACTCCGTCAAGCTCCGTCTTAAGGACATCGTCAAGGTGAAGGAGAATAAGCGTGGCTTCACCATCACCTACGACATGTTCGTAGACAGCAAGTGCCCAAAGGTAACTGTTTATTTTCCGTGTATGACATATACTCCAGTTCTTCCGTCTTAACCCTTTTCACCTCATTTAACATGGTGGACTCTCACTTAACAGCTTAGCGATCTAGAAGAGGATAGCATGGCTGTCCAAATCTATGATCCAAAGATGAAGGAAGTCACGGTCGTGTCTGACAACCGATGCTCCGTTGGTGCGAAAGTGGAAGAGCTCCACCTCTGACGCTGCCGTCGAAAGAAGAACAAGACGGAGGGTGGAGCCTCCAAAAAGACTACCGCCGCCCTGGAGGCGGAGAAAAGTAAGACTACCGGGATCCCTTTTGCCAAAGCACCCCCTCTTTTGTAACCTTCTTTCTCTCCGACATTGTGTATTTAACTGTCTTGTTCCTGTACTTATGCATTTTGCACATTCCAGGAAGAAAGCAGCGACCAGCTTGAAGAAGACCTCCAAAACATTGGGGGCTTCTAGAACCATCAAGGACATGCGGCATCGCGATGCATCTCCCGCCATCGCCCCTACTACTCCCAGCGTCAAGCCCTCCCCCGCTCCGACAAGCTCACAAGCCAAGGAACCATCTGGCCCTTCCGCCATGGAAGTGGACTCAGGTGCCTCTATAGAGATTGCTGTCGTCGGCGAGCAGGCGACGCAGGAGAGTGCCGCACACCCAATGGCTCAAGCTCCGGCTAAGGATGCCATCGGTGGTGGTAAGGGGATGGTGGAAGCTGGTACTTCTGCCGTAGGTGGCGCCCCCGCACCCAAGAAAACCATAGAGTTTCCAAAGATAGTCTATCCGGTACTTACGCCGGATAGCACTACTCTGGTTCCTGGTGCGGCGTCGACATCTCTGACGTGCGGTCTAGAGGAGCTCCTCCGACAAGTAGAGATCTTGCAAGGAAACAACTTATCCTTTTGCAAGATTCTGGCCGAGAGTGCTACCAACCTCAAGATCATTGCACTTGTAAGTTTTATTTGCCTTTTACATATCATATGAGTATCCCACTATAGCCCCCTAGGATTTAGACGGAAAACCATAGGTCTTTGTGTCTAGATGCTCTAAGAGTGACTAAGCTAGAAAACTTCTCACTGTAGCCCCCAAGCATATAGGTGGAATGAACTATTCCGACTAAATGCTTTAAGAGTAGCATATGCAATGTTTATAAATTTCAATACTGTAGCCCCCAAGCCTCTAGTTGTAACTGAATTAGTTCCGACTAGATGCGTAAAGAAAAGATAAGAAGATATCCGAGTTAAAAACTTTATACTGTAGCCCCCAAGCTTCTAATCGAGAACTGAATTAGTTCCGACTAGATGCTTAAAGAAAAGCTAAGCATATTGCTAAGTTAAAAACTCTCGTTGTAGCCCCCGAGCGTCTAGGTGGAAATTTTCCGGCTAGATGCTCCAAGCAGACCAAACAACGTTTAATTTTTTCTTTTTTCCATAGAACGAGAATGCTCGGAGGGGCATGGCCAACGATAAGTACCAGAAGATGCGCGCGGACTTGGAAGCCGAAAAGGGTAAAACTGCCTTCTTGAAGGAACGGATCATCAAGAGCAAGCGTTTGTTTTTCCTTTCTTTTTCGTATTCCGTCTTGAACTTGTGTATTCTCCAAGTACTTACTTTGTACTTTGCTTTCTCCGACTTGCAGAAACCATTGCCAAGGCTAAGGACATTGTCGAGCAATCCAAGAACATTCTGGAGCTGGATAGCGAGAACAAGATCCTTAAGCAGGAGAGGAAGGACATGCTGAAGATGCATGAAGAATCCATGAAAGACCAGCAGGACTCCGCCACCGAGGAGATGAACCGCTTGAAGGAGGAGATCTCGATCTTAAGAGATCAGAAGAAAGCTACCGATGAGCAGAATCAACACCATCATGAGGCGTACAAGCTCCTCCAACAAGAACGGGACTCCTTGGCAGATACCCTCTGGCAAGCTGAGGCTAGCATCTTCATTAAGGGATTCTCCGTTTTGGATTTCTGTAGTCTATATACTCTGAATTTTTTGAACTCATGTGATCCTTGTCGGAATTTGCAGCTCCTATGGGTTTAACCCGGTCGCCTCCTCCAGCAAAGGAATGCATGGTTCTTGCCGGCAACTTCATCAACACCACTATCGCGCAAGCCAAAGAGATTGCCAAGCCCCTCCAGATCAACATCAAGGCATCGGACTCTGTGACGAACTTATCAGAGATCCTGTGTAGAGCCCCCGAGCGTATCACAAGCTGGAAAGCTTCATGTGCACGAGCCGGTGCAAGGATGGCGTTATCCATGGTAAAGGCACACTATGAAGATGCCGACATCGATACGGTAACCTCTGGCATTCCCGACATAGATGACGATGGCAAAGAGATTAATCACGAATCCATCTTGTCGTCACTCGCGGGCTATGACACCATAGTTGCCGAGTTAGTCGATGTCAACGTCTTCGTGCCGATGAACACCATCGATGGCGGCAACTAAAGCTCCTCCGAGTCCCTTCACACTGTCGACTTCGAGGGTGGTTCTCCCGCTGCCGATGACGCTGCTTCCAAGTCACCTGTGCCAAAGGAATGAAAAATGACTTGTAATATTTGTTTCACCTTCGATGCGTATGCAGAAAAAACTATGTATTAACCTAAGGCGGAAAATAGTGTTGTATGTCCTGCTACTTAAGAACTAGTTTCCAGCATGTATATATTTTTTAAGCAAGTGCTGGCTTATCCATTACTTTTGGTTCTTATGGTTGACTTTTCATGAGTCGGAAGACTCGTTGTCGGAACCATGCGCTCAGGTGATGATGCCCAATGGCACCGTCAATAACCTAAGCACAAAATCGCCGACAATAAGTGCCAAAAGTCACTACTCTAGAATCCACATAAAAACGACAAAGGACGTGTAGACCAGAAAACTTAAGCTAACTCCCGTAGGCGGAATTTTCACAAGTGCAATCGCAAAGCTTGTGCATAAATGTTTTATATGATCCAAAAATGAACACTAAAGGAGGTAAAAGACTCAGAAATATGAATGAACCAGAGAGCTTTATTTCATTGATCATATAAGAGGTACACAATTAGATAAAAAATACTAAGTGTAAAAAGGACGTAGTTGTGCTATGTTCCATGGTCGATCAAGCTCCGGGTAGTCATCATCCGCGTCACGTCGCTTACGCTTATGATTCTCGTTGGGTCTATCCTTCAATTCATGATTGTCAGCGAGGTAGTAAGACCCATTGAGTAGCGCCTTGCTTATGATGAACGGTCCTTCCCATGGCGGGGATAATTTGTGTGACTTCTTCTGCTTAAGTCGGAGCACCAAATCCCCCTCTTTAAACGAGCGATGCCGAACGCGGCGAATATGGTAGCTGCGTAGCTTCTGCTGGTAGATGGCGGATCTTTGGCATGCCAAAACGCGCTCCTCCTCGAGAAGGTCCACATCTAGGTGTCTGGATTCTTCAGCGTCATCTTCGTTGTAGGCGGCAACCCTTGGTGCATTGTGAAGTATGTCGGAAGGTAGGATGGCTTCTTCTCCATATACCATGAAATAAGGGGTGTAGCCGGTGGATCTGTTGGGTGTAGTTCGTAAACTCCACAACACAGATGGCAATTCTTGCGCCCAGGGTCCAGCTGCTCTATGTAGCGGTGCCTCAAGACGTGGCTGGATTCCCTGCAGAATTAATCCATTGGCTCGCTCAACCTGACCATTGGATTGTGGATGTGCCACAGATGCAAGGTCAAGTCGAATGTCCTTCTCCCAACAATAAGCCTCCACTTCTCCGAGTGACAAGTTGCTGCTGTTGTCGGTGATAATGCTATGTGGGAGACCAAATCTCACCCCTAGATCCCGGACAAACCTGAGGGCAGTTGCCCCATCAAGCTTTCTAATAGGTTCAACTTCTATCCGTTTAGTGAATTTATCAACTACTACTAGCAGATGTGTAAACCCACATGGTGCCGTCTGTAACGGTCCCACCATGTCTAGCCCCCAGACTGCAAACGGCCAAGTTATTGGTATTGTTCACAATTCTTGGCAGGAATATGTGGTTGTCGGGCATAATACTGGCATCCCATGCATGTCTCAACCAGCTTGTCAGCGTCCGCCTTCGCGGTCAGCCAGTAGAATCCTTTCTGAAAGGCTTTCGCGACCAACGATCAAGGAGCGGCGTGATGCCCGCAATCTCCGAGATGGATTTCGCGTAGGATTTCCATACCTTCTAGCTGGGAAACACACTTTAGGTATACACCAGTAGTGCTCCTTTTGTAGAGCTGTCCATTGATTATGGTATAACCCTTTGCTCGTCGTACTATTTGTCGTCTTTCGACCTCGTCGTCGGGCAAAGTTCCGTGTTCGAGATATTCCATGAACGGTTTTGTCCAAGACGGAGGGACCTTTGCCACCATGTGGACGAAAGAGTGAACTCTATTCGGGTTGTCGATGTCGGCTCCCTTCACGGATGGTGTTCGTAGATGCTCTAGGAAAACTCCTGGTGGAATTATTTTGCGCCCTGATCCATGCTTAGGTAGAAGATCAGCCACCTCGTTTTGCTCCCTGGCACATACTTGACTTCGTATCCCAAGAACCTCTTGGTTATCTCGTCCACTTCGTCTCGATATGCCACCATCATAGGGTTCCGCGCGTTCCAGGTGCTAGCCACCTGCTGGGCAACCAAGTCGGAAGCTCCACAGCAAACTATGCGCTTGATGCCAATATCCTTGGCTACACGTAGTCCATGAATGAGTGCTTCATACTCCTCCATGTTGTTTGTAGCCTCGAAGTGGATCTACAGAACGTAGTGTAGCTTGTCTCCTGTTGGTGACTGTAGCAATACACCAGCCCCCGAGCCGTTGAGCAACTTTGATCCGTCAAAGTGCATCACCCAGTACTCTGGTTTCGGCAACGGAGTAGCATCTAGCATCTCCGTCCAATCTGCGACAAAATCCACCAAGGGTTGTGATTTGATAGCGTTGCGTCTCTTGTAGGTGATCTCGAAGGCGACAATTTCAATGCCCCACTTCGCAACCCTTACTGTGGCGTCGCTGTTGTTAATAATGTCGGACAGTGGAGTCTTGCTCACCACTGTGATTGGGTGCTCCTGAAAATAATGCCTCAGCTTCCGAGAAGCAAGGAATACTCCATAAGCTATCTTCTGGTAGTGCGGGCAATGCTGCTTGGACTCCGTCAAGACCTCAATTACATAGTAAACTGGTCGTTGAACTCCGTGCTCATAGCCTGGTTCCTTCCGCTCTACCACGACGACGATGCTGATTACCAGGTTGGTTGCCGCCATGTAGATTAACAGGGGCTCTCCAGGCTCGGGTGCTGCAAGGATGGGTGTCGAGGAAAGAATCTCCTTGAGTTGCTTCAATGCTGCATCTGCTTCGTCCGTTCACGTGAATTTGTCTGCCTTCTCCAGTAACTTGTATAGCGGCAGAGCCTTCTCTCCAAGTCGGCTGACGAACTAACTAACTGCTGCAACACAACCTGTTAGTCGTTGAATGTCCTTTAGGCATGTCGTACGATTTATGTTTAAGATGGCCTTGATTTTCTCTGGGTTAAACTCGATTCCACACTGGGAAATGATGAAACCCAACAATTTACCGGCTGGAACCCCGAAGACGCACTTCTTAGGGTTAAGCATCATGTTGTATTTCCGGAGATTATCAAAGGTTTCTTTTAAGTCGAAGATTAAGTCATTTGACTTTTTTGACATCACCGTGATATCGTCCACATAAGCATGAACATTCCGACCAATTTGGTCATGAAGGTAACATTGCATTGTCCGCTGGTACGTAGCACCTGCGTTTTTTAGCCCAAAGGGCATCGTAACATAGCAAAATGTGTCGTATGGGGTAGTGAACAAAGTGTCCAATTGGTCTGACTTCCTCATCTTGATCTGGTGGTATCCTGAGTATGCATCGAGAAAATACAAAAGTTCCAAGCCAGCCATCGAGTCAATGACTTGGTAAATGCGAGGCAAAGCAAATGGATCTTTGGGGCAAGCCTTGTTTAAGCCGGTGTAATCAACGCACATTCTTAATTCTTTGGTTCCCTTTTTGGGGACAAGTACAGGATTGGCCACCCATCGGGTGTGAAGGAATTCTCAGATAAATCCAGCCTTAAGTAACCTAGCTATCTCTTTGCTAATGGCGCGTCTCTTCTCGTCTCTGAAGCATCGTAGAGGTTATTTCACTGGTTTGCATTTAGGATCAATGTTTAAGATGTGCTCGGCAAGTTCCCTAGGTACACCTTTCATGTCGGCAGGTTGCCAGGCAAAGATGTCCCTATTCTCACGGAGGAACTCAACGAGCATGCTTTCCTATTTGGGATCCAGGTTTGTCCCAATGGCGGTGACCTTGGAGGCATCGCCTACCACAAGTTCTACCGTCTTGGTCTCGATGGCATCCTTGAATGCAGGAGCGGAGTCGGAGATCTGCTTCTTCGACACGGGCATCTCTGAGTCATCGACCTTGCTCTAGATCTCTTTGAATTCTTCTCTATAGAGGACAACTTCCGTGAAGGCTGCTTCATTAATCTCGTAGTCCCTTGCCTTGGTCAAGCTTTCGGATACGGTGATGACACCGTTTGGTCCGGGTATCTTGAGTTTGTTGTAGACGAAGCATGGCTTGGCCATGAACATGTGGAATATGTCGCGGCCGAATATGACGTGGTACACGCTCTTGAAGGGGACCACCTCAAAGGCCATGCGCTCTTGGCGGTAATTATTAACATCGCCAAAGGCAACCTGAAGTGTGATGCACCCAAGGGACCGAGCCTCCCGACCAGGAACTATGCCGTGGAAGATGGTGTTGGTCCGCCTTAGGTTTGCCTCCGTCAAGTTCATCTTCTGCAGTGTATCCAGGTACATGATGTTGATGCTAATTCCACTATCCACCATACACTTGGTGAACTCCACGCCTTCAGTCAAGGGGTTGATGACCATGGCGTATTGGTTCTCTGTAGGAATAAGGTCTGGGTCGTTCGTCCTGTCCCAAGTAATTGGAACCTCCAACCAGCACAGGTACTGGGGAACTGGGGGTAGAGTAGCCATCAGGATCCTCATACAGGTCTTCTGTTGTCGAACGGTGGGGGTGCTAAGGAAAGTGTGGTAGACTGGCGCCTTCTTCACGAAGGGGTTCTTGCCCTTGTCGTCGCTCTTGTCGGCGTGCTTGGGGTCAACATCCTCATCCATATCACGGTCTGTTCTTCCCCTTGCCCTTGCCTCGCGGTCTGTTTTTCTGAGTTTTCTTATAGCCGGACTTTGGGTCTTCCTTTAGGTCATTGATGAAATTGCAGTGTCGATTGGTATGGGTGGGTTTGCCGTTGACATCGAGGTGTACGGGGAACGGCATATCGTGGTACTCTTCATAGGTTTGGGGAACGCGGAGCGGTGCCGAGGTAGTTTCACTTCTTCGTTGCTGCCCACGACCAGCTCCCCATCCTCGGCCACGTTGTCCGCCATCACATCGTCCTGCAAAGGTCATGGCGACCATGTCGGTAGATTGCTTTTCTTCTGGAGCGGTTTTTCGCTTTGTACTGTTGTTCCTCCGAGCTTGAGTTGGAATGGCCGTTGTCGGCAAGGAGCCGCGAGCATCGTCGTCAGCAGCTGCGAACTAACTAGCCAACTGAATCATTTGGTTCAAGTCAAGATGGTTATTGTCCTACAAGCGCTTCAGCTTATGTCGGAGCAACGTGCCCCTTTCCAACCCATCGATGAAGGTGGCCATGGCGGTCTGAGCGTGCACTCCTACGCAGGAATTCTTCATATCCAGCCAGCGGGAGAGGTAGGCATGAGATGTCTCGTCTTTCTCTTGCACGCACCGCTGTAGGTCGCCAACAGTGCAGGGATGCTTGTAGTACCCTCGAAGTTCTTGGTGAATGCTTCTTGCATGTGCAACCAATTTCAGATGGATTTCTCCAGCAAGTCGTCAATCCTTTGACGGGCCGTACCCGCCAACATCAAAGGGAGGTACTTGACGGTAACGTTGGGGTTACCTCCGGCAATCTCCACCGTGTTGTCATAGTCCTGCAACCATGTGGCTGGCTTGGCGGTGTCGTCATAGGGCTTGATGGTCTTGTCAATCCGGAAACCTTTGGGGTAAGTTGCGGACCGTATTGCAGGTCCAAAGCAATGTGGTCCCAGGTATGGTCCTTCCTGGGCCTCGTGGATCTTATCGATCCACGAACGTGCATCGTACGGCTCCGGGTTCTTCTTCTTGTTGTCAACAGGGGATGGGTTGCGTGAACGACGCGGACCCCCTCCACCATGGTGACTGCTGGGTGGCGAAGGAGGCGGAGGTGGCGGTGGGTTAGCTTTCTTGCTATTACCCTCCTACGACGCCTCACGCTTGTCGCGATTGCTTATCGGACGCGGAGGGTCATGGAGTGACCTGCTCTTGTGTCCTTGGTTACGCTCTCCGTCATGACGGGTCTGATCCGTGTTGTCGCGGATGAAGATGCCGCACTACCTTGGCGGGGGCATATCCGTACGATGGTGAGCCTTGGGATCTTCGCGATGTCAGGGGGATCGGGGCGGTGGCGATGGGCGACGAGGTCGGGCCTTCTCTCCGTGGTCGGAGGATATGGGGATAGCATCCTTCCTGTTGCACGCATCCCTCCGTCTTCGTTCTGATGAACCCGTCTATGACCCGACATTAAGCCTCTGAGAGGTGGCCTTTTCCTGCTGTTTTACCTCCTTGGCCACTAGGTCATAGACCTGTTCCACTGCCTCGGGCGATCTATTCTTCTCCAGAAGGTTCTTGGCGATGGAGAGGTTGAGGAGTGGAGTGGGCATCACTTGTTTGCCTTCACTATCAATGTATGGCTTGGCCTGTGCCGGCTTCGAGGGAGCCCATCCTAGGTTTCGCCGTACACCAGGATCGTTGATGACGCGAGCTGGAGCTTTCTTGGCCTTCTGCTGCTGCAGCAGAGTCTTGTACTTGGCCTCCATTGCTCTAGCTTTCTCTATGGACTTCTGCGCGTTGACCAGATCTCGATCTAGCTTAGCGCCTTGCTCCGTGATGGCCTGCGCTTCCTCCAACAGCTGCTGGTGCTTCTCGTCAAGCTGAGTCACGTTCCGGATATGAGCTACGGTTAGTGTCTCAACGAGGAGATTGTCATACATCACTCTATTAGCTAGAGTAACTTGGGCAGCAGCAGACGTAGATGCTGGAGGCGGTAAGTTTGCGGTGTTGTTGTTGCTCGGGCCAGTGCCGAGTTCCTGCGGCTGCTGCACTGGGTTAGGCGGACGAGGCATGACCTTTGCGCGATCATCGTTGTCAGCAATAAGTGGCCCTTCCCCTTTTCCAGCGCTGTAGGCGGAGCTCGTCCGAGTTGATCTTCATCCATCGCTGTCCCAATGGTGACGAACACCTCTCGAGATGTGACGGCATTGTTGGCTTGCTCGTCGCACGTGTACTCCTCCTCCATCTCCTGCATGGCAGAGTCTAGCTCTTATGGACTGAAATCTATCTCCTCTGAGTCTGCGCTGAAGTCAGCGTATAACACGTCAACCACAGAGTCGGAGGGTGCCAGGACTTCCTCGATGACGGGGGGTGGAGGTGAAACCGCAACGACGATGACTGGAGGTGGCGGCGCAGCTGCGATGATGGCGGCCGGAGGCGTTGGTGGCCGTGGCTGAATCGGAGGGGCTCCATCAATGAGCGCAAACACTGTCTGAGCTGCCGCTTCAGCCTCCGCGTAGTTGTTGATGGTGCTCACCATGCCTTCGAAGGTAAGGCGCCCCCGACGCCGCCCTTTTTTAGAGAATGCCGTAGAAGCGCTGGGCTGAAGTCCTTCCACAAAGTGATACATAGCATCATCATTGGGGTAGTGGGCCAGATCGACTCGTATACGGAGCCACCTGGCTAGGTAATCGCGGGGGTTTTCCCCCTCTCTCTGAACGCCACGCGCCAGATCAAAGATGGTAACCACGCCGATGAACTTGGATCTCTGCTGTCCATACGCACGGACGAAGATGGCGGACTTGCAGTGATCTTCCATAGTTATATCCTGCAGAGGGGCGGTTTGGGTGGGCCTTGAATTTTTCCGATCCTTGCCAGCAAACTTCGAAGAGAGATCCGACATTGATCCTTCCACGAACATATCCTGCCCGTAGGCGGTCCATGCGGCCCTTGATGCTCCTCCGACTCCCAGGGAACTAGCGCCTGAGTCGGTTTCCCCAATGAAGAGGTGGATGTCTCTGATAGGAACGATCGAACACCGCATAGGGTTCGTCTTCGCCAGGATCTATAACTCATCGGGAGGGACGATCGGAACGTTGCCGGAGAACAGAACGCGACCGATGGCCACGATTTTGCCGATTCCCGCGAAGATCTTGGTCCTCGCCCGCTAAAGAGCCTGAAGCGCCTCTTGCCCCACGGTGGGCGCCAACTGTCGTGGTATTGCCGACGAGTACGCCATGGAGGAGTCCTCACAGTGCGTGCTTAGAGACGTGGGGGAAGGCGGACGGTTGACGGGTACGAGGTAACACAGCTTACCCAGGTTCAGATCCCACGATGGTGGCGGAATCCTACTCCTGCTATAAATCACTATAAGGGCAATACGCCGAGTTATAGAGATAGGTTCGCTGTGCGAAGTTGTCTGAGATTGTGCCCTAAAGTCTCCCATAGGCCCGACTTATATAGTCGCCAGGTCCTAGGGTTACAGGGAAGAGTCCTAGTCGGACAGGTTATAGAGTCCTACACCGTCTATTACTAGTCTTGCGTGTCTTTCACTCCAAGGCTCCGAGTAAGTCGGTTACTCCAACCATAGACTTCCTTTATCCGGCAGGGCCTCCCTTCTGGATCCATCTAACTAGGCCGCCCAGCAGGCCATGGGCCATGCTACCAACTATGGGCCACCCGGGTTATCCGAATAGGAGACATGCTATGGGGATACCCATATAGCATATCCCCAACAGTAGACGTAGCTTTGGTATAAAAAGTATTTCTGTTTAGGAAATAGATAAAACATTTTAAGATCAAATATAAATATTTCCTGAAATGTAATAAAGTAATTAAATCTTGTAAAATTAATATCTTTAGTTTTGTAATTCAGAAAAATACATGTAATATATGAAAAAATTAGAAAAATAAAATCTATAACTTAAAACCATTATCAAACATTGTTATGTTAACAATTTAAATAATTATTATTTAATAAAGATTTTAAAAGTAATAAAACCTTGATAATTCATATTTTAATAATGGTAAATGTTAAAAATATGAATAAAATACCAAAATCTTAGAAAAATAAGAACTATAATTTAAAACTATAATCATGCATTATTATTTAACTTAATTAAATATTTATTATTTATTAAATATTTATAAAGTAGTAAATCTTATAAAAATCATATCTTATTATTTTTAAATCACAAAAATAAATGCATTGACGATAGGAGACATGGGCCATGCTACAACCTGTGGGCCACCCGGGTTATTCGGATAGGAGACATGCTATGAGGATATCCATATAGCATATCCCCAACAGTAGATGTGGCTTTGGTATAAAAAGTATTTCTATTTAGGAAATAGATAAAACGTTTTAAGATCAAATATAAATATTTCCTGAAATGTAATAAAGTAATTAAATCTTGTAAAATTAATATCTTTAGTTTTGTAATTCGGAAAAATACATGTAATATATGAAACAATTTAGAAAAATAAAATCTATAACTTAAAACCATTAACAAACATTATTAGGTTAACAATTTAAATAATTATTATTTAATAAAGATTTAAAAAGTAATAAAACCTTGATAATTCATATTTTAATAATGGTAAATGTTAAAAATATGAATAAAATACCAAAATCTTAGAAAAATAAGAACTATAATTTAAAACTATAATCCTGCATTATTATTTAACTTAATTAAATATTTATTATTTATTAAATATTTATAAAGTAGTAAATCTTATAAAAATAATATCTTATTATTTTTAAATCACAAAACTAAATGCATTGAGGATAGGAGACATGGGCCATGCTACCAACTGTGGGCCACCCGGGTTATCCGGATAGGAGACATGCTATGAGGATATCCATATAGCATGTCCCCAACAGTAGATGTAGCTTTGGTATAAAAAGTATTTCTGTTTAGGAAATAGATAAAACATTTTAAGATCAAATATAAATATTTCCTGAAATGTAATAAAGTAATTAAATCTTGTAAAATTAATATCTTTAGTTTTGTAATTCAGAAAAATACATGTAATATATGAAACAATTTAGAAAAATAAAATCTATAACTTAAAACCATTATCAAACATTATTTTGTTAACAATTTAAATAATTATTATTTAATAAAGATTTAAAAAGTAATAAAACCTTGATAATTCATATTTTAATAATGGTAAATGTTAAAAATATGAATAAAATACCAAAAATCTTAGCAAAAGAAGATCTATAATTTAAAACTATAATCATGCATTATTATTTTACTTACTTAAATATTTATTATTTATTAAATATTTATAAAGTCGTAAATCTTATAAAAATCGTATCTTATTATTTTAAATCACAAAAATAAATGCATTGAGGATAGGAGACATGGGCCATGCTACCAACTGTGGGCCACCCGGGTTATCCGAATAAGAGACATGCTATGAGGATATCCATATAGCATATCCCCAACAGTAGATGTAGCTTTGGTATAAAAAGTATTTCTGTTTAGGAAATAGATAAAACATTTTAAGATCAAATATAAATATTTCCTGAAATGTAATAAAGTAATTAAATCTTGTAAAATTAATATCTTTAGTTTTGTAATTTAGAAAAATACATGTAATATATGAAACAATTTAGAAAAATAAAATCTATAACTTAAAACCATTATCAAACATTATTATGTTAACAATTTAAATAATTATTATTTAATAAAGATTTAAAAAGTAATAAAACCTTGATAATTCATATTTTAATAATAGTAAATGTTAAAAATATGAATAAAATACCAAAAATCTTAGAAAATAAGAACTATAATTTAAAACTATAATCATGCATTATTATTTCACTTAATTAAATATTTATTATTTATTAAATATTTATATATTTGTAAATCTTATAAAAATCATATCTTATTATTTTTAAATCACAAAAATAAATGCAATATACCAAAATAATCAAAAAATAATACCTACATGATAAAAATATAATATTACACTTTTAAAGTAAATAAAAAACTTAATACTCTATTAACTTGATTTTAAATCTAATTTCTTTGCTTGATAATTCATATAAGGGTAAATAAAATTTTGTTAATATTTCTAAAATTAGCCAATTGAGTCTAATAAATAGTATTAGTCTTAAATATTGATATTATAAAGTCAAAATGGTTCAACACATTTTAAATGCAATTTTATTGAATTATCATTCAACCATAAGTGTAGATTATTTTCTAAAAAGGTCCTTATCAATTATTAAAAAAAATACTCATGAATGGTATTTTCAACCAAATAAATTCTTTAACCATTGTTGCATTCACAACTTTGAAATGGACTAAATCCAAAGATAATTCATAAGTAGTAAATAATATTGTTTACTTATTCACAAACCATAACCACACCATCCCTTTATACATTTATAATGTAAAGAAACCACTACCAAATAAAAGTATAACCATTCTGAAGTGACTTTAAGGAAACATTATAAAGTACACAAGGTACAAATAGCATAAGCATTACACCTTAAGTCCATATATGTCTTTAAAGTTAACTTTAGTCTACAAGACTTTAAATATAATGCTAAAGACTTTATTATATGTTTGATAGTTAACTTTGGTCTGTTATAATTAAGACCTAAAGCATCTCAAGTCCAGACTCTTCAAGCAAGAATAAACAACATCAACCACATTCTATCAATTATATTCAAAAGTCTATCAGGTTTGTTTAAACCTTAGTAAAGAAATCTTTTCTTCAAATGTTATTTTTTTTCCACTTCAGAAAACATATGACAATTAATAGTAATCACAATACTTTATCCTTTACTTGTATACTTTGGATTGATAACACTTAAGATTCTTTATAAAGTGACATTACTTGTAAAATAAAAATTTGAAGCTAAACAATTATATTAAAAGAAATCTTGGGTAGCATTTCACATTTATGTGTATCTCATTGTTTTATGATATTATAATTACATGTTGTTCACACAAACTCACAAGCCTTAATAAGAAGCACAAGTGTGAAGCTTATCTAAAAGTGCAACACATTCTAAGAGTAACCATTTCCAGTTTCCAACGTTTATCAAGTGCATTACATTACTTATGCATAAAATCATCTTGCTTCATTAAACATTAGTCCTTACCGGACCAATGATGCTGATTTCAGATATTGGATTTTATATTGTCTCGAAGACCGTGAGTGCATAATCTTGCAATCACAAAAGGAAAGTTCACACTTGCTCATGTCCTTTGATTATTTTCCGTAAACTATTTTACAAATCCAGTGTTGTCATCACCTGCATTTGAAAAAGGTTAGAAAACACTATTTTTGATAATAATGTGAACTATTGGTTACTGATCTAGGGTGATCATCTAATCTATTAAATCTGGCAGTTGGAATACCACTGTTCAGGACTATATCACCTAGGATTTAACAACCAATGTCGCTAGTGATTCTTGCGCCGTATATTACGCGTTGACCATGAGATTTGGAATGGGACGAAGAAGTCAGCTGTATCTTTTCCCTCTTGCATGGAGCCGGATGTGCGGGTCGTGGCTGTTATCACTCGTAGCATGAATATTAATTGGTAATTCATAGAGGATATGCAGCATATGGGTGGGAGCCCTCAACGTCCCACGATAGTTTCGGCATCTGAAAGGTCTTTACTGCCAATAGCCGTAATTCAATAGGTGGGCTGGCGTACACCAAGGAGACATGCGGGGTCGCGGAGAAGGTAGTGATTGGCTTGGATCTTAGTATGGGCCTCACACCAAGGAAGTGTGAACGAGCCTATAACTCGGATGTGCAACAAAGCTAAGATCTCTCATGGGTAAAGTGACGCACCTCTGCAGAGTGTAAGAACTGTAACTTGTTACTCCCTATTCCGGGAAGGAGCTACGAACGTGGCGGGAAAGGAACTCCATGAAAGTTCTGGTAAACCCGTGAAGGCTAACAGACATAGCTTTTCAGAATAAAAGCAACCTTTGCAGAAATGTTTACAAAAACTTGCATTGCCTACGACCTATAGTCTATGGCTGTAGATTTAGTGCATCAAACACTCCTTTTCTAGTGAACTTGCTGAGTACGCTCGTACTCAAAGTATCTTCTTAACCCTTGCTAGGTTCTAAAGCCAGTACAGACGGTGTCTACATCAAGTTATGCTCCAGAAATCATCATCAAAAGCTCGAGATCTTCAATGAAGTCAAGGACGTCAACATATACATCAACTCAAGTAAAGACAAAGTTACTGATTAGATAGGACTATAATCTCTATCCATAGAACCTATTTCTGTAGTGTATTGCGATATCGGCAATGCCAGACCATTAGTTAGGTTACTAGTCGTAATAGTATGATAGTGTGGAGTTATTTATTTCTGATTCTTCTTTGTAAGAAGTTTCTTTCTCTCTCTTTAACCTAGAGTGTTCTCTGGATCTTGTGTAAAGAGTTGAGTTGTAACCTATAGTCATGTCTTGGACCTGTTATATTTCTGTTGTACCACTCTGAGGGATGTAATACTAGTGAACGGTGTTTCATTGGTGTTATGTCAATGATTATAGTGTACTACATCATGAAGTGGTATGCTGGGTCACCGCAATAGAGGAGCATAGGCTCTTTTGATAGTGGCCAAGCTAAAATTAGCGTTATTGCTAGCATCTTATTTAATTCATGGAAGGCATTATCGGTATGAGGTGTCTAGGTAAATTTATCGGATTTTTTCATCAACTGATACAAAGGTAATGCTTTCTCACCCAGATGACTCACAAACCGACTTAGAGATGTGAGGCATCCGGTAAATTTATGTACGTCATTAAGACACTTCGGCAGTTCCATCCTTTCTATTGCCCGAATCTTGGTCGGATTTGCCTCTATACCTCGGCTAGACATGAGGAAACCGAGTAATTTTCCGGCTGGTACACCAAAGGTACATATTTCCGGGTTAATCTTCATTCACAATCTTCTCAGATTTGCGAATGTCTGCCGGATATCTTCCAGGATCGTATGGATCTCTTTGTTTTTTATCACCACATCATCAACATATACTTGTACATTCTTTCTAATCTAATCATGCAAACATTTTTGCATACACCTTTGATATGTGGCTCGTCCATTGCGTAGGCCGAATGGCATGGTACGATAGCAATAAGACCCATACGGGGTAATGAACGCAGTTTTTATTTGATCATCCGGGTTTAACAGTATCTGGTGGAAACCAGAATATGCGTCTCCAAATGATAGCAGTTCAGACCCTGCGGTCAAATCAATTACCTGGTCTATCCTAGGAAAGGGAAAAGGATCCTTGGGACACGCCTTGTTTAGGTTCGTGTAATCAATGCACACTCGCCAAACTACTGCGACATTAGGATCGTCTTTCTTATTATCAACCAACAACGAATTAGACAGCCAATCTGGATGCAACAATTGCACAATAAATCCGGCTGCAAGGAGCTGAGTTATTTCATCCCTAATGTTTTTCTCCTGTCTTCGGTGAAGCGGCGGATAGGTTGCTTCACCGGCCTTGCTCCTGGTCTTACATTCAAAGAGTGCTCAGCCAACTCCCTCGGTACTCCTTGTAGATCTTGGGTAGACCATGCAAAGATATCCCGATTCTCACAGAGGAAGTTGGTGAGCTCGCTTTCCTATTTATCATTCAGGCCGACAGCAATGGTGATAGTGCACTCTGGGAATTGATCATCAATCTGGATTTTCTTTGTCTCCTTAGTCGGCTGGAAGGACACACTTCCATGTGGGTTAGCAAGTGTCGGCATGTTGAGCTGTGCCGACTGAGATAAGGCTGCCAGCTCCTAAATTCTCCTTTTCTCTCTCACTATTACCAAAGACTCGGCCAGATTTGATCCGGTCGAGGCACATTCCATTGATCTCATATAGTCTCCGGCTACTATGATTACTCCTTGTGGTCCAGGCATGTTCATCTTCAGGTAGCCAAGTCATGAATTTTGACAAAGCAGGTCGTCCGAGTAATGCGTGATAACAACTTTCTAGATCTGCCACCTCAAACTCCAAATTCTCTCCCTGCAACTCTCCCTTTTGCTGAATAACACATCTACTCGGACCTTCCTGATAGGCTCGCAGGACAGTCCTAGGACAATTCCATGGAATGTTGTCTTGGTCGATTGAAGCATATTCGGAGAGATGCCGAGTTTATGCATTTTATCTTTATACATAATGTTGATACTGCTACGTTATCTATCAACACTTTTGATAATTTCACATTGATACTAAGCCCGACAAACATCGGGTTAAGCACTAAAGCATATGAATCAGGGTTTGGCATGATATTGGGATGATCTCTGATGCTCCAAGTTATCTCTTGATCTGACCATTGCATATACCTCAGAATTGCCGGCATAACAAAATTCACTTCCATATGTCGGTGTTGGACGCTCTGTCTGTCCTACTATTCCATGGTGAATACACAGTATGACTGATGGTGCTCGTTGTACTCATTGCGCCCATTGTTATCGGGGTTACCTCTACCATCTTGGCCTTGATTTTCCACATGGTGAACCGCATCCCTTCGATCATGATTCTCATACCTCGGAGGTGGTGGGGGTAGCATCAATTGTTGCACATTTCCTCTTGTAAGCTTTGGTTGCTGTGAGTGGTGTGGTTGTTGCTGTTGTGCTTGTGGCATCGCCGAGCTTCCCATCGCATTCTTCATACATGCACATTAACGAGTTGTGTGATTAGGCGGCTTCGCCGGGTTTGACGTGTGAAACTTGCAGGGCTGCTCCAGCATGGACTCGAACGTGTACTTTGGCCTTTCTTGCCACTTCTTTTGCTCTGGAGTTCACTGTTTTTTACCATCAGTCCTTGGTGTCCATTGTTGCGGACTATTTTCCTGGTGCTGGTTGCTTCCTATGCCTGGATGATCTTGAGTCATGGACCCTACCTAATTTGAGTTGTACCTGTAATCCAGCTTGTCCTCTCTCCTTCTACTCCAGTATTCATTCCTCCTGGATGATCCGGCGCCATCACGAGCATCATGGTCATGTTTTCACTGCCACACCCTGGCCGACCCCTCCAACATTTGGGGCACATATCTCACAGCCTATCTCATTTTCCCCCTGCAATTTTCACTGTCGTGGCATAATCGATCAACCAGTCTTGTGGCTCGGTACTTCTGTTATATGTTTTTGTGCCTCTCGCCAGGTGGAAGTTTGGGACACGTGGTTCGCTCATAATTCGGGGCCCAAAACAAGATGGACCAGGAGGACCCTGTTCTTCTAACAATTTGGACATGTACAACCTATCAAGTTTTATCCTCGCATCATTCAGCGGCAAATTTCTATATGCAGCTCTTTCTTCCACCGTATGGTGGTTTTGCCCAGCAAATCCGGCATTCTCCATTTTCGAATAACCATCATTGTATCTGTTATGTACCAGGTTATGTGGAACATGTCCTACATCCCTTCCTTGCTGAGGTTCATGCCTCGGCTGATGATCTTGCGGGTGGTAATGTCTCCCTTCAGCTGGGTTATTATATTTGGGATTTCCTCTTCCGAGGTTCCCATGTTCTTTGTTGCCGCGGCAGAGGTTTCTCTCCCCACTGTTACCTCAGCTTCCATTGCCTCTGTTTTCATTTTCTTTCTGGCCACTACCGGATCATATGGAACAATCTGTTTGTTCCTTTTCCTTGAGGTTACTGCCTTATCCTTTCGTAATCCATTTCCGGGTGAAGATGCCACGGTAGCTGACAATGTCGGGGCAGCTCCAGCCGAATGAACCAAACGCGAACCTCCCGGCTTTGCCGGGTTAGCCCTGAGTATTTCCTCATTTTGCTGGTTCGCGGTCCATACCAGCTCGTTCACTCTTTCATGTTGCTTTTGATGGACTTCACCGGTCAATTCCTCCAACTCTAAAGTTGCGGCATTCACTGCTCTAAGGTTCTTTGTCACGGTACTATACCTCGGCAGCCCCGGATTAGCCGAATCACCCTGTTGAGACTCATGCTCCTTGTTAATATCACTAAGGAGGTTCTTTCCCATCATTCTCACATCATCCATCCTAGTCGGAGTGGTGTCTAGCTTGTTTGCCGTAGCATATTCTCGCAAGGTCCAATTAAACGACTCCTGCAGTGCAGATAGTTTCTTAGCCTATTCTAACATTTTTAACCTATTCTCTTCTAACTCGGGCTATGCATTAGCCGGGTTTAAAATGGGAGCTACAGGTGTTGTTAGGTTATCTATGGCTGCCTGCAAGATATTCTTCGGCCTTTCCAGAGGAGGCCACATAACTCTAGCTTCCTTGCGGGTTACCTCATGCACCTCGGGTGCATCTGCCGCTAGCGGATCTGCTGTTCCCTGCTTTGTAGTTGCCGGCTTAGCCGTTGCCTGATCTGCCGTTGTCGGGTTCTTGCTTGGTCCGGCTCCTGCTCCTGCTGCTGCTGGCACCGTCATCATCACCTCAACCCTGCCTGCGGGGCGAGTGGTACACGGGCCGCTAGTAGCGCTTAGGGGAGGATCTCCCACGAGGATGACTTGGCGCGGGTAGACGCGAGACGTGTCGACGCCAACGTAGATCTTGTGGGCACCAAGGTTGATGAAGACATCGTTGCACGGGGGTGGTCGCGCTCCAAAGCTGCCTGCATTGTCAAATCTTTGGACTAGGTCGGAGACGACGAGCTCGCCAGTGTCGATGAAGTTTCCCGTTCGAATCTTGACTCCAGCTAGCACCGCTGCTGGCCCCACGGTGGGCACAAACTATCATGGTGGTGGCACGGCAGATGCCATGGGTAGGCTTAAGTTGGGGGCCAATGTATGCTAGTGGGATCCAGGGAGGGAAGATGTAGTCGTTTCTACACACAGAACAAAAATACTAGATCTTTATTCAACACCAGTAAAGCTACACTTGCTCCTCGATCTAGACGAGTGAGAGGAACAAGAAGCTATTACAAGAGCTAAGTGAGAATCAATCGAGCCGCTCTCCTGAGGCCCTGGCTCACCTTATAAAGGGGTGGCCAGGTTACCGCTAGGGCTGACATGGATGGCATATTCGATGGAATATGCTTGTCCCAAAGTGGTAACTCGGTGGGCTCCTTTCTATGTCCCCCTTATATCGATGGCAAAGATTCAGAGTCCACCTCGTGTGATCCTCGGGTTTACGGACTGTCACCTCCGTGACCTTCTCCTGCTCCTCTGCCTCTCTGCTTCCTGTATGTAGCACTTGGCACTGTGCAGATTCCTGACGGGAGAGACAGTGCGTAGTGTTGACTTGGTGGTTCGCCTTCTCCTTCTCGAACAATCTTCCCTTGAATCGGCCTATCCCCTCATGACTCGGCCAAGCCCTTACCTGCATGTGCAACGCGTAATAGTTGTGGGCCAACATAACTTATATGTCGGCCGAGTCTGGTTTTAGTTATCTTACTCGAGATAAGTCGGACTTTCATCAGCCGACCTCTATATAACTTGGCCGGATCATTCTTTGACCCAGTCTAAATCTATGAGGTTTTTTCCCCTTTTTCCTTATCTTGACCCTACCTAGGGTCATCCCCCCGACAATATATCTTCATAGTACAATCCCGCTGTGAACCACACCTAGTTTGATAACAAACTACTTGACACAAATGCCCTCTTTTGCTGCTACAATAACAGTCATATACTTAACCTTTTGTTATAGTATCTATCACAATGTCTTTACTTTCAAACTCATCCAAATCCATTACAGAACTTCCTTTCCACTACATTATGCCACCCATAGTTTAAATTAAGATAAACTGAATTTGTATCTTGTGACAAAACTAGTATCAATGTAACACTTTACAATGAACTATCTATCTATTTGTCACCTCTACATAAATAACATATGCTTAGTTCTTTTCAAAGATCATAAGAATATCCTTACTATCATCCAATGATAATCTTATGAGTCGTTCTGGTATATGCTCATAACATTTAGAGCATAGGACATATCTGGATGTGTACATATCACTTTATGATTAATCATAATATTCTTGTGATTTCACTCACCAAGTGTCAAAACACTTGAATCCCGTTTCACTTACCAAGTGTCAATACACTTGAATCTTGATTCAATCCTTTCTATGTGGAAAGAACCTTTCTTGTAATTTACATATTGCACTCTTTCAATATCTCATCTATATACATTTGGCACAACCATATTAGCGTCTCAATCTATCCATATAGACATTGATGCCAAGTATTCGGGTTTTGCCTAAGTATTTCATTCAAATGAAATTCTTAATCATGTGTCAATAAAGATACATCATTTCCAATTAATAATATGTCTTTCACATAATGTATTAAAAATATGTCTTAGTACTCCCACTTAATTTCTAGCAAATGCAAGCATCTTCATCGTCTCCGATGAAATTAAGCCTTTTAACAGTTTCATCACGGTGAAGATTCCAACTCCGCGATGCTTACGTTAACCATTGAAGTTTGCATTCTCTTTTAGCATCCTTTGAATTAGCAAAACCCTTTGGATCGTGTCATGTACACGTCCTACGTAACTATTCTATTAGAAGAACTTTGTGTTGTTTGTTTAACTACCATATAATAAAATTATATGTAGTGGTTTCTACATTAATCCGTCCAGACTAAATATCACTATGAAAGATCAAATCTTTTCATAATAAACTTTTTAAACATTGTCGTAAACTCTTTACCGACATGTCGACAATTTCATATATATGAAACATCCATGTCTATTTACCGATCCGAATACAATCGATAGGTCTTACACCTTTCTGGAGGTTCTTCCAAGTTTAAAAACTTTATTTTTCGTGTATGGAAATATCACTAATTTTATGGCTTAAAGCCATTTGACGAAGACAGGGCCCATCAATGCTTGTTTGCATGTAGTCGGTTCATCATTGTCAAACAATAATGATTTAACTCTCAGATATTTGCACTTGATTGTTTACCTGACCAACATTGTTCAATAGGAACTTAGACCTCTGTGACCACAACCTTTGAGGCACGTGAGCCATGAGCATTGTTGCTACCTCTGGGACACTTTCCGGTGCTGCGGAACTCATCACATATAGCTAAGGTTCAATAAATTTATCAAAGTTCTATTTTCCTCCCACTTAACTTTTCACGAAAAATTCCTTCTAAAGAAACTTGACGTTCTAAGCAATAAACACTTTTGTCTTCGGTGTTATGGAGGAATACGCAATAGTTGTTCGAAATAACCTGCAAAGACATACTCATCTGACTTTGGTTGTAAACATTTTACTTATGCCTAGCATACCAAAATTTAAGAGAGGACAATGTTGTGGTATTGCCAATGAGTACGCCATGAAGGGTCTCTCACAGTGCGTGTTTAGAGACGTGGGGTAAGGCGGAAGGTTGGCGTGTACAAGGTAACATGGCTTACCAAGGTTCAGATCCCACGACGGTGGCGGAATCCTACCCCTGCTATAAATCACTATAATGGCAATACGCCGAGTTACAGGGATTGGTTCGTTATGCGAGGTATGAGTTGTATCGTGCCCTAAAGGCTCCCGTAGGTCTGGATTATATAGTCGCCAGATACTAGGGTTACAGGCAAAGTCCTAGCCGAACAAGTTACAGAGTCCTACACGGTACACAACTAGTCTAATGTGTCTTGCACTCCAAGGCTTCGGGTACGCTGGTGACTCCTTCGTAGCCTTCCTTTATCCGGCATGGGCCTCCCTTCTGGATCCATCTAACTGGGCCCCCCAGCAGGCCATGGGCCTTGATACCAACTATGGGACACCTGGGTTATCCGGATTAGAGACATGCTATGGTGATACCCATTTAGCATATCCCCAACAGTAGCCCCCGGAGAACTCCAAGATCTTGCACTGTCTTGCCTCTTCAGGTTGGATGCTCCGTCTAGATGAATGTCGGCAAATCGTCAAGCAATATCTTGTAGTCCTCCCAAGAACCCTGCAATGGTCTCCGTCTTCAACATGTAAGTCGGAGAACTGTTGAATCTTCCATCGTACTCTTCTCATACCCGGACTGAATCTGTCCATGCAGGAATCTTCAGATGGGATGGTTCACCTGCCTGTGTCAGTAGAGAAACGTAGACCACAGGTCAGTGATGCCTCGTAACTAACACATGCAGAGAACGCAATCATAGACGTTTTCCCGTGCGAAGGATGTGAAATGTTGGCGGCGGCGGTGGGAACATGGCGAAATTTCCGCGCACGCGCTGTCCACGCAGCAACCGTTCGATCAACTTGCACGAATCTTGATGCTGAGTACTATAAATTATAACTGTGGTAATTCTTATCCTTTCACCGCATTCTTCCTCCAGCAAACGCCTCCTCGAGCTCTCCGCGTGCACGAAGGAAAAACCCTAGCTTTTCCCATCTCTCTGCCAGTCTCCTTCCACACCAATGGCCAGCAGCAGCTCAACACCATCCATGGCAGCGACGAGCGAAGCCACGGCCAAGTCGGCGGGCTCCGTCCATGTGCCTCAAGAGGGCATGGTGGTTCCATGCACCGCGGTGGTGGAAACCACCGGCGGTGACCATATTCCACGGGGCTGGAACTACTGGAGGAGGGCGATTCCCACAAGGGAGAGTGTCATGGCTCTGGTATCACCGAGAGCTATATCAAGGAGATCTCGCCGAGGGGTACCTCCCCATGACGAAGGGGCTGGTCTGGCAGGCGGCACCTGCCGGTGAGGTCATCCCTTCCCCCCAAGCCGGAGAGAAGGTGTACCTCTAAGCCCAACTGGTATGTGGAGTCTCCCTCCCAATCTCTAATTTCTTCATAGAGGTCCTTAGCCACTACCGGGTTCAACCTCAGAACCTTTCTCCAAATAGCATCCTCGCGCTTAGCAACTACGCGGCACTTTATGAGGGCTACCTAGGAATCAGGCCTAGGTTAGATCTGTTTATATAATTCTTCACCGTCAAGAGGGAAGCCGGAGTGAGCAAGGATGAGATCAAAAATTGTGGAACCATTAGCTTCAAGGTCGGCGGTTCCCCGACATTCTAGGCCACGAGTCCTGCAAGAACTGGCAAAGGACGTACTTCTACGACCCACGGATGGCCGAGAAGGAACATACCTGGACTTTGTCAATGGAGTTGCCATTGAAGCCCCGACATGGAGATCCCAAGCCCTCCTTCCCTCCGATGATGAAGCCTCCCACGATGTAAGGCATATCGAGTGCCTCGTAGACACGGGTCTGACCGGGTTGGACCTAGCCATGTGATGGTTCATCAGGCGGATCCAGCCTCTGTAGCACCGGGCGAAGATCATGCACCAGTATACCAAGGATAGGAAGGATAGCCTCCGCATCTCTGAGGACAACTTCTCGAGTGACTCCATCAAGCTTCGCCTCAAAGACATCGTCAAGGTGAAGGACAGGAAGCATGGATTCACCATCACCTACAACATGTTCGAGGGCGGCACGTGCCCAGAGGTACCTGTTTATTTTCCGTGTATGACATATACTCCAGTTGTTCTGTCTAGCCATTACCATTGCATCTAACACTTCGGGATTCACTTAACAGCTAAAGAGTCTAGACGAGGATAGCATGGCTGTCCAAGTCTATGACCCCAAGATGAAGGATGTCACCGTCGTGTCCAACGACGATGTTCCGTTGGAGCGGAAGCGGAGGAGCTCCACCTCTGACGCTATCGACGGGGGCAAGAAAAAGAAGACGGAGGGTGGAGCTAAAGGAAATATGCCCTAGAGGCAATCATAGAGATGATTATATTTGTTATGTATCCATGAGTTATTGTAATGTTCCTTGAATATCCATATCAGGCAACTTGTATTGATTGGAAATTATGTGAATTGTTTGTGAAACTTTATACTTGTATGGTTATCTAATAGTTGTCCCTAGTCGGATTTCATGTGAGGACACACGTAAATATTAGATCAGCACATCGATTGGTTGATGACTATGTTCCGCAAGTCATAGTCATGGAGATGTCAAACCAATGATGTGGACACATGTTATGAACATGGGGTTGGACTGACCCAACTTGAGACTGGCAATTAGTTGCAGCTCTCTCTCTACACATCATGTACGTTTTTTCCTTAGACCTGAGATTGTCGCATGTACTTGAGATGTGGATCGGCCTACTTTTGGGCTATCAAACGCTGCTCCATAACTAGGTAGTTATAAAGGTAGATTTCGGGTTTGTCCTGAAGCATGCTGCAAGGCATGGTCAATCAAGATGGGATTTGCCCCTCTCTAATTGAGAGAGATATCTTTGGGCCCCTCGAGTGATTGGATCTAGAAATGCATGGTCGTGCTACATATGGTTAAGAGTTAACCTAGTAAAGGGATTCTGAATCACAGTATCGATAAAGGGAGGTCAGCTTGGAGCTAGACCAAATATCGTGAGGCAAAGGGAAAGACATGTACTAAACCTTGTGATGGTTCGTCCGATATGATCTTTGTATGCGTTTAGGAGTTGGCACGTCTTGCTAGAGGCCGCTACCAACTATTGACAGAATAAGTGTATTCATTTCATGTCTATACGTATATGAACCTATAGGGTCACACACTTAAGGGGGTGGAAGCCTAATGAGGATTGGATCCGAATTAGACCAGGCTTAGGCTACTAATGGGATGCTAATGTAGAAGCCCACTAGGGACGTATATATAAGAGAGGGTGGAGCGAGCTGACCAGGGTTGAGCCATTCCACCCAGCCGCCACTCCTCACGCCTGTGTTTCACGCGCGGACCTAGCAGTCCGGTGTCTGACGCCCACCCTATACATGTGGATACTGTTGGAATTATGCCCTAGAGGCAATAATAAAGATGTTATTATTATAATTCTTGTTCATGATAAAGTTTATATTCCATGCTAGAATTGTATTAAGCGGAAACTTTAATACTTGTGTGGTTTGTGAACAACACCGTGTCCCTAGTACGCCTCTATGGACTAGCTCATTGATCAATGATGGTTAAGGTTTCCTAACCATAGACATGAGTTGTCAATTGATAATGAGATCATATCATTGGGAGAATGATATGATGGACAGACCCAAACTAAGCAAAGTAATTAGATCGTGTCATCGTGTTCGTCTTTGCGAAGCTTTTCTTATGTCAAATATTGTATTCCTTAGACCATGAGATAATACAACTCCCTGGTATCGGAAGAAAGCTTTGAGGTCATCAAACGTCATCCTATGAGAGGGTGATCATAAAGGTGTCTCTCAGGTGATCGGAAAGTATCTGTTGGGTTGTATGTATCGAGATGGGATTTGTCCCTCAAGTCGGAGAGATATACTTGGGCCCACTCGGTAATCGATATCAACACCGCTTGCAAGCATGTGGTTAAGGAGTTAATCACAAAGTGATATCGGATTACGGAACGAGTAAAGTACTTGCTGTGAACGAGATTGAACTAGGTATGACGATACCGATGATCGAATCTCGGGCAAGTAAAATATCACGAGACGAAGGGAATATATATATGGGATTGATTGAATCCTTGCATCGTGGTTCATCCGATATGATCATCTATGAATGTGTGGGAGTCAATATGGGTGCCTGCACCCGCTGTTGATTATTGATAGAAGATCATGTCTGCATATTCTCGAACCCGAGGTCACACATAACGTGTCTTGGCGCTAGGATAGATTGGATAATTGGTTTGTGATTTTTGTTCGAGTCTCGGATGGGATCCGGGACATCACGAGAGGTTCGGAATGGTCCAAGAATAAGATTCATATAAGGCGTGCAGTTTTTGGAGTTCGAATTGTTCAAGTTAATCGGTATTGTACCGAAGCTTCTAGAACCTTCGGAAGGGGCCAACGTGGTCCCACCTTCTGGGAGGGGGCATGGGCCTATGAGGGAGGGTCCTGGCCGCATTGGGCCAGGGGCACAAGGCCCCATAGGGCCCAGCCGATTCTAGATAGATTTAACTCGTTTAAATCTAGGGATAGAATTTCTAGATAAGGGAGAGTTTAAATCGTTTAAACTAGAGATAGGCTTGGAGGAGGGCTAGGGATGGCCGCCACCCCTCTATATATAGAGGGCTGGTGCCCCTCCCTACACACATCTCCTCCAAGCCCTAGTAGCCCTCTGCCTTCCTCTCTCCCTCCCATTGTTTGTAGGCGAAGCCCTGCAGTGAAATTCTCCACCATATACACCACGTCGTGCTGTAGATCCAATCCATCTCTCCACCATACTTGCTAGTCCGAGGAAGGAGGAGACGTCGAGGTGCTGCGTGTGCATCTCACAGGCACCGCCACTTGTGGTGCTAGATCGGATCGGATCGCGAGGAGGAAGCGAAATGCGACTACATCACCCACGTTCAACGAACGTTCCACAATCGCGAATCTTCAAGGGTATGAAGATCTAATCCAATCTCTCTCGTTGTTTGCATCTCCTAGATTAGATCTTGGCTTTCCCTCTGTTCGCTTCCGTAGAAAATTTTGATTTACTATGCTGCGAAACCCTTCAGTGGTATCAGAGCTAGATCTATGCGTAGATGTGATTCACGAGTAGAACGCAACATGGTTGTTGCGAGCGTTGATGTTTTCTGTTGCAAGCCTCTTGTTTGTGTTCTTCTTATGACGCGGGATAGTGAGATTGAAGCGGTCCAGGCCAACCTTACGCGACGTCGTTCGTGAGACCGGCTCCGCACTTGACGTGTGGCTTGTACCACACATGCTGGTGGATGTCAGTTTCTCTCACTATAGTTGTCATGGGATTAACACCGGAGTTTGGCAACCATAATATCACCGTTGTGACTTTCCGTAGGTAAGAATCGTTCTTAGCATCTACTCCCATAAGCCACGTAAAACATGCAACAACAAAGTAGAGGCGTCTAACTTGTTTTTGCAGGGAGTGTTTTCTGTGATATGGTATGGCCCAAGATGTGATGTGTATATTGTATGCGATGATCATGTTTTGTAATGTTTCACGACTTGCATGTCGATGAGTACACAACCGGCAGGAGCCATATGGTTGTCTTTATAATTGTGTATGACTGCAGTCAACTTCTTATACGCCATGTAATAGCTTTACTTTATCGCTAAGTAGTTAGCAATAGTTGTAGTTGCTATTCGTGGTGGAGGAAATCATGGTGGAGTGATGGAGATCATGCCGGAACGCACAAGATGGAGATCATTGCGCGAAGATTGGCTATACCATGTCACATAAAGTTATATGCATGTGATGTTTATCCTTTTATGTATCTTATTATGCTTAGATCGCGACGGTAGCATTATAAGATGATTCCTCACTTAAAGATCAAGATAAAACTGTGTTCTCCCCAAGTATGCACCGTTGCGAAAGTTCGTCGTGTCCAAGCATCACGTGATGATCGGGTGCTATAGACTCTACGCTCACATACAATGGGTGCAAGCCAGTTTACTGCACGCGGAAATACTTGGGTCTAACTTGACGAGCCTAGCATGTACAGACATGGCCTCGGAACACAAGAACCGAAAGGTTAAGCATGAGTCATATGAATGATATGATCGACACTTCGTTGTCCACCATTGAAACCACATCTCTTCTCGTGATGATCGGATTAGGTGTGGTGAATTTGGATCGTGTTCACTAAGCAACTTGAGGGATGTTGAATTTAGTGGGAGTTCATCTAGTAATTTGATTAAGTTGAACTATTTATCATGAACATAGTCTAAATTGTACTTGCAAATACTGTAGATCACATGGCCAAGTCCAACTTCAACTTCAACGCGTTTTGCTGAGAAAGAAAAGCTTAGAAACAATGGGTCTAACTTCACCAACTGGTTCCACAATCTAAGAATCATTCATGCGGAGGACAAAAGGACTATGTCCTTGAAAGCGTTAGGTAACCCCCCTGCGCAATCGCGCCAATTGATGAGAAAGCTGTCTATCATCGCAAGAAAGATGATTATGGTGTGATTAAGAGCACCATGTTGTTTGCTATGGAACGAGCTTCAAAATCGTTTTGAAAACTATCCGGGCCCTTTGAGATTCTCGAGGAGCTGAAAACCATGTTTCGCACTCAGGCCCGTTCGAGATATATGAGATCTCGAGAAGTTCTTTAACCGCAAGATGGAGGAAGGGAGTTCATTAGTGAGCACGCCATTAAGATGTCGGGCTACACTCAACGCCTTTGAGCAATCGGACTGCAAGATTCTAGAGGAGCTCAAGATTGTGTGGTTCTGCAATCATTCCCTCCCAGCTACAAAAGTTTTGTAGTGACTCATAATCAGATTGGTTCCACTGATACGATCACCGAGCTCTTCGCAAAGCTGAAGGCTGCGGAGGTGGACATCAAAAAGGATAATCATGTGTTGATGGTCAACAAGCCCTCCTTTAAGAAAGGTAAGGGTGCAAAGAAGCCCTTCAATAAAGGAGGCGGCAAACGCGTTGCCCCTGCTGAGAAGAAGCTCAAGTCTGGACCCAAGCCGGAAACTGAGTGCTTCTATTGCAAGGACAAGGGTCACTAGAAGCGAATCGTCCAAGTACTTAGCGGACAAGAAGGCTGGCACCATCAAAGGTATATTTGATATACATGTTATTGATGTTTTCCTTACTAGCCCTCGTTGTAGTGCCTGGGTATTTGATACTGGTTCAGTTGCTAATATTTGTAACTCGAAACAGGAGCTGCGGAATAGACGGCGGCTTGCGAGGGATGAGGTGACGATGCGCGTTGGCAACGGATCAAGAGTTGATGTGATGGCCGTCGGCACGCTCTCCTTAGTTTTACCTTCGGGATTAGTTTTAAACCTTAATAAATGTTATTATGTGCCTGCGTTGAGCATGAACATTATTTCTGGATCGTGTTTATTGCAAGACGGTTATTCATTTAAATCGGAGAATAATGGTTGTTTTATTTATATTACTAACATCTTTTATGGTCATGCACCTGTTGTGAGTGGTTTATTTCTTCTAAATCTCGAAAGGGATGAAACACACATCCATAACATTGAGGCTAAGAGATGCAAAGTAGATAGTGATAATACTACTTATTTGTGGCACTGTCGTCTAGGTCATATTGGTGTAAAGCGCATGAAGAAACTCCATTCTGATGGAATTTTGGAGTCTCTTGATTTTGAATCATTTGACACATGCGAACCATGCCTCATGGGCAAGATGGTCAAAACCCCGTTCTCCGGTATGATGGAGCGAGCAACGGACTTGTTGGAAATCATACATACCGATGTATGCGGACCGATGAGTGTTTCGACGCGCGGTGGATATCGCTATTTTCTCACTTTTACCGATGACTTAAGTAGATATGGGTATATCTATTTAATGAAACATAAATCTGAAATGTTTGAAAAGTTCAAAGAATTTTAGAAAGAAGTGGAGAACCATCGTAACAGAAAGATTAAGTTTCTACGATCCGATCGTGGGGGCGAATATTTGAGTTATGATTTTCTCACGCATCTCAAAGCAAGTGGAATTGTTTCACAACTCACGCCACCCGGAACACCACAGCGCAATGGTGTGTCTGAACGCCGGAATCGAACCCTATTAGATATGGTCCGATCCATGATGTCTCTTACTGATTTGCCATTATCTTTTTGGGGTTATGCATTAGAAACCGCTGCATTCACTTTAAATAGGTCTCCATCTAAATCCGTTGAGACAACACCGTATGAACTGTGGTTTGGTGCTAAACCTAAGTTGTCGTTTCTTAAAGTTTGGGGATGCGAAGCTTACGTCAAGAAGTTGATGCCGGACAAGCTCGAACCCAAAGCGGAGAAATGCGTCTTCATAGGATACCCTAAGGAAACTATTGGGTATACCTTCTATCACAGAACCGAAGGCAAAGTGTTTGTCACAAAGAACGGTTCCTTTCTTGAGAAGGAGTTTCTCTCGAAAGAAGTGAGTGGGAGGAAAGTAGAGCTAGACGAGGTTATTGAACCTTCTCTTGAATTGGAGAGTAGCGCAGCACCTGAAATTGTTCCAAAGCTTTGCACCAACAATAGAGGAAGCAAATGACAAGGATCATGAAGCTTCGGACGATGCTGCTACTGAACGTCGCAGGTCGACAAGGTCGCGTGCCCCTCCTGAGTGGTACGGCAACCCTGTCTTGACTGTCTTGTTAGTAGAAGACAGTGAACCTACGAACTATGAGGAAGCGATGATGAGCCCAGACTCTGAGAAATGGCTAGAAGCCATGAAATCCGAATTGGGATCCATGAGCGAAAACCAAGTATGGACTTTGGTGGACCCTCCTAGCGACCGAAGGCCGTTGAGTGCAAATGGATCTTCAAAAGGAAAACGGACGCGGATGGTAATGTTACCGTCTATAAAGCACGGATTGTTGCGAAAGGTTTTCGACAAGTTCAAGGTGTTGACTACGATGAGACTTTCTCTCCCGTAGCGATGTTTAAGTCCATTCGGATTTTATTAGCAATTGTTGTGTTTCATGATTATGAAATATGGCAAATGGATGTCAAGACTGCTTTCCTCAATGGCAACATTGATGAAGAGTTGTATATGATGCAACCCGAAGGTTTTGTCGATCCTAAGGATGCTAATAAAGTATGCAAACTTCAGCGTTCCATTTATGGACTGAAGCAAGCATCTCGGAGTTGGAACCTTCGTTTTGATCAAGTGATCAAGAGCTTTGGATTTGTTCCAAATTTCTACGAAGCTTGCATCTACAAGAAAGTGAGTGGGAGCTCGGTGACGTTTCTGGTACTATATGTGGATGACATATTGATTATTGGAAATGACATCAACATGCTTAACGATGTGAAGAGTTATTTGAACAAGTGTTTTCAATGAAAGACCTAGGTGAAGTTGCTTATATATTGGGCATCAAAATCTATAGAGATAGACAAAAGGCGCTGATAGCTTTAAGCGAGTACATACCTAGACAAAGTTCTGAAAAGGTTCGAATGGATAAGGCATTGAAAGATTCATTGCCTATGTTGTCGTGTAAGATATTGAGCAAGGCTTAGTGTCCAGCTGATGAAATGATAGGGAAGCTATGAGCAAAGTGCCTTATGCCTCGGCCATAGGTTCCATCATGTATGCCATGCTGTGTACTAGACGGATGTGTCCAATGCTCTTAGTTTGACGCAGATATCAAAGTGATCCAGAGTGGAACATCGACACCGTGAAGAACATCCTAAAGTACCTAAATAGGACTAAAGAAATGTTCTTAGTCTATGGGGTGATGAACAGCTCGTTGTAAAAGGTTACGTCGACGCTAGTTTTGACACCGACAAGGATGATTCCAAATCTCAGACAGGATACGTTTATATTTTGAATGGAGGAGCTGTGAGTGGAGAAGCGCAAGCAAAGCATGATCGCGGGATCTGATGAGAAGCGGAATACATGGTTGCCGCAGCGTCAAGTGAAGGAGTTTGGATCGAAACTTCATCATCGAGCTTGGCGTGGTTCCAAGTGCATTGGACCCACTGGAGATATTGTGTGACAACACTGGCGCCATAGCACTCGCTAAGGAACCAAGATATCATCCAAAGACCAAGCATATCAACCGCAAGTTTCATATAATCCGAGATTATATAGCAGATGGAGATCTGAAGATCAGCAAAGTACATACAGATCTGAATGTCGCAGATCCATTGACTAAACCTCTTCCACGTGTAAAACATGATCAGCACCTCAGTGCCATGGGTGTGAGATTGTTGCCAAATGTAAACTAGATTATTGACTCTAGTGCAAGTGGGAGACTGTTGGAATTATGCCCTAGAGGCAATAATAAAGATGTTATTATTATAATTCTTGTTCATGATAAAGTTTATATTCCATGCTAGAATTGTATTAAGCGGAAACTTCAATACTTGTGTGGTTTGTGAACAACACCGTGTCCCTAGTACGCCTCTATGGACTAGCTCATTGATCAATGATGGTTAAGGTTTCCTAACCATAGACATGAGTTGTCAATTGATAATGAGATCATATCATTGGGAGAATGATATGATGGACAAACCCAAACTAAGCGGAGCAATTAGATCGTGTCATCGTGTCCGTCTTTGCGAAGCTTTTCTTATGTCAAATATTGTATTCCTTAGACCATGAGATAATACAACTCCCTGGTATCGGAAGAAAGCTTTGAGGTCATCAAACGTCATCCTATGAGAGGGTGATCATAAAGGTGTCTCTCAGGTGATCGGAAAGTATATGTTGGGTTGTATGTATCGAGATGGGATTTGTCCCTCCCAAGTCGGAGAGATATACTTCGGGCCCACTCGGTAATCGATATCAACAACGCTTGCAAGCATGTGGTTAAGGAGTTAATCACAAAGTGATATCGGATTACGGAACGAGTAAAGTACTTGCTGTGAACGAGATTGAACTAGGTATGACGATACCGACGATCGAATCTCGGGCAAGTAAAATATCACGAGACGAAGGGAATATATATATGGGATTGATTGAATCCTGGCATCGTGGTTCATCCGATATGATCATCGATGAATGTGTGGGAGTCAATATGGGTGCCCAGACCCCGCTGTTGATTATTGATAGAAGATCATGTCTCAATATTCTCGAACTCCAGGTCACACACTTAACGTGTCTTGACGCTAGGATAGATTGGATAATTGGTTTGTGAATTTTTGTTCGAGTCTCGGATGGGATCCGGGACATCACGAGAGGTTCCGAATGGTCCAAGAATAAGATTCATATAAGGCAGCAGTTTTTGGAGTTCGAATTGTTCCGTTAATCGGTATTGTACCGAAGCTTCTAGAACCTTCCGGAAGGGGCCAACGTGGTCCCACCTTCTGGGAGGGGCATGGGCCTATGAGGGAGTGTCCTGGCGCATTGGGGGCACAAGGCCCCATAGGGCCCAGCCGATTCTAGATAGATTTAACTCGTTTAAATCTAGGGATAGAATTTCTAGATAAGGGAGAGTTTAAATCGTTTAAACTAGAGATAGGCTTGGAGGAGGGCTAGGGCTGGCGCCGCCACCTCTATATATAGAGGGCTGGTGCGCCTCCCCACACACATCTCCTCCAAGCCCTAGTAGCCCTGCCTTCCTCTCTCCCTCCCGACTGCTTGTAGGCGAAGCCTGCAGCAGAAATTCTCCACCATATACACCACGCCGTCGTCAGTAGATCCAATCCATCTCTCCACCATACTTGCTGGTCCGAGGAAGGAGGAGACGCCGAGGTGCCGCACGCGTGTGCATCTCACGGAGGCACCGCCACTTGTGGTGCTAGATCGGATCGGATCGCGAGGAGGAGAAGCGAGTACGACTACATCACCCACGTTCCGATTTAACGTTCATTGCGAATCTTCAAGGGTATGAAGATCTAATCCAATCTCTCTCGTTGTTTGCATCTCCTAGATTAGATCTTGGCTTTCCCTCTGTTCGCTTCCGTAGAAAATTTTGATTTACTATGCTGCGAAACCCTTCAGATACCTCGGAGGTGTTGTAACTGTGGCACTTGGACGAGCCGCGCAAGGGGAGCTGCTCGTGGGACGAGGACGAGGAGGAGACGTAGAACATCTACACTGCCTCGACGCGCTTCATCAAGTTCCGCAACTGCGCGTCTAGTGGTAATCCCGTGATCTATGACAACAGTAATCCTGGTATATGCGGTAGAAAATTTTGATTTGCGCTAGTGTAGCCTACCCGTATCCCTACAGTGGTATCAGAGCCGATGCTGTTCAATTATAGGTTCGGGATGTTTGCATATGGTTATATGCAGATTGATATGAATGATGTGATCATTTGTATGGCGGTGGTTCAGGATTGATCTATGATCTTGCTTTCCGTGATCGTGATTCTGAGGTCGTCTAATGACTAACCCCTACCGGTCAGTTTCCGCCATCGGGGCTGTCACATCCCAAAATTTTCCAAATTTTGAAATGTGAAAAGTAAATAAACAAAATAAATAATTGTTGAAATTTAGGGTGAGAAGAAACTTTTTGGATTCCAAATGGAAACTTAAAACCTCATCTTGAACAAACTTTGAATAATCTTTGAATCCAACTAAATTCAAATCAATTGAAATACATTATTCATAAAAGCATTTGAAATTTAAACAGTTGGAAATAAACCAAATCGCTAAGACCCTAATGGAAGAAAATCATTTCCAAGATTACTCTGAGCCTATGGATTTGATCCATATAAAATTTGTCAACAAACATCTATAAATGATCAAAAATGACAAATGGAGATATTATAAAACCATGGGAATTGGTTTCACTTAATTTGGAGCCATAGATGAAATCTAATAAAGCACCTATCTAAAAATCCATACCAAATAGTGAGCAAATAATCCTAAAGAGATTTAAAAGGATAAACAAATATTAAATAAGATTTTACCAATTTGAATCACCAAGTTTGGATCTTTAAATAAAAAGATATGGATTTTATAAGATAAAGAAAGAAATAATAAATAAGGAGTATTTTAAAAGCCAAATTAAATCTTGGCCAAATCCATAAATAAATGGAATGAATCCAAGTTCAAATGAAATAAATGGATAAATAAAACTCAAATAAAATAATATGGCCTCAACCAAATTCTATTCCATTTGATTAAGACAAAATCCCTAATAAGAATGATTAATTAAATCATGGGAAAATAATATTTAGAATTTACCCAAGAGGAATTAAAGTATTTAATTAACTTAAATGGGATCAAAGAGATCTTCTAAATAAAAATTATGGAATTAAAACCATATTTGATTTCATTGGAATGAAGACAAATACCCAATTTAAATGATTAATAAATCATATTAAAAATATTCCAAATAATTCAAAGTGAATTACTTGACACCCTAATAAATAAATAAAACCTACTGAAAAAGGTATGGTAAAAAATTGAGTTCAAATAAGAATTGAAATTATATTTAAAATCTTGTGTGAATTAAGACAAAGGCCTATTTTAAATGATTAATATACCCTAAAAAGAATAAAAGAATTATTCTAGATTTGACTTTAGAATGTATTATTAATCAGCATTTGAATATACACAAAGTTTGATAGAGGTTTGAATTCAATTAGTGTTTGAATTATTTAAATGAAATTCAAAACAGAATAATAGAAATGGAAAAAGAAAAAAGAAACAGATCAAAAAAATGAAACCAACCAGCCCAACCCAACCTGGCCCACTAAGCCCAGCAGCCCACTACCACTCTCTCTCCCCGAAACGTTTTCTCTTACTCGTAGTTGAACCCGCGGAGTCTATGACGGCTAGGCCCCACCTCTCCTCTCTCCCTCTCACTGACTAACCAGGCCCACACGTAAGTCGTCGTATTCACCAAAGCGACCAGTTCTTCCTCTCTCCCTCACGTTTCTGGCTTGATCTTCGCGGCTTCAATTCGCATTAACACCGAGGCCATTACTCACTGTGATCACGCCCTGCTAAACGACTCCCTCCCCTCTCCATTTTCCCCTAGACACCACATCTCGAGATCCCACAGGCTGCGCCAATTCCTCCCAGCACCGCACTATCTCCGGCGACCGTTTTCAGTTGATTCCGACGACGCCAGCCCGCCCCACTGTCCCTGGCCTCCACGGGGACATTCCCCATCTCCCGGCGAACCTCTCCGTAGCACCATCTCGCCTGCGTGAGCACCGTAAGCTCGACAACATCTTCCTAGAGCAGCGCCGCCGTCTGTCTCCTCTCCGGCGAAGCCCCTGGTAACATTCTGACCGCCCCTCTTCCTTCCGATGACACGCATATGACCAGTGACCTCGTCCGCAACTAACGCCAACATTTTTGTGTCCTAGTTCACACCGTAGCGTCGCCACCATCTTCGGCAGTGAGCATCGCCGCCAGAACTTCTCGGCGATTAAACCTGTTCAGGCGCCTCCTTCGGCAAAGACTACCTCGAGAGTCAGCACTTCGCGGAGAGTCTGGTAAGCCCCTTATACCTCTCCCTGGCACCCTAGCTTCGCCATAAACACCGTGGCCAGAACGCGTCGACGTAGTCCATCGTCGCAGCGCCACCCTTCTTTGGTCGATACGATCTGGAACGTCGGATGTAGATCTGGCGGATAGGATAGAACGAGCAGCGTAGCGGTATCGAGCGTCCTGTGTCGTGCGATGTTAAGTAGATCCTACGGTCCACATTGCCTGATCCAAACAAAACGGTATGGGCCAATCATAACCTTCCAAGTGGCTTGAGTTTTGTTTTAAAAACAGAAAAGGTTCTATTAGAGGTTAGAGTTTGTAAAATTCATAACTTTTGATCCACACGTCCAAATTTTGCAAATTTTATATCAATGGAATCAGAAAGACAAGTACTTTCCAACCATGAACTTTGTTTAGTAAATTGCTTCTGTTAAATTGGTTGTTTTTGCAGAAACATGTGTAGGCATATTTTGGATATAAAATTTATTCTAGAAATATTTTTATGGTAAAATCTATGGAAAATAAATTTTTTTGATCCTAATGACCATAGAACCCAACTTGTGGATTCAAAAACATATTTTGTGAAGCAAAAGAATAAAACTTTGATTTAGAACATTTCTAGTCAAATAAAAATAATGTTTATATGTTAAAAATGCTTTTGGAGGAAACCCTTTGGGAAATGTTTTGATTTAAACTCTCTGACCCTAAACACCAAAGTTTAGAATTGAAAATTTTATTTTGATGAAACCTATAAATTATTACTTTACTAAAGGCAGTTTCAACAACATAAAATATTGATTTAGTGTAAAAATGGTTTATAGGTGAAACCTTTTGCAAATTGTTTTAATATTGAACACTTGACCATAAAACACTAACATTTGTGTTTAGAAATGTGTTTGCCAAAAACTAGAGGATATTACTTGGATTTAAAACCTTTCTAGCAAAACAAAAATGATTTAAAGTGACCTTTTTCACTAACTTAATATCAAATGGTTTTACCACATTTATAAATGACCTTGCCACTTTATAAATGACAAATAAGTGTTTCAAAATGTTTATAACCTATTACAAACCACTTTTGTAAATAAAACAATCTTTGGCATGCTTGCATGCATTGTTTTGTTTCTATTATTTTATGTGATGAATTGCTTGAATGGTAGATTGAATTTTTGCTTCCTTGATTGAGTTGTAGTGGAATTTGAAGAGTGTGATCATTACAAGATCAAGGAGTGAACTTATATTATCTACCAAAAAGGCAAGTGAGGCTTCATATTTTTGTCCCATTATTTTCACTATGCATTAGTGATATTTCTAAGTAGGACTTGCATGAAATTTTTGATAAGTATAAACTATGCCATGGTAAATGCTAGTAGATGAAACCTTAGTAGAATTTTCTTAAGTTAAGGTTCCTACTACCATCATGCTTAGCTTAGCTAGTAGAAAACATGGGTGGATTATATTCATGCTATGGAATATTTCTAAGTCAATGACTTGTGTTTTGTTTAACAAAACAACTAAGCGAATGAAACACCTGGGTGGAATGGAAAGAATGGTTTGTGTTGAGTGGTTACACAAGGCCCATTTCTATGGTTTACCTTGTGTATCTCACTTGTGGATTGCCACCCAGGAACAAAGAGATTTGAGATGTCAAATGTTGAGAAGCTTCAAGTGCAGCCACTTGGCATTATGAGCTCTGCCTGGATCATATAGGTTGCAATAACTTAGCCAAATGGACAGTTGGTGGTAGGGGTTTGATAGGTTGGAGCGCGTCCATTATGGTCTAAGGGAAGGCTTCTGAAAGATCTTGTCTTGGTGAAACCAAGTCTTGTGGGGAAAGTGCACCACCTCTGTAGAGTGTAAAATCTAAGTACTTATCCATGTCCCTGGCAAAGGACAATTTGAGTATCAAGACATGGAAGCTATCAAGAATCTCCTCATCCCAATTTCTAAGTTAAAAACTTGTGGTTGAACAAGGGTGAAGGTTCACCAATTTCTATTGGTGGTTCCTTGGGTGTTTTTGACAAGCAAAAACTTAATGTTTTCAAATGATAAGGAAAATCTATTTTGAGCAAAGCAAGCCTAAGCTCCACTTAGCCAAATGCATATAGATGATAGACTCCACTATACCACCATAGTATCACTTGCCAATACAATTAAAATGTATTGACCTTTGTGGCTGTAACTTATTATGTTGCAGGTTTGTTTGATGTTAGTGAAGAGTATGTTGATTAGGATTACAAGTCTACAACCAACATGATTGCATGTGGCACTTTGAAGATGAAGGACACCATGCTATAGTTATTTCTGCTGCATTGTAATGAGATAGCCAAATGAGCTATGTAAGATGTAATGAATTATTTTATTCCTGGTTATAAAGTTGTATTATGACCTTTGTTTCTTGATATTACATCTTAACTGTGGATGCTAGCTATTGATCTAGGGACTAGCATTGTAAACACAGGGATCTCTACCTTATTAAAGGTTGGGACCTCTACAGATGGTATCAGAGCACTGTGTTGCCTGTAGGATTTGTATACCTAGGATTGGGCAAAACCACTTAGAAAAATAGGAGTTGAATTTGTTCCAAAACTTATTTACAAACAATCTTGTATACTCTTTCCTCAACCATCTTTGGTTTTGATTCTACATCTCTTCTATTTCAACTTGATGAGCAAAGACCTCACCATGAGCAAAGGACTTCACCAACTCAAATGATTTCAACTTCAACATTATCAAAGACCTCTACCTTATTTCCACCAAGGACTTCAACTTGGATATCACGAAGGACTACAAGTGAGACAAGAAATATTGCTCAAGATTTGAGGAGTAAGGAAATACAACTTAGAAGGAACCATCATCACCTTTGAAGGCTTGTGACCAAGACAAGAATTTTTCCAAGGATACAATGGTCTTGTTCAAGAAGGAACAACTAAGGAGAATGGAATGATCTCAAGTGAACCATATAGTTGGACCACCATATTTAGATTAAATCAAACACACCAACTTATGTGGTGTAGCAAAAATATTTTGTTGCCTATAAATGTGCTTGGAACTTGTTGTTTGAGTGGAATGATTGTTTGTGATTTCTTGCACATTGCTTGTGTGAATTGTGATGTGTGTGATTAGAACTATTCCCTTAGAAATATTTTGCCTATTCTAATCCCAATCCAACCGAAACAGATGACTATTCCAAGAAACTCCGACATCAAGAATGGTGACAACAACAACCAAGAGATGCACATGAGAGAACTCATAGTAACCCAAACCCAGTTGAACCAAGTGACAACTCAGTTTTTAGCCAACAACAATGAGTTAGACCCAACCATGCAAAGGTTTTTGGAAACCCAAACTCAGTTGATGCAAAAGGTGACAAATCAAATGATCAACATGGGAGACAGCCTTTCCCAAGGAGTTCGTGACAACAATGATGTCAAGGATGATATTATAGAAGGAACTCAAGCTTGCAATATTTGTGGAGACATGGATCACACTTCCAAAGAGAATGAAGATCAATGCCCTAATTGTGAAGAAAAACATCCAACTAATCAATGCCCCACATCTCAAGCTACTTGTTTCCTATGTGAAGGAAATAATCATGTCCCTATCCAATGCCACATCTATCCCATAGTTCAACAAAGGAAACAAGGTGGAGTGCATAAACAGATTGTAAACCCCCATGAGGGAACAACTTCTACCAAGAGGGATGAAGACAAAGGAAAATCTCAGCTTGCACCTCCATGCAATATGACTCAATTTGATGGACAAAAGAGGAAACATATGTATTATCCAAGGAAAAGATTATGGAGACCAGGAGACTTTCCCACCTTTGAGGTGAGATATGAAGAGCATGAACTAGAAGAACTCCTAGCTTTGGAGAAACCCAAGAAGAAGAAGGACAAAAGTCAAGTGCAGTGTAGCCATTGCAAAGAGATGGGACACTATGCCAATGAATGTCCAGAGAAGAAGAAAAAGTATAAGGAAATTAGCCAAGTGTGGTGCAACAACTGCAAAGAGCTAGGCCATTATGTGTCAACTTGTCCACAGAAGATACGTGAAGAACTCAATCTTGTCACATGTTACAATTGTGGTGATCAAGGACATTATGCAAGCAATTGTCCAGAAAAGATGAAGCACAAGATAAACAAGCCTATGAAGGATCTCAGCCTTGTAAAATGTTTCAAGTGTGGAAATAAAGGACACCATGCAGATGTTTGCCCAGAGAAGTTTCATCAAGATCCCAAGCAAACCAAGATGTAATCTAGTTGGAAATTTTGAAGGGTGGTAGTACCCTAGTTGCTTTGAGCCAACTTGTAACCCTATCTTCCCCAAATCTTGGGACGAGATTTCTTTTAAGGGGGGTAGCCTGTCACATCCCAAAATTTTCCAAATTTTGAAATGTGAAAAATAAATAAACAAAATAAATAATTGTTGAAATTTAGGGTGAGAAGAAACTTTTTGGATTCCAAATGGAAACTTAAAACCTCATCTTGAACAAACTTTGAATAATGTTTGAATCCAACTAAATTCAAATCAAGTGAAATACATTCTTCATAAATGCATCTTGAAATTTAAACAGTTGAAATAAACCAAATCCCTAAGACCCTAATGGAAGAAAATCATTTCCAAGATTACTCTGAGCCTATGGATTTGATCCATATAAAATTTGTCAACAAACATCTATAAATGATCAAAAATGAAAAATGGAGATATTATAAAACCATGGGAATTGGTTTCACTTAATTTGGAGCCATAGATAAAATCATATGAACTTAGTAAGGTAAGGAAATTGAATTTCCCAAGCTAATAAAGCACCTATATAAAAATCCATAATAAATGGTGAGAAAATAATCCTAAAGAGATTTAAAAGGATAAACAAATACTATATAAGATTTTACCAATTTGAATCACCAAGTTTGGATCTTTAAATAAAAAGATATGGATTTTATAAGATAAAGAAAGAAATAATAAATAAGGAGTATTTTAAAAGCCAAAATAAATCTTGGCCAAATCCATAAATAAATGAAATGAATCCAAGTTCAAATGAAATAAATGGATAAATAAAACTCAAATAAAATAATATGGCCTCAACCAAATTCTATTCCATTTGATTAAGACAAAATCCCTAATAAGAATGATTAATTAAATCATGGGAAAATAATATTTAGAATTTACCCAAGAGGAATTAAAGTATTTCATTAACTTAAATGGGATCAAAGAGATCTTCTAAATAAAAATTATGGAATTAAAACCATATTTGATTTCATTGGAATGAAGACAAATACCCAATTTAAATGATTAATAAATCATATTAAAAATATTCCAAATAATTGAAAGTGAATTACTTGACACCCTAATAAATAAATAAAACCTACTGAAAAAGGTTTGGTAAAAATTGAGTTCAAATAAGAATTGAAATTATATTTAAAATCTTGTTTGAATTAAGACAAAGGCCTATTTTAAATAATTAATATAGCCTAAAAAGAATAAAAGAATTATTCTAGATTTGACTTTAGAATGTATTATTAATCAGCATTTGAATATACACAAAGTTTGATAGAGGTTTGAATTCAATTAGTGTTTGAATTATTTAAATGAAAATCAAAGCAGAATAATAGAAATGGAAAAAGAAAAAAGAAACAGATCAAAAAAATGAAACCAACCAGCCCAACCCAACCTCGCCCACTAAGGCCAGCAGCCCAATACCACTCTCTCTCCCCGAAACGTTTTCTCTTACTCGCAGTTGAACCCGCGGAGTCTATGACGGCTTGGCCCCACCTTCCTCTCTCCCTCTCACTGACTAACCAGGCCCACACGTCAGTCGTCGTTTTCACCCCCAGCGACCAGTTCTTCCTCTCTCCCTCCCGTTTCTGGCTTGATCTTCGCGGCTTCAATTCGCATTAACACATAGGCCGTTACTCACCATGATCATGCCCTTCTAAACGCCTCCCTCCCCTCTCCATTTTCCCCTAGACACCACATCTCGAGATCCCGCAGGCTGCGCTAATTCCTCCCAGCACCGCACTGTCTCCGGCGACCGTTTTCAGTCGATTCCGACGACGCCAGCCCGCCCCACTGTCCCTGGCCTCCACGGGGACATTCCCCATCTCCCGGTGAACCTCTCCGTAGTGCCATCTCGCCTGCGTGAGCACCGTAATCTCGACAACGTCTTCCCAGAGCAGCGCCGCCGTCTGTCTCCTCTCCGGCGAAGCCCCTGGTAACATTCTGACCGCCCCTCTTCCTTCTGATGACACGCGTATGACCAGTGACCTCGTCCGCAACTAACGCCAACATTTTTGTGTCCTAGTTCACACCGTAGCGTCGCCACCATCTTCGGCAGTGAGCATCAGTCGCCAGGAACTTCTCCGGCGAGCGATTAAACCCGTTACCGTGCGCCCCTCCTTCGGCAAAGACTACCTCGAGTCAGGCCATGAGTCTGGTAAGCCTTATACCTCTCTCGCACCCTAGCCGCGGAAACACAATGGCGAAACGCGCCGTAGTCCATCGTCGCAGCGCCGCCCTTCTTTGGTCGATACGATCTGGAACGTCGGATGTAGATCTGGCGGATAGGATAGAACGAGCAGCGTAGCGGTATCGAGCGTCCTGTGTCGTGCGATGTTAAGTAGATCCTACGGTCCACATTGCCTGATCCAAACGAAACGGTATGGGCCAATCAGAACCTTCCACGTGGCTTGAGTTTTGTTTAAAAAAACAGAAAAGGTTCTATTAGAGCTTAGAGTTTGTAAAATTCATAACCTTTGATCCACAAGTCCAAATTTTGCAAATTTTATATCAATGGAATCAGCAAGACAAGTACATTCCAACCATGCACTTTTCTTAGTAAACTGCTTCTGTTAAATTGGTTGTTTTTGCAGAAACATGTGTAGGCATATTTTGGATATAAAATTTATTCTAGGAATATTTTTATGGTAAAACCTTTGGAAAATAGATTGTTTTGAACCTACTGACCATACAAACCAACTAGTGGATTCAAAAACATATTTTATGAAGCAAAATAATAAAACTTTGATTTAGAACATTTCTATTCAAATAAAAATAATGTTTATATGTTAAAAATGCTTTTGGAGGAAACCCTTTGGGAAATATTTTGATTTAAACTCTCTGACCCTAAACACCAAAGTTTAGAATTTAAAAATGTATTTTTATGAACCCTATAAATTATTACTTTACTAAAGGCATTTTCAACAACATAAAATATTGATTTAGTGTAAAAATGGTTTATAGGTGAAACCTTTTGCAAATGGTTTTAATATTGAACACTTGACCATAAAACACTAACATTTGTGTTTAGAAATGTGTTTTCCAAACACTAGAGAATATTACTTGGATTTAAAACCTTTCTAGCAAAACAAAAATGATTTAAAGTGACCATTTTTCACTACCTTAATATCAAATGGTTTTACCACATTTATAAATGACCTTGCCACTTTATAAATGACAAATAAGTGTTTAAAAATGTTTATAACCTATTAGAAACCACTTTTGTAAATAAAACAATCTTTGGCATCCTTGCATGCATGGTTTTGTTTCTATTATTTTATGTGATGAATTGCTTGAATGGTAGATTAAATTTTTGCTTGCTTGATTGAATTGTAGTGGAATTTGAAGAGTGTGATCATTACAAGATCAAGGAGTGAATTTATATTCTCTACCAAAAAGGCAAGTGATGCTTCATATTTTTGTCCCATTATTTTCACTATGCATTAGTGATATTTCTAAGTAGGACTTGCATGGAATTTTTCCTAAGTATAAACTATGTCATGGGAAATCCTAGTAGATGAAACCTTAGTAGAATTTTCTTAAGTTAAGGTTCCTACTACCATCATTCTTAGCTTAGCTAGTAGAAAACATGGGTGGATTATATTCATGCTATGGAATATTTCTAAGTCAATGACTTGTGTTTTGTTTAATAAAACAACTAAGTGAATGAAACACCTGGGTGGAATGGAAAGAATGGTTTGTGTTGAGTGGTTACACAAGGCCCATTTCTATGGTTTACCTTGTGTATCTCACTTGTGTATTGCCACCCAGGAACAAAGAGATTTGATATGTCAAATGTTGAGAAGCTTCAATTGCAGCCACTTGGCATTATGGGCTCTGCCTGGATCATATAGGTTGCAATAACTTAGCGAAATGGACAGTTGGTGGTAGGGGTTTGATAGGTTGGAGCGCGTCCATTCTGGTCTAACGGAAGGCTTCTGAAAGATCTTGTCTTGGTGAAACCAAGTCTTGTGGGGAAAGTGCACCACCTCTGCAGAGTGTAAAATCTAAGTACTTAGCCATGTACCTGGCAAAGGACAATTTGAGCATCAAGACATGGAAGCTATCAAGAATCTCCTCATCCCAATTTCTAAGTTAAAAACTTGTGGTTGAACAAGGGTGAAGGTTCACCAATTTCTATTGGTGGTTCCTTGGGTGTTATTGACAAGCAAAAACTTAGTGTTTTCAACTGATAAGGAAAATCTATTTGGAGCAAAGCAAGCCTAATCTCCACTTAGCCAAATGCATATAGATGATAGACTCCACTATACCACCATAGTATCACTTGCTAATACAATTCAAATGTATTGACCTTTGTGGCTGTAACTTATTATGTTGCAGGTTTGTTTGATGTTATTGAAGAGTATGTTGATTAGGATTACAAGTCTAGAACCAACATGATTGCCTGTGGCACTTTGAAGATGAAGGACACCATGCTATAGTTATTTCTGCTGCATTGTAATGAGATAGCCAAATGAGCTATGTAAGATGTAATGAATTATTTTATTCCTGGTTATAAAGTTGTATTATGACCTTTATTTCTTGATATTACATCTTAAATGTGGATGCTAGTTATTGATCCAGGGACTAGCATTGTAAACACAGGGATCTCTACTTATTAAAGGTTGGGACCTCTACAGGGGTAGACAGTGACACATAAATCCTATTGAATCATGCGAAGATCAATATGATTGATCGAATCGGAACCTAGATCTAAAATTGATGTACCGTGATTAAAGGAGTTTGATTGAATCGGAACTATAGTCGGGTTATGGTAAATTTGATTTGATGATGAAAATCCTTAAAGAAAATTGTGTAGATTCGATCTCTCATTTTTCACAGTTTAGATACCATGAGGGGTGCTGCCCCTTTGAACCCCGCAGTGGGAGACCCCCTAGACCACCCTTAGTCATAGCCCTTTTGTATCTCGTTAAGGTAACTAGGTGCTGCGATTTCACTTGATCCGATAGAATACGATTCTATGCATAACTTGTTTTTGCAGGATGTATGTGATCAGTATGTCCCATATATGTATGTGATGCATGTATAAATTTTATAATGACCTGTGTGTCGTGAGTAGGGCAACACGGCTGGAGCCATATGTGTTGTCAATTATTGTAATGGCCTGCGTGCCAACTTGTGATGATCCCAATACTATGTAATTTTGATTACTAGCTATTAGGAGTAATAGCTTGTATTAGTTCTTGGAGGATGGCTCACATGGAACATGAAGATGGAGATCATCATGGTGGACAGGTTCTATGGCGATATAGATCACCATGAGAAAATGGGCCATACTGTGTCAGAAGTATGTGAATGCTATTCTTATGTGTTTTACTACTATGCATGCTTTGATGATAGAAGTAGAACGATCCCTCACAAAGTTTAAGTTATACCATGCCCTCCCAACCAAACCTTGCACCATCCTATGCCCTGTACAATCGTTGGTGGGCCTATGAAATTAGGGTGCCGCGGTTTTCCTTGGCTGGATGGGTTTGTATCAGATACCTACATGCATAAGGGTTGGTGAGCTTGACAAGGTCATCTTAACAGTTAAGGACCTTGGGGTGTAAGATCCCTCCTTTATAAAGGAAAAGGATCCCTGTGATTGCAATGCTAGTCCCTGGATCAATGCTAGCATCCACAGTTTAAGATGAAGTACACAGATACAAAGGTCTTTATTACAGCCATTCTAGAGATAAACATAGTCTTTACAACTCCAAGGCCACAGGCCTAGTACAAGAGTTTGAATAAGTAAATAAATAAAAGTATTCATCTTCATGTGCCACAGGCAAACATGTTGAGTGTAGACTCATGACACCTAATCCTCATCAGAGTAGCCTGCAACATCACAAGTTACATCCACAGTGGGTCAATACATTGGAATAGTATTGGCAAGTGATACCTTAGTATAATTTTAGGTGGACTAGATACTATATGCAATTTGGCTAAGTGTAGCTTGGCTTGCTTTGCTCAAAATAGATTTTGCCTATTAGTTGAAATCACTAAGTTTTTCTTTGTCAAAACTTTCCCAAGGAACCACCAATAGACATTGAGGTCCTTCACCCTTGTTCACCCACAAATTTTTACATAGAAATTGGGATGAGGAGATTCTTGATAGCTTCCATGTCTTGATGCTAAAGTTGTCCTTTTCCAGGGACATGGCTAAGTACTTAGATTTTCCATCTGCAGAGGTTGTTCACTTTCCCCACCAGACTTGGTTTCACCAAGTCAGGACCTTTCAGAAGCCTTCCCTTAGACCAAATGGACGCGTTCCAACCTATCATCCCACTACCACCAACTGTCCAAATGGCTAAGTTCTAGCAACCTATGTGATCCAGGCAGAGCCCATATTGCCAAGTGGCTGCACTAGAAGCTTCTTAACACTTGGCCTCTAAAATCTCTTTGTTCCTGGTGGGTTACCACAAGTGAGATACACAAGGTAAACCATAGAAATGGGCCTTGTGTAACCACTCAACATAAACCTTTCCTTCCATTCCACCCAGGTGTTTAATTAACTTAGTTGTTTTATTAGGCAAAAACAGAAGTTCAAAGACTTAGAAATATTTTTATCATAGCATGTATATTTCACCAACCCTTGTTTGCTACTAGCTAGGCTAAGCATGGCATAGATAGTAACTTAACTTAGAGATTCCCTAGCAATTCTACAACTAATAGGATTTCCCAACATGGCATATAAGAAAAATATAGCATGCAAGTCTAACAAAATATTTCTAATGCTTAGTAGAAAACATAGGAATGATAATATTCATGAAGTACCACTTGCCTTGGTAGTTTGGAGAGTAGCTACACTCCTCACAATCACAATCACTAGCACCAAAATCTACACAAAGAATCATAGCCACAATCACATACAAAACATATACAATCAAAAATATATGCATGCATGCAAAATGATATGTGATGATTTTAAAAACTCAACAAAGCAAGTATACAGTACTGATTCATAAACAAGTCAAAAACTTGCCAAACAACAATTATTTAAACTCTAAATTATTTCCTAAACATTTCATATGCTCAAATTAGCCCTACACAAGTTTCTGCAAATAAACCTTTTTAACAGAAGCAAAACATTAAAAAAATTGCATATTTAGAAAGAGCTTGTTCTCCTGATTCCAACGATATAAAATTTGTCAAATTCTACCGTGGAGATCAAACGTTATAGCCAAAACAAATTCAAACATCAAACAGATTTAAATCCTGTTTAAAATCTAAACTCCAGCCACGGCACAGTTCGATTGACGGCATCGCTTCACACGGATCACGCCGCCACCGTTGGATCTAACTAAACACGCACGGCTCAGATCTAAACTTACCTCTTCGTCACAGATCTAATCTCACACGTTAGATCTAAATCCTACGGCCCTAATCTAACTGACCACAGACGGGCGGCGCTAGCGGCGGCGACTGGCGGCGGCGTGCTCTGCCTACGGCGGCGCGGCGCTACAGGTGGTCCTAGGGTCGTCGGAGGGGCTTACCAGAACCGTGGCGACGCGCTGATGCTCAACCTGGCAGCGGCTTGGCAAGGCGCCGAGTGAGGCTGCCGGAGCTCGTCAGTGCGGACGCGCCGGTTCGAGTGGACGGCGACGTTGGCGACACTCCTGGTCTCCCTAGCACAAACAAGCGGCACCAGATGATGCTCAAGACAGTGGCAAACAACTTCGTGTGAGTCAGAGGTGAAGGGGCGCAAAGGGCTTATGAAATTTGGTCGCCGGAGTCGAGGTTGTCGTCGGGAGCTTGCGGTGTTGAACGGAACCGACGACCTGGGTCAGTAAAGAAGGCACCAGCAGCGTCAGTAGATGCGCAAGAAAGTGGCGAGGCTGTCTGCAAGAACCAGAGGGAGAGGGGCGCACAGGGATCACCGGGATTGGTCGTCGGAGTGAGTTCTGCTCACAAGGGCAGGGCGATTGGGCAGCCTGGGGACGCTTTGTGCTCGGAGTTTGGGGGGAAATGGAGAGGGGGCAGAGGGGGTTTAAGTAGCATGGTCGCGAGCGAGATTTACTCCAGCATTCAACGTGAATTGACGCCGCGAATCAATACAGGGAACGGCTGACGTGATTTTGGGGATTGAGCTGTTTGCGGGGTGGAGACGACGACGTCGTGTGGGCCACGGCTATCAGCGAGAGTAAAGGATAGGGAGTGGGTCCTGCCTATCAGCGAGCTAGTGGGTGCGGGGGCGAGTAAAGAAAAACGGTTCGCGGTGTGGGGGTGCTGGGCTTAGCTGGGCCAGTTGGGCCAGATTCGGCTGAGTGTTATTTTTTTCTCTCTTTAAGCTTTTTCTTTTTCTGTTTGTTTTTCTGAAATGGTTTTCAAACCTCAATTCAAATCTGTTTGATTCCAAAACTTTTTAGGATTTTTGTACAATAAATCTTGTACTCAAATAAGTGTCAAACACATCTGTTCACTCAAACACACTTGGGTCTTTTGAAAATAAAATAAAACCATGCCTGTATGATATATATTCAATAGGCATAATATTGGTTTTATTATTCATTTTGTTTTGAAATTTTGTTCAAACTTTTGGTGGTGCCTAAGTTTGAATAAACAAACTTTACTGAATCAAAACAAGTATTTCTTCTCATTGGAAGATAGCACTAAGGCTTAGAGCAAGCTTACATAAAATATTAAGCACAAATGCTTCTGTTTTGAATTGATTTGATTGAAATGAAAAACATATGCTCATGGATGCATGGATGATATGCATAAGTTTGAAACATGATTTTGAGGATGTTACAAATCTAACCCCCTTAAGGTGAATCTCGCCCTCGAGATTCGGATTGGCTAGCAAATAGGTGAGGGTGGTCTTTCCGAAGATCATCTTCTCTTTCCCATGTTGCTTCTTCTTCGGAATGATGGTTCCACTGGACTTTGCAAAACTTGATAGTCTTGGTCTGTGTGACTCTTTCTGCAGTCTCAAGAATCTTGATAGGCTTCTCTTCATAAGTGAGATCACTCTCCAACTGGAACTCTTCCAAAGGTATAGTATCCTTCAAAGAAGTTTCTTCCATTTCTGGATGACATTTCTTAAGTTGACTCACATGAAACACATTATGGACAGCTGACAGAGACTCTGGCAGTTCAATTTCATAGGCAACTTCTCCTTTACGACTCAGAATCTTGAATGGTCCAACATATCTTGTGGCCAATTTTCCTTTGACTTCGAACCTCTTCACTCCACGAAGTGGTGACACTCTAAGATAACCTCTATCACCGACTTCGTAGGTGACTTCTCTACGCTTAGGATCTGCGTAGCTTTTCTGTCGGGACTGTGCTATCTTCAATCTGTCCTTAACCAACTTGACCTTCTCTTCGGCTTCTTTGATAAGATCTGGTCCGAATAAACTTCTTTCTCCCACACCATTCCATAACAATGGGGTGGTACACTTTCTTCCGTAGAGAAACTCAAATGGTGCCATCTCAATGCTGGCTTGATAGCTGTTGTTATAAGAAAATTCTGCGTAAGGCAGACTTTCATCCCAACTGGCTCCATAGTCTAGGGCACATGCCCTCAACATGTCTTCAAGAATCTGATTAGTCCTTTCGGTTTGTCCATTGGTTTGAGGATGAAAAGCAGTACTGAATTCCAACCTCGTTCCCAATGACTCATGTAGCTATCTCAAAAAATGGGAAGTGAATTGAGTTCCCCTATCAGACACAATACTCTTGGGCACTCCATGTAGACATACAATTCTACTCATATAGATTTTGGCTAACTTAGCACTTGTATATGTTGTCTTCACGGGTATGAAATGAGCCACTTTAGTTAGGCGATCCACTACTACCCAAATAGAATCATATCCTGATCTGGTCCTTGGTAATCCGGTAATGAAGTCCATACCAATCTTGTCCCACTTCCAATCAGGAATAGGTAGTGGTTGAAGCAAACCGGCTGGTTTCTAATGTTCCGCTTTCACTCTACTACACACATCACACAAAGCAATATGTTCTGCGATGTCCTTCTTGAGATTATTCCACCAAAATCTTTCCTTCATATCCATGTACATTTTGGTGTTACCCGGATGAATGGAATATGGAAAGTTGTGTGCTTCTTGCAAAATCAGTTTCTGAAGATCCGGATCTTGTGGAACACAGATACGTTTCCCATGCCATAATGTACCCTGTTCGTCTTCATGGAACCCTTTGGCTTTTCCTTTGCCAATCTTTTCTTTAATCTCTTCAATTTCCTTATCAATCTTCTGGGCTTCTTTGATCTTGTCCAACAAAGTGGGTTGAACATCCAAAGACATGAGATGTCCTTCAGGCACAATCTCCAATCTGAGATCTCTAAATTGGGCACACAAATCATCTGGAAATTCTCCTTTAGTAAGGCCATTCACAAAAACCTTACGACTTAGAGCATCTGCTACAACATTTGCTTTACCGGGATGGTATTACAAACTTAAGTCATAGTCCTTGATGAGTTCTAGCCATCTTCTTTGTCTCATATTAATTTCTTTCTGGGTGAAGATATACTTCAAACTCTTGTGATCTGTGAACACTTCACAACGCTTTCCCAAAAGATAGTGCCTCCATGTTGTGAGTGCATGGACGACAGAGGCTAACTCTAAATCATGAGTAGGATAGTTCACTTCATGAGTTTTGAGTTGTCTCGAGGCATACGCCACAACGTTTCCTTCTTGCATAAGTACTGCACCCAAACCATGATGAGATGCATCACAATATACATGGAAATCTTTTTCCAAGTCTGGCAAACACAAGACTGGTGCTGTCACAAGTCTCTTCTTCAATTCCTGAAAGCTGAGTTCACAACCTTCAGACCAAGCAAACTTCTTGTCTTTCTTTAGCAATTCCGTCATGGGCTTAGCTACCTTGGAGAAATTTTCAATGAACCTTCTGTAGTAACCTGCTAAGCCAAGGAAACTACGAACTTCTTTCACTGACTTGGGAGATTCCCATTCAGTTACAGCTGAAACCTTTGCAGGATCAACTGCTACCCCATCCTTTGTCATAACATGTCCAAGAAAACCAACTTCATTCAACCAGAATTCACACTTGCTGAATTTGGCATAAAGTTTATGCTCTCTTAACTTCTCAAGTATCAAACGCAAATGTCCTTCATGCTCTTCTTTGCTCTTGGAGTAGACTAAAATGTCATCGATGGAAACGACAACAAACTTGTCAAGGAATTCCATGAACACCTTGTTCATCATATTCATGAAGTATGCTGGAGCATTGGTCAAACCAAATGGCATCACGATATACTCATATAATCCATACCTTGTGGTGAAAGCTGTCTTAGGTATGTCTTGTTCTCTTATCTTGAGTTGAAAATAGCCTGACCGGAGATCAATCTTTGAGAACACACAAGCTCCTTCTAGCTGATCAAACAAGTCATTGATTCTAGGCAAAGGATATTTGTTCTTAATAGTCACCTCATTAAGTGAACGGTAATCTATGCATAACCTTTGACTTCTATCTTTCTTTTCCACGAACAAAACTGGGGCTCCCCAAGAACTTGGTTGAATAAATCCTTTCTGCAACTGTTCTCCAAGTTGTTTCTTGAGTTCTTTCAGTTCATCCACTGACATTTTGTATGGTCTCTTTGCTATTGGTCCAGACCCTGGTACCAAATCTATAAGAAACTCCACATCTCTATCTGGTGGCATTCCCAGCAATTCTTCCGGAAACACATCGGATACTAACTCACAATTGGCACACTGTCTATGCTAACCCCCTTAAGAGAATTTAGCATACTCCTTCTTGCTTCAAAGTTGGTCTTGAATCTGATCCTTTTATTTTCTGGAGTTGTGAGTGAGACAGTATGGTTGGCACAATCTATCACTCCCTTGTGCTTAGTCATCCAATCCATTCCCAAAATGACATCCAATCCTTGGGAGTTTAGGATTATTAAATTAACGGAAAACTTATACTTCCCAAACTCTATGACTAGATCATGACATCCTGAATTCACTATCATTTCTCCACCAGGAGAACTTACTTTTATAGGGAACCCAATAGTTTCTACTGGCAATTCATTTCTTTCAACAAATGCTCTTGATATGAATGAATGAGATGCACCAGTATCAAAGAGAACAAATGCTGGAACAGAATTGAGTTTGAACTTACCAGCCACAACATCAGGCTCCTCATAGATTTCCTCCACATTGATGTGGTTAACCTGTCCCTTCTGAAAAGGGTTGGGCTTGTTGGGTCCTTCAACTTTCTTTTCTGGGCATTCATTTGCATAATGCCCCATCTTCTTGCACTTGAAGCATTCAACCTGACTAATGTCCTTCTTGACAGGCTGGCTTCCACTTCCACTTCCATTACCACTGTGGTGGCTCTTGTATACACCCTTGTGGTGCTTGTACTTGTCATTGTCATGACTACGGTGATGCTTGTTGTCATGACGATTGTGGTTGTGGTGCTTGTTGAATTTCCCATGCTTGTGGGATCCTGAGCTTCCACTATCATCATAATGGGAACGTTTGTGAGACGATCCCGAGCTATGCTTGTCTGAGTGATTTCTCTTCCTGCCTTCAACTTGCTTTATTTTGTTCTCCAAAATAGCAGCCTTGTCACAAAGAGACTGGTAAGTGGGAACATAGGCCACTGCCAACTGCAGGTTCAGTTCATCATTTAACCCTTCGAGGAACTTTTCTTTCCTCTTAGCATCTATGTCAACTTCATCCGGTGCATATCGCACCAGATTGTTGAATTCCTCAATATATTCAGCCACGCTGGCGGCGCTTGTGTTATGAAACTCTTTCTTTTTCAGACTCATCACCCGATGAGATATGAGCAAGACGAAGCCATCCTCAAAGATAGCCCATGTCACATCTTCTATGGGAGTGGTGATCCGGAAGTTATCCCACCAAGTGGCGGCTGGTCCTTCCAAAGAAATGTGTTGCAAATCTGACCTTTTCAGCATCAAGATGTTACCCGGTCACCAAGTCCTTGTTCACAGAGCGTAGCCAATCATTGGCCACCATGGGATCAGTCGTCCCTGAGAACTTTGCTGGCCTCAATCTCAAGAACCTGGTAAGCATATCAAAACCCGGTGGGTTATTGTTGTTGTTATTGTTGTTGTTGTTATTGTTGTTATTGTTGTTGTTTTGGTTCTGGATGAACGTCGTCATCATCTGCATCAGCTGAGTTTGAGCGGTCATCATTTGCTGCATTTCTGGAGTGATGTTGTTGTTGTTGGGGTTGGGGTTTGCACGACGGGGAGGCATCTGTGGTTTTTTCAATAGAGATAAGAATGAGATACCCATAGATGTTATCATGCACAATACAACACATAACAAACACAAAGCATGCAACAAAAAGGATAAAGGTTCAACAACAAAATAATAAGTTCGCAAAGTAAAACACACACAAATAACAAGCCATCCACAAGTCGGATGGTCAAATAACAAGTTCCCAACAACAAGTACGATAATATATGATAAATGAGTAGTCAAGTCTACTCCTCGGCATCAACCTCCTCCTCGACAAAGGTAAGACCTGCATTCTCCATTGCGGTCTTGTATTCCTCGACATTGGTGGTCAAGGTCTCTATCTTGGCCTTGAGAGCCCTCTTCTGGGAACGAAGCCTCTCAATCACCGCCTGCTGATGCTCGAGCTCGAAGTCCTTGGCCTGCAGTTCTTCAGTCATGTCCCGGATCTTCTTGTTCCTATCCTGGACTCGCTTCTCCTGACTCTTGAACTTCCTGTCCTGGCTCTAGAACTTCGCCTCCATCTCCTTGACTATCTCATCTTGCTCCGCGAAGAGCTTGTCCTTCTCGCGAAGCTGCACCCGGAGTTCGTCATTGTTGAGCATGACGTTGGTCCTATCAGTGTCCACGTGCCTAATGAGAGACTCTAAGTCCTGGAGTTATAGACGAATCGGCTCTGCTGTGTCCCTCGAATCGTCCTCGAAGTCGATGGACTCTCCATCCTCATCACGTCTACCGAAGACGTGGAAGTGAGTACCTCTAACCTTTCGGGAGTGTCTCCCTAGCAGACGGCCTATCAGATCCTGCATAACTACCTCAAGGCCTCTCTCCTTGTCATCATGCATGAGCTTGAAGACGATGGCCTCCGTGGTAGGCTCTGTCTGGCGTCCGGGCTGGTTGACCTTGAAGCCCCAAAGGTCTTTCCTCTCAAACTTGGTGAGGGGAAACACCATGATGGTAGGAAGAGGGAGATTGAGCAAAGTAGTAAGCTCAACAATACGAGGTCCAAAGCGAGTTCCCTGGAACTCCTCAACGGTGCTGAAGGTAATAGTAGGCATCTATTTATAAGATAGAAAAAGTTAGAACTACATAATTCAAGATAAAATACAAGGCAAAACATCACATATAAATCCTTGGAATTCAAAACACACAAGTCATGGCACACATGGATCCATTACAACAACCAAGGTTCAACTTATTTTAAAGCAACATTTGGAAAATAAGGTGATAAGTGGTGGTCCAACTAACGAAGTACGCTTACAATCCTATCTCACTGGATCTGTTGGCTAACACAATGTTTCTAGAAGCAATCAGCCTATCTTGCTCACATCACTCCATCACTAAGTCTATAATGTCTCCTCTTAAGGTTTGGTTGGTAGCCTCCAACTCTTGGGTATGTTTCTTCTCTTCCTTTAGATCATTTTGGAGGTTGAGCATTCTGCACTTGACTCTATCACCAAGTTCTTTGATGGTCTTCCAAGCTGCATCCCTTGCTGATTCAAAGAATGTAGTGTGCACCACTGAATTGGTGAACATGCAGAATCCTTTTTCCTGGTGGTTGTCTTCCTTGTTTTTATACAAGTGAAGTTGCACCCACCAGTATTCCACTCCTTCATCCATCACAGGAAAACCTTTGTACACAGCTGCACCTTGTATCTCTAATGCAACCATGAGGTCCTTGAGAGCCTTGGGGAATTCTGTCTCACACTCCAAAGTCATTGTCATGAGTGGTCCTTTCCTTACGGCTTCGTTGATGGAGTTCATCTACAAATAGAGATGAGGAAGAAGATTAGAAAAGTTTACGAGAAGAATAGACAAGTGTAGAAGTTGCTGAAATTTTTTCCTTAGTGGTTTCCAATCCTAGGGTCATAATCCTACAGGTAACACAGTGCTCTGATACCATATGTAAGATCCCTCCTTTATAAAGGAAAAGGATCCCTGTGATTGCAATGCTAGTCCCTGGATAAAATGCTAGCATCCACAGTTTAAGATGAAGTACACAGATACAAAAGTCTTTATTACAGCCATTCCAGAGATAAACATAGTCTTTACAACTCCAAGGCCACAGGCCTAGTACAAGAGTTTGAATAAGTAAATAAATAAAAGTCTTCATCTTCATGTGCCACAGGCAAACATGTTGAGTGTAGACTCATGACACCTAATCCTCATCAGAGTAACCTGCAACATCACAAGTTACAGCCACAGTGGGTCAATACATTGGAATAGTATTGGCAAGTGATACCTTAGTATAATTTTAGGTGGACTAGATACTATATGCAATTTGGCTAAGTGTAGCTTGGCTTGCTTTGCTCAAAATAGATTTTGCCTATTAGTTGAAATCACTAAGTTTTTCTTTGTCAAAACTTTCCCAAGGAACCACCAATAGACATTGAGGTCCTTCACTCTTGTTCACCCACAAATTTTTACTTAGAAATTGGGATGAGGAGATTCTTGATAGCTTCCATGTCTTGATGCTCAAGTTGTCCTTTTCCAGGGACATGGCTAAGTACTTAGATTTTCCATTTGCAGAGATTGTGCACTTTCCCCACCAGACTTGGTTTCACCAAGTCAGGACCTTTCAGAAGCCTTCCCTTAGACCAAATGGATGTGTTCCAACATATCATCCCACTACCACCAACTGTCCAAATGGCTAAGTTCTAGCAATCTATGTGATCCAGGCAGAGCCCATATTGCCAAGTGGCTGCACTAGAAGCTTCTTAACACTTCACTACAAGGAATGTGTTATTCTATGACCTTCTCATAGTGACCGTGTTCAAAATCGTCATAGAGTTATGACGATTTCGCAGCAGATGGTCAAAAGCCGTTCAGAAGGTTCAAAACCTTACAAAATTATGATGATTTTGCTCAGGATCGTCATATTTTCATTATCTCAAATCGTCATAATCTGACGAATATAGCCTACGATGTTATTTGAACCTCACTACGACGATTTAAAATCGTCATGAGGTCCAAATTAAGATAGGTTAAAATTGATAGTTGGCCACGTCAGCAATTACGCCTATGTGCCGTGTCTATGTGTCAGTTTTTTACTACGTGTAATATCCGTGTGTTAATATCTATTTGTCTATGTGTGACTACGTGTAATATCCGTTTGTTTAAATCTGCTTACATGGCGCTGCTTACGTGTCATATATGTTAAACTCTAACAAAGATGAGTTATTTGCAAAAAAAGGGCCACAATGGGACTTGAACCTGAGACCTCCCAACCAAACCCGGTGACCCATACCACTACACCAACCAATCTATCTTGTCATATATGTTAAACTCTAACACATATACGTTAAACTCTAACAAGCAAGAATTATTTGCAAAAAAATTCCACCCAGGGACTTGAACCCGCGACCTCCCAACAAAACCCAACGACCCATACCACTGCACCAACCAATCTTTCTTGTCATAATATTACAACCACCCATTATATCTATTGAATTGTTGCACCTGGGATGTTTTCTCTGCCACGATGGGCCTCAGTGGGACGGGAGTGGGCTGCGATGGGCCTCTGTGAGGGAGTGGAAAGCGGCAGATTAGGGCCCGGCCAGCTTTCCTTGTTAATTTTTTTTGTTTTCTTAATTCTTTTGTAGATTTTTCATAATAAGTCTAAAATAATTGTTTTTTGTTTCTAATTTTTTATAAAATTCAGTAGAATATCTTAGGGTATTAACTAAAATTACTTTGATTACTTAAAATAGTGGATTTACTAATCCCACATTAGTCCATAGTAGGCACAATATCATAATTCAAAATATGAGTTTGAAACTTGGGAGTGACTATTCTCGTCTAGGGGTTGACTTGTACTAAAAAATTTCGGTGGATCTCTAAAGGAATAGCATATTGCGAGTCTAAAACACATTTTTTCAAAAAATAATGGGCATCGGATCTTGTACCTGTAGTTCAAACCGGACCCACTTCCTACCGAATCGGCAGGAATTTGTCTTTTTCGCCAGGGTGTACGGAAAGGTTTGAGATACCCCGGTTGGGACATTGTCCATGTAAGGTGGTCTAATATTTTTACAAAATGTGGCGGTACCATTCTAAAACTTTAATTTGGTGGTTGCTTCACAAAACGCCCCGTTTTTTGCAACATTGTTCGCCATACCATTATACATATGTGTGCACAATATGGGCACATTATCAAAAACTATGCCCTGATTCTAGCCATAACATTGGTCATTTGATCCGAAAGCCACGAAACCTCGAACATGATAGGTCATTTTGTGAAGGGTTTTTTGAGACATACTCAATTTACCAAGTTTGGTATTTTTACTTGCAATTATGTCACATAATAAGACACCACGCGAAGGATTTGCGTTGATCGGACCGTTTTTTATTTTTTTATGCCCGTTTCAAACTATGGTCAAAACGGCGGGCATGAAGGTTCTTAGCTAGGGGCTGAGCCTCGCTAAACTTGCATTGGATCTCTAAAGAAACATGATATTGTGAGTCTAAAAATTATTTTTACCAAAAATCATGAGCATCGGATCATGTACCTGTAGTTCAAACCGGACCCACTTCCTACCGATTCGGCAGGAATTTGTCTTTTTTTCCAGGGGTGAACGGAAAGGATTGTGATACCCCGGTTGGAACATTGTCCATGTAAGGTGGTATAATATTTCTACAAAATGTGGCGGTACCATTCTAAAACTGTCATTTGGTGGTTGCTTCACAAAACGCCCCGTTTTTTCCGTTCGGAAAATAGAAAATGGATTTTCCGTGCGTCGAAAAGGAAAACTTTCTCCTGCAACATTATTCTCAATGCCATGATACATATGTGTGCACAATATGGGCACATTATCACAAACTATGCCCTGATTCTAGCCATAACATTGGTCGTTTGGCCCGAAAGCCATGAAACCCCGGAGATGATAGGTCATTTCTGAGAAGGTTTTTTTGAGACACTTGCAATATACCAAGTTTGGTATTTTTCCTTGCAACTATGTCACATAAGAAGACACCACGCAAAGGATTTGCATTGATCAGACCGTTTTTGAATTTTTTTGCCCATTTTAAACTATGGTCAAAACGGCGGGCACGGAGGTTCTTAGCTAGGGGATGAGCCTCGCTAAACTTGCATTGGATCTCTGAAGAAACAGCATATTGTGAGTCTAAAAATGATTTTTACCAAAAATCATGAGCATCGGATCATGTACCTGTAGTTCAAACCGGACCCACTTCCTACCGATTCGGCAGGAATTTGTCTTTTTCACCAGGGGTGAACGGAAAGGTTTGAGATACCCCGATTGGGACATTGTCCATGTAAGGTGGTCTAATATTTTTACAAAATATGGTGGTAGCATTTTAAATTAGAATTTTGGTGGTTGTTTCACAAAACGCACTGCTTTTGCACCGGAAAATGGAAAATGACCATTTCTTCTACAACCAATCAAATTACAGGGTTCGGCCTCCCACGGATCAGGAATCTCAGCCTCATGAAAACCGTTAAAAGCCAATCCAACGCTTCTGCGCTCACCCAAAGAAACACAGCTGAAAAAACCACACCTACTTCGATTCCCCTCTGTCCTCTTTCCCTCGTGCGGTTCCCAGGCTCCCAGCCCGAAACCCTACCCCGACCTATCTCCCTCCTAGCGCCCCGCCGCCACTTCTTTGTCCGCCAGATCGCGATCTCCATCGCCGCTCCTCTCCCTGCCCTTCCTTCTCCTCATCCTCTCTCTGGCCCCCACGCCACCGCCGACTCGCCCGACCCAACCCCAACCCCATGGCCAACCTCCTCCTTCCCCGGCGCCGGCCACCCGCTTCATATCCACCGACCAGTGGTATTCGACGGGCGCATGGAACGGTCTAGGTCGTGTCGCCGCCTCCGGGCACGCCCTTGAGGCGGAGGGTGTCTCGCCTTCAGGTACCTCCATCGCTGGGCAGGACCACCAACATCAAGCAGATCCTCCAGGTCGCAGACTACATCGAGCACGACGAACCCAACCTCGCAAGGATCCGTACGCGCTCCCCATCCTTTCCCCCTCTCTCTCCCTTGCTCTACTCTTTGTGGATCAGGTACTTGTTACTGCTTCCTGGTTGCTCGTCGTGCCGCCGCGGCTTCAGATTTTCTAGGATTGTTGTATAGATGATTGGGCATGGTACTGCATGACTTAGTTAGATTTTCTAGTATTATTGTGTAGATGATTGGGCATGGTACTGCATGACTTACGTTGTGATTGTGAGCTTCAGGTATAGAATAGATGGTGTCTCATGTGCTTTTACTTGTATTGTGGAAACTTTATGCATTTTATTGTTAACTAGTTTGGTCAAATTCAGTTTGCTGCATCACAAATGGTGGGCAACAAATAAATTCTAATCTACTTTCCAACAAGTTTAGTACATACCTATTTTAGCTCTACAAGTTTAGTGCAGCCTGCTTGGAAACTACAGTATACAATTAGTGCATTGTATGTATGATCTTCTGACTAGGAAATTACTGTCGTTTATGGTCATCAATCAACAGTCTACAAGTTTAGTGCATTTTATGTATGATATTCTGATCTGGCTGCGAGCTAATCTAATTATTGATTGACGTAAGACTTAGTTCTTTCCCAGTCCCACCATTCTGCCAAATATCTTCATCTGACCTTATCATGTGCAATTTCAGGTCTATTTCTCCTAGCAGTTGTAAGGCCAATGTTGGATTCTTGGGTAGTTGAGCAAGTTGCCCCAACAACACTAGGGATATTCACCTTCGCATGTGTCAAGGAGAAAGTGTAGCATCCATCTCGGTGCTGATTATGCTGTGATGTGTTCTGTGACCAGCCGCCGCCAAGCATCGCCGGTTTGCTGCTGTTTCGTGGGAGGCTCCTTTTGCCACTAAAACCTGATGTTCCTATGCCGCCCGGAGGGAGTGTCAGGTACGCGGTCGAACTAGAAAATCTCAATCGGTTCTTCCTTTGTTGCCTAGTACAGAGTTAGCGCCTCGACTGAGGGCATTAGTTGGTTTGAAGGCAATTAAATATCTGAAGTTTAAATCGCTTAGTCGTGCTTATGAGAGAATTAATTTTTCAAAGATGATAACTGTTTCTGTTGAAGTGCTATTCCAGAAGCTAGCTAGCATCCTGATTCCTTGATCATTCTTTTAGCACCACGGTACGAGGGACAATTTGGTATTCAAGTGTTTGGGCATAGTATATATATACTTACACAAACAAAACTATTTGGTATTCAAGTGTTTAGGGGTAATGTATATATATACTGACACAAGCAAAGAAAAGGATCGCACCTGGCTACTGTTGGCTACTGTTATATGTTTGTATTGTTTTCAGTCTCACGAAAAAACTTGTCATCCTTGGTCTAATGTTGATGGGCTTGGGTTCATGCAAACAATAAAGTAAAACTTACGGTTTTTGTTTGTTAAACATGCTTGTAATAAACTAATTTGGTTAGATAAGTTAATTACTAATCCAGCCATAGTCATGCAATGCATTAAATATTTTACTTAAATGCAGCTGCTCTTTGATACGCTTATTGAGAATTCTTCATACTCATAGCTTTATTCATGCCTAAATACTGGCTCTCCAATATCTCAATGTCATTCATACTACATGTAATTTTAATGCAGGATTTCTTTGGAAACACTTGTTCCGCATAACCAAGATGCTGGGTTAGCTGAACTTCTAGCAACTACGGCTGCACTGAAGAACCCCAACTAAAAAGTGCTTTATGACCAGCACAACCATGAAAGATACCCTCCTGGAGATCGTGCCTTTGCCTACTTTATTTTGAGTAGATTAAACTGCACTTCTCAAAACTGATGCTTGGGTTATCTAGTATATGTGCATTCAGCATGTATTTCTAGGTCTGGCATGAAAAGATGAGCTACTGTTTAAAATATGCTTCATTCTTGTACTACCATTTATCCTGTAAATACTTGATATTTGGTGTACACTGTTTCTGTAGGGGTTCGTAGCATGGAAAACAAAATTTTCTATCGCATACAAACAAACAAGCCAAGATCTATCTACTAGATTGTAGCAACGAGTCGATGGAATAACTCACCCTCGAAGATTCCAAAGTGTTTAACGAGAGCAGATTCTCGTGGGTGATGTAGTAAATACTCTTTCGATCTCAAGATCGTGAGCGATCCTTCCGGGCGTAGCGTTCATGCGCTCCTTGATCGGTCACACGTTCGGCACTCGACGAAGACCGTCCTCTCCCTTGTTCCAAAGAGGCAGCGGAGGTTGTAGCACTCTCCTCGCGATTCCGGACTGTGGCGTGGTGGGAGGTAGAGGGAGATCCTGAGGGCTTGCCTTAAGCAGTGCAGTATGGTGGAGCTTATGAGAGAGGCTATTAGTGGTCTAGTAATTAGACACACCAATTAGAGGGCTCTAAACCAATTAGAAGGCTCTAAACCAATAGCTCTAAACGGGGTCTAGATCTAGGGTTTAGTTTAGAGGATAGGATCTAGTAGTGTGTGTTGGGAGGCCCTGCCCTCCTTTTATAGGTGGGAGGGCAGCGGCCAAGGGAGGAGTCCTCCCAAGTCGGCCTTGGGAGGCGCCGACCAAGGGAGTCCTCCCCAAGTCGGTCTCCACCTCTCCTCCTTCTCCTCTTCCAAAATGGCGGTTTGACTTTTCAAACTAGCCGCTTGACTTTTCAAATTAGGATTTGAATTAACCCTTTATTTTGGACAGCGAGAACACTTAGTACATGATGCAATCATTCCAATATGTAATGACACATTCATGTACCCTTCCCCTCAGTGTCTTGGGACATTCAGGACCTTCTAGAATGTTCCGATGAAAACACCGAACCATTCCCCAACTCAAACGGAACTTTCCTTATATGAATCTTATTCTCGGACCATTCCGGATCACCTCGTGATATCCGGATCCCATCCGAGACTCCGAACAACATTCGTCTCTTTCTCATAATACCATAACTACTCAAACAACGTCGAATCCTTAAGTGTGTCTCCCTACGGTTCGTGAATTATGCGGACATGATCGAGACACTTCTCCGAACAATAACCAATAGAGGAATCGAAATTCATATGGCTCCCACATATTTCTCGATTACTTTGCGATCGAATGAACCACTTACATACGATACCAATTTCCCTTTGTCTCACGATATGTTACTTATCCGAGGTTATGATCGTCGGTATCTCTGCATTCCTAGTTCATCCTCGTTACTGATAAGTACTCTTTTCTCGTTCGTGATATGTGATCCCTTGTGACCAAGTCACATGCTTGCAAGCTAATTGGATGACATTTCACCGAGAGGCCCGAGAATATCTATCCGTCATGTGGATGGACAAATCCCTCTTGATCCATGTGTTTCAACCAATACTTTCCTAACACTCAATGCCACCTTTATAGCCACCTCATTACGGTGTGGTGTTTGATGACATCAAAGCATCCATCCAGTAAAGGCAATATGCATGATCTCATGGTGAAGGAATTAGGTTACTATGTATCGAGAAAGCATATAGCAATTGAACTATTGAAATGACTTGATCTTTATGCTACGCTTGTCTATAGGAGTATGTCCACCATATCATTCTCCTAACGATATGATCTTGTTGTTGATAACATCTCAATGTTCATGACAAAGAAACCACATCATCAATCAACCAACAAGCTAGTGAAGTATAGAGGCTATACTAGGGACTTCAAATTAAGTTTACAAATCACACAAGTATTAATGGTTTCCTTGTTAATACTATTATAGCATGAATGTAAACATTTATCATAAACACAAAGATATATAATAATAACTACATTTATTATTACCTCTAGGGCATATCTCCAACAGTCTCCCACTTGCACTAGAGTCATCCAATCTAGATTACATGGTAATATACCGAACACCCATGGCAGTTTGGTGTTGGTCATGTTTTGCCCTCGGGAGAGGTTTAGTCAATGGATCATACATTCAGATCTGTGTACTTTGCAAATCTTTATATCCCCATCTGGATATGTTCTCGAATAGCGTGAAAGCAGCTTGATATGCTTCACTTCTTGTGTGACCTTGGTTCTTGCGCATTGGCTATGGCGCCCATGTTATCACAAGAGATAGACATTGGGTCAGTAGCACTTGGAACCACACCCAGCTCTGTAATGAACTCTTTCATCCATATCGCTTCTTGTGAAGCCTCCAAGCGACCATGTATTCGATTCAGTTGAAGATCTCGCCACAACGCTTTGCTTCGCACTCCTCCATTAAGCTGCTGCACCATTCAAAATAAATCATTATCCAGTTGTGATTTAGAATCATCCGGATCGGTGTTCCAACTAGCATCGGTGTAACCATTAACAACGAGCTGTTCATCACCTCCATAAGAAAGAACCATATCCTTAGTTCTTCTCAAGTATTTAAGGATGTTTTGACTGTCCAATGATCCACTCTGGATCACTTTGATATCTGCTAGTTAGACTAACGAGATATGCGATGTCGGGTCTAGTACATAGCATGGCATACATTAGAGATCCTATGGCTGAGGCATAGGAGTCTTACTCATCTTTTCTCTATCTTACGCCGATGTCGGACTTTGAGTTTTACTCAAGCGTCAGATTGGGCAACATGGGCAATAACCCTTTCTTGCTATCTTCCATTCCAAACCTCTTTAGAACTTTGTCCAAATATGTACTTTGTGACAATGATATTTGGCGTTTCGATCTATCTCTATAAATCTTTATGCCTAATATGAAAGCTGCTTCGCCAAGATCCTTCATTGAAAACTATTATTCAAATACTCTTTGACACTATTAAGAAGGTCTACATCATTCCCAATCAACAATATGTCATCCACATACAGTATTAAGAATGCTCTGAGCTCCCACTCACTTTAATGTAAATACAAGCATCTCCATAAGTATGTATAAAACCAAAACAATTGAATACCTAATAAAAACGTTTGATTCCAACTTCGGGATGCTTGCTTCAATCCATAGATGGACCGTTGAAGCTTGCATACCTTGTTAGCATCTTTAGGATCGAAAAAACCTTTGGGTTGCATCATATACAACTCTTCATCAATGTCTCCATTGAGGAATGCTGTTTTGACATCCATCTGCCATATCTCATAATCATAATATGCAGCGATTGCTAACATAATCCTCACAGACTTTAGCTTCGCTACCGGTGAGAAAGTCTCATCGTAGTCAACTCCTTGAATTTGTCGAAACCCTTTTGCGACAAGTCGAGCTTTATAGACAGTAACATTACCATCAGCATCTGTTTTCTTCTTGAAAATCCATTTGTTCTCGACGACCTTCCTACCATCCGGTAAGTCCACCAAAGTCCATACTTGGTTTTCGTACATGGATCCAATCTCGGATTTCATGGCTTCTTGCCATTTATTGGAATCTGGGCTCATCATCGCTTCCTCATATGTCTCGGGGTCATCGGTGTTGTCCACCAACATGATATTCATAACAGAATCATACCAATCTGGAGTGGTATGGGTTCTCGTTGACCTCCGAGGCTCTGTAGCAACTTCAACCGAAGTTTCATGATCACTATCATTAGCTTCCTCTCTTATTGGTGCAGGCACCACAGAACTTCTTCGGTCTTTGCGCTACTCGCAATTCGAGAGAAGGTTCGACAACCTCGTCGAGTTCTACTTTCCTTCCAGTCACTTCTTTTGAGAGAAATTCCTTCTCTAGAAAGGATCCATTCTTAACAGCGAAGATTTTGCCTTCGGATCTATGATAGAAGGTATACCCAATAGTTTCCTTGTATCCTATGAAGACGCATTTTCCGCTTTGGGTTCAAGCTTGTCCGGCTGTAACTTCTTTACATAGGCTTCGCATCCCCAAACTTTAAGGAACGACAATTTAGGTTCCTTCCCAAACCATAATTCATATGGTGTCGTTTCAACGGATTTAGACGGTGCCCTATTTAAAGTGAATGCGGCTGTTTCTAATGCATAACCCCAAAATGATAGTGGTAAATCTGTAAGAGACATCATAGAACGAACCATATCTAAGAGAGTTCGATTCGACGTTCAGACACACCATTACTGTGGTGTTCCCGGCGGTGTCAAGCTGAAAGTATTCCACATTTCTTCAAATGCTCGCCAAACTTCGTAACTTAGATATTCACCTCCACGATCGAGCGTAGAAATTTAATCTTCTTGTTACGTTGATTCTCTACCTCACTTTGAAACTCCTTAAACTTCTCGAAAGTTTCGGACTTATGTTTCATGAAATAGATATACCCATATCTACTCAAGTCATCCGTGAAGGTAAGAACATAACGATAACCCTTTGGCGATGCTACACTCATTGGGCCACACACATCGGTATGTATGATTTCCAATAAGTCCGTAGCTCGCTCCATCATACGAAAATGGAGTCTTAGTCATTTTACCCATCGGACATGCCTCGCATCTTTCAAGTGATTCAAAATCAAGTGATTCAAGAAGTCCATCGAATGGAGTTTCTTCATACGCTTCACTCCAATGTGACCAAGACAGCGATTGCCACATATAGGTCAAATTATCGCTGATTTCAAACGTTTAGCCTCAATGTTATTAATATGTGTATTTCTACTATCGAGATTCAATATGAATAGACCATCTATCAAAGGTGCATGTGCATAAAACACATTACTCATATAAATCGAACAACCATTATTCTCGGATTTAAACAAGTAAGTCTACAATAAACAAGATCGATATAATGTTCATGCTTAACGCAGCACCAAATAACAATTATTTAAGTATAAAACTAATCCCGATGGTAGATGAAGAGGTAGCGTGCGACCGCGATCACATCAACCCTTGATCCGTTACCCAGCGCATCGTCACCTCGTTCTTCACTAGCTTCCGTTTATTCGCAGCTCTGTTTGAGTTACAAATATGAGCAACCGAACCAGATCAAATACCGTGCACTACTACGAGTACTAGTGAGATACACATCAATAACATGTATATCGATATACCTTTCTTCTTGATGTTGCCGTTCTTCAAATCCGCCAAGTACTTTGGGCAATTCCGCTCAAAGGACCTTCTCCTTTGCAAGAAAGCACTCGGCCAGCTTAGGTCCAGCCTTGGTCTTCTTCGTCGTGGTAACTTTCTTACCACCCTTCTTGAAGTGTCCCTTCGCTTAGACTTGCCTTTCTTGAATTTGGTGGTCTTATTGACCATCAACACTTGGTGCTCTTTCTTGATCTCCACTGCAGATTTCAACATAGCAAATAGTTCGCAACTCTTTGTTCATGTTCGCATGTTGTAGTTCATCACAAAGTTCTTGTAACTTGGTGGTAGTGATTGGAGGATGCGTAAACTCCCAAAGTATTAGGAATCACTATACCCAAACTTTGAAGTTTATTTATGCGCCTGCACATCTTAAGCACATGCTCACCGACGAGCTACCCTCTTCCATCTTGCGCTTAAAGAACTTTTCAAGTTTCATAACTTTCAATTGCCGCATGAGTCTCAAAGATTAATTTGAGATCCTCGACAATATCATATGGATCTGACTCTTCAAATCTTTTCTCAAGTCTGATTCTAAACCATACAAGATAGCACACTGAACTATGGAGTACGATTCTTCCGAGCGAGGTAAACATTTTTTACTTCATCGGTAGCATCACCGCAGTGGGTCACCCAGCGGTGCATCCTGCACATATGTCAAATTACCAGCTTTGAGGACAATCCTCAAATTGCGGAACAAATCCGCGAAGTTGCTTCCATTGTTTTTCAACTTTTCTTTCTCTAGGAACACATTAAAATTGATGGTAGGGGCTGCCATTGATCTACAACATATTTGCAATAGTTTAGACTAAGTTTATGACAAATTGAGTTCAAATTAATTAATGAAATTAAACTAGGTGAACTCCCACTCAAAACAACATCCCTCACATTGTTTTAGTGATCACACGAACCAAATCTACTACATCAACACCGATCATCACGAGAGTTGATATAGTTTCAATGGCGAACAATCATCATGTTCATCATATCTACTATATGATTCATGCTTTGCCTTCGCGATCCGTGTTCTCGAGGCCATGTCTCATACATGCTAGGCTCACAAGATCAAACCTTAGCTTCGTGATAAGCAAATCTTGCTTACGCTTGTATTCACCCGCGGAATCAAAGACACCCGATCATCACGTGGTGCTTCGAAGCAGCAAGCTTTGGCAACGGTGCATACTAAGGGTGAACACTTTAGAACTTGAAATTTATGTGCATGAGGGATCATCTTATAATGCTACCGTCGTCTACTAAGCAATACAAGATGCATAAAGGATTAACATCACATGCAATTCATAATATGTGATATGATATGGCCTTTCTTCTTTGTGCTTCCGATCTCCATCTTCAAGCACGAACATGATCTCCATCATCACCGCATAGCATCAAGGTCAATGACGCTTCTTCATGGTTGTCGCCCACCAGCTTCAACTATTACAACTATTTGAATAGACACGCAGGTCTTAATAAATTAAAGACAACCATATGGTTTCCCGCCGTTGCCAACTTACAATAAGGAACATTGCATACATCAAATATAGTCACAATCATGGCCATATCACATCATCGCACACCCCGCAAAACAAAGTTAGACGCTTCTACTTTCTTTGCATATTTTACGTGGTTTGGGGCTTTCCATAGGTGTCGTTCTAACCTACGAACAAGAACCACAACATTGATACTAGCATTGTTGATTACCCGTTGTAAATTGGATCTTTACTATGCTAGGAGAAACAGCACCCATAAAGCCACTTATGCAATATAAATTGCATGTCAAGCGTGGAGCAAGTCTCATGAACGATGTCATGTAAGGTTAGCCCGGCCGCTTCATCCCAACATACCGCAAGATGCAAAGTACACGAAAGCAATCTACAATAAAAGCATCAACGCCCACAATGACCATTGTGTTCTACTGGCAACAGATCTACATATAGACACGGCTCGATATTAATCAGAGGGGTTCGTAGCATGGAAAACAAAATTTTCTATCGTGATACAAACAAACAAGCCAAGATCTATCTACTAGATTGTAGCAACGAGTCGATGGAATAACTCACCTCGAAGATTCCAAAGTGTTTAACGAGAGCAGATTCTCGTGGGTGATGTAGTCGATTTTTCCGATCTCAAGATCGCGTAGATCGATCCTTCCCAAGGCGTTCCAGAGCGCTCCCGCAATCGGTCACATCGTTCGTACTGACGAAGACCTTCCTCTCCTTGTTCCAAGAGCGGAGGTTGTAGCACTCTCTCGCGATTCCAAGAAGACAACGGCGTGGTACCGAGGTAGAGGGGAGATCCGCAGGCTTCGCTTAAGCCGGTCTAGTATGGTGGAGCTTATGAGAGAGGCTATTAGTGGTCTAGTAATTAGACACACCAATTAGAGGGCTCTAAACCAATTAGAAGGCTCTAAACCGAATAGCTCTAAACCGGGGTCTAGATCTAGGGTTTAGTTTAGAGGATAGGATCTAGTAGTGTGTTAGGAGGGGAGGCCCTGCCCCTCCTTTTATAGGTGGGAGGGCCGGCGGCCAAGGGGAGGAGTCCCTCCCCAAGTCGGCCTTGGGAGGCGCGCCGGCCAAGGGGAGTCCTCCCCCAAGTCGGTCTCCACCTCTCCTCCTTCTCCTCTTCCAAAATGGCGCTTGACTTTTCAAACTAGCCGTTTGACTTTTCAAATTAGGATTTGAATTAACCCTTTATTTCGGACAGCGAGAACACTTAGTACATGATGCAATCATTCCAATATGTAATGACACATTCATGTACCCTTCCCCCTCCGGAGTGCCGGACATTCCGGGACCTTCTAGAATGTTCCCGATGAAAACACCTAACCATTCCCCAACTCAAACGGAACTTTCCTTATATGAATCTTATTCTCCTGACCATTCCGGATCACCTCGTGATATCCCGGATCCCATCCGAGACTCAACAACATTCGGTCTCTTTCTCATAATACCATAACTACTCAAACAACGTCAATCCTTATGTGTCTCCCTACGGTTCGTGAATTATGCATATGATCGAGACACTTCTCCTAACAATAACCAATAGAGGAATCTGGAAATTCATATGGCTCCTACATATTTCTACGATTACTTTGCGATCGAATGAACCACTTACATACGATACCAATTTCCCTTTGTCTCACGATATGTTACTTATCCGAGGTTATGATCGCTTGATCTCTCGCATACCTAGTTCATCCTCGCATCGATAAGTACTCTTTTCTCGTTCCCGTGATATGTGATCCCTTGTGACCAAGTCACATGCTTGCAAGCTAATTGGATGACATTTCACCGAGAGGGCCCAGAGAATATCTATCCGTCATGTGGATGGACAAATCCCACTCTTGATCCATGTGTTTCAACCAATACTTTCCGAACACTCAATGCCACCTTTATAGCCACCCTGTTACGGTGTGGTGTTTGATGACATCAAAGCATCCATCCAGTAAAGGCAATATGCATGATCTCATGGTCGAAGGAATTAGGTTACTATGTATCAGAAAGCATATAGCAATTGAACTATTGAAATGACTTGATCTTTATGCTACGCTTGTCTATAGGAGTATGTCCACCATATCATTCTCCTAACGATATGATCTTGTTGTTGATAACATCTCAATGTTCATGACAAAGAAACCACATCATCAATCAACCAACAAGCTAGTGAAGTATAGAGGCTATACTAGGGACTTCAAATTAAGTTTACAAATCACACAAGTATTAATGGTTTCCTTGTTAATACTATTATAGCATGAATGTAAACATTTATCATAAACACAAAGATATATAATAATAACTACATTTATTATTACCTCTAGGGCATATCTCCAACAGTTTCTATTTCTCTCAATGCTGTGTGTTTGCAATATCACATTTAATTGTTGCACTCTCCTGTAAGTGAAGATGTTATGCTTAAACAATGAAAAATGCACTTATTTCTGTTAAATAGTGAACTTCTTGCATTCCATTTATCTGCCCTTTTGATTCTGTTTGTAATTATTTTGTTGGGACTGTTGCAGATACCCTATTGTTTACAGGAGCTGCGGGCTGATCTGGAAGCATGCATAAGTTCGAGAGGATCAAATTGTAGCTAGTTTTTACACTTGCTCAGAGCTTTAGTTGTTGATTTGTAGGTACCAGGTCATCGAAGATTTGATTTCTAAACTAGTTGTAATTTGAATGAGTGGAATTTCATGTGTTCCATCTATTCTGACCAGAATATTGTAATAAACTCATCTTTGCTGTGATGTGTATTTTCTACTTATTGGTACATTTTTGCTATTAATCTGGTGTGATTTGTTATTAATGTGACCCCCTGTCCAAAATAATCTTATTACTGGGACCCACTGCTCATCAAGATCGACAATTTGGACCCCGCATTTTCTAAACGGATCAGTCCTAAATAAAATGGACAGTATAATGGCTATTTACTGGTGTGACCAGCCCAAAATAAGAAGGCCCAAAGTAAGAATCTGTCCATATAAAATACCAATGCAAAGAAAAACAATCCAGAATAGTTGGGCCGAGCCCATGTGGAACCTAGAAATGGGCTGGGCTGATTTTGATTTAAGACGATTTAATTTCGTCACAATTTTGCCACGTAGGATCGGCCACGTAGGATCTGACTTGGCCAGGCTAGATGGCCCATGACGATATTGGATCGTCATAGACGTTATGACGATCTAATATCGTCATAGACGATTATGACGATTTTACCAAAAACGTCGTCATAGTTCATTTGCGACGCCCAGCTTTCGACGATCTCAAAATCGTCATAGAATCATCATAAATGGACTACTATGACGATTTTGTGACGAAAATGGAGGGTCATATATAGCCAGATTCCTTGTAGTGCTTGGCCTCTAAAATCTCTTTGTTCCTGGGTGGCTTACCACAAGTGAGATACACAAGGTAAACCATATAAATGGGCCTTGTGTAACCACTCAACATAAACCTTTCCTTCCATTCCACCCAGGTGTTTCATTAACTTAGTTGTTTTATTAGGCAAAAACACAAGTTCAAAGACTTAGAAATATTTTTATCATAGCATGTATATTTCACCAACCCTTGTTTGCTACTAGCTAGGCTAAGCATGGCATAGATAGTAACTTAACTTAGAGATTCCCTAGAAATTCTACAACTACTAGGTTTTCCCAACATGGCATATAAGCAAAATATAGCATGCAAGTCTAACAAAATATTTCTAATGCTTAGTATAAAACATAGAAATGATAATATTCATGAAGTACCACTTGCCTTGGTAGTTTGGAGAGTAGCTACACTCCTCACAATCACAATCACTAGCACCAAAATCTACACAAAGAATCATAGCCACAATCACATACAAAACATATACAATCAAAAATATATGCATGCATGCAAAATGATATGTGATCATTTTAAAAACTCAACAAAGCAAGTATACAGTACTGATTAATAAACAAGTCAAAAACTTGCCAAACAACAATTATTTAAACTCTAAATTATTTCCTAAACATTTCATATGCTCAAATTAGCCCTACACAAGTTTCTGCAAATAAAACCTTTTTAACAGAAGCAAAACATTAAACACATTGCATATTTAGAAAGAGCTTGTTCTCCTGATTCCAACGATATAAAATTTGTCAAATTCTAACGTGGGGATCAAAAGTTATAGCCAAAACAAATTCAAACATCAAACATATTCAAATCCTGTTTTAAATCTAAACTCCCACACGCAAAGAAATCGATTGATTGCACCGCCGTCAAGACCGGATCACGCTACCGTTGGATCTAACTAAACACGCACGGAGATATAAACTTACCTCTTCGTCAGATCTAATCTCACACGTTAGATCTAAATCCTAACTCTAATCTAATCGACCACGACCACGGCCTAGCGGCGCGGCGGCGCGGCGCGGCGTTCGCCGGCCACGGCGCGCGCTCTGTGTGGTCCTAGGGTCGCTTGAGGCTTACTAGAACCGTGGCGACACGCTGATGCTCATCCTGGCGGCGGCTCGGCAAGGGGCGCACAGAGTAGGCTGTTGGAGATCGTCGAAGTTGCGGGCGACGTCGGGTTCGAGTGGACAGCGACATTGGCGACGCTCCTGGTCTCCCTAGCACAAACAAGCGGCACCAGATGATGCTCAAGACAGTGGCGAACAACTTCGTGTGAGTCAGAGGTGAAGTGGCACAAAGGGCTTACGGAATTTGGTCGCCGGAGTCGAGGTTGTCATCGGGAGCTTGCGGTGTTGAACGGAACCGACTGGGTGGTCAAGAAAGAAGGCACCAGCGGTGTCGAGAATGCGCAAGAAAGTGGCGAGGCTGTCTGCAGAACAGAGGGAGAGGCGCAGGGCTCACCGATTGATTGGCAAGAGAGTTCTGTCTGTGGCGGTGCAGGGGCGATTATCGGCAGCCTGGGGGCGCTTTGTGCTTGGAGTTTGGGGGGAAATGGAGAGGGGGCAGAGGGGGTTTAAGTAGCATGGTCGCGAGCGAGATTTACTCCGGCATTCAACGTGAATTGACGCTGCGAATCAATATAGGGAACGACCGGCGTGATTTTGGGGATTGAGCTGTTTGCGGGGTGGAGACGATGACGTCGTGTGCCATTACGCCAATGAGAGGAAAGGAGAGTGGGTTCACTGTCAATGAAGCTAGTGGGTGGGCGAGTGAAGAAAAAGGTTCATGGGTGGTCTGGCCTAGCTGGGCCAGTTGGGCCAGATTCGGCTTAGTGTTATTTTTTTCTCTCTTTAAGCTTTTTCTTTTTCTGTTTGTTTTTCTGAAATAGTTTTCAAACCTCAATTCAAATCTGTTTGATTCCAAAACTTTTCAGGATTTTTGTACAATAAATCTTGTACTCAAATAAGTGTCAAACACATCTGTTCACTCAAACACACTTGGGTATTTATAAAATAAAATAAAACCATGCCTTTATGATATATATTCAATAGGCATAATATTGGTTTTATTATTCATTTTGTTTTTGAAATTTTGTTCAAACTTTTGGTGGTGCCTAAGTTTGAATAAACAAACTTTACTGAATCAAAACAAGTATTTCTTCTCATTGGAAGATAGCACTAAGGCTTAGAGCAAGCTTACATAAAATATTAAGCACAAATGCTTCTGTTTTAAATTGATTTGTTTGAAATGAAAAACATATGCTCATGGATGCATGGATGATATGCATAAGTTTGAAACATGATTTTGAGGATGTTACATGGGGCATAAAGGTTGGGCACCTAGTTTTGACATAGAGATATCACCCAACAACAAGAGTCATATGTGATATGATTAGCAATTGTTGCTTACAGATTTACCTTGTCTTCTTGCAGTGATGCTAAAGCTCACTAGTCGACTTGTTAATTGTGGATCTTGAATCACTTAGTATCAACAGAGGTATATTGATTTAAGTGGGAGTATATGCTATTAAATTGTTTAATATTTTTTACTCTTTCATGGTTACATGGCTTAGTATTTTGCATGTTTTATGTTGTAGATCAATGGCACCAAACACTACATCACCTTTTTCTTTGCGTTCGATTCTTGACAAAGATAAACTAAATGGAACAAACTACTCGGACTGGGTCTATAACCTGAGAATTGTTCTCAGGTCTGATAAAAAGGAAACGGTTCTGGATACCCTAATCCCCGATGAACCTACTGATAATGCAACTGCTTCCCTAAAGAATGCCTACAAGAGAGCATGTGATGATTCTCTTGAGGTTAGCTGTCTTATGCTTGCATGCATTGAACCTGAACTCCAAAAGGAGTTTGAGGATTAGGAAGAGTACGATATGATCGTCGCGCTTAAGCACATGTTCCAAGATCAGGCAAGGACTGAGAGGTACAATGTTGCCAAGTCCTTTGTGGAATGCAAGCTGGCAGAGGGAGCAGTTGTAGGCCCCCATGTGATCAAAATGGTTGGTTACAGTCAGACTTTGGAAAAGCTTGGTTTTCCACTAGGCCAAGAGTTGGCTACTGATTTTATTTTGGCGTCTCTTCCTTCTAGCTATGGGCAGGTCATTTCGAACTACCATATCCATGGAGTGGAGAAGGGCCTTAATGAGTTATGTGGGATGCTAAAAACAGCAGAAAGTGACATGAAGAAGTATGCAGGGCATAGCCATGTGATGGATGTGTAGAACAAGCCTAGCTTTAATAAGAAGGGTACTTCTTGGAAGAAGAAGGGCAAGGCTAAGGATATGATCCCTAAGCCTGCACCAAAGAAAAAGGCTGGACCTACAAATGACACTGAGTGCTTCTTTTGTCATGAACATGGCCACTGGAAGAGAAACTGCAGCAAGTACCAGGCTTCTTTGAAGAAGGGTGGAAGTAAGAGTACTTCCCACTCAGGTACGCTTGTTGTAAATGTCGCGGACATTCTTCTCGCTAATTCCTATGTTAACTCTTGGGTATTTTATACCGGATCAGTTGCTCATATTTGCAATTCAATGCAGGGGCTAATAAGGACTAGAGAAGTGCAAAAAGGCGAAGTGGATTTTCGCGTCGGAAATAAAGCAAGGGTTGTTGCATTGTTTGTCGACGTCATGCAACTTCAACTTCCATCAGGATTTATTATTGAATTGAATAATTGTTATTACATTCCAAGTATGGGTCGAAACATTTTATCGCCTTCATGTTTGATGAAGGATGGATATTCATTTGTGAGTATGAAAAATGGTTTTGTAATCTCTAAGAATGATATGTTTATGGCTGATGCTCCCATTGTGAATGGGTTATTTATTTTAAATCTTTATGATGCATTTTTTTACAATGTTAGTGCTAAAAGGCTTCAGGCTAATGATTTGAGTCCTACCTATTTATGGCATTGTCATTTGGGGCATATAAGTGAAAAGTGCATGAAGAAGCTCTATGGTGATGGTCTTCTAACTTCGTTTGATTTTGAATCAGACGAGACATATCATGCTTGTTTACTTGGTAGGATGACCAATTCGCCTTTTTCGGGTTTACCCGAGAGAGCGGCAGACTTGTTGGAACTCATACATACTGATGTATGTGGACCAATGAGCACGACAGCCAGAGGAGGATATCACTACTTCATTACTTTTACTGGTGATTTCAGTAGATATGGTTATGTCTACTTGATGAAGCATAAGTTTGAAACTAAAGGCCTTGCGATCTGATCATGGAGGTGAATATTTGAGTCACGAATTTAGCGATCATCTTAAGAGTTGCGGAATTGTTCCACAACTCACGCTGCCCGGAACACCTCAAAGAAACGGGGTCTCTGAACGGCGTAATCGAACTTTGTTGGACATGGTTTGATCAATCATGAGCCAGTCGGATTTACCATTATCATTTTGGGGTTATGCTCTAGAAACGACAGCTTTCACACTTAATAGGGTACCATCTAAATCCGTAGTTAAGACACCATATGAGATGTGGACTGGAAAGAATCCTAGTTTATATTTTCTAAAGATTTGGGGTTGTGATACATTTGTCATGCGACTTCAGTCGGACAAGCTAACACCCAAATTGGATAAGTGCATTTTCGTGGGATATCTGAGGGAAACCTCAGGGTATTACTTCTACAACCGAGAAGAGGGCAAAGTGTTTGTCGCTCATAGCGGTGTTTTCCTAGAGAAAGAGTTTCTCACAAAAGGAACGAGTGGAAGGTCGATGCGACTTGAAGAAGTTCAAGATGAGCTAGTCGGGGATGCTTCTACAAGTGATGCTATTGTAGCAGAACAAGTTGAGGAACCGTGGCACTAGAAGCACCACAAGCACGAAGGTCGGCGAGCCTGCTACTTAGTTTATATATCTTAGTATGGGTTCCCTTGCGGAAGAGGTTTGAGCTGAGGCTACCTCATGATGAATGTCCACCTTTGCAGTTCCCAAGATGACAGATGGTCATGTTTAGGAGGCCAAACTCATAGGGGAGGTGCCTATACTAGGGTGTGTGATTGAAAGGCTAAGATTGATTATCCGCACACTAAGTATGATGATTCAGGATTGTTCATGACGGATGTATCAAATGTTGTAGTGAAAGTGTACCACCTCTTAAGAGTGTCAAACTATTCGAATAGCCACATCCGCGGTTATGGAAAGTTGGAGTGGCCATACTGTTCCATCGTCATATGTTTTCAAAATGACTTGTGAAATGAACTATGACTTTGACGTGACCACAACAGGGTTGTGAACATGAAAACTAAGTTCCAACTTAGGTGTTGTTGTAACATCCCTAAAATCATGTTTCAAACTCATGCATATCATCCATGCATCCATGATCATATAGAGTTCATTTCAAACAAAACAATTCAAAAACAGGAGCATATGAGCTCATTATTTTATGTGATCATCATTTGAAACAAATGCTACTCTTTCTATGAGAGGTTGTTGTTCATGAAACCAAACTTTGTGCCTTGTTGTTTTCAGAATGTGTTGCTAGATTGCTAAGGTTCAAACCAAGATTTCAAAGCAAATACAATTTGAAAACCCATTTCAAAGTCAATATAAAACAAGTGCTATGTCACTGTTTATTTTATTTTTCCAAATGACCAAGCCAATTCAAAGTGACCACATGGTTTTATGCCAAGAATTGTGACTGTTGCACACTGCAAAAATCCTGAATAGATTTGAATTCAAATAGCTTTTGAATTCATTTGAAAATCATTCCAGAAAATCAAATTAGAAATAGAAAAGGAATAAAGAAAAGGAAAAGGGCCAGCGCTACTATTCTAGCCCATCAACAGAACCAGCCCATCTAGCCTACCCGGGTTTTCCCTCTCTCTCTCTCACTCACAGACGCACCCCCGGAGTCGCTGACGCCAGGACCCCACCCCCTCTCTGGTTCCCTCGCATACCGGGCCCGGCCCACATCACCGCTGTCTTCCCCAAATCCACAAGATGAACATGTCGCCATACGCCGCTGCGTTGATTCCGCAGCGTAATTGCCATTGATTCTCCAGGCGTTTCTTGTCGAGCCCCTGCCTACTTAAACCCCTCCCCTCGCGGCCATTTCCCTTCACTCCATGCCACCAGGCTGCTCACAACTCGCCAGACACCGCCGCTGTTCCGACGACCTCGCCGACAAATTCTGGTGAGCACCGCACCCCCCTCTGTCCGTGGTTCATGTTATCATGCTCTGCAGCTCCATGCGCATCTACTGACATCTTCCATTTGCTCGCGCATGGCCTGTAGCCCCGGCAACGTCAACGACTGAGCGTCGTCGTCTTCTGCTCGAACTCCGGCGACCTCTCCCCGTAAGTACCAGCCGCCCCTTGCCCTCTGTTTGATACGCCTAATACCCCAGCGCTGCCTTGGCATCTAACGGCACCGTTGGTTTGTCTTAGTCGCCCAGAACCTCGCCTCCGCCGATGCCAAGGCCTGCCCGACGCCCGCCCCTACTCCGACGAGGAATCCCCGCTGTCAAGCTACCTTGACGAACCATCGCCACCTTGAGCATCAGCAGCTCTCTGCGATTCCGGTACACCTCTTCTCCCTCTCCCGCGCGACCTAGAACGCCAGCTCCTCCACTGACAGAGGCACCACCGCCAGTCGCTGCCGCTAGCGCTGCTCATCTCTGGTCAAAGCAATCAGGAGCGTTAGATGTAGATCTTACGGCTAGGATTAGAACTTAAACGAAGAGGTATGAGCGCATCTGGGCCACTAGATCTGACTTAAATCCTGCGGCTCGCAGAGATCGATCCGCCCGAACCGGTACGGGCCAATAGGAAACAGACGCGTGGCAGTGAGTTAGATTTAAAACAGAATTTGAACCAGATTATTGTTTGAATTTGATTTAGCTATAACTTTTGATCCCCACGTTATAATTTGACAAATTTTATACCGTTGGAATCAGGAGAACAAGCCCTTTCTAAATATGCAATGTGTTTAATGTTTTTCCTATGTGAAAATGGTTTTATTTGCAGAAACTTGTGTAGGGCTTATTTGAGTATATGAAATGTTTAGGATTTGTTTTTAGTGTTAAATAAATTTGGTTTGGCAAGATTTTGACTTGTCTAGGATTCAGTACCATGCACTTGCTTGATTGAGTTTTAAAAATCATCACTTAGCATTTTGCATGCATGCATATATTTTTGTTTGTATATGATTTGTGTGTAATTTGTTGCTACCAATCTTTGTGTAGATTTTGGTGCTAGTGATTGTGATTGTGAAGAGTGATACTCTCCCAACTACCAAGGAAAGTGGTACTTCATGAATATTTCTATCCCTATATTTTATACTAAGCATTAGAAATATTTTGCTAAGTCTTGCATGTTATTATTTTGCCTATATGCCATGTGGGAAATCCTAAGTAGTTGTAGAATTGCTAGGAAATTTCTAAGTTAAGTTACTATCTATGCCATGCTTAGCCTAGCTAGTAGCAAACAAGGGTTGGTGAAATATACATGCTATGGTGAAAATATTTCTAAGTCTTTGGACTTTTGTTTTGCTTAATAAAACAACTAAGTCAATGAATCACCTGGGTGGAAAGGGACTTGATTGGTGGTTTTTGTTGAGTGGTTACACAAGGCCCATGGCTATGGTTTACCTTGTGTATCTCACTTGTGGAAAGCCACCCAGGAACAAAGGGATTTTAGAGGCCAAGTGTTGAGAAGCTTCTAGTGCAGCCACTTGGCAATATGGGCTCTGCCCGGACCACATAGGTTGCTAGAACTTAGCCATTTGGACAGTTGGTGGTAGTGGGAATGATAGGTTGGAGCGCATCCATTTGGTCTAAGGGAAGTCTTCTGAAAGGTCCTGTATTGGTGAAACCAAGTCTGGTGGGGAAAGTGCACAACCTCTGCAGATGGAAAAATCTAAGTACTTAGCCAAGTCCATGGCAATGGACAACTTGAGCATCAAGACATGGAAGCTATCAAGAATCTCATCATCCCAATTTCTAAAGTAAAACTTGTGGGTGAACAAGGGTGAAGGACCTCAATGTCTATTGGTGGTTCCTTGGGAAAAGTTTTGACAAAGAAAAACTTAGTGATTTCAACTAATAGGCAAAACCTATTTTGAGCAAAGCAAGCCAAGCTACACTTAGCCAAATTTGCATATAGTATCTAGTCCACTTAAAATATATTAAGGTATCACTTGCCAATACTATTCCAAAGTATTGACCCACTGTGGCTGTAACTTGTGATGTTGTAGGTTACTCTGATGAGGATTAGGTCATGAGTCTACACTCAACATGTTTGCCTGTGGCACAAGAAGATGAAGACTTATATTTATTTACTTATTCAAACTCTTGTAATAGTCCTGTGGCCTTTGAGTTGTAAAAACTATGTTTATCTCTGGAATGGATGTAATAATGACCTTTGTGTCTGTGTACTTCATCTTAAACTGTGGATGCTAGCAATGATCCAGGGACTAGCATTGCAATCACAGGGATCCTTTTTCCTTTACAAAGGAGGGATCTTACAGTTGTAAAACATTAAATTAGTTCTATTTACTTCGAAACTTAGTTAGAGATAAACCTGGCTTTTTGTAAATAAACCTAGAGCTTAGGATTCCTACTCAGACTACTTGCTTGTTAGTGATAGTTTGTGAGTACTTAAAGAGTACTCATGGCTTTGTCCATGGCTATTCTCATGGCCAGACTATGAAGAGGACTACCAGGATGATGAACGGCAGGAATTCTATGACAACTAGGATCATCTCCCATCGTCAGCATTTCCTGTGACCTTGAAGATGGATCTTCGACCAGGCTACCCTTATTATTATTCCACTGCGTTGATTGTATTAAGACAGGATCATGAGATCCTTTATTTGTAAGACCTTTATTATGGTTTGTAATGGATGATGAACTATGGTACCAATCTGTTATGTCTCACAAAAATGGTAATCCTGGGATTGCGATGTATGGCATAACAGGGATCTGGGATTAAAAATCCGGGTGTTCACAAGTTGGTAGAAGAGCCACCCTGACCATAGGATACCCTAGTTAGAATGGACGCTTGAATCCAAAACTTAGTTTCAAAACAAAAGAAGTGAGTATTTATGAAAACCTATTCTCATTCTTATCACTGAGATTCTTTCAAGAAAATTCATGTCCTAAGAAATTCTTGCAATCCTACATAAAATTTGACACACTTGATCACCTCACTAAATTACTCGTCTTACATTCTTATAGATGGAAGTGAAGTATAGCAAGTTCTACCAGTTGGGCAATGGAGGACAGCTCATCTTCGAGCGTGATTTAGACCAACTCTCGGAACTTCTTAAGCACCCGCACCCCGAGTTCTTCGGAGCACAGCTCAATGATCAGCAAGGAGGAGAACTACAATGGCTGCTCATTGCAAATCTCAGAGGAAAGATGGAGGCACCAACCTCAGAGGGGATCCAATTCAGCTTGAGGGAGAACAACTGGCTAGACGGACTCGCCAGCGCCATGCAGGAAGCTCTTGCCCGTCTGTGTGGGTGATACGTCCAATTTGCATCACCATTCTATACCATAATTTGCCTCTATTCATTGATATATCTGTGTCGGTGTTACTGAAGGGGAAATGCCTTGAGAGGCAATAATAAAGTGTTTATTATGTGTATTCCAAGTATATGATAGATGTTTATTTTGCATGCTATAATTGTATTAATACGGAAACGTTAATACATGTGTGTTTAATAAACAAACAGAAAGTTCCTAGTTATGCCTCTCTCATAAACTAGCTCGTTGATTAACAAGATGATCACAGTTTCCTGATCATAGACATTGGATGTTATTAATAACGAGATCACAACATTAGTGTAATGGTGTGATGAACATTCATCGAAAGTATAGCATTACGATCAAAGTCATTGAGTTTATATTGCTATAAACAACTTACGAAGTGATCCTAATCCTTAGACCATGAGATCATGTCAATCACTAACACCGAAAGAGTTTCTTGTTGACATCAAACGTCACACCGTAACTGGGTGACTATAAAGATGGCTTCAAAACTACTAAGGTGTTATGTTGAGACACATGGATCAAGAGTGGAACTTGTTCATCCCGATGATGGATAGATATACTCTGGGCCCTCTCGGTGATATCACGTTGGTTAGCTTGCAAGCAAGTGATTTGATCACTAGAATGTTATATCACGGGAATGAGAAAAGAGTGCACGTCAGTAACGAGATCAAACTAGGTATGGAGATACTGATGATCGAATCTCGGACATGTAATATATCGTGAAACAAAGGGATTAAGGAGCATAAAAGGTTCCGACGATCACAGGAAAGTCATCGTTGAATGTGTGGGAGTTAGTATGGATCTCCAGGTCCCGGTACTTATTATTGATCGGAGAAGGGTCTCGATCATGTCTACATTATTCGCGAACCATAGGGTGACACACTTAAGGGACCTGACATTCAATTGGAGCAAAAGTTTCATGCCGTAAAGAATAACAAGCGCAGTAATTTATTTCACGAGATACCGAAATAGGTTGTCGAGTGAAATTGCGGAAAGTGTTTTTGCATGTGAAATAGAATTCTAGCAAGGGGTTATATGTGAATGTTTGTCATTAAAGTAATTGACAAAATTCTGAATAAATAAAAATAGTTTTATTTAATGAGAGTTTGCATTAAATTTGGTGGAAATTTAATAGCAAGTTTGAGTGGGATTTTGAGTGGAGGAAATTTAAGAGGTTTTTGTGAGTGGATTGTCCACCCACATGAATGAAGGAGGGGAGGGGGCAGCCCCCATGGACAGTGGCCACCCCCTTGGTGCCCCCTTCCTCCTATAAAAGGCACCCCTCTCCCTCTCTCTCACTCACACCTTCTCGTGAAGGATCTCTCTCCCCCTCTAGAATTTATCCCCCATGGTCTCGGACTAGCGAGGTACATGTTCCCGGTGGATATTCGGAAAGAAAGGGTTGTGCTTCCGCTACATCGCTGGAGCGAGGAGGCAGAGGTTGCTCGGTGTCTTGTACGTGTGTGCGAGCACGGATGCGCTGCTGCTTTGCAGCGCTATGACTTCCTCTCGATCTTGAGATCGGCAAGAGATCGTCTACATCAACCACGAGTACAACTCGTTAAGCTTTGTCGGTATTCAAGGGTATGTTCTCTACGGATATACATCCGCCCGTTGTTTGTATCTAGTAGATAGATCTTGGTACATAGTACCTATCGTAGGAAAATTTTTGTTTTCTATGCTGCGAACTCATCAGTGGTATCAGAGCCGGATCTATGCGTAGATGCTTTACACGGGCAGTACACATATGAGTATGTGGGCGATGATGATCAAGTTGTTGCTCCTTAGTTGTAATTTTGGATATTGGTGGCATGGTGGGATGAAGCGGCCCGGACAAACTTTACATGTCCTCACACATGAGACCTGTTCCACACTTGACATGCAACTAGTTTGCATAAGTGGCTAGCGGGTGTTTGTCTCTCCTACTATAGTCAATATCTATTTTGCAACAATTTGTCAACAATTTGGTTATCCTCGTTGTGGTTCATGTTCGTAGGTAAGAACGGTTCTATCTTCGAAAGCCCTAAGCCACGTAAAACTTGCAATGGATAAATTAGAGGCGTCTAGTTTAGATTGTTGCTGAGCTAGTGTTATGATATGGTGTTGTTGTAAGTAGAAGTATGAGATGGTACTATTACAACACACATAACGTGTAAGTTCCATAGACCTTGGCCTTACACACAAAGGTATGATAGTGATCATACCACGGTGCACATGATAGAGATCATATGCGGGAACCATATCATTTCACTAATAAACATATGATGTTTGATAGCATCTTATATTGCTAGTTTAGCGCTTTATTGGCATAAGATGATCCCTCATTTAAATATCAAGATAAGAATGTGTTCTTCCTTTAGTATGCACCGATTATGTTTTCGTCGCTCCAAGACATCACGTGATAATCAGGTGTTCTTGGATCCACGACCATATTTCGGGTGTAAGACAATTACACACGCGAATACTAAGGTTCTAACTTGACAAGCCTAGCATGGACAAACATGGCCTCGGAACACGGACTGAAAGGTTAAGCATGAGTCATATAGTAGATATGATGCCCATTTGATGCTCTCCTTTGAAGCTACACGGACTCACATGATGATTGGACTTGGTGTAGTGGATTTGGTTCATGTAATCACCAAAAAGGCATGAGGGATGTCATTTTTGAGTGGGAGTTCATTCATAATGTGGATTAGTTGAACTCAATCTATCATAAACTTAGTCTAAACTTTACAAATTCTGTTGTAGATGGAACCACCTGCTTTTAATTTCAATGTGTTCATGGAGAAAGAGAAACTTTCAACGAACGGTAGCAACTTTACCGAATGGGCCATGAATTTGAGGATTCTCCTCTCTGCTGCACAAAAGCAATATGTGCTGGAAGCGCCGCTAGGCCCCCCACCTTTTAAGGATGGCCCTGACAAGGAGAAGAATGTCTATCAGACTCGTCAGGAGGACCACAACTTAGTTCATTGCGGCATATTGTATGGGCTAGAGCCGGAACTTCGAAAGCGTTTCGAAAACGACAATGAATTTGATACAATGGGTGAGTTGAAAATGACTTTCGACACACATGATGCTGTAGAGAGCTACAATGCTTCAGAAAAGTTCTTTAGCTGCATGATGGAAGAGCACAGCTCCGTTAGTGAGCATGTACTCAAGATGTCGGGTTAAGCCGATAAGCTTGTGTCCTTTGGAATATCGATTCCCATTGACTTAGGCATCCATCGTGTTTTGCAGTCTCTGCCACCTAGCTATAAGAGCTTTGTGATGAACTATAATATGCAAGGCATGAAGAAGTCTCTCCCCAAGCTTCTGTCAATGCTTAAAACTGCAGAAGTGGAGATCAAAAAGGAACATGAAGTGTTGATGATCAATAAGAACACTGGTTTCCAGAAAGACAAGAAGGTAAAACGGAAGGGAAGTAAGGGCGGCAAGCCGGTTTACGTGCCTGAAAAGAAACCCCGAGTTGGCCCTAAGTCTAATACCGAGTGCTACTATTGTAAGGGATCGCCATCGAAGCGAATCGCCCCAAGTATTTGGTAGACAAGAAGGCCGGCAAGGCAAACAAAGGTATATATGATATACATGTTATTGATGTGTACTTGACTAGTTCTCACAGTACCACCTGGGTATTTGATACCGGTTCAGTTGCTAATATTTGTAACTCGAATCAGGGGCTGTGGAACAAGCGACCGCTAGCAAGGGGTGAGGTCAAGATGCGTGTCGGCAATGGATCAAGCGTTGATGTGATCGCCGTCGGAACGTTGCCTCTCCACTTATCGTCGGGATTAGTGATAAACTTAAATAATTGTTATCTGGTGCCAGCACTGAGCATGAACATTGTATCTAGATCGTGTTTGATGCGAAGTGGTTATTCATTTAAATCCGACAACAATGGTTGTTCTATTTATATGAATGAAATCTTTTATGGTCATGCACCGATGATGAATGGTTTATTTCTATTGGATCTCGATAATAATGTTACACGTATTCATAATGTTGATGCTAAAAGGATTAAACTAAATAATGATATATCTGCATATATGTGGCACTGCCGTCTAGGTCATATTGGCATTAAACGCATGAAGAAGCTCCATTCGGATGGACTTTTGGAATCACTTGATTTTGAATCATTTGATACATGTGAGCCATGCCTTATGGGCAAGATGACTAGAATGTCGTTTTCCGGTTCAATGGAACGGGCGATAGATTTATTAGAAATCATACATTCTGATGTATGTGGTCCAATGAGTGTGTCGGCACGAGGTGGATATCGTTATTTTGTTACTTTCACGGATGATATGAGTAGATATGGTTATATCTAATTGATGAAACACAAGTCTGAAACCTTTGAAAAGTTCAAGGAATTTCAGAATGAAGTGGAAAATCATCATAATAGAAAGATCAAATTTCTACCGTCCGACCGTGGAGATGAGTATCTAAGTTACGAGTTTAGCACTCACATGAAAGAGTGTGTAATTGTTTCACAACTCACACCTGCCGGAACACCACAGCAAAATGGTGTGTCGGAACATCGTAATCGTACTTTATTGGATATGGTCGATCTATGATGTCTCTGACGGACTTGTCGTTGTCATTTTGGGGTTATGCACTAGAAACTGCTGCATTCACTTTAAATCGGGCACCATCTAAATCCGTTGAAAAGACACCGTATGAATTATGGTTTGGAAACAAACCTAAGCTGTCATTTCTTAAAGTTTGGGGATGCGATGTTTATGTGAAGAAACTTCAACCGGATAAACTCGAACCCAAAGCAGAAAAATGCGTCTTCATAGGATACCCTAAGGAAACTATTGGGTATTCTTTCTATCACAGATCCGAGGGCAAGGTTTTTGTTGACAAGAATGGATCCTTTCTAGAGAAAGAGTTTCTCATGAAAGGTGTGAGTAGTCGGAAGGTAGAACTCGAAGAGGTTATTGAACCTTCTCTTCAAAGTATGGCGAATAGCGCAGCGCCAGAAGTCATTCTGGAGTTGGATTCACTAGTTGAAGAGGGAACTAATGATAATGATCATGAAAATCCGAAAGAGAGTACTACCGAACCTCGCAGGTCTAGCAGGACGCGTGCAGCTCCAGAGTTGTACGGCAATCCTGTCATGAATTTCATGGTTGATGAAAATGATGACCCTGCAACGTATGAAGAAGCGATGATGATCCTGGATTCCAACAAATGGTTAGAAGCCATGAAATCCAAGATGGAATCCATGTATGAAAATAAAGTTTGGAACTTGGTGGACTTACCTCACGACCGAAAGGCCGTGGAGAATAAATGGATTTTCAAAAGGAAAACTGATGCTGATGGTAATGTGACCGTCTATAAAGCTTGACTTGTCGCAAAGGGGTTTCGACAAATTCAAGTAGTTGACTACGATGAGACATTCTCTCCCGTAGCGATGCAAAAATCAGTTAGGATTATGTTAGCAATTGCTGCATATTTCGATTATGAGATATGGCAGATGGATGTCAAAACCGCGTTTCTCAATGGTAATATTGAAGAAGAGTTGTATATGATAGAACCAAAGGGTTTTGTTGATCCTAAGGATGCTAACAAGGTGTGCAAGCTTCAGCGATCCATCTATGGATTGAAGCAAGCATCACAAAGTTGGAATCTGCGCATTGATGAGGTGATCAAAGAGTTTGGATTTGTCCAAACTTATGGAGAAGCTTGTATTTACAAGGAAGTGAGTGGGAGCAATGTGGCATTTCTGATACTATATGTGGATGACATATTATTGGTCGGAAATAATATAGATCTTTTAAACAGTGTTAAAAGTTATCTAAACAACAAATTTTCAATGAAGGACCTAGGTGAAGTGTCATACATATTAGGCATAAAGATATATAGAGATAGATCTAGGCGCCTAATAGGGCTATCGCAAAGTACATACCTTGATAAGATTTTAAAGAAGTTTAAAATGGAAGATAGTAAGAAGGGGTTCTTACCTATGACATAAGGCACGACATTGAGTAAGACTCAAAGTCCGGCTACGGCGGAAGAAAGAGAGATAATGGACAAGGTCCCCTATGCTTCAGCCATAGGCCCTATAATGTACGCCATGCTATGTAGAAGACCGGATGTGGCACATGCTATTAGTTTGAATAGTAGGTACCAATCGGATCCAGGTTCGGAACACTGGAAAGCGGTCAATAATATCCTTAAGTACTTGCGAAGAACTAAGGATATGTTTCTTGTATACGGAGGTGAAGAAGTACTCGTCGCTAAGTGTTATGTTGATGCTAGCTTTGACACCAATCCGGATGACTCTAAGTCTCAATCCGGATACGTATTTCTCATGAATGGTGGAGCGGTTAGTTGGAGGAGCTCCAAACAACCTGTGGTGGGGGGATCAACAACGGAGGCCGAATATGTTGCTGCTTCGGAAGCGGCTCGGGAAGCAGTTTGGATGAAGGAGTTCATATCCGAACTAGGTGTGGTTGCAAACGCGTTGGACCCAATGGTGATCTATTGTGACAACAATGGTGCCATTGCCAATGTCAAAGAACCAAGGTCTCACAAGCATTCCAAGCATATTAAGTGTCGGTTTCACTCCATCCGCGAGCATGTCAAGGATGGAGATATAAAGATTTGTAAAGTACATACAGATCTCAATGTAGCAGATCCGTTGACTAAAACTCTCCCTAGAGCAAAACATGATCTACACGTAACTCCATGGGTGTTAGATACATCACTATGTAACTAGATTATTGTCTCTAGTGCAAGTGGGAGACTGAAGGGAATATGTCCTGAGAGGCAATAATAAAGTGTTTATTATGTGTATTCCAAGTATATGATAGATGTTTATTTTGCATGATATAATTGTATTAATACGGAAACGTTAATACATGTGTGTTTAATAAACAAACAGAAAGTTCCTAGTTATGCCTCTCTCATAAACTAGCTCGTTTATTAACAAGATGATCACAGTTTCCTGATCATAGACATTGGATGTTGTTAATAACGAGATCACAACATTAGTGTAATGATGTGATGAACATTCATCCAAAGTATAGCATTACGATCAAAGTCATTAAGTTTATATTCCTATAAACAACTTACGAAGTGATCGTAATCCTTAGACCATGAGATCATGCCAATCACTAACACCAGAAGAGTTTCTTGTTGACATCAAACGTCACACCGTAACTGGGTGATTATAAGTATGGCTTCAAAACTGATAAAGTGTTATGTTGAGACACATGGATCAAGAGTGGAATTTGTTCATCCCGATGATGGATAGATATACTCTGGGCCCTCTCAGTGATATCACATTGGTTAGCTTGGAAGCAAGTGATTTGATCACTAGAAAGTTATATCACGGGAACGTGAAAAGAGTGCATGTCAGTAACGAGAACAAACTAGGTATGTAGATACCGATGATCGAATCTCGGACATGTAATATATCGTGAAACAAAGGGATTAAGATACGAGCGTAAAAGGTTTCGACGATCACAGGAAAGTCATCGTTGAATGTGTGGGAGTAAGTATGGATCTCCAGGTCCCGCTACTGATTATTGATCGGAGAAGGGTCTTGATAATGTCCGCATTATTCGCTAACCATAGGGTCACTACTAGAGAAAAGGCTATAGGAGACATGCTTATGCGAGGCACATTTAGACATATGCGCCTCCTATAAAAATAGGCAAGGTGCACTTTGCGATATGCGCCTCTAGTATAAAAATAGGCGAGGGGCATATGATAAGAATGCGCCTCCTATAATCCCTGTACGGACGGAATCTAGCAGCCCCATATTATGCGAGGCGCATTCTAGTCATATGCGCCTCCTATATATCAGATAGGCGATGCGTATATGGACAGAATGCGCCTCGCATATTCTGTGTGGGCCCTCCTGTTGGTAGGTGCACGAATATGCGAGGCGCATATGGCTATATGCGCCTCCTATATTTGATAGGCCATATGCGCCTCAAATAACTCATGCGGGCCCGAGCGGTGGTAGGTGGCCGCATATGCGAGGCGCATATTGCTATATGCGCCTCCTATAGTTTGAATTATAGGAGGCGCATATTGTGCAATATGCGCCTCGCATAAGCTGGCACCACTTTTTTGCAGCTTTTTGCACATGGAGGCAACTACCACCCCACTCACTTGTGTCACTTCTTCCTTCTCCACCAAGACAAATCTGGTCGCCCCCCTCCTCCTCCCCACCTCATTTCCCCCATTGATTCACCATAGAAGCTTGCTCAACATCCATTGGTTGACACCCATATGTAAGTGAAGTCTCTTGCTCCTCTAGATCTACAACATGTCCATTTACTTCTCCTCCGGCTCTCTTGCGCAAGTCGTTGTTGGAGGAAGCGTGAAGGCGTTGCTTGCATGTATGCGCGTTGTCGGAGACACCGACTATATGATTGTGTTGTGGTGCTACTTTTTGTGCAGGGATTTCATTTGAGATGCCAATGTTTCGCCGGAATATCGATTTATTTCTTTTCCGGCGAATTTCTGGCACTCGCGGATGTCCTCTTTTTAGGGGAGGTCATGCCGAATTTTTCCGGCGATCCACGTCCATATATGCTCTAATTATTCTCTTGCTCTTTGTACCACGCAGGCGGCCATGGTCCGACCACTGATCAACAAAGCCCGCGTGGATAGGTGGATGACATGCGCGAGGGCCGACATGGAACGTGCAAACAAGACAGAGATAAGATGTCCATGTCGGACCGCAAGGTGATGTATCCGATAAGGCATGATTCCGAATGCTGGAGTCGCTTTGACGTAGTTTCATGGATGGCTACACTCGATGGATACGTGATGATCACGAAGATCAAGATGCCAGTGATGATCACGAAGATCAAGATGCCAATCACGATCACGAAGATCAGGGTGGTGGCACTGGACATGGACATGAAGATGATCAAGGTGGCGTCGGGCATGGACACGAAGATGATCAAGGTGGTGCCGACCATAATTCGAGCTGGTTGTGAGACCCTCATGTCCAAGATCTGCTTCTCAAGGAGACGAGTAACGCCAGAGCCGCCGGTAGAGAGAAGGCTAAACTGGAGCAAATGGAGAAAGACGCGGTCACTCCATTGTTTGACGGATGCAACGACGGGGATACCCGTCTAAATGTAACGCTTAGGGCTCTAGAGATGAAGGCGAAACACAAAATGACCGATTTAATGTTTCGACGACAACATTGTATTCTGGCACGATATTCTTCCCAAGAAGGGGAACACATGTCCGACTAGTATCGCTGAGGCGAAGAAAGTCGTGTGCCCTCTCAATCTACCGCATGTGAAATACCACGTCTGCATAAATGATTGCATCATCTACGGGCGAGGACGGAGAAGACCACGTGTCCGGTGTGCAAGACCTCTCGATACAAGAGAGGGACCAAGAAAGCTCCTAGGAAGGTGGTGTGGTACTTTCCTCTAACTCCTCGCTTGCAGCGGTATTTCAGACCCTAAGGAAGCACAGCTCATGCGCTGCACGCTGAAAGAAAGAGGCAAGACGATGATCCGGAGAAGGAGGAATGTTGAGGCACCTTCGGATGCTTGCTGGAAGGCGTTGGACCTACAATATTACCAACATTTTGGGAAAGAGTCAAGGAACCTTAGGCTAGGCGTGAGCACCGACGGACTCAATCCGCTTTGGAAGCGAGCAGCACACAGCACCTGGCCCGTGTTTGTATGGATCTACAACCTCCCTCCCTGGTTGTGGATGAAGAAGAAGTACGTAACCATGAGTATGCTCGTTCAAGGGCCAAAACAACCTGGTACAGACATCAATCTGTATCTCACGTTGTTGAAAGAGGAGTTGGCCACATTATGGGAAGAAGGAGCCCGTACATGGGACGCCTCGAGACAAGAGTACTTTGACATGAGAGCGGCGGTGATCACAACGGTGCAAGACTATCCCGGTTACGGATACTTCTCGGGGCAGGTGGTCCAAGGATTCTATGGGTGTGTTAGGTGCAAGGATAATACAACGTACCGCCAGCTACAGAAAGATCCCGGGTCCGGGAAAACCGTGTTCCTTGGGGCTCGGAGGTGGCTTCCCAAGAATCACGCTGAGAAAGCTAGGACATCTGCTCGATGGGACGATCGAGCTCGAGGAATCCCACACCGTAAGAGTGGCGAAATCTACAAGCTGTTGAATAACTGGAAGGAGTGCCTGCGCCAGAAAGACCCAAGAAGCCGAGTCGTTCTTGTCAAGGTATGGAAGGCGAGGTCTGTTTCGGGACTTGCCATACTGGAAGATCCTCCGCGTTCCTCATAGCCTTGATCTCATGCATATCACGAAGAACGTGGGCGAGAGTCTGCTTGCCACCCTCCTTAACACCGACAAGACCAAAGATGGGCCGAAGGCAAGGAACGACTTGAAGCATATGGGCATCAGGGATGAACTTCAACCACCACCTAGCGATGATGAGGAGGAGGACGAGGTGGAGGAGACAGAAACACAAAATAGCCGTCGTCGCAAGGGGAAAAAGGTTAAGAAGGGAGAGGTCAAGCTCAAGGCCTCATGCTTCACTCTGAGTAAGAAGGAGGCCATACAGTTTATGAAGTGCCTCCTCGGAGTCAAATTTCCGAACGGCTATGCGGGGAAGATAAGCAGATGGCTAGACGAGGCGAAGCAGCGCTTCAGCGGGATGAAGTCTCACGATGTCGCCGTGCTAATGACGCAGGTACTCCCGGTCGCGATCCGAGGTATAATGGACAAGAACATCCGTGAAACACTGTTTGGCCTCTGTAACTTTTTTGACGTCATCTCTCGGAAGTCGATAGGCATTAAGCAGCTCACGAGGCTACAGGACGAGATCGTGGTGATAATGTGCGAGCTCGAGATCTATTTCCCCCCCGCTTTCTTCGACATCATGCTTCATCTGCTTCTCCATGTCGTGGAGGATATCGTCCAGCTCGGTCCTGCGTTTCTGCGAAGCATGATGCCGTTCGAAAGGCTCAATGGACACATCAAGGGATACGTTAAGAACAAGTCCCGTCCAGATGGAAGCATAGCAAACGGCTTCCTGGCCGAAGAGTGCATCTCTTTCTGCTCGAACTTTCTACAAACCGAGACCCCTCTTGGTATGCCATTCAACAAGCACCTCGGGAGGCTCGCTGGATGGGGTCACCGCGAGGGTCGACGTGCAAAGCATGTCGACATGGAGGGCCGAACCAAGGACTTTGAAAGAGCAAACCTGGTCGCGCTGCAACACCTGCAGGTGGTTGATCCATACATACATGAGCACAAAGAGTTTATCAAGAAGAATTACGTTGATCAGGGGCGCCAGGTCCCGAGGGAGGAAGATGTTATCAAGGAGCACAACTCCGGTTTCACGCGGTGGTTTAGGGAGAAGGTCATAGCTAATCCACCGCAGGGCGAGTACTCGGAGGAAGATAAACTCATATTCTCATTGTCACAGGGCGCCTCGCACAACCTCATGACCTATCAGGCTTACGATATCAATGGATACACGTTCTACACAGAGGAAAAAGACAATAACTGCGATTACTAGAACTCAGGGGTAACAGGGATATTCTACACCGGCGACATCCCGGAAGGATACTACGGAAGGATCGAGGAGATTTGGGAGCTCGACTATGTTACGGAGAAGGTGCCGATGTTCCGTGTCAGGTGGGCCAAGAGCGTCGAGAAAGAAGACCGGTATTTCACCACGATGGTTATACCGTCAAAGACCACCAGCGCGAACGCACCCGCATGAAATGAGCCTTGGGTTTTGGCTAGCAAAGTCGACCAATGCTGGTACATCAAAGACCCGTCAAAGCCTAGCCGGGTTGTCGTCAGGAGAGGCAAAAGGAACATTATCAGAATGGACGGAGTCGCCAACGAGCAAGACTTTGACCAGAACGGCGACCCGAAGATAGAAGACGGGTATGGCAACCAAACACCGTACACCACAACCCTACCTAAGAAAGGACTTCCGTTCAAGAGAAGTAGTGAAGACGTCCCGGACATAACCTATGCAACCGCGACAAAGAAGGGCAAGAAGACGACCATTGTCAAGAAACGCTAGCCCGCTCCGACCATTGTCAAGAACCGTCGTGTGTGTGGCCTACTATTATGTATCAAAACATTCTTAATTTTCATTATGTGTGTGTTAATAATAATATTGCATTGAGAATATTATGTATCGACAAGACACATTCATTGAGAATACTCACTTTTGTTGTTTTAGCAATATTTGAATATTTAAAATATTTGTAGTATATTTTATAGGGCGCTGAACCGGACCAAGAGTGTCGATCCCCTGGCGGCCCCGTCGGCTGGTCGTGTGGTCGGCTTTGGCGGCATATCATGGTCCGAGTACTATGGCACCCCGGAGCGGAAGGGCAAGAAGGCCGAAAGCGCCGAGGTAAAACTCCTAAGGGAATAGGTGGAAGCCTTTCCAAATATAGTCCAAGATGCCGTGAACAAGGCTGTGTCGGCTGCCGAGACAAAGTTCCAAGAACAAGTCCAGACACAAGTACAGTCACAAGTCCATTCACAAGTGAACGAGAAGCTCAACACCATCCTTCCCGTCTACATGGAAAAGTACAACAAGTGGTAGAAGGGTGGTAAACGGGGGCCGCCACCGGTTCCCAACCTCAATAGCGCCCAATCAGACAATGTGGCGCGGCTGGAGGCGTTGGTGACTCCTCCAGCAGAGCCGGTGGTGGTGGAGACTCCTCTAGCTTCGGAGCTTAACTTGCCCACTGCGGCGAAGGCGCCGGCCCGCACCACCGTGCCATCAGGCAGCCACTCCACCACTTGCGTGGTCAAGCCTATCGGCGTCGGTGCCTCGACATTGGCCGAGTTTGACGCCCTCAAGGTAACTAACTAATTAAAGCGAGAGTTGGGAGGCTCAACCACACCGATGACTTGATCTCTGTTTTTCTAACGCTCGGCCTACATGTCGATCTTTCGCAGGGAGACACTCCTTGCACTCTAATGCATTGGGTGGGCGGCCAGTTGATGGATGTTGCCAAGGGTACTATTGTTCAACCAGAGAACATAAAATGCACAATGTCACAATGCCACCTGACATGATGAGGGTCAAATACAGTATGGTGCTTCCGGGCTACGAGCAAGTGGAACCTCCCTCTCAACCTCAAGGATGGGTTGATGAGGACACGGCAGTGGTCCTCAATACCGGCTTCGGCTACTTGTACCTATGGTCGAAGAGCCAGATCCGTTTGGGGACAGAGGACCAGCTCAACATCACCCTAGAGGTAGCACAACCAGCACATGATGAAGACTTCGAGATGGGAGACTTGGACAACATGGCACAGAATCCCGATGATGATGAAGAAATTGACCCGAACTACGGTGACCAGTTTGTTAACACAAGGTTTTCTGATTTGTATGAGCCGGGACCATCAGGCACACATCAAGTTGCCGAGACCCAACCAGCACCAGAAACCCCTTGCAAGGTCGTCTCTTCCCAACTAGTCGAGACGCCGCCACCTCTCCCTTCACCGAGCCTCCACGGCCAGTAGTTCCTTTGATCAGCCCCGGCACCCTCCATAAGACGGTCGGTGAGGTGAACGCAGTGGCCGAAGCCGTAAAGAGCAAGAAGGGTCGCAAAAGGAAGCCTAAGGGTGATCGGGGCCAGGATCCAAATCCTCTTTTCCGGATGGCGGTGGGGCAAGCCAGGAATCAGCCGCACGTGGCAGGTGTACCTATGATGTGTAAATCGCTGCTCGAGGTCGTAGGCTCGCATATGCTTAGTATTCATTATGGATGTCTCACAATTGAGCGGTCGCATTCACGACAACGATCAACAGACCTCGCTTTCAAGGCTAAGGTGCCTTCTCATATGTCGGTACTTTGTACCCCGGGATATCTTCTACGTGCAGCATACCGACCTGTTTGACATGTTGAACGGGTTTCGACTGCACAATACCCTGGTCCGGCTGTTCTCCCTCAATATGGCCATGGAGATCACCAGAGACAAGATCCCGAGCATCCAGATAGTGGATCCCTACTTCATGCGTGACGCCGTCCTGAAAGATGCTGAGGCCATAGATCTGGCGACCGACTACCTCTCAAACTTCCTGCAAACATACTCGGACAAGGATGTGATTCTCCTTCCCTACCATCCCATCACGGAGGATGATCGGACAGGCTGTGTGCTCATAAGCTTGAATTTGAAACACTCAACATCCTTGTACCTCGACTCAAACAGTGCGATCGAAAAAAACTACACCAATATCAAGAAAATTCTTGATGGCGCTCTCACCGGCTACGTCGTAGCGGGAGGCGTCAAACCGGCAAGGCCACATGTAAAGTTCGGCGCGCACGTGTTCCGCCACACGACGAACTTTGCCTGCGTCAACAACCGCTGGCGATGGGAAGGATGCCTTCTACGCCATTTACCACATGAAGGCGTTCTTCAATGACATGGAGACCAAAACGCTGCCATCTGACCTCGTGAAGTGGGCTGAAAAGCTTGCATGCATAAAGGCTCGCAACCTCAGGCAACACTTCTTCAACATCCAGGAGGAGATCGCGACAATCGTGTACCAGGGAGTCATAAAAACCGGAGGCACCTTCCACGGCGGCTATACACCATCCAACATGGAGATAGACGAACGCTTAGCACAGCAGGGTGACGGCAAGATGTTCATGCAAATGGCGAAAACTCGGTCGGGCTTCATCAATGCCCCCCCAAAGCAGACTCAAGAGCCGAAGAAGACTTCATGATTGCATTGCCTGGGTACCTAGCTGTTAGTTCCGAACTCGTGTTGTAACCTCTTATCACTATGTTAAACTTGCCTAGCAAACCTCTAGAATATGTTTCGTCAACCGTTGAACTTGATTGTGAGAGACACTAGCTAGTTATTTGTGTTACGAACTATTTTAAGTGCTTGTTGCTTTTCATTTGTCATTGCTTCCCTACTTTCTTGTGGTTTGCTTTCTTTGTCTTTCTTCGAAATGCCGATGATTAGAACGTGTTGTGGTGTCATGTGTATGACTATGCCGCTGTTCGATCTTGTGTGCCAAGTAGACTAGTAATTTGGGCATATACTCTACTTGCCGCACAAGATCAAACAGCGAGCATTGTTATTTCCGTGCCCAATCTAAGTATGAGTCACTAATCCATGTCATTCTTGGTTTGCTTTTTTTTGGTCTTTCTTCAAAATGCCGATGATTAGAACATGATTTCTTACATATTGTTGCACCCATATACATATATGCATGATTCTATCTTGTGAACTGCTAGCTATTGCTTTCCACTGACATAAGTAATATCATCTTTATTATGTGTAGGAGATGCCGAGGTGTTATGTCGTGTACGTCGGTCGGGTTCCAGGTGTGTACGAGGAGTGGAAAGACTGCCAGAAGCAAGTGAACAACTTCTCGGGCAACAACTACCAAGGCTATGAGAGTAGGGAGGTGGCGGAAGAGAAGTGGAGGAGGCATGGAAGGAAGAAGTGGAGGAACTTCCTCGTGATCACCACCTTGTTGCTCTTCATTGTAGGTTATGTGTTCTACTTCATCTAGGTAGAGCTACGTCGTTGGAGTTGTAATGTGATTGTGAACTTGTACTCGAAGGTGTAATGTGATTGTGAACTTGTACTCGGAGGTCTAAACTTGTGGCACAAACACTTGATGTATGAACTTGTATGTCATGATTGATGTGTAATGTATTGTATTCATGTTGGTTCTATTATGCTTTGGCAAATTGCAAGTTTCTGAAAAATTCTGTGCTCTTTATACTGTATTCTGGACTATATTGTATATTTGAATATCTGTATATTATTATTTATAGTGGTCTGTAAAACATGAATTTCGAAAATATTACCGGAGGCGCATATAGGATACTATAGGAGGCGCATATACTATAAATATCCGTGGCGCATTGTAAAACATATGCGAGGCGCATATGCGAGGCGCATATCGATATGCGCCTCGCATATGTGAAGTATAGGAGGCGCATATCATATGCGCCTCGCATAAGAAATACCCGAGGCTTGAAGCTAGAGGCGCATATGATATGCGCCTCGGATAGGCTTTTAGGTGCGCCTCGCATAGGCTTTTCTCTAGTAGTGGGTGACACACTTAAGGGACACCGACATCCAATTGGAGCAGAAGTTTCATGCCGGAAAGAATAACAAGCGCAGGAATTTATTTCACTAGATACCGAAACAGGTTTTCCCGTGAAATTGCAGAAAGTGTTTTTGCATGTGAAATAGAATTTTAGCAAGGGATTATATGTGAATGTCTGTCATTAAAGTAATTGACAAAATTCTGAATAAATAAAAAGAGTTTTATTTAATGAGAGTTTGCATTAAATTTGGTGGAAATTTAATAGCAAGTTTGAGTGGGATTTTGAGTGGAGGAAATTGAAGAGGTTTTTGTGAGTGGAGTGTCCACCCACATGAATGAAGGAGGGGAGGGGGCATCCCCCATGGCTGGCGGCCACCCCCTTGGGTGCCCCCCCCATTCCTCCTATAAAAGGCACCCCTCTCCCTCTCTCTCACTCACACCTCCTCATGAATGATCTCTCTCCCCCTCTAGAATTTATCCCCCATGGTCTCGGACTAGCGAGATACATGTTCCCGGTGGATATTTGGCAAGAAAGGGTTGTGCTTCCGCTGCATCACTGGAGCGAGGAGGCGGAGGTTGCTCAGTGTCTTGTTCGTGTGTGCAAGCACGGATGCGCTGCTGCTTTGCGGCTCTAGGACTTCCTCTCGATCTTGAGATCGCCAAGAGATCGTCTACATCTACCATGAGTTCAACTCGTTAAGCTTTGTCGGTCTTCAAGGGTATGTTCTCTACGGATATACATCCGCCCGTTGTTTGTATCTAGTAGATAGATCTTTGTACATAGTTCCCATCGTAGGAAATTTTTTGTTTTCTTTGCTGCGAACCCATCAGTTACATATGTCTTTTCACCATTCTATGAGGATGATTCTTGGAGGATGAACTGCCGGAGTCAGGATTCTGATGGAAAAAGAGGTGTTTTTATGCAATTTCGTGAAGATCAAAAAAATATTGGAAAATAATATTTTCCCAGAAGACGAAGGAAGCCAGAAGGGGAGGCATAGCTAGGCCACAGGGGCCCGCACCCCCTAGGCGCGGGTCCCCCCTGGGCCGCGCCTCGGGCAGGTGTGGCCCACCTGGCCGGCCTCCGACTCCGCCCTATCGCCTATAACTTCCTCTCAGAACCCTAATACTGAGGGAGCGACCATAGAAAGATTTCCGCCGCCTCTGCGGGGCAGAAAACACCGAGAGAGAAAGAGCTCTCTGACAAACAGATTTCTACCGGGGAAATTCCTTCCCGAAGAGGGTTGATCGTTGCCATCAACACCATCGTCAAGCTAGGCTTCATCAGGATCATCATCATCCACACCATCATCTCCACTAGCACCATCATCACCACTCCATCCTGCTGTAACAATTGTGTTGAATACTTGCATAGTTCTTAGGGGAAACTTTCTCGGTGTTGATTACTATTGTAGTTGATGCTTGTGAGTGGAAACATTGGATTATTTTTTATGTTCAGATTGTTATCCATCACCATATCATCTTTGATCTTGATCCATATGATGTCTTGTGAGTAGTTCGTTTAGTTCTTGAGGACATGGGAGAAGTCATGTTGTTAGTAATGGATTTGTGTTGAGATATTATTCAATGCTTTAGTATTTAAGTTGTGGTGCTATTCTTCTAGTGGTGTCATGTGAACATCGACTACATGATCCTTCACCATTATGGGCCTAGGGGAATGGATTGTGTATTTGGCTACTAATTGTGGGGTTGCCGGAGTGACAGAAACTTGAACCCCCGTTAGGACACCTTTGCACAAGGGAGCATATGATCTCAGAGCTTAAGGCTATGGTTAGGTTTATATCTTAATTACTTTCCTGTAGTTGCGGATGCTTGCAGGGGGTTTAATCACAAGTATGTATTAGTCCAAGTAAGGTCGGTGCATTAGCACAGGTTCACCCACACAACACTTACAACACCAATGGAAGGTACTCAACTATTTGAAGCGAAAGCACTTGACAGAATTCCCACGTGTCCTCGAGAATGTTTGGTCCTTATAAGTATTTCCATCGGCTTGTCCTTTGCTAAGAAAGGATTGGGCCACTTGCTGCGTTTGTTCTTTGCCTTTATTACTTCCACTTTGTTTCTTTGCTTTATCAGAAAACTCCTAAAAATCCGTTTGCTAAGTGTTTACAGAGATTTCCTGCTCCATACCACAAGTCAGCACGTTCTCCTCCTCGTTGGGATTGACTCTCCTATTTATCGAAAGTACTGCGATACACCCCCTACACTTGTGGGTCATCACTGGACAAAGCATCAACCAGATCAAGGGCACTCGCTTTGAGTACTATGCCAGGTGTGATGCTATGGGACAGCCATTGGAGGTACCAGGCCATCCGGAGCTGAAGCATCAAGTGGATCATCTCGACTTCATGTTGTATGATAGGAAGGAGTTGGACAACGCCCACGCCTACGCCAACCACAACTATGCCGTTTGTCACATCCCAAGATTTTCCAAATCTTGTTATGTGAAAAATAAATGAATAAAATAAAACTTTGTTGAATTTCAGGGTGAGAAGAAACTTTTTGAATCCATTTGGAAACTTTCAAAACCTATTTGGATCAAATAAAATCCCAAAGGGATTTGAAAAGTTAAATAAACAAGAAACTTCAAAATATTTAAAATTACTATTTTTGGAGCTTTTAATAAAAGATTTTGTTTTTAAAAGAAAAGGTGGATTTATAAATAAAGATTATTTTATAAAGCCAAATTAAACCTTGGCCAATATTTTGAAATAAAATGTTTTGTTTTGATTAAAATTAGTAAAGGCTTATTTAAATAAAATAATAAGGATTTAATATCCAATTTTATTTAAGTAAAGGCTTTTCCCATTTTAAACAAACACTAAAACTTATTTATTTATTTTAAATAAGTTTTCCAAGTATTTTATATTCTCAAAAAAAACCTACTGAAGTGTTTTTGGTTTTATTTTAGTTTTCAAAATAAAGATTTTATTAAAACAAATCCTATTTGATTTAATAACTAAGGTCCATTCTATTTAATTATTAATGGAACCTAAAATAAAAATGTTATTTTGTTTTAAACAAGATTTCCAAATATATTTTATTTTCAAATAAAACCTACTGATTTGGTTTTGAAAATATTTGGTTTTCAAATGGAGTTTTTATTAAATAAATCAAACCCTATTTGATCAAATAACTAAAGGGCCATTTTATTTAATTAATGAATGGATCCTAAAAAGAATAAAAATATTATTTTATTTTGGGATTTGGTTTATGTTGATAAACAGAACCAAAAACTCATTACAAGTGTGGTGAGTGTTTGAATTGTTTGAATGATTGTTTTGTTGTTTGAATTGTGAATTGAATTTCAAATCAGTAAATAGAAATAGAAAAGGTTAAATCATTCAGACAGAAAAAAAATAGTGCAAAGGACCCAGCCCAACAAACTGGCCCAACAACCTAGTCCAGCCCACCTGTTCCCTCGCCCCCGAACCGTTTTCTTCACCGCAGAAGCAACCCGCGAAGACACTGACAAGTGGACCCCTCTCCCTCACTTCCTTTCTTGCTGACAGGTATGCCCCACCCCTCCTGTTCATCGTTCTCACCCGCAATGACTCGTTCTTCCCCTGCTCCTGCCGTTGATTCCTCAGGCTTAATTTGTCTTTATGCGGCCACAATTACTCACAGTGATCACGCGTGATAAATCCCCTCTTACTCCTCTACCATTTCCCCCAAACACCACGCCTCGAGAGCCACCAGGTTGTCCCAAATTTCTCCTGCACCGCCGCCGTCTCCGACGAGGTCCTCGGCCAATTCCGGCAGCACCGCATCGCCCCTTGCCTCCCCGACCAAGCTCACATCCTCCCCAAGCCCTGGCGGATCTCTCTACATCCCCAGCTCGCTCGTGCGTATCTCATAGTGCCGGCGACAACCTCAACTGACAGCACGGCTGTCTGCAGACAACTCTGGTAAGCCACATCGCCTGAACCCGTGCGCGCCTTGACCAGAGCCTCACACCATTGTATTCGCCTGTACCTTGTGATCATCCAGGTACTCGCCAACTAGTCGCGCAAGACCCATAGCCTCGCCCCCGTCAACGTCTGACCGCACCGAGGCCCAGATCAACTCCGGTGAGCAAGGACAAGGAGTGAACCTAGACTCTACCAAAAAGGCAAGTGATGCTTCATACTTTTTGTCCCATTACTTTCACTATGCATTAGTGATTTTCTCTAAGTAAAACTTGCATGGAATTTTGCTAAGTATAAACCTTGCTATAGGAAAACCTAGTAGATGAACCTTAGTAGGATTTTCCTAAGTTAAGATTCCTACTACTATCATGCTTAGCCTAGCTAATAGAAAACAAGGGTGGAAATATATTCACACTATGGAAAATTTCTAAGTCTGAGGACTTATGTTTTTCTTAATAAAACAACTAAGTCAATGAATCACCTGGGTGGAATGGTAATTGCTTGGTGGATTTTGGTTGAGTGGTTCACAAGGCCCATGTCTATGGTTTACCTTGTGTATCTCACTTGTGGATGGCCACCCAGGAACAAAGAGATTTGAGATGTCAAATGTTGAGAAGCTTCAAGTGCAACCACTTGGCATTATGGGATCTGCCTGGATCATATAGGTTGCAAGAACTTAGCCATATGGACAGTGGGTGGTAGTGTTTGATAGGTTGGAGCGCGTCCATTTTGGTCTAAGGGAAGGCTTCTGAAAGATCTTGTCTTGGGAAACCAAGTCTTGTGGGGAAAGTGCACCACCTCTGCAGAGTGTAAAATCTAAGTACTTAGCCATGTCCCTGGTAAAGGACAATATGAGCATCAAGACATGGAAGCAATCAAGAATCTCATCATTCAAATTTCTAAGTTAAAATCTTGTGGTTTGAACAAGGGTTAAAGGATCTTCAAACTTTGATTGAGAAAAATGTTTTTGTCAAGCAAAAACTTAGTGTTTTCAAAATGATAAGGAAAATCTATTTTTGAGCAATGCAAGCCTCAACTCCACTTAGCCAAATGCATATAGATGATAGACTCCACTATACTACCATAGTATCACTTGCCAATACAATTCAAATGTATTGACCCCTGTGGCTGTAACTTGTTATGTTGCAGGTTTGATTGTTTTTAGTGAGGATTGATTGATTAGGATTACAAAGTCTACAACCAACATGTCTGCCTGTGGCACTTGGAAGATGAAGGACCCCATGCTTATAGATTTCTGCTGCAATGTAATGTAATAGCCAAATGAGCTATGTAAGATGTAATAAAATTATGTTATTCCTGGTTATAAAGTTGTATTATGACCTTTGTTTCTTGATATTACATCTTAACTGTGGATGCTAGCTATTGATCCAGGGACTAGCATTGTAAACACAGGGGACACCACCTTATATTGTGTAAAGGTTGGGACACTCTCAGATGGTATCAGAGCATTGTGTTGCCTGTAGGATTTGTAAACCTAGGATTGGACAAAAACCCTTAGAAAAATAGGAGTTATACTTGTTCCAAAAACTTATTTACAAAAACAATTGCAAACTCTTTCCTTAACCATTTTGGTTTCAACTCTACTTCTCTTCTATTTCAACTTGATGGAAAAACCAACCCCATGGCCAAAGACTACACCATGTGCAAAGGACTACTTCAACTCTAATGACTTCAACATCTTCAACTCTAATGACTTCAACATCTTCAGCATATTCACCAAGGACTTCCAACTTGGATACCACTAAGGACTACAAGTGAGACAAGGAAATCTTGCTCAAGATTTAGAGACTGAGGGAATGCAAAAGTTAGAAGGAGCCTACATCATTTGAAGTATTGCAACCAAGAGTTTTTCTCAAGGAAACCATGATCTCATACAAGAAGAATCAAGAAGGAAGGAAAGATCACAAGTGAACCATATAGATGGACCACCATAATTTAGTTAAGTCAAACACACCAACTTATGTGGTGTAACAAAAATATTTTGTTGCCTAAAAATGTGCTTGAACTTTGTTGATTGAGTGAAATGTTTGTTTGTGATTGCTTGCACATTGCTTGTGTGAATTGTGGTGTGTGTGATTAGAATTGATTCCTTAGAAATATTTTGCCTATTCTAATGCAAATCCAACCCAAACAGATGACTTCTCCAAGAGACTCCAACCTCAAGGTTGATGACACCAACACCAACCAAGAAGACAGCATGAAAGAGCTCATAGCAACCCAAAACCAGTTGAGTCAAGAGACAACTCAGCTTTTAGCCAACAACAATGGACTAGACCCAGCCATACAAAGGATTTTGAAACTTCAATCCCAATTGTTGCAAGGAATGGTTACTCAAATGATCAACATGAGAGAAAACTTTTTCCAAAGAGCTAATGACAACAAGGATGACAAAGATGCTATTCTAGAAGGAACCCAAGCTAGCAATACTTGTGGAGACAAGGATCATGCATCCAAGGAGCATGAAGATCAATGCCCTAATGGTAAAGAAGAAAGTCATATCTCTACTAACTGCCCCAAGAAGAGAGAAATATTTTCCACCTATGAAGAACATGAACTAGAAGAACTCCTAGCTTTGGAGAGACCCAAAAAGAAGAAGAAGAAGAAATGCCCCAATCCTATCAAGGAGGATATTACTCAAGTGCAATGTTACAATTGCAAAGAGATGGGACACTATGCCAATGAATGCCCAGAAAAGAAGAAGAACCAAGGAAACAAACAAGAAGAATTGTTACCCAAGGAAAAGAAAGATATCAGCCAAGTGATGTGTTTCAAATGCAAGGAACTAGGCCACTATGTAAACAATTGTCCAGAAAAGATGAAGAACAAGTTAAACAAGTCTATGAAGGATCTCAACCTTGGCCCATGAGTCAAGTGTGGAAACAAAGGACACTATGCAGAAGGTTGCCCAGAGAAGTTTCCCCAGGATCCCAAGCAAGCCAAAATGTAAACTAGTTGGAAAATTTTTAAGGGTGGTAGTACCCTAGTTATTTTGAGCCAACTTGTAACCCTAGCCTCCCCAAATCTCGGGACGAGATTTATTTTAAGGGTGGTAGCTTGTCACATCCCAAGATTTTCCAAATCTTGTTATGTGAAAAATAAATGAATAAAATAAAACTTTGTTGAATTTCAGGGTGAGAAGAAACTTTTTGAATCCTTTTGGAAACTTTCAAAACCTATTTGGATCAAATAAAATCCCAAAGGGATTTGAAAAGTTAAATAAACAAGAAACTTCAAAATATTTAAAATTACTGTTTTTGGATCTTTTAATAAAAGATTTTGTTTTTAAAAGAAAAGGTGGATTTATAAATAAAGATTATTTTATAAAGCCAAATTAAACCTTGGCCAATATTTTGAAATAAAATGGTTTGTTTTGATTAAAATTAGTAAAGGCTTATTTAAATAAAATAATAAGGATTTAATATCCAATTTTATTTAAGTAAAGGCTTTTCCCATTTTAAACAAACACTAAAACTTATTTATTTATTTTAAATAAGTTTTCCAAGTATTTTATATTCTCAAATAAAACCTACTGAAGTGTTTTTGGTTTTATTTTGGTTTTCAAAATAAAGATTTTATTAAAACAAATCCTATTTGATTTAATAACTAAGGTCCATTCTATTTAATTATTAATGGAACCTAAAATAAAAATGTTATTTTGTTTTAAACAAGATTTCCAAATATATTTTATTTTCAAATAAAACCTACTGATTTGGTTTTGAAAATATTTGGTTTTCAAATGGAGTTTTTATTAAATAAATCAAACCCTATTTGATTAAATAACTAAAGGGCCATTTTATTTAATTAATGAATGGATCCTAAAAAGAATAAAAATATTATTTTATTTTGGGATTTGGTTTATGTTGATAAACAGAACCAAAAACTCATTACAAGTGTGGTGAGTTTTGAATTGTTTGAATGATTGTTTTGTTGTTTGAATTGTGAATTGAATTTCAAATCAGTAAATAGAAATAGAAAAGGTTAAATCATTCAGACAGAAAAAAAAATAGTGCAAAGGACCCAGCCCAACAAACTGGCCCAACAGCCCAGTCCACCCTGTTCCTCGCCCAACCGCTTTTCTTCACCGCAGAAGCAACCCGCGAAGACACTGACAAGTGGACCCCTCCCCCTCACTTCCTTTCTCGCTGACAGGTATGCCCCACCCCTCCTGTTCATCGTTCTCACCCGCAGCGACTCGTTCTTCCCCCGCTCCTGCCGTTGATTCCTCATGCTTAATTCGTCTTTATGCGGCCACAATTACTCGCAGTGATCACGCGTGATAAATCCCCTCTTACTCCTCTTCCATTTCCCCCAAACACCACGCCTCGAGAGCCACCAGGCTGTCCCAAATTTCTCCTGCATCGCCGCCGTCTCCGACGAGGTCCTCGGCCAATTCCGGCAGCACCGCATCGCCCCTTGCCTCCCCGACCAAGCTCACATCCTCCCCAAGCCCTGGGGCATCTCTCTGCATCCCCAGCTCGCTCGCGCGTGCCTCACAGCGCCGGCGACGACCTCAACTGACAGCACGGCCGTCTGCAGACAACTCCGGTAAGCCACATCGCCTGAACCCGTGCGCGCCTTGACCAGAGCCTCACACCATTGTATTCGCCTGTACCTTGTGATCATCCAGGTACTCGCCAACTAGTCGCGCGAGACCCATAGCCTCGCCCCCGTCGACGTCTGACCGCACCGAGGCCCAGATCAACTCCGGTGAGCAATTGAAGACGAACCCGCGCGCCCCTCGACGAGCTGCCACAACGTTGAGCATCAGCAGGCTTCGGCGATTCTGGTGAGCTACCCCTCTGCTCCCCTTGCCTCCTAAATCACCGGAGATGACCTCGCCTGAGCGCTGCCGCCAGAGCGCCGCCGCCAGCGCCGCTGATTATTAGTCAGAGTAGTTAGGACCGTTGGATTGGAATCTGACGATTAGGAAAGAAAGTGAGCGAAGGGGTATCGAGCGATCTATGCCGTGCGATCCCGCTTTGATCTAACGCTCCACATCGATCGATCCGCACGAAGCGGTACCGCCCAATGAAATCATGCCGCGTGTCACCTGTTCTGTTTAAAAACAGATTTGAAATCAGATTAGTTTGTGATTTTCAAACCTTTGCAACTTTGGATCCACATGTCCAAAAATTGCAAAATTTATACCAATGGAATCAGCAAGACAAGCCCTAGCCAACCATGCCTTTTGTTTAGTAAAAAGCTTCGGGAAAAATGGTTGTTTTTGCAGAAACATTTGTATGCTTGTTAAGGATGTAAAAATTGTTCAAAAATGATTTTGGGGATAAAACCTTTGGAAATTGGTGTGATTTGAACCTACTAACATTAGGAAACACTTTGTGGATTCAAAAATGAATTTGGTGAAACAAAATAATGATTCTTTGATTTAAAACCATTTCTAGTCAAATAGAAATGTGGTTATTTTATAGAAAATGGTTTTGGAAGAAAACCTTTAGGAAATGTTTTGTTTTAAACTCTCTGACCCTAAACACCAAGTTTTGTGGTTTGAAAACATATTTTGTGAACCCAATAGATTAATGCCTTAGTAAAAATATTTCTACACCACATAAAATGATACTTTGTTTTGAAAATGGTTTAGGAGGTGAAACCTTTTGCAAATGACTTTGCCACTTTACAAAATGACCATTAGGTGTTTTCCAATGTTTATGACCCATTAGGAACCACTTTCCAAACAAAACAAAGCTTGGCATGCTTGCATGCATTACTTTGACTTTGTCATTTTATGTGTTGTTTTGCTTGATTGGTAGATTGAGTTTGTGCCTTGCTTGATTGATTTGTAGTGACTTGAAGAGTGTGATTGTTGCAAGGACAAGTAGTGAACCTATACTCTACCAAAAAGGCAAGTGATGCTTCATACTTTTTGTCCCATTACTTTCACTATGCACTAGTTATTTTCTCTAAGTAAAACTTGCATGGAATTTTCCTAAGTATAAACCTTGCTATAGGAAAACCTAGTAGATGAACCTTAGTAGGATTTTCCTAAGTTAAGATTCCTACTACTATCATGCTTAGCCTAGCTAATAGAAAACAAGGGTGGAAATATATTCACACTATGGAAAATTTCTAAGTCTGAGGACTTATGTTTTTCTTAATAAAACAACTAAGTCAATGAATCACCTGGGTGGAATGGTAATTGCTTGGTGGATTTTGGTTGAGTGGTTCACAAGGACCATGTCTATGGTTTACCTTGTGTATCTCACTTGTGGATGGCCACCCAGGAACAAAGAGATTTGAGATGTCAAATGTTGAGAAGCTTCAAGTGCAACCACTTGGCATTATGGGCTCTGCCTGGATCATATAGGTTGCAAGAACTTAGCCATATGGACAGTGGGTGGTAGTGTTTGATAGGTTGGAGCGCGTCCATTTTGGTATAAGGGAAGGCGTCTGAAAGATCTTGTCTTGGGAAACCAAGTCTTGTGGTGAAAGTGCACCACCTCTGCAGAGTGTAAAATCTAAGTACTTAGCCATGTCCCTGGTAAAGGACAATTTGAGCATCAAGACATGGAAGCAATCAAGAATCTCATCATTCAAATTTCTAAGTTAAAATCTTGTGGTTTGAACAAGGGTTAAAGGATCTTCAAACTTTGATTGAGAAAAATGTTTTGTCAAAAAACTTAGTGTTTTCAAAATGATAAGGAAAATCTATTTTGAGCAATGCAAGCCTCAACTCCACTTAGCCAAATGCATATAGATGATAGACTCACTATACTATAGTATCACTTGCCAATACAATTCAAATGTATTGACCCTGTAACTTGTTATGTTGCAGGTTTGATTGTTTTAGTGAGGATTGATTGATTAGGATTACAAAGTCTACAACATACTTTTGTGGCACTTTGAAGATGAAGGACCCCATGCTTATAGATTTCTGCTGCAATGTAATGTAATAGCCAAATGAGCTATGTAAGATGTAATAAAATTATGTTATTCCTGGTTATAAAGTTGTATTATGACCTTTGTTTCTTGATATTACATCTTAACTGTGGATGCTAGCTATTGATCCAGGGACTAGCATTGTAAACACAGGGGACACCACCTTATATTGTGTAAAGGTTGGGACACTCCCTCTACACCATTACAGTCAAGAAGGACCAGACTCTCGCCATCCTTGTGAAGGAGCAGAAGTCACTTTGCCGTCTGCGTGACAATAAGGATCGCATCATTGCTCGCCTTCGTCAAAAAATGTCAGACTTGGTGTAAGGGTCCCAACCTTTAAATAAGGTAGAGTCCCCTGTGTTTACAATGCTAGTCCCTAGATCAATAGCTAGCATCCACAGTTAAGATGTAATATCAAGAAACAAAGGTCATAATATAACTTTATAACCAGGAATAACATAATTTTATTACGGTCCTTCATCTTCCATGTTGGTTGTAGACTTTGTAATCCTAATCAATCAATCTTCACTAAAAACAATCAAACCTGCAACATTACAAGTTACAGCCACAAGGGTCAATACTTTGGAATAGTATTGGCAAGTTTCACTACTAAGTATAATAAGAGTGGATCCTATCAATACATGCATGTTTGGCTAAGTAGGGTTTTAGGCTCATTTGCAGAAAGCAATAATTTATCCTATCTTTTCAAATGGTTTTGTTTCCTTTGTCAAATCTTTCTGAACTCATTGGAATCCACCAAGTGTCTTTGTCAAAATCTCTTGAGTTCCTTGGTAACCCCAAGTGCATCAAGTTTTATCAAAATCTCTTGAGCTCCTTTGTAACCCCAAGTACTTCAAGTTTTCATCAAAATCTCTTGAGCTCCTTGGTACCCCCAAGTTCATCAAGTCTTTTGTTATCACTTAAAAGTTTTTCTTTTAGAAATTGGAATGTCGAGATTTCCCATAGCTTCAAGCTTTAGTTGCTCAGTATTGTCCATAACTGGGGACACGGCTAAGTACTTAGATTTTATTATCTTCTGCAGAAGTTGTACACTTTACCCACATGTCACACTCCCATCTTGTTGCCACTGGATTGGTACTCACCAATATGGAGTACTAGCAGATTGGGAATGTAACGAAGTCTTTCGAGAGGGTCCTCCCATACACCATTGCTAGCTTGTCTTCAGTACCCATGTAGGATTCCAGGTCCTCATTTTCAGTAACCTGAAGACAATGCATGGGTCTTCCCAATGTAGTTGACTAAGCCAGAGCCATAAATAGCATGTGGTTGCACACGAAAGCCACAATTGGAGAAACATGTTCAATCTCTAAGTTTCCTGGGTGGTTATCCTTTGGAGCACAACACAAAGAGATTGCCATAGACATGGTTCCTTTTGTTGCCACCTTCTCCAAAACTCAAAGTATCCTTGTCCACCCAGGTGGTTCATTGAGTCCTTGTTTTATTATATAAAACATAAGTCTTTTCTCAATCTCATAAAATCTCAACATGTACCTCTTTTCAAAATATAGCATGGCTAAGCATGTAACAACTACATTGTTTCCACTAAGGAATGTATAGGGTATCCTATTAGGATTTAGCATAGCATAAGTATAGAAATTCTTTTCATGCATGTTTCAAAATCCACTAAGTATAATGAAAATAGTAGGACTTTGAATGATAGTGTCACTTACCTTTTTTGGTAGGGAATGATGGTTCACTTCTTGATCTTGCTAGTTTTACACCTTTCTAACTTCTCTACAAATCAATCAAGCAAACACAATATCAAATAGCATTCCAACCAATATTCAAACAATCAAACTCACACATAAAATAAGAGAAACTAGGTCATGCAAGCAAGCATGCAAAAGATAGTTTTATTTTGCAAAGGTGGTTTCCACTAGGTTCTAAATTTTGTAAGGCTCAAGGTGGTCTCTTCCTAGAGTGGAAAAGTCATTTGCAAAAGAGTTTTGTCTAAAACTATTTTAAATCCAATCATCATTTTATGTGGTGGAAAATATTTTTATCAAGGCAAAAAAATTATGTTGTTCACCAAATAAGTTGTTGTTTCTCAAAACTTGGTGTTTAGGGTCAGTCAGTTTGAGTCAAATCATTTTCCCAAAGCTTTTACTCCAAAAACATTTTCATAGAAAAAACAATATTTTTGTTTGGCTAGAAATGGGCTAAATCAATCAATCCATCCTAAATGTCACCAAATTCATTTTTAAATCCCAGGGTTGGTTCCTAGGGTCAGTAAGTTCACCACAAACTAATTTGCCAAGATTTCAACCTCAAAAACATTTTTTAACAATTTTTCTAATCTAAACAAGCATACAAATGTTTCTGCAAAAACAAACAATCTACCAGAGGCTTTTTACTAAACAAATTACATGATTGGCTAGGGCTTGTTCCACTGATTCCAATGATATAAAGTTTGTAATTTTTGGACGTGTGGATCAAAAGTTACAAAGGTTTCAAAATTGAATCTCTAACAGATTCAAATCTGTTTTAAAACGAAGTCTGGGCCACGCGTCGCGATGCTACTGGTCGATACCGGTTCGCACGGATCGCGCAACCACAGCCGTTGGATCTAAACAGATCGCGCGGCTCTGAGACGCTACTTACCGCTTTGCCTAGCTTCTATCGTGTGCGTCCGATCTAGATCCTACGGACATCACTTCTTGGTCAACAACGGGCAGCGCTGCGCGGCGGCAGACGGCGGCGACGGTCAGACGATGGGCTAGTGGCGGTTCTAGGAAGCAAAGAACGAAGTGGGGATGCTCACCATGATCGTAAGGACGTGGTGATGCTCGAGGCGTGGTCGGTTGGTCGAGGGGCGCTCTTGTTCTAGCAGGATTGCTCGTCGGAGTGGGGAACGGCGTCGGGCGGCTCTGGTCGTGGTCGGAGGTGACGCTCCAGATCGCCCTAAGGCAAGACAATAGCATGGTCAGATGCAGGAGGATGTGGCGAGTGTGGGAGTATCATCTAGGAGTGCTGGGGCGAATGGAGTTTACCGGTAGGGTTTGCCGGAGTAGGAAGCAGACGCGGTGGCGCTAGGAAGTTGTCGAAGTCGACGCTCTGGGGCGCCCGCGGTTGAACTGAGGGCACAGACAGGTGCGCCTGGGAGTGGGGAGTATGTGTTCTTGGTCGGGGAGGCAAGGCGGTGGCTGGGCTCGTCGGAATTCGCTGGGGACGGTGGTCGGAGTAGTGGGAGTGCGAGCTCGATTCAGGGCAGCCTGGTGGCGTTCAGGGCGTGGAGTCTGAGGGGAAAGGAAGAGGAGGGCGAGGCGTTTAATACCGCGTGGTCGCAGGGGGAGTAAAGGCCGTGGTTAACGCGAATTGATCGCCGACGTAAAGGGCAGGAAACGGCAGGGCGTCGTCTGCGCGAGGAAGAAGATGAGCTGGAGAGGTGGGGCATGCATGTCAGCGAGAAAGAGAGACAGGGGGAAAGGGCCACCAGTCAGTGTCTGCGCGGTTTCAAAAATGAGTGTGAATCGTTTTCTTTCGGGAGAGAGGGAAGCTGGGCTGGTACTGGGCTGTTGGGCTTGGCCAGCTGGGCTGAGTCCGACTCTATTTTTTTTCTTCCTGAAAGTTTTATCTTTTTCCTAATCTATTTTCTATTTTGAATTTTCAAACAACAATTCAAGCATTCAAATCAATTCAAACATTCACCACACTTTGCAATTGAATTTGGTTCTGTTTAACAACATAAACCAATTCCCAAATTAAAAATAATATTTTTATTTTAGGGTCCATTATTAATTAAATAAAATGGACCTTAGTTATTAAATCAAATAGGATTTGTTTTATTAAAATATTTATTTTGAAATCTAGAATAAAACCAAAAACACTTCAGTAGGTTTTACTTAAGAATAAAATACTTGGAAAACTTATTTAAAATAATTTAATAAGTTTTAGTGTTTATTTAAAATGGGAAAAGCCTTTATTTTTAATAAAATTGGATATTAAATCCTTATTATTTTATTTAAATAAACCTTTACTATTTTTATCAAAACAAAATGTTTTATTTCAAAATCTTGACCAAGGTTTACTTTGGCTCCATAAAATAATCTTTAATTATAAATCCACCTTTTATTTTGATAACCAAAACCTTTTATTAAAAGATCCAAAATAGTAATTTTAAATATTTTTAAGTTTATTGTTTATTTAACTTTTTAAATCCCTTTAGGATTTTATTTGATCCAAATTGGTTTGAAGGTTTCCAATTGGATTCAAAAAGTTTCTTCTCACCCGGAAAATCAAAGTTTTATTTTATTCATTTATTTTTTTCACATTACAAGATTTGGAAAATCTTGGGATGTGACACTTGGAGGAGACCATCCATGAGCGGTACATACAGCTTGAGGAGAGGGAGAACGAAGGTGAAGATATCTGTGGAGATCCCTACTCCTACCTCAGTGATGATGATGACTACCTGGAGGACCAAGCCATGGACTTCCACACTGATGATGATGACTCTGCCTTCATTAATGATGATGAAGCCACTAGTTCTGATGAGTAGTAGCACTTGAGGACTATCGTAGGTGTGAGTTGTATCCGGTCCCACTATATCGTAGCTTCATAGAATGGTTCTTCAATCCATCTATTAACTTAGTTTGGTGTGTGTTTGTATTGGGTGATATGAATGAATGAATGAATGTATGAAAAGAAAGTTGCTAGTTGTCAAAACCCAGAGTCAAATGCAAAGTTTAAAAGATTTTCAAAAACAAATCCATGAACCTTAGAAATTTCCCTCTTGTCTCATGATCTATCTCTATCTTCAGATGCCTCGCGGAGGGATCAGCCCATCTCAAGACCCAATGCTGAAAATCTTGCAAATGTTGGTTGCTGACCGTGAAGATGGAAGAGCTGAACGTCAAGCTAACATAGCCACCCTTCAATAGATAGCTCAGATGGCAAATAATAATCAAGTCCATGGAAACAAGGACAACCATGGATCCAAGCTCAAGAACTTTCAGAACACCAATCACCCCATATTTAGTAAGTCTGAAAAGAGCCATTAGATGTTGATGACTGGCTACAGACCATGGAGAACAACTTATAAGTCGCAGGAGTGGAGGCCAATGAGAAAGTATTATTTGCCACCCATTATCTGGCAGGTGATGCAAGAGCTTGGTGGAATAGCATTTGTACCATGAATGGAGGACATATGATTTCTTGAGATGAATTCAAACTCAAGTTCAGCCGAACCCATGTTCCCCCGGGTTTGATTCTGTGGATGAGGGATGAATTCAAGGAGCTAAATTAGGGAAGGATGACTGTGGTAGAGTACCGTGACAAATTTATGTCTCTGTCTAGGTATGCCCTGATGATATTAGTACTGAAGCCAAGAAGAAGGAGATATTCTTGAATGGTCTGCATGATGAGATGCAGACAATGTTAGTCAACATTCCATTTGCTGATCTAGAAGCCTTAGTGGATTCTGCAATCCAGATGGAAGACAAGATCAACCTAGCCAACGAGAACCGCAAGCGTCGAATGATGCATCAACCATGATCCCACCATACCCCGAACTATCGCCCCAACCCGTCTATAGGATATGCCCCGACAAAACAATAGACCCACTATGACCCGTCCGAACTATCCCAAACGTGTAGGAGGAAACCCAAGGCCCGGAGGAAACCACAACAACAATCCCGGCAACTCCAACAATTTCAACCGTGCACCGCCCAAGTCCAACAACCCCAACAACAAAAATACTGCCCCAAGTACTGGAAGCAATGTCGTGCCTGTTGCAGGAAAAGACAAGTCTTAGGTTACTTGTTTTGAATGCGGAATCAAGGGTCACTACTCCAACGAGTGGCCTAAGAACCTTGCAGCAGCCACCAATGTGAATGCACCAGCTCAGCAGCAGCGCTGTGTTCAGCTTGGAAGGATATTTTCCCCAGAGAACTCACTCAACTGCAACGGCCGTCTGTTTCACATGAATGCTAAAGAAGCCCAGGAAGTGCCATATGTCGTGCTATGTATGTTTTCTGTTAACTCAGTACTTTCAAGAGTGTTGTTTGATTCTGGAGCATCGCACTCGTTTGTCAAAGAAGAATTTGCATGCACTAGTAAGATTCAACCAACAAAATTGAAGCATGTTATGATAGTTCAAATACCCGGTTCAACCACCAAAGCTAGAAAAAATTGCAAGGCCATACCTATCAGAATCCATGGAATAGATTTTTATGCTAATCTAATAGTACTTTGAACCAAAGGTTTGGAAGTAGTACTAGGAATGGATTGGATGTAGAAACATAAAGGATTAATCGACTATGCCAAGAAATCCATAACCATGACTAGTACCACTAGTGTATCAGTAGAGCATGTATCTGAAACCTTGACCCATCAATTCAAGTGCAACAAGATTCTAGCCCAACCAACCATTGACCAAGTCAGAGTAGTCTGTGAATACCCCGACGTATTCCCAAAAGTATTGCCCGATATGCCCTCAGATCAGGATATTGAGTTTATAGTATGAACCCTTATAGTATGAACCCGTCTGAATTAGTGGAGCTAAAAAAGCAACTGGATGCTATGCTGGAGATAGGTCTGATTCAACCAAGTGTGTCACCATGGAGATCACCTGTTTTATTTGTGGATAAGAAAGATGGAGGTAACCGTTTGTACACGGATTATCGGAAGCTGAATGATGTCACCATTAAGAACAAGACCCACTGCCGAAGATAGAAGATCTGTTTGACCAGTTGACCGGTGCCAAAGTGTTTTCTAAGATTTATCTTAGAACTGGTTATCATCAACTCAAGATTCGTGCAACAGATATTCCAAAGACTGCCTTTACCACCAGATATGGATTGTATTAGTACACTTTCATGTATTTTGGATTAACCAATGCCCCCGCTTATTTCATGAATCTCATGAATAAAAATTTTATGAACTTCCTGGATAAGTTTGTCGTTGTTTTCATCGCTGACATTCTGATCTATTCCAAATCAGAAAAAGACCATGAGCTACACCTGCGGACCATCCTTGAAACCCTTAAGGAGCATTAGTTGTATGCCAAGTTTAGCAAATTTGAGTTCTGGTTAAAGGACGTAGGATTCCCAGGACATATCATGTCGGCAGGAGGAATTGATGCCGATCCCGCCAAGGTTAAGGATGTTGAAGAATGGCAAGCCCCAACCACTCAAACCCAAGTTCGCGCATTTCTCGGTTTAGCGGGATATAACCGCAAGTTCATAGAAGGATTCTCGAGCATGATGGCGCCTAAGTTGATGTAGGAGCGCTTCGTTGGAAACCCCAAGAGCAAGGTGTGAAGCAGCACAGCAGCAAGTATCCCCTCAGTAGAGACCGAGGTTATCGAACCAGAAGGAGGAAGGAAAGCGTCTCAAAGGTGTTGCAAGCAACGTGGAAACCTGCACAACACAGACTCAAGACTTTGTCCCAACGAATCAGTGAGGTTGTCAAGCTCACTGATTTGCTGTAACAAAGGATTAAACCTATGGTGTGAAAGGTAATGGTTTGCAGCAAGTAAACAAGTAACACTGGAGGATATATTGATGGTAAAGATTGGACCGGGGTCCATAGTTCACTAAATGTGCTCTCCTTAGATAAACAGCATGGCATGAAGGGTAAACAAATTACAGCAGGACAATTGACAGGAACTGAGCAAGGCATAACAATGCAATTACTAGTTAGAAAGATCCTATGAGATTTGATTGGGCAATACAACAAGATACATAGACCGCCATCCAACTACATCTATTACTAGAAGTCCACCTTCAGGTTATCATCAGAACCCCCTCCAGTATTAAGTTGCAAGAAACAGACAACTACTTTAAGAAAAGTGTGTAAGGTAAACAGTCCACATGTTCCATGAACAATAGACCGTTGTTTTCTCCCTAGTGGCAACAACACATTCTACAACCAAAGAAATTTATGTCACTTCCCTTGGAAACTAGAGGCATGAACCCACTATCGAGCATAAATACCCCCTCTTGGAGTCACTAGCAACTACTTGGCCAAGATATCTACTAACAAGGAAGAGCATGCAAGATCACAATCAACACAGACATGATAGAATCATAAATACAAAACCATTAATCAAACCAACATAATAATCTCAATATCCATCGGATCCCTGCAAACACAACATGCATGATTACAAATAGATTAGATCTTGATCATGAACGAAGCTCACAAGATCTATACATGAAAGCACAAAGGAGGAGATACAACCATCTAGCTACTACATGGACGCATAGTCCAAGGTGAAACTACTCACGCATCATACCGGAGAGAAGGTCTCCAGGATGATCTCCCCTCCGGCAGGGTGTCGGGAAGAACTTCAGATCCCCCCGATCTAGGGACGATGGTGGCAGCGGCTACAGACGGTTTCGTGGATATTTGATCGGGTACCCAGGGTTTCTGCATCGAGGGCTTCTTATAGGCGAAGGGGGAGGCCGAGGCGGCGGCCAGGGTGGCCAAACCCTAGCCAGGCACGGGCCCACCTATGGCCGCTCCTGGGGGGGTCTGGCCCCTCTGGCTCCCCTCTGGACTTCTTGTTCCCACGTAAAGTAATTGACTTTGACGTTTGTCCCGTCCAATTCAGATAATATTTCTTTACTAACTTTTCTGAAACCAAAAACAGCCGAAAATAGGCATTAGGCACTATTGCAACTTGTTAATAGGTTAGTACCAGAAAACATGTAAAAATCACCTCAAAGTGTAGACTAGTAAATCAAAGTAGATACTAAACGAGCATGGAGCATCAAAAATTATGGATATGTTTCCGACATATCAACATCCCCAAGCTTAACTCCTGCTCGTCCTCGAGTAGGTAAGTGATAAACAGAATAATTTTTAGGTGAACATGCACCCTCACAATAAAGATCCAACTATTTGCAAGAATTGAAAGATGGGATCAAAGAACTATAAACATGTGCATGAAAGGATGGAGTTCTAACAGTAGGACATAGTAACTATGAATGCAACATGGCAAGCTACAAACAAAGATCATGAATAACATGCATTGAAAAACGTTTGTTTGTTTCACATACAAAAAACATATCATAGTGGCAATCAGCTTATCCCTCATAGAGTAGCAATATAGATGCATAAGACACCTGCAAAGTTCACAAGGATGACTAGAAACAAATAGCATAAGAACAAGTAATGTCACAATATGCATCAATTAATAAGCTTTGGAACACTGCACACAGAATGACACCTATGCTCTCTTAATGGTGCCTAAAGGTAGAAGGTGGAGACTCAAATAACGGTGGAAGAAAGGCCTTTTTGTAATGGAAGCAGGGATTACAAGTTTCAAAAAGAGCTTCCAAAAATTATGGTACTTGTTAGCTTTCAGCCCTCATTACCCCTATCATAAGCATCTTGAAGTGGTTAAGGTTAAAGTGTTAAAGCTGGAGTATATGCTTGACAAAGTATAAGTTGGCAATCTCAAATCCCTTGAATATGAGGGCCACACCTCATGAATACTCAACTTTGGGCCCACACAAGTTCTTGTCATTGTAAGTATTTGCATCTCATTGAGAACCGCCAACGGGGTACCCCTTGCACATGGTACAGGAGCTTTCCCATAATCAAAATGACAAGGCAAGCAGACAATGAGCATCTCAGCAATATTTTTATTTACCATATGCGTAGCTTTTTATTGAGGATGCTTCATAGATAGCTCACTATGGTGATGCTGCAAGTTTCCACCATGATTAGGCATGGCTTAGGCTAGGGGCCCAGGCGTTTCTCTAACATAGAATACAAACTCCATGGACTTACAAGTTCCCTCTTATTTTCACACCGGTGACATCCATAGACAAAAGAGCATGATATCAACTGAGTACAAAAGTACAAGTGCAATGTTGAAAACGTTCCCCGTGACAGCACGGTTCTGCTAATTCCAACTTATAAGTGCATGCATATACAACAAAGTTGTCACAATGGTTCAAGTTTTTTAGGGGCAAAGAATAAAGTGTGCCATCAAGTTCGTGAGGGCTTTAATCACTAAGTTTTCACATAATAAAACAGTTTTTAATTGGAAGATAGTTGAAAACAAGAATATACTTGGAATGGTGTAACACACCATGCATAGGAGTTTATAGTGGACACTTTGTAATAACTTGGTTTCTTGGGAGTTGGAATCATGATTAGAATTTACTCATACAAGTGGATGCTAGCAAAAGACTGGGAGCAACCAACTAGGCGAGCATAATGGCCATAATCATGCAATGCAACAAAGCATACTAATCAAAGCAAAGAGTGGTACTACAAGTCAAGGACTAAATGATCATAGAGGCTAATGGTGACTTGTCATAGTCATAAAATGGTGTAAGCACGTGCCAAGTCAACCCAATCAAAGCATCAAAGGAGAATACCACAATACTATGCTTTTGCATGCTAAAACAACGCATAATTTCTTCAAGGCACACTAAGCAATCCCAATTGTTTGTAACAATACATGCTACAACAATAATCACTAATCATAATGCTAAAACAACACCTAGCATTTCATGCTAAAGTCTAAGTCACAGTCAATGCAAGCTCCTCTTGCACTTCAAGCAAGAACTTACTACTCATGTCCAACACCAAGAAAACTTATTTGCAAAACAACATAGTGAGAATGGGGGTGCAAACTTACTTTATTCAAGCAAACTAAACAACCTAAGCAAAGCAAACAAAAACTAAGACGCTCCAAGAACAATGCAACTGTGCATGAAACAATAAAAACGAAGTGTCTAGACAAACCTGAGCTTTTTATTGATGAAGAAGGGGATGCCTGGGTATCCCCAAGCTTTGACGCTTGTACCTCTTGGATATTTCTTGGGGTGACACCATGGTGGCATACCCAAGCTTGATCTTTTGTCCATTCTTCATCTTATTACATCATTCTCTCTTTACACCTGAAATTTTTCCTTTATACAAAACTTCACACAATCTTCATTAGCAACATTAGCTTATTCAAAAGATATTAGACTGATGGAAAAGCTTTGGAACAACAAGGCTTTTCACTAAAAACACAAGATACTGTAGTAACTCCTTCAAAAATCTCAATTTACCTGAAGAGAACTCAAAAAGGAATCAATAAGAAGCAAATGCAAATAATGGCAGAAATCTGTCAAAACAGACCAACAGGTAGAAATCGATTTTTTCGAACATCTTCTGTTGCTCAAATGAAAAAGTGTTAAACTAACGAAAGTTAGATAACATACTGGGGGATTTATTCGTAAATTTTTAGCTCAATACAAGTTACATAGACTCCTCACGAATTTTTTTGGTGGAGGACAAAAATCTGTTTCGGGACAGCAACTCCCCAAATCTTACTTCCCTCTCATTAGAGGTCATTCTTGGCACAAAAAACAAATAAAAAGGATAAGGAGAGGTCATTACTGAAGTAATAACTTCCAAGACTCAAGGAAACTCTTGGGTTATCTCCCAACAAGTACTTTTCTTTAACGCCTTTAAGTTAGGTACAAGAAGCAAGAAGAATCAAGTGTTTTCAAATGAGGAAGCATTAATATCAAATGTTGCTTTCAAAGGAGGAGCAAAAAGCAACTTCTCTCTCCTCATAGGGAAGTGTTCAATACCTTTCTTGAATGAAAATTGATATTTGATAGTGCCTTCTTTCATATCAATGATAACACCAATTGTACTAAGAAAAGGTCTTCCCAAAGTAATAGGACAAGAAGCATTGTATTCAACATCCAAAACATAGAAATCCACAGGGACATAAGAATTGTTAACCATAATGAGAACATAATTAATACTCCCCATGAGTTTATTTTTAGCATTATCATTCAATGGGACATCCAAATAACAATCTTCTAATGGTGGCAAATCAATCATTTCATAATTCTTCCTAGGCATAATACAGATACTAGAACCAAGATCACATGAAGCTTTGAGATCAAAGTCATTCACTTGCATATTAATAATGGGTTCCCAACTATCTTCTACTTCCCTAGGAATATAAGCTTTGTGTTTTAGCTTCTCTTCCTTAATTTTCACAAGAGCATATGTAATGTGTTTCCTAAAGGAAACATGCATATCACTAGCATTAGAACTTCTAGCAAGCTTTTGTAGGAACATAATCACTTCAGAAATATTGCAACCATCAATATCAAAGTCAAGCTTAGCATCACTAGCACTAGTGGAAAAAGGGCCATCCGTTCGCGTCCCCTTAGAGCATTAGTCCCGGTTGCGCCACCAACTGGGACTAATGCTGGGACGCGTCCCGGTTCGAGCGGGCACGGGGCCAGGAGGCATGCGTCCCGGTTGGTAAGGGGGCATACGTCCCAGTTGGAGCCACCAACCGGGACTAAAGGTTTGGCCATAGCCACGTGGCGTGGCACACACCTTTAGTCTCGGTTGGTGGCTCCAACCGGGACGTATTCTCCCGCCCTCTATAAATGCAACGCCCCAGCCCCCTCTGCCTCCACTCTGTTTTTTCTCTTGGTGGAAGGTGTGAGGGGTGTGCTAGTTTTTTCTCTCCTATGCATGCATTCAAGGTGTTCGATGAAATGTTTGAGTGAATAATCCCGTTCAATTTCTCATAGAACAAAAATATAGAAGGTGTCCGAGACGCACTTGAGCTTTCTCCTCTTTATTTCCCTCGATCGAGGTTAGCAATCTTATCTTTTCTCTGTCATTGATACAATGCATGTGTCGATGTGAATTGGTCATTTCACTATTTATGATGTCCTGTTTTTTGATAAACTTACTTATATGATGCGATGAACGGTCGGGAATGGATGTACGGTGACCGTAGCGTGGCAGTATATGAAAGGCATGGATAAATTTATCGATGTGGCTACGACAAACAAAGAGAATGGTTTTATACGCTGTCCATGTGTTTAATGTCGGAACAACAAGGAGTACTCTTCCTCGAAAATCATTCGCGGCCACCTGATTATGAAAGGTTTCATGCCCAACTATAATTGCTGGACCAAGCACGGGGAAAGAGGGGTTATGATGGAAGATGGTGAAGAAGAAGATGATGATAACAACTATCATCATATGTTTCTGAATCTGTTGATACTGCAATGGAAGACAATGGAGAGGAAAGAGGTGAAGAAAGGGCATCAGATGAGACGGCTGATGAACTTGGTAGGGTCATTTCTGATGCAAAGCGAGACTGTGAAACAGAAAATGAGAAGTTGAAGTTAGAGGGCATGTTAGAAGATCACGAGAAATTGTTGTACCCAAATTGTGAAGATGGCAGCACAAAGCTGGTACCATCGGAATTGTTGCGATGGAAGGCAGAGTGTGGTCTAACTGACTCCTCATTTGAAAAGATGCTGAAAATAATGAAGCCGAAGTTTCCAAAACATAACGAACTTCCCGAGAGTACCTACGAAGCAAAGAAGACTCTCTGTCCTCTGGGATTAGATGTGCAAAAGATACATGCATGCATTAATGACTGCATCCTCTACTGCGGGAAGGAGTATGAGAAATTAGATAAATGCCCGGTATGCAATGCGTTGCGGTATAAGATCAGACGAGATGACCCTGGTGATGTTGAGGGAGAGCCCCTCCGGAAGAGGGTTCCTGCTAAGCTTATATGGTATGCTCCTGTTGAAGAACTCTTATAGTTGTGGGGCAAACCAGGTGTACGTGTGTGGGATGAGAACAAACAGGAGCCATTTGATCTACGAGGGTTGTTATTCGTAACCATCAATGATTGGCCTGCTCTTAGTAACCTTTCGTGATGCATAAACAAGGGATATAAGGCATGCACACACTGTTTAGATAAGACTGAAGGTACATATTTGCATAAATGCAAGAAGGTTGTGTACCTGGCGAATCGACGATTTCTTCCGACCAATCATCCCATAAGAAAGAAGGGCAAGCATTTCAAGGGTGAGGCAGATCACCGAAAGAAGCCTGAACTCCCTGCTGGTGATGATGTATTTGGTATGGTCAAGGACATAGAAGTAATCTTTGGAAAGGGTCCCGTCGGTCAATCAGTTCCGAACGATGTCGCTACAGGACACGCACCCATGTGGAAGAAGAATTCTATATTTTGGGAGCTGCCATATTGGAAAGTCCTGCGTGTCCGCTCTTCAATCGACGTGATGCACGTGACGAAGAATCTTTGCGTGAACCTGCTAGGATTCCTAGGCGTGTATGGGAAGACAAAAGATACACCAGAAGCACGGGAGGACCAACAAATTATGAAAGACCCAAAGAACATGTGTAGAGGGAGTGACCTTCAATTAAGGCAGAGTCCCCTGTGTTTACAATGCTAGTCCCTGGATCAATAGCTAGCATCCACAGTTAAGATGTAATATCAAGAAACATAGGTCATAATATAACTTTATAACCAGGAATAACATAATTTTATTACATCTTACATAGCTCATTTGGCTATTACATTACTTTGCAGCGGAATAACTATAAGTATGGGGTCCTTCATCTTCAAAGTGCCACAGGCAGATGTTGGTTGTAGACTTTGTAATCCTAATCAATCAATCTTCACTATAATCAATCAAACCTGCAACATTACAAGTTACAACCACAAAGGGTCAATACATTTGAATTGTATTGGCAAGTGATACTATAATAGTATAGTGGAGTCTATCATCTATATGCATTTGGCTAAGTGGAGTTGAGGCTTGCATTGCTCAAAATAGATTTTTCCTTAACATTTGAAAATACTAAGTTTTTGCTTTGATAAAATCATTTTTCTCAATCAAAGATTGAAGATCCTTTGACCAAGGCATCTCTCAATCAAAGATTGAAGATTTCAAACAACCCTTGTTCAAACCACAAGATTTTTAATTTAGAAATTTGAATGATGAGATTCTTGATTGCTTCCATGTCTTGATGCTCAAATTGTCCTTTACCAGGGACATGGCTAAGTACTTAGATTTTACACTCTGCAGAGGTGGTGCACTTTCCCCACAAGACTTGGTTTCCCAAGACAAGATCTTTCAGAAGCCTTCCCTTAGACCAAAATGGACGCGTTCCAATCTATCAAACACTACCACCCACTGTCCATATGGCTAAGTTCTTGCAACCTATATGATCCTGGCAGAGCCCATAATGCCAAGTGGCTGCACTTGAAGCTTCTCAACATTTGACATCTCAAATCTCTTTGTTCCTGGGTGGCAATCCACAAGTGTGATACACAAGGTTCACCAGTCCCCTGGCCTTGTGTATCCACTCAACCAAAAACCACCAAGCAAGTCCCATTCCACCCAGGTGATTCATTAACTTAGTTGTTTTATTAAACAAAACACAAGTCCTCAGACTTAGAAATTTTTCCATAGTGTGAATATATATATTCCACCCATGTTTTCTATTAGCTAGGCTAAGCTGGATAGTAGTCGGAGTCTTAACTTAGGAAAAATCCTACTAAGGATTCTTCTACTAGGTTTTCCTATAGCAAGGTTTATACTTAGCATAAATTCCATGCAAGTTTTACTTAGCAAAATCACTAATGCATAGAGAAAGTAATGGGACAAAAAGTATGAAGCATCACTTGCCTTTTTGGTAGAGGGTATAAGCTCACTCCTTGTACTTGCAACAATCACACTCTTCAAGTCACTATAAATCAATCAAGCAAGGCACAAACTCAATCTACCAATCAAGCAAAACAACACATAAAATGACAAAGTCAAAGTAATGCATGCAAGCATGCCAAGCTTTGTTTTGTTTGAAAAAGTGGTTCCTAATGGGTCATAAACATTTTAAAGCACCTAATGGTCATTTTGTAAAGTGGCAAAGTCATTTGCAAAAGGTTTCACTTTAAAAACCATTTTCAAAACAAAGTATTATTTTATGTGGTGTAGAAATATTTTTACTAAGGCATTAACCTATAGGGTTCACCCAATATGTTTTCCAACCATAAAACTTGGTGTTTAGGGTCAGTGAGTTTAAAACAAAACATTTTCCAAAGGTTTTCTTCCAAAACCATTTTTAATAAATAAACCACATTTCTATTTGACTAGAGATGGTTTTAAAACAAAGAATCATTATTTTGTTTCACCAAATTCATTTTTGAATCCACAAAGTGTTTCCCAATGTTAGTAGGTTCAAAATACACCTTTTGGCAAAGATTCTATCCCCAAATTCATTTTTAAACAATTTTTATAACCTTAACAAGCATACAAATGTTTCTGCAAAAACAACCATTTTTACAGAAGCTTTTTGCTAAACCAAGGGAATGGTTGGCTAGGGCTTGATCCACTGAATCCATTGATATAAAATTTGCAAAATTTGGACGTGTGGTTTGAAAGTTATGCAATTTACAAAATCACACATCTAATAGAACAAATCAGGTTTTTAAAACAAACTCTGGGCCACGTGGAATGTTTTGATTGGCCGAAAACGGTTCGCGTGGATCGACCAACGTGGGCCGCTGGATCTAAAGAAAATTTTACGGCGCAGATGCTCTCATACCCCTTCGATAAGTGACTCTATCCTAGCCAATGGATCTGCATCTAACGGTTGCTGCGTGTTTGACCTAGAATGAGCGGCACTGACGGTGGCTGTGCGGCGGAGGCGCTCTGGCGGCGAGGTTGCCAATGATGCAGGATGCGAGAAAGAGGGAGGGGAAGCTCACCGAGTTCACAGCACACTGCTGATGCTCAACGTGGTCTTTGTTGGCCAAGGGGCGCACGGGTTCCTGGGGAATTGCTCACCGGAGTTGAGCCGTGCCTCGGGTGCGGTCAGTCGTCGACGGGGGCGAGGTTGCAGGCCACGCGCGAGTGATTGGCGAGCACCTAGAGATGCAGAAGACACAGACTAATCAAACAGCATGATTTACTGATCAAGGCGTGCACGGAGTCAAGTGCTAGAGCTCACCGGAGTTGCGGGGGTCGTCGGTGGCGTACAGGTGGAGACGTTGCCGACACTGGGCGCCGGGCGAAGGCGCCACGGGATGATCGTCAGGAGGTGGGGATCACATGAGCATGGTCAAGGAGGCAAGGGGCAGCGAGGGGCTGCCAGAATCGGTCGGGGGAAGTCGTCGGGGATAGGGTGTTATCGCAAGCAATTTGCGCAGCCTGGGGGCTCCGGTGGGGTGTGGTTTGCGGGAGAAGGAAGAGGAGACCAGGGTGGTTAAGACAGCAGGGTCCAGGGGGAGAATTAACCACGCATTTAAACGAATTCAACCGAATTCATTTGGCCAGAAACGGCGAGGCGAGAGAAGGGGAGGAAATGGTCGCGAGGTTAGGGATGACGAACAGGAGGAGTGGGGCATGCCTGTCAGTGAGAGAGGAAAGTTTCAGGTGGGCTCTAGTTGTCATTCACTGCGCGGGTTTGTTTTGTGGTAAGGAAAAACGGTTCGGGGGCGAGGGTGAGGTGGGCTAGGTGGGCTGCTGCTGGGTTAGTTGGGCCGACTGGGCTGGGTCGTTTTTTTTCTGTCTGATTGATTTAACCTTTTCTATTTCTTTTACTGATTTGAAAATCAATCAAACCATTCAAACATTTAAACAATTCAAACAATCACCATACTTGTAATAAGTTTTTGGTTCTGTTTACTAACATAAACCAATTCTCAAAATAAAATAATATTTTTATTCTTTTTAGGATCTATTTAATAATTAAATAAAATAGACCAAAGTTATTTAATCAAATAGGGTTTGATTTATTTAATAAAATCTCCATTTGAAATCCAAATATTTTCAAAGCCAAATCAGTAGGTTTTATTTGGAAATATAAGATATTTGGAAAACTTGTTTAAAATAAAATAACATCTTTATTTTTGGTCCATTAACAATTAAATAAAATGGGCCTTATTCATTTACTTCAAATAAGATTTGTTTTATTAGAATATTTATTTTGAAATCTAAAATAAAACCAAAACACTTCAGTAAGTTTTATTTGAGAATATAAAATATTTGGAAAACTTATTTAAAATAAATAATTAAGTTTTAGTGTTTTATTTAAAATGGGAAAAGCCTTTACTTTAATAAAATTTGGATATTAAATCCCTATTATTTTATTTAAATAAACCTTTACTCTTTTAATCAAAGCAAACCCTTTTGTTTCAAAATCTTGGCCAAGGTTTAATTTGGCTTTTATAAAGTAATCTTTATTTAAAATATCTACCTTTTCTTTTGAAAACCAAAACTCTTTATTTAAAGATCCAAAATAGTATTTCCAAAATATCTTATTTTCCTTTGTTAATTGTTTTATGTTTTTAAATCCCTTTAGGATTTTAATTGTTCAAAATAGGTTTGAAGATTCCTATTGTCATTCAAAAAGTTTCTTCTGGCCCTGAAAATCAAACAAAGTTTTATTTTATTCATTTATTTTTCACATTACAAGATTTGGAAAATCTTGGGATGTGACAACATGCATACACATAACAAGACGGATAAAGGGCGTCACTTAAGTCGTGCCAGCTATGCTCTTACCAAAGCAGAGAAGGAAATCTTTTTTGAAGTCCTTAAAGTATCAAGGTGCCGTCGGGCTTCTCATCTAATATAAAGGGGATAATAAATATGGTAGAGAAAAAGTTCCAAAACCTGAAGTCTCATGACTGTCACGTTATTATGACGCAGTTGCTTCCGATTGCATTGAGGGGGCTTCTAGCGAAAAATGTTCGAGTACCCATTGTGAAGCTGTGTGCATTCCTCAATGCAATATCTCAGAAGGTAATCAATCCAGATATTCTGCCAAGGTTACAGAAGGATGTGGTACAATGTCTTGTTAGTTTTGAATTGGTGTTCCCACCATCCTACTTCAATATTATGACGCATCTCCTGGTTCACCTAGTGGAAGAGATTGTCATTCTCGGTCCGGTATTTCTGCACAATATGTTCCCCTTTGAGAGGTTCATGGGAGTCTTAAAGAAATATGTTCATAATCGCTAGACGAAGGAAGCATCTCCAAGGATATGGAACAGAGGAGGTCATTGAGTTTTATGTTGACTTTATTCCCGACCTTAAGCCGATTGGTGTTTCCGACTCATGCATGAGGGAAGACTAAGTGGAAAAGGCACGCTGGGAAAGAAAGCAATGATATGTAGGGACGGGATTCTTTCACTAAATCACACTACAGTTCTACATAATTCCACCTTGGCAGCTCAGATATCGAGGAACACAAGAATATTGTACGCTCCAAAAACCCGGGGAAGCCTAAATCATGGATTACAGATGAACACATGAAGTCTTTCGGTGGTTGGATGCGGACACATCTCTTGAATGACACCACTGTTGGAGGTCAGCTATACTTGTTGGCCGCGTCACCATCTTCTACTGTATTGAATTTCCAAGGGTACGAAATAAATGGGAATACATTCTACACGATCGCCCAAGATAAAAAGAGCACCAACCAAAATAGTGGTGTCCGCTTTGATGCAATAGACGAGAATGGACAAAAGGACACATATTATGGTTACATAGAGGAGATATGGGAACTAGACTATGGATTCTCTTTTAAGGTCCCTTTGTTTCGCTGCAAATGGGTTAACCTGAATGGGGAAGGGGTAAAGATAGACCAGTTGTACAGAATGACAATAGTGGATCTCAACAATCTTGGTTATAGAGATGAACCATTCGTCCTAGCCAATGATGCTCAGGTTTTATATGTGAAGGACATGTCCTCCAGACCGAAAGAAAGAAAAAATATGCAAACGAATACATCATATGATGAGCCAAAGCGTCACATAGTTCTTTCAGGGAAAAGAAACATCATGGAATCGAGGACAAGATAGACATGTCAGAAGATTATAATAAGTTTGATGAAATTCTGCCCTTCACAGTGAAAACTGACCCAAGCATTCCGTTAAGTAAAGAAGATGCTCCATGGTTACGTCTGAAGCGATCATAAGGAAGGACATATGCCAAGAAGTTCATGCTCATATTATGTAACTCTAGTTCAAGTCTTTCGCGGTTTGTGGCTTGACCGAAGGATATCTTTCGCGGTTTGTGGCCTTTAGTCCCGGTTTTGTAGTCTCAGTTTTTAATATTAATAAATGTCTTGAGTGTTAGTCATGTTTTGTGGCTGGACCGGGACTATGAAGAAGTTGTCCCGACTCATATTTACCATTAATATCTGATCTCCAAACGCGTGCAGTGACATATTAGGGAGTGCCTCTACGACCAGTTTCTTGTAGATGCCGGAGGACTGGGATCCGGCGGCATCTCCCTGAAACTAGTCGTAGTGGTGTCCCTGCTCTCGAAAACCATCTTGCAGCTTGTAACTTCTCTAACTAGATCAATACGCCTCGGAGCTAACTAATTTCACATATTAGGGAGTGCCTCTATGACCAGTTTCTCGGAGATGCCGGAGGACTGGGCTCCGCTTAAGATCTCCCCAAACTGGCAGTGGTGTCCTGCTCGAAAACCATCTTGCAGCTTGTAACTTCTCTAACTAGATCAATACGCCTGAGCTAACTAATTTCACATATTAGGAGTGCCTCTATGACCAGTTTCTCGGAGATGCCGGAGGATCGGGCTCCGGCATCTCCTAAATGGCCGTAGTGGTGTCCCTGCTCTCGAAAACCATCTTGGAGATGCCTCAAACTGGCTGGAGGACTGGACTCGCAAGGATGCCAATTTATAGTACAAGCAGCTCGGCATAGTGTCGACACTTACGAAATAATGTCGACACTCACCCCTATCATTAGTGCTGCCTCGTGTTTTGTCCCGGTTGGTGTCTCCAACCGGGACTACAGGTTGATCTTTAGTCCCGGTTGGTGACACCATCCGGGACAAGGTACACGCTGCACGACATAATGTCGACACTCACCCCTATCATTAGTGCTTCCTGGCCCAGCCTATCTTGATGCACACATAGAGATCCAATGCAAGTTCTAACGATGCTCGTCCCCTATCTTCATGCACACTGGTTCGACCATAGTTAGAAATTTAGATAATTCAAAACGGGCATAATAAATTCAAAAAAATCCGAACAATGAAAATCCTTCGCGTGGTGTCATATTATGTTACATAGTTGAAAGGAAAAATACCAGACTTGGTATATTGATCATGTTTCGAAAAAACCTTCACAAAATGACCTATCATGTTCGAGGTTTCATGGCTTTCGGTCCAAATGACCGATGTTATGTGCTGAATTACGGCATAGTTTGTGATGTTGTGCCCATATTATGCATGTGTGTGGACATTGGTGTGGAGAACAATGTTGCAGGAGGAAGTTTTCCTTTTTTGTCGCACGGAAAAGCCCTTTTCCATTTTCCGAGCACAAAAAACGGGTCATTTTGTGAAGTAACCACCAAAATGCTATTTCAGAATGCTACCATCCCATTTTCCTAAAATACTAGACCACCTTACATGGACTATCTCCCAACCGGGACATCTCAAACCTTTTTGTCCATCCCGGGTAAAAAGGACAAATGTCTGCCGAATCGGTAGGAAGTGGGTCCGGTTTGTACTACAGGTACATGATCTATCGCCCGTGATTTTTTGAAAAAAATCATTTTTAGACTCGCAATATGTGGTTTCTTCAGAGATCCAATGCAAGTTCTAACGATGCTCATCCCCTATCTTCATGCACACCGGTTCAACCATAGTTAGAAATTCAGATAATTCAAAACGGGCATAATAAATTCAAAAAAAATCCGAACAATGAAAATCCTTCGCGTGGTGTCATATTACGTTACATAGTTGAAAGGAAAAATACCAGACTTGGTATATTGATCATGTTTCGAAAAAACCTTCACAAAATGACCTATCATGTTCGAGGTTTCATGGCTTTCGGTCCAAATGACCAATGTTATGTGCTGAATCACGGCATAGTTTGTGATGTTGTGCCCATATTATGCATGTGTGTGGACATTGGTATGGAGAACAATGTTGCAGGAGGAAGTTTTCCTTTTTGTCGCACGGAAAAGCCCTTTTCCATTTTCCGAGCGCAAAAAAAGGGTCATTTTGTGAAGTAACCACCAAAATGCCGTTTTAGAATGCTACCATCCCATTTTCCTAAAATACTAGACCACCTTACATGGACTATCTCCCAACCGGGACATCTCAAACCTTTTTGTCCATCCCGGGTAAAAAGGACAAATGTCTGCCGAATCGGCAGCAAGTGGGTCCGGTTTGTACTACAGGTACATGATCTATCACCCGTGATTTTTTGAAAAAATCATTTTTAGACTCGCAATATGTGGTTTCTTCAGAGATCCAATGCAAGTTATAACGATGCTCATCCCCTATCTTCATGCACACCGGTTCAACCATAGTTAGAAATCCAGATAATTGAAAACGGGCATAATAAATTCAAAAAAAATCCGAACAATGAAAATTCTTCGCGTGGTGTCATATTATGTTACATAGTTGAAATGAAAAATACCATACTTGGTATATTGATCATGTTTCGAAAAAACCTTCACAAAATGACCTATCATGTTCGAGGTTTCATGGCTTTCGGTCTAAATGACCGATGTTATGTGCTGAATCACAGCATAGTTTGTGATGTTGTGCCCATATTATGCATGTGTGTGGACATTGGTATGGAGAACAATGTTGCAGGAGGAAGTTTTCCTTTTTGTCGCACGGAAAAGCCCTTTTCCATTTTCCGAGCGCAAAAAACGGGTCGTTTTGTGAAGTAACCACCAAAATGCCGTTTCAGAATGCTACCGTCCCATTTTCCTAAAATACTAGACCACCTTACATGGACTATCTCCCAACCGGGACATCTCAAACCTTTTCGTGCATCCCGAGTAAAAAGGACAAATGTCTGTCCGCTAGTTCAAAAAAAATCCGAACAATGAAAATCCTCCCGCCAGTTCTTCCTGCCATTTCTTCCCGCCAGTTTTTCCCGCCGGTTCTTCCCGCCAGTTCTTCCCTCCAGTTATCTTCCTGCCATTTCTCACTATATATATATATATGTAGGGTTGGCCTCCATTGTCATTGCACATCTCTAGACTCATATCTGCAACCTCATCACTCTTTCCCATGACTTCCACCGTAGCACTAACTCCCAGGGAGGCGGAGGCGCTTTGTGCCTCGAACTACCCCTGCCCGCCGGGCTACTGTGTCCCCGCTGGCTGGATGTTGAGCGCCGGAGGTGTGCCGGTTCCTCCTGTCCCTCTAGGTGTGGCGCGTCGGATGGCCATCACGAACCACTACTACTTCGAGCTCACGCCGAAGCAGCGGAGGAATCCCAGATGGCATCCCGACTATTTCCCGACTTGGGAAGCCTTCTTCGTGGATCGGCGTGAGAGGGCACTCGCCAGGCACGAGGAGAAGGGCCCACCTCCTCCGAACTTCAACGAGGCCGGCCGTCGGCTGTGGTGGCGCGGCCGGACTCTCCAGAGCGTCATGTCCTACGACACGGCCGCCAACTCTAGCCCCCGCATGCTCTACCCTCAAGTCCATCCCACTCGTACTCAACCTTCAAGGTTCAACTACGGCGACCCCGACGACGATAGCAACGACATGACAAGTAGCCCGAAATTACAAAGTAGTATTACAGGTGTAGGCAGGAGCATGGCTGAATTATTCCAACATTGGAAAACAAGTTCGGCCAATTGTGGCTTAATCTGGCCATGTATCTTAATTTTCAGTTCTTCTATGTAACTTTGTGTTAGTTGCATTATGTACTTTAATTCCAGTTCTATCCTAATCAAATTTTCTTTCCGCCCATTATTTTCCGTCCTTTTTTTTCCGCCCATTAAAAACAGAAAATGGTTTTGAATTACTTATTCAAATCCAAACACTTTTTATGTTTAAAGTTTTTCTAAATTCCAAATTGATATTAAAAAAATATAAGTTAATTCATTTTTAATTGTAAATGGTTCATATTTTAAATGGTTACATTAATTATTTTTTAAAACAGAAAATGGTTCTGAATTATTTATTCAAATCCAAACACTTTTTATGTTTAAAGTTTTTCTAAATTCCAAATTAATATTCAAAAAAATAAGTTAATTCATTTTTTATTTTAAATGGTTACATTAATTATTTTTTAAAAATAGAAAATAGTTTTGGATTATTTATTCAAATCCATACACTTTTTATGTTTAAAGTTTTTCTAAATTCCAAATTAATATTTAAAAAATATAAGCTATTTCATTATTAATTTTAAATGGTTCATAGTTTAAATGGTTACATTAATTATTTTTAAAAACAGAAAATGGTTTCGAATTAGTTATTCAAATTCAAACACTTTTTATGTTTAAAGTTTTTCTAAATTCTAAAGTAATTATCATTTAAAAAACATTACAAATTTAAACCCCAAAATAAAAAATAAGGCGGGAACAGAGAGAAAATACCTGAAAAAATTTGAAAATAGGGGAATACGTCCCGGTTGGAGCCACCAACCGGGACTAAAGAAGCCCTGCGCGCGCGCCCCTTTATCTGCTGAAAATTGGAGTATACGTCCCGGTTGGTGGCTCCAACCGGGACGTATGACCCTTTAGTCCCGGTTGGAGCCACCATCCGGGACAAAAGGTCCTTCCTTTACATACGCATGCCTCTTCTTCTTCTTCTTCTTCCCCTTCTCCATTCTCTGCAACCACCCGACGCTGCCTCGTCCATCGCCGTCTCCGTCCATCGCCGCGCGCCGCCTCGGTACGTCTCCGGCCGCGCGCGTCGCCTCCGTACGTCGACCAGCGCCGCCGGCGCCTCCACCTCCCTCTCCTCCCCCGACCGCCACAGCGCCGCCCGCGCCCACCGCCGCCGCCGGTACCGTACGTGGCCGCGCCTTCCCCCTCGCCTCGCTCGCCCGCTGGGGATCACCGCCACCACCCGTTGACCGCCTCCCTCCCTTTCCCCGCAGGCCCGACGCCCGCGAGCCGCCGCCGTCGCCACCGACGCCGCCCGCCACTCCAGCCGCCGACCGCCGTCGCCTGCGCACGCGCCGCCACCGCGAGGAGATCCGCCACCTCGCCCCCGACGCCGTCTCACCTTCCGCCGCCGCCGAGGACCGCCACCGCCGCCGCCCCGACCGTCGCCGCCGCCACCGTCGGCTGCTCCGGTGAGCTTCCCCTCGCGTGCTTCCTCTGCCCTCCGATCAACATCCAATGGTCCAGATGGACCATTGACTAGTCAGCCTAGGTCAGCACCACGTCAGCGCCACGTCGGCGTGGTCAAACGGTCATGTTTGACTATTTAATTTAATTCGATTTTTTTGGCAGATTTTAGATGGAACTTGTAAAATTCATAGAAAATAATCTACTGGGCCTCACAGGTGATTAGAAGAACATAGTAACCCCTCACAGGTGATTCCGGAGTTTCCCCGAGTTAGGGTTTGCGCCCCTTGGAACCCCGTTTAATTTGTCGAGCGTGCTTTAGGGTTACTTTTCAATACAATTTACCTTGTCATATCATCATACTTGCTTGATCATTGCATCGATGCTTTAGGGTTTCCCTTTATTTTCGGTGTTTGGATTATTAGGTTTATTATTAGTTAGGTATTATTAGGTTTATTAATTAGTTTGGTATTATTAGTCTTCGTCCCTATCTTAAAAACCCTATCTTAGATAAGTAATCATTAATACCCCTTAGGTGCATGTGGGTTCGATGATGTGCCTTCGCCAGGGCATTCCGAACCCTCTTAAATCGATTCCAATATGATATTTTGTTAGTATCTAGTGTTACCTATCTGCTGGATAGTTTCCCTTTTGTAGCCTTATACTCATGTTCCCCTCTCATATGCATCCGAGGTTTCTCTGAACTAGGTTTTACACCCCTCGGAACTCCGGAATATTGATTTTAGTTGATTTTAGCTAGAGTTACCTATCTAGTACACGGTTTCCTTTTTGTAGCTAGGTTTAGGGTTTAGGGTTTCTCTTCATTTTTATTATTGTGTATGTATATATTAGGGTTTCTCTGAATTAGGGTTTATATCTCTCAACACCGTACTTAACTTTCTCCTTTAGCCGCTTTGACTTATTCATTTTTCCACCTATGCAGAAAATATGGACCCACACGTCAGAGACGAAGAAAAGGAAGAGTTGATCCAAGGTGTGATCCGTGGGGAAGAAAATTTAGACGTATCAACGTTTCTGAACAACTCCGGTGAGGGTGATCCTCTTTTTACCAGAATAGACGACTTGTTTGAGGTTGAAGGTGTTGCCTTCCACGAGGGAGAAGGCAATGCCTTGTGTAATCGAGAAGACGACCGCTCCGGCGAGGTGCATGTAATATAATTAATTCATTAATTAATCATCTGCTATCTATCTAGAAATAGTAACGACGACCTTTCTTCTTTTAGCCCTCCGGATCGAAGGAATCTACTGAAAAGAGCAGACGAGGCCCAACCAAAAAGTTGCAAGAACATGAGAGGTTCATGATCGAAGATGTCGCTGAAGACGGCAAACCGACAGCTCCCGAAGTTGTCGCAAACAAATTTGTGGCACAATGCGGAGTAATCGTTAGGGACTTAATCCCGATCACCATTAGAAATTGGAATAGGCCTGCTAATGCGGATGAAGAGGGAACATGTTTATTTGTCCCTAACCACGCCAAAGATTTACTATGGAAGAGGCTCATGGTTAATTTCAAACTACCGAAGATAGAGCTGGATCCAAATGCGGAGGATCCAGTTGAGGACGCCTTACAACATGGGAGAGCCATGGAGGCTAAGGTCAGGTAGTGGGATTTGAAGAAGATGGCCCAGTGTTTCACCAACTGGAAGAAAAGATTGCACCTTGACTATGTCGTGAAAGAGGAGACTCCCGATTTCAAGAATATTCAGTTTGAGAAGATAAAACCATTCTGGGCTGAGTTTGTGGAATACAAGAAATCAGAAAAATCTAAGAAAATGTCTGCAACGAATAAGCTGAATGCTGCTAACAAGAAGTATCACCATACTATGGGCAAGGCGGCTATAGGGCTGGCATTCCTAAGTGGGAGAAACTTGAGAATGAATTGCGTGCTAAAAACATCACCCCAGAGACAGACGATTGGGTAGATCGTGCAAGGAATTGGGTTTACGGGCATGGGGGCACGTTGGACTCGGAAGGGAGGTGTATATATAACATACGACATAAAGAAGACCCCTTGCCAATCGAGAGGATGAGAAAAGCAAGAAGGTTAAAGATGGGGACTTCATTCCCGATAGAGAGAATGATGAGCTCACACTCGCCCTTGGAAATAAGGAACATGATGGACGAACACGAGGCACAAGAGGCTCCCAACCATGGAGGACTGGGTTTCCCAAAGAGAGGAAGAAATATCCTGATAGAAGCCATTAGAGGAGAAAGGACAGGGCGGAAGTTGAAGCAGATAGTCAGAAAGAGCGAATGGGTTTAATTGAAGAATGATTAAAGCAACAACAAGATGAAATTAACGCACTTAAAGAGCAAAGTACTACCAGCCCATCTCAGCATCACACTGCATTCGATGCTACCGGCCTATCGAATAATCGAAAAAGCAGTGTGGCTTCCACCGAGATCCCGGGTGATGACAATGGCGATGACGATGGTGCACCGACGATGGCTCCTATTGGCTACCCAGTGGATGATATCACAGAGATGACACACTATGAGCTACATGTCAAAGTTGTGAACATATCAATGAAGGTGGTGTTGGAGATATGCCCAAGAGGCAATAATAAAGTGGTTATTATCATATCTTCATATTTATGATAAATGTTTACATACCATGCTATAATTGTATTAACAGGAAACATTAATACTTGTGTGATTTGTAAACATAAAAGAGTCCCTAGTAAAGCCTCTTGTTAAACTAGCTTGTTGGTTAATATATGATCATTGTTTCCTGATCATGAACATAGAGATGTTATTAACAACAGGGTCATATCATTAGGAGAATGATGTGATGGACATACTCCTATAGATAAGCATAGCATAAAGATCAAGTCATTTCAATAGTTCAATTGCTATATGCTTTCTGATACATAGTAACCTAATTCCTTCGACCATGAGATCATGCATATCACCTTTACCGGATGGATGCTTTGATGTCATCAAACACCACACCGTAACAGGGTGGTTATAAAGGTGGCATTGAGTGTTCGGAAAGTATTGGTTGAAACACATGGATCAAGAGTGGGATTTGTCCATCCACATGACGGATAGATATACTCTGGGCCCTCTCGGTGAAATGTCATCCAATTAGCTTGCAAGCATGTGACCGCTCACAAGGGATCACATATCACGGGAACGAGAAAAGAGTACTTATCAGTAACGAGGTTGAACTAGGTATGCAGAGATACCGACGATCATAACCTCGGATAAGTAACATATCGTGAGACAAAGGGAAATTGGTATCGTATGTAAGTGGTTCATTCGACCGCCAAGTAATCGTAGAAATATGTAGAGCCATATGAATTTCCAGATTCCTCTATTGGTTATTGATCGAAGAAGTGTCTCGATCATGTCCGCATAATTCACGAACCGTAGGGAGACACACTTAAGGATTCGACGTTGTTTGAGTAGTTATGGTATTATGAGAAAGAGACCGAATGTTGTTCGGAGTCTCGGATGGGATCCGGATATCACGAGGAGATCCGGAATGGTCCGGAGAATAAGATTCATATAAGTAAAGTCCCATTTGAGTTGGGGAATGGTTCCGTGTTTTCATCGGGAACATTCTAGAAGGTCCCTAATGTCCGGCACTGAGGGGAAGGGTACATGAATGTGTCATTGTAAGTTGGAATGATTGCATCATGTACTAGGTGTCTTCGCTGTCCAAAATAAAGGATTTATTTAAATCCTAAATTGAAAAGTCAAACGGCTAGTTTGAAAGTCAAACGGCAATTTTGGGAAGTGGAAGAGAGGAGGATTGGTGGAGGCCGAATTGGAGGAGGGTTCCTCCTTGGCCGCCCCACCAAGCCGACTTGGGAGGGACTCTCCTCCCTTGGCCGGCCAGCCTCCCACCTATATAAGGAGGGGCAGGGCTCCCTCCTAGCACACACAAGTTCCTATCTTCTACCTCCGGTTTAGAGCCGTTTTGGTTTAGAGCTTCTAATTTCTTTAGCCAGCGGTTTAGAGCCTTCTAATTGGTTTAGAGCCTTCTAATTGGTTTAGAGCCTTCTAATTGGTGTGTCTAATTACTAGACCACTAATAGCCTCTCTCATAAGCTTCACCATACTCGCACCGGCTTAAGGCGAAGCCCTGCGGGATTTCCCCTCTACTTAGGTACCACGCCGTTGTCTGCGGAATCTCGAGGAGAGTGCTACAACCTCCGCTGCTGGAACAAGGAGAGGAAGGTCTTCCGAAAATTTAACGTGTGACCGATCATGGAGCGCGGCTAGAACGTGGCGCTGGAAGGATCGTCTACGCGATCTTGAGATCGGAAAGAGTACGACTACATCACCCACGAGAATCTGCTCTCGTTAACCGCTTTGGAATCTTCGAGGGTGAGTTCCTCTATCGACTCGTTGCTACAATCTAGTAGATAGATCTTGGCTTGTTTGTTTGTATGCGATAGAAAATTTTTGTTTTCCATGCTACGAACCCCTCTGGGTATCGAGCCGTGTCTATATGTAGATCTGTTGACGCGTAGAACACAATGGTCATTGTGGGCATTGATGCTTTTATTGTAGATTGCTTTTTGTGTACTTTGCATCTTGCGGTATGATGGGATGAAGCGGCCCGGGCTAACCTTACATGACATCGTTCATGAGACTTGCTCCACGCTTGACATGCAACTTGTATTGCATAAGTGGCTCAAGGGTGCTGTTTCTCCTAGCATAGTTAAGATCCAATTTACAACGGGTAATCAACAATGCTAGTATCAATGTTGTGGTTCTTGTTCGTAAGTTAGAACGACACTTATTGAAAGCCCCAAACCACGTAAAATATGCAAAGAAAGTAGAGGCGTCTAACTCTGTTTTGCAGGGGTGTGCAGTGATGTGATATGGCCATGATTGTGATTATATTTGATGTATGCAATGTTCCTTATTGTAAGTTGGCAACCGGCAGGAGCCATATGGTTGTCTTTAGTTTCATTAAGACCTGCGTGTCTATTCAAAATAGTTGTAATAGTTGAAGCTGGTGGACGACAACCATGAAGAAGCGTCATTGACCTTGATGCTATGCCGGTGATGATGGAGATCATGTTCGTGCTTGAAGATGGAGATCGGAAGCACAAAGAAAAAAGGCCATATCATATCACATATTATGAATTGCATGTGATGTTAATCCTTTATGCATCTTGTATTGCTTAGTAGACGACGGTAGCATTATAAGATGATCCCTCATGCACATAAATTTCAAGTTCTAAAGTGTTCACCCTTAGTATGCACTGCCAAAGCTTGCTGCTCAAGCACCACGTGATGATCGGGTGTCTTTGATTCCTGGTGAATACAACGTAAGCAAGCCAGATTTGCTTATGCGGTAGCTAAGGTTTGATCTTGACGAGCCTAGCATGTACAGACATGGCCTCAGGAACACGGATTACCGAAAGGTAGAGCATGAGTCATATGGTTGATATGATGAACATGATGATTGTTCGCCATTGAAACTATATCAACTCTCGTGATGATCGGTTTTGATGTGGTGGATTTGGTTCGTGTGATCACTAAAACAATGTGAGGGATATTGTTTTGAGTGGGAGTTCACCTAGATTAATTTAATTATTAATTAGAACTCAATTTATCATAAACTAAATCAAAATGAATTTGCATAGTTGTTGTAGTCATTGGCATCCGTTTACCACCTTGCGCTTAGTTATAATTGAGATGATAGAACTATAGAATTCTGGTTAGTTACTTTACGAACTGGTATCGTATTGTATTGAAGTGTTAATCTAAAGTTTAAAAGTCCTATTGCAAACTTTCAGTAAGTTCCGATCACTCCATGAAGTTTAATAATTAGTATTAAATCAAGAGTAACAATTCCAAATGTTAGTATATAAGTATCATGTTTGTCTCCATGATTCTTGATATTCAAAGATTGTCTTAATATCAAGGTTATCTAGGATCTGAAAGAGTTGTTTCAGAAACCATGATGTGTGGAAGATATTGTGATATCTGAAACAAAGTTTTGGTTACAACATGATAGAGTATAATATGGCAAAGTTCATGTTCTCATATTTTGATGAGAATTTGCAAAAGGTTGGAGACACTAGTTGTCCTAATCCTCCAAAAGGTTTTGGAAAGCAACATTATACTCATAATTCATCGTGATAAGCTAAAAGTATCTTGATCATGGACGATTCCATGATAAGGTGAATATTTGATGTAGGTAAAATGTTTACTACACCAAGAGATTACTAAAGAAAGGAATTTGGAAGAACACCAAACATTTGATGATGGTGATCTACTTCAAAGTGCAAGTCCAAAGACATTTGTATTTAATTATACACGCTTTGGATTATGTGTCATATGTATGACTCCACTATTGATGTTGATAGATTCTTTCGAACAGAAAAGGAAATACTGAAAGAGAATCTCATAAGTATATGGCAGAAAAGAAAAGACTAGAATTGTTCAGTTTAAAGTATATAGATGATATACATGTTATGGCTATATTCTTTGCTTATTAAACAATGTGGTTCTTAAGTACTTGATACTGAATTTGTTGGTATGAATCGTCATACGAAACAACACAATTCATGAACTACAATGGCCTAAGTAACTAGCAAAAGAATATGTGATGATGTTCATCGAGAACAAAATAAAGGGTTATTGTGTTGCTCGTTAAACATCAAAGCTTGCCTTCAAGATTTGTTTTATCAGGTATTATGAGAACAAAAGGGTTGTTCAAATAATTTCCGTAATTCATAAAAGATGGATGATTCACAAATCTCGTTGGAGAAATCACATCCATAAAACTAGTGCTAAAATTGTCGAAAGACAAATTGATTGAAAGATCACTTAGGAAGTGACATCGCCGTTTAAATTATATTGGAAAGAAAACATGAAGAAACTCCATGTGGATGGAATTTTGGAGTCTTTCGATTTTTGATCAAATGACGTTTGTGAAACTTTCCTATAGATAATTGAAACTTCGTTCATAGGCCAAAAGGGAACGAAAGACTAGCTTATTGGAACTTGTGCATATTGTTGTACGAACTCCATTATGTGTAGTCAAGAGCGATGGATTTCAACTTCATATGCTTTCTCCGAAAATTTGAGTGAATATATGAATATTTACTTAATAAGGATGAAGTATGAAATATTTGAAAAGTTCAAAGATTTTCAAGATGAAGAGCAAAATCATTGTAACAAGAATATAAATAGTTTATGATAAGATCATAAAGGAAGATATTTGAGTTACAAGTTTAGCATAATACCTAAGATTTAAGGAATCGTTCCGTGGATTTGCATTTTCCCGAAACACCATAATAGTATGGAGTGTTCGAGATATGTAATTAAAACCTTGTTTGACATGGTAAGATCAAAGGTGTAATATATAGAACTGCCATTATATTTTAAAGATTAAAAGCTTTAGAGACTACCGTTTTCCACTAAAAGAGCTCCATCATAATCCGCTGAAATGACACCATATAAGGTTATGGTTTGGGATAAAACCCAAGTAGTCCTTTCTTAAACATTGGTATGCTATGCATAAGAAAGATGTTTGCAACCAAAGTCGGATAAACCTGTCTTTGTATTACTGTTAAGTATTCCTCCATAAACACCGGAGACAAAGGTGTTTGTCGCTTAGAACGTCAAGTTTCTTTGAGAAGGAATTTTTCGTGAAAAGTTAAGTGGGAGGACAATAGAACTTTGATAAGGTTAAAAGAACCTTAGCTATATGTGCAAGATTAAGTTGCGAAAAGTGTTAGGAGGCAAAGAATAATGCTCATGGCTCACGTGCCTCAAAGGTTGTGGTCACGGAGGTCTAAGTTTCTATTGAAACAAGTAGGTCGGATGAACAATCAAATACCAAGATTTGAGGGTTGAATCATTATTTGAGAATAATGAACCTACTACATGCAAAGAAGCGATGATGGGCCCTGACTCCGTCAAATGGCTTGAAGCCATATAATCCGTGATAGTTCCATACACGAGAAATCAAGTTTTGAACTTGAAGGACCCTCGAAAAAGGTGTAAGACCTTGCAGTTGTGTTTGGATCTATAAAGAAGTAGACATGGATGTTTCACATCTATGAAATAGTCGACATGTTGGGAAAGAGTTCACAACAATGTTCAAAGGTTGTATATGACAAGATTTGATCTTTCATAGCGATTTTTAGTCTAGACGGATTAATGTAGCAACCACTACATATAATTTGTTATGTGGTAGTAGAATAAACAAAACAAGTTCTTCTAATAGAATGGTTACCTAGGACGTGTGCATGACACGGTCCATAGGGTTTTGTTAATTCAAAGGATGCTAAAAGCATATGCAAACTTCAATGGTTAAAGTGAGCATCGCGGAGTTGGAATCTTCACTGTGATGAAACTGTTAAAGGAGTTTAAAAGTTCATTAGAGACAATGAAGATGCTTGCATTTGCAAGAAATTAAGTGGGAGCGCTAAAGACATATTTCTAATACATTATGTGGAGTACATATTGTTGATTAGAAATGATGTATCTTTTATTAACACATATTAAGAATTTCATCCCGATGAAAGACTTAGGCAAAACCCAAATATTTGGCATCAATAGACGCTAATATGGTTGTGCCAGAAGTACATAGACAAGATATTGAATGAGTTCAATATAGAAACTACAAGAGAGGTTCTTGTCGCACAGAAAGGATTGAATGAGTTCAATGTTGATGATATATTCAAGTGTATTGGCACTTGGTAAGTGAAACAAAGATTCAAGTATAGATTGATACTTGATGTATGAAATCACAAAGAATATTTATATCAATCATACTGTGATATGTACAAATCCAGATATGTCCTATGCTCTAAATGTTGTGAGCATATACCAGAATGATTCGTAAGATGATCATTGGACAATAGTAAGGATATTCTTATGATCTTTTGGAAGAACTAAGAGTATAATATTTGTAGAAGTGACAAATAGATGGTTAGTTCATTGTAAAAGTACTACATTGATACTAGCTTTGTCACAAAATACAAATTAAGTTTATCTCAATCTAAACTAAGGGTGGCACAATATAATGGAAAGTGAGTTCCATAATGGATTTGGATGAGTTCCAAAGTTAAGACATTGTGACAGATACTTCAACAAAAGGCTAAGTATATGACTGCTATTATAGCAGCAAAAGAGGGCATTTGTGTCAAGTAGTTTGTTATCAAACTAGGTGTAGTTCACAGCGGGATAATACTATGAAGATATATTGTGCGACAATATTATCAACATGTTTTAACCCCAAAGAACTAAAGGTCACACCGAAAGACCAAATCATACAAAGCCATCTCATTAGAGAATGAGTGATGCGTAGAGACGCAAAGATATGCAATTACACACGGACCTGGAAGTGTCAGATCCGGAGATCAGTTGACCACTAGCAATCGTGTACATACAACACCGGAAAGCCATAGGTGTTGAATACACAAAGGTTTGAAACTAGATTATTGACTCTAGTGCAAGTGGGAGACTGTTGGAGATATGCCCAAGAGGCAATAATAAAGTGGTTATTATCATATCTTCATATTTATGATAAATGTTTACATACCATGCTATAATTGTATTAACAGGAAACATTAATACTTGTGTGATTTGTAAACATAAAAGAGTCCCTAGTAAAGCCTCTTGTTAAACTAGCTTGTTGGTTAATATATGATCATTGTTTCCTGATCATGAACATAGAGATGTTATTAACAACAGGGTCATATCATTAGGAGAATGATGTGATGGACATACTCCTATAGATAAGCATAGCATAAAGATCAAGTCATTTCAATAGTTCAATTGCTATATGCTTTCTGATACATAGTAACCTAATTCCTTCGACCATGAGATCATGCATATCACCTTTACCGGATGGATGCTTTGATGTCATCAAACACCACACCGTAACAGGGTGGTTATAAAGGTGGCATTGAGTGTTCGGAAAGTATTGGTTGAAACACATGGATCAAGAGTGGATTTGTCCATCCACATGACGGATAGATATACTGGGCCCTCTCGGTGAAATGTCATCCAATTAGCTTGCAAGCATGTGACTGGCTCACAAGGGATCACATATCACGAACGAGAAAAGAGTACTTATCGAACGAGGTTGAACTAGGTATGCGTAGATACCGACGATCATAACCTCGGATAAGTAACATATCGTGAGACAAAGGGAAATTGGTATCGTATGTAAGTGGTTCATTCGATCGCAAAGTAATTGTAGAAATATGTGGGAGCCATATGAATTTCCAGATTCCTCTATTGGTTATTGATCGAAGAAGTGTCTCGATCATGTCCGCATAATTCACGAACCGTAGGGAGACACACTTAAGGATTCGACGTTGTTTGAGTAGTTATGGTATTATGAGAAAGAGACCGAATGTTGTTCGGAGTCTCGGATGGGATCCGGATATCACGAGGAGATCCGGAATGGTCCGAGAATAAGATTCATATAAGGAAAGTCCCATTTCGAGTTGGGGAATGGTTCCGTGTTTTCATCGGAACATTCTAGAAGGTCCCGGAATGTCCGGCACTCCGGAGGGGGGAAGGGTACATGAATGTGTCATTGTAAGTTGGAATGATTGCATCATGTACTAGGTGTCTTCGCTGTCCAAAATAAAGGATTTATTTAAATCCTAAATTGAAAAGTCAAACGGCTAGTTTGAAAGTCAAACGGCAATTTTGGGAAGTGGGAAGAGAGGATTGGTGGAGGCCAATTGGAGGAGGGTTCCTCCTTGGCCGGGCGCCCACTGCCGACTTGGGAGGGACTCTCCTCCCTTGGCCGGCCAGCCCTCCCACCGATATCAGGCGGGGCAGGGCTCCCTCCTAGCACACACAAGTTCCTATCTTCTACCTCCGGTTTAGAGCCGTTTTGGTTTAGAGCTTCTAATTGCTTTAGCCAACGGTTTAGAGCCTTCTAATTGGTTTAGAGCCTTCTAATTGGTTTAGAGCCTTCTAATTGGTGTGTCTAATTACTAGACCACTAATAGCCTCTCTCATAAGCTTCATCATACTCGCACCGGCTTAAGGCGAAGCCTGGGATTTCCCTCTACTTCCGTACCACGCCACAGTCGCCGGAATCTCGAGGAGAGTGCTACAACCTCCGCTGCCTTGGAACAAGGGAGAGGAAGGTCTTCGTCGAAAATTTAACGATGTGACCGATCTGGGAGCGCTGCTGGAACGTGGCGCTGAAGGATCGCTCACGCGATCTTGAGATCGGAAAGAGTACGACTACATCACCCACGAGAATCTGCTCTCGTTAACCGCTTTGGAATCTTCGAGGGTGAGTTCCTCTATCGACTCGTTGCTACAATCTAGTAGATAGATCTTGGCTTGTTTGTTTGTATGCGATAGAAAATTTTTGTTTTCCATGCTACGAACCCCTACAGGTGGCGGTCGGCTATGCCTTACCAATTGGACCCACACCAACTTACCACTGTCGTCCGGTTCCAGAGGGCTACGCTATTGTCGGGGTGGATGAAATCATGCCCACCTTTGAAGTTTTGGATCTTCACTACCCTGCAGGTGAAGGGGATGTGACTGTACTGGGAGACGCAAAAAACGTCACCATTCTATGGCCGAAGGAATGTATCGTGCTTCGAAATCACACGCCAAGGCCATCTTCACCGCCGCCTCACCCGTGTCCCGCGAGGTCGTCGCCGCCGCGGCAGCCGTCTTCGTCGCCTCACCTGGCTTCGTCGCCTCACCAATCTCCAGCCGAACATCATCATGGAGCCATCGTGGCGCCTCAGATAAAAGCGAAGCGCATCGCCATCTTGTGTCGTGGTAAGCAATCGAAACATAAACAAGAGCCTCTTCCAAAAGTACCAAAGGTTCCTCCCAAGAGAGCTTATGACTCTTGAAGAGGAGATCAGCGATCGTTGATGCGAAACGAGAAGCGTTTTTAAGCTAAGAGGTGGCCGAAAGAGCCAGAGTTCCCCAGCACCAAAGAAGAAAAAGCCAAAGTGTTGAAAATGCTAAACACTCTTCATCAACCCGAGCCAAAGCTGTCATCAGACTATGAGCATTCTATTCCCAAGTCACATGCGGCACAAAAAGCCTCGAAGAGCAGTACTGATGCAAGCGAGAAATCTGTTGCCCAGCTCGGAGAATAAGCAAAACAGTCTTGCGCCCCTCTCAAGGTGATTTCCCAAACCAATCTGGGTCGAGCAAATATGGGGCCGAAGAGCAGTATGATCCAGAGGTAGTTGCACAATACGGAGAAGCTGTCGCTGCTCAAGGTATGAGTATTGCTCAGTACTTATCCTAGTTAGAGTTCTTCCCGGAGTGAAGTAGCATACAAATACCAAGACGGCAAACCTCTCGTCAAACCTGAGGAGGTAAACAATCTTCCAACAAAATGCGAAGATTTCATAATCGGTACATGCATGCCACAAAGGCCGGGCTAATCGATAGTGCTGAGGGTTACAAAAAAGCATCATGGGAAAGAAAAGGATGACATGATATCCATTGAATTTGATGAACTATTTCAATTATTCAATCAAGACGCCTTGGACAAATCGATCATCAGTGCCTATTGTATGTAAGTACTAATTCTGTAATTAATTTAGTCTCCAGCTATCTCACCTTGTTTATTGCATGTATATAATCATACTGTAATATGCAGAATGAAGATTCTCGAATGCAGCAGAGGATAAATCTATGACATTGGCTTCATTGACCCATATTGGGTTCATGAAGCTAATCTCAAAACAAGCCCCCAGGATACGCAGGATAATATAGTACACGCGTTAAGGTTTCAAGAAACCAAAAGGGAAATACTATTTCCTTACAACTTCGAGTGAGTGTTATTGTCTTCTATACACTTTCTATTTCGCTTACTCGATGTTAAGTATATAATTGATTAGTTATGCATTCGCAGCTTCCACTATATTCTGTTAATCATTCAACTTGACAAAGGGCGTGTACTAGTCATGGACTCGAAACATAAACCCCTTGAGATGTGGAAGGACGTGCAGATGCTTCTCCGGCGGTAATTCTAATCATTACGACACTATATCGGCAACGTTCGTGAGTTTTATGATATCAAGTAATTAATAACTTCTTTTATTCGTTTTCTTCGCCGGGCAGCGCTTGGAAACGGTTCACCAAAAAGGCTAGGGGTGTTTGGAAAGAGGAGCTTACATTTCAACCACTAGATGTAAGCACCACTAGCTATATCCACGCATCTCTTTGGTTTTGATACAGTTATTATCATGCTTGATTATTATTTTGATTGAACTATGTTCTCGTAAAGTGCCTAACGCAGGGAGCAGGTAATAATCTATGTGGATACTATGTTTGCGAGTTCATCCGGCAGACGTGCGATGAGAAGGGCAGAAATTTAGAGCAACTCCACGTACGTAAACAATTTCTATAGTTTTTAATTACAATCAAATTGTGTTTAGTTTCATTCATATAGACTGAATCCTTTTTTAAATCAGATCGAACGTCTACGGGATGGTCTTCTGCCAAAGGATCACGTACGAGCAATTCAGGAGGAATTGGCGGGATTCTTGGATGCAGAAGTCCTAAACCCAAAAGGGGAATACTATTCGGCTGTGTATAGACAATAGGGATTGTAAAAATAGCAACTTTTGTATGTAGTGCATGAACTCGATCCATGTATTGAATGTAATATTGTCATGATGATCTTGTGTAATATAACGGTTCCTTCATTGATAAGTGCAAAACACTAAATAAATGTAAGGTTCCCAACCTTTAATAAGGTAGAGATCCCTGTGTTTACAATGCTAGTCCCTGGATCAATAGCTAGCATCCACAGTTAAGATGTAATATCAAGAAACAAAGGTCATAATACAACGTTATAACCAGGAATAAAATAATTTATTACATCTTACATAGCTCATTTGGCTATTACATTACATTGCAGCAGAATATCTATAAGCATGGGGTCCTTCATCTTCAAAGTGCCACAGGCAGACATGTTGGTTGTAGACTTGTAAACCTAATCATTAAACTTCACTAATATCAAACAAACCTGCAACATAACAAGTTACAGCCACAAGGGTCAATACATTTGAATTGTATTGGCAAGTGATACCTTAGTATAATTTAGGTGGACTAGATACTATATGCAATTTGGCTAAGTGTAGCTTGGCTTGCTTTGCTCAAAATAGGTTTTGCCTTTTAGTTGAAATCACTAAGTTTTTCTTTGTCAAAACTTTTCCCAAGGAACCATCAATAGACATTGAGGTCCTTCACCCTTGTTCACCCACAAGTTTTTACTTAGAAATTGGGATGAGGAGATTCTTGATAGCTTCCATGTCTTGATGCTCAAGTTGTCCATTGCCATGGACTTGGCTAAGTACTTAGATTTTACACTCTGCAGAGGTTGTGCACTTTCCCCACCAGACTTGGTTTCACCAAGACAGGACCTTTCAGAAGCCTTTCCTTAGACCAAATGGACGAGATCCAACCTATCATTCCCACTACCACCAACTGTCCAAATGGCTAAGTTCTAGCAACCTATATGGTCCAGGCAGAGCCATATTGCCAAGTGGCTGCACTAGAAGCTTCTTAACACTTGGCCTCTAAAATCTCTTTGTTCCTGGGTGGCTTACCACAAGTGAGATACACAAGGTTCACCAGTCCCCTGGCCTTGTGTAACCACTCAACACAAACCATTCCTTCCATTCCACCCAGGTGATTCATTCACTTAGTTGTTTTATTAAACAAAACACAAGTCCTCAGACTTAGAAATTTTCCATAGCATGAATATATATTACACCCTTGTTTTCTACTAGCTAAGCTAAGCATGATAGTAGTAGGAATATTAACTTAGGAAATTTCTACTAAGGTTACATCTACTAGGATTTCCCATGGCATATTTTATACTTAGCAAAAATTCCATGCAAGTCCTACATAGAAATATCACTAATGCATAGTGAAAATAATGGGACAAAAGTATGAAGCATCACTTGCCTTTTTGGTAGAGTATAAGTTCACTCCTTGTCCTTGCTACAATCACACTCTTCAAGTCACTACAATTCAATCAAGCAAGGCACAAGTTCAATCTACCATTCAAGCAATTCATCGCATAAAATCATAGAAATAAGATAATGCATGCAAGCATGCCAAAGATTGTTTTATTTGGAAAAGTGGTTTCTAAAGTTTCACAAACATTTGAAAACACCTAATGGTCATTTTATAAAGTGGCAAAGTCATTTGCAAAAGGTTTCACTTTATAAACCATTTTTAAAACAAGGTATCATTTTATGTGGTGTAGAAATGTTTTAGTAAGGCATTAATCTATAGGATTCACAAAATATGTTTTCAAACCATAAAACTTTGTGTTTAGGGTCAGAGAGTTTATTTCCAAAACATTTCTCACAGGTTTTCTTCCAAAACCATTTTTAATAATTAACCCATATTTTTATTTGACTAGAATTGGTTTAAATCCAAGATTCATTCTTTTGTTTCACCAAATACATTTTTGAAACCACAATTTGTTTCATAGGGTCAGTAGGTTCAAAACACACCATTTGCAAAAGATTTTATCCTCAAAATCAGTTCAAAACAATTTTTATATCCTAAACATGCATACACAAGTTTCTGCAAAAACAAACATTTTAACAGAATCTTTTTACTAAAAAAGTGCATGGTTGGCTAGGGTTTGTTTTTCTGAATCCATTGATATAAAGTTTGCAAATTTTGGACGTGTAGATTTAAAGTTATGGAATTTACAAAATCACATATCTAATAGATTCAAATCTGTTTTTAAAACCAGAGTCTGGCCACGCGTCTTATTTCTATTGGTCAAAAACGTTTCGCGCGGATCAAGGGATGGCAGCCGTTAGATTTAAGTCATATCGCATGGTGCAGAGATGCTACTTACCCCTTCGCTCTCTTTCTATCCTAGACGCTGGATCCTAATCACACGTCGCACAACACACTTGCTAGAGGCGGCGTGAGGTGGCGGCGTCAGCTTGGCGGAGTCGACGCTACAGGAAGCGAGGAAGGAAGGGGATATGCTCACCGTGTTCGTGGAGTGATGCTGAAGCTCAACTTGCTTGCAGTTTGTCAAGGGGCGCACGGGATCAGTCGGGATTCCTCGCCGGAGTCAATGACGGCGTCGGGCGGCTCTGGAGGTCGTCGAGGGAGACGCTGCGGTTCACCCCGAGGAAAAACAGGGACACGGTTAGACGCGGGAGAGTGTGGCGAGTGCAGGAGTATCATTAGGAAGGAGAGGGGAGAACGGAGTTCACCTGGGAAGCTCGACGGAGCAATGGCAGACGGTGGTGGCGGTCAGTGGTTGTCTTTGCCGAGGTTCAGGGGCGCGCGCGAGCGAGCTAATGCCTCTGGGAGGTTCGCCAGGATGTGGGGATCAGGTGAGGGTGCTCGAGGAGGCAAGGGGCGGTGAGGGGCTGCCGGAATCATCGTCGGAGCGTCGTCGACAGAGGGTGGTGCGGAGAAGAATTGGGCGGCCTGGGGGCACACTAAGGTGGGGCGACAGAGGGGAAACGGAGGGGAAACGCAGGCGGTTAAGAGGGCGTCGTCAGGGGAATGATTCATTGTGCTAGTAATGTGAATTAAGCCGGGTGTTAATCGCCTGCAATGGCCGGCGAGGTGAGGGGCGTAGTCCGCGGGTGGGGAAGAAGGTGACGTGGGCATGGGGTCGTGGCGTCAGTGAGTGAGAGAGAGGGGAGGTGGGGTCGTTCTGTCAGTGGCTTTGCGGGTTCTGTCTTTGGTGCCAACCGTTTTCCTGCGGGAGAGATGGAGAGGTGGGCTGGCTGGGCTTAATGGGCCAGGCTAGTTGGGCTGGGTCCTTTTCTTATTTTTTTTCTGTTATGTTTGTTTTTCTTTTTCTCTTTTGATTTTTCTGTTTTGATTTTGTATAATCAATTCAAACCTCAATTTGATTTCAAACCTTTGTCAAATTTTGTGTAGGTTTAAGTACTGATTAAAAAAACTTTCTGAAGTCATTTTTAGGATAATTTATTCCATCTTTTTGGGGTCTTTTAATTAATAAAAAGGGCCCTTGTTTTAAATCAAAATAGGTTTTAATAATATTTCTAAACACCATTTAAAATCTTTTTAAACCTTCCAAAACTTTTCAGTAGGTTTTGTTTACTTAAAAGGGTGTCAAATAATTCATCTTGAATTATTTGGAAAAGCTTTTAATAAGATTTATTAATCATTTAAAATTGGTTTTGGGAATTTGGTTTAAGCCATTTGATTTTATTTTGGAAATTCTTTATCCTTTTATTTGATTTGGATTTGGGTTAAATTCATTCCACTTGTTTAAGGATTTGGCCAAGGTTTGGTTTGGTCTTTAAATATTCTTTAATTAATATTTCTTTCTTTAACTTATAAAATCCATATCTTTTTATTTAGAGATCCAAACTTGGTGATTCCAATTTATAAAATCTTGTTTAATATTTGTTTATCCTTTTAAATATATTTAGGATTATTTGCTCACCATTTGGTATGGATTTCTAGATAGGTTCTTTATTAGCTTTGGGAATTCAATTTCTTATCTTATTAAATTCATAAGATTTTATTTATGGTTCCAAATTGAGTGAAACCAATCTATATGGCTTTATAATATTTCTATTTGTCTTTCTTGATCATTTGTGAATGTTTGTTGACAAATTTTTATATGGATCTCATCCATGTATTTGTAGATAACTTGGAAATGATTTTATTCCATTTGGGTTTAGGGTTTTGGATTTATTTTCCAAGTGTTTAAATTTCCAGATACATTCATTGAGGAATGCATTTCCCTTGATTTGGATTTTGTTTTGTTGAATTCAAACTTTTACCAAAGTTTGTTCAAGATGGGGTTTTAAGTTTCCTTTTAGAAACGAAAGTTTCTTTTCACCCTGATTTTCAACAAAAAATTATTTTGTTTATTTTTTTTTTACATTACAAGATTTGGAAAATCTTGGGATGTGACAGGCTACCACCCTTAAAATAAATATCGTCCCGAGATTTGGGGAGTCTAGGGGTTACAAGTTGGCTCAAAGCAACTAGGGTACTACCACCCTTAAAAAAATTTCCAACTATATTACATATTGTCCTTCTTGGGATCTTGTTGAAATCTCTCTGGGCAAACATCTGCATAGTGTCCTTTGTTTCCACATTTGAAACATGTGACAAGGCTGAGATCCTTCATAGGCTTTATCTTAGGTTTCATCCTTTCTGGACAGTTGCTTGCATAATGTCCTTGGTTACCACAACTGAAACATGTGATAAGATTGAGTTCTTCACGTATCTTCTGTGGACAAGTTGCTACATAATGGACTAGCTCTTTGCAGTTGTTGCACCACACTTGGCCAATCTCCTTATACTTATTCTTCTCTGGACATTCACTGGCATAGTGTCCCATTTCTTTACAATGATTACATTGCACATGGCTTTTGTCCTTCTTTTTCTTGGGTTTCTCCAAAGCTAGGAGTGCTTCTAGTTCATGTTCTTCATATGTTATCTCATAGGTAGGAATGCCTACTGGTTTCTTTGACCTTCTATTGCTCCTTGGATAGTTCATATGCCTCTTCTTTGGTCCTTTAAATTGGGTCATATGGCATGGAGGTACAAGTGGAGATTTTCCTTTGTCTTCATCCTTCTTGGTAGACTTGGCTCTCTCATGATAGTCTGCAATCAGTTGTTGCACTCCACCTTGTTTCCTTTGTTCAACTATGGAATAGATGGGGCATTGGATAGGGACATGATTATTTCCTTCACATAGGAAACAAGTAGCTTGAGATGTGGGGCATTGGTTAATTGGATGTTTCCCTTCAAAATTGGGGCATTGATCTCCATGCTCCTTGGAAGTGTGATCCTTGTCTCCACAAATATTGCAAGCTTGGGTTCCTTCTAGAATAACATCTTTGTCATCTTTATTGTCACAAACTCCTTTGGAAGAGTTGCTTTCCATGTTGATCATTTGATCTGTCACCTTATGCAACAATTGGGCTTGGGTTTCCAAAAACCTTTGCAGGGTTGGATCTTCCCCACTGGTGTTGGCTATGAATTGAGCTGTCATTTGGTTCAACTGTTTTTGGGTTGCTATAAGTTCTCTCATGTTGTCCTCTTGGTTGTTGTTGTCACCATCCTGGATGTTGGAGTCTCTTGGAGAAGTCATCTGTTTGGGTTGGATTGGGATTAGAATAGGCAAAGTATTTCTAAGGGAAATAATTCTAATCACACACATCACAATTCACACAAACAATGTGCAAGCAATCACAAACAAACATTTCACTCAAACAACAAGTTTCAAGCATATTTTTAGGCAACCAAAAATATTTTTGTTACACCACATAAGTTGGTGGGTTTGTCTTAAACTAAATATGGTGGTCCATCTATATGGTTCACTTGTGATCTTTCCATCCTTCTTGGTTGATTCCACTTGAACATGATGTTTGTATCCTTAGAGAATTTCTTGCATCTTGATCTCAAAATTCAAGGTGATGATGGTTCCTTCTAAGTTGTGTTTCCTTAGTCTCCAAATCTTGAGCAAGATTTCTTGTCTCACTTGTCCTTAGTGATATCCAAGGTTGATGTCCTTGGTGAAAATGCTGAAGATGTTGAAGTCATTAGAGTTGAAGATGTTGAAGTCATTAGAGTTGAAGAAGTCCTTAGCACATGATGAAGTCTTTGGCCATGGGAAAGGCTTTGTCCATCAAGTTTGAAAAGGAAGATATGTAGAATCAAAACCAAAATGGTGGAGGAAAGAGTTTACAAGATTGTTTGTAAATAAGTTTTTGGAACAAATACAACTCCTATTTTTCAAAGGGTTTTTGTCCAATCCTAGGTTTACAAATCCTACAGGCAACACACTGCTCTGATACCATCTGTAAGGTTCCCAACCTTTAATAAGGTAGAGATCCCTGTGTTTACAATGCTAGTCCCTGGATCAATAGCTAGCATCCACAGTTAAGATGTAATATCAAGAAACAAAGGTCATAATACAACTTTATAACCAGGAATAAAATAATTTATTACATCTTACATAGCTCATTGGGCTATTACATTACATTGCAGCAGAATATCTATAAGCATGGGGTCCTTCATCTTCAAAGTGCCACACGCAGACATGTTGGTTGTAGACTTGTAATCCTAATCATTAAACTTCACTAATATCAAACAAACCTGCAACATAACAAGTTACAGCCACAAGGGTCAATACATTTGAATTGTATTGGCAAGTGATACCTTAGTATAATTTAGGTGGACTAGATACTATATGCAATTTGGCTAAGTGTAGCTTGGCTTTCTTTGCTCAAAATAGGTTTTGCCTATTAGTTGAAATCACTAAGTTTTTCTTTGTCAAAACTTTTCCCAAGGAACCATCAATAGACATTGAGGTCCTTCACCCTTGTTCACCCACAAGTTTTTACTTAGAAATTGGGATGAGGAGATTCTTGATAGCTTCCATGTCTTGATGCTCAAGTTGTCCATTGCCATGGACTTGGCTAAGTACTTAGATTTTACACTCTGCAGAGGTTGTGCACTTTCCCCACCAGACTTGGTTTCACTAAGACAGGACCTTTCAGAAGCCTTTCCTTAGACCAAATGGACGCGCTCCAACCTATCATTCCCACTACCACCAACTGTCCAAATGGCTAAGTTCTAGCAACCTATATGGTCCAGGCAGAGCCCATATTGCCAAGTGGCTGCACTAGAAGCTTCTTAACACTTGGCCTCTAAAATCTCTTTGTTCCTGGGTGGCTAACCAGAAGTGAGATACACAAGGTTCACCAGTCCCCTGGCCTTGTGTAACCACTCAACACAAACCATTCCTTCCATTCCACCCAGGTGATTCATTCACTTAGTTGTTTTATTAAACAAAACACAAGTCCTTGACTTAGAAATATTCCATAGCATGAATATAATCCACCCTTGTTTTCTACTAGCTAAGCTAAGCATGATAGTAGTAGGAATCTTAACTTAGGAAATTTCTACTAAGGTTTCATGTACTACGATTTCCCATGGCATAGTTTACACTTAGCAAAAATTCCATGCAAGTCCTACTTTAGAAATATCACTAATGCATAGTGAAAATAATGGGACAAAAGTATGAAGCATCACTTGCCTTTTGGTAGAGAGTATTAGTTCACTCCTTGATCTTGCAATGTTCACACTCTTCAAATTCCACTACAATTCAATCAAGCAAGCAAGAATTCAATCTACCATTCAAGCAAACATCACATAAAAAATAGAAGTAAAACAATGCATGCAAGCATGCCAAAGATTGTTTTATTTGAAAAAGTGGTTTCTAATGGGTTATAAACATTCTAACACACTGATTGGTCATTTTATAAAAATGGCAAAACCATTTGCAAAAGATTTTACTATAAACCAATTTTAAAGCAAAGCATTATTTTATGTGGTTGAAAATGCTTTTAGCAAGGCAACAATCTTTATAGGGTTTGCCAAATATGTTTTAAAATCATAAAACTTTGTGTTTAGGGTCAGAGAGTTTAAATCAATACATTTGCCAAAGGTTTTTCTCCAAAAAGCATTTTAACATATAAACAATATTTTTATTTGACTAGAAATGTTTTAATTCAAAGATTTATTCTTTTGCTTCACCAAATATATTTTTGAAACCACAAATTGATTTCTATGGTCAGTAGGTTCAAAACAAACCATTTTACAAGGATTTTATCACCAAAATAATTTTAGAAAGAATTTTATATTCAAAACAAGCCTACACAAGTTTCTGCAAAAACAACCAATTTAATAGAAGCAATTTACTAAACAAAGTGCCTGGTTAGAAAGTACTTGTCTTTCTGATTCCATTGATATAAAATTTGCAAAATTTGGACGCGTGGTTTGAAAGTTATGAATTTTACAAAATTGAACATCTAATAGAACATAATTTCTGTTTTAAATCAACTCTAGGCTACGCGTCGCGTTCTGATAGGCTGGTACCGCTTCGGTTGGATCAGCCTTTCTAGTGCGTTGGATCTAAACAGATCGTGTGGCACAGATGAGTTCATACCCTTTCGATTAGTCAACCTATCGTAGCCACTGGATGACGATCTAACGGCTGATAAGCCAGCAACCAGAGTTGGGCAGGCGACAGGCGGCGACGCGCTCAGACGAGGGTGGCGCTGGCGATGCAGGAAGAAAAAGAGGTAGGGGAGGGGCTCACCGAGATCGTCGTGGCGCGTTGATGCTCAACGTGTTCGCGAGGAGGCAAGGGGCGCACGGGGTGGTCGATAATTGCTCGCCGGAGTCGTGGTCACCGTCGGTTGCGCTCAGACGTCATTGATGGCGAGGCTACAGAGCCCGCCAGAGAAAAACGGGAGCACTGTTAGATGCACAGAAGAGTGGGGAGTAACGGAGCATCAAAGAAAGGGGGCGACGCGGTCGGATGTTACCAGTAGAGCTCGTGGGAGTGGAGGCGGACGGCGGAGGCGTGCTGTCGTTGTCGTAGTCGAGGCTATGCTGCTCGCGTGGATGAACGGGAAGCACAGGGAGATGCGATAGAGGCTGGGGAATGTGCTCGTGTGGTCGAGGAGGCGTGGGGTGACGAGGAGCTGCCGGAATTGATGAAAATGCTCGTCGGAGTCCGTGGCGGTGCAGGGTAAAATCGAGGCAGCCTGGTGGCTCTCTTACAACGGGGTTTGAGGGGAAAGAGAGAGAAGAGAGAGGGGATTTATCGAGCGTGATTGATGATAGGAATTACTCGCTGTATTGACGTGATTTACTCCCGCGAGATCAATGCAGAAACGGTGAGGAAGTGGTCGTAGGGTGGAGACGATGAACAGTAGGTGGGTCCTGGTTGTCTACGAGAGAGAGAGAGGTGGGGTGGGTCCAAGTCGTCAGCGAAGCTGTGGGTTCAACTGCAAGTGCGAAAACGCTTCGGGGTGGAAGGAGGAACTGGGCTGCGCTGTTATGCCAGGTAGGTTAGTTGGGCTGGGTTGAGTCCTTTTATTTTTTTCATGTTCCTGTTTCTTTTTCTTTTTCCCATTTGATTTTCTGTTTTGATTTTGTTTAATCATTTCAAACATTCATTTTAATTCAAACTTCTCTCAAACTTTGTGTTGATTTTAATACTGATTAATAATACATTCTGAAGTTAAATTTATAATAATTCTTTTATTCTTTTTAGGGTCTTTTAATTATTTAAAATAGGCCTTAGCATTTATTCAAATAAGATTTAATAATATTTTCAAACTCCATTTGAAATCTAAATCTTTCCAAATCTTTTCAGTAGGTTTTATTTATTGATTAGGGTGTCAAATAATTCACCTTGAATTATTTGGAAAATATTTAATATGATTTATAAATCATTTGAGTTGGGTATTTGTTTTAATTCCAATGAAATTAAATATAGTTTTAATTCCATAAATTCTATTTGGAAGATTTCTTTGATCTTATTTAAGTTAATTAAACAACTTTTATTCCACTTGGGTAAATTCCAAATATTATTTTCCCATGATTTAATTAATCATTTCTAATAGGTATTTTGTCTTTATTCAAATGAAAATAGAATTTGGTTAATGCCATTTTATTTAATTTGAAAATTCTTTATCCATTATTTTATTTGGATTTGGATTATATTTATTCCATTTGCTTATGGATTTGGACAAGATTTAATTTGGCCTTTAATTATTCCTCATTTAATATTTCTATCTTTATCTTATAAAATCCATATCTCTTTATTTGTAGATTCAAACTTGGTGATTCCAATTTGTAAAATATTATTTACTATTTGTTTATCCTTTTAAATGTATTTAGGATTATTTGCTCACCATTTGGTATGGATTTTCAGATAGGTTCTTTATTAGCTTTGGAAATTCAATTTCCTTATCTTATTAAATTCATAAGATTTTATCTATGGATCCAAATTGAATGAAACCAATTTCTATGGATTTAGAACATTTCTATTTGTCAATCTTGATCATTTATTTGGGTCAAAACCATGGTCTTAGAATGCATTTCACTTGATTTGAATTTAGTTGGATTCAAACATTAATCAAAGTTTGTTGAAATGGGATTTTAAGTTTCCATTTGGAAATCAAAAGTTTCTTTTCACCCTAATTTCCAACAATTATTTATTTTATTTATTTATTTTTCACATTACAAAATTTGGAAAATTTTGGGATGTGACAGTCCACCTTCAGGTTATCATCCAAACCCCCTCCAGTATTAAGTTGCAAGCAACAGACAACTGCTTTAAGCAAAGTGTGTAAGGTAATAAGTCCACATGTTCCATGAACAAGAGACCATTGTTTTCTCCCTAGTAGAAACAACACATTCTAGAAGCGAAGAGATTTTTGTCACTTCCCTTGGAAACTAGAGGCATGAACCCACTATCGAGCATAAATACCCCCTCTTGGAGTCACTAGCAACTACTTGGCTAAGATAGCTACTAACAACGGAGAGCATGCAAGATCACAAACAACACAAACATGATAGAATCATAAAGACAAAACCATTAATCAAACCAACATAATAATCTAAATATCCATCAGATCCCTCAAACACAACATGCATGATTACAAATATATTAGATCTTGATTATGAACGGAGCTCACAAGATCTATACATGAAAGCACAAAGGAGGAGATACAACCATCTAGCTACTACATGGACCCATAGTCCAAGGTGGAACTGCTCACGCATCATACCGGAGAGAAGGCCTCCAGGATGATCTCCCCTCCGGTAGGGTGCCGGGAAGAACTTGAGATCCCCCCGATCTAGGGATGATGGTGGCAGCGGATACAGACGGTTTCGTGGATATTTGATCGGGTACCCAGGTTTTCTGCATCGAGGGCTTCTTATAGGCGAAGGGAGAGGCCGAGGCGGCGGCCAGGGTGGCCAAACCCTAGCTAGGCATGGGCCCACCTGTGGCCGTGCCTGGGGGGTCTGGCCCCTCTGGCTCCCCTCTGGACTTCTTGTTCCCCACGGAAAGTAATTGACTTTGACGTTTGTCCTGTCCAATTCCAAGAATATTTCTTCACTAACTTTTCTGAAACCAAAAACAGCAAAAAACAGGCATCTGGCACTGTTGCAACTTGTTAATAGGTTAGTACCAGAAAACATGTAAAAATCACCTCAAAGTGTAGACAAGTAAAGCAAAAGTAGATTCTAAACAAGTATGGAGCATCAAAAATTATGGATACGTTTCTGACGTATCAGAGCATCGCAAGACCCATGACCCAATTGTTGAAGAAAGACAAAAAGTTTGAATGGATGGACAAATGTGAAGCAAGTTTTCAAGAGCTCAAGAAGAGATTGATTTCAGCCCCAATCTTGATTATGTCGGATATCAAGAAGCCTTTTGATGTGTATGTGACAGATCCAAGGTTGGTCTCGGATGTGTGTTAATGCAAGAAGACAAATTCATATCCTATCTATCCCAACAACTGGAGCAACATGAGCCGAATTACCCTACCCATGACCTCGAACTAGCAGCCATAGTTTTAGCCTTGAAGACATGGCAGCATTACCTCATGGGTAACCACTGTGAGATTTATTCAGATCACAAGAGCCTGAAGTATTTTTCACCCAGAAGGAGCTAAATATGAGGCAAAGGAGATGGATCGAGTTAATCAAGGACTATGATCTTGACATTCAATATCACCCCGGCAAGGCCAATGTAGTAGCAGATGCTCTAAGCAGATTGCCGTGTCGATTGAACACCATGATAAAAGAAACCCAGCAAAGTTTGCATGAGGAGATGGAAAATTTTAGAGTGGATCTAGTTAGTAAAGGATTTTTGGATAGCATAGAACTTCAACCCACTTTGATCGGTCATATCAAGGAGGCGCAGAAAGGAAATGCTAGTATCGATAGAATCAAACATCGTATCAGTACAAGGAAAGATGAAGAAGGAGTTTTGTGGTACAAAGGACATAGCTGTGTACCAGCAGATTCCCATATGAAGCAAGCTTTTTTGCAAGAAGCCCATGATACTCTTTATTCTATCCACCCTGGAGGAACCAAGATGTATCAGGATTTGAAGGAGCAATTTTGGTGGTATAAGATGAAGAGAGAAATCGGAAGCTACGTAGCCAAATGTGATATCTGTCAGAGAGTCAAAGCGGGACATCAGAGACCTGCGGGACTTTTGCAACCATTGCAGATCCTAGAATGGAAATGGGATTTAGTTGGAATGGATTTTATCACCGGTTTGCCTACATCTAGTAGGGGAAATTACTCTATTTGGGTCATAGTGGATATACTGTCCAAAGTAGCAAATTTCTTACCAGTCAAGACCACTTACCAGAGTTCGAAGCTAGTAGAGTTGTACATTGCTAGGATAGTCAGTTTACATGGAGTCCCCAAGAACATTGTGTCGGATTGAGGAACTCAGTTTACCTTGAGGTTTTTTGGAAGAAAGTCTAAGAAGGATTAGGAACAAGGCTGGATTTCAGCACAGCTTATCACCCACAGACTGATGGACAAACGAAGCGAATGAACCAGATACTCGAAGATATGTTGAGACCTTGTGTGTTGGAATATGGATCTAAATGGGACGACTGTCTGCCTTTCGCAGAATTCTCATACAACAACAGTTACCAAGCTAGTTTGCAAATGGCCCCATTTGAGTTTATGTATGGAAGAAAGTGTTGTACCCCACTGAATTGGTCAGAAGTAGGAGAGAGTCAGATTTTCAGACCCGACATCCTAAGAGAAGCCAAAGAGAAAGTTCACAAGATCCGTGAGCACATTAAGACCGCCCAATCCAGACAGAAGAGTTATGCCGACAAGAGACGTTGAGATCTAGCCTTCGCTGTCGAAGATTTTGTGTATCTGAAAGTATCACCCTTGAAGGGAATGCAACATTTCCAACTCAAAGGAAAGCTTGCCCCCAGATATATTGGACCCTTAAAGATTTTGAATCGCCGAGGAGAAGTATCATATCAACTGGAACTGATGGAGGAGACGTCAGACGTACATGATGTGTTCCATATCTCGTTACATCGCAAATGCCTAGAAGTCCCGGAGAATACCAAAGTTTTCAAGAATATTGATCACAGAACCATAGAGCACAACCAAGACCTAACTTATCGTGAAGTACCCATTCGTATTTTGGAAGAAGCCTTCAGAACCACCAGAACCCGGAGTATCAAGTTTCTCAAGATCCAGTGGAGTAACCATACTGAATAAGAAGCTACCTGGGAACGAGAAGATTACATTAGGACTGAGTTCCCATATCTCTTTAGTTCCTAGTTTTATTTTTCTTAAATCTCGGGACGAGATTTTTTTTAAGGAGGGAAGGTTTGTAACATCCCAAAAATATTAAACAAGATTATCAAGTTCTAAACACCGAAGTTTAGGGTTAACAAAAACTATTGTTATTAAAATTAATATGAATGCATGTGTGTGTGTGCTTAATGCATGAATGCTTGCAATGCCATGTTTGATTTCTATGAATGGCAAGGATTGGTTTAAAGATAAAAACAATATCATCTAGATCATTTCCAAGCAGAATCAAATGAAGAGAAAATCGAAAATAAGCAATTTAAGCAAATGGTCATTTTGACCAAAGTTAACCACTAGAACACTTTGAGTGTTCCTAGTCCAAATTTTCTAACAAAAACAAATCCAATTCTTTTCTCCCCTTGCTAGACCAAGTAAAAGTGAACCCAATCCCACTTTACAAACCAACAAAAACAAATTCCAAATCTATGCAAAGGACAATTCAAAATTGAATTCTTAAAAGGTACTAAGATCACCATTTCTCAAAAACCACTCAAACCAGTTCACCTTGCCAAACCCAAGCACCCTCAGACTACCAAGCATGTGACCAGAGCACTCACCAAAATTCAGCCAAAATTTCAAATTCCATGCAGCCATTTCATCAAACACTTGGTGAGCACAGATCAAACTGCCTAACTTTCATTATTCTTGATCAATGCCTTGTTCCCCCATTGCCCCCAATTCTCTCCACTTGTCTCCCCCAGTGACCATCGGTGCATTGAACAAGCTACTAACCCTACCCTTGCACCAGTGCCATGCCACCCGAAGCCACCATTGTCGGCCGACCATGGCCTGCACGCAGGAGAGAGCGTCGCGCCTGTCCATGATGTCCAGGAGGCAGCCCACCGTCCAGCGCCACCCCTATACACCCCTCGAGCGCAGCCAAGCCATGGACCACCAGCAAACCGCCGCACCCATCTTCTCTGTCACCATGCCGAGAACACGCCAGAGCACCACAGCCGACATGCGCGCACACGCCGAGCCTCGCCCTCGCCGTGCATACCTACACTCTCCACGACCCTAGCTACCTCCCAGACTATTGGAATTATGCCCTATAGGCAATAATAAAGATGTTATTATTATAATTCTTGTCCATGCTAGAATTCTATTAAGTGGAAACTTTGATACTTGTGTGGTTTATGAACAACATTGTGTCCATAGTACGCCTCTATGGACTAGCTCATTGATTAATGATGGTTAAGGTTTCCTAACCATAGGCATGACTTGTCGATTAATAATGAGATCATGTCATTAGGAGAATGATATGATGGACACACCCAAATTAAGCAAAGCAATTAGATCATGTCATCGTGTTCATATTTGCGAAGCTTTTTGCTATGTCAAGTATTGTATTCCTTAGACCATGAGATAATACAACTCCCTGGTATCGGAAGAAAGCTTTGAGGTCATAAAACGTCATCCTATGTGAGGGTGATCATAAAGGTGTCTCTCAGGTGATCGGAAAATACTTGTTGGGTTGTATGTATCAAGATGGAATTTGTCCCTCCCGAGTCGGAGAGATATACTTTGGGCCCACTCGGTAATCGATATCAACACCGCTTGCAAGCATGTGGTTAAGGAGTTAATCACAGAGTGATATCGAATTACAGAATGAGTAAAGTACTTGTTGTGAACGAGATTGAACTAGGTATGCCGATACCAACGATCGAATCTCGGGCAAGTAAAATACCGTGTGACAAAGGGAATACATATATGGGATTAATTGAATCTTGGCATCATGGTTCATCCGGTATGATCATCGATGAATATGTGGGAGTCAATATGGGTTTCCAGATCTCGCTGTTGATTATTGATAGAAGATCATGTCTGCATATTCTCGAACCCGTAGGGTCACACACTTAACGTGCATCGACGCTAGGATAGAATGGATAATTGGTTTATGAGTTTTTGTTCGGAGTCTCGGATGAGACCCAATACATCAAGAGAGGTTCCGGAATGGTTCGGAGAATAATATTCATAGAAAGGAAAGCAGTTTTTGGATTTCGGACTCGTTTCGGAGTTTATCGGTATTGTACCGGAAGTTTCTAGAAGGTTCCGGAGTGGGACCAACGTGGGCCCACTTGTCGGAGGCCTGCGTGGGCCTAAGGGGAAGTGCCCTGGCCACTTTGGGCTAGGGGCACAAGGCTCCTAAGGCCCAGCCGGCTAGCCCTAGGGGAAACCCAAGGGAAGCCTTCGAGAAGAAGGGGGGTGGCTTGCCCGCCACTCCACCCGTTGGGCCGCCGCCCTAGGGCTTGGAGGAGGGTCAAGGGGGCCGTCCGGCCCCCTATATAAGGAGGGCAGGGGCGTAGCCTTCCCCCACTCCTCCAACCCTAGCCGCCGCCCAACTGCTACCCTCCACCTCTCTCTCTCTCCCGACTGCGCGTAGGCGAAGCCCTGCCACAGAAACTCTCCACCATAAGCACCACGCCGTCATGCTGCAGATCCAATCTATCTATCCACCATACTTGCTGGACCAAGGAAAGGAGGAGACGTCGCTGCACCGTACGTGTGCATCTCTCAGAGGTGCCGCCACTTGCAGCGTCGGATCGGATCGGATCGCGAGGAGGAGACGGCGAGTACGACTACGTCAAACACATTTTGTTGAACGTTTCTGCTGTGCGATTTCTTCAAGGGTATGAAGATCTCATCTATCTCTCTCGTTGATTACATCTCCTAGATTAGATCTTGGCTTTCTTGTTCGCATCCGTAGAATTTTTTTGATTTACTATGCTGCGAAACCCTTCAGTGGTATCAGAGCTAGATCTATGCGTAGATGTGTTTCGCGTGTAGAACGCAACATGCTTGTTGCGGGCTTTGTTGTTTTCTGTTGCAAACCTCTTGTTGTGTATTTCTTATGGCGCGACATAGTGAGATCGAAGCGGTCCAGGCCAACTTTATGCGACCTCGTTCGCGAGACCGGCTCCGCACTTGACGTGTGGCTTGTTCCACACATGCGGCTGGTGGATGCCAGTTTCTCTCACTATAGTAGTCATGGGATTTACAACGGATGTTAGAAACCATAATATCACCATTGTGGATTTCCGTAGGTAAGAATCGTTGTTAGATTGTTACTCCCATAAGCCACGTAAAACATGCAACAACAAAGTAGAGGCGTCTAACTTGTTTTTGCAGGGAGTGTTTTGTGATCTGGTATGGCCCGAGACATGATGTGTATGAATTGAGATGTATGAAACAATCATGTTTTCTAATATTTCACGACTTGCATGTCGATGAGTTCACAACCGGCAGGAGCCGTATGGTTGTCTTTATAATTGTGTATCACCTGCGTGTCAACTTCTTATACGCCATGTAATAGCTTTACTTTATCGCTAAGTAGTTAGCAATAGTTGTAGTTGCTATTCGTGATGGAGGCAATCATGGTGGAGTGATGGAGATCATGCTGGCGCGCACAAGATGGAGATCATTGCGTGGAGATTGGCTATACCATGTCACATAAAATTATATGCATGTGATGTTTATCCTTTTATGTATCTTATTATGCTTAGATCGCGACGGTAGAATTATAAGATGATTCCTCACTTAAAGATCAAGATAAAATTGTGTTCTCCCCATGTATGCACCGTTGCGAAAGTTCGTCGTGTTCAAGCACCTCGTGATGACCGGGTGCTATAAACTCTACGTTCACATACAACGGGTGCAAGCAAGTTTTGCACACGCGGAAATACTTGGGTTTGACTTGACGAGCCTAGCATGTACAGACATGGCCTCGGAACACACGAACCGAAAGGTTAAACATGAGTCATATGAATGATATGATTGACACTTTGTTGTCCACCATTGAAACCACATCTCTTCTCATGAAGATCGGATCAGGTGTGGTAAATTTGGATCGTTCACTAAACAACTTGAGGGATGTTGAATTTACTGGGAGTTCATCTAGTAATTTGATTAAGTTGAACTAGTTATCATGAACATAGTCTAAATTGTATTTGCAAATTTTGTAGATCAAATGGCTAAGTCCAACTTCAATTTCAACGTTTTTGCTGAGAAAGAAAAGCTTAAGAACAATGGGTCTAACTTCACCAACTGGTTCTGCAATCTGAGAATCATTCTCGCTGGCGGACAAAAGGACTATGTACTTGAGAAAGCGCTAGGTGACGCCCCTTCTACTGATGCGCCGGCTGATGAAAAAGTTGTTTATCAATCACGCAAAGATGATAATGGAGTGATTAAGAGTACCATGTTGTTTTCTATGGAACTGGAACTTCAAAATCATTTTGAGGAGTTCGCCGGGCCCTTTGAGATACTTGAGGAACTGAAAACCATGTTTTAGACTCAGGCCCGTTCTCAGAGATATGATATCTCTGAGAAGTTCTTCAACTGCAAGATGGAGGAAGGGAGTTCCGTTAGTTAGCACGCCATTAAGATGTCGGGCTACACTTGTAAGATCCCTCCCTTTATAACGGTAAGGATCCCTGTGATTGCAATGCTAGTCCCTGGATCAATGCTAGCATCCACATTTTAAGATGAAGTACACAAAAACAAAGGTCATTATTACATATCATTCCAGAGACAAACATAGTCTTTTACAGACTCCAAGGCCACATGCCTAATACAAGAGTTCAAATATGTAATAAGATAAATAAGTGTTCATCTTCATGTGCCACAGGAAAGCATGTTCAGTGTAGACTCATAACCCCTAATCATCATCAGAATAACCTGCAACATCACAAGTTACAGCCACAGTGGGTCAATACATTGGAATAGTATTGGCAAGTGATACCTTAGTAGAATTTTAGTAGTCTAGAAACTATATGCATTTTGGCTAAGTGTAGCTTAGGCTTGCTTTGCTCAAAATAGGTTTTACCCATCAGTTGAAAACACTAAGTTTTTGTTTGACAAAACTTTCCCAAGGAACCACCAATAGAAATTGGTGAACCTTCACCCTTGTTCAACCACAAGTTTTAACTTAGAAATTGGGATGAGGAGATTCTTGATAGCTTCCATGTCTTGATGCTCAAGTTGTCCAATACCAGGGACATGGCTAAGTACTTAGATTCTTCCATCTGCAGAGGTTGTGCACTTTCCCCACAAGACTTGATTTTCACCAAGACAGGACCTTTCAGAAGCCTTCCCTTAGACCAAATGGACGCGCTCCAACCTATCATCCCACTACCACAAACTGTCCAAATGGCTAAGTTATTGCAACCTATATGATCCAGGCAGAGCCCATAATGCCATGTGGCTGCACTAGAAGCTTCTTAACATTTGGCATCTCAAATCCCTTTGTTCCTGGGTGGATTTCCACAAGTGAGATACACAAGGTAAGCCATAGAAATGGGCCTTGTGTAACCACTCAACATAAACCATTCTTTCCATTCCACCCAGGTGTTTCATTCACTTAGTTGTTTTATTAAGCAAAAACATAAGTCCAAAGACTTAGAAATATTTTCACGTAACATGAATATATAACCACCCATGGTTGCTACTAGCTAGGCTAAGCATGGCAATGGTAAGCATCTTAACTTAGAAATTTCTAGCAATTCTACAACAACTAGGATTTCCCAAGCATAGCATATATATATCAAAATATTCATGCAAGTCCTATACAAAATATTTCTAGTGCATAGTTGAAAAATACATAGGAATAAAATCATGAAGCACCACTTGCCTTGGTAGTTTGGGGAGTAGCAACAATCTCCACAATCACAATCACTATTTGCACCAAAATCTACACATAAAATAATGGCACAAAATCACATACACATTATATACAAGCAAAAATACATGAATGTATGCAAAATGCCATGTGATGATTTTCTACACCAAACAAGACAAGTACACAGTACTGAATCATAAACAAGTCCAAAATAAGCCAAATAAACTTTATTTGATTAACAAATCATTTTTCAAATAATTACTATACACAACTTATGCCTACAAATGTTTCTGTAAAAACAACCATTTTTACAGAGGCAAAACATTAAACACATCGCATAAACAGAAAGGATTTTCTCTCCTGATTCCAATGATATAAAATTTGTCAAATTTGGACGTGGAAATCAAAAGTTATGAATTTTTCAAGTTTAAACATCTAATAGATCTAAATTCTGTTTTTAAAACAAAGGACTAGCCACGCGGCGCTCTCTGATTGGTTGACACCGATTCGCACGGATCGACTAACGTGGACCATCAGATCTAACTTAGATCATGCCAGATCTGTTCCTGCATTCGCTTAAGCAAGTGATCTATCTAACACGTTGGATCTAGATCCAACGGTTCGCGATCAAGCGACCAAAGTCCGCGCCTTGTGATGTGGGTGGCATGGCGGCTTGGCGATGGTGGCAGTGGCGGCGGTGAGCGGCGGCACGCTCAGTCTATGGCGTCGCGGTGGCTACAGAGGGGGCTGGGGTCATCGGAGAGGCTTACCAGACTTCATGAGGCGTCTGGAGCTCAATCTGGCGGGCTTGTCAAGGGGCGCACGGACACGGTGGGAATTCCTCGTCGGAGTGGAGGCAGACGTCGGGTACGACTGTTCATCGTGGCCGGAGTTGTAGACCATGCCAGAGTGAAACAAGCGTTGGGTTAGGTGCGCACGAGTCTGGCGAAAACGTGAGCGTCAATAAGAGGGACGGGAGCGGTCGGAATTTACCAGCAGGCGTCGCCGGAGTTGAGACAGACGGCGGCGTTCACTTGTCATTGAAGTTGCCGACGAATGGGAGGGCGCGTGGACGAGTGGGTGATGCTGGCAAGTACAGAGGGAGATGGGGAACTTTCTCGTGGTGTCCGGAAGGCAAGGGGCAATGGTGGCTGGCCGGAATTTACTGCCGGAGTTCGACTGTGCAGCGGCGGAGTGAGAGAAAATACGGGAAGCCTGGTGGCACTTCTGGCTAGCTCTGTTGGGGGAAATGGCCGCGAGGGGGAGGGGTTTAAGTAGCCGGAGTAGGGGCGAGAGTTACTCGACGAATCAACAGAATTAAACCAGCGAATTCATCGGCAGTGACTGGGGAGGAAATGGCCGGAGTTGATTGTGTGGGTTGAAGAGACGACTGACAAGTGGGGCGCGGTTGCCAGCGAGAGAGAGAGGGGGGAGTGGGTCCAGGCAGTCAGCGACTGAGGGAGTGGGTTTCTGGGTGCAAAACATTTTCCTCGCGGGAGAGAAATGCTGGGCTAGATGGGCTAACTGGCTGGGTTGGGCCAAATTAGTTGGTCTGCTCTATTTTTTTCTCCTTTATTCCTTTTTCTTTTTCTGATTTCATTTCTGTTTTGAATTTGAAAGCTCAAATCAAATCTGATTTAAATAAAACTTTCTCCAAACAAAATTTTGTTGATTCTTGTCTCCTAGGAGGTGTAACACAACTGTTCATACTTGTAAGAAAACAAAAAGGTTTTGGAAAAGAATTTAAACAAGACTTAATTAAATATTTATAAATAGTGAAGAAATGGTTTTTAAATCATAGTTTGTTTTTGAAACCTTGACCAAACCTTAGAAGCATCACTCAATCTCAAGCTCAACATTACTAATCAAAATAGTATTTTCTTATTAGAAGGTGGCAATATGACCATAGCTTGCCTACATAAAAATAATGAGCATTAGATGCTCCTGTTTTTGAAATGGCTTTGAAAAGGAACCCTAAATGATCATGGATGCATGGATGATATGTAGAGTTTTGAAACATGATATTAGGGATGTTACAAATCTAACCCCCTTAAGGTGAATCTCGCCCTCGAGATTCGGATTGGCTAGCAAATAGGTGAGGGTGGTCTTTCCGAAGATCATCTTCTCTTTCCCATGTTGCTTCTTCTTTAGAATGATGGTTCCATTGAACTTTGCAGAATTTGATAGTCTTAGTCCGAGTAACTCTTTCTGCAGTTTCAAGAATCTTGATAGGTTTTTCCTCATAGGTAAGATCACTTTCCAATTGAACTTCTTCCAAAGGTATAGTATCTTTCAAAGAAGTCTCTTCCATCTCTGGATGGCATTTCTTAAGCTGACTCACATGAATCACATTGTGAACGGCAGACAATGATTCTGGCAATTCAATCTCATAAGGTACTTCTCCTTTACGACTCAGAATCTTGAATGGTCCAACATATCTTGGGGCCAATTTTCCCTTGACTCCAAATCTCTTCACTCCACGAAGTGGTGACACTCTAAGATAAGCTCTATCACCCACTTCATAGGTGACTTCTCTACGCTTAGGATCTGCGTAGCTCTTCTGCCGGGACTGTGCTATCTTCAATTTGTCCTTAACTAGCTTTACTTTCTCTTCAGCCTCTTTGATTAGTTCTGGTCCGAACAAACTTCTTTCTCCCACACCATTCCATAGCAATGGGGTGGTACACTTTCTCCCATAGAGAAATTCAAATGCTGCCATATCAATACTGGCTTGATAGCTGTTATTGTAAGAGAATTCTGCATAAGGCAGACTTTCATCCCAACTAGCTCCATAGTCTAGAGCACATGCTCTCAACATATCTTCAAGAATCTGGATGGTCCTTTCTGTTTGTCCATCAGTCTGAGGATGAAAAGCAGTGCTGAATTCCAATCTCGTTCCCAATGACTCATGTAGTTGCCTCCAAAAATGAGAAGTGAATTGAGTTCCCCTATCAGACACAATACTCTTGGGTACTCCATGCAGACATACAATCCTACTCATATAGATCTTGGCTAACTTAGCACTTGTATAAGTTGTCTTCACGGGTATAAAATGAGCCACATTAGTTAAGCGATCCACTACTACCCAAATAGAATCATATCCTGACCTGGTCCTTGGCAATCCGGTGATGAAATCCATGCCATTCTTGTCCCACTTCCAATCAGGAATAGGTAGTGGTTGTAACAACCCTGCTGGCTTCTGATGTTCCACTTTCACTCTACTACATACATCACACAAAGCAATATGTTCGGCGATATCCTTCTTGAGATTATTCCACCAAAATCTTTCCTTCATATCCATGTACATTTTGGTGTTACCCGGATGAATGGAATATGGTGAGTTGTGTGCTTCTTGTAAAATCAGTTTCCTAAGCTTTGGATCTTGCGGAACGCAGATACGTTTTCCATACCATAAAGTACCCTGTTCGTCTTCATGGAATCCCTTGGCCTTTCCTTTGCCAATCTTTTCCTTAATCTCTTCAGTTTCCTTGTCTGTCTTTTGGGCTTCTTTGATTTTGTCCAACAAAGTGGGTTGAACATCCAATGTCATAAGATGTCCTTCAGGCACAATCTCCAATCTGAGATCTCTAAATTCGGCACACAGATCATCTGGCAACTCTCCCTTAGTAAGGCCATTCACAAAAACCTTACGGCTTAGAGCATCTGCTGCAACATTTGCTTTACCGGGGTGGTATTTTAAACTCAAGTCATAGTCCTTGATGAGTTCTAGCCATCTTCTTTGTCTCATGTTAATTTCTTTCTGGGTGAAGATATACTTCAAACTTTTGTGATCTGTGAACACTTCACATCGCTTTCCCAAAAGATAATGTCTCCATGTTTTAAGTGCATGGACAACAGAGGCTAACTCTAAATAATGAGTTGGGTAGTTTACCTCATGAGTTTTGAGTTGTCTCGAGGCATAAGCCACAACTTTCCCTTCTTGCATTAGCACTACACCTAATCCATGATGAGATGCATCACAATATACTTGGAAATCCTTTTCCAAATCTGGCAGACATAAGACTGGTGCTGTCACTAGCCTCTTCTTCAATTCTTGGAAACTGAGTTCACACCCTTCAGACCAAGCAAATTTCCTGTCTTTCTTTAGCAATTCTGCCATTGGTTTAGCTACCTTGGAAAAATTCTCAATGAACCTTCTGTAGTATCCTACCAAGCCAAGGAAACTATGAACCTATTTTACTGACTTAGGAGATTCCCATTCAGTTACAGCTGACACTTTAGCGGGATCAACTGCTACACCATCTCCTGACACAACGTGTCCAAGAAATCCAACTTCATTTAACCAAAATTCACACTTGCTGAATTTGGCATACAGCTTATGCTCTCTAAGCTTCTCAAGTATCAAACGCAAATGTCCTTCATGCTCTTCTTTGCTCTTGGAGTAGATCAAAATGTCATCAATGAAAACAACAACAAACTTGTCAAGGAACTCCATGAACCCCTTGTTCATCATATTCATGAAATAAGTTGGTGCACTGGTCAGACCAAATGGCATCACGGCGTACTCATACAATCCATACCTAGTGGTGAAAGCTGTCTTAGGTATGTCTTGTTCTCTTATCTTGAGCTAGAAATATCCCTACCGGAGATCAATCTTCGAGAACACACAGGCTCCTTCTAACTGATCAAACAAGTCATTGATTCTAGGCAAAGGGTATTTGTTTTTGATAGTCACCTCATTGAGTGAACGGTAATCTATGCATAACCTTTGACTTCTATCTTTCTTTTCCACAAACAAGACTGGTGCTCCCCAAGATGAAGAACTTGGTTGAATAAATCATTTCTGCAACTGTTCTCCAAGTTGTTTCTTGAGTTCTTTCAACTCATCAACTGACATCTTGTACGGTCTCTTTGTTATTGGTCCAGATCCTGGTAGCAAGTCAATAAGAAACTCCACATCTCTATCTGGTGGCATTCCCGGCAATTCTTCCGGAAACAAATTCGGATATTCACTCACAATTGGCACACTGTCTATGCTAACCCCCTTAAGAGAACTTAGCTTACTCCCTTTCGATTCAAAGTTAGACTTGAATCTTATCCGTTTCTTTTCCGGGGTTGTGAGTGCAATAGTTCAATTAGCACATTCTAGTACTCCTTCATACTTGGTCATCCAATCCATTCCCAAAATTACATCCAGTCCTTGGGAATCTAGGATTATCAAACTCACTGGAAACTTATGCTTTCCAAACTCTATTACTAGATCCCGGCATCCAAGACTCACTATCATATCTCCACCTAGAGAACTTACTTTTATTGGACACCCAATGTTTTCAGTTGGAAACCCATTTCTATCAACAAATTATTTTGATATGAATGAATGTGATGCACCAGTACCAAAAAGAACAAGTGCTGGAATAGAATTGAGTTTGAACTTACCAGCCACAGCATCTGACTCTTCATAGATTTCCTCCACATTGATGTGGTTGACTTGCCCCTTCTGGAAAGGGTTGGGCTTGTTGGGTCCTTCAACTTTCTTTTCTAGGCACTCATTTGCATAATGCCCCATCTTCTTGCACTTAAAACATTCAACCTGACTAAGATCCTTCTTGACAGGTTGGCTTCCACTACCACTTCCATTGTGGTGGTTCTTGTACCCACTCTTGTGATTTTTGTATTTGTAATTGTCGTGACTACGGTAATGCTTGTTGTCATGATGATGGTTGTGGTTGTGGTGTTTGTTGTACTTCCCATGCTTGTGGGATCCAGAATTCTCACTATCATCATAATGGGAACGCTTGTGAGATGATCCCGAGTTGTGCTTGTCAAAGTGTTTCCTCTTCCTGCTTTCAACCTGTTTCATCTTACTCTCCAAGATGGCAGCCTTGTCACAAAGAGACTGATATGTGGGGACATAGGCCACAGCTAACTGCAGGTTCAATTCATCGTTCAATCCTTCAAGGAACTTTTCTTTCCTCTTAGCATCAGTGCATACCGTGCCAGATTGTTGAACTCCTCAATATATTCAACCACGCTGCGGTGGCGCTGCTTCAAGTTATGAAATTCCTTCTTCTTCAAACTCATCACTCCGGATGAGATGTGAGCAGTACAGAAACCATCTTCAAAGATAGCCCATGTCACATACTCAATGGGAGTGGTGATTTGGAAGTTATCCCACCAAGTAGCTGCTGGTCCTTCCAACAAGTGTGCTGCAAACCTGACTTTCTCCTCATCAGTACAGCCAACAGTTACCAAGTCCTTGTTCACTGACCGTAGCCAATCATTGGCCACCATGGGATCAGTAGTTCCTGAGAACTTTGCTGGCCTCCGTCTTAAGAATCTGGTAAGCATGTCAAAACCCGATGGATTGTTCTGATTGTTGTTGTTGTTATTGTAGGGTTTGCAGCATAGAAAACAAAAAATTTCCTACAATGGGAACAACTATGTACCAAGATCTATCTACTAGATACAAACAACGGGTGGATGTATATCCGTAGAGAACATACCCTTTAAGACCGACAAAGCTTAACGAGTCCAAACTCGTGGTTGATGTAGACGATCTCTTGACGATCTCAAGATCGAGAGGAAGTCCTAGCGCCACAAAATAGCAGCGCATCCGTGCTCGCACACACGTTCGAGGCACCGAGCAACCTCTGCCTCCTTGCTCCAGCGATGCAGCGGAAGCACAACTCTTTCTTGCCGAATAGCCACCGGGAACATGTATCTCGCTAGTCGGAGACCATGGGGATAAATTCTAGAGGGGGAGAGAGATCCTTCACGAGGAGGTGTGAGTGAGAGAGAGGGAGGGGGCTCCTTTTATAGGGAGAGGGGGCACCCAAGGGGCCATGCGCCCAGCCATGGGGCTGCCCCCACCTCTTCCGCATTCATGTGGGTGGACACTCCACTCACTCAAATGCCTTTCAATTCCCTCCACTCAAAAACCCACTCAAATTCCCATTAAATTTCCACCAAATTTAATGCAAACTCTCATTAAATAAAACTCCTTTTATTTATTCAGAATTTTGTCAATTACATTAATGACAAACATTCACATATAACCCCTTCCTAGTATTTCATTTCACATGCAGAAACACTTTCTGCAATTTCACCCGAAAACCCGTTTCGGTATCTAGTGAAATAAATTTCTGCGCTTGTTATTCTTTTCGGCATGAAACTTTTTCTCCAAATGGATGTCGGTGTCTCTTAAGTGTGTCACCCTATGGTTCGTGAATAATGCGGACATGATCGAGACCCCTCTCGGATCAATAATCAGAAGCGGGATCTGGAGACCCATACTGACTCCCACACATTCAACGATGACTTTCTTGTGATCGTCGGAACCTTTTACGCTAGTATCTTAATCCTTTTGTTTAGTGATATATTACATGTCCGAGATTCGATCATCGGTATCTCCATACCTAGTTTGATCTCGTTACTGACATGCACTCTTTTCTCGTTCCCGTGATATAACATTCTAGTGATCAAATCACTTGCTTGCAAGCTAACCAATGTGATATCACCGAGAGGGCCCAGAGTATATCTATCCGTCATCGGGATGAACAAATTCCACTCTCGATCCAGGGGCCTCAACATAACACTTTAGTAGTTCTAAACCCATCTTTATAATCACCCTGTTACGGTGTGACATTTGATGTTATCAAGAAACTCTTCCGGTGTTAGTGATTGACATGATCTCATGGTCTAAGGATTAGGATCACTTCGTAAGTTGTTATAGCAATATAAACTCAATGACTTTGATCGTAATGCTATACTTCGGATGAATTTTCATCACACCATTACACTAATGTTGTGATCCCGTTATTAACAACATCCAATGTCTGTGATCAGGAAACCTTGATCATCTTGTTAATCAACGAGCTAGTTTATGAGAGAGGCATAACTAGGAACTTCTTTTTTGTTTATTAAACACACATGTATTAACGTTTCCGTATTAATACAATTATAGCATGTAAAATAAACTGTAGAGGGAGTGTCCCAACCTTACAACAATATAAGGTGGAGTCCCCTGTGTTTACAATGCTAGTCCCTGGATCAATAGCTAGCATCCACAGTTAAGATGTAATATCAAGAAACAAAGGTCATAATATAACTTTATAACCAGGAATAACATAATTTTATTACATCATACATAGCTCATTTGGCTATTACATTACATTGCAGCGGAATAACTATAAGCATGGGGTCCTTCATCTTCAAAGTGCCATAGGCAGATGTTGGTTGTAGACTTTGTAATCCTAATCAATCAATCTTCACTAAAATCAATCAAACCTGCAACATTACAAGTTACAGCCACAAGGGTCAATACATTTGAATTGTATTGGCAAGTGATACTTTGGTAGTATAGTGGAATCTATCATCTATATGCATTGGGCTAAGTGGAGTTGAGGCTTGCATTGCTCAAAATAGATTTTCCTTATCATTTTGAAAATACTAAGTTTTTGCTTGACAAAAAAAAATCTTTTCCAAGGCTTCTCTCAATCAAAGATTGAAGATTTCAAATAACCCTTGTTCAAACCACAAGTTTTAACTTAGAAATTTGAATGATGAGATTCTTGATTGCTTCCATGTCTTGATGCTCAAATTGTCCTTTACCAGGGACATGGCTAAGTACTTAGATTTTACACTCTGCAGAGGTGGTGCACTTTCCCCACAAGACTTGGTTTCCCAAGACAAGATCTTTCAGAAGCCTTCCCTTAGAACAAAATGGACGCGCTCCAACCTATCAAACACTACCACCCACTGTCCATATGGCTAAGTTCTTGCAACCTATATGATCATGGCAGAGCCCATATTGCCAAGTGGTTGCACTTGAAGCTTCTCAACATTTGACATCTCAAATCTCTTTGTTCCTGGGTGGCCATCCACAAGTGAGATACACAAGGTCAACCATAGACATGGGCCTTGTGAACCTCTCAACCAAAATCCACCAAGCAAGTCCCATTCCACCCAGGTGATTCATTAACTTAGTTGTTTTATTAAACAAGACACAAGTCCTCAGACTTAGAATATTTTTCCATAGTGTGAATATATATTCCACCCATGTTTTCTATTAGCTAGGCTAATCTTGATAGTAATAGGAATCTTAACTTAGGAAGATTTCCACTAAGTTTCATCTACTAGGTTTTCCTATAGCAAGGTTTATACTTAGCAAAATTCCATGCAAGTTTTACTTAGCAAAATCACTAATGCATAGTGAAAGTAATGGGACAAAAAGTATGAAGCATCACTTGCCTTTTTGGTAGAGTATGGGTTCACTCCTTGTCCTTGCAACAATCACACTCTTCAAGTCACTACATTCCAATCAAACAAGGCACAAACTCAATCTACCAATCAAGCAAAATAACACACATAAAATCATAGAACTAAGATAATGCATGCAAGCATGACAAGCTTTGTTTTGTTTGAAAAAGAGGTTCCTAATGGGTCATAAACATTGGAAAACACCTAATGGTCATTTTGTAAAGTGGCAAAGTCATTTGCAAAAGGTTTCACTACAAAAACCATTTTCAAAACAAAGTATCATTTTATGTGGTGTAGAAATATTTTTACTAAGGCATTAACCTATAGGGTTCACCAAATATGTTTTCAAACCATAAAACTTGGTGTTTAGGGTCAGAGAGTTTAAAACAAAACATTTTCCAAAGGTTTTCTTCCAAAACCATTTTTAATAAATAAACCACATTTCTATTTGACTAGAAATGGTTTTAATTAAAAGAATCATTATTTTGTTTCACCAAATACATTTTTGAGTCCACAAAGTGTTTCCTAGGGTCAGTAGGTTCAAAGCAATCCAATTGCAAAAGATTTTAACACCAAATTCATTTTTAAACAATTTTTACATCCTTAACAAGCAATCAAAAGTTTCTGCAAAAACCAACAAGCTAATAGATACTATTTGCTAAACTAAAGGCATGGTTGGCTAGGACTTGTTCCACTGATTCCAATGATACCAAATTTGCAATTTTTGGACGTGTGGTTTAAAAGTTACAGTGGTTTCAAAATGGCACTTAAATCTGATTTCAAAATCTGTTTTAAACAGAAACTGTCCACGCGTCGCGCCGTGATTGGTCGGTACCGGTTCGTGTGGATCGCATAGCTGCAGTCGTTCGATCTAAACTGATCGCGTGGCCCAGAACATGTACCCCTTCGCTGTTAAGTAGTTCTATCCTATCCACCAGATCAAGATCGGACGGCTGCGGTGAGCTTGACCTTAAAGCAAGCAGCGCTGGCGGCCTTTGGCGGCGGGCGACGAGACGGTGGCGCCCGGTGAAATAGGAAGCGAGGAGGAGGAAGGTGCTCACCAGATTCAGGCTGTGGTGATGCTCAAATGCTATTTGACAAGGGTCGCTCGAAGCGTCGTAATTCCTCCGGAGTTGCTCTGGCGTCGGGCTCTGGTTGTGCTCGGGGACGGTGCTGTGGTTCACCCCAAGACAAGACGAAGACGCGGTTAGACGCGCATGGTCGAGACGAGTGAGGGAGCGTGAACGAGGAGGCGCGGGGCGGTCCGGTTTACCTGGGAGTTGTCGCGATTGAAGATGAACGCGGCGCTCGAGCTTCGGTGAGTCGGCGCTTCGGGGACGCCGTGGTCAAATGAGGGGCATGGACAGACGCGTCAGGAGGTGGGGAAGGTGTGAGCTAGGTCGAGGAGGCACGAGGTGGCAGGACACGGCCGGAATTGGTCGGAGACGGTGGTCGGAGCAGAGGGTGTGCAAGCTCGATTCAGCACTGGGCGCATTTGGGGGAGGAGACAGAGGGGAAAGGAGGAGGAGACGCTGGCGATTAAGACAGCGTGCTCGTGGCGAGAGATTAATGCTGCATTAAGGTGTATTAAACCGGAGAATCAATGGCAGCAACGGTGGCGACTTTAACGCGAGGAGGAAGAAGGGTGAGCTGGCTGCGTGGGGCCGGTTGGTCAGCGGAGTAAGAGAGGGAAGGAGGGTCTACTTGTCATCGTCTGTATGGGTGCGTGATTGAGTGCAAAACGTTTTGCTGAGGGAAAGAAAGGTGGGCTGGAGTTGGGCCTAGACTGGGCTGCTGGGTTGGGTCGACCTGTTTTCTATTTTTTTCCAGTTCTGAAACTTTTTCTTTTTCCAAATCTTTTTCTGTTTTGAAATTCAAACAATCAATTCAACAAACAATTCAAACAACAATTCAAGACAACTTCCACCAAACTTTATAATGAGTTTTTGGTTCTGTTTATCAACATAAACCAAATCACAAAATAAAATAATATTTTTATTCTTTTTAGGATCCATTTATTAATTAAATAAAATGGCCCTTTAGTTATTTAATCAAATAGGATTTGTTTTATTAGAATATTTATTTTGAAATCTAAAATAAAACCAAAACACTTCAGTAGGTTTTATTTGAGAATATAAAATATTTGGAAAACTTATTTAAAACAAATAATAAGTTTTTGTGTTTATTTAAAATGGGAAAAGCCTTTACTTAAATAAAATTTGGATATTAAATCCTTATTATTTTATTTAAATAAACCTTTACTATTTTTATTAAAACAAAATGTTTTAATTCAAAAACTTGGCCAAGGTTTAATTTGACTCTATAAAAATCCATCCTTTTCTTTTGAAAACAAAATCTTTTATTGAAAGATCCAAAATAGTAATTTTTAAATATTTTGAAGTTTCTTGTTTATTTAACTTTTCAAATACCTTTGGGATTTTATTTGATCAAAATAGGTTTGAAAGTTTTTCCAATTGGATTTAAAAGTTTCTTCTGGCCCTGAAAATGAACAAAGTTTTATTTTATTCAGTTATTTTTCACATTACAAGATTTGGAAAATCTTGGGATGTGACAGGCTACCACCCTTAAAATAAATCTCGTCCCGAGATTTGGGGAGGCTAGGGTTACAAGTTGGCTCAAAAGCATCTAGGGTACTACCACCCTTAAAATTTTCAAACAAAAATTACATATTGTCCTTCTTGGGATCCTGGGGAAAATTTTCTCTAAGCAACATTTGCATTGTGTCCTTTGTTTCCATACTTGACTCATGTGACTAGGCTGAGATCTTTTATAGGTTGGTTTATCTTGGGCTTCCTCTTTCCTGGACAATTGTTTACATAGTGGCCTAGTTCCTTGCATTTGAAATACATCACTTGGTTGATATCTTTCTTTTCCTTTGGTATCATTACCTCTTATTTGTTTCCTTGGTTCTTCTTCTTTTCTGGGCATTCATTGGCATAGTGTCCCTTCTCTTTGCAATTGTAACATTGCACTTGAGTAATGTCCTCCTTGTTAGGGTTGGGGCATTTCTTCTTCTTCTTTTTGGGTCTCTCCAAAGCTAGGAGTTCTTCTAGTTCATGTTCTTCATAGGTGGGAGATCTTTCTCTCTTCTTGGGGCATTGATCTTCATGTTCCTTGGATGCATGATCCTTGTCTCTAAAAATATTGCTAGCTTGGGTTCCTTCTAGATTAGCTTCTTTGTCATCCTTGTTGTCATTAGCTCTTTGGAAAAAGTTTTCTCCCATGTTGATCATTTGAGTAACCAATCCTTGCAACAATTGGGATTGAAGTTTCAAAATCCTTTGTATGGCTGGGTCTAGTCCATTGTTGTTGGCTAAAAGCTGAGTTGTCTCTTGGCTCAACTGGGTTTGGGTTACTATGAGTTCTCTCATGTTGTCCTCTTGGTTGTTGTTGGTGTCACCATCCTTGATGTTGGAGTCTCTTGGAGAAGTCATCTGTTTGGGTTGGGTAGGGATTAGAATAGGCAAAAATATTTCTAAGGGAATAATTCTATTCACACACATCACAATTCACACAAGCAATGTGCAAGCAATCACAAACAACTTTTCACTCAAACAACAAAGTTCAAGTACATACTTAGGCAACAAAATATTTTTGTTACACCACATAAGTTGGTGTGTTTTGACTTATCTAAAATATGGTGGTCCATCTATATGGTTCACTTGTGATCCTTCTTGGCTTCATGATTCTTCTTATATGAGATCATGGTTTCTTTGAGAAAAAAAACTTTTGATTGCAATACTTCAAAGTTGTTGATGGCTCCTTCTTATTTTGCATTCCCTTAGTCTCTAAATCTTGAGCAAGACTTTCCTTGTTTCACTTGTAGTCCTTAGTGATATCTAAGTTGGAAGTCCTTGGTGAATATGCTGAAGATGTTGAAGTCATTAGAGTTGATGAAGTTGAAGTCATTAGAGTTGAAGAAGTCCTTTGCACATGGTGAAGTCTTTGGCCATGGGGTAGGTTTTTCCATCAAGTTGAAATAGAAGAGATGTAGAGTCAAAACCAAAATGGTTGAGGAAAGAGTTTACAAGATTGTTTGTAAATAAGTTTTGGAACAATACAACTCCTATTTTTCTAAGGGTTTTTGTCCAATCCTAGGTTTACAAATCCTACAGGAAACACAATGCTCTGATACCATCTGTAGAGGGAGTGTCCCAACCTTACAACAATATAAGGTGGAGTCCCCTGTGTTTACAATGCTAGTCCCTGGATCAATAGCTAGCATCCACAGTTAAGATGTAATATCAAGAAACAAAGGTCATAATATAACTTTATAACCAGGAATAACATAATTTTATTACATCATACATAGCTCATTTGGCTATTACATTACATTGCAGCGGAATAACTATAAGCATGGGGTCCTTCATCTTCAAAGTGCCACAGGCAGATGTTGGTTGTAGACTTTGTAATCCTAATCAATCAATCTTCACTAAAATCAATCAAACCTGCAACATTACAAGTTACAGCCACAAGGGTCAATACATTTGAATTGTATTAGCAAGTGATACTTTGGTAGTATAGTGGAATCTATCATCTATATGCATTGGGCTAAGTGGAGTTGAGGCTTGCATTGCTCAAAATAGATTTTCCTTATCATTTTGAAAATACTAAGTTTTTGCTTGACAAAAAAAAAATTCCAAGGCTTCTCTCAATCAAAGATTGAAGATTTCAAATAACCCTTGTTCAAACCACAAGTTTTAACTTAGAAATTTGAATGATGAGATTCTTGATTGCTTCCATGTCTTGATGCTCAAATTGTCCTTTACCAGGGACATGGCTAAGTACTTAGATTTTACACTCTGCAGAGGTGGTGCACTTTCCCCACAAGACTTGGTTTCCCAAGACAAGATCTTTCAGAAGCCTTCCCTTAGAACAAAATGGACGCGCTCCAACCTATCAAACACTACCACCCACTGTCCATATGGCTAAGTTCTTGCAACCTATATGATCATGGCAGAGCCCATATTGCCAAGTGGTTGCACTTGAAGCTTCTCAACATTTGACATCTCAAATCTCTTTGTTCCTGGGTGGCCATCCACAAGTGAGATACACAAGGTCAACCATAGACATGGGCCTTGTGAACCTCTCAACCAAAATCCACCAAGCAAGTCCCATTCCACCCAGGTGATTCATTAACTTAGTTGTTTTATTAAACAAGACACAAGTCCTCAGACTTAGAATATTTTTCCATAGTGTGAATATATATTCCACCCATGTTTTCTATTAGCTAGGCTAATCTTGATAGTAATAGGAATCTTAACTTAGGAAGATTTCCACTAAGTTTCATCTACTAGGTTTTCCTATAGCAAGGTTTATACTTAGCAAAATTCCATGCAAGTTTTACTTAGCAAAATCACTAATGCATAGTGAAAGTAATGGGACAAAAAGTATGAAGCATCACTTGCCTTTTTGGTAGAGTATGGGTTCACTCCTTGTCCTTGCAACAATCACACTCTTCAAGTCACTACATTCCAATCAAACAAGGCACAAACTCAATCTACCAATCAAGCAAAACAACACACATAAAATCATAGAACTAAGATAATGCATGCAAGCATGACAAGCTTTGTTTTGTTTGAAAAAGAGGTTCCTAATGGGTCATAAACATTGTAAAACACCTAATGGTCATTTTGTAAAGTGGCAAAGTCATTTGCAAAAGGTTTCACTACAAAAACCATTTTCAAAACAAAGTATCATTTTATGTGGTGTAGAAATATTTTTACTAAGGCATTAACCTATAGGGTTCACCAAATATGTTTTCAAACCATAAAACTTGGTGTTTAGGGTCAGAGAGTTTAAAACAAAACATTTTCCAAAGGTTTTCTTCCAAAACCATTTTTAATAAATAAACCACATTTCTATTTGACTAGAAATGGTTTTAATTCAAAGAATCATTATTTTGTTTCACCAAATACATTTTTGAGTCCACAAAGTGTTTCCTAGGGTCAGTAGGTTCAAAGCAATCCAATTGCAAAAGATTTTAACCCCAAATTCATTTTTAAACAATTTTTACATCCTTAACAAGCAATCAAAAGTTTTTGCAAAAACCAACAAGCTAACAGATACTATTTGCTAAACTAAAGGCATGGTTGGCTAGGGCTTGTTCCACTGATTCCAATGATACCAAATTTGCAATTTTTGGACGTGTGGTTTAAAAGTTATAGTGGTTTCAAAATGGCACTTAAATCTGATTTCAAAATCTGTTTTAAACAGAAACTGTCCATGCGTCGCGCCGTGATTGGTCGGTACCGGTTCGTGTGGATCGCACAGCTGCAGCCATTGGATCTAAACTGATCGCGTGGCCTAGAACAAGATCAAGATCAAGATTGGACGGCTGCGGTGAGCTTGACCTTAAACGAGCGGCGCTGCGGCGGCTACTGGCGGCGGAGCGACCAGACGGTGGCAGCGCCGGTGAAATAGGAAGCGAGGGACGAGGGGAAGGTGCTCACCAGATTCGCAGGGCTGTGGTGATGCTCAAGGTACTGTTGGCTTGACAAGGGGCGCTCAGGGGCAGTCGTAATTCCTCGCCGGAGTTGCTCCTGGCGTCAGGCGGCTCTGGTTGTGCTCGGGGACGGTACTGTGGTTCACCCCAAGACAAGACGAAGACGCGGTTAGACGCGCATGGTCGAGACGAGTGAGGGAGAGTGAACGAGGAGGCGCGGGGCGGTCTGGTTTACCTGGGAGTTGTCGTCGCGATTGAAGACGGCGGCGCCGAGCTTCGGTGGTCGGCGCTGTGGACGCCCGCGGTCAAATGAGGGGCATGGACAGACGCGTCAGGAGGTGGGGAAGGTGTGAGCTAGGTCGAGGAGGCACGAGGTGGCAGGACACGACCGGAATTGGTCGGAGACGGTGGTCGGAGCAGAGGGTGTGCAAGCTCGATTCAGGCAGCCTGGGGGCGCATTTGGGGGAGGAGACAGAGGGGAAAGGAGGAGGAGACGCTGGCGATTAAGACAGCGTGCTCGCGGCGAGAGATTAATGCTGCATTAAGGTGTATTAAACTGGAGAATCAATGGCAGCAACGGTGGCGAGTTTAACGTGAGGAGGAAGAAGGGTGAGCTGGCTGCGTGGGGCCGGTTGGTCAGCGGAGTAAGAGAGGGAAGGAGGGTCCACTTGTCATCGTCTGTATGGGTGCGTGATTGAGTGCAAAACGTTTCGCTGAGGGAAAGAAAGGTGGGCTAGAGTTGGGCCTAGACTGGGCTGCTGGGTTGGGTCGACCTGTTTTCTATTTTTTTCCAGTTCTGAAACTTTTTCTTTTTCCAAATCTTTTTCTGTTTTGAAATTCAAACAATCAATTCAACAAACAATTCAAACAACAATTCAAGACAACTTCCACCAAACTTTATAATGAGTTTTTGGTTCTGTTTATCAACATTAACCAAATCACAAAATAAAATAATATTTTTATTCTTTTTAGGATCCATTTATTAATTAAATAAAATGGCCCTTTAGTTATTTAATCAAATAGGATTTGTTTTATTAGAATATTTATTTTGAAATCTAAAATAAAACCAAAACACTTCAGTAGGTTTTATTTGAGAATATAAAATATTTGGAAAACTTATTTAAAACAAATAATAAGTTTTTGTGTTTATTTAAAATGGGAAAAGCCTTTACTTAAATAAAATTTGGATATTAAATCCTTATTATTTTATTTAAATAAACCTTTACTATTTTTATTAAAACAAAATGTTTTAATTCAAAAACTTGGCCAAGGTTTAATTTGACTCTATAAAAATCCATCCTTTTCTTTTGAAAACAAAATCTTTTATTGAAAGATCCAAAATAGTAATTTTTAAATATTTTGAAGTTTCTTGTTTATTTAACTTTTCAAATCCCTTTGGGATTTTATTTGATCAAAATAGGTTTGAAAGTTTTTCCAATTGGATTTAAAAGTTTCTTCTAGCCCTGAAAATGAACAAAGTTTTATTTTATTCATTTATTTTTCACATTACAAGATTTGGAAAATCTTGGGATGTGACATAAACATTTATCATAAACAAGGAATACGATAATAACCACTTTATTATTGCCTCTCGGGCATATTCCTTTCAGTCTCCCACTTGCACTAGAGACAATAATCTAGTTTGAAAACTTTGCATATTGAACACCTATGGCTTTCTGGTGTTCCATATACGCAATTGTAAGTGGTTAACATAATCTACGGATCTGACGCTTGAGGTCCGTGTGTATTTGCATATCTTTGCATCTCCACGCATCACTCATTCTCCAATGAGATGGCATTGTATAAATTTGGTCTTTCGGTGAGACGTTTAGTTCCTTGGGGTTAAACCATGTCGATACTATTGTCATACAATATATCTTTAGTGTTAGCCCGTTGCGAACCACACCTTAGTTTGATTTCAAACTACTTGACACAAATTCCCTCCTTTGCTGCTACTATAGCAGTCATATACTTAGCCTTTTTGTTGTAGTATTCGTCACAATGTCTTAACTATGGATTTCATCCAAATCCATCATGGTAACTTCTTTCCATTACATTGTGCCTCCCATAGTTTAAATTGAGATAAACTTAATTTGTATCTTGTGACAAAACTAGTATCAATGTAACGCTTTACAATGAACTATTTGTAATTGTTTGTCACCTCTACACAAATATATTCTTAGTTCTTTTATAAGATCATAAGAATTTCCTTACTATTGTCCAATGATCATTTTATGATTCATTCTGGTATATGCTCATAACACTTAGAGCATAGGACATATCCGGATGTGTACATATCATGGTATGATTGATCAAATCATTCTTGTGATTTTACTCATCAAGTGTCAAAGCACTTGAATCTTGTTTCACTTATCAAGTGTCGATACACTTGAATCTTGATTCAATTCCTTTCCATGCGACAAGAACCATTTCTTGTTGTTTCTATATTGAACTCCTTCAATATCTCATATATGTACGTTTGGCACAATCATATTAGCGTCACAGTCTATCCACTATAGACATTCATGCTAAATATTTGGGTTTTGCCTAAGTCTTTCATCGAAATGAAATTCTTAACCTTTGTCAATAAAACATACATCATTTCTAATCAACAAGATGTCTTCCACATAATGTATTAGAAATATGTCTTAGCGTTCCCACTTAATTTCTTACAAATGCAAGCATCTTCATCGTCTCCTGATGAAAAACTCCTTTTTCATCATGGTGAAGATTCCAACTCTGTGATGCTTACTTCAACCGTTGAAGTTTGCATGCCCTTTTAGCATCCTTTGAATTTTAACAAAACCCTTTGGATCGTGTCATGTACACGTCCTAGGTAACCATTCTATTAGAAGAACTTTGTTTTGTTTATTCATCTACCATATACCAAATTATATGTAGTGGTTGCTACTTTAATCCGTCTAGACTAAATGTCACTATGAAAGATCAAATCTTGTCATAGTCAACTCCTTGAACATTGTCATAAAATACTTTACCGACAGGTCGATTATTTCATAGATGTGAAACATCCATGTCTGTTTCTTTATAGATCCAAATACAACCGATAGGTTTTTACACCTTTCCGGAGGGTCTTCCAAGTTCAAAACTTGATTTCTCGTGTATGGAACTATCACGGATTTTATGGCTTCAAGCCATTTGACGGAGTCATGGCCCATCATCGCTTCTTTGTATATAGTCGGTTCATCATTGTAAAACAATAATGATTTACTCTCAAATCTCAACATTTGATTGTTTATACGACCGACTTGGTTCAATAAGAACTTAGATCTCCGTGACCACAACCTTTGAGGCACATAAGCTATGAGCATTATGGCTGCCTCCGGAACAATTTCTGGCGCTGCGCAACTCAGCACATATAGCTAAGGTTCGTTAACCTTATCAAAGTTCTATTGTCCTCCCACTTAACTTTTGTGAAAAATTCCTTTTTCAAGAAACTTCACATATCAAGCGACAAACCCTTTTGTCCTCGGTGTTATGGAGGAATACCCAACTGTTATTCGAAATAACCTACAAAGACATGCTTATCCGACTTCGGTTCTAAACATCTTACTTATGTTTAGCATACCAAAATTTAAGAAATGAGAACTTGGGTTTTACCCCAAACCATAACTCATATGGTGTCATTTCAATGGATCAAGATGGAGCTCTTTTCAGTGTAAAAGTGGTAGTCTCTAAAGATTTAATCTTTTTAAAACATAATGGCAGTTTTATAAATAACACCTTTGATCTAACCATGGCAAACAAGGTTTCATTACAAATCTCAAACACTCCATACTCCTATGGTGTTTCGGGAGATGCAAATCTAGGTGTTTTTGCTAAACTTGTAACTCAAATAAATCCCTTTATGATAAAATCATAATTAATTTATTTCTCTTGTTACACTTGTAACTCAAATAAATCCCTTATGATAAAATCATAAACTATTTATTTTCTTGTCACAATGATTTTCACTTCATCTTGAAAGTCCTTGAACATTTTCAAATATTTCACACTTCTTTCTCATTAAGTGCATATTCACTCAAATTTCTGGAGAAAGTATATGAAGTTGAAACCCATCGCTTACGACTACACATAATGGACTACATACATCGATATGTGTAAATTCCAATATTTTAGTCGTTTGTTCTTCTTTGGCCTTTGAACGAAGTTTTAATTATCCCTAGGAAAGTCTCACAAGCGTCACTTGATAAAATCAAAGACTCCAAAAATCCATGAAAATGGAGTTTCTTCATGTTTTATTTCCAATATAATTTAAACATCGATGTCACTTCATAAGTGATCTTTCAATCATTTGTCTTGCGACATTTTAGCATTAGGATTTATGGATGTGATTTCTCCAACTAGATTTGTAAATCATCCATCTTATATGGAATATGGTAATTATTTGAACAACCTTTGTTCTCATAATACCTGATTCAAATAACAATTATTAAAACAAATCTTGAAGTCAAGCTTTGATGTCAACGAGAAATACAAACACGGTTTGTTTGTTTTCGATGAACATCATCACATATTCTCTTGTTAGTTACTTAGGCCATTATGGTTCATGAATTGCGTCGTCTGTATGAAATTTCATACCAGCCAATTCGGTATCCAATACCCAAGAACCACATTGTTTAACAAGCAAAGAATACAACCATAACATGTATATCATCCATATACCTAAATTGGATATTTCCAATCTTTTCTTTTCTGCCAAATATATTTTATAGATTCTCTTTCAGCATTTCCTTTTCCTTTTTAAAAGAATCTATCAACATCAAAAGTGGCACCATATACATGACACATAGTCCAAAGCGTGTATATTCAAATAATAATACCTTTGGACTTGCACTTTGGAGTAGATCACCATCATCAAAATGATCGGTATTCTTTCAAAATCCATTCTTTAATAATCTTTTAGTGTAGTAAACACTTTACATACATCTTCTATTCATCCTTATCATGACGACTTTCATGATCAAGCTACTATAGCTTATAAAGGCGAATCGTGAGTATAACATTACTTTCCAAAACCATTTTGGATGATTAGGATGTCTAGCATCTCCAACCTTCATAAATTCTCATCCAATATGAGAACATATATTATACTCTATCATATTGCAACCAAAACATTGTTTCAGATATCATTATATCTGCCACACATGATGGTTTCTGAAACAATTCTTTCAGCTCCTAGATAAACTTGATATTAAAACAATCAAGAATCATGGAGGCAAACATGATGCTTAAGATACTAACCCTGGAATTGTTACTCTCGATTTAATACCAACTATTAAATTTCACGGAGTAAATAGAGTTTACTGAAAGTTTGCAATAGGACTTTAAACTTTAGATTGACACTCAATACAATACGATACCAGTTCGTAAAGTATATATCAAGAATTCTAGAGTTCTATTATCTCAATTACAACTATGCATAAGGTGCTGAACGAATGCCAATGACTACAACAAATTATGCAAATTCACTTTGATTTAATTTATGATAAATTGAGTTCTACTAATCCAAATTAGAAATGAACTCCCACTAAAAAACGACATCCCTCGTGTCTTTTTGGTGATTACATGAACCAAATCCACTACACCAAGTTCGATCATCACGTGAGTCGGCGTAGCTTCAAAGGCGAGCATCCATATGGTCATCATATCTACTATATGACTCATGCTTAACCTTTCGGTCCGTGTTCCGAGGCCATATCTGTACATGCTAGGCTCGCGAATTAAGAACCTTAGTATTCGCGTGTGTAACTGTCTTACACCCGAGATATGCTCATGGATTCAAGTACACCCGATCATCACGTGATGTCTTGAAGCGACGAAACATTGCCGGTGCATACTTAAGGAAGAACACATTCTTATCTTGATATCTAAATGAGGGATCATCTTATTATGCTAATAAAACGCCAAACAAGCAATATAAGATGCAATCAAACATCACATGTTAATAAGTGAAATGATATGGTTCCCGCATATGATATCCATCATGTGCACCGTGGTATGATCTCTATCATACCTTTATGTGTAAGGCCAAGGTCTATGGAACTTACATGCTATGTGTGTTGTAAGAGTATCATCTCATACTTCTACTTACAACATCACCATATCATAACACTAGCCCAGCAACAATCTAAACTAGACGCCTCTAATTTATCCATTGCAAGTTTTACGTGGCTTAGGGCTTTCGAAGATAGAACCGTTTTTACCTACGAACATGAACCACAACGAGGATAACCAAATTGTTGACAACTCGTTGAAAATTAGATATTGACTATAGTAGGAGAGACAGACACCTGCTAGCCACTTATGCAAAACTAGTTGCATGTCAAGCGTGGAACAGTTCTCATGTGCGAGGACATGTAAAGTTTGTCCGGGCCGCTTCATCCCACTATGCCACCAATATCCAAAGTACAACCAAGAAGCAATAAAATGATCATCATCGCCCACATACTCATATGTGTACTACCCGGCAAAGTATCTACGCATAGATCCGGCTCTGATACCACTGTAGGGTTCGCAACATAGAAAACAAAAAATTTCCTACAATGGGAACAACTATGTACCAAGATCTATCTACTAGATACAAACAACGGGCGGATGTATATCCGTAGAGAACATACCCTTGAACACCGACAAAGCTTAACGAGTCCAAACTCGTGGTTGATGTAGACGATCTCTTGCCGATCTCAAGATCGAGAGGAAGTCCTAGCGCCAAGAAAACAGCGGCATCCATGCTAGCTAGCACACACGTTCGAGGCACTGAGCAACCTCCGCCTCCTCGCTTTAGCGATGCAGCGGAAGCACAACTCTTTCTTGCCGAATAGCCACCGGGAACATGTACCTCGCTAGTCCGAGACCATGGGGATAAATTCTAGAGGGGGAGAGAGATCCTTCACGAGGAGGTGTGAGTGAGAGAGAGGGAGGGGGATCCTTTTATAGGGAGAGGGGGGCACCCAAGGGGCCATGCGCCCAGCCATGGGGCTGCCCCCACCTCTTCCACATTCATGTGGGTGGACACTCCACTCACTCAAATGCCTTTCAATTCCCTCCACTCAAAAACCCACTCAAATTCCCATTAAATTTCCACCAAATTTAATGCAAACTCTCATTAAATAAAACTCCTTTTATTTATTCAGAATTTTGTCAATTACTTTAATGACAAACATTCACATATAACCCCTTGCTAGTATTTAATTTCACATGCAGAAACACTTTCTGCAATTTCACCCGAAAACCCGTTTCGGTATCTAGTGAAATAAATTTCTGCGCTTGTTATTCTTTTCGGCATGAAACTTTTGCTCCAAATGGATGTCGGTGTCTCTTAAGTGTGTCACCCTATGGTTCATGAATAATGCGGACATGATCGAGACCCCTCTCGGATCAATAATGAGAAGCGGGATCTGGAGACCCATACTGACTCCCACACATTCAACGATGACTTTCTTGTGATCGTCGGAACCTTTTACGCTAGTATATTAATCCTTTTGTTTCGCGATATATTACATGTCCAAGATTCGATCATCGGTATCTCCATACCTAGTTTGATCTCGTTACTGACATGCACTCTTTTCTCGTTCCCGTGATATAACAATCTAGTGATCAAATCACTTGCTTGCAAGCTAACCAATGTGATATCACCGAGAGGGCCCAGAGTATATCTATCCGCCATCGGGATGAACAAATTCCACTCTCGATCCATGGGCCTCAACATAACACTTTAGTAGTTCTAAACCCATCTTTATAATCACCCTGTTACGGTGTGACGTTTGATGTTATCAAGAAACTCTTCCGGTGTTAGTGATTGACATGATCTCATGGTCTAAGGATTAGGATCACTTCGTAAGTTGTTATAGCAATATAAACTCAATGACTTTGATCGTAATGCTATACTTCGGATGAATGTTCATCACACCATTACACTAATGTTGTGATCCCGTTATTAAAAACATCCAATGTCTATGATCAGGAAACCTTGATCATCTTATTAATCAACGAGCTAGTTTATGAGAGAGGCATGACTAGGAACTTCATTTTTGTTTATTAAAGACACATGTATTAACGTTTCCGTATTAATACAATTATAGCATGTAAAATAAACATTTATCATAAACAAGGAATACGATAATAACCACTTTATTATTGCCTCTCGGGCATATTCCCTTCAGTTATTATTGTTGTTGTTGTTGTTCTGATTCTGTATGAACATGGTCATCATCTGCATCAGTTGCGTCTGAGCTGTCATCATCTGCTGCATCTCAGGGGTGATATTGTTGTTGTTAGGGTTGGGATTGGCACGTCGGGGAGGCATCTGTGGTTTTAAATAAGGATAAGAATGAGATACCCATATATGCTTAACATGCACAATACATCACATAGATAATCACCAAGCATGCATCAAAATAACAAAAGTTCAACAACATAAACAACAAGTTTTGGAAAGCAAACACACCAATAGCAAGCCATCCACATGTTGGATGGTCATTGCGACTCAATAATAAAAAGTATGATAAATATAAGGTAAATGAGTAGTCATCACTACTCCTCTGCATCAACCTCCTCGTCGACAAGTGTAAGACCTGCATTCTCCATAGCGGTCTTGTACTCCTCGACATTGGTGGTCAAGGCCTCTACCTCGGCTTTGAAAGCCCTCTTCTGTGAACAAAGTATCTTAATCACCACCTGCTGATGCTCGAGCTCAAAGTCCTTGGCCTCTAGTTCTGTAGTCATGTCTCGAATCCTCTTGTTCCTATCTTGGACTCTTTTCTCTTGACTCTTGAACTTTCTATCCTGACTCTCAAACTTGGCCTCCATCTCTTTGACTATCTCATCTTACTCCGTGAAGAGCTTGTCCTTGTCACGAAGCTGCACCTGGAGTTCGTCATTGCTAAGCATGACGTTGGTCCTATCAGTATCTAGGTGCCTAAGAAGAACCTCTAAGTCCTGGAGGTATAGTCGAATCGGCTCTGCTGTCTCTCTAGCAGTATCCTCGAAGTCAATGGCCTCACCATCCTCATCACGTCTACCGAAGGCGTGGAAGTGAGTACCTCTAATCTCCCGAGAGTGTCTCCCTAGCAAACGTCCAAGCAAATCCCGCATGACTACCTCTAGGCCTATCTCCTTGTCATCATGCATGAGCTTGAAGGTGATAGCCTCCATGGCTAGCTCAGTCTATCGTCCTAGCTGAGTAACCTTGAAGCCCCAAAGGTCCTTCCTCTCGAACTTGGTGAGGGGAAGCATCATGATGGTAGGAAGTGGGAGATTGAGCACACTGGTGAGCTCAATAAGACGAGTGCCAAAACGAGTTCCCTTGAACTCTTCAGCCGTGTTGATAGTAACATTAGGCATCTATTTTATAAGATAGAAAAAGTTAGAAACAACATTAATAGAAACACACAAGACAAAGTGACTCAAGCATACCATTGGCAAACAATCACATAATTCATAGTATACAACGCCTAAGGTCCAATAACACTTAGTTAAAATTTTTGGAAATATAATGATAAGTGTGGTGGTCCAACTAACAAGGCACAAAACATCTTTCACTCTCTAGTCTAAAGGCTAACAATGCATCCTTCTATCAGTAGAGATGATAAAGGAGATTAGAAAGTTTACGAGAAGAATAAGACAAGTGTGGAAGTTGTTGGAAAAATTTTCCTTAGTGGTTTCTAATCCAATCCTAGGGTCATAATCCTATAGGCAACACAGTGCTCTGATACCATCTGTAAGATCCCTCCCTTTATAACGGTAAGGATCCCTGTGATTGCAATGCTAGTCCCTGGATCAATGCTAGCATCCACAGTTTAAGATGAAGTACACAGAAACAAAGGTCATTATTACATATCATTCTAGAGACAAACATAGTCTTTTACAAACTCCATGGCCACAGGCCTAATACAAGAGTTCAAATATGTAATAAGATAAATAAGTCTTCATCTTCATGTGCCACAGGCAAGCATGTTGAGTGTAGACTCATAACCCCTAATCATCATCAGAATAACCTGCAACATCACAAGTTACAGCCACAGTGGGTCAATACATTGGAATAGTATTGGCAAGTGATACCTTAGTAGAATTTTAGTAGTCTAGAAACTATCACTACTAGGAAAATGGCTATAGGTAATCAGCACATCCGTGGCTCACATGGTTGAAGTGCCCCACGGCTAAAATAGGCGTGGCTCACCTATGGGCAGTGCCCTACTAGTAACTAGAACAACCATGGCGCACATGACCATAGTGCGCCACAGATATGTGTGGGCCAGGGCCCTGTTGGCCGCACGCCAGACATCCGTAGTGCACATAGGGTAGGTGTGCTATGGTTTTTAGCGTCAACCGTGGCGCACATAGAGGGGGTGCGCTACGCCTAAGCGCATGCCCCTCTCTGCTGTGAAACGGCCAGACACATCTGTGGCGCACTACGGAATGTGCGCCGCGGATGTTACTAATCCCTGTGGCGCACTGGGGCCGAGTGCGCCACGGATGTGGCAATTTTTTTTGGCAGCCCCACTTTATGTGCACATGTGTGATCATCCACCACCCCACACTTCACTTTCCCCTTCTTCTTCCTCCTTAGATCTAGTCGGGATCTTCTCCTTCCCACCTCAATTTCTCCACCCATTCACCATTTTTAGCATGTAGAACTTGCCTTGGATATTACATAAGTAATAGAAGAAGGTCTCCGATCTCTCATCTCCTTCTCTAGTCTCGCGCACACCTCTCCTTTCCATCTTTCTCGCGATTGGTCTCTCATCTCGGTAAGTTGTCCATGTAAGGATGTGTTCATGTGTATATGGATGATATGCTCATATGTATGTAGATGATCGATGCTCATGATGTGTGTATGAGAGGATAGATGGTCATATGTGTGTGTATATGGAGAGTATCGATGATGCTCATGCATGTGTGTATGGAGAGGATAATGATATGTTCATGTGTGTATGGATCAGTCTCTCTCTCTCTCTTGTGTCGGAGAAAGATCCCTCGCACCCGGTATTCGTGGTTAAGGTGCCACCAGGCTTGGGCTTCATCGGCAATGCCCCTGTGGATCTGTTCTTCCTGCGGTTCGACGACATCTTCAATATGTTCCACCTATACCCGCTGCACTATACCATGGTCCGTATGTTTTCTCTCAGCCTGGCCATGCAGATCATTAGAGAGCCAAAGCATGTCTCATATATATATACATAGGTCGTTGGACGCGGGAATATGCTACGATGGAACTGTGAGCCAAGTAGGATGCACAAGACCTGGACTTGTGCATATCACAAGGCTCACAATCCCGTCGTAGCACATTCACATATATATTGTGCCACGACATTTCAATTATCGGCATTATTCTCGAAAAAGACAAAAATAACTCGAAAAGAATGCCTCATATATAACTAGCTAGGTCGTTGGACACAGGAATATGCTACGACGGAACAGTTAGCCAAGTAGGATGCACAATTCCTGGACTTGTGCATATCACAAGGATAACTATCCCGTCGTAGCACATTCACATATATATTGTGCCACGACATTTCAATCATCGGCATTATTCTCGAAAAAGACAAAAATAACTCGAAAAGAATGCCTCATATATATACATAGGTCGTTGGACACAGGAATATGCTACGATGTAACCGTGAGCCAAGTAGGATGCACAAGACCTGGACTTGTGCATATCACAAGGCTCACAATCCCGTCATAGCACATTCACATATATAGTGTGCCACGACATTTCAATCATCAACATTATTCTCGAAAAAAGAGTAAGGAAAAAAAGAAGGACCAAAGTGAGCAAAGGACCAAAGAGTAAGCAAAAAAAACAAGCATTGATTTATATATAATAATAATAAGCAAAAGAAGTAAGCGATGATTCATAAACCTAATAAGATAAGTATAGTAGCATGTACACTTGTCCACACACACACAAAGGTCATATATAGTTTGTAACTACAACTAGGCCAACATCAAGCCTTCTGGCTCGGCTTAGGGAACGGGAGGACGCCTTGTCTCGTCATGAACTTCCTATAGTCACCCTGCATCTCTAGGCGATCTTCTATGTCACGGTTATTCGGGATATTTCCTCCGTAGAAGATCCCCAAGTCATGACATCACGAAGATGATTGCCCCAAATGCTGCTGGATGCGATACATCTCTTGTCTAATATCTGAATCGATGATCTTGGCCTTTGCTTCGCCCATTGCTTGTTTGAGATGATCTGGCAGCGTAGAATTCTGCTGGTCAAGTAGGAACGCCCTCATGTGATGGAGTGCATAGTAGGCTTCCTTCTTACTGTTTTTCGGCTGCTTCACGCAGGGGAACTCTGTTACGTGGTTGAAGACGTGCCTGCCGAACTTGACCTTCGTACGCATGAAGGTGGTGCCTTCCGTCGAGGCAAAGCCAGTGAGAGCATCATCCAGAACTTCCTTGATCTTGTCGTAGTTTTTCTTATTTTCTAGACTCCCCGAGTCGAAATACGTGGCGTGGGAATGCTTTGGCGATAAGGAGATGAGCGTGCAATGTTCATCTCTGCGCAAAAAATTCAAATGGAATGTGTTGGAAAAATAATGATGATAATCTAATAAAGCCAATCGATGGTGGTGAGTGAATAACGACTTACTCGGGAAAGTAAGGCACGAGAATGTATTCCTTTGTCTTGTTCGCCATGAGGATTCTTTTTAGGTACGAGGCCACGATACGTCTTTCGGCGGGGGAACCCAAGCAGCCGTGACGCATGTAGTAGGGGTCCACTATAGCGATGCCCGGTGTTTCTCTCTAATGATCTGCATGGACAGGCTGAGAGAAAACAGACAGACCATGGTATAGTGCAGCAGGTATAGGTGGAACATATTGAAGATGTCGTCGAACCGCAAGAAGAACAGATCCGCAGGGGCATTATCGACGAAGCCCAAGCCTGGTGGCACCTTAACCACGAATACCGGGTGCGAGGGATCTTTCTCCGATAGAAGGCGTCTCTCTATCGTCAGCACGCCGTCATGCACACTCTGCAGTTCCGAACTGGCGATCTTCCGCAAATTATTAGGTAGCATGGGCTCACCCGCCATATGAATCCTCCACATAATACCCTCGGGTCTTGGTGGCCCATCCCGAAACCTGATCGGATTCGCAGTTGTTGACGCCACAGGCTGGCTTGAGCTACTAGATTTTCTTTTCCTGCCCTTTTTTTCCTTTTGGAGAGCGAGCAGGCACCGCAATCTGAGCACCGGCCGCCCTATGTAGTGTGTCAGGGCTTAGAATAAAGGGCCGGTTGGTTGTATCAGCTGGCTTTGTAAAGGCGCAAGCTGGAGGCGTCTCCTGAGAACCAAACAAACGCTTGGTGATAGTGGCTTTCTCTATGGGGCCACCAGCTAGGTCTTCGTTGCTAAACTGAGTGTTGAAGAAGTGATCATTCCAGTCTTCATCGTCCTCGGCCGAATCCTGCGCCATGTGCATATCATCAACATGATCATCCGACCCACCGCATGGAGGTGACGACGAGGGCGGTAAGGGGGCCTTGCCACCGCTTGTCGCTGGCACGACATGAGGTGCTGTTGTCTGTGGCGTGATGGCCCCCGCCGTCCCCAAATGGATCATGCTCTTTGTCCATTGCAAGAATAAGCCGAAGCAAGTTCTGAGGACAGCCGGATCTTCTTCATCCGCTCCTGGGGGTTGAATGGGAGGTTCCAGGTCGTCGCAGCCCCTTAGCACCTGACTAATTTTAACCCTGTGCACGCTATCTGGCATCAGCCTTGAGTGGAACGTGTGCTGCTAGGGTTGAACGATGGTACCCTTGGCAACATCCCTCAGCCCGTTGTTCACGTAGCATAAGAGAGTACAAGGAACATCCGTCTGGGGAAAACATGTACGGCGTCGTCAGAGATGCCATAAGAGTAATAGATGGCGTGAAAGGCGGTAAAGCAATTTGTTTACTGTGATGGCGTCGAGATCGGCTAATGTCGACGCACCGCAAACGGCAACGGGCGTGCAAGAGACGGAAGGTCTGCTGGATGACGCGGTGCTGGTCGCCGGTGTATTCTCCCTACCGACGGGTGCTTGGAGCTCCGGTGCCACCGCGACGATGGCAGGGGCACCAACATGTACTCCGGCACCACGGTGATGGCAGGGGGAGTCACCAACACTTGCGGCACCGCGGTGCTAGAGGGAGGAGTCACGAACACGTAGTTCACCTTATTCGTCGGCGCCGCGTTGTTCGAGTGGCTGCTGACCATGCTAGGAATCGGGCACGGCCCTACTCGACCACCCGCACTCCAGTTCGCTATTGACTCCACCAAGGTAGGCAGGAAGGACGTGAGGTTGATTGCCAGGTTGTCTTGGACGATCTGCGGGATCCGCGCCACTTGTTCCTTAAGTTCTTGAACCTCGCGGTTTTCCTCCTCGCTCCTTCCCGACGGCGCCACTTGCGTCCTCGGCGGTGGACCAAAATGATCCACCCAATTCTTACCCCCGAGGCCGGCCAGAGGGCCAGCCGACGACGGCTTCTTCATAACCGGATCTATTTTCTTGGCCCGGTTCATCGCCCTGTTAAAAGGGTTATCCCACCGGGTGGCCGCCGTCGACCCCTGGGATGAGGAACCCTGGGATCCATGACTAGCAACAATTTCCTCCTCCTGTAGAAGAAGTAACAGTGAATCGTTTAGATCATCGATTAGATTGCAATCGAGTTAATCCGCGGTAATTATATTACTTACCACAATTTCCCCGAATTCCTTCACCGCAGGATCCGCGGTGAGTTGTTTGGTTTTTGGGTCCACATGGTAACGGGCCCTGATGAAGTTTCGAACCTGCCCGGGTTCGAATTTCGCAAAGGGGTTTTCTACCCCCTTGGATCTATACTCTTCGTCCTCCTTATTCCATTTGGCCTCCGCGGTTCTGTATCCACCAGATCCGAGAAGGTGATGACCTATATTCATCGCCTGCAGCACCTTTCCCCGATTACTATTGGCCAGGGCTCTTTCGGATTCACACATCTCCTTGAACTCCCGGAACTGATCTTCGGTGATCTGCGGGTCAATCTTCTGGATCTCCTCGAGACTTTTGCCTTCTTTATAGATCTTCTTCTTTATCCGGGTTCTCCAGCTGGCCAGGGCGATGCTCATCTTTGCGAGGAAGGATTTGTTTACTTTGTTCCCATTATAATTTGTGTTCTGATACTTAGCGGGGAACTTGTATCTTGCGTGCAGCTTCTCGAAGAGGAGTGTGCGCAAGTGGCCATTATCTTTATGCCGGAGATTCTCGGTGTTGATCGAGATGGTTGTCCGGGTGATCGCCGCCACTTGCCCACCGTACCCTCTAATGACAAGGTCGGGCTCCAAAGGAACCCCTAATGGGCTCACTTCGGTAATTTCCTCCTTGATCGTGCCGACCGTGTTAGGGCGCTGCTCCTTCGGCTTCTTCTTCTTATTAGGAGGATTTCTACCACTCCCTGTGCCCTCGCCGCCATCAGTGGTTTCATCGTCCGCTGTTCCTTCGTCTTCTTCCTCCGTGTCTTCCATCTCATCATCCTCGCTCTCCGATGGATGGTATTCTTCATCGTCTTCTAGCCGCTGGGCCGCCTCCCAGAATGTCAATTGTTTATTCGGAGGTCTAAGTTCTCCTTCAGCGCTGATGCGCTTAGAACATCTAGCCTCGTCGTTGTCACACATATTTGCACTAATAAAAAACAAATAATTGGTTAAATGCATGGAAAAATACGGCATGACCTTTGCTAATTTTCTTAAACTAGGAGTGCCCGATTTACGCGAAGCGAAGTTAATCAACATTCCGGCAAAAATCGGGACTCATTTCATACAAGAACCTGCATACACGACATAATAAAGTGCTTCATACAAGCACAAGCAAAGCCAGCACAGCCAGTACATTACCAGCACATTACCAGCACAACAAGCACATCAAGATCATTACTAGGTATATAAAAATAAATGGCCAGATCCAGCAACGCATATAGTAGTAGCAGCACAGTAGTTTTTTGCAGCCAGCAGCACATATAGTAGTAGCAACCAGATGAACAACAATGCCTAGATGATCAAAAACAGTAGCACATATAGTTTTCCATCAAGTCTAGAACCAGGTTATGCCTAGCATCACAAACAGTACCTTGACATTCATATTGATGCAATGATGCTGAAACTGGTACAGCATGATCTGGGCCCAACTCCCCTACTAACTCACTGCATGATCTGGGTTGTGCCATCCCACAGGCATCCTATGCAGCGACTAAGTCTAAAACTGAAACAAACCTAGCTACTGCCAGCTATAACGTGCACAAACACACACGCCACATTCTGAACTTTATTGCTGGGATGATGATCATCAAGTGAAACAACAAAGTGGCACCAACAAATAGTAATCAGAGGCACATAAAAATCTGGAACTATCTATTCCAAACAGAAGAGGCACAGAAAAATAGCATCTCTATATTGGTGGGATGATCATCATCAACTCAAATGAACAAGTGACACCAGAAAATCGCAAGAAGAGGCACAGAAATGTGACATCCATCCACTTATCCATTTCAACAGAGGCACAGAAATGCATCACCATCACTAGTACTTAGGGTGTTAGAACCTAGCAGTACATATAAGTACTTAGCAAGGATGTTTAGGGTGCTTTCTTTTTCCCCCAAAATGTTTTCCATCTTTCTGGACTTCCTGGATTTCTTAATATAAAAGTAAGATTGCACATTTGTTGTGTATAGTAATTAGTAGGCAGCTTGCATCATTTTAGTAGGCAGATTACTGCTACTGCCTAAACCTAAACCTAAATCTACTGCTAAATCAACCTAAATCAAGCTACTGCTACTACCTAAATCAAGCTAGATCTACTGCTAAATCAACCTAAATCATTCTAGCTTGCATCATTTCAGCACTAAATCTACTGCTAAATCAACCTAAATCAAGCTACTGCTAAATCATTTCAGATTAACAGCTTGCATCATTTCAGCACTAAATCTACTGCTAAATCAACCTAAATCAAGCTACTGCTACTATCTAAACCTAAATCTAATCTTAAATCAACCTAAACCTCACTTTCAACCTAAACCTAAATCTAATTCTAAATCAATGCCTAAGCCTAAGCCTAAACCTAAACCTAAATCAACCGAGAAGTAGAGAGGGGAGAGATGGAGAGAGGGGAGAAGACTCACCTCTCTGAGATGAGGACGAGGACGAGCCCGCGGGTGAGGTGGCTGGCGAGGCGGGGATGTAGGCGGTCGAGGCCGCTGGCGAGGCGAGCGCGCGAGCGACGCTCCTCCACCACCTCCTCCTGGCTGGCGACGCTCCACCTCCACCTCCTCCTGGCTGGCGCGCGGGCGACGCTCCTCCTGGCTGGCGCGCGGGCGACGCTCCTCCTCCACCTCCTCCTGGCGGGCGCGCGTTGATGCAGATGGGATGCGGCGGCGGCGCGTCGATGGGGATGAGAGAGGGGGCTCGGGCTGAGATGGAGAGATGGGGATAAGAGAGGGGGCTCGATCGAGCGCACGTGTGGATAGAGACAGTTAGGCATAGCGCACTTGGGCATAGTGCGCTACGGATATCTGTAGCGCACTACGGGCTAGTGCGCTACGCCTATCGGCTTCTAACGACTGTATAAGAATACTGCGGCCCCACTATCTAACAACTACACTAGCCTATCCCACTGGTTTTGCCCACTGCTCTATTCTAAACTTGTGAGCACCCAGGTTCGAATCCTAGTGCCCCCCTTTTTTATTTTATTTTAAAAATACTTTTAAATGTTCCAAAAAATGCCCAAAAGTGGTGATATATGCCATACAAGTTTTGTTTTATTTTTAAAAATACTTTTAAATATTCCAAAAATTCCCAAAAGTGATAATATATGTCATAAAAGTGGTACAGATATGATTCAAAGTATAACTAAATTTCATAATAATTTGTCCATGAATATTACAATCTTTTTCGACCACGCGTTTTACAATATTTTTTGAGCTAGCGTTTTACAATCTTTTTTCCCTTCTTTGTCGCGGTTGAATAATTTAGCTCCGAGACTTTAATGTTTCTTCTTTCGAACGGGCTACCTTTTTTGGGTAGGGTTGTCCTTTTTATTCTTGTGATGTATGTTGTTGCATCGTAGTCGTCGTCATCTTCAATCTTTGGATCGTCGTACTGGTCGAAGTCTTGCTCGTTGGCGACTCCATCCATTCCGATGATGTTTCTTTTTCCTCTCCTCACGACAACACGGCTAGGCTTTGTCGGGTCGGTAATGAAAAAACATTGGTCCACTTTGGTAGCCAGTACCCACGGTTCATTTTTTGCGGCCACGTTCGGCGGCCTTGGATTTGGCTGCTTCGGGTATAACCATGGTTGTGAAATACCGGTCTTCTCTTCCGACGCTCTTTGCCCATCTGACACGGAACATCGGCACCTTTTCTCCACAGTAGTTGAGCTCCTAGATCTCCTCGATTCTTTCGTAGAATCTTTCCTTCACGTTGTCATCGGTGTAGAATTCCGATGTTACGCCTGAGTTCTGATAATCACACTTGTTGTCCTTTTCCTTCGTGTAGAATGAGTAGCCGTTGATATCATACGCCTGATAGGTCACCAGGTTTTGCATCGGTCTCTGCGACAAGGTGAATATGATCTTTTCCGTGTTAGAAGAATGCGATCGCGGGGGATTATCAAGGAGCGTCTGCCTAAACCAACGCGTGAAATCTAAGTTGTGCTCTTTGATTATTTCTCCCTGCATCCTCTGTATGCCCCGGTCACTGTACTTCTTCTCGAATAACCTTTTGTGCTTCTGTACCCAAGGATCGACCAGTTCGAAATGTTGTAGCGCGACGAGGTTTGCTTGATCAAAGTCTGCGCGTCGAAAATTGAAGTCTGCATGCAGTATGCGATGACCCTCTCGGTGACCAGATCCGTCGAGCTTGCCAAGGTGCCTGTTGACGGGAAGACCGACAGGGTTCTCGATGTCTAGATAATTTGTGCAGAAAGAGATGCACTCTTCGGCCAGAAAGCCCTTGGCTATGCTTCCATCTGGACGGGACCTGTTGCGAACGTATCCTTTGATGTGTCCGTTCATCCTTTCGAACGCCATCATGTTGCGGAGGAACATCGGCCCGAGTTGGACGATGTCCTCCACGACATGGACCAGCAGATGCACCATAATGTCGAAGAATGCGGGTGGGAAGTAGACCTCAAGCTCGCATAGTATCACCGCGATCTCCTCCTATAGCCTCCCGAGCTGATTCACGCCAATCGACTTCCTAGAGATGACGTCGAAAAACTTACAGAGGCCAAATAACGTTTCACGGACGTGCTCGTACATTATCCCTCTTAGTGCGACCGAAGGTACCTGCGTCATTTGCACGGCACAGTCGTGAGACTTCATGCCACTGAACCTCTGCTTCGCCTCGTCTAGGTATCTGCTTATCTTGCCCGCGTAGCCGTAAGGAAATTTGACTCCTAGAAGGCACTTGAAAAACTGTTTGATCTCATCCTGGCTTAGAGTGAAGCAAGAAGGAGGGCAGTAATATTCGTTCTTCTTGAACTTTTTACCCTTCCGACGACCTTGTGTCTCCAACTCATGATCATCGTCATCTTCCCGATCATCGAGAGTAGTCGTCCTCCGTGAAGCTCCTTCCGGATACCCAAGCATATCAGGTCGTGCCTTGCTTTGGACCATCTTTCATCCTATCGGCATGTTGATTATGGTGGCGACCAGACTCTCTTTACGTTTTCGTGATATGCATGATGTCGAGGCTATGAGGCGTCGAAGAAACTTCCAAGATGGCAGCTCGAGAAATGACCTTGTTTTCCATACCTTCATCAGCGGCTTGTCTTGTTGCTGCCTCTTTCGCTTCTTCCCAGGCTTAGGACAATCTTTCCAGTTTTTTAGCAACTCTTCCACTTCTTCGTTGCTCCTATGCTCTGGGATTCCTCGGGTCTCGGATTTGCCATCAAACAGGTCTCCACATTTTCTCCATGGATCATTCTTGCTGAGCCACCTCTGGTGCGCCATGAACACGGTTTTCGATGACCCTGGATCTTTCTCTAGTTGGAGATAGCTTGTGTTATCCATGCACCTAACGCATCGCGAGAATCCTTGGATAACCTGCCCGAGATATACCCATAACCTGGATAGTCTTGCACCGTAGTGACCAACGCGGCTCTCATAGTGAAATAATCTTGTGCGACGGCGTCGTAAGTATTGGCTCCAGATTCCCATAACGTGGCTAGCTCCTCTTTCAACAGCCCGAGATACAGATTGATGTCGGTACCAGGTTGTTTTGGCCCTTGAATTATGATACTCATTTGTATGTACTTCTTCTTCATGCACAACCATGGAGGGAGGTTGTACATCCATACAAACAGGGGCCAAGTCTTTGTGCGTCTTGCTGGCTCCCGACCGGATTGAGTCCATCGTGGCTCGCACCAAGCGATGTTCCTCGAATCTCCACCAATTGGAATTCAAGGTCCAATGCTTTCCAGCTGCTAGCATCGAAGGGTGCGTCGAGATATCATCCTTTTCGGGGTCATCATCGTCATCTCCTGGCTTCTTCCTTTCCGCATGCCATCGCATGAGCTTCGCTTCCTTAGGGTCCGCGAAATAGCGCTGCAGACGAGGAGTGATAGGAAAGTGCCATACCACTTTTCGAGGTGCTTTCTTCCCTTTCTTGTATTGACTCACGCTGCAAACCGGACATGTGGTTTTCTCCGTGTCCTCGCCCCGATAAATGATGCAATCGTTGATGCATACGTGATATCTAACGTGCGGTAGATCAAGAGGACAGACGATTTTCTTGGCGTCCTCGATACTAGATGGACATGTGTTCCCCTCCGGGAGACGATCGTGCCAGAATGCCATCATATCGTCGAAGCTTGCGTCGCTCAATTTGTGTTTTGCCTTCATCTCCATAGCCTTGAGTGTTACATTCAACCGGGTATCATCGGGCCTGCATCCTTCATATAATGGAGTAACTGCGTCTTTCTCAAGTTGCGCACGCTTGGCTTTCTCTCTAGCGGCAGCCCTGGCGTTACTCGTCTGCTTGAGAAGCAGCTCTTGCACATAAGGGTCCCGCACCCAGCCTGACGTTGTTCCATCATCGTCTGCTCCTCCGGCATCTAGATCATCATCATCCCGGTCTACTTCCGCACCTTCACCATCTCCAGGAGACTCTTCATCATCTCGCCCGTTCTCGCTGTGATGATGATCATCTTCATATTGCCCACCTTCACCGTCTCCATCGTCTTCGTCATCGCTTATCCAACGAGTGAATCCATCCATGAAACCATGGCGGAGCAGGTGCGCCTACAGATTCCCGGAATCAGGGTCGATCACCCAGTTGAGTTTGCATCTTCTGCACGGACATCTTATCTCCGTCTTGTTATTTCATATCATGTCGGCCGTCACACATTTCAAAAATCTAGCCACAATGTCTTCACTCATTATGAGCACCATTTTTGCCTGCAATATGTACACGGTACAATTAGAAGTCTATTAGAACCACATAATCAATGCATGCATGCAATGGTCGATAGAAAATTTTGGCATGACCTATCCTAAAATTAGGACCTTTGCGAAATGCCAAAGTCTTGCCAAAATGGAAATGAATCAACATTTTGGCAAAACAAATGGCAACTTGTTCACATACAAACACAAGAGAGAGAGAACGATCCATACACACATGAACATATCATTATCCTCTCCATACACACATGCACGAGCATCATCGATACTCTCCATATACACACACATATGACCATCGATCCTCTCATACATGCATCATGAGCATCGATCATCTACATACATATGAGCATATCATCCATATACACATGAACACATCCTTACATGGACAACTTACCGAGATGAGAGACCAATCGCGAGAAAGATGGAAAGGAGAGATGCGCGCGAGACCGGAGAGAGATGAGAGACCGGAGACCTTCCTCTATTACTTATGTAACATCCAAGGCAAGTTCTACATGCTAAAAATGGTGAATGGGTGGAGAAATTGAGGTGGGAAGGAGAAGGATCCCGACTAGATCTAAGGAGGAAGAAGAAGAAGGGGAAAGTGAAGTGTGGGGTGGTGGATGATCACACATGTGCACATAAAGTGGAGCTGCCAAAAAAAATCGCCACATCCGTGGCCTTTTCAAAGGCGCCATAGGGATTAGTAACATCCGTGGCGCACATGCCATAGTGCGCCACGGATGTGTCTGGCCGTTTTACAGAACAAAGAGGCATGCGCTTAGCCGTAGCGCACCCCCCAACGTGCGCCACGGATAACACCAACATGCGCACACATATCTGTGGCGCACTATCGTCATGTGCGCCACGGTTGTTCTAGTTACTAGTAGGGCACTACCCATAGGTGAGCCACTCCTGTTTTAGCCGTGGGGCACTTCAACCATGTGAGCCACGGATGTACTGATTACCTATAGCCATTTTCCTAATAGTGAGTGCTTCTATTGCAAGGACAAGGGCCACCAGAATCACAACTGTCTGAAGTACTTAGCGGACAAGAAGGCTGGCACCATTAAAGGTATATTTGATATACATGTTATTGATGTTTACCTTACTAGTGCTCGTTGTAGTGCACAGGTATGATAATCTTGGTTCGATTGCTAATATTTGTAACTTCAAAAGCAGAGCTACGGAATAGGCAAGGCTAGCAAGGGATGAGGTGACGATGCGCGTTGGCAATGGATCAAAAATTGATTTGATGGCCGTCGGCACGCTCTCCTTAGTTTTACCTTCGGGATTAGTTTTAAACCTTAATAAGTATTATTATGTGCCTGCGTTGAGCATGAACATTATATCTGGACCGTGTTTGTTGCAAGACGGTTATTCATTTAAATTAGAGAATAATGGTTGTTCCATTTATATGAACAACATCTTTTATAGTCATGCACCTGTTGTGAATGGTTTATTTCTTCCGAATCTCGAAAGCAATGAAACGCACATCCATAACATTGAGGCTAAGAGATGGAAAGTAGATAGTGATAATCCAACTTATTTGTGGCACTGCCGTCTAGGTCATATTGGTGTAAAACGCATGAAGAAACTCCATTCTGATAGACTTTTGGAGTCTCTTGATTTTGAATCATGTGACACGTGCAAGCCATGCCTCATGGGCAAGATGATCAAAACCCCGTTCTCCGGAATAATGGAGCGAGCAACGGACTTATTGGAAATCATACATACCGATGTATGCGGAACGATGAGTGTTTCGACGCGGTGTGGATATCGCTATTTTCTCTCTTTTACTGATGACTTAAGTAGATATGTATATATCTATTTAATGAAACATAAATCTGAAACGTTTGAAAAGTTCAAAGAATTTCAGAACGAAGTGGAAAACCATCGTAACAGGAAAATTAAATTTCTACGATCCGATCGTGGAGGTGAATATTCGAGTTATGATTTTCTCACGCATCTTAAAGCAAGCGGAATCGTTTCGCAACTCACGCCACCCAGAACACCGCAGGGCAATGGTGTGTCTGAACGCCGGAATCAGACTCTATTAGATATGGTGCGATCAATGATGTCTCTTACAGATTTGCCGTTATCATTTTGGGGTTATGCATTAGAAACCGCTGCATTCACTTTAAATAGGGCACCATCTAAATCCGCTGAGATGACACCGTATGAACTATGGTTTGGTACTAAACCTAAGTTGTCGTTTCTTAAAGTTTGGGGATGCAAAGCTTACGTCAAGAAGTTGATGTCGGACAAGCTCGAACCCAAAGCGGAGAAATGTGTCTTCATAGGATACCCTAAGGAAACGATTGGGTATACCTTCTACCACAGATCTGAAGGCAAAGTGTTTGTTTCAAAGAACGGATCCTTTCTTGAGAAGGAGTCTCTCTCGAAAGAAGTGAGTGGGAGGAAGGTAGAGCTAGATGAGGTTATTGAACCTTCTCTCGAGTTGGAGAGTAGCGCAGCACCTGAAATTGTTCCAGTGCCGTCTGCGCCAACAAGAGAGGAAGCTAATGACGAGGATCATGAAACTTCGAACGATGATACTACTGAACTTCGCAGGTCGACAAGGTCATGTGCCACTCCTGAATGGTACGGCAACCCCGTCTTAACCGTCTTGTTGTTAGACAACAGTGAACCTGCGAATTATGAGGAAGTAATGATGAGCCCAGACTCTAAGAAATGGCTAGAGGCCATGAAATCCGAATTGGGATCCATGAGAAAAAACCAAGTAAGGACTTTGATGGACCCTCCAAGTGACCGTAAGGTCGTTGAGTGCAAATGGATTTTCATGAAGAAAACGGACGCGGATGGTAATGTGTCACATCCCAAAATTTTCCAAATTTTGAAATGTGAAAAATAAATAAACAAAATAAATAATTATTGAAATTTAGGGTGAAAAGAAACTTTTTGATTCCAATTGGAAACATCAAAACCTATTTTGATCAAATAGAATCCTAAATGGATTTAAAAAGATAAAAAAATAATAAATAAAGTTATAATAGTTGGAATCACCATTTTTGGATCTTTAAATAAAAATATATGGTTTTTATAAGCAAAGGTAGAAATAATAAATAAGGACTATTTTAAAGAGCCAAATTAAATCTTCGCCAAGTATTGGAAATAAAATATTTTTGTTCAATAAAAATAGTAAAGGGTTATTTAAATAAAATCATGAGGATTTATTAATATCCAATTTTATCTAAGTAAAGACATTTTCCTATTTTGAATGAACATTAAAACCTAATAAAGTATTTTAGATAAAAATTTAAAGTTTTTTATTTTTCAAATAAAACCTACTGAAAGGTTTTGGTAAAATTTAGAATTCAAATAGAGTTTTAAACATATTTAAAACCTATTTTGAATAAAGACTAATGTCTATTTATTTATTTTCTTATTATAAACCCTAAAATTAATTATTCTAAATTTGACTTTAGAATATGTTAATAAACAGAATTAAAATATACCCAAAGTTTGGCAAAGGTTTGAATTCAAATAGTGTTTGAATTGTTTGAATAAAAATCAAATTAGATAAATAGAAATAGAAAAAGAAAAGCATTCAGTATAAAAAATGAAACTAACCCAACCCATCTGGCCCAGCCCAGCAGGTCCAGCAGCTAGCCCATTTTCCCTCCCTGCAGTGGCGTTCCACTCGAAACAAACCGTATAAATGCTAACGCAGGACCCCACCCACTCACTCTCTCATGAGACAGCCGGGCCCACGCTGCCGTCGTCGTCGTCTTCACCCGCGTCGACCGTTTCCCCACGCTCGTCGCCGTTCTGCCGCGATTCATTTCGCGTTAATTCGAGTTATTGACAGCGTTAATCCCTCCAGTAACCACGTGTGCATAAACGCCTCCCTCCCCTCTTCCATTTCCCCCAGTCACCACTTCCCCTCTGCCTCCATGCTGCATGAATTGCAAGCTTGATCCCCTCTGCCCGACGAGCTTCTCCGGCCAATTCCGGCGTCGTCAGACCACCCCTCGCCTCCCAGTGCACACGAGCCTTCTCCCCCTCTTCTTGCACATCTCCCAGCACCAACCCCACACCCGTGCGAGCACCATAGCCTCGGCAACCTCAACATCAGAGCGTCGCCGCCTCCTGCCTTGACTCCGGCGAGATCCCCCGGTGAGCACAGACCATCCCTGTCCCTCCCATTGATACTCCTATGATCTACGCACTCGCCCTCGTCTAACCATACCTTCCTCTTGCCTTCTGGTGATCTGTAGCTCCTCCCCCATCGTCAAACAGAAGCACCCGGCGCCGCCGCTGACTCCGACGAGCAATCGTCGCTGCTCTAGTGCGCACCTCGACGAACTGAGGCCACCTAGAGCTTCACTGCAACCACGCGAGCACGGTGAGCATCCTCACTCCCTCCCGTGCTTCCTGGTTCATCGCCAACGCCACCGTCTGAGCGCGCGTCGCCAGCGCCGCCAGTCCATGGTCAAGCAGCTGTGATCCATTGGATCTTGATCTAGTGGCTCAGATTAGATTTAATCGAAAGGGTATGCGTCAATCTGTGCCGTGCGATTTAAGAGAGATCCTACGGCTAGTACAGATCAATCCAAGAAACGGTATCGTCCAATAGGATAGAGCCACGTGGCCAGAGTTTGTTTAAAATAGAAAATTTTGTTCTATTAGATATGCAAACTTGCAAAATTCATAACTTTTAATCTACATGTCCAAATTTTGCAAATTTTATATCAATGGAATCAGCAGAACAAGAACATTGCAACCATGTACTTTGTTGAATGTTTTGCTTCCGGAAAATTGGTTGAATTTGCATAAACTTGTGTAGGCATAATTTGAATATAAAAATTGTTCTAGAAATATTTTTAAGGTGAAATCTTTGCTAAGTGGATTGTTCTGAATCTACTGACCATAGAAACCAACTTATGGATTTAAAAATGTATTTTGTGATGCCAAAGAATAAATCTTTGTATAAGAGCATTTCTTGTCATATAAAAATATTGTTTATGTGTTAAAATACTTTTTGAGTAAATCTTTGGAAAATGATTTGAGTTAAAACTCTCTGACCCTAAACACCAAGTTTTGAAATTTAAAAATATATTTGATGAACCCTATAAAATTATTTTGCTAAAAGGCATTTCCAAAAACATAAAATATCACTTTGGTATAAATTTGGTTTATGGAGTGAAACCTTTTGCAAATGGTTTTAATATTAAACACTTGAACTTAAAACACTAACATGTTGTGTTTAAAAATATTTTACAAAATCTAGGGATTATCATTTGATTTAAATCATTCCTAGCAGAACAAAAATGACTTAAAATGGCCATTTTCACCACCTTGAATTTAAATGGTTTTACCACTTTTGTAAATGACCAATATGAGATTTAAGATGTTTAGAGCCTACTAGAAACCACTTTTCCAAATAAAACAATCTTTTGCGTGCTTGCATGCATTGCCTTGTTTCTATTATTTTATGTGGTGAAAGTGTTTCAATGCTAGTTGAATATGTGTTTGCTTGATTGAATTGTAGTGAAGTTAGAAGAGTGTGATATTTGCAAGATCAAGAAGTGAACCAACATTCTCTACTAAAAAGGCAAGTGACACTATCATCCAAGTCCTACTATTTTCGTTACACTTAGTGGATTTTTGTAACGTGCATGATAGGACTACTATATTTTATGCTATGCTAAATCCTATTAGGATACCCTTATAACTTCCTTAGTGAAAACAATGTAGTTGTAGTATGCTTAGCCCTGCTATATATTTGGGATGGGATACATGATATGATTATATGAAGTGTTGGAAAAATATATGTTTTATGTAATAAAACAAGTACTCAATGAACCACCTGGGTGGAAAGAGGATACTCAAGTTTTGGACAAGGTGGCAACAAAGGGAACCATGTTTATATGGCTATCTTTGTGTATGCGCACTAGAAGAAAATCACCCAGGGACTTAGTGATTGAACATGTTTCTCGTACAGTGGTTTCCGTGTACAGCCACATGCTAAATGGGCTCTGGCTTAGTCAACTACATAGTGGAAGACCCATGCATTGGCATCTTCAGGTTAACTAGAATTGTGTATGGAAATATATTCATACATTGGTGCCTGGTAGACAAGCTAGCATTGTGTATTGGGGGGACTCCTATGAAAAGACTTTGTCACATTCTCGATCTGCCAGTACTCCATTTTGGTGAGTACTTATCCAGCGGCCACTGGTGGCGTCAAGACGAGATTGTTTCATGTGGGTAAAGTGTACAACTTCTGCAGAAGATCAAAATTCTAAGTACTTATCCATGTCCCCGGTTATGGACAACCCTGAGCAACTAAGGCCTGAAGCTATGGAACATCTCGACATTCCAATTTCTTAAAAGTAAAACTTGATGGTGACATCAAGGGATTTGAAGCACTTGGAGTTTTCCAAGGAGTTCAAAAAGATTTGTCAAAAGATCAAAACTATTTTGAAAAGATAGGATAAAACTACATTTCTTTCTGCAAATAAGCCTAAACCCTACTTAGCCAAATATGCATGTAAGGATAGGATCCACTTATTTCTACATAGTATTGAAACTTGCCAATACAATTCAAATGTATTGACCCTTGTGGCTGCAACTTATTATGTTGCAGGTTTGTTTGATGTTAGTGAAGTGTGTTGAATAGGATTACAAGTCTACAACCAACATGATTGCCTGTGGCACTTTGAAGATGAAGGACTCCATGCTATATAGATATTCTGATGCATTGTAATGAGATAGCCAAATGAGTTATGTAAGATGTAATGAATCATTTTATTCCTGGTTATAAAGTTGTATTATGACCTTTGTTTCTTGATATTACATCTTAATTGTGGATGCTAGCTATTGATCCAGGTACTAGCATTGTAAACACAGGGATCTCTACCTTATTAAAGGTTGGGACCTCTACATAATGTTAGTGTCTATAAAGCTCGGCTTGTCGCAAAAGGGTTTCGGCAAGTTCAAGGTGTTGACTACGATGAGACTTTCTCTCCCGTAGCAATGTTTAAGTCCATTCGGATTTTATTAGCAATTGTTGCATTTCATGATTATGAAATATGGCAGATGGATGTCAAGACTGCGTTCCTCAATGGCAACATTGCTGAAGAGTTGTATATGATGCAGCCCGAAGCTTTGTTGATCCTAAGGATGCTAATAAGGTGTGCAAACTTCAGCGTTCCATTTATGGACTGAAGCAAGCATCTCGGAGTTGGAACCTTCATTTTGATCAAGTGATCAAGACTTTTGGGTTTGTTCCAAATTGCTGCGAAGCTTGTATCTACAAGAAAGTGAGTGGGAGCTCGGTGACATTTTTAGTACTATATGTGGATGACATATTGATTATTGGAAATGACACTGGTATGCTTAACGATGTGAAGAGTTATTTGAATAAATGATTTTCAATGAAAGACCTAGGAGAAGCTGCTTATATATTGGGCATCAAAATCTATAGAGATAGACAAAGACGCCTAATAGCTTTAAGCCAAAGTACATATCTAGACAAAGTTTTAAAAATGTTCAGAATGGATAAAGCAAAGAAAGGTTCATTGCCCATGTTGTCAGGTAAGATATTGAGCAAGGCTCAGTGTCCAGCTACAGTAAACGATAGAGATACTATGAGCAAAGTGCCATATGCCTCGGCCATAGGTTCTATCATGTATGCCATGCTATGTACTAGACCGGATGTGTCCAATGCTCTTAGTTTGTGGCGAGATACCAAAGTGATCCAGGAGTGGAACACTGGACAGCCATAAAGAACATCCTAAAGTATTTAAATAGGAGTAAAGAAATGTTCTTGGTCTATGGAGGTGATGAGCAGCTCGTCGTAAAAGGTTACGTCGATGCTATTTTCGACACCGACCCGGATAATTCTAAATCTCAGAAAGGATACGTTTATATTTGGAATGGTGGAGCTGTGAGCTGGATAATATGCAAGCAAAGCGTGATCGAGGGATCTACAACAGAAGCGGAATACATGGATGCTTCAGAAGCGTCAAGTGAAGGAGTTTGGATCAGGAACTTCATCACTGAGCTTGGTGTGGTTCCAAGTGCCTTGGACCCACTGGAGATATTGTGCGACAACACTGGCGCCATAGCACTGGCTAAGGAACCAAGATATCATCCAAAGACCAAGCACATCAACCGCCATTTTCATATAATTCAAGATTATATAGTAGATGGAGATCTGAAGAATAGCAAAGTACATACGGATCTGAATATCGTAGATCCGTTGACTAAACCTCTTCCACGAGCAAAACATGATCAGCACCTTAATGCCATGGGTGCTAGATTGTTGCCAGATGTAAACTAGATTCTTGACTCTAGTGCAAGTGGGAGACTGTTGGAATTATGCCCTAGAGGCAATAATAAAGATGTTATTATTATAATTTTTGTTCATGATAATGTTTATATTCCATGCTAGAATTGTATTAAGTGGAAACTTTGATACTTCTGTGGTTTATGAACAACACCGTGTCCCTAGTACGCCTCTATGGACTAGCTCATTGATTAATGATGGTTAAGGTTTCCTAACCATAGGCATGAGTTGTCGATTAATAATGAGATCATGTCATTAGGAGAATGATATGATGGACAGACCCAAATTAAGCAAAGCAATTAGATCGTGTCATCGTGTTCATCTTTGTGAAGCTTTTTCCTATGTCAAGTATTGTATTCCTTAGACCATGAGATAATACAACTCCCTGGTATCAGAAGAAAGCTTTGAGGTCATCAAACGTCATCCTATGTGACGGTGATCATAAAGGTGTCTCTCAGGTGATCGGAAAATACTTGTTGGGTTGTATGTATCGAGATGGAATTTGTCCCTCCCGAGTCAGAGAGATATACTTCGGGCCCACTCGGTAATCGATATCAACACCGCTTGCAAGCACGTGGTTAAGGAGTTAATCATAGAGTGATATCGGATTACGGAACAAGTAAAGTAATTGTTGTGAACGAGATTGAACTAGGTATGACGATACCAACGATCGAATCTCGGGCAAGTAAAATATCGCGTGGCGAAGGGAATACATATATGGGATTAATTGAATCCTGGCATCGTGGTTCATCCAATATGATCATCAATGAATATGTGGGAGTCAATATGGGTTTCCAGGTCCCGATGTTGATTATTGATAGAAGATCATGTCTGCATATTCTCGAACCTGTAGGGTCACACACTTAACGTGCATCGACGCTAGGATAGAATGGATAATTGGTTTATGAGTTTTTGTTCGGAGTCTCAGATGAGACCCAGGACATCACGAGAGGTTCTGGAATGGTCCGGAGAATAGGATTCATACAAAGGAAAGCAGTTTTTGGATTTCGGAATTGTTTTGGAGTTTATCGGTATTGTACCGGAAGGTTCTAGAAGGTTCCGGAGTGGGAACAACGTGGGACCACTTGTCGGAGGCATGCGTGGGCCTAAGGGGAAGTTCCCTGGCCACTTTGGGCCAGGGTCACAAGGCCCCTAAGGCCCAGCCGGCCAGCCCTAGGGGAAACCCTAGGGGAGCCTTCTAGAAGAAGGGGGTGGCTTGCCCCCCACTCCACCCCTTGGGTCGCCGCCCTAGGGATTGGAGGAGGGGTCAAGGGGGCCGGCCAGCCCCCTATATAAGGAGGGCAGGGGCGCAGCCTCCCCCCACTCGTCCAATCCTAGCCGCCGCCCAACTGCTGCTCTCCATCTCTCTCTCTCTCCCGACTGCGCGTAGGCGAAGCCCTGCCACAGAAACTCTCCACCATAAGCACCACCCCGTCATGCTGTAGATCCAATCTATCTCTCCACCATACTTGCTGGACCAAGTAAAGGAGGAGACGTCGCTGCACCGTACGTGTGCATCTCTCGGAGGCGCCGCCACTTGCGGCGTAGGATCGGATCGGATCGGATCACGAGGAGGAGACGGCGAGTACGACTACATCAACCACGTTATGTTGAACATTTCCGCTGTGCGATTTCTTCAAGGGTATGAAGATCTCATCTATCTCTCTTGTTGATTACATCTCCTAGATTAGATCTTGGCTTTCTTTTTTGCATCCGTAGAAATTTTTTGATTTACTATGCTGCGAAACCCTTCACAGACATGATCATTCGCCACCGTGCGACACGAAGCCACTGTATGTCGTCAAAAACGCCATCGGTGCCGCGCAGAGCGTCAACCCGTTCCGACTGTTCTCGACTGCCCCTTGTCGCACCATTAAGCCCGTGATGATTGCTAGGATACACCGCACCGTCCTACGCCCTTCGCCATGTCGTTAGCTCGATGTACTGATGTCGCCGGAGGAGCCTAGCCATCCCTCGCTGCTCCTCTCGTTGATGTATAAATAGAGGCCATCAAAGCCCTCATTGTCCACACCATCTCACTCCCCTCTCTCTCTCAGAACCATCCCACACCCTTCCCTGAAGCAAGGCGAGCACCAGGCAACTGAAATTTCACCGGAGTCCGCCGCTGCAGAGGAGGAGAAGGGCCGCTGATTGGAGCCACCCTAGGAGCTGCCACAACCACCGTTCGAATCACCGTCGTTGACAACATCATTCGCCCCCACCGCATACCCTAGCTGGAGCCCTGGTAACCCGTCGCGTGCCCCCACCGTTGCCGTTAGGGTTCGGTCTCGTCGTAGCTGTTTGACGGAGACGATGAGCGTGATCCGTAGATCTTGTTCTAATCATAGGGCTCAGATTGAAAGGTGCCGCTTCGCTTAGACTGAGCCGCTGACGCGTGGGACCCCCCGTTAGCAGCCCACTGCGCGTGCTGTGCAGCTGGGCCAGCCCATTTTCATTCCCGCGCTTAGCCCAGCAATTCAAATAGATATTTTCCATTTTAATTCAAACCTAGTTCAGTCAGTGACTTTGAAATTCAATTCAAAGATATTTACTTAACCAAATGACCTGATTCCAATTTTTCTAGAAAGGTACTGAAATTATCAATCCAAGCCCGTTGGATTCAAACCATTTGAAATTATAGATCACCTATTGTAAAAATAACAAGACCGAGACTTTTTCATATCCCAACATTTTTCAAAAATCAACCATAAATGCTTTTGACTTCATTCCAACTCTCAAAAATCACATTTGACAAGATCTATCTGAATATGTAAAAATATTTAGGTTTAAAATGCAGTGATCTTGGAGTAGTATTAAAATAATGCCCCATAGGAATTTCTAGTCACTTTAATTATTTAAAATAGTAATTTTAAACTTTATAAAATATGACCACCATTTTAAATCCCATTCCCATGTATTAGAATATGTGGTAATGACATGTGTCAACATGATCCCATATTTTAATTGGAGAATATTAAATCTTAAGTAGTTTTCAATGAGTACAAATTACTTTTCCAAAATAAAATAAATAAGACTAGGTCTTTATTTCATGTAATGATGGTGATGATGCTAGATCATCTAGTGTGAACCTTTGTGTGCTAAATAGAGGTAGTTAAGTATTGTTTGGTGATTGTGTACCTCGTATGTATTTATAGACGCTAGTACCGACCAAGGCTACGAGGAGGAGGAGTACGAAGAAGAAGAAGAAGAAGAAGAAGAGAACTTCAACCACTGCACCAATCAAGGCAAGCTATCTAATGCAAGCCATCCTAGCAAGCTAACACTTGCAAGCTAGATAACCTATGAAAGATGCATTAGGCATACTTTGGTTATGCAACCTTGATTATACCAATCCCAAGTTTTACTTGCAAGCTTTATTATTTTATTTCTTTATCAAAGTTCTTTATTACTCTTACTTAGTGACTTGTGAGTTTTGGAAAGATATTATAGGTAGCATAAAGAGCATAAAACTTGGCCTAAGTTAGTTAGAACTAGATTTCATACTGAGGCATGAGATTATAATTGGATAGTCACACTTGATTAGCACCCCTCATTAGTGATTACCCTCAATTTTAGTGGCTAGTGCTAAGAATAAATGTTGATCACTTTAGATGGGAATACTTGGTGAAAATGATTATGAAAACCTTGGAATGAAGATTCATTCTATTGAAATGTTTTGACATGTGTTATGAACACCAGATGATTTGATGATGAAAATGTTGAGGCATGAGCCTTAGACCTTTATAAAAACTGATGGTTGGGTTCAGATGTGATACCATTCCAATTTTACCGTACAACCACAATACCCGAATTTGGGTAGGGCTTGACTAGAAGTTTATATGTCTTAGTATGGTTTCCCTTACGGAAGAGGTTTGAGCTGAGGCTACCTCATGATCATGGTTGGGAGGCCAAACTCATAGGGTAGGTGCCTATACTAGGGTGTGTAATTGAAATGTTACGATTGATTATCGGCATACTAAGTATGATGATTCAGGATTGTTCCTGATGGATGTATCGAATGTTGTGGTGAAAGTGTACCACCTCTGAAGAGTGTCAAACTATTCGAATAGCCGTTTCTGTGGTTATGGACAGTTGGAGTGGCCATACTATTCCATCGTCAGATGTTTTCAAAATGAATTGTGAAATGAACTATGACTTTGACTTGACCACAACAGGGTTGTGAACATGAAAACTAAGTTCCCACTTAGGTGTTGTAAAACATTAAATTAGTTTTCTTTACTTCTAAACTCAGTTAGAGATAAACCTGGCTTTTTGCAAATAAACCTAGAGCTTAGGATTCCAACTCAGACTACTTACTTGTTAGTGATAGTTTGCGAGTACTTAAAGAGTACTCATGGCTTTGTCCCTGGCTATTCTCATGGCCAGACTATGAAGAGGACTACCAGGATGATGGAAAACAGGAAGTCTATGACAACTAGGATCATCTCCCATTGTCAGCATTGCATGTGACCCTGAAGATGGAGCTTCGACCATGCTACCCTTATTATTATTCCGCTGCGTTGATTATATTAAGACTAGATCATGAGATCCTTTATTTGTAAGACCTTTATTATGGTTTGTAATGGATGATGAACTATGGTACCAATCTGGTATGTTCTCGCAAAAATGGTAATCCTGGGATTGCGATGTTTGGCATAACAAGCATCTGGGATTAAAAATACGGGTGTTGACAGGTCCTTCCTAGGCCTCATGAATCTTGTCCAAGATTCTTATATCGTGTTCTCGTCGTGTTTTTGTTTCGATCGGTTTCTGTCAGGTAGATTCTCAGGTTTGGAGCCAGAATGTCTTCTCTTGGATCACCCAAGGGGGATTCCGCCGCGGACGTCATCAACCCGTATATGTATGAGTTGAAGATTCACCCCAAGGAGTTGTTACTCAAGGATGGGAAGGTATAGATAAAAGAAGTTCAGGGCCCTAAAAAAGGAGGCAGTCTGGAGGACAGGATGGAAGCATTGGAGCAAGGAGTCTTTAGGGACAAGAATATGGCAGAACGCGAAGTGGACGTCATCCATAAGATAAGTCTAGAACTCATCGTAAAGCAAAAGAGGCAGACTGTCGAGCTTCGAGATAAAATCCTCTTTCTCCATCAGACCACCAACCAATTACAAGCACAACTCTACGACATAAAAACTATGAGTATGAGGCTAGGTTTGAACACATAAGCTCTGCTGCTAGTTTCACGATTGTGGAAACCAAGACATCCTTTGTGGATGGGGAGCCTTTACCTTGGAAGTCTGACGATGACAAGGGAACATCACCGCCACCTAAGGAGTAATTTGTCATTAGGTTTTAGCATCCCCTTGGCTTGTTCCAAGCTTGGGGGAGTGTCGCGGTATCACATCATTATATTTCATATTTTTACCTTTTTAGTAGAGTCATATCATGATTAGAGAAGTTATAATATAGGATGGCTTGCATTGTGGAAGTATCTCTCCTTTAGTTGGTTATCTATGTATCCCTTGGTCTGAGTGCCTTTATGGAGTATTAATGAGAAGTTTCATCTTTTACTTTTTGCACATCTTATTTTAGTTTACAATCTCTATTATATGATTGATCTTGTTGATTAGTATTGGTATCACTTTGGGAGCATCAAGTAAATCTAAATTGGTTTTGGTAAACCGAGCTCTGGTCAGTAGCAACACTTTTTGATGTTTGAAAGGAAAAGAGAAAAACACTTACAAGTATTTTATATCATTTTCTTTCTTTCTTGATTGGATAATAAGCTTAGTATTCTTTAGTTAAGATCTTTTGTGTTTTCAAGGAAGATTGCATGTTTGTATTTATGACGTGTATGTTTGTCTATTTACTTCAACTCTTTTGCTTGCTACCTAGCCTTGCTTGCCAAAAACTTGTACTGAGAGGGAATGCTTCTCGTGCATCCAATTCTTTAAACCAAAACTTATGCCATCTGTGTCCACCATATCTACCTATTAGCATCATTGCTATTCCAAGTAAATTCTCAAGATTCATCTACCTTTCAAATTAAAAATTATTTTGTTATGTGAAAACTAGTTAGTAAAGATCTCACGAACTTGATGGCACACCTTATTTTTCCTGCCCTTAATAAACTTGAAACATTGTGTCATCTATGTTGTATATGATTGCACCTATAAGTTGGGATTAGCAGAACCGTGCTGTAACGGGTAACGCTTTCAACACTTGTAAATATATACCCCGTTGATATCATGCTCTTTTGTTTATGGATGTCGGCGGTGTGAAATAAAAGGGGAGCTTGTAAGTCCATGGAGTTATGTATATGTGTTAGAGAAACGCCTAGTCCGCTATCCTAAGCCATTCCTAATCATGGTGGAAACTTGCAGCATCACCATAGTGAACAATCTATGAAGCATTCATCTTATAAAAAGAGAGAGAAAAAGAGATAAAAAAAGAAAAAGAGGAAAGAAGAGAAAAAAACACCACTTTCCCATGGTAAATAAGAAGATAGCTGAGATGTTCACTGTATGTTGCCTTGTCAATTAGATATGGGATAGCTCCTGTATCATGGGGCAAGGGGTACCCCGTTGGCAGTTCTCTATGATACACATATATTTACAATGACAAGAACTTACCGGTAACTAAAGTTGAGTAGCATGAGGAACGTCCCTCGTACTCAAGGGACATGAGATTGCCAACTTATATTTCATCAAGAATATACTCCATCTTTGTTCACTCTAACCTTAATCACCTCAAGATGCTTATGATAGGGGCAATGATAGCTCAAAGCTAGTAAGTACCATAATATTTTGGAAGCTCTTTATGATACTTGAAATCCATGCTTCCCTCTGCGAAGGGCCTTTCTTTTACTTCTTACTTGAGTCAGTAAACCTATTCCTTTCTATCTCCTGCAAGCATTTGAGTTGTTGTGTTTCAATCATTCATATGATGATTTATTCAATCATGTTTCTTATCTTCCTTATTTTTCACATTGTTCTTATATGAATGAGTATTACTTTGAAAGCTATCATTGTGAAAAGCCTTTTATGTTCGAAAAAAGGACTCCTCTTATAAACTTCTTTACAAAAGCTTTGCTTGAAAAAGTATTATTTGTCAATTGTTCTCTGACCAAGAACAAAGTTTGCCATTACCAATTATGATTTGTCTTTATGCATCTTTATTGTGACACCCATACTCATTGCAAGTTATGTTATATAATGGTGAGTTGCTTTATATTATGGGTTGTGTATTTGTAAGTGTGATGCTTCTTGTCCGTATTCTTTTTATCGACACTTCAGTCCATAAACCTATGGACATGTTTACTGAGCTTGGGGACAAGCGAGGTTTATTCTTGTGGGGAGTTGATACGTCCAATTTGCATCACTATTCTATATTATTATTTACTACTATTCATTGATATATTTCATATTAAGAGGTGTTACTTATGTTATTTCATCTATTTTTGCATGTTGGATGATTCTTGGAGGATGAACTGCCGAAGTCAGGATTCTAATGGGAAAAAAGCGGTGTTTAGATGAAATTTTCACGGAGATCAGAAAATTCCAGAAAATGCATGGAAAATTATATTTTTCCAGAAGACGAAGGATGCCAGAAGGGGAGGCTAAGATGGGCCACAGGGGGGCCACACCCCCCATGCACGGGCCACCCTAGGCCGCGCCACCAGGGGGTGTGGCCACCCTAGCCCACCTCCTGCTTTGCCCTTTCGCCTATATCTTCTCCTCGAAACCCTAATACACGGGGAGTGACCACAGAAACATTATTCCACCTCTGCGGGGCGGAAACGATAGAGAGAGAAAGAGCTCTCTGGCAGACAGATTTTTGCCGAGGAAATTCCTTCCCGGAGAGGGAAGATCATCGCCATCAACACCGTCATCAATCTAGACTTCATCGGAATCATCATCATCATCCTCACCACCTTCTCCACTAGCACCATCATCACCACTCCATCCCGCTGTAACAATTGGGTTGAATGTTGCATAGTTCTTAGGGGAAACCTTCCCGGTGTTGATTACTTTTGTAGTTGATGCTTGTGAGTGGAACCATTTAATTATTGTTTATGTTCAGATTGTTATTCATCATCATATCATATCATACATTATCTTGATCCATATGATGTCTCGTGAGTAGTTCATTTAGTTCTTGAGGACATGGGAGAAGTCATGTTGTTAGTAGTGGAATTGTATTGAAGTATTATTCAATGATTTGATATTTAAGTTGTGGTGCTATTCTTCTAGTGGTGTCATGTGAACGTCGACTACATGATACTTCACCATTTATGGGCCTAGAGGAATGCATTGTGAATTTGTCTACTAATTGTGGGGTTGCCGGAGTGACAGAAACCTGAACCCCCGTTAGGAAACCTTTGCACAAGGGAGTAGGATCTCAGAGTTTAAGGTTGTGGTTAGGTTTTTTATCTTAATTAATTTCTTGTAGTTGCGGATTCTTGCAAGGGGTTTAATCACAAGTATGTATTAGTCCAAGTAAGGTCGGTACATTAGCACAGTTTCACCCACACAACACTTATCAAACCAAAGAATATTAATCAACTATATGAAACGAAAGCACTTGACAGTATTCCCATGTGTCCTCAAGAATGTTTGGTCCTCATAAGTATTACAACCGGCTTGTCCTTTGCTAAGAAAGGATTGGGCCACTTGCTGCATTTATTTGTTGTCTTTATTTACTTGCACTTTATTTCTTTGCATTATCAAAAATCCCTAAAAATTCGTTTGCTAAGTATTTACAGAGAATTACTGCTTCAAACCACTAGTCAACACCTTTTGCTCCTCGTTGGGATCGACACTCCTATTTATCGAAAGTACTATGATACACCCCCTATACTTGTGGGTCATCAAGCAGCAATTTTCCCTTAAGTGGATCACCTAAGGTTTATCAAACTCGGGGAGGAAGAGGTCAAAGGTATTCCTCTCAAGAAACACTACAATCAAGATACAAGAAGTCTCTTGTGTCCCCAACACACACAATACACTTGTCAGGTGTATAGGTGCACTAGTTCGGTGAAGATATAGTGAAATACAAGTAATATGGATGATTATAAGTGGTAATTGCAATCTAAAATAAAAGTGGCAGCAAGTAAACATGTAACAGGACTGATTGTAAATGGTGTTTCAATGCTTAGAAACAAGGCCCAGGGATCATACTTTCACTAGTGGACACTCTCATATAAATATCTTCTCTTCATTATCCTACTCTAAACTACTCTCCGGTTGGACAAATCTAATCCATGGCAGGGCTACAAAAGCTCTCCTTAAAGTTAACATTCCCCATCTAGGTAACCCCACACTGTCACCTTGAGAGCTAGATGGTTCCAACAAACACCACAATTTCATAGAGACATCCAACTCAAAATATAACTCATGAGAAGTATTTATGTAATCTTTAGCCTAAGTGCCACACGGTGTGCACACTGTCAACTCCACACACGTGGGGATAACCGGAGCAATTAAAGCACTTGCGTAGAACAGTAGATCTACTTGATTACAAAGCTCATGACCATAATAAGATCATGCATAGAGAGAGAGATGAACACATAGCTACTGGCAGTGCCCTTAGCCTCAAGGGAGAACTACTCCCTCCTCATCATGGGAGTTAGCAATGGCGATGGATATGGTGGTGGAGTCGATGGATATGGATCCGGGGCAATTCTCTATCCCGGAAGGGTGCCGGAATAGAGTCTTCTATCCCCCGAATCTCCCCTTCGGTGTGTGACACCCCCGGGATCAGGGCTAAACAAATCCCAGACCTCCATCTTACATAAGCTTAACCTTGATCTCGAGAATATCCAGTGAAGAATTGATAACACAACAGTGACCCTACGACACAAAATTCATTACAGCAAGCTCATAACTGAGCAGAGAACCAAATTATTACAAGCAGAGGCCACTGACCACAAACATCAAACAACGGAAGGCAAATTATGCTATTAAGTATAGAAAACTTAACAAATGGCCTAAGAGGCCTGAAGCATAACAATGACGTCCCAGCCCATAGATTCCAGGCTGCCGGCCGGGAACCCCAAGCTACTCTTTGATGTAGATGTAGTACAGAACTCGTCTTCAGGTGAACACTTACTCTGCCAAAAGTATCAACAAAGAAAGGGTGAGTATAGGGTGTACTCCGCAAGACTTATGGCTGGTGGAGTTGTTTTGCATAAAGCCATCTTTTGTTTATAAAACAAGAGAGAGAAGAAGCTCGTCTAATAAGAGTATTTTAAAAGGAGATAAGAGAGCGACATCTCTGAAATATTGATCATCATATCTTTTGATATCCACATAATCATCATCATCACCTGAACTAGGATCACCCCCTCGTACCCATGAGGAAGCATCCTTAAGCACACTTTGATCTACCAAGTTTTAAGATTAGGTTCAAGTTCTCTATGATCTTAGAATCTAGTCGCCAAGCGTTCATAACCGTGAACACGGCTTTTCGAAAAGATTATTACCCTGAGGGGTGTACAACTTTACCCACACGTACTAACCTTCTCTTAATGCCACATGATTAGCCCTCTTCCTTGGAAGGCCGGCAGAGGGTGGTTAGACATGACCTTTACCTTGGTTTCGTCGAGACCATGAGTCATGCAATAAGTATGGTTCCGTCATAACGGGTCAAATCCTGAAGCCGGTACTTAAAGATGTGAGGCGAGGTTTGTTAACAGGGGCGCCATCTACCCCAAGAAACTCCGGCCACGCTTACCTACCTTTTATGAATGCACCAACTTCACCCGGCAAATCTTTGAAAAGATTTTCTATGCATATGTCGAATGGAATGCCCAAACTATGTGACTCATGGAATCTACTAGGCAAGTTAGTCAGTCATGAGGTTGTCCAGGCCCCGTGTGGTTGCAGGCTCGTCTTGGTTCCAAAGGCAAGAACTCAGGTCCTAGTGGTGGCGAGCATGGGACTAGAAAAACCACATCCCACCGTGGCCTCCCATACAAGCCTTATCATGTTTAACTCATCTCACTGATCTCATCTCATCATGTTCTCCTGTCATACTAGATTCTCTGCAACTGATACATCATCTGGATGGACCAGAACTGACAGCTATGCATGGCTAAGCAGAACACACATGATAGCTCTAGTAGTGCACACGAGACAAACCTAGTTATGCTAGGAGCAGTGGATCAAGTAATATAATATCAAAGGGAGTATGCAATAGATAGGATACTCTATCTATCGATAAAAGACCACAGTAGAACCGTATGCATCATGGCAAGAATTGAAATGCTTTCGAAATCATTGGATTATATCATGGTGGGGCTATGCTTGCCTTTGCCAGTTGATAACAGATAAGCAAATCTTCGGGAGCCTTGTACTTTACTTGTTATAGTTGGTCAAGTATTGTTCGTCGATCTTCGATGGTGTTGTCCTTGGGCTTTGATCTCGATCTCGATATCGTATTCTACCGGGAAGAACCAAACACCGGAAAGACAGGGAAACAATCAACACATGGCATAAATGCAATGATCAAGCAAGTATGATGATATGACAAGTTAATTTGCATTGAATTGAAACCCTAAAGCATGCTCGACAACTTAATCGGGGTTCTGAGGGGTGAAAACCCTAACTCGGGAAAAACTCCGGAACTTATGAGAGGGGTTGATTAGTTCTCTAATTAAACTTGCCATTTAAGTTGTTGAACAATGCATGATTATATATCTATTAAATATTTCTCATTTTTCTGAACATTTTGATATATTATTTGTATTTTTCTGAATTATAATTAAAAATATATTGAATTTACAATATTTAAAACAATTCCTGAAATTATTAAACCTTTTCTTAAATTATTAAACAACTCGTTAGACTTTTTACATTCAGGCTGGGCTAGCCACAGTCACAGACAGGTGGGCCTCTGGCCACCTTAGCAGCCACACACACGGGAGAGGGGCCCAGGGGCATTTCCACCGGGGCAAAGGTTACTCACTGCCACTGACGGGTGGGGCCGAGGCCACGTTGGCATGACACGCAGGTGCCGCGCGGGCCTCGCCGGAGAATGGCCAGGCGGCGGCACGGGATGGCGGTTGATGGCGAACTGGGAGGAGTGAAGCGACGGGTTCGAACGATCTCATCGGGGGAAACCTAAAACTGGCGGCGGAACTGCCTATTGGACATCGGTGGCTTGCCGGCGACATGGACAAGCGGCGGCCGATGGTGGCGCTCGGCTAGAGGACAGTCCAGAGGGGGAGGGGAGGCACAGAGAGGTGCCTGAGCACCGCACGCTCACCGTGATGCTCATGGAGGGCTCAGGAAGCTCAGGGGAGGCCGAAATCAGTGGCGAGGACCGTGACCGGTGTCGGAGAAGAAGATGACGACGGCATCGATTCGTGAAGCTCTAGCTCGATTCCTATGATGAGTCGAGGTAGGCGAACACGATGGTGCTGACGGCGTGCTCGGCTGGCCTCGAGGTGATGCAGAGCGACGGCAAGGGGCGGAGCCCGAGACTAGGGTTTCGCCAGGGAGATGAAAATGGAAGAGGGGGTCGCACGACAGAGCGGGAGAGGATAAGGGTGGATCAGGGGGTCAGCGTGGTTCTTATTGGCCTCCAGAGTGTTGTTAGGCATCGCAGCGTGGGGCGCGCATTGCGGTGGCAGCGGACGGTGTCGGTGGCGACAAGGAGCTACTTGTCCCTGCGAGGAAGACGACGAAACAGATCGGTGAAGGGGTACAGGCCGGCTGTGGGCTGCGGATAGGCCAGGTGGGCTGGTTGCGGGCGCACTGAGCTGAAGAGAGAGAGGAGAGTAAGATGGGATTTGTAACACCCTCAGAATCGACCCTATGCAAGTTTTAGCGAAACCCGCCAAACCCGCATAGAAACGATTCAAAGGTGCCCACCAGGCACTTGCGTGCGGGTGGAAAACGAAGTAATAACATTACACAACAGTCCTCGATGGGACCCACAGAACAGATATATTTACAACACGACTCCATGAGTCAAGAATACAGATATACGGTACAAAGATCCAAATCACCTTGAAAACGATAGAGCGTCCAGCTACGGACAAGATGCAAATGGGGCTAAGAGCCCTGAAGAATAACCAATGGCGTCCATAACCCTGCCCAGGCCAAGCCGGAAGGGTAACCCTGCTAACGACGTCGATCTCAAAACCTGCTTAAACAAAAGGGGTGCCGACAAGGGCAAAGGAAAAAGAGAAGCGGTCGATCTTGAGGCGTTACGGCGAGACTAGAATTCGGTCCTCGCCTACATAGGTATGGTGGATCTGAGCGGCGGCGGCGACATGCGCTAAACAACCTATAGAGACTCGATGCAACTGGCGGCTATCAGAGAGGGGTAAGAAAGACCTAATCGGAACCAACCTGATACTACCATCAAACAAAACCCATCCTGGCGTTTCCCCTCGAGACCAAACGAGGAAGTCAACCGAGGAACTCACACAGTTGGCAGTTTTATTTATTCGGTTATCGTTGCAGCAATTACTAGTCAGGTATAGATAATCATCCTGATAAAATAAGCAGTGGGCCATTTTAGTTATCCATTCCGTTGTAGTTGCGACACTTACTAGTCAAATACAATTAGCATGAGATAACCCCAAAACCAGCAGTTGTTGGTACTTTCACTTAGCCATTCCGTTGTAGTGAAACTGATTACTAGTCATATCGGATACAAGTCAATTTATAACAATAAACTTTAGTTATAGTTGTCTATGATCAAGCACTGTGCTCCAAGTCGTCCATAACCGCGGACACGGCTTCTCGAAAAGATTTAACCTGCGAGGGTGCACCAAAGTATCCACAAGCACTTGACCCTTTTGCGGATCGGTTAACATACACCCATCGGTATGTCGGCGGGGCCTAAGTCATGACGTTTCGGACCCAAAGCAAGTACATGGGGCCACCCCACTAAGTCGAACCACTTAGCGAAGTCGGCCGGTCTCGATACGGACTTAGGGTTTGCCGATGGCGCTGTGACGACAAAGAAATCCCAAAACTGGGACTGTCGATACCGCGAAAACACTCCGCTCCCTAAACAGTACAGTGTGCTATCCATCGCACAATTTAAATAAAGCAGTAAAGCGTGGCATAAGTACAGGATAGTAAATAAAACCTCAAACTAGTTTGTGGCCCCCAGTACAATACTTTGAAATCAGGTACTAATCAATGGGGGGCCCATATCTCCTCACCTGTGGTTAGCGCTCGATCTCGAACAGTGTCAAGAACTCGGGGTCCCTACGGGACACAAGTGGTGATCGGAAACCAACATTATCTATCACCCACCGATGCCTCAGCTTACTTACTTCAATTTTAGTTGTTAAACAGTAATTAAAGTGAACGAAAAGTAAAGCCATGATCATCTCCAACATACACATGCGGCAATTACTCCAACAACGTGGTACTTGACAACACGCAACAGCACTTGAGCAGCGACTACGACGCAGCAGTCCGACTATCTACCAAACAACAGGTAATAGGCGGTGTCCAAGGCAATATAAGGCTGCAAGGGATATCACGAATACGAAAACTAGAGCATCGCATAACACGAGATAGCAATAGATCAACAGGAGGAATAAAGACTATAAAAGTAAGATAGGTAGAAAGGGGAGATGCTGCTTTGAAAACATTGTCGAAGATTCAACCGAAGCTCGGGTCGACACTCGCATCAACTCAACGGCCTTATCCGCGAAGAAGCAAAACACTAGAATAAACAACGGATGCACTATTTAACACAACAGCAGAAGATCGGGCATGATGCATGCATGTTGTATGGCATGGCAAAGATGCGATGCAATTAGGTCATATTAAGCGGAACCGGTGGTCCCGACAATTAATTAGATGGTTCAAGTTGTTTAACTACCCCGCAAATTAAATGTTGTAATAACAAGGCAAGATATGACAACGGTTCGATGCACAAATTTAAATGAGGCCAATATGAGATTAGATTTGCCCGCATATGGGCCCCATATTTAATTATGCAGTGAATCGGCATAGTGCCCCCAAACCACAGACAATATGAATGCATGAACAATTTAATATGCGACAAGTTGTATTGTATTATAAAATAGGGTTTCGGGAAGGGTTCACACATTAGGGTTTGACGATCTTGGGGTTCCGGGGTTCGGTCTCAGGGTTCGACGGGGAACGGCTCGACGAGATCGGGTTGATGCGGAGGAAGGTCTTATGCAACCGGATAGCGGACTTGGTTGGCGTCGAGCGCATCGGATTTCCAGTCGGTGTCGATCTTGTCAGGGCGAAGATCTTGTCGGGTCCGCGCCATCGAGTCGGTCTTGGCATTCGGGGTGTAGAACTTGGCGTTTCGCGGCGAAGTGCTTGTCGTACCGGTGGCGTTCTTGGCGGTCTTCGGGTCCGGACTTCGCCTCCGGGAACGGGTCTTCAGGGTCTCGACAAACTTGGGGTTCCCGGCATCTCCGAGTCGTGGATCTTGGCATCCGGGTTCTCGGTCATCGGATTCGGGGGATCTTGGTGTCCCGGCAGCAGATCTTGTCGATGGTTCTTATAGCTATCTTCGGGTTTGCCGGTGCCGATCTTGTCGTTGGACTCGGGCGTTTTGGAGAACATCGCACAAACATACAAAACACACGTGGCCAGGGAGGGCAGCCAGGTCTGGTGCAGGGCCTTGGGTCCGTGACTCTGCCCGGTCTTGCCGGGACCTTGTGAGGCCGGAGGTGGTAGAAGGCGCCATGGCCGAGGTCGAGGTCGGCCGGTGATGAGCCAGCCGGGCGTGCTTCAGCAGCAGGCTGGTGGCGGGCTCACGGCTCACCGGAGGCGAGGAGGTGGCGTGCGAGGCAGCAGGAGGCGAGGCCAGCGAGGTGGTTGGCTCGGCGAAGCAGCCTCGGTCGGGTTTAGGGACAGTCGCCGGTGGCGGATCTGAGCAGGCCGGGACGCGGCCGGAGGCGAGGGGCTGGCGTGGCGGTGTTGACGGCGAGGCGAGGCCGATGGTGAGGGCTCGTCGGAGAGGGAAGGGAGGCGGTGGCGGCGGCTCTGCAGAGGGAGGAGGGAGGAGGAGGCGGGCAGGCGGTAGAGGGCCAGCCTTGTGACTGCCAGCCAAGAGGAAGGAGGGCCGAGGTGGGCTCGTCGGGAGAGAGAGGCGAGGGAAGAAGAGGAGGAAGGAGAGCAGAGACGCGGGGAGGAGGACGGGGTAGGTGGGGAGGTGGGTCGCACGGGGTGGGCCGCGGTGCGGTTGGGGCCAGAGGGGAAGTGGAGGGGACTGAGGGATGGGGCCAGGCGCGGGTGGGTCCGGCCGGTCAGGGAGAGGAGTGGGGAGGGGTCGCGGGGAGGGAGTGGGATGGGGTAGGACCAGTGTGTGGGTGGCGGGGGGTGAGAGAGGAGGAGAGAGAGTTGGGGGTGAGGTGGCATTGTTTGGTTGGGTGGGAAAAGGCGGGGTGGCGTGTCGACCAGGGATTGGTACGGTGAGGTGGAGGAGAGGTGGGTAGAATAGGGTGGTAGTTTTAGGATTTTGGTGGACCGATTGTTCTGGGGTGGTCGACTGGGTCGAATCGGCCCGTTCGACTGCCCCACTAAAAATAATTAAATATTTTATTTATTTCAAACAGGGCTTTTGCAAACCGATAGCAGACAAAACAAAATAATCCGGAGACCCGGGTTTTGCGTTTGAACAAAGACGGGGCGTTTTAGAAAACACAAAATAGGTTTTTCTGCAAATAGTTTTATGCAAGCAAATGCAAGATGATGACGATGCTCAAATGCAATGTGGCATGATGACATGAGCATGCGGTCATGATGATGCAATGCACAAAAACAACGCGATTTTCTAGTAGTGGTTTTGCGGGATGCCACAGGCTTGGCCCAGTTAGCTGGCTGACTCTGTTTTTTATTTACAAATTGTTTTTCTTTTTCTGTTTTCTAATTTCTCTTTTGCAATTCATTTTGAATTCTGTTTTGGTATATTTCAAAAATACCAGAGGACATTATAAAATATACAAAATATTGTAAGGACCCTTTTATTCAATTTGGGCCACATTATTTTGGTAGTTTTCAAAATATAAAACTATTTGAACAAGTTTCAAAGAGAGAGGGAAACTAGGGTTTAGGGTTTTATCTATTTCTTCCTTGCATGCATTCTTTAATATGATTCTCACGAATGCACAAACAAAACCCTAATAATGTTTATCTAAAACTGGGGTGTTACAGCTCTATCCCCCTTACGAGAATCTCGACCCGAGATTCCAAAGGTAGGAAAAGAGACAGAGAGAGAAAGAAACAGGGTCACTCTGGAGATAAGAGAGAAACACATTGAACAACACACATAGTATCTCATGGTCAACTCATGGATGGAGTGTTCCGAAACAACTCTGAGATGACAAACATGACACACGCCAAGGTAACGGAGGAAACAAGAGGAGATGGTTTCAAATGGTTGGATAGATGGTCTTCATAAGGATTGAGACCATGGAACTCAGAAGGGTTTAAGCTTCTGAAGAGGAAAGCTTCCAACAGATAGAATATGACCACAGACTTCGATAGGGAACCTCTACTAAATGACTTAAATAGAGATTTCAGGTTGCAGAGATATGAATCAACAAAACCAAGCTGTTGAATTACTTTTGAAACAGAAGAGTCACTCTTTCATTCAACAGAAGGCTAAGTCAGAAAGGTGTTTTGGTGGAGAGGACTCGTATGAGTCACAAGGAACATGTAACAAGAGGAACTGCTGACTAGCAAAATCATATTCACTCTTAAAACATGGTTAAGAAAACAAGAAGGAAACTCTTTAATTCATCCTGGGCTATCAAAATCTTTGCCAAAGATCGTGATATCACTTTACACCACTAAACGAATTGGTAAGAAAATTCCTGAAACACGAGAAGAAAGAAACTTCATTCTCAGACTTCAATTATTTGGCACAACAAAGTGTTTGTCAACATAGAAGAGTCTGGAGGATCGACCGAGAGACATTTATCAACACTACTTTAAATGTTCTCCTTGATGTTCGAGATACGAAGCATCAAAGTAAAGGTCAGACTTTGGAGACAAGGAAACCATAAGCACAACTCCGATAATGAATTATAGAAGAAGCCTCATGAAGAGTGGTTGTTATTGCTGATTCAAGAGAATAAGACAAGAGGTCTTTCCGACTAAGTTTGTGTCAACCAGTACATCAATCTTGCCAGATTTACAAAGAGACCTATGTCAAAACCTTGAGGAGCACCAACCATCATTGCTGCTTGAGATTCAGATTTGGTTAAGTGAAATGATACTTCAGACTCAGCATGTCCGAATAGAAAGTTTGCAACATTTACCACAAAGGTAAAGTTACTAGATTCTCAAGATATGGACTTTAGTGTGAAGCTCCAAAAGATTAAGCCGGATTGCTATACCCATGTATTTAGCAACTTGTCAAAAGACTACTGCATACCTATAAAGTACTGACAATAAAACACACATATGTCCTTAAGGAGAGAAATATAACTCTTCTTGAATCCACGGAGACATCTTTGAATGTTTACACGTGAACTAGATAAGGTCACTTCTAACATCCAGAACACATACTTCGAAATGACCCGAAGATGGTTCTCAAAAGTTTCCAACATTAGTGCCAATTGTTCCATATGAACACAATCTGACATGGAGAAAATAAGGATGTCATCGATGGGCTCAACAACAAACTTATCGAGACAATCCAAGAAGATGGACTCATATGTCGTATGAACAAGGCAAACCATTGGTCAGACCAAAGACATGAAGATATACTCCAGTGAAACATCACAGGAAGAAACATTATCAAGATAGTCCTTGGAACTGAGTTTGATTTGACGATAACCCAAATCAAATCAAGGATAGGGGAAGATAACATGTCCACGAAGGAAATACTATCATTCTTCAACACCAACAAAACTAGATATCCTTTTAGGAAGGAATAGAGTTGGATAGAACTTTTGTATTACAACTCTCCAAGTTGTTTAAGCTCAACCAACTAGTTCAGGGGTATCCAGTACGGATCCTTGGAGAAAAATACAGTTCATGGAACTTGCTTACTCAAGAACTTGACAACACGGTCATGTGGCAACATGGCGATACTTGTAGTAGACACCTAGAATATCACGAACCACCGATATGTCACTTAGTTCAAGAGGAAAAATGGCTTGGTAAGGCAAGAAGACATAGTCTCGAGGCTTCGGCACGAGCCTAACTCTTTGACTGAAGAGACTGCACCAGAATAGCGGACTTGGTAGCACAATCTTCCGTTTCTTAGTGACGGGGTTAACCAATGAAACTAAGAATGACTTGAACGTCCTTAGAGTTCAAAACAATAATAATTGCTAAGAATCTTAGACGACCACACTATTACGCACACGCATCACTCACGAGCACGGAAGCTCAGAGGAAGGGTGGTAAAAATGTGTAAGAGCATCACTTCATTAAGGGGTCATGAAACTCAGCACAACCTCTTAGTATAAAAGAGTGTGATACTTCAAGTTAGAACAGATGGAAGACAATCAATGCCTCTTGATCTGTGGATTACAACACTTTGTCCTGGTCCTAGAAATGACGAGGTACTGGAGTTTGTTTTTCCTGACATTCTTAAATGGTTTGTCATGACAGACCACAAGAGTATATTGCATCAGAAGACACGGATGCACATTTACTACTTGGCTACCAACTGGTACACAAAGGTCGGAAAACGACAAGGGAAGAGGAACATACTTAGGATAGAATCCCAAGATGTGGATGCATAAGTTAACAACCTTCCGAAAACTAATGCAAAGAGAGGTAAGGTGTGGCAAAGTCACGGGTATAGATGCGAGACTCACGAGGAGTACTCTTGTCGTGGTCTATTTGGTTCTATTAAAGAACATCTGCCATAGCATGTGGTAGGGGAAGTCCTTGGTTGTCACAATTCAATAGTGACAATGACCACAAGCTTGAAGGCTAGAATTGTTGTACCAGCCATCCTGGGGTAATGTGGGAACATTAACGACAGGGGTCAAAAGGATGGATCTTGGGTTAAAGATCAGCTTCATGTACAAGATTCACAACAACAGAATCCAGCACAATCAGGGATCTTAAGTTCAAGTCCAAGGGTTAAAACCCAAAGAAAGGAGTAACTACTACTTGAGTGGCATGGCGTACACTACAAGTTAGTAATCACAAGGTAGCTTCTAAGAGAAGAAACGACTTCTGAAGTACCAAACAAACGAAAAGGAGGCACACGAGACGAAAGGAAACCTCGAAGCCTAGAACAGAACACTGCAGATCCGACAATATAATATCGCGGGTCCGGAAGATAGAAAGATCATGATGGAAAGAAATATATCAGCTGAACAAGAGCAAAGGGAACAAGGAATTCACAACACACGCAACTCTAAATAGTTCAACACTAGGTCAAATGGCTTAGAAACGACATGCCAAGAAGGCACCTAAGTTTTGAAAGACTAGAAGAGATATCAAAACTTTTCCAATATCAACACCATATAAGATAACCCAGAGTTAGAGCGAAACTGGATAAGGAGAAAAGAAGCGTACTAGAGTTTTCGCAAATACTTTTCAGCTTTTAAAATAGTTTTCACAAGCACTAGACTCAACATCGACCAATAGCAAGGTTTTCCTACGGTCGGTACTGCTCTGATACCAAGAACTATGACACCCCCGGGATTAGGGCTAAACAAATCCCAGACCTCCGTCTGACATAAGCTTAACCTTGAGCTCGAGAATATCTAGTGAAGAATTGATAACACAACAGTGACCCTACGACACAAAATTTATTACAGCAAGCTCATAACTAAGCAGAGAACCAAATTATTACAAGCAGAGGTCACTGACCACAAACATCAAACAACGGAAGGAAAATTATGCTATTAAGTATAGCAAACTTAACAAATGGCCTAAGAGGCCTGAAGCATAACGATGACGTCCTAGCCCATAAATTCCAGGCTGCCGGCCGGGAACCCCAAGCTACTCGTCTTTGGGTGAACACTTACTCTGCCAAAAGTATCAACAAAGCAAGGGTGAGTACAGGGTGTACTCCGCAAGACTTATGTCTGGTGAAGTTGTTTTGCATAAACCCATCTTTTGTTTATAAAACAAGAGAGAGAAGAAGCTCGTCTAATCAGAGTATTTTAAAAGGAGATAAGAGAGCGACATCTCTGAAATCTTGATCATCATATCTTTTGATATCCACTGAATCATCATCACCAGAACTAGGATCACCCCCTCGTACCCATGAGGAAGCATCCTTAAGCACACGTTGATCTACCAAGTTTTAAGATTAGGTTCAAGCTCTCTATGATCTTAGAATCTGGTCGCCAAGTGTTCATAACCGTGAACACGGCTTTTCGAAAAGATTATTACCCTGCAGGGGTGTACAACTTTACCCACACGTACTAACCTTCTCTTAATGCCACATGATTAGACCTCTTCCTTGAAAGGCCGGCAGAGGGTGGTTAGACACGACCTTTACCTTGCTTTCGCCGAGACCATGAGTCACACAATAAGTATGGTTCCGCCGTAACGGGTCAAATCCCGAAGCCAGTACTTAAATATGTGAGGCGAGGTTGGTTAACAGGGGCGCCATCTACCCCAAGCAACCTTGGCCACTCTTACCTACCTGTTATGAATGCACCAACTTCACCCGGCAAATCTTTCAAAAGATTTTCTATGCATATGTCGAATGGAACGCCCGAACTATGTGACTCATGGAATCTACTAGGCAAGTTAGTCAGTCATGAGGTTGTCTAGGACCCGTGTGGTTGTACGCTCGTCTTGGTTCCAAAGGCAAGAACTCAGGTCCTAGTGGTGGCGAGCATGGGACTAGAAAAACCACATCCCACCGTGGCATCCCATACGAGCCTTAGCATGTTTAACTCATCTCACTGATCTCATCTCATCACGTTCTCCTGTCATACTAGATTCTGTGCATCTGATAGATCATCTGGATGGACCAGAACTGACAGCTATGCATGGCTAAGCAGAACACACATGATAGCTCTAGTAGTGCACATGAGCCAAACCTAGTTATGCTAGGAGCAGTGTATCAGGTAATATAAGCTCAAAGGGAGTATGCAATAGATAGGATACTCTATCTATCGATAAAAGACCACAGTAGAATCGTATGCATCATGGCAATAATTGAAATGCTTTCGAAATCATAGGATCATATCATGGTGGGGCTGTGCTTGCCTTTGCCAGTTGATAACAGATAAGTAGATCTTAGGGAGACTTGTACTTGACTTGTTATAGTTGGTCAAGTATTGTTCGTCGATCTTCGATCTTCGATGGTGTTGTCCTCAGGCTTCGATCTCGATCTCGATATTGTATTCTATCGGGAAGAACCAAACACCGGAAAGAGAGGGAAACAATCAACACATGGCATCAATGCAATGCTCAAGCAAGTATGATGATATGACAAGTTAATTTGCATTGAATTGAAACCCTAAAGCATGCTCGACAACTTAATCAGGGTTCAGAGGGGTGAAAACCCTAACTCGGGAAAAACTCCAGAACTTATGAGAGGGGTTGATTAGTTCTCTAATTAAACTTGCCATTTAAGTTGTCGAACAATGCATGATTATAGTTCTATTATATAGTTATCATTTTTCTAAACATTTTGATATATTATTTGTATTTTTCTGAATTATAATTAAAAATATATTGAATTTACAATATTTAAAACAATTCTTGAAATTATTAAACCTTTTCTTAAATTATTAAACAACTTGTTACACTTTTACACTCAGGCTGGGCTAGCCACAGTCATAGACAGGTGGGCCTCTGGACACCTCAGCAGCCACACACACGCGAGAGGGGCATAGGGCATTTCCCAGGCGAGGTTACCCTGCCATCGACGCGTGTGGCTAAGGCCACGTTGGCATGCCACGCAGGTGCCACCTTGAGCCTCATGGAGAACAGCCAGCGGCCAGCTGGGGCGGCAGTTGGAATCGAGGCCTTGAGGCGGGTTCGAACGAGCTCATCGGGGGAAACCTAAAACTAGCGGCGGAACTACCTATTGGCCATCGGTGGCTTGCCGGCGACATGGACAAGCGGCGGCCGACGGTGGCGCTCGGCTAGAGGACATTCCAGAGGGGGAGGGGAGGCACAGAGAAGTGCATGAGCACCACACGCTCATCGTGATGCTCGTGGAGGGCTCTGGAAGATCGGGGGAGGCCGAAATCAGTGGCGAGGACCGTGACCGGTGTCGGAGAAGAAGGCGACGACGGCATCGTTTCGTGAAGCTCTAGCTCGATTCCTCTAGCGAGTCGAGGTAGGCAAACACGGTGGTGCTGATGGCATGCTCGGCTGGCCTCCGGTAGTGACGAGCGACGGCTAGGGGCGTAGTCTGAGACTAGGGTTTCGCCAGGGAGATGAAAACGGAAGAGGGAGGTCGCACGACAGAGCGGGAGAGGATAAGGGTGGATTAGGGGGTCGGCGTGGTTCTTATCGGCCTCCAGAGCGGCGGTGGGCATCGCAGCACGGGGCGCGCATCGCAGCGGCGGCGAACGGTGTCGGCGGCGACACGGAGCTACTTGTCCCTGCGAGGAAGACGACGAAACAGATCGGTGAAGGGGTATGGTCCGGCTGTGGGCTACGGACGGGCCAGGTGGGCTGGCTGCGGGCGCACTGAGAGGAAGAGAGAGGAGATCAAGATGGGCTCGGCCCAGTTAGCTGGCTGACTCTGTTTTTTATTTATAAATTGTTTTTCTTTTTCTGTTTTCTAATTTCTATTTTGCAATTCATTTTGAATTATGTTTTGGTATATTTCAAAAATACCAGAGGACATTATAACATGTACAAAATATTGTAAGGACCCTTTTATTTAATTTGGGCCCCATTATTTTGGTAGTTTTCAAAATATAAAACTATTTGAACAAGTTTCAAAGAGAGAGGGAAACTAGGGTTTAGGGTTTTATTTATTTCTTCCTTGCGTGCATTCTTTAATATGATGCTCATTAATGCACAAACAAAACCCTAATAATGTTTATCTAAAACTGGGGTGTTACACAGTGGCGGCGGCACTGTGGAAATTGTTGTGCAGATCTGATCCGCGTGGGGTTTACGTCTCGGGGAGACGTATATATAGGCGAAAGGGCAAGGTCGATGGATCCTTGAGGGGCCCACACCATGGGCTGGCGCAGCCGAGGGTGGGCCTACTCCACCCTTTGGTGTGGCCTCCTTGTTGCCCTCCTCCGTCTCTCCTTCGGTCTCCGTGTTGAATCTCGAAAAATAGTGACTTTGGCTTTTGTTCCGTCCAATTACGAGAATATTTCATTACTAGCTTTTCTCAAACCAAAAACATCAGAAAACAGGCAACTGGCACTGCGGCATCTTGTTAATAGGTTAGTCCCAGAAAATGTATAAAAATACCTCAAAGTGTAAACGTATCTATAATTTTTTATGTTCCATGCTTGTCTACACTTTGAGGTATTTTTATATGTTTTCTGGGACTAACCTATTAACAATATGCCACAGTGCCATTTGCCAGTTTTCTTCTGTTTTTGGTTCCAAAAAAGGCATAAAATCAATATTCTCGGAATTAGACGGGACAAAAGCCAAAGCCAATATTTTACCGTGGGGAACACGGAGCTACGAGACGAAGGGGAGCCACCAGGGACCACACCCCCTGGCCGTGCAGTCAGGCCTGGCCCGCGCCTAGGGGGTGCGGCCACCCCGGGTTCCCCCCTGCCTTGCCTCTTTGCCTATAAGAAGCCCCCAATACCAAAACCCTAAGTACCCAATCAATCTTCCATGAAACAGTATGTAGCCTCCGCCACCATCGTCCCTAGATCGGGGGGATCTGAAGCTCTTCTCGGCACCCTGCCAGAGGAGTGATCATCCCGGAGGGCTTCTTCATCATCATGCCAGCCTCCGGTATGATGCGTGAGTAGTTCCACCTTGGACTACGGGTCCATGTAGTAGCTAGATGGTTGTTTATCCTCCTTTGTGCTACCATGTTTAGATCGTGTGAGCTTCATTCATGATCAAGATCATCTATTTGTAATCATGCATGTTGTGTTTGCGGGGATCCAATGGATATACAGATTACTATGTCAGATTGGTTAATGGTTCTATCTTATTTATTCTATCATGTCTATGTTGTTTGTGATCTGGTATGCTCTCCGTTTCTAGTAGCTATCTTGGCCAAGTAGATGCTAGTGACTCTAGGAGGGAGTATTTATGCTCGATAGTGGGTTCATGCCTCTATTTAATCTGGGGAAGTGACATAAATCTCTAAGGTTGTAGATGTGCTATTCCTACTAGGGGGAAAACAACGATCTCTTGTTCATGGAACGAGTGGATTGTTTACCTTACACACTTTGCTTAAAGCAGTTATTCGTTGCTTGCAGCTTAATACTAGAGGGGGTTCGGATGATAACCTGAAGGTGGATTACTAGTCATAGATGTAGTTGGATGGTGGTCTATGTATCTTGTTGTATTGCCCAATAAAATCTCATAGGATCATGAATGTCTAGTATTGCATTGTTATGCCTTGCTCTGTCCTGTCAATTGCCCCGCTGTAATTTGTTTACCCAGCATGCCATGTTTGTTTATCTTAAGGAGAACACCTCTAGTGAACTATGGACCCCGGTCCAATCTTTACCATTGATACATCTTCCACTATTACTGTTACTTTCTGCAAACCACCATTACCATCTACACCTTATAGTTAATCCTTTGTTTTTAGCAAACTGGTGAGATTTACAACCTCACTGTTTGTTGGGGCAAAGTCTTGAGTTTGTGTTGTGCAGGTTCCCAATTTGCTAGCAACACATTTGGGTTGTTTCCATCCTCCTACTGGTTCGATAACCTTGGTTTCTTTCTGAGGGAAGACTTGCTGCTATACTCATCATACCTTCCTCTTAGGGTCTCCCAACTAAGCTCTACAGTGATCAGAGCGCACCAAGCTGTTTTCTAGCGTCATTTCTGAGGAATTAAAGAAGAAACTCCACGTCGACAACACGCCATCAAAGTGTTTTCTGGCGCCGTTGCTGGGTAGGCTAAGGACAGCTTCACAAGGGGAGTCCTTCACAACCTTTCTCTTTACTTTGTTTTTGTTTTGCTTACTTTCTTTTTCCTTGTTTTGTTTGCCTCTTTTTATCAATAACTCCAAAGAAAATTAGTTTAGTTTAGTTTGGTTTGCTTTCTCTTATCAAAAACACAAAAAAATTAGTTCCTACTCTAGTTGCTACTACTGTTGGTTTGCTCCGCCTTTGCTAAAATGAACTCTGCTAAGAACACCAAGTTGTGTGACTTCACTAGCACAAACAACAATGATTTCCTAAGTACTCATATTGCTCCACCTGCTCCTGATGCTACCTTTTATGAAATTAAGCCTGCTTTGTTGAATCTTGTGTTGAAAGAGCAATTTTCTGGTGCTAGATCTGATGATGCTGCTGCCCACCTCAATAATTTTGTTGAACTTTGTGAGATGCAAAAATATAAGGATGTAGATGGAGATATTATTAAGCTCAAGTTGTTTCCTTTCTCCTTGAGAGGAAAAGCTAAAGAATCGTTGCTATCCTTGCCTAGAAATAGTACTGATTCTTGGATTAAGTGCAAAGATGCTTTTATTGGAAAATACTATCCTCCTGCTAAGATTATATCTATGCTAAGTGAAATAATAAAATTTAGACAACTTGATAATGAGCATGTTGCTCAAGCTTGGGAAAGGATGAAATCTTTGGTTAAGAATTGTCCCACTCATGGACTTACTGCTTGGATGATTACTCAGACTTTCTATGTAGGTTTAAACTTCTCTTCAAGAAACCTGTTGGATTCAGCTGCTGGGGGTAACTTTATGACCATTACTTTGGGTGATGCAAAAAAGCTCCTTGATAATATGATCGTCAACTATTCTGAATGGCACACTGAGAGAGGTCAACATGGTAAGAAGGTAAATTCTGTTGAAGAAACCTCCTCTTTGAGTGATAAGATTGATGTTATCATGGCTATGCTTGTTAATGGAAAAGCTCCTATTGATCCAAATAATTTTCCCTTAGCCTCTCTGGTTGCTCAAGAAAAGCAAGTTGATGTGAACTTCATTAGAAACAACAATTTCGGCAACAATGCCTATATGAATAATTTTGGTAGTAACAATAATTATAGGCCTTATCCTCCTAATAATGGCAATACCTATGGAAACTCTTAAAAAAATACTAGAAGTGCTCCCTCTGAACTTGAAGTCATGCTCAAAGAGTTTATTAGTAAACAAACCACTTTCAACAAGACTATGGAGGAAAAGCTTTTGAATGTTGAGAAAAATATTTCCTCTTTGTCTGAAGCACAGTCCTCTTTGATTAATAGAATGGATGCTAAACCTGAAACTTTGGAAAGTACCTTTTGCTGCTACTCATGCCATAGAAGTTACTATTGATGAAAATGTTAGACTGTTAGATCAACTACATGTTAAGTGGGAAAGAGAAGCTGAAATTGCTAGAAAAAACAGTGTGTGCACTATCACCACCACCAATATGGATTCCACCAAACCACGAGAAGTCCCTATTCCTCCTACCACAATGCCTAAACCCAATGAGTCTACTACCAGTTATGCTAAGTTTGATTTTGATCTTGATGGTTGCAATATTTTTTAAGTGATTATGTTCCAACAAAAGCTTGCTAGAAGTCCTGATGCTAGTGATATGAATGTAGCTTTCACCAAACACATTACTAATACTCTTATTAAAATTAAGGAAGAAAAGTTGAAAGACAAAGCCTCTATTCCTAGGAAAGTAGAATATAGTTGGGAATCCATCATTAATATGCAAGTGAATGACTTTGATCTCAAAGCTTCATGTGACCTTGGTTCTAGTGTCTCTGTTATCCCTAGAAAGATTTATGAAATGCTTGATTTGCCACCTTTGGAAGATTGCTATTTGGATGTCCCACTTAATGATAATGCTAAAAAGAAACTCATGGGGAGTGTTAATGATGTTCTTATTATGGTTAACAATGCTTATGTGCCTATCGATTTCTATGTTTTGGATGTTGAATACAATGCTTCTTGTCCTATTACTTTGGGAAGACCTTTTCTTAGAACTGTTGGTGCCAACATTGATATGAACGAAGGCACCATTAAATATCAATTTTAATTCAATAAAGGTATTAAACAATTCCCTATGAGGAGATAGAAGTTGCTTTTTTCTCCTCCTTTGAAAGCAATGTTTGGTGTTAATGCTTCTTCATTTGAAAATACTTGATTCTTGCTTCTTGTGCCTAACTTAAAGGCGTTAAATAAAAGTACTTCTTGGAAGATAACCTAAAAGTTTTAGTTGAGTCTTGTAAGTTATTACCTCTATAATAACCTCTCATTATCATTTTATTGCTTTTTGCGCCAAGGATAACCTCTAATGAGAGAGAAGTAAGATTTGGGGAGTTGCTGTCCCAAAACAGATTTTTGTGCTCCACTGTAAAAATTCATGTAAAATCTCTGTAAGTCAGAGTGAGCTTTAATTTTCCGAATAAATCCCCCAGGTTGTTATCTAACTTTCGTTAGTTCAACACTTTTTTATTTGAGCAACAGAAGGTCTTCGAAAAAATCGGTTTCTACCTGCTGGTCTGTTTTGATAGATTTCTGCCATTATTTGCATTTGCTTCTTATTGATTCCTTTTTGGGTTATTTTTGGGAAATTGAGCTTTTTGAGGGAATTGCTACATTATCTTGTGTCTTTAATGAAAGTTTTGCTGTTTTGAAACGAAACTCCAAAGGTATATTATCTTTTGAATACACTAATGTTGCTAATGAAGATTGTGTGAAGTTTTGTATGAAGGAAAATTTCCAGGTGTAGATGAAGAATGATGTAATGAGATGAATAATGGACAAAATATCAAGCTTGAGGATGCCACCCCATGTCACCCCAAGAAATATTCAAGAGCTACAAGCGTCAAAGCTTGGGATGCCCAAGGCATCCTCTTCTTCATCAATAAAAATCTCACGTCTTTCTAGACACTTCATTTTTATTGTTTCATGCACAGTTGTGTTGTTCTTGGAGCATCTTAGTTTTTGTTTTTGGTTTTTGTTTGCTTAGTATGATTGAATAAATTAGTTGGACCCCCTTTTTCGCTGTGTTGTTTCAAATAAGTTGATTGGTGTTAGAAAGGAGTAGGAAGTTCTTGCTTTAGTACAACAAGAGGAGCTTGCTTTGACTGTGACTTAGACTATATCATGTCATGCTAGATGTTGTTTTGACCTTATTCTTAGTGATTATTGCTATACCATGACTTGTTCCAAACAATTAGGATTGCTTAATGTTCCTTGAAGGAATCATGCGTTGTTTTAGCATACAAAAGCATAGTATTGTTGTATTCTCCTTTGATGCTTTGTTTGGGTTGACTTGGCACATGCTCACACCATGTTATGACTATGAACCAGTCACCATAGCCTCTATGATCATTTATTTTTTGACTTGTGGTACCACTTTATGCTTTGATTAGTAATGTTTTGTCGCTCTGCATGATTATGGCCATTATTACTCTCTTATTTGGTCGCTCACAGTCTTTTGCTAGCCTCCACTTGTATGAGTAAGCTCTACTCATGCATCCAACTCCCAATAAACCAAGTTATTCCAAAGTGTCCACTATAAATTCCTATACATGGTGTGTTACACCATTCCAAGTTTATTCTTTTTTTATCTATCTTCCAAATTAAACTTGTTATGTTAAAATTAGTGATGAAAGCTCTCACAAACTTGATGGCACACTTTATTTTTCTTGCCCCGAATAAACTTGAACCATTGTGTCATATATGTTGTATATGCTTGCACTTATACGTTGGAATTAGCATAACCATGCTATCATGGGGAACGCTTTCAACATTGCACTTGTACATTATACCTAGTTGATATCATGCTCTTTTGTTTATGGATATCGTCGGTGTGAAATGAAAGGGGAGCTTGTAAGTCCATGGAGTTATGTATGTGTGTTAGAGAAACTCCTGGGCCGCTAGCCTAAGCCATGCCAAATCATGGTGGAAACTTGTAGCATCACCATAGTGAGCAATCTATGAAGCATTCTTCTTATAAAAAAATAGATAGAGATTTAGAAAAATAAAAAATGATAAAAGAGGAAACAGAGAAAAAACACCATTTTCCCATGGTAAATAAGAAGATTGTTGAGATGCTCATTGTCTGCTTTCCTTGCCATTTTGATTATGGGATAGATCATGTATCATGTGCAAGGGGTACCCCGTTGGCGGTTCTCTATGATACACATGTACTTACTATGACAAGAACTTACCGGTAACTAAACTTGAGTAGCATGAGGAGCGGACCTCGTATTCAAGGGACATGAGATTGTCAACTTATACTTTGTTAAGCATATACTCCATAGTTTGTTCACTTTAACATTAATCACTTCAAGATGCTTATGATAGGGGCAATGAGAGCTGAAAGCTAACAAGTACCATAATTTTCTGAAGCTCTTTATGAGACTTGAAATCTCTGCTTCCCTTTTATGAAGGGCCTTTCTTCCACTATTATATTGAGTCTCCACCTTCTATCCCTAGGCACCAATTAAGAGAGCATAGTTGCCATTCTTAGTTCTATGTGCATTGTCCCAAAACTTATTGATTGATGCATATTGTTGGTATTACTTGCTCATGAACTATTTGTATCTAGTCACTCTTATGAACTTTGAAGGTGTCCTATGCATTTATTTTTTACTCCATGAGGGACAAGCTCAATGCCACTATGCTATGTTTTCTATATGTGAAACAAACAAACGTCTTTCAATGCATTATTATTCATGATCTTTGTTTGTAACCTTTCATGTTGCATGCATAGTTACTTTGTCTTACTGGTAGAACTTCCTCTTTCATGATCATGTTTAGAGTAATTTGGTCCCAGCTTTCAATGCTTGCAAATGGTTTGATCTTGATTTTCATGGTGCATAACACCTCAAAAGTTATTCTTTTTATCACTTACCTACTCGAGGACTGATACGTCAGAAGCGTATCTATAATTGTTGATGCTCCATGCTTGTTTAGTATGTACTTTGCTTTACTTGTCTACACTTTGAGGTGCTTTTTACATGTTTTCTGGTACTAACCTATTAACAAGTTGCAACAGTGCCAGATGCCTGTTTTCTTCTGTTTTTCGTTTCAGAAAAGTTAGTAAAGAAATATTCTCAGAATTGGACGGGACAAACGTCAAAGTCAATTACTTTCTGTGGGAAACAAGAAGTCCAGAGGGGAGCCGGAGAGACCGGCCAGGGCAGCCAGAACCCCCCCCCCCCCCCGCCCCGGCACGGCTAGGGGTGGGCCCGTGCCTGGCTAGGGTTTGCCCCCCTGGTCGCCTACTCGGCCTCCCCCTTCGCCTATAAGAAGCCCCCAATGCAGAAACCCTGGGCACCCAATCAAATCTCCACGAAAATGTCTATAGCCACCGCCACCATCGTCCCTAGATCGGGGGGATCTGAAGTTCTTCCTGGCACCCTGCCGGAGGGGAGATCATCTCGGAGGCCTTCTCTCTGGTATGATGCGTGAGTAGTTCCACCTTGGACTATGGGTCCATGTAGTAGCTGGATGGTTGTATCTCCACCTTTGTGCTTTCATGTATAGATCTTGTGAGCTCCGTTCATGATCAAGATCTAATTTATTTGTAATCATGCATGTTGTGTTTGCGGGGATCCGATGGATATTGAGATTATTATGTTGGTTTGATTAATGGTTTTGTCTTTATGATTCTATCATGTCTGTGTTGTTTGTGATCTTGTACGCTCTCTGTTGTTAGTAGCTATCTTGGCCAAGTAGTTGCTAGTGACTCCAAGAGGGGGTATTTATGCTCGATAGTGGGTTCATGCCTCTAGTTTCCAAGGGAAGTGACAGAAATCTCTTCGGTTGTAGATGTGCGGTTGCTAATAGGGAGAAAACAACGGTCTCTTGTTCATGGAACATGTGGACTGTTTACCTTACACACTTTGCTTAAAGCAGTTGACTGTTGCTTGCAACTTAATACTAGAGGGGGTTCAGATGATAACCTGAAGGTGGACTTCTAGTCATAGATGCAGTTGGATGGCGGTCTATGTATCTTGTTGTATTGCCCAATCGAATCTCATAGGATCTTTCTGACTAGTAATTGCATTGTTATGCCTTCCCGAGTTCCTGTCAATTGCCCTGCTGTAATTTGTTTACCCTTCATGCCATGTTGTTTATCTAAGAAGAGCACTTCTAGTGAACTATGGACCCCGGTCTAATATTTACCATTTATACATCTTCCACTGTTACTTGTTTACTTGCTGCAAACCATTACCTTTCACACCATACGTTTAATCCTTTGTTACAGCAAACCGGTGAGCTTGACAACCTCACTTATTTGTTGGGGGCAAAGTCTTGAGTTTGTGTTGTGCAGGTCTCTGTGTTGCTTGCAACACCTGTGTGACGTTTCCTTCCTCCTACTGGTTCGATAACCTCGATTTCTTACTGAGGGAAACTTGCCGATGTGCTACTTCATACCTTTCTCTTGGGGTTTCCAACGAAGTGTCCCACGACAAGTGCGGGGCGCCATCAAGCTATTTTCTGGCGCCGTTGCCAGGGAGGCCAAGGACGTCTTCACTAGGGAGTCCTTCACTTCCTTTCTCTTTACTTTGTTTTTAGTTTGCTTTGTTTGTTTTTCTGGTTTTGTTTGCCTCTTTCCAAAAAAAACCAAAAAAATAGTCTAGTTTGGTTTGCTTTCTTTATTCAAAAACACAAAAAAAATTAGTTACTACTCTAGTTGTTACCATGTCTGGTTTTGGACCAGCCTTTATTTCCCCTATGATAGAAATCTCCACTTTTAAGCAAAAAATTGAGGAAAGTTTTAAGGAAGCTTGGTCTAAAATCTCTGCTTTTTATAGGGAAACTGAGCCTAAGGTAAGCCTCAGCTTGGTTATTGATAGTTTCTACTATGGTATTACTCTTAGATATGCTTTGGATGCTGTGGCTGAGAAAGATTTTTTGCTATGTACTGAGGATGAAGCTTTTGATGCCATAAGAAAATTAATCATGATTTATGGTACACCTGGCAAGTCTAATTCCTCTTTCACAAATTATTTTGCTAGGTTGAACACTCTTGAGACCGGTATTTCTGCTATGAATAGTTTCTATCACATGCTTAGGGCTTACCATGATTATGTTCCCATAAATTCTGAGCCTTCAAAGTGGTTTCCCACAATTAAAGCCTCAATAAACACTACACTTTTTGATGCTCGTTGTGATATCATGTCTGAATTTTGTCTCATGCCTAAAGATATTTATGATTCCTTGAGTCTTTGGGGTCTTATTAAAGGGGGAGAGGAAATATATCTTACCAACAATGCCACTATATTACCCATTGGAATAGTTGAAGGTGTGTTTACAAAAATCTCAGGAAAAATGGTGACTACTGATTATCTTGTTATTGAATGTGTAGGCCAGGGACAGATCACACTTGGAAGGTCCCTACTGAAATACCTTGGGGAAGTGATAGATGTGGGAAAAGGCATCATGCATTTTGCTCCTCCGGTAATCAATCATATCTTCCCTAAGGAAAAGAAGAAAGGTAAGAAAGGAAAGATGAAGAAGGTTGCTTCTTCATTTGAAAATACTTGATTCTTCTTGCTTCTTGTGCCTAACTTAAAGGCGTTAAAGAAAAGTACTTGTTGGGAGATAACCCAAGAGTTTCCTTGAGTCTTGGAAGTTATTATTTCAGTAATGACTTCTCCTTATCCTTTTTGTTTGCTTTTTGTGCCAAGAATGACCTCTAATGAGAGGGAAGTAAGATTTGGGGAGTTATTGTCCCGAAACAGATTTCTGTCCTCCACCATAAAAATTCGTGAGGAGTATATGTAAGTTGGATTGAGCTCAACATTTACGAATAAATCTCCTAGTATGTTAGCTAACTTTCGTTAGTTCAACACTTTTTGATTTGAGCACCACAAGATGTTAGAAAAAATCGGTTTCTACCTGCTGGTCTGTTTTGACAGATTTCTGCCATTATTTGCATTTGCTTCTAATTGATTTATTTTTTAGTTATCTGTAGGTGAATTGAGCTTTTTGAAGGAGTTGCTACAGTATCTTGTGTTTTTAGTAAAAAGCCTTGTTGTTTCAAATCTTTGCCAGTGGTCTAATATCTTTTGAATAAGCTAATGTTGCTAATGAAGATTGTGTGAAGTTTTGTATGAAAGAAAAAATTAGGTGTAGAGACAGACTGATGCAATGAGATGAAGAATGGACAAAATCTAAAGCTTTGGGATTCCACCATGGTGTCACCCCAAGAAATATCCAAGAGGTACAAGATTCAAAGCTTGGATATGCCCAAGGCATCCCCTTCTTCATCAATAAAAAGCCCAGTTCTATCTAGACACTTCGTTTTTATTGTTTCATGCACAGTTGTGTTATTCTTGGAGCGTCTTAGTTTTAGTTTGCTTTGCTTAGTTTGTTTAGTTTTCTAAAGTATTTTCGACCCCCGTTCTCGTTGTGTTGTTTTGCAAATAAGTTTGCTTGGTGTTGGAAAGGAATAGTAAGTTCTTGCTTGAAGTGCAAGAGGAGCTTGCATTGACTATGACTTAGACTTTAGCATGACATGCTAGGTGTTGTTTTAGCATTATGCTTAGCGATTATTGTTGTAGCATGTCTTGTTCCAAACAATTGGGATTGCTTAGTGTGCCTTGAAGAAATTATGCGTTGTTTTAGCATGCAAAAGCATAGTATTATGGTATTCTCCTTTGATGCTTTGCTTGGGTTGACTTGGCACATGCTTACACCATGTTATGACTATGACAAGTCACTATTAGCCTCTATGATTATTTAGTCCTTGACTTATAGTACCACTCTATGCTTTGATTAGTAATGCTCTGTTGCTCTGCATGATTATGGCCATTATGCTCTCTTAGTTGGTTGCTCCTAGTCTTTTGCTAGCCTCCACTTGTATGAGTAAGTTCTACTCATGCTTCCAACTCCCAAGAAACCAAGTTATTCCAAAGTGTCCACTATAAACTCCTATGCATGGTGTGTTACACCATTCCAAGTATATTCTTGTTCTCATCTACCTTCCAATTAAAAACTATTTTGTTATGTGAAAACTTAGTGATTAAATCCCTCACGAACTTGATGTCACACTTTATTCTTTGCCCCTAATAAACTTGAACCATTGTGACAACTTTGTTGTATATGCTTGCACTTATAAGTTGGAATTAGCAGAACCGTGCTATCACGGGGAACGTTTTCGACATTGCACTCGTACTTTGTACTCAGTTGATATCATGCTCTTTTGTCTATGGATGTCACCGGTGTGAAATAAAGAGGAAACTTGTAAGTCCATGGAGTTTGTATTCTGTGTTAGAGAAACGCCTGGGCCGCTAGCCTAAGCCATGCCTAATCATGGTGGAAACTTGCAGCATCACCATAGTGAGCTATCTATGAAGCATCCTCAATAAAAAAATCTATGCATATGGTAAATAAAAAGATTGTTGAGATGCTGATTGTCTGCTTGCCTTGTCATTTGGTTTATGGGAAAGCTGTTGTACCATGTGCAAGGGGTACCCCGTTGGCGGTTCTCAATGATATGCAAATACTTACAATGACAAGAACTTACCTGGACCCAAAGTTGAGTATGCATGGGGTGTGGACCTCATGTTCAAGGGACTTGAGATTGCCAACTTATACTTCGTCAAGCATATACTCCACCTTTGCCACTTTAACCTTAATCACTTCAAGATGTTTATGATAGGGGCAATGAGGGCTGAAAGCTAACAAATACCATAATTTTTGGAAGCTCTTTATGAAACTTGTAATCCCTACTTCCTTTACAAAAAGGCCTTTCTTCCACCACTATTGAGTCTCCACCTTCTACCTTTAGGCACCATTAAGAAAGCATAGTTGTCATTCTGTGTGCAGTGTTCCAAAGCTTATTAATTGATGCATATTGTGATATTACTTGTTCTTATACTATTTGTTTCTAGTCATCCTTGTGAACTTTGAAGGTGTCCTATGCATCTATTTGCTACTCTATGAGGGACAAGATGATTGCCACTATGCTATGTTTTCTGTATGTAAAACAAACAAATGTTTTTCAATGCATGTTATTCATGATCTTTGTTTGTAGCCTTTCATGTTGCATGCATAGTTACTATGTCCTATTGTTAGAACTCCATTCTTTCATGCACATGTTTAGAGTTCTTTGATCCCAGCTTTCAATGCTTGCAAATGGTTGGATCTTTATTTTGAGGGTGCATGTCACCTCAAAAATTATTCTGTTATCACTTACCTACTCGAGGACGAGCAGGAGTTAAGCTTGGGGATGTTGATACGTCGGAAACGTATCTATAATTTTTGATGCTCCATGCTTGTTTAGTATCTACTTTGCTTTGCTTGTCTACACTTTGAGGTGCTTTTTACATGTTTTCTGGTACTAACCAATTAACAAGTTGCAACAGTGCCAGATGCCCGTTTTCTGTTGTTTTTGGTTTCAGAAAAGTTAGTAAAGAAATATTCTCGTAATTGGACGGGACAAACGTCAAAGTCAATTACTTTCCGTGGGGAACAAGAAGTCCAGAGGGGAGCTGGAGAGGCCGGCCAGGGCAGCCAGACCCCCCCAGGCACGGCTAGGGGTGGGCCCGCGCCTGGCTAGGTTTTGGCCCCCCTAGTCGCCTCCTCGGCCTCCCCCTTCGCCAATAAGAAGCCCCTGATGCAGAAACCCTGGGCACCCGATCAAATCTCCACGAAACCTTCTTTAGCCGCCGCCACCATCGTCCCTACATCGGGGGGATCTGAAGTTCTTCCCGGCACCCTGCCGGAGGGGAGATCATCCCGGAGGACTTCTCTCTGGTAATGATGCGTGAGTAGTTCCACCTTGGACTATGGGTCCATGTAGTAGCTAGATGGTTGTATCTCCTCCTTTGTGCTTTCATGTATAGATCTTGTGAGCTCCGTTCATGATCAAGATCTAATCTATTTGTAATCATGCATGTTGTGTTTGTGGGGATCTGATGGATATTGAGATTATTATGTTGGTTTGATTAATGGTTTTGTCTTTATGATTCTATCATGTCTATGTAGTTTGTGATCTTGCATGCTCTCTGTTGTTAGTAGCTATCTTGTCCAAGTAGTTGCTAGTGACTCCAAGAGGGGGTATTTATGCTCGATAGTAGATTCATGCCTCTAGTTTCCAAGGTAAATGACAGAAATCTCTTCGGTTGTATATGTGCTATTGCTACTAGGGAGAAAACAACGGTCTCTTGTTCATGGAACATGTGGACTGTTTACCTTACACACTTTGCTTAAAGCAGTCTTGCAACTTAATACTGGAGGGGGTTCGGATGATAACCTAAAGGTGGACTTCTAGTCATAGATGCAGTTGGATGGCCGTCTATAAATCTTGTTGTATTGCCCAATCGAATCTCATAGGATCTTTCTGACTAGTAATTCTATTGTTATGCCTTCCTCAGTTCCTGTCAATTCCCTGCTGTAATTTGTTTACCCTTCATGTCATGTTTTTTTATCTAAGGAGAGCACCTCTAGTGAACTATGGACCCTGGTCCAATCTTTTCCATTGATACATCTTCCACTGTTACTTGTTTACTTGATGCAAACCATTACCTTCCACACCATACGTTTAATCCTTTGTTCTGACAAACGGTGAGCTTGACAACCTCACTGATTCGTTGGGGCAAAGTCTTGAATTTGTGTTGTGCAGGTCTCCGCGTTGCTTGCAACACCTGTGTGACATTTCCTTCCTCCTACTGGTTTGATAACCTTGGTTTCTTACTGCTGATGTGCTGCTTCATACCTTGGTCTTGGGGTTTCCAACAAAGCGTCCCACGATAAGTGCGGGGCGCCATCAAGGACGAACAGGAGTTAAGCTTGGGGATGCTTGATACGTCGTAAACGTATCTATAATTTTTGATCTTCCATGCTTGTTTAGTATCTACTTTGCTTTGCTTTGTCTACACTCTGATGTATTTTAATATGTTTTCTAGGACTAAGCTATTAACAAGATGCCACAGTTCCAGTTGCCTATTTTCTTCTGTTTTTGGTTCTAGAAAAGGCAGAAAATCAATATTCTCGGAATTGGACGGGACAAAAGCCAAATTCAATATTTTACCGTGGGGAACATGGAGCCAGAGTACGAGATGGAGGGGAGCCACCAGGGGCCACACCCACTGGCCGCACGGTCAGGCCTAGCCCGTGCCTGGGGTGCGGCCACCCCGGGTGCCCCCCTGCCTCGCCTCTTCGCCTATAAGAAGCCCCTGATACCAAAACCCTAAGTACCCGATCAATCTTCCACGAAACAGTATGTAGCCGCTTCCACCATCGTCCCTAGATCTGGGGGATCTGAAGCTCTTCCCGGCACCCTGCCGGAGAGGAGATCATCCCAGAGGCGTGAGTAGTTCCACCTTGGACTACGGGTCCATGTAGTAGCTAGATGGTTGTTTCTCCTCCTTTGTGCTACCATGTTTAGCACTTGTGAGCTCCGTTCATGATCAAGATCATCTATTTGTAATCATGCATGTTGTGTTTGTGGGGATTCGATGGATATTGAGATTACTACGTCAGATTGGTTAATGGTTCTATCGTATTGATTCTATCATGTCTGTGTTGTTTGTGATCTTGCATGCTCTCTGTTTCTAGTAGCTAGCTTGGCCAAGAAGATGCTAGTGACTCCAAGAGGGAGTATTTATGCTCAATAGTGGGTTCATGCCTCTATTTAATCTGGGGAAGTGATAGAAATCTCTAAGGTTGTAGATGTGTTGTTGCTACTAGGGCAAAAACAACGATCTCTTGTTCATGGAACAAGTGGATTGTTTACCTTAGACACTTTGCTTAAAAAAGTTATCCGTTGCTTGCAACTTAATGCTGGAGGGGGTTCGGATGATAACCTGAAGGTGGATTACTAGTAATAGATGCAGTTGGATGGCGGTCTATGTATCTTGTTGTATTGCCCAATCAAATCTCATAGGATCATGAATGGCTAGTATTGCATTATTATGCCTTGCTCTGTCCTGTCAATTGCCCCGTTGTAATTTGTTTACCCAGCATACCATGTTTGTTTATCTTAAGGAGAACACCTCTAGTGAACTATGGACCCCGGTCCAATCTTTACCATTGATACATCTTCCATTGTTCTTGTTTACTTTCTGCAAACCACTATTACCTTCCACACCATACATTTAATTCTTTGTTTTCAGCAAACCGGTGAGATTGACAACCTCACTGTTCGTTGGGGCAAAGTCTTGAGTTTGTGTTGTGCAGGTTTCTAGTTGCTAACAACACCTTTGAGTCATTTCCTTCCTCCTACTGGTTCGATAACCTTGGTTTCTTTCTAAGGGAAAAAATTGCTGCTGTGCTCATCATACCTTCCTCTTGGGGTCTCCCAACGAAGCTCTATAGTGATCTGAGCGCATCAAGCTATCAATATCTTGTATCCATATACAGTTCAATCTTGTTGCTGACAAATAGGTTTACTCGTTCACGCGATACTACATCCTTGTGACCTAGTCACTTGCTTTTAAGCTCTTTGATGTATTCTCACAGAGTGGGCCTAGAGTATCTATCTCTCACTCGGATAGGAAAATCCCGATCTCGATATATACACCTCTACTATTCCTCTGAGATACTTGACGCATAGCTTTATAGCCACCTAGTTACTATCATGACGGTTGATGTGATCAAAGCAGCCGTGGGAGATAGTGATTAAAAATGATCTAACGGTCGAAGGATTAAGTTACTATACTTTGCTAGATACGTAATGGAGGGTTCCCACATCCACGAGAATTCACGTCCGGTATGGGATTATGGCGCCACGTCTTCTAGCAAGGGCCCAGGTCAGCGAGAAACCGTGGCCGGCAGGGGCTTACGAGGCCATGTTGTCTCTGGGCGGGCCTCATGGCTGAGAGGCTGGCATGGTCTCATGGCTCCATATTGGATCTGGACGGTCCCCACAACCCAGAGCACGCGGACGCTTATCATTCCGAGAATGCCTCTCACCGAGTGCGGTCCTGCCTACGTATGCTGACTAAGGGCCCAGGACACGCACGCGCTACACCATATGTGTTGGGGATATGCTATATGGGTATCCTCATAGCATGTCACTTATCCGGATAACCCGGGTGGCCCATAGTTGGTAGCATGGCCTATGGCCTGCTGGGCGACCCAGTTAGATGGGTCCAGAAGGGAGGCCCATGCCGGATAAAGGAAGGCTATGGTGGAGTCACCAACGTACCCGGAGCCTTGGAGTGCGAGATACACAAGACTAGTAATAGATGGTGTAGGACTCTGTAACCTATCCGGCTAGGACTTTTCCCTGTAACCCTAGGACCTGGCGACTATATAAGTTGGGCCTATGGGAGCCTTTAGGGCACAATCTCAGACGATCATAGACAACTTCACACAACCTCGCACAGCGAACCAATCCCTGTAACTCGGCATATTGCCCTTATAGTGATTTATAGAAGGAGTAGGATTCCGCCACCGTCGTGGGATCTGAACCTGGGTAAGCTGTGTTACCTCGTACCCGTCAACCGTCTTCCTTACCCCACGTCTCTAAACACGCACTGTTAGGACCCCTCCATGGCGTGCTAAATGCGGCAATACCACGACGGTTGGTGCATACAGGGCAAGAGGAGCTTCAGGCTCTTCAGCAGGCGAGGACCAAGATCTTCGCGGGAATCGTCAAAACCGTAGCCATCGGTCGTGTTCTCTTCTCTGGCAACGTTCTGATCGTCCCTCCTGACGAGTTCTGTATCCCGACGAAGACGAACCCTACACGGTGTTTGATCATTCCTATCGGATACATCCACCTCTTCATCGGCGAAACCGACTCGGGCACTAGTTCCCTGGGAGTCGGAGGAGCATCAAGACCCGCACGGACCGCCTACGGGCTGGATATGTTCGCGGAAGGATCAATGTCGGATCTCTCTTCGGAGTTCGCCGGCAAAGATCAGAAAGCATCAAGGCCCGCGCGGACCGCCTACGGGCAGGATACGTTCGCGGAAGGATCAATGTCGGATCTCTCCTTAGAGTTTGCCGGCAAAGATCGGAAATATTCAAGGCCCACCCAAACCGCCGGCTTTGTCCGTGCGTCTAGACAGCAGAGACCCAAGTTCGTCGGCATGGTTACCATCTTCGATCTGGTGCGCTGCGTTCAGAGAGAGGGCGAAAACCCCCGTGATTACCTGGCCAGGTGGCTCCATATACGAGCCGATCTGGCCCACTACCCCGATGATAATGCTTTGTATCACTTTGTGGAAGGACTGGACCACGGCACGCTTCTCCGACATTCTTTAAGACGGCAGCAGGCAACAGGACGCCTTACCCTCGAAGAGATGGTGAGCACCATCAACAGCTACGCGGCAGCTGACGCAGCAGCCCAGATGGAGCTTGCGCTCAAAGACGGAGAACCTCCGATTCAGCAGCCGCCACCACCGCCTCCTGCCGCCATCGTCGCAGCAGCACCACCACCTCCAGTCATCTTTGAGGCCGTTGCACCTCCACCGCCCATCATCGAGGAAGTCCTGGCACCCTCCTACTCTGTCATTGACGTGCTTTATGCTGATTTCAGTGCAGATTCAGAGGAGATAGACTTCAATCCAGAAGATCTAGACTCCGCTATGCAGGAGATGGAGGAGGAGTACTCGCACGACGAGCAAGCCAACAACGACATCACGTCTTGAGGGGTGTTCGTCACCATTGGGACAGCGATGGATGAAGATCAACCCGGACGAGCTCCGCCTACTGCACTAGAAAAAGGGAAGGGGCCACTTATTGCTGCTGACGATGATCGTGCAAAAGTCATGCCTCCTCCGCCTAACCCAGTGTAGCAGCCGCAGGAACTCGGCACCGGCCCGAGCAACAACAACACCGCAAACTTGCCACCTCCAGCATCTATGTCTGCAGTAGCCCAAGTTACTCTAGCTGATAGAGTGATGTACGGCAATCTCCTTATCGAGCCACTAACCGTTGCCCATATCCGGAACGTGACCCAGCAGCGAGAAGCGCCCGGCCGGAGGAAGCGCAGCCATCGCGAACAAGGCTAAACTAGATCGAGATCTGGTCAACGCGCAGAAGTCCATAGAGAAAGCTAGAGCAATGGAGGCTGAGTACAAGACTTTACTGCAGCAGCAAAAGTCTAAGAAATCTCCACCTCACGTCATCAACGATCCTGGTGTGCGGCGTAACCTAGGATGGGATCCCTCGAAGCCGGCACAGGCCAAGCCATACATTGACAGTGAAGGCAAGCAGGTGATGCCCACCCCACTCCTTAACCTCGCCGTCGCCAAGACCCTTCTGGAGCAGGATAGATCGCCTGAGGTAGTGGAACAGGTCTATGACCTAGTGGCCAAGGCGGTGAAACAGCAGGAAAAGGCCACATCTCAGAGGCTCGAGTCTGACCCAGCGCTTTGCCAGTCTAGCCAGTACAAGCTGCCAAGGGACAGATCTCCTCTTGATGTCAGGTCCCAGACGGGTTCATTAGAACGAAGACGGAGGGATGCGCGCAACAGGAAGGATGCTATCCCCATATCCTCCGATCATGGAGAAAAGGCCCGACCTCGTCGCTCGTCACCACCGCCCCGATCTCCTCGACATCGCGAAGATTACAAAGCTCACCATCGTACGGATATGCCCTCACCAAAGCAGTGCGGCATCATCATCCGGGACAACGTGGAGCAGACCTGTCATGACGGAGAGCGTAACCACGGGCACAGGAGCAGGTCACACCACGACCCTCCACGTCCGACAAGCAACCGTGACAGGCATGAGGCGTCGCAGGAGGGTAACAACAAGAAGGCTAACCCACCGCCACCTCTGCCTCCGTCACCACCAAGCATTCACCATGGCGGAGGAGGCCAGCATCGTTCACGCAGCCCATCCCCTGTTGACAAAACGAAGAAGAACCCGGAGTCATACGATGCACGTTCACGGATCGATAAGATCCACGAGGCCCGGGAAGGACCATACCTAGGACCACGTTTATTTGGACCTGCAATACGATCCGCAACTTACCCCAAAGGTTTCCGGATTGACAAGACCATCAAGCCCTATGACGGCACTGCCAAGCCAGACACATGGTTGCGGGACTACGGCAACGCGGTGGAGATTGCCGGAGGCAACCCTAACGTCACCGTCAAGTACCTCCCATTAATATTGGCAGGCACGGCCCGTCAATGGATCGACGACTTGCTGGAGAAATCTATCTACAACTGGCTGGACATCCAAGAAGCGTTCACCAAGAACTTTGGGGGTACATACAAGAGTCCCTGCACAGTGGGCGATCTACAGCGGTGCGTGCAAGAGAAAGACGAGACAGCTCGCGCCTACCTTTCCTGCTGGCTGGATATGAAGAATTCCTGCGTAGGAGTGCATGCCCAGACCGCCATGGCCGCCTTCATCAATGGGTTGGAAAGGGGCACGCTGCTCCGACATAAGCTGAAGCGCTTACAGGACAATTACCATCTTGACTTGAACTAGATGATTCAGTTGGCTAGTGAGTTCGCAGCTGCCGACGACGATGCTCGTGGCTCCTTGCCGGCAACAGTCGTTCCAACTCAAGCTTGGAGGAACAGCAGTACAAAGAAAAAAACCGCTCCAGAAGAAAAGCAACCTACCGACATGGTTGCCGTGACTTTTGCAGGACGAGGAGATGGCGGACAACGTGGCCGAGGAATGGGAGCTGGTCGTGGGCAGCAACGAGGAAGTGAAACCACCTCGGCGCCGCTCCGCCCTCCCCAAACCTACAAGGAGTACCGCGATATGCCGTGCCTCGTACACCTCGACGCCAACGGCAAGGCCACCCATACCAATCGACACTGCAAGTTCGTCAACGACCTCAAGGAAGACCCGGAGTCCGGCTACAAGCAAAGTTGGAAGAACAGACCGAGAGGCAAGGGCAAGGGGAAGAAGAAGGAGGAGGAGTCCAAGGATTCAAGTGACATGGACGAAGACGTTGACCCCAAGCACGCCGCCAAGAGCGATGACAAGGGCAAGAACCCCTTCGCAAAAAAGGCTCTAGTCTACCACACTTTCCTTGGCACCCCCACCATCCGACAATAGAAGACCTCTCTGAGGATCCTGATGGCCACTCTCCCCCAGTTCCCCAGTACCTGCGCTGGTCGGAGGTTCCAATAACTTGGGACAGGACGGACCACCCAGACCTTATACCCAAGGAGAACCAGTACGCCATGGTCATCAACCCCTTGATTGACGGCGTGGAGTTCACCAAGTGTATGGTGGATAGTGGAAGCAGCATCAACATCATGTACCTGGATACACTGCAGAAGATGAACTTGACGGAGGCAAACCTAAGGCGGACCAATACCATCTTCCACGGCGTAGTTCCTGGTCGGGAGGCTCGGTCCCTTGGGTGCATCACACTTCAGTTTACCTTTGGCGATGTTAATAATTACCGCCAAGAGCGCATGACCTTCAAGGTGGTCCCCTTCAAGAGTGTTTACCACGTCATATTCGGCCGCGACATATTCCACACGTTCATGACCAAGCCATGCTTCATCTACAACAAACTCAAGATACCCGGACCAAACGGTATCATCACAGTATCCGGAAGCTTTACCAAGGCAAGGGACTGCAAGATCAATGAAGCAGCCATTGCAGAAGCTGTCCTCTACAGCGAAGAATTCAAAGAGATCCAGAGCAAGGTCGATGACTCAGATATGCCCACGTCGAAGAAGCAGATCTCCGACTCTGCTCCTGCATTCAAGGCCGCCATCGAGACCAAGCCGGTGGAACTTGTGGTAGGCGATGCCTCCAAGGTCACCGCCATTGGGACGAACCTGGATCCCAAATAGGAAAGCGCGCTCGTCGAGTTCCTCTGTGAGAATAGGGACATCTTTGCCTGGCAACCAGCCGACATGAAAGGTGTACCTAGGGAACTTGCCGAGCACAGATTAAACATCGATCCAAAATGCAAACCAGTGAAACAACCTCTACGGCGCTTTGGATATGAGAAGATATGCGCCATTGGCAAAGAGATAGCTAGGTTACTTAAAGCTAGATTTATCCGAGAAGTCCTTCACACCCGATGGGTGGCCAATCCTGTACTTGTCCCCAAAAAGGGAACCAATGAATTAAGAATGTGCGTTGATTACACCGGCTTGAACAAAGCATGTCCCAAAGATCCGTTTGCTTTGCCTCGCATTGACCAAGTCATTGACTCGACGGCTGGCTCGGAACTTTTGTGTTTTCTCGATGCATACTCAGGATACCACCAGATCAAGATGAGGAAGTCGAACCAATTGGCCACTTCGTTCACTACCCCATACGACACGTTTTGCTATGTCACGATGCCCTTTGGGCTGAAAAACGCAGGTGCTACGTACCAGCGGACAATGCAACGTTGCCTCCACGACCAAATTGGTCGGAATGTTCATGCTTATGTGGACGATATAGCGGTGATGTCTAAAAAGTCAAATGACTTAATCTCCGACTTAAAAGAAACCTTTGATAATCTTCGGAAATACAACATGATGCTTAACCCTAAGAAGTGCGTCTTCGGGGTTCCAGCCAGCAAATTGTTGGGTTTCATCATTTCCCAATGTGGAATCGAGTTCAACTCGGAGAAAATCAAGGCCATCTTAAAAATAAACCGTCCGACATGCCTAAAGGACATTCAACCACTAACGGGTTGTGTTGCAGCAGTTAGTCGGTTCGTTAGCCGACTTGGAGAGAAGGCTCTACCGCTGTACAAGTTGCTGAAGAAGGCCGACAAATTCACGTGGACAGACGAAGCAGATGCAGCATTGAAGCAGCTCAAGGAGATTCTTTCCTCAGCGCCCATCCTTGCAGCACCCGAGCCTGGAGAGCCCCTGTTAATTTACATGGCGGCAACCAACCGGGTTATCAGCATCGTCGTCGTGGTAGAACGGAAGGAACCAGGCTATGAGCACGGAGTTCAACGACCAGTTTACTATGTGAGCAAGGTCTTGACGGATTCCAAGCAGCGTTACCCGCACTACAAAATATAGCTTATGGAGTATTCCTTGCTTCTAGGAAGCTGAGGCATTAATTTCAGGAGCACCCAATCACAGTAGTGAGCAAGACTCCACTGTCCGAAATTATCAATAACAGCGACGCTACAGGAAGGGTCGCGAAGTGGGGCATTGAACTCGCCGCCTTTGAGATCACCTACAAGAAACGCGATGCTATCAAGTCACAAGCCTTGGCGGATTTTGTTGCATATTGGACGGAGATGCCAGTCGCTACTCCGTTGCCAGAACCAGAGTACTGGGTGATGCACTTTGACGGATCAAAGCTGCTCAGTGGCTCGGGTGCTGGTGTATTGCTACAGTCACCAACAGGAGACAAGCTACACTACGTTCTGCAGATCCACTTCCAGGCTACAAACAACATGGCGGAGTATGAAGCACTCATTCAGGGACTGCGTGTAGCCAAGGATATTGGCATCAAGCGCATAGTTTGCTGTGGAGATTCCGACTTGGTTGCCCAGCAAGTGGCTGGCACCTGGAATGCTTGGAACTCTATGATGGCGGCATATCGAGACGAAGTGGACAAGATAGCCAAGAGCTTCTTGGGCTACGAAGTCAAGTATGTACCTAGGGAATAAAACGAGGCGGCTGATCTGTTGTCTAAGCTTGCGTCAGGGCGCAAGCAAATTCCGCCAGGGGTTTTCCTAGATCACCTGCGCACACCATCTGTGAAGGGCGCTGACATCGACAACCCGGATAGAGCTGACTCTTTCGTCAACATGGTGACTAAGGTCCCTCCGGCTTCGACAAAACCGTTCATGGAATATCTCGAACACGGAACTTTGCCCGACGATGAAGTCAAAAGACGGCAAATAGTACGGCGAGCAAAGGGTTATACCATAATCAATGGGCAACTCTACAAAAGGAGCACTACTGGTGTATACCTAAAGTGTGTTTCCCAGCTAGAAGGTATGGAAATCCTACGTGAAATCCATCTAGGCGATTGCGGGCATCATGCCGCTCCTCGATCGTTGGTCACGAAAGCCTTCCGGCAAGGATTCTACTGGCTGACCGCGAAGGCGGACGCCGACAAGATGGTTGAGACATGCATGTGATGCCATTATTATGCCCGACAACCACATGTTCCTGCTGAAGAACTGCGAACAATACCAATAACTTGGCCGTTTGCAGTATGGGGCTGGACATGGTGGGACCGTTACAGACGGCACCTTGTGGGTTTACGCATCTGCTTGTAGCAGTTGACAAATTCACTAAATGGATAGAAGCTAAGCCCATTAGAAAGCTTGATGGGGCAACTGCCCTTAGGTTCGTCCGAGATCTAGTGGTGAGATTTGGTCTCCCACACAGCATTATCACCGACAACGGCAGCAATTTATCACTAGGAGAAGTGGAGGCATATTGTTGGGAGAAAGGCATCTGACTTGATCTTGCGTCTGTGGCACACCCACAATCCAATGGTCAGGTTGAGCGAGCCAATGGATTAATTCTGCAGGGAATCAAGCCACGCCTTGAGGCACCGCAACATAGAGCAGCTGGAGCCTGGGCGGAAGAATTGCCATCTGTGCTATGGAGTTTACGAACTACACCCAACAGATCCACTGGCTACACCCCTTACTTCAAGGTATATGGAGAAGAAGCCATCCTTCCTTCCGACATACTTCATGATGCACCAAGAGTTGCCGCCTACGACGAGGATGACGCTAAAGAATCCAGACGCCTAGATGTGGACCTTCTCGAGAAGGAGCGTGTTTTGTCATGCCAAAGATCCGCCATCTACCAGCAGAAGCTACGCAGCTCATAGTCGCCGCGTTCCCCGACTTAAGCAGAAGAAGTCGCACAAACTATCCCCGACATGGTAAGGACCGTTCATCATAAGCAAGGCGCTACTCAATGGCTCTTACTACCTTGTTGAAAATCGTGAACTAAAGGATAGACCCAACGAGGATCACAAGCGTAAGCGACGTGACCCGGATGATGACTACCCGGAGCTTGATCGGCAATGGAACATAGCACAGCTACGTCCTTTTTACACTTAGCATTTTTTATCTAAATGTGTATTTCTTATATGATCAATGAAATAAAGCTCTCTGGTTAATTCATATTTCTGAGTCTTTTACCTCCTTTAGTGTTCATTTTTGGATCATGTAAAACTTTTATGCACAAGCCTTACGTTTTGCACTTATGAAAATTCTGCCTACGGGCGTTAGCTTAAGTTTTCTGGTCTACACATTCTTTGTCGTTTTTATGTGGATTCTAGAGTAGTGACTTTTGGCACTTATTATCGGCGATTTTGCGCTCAGGTTATTGACGGTGCCATTGGGCATCATCACCTAAGCGCATGGTTCCGACAACGAGTTTTCCGACTCACGAAAAGTCAAGCATAAGAACCAAAGTAATGGATAAGCCAGCACTTGCTTAAAAATATATATAAATGCTGGAAACTAGTTCTTAAGCAGCAGGAAATAAACAACCATTGTTTTCCGCCTTAAGTTACATCAACAAGTTTTTTCCACGTATACACCAAAGGTGAAACAAATATTACAAAGTTGTTTTTCATTCCTTTGGCGCTGGAGACTTGGAAGCAGCATCTTCACCAGCCGGAGAATCACCCTCAACGCCGGCACTATGGTGGGACTCGGAGGAATCTTGGTTGCCGCTGTCTATAGTGATCATGGGAACAAAGACGTCGATGTCCACCAACTCGGAAACTCTGGTGTCATAGCCCGCGAGTGACGACATGATGGCTTCATGATCAATTTATTTTCCGTCATCGTCGACGTCGGGGATACCAGAGGTCACCGTGTCGATGTCGGCACCTTCGTAGTGTTCCTTCACCATTGATAGCACCATCCTTGCGCCAGCCCGTGCACATGATGCTTTCTAGCTTGTGACACGCTCGGGGGCTCGGCGCAGAATCTCCGAGTACTTTGCCACGGAGTTAGAGGCTTTGATGTGTATCTGGAGGGGCTTGGCAATCTCTTTGGCTTGGGTGATGGCGGTGTTGATGAAGTTGCCGGCAAGAACCATGCATTCCTTGTCCGAAGGAGGCGATCGGGTTAAACCCATAGGAGCTGCAAATTCTGACAAGGAGCACATGAGTTCAATAAATTCAAAGTATCCAGACTACAGAAATACAAGGCGGAGGAAACGTACTGAAGATGCTGGCCTTAGCCTGCCAGAGGGTGTCCGACAGGGATTCTTTCTCTTGTTGGAGGAGCTTATACGCCTCGATGTGGCATTGGTTTTGCTCATCAGCAGCTTGCTTTTGATCTTTTAAGATCGCAAGCTCCTCCTTCAAGCGATTGATTTCCGTGGAGGCGGAGTCCTGCAGGGCCTTCATTGAATCCTCATGCATTTTCAACATGTCTTTCCTCTCCTCCTTAAGGATCTTGTTCTCGCTGTCCAGCTGCTGGATGTGCTTGGACTGCTCGACAATGTCCTTGTCCTTGGCAACATGTTCTGCAAAGTCGGAGAAAACAAAGTACATAGTAAGTACTCGGAGAATGTAGGCACAAAACCTAGACGGAATGCGAAAAAGAAAACAGACTCTTTTTTTTGATGATCTGTTCCTTCAAGATGGCAGTTTTACCCTTTTCGGCTTCAAGATCTGCGCGCATCTTCTGGTATTTGTCATTGGCCATGCCCCTCCGAGCATTCTCGTTCTATGGAAAAAAGAACAAAGTTAAACTGTTGTTTAGTCTACTTGGAGCATCTAGTCGGAAATTTTCCACCTAGACGCTCGGGGGCTACAACGAGAATTTTTGACTTAACAATATGCATAGCTTTCTTTAAGCATCTAGTCGGAACTAATTCAGTTGCAACTAGAAGCTTGGGGGCTACTGTATAAAGTTTTCAACTCGGATATACGCTTAGCTTTCTTTAAGCATCTAGTCGGAACTAATTCAGTTACAACTAGAGGCTTGGGGGCTACAGTATTGAAAATTATGAACACTGCGTATGCTACTCTTAAAGCATCTAGTCGGAACATTTCATTCCATAAAAATGCTTGGGGGCTACAATGATAAGTTTTCTAGCTTAGTCAATCTTAGAGCATATAGATGCAAAACCTATGGTTTTCCGTCTACATCCTCGGGGGCTACAGTGGGATACTCATGTGAAATACAAAAAGGCAAAGTAAAACTTACAAGTGCAATGATCTTGAGGTTTGTAGCGCTCTCGGCTAGCAGCTTGCCAAAGGAAATGCTATTTCCTTGCAATATTTCTGCTTGTCGGAGGAGCTCCTCAAGACCGCATGTCGGAGATGTCGGTGCTGCTCCAGGAACCAGAGTTGTGCTGCTCGGTGTAAGTGCCGGGTAGACTATCTTGGGGAACTCAAAAGGTTTTTGGGGAGCAAGGGCGCCGCCTTCGGCAGAAGTACCAGCTTCCACCACCGCCTTGCCGCCACCAATGGCATCCTTAGCCGGAGCTTCAACCATTTGTTGAGCGATGCTCTCCTGCATTGCCTGCTCGCCGACGACAGCAAGTTCGGTAGAGGCGCCAGAATCCACTTCCATGGCGAAAGGGCCTGATGCCTCCTTAGCTTGTGAGCTTGTCGGGGCAGATGAGGGCTTGACGGCAGGAGTAGTAGGGGCGATGGCGGGGCAGGCGTCGCGATGCAGCATGTCTTTGATATTACGAGAAGCCCCCAAAGTTTTGGAGGTGTTCTTGAGGCTGGTCGTGGCTTTCTTCCTGAAACGTGCAAAAATGCGTAAGTACAGGAGCAAGACAGATAAATAGACAATGTCAGAAAATGAGAAGCTTACACTAGTGGGGGTGCTTTGGCAAAGATCCAGGTGGTTCTTCTCTTTTCCGCCTCCAGGTCGGCGGTAGTCTTTTTGGAGGCTCCACCCTCCGTCGTCTTCTTCTTGCCTCCGTCGGCAGCATCAGAGGTGGAGCTTTTCTGCTTCCGCGCCAACAGAGCTTCGTCGTCGGACACGACCGTGACTTCCTTCATCTTCGGATAGTAGATTTGAGGAGCCATGCTCATCTCATCTATGTCCCTAAGCTGTTAAGTAAGAAGTCGCCGTGTTAGATAAAATGACATTTGCAAGACGGAAGAACTGGAGTATATGTCATACACGGAAAATAAAAACCTACCTTTGGGCACTTTCCGTCTATGAACATGTCGTAGGTGATGGTGAATCTGTGCTTCTTATCCTTCACCTTGACGATGTCCTTAAGGCGGAGCTTGACGGAGTCGCTCGAGAAGTTGTCCACGGAGATGCGGAGACTATACCTTCTGTCGCTAGTATACTCGTACATGAGCTTCGCGCGGTGCTGCAGGGGTTGGATTCGCCTGATGAACCAGCACATGGCTAGGTCCAAGCCGGTCAGACCCGTATCTACAAACCACTCGATCCGCCTTATGGCCCGAGAAGCGTCGAGGTCGGAGGGAAGGGAGGCTTGGGATCTCCATGACGAGGCTTCAGCGGCGGCTCCGTCAACGAAGTCCGGATACATAACTTGTCGGCCAGCCAGAGGGATGTCTGGGCCATAAAAGTACGTCCGTTGCCAATTCTTGCAGGACTCGTGGCCGACGATGTCGGGGAACCGCCGTCCAGGTCGAATCTTGAAGCTTATGGTGCCACAGTTCCTAAGCTCTTCCTTGCTATGTTCGGCTTCACGTTTGACGGTGAAGAAGTACACAAAAAGGTCTAACCTAGGCTTTATCCGTAGGTATCCCTCGCAAAGTGCCGCTTAGTTGCTAAGCACTAAGATGCTATTGGGGAAGAGGTTCTGGGGCTGGACCTTATAGTGGTTTAAGACGGAGAGGAAGAAGTTGGAGATGGGCAGGGAGACACCGCGTACCAGTTGAGCTTTTAGGTACACCTTTTCTCCGGCTTGGGGAGAAGGTGTCACCTTGTCGGCCGGCGCCGACCGCCAGGCAAGTCCCTCCGTCGCGGGGAGGTAGCCTTCGGCGACCATCTCTTGGATATCGCGGTCGGTGATATCCGAGCTGCGCCAGTTGCCCTTGTGCGAGTCTGGTTCCTCCTCCAGTGGCTCTAGCGCCGCCAAATTTGGGTCACCGCCGGTGGACTCGATCACCGCCGATGTGGGGATGACCAAACCCTCTGGGGGCACGACGACGGAGCTCGTCGTCTTTGCCGTGGCTTCACTCGATGCAGCCATTGATGGAGAAGTGCTGTTGCTAGCCATGGAGTGAAGATTGGGTGCGACTGGTGCAGATGGGAGCTAGGGTTTTTTCGAGGTTTCTCGCGGAGAGCTCGAGGATACATGCGGCTTGAGGAAGAAGATGATGCGAGGAGAATAAGGTAAAAAGTGGAAATTTCCCCACGGTTACTATTTATCATCCTCGACGTCAAGATTCGTGCAGCTTGATCGAACGGTTGCCGCGTAGACGATGTGTTCGCGAACGTGCGCGGAAATTTCGCCACGTCTCCAACCGTCGCTGCCAACGGTTCGTATCGCTCGCGCGGGAAATCGGATATGATTGCGTTCTCTGCATGTGTGAGTTACGAGGCGTCGCTGACCTAAGCCTACGTCGTCCTAGCTGACATGGATAGATGATCCGTCACATCGAAGATTCCGACATAGACGGATGCAATCCGACTATGGAAGAGTACGATGGAAGATTCAACATTTTTCCGGCTTACAAGTTGAAGACGGAGAAAGCTTTGCAGGGTTCTTTGGGAGGACTACAAGATATTGCTTGACGATTTGCTGACATCCAACTAGACGGAGCATTCATCTGAAGAGGCAAGACGGCGCAAGATCTCAGAGTTCTCCGGGGGCTACTATTGGGGATATGCTTTATGGGTATCCTCATAGCATGTCACTTATCCAGATAACCCGGGTGGCCCATAATCGGTAGCATGGCCTATGGCCTGCTGGGAGGCCCAGTTAGATGGATCCATAAGGGAGGCCCATGCCAGATCAAGGAAGGCTACGGTGGAGTCACCAACGTACCCGGAGCCTTGGAGTGCAAGATACACAAGACTAGTAATAGATGGTGTAGGACTCTGTAACCTGTCCAGCTAGGACTTTTCCCTGTAATCCTAGGACCTGGCGACTATATAAGTCGGTCCTATGGGAGCCTTTAGGGCACAATCTCAGACGATCATAGACAACTTCTGTCACATCCCTAAAATCATGATTTCAAAGTTAGCATATCATTCATGCATGCATAAAGAATTGAGATCATTTTCAAAACTCATTTCAGAAAAACAAAGCATATAGTGCTATCATTTTATGTGAGCAAGCTAAAAACAAATGGCCATCACCATTTGAGAGTTTGAATGTTTTAAACCTAGAATGCTTGTCCCCTTTGTTGAATAGATTGAGTGTGGAAATTGGAACCAAGTTTTACAAAATGGAAATGGTTCAAAAACCATTTTTCAAACATTTGCAAATCAGATACCAAGTCCCTGATATTTTGTTCTCCAAGAGTGACCAAGCTTTTGCAAAGCAACCACATGGTTTTATGCCTTTATTTGAAACTTTTGCACACTGCAAAAACCCCAGAAAGATTTGAATTCAAAAAGAGTTTGAATTCATATCAAAACCGTTCCTGAAAATCAAAAGAGAAAAGAAAAGGACAAAAGAAAAGAAAAGGGCCAGGCGCCAGGATTCTAGCCCAGCAACAGAACTGGCCCAACTAGCCCACCCGGCCTTCCTCTCTCTCTCGCACGCGCAAGCGCATCCAAGCAGTCACCGACAACCAGACCCCACCTCCTCTCTGCGCGTCTCGCTGATGAGCGGGCCCTCTCCACGTCACCCTCGTCTTCCCCAAAACGCGCCCGCAGACCACGTCGCCGCTGCTGTCAAAGCCGGTAATGGCGCGGCGTAATTAGCCTTGATGCCGCAGGCGTTTCCTGTCGCGCTTGGGCCTATTTAATCCCCTATGCACCACGATCATTTCCCCCCACTCTCCTCGCTCACTCCGCCACCAGGCTGCGCGCATTTGTGTTCGAAGCACCGCAACCAGCTTGATCTCGTGCACCCCCTGATACCCTTCGTGTGCATTCTTGTGACCCAGGCCGTCATCCCCGTTTATGCCTGCAACCACCTGCGCCGCCGCTAGACTCCGGCGACCAATTGAGGTAAAACCTGAGCGCCCCTTGCCCCCTCTTTCATACGAGAGTGTTCTCCTGAGTCTTGTGCATCTTCTGATCCCTCTGGTTTATGCTAGGGCGACGCCAAACTTCGGCAACAACCTCGACTGCAAGCGACAAACGCCGCCCGCAACTCCGACGAGCCCTAGTGACCGTGCTCGTGCGCCCCTTCCCGAGCCAACGCCACCTTGAGCATCAGCAGCCTCCTGCGGATCTGGTAAGCCACTTCCCCACACCAAGACCTAGAAACGCCCGCCATTGTCGAACAGCCGCCGCCATCGCTTAGCGCCTACCGTGTTGGTCAAAGCGATTAGGAGCGTTAGATGCAGATCCTGCGGCTGAGATTAGAACTTAAGCGAAGAGGTAAGCGCGCATCTGAGCCGCCAGATCTAACTTAGATCCTACGGCTCGCGAGCGTGATCCGGAGAGAATCGGTACGCGCCAGTAGGAACATGACGCGTGGCTAGGGTTAGATTCAAAAACAGATTTGAAATCAGATTTTGATCCAAAATTGAAATGGCTATAACTTTTGATTCCCACGTTAGATTTTTGCAAATTTTATACTGTTGGAATCAGGGAGACAAGCCCTTTCTGAATCTGCAATGTGTTTAGTAAAAAGTTTCTGTTAAAATATCTTTTTATGCAGAAACTTGTTTAGGACTAATTTAAGTATAGAATTTGTTTGGTAACTTGTTTTTAGTGCTAAATAAGTTTGGTTTGGCAAGTTTCCAACTTGGCAAGTTTCCAACTTGGTTTTGGGTTCAGTACTGTGCACTTTCTTGGTGGAATTTCAAAAATCATCACTTAGCATTCTTGCATGCATACATACATATTTTTGTTTGTATATGAATTGTATGTGATTGTGGTTATAATCTTTGTGTAGATTTTGGTGCTAGTGATTGTGATTGTGAAGAGTGCTACTCTCCCCATTACCAAGGCAAGTGGTACTTCATGATTATTTTCATCCCTATATTTTGTAAAAGCATTAGAAATATTTTGCTAAGTCTTGCATGTTACTTTTTGCCAAATGCTATGTTGGGAAATCCTAAGTAGTTGTAGAATTGCTAGGAATTTTCCTAAGTTAAGTTACTATGCCATGCTTAGCCTAGCTAGTAGCAAACAAGGGTTGGTAAAGTATTTACATGCTATGATGAAAATATTTCTAAGTCTTTGGACTTATGATTTCCTAATAAAACAACTAAGTCAATGAACCTCCTGGGTGGAATGGGACTTGAATGGTGGTTTTTGGTTGAGTGGTTACACAAGGCCCATGGACATGGTTTACCTTGTGTATCTCACTTGTGGTATGCCACCCAGGCACAAAGGGATTTTAGAGGCCAAGTGTTGAGAAGCTTATAGTGCAGCCACTTGGCAATATGGGCTCTGCCTGGATCACATAAGTTGCTATAACTTAGCCATTTGGACAGTTGGTGGTAGTGGGAATGATAGGTTGGAGCGCGTCCATTTGGTTTAAGGAAAATCTTCTGAAAGGTCCTGTCTTGGGAAACCAAGTCTGGTGGGGAAAGTGCACAACCTTTGCAGATGGAAAATCTAAGTACTTAGCCAAGTCCATGGTAATGGACAACTTGAGCATCAAGACATGGAAGCTATCAAGAATCTCATCACTCTAACTTCTAAGTAAAACTTGTGGGTGAACAAGGGTGAAGGACCTCAATGTCTATTGATGGTTTCTTGGGAAAGTTTTTGACAAAGAAAAACTTAGTGATTTCAACTAATAGGAAAACCTATTTTGAGCAAAGCAAGCCAAGCTACACTTAGCCAAAATGCATATAGTAATATAGTCCACTTAAATTTTACTAAGGTATCACTTGCCAAAGTATTGACCCACTGTGGCTGTAACTTGTGATGTTGCAGGTTACTCCGATGATGATTAGGTGTCATGAGTCTACACTCAACATGCTTGCCTGTGGCACATGAAGATGAAGACTTATGTTTATTTACTTATTACAAAACTCTTGTATTAGGCATGTGGCCTTGAGTTGTAAAAGACTATGTTTTATCTCTGGAATGGATGTAATAAATGACCTTTGTATCTGTGTACTTCATCTTAAACTGCGGATGCTAGCAATGATCCAGGGACTAGCATTGCAATCACAGGGATCCTTTTCCTTTACAAAGGAGGGATCTTACAGATGGTATTAGAGCACTGTGTTGCCTGTAGGATTATGACCCTAGGATTGGAAACCACTAAGGAAAAAATTTCAACTACTTCTACACTTGTCTATTCTTCTCGTAAACTTTTCTAATCTTCTCATTCTCATCTCTAATTGTAGATGAACTCCATCAACGAAGCCGTGAAGAAAGGACCACTCATGACCATGACCTTGGAGTGTGAAACTGAGTTTCCCAAAATTCTCAAGGACCTCATGGTGGCAATGGAAATACATGGTGCAGCTGTATACAAAGGCTTTCCAGTGATGGATGAAGGAGTTGAATACTGGTGGGTGCAACTTCACTTGTACAAAAGCAAGGAAGACAACCACAAAGAGAGAGGATTCTGCATGTACACCAACACTGTGGTGCATACCACATTCTTTGAGTCAGCAAGAGAAGCAGCTTGGAGGACTATCAAAGAACTTAGTGCTAGAGTCAAGTGCAGAATGCTCAACCTCCAAAAAGACTTAGAGAAAGAGAAGGAACATACCAAAGAGTTGGAAGCCACCAATCAAACCTTAAGAGGAGATATTATAGACTTAGTGATGGAATCATGTGAGCAAGATAGGCTAGTTGCCTCTAGGAACATTGTGTTAGCCAACAGATCCAGTGAGATAGGATTGTAAACGTACTTCGTTAGTTGGACCACCACCTATCACCTTATTTTCCAAAATGATACCTTAAATAAGTTTGGACCTTGGTTGATGTAATGGATTCATGTATGCATGACTTGTGTGATTTTGTGTTCCAAGGATATGTATGTGATGTTTGTTTTTGTTTTATCTTAAATAGTGTTGTTCTAACTTTTCTATCTTATAAATAGATGCCTATTACCATCAGCACTGTTGAGGAGTTCCAGATTACCCGCTTTGGTCCTTGTATCGTTGAGCTTACCACTTTGCTCAATCTCCCTCTTCCCACCATCATGGTGCATCCACTCACCAAGTTCGAGAGGAAGGACCTCTGGGGCTTCAAGGTGAACCAGCCCGGACGCCAGACAGAGCCCACTATGGAGGCCATCGTCTTCAAGCTTATGCACGATGACAGGGAGAGAGGCATGGAGGTAGTTATGCAGGACCTGACAGGACGTCTGCTAGGCCGGCACTCCCGACAGGTTAGAGGCACCCACTTTCACGTCTTCGGAAGACGTGATGAGGATGGAGAGTCCATCGACTTCGAGGACGACTCGAGGGATGCAGCAGAGCCGATACGTCTGTATCTCCAGGACTTAGAGTCTCTTATTAGGCACGTGGACACGGACAGGACCAATGTCATGCTCGAGAATGTGAGCTCAGTGCACTTCGCGAGAAGGACAAGCTTTTCGTGCGCAGCGGGACGAGATAGTCAAGGAAATGGGCGAAGTTCGAGACCAGGACCGGAAGTTCAAGAGTCGGAGAAAGCGTGTCGGGATAGGAACAAGAAGATCCGGGACATGACTGAAGAACTGAAGTCCAAGGACTTCGAGCTAGAGCAGCAGCAGATGGTGATTGAGAGGCTTCATTCCCAGAAGAGGGCCCTCAAGGCCAAGATTGAGTCCTTGACCACTACCATTGAGGAGAACAAGACCGCGATGGAGAACGTCGGTCTTACCTTTGTCGAGGAGGAGATTGATGCTGATGAGTAGACTTGACTACTCGTTTATCTTTTATTACCGTACTTGTTATTTGTGAACTTGTTATTGGACCATCCGACATGTGGATGGCTTGCCACTTGTGTGTTTTACTTTGAGAACTTGTTATCTAGTTGTTGAACTTTTATCTTCTGTTGCATGCTTGTGTTTGCTTATGTGATGTAATGTGCATGAAAACATCTATGGATATCTCATTCTTATCTCTATTTGAACAAACCACAGATGCCTCCCCGTCACGCAAACCCCAACCCCAACAACAACATCACTCCGGAAATGCAGCAAATGATGAATGCTCAAACACAGCTCATGCAGATGATGACAACATTCATTCAGAACCAAAACAACAACAACAACCCCAATAACAACAACAATAACAACAACAACCCTCCGGGCTTTGATATGCTCACCAGATTTTTGCGATTGAGGCCAGCTAAGTTCTCGGGGACAACTGATCCCATGGTGGCCAATGATTGGCTACGTTCTGTAAACAAGGACTTAGTAACCGTGGGCTGCACGGACGCTGAAAAGGTCAGATTTGACACATCTCTGGAAGGACCAGCCGCCACTTGGTGGGACAACTTCCAAATCACCACACCCATAGATGAGGTGACTTGGGCTATCTTTGAGGATGGCTTCGACCGCTCATATCTCATCAGAATAATGAGCACGAAAAGAAAGAGTTCCACAATTTGAAGCAGCGCCACCGCAGCGTGGCTGAATACATTGAAGAGTTCAACAATCTGGCGCGTTATGCACCGGACGAGGTTGACACAGATGCCAAAAGAAAGGAAAAATTTCTGGAAGGCTTGAACGATGAGCTGAATCTGCAGCTGGTTGTGGCATATGTTCCCACTTATCAGTCGCTCTGTGATAAGGCTGCAATATTGGAGAACAAAATGAAACAAGTCGAGAGTAGGAAGAGGAAACACTCCGACAAGCACAGCTCGGGATCGTCTCACAAACGATCTCACTATGATGACAGTGGAAGCTCAGGATCCCACAAGCATGGGAAATTCAACAAGCACCACAACCACAACCGTCATGACAACAAGCATCATCGCAGTCATGACAATGACAAGTACAAGAACCACAAGGGTGGACATAAGAGCCACCACAGTGGTAATGGTAGTGGGAGTGGAAGTCAGCCTGCTAAGAGAGACATCAATCAGGTTGAGTGCTTCAAATGCAAGAATATGGGACACTATGCAAATGAGTGCCCCGAAAAGAAAGTTGAAGGACCTGTCAAGCCCAATCCTTTCTAGAAAGGACAGGTGAACCACATCAGTGTGGAGGAGGTCTATGAGGAGCCTGACGCTGTTGCTGGTAAGTTCAGACTCAATTCCATTCCAGCATTTATACTCTTTGATACTGGTGCATCGCATTCATTCATATCAAAGGCATTTGTTGATAGAAATGGGTTTCCGTCTGAAAACATTGGGTGTCCAATAAAAGTTAGTTCTCCGGGTGGAGAAATGATAGTAAGTCTTGGATGCCGGGATCTAGTAATAGAATTTGGGAAACATAAGTTTCCAGTGAGTCTGATAATCCTAGATTCCCAAGGACTGGACGTAATATTGGGAATGGATTGGATGGCTAAGTAAGAAGGAGTACTAGATTGTGCTAATCGTACTGTTGCACTCACAACCCCGGAAATAAAAAGGATTAAATTCAAGTCAAACTTTGAATCCAAAGGAAGTAATCTTAATTCTCTTAAGGGGGTTAGCATGGACAGTGTACCAATTGTGTGTGAGTATCCGGATGTATTTCCGGAAGAATTGCCAGGAATGCCACCAGATAGAGATGTGGAATTTCTGATAGATTTGGTACCAGGTTCTGGACAAATAGCAAAGAGACCATATAAAATGTCAGTTGATGAACTGAAAGAACTCAAGAAGCAACTAGGAGAACAGTTGCAGAAACGATTTATTCAACCAAGTTCTTCAACTTAGGGAGCCCCAGTTTTGTTTGTGGAGAAGAAGGATAGGAGCCAAAGGTTATGCATAGATTACCGTTCTCTCAACGAGGTAACTATCAAGAACAAATATCCTTTGCCAAGAATCAATGACTTGTTTGATCAGCTGGAAGGAGCGTGTGTGTTCTCAAAGATTGATCTAAGATCAGGCTATTTTCAACTCAAGATAAGAGAGCAAGACATACCTAAAACAGCATTCACCACAAGGTATGGATTGTATGAGTATACCGTAATGTATTTTGGCTTAACCAATGCTCCAGCATACTTCATGAATATGATGAACAAAGTGTTCATGGAATTCCTCGACAAGTTTGTTGTCGTGTTCATCGATGACATCTTAGTCTACTCCAAGAGCAAAGAAGAGCATGAAGGGCACTTGCGTTTGATACTTGAGAAGTTAAGAGAGCATAAACTCTATGCCAAATTCAGCAAGTGTGAGTTCTGGTTAGAGGAAGTTGGATTTCTTGGTCATGTTATGACAAAGGATGGTGTAGCAGTTGATCCTGCTAAGGTTTCAGCTGTGACGGAATGGGAATCTCCCAAAAACGTGAAAGAAGTTCGTAGTTTCCTTGGCTTAGAAGGTTACTACAGAAGGTTCATTGAAAATTTCTCAAAGGTTGCTAAGCCAATGACTGAATTATTAAAGAAAGACAAGAAGTTTGCTTGGTCTGAAGGTTGTGAAGTCAGCTTTCAGGAGTTGAAGAAGAGACTTGTCACAGCACCAATTCTATGTCTGCCAGATTTGGAAAAGGATTTCCAAGTATATTGTGATGCGTCTCATCAAGGTTTGGGTGTCGTACTTATGCAAGACAGTAAAGTTGTGGCTTATGCCTCGAGACAACTCAAAACTCATGAGGTGAACTATCCTACTCATGATTTGGAGTTAGCCTCTGTCGTCCATGCACTCAAAACATGGAGGCACTACCTTTTGGGAAAGCGTTGCGAAGTGTTCACCGACCACAAAAGTTTGAAGTATATCTTCACCCAAAAGGAAATCAATATGAGACAAAGAAGATGGTTAGAGCTTATCAAGGACTATGACTTAAGTTTGCAATACCACCCCGGTAAAGCAAATGTTGTAGCAGATGCTCTAAGTCGTAAGGTATTTGTGAATGGCCTTACCAAAGGAGAATTGCCAGATGATTTGTGTACCCAATTCAGAAAACTCAGATTGGAGATTGTGCCTGAACGACATCTTATGTCTTTAGATGTTCAACCCACTTTGTTGGACAAGATTCGAGAAGCTCAGAAGACCGATAAGGAAATTGAAGAGATTAAGGAAAAGATTGGCCAAGGGAAAGCTAAAAATTTCCATGAAGACGAACAGGGTACTTTATGGCATGGGAAACGTATCTGTGTTCCACAAAATCTGGAGTTACGGAAATTGATTTTGCAGGAAGCACACAACTCTCCGTATTCTATTCACCCGGGTAACACCAAAATGTACATGGACATGAAAGAAAGATTTTGGTGGAACAATCTCAAGAGGGACATCGCCGAACATATTGCTTTGTGTGATGTGTGTAGTAGAGTAAAAGCGGAGCATCAGAAACCAGCAGGTTTGCTTCAACCACTACCTATTCCTGATTGGAAGTGGGACAAGATTGGTATGGATTTCATTACCGGATTACCAAGGACTAGATCAGGATATGATTCCATATGGGTAGTAGTAGATCGCCTAACTAAAGTGGCTCATTTCATACCCGTGAAGACAACATATACCAGTGCCAAGTTAGCCAAGATCTACATGAGTAGAATTGTATGTCTACATGGTGTGCCCAAGAGTATTGTGTCTGATAGGGGAACTCAATTCACTTCCCATTTTTGGAGACAGCTACATGAGTCATTGGGAACGAGGTTGGAATTCAAGATCGCTTTCATCCTCAAACCGATGGGCAAACGGAAAGGACTAATCAAATTCTGGAAGACATGTTGAGGGCATGTGCCCTAGACTATGGAGCCAGTTGGGATGAAAGTCTGCCCTACGCAGAATTTTCTTATAACAACAGCTATCAAGCAAGCATTAAGATGGCACCATTTGAGTTTCTCTACGGAAGAAAGTGTACCACCCCGTTGTTATGGAATGGTGTGGGAGAAAGAAGTTTATTCGGGCCAGAACTTATCAAAGAAGCCGAAGAGAAGGTCAAGTTGGTTAAGGACAGGTTGAAGATAGCACAGTCCCGACAGAAAAGCTACGCAGATCCTAAGCGTAGAGAAGTCACCTACGAAGTGGGTGATAGAGCCTATCTTAGAGTATCACCACTTCGTGGAGTGAAAAGATTCGGAGTCAAAGGAAAGTTGGCACCAAGATATGTTGGGCCATTCAAGATTCTGAGTCGCAAAGGAGAAGTTGCTTATGAAATAGAACTACCAGAATCTTTATCAGCTATCCATAATGTGTTTCATGTGAGTCAACTTAAGAAATGTCACCCAGAAATGGAAGAAACTTCTTTGAAGGATACTATACCTTTGGAGGAGGTTCAACTAGAAAGTGATCTCACTTATGAAGAGAAACCTATCAAGATTCTTGAGACTGCAGAAAGAGTCACAAGAACAAAGACTATCAAGTTTTGCAAAGTGCAGTGGAATCATCATACCGAAGAGGAAGCAACATGGGAAAGAGAAGATGATCTTCGGAAAGACCACCCTCACCTATTTGCTAGCCAATCCGAATCTCGAGGGCGAGATTCACCTTAAGGGGGTTAGATTTGTAACATCCCTAAAATCATGATTTCAAAGTTTGCATATCATTCATGCATGCATAAAGAATTGAGATCATTTTCAAAACTCATTTCAGAAAAACAAAGCATATAGTGCTATCATTTTATGTGAGCAAGCTAAAAACAAATGGCCATCACCATTTGAGAGTTTGAATGTTTTAAACCTAGAATGCTTGTCCCCTTTGTTGAATAGATTGAGTGTGGAAATTGGAACCAAGTTTTACAAAATGGAAATGGTTCAAAAACCATTTTTCAAACATTTGCAAATCAGATACCAAGTCCCTGATATTTTGTTCTCCAAGAGTGACCAAGCTTTTGCAAAGCAACCACATGGTTTTATGCCTTTATTTGAAACTTTTGCACACTGCAAAAACCCTAGAAAGATTTGAATTCAAAAAGAGTTTGAATTCATATCAAAACCATTCCTGAAAATCAAAACAGAAAAAGAAAAGGACAAAAGAAAAGAAAAGGGCCAGCGCGATTCTAGCCCAAATGTAATCGCCCAACTAGCCCACCGGCCTTCCTCTCTCTCTCGCACGCAAGCGCATCCAAGCGATGGCCCGACAACCGGACCCCACCTCCTCTCTCGTGTCTGGCGACGGGCCCTCTCCACGTCACCTCGTCTTCCCAAAACGCGAGCACCGCCGCCACGTGGCTGCTGTCAAAGCCGGTAATGGCGCGGCGTAATTAGCCTTGATGCCGCAGGCTTTTCCTGTCGCGCTTGGGCCTATTTAATCCCCTCTGCACCACGATCATTTCCCCCCACTCTCCTCGCTCACTCCGCCACCAGACTGCGCCCATTTGTGTTCGAAGCACCGCAGTACTGACGACTCCGGCGACTAATTCCGGTAAGCCTCGACCGCCCCCTCTCTCTCGTTCAAACCACTGCAACCAGCTTGATCTCGCGCACCCCCTGATACCCTTCGTGTGCATTCTTGTGACCCGGTAGTCATCCCGTTCGTACCACTGACCCTAGCCGCTAGACTCCGGCGACCAATTGAGGTAAAACCTGAGCGCCCCTTGCCCCCTCTTTCATACGAGAGTGTTCGCTTGAGTCTTGTGCATCTTCTGATCCCTCTGGTTTGTGCTAGGGCGACGCCAAACTTCGGCAACAACCTCGACTGCAAGCGATAGACGCCGCCCGCAACTCCGACGAGCCCTAGTGACCGTGCCCGTGCGCCCCTTCCCGAGCCAACGCCACCTTGAGCATCAGCAGCCTCCTGCGGATCTGGTAAGCCACTTCCCCCACACCCGCACGACCTAGAACGCCAGCGCCGCCGCTGTCAGACGCGCCGCCGCCATGCTTAGCGCCGTATTTGGTCAAAGCGATTAGGAGCGTTAGATGCAGATCCTGCGGCTGAGATTAGAACTTAAGCGAAGAGGTAAGCGCGCATCTGAGCCGCTAGATCTAACTTAGATCCTACGGCTCGCGAGCGTGATCCGGAGCGAATCGGTACGCGCCAGTAGGAACATGACGCGTGGCTAGGGTTAGATTCAAAAACAGATTTGAAATCAGATTTTGATCCAAAATTGAAATGGCTATAACTTTTGATTCCCACGTTAGATTTTTGCAAATTTTATACCGTTGGAATCAGGGAGACAAGCCCTTTCTGAATCTGCAATGTATTTAGTAAAAAGTTTCTGTTAAAATGTATTTTTATGCAGAAACTTGTTTAGGACTAATTTAAGTATAGAATTTGTTTGGTAACTTGTTTTTAGTGCTAAATAAGTTTGGTTTGGCAAGTTTCCAACTTAGTTTTGGGTTCAGTACTGTGCACTTGCTTGGTGGAATTTCAAAAATCATCACTTAGCATTCTTGCATGCATACATACATATTTTTGTTTGTATATGAATTGTATGTGATTGTGGTTATAATCTTTGTGTAGATTTTGGTGCTAGTGATTGTGATTGTGAAGAGTGCTACTCTCCCCATTACCAAGGCAAGTGGTACTTCATGATTATTTTCATCCCTATATTTTGTATAAGCATTAGAAATATTTTGCTAAGTCTTGCATGTTACTTTTTGCCAAATGCTATGTTGGGAAATCCTAAGTAGTTGTAGAATTGCTAGGAATTTTCCTAAGTTAAGTTACTATGCCATGCTTAGCCTAGCTAGTAAGAAACAAGGGTTGGTAAAGTATTTACATGCTATGATGAAAATATTTCTAAGTCTTTGGACTTATATTTTCCTAATAAAACAACTAAGTCAATGAACCTCCTGGGTGGAATGGGACTTGAATGGTGGTTTTTGGTTGAGTGGTTACACAAGGCCCATGGACATGGTTTACCTTGTGTATCTCACTTGTGGTATGCCACCCAGGCACAAAGGGATTTTAGAGGCCAAGTGTTGAGAAGCTTATAGTGCAGCCACTTGGCAATATGGGCTCTGCCTGGATCACATAAGTTGCTAGAACTTAGCCATTTGGACAGTTGGTGGTAGTGGGAATGATAGGTTGGAGCGCGTCCATTTGGTTTAAGGAAAAGCTTCTGAAAGGTCCTGTCTTGGGAAACCAAGTCTGGTGGGGAAAGTGCACAACCTCTGCAGATGGAAAATCTAAGTACTTAGCCAAGTCCATGGCAATGGACAACTTGAGCATCAAGACATGGAAGCTATCAAGAATCTCATCACTCCAACTTCTAAGTAAAACTTGTGGGTGAACAAGGGTGAAGGACCTCAATGTCTATTGATGGTTTCTTGGGAAAGTTTTTGACAAAGAAAAACTTAGTGATTTCAACTAATAGGAAAAACCTATTTTGAGCAAAGCAAGCCAAGCTACACTTAGCCAAAATGCATATAGTAATATAGTCCACTTAAAATTTACTAAGGTATCACTTGCCAATACTATTCCAAAGTATTGACCCACTGTGGCTGTAACTTGTGATGTTGCAGGTTACTCCGATGATGATTAGGTGTCATGAGTCTACACTCAACATGCTTGCCTGTGGCACATGAAGATGAAGACTTATGTTTATTTACTTATTCCAAAACTCTTGTATTAGGCCTGTGGCCTTGAGTTGTAAAAGACTATGTTTTATCTCTGGAATGGATGTAATAAATGACCTTTGTATCTGTGTACTTCATCTTAAACTGTGGATGCTAGCAATGATCCAGGGACTAGCATTGCAATCACAGGGATCCTTTTCCTTTACAAAGGAGGGATCTTACAACTTCACACAACCTCGCATAGCGAACCAATCCCTGTAACTCGGCATATTGCCCTTATAGTGATTTATAGCAGGAGTAGGATTCCGCCACCGTCGTGGGATCTGAACCTGGGTAAGTTGTGTTACCTCGTACCCGTCAACCGTCCGCCTTACCCTCTAAACACGCACTGTGAGGACCCCTCCATGGCGTACTCGTCGGCAATACCACGACAATATGGCGAGCAAGGGTCCTGTGAGGGTCCTGTGGAAAGCGGACGCGAAAGAATAGCACGAATCCACGCACGCCTTTCATCGAGCGCGATACTGCCCGCGTATGCTGACGTTGGGCCTAGGGCGCGTGCGGTCCACCATAGGGCGAGGAAGGGTCCTACGATGACCACCCGTCCACGCGTCTTTTGTGACTCAAGGTTGAAAATGGATTCCAAAGATCACCGAACGCAGGATTGGACTAAAATTTCGTGTCCGAGCGACATTTCTCAGTCGTCGGTCGTCGGCATCCTAGGGCAGAAAAGAATCAGGGCACGTGGATAGAAGTTTGGGACGAAACAATATTGAGCAATTATTTACTCTGATGTTTATTTAGTATTAGTTACATTAATTAATATATAAATGCATATTATTAATTCCTCTTGACTCGAAACACCTTTTGACTGACTTTCGATGACTTCAGATCCACCTTGAACAATTCCAGTTCTCTCAGAATAATTCTGGAATTCTCTCTTTTGTACTTTGTTGATTCTGTTCAAGCAAATGATCTACGAATGTCATCGTACCCTTAAGTTTGTTACCCCTATGGTTCGGGAACATCACAGACATGATCGAGACCTCTCTAAGATCAATGATCAATAGTAGAACTGGGATGCCCATAATGACCCCTATGCATTCCACGATGTCTATTGTCGTTTGAACCATAAACATCGAGTCCAAAGCCCTTTGTTACTTCAATACATGATTTTTTTCGGGACCTGATCATCAGTATTACATACCTATTTCAATCTTGTTATCGTCAAGTGCGGTTTTACTAATTCCATGATATTTTATTCACATGGCCTAGTCACATGTTGCTCAACATTTATAGATGTAATCTCACTGAATGGGCCAAGTGTATCTTTCCATCAGACAGATGAATAAATATTGATCTTGATGAATAGGCATCAACCTATCCCTCTGGAATACCCAACATACACCATTATAGTCAACTAGTTACGGACATGACATTTGATGTAGTCAAAGAACCCTCGGGTCATAGTGATTAATATGATCTCACGGTCAAAGAACTAGCACTACTAGGAAAATAGCTATAGATAGACAAACCTTCTATGGCGCATGGGGCTAACCATGCGCCACAAAAGAAATCCAGTGGCGCATATGTGACAATGCTCTATAGAACCCTCAAACGTTTGTGGTGCATGCACTTTGGCAATGCACCACAGAAGTAATGTGGGATCCACACCAGGCGTTGGCCTATGAAACATATGTGGCGCATTTGAGCATATGCACCATAGAAGTTGACACTTCTGTGGCGCATATGCTCAAATGCTCCACAGAAGCATCAGGTGGGACCCACATATGCTCAAATGATCAAATATATTGTTTCTAATGCTATGTCTATAATACATGTATAATACCTGTATAATACGTGTATAATACATGTATAACACCTGATTATAGATCAGTAATATTTTTTTAATACCTATAATACACACCTGTAGCGCATGCAAATAATCTTTTGTGGCTCATACAACTTCTGTGGCGCATTAGTAAAGTGTGCCACTGAACAATGAACTGTGGCGCATAGGGCAGAATGCACCACAGGAGTATCATGACTTTTGTGGCGCATTTCAAATGCGCCACAGAAGTTCTCATCAGTGGCGAGGTAACAGTGGCGCATCCCATATGCGTCACAGAAGGCCAAAATGGATGCGCCACTGATGAAGGTTTTCCTAGTAGTGTAGGATACTATGTTTCTAAATATTCAACGATGAACATGTGACTTGATCGTGTTGCAATGCCTATATTAGGATAGTGTCCATCACATCATTCACTAATGATATGAATTTATTGTCAGTTGATTTAAATGCACCATGATCAGGAAATCATGATCATGAACTATCCAATAAACTAGTTAAATAGAGGCTATTAGAAACTCAGGTTTGTTTATATATCACATATGTATCAATGTTTCCGACTGATACAGTTATAGAATGATACAAAACTATTATAAACTTATTGAGATATGATAATAAACATCATTTATTATTTGCCTCTATGGCATGTCTCCTCTAGTCTCCCACTTGCACAAATAATCTAGTTGCATTTAACGCCTATCATAACATCATATGATGATATGAACATGCATGCTTTCTCATGGAAAATTTTCTGTCTTGAATCTGTTTTACCAGCTTCCGGAAAAGAAGTTGCAACTTGTTGGTATGAGTACCATATCAATTCTATTAAGCCATGCGCCGAGATATCACATCTTCGGACATTTTCCCTGCCTCCATGACTACAGTGGTTGTAGTGTAGCCAACGAAGGAGTTAATGCGACACCATGTAGGATCTCGTGACCGGTGATGGTGCCAGGTGGTAGCCGTTCCTCGAGACATAGATCATGGGACCGATTGCGATGAGACGAGTAGTTGTGATCTGTCTGGAGAGTGACGAATTCGGTCTCGCCAGGAATATCACTCCCAAGTCCCACGCCCCATGGTGGGTGCTAACTATCGGTGCATTGATCCTGGCGATGCTACTAGGGGGTAGCTTTCCTAGGGGTGAGTTAGGAAGCTTAGGCATCCCCATAACAATATTATCACTCAAGGGCTACCCAGGTCCGTCCCCTCACTCGGGAGGTAAAGACCTAGTACTGTTGTAATTGTATTGATGTATATGAGTACATGGAGTCGCTGGTGGCGGCAAGTAGATGGGAGTAGAGAGAGCTAGAGCTATGGTGTGAGATATGGTGTGTGCTATTGGGTTTCCCCACAGAGGCTTATGAAGGACCTCGGCTAGGGTTTACAAGATTGGATCTAGAGCAGTTTTGGATTCGAGTCGCCTAAAGCGTCGAGTCGGGCCACAACTTGAACTCCGAGTCTCCTCTCATAGGCTTTCCAGATGGAATCCCCCCACCTATGGGCTTCTTGAACCCAGCAGTATCCGACACGACTCGTTTTCTTGGGCATACCCTGTTGGGTATTCCCTCATCAGGGGCACCACAAGCGGTCTGTATACCCTGGACCAACGCATTTGTGGCCGAAATTAGAGTTGCATTTGTGACCCAAATCAGAGTCGCATTTCCGGTCACACAGACGGGCGACGGACCGATTCGGTGTCCTCACGCATCTGCCCAGGGGCCACATGTCATTGAGATAGTTTGGTTTTCATTAAGATTAAAACATTTCAACACTACAAGAAATCTTCTCACTAGTGAACTTTTTTTAACGACCATGGGTTTTTGGTCATAGATCTATGACCATTCTGAACCAATTGGTCGTAGGGAATTTGGAAGGGTCCAAACCTTTAAAAATAACGACCAATTTAATCAAAAAGTCATGATATCCTAACACGAAAAGGTCATAGATGGATAGAACTAGTCTAAAGCGAGTTATCTGGGAGACTACGACCAATTTAGATGGTCATATCATATAATAACAATATATTCTCAAGTATAAAGAGGGTGACTAGACCGCCACCTCAGCAATTCGTCTATGTGTCATGTGACATGTTCATTTATGTGGGGTCTACAAGTGGATCTGGTATTTTATTATAGTATCACTGACTAGTGGGGTCTACCTGTCATTGTGATATTAAATAGTGCGACGGAAATTATGGCAAAAAATGAGCCCATGAGGACTCGAACCTACTACATCTAAATCTATCTCAAGGAACAAGACCACTGGAACAACACTACATTTACATTAACAAACAACGACATGATTTTTTTAATCTGTCAAACCTACTAGAAATAATGAAAGAAAAATAGGGAGTAGAGGGGGTCGAACCCACAACCCTCGCCAACGCCATCCTAGCAAACCTAAACACCCTAACCACTGGACCAACCTGACTTTCGTGTTAACAAACCACGTGATGCCCTTTTGTACATACTGAACCCACTAGAATATGTCAAACCTACTAGAAATAATGAGGGCAAAAAAATAGGAAGAAGTGGGGTCGAAACGAGGACCCCTCGCCAGCAAACAACCTAGCAAACCTAACCACTAGACCAACCTCACTTTCGTGTTAACATACCACGCGATACCATTTTGTACATACCAAAACCACTATAAAAATAAAGGCAAAAAAGGAAGCAGCGGAGGGTCGTACCCCTGACCACCGCCCGACGCCAAGGGAACAACACAACTAGACCATCCTAAATTTTATGTTGACATAACACGCGGAAACATTTTGTACATAATGAAAAAATGTTGGTCCTGGCCCCCAACAAAAATGGCCTTCTTTTTTTTCCTGAATATACTACCGGCTGGGCCAACAGCCCAATAGACATTAGCAAGTCAATTTTATTAAAACTATGGGCTCTTGTGAAGATTTAGTCCACATGAGTGAAGGGATTTTAATTTTTTAGAAATCTAAAAACTTAATTTTTCTATAATCTTTTCATATGACTTCAGATTGAAATGATATAAAAATCAATTTGGTTCATCTTTACAAGGTGTATATACAATGTGAAGGATTTACCTCGTTTGGACCATTTTTTTAATTTATTATTCCCGTTTCAAACTATGGTCAAAACTGAGGGATGAAGGTTTCTAGCTATGGGACAAGCCTCGTTATATTTTCATTAGATCCCTGATCAAACATCATATTGTGAACCTAAAAATGATTTTTGCAAAAAATCATGAGCATTAAATCATGTACATGTAGTTCAAATCGGCCCACTTTCTACCGATTCAGCAGACATTTGTCTTTTTCACGATGGGTGGGTCGAAAGGTTTGAGATACCCCGATTCGGACATTGTCCATGTAACATGGTCTAATATTTTTGAAAAATATGGTGGAACCATTTTGAAACTCTCATTTGGTTGTTGCTTTACAAACCGCCCCGTTTTTTGGCATTCAAAAAATAGAAAATGCATTTTCTGTCCGATGAAAAGTAAAACTTCCTCTTGCAATATTGTTCGCCATCCCAAGATGCACATGCGTGCACAATATGGACAGATTATCACAAACTATGCCATGATTTTGACCATAACATTGGTCGTTTGGCCCGAAAGCCATGAAACCTCGAACATGATATATCATTTCTGTGAAGGTTTTTTCGAGACACTTGCATTATACTAAGTTTGGTATTTTTCCTTGCAAATATGTCATATAACAAGACACCACATGAAGGATTTCCCTCGTTTGTACTGTTTTTGAATTTATTATTCCCGTTTCAAACTATGGTCAAAATGGAGGGCATGAAGGCTCTTAGCTAGGGGACGAGCCTCGCTAAACTTTCATTAGATCTATGATAAAATATCATATTGTGAACCTAAAAATGATTTTTTCAAAAAATCATGAGCATTAAATCATGTACATGTAGTTCAAATTGGCCCCACTTCCTACCGATTCGGCAGACATTTGTCTTTTTTACGAGGGGTGGACCGAAAGGTTTGAGATACCCCGGTTCGGAAATTATCCATGTAACATGGTCTAATATTTTTGAAAAATGTGGTGGAACCATTTTGAAACTCTCATTTGTGGTTGTTTTACAAAACGCCCCGTTTTTCGGCATTCAAAAAATAGAAAATGCATTTTCTGTGCAATGAAAAGGAAAATTTTCTCCTGCAACATTGTTCTCCATCCCAAGATCTACATGCATGCACAATATGGGCATATTATCACAAACTATGGCATGATTCTAGCCATAATATTGGTCGTTTGGCCCGAAAGCCATGAAACCTCGAACATGATAGGTCATTTCCGTGAAGGTTTTTTCAAGACATTTGCAATATACCAAGTTTGGTATTTTTCCTTACAAATATGTCACGTAACAAGACACCACGCAAAGGATTTACCTCGTTTGGACCGGTTTTGAATTTATTATTCTCGTTTTAAACTATGTTCAAAACGGAGGGCATGAAGACTCTTAGCTAGGGGACGAGCCTCACAAAACTTTCATTAGATATCTAATAAAACATTATATTATGAACCTAAAAATGATTTTTGCAAAAATCATGAGCATTAAATCATGTACATGTAGTTCAAATCGGCCCCACTTCCTACCGATTCGGCAGACATTTGTCTTTTTCGCGACGGGTGGACGGGAAGGTTTGAGATACCCTGGTTGGGACATTGTCCATGTAAAATGGTCTAATATTTTTGAAAAATGTGGTGGAACCATTTTGAAACTCTCATTTGGTGGTTGCTTCACAAAACGCCTTGTTTTTTGGCATTCGAGAAATAGAAAATAATTATGTGCGATGAAAAGGAAAACTTTCTCCTGCAACATTGTTTGCCATCCCAAGATGCACATGCATGCACAATATGAGCATATTATCACAAACTATGCCATGATTCTGGCCATAACATTGGCCGTTTCGCCCTAAAGGCATGAAACATCGAACATGATAGGTCATTTCTGAGACGGTTTTTTTGAGACACTTGAAGTATACCAAGTTTGGTATTTTTTTTTGCAAATATGTCACATAATAAGATACCACGCGAAGGATTTACCTTGTTTAGATCGGGTTTGAATTTATTATGCCCGTTTCAAACTATGGTCAGAACGGAGGGCATGAAGGTTCCAGGCTAGGTGACAAGCCTCGCTAAACTTTCATTAGATCTCTGATAAAACATCATATTGTGAGCCTAACATTATTTTTGTAAAAAATTATGAGCATTGTATAGTGTACATGTAGTTCAAATCGGACCCACTTCCTACCGATTTGGCAGGAATTTCTCTTTTTCGCCATAGGTGCACGAAAAGGTTTGAGATACCCCAATTGGGACATTGTCTATGTAATGTGGTCTAGTATTTTTGAAAAATGGGGTGGTAGCATTTTGAAACTTGTATTTGGTGGTTGGTTCATGAAACGCCTCGTTCTTGGCACTCAGAAAATAGAAAACGTTTTTTTTGTGACAAAGTGGAAAATTTCCTTTGGCAACATTGTGCGTCATTCCAAGGTACACACGTGTATACAATATGAGAACATTGTCATGAATTATGCCATGATTTTGGCCATGTATATGCTTCAAAATATGCCCCCTTTTGGTATTTGGGAAATGGAAAATGATTTTCTTGTCTGCAACCAATGAGATTGCAAGAATGCTCCTCCAACAGATCGTCCATCTTAGACTGATCAGGACCATTAAAAACCTATCCAATGTTGTATATTCAGTGGAAGAAACACACCCGAGCTACCAACCTAAGACACTCACTCGCGTTGCCCACTATCTCCCTCGATCCAGATCCACTCCTCCCACCCCAGTATCCCCATCGAACCCTAATCCCATCACCGCCTCCCTCCTACTCGTGCAGCGCCGCAGATCACCGCATCCCCTTCGTCTCCCCACCTCCGTCCACCTCACGTGTGCGACACCACTCTATCCCGAGCTAGGTCCGCCGCCAGCCCCCTCACTGCTCCTGCCTCACCGCGATGGAGCCCTCCTCGTCGTCGTCCGAGGAGGCGATGCAGATGTGGTAGATGGAGAACAACATCCCGGCGAACGACGTCGACTCGAACGCGCTGGACGAGATCTACCACTGCGACGAGAAGGCCAACGCGGAGGTGCTCGGCCGTGGGAGCCCCACTCGCGGTGTTGCACGTCAGCGTGCAGCTATGAGATCCTGGGTGGATGAATCCACGGGGCCGCCAGATTGGTCATCAGGGTCGCCGGATGCAGCAGGAAGGCCGGATCTATGTCCCTTCTCCCCCACTCTCTATCTTGGTTTCTCTCTCATTCCATTTGTATTCTCTCTGCAGGCACTCTCACTGATGTCAGCACAATAGCCTCTTCCCCGTGCGAGCTCGCCAGATCTCAGGTTCCTTCTCCGGTCCTAGCTCTAGGTCGTTGGATTCTTTTCCCTGGTCCTATGTTAGTATTGCTTGTGCACAAGGTCTGACTAATACAGGGTTTAATTTGGTAGTAGCATGTTTAATTCGGTGATATTGCTTGCTTGAGATACTGGTTTTAGTTTGAACATCCAGGAACTTTTGATATCCTGGTCTCTGTGAATAACATTCTGGAGACTGGTGGTGGACGAGCTGGACATGCACCTACCTCATTCAGGTCTGGCCAGTAGACTGGTTTCAGATCTGGCCGCCTCCACTGCTCATTGAGGTCTCCCCCTCTCTTTCACCTTTCTCTCTGTATCATAAGATTTGTTGTGTAAATGCTACTTTGTTAATGGCTTTGCTGATAGAGTTTGTGTGTGCTAACGTGAATTATCACTACCGTTGTTCTTGTGATTGTCCAATGAAATGTCAAGAGATTAATTTGTAGCCTTTCCTAAATTCAATGCATGATTGTGATAAGAATTATATGATACTTAACTGTTTTTGTGCCTTTTTTCTTGATCACTATCAATAGTTGTAGATCTTAAGAGACACCTGTATTTTTGTTTGTCTCATAGTTCATTCTTATCATGTAATGTCATGACAGGTTAATATCAAGAGTCATTGGTAGATGAGCAACTTCATGTAGTAAATGTTTGTGGCACTGCCAGATTTCTCTGCACTGATAGTGTGCAACAAGAAGTATCATGTGCCAAGTAGAATAAAAGTCAAAAAACGGTTCATATTAGACCATTTTGTTTATTGAATTTTTCCTACTGATGTTTGTGTTCAACTTACACTTAGTAATCAGCAGTAAGATCAGAGTCCTCATTTCTCTTTTCCTGATGTTGTTTGTGTTGGACTGTCAAGTACATGTATTGTTAGTTAGATAAAATGCTGCCTAGAGATCATCATATCTCTCATGTGTTCTGTTGTTGTTAGCAGATATTGAGGGTTGTTTTCTCTCTTAAAAGAGCTTCAGGCCGAAGTTTGAATAAGCCAGAAGCCCCATGCAGCAAATATGTGGTGAATCCTATGCTTGTCCGCAGCGGAAGGCCTTTGTGGACTATGTAGATGTTGTGAGGTAGGAAAAACCCTATTCCCTGTCCCTCTATCTGTGAGCATTGTTTGTCGGTTCCTCACTGGTGAATTCAAGGGATATGAGGCAATTAGAGAGATACGGAGGGAGTGAGGAGATTTCAAGATTGGAATTTATACGATTTTTAGTTTATTTTGTAGTACAGAGCCTTTATTTTGGTAGTGGTATTCCAGAATTTAGTATGCTTGATGCCGTGTAATTTGCCTCCTACCTGGAAGTAGTGTTAATTCCAAGATCAATCTGGTCTCCCAGGTCAATCAGTAGAAGCATTTTAGATGACTGTGATTCGTTCCTACAAGTTCTTCAAGCCTTAATACAATTAGACATTCTCTTCCTTTTCACCACTAACAAAATACAGAGTTACGAAATGAAGTAAACCATACTACCTTGTGATCAGAGAGCAGGAACCTGTAGCTTTACTTCAGCCAGATTAGTAGGTGTGCGATGTTGAATTGTACTTCTACATGCTATTTCAACTAATTTGCTTGCATACTAATCTCTGGAACTAGATAGCAGAACTAAACCTGTGAAATTTTGTTCAGCTGGTTAGATTATTATCCACTACTAGAACTAGATATCAGAAGTAGTGTGTTCTCCATATAAACTGATTGGTTAGATTATTATCCACTATTGGATAGTTTTGCTGGAGTTACTTTCCCTTTGGATTTTATGATGGAAGTGTTAGTGATATCTCTGTAACGTTCTGTTTTGTGCTATCTTGTTTATGACCATGAGACATTCCTTTTAAATACAGTATTAGTTTTAAAAAGAAAATAGTCACACCCATCTATCTAACAAATATAGCTTTGGTTTTTTCGTGTATGCATGTTTACAAAATATAGAACAATTCTTGTTGGGGTCCATTGCCATGCTCCTATGTCTGTCGGATGTGTTGTTTCTATTGTACAGATGCATACTTGTTTAATCCCTAGCTGATATGTTTTGTTGCTCGCAGGTACTACCTTACGTCTTCTACAAGAGCTCCAAGCTGAAGAAATTCCAAGCGTGAATCCCTAGTTAGCAAAATTGTAGATAATGTTTGTATGGATTGTAATATTGTGATTGAGAAGATCTATGGGAAGATTATAATAGACTTATTTTGGTAGCTATCTGGAAAGTTTTCCCTGAATATATTGATCGCTTGCTTTGGTGAAGAAATAATAATTGATTTTCTCCTTGCATGTTAAATAAAGAAGAAATAAAAAGGCTTAAACTTTACTAGACAGAATATTATTTGGTCTCTAAAAAGGCTATGGCCCAAATTATATTAATTTAGAAAAAATAGAAAAATACTGAAAATAAAGTAGAACTGGACAGTGAGAAGGCTAAAGCCCATTCTTTTTGAAATGGATCAAAAAATGCTAAAGCCCAACTAGAAACACACACTAAAAGGCCAAGATCTAGATAAGCAAAAGGCTAGAAATATTGGGATCGGCCCATATAGCCTGCCAAATTGGACTGAGCTAAATTTGTTTGACGACCTTTCTAATTGGTCACAGATTGCCATGTAGGATTTGCCATGTATGACGTGGACATGGTAGATAGCCCGTGACCAAAACATTTGTTCATAGAATCTATGACCATCTGTATTGGTCATAGTAGTCTATGACCAATACACAAAAAGTTCTTTATTGTCTGTTAGTGACTCTCAGCTTTTGACCATCTATTTTTGGTCACAAGAAGGTCACAAATGAAGAACAATGACCATTTAGTGACCAATATGGAGGGTCAAAAATTACCACATTTCTTGTAGTGCAACTAGATGGTGCCGGCAAGCCTAGTTACTAGTTGCCGGAGTTTGGGCTGACGAGGACGCCATCGATGCTACCATACTCTACTAGTTGAACAAGTCGGGACCGCTGATGCCATACGGGATGCTCCACGCGCTCTCCAGTAGCTATCCTAGGTCTTCTGCCCATTGCCACCACTGTGGATGCCCTCGGATGCTCCCTCCTCGCAGACCTCTCGACGTGGGTCGTGCAGTTCTCCTCCTCCACAGTCGTTGGCGTGCGATGCTGGAAGTGACACTGGCAGTTCCAAACTTCCTTGCCCCCACCTATGAGAGTGACCTGTAACATGGCGGCATTGTACACATTAACATCCTCATGCTTGGCATCGAGCTCCTTAGCGGCGGTCTCCTGCTCGTCAGTGGCGGCACACTCTTGCTCATGCGCCTACGTGGACATGAAGCGGTGACCCTTCTCCTTCTGCGTGGTTGTCTCGATGGAGGACGCAATGAACTGGTGTTCGACGGCCACGCCAATGATGTTAGTGGTATTCTCGTCCCGTGCCGTCTGGAAGGACGCGAGGAGTGCCCGCTGGTCCATGGGATCCTAGTTGTCGATGTTGTCATCGAAGTTCAGCTCCTCCGTGTCCCCTTGTTCCATCGGTTCCTCCTCCATCTCCACCTCTTCCGTCGGAGGGTTATCCATTGGCACCTCGTCCTCGGCACCTCCGGCCCGAGACGGCAAGCTCGGGCAGAGAGCACGGGCGGCTATGGAGATCTTGGCCCGTCCTCGGCACCATCAGCCCGAGGCGACGAGCTCGGGTAGCGAGCACAGGGGACAATGGAGAGCATGGCCCATGTCTTCAGTAGGCGACGAGGCATGGTGGCTAGTGTGGCCATTCTCGTGGCCCCAATCCCCTATTTTTAGCCTGCGGCAGCAAAGGACAGTGCGTGCAGGAACATCAAAGCGCAAGCGTGGGAAGAGGCATGCACGTGGGAAGCCTGGCCGCCTACGCGTTGGCCTGCCTGCCATGGCAGGTCCTAGTGAAGCTAGGATAGACAAAAGTCAAAAAAATGTGTCCTCCGGTTGGGCGAACTCGCGGGCAGGAGGGGATAACGCTTCCTCCCACACCCCAAACGGACCGATTCTACCCATTTGGGTGTCCGATTTGCTTCCCACCGTTGGGATGGCCTTAGGGCCGGGCCTGCCTCATTCCCTTCGACACCCCTACCTCTCCTTTTTTTGAGCAAGAAAAGATTTTATTCATTTAACAACACTTTATAGATAGAAGTGTGAAGGGGCTCACACTTAGCAACGAGAGAGCATATCTCCCATGACAATAACCTAAATCTAAAGATAAGCATATAATATCTAGAGGCCTAGACTGAATTCTAAGAGCTAGCTGGGCTTGATGATGAGATTTTACATTGAAGCATCTATTGACATGAGTTATTCTGCTGCGATGGAAAGTCGAAGAGTTTTGAATAGCTGCAAGCAGGGGTCTGATGACCCAATGACCTGAGGCGTTGAAGATGGATGTAGCCTTAGCCTCTGTGGCCAACACCGAGCAATCTGTTATAAAGCTTGGTTCCTGTATGCTAAGCTTTTCCGCCAACATGGTCGCCAAAAGGAGGCCAAAAGCTTCAGCCTGGAGAGCAGATGATGCTGGTGGAGACAGGGCTGAAACATGCAATTCCTTGAAATGTTGATTGCATTCAGTTTTGATGATGATGCCTATGCATGTTGGTTTTGATTCTATGTCCCTTTCAATCTTCCAAGAAGCGTCATAGAAAATGGCAGTACCTGCAATAGAAGGTTCGTCTTTTTGTGTCGACAATTGTTGTACTATAGAGTAGGTAGAGTGATGATCTTCAGAGGACACCATAATATCGAGTTTAGCTCCCTTCATAATTGCATTAGAAACAAGAAATACCTGGGAGGGTTTGCAGAATTTCCTGCAAAAAATAGCTTCGTTTCTTGCTTTCCATAAGCACCACAAGAAGGTATATAAACTAGTGGGGTTGATATGGGGATGTGTATAAGAGAGCAATGCCTAAATCATTTGGCCAACCGAGTTATTATCTATGGCAATGATCTCCATTTTGATGTACCATGGAGACAAGAACCAGGCAGCTTTTGAGAAAGGGCAGAGGAATAACATATGCATTTCATCCTCTAATTAGCCACATCTAGGACATTCTTCTTCAATGTGTTTGGAAAATTTTACTTGATCTTTTACCTGTGGGAAAAGCTCGCCGAAGAAGCCGCCAAGCAAAAGTTTGGACCCTTGGAACTATGCTCTTTTCTTGCCATACCTGGTTTAAGAGATTCACAATCTGACGAGGCACAACTTTTGGTCTCTGGCTTGCAGGCAACACAAGGTTATTAAAGCAGTGCTTGTAGGCACTTTTCGAAGAAAATTCACCCGTAGGGGTTAGTTTCCAAACAAGAACATCCTGCCTAGGAGCATTAATAATAGGGGTTTGTAGAATAGCATCAGCTGTTTGTGGAGTAAACAAAGAATTAACAATTTCAACATTCCAAGTTTTCTGGTTGGGAACCCAAAGGTCTTTAACCACTGCTCGATAATTAAAAGGAGGTTCTTGGATAATCAAATTGTCATAGATACTTCGCCAATGAGAGAAGCAAGGTGAACTCCAGATGGAGCTGTTGCCATCAACTATTTGGTAAAAAGATCCCGAGATTAAAAGAGGTCTTACTTTGAGAATTGTTGTCCAAAAGGCAGATTTTGGTTTGTTCTGTTTTGCCCTCCAAATGGATGTGTCGCTGTGGTACTTGGACTTGATGATGAGGTCAAGATGACTATGGGGTTCTTTTGCTAATCTCCAGGCTTCCGAAAGAATTAGTCGTTGATTAATAGCCTGCAAGTTTCTAACACCTAGGCCACCAATCTTTTTTTCTATGCAAATGTCAGCCCAAGCTCTAAGACAAAGATTCTTCGTAGTTGGTTCTTCTTTGACTCCTGTCCACCAAAAGTTTCTTATAATAGCCGTGAGCTTTGTTAGAAACTTTTTTGAAAAAAGGATATTGGACATATAGTAGACAGGTATAGACGGAAATATAGATTTAATAAGGGTTAGTCCTGCAGCATGTGATAACCTGTTGGCTTTATAAGCGCTCAACTTAGATACAAATTTGTCATAAACAAAATTGTAGGATGCTGATCTGTATTTTGCAGGGAGAATGAGAGGATGTCCCAAATGAATTGTGTTACTATTAATATCTAGGACTAGAAAGATTCGCTCGATATCTTGTTTAACCTGCGAACCAATCTTTTTACTAAACATTATTCTAGATTTGGACCAGTTCAGAAGCTGTCCCGAGTGTTGACAAAATTGATATAAAATTTGGGATATGTAAGTTGCTTCATGCACGTTAGCTTTGCCACAGACAAGCGGGTCATCCGTGAACATCAAAGAATGTATAGGAGGACAGTTCGGACCAAGAGAGATACCTGACAAGTGATTGGCCTGAAGTGCGTCTTGTAGCGCTAAAGAGAGTTCATTCAGTGCAACACAAAAAGCGACGGGGACAAGGGATAGCCTTGTCTAATGACTCTATTACTTGTAAAGCGAGCAAAAGATTGTCCATTAATAATAACTGAGAAAGTCGGCAAAGATATACACGCATGGACAAGATTTATGAAATGGGGATGAAGCCCTTTGCGGGCAAGAGCCGAAGCTATGAAATGCTACTCAATTCTATCAAAAGCTTTAGCTAAATCAATTTTGAGAATGAAATCAAGACCATCCCAAGAAGAGAGAGAGAATGAGTGAGCAATTTCCTGGGCTACATTAATGTTGTTGCTAATGCGTCTTCCCTCAATGAAGGCTTGTTGTGAAGGATGGATATAATCAGGCAAGTGCTCTTTCAATCTATTAGCCAAAGATTTAGCAATTATTGTATAAATGACATTACAGAGACTAATTGGTCTAAAGTCTGAAGGCAGATGGCAAACCAACTGTTTTGGAATAAGAGCAATGTTTGTATCGTTGAGGCGAGGAGGGAGGATACCTATGATGTAGAAGTTTCTTACCAGGTTGGTCACGTCATCTCCAATCCAGCTCCAAGCTGAGGTGTAGAAGGCGACATTGAATCCATCAGGCCCCGGATATGCATGTTTCTTCATTTCTTTCAGGATCTCCCAAACCTCCTGCTTGTCCGGAATAGAAGTGGCGAAGTTCTCTGCATCCTGTAGACAAGAAGTGCTCAAGAATGGTCTGTCGTTGTTAGGACATGACGAGTGAAAAAATGTTTTATAGTAACGAACAAATTCCTGAGCAATGTCATTTGGGTCAAAAAAGGTTGTTGCTATGCGCATCCTTAATTGAGACGATGCGGTTTCTACGACGACGCTTCAGCACGGCATTGTGAAAATAAGAGCTGTTTCTATCTCCATATACCGCCCAGTGTTTCTTTGCTCTTTGCCTGTAAAATTCCGTGAGCTTGGTCATGTTTTCTTCATAATGCGCAATAAGTTTTGCCTCCAAAGAGTGGTCTTGATCTTGAATCGGTTGCTTCTGGATTGTATTGATCTGATCTTGCAGAGTATCTAGCTGTTGTTGTATTGGTTTTTTTCTTTTTACACCATTTCTTAAGGGTACCTGCAAGGTTAGTTGTCCTAGTATGGAAAGGCTTATTAACAGAAGAACACCAAGCAGATTTTGCAACATGCTCGTAATCTTCTTCCATTGTCCACCAGTTTTCAAATTTGAAATTGAGTTTCGGTCTATGAAATTGAGATTCAGTTGAAACAAGAATAGGTGCATGATCACCAAGAATAATTGGAAGATTAAAAACATTTGTGTTTGGAAACACATTACACCATTCAACATTAGCAAGACACCGATCAAGCCTCTCAAACACGGGAGTTGACGAGAATCACTTATTCGTCCAAGTATAAGCAGGACCACTAAAGCCAAGATCAAAGAGACCACATTGTTTACTATTAAAAGAACGCATACAATAGCGATTTACACTAGCCGAGGTAGTATCTACATCACACATAATATTATTGAGATCTTCTAAGCAAACTACTGGTTTTCCTATGTTGTCATGCACAAAAGTGGAGATCTGGTCCCAAATCATCTTGGTGTGGCGATGATGAGGATCCCCATACACACAAGCCAACACGAACTCGAGATTAGCAGCTATATGAACAACTACAGCAAGAATTAAGTAGTGGTTTGAGAACTTTATAGTAACCCTAACTTCGTCCAACCACAACAACCAAAGGCCACCAGAGAGACCTTTGGATGGAACTACAAAGCTATCTACAGTACTAAATCGAGTATTAAGTTGAGAGTCAATGTATATAGAAGTTCTGATTTATGAGACAAATGTTACCTGTGCTCCTGTGGATGCCATGAGTTTGGCAAGGTACCCCATTTTGTTGGAGTTGTCGAGGTCCCTGCCCATACCTTGCAAGTTCCAGACGATGAATTTCATAGTGAATTTCATAGTACAGGTGCTGCCCTTGCAGCTGACGCTGTAACCTGTATCTTGGATTCTTGGGGTTAGGATGCCTTTGAACCAGGCATCGGCCGGGTATCTACGCCTTCCGGTATCAACAGGAGCCCTGCACGAGTGTGCACACAGAATAACACCCGCACTCGCACGTCTCTCGGTCAGCGGGAGAGGGATCGTCCTGAACTGGAGCAAATCCGGCGGATCAGGGGCTGGAGAGGCTGGTGATGGCCGGAAAACAGAGGATCAAATCAGATGGAGAATGAGATGCGTATCAGAGTTCTCTTCTCTCTTCCAGAAGATTCGGAGGATTAGACTGTTGGAGATTTTTTTTGGGGAGGGGGGTTGAGCGATGGAGAAAATCAGATCAAAGGAGAAAAGAGATGAGTATGGAGAAGGATCAGAGAATAGATTAGATGAAGATGGAAACGATGTTTTACCCGTTTCAACAAAATCTTGATCGCCAATCTCTCTTTTCTTGTTGTTTCTCTTCAGTTATAGCTTTAGTCTTTCTCCTTTCCGGTGTTAACTGTACTCACCTCAATCATGTGTTCTTTTACTCCTCCCTTCTCTGCTGTTTCGCTAGAAAAACTGTGGTTCGAATAAATAACTGTCAGGTCCATGGATCTATCTATTAATTTTCTTTGAGGTAGGTTAGTTAAATACATTTCCATCCGTTAAAGATATATTCTACTAATAATTTTTCTTGAGGTAGGTTAGTCAAATACGTTTCCATCCGTCAAAAATATGTTCTACTAATTTTCCTTGAGGTAGGTTAGTCAAATACGTTTTCATCCGCCAAAAATACGTTTTCAACCAGTTTTTTCGGTGGTTTTCGTTTTCGTCCCTAAGTCGATCGGTTATTCCCTGGTTGTGGCCGACTCGATCTCCTGCAAGTTAATCTCTTCCTCCCACCACAATTAACCTACCCTCACCCGTATATATGCAGGAGGCACGCTCCGATCCCGAGCCCCCGTTCGCCGCTCCTCTTCAAACCACGTTCGATCCGATCGTCCTCACCACGAGTCCCTCATAGCTCTCTCCCCTGTGACCACCTCCGCCTCGCCCTCACTCGCAAGGACACCGTCGTCAGGGCCTTCACGAGCTCCCTCCTCCGCCGCCTTCTGCTCCTCCTACCGGTGGCCAAGTTCTGCTCCACCGCCAAGGCCATGAACCAGCGTCGGCGTCCTCCCACCTCGCCACACCTTGCTAAAACCTCAACCCCAGCAAGTCCACCGCCGGTTCCGGTCTCCGGTTCGTCAGGGCCTTCACGAGCTCCCTCTTCCGCCGCCTTCTGTCTCCGGTTGACCACACCTTGCTAACGACCAGCTATGGTGTCTTTCCCCGACCGCTTATGTTCTGCACTTCTCCTCCATGTGGAGTCGCCCTCCTCTTTGGAGTGTTCAGGCTAGCCCTGCCCTTCTACCCCGCCGGTTCCAGCCGCAGGAGCCTAGCTCGCCGCCCTTCCGCCGCTCGCCACGGTCGACCACGACAGCTGCTTGGTCGTCCCTCTATGTTCCGGCAGGCGGCATGCATGTTCGTACCGACCAAGTGCTGCACGAGATCTTGCTCCGTTCCTGGTCGCGCATGGCACTTCTGGCACCACTACCACTACGGACTACCTCCGCTCCGACGCCGGCAAGATGATGGTGTGGTTTCGGTTCCGACAAGAGATGGACGTGTCGGTGAGGTCAGCCGCGGACTGCCCGCCGCTCTATACTACCACGTGCATGGAGGCGAATGCGAGGCACGTGGCCGGAGGGAGAGGGAGAGGGAAGCGAGGAGGCGCGGACACGACGGTGACAGTGATGTGTGGCTTGGAGGCGCGGACACGACGGTGACAGTGATGTGTGGCTTGGAGGCGCGGACACGACGGTGACAGTGATGTGTGGCTTGGAGGCGCGGAGCCCCTGCGAGGCGGAGGAAAGTGGGGATGTGGCCGCGCGCGAGGAAAGTGAAGATGACGATGTTCAGGCTCTTTGTTTCCTCTGCCTGCATGGTGATAGCATGTATGTTCCTTTGTCGGACGGAAGGAGCCACTCAGCCAAATCTCGTGACGTACCTGCATGTCGAGTACCTGAGAAGGTAGACATAAATAATAATATCAGATCACTCTACTTGAAGTATGAGGATGTATCCATCCACGCCCTACTTGTCGTGGAGGTTTGTGCAGTGGTTGCCGTCCATGAACGGAGAGAAGCTCACACATCCACCGGTGGATTGTGTTGTTTGATCTGATGTAGAAGTAGAAGCTATTTCTGGGTTGTTGTAATATATAGCTCTTATTATGATCACGCATTACGATTATCAGATCATGTAAGTTATGTGTTCTTTACGCCTACACCTCCGCATGCGCACCTGAGTCCTTCTCCCGTGTCGCCCTGCTCGAGTTCTGCGCCGTGATCGTCGTCAAGCCCGTCTGCATCTCCTTCGGCGGTTCGACCTGGGCACTCTTGCGGACGCCGTTGCCCCAACGCGGAGTATGGCCAGCCAACACTGGGGACCCAGCAGCCGCTGGTCTCCGGGCTCGCCATCGCTCACATGGCCAACGCCCGCTTCTCTGTCAGGTGCCGCAGCCAAGGGGGCCGCAGCCTGCTGCATCGTCTTCTGCTGGGGGTATGCCGCAGCCGCCGCCTTTTTTAGGTTTCCCGCCGGGGATCATCTTCAGGCCGCCTGCGACGTACTATGCAGCCGGGGCCACCTCAGGTTCAACATCGTCCGTTACAGCCACCATATCGTGGTCCACCAGCTGGTGGAGTGGGAGGGATGATGCCGTTTCAGCATGTGGCTGGAGGGCCGACACAAGATAATCTCTTTGTGGTCGGAGCGGGTGCACAGGCTTCTCAGACGGCACCCAAGAGGAAGAAGAAGAAGCAGCCTCAGGTTCCTGATCAGGGGATGGTCGCGACTCAGGTCCATGTTGGTGGACACTTGCAGCAGCCGCCTGTGCAGTATGCTCAATCACAGATGCAGAATGTGGGGGTTTCTGGTGTATCCTTTCCGGCTTAGGGTCAGCAGGTTCAATATCAGTATGATGTGCAGGGTCAGCAGATTCAGGGTCTAAGCAGGGGCGGAGCCAGGAATTGGACATAGGGAGGGGCGAGGCCGAGGTCGGAAGCTTAAAACAAATTGTAGTACTCCCTCCGACCCATATTACTTGACTTGGATTTTTTAAAATTTGGATAAACCTATATACTAAATAGTGTCTAGATTCATCCAAATCTAGAAAAATCCAAGTCAACTAATATGGGTTAGAGGGAGTAGAGCAATCCATTTCTATTCATCTGGAGGCTAACTGAAAGTAAATTTCCGATCGCCATTCTAATGTAGCCATACAAAGTAATTAGAGGGAATAGCAATTAATTCTTATTTTGGACGGTCAATTAATTTCTTTTGTAAACGTAAACCATTGAAGAAAATTTATTTTAATGAGCGCTTATAAGAAAAAATAGGAAGTTTAGAGTTATCAGTTCATTTGTCTTTCTAGTTTATAAGAAACGTCTGAATAGTAAATTGATGCACTGCCATGGTACATGCTCGTATACTAATGAATAAGACTTTCAGAACCTAATTTCTCCATCAAGTAAGAACTAGTAGTATCAGCATACCTTTTAGAAAACTGAGGGCTGGAGTTGATACACTCGGCGGACTTTGCGGCTCCGCAGCAAGATCAACAAATTACGCGGTCGTTTCCTGATGACCTGATCCGTATTGCTTCCTTGTCCTGATCCGTATTGCTTCCTTGCCTGGCGGCCGATGGCCGGCGGCTGAAACACCAACCCAAAGAGTGGCGGCATGTGCCCTATAGATCGATCTTATGGGTCAAACAAATGTATGTTTACGGAATGCTCCCTGATTAGAAGAATGGGCTGTTTGTTTGCCAACCGGGCTTCAATACTTATACAAAACAGGTGGGCTCAAATACTAACCAAATAATTTTTAGTATTACATACGGCAATTAGTTTGACCCCTGCTCGCAACAGCTTGAGGGGGGCGACGCATTAGGGGGGGTCTGACCCCCTGCTCCCCCCCCCTTTGTCTCCACCCCTGGGTCTGAGTGCTCCGACGCCGGTTGCCGCTACCCCTCAGCCACCTGTTGATGTACCACAGGTATCTTCTGTGGTTGGGGGTAAGAAGACTATCAAGTTTGTTCGATGCTGGAAGTGTGCGGTCAATACTCATGCTACCAAGGATTGTAAGACGGTCCACTATTGCTATATTTGTGATTATACTGCACATCCCACATTGAGGTGTCCCGTGCTGAAGCAGCCGCGCTTGACTCCGTACATGGCTGGTATTGGCAGCGACCAGACTCTTTTCACCAAGATTCCGGATGCTGTGACTCGAGAGAATCTTGCGCACAGTCAGACCCCTATTGCTCTGGTATGAGTTTCTGGCCCGATGGTGGCAGCGGAGGTCGTTCAAAGGCAGATTGCCAGGCGGTGCCAGGTGTAGGTTCAGTGGAAGTGGGAGGCGGTGCCACATGGAGATTCTGCCTTCTTGGTGAGCTTTCCAACGTTTGAGAATTTGGACAGGGTGGATGGAATCCTGATGACAGTTCCGCTCAGTTGACCTTCTCGGTTTACAAGATGGAGGAGGTGCCACATAAGTTTGAGCTGCATCAGGTTTGGCTTCATGCGGAGGGGGTACCTTATATTTTGCGATCCTTTTAGGGCTTATGGGCTGTTGGTGGACTCTTGGGGAACACTCTTGATGTGGATCTGTTCAGCCTGCGTAAGCGGGGGGTCGTCCGTATACTTGTTGAGATGCTTGAGAAGAAAGTTTTTCTAAAGGCGAAGGATTCGCTTGGCCACTTTATTGTGTCTGATGCCGTGGTCAAGCATAAGGTATTTGAGTTTCATTTCCGGATTGAACCTGAGGGTTATATTCCAGAACCAGAGTTTGTTCCTTTCTTGTGGAGAAAAGGGGAGGATGACGCGGATGATGATGCCAATGGGAAGCATTTTGAGGATGCTATGGTTACTCGAATCGACTCTTGCTACCACTCAGGGGGTGGGTTATGGATCTTCCTCGGTATGTGGTACTCCAGCGCCTCGCCTTCCGGTCCAAGTGCAGAGGTTGTTTGTTGTCGCCCCTTTTAATGCTTATCCGGTTACTCCTCGAGGCCAGCAACACCTGGATAATCTTCCTTTGGATTCCCCTTTTCGCGGAAAGGGTTCTTCTTCGGCACCTCGCGTTTCTCCGACTCAGTTACATGAGGCTCTTCGCTTGGTTTCCATTCCTGTACGGCGGTCTTGTTCAGCTTCGCCAGCGAGGTCCAGAACGCATATTTTGTGCAGATCTATTCCTGTTTCCACTCCTGTCCTTGAAGAGGTTTTTCCTTTGGTGTGTGCGCGGAAGATGACCCAGGAGGGGTCGGCTGACCGCGACGTCCGTGTCTAGTTCCAGGATGCTGTCGTGCTTGGTCCGACCCAGACGGGGTTGGCCAATCATGACGAGGTGGATGACCGCATCTCCATGGTCAGGGAGGACCTTGGGAGGCTTCTGGACGTCTCGCCTACTCTGTTGGGTCAGGCGACTTCGGTGATAGATGGGGGCGACCGGACCCAGGAGGGGTCTGGGTTGTCTTAGTCTCCGCCACGGGTTTCTTCTCCAGGGGACGCTACGCCAGTTGCCGTGCAGGGCAGTGGTACAGCCTTCAGGCGGAGTGCACGCCATGGAGCTGACGCCTCTGGGGCGTCCACGACTGATGAGGACTCCATGATCAAGGCCATGCGGCATAAGGTGTCGTGGTATTGCCGACGAGTACGCCATGGAGGGGTCCTCACAATGCGTGTTTAGAGACATGGGGTAAGGCGGACGGTTGACGGGTACGAGGTAACACAGCTTACCCAGGTTCAGATCCCACAACGGTGGCGGAATCCTACTCCTGCTATAAATCACTATAATGGCAATACGCCGAGTTATAGAGATAGGTTCGCTGTGCGAGGTGACTAGAAAGTCTAAGTTATCGTGTCCTAAAGGCTCCCATAGGCCCGACTTATATAGTCGCCAGGACCTAGGGTTACAGGGAAAAGTCCTAGCCGGACATGTTACAGAGTTCTACACCGTCTATTACTAGTCTTGTGTATCTTGCACTCCAAGGCTCTGGGTACGCTGGTGACTCCACCGTAGCCTTCCTTTATCCGGCATGGGCCTCCCTTCTGGATCCACCTAATCGGGTTGCCAAAAGCCACAGTGCCATGCTACCGACTATGGGCCACCCGGGTTAGTCGGATAAGAGACATGCTATGAGGATACCCATATAGCATATCCCCAACAGTAGCCCCCGGAGAACTCCGAGATCTTGCGCTGTCTTGCCTCTTCTCGCGGAATGTTCCGTCTAAATAGATGTCGGCAAATCGTCAAGCAACATCTCGTAGTCCTCCCAAAGAACCCTGCAAAGGCTTCTCCGTCTTCTATGAGTAAGTCGGAGAAATGTTGAATCTTCCATCGTACGCTGCCGTTGTCGGATTAAATCCGTCCATGCCGGAATCTTCGATGGGACGGCTCATCTACCATGTCAGTTATGGCGACGTAGGCTGTAGGTCAGCGACGCCTCGTAACTCACACATGCAGAGAACGCAATCATATGCGATATTCCCGCGCGAGTGATGCGAACCGTTGGCGGCGGCGGTTGGAGATGTGGCGAAATTACCGCGCATGTTCACGAACACGTCGTCTACGTGGCAACCGTCCGATTAGCTGCACGAATCTTGACGCAGAGTAAGATAAATAGTAACCGCGGGACACTTGCCACTTTTTCATCCCATTCTCTCGTGTCATCGTCTTCTTCCTCCAGCCGCACGTCTCCTCGAGCTCTCCGCGGAAAACCTCGAGAAACCCTAGCCTCTTCTCGCACCAACGCGTTCTCCTCCTCCATGGCTAGCAGCAGCTCATCCCGTCAATGGCGGGCGAAGCGGCGTCGGCCAGCCGGCAAGCTCCATCGTCGTGCCCCCAGAGGGCCTGGTCATCCCCGCGTCGGCGGTGATTGAAACCACCGGCGGCGACCACAATCTGGCGGCGCTAGAGCCCCTGGAAGAGGAGCCAGACTCGCACAAAGGCGACTGGCGCGGCTCGGACATCACCGACCGCGACATCCAAGAGATGGTCGCCGAAGGCTACCTCCCCGCGAAGGAGGGGCTCGCCTGGCGGGTGGCGCCGGCCTGCGAGGTGACGCCTTCTCCCCAAGCCGGAGAGAAAGTGTACCTCAAGGCGCAATTGGTACGCGGCGTTTCTCTGCCCATCTCCCACTTCTTTCTGTCCGTCTTGAACCACTTCAAGGTCCAACCCCATAACCTCTCCCCCAATAGCATTTTAGTGCTTAGCAACTTCACGGCACTTTGTGAGGGTTACCTAGGGATTAGGCCTAGGTTAGATTTGTTTGTGTACTTTTTCACCATCAAACGTGAAGCCGAACATAGTAGGGAGGAGCTTAGGAACTGCGGCACCATAAGCTTCAAGATCTGGCCTAGCCGGCGGTTCCCCGACATAGTCGGCCACGAGTCGTGCAAAAACTGGCTGCGGATGTACTTCTACGGCCCCGACATTCCCTTGGCGGGCCGAGCAGTAACGTACCCGGACTTCGTGGATGGAGCTGCTGCTGAAGTTTCCACATGGCGGTCCCATGCCTCCCTTCCCTCCGACTTCGACGCTTCTCGCGCAATAAGGCGGATCGAGTGGTTCATAGAGACGGGTCTAACCGGCTTGGACCTAGCCATGTGCTGGTTCATTAGGCGGATCCAACCTCTGCAGCACCGCACGAAGTATATGCACGAGTACACCGGCGACCAAAGGGATACCCTCCGGATCTCCGAGGATAACTTCCCGAGTGACTCCGTCAAGTTCCGCCTTAAGGACATCGTCAAGGTGAAGGATAAGAAGCGTGGCTTCACCCTCACCTACGATATGTTCGTAGACGGAAAGTGCCCAAAGGTAGATATTTATTTTCCGTGTATGACATTGCTCCAGTTTTTCTGTCTTGCCAATACCATCTTGTCTAACACGATGATTTCTCTCTTAACAGCTTAGCGATCTAGAAGAGGGCAACCTGGCTGCCCAAATCTACGATCCCAAGATGAAGGAAGTCACGGTCGTGTCCGACGATGATGCCCCGTTGGCGCGAAAGCGGAAGAGCTCCACCTCTGATGCTGCCGACGGAGGCAAGAAAAAGAAGACGGAGGGTGGAGCCTCCAAAAAGAGTACTGCCGCCCTGGAGGCGGAAAAGAAGAAAGCCACCGGGATGTTTGCCAAAGCGCCCCCCTAGTGTAAGCTTCTCATTCTCCGGCATTGTCTATTTATCTGTCTTGCTCCTGTACTTATGCATTTTGCATGTTTCAGGAAGAAAGCCACAACCAGCCTCAAGAAGTCCTCCAAGACTCTTGGGGCTTCTAGAAATATCAAAGATATGCTACATCGCGACTCCTCTCCCGCCATCGCCCCTGCCACTCCTGCCGTCAAGCCCTCTTCCGCTCCGACAAGCTCCCAAGTCCAGGAGGCACCAGGCCCTTCCGCCATGGAAGTGGACTCTGGCGCCTCAACCGAGCTTGCTGTTTACGAGCAAGCGACATGTGAGAGTGCTGCTCTTCAAATGGCTGAAGCTTCGGCTAAGGATGCCATCGGTAGCGGCAAGGCGGTGATGGGAGCTGGTACTTCTGCCGAAGGTGGCGCCTCTGCTCCCTAGAAACTCTTCGAGTTCCCGAAGATTGTTTACCCGGCGCTCATGCCAAATAACACAGTTATGGTTCCTGGAGGAGTGCCGTCATCTCCGACATGCGGTCTTGAGGAGCTACTCCGGCAAGCAGACATCTTGCAAGGGAACAGTATTGCCTTTGGCAAGCTGCTGGCCGAGAGCGCTACAAGCCTCAAGATCATTGCACTGGTAAGTTTTACTTTACCTTTTGCATTTCGTATGAGTATCCCACTGTAGCCCCCGAGGATGTAGACGAAAAACCATTGGTTTTGCATCTATATGCTCTAAGAGTGACTAAGTTAGAAAGAACTCTCACTGTAGCCCCCAAGCATTTAGATGGAACGAATTATTCCGACTAGATGCTTTAAGAGTAGCATACACAATGTTCATAATTTTAAGTTCTGTAGCCCCCAAGCCTCTAGTTGTAACTGAATTAGTTCCGACTAGATGCTTAAAGAAAAAGCTAAGCATTTTCCGAGTTAAAACTTTATACTGTAGCCCCCAAGCCTCTAGTTGAGAACTGAATTAGCTCCGACTAGATGCCTAAAGAAAAAGCTAAGCATATTGCTAAGTTAAAATCTCTCGCTGTAGCCCCCGAGCATTTAGGTGGAAAATTTCCGACTATAAGCTCCAAGCAGACTAAACAACGACTTGACTTTGCATTTGTTTCCACAGAACGAGAATGCTCGGAGGGGCATGGCCAATGACAAGTATCAGAAGATGCGCGCGGACCTTGAAGCTGAAAAGGGTAAAACCGCCATCTTGAAGGAACAGATCATCAAAAACAAGAGTCTGTTTTCTTTTTGCGCATTTTCGTCTTACTTTTGTGCCTATAATCTCCGAGTACTCAATGTGTACTCCGAGTACTTTTGCTGCACTGGATTAGGAGGAGGCATGACTCTTGCGCGATCATCGTCAGCAGCAATAAGTGGCCCCTTCCCCTTATCCAGCGCCGTAGGCGGAGCTTGCTCGGGCTGGTATTCATCCATCGTTGTCCCGATGGTGACGAACACCCCTCGAGACATGACAGTCTTATTAGCTTGTTCGTCGCGCGAGTACCCGTCCTCCATCTCCTGCATAGCGGAGTCTAGCTCTTCTGGACTGAAGTCTATTTCCTCTGAATCTGCACTGAAATCGGCATAAAGCGCATCAATGACAGAGTCGGAGGGTGCCAGGACTTCCTCGATGACGGGCGGTGGAGGTGCAACAGCCTCGATGATGACTGGAGGTGGTGGCGCTGCTGCGACGATGGCGGCCGGAGGCGGTGGTGGCTGAATCCAGGGCTCGTCGATGAGCGCAAGCGCTGTCTGAGCTGCCGCTTCGGCCTCCGCGTAGTTGTTGACGGTGTTCACCATGCCTTCGAAGGTAAGGCATCCTGACACCTGCTGCCGTCTTAGAGAATGTCGGAGAAGCGTGCCATGGTCCAGTCCTTCCACAAAGTGATAGATGGCATCATCATTGGGGTAGTGGGCCAGATCGGCTCGTATACGGAGCCACCTGGCCAGGTAATCACGGGGGTTTTCGCCTTCTCTCTAAACGCAGCGCGCTAGATCGAAGATGGTAACCACGCCGACGAACTTGGATCTCTGCTGTCCAGACGCACGGACAAATCCGGCGGCTTTGCAGAGATCTTCCACCTTTATATCCTGCACAGGGGCGGTTTGGGTGGGTCTTGAATTTTTTTGATCTTTGCCGGCAAACTCCGAGGAGAGATCCGACATCGATCCTTCTGTGAACGTATCCTGCCCATAGGCGGTCCGTGCGGGTCTTGATGCTTTCTGATCTTTGCCGGCAAACTCCGAAGAGAGATCCGACATCGATCCTTCCGCGAACGTATCCTTCCCGTAGGCGGTCCGTGCGGGTCTTGATGCTCCTCCGACTTCCAGGGAACTAGTGCCCGAGTCGGTTTCGCCGATGAAGAGGTGGATGTCTCCGATAGGAACGATTGAACACCGCGTAGGGTTCGTCTTTGCCGGGATCCAGAACTCGTCGGGAGGGACGATCGGAACATTGCCGGAGAAGAGAACGCGACCAATGGCTACGGTTTCGCCGATTCTCGCGAAGATCTTGGTCCTCGCCCGCTGAAGAGCCTGAAGCGCCTCTTGCCCCACGGTGGGCGCCAACTGTCGTGGTATTGCCGACGAGTACGCCATGGAGGGATCCTCACAGTGCGTGTTTAGAGACGTGGGGTAAGGCGGACGGGTACGAGGTAACACAGCTTACCCAGGTTCAGATCCCACAACGGTGGCGGAATCCTACTCCTGCTATAAATCACTATAATGGCAATACGCCGAGTTACAGAGATAGGTTCGTTGTGCGGGGTGACTAGAAAATCTAAGTTATCGTGCCCTAAAGGCTCCCATAGGCCCGACTTATATAGTCGCCAGGACCTAGGGTTACAGGGAAAAGTCCTAGCCGAACAGGTTACAGAGTTCTACACCGTCTATTACTAGTCTTGTGTATCTTGCACTCCAAGGCTCCGGGTACGCTGGTGACTCCACCGTAGCCTTCCTTTATCCGGCATGGGTCTCCTTCCGATCCACCTAATGGGTCAGCCAGAGGCCACAGGCCATGCTACCGACTATGGGCCACCCGGGTTAGTCGGATAAAAGACATGCTATGAGGATACTCATATAGCATATCCCCAACATAAGGCGGAGATGAACTTAGATTCGCCAGGTTGTCTATCGAGCCACGGCTATCCTTCGATCTTGGAATATTCTCCAACGTATGGAGTTTCGCAACTTATTTATGGAGGGATGCACGCGATTGGAGGACGCGGCGCGGGATATTTTTTCCCGACATAGATGGCCACGTGATCTGAGGATTGATCTACCTTAGATTCTAGACATTTATTTAGATAGTGCCTTTGTGTAATGCTTATCTACTTTCTAAATTAGTCATATCATTCGTGTGGCTGTGTGCATCTTGGTTATGCAGAGGCCGGGTGTAAACTTTGAACAGTTTTAATAAAAGCGCCAATTTCCAACAAAAAAAAAGTGGTGATAGGCAAGTTAAATGAAGTCTGCTTGTACGGCATGAATAATTGTCAGCTGAGTATTTTGTTAACATAGTCAATCCTATTTTAAACTTCAGCTACAAAATAAATGCATTACAGATTGTGTCTTATAGATTTTTCTTTTGGATACAAAAGTACAACAGAACAATCTATGCCGGTTTTCCAAGTTGTCATTCAAAATTATACTATCAAGTATCAGAGTGAATTTTTGGGACCAACAACACTAGCTGCATCTGACATTTGAAAACGCCTACACATATATGCATCAAACAGTCGATTGTGGTGGAGGATGTGATCTTTGTTTTTCTTCGCATACTATATCCAAAGGTGTTGGCAATAAAAGTGGAAATCAGTTAAATATGAAGAAAAGACATACTACATGATATCATAGAAAACCTGCCAATGTAATAGAACGACGGTTGCATTGCTCTTCAGTGGCAATGTTTTTTTTTAAGAGGGGGAAGGACCCTGAAGGGTCCAGATGTAAGGACATTTACCCATATATCTTTTTTATACAAGAATTTTCACTACGATCATATTTATATATACGATAAGAAAAAACCGTAGCAACACACGGTCACTCAGCTAGTTGAGATAATTTTAGACTGCTGATGCATGGCCGTATGGTGTTGAGATTCAAAATGTAGAAAAGAACTGCCGCGTGCAGAATTTGTGTATTGGCGTGCACACATCTTCACAACCTGACGCAAGATGCACTTAATAATTTTGCATTCATATCCATCTTCACGTGATCCTTATGACCAATGCAGATCGCAAACAGCAAAGAGTAAAGGAGAGGAAATCTCTAATTTCTGCCAGAAAGGACGACATACTGCATCTATCATTGAGGTCGTGGACAGCATCCAACTAGGGAAAAACTGTATGCAAATCATCCTTATTACAATACATAAATACATTGAGGTCGCCAGGAAACAAAAAATTGTTTGACAGGATTTATTAATTATGAATGCAACAAAAATAAGACATCCGAACTTCTTAAACCACACACATACTCCCTCCATTGCAAATTAGACTGCGTTCAAGATTTAGTCAAAGTCAGACATGTAAAGATTGAAAAAATGTATGAAAAAAATACCGCCATCATATTTGGTCAAACTTATAAAATTTGACTTTGACTAAACCGATAACGCAGGGTAATTTGGAAAGGAGGGAGTACTTGATGTTGTTGGTACTGCCTTCTCCTATATAGCATTTGTGAACTAGTGCATTACTCTCGTTCTAACCAAAGGCTGAACCGAAGATGCCTTTAGAGGGTTATTGATGGCCACAGTGAAATTAATCCTTCCTGACTCCATCATTTCAGGCACAGGGTCTGTGATGGCTGTATAGAACATAACTTTGTTAGGCTTGAATATTTGCTGGACAACTATGACCAGAAATTTACGACCAATAAGTATATCATGCATGAAAATGAAATTCTATTAGGTTTACAGAACAGTTACAAAATAATGAAACATCTCCGCAAATAATAATAATAATAATGAAACATAACACTAGTTCGCTGAAGGTCCACAACAGACTGCCACGCTATGGTTGTTGCCTAGTTCCAGAAGGTACATCCGTACATGACACAATATCAACCCTCATGTAAAGTAAAACATGTGTATACTTATTGAAAAAATAGATCTGATGGACATAATAATAAAAGTCATATGTCGACACAGCCTGACCAACAAACTGTTATAGGTAAAGAGGACCATCACACTGAAAGTGCAAAAAAAGAGCAAGTTCGTACAAGAAATACTAACACACATCAAAAACATTTACGATGAACTTAGTACACATGCAAAGAAAGTTCGACTAATGTAGTTGGAACATGAAAAAAGATCTTTCATCCAGATATTTACAAGTATAGTTTCTTTAAATGTTTACATGATCTTTTATACCATGAACACTGCTGATCTTTTATACCTATAAGTCATCATAAGCTGACTATTGAAGAGTTTCATGTTAAGTTCAAATATTGTCTAAGAATTCAGATGACATGCACATCTCTAGAGCAAAGACATAAACACATCTTATTCATATTAAAAAAAACATTGCAAAAATATTATTCAGTCAGCACATCAAATAGCAATTCTCTTGGATACAAAACAAAATTAGAGCTGTAGGAAATAGGCACAATTATTAAAGAGGCTATAAATATAGGAGTGGAGTGATAAAAAGTGGACATACAATTTTTCCATAACCAGCTGATTTACAATTATATAAAGTATATGAATAAAGATTTTTGACGGTTAAGATCAAAAATATCCCATTCAAACTCGGGATTTCGGGAGTGGTACAGAAACAAACCGTAGTTCAAGAAATATGGTGTCCACCACCTGGTATTTTATCATATTATTATACTAAGATATTGTAAACAAATAGTCGAAAGCATACCTTGTTTTTGAAGTATTGGGCGTCAACCACACAGGAGGTAACCAGGTCATCCAAAGCTCGGGAGACATGATATTTGTCACAATATTACTTTCCAAATGATAAATTCCCATATCACGCTTATTGGATTTTGCTTCAAATAACGATTCAACAGCATGATCAGTAAAATAAACACAACTGGACATCAACAGGGGATGATCACTCACTGGAAGGCAGAGTGAAGCATTATGTCCAATAAACAGCACATGGTCACCTATTCCTGTCATCTTGATGAGTTTCTTATTGTCGGGATCAACCTTGTACACCATAATTTCAAACGTACCCTCCGTGTTGTTATCTAACATTCTTGATCTTCTGTTAATTAGGAGCTTATCACCCCATGGGGCTTGAACGATGTAGACTACCATCGTAGGCGCCATCATTAGCATCTGATATGCAATCCTTTTATGAATGATAGATGGACCATTTAAGTAGAAGCTGTCAATTGTTCCCTCAATATTAACAGCATAGAACCATCCATCATGATGAATGCAGTCGGTATAACTGGTCTCTGTTCTGATCCAATTCCAAGTTTCTCCTCCAACTTTGGCGAACGAGAGCTGCCAGTATGGTTGGTGAATTAGCATAACAGTGCAATCCCCAGCAGACGGATCAGACGACAAGACAGCTTTGAAATATACGGTTTCACGATATTCATCCAAATGGTAAGTACAGGTTGGTTCTTCAAACCTTGGAAATAATTTTCCATGGTAGTAAGACATCTCATATTCTTCAAGGACCCCATCGCGGCTCATAATGGGCTTGATATGCTCCATGGTAGTTACCGGTGGGAGGCTCATCTGCTCGCCGGTGATGGGATTGAGGAGCAGCAAATCAGACTTTTCGTCTGCAGTGACAAGCCAGCCATGGGATGAGCCAATCAAGAACCGCCCGGCCATTGGTGGATCTGGCAGGGTAATCGTGTATGCTCTCTGCTCCGAGAGGCTGTACACGCCGACAGCGCTTGGACCGGCGGCCTCAGTGCAATAGAGTAACCAGGGGGTCTGGCTGATGCGGCAGACCTTGGACGCCGCGTCGTGCCACGCCGTGCAGACAGCGGCAACTCGGAGGTGGTCCGGGCACTGAAGCAACTCGAGTATGCTGCGCAATATATCCACCGGCAGCTCGGACCAATCTGGACATGGAGGTTCCATCGCCGAAAAGTAGCACCAAGGGCGGCGATCAATGGATCCAAGACCAGGGAGAGAAGGGCGGCAACTCCGGTCCGACCGCGTTGAACTTATAGGCCCTTCCAATTCGATTCGACAAAGAATTAGATGTGTCCGATTCGAGTGGGATTTGCCGATTTGAGGACAGATAGGAAACCCAATCCAGTTTGATGTGATCGATTCCAGACAATCCTGAATTGGAATCCACCTCCACCCTGTTACCCCTGAAATTACGGATTTGAATCCCGTCTTGATTAGGCGCTACAAAGAAAATAAAGGTTTCAGAGCCATAGCCACTTACCTCCATGGACTATGTGTGCTGTCTCTTGGGATGGCGGCCGCCCTGCGTATTCCTTGCCGACGCCTGAGTTATCCAGTGGAGCAAAACCAGAGGTCGCGGTGGCGGAGAACGGCGTGAGGCCGGGCACGCGGTGCTTATTTCTGTTTGAACGCTTCAGCTGGGAAGGCCGAGGGGAGAGCCATTTTGGCGAGCAATCTTAGCGACTGGAGGACTGCGGGATTTCTAGCTCTATTTTGTGCTTATGTTTGTCAGTGACGAGTGATGGGTTCAGATGCAGAAATTAAATAATAGTTTAAGCGTGGTCACCAGCCAGCGATCTGCGTTTTGCCGTTCTGGTGCGCTGGCAGGTGGATATGGGTCTGCGTGTGAGCTGTTTTTTCAACTCCTTCGCCGCCGCTTTGACTTGACGAAAGCGATTTTTATCTCTCGTTTTTTCTTCTGTCGATCATCTTCATGTGCTCCGTCCCACTGCCGCCGTCTCCTCCTCCTTGCCGCCCACCACAGCCACTATGCTACCACCTCCTCCTTCTCGACGCCTACCCCCAACCACTCTGTTGCTACCCTCGGTGTCTACACAGGCATCAAGGACCGCCCCCAGTTTCTACACAGACGTCAAGGACCTCCGCCGCCGCCGTAGTGTCTGCCCTGGCATCAAGGACCTCCGTCCATCGATGGACAGGGTGCATCTTTCCCCGCGACGGCGATGCTCGCTTCTAGGTGTGCAGTAAAGCCCTCCGGGCTGGAGAAGGGCAGTGCACCACCGCCATAGATACGTGGAAGAGCTGGTTGGTCTCCTCCGATGACAACCTGCTTCTGCTATTCTTTGACGGGAACGACTGGTCCTGTCCAATCTCGAGCTCGACCTACTGATGCTATCCTCCGATGACAATTAAACGACGGATGTTGATTGATCCCTGCACATCGATGAGTACCTCGGCACATCGTCCCATTCCTATTTTTCTGATGTTGCCTCCCATTTTTCCCTGGGGCTTGGGTGCTGCTCTGGAGTTTGGTGGCTGAGTCCAGCCCTGTCTCCAGGATTTGGGGGCCCTCGTGCGACTTACAAAATGGGGATCTATTTTTTGTTCAAACTCAATAACCAGTAAAACAAAATCATATGTTTACTTTAATTATATAACTTCAAAATGTGCTATTCCATACAATATTTAGAAATATATCAAGTATTTATTCTAAAACTATAAATATGGCACTAAAGAAATAAACGAAACTCAGGTTCCACCAAAAAGCGTCATGCGTCTGGTATTTTTTGAAATAAAATCTTCAATCATATATTTATAGTTAATCTTCTCCAAAGTATCATTCTCAAGTGCTATTGTTGCCAGTCTACTAAGTCTTTCTTGTGTCATAGTATAACGCATATAGGATTTCAGCAACTTGAGTTTAGAAAAATTTCTTTCCACAGATGCAACAGTAACAGGAATTGTTAACAAAATTCTATGCAATATTAGCAAAGGGATAAAATGGGTGTCGATGAAGATTGCCGGATTGGATTGACTTCAGAAAGGACTTCAGAATTCTAGGAACAATTCGGCTCAAACTTCAGAATTCCAGCCGTGAAGTCTAAAGTGAATTAATTTTAGAGCAAGGGTTGTTCAATCATTACTATGAAATTGCAAACTTTTGAGCATCAAGATGTCTATCGGTCTGACCAGAAACAACATCGCGTGAGAGGTACTGAAGTTAAAGAAAAAAGAGAATAAGGACCATCGGGGGCACGGCTGGTCGCCCGGCCCCATATCAGAACGTCGACGAGATGCAAGGGAATTACCAGCTTGGATTGGGGCTTGGGCGATCTGCCGATCTGATTGTTGATCGATGGGCGAGGTGACTTGGCGAGCGGAGTTAGGGCGGGTCGAGGAGTCTAACCGTCGAACTGGATCGGAATCTCACCGCCTGTGTACGCACGCGTAGCTGAACCGGCTAGTACGAGAAATACTATTAGGTTATATGATTCGGAGGCCCTTGGAATTTGGGGGCCTGGTTCCATCACTCACATGGAACACGTCCATCGATGGGCCTGGCTGAGTCAACTGATTACTCTGTTCGGATTCACTGCTACGGCTGTATGCTGGGCTAGCTATGGAGCCTCTCAGTAATTTGCCGCCACTTTACATTGCCTTGTGGCCCTCTTTGGAGCTGCTTCTCAGCGCCTCGCTGGGAAGGATGCTTATGCTTAACTTCCCAACATGCACATTGTTGTTGCCGCCTAGAAGAACTACCTGGTCCTTGAGATGCTAGTTGCGTATCCACCTACGGCACTAAGGTGAGTCCTCAAGGGCGAGCACAACAGGAGGAGCGTCTAGGGGAATAAAAGGAGTGGGTGTTACACGGGGAGGAGGATGTTGCGAATTACAGTATTCTCTTGGTCTAAATGCGCTCTACATAGAGAGGTATGTTTCACATGTTCATCTATGTATATGTGGCTTTGCTTGTTGAATCTAATATTTGAGTGATGTGTAGCAGTGATTTTAGGAATCATGCAATCAGCACTAGCTTCTATAATTTATGGGCTTCAATTTGGGATCACCAAACCAAGAAAGCCATAGTAATATTTAATCTACTATATCATGTATGTCCATATTATTGTTAATTACTTGATTGCGGGAAGCCTAATCAGATGCATATTAAAGGATAAATTCAATAGCATGCAATTTGGCTATTGTTTATGGCAAGTTAGCAACATCATTAGAGATTCCGTGACATAAACTGAGATGGAAAATGAGAACTTCTTTCAACTTGATTTTATGCCCATCGGTTTATTTAGAATGGAGACATTTTATTTTGCAGGGTAGAAAGTTGAACAAATTAAATTAATAAATACAAGATGAAGTTGGGATTAAATGTACGCGTGTGCAACCGTGGATCTTGATTAACCCTCTTCTGATCTTTGCTTGGACTTCAAGTGTGTAGGCTACACTTGTGGGTAATGTCCTTTAAGTTCTGTGGGAACTTACCTTCTTGATATTTGAAATTGATGTGATTTGTTCATTGTTGTTTTGTGCATCAGGTTATGGATAATAACCTGTTTAATCATTTATCAAATGGCAAATTATTATTTGTAGATGAAGTCAATTATCTAGAGCATTTGACCTTGATTTACTTAAACATGTGAGATTGCAAACTCGCTGAATGCATTCACTAAGCCACAAATTAAAATTCTCTCTAATGATTTTGAGCATCTGCTCAATTAGTAGGATAAAACTTATATTTATTACCTCTCATGTATTTTCTTCACATGTTTTTTATTATATTACATATTCAACTTACTGTATTTGAATGTTATCTGAACTAGCGATTAGCTCTTTCTTATGTTGCCTACTTTGAACATAAAGTCAATTTTTTGAGACATTGGTCTTTATTGATGGTGGTCGTTCTTCTTCTGGGATCTTTGAACCTCTGGAGGTATGTATACAATAGCTTGATGCGGGGTTGTCTATGTGCACACTCAGTCTTCCAGTCTTTTCATGATATCATTCGTTTTGTTTTTTTAGAACGATCTGCGGTGTTCTTTTGGACTGGTGGGTCAGATTTAGGTTACCGTGACCTATGCGGGTGGAGCTGGTGATACATCGGAAACGTATCTATAATTTTTGATGTTCCATGCTTGTTTAGTAGCTACTTTGCTTTGTTTTGTCCATACTTTGAGGTGTTTTTATATGTTTTCTGGTACTAACCTATTAACAAGTTGCCATAGTGTCAGTTGCATGTTTTCTGCTGTTTTTGGTTCCAGAAAAGCTAGTAAGGAAATATTCTCGGAATTAGACGAGACAAAAGCCAAAGTCAATATTTCACCGAGGAGAATACGGAGTCTAGAGGAGAGACGGAGGGGAGCCACAGGTGATACGCCCAATTTGCATCACCATTCTATATCATAATTTACCTCTATTCATTGATATTTGTCTTATTATGAGGTATTACTTATGGCTTTTCATCTGTTTATGCATGTTGGATGATTCTTGGAGGATGGACTGCCGGAGTCTAGATTCTGATGGAAAAGAAGGTGTTTCGGTGCAGATCAAAAAAATACCAGAAAAATATGGAAACATATTATTTTACCTGAAAACGAAGGAAGCCAGAAGGAGGAGCGAAGGGGGGCCGCAGGGGGCCCACACACCCCTAGGCACGAGCCCACCTAAGGTTGCGCCTAGGGCAGGTGTGGCCCACCTGCCTGGCCTCCAACTCTCCCCCTTCGCCTATATCATCCCTTCGGAACCCTAAGCCTCAGGGAGCGATCATAGATAGATTTCACGCCTCAGGGGCGTAAAACACCGAGAGAGAAGATCTCTCCGTGAGATTTCACGGGGAATTCCTTCCCAGAGAGGGGAGACCGTCGCCATCAACACCATCATCAAGCTAGGCTTTATCGGGATCAGCATCATCATCATCCACACCATCATCTCCACTAGCACCATCATCACCACTTCGTCTCGCTGTAACAATTGTATTGGATATTGCTTTAGTTCTTAGGGGAAACTTTCCCGGTGTTAATTACTATTGTAGTTGATGCTTGTGAGTGGAACCATTGGATTATTATTTATGTTCATATTGTTATCCATTACCATATAATCTTTGATCTTGATCCATATGATGTCTTGTGAGTAGTTCGTTGTGTTCTTGAGGACATGGGAGAAGTCATGTTGTTAGTAGTGAATCTGTGATGAGTTATTATTCAATGGTTTAGTATTTAAGTTGTGGTGCTATTCTTCTAGTGGTGTCATGTGAACGTCGACTACATGACACTTCACCATTTATGGGCCTAGGGGGATGCATTGTGTATTTGGCTACTAATTGTGGGGTTGCCGGAGTGACAGAAACCTGAACCCCCATTAGGACACCTTTGCACAAGGGAGTGTAGGATCTCAGAGTTTAAGGCTGTGGTTAGATTTATATCTTAATTATTTTCCTGTAGTTACGGATGTTTGTGGGGGGTTTTAATCACAAGTATGTATGTATTATTCCTAGGAAGGGCGGTATGTTAGCACAGGTTCACCCACACAACACTTATGAACACTAGAGAAGAGTACTCAGCTATTTGCAGCTAAAGCACTTGACAGAATTCCCATGTGTCATCGAGAACGTTTGGTCCTTATAAGTATTTCCACCGGCTTGTTCTTTGCTAAGAAAGGATTGGGCCACTTGCTCCGTTTGTTTACTGTATTTGTTACTTGCTCTTTGTTTTGTTTCCTTGTCGGAAAACCACTAAAAATCTGTTTGCTAAGTATTCACAGGGATTTCATACTCCATACCACTATTCAGCACCTTCTGCTCCTCGTTGGGATCGACACTCCTATTTATCGAAAGTACTACGATACACCCCCTATACTTGTGGGTCATCAAGACTATTTTGTGGCGCCGTTGCCGGGGAGTGAAGCTCTATTGAAGAGTGGAACTTGTAAGACAAACTTTCACTATGAGTATTGCCCTTGTTACTGCTTGTTACTTTGTTTCCAATATGGATAACCCACTTGGTTTTCTGTTTGGGAAAACTACTACCACTGCTAGGGTAGTAGATGAACCACCACCTGTTGAGATAGATCCTTTTAAGATACCTACAAGTATTGTTGACCGTGTTATGGATAATTATTATTTTGGGGATGGAACTGTCCATCCTGGTGATCACTTGCTTTTTATCCATGAATTATGCGGGTTGTTTAAGTGTGCAGGTATCACAACTGAATAGGTGAAGAAGAAGTTACTCTCCATATCCTTGTAAGGGAGAGCTGAAGAATGGCATAAGATGCTGAAGAATGGACAATCCATGGAATGGGAGGAGATGGCATCTCTCTTTTACTCTAAATTTTATCCTCCCAGTGAAATTCATAAAGGTAGAAATCTTATATATAAATTTTGGCCTCTTGATGGAGAAAGTACAGCTCAAGCTTGGGGGATATTGAAGTTACTAATGCTTAAATGTCCTATTCATGAACTCCCTAACAATATTATTCTCAATAACTTTTATGCTAGGCTTTTCTCTTTATGATAAAGATTTACTAGATGCTTCTTGTGTTGGATCATTCACACGTATGAAGGAAGAAGCTAAATGGGATCTCTTAGACCATATTCAAGATAACACTGAAGCTTGGGAGAATGATAAAGGAAGAAAGTCAGGTATAAACTATGATTATGATTGCATTAAATCTTTTATGGGAACTGATGACTTCCGTGATATTAGCAATGAGTTTGGTCTTGATTCCCAAAGTATTGCCAACTGTTTTAAGGCCTTTGCTTCTTACATAGAAATTCCCAAGAAGAAGTGGAATAAGTACTCAAATTTGTACTACTAATCATATTGTGCCTGAGCCTCATGTTGAGAAAATTCCTTTCCCAGCTAAGGTAAAGGAGTATTCTATGATTATTAGTGCAAATAACAAAGGTACAATGAAAACTATGGAGCCTGGTAAGCAATTGAATGTTGAACCTGTGGTAGCTATTGTGAAAGACATTGTCACTAGAAATATAGAGGATGAGCACATTGTCTTCTTTGAAGACGCTTCTAATATTATCTCTCATCCTAGTAAGGCTAAAAAAGCTAGTGTTCCTATGCTTTTTGTTAAAATTGGTGATCATTGCTACTATGGTTTATGTGATATTGGTGCTAGTTCTAGTGATATTCCTTATGAGATTTACAGGGAAATTATGCATGAGATTGGTCCTTGTGAGCTTGAGGACATTGATGTGGTTATTCACCTTGCTAATAAGGAAACCATTTGCCCCATTGACATTGTAAGAGATGTGGAGGTTCTCTGCGGTAAGATTAAATATCCTGCTGATTTTCTAGTGCTTAATTCAGCAGCTAGCAAAACTTGTCCTATCATTTTGGTAGACCTTTCTTGAACACTTGTGGAGCTATTATTGATTGTAGGAAGGAAAAGGTTTTAACTAAGTTTGATGGAGATTATTATGAGTTTAACTTTTCCAAATTTTTTAAAGCTCCTTGTGAAAATAGCTTGCCTAATAAAGATTTCAGGATGGAACAACTTGCTTCTATTGATTCAGTTTATGACCTTGGACCTCTTTTTGATGACTGTAAGTATGCTTATTCTGAAGATAAAGTTGTTTCTAGTGATAGCTGTATTGTCAACTTTATTCAAAGTTCTACTGAAAGTTATTATGAGAGAGGGAAACATGGTTTTATGCATCTCAATAATGTTAAGTTTCCCCGTTTTATTTTGAAAGCTTTAAAGTTGCATCTATTTTGTCTACCTATGCTTGTGGCTTTTTGTTTCAACAATTCGTTTTCTCATGATACTCCCATGCATAGGAAATGGATTAGACTCAAGTGTGTTGGTTATTTGCTTCTTGATGCTCTCTTTCACTTCAAATATATATATCCTATGTGAGCATCCTTGAAAGTTTCAAGCCTAACTTAAAGGCATTAAAGAAAAGTACTTGTTGGGAGATAACCAAGAGTTTTGTCGACTCTTGGAAGTTATTACCTCAGTAATAACCTCTCCTTATCATTTTTTTTTGGTTTTTGTGTCAAGTTCAACTACTTTTGTGAAGTAAAGGAGTTGTGAAAAAGTGGTTGTCCTAGGACAGATTTTTGTGCTTTATTGTAAAAATTGGTGAGTTAGGTCAGTACTTCGGATTGAGCTGAATTTTTCTGAGCTTGTTATCCAGGTTGTTACCCAACTTTCATTAGTTCTGCACTTTTTGATTTGAGCAACAGAAGGTTCTCGGAAAATTCAATCTTTACATGCTGGTCTGTTTTGACAGATTTCTGCCATCCTTTGCATTTGCCTCTTATAGAGCTTTTGTGTTGATGGGTTTTTAGTTGAAGTGTGTATCAAAGGTTTATTATTTTTGCTTATACTAATGTTGTCATTGAGTTTGTGCAAAGGTTTTGTATGAAGGAAATTCTCAGGAGAAAGAGGAAAGGAATCTGCAGAGTTCGTCTTTGAATAGGTAAAAGTGGTGAAAACAGAAGGTTCGTGAAACCTCAATATTTTTATATTTTTGATGTTTTTAATACATAAGGGAAGTTATGAGATGGAACAGAAGAGGAGACGGAGCCTGGGGTGGACACACCCACCCTAGACACGGGCCCAGCCTGGCCGCGCCTGAGGGGGGTGTTCCCCCCTTGAACTCCGCCTCCGTCTCGTTTCCATGTCAAACCTTCCTTATGCCTTGAAACTTCATAATATATAATCCCCCAGATCCCCCGAGGTTCGTGCATCATGTTCTCGTCGTGTTTTCATTTCGATCTGTTTCTGTCAGGAAATCTTCTCAAGTTTAGAGCGCCATGGCCTCCGCCAACGACAAAGGCAAGAATCCCATGGAGATAAATTTGGAAGAACAAACCGCCATAGGAGCAAGGGGAAGGAAACCTACTTCTGTAGGAGCGATTAGCACTGCGGATGCTTTTTCTCGTCACATGCAGGGAATCATAGCCTTTGGTCCAAAACTCAGATACTGCCCGGAGGCAGCGGAAGCCCTTCGAACCACTAACGAGTTTTGTGATAAGTACCGTGCTTTGAGGATGAAGGTGGATATGCTTCAAGAGGAGAATAACATGCTTCGTAAGGTGCTGGAAGATCTTCTCACTTGTGACAAGAGAACACCACCACCACCACCAAAGGAGTAATTCACTATCAGGTTTGGCATCCCATTGGCTTGTTCCAAGCTTGGGGGAGTGTCGCGGTATCACCACCACTATCTTTCATATTTTACCTTTTTAGTGGATTCATATATATGGTAGAGAAGTTATCTTATAGTTTGGTTTGCATGTGGAAGTATATCTCCTTTAGTTGATTATCTATGTATCCCTTGGTGTGAGTGCCTTTATTGAATATTAATGAGAAGTCTCATCTTTTACTTTTTGCACTTCTTATTTTAGTCTGCAATCTCTATTATATGATGGATATTGTTGATCAGTATAAGCACCACTTTGGGAGCATCAAGTGGATCTAAATTGGTTTTGGCAAACCGAGTTCTGGTCAGTAGCAACAATTTTTGAGGTTGGAAAGAAAAAAAGAGAAAGAAAAAGCTTACAGGTATTTGGTATCATTTGTTTTCTTTCTTGTTGGCTCATAAGCTTAGTATTCTTTATTTAAGATCTTTTGTGTCTTCAAGGAAGATTGCATGTTTGGCTTTATTACTTGTATGTTTGCTTGTTTCTTTCAACTCTCTTGCTTGCTACCCAGCCTTGCTAGCCAAAGAACCTGTTTTGAGAAGGAATACTTCTCATTCTTCCAAACCCCTTTGAACCAAAAACTTTTGCCACTTGTGTCCACCATATCTACCTAGTAGCTATTTCTATTCCAAGCAAATTCTCAAGCTTCATCTACCTTCCGAATTAAAAAGTATTTTGTTATGTGAAAACTAGTTAGTAAAGCTCTCACGAACTTGATGGCACACTTTATTTTCTTGCCCCTAATAAACTTGAACCATTGTGGACATCGAAGTTGTATATGCTTGCATCTATACGTTGGAATTAGCAGAACCGTGCTGTCACGGGTAACATTTTTAACATTGCACTTGTACTCTGTACATCGTTGATATCATGCTCTTTTGTCTATGGATGTCAACGGTGTGAAATAAAAGGGGAACTTGTGAGTCCTTGGAGTTTGTACTTTTTGTTAGAGAAACGCCTCGGCCGCTAGCCTAAGCCATGCCTAATCATGGTGGAAACTTGCAACACCACCATAGTGAGCATTCTGTGAAGCATCCTCAATAAAAACTATACACATAGTAAATAAAAATATCACTGATATGCTCACTGTCTGCTTGCCTTGTCATTTTGGTTATGGGAAACCTCCTGTACCATGTGCAAGGGGTACACCGTTGGCGGTTCTCAATGATATGCAAGTACTTACAATGACAAGAACTTGCCTGTGCCCAAAGTTGATGTAGCATGAGTAGTGGCCCTCATATTCAAGGGACATGAGATTTCCAACTTATATTTCATCAAGCATATACTCCATCTTTGTTCACTTTAACCTTAATCATCTCAAGATGCTTATGATAGGGGCAATGAGGGCTCAAAGCTAGTAAGTACCATAATCTTTTGGAAGATCTTTATGACTTGTAATCCATGTTTCCCTCTATGAATGGACCTTTCTCCCACTTCCAAGTTGAGTCAGTAAACCTACTTCCTCTCTATCTCCAGCAAGCATTTGAGTTGTTGTGTTTCAAGCATTCATATGGTGATTTATTCAATCATGTCCTTTATCTTCCTTGGTTGCACAAAACTCTTATCTATTGAATATTACTTTGAAAGCCTTTAGTTGTGAAAAACCTTTTTGAACAAAGAGTGTTCCTGTTTTGAAACTTCTACAAAAAGCTTTTTGTGAAACTGTTTGCCAGGTGTTCTCTGACCAAGAACAAGTTTGCCAATTCCAATTATGATTTATCTTTATGCATCTCTATTGTGACTATGTACTTGGTTGCAAACTAAGTTATATAATGGCGAGTTTCTTTCTTCTATGAGTTATGCAATGGTAAGTGTGATGCTTCTTGTTCATATTATTTTATCGACACTTCACTCCATAAACCTGTGTACATGTTTACCGAGCTCAGTATTCGCTTGGGGACAAGCGAAGTCTAAGCTTGGGGGAGTTCATATGCCAAATTTGCATCACCATTCTATATCATAGTTTACCTCTATTCATTGATATTTGTCTTATTATGAGGTAGTCTTATGGATTTTCATCTGTTGATGCATGTTGGATGATTCTTGGAGGATGGACTGCCGGAGTCTGGATTCTGATGGAAAAGAAGGTGTTTCGGTGCAATTTCGCGAAGATCAGAAAAATACCAGAAAAATATGGAAACATATTATTTTACCTGAGGACGAAGGAAGCCAGAAGGAGGAGTGAAGGGGGGCCACAGGGGCCCCACACCCCCTAGGCGCGGGCCCACATAAGGCCATGCCTAGGGCAGGTGTGGCCCACCTGCCCGGCCTCCGACTCTCCCCCTTCGCCTATATCACCCCTTCGAAACCCTAAGCCCCAGGGAGCAACCACAGATAGATTTCCGCCGCCTCTGGGAGGAGGAAAACACCGAGAGAGAAAGATCTCTCCGGCAGACAGATTTCTGCCGAGGAATTCCTTCCCGAAGAGGGGAGACCGTCGCCATCAACACCATCATCAAGCTAGGCTTTATCGAGATCAACATCATCATCATCATCCACACCATCATCTCCACCAGCACCATCATCACCACTCTGTCTTGCTGTAACAATTGTGTTAGATATTGCTTTAGTTCTTAGGGGAAACTTTCTCGGTGTTAATTACTATTGTAGTTGATGCTTGTGAGTGGAACCATTGGATTATTATTTATGTTCATATTGTTATCCATTACCATATCATCTTTGATCTTGATCCATATGATGTCTTGTGAGTAGTTCGTTGTGTTCTTGAGGACATGGGAGAAGTCATGTTGTTAGTAATGAATCTGTGATGAGTTATTATTCAATGGTTTAGTATTTAAGTTGTGGTGCTATTCTTCTAGTGGTGTCATGTGAACGTCGACTACATGACACTTCACCATTTATGGGCCTAGGGGATGCATTGTGTATTTGGCTACTAATTGTGGGGTTACCGGAGTGACAGAAACCTAAACCCCCATTAGGACACCTTTGCACAAGGGAGTGTAGGATCTCAGAGTTTAAGGTTGTGGTTAGATTTATATCTTAATTACTTTCCTGTAGTTACGGATGTTTGTAGGGGGTTTAATCACAAGTATGTATGTATTACTCCTAGGAAGGGCGGTATGTTAGCACAGGTTCACCCACACAACACTTACGAACACCAGAGAAGAGTACTCAGCTATTTGCAGCGAAAGCACTTGACAGAATTCCCATGTGTCATCGAGAACGTTCGGTCCTTATAAGTATTTCCACCGGCTTGTTCTTTGCTAACAAAGGATTGGGCCACTTGCTCCGTTTGTTTACTGTCTTTGTTACTTGCTCTTTGTTTTGTTTCCTTGTCAGAAAACCACTAAAAATCCGTTTGCTAAGTATTCACAGGGATTTCCTGCTCCATACCACTGTTCAACACCTTCTGCTCCTCGTTGGGATCGACACTCCTATTTATCGAAAGTACTACGATACACCACATATACTTGTGGGTCATCAACAGGACGGCTACACCACCCAAGCGCGGGCCCACCCTAGGTCGCGCCTAGGAAGGGTGTGGGCCCCTGGCCGCCCTCCTGCCTCATCTCTTCACCTATAAGAAGCCCCCGATGCCTAAACCCTAAGCACCCGATCAATATTCCAAGAAACCGTCTATAGCCGCCGCAACCATCGTCCCTAGATCGGGGGGATCTGAAGCTCTTCTCGGCACCCTGCCGGAGGGGAGATCATACCGGAGGCCTTCTTTTTCATCATGCCAGCCTCCGGTATGAAGAGTGAGTAGTTCCACCTTGGACTACGGGTCCATGTAGTAGCTAGATGGTTGTATCTCCTCCTTTGTGCTTTCATGTCTAGATCTTGTGAGCTCCGTTCATGGTCAAGATCTCATCTATTTGCAATCATGCATGTTGTGTTTGCGGGGATCCGATGGATATTGAGATTACTATGTCAGATTGATTAATGGTTTTGTCTTATTGATTCTATAATGTCTGTGTTGTTTGTGATCTTGCATGCTCTCTGTTGTTAGTAGCTATCTTGGCCAAGTAGTTGCTAGTGACTCCAAGAGGGGGTATTTATGCTCGATAGTGGGTTCATGCCTCTATTTAATCTAAGGGAAGTGACAGAAATCTCTAAGGTTGTAAATGTGTTGTTGCTAATAGGGAGAAAACAACGGTCTCTTGTTCATGGAACAAGTGGATTGTTTACCTTACACACTTTGCTTAAAGGAGTTGTTTGTTGCTTGCAACTTAATACTGTAGGAGGTTCGGATGATAACCCAAAGGTGGACTTCTAGTCATAGATGCAGTTGGATGGAGGTCTATGTATCTTGTTGTATTTACCAATTGAATCTCACAGGATCTTGATGTCTAGTATTGCATTGTTATGCCTTGCTCAGTCCTGTTAATTCCCTGCTGTAATTTGTTTACCCTGCATGCCATGTTTTTTATCTAAGGAGAACACCTCTAGTGAACTATGGACCCCGGTCCAATCTTTACCATTGATACATCCTCCACTGTTACCGTTTACTTGCTGCAAACCACTATTTCCTTCCACACCATACAGTTAATCCTTTGTTTTTAGCAAATCGGTGAGATTGACAACCTCACTGTTCATTGGGGCAAAGTCTTGAGTTTGTGTTGTGCAGGTTTCCAAGTTGCTTGCAACACCTTTGAGACGTTTCCTTCCTCCTACTGTTTCGATAACCTCGGTTTCTTACTAAGGTAAAATTGCTGTTGTGCTGCATCATACCTTGCTCTTGGGGTCTCCCAACGAAGCTCTAGAGTGATCTGAGCCGCATCAAGCCTTTTTCTGGCGCCGTTGCTGGCGAGGCTAAGGATGTATTCAAAAGGGGAGTCCTTCACAACCTTTCTCTTTACTTTGTTTTTGGTTTGCTTAGTTTATTTTTCTTGGTTTTGTTTGCCTCTTTTTATCAAAAACTCCAAAAAAATAGTTTAGTTTGGTTTGCTTTACCTTATCAAAAACACAAAAAATAGTTCTCACTCTAGTTGTCGCCTTGCTCTAGCCCACCATGTTGTTCCCCAAGTTCACCCTAAAGGACCTTTCGATAGGTAGTGGCTCTATAATTGGGAAAGAAAATTTGAAGCATTCTTTAATGATGTTAGCAAGCATGAGCATATTGAGGATAGATCTATAGCAGAACTTGCTCCTAATTATTAAATTGATGCATCTTGTTTAGTTCATATGTTGGAGGCTAGGTTTGTTAACATAAACCCCATGCTGCAAATTTTGTTTCTTAAACTAAAAGAAGAAAAGGATGCTGAAAAGAGAGATTTTATTCTTGAAACTTTACTAAAAGAGTTCAATGATGTTGTTAAGGAAGCCAAAAAGGTATTTAAGCGTTTTAATATGCTAGTCTCATGTGTATATGTTATGGGTACTCTAGATAAAACTAAACCTAGAGAGGAATTTAAGATACCCATCCCCTTTAAACTTGTTGGGATGCATGAAGCCTCTCAAAAGAATTTTGATTAGATTGTTCCTGAAAATCCTTTCGATGAAAGTAGTGAACCAAGGATAGATGAGAAGGTATACTCCAAAACTCATTTGGATGAGATACCTTTCCTAGTTGAAGAAATTGCAAGCATTGATCTTAATTCTTGATTTGAAAATACTTGGTTTCTTGCTTCTTGTGCCTAACTTAAAGGCGTTAAAGAAAGTACTTGTTGGGAGATAACCCAAGAGTTTTCTTGATTCTTGGAAGTTATTACTTCAGTAATGACCTCTCCTTATCCTTTTTGTTTGCTTTTTGTTCTAAGAATGACCTCTAATGAGAGGGAAGTAAGATTTGGGGAGTTGTTGTCCCGAAACAGATTTCTGTGCTCCACCATAAAAATTCGTGAGGAGTCTATGTACGTAGGATGGAGCTGAAAATTTACAAATAAATCCCCCAATATGTTAGGTAACTTTCTTTAGTTCAACACTTTTTAATTTGAGGAACAGAAGGTCTTCTGAAAAATCGATGTCTACCTGCTGGTCTGTTTTGGCAGATTTCTGCCATTATTTGCATTTGCTTCTTATTGGTTCCTTTTTGGTTTTTTTTTGGGAAATTGAGATTTTTGAGGGAATTGATACAGAAGCTTGTGTTTTTAGTGAAAGTTTTTATGTTCTAAAGCTAAACCCAAGGGTCTATTATCTTTTGAATACACTAATGTTGCTAATGAAGATTGTGTGAAGTTTTGTATGAAGGAAAAATTTCAGGTGTAGAGAGAAAATGATGTAATGAGATGAAGAATGGACAAAATCTCAAGGTTGGGGATGCCACCCTGGTTTCACCCCAAGAAATATCCAAGAGGTATAAGAGTCAAAGCTTGGGGATGCCCAAGGCATCCCCTTCTTCATCAATAAAAAGCCCAGGTCTTTCTAGACACTTCGTTTTTATTGTTTCATACACTGTTGTGTTGTTCTTGGAGCGTCTTAGTTTTCGTTTGCTCTGCTTAGTTTTATTAGTTTCCTTGAATAAAGTAGTTTGGACCCCCCGTTCTCGCTATGTTGTTTCAAATAAGTTGTTTGGTGTTGGAAAGGAGCAGAAAGTTCTTGCTTGAAATAGTGCAAGAGGAGCTTGCTTTGACTGTGACTTAGACTTTAGCATGTCATGCTAGGTATTTTTTTGACCTTATGCTTAGTGATTATTGCTGTAGCATGACTTGTTCCATACAATTGGGATTGCTTAGTGTGCCTTGAAAGAATCATGCGTTGTCTTAGCATATAAAAGCATAGTATTGTGGTATTCTCCTTTGATGCTTTGTTTGGGTTGACTTGGCATATGCTCACACCATGTTATGACTATGAACAAGTCACCATAGCCTCTATGATCATTTATTCCTTGACTTGTAGTACCACTCTATGCTTTGATTAGTAATATTTTGTCGCTCTACATGATTATGGTCATTATTGCTCTCTTAGTTGGTTGCTCCCAGTATTTTGCTAGCCTCCACTTGTATGAGTAAGTTCTATTCATGCTTCCAACTCCCAAGAAACCAAGTTATTCCAAAGTGTCCACTATAAATTCCTATGCATGGTGTGTTACACCATTCCAAGTATATTTTGTTTTGAGCTATCTTCCAATTAAAAAAGTATTTTGTTATGTGAAAACTTAGTGATTAAAGCTCTCACAAACTTATGGCACACTTTATATTTCTTGCCCCTAATAAACTTGAACCATTGTGTCATCTATGTTGTATATGCTTGCACTTATATGTTGGAATTAGTAGAACCGTGTTGTCACGGGAACGCTTTCAACATTGCACTTGTACTTTGTACACAGTTGATATCATGCTCTTTTGTCTATGGATGTCGTCAGTGTGAAATAAAAGGGGAGATTGTAAGTCCATAGAGTTATGTATGTGTGTTAGAGAAACGCCTGGGCCGCTAGCCTAAGCCATGCCTAATCATGGTGGAAACTTGCAGCATCACCATAATGACATCTATGAAGCTTTCTTCTTATAAAAAAAGGAGACATATTGAAAAGAGGAAAGAGAGAAAAAAACACCATTTTCCCATGGTAAATAAGAAGATTGCTGAGATGCTCATTGTCTGCTTGCCTTCTCATTTTGGTTATAGGATAGCTCCTGTACCATGTGCAAGGGGTATCCCGTTGGCGGTTCTCTATGATACACGTGTACTTACTATGACAAGAACTTACATGTGACTAAAGTTAAGTACCTTCCTCTTGGGGTCTTACTGGGGGAAAACTTGCTAGTGTGATGCATCATACCTTCCTCTTGGGGTCTCCCAACAAAGCTCTAGAGTGATCTGAGCCGCATCAGCTGGATATGTGGTAGGCAATGAAGGTGGCGTGGCTGGTCGGCGGTGGCGTGCTGAGGCTGGAGGTGGGACCTCTGTTTCCTAATTTCTATAATAAATTTGATACTCATTTTAGGCATGTTTTTGTTGTAGTGTTATAAATATGAAATTTGTGTCACCCTTGGTTGTTTAAATTTCTAACCGCATGAGCATCAGTCTAAGGCAAGACCAGTCACTCTCCACGCTTGTGATATAAGCATAAATATTTGTATTATGTCAATTCGTTGCTTCAACAAGCATCTAATCTGTGTTGCATGCTTTTTATTGTTGCTAGCCTCTAATACATAGCTTTTGCCCTCCTCCTCCTTTTCTCCCAGCATGGCCCTAGATTTGTTGGTGAGGTACATCATGGCGGCGGTGCTACTATCATCGGCGCAACATCCTAATCGTTTGTCATGGTCCAAGACTCTGGTGAAAATTATATGCAATGCCTGATATTTCTGAAATTTGATAATTATGGTCTGCAACTAAAGCTGCATAATAAGAACAATTTCATTATTGTACTTTTATAATTTATTCTTTCATTGAAACCAAATTTGGATTTGTATCCTATTAAGTAATAATTCCCAATTAGCAATTTCTTGGATTATTTTGTTATGACATCTTGGCTATTTACATTCCAGCTTTTTGAGAAGGAGAAGGATCTTAATAATGCGTTTGTTCACTACCACGTATAAGTTTATTAGATTTGGGGAATGTTCATCATGTATGTCTTTTTCTATTGATAGAAAACTTTGAGCAAGCCATGTGTTTGTTCATTTATATTTAGTTTACTTGTATAAGTAGTTAGCTGCTATTTGCTTTTCTTGTGAAATTCATACTATCTCATTTTGTTTAGATGGAAAAGTAACTGGCAGTAGATAAGTAATATCAGATTTTTGTTGTCAAACATTTTTATGTTTTGTTTCATGAAGCATAGTGATGCTCTCTTATCATTGCGCACTATCGAAAACAGTCTTGAAGTAATGCCTTATGTAGAAGGTATATAGTCTCCATGCTAACTAATTTTGTGTATCGGGTCTTCCTGTTCTTTACGTCTTTCTGGATATAGTGTTCCATCTTGGATATTGTTCCTATTCTAGAACATGTTAGGACGTTTCAGTGTTGTCCATCATATCGATGTATCATAGGAATACCATATCAATAAAATATATCAATCTGGAAGATCAGACCCTGAGCTAGAACCTAGAATATCTTTATGCTTATTCCAGTATATATGGGGAGTAGTATATGATGAAATCTCATATCTCCTTTGTTTCGATCCAAATGTTATTTATCTATCCTGAAATCTCCGAAGTACAACGACCTTGGAGAATATGCAGATGAAGGTTGCATTTAGATGGACCTTGGAGAATATGCAGATGAAGGTTGCATTTAGATGTCCTTATCATGTTGCTATTTGAGTCAGTCTGCTGCCAGGATATCATGCCAGCAATAGCATCCGTATATTCTATATGAATTCTCCAGGGCCATATTCTCATTAATTATTCATGGCACTTTGAGTACAGGTTTGCTGAAAATTTTTGCTCCTGAAAAGCTAGGGCTTGGGGAGCAAAAATGTTATCTATTGTTTGACAAATTATGACAGCAGATCTAGAGTCTTTCATACTATATATATATGATCTGGTCTACAAAGTTTATAAATAGTTATTCTGTCAAGTTTTAAATTTTAAATAATATGTAAATCAGTGATAGATTAGCATCATAGTCATTCTTGTCTCCAAATCTTAGCTTGCATTTTTTTTTGCTTTGCTTACCGTAAAGTCATCTAGATAGTTGTTGTAAGTCACATTTTGTGCCATACTTATCTAGAGCATATAATGGAGTTTTCAGTGAATTGTTTCATGGTTTCTTTGCAAGTATATCAGGTATATCGTGTCTATTCAGAAGGATTACACAATATGCCTATTTAATCACTATAATATATGTGTCCTATAAAATGCGTGTCCGCATACATGGAAGTAAGGAGTGGGTGTCTTCTTTATAGCAGGATCGACAAGCCCCAAAAACTAAAATAGTTTTTTTGAAACGGAGGCAAAAGCTTTGCCCCATATCATTGATTAAGGAGGTTAAAACAAAGTCTGGTTACAAGCGAGCAACAAAAAGTTCCCGAAAAAACAAAAGCCTACTCTCCCAGCATGATAGATCCCAAATGTTTTGCCCCGGCCAAGACCCAAAGCCTCGCCTCCTCCTCGATTTTTGGAGTATCAAAGTTGGCAAGGTAGATATCTTGCAGAATACCCTCGCATTTCGTTCGTTCCAAACCTCCCACGAGACTAGCATGAGGAGAGACGCCATAGATTTCCTCCTAGTGTCATTTGTGAACAAAGCTAAATTTCACCAATCTTCAACTGAGTCACATAAGACCCAACTTGTAGTGTCGATATGGTGGAGCCCAAGCCAATGAACCACAAAGTTCCAAATCCGGATGGTGTAGCGGCATTTGAAAAGAAGATGTGCCACAGATTCGTCCTCCCTCTTACAAAGTTGGCAAAGGCCACAATTTGGCCATCCTCGTCTTTGAAGGCGCTCGGCTGTCCAAACCCGGTCTTGTAGGATTAGCCACGCGAAAAGCTTGCACTTGGGAGGGGCCCAATTTTTCCAAATCAACTCCGGCATCGGAGAGCGGGCGATGCCTTCAAATTGTGCTTTGTAAGCAGAGTTTGTCGTGTAGATCCCCGAGCTAGTAAATTTCCAACAAATGTCATCCGCCACGCCTTCCTGAAGATGCACCTCTCTAGTCATAGTCCAAAGTTCCACAAACTCGGAGATGTGTTGAGTAGTGAGACCTTCGGTTGTATTTATGTTGTTTATCCAATAAACATCGGTGAAGCCCTTTTTGACGGTAAACTTCTTGCGAGTTGATAGCTCAAAGATGGACGGTGCAATATCCTTTGGTTTCCTCCCATGGAGCCACGGCTCATGCCAAAAGCTCGCAATGGCCCCATCCCTAATGGTAATAGTGGTCGCCGCATAAAAGAACTCCATGTCCGCCTTTGGCAAGCTGATAAACAGTTACAAACTAGATCAATACCGATTAGAATAAAATGTCATAGTTCACGCTGTTCTTAGTTTATTCAGAAACATGTAAAAGATCGGCAGTTGGTGTGGTCATGAACCATTCTCTTTGTTTCTCAAAAGATGCATAAAATAGGTTAGTCTTTTAAGAAAATTTGTGTGTGGAATGGGCGATAAACAAGCACTGATATATGTAGGTCATGTATTTTCTAATGATACAAAGTCTAACATTAATTATTTCCGTAATTCTGCAGGCCTAGAAGACTAACCTGGAGAAGACCCAGTCAGCCACAACCAACATGAGGGAAGGCCGGAAGAAAGAACAAGGTGGTTTGCTTGTCCTCTTGATAATGTGTGCGGCCACGTCTTTTGTTCATGCTGATGCTCTGGAATAGACTGTAGAAAGTAGAGTACCATGTGTTAGAATACGTATACATGTATTAAACTAGACTAGGACTCTACATTTTGTACTCCAAGTCTCCGCCTACCCCGTGTACGTCTATATATACTCTCAGTGAGAGTCAAATTAATACACCGAAATATTAGAGATTCAATATTTTCCACATGGTATCAGAGCGGTTAGTCTCACGGCGCCGATCTTAGGTTCTTTCACCACTTTTGCTAAGCGCCGCCCCCGGGGAGATTATTCCTCGGAGGCGCGGCACCCGGTCTTAATCAAAGATTAGATCGGTTCTTTAGATTAGATTAGATTCAAGTTTTCCAAATTCCCAATTCTAGATTTAGATCAATTAGCCAAATAAATCACTAAATAAACCCAGAGATCCTCAATTCCGGCACTAGTGCAGACCCCCCCTTTAACTCCGGTTGGGAGGGCCCTCTAACAGCGGTTCTACAACCGCCGAGGGTTCTGTTGAGGGGCCCTTTTAACACCGGTTCTTATACGAACCGTGTTAAAGGGTGGCGACGTGGGCTGCCAGCAGGCATTGCTCTTTAACACCGGTTCGGGCTGGAACCGGTGTTAAAGGTTCTTCTGCACTGGCAGGCAGAAGCAACCTAAATCTACGCCACGGCGAGTTACGCCCGCCTGCTCGGCGTATTTGCGAGGGGAGGGAGGGGGAATCGATCGGGAGCGGTATACACATACATCGTCATCGGTACATACGAGTACATGAATAATTAAGAAACTATTATTATACACAAACATCGTCATCGGCACATACATCGTCATCGGCACATACATCGTCATCGTTCAGTTTGGTGGATATCTAAAGAGTTCTCCGCCAGGCGTGACAACCTCATCAAGTATGAACCCCGCCAATTCCTCTTGAATGGCTCGTATGCGTTCAAATGGTAGGAGTTGGTCCCGCATCCGTTCGATCTGAATATATATGAAGAATGGGGTCAATATATATATAAGAATAAAACTCAACACAATTGATGGTAATAAAATAATGTTGTGGACTTTGTTTACTTACTCTAAGTTGTTCTAGTGCGGCTTGGCCCGTCGCACATATCGTATTGCGAATGAACTCGCAAACATAGTACCCACATAAGTTATTGCCGTGCCCCTGATGCGCGCACTTTACGAGAATAGAGAGTTCAATCAAAATAATAATCAATAAAGCATGATATAATGGAATTGGAAGCAGAATCAAAGAGATACGCAGACCTAGCTAGCTAGTATTACTTACATTTTGGTCTACAAATTTTAGTTCTTCTGACCATTCACCCACGACCCTGCGCGTGAACCTTTTCCAAACCCTGTCCGGCAAAGAAAATGGATAAAGGAGTAATTAATTACTTGTTGTCACGAAAGTTGCCGATCTAGTGCGATAATATGATTGAAATTACCTCTGGAGCATCTCTCTAAAGTCTGCCCATATCTCTTTTTCTTTTCGTAACGAGTCCATGACAAGGATTTTTCCTGAGTCGGGTTGAATGACTAGCAGAATAAAGTGGAACCTACGCACGCATAACTCATCATCAGTTACACTTAACATCGAGTAAGCCGAAATAGAGTTTGTACAAGAGAGAGGGTAACAGTACTCACGAGAAGTTGTAAGGCAATAGTATTTCCCTTTTGGTTTGTTGTCTGAGTAAAGACCTTAGCAAGTAATCTTCTGTTTGCCTGGGTTTGGTTCTTACCACTTCTTCATGAACTCTATTTGGGTCAACGAACCCAATGTCAAAAGGGCCTCCTTTCCTGCATTCCATAACCTTTTTCCTGCATAATAGTATATACATATATGGTGAGCATATATATATACATGCAATTAATGAAGTGAATGAGATGAGATATAAATTACAGAAATAGTACTTACACACAATAAAGGCTGATGACAGCTTTGTCGAGTTCCTTCTGATTGAATAGAAAATGCAAGTCTTGAATGTTGAAGTCGATCCCGTCGTCTCCGCAGAAGAAAATCTCATCTCTTATATGCGCCGTGATCCATTCTTCCTTTCTCGTCTTGCAGAAATCAAGGCACCACTTGTGCAATTTTCGCATCTTTGTTGTAGATTCTTGAGCTCCTCTTTCTTGACGAGATTCTTCCCATACTTCCATGGCTGTATGGGGTTGGCATCGCATTTGGGCAAGTTGTCTCCCATGATGTTCAAGTATGCAATGTAACTCATCCCCATCTCATTGGCCTTTCATTGTAGCTCTCCCTCGTAATCATTTACGGGAGGAGCGTCCCGTGTGTCGAACATTTGGAGCGGGGCGCATGATTGGTTTTCCTACTCTCCGAGCATGGGAACTGTTTTCTGGGGTGCCTCACGACTGCTACTTTCAGTCTCCCTACGGCGCCTTGCATCCGCCTTCAAAATCTGGTGCTCGTAGTCCGGCACAAGTGGGGTTTCAGGTTTCAAAAGATTTTTGTAAAACTTCTCCACCACCGCCGGATCTATTTTCTCCTTTGGCTCGGCCCGTCTAGGTGCAAAGAATTTCTTGACCTCTTCTTCCGAGATCCTATTGGTCTCCTCGTCGCTGCGATTCCACGGTAAAATCGGCAATGGCTTGGCGGAAGGCTGCGAGACGTAGTTTTTTGAACTCTTTGGCGTACGGTTTCCTGCGGATTTCTTTGTGGCAGTGCTAGTGATGCTCTTTGTGGCAGTGCTCTTCCGCTTACGCTGAGGAGATGGCTGAAGCACCGGAGAGATGGCTAAAGCGCCGGAGATGGCTGCGCCACAGAGATGGTATGCGCCACAGAGTTAGCTGAAGCGGCTCAAACTGCTGACGCTGCGGAGACGGCGGGGGTTCCAGTGGCCTCCAATTTGGAAGCACGATGTGTTCCTTCTTCCAAAGAATGGTTGTTTTCACTGCAAATTTGAGTTGAGTTTCCCCTTCACCTGTAGCATGGTCAAGTTGTGCTTCCTCAGATTCCTTCACAACCTCATCCACCCCGACAATAGCATAGCCATCTGGAATTAGTCGGCAGTGGTAAGTTCCACCAGCTACAGGAGGTAAGGCATAGCCGACAGCCACCTTAATGGATAAGCCCATTAATCTCACATGCAGCTCAGCGTGTTCGCTCTCCGTGATCTCATCCACGGGGTATCAAGGACCCGCCATTTCAAGCGTGGGCTGCACGTTCTCCGTGGAAGCCACGCTGCTTTTCCGCGCAGAGTCTGGGACGCCGGCAGCTTCCAATGCAGGCTCTTCGTGCCGCTGAGATGGGCCGGTAGCTTGATGGCTATGTTGTGCATTCACTTGCGCCTGCAGCGCCACAAGTGCATGTTCTATCTGTGTCATCCGCTCTGTATGCTCTTTTTCTTTTCTGCCGCGCCATCTGTAAGAGTCGCTCCACTCGGCAAACCCATCCTTCCACGTCATACCCCTGTGCCTCGTGCATGTCCAGGGTGTTCTTTTTTACCGATGGTGCGTGTGAGCTGGTCATTCTCTCTGTCGGGATGGAAGGTCCTGGCGGATGTTTCCTCGTATGCCGTGATGAGTTCAATGACGGGTTTGGCAAGGAGGGTTGGGAAGATACACAATCCTGTTTCTGGGTCCAACCTTGCCCCGATTCCGTAGAACCAAGTCTTTGCACGTAGGTCCCACCCATCTGTCTGGGGTGTGATTCCTCTAGCGCGCAGGGCCTTCTCAACTTCCTCCCACTTAGGCCTCTGAGATATGTAGCCACCTGACCCCGTCCTCTGGTGATATTCCTTCTTCTTGGCATTAAGCGTAATGGTTTCTGACCTCTTTTTAGCTATAGCACTTTTTTATATGTCACAAATTCGGGCCAGTGAGGTCTTATCTTCTCATAATACGCGTCTTCGAAATCTGGAGTCTCGCGAGCTTTGACAAATTTGTTCCATTTTGTCTTCCAGTTGCGGAAAGCGTCAGCCATCTTCTTTAGAGTCCACTCTTTGACCTTTTCCTTTATAACCGGGTTGTTTTCATCCTCCTCTGGCGGAAGGGTGAAATTTACCAACAACGAATTCCAAAGCGTTTCTTTGGATCTTTCATCGACAAAGGTACCGTCGCCCTTCTTTGGCTTATTCCAATTTTCAATTATGATTGAGATTTGGTCCCTAACAAGAACTCCAGCCCGACGTACAAATTTGTCTGCGGCCTTCTTGGGCTCCATCGGCCTGCCATCAACACGGACTGCTTCGATCGTGAACTTTGCACGATCTTTCAACCGATGGCTCTACCGCTTGCTCTTTTTCGTAGAAGAAGATGGTTGCTGGCTGGTCGATCCAGAGGGCTAAAAGAAGAAAGAAGCGTTAATTAATACATGTAGAAGAAGATTGTTGGTGGAAGTCAGCAGAGGCTTAATCAATGCATATACCTCGCCGGACTTTGTAATCACTAAATTGCGTTCACTGGAGTCTTCATCTTCTCCATGACTACTTGAGCTGTCATCATGTCCCTCCAAGTTCAGATATTGTGAGGTGTCCTCATCAATAATGTTCTCCATTATTTCTTCTTCTTCAAGGTTTCTACTAAGTGGATCCATAGTTTCTAAAACAATAATATTATCTAGAGTAAGAGTGTAGACATTCAAGTGGACTTGGATTCATACACAAATATACATATTATTCATACAAAAATACACAAATAAATACACAAATGAAATTAAAACCCTAAGGATGCTTGATCATTTTAAACGAGTTCCGAGGGGTCCAAACCCTAATTCGAGAAATCCGGATGCATATGAGAGGGCTAGCTACAGGGGCGACGGGCTGGCGGCGTTGAGAGGCGACCTAGGGCGCAAGGTAGCGTGATACGCCTACCTAAAGCGAGGCGTTGTTCGAAGAGGAGGCCGAGGCAAGCATTATAGTGTCGGGCCGCCTCGGTAAGATGGTCACCGAGCGGCAGCCGACGCAAACAACTTGGCAGAATTGGCGGCCCCAGAGACCTATGGTAAAGGGTTTTCCCCGTCTTCTGCCCCGCCCGTTGTCCCCAAGATAGGCCCTAGACCGAGGGGAGAAGCCACGACGCTCGCCAAAGAGCTGCCCGCGCAGTCCACCTTCTTCAATTCTAAGGTCGCCACCGACATTCCTTTTTTATTTATCTATTTTTTCTAAGGCATGATCCACCTTCTAAGGTCACAAGCGATCCACGAAAGCAGCAGCGCCGGCGTCGGACTAAGCAGCGTGCGCTGCCAGACTCCACTGGCGGTGCTGCCGTCCCGTACACTAAACTACACTAAATAACGGCGATGGCGACGGCCGGGACATAGGCGGCGATGGCGACAGGCGTGGACGTCCGACGGCGACGGCGAGCTCCTCTGCTAATTTCGTTCCTGGTTCGATCGATTTGGCTGGGGGAAGAGAGGAAGGGGAAGGCGACATTTAATAGCCCCCCTTTAACACCGGTTCTAGCCACGAACCGGTGTTAAAGAATTGCTTCACGCGCATTTATTAACACTCTTTAACACCAGTTCGGACAAAACCGTGTTAAAGGGGGAGGTGTGTGAACGAATAATAATGCCCCTTTAACACGTTCCCTGTCGAACCGGTGTTAAAAGGGCATTTATTTCATGCATTAAAGGGGCATTTTTAATTCAAAAAATAGGATATGAATTTAAAAAATTCATATCTTTTTCATTTCAACTCAGAAAAATATGAATAATATATCATAATTTTCAGAAAAATAATATCTATCCATTCATGTAAAAACATTTTATATTTACTTTACATGAAAATTTTCAAAATGATTAAAATACTTACATATAAATTTTGATTATTCAATTCAAACAAAAATAAATTGTTAAATCCTAAAACTTTGAACATAAGAAATATTAAGCATCTAAAAAGGAATCTAACCCTATTTTATTAGAGCAAATCATATTTTAATGCCGCGTCTTTTGTATTAACATTTTTGAATTGATTGGATATTTAAATGCCGCATCTTTTGTATACACTTGAATCTGACCAAGCCTCGCTCAACTTGCATTGTTTTTTTTGATAAAATAGCATATTGTGAACCTAAAAATGATTTTTGTAAAAAATGATGAGCATCGTATCATGTACCTGTAGTTCATATCTGACCCACTTCCTACCGATTCGGCAGGAATTTGTCTTTTTCACCAGAGGTGGAAGGAAAGGTTTCAGATCCCCCTGTTGGTACATTGTCCATATAAGGTGGTCTAGTATTTTTGTAAAATGTGTTGGTGGTTTTTTGAATTAGTCATTTGGTGGTTGCTTCATAAAACCGTCTGTTTTTTATGCTCGGAAAATGGAAAATGCCTTTTTGGTGCGATAAAAAGGAAAAGTTCCTCTTGCAACATTGTTTTCCATGCCATGATGCACATGTATGCACAATATGGCCATATTATCACAAACTATGCCTTGATGCTAGCCATAACATTGGTCATTTGACCCGAAAGCCAAGAAACCTCGAATGAGATAGGTCATTTTGTGAAGGTTTTTTTGAGACATAATCAATATACCAAGTTTGACATTTTTCCTTCTAACTATGTTACATAATATAACACCACGTGAAGGTTTCGCACTGTTTCGATCTTTTTTTATTTTTTTATCCGCGTCTTAAACTATCGACAAACTTTGTCGAACAACGGGCATGATGATTCTTAGCTCGGGGCCAAGCCTCGCTCAACTTGCATTGTTTTTTAGATAAAATAGCAAATTGTGAACCTAAAAATGATTTTTGTAAAAAATCATGAGCATCGTATCATGTACCTGTAGTTCACCCACTTCCTGCCGATTCGGCAGGAATTTGTCTTTTTCACCAGAGATGGACGGAAAGGTTTCAGATCCCCCTGTTGGTACATTGTCCATATAAGGTGGTCTAGTATTTTTGTAAAATGTGTTGGTGGTTTTTTGAATTAGCTATTTGGTGGTTGCTTCACAAAACCGTCCGTTTTTTATGCTCGGAAAATGGAAAATGCCTTTTTGGTGCGATAAAAAGGAAAACTTCCTCTTGCAACATTGTTTGCCATGCCATGATGCACATGTATGCACAATATGGCCATATTATCACAAACTATGCCTTGATTCTAGCCATAACATTGGTCATTTGACCCGAAAGCCAAGAAACCTCGAATGAGATAGGTCATTTTGTGAAGGTTTTTTTGAGACATAATCAATATACCAAGTTTGAGATTTTTCCTTCTAACTATGTCACATAATATAACACCACGCGAAGGTTCCGCACTGTTTTGATCTTTTTTTATTTTTTATCCCCGTTTTAAACTATCGACAAACTTTGTCGAACAACGGGCATGATGATTCTTAGCTCGGGGCCAAGCCTCGCTCAACTTGCATTGTTTTTTTGATAAAATAGCATATTGTGAACCTAAAAATGATTTTTGTAAAAAATCATGAGCATCGTATCATGTACCTGTAGTTCATATCTGACCCACTTCCTACCGATTCGGCAGGAATTTGTCTTTTTCACCAGAGGTGGACGGAAAGGTTTCAGATCCCCCTGTTGGTACATTTTCTATATAAGGTGGTCTAGTATTTTTGTAAAACGTGTTGGTGGTTTTTTGAATTAGCCATTTGGTGGTTGCTTCATAAAACCGTCCGTTTTTTATGCTCGGAAAATGGAAAATGCCTTTTTGGTACAATAAAAAGGAAAACTTCCTCTTGCAAAATTGTTTTCCATGCCATGATGCACATGTATGCACAATATGGCCATATTATCACAAACTATGCCTTGATTCTAGCCATAACATTGGTCATTTGACCCGAAAGCCAAGAAACCTCGAATGAGATAGGTCATTTTGTGAAGGTTTTTTCGATACATAATCAATATACCAAGTTTGAGATTTTTCCTTCTAACTATGTCACATAATATAACACCACACGAAGGTTTCGCACTGTTTCGATCTTATTTTATTTTTTATTCCTTTTTTAAACTATCGACAAACTTTGTCGAACAACGGGCATGATGATTCTTAGCTCGGGGCCAGCCTCGCTCAACTTGAATTGTTTTTTTGATAAAATAGCACATTGTGAACCTAAAAATGATTTTTGTAAAAAATCATGAGCATCGTATCATGTACCTGTAGTTCATATCTGACCCACTTCCTACCGATTCGGCAGGAATTTGTCTTTTTCACCAGAGGTGGACGAAAAGGTTTCAGATCCCCCTGTTGGTACATTGTCCATATAAGGTGGTCTAGTATTTTTGTAAAATGTGTTGGTGGTTTTTTGAATTATCCATTTGGTGGTTGCTTCACAAAACCGTCTGTTTTTTATGCTCGGAAAATGGAAAATGCCTTTTTGGTGCGATAAAAAGGAAAACTTCCTCTTGCAACATTGTTTGCCATGCCATGATGCACATGTATGCACAATATGGCCATATTATCACAAACTATGCCTTGATTCTAGCCATAACATTGGTCATTTGACCCGAAAGCCAAGAAACCTCGAATGAGAACTAATAGTAAGTTACATAAAGCCGAACTAGAACTGAAAATTAAGATACATAAAAGAACTGAAAATTAAGATACATAAAAGAACTGAAAATTAAGATACATGGCCAGATTAAGTAACAATTGGCCGAACTTGTTTCGGAATGTTGGAATGATTCAGTCATGCTCCCGCCATACTAGCCATCAGTAGTCGTTACACTTGCCATGCCGTCATCGCCGTCGCCGCCGGGTCGCCATAATTGAACCTCGGAGAGTACGCTGGGCTGGACTTGAGGGTAGCGCGTGGCTGGACTTGAGGGTAGCGCAGACGGGGTTAGAGTCGGCGGCGGTGTCATAGGCCATGACGCTCGAGAGTCCGATCGGCCACCATAGCCGACGGCCGGCCTCGTTGAAGTTAGGAGGAGGTGGGCCGTCCTCCTCGTGCTGGCGGCGCCCTCTACGCCGATCCACGAAGAAGGCTTCCCAAGTAGGGAAATAGTCGATGCCATCTCGGGATTCCTCCGCTGCTCCGGCGTGAGCTCAAGTAGTAGTGGTTCGTGATGGCCATCCGCTGCCACACCTAGAGGGACAGAGGAACTGCACGCCTCCGGCCAAAGATCCAGCCGACGGGACACAAGAGGCTGAGGGGTAGTTCGAGGCGCAAGCGCCTCCGCCTCGGGGTTAGTGCTACGGTGGAAGCCATGGGAAAGAGTGATGAGGTTGCAGATATGAGTCTAGAGATGTGCAATGACAATGGAGGCCAACCCTACATATATATATAGTGAATCTGGCGGGAAGAACTGAGGGAAGAATCAAGGGAAGAAAAATGGGGAAGAAAAATGGCAGGAAGAAAATGACGGAAAAAATGGCGGATGAACCTTTAGTCGGTTGGAGACACCAACCGGGACAAAACACGAAGTCAAGACGAATAATAGGGGTGAGTGTCGACATTATGTCGTGGCGTAGGTGTACCTTGTCCGGATGGTGTCACCAACCGGACTAAAGATGAACCTTTAGTCCCGGTTGGAGACACCAACTAGACTAAAGATGAACCTTTAGTCCCGGTTGGAGCCACCAACCGACAAAACACGAGTCAAGACTAATAATAGGGGTGAGTGTCGACATTATGTCGTATGGCGTGTACCTTGTCTTGATGGTGTCACCAACCGGACTAAAGATGAACCTTTAGTCCCGATTGGAGACACCAACCGGGACAAAACACGAGTCAAGACTAATAATAGGGGTGAGTGTCGACATTATTTCGCAAGTGACACTATGTCGAGCTGCTTGTACTATAAATAGGCATCCTTGTGAGTCCAGTCCTCCACCAGTTTGAGGCATCTCCAAGATGGTTTTCAGAGCAGGACACCACTACGGCCAGTTTGTGGAGATGCCGACGGAGCCCAGGCCCCTCCGGCATCTCCGAGAACTGGTCATAGAGGCACTCCTAATATGTGAAATTAGTTAGCTCCTGTGTATTGATCTAGTTAGAGAAGTTACAAAGCTGCAAGATGGTTTTCGAGGCGAGGACACCACTACGGCCAGTTTCGGGAGATGCCGACGGAGCCCAGTCCTCCCATCTCCAAGAAACTGGTCATAGAGGCACTCCTAATATGTGACTGCTGCGTTTGGAGATCAGATCTTAATGGTAAGTACGAATCGGGACAACTTCTTCTCATAGTCCCGGTCCATCCACAAAACAAGACTAACACTCAAGACATGTATTAATATTAAAAATATGATATAGAGTTACATAATATGAGCATGAACTTCTTGGCATATGTCCTTCCTTATGATCGCTTCAGACGTAACCACGGAGTATCTTCTTTACTTAACGAAATGCTTGGGTCAGTTTTCACTGTGAAGGGCGGAATTTCATCAAACTTATTATAATCTTCTGACATGTCTGCCTTGTCCTCGATTCCCACGATGTTTCTTTTCCCTGAAAGAACTATGTGACGCTTTGGCTCATCATATGATGTATTCGTTTGCATATTTTTTCTTTTTTTGGTCTGGAGGACATGTCCTTCACATAAAAAACCTGAGCCACATAATTGGCTAGGACGAATGGTTCGTCTAAGTTCTTGTCTACCTTCATAAGATTGTTGAGATCCACCGTTGTCATTCCATACTTCTTGTCTACCTCAACCCTCCTCCCCGTTAGCTTGACGATTTGCATCGAAACAAGGGACCTTAAAATTAGGTCCATAGTCAAGTTCCCATATCTCCTCTATGAACCCATAATACATGGTCTTCGCCCATTGTCTTCGCTTGCATCAAGCGGACACCACTATTTTGGTTGGTGCTCTTTTTATCTTGGCATATCATGTAAAATGTATTACCATTTAACTAGTACCATTGGAAAGTACATACAACGAAGATGGTGTCCTCGCCAACAAGTACAGCTGATCCCCAACAATTGGTGTTATTCGTGAGAAGTCTTTGCAGCCAGCCGCCAAAACTCGCCATGTGTTCACTTATAATCCATTCATCGACCGCCCGGGTGTTTGAGGCGTATTAAATTCTTGTGTTCATTGATATACGGGGCAACCAAGATAGATCTTTGTAAAACCGTGTAGTGTGCTTGATTGAGAGAATGTCCGTCCCTACATATCACTGCTTTACATCCTAGGGTGCCTTCTCCATGCAGTCTCCCCTCATGTCGTGATTCTGGAACACCAATCGCCTTAAGGTCAAGAATAAAATCAACACAGAACTCAATGACCTCCTCTGTTACATAGCCCTTGGAGATGCTTCCTTCTGGCCTAGCACGATTATGAACATATTTCTTTAAGACTCCCATGTACCTCTCAAAGGGGAACATATTGTGTAGAAATACAGGACCGAGAATGGCAATCTCTTCTACTAGGTGATCCAGGAGATGCGTCATAATATTGAAGAAGGATGGTGGGAACACCAACTCAAAGCTGACAAGACATTGGGCCACATCTGTTTGTAACCCTGGTAGGCTTTCTGGATCGATTACCTTCTGAGATATTGCATTGAGGAATGCACATAGCTTCACAATGGGTACTCGAACATTTTCGTAGAAGCCCCTCAATGCAATCGGAAGCAATTGTGTCATAATCACGTGGCCATGAGACTTCAGGTTTTGGAATTTTTTCTCCGCCATATTTATTATTCCCTTTATATTCGACGAAGCCGACGGGACCTTGATACCGCTCGACATTCAAAAAAATTTCCTTCTCGCTTTGGTAAGAGCATAAATGGCAGGAGTTAAGTGGCATCGTTTACCCTTCTCGTTCTCAGGATGCATAGGCTCTTCAGGGGCTTTCAGACGTTGCTGGTCCTGCCGTGCTTCCGGTGTATCTTTTGTCTTCCCATACACTCCTAGAAAGCCTAGTAGGTTCACGCAAACATTCTTCGTCACGTGCATCACGTCGATTGAAGAGCGGACCTCTAAGACTTTCCAATAGGGTAGGTCCCAAAATATAGATTGCTTCTTCCACATGGGCGCGTGTCCGACATCGTCATTCGGAACAGATAGACTGCCAGGACCTTTTCCAAAGATTACTTCTAGGTCCTTGACCATACCAAATACCTCCTCACCGGTACGGAGGACAGGCTTCCTCCGGGGTTCTGCCAGACGTTTGAAATGCTTGCCTTTCTTTCTTACTAGATGCAGGTTCGAAGGAATCGCGATACCCTAGGTACACAACCTTCTTACATTTATCCAAATATACACTTTCAGTCTCATCTAAATAGTGTGTGCATGCATTGTATCCCTTGTTTGTCTGCCCTGAAATGTTACTAAGAGCAGGCCAATCATTGATGGTTACGAAAAGCAATGCTCAGGGTCAAATGGCTCCCCTTTGTGCTCATCCCACATACGTACACCTGGTTTGGCCCACAGCTGTAAAAGTTCTTCAACTAATGGCCTTAGGTACACATCAATGTCGTTGCCGGGTTGCCTCGGGCCTTGGATGAGCACTGGCATCATAATGAACTTCCTCTTCATACACAACCAAGGAGGAAGGTTATAGATACATGAGTCACAGGCCAGGTGCTGTGACTGCAGCTCTGCTCACCAAAAGGATTCATGCCGTCTGTACTTAGACCAAACCTTAAGTTCCTTGCATCACGTGCGAAGTCCGGGTACTCTCGCCGACTTTTCTCCACTGTGACCCATCATGGGTGTCTCAACATCGCGTCTTTCTTACGGTCTTCCATGTGCCATCACAACAACTTGGCATGCTCTTTATTTCGAAGAGACGTTTTAACCGTGGTATTATAGGAGCATACCACATAACCTTGGCGGAACCTTCTTCCTAGGGGCCTCGCCTCAACATCGCCAGATCGCCTCGTCGATCTTATACCGCAGAAAGGCATACCGCATGCATCCAAATTCTCGTACTTCTCACCGCGGTAGAGGATGCATCATTAATGCAGCATGTATCTTCCGCGCCTAATCCTAGAGGGCGACAACCTTCTTTGCTTGGTATGTCTTGTCGGGCAACTCATTATTTCTTGGAAGAAGATTCTTCATTTTACCAACAACTTTGAAAATACGCCGTCACACACCGTTCTTCTCGCCTTCCATTGCAGAAAATCCAGGTGGTACCTAGCTTTTGTGGCCATCTTCGCAAGTTGGATACAAAAATGTTTTGTGATCCTTTAACATCTGCTCCAGCTTCTCCTTCTCCTTTTCAGTTTCACATTCTTCCTTTGCATCAGTAATGTCCCGACCAAGATCGTCATCAGCGGGCCCATCTGCTCCCTCTCGATCTTCATTATCTACCCTGCTAAAGATCATCATATTCAGGATACATATTATGATAGTTGTCATCATCCTCTTCTTCTTCGTTGTCTTCCATCACAACCCCTTTTTCTCCGTGCTTGGTCCAACAATTATAGCTGGGCATGAAACCGGATCGAAGCAGGGCGTGAATGGTTCGGTATTTGAGTAGTCTTTCTTGTTCGACAAAGGAACACACGGACAACACATAAAACCATTGTGACCACGGTTTGCATTAGCCACAACGATGAAATTTTGGAGGCCCGTAATGTACTCGGAAGTGCGACGGTCACCGTACATCCATTGCCGGTTCATCTGCATTAATATGTAGTATATATCAAAAATTAATAGGGAGATGACCATTTATATATATAGTACATCAATGACACATGAAAGGATAGTTGCTGACCTCGACCGAGACGGAAAGAGCAACGAGTAAACTTATTTTGAGCTCTCGGGCATTTCACGGAACACCTCTTGTGCATATGAAAAAAACACAAACTAGCACTCTTCACACCCTCTTGCTAGGCTCCAAAATGAGATAGTGAAAAAATGGAAGAGTGGGGTGTGTGGGCTGCGGTGGTATCTTATATAGCCCCCCCTTTAACACCGGATCAAGCCATGAACCGTGTTAAAGGGGCTGTGCGGCCATCATAGGTCCTTTAACACCGGTTCGTGGCACGAACCGGTGTTAAAGGGGGGCTCCTTTTTTGCCGCAGGGGCCACGCTGGTATGGCCCCCCCTATAACACCGGTTCTTCGAACCGGTGTTAAAGCCCTTTTTCTGGATCAACAAAAGGCCTCGTTTCCACTAGTGCGGCAAGAAAATCCAGCAGAAAAAGGTTCATCGGCACCAACAATCCCTAGGCGTGGCGGCAGATCCATGTCTACCCGCACGACACGAGGAACAAGAGGCGTGGTTAGCGCACCGACGCGAGCTGTGTGTCGCCAGGCGCAGGGTGCTGCCAGGTCCATGCAGAAGATCTTCATTACGTGCACGCAGGAAGAGCCTCAACACACAGGAGACTTCATGCAGCTCTACACATCTGTACGCGCGCACCACGACCGGCCACAATTCAGCTGGTTGCACCACCCGTCCGAGTAGGGGTGTGGTGGTTGCTTGCTAGCTAGCTGCACATCCCCTCTTTTTTTTGAACAAGGGAGAGCCCCCGAAGGGGCCGGAAGCCTTTCATTAAAATAAGACGGAGGAGTTACAAATTTTCACGCTGGACCCTAGAAAATCTGAAGTTGCAACTAGATCCACACGCTTTACAAAAAGGACCCTAAAATTATCTTGGAGAAAGCCATCGGGTCCTTCTTCCAATCCGCCTCTGCATCTGATGGGCCTCGCGATGGAGGTTGAAGAAGCTCCGGAAATCTTCACCGGCGAGCTAGAAGGCCTCGATTTGGCCAGGATAATCGGGTGGCATCTTGCTTCCGATTTGGAACTGCAGCAGAAAGTGGCTCCACTACTCCTTGGTCGATCATCACCACCGCTCCTCAGATCTCCACCTCTTCTAGTCACCACCTCTGTGCTCAAGAAGAAAAAAGGGATCGAAGAACAGCGACAACTCACCACCAGGATCCGCTGAATCTGCTCAACGAAACCGAGCTCCTTCCTCAGAGCTCCTGCCCGAGATGAGGAAGGGAAACCGAAGAAGATGCAGACGCAGAGAATCCGACGACTAGCACAGTACCAACTCCAATCCTCGAGACACGACTCTGCACAGCGACCTTCCTCCTCGCCACCACGGCCGGCTAGGAAGGCCAGAGCAGAGTCAATCCCGCCTCGAATCCTCTCCCCCTCGCCGCCACGGCCGGCCAGGACAGGAAGAACGAGGTGGGGATCCCGCATCTAGAGATAGCACCAACACCCCACGGCTTTATTGGCGAAGAAGCTCTCCACATCGCCCTCCGCAGCGACCGACTCCGCCCACCGGAGAACCACCGCAAGGAACCATGGGAGAAAGCAAATCCAGATCCAGCCGCGAGGACCTAGAAGCTTCTTCTTCCGGGCAAGACGCCCACACATGGCACGAGGCCAAACACTACATTTACCACTACTACTAAAACCTACAACTATGCCGGCGCCAACCTCCAGCCGCCACTCACCGGCTAGTCCGGCGAGGGAGGCATGGGAGGGGCCCGGGAGGGAAGGGTGGACTCTCAAGTGCCCTCTCCATCCTACCCTTTGCAGCCTCCCTGCTATAGTACTTCGCAGCCTCCCCGTCGGTGCCGGGCCGATCCGAAACCAATCTCGCCGGCGTTGCCGGTCGAGTGAGGCGGAGGAGAGATGCCGGCACTCCTTCTTCGGGAGGTTATAGAGGTAGGACTTGGTCGTGTGCCGGTAGTTGGCTTCGTGCCAGGAGTTTGCCGTCGTGCTCTCTTGGCCAGATTTGGTGGCTGCTGGTATGCCTTGCCGTCATCGTCCTTGTGGTGGTGATGGAGATGGATCCTGCCAGCATCTCCCTCAATAAGGCCTCTGTCGGGTGGCGTTCTGGTGGTTGGTGGTGGCGTCCCTCCTCGGCTGGCCACGGTGGCGAGGGAGAAGGGACGCGTTCCTGGCCACCCCAGCTCCGCTATTCGTGGGGTTTCTTCCCTTCGGTGTCTCTGCACGGCGACGAAGGGCCGTCCTGGTCTTTCTCTCTCGAGCTCCTGAGGCGGGAGTGCAGAGATCTTGGGGATAGGTACGGGAGCCCCAGTAATAAGTGCAATTTGTGCTCTCCCGTCTTGATCTAGAAGCTGCGATGGATTCTTCGATTCCCGGCCGGCCGTGGTGATGAGGGGGAGGAAGGAATCGTGATGCCGCTTCTGGATCTGTGGAGGTAGCTTCGCCTTCGTTTTGCGGTCAACAATCTTCGGCTTTGCTTTCTCTCGGTCGGCCATGGAGGCGAGAGAGAGGGGCAAAGCAATCTCAACTTCTTGGACCGTAGGCAAGACGTTGGGGAGCTTCTGGAGCTTCAGCTTCCCCTGGCGATTCCTAAGCCGTCTGTTGCTGCGCCCGTTTGTGCTTTTCCATAGTGGCCCTTAGGCAGTGATGAGTCTGCCGGACCTCTGCCTGTTCTGGCCGAAGGGAGGCCGTGGGTTTCAACCTCCTTTGGAGGCCCCTTCCCGAAGCCTGGATCCAGGGCTCGTCGTCTCGATGTTGGCAAGTGGTTCGTCCCCGTCGGTGCCAAGATGGCTGGATCCTCGCTTCTTCTCCGGTTTGATAGGCGTAACGAGCAAGAGACCTTGATCTCGCCGGTTCTCGGCTGGAGATCGCCGGAGTTCGGTGGCAGAGACACCCAAGGTTCAGATTGTAATCTTGGTTTATCTTTTGAGGTGCTTTGTGTAAAGTGGAGGCCCCTATATTTTTTTCTAGCCTGGCTAGGGTGTTTCTTGCTAGAGGCCTCCCATATCCTTGTACCTGCCACGTCCTTAATCGCAGCTTCTAGGGCCGTCGAGGCCCTTTTTCGTTCAAAAAAAAAACAAATCAGCTGGTTGATCTAAAAGAGGCCAAGCTATGAAGACGTACGTGCTCACCTTTCCATACCAGATCGGATCCCGATCGAGCCGGCTAGGAGCACGCGCAGATGAGGGCGACAAGCCCTGCATGCAGCCCCCGATTCAATCGGGCATGCTGCACTGCTCGATCCACTCCGATCTCAGCTGCAGCACGTCCACATGTGCATGCTGTTGGGGATATGCTATATGGGTATCCTCATAGCATGTCTCTTATCCAACTAACCCGGGTGGCCCATAGTCGGTAGCATGGCCCGTGGCCTGCTGGGCGGCCCAGTTAGGTGGATCCAGAAGGGAGGCCCATGCCGGATAAAGGAAGGTTACGGTGGAGTCACCAGCGTACCCGGAGCCTTGGAGTACAAGATACACAAGACTAGTGATAGACGGTGTAGGACTCTGTAACCTGTCCGGCTAGGACTTTTTCCTGTAACCCTAGAACCTGACGGCTATATAAGTCGGGCCTATGGGAGCCTTTAGGGCACAACTTAGTATCGTTTTATACACACGTCGCACATCGAACCTATCTCTGTAACTCGGCGTATTGCCATTATAGTGATTTATAGCAGGAGTAGGATTCCGCCACCGCTGGGATCTGAACTCGGTAAGTCGTGTTACTGCACTCACAACCGTCCGCCTTACCCCACATCTCTAAACACGCACTGTGAGGACCCCTCCATGGCGTACTCGTCGGCAATACCACGATAGTTGGCGCCCACTGTGGGGCAAGAGGCTCTTCAGGCTCTTCAGCGGGCGAGGACTAAGATCTTCACGGGAATCGGCGAAACCGTAGCCATCGGTCGCATTCTCTTCTCCGAGAATGTTCCGATCGTCCCCCCCGACGAGTTCTGGATGCCGGCGAAGACGAACCCTACGCGGTGTTCGATCGTTCCTATCGGAGACATCCACCTCTTCATCGGCGAAACCGACTCGGGCACTAGTTCCCTGGGAGTCGGAGGAGCATCAAGACCCGCACGGACCGCCTACGGGAAGGAGACGTTCGCGGAAGGGTCGATGTCGGATCTCTCTTCGGAGTTTGCCGGCAAAGATCGGAAAGCATCAAGACCCGCACGGACCGCCTACGAGCAGGATACGTTCGCGGAAGGATCGATGTCGGATATCTCCTCGGAGTTTGCCAGCAAAAATCGGAAAAATTCAAGACCCACCCAAACCACCCCTGTGCAGGATATAAAGGTGGAAGATCACTGCAAATCCGCCGGCTTTGTCCGTGCGTCTGGACAGCAGAGATCCAAGTTCGTCGGCGTGGTTACCATCTTTGATCTGGCGCGCTGTGTTCAGAGAGAGGGCGAAAACCCCCGCGACTACCTCGCCAGGTGGCTCCGTATACGCGCCGACCTGGCCAATTAACCCAATGATGATGCCATCTATCACTTTGTGGAAGGACTGGACCATGGCACGCTTCTCCGACATTCTCTAAGGTGGCAACAGGCGTCAGGCCGACTTACCTTCGAAGGCATGGTGAACACCGTCAACAACTTGCACTCATTAACGGAGCCCCTCCGATTCAGCCACCACCACCGCCTCCGGCCTCCATCGTCGCAGCAGCACCACCACCTCTAGTCATCGTCGAGGCTATTGCACCTCCACCGCCCATCATCGAGGAAGTCCTGGCACCCTCTGAATCTGTCATTGACGCACTTTATGCTGATTTCAATGCAGATTCAGAGGAGATAGACTTCAGTCCAGAAGAGCTAGACTCCTCTATGCAGGAGATGGAGGAGGAGTACTCGCGCAACGAGCAAGCTGATAACACCGTCATGTCCCGAGGGGTGTTCGTCAGCATTGGGACAGCGATGGATGAAGACCAACCCGGGCAAGCTCCGCCAACGGCGCTGGAAAAGGGAAGGGGCCACTTATTGCTGCCGACAATAATCGCCCAAAACTCATGCCTCCTCCGCCTAAACCAGTGCAGCAGCCGCAGGAACTCGGCACCGGTCCAAGCAACAACAACACCGCAAACTTGCCGCCTCCAGCATCCACGTCGGCCGCAGCCCATGTTACTCCAGCTGATAGAGTGATGTACGACAATCTCCTCGTTGAGCCACTAACCGTTGATCATATCCGGAACGTGACTCAGCTCGACGAAAAGCGCCAGCAGCTGCTGGAGGAGGCGCAAGCCATCGCGGAGCAAGGCACTAAGCTAGATCGAGATCTGGTCAACGCGCAGAAGTCCATAGAGAAAGCTAGAGCAATGGAGGCCGAGTACAAGACTCTGCTACAGCAGCAGAAGGCTAAGAAGGCTCCGGCTCGCGTCATCAATGATCCTGGTGTATGGCGCAACCTAGGATGGGCTCCCTCGAAGCCGGCACAGGCCAAGCCATACATTGATAGTGAAGGCAAGCATGTGATGCCCACCCCACTCCTTAACCTCGCCATCGCCAAGACCCTTCTGGAGCAGGCTAGATCGCCTGAGGCAATAGAACAGGTTTACGACCTAGTGGCCAAGGAGGTAAAGCAGCAGGAAAAGGCCACCTCTCAGAGGCTTGAGTCTGACGAAGCGCTCTGCCGATCTAGCCAGTACAAACCGCCAAGGGACATATCTCCTCAAGATGTCGGATCACAGAAGGGTTCATCAGAACGAAGACGGAGGGATGCGCGCAACAGGAAGGATGTTATCCCCATATCCTCCGACCACGGAGAAAGAGCCCAACCTCGCCGCCCATCGCCACCGCCCCGATCCCCCCGATGTTAGGAAGACTACAAGACTCACCATCGCACGGATATGCCTCCACCAAAGCAGTGCGGCATCGTCATCCGCGACAACGCGGCACAGACCCGTCATGATGAAGAGCGCCACCAAGGACATAAGGACATATCACACCACGACCCTCCGCGTCTGACAAGCAACCGCGATAGGCGTGGGGCGTCGCAGGAGGGTAACAGCAAGAAGGCTAACCCACCGCCACCTCCGCCTCCATCGCTGCCAAGCAGTCACCATGGCGGAAGAGGCCTGCGTCGTTCACGCAGCCCGTCCCCTGTTGACAACAAGAAGAAGAACCCGGAGCCATACGATGCACGTTTGCGGATCGATAAGATCCACGAGGCCCGGGAAGGACCATACCTGGGACCACGTTGCTTTGGACCTACAATACGGTCGCAACTTACCCCAAAGGTTTCCGGATTGACAAGACCATCAAGCCCTATGACGGCACCGCCAAGCCGCCACATGGTTGCAGGACTACGGCAACGCGGTGGAGATTGCCGGAGGCAACCCCAACGTCACCGTCAAGTACCTCCCGTTAATGTTGGCAGGAACGGCCCGTCAATGGATCGACGACTTACCAGAGAGATCTATCTACAACTGGCTGGACATGCAAGAAGCATTCACCAAGAAGTTTGAGGGTACATACAAGCGTCCCTGCACTGTGGGCGATCTACAGCGGTGCGTGCAGGAGAAAGACGAGACATCTCACGCCTACCTCTCCCGCTGGCTGGATATGAAGAATTCCTGCGCAGGAGTGCACACCCAGACCGCCATGGCCGCCTTCATCGATGGGTTGGAAAGGGGCACGTTGCTCCGACATAAGCTGAAGTGCTTGCAGGACAATCATCAGCTTGACTTGAATCAGATGATTCAGTTAGCTAGTGAGTTCGCAGCTGCCGACGACGATGCTCGTGGCTCTTTGCTGGCAACGGCCGTTCCAACTCAAGCTCGGAGGAACAGCAGTACAAAGCGGAAAACCGCTCCAGAAGAAAAGCAATCTACCGACATGGTCGCAATGACTTTTGCAGGACGAGGAGAAGGCTGACAACGTGGCCGAGGAAGGGGAGCAGGCTGCGGGAAGCAACGAGGAAGTGAAACCAACTCGGCGCCGCTCCGCGTCCCCCAAACCTACGAAGAGTACCATGATATGCCGTGCCTCGTACACCTCGACGCCAACGGCAAGGCCACCCATACCAATCGACACTGCAAGTTCGTCAACGACCTCAAGGAAGACCCGGAGTCCGGCTATAAGCAAAGTCGGAAGAACAGACCGTGAGGCAAGGGCAAGGGGAAGAAGAAGGAGGAGGGGTCCAAGGATTCAAGTGACATGGACGAGGACGTTGACCCCAAGCACGCCGCCAAGAGCAACGACAAGGGCAAGAACCCCTTCGCAAAGAAGGCCCCAGTCTACCACACTTTCCTTGGCACCCCCACCGTCCGACAACAGAAGACCTCTCTAAGGATCCTGATGGCAACTCTCCCCCTAGTCCCCCAATACCTGCGCTGGTCGGAAGTTCCAATCACTTGGGACAGGACGGACCACCTAGACCTTGTGCCCACGGAGAACCAGTACGCCATGGTCATCAACCCATTGATTGACGGCGTGGAGTTCACCAAGTGCATGGTGGATAGTGGAAGCAGCATCAACATCATGTACCTGGATACACTACAGAAGATGAACTTGACGGAGGCAAACCTAAGGCAGACCAACACCATGTTCCATGGCGTAGTTCCTGGTCGGGAGGCTCAGTCCCTTGGGTGCATCACACTTCAGGTAGCCTTTGGTGACATTAATAATTACCACCAAGAGCGCATGACCTTTGAGGTGGTCCCCTTCAAGAGCGTGTACCACGTCATATTCGGCCGCGACATATTCCACACGTTCATGGCCAAGCCATGATTCGTCTACAACAAGCTCAAGATATCCGGACCGAACGGTGTCATCACTATATCCGTAAGCTTTACCAAGGCAAGGGACTGCGAGATCAACGAAGCAGCCGTTGCAGAAGCTGTCCTCTACAGCAAAGAATTCAAAGAGATCCAAAGCAAGGTCAATGACTCAGAGATGCCCGCGTCGAAGAAGCAGATCTCCGACTCTGCTCCTGCGTTCAAGGCCGCCATCGATACCAAGCCGGTGGAACTTGTGGTAGGCGATGCCTCCAAGACCGTCGCCATTGGGACGAACCTGGATCCCAAATAGGAAAGCGCGCTCGTCGAGTTCCTCCGTGAGAATAGGGACATCTTTGCCTGGCAGCCTGCCGACATGAAAGGTGTACCTAGGGAACTTGCCGAGCACAGCTTAAACATAGATCCAAAATGTAAACCAGTGAAACAACCTCTACGACGCTTCGGAGATGAGAAGAGACGCGCCATTGGCAAATAGATAGCTAGGTTACTTAAGGCTGAGTTTATCCGAGAAGTCCTTCACACCTGATGGGTGGCCAATCCTGTACTTGTCCCCAAAAAGGGAACCAATGAATTAAGAATGTGCATTGATTACACCGGCTTGAACAAAGCATGTCCCAAAGATCCGTTTGCTTTGTCTCGCATTGACCAAGTCATTGACTCGACGGCTGGCTCGGAACTTTTGTGTTTTCTCGATGCATACTCAGGATACACCAGATCAAGATGAGGAAGTCGGACCAATTGGCCACTTCGTTCACTACCCCATACGACACGTTTTTCTATGTCACGATGCCCTTTGGGCTGAAAAACGCAGGTGCTACCTACCAGCGGACAATGCAACGTTGCCTTCATGACCAAATTGGTCGGAACGTTCACGCCTATGTGGACGATATCGTGGTGATGTCTAAAAAGTCAAACGACTTAATCTCCGACTTAAAAGAAACCTTTGATAATCTCCGGAAATACAGCATGATGCTCAACCCTAAGAAGTGCGTCTTCGGGGTTCTATCCGGCAAACTGTTGGGCTTCATCGTTTCCCAGCGTGGAATCGAGGTCAACCCGAAGTAAATCAAGGCCATCTTAAACATAAATCGTCCGACATGCCTAAAGGACATCCAACGACTAACAGGTCGTGTTGCAGCAGTTAGTCGGTTCGTCAGCCGACTTGGGGAGAAGGCTCGCATTGTACAAGTTCTTTGAAGAAGGCGGACAAATTCACATGGACAGACAAGGCAGATGCAGCATTGAAGCAGCTCAAGGAGATTCTTTCCTCAGCGCCCATCCTTGCAGCACCCGAGCCTGGTGAGCCCTTGTTAATTTACATGGCGACAACCAACCGGGTTATCAGCACCGTCGTCGTGGTAGAGCGGAAATAACCAGGCTATGAGCACGGAGTTCAACGACCAGTTTACTATGTAAGCGAAGTCTTGACGGAGTCCATGCAGCGTTACCCGCACTACCAAAAGATAGCTTACGGAGTATTCCTCGCTTTGCGGAAGCTGAGGCATTACTTTCAGGAGCACCCAATCACAGTAGTGAGCAAGACCCCACTGTCCGACATTATCAACAATAGCGACGCTACAGGAAGGGTCGCGAAGTGGGGCATTGAGCTTGCCGCCTTCGAGATCACCTACAAGAGACACGACGCTATCAAGTCACAAGCCTTGGCGGATTTTATTGCAGATTGGACGGAGATGCCAGATGCCACTCCGTTGCCAGAACCAGAGTACTGGGTGATGCACTTTGACGGATCAAAGCTGCTCAACGGCTCGGGGGCTGGTGTATTGCTACACTCACCAAAAGGAGACAAGCTACACTACGTTCTACAGATCCACTTCGAGGCTACAAACGACATGGCGGAGTATGAAGCACTCATTCACGGATTACATGTAGCCAAGGATATTGGCATCAAGCGCATAGTTTGCTGTGGAGATTCCGACTTGGTTGCCCATAAGGTGGCTGGCACCTGGAATGCATGGAACCCTATGATGGCGGCATATCGCGACGAAGTGGACGAGATAGACAAGAGATTCTTGGGCTACGAAGTCAAGTATGTGCCTAGGGAGTAAAACGAGGCGGCTGATCTACTGTCTAAACTTGGATCAGGGCGCAATCAAATTCCGCCAGGAGTTTTCTTAGAGCATCTACGCACACCATCCGTGAAGGGAGCCGACATCGACAACCCGGATAGAGCTGACTCTTTCGTCAACATGGTGACAAAGAACCCTCCGGCTTGGACAAAAACGTTCATGGAATATCTCGAACACGGAACTTTGCCCGACGACGAGGTCGAAAGACGGCAAATATTACGGCAAGCAAAGTGTTATACCATAATCAATGGTTAACTCTATAAAAGGAGCACTACTAGTGTATACCTAAAGTATGTTTCCCAGCTAGAAGGTATGGAAATCCTACGCGAAATCCATCTCGGAGATTGCGGGCATCATGTCGCTCCTCGATCGTTGGTCGCGAAAGCCTTCCGGCAAGGATTCTACTAGCGGACCGCGAAGGCGGACGCCGACAAGCTAGTTGAGACATGCACAGGATGCCAGTATTATGCCCGACAACCACATGTTCCTGCTGAAGAATTGCGAACAATACCAGTAACTTGGCCGTTTGCTGTCTGGGGGCTAGACATGGTGGGGCCGTTACAAACAGCACCATGTGGGTTTACGCACCTGCTTGTAGCATTTGACAAATTCACCAAATGGATAGAAGCTAAACCCATTAGAAAGCTTGATGGGGCAACTGCCCTCAGGTTTGTCCGGGATCTAGTGGTGAGATTTGGTCTCCCACATAGCATCATCACCGACAATGGAAGCAACTTGTCACTCGGAGAAGTGGAGGCCTATTGCTGGGACAAAGGCATCCGACTTGACCTTGCATCTGTGGAACATCCACAATCCAATGGTCAAGTTGAGCGAGCCAATGGATTAATTCTGCAGGGAATTAAGCCACGTCTTGAGGCACCGCTACATAGAGTAGCTAGAGCCTAGAGTTTATGAACTACACCCAACAGATCCACCGGCTACACCCCTTACTTCATGGTATATGGAGCAGAAGCCATCCTACCTTCCGACATCCTCCACGATGCACCAAGAGTTTCTGCTTACAACGAAGATGACGCTGAAGAATCTAGACGCCTAGATGTGGACCTTCTCGAGGAGGAGCGCGTTTTGGCATGCCAAAGATCCGCCATCTACCAGCAGAAGCTACGCAGCTACCATAGTCGCCGCGTTCGTCATCGCTCGTTTAAAGGGGGGGATTTGGTGCTCCGACTTAAGCAGAAGAAGTCACACAAATTATCCCCGCCATGGGAAGGACCGTTCATCATAAGCAAGGCGCTGCTCAATGGGTCTTACTACCTTGTCGACAATCGTGAACTCAAGGATAGACCCAACGAGGATCATAAGTGTAAGCGACGTGACCCGGATGATGACTACCCGGAGCTTGATCGACCATGGAACATAGCACAACTACGTCCTTTCTACACTTAGCATTTTTTATCTAATTGTGTACCTCTTATATGATCAATGAAATAAAGCTCTTTGGTTCACTCATATTGCTGAGTCTTTTGCCTCCTTTAGTGTTCATTTTTGGATCATATAAAAACCTTTATGCACAAGTCTTGCGATTGCACTTGTGAAAATTCACTCTGAGCGTTAGCTTAAGTTTTCTAGTCTACACGTTCTTTGTTGTTTTTATGTGGATTCTGGAGTAGTGACTTTTGGCACTTATTGTCAGCGATTTTGTGCCCAGGTTATTGACGGTGCCATTGGGCATCATCACCTAAGCGCATGGTTCCGACAACGAGTCTTCTGACTCACGAAAAGTCAAGCATAAAAACCAAAGTAATGGATAATCCAAAACTTGCTTAAAAATATATACATACTGGGAATTAATTCTTAAGTAGCAGGATACAACAACCACTATTTTCCGCCTTAAGATTACATCACCAAGTTTTTTCAATGCACACGTCAAGGGTGAAACAGAAGTTACAAAGTGTTTTTTACCTCTTTGGGTGCAGGGGACTTGGAGGCCGCATCATCACCAGCCGGAGAATCACCCTCAGCATCGGCGCTGTGGTGAGACTCGGAGGATTCCGGGTTGGCGTTGTCGAGAAAGTTCCTGGGCACGAAGACGTCAACATCTACCAACTCGGCAACCCTGGTATCATACCCCACGAGTGATGACTGGATGGCTTCGTGATCGATCTCCTTGCCGTCATCATCCACGTCGGGGATACCAGATGTCACCGTGTCGATGTCGGCATCTTCATAGTGTGCCTTCACCATAGACAGCGCCATCCTTGCACCAACCCGTGCGCATGAAGCTTTCCAGCTTGCGACACGCTCGGGGGCTCGGCGCAGAATCTCCGAGTACTTCACCATGGAGTCCGAGGCCTTGATATAAATCTGGAGGGGCTTGGCAATCTCCTTGGCTTGGGCGATGGCGGTGTTGATGAAGTTGCCGGCAAGAATCATGCATTACTTGTCCGAAGGAGGCGAGCGGGTTAAACCCATAGGCGCTGAAAATTCCGACAAGGATTGCATGAGTTCAATAAATTCTAAGTATCCAGACTATAGAAAGACAAGGCGGGGAAACTTACTGAAGATGCTGGCCTTGGCCTGCCAGACGATGCCTGCCAAGAATTCCTTCTCTTGTTGGAGGAGCTTAAACGCCTCGCCATGGCGAAGGTTTTGCTCATCGGCATCTTGCTTCTGATCCTTTAGGATCGCAAGCTCCTCCTTCAAGCGATTGATCTCCGCAGAGGCGGAATCCTGCAAGGCTTTCATAGAATCCTCGTGCATCTTCAGCATCTCCTTCCTCTCCTTCTTAAGGATTTTATTCTCGCTGTCCAGCTGCTGAATGTGCTTGGACTGCTCGACAGTATCCTTGGCCTTGGCAACATGCGCTGCAAGTCGGAGAAACCAAAGTACACATTGAGTACTCGGAGATTATGGGCACAAAAGTAAGACAGAAATGCGCAAAAAGAAAACAGACTCTTGTTTTTGATGATCTGTTCCTTCAAGATGGCGGTTTTACCCTTTTCAGCTTCAAGGTCTGCGCGCATCTTCTGGTACTTGTCATTGGCAATGCCCCTCCGAGCATTCTCGTTCTATGGAAATAAATACAAAGTCAAGTCCTTGTTTAGTCTGCTTGGAGCTTCTAGTCGGAGATTTTCCACCTAGATGCTCGGGGGCTACAGCGAGAGTTTTTAACTTAGCAATATGCTTAGCTTTTCTTTAAGCATCTAGTCGAAGCTAATTCAGTTCGCGACTACAGGCTTGGGGGCTATAGTATAAAGTTTTTAACTCAGAAAATGCTTAGCTTTTCTTTAAAGCATCTAGTCGGAACTAATTCAGTTACAACTAGAAGCTTGGGGGGCTACGGCACTGAAAAATATAAACATTGTGTACGCTACTCTTAAAGCATCTAGTCGAAATAATTTCTTCCATCTAAATGCTTGGGGGCTACAGTGAGAGTTCTTTCTAACTCAGTCACTCTTAGAGCATATAGATGCAAAACCTATGGTTTTCCGTCTACATCCTCGAGGGCTACAGTGGGATACTCATACGAAATGCAAAAGGTAAAGTGAAACTTACAAGTGCGATGATCTTGAGGCTTGTAGCGCTCTCGGCCAGCAGCTTGCCAAAGGCAATGCTGTTTCCTCACAAGATGCCTGCTTGCCGGAGTAGCTCCTCAAGACTGCATGTCGGAGATGACGGCACTCCTCCAGGAACCATAATTGTGTTACTCGGCATGAGCGCCGGGTAAACAATCTTCGGGAACTCGAAGGGTTTTTGAGGAGTAGGGGCTCCGCCTTCGGCAGAGGTACCAGCTCCTATCACCGCCTTGCCGCTACCGATGGCATCCTTAGCCAGAGCTTCAGCCATTTGAAGAGCAGCATTCTCATGTGTCGCCTGCTCGCCGACAACAGCAAGCTCGGTTGAGGCGCCAGAGTCCACTTCCATGGTGGAAGGGCCTGGTGCCTCCTGGACTTGGGAGCTTGTCGGAGCGGAGGAGGGCTTGACGGCAGGAGTGGCAGGAGCGATGGCAGGAGAGGAGTCGCGATGCAGCATATCTTTAATATTTCTAGAAGCCCCAAGAGTCTTGGAGGACTTATTAAGGCTGGTTGTGGCTTTCTTCCTGAAACGTGCAAAATGCATAAGTACAGGAGCAAGACAGATAAATAGACAATGTCGGAGAATGAGAGGCTTACACTAGGGGGGCGCTTTGGCAAACATCCCAGTGGATTTCTTCTTTTCCGCCTCCAGGGCGGCAGTATTCTTTTTGGAGGCTCCACCCTCCGTGTTCTTCTTCTTACCTCCGTCGGCAGCGTCAGAGGTGGAGCTCTTCCGCTTTCGCGCCAACGGGGCATCGTCGTCGGACACGACCGTTTCTTCCTTCATCTTTGGATCATAGATTTGTGCAGCCAGGTTGCCCTCCTCTAGATCGCTAAGCTGTTAAGTGAGAAATCATCGTGTTAGACAAGATGGTATTGGCAAGACGGAAAAACTGGAGCAATGTCATACACAGAAAATAAATATCTACCTTTGGGCACTTTCCGTCTACGAACATGTCGTAGGTGAGGGTGAAGCCACGCTTCTTATCCTTCACCTTAACGATGTCCTTAAGGCGGAACTTGATGGAGTCGCTCGAGAAGTTGTCCTCGGAGATCCGGAGGGTATCCCTTCGGTCGCCGATGTACTCGTGCATATACTTCGTGCGGTGCTGCAGAGGTTGGATCCGCCTAATGAACCCGCACATGGCTAGGTCCAAGCCGGTTAGACCCGTCTCTACGAACCACTCGATCCACCTTATTGCGCGAGAAGCGTCGTGGTCGGAGGGAAGGGAGGCATGGGACCACCATGTGGAGACTTCAGCGGCAGCTCCATCCACGAAGTCCGGGTACGTTACTTCTCGGCCCGCCAATGGAATGTCGGGGCCGTAGAAGTACGTCCGCTGCCAGTTTTTGCACGACTCGTGGCCGACGATGTCGGGGAACCACCGGCTAGGTCGGATCTTGAAGCTTATGGTGCCGCAGTTCCTAAGCTCCTCCCTACTGTGTCCGGCTTCACGTTTAACAGTGAAGAAATACACAAACAAATCTAACCTAGGCCTAATCCCTAGGTAACCCTCGCAAAGTGCCGCGAAGTTGCTAAGCACTAAAATGCTATTGGGGGAGAGGTTATGGGGTTGGACCTTGAAGTGGTTCAAGACGGACAGAAAGAAGTGGGAGATGGGCAGAGAAACGCCGCGTACCAATTGCGCCTTGAGGTACACTTTCTCTCCGGCTTGGGGAGAAGGCGTCACCTCGTAGGCTGGTGCCACCCGCCAGGCGAGCCCCTCCTTCGCGGGGAGGTAGCCTTCGGCGACCATCTCTTGGATGTCGCGGTCGGTGATGTCGCGGAGAGGTTATGGGATTCGTTTCGCGCACGCATTTATTACACCTCCCCTTTAACACCGGTTCCAGCCCCGAACCGGTGTTAAAAGACGTTGCAACGAAATAAATGCACTTTAACACCGGTTCGTATGCGGAACCGGTGTTAAAGGGGCATTTATTTCATGCATTAAAGGGGCATTTTTAATTCAAAAAATAGGATATGAATTTAGAAAATTCATATCTTTTTCATTTCAACTCAGAAAAATATGAATAATATATCATAATTTTCAGAAAAATAATATCTATCCATTCATGTAAATCATTTTATATTTACTTTACATGAAAATTTTCAAAATGATTAAAATACTTACATATAAATTTTGATTATTCAATTCAAACAAAAATAAATTGTTAAATCATAAAACTTTGAACATAAGAAGTATTAAGCATCTAAAAAGGAATCTAACCCTATTTTATTAGAGCAAATCATATTTTAATGCCGCATCTTTTGTATTCACATTTTTTAATTGATTGGATATTTAAATGTCGCATCTTTTGTATACACTTGAATCTCACCAAGCCTCGCTCAACTTGCATTGTTTTTATGATAAAATAGCATATTGTGAACCTAAAAATGATTTTTGTAAAAAATCATGAGCATCGTATCATGTACCTGTAGTTCATATCTAACCCACTTCCTACCAATTCGGCAGGAATTTGTCTTTTTCACCAGAGGTGGACGGAAAGGTTTCAGATCCCCCTGTTGGTACATTGTGCATATAAGGTGGTCTAGTATTTTTGTAAAATGTGTTGGTGGTTTTTTGAATTAGCCATTTGGTGGTTGCTTCACAAAACCGTCTGTTTTTTATGCTCGGAAAATGGAAAATGCCTTTTTGGTGCGATAAAAAGGAAAACTTCCTCTTGCAACATTGTTTGCCATGCCATGATGCACATGTATGCACAATATGGCTATATTATCACAAACTATGCCTTGATTCTAGCCATAACATTGGTCATTTGACCCGAAAGCCAAGAAACCTCGAATGAGATAGGTCATTTTGTGAAGGTTTTTTGAGACATAATCAATATACCAAGTTTGAGATTTTTCCTTCTAACTATGTCACATAATATAACACCACGTGAAGGTTTCGCACTGTTTCGATCTTTTTTTATTTTTTATCCCCGTTTTAAACTATCGACAAACTTTGTCTTACAACGAGCATGATGATTCTTAGCTCGGGGCCAAGCCTCGCTCAAATTGCATTGTTTTTATGATAAAATAGCATATTGTGAACCTAAAAATGATTTTTGTAAAAAATCATGAGCATCGTATCATGTACCTGTAGTTCATATCTGACCCACTTATGTCGTGCGGCGTGTACCTTGTCCCGGATGGTGAGTGTCGACATTATGTCGTGCGGCGTGTACCTTGTCCCGGATGGTGTCACCAACCGGGACTAAAGATGTACCTTTAGTCCCGATTGGAGACACCAACTGGGACAAAACACGAGTCAGCACTAATAATAGGGGTGAGTGTCGACATTATTTCGCAAGTGTCGACACTATGTCGAGCTGCTTGTACTATAAATAGGCATCCTTGTGAGTCCAGTCCTCCAGCCAGTTTGAGGCATCTCCAAGATGTTTTTCGAGAGCAGGGACACCACTACGGCCAGTTTTAGGGAGATGCCGACGGAGCCCAGTCCTCCGGAATCTTCGAGAAACTGGTCATAGAGGCACTCCCTAATATGTGAAATTAGTTAGCTCCCAGGTGTATTGATCTAGTTAGAGAAGTTACAAAGCTGCAAGATGGTTTTCGAGAGCAGGGACACCACTACGGCCAGTTCGGGGAGATCTTAGCCGAGCCTAGTCCTCCGGCATCTCCAAGAAACTGGTCATAGAGGCACTCCCTAATTGGTGACCGCGCGTGTTTGGAGATCAGATCTTAATGGTAAGTACGAATCGGGACAACTTCTTATCTTTGTCTCGGTCCATCCACAAAACAAGACTAACACTCAAGACATGTATTAATATTAAAAACATGAACTAGAGTTACATAATATGAGCATGAACTTCTTGGCATATGTCCTTCCTTATGATCGCTTCAGACGTAACCACGGAGCATCTTCTTCACTTAACGGAATGCTTGGGTCAGTTTTCACTGTGAAGGGCGGAATTTCATCAAACTTATTATAATCTTCTGACATGTCTGTCTTGTCCTCTATTCCCACAATGTTTCTTTTCCCTGAAAGAACTATGTGACGCTTTGTCTCATCATATGATGTATTCGTTTGCATATTTTTTATTTTTTTTGGTCTGGAGGACATGTCCTTCACATAGAAACAATATTTGACATTGGTTTGCGAGGAAGCTGGATGTCCTGCAAGGGTGCATGCCCATGTCCCTAGGTATGACACAAACTGGAAGGTCACCGATGTTGTGATGCACACATGCACACTTGAAAGTGTCCTTCAGGACCATCGTAACCTCACGTCAACCCTCCTGGCTAGATTGTTGTACACAGAGATAGTGGAGGGCAAAGCCATGGGGGTGAAAGCTATCATTAACAAAGTTTCTGTCAGATTCCGCTACAATATTTCATACGGGAAGGCTTGGAGGACTAAGCAAAGGGCACTGGAGGCAAGGTTTGGTTCGTTTCGAGACGGGTATGACTGTGTTGTTAGGATGCTCCAGACACTACAGGCTAGGAATCCAGGCACCTACGTGGACATCCAACACTACATTGCCAAAGGAACCTAATTTGAGGGTACTTCATCGAGTGTTCTTCTCATTTGCTATATGCATAGAAGCTTTCACTCACTGTCGACCAGTCATCTGTGTGGATGGTACATTTCTCACTGGCAAGTATAGGGGTCAGATATTGACTGCCATAGGTCAAGATGGAAACAATCAAGTTGTTCCACTTGCTTTTGCTTTCGTGGAGAGCGAGAACACCGAGAGTTGGTTATGGTTTTTCAGGCAGCTGAAGATAGCAATTGTGAGAGATACACCGAATGTATGCGTCCTTCATGATAGGCATCCAGGTATACTAAGCGCGATAAAGAAGCTCACACGACCCACTCCTGATGAAGTAACTCCATGGCTGGACATGCAGAGTCGTTGGTGCATGCGGCATCTAGGGGCCAATTTTTTCTCACAGTTCAGGAACAAGGCTCTTATGAACCTATTCAAGAAGCTTTGCAAGCAGAACCAAGAGTGGAAGTATATAAAGTGTCGTGGCTATCTTGATGACTTCACTAAAAAACATGTGACTCAGAGGAGAGCAGCTAGAGCAGCAGCGATCGCGGCTCATGCAGCGGCGTTAGCTGCACAGGCAACAACAGGAGCAACACCACCGGAGGAAGAACCCATTACCCTTTGTGACTTGCCAGGATTTGACCAACCCGGTACTAGGAGAAGGCCTGGCAGAAGGATTAAAATTTTTCAGGAATGGATACAACACGAGCCTGCAGAGAGGTGGTCTCTGCTGCATGACACTCATGGTGCTAGGTTTGGCGTCATGACTACAAATCTGGCTGAAACTTACAACTTTGTCTTGAAAGGAAGTAGGGCTCTACCATTAACAACCATTATGGAGTGTATTTTCACCGAAACTCTGAAGTATTTCAGAGACAGACTCCATATGGCTCAGATGCATATCATGAACAACCCAAACACGAGGTATTGTTCAAAGATCATGCATTACATGGATGCCAAGATGGAGAAGGCTCGGTCCATGCATGTCATCACCATCGGGAATTAGGAAAGAAGGTTTGAGGTACGCCTCCCTTCCAACCGGATTGGAACAGGAGAAGAGGTAAATACACAGGAGGTGAGGATAGGCAACGAAGCCTGGCCAACGTGTGAGTGCACGTGCAATAAACCCAAGCTGTTGCATCTGCCTTGCTCTCATGTACTAGCTGCATGCGGACTGATGGGTATGGATGCGATCTCGTTTGTGTCTTCTTATTTCCTTAAGGACGCGGTGGTCAATATGTGGACAGGAGAGATGATGGGATATAGGGCATGGGGAAATTTCAACAAAGTAAATCCAGGTGAAAGGGTTTATATCCCAGATCCCGAACTGATGCGGACAGGAAGAGGAAGGCGACAATGTGTCCGCATCCGTAATGATATGGATGAATCTGAAGCCGGAGGCCCTACTAGGCAATGTTTTCTGTGTAATCAATTTGGTCATATAGACACCAGTTGCCACATCTTCGGGACTGGTGGAGCTGTTCCTCGTGGACATGGCAGCCAAGGAAGAAGAGGCAGAGGAAGAAGAGGCAGAGGAAGAAACTAGATGTGTGGAACTATGTCTTAAATTTGTAATATGTGTGGAACTATGTCTTAAATTTGTAATATGTGTGGAACTATGTCTTAAATTTGTAATATGTGTGGAACTATGTATTAAATTTGTAATATGTGTGAAACTATGTCTTAAATTTGTAATATGTGTGGAACTATGCCTTAAATTTGTAATATGTGTGGAACTAATGTGCAGATAGCGAGATCTTTGCTGAATGCTGACATAGATAGAAAGCACTGGTCGACGGTACTGGATGCTAACCCGGGGTCCTTGAAGCACCTAGTGACTCGCACTCCCATGTCGAACTGGTGCATACATCCTGATTGGCTTCAGAGGCATATGACATTTATTTCTCTTACTGTTGGGATATTTATGGGCCAGAGTGACTAAACTGTTCTGCTTTCTTCTTATGTAGATTGAAGTGGGCTGGACTCTTACCCTTCGTTCGTTTGGTTGAGGCCACTCGTATGGAGGAGATAGAAGGGCGACACCTTGGGTTCCAGACTAGTCGCTTATAGTACGACTCGTCTTTGCTCACGTGCTTGGTGGATCGATGGAGACCCGAGACTCACACTTTCCATTTTCGATGGGGAGAGATGGCTCCTACCCTTCAGGACGTCTCGTACTTGCTGGGACTTCCGTTGGCTGGTGTGCCCATAGGCCCAGTACGTGGACCCAATGGCGAATAACCATGTCAGAACAGAACCAGGTGTCCATGGTGGGTCATTTGACATGAAACGGAGAATATCTCTAGCAATGCCCTGATAGTGTGTCTGGCAATATGACCACCACTGGGAGCGCCCAGACAATGTGCCACCGTGCTGGGGGTGTTTGGGCCAGCAGTGCTCCCAATACAGACCGACCAAATGCCGAGTAGTCTTCTTTGTTTCTAAAAAAACACTCATTGAATTTTCTATGCAATTTATTTATTGTAGCAGATGGAAAACGGTTTACTGTAGCTTGTTTCAGTTCATTCGGCATAGCCAAAGAAGATCCTGGAGGTGCCAAGCCGGTTCTTACGTTTTGGGACTGGCATGGGAGGCTTGGTTCTTACGTTTTGGGACTGGCATGGGAGTGTCGGACAGTAGACAATTTATTACAAGACACCGAACAACGGCAGGTTGCTCTACTGATATGATGTACTTCCTTCGTCCTAAAATAGATGTCTCAAATTTATTAAAATTTAAATAAATCTAGACACCATTTAATATATCGATTCATCCAAAATTTTAAAAACCCAAGACATCTATTTTTGGACGGAGGGAGTATATGATACTATCTTCATAATGTATGATATCGCATTATGGTACCATATAATAGTATCATATTAGTACTATATTTAATAATTCGTAGAATCTTAATATAAAATTGTGTACAAGATTTATTTGTATAAGGATTTTCAAGTTTTACGTGCCATGATACGGTATCTACCTATGATACTTTAACCATCTCTTTCTTTATTAATTATTGTTCCACATCAAATTTTTGACAACATAGCATGCATGATATTAGCTATGATACTTCCACAACCAGCCTAACGAGAGTATGTTTCTCTTTTGGTTGTGTAGAATTTCAAGAGAGGAACCTAATGAATATACTTATATCTACCTAAAAATTCAGACATCTCATATTTGTCAGGCAGTTACGAGCAGGCTTTACTTTAACTAAACTTTCGGTATCATGCAACAAGATTGATTGTCACTAATTTAAAAGGTTAATGCATTTGAGAAAAGAGAGAAGAATAACATTTGTTGATATCCTAATTGGAAAGGATAAAGATTATGCGGTAAAAATGTTGGGATTCTTTGCGCCGGGTGCTCCGTGCCTCACCGGGAGATCAACTGGGGGAACTTCGCGCCGGCTCGGGTGCACGTCTTCTTCTGGATTCTGCGTTTGGGACGGTCAAGGACAAGCACCCACCCGTTCCACTTGGGTGCATCCCCTCTCCGCAGTGCCCCTTCTGCCCGGCGTTTCGGAGGACCTGGACCACTTGTTTGTTCGGTGTCTGTGCCTCTTGGCCCTCTGGGAGCACCTCGTGGGCGGGCTTCGGCTGCCCCCTGACGCGGATGTTGCCAGGATACTGTCTGCCCTCTCCGCCCGGCTCCCCCGCATGCACCTGTCTGCCCTCCACGCCGCTATGCTTGCCACCCTCTGGTCGGTCTGGAAGTCGCGTAATAGCATGGTGTTCGACGGCGTTTTCCTCAGGACCAGTGAGATCGCTGCCTTGATCGGGGACCGCCTGCGCCTGTGGGGCGTGCGAGCTCCCGACAGGATCGACCTCGGCCCTCTCCGCAGCTGGTGTGCGCGTGTAGCTTAGCCAACCCGCCACCTTTTTGTGCTCCTGGGCGGTGGTATGCCACCCCCGCGCGTCGTGTCCCACGACGCTGCTACCATGTACCAGACCCCTTTTTAATTGAAAACGAGACCGCGTTCAGGTGGGCTATCGCTCCCCGTTGCACCCTAAAAAAAATTGGGATTCTAAACGTTGGGATTACATGGTCCTAGAAGTAATTTGGTGAAACTTCTGTAAGCTTAGGAAGGATAAATTTTTCCTAACCATGGTCTACGATGTACTCTTTCAAGATTTTGCTCGGTATCAGCTCAAGTGGCATGGACATGGCAAAGTGTCTGCAATTGTTATTAGCGTAGCAAAACAATTCTACAACGTACCAGATCGAAATGCAGACGACGAGGGGAAACTCGCTTGTTCATCTAGTATAACACGGTTTTTTCATAAAATCCACATAAGCGTTGTAACAGCTGCAGCAGGGCTTTTTTTCTTGAACTACCTTCGGCAGGTCACTAGGGTGGAATAGGGGAGAAGACATGAACTGGATTGATACCATCTGAGAGATAGATAAGTAGTTTTTTAAGTTAAATTCATCGTTAGACAAACTTGCTTAGCAAATTCAATACGACCATCATACACTAGGAATACGAGTTTATGGTCACTGAAGACGCGTTGCAGCGTCACTCGTGGTCACCACTTGCGTCGTAGAGAAGTATTTGACGACGTGGCGAGCTGAGGATCCACTGCCAGATAACTTAATATATGCATAAAGAATAACTATTTATAGGAGGGCTTTTTTGCAAAACGACCGTCCTTCCCTAGGTCCTGCCTCTTCTACTCCTGCTAGATGTCCGAGGTGTACAACGACGACGGCTGCAGCAAGCGCTTGGCGCTGGTGAGCTCGAGGACCCTCCTCGCCCTCATCTGGCTGGCCCCGTCCCCGGCGCTCTAGCGGTAGAACACCCGCTGGAAGATGTCTCCAACCTCCGGCGCGAACGCCCGCCAGAGGAACAACGCCCGGTACCACACCGGCATGTCGTCCGCCGCATATGGCGTCCACGATTGTCGTGCTGGTGTCACGGCAAATGCCATGAGTAGGCTTAAGTTGGGGGCCGAATAGACGCTTGTGTTAATCGGGAGTGCACGGTCTAGCCGCGCACGAAGAACAAGATGAACTCTCCACACCTAGGATTTTTATTGATCCGAGATGTTTACAAGTGCTCTTTGAGCTGTTTGAGCATAGCCTAAGGGCTCTAGTTTCCTCCTCGGTCCAACCTCCTCCAACCCTAGCTATGCCCCTTCTTATATAGGAGTTGGCCAGCTAGGTTACACCCTTTGGGTTCTAGGGTTACTATTTGGACCTTGGTCCTTACTGTACGGGCCGGGTCACGGGCTAGCCCTGAGCCCCTCGGCCCAGTCCACAAAGCTAGACAGCTAACGTTCTTCTCGTATGTAGCCTCCAGTTCTTTTGGCGTCATACAGTGACTTTATACGCCAGCCCTTGCTTTAGGCGTCACCCGGCTCCTTTTGTGTCACCCGGCATCGCCCTTCTCTTTTGACTGTGCTTTACCATGGTCCCTCCCGAACCTCACTCGGAAAGCTGCCACGTGTCCTTTCTGACTCGGCCTCCCCACGTGAGACTCGACTCGTTGCTTCTCGGCCGTTGTATCCCGACCAGAGTTATCCTTTACTCGGCATAAGCCAAGCTGGGCAATGTTTTACCCTTCATGACCCTACCGGGGGTTATTCCCCCGACATTAGTCCCCAAAGCTGGTGAGGCCTAGCAGTTCTTGCGGTTAGGCGTCTCCAGGTTACTTTAATATGCTTGGAACTTCTCTTTCTGTCAGCATTAACTGCTTAGGGCGCACTGTTTGGCGTAATCTCGTACTTTGCCGAGTCTATTTGACCCTTTTCGAGTCTCATCTTTGACTTTTTGACTCATTTTCGCCTCGTGTCGGGTTATTTTGGACGCTGCCGAGTTATTTTTGGCTTGCCTTAGTCATTGACAGCTTGTAATCATGATGACTTGCCTCAATTTTTGTCCCAAATTCTGAGACAAAGGATTTGCCGCAGAAGATAACTCCCGTCACTATGGCAGTCCCATCTCTCTCGCCCGTGTCTGCGCGTAGCGTGACGGAAGTGGATTTTCGTATCGCTTACACGCTATGCTCACTGACACGCCACTCGGCCGAATACTGCCACAGTATGCGAGGAGGATCCCACGCTTTGGGTTTTTACCTCCCTTAAGTAGGGGTGAGGGGAACTTAACTTCCCTCACCCGTTCAGTTTCCCCATTACCTTCTTCTTCTTCTTCCTTGCGCCTCCAAAATCCCTACTGCCTCCTTGCAGTTCTTCTCCTCCGCGGCTTCTTTCCAGCGATTCTTCTCTTCCCCTTCTATTCCATTACGGGTCCTCGCTCCTCCAAGCCTCTTCCAACCGCGGAAGAGCCAGGCAGCAGCGACATCATGGACGCCCGTGACGCCGCCGAGGGAGCTGAGGAGCAGGAGGTCGCCGCCGGCGAGCGTGGCGGCTGGGAGGGCTCGTAGGTTTCTGTGGAGGAACTCGAGTGTCTGGGCTCTACTAGGCGCATCCCGCTCGAGGTTGATTGTCGTCTCCCTCTAGGTCAGATTGCTCCTAGGCCCGAGGCTAATGAGAGGGTAGTTTTGCTCTTACACTTCGAGCGCGGTTTTGCTTTTCCTGTTAGCAACTTGTTCGTTTCTTTCCTCTCCACCTTTCATCTGCAAACTCACCATCTTCCTGCCAATGCGATTGGTTCCCTGTCTTGCTTCATTTCTGCCTGCGAGGGCTATCTCGGCATTTGGCCCACTGTTCTTCTCTAGGCCAAGTACTTTAACTTTAGGATCCAATTCGTCGCCGATCCCAGTGTTCCCCGCGCTGAGAAAAGGCCCACTAGGTGCGGTGCTGCTAGTATCACACGCAGGAAAGAGTCAATCTTTCATCGGGTCACCGGCATAGATTCTTTCAAGAAATGGCATAGAACTTTCTTTTATGTCAAAAATAGCGGGTCCAACGACTACATCCGGCTTCCCCCCTTCAAGGACGAGGTTCCCAGCAAGGAGTTCTGGAAGCTTGACCTGCGAGACAAGAATGCCATGGTGAACGAGGCTCATGGGATTCTCGAGAGGCTGCTCTCGCCGGATGAGAACTTCCACCTTTCCGAGGAGGATCTCATGTGTGCTTTCATCGCACGCCGGGTTAGCCCCATCCAGGCTAGGAGCCACAAGATGTGCTTCATGAGAGGCCCACGAGATCCTAGTCGGCACTCCACGTTGGAGCTCACCAACGACTCCGTGGCCCGCCGGGTCAGCTCGATCTTTAAGCTGACCTTGGCAGAAAACTGGTCCTGGAGCTGCCCCCTTTCAGCCGGGATAGGCCTGCCCCCTGGGTGAGTTTCCAAGTCATCTTTAAGCCGACATAGCTCTTATATTGTTCATTTTCTATTCCGTTTGTTTATTGATTGTATCATGTTTGTCTTTCATAGAATCTCGTTCACCAGGTTGATGACAGTACTGTCCCTCCTGGGGGCTACTATGAGTATCGCTCCAACACTGACGATGTAGAGTTCAACCTGGAGTGCTTTATGCCAATCCCGCACACTGCTGCTGCCTCTACTCCGGGTAAGACCTCTACTTGAAACCCCTTGTGATATTGGTCTGATGACGATGATGTGGACTGTGAGGTTCTGGAGGTACTTGTCCTTCGACCTTAACTCTATGACTTATCCGAATGAGCTCGTCATTTACTTATGCAGCTGGCCAGGTACATGAGACTCCCCTCTTGCTGTTGGTGGATTTGGCAAGATCCCTGCCACCAAGACGACTAAGAGGCGCGGGGCCTCGTCCAGCACTCAACCCGCCAAGAAGCGTCGAGTCGATCCTGTCGTTCCTCCTGCTGCCACTCTGTTCGAGACCCGCAAGACTGCTGGGCACCGGGTCACTCGTCGCGTCCCGCATGACCCGACCATCTCCGGGTAAGTTTTTATGCTAGTTCCCTTCATTTTTATCTCCTAGTGCATTGCTCATTTTCTTCTCATAAGCTTCTGTCTTTATTTTCAGCGCGGCCATGTCCGCTAACCAAGTTGCACCTAGCATGGCTTCTTCACCATTGAGGCCTGCTTCTCCTCCTCGCGCTGACACCTCCGTGTAGAGCCCCGTTCGGGTCACTGCCCCCACTGTTGAGACTCATGCGTCTCATAGTGAGGCTGACCCATCGGCATGCCCGTCAGCGGAGACGCAGCCTAGATCCTCTATTAATTTACCAGAACATACCCTTGATCCTGGTGCTGGCAATATCGGCACCGAGGAAACTCCTGTCATTAGCTCCCCAGTATCTAGTGTTCCTGTCGATCCAGTTTCTGCCCCACAGAATGTTACTGAGCCTGCTCATTCGGCTCCTATCTTTTCTAGTTCCAGATCTCCTCACTCTGCTCCTCTGTCAAAAGATCCAACTCGGCATGCCGCTGCAGGCATGCTCGCTCCACATCCGGCAAGCCATCCTCGACCAAGCAGTTGACCTTGGTCCACGCCCCCGGCACCGCTTCACAGATTCGGCCCATACCAACAACAAAGGCACCCGCTTCGGCGGGTCAGTTGGGCGACTCTGCAGCTGCTGGATCAGGCAGCGCTTCCAGGGCTGGTGCCTTGCATACTAGTGCTGCTGCTACCCGCGCCACGATGGGAACTACCCTGAAGAGAGGGCAAGTCCTGACTCGGACACTTAGCGGTAACGGCCTTGGTTCTGCGGAGCGTTACGCCGTTGCCTGGAACGCGGCTGGCTAGCAAGAGGTCACCTCCGCTGCTGGCAAAAAGATGAAGCTGGGCCTCAAGGATGTCTCGAACATGACTCAGCAAGCCATTGCCTTGATGGCCAGAGCAGATGAAGTGAACGAGGTATGTAACTTTCTTACTCTTTCACGTACGGAGTGTCTTTTTATTATACATGATCCCTAGTCCCCGAGGTTACTGCCGAGTAAGGAACTTAATCGGCTGTAAGCTCTAAGTTAGAACCCAACTCTTATTCGGCTGTAAGCTTGATCGCACACCTTCTGACTATCTCTTTTTTATGTAGCTTACGCACAACGAGCGCACCAAGGTGCATCAGGCTCTCTTCTAGGAGTATCGCAAGCTCGAGCTCGCTCATCAAAATCTGCAAGCCGAGACTTAGGGACAAGGTAATTTTGTTATTCGTCATGCTTATTATTCGGCACATCTTCATTGTTTCATTTCCTTGATTTTCTCTCGTTGTCTTTCCACAGCTTCTTCCCAGTCCACCATTGACGCGCTGCACTCATAGATCAGCGAAGCTGAAAGTAAGTTCTCATGCTCATTTCCTTTCCATTTTTATCTCGACGGATCCGAGATAGCTTTGTTGTTGCTAATGAGTGACATGCTTCGAATAAGCAGAGAAGCATCGGGTCGATATCCAGAAGGAGCGAGACAAGGTGAATCGGCTGAAGAAGCAAATGGTGGACATGGAGCAGAAGCATCAGTCCGAGGTGAAGGGCCTGTGGGAGGATCTTGCCGAGAAGGATGGACAACAGGCTGCCAGTGCCGAGAAAACCAACCAGACGCTGAAAGAGGCCGATTTGGCAGTTCAGTCGGCATACCAGGACTTGGACGCTCTTCAGGTCAAGGCTAAGATTTGGCAAAGAAAGCTTGGCGCTATCAACTCTTTTCTCGATAGTGAGTTCTTACCCTTTTCACTGTACTCGTATCCTTACTCTCTGCCTCTTTTTTATAGTTTTTCTAATATTCTTTTGCATTTGTAGAGAACTTCCCAGAGGCTGAGATGTTCGCCATAAGGGCCATGAAGAAAGTTTGAGCCGAGTCTGGAGCTCCCACTGACGGCGAGGTCACCATCGATGAGCACCTTGCACAGCTGTCAGAGCACGCAACTACCCTTAAATCATGCAACATTTACTTGCTTAAGTCGGCGATTCATGCGTTTAGGATGCTCTGGCCAGATGAGGACGCGCCCACACTCATCGACCCTTTGGCTGCCAAACTGCTTCAGACTGAAGACATGTTAGATTAGTGGCGTGAGTCGGCCGGCCGAGCTGCAGCGGACAAGGCTCTTGCCTTTGTGCTCTGATGTTCTTCAACATATGAGAGCCGAAGGCAAGTGGATCCATCAGCCTGAAGTCATCAAGAAGCGCCAGGAGCGAGCATACGCCATGGTGGAGTACACTCTTGTGCACGCTTGGTGTGATGGGCCTAGCTTACTCTACCTTGGTGAGCCTCTTGCCGAGACGATCGATGATGAAGGTGCTGATAGCGAGGCCACCAAGTCAGATGGTCCTGCCAATTTGGCCGCTGATGCACCTGACTTGGCAGACGCTCCAGACGACAATCCCAGCTCCAGCCCCAAGAATACTCCTCCGAGTCTAGCTGCTTCTTAAGCTGGTTATGAAAAACACTTAACTTTGATGAGATCCCCGGTATGCCGGGTGCAAATGTAATATATAGTGCACTTATTTTGGGCATGCTCGCCTTTTGCCAAGGCTTAAACTTATAATTTGCTCTGAATGCCAATCATCCGGGGGCAAGTCCCCGAGTTTCATTTGTTGTTTTCCCTTTTTCCTTGAATTTGGCTCTTGTCTACCTTTTTTGGCGTTCGACATTAGAGTCTCAAAGTTCTAAGGATTGGGTTAACAGATATGAAACTAGATCACTTAACCTAGGATCATTCGACATACAAACTAATATATCATGCAATGGGTTAGTTAGAAACATACATAGAGCCGACTCGCGTTTCTCCCTTTACTTATCCGGTGTTCGTGTTTACTCGTCATTGATCTTTTCCTCTTGCTTTCCATGAAGTCGTGTTTTCGGACAACAACATAGTCAAATATTCTATCCAAGTAAACATTACTTGTTCCGAGATAAGTCTTAAGTGTCCACGCCAGCCGACATGGAATTTTCAACATTAAAGATGAGGGGCAGTCCCCGAGTCAGTTTTTCGAGTCATACCATTTTATTATCAGCACATAGCCGGCATGAGCATCCGACATATGATAGTTTGAGAAATACATACACTACTTCTCCTAAGTGTAGAAAGGATAGAGCAATGCCACATTCCACGGTCTTTTGGTATCATCACCTGATCTGCCCGCCTTGTTCTTCTGTGCTTCACGAGCATCTATTAGATAATATGAGTCATTGTGCAATGCTTTGCTTACAACGAATGGTCCTTCCCATGGGGGTGATAGTTTATGCATTCCAGCTGTGTGTTGCACTAGTCTGAGAACCATATCCCCTTCTCGGAAAACACGAGGTTGAACTTTCCGACTATGATAGCGTCGGAGACTTTGTTGATATATGGCGGATATAGACAATGCCAGTTCTCTTGCTTGTTCGAGTAAGTTAACTCCATCTTCTCGGGCCTCTGTTACCTCGGCTTCTGATGGTGCTCGACATGTGGCACTTTGTTGGTAACCCCAATAGGAACGTGTGAAGAGCACAACAACAAGTTTTCCCTCAGTTGAGACCAAGGTTATCGAACCAGTAGGAGGAAGGAAGCGTCACACAAGTGTTGCAAACAACGTGGAGACCTGCACAACACAAACTCAAGACTTTTCCCAACGAATCAGTGAGGTTTTCAAGCTCACCGGTTTGCTGTAACAAAGGATTAAACGTATGGTGTGGAAGGTAATGGTTTACAGCAAGTAAACAAGTAACAGTGGAAGATGTATCAATGGTAAAGATTGGACCGGGGTCCATAGTTCACTAGAGGTGCTCTCCTTAAATAAACAACATTGCATGAAGGGTAAACAAATTACAGCAGGGTAATTGATAGGAACTGAGCAAGGCATAACAATGCAATACTAGTCAGAAAGATCCTATGAGATTCGACTAGGCAATACAACAAGATACATAGACCGCCGTCCAACTTCATCTATGACTAGAAGTACACCTTTAGGTTATCATCCGAACCCCCTCTAGTATTAAGTTGCAAGCAATGCATAACCGCTAAGCAAAGTGTGTAAGGTAAACAGTCCACATGTTCCATGAACAAGAGACCATAGTTTTCCCCCTAGTGGCAACAACACATCTACAACCGAAGAGATATCTGTCACTTCCCTTGGAAACTAGAGTCATGAACCCACTATCGAGCATAAATACTCCCTCTTGGAGTCACTAGCAACTACTTGGCCAAGATAGCTACTAACAACAGAGAGCATGCAAGATCACAAACAACACAGACATGATAGAATCAAATAGACAAAACCATTAATCAATCCAACATAATAATCTCAATATCCATCGGATCCCCACAAACACAACATGCATGATTACAAATAAATTAGATCTTGATCATGAACGGAGCTCATAAGATCTATACATGGAAGCACAAGGAAGGAAATACAACCATCTAGCTACTACATGGACCCATAGTCCAAGGTGGAACTACTCACGCATCATACCAGAGAAGAAGGCCTTCGGGATGATCTCCCCTCCGGCAGGGTGCCGGGAAGAACTTCAGATCCCCCGATCTAGGGACACCGATGGTAGCGGCTATAGACGGTTTTGTGGAAATTTGATCGGGTCCTTAGGGTTTAGGCATCAGGGGCTTCTTATAGGCGAAGGTGGAGGTCGAGGAGGCGACCAGGGGGGCCACACCCTGCCTAGGTGCGGGCCCACCCCCTGGCCGCGCCTAGGGGGTGTGGCCGCCCTGGCTTGCCTCTCCGTCTCCCCTCTGGACTTCGTGTTCCCCACGGAAAGTTATTGACTTTGGCTTTTGTCCCGTCCAATTCCGAGAATATTGATTTTCTGTCTTTCTAGAACCAAAATGTAAGAAAACAGTAACCGCACTGTGGCAACTTTTTAATAGGTTAGTTCCAGAAAAGATATGAAAACACCTCAAAGTGTAGACAAAGCAAAGAAAAGTAGATACCAAACAAGCATGGAACATCAAAAATTATAGATACGTTTCTGACGTATCAAGCATCCCCAAGCATAACTCCTGCTCGTCCTCGAGTAGCTAAGTGATACAAAGAATAACTTTTGAGGTGACATGCACCCTCACAATAAAGATCTAACCATTTGCAAGCATTGAAAGCTCGGATCAAAGAACTCTAAACATGAACATGAAAGATGGAGTTCTAATAGTAAGACAAAGCAACTATTGTTGCAACATGGCAAGATACAAACAAAGATCATGAATAACATGCATTGAAAAACGTTTGTTTGGTTCACATATAGAAAACATAGCATAGTGGCAATCAGCTTGTCCCTCATAGAGTAGCAAATAGATGCATAGGACACCTTCAAAGTTCACAAGGGTGACTAGAAACATGTAGCACAAGAACAAGTAATATCACAATATCCATCAATCAATAAGTTTTGGGACACTGCACATAAAACTAAGAATGGCAACTATGCTCTCTTAATGGTGCCTAAAGGTAGAAGGTGGAGACTCAATAGTGGTGTAAGAAAGGCCTTTTATAAAGACAATGAACATCTCAGCGATCTTTTTATTTACCATACGCATAGCTTTTTATTGAGGATGCTTCATAGATAGCTCACTATGGTGATGCTACAAGTTTCCACCATGATTAGGCCTGGCTTAGGCTAGCGGCCCAGGCGTTTCTCTAACACATAATACAGACTCCATGGACTTACAAGTTCCCTTTTTTATTTCACACCGGTGACATCCACAAACAAAAGAGCATGATATCAACTGAGTACAAAGTATAAGTGCAATGTTGAAAATGTTCCCCATGACAACATGGTTCTGCTAATTCCAACGTATAAGTGCAAGCATATACAACATAGACGACACAATGGTTCAAGTTTATTAGGGGCAAAGAATATAAAGTGTGCCATCAAGTTCATGAGAGCTTTTATCACTAAGTTTTCACATAAGAAAATAGTTTTTAATTGGAATATGGCTGAAAACAAGAATATACTTGGAATGGTGTAACACACCATGCATAGAAATTTATAGTGGACACTTTGGAATAACTTGGTTTCTTGGGAGTTGGAAGCATGAGTAGAGCTTACTCATTCAAGTGGAGGCTAGCAAAAGACTGGGAGCAACCAAATAAGAGAGCAATAGTGGCCATAATCATGCAGAGCGACAAAGCATTACTAATCAAAGCATAGAGTGGTACTACAGGTCAAGGACTAAATGATCATTGAGGCTATGCTGACTTTTTAGAGTCATAACATGGTGTGACCATGTGCCAAGTCAACCCAAACAAACCTTAAAGGAGAATACCACAATACTATGCTTTTGCATGCTAAAACAATGCATAATTTCTTCAAGGCACACTAAGAAATCCCAATGACTTGGATCAATCCATGCTACAACAATAATTACTAGTCATAAAGTCGAAACAACACCTAGCATGGCATGATAAAGTGTAAGTCACAGTCAATGCAAGCACCTCTTGCACTTCCAAGCAAGAACTTTCTACTCCTTTCCAACACCAAGCAACTTAATTGCAACAACACAACGAAAGCGGGGGTCCAAACTACTCAAGCAAACTAAACAACTAAGCAAAGCAAACAAAAACTAAGGCGCTCCAAGAACAATACAACTGTGCATGAAACAATAAAAATGAAGTGTCTAGACAGACCTGAGCTTTTTATTGATGAAGAAGGGGATGCCTTGGGCATCCCCAAGCTTTGACGCTTGTACCTCTTGTATATTTCTTGTGGTGACACCATGGTGGCATCCCCAAGCTTGAACTTTTGTCCATTCTTCATCTCATTGCGTCATTTTCTCTCTACACCTGAAATTTTTTCCTTCATACAAAACTTCACACAATCTTCATTAGCAACAAAAGATATTAGACCTTAGGAAAAGCTTTAGAACAGCAAAACTTTTCAATAAAAACACAAGCTACTGTAGTAACTCCTTCAAAAAGCTCAATTCCCCAAAAGAGAATTCAAAAAGGAATCAATAAGAAGCAAATGCAAATAATGGCAGAAATCTATCAAAACAGACCAGTAGGCGGAAACCGATTTTTTCGAAAATCTTAAGTTGCTCAGATAAAAAAGTGTTGAACTAACTAAAGTTAGCTAACGTAATGGGGGATTTAGTCGTAAAATATCTTCTCAATCAGAGTTACAGAGACTCCACACGAATTTTTATGGTGGAGGACATAAATCTGCTTCGGGACAGCAACTCCCCAAATCTTACTTCTCTCTCATTAGAGGTCATTCTTGGCAGAAAAAGCAAACAAAAAGGATAAGGAGAGGTCATTACTGAGTAATAACTTCCAAGACTCAAGGAAACTCTTGGGTTATCTCCCAACAAGTACTTTTCTTTAACGCCTTTAAGTTAGGCACAAGAAGCAAGAAGAATCAAGTATTTTCAAATGAAGAAGCAACCCTCTTGTCTTTCCTTTCTTACCTTTCTTCTTCTCTTTAGGGAAAATATGATTTCTTACTAGAGGAGCAAAATGCATAATGCCTTTTCCCACATCTATTATTGTTCCAAGGTGTTTCAATAGGGATCTTCCAAGTGTAATTTGTCCTTTGCCTACATAGTCAATAACAAGATAATCAGTAGACACCATTTTCCCTGAGATTTTTGTAAACACACCTTCAGCTATTCCAATGGGTAATAAAGTGGCATTATAAGTAAGAGAGATTTCCTATCCTCCTTCAGAAATCCCCCAAAGACTCAAGGAATCATAAATATCTTTAGGCATGAGGCAAAATTCTGACATGATATCACAGCGAGCATCAAAAGTGTAGTGTTTATAGAGACTTTGATTGTGGGAAGCCACTTTGAAGGCTCAGAGTTTATGGGAACATAATCATGGTAAGACCTATGCATGTGATAGCAAATATTCATAGCAGCAATACTAGTCTCAAGAGTGTTCAACCTAGCAAAAATATTTGTGAAAGAGGAATCAGACTTGCTAGGTGTACCATAAATTATAATCAATTTCTTTATGGCATCAAAAACTTCATCCTTAGTACAAAGCAAAATATCTTTCTTAGCCACAACATCCAAAGCATATCTATAACGAAGAGCAATACCGCGGTAGAAACTATCAATAACCAAGCTAAGGCTCATCTTAGGCTCAGTTTCCCTCTGTAAAGCAGAGATTCTAGACCAAGCTTCCTTAAAACTTTCTTCACTTTTTTGCTTAAAAGTGGAGATCTCTTCCATAGGTGAAATAAAGATTGGTCCAAAACCAGTAATGGTAGCAACTAGGGTAGGAACTAATTTTTTTGTGTTTTTTTAAAAGAGGCAAACAAAATCAAGCAAAAGAAACAAAGCAAACTAAAAACAAAGTAAAGAGAAAGGAAGTGGAGGACTCAAATTGTGAAGACATCCTTAGCCTCCCCGGCAACGGCGCCAGAAAGTCTTTATGGTACTCGATGTGTGGCACTTTGTTGGTAACCCCAAGAGCAAGGTGTGAAGAGCACATCAGCAAGTTTTCCCTCGGTTGAGACCGAGGTTATCGAACGCGTAGGAGGAAGGAAACGTCACACAGGTGTTGCAAACAACATGGAGACCTGCACAACACAAACTCAAGACTTTGTCCCAACGAATTAGTGAGGTTGTCAAGCTCACCAGTTTGCTGTAACAAAGGATTAAACGTATGGTGTGGAAGGTAATGGTTTGCAGCAAGTAAAAAAGTTACGGTGGAAGATGTATCAATGGTAAAGATTGGACCGGGGTCCATAGTTCACTAGAGGTGCTCTCCTTATATAAACAACATGGCATGAAGGGTGAACAAATTACAGCAGGGTAATTGACAGGAACTGAGCAAGGCATAACAATGCAATACTAGTCAGAACGATCCTATGAGATTCGATTGGTCAATGCAACAAGATACATATACCGCCATCCAACTGCATCTATGACTAGAACTCCACCTTCAGGTTATCATCCGAACCCCCTCCAGTATTAAGTTGCAAGCAATGCATAACCGCTAAGCAAAGTGTGTAAGGTAAACAGTCCACATGTTCCATGAACAAGAGACCATTGTTTTCCCCCTAGTGGCAACAACACATCTACAACCGAAGAGATTTCTATCACTTCCCTTGGAAACTAGAGGCATGAACCCACTATCGAGCATAAATACTCCCTCTTGGAGTCACTAGCAACTACTTGGCCAAGATAGCTACTAACAACAAAGAGCATGCAAGATCACAAACAACACAAACATGATAGAATCAAATAGACAAAACCATTAAATAATCCAACATAATAATCTCAATATCCATCGGATCCCCACAAACACAACATGCATGATTACAAATAAATTAGACCTTGATCATGAACGGAGCTCACAAGATCTATACATGGAAGCACAAGGAAGGAGATACAACCATCTAGCTACTACATGGACCCATAGTCCAAGGTGGAACTAATCACGCATCATACCGGAGAAGAAGGCCTCCGGGATGATCTCTGCTCCAGCAGGGTGCCAGAAAGAACTTCAAACCCTCCCCCCGATCTAGGGAAGCTGGTGGCAGCGGCTACAGACGGTTTCGTGGAAATTTGATCGGGTACTTAGGGTTTAGGAATCAGGGGCTTCTTATAGGCGAAGGGGGAGGCCGAGGAGGCGACTAGGGGGCCCACACCCTGCCTAGGCGCGGGCCCACACTTGGCTGCACCTAGGGGGGTGTGGCCGCCCTGGCTTGCCTCTCTGTCTCCCCTCTGGACTTCGTGTTCCCCACGAAAATTTATTGACTTTGGCTTTTGACCCGTCCAATTCCGAGAATATTGATTTTCTGCCTTTCTGGGACCAAAAACAGAAGAAAACAGGCAACTGGCACTGTGGCAACTTGTTAATAGGTTAGTTCTAGAAAAGATATAAAAACACCTCAAAGTGTAGACAAAGCAAAGCAAAGTAGATACCAAACAAGCATGGAACATTCAAAATTATAGATACGTTTTCGACGTATCAGCTTCCGAGTATTGTCTTACTCTTGGCGAGTCATACTCTATGTCGGCAGGCAAAACTGCTTCTGCCCCATACACAAGGAAGAATGGTGTATAGCATGTTGATCGATTCTGAGTTGTCCTTAAAATCCACAACACTGAGGGTAGTTCCTCGATCCAGCAACCAGGTGATCTCTGGAGTGGTTCCATTAGGCGGGGTTTTATCCCGGATAAAACTAAGATGTTAGCTCGTTCAACTTGTCCATTTGATTCTGGATGACCGACTGATGCTACGTCAACTCTTATTCATTTTTTCCCACAAAAGCGAGCAAAGGCTCCTTCGGCAAAGTTTATGCCATTATCTCTGATTATGCTGTGCGGGTAACTGTATCTCAAGATTATATCTTTTAGGAATGTGACAGCTGTTTTTCCATCCAATTTTTTGATGGGCTTCACTTCTATCCATTTGGTGAACTTGTCAACTATTACGAGTATGTGAGTCATGCCACCCCTCGCTGTTTTGAATGGTCCTACCATATCCAGGCACCATACTGCGAATGGCCAAGGGATTGGTATAGTTTTCAACTCGAATGCTGGTAAGTGTGATTTTAACGCGTAGTGCTAGCAACCATTGCATTTTCTCACTAGCTCTTGCGCTTCTGCCAGTGCACTTGTCCAACAAAATCCATGTTGGAATGCCTTGGCTACCAATGCTCTTGACGATGCATGGTGCCCACACTCTCCTTGGTGAATGTCCAACACAATTTCTTGGCCCTTCTCTAGACTTATGCAACACTATAGTACACTTGTCACACTCCTTTTATACAGCTCCTTGTTGATTATTGTGTATGCTTATGCTCTTCTTTCTCTTTGTCTTGCCAATACCTCATCATCTGGCAAAGTTCCATCTTTGAGGTAGTTGAATATTGGTTGCGCCCAGGCTGGTATCAACAGTGCCGGATCTGCCTCTTCATCAATTTCCATTGGCTCAGCCGACATATGTTCTGCCGACATAACCTGGGGAGTCCCCGAGTGTGACTCGGCAACCCCTGGGTTAAGCTGGTCAGTCCCCGAGTTGCTTGAACCTGCCCCTGAGTCAATGTCCATGGGCACCGCGCCTGACTGTTGGCTTGCCGGGATGAATATTGACTCGGACTCTGGTGATGGCTTGATCGACGGTTTTCTAAGATGTTCCAACGCTACTCCTGATGGAATTGCCTGCCGAGATGAGCCTAACTTGGATAGTACATTAGTTTTCTTGTTCTCTGCTCTAGGTATGTGATGAAATTCACACTCGTCAAAGTATCCCGAAATTTGCTACACATGAAAACGATATAATGCCATGTTTGCATCTAACGCGTCCCAATGCCTAGATACTTGCTGAATAACCAAATCCGAATCACCAAAACACATGATCCTTTTAATGCCAATTTCCTTGGCCACTTTTATGCCACGGACAAGTGCTTCATACTCGGCCACATTATTGGATGCAGCAAAGTGGATCGGCAACACATACTTGAGCTGATCCTTCTTTGGTGATGTGATTACTATCCCAGCACCCAGACCAATTTTTGTCTTGGATCCGTCAAAGTGCATCTTCCAATAATTAGGATCTGGTAGTCGTGGATCATATTGCATTTCCATGCAATCCATGAAGAAACCAGCTAAGGCTTGAGATTTTATTGCATCTCGCCTGTCATATTGTGGAGTGTATGGTGCTAGCTCTATGAACCATTTTGCCACTCGGCCACTGGCATCTTTGCTGCCCAATATATCCGAGATAGGTTCCTCGCATATTACCCGGATTGGGTGTTCTTGGAAGTAATGCTTCAGCTTTTTTGCTGCCATATACACCCCATACGTCATTTTTTGGTAGTGGGGGTAATTTTGCTTTGATATAGAGAGCACTTCGCTCAAGTAATAAACTAGCCTTTGGACTGGTTGCCCTCTTCCTCGCGCTCTACCACTATCACTACACTTACAACTCTGTTGGTTGCGGCAAAATAGAGCAACATTGGCTCTTTGGATAGTGGTGACGCTAATATTGGTGCTGTTGCCAACATCTTTTTGAGCTCATGGAAAGCGCTATCATCTTGCTGTGTCCATGTGAATTTGTCTGATTTTTTTATCAGTTGATATAGCGGTAAGGCCTTTTCGCCTAGTCGTCTGATAAATCTTCTCAACGAGGCCAGGCATCCTGTGAACGTCTGGACATTGTTGAGGGTTTTTGGCAATTCCATTATTTCGATGGCCCTGATCTTTGTCGGGTTAGCCTCAATTCCTCGGCTGGACACGAGGAATCCGAGTAATTTTCCAGCCGGGACACCAAATGTGCATTTTTTCGGGTTAAGTTTCATCCGGAATCTTCTTAAGTTTGCGAATGTTTGACGCAAGTCCTTAATTAGAGTATGGCTTTGTTTGGTTTTTATCACCATGTCATCGACGTATACTTGAACATTTTTGTCCAGTTGATCTTGCAAGCATTTTTGCATGCATCTTTGATATGTTGCACCTTCATTTCTCAATCCAAATGGCATAGTGCGATAGCAATAAGCCCCATACGGGGTGATAAAAGCTGTATTTATTTGATCACTCAGATTCAGTGGTATCTGGTGGAAACCAGAATACGCGTCCACAAATGACAACAACTCACACCCGATAGTAGAGTCTATGACTTGATCGATCCTTGGAAGGGGAAATGGAAATTTTGGACACGCCTTATTGAGGTTCATGTAGTCAATACACATGTGCCACACCACTGCCACGTTCGGGTCATCTTTTTTCTTCTCTACCAAGACTGGATTTGACAACCAATCAGGGTGCAGTACTTCCATGATAAACCCGGTAGCCAAGAGCCTGGCTATCTTGGCTGCTATCACTTTCCTCCTATCTTCAGCGAAGCGGTGGAGGGGTTGCTTCACCGGCTTGGCATTTGGCCTTACATGAAGAGAGTGCTCAGCCGGTTCCCTCGGAACTCCTTGTAGGTCTTGTGTGGACCATGCAAAGATATCCCGATTCTCACGGAGGAAGCTGGTGAGCTTGCTTTCCTATTTGTCAGTCAGCCCAGCACCAATGGTAACTGTGCCCTCTAGGAAAGCCTCATCCACCTGTATTTTCTTTGTTTCCTTGGTAGCTTGGAAAGATACGCTGTCGTGCGGGTTAGTGAGTGCCGGCATAGACATTTTTGCTGCCTTGGCCATTGCTGCAATGTAACATCCCTAAAAATATGATTTCAAAGATTGCATATCATCCATGCATGCATATAGAATTGAGATCAATTTCAAACTCATTTCAGAAAACAGAAGCACATAGTGCTATCATTTTATGTGAGCAAACTTAAATCAAATGGCCATCCCCATTTGAGAGTTTGAATGTTTTAAACCTAGATTTTTTATCTCCCTTGTTGATTGGTTTGAGTGTGGAGTTAGAACAAAATTTTACAAAATAGAAATGGTTTCAAAACCCATTTTCAAACATTTACAAATCAAGTGCAAAGTCCCTGTTATTTTTGTTTCTCCAAAAATGACCAAGCCTTTTCAAAGTGACCACATAGTTTTATGCCAAGTTTTGTGACTGTTGCCCACTGCAAAAATCCCAAATAGATTTAAATTCAAATAGAGTTTGAATTCATTTGAAAACCATTCCTGAAAATCAAAATAGAAAAAGAAAAGAGAAAAGAATTGAAAAAGGGCCGGCGCCAGGAATTTGGCCCAGCACAACTAGGCCCCCAGCCCACCACCTCTTTTCTCTCTCGACGCCAGCGCACTGCAGACCGCAGACACACCCAGACCCCACCTCCCTTATGCTTATTTCGCTGACAAGCAGGCCCCGTCCACGTCACCGTCGTCTTCCCCGAATCCCGCGCAGGAACACGTCGCCGCCTGTTTCTTGCCCGCCTCTGCCGCGATTTTAATCCTCTTAATAGGCGATGAATGCGTGCGTAATCTCCGCCCTTGCTCTGGCTATAAGAACCCCTCGCCGCCGCGGTCATTTCCCCCCACTCTCCTTGCTCACTCCGCCAACAGGCTGCGCGCATTTGACCTCGAAACCCCGCAGCGACTAATTCCGGTGAGCCTCGACCGCCCCCCTTTCTCTGGTTCAAACTATCGTGCCCAACGTGATCTCGTGAACCCCCTGACACTTTTCGTTTGCATTCTCGTGACCCAGGATGCCGTCCCCATTCGTGCCCGCAACCGACCGAGCCGCCGCTCAACTCCGGCGACCAATTGCGGTAAGTCCCGAGTGCCCCTTGCCCCCTCTTGCATACAAGGATGTTCGCCTTCGTCTTGTGCATCTCCTAATCCCTCTGGTTCGTGCTAGGGCGACACGAAACCTCGGCAACCAACTCGACAGCAACCTCCCGACGCCGTGCATGACTCCGATGAGCTCCAGCAGCCCCTGCCGTGCGCCCCTTGCCCAGCCACCTCCACGTTGAGCTTCGCCTCGACCTTGCGGTTCTGGTAAGCACACCCTTCCCTCCCCGAGCGACCTAGAACGCCAGCGCCGCCACTGATAGAGTGCTCCGCCGCTCGCCGTCGCCGCGCGCCGCCAGAACGTGGTCGCTTGATCGAGAGCCGTAGGATCCAGATCCAGCGCATAGGATTAGTTCACTTATCGAACCGTTAAGTTTAGATCTGAGCCGTGCGTGTTAGTTAGATCCAACGGTAGCCGAGCGTGATCCGGCGCGAAGCGGTACGCGCCAGTAAGATTATGACGCGTGGCTAGGGTTTGAGTTTAAAACAGAATTTGAAACAGATTTAGATTCAAATTTGATTAGGCTATAACTTTTGATTCCCACGTTAGATTTTTGCAAATTTTATACCGTTGGAATCAGGGAGACAAGCCCTTTCTGTTTATGCAATGTTTTTAACGTTTAGGTTCTGTTAAAATGGTTTCTTTTGCAGAAACTTATTTAGGACTATTATGAGTATAGAAATTGTTTAGAAAATTGTTTTAGTGTAAAATAAACTTGGTTTAGCAAGTTTTTAACTTGGTTATGAATCAGTACTATGCACTTGCTTGGTGGAGTTTTAAAAATCATCACTTAGCATTCTTGCATGCATGCATATATTTTTGTTTGTATATGACTTGTATGTGATTGTGGTTATATTCTTTGTGTAGACTTTGGTGCTAGTGATTGTGATTGTGAAGAGTGCTACTCTCCCCATTACCAAGGCAAGTGGTACTTCATGAATATTTATATCCCTATATTTTGTACAAGCATTAGAAATATTTTGCTAAGTCTTGCATGTTACTTTTTGCCAAATGCCATGTTGGGAAATCCTAAGTAGTTGTAGAATTGCTAGAAAATTTCTAAGTTAAGTTACTATGCCATGCTTAGCCTAGCTAGTAGCAAACAAGGGTTGGTAAAATATATACATGCTATGATGAAAATGTTTCTAAGTCTTTGGACTTATGTTTTTCTTAATAAAACAACTAAGTCAATGAATCACCTAGGTGGAATGGGACTTGATTGGTGGTTTTTGGTTGAGTGGTTACACAAGGCCCATGGATATGGCTTACCTGGTGTATCTCACTTGTGGTATGCCACCCAGGAACAAAGGGATTTTAGAGGCCAAGTGTTGAGAAGCTTATAGTGCAGCCACTTGGCAATATGGGATCTGCCTGGATCACATAAGTTGCTAGAACTTAGCCATTTGGACAGTTGGTGGTAGTGGGAATGATAGGTTGGAGCGCGTCCATTTGGTCTAAGGAAAGGCTTCTGAAAGGCCCTGTCTTAGGAAACCAAGTCTGGTGGGGAAAGTGCACAACCTCTGCAGATGGAAAAATCTAAGTACTTAGCCAAGTCCATGGCAATGGACAACTTGAGCATCAAGACATGAAAGCTATCAAGAATCTCATCACTCCAACTTCTAAGTAAAACTTGTGGGTGAACAAGGGTGAAGGACCTCAATGTCTATTGATGGTTTCTTGGGAAAAGTTTTGACAAAGAAAACTTAGTGATTTCAACTAATAGGAAAAACCTATTTTGAGCAAAGCAAGCCAAGCTACACTTAGCCAAATTGCATGTAGTAATATATTCCACTTAAAATTTACTAAGGTATCACTTGCCAATACTATTCCAAAGTATTGACCCACTGTGGCTGTAACTTGTGATGTTGCAGGTTACTCTGATGAGGATTAGGTGTCATGAGTCTACACTCAACATGTTTGCCTGTGGAACATGAAGATGAAGACTTATATTTATATTCTTGTTCCAAACTCTTGTATTAGGCCTGTGGCCTTGAGTTGTAAAAGACTATGTTTTATCTCTAGAATGGATGTAATAAATGACCTTTGTATCTGTGTACTTCATCTTAAACTGTGGATGCTAGCAATGATCCAGGGACTAGCATTGCAATCACAGGGATCCTTTTCCTTTACAAAGGAGGGATTTTACAGATGGTATCAGAGCACTGTGTTGCCTGTAGGATTATGACCATAGGATTGGAAACCACTAAGGAAAATTTTTCAACTACTTCTACACTTGTCTATTCTTCTCGTAAAACTTTTATAATCTTCTCTTTCTCATCTCTATTTGTAGATGAACTCCATCAACGAAGCCGTAAAGAAAGGACCACTCATGACCATGACCTTGGAGTGTGAGACAGAATTTCCCAAGATTCTCAAGGACCTCATGGTGGCAATGGAAATACATGGTGCAGTTGTGTACAAAGGCTTTCCAGTGATGGATGAAGGAGTTGAGTACTGGTGGGTGCAACTTCACTTGTACAAAAACAAGGAAGGCAACCACAAAGAAAAAGGATTCTGCATGTACACCAACACTGTGGTGCACACCACATTCTTTGAGTCAGCAAGAGAGGCAGCTTGGAGGACTATCAAAGAACTTAGTGCTAGAGTCAAGTGCAGAATGCTCAACCTCCAAAAAGACTTGATGAAAGAGAAGGAACATACCCAAGAGTTGGAAGCTACCAACCAAACCTTAAGAGGAGATATTATAGACTTAGTGATGGAATCATGTGAGCAAGATAAGCTGATTGCTTCTAGGAACATTGTGTTAGCCAACAGATCTAGTGAGATAGGATTGTAAACGTACTTCGTTAATTGGACCACCACCTATCACCTTATTTTCCAAAATGTTACCTTAAATTATGATTGGACCTTGGTTGATGTAATGGATTCATGTATGCATGACTTGTGGGTTTTGCTTCCCAAGGATATGCATGTGTGTTATGACTTTTGTTTTATCTCGAATTGTGTTGTTCTAACTTTTCTATCTTATAAATAGATGCCTATTACCATCAGCACTGTTGAGGAGTTCCAGGTTACCCGTTTTGGTCCTCGTATCGTTGAGCTTACCACCTTGCTCAATCTCCCTTTTCCCACCATCATGGTGCATCCACTCACCAAGTTCGAGAGGAAGGACCTATGGGGCTTCAAGGTGAACCAGCCCGGATGCCAGACAGAGCCTACTACGGAGGCCATCGTCTTCAAGCTTATGCACGATGACAGGGAGAGAGGCATGGAGGTAGTTATGCAGGACCTGATAGGACGTCTGCTAGGTCGACACTCCCGACAGGTTAGAGGCACCCACTTCCACGTCTTCGGAAGACGTGATGAGGATGGAGAGTCCATCGACTTCGAGGACGACTCGAGGGACATAGCAGAGCCGATACGTCTGTACCTCCAGGACTTAGAGTCTCTCATTAGGCACGTGGACACAGACAGGACCAATGTCATGCTCAGTAATGACGAGCTCCAGGTGCAGCTTCGCGAGAAGGACAAGCTCTTCGCGCAGAAGGACGAGATAGTCAAGGAAATGGAGGCGAAGTTCGAGACCCAGGACAGGAAGTTCAAGAGTTAGGAGAAGCGTGTCCAGGATAGGAACAAGAAGATCCGGGACATGACTGAAGAACTGCAGTCCAAGGACTTCGAGCTAGAGCAGCAGCAGACGGTGATTGAGAGGCTTCGTTCCCAGAAGAGGGCTCTCAAGGCCAAGATAGAGTCCTTGACCACTACTATTGAGGAGAACAAGACCGCGATGGAGAACGCAGGTCTTACCTTTGTCGAGGAGGAGATTGATGCTGATGAGTAGACTTGACTACTCATTCATCTTTTATTATCGTACTTGTTATTTGAGAACTTGTTATTGGACCATCCGACATGTGGATGGCTTGCTACTTGTGTGTTTTTACTTTGTGAACTTGTTATCTTGTTGTTGAACTTTCATCTTGTGTTGCTTGCTATGTGTTTGCTTATGTGATGTAATGTGCATGAAAACATCTATGGGTATCTCATTCTTATCTCTATTTGAACAAACCACAGATGCCTCCCTGTCGTGCAAACCCCAACCCTAACAACAACAACAACATCACTCTAGAAATGCAACAAATGATGACTGCTCAAACACAGCTCATGCAGATGATGACAACATTCATCCAGAACCAAAACAATAACAATAACAACAACCCCAATAACAACAACAACAACCCTCCGGGCTTTGATATGCTCACCAGATTCTTGAGATTGAGGCCAGCTAAGTTCTCAGGGACGACTGATCCCATGGTGGCCAATGATTGGCTACGTTCTGTAAACAAGGACTTAGTAACCGTGCATTTGCGGATGCTAAAAGGTCGACGGCAAGACATCTCATTGGCTGGAAGGGCCAGCCGCCACTTGGTGGGACAACTTTCAGATCACCACACCCATAGATGAGGTGACATGGGCTATCTTTGAGGATGGCTTTTGCACTGCTCATATCTCCTCAAGAATAATGAGCCTGAAAAAGAAAGAGTTCCACAATCTGAAGCAGCGCCACCGCAGCGTGGCTGAGTACATTGAGGAGTTCAACAATCTGGCGCGTTATGCACCGGATGAGGTTGACACAGATGCCAAGAGAAAGGAAAAATTTCTGGAAGGCTTAAATGATGAGCTGAATCTACAATTGGCTGTGGCATATGTTCCCACCTATCAGTCGCTCTGTGACAAGGCTGCCATATTGGAGAACAAAATGAAGCAAGTCGAGAGTAGAAAGAGAAAGCACTCCGACAAGCATAGCTCGGGATCGTCTCACAAACGATCTCACTATGATGACAGCGGAAGCTCAGGATCCCACAAGCATGGGAAATTCAACAAGCACCACAACCACAACCGTCATGACAACAAGCATCATCGCAGTCATGACAATGACAAGTACAAGAACCACAAGAGTGGACATAAGAACCACCACAGTGGTAATGGTAGTGGAAGTGGAAGTCAGCCTGTTAAGAGAGACATCAGTCAGGTTGAATGCTTCAAATGCAAGAAGATGGGACACTATGCAAATGAGTGCCCCGAAAAGAAAATTGAAGGACCTGTCAAGCCCAATCCTTTCCAGAAAGGACAGGTGAACCACATCAGTGTGGAGGAGGTCTATGAGGAGCCTGATGCTGTTGCTGGTAAGTTCAGACCCAATTCTATTCCAGCATTTGTTCTTTTTGATACTGGAGCATCGCATTCATTCATATCAAAAGCATTTGTTGATCGAAATGGGTTTCCAACTGAAAACATTGGGTGTCCCATAAAAGTTAGTTCTCCGGGTGGAGATATGATAGTAAGTCTTGGATGCCGGGATCTAGTAATAGAGTTTGGAAAACATAAGTTTCCAGTAAGTCTGATAATCCTAGATTCCCAAGGACTAAACGTAATATTGGGAATGGATTGGATGGCTAAGTATGAAGGAGTACTAGATTGTGCCAATCGTACTGTTGCACTCACAACCCCGGAAAGAAAATGGATTAAATTCAAGTCTAACTTTGAATCTAAAGGAAGTAAGCTAAATTCTCTTAAGGGGGTTAGCATGGACAGTGTACCAATTGTGGGTGAGTATCCGGAAGAACTGCCGGGAATGCCACCAGATAGAGATGTGGAGTTTCTGATAGATTTGGTACCAGGGTCTGGACCAATAGCAAAGAGACCGTATAAAATGTCAGTTGATGAACTGAAAGATCTCAAGAAGCAACTTGGAGAACAGCTGCAGAAAGGATTCATTCAAACAAGTTCTTCATCTTGGGGAGCCCCAGTTTTGTTCGTGGAGAAGAAAGATAGAAGTCAAAGGTTATGCATAGATTATCGTTCACTCAACGAGGTAACTATCAAGAACAAATATCCTTTGCCTAGAATCAATGACTTGTTTGATCAGCTTGAAGGAGCATGTGTGTTCTCAAAGATTGATCTAAGGTCAGGCTATTTTCAACTCAACATAAGAGAACAAGACATACCTAAAACAGCATTCACTACAAGGTATGGATTGTATGAATATACCGTAATGCCTTTTGGCTTGACAAATGCTCCAGCATACTTCATGAACATGATGAACAAGGTTTTCATGGAATTTCTCGACAAGTTCGTTGTCGTTTTCATTGATGATATCTTAGTCTACTCCAAGAGCAAAGAAGAGCATGAAGGACACTTACGATTGATACTTGAGAAATTGAGAGAGCATAAACTTTATGCCAAATTCAGCAAGTGTGAGTTCTGGTTGGAGGAAGTTGGTTTTCTTGGTCATGTTATGACAAAGGATGGTGTAGCAGTTGATCCTACTAAGGTTTCAGATGTGACTGAATGGGAATCTCCCAAGTCCGTGAAAGAAGTTCGTAGTTTCCTTGGCTTAGCAGGTTACTACAGGAGATTCATTGAGAATTTCTCAAAGGTTGCTAAGCCCATGACTGAATTGTTAAAGAAAGACAAGAAGTTTACTTGGTCTGAAGGTTGTGAACTCAGCTTTCAGGAGTTGAAGAAGAGACTTGTGGCAGCACAGCCTTGTCAGACGGAAAAGGATTTCCAAGTATATTGTGATGCATCTCATCAAGGTTTGGGTGCAGTACCTATGCAAGACGGTAAAGTTGTGGCCTATGCCTCGTGACAACTCAAAACTCATGAGGTAAACTACCCTACTCATGATTTGGAGTTAGCCTCTGTCGTCCATGCACTCAAAACATGGAGACACTATCTTTTGGGAAAGCGTTGTGAAGTATTCACTGATCACAAGAGTTTGAAGTATATCTTCACCCAGAATGAAATTAATATGAGACAAAGAAGATGGCTAGAACTTATCAAAGACTATGACTTAAGTTTGCAATACCACCCCGGTAAAGCAAATGTTGTAGCAGATGCTCTAAGTCGTAAGGTATTTGTGAATGGCCTTACCAAAGGAGAATTGCCGGATGATCTGTGTACCCAATTTAGGAAACTCAGATTGGAGATTGTACCAGAAGGACATCTCATGTCATTAGATATTCAACCCACCTTGTTGGACAAGATCAGAGAAGCCCAGAAGACTGATAAGGAAATTGAAGAGTTTAAGGAAAAGATTAGCCAGGGGAAAGCTAAAAATTTCCATGAAGACGAACAAGGCACTTTATGGCATGGGAAACGTATTTTTGTTCCACAAGACCCGGAGTTGCGGAAACTGATTTTGCAGGAAGCACACAACTCTCCGTATTCTATTCACCCGGGTAACACCAAAATGTACATGGACATGAAAGAAAGATTTTGGTGGAATAATCTCAAGAGGGACATCGCCGAACATATTGCTTTGTGTGATGTGTGTAGTAGAGTGAAAGCGGAGCATCAGAAACCAGCAGGTTTGCTTCAACCACTACCTATTCCTGATTGGAAGTGGGACAAAATTGGTATGGATTTCATTACCGGATTACCAAGGACCAGGTCAGGATATGATTCAATATGGGTAGTAGTGGATCGCCTAACTAAAGTGGCTCATTTCATACCCGTGAAGACAACTTATACAAGTGCTAAGTTAGCCAAAATCTACATGAGTAGAATTGTATGTCTACATGGAGTGCCCAAGAGTATTGTGTCTGATAGGGGAACTCAATTCACTTCCCATTTTTGGAGACAGCTACATGAGTCATTGGGAACGAGGTTGGAATTCAGTACTGCTTTTCATCCTCAAACAGATGGGCAAACAGAAAGAACTAATCAGATTCTTGAAGACATGTTGAGGGCATGTGCCTTAGACTATGGAGCCAGTTGGGATGAAAGTCTGCCATACGCAGAATTTTCTTATAACAACAGCTATCAAGCCAGCATTGAGATGGCACCATTTGAGTTTCTCTACGGAAGAAAGTGTACCACCCCATTGTTGTGGAATGGTGTGGGAGAAAGAAGTTTATTCGGACCAGATCTTATCAAAGAAGCCGAAGAGAAAGTCAAATTGGTTAAGGACAGGTTGAAGATAGCACAGTCCCGACAGAAAACCTACGCGGATCCTAAGCGTAGAGAAGTCACCTACGAAGTTGGTGATAGAGCTTATCTTAGGGTATCACCACTTCGTGGAGTGAAAAGATTCGGAGTCAAAGGAAAATTGGCACCAAGATATGTTGGGCCATTCAAGATTCTAAGTCGCAAAGGAGAAGTTGCCTATGAAATGGAATTGCCAGAATCTCTGTCAGCTGTCCATAATGTGTTTCACGTGAGTCAGCTTAAGAAATGTCACCCAGAAATGGAAGAAACTTCTTTGAAGGATACAATACCTTTGGAGGAAGTTCAACTAGAAAGTGATCTCACTTATGAAGAGAAACCTATCAAGATTCTTGAGACTGCAGAAAGAGTCACAAGGACTAAGACTATCAAGTTTTGCAAAGTGCAGTGGAATCATCATTCCGAAGAGGAAGCAACATGGGAAAGAGAAGATGATCTTCGGAAAGACCACCCTCACCTATTTGCTAGCCAATCCGAATCTTGAGGGCGAGATTCACATTAAGGGGGTTAGATTTGTAACATCCCTAAAATCATGATTTCAAAGATTGCATATCATCCATGCATGCATATATAATTGAGATCAATTTCAAACTCATTTCAGAAAACAGAAGCATATAGTGCTATTATTTTATGTGAGAAAACTTAAATCAAATGGCCATCCCCATTTGAGAGTTTGAATGTTTTAAACCTAGATTGTTTATCTCCCTTGTTGATTGGTTTGAGTGTGGAGTTAGAACAAAATTTTACAAAATAGAAATGGTTTCAAAACCCATTTTCAAACATTTGCAAATCAAGTGCAAAGTCCCTATTATTTTTGTTTCTCCAAAAATGACCAAGCCTTTTCAAAGTGACCACATAGTTTTATGCCAAGTTTTGTGACTGTTGCCCACTGCAAAAATCCCAAATAGATTTGAATTCAAATAGAGTTTGAATTCATTTGAAAACCATTCCTGAAAATCAAAATAGAAAAAGAAAAGAGAAAAGAATTGAAAAAGGGCCGGCGCCAGGAATTTGGCCCAGCAACAGACGCGACCCAACGAGCCCACCCGGGCCACCTCTTTCTCTCTCGCACGCGCCAACGCACCGCAGACCCCTTGGTTGGTGTTGGTATCATCAACCTTGATGTTGGAGTCTCTTGGAGTAGTCATCTGTTTGGGTTGAATGAAGATTAGAATAGGAAAGATATTTCTAAGGAAATAATCCTAATCACACACATCACCATTCACACAAGCAATGTGCATGCAATCACAAGCCAAACATTTCACTCAACCAACAAAGTTCAAGCACATACTTAGGCAACAAAATATTTTTGTTCTACCACATAAGTTGGTGAGTTTGTCTTTAACTACAATATGGTGGTCCATCTACATGGTTCACTTGTGATCTTTCCATCTTTCTTTGGTTGATTCTTCTTGTATGGGATCATGGTTTCCTTAGGAAAATTCTTGGTCACAAAACATCAAGTGAAGTGAACTCCTTCTAACTTTTGCATTCCCTTAGTCTCTAAATCTTGAGCAAGATTACCTTGTCTCACTTGTAGTCCTTAGTGGTATCCAAGTTGGAAGTCCTTGGTGAACATGCCGAATATGTTGAAGTCATTAGAGTTGAACAAGTTAAAGAAGTCCTTTGCACATGGTGTAGTCTTGGGCCATGGGTAGGTTTTTCCATCAAGTTGAAGTAGAAGAGATGTAGAGTTGAAACCAAAGTGGTTGAGGAAAGAGTTTACAAGATTGTTTGTAAATAAGTATTGGAACAAATACAACTCCTATCTTTCAAAGGGTTTTTGTCCAATCCTAGGTTTACAATCCTATAGGCAACACAATGCTCTGATACCATCTGTAAGGGTCCCAACCTTTGAATAAGGTAGAGTCCCCTGTGTTTACAATGCTAGTCCTTGGATCAATAGCTAGCATCCATAGTTAAGATGTAATATCAAGAAACAAAGGTCTTAATATAACTTTATAACCAGGAATAACATAATTTTATTACATCATACATAGCTCATTTGGCTATTACATTACATTGCAGCGGAATAACTATAAGTATGGGGTCCTTCATCTTCAAAGTGCCACAGGCAGGCATGTTGGTTGTAGACTTTGTAATCCTAATCAATCAATCTTCACTAAAATCAATCAAACCTGCAACATTACAAGTTACAGCCACAAGGGTCAATACATTTGAATTGTATTGGCAAGTTTCACTACTATGTTGAATAAAAGTGGATACTATCATTACATGCATTTTTGGCTAAGTAGGGTTTAAGGCTCATTTGCAGAAAGCAATACTTTATCGTATCATTTCAAATGGTTTTGTTTCCTTTGTCAAATCTCTTTGTCAAAATCCCTTGAACTCCTTGGTATCCCCAAGTATTCAAGTCCTTGTCAAAAATCTCTTGAGCTCCTTGGTACCCCCAAGTGCATCAAGTTTTATCAAAATCTCTTGAGCTCCTTGGTACCCCCAAGTGCATCAAGTCTTTTTTTGTCACTTAGAAAATTTTCTTTTAGAAATTGGAGTGTCGAGATTTCCCATAGCTTCAAACTTTAGTTGCTCAGTATTGTCCATAACCGGGGACACGGCTAAGTACTTAGATTTTTATTATCTTCTGCAGAAGTTGCACACTTTACCCACATGTCACAATCCCATCTTGTTGCCACCAGTGGCCACTGGATTGGTGCTCACCAAGATGGAGTACCGGAAGATTGAGAATGTGACGAAGTCTTTCCAGAGGGTCCTCCCATACACCATTGCTAGCTTGTCTTCAGTACCCATGTAGGATTCCAGGTCCTCATGTCCAGTAACTTGAAGACAGTGCATGGGTCTTCCCAATGTAGTTGACTAAGCCAGAGCCATAAATAGCATGTGGTTGCACACGAAAGCCACAATTGGAGAAACATGTTCAATCTCTAAGTTTCCTGGGTGGTTTTCTTTTGGAGCACAACACAAAGAGATTGCCATAGACATGGTTCCTTTTGTTGCCACCTTCTCCAAAACTCAAAGTCCTTGTCCACCCAGGTGGTTCATTGAGTCCTTGTTTTATTATGTAAAATCACAAGTCCTTTTCTCAACTTCATAAAACCTCAACATGTAACTCTTTTCAAAATACAGCATGGCTAAGCATGTAACAACTATATGGTTTTCACTAAGGAATGTATAGGGAATCCTATTAGGATTTAGCATAGCATAAGTATAGAAATTCTTTTCATGCATGTTTTAAAATCCACTAAGTATAATGAAAATAGTAGGACTTTAGATGATAGTGTCACTTGCCTTTCTTTTGGTAGGAATGTTGGTTCACTCCTTGATATTGCTAGTCTCACACTTTTCTAACTTCACTACAATCAATCAAGCAAACACAATATCAACAAGCATTCCAAACCAATAATCAATTAACATTTCACACACACACAAAACAATGGGATCTAAGTCATGCATGTAAGCATGCAAGAGATGGTTCTATTTGCAAAGATGGTCTCCACTAGGTTTCTAAACTTTGTAAGGTCCAAAGTGGTCACTTCCTAAAGTGGCAAAGTCATTTGCAAAAGGGTTTCATCTATAAACCATTTTTAAATCCTTTCATCATTTTATGTGGTGAAAAATATTTTTATCAAAGAAAAAATTTTATGTTGTTCACCAAATAAGTTGTTGTTTCTCAAAACTTGGTGTTTAGGGTCAGTAGGTTTGGTCCAAATCATTTTCCCAAAGTTTTTACCTCAAAAACATTTTCATAGTAAAATCAATATTTTTTTATTTGGCTAGAAATGGGCTAAATTAATTATTCCATCCTAAACTTCACTAAATCTATTTTCAAAACCATGGGTTGGTTCCTAGGGTCAGTAAGTTCACAACAAACCAATTTGCAAAGGTTCCAACCTCAAAAACATTTTTGAACAATTTTTCTAATCTAAACAAGCATTCAAATGTTTCTGCAAAAACAAACAATCTAATAGATACTATTTACTAAACAAATTGCATGGTTGGCTAGGGCTTGTTCCACTGATTCCAACGATATAAAGTTTGTAATTTTTGGACGTGTGGATCAAAAGTTACAAGAGTTTCAAATCTGCATTTAAATCAGATTCAAATTTCTGTTTTAAACAGAAACTGGCCACGCGTCAAGTTCCTATTAGGCGGTACCGGTTCGTTCGGATCAGCAACATGGACCGCAGGATTTAAAGTGAATCGTGCGGCACAGGATCGATCTTACCCCTTCGATAAGTCAATCAATCGCGTGCCTCAGATCTGGATCGGACGGCTCCTAATGCCTTGCCAAGAACTGGCGGCGCGACGACAGTGGCGCGCGGCAGCGGTGCTCTGGCTACGGCGTAACGGCGAGAACAGGAAGCGAGAGGAGTAGGGAAGATGCTCACCAGAATCGCCGTGGAATGCTGGTGCTCAACGTGGTCGTCTCCATCGAAGGGGCGCTCGGGGTAGTCCTGAATCGCTCGCCGGAGCTGTGCTTCACCTCGGGCGCGGTCAGATGTTGTCGGAGGCAAGCGTCTGGGGTGCAAGAGAGAGAAACAACGCGTCAGGGAGATTCACGCGAGTTCATGGTACATGAAAACACTCACCAGTGAGCAAGGGGCGCACGAGGTCGTCGGCTATGGCTCACCGGAGTTGGGTTTATCGTCGGTGGCGCTCAGACGTGGACATAGTCGAGGTTGCAGGTTATGTGCGGGCAAGCTGGCGCTATGGGGAGGTTCGCCTGGAGGTGGGGAGAAAGCTTGGGTGCGCCAGAGAGCAAGGGGGGGGGGGCGTGGGCTGGCCGGAATTGCCGTGGTTGTCCGTCGGAGATAGGGGGTTGTCGCAAGCAATGCGAGCAGCCTGAGGGCAGAGAGGGGGTGATGTCTGGGGGAAACGGAAGAGGGGAGGCAGGCGTTTTTACCTTGCGTGATGGCTGGGCGAATTAATGCGGCAATTAACAGGGATTGAAGGAGCTTTCAACGGCAGGAGCGGCGACGTGGTTTGGGGGAAGAACAGGTCGCAGCGGGTGAGGACGATGAACAGGAGGGGTGGGGCATACTTGTCAGCGAGAAAGGAAGTGAGGGGGAGGGGTCCACAAGTCAGTGGCCTCGCGGGTTTCTTTCGGGGTGAAAAATGATTCGCCGTGGGAGAGAGTAGGTGGGCTGGACTGGGCCTTGTTGGGCTTGGCCGGTTGGGCTGGTCCAATTCTATTTTTTTTCCTTCCTGAAAGCCTTTTCTTTTTCTATTTCTAATTTCTGTTTTGAAATTCAAACAACACTCAAGCATTCAAATCACATTCAAACATTCAACTCACCTTGCAATTGAATTTGGTTCTGCTTAACAACATAAACCAATTACCAAAATAAAATAATATTTTTATTAAAAGGGTCCATTATTAATTAAATAAATAGACCTTGTTTAATAAATCAAAATAGAATTTGTTTTATTTAAAATCTCCATTTGTAAACTAATTATTTGCAAAACCAAAATAGTAGGTTTTATTTGAGAATATAAGGTATTTGGAAAACTTGTTTGGATTAAATAAATAAGTTTTGATGGTTAAATAGTAAAGCCTTTATTTATAAAACTTGGATATTAAATCCTTAATAATTTATTTTAAATAAACCTTTACTATTTTTAACAAATAGAAATATTTTATTTCAAAGACTTGGCCAAGTTTTAATTTGGCTTACAAAATAATCCTTATTTATAAATCTATCCTTTTCTTTTGAAAACAAAATCTTTTTATTAAAAGATTCAAAATAGTAATTCCAAAATATTTTATTTTCCTTTATTAAATGTTTATTTTTTTTAAATCCCTTTAGGATTTATTTGATCCAAATTGGTTTGATGGTTCCCATTTGAATTCAAAAAGTTTCTTCTCACTCTGAAAATCAACAAAGTTTTATTTTATTCAATTATTTTTCACATTACAAGATTTGGAAAATCTTGGGATGTGACAGGCTACCACCCTTAAAATAAATCTCGTCCCGAGATTTGGGAAGGCTAGGGTTACAAGTAGGCTCAAAACAACTAGGGTACTACCACCCTTAAAAATAATTTCAAACAAAATTACATATTGGCCTTCTTGGGATCCTCTGGAAACTTCTCTAGGCAAACATTTGCATTGTGTACTTTGTTTCCACACTTGACTCATGGGCCAAGGTTGAGTTTCTCCATAGGCTTGTTCAACTTGTTCTTCATCTTTTCTGACAGTTGCTTGCATAATGTACTGGGTTCTTGCAATTGAAACAGTTGATGTCTTTGAGTTCTTTACGTGTCTCTTGTGGACAAGTTGCTACATAATGGCCTAGCTCTTTGCAGTTGTTGCACACCACTTGGATAATCTCCTTATTCTTCTGGTTCTCTGGGCATTCACTGGAATAGTGTCCCATTTCCTTACATTTATGACACTGCACATGGCTTTTGTCCTTCTTTTGCTTTTTGGGTTTCTCTAAAGCTAGGAGTGCATCTAGTTCATGTTGTTCATATGTTATCTGGTAGGTAGGAATGTCTACATGTTTCTTGGACCTTTTATTGCTCTTTAAAAAATTCACATTCCTCTTATTTGATCCCTTGAATTGGGTTGTTTTGCTTGGAGGTATAAGTGGTCCTTTTCCTTTGTCATCAACCTTCTTGGTAGACTTGGATCCTTCTTGATGGTTTGCAATCATTTGTTGCACTCCACCTTGTTTCCTTTGTTCCACAATGGAATAGATGGGGCATTGGATAGGAACATGGTTGTTTCCTTCACATAGGTAGCAAGTAGCTTGAGAAGTGGGACATTGTCCAACAGGATGTTTCTCTTCACAGTTGGGACATTGATCTCCATGCTCCTTGGAAGTATGATCCTTGTCTCCACAAATAATGCAAGCTGGGGCTCCATCTAGAATAACATTTCTTTCATCCTTGTTGTCAAAGACTCTTTTGGAATAGTTTTCTTCCATATTGATCATTTGATCAGTCACCTTAAACATCAATTGGCCTTGAGTTTCCAAAAATCCTTGTAGGGTTGGATCTTCTCCACTAGTGTTGGCTATGAATTGAGCTGTCACTTGGTTCAACTGGTTTTGGGTTGCTATGAGCTCTTTCATGCTGTCCTCTTGGTTGGTGTTGGTATCATCAACCTTGATGTTGGAGTCTCTTGGAGTAGTCATCTGTTTGGGTTGAATGAAGATTAGAATAGGAAAGATATTTCTAAGGAAATAATCCTAATCACACACATCACCATTCACACAAGCAATGTGCATGCAATCACAAGCCAAACATTTCACTCAACCAACAAAGTTCAAGCACATACTTAGGCAACAAAATATTTTTTTTCTACCACATAAGTTGGTGAGTTTGTCTTTAACTACAATATGGTGGTCCATCTACATGGTTCACTTGTGATCTTTCCATCTTTCTTTGGTTGATTCTTCTTGTATGGGATCATGGTTTCCTTAGGAAAATTCTTGGTCACAAAACATCAAGTGAAGTGAACTCCTTCTAATTTTTGCATTCCCTTAGTCTCTAAATCTTGAGCAAGATTTCCTTGTCTCACTTGTAGTCCTTAGTGGTATCCAAGTTGGAAGTCCTTGGTGAACATGCCGAATATGTTGAAGTCATTAGAGTTGAACAAGTTGAAGAAGTCCTTTGCACATGGTGTAGTCTTGGGCCATGGGTAGGTTTTTCCATCAAGTTGAAGTAGAAGAGATGTAGAGTTGAAACCAAAGTGGTTGAGGAAAGAGTTTACAAGATTGTTTGTAAATAAGTTTTGAAACAAATACAACTCCTATCTTTCAAAGGGTTTTTGTCCAATCCTAGGTTTACAATCCTATAGGCAACACAATGCTCTGATACCATCTGTAAGGGTCCCAACCTTTGAATAAGGTAGAGTCCCCTGTGTTTACAATGCTAGTCCCTGGATCAATAGCTAGCATCCACAGTTAAGATGTAATATCAAGAAACAAATGTCTTAATATAACTTTATAACCAGGAATATCATAATTTTATTACATCATACATAGCTCATTTGGCTATTACATTACATTGCAGCGGAATAACTATAAGTATGGGGTCCTTCATCTTCAAAGTGCCACAGGCAGGCATGTTGGTTGTAGACTTTGTAATCCTAATCAATCAATCTTCACTAAAATCAATCAAACCTGCAACATTACAAGTTACAGCCACAAGGGTCAATACATTTGAATTGTATTGGCAAGTTTCACTACTATGTTGAATAAAAGTGGATACTATCATTACATGCATTTTTGGCTAAGTAGGGTTTAAGGCTCATTTGCAGAAAGCAATACTTTATCCTATCATTTCAAATGGTTTTGTTTCCTTTGTCAAATCTCTTTGTCAAAATCCCTTAAACTCCTTGGTATCCCCAAGTATTCAAGTCCTTGTCAAAAATCTCTTGAGCTCCTTGGTACCCCCAAGTGCATAAAGTTTTATCAAAATCTCTTGAGCTCCTTGGTACCCCCAAGTGCATCAAGTCTTTTTTTGTCACTTAGAAAATTTTCTTTTAGAAATTGGAGTGTCGAGATTTCCCATAGCTTCAAACTTTAGTTGCTCAGTATTGTCCATAACCGGGGACATGGCTAAGTACTTAGATTTTTATTATCTTCTGCAGAAGTTGCACACTTTACCCACATGTCACAATCCCATCTTGTTGCCACCAGTGGCCACTGGATTGGTGCTCACCAAGATGGAGTACCAGCAGATTGAGAATGTGACGAAGTCTTTCCAGAGGGTCCTCCCATACACCATTGCTAGCTTGTCTTCAGTACCCATGTAGGATTCCAGGTCCTCATGTCCAGTAACTTGAAGACAGTGCATGGGTCTTCCCAATGTAGTTGACTAAGCCAGAGCCATAAATAGCATGTGGTTGCACACAAAAGCCACAATTGGAGAAACATGTTCAATCTCTAAGTTTCCTGGGTGGTTTTCTTTTGGAGCACAACACAAAGAGATTGCCATAGACATGGTTCCTTTTGTTGCCACCTTCTCCAAAACTCAAAGTCCTTGTCCACCCAGGTGGTTCATTGAGTCCTTGTTTTATTATGTAAAATCACAAGTCCTTTTCTCAACTTCATAAAACCTCAACATGTAACTCTTTTCAAAATACAGCATGGCTAAGCATGTAACAACTATATGGTTTTCACTAAGGAATGTATAGGGAATCCTATTAGGATTTAGCATAGCATAAGTATAGAAATTCTTTTCATGCATGTTTTAAAATCCACTAAGTATAATGAAGATAGTAGGACTTTAGATGATAGTGTCACTTGCCTTTCTTTTGGTAGGAATGTTGGTTCACTCCTTGATCTTCCTAGTCTCACACTTTTCTAACTTCACTACAATCAATCAAGCAAACACAATATCAACAAGCATTCCAAACCAATAATCAATCAACATTTCACACACACAAAACAATGGGATCTAAGTCATGCATGTAAGCATGCAAGAGATGGTTCTATTTGCAAATATGGTCTCCACTAGGTTTCTAAACTTTGTAAGGTCCAAAGTGGTCACTTCCTAAAGTGGCAAAGTCATTTGCAAAAGGGTTTCATCTATAAACCAGTTTTAAATCCTTTCATCATTTTATGTGGTGAAAAATATTTTTATCAAAGCAAAAATTTTATGTTGTTCACCAAATAAGTTTTTGTTTCTCAAAACTTGGTGTTTAGGGTCAGTAGGTTTGGTCCAAATCATTTTCCCAAAGTTTTTACCTCAAAAACATTTTCATAGTAAAATCAATATTTTTTTATTTGGCTAGAAATGGGCTAAATTAATTATTCCATCCTAAACTTCACTAAATCTATTTTCAAAACCATGGGTTGGTTCCTAGGGTCAGTAAGTTCACAACAAACCAATTTTCAAAGGTTCCAACCTCAAAAACATTTTTGAACCATTTTTCTAATCTAAATAAGCATTCAAATGTTTCTGCAAAAACAAACAATCTAACAGATACTATTTACTAAACAAATCGCATGGTTGGCTAGGGCTTGTTCCACTGATTCCAACGATATAAAGTTTGTAATTTTTGGACGTGTGGATCAAAAGTTACAAGAGTTTCAAATCTGCATCTAAATCAGATTCAAATTTCTGTTTTAATTAGAAACTGGCCAGACGTCAAGTTCCTATTGGGCGGTACCGGTTCGTTCGGATCAGCAACGTGGACCGCAGGATTTAAAGTGAATCGTGCGGCATAGGATCGATCTTACCCCTTCGATAAGTCAATCAATCGCGTGCCTTGGATCTGGATCGGACGGCTCCTAATGCCTTGCCAAGAACTGGCGGCGCGACGACGGTGGAGCGCGTCGGCGGTGCTCTGGCTACGGCGTAACGGCGAGAACAGTAAGCGAGAGGAGTAGGGAAGATGCTCACCAGAATCACCGTGGAATGCTGGTGCTCAACGTGGTCGTCTCCGTCGAAGGGGCACTTTCGTAGTCCTGATGAATCGCGCTGCAAGGCTGCTTCACCTCGGGCGCGGTCAGATGTTGTCGGAGGCGAGCGTCTGGGGTGCAAGCGAGAGAAACAACGCGTCAGGGAGATGCACGCGAGTTCAAGGTACACGAAAACACTCACCAGTGAGCAAGGGGCGCACGAGGTCGTCGGCTATGGCTCACCGGAGTTGGGTTTATCGTCGGTGGCGCTCAGACGTGGACAGAGTCGAGGTTGCAGGTCATGTGCGGGCAAGCTGGCGCTATGGGGAGGTTCGCCTGGAGGTGGGGAGAAAGCTTGGGTGCGCCAGAGAGCAAGGGGGGGCGTGGGCTGGCCATAATTGCCGTGGTTGTCCGTCGGAGACAGGGGGTTGTCGCAAGCAATGCGAGCAGCCTGAGGGCAGAGAGGGGGCGATGTCTGGGGGAAACAGAAGAGGGGAGGCAGCGCTTTTACCTTGCGTGATGGCTGGGCGAATTAATGCGGCAATTAAAGGGGATTGAAGGAGCTTTCAACGGCAGGAGCGGTGACGTGGTTTGGGGGAATAACAGGTCGCAGCGGGTGAGGACGATGAACAGGAGGGGTGGGGCATACTTGTCAACGAGAAAGGAAGTGAGGGGGAGGGGTCCACAAGTCAGTGGCCTCGCGGGTTTCTTTCGCGGTGAAAAACGATTCGCCGTGGGAGAGAGTAGGTGGGCTGGACTGGGCCTTGTTGGGCTGGTCCAATTCTATTTTTTTTCCTTCCTGAAAGCCTTTTCTTTTTCTATTTCTAATTTCTGTTTTGAAATTCAAACAACACTCAAGCATTCAAATCACATTCAAACATTCAACTCACCTTGCAATTGAATTTGGTTCTGCTTACCAACATAAACCAATTACCAAAATAAAATAATATTTTTATTAAAAGGATCCATTATTAATTAAATAAATAGACCTTGTTTAATAAAACAAAATAGAATTTGTTTTATTTAAAATCTCCATTTGTAAACTAATTATTTCCAAAACCAAAATAGTAGGTTTTATTTGAGAATATAAGGTATTTGGAAAACTTGTTTGGATTAAATAAATAAGTTTTGATGGTTAAATAGTAAAACCTTTATTTATAAAACTTGGATATTAAATCCTTAATAATTTATGATGTTTCTTGGGAAAAGTTTTGACAAAGAAAACTTAGTGATTTCAACTAATAGAAAAAACCTATTTTGAGCAAAGCAAGCCAAGCTACACTTAGCCAAATTGCATGTAGTAATATAGTCCACTTAAAATTTACTAAGGTATCACTTGCCAATACTATTCCAAAGTATTGACCCACTGTGGCTGTAACTTGTGATGTTGCAGGTTACTCTGATGAGGATTAGGTGTCATGAGTCTACACTCAACATGTTTGCCTGTGGCACATGAAGATGAAGACTTATATTTATATTCTTGTTCCAAACTCTTGTATTAGGCCTGTGGCCTTGAGTTGTAAAAGACTATGTTTTATCTCTGGAATGGATGTAATAAATGACCTTTGTATCTGTGTACTTCATCTTAAACTGTGGATGCTAGCAATGATCCAGGGACTAGCATTGCAATCACAGGGATCCTTTTCCTTTACAAAGGAGGGATTTTACATGCAACCTCCATCATTTGATGCTTTTCTTGTGCTATGACCAGCGACTCGGCTGGCGAAGATCCGGCTGAGGCGCATGCGATAGATCTCTTGTAATCTCCCTCAACTGTGATAACTCCGCATGGACCTGGCAGCTTCATCTTCAAGTAAGCAATGTGAGGAGTGGCCATAAACTTTGCCATAGCCTGCCTGCCGAGTAAGGCATGGTATGAGATGACCAGATCAACCACCTCAAACTCTGTGGCTTCAGTGCGACAATTTTCTCTATTTCCGAATAAGACGTCAACCCAAATCTTGCCAATTGGCTCACATGACAGACTCGGCACAATTCCATGGAAAGTTGTCTTAGTCGGCTCCAGCATATTCATAGTGATTCCCAACTTGAGCATGACATCCTTGTACATGATGTTGATGCTACTGCCATCATCTATCAGTACCTTGGAGAACTTCACGTTGATATCTGGGCCCATGAATTTTGGATCTAAGACAAGAGCATAACCTCCTGGTGTTGGCATGATCTTGGGGTGATCCTTTATTCTCCAAGTTATGTCCTGTTCCGACCAATGCATGTACTTTAGAAATTGCCGGCATTGTGGCATTCACTTCCATCATCCATATCTGCTGACTCTTTTTGTCATTCTACACCATGACAAATACGACATAGCTCTGGTGATGCTCTCTGTACTCATTTCTTGTTCCATCGCCGACATGAGCATCGCCATTTCTTGGGTTATGCACTTGATGCACAGCCTCCCTTCTTTCTTGGTTATGATATCTCGGCTGCCTGTTCTCATATATATGCTCAGCTCCAACAGCTTGAGCATTTCCTCCTATGAGTGGTTGAGGGGGAGGTGGCGGCAACTGCTTAGTCGGTGAATCCACTCTGTCTCCCTTCCGAAACCAAGTGCATTGTCTTGTTGTGTGATTTGCCAGCTTACTCGGACTTGGCGTGTGAAACTTACACGGCTGATCCAGCATCATCTCATAGGTATATTTATGCCTGTCTTGATATGGCTTTCTTTGTTCATATGGCTTTTTACCATCATTCTTCGGTATCCACTGCTGTTGCCCATTTGTCCTTTGATGTTGGCTACTTCCAGCATCTGGATGATCCTGACTCACAGCCGCAACTTGAGTCGAACCATATCTATAATCTGGTCTCTCATCCCTTCTCTTGCTTCTATACTCGGCCCTTTCCTGGTGCCTTTGTGATCCGGCAGCCTCATAGATCTGAGTCTCAGTCATCCCGTCTTTCGACATAAGCAGAGGTTGAGTCGGATATCCTAACGCATACGAGTCAGCAATTCTTATCGTTTCTGCCAAGCTTGCCGACATATCTCTCTGTAACCTTTGCCATAGTACACTTCCATGTCTGCATCCTTGTGCAAACCATGCAATGGCCTGAGACTCAATTACCCCTTCATAAGAGTTGCGCATTGTGCACCACCTTGTGAGGAATTCCCTGTCTGTTTCATTCAGCCTTTGTTTGCACATGGCTAGTTGTTGTGGGCGATTCGGCCTCTTGTATGTGCTTGTGAAGTTGCTCATGAAAGCATCTTGAAAATCAATCCAGCTGTTGATGCTTCCGATGGAAAATTATTCAGCCACACCCTTGCTGGTCCTTCTAGCATCTGCGACACATACCGCACTGCCCATCTCAAATTTCCCTGCGTGATTTTATTGCAGTTCCATAATCTATGAGCCAGTCTTCTAGCTTTGTGCTTCCATCGTAGGTATTTGCCCCCCTGGCCAGCTGAAAGTTCGGCACTAGCGGTTCCTTCATGATCCTCGGGCCAAAACATGGTGGACCATGTGGACCTTGAGATTCAATCAGCTCTGCCATCTTTATTCAGTCGAGCTTTAGTCTTGCATCATTCGGCTGAAGATTTCTGCCCCCGAGTTTGGCTCCCATTGCTTGGTATGCATGATCCGGCAAATCATATCCGTCATTTACCATTGCCGAGTAACCATCATTGTATCTGTTTGCGTTCGGGTCTGCAGGTTGCTGCACTGCTTTTCCCGCACTTTGTTGTCTTTTTCTGGGTTGAGCTAGCGCAGGATTTGGATATGGGTTTCCTCCTCCCGTCAAGTGAGCTCCATGCCTAGGTTAAGGTGCAAAGTTTTGCCCCCCATTGTCATTTCTTTGCCCTGCTTGTTTCTTAGCCAGCATTTTCATGGTACTCATTTACCTGAATGACATTTCTTCTTATTCCCTGAGCATGGGTTGGGTTTCCCTGAATCATTGTCGGGTCATAGGCAAACATTTGCTTGTTCCTTCCTGAATCCACACTCTTTTCTTTTCTTTGTCTCGGCGCCACACCGGGTGAGGAGGCTGTGTGGCTTGCTGATTTTGCCAGGATTGGAGTTGCCGAGTGAACCAGCTGTCACCTCCCAGCTATACCCGGATTTGCTCTGTAGTACGCTTCATTCAACATTCCTGCTGCTCTTACCAACTCATTTACTTGTTCCTGCTGTTTCCTCTTTGCTTCACCCGTCAAATAGGGAAGCTCAGCCATTGCTGCCTCTGCGGCCCTCAGATTTGCTGCTGTAGTGTTGTGTGTTGGCCGCATGGCTATTTCGTTGCTGTTTTCTGGTGTTATCTTTGACGTTGCGGCCGCCAATTCCTCATTGAGGTTCCTGCCGCTCAACCTTGTTGCGTCAAGCCAGGTCTTAGCGCCCTTGACTCGATTTGCTGAGTTGAGCTCTCGTATCATAATATCGACATCCTACTGTAACTGCGCTAGCCGGTCATGGTTTCCTTGGGAAAATTCTTGCATCTTGGTCACAAAAATTCAAAGGTGATGATGGTTTCTACTAAGTCTTCAAGTCTTGAGTAAAATTCTTGTCTCACTTGTAGTCCTTATTGATGTCCAAGTTGAAGTCCTTGATGAAACTAAAGTTGAAGTCATTTGAGTTGATGAAGTCCTTTGCTCATGTTGAAGTCTTTCCTCATGGTTGAGGTCTTTGTCCATCAAGTTTGAAAAGGAAGAGATGTAGAATCAAAAACAAAATGTTGAGGAAAGAGTTTACAAGATTGTTTGTAAATAAGTTCTGGAACAAATACAACTCCTATTTTTCTAAGGGGTTTTGTCCAATCCTAGGGTTACAATCCTACATGCAACACAGTGCTCTGATACCATCTGTAGAGGTCCCAACCTTTAATAAGGTAGATATCCCTATGTTTACAATGCTAGTCCCTAGATCAATAGCTAGCATCCACAGTTAAGATGTAATATCAAGAAACAAAGGTCATAATGCAACTTTATAACCAAGAATGAAATAATTCATTACATCTTACATAGCTCATTTTTCTATCTCATTACAATGTAGCAGAAATAACTATATAGCATGGAGTCATTCATCTTCAAAGTGCCACAAGCAATCATGTTGGTGGTAGACTTGTAATCCTATTCAACACACTTCACTAACATCAAACAAACCTGCAACATAATAAGTTAGTGCCACAATGGTAAATACAATTTAATTATATTGGCAAGTGATACTATGGTATAGTAGTGGAGTCTCACATCTATATGCATTTGGCTAAGTGGAGCTTAGGCTTGCTTTGCTCAAAATAGATTTTCCTTATAAGTTGAAAACACTAAGTTTTTGTTTGTCAAAACCACCCAAGGCATCTACCAATCAAAGATTGAAGATCCTTTAACCCTTGTTCAACCACAAGCTTTTAACTTGGAAATTGGGATGAGGAGATTCTTGATAGCTTCCTTGTCTTGATGCTCAAATTGTCCATTGCTAGGGACACAGCTAAGTACTTAGATTTTACACTCTCGAGAGGTGGTGCACTTTCCCCACAAGACTCGACATGCATCGAGACAAGATCTTTCAGAAGCCTTCCCTTAGACCAAAATGGATGCATTCCCAAACCTATCATCCCCAACCACCAACTGTCCATTTTTCTAAGTTATTGCAACCTATATGATCCAGGCAGAGCCCATAATGCCAAGTGGCTACACTTGAAGCTTCTCAACATTTGACATCTCAAATCTCTTGTTCCTGGGTGGCATTCCACAAGTGTGATACACAAGGTTCACCAGTCCCCTGGCCTTGTGTAACCACTCAACAAAAATCCATCCAATCAATACCATTGCACCCAGGTGATTCATTCACATAGTTGTTTTATTAAACAAAACACAAGTCCTTGACTTAGAAATATTCCATAGCATGAATATAATCCACCCTTGTTTTCTACTAGCTAATCTAAGCATGATAGTAGTAGGAATCTTAACTTAGGAAAATTCTACTAAGGTTTCATCTACTAGGATTTCCCATGGCATAGTTTATACTTAGAAAATTCCATGCAAGTCCTACTTAGAAATATCACTAATGCATAGCGAAAATAATAGGACAAAAGTATGAAGCACCACTTGCCTTTTTGGTAGAGAATATAAGTTCACTCCTTGATCTTGTAATGGTCACATTCTTCAAACTTCACTACAATTAAATCAAGCAAGGCAAAAATTCAAAACTAGCATTCAAACAATTCATCACAAAATAATACAAACAAAGCAATGCATGCAAGCATGCCCAAAACTTGTTTTATTTGGAAAAGTGGTTTCTAATAGGTTATAAACATTTTAAAACACCTAGTGGTCATTTATAAAAGTGGTAAAACCATTTGATAACAAGTTAGTGAAAATGGCTACTTTAAATCCTTTTTGTTTTGCTAGAATTGATTTTATTCAAAGAATAATTTCTAGTGTTAGCCAAAATGTTTTTAAACACCAATATTAATGTTTAGGGTCATAATGTTTTAAAACAATTTCATTTGCAAAGGGTTTCATCCAAAATCCATTTTTAAATCAAAGCAAAATTTTATTTGTTGGAAATGCCTTTAAACAAAGTAATAATTTTATAGGGTTCACCAAATATATTTTTAAATCCAAAAACTTGGTGTTTTAGGGTTAGAGAGTTTAAATCAAACCATTTCCAAACGGTTTTACTAAAAAAGCATTTTAAAACATATTAAACATTTTTATTTAGCTAGAAATGCTTTAATTCAAAGATTTATTACTTAGCATCACAAAATATACTTTTAACTCTACAAGTTGCTTTCTATGGTCAGTAGGTTCAAAAAAATCCATTTACAAAAGATTTTACCCTAAAAACATTTCTAGAATAATTTTTATATTCAAAATATGCCTACACATGTTTCTGCAAATATAACTAATTTTACAGAAGAAAATCATTATCAAAGGGCATGGTTGGATAGAATTCTTTTTCCTTATTCCATTGATATAAAATTTGTAAAATTTGGACGTGTAGATTAAAAGTTATGAATTTTGAAAAATCACATATCTAATAGAAATGTTTCTGTTTTCAAATCAAAGTCTGAGCCACGTGGAGCAATCCTATAGGCTGGTACCGGTTCGGGCGGATCGGCTAACGTGGACTATTGGATTAAAAGAGGATCGTGCGGCATAGATCAGAGAATACCGCTTCGGATTAAGTTTCTATCGTATCCCTTAGATCAAGATCCTATGGCCTGAAACGACTTGACCATACTCTGGCGGCGCTGCGAAGATGGCTAGCGGCGGCGCGCTCAGACGACGACGATACCGGCGATATAGGAAGCGAGAGAGCGAGGGGAGAAGCTCATCGAGTTCGCCGTGGCGTGGGGTTGCTCGAGGTGGTCATCGAAGGGCAGGGGGCGCACGGGTTCAACGACAATTCCTCACCGGAGTTGCGCCTGGCGTCTGGCTCGTACTGGTCTTGATGGAGGCAAGGATTGAGGGCGCTCTAAGACAAGTGGGGGACACCGTTAGATGCACAAGGTCGTGGCACGCACAGGAGCATCGAAAAGAGGGGAAGGGGAGGTCAGGGTTACCGGGGAGAGGTCGTCGGAGTCAAAGCCGAAGACGGTGGCGAGATGGCGTTGAGGTTGCCGACGCTAGGGGGCTCGCGTGGCTGAGCTCGGGGTACTGGGAGATGTAGGAGATGCTAGGGGCATGCTCGTGTGCTCTGGGGCAGTGGGGCTGGCGGTGTCTGGCCAGAATCGGCCGAGGGAGGTCGTCGGAGGAGAGAGGACGCGAGCGAAAATTTGCATAGCCTGGTGGCTCACTAGGCAGGGCGTGAGAGTGAAAAGAGAGAGGAGGATGGGGCGATTAAGTGGCGTGATCACAACGCGTAATGGTCGCGGCGTTAAGGAGAATTAAACGATGGATTCAAACCAGAAACGGCAACGATGTTTGGGGGAGAAAGGGTCACGGCGGGTGAGAACGTTGAGCTGACAGGTGGGGTCTGGCGTCAGCGAGGGAGAGATATACGTGGTGGGTTCGTCTCGTCAGTGGCAGTGCGGGTGTGTGTTGCAGTGTGAACCATTTTTCTACGGGGGAGAGGGGAAATGGGCTTGCTGGGCTAGATGGGCTAGGTTGGGCTGGGCTGCTCCTTCTCTATTTTTTTTCCTTCTCTGTTTCTTTTTCTTTTTCTGTTTTCTTTTTCTGTTTTGAATTTGTACAAATGATTTCAAACCCTTTTCATTTCAAATCTTTTTCAAACTTTTCAGTATATTTTAATACTATTTTAAGCATGTATTTAAAGTCCATTTTTAGAATAGTTATTTCATTTACACATGGTTTGTTATTTATTTTAATTAGACATTTTGTCTTTATTAAATAGGATTTGAAATATGGTTCTAATCCATATTATTTATTCAAATGATTTAACTTTATGTTTTAAATTCAAATGTTTATCAAACCCTTTTAGTAAGTTTTATTTATTCAATAGGGTGTTAAATAATTCACTTTGAAGTATTTTAATACGTTTTATTAATCATTTAAATTGGGTATTTCCCTTTATTCAAATAATATCAAATATGGCTTTAATCTCATATAAATTTTATTCAAATAATTCTTTGATACCATTTAAGTTAATTAAATAACTTTTATTCCACTTGGATAAATCCCAATTTATTATTTTCTTATGATTTAATTATTCATTTCTATTAGGCATTTTGTCTTCATTCAAATGGAATAGAATTTGGTTAATGCCATTTTATTTTATCTGGATATTCTTTATCCTTTTATTTTAATTGGAATATATTTATTCCATTTGCTTATGGATTTAATTCAATCTTTAAATTTTTTTCTAAATAATTTTATTGGGATTTATTATTTAGTTTAAATAACTTATCTTTATTTAAATAAAATTGGATATTGTTCAATCCTTATGATTTGATGTAAATAATCTTTTACCCTTATTTATTATTCAATAATCTTTTATTTGATTATGGATTTGGCCAAGATTTAATTTGGCTTTTAAATATTCCCTATTTATCATTTCTTTCTTTATCTTATAAAATCTATATCTTTTTATATAAAGATCCAAAATTGGTGATTCCAATTTGTATAACTTTATTTAATATTTTTAAATCCTTTTAGGACTACTTTGCTCACAATTTGGTATGGATCTTATATAGGTGCTTTATTAGCTTTGAAATTTAATTTCTTTATCTATTAACTTCATAAGATTTTATCTATGGTTCCAAATTGAATGAAATCAGTTTCTATGGTTTTATAATATTTCTATTTATCATCCTTGATCATTTATAATTGTTTGTTGGCAAATTTTAATATGGATCAAATCCGTAGTCTTAGAGAGATCTTGGAAATGATTTATTCCATTAGGGTTTTAAGGTTTTGGTTCATTTTCCCAAGTTTAAATTTTAAGATACATTCATTGATGAATGCATTTCACTTGATTTGAATTTTGTTGGTTTCCCTTTTATTCAAAGTTTGTTCAAGATGGGTTTTAATGTTTCCTTTTAGAAATAAGAAGTTTCTTTTCACCCTTAATTTCAACAATTATTTATTTTGTTTATTTATTTTTCACATTTCAAAATTTGGAAAATTTTGGGATATGACAGGGGCACCCCTCCCCTCTATTTATGAGAGGGAGGGGCGACAAGGGGGAGGGAATCCTCCCCCAAATCCACTTCATGTGGCGGGAAGCAAGGGGAGGGAGGATTCATTCCCTAGGCAGGAATCCTTCCCTCCCTCCACATGGAAATATTGTCCTAGTTTGACTTTTTCAAACTGGCTTTTTACTTTAAATTTAGAGTTTGATTTCTCTCTTGCAAGTGTCCAGCCAAGTGACCTGGGACATGATACAACCATTTCACTTTGTCATGACACATCCATGTACCCTTCCCCCTCCGGATCGGTGAACCTTCTAGACCCTTCTAGAACATTCCGGCAAAAACACCAGAATCATTCCCGAACTTCGGAATTGGACTTTCTTATATGAATCTTATTATCTACACCATTCAAGATCTCCTCGTGATAAACCGGATCCCATTCGAGACCCTGAACAACATTCGGTCTTCTTACTCACATTACATATCTACTAAACAACATTGAATCCTTAAGTGTGTCTCCCTACGGTTCATGAATTATGTGGACATGACCGAGACTTTTCTCCGATCAATAACCAATAGAGGAATCTGGAAATTCATATGGTTCCCACATATTTCTACGATTACTTTGCGATTGAATGAACCATATACATATGATACCAATTTCCCTTTGTCTCGCGATATTTTACTTATCTGAGGTCTGATCGTCGGTATCTCCGCATACCTAGTTCAACCTCGTTACCAATAAGTACTCTTTACTCATTCCTATGATATGTGATCCCTTGTGAGCCAGTCACATGCTTGCAAGCTAATTGGATGACATTCCACCGAGAGGACCCAGAGTATATCTATCCGTCATATCGATGGAAAAATCCCACTATTGATCCATGTGCCTCAACACATACTTTCCGAACACTCAATGCCACCTTTATAACCACCCAGTTACAAAGTGGTGTTTGATGTCATTAAATCATCCATCCGGTGATGGTGATTAGCATGATCTCATGGTCGGAGGATTTAGGTTACTATGTATCTAAAATCTTATAGCAATTGAACTACTGAAATGACTTGATCTTTATGCTACGCTTATCTATAGTACTCCCTCCGATCCATATTACTTGTCATTGAAATGGATGTATCTAGCACTAAAACATGTCTAAATACATCCATTTTAGTGACAAGTAATATGGATCGGAGGGAGTAGTATGTTGTCAACACCCGGATATTTAATCCCAGATGCCTGTTATCCCATACATCGCAATCCCAGGATTACCATTTTTGCGAGACATAACAGAATTGGATACCACAGTACATCATCCATTACAAACCATACATAAGGTCTTACACAAATAAGGATCTCATGATCTAGTTCTTAGTACAACTTAGGCAGCGGAAATACGTAATAATAAAGGTAGCGTAGGCGAAGCTCCATCTTCAGGGTCACAGGCAAAGCCGACGATGGGAGATGATCCTAGTTGTCATAACCTTCCTGGGGTCCATCATCCTGGTACTCCTCTTCATAGTCTGGCCACAGGAATAGCCAGGGACAAAGCCATGAGTACTCTTTAAGTACTCGCAAACTAATACTAACAAGTGAAGGGGGTTTTTGTAGTAGGACACTAAGCTCTAGGGTTGTTTTGCAAAAAGCCAGATTTACCTCTACTAAGTTCAGAAGCAAGAAAAGCTAGTTGAAAATTTATAACACCTAAGTGGGAACTTGTATTTCATATCACAACTCTGTTGTGGTCAAGTCAAAATCTCCATTCATTTCACAAGTAATTTTGAAAACATCCGAGTGGGAACAAGATATGGCCACTCCAACTATCCATAATCATGACGCTGCTATTCAATAGTTTGACACTCTGCAGAGATTGTACACTTTCACCACAACATTCGATACATCCGTCAGGAACAAATCCTGAATTCACCATACTCAGTATGCGGATAATCAATCCTAACCTTTCAATTACACGCCCTAGTATAGGCACCTCTCCTCTGAGTTTAGCCTCCCAACCATGACCAACTGTCATCTTGGGTACTACACAGGTGGACAATCTTCACAAGGTAGCCTCAGCTCAGACCTTGGCCGTGAGGGAACCCATACTAAAGTATATAAGTTTCCAGTCAAGCCCAACCCAGTTTTCGGGTATTGTGGTTGTACTGTAAAATTGGAATGGTATCGCATCCAGACAACCATCAGTTTTATAAAGGGCTAAGGCTCATGCCTCAACATTTTCATCACCAAAATCATCCGTGTTCTAAACACATGTCAAAACATCTCAGTAGAATGACTCATCATTCTAAGATTTTTATAACCATTTTCCACCAAGTATTCCCATCTAAAGTTGATCAAGTTTTATACTTAGCACTAGCATCTACAAGTGGGGGTGAGTACTAATGAGGGGTGGTAAACAAGTGGAGTTTTAACTAAGTACCATCTCATGCCTTAGGATGACATCAAGATTATCTAGCTTAAGCCAAATTTAATGCTCTTTATGCAACCTTCAATTATCTTCCTAGAATCTACAAGTCACTTAAGTAGACTCTAAGTAATAGCTTTGATAATGAAATAAAGTAGAAAGCTTGCAAGTAAAACTAGGAATGGGGTTATCAAGTGAGTATGATCACATATGCTTAAGGCATATAGTTGGCATGGTAACAAGCAACTATTAGCTTGCATAGGTCAACTTGATTAGTAAGGCTTGCTAAAGTAGAGTATCTTGCAAGTGTTAGCTTGCACAATCAACTAGTAGTATTAGGCTTGCCTTGTGCAGAGTAGTGGTTGAAGTTTTCCTCGGCTTCTTCTTCGTAGTATCCTCCTTCCTCCTCGTGTCCTTGGTCGATACTAGCATCTATAAATAAATACGAGGTACACAATCACCAAACAATACTTAACTACTTTCAATCATCATACACAAGGTTTCTATAGATGAACTAGCATCATCACTAATATTACAAGATTAAAGCTTTGTCTTATTTCTTTTATTTTTAGAAAAATAATTTCTACTCATTGAAAAAGTACTTAAGATTTAATATTCTCCAAACCAAACATGGGATCATGTTGACACATGTCATCACCACATATTTCAGTACATGGGAATGTGATTTAAAGTTGTGTCACAATTTAATAAGGTTTAACCTTTTTATTTTAAATAATTAAAGTGACTAGAAATGCCTATGTGGCATTATTTTATTACTTGAACATTATTTCTGTAAGTAAACTCATATGTTTTTATATATTCTGAAAGGTATGATCAAATGTGATATTTGAGAGTTGGAATCAACACAAAAGCTATTATGGTTGAAATTTGAAGAATGTTTGAATGCAGAAAAGTGCCTAACTTGTTATTTTTACCAAGGTTGATCTATAGGTCCAAATGATTTGAATCCAACGGGATTGGATTAAGCATTTCAATATATTTCTAACAAAATTGGTTTCATTCAATTTTGTTTACTGAATCGAGCTTGGTTGATTTTTGAAACTAGGTACAGAACTGAATTTGAATATAAATAGAAAAAGCTAAATTCAAACAAGTGGGTTGTGCGGGAAGGGTTATTGGGCCGGCCCAGTGTCACTCCGCAGCGCGGGGAGCAACTGACAGGGGGGGTCTACTTGTCAGTGGCTCTTTAAACGCGAAGCGGTACGGGGCGATGTGGTGCGTTGGATTAGAATGAAGATCGACGGCTGAGGGTCGTCATCGATGATGAACAGGTTACCGGCGAGCTCGAACCCTAGTGGCTCAGTGGGGGTCGTGGGAGGCTCACCGGGTCTCAGGCGAAGGTCGGCGATGCGGGCGAACGACAAAGTCGACGACGGCGATTCTCCTGGCACCGGCAGCTTCTCCTGGGCGGCTCCAATCAATGGCTTACTGCTTCTCCAACAACGGCGGGCTCCGATGGAATTCCGGCGATGCGCTGCTCGCCTTTCTTCGGGAATGAGGTGGGGTGGTTCTGGGTGAGAGGGGAGTAGAATGGTGTGAAGAATTTGAGCGGGGGATGCCTCTATTTATAGTGGCGATAGGGGACCAACGGGCACAAGCTGAGCTCGTCGTGGTCGACAGTACAGAGGGCTATCGGTGTGGGCGACGGTAGGGGTGTTGGGGATATGCTATATGGATATCCTCATAGAATGTCTCTTATCCGACTAACCCAGGTGGCCCATAGTCGGTAGCATGGCCTATGGCCTGCTGGGCGGCCCAGTTAGGTGGATCTAGAAGGGAGGCCCATGCCGGATAAAGGAAGGCTACGGTGGAGTCACCAGCGTACCCGGAGCCTTGGAGTGCAAGATACATAAGACTAGTAATATACGTTGTAGAACTCTGTAACCTGTCCGGCTAGGACTTTTCCCTATAACCCTAGGACCTGGCGACTATATAAGTCGGGCCTATGGGAGCCTTTAGGGCACAACCTAACATCGTTTTACATACACCTCACACAGCGAACCTAATCTCTGTAACTCGGCGTATTGCCCTTATAGTGATTTATAGCAAGAGTAGGATTCCGCCACCGTTGTGGGATCTGAACCTGGGTAAGCTGTGTTACCTCGTACCCGTCAACCGTCCGCCTTACCCCACGTCTCTAAACACGCACTGTGAGGACCCCTCCATGGCGTACTCATCGGCAATACCACGACAGTTGGCGCCCACCATGGGGCAAGAGGTGCTTCAGGCTCTTCAGCGGGCGAGGACCAAGATCTTCGCGGGAATCGGCGAAACCGTAGCCATCGGTCGCGTTATCTTCTTCGGCAATGTTTTTGATCGTCCCCCCCGATGAGTTTTGGATCTCGGCGAAGACGAACCCTACGCGATGTTCGATCGTTCCTATCGGAGACATCCACCTCTTCATCGGCGAAACCGACTCGAGCACTAGTTCCCTGGGAGTCGGAGGAGCTTCAAGACCCGCACGGACCGCCTACGGGCAGGATACGTTCGCGAAAGGATCGATGTCGGATCTCTCCTCGGAGTTTGTCGGCAAAGATCGGAAAAATTCAAGACCCACCCAAACTGCCCCTGTGCAGGATATAAAGGTGGAAGATCACTGCAAATCCGCCGGCTTCGCCCGTGCGTCTGGACAGCAGAGATCCAAGTTCGTTGGCGTGGTTACCATCTTCGATCTGGCGCGCTGCGTTCAGAGAGAGGGCGAAAACCCCCGCGACTACCTCGTCAGGTGGCTCCGTATACGAGCCGATCTGGCCCACTACCTCAATGATGATGCCATCTATCACTTTTTGGAAGGACTGGACCATGGCATGCTTCTTCGACACTCTCTAAGACGGCAACAGGCATCAGGACGCCTCACCTTTGAAGGCATGGTGAACACCGTCAACAACTACGTGGAGGCTGAAGCGGCAGCTCAGACAGCGCTTGCGCTCATTGACGGAGCACCTCCGTTTCAGCCACCACCACCGCCTCCGGCTGCCATCGTCGTAGCAGCACCACCACCTACAGTCATCGTCGAGGCCGTTGCACCTCCACCGCCCGTCATCGAGGAGATCCTGGCACCCTCCGACTCTTTCATTGACGCACTTTATGCTGATTTTAGTGCAGATTCAGAGGAAATAGACTTCAGTCCAGAAGAGCTAGACTCCGCCATGCAGGAGATGGAGAAGGAGTACTCGCGCGACGAACAAGCTAATAACACCGTCATGTCCCGAGGGGTGTTTGTCACCATTGGGAAAGCGATGGATGAAGACCAGCCCGGGCAAGCTCCGCCTATGGCGCTAGATAAGGGGAAGGGGCCACTTATTGCTGCTGACAATGATCACGCAAGAGTCATGCCTCCTCCGCCTAATCCAGTGCAGCAGCCACAGGAACTCGGCACCGGTCCGAGCAAAAACAACACCGCAAACTTGCCTCCTCCAGCTTCCACGTCGTCAACAACCCATGTTACTCCAGCTGATAGAGTGATGTACGACAATCTCCTCGTTGAGCCACTAACTGTTGATCATATCCGAAACGTGACTTAGCTTGACGAGAAGCGCCAGCAGCTACTGGAGGAAGTGCAAGCCATCGCGGAGCAAGGCGCTAAACTAGATCGAGATCTGATCAACGCGCAGAAGTCCATAGAAATAGCTAGAGCAATGGAGGCCGAGTACAAGACTCTGCTCCAGCAGCAGAAGGCTAAGAAGGCTCCAGCTCGCGTCATCAACGATCCTGGCTTACGGCGCAACCTAGGATGGGCTCCCTCGAAGCCGGCACAGGCCAAGCCATACATTGTCAGTGAAGGCAAGCAGGTGATGCCCACCCCACTCCTTAACCTCGCCATCACCAAGACCCTTCTGGAGCAGGATAGATCGCCTGAGGCAGTGGAGCAGGTCTATGACCTAGTGGCCAAGGCGGTAAAGCAGCAGGAAAAGGCCACCTCTTAGAGGCTTGAGTCTGACCCAGCGTTCTGCCGATCTAGCCAGTACAAACCACCAAGGGACAGATCTCCTCAGGATGTCGGATCGCGGACGGGTTCATCAGAACGAAGACGGAGGGATGCACGCAACAGGAAGGATGCTATCCCCATATCCTCCGACCACGGAGAAAGAGCCCAACCTCGCCGCCCATCGCCACCGCCCCGATCCCCCCGACGTCAGGAAGACTACAAGGCTCACCATCGTACGGATATGCCCCCACCAAAGCAGTGTGGCATCGTCATCCGCGACAACGCGGAGCAGACCCGTCATGACGGAAAGCACAACGATGGACATAAGAGCAGGTCGCGCCAAGACCCTCCATGTCCGACAAGCAACCGTGACAGGCGTGAGGCGTCACAGGAGGGTAATAGCAAGAAGGCTAACCCACCGCCACCTCCGCCTCCATCGCCACCAAGCAATCACCATGGCGGAGGAGGCCCGCGTCGTTCACGCAGCCCATCCCCTGTTGACAAAAAGAAGAAGAACCCGGAGCCATACGATGCACGTTCGCGAATCGATAAGATTCACGAGGCCCGGGAAGGACCATACCTGGTACCGCGTTGCTTTGGACCTGCAATACGATCCGCAACTTACCCCAAAGGTTTCCGGATTGACAAGACCATTAAGACCTATGACGGCACCGCCAAGCCTGCCACATGGTTGCAGGACTACGGCAACGCGGTGGAGATTGCCGGAGGCAACCCCAACGTCGCCGTCAAGTACCTCCCGTTAATGTTGGCGGGCACGACCCATCAATGGATCGACGACTTGCCGGAGAAATCTATCTACAACTGGCTGGACATGCAAGAAGCATTCACAAAGAACTTTGAGGGTACATACAAGCGTCCCTGCACTGTAGGCGATCTACAGCGGTGCGTGTAAGAGAAAGACGAGACATCTCGAGCCTATCTCTCCCGCTGGCTGGATATGAAGAATTCGTGCGCGGGAGTTCACGCCCAGACCGACATGGCCGCCTTCATCGATGGGTTGGAAAGGGGCACGTTGCTCCGACATAAGCTGAAGCGCTTGCAGGACAATCATCAACTTGACTTGAATCAGATGATTCAGTTAGCTAGTGAGTTCGCAGCTGCCGACGACGACGCTCGTGGCTCTTTTTCAAGAACGCCGTTCAACTCAAGCCCAGAGGAACAGCAGTACAAAGCAGAAAACCGCTCCAGAAGAAAAGCAATCTACCGACATGGTCGCCATGAATTTTGCAGGACGAGGCGAAGTCGGACAACGTGGCCGAGGAAGGGGAGCAGGCCGTGGGCCGCAGCGAGGAAGTGAAACTAACTCGGCACCGCTCCGCGTTCCCCAAACCTACAAAGAGTACCGCGATATGCCGTGCCTCCTACACCTCGATGCCAACGGCAAAGCCACCCATACCAATAGACACTGCAAATTCGTCAACGACCTCAAGGAAGACCCGGAGTCAGGCTACAAGCAAAGTCGGAAGAATAGACCACGAGGCAAGGGCAAGGGGAAGAAGAAGGAGGAGGAGTCCAAGGATTCAAGTGATATGGACGAGGACGTTGACCCCAAGCACGCCGCCAAGAGCGACCACAAGGGCAAGAACCCCTTCGCAAAGAAGGCCCCAGTCTACCACACTTTCCTTGGCACCCCCACCGTCTGACAACAGAAGACCTCTTTAAGGATCATGATGACTACTCTCCCCCCAGTTCCTTAATACCTGCGCTGGTCGGAGGTTCCAATCATTTGGGACAGGACGGACCACCCAAACCTTGTTCCCACGGAGAACCAGTACGCCATGGTCATGAACCCATTGATTAACAGCGTGGAGTTCACCAAGTGCATGGTGGATAGTGGAAGCAGCATCAACATCATGTACCTGGATACACTGCAGAAGATGAACTTGACGGAGGCAAACCTAAGACGGACCAACACCGTGTTCCATGGCGTAGTGCCTGGTCGGGAGGATCGGTCCCTTGGGTGCATCACACTTTAGGTAGCCTTTGGCGACGTTAATAATTACCTCCAAGAGCGCATGACCTTTGAGGTAGTCCCCTTCAAGAGCGTGTACCACGTCATATTCGGCCGCGACATATTCCACACGTTACTGGCCATGCCATGCTTCGTTTACAACAAGCTCAAGATTCCCGGACCAAACGGTGTCATCACCGTATCCGGAAGCTTTACCAAGGCAAGGGACTACGAGATCAATGAAGCAGCCATTGCAGAAGCTGCCCTCTATAGCGAACGATTCAAGGAGATCCAGAGCAAGGTCGATGACTCAGAGATGCCCGTGTCGAAGAAGCAGATCTCCGACTCCGCTCCTGCATTCAAGGCCGCCATCGAAACCAAGCCGGTGGAACTTGTGGTAGGCGGTGCCTCCAAGACCGTCGCCATTGGGACGAACCTGGATCCCAAATAGGAAAGCGCGCTCGTCGAGTTCCTCTGTGAGAATAGGGACATCTTTGCCTGGCAACCTGCCGACATGAAGGGTGTACCTAGGGAACTTGCCGATCATAGCTTAAACATAGATCCAAAATGTAAACCAGTGAAACAACCACTACGACGCTTCGGAGATGAGAAGAGACGCGCCATTGGCAAAGAGATAGGTAGGTTACTTAAGGCTGGTTTTATTCGAGAAGTCCTTCACACCCGATGGGTGGCAAATCCTGTACTTGTCCCCAAAAAGGGAACCAATGAATTAAGAATGTGCGTTGATTACACCGGCTTGAACAAAGCATGTCCCAAAGATCCGTTTGCTTTGCCTCGCATTAACCAAGTCATTGACTCGACGGCTGGCTCGGAACTTTTGTGTTTTCTTGATGCATACTCAGGATACCACCAGATCAAAATGAGGAAGTCGGACCAATTGGCCACTTCGTTCACTACCCCTTACGGCACATTTTGCTATGTCACGATGCCCTTTGGGCTGAAAAACGCAGGTGCTACCTACCAGCGGACAATGCAACGTTGCCTTCACGACCAAATTGGTCGGAACGTTCACGCCTATGTGGACGATATTGCGGTGATGTCTAAAAAATCAAACGACTTAATCTCCGACTTAAAAGAAACCTTTGATAATCTCCGAAAATACAACATGATGCTCAACCCTAGGAAGTGCGTCTTCGGGGTTCCAGCAGGCAAATTGTTAGGCTTCATCGTTTCCCAGCACGGAATCGAGGTCAACCCGGAGAAAATCAAGGCCATCTTAAACATAAACCGTCCGACATGCCTCAAGGACATCCAATGACTAACAGGTTGTGTTGCAGCAGTTAGTCGGTTCGTCAGCCGACTTGGAGAAAAGGCTCTGCCGCTGTACATGGACGGACGAAGAAGATGCAGCATTGAAGCAGCTCAAGGAGATTCTCTCCTCAGCGCCCATCCTTGCAGCACCCGAGCCTGGAGAGCCCCTGTTAATTTACATGGCGGCAACCAACCGGGTTATCAGCATCGTCGTCGTGGTAGAGCGGAAGGAACCAGGCTATGAGTACGGAGTTCAACGACCAGTTTACTACGTAAGCGAGGTCTTGACGGAGTCCAAGCAGCGTTACCCACACTACCAAAAGATATCTTATGGAGTATTCCTTTCTTCTCGAAAGTTAAGGCATTACTTTCAAGAGCACCTCATAACAGTAGTGAGCAAGACTCCACTGTCCGACATCATCAACAACAACGACGCTACAGGAAGGGTCGCGAAGTGGGGCATTGAACTTGTCGCCTTCGAGATCACCTAGAAGAGACGCGACGCTATCAAGTCACAAGCCTTGGCGGATTTCATTGTAGATTGGACGGAAATGCCAGATGCTACTCCGTTGCTAGAACCAGAGTACTGGGTGATGCACTTTGACGGATCAAAGTTTCTCAACGGCTCGGGGGCTGGTGTACTGCTACAGTCACCAAAAGGAGACAAGCTACACTATGTTCTGCAGATCCACTTCGAGGCTACAAACAACATGGCGGAGTATGAAGCACTCATTCACGGACTGCGTGTAGCCAAGGATATTGGCATCAAGCGCATAGTTTGCTGTGGAGACTCCGACTTGGTTGCCCAGCAGGTGGCTGGCACCTGGAATGCGCGGAACCCTATGATGGCGGCATATCGCGACGAAGTGGACGAGATAGCCAAGAGCTTCTTGGGCTATGAAGTCAAGTATGTGCCTAGGGAGCAAAACGAGGCGGATGATCTACTGTCTAAACTTGGATCAGGGCGCAAGCAAATTCCGCCAGGAGTTTTCCTAGAGCATCTACGCACACCATCCGTGAAGGGCGCCGACATCGATAGCCCGGATAGAGCTGACTCTTTCGTCAACATGGTGACAAAGATCCCTCCGGCTTGGACACAACCGTTCATGGAATATCTCGAACACGGAACTTTGCCCGACGACGAGGTCGAAAGACGGCAAATAGTACGACGAGCAAAGGGTTATACCATAATCAATGGACAACTCTATAAAAGGATCACTACTGGTGTATACCTAAAGTGTGTTTCCCAGCTAGAAGGTATGGAAATCCTACACGAAATCCATCTCAGAGATTGCGGGCATCACGCTGCTCCTCGATCGTTGGTCGCGAAAGCCTTCCGGCAAGGATTCAACTAGCTGACCGTGAAGGCGGACGCCGACAAGCTGGTTGAGACATGCACAGGATGCCAGTACTATGCCCGACAACCACATTTTCCTGCTGAAGAATTGCGAACAATACCAATAACTTGGCCGTTTGCAGTCTGGGGGCTAGACATGGTGGGACCGTTGCAAACGGCACTGTTTGGGTTTACGCATCTGCTTGTAGCAGTTGACAAATTCACCAAATGGATAGAAGCTAAACCCATTAGAAAGCTTGATGGGGCAACTGCCCTCAGGTTTGTCTGGGATCTAGTGGTGAGATTTGGTCTCCCACATAGCATCATCACCGACAATGGAAGCAACTTGTCACTCAGAGAAGTGGAGGCCTATTGACGGGACAAAGGCATCCGACTTGACCTTGCATCTGTGGCACACCCACAATCCAATGGTCAAGTCGAGCGAGCCAATGGATTAATTCTGCAGGGAATCAAGCCACGTCTTGAGGCACCGCTACATAGAGCAGCTGGAGCCTGGGTGGAAGAATTGCCATCTGTGCTGTGGAGTTTACGAACTACACCCAACAGATCCACCGGCTACACCCCCTATTTCATGGTGTATGGAGAAGAAGCCATCCTACCTTCTGACATCCTCCACGATGCACCAAGAGTTGCCGCCTACGACGAAGATGACGCTGAAGAATCCAGACACCTAGATGTGGACCTTCTCGAGGAGGAGCGCGTTTTAGCATGCCAAAGATCCGCCATCTACCAGCAGAAGCTACGCAGCTACCATAGTCGCTGCGTCCGGCATCGCTCGTTTAAAGAGGGGGATTTGGTGCTCCGACTTAAGCAGAAGAAGTCACACAAATTATCCCCGCCATGGGAAGGACCGTTCATCATAAGCAAGGCGCTGCTCAATGGGTCTTACTACCTTGTCGACAATCGTGAACTCAAGGATAGGCCCAATGATGATCATAAGCATAAGCAACGTGACCCGGATGATGACTACCTAGAGCTTGATCGGCCATGGAACATAGCACAGCTACGTCCTTTCTACACTTAGCATTTTTTATCTAATCGTGTACCTCTTATATGATCAATGAAATAAAGCTCTTTGGTTCACTCATTTTTCTGAGTCTTTTACCTCCTTTAGTGTTCATTTTTGGATCATATAAACCTTTATTCACAAGCTTTGATTGCACTTGTGAAAATTCCGCCTACGGGCGGTAGCTTAAGTTTTTTGGTCTACACGTTCTTTGTTGTTTTTATGTGGATTCTAGAGTAGTGACTTTCGGCACTTATTGTCGGCGATTTTGTGCTCAGGTTATTGACGGTGCCATTGGGCATCATCACCTAAGCGCATGGTTCCGACAACGAGTCTTCCGACTCACGAAAAGTCAAGCATAAAAACCAAAGTAATGGATAAGCCAGCACTTGCTTAAAAAATACATACATACTGGGAATAAATTCTTAAGTAGCAGGATACAACAAACACTGTTTTCCGCCTTAAGGATTACATCATCAAGTTTTTTCCATGCACACGACAAAGGTGAAACAGAAATTACAAAGTGTTTTTCACTCTTTGGGTGCAGGAGACTTGGAGGCCGCATCATCGCTAGCCGGAGAATCACCCTCAGCATCGGTGCTATGGTGAGACTCGGAGGATTCCGGGTTGGCGTTGTCGAGAAAGTTTTTGGGCACGAAGACATCCACGTCCACCAACTCGGCAACCCTGGTGTCATACCCCGCGAGTGATGACAGGATAGCATCATGATCGATATCCTTGCCGTCATCATCCGCGTCGGGGATACCTGAGGTTACTGTGTCGATGTCGGTATCTTCATAATGTGCCGTCACCATGGACAGCGCCATCCTTGCGCCAGCCCGTGCACAAGAAGCTTTCTAGCTCATGACACGCTCGGGGGCTCGGCGCAGAATCTCCGAGTACTTCACCATGGAGTCCGAGGCCTTGATATAAATCTGGAGGGGCTTGGCGATCTCCTTGGCTTGGGCAATGGCGGTGTTGATGAAGTTGCCGGCAAGAATCATGCATTCCTTGTTCGAAGGAGGCGAGCGGGTTAAACCCATGGGCGCTAAAATTCCTACAACGATTGCATGGGTTCAAAAATTCTAAGTATCCAGACTACAAAACTACAAGGCGGAGGATACCTACTGAAGATGCTGGCCTTAGCCTGCCAGACGACATCCGCCAAGGATTCATACTCTTTTTGGAGGAGCTTAAACGCCTCGCTATGGCGAAGGTTTTGCTCATCGGCAGCTTGCTTCTGATCCTTTAGGATGGCAAGCTCCTCCTTCAAGCGATTGATCTCAGCGGAGGTGGAGTCCTGCAGGGCTTTCATGGAATCCTCGTGCATCTTCAGCATCTCTTCCCTCTCCTTCTTAAGGATCTTGTTCTTGCTGTCCAGCTGTTGGATGTGCTTGGACTGCTCGACAATATCCTTGGCCTTGGCGACATGCTCTGCAAGTCGGAAAAACCAAAGTACACATCGAGTACTCGGAGATTATAGGCACCAAAGTAAGATGGAAATGCACAAAAAGAAAACAGACTCTTGTTTTTGATGATCTATTCCTTCAAGATGGCGGTTTTACCCTTTTCAGCTTCAAGGTCCGCGCGCATCTTTTGGTACTTATCATTGGACATGCCCCTCCGAGCATTCTCGTTCTGTGGAAACAAATACAAAGTCAAGTTGTTGTTCAGTCTACTTGGAGCCCCTAGTCGGAGATTTTCCATCTAGGTGCTCGGGGGCTACAACGAGAGTTTTTTAACTTAGCAATATGCTTAGCTTTTCTTTAAGCATCTAGTCGGAGCTAATTCAGTTCTCAACTAGAGGCTTGGGGGCTACAATATAAAGTTTTAACTCGGAAAATGCTTAGCTTTTCTTTAAGCACCTAGTCGGAACTAATTCAGTTACAACTAGATGCTTGGGGGGCTACGACACTTAAAAATATAAACACTGTGTATGCTACTCTTAAAGCATCTAGTCAGAATAATTTCTTCCATCCAAATGCTTGGGGGCTACAGTGAGAGTTTTTTCTAACTTAGTCACTCTTAGAGCATATAGATGCAAAAACAATGGTTTTCTGTCTACATCCTCTGGGGCTACAGTGGGATACTCATATGAAATGCAAAAGGTAAAGTAAAACTTACAAGTGCGATGGTATTGAGGTTTGTAGCACTCTCGGCCAGCAGTTTGCCAAAGGAAACGCTGTTACTTCGCAAGATGTCTGCTTGGCGGAGTAGCTCCTCAAGACCGCACGTCGGAGATGATGGCACTCCTCCAGGAATCATAGTTGTGCTACCCGGCGTAAGCACCAGGAAGATAATCTTCGGCAATTCGAAGGGTTTCTAGGGAGTAGAGGCGCCGCCTTCGGCAGAAGTGCCAGCACCCACCACTGCCTTGCCGCTACCGATGGCATCCTTAGCCGGAGCTTCAGCCATTTGAAGAGCAGCGCTCTCCTGTGTCGCCTGCTCGCCGACAATCGTGAGTTCGGTAGAAGCGCCAGAATCCACTTCCATGGCGGAAGGGCCTAGTGCCTCCTGGGCTTGGGAGCTTGTCGGAGCGGAGGAGGGCTTGACGGCAGGAGTAGCAGGGGCGATGGTGGGGGAGGATTCGCGATGCAGCATCTCTTTAATATTTCTAGAAGCCCCAAGAGTCTTGGCGGACTTCTTGAGGCTGGTTGTGGATTTCTTCCTGAAATGTGCAAAATGCATAAGTACAGGAATAAGAAAGATAAATGAGACAATGTCGGAGAATAAGAAGCTTACACTAGGGGGGCGCTTTAGCAAACATCCCGGTGGCTTTCTTCTATTCCGCCTCCAGGGCGGCAGTACTCTTTTTGGAGGCTCCACCCTCCGTCTTCTTTTTCTTGCCTCCGTTGGCAGCGTCAGAGGTGGAGCTCTTCCGCTTTCGCGCCAACGGGACATCATTGTCGGACACGACCGTGACTTCCTTCATCTTTGGATCATAGATTTGGGCAACCAGGTTGCCCTCCTCTAGATCTCTAAGCTGTTAAGTGAGAAATCATTGTGTTAGACAAGATGGTATTACCAAGACGGAAACACTAGAGCAATGTCATACACGGAAAATAAATGTCTACCTTTGGGCACTTTCCGTCTACGAACATATCGTAGGTGAGGGTGAATCCACGCTTCTTGTCCTTCACCTTGACGATGTCCTTGAGGTGGAACTTGACGGAGTCGCTCGAGAAGTTGTCCTCGGAGATCCGGAGGGAATCCCTTCGGTCGCCGGTGTACTCGTGCATATACTTCGTGCGGTGCTGCAGCGGTTGGATTCGCCTGATGAACTAGCACATGGCTAGGTCCAAGCCGGTCAGACCCATCTCTACGAACCACTCGATCCGCCTTATTGCGCGGGAAGCGTCGAGGTCGAAGGGAAGGGAGGCATGGGATCTCCACATGGAGATTTCGGCGGCGGCTCCATCCACGAAGTCCGGGTACGTTACTGCTTGGCCCGCGAAAGGAATGTCAGGGCCGTAGAAGTACGTCCGTTGCCAGTTCTTGCACGACTCGTGGCCGACGATGTCGGGGAACCGCCGGCCAGGACGGATCCTGAAGCTTATGGTGCCGCAGTTCCTAAGCTCCTCCCTACTATGTCCGGCTTCATGTTTGACGGTGAAGAAGTATACAAACAAATCTAACCTAGGTCTAATCCCTAGGTAACCCTCGCAGAGTGCCGCGAAGTTGCTAAGCACTAAGATGCTATTGGGGGAGAGGTTGTGGGGTTGGACCTGGAAGTGATTCAAGACGGACAGAAAGAAGTGGGAGATGGGCAGAGAAACGCCGCGTACCAATTGCGCCTTGAGGTACACCTTCTCTCCGGCTTGGGGAGAAGGAGTCACCTCGCCGGTCAGCGCCGCCCGCCAGGCGAGCCCCTCCGTCGCCGGGAGGTAACCTTCGGCGACCTTCTCCTGGATGTCGCGCGTGGTGATGTCCGACCCGCGCCAATCGCCTTTGTGCGAGTCAGGATCCTCTTCCAGGGGCTCCAGCGCCGCCAAGTTATGGTCGCCGCCAATGGTTTCTATCACCGCCGATGCAGGGATGACCAAGCCCTCTGGGGGCACGACGACGGAGCTCGCCGGCTTCGCCGCGGCTTCGCTCGACGCCGCCATTGAAGGGGATGAGCTAATGCTAGCCATGGAGGAGGAAGAGAGCACGACTGGTGCAGAGAGCGAAAGCTAGGGTTTCTCGAGGTTTTCGCGGAGAGCTCGAGGAGGCGCGCGGCTGGAGGAAGAAGACGATGACGCGAGGGAATGGGGTGAAAAAGTGGCAAGTGTCCCACGGTTACTATTTATCCTACTTTGCGTCAAGATTCGTGCAGCTAATCGGACGGTTGCCGCGTAGACGACGTGTTCGTGAGCGTGCGCGGTAATTTCGCCACGTCTCCAACCGTCGCCGCCAACGGTTCGTATCGCTCGCGCGGGAAAATCGGATATGATTGCGTTCTCTGCATGTGTGAGTTACGAGGCGTCGCTGACCTACAGCCTACGTCGCCTTAACTGACATGGTAGATGAACCGTCCCATCGAAGATTCCGGCATGGACGGATTTGATCCGACAACGGGAGCGTACGATGGAAGATTCAGCATTTCTCCGACTTACTCATAGAAGACGGAGAAAACCTTTTCAGGGTTCTTTGGGAGGACTACAAGATATTGCTTGACGATTTGCCGACATCCATCTAGACGGAGCATTCCACGAGAAGAGGCAAGACAGCGCAAGATCTCGGAGTTCTCCGGGGGCTACTGTTGGGGATATGCTATATGGGTATCCTCATAGCATGTCTCTTATCCGACTAACTGTAAGATCCCTCCTTTGTAAAGGAAAAGGATCCCTGTGATTGCAATGCTAGTCCCTGGATCATTGCTAGCATCCACAGTTTAAGATGAAGTACACAGATACAAAGGTCATTTATTACATCCATTCCAGAGATAAAACATAGTCTTTTACAACTCAAGGCCACAGGCCTAATACAAGAGTTTTGGAATAAGTAAATAAACATAAGTCTTCATCTTCATGTGCCACAGGCAAGCATGTTGAGTGTAGACTCATGACACCTAATCATCATCGGAGTAACCTGCAACATCACAAGTTACAGCCAAGGTCAATACTTTGGAATAGTATTGGCAAGTGATACCTTAGTAAATTTTAAGTGGACTATATTACTATATGCATTTTGGCTAAGTGTAGCTTGGCTTGCTTTGCTCAAAATAGGTTTTTTCTATTAGTTGAAATACACAAGGTAAACCATGTCCATGGGCCTTGTGTAACCACTCAACCAAAAAACCACCATTCAAGTCCCATTCCACCCAGGAGGTTCATTGACTTAGTTGTTTTATTAGGAAAACATAAGTCCAAAGACTTAGAAATATTTTCATCATAGCATGTATATACTTTACCACCCTTGTTTGCTACTAGCTAGGCTAAGCATGGCATAGTAACTTAACTTAGGAAATTTCCTAGCAATTCTACAATTCTACAACTACTTAGGATTTCCCCACATAGCATTTGGCAAAAAGTAACATGCAAGACTTAGCAAAATATTTCTAATGCTTATACAAAATATAGGGATGAAAATAGTCATGAAGTACCACTTGCCTTGGTAATGGGGAGAGTAGCACTCTTCACAATCACAGTCACTAGCAAAATCTACACAAAAATTTGTAGCACAAAATTACACACAATTCATATACAAACAAAAATATATATATGCATGCATGCAAGAATGCAAAGTGATGATTTTTTTTAAACTCCACCAACCAAGTGCATGATACAGAAACATAACCAAGTCAAAAACTTGCTAACTAAACTTATTTAGCACTAAAACAATTTACTAAACAAATTTTATACTCAAAATGATCCTAAACAAGTTTCTACATAAAAATTCATTTTAACAGAAACTTTTTGGTAAACACATTGCATAAACAGAAAGAGCTTGTCTCCCTGATTCCAACGGTATAAAATTTGCAAAAATCTAACGTGGAAATCAAAAGTTATAGCCATTTCAAAATTGGATCTAAATCTGTTTTCAAAATCTGTTTTAATTCAAACCCTAGCCACGCGTCTTAATCCTATTGGCTGATACAGTTTCGTTTAGGATCACCCTCCCGCGCCGTTGGATCTATTTAAAACACACGGCTCAGATCTACCCATAACGCTTCGCTAAATGATCTATTTCTATGCGTTGGATCCAGATCTGACGGCTCTGGATCAAGCGACCAAAACGCGAGGCGGCATCGGCGGCATCGAGTTCTGCTCATGGCGCGATGCTACAGGTCGACCGGAGGGACAGGAGGGTGCTTACCAGGTTCGCAGCATCGAGGAGAAGCTCAACCTAGTAGTGGCTTGATGAGGGGCGCACGGGCACGGTCTCAGGGGCTCTTCGGAGTTGTGGCGGCGTCTGTCGTTTGCAGTCGAGGTTGTTGCCGAGGTTTGGCGTCGCCCTAGCGCGAACCAGAGGGGTCAGGCGATGCACAAGATGAAGGCGAACATTCCCGTATGAAAGAGGGGGCAAGGGGCGCTCGGGTTTTACCTCAATTGATCGCTGGAGTGTAAGATCCTTCCTTATTAAAGGAAAAGATCCCTGTGATTGCAATGCTAGTCCCTGGATCAATGCTAGCATCCACATTTTAAGATGAAGTACACAGATACAAAGGTCGTTTATTACAGTCATTCAAGAGATAAAACATAGTCTTTTACAACTCATGGCCAAAGGCCTAATACAAGAGTATATGGAATATGTAAATAAACATAAGTCTTCATCTTCATGTGCCACAGGCAAGCATGTTGAGTGTAGACTCATGACTCCTATTCATCATCAGAGTAACCTGCAACATCATAAGTTACAGCCACAGAGGGTCAATACTTTGGAATAGTATTGGCAAGTGATACCTTAGTATATTTTAAGTGGACTATAATACTATATGCATTTGGCTGGTGGAGCTTAGGCTTGCATTGCTCAAAATAGATTTTTCCTTAACTTTTTGAAAACACTAAGTTTTTGTTTGGCAAAGACTATCCCAAGGTATCTACCAATCAAAGACTGAAGATCCACTCAGGGCATCTACCAATCAAAGACTGAAGATCCTTTAACCCTTGTTCACCCACAAGTTTTATTCAGAAATTGGAGTGATGAGATTCTTGAAGTTTCCATGTCTTGATGCTCAAATTGTCCTTTACTGGACATGGCTAAGTACTTAGGTTTTACACTCTGCAGAGGTGGTGCACTTTCCCCACAAGCCTTGGTTTCCCAAGACATGATCCTTCAGTAGCCTTTCCTTAGTCAAATGGACGCCTCCAACCTATCATCCCATCTACCACCCACTGTCCAAGAGACTAAGTTCCAGCATCCTAAGATCATGGCAGAGCCCATATTACCAAGTGGTTGCACTTGAAGCTTCTCAACATTTGACAACTCAAATCTCTTTGTTCCTGGGTGGCCATCCACAAGTGAGATACACAAGGTTCACCAGTACCCCTGGCCTTGTGTAACCACTCAACATATCCCATTCTTTCCATTCCACCCAGGTGATTCATTAACTTAGTTGTTTTGTTAAATAAAAACAAGTCCTTAGACTTAGAATATTTTTCCATAGTGTGAATATATAAACCACCCTTGTTTTCTAGTAGCTAGGCTAAGCATGGCATGGCAACTTATCCTTAGGGAATTTTTCTAGCAATTCTAGCATTCTATTCTAAATAGGATTTCCCATCATCAATTGACAAAAGTAGCATGCAAGTCCTAACAAAATATATCTAATGCAAGTACAAAATAAAGGTATGGAATATTCATGAAGATATCACTTGCCTTGGTAGTGTGGAGAGTAGCACTCGTCACAATCACAATCACTAGCAAAATCTACACACAAAGTTATAGCACACAATTACACACAAATATATACAAACAAAAATATTATGAATGCATGCATGCATGAATCTACCAAGTGATGATTTTTGAAAAATCAACCAAGCAAGTGCATGAATACAGAAACTAAACAAGTCACAAAATAGCCAAGATAATCTTAAATAACCCTAAAACAAAATACTAAACTAAATCTATACTCAAAAAGGCCTCAAACAAGTTTCTGTAATTTAAGCCAAACTAATGGTTACTATTTGCTAAACAAAAAGGATAGGCAGAAAGGTCTTGTTTTTCTGAATCCAACGGTATAAAGTTTGCAAAATTCCAACGTGGCATTCAAAAGATATTGGCATTTGAAATCTGGATCAAAATCTGTTTTAAATTCTATTTCAGATCTTAACCTAGCCACGCGTCATGTTCTTATTCGCCTGCATCGTTCGTTCGATCGAGCGATCGCACCGCTGGATCTAAATGAAATCTGGCGGCTCAGATCGCTGCATCGCCGGGTTAAGTGGATCTATCCTAGCGCTACGATACAGATCTAACGGCTGCTATTTCTCTGGCCAAGAACTGGCGGCGGAGCGGCGGCTACCGGCGGCGGAACTGTCGGTCGATGACGTTGCCGATGATGCAGACGGCGAGGGAGAAGGAGGAGTAGCTCACCGGGCTCAGGGGGTCACGGCGAAGCTCGTCAGACATCGCGGTTGGTCAAGGGCGCCGGGCTGTCCTAGATTGCTCGTCGGAGTTCGTGGCGGCGGCGTCGGGTGGTCATCGTGGACGCGCTGGATTACCCCAAGGCAAAGCGAGGACACGGTTAGATTCACAGTCGAGCGAGCCGTGTGCATGAACTAGAAAGCGCGGGGCGGTCTGGTCTTACCACTAGAGTTCGCCGGAGTTCGTGCAGACGTCGGTGGCGACTAGTCGACGATGTTGCCGGAGCTACGGTCCATGCGAGAGCAAACGAAACGTGTTAAAAGAAGCGCAGAGGCTCACTGAATCAGTTTGCAAGATCGAGAGGCAGAGGGGAGCTCTGGACTCACCGGAATTCGCCGGCGCAGTCGTCGGAGACGGCGGGGTTTCAGAGGGTAATGCTCGCAGCCTGGTGGCGCTCTGGGTTCGGGGTTTGAGGGAGAAGAGAGAGGGGGCAGAGGGGGTTCTTATAGCCTGGTCACGAGCGAGAATTACTCGGCCAATAAATCCATTTGACGTCGCGAATTAAACACAGAAACGCCCGCGTTGATTTGGGGATGAACGGGTCGTGCGGGTGGAGACGACGGTGACGTGGAGAAGGCCCGCTTGTCAGCGAGGTGCGCGGAGTGCAGGTGGGGTCTGCCTGTCAGCGGCTCAGCGCGTGCGCTTGCGCGTGAGAGAAGAATAAGGAGATCCCGGGTGGGCTTGCTGGGCTCGATCCGCTGCTGGGCCAGATTCTGGCCGCTCGGCCCTTTTCTTTTGAGAATTCCTTTTCTTTTTCTAATTCCATTTTCTGAATAGAATTTGATATGAATTCAAATCCTTTTGAATTCAAACTGCTTTGGGGATTTTTGCAGGGTTCTGTGGGTTTAAAAACGAGTCAGATGACCATGTGGTTACTAGCAAGGGCTTGGTCAAGCTTGGGTTTCAAAGTAAATAGAGATTTGCTCTAGTTTGCAAATATTTGAAATAGGGTTTTGAAACTATTTCTAAATTTTGAATCTTGGGTTAAAAGCTTCACCTAGCCTTTCCAACCATGGAGGCAAGCAAACAAGTTCATAGACAATCAAATCCCAAAGGGTGATGGCCAATTGAGACAATTTGCCCACATGAAATCATAGCTCAAACTTCTGCCTCTAAATGATTTTGAGAAAAACCCTATATGAATGAATGATACAAGGATGAAATGAATGAGTTTTTGAAACATGATTTTTTTGGGATGTTACAAATCTAACCCCCTTAAAATGAATCTCGCCCTCGAGATTCGGATTGGCTAGTAAATAGGTGAGGGTGGTCTTCCAAGATCGCCTTCTCTTTCCCATGTTGCTTCTTCTTCGAATGATGGTTCCATTGTACTTTGCAAAACTTGATGGTTTTTGTCCTTGTGACTCTTTCTGTGGTCTCAAGAATCTTGACAGGCTTTTCTTCATAGGTGAGATCACTTTCTAGTTGAACTTCTTCCAAAGATATGGTATCCTTCAAAGATGTTTCTTCCATTTCTAGGTGACATTTCTTGAGCTCTCACATGAAAACATTATGGACTGCTAGTAAAGATGTTTGGCAGATTCGATTTCATATGCGCTTCTCCTTGCGACTTAGAATGTTGAATGGTCCCACATATCTTGGTGCTAACTTTCCTTTGACTCCAAATCTTTTACTCCACGGTGGTGATACTCTAAGATAAGCTCTATCCCCAACTTCGTAAGTGACTTCTCTACGCTTAGCATCTGCGTAGCTTTTCCGTCGAGACTGTGCTATCTTCAATCTGCCTCTAACCAATTTGACCTTTTCTTGGCCTTTGATAAGATCTGGTCCAAACAAACTTCTTTCTCCTACACCATTCCATAGCAATGGGGTGGTACACTTCCTTCCGTAGAGAAACTCGAATGGTGCCATCCCAATACTAGATTGGTGACTGTTGTTGTAAGAGAACTCTGCGTAAGGCAGACTTTCATCCCAACTTGCTCCATAGTCTAGGGCACATGCCCTCAACATGTCTTCAAGAATTTGATTAGTCCTTTCTGTTTGTCCATCAGTTTGAGGATGAAAAGCAAAGTGAATTCCAACCTCGTTCCTAGAGATTCATGAAGCTGTCTCCAAAAGTGAGAAGTGAATTGAGTTCCTCTATCAGACACAATACTCTTAGGTACACCGTGAAGGCATACAATTCTGCTCATGTAGATTTTGGCTAACTTGGCACTGGTATAAGTTGTCTTTACGGGTATAAAATGAGCCACTTTAGTTAGGCGATCCACTACTACCCATATGGAGTCGTATCCTGTCCTAGTCCTTGGTAATCCGGTAATGAAATCCATACCAATATTTTCCCACTTCCATTCAGGAATAGGCATTGGTTGAAGCAAACCTGCTGGTTTCTGATGTTCCGCTTTCACTCTACTACACACATCACACAAGGCAATGTGTTCGGCGATGTCCCTTTTGAGATTGTTCCACCAAAATCTTTCTTTCATATCCATGTACATTTTGTTGTTTCCCGGGTGAATAGAATATGGAGAGTTATGGGCTTCTTGCAGAATCAGTTTCCGCATTTCCGGATCTTGTGGAACACAAATACGTTTCTCGTGCCATAAAGTACCTTGTTCGTCCATATGGAAACTTCTAGCTTTCCCTTGGCTAATCCTTTCCTTGATCTCTTCGATCTCTTTATCCGTCTTTTGGGCTTCTTTAATCTTATCCAACAGTGGGTTGAACATCCAAAGACATGAGATGTCCTTCCGCACAATCTCCAACCTGAGTTCCTTGAATTGCTTACACGGTCATCGGCAATTCACCTTTGGTAAGGCCATTTACAAACGCTTTACGACTTAGAGCATCTGCTACTACATTTGCTTTACCGGGGTGGTATTGCAAATTCAAGTCGTAATCCTTGATAAGTTCTAGCCATCTTCTTTGTCTCATATTGATCTCCTTCTGGGTGAAGATATACTTCAAGCTCTTATGGTCGGTGAACACTTCACAACGTTTTCCCAAAAGGTAGTGTCTCCATGTTTTGAGTGCATGGACAACAGCGGCTAACTCTAAATCATGAGTAGGATAATTTACTTCATGAGTTTTGAGTTGTCTCGAGGCATAAGCCACAACTTTTCCGCTTTGCATAAGTACGGCCTAATCCTTGATGAAGCATCACAATACACTTGGAAATCCTTTTCCAAATCTGGTAGGCAAGATCGGTGTTGACACAAGTCTCTTCTTTAGTTCTTGAAAGCTGAGTTCACATCCTTCAGACCAAGCAAATTTCTTATCTTTCTTTAACAATTCTGTCATTGGTTTAGCAACCTTAGAAATTTTTTCAATGAATCTTCTGTAGTAACCTGCTAAACCAAGGAAACTATGAACCTCTTTTACATTCTTAGGAGATTCCCATTCTGTCACAAATCGAAACTTTAGCAGGATCAACTGCTACACCATCTTTTGTCATAACATGACCAAGAAATCCAACTTCCTCTAACCAAAACTCACACTTGCTGAACTTGGCATAAAGCTTATGTTCCCTTAGTTTCTCAAGTATCAAGCGGAGATGTCTTTCATGCTCTTCCTTGCTCTTGGAGTAGACTAAGATGTCATCGATGAAAACGACAACGAACTTGTCGAGAAATTCCATGAACACTTTGTTCATCATATTCATGAAGTATGCTGGAGCATTGGTTAAACCAAAAGGCATCACAGTGTACTCATACAATCCATACCTTGTGGTGAATGCTGGTTTAGGTATGTCTTGCTTTCTTATCTTGAGTTGAAAATAGCCTGACCGAAGATCAATCTTTGAGAACACACATGCTCCTTCTAGCTGATCAAACAAGTCATTTATTCTTGGCAAAGGATACTTGTTCTTGATGGTTACCTCGTTGAGAGAACGGTAATCGATGCATACCGTTTGAGTTCTCTCTCTTTCTTTAACAAAACTGGAGCTCCCCAAGATGAAGAACTTGGCTGGATGAATCCTTTCTGCAATTGTTCTCCAAGTTGTTTCTTGAGTTCCTTAAGTTCGTCAACTGACATTTTATAAGGCCTCTTTGCTATTGGTCCAGAACCTGGTACCAAATCTATTATAAACTCCACATCTCTATCTGGTGGCATTCCTAGTAATTATTCCGGAAACACATCCGGATATTCACACACAATTGGCACACTGTCCATGCTAACCCCCTTAAGAGAATTTAGCTTGCTTTCTTTAGATTTAAAATTGGACTTAAATGTAATCCTCTTACCTTCAGGGGTTGTGAGTGAAATTGTGCGATTTGCACAATCTAGTACTCCCTCATACTTAGCCATCCAATCCATTCCCAAAATTACATCCAATCCTTGGGAATTTAGGATTATTAAGTTTACTGGAAACTTATGTTTTCCGATCTCTATGACTAGATCCCGCATCCAAGACTCATCATATCCTCCCGGAGAGCTAACTTTATCGGACACCCAATGTTTTCAGATGCAAACCCATTTATATCAACAAATGCTTTTGATATGAATGAATGAGATGCACCATGTCAAAGAGTACAAATGCTGAGATGGAATTGAGTCTGAACTTACCAAAGAACATCGTGTTCTTCATAGACCTCCTCCACATTAATGTGGTTAACCTGTCCTTTTGAAAAGGATTGGGCTTGATAGGTCCTTCAACTTTCTTCTCGTGACACTCATTAGCATAATGTCCCAGTTTCTTGCATTTGAAGCATTCAACCCGACGTTGTCCTTCTTAGGTTGACTTCCACTTCCAATTCCACTATGGTGGCTCTTATATCCACTCTTGTGGTTCTTGTACTTATCATTGTCATGACTGCGATGATGCTTGTTGTCATGACGGTTGTGGTTGTGGTGCTTGTTAAACTTCCCATGCTTGTGGGATCCTGGTGACACTATCATCATAGTGAGATCGTTATGATACGATCCGAGCTATGCTTGTCGGAGTGTTTCCTCTTTCTACTCTCAACTTGCTTCATTTTATTCTCCACAATAACAGCCTTGTCACATAGCGACTGATAAGTTGGAACATATGCCACAGACAGCTGCAGATTCAGTTCGTCATTCAAGCCTTCCAGAAACTTTTCCTTCCTTTTGGCATCAGTGTCAACCTCATCCAGTGCATAGCGCCGGATTGTTGAACTCTTCAATATATTCAGCCACTGTGGTGGCGCCGCTCAAAGTTGTGAAATTCCTTCTTTTCGTGCTCATCATACCGTGAGATATGAGTAGTACGAAATCCATCTTCAAAGATAGCCCAAGTCACCTCATCAATAGGCGGTAACTGAAGTTGTCCCACCATGCGGCGGCTGGTCCTTCCAACAGATGTGCTGCGAACCTGACCTTTTCAGCATCTGTGCATCCCACGGTCACTAAGTCTTTGTTCACAGAACGTAGCCAATCATTGGCCACCATGGGATCAGTCGTTCCCGAAAACTTAGCTGGCCTCAGACGCAGAAATCTGGTAAGCATATCAAAACCTGGAGGGTTGTTGTTGTTGTTATTGTTGTTGTTATTGGGGTTGTTGTTGTTCTGGTTCTGGATGAACGTCGTCATCATTTGCATAAGCTGTGTTTGTGCATTCATCATTTGTTGCATTTCCGGGGTAATGTTGGGGTTGGGGTTGGTGTTTGCGCGACGGGGAGGCATCTGTGGTTTATTCATATAGAGATAAGAATGAGATACCCTTACATGATTTATGCACAACACATCACACAAGCAGACATATAGCATGCAACACAAGGATAAAGCTAAACAACAAGATAACAAAAATTCTCAAAGTACAAACACACAAGTGGCAAGCCATCCACATGTCGGATGGTCCAACAATAAGTTCACAATAACAAGTGCGGTAAATAAAGATAACTGAGTAGTCAAATCTACTCGTCGGCATCAATCTCCTCCTCGACAAAGGTAAGACCTGCGTTCTCCATTGCGGTCTTGTTCTCCTCGATGGTAGTGGTCAAAGAGTCGATCTTGGCCTTGAGAGCCCTCTTCTGGGAACGAAGCCTCTCAATCACTCTGCCATCGCTCTAACTCGAAGTCCTTGGACTGCAGTTCCTCGGTCATATCACGAATCCTCTTGTTCCTATCTCCGACACGCTTCTCTTGACTCTTGAACTTACGGTCTTGGGTCTCGAACTCGCCTCCATCTCCTTGACTATCTCTGCCCCGCTGCCAAGAGCTTGTCCTTCTCGCTGCTGCACTCGAGCTCGTCATTACTAAGCATGACGTTGGTCCCATCGGTATCCACGCGCCTAATAAGAGTCTCTAAGTCCTGGAGGTACAGCGACGGCTCTCTGTGACCTCGAGTCGCCCTCAAAGTCAATGGACTCTCCGTCACCATCACGCCTCCGGGCGTGGAAGTGAGTGCCTCTAACTGCTTCGGGAGTGACGCCCTAACAAGTCCCTATCAGATCCTGCATGACAACCTCCATGCCTCTCTCCCTGTCATCATGCATAAGCTTGAAGACGATGGCCTCCGTAGTAGGCTCAGTCTGGCGTCCTGGCTGGTTCACCTTGAAGCCCCAAAGGTCCTTCCTCTCAAACTTGGTGAGTGGGTGCACCGTAAAGATAGGAAGAGGGAGATCGAGTAAACAAGTAAGCACTACGATACGAGCACCAAAACGGGTAGCCTGAACTCCTCAACAAAGGTCTTGATGGCAATAAGCATCTATTTATAAGATGAAAAAGTTAGAACAACACAATTTAAGATAAACAAGACAAACATTCAAACACATTCTTGGGACACACAAAAATCATACAAGTCATGCATACAAGAATCCATTACATCATCCAAGGTTCAAACTTATTTAAGGTATCATTTTGGAAAATAAGGTGATAGGTGGTGGTCCAACTAACGAAGTGCGCTTACAATCCTATCTCATTGCATCTGGTGGCTAACACAATGTTCCTAGTGGCAATCACCCTATCTTGTTCACATGCTTCTATCACTAAATCTATAATATCTCCTCTTAAGGATTGGTTGGTGATTTCCAACTCTTGGGTATGTTCCTTCTCTTTCTCTAAGTCTTTTTGGAGGTTGAGCATCTTGCACTTGACTCTAGCACTTAGTTCCTTGATAGTCTTCCAAGCTGCTTCTTTTGCTGACTCAAAAAATGTGGTGTGCATAAAAGTGTTGGTGTACATGCAGAAGCCCTTTTCTTTGTGGTTGTCTTCCTTATTCTTGTACAAGTGAAGTTGCACCCACCAATACTCCACTCCATCCTCCATCACTGGAAAGCCCTTGTACACTGCTGCACCATGTACTCCCATGGTTTCCATGAGGTCCTTGAGAATCTTGGGAAACTCAGTCTCACACTCCAAGGTCATGGTCATGAGTGGTCCTTTCTTTACGGCTTCGTTGACGGAGTTCATCTACAAATAGAGAGGAGAATGAGAAGATTAGAAAAGTTTACGAGAAGAATAGACAAGTGTAGAAGAAGTTAAAATTTTCCTTAGTGGTTTCCAATCCTAGGGTCATAATCCTACAGGCAACACAAAGGTTCGATACCATCTGTAAGATCCCTCCTTATTAAAGGAAAAGATCCCTGTGATTGCAATGCTAGTCCCTGGATCAATGCTAGCATCCACAGTTTAAGATGAAGTACACAGATACAAAGTCGTTTATTACAGTCATTCCAGAGATAAAACATAGTCTTTTACAACTCATGGCCAAAGGCCTAATACAAGAGTATATGGAATATGTAAATAAACATAAGTCTTCATCTTCATGTGCCACAGGCAAGCATGTTGAGTGTAGACTCATGACTCCTATTCATCATCAGAGTAACCTGCAACATCATAAGTTACAGCCACAGAGGGTCAATACTTTGGAATAGTATTGGCAAGTGATACCTTAGTATATTTTAAGTGGACTATAATACTATATGCATTTGGCTGGTGGAGCTTAGGCTTGCATTGCTCAAAATAGATTTTTCCTTAACTTTTTGAAAACACTAAGTTTTTGTTTGGCAAAGACTATCCCAAGGTATCTACCAATCAAAGACTGAAGATCCACTCAGGGCATCTACCAATCAAAGACTGAAGATCCTTTAACCCTTGTTCACCCACAAGTTTTATTCAGAAATTGGAGTGATGATATTCTTGAAGTTTCCATGTCTTGATGCTCAAATTGTCCTTTACCAGGGACATGGCTAAGTACTTAGGTTTTACACTCTGCAGAGGTGGTGCACTTTCCCCACAAGCCTTGGTTTCCCAAGACATGATCCTTCAGTAGCCTTTCCTTAGTCAAATGGACGCGCTCCAACCTATCATCCCATCTACCACCCACTGTCCAAGAGACTAAGTTCCAGCATCCTAAGATCATGGCAGAGCCCATATTACCAAGTGGTTGCACTTGAAGCTTCTCAACATTTGACAACTCAAATCTCTTTGTTCCTGGGTGGCCATCCACAAGTGAGATACACAAGGTTCACCAGTACCCCTGGCCTTGTGTAACCACTCAACATATCCCATTCTTTCCATTCCACCCAGGTGATTCATTAACTTAGTTGTTTTGTTAAATAAAAACAAGTCCTTAGACTTAGAATATTTTTCCATAGTGTGAATATATAAACCACCCTTGTTTTCTAGTAGCTAGGCTAAGCATGGCATGGCAACTTATCCTTAGGGAATTTCCTAGCAATTCTAGCATTCTATTCTAAATAGGATTTCCCATCATCAATTGACAAAAGTAGCATGCAAGTCCTAACAAAATATATCTAATGCAAGTACAAAATATAGGTATGGAATATTCATGAAGATATCACTTGCCTTGGTAGTGTGGAGAGTAGCACTCGTCACAATCACAATCACTAGCAAAATCTACACAAAGTTATAGCACACAATTACACACAAATATATACAAACAAAAATATTATGAATGCATGCATGCATGAATCTACCAAGTGATGATTTTTGAAAAATCAACCAAGCAAGTGCATGAATACAGAAACTAAACAAGTCACAAAATAGCCAAGATAATCTTAAATAACCCTAAAACAAAATACTAAACTAAATCTATACTCAAAAAGGCCTCAAACAAGTTTCTGTAATTTAAGCCAAACTAATGGTTACTATTTGCTAAACAAAAAGGATAGGCAGAAAGGTCTTGTTTTTCTGAATCCAACGGTATAAAGTTTGCAAAATTCCAACGTGGCATTCAAAAGATATTGGCATTTGAAATCTGGATCAAAATCTGTTTTTAAATTCTATTTCCAGATCTTAACCTAGCCACGCGTCATGTTCTTATTCGCCGCATGCGGTTCGTTCGATCGAGCGATACAGACCGCTGGATCTAAATGAAATCTGGCGGCTCAGATCGCGTACCGCTTCGGGGTTAAGTGGATCTATCCTAGCGCTACGATACAGATCTAACGGCTGCTATTTCTCTGGCCAAGAACTGGCGGCGGAGCGGCGGCTACCGGCGGCGGAACTGTCGGTCGATGACGTTGCCGATGATGCAGACGGCGAGGGAGAAGGAGGAGTAGCTTACCGGGCTCAGGGGGTCACGGCGAAGCTCGTCGTACTCGCGGTTGGTCAAGGGGCGCTCGGGGCTGTCCTAGATTGCTCGTCGGAGTTGCTGTGGGCGGCGGTTGCGTCGGGTGGTCGTCGTGGACGTTGCTGTGGATTACCCCAAGGCAAAGCGAGGACACGGTTAGATTCACAGAGTCGAGACAGAGCCGTGTGCGTGAACTAGAAAGCGCGGGGCGGTCTGGTCTTACCACTAGAGTTCGCCGGAGTTCGTGCAGACGTCGGTGGCGACTAGTCGACGATGTTGCCGGAGCTACGGTCCATGCGAGAGCAAACGAAACGTGTTAAAAGAAGCGCAGAGGCTCACTGAATCAGTTTGCAAGATCGAGAGGCAGAGGGGAGCTCTGGACTCACCGGAATTGCCGCGATCGTCGGAGACGTGGGTTTCAGAGGGTAATGCTCGCACCTGGTGGCGCCTGGGTTCGGGGTTTGAGGGAGAAGAGAGAGGCGGAGGGGTTCTTATTGCCTGGTCACGAGCGAGAATTACTCGGCCAATAAATCCATTTGACGTCGCGAATTAAACGCCTGCGTTGATTTGGGGATGAACGGGTCGTATGGGTGGAGACGACGGTGGCGTGGAGAAGGCCCGCTTGTCGCCGAGGTGCGCGAGTGCAGGTGGGTCTGTCCTCAGCTCAAGGCGCTGCTGCGTGAGAGAAGAATAAGGAGATCCCGTGGGCTTGCTGGGATCGATCCGCTCATTGGGCCAGATTCTGCCGCCGCCCTTTCTTTTGAGAATTCCTTTTCTTTTTCTAATTCCATTTTCTGAATAGAATTTGATATGAATTCAAATCCTTTTGAATTCAAACTGCTTTGGGGATTTTTGCAGGGTTCTGTGGGTTTAAAAACGAGTCAGATGACCATGTGGTTACTAGCAAGGGCTTGGTCAAGCTTGGGTTTCAAAGTAAACAGAGATTTGCTCTAGTTTGCAAATATTTGAAATAGGGTTTTGAAACTATTTCTAAATTTTGAATCTTGGGTTAAAAGCTTCACCTAGCCTTTCCAACCATGGAGGCAAGCAAACAAGTTCATAGACAATCAAATCCCAAAGGGTGATGGCCAATTGAGACAATTTGCCCACATGAAATCATAGCTCAAACTTCTGCCTCTAAATGATTTTGAGAAAAACCCTATATGAATGAATGATGCAAGGATGAAATGAATGAGTTTTTGAAACATGATTTTTTTGGGATGTTACACGGAGTCGAGCGGCGGCGCAGGTGGTTGCGGTCGTGAACGGGATCGACGACCTGGATCACGAGCAGGCAAAAGAAAAGTATCAGGAGGTGCGCAAGATCAAGCTGGACACGACCGTTTGAACCAGAGAGAGGGGGGCGGTCGAGGCTCACCGAAATTAGTCGCCGGAGTCGTCGGTACTGCGGGGTTTCGAGGGCAAATGCGACTGGTGGGCGGAGTGAGCGAGAGAGTGGGGAAATGACCATGATGCAGAGGGTTTTGTAGGCGAGAGGAGCAGCGATTAGCGTGGAATAAATGGCAATTAGCGAGAATCAATCGCGGTGAAAGGGCGGAGGAACGCGTGACGGGTCGGGCGTGATTTGGGAACACGAGGGTGACATGGAGAGGCCGCTCATCGGTAATGCAGCAGAGGAGGTGGGTCTGCGGTTGTCGGCTTTGCAGGTGCGCTTGGCGTCGAGAGAGAGAGGAAGGCCGGTGGGCTAGTTGGGCCAGTTCTGTTGGGCTAGAATCTGGCGCTGGCCCTTTTCTTTTCTTTTGTCCTTTTCTTTTCTTTTGATTTTCAGGAATGGTTTTGATATGAATTCAAACTCTTTTTGAATTCAAATCTTTCTGGGTTTTTGCAGTGTGCAAAAGTTTCAATTATAAGCATAAAACCATGTGGCTACTTGCAAAGGCTTGGTCACTCTTGGAGAAACAGAATATCAGGAGCTTTGCACAAGATTTGCAAAATGTTTGAAAAATGGTTTTTGAACCATTTCCATTTTGTAAAACTTGGTTCAAATTTCCACACTCAATCTATTCAACAAAGGAGACAAGCAATCCAGGTTTAAAACATTCAAACTCTCAAATGGGGATGGCCATTTGATTTGAGCTTGCTCACATAAAATGATAGCACTATGTGCTTTGTTTTTCTGAAATGAGTTTTGAAAATGATCTCAATTCTATATGCATGCATGAATGATATGCAATCTTTGAAATCATGATTTTAGGGATGTTACAAATCTAACCCCCATAAGGTGAATCTCGCCCTCGAGATTCGGATTGGCTAGCAAATAGGCGAGGGTGGTCTTTTCGAAGATCATCTTCTCTTTCCCATGTTGCTTCCTCTTCAGAATGATGATTCCACTGTACTTTGCAGAACTTGATAGTCTTTGTCCTTGTGACTCTTTCTGCAGTCTCAAGAATTTTGATAGGTTTTTCCTCATATGTGAGGTCACTTTCTAGTTGAACCTCCTCCAAAGGTATAGTATCCTTCAAAGAAGTTTCTTCCATTTCTGGGTGACATTTCTTAAGCTGACTCACATGAAACACATTATGGACAGCTGATAGAGATTCTGGTAGTTCTATTTCATAAGCAACTTCTCCTTTGCGACTCAGAATCTTGAATGGCCCAACATATCTTGGTGCCAACTTTCCTTTGACTCCGAATCTTTTCACTCCACGAAGTGGTGATACTCTAAGATAGGCTCTATCACCCACTTCGTAGGTGACTTCTCTATGCTTAGGATCTGCGTAGCTTTTCTGTCGGGACTGTGCTATCTTCAACCTGTCCTTAACCAACTTGACCTTCTCTTCGGCTTCTTTGATAAGTTCAGGCCCGAATAAACTTCTTTCTCCCACACCATTCCATAACAATGGGGTGGTACACTTTCTTCCGTAGAGAAACTCAAATGGTGCCATCTCAATGCTGGCTTGATAGCTGTTGTTATAAGAAAATTCTGCGTAAGGTAGACTTTCATCCCAACTGGCTCCATAGTCTAGGGCACATGCCCTCAACATGTCTTCCAGAATTTGATTAGTCCTTTCTGTTTGTCCATCAGTTTGAGGATGAAAAGTAGTACTGAATTCCAACCTCGTTCCCAATGATTCATGTAGTTGTCTCCAAAAATGGTAAGTGAATTGAGTTCCCCTATCAGACACAATACTCTTGGGCACACCATGTAGACACACAATTCTACTCATGTAGATCTTGGCTAACTTGGCACTTGTATAAGTTGTCTTCACGGGTATGAAATGAGCCACTTTAGTTAGGCGATCTACTACTACCCATATGGAATCATATCCTGATCTGGTCCTTGGTAATCCGGTAATGAAATCCATACCAATCTTATCCCACTTCCAATCAGGAATAGGTAGTGGTTGAAGCAAACTTGCTGTTTTCTGATGCTCCTCCTTTTACTCTACCACACACATCACACAAAGCGATATGTTTGGCGATGTCCCTCTTGAGATTGTTCCACCAAAACCTTTCTTTCATGTCCATGTACATTTTGGTGTTACCCGGATGAATATAATATGGAGAGTTGTGTGCTTCCTGCAAAATCAGTTTCCGTAACTCCGGATCTTGTGGAACACAGATACGTTTCCCATGCCATAAAGTACCCTGTTCATCTTCATGGAAATTTTTAGCTTTCCCTTGGCCAATCTTTTCCTTAATCTCTTCAATTTCCTTATCAGTCTTCTGAGCTTCTCGGATCTTGTCCAACAAAGTGGGTTGAACATCCAAAGACATGAGATGTCCTTCAGGCACAATCTCCAATCTGAGTTCTCGGAATTGGGCACACAAATCATCTGGCAATTCTCCTTTGGTAAGGCCATTTACAAATACCTTACGACTTAGAGCATCTGCTACAACATTTGCCTTACTGGGGTGGTATTGCAAACTTAAGTCATAATCCTTGATAAGCTCTAACCATCTTCTTTGTCTCATATTGATTTCCTTTTGGGTGAAAATATACTTCAAGCTTTTATGATCCGTGAACACTTCACATCGCTTTCCCAAAAGGTAATGTCTCCATGTTTTGAGTGCATGAACGACAGAGGCTAACTCCAAATCATGAGTAGGGTAGTTTACTTCATGAGTTTTGAGTTGTCTCGAGGCATAAGCTACAACTTTACCGTCTTGCATAAGTACTTCACCCAAGCCTTGATGAGATGCATCACAATATACTTGGAAATCTTTTTCCAAGTCTGGTAGACACAAAACTGGTGCTGTCACAAGTCTCTTCTTCAACTCCTGAAAGCTGTCTTCACAACCTTCAGACCAAGGAAACTTCTTGTCTTTCTTTAACAATTCAGTCATTGGCTTAGCAACCTTTGAGAAATTCTCGATGAACCTTCTGTAGTAACCTGCTAAGCCAAGGAAACTGCGAACTTCTTTCACGTTCTTGGGAGATTCCCATTCAGTCACAGCTGAAACCTTAGCAGGATCAACTGCTACACCATCCTTTGTCATAACATGACCAAGAAAACCAACTTCTTCTAACCAAAACTCACACTTGCTGAATTTGGCATAAAGTTTATGCTCTCTCAACTTCTCAAGTATCAAACGCAAGTGTCCTTCATGCTCTTCTTTGCTCTTGGAGTACACTAAGATGTCATCGATGAAAACGACAACAAACTTGTCAAGAAATTCCATGAACACCTTGTTCATCATATTCATGAAGTATGCTAGAGCATTGGTCAAGCCGAAAGGCATTACGGTATACTCGTACAATCCATACCTTGTGGTGAATGCTGTTTTAGGTATGTCTTGTTCTCTTATCTTGAGTTGAAAATAGTCTGACCGGAGATCAATTTTTGAGAACACACAGGCTCCTTCTAGCTGATCAAACAAGTCATTGATTCTTGGCAAAGGATATTTGTTCTTGATAGTTACCTTGTTGAGAGAACGATAAGCTATGCATAACCTTTGGCTCATATCCTTCTTCTCCACAAACAAAACTAGGGCTCCCCAAGATGAAGAACTTGGTTGAATAAATCCTTTCTGCAACTGTTCTCCTAGTAGCTTCTTGAGCTCCTTCAGTTCATCAATTGACATTTTATATGGTCTCTTTGCTATTGGTCCAGAACTTGGTACCAAATCTATCAGAAATTCCACATCTCTATCCGGTGGCATTCCTGGTAATTCTTCCGGAAATACATCCAGATACTCACACACAATTGGCACACTGTCCATGCTAACCCCCTTAAGAGAATTAAGCATACTCCTTTTTGCTCCAAAGCTGGTCTTGAATCTGATCCTTTTATTTTCCGGAGTTGTGAGTGAGACAGTATGACTGGCACAATCTATCACTCCTTTGTACTTAGTCATCCAGTACATTCCCAGAATGACATCCAAACCTTGGGAGTTTAATATTATCAAGTTAACGGGAAACTTATACTTCCCAAATTCTATGACTAGATCATGGCATCCTGAATTCACTATCATTTCTCCACCAGGAGAACTTACTTTTATAGGACACCCAATGGTTTCTACCGGTAGTTCATTTCTTTCAACAAATGCTCTTGATATGAATGAATGAGATGCACCAGTATCAAAGAGTACAAATGCTGGAATGGAATTGAGTCTGAACTTACCAGCAACAGCATCAGGCTCCTCATAGACCTCCTCCACACTAATGTGGTTCACTTGTCCTTTCTGGAAAGGATTGGGCTTGACAGGTCCTTCAACTTTCTTTTCGGGGCACTCATTTGCATAGTGTCCCATCTTCTTGCATTTGAAGCATTCAACTTGACTGCTGTCTCTCTTAGCAGGCTGACTTCCACTCCCACTACCATTACCACTGTGGTGGCTCTTATGTCCACCCTTGGGGTTCTTGTACTTGTCATTGTCATGACTGCGATGATGCTTGTTGTCATGACGGTTGTGGTTGTGGTGCTTATTGAATTTCCCATGCTTGTGGGATCCTGAGCTTCCACTGTCATCATAGTGAGATCGTTTGTGAGATGATCCCGAGCTGTGCTTGTCGGAGTGTTTCCTCTTCCTACTCTCGACTTGCTTCATTTTGGTCTCCAATATAGCAGCCTTGTCACAGAGCGACTGATAAGTGGGAACATATGCCACAGCCAGCTACAGATTCAGCTCATCATTCAAGCCTTCTAGAAATTTTTCCTTTCTCTTGGCATCTGTGTCAACCTCATCTGGTGCATAACGCGCCAGATTGTTGAACTCTTCAATGTATTCAGCCACACTGTGGTGGTGCTGCTTCAGATTGTGGAACTCTTTCTTTTTTAGGCTCATTATTCCCGATGAGATATGAGCAGTGCGAAAGCCATCCTCAAAGATAGCCCAAGTCACCTCATCTATGGGTGTGGTGATTTGGAAGTTGTCCCACCAGGTGGCGGCTGGCCCTTCCAGCAGGTGTGCTGCAAATCTGACCTTTTCAGCATCCGTGCATCCCACAGTTACTAAGTCCTTGTTTACAGAACGTAGCCAGTCATTGGCCACCATGGGATCAGTTGTCCCCGAGAACTTAGCTGGCCTCAATCTCAGAAATCTGGTGAGCATATCAAAGCTCGGAGGGTTGTTGTTGTTATTGTTGTTATTGTTGTTGTTATTGGGGTTGTTATTGTTGTTGTTGTTGTTGTTGTTTTGGTTCTAATGAATGTTGTCATCATCTGCATGAGCTGTGTTTGAGCATTCATCATTTGCTGCATTTCTGGAGTTATGTTGTTGTTGGTGTTGGGGTTGGGGTTTGCGCGACTGGGAGGAATCTGTGGTTTGTTCAAATAGAGATAAGAATGAGATACCCATAGATGTTTTTATGCACATTACATCACATAAGCAAACACAAGCATGCAACAGAAGATAAAAGTTCAACAACCAGATAACAAGTTCTCAAAGTAAAAACACACAAGTTCCAAGCCATCCACATGTCGGATGGTCCAATAATAAGTTCACAAATAACAAGTACAATAATGAAAGATAAACGAGTAGTCAATTCTACTCATCAGCATCAATCTCCTCCTCGATAAAGGTAAGACCTGCGTTCTCCATCGCGGTCTTGTTCTCCTCAATAGTAGTGGTCAAGGACTCAATCTTGGCCTTGAGAGCCCTCTTCTAGGAACGAAGCCTCTCGATCACCATCTGCTGCTGCTCTAGCTCGAAATCCTTGGACTTCAGTTCTTCAGTAATGTCCCGGATCTTCTTGTTCCTATCCTCGACACGTTTCTCCTGACTCTTGAACTTCCGGTCCTGGGTCTCGAACTTCGCCTCCATTTCCTTGACTATCTCGTCCTGCTGCGCGAAGAGCTTGTCCTTCTCGCGAAGCTGCACCTGGAGCTCGTCATTACTGAGCATGACATTGGTCCTGTCCGTGTCCACGTGCCTAATGAGAGACTCTAAGTCCTAGAGATAGAGACGTATCGGCTCTGTTGCGTCCCTCGAGTCGTCCTCGAAGTCGATGGACTCTCCATCCTCATCACGTCTTCCGAAGACGTGAAAGTGGGTGCCTCTAACCTGTCGGGAGTGATGGCCTAGCAGATGTCCTATCAGGTCCTGCATAACTACCTCCATGCCTCTCTCCCGGTCATCATGCATAAGCTTGAAGACGATGGCCTCCGTAGTGGGCTCTGTCTGGCGTCCGGGCTGGTTCACCTTGAAGCCCCAGAGGTCCTTCCTCTCGAACTTGGTGAGTGGATGCACCATGATGGTGGGAAGAGGGAGATTGAGCAAAGTGGTAAGCTCAACGATACGAGGACCAAAGCGGGTAACCTGGAACTCCTCAACAGTGCTGATGGTAATAGGCATATATTTACAAGATAGAAAAGTTAGAACAACACTATTTAAGATAAAGACAAACATCACATACACATCCTTGGAACACAAAATCACACAAGTCATGCATACATGAATTCATTACATCAATCAAGGTCTAAACTTATTTAAGGTATCATTTTGGAAAATAAGGTAGGTGGTGGTCCAACTAACGAAATGCGTTTACAATCCTATCTCACTGGATCTGTTGGCTAACACAATGTTCCTAGAGGCAATCAGCCTATCTTGCTCACATGATTCCATCACTAAGTCTATAATATCTCCTCTTAAGGTTTGGTTGGTGGCTTCCAACTCTTGGGTATGTTCCTTCTCTTTCTCTAAGTCTTTTTGGAGGTTGAGCATTCTGCACTTGACTCTAGCACTTAGTTCTTTGATAGTCCTCCAAGCTGCTTCTCTTGCTGACTCAAAGAATGTGGTGTGCATCACAGTGTTGGTGTACATGCAGAATCCTCTTTCTTTCTGGTTGTCTTCCTTGTTTTTGTACAAGTGAAGTTGCACCCACCAGTACTCAACTCCTTCATCCATCACTGGAAAGCCTTTGTACACAGCTGCACCATGTATCTCCATTGCCACCATGAGATCCTTGAGAATTTTGGGAAACTCAGTTTCACACTCCAAGGTCATGGTCATGAGTGGTCCTTTCTTCACGGCTTCGTTGATGGAGTTCATCTACAAATAGAGATGAGAATGAGAAGATTAGAAAAGTTTACGAGAAGAATAGACAAGTGTAGAAGTAGTTGAAATTTTTTCCTTAGTGGTTTCCAATCCTAGGGTCATAATCCTACAGGCAACATAGTGCTCTGATACCATCTGTAAGATCCCTCCTTTGTAAAGGAAAAGGATCCCTGTGATTGCAATGCTAGTCCCTGGATCATTGCTAGCATCCACAGTTTAAGATGAAGTACACAGATACAAAGGTCATTTATTACATCCATTCCAGAGATAAAACATAGTATTTTACAACTCAAGGCCACAGGCCTAATACAAGAGTTTTGGAATAAGTAAATAAACATAAGTCTTCATCTTCATGTGCCACAGGCAAGCATGTTGAGTGTAGACTCATGACACCTAATCATCATCGGAGTAACCTGCAACATCACAAGTTACAGCCACAGTGGGTCAATACTTTGGAATAGTATTGGCAAGTGATACCTTAGTAAATTTTAAGTGGACCATATTACTATATGCATTTTGGCTAAGTGTAGCTTGGCTTGCTTTGCTCAAAATAGGTTTTTCCTATTAGTTGAAATCACTAAGTTTTTCTTTGACAAAACTTTCCCAAGAAACCATCAATAGACATTGAGGTCCTTCACCCTTGTTCACCCACAAGTTTTACTTAGAAGATGGAGTGATGAGATTATTGATAGCTTCCATGTCTTGATGCTCAAGTTGTCCATTGCCATGGACTTGGCTAAGTACTTAGATTTTCCATCTGCAGAGGTTGTGCACTTTCCCCACCAGACTTGATTTCCCAAGACAGGACCTTTCAGAAGCCTTCCCTTAGCCAAATGGACGCGTTCCAACCTATCATCCCACTACCACCAACTGTCCAAATGACTAAGTTCTAGCAACCTATATGATCAAGGCAGAGCCCATATTGCCAAGTGGCTGCACTGTAAGCTCTCAACACTTGGCCTCTAAAATCCCTTTGTGCCTGGGTGGCATACCACAAGTGAGATACACAAGGTAAACCATGTCCATGGGCCTTGTGTAACCACTCAACCAAAAAACCACCATTCAAGTCCCATTCCACCCAGGAGGTTCATTGACTTAGTTGTTTTATTAGGAAAACATAAGTCCAAAGACTTAGAAATATTTTCATCATAGCATGTATATACTTTACCACCCTTGTTTGCTACTAGCTAGGCTAAGCATGGCATAGTAACTTAACTTAGGAAATTTCCTAGCAATTCTACAATTCTACAACTACTTAGGATTTCCCCACATAGCATTTGGCAAAAAGTAACATGCAAGACTTAGCAAAATATTTCTAATGCTTATACAAAATATAGGGATGAAAATAGTCATGAAGTACCACTTGCCTTGCTAATGGGGAGAGTAGCACTCTTCACAATCACAGTCACTAGCAAAATCTACACAAAAATTTGTAGCACAAAATTACACACAATTCATATACAAACAAAAATATATATATGCATGCATGCAAGAATGCAAAGTGATGATTTTTTTTAAACTCCACCAACCAAGTGCATGATACAGAAACATAACCAAGTCAAAAACTTGCTAACTAAACTTATTTAGCACTAAAACAATTTACTAAACAAATTCTATACTCAAAATGATCCTAAACAAGTTTCTGCATAAAAAGTCATTTTAACAGAAACTTTTTGGTAAACACATTGCATAAACAGAAAGAGCTTGTCTCCCTGATTCCAACGGTATAAAATTTGCAAACATCTAACGTGGAAATCAAAAGTTATAGCCATTTCAAAATTGGATCTAAATCTGTTTTCAAAATCTGTTTTAATTCAAACCCTAGCCACGCGTCTTAATCCTATTGGCTGATACCATTTCGTTCAGGATCACCCTCCCACGCCGTTGGATCTATTTAAAACACACGGCTCAGATCTACCCATAACGCTTCGCTAAATGATCTATTTCTATGCGTTGGATCCAGATCTGACGGCTCTGGATCAAGCGACCAAAACGGGGCGGCGCTGGCGGCGGCTACTGGCGGCGGCGAGTTCTGTCCGCAGCGGCATGGCGCTACAGGTCGACCGGAGGGACAGGAGGGTGCTTACCAAGTTCGCAGCGTCGAGGAGAAGCTCAACCTAGTAGTGGCTTGACGAGGGGCGCACGGGCATGGTCTCAGGGGCTCTTCGGAGTTGCGGCGGCGTCTGTCGTTTGCAGTCGAGGTTGTTGCCGAGGTTTGGTGTCGCCCTAGCGCGAACCAGAGGGGTCAGGCGATGCACAAGATGAAGGCGAACATTCCCGTATGAAAGAGGGGGCAAGGGGCGCTCGGGTTTTACCTCAATTGATCGCCGGAGTCGAGCGGTGGCGCAGGTGGTTGCGGTCGTGAACGGGATCGACGACCTGGGTCACGAGCAGGCAAAAGAAAAGTATCAGGAGGTGCGCAAGATCAAGCTGGACACGACCGTTTGAACCAGAGAGAGGGGGGCGGTCGAGGCTCACCGAAATTAGTCGCCGGAGTCGTCGGTACTGCGGGTTTTCGAGGGCAAATGCGCGCAGCCTGGTGGCGGAGTGAGCGAGGAGAGTGGGGGAAATGACCGCGGTGCAGAGGGGGTTTTGTAGGCGAGAGGGGAGCAGCGATTAAGCGTGGAATCAATGGCAATTAAGCGAGAATCAATCGCGGCGAAGAAGCGGAGAAACGCCGGTGATAGGGTCGGGCGTGATTTGGGGAAGACGAGGGTGACATGGAGAGGGCCCGCTCATCAGCGAAACGCGCAGAGAGGAGGTGGGGTCTGGTTGTCAGCGACTTCTTGGAGGCTTTGCGGCGTCTGAAGAGAGAGAGGAAGGCCGGGTGGGCTAGTTGGGCCAGTTCTGTTGCTGGGCTAGAATCCTGGCGCCTGGCCCTTTTCTTTTCTTTTGTCCTTTTCTTTTTCTGTTTTGATTTTCAGGAATGGTTTTGATATGAATTCAAACTCTTTTTGAATTCAAATCTTTCTGGGTTTTTGCAGTGTGCAAAAGTTTCAATTATAAGCATAAAACCATGTGGCTACTTGCAAAGGCTTGGTCACTCTTGGAAAAGAATATCGGGAGCTTTGCACAAGATTTGCAAAATGTTTGAAAAATGGTTTTTGAACCATTTCCATTTTGTAAAACTTGGTTCAAATTTCCACACTCAATCTATTCAACAAAGGAGACAAGCAATCCAGGTTTAAAACATTCAAACTCTCAAATGGGGATGGCCATTTGATTTTAGCTTGCTCACATAAAATGATAGCACTATGTGCTTTGTTTTTCTGAAATGAGGTTTGAAAATGATCTCAATTCTATATGCATGCATGAATGATATGCAATCTTTGAAATCATGATTTTAGGGATGTTACAGATTCTACAACTACTTAGGATTTCCCCACATAGCATTTGGCAAAAAGTAACATGCAAGACTTAGAAAATATTTCTAATGCTTATACAAAATATAGGGATGAAAATATTCATGAAGTACCACTTGCCTTGGTAATGGGGAGAGTAGCACTCTTCACAATCACAGTCACTAGCATAATCTACACAAAAATTTGTAGCACAAAATTACACACAATGCATATACAAACAAAAATATATATATGCATGCATGCAAGAATGCAAAGTGATGATTTTTTTTAAACTCCACCAACTAAGTGCATGATACAGAAACATAACCAAGTCAAAAACTTGCTAACTAAACTTATTTAGCACTAAAACAATTTACTAAACAAATTCTATACTCAAAATGATCCTAAAAAGGTTTCTGCATAAAAAGTCATTTTAACAGAAACTTTTTGCTAAACACATTGCATAAACAGAAAGAGCTTGTCTCCCTGATTCCAACGGTATAAAATTTGCAAAAATCTAACGTGGAAATCAAAAGTGATAGCCATTTCAAAATTGGATCTAAATCTGTTTTCAAAATCTGTTTTAATTCAAACCCTAGCCACGCGTCTTAATCCTATTGGCTGATACCGTTTCATTCAGGATCACCCTCCCACGCCTTTGGATCTATTTAAAACACACGGCTCAGATCTACCCATAACGCTTTGCTAAATGATCTATTTCTATGCGTTGGATCCAGATCTGACGGCTCTGGATCAAGCGACCAAAACGGGGCGGTGCTGGCGGCGGCTACTGGCGGCGGCGAGTTCTGTCTGTGGCGGCACGGCGCTACAGGTCGACCGGAGGGACAGGAGGGTGCTTACCAGGTTCGCAGCGTCGAGGAGAAGCTCAACCTAGAAGTGGCTTGACGAGGGGCGCACGGGCACGGTCTCAGGGGCTCGTCGGAGTTGCGGCGGCGTCTGTCTTTTGCAGTCGAGGTTGTTGCCGAGGTTTGGCGTCGCCCGAGCGCGATCCAGAGGGGTCAGGCGATGCACAAGATGAAGGCGAACATTCCCGTATGAAAGAGGGGGCAAGGGGCGCTCGGGTTTTACCTCAATTGATCGCCGGAGTCGAGCGGTGGCGCAGGTGGTTGCGGTCGTGAACGGGATCGACGACCTGGGTCACGAGCAGGCAAAAGAAAAGTATCAGGACATGCACAAGATCAAGCTGGACACGACCGTTTGAACCAGAGAGAGGGGGCGGTCGAGGCTCACCGGAATTAGTCGCTGGAGTCGTCGGTACTGCGCGGTTTCGAGGGCAAATGCGCGCAGCCTGGTGGCGGAGTGAGCAAGGAGAGTGGGGGAAAATGACCGCGGTGCAGAGGGGGTTTTGTAGGCGAGAGGGGAGCAGCGATTAAGCGTGGAATCAATGGCAATTAAGCGAGAATCAATCGCGGTAGTGAAGGGCGGAGGAAACGGCCGGCGACGGGGTCGGGCGTGATTTGGGGAAGACGAGGGTGACGTGGAGAGGGCCCGCTCGTCGTAAACGCCAGAGGAGGTGGGGTCTGGTTGTCGACTGCTTAATGCTTGGCGTAGAGAGAGAGAGGAAGGCGGGGGCTAGTTGGGCGTTCTGTTCTTGGCTAGAATCACAGCGCTGGCCCTTTTCTTTTCTTTTGTCCTTTTCTTTTTCTGTTTTGATTTTCAGGAATGGTTTTGATATGAATTCAAACTCTTTTTGAATTCAAATCTTTCTGGGGTTTTTGCAGTGTGCAAAAGTTTCAATTATAAGCATAAAACCATGTGGCTACTTGCAAAGGCTTGGTCACTGTTGGAGAAACAGAATATCAGGAGCTTGGTTCTTGAAAAACCATGTCAATGTTTGAAAAATGGTTTTTGAACCATTTCCATTTTGTAAAACTTGGTTCAAATTTCCACACTCAATCTATTCAACAAAGGAGACAAGCAATCCAGGTTTAAAACATTCAAACTCTCAAATGGGGATGGCCATTTGATTTTAGCTTGCTCACATAAAATGATAGCACTATGTGCTTTGTTTTTCTGAAATGAGTTTTGAAAATGATCTCAATTCTATATGCATGCATGAATGATATGCAATCTTTGAAATCATGATTTTAGGGATGTTACACTAACCCAGGTGGCCCATAGTCGGTAGCATGGCCTATGGCCTGCTGGGCGGCCCAGTTAGGTGGATCCAGAAGGGAGGCCCATGCCGGATAAAGTAAGGCTACGTTGGAGTCACCAGCGTACCCGGAGCCTTGGAGTGCAAGATACACAAGACTAGTAATAGACGGTGTAGAACTCTGTAACCTGTCCAGCTAGGACTTTTCCCTGTAACCCTAGGACCTGGCGACTATATAAGTCGGGCCTATGGGAGCCTTTAGGGCACAACCTAACATCGTTTTACATACACCTCGCACAGCGAACCTAATCTCTGTAACTCGGCGTATTGCCCTTATAGTGATTTATAGCAGGAGTAGGATTCCGCCACCGTTGTGGGATCTGAACCTGGGTAAGCTGTGTTACCTCGTACCCGTCAACCGTCCTCCTTACCCCACGTCTCTAAACACGCATTGTGAGGACCCCTCCATGGCGTACTCGTCGGCAATACCACGACAACGGGGCAGTGCTGTGCTCCCTGGCGAAGCTCAATGGCGTGGTGGCGAGGCGTGCGGCGGTGCTGATTGGTCGGAACGCTCCGTTGCTCTGAGCTGGTCCGACGAAAGTTTTGATGGCGCACAGCGCGCGTGGTCCGCGCGGTGGCGAACGGGCGTGTCTACGGGGTTGCTGGGGTGTTGGCGATCACGCGTTCACACGGCGAGGGCGGCGCGCGGTCTATGGGCGTGTGTCGAGGGTGACGCTCTGGCACGCTCTCGGCATGGTCACAGAGAAGGTTGGCATGGCCTGGGCGTGTGGTCCAGTAGCTGGCATTGCTCGAGGATGGGACAAGGAGTAGCGGTGGGGTGCTAGCTAGCTCCCAGACATGGTTGGTGAGGCTAGCGTGGCCTCTAGCTCGCCGGCGACAACGGGGTGGCAAGTTTGCTCTCGGCATGCTCACCATTGATGGCTAGGCTTGCTTACAGTGTTGATAAGGTTAGTTAAATGAGCTAGATGATCTACTAAGGACTAGTTGTAACCAGAGAGGGAACAAGTTAGGCCCAAGACACTGCTCAACATAGTGTTTTGATTTTGTTTGATTTGCACCTGCAACCTGTTTGATGAAATGGCCGCATGAACTTATGTTTCGAATTTTGAAAATATTTTTGGTGAGTGTGCTAGGCATGTGTTGAGGATTCTGTGGATGCTTGTTTTTTTAAAATTGATCTTGTTTGAGTGGTTTTTGAAATAGTGGGATCTTCCCATATGAAATAGATTCAATTTTAAACTGTCATTTAAGCTAAGCATTTAAATGTTTTTGGATGATCACAAAGTGGGCCTTGGTACCTTGTTATGAGTACTATCAAGGGGTGCAAAGATCTATACATGTTTCTGTTAAGTTCTGAAAGTTAGAGATAGCCAAAGTAGGCATGGGAGTTAATTTGGCCAAAGTGACCATTCACTTAATTTGTTTGTTTTGACTTGTTTGTCTTTGGGAAAGTTTGGGGATTGTTTAGATGATGTTTATTTCACCTAAGAATCATTTTACAAGCAAATAAACACAGAACCATGGCAATTCAAAAGAATCCAAATTTTAATACATACACATATGAATGCTTTCATATTTCAATTGGAAAAGTTTTTGTTAACCCTAAATTTGATGTTTATAGTCTGATGATCCATGTTTAATATTTTTTGGATGTTACAAACCTTCCCCCATTAAACAAAATCTCGTCCTGAGATTTGCAAAAGGACGAAAAAGATTACCTAGGATTTGAAGAGATCGGGAAACTCCGTCCTGATGTGATCTTCGTGCTCCCAGGTAGCTTCCTCTTCTGTGTGGTTGCTCCACTGAATCTTGAGAAACTTGATGCTCCGGGTTCTGGTAGTTCTGAAGGCTTCTTCCAAAATACGGATGGGTACTTTGGGATAGGTCAGGTCATCGTTGATCTCTATGGTCTGGTGATCGATATTCTTGAACACTTCAGTCTTCTCTAGAACTTCGAGGCACTTGCGAAGTAATGAGATATGGAACATATTGTGCACGACTGACATGTCTTCAGGTAGTTCCAATTGATACGACACTTCTCCTCGACGGTTCAGAATCTTGAAGGGTCCGATATATTTGGGGGCTAACTTTCCTTTCTGTTGGAAACGTTGCATTCCTTTCAATGGTGTCACCTTCAGATACACAAAATCTCCTATGTTGAAGGCGAGGTCTCGACGTCTCTTGTCGACATAACTCTTCTGTCTAGACTGGGCTGTCTTGAGGTGCTCATGAATCTTGTGAACCTTCTCTTCTGCTTCTCGTAGGATGTCGGGTCCGAAAATCTGACTCTCTACTACTTCCGACCAGTTCAAAGGGGTGCGACACTTCCTTCCATACATGAATTCAAATGGGGCCATTTGCAAACTAGCTTGATAACTGTTGTTGTATGAAAATTCTGCAAACGACAGACAGTCTTCCCACTTAGATCCATATTCTAACACACATGCTCTTAGCATATCTTCGAGTATTTGATTTACTCGCTCCGTTTGTCCGTCGGTCTGAGGGTGATAGGCAGTGCTAAAATCTAGTCAGGTTCCTAAACCTTCTTGGACTCTCTTCCAGAATCTCGAGGTAAACTGAGTTCCTCGATCCGATACGATGTTCTTGGGGACTCCATGCAAACTGACGATTCTAGAGATGTATAACTCTGCTAGCTTTGAACTCTGATATGTGGTCTTGACGGGTAAGAAATGGGCGACTTTGGACAATCTGTCCACTCTGACCCAGATAGAGTCATTTCCCCTACTAAAAGTAGGCAATCCGGTGATAAAGTCCATTCCAGCGGAATCCCATTTCCATTCCGGAATCTGCAATGGTTGCAACAATCCAGCGGGTCTTTGATGTCCCGCCTTGACTCTTTGACATATATCACACTTGGCGATATAGCTTCCGATTTCTCTCTTCATCTTATGCCACCAAAATTGCTCTTTCAAATCTTGATACATCTTCGTTCCTCCAGGGTGGATAGAATAAAGAGTATCATGAGCTTCCTTCAGAATAACTTCTTTCAACTCAGCATCTGCGGGTACACAAAGGCGTCCTTTGTACCACAGAACTCCTTCTTCGTCTTCGGTGAATCCGGGTACTTTGCCTGTACCGATACGACGCTTGATTCCTTCGATACTAGCATTTCCTTTCTGTGCCTCCTTGATCTGGCTGATCAAAGTGGGTTGAAGTTCTATGCTATCCAAAAATCCTTCACTCACTAATTCCATTCGGAAATCTTCCATCTCTTTGTGCAAGCTTGGTCGCTCCTTCAAAATCATAGAGTTCAAGCGACACAACAATCTGCTAAGGGCATCTGCTACCACGTTGGCTTTACCAGGGTGATTGTGAATGTCTAGATCGTAATCCTTGATTAGCTCAATCCATCTTCTCTGCCTCATATTCAGCTCCTTCTGAGTGAATATATACTTCAGACTCTTGTGATCCGAATAGATCTCACAATGGTTTCCCATTAGGTAATGCCTCCATGTCTTCAGGGCTAGAACTACGGCTGCGAGTTCGAGGTCATGGGTTGGGTAATTCTGCTCATGTTCTTTCAGTTGTCGAGATAGATAAGATATGACTTTGCCTTCTTGCATTAGCACACATCCGAGACCGGTCTTGGATGCGTCACAATACACATCAAAGGGCTTCGTGATATCCGACATGATTAAGATTGGGGATGAAATCAATCTTCTCTTGAGTTCTTGAAAACTCGCTTCACATTTGTCAGTCCATTCAAACTTCTTGTCCTTCTTCAGCAATTGGGTCATTGGTCTGGTGATACTCGAGAATCCTTCTACGAACTTGCGGTAGTATGCCGCCAATCCGAGAAATGCACGAACTTGGGTTTGAGTGGTTGGGGCTTGCCAATCTTCGACATCTTTCACCTTTGCAGGGTCAACGGCAATTCCTCCGGCTGATACAATGTGGCCGAGGAATCCTACCTCCTGTAACCAGAATTCACATTTGCTAAACTTGGCATACAACTGATGCTCCCTAAGGGTTCCAAGAATGGTCCTTAGGTGTAGCTCATGTTCTTCTTCTGATTTGGAATAAATCAAAATGTCATCGATGAATACAACGACAAACTTATCCAGGAAGTCCATAAAAATCTTATTCATGAGATTCATGAAATAAGCGGGGGCATTTGTTAATCCAAAAGACATGACAGTATACTCGTATAATCCATATCTGGTGGTAAAGGCAGTCTTGGGAATATCCTCTGCACGAATCTTGAGTTGATGATAGCCAGTTCTAAGATCAATCTTAGAAAACACTTTGGCACCGGTCAACTGATCAAACAAATCTTCTATCTTGGGCAATGGGTACTTGGTTCTTGATAGTGACATCATTCAATTTCCGATAATCCATACACAAACGATTACCTCCATCTTTCTTGTCCACAAATAAGACAGGTGATCTCCATGGTGACGCACTTGGTTGAATCAATCCAATTTCCAACATGGCATCCAGTTGCTTCTTCAGTTCTTCTAGTTCAGACGGGTTCATACTATATGGTCTCTGGGCTATGGGTCCTGTTCTGGGGATTAGTTCAATGATAAACTGGATATCCCGATCTGGAGCCATACCGGGCAAAACATCTGGAAATACATCGGGGTATTCACAGACTATCCGGACTTGGTCAATGGTAGGTTGGGTTATACACTTGTTGTACTTGAATTAATGAGCTAAGGTTTCAGATATATGCTCGACTGATATTCCGGCTGTACTGGTCATGGTTATGGCTTTCTTGGCACAGTCAATCAATCCTTTATGTTTGGACATCCAATCCATTCCTAGTACTACTTCCAAACCCTTAGTTCCGAGTACTATCAGATTAGCATAAAAATCTATGCCATGGATTCGGATAGGGACAGCTTTAATTTGCCTAGCTTTGGTGGTTGAACCGGGGATTTGAACAATCATAACATGCTTCAGTTTTGTTGGTTGAATCATACTAGTGCATGCAAATTCTTCGGTGACAAATGAGTGCGATGCACCAGAATCAAACAACACTCGAGCAAGTACTGAATTAACAGAAAACATACCCAGCACGACGTCTGGCGCTTCCTGGGCTTCTTCAGCATGCATGAGAAAAAGACGGCCGTTGCGGTTGAGCAAATTTCCTGGGGCAAACCTTTGTCCAGGCTGAACACGACGCTGTTGCTGAGATGGGGCATTTGCATTGGGGGTTGCGGCATTCTTCTTGGGGCACTCATTGGAGTAGTGACCCTTATTTCCACAGTCATAACAAGTCACTTGCGACTTGTCCTTTGCTGCAACAGGCACAACATTGCTTCTAGTCCTCGGGGCAGTGTTCGTGTTGGCGGTAGCATTGTTATTGTTGAACTTGGGTGGTGCACGGTTGAAATTTCCAGAGTTACCGGGGTTGTTCTGATTTCCTCCGGGCCTTGGGTTTCCACGGTTGGGATAGGTCGAACGATTCATTGGGGGTCTGTTGGTTCTCGGGGCAAATCCTGGAGATGGGTTAGGGCGATACTTTGGGGTCTGATGGGTTCCTGGCTGATGCATCATGCGACGCTTGCGGTTCTCATTGGCCTGGTTGATCTTTCCTTCCATCTGGATGGCAGAGTCGACAAGGGATTCAATATCAGCAAAGGGGATATTGACCAACACAGTCTGCATCTCATCGTGCAGACCATTCAGGAATCTCTCTTTCTTCTTGGCTTCAGTGTCGATCTCATCCGGGGCATACCTAGCTAATGACAAGAATTTGTCACGGTATTCCACTATGGTCATCCGTCCTTGCTTCAGTTCTCTGAACTCATCTCTCATTCTCTTGATCAAACCTGGTGGCACATGGGTTCTGCTGAACTTGACCTTGAATTCCTCCCAGGTCATCATCTGTCCTCCGGTCATTGCACGAACGCTGTTCCACCATGCTCTTGCATCTCCGGCTAGATAGTGGGTGGCGAACAGAACTTTCTCGTTAGATTCCACTCCGGCGACTTCCAGGTTGTTTTCCATGGTTTGCAGCCAATCGTCTGCATCTAGGGTCTCTTCCGACTTAGTGAAAAAAAGGTGGGTTGGTGTTCTGGAAATTCTTGAGCTTAGATCCATGGTTGTCCTGATTTCCTTGGCCTTGATTGTTGTGGGCTAGCTGAGCTATCTGCTGAAGGGTGGCTAGGTTGGCTTGACGTTCAGCTCTTTCGGCTTCGCGGTCAGAAACCAACATTTGCAGGATCTGCAACATCGGGTCCGGGGATGAACCACTTCCTCTGCGTGGCATCTGAAGATTTGTGATAGATCATGAGAAAAGAGGGAAATTTCTAAGGTTCAGGGACTTTGGAAAGTTTTTAAAGTTTGACTCAAATTTTCTAGCAACTTGCTTTTCATTCATTCATTCATAGCACATGATACAAACACACACCACAAAACAAGAAAAACGGATGGTTTTAATAACCATTCCGAAAACTACGATACAATGGGACCAAATATAACTCACTACGCTAGTGCTCAAGTGCTACTACTCCTCGGAGTCGGTGTAGTCGTCATCCACATCATCCTCATCGATGAAGGCGAAATCATCCTCATCAGTTAAGAAGTCCATAGCCTGATCCTCTAGAAAATCATCATCGTCGTTGAGATAGGAGTAGGGGTCTCCACGAAGATCCTCTCCGGCATTCTCCCTTTCCTCCAACTGCATGTCTCTCTCATGGATGGTCTCCTCCAAATCCGAGATATGGTGGCGAAGACGGGCAATGATGCGTTCCTTCTTGTCGAGCTAACGGTGGCGAGACTTGCGATACTTCGCTAGCATGGCGATGGTCTGATCCTTTGTCTTGATGATGGCGGACATGTGGTTAGAGTAGTCACGACAATTGTCCAATTCCTGCTGACAATCGTACATCATGAAGCTAAGGTGGTCCAACTGAGTCTTCAGCTCGTGGTGGTATGGGGTTTCCAGAGGCTGTCCCATAGCATCACGTCTTGGACAAAACTCAAAGCGGGTACCCTTGATCTGGTTGATACTCTGCCCACACAGACGGGCAAGAGCTTCCTGCATGGCCCTGGCAAGTCCATCGAGCCAGTTGTTCTCTCTTAAGGTGAATTGAATTCCCTCGGTAGTGGGAGGTTCAATCTTTCCTCGGAGACTTGCAACAATTATCGATTGCAGATCTTATCCTCCTTGATCATTGAGCTGAGCTCCGAAGAACTCGGGGTGCAGATGCTCCAGAAGTTACGAAAGCTGGTCCAAATCCTGCTCAAAAGATAAGGTCTCCTCCATTCACCAACTGATAAAACTTGCTGTACTTCACGTCCATCTATAAGAATATAGGATGAGTAAGTTAGTAGAGTGTCAAATTTTATGTATTTTGCAAGAATTTTTGAGGAACATGAATTTTTTATGAAAGAATCAAGGTGATAAGAATGGGAATAAGTTTTTGTAAATATTTGCTTCCTTTGGTTTTGAAACTAAGTTTTTGATTCAAACGTCCAATCTAACTAGGGTCTCCTATGGTCAGGATGGCTCTGATACCAACTTGTCAACACCCGGATTTTTAATCCCAGATGCCTGTTATGCCATACATCTCAATCCCAGGATTACCATTTTTGCGAGACATAACAGAATTGGATACCACAGTACATCATCCATTATAAACCATACATAAGGTCTTACACAAATAAGGATATCATGGTCCAGTTCTTAGTACAACTCAGGCAGCGGAAATACGTAATAATAAAGGTAGCGTAGGAGAAGCTCCATCTTCGGGGTCACAGGCAATGCTGACGATGGGAGATGATCCTAGTTGTCGTAACCTTCCTGGGGTCCATCATCCTGGTACTCCTCTTCATAGTCTGGCCACGGGAATAGCCAGGGACAAAGCCATGAGTATTCTTTAAGTACTCGCAAACTAATACTAACAAGTTAAGAGGGTTTTTGTAGTAGGACACTAAGCTCTAGGGTTGTTTTGCAAAAAGCCAGATTTACCTCTACTAAGTTCAGAAGCAAGAAAAGCTAGTTGAAATTTTATAACACCTAAGTGGGAACTTGTATTTCATATCACAACTCTGTTGTGGTCAAGTCAAAATCTCTATTCATTTCACAAGTCATTTTGAAAACATCTGACGGGGGAACAGTATGGCCACTCCAACTGTCCATAACCGCGGACGCGGCTATTCGAATAGTTTGACACTCTGCAGAGATTATACACGTTCACCACAACATTCGATACATCCGTCAGGAACAAATCCTGAATTCACCATACTCAATATGCGGAAAATCAATCCTAACCTTTCAATTACACGCCCTAGTATAGGCATCTCTCCTGTGAGTTTGGCCTCCCAACCATGACCAACTATCATCTTGGGTACTGCACAGGTGGACAATCTTCACAAGGTAGCCTCAGCTCAGACCTTGGCCATGAGGGAACCCATACTAAAGTATATAAGTTTCCAGTCAAGCCCTACCCAGTTTTCGGGTATTGTGGTTGTACTGTAAAATTGGAATGGTATCGCATCCAGACAACCATCAGTTTTATAAAGGGCTAAGGCTGATGCCTCAACATTTTCATCACCAAAATCATCTGGTGTTCGGAAACACATGTCAAAACATCTCAGTAGAATGACTCATCATTCTAAGATTTTCATAACCATTTTCCACCAAGTATTCCCATCTAAAGTTGATCAAGTTTTATACTTAGCACTAGCATCTACAAGTGGGGGTGAGTACTAATGAGGGGTGGTAAACAAGTGGAGTTTTAACTAAGTACCATCTCATGCCTTAGGATGACATCAAGATTATCTAGCTTAAGCCAAATTTAATGCTCTTTATGCAACCTTAAATTATCTTCCTAGAATCTACAAGTCACTTAAGTAGACTCTAAGTAATAGCTTTGATAAATAAATAAAGTAGAAAGCCTGCAAGTAAAACTAGGAATGGGGTTATCAAGTGAGTATGATCACATATGCTTAAGGCATATAGTTGGCATGGTAACAAGCAAGTATTAGCTTGCATAGGTCAACTTGATTAGTAAGGCTTGCTAAAGTAGAGTATCTGGCAAGTGTTAGCTTGTACAATCAACTAGTAGTATTAGGCTTGCCTTGTGCAGAGTAGTGGTTGAAGTTTTCCTTGACTTCTTCTTCGTAGTATCCTCCTTCCTCCTCGTGTCCTTGGTCGGTACTAGCGTCTATAAATAAATACGAGGTACACAATCACCAAACAATACTTAACTACTTTCAATCATCACACACAAGGTTTCTATAGATGAACTAGCATCATCACTAATATTACAAGATTAAAGCTTTGTCTTATTTCTTTTATTTTTATAAAAGGAATTTCTACTCATTGAAAAACTACTTAAGATTTAATATTCTCCAAACCAAACATGGGATCATGTTGACACATGTCATCACCACATATTTCAGTATATGGGAATGTGATTTAAAGTGGTGTCACAATTTAATAAGGTTTAACCTTTTTATTTTAAATAATTAAAGTGACTAGAAATGCCTATGTGGCATTATTTTATTACTTGAACATTATTTCTATAAGTAAACTCATATGTTTTTATATATTCTGAAATGTATGATCAAATGTGATTTTTGAGAGTTGGAATCAACTCAAAAGCTATTAAGGTTGAAATTTGAAAAAAATTTGAATGCAGAAAAGAGTCTGACTTGTTATTTTTACCAAGGTTTATCTATAGGTCCAAATGATTTGAATCCAATGGGCTTGGATTAAGCATTTCAATATCTTTCTAACAAAATTGGTTTCATTCAATTTGGTTTACTGAATCGAGCTGGGTTGATTTTTGAAACTAGGTACAGAACTGAGTTTGAATATTAATAGAAAAAGCTAAATTCAAACGAGTGGGCTGCGCCGGAAGGGTTATTGGGCTGGCCCAGTGTCACTACGTAGCACGGGGCGCAACTGACATGGGGGGGGGGTCTACTTGTCAGTGGCTCTTTAAACGTGAAGCGGTACGGGCGATGTGTTGCGTTGGATTAGAATGATGATCAACGGCTGAGGGTGGTCGTCGACGATGAATAGGTCACCGACGAGCTCGAACCCTAGCGGCTCCATGGGGGTCGTGGGAGGATCACCGGGGCTCAGGCAAAGGTCGGCGATGCGGGAAAACGACGAAGTCAACGACGACGATTCTCCTGGCACCGACAGATTCTCCTGGGGCGGCTCCAATCGATGGCTTCCTTCTTCTTCAGCAGCGGCGGACTCTGTTGAAATTCCGGCGATGCGCTACTCGCCTTGCTCCGGGAATGAGGTGGGGTGGTTCCGGGTGAGAGGGGAGTAGAATGGTGTGAAGAATTAGAGCGGGGGATGCCTCTATTTATAGTGGCGAGAGGGGACCGATGGGCGCAAGCGGAGCTCGTCGTGGTCGACGGTATAGAGGGCTATTGGCGTGGGCGACGGTAGGGGGCGGGGTTGTGCTCCCTGGCGAAGCTCAACGGCGTGGTGGCGAGGTGTGGGGCGGTGCTGATCGTTTGGAACGCTACGGTGCTCTGAGCTGGTCCGACGGAAGTTTTGATGGCGCACAGCGCGCGTGGTCCGCGCGGCGGCGAACGGGCGTGTCTGCGGGGTTGCTAGGGTGTTGGCGATCACGCGTGTACACGGCGAGGGCGACGCGCGGGCTGTGGGCGTGTGTCGAGGGTGACGCTCTGGCGTGCTCTCGGCATGGTCACAGAGAAGGTTGGCATGGCCTGGGCGTGTTGTCCAGTAGGTGGCATTGCACGAGGCTAGGACAGGGAGTAGCGGTGGGGTGCTAGCTAGCTCCCAGACAAGGTTGGCGAGGCTAGTGTGGCCTCTAGCTCACCGGCGACAACGGGGTGGCAAGTTTGCTCTCGGCATGCTCACCATTAATGGCTAGGCTTTGCTTACAGTGCTGCTAAGGTTAGTTAAATGAGCTAGATGATCTACTAAGGACTAGTTGTAACCATAGAGGGAACAAGTTAGGCCCAAAACACTGCTCAACATAGTGTTTTGATTTTATTTGATTTGCACCTACAACCTGTTTGATGAAATGGACGCATGAACTTAAGTTTTGAATTTTGAAAATATTTTTGGTGGGTGTGCTAGGCATGTGTTGAGATTTCTGTGGATGCTTGGGTTTTGAAAATTGAGCTTGTTTGTGTGGTTTTTGAAATAGTGGGATCTTCCCATATGAAATAGATTCAATTTTAAACTGTCATTTAAGCTAAGCATTTAAATGTTTTTGGATGATCACAAAGTGGGCCTTGGTACCATGTTATGAGTACTATCAAGGGGTGCAAAGATCTATACATGTTTCTGTTAAGTTCTGAAAGTTAGAGATAGCCAAAGTAGGCATGTGAGTTAATTTGGCCAAAGTGACCATTCACTTAATTTGTTTGTTTTGACTTGTTTGTCTTTGGGAAAAGTTTGGGGATTGTTTAGATGATGTTTATTTCACCTAAGAATCATTTTACAAGAAAAGAAACACAGAACCATGGCAATTCAAAAGAATCCAAATTTTAATACATACACATATGAATGCTTTCATATTTCAATTGGAAAAGTTTTTGTTAACCCTAAATTTGATGTTTAGAGTGTGATGATCCATGTTTAATATTTTTGGGATGTTACATATGTCCATCACACCATTCTCCTAATGATATGATCTTGTTGTCAATAACATCTCAATGTTCATGATCAGGAAACCATGATCATCTATCAACCAACAAGCTAGTATTATAAAGAGGCTATACTAGGGACTCTAACAAGTTTAAAAATCACACAAGTATTAATGTTTCTGGCTAATACAATTATAGCATGGGATGTAAACATTTATCATAAGTATGAACATTTTATAATAACCACTTTATTATTGCCTCTTGGGCATATCCCCAACAGTCTCCCACTTGCACTAGAGACAATAATCTAGTTTAAAATATTTGTGTGTTCAACACCCATGGCTTTCCTGTGTTGTATGTACATGATTTCTAGTGGTCAACTGATCTTCGTATCCGACACTTTCAGGTCCGTGTGTAATTGCATGTCTTTGCGTCTCTATGCATCACTCATTCTCTAATAGGATGGATTTGTATAAATTTGGTCCTTTGGTGAGACCTTTAGTTCCTTGGGGTTAAAACATGTTCATAATATTGTCGTACAATATATCTTCATAGTACTATCCCGCTGTGAACCACACCTAGTTTGATAATAAACTACTTGACACAAATGCCCTCTTTTCCTGCTATAATAGCAGTCATATACTTAGCCTTTCGTTGTAGTATCTGTCATAATGTCTTAACTTTGGAACTCATACAAATCCATTATGGAACTTACTTTCCATTATATTGTTCCACCCTTAGTTTAGATTGAGATAAACTTAATTTGTATTTTGTGACAAAACTAGTATCCATGTAGTACTTTTACAATGAACTAACCATATAATTGTCACTTCTACAAAATAATATATTCTTAGTTCGTCCAAAATATCATAAGAATATCCTTACTATTGTCCAATGATCATCTTATGAATCATTATGGCATATGCTCATAACATTTAGAGTATAGGACATATCTGGATGTGTACATATCACAATTTGATTGATAAACTCTCTTTGTGATTTCAATCATCAAGTATCAAAAATACTTGGATCTTTGTTTCACTTATACCGAGTGTCGATACACTTGAATTTCGATTTAATCATTTCTGTATGGCATGAACCTTTATTGCCATTTCCATATTGAAATCATTCAATATCTCATTTATATACATTTGGCACAACCATATTAGCGTCTCAATCTATCTATATAGATATTTATGCCAAACATTCCGGTTTTTCCTAAGTCTTTCACCGAAATGAAATTCTTAATCTGTGTCAATAAAAGATACATCATTTCGAATCAACAATATTTCTTTCCACATAATGTATCAGAAATATGTCTTAGCACTCCCACTTAATTTCTTGCAAATACAATCTTCTTCATCGTCTCCGATGAAATTAAACTCTTTTAACAGTTTCATCACGATGAAGATTCCAACTTCTCGATGCTTACTTCAACCATTGAGATTTGCATACTCTTTTAGCATCCTTTGAATTAACAAAACCCTTTGGACCGTGTTATGTACGCGTCCTAGGTAACCATTTTATTAGAAGAACTTGTTTTGTTTATTCAATTACCACATAACAAAATTATATGTAGCGATTTCTACATTAATCCATCTAGAATAAATATCGCTATGAAAGATCAAATTTTGTCATAGTCAACTTCTTGAACATCGTCGTGAACTCTTTCCCGACATGTCGACTATTTCATAGATGTGAAAACATTCATGTCTATTTCTTTATAGATCCAAATACGACTGTGAGGTCTTACACCTTTCCAGATGGTCTTCCAAGTTCAAAGATTGCTTTATTGTGTATGGAACTATCACGGATTCTATGGATTCAAGCCATTTGACGGAGTCAGGGCCCATCATCGCTTATTTGCATGTAGTCAGTTCATCATTTTCATATAATGATCTAACTCTCAAATCTCGGTATTTGATTGTTTTCCCGACCTACTTGGTGCAATAGGAACTTAGACCTCCGTGACCACAACCTTTGAGGTATGTTGGCCATGAGCATTATTGCTGCCTCCGAAAAACTTTTCGGTGCTGTGTAACTTTGCACATATAGCTAAGGTTCTCTTAACCTTATCAAAGTTCTATTGTCCTCCCACTTAACCTTTTCACGAAAAATTTCTTCTTAAAAAAACTTGACGTTCTAAGCGACAAACACTTTTGTCTCCAGTGTTATGGAGGAATATTCAACGAATATTTGAAATAACCTACAAATACACGCTCATCCGACTTTGGTTGTAAACATCTTACTTATGCATAGCATACCAATGTTTAACAAAGTACAACTTGGTTTTTATCCCAAACCATAAATTTATATGGTGTCATTTTAACGGATCATGATGGAGCTCTTTTCAGTGTAAAAGCGGTAGTCTCTAAAGCTTTAATCTTTCAAATATAATGGCAGTTTTATAAATTACACCTTTGATCTTACCATGTCAAACAAGGTTTTATTACATAACTCAAACACTCCATACTCATATGGTGTTTCGAGAAACGCAAATCCATGGAACGATTCCTAAAATCTTAGGTGTTTTGCTAAACTTCTAAATCAAAAATCTTCCTTTATGATCCTATCATAAATTCTTTATTTTCTTATTACATTGATTTTGCACTTCATCTTGAAAGTATTTGAACTTTTCAAATGTTTCACACTTCATCCTCATTAGGTAAATATTCATATATTCACTCAAATTTTCGGAGAAAGCATATGAAGTTGAAATCCATCGCTCTCGACTAGACATATTGGACTTAATACATCAAATATGTACAAATTCCAATAAGCTAGTCATTCGTTCCCTTTTGGCCTATGAACAGAGTTTTCATTATCTCTAGGAAAGTTTCACATGCATCATTTGATCAAAAATAAAAAGACTCCAAAATTCGATCCACATGGAGTTTCTTCATGTTTTCTTTCCACTATAATTTACACGGCGATGTCACTTCCTAAGTAATCTTTCAATCAATTGTCTTTTGACATTTTTAGCATTAGTTTTATGGATGTTATTTTTCCAACTAGACTTGTATATTATCCATCTTTTATGGAACACGAAAATTATTTGAACAACGTTTTGTTCTCATAATACCTGATAAAAACAAATCTTGAAGTTAAGCTTTGATGTCAACGAGAAACACATCAACACTTTATTTTTTCTCAATTAACATCATCACATATTCTCTTGCTAGTTACTTAGGACATTGCAGTTCATGAATTGTGTTGTTTCGTATGAGGATTCACACCAACAAATTCAGTATCCAATACTTAAGAACCACATTGTTTAACATGCAAAGAATATAGCCATAACGTGTATATCATCTATATACCTAAGATGAACAATTCTAGTCTTTTCTTTTCTGCCATATATTTCTTAGATTTTTCTTTCGGCATTTCTTTATCCTTTCAAAAGAATCTATCAACATCAATAGTCGTGCCATACTCATGAAACATAGTCCAAAGCGTGTATAGTTAAATACCAATGTCTTTTGACTTGCACTTTGAAGTAGATCACCATCATCAAATTCTTGGTGTTCTTTGAAATTCCATTCTTTAGTAATCTTTTAGTGTAGTAAACATTTTACCTACATCAAATATTCATCCTTATCATGGAACCATTTATGATCAAGCTACTTTAGCTTATAACGGTGAATCACGAGTATAATGTTGCTCTCCAAAACCTTTTGGAGGATTAGGACGACTAGTGTCTCCAACCTTTTGTAAATTCTCATCAAATATGAGAACATAAACTTTGCCATATTATACTCTATCATGTTGTAAACAAAAAATCGTTTTAGATATCACAATATCTTCCACACATGATGGTTTCTGAAACAATACTTTCATCTCCTAGATAACCTCGATATTAAAACAATCGTTTGAATATCAAGAATCATGGAGATAAACATGATACTTATATACTAACACTAGAATTGCTACTCTTGATTTAATACCAATTATTAAACTTCACGGAGTAACCGTAACTTACTGAAAGTTTGAAATAGGAATTTTTTACTTTAGATTAACACTTCAAAACAATACGATACCAGTTCGTAAAGTAACTAACCAGAATTCTATAGTTCTATTATCTCGATTATAACTAAGAGCAATGTGGTAAACGGATGCCAATGACTACAACAACTATACAAATTCACTTTGATTTAATTTATGATAAATAGTTTTCAACTTTGAATCATATTACTATTGAACTCCCACTCAAAACAATATCCCTCACATTGTTTTAGTGTTCACACGAACCAATCCACTACACCAAGTCCGATCATCATGAGACATGATGTAGTTTCAAAGGCGAACATGATGTTCATCATATCATCTATATGACTCATGCTTTACCTTTTGGTATTCCATGTTCCAAAACCATGTCTGTACATGCTAGTCTCGTCCAGATTTAACCTTAGTTTCCGCATGAGAAAATCTGGCTTGCTCCCGTTGTATACACTCGCAGAATCTAACACACCCGATCATCACGTGGTGCATCGAAACAACGAGTCTTGCCAACGGTGCCTACTAAGGACGAACACTTTATAACTTGATATTTTGTGAGACGGATCATCTTATAATGTTACCGTCGCAATCTAAGCAATACAAGATGCATAAAAGGATTAACATCACATGCAATTCATAATATGTGATATGATATGGCCTTTCTTCTTGTGCTTCCGATCTCCATATTCAAGCAAGAACATGATCTCCATCATCACCGACATGGCGTCAAGGTCAATATCACCGCTCTGTTGTTGTCCTCCACCAGCATCAACTATTACAACTACTTTGCATAATAGACACGCAGGTCTTAACGAAATTGAAAAGACAACCATAAGGCTCCTGGCGGTTGCCGACTTACAATAAGGATCATTGCATACATCATATATAATCACAATCAGGGCCATATCACATCACATCACACCCCTGCAAAACAAGTTAGACGCCTCTAATTTTCTTTGCATATTTTACGTGGTTTGGGGATTTCAATAAGGATCGTTCTAACTTACGAACAAAAACCACAACATTGATGCTTGAACTAACAAGTTCCCGTTGTAAATTGAATCTTTAATATGATGGGAGAGAAAGACACCCGCAAATCCACTTATGCAATACAAGTTGCATGTTGAGCATGGAGCAAGTCTCATGAATAATGTCATGTATGGTTAGCCCGGGCCGCTTCATCCCACCATACCGCAAGATGAAAAGTACACAAGAAGCAATTGATAATAAAAGAACCACCGCCCACAATAACCATTGTGTTCTACTCGTGCAACAGATCTACATATAGATACGGCTCTGATACCACTGTAGGGGTTCGTAGAATGGAAAACAAAAAAATTCTACCGCATGAACACACACAAGCCAATATCTATCTACTAGATTGTAGCAATGAGTCGATAGAGTACTCACCCTCAAAGATTCCATCTCGGTTAACGAGAGAAGATTATCGTGGGTGATGTAGTTGTTCACTTGCCGATCTCAAGATCGTGTAGACGATCCTTCCGGTGCCGCATTCCGGCAGCGCTCCCGCAGTCGGTCACACGTTCGATACTCGATGAAGACCTTCCTCTTCCTAGTTCCAGCAGGCATCGGAGGTTGTAGTTCTCTCCTCGCGAATGCGGCAGCACGACGACGTGGTGTCAGAGTTTAGAGGGGAGATCCCACAGGGCTTCGCCTAAGCCAGAGCAAGTATGGTGGAGTAGAAGAGGGCCTTGGCGACTAGAGGGGGCTAGGCGCCTTAGGCTAGGGCTTGGAGGTGTGGGGCAAGGGGGCGCCCTCCGCACTATTTATGAGAGGGAGGGCGACAAGGGGGGAATCCTCCCCCAACTCCACTTCATGTGTCCGGCATCAATGGGAGGGAGGATTCCTTCCCAAGGTAGGAATCCTTCCCTCCCTCCACTTGGAAATATTGTCCCAGTTTGACGTTTTCAAACTGGCTTTTTGACTTTCAATTTAGAGTTTGATTTCTCTCTTCCAAGCGTCCAGCCAAGTGACCTAGTACATGATGTAACCATTCCACTTTTTTCATGACACAATGAACCATATACATATGATACCAATTTCACTTTGTCTCGCGATATTTTACTTATCCGAGGTCTGATCATCGGTATCTCTGCGTACCTAGTTCAACCTCGTTACCGATAAGTAGTCTTTACTCGTTCATGTAATATGTGATCCCTTGTGAGCCAGTCACATGCTTGAAAGATAATTGGATGACATTCCATCGAGAGGGCCCAGAGTATATCTATCTGTCATATAGATGGACAAATCCCACTCTTGATCCATGTGCCTCAACACATACTTTCCGAACATTGAATGCCACCTTTATAACCACCCAATTATGAAGTGGTGTTTGATGTCATCAAAGCATCCATCCGGTGGTGGTGATTAGCATGATCTCATGGTCGAAGGATTTAGGTTACTATGTATCTAAAATCTTATAACATTTGAACTATTGAAAGGACTTGATCTTTATGCTACGCTTATCTATGGGAGTATGTCCATCACACCATTCTCCTAATGATATGATCTTGTTGTCAATAAAATCTCAATGATCATGATCAGGAAACCATGATCATCTATCAACCAACAAGCTAGTATTATAAAGAGGCTATACTAGAGACTCTAACAAGTTTGCAAATCACACAAGTATTAATTTTTCTGGCTAATAGAATTATAGCATGGGATGTAAACATTTATCATAAGTATGAACATATGATAATAATCACTTTATTATTTCCTCTTGGGCATTTCTCCAACACTTTGTTGGTTCTATATATAATTCCACCATCTTTGCTTTGTTCCATGTGGGCTTAACTTGCCTAGTAAATCCTACCATCTAATTCTTATGATATTTTGATATTATTTCGACACTTAATCTAGCTCATATATTTTGGGTGGATCCAATTCTATTCCACCTACTTCTACACATGGACTTATATTGTTTTCACAATATGGAATATGGAAATTCTACATGGTCTTTTTGAATGCTACGTAAAAGTAAAAGAAACACCAATCCAAATCCATGATTTTATTCAATTTTGAACCTAATTGAATTCCTATGGCCCCATTAAACCATAGTGGACCAATTCACACTATATTGGCCTTTGAATTCAATTAGCCCCATTAATAATGGAAACATGTTTTGACTTGTTGTTTTCTTTTGGGAACAATATCAAGTACCACTTGGAGATAGTTTGTGTTCACCAAACTAGATCCAAGCATAGAGCTTGCATGGCCCATGCATGATGCTTTTCTTATTCCTACTTTTCTTTTTCTTTTTCTTTTGGATTCCTAAATATGGTTACATGATAAATTATTTTCAAACTAAGGGACAAATAAAACCAAATACCTTTCCAAACTATCCATCCTACTTTATTCTTGTTTGTTTTTCTTTATTTTTTTGCTTTGGTTTATTTCAACTAAGATTTTGTAAAGAAATAAAACAAAGAAAATTAAAGAGAAGAAATCCTAACTAAGCCCTACCTCTAACCTACCTGAAGACCCATCCCATCGGATTTACCTACCCCTTCTAATCCTAAGTCCTAGCCCAGCTGCTCAACTCCTTTCCTCCCTAGATGCCGCAACCAGACCCGGTGGACATCAAGTTAAGGCATCTCCACCGGCTCGACCCATTTCGTCTGAGCGTGTCTGAAATCATCCGCGCGAACGCGCGGGACATGCGCGACGCCCAATGTCCCGACCCATCCAGACAAGCGCATCTTGCTCGACCCATCCATGCATCTAATCTGAACCTCGGTTGCGTTGTTCCGAACACGCGCTTGTTCGAGCATGTCCTCCGTTTATCTTTGGCGGTCCCTCCCGCCAATGGCAAAGAAACCACACCACTTCTCCCTCCAAAAAACCTCTCCCAGATTTCCATTGGCAGGAGTAGGAGGGAAGGCGATGGATCCCGCCGCCATGGTTGATGTTGCGCCCTTCAGCGTTCCCGCCACCAAGAAGCGCGACCGGCCGAAGAAGCCCGTAAAGGACCAGACACCAGAGGAGCAGAAGATCGAGTCGGACAAGCGTGCTGGCCAACGGGTAGCAGCGAGAAATCAACGTGTCGCTGCTAGGCTCGAGACGAAGTGCCAGGAGGAGAAGGAGCGCTTCCTCGCCACCCAGAATAGGATCGACACCAACGAGCTGGCAGTGAATGCCGCCAAGCACGCCGTTGATGTCTACGCACTTCTATTCTTATAGACAGTTGTTGGGCCTCCAAGTGCAGAGGTTTGTAGAACAGCAACAAGTTTCCCTTAAGTGGATCACCCAAGGTATATCGAACTCAGGGAGGAAGTGGTCAAAGGTATTCCCTCTCAACCAACCCTGCAATCAAGAGACAAGAAGTCTCTTGTGTCCCCAACAAACCCAATACACACGTCAGGTGTATAGGTTCACTAGTTTGGCAAAGAGATAGTGAAATACAAGTGGTAATGGTGCCAAAAAATAGCTTTGATGGAGCTTGACGTGGAGGAAAAGACTAAAGGCAAACAGATGGAAGCAAGCAAACATGCAACAGATATAGTTGTAAACGGTGTTTCAATGTTTAGAAACAAGGCCTAGGGATCATACTTTCACTAGTGAACACTCTCAATAAATATATTCTCTTCATGATACTACTCTTAACTACTCTCCGGTTGGACACTCTAATCCATGGTAGGGCTATAACAGCACTCCTCAAAGTCCGCCTTCCCCATCTAGATAACCCCACACTGTCACCTTGAGCGCTAGATGGTTCCAACAAACACCACAATTTAATTGGGACAACCAACTCAAAATATAACTCATGAATATATATGTAATCTAGCTTAAGTGCCACACACAGCGTGCACGCTCTCACTTTCACACACGTGGGGAAAAGCATAGATCTATTAAAGCACGATGAGTATTTATGTAGAATCTTGCCTAAGTGCCACCATGGCGTGCATGCTGTCACTTTCACACACATGGGGAGAGCAGAGATCTATTGAAGAACTTGAGTAACATAATATATCTACTTGATTACAAAGCTCATGACCACAACAAGATCATGCATAGACAGAGAGAGATGAACACATAGCTACCGGTAGAGCCCTTAGCCTCGAGGAAGAACTACTCCCTCCTCATCATGGGAATCAGCAACGGCGATGGAGATGGTGGTGGAGATCGATGGAGATGGCTCCGGGGGCACTTCCCCATCCAGTGAGTCTTGAAGAGACTTTCTGTTCCCCGAATCTCCCCTTCGGTGGAGGTGGCGCTGCGGAACTTTTCGTGGCCTTCTGGTCGATGATTTAGGTTTTCTGAGTCAGGGGCTTCTTATAGGCGAAGGAGGCAAGGTCGATGGAGGGCCAGGGGGCCCACATCCCCTGTGGGCACGGCTAGGGTGGGCCCCGCACCCACCTAAGGTGTGGACACCCTGGTGTCCTCCTCCGTCTCATCTTCAATTTTCCGTATCGCTTAGGGAAAAATATGAACTTTGGCTTTGTCTCGTCCAATTCCGAGAATATTAATTTTTTAGCTTTATGAAACCAAAAACAACAGAAAACAGGCAACTGGCACTATGGCCTCTTGTCAATAGGTTAGTTCCAGAAAGTGTATAAAAATACCTCAAAGTGTAGACAAAACATAACCAAGTTGATACTAAACAAGCATGGAGCATCAAAAATTATAGATACATTTACGACGTATCAAGCATCCCCAAGCTTAACTCCTGCTTGTCCTCGAGTAGGTAAGTGATAAAAAGAATAATTTTTTAGGTGACATGCACCATCAAAATCAAGATCAAACCATTTGCAAGCATTGAAAGCTGGGATTAAAGAACTCTAAACATGAGCATGAAAGATGAACTTCTAACAATAAGACATAGCAACTATGTTGCAACATGAAAATATACAAACAAAGATTCATGAATAACAACGCATTAAGAGACGTTTGTTTGTTTCACATACAGAAAACATGTCATAGTGGCATTCAGCTTGTCCCTCATGGAGTAGCAAATAAATGCATATGACACCTTCAAATTTCATAAGAGTGACTAGATGCAAATAGATCATGAGCAAGTAATATCAACAATATGCATCAATCAATAAGTTTTGGGACAATGCACATAGAACTAAGAATGGCAACTATGCTCTCTTAACTGGTGCCTAAGGATAGAAGGTGGAGACTCAATATAATAGTGTAAGAAAGGCCCTTCATAAAAGGTAAGCAGGGATTTCGAGTCTCAAAAAGAGCTTCCAAAAATTATTGTACTTGTTAGCTTTCATCTCTCATTGCCCGTATCATAAGCATCTTGAAGTGATTAAGGTTAAAGTGAACAAACTATGGAGTATATGCTTGACAAAGTATAAGTTGGAAATCTCATGTCCCTTGAATATGAGGGACGCTCCTCATGCTACTCAACTTTAGTCACCTGTAAGTTCTTATCATAGTAAGTACATGTGTATCATAAAGAACCGCTAACGGGGTACCCCTTGCACATTGTTGGGGGATGACCCCAGGTAGGGTCAAGATAGTGGAAAGAAGGAAGGAACCTTTCTTACCATATGCCGGGATATAAGATTATTCGGCTGAGTTATGCAAGGGTCGCCGAATAAGGCATGGCTTAACTAGAGTCAAGCGATTAATACCTTACTCGGCCGACATATGAGCTAAGTCGGCCGAATAAGGTTGATCATCTCATACGTAGGTAAAGGTCGAGCCGAGTTACCCAAGGCGAGGCCGAGTAACGGGAATCTTGCAGAAGAAGGAGGCAGATCCCAAAGTCAAACCCTAGCTACTAACTAGGAGGAATCTGCATAGAGCCAAGCACTAGAGACAAAGAGAAGAGTCGCAGAGGGGTAGACAGGCGTCATGGAGGTGACAGTGGGCAAGCCCGAGGCTCACATGTGGGGGTCCTCGGTCTTTGCCGTCAATAGAAGGGCGACATGGAAAGAGGTCCGCCGAGTTACCACTTTGGGACAAGCATATTCCAAGAATATGCTGGTCCATGTCAGCCCTAGAAGGAACCAAGGGACCCCTTTATAAGGAGGGGCACGGCATCCTGGAGAGGGGATCGAATGATTTTCTCACAAGAGCGCTCATGTTGTAATCTTCTTCCTCCTCTCTCTGATACAACTCAAGGAGCAATTGTAGCTTGATTGAGGAGAAATAAAGATCTATGTTCTAGCTAGTTGTGTGTAGAAATCACTACATCTTCCCTCCCTAGATCCCACTAGCATCCATTGGCCCCATACTTTAGCCTACCCATGGCATCTTCCGTGCCACCACCACGATAGTTGGCGCCCACTATGGGGCCAGTAGCGGTGCTAGCTTGAGTCAAGATCCGGACAGGAAACTTCATCGATATTGGCGAGCGGGTGGTCTCTGGATTACTCCAGAGATTTGACATCTGGGACTATGTCAGCGACAACGCTGGCAGTTTCAGGAGGAGGGCACCCCCGTGCAATGGCGTCTTCATCAACCTGCGGCTATCGACACATCCTGCGGCTATCCGCATCGAGTCATCATCGCAGGAGATCCTCTCCTCAGTGCTGCCAGCGGTTAGCGTGGCGCTCGCCCCGCGGGCAACGTTGAGGTGATGATGACAGCTCCTGCACCAGCAGCAGGGGCAGGGGCCAGGACAAGCAAAGACCCGACGACAGGAGGACAGGTTGCCGCAAAGCAAGCAGCTCCAAAGCCAACAGCAGCAGATCCTCCAGTAACCAGGGCAGCCGAGGTGTAGGAGATAACTCCAAATGCAACAAGGGTAAGGTGGCCACCTCTGGAGAGGCCATATAATATCGTGCAGGCAGCTATAGATAACTTAACTACACCTGTAGCGCCAATAGTTGACACGGCAAACGCATAGGCAGAGTTAGAAGAAACTAGATTGAAAATGTTAGAGGAGACAAAAAAGGTGTCGGCCTTGTAGGAGTCCTTTAACAGGACTTTGCGAGAATATGCCAGGGTAAACAAGCTAGATACGGCCCCTGGCCGAGTAGATGATCTGAGATTAATAGGAAAGAACCTCATGAATGATATCAACAAAGAGCATGAGGCTCAACCATATGATTCGGTTGACCCAGGTTTGCCGAAGTATAGTACCCCGGCAAAGAACCTCAGGGCAGCAAATGCGGCATCCCTGGAATTGGAAGGACTAACCGGGGAAGCCCGGCAAAAGCAGCAAGAAAGGGTAAACGAGCTGGTACGCATCGTGAACCATCAGAATGAGGAGATGCTTAGGGATAACCCGGCAAAGCCAAGAGCTTCCCGCATGGTTCATTCGGTAGGGGCCTCCCTCGCATTATCAGCGGCGGCAGCATCTTCCCCCAGAAACAATACACGGAAGGATAAGGCGGTAACTTTGGGAAAGAGAAACAAGCAAATTGTCCCGTATGACCCGGCAGTGGCCGGGAAAGTCAATGAACATAGGGGCAACGGAAGCCGAGGTAATAGCAGGGACAGAAACCCCGTCCGCGGCAACAGGGAGCAGGAGAATCTCGGAAGGGGGAACCCAAAGAACAATAACCCGGCAGAAGGAAGGAGGTACCAACCACAAAATCATCAGCCGAGGCATGAACCTCGGCAAAATTGAGAAAATGACAGATATAATGACGAATATTCGGCCATGGAAAATGCAGAGCATGGTGGGCAAAACAATTATAAAATGCAGGAAAGGATTATTTATAGAAACTTGCCGTCAGCAGATACGAGGTGGAAGCTGGACAAGGTATATCGGTCCGAGTTATTAGAAGAGAAAGGCCCTCCTGGCCCGGCATGTTTTGGACCTAGGATTATGGGCAAACCGCCCGTACAAAACTTCTAGTTAGCGAGAGGCACGAAAACATACAATGGAAGTACAAAACCACAACATTGGCTGATTGATTATGCCACGACAGTATAAATAGCGGGAGGAAATTTGAGATGGGCAGTAAGATACGTGCCCTAGATGCTGGAAGGACCAACCAGAGTTTGGCTAAATAACTTGCCAGCAGGTAGTATCAACTGCTAGTTGGACTTTGAGGAAATGTTCGTCAGTAACTTCACCAGCACATATAAGAGGCCAAACAGGCCACAACAGCTGGCAATGTGCAAGCAGAAACCGAATGAAACTGATAGAGAGTTCTTAACTCAGTGGTGTAACCTTAGAAATTCGTGTGAAGGAGTTATAGAATCTCAAGCAATAGCCTGGTTCGCTCAAGGATGCAGATATGCAAGTGTGTTGTGGCAGAGGCTGCAGAGAGATATGCCGACTACGTTGGCAGAAACCATCATAATAGCAGATTCATATGCATTGGGTGATCCGATCAACCCGAGCTTATGTAGGCAGAACATCATGAACAACAAGATCATTACGCCCGGGATGGTGCCAGATCATCATGGCGCAATGAATACCGAGGAATAAGAAGGGAGGAGAGGCCGGATTGCAGATACCATTCAAATCAAGTTGCAGCGGTCATGCAGGATCAGCCGGTTCATGGAATCAATCAACGTCAGATAAATGGTCCTCAGCTTGGGACACCGAGAAACGATAGGAAGAAACAATGGATGTAACAGCCCAAGTTTGTAACATATGTAATTAGTACTAAGTATTGCATGCATCTGTTTAAATCAATAAAATGTTTGCATGTGATCAAGTGTGTTGAATTAAATGCAAATCCAAAATCGTAATTTTCCCCTCTCTTTGAAACCACATTCAAATAGTTTTGAATTTTGAAACGACAAAATGTTTGGAGGCCAAAAGGATTAATAGGGCCCCTGCAATATTTCAAATATTTTTAACAAAGTCTTGTATTTTTTTGAATTATTCAAAATAGATTCAAATGAAATTAGAAAGTGAAAATAGTAAACAGAAAAAGAAAAAGGGGGTTTTGTTAAAAAAAATAGGCAGCAACAGCCAATGGGCCGTGGCCCATCCCTCTTTCCTTTCCCTGCCGCTCGCGTGCGCAAGCCAGCAGCCCAAGCCAGCCCACACGGACCGGTACCCCTTCGATTCCTTTTCTCCTTTCTTCTTCCTCGCCAGAAGGACGCCGGCGAAGCACCTGCGTGTCCCTCCGCCGGCCATCGATTCCCCGTGCGCTACGATGGCCGCCGCCCCTGGACGTGAGGATAAGAACACCCTCTCCCAGCTGCCTCTCCCCATACCAGTTTCCCCTCCCCTCACTTCCTCTGTTGGATTTCCCCTTCCGGCCAAACCCTAGCCCGACATGGCCGCCGGCTAGCCACCGTCTTCGGCCTCCCCTCGCCCATCCGACACCGCCACGAGCTCCGCCTAGACGCGAGCATCCTCCTCCCCGAAGGAATCGGGCTGGGACGCCCCCGATAGACCGCATCGATGCCTTCTTCTTCAACACCGACGAGGTCCACCGAGCACCCCGCCGTCGATCCCGGCCTCGCCTGGCTTCCCTGACCCTCCTGCGAGCACCATGGTGATCCCCTGGTGCTCAACGCACCCTTTGCCTGCCCTCTAGCCTCTCGTAGCCGTCGCACGCCGTCGATCTGCAAGCGCTGCCGCTGCCGCTCGTCGTTGACCAAGCTCTGGTGACCCAAAACCAGCGGCGACGCCACCGTTGGGTTTGCCTTGTTGCGCTGTTTCGAGTAGACTAGGCCCCTCAGTCCCGCGCGCCCTCCCTCTCCGTCTCCAGCAACCATCTGGCGGTGGCCGTCGTGCTGACGTCACCCCGACGTGGCTTGGGTCCCCTTTGACCGCTGACCTCCAATGTGGCTGTTGAGGTGGCCTCGGGCCCCTCTGTCAGTCTCACTGGCTAGGGTCAGCTGTGTGTAAAAAGAATCTGGCGCCTGTGCTGAAGTCAGCCTGATGCAATAATTCAATTTAAATTGTTTTAATAATTTCAGAAAAGGTTTAAATATTTTAAAATGAATAAGTAATTATTTATAAGTAAGAAAAATACAAATTATATATCAAAATGTTCATAAAAATGAGTGCTACCTATTTACACTATAATCATGCATTATAACTAACTTTCATGACAAGTTTAAATAGAAGAACAAATTCAACCCCACAGGTGTAACACCCTCGCCTGATAAGGCTGAGTTCATGTGTATAATGCCAATACCTGGATCGGTTCACTGGCACACACAGTACAAAATTATACCAAATATAACTGTGCATCATAAATACAACGAATATGATCCAGAATTTACATTATTTATTCAAGTACACAGCGGAAAATGAATACAAGGTAGATCTCCATCCTCCAAATGTGCCACAGGCGAACAATTGTTGAGTGAAGTCTCGCGACCTATGAATGATCACTCAGATACGATATAACCTGCAACATGAAACGTTGCAGCCACGAATGGTCAATACATTAAATGTATGACAAGTAGGCTAAAGTGGTTAACAACATATCTATCAACTACATGCTTATTTGGCCAAGTGGAGTTCAGGCTCATTTGCATAAAGCAACAGTTTTATCCTAACATTTGTAACAAAGTAGTTAACCAATACGATAAATAGGACACTCTAGTTCACTCCCAGGTGCTCCTACCCAATTATGTTCACCCAACAAGTTTTAAGTAATTAAGAAATAAGGATGAGTGAGAAATATCATAGCATCAGTATCAGGTCACTCAAATTGTCCATAACCGGAGAAACAGCTAAGCACTTAGTTTATACACCCTGCAGGGGTTAGTACACTTTACCCATGTGACTTGGCCAGCCTAGCTCGTACCACCACTCTCATATTGGGTGATGATAGGGAGAAGTCCAAGAAGGAACCGTTCGTGAAGTAGCTCCCCAAACCCGACACGTACTGGTCCAACCTACACTATCTACATCTCTGGATACGTTGGTTCGAGTTACCACAACCTACTGAGTCCAACCAACCGCCCATTTCATTATTGGCACATGGTTGCACATGAAAGCTACCAAACAAAGAAGCCAATCCTTTCTCAGTGTCCTGGGCGGCATTGCCCACCATAAATCCACACTCGATGACCCAATCAATGCTATTTCGCCCAGGTGGTTCATTAAAATCATGTTGGTTTGTCATTTAACAAAATAAAATCCTTTCAAAACAAATAACTTTTCATGGTATGATTCCCTTCCTCGTATAAATAGCATAGCTAAGAAATCTACCAATACGATGGCTCATAAACAAGGAATACTAGAGAATAATATGGGACATAGCATAGCATATACACATCAATTCCTACATATGCAATTCTATAAAAACATCTACGATGCATAGGAAAACGGTAGGACATTTATGACCAAGATAGCACCACTTGCCTTTGTTGTAGATGTAGTCGATTAGATAATCCTCACAACACTACTAGGAAAACGGCCTTTAGTGGCACACCTGAAACCATCATCCTGTGGCACTGCGAGGCGCCACGTGCCTTGGCGCCTGTATCTCAGCCGTGGCGCACTGCCTAGTGCGCCACGGTTGTGTAGAGATAGGTGTAGCGCATCTGCTAGTGTGCCACAGATGTTTGAGCAGGTGCGCTACCCCTAGGATATTCTGTGGCGCACTATCAAGTGTGCCACTAAGCTCTATAGTGCGATTTAGGTGTAGTGCGCCACAGAAGGTAGACCATGTGCGCCACAGATGTATTTTTTGTTTTTTTTAATTTCCGAGCCATATTATATACAATACAGATTATATACAATATTACAGCAGATATACACACACAGATACAAGATATACAATTATATATATAAATACACAATATGAAAAACAAGATTGAAACAAATACATATAGATAAGTCTCATACATGAATACATAGTATAAGTTACATTGTTTCGATCAAGTTACAAAGTAGTAGTTGGTGACATGCGAATACATGTGTCGATCGAACAAGTTAGAGCTCGGAAGCTCGCCTAGACATCTAAACTAGCTAGACACAAATGCGGGATAAATAACCAAAGAAGATAAGCATGATTACCGCCGCGACGAAGGTGTAGGTCTTCATCCGGTTCCTTGTCCTAACTCCCGCTAGATAGCGCGTGTATCTAGCTTCCGCCTCCGCCATAGTGTTGTACCCTTTGTAGATCTTGCCGGCGAAGCTTGCATTGTCTCCGGCAGTCTTCTCAATAATCGTAGACTCCGGGAACCCGTCCCTTGTACACGACGTACCACGTCATCTATAAGTTGACAATAATAATTAACCGGTGATTGAAAAGAAACATATATAATTAAAGTCGCATATGAAGATACACTTATAGAAAGTACTCCTAAATCAAAAAGACCAAACTCAAAAAGCATGCCTCATATATAACTAGGTTGTTTGACATAGGAATATGCTACGATGGAACTGTTCGCCAAGTAGGATGCACAACACCTGGACCTGTGCATAGCACAAGGCGAACAATCCCATCACAGCACATTCACATATAGTGTGCCACGACATTTCAATCATCGGAATTATTCTCGAAAAATACCAAAGTAACTCAAAAAGCATGCCTCATATATATACATAGGTCGTTGGACACAGGAATATGCTACGATGGAACCGTACGCCAAGTAGGATGCACAACACCTGGACTTGTGCATAGCACAAGGCGTACAATCCCATCGTAGCACAGTCACATATATAGTGTGCCACGACATTTCAATCATCGGCATTATTCTCGAAAAAGACCAAATTAGCTCGAAAAGAATGCCTCATATATAACTAGCTAGGTCGTTGGACACAGGAATATGCTATGACGGAATGGTTAGCCAAGTAGGATGCACAATTCCTGGACTTGTGCATATCACAAGGATAACTATCCCATCATAGCACATTCACATATATATTTTGCCACGACATTTCAATCATCGGCATATTCTCGAAAAAGACAAAAATAACTCGAAAAGAATGCCTCACATATATACATAGGTCGTTGGACACAGGAATATGCTATGATGGAACTGTGAGCCAAGTAGGATGCATAAGACCTGGACTTGTGCATATCACAAGGCTCACAATCCCATCATAGCACATTCACATATATAGTGTGCCACGACATTTCAATCATCGGCATTATTCTCGAAAAAGACAAAAATAACTCGAAAAGAATGCCTCATACATATACATAGGTCGTTGGACACAGGAATATGCTACGATGGAACGGTGAGCCAAGTAGGATGCACAAGACCTGGACTTGTGCATATCACAAGGCTCACAATCCCATCGTAGCACATTCACATATATAGTGTGCCACGACATTTCAATCATCAGCATTATTCTCGAAAAGAGAGTAAGGAAAAAAAGAAGGACCAAAGTGAGCAAAGGACCAAAGAGTAAGCAAAATAACCAAGCATTGATTGATATATAATAATAATAAGCAAAATAAGTAAGCGATGATTCATAAACCTAATAATATAAGTACACTTGTCCACACACACACAAAGGTCATCTATAGTTTTAACTACAACTAGGCCAACATCAAGCCTTCTGGCTCGGCTTAGGGAACGGGAGGACACCTTGTCTCGTCATGAACTTCCTATAGTCACCCTGCATCTCTAGGCGATCTTCTATGTCATGGTTATTCGGGATATTTCCTCCGTAGAATATCCCCCCCCGAAGTCATGACATCACGAAAGATGATTGCCCCAAACTGCTTCTGGATGCGATACATCTCTTGTCTAATATCCGAATCATTGATCTTGGCCTTTGCTTCGGCCCACTGTTTGAGATGATCTGGCAGCGTAGAATTCTGCTGGTCAAGTAGGAACGCCCTCATGTGATGGAGTGCGTAGTAGGCTTCCTTCTTACTGTTTTCTGGCTGCTTCACGCAGGGGAACTCCGTTACGTGGTTAAAGACGTGCCTGCCGAACTTGACCTTCGTACGCACGAAGGTGGTGCCTTCCGTCGAGGCAAAGCCAGTGAGAGCATCATCCAGAACTTCCTTGATCTTGTCGTAGTTTTTCTTCTTTTCTAGACTCCCCGAGTCGAAATACGTGGCGTGGGAATGCTTCGGCGATAAGGAGATGAGCGTGCAGTGTTCATCTCTGCGCGAACGTATCCTGTTGGCTATGCTTCCATCTGGACGGGACCTGTTGCGAACGTATCCTTTGATGTGTCCGTTCATCCTTTCGAACGCCATCATGCTGCAGAGGAACATCGGCCCGAGTTGTACGATGTCCTCCACGACATGGACCAACAGATGCACCATAATGTCGAAGAATGCGGGTGGGAAGTAGACCTCAAGCTCATATAGTATCACCATGATCTCCTCCTGTAGCCTCCCGAGCTGATTCACGCCAATCGACTTCCTAGAGATGACATCGAAAAACTTGCATAGGCCAAATAACGTTTCACGGACATGCTCGTCCATTATCCCTCTTCGTGCGACCGGAAGTACCTGTGTCATTAGCACGGCACAGTCATGAGACTTCATGCCACTGAACCTCTGCTTCGCCTCATCTAGGTATCTGCTTATCTTGCCCGCGTAGCCGTAAGGAAATTTGACTCCTAGAAGGAACTTAAAAACTGTTTTATCTCATCCTGGCTTAGAGTGAAGCAAGAAGGAGGGCAGTAATATTCGTTCTTCTTGAACTTTTTACCCTTCCGACGACCTTGTGTCGTCTCCGACTCATGATCATCGTCGTCTTCCTGATCATCACGAGTAGTGCGTTCTCCGTGAAGCTCCTTCCGGATACCCAAGCATATCAGGTCGTGCCTTGTTTTTGGACCATCTTTCGTCCTATCTGGCATGTTGATTATGGTGGCGACCAGACTCTCGCACACGTTTTTCGTGATATGCATGATGTCGAGGCTATGAGGCGTGCGGAGAAACTTCCAGTATGGCAACTCCCAGAAAACAGACCTTGTTTTCCATACCTTCATCAGCGGCTTGTCTTGTTGTTGCCTCTTTCGCTTCTTTCCAGGCTTAGGACAATCTTTCCAGTTTTTCAGCAACTCTTCCACTTCTTCGCTGCTCCTACGCTCTGGGATTCCTCGGGTCTCTGATTTGCCATCGAACAGGTCTCCACGTTTTCTCCATGGATCATTCTTGCCGAGCCACCTCCGGTGCGCCATGAACACGGTTTTCGATGACCCTGGATATTTCTCTAGTTGGAGATAGCTTGTGTTATCCATGCACCTAACGCATGCGCAGAATCCTTGGATAACCTGCCCCGAGATATACCCGCAACCTGGATAGTCTTGCACCGTAGTGACCAACGTGGCTCTCATAGTGAAATAATCTTGTGCGACGGCGTCGTAAGTATTGGCTCCAGATCCCATAACGTGGCTAGCTCCTCTTTCAACAGCCCGAGATACAGATTGATGTTGGTACCAGGTTGTTTCGGCCCTTGAATTAGCATACTCATTTGTATGTACTTCTTCTTCATGCACAACCATGGAGGGAGGTTGTACATCCATACAAACACGGGCCAAGTCTTTGCGTGCTGCTCGCTACCGAACGGATTGAGTCCATCGGTGCTTGCACCAAGCCCGATGTTCCTCGAATCTCCACCGAATTGGGAATTCGAGGTCCAATGCTTTCCAATCGCTAGCATCCAAGGGTGCGGCCAGCTCATCCTTTCGGGTCATCATCATCATCTCTGGCTTCTTCCTTTCCGCATGCCATCGCATGAGCTTCCTTAGGGTCCACGAAATAGCCGCAGATGAGGAGTGATAGGAAAGTACCATACCACTTTTCGAGTTGCTTTCTTCCCTTTCTTTATCGACTCACGCCGCACACCGGACATGTGGTTTTCCGCCCTCGCCCGATAAACGATGCAATCATTGATGCATACGTGATATCTAACATGCGGTAGATCGAGAGGATGACGATTTTCTTGGCATCCTCGATACTAGTTGGACATGTGTTCTCCGGAGATGATCGTGCTGAATGCCATCATATCATCGGCTTCGTCACTCAATTTGTGTTTTGCCTTCATCTCCATAGCCTTGAGCGTTACATTCAACCGTATCATCGGGCCTGCATCCTTCATACAATGGAGTAACGTCTTTCTCAAGTTGCTAAGCTTTCTCTCTAGCGGCAGCCTGGCATTACTAAATGCTTGAGAAGCAGCTCTTGCACATAAGGGTCCCGCACCCAGCCTGACGTTGTTCCATCGTCGTCTGCTCCTCCGGCATCTAGATCATCATCATCCCGGTCTGCTTCCGCACCTTCACCATCTCCAGGAGACTCTTCATCATCTCGCCCGTTCTCGCCGTGATGATGATCATCATCATGTTGGACACCTTCACCGTCTCCATCGTCTACGTCATCGCTTATCCAACGAGTGTATCCATCCATGAAACCATGGCGAGCGCCTGCAGATTCCCGGAATCTGGGTCGATCACCCAGTTGAGTTTGCATCTTCTGCACGGACATCTTATATCTGTCTTGTTATTTCGTATCATGTCGGCTGTCGCACATTTCAAAAATCTAGCCACAATGCCTTCGCTCATTATGCGGAGCATTTTTGTCTGCACGGTGTACACGGTACAATTTTGAAGTCTATTAGAACCACATAATGAATGCATGGATGCAATGGTCGATAGAAAATTTCGGCATGACCTATCCTAAAATTAGGACCTTTGCGAAATGCCAAAGTCTTGCCAAAATGGAAATGAATCAACATTTTGGCAAAACAAATGGCAACTTGTTCACATACAAACACAAGAGAGAGAGAGACCAATCCATACACACATGAACATATCATTATCCTCTCCATACACACATGCATGAGCATCATCGATACTCTCCATATACACACACATATGACCATCGATCCTCTCCATACACACATCATGAGCATCGATCATCTACATACATATGAGCACATCATCCATATACACATGAACACATCCTTACATGGACAACTTACCGAGATGAGAGACCGATCGCGAGAAAGATGGAAAGGAGAGGTGCGCGCGTCGACCGGAGAAGGATATGAGAGACTGGAGACCTTCCTCTATTACTTATGTAACATCCAAAGCAAGTTTTACATGCTAAAAATGGTGAATGGGTGGAGAAATTGAGGTGGGAAGGAGAAGATCCCGACTAGATCTAAGGAGGAAGAAGAAGGGGAAAGTGAAGTGTGGGGTGGTGGATGTGGTCACATGCACATAAAGTGTTGTCCTAAAAAAATCGACACATCCGTGGTGCACACGGCCCTAGTGCGCCACAGGGAGTAGAAACATCCGTGGCGCACTATGCCATGTGCGCCATGGATGTTCCTACTCCCTGTGGCGCACTAGGCAGAGTGCGTCACAGATGTTTGTGGCCGTTTCACAGCAGAGGGGGGAATGCGCTTAGGCGTAGAGCACCCCCCATGTGCGCCACGGTTGACACTAACAACCGTGGCGCACATGACTATAGTGCGCTACAGATGTTTGGCGTGCGGCCAACAGGGCCCTGGCCCACACACATCTGTGGCGCACTATAGTCATGTGCGCCATGGTTGTTCTAGTTACTAGTAGAGCACTGCCCACAGGTGAGCCACGCCTGTTTTAGCCGTGGGGCACTTCAACCATGTGAGCCACGGATGTGCTGATTACCTATAGCCATTTTCCTAGTAGTGCAATCCTCATGGATATAATGGTTGTACTCGTCATAACCACAATACTTTCAATCATAGTATTTGCAATCACACACGTTGCACTCCTCGCAATCTATCGAGCAAACGATTGCATACAATCATAAACAATAGCACATAGAGATCAAACAAATGCAACAAATGCATGCATACCAATTTAATAAGTCACAATGGTTGTTACTTTAGTTCTCTAAATAATATTTAAGTATATGATGCATGCAAGAGGCCAATTAATGCAATGGAGTACTTGTTATTACTAATTACTTGCCAATATAGGGTTTTAAATAGTTCTGTTGTAACGCCTATTCTAACTGTCGAATTAAATTTGTTTCTTGGGTTTACTGAATAGAGGATGTTAATACGAACCAGTAGGCGTTGGATTCACCCTAATCGGAGTTATAGATCTTTTTGTATGATTTAAATAGTGTTTAATGGGTTTTAAATGATTCATATAGTTTCTGATGCCTACAAATCAAACTAAAATTATATCTGTAATCTCCACGGAATTGTGATTCCAGGGAAATATTATTTGTAATTTTCTGAGCAGTATTCGAATTACTATGATTTTAATACTCTAAATAAGCCATTAATCCATTTATTTAATTACTGCGAAATCTTACAGTATTTGCCTGAACCTTTTGCATATTTATGATCTAGATGGAACCAGCTTTCCATCGGTATATCATTTATATTTTTGTGACAAGGAATTAATTAACTATGAATTTAATGATTTATAAAGCCATTAAAACTAATTAAATTGCTATGGGGTAAATAGTCCGCAAAAGCTGGATCCAACCAGATATTATTAATCTACATTATAGTAGCTTCAATTTGATATATTGTTCATATTTTTCGGAGTTACGTATAATTTCCTATGGATTTATTAACCTAAAAGACCGTTAAAACTAATTAAATCATTACAGTAAGTACGTACTGTAAAGGTTTGGTCTATTCTGATAAGATGATTCTACATAAAATTATCTTCAATTTTATATATTATACGCAATTTTTGGACGTGGTATGAATTTCTAATGAATTTTACAAGTTAGATCTATAATGTGCAATTTTAAATTCGAACGGAATATTCCAGAGAATATTCCACTGACTGGACAGGTTGACTTTGCATGCTGACTGGGACTAGATGCTGACCTGACGTTGACACGTGGCGAGATCTGGTTGGCTCGTACCCCTTCGAGGAATCGATCTAATCCTGGCCGTTGGGATGAGATCAAGTGGTTAGGATCGGAGATTGACCTGATTTTGGCTCAGAATAGACAAGAAATAGATCTGTGTTAGAGCGATAAATCCGTAGGTCAAATTGAAAAACTTACAACATGAAAGTTGTGAGGAATCATTATTCCTACGTTCTTACGAAAGGAATTTGGATTTGAAGAAACGAGCGCGAGTACATCTTGGATTTACACCGTCATATCTGAAATATTGCGATGCGAAATTCTCCGGTTGTGGTGGATGAAAAGAGGTGAGGTTTGTCGGGACTAAAATATTTCGACGAGATCTACAACTTTCATTTTTTGACCGAAGGCAAACGACAAAGTCTAGATGGGTTAAAAAGTGAAATAAGATTCGGGCATGTGTAGATTCAGGATTTCGAGAAGAGAAACTCGTACAGCTGTGGCTCCACGAGTTTATATGGAGATTTAGGATGGTTTAGATATAGATCTTGGAGTAGGGAACAAGTAGAAACAAATGGAAGTCGATTCGGAGTTGTAGATAAAAAGTTATAAGAGTTTGAATAGAGATAGGTTTGACAAAAACTATTTTGCACGATTTTTAAAGCACCTGGACACGATCGGTTCTTCACGTACGCTGGCTGGTTGGCTGGCTGGGCCCGGTCCGGTAGATGGGCCGCCGGCTGGCTCGGCCGGCCCAGTTGTTTTTTTTCTTTTTCTTTTTCTACTTACTTGTTTCCCTCATATCTTTTGCATACGAACTCCAAATGACACGATTCTTGTTTCTAAAATTTTCTAAAATCGAATAGATCATTGTAGGATCATATTTGTAATCTTTTTACTAGTTTGCAAGTAGTGAGTTTATAAATCCTTGTATATTCCATTTTATTTATATCTTTATTTGTTTGTATTTATTCCATAACTTTTTCATAATAACTCCAAATGAGATCAATTTTGTTTCTAAAATTTTGTAATATTAATTGGATCTATTTAGGCTATAATTATCAATAATTTATGCCTTAGCAACAGTGGGTTTTATAAAGTCAATTTAATTACCTTTAGGAACATTTGGGCGAATCAACTATAGGATTTAGATACCAGGATTTGGATTCACTTTGTGAGAACTTTGCATGGATGTAATGAAATGCTTATGAATGCTTCATGATTTTCATTTTGAAATCTTGCACACCAATTCTACAATCCATAATCAATCCATGCCCTTTTGCCTATATGGCTACTTAGGTCATAACAAAAGAATATAAGATTTTGAATTCAAGGTTGAGAGGATTTTCTATTCAAAAAGTTTCTTCTCTTTGATAATTTCCAACATAGTCAAACAGTCAATCAAACTTATTTATTTATTTCACATTCCAAAATTAGGAGAATTTTCGGATGTGACAACAGGTGATTTTGAGGATCCTTCTGTTCTAGGGTTTGGACCTCTCGGACCCCATTTAAAATGACCAAACATGTTCTAGGGTTCATTTCAACACTATTTAACTTGTCATATCATCCATATTGTTTGAGCATTGCACATGTCATGTATTGAATGTTGGTTTCCCTTTTTCTGGTATTTGGTTCTTCGCGAATAGCAACCAAACCTAAAGCTGAAGTCAACAACACCGAAGATCCATACTTGTCTACTGACGGACAAGGAAGCGTAGCCTCTCATTCTGAACCTATGTTTTATGAAGTATATTACTTTCTCGCTATGATGCACATGATTCCAATGTGGTCTTTTGCCAGTAGCTAGGGTTACCTATCTGCTGCACAGTTTCCCTTTGTAGCCTTATACTCCTGATCCACTGCTCCTAGCATACCTAGGTTTGGCCATGCATAGTTACAACGTCTGATCTATCCAAATGATGAATCGGAGATGCCAAGGAAGGTAGTGAGGTAGGAGATGGTGACATCATCGAAGGAGTTAATTAAATATGCTAAGGCTTGTACGGGAGGCCACGTTGGTTGTGGTTTTTGTAGTCCCATGCTCTCCACCACTAGGAACTGAGTTCTTACCTTTGGAACCAAGACGAGCGTACAACCACACGGGGCCTGGACAACCCCTCGGTTGACTAACTTGTTGTAGAGGTCCCAACCTTTAATAAGGTAGAGATCCCTGTGTTTACAATGTTATTCCCTGGATCAATAGCTAGCATCCACAGTTAAGATGTAATATCAAGAAACAAAGGTCATAATACAACTTTATAACCAAGAATAAAATAATTCATTACATATTACATAGCTCATTTGGCTATCACATTACAATGCAGTAGAAATAACTATAGCATGGAGTCCTTCATCTTCAAAGTGCCACAGGCAATCATGTTGGTTGTAGACTTGTAATCCTAATCAACACACTTCACTAACATCAAAAAACCTGCAACATAATAAGTTACAACCACAAGGGTCAATATACTTGAATTGTATTGGCAAGTGATACTATGGTTGTATAGTGGAGTCTATCATCTATATGCATTTGGCTAAGTGGAGCTTAGGCTTGCTTTTCTCAAAATAGATATTCCTTATCATTTGAAAACACTAAGTTTTTATTTGTCAAAATCACCCAAGGCATCTACCAATCATTGATTGAAGATCCTTTACCCTTGTTCAACCACAAGTTTTTAACTTAGAAATTGGGATGAGGAGATTCTTGATAGCTTCCATGTCTTGATGCTCAAATTGTCCATTGCCGGGGACACGGCTAAGTACTTAAATTTTTCCTTCTGCAGAAGTGGTGCACTTTCCCCACAAGACTCGACATGCATCGACACAAGAACTTTCAGAAGCCTTCCTTAGACCAAAATGGACGCGTTCCCAAACCTATCATCCCCTACCACCAACTGTCCATTTGGCTAAGTTATTGCAACCTATATGATCCAGGCAGAGCCCATAATGCCAAGTGGCTGCACTTGAAGCTTCTCAACATTTGACATCTCAAATCTCTTTGTTCCTGGGTGGCATTCCACAAGTGTGATACACAAGGTTCACCAGTCCCCTGGCCTTGTGTAACCACTCAACATAAATCCATCCTTTCCATTCCACCCAGGTGTTTCATTCACTTAGTAGTTTTATTAAGCAAAAACATAAGTCAAAAGACTTAGCAAAATTTCCATAGCATGTATATATAAACCAGCCTTGTTTGCTACTAGCTAGGCTAAGCATGATAGTTGTAGGAATCTTAACTTAGGGAAAATTCTACTAAGGCATCAACTACTAGGATTTCCCATGGCATAGTTAACACTTACAAAATTCATGCAAGCCCTACTTAGAAATGTCACTAATGCATAGTGAAAATAATGGGACAAAAGTATGAAGTACCACTTGCCTTTTTGGTAGATATTATAAGTTCACTCCTTGATCTTGCAATAGTCACACTCTTCAAATTTCACTACAATTCAATCAAGGCACAAATTCAATCTACCATTCAAGCAATTCATCACATAGAATAATAAAAACAAATAAATACATGCAAGCATGCCAAAGATTGTTTTGTTTGGAAAAGTGGTTTATAATAGGTTATAAACATTTTAAAACACCTATTGGTCATTTATAAAAAGTGGCAAAACCATTTGATATTAAGTTAGTTAAAAATGGCCACTTTAAATCATTTTTGTTTTGTTAGAAATGATTTTTATCAAAGAAATACTTTCTAGTGTTTGAAAAATATATTTTTAAACACAGATGTTAGTGTTTTATGGTCAAGTGTTTATTATTAAAACAATTTGCAAAAGGTTTTACTTATAAACCATTTTTATACGAAAGCAATATTTTATTTGTTAGAAATGCCTTTAAACAAAGTAATAATTTTTCTAGGGTTCACTAAATATATTTTGAAATCATAAAACTTGGTGTTTAGGGTCAGAGAGTTTAATTCCAACCATTTTCAAAAGGTTTTACTCAAAAAGAATTTTTAAAACATAATCAATATTTTTATTTTACTAGAAATGCGTTAATTCAAAGATTTATTCCTTAGCATCACAAAATATGTTTTTAAATCCAAAAGTTGGTTTCTATGGTCAGTAGGTTCAAAAAAACGATTTACCAAAGATTTTACCCTAAAAACATTTCTAGAATAATTTTTATATTCAAATTATGCCTACACAAGTTTCTGCAAAAACAACTAATTTTATAGAAGCAAAACATTGAACAAAGGGCATGGTTGGAAAGTTTTATTCTTGCTGATTCTATTGATATAAAATTTGCAAAATTTGGACGTGTGGATCAAAAGTTAAGAATTTTTCCAAATCCAACATCTAATAGACATGTTTTCTGTTTTTAAAACAAACTCCAGGCCACGTGTCTTGTTCTGATTCGCCGATACCGGTTCGGCAGGATCGATCAGCGTGGAGCGTTGGATTTAAAGTGGATCGTGTGGCACAGATGAGTGTACCAGTTCGATTTAAGTGAATCTATCCTACTCGCTGGATCTAGATCTAACGGTCCTGAGTGACTTGACCAAATTCTAGCGGCGCTGGACGATGGCTGGCGGCGGCGACGCTCGGCTAACGGTGGTTCCGGCGATACAGGAAGCAAGAGAGGGAGAGAGATAGCTCACAGTGATCGCAGTGCATTGCTGACGCTCAACTTGCTCGCGAGAAGGCAGGGGGCTCTTGGAGTTGACGGCAATTTCTCGTCGGAGAAGCTTCTAGCGGCGGTGTGCTCGGGTAGTCGTTGTTGGCGACGTTTTGGACCGCGCTAAGACAAGACAAAGGTTGCATTATCTGCGCACGAGGTCAGTGATCATGCGTGTATCAACGAGAGGGAGAGGGGAAGACGGGGCTTACGGGGAGACGTCGTCGGAATCGAAGCAGGTGGCAGCGGTGTAGTGTCGATGTTGTTGCCGAGCTTCTGAGGTTTGTGCGGGAGAGTGGGAGACACTGGCAGGTGAGCCTGAGGCTGGAGATCAAGCTCGTAGAAACTGGGAGGCAAGAGGAGGCGAGGTCTGGCCTGGATTCGACGGGAAGCTCGTCGGGGTCAGAGGGAGTTGAGGTCGAAATTCGGGCAGCCTAGTGGCTCTCCGGTGCTGGGGTGTGAGGGAAATGGAAGATGGGGAGGAGGCGTTTAGTATGCCGTGATCATGGTGAGTAAAGACCTCTGCCATAAGGAGAATTAAAGCTACGAAAATCAAGCCAGAAACCGGCGAGGGAGGGAGGAACTGGTCGTGGCGGGTGAGGAAGACTGTCTGGCAGGTGGGGTTCAGCGGTCAGCGAGAGAGAGAGTGTGCGCGTGGGGTCGGGGAGTCAGTGGCTGCGGGGGTGAGTTACAGAGTGATAAAACGCTTCGCTCGCGGTGGGTTAGTTGCTGGGCTTTGCTGGGCTGGGCTGTTTCTTTTATTTTTTTCTTCTTCTGATTTCTTTTTCTTTTCTGTTTTCATTTTTCTGATTTGAATTTGTTTCAAATGATTTCAAACCTCTTTTTAATTCAAACCTTTTCCAATTATTCAGTATGTTTTTATACTGTTTTAAACATGTATTTAAAGTCCATTTTTAGAATATTTTTTTCATTTACACATGTTTTTGCTATTTATTTAAATAGTCAATTGTTTTTATTCAAACAAGATTTAATTATATTTCCAAACTCTTTATTTCCATTCTGATTTTCACTAAACCTTTTTCAGTAGATTTTATTTATTTAATAGGTTGTTAAATACTTCACTTTGAATTATTTGAAATATTTTTAATATGATTTATTAATCATTTAAATTGGGCAAATGCTTTTATTTAAATCAAATATGGTTTTAATTCCATATAAATTTTTATTCAAATAATTCGTTGATTCCATTTAAGTCAAGTAAATAACTTTTTAATCCACTTTTGGAAATTCCCATTTATTATCTTCACATGATTTAATTAATCATTTCTATTAGGGATTTTATCTTTATTCAAATATAATTAGAATATGGTTTAATCTTATATGTTATTATTTGAATATACTATATCCATTTGTTTTATTTGGATTTGGATTATATTTATTCCATTTGTTTATGGATTTGGCCAAGATTTAATTTGGCTTTTAAATATTCCTTGTTTATTTATTTCTTCCTTTGCCTTATTAAATCCATATCTTTTTATATATAGATCCAAAATTGGTGATTCCAATTTGTATAATTTTTATTTAATATTTGTTTATCCTTTTAAATCTCTTTAGGATTATTTTGCTCACCATTTGGTATTTATTTTAGATAGAAGCTTTTATTAGCTTTGGAAATTATTTCCTTTTAACTTATTAAATTCATAAGTTTTTATTCATGGTTCCAAATTGAATTAAATCAATTTCTATAGTTTTATAATATTTTTATTTATTGTTTTTGATCATTTATAAATGTTTGTTGATAAATTTTTATATGGAACAATTCCATAGTCTTTGAGAGATCTTGGAAATGTTTTATTCCATTAGGGTTTTTAGATTTTTGGTTTAACTTTTCCAAGTGTTCAAATTTCAAGATACATTATTTGATGAATGCATTTCACTTGATTGAAATTTATTGGATTTCATTTTATTAAAATTTTGTTCAAGATGGGTTTTAATGCTTCCATTTAAAATCAAAAAGTTTCTTTTCACCCTAAATTTCAACAATTATTTATTTTGTTTATTTATTTTCACATTTCAAAATTTGGAAAATTTTGGGATGTGACAGGTACCACTCTTAAAAGAAATCCCGTCCCGAGATTTGGGAAGGCTAGAGGTTACAAGTTGGATTCAAAACAACTAGGGTACTACCACCCTTAAAAGTTCTCCACTAGATTACATCTTGGCTTGCTTGGGATCTTGATGGAAGTTTTCTGGACATACATCTGCATAGTGTCCTTTGTTTCCACACTTGAAACATGTGACAAGGCTGAGATCCTTCATAGGCTAGTTTGTCTTGTACTTCATCTTTTCTGGACAATTGCGTGCATAATATCCTTGGTCACCACAATTGTAACATGTGACAAGGTTGAGTTCTTCATGTATCTTCTGTGGACAAGTTGATATATAATGGCCTAGCTCTTTGCAGTTGTTGCACCACACTTGTTTAATTTCCTTATTCTTCTTTTTCTTGGGTTTCTCCAAAGCTAGGAGTTCCTCTAGTTCATGCTCTTCATATCTCACCTCAAAGGTGGGAAAGTCTCCTCGGTTCCTTAATCGATTCTTTGGATAATACCTATGTTTCCTCTTTTGTCCATCAAGGTGATTCCTAGTGTATAGAGGTGCAATCTGAGATTTGCTTTTTCTTTCATCGTTCTTTATAGAATTTGTTTCCTCATGGGTTTTTCCATACTTTTGATGCATTCCACCTTGTTTCCTTTGTTGAACTATAGGATAGATGGGGCATTGTATAAGGATGTCCTATTTCCTTCACATAGGAAACAAGTCACTTGATATGTGGGGCATTGTTTAGTTAGATGTTTCTCTTCACAATTAGGGCATTGATCTTCATGCTCTTTGGAAGTGTGATCCATGTCTCCACAAATATTGCAAGCTTGAGTTCCTTCTATAATATCATCCTTGACATCCTTGTTGTCACAATCTCCTTGGGAAGAGTTGCTTATCATGTTGATCATTTGATTGGTCATCCTATGCAACAATTGGGGTTGGGTTTCCAAAAACTTTTGCAAGGTTGGGTCTAATTCATTGTTGTTGGCTAAAAACTGAGTTGTCATCTCATTCAACTGGGTTTGGTTTGCTAGTAGTTGTTCTCTCATGTGCATCTCTTGGTTGTTGGTGTCACCATTCTTAATGTTGGAATTTCTTGGAGAAGTCATCTGTTTGGGTTGGATTGGGATTAGAATAGGCAAAAGATTTCTAAGGAAGATTTCTAATCACAAACATCACAATTTACACAAGCAATGTGCAAGCAATCACAAAAAACATTCCACTCAAACAACAAGGTTCAATCACATTTTAGGCATCAAAATATTTTTGCTACACCACATAAGTTGGTGTGTTTGATTTAAACTAAACACTAATATGGTGGTCCAACTATATGGTTTTCTTGAGGTCATTACATTCTTCTTAGTTGTTCCTTCTTGTACAAGATCATTGTATCCTTGGAGAAATTCTTGTATCTTGGTCACAAACTTCAAAGGTGGCGATGGTTTCTTCTAAGTTGTGTTTCCTTAGTCTTCAAGTCTTGAATATTATTCTTGTCTCACTTGTAGTCCTTAGTGATGTCCAAGTTGAAGTCCTTGGTGCTTTTGTAGTTGAAGTCATTTGAGTTGGTGAAGTCCTTTGCTCATGTTGAAATCTTTGCTCATGTTGAAGTCTTGTCCATCAAGTTTGAAAAGGAAGAGATGTAGAATCAAAACCAAAATGTTTGAGAAAAGAGTTTACAAGATTGTTTGTAAATAATTTTGAACAAATACAACTCCTATTTTTCTAAGGGGTTTTGTCAAATCCTAGGGTTACAAATCCTATAGGCAACACAGTGCTCTAATACCATCTGTAGAGCTCCCAACCTTTAATAAGGTAGAGATCCCTGTGTTTACAATGCTATTCCCTGGATCAATAGCTAGCATCCACAGTTAAGATGTAATATCAAGAAACAAAGGTCATAATACAACTTTATAACCAAGAATAAAATAATTCATTACATCTTACATAGCTCATTTGGCTATCACATTACAATGCAGCAGAAATAACTATAGCATGGAGTCCTTCATCTTCAAAGTGCCACAGGCAATCATGTTGGTTGTAGACTTGTAATCATAATCAACACACTTCACTAACATCACAAAACCTGCAACATAATAAGTTACAACCACATGGGTCAACATACTTGAATTGTATTGGCAAGTGATACTATGGTTGTATAGTGGAGTCTATCATCTATATGCATTTGGATAAGTGGAGCTTAGGCTTGCTTTTCTCAAAATAGATATTCCTTATCATTTGAAAACACTAAGTTTTTATTTGTCAAAATCACCCAAGGCATCTACCAATCATTGATTGAAGATCCTTTACCCTTGTTCAACCACAAGTTTTTAACTTAGAAATTGGGATGAGGAGATTCTTGATAGCTTCCATGTCTTGATGCTCAAATTGTCCATTGCCGGGGACACGACTAAGTACTTAGATTTTTCCTTCTGTAGAAGTGGTGCACTTTCCCCACAAGACTAAACATGCATCGAGATGAGATATTTCAGAAGCCTTCCCTTAGACCAAAATGGACGCGTTCCCAAACCTATCATCCCCTACCACCAACTGTCCATTTGGCTAAGTTATTGCAACCTATATGATCTAGGCAGAGCCCATAATGCCAAGTGGCTGCACTTGAAGCTTCTCAACATTTGACATCTCAAATCTCTTTTTTCCTGGGTGGCATTCCACAAGTGTGATACACAAGGTTCACCAGTCCCCTGGACTTGTGTAACCACTCAACATAAATCCATCCTTTCCATTCCACCCAGGTGTTTCATTCACTTAGTAGTTTTATCAAGCAAAAACATAAGTCAAAAGACTTAGCAAAATTTCCATAGCATGTATATATAAACCAGCCTTGTTTGCTACTAGCTAGGCTAAGCATTATACTAGTAGGAATATTAACTTAGGGAAAATTCTACTAAGGCATCAACTACTAGGATTTCCCATGGCATAGTTAACACTTAGAAAATTCATGCAAGTCCTACATAGAAATGTCACTAATGCATAGTGAAGACAATGGGACAAAAGTATGAAGTACCACTTGCCTTTTTGGTAGAGATTATAAGTTCACTCCTTGATCTTGCAATAGTCACACTCTTAAAATTTCACTACAATTCAATCAAGGCACAAATTCAATCTACCATTCAAGCAATTCATCACATAGAATAATAAAAACAAAGCAATGCATGCAAGCATGCCAAAGATTGTTTTATTTGGAAAAGTAGTTTCTAATAGGTTATAAACATTTTAAAACACCTATTGGTCATTTATAAAAAGTGGCAAAACCATTTGATATTAAGTTAGTGAAAAATGGCCACTTTAAATCATTTTTGTTTTGTTAGAAATGATTTTAATCAAAGCAATACTTTCTAGTGTTTGACAAATATATTTTTTAAACACAAATGTTAGTATTTTATGGTCAAGTGTTTATTATTAAAACCATTTGCAAAAGGTTTTACTTATAAACCATTTTTATACCAAAGCAATATTTTATTTGTTAGAAATGCCTTTAAACAAAGTAATAATTTTTCTAGGGTTCACCAAATATATTTTTAAATCATAAAACTTGGTGTTTAGTGTCAGAGAGTTTAATTCCAACCATTTTCAAAAGGTTTTACTCAAAAAGCATTTTAAAACATAATCAATATTTTTATCTTACTAGAAATGCCTTAATTCAAAGATTTATTCCTTAGCATCACAAAATATGTTTTTAAATCCAAAAGTTGGTTTCTATGGTCAGTAAGTTCAAAAAAATCGATTTACCAAAGATTTTACCCTAAAAACATTTCTAGAATAATTTTTATATTCAAATTATGCCTACACAAGTTTCTGCAAAAACAACTAATTTTACAGAAGAAAAACATTGAACAAAGGGCATGGTTGGAAAGGTTTCTTCTTGCTGATTCTATTGATATAAAATTTGGAAAATTTGGATGTGTGGATCAAAAGTTATGAATTTTTCCAAATCCAACATCTAATAGACATGTTTTCTGTTTTTAAAACAAACTCCAGGCCACATGTCTTGTTCTGATTCGCTGATACCGGTTCGGCAGGATCGATCAGCATGGAGCGCTGGATTTAAAGTGGATCGTGCGGCAAAGATGAGCGTACTGGTTCGATTTAAGTGAATCTATCCTACTCACTGGATCCAGGTCTAACGGTCCTGAGTGGCTTGACCAAATGCTGGCGGCGCTCGACGGTGGCTGGCAGCGGCAACGCTCGTCTACGGGCGGTTCCGGCGATACAGGAAGCAATAGAGGGATAGAGATAGCTCACAGTGATCACAGTGCGTTGATGCCGCTCAACTTGCTCGCAGGAAGGCAGGAGCGCTTGGAGTTGATGGTAATTTCTCGCCGGAGAAGCTTCTGGCGGCGGTGTGCTCGGGCTATCATTGTTGGCGACGTTTCGGACCGTGCTAAGACAAGATAAAGGTTGCGTTAGCTGCGCACGAGGTCGGTGATCATGCGTGTATCAACGAGAGGGAGAGGGGAAGACGGGGCTTAAGGGGAGACGTCGCTGGAATCGAAGTAGGTGGGGTCGGTGTATTGTTGATGTTGTTGCCGAGCTTATGAGGTTTGCACGGGCGAGTGGTAGACACTGGCAGGTGTGCCTGAGGCTGGAGATCAAGCTCGTAGAAACTGGGAGGCAAGAGGAGGCGATGTCTGGCCTGAATTCGCCGGGAAGCTCGTCGGGGTCAGAGGTAGTTGAGGTCGAAATTCGGGCAGCCTAGTGGCTCTCTCGCGACAGGGTGTGAGGGAAATGGAAGAAGGGGAGGAGGCGTTTAGTAGGGCGTGATCACGGTGAGTAATGGCCTCTGTGTTAAGGCGAATTAAAGCTGCGAAAATCAAGCCAGAAACCGGCGAGGGAGGGAGGAACTGGTCGTGGTGGGTGAGGAAGACGGTCTGGCAGGTGGGGTTCAGCGGTCAGCGAGAGAGATAGAGAGAAAGAGAGAGAGAGAGAGAGTGCGCGTGGGGTCGGGGAGTCAGTGACTGCGCGAGTGAGTTGCTGAATGATAAAACGCTTAGCTCGGGGTGGGTTAGTTGCTGGGCCTGCTGGATTTAGCTGGGATGGGCTGTTTCTTTTATTTTTTTCTTCTTCTGATTTTATTTCTTTTCTTTTTTCATTTTTCTGATTTGAATTTGTTTCAAATGATTTCAAACCTCTTTTTAATTCAAATATTTTCCAATTATTCAGTATGTTTTTATACTGTTTTAAACATGTATTTAAAGTCCGTTTTCAGAATATTTATTTCATTTACACATGTTTTTGCTATTTATTTAAATAGACAATTGTTTTTATTCAAACAAGATTTAATTATATTTTCAAACTCTTTATTTCCATTCTGATTTTCACTAAACCTTTTTCAGTATATTTTATTTATTTAATAGGATGTTAAATACTTCACTTTGAATTATTTGAAATATTTTTAATTTGATTTATTAATCATTTAAATTGGGCAAATGCTTTTGTTTAAATCAAATATGATTTTATTTCCATATAAATTTTTATTCAAATAATTCTTTGATTCCATTTAAGTCAAGTAAATAACTTTTTAATCCACTTTGGGAAATTCCCATTTATTATCTTCACATGATTTAATTAATCATTTCTATTAGGGATTTTATCTTTATTCAAATATAATTAGAATATGGTTTAATCCTATATGTTATTATTTGAATATTCTATATCCATTTATTTTATTTGGATTTGGATTATATTTATTCCATTTGTTTATGGATTTGGCCAAGATTTAATTTGGCTTTTAAATATTCCTTGTTTATTTATTTCTTCCTTTGCCTTATTAAATCCATATCTTTTTATTTATAGATCCAAAATTGGTGATTCCAATTTGTATAATTTTTATTTAATATTTGTTTATACTTTTAAATCTCTTTAGTATTATTTTGCTCACCATTTGGTATGGATTTTAGATAGAAGCTTTTATTAGCTTTGGAAATTATTTCCTTTTAACTTATTAAATTCATAAGTTTTTATTCATGGTTCCAAATTGAATGAAATCAATTTCTATGGTTTTATAATATTTTTATTTATCATTTTTGATCATTTATAAATGTTTGTTGATAAATTTTTATATGGAACAATTCCATAGTCTTTGAGAGATCTTGGAAATGTTTTATTCCATTAGGGTTTTTAGAGTTTTGGTTTAACTTTTCCAAGTGTTCAAATTTCAAGATACATTATTTGATGAATGCATTTCACTTGATTGAAATTTAATGGATTTCATTTTATTCAAATTTTATTCAAGATGGGTTTTAATGTTTCCATTTGAAATCAAAAAGTTTCTTTTCACCCTAAAATTTTGGGATGTGACACTTGCCTAGTAGATTCCATGAGTCACATAGCTCGGGCTTTCCATTTGGCATACGCATTGAAAATGTTTTGAAAGAGGAGGTGAAGGAGGTGCATCATAACAGGTAGGAAAGCATGGCCGCGGTTGCTTGGGGTCGATGGAGCCCCTGGTGAACCAACCTCGCCTCACATCTTTAAGTACCGGCTTCGGGATTTGACCCATTACGGCGGAACCATACTTATTGTGTGACTCATGGTCTCGGCGAAAGCAAGGTAAAGGTCATGGTCAACCACCCTCTGCCGGCCTTCCAAGGAAGAGGGTTAATAATATTTGGCATTAAGAGTCGGTTGGTACGTGTGGGTAAAGTTGTACACCCCTACAGGGTTAAATATTTTTGAAAAGCCATGTTCATGGTTATGAACGACTTGGCGACCAGACTTAAGATCCTAGATAACATTAACCACTATGAAACTTGTTGATCCACGTGTGCTTAAGGATGCTTCCTCTGGGTCGAGGGGGTGATCCTAGATAGGAGGTTCTGATGAAGCTGGTGGTTATCCAGATGTGATGAACAAGATGAAGAAGTCGCTATCTTATCCCTTTTAAAAGATTCTGAATAGACGAGCCTCTTCTCTCTCTTGTTTACAAATGAAGATTGCTTTCCGCAAAAGTATATCCAGAGAAAGCCTTTCTAGCCAGAGCATGTAGGTACTAGGTTATCTAAGTCTTGCGGAGTACATTCTCATACTCAGCCTTGCGCCATTGTTGTTTTTCTACAGATGATCTAGTTGTGACTGAAGGTGGCTTCTACATTGACATCGACCAGTAGTTGGGGGTCCCAAGTAGCATCTTGAGGACTATGGGATGGACGTCACTTTTGTTTATGGCCTCTTAGGCCTTTTGCTAAGTGGTTGTGTAGAACAACCTAATTTGCTTTCGATGTGTGATGTAATGTTGGGTCTATGACCTCTGGTTTGTAATGACTCTAATATCTTACTCTGTTAAGAGTTCAAACTTATGCTATTGAATCCCTATGTTATGTAATGTTACCGAATCATACTGTGATCTTATGTGTTTGGAGTTGAACTTATCTTAGATGGTGATCTGAGGTTAGTTTACCCCTAATCCCAGGGGGGTGCTACAGGTTTTGGTATCAGAGCAGGGCTGCCTGTAGGAAACCCTTTTTATTGGTCCATGTTGAGTCTAGAAGTTGACAAAAATATTTGGAATTTAAAAATTGTTTGTAGAAACTTTGACTAGGATTCTTTTTACTCCTTTTCTGGTGTGTTTCTGATGCTAGAGTTTCTCTTACCCTATTTGGTTTGAAAAGGTTTTCATTCCTTGTCTCATATCTCAAAACTTCTAGGATCGTGGTTTTGGGGTTGTTTCTCTAAAGTACTCCGTACTTGGTTGCTATTCTCAGAGTTCCAAGATATCTTAGTTTTTCTTGGTGTGTAACATCTTAGCATTCCATCGTCATGGTTTGTAAGTCAGCTGGTTAGTGTATACATTAGTATGCTTTGATACTACCATGCTTGATAAGATGATACGTTTATATCAAGTACTCTCCGTTCATCTTTCCGTCTTGTCCATTTGAATCCCTTGTCTAACTCTTTTTGTTCTTTCAGGATGGATGATACCTCTCGTGCCTGTACCCGTGCTCATGCTCGTGGTGCTGCAAATGAGGGTGAAACTTCCAACCTTCCTCCACCACCGTCCATGGTTCAACTCATGGCCATGTAAGAAACCAACCGTGCTGACAACGTGAGGCTCCTTGAAAGGATTGAGTGCAACACTGCTCAACGCTAGAACAATCAAGTTGGTATCAAGGACTTCACACGTCTCACTCCGCCAGTTTTCAGCTATTCCACTGAGCCACTTGATGTGGACTACTGGCTTCTCACTATGGAGCACAAACTTCAGGTTGGTCATGTTGCTCAAGCTGATTGGGTGACTTTTGCTGCCTATCATCTGGATGGAGCAGCTAACTCCTGGTGGGAAAACTTCTTGGCTATGCAAGAAGCTCGACATGTTGTTACATGGCAAGAGTTCACTGAAGCCTTCCAAGCTTACCATATTCCAGAGGGTCTGATGGATCAGAAAAGGGAGGAGTTCCTCAAGCTGAAGCAGGGCACTGGTTCCGTGTGTGATTACCAACGCAACTTCAATCATCTTGCCTGCTATGCTACTGAAGAGGTCTCCACTGATGTTAAGAAGCAAGGTCTGTTCCGCAAGGGACTTGATCTGAGGTTCGTCGTGATATCCACCTCATGGACTTTTGTAACTTCCAAGGTCTTGTTAACAAGGCTATGAAGGCCGAGAGTGGAAAAGTGGAGTACGACGAAACTCGTAAGCGTCCTCGGGAGGGGTACAACAAGGCTGCTTCTAGCAATAATAAGTGTCGTGTCTTTGTGCCTTACAGTGCTGTGCCACGTGCTCCTTACACCTCAAGGTCTTCTGGATATGTTGGTGGATCAAACTACCCTCCTACTGGCAATGCATCATGTTTTATTTGTTTCAATTGTCGCCAGCCTGGCCACTATGCAAAGGAGTGTCCTCAAAATAATGCTGTTGAGAAGGCACCACCACCAAAGAAGAATGATAAGTACCAAGGCGCTGGAAGTGGTCGCCTGAACCATATCTCCGCTGAGGAGGATCAGGAAGATCCAAGCGTCATAATGGGTACGCTTCGTATCAATCAAATTCCAGCTAAAGTTTTGTTTGATTCTGGAGCATCCCATTCATTCCTGTCACAAGCTTTTGCTCAAATGCATGGGATAAGTTTTGAGGAGTTATCTGTTCCTCTATGGGTTCAATCTCCTGGTTCTAGTTGGCGTTCCACCATGGTTAGTCATGGGAATCTAATCCAAGTTGCATTTCAACTTTTCCCCACCTCCCTTATTGCCCTCAAGTCAACTGATATTGACATCATTCTGGGCATGGATTGGTTGACCCGTTATCGAGCCATCCTCGATTGTACAACGAAGTCTGTGACTCTGACTAGTCTTGCTGGCATAACAGTCAAGTATTGGACCGTAGGTCACTATCTCCTTCAGCTGTTTCTATTCCTGAAGAAGAGTTGTATGCTCTTGAAGTTCTACCTCCGTTAGAGATTCAAGATGTTTCTATGGTCTATGAATTCCCGGATGTCTTTCCTGAGGAGTTGCCTGGCATGCCACCTGATCGAAGTGTGGAGTTTGTCATAGAGTTAGTTCCTGGAACTTCTCCTGTTTCTAAAAGACGCTACCATATGCCTCCTCATGAGCTTGTGGAGTTGAAGAAGCAATTAGAGGAGTTAGAAGGAAAATAATACATTTAGCCCAGCACATCTTCTTGGGGATGTCCTACCATCTTTGTTAAGAAGTGGGATACCAACATACCGCGTATGGTTGTGGACTATAGCCCACTCAATACTATGACTATCAAGAATAAGTATCCCCTCCCTAGTATCAATGATCTCTTTGATCAGTTAAGTGGTGCCACTGTCTTTTCCAAAATGGATTTGAGGTCAGGGTATCACCAGATAAAGATTCGTAAGGAAGATATTCCAAAGACTGCTTTCACCACTCGTTATGGTCTTTACGAGTACACAGTCATGTCCTTTGGTCTTACCAATGCTCCAGCCACTTTCATGCGGCTTATGAACTCTGTCTTCATGGAGTATCTTGACAAGTTCGTCGTGGTCTACATCGATGACATTCTGGTCTATTCCAAGACTGAAGAAGAGCACGCCGAACATCTTCGTTTGGTGTTGACAAAACTTTGAGAACATCTTCTCTATGCCAAGTTCTCCAGATGTGAGTTTTGGTTACAAGAGCTCGTATTCCTTGGTCATATTGTTTCCGCCCAAGGGGTTGTTGTTATCCACGATAAGGTCCAAACTATCCTCGACTGGGAGTCTCCTAAATCCGTCAAGGATGTCCGAAGTTTTCTCAGGATGGATGGTTATTACCGTCGATTCATCAAGAACTTCTCCAGGATTGCAAAGCCAATGAATGATCTTATTAAGAAGGATAAGAAGTTCGAATGGTCTGATAAGGCTGAAGAAAGCTTCCAGCTGCTGAAAACCAAGTTAACAACTGCTCCGGTGCTAGTTCTCCCAGACACCAGCAAAGACTTTGTTGTCTTCTGCGATGCTTCTCACCAAGGTCTCGGATGTGTGTTAATGCAATATGGGCATGTGGTGGCTTATGCCTCCCGTCAGCTAAAACCACATGAGAACAACTACCCAACTCATGATCTTGAGCTTGTAGCTGTTGTTCATGCTCTTAAGCAATGGCGAAATTACCTTCTCGATAGTCGTTGCGAGTTATACTTGGATCATGAGAGTCTGAAGTATCTTTTCACACAACCTGATTTGAATCTCAGGCAAAGAAGATGGTTGGAACTCATCAAGGACTATGATTTGGGTCTCAACTATCAACCTAGAAAAGCCAATGTTGTTGCTGATGCACTAAGTCGTAAGTCTTATTGCAACACCCTGATGATCAAACAAGCACAACCTTCCCTTCATGAGGAATTTGCTCGATTGAATCTTGAATTAGTTCCTCGTGGATTCCTTTCTACCCTTGAAGTGAAGTCTTCTATAGAGGATGAAATCAAGCTTGCTCAGAAATATGATTATGAAATTGCTGAGATCAAAGGGAACATTGCAAGCGGAGTTGCTAAGTGTTTCTCTGTTGATAATCAAGGTACTGTTTACTTTCGTAACCATCTAGTAGTGCCGAAGAGAACAAAATTGAGGGATTTAATTCTCCAAGAGGCTCATGAATCACCTCTTTCTATCCACCCTGGAGGTACCAAGATGTATCGGGATCTTTGTCAAAGATTCTGGTGGTCTGGTATGAAGAAGGATATCGCTCGTCTTGTTGCTGAATGTGACGTTTGTTGTCGCGTCAAAGCTGAGCACCAAGGACCCGTTGGTCTCCTTCGACCACATAAAATACCTGAGTGGAAATGGGATGAAGTTGGTATGGATTTCATCACTGGTGTCCCAAAGACTCAAAAAGGAAATGATGTCATCTAGGTAATCGTTGACTACCTGTCCAAGGTTGCTCACTTTCTACCTGTTCGCGAGAGTATAAATGCTAGTCAGTTAGAATATCTATATATCTCTCGAATAGTTGTTCTTCATGGGATTCTGAAGAAAATTGTCTCTGACCGAGGGAGTTTGTTCACCTCAAGGTTCTGGACAACCTTCCAAACTGCTATGGGAACTTGCCTCTCCTTCAGTACAGCTTATCATCCTAGTACCGGTGGCCAGACCGAAAGAGTGAATCAAATCCTTGAAGACATGCTAAGAGCGTGTGTCATATCTTTTGGCAAGTACTGGGAGAAATGCCTTCCTTTTGCTGAATTCTCCTACAACAATAGTTATCAGTCCAGTATAGAAATGGCACCTTTCCAGTTCTTATATGGAAGAACCTGTCGTACTCCTTTGAACTGGTCAAAAACCAGCGAAAGAAAGTTTTTTTGGACCGGATATGATCCAGGAAGCAGAAGATCAAGTTCGTATCATTCGAGATCGTTTGAAAACTGCTCAGTCTCGCAAGAAAAGCTATCATGATTGTCACCATCAACATGTTGAATATGAAGTTGGTGATCAAGCTTATTTTCGAGTCACTCCTTTGAATGGTGTCCACCGTTTCGGTATCAAAGGAAAACTAGCCCCTCGCTATGTTGGTCCTTTTCGAGTTCTTTCCAAGCAAGGTAAACTCGCATATCAATTGGAGCTGCCTGCAAACTTCCCTGAGGTACATGACGTCTTTCATGTGTCTCAACTCAAGCGTTGCTTCAAAGATCCTGTCCATGGTGTTGATCACCAAACTCTTGATCTCCAAAAGGATCTGACTTATTGTGAGTATCCTGTTCGTATCCTTGATGAAACTGAGCGGAAAACTCGTCGTCAAAACATCAAGTTCCTGAAAGTTCAGTGGTCTCATCACTCTGAGGATGAAGCAACCTGGGAATGAGAAGATCGTCTTAGATCTGAGTACCCTGCCTTCTTTTCTAAAACTTAGGAATCTCGGGTCGAGATTCTTGTAAGGGGGGTAGAGCTGTAACAACCCAAGTTTGTAACATATGTAATTAGTACTTAAGTATTGCATGCATCTGTTTAAATCAATAAAATGTTTGCATGTGATAAAGTGTGTTGAATTAAATGCAAATCCAAAACCCTAATTTCCGCCTCTCTTTGAAACCACATTCAAACAGTTTTGAATTTTGAAATGACAAAATGTTTGGAGCCCAAAAGGATTAATAGGGCCCCTGCAATATTTCAAATATTTTAAAAAAAGTCTTGTATTTTTGAATTATTCAAAACATATTCAAATGAAATTAGAAAGATAAAATAGTAAACAGAAAAAGAAAAAGGGGGTTTTGTTAAAAAATTGGCAGCAACAGCCAATGGGCCGTGTCCCATCCCTCTTTCCTTTCCCTGCCGCTCGCGTGCGCAAGCCAGCGGCCCAAGCCAGCCCACGCAGCCCGGTACCCCTTCGATTCCTTTTCTCCTTTCTTCTTCCTCGCCAGAAGGACGCCGGCGAAGCACCTGCGTGTCCTGCCGCCGGCCATCGATTCCCCGTGCGCTACGATGCCCGCCGCCGCCCCTGGACGTGAGGATAAGAACGCCCTCGCCCAGCTGCCTCTCCCCGTATCAGTTTCCCCTCCCCTCGCTTCCTCTGTTGGATTTCCCCTTCCGGCCGAACCCTATCCCGCCATGGCTGCCGGCTAGCCGCCGTCTTTGGCCTCCCCTTGCCCATCCGACACTGCCATGAGCTCCGCCTAGACGCGAGCATCCTCCTCCCCGAAGGAATCGGGCTGGGACGCCCCTGATAGACCACATCGATCCCTTCTTCTTCAACATCGACGAGGTCCGCCGAGCATCCCGCCGTCGATCCCGGCCTCGCCTGGCTTCCCCGACCCTCCGGCGAGCACCATGGTGAGCCCCTGGTGCTCAACGCACCCTCTGCCTGCCCTCTAGCCTCTCGTAGCCATCGCACGCCGTCGATTTGCAAGCGCCGCCGCTGCCGCTCGTCGTTGACCAAGCTTCGGTGAGCCAAGACCAGCGGCGCCGCCACCACTGGGTTTGCCTTGTTGCGCTAGTTCGAGTAGACTAGGCCCCCTAGTCCCATGCGCCCTCCCTCGCCGTCTCTGGCGACCATCTGGCGGTGGCCACCGTGCTGACGTCACCCCGACGTGGCATGGGTCCCCTTTGACCGCTGACCGCCAACGTGGCTGTTGAGGTGGCCTCGGGCCCTCCGTCAGTCTCACTGGCTAGGGTCAGCTGTGTGTAAAAAGTATCTGGCACCTGTGCTGACGTCAGCCTGATGCAATAATTCAATGTAAATTGTTTTAATAATTTCAGAAAAGTTTGAAATATTGTAAAATCAATAACTAATTATCTATAAGTAAGAAAAATACAAATGATATATCAAAATGTTCAGAAAAATGAGTTCTACCTATTTACACTATAATCATGCATTGTTTACTAACTTTAATGACAAGTTTAAATATAAGAACAAATTGAACCCCATAGGTGATTCCGAGGATCCCTCTGTTCTAGGGTTTGGACCTCTCGGACCCCGTTTAAAATGACCAAACATGTTCTAGGGTTCATTTCAACACTATTTAACTTGTCATATCATCCATATTGTTTGAGCATTGCACATTCCATGTATTGAATGCTGGTTTCCCTTTTTCCGGTATTTGGTTCTTCGCGAATAGGAACCGAACCCGAAGCTGAAGTCAACAACACCGAAGATCCATACTTGTCTACTGACGGACAAGGCAAGTGTAGCCTCTCATTCTAAACCTATGTTTTATGAAGTATATTACGTTCTCACTATGATGCACACGATCCCAATGTGTTCTTTTGTCAGTATCTAGGGTTACCTATCTGCTGCACAGTTTCCCTTTGTAGCCTTATACTCCTGATCCACTGCTCCTAGCATACCTAGGTTTGGCATGTGAGCGTTGTTATAGCTTTTGTTACCGACAGCTTAGCCATGCATAGTAACAACGTCTGATCTATCCAAATGATGAATCAGAGATGCCAAGGAAGGTAGTGAGGTAGGAGATGGTGACATCATCGAAGGAGTTAATTAAATATGCTAAGGCTTGTATGGGAGGCCATGTTGGTTGTGATTTTTGTAGTGCCATGCTCGCCACCACTAGGAACCGAGTTCTTACCTTTGGAACCAAGACGAGCGTATAGCCACACGGGGCCTAGACAACCCCTCGATTGACTAACTTGCCCAGCAGATTCCATGAGTCACATAGTTCGGGCATCAAGAAAGACGAATCCACTGGCTACAGAGCCAAGCGACGAAAAGTAAGGAAAAATTCCGAGAAAGGAAAGGAGCCCAAGGAAGATTCCAACATGGAAGAGGCGGAAGCCGCCGCAGAGCCCAAGTTGGATGGAAAGAAAACTTTTCCGACTAAGAAAGACACATACATCTTCTTCCTTGGATCCTAGCCTGCAAAGGAAAAGAAGGCGGTTATTCGTGAGCTCAATGCCACGGTTTCGGCTGTCCCTCAATTCCTGGACTGGTCAGAAGTGAGTATCACCTTTGATCATTCAGATCACCCGAGGAAAACGCATCGTCGGGGAAAATACCCTCTGGTTGTTAATCCTCTTATTGATGGCTACAAGTTCTAAAAAACAATTATGGACAGTGGGAGCAGTATTTTGTCATCTACATCGAGAAACTCCACCGCATGAAGCTACACGAGAGCTAGTTGAGTTACAGAAGTGTAACTTTTCATGGCATTATACCAGGAAGATAGGAAAATTCTCTAGGTGAGATTACTCTGGACGTAACATTCGGAACCCGAGATAATTACCGGACCGAGAATCTCTCCTTCGAGGTGGTACCATTCAAAAGTGCTTACCACGCCATCTTCGGACGTCCGGCTTACTGGGCGTTCATGGCCCGTCCCTGTTACATCTATAACATGATTAAACTCCCAGGTCCAAATGATGTAATCACCATACGAGGAAATCCGAGGAAGGCGCGAGAGTGCGAAGAAGGATCTGCTGCCTTCGCCGAAACCATGCTGCACGCCAAGAAGTACCAGGGGATCAAGAAGACCATCAATCTGTCCGAGATGCCCGCTACGAAGAACGAGGTACTGAAGCCAAGTTTGCAATTCAAAGCATCAGAAGAGACGAAGAAGACGTCGCTGAAGGAAGATGATCCCTCCAAGACGACGAACATAGGGGTAGGCTTAGGCCACACATAGGAAAGCGCTCTTGTTGAGTTCCTCAAAGCTAATAGTGATATCTTCCCATGGCAGCCATCTGACATGACCGGAGTACCTAGGGAACTTGCCGAGCACTTTCTTAATGTCTACCCAGACACTAAACCCGTCAAACAGTCCTTACGATGGTTTGGTGATGAAAAGCGCAAAGCAATAGCCAAGGAATTAGCTTGCTTAGAGCTAGCAGATTTATAATAGAGGTCATCCATGCAGATTGGGTGGCAAATCCTGTACTCGTCCCTAAAAAGGACACTATTGAATTAAGGATATGTGTTGATTATACCACTTTGAACAAAGCATGCCCAAAAGATCCGTTCCCTTTCACAAAAATAGATCAAGTTATCGACTCAACGGCAGCGTCAGAACTACTCTATTTTCTCGGCGCATATTCCGGATATCACCAAATACCTATGAAAATGTCGTACCAAATTAAGACATCTTTCGTCACTCCTTTCGTAACCTTCTGCTACAAAACTATGCATTTTGGCTTAAAGAACGCAGGAGCAACGTACCAGCGTACTATGCAACGCTGTCTTAACGACCAAATTGGACGCAATGTCCATGTGTACATAGACGACATAGCAGTTATGTCCAAAAAGAAGGAAACTTTAATTTCCGACTTGGACGAAACATTCGCTAGTCTACGAAAATTCAATATAATTCTAAATCCTAAGAAGTGTTTCTTTGGAATTCCAGCCGGCAAATTGTTAGGCTTCATCGTCTCAGAGCGAGGCATAGAGGTGAACCGGGACAAAATTAAGGCTATTCTAAACATTACCAGGCTGACTCGCCTGAAGGACGTACAACGACTCACTGGTTGCATTGCAGCGGTGAGTCGGTTCGTTAGTCGGCTCGGTGAAAGAGCCGCACCTTTGTACAAACTCTTGAAGAAAACCGACAAATTTGTCTGGACCCCAGAAGCCGAAACTTCCCTGCGAAGTTTGAAAGATTTGCTTTCAAACCCACGGTGCAAAGTCATAGCTGTAACCTCAAAGAACCTATGTTACTTTACATTGCGGCGACCAACAAGGTCATAAGCATGGTAACAATAGTTGAGCGTGAGGAAGAAGGCCACGAGTATAAGGTGCAACAGACAACTTATTATCTGAGTGAGGTCCTGACATAATCAAAATAACGGTATCCACATCATCAAAAGCTAGCCTATGGAGTGTTCTTTGCATCCAGAAAGCTACATCACTATTTTCAAGAGCACAAAATCACAGTAGTGAGCACCACTCCTCTGCGAGATATAATCAACAACTGCGTAGGACATGTTGCAAAGTGGGGAATAGAGCTTGCAGCTTTTGACATTGAGTACAAACCACGTATAGCAATCAAGTCCCAAATTCTCGCTGACTGTCGTTGTTTGGACAGAAATGGCAGAAAACTCAGGTCCTCCGGACTCGGAATTTTGGACCCTTCACTTTGACGGTTCAAAAGCACGAGGAGGCTCGGGGGCTGGTGTGGTGCTCAAATCACCCCAAGGAGATAAGTTGTTCTATGTGTTGCAAATACACTTCACGGCAACCAATAATATTGCCGAGTATGAAGCGTTGTTACATGGAATTCGCATGGCCAAAAACATTGGCATATCAAGACTCATGTGTTACAGAGACTCGGATTTAGTTGCCCAGCAAGTATCCGATATCTACAACGCAAACAAGCACATGGCAGCCTACAAAGCTGTTGTGGATAAATTATCCAAATCTTTCAAGGGTTTTGAGGTTCAACACATCCCTCGAGCAGAAAATGAGGAAGCATATGCTCTATCAAGAATAGGCTCTGCGCGGAAACAAGTACCGGATGGCGCTTTTTAGAGCATTTAAAGGTCCCCTCCATAGTCGGAGTTGATGAGGACTTTCCGATGAAATCCGAATCCCCTTTAATAGCAGTTCTGGCTCTAATCCCTAGCTGGACAAAACCCTATCTGGATTTCCTGATAGACGGAAAATTACCCGAAGACAAAGTCTTGAGCCGGCAGATTGTTCGACGAGCAAAAGCCTACACTATAATAAATGGTGATCTCTATAAGCGGAGCATTTCTGGCGTGTTTTAGAGATGTATTTATTCGGAAGGAGTGGAAATCTTGAGAGAAATCCATGAAGGCGAGTGTGGTCACCACGCTGCAGCCAGATCCTTAGTGGCAAAAGCTTTTCGACACGGATTCTTTTGGCTTACAGCTAAGGCATGTGCCAGATAAACTGGTGAAAACGTGCAAGGGCTGCCAAAAGTATGCTCATCAGGAACATGTTCTAGCTGAACAGCTGGAGACAATCCCTATTACGTGGCCGTTCGCGGTCTGGGTGCTTGATATGGTAGGGCCATTTAGCACGACAAAATGTGGATTTACTCACCTACTAGTTATGGTGGATAAATTTACAAAGTGAATTGAGGCTAAACCCATAAGTTGCGATGGAGCCACAGCCAGAAAGTTCGTCGAAGACATAATCATCCGATTTGGATATCCGCACAGTATAATTACTAACAACGGGAGTAACTTTTCCATGGGGGAACTCGCCGAATTCTGCGAAGAGCAAGGGATCCGACTCGATATTGCATCAGTCGCGCATCCACAAGCCAATGGACAAGTCAAAAGAACTAATGGCCTCATTTTACAAGGAATCCGACCTTGCCTCGAGGCACCTCTTCGTCGTGCTACGGGGGCTTGGGCGAAAGAATTACCATCTGTGATATGGAGCTTGCGTACAACTCCTAACAGATCAACGGGCTATACTCCTTTCTTATTGGTCTACGATGCAGAAGAAGTTCTTCCGAGTGATCTGATCCATCAGGCTCCACGAGTCAAAGCGTATATCGAAGAATATGTAAAAGTTTCTCGACAAGACGATCTCGATATAGTCAAAGAAGTACGCGTCGTTGATGAACAGAGATCTATAGCCTATCAGCAAAAGTTACGCAAGTATCATAGTCAAAGAGTTCAAAATCGCTCTTTTAGAAAAGGCGATTTGATTCTCCGACTTGTGCAAAAGAAAAAGCACAAACTTTCCCCAAATTGGGAAGGACCTTTTATGATTAGCAGTGTTTTGCATAATGGGTCGTATTATTTAACCGACATGAGACCAATTAAGGAAAAACCTCATACTCGGAAGAGAAAGAGAGCTGGTGGCAGCACAGACCTGGATGAAATAGACCGTCCATGGAATATTGCACGGCTACGTCCCTTCTATTCTTAATTATATTTCCTTGTAATCATATATGTACATGTTCAAAAGTGAAATAAAGTGTTGGTTTCCTCATATTTTATCTTTGAGTAGTTTTCACCATCTTATTTCCAAAAAGAGCATGTAATTTTTTCAAAAATCCTAGAATGCTTGAAAGTACTTTATGCTCATGTTTGTTCTGGTCATGATTTTTGAATATCTAAAAATCTTACCTTAGGGTACAAAATTTAAATTTATTGTCTATGCTTTGATTCTTTATCTGATTGCTTAGATGCGGGTATTTTCCGAGTAATGAGTTATTGGTACTGGAAGCCGGCATTGTTTCCGAGTATAAACTGGTTTAGCAATTGCGCTCCGTTTCTTGGCAAAGTTTCTGTGCTAAAGTTGGCCGACCATGAAAGGGACGAGGCAGAGAGCCAGATAAACAGATAAGTATAGGCATAAAAAAAGCAAGTGCTTCAAAAATTTCAGGCACATGCATCAAAAATATATAAATAAAATTACTAAGATAGTAAAAGCATCAGTTTTTACAGACTGGCACAAAACAAACATTGTATCCATCATTACATTGCCAAAAGATCAAGATAATGCATATAAATTTTTTATGTTGCAGGCGGTGGTGATGACGCATGTGGAACAATAGAATCAACAGCAGTGTCACCCTCGATCTCAGACTCGGAAGCATTGCTGGCTTCTGGCTCTTGGGGCGAGGGAGGAGCTGTGACGGAATCGAAGAATGGCGTCGTGTAGTTGGTCATATCCGCCACTCGACAAGCGTAATCTGCATAAGATTCTTGGATGGCCTTGATATCTTGCGGGTTACCCGCATCATCCTCCTCGGCGATGCCCTTGGTGACGTGCCAGATTTCCATCTCGCTATGGTGGCTCATCACCATTGTCAGAGCTGTTTGCGCAGCAGTCCGAGCGTAGGAGATCTTCTAGTCTTCAATCAACTTCGGAATCTCCTTCACTTTGTCCCTCACCTCGTGCACTGACATTTTGTGCAACTCGGATAGCTTGACGGCTTTGCTAGCCTCTTCTAGATTTTGGGGGAAGTCATACAAGACATCTCCGACGAGCTTTATGCGCTCGAGGCGAGGTTCAGAAGCGATAGAATCGTAAATATTCAAGGGGGCTGGGAAAGAACCAAAAAAGTCAAAATTCAACTAAAAAGAAAGTCGGAAAGATAAATAACAAAAAGTAAAAAAGTAAAAGATTCGGAAATCTTACCAAGCACAGAGTGATTCCATTCAGCATGCTCCTTGCGGAGGCTGTCTAGTTCACTTGCTGAGGCCTGGGCAAGATCCTTCTGGATATCAAAATCTTTCTTGAGATCAGCAAGTTCTTTAACTCGGATGTCTAGGAGCTTCTCGAGCCTCACGGTCTCGTGGTTGCTTGATTCCAAGACTACAGCTATGGATTTCTTCGATTCCATAGTTAGGGTCTCAAGCTTTTCCCGGAGTTCAGCATTCTCTGCCTCCAAGACCTTGAAGTTTTCATCCTGCTCCACCACCTTGATGGATTGGCTTAACAATTATGAAAAGACAAAAATATTAGTCGGAAAAAGCAAATTCGACTATGACAAAACATATAACTGATAAAGAGAAAGCCGGAAAAGTTTACCTTCTGCTTCATCTTTTTCAACTTTCAACTTTGAATTTTCAAAGCACAAAGCTTTGATTTCTTTGCGCTTGTTGGAAATATTCTTGAGCAGTTCCTGGTTAGAAGATGCAATTTTCTGTAAGTTTAGAGACGGAATACCGTCAGACGGCTACTAAGACTCGGGCTACAAATTTAGCTAAGTAAAATCACAGCACGAGCCTTGGGGGCTACACTACATCGTTCTTTTGCAACCTAAAAGCATCAACTCGGATCCACAAGTGCTTATCCGACTTTATGCTTGGGGGCTAGAGGATATGATAACGAATGCAAAAAAGTATCGGAAACTTACAATGTGTTCCAGGTGTAATTTCTCAAATCTGAGCTTGGTGTTGTGAAACACCTTCTCGGTAAGGTGCTGTGAAACACCTTCTCGGTAAGGGTAAGGGACGGAACATCCGTCGCTGGAAGTTCGCCAGATGCGACTTTAGCGTCCCGGACCAAAATTTGGTCCAGGAGGCTAACCATCTTGACGTATTCCTCCTCTTGGCTCGCTGCCTCTAGAGTCAAGGTTTGCTTCTCAAGAATGGTTTGAGCCAGTCTGAGGATCTCTCCCTTCTCTTTTCTCTTGAGGCCAAGGACAGCAGAGTCAACCACTTTAGCCACCGTACCCGTGGTCATAACCATGGGATCATTACCCTTTACGGGTTCACCCTTGTCAGTTGCCTGGTCATCAACGATGACCAGGGCTTTCGAGATTTTTCTGGCATCAGGAGATGCAAAAACCTGCGCTAATGGAGTAGAGGATGGGGTCGACAGTGGCACAGCAGGAGAAATGACAAGCTTCAGCTGACGCATCTGCTTGATCGGCTTGCTTTCTGGCTTTATCTTGCTCTTCAACGATGATTTAACTCTAGAACACGAAAATCCTAAATATTAGGTGTTCTCTGGAAAGATAACAAAGGTACAATAGTACTAAAAATGAAAGGTGAGGTGCTTACTTTTCAACTACTGGCAGCACTTGGCTACCAGAGGTGACGACTTCCTTTGCCTTACGCTTCTTGGAGGCGAAGGCGGTAACTTCATGAACCTCATCATCCTCCGCCGCCTCTGGGTCGTCAGAAGCATAGCCCTCTAGTGGAGCTAGCTCGGACTCGGAGAGTTTATCAAGTTGACAGAGTCGAAAAAGCATCGATGAAAATAGAGTAGAAGAAAGAACCAAAAAGAATGACAAAATGCAAAAGGCAGAGTCGAAATGATTACTGGAGTCAGAGGACGGTTGGTCGTATACATCTTCAGAGAAACTTCCGGAACTTTCCGTTCCACTCTTTCTTTGATCAGGTATTGCATGAGGATCTTGTAATCCTTCGGCGCGAGCCAGCTAGAACTGACCCTCATCTTGTCCTTCTTGTCGCTCGTAATCTGGTGCATCAGGCGGTCTCCGTGGTGCTGGAGAGGCTGAATATGGCGCTCCAGCCAGCAATGGATCAAGTCGGATCCACGAAGCCCCTCATTCTTCATCAAAAACTCGATCCGCCTATTGGCAAGGATCAAAATGTCCGACAGCTCCGGCGCCTCCGCGTCCCACGAATCTTGGTGGGGGGCAGCGCCGTTGACAAACACCGGAAGACCTTCCGCCTTACCCGGAGCCGGAATATCCTTGTGATAAAAGAAAGTTCTGGCCCAGCGTTTGACAGATTCACTAGCATTAATCCTAGGATAGATCTGATTCCTCCTAAGGACTAAGCTAAGAGTACCGGTGACATAAGGCACACCAACACTGATGGAATTCTTCCGAGTACCATAGTAGTACCGAAAAAGGGTGAGACTTGTCCTAATGCCAAGAAACCCCTTGCACAGAGCTGCATGAGCACTAAGCTCGAGCAGAGTGTTGGGAGGAAGGTTATGGAGTTGCACACCGTAATGGTTGAGGACCTCGACGAAGAAGTCTGATGGTGGGAGGCTGCGGCCGCGGTCGACGTGAGTGCTAAACAACACCCTCTCGCCGTCTTTCGGCGAGGGAGTGGCGTGTCCAGCAGCGCTCCGCCACGCGCCAGCACAAATGAACCCCTCATCCTCCATAACTTGGAGCTCCGCGGTATCCATGGCGCTGGGGATCCAAAGACCCCGCATCTTCTTCTTGTCCGCTGCCGACGGACCCGCCGCCGCTGCCGCCACTGTTCCTGAGGACGAGGCAAATGACATAGTTCTTGGAGGAAGAAGGGCTGGTGGGGGAAGGGAGAGATTTTTTCTCAATGGTGTGCAGATGGGGACTGGTGCGGAGAGCTCGAGGAGTATGAGGAAACAATGAATGAATCGACGGAGAAGTGAATCTGAGAAGAAGGGTTTTCTCTCCTCTTATTTGCCTCTGCGTCAAGATTCATGCGGTAAGATGCGTGATCATCGCCACGCGTATAGGATAGGGGGAGTTAGCTTCCTTCGACTCTTCCGCCCCCTCGATTTTCGCGCAGGCATTGAAACAACGTTCTGTTTCGTACGGAACGGACGCACCAACGGTCGTGCTGATGGAAATCCTGTCAGTGATGGGACCTGACCTATAAAGTTGTTAGTCAGCACGCCGCTGTAAAATCCGGCTTATGTTTCAAATCAAGCAAGGAAAACATCAAGGTCAGAACGAGATATATCCGACTTGATTGATTCAGAATCCTACATCAATAAAAGAAGTTTTTGGGAACCCTTCATGATTCTCAAGACGAAGAAACCATCAAGCTAGACGATTTATCTGACTTCAGATCTTGGAAACTTCTGGGGACTACTGTTGGGGATATACTTTCCGGATATACCCACAGGACTCGCTGACCAGGGTGGCCCACCGACGGGTTAGAGCTTTGCTTCACGGGCAGCCCAGTCAGAGAAAGAGGAGGAGCCAGTTCCGGCTATGACAAGGCCCAGAAGAGTTACTGACTTAGGCCTGTAGTATTACTTGTAGTCTAAGCTGTACATAGTTACCGACTCTGTAACGTATCCGGATATGTCTCTCCCTGTAACCCCAGGCCCCGGTGACTATATAAACCGAACCTATGGGAGCCTTTAGGGAACCAGATCATAGATCAACCACAACCAACTCGCATAGGCAAACCTCTCTTGTAATCCATTGTAACATCCAGCTTACGCCGATATATTACTGGGTTGCTAGCAGGAGTAGGATCCGATCACCGCAGTCGGATCTGAACCTGGGTAAACTTGTGCTCACCGCTCCTAGAACATCCAACGTTTCACACCCCATCCTTCCAACGCTACTAGGACCCCCTATGGCGTACTTGTCGATAATCAGACGACATGGAGTATATTCTTGATGAAGTATAAGTTGGCAATCTCATGTCCCTTGAGTACGAGGGCCGCTCCTCACGCTACTCAACTTTAGTTACCGGTAAGTTCTTGTCATAGTAATTACATGTGTATCATAGAGAACCGCCAACGGGGTACCCCTTGCACATGATACAGGAGCTATCTCATATCAAAATGACAAGACAAGCAGACAATAAGCATCTCAGCAATCTTCTTATTTACCATGGGAAAATGGTGCTTTTTTCTCTCTTTCCTATTTTCAATGTCTCTCTTTTTTATAAGAATAAAGCTTCATAGATTGCTCACTATGGTGATGCTGCAAGTTTCCACCATGATTAGGCATGGCTTAGGCTAGCGGCCCCCAGGCGTTTCTCTAACACATATACATAACTCCATGCTCCCCTTTTATTTCACACCGACGACATCCATAAACAAAAGAACATGATATCAACAGGGTAGATATTTATTGGTGTTGAAAGCGTTCCCCGTGACAGCACGGTTCTGCTAATCCCAACTTATAAGTGCAAGCATATACAACATCGATCACACAATGGTTCAAGTTTATTAAGGGCAACAAAATAAGGTGTGCCATCAAGTTCGTGAGAGATTTACTAACTAGTTTTCACATAACAAAAGAATTTTTAATTTGAAAGATAGATGAAGCTTAAGAATTTACTTGGAATAGCAATAATGCTAATAGGTAGATATGGTGGACACAAACGGCAAAGGTTTTGTTTTAAAGGACTGGATGCATGAGAATTATTCCCTCTCAGTACATGTTTTTGGCTAGCAAGGCTGGGTAGCAAGCAAAAGAGTTGAAGGAAACAAGCAAACATACAAGTGATAAATTCAAACATGCAATCTTCCTTGAAGACACCAAAGATCTTAAATAAATAATACTACTCTTATGAGCCAATCAAGAAAGAAAATAAATGATACGAAATACCTATAAGTGCTTTTATCTTTTCCTTTCAAACCTCAAAAAGTGTTGCTACTGACCAGAGCTTGGTTTGCCAAAACCAATTTAGATTTACTTGATGCTCCCAAAGTGATACCAATACTAATCAACAAGATCAATCATATAATAGAGATTGCAAACTAAAATAAGAAGTGCAAAAAGTAAAAGATGAAACTTCTCATAAATATTCCATAAAGGCACTCACACCAAGGGATACATAGATAACCAACTAAAGGAGAGATACTTCCACAATGCAAACTGTCCTATATGATAACTTATTTAATCAAGATATGACTCTACTAAAAATATAAAAATATGAAAGATAATGATGTGATACCACAGCACTCCCCCAAGCTTGGAACAAACCAAGGGGATGGCAAAAGCTGATGATGAATTACTCCTTCGGTGGTAGTGGTGTTCCCTTGATGAGTTTTTTAATCCGCTTCCTCAAATCTTCAATCTCGAAGGTTAGAGTACGAATCAATTCCGAATTATGCTCAATGCAGTTCATGATCATGTCGGCCGAGAATCACAATCCTTATTATTCTTTCCCCACTCTTCCTCCTTAGAGTGTTCCTTTCCTGCATGGTTAGAATGAGGCATATCCCAACTGGAGGGCAACTTCCCTTTGGGCATCTTTTGGAATTGCTGCTCATGTATAAGAGTATCGAAGGGGTTCTTGGTACGTGGAGGAAGTGACCGTGGAGCGAGGCAATGACGTGGAGGTTTCCCTCCTATAGACATCTATGCTGTCCTCCTGAGCTTGATAGGGTTTGCCACCACTCCAATGCTTGCAACGGTAGCGCGGATGTCCAGATCCTAGTCTTCCTTCACTTCTTCCTCATCCTTAAACAAGATCTCCTCTTCCTTGGGGTCTTGAAGATCATCTTCCATGGGCTTCTTGCCCTTGTCGTTGGTGGAGACCATGGTGCCTCTAAACTTGAGAATATTTGCTGACAGAAACAGATCAAAACAAAAACACGACGAGATCACGATATAAGAACCTCGGGGGATCCAGGGGGTATATATTACGAAGTTTTACACCCCATGGTGGCGCGGCCAGGCAGGGACCGCGCCACTAGGAGGTGTGGCCCCCCTGGGCTCCGTTTCCTCCTCTTTTCTTCTCGTAATATTCCATATGGAATAAAAACAACAAAAATATAAATAGAAAGGTTTTTCACGAACCTTTGATTTCCAACACTTTTACCTATTCAGAAATGGACTCTGTAGATTCCCTCTCTCCAACACTTTGAAAGTTCCTTTCACACAAAGCCTAACATAATCTTCATTAGCAACATTAGTGCATGCAAAAAAAGAACCCTTGGGCCCACATTTCAACTAAAATCCAACAAAACAAAAGCTACTGAAACAAATCCTTTCAAAAGCCCAAAAATAATTTAAAAGGAAGTTGATTTATGAGGCAAATGCAATTTATGGCAGAAATCTGTCAAAATAGACCAGCAGGTAAAGTTTGATTTTTCAAAAATCTTCTGTTGCTCAAATCAAAAAGTGCAAAACTAATGAAAGTTCTATAACAACTTGGGGCACAAGCACAGAAAATAACAGCTCCATTCGACGTACTGAGATCCTTCACGAATGTTTCAATGCAGCACAAAAATCTGTCCCAGGACAGCAACTTTTCACAACTCCTGTACTTCTCAAAAGAGATTGATCTTGACACACAAACTAAACAAAAAGGATAAGGATCAGTTATTATAGAGGTAATAACTTCCAAGACTCAAAGAAACAAAGACCCAAAACAAACTAAAATGGGTTGTCTCCCAAAAGCTCTTTCTTTATAGCCATTAAGATGGGCATAATAATTTCAATAATGCTCACATAGGAAATATGGATTTCAAGTGAAAGATAGCATCAAGAAGCAAATAGACAACACATTTGAGTCTAACCCACTTCCTATGCAAGGGATTATCATAATAAAACAAATTATGGAAGCAAAAGTCCACTAGCATAGGAACACAAAACAAATGCAACTTCAAAGCTTTCAACATGAAGTGGGGAAACTTAATATTATTGACATGCATAAAACCATGTTTCACTCTCTCATAATAACTTTCAGTAGCACTTTGAATAAATTTGACAATCTAACTATCAGAAGAAAAAACTTTATCAGAATGAGCATACTTACAATGATCGAAAAGAGGTCTAAGGTCATAAACTAGATCAATAGAAGCAAGTTGTTCAACCCTAAAATCCTCATTAGGCAAATTATTTTCATAAGGAGCTTTAAATTTTTTGGAAAAGTTAAACTCATAATATTCTCCATCAAACTTAGTTAAAACTTTCTCCTTCTTACAATCTATAATAGCTCCACAAGTGTTACAGAAAGGTCTACCAAAAATGATAGGACAAGTTTTACTAGCTTCTGAACCAAGCACTAGAAAATCAGCAGGATATTTAATCTTACCAGAAAGAACCTCCACATCTCTTACAATGCCAATTGGACATACTGTCTCTCTATTAGCAAGGTGAATAACCACATCAATGTCCTCAAGTTCACAAGGACCAATTTCATGCATAATTTCCTTGTAAAGATCATAAGGAATAGCATTAGAACTAGCACCAATATCACATAAACCATAATAGCAATGAACACCAATTCTAACAGAAAGCATAGGGACACTAGCTTTCCTAGCTTTGCTAGGATGAGAGGCAATATTATAAGCATCTTCATAGAAGATAATGTGCCCATCTTCTACATTTTTAGTGAAAAGATCTTTCACAATGGCTACTATAGGTTCAATATTTATTTGTTCATCAGGTTCAACAACTTTATTTGTACTTTTGCTAACCACATTATCCATAATAGAATGTTCCTTTACCTTAGTAGGGAAAGGTATTTTCTTAATATAAGGTTCGAGCAAAATAGGATCAACAGTACAAACTTCAGTGTTTCTAATAGGACATGATCAACAACATCTTTATAAGGTGCATGGTACTTGTCCCACTTCTTTTTAGGGATTTCAATATAAGAGGCAAAAGCCTTAAAACAATTGGCAATACTTTGAGAATCAAGACCATACTCAGTACTAATATCACGAAAGTCATCAGTTCCATAAAAGATTTAATGCATTCATAATCATAATTTATACCTGACTTTCTTCCTTTGTCATTCTCCCATGCTTCAGTCTTTTCTTGAATACGGTATAGAAGATCCCATTTAGCATCTTATTTCATATGTATGAATGATCTAGCGCAAGAAGCATCTAATAAATCTTTATCATGAAGAGAAAGCCTTGCATAAAAGTTATTAATAATATTATTATTAGGGAGTTCATTAATAGGACATTTAAGCATTAGTAACTTCAATCTCCCCCAAGCTTGGGCTGTACTCTATCCATCACGAGGCCAAAAGTTATATATTAGATTCCTATCCTTATGAATCTCACTGGGAGGATAGAATTTAGAATAAAAGAGAGGTACCATTTCCTCCCATTTCATAAATTGTCCATTCTTCAGCAGCTTATACCATTTTTCTGCTCTTCCTTTAAATGATATAGAGAGTAACTTCTTCTTGACTTGTTCTGTTGTGATACCTACACACTTAAACAACCCGCATAATTCATGGATAAAAATCAAGTGATCACTAGGATGGATAGTTCCATCCCCAAAATAATAATTATCCATAACACGATCAACAATTCTTGTAGGTATCTTAAAAGGATCTATATCAAAAAGTGGTGCTTCATATACTACCCTAGTAGTGGCAGTAGCTTTCCCAAATAGGAAACCAAGTGGGTTATCCATATTGGAAATAAAGTAACAAACAGAAATAAAAACAATACTCACAGTAGAAGTTTCCTTTCCTAGTTCCACTCTTCAATAACGCTTCACTCCCCGACAACGCTGCTAGAAAATAGTCTTGATGATCCAAATGTATAGGGGATGTATCATAGTACTTTTGATAAATAGGAGTGTCGATCCCAATGAGGAGAAGAAGGTGTTGACTAGTGGTTTGGAGCAGGAAATCTCTATAAATACTTAGCAAACAGATTTTTTTTTATAAAACAAGGAAATAAAGTGCAAGTAAATAAAGACAACAAATAATTGCAGCAAGTGGCCCAATCATTTCTTAGCAAAGGACAAGCCGGTGGTAATACTTATGAGGACCAAACATTCTCGAGGACATATGGGAATACTGTCAAGTGCTTTCGTTTCATATAGTTGATTAATGTTCTTTGGTTTGAAAAGTGTTGTGTGGGTGAACCTGTGCTAATGTACATAACTTACTAGGAGTAATACATACTTGTGATTAAACCCCTTTCAAGCATCCGCAACTACAAGAAAGTAATTAAGATAAAAACCTAACCACAGCCTTAAACTCTGAGATCCTACACTCCCTTGTGCAAAGGTTTCCTAACGGGTGTTCAAGTTTCTATCATTCCGGCAAACCCACAATTAGTAGCTGACGAGGTTCGATCTCGTCAATGCCCATTGTTATGGACTTGGGTTTTGGAGAAGATGGGTTTTGAGAGATCGTGGAACGGTTAACAGGCAAGCAACACGGGGACACGAGGTTTACCCAGGTTCAGGCCCCTAGAGGGAAAACCCTACTCCTACTTGTCTGCTCTTGATTATGGCGGAACCGAAAGTTACAGAGGTGCGCAGATGCAAACTGGCATGAGGTGTACAAGGTGACTTGATTCAGGGCCTCCTCGTCGTGCCCTCCTAGCCTTTATATAGATAGGCAGGTCTCGGGCGTAGGTCGAGTCGGTTTATAGATTAGGGTTCGCCCCTTTGAAATTCTATCTACTCTAGTCTTGTTCTCCAAGGATCCGAAGACATCATGGGCTTTGGGCCACCCGAAATATCCAGAGGCCGTGTATCTTGTCGTGGGCCTTCCTTGGGCTGGACTAGGTATGCCAATGTTATGTACTCGTGGGGTATAACCAAGTTAGTATCCCCGAGTGTTTAGTCGAATCATAGATTCGGCTGAGGAATCTTCAATTTTTCGGGTGCAGTTGAAACTGTTGTTAAGAGAGAATGTTTAGTTCATAGGAATAGTTGATACGTGTGCCTGACTCTCCTGACGGATCAGGGCCAGTTAACTTTCATAGGAGAAAACAACACGATCTTCATCAAACTCGAGTCCCCGGACTCGAATTTGGAATGAATGCTGGTGTAATTAGACCCAGGCCATTGAGGTCTTATAGGAGTCGAATCCCAGTGATTTTCAAGTGATGTACCTAACGCGTCCGTCAAGATTTTTCGTCATTCTTGCTGACACGGTATTTTACTGGCAGAGCGCAGTCAGGTGCGTTACCAGGCCATCAGTTGATATCTGTAGGTCTTTATCTTTATGTCGCAGACACAACGTCCGAAATTTTATCACCACGGAGGTGTTTTGGGTGGCCAAGGATAATGCTTCTCACTTAGCGTTGGTTTGGGCAAAGTTGCCAGCAAAGAATTTGTATTTTGATCCGAAGGATCGTAGTCGAATAATTCATAGGGTGCGCGGCCAGCGCTCCCTATGGGAGTATCCTCCCGAGTGTCTGTTCGAGTCGTAGACTCGAGCAGAGACTTTAGTTTAGTTGATTGAGCTTAAGGTCCGTAGGACACAATTTTTTCAGATGCTTGATCAGTCCTCCCTATGGGAGTAGCCCCCGAGTCCTTAGTGGAGTCATAGACTCGACGTAGGACTCGAAGATAGTCGAGTGGTGCCGTTCCTTGATCATTTCTCATGCGTGCGGCCAGCGCTCCTGATAGGAGTAGCCCCCGAGTAGTTGTTCGAATCGTAGATTCGAGTAAGTACTTGATTTTTCAGTCAGAGATTTCCAGCCGTTGCTAGGTTGCTTTTGATGACGTCAGTGATGACGATCGACGACCTCAATCGTCTGCGGTGCCAGAGGTGACGTGATAGGACGAACGTGGGTCCCACTTCCTGACTTGGAGTTGACTGGTCATGCGCGTCGTGGCGAGAATTACGGTCTCCTCGACTTCCGTGCAAAGTGGATGGCGTGCGGGCAACGGTTCGCTGCGGTGTTGTCACGTGTAGGGTTGGATTTAACTTGCATGTTAGGGATTCTGGATAAACAGTTCGTGTTCATCATCCTCTTCTTTTATAACCGTGGGCTAACAGTGATTCTGTTTCACCCCTTGCCATTTGCTTTCACCATTGCCTCCATTTTCACGAGCACTGACTCCCTTGCGCGCACTAGACGTCCTCCGTTCATTTCCTTCGTCCTTTCTTCGCGCGCACCGCCATTGTCGACGCCCCGTCATGGTCAAATCGAAGAAGACCTCTTCCGGGGAGGGCTCGAGCGCCGCCGCTGGCGGCAATAAGGTTGTCGCCGCCACACGCATCACTCATGGCAACTGGAGGCGCACGGAGGCGCGCGAGGCTGACCTGCGCAAACTGCGTGATGCGGGGCTGATTTCGTAGGACAAGGAGGTTGTGAAGCTTCCAGGCGATGAGGTAATCCCCCGTCCACCCGTAGGGTTTCTGGTGATGTTTTTTGCTTTTGTTCTTCGTGGCCTTTTGCTCCCTGTCCATGATTTTCTTTGTGGACTCCTTCTCTTCTACGACATCCAACTTCATCATCTTTCTCCCAATAATCTCCTCCATATCGCCTATTTTATCACTTTCTACGAGTGATGGCTCGGTATCGAGCCACACTTTGGCCTCTTTCGGAAGCTCTATCCCGTGAAGAGGCAGTCTGGCACCGGTGGGGTCTATCTGCTCGGTGGCTGCATCATCTCCCTTCGATCTTCTATTCTTTTCTTTTCCTTTTCCATGTGCGAGTCTGTTAAATACTGGCGGAAGAAGTGGTTTTATATCTGCGACTCCACATTGGACGAGCAAGATTTTGGCCTCGCTCCTTTTGAATCCTCCCAGGAAATCATTCCGAAGAGATCCTGGAAGAATCATATCTTGGAGGGCGAGGTAGCGGAGGTGGAAGAGCTCTACTGTCGGGTGGAGGCGCTCCAGATGGTTTCTGGCAAAGAGGTCAATGGTGTGGATATTATCTGCACCTTCCCCAAACGTCGGGTGCATCCGCTCCAAGCGAGGGCGCATCCGATGTTTCTTTACACTGGCCGCAATGACCCGACGAGGGTCTCAGCCGAGGAACTGTCCAGGGGCGACCTCGATAGAGCTCTTCGGTCGCTGCTGAAGTACAAGGCCAAGGAGGACCACCCGGGGAAGTCCTTGACTGCCCCTTCAGTGCTTCGAAACCAGTCCCTCAGGTGTAGAATTGCGTCATGCGTGTTGCGCCTTTGTTTGTGTGCTATTTTCTTATGATTGTTGTTAGTAATCACAATCTTTGATCTCTTTGGTTTGCAGGAGCTCAAGGTGGCTGTCATGGTGCCCCCGCTGCCAAAAAAATTTCCGATTGCGCCGGATAACGAGGTTGTGGAATCTGAGTCCGAACTTCCTCCGGTGCAGTCTCCAACTTAGGAAGCCCCCGAGCCCAGCGAGGGGCGGACCCGAAAGCGCACCCGGATAGAGTCTTCGGATGCGTCGACCCCACCAACACCAAGGGGTCCGTCCTTCCTCGAGCGCCACGTCGAGGATGATGGTGCCTCTTCCGCACTGTTTCCGGCTGTGTCCATTCAGGCGATGGCGCCGCAGCCGCCGGCCAAGAAGAAGAAGATGGTGAAGGCACCGCCCATCTTCAATTTGTCTGACATTGATTCATAAGTATCTTAGTCTACATTATTTATTCGCAGTTTGCTTCGGGGTGCATAGGTTGTTATCTAATCGAGCTTTTTCCTTGCAGCGAGAGCACTCAGGAGATTGTAGGGGAATCGAAGCCGAGAGATCCTCCCTCTCAGATGGTGGCCGACTCTGAGGACGATGCCCCAAACCCCTCCTCGCGAGAGGCTCGGGCGGTTGTTACTCAGAAGACCGCATGCGGACCTTCGGAGTCTCTGTTTGAGCACGTAAGTAACTTGCACCTTTGTCTTGTGGGGGGAGCCCCGAGTCCTTTTTCGGATGAACTGTTGGTCGATTTTTGTTCTTTTGGGGCGTAGCCCCCGAGCCCTTGCTGATGTTTTCTTGGCTGTGTGTTTCTGTTTCTTCTTACGGCCCTTTGTGCATAGCGTGAACCATCTTATCCAGCAGCATCTGGCGCTAGAGGCCAGCATGCAGCAGCTTCGAGGTACTTTTTTTTGCCCATTCTTGTATGTTTCATCTATCGCATGAACAATGCTTGTGTTGCTCATGGGTGTTCTTGGTGTTTTGCAGATGAAAATAATGCGGCCCTTCGTCGGCTGGATGCTCTCAAAAAGAGCCTTGGTCGAGCGGATAAAAAGGCCGCGGATGCTACGGAGGCGAAGGAGCGCCTGCAGAAGGAGGTGGATGATGCTACCTAGGCCAAGGAGCGCCTACGGCGGGAGTCTTCTGATCGCGAGGAGCAGCTCGCAACTGTTGCGGCCGCTCGCGAGAAGGAGATGGCAGATAGGCTGATGGCTGCAGCCAAGGATTTCTCCGATGAGTGTCTTTCACTTGTTTGGTCTTGTTTTTTTGGGATGCTCCTTTTCTCGTTATTATTTGGATCATTTCCTTCTTTGTCTCAGATGCTTTAGGCATCGCGTTTGATCGCGGTGCGCTGGAGCATGGAAGTGCTCTAGATGACGCCACCGTAGCGGTCGAAGATCGCTGTGGCACTGCTGCTAGCTCTCTGGCGAAGGCCAAAGAGGTTCTCTGGCACTTCTATAGGGAGATCGTCCCCAAGGGCGCTGCTCTTGAGGATGTCGATGCTCTGGCGGATGCTCTTTCGGAGGATGCTCCGACGGCCTACAAGCACAAGCAAAAGGGCATCGACGTTTCTATGGGGTTGGCCATGGCCATGGCATCCGGAGTGGAGCTTGATTTGTCGCACATTACCTCCCAGATGCCGACGGCTCCAGATGGCTCAGAGGTAGCCTTCACTCTCTTCACCTCTCGCTGTAAGCGTTATGGGCCGATGCTCATTGATCTGTTGGCGGACTATGCGACGAAGCAGCAGGGAGAGGCCAAGAGCAGGCAATCTGGCTCTAAGGCCATCCCAGATGCGGGTGCCTAAGTCCAAATGTTGTAGCTAGGATAGTTTATCTTCTTCCTTTTGTGATGTAAGCTTTTGTGATGTAAGCTTTTGTTGATGAAGAATTTCTCCTTATTCCACGTGGTGGTCGTTGATGTATATAAATTATATTTTGAGCTATCACCAGAGATGCATGTGATGTTCATATCCTTACTTGTTTGACTTTAGGGACCTTCGGGTGAGATTCCCGTGGATACTTTGACTGTCTCCGAGCCGCGACCATCATTGGATGATGCATCATAGCTTGTTTTCCTTCGTGACCACGTCCGTAGCTTGGAGAAAGATATCCTTGGCGTTCGAGGCCACACGGACGTGTGGAAGTTGAAGGCTGAGCGAGCTACCGTCGGGGAGGAGTTTTTGATGGGGGAGCTACGGCAGTTGAGCAAGCAACTGCAATGTGAGTCTTCTTGAGCCGCTGCTCGTTTGCGGATGCACCTTGTTTGCGCGCCCTCTTATTTTGTCCTTGTTGCAGGTGTCAATATCGTTCCGAGGGAAGAGAAGGAGCGCTTTGCAGTTCGGATGAATTGCCTGACCCAGCAAGAGTTAGAGGCTGGTGGCTTCTTCTAGATGGACCGTGGTTGAGTCGTCGTCCTTGCGACGATGCAGGATCGTGTGCATCGGGTTTCTCGGGTGCTGAAGTAGGCGAGGACTTCCCTAGCGTCCATCTTCTTCGTCATGTTCCCCCTAGATGAGGCACCTTCCACCCTTTGGGGTCTTCTGTCGAAGTTTCGAGATGTAGGTCACGTTAGGGAGCTGGTGTGACACTAGCTAGTTACCAGGGTGAAGGCTGCTCTTTCACTTGTTCGGCTGCACCGCCGTGATTTTGATCTTGCGGTGGTGGCGACTGGGCCGCCCCTTCGACCAGATGGTAGTCTTTGGTATATGCACCCGCATTATGCGGCTGTGAGGCAGTATGACAAAGAGATCGTGGATCTCTTTGAGCATCGGGCATGTGTGGTTCTTTAGAGTAGGTAGACCCTGTAAAGAGATAGATTAATGTAAAACTTGTATATATTTGAGTGGCCTTGTTATGCCCTTTGTAAAGTTTATTTGTATTAGCACGTAGTGCTTTTGTTATGTGCATGTCCTTTTCGTTACCCTGACGTGGTCAACTACTCAGGTTGCATGAGTTATTCTCAGTCGACGAAGTCGTGAGGTGATGCGTAGCCCAAGGGCGTGTTATAGCCAAAAGTAATGCGAGGTAAAAGAAATTTTGGACGAGGAACTTAGCTTTTATTCATATCGTAACGAGGAGATACATTTGTTCGGCTGAGTAGCCTTATTGAAAGTAAAGAGGTAGCTAGGGGTAGAAGCATCGCAGCTTTGCGGCGTTCCAGGGATTGGAGTATTCGACTCCTGATGCGACGTCCATGAGACGATAGACGCCACCTGGGATGACTTCCGTGACAATGTAGGGTCCTTCCCAGGGTGACTCGAGCTTCTTTGGCCGCTCGTGCTTGAGTCGTAAGACGAGGTCTCCTTCGATGAAGGACCTTGGGCGCAGCCGACGGCTGTGGTAGTTGTGCAGGCTCTGCTTGTAGACCGCTGAGCGGCCTGCAGCGATGTCGCGTGCTTCGTCGATTGTGTCGACGACCTCTTCGAGTGCGGCTGATGATTTGGCTTCGCTGTAGGCAACGACCCGTGGGGCCTTGTGGCGTACTTCTGCAAGTAATGCGTCTTCGGCTCCGTGCACCATGAAGAAAGGCGTGAAGCCTGTTGAGCTGTTCGGTGTTGTACGCAAGCTCCATAGGACGGAGGGTAGTTCCTCTACCCAGGCTCCCGCAAGCCTTTCGAGTGGGAACAGTAGGCATTTCTTGATGTCGTTGCCTATGAGGCCATTGGCCTTTTCGACTTGTTTGTTGGTATGCAGGTGCGCCACGGAGGCGTATGATATGTTTACTCCGAGGCCTTCGCAGAAGTCCTGGAATTCTTCCGAGATGAAGTTCGAGCCATTTGTCCGTGATGATGCTGTGTGGCAGGCCAAACCTGAAAACTATGGACTCGAAGAACATGACGGCAATATTGCTGCTTTGGTTGGTGACGGGCATTGCCTCTATCCACTTGGTGAATTTGTCGACTGCGACCAAGAGGTTGACGTGGCCTCCTTTCGAGGACTTGGGCAGTTTGCCGATCATTTCAAGGCCCCATTGGGCAAAGGGCTTTGCCAATGGTATGGGCCTGAGCTCGGATCCGGGCACGTGTGCCTTGTCCACTTACCTCTGGCAGGGGTTGCATATTTTGACGATGTCCTTAGCATCGTTCATGGCTGTTGCCCAATAGAATCTAGCTCGTGGAGCTTTGGCGACTAGAGCACGGCTGCCTGCGTGATGACCTCAGATGTCCTCGTAGATGTATTGGAGGATGGTTTTTCCGTCACAGATGGTGAGCACCTTTGAAGCACACCCGAAATATTGCGCTTGTACAGCTCGCCTTTGATTATGGTGAAGGCCTTGGACCAGCGAGATATGCGCCGGGCATCTATCGGTTCATCAGGCAGTTCTCTATTTATCAGGTACCGAAGGTAGGGCTGCGTCCATGTCTCTGCAATTTCCATGACCTGCATTAGGCTGACCTGATCGACCTCGGTGTCGAGCTTTCGGGTCCTTCCTGTCCTTCGGGTGGCGCAACCCCCGAGTGTTACACTTCTTCGGTTGATCCCTTGGGGAATTTCCTTTTAATGGAGGGTACACATATTTGTTCGAGGAACACACCTGGTGGCACCCGTGAGCAGGTGGAGCCGATGTTCGCGAGCCTATCGGCTTCTTCATTGCTTTCTCTTCCAATGTGCCGAAGTTCGTAGCCATCGAAGTCTCCTTCGAGTGAGTGGTAAAGCACGCGGTACGTGATCATGTTTGCGCTATGAGCATCGCACTCGTTCATCGTCTGCTGGATGACAAGGTTCGAGTCACCGTAGATGACTAGGCGCGTTGCGCCGCAAATCTTGGCCATCCTCATGCCGTGGATGAGGGCCTCATATTCGGCCTTGTTGTTGTAGGCTCGAAATTTCATCCGAAGGACGTATTTCATCTTGTCGCCTTGAGGGGATGTTAGTATGACACCATCTCCTGCTCTCGCCTCACGTTTGGAGCCGTCAAAATGCATCGTCCATGATTGCGTCATGTCCAGAGTGTCCGGCAGCTGGAGCTCCATCCAGTGGACGAGGAAGTCAGGGAGGACCTGAGATTTGATGGCCTTGTGTCGCTCATAGACTATGTCTAGAGGTGATAGCTCGATGCCCCACAGAGCTACGCGTCCCGTGGCTTCAGGGTTGTTCAGGACGTTGGACAGTGGCGCCTTGTTGATGACCATTATCTCGATGCTCCTAGAAGTAGTGGCTCAGCCGACGAGCCATCATGAATACGCCATAGGCGAGCTTCTGGTAGTGAGGGTACCTCTGCTTTGTTGGGGTCAGTACCTCACTGAGGTAGTAGATGGGGCGTTGGACCCCGTGGGTCTTGCCATCTTAGGGTCGTTTGACCACGTGTACAGTGCTTACCACCTGATGCGTGGCTACGATGTATAGCAGTAGAGGCTCGCGCTCCTTTGGCGTGACCAGGACAGGCGAGGTGGAGAGCAGCCGTTTGAGATCTTCGAATGCGTCCTCTGCTTCGGGTGTCCACTCGAACTTGTCATCTTTGTGTAGCAGCTGGTAGAAAGGTAGGGCCTTCTCACCCATGTGACTAATGAATCTGCTTAGCACCGCGATGCGCCCAGCTAGTTGCTGGACACCCTTGAGGTTCTTCGGCTTCTCCATGGTCAGTATGGCCTAGATTTTCTTCGGGTTCACTTCGATTCCTCGTTGGGAGATGAAGTAGCCAAGTAATTGGCCAGATGGGACGCCGAAGGAGAACTTTTCTGGGTTCATCTTGATCTTATAGTGATCAAGGTTATCGAACGTCCTGCAGAGATCGTCGATCAGCGTCCCTGGTCTTGATTACTATGTCGTCAACATAGACCTGGATGTCGCGACCGATCTGTTTTTTCAGGCACGCTTGCATGCACCTCTGGTACGTGGCACCTGCGTTCTTCGGCCTGAAGGGCATGGTGTTATTGTCGGGTTCGCAGCATAGAAAACAAAAAATTTCCTATGATGTGAACTATGTACCAAGATCTATCTACTAGATACAAACAACAGGAGGATGTATATCCGTAGAGAACATACCCTTGAAGACCGACAAAGCTTAACGAGTTCGACTCGTGGTTGATGTAGACGATCTCTTGCCGATCTCAAGGTCGAGAGGAAGTCCTAGCGCCGCAAATCAGCAGCGCATCCGTGCTCGCACACACGTCCAAGGCACCGAGCAACCTCCGCCTCCTCGCTCCAGCGATGCAGCGGAAGCACAACTCTTTCTTGCCGAATAGCCACCGGGAACATGTATCTCGCTAGACCGAGACCATGTGGGATAAATTCTAGAGGGGGAGAGAGATCCTTCACGAGGAGGTGTGAGTGAGAAGTGAGGAGAGGGGTACCTTTTATAGGATGAGGGGGGAACCCCAAGGGGGTGGCTGGCGCATGGGGGCTGCCCCCTTGCCCTCCCCTCTTCATGTGGGTGGACACTCCACTCACAAAAATCCATTCAAATCCCTCCACTCAAACTTGCTATTAAATTTCCACCAAATTTAATGCAAAATCTCTATCAACACCCGGATTTTTCAATCCTAGATGCCTGTTATGCCATACATCACAATCCCAGGATTACCATTTTTGCGAGACATAATAGAATTGGATACCATAGTACTTCATCCATTACAAACGATACATAAGTTCTTACAAAAATGGGGATCTCATGATCCAGTTCTTAATACCACAACAAGCAGCGGAATACGTAATAATAACGGTAGCGTAGGCGAATCTCCATCTTCGGGGTCACAGGCAATGCTGACGATGGGAGATGATCCTAGTTGTCGTAACCTTCCTGGGGTCCATCTTCCAGGTACTCCTCTTCATAGTCTGTCCATGGGAATAGCCAGGGACAAAGCCATGAGTACTCTTTAAGTACTCGCAAACTAATACTAATAGGTAAGGGGTTTTTGGATAATAGGACACTAGGCTCTAGGGTTGTTTTGCAAAAAGCTAGGTTTATCTCTACTAAGTTCCAAAGCTAGTCACAATTTTATAAGTCCTAAGTGGGATCTTGTAATTCAGGTCACAACTCTGTTGTGGTCAAGTCACAGTCTCAATTCATTTCACAAGTCATTTTCAAAAGTCTGACGGGGGAACAGTATGGCCACTCCAACTGCCCATAACCGCCGACGTGGCTATTCGAATAGTTTGACACTCTGCAGAGATTGTACACTTTCACCACAACATTCGATACATCCGTCAGGAACAAATCCTGAATTCGCCATACTCAGTATGCGGATAATAAATCCTAACCTTTCAATTACACGCCCTAGTATAAGCACCTCTCCTGTGAGTTTGGCCTCCCAACCATGACCAGCTGTCATCTTGGGTACTGCACAGGTGGACAATCTTCACAAGGTAGCCTCAGCTCAGACCTTGGCCGTGAGGGAACTAATACTAAGGTATATAAGTTTCCAGTCAAGCCCTACCCAATCTTCGGGTATTGTGGTTGTACGATAAAATTGGAATGGTATCGCATCCAGACAACCATCAGTTTTATAAAGGGCTAAGGCTCATGCCTCAACATTTTCATCACCAAAATCATCAAGTGTTTGGAAACACATGTCCAAAACATTTCAATAGAATGATCCATCATTCCAAGGTTTTCATAACCATTTTTCCACCAAGTATTCCCATCTAAAAGTTGATCAAGTTTTATGCTTAGCACTAGCATCTACAGGTGGGGGTAGTACTAATGAGGGGTGGTAACTAGTGGAGTTTCACTAAGTCCAACCTTATATCTTTGGCTAATATCAAGGTTTCTAGCTTAGGCCAAATTTTATGCTCTTTATGCAACCTTCAAAGACAACTGTCTAGTATCTACCAAACTCTTAGGTAGACTCTAAGTAAGCTTTGATAAAGAAAATAAAGTAAGAAGCTTGCACATAAAACTAGGATTTGGTTTATCAAGTGGGTATGATCACATATGCTTAAGGCATATAGTAGTCATATCACAAGTATGGGTTTGTGGCATCAGTAGGGTATCTGGCAAGGGTTAGCTTGCATCAATATCAGTATAAGCTTGCATAGGTATAGTATCTTGCAAGTGTTAGCTTGCCTTGTGTAGAGCAGTGGTTGAAGTTCTCCTCGGCTTCCTCTTCGTAGTATCCTCCTTCCTCCTCGTATCCTTGGTCGGTACTACCGTCTATGAATAAATACGAGGTACACAATCACCAAACAATACTTAACTACTTGCAATCATCACACACAAGGGTCCTATAGATGATCTAGCATCATCTCTAACATTACAAGGTTAAGGCTTGGTTTAAATCTTTTTTTATTTTTAGAAAAGTAATTTCTACTCATTGAAAAATTACTTAAGATTTAATATTCTCCAAACTAACATGGGATCATGTTGACACATGTCATCACCACATATTGTAGTCCATGGAAATGTGATTTAAAGTGGTGTCACAATTTAATAAGGTTTTACCCTTTTATTTTAATTAATTAAAGTGGCTAGAAATGCTTATGAAGCATTCTTTTATTACTTGAATAGTATTTCTGCAAGTAACCTATATATTTTTTTATATATTCTGAAAGGTATGGTTAAATGTGATTTTTGAGAGTTGGAATCAACTCAAAAGCTTTTATGGTTTAAATTTGAAAATTGTTTGAATGCAGAAAAGCTTTTGCCTTGTTATTTTTACTAGGGGTGATCTAGAGATCCAAATGACTTGAATCCAACAGGCTTGGATTAAGCATTCACAGACCTTTCCAACAAAATTGGTTTCATTCAAATTGGTGCACTGAATCGATCTGGGTTGATTTTTGAAGTTGAGTGCTGAAGTGTGTTTGAATTGAAATAGAAAAAGATTTAATTTGAATCATTGGGCAAGGAAATTCTAACGGCCGCCTGCTAAGCGAGTGCTCCCGCTGGCTGCTTAAGTGGGTGTCCCCACTGCCGCTGACACGGGTTGGGCGAAGCGGTATGGGGCAACGTAGATCGTTCGATCTAGTTCTAATCCAACGGCTGGGGGTCATCGTCGACGCGAGACAGCTCCGGCGAGAACGAAACCTAGCGCGGCCAGTGCGGGGTGCTGGGGGCTCACCAGGGTACAGGCGAGGGTCGGCGAGGCGGGCGAACGACGAAGTCGACGACGGCGAACCTCCTGGTACCGGTGGCTTCTCCTAGGGCGGCTCCAATCGCTAGCTCCCTTCTTCTCCAGAGGCGGCGGGCTCCGGTGAAATTCCGGCGAGGTGGTGCTCGCCTTGCTCTGAGGACGGTGTGGCACGGTCAGTGAGGAGAGGGGAGTGATATGGTGTGAAGAAATCATGCGGGGGTGGCCTCTATTTATAGTCGAGCGAGGGGACCGTCGGGGCGCACGGTGAGCTCGTCGGGGGCGACGTTACAGGCCGCTAATGGCATGGTGAAGAGTAGGGGACGGTGCTGTGTCTCCTGGCGATGCTCAACGACATGGTCGCGAGGCATGGGGCGGTGTGGTTTGGTCTGGAACGGCCGATGCTCTGCGCGGCAGAGGCGACGTCTTCGACGGCGGGCGGTGGCTGTATGGCACGAGGCGGAAAACGGGGATGTCTGGCGGTCTCCTGGGTCGGTGGTGATTGTGTGTGCACGCGGTGAGGGTGGCGCGCGGTCTGTGGACACTGGTCGAGGGTGGCGCTCTGGCGCACGCTCGGCATGGTCTGGGTGCGGCTTGTGCGCGTGGTCCAGGTCTTGGCAACGCTCGCGGCTAGGACAGGGAGTGGCGGTGGACGATGGGCTGCCTCCCAGACAAGGTTGGCACGGCTAGTTCTTCCTCTAGCCTGCTGTCCACAATGGGGTGACATTGGGGTGCTCGGCTGTTGACCATTGATGACAATGGCAAGCTCACAGGGGTGCTAGTGTTGGGATAATCTCTCTAGATGATCTACTGAGTTGTGTGTGAGCTAACTAGGGAACAAGTTAGGCAAGAATCACTGCACACTATAGTATTTGATGTTTTGTTTGATTTGTGTCTGCAACCTGTTTGATGAAATGGCCGCATGAAATCAAGTTTTGAATTTTGAAATGAATTTTGGTGGGTTTGCTAGATTGGTGCTGGTGAGTATGCAGATGCTTGGGTTTTGAAAGTTGAGTTTGTTTGAGTGGTTTTTGAAAAAGTGGGATCTTCCCATATGATAAAGATTCAATTTTGAATTGTCATTTAAACTATGCATTTGAAAGTTTCTGGATGATCACAAAGTGGGCCTTGATACCTTTTTATGAGTACATTCAAGGGGTGCAAAGATCCAGAAAAGTTTCTGTTAGGTTTTGAAAGTTTGGGACAGCCAAAGTAGGCATGGGAGTTAAATTGGTCAAAATGACCATTCACTTAATATATTTGTTTTGATTTACTTGTCTTTAGGAAAAGTGTGGGAAATGTTTTAGATGATGTTCATTTCACCTAAGAAACATTTTACAAGCAATGGATCACACAAACAAGGTGGTTTTTAAAGAAATTCAAAATCCATGCATACACATATGCATGCATTCATGAGTTTATTTAGAAAAGTTTTTGTTAACCCTAATCTTGATGATTAGTGTTTGATGATCAAAGTTTGGTATTTTTGGGATGTTACAAACCTTCCCCCCTTAAACAAAATCTCGTCCCGAGATTTGAAAAAGGATGAAAAGATTACCTAGGATTTGAAGAGATCTAGAAACTCCGTCCTGATGTGATCTTCGCATTCCCAGGTAGCTTCCTCTTCTGTCTGGTTGCTCCACTGAATCTTGAGAAACTTGATGCTTCGGGTTCTGGTAGTTCGAAAGGCTTCTTCCAATATATGGATGGGTACTTCAGGATAGGTTAGGTCATCGTTGATCTCTATGGTCTGGTGATCGATATTCTTGAACACTTCGGTCTTCTCGGGGACTTCGAGACACTTGCGAAGTAACGAGATATGGAACACATTGTGCACAGCTGACATCTCTTCTGGTAGTTCCAATTGATACGATACTTCTCCTCGACGGTTCAGAATTTTGAAAGGTCCGATATATCTGGGGGCTAACTTTCCCTTGAGTTGGAAACGATGCATTCCCTTCAATGGCGACACTTTCAGATAAACAAAATATCCTATGTTGAAGGCGAGGTCTCGACGTCTGTTGTCGGCGTAACTCTTCTGTCGGGATTGGGCTGTCTTGAGGTGCTCACGAATCTTGTGAACCTTCTCTTCTGCTTCTCGTAGGATGTCGGGTCCGAAAATATGACTCTCTCCTACTTCCGACCAGTTAAAAGGGGTGCGACACTTCCTTCCGTACATGAATTCAAATGGGGCCATTTGCAAACTGGCTTGGTAACTGTTGTTGTATGAAAATTCTGCAAACGGCAGACAGTCTTCCCACTTGGATCCATATTCTAGCACACATGCTCTAAGCATATCTTCGAGTATTTGATTTACTCTCTCTGTTTGTCCATCGGTCTGAGGGTGATACGCGGTACTGAAATCTAGGCGGGTTCCTAAACCTTCTTGGACTTTCTTCCAGAATCTCGAGGTAAACTGAGTTCCTCGATCCGATACTATGTTCTTGGGGACTCCATGAAAACTAACGATTCTAGCGATGTACAACTCTACTAGCTTCTAACTCTGATAGGTGGTTTTGACGGGCAAGAAATGGTCGACTTTGGACAATCTGTCCACTATGACCCAGATAGAGTCATTTCCCCTACTAGAAGTAGGTAGTCCAGTGATAAAGTCCATTCCTCTGATCCCATTTCCATTCGAATTTGCAAAGGTTGCAACAATCCAGCGGGTCTTTGATGTCCGGCCTTGACTCGCTGACATATATCACACTTGGCGATATAGCTTCCGATTTCTCTCTTCATCTTATGCCACCAAAATTGCTCTTTCAAGTCTTGATACATCTTAGTTCCTCCGGGATGGATAGAATAAAGAGTATCATGAGCCTCCTTCAAGATAACTTCTTTCAACTCCGAATCTGCTGGTACACAAAGGCGTCCTTTGTACCACAAAACTCCTTCCTCGTCCTCGGTGAATCCGGGTACTTTGCCTGTACCGATACCACGCTTTATTCCGTCGATACTAGCATTTCCTTTCTGCGCCTCTTTAATCTGCTGATCAAAGTGGGCTGAAGTTCTATGCTAGCCAAAAATCCTTCACTTACTAGTTCTATTCGAAAATCTTCCATCTCTTTGTGCAAACTTGGTTGCTCCTCTAAAATCATGGAGTTCAAGCGGCACGGCAATCTGCTAAGGGCATCGGCTACCACATTGGCTTTACCAGGGTGATAGTGAATGTCCAGGTCGTAATCCTTGATTAGCTCAATCCATCTTCTCTGCCTCATATTCAGCTCCTTCTGAGTGAATATATACTTTAGGCTCTTGTGATCCGAATAAATCTCACAACGGTTTCCCATCAGGTAATGTCTCCATGTCTTCAGGGCTAGAACTATGGCAGCGAGTTCGAGGTCATGGGTTGGGTAATTTTGTTCATGTTGCTTCAATTGTCGCGATAGATAAGATATAACTTTGCCTTCTTGCATTAGCACACATCCGAGACCAATCTTGGATGCGTCACAATACACATCGAAGGGCTTCGTGATATCCGGCATGATCAAGATTGGGGCTGAAATCAATCTCCTTTTGAGTTCTTGAAAACTCGCTTCACATTTGTCGGTCCATTCAAACTTCTTGTCCTTCTTCAACAATTGGGTCATGGGTCTGGCGATACTAGAGAATCCTTCTACAAATTTGCGGTAATATCTTGCCAATCCGAGAAAAGCACGAACTTGGGTTTGAGTGGTTGGGGCTTGCCAATCTTCTACATCTTTCACTTTGGCAGGGTCAACGGCAATTCCTCCGGCTGATACAATGTGACCGAGGAATCCTACTTCCTGTAACCAGAATTCACATTTGCTAAATTTTGCATACAGCTGATGCTCTCTAAGGGTTCCAAGAATGGTCCTTAGGTGTAGCTGATGTTCTTCTTCTGATTTGGAATAAATCAGAATGTCAACAATGAAAACAACGACAAACTTATCCAGGAAGTCCATAAAAATCTTATTCATGAGGTTCATGAAATAAGCGGGGGCATTGGTTAATCCAAAAGACATGACTGTATACTCATACAATCCATATCTGGTGGTAAAGGCAGTCTTTGGGATATCCTCTGCACGAATCTTGAGTTGATGATAGCCAGTTCTAAGATCAATCTTAGAAAACACCTGGGCACCGGTCAACTGATCAAACAAATCTTCTATCTTAGGCAAGGGGTACCTGTTCTTGATGGTGACATCATTCAACTTCCAATAATCCGTACACAAATGGTTACCTCCATCCTTCTTGTCCACAAATAAGACAGGTGATCTCCATGGGGACGCACTTGGTTGAATCAATCCGATTTCCAACATGGAATCCAGTTGCTTCTTTAGTTCTTCTAGTTCTGACGGTTCATACTATAGGGTCTCTGGGCTATGGGTCCGGTTCCGGGGATTAGTTCGATGATAAACTCGATATCGCGATCTGGGGGAATACCGGGCAAAACATCTGGAAATACATCGGGCTATTTGCAGACTATCCGGACTTGGTCAATGGTAGGTTGGGCTATACTCTTGTTACACTTGAATTGGCTAGGTAAGGTTTGAGATATATGCTCGACTGATATTCCGGTGGTACTGGTCATGGTGATGGCTTTCTTAGCATAGTTAATCAATCCTTTATGTTTGGACATCCAATACATTCCTAGTACTACTTCCAAACCTTTAGCTCTGAGTACTATTAGATTAGCATAAAAATCTATGCCATGGATTCGGATAGGGACGGCCTTGCAAATTTGCCTAGCCTTGGTGGTTGATCCGGGAATTTGTACAATCATCACATGCTTCAATTTGGTTGGTTGAATTTTACTAGTGCAGGCAAATTCTTCGGTGACAATTGAATGCGATGCACCAGAATCAAACAACACTCTTGCAAGTACTGAATTAACAGAAAACATACCCAGCACGACGTCTGGAGCTTCCCGAGCTTCTTCAGCATGCATGAGAAAAAGACGGCCATTGCGGTTGAGTGAATTCCCTGGGGCAAATCTTCTCCCTGGCTGGACACGACGCTGCTGCTGAGCTGGGACATTGGTATTAGGGGTTGTAGCATTCTTCTTGTTGGGGCACTCGTTGGAATAGTGGCCTTTATTTCCACAGTCATAACAGGTCACTTGTGACTTGTCCTTGGCTGCGACAGGCACAGCATTGCTTCCAGTCCTCGGGGCAGTGTTGGGGTTGGCGGTAGCATTGTTGGTGTTGAACTTGGGTGCGGCACGGGTGAAATTGCTAGAGTTGCCGGGGTTGTTGTGATTTCCTCCGGGTCTCGGGTTTCCACGGTTGGGATAGGTCGGACGGGTCATAGGGGGTCTGTTGGTTCTTGGTTGATGCATCATGCGACGCTTGCGGTTCTCATTGGCCTGGTTGATCTTTCCTTCCATCTGGATAGCAGAGTCGACAAGGGCTTCAATATCAACAAAGGGGATATTGACTAACACTGTCTGCATCTTGTCATGCAGACCATTCAGGAATCTTTCTTTCTTCTTGGCTTCGGTGTCTATTTCGTCCGGGGCATACCTAGCTAATGACAAAAAATTGTCACGGTATTCCACTACAGTCATCCTTCCTTGCTTCAATTCTCTGAACTCGTCTCTCATTCTCTTGATCAAACCTGGTGGCTCATGGGTTCTGCTAAACTTGACTTTGAATTCCTCCCAGGTCATCATCTGGCCTCCGGTCATGGCACGAACACTGTTCCACCATGCCCTGGCATCTCCGGCTAGATAATGGGTGGCAAACAGGACTTTCTCGTTGGCTTCCACTCCAGCGACTTCTAGGTTGTTTTCCATGGTTTGCAGCCAATCATCGGCATCTCGGGATTCTTCTGACTTGGTGAAAACGGGTGGGTTAGTATTCTAGAAATTCTTGAGCTTAGATCCGTGGTTGTCCTGATTTCCGTGGCCTTGGTTGTTGTGGGCTAGCTGGGCTATCTGTTGCAGAGTGGCTAGGTTGGCTTGACGTTCCGCTCTTTCACCTTCATGTCAAGTCAACATTTGCAGGATCTGCAACATCGGGTCCGGGGCTGAACCACTTCCTCCACGTGGCATCTGAAGATTGATATAGATCATGAGAAAAGAGGGAAATTTCTAAGGTTTTGGGTTTTTGAAAAGTTTTTAGAGTTTGTCTCAGGTTTTTCTAGCAACTTGCTTTTTCATTCATTCAATCACTCGATACAACGCACACCACAGCAAGGAAAAACAGATGGTTTTAAGAACCATTCTGGAAACTACGATACAGTGGGACCGACTACTACTCACTACGCTAGTGCTCAGTGCTACTACTCCTCGGAGTCTATGGCTTCATCATCTTCAGCATCATCGATGAAGGCGAAATCATCCTCATCGGTGAAGAAGTCCATGGCCTGATCCTCCAGAAAATCATCGTCATCGCTGAGATAAGAGTAAGGATCTCCACGAAGATCCTCTCCGGCATTCTCCCTTTCCGCTAACTGCATGTCTCTCTCGTGGATGGTCTCTTCCAGAGATGAGATGTGATGGAGAAGACGGGCAATAATGTGCTCCTTCTTGTCGAGATGACGGCGGCGAGACTTGCAATCCTTTGCTAGCATGGCGATGGTCTGGTCCTTCGTCTTGATGATGGCAGACTTGTGGTTGCAATAGTCACGGAAGTTGTCCAATTCCTGCTGACGATCATACATCATGAAGCTAAGGTAGTCCAATTGAGTCTTCAGCTCGGGGTGGTATGGGGCTTCCAATGGTTGGCCATTTGCATCACGCCTTGGGCAAAACTCAAAGAGAGTACCCTTGATCTGATTGATGCTCTGCCCACACAGACGGGAAAGAGCTTCCTGCATTGCTCTGGCAAGTCCATCAAGCCAGTTGTTTTCCCTTAAAGTAAACTGAATTCCCTCAGCAGTGGGAGGTTCAATCTTTCCTCGGAGACTTGCAACAATTAGCCACTGCATATCTTCTCCTCCTTGATCATTGAGCTGAGCTCCGAGGAACTCGGGATGCGGACGCTCCAGAAGTTCCGAAAGCTGATCCAGATCCCTCTCAAAGATAAGGTCTCCTCCATTCCCAAGTTGGTAAAACTTGCTGTACTTCACGTCCATATATAAAAATAGAGGATGAGTAGATTAGCAGAGTGATCAAGTGTGTCAAAATTTTATCTATTTTGCAAGAGTTTTTGAGGAACATGGAGTTTTATTAAAGAATTAAAGAGGTAAGAATGAGAATAGGTTTTCGTAAATATTTTTGTTCTTTGGTTTTGAAACTAAGTTTTTGGTTCAACGTCCAATCTAACTAGGGTCTCCTATGGTCAGGATGGCTCTGATACCAACTTGTTAACACCCGGATTTTTCAATCCTAGATGCCTGTTATGCCATACATCGCAATCCCAGGATTACCATTTTTGCGAGACATAACAGAATTGGATACCATATTACTTCATCCATTACAAACGATACATAAGTTCTTACACAAATGGGGATCTCATGATCTAGTTCTTAATACAACAACAAGCAGCGGAATACGTAATAATAACGGTAGCGTAGGCGAAGCTCCATCTTCGGGGTCACAGGCAATGCTGACGATGGGAGATGATCCTAGTTGTCGTAACCTTCCTGGGGTCCATCTTCCAGGTACTCCTCTTCATAGTCTAGCCATGGGAATAGCCAGGGACAAAGCCATGAGTACTCTTTAAGTACTCGCAAACTAATACTAACAGGTAAGGGGTTTTTGGATAATAGGACACTAGGCTCTAGGGTTGTTTTGCAAAAAGCCAGGTTTATCTCTACTAAGTTCCAAAGCTAGTCACAATTTTATAACTCCTAAGTGGGATCTTGTAATTCAGGTCACAACTCTGTTGTGGTCAAGTCACAGTCTCAATTCATTTCACAAGTCATTTTGAAAAGTCTGATGGGGGAACAGTATGGCCACTCCAACTGTCCATAACCGCGGACGCGGCTATTTGAATAGTTTGACACTCTGCAGAGATTGTACACTTTCACCACAACATTCAATACATCCGTCAGGAACAAATCCTGAATTCGCCATACTCAGTATGCGGATAATCAATCCTAACCTTTCAATTACACGCCCTAGTATAAGCACCTCTCCTGTGAGTTTGGCCTCCCAACCATGACCACTGTCATCTTGGGTACTGCATAGGTGGACAATCTTCACAAGGTAGCCTCAGCTCAGACCTTGGCCGTGAGGGAACTAATACTAAGGTATATAAGTTTCCAGTCAAGCCCTACCCAATCTTCAGGTATTGTGGTTGTACGATAAAATTGTAATGGTATTGCATCCAGACAACCATCAGTTTTATAAAGGGCTAAGGCTCATGCCTCAACATTTTCATCACCAAAATCATCAAGTGTTTGGAAACACATGTCCAAAACATTTCAATAGAATGATCCATCATTCCAAGGTTTTCATAACCATTTTTCCACCAAGTATTCCCATCTAAAAGTTGATCAAGTTTTATGCTTAGCACTAGCATCTACAGGTGGGGGTAGTACTAATGAGGGGTGGTAACTAGTGGAGTTTCACTAAGTCCAACCTTATATCTTTGGCTAATATCAAGGTTTCTAGCTTAGGCCAAATTTTATGCTCTTTATGCAACCTTCAGCACAACTGTCTAGTATCTACCAAACTCTTAGGTAGACTCTAAGTAAGCTTTGATAAAGAAAATAAAGTAAGAAGCTTGCACATAAAACTAGGATTTGGTTTATCAAGTGGGTATGATCACATATGCTTAAGGCATATAGTAGTCATATCACAAGTATGGGTTTGTGGCATCGAGGGTATCCGCAAGGGTTAGCTTGCATCAATATCAGTATAAGCTTGCATAGGTATAGTATCTTGCAAGTGTTAGCTTGCCTTGTGTAGAGCAGTGGTTGAAATTCTCCTCGGCTTCCTCTTTGTAGTATCCTCCTTCCTCCTCGTATCCTTGGTCGGTACTAGCGTCTATGAATAAATATGAGGTACACAATCACCAAACAATACTTAACTACTTGCAATCATCACACACAAGGGTCCTATAGATGATCTAGCATCATATCTAACATTACAAGGTTAAGGCTTGGTTTAAATCTTTTTTTATTTTTAGAAAAGTAATTTCTACTCATTGAAAAATTACTTAAGATTTAATATTCTCCAAACTAAACATGGGATCATGTTGACACATGTCATCACCACATATTGTAGTCCATGGAAATGTGATTTAAAGTGGTGTCACAATTTAATAAGGTTTTACCCTTTTATTTTAATTAATTAAAGTGGCTAGAAATGCTTATGAAGCATTCTTTTATTACTTGAATAGTATTTCTACAAGTAACCTATATATTTTTTTATATATTCTGAAAGGTATGGTTAAATGTGATTTTTGAGAGTTGGAATCAACTCAAAAGCTTTTATGGTTTAAATTTGAAAATTGTTTGAATGCAGAAAAGCTTTTGCCTTGTTATTTTTACTAGGGGTGATCTAGAGATCCAAATGACTTGAATCCAACAGGCTTGGATTAAGCATTCACAGACCTTTCCAACAAAATTGGTTTCATTCAAATTGGTGCACTGAATCGATCTGGGTTGATTTTTGAAGTTGAGTGCTGAAGTGTGTTTGAATTGAAATAGAAAAAGATTTAATTTGAATCGCTGGGCTGCGCGGGAAATTCTAACGGGCCGGCCTGCTAAGCGGTATGGGGCAACGTGGATCGTTCGATCTAGTTCTAATCCAACGGCTAGGGGTCATCGTCGATGCGAGACAGCTCCGGCGAGAACGAAACCTAGCGCGGCCAGTGAGGGGTGCTGGGGGCTCACCGGGGTACGGGCGAGGGTCGGCGAGGCGGGCGAACGATGAAGTCGACGACGGCGAACCTCCTGGTACCGGTGGCTTCTCCTGGGGCGGCTCCAATCGCTGGCTCCCTTCTTCTCCAGAGGCGGCGGGCTCCGGTGAAATTCTGGCGAGGTGGTGCTCGCCTTGCTCTGAGGACGGTGTGGCACGGTCAGTGAGGAGAGGGGAGTGATATGGTGTGAAGAAATCGTGCGGGGGTGGCCTCTATTTATAGTCGAGCGAGGGGACCGTCGGGGCGCATGGTGAGCTCGTCGGGGGCGACGTTACAGGCGGCTAATGGCATGGGCAAGGGTAGGGGACAGTGCTGTTTCTCCTGGCGATGCTCAACGACATGGTCGCGAGGCATGGGGCGGTGTGGTTTGGTCTGGAACGGCCGGTGCTCTGCGCGGCAGAGGCGGCGTCTTCGACGGCGGGCGGTGGCTATATGGCACGGGGCGGCAAACAGGGATGTCTGGTGGTCTCCTGGGTCGGTGGTGATCGTGTGTGCACGCGGTGAGGGCGGCACGCGGTCTGTGGACGCTGGTCGATGGTGGCGCTCTGGCGCACGCTCAGCATGGTCTGGGCGCGGCTTGTGCTCGTGGTCTAGGGCTTGGCAACGCTCGCGGCTGGGACAGGGAGTGGCGGTGGACGATGGGCTGCCTCCCAGACAAGGTTGGCACGGCTAGTTCTTCCTCTAGCCTGCTGTCCACAATGGGGTGACATTGGAGTGCTTGGCTGTTCACCATTGATGACAATGGCAAGCTCACAGGGGTGCTAGTGTTGGGCTAATCTTTCTAGATGATCTACTGAGTTGTGTGTGAGCTAACTAGGGAACAAGTTAGGCAAGAATCACTGCACACTATAGTGTTTGATGTTTTGTTTGATTTGTGTCTGCAACCTGTTTGATGAAATGGCCGCATGAAATCAAGTTTTGAATTTTGAAATGAATTTTGGTGGGTTTGCTAGATTGGTGCTGGTGAGTCTGCAGATGCTTGGGTTTTGAAAGTTGAGCTTGTTTGAGTGGTTTTTGAAAAAGTGGGATCTTCCCATATGATAAAGATTCAATTTTGAATTGTCATTTAAACTATGCATTTGAAAGTTTCTGGATGATCACAAAGTGGGCCTTGATACCTTGTTATGAGTACATTCAAGGGGTGCAAAGATCCAAAAAAGTTTCTGTTAGGTTTTGAAAGTTTGGGACAGCCAAAGTAGGCATGGGAGTTAAATTGGTCAAAATGACCATTCACTTAATATATTTGTTTTGATTTACTTGTCTTTAGGAAAAGTGTAGGAAATGTTTTAGATGATGTTCATTTCACCTAAAAAACATTTTATAAGCAATGGATCACACAAACAAGGTGGTTTTTAAAGAAATTCAAAATCCATGCATACACATATGCATGCATTCAGGAGTTTATTTAGAAAAGTTTTTATTAACCCTAATCTTGATGATTAGTGTTTGATGATCTAAGTTTGGTATTTTTGGGATGTTACACTCTCATTAAATAAAACTCTTTTATTTATTCAGAATTTTTTCAATTACTTTAATGAAAAACATTCACATATAACCCCTTGCTAGAATTCTATTTCACATGCATATACACTTTATGCAATTTCACCCGAAAACCTGTTTCGGTATCTAGTGAAATAAATTCCTGCGCTTGTTTATTCTTTCGGCATGAAATTTTTGCTCCAATTGGATGTCGGTGTCCCTTAAGTGTGTCACCCTACGGTTCATGCATAATGCGGACATGATCGAGACCCCTCTTAGATTAATAATCAGAAGCGGGATCTGGAGACCCATACTGACTCCCACACATTCAACGATGACTTTCTTGTGATCGTCGGAACCTTTTACGCTAGTATCTTGATCCCTTTGTTTCGCGATATATTACATGTCCGAGATTCGATCATTGGTATCTCCATACCTAGTTTGATCTTGTTACTGACATGCACTCTTTTCTCGTTCCCGTGATATAACATTCTAGTGATCAAATCACTTGCTTGCAAGCTAACCAATGTGATATCACCGAGAGGGCCCAGAGTATATCTATCCATCATTAGGATGAACAAATTCCACTCTCGATCCATGGGCCTCAACTTAACACTTTATTAGTCCTAAACCCATCTTTATAATCACCCTGTTACGGTGTGACGTTTGATGTTATCAAGAAACTCGTCCGGTGTTAGTGATTGACATGATCTCATGGTCTAAGGATTAGGATCACTTCGTAAGTTGTTATAGCAATATAAACTCAATGACTTTGATCGTAATGCTATACTTCGGATGAATGTTCATCACATCATTACACTAATGTTTTGATCCCGTTATTAACAACATCCAATGTCTATGATCAGGAAACATTGATCATCTTGTTAATCAACGAGCTAGTTTATGAGAGAGGCATAACTAGGAACTTTCTGTTTGTTTATTAAACACACATGTATTAACGTTTCCGTATTAATACAATTATAGCATGAAAAATAAACATCTATCATATACTTGGAATACACATAATAAACACTTTATTATTGCCTCTCAGGGCATATTCCCTTCAGTCTCCCACTTGCACTAGAGACAATAATCTAGTTACATAGTGATAAATCTAACACCCATTGAGTTATGGTGTTGATCATGTTTTGCTCTAGGGAGAGTTTTAGTCAACGGATCTGCTACATTGAGATCCGTGTGTACTTTACAAATCTTTATATCTCCATCCTTGACATGCTCGCGGATGGAGTGAAACCGGCGCCTTAATATGCTTGGAATGCTTGTGAGACCTGGATTCTTTGGCATTGGCAATGGCACCATTGTTGTCACAATAGATCACCATTGGGTCCAACGCATTTGCAACCACTCCTAGTTCGGATATGAACTCCTTCATCCAAACCGCTTCCTGAGCCGCTTCCGAAGCAGCAACATATTCGGCCTTCGTTGTTGATCCCGCCACCACAGGTTATTTGGAGCTCCTCCAACTAACCGCTCTGCCATTCATGAGAAATACGTATCCAGATTGAGACTTAGAGTCATCCGGATCGGTGTCAAAGCTTGCATCGACATAACACTTAGCGATGAGCTCTTCTTCACCTCAGTATACAAGAAACATATCCTTAGTTCTTCGTAAGTACTTAAGGATATTCTTGACCGCTATCCAGTGTTCTGAACCTGGATCCGATTGGTACCTACTAGTCAAACTAATAGCATGTGCCACATCCGATCTTGTACATAGCATGACATACATAATAGAGCCTATGGCTGAAGCATAGGGTACTTTGTCCATTATCTCTCTTTCTTCCGCCGTAGCAGGACTTTGAGTCTTACGCAATGTCTTGCCTTGCAACATAGGTAAGAACCCCTTCTTACTTCCGTCCATTTTAAACTTCTTTAAAATCTTATCAAGGTATGTACTTTGCGATAGCCCTATTAGGCGCCTAGATCTATCTCTATAGATCTTTATGCCTAATATGTATGACGCTTCACCTAGGTCCTTCATTGAAAATTTGCTATTTAGATTACTTTTAACACTGTTTAAAAGATCTATATCATTTCCAATCAATAATATGTCATCCACATATAATATCAGAAATGCCACATTGCTCCCACTCACTTTATTGTAAATACAAGCTTCTCCATAAGTTTGGACAAATCCAAACTCTTTGATCACCTCATCAAAGTGGAGATTCCAACTTCGTGATGCTTGCTTCAATCCATAGATAGATCGCTGAAGCTTGCACACCTTGTTAGCATCCTTAGGATCAACAAAACCCTTTGGTTGTATCATATACAACTCTTCTTCAATATTACCATTGAGAAACGCAGTTTTGACATCCATCTGCATATCTCATAATCGAAATATGCAGCAATTGCTAACATAATCCTAACTGATTTTAGCATCGCTGCGGGAGAGTATGTCTCATCGTAGTCAACTCCTTGAATTTGTCGAAACCCCTTTGTGACAAGTCGAGCTTTATAGACGGTCACATTGCCATCAGCATCAGTTTTCCTTCTAAAAATCCATTTGTTCTCAACGGCCTTTCGGTCGTGAGGTAATTCCACCAAGTTCCAAACTTGATTTTCGTACATGGATTCCATCTCGGATTTCATGGCTTCTAACCATTTGTTGGATTCCGGGATCATCATCGCTTCTTCATATGTCGCAGGGTCATCATTTTCATCAACCATGAAATTCATGACAGGATTTCCGTACAGCTCGGGAGTTGCACGCGTCATGCTAGACCTGCGCGGTTCTGTAGTATTCTCTTTCGAAGTTTCATGATCATTATCATTAGTGTGGAGTTCCCAACCTTTAATAAGGTAGAGATCCTTGTGTTTACAATGCTAGTCCCTGGATCAATAGCTAGAATCCACAGTTAAGATGTAATATCAAGAAACAAAGGTCATAACACAACTTTATAACCAGGAATAAAATAATTCATTACATCTTACATAGCTCATTTGGCTATTACATTACATTGCAGCAGAATATCTATAAGCATGGGGTCCTTCATCTTCAAAGTGCCACAGACAAACATGTTGGTTGTAGACTTGTAATCCACACTTCACTAACACCAAACAAACCTGCAACATTACAAGTTACAACCACAAGGGTCAATACATTTGAATTGTATTGGCAAGTTTCAATACTATGTAGGAATAAGTGGATCCTAACATTACATGCATATTTGGCTAAGTAGGGTTTTAGGCTCATTTGCAGAAAGCAATAGTTTTATCCTATCTTTTCAAAATAGTTTTGATCTTTTGAAAAAAATCTTTCTGAACTCCTTGGAAACCTCCAAGTGGTTCAAGTCTCTTGTTGCCACTTTCAATTTTTACTTTTAGAAATTGGAATTTCGAGATCTCCCATAGCTTCAGGCCTTAGTTGCTCAGTATTGTCCATAACCGGGGACACGGCTATGTACTTAGAATTTTGATCTTCTGCAGAAGTTGTACACTTTACCCACATGACACATTCTCATCTTGATGCCACCACTGGCCGCTGGATAAGTACTCACCAAGATGGAGTACTGGCAGATTGAGAATGTGACGAAGTCTTTCCATAGGGTCCTCCCAATACACAATGCTAGCTTGTCTTCAGGCACCAATGTAGGGTTCCTAGTTCCCTCATTCTAGTTAACCTAAAGAGGCCAATGCATGGGTCTTCCACTATGTAGTTGACTAAGCCAGTTCCTATTTAGCATGTGGCTGTACACGGAAGCCACTGTACGAGAAACATGTTCAATCTCTAAGTCCCTGGGTGGTTTTCTTTTAGTGCACATACAAAAAGAGATTGCCATATAAACATGGTTCCTTTTGTTGCCACCTTGTCCAAACCTTGAGTATCCTTGTCCACCCAGGTGTTTCATTGAGTACTTGTTTTATTATATAAAACATAAGTCTTTTCCCAACTTCATATAATCTCAACATGTATCTCATCTCAATATATATAGCAGCGCTAAGCATATTACAACTACATTGTTTTCACTAAGGAATGTATAAGGGTATCCTAATAGGATTTAGCATAGCAAAATATAGTAGTCCTTATCATGCATGTTTCAAAATCCACTAAGTGTAATGAAAATAGTAGGACTTGGATGATAGTGTCACTTGCCTTTTAGGTAGAGGATGTTGGTTCACTTCTTGATCTTGCTAATATCACACTCTTCTAACTTCACTACAAATCAATCAAGCAAACATAGATTCAACTAGCATTCCAACCAATATTCAAACAATTTAACACACATAAAATAATAGAAACAAGGTCATGCATGCAAGCATGCAAAAGATAATTTTATTTGCAAAGGTGGTTTCTACTAGACTCTATACATTGTAAGGTTCAAAGTGGTCATTTTCTAAAGTGGCAAAACCATTTGCAAAAGGATTTTATATCAAATCATTTTTACATCAAATCATTATTTCATGTGGTGGAAAATGTTTTTAGCAAAGCTACAATTTTATATTGTTCACCAAATAAGTTGTAATTCACAAAACTTGGTGTTTAGGGTCAGTAGGTTTGAATCAACACATTTTCCAAAGGTTTTTCTCAAAAATCATTTCCATATCAAAATCAATGTTTTTATTTGACTAGGAATGAGCTAATTCAAGTATTTACTCATAAACTTCACAAAATACATTTTTAAATCCATAAGTTGTTTCCTAGGGTTAGTAGGTTCACAAAAAACCATTTTGCAAAGATTTCAACCCCAAAATCATTTTGGAATAAATTTTATATCCTAAACAAGCATACACAAGTTTCTGCAAAAACAAACATTTTACCAGAAGCTTTTTACTAAACAAAGTGCATGGTTGGATAGGGCTTGTTTTTCTGAATCCATTGATATAAAATTTGCAAATTTTGGACGTGTGGATCAAAAGTTATGCAAGTTACAAGTTTGCATATAAATCAGATTCTAAATTCTGTTTTAAACGAAACTAGTGCCACGCGGCGTGATATTACTGGATGATACCGCTTCGGGTGGATTGAGCTCTCTGGACCGCTGGATCTCATTTAAATTATACGGCTCAGGTGCGCTCATACCCCTTCGTCTAAATCTATTCCTAGCCGCAGGATTTACATCTAACGGTCACAGACGCTGGGTCAAAGTTTGGCGGCGCTGCGCGGCGGCGAGCGGCGGAGCATGCTCTGGTGATGCCGTCGTGGTGATTCCAGGAAGCAAAGAAGACAGGGAAGTGGCTCACCGTCTTCGCGTGACCGAGGTGAAGCTCAAGGTGGTCTCCAGGAGGCAAGGGGTGCACAGGAGTGGTGGCAATTCCTTACCGGAGTGGGTGGCGGCGTCAGGCGGCTCTATTTGCTGTCGGAGGTGAGGCTGCGGTTCACTCCGAGGCAAAACAAGGACACAGTTAGACGTGGGCGAGTGTGGTGTTCATGTGAGCATGACTGAGAGGGCTCGGGGTGGTCTGGCTTACCAGGGGGAGGTCGCCGAAGTTGCTTGCAGGCGGTGCGCTCATGTTGTTGTTGTTGCCGACGCTATGGATCAAGCGCGGGAGAATGAGTGGCACGGGAAGATGCGCCAGGAGGTGGGAAGAAAGCTTGCGTGCAGAGAAAGGAGAGGGGCGGTGAGGTGTGGCCGGAATCGGTGGAAAACCTCGTCGGAGCAGTGGGGGCGCGGGCTCGAATTGGGGCAGCCTAGAGGCAGAGGGGGAGAGGTGAGTGGGGGAAATGTCGAGTAGACACGGGCGGTTAAATGGGCGTAGTCACTGGAGGAATTAGGGCCGCTATCAATGCGTAATCAACGCCGGGGTTATTCAGCTGCAACGGCAGGGGCGACAGGGTCGTGGTGGAGACGATGAACAGGAGGGTGGGGTCTTGCTGTCAGCGAGGGAGAGAGATAGGGAGAGGGGTCCACTCGTCTGTGACTGCGCGGGTGAGTTTTTCGGTGGAAAATGATTCGCGCGTGGGGGGTTTAGTTGGGCTGGAGCTGGGCTTGCTGGGCCAGATGAGTTGGGCTGAGATCGATTCATTTTTTTATACAGTAAACTTTTCTTTTTCTATTTGATTTTCCTGTTTTGATTTTCAAACAATCAATTCAAACATCAAAACAAATCAAACCACCACCAAACTTTGGACAATTTTTTAGTTCTGTTTAACAACACAAACCAAGGTCCAATATAAAACAATACTTTTATTCTTTTAGGTTCTATTTAATAATTAAATAAAATAGTCATTACATATTAATTCAAATAGGTTTTGATTTATTAAAATCTCCATTTGAAATCTAAATATTATCAAAACCAAATCAGTAGGTTTTATTTGAAAATATAAAATACTTGGAAAACTTGTTTAAAATAATTTAACAAGTTTCGATGTTTAATTAAAATGGTAAAACCTTTATTTTAATAAAATTGGATATTAATAAATCCTCATTATTTTGTTTAAATAACCCTTTACTCCTTTAATCAAAACAAAATATTTTACTTCAAAAACTTGGCCAAGGTTTAATTTGTCTCTATAAAAATAGTCCTTATTTATATTTCTACCTTTTCATTTGAAAACCAAATCTTTTTATTAAAAGACCCTAAAATAGTAATTTCACTTATTTAAAATTTTCTTTATTAATTATTTATCTTTTCAAATCCCTTTAGGATTTGTTTGATAAAAAATAGGTTTGAAGGTTTCCAATTGGAATCAAGAGTTTCTTCTCACCCTGAAAATCAACAAAGTTTTATTTTATTCATTTATTTTTCACATAACAAGATTTGGGAAATCTTGGGATGTGACAGGCTACCACCCTTAAAAAAATATCGTCCCGAGATTTGGGAAGGCTAGGGTTACAAGTAGGCTCAAAGCATCTAGGGTACTACCACCCTTAAAACATTTCCAACTAGATTACATTTTGGCTTTCTTGGGATCTTGGGGAAACATCTCTGGGAAAACATCTGCATAGTGTCCTTTGTTTCCACACTTGAAACATGTGACAAGGCTGAGATCCTTCATAGGCTTGTTTATCTTGTGCTTCATCTTTTTTGGACAGTTGCTTGCATAATGTCCTTGGTTACCACAATTGTAACATGTGATAAGTTTGAGTTCTTCACGCATCTCTTGTGGACAGGTTGCCACATAATGGCCTAGCTCTTTGCAGTTGTTGCACCATACTTGGCCAATATCTTTATACTTATTCTTCTCTGGACATTCATTGGCATAGTGTCCCATTTCTTTACAATGATTACATTGCACATGGCTTTTGTCCTTCTTTTTCTTGGGTTTCTCCAAATCTAGGAGTGCTTCTAGTTCATGTTCTTCATATGTTATCTCATAGGTAGGAATGTCTACTGGTTTCTTTGACCTTCTATTTCTCCTTGGATAATTCATATGTCTCTTCTTTGGTCCTTTAAATTGGGTTGTATTGCATGGAGGTATAAGTGGAGATTTTCCTTTGTCCTCATCCTTCTTGGTAGACTTGGCTCCCTCTTGATAGTCTACAATCAGTTGTTGCACTCCACCTTGTTTCCTTTGTTCAACTATGGAATAGATGGGGCATTGGATAGGGACATGATTATTTCCTTCACATAGGTAACAAGTAGCTTGAGAGGTGGGACATTGGCCAACTGGATGTTTCTCTTCACAGTTGGGGCATTGATCTCCATGCTCCTTGGAAGTGTGATCCTTGTCTCCACAAATATTGCAAGCTTTGGTTCCTTATAGAATAACATCTTTGTCATCTTTGTTGTCACAAACTCCTTTGGAAGAGTTGCTTTCCATGTTGATCATTTGATCTGTCACTTTATGCAACAATTGGGCTTGGGTTTCAAAGAAACTTTGCATGGTTGGATCTTCCCCACTGGTGTTGGCTATGAATTGAGCTGTCACTTGGTTCAACTGGTTTTGGGTTGCTATAAGTTCTCTCAAGTTGTCCTCTTGGTTGTTGTTGGTGTCATCAACCTTGATGTTGGAGTCTCTTGGAGTAGTCATCTGTTTGGGTTGAATTGAGATTAGAATAGGCAAAATATCACTAAGGATTCTAATCACACACTTCACAATTCACACAAACAATGTGCAAGCAATCAGAAACAAACATTTCACTCAAACAACAAAGTTCAAACACATCTTTAGGCAACAAAATATTTTTGTTACACCACATAAGTTGGTGTGTTGGACTTAACTAAATATGGTGGTCCATCTATATGGTTCACTTGAGTCCTTTCCATCTCCCTTGGTTGATTCTTCTTGCATGAGATCATGGTTTCCTTGGTAAAACTCTTGGTCACAAAACTTCAAAGGTGATCATGGTTCCTTCTAAATTGTATTTCCTTAGTCTTCAAGTCTTGGGCAAGACTTCTTGTCTCACTTGTTGTCCTTAGTGATATCCAAGGTTGAAGTCCTTGGTGAAAATGCTGAAGATGTTGAAGTCATTAGAGTTGAAGATGTTGAAGTCATTAGAGTTGAAGATGTCTTTTGCACATGGTGAAGTCTTTGGCCATGGGGTAGGTTTTTCCATCAAGTTTGAAATAGAAGAGATGTGGAATCAAAACCAAAGTGGTTGAGGAAAGAGTTTACAAGATTGTTTGTAAATAAGTTTTGGAACAAATACAACTCCTATTTTTCTAACGGTTTTTGTCCAATCCTAGGGTTACAAATCCTACAGGCAACACAATGCTCTGATACCATCTATGGAGTTCCCAACCTTTAATAAGGTAGAGATCCCTGTGTTTACAATGCTAGTCCCTAGATCAATAGCTAGCATCCACAGTTAAGATGTAATATCAAGAAACAAAGGTCATAATACAACTTTATAACCAGGAATAAAATAATTCATTACATCTTACATAGCTCATTTGGCCATTACATTACATTGTAGAAGAATATCTATAAGCATGGGGTCCTTCATCTTCAAAGTGCCACAGGCAAACATGTTGGTTGTAGACATGTAATCCTATTTAACACACTTCACTAACACCAAACAAACCTGCAACATTACAAGTTACAGCCACAAGGGTCAATACATTTGAATTGTATTGGCAAGTTTCACTACTATGTAGGAATAAGTGGATCCTAACATTACATGCATATTTGGCTAAGTAGGGTTTTAGGCTCATTTGCAGAAAGAAATAGTTTTATCCTATATTTTCAAAATAGTTTTGATCTTTTGAAAAAAATCTTTCTGAACTCCTTGGAAACCTCCAAGTGCTTCAAGTCTCTTGTTGCCACTTTCAAGTTTTACTTTTAGAAATTGGAATGTCGAGATCTCCCATAGCTTCAGGCCTTAGTTGCTCAGTATTGTCCATAACCGGGGACACGGCTATGTACTTAGAATTTTGATCTTCTGCAGAAGTTGTACACTTTACCCACATGACACATTCTCATCTTGATGCCACCAGTGCCGCTGGATAAGTACTCACCAAGATGGAGTACTGGCAGATTGAGAACGTGACGAAGTCTTTCCATAGGGTCCTCCCAATACACAATGCTAGCTTGTCTTCAGGCACCAATGTAGGGTTCCTAGTTCCCTCATTCCAGTTAACCTGAAGAGGCCAATGCATGGGTCTTCCACTATGTAGTTGACTAAGCCAGTGCCCATTTAGCATGTGGTTGTACACGGAAGCCACTGTACGAGAAACATGTTCAATCTCTAAGTCCCTGGGTGGTTTTCTTTTAGTGCACATACAAAAAGAGATTGCCATATAAACATGGTTCCTTTTGTTGCCACCTTGTCCAAAACTTGAGTATCCTTGTCCACCCAGGTGGTTCATTGAGTACTTGTTTTATTATATAAAACATAAGTCTTTTCCCAACTTCATATAATCTCAACATGTATCTCATCTCAATATATATAGTAGGGCTAAGCATATTACAACTACATTGTTTTCACTAAGGAATGTATAAGGGTATCCTAATAGGATTTAGCATAGCAAAATATAGTAGTCCTTATCATGCATGTTTCAAAATCCACTAAGTGTAATGAAAATAGTAGGACTTGGATGTTGGTAGAGGATGTTGGTTCACTTCTTGATCTTGATAATATCACACTCTTCTAACTTCACTACAAATCAATCAAGCAAACATAGATTCAACTAGCATTCCAACCAATATTCAAACAATTTAACACACATAAAATAATAGAAACAAGGTCATGCATGCAAGCATGCAAAAGATAATTTTATTTGCAAAGGTGGTTTCTACTAGAATCTATACATTGTAAGGTTCAAAGTGGTCATTTTCTAAAGTGGCAAAACCATTTGCAAAAGGATTTTATATCAAATCATTTTTACATCAAATCATTATTTCACGTGGTGGAAAATGTTTTTAGCAAAGCAACAATTTTATATTGTTCACCAACTAAGTTGTTAATTCACAAAACTTGGTGTTTAGGGTCAGTAGGTTTGAATCAACACATTTTCCAAAGGTTTTTCTCAAAAATCATTTCCATATCAACATCAATGTTTTTATTTGACTAGAAATGAGCTAATTCAAGTATTTACTCCTAAACTTCACAAAATACAATTTTAAATCCATAAGTTGTTTCCTAGGGTCAGTAGGTTCACAAAAACCATTTTGCAAAGATTTCAACCCCAAAATCATTTTGGAATAAATTTTATATCCTAAACAAGCATACCCAAGTTTCTGCAAAAACAAACATTTTACCAGAAGCTTTTTACTAAACAAAGTGCATGGTTGGCTAGGGCTTGTTTTTCTGAATCCATTGATATAAAATTTTCAAATTTTGGACGTGTGGATCAAAAGTTATGCAAGTTACAATTTTGCATATAAATCAGATTCTAAATTATGTTTTAAACGAAACTAGTGCCACGCGGCGTGATATTACTGGCTAATACCGCTTCGGGTGGATTGAGCTCTCTGGACCGCTGGATCTCATTTAAATCATACGGCTCAGATGCGCTCATACCCCTTCGTCTAAATCTATTCCTAGCCGCAGGATTTACATCTAATCCATGGTCAAAGTTTGGCTGCAAGGCGCGAAGCGGCGGAGCACACTCTGGCGGTGGCGTCGTGGTGATTCCAGGAAGCAAAGAAGACAGGGAAGTGGCTCACCGTGTTCGCGTGACCGAGGTGAAGCTCAAGGTGGTCTCGAGGAGGCAAGGGGCGCACAGGAATGGCGGCAATTCCTCGCCGGAGTGGGTGGCGGCGTCAGGCGGCTCTGTTTGCTATCGGAGGTGAGGCTGCGGTTCACTCCGAGGCAAAACAAGGACACAGTTAGACGCGGGCGAGTGTGGCGTTCATGTGAGCATGATTGAGAGGGCTCGGGGTGGTCTGGCTTACCAGGGGGAGGTCGCCGGAGTTGCTTGCAGGCGGTGGCACTCAGGTTGTTGTTGTTGCCGACGCTATAGATCAAGCGCGGGCGAATGAGTGGGACGGGAAGATGCGCCAGGAGGTGGGAAGCAAGCTCGCGTGCAGAGAAAGGAGAGGGGCGGCGAGGTGTGGCCGGAATCGGTGGAAAACCTCGTCGGAGCAGTGGGGGCGCGGGCTCGAATTGGGGCAGCCTAGAGGAAGAGGGGGAGAGGTGAGTGGGGGAAAATGTCGAGTAGACACGGGCGGTTAAATGGGCGTAGTCACTGGAGGAATTAGGGCCGCTATCAACGCGTAATCAACACCGGAGTTATTCAGCTGCAACGGCAGGGGCGACGGGGTCGTGGTGGAGACGATGAACAGTAGGGTGGGGCCTTGCTGTCAGCAAGGGAGAGAGATAGGGAGAGGGGTCCACTCGTCTGTGACTGCGCGGGTGGTATTTTCGGTGGAAAACGATTCGCGCGTGGGGGGTTTTAGTTGGGCTGGAGCTGGGCTTGCTGGGCCAGATGAGTTGGGCTGAGCTCGATTCATTTTTTTTATACAGTAAACTTTTCTTTTTCTATTTGATTTTCCTGTTTTGATTTTCAAACAATCAATTCAAACATCAAAACAAATCAAACCACCACGAAACTTTGAACAATTTTTTAGTTCTATTTAACAACAAAAACCAAGGTCCAATATAAAATAATACTTTTATTCTTTTAGGTTCTATTTAATAATTAAATAAAATAGTCCTTAGTTATTAATTCAAATAGGTTTAAATTTATTAAAATCTCCATTTGAAATCTAAATATTACCAAAACCAAATTAGTAGGTTTTATTTGAAAATATAAAATACTTGGAAAACTTGTTTAAAATAATTTAACAAGTTTTGATGTTTAATTAAAATGGTAAAACCTTTATTTTAATAAAATTGGATATTAATAAATCCTCATTATTTTGTTTAAATAACCCTTTACTCCTTTAATCAAAACAAAATATTTTACTTCAAAAACTTGGCCAAGGTTTAATTTGGCTCTATAAAAATAGTCCTTATTTATATTTCTACCTTTTCATTTGAAAACCAAATCTTTTTATTAAAAGACCCTAAAATAGTAATTTCACTTATTTAAAATTTTCTTTATTAATTATTTATCTTTTCAAATCCCTTTAGGATTTGTTTGATCAAAAATAGGTTTGAAGGTTTCCAATTGGAATCAAGAGTTTCTTCTCACCCTGAAAATCAACAAAGTTTTATTTTATTCATTTATTTTTCACATAACAAGATTTGGAAAATCTTGGGATGTGACAATTAGTTCCCTCTTCAACTGGTGGAGCCAACTCCGGAACGACTTCCGGCGCTGCGCTACTCGCCATACTTTGGAGAGAAGTTTCAATAACCTCTTCTTGTTCTACCTTCCGACTACTGACACCTTTCGCGAGAAACTCTTTTTAGAAAGGATCCATTCTTGGCAACAAAAACTTTGCCCTCGGATCTGTGATAGAAGGAATACCCAATAGTTTCCTTAGGGTATCCTATGAAGACGCATTTTTCCTCTTTGGGTTCGAGTTTATCCGGTTGAAGTTTCTTCACATAAACATCGCATCCCCAAATTTTAAGAAATGACAGCTTAGGTTTGTTTCCAAACCACAATTCATACGGTGTCTTTTCAACGGATTTATATGGTGCCCGATTTAAAGTGAAAGCAGCAGTTTCTAGTTCATAACCCCAAAATGACAACGGCAAGTCCGTCAGAGACATCATAGATAGAACCATATCCAATAAAGTACGATTACGACATTCCGACACACCATTTCGCTGTGGTGTTCCGGCAGGTGTGAGTTGTGAAACAATTCCACATTCTTTCATGTGAGTGCTAAACTCGTAACTTAGATACTCACCTCCACGGTCGGACCGTAGAAATTTGATCTTTCTATTACGATGATTTTAAACTTCATTCTAAAATTCCTTGAACTTTTCAAAGGTTTCAGACTTGTGTTTCATCAAGTAGATATAACCGTATCTACTCAAATCATCCGTGAAAGTAACAAAATAACGATATCCACCTCGCGCCGACACACTCATTGGACCACAAACATCAGAATGTATGATTTCCAATAAAACTGTCGCCCGTTCCATTGAACCGGAAAACGGCGTTCTAGTCATCTTGCCCATAAGGCATGGCTCACATGTATCAAATGATTCAAAATCAAGTGATTCCAAAAGTCCATCCGAATGGAGCTTCTTCATGCGTTTAACACCAATATGACCTGAGCAAGCGATTACATATATGCAGATATATCATCATTAAGTTTAATCCTTTTAGCATCAACATTATGAATATGTGTAACATTATCATCGAGATCTAATAGAAATAAACCATTCATCATTGGTGCATGACCATAAAAGATTTCATTCATATAAATAGAACAACCGTTGTTCTCGGATTTAAATGAATAACCACTTTGCATCAAACACGATCCAGATACAATGTTCATGATCAGTGCAGGCACCAGATAATAATTATTTAAGTTTATAACTAATCCCAACGGCAAATGGAGAGGTAGCGTTCCGACGGTGATCACATCAATGCTTGATCCATTGCTGACACGCATCTTGACCTCACCCCTTGCTAGCGGTCGCTTGTTCCGCATCCCCTGATTCGAGTTACAAATATTAGCAACTGAACTGGTATCAAATACCCAGGTGCTACTACGAGCACTAGTCAAGTACACATCAATAACATGTATATCATATATACCTTTGTTTGCCTTGTCGACCTTCTTGTTTGCCAAATACTTGGGGCAGCTGCGCTTCCAGTGAACTGTCCCCTTACAATAGTAGCACTCAGTATCAAACTTAGGTCCAACTCGGGGTTTCTTTTCAGGCACGACAACCGGCTTTCCGCCCTTACTTCCCTTCCGTTTTCCCTTCTTGTCTTTCTTGAAACCAGTATTCCTATTGATCATCAACACTTGATGTTCCTTTTTGATCTCCACTTCTGCAGTTTTAAGCATTGATAGAAGCTCGGGGAGAGACTTCTTCATGCCTTGCATATTATAGTTCATCACAAAGCTCTTATAGCTAGGTGGCAGAGACTGTAGAACACGATGGATGCCTAAGTCAATGGGAATCGATATTCCCAATGTCATGGTATTGCCGACGAGTACGCCATGGAGGGGTCCTCACAGTGCGTGTTTAGAGACGTGGGGTAAGGCGGACGGTTGACGGGTACGAGGTAACACAGCTTACCCAGGTTCAGATCCCACAACGGTGGCGGAACCCTACTCCTGCTATAAATCACTATAATGGCAATACGCCGAGTTATAGAGATAGGTTCGCTGTGCAAGGTGTGTGTAAAACGATACTAGGTGGCGCCCTAAAGGCTCCCATAGGCCCAACTTATATAGTCGCCAGGTCCTAGGGTTACAGGGAAAAGTCCTAGCCGGACAGGTTACAGAGTCCTACACCGTCTATCACTAGTATTGTGTATCTTGTACTCCAAGGCTCCGGGTACGCTGGTGACTCCACCGTAGACTTCCTTTATCCGACATGGGCCTCCCTTCTGGATCCACCTAACTGGGCCGCCCAACAGGCCACAGGCCATGCTACCGACTATGGGACACCTGGGTTAGCCGGATAAGAGACATGCTATGATGATACCCATATAGCATATCCCGAACAGTAGCCCCCGGAGAACTCCGAGATCTTGCACCATCTTGCCTCTTCCCGTGGAATGCTCCGTCTAGGTGGATGTCGGCAAATCGTCAAGCAATATCTTGTAGTCCTCCCAAAGAACCCTGCAAAGGTTTCTCCGTCTTCTACGAGTAAGTCGGAGAAAGGCTGAATCTGCCATCGTACGCTTCTGTTGTCGGATTAAATCCGTCCATGCCGGAATCTTCGATGGAACAGCTCATCTACCATGTCAGTTATGACGACGTAGGCTGTAGGTCAGCGACGCCTCATAACTCAGACATGCAGAGAACGCAATCATATCCGATTTTCCCGCGCGAGCGATGCGAACCGTTGGCGGCGGCGGTGGGAGACGTGGCAAAATTACCGCGCACGTTCACGAACATGCCGTCTACGCGGCAACCGTCCGATTAGCTGCACGAATCTTGACGCAGAGTAAGATAAATAGTAACCGTGGGACACTTGCCACTTTTTCACCCCATTATCTCGTGTCGTCGTCTTCTTCCTCCAGCCGCACGCCTCCTCGAGGTCTCCGCGGAAAACCTCGAGAAACCCTAGCCTCTCTCTGCACCAGTCGCTTCCTTCCATTCCTTTCATGGCTAGCAGCAGCTCCTCCCCATCGATGGCGGCGTCGGGCGAAGCCACGGCGAAGCCGGCGAGCTCCGTCGTCGTGCCCCCAGAGGGCCTGGTGATCCCCGTGTCAGCGGTGATTGAAACCACCGGCGGCGACCACAATCTGGCGGCGCTAGAGCCTCTGGAAGAGGAACCAGATTCACACAAAGGCGACTGGCGCTGCTCGGACATCACCGACCGCGACATCCAAGAGATGGTCGCCGAAGGCTACCTCCCCGTCATGGAGGGGCTCGCCTGGCAGGCGGCGCCGGCCGGCGAGGTGACCCCTTCTCCCCAAGCCGGAGAGAAAGTGTATCTCAAGGCGCAATTGGTACGCGACATTTCTCTGCCCATCTCCCACTTCTTTCTGTCCGTCTTGAATCACTTCAAGGTACAACCCCATAACCTCTCCCCCAATAGTATCTTAGTGCTTAGCAACTTCGCGGCACTTTGTGAGGGTTACCTAGGGATTAAGCCTAGGTTAGACTTGTTTGTGTATTTCTTCACCGTCAAACGTGAAGCCGGACACAGTAGGGAGGAGCTTAGGAACTGCGGCACCATAAGCTTCAAGATCCGACCTAGCCGGCGGTTCTCCGACATATTCGGCCACGAGTCGTGCAAAAACTGGCAGCGGGCGTACTTCTACGGCCCCGACATTCCTTTGGCGGGCCGAGAAGTAACGTACCCGGACTTCGTGGATGGAGCTGCCGCTGAAGTCTCCACATGGCAATAAGGCGGATCGAATGGTTTGTAGAGACGGGTCTAACCGGCTTGGACCTAGCCATGTGCTGGTTCATCAGGCGGATCCAACCTCTGCAGCACCGCACGAAGTTTATGCACGAGTACACTGGCGACCGAAGGGATACCCTCCGGATCTCCGAGGACAACTTCTCGAGCGACTCCGTCAAGTTCCGCCTTAAGGACATCGTCAAGGTGAAGGATAAGAAGCGTGGCTTCACCCTCACCTACGACATGTTCGTAGACGGAAAGTGCCCAAAGGTAGATATTTATTTTCGGTGCATGACATTGCTCCAGTTTTTCCGTCTTGCCAATACCATCTTGTCTAACACGATGATCTCTCACTTAACAGCTTAGCGATCTAGAGGAGGGCAACCTGGCTGCCAAAATCTACGATCCAAAGATGAAGGAAGTCACGGTCGTGTCCGACGATGATGCCCCGTTGGCGCGAAAGCGGAAGAGCTCCACCTCTGACGCTGCCGACGGAGGTAAGAAGAAGAAGACGGAGGGTGGAGCCTCCAAAAAGAGTACTGCCGCCCTGGAGGCGGAAAAGAAGAAAGCCACCGGGATGTTTGCCAAAGCGCCCCCTAGTGTAAGCCTCTCATTCTCCGACATCATCTCATTTATCTGTCTTATTCCTGTACATATGCATTTTGCACGTTTCAGGAAGAAAGCCACAACCAGCCTCAAGAAGTCCTCCAAGAGTCTTGGGGCTTCTAGAAATATCAAAGATATGCTGCATCGCGACTCCTCCCCCGCCATCGCCCCTGCTACTCCTGCCGTCAAGCCCTCCTCTGCTCCGACAAGCTCCCAAGTCCAGGAGGCACCAGGCCCTTCCGCCATGGAAGTGGACTCTGGCGCCTCTACCGAACTAGCTGTCGTCGGCGAGCAGGCGACGCAGGAGAGTGCTGCTCTTCAAATGGCTGAAGCTCCGGCTAAGGATGCCATCGGTAGCAGCAAAGCGGTGATAGGAGCCGGTACCTCTGCCGAAGGCGGCGCCCCTACTCCCCAGAAACCCTTCGAGTTCCCCAAGATAGTTTACCCGACGCTCATGCCGAGTAACACAACTATGGTTCCTGGAGGAGTGCCGTCATCTCCGACATGCGGTCTTGAGGAGCTACTCCAGCAAGCAGACATCTTGCGAGGAAACAGCATTGCCTTTGGCAAGCTGCTGGCCAAGAGCGCTACAAGCCTCAAGATCATCGCACTTGTAAGTTTTACTTTTCCTTTTGCATTTCGTATGAGTATCCCACTATAGCCCCCGAGGATGTATACGGAAAACCATAGGTTTTGCATCTATATGCTCTAAGAATGACTAAGTTATAAAAAACTCTAACTGTAGCCCCCAAGCATTTAGATGGAAGAAATTATTCCGACTAGATGCTTTAAGAGTAGCATACATAGTGTTTATATTTTTCAGTGCCGTAGGCCCCCAAGCGTCTAGTTGTAACTGAATTAGTTCCGACTAGATGCTTAAAGGAAAGCTAAGCATTTTCCGAGCTAAAAACTTTATACTGTAGCCCCCAAGCTTCTAATCGAGAATTGAATTAGCTCCGACTAGATGCTTAAAGAAAATCTAAGCATATTGCTAAGTTAAAAACTCTCGTTTTAGCCGCCGAGCATCTAGGTGGAAAATCTCCGACTAGGGGCTCCAAGCAGACCAAACAGCGATATAACTTTGTATTTTTTTCCATAGAACGAGAATGCTCAGAGGGGCATGGCCAACGACAAGTATCAGAAGATGCGCGCAGACCTTGAAGCTAAAAAGGGTAAAACCGCCATCTTGAAGGAACAGATAATCAAAAACAAGAGTCTATTTTCTTATTACGCATTTCCGTTTTCACTGTGCACTTTGTTTTCTCTGACTTGCAGAACATGTTGCCAAGGCCAAGGACATTGTTGAGCAGTCCAAGCATATCCAACAGCTGGACAGCGAGAACAAGATCCTGAAGGAGGAGAGGAAGGAGATGTTGAAGATGCACGAGGACTCTATGAAAGCCTTGCAGGATTCCGCCTCTGTGGAGATCAACCGCTTGAAGGAGGAGCTTGCGATCCTAAAGGATCAGAAGCAAGCTGCCGATGAGCAAAACCTTCGCCATAGCAAGGAGTTTAAGCTCCTCCAACAAGAGAAGGAATCCTTGGCGGATATCGTCTGGCAAGCCAAGGCCAGCATCTTCAGTAAGTGTCCTCCACCTTGTAGTTCTATAGTCTGGATACTTAGAATTTATTGAACTCGTGCAATCCTTGTCGGAATTTCTAGCGCCTATGGGTTTAACCCGCTCGCCTCCTTCGGACAAGGAATGCATGATTATTGCCGGCAACTTCATCAACACCGCCATCGCCCAAGCCAAGGAGATTGCCAAGCCCCTCCAGATTTATATCAAGGCCTCGAACTCCATGGTGAAGTACTCGGAGATTCTGCACCGAGCCCCCAAGCGTGTCGCAAGCTGGAAAGCTTCATGCGCACGGGCTGGCGCAAGGATGGCGTTTTCTATGGTGAAGGCACACTATGAAGATGCCAACATCGACACGGTGACATCTGGTATCCCAGACGTGGATGATGACGGCAAGGAGATCTATCACGAAGCCATCCTGTCATCACTCGCGGGGTATGATACCAGAGTTGCCGAGTTGGTAGATGTTGACGTCTTCGTGCCCAGGAACTTTCTTGACAACACCAACCTAGAATCCTCCGAGTCTCACCACAGCGCCGACGCTGAGGGTGATTCTCCAGCTGGTGATGATGCGGCCTCCAAGTCCCCTGCACCCAAAGAGTGAAAAACACTTTGTAATTCTTGTTTCATCCTAGACGTATGCATTGAAAAAACTTGGCGATGTAATCTTAAGGCGGAAAACAATGGTTGTCGTATCCTTCTACTTAAGAATTAATTCCCAGTATGTATATATTTTTAAGCAAGTGTTGGCTTATCCATTACTTTGGTTTTTATGCTTGACTTTTCGTGAGTCAGAAGACTCGTTGTCGGAACCATGTGCTTAGGTGATGATGCCCAATGGCACCGTCAATAACCTGAGCACAAAATCACCGACAATAAGTGTCGAAAGTCACTACTCCAGAATCCACATAAAAACAACAAAGAACGTGTAAACCAGAAAACTTAAGCAAACGCCCGTAGGCAGAATTTTCACAAGTGCAATCGCAAGACTTGTGCATAAGAGTTTTATATGATCCAAAAATGAACACTAAAGGAGGTAAAAGACTCAGCAAAATGAGTGAACCAAAGAGCTTTATTTCATTGATCACATATGAGGTACACAATTAGATAAAAAATGCTAAGTGTAGAAGGGACGTAGCTGTGCTATGTTCCATGGTCGATCAAGCTCCGGGTAGTCATCATCCGGGTCACGTCGCTTACGCTTATGATCCTTATTGGGTCTATCCTTGAGTTCACGATTGTCGACAAGGTAGTAAGACCATTGAGTAGAGCCTTGCTTATGATGAATGGTCCTTCCCATGGCGGGGATAATTGGTGTGACTTCTTCTGCTTAAGTCGGAGCACCAAATCCCCCTCTTTAAACGAGCGATGCCGAACGCGGCGACTATGGTAGCTGCGTAGCTTCTGCTGGTAGATGGCAGATCTTTGGCATGCCAAAACGCGCTCCTCCTCGAGAAGGTCCACATCTAGGCGTCTGGATTCTTCAACGTCATCTTCGTCGTAGGCGGCAACTCTTGGTGCATCGTGGAGGATGTCGGAAGGTAGGATGGCTTTGCTCCATATACCATGAAGTAAGGGGTGTAGCCGGTGGATCTGTTGGGTGTGGTTCGTAAACTCCACAGTATAGATGGTAATTCTTCTGCCCAGGCTCCAGCTGCTCTATGTAGCGGTGCCTCAAGACGTGGCTTGATTCCCTGCAGAATTAATCCATTATCCCGCTCAACTTGACCATTGGACTGTGGGTGTGCCACAGATGCAAGGTCAAGTCGGATGCCCTTGTCCCAGCAATAGGCCTCCACTTCTCCGAGTGATAAGTTGCTTCCATTGTCGGTGATGATGCTATGTGGGAGACCAAATCTCACCACTAGATCTCGGACAAACCTGAGGGCAGTTGCCCCATCAAGCTTTCTAATGGGTTTAGCTTCTATCCATTTGGTAAATTTGTCAACTGCTACAAGCAGATGCGTAAACCCACATGGTGCCGTTTGTAACGCCCCCACCATGTCTATCCCCCAGACTGAAAACTTCCAAGTTATTGGTATTGTTCGCAATTCTTCAGCAGGAACATGTGGTTGTCGGGCATAATACTGGCATCCTGTGCATGTCTCAACCAGCTTGTCGGCGTCGCCTTCATGTCACCAAGAGAATCCTTCCCGGAAGGCTTTTGCGACCAACGATCGAGGAGCGGCGTGATGCCCGCAATCTCCGAGATGGATTTCGCGTAGGATTTCCATACCTTCTAGCTGGGAAACACACTTTAGGTATACACCAGTAGTGCTCCTCTTCCGTGTTCGAGATATTCCATGAACGGTTTTGTCCAAGCCGGAGGGATCTTTGTCACCATGTTGACGAAAGAGTCAGCTCTATCCGGGTTGTCGATGTCGGCGCCCTTCACGGATGGTGTGCGTAGATGCTCTAGAAAAACTCCTGGCGGAATTTGCTTGCGCCCTGATCCAAGTTTAGACAGTAGATCAGCCGCCTCGTTTTGCTCCCTAGGCACTGTAGGGTTTCGTAGCATGGTAAACAAAAACTTTCTATCGCATACAAACAAAAAAGCCAAGATCTATCTACTAGATTGTAGCAATGAGTCGATGGAATAACTTACCCTCGAAGATTCCAAAGTGTTTAACGAGAGCGGATTCTCGTGGGTGATGTAGTCGTACTCTTTCCGATCTCAAGATCGCGTAGACGATCCTTCCAGCGCCACGTTCCAGCAGCGCTCCCGCAGTCGGTCACACGTTTGGTACTCGACGAAGACCTTCCTCTCCCTTGTTCCAGCAGGCAGCGGAGGTTGTAGCACTCTCCTCGCGATTCCGGCAGCACAACGGCGTGGTACCGGAAGTAGAAGGGAGATCTCGCAGGGCTTCGCCTTAAGCCGGAGCGAGTATGGTGGAGTATGAGAGAGTCCCTCGATGATCTAGGGTTTAGACACGTCGAGGAGGAAGCTTGGCCGGCAGCTAGGGTTGCTAGGCGGCGGCGGCTTGACCTAGGGCGGCGGCGGCGGCGGCAGTAGGTGGCGGCGCCGACGGCTTAGGGTTTGGAGGCGGGGATCTTATGTGTCTAGGAGGGGAGCCCTGCCCCTCCTTATATAGGTGGAGGGGCCGGCCGACCAAGGGGAGGGGAGTCCCTCCCCAACTCGTCTTGGAGGTGGGCCGGCGGTGGAGGAGGGACTCCTCCCCAACTCGGTTTCCTCCTCTTTCTCCACATCCCAAAAATAGCCGTTTGACTTTCAAACTTGGCGTTTGACTTTTCAAACTAGGATTTAAATAAACCCTCTATTTTATTCAGCGATGACACCGAGTACATGATGCAATCATACCAACTTGATATAAAACATTCATGTACCCTTCCCCTCCGGAGTGCTGGACATTGCGGAACCTTCTAGAACATTCCCAATGAAAACACCGGAACCATTCTCCAACTCTGAAACGGGACTTTCCTTATATGAATCTTATTCTCCGGACCATTTCGGATCTCCTCGTGATATCCCAAATCCCATTCGAGAATCCAAACAACATTCAGACTCTTTCTCATCATTCCATAATTACTCAAACAACGTCGAATCCTTAAGTGTGTCTCCCTACGGTTTGTGAATTATGCGGACATGATCGAGACACTTCTCCGAACAATAACCAATAGAGGAATCTGGAAATTCATATGGCTCCCACATATTTCTATGATTACTTTGCGATCGAATGAACCACTTACATATGATACCAATTTCCCTTTGTCTCACGATAGTTTACTTATCCGAAGTTATGATCGTCGGTATCTCTGCATGCCTAGTTCAACCTCGTTACCGATAAGTACTCTTTTCTCGTTCCCATGATATGTGATCCCTTGTGAGCCAGTCACATGCTTGCAAGCTAATTTGATGACATTTCACCGAGAGGGCCCGGAGTATATCTATCCGTCATATGGATGGACAAATCCCACTCTTGATCCATGTGTCTCAACCAATACTTTCCGAACACTCAATGCCACCTTTATAGCTACCCAGTTACGGTGTGGTGTTTGATGTCATCAAAGCATCCATCCGGTAAAGGTGATATGCATGATCTCATGGTCGAAGGAATTAGGTTATTATGTATCAGAAAGCATATAGCAATTGAACTATTAAAATGACTTGATCTTTATGCTATGCTTCTCTATAGGAGTATGTCCATCATATCATTCTCCTAACGATATGATCTTGTTGTTAATAACATCTCAATGTTCATGATAGGGAAACCACCATCATTTATTAACCAACAAACTAGTGATGTATAGAGCCTTTACTAGGGACTTCAATGTAAGTTTACAAATCACACAAGTATCAATGTTTCCTTGTTAATACTATTATAGCATGAATGTAAACATTTATCATAAACACAAAGATATAATAATAACTATATTTATTATTGCCTCTAGGGCATATCTCCAACAGGAACATACTTGACTTCGTAGCCCAAGAAGCTTTTGGCTATCTCGTCCACTTCGTTGCGATATGACGCCATCATAGGGTTCCACGCAATCCAGGTGCCAGCCACCTGCTGGGCAACCAAGTCGGAATCTCCACAGCAAACTATGCGCTTGATGCCAATATCCTTGGCTACACGTAGTCCGTGAATGAGTGCTTCATACTCCGCAATGTTGTTTGTAGCCTCGAAGTGGATCTGCAGAACATAGTGTAGCTTGTCTCCTTTTGGTGACTATAGCAATACAGCAGCCCCCGAGCCGTTGAGCAGCTTTGATCCATCAAAGTGCATCACCCAGTACTCTAGTTCTGGCAACGGAGTGGCATCTGGCATCTCCGTCCAATCTGCAATAAAATCCGCCAAGGCTTGTGACTTGATAGCGTCGCGTCTCTTGTAGGTGATCTCGAAGGTGGCAAGTTCAATGCCCCACTTTGCGATTCGGCCCCTGCTATGTCATTGTTGTTGATAATGTCGGACAGTGGAGTCTTGCTCACTACTGTGATTTGGTGCTCCTGAAAGTAATGCCTCAGCTTCCGAGAAGCAAGGAATACTCCATAAGCTATCGTTTGGTAGTGCGGGTAACGCTGCTTGGACTCCGTCAAGACCTCGCTTGCATAGTAAACTGGTCATTGAACTCCGTGCTCGTAGCCTGGTTCCTTCCGCTCTACCACGACGGCGATGCTGATAACCCGGTTGGTTGCCGCCATGTAAATTAACAGGGGCTCACCAGGCTCGGGTGCTGCAAGGATGGGCGCTAAGGAAAGAATCTCCTTGTGCTGCTTCAATGCTGCATCTGCCTCGTCCGTCCATGTGAATTTTTCCGCCTTCTTCAGTAACTTGTACAGCGGCAGAGCCTTCTCTCCAAGTCGGCTGACGAACCGACTAACTGCACAACAAAACCTGTTAGTCGTTGGATGTCCTTTAGGCATGTCGTACGGTTTATGTTTAAGATGGCCTTGATTTTCTCCGGGTTGACCTCGATTCCGCGCTGGGAAACGATGAAGCCCAACAGTTTGCCGGCTGGAACCCCGAAGACGCATTTCTTAGGGTTGAGCATCATGTTGTATTTCCGGAGATTATCAAAGGTTTCTTTTAAGTCGGAGATTAAGTCACTTGACTTTTTAGACATCACCGCGATATCGTCCACATAGGCATGAACGTTCCGACCAATTTGGTCATGAAGGCAACGTTGCATTGTCCGCTGGTAGGTAGCACCTGCATTTTTCAGCCCAAAGGGCATCGTGACGTAGCAAAACGTGCCGTAAGGAGTAGTGAACGAAGTGGCCAATTGGTCCGACATCCTCATCTTGATCTGGTGGTATCCTGAGTATGCATCGAGAAAACACAAAAGTTTCGAGCCAGCCGTTGAGTCAATGACTTGGTCAATGCGAGGCAAAGCAAACGGATCTTTGGGACATGATTTGTTCAAGCCGGTGTAATCAACGGACATTCTTAATTCATTGGTTCCCTTTTTGGGGACAAGTACAGGATTGGCCACCCATCGGGTGTGAAGGACTTCTCGGATAAACTCAGCCTTAAGTAACCTAGCTATCTCTTTGCCAATGGCGCGTCTCTTCTCATCTCCGAAGCGTCGTAGAGGTTGTTTCACTGGTTTACATTTTGGATCTATGTTTAAGATGTGCTCGGCAAGTTCCCTAGGTACACCTTTCATGTCGGCAGGTTTCCAGGCAAAGATGTCCCTATTCTCACGGAGGAACTCGACGAGCGCGCTTTCCTATTTGGGATCCAGGTTCGTCCCAATGGCGATGGTCTTGGAGGCATCGCCTACCACAAGTTCCACCGGCTTGGTCTCGATGGCGGCCTTGAACGCAGGAGCGGAGTCAGAGATTTGCTTCTTCGACGCGGGCATCTCTGAGTCATTGACCTTGCTCTGGATCTCCTTGAATTCTTCGTTGTAGAGGACAGCTTCTGCAATGGCTGCTTCATTGATCTCGCAGTCCCTTGCCTTGGTAAAGCTTCCGGATATGGTGATGACATCGTTCGGTCCGGGTATCTTGAGCTTGTTGTAGACGAAGCATGTCTTGGCCATGAACGTGTGGAATATGTCGCGGCCGAATATGACGTGGTACACGCTCTTGAAGGGGACCAACTCAAAGGTCTTGCGCTCTTGGCGGTAATTATTAACGTCGATAAAGGCTACCTGAAGTGTGATGCACCCAAGGGACCGAGCCTCCCGACCAGGAACTATGCCATGGAAAACGTTGTTGGTCCGCCTTAGGTTTGCCTCCGTCAAGTTCATCTTCTGCAGTGTATCCAGGTACATGATGTTGATGCTGCTTCCACTATCCACCATGCACTTGGTGAACTCCACGCCGTCAATCAATGGGTTGATGACCATGGGGTACTGGTTCTCCGTGGGCACAAGGTCTGGGTGGTCTGTCCTGTCCCAAGTGATTGGGACCTCCGACCAGCGCAGGTATTGGGGAACTGGGGGGAGAGTGGCCATCAGGATCCTTAAAGAGGTCTTCTGTTGTTGGACGGTGGGGGTGCCAAGGAAAGTGTGGTAGACTGGGGCCTTCTTTGCGAAGGGGTTCTTGCCCTTGTGGTCCCTCTTGGCGGCGTGCTTGGGGTCAATGTCCTCGCGGTCTATTCTTCCGACTTTGCTTATAGCCGGATTCCGGGTCTTCCTTGAGGTCGTTGATGAACTTGCAGTGTCGATTGGTATGGGTGGCCTTACCGCTGGCGTCGAGGTGTACGAGGCACGTCATATCGCGGTACTCTTCGTAGGTTTGGGGAACACGGAGCGGCGCCGAGTTGGATTCACTTCCTCGTTGCTGCCCATGGCCTACTCCCCTTCCTCGGCCACGTTGTCCGCCTTCTCCTCGTCCTGAAAAAGTCATTGCGACCATGTTGGTAGATTGCTTTTCTTCTGGAGCGGTTTTCTGCTTTGTACTGCTGTTCCTCTGAGCTTGAGTTGGAACGGCCGTTGCTGGCAAAGAGCCACGAGCATCATCATCGACAGCTGCGAACTCGCTAGCAAACTGAATCATCTGATTCAAGTCAAGCTGATGATTGTCCTGCAAGCGCTTCAGCTTATGTCGGAGCAACGTGCCCCTTTCCAACCCATCGATGAAGGCGGCCATGGCGGTCTGGGCGTGCACTCCTGCGCAGGAATTCTTCATGTCCAGCCAGCGGGAGAGGTAGGCGCGAGATGTCTTGTCTTTCTCCTGCACGCACCGCTGTAGATCGCCCACAGTGCAGGGACGCTTGTATGTACCCTCAAAGTTCTTGGTGAATGCTTCTTGCATATCCAGCCAGTTGTAGATAGATCTCTCCGGCAAGTCGTCGATCCATTGACGGGCCATTCCTGCCAACATTAACGGGAGGTACTTGACGGCGACGTTGGGGTTGCCTCCGGCAATCTCCACCGCGTTGCCGTAGTCCTGCAACCATGTGGCGGGCTTGGCGGCGCCGTCATAGGGCTTGATGGTCTTGTCAATCCAGAAACCTTTGGGGTAAATTGCGGACCGTATTGTAGGTCCAAAACAACGTGGTCCCAGGTATGGTCCTTCTCGGGCCTCGTGGATCTTATCGATCTGCGAACGTGCATCGTATGGCTCCGGGTTCTTCTTCTTGTTGTCAACAGGGGACGGGCTGCGTGAATGATGCGGGCCTCTTCCGCCATGGTGACTGCTTGGCGGCGACAGAGGCGAAGGTGGTGGTGGGTTACCTTCTTGCTGTTACCCTCCTGTGATGCCCCACGCCTGTCGCGGTTGCTTGTCGGACCCGGAGGATCCTAGTGTGTCCTGCTCTTGTGTCCTTGGTGGCGCTCTTCATCATGACGGGTCCGTGCCGCGTTGTCGCGGATGATGAGGCCGCACTGCTTTGGTGAGGGCATATCCGTACGATGGTGAGCCTTGTAATCTTCGTGACATCGGGGGGATCGGGGCAGTGGCGATGGGCGACGAGGTCAGGCTTTTCCTCCGTGGTCGGAGGATATGGGGATAGCATCCTTCCTATTGCACGCATCCCTCCGTCTTCGTTCTGATGAACCCGTCTGTGATCCGACATCCTGAGGAGATCTGTCCCTTGGCGGTTTGTACTGGCTAGATCGGCAGAGCACTGGGTCAAACTCAAGCCTCTAAGAGGTGGCCTTTTCCTGCTGCTTTACCGCCTTGGCCACTAGGTCATAGACCTGTTCTACTGCCTCAGGCAATCTATCCTGCTCCAGAAGGGTCTTGGCGACGGTGAGGTTAAGGAGTGGGGTGGGCATCACCTGCTTGCCTTCACTGTCAATGTATGGCTTGGCCTGTGCCGGCTTCGACGGAGCCCATCCTAGGTTGCGCCATACACCAGGATCGTTGATGACGCGAGCCAGAGCCTTCTTAGCCTTCTGCTGCTGCAGTAGAGTCTTGTACTCGGCCTCCATTGCTCTGGCTTTCTCTATGGACTTCTGCGCATTGACCAGGTCTCGATCTAGTTTAGCGCCTTGCTCCGCGATGGCTTGCGCTTCCTCCAAAGAATGCTTTGGCGCTTCTCGCTGTCGAGTCACGTTCCGGATATGATCAACGGTTAGTGGCTCAACGAGGAGATTGCCGTACATCACTCTATCAGCTAGAGTAACATGGGTTGCTGCCGACGTAGATGCTGGAGGCGGCAAGTTTGCGGTGTTGTTGTTGCTCAGACCGGTGCCGAAGTTCTCGCGGTCAGATCGGGTTAGTGAGGAGGCATGACCTTTGCGCGATCATCGTCGGCAGCAATAAGTGGCCCCTTCCCCTTTTCCAGTGCAGTAGACGGAGCTTGCCTGGGTTGGTCTTCATCCATCGCCGTCCCAATGGTGACGAACACCCCTCGGGACATGACGGTATTATTAGCTTGCTCGTCGCGCGAGTACTCCTCCTCCATCTCCTGCATAGCGGAGTCTAGCTCTTCTGGACTGAAGTCTATCTCCTCCGAATCTGCACTGAAGTCAGCATAAAGCGCATCAATGACAGAGTCGGAGGGTGCCAGGACTTCCTCGATGACGGGCGGTGGAGGTGCAACAACCTCGACGATGGCTGGAGGTGGTGGTGCTGCTGCGATGATGGCAGCCGGAGGTGGTGGTGGTGGCTGAATTGGAGGGGCTCCGTCAATGAGCGCAAGCGCTGTCTGAGCTGCCGTTTCGGCCTCCGCGTATTTGTTGACGGTGTTCACCATGCCCTCGAAGGTAAGGCGTCCTGATGCCTGCTGCCCCCTTAGAGATTGTTGGAGAAGCGTGCCATGGTCCAGTCCTTCCACAAAGTGATAGATAGCATCATCATTGGGGTAGTTGGTCAGGTCGGACCGTATATAGAGCCACCTGGCGAGGTAGTCGCGGGGGTTTTCTCCCTCTCTCTGAATGCAGTGAGCCAGATCGAAGATGGTAACCACGCCGACGAACTTGGATCTCTGCTGTCCAGACGCATGGACAAAGCCGGCGGATTTGCAGTGATCTTCCACGTTTATATCCTGCACAGGGGCGGTTTGGGTGGGTCTTGAATTTTTCTGATCTTTGTCGGCAATATCCGAAGAGAGATCCGACATTGATCCTTCCGCGAATGTGTCCTGCCCGTAGGCGGTCCGTGCGGGTCTTGAATTTCTCCGATCTTTGCCGGCAAACTCTGAGGAGAGGTCCGACATCGATCCTTCCGCGAACGTATCCTGCCCGTAGGCGGTCCGTGCTGGCCTTGTTTCTCCTTCGACTCCCAGGGAACTAGTGCCCGAGTCGGTTTCGCCGATGAAGAGGTGGATGTCTCCGATAGGAACGATCAAACACCGCGTAGGGTTCGTCTTCACCGGGAACCAGAACTCGTCGGGGGGGACGATCGGAACGTTGTCGGAGAAGAGAACACGACCGATGGCTACGGTTTTGCCGATTCCTGCGAAGATCTTGGTCCTCGCCCGCTGAAGAGCCTGAAGCGCCTCTTGCCCCACGGTGGGCGCCAACTGTCGTGGTATTGCCGACGAGTGCGCCATGGAGGGGTCCTCACAGTGCATGTTTAGAGACGTGGGGTAAGGCGGACGGTTGACGGGTACGAGGTAACACAGCTTACCCAGGTTCAGATCCCACAACGGTGGTGGAATCATACTCCTGCTATAAATCACTATAATGGAAATACGCCGAGTTATAGAGATAGGTTCGCCGTGCGAGGTGTGTGCAAAACGATACTAGGTTGCGCCCTAAAGGCTCCCATAGGCCCGACTTATATAGTCACCAGGTCCTAGGGTTACAGGGAAAAGTCCTAGCCGGACAGGTTACAGAGTCCTACACCGTCTATCACTAGTCTTGTGTATCTTGTACTCCAAGGCTCCGGTACGCTGGTGACTCCACCGTAGCCTTCCTTTATCCGGCATGGGCCTCCCTTCTGGATCCACCTAACTGGGCAGCCCAGCAGGACACAGGCCATGCTACCGACTATGGGCCACCCGGGTTAGCCGGATAAGAGACATGCTATGATGATACCCATATAGCATATCCCTAACACCCAAGGACACAAGCTTACCGGCGTAACCCGACATTTTGAGTACATGCTCACTTACGGAGCTATGTTCTTCCATCATGCAGCTAAAGAAATTTTCTGAAGCATTGTAGCTCTCTACAGCAGAATGTGTGTCGAAAATCATTTTCAACTCACCCATTGTATCAAATGCATTGCCGTTTTCGAAACGCTTTCAAAGTTCCGGCTCGTGCCCATACAATATGCCGCAATGAACTAAGTTGTGGTCCTCCTGATGAGTCTTATAGACATTCTTCTCCTCGTCCGGGGCATCCTGAAAGGGTGGGGGGCCTAGCGGTGCTTCTAGCACATATTGCTTTTGTGCAGCAGAGAGGAGAATCCTCCAATTCATGGCCCATTCGGTAAAGTTGCTGCCGTTCGTTGCAAGTTTCTCTTTCTCCATGAACACATTGAAATTAAAAGCAGGTGGTGCCATCTACAACAGAATTTGTAAAGTTTAGACTAATTTTATGATAGATTGAGTTCAACTAATCCATATTACGAATGAACTCCCACTCAAAAACGACATCCCTCGTGTCCTTTTGGTGATTACATGAACCAAATCCACTACACCAAGTATGATCATCACGCGAGTCGGTGTAGTTTCAAAGGCGAGCATCAAATGGGCATCATATCTACTATATGACTCATGCTTAACCTTTCGGTACGTGTTCCGAGGCCATGTCTGTACATTCTAGGCTCGCCAAGTAAGAACCTTAGTATTCACGTGTGTAATTGTCTTACACCCGAAATATGGTCGTGGATCCAAGAACACCCGATCATCGCGTGATGTCTTGGAGCGACGAAAACATAATCGGTGCATACTAAAGGAAGAACACATTCTTATCTTGATATTTAAATGAGGGATCATCTTATTATGCTAATAAAACGCCAAAAAAGCAATATAAGATGCTATGAAACATCACATGTTTATTAGTGGAATGATATGGTTTTCGCATATGATCTCTATCATGTGCACCGTGGTATGATCACTATCATACCTTTATGTGTAAGGCCAAGGTCTATGGAACTTACACGTTATATGTGTTGTACGAGTATCATCTCATACTTCTACTTACAACATCACCATATCATAACACTAGCCCAGCAACAATCTAAACTAGATGCCTCTAATTTATCCATTGCAAGTTTTTACGTGGCTTAAGACTTTCGAGATAGAACCGTTCATACCTACGAACATGAACCACAACGAGAATAACCAAATTGTTGACAACTCTTTGCAAAATAGATATTGACTATAGTAGGAGAGACAGACACCCGATAGCCACTTATGCAACTAGTTGCATGTCAAGCGTGGAATAGGTCTCATGTGCGAGGACATGTAAAGTTTGTCCGGGCAGCTTCATCCCACTATGCCACCAATATCCAAAATTACAACTAAGGAGCAACAACATGATCATCATCGCCCACATACTCATATGTGTACTACCCGTGTAAAGCATCTACGCATATATCCGGCTCTGATACCACTGTCGGGTTTGTAGCATAGAAAACAAAAAATTTCCTACGATGTGAACTATGTACCAAGATCTATATACTAGATATAAACAACTGGCAGATGTATATCCGTAGAGAACATACCCTTGAAGACCGACAAAGCTTAACGAGTTCAACTCATGGTTGATGTAGACGATCTCTTGCCGATCTCAAGATCGAGAGGAAGTCCTAGCGCCGCAAATCAGCACCGCATCCATGCTCACACGCACGTCTGAGGCATCGAGCAACCTCCGCCTCCTCGCTCCAGCGATGCAGCGGAAGCACAACTCTTTCTTGACGAATAGCCACCGGGAACATGTATCTCGCTAGTCCAAGACCGTGGGGGATAAATTCTAGAGGGGGAGAGAGATCCTTCACGAGGAGGTGTGAGTGAGAAGTGAGGAGAGGGGTGCCTTTTATAGGAGGAGGAGGGGAACCCCAAGGGGGTGGCCGGCGCATGGGGGCTGCCCCTTGCCCTCCCCTCTTCATGTGGGTGGACACCCACTCACAAAAATCCATTCAAATCCCTCCACTCAAAATCCCACTCAAACTTGCTATTAAATTTCCACCAAATTTAATGCAAACTTTCATTAAATAAAACTCTTTTATTTATGAGAATTTTGTCAATTACTTTAATGACAAACATTCACATATAACCCCTTGCTAGAATTCTATTTCACATGCATAACCACTTTATGCAATTTCACCCAAAAACCTGTTTTGGTATCTAGTGAAATAAATTCCTGCGCTTGTTTATTCTTTCGGCATGAAACTTTTGCCCCAATTGGATGTCGGTGTCCCTTAAGTGTGTCACCGTACGGTTCATGAATAATGCAGACATGATCGATACCCCTCTCAGATCAATAATCAGAAGCAGGATCTGGAGACCCATACTGACTCCCACACATTCAACGATGACTTTCTTGTGATCATCGGAACCTTTTACGCTAGTATCTTAATCCCTTTGTTTCGTGATATATTACATGTCCGAGATTTGATCATCAGTATCTCCACACCTAGTTTGATCTCGTTACTGACATGCACTCTTTTCTCGTTCCCGTGATATAACATTCTAGTGATCAAATCACTTGCTTGCAAGCTAACTAATGTGATATCACCAAGAGGGCCCAGAGTATATCTATCCATCATCGAGATGAACAAATTCCAATCTCGATCCATGGGCCTCAACATAACACTTTATTAGTGCTGAACCCATCTTTATAATCACCCTGTTACGGTGTGACGTTTGATGTTATCAAGAAACTCTTCCGGTGTTAGTGATTGACATGATCTCATGGTCTAAGGATTAGGATCACTTCCTAAGTTGTTATAGCAATATAAACTCAATGACTTTGATCGTAATGCTATACTTCGGATGAATGTTCATCACATCATTACACTAATGTTGTGATCCCGTTATTAACAACATCCAATGTCTATGATTAGGAAACCTTGATCATCTTGTTAATCAACGAGCTAGTTTATGAGAGAGGCATAACTAGGAACTTTCTGTTTATTTATTAAACACACATGTATTAAAGTTGCCGTATTAATACAATTATAGCATGCAAAATAAACATCTATCATATACTTGGAATACACATAATAAACACTTTAGTATTGCCTCTCAGGGCATACTCCCTTTAGTTATAGCAGAATACTCCGAACGGCGTGATGAACGCCGTTTTCTCCTGGTCTTCGACATTCAGTCGAATCTGGTTGTAGCCTGAGTAGGCGTCGAGGAAGGAGAGTTTCTCGCATCCTGTAGTTGAACCGATGATCTGATCGATCCGCGGTAGAGGGAAGTGGTCCTTGGGACAGTATTTCTTGAGCGACGTGAAGTCCACGCACACCCGCAGGATGTCCGTGTCCTTTTTGGGGACCAACATGGTGTTGGCCAACCACTCGCTATCCTTGATTTCCCGGATGAAGTTGGCATCAAGCTGTCTGTTGACTTTGATTCCAACAGCTTCGGCTCTTGGATCGGACAATCGTCGGATGGACTGTTTGACGGGCTTCATATCCGGAAACACATTGAGTGCATGCTCGGCGAATTCCCTGGGAACTCCTGGCATGTCCGCAGGACACCAGGCGAAGATTTCCCAGTGCTCACGGAGGAATTCGACGAGCGCTCTTTCCTATGCGGGGCTGAGGTCGTTGGCAATCAGCGCCGTCTTGGAGGCGTCTGTCGGGTGGACCTGCACCTTTTTCGTGTTGACTATGGAGTCAAACGACATGTCGGGTGGGTTTTGCCTAGACACTGGGGGTGCCCCATTGTCTGTGATCTCTCGAAGCCTCGTGAGCTCCTCCCGCATACCGAACAACTTGGAGATTCTATTGAAGTCTCTGTCGCAGTACTCGGATCGGGTGAAGCTACCTTGGACGGTAATGACGCCCTTGGGCCCTGGCATCTTGAGTAGCACGTACGCATAGTGCAGTACGGCCAGAAATCTTGTGAATGCCATGCGACCGAGGATGGTGTGGTACTGTGATGGCTAGTCCACCACTTCGAACTCTAGATGCTCGCGCCTGAAGTTTTCGGGCTGGCCGAAGATGACGTCGAGCCATATCTTTCCCAGGGGGTGTATGACCTTCCCTGGGACTATGTCGTGGAACGTCGTGTCGAATTGTTCCAGGCTACACAGCGGGATCCGCATTGTTGCTAGGGTGCTGGCGAACATCAGGTTGATGCCGCTGCCGCCATCCATGAAGACGCGGCTCATCTCGAACCCTCTGATCTGTGCCTCGAGCACCGGCGCAGCATGACCTGGGCGAGGATCTGGCGAGGGTGATCCGAACGATCGAATGTGATGCAGGATTCCGAGCCACTAAGGTACTTAGGGATGGCAGGCGGAGCAGTCACGGCCAGGCTGACTTGGCGGGTGATCTTCTTTTGCACCCTGTTTGTTGGGCGGCCCTTCTGGATCATCAGGGACCACTTTGGTGGCGGGTACCCTCCTACGCCGTTGTTTGGTGCTGGTGCAATTGCTGGATTCGAAGGTCCAATGTGTGGAGGTGGAGGAGCTCCATGGGCGATGTCTCCTGGTGCAGGTGCGGTTCCAAACCTAGGGTTTGTGATCTGGCATCGCATCTAGGTGAGGCCCTCGCTGAGCTTCTGGAACTCGCGGCAGTCCTTTAGCGTGTGGCTGGCTTTCTTTTTTCCATCTTGCTTGTCGATATAGAAGTGGATGGTGCAAGGACCCGACAACTTGTCGTATGCAGAGGGCTCATCGTCGCGTCTGCGATGTTGCCACGTCTGTTTGGGTCGTCCTCCATCGCGGAAGCTTCCTCTGCGGTATCCGCTGCTGCGGTTGATGTCGTTGCATCGGTCGGCGTAGCCAGCTGCAACCATGTCGACTCCGTCGCGATTGTCGTAGACACGCGATCTTTGCTTGCTGCGGTGTTCTCGCCTGCAGCAGTAGTCATCCTCGTCATACGAATGTGTTTGGTGGAGGGAATCTTCGCCATCTGCCCATCGGTTGGCAATGTCCATGAGGTGGTCGATTGTTTTCGGCTTGATACGCCCAAGCTCTTCCTTGAAGTCCGGGCGCTTAACACCATCTTTGAAGGCATCGATTGTTCTCTCCTCAGAGATGTGCACGGTGGAGTTCTTGATGTTGGACCAGCAAAAGATGTACGAGCGAATGGATAAGCCCATTCTTTGGGAGCAGGCCCGCAATTCCTTGATCGAGGCTGGCCTTTTGCTGGTGCCCTTGAAGTTTCGGATGAAACTATACGCCAGCTCTTCCCAGCTTTGGATGGAGCCCGAGGACAGGCTTTTGGGCCAGATTCGAGCTACGCCTGTTAGCTGCAGCTGAAGGCATTGCAGGGCGGTAGTCCTGTTACCACCTGACGGATGAAAGATGGTCGATGAGCCAGGCCTTTGGGTCCTACGTGCCATCGAACTTCGGATGTTCCGAAGGGAGCTTGAAATTTTTCGGCATCCACGTTTGTCGAACGGATCTGCTGAAACATCTGGCTCCGCATAGCTCTCCGTCGTCTTCCTCCTCTGATTCGGTCGAACACGCGCGCTTGGCACGTGCCTTGTCGATCTTGCATCGAGTGAGGTTGTTGCGAGCATTGTAGTCGCTGCTGCGGCGACATGGACTCTTGCGGTGTCGAGGCAGATCATTCTCATCTTCTTCGGATGAGGGAGTAGGGTTGCGGTTGAACCTAACCATAGCTTTCTTCGTCGGCTCCACAGGAGCTTCGTTGTGGAGCACAGCTCTGACAAGTCCGGGGCCTGCTAGTGCGGACTTGTGCATGGCACTCTTTAGGTCATCTGCTGGAGGCGAATGGGACGCGAGACAGGTGGTGGCTGCCATGATCGCTACCTGCGGTGTTTTCGGTGTGACGTTGTCGTTGGCGTCCATCTCCATGAAGGACGTGTTGAGGGTCTTGGTGACCTCGCGTCGCGCAGCGGGATCCATGCGCTCTGTGAGAGAGCGATGCTTCTTGGCATGGTTGCCATGCGAGCTGGAGCCGCCAGTGGCGGAGAGTGCAGCTCACCCCGTGCTAGACTCCAAGGCTGCCTTCTTGCGTTTGTCGAGGTCTTCCTGTAGTTTTACCTTCCGGTTATGCTCGCCAATGAGGAGGAGATGGTATGCCATCAGCAGATCCCGTGAAGCATTCACATGTATGATCATGTTGCCCACCACGGCTTCGCGTGCCTGGCGCCATCCATCCTCATTGAGGTTGATCTTCTGGTAGGCGTTAGCGTCTCCTTCATTAGGCTGGAGGGATGGGTTTCCTCCGTTTCTCCGTTCCCAACCTGTGGGTTAGGCAGTGGATTAGGTGGTCGTATGTGGGCACACTACAAGGAATGTGTCAAACTATGATGTTTTGGTAGTGACCCTGAATGAAATCATCATAAATTTATGATGATTCTATACTAGATGGTATCAAGCTATTTTGGAGGCCCAAATCCTTATTAAACTATGACGATTTCGTGAAAAACGTCGTAATTTCTATGGACAAAATCATCATAATTTCTAGAAAGGTTGAGATATAAGAGAGGGTCAATATCAACCGTAGGATATAAACATAATAAACGGATAGGATGGTGAAGTGTGGAAACTTGTTGTGGATCGGTGACCTGGCATCTAGCACGGTGGCGCACACACAAAATCCCCCGCCCCCAGGACCCCTCCATCCTCTAACCCTAATCTCTCCCCAGCCGCCACACCACTCCCATCTCCCCAGCCGCCACACCACGCCTGTCTCTGGTCGCCCCTTCTCCTTCCTCACTGTAGGCGATCCCCTCCTCCTCCTTCCAGATCGAACACTGCCGCCGCTTCTCCTCTGGCTGACAGCTCCCCTCCGGCGCCGCCCTTCTCCCCAAGCCACGGTCATCATCCCCTCCGCCATCTCCACCTCCACTCAATTTCACATGGCCCCGCCACCACCTACCTCCCCAGATTTGGAGCCGATGTGCCCGGCCCGATCTGTTGTGCCCCAGATCTCCCTCTCCATCTTCTTCTCCCCTCCCCGATGACAAACACGGGAAGCAGCGCCACCCGAGCAAGATCCCCTCTCCATCTTCATCAGGGGTCATCGTCTCCAAGGTCAAGGACATGCCGGGCGCCGCCAACGCCTTGGGGGCCCGCAAGAACGGCTACGGGGACTACCTCATCTAGGAGGAGGAGGGCCTCAACGACCACAACGTCGTCGTCAAGTGCGCCGAGATCCAGACCGCAATCTCCGAAGGTGAGCTTCGCGACGCCTCTTCTGTCTCTCCTTCTCAGATCTACGCCGGCCGCCCGTAGATCCGCGTGTTTCCTGGCCGTACGGAGCGGCTCCTTCTTACCCGGGTATTATTTAGAAACTAGAATCTCGTCCAGCTCGGTGGTCAATGGCTCGGATGCTGGCTGCCGTTCACTCGTCCGGTCGAATTTAGAGCTGATCTGCCGGGGAGCATCCAAATTTTAGCTCGGCTAAATGTTTCTGCACAAATTTTAGCTCGGTTCGTGTATGGGCGTTTGCTGCCAAGTAGGAGTACTAGTTTCGGTTTTCCGCAAACTATGCACTCCTGTGATATTGTACTAGCTTGGTATACACATGTCTAGATACCTCTGAAAGAACGAGCCTACTTGTACCAATTAATTTTTGTTTTAGTGTTTATTACATGACAAAGTATAGTTGTGTGATTATAGACTGGTAAATCTTTGCATGAGTTCTTTGTTGATTGATTTCTTTGGGTAGGAAGTTTTTCTTGCTGTAGGTATTTGGAATAAGACATCGGATTTAGGTACCAGATTAGTTTGTGTTTGTTTAACAACTTTGTTTTTTGATGCTTTATTATCTGGATAAGTCTAATGTGATTTAGTTAGTTGTATATACATCAAAACACATGTAATCCATCTGCTTGTGGTCTACTTATATTGTTCGCTGATAAGTAATTATAATCTATGTTGGTACTTTAAATAATCATGAGGAACCCATGCTGCCATGTGCACAAAGTAATCTGATATTGTTTAAACATGCTTACACTACTTAAAACATGCACTCTCATAACAGTACCCATGTTGTCATGAATATCTGTCAATGCCTCAGATTATTTTGTTAGTAGTAGTACTACTAGTTCATGTATAGCCATATAGGTATAAAATATGTATATACCTCGATTCTCTTATGCATACGCCTATTCTAGGAACTGATATGTGTTGAATTCTTATTGATATTCGTTTTCCCATGACACCTTGCTGTTCCAGTGTTGGTGGTGCCCTCCAATGGTGTTCTGGTGGTGTTGGTGCCCTCCCGTGGTGTTCCAGTGGTGTCAAAAATTTGGTGAACAAGGGGTGTAGCTCATGATACTATGAACCAGTTATCATTCTTAATGCATCTAGTGCTTTAATGTTGTTTTTCATATCCGGTCCATGTATGCATGGTTGTAGCTAGAAAGAAGGGGTGATAACTGTGATAAGTGTGAAATAATCGCACCTGTTTTATATCCTTTGGTGCAAAAGTGTTATTATTATCTGTTCTTCTTTGCATGAAGGCATTAATTTGTTTGTTACGGTTGTGTTTATGCTAGAATAAATAATGCATCCACTCTAGATGTTTGATCAGACCATGTTTGCATTAGTTTAGTCAGACCATATCAATCTTGATTTTTCCCTTAAAATATTCTCTTGAGTATTATCAAGTAGTATCAATGTGCATGACTATGACCATTGGATAAGTAAATATTATATTCTAGTAACATACCTTCTGGTTCAAGTGTATTTGAGAAATAAATATTATTCTGGTAACATACCTTCTGCTTCTTGAGGTTTGTTTAGTTACCAACATGGTGCCTTTCATTCAATAAGATAGCCGCTCTGTACCCGCTGCAAACCAACCCTGTTAAATCAATAGCTACTTATCTTCGTGGACTTTATAGCCAACAATTGAACTAGGGATAGATGAATTTGTAGAACAAAATCATCTAGATGAATTGTGCCAGCTGATGTGTATCTGTGAGCTCAATCATTTTATTATTGTCATAGTTATAAAGTTACAACTGTTTGATTCTAAGTACTTGGTCCTGATCTTTACGGCACCATTACTCTGATGGCATGGTTATGTGTTATGTGACTATGTCACTCCCAAATTCTAATGGTAATATATGATTTATTTTGCAAGTACCAGGAGGAGGATTTATTTGTCCGTCGCCAGGATCCTTGTTGCGTAGGCTGCCTTCCACCGACGCTGCTCATCCTGAGCTCGTCTTCCGTCCTCCCTTGCCTAGGCTGCACTAGCGTGCGACACAGCTTGAGGAAGCCTAGAGCGGCTGGGGAGGCGCCCAATGCCGCACCAACCTTCCTATACAGGACCGGAAGCAGCGCCAACAATCCCAGAAGGAGCATAGTAAGCAGCATCGCTGACCTGTTGTGTTGCAGTGACAAGAGCAGGGAACATTATCTATGTTGTGTTGCATGCATTATTTTTATTCTGTTGCGTTCCCTTTGTGATTCTAGATAGATGTTCACGCTGACCTGCTTAGGATTGTCCAAGAACTCTGACCCGACAGAATCCAAGATTGTGTTGTTGCATGTAAATCTCTACAAAATTTTATCTAGCTATTTGCTTGTAGCCTGTAGGAGCTATCCATCCATGTTTTCACCATTGGAATTGGAGGCTCGGGACAACATGCTCCCAGGGCTGGGAATCTTGAGGAATATGATCTACAAACTTGGTATGTGTGGTTAGCTCCCATCTTGGTAAATTAATTTTGAGGAGTACTAATTTGCTGCTAGATTAGAACCTATATTTAGCATGGTCTCTCTTGATGAAATTGTTCAAATATAAGCTTACTATATGTATTCATCTCTGTTGAAATTTTCTGTGCTAAAATACAATTGAAGACCATATATAGTCCATATATTCATGTATTTTTATCCAATAGTGCTTTCTTACTGGGTGTTGTTTGTGCATGAAGCATATTCATAGTTTACTGCATCATGTCAATTATCATTATGTTATTGACAAAGAGTAGTTAGATTTGCAACAAGTACGTTGTAAAAGAGTCAACAATAAGCTTGAATCTGTGTGTGGTAGCTCTCCTATTGTACACATTCAAGTTTATCCATGGCTAGCCTGATTATCTAGGTGCATTGCCCATCATTATTTTTTCTTACTCTATTGTTTGTTAGCCAGATTAGAGAGGTAAATTTTTGTTCATTTCTCAATATAGTGTAAGAAAAATAGGTTTCCATTGAATTGTCTTCTCCAGAACACCTATGAGCTGTTGATATCAAACATGCACTTCAGGATATAGAGATTTAGTGGTTGTTGGAAGATGTACTGATATTGTGCCATGTCCTCTTGTTCATTTTATATCCGTTCCGAGACTCCTGTTATCATATTCTTGAAGTCAGATATGAACTGCACTGACATCCCTCCCTTTCCATGAATAGGTAAAGAAAGTTGACCGATAGCCATAGGCATAACCAGCATTTCCTCTCTTTTACATGAGCTCCAGGCTGAAGATGGAAGAACTGAAGGCTTCATACTTAGCCAAGATTTGATATTCATATTTTTGTGGCCATGGGTGATTTGGACAATGGAATGTTTGTAATATGTGAATATGTCTCTGATTGTAATATATGTTATGTGAATTATGTCTCTGATTGTAATATATGTTACAATTTTGGTTACCATTATTGAATGTGATTTGAGCTATGCTTACTGAAATATTATTTGTGTAATGATTCTATGTTCATCCGAATACTACTCTTGGGCTGTTAAAAGGCCACGGGCTAAAAAATATTGGTCTGGAGCAGTTTACAATTTCTGGAAAAAATGGTTCAAAATAAAAAGAGTCGATAGTAAAAGGCCATGGCCCTAAAAATAAAAGGCCAAAATGTTAGGCTTGGCCCATGCAGCAACGAGAATTTATAGGAAAATATTAATGGGCTGAATTGTTGGGCTTGGCCCATATAAATTTTGAAATGGACTGGGCTGATTCTTTGCCACATTGGATCGGCCACGTGGGATCTGACCTAGCTAGGCCAGTTTGCTCATGACGATTTTGGATCGTCATAACGCTTATGATGATCCATTATCGTCATATAGTACTATGGCGATTTTTACAAAAACATCGTTATAGTTCATTTGCGACGCCCAGCTTTCGACGATCTCAAAATCGTCATAGAATCATCATAAACGGACTACTATGACGATTCTGTGACGAAAATGGAGGGTCATATATAGCCTGATTCCTTGTAGTGGCACTCAAACCTGGTGGTAGTTCCGATTCGCCCTGGATGACCACGGCGCATTGGTAACGCCCGCGAATTGGGTCACTGCTGCCGCAGCTTTTGGATTCAGAACCGTAGGTTCCTTCTCTGATGGAGGGCCGCATAGATCTGAGTTGCAACTGCTGCTGTCGTATGACTCTTCTGTTAGCATCGACATGCATAACACGCCGATGTGTGGGGCCCACAAAGCGGACCTGATGGATGATGGCGGCACCCTCTCTAGGAGGTAGAGAGTGTCGGTCTGCGCCACCTGGAAGTAGAAGCTTCCGAACAGAATCTCGAGCCTATCACTGACAGGCTCGAAATCCCTCATGGTGGCTGGCGAGTGGGCGGTGAAGTCGAAAGCTCCGAAGAGGAGATGGCTCTCCATCGCCGAGGAGTTGTAGATCTCTTTGGATGGGACCGTCACAATCGCACAATCAGCTCCCCCGATTCCCACAGACGGCGCCAATTAACGAGGTTCGATCTCGTCTGCCCATTGTTATGGACTTGGGTTTTGGAGAAGATGGTATGCTGGAGATCGTGGTATGGTTAACAGACTAGCAACATGGGGACACAAGGTTTACCCAGGTTCAGGCACCCGGAGGGAAAACCCTACTCGTGATTATATTCTCTTGATTACGGCGGAACCAAAAGTTACAGGGGTGCGCAAATGCAATCTGGCGTGAGGTGTGTACGAGGTGAGTTGATTTAGGCCCTCCTCTCCGTGCCCTCCTAGCCTTTATATAGATAGGCAGGTCTCGGGCGTAGGTCGAGTCAGTTTACAAAATAGGGTACGCCCCTTTGAAATTCTATCTACTCTAGTCTTGTTCTCCAAGGATCCAAAGACATCATGGGATTTGGGCCACACGAAATCTCCACGGGCCGTGTATCTTGTCGTGGGCCTTCCTTGGGCTGGACTAGGTATGCCAATGTTATGTACTCGTGGGGTATAACCATGTCAGTAGCCAATACACAATGCATTCCCCTAGGCCCATAAATGGTGAAGTATCATGTATTCGACGTTCACTTGACACCACTAGAAGAATAACACCACAACTTAAATATTAAACCATTGAATAATACCTCAACACAATTCCACTACTAACAACATGACTTCTCCCATGTCCTCAAGAACTAAACGAACTAATCAAGAGACATCATATGGATCAAGATCAGAGATGATATGATGATGAATAACAATCTGAACATAGACAATAATTCAATGGTTCCACTCACAAGCATCAACTACAAAAGTAATTAACACCGGGAAAGTTTCCTCTAAGAACTGTGCAAGATCCAACGCAATTGTTACAGCGGGATGGAGTGGTGATGATTGTGCTGGTGGATATGATGGTGTGGATGATGATGGTCCCGATGAAGTCTATCTTGATGAAGGTGTTGATGGCGATGATCTCCCCTCTCCGGGAAGGAATTTCCTCGGCGGAAATTTGTCTGTCGGAGAGCTTTTTCTCTCTCTGTAGTTTCCGCCCATAAAGCGCTTAATGAATTTTTCTCGTCGCTCCCGAACTTTAGGGTTTCAGGAGGAAGATATAGGCGAAGGGGAACATCAGGAGGTGGGCCAGGGTGGCCACACCCACAGCGACCTAGGGTGGCCCGCGCTTGGTGGGGTGTGGGCCCCCTGTGGCCCAACTCCGCCTCCCCTTCTGGCTTTCTTCGTCTTCTGGAAAAATATGAGTTTCCATATATTTTCTGGTATTTTTCTGATCTTCGCGAAAATTGCATCTAGACACCGCTTTTTCCATTAGAATCCTGACTCCGGAAGTTCATCCTCCAAGAATCATCCAACATGGAAAAACGTATGAAATAACATAAGTATCACCTCTTAATATGAAATATATCAATGAATAGCAGTTAATTATGATATAGAATAGTGATGCAAAATGGACATATCAATCAGGTTTTGGTATCCCTTAGCTTGTTCCAAGCTTGGGGGAGTGCCGCGGTATCACATCATTATCTTTCATCTTTTTACCCTTTTAGTAGAGGCATATCATGATTATAAAAGTTATCATATAGGATGGTTTGCATCATGGAAGTGTCTATCCTTTAGTTGGTTGTCTATGTATTCCTTGGTGTGAGTGCCTTTATGGATTATTAATGAGAAGTTTCATCTTTTACGTTTTGCACTTCTTATTTTAGTTTGAAATATCTATTCTATGATTGATCTTGTTGATTAGTATTGGTATCACTTTGGGAGCATCAAGTAAATCTAAATTGGTTTTGGCAAACCGAGCTCTGGTCAGTAGCAACACTTTTTGAGGTTTGAAAGGAAAAGAGAAAAGCAGTTATTGGTATTTTATATCATTTTATTTCTTTCTTGATTGGCTCATAAGCTTAGTATTCTTTAGTTAAGATATTTTGTGTTTTCAAGGAAGATTGCATGTTTGACTTTATCACTTGCATGTTTGCTTGTTTCCTTCAACTCTTTTGCTTGCTACCCAGCCTTGCTAGCCAAAAACCTGTACTGAGAGGGAATACTTCTCGTGCATCCAATCCTTTAAACCAAAACCTATGCCATTTGTGTCCACCATATCTACCTATTAGCATTATTTCTATTCCAAGTAAATTCTCAAGCTTCATCTACCTTTCAAATTAAAAATTCTTTTGTTATGTAAAAACTAGTTAGTAAATCTCTCACGAACTTGATGGCACACATTATTTTGTTGCCCTTAATAAACTTGAACCATTGTGTGATCGATGTTGTATATGCTTGCACTTATAAGTTGGGATTAGCATAACCGTGCTGTCACGGGGAACACTTTCAACACCAATAAATATCTACCCTGTTGATATCATGTTCTTTTGTTTATGGATGTCGTCGATGTGAAATAAAAGGGGAGCATGGAGTTATGTATATGTGTTAGAGAAACGCCTGGGGGCCGCTAGCCTAAGCATGCATAATCATGGTGGAAACTTGCAGCATCACCATAGTGAGCAATCTATGAAGCTTTATTCTTATAAAAAGAGAGACATTGAAAATAGGAAAGAGAGAAAAAAGCACCATTTTCCCATGGTAAATAAGAAGATTGTTGAGATGCTTATTGTCTGCTTGTCTTGTCATTTTGATATGAGATAGCTCCTGTATCATGTGCAAGGGGTACCCCGTTGGCACTTCTCTATGATACACATGTAATTACTATGACAAGAACTTACCGGTAACTAAAGTTGAGTAGCGTGAGGAGCGGCCCTCGTACTCAAGGGACATGAGATTGCCAACTTATACTTCATCAAGAATATACTCCATGTCGTCTGATTATCGACAAGTACGCCATAGGGGGTCCTAGTGGCGTTGGAAGGATGGGGTGTGAAACGTTGGATGTTCTAGGAGCGGTGAGCACAAGTTTACCCAGGTTCGGATCCGAATGCGGTGATCGGATCCTACTCCTGCTAGCAACCCAGTAATATATCGGCGTAAGCCGGATGTTACAATGGATTACAAGAGAGGTTTGCCTATGCGAGTTGGTTGTGGTTGATCTATGATCTGGTGCCCTAAAGGCTCCCATAGGTTTGGTTTATATAGTCACCAGGGCCTGGGGTTACAGGGAGAGACATATCCGGATATGTTACAGAGTCGGTAACTATGTACAGCTTGGACTACAAGTAATAATACATGCCTAAGTCGGTAATACTGGAGGCAAAACCCTACTCCTGCTTGGACTACAAGTAATACTAGAGGCAAAACCGTACTCCTGCTTGCCTATTCTTGATTACGATGGAACTGAAGGTTACAGGGGTGCGCAGATGCAATCTGGCGTGAGGTGTGTATGAGGTGAGTTGAAGGCTCTCCTCATCGTGCCGTCCTAGCCTTTATAAAGATAGGCAGGTCCCGGGCATAGGTCGAGTCGGTTACAGATTAGGGTTTGTACCCTTTGAAATTCTATCTATTCTAGTATTGTTCTCCAAGGATCTGAAAGTCGTCATGGGCTTGGGCCACCCGAAATCTCCACAGGCCATGTACCTTTGTCATGGGCCTTCCTTGGGCTGGACCGTATATGCCAATATTGTGCACCCATGGGGTATAACCATGTCAGGAGCCCTCGAGTGTTCATTCGAATCGTTATTCGACTAAGGACTCTTTGATCTTTCGGGTGCAATTGGACCTAACACGTTCGTCAGGATTTTTCGTCGTGCCTGTTGACACGGTATTTTGCTGGCAGAGCGCAGTCAGGTGCGTTACCAGGCCATCAGATGATATCTTGAGGGCTTATCTTTGCGTCATAGACACAGCATCCGAAATTTGATCACCGCAGAGGTGTTTAGGGTGGCCAAGGAGGTTGCGTCTCACTTAGCGTTTGTTGGGGCAAAGTTGCCGAAAATATTTTGTCGTTATTTGATCCGAAGGATCGCAGTCGAAGAATTCATAGGGTGCGCGGCCAACGCTCCCTATGGGAGTAGCCCCCGAGTGTCTGTTCGAGTCGTAGACTCGAGCAGAGACTTTTAGTTCAGTCGACTGAGCTTAAAGTCTATAGGACACAATTTTTTCAGATGCTTAATCAGTCCTCCCTATGGGAGTAGCCCCCGAGTCCATAGTGGAGTCATAGAATCGACGGTAGGACTCGAAGATAGTCGATTAGTGACGTTCTTTGATCATTTCTCAGGTGCGCGGCCATCGCTCCTGATAGAAGTAGCCCTCGAGTGTCTAGTCGAGTCACAGACTCGAGTGGAGACTCGTGCATGGAGAAACCACTAACCCGGAAGTGGATCGAGTCAGCGTCTCATGCATAAGGAGCCAAGAGTCGACTAGCGGAGTCGCACGACATTTAGCCGGAAGGACTTCACGTTGCGGATCAAGTCGATGTTGTTGCTTTTGTGGGGTGCGCGACCAGCATCGCGCCTTTGTAGCATCATGAGATGCAACCATCCAAAGAGGGACTCGACTCAGGTCTTGGGTTTATGGCGTAGCTAGTTGTTTTGTCAACTCCTGTTAGAGGATCCGATTGAATAGCTAGGCGCAGTCTACGTCCTTGTGAGCTGCATAAAACATAAAGAATTATGAAGTACTTGTATCTTATAAAGAATATTTGTCTGTCGGCTTGTAAGGTAAAATTCTGGTGTCGATCGAGTTGACACTTTTGCACTGTATGCTAGGCCTTTTCATTAGCCTGATTACCCTTAGTCTCAGTACCTTGTCGAGGTGCTTGGAGTTCAAGAATACGACGATCAGGCAGAATCAGCTACTTAGGCTATCGCGTTAGAGGTACTCGAGTGCGTGGAGGCGATGGCACACTAGGTTACTCGAAGAGGGTGCAACCCCCGAGTATTTCGAGTGTGATTTAAAAAGAAATCAGTTCTAAGTAGAGGGAAACTTAGCTTTGTTGGTTGTTGTGGAGAAGTTAACGAGGTAGCGGGTCATGCGGCAGACGTAGTCAACGCGACGGATCACGATCATAGCAGCCACGAGTTCCTGGGGTCAATGGCGCTAGCGTGCTCCGTGTCCGAAGATTATCACAGTCGAAGACCACACTAGGTCGTCTCATCCGAAGAATGCAGCAGGTCACCACAGCCGAAGGCCACACAGTTTGTCGGAGCCGAAGACAGCGGCGGGTTGCTGGAGCCAAAGGACGCGGCTGGTCGCCGAAACAGAGGGAGCCCCCGAGCCCCCGAGTCGTTGGACCCGAAGATCGTAGAGGACTGTACGTCAAAATTGGCGCCGCCCCCAGGCGTAGATTGACATGGTCAAACATTGTCGTCGTAGCGGACATGTGGTCTAGGTCGATGAAGTAATGTGGACAAATGGGCGCAACCCCCGAACGAGGAGTTTATATGGTCGAGGCGACATCCGAGAGCTGATGCGGCAGACCGGGGTCAATGCGGCAGCGGGTCACCGAGACCGATGGTGGTAGTAATTCGCTGCAATCAAAGATCACGGAAGGTCGACGTAGCCGAAGAGTACATCATGTCGTTAGGGTCGAAGCCCACAACGGGTCACGCGGCGGAGTTGGCACAACGCATGTGTCGACGCAGCTCCCTTGTGTAGTTGATGGGTCACGGGATCATCGGAGTGGCGCCTACTGATGGATAAGAGTCGATGCAGCAGCGGGTTGGCCCAGCCCCCGAGCGTAGAGCTGACGGTGACTGGATCAGAAAGACGTTAGACAGAGCCACAAAGAGGAATCGCTGCATTTTTTGTCATCCAAAGTCTTTTTATTTCGACTGATCTAAATCGGATGCGTCCGTGAAGGACCAAGCTAGCTAGTTGTGATTGATCTCTTTTTTCTTATCTTTTTATGCGTAGAAAACGGGAACGAGTCGTGCTTTGATTTCCCTTGGATTGGGATTGATCTGCTGCAGCTTGACGTGAATTGACATGGCCATGTTTCCTTATTTGCGCGTGAGTCCGATTATCATGTAGGATTCCTCATGGTAGAGAGTTGGATTGATCCATAGCGGGCAGCTGTAGCAGTATCTAGTAATTTTTCCTTCATAGGACTCCGAGTGTCCCTTTGGATTCAACTTGGCAATATGTCCGCTGACAAAAACTTTCACTGTTTGGCTGCCGTTTCACATGGAGTAGATGTAGAAGCCGCCGAAAACACCAGCGTATTGACAAGAAAATCCTAACAACGCTACCACGGGTCCAGCAGATGAAGATGGCGACGCCTCCCCGGTAAATTACCGGTCAGATGGGATATGGTTGCCTTTAAAACAACGAAGGATCTACTCTGAACGATGATGCGTGGGAGCCAAAGTAGATCTGTTTTCCAACAGCCGACGAATCGTAGATTGCGGTGGATGGGACCGTCAGGATCGCACAATCAGCGCCCCCGATCACCACGGACGACGCCAATTGACGAGGTTCGATCTCGTCAATGCCCATTGTTATGGACTTGGGTTTGGAGAAGATGGGGATGCTGGAGATCGCGGAACGGTTAACATACAAGAAACACGGGGACACGAGATTTACCCAGGTTCAGGCCACCGGAGGGAAAACCCTACTCCTGCTTGTCTGTTCTTGATTAATGTGGAACCAAAGTTACAGGTGTGTGCATATGCAATCTGGCGTGAGGTGTGTATGAGATGAGTTGAAGGCCCTCCTCGTTGTGCCCTCCTAGCCTTTATATAGATAGGCAGGTCCCGGGCATAGGTCGAGTCGGTTACAGATTAGGGTTTGTATCCTTTGAAATTCTATCTATTCTAGTCTTGTTCTCCAAGGATCTGAAAGACGTCATGGGCTTGGGCCACCCGAAATCTCCATGGGCCGCATACCTTTGTCGTGGACCTTCCTTGGGCTGGACCATATATCCCAATGTTGTGCACCCGTGGGGTATAACCATGTCACATGCTCTCACGGGGAACGCTTTCAACACCTGTAAATATCTACCCCGTTTATATCATACTATTTTGTTTGTGGATGTCGTCGGTGTGAAATAAAAGGGGATCTTGTAAGTCCATGGAGTTATGTATATGTGTTAGAGAAATGCCTGGGCCGCTAGCCTAAGCCATGCCTAATTATGGTGGAAACTTGCAGCATAACCATAGTGGACAATCTATGAAGCATTCTTCTTGTAAAAAAAGAGAGAGAGAGAGACATAGCAAATAGGAAAGAGAAAAAAGCATCATTTTCACATGGTAAATAAGAAGATTGTTGAGATGCTCATTGTCTGCTTGCCTTGTCATTTTGATATGGGATAGCTCCTGTATCATGAGGCAAGGGGTACCCCATTGGCGGTTCTCTATGATACACATGTACTTCGTAGTCGAAGACCACACGTCATCTCATCCGAAGAATGGAGCGGGTCACCACAGCCAAAGGCCACACAGTTCGTCGAAGCCGAAGACCGTGGAGGGTTTCTAGAGCCGAAGGACGCGGCTGGTCGACGAAACAGAGGCAGCTGAAGGCATTGCAGGGCGGTAGTCCTGTTACCACCATGCAGCTTGACGGATGAAAGATGGTCGATGAGCCAGGCCTTCGGGTCCTACGTGCCATCGAACTTCGGATGTTCCGAAGGGAGCTTGAAATTTTTCGGCATCCATGTTTGTCAAACGGATCTGCTGAAACATCTGGCTCCGCATAGCTCTCCGTCGTCTTCCTCCTCTGATTCGGTCGAACACGCGCGCTTGGCACGTGCCTTGTCGATCTTGCATTGAGTGAGGTCGTTGCGAGCATTGTAGTCACTGCTGCGGCGACATGGACTCTTGCGGTGTCGAGGCAGATCATTCTCATCTTCTTCGGATGAGGGAGTAGGGTTGCGGTTGAACCTAACCATAGCTTTCTTCGTCGACTCCACAGGAGCTTCGTTGTGGAGCACAACTCTGACAAGTCCGGGGCCTGCTAGTGCGGACTTGTGCATGGAACTCTTTAGGTCATCGGCTGGAGGCGAATGGGACGCAAGATAGGTGGTGGTTCCATGATCGCTACCTGCGGTGTTTTTGGTGTGATGTTGTTGGCGTCCGTCTCCATAAAGGACGTGTTGAGGTTCTTGGTGACCTCGCGTCGCGCAGCGGGATCCATGCGCTCAATGAGAGAGCGATGCTTCTTGGCATGGTTGCCATGCGAGCTGGAGCCGCCAGTGGCGGAGAGTGCAACTCACCGCGTGCTAGACTCCAAGGCTGCCTTCTTGCGTTTGTCGAGGTCTTCCTGTAGTTTTACCTGCCGGTTATGCTCGCCAATGAGGAGGAGATGGTATGCCATCAGCAGATCTCGTGAAGCATTCACATGTATGATCATGTTTCCCGCTACGGCTTCGCGTGCCTGGCGCCATCCATCCTCATTGAGGTTGATCTTTTGGTAGGCGTTAGCGTCTCCTTCATTAGGCTGGAGGGATGGGTTTCCTCTGTTTTCTCCGTTCCCAACCTGTGGGTTAGGCAGTGGATTAGGTGGTGGTATGTGGGCACACTACAAGGAATGTGTCAAACTATGACGTTTTGGTAGTGACCCTGAATGAAATCGTCATAAATTTATGACGATTCTATACTAGATGGTCGTAAGCTATTTTGGAGGGCCAAATCCTTATATAACTATGACGATTTCGTGAAAAACGTCGTAATTTCTATGGACAAAATCGTCATAATTTCTAGACAGGTTGAGATATAAGAGAGGGTCAATATCAACCATAGGATGTAAACATAATAAACGGATAGGATGGTGAAGTGTGGAAACTTGTTGTGGATCGGTGACCTGGCATCTAGCACGGCGGCGCACACACAAAATCCCCCGCCCCAAGACCCCTCCATCCTCTAACCCTAATCTCTCCCCAGCCGCCACACCACTCCCATCTCCCCAGCCGCCCCACCACGCCCATCTCTGGTCGCCCCTTCTCCTTCCTCGCTGTAGGCGATCCCCTCCTCCTCCTTCCAGATCGAACGCTGCCGCCGCTTCTCCCCTGGCCGATAGCTCCCCTCCGGCGCCGCCCTTCTCCCTAAGCCACGATCGTCCTCCCCTCCGCCATCTCCACCTCCACTCAATTTCACATGGCCCCGCCACCACCTACCTCCCCAGATCTGGAGCCGATGTGCCCGGCCCGATATGTTGTGCCCCAGATCTCCCTCTCTATCTTCTTCTCCCCTCCCCGATGACAAACACGGGAAGCAGCGCCACCCGAGCAAGATCCCCTCTCCATCTTCATCAGGGGTCATCGTCTCCAAGGTCAAGGTCATGCCGGGCGCCGCCAACACCTCGGGGGCCGGCAAGAACGGCTACGGGGACTACCTCATCTAGGAGGAGGAGGGCCTCAACGACCACAACGTCGTCCTCAAGTGCGCCGAGATCCAGACCGCAATCTCCGAAGGTGAGCTTCGCGACGCCTCTTTTGTCTCTCCTTCTCAGATCTGCGCCGGCCGCCCGTAGATCCACGTGTTTCCTGGCCGTACGGAGCGGCTCCTTCTTACCCGGGTATTATTTAGAAACTAGAATCTCGTCTAGCTCGATGGTCAATGGCTCGGATGCTGGCTGCCGTTCACCTGTCCGGTCGATTTTAGAGCTGATCTGCCGGGGAGCATCCAAATTTTAGCGCGTCTAAATGTTTCTGCACAAATTTTAGCTCGGTTCGTGTATGGGCGTTTCCTGCCAAGTAGGAGTACTAGTTTCGGTTTTCCGCAAACTATGCACTCCTGTGATATTGTACTAGCTTGGTATACACATGTCTAGATACCTCTGAAAGAACGAGCCTACTTGTACCAATTAATTTTTGTTTTAGTGTTTATTACATGACAAAGTATAGTTGTGTGATTATAGACTGGTAAATCTTTGCATGAGTTCTTTGTTGATTGATTTCTTTGGGTAGGAAGTTTTTCTTGCTGCAGGTCTTTCGAATAAGACATCGGATTTAGGTACCAGATTAGTTTGTGTTTGTTTAACAAATTTGTTTTTTGATGCTTTATTATCTGGATAAGTCTAATGTGATTTAGTTAGTTGTATATACATCAAAACACATGTAATCCATCAGCTTGTGGTCTACTTATATGGTTCACTGATAAGTAATTATAATCTATGTTGGTACTTTCAATAATCATGAGGAACCCATGCTGCCATGTGCACAAAGTAATCTGATATTGTTTAAACATGCTTACACTACTTAAAACATGCACTCTCATAACAGTACCCATGTTGTCATGAATATCTGTCAATACCTCAGATTATTTTGTTAGTAGTTGTACTACTAGTTCATGTAGAGCCATATAGGTATAAAATATGTATATACCTCGATTCTCTTATGCATACGCCTATTCTAGGAACTGATATGTGTTGAGTGCTTATTGATATTCGTTTTCCCATGACACCTTGTTGTTCTAGTGTTGGTGGTGCCCTCCAATGGTGTTCTGGTGGTGTTGGTGCCCTCCCGTGGTGTTCCAGTGGTGTCAAAAATTTGGTGAACAAAGGGGTGTAGCTCATGATACTATGAACCAGTTATCGTTCTTAATGCATCTAGTGCTTTAATGTTGTTTTTCATATCAGGTCCATGTATGCATGGTTGTAGCTAGAAAGAAGGGGTGATAACTGTGATAAGTGTGAAATAATCGCACCTGTTTTATATCCTTTGGTGCAAAAGTGTTGTTATTATCTGTTCTTCTTTGCATGAAGGCATTAATTTGTTTGTTACGGTTGTGTTTATGCTAGAATAAATAATGCATCCACTCTAGATGTTTGATCAGACCATGCTTGCATTAGTTTAGTCAAACCATATCAATCTTGATTTTTCCCTTAAAATATTCTCTTGAGTATTATCAAGTAGTATCAATATGCATGACTATGACCATTGGAGAAGTAAATATTATATTCTAGTAACATACTTTCTGGTTCGAGTGTATTTGAGAAATAAATATTATTCTGGTAACATACCTTCTGCTTCTTGAGGTTTGTTTAGTCACCAACATGGTGCCTTTCATTCAATAAGATAGCCGCTCTGTACCCGCTGCAAACCAACCCTGTTAAATCAATAGCTACTTATCTTCGTGAACTTTATAGCCAACAATTGAACTAGGGATAGATGAATTTGTAGAACAAAATCATCTAGATGAATTGTGCCAGCTGGTGTGTATCTGTGAGCTCAATCATTTTATTGTTGTCATAGTTATAAAGTTACAACTGTTCGATTCTAAGTACTTGGTCCTGATCTTTACGGCACCATTACCCTGATGGCATGGTTATGTGTTATCTGACTATGTCACTCCCAAATTCTAATGGTAGTATATGATTTATTTTGCAAGTACCAGGAGGAGGATTTATTTTTCCATCGCCAAGATCCTTGTTGTGTAGGCTGCCTTCCACCGACGCTGCTCCTCCTGAGCTCGTCTTCCGTCCTCCCTCGCCTAGGCTGCACTAGCGTGTGAAACAGCTTGAGGAAGCCTAGAGCGGCTGGGGAGGCGCCCAATGCCGCACCAACCTTCCTATACAGGACCGGAAGCAGCGCCAACAATCCCAGAAGGAGCATAGTAAGCAGCATCGCTGACCTGTTGTGTTGAAGTGACAAGAGCAGGGAACATTATCTATGTTGTGTTGCATGCATTATTTTTATTCTGTTGCGTTCCCTTTGTGATTCTAGATAGATGTTCATGCTGACCTGCTTAGGATTGTCCAAGAACTCTGACCTGACAGAATCCAAGATTGTATTGTTGCATGTAAAACTCTACAAAATTTCATCTAGCTATTTGCTTGTAGCCTGCAGGAGCTATCCATCCATGTTTTCACCACTGGAATTGGAGGCTCGGGACAACATGCTCCCAGGGCTGGGAATCTTGAGGAATATGATCTACAAACTTGGTATGTGTGGTCAGCTCCCATCTTGGTAAATTAATTTTGAGGAGTACTAATTTGCTGCTAGATCAGAACCTATATTTAGCATGATCTCTCTTGATGAAATTGTTCAAATATAAGCTTACTATATGTATTGATCTCTGTTGAAATTTTATGTGCTAAAATACAATTGAAGACCATATATAGTCCATATATTCATGTATTTTTATCCAATAGTGCTTTCTTACTGGGTGTTGTTTGTGCATGAAGCACATTCATAGTTTACTGCATCATGTCAATTATCATTATGTTATTGACAAAGAGTAGTTAGATTTGCAACAAGTACGTTGTAAAAGAGTCAACAATAAGCTTGAATCTGTGTGTGGTAGCTCTCCTATTGTACACATTCAAGTTTATCCATGGCTAGCCTAATTATCTAGGTGCATTGCCCATCATTATTTTTTCTTACTCTATTGTTTGTTAGCCAGATTAGAGAGGTAAATTTTTGTTCATTTCTCAATATAGTGTAAGAAAAATAGGTTTCCATTGAATTGTCTTCTCCAGAACACCTATGAGCTATTGATATCAAACATGCACTTCAGGATATAGAGATTTAGTGGTTGTTGGAAGATGTACTGATATTGTGCCATGTCCTCTTGTTCATTTTATATCCTTTCCGAGACTCCTGTTATCATATTCTTGAAGTCAGATATGAACTGCACTGACATCCCTCCCTTTCCATGAATAGGTAAAGAAAGCTGACCGATAGCCATAGGCATAAGCAGCATTTCCTCTCTTTTACATGAGCTCCAGGCTGAAGATGGAAGAACTGAAGGCTTCATACTTAGCCAAGATTTGATATTCATATTTTTGTGGCCATGGGTGATTTGGACTATGGAATGTTTGTAATATGTGAATATGTCTCTGATTGTAATATATGTTATGTGAATTATGTCTCTGATTGTAATATATGTTACAATTTTGGTTACCATTATTGAATGTGATTTGAGCTATGCTTACTGAAATATTATTTGTGTAATGATTCTATGTTTGTCCAAATACTACTCTTGGGCTGTTAAAAGGGCACGGCCTAAAAAATATTGGTCTGGAGAAGTTTACAATTTCTGGAAAAAATGGTTCAAAATAAAAAAGAGCTGGATAGTAAAAAGGCCATGGCCCTAAAAATAAAAGGCCAAAATGTTAGGCTTGGCCCATGCAGCAACGAGAATTGATAGGAAAATATTAATGGGCTGAATTTTTGGGCTTGGCCCATATAAATTTTGAAATGGACCGGGCTGATTCTTTGCCACGTTGGATCGGCCACGTGGGATCTGACCTGGCCAGGCCCGTTTGCTCATGACGATTTTGGATCGTCATAGAGTACTATGGCGATTTTTACAAAAACGTCGTTATAGTTCATTTGCGACGCCCAACTTTCGACGATCTCAAAATCGTCATAGAATCATCATAAACGGACTACTATGACGATTCTGTGACGAAAATGGAGGGTCATATATAGCCTGATTCCTTGTAGTGGCACTCAAACCTGGTGGTAGTTCCGATTCGCCCTGGATGACCACGGCGCATTGGTAACGCCCGCGGATTGGGTCGCTGCTGCCGCAGCTTTTGGATTCAGAACCGTAGGTTCCTTCTCTGATGGAGGGCCGCATAGATCTGAGTTGCAGCTGCTGCTGTCGTATGACTCTTCTGTTAGCGTCGACATGCATGACACGCCGATGTGTGGGGCCCACGAAGTGGACCTGATGGATGATGGTGGCACCCTCTCTAGGAGGTAGAGAGTGTCGGTCTGCGCCACCTGGAAGTAGAAGCTTCCGAACAGAATCTCGAGCCCGTCACCGACAGGCTCGAAATCCCTCATGGTGGCTGGCGAGTGGGCGGTGAAGTCGAAAGCTCCGAAAAGTAGATGGCTCTCCATCGCCGAGGAGTTGTAGATCTCTTTGGATGGGACCGTCACAATCGCACAATCAGCGCCCCCAATTCCCACAGACGGCGCCAATTGACGAGGTTCGATCTCGTCTGCCCATTGTTATGGACTTGGGTTTTGGAGAAGATGGGGATGCTGGAGATCGTGGTATGGTTAACAGACAAGAAACACGGGGACACAAGGTTTACCCAGGTTCAGGCACCCGGAGGGAAAACCCTACTCGTGCTTATATTCTCTTGATTACGGCAGAACCAAAAGTTACAGGGGTGCGCAGATGCAATCTGGCATGAGGTGTGTACGAGGTGAGTTGATTTAGGCCCTCCTCTCCATGCCCTCCTAGCCTTTATATAGATAGGCAGGTCTTGGGCGTAGGTCGAGTCAGTTTACAAATTAGGGTTTGCCCCTTTGAAATTCTATCTACTCTAGTCTTGTTCTCCAAGGATCCAAAGACATCATGGGCTTTGGGCCACCCGAAATCTCCACGGGCCGTGTATCTTGTCATGGGCCTTGCTTGGGCTGGACTAGGTATGCCAATGTTATGTACTCGTGGGGTATAACCATGTCAGTAGCCAAATACACAATTCATTCCCCTAGGCCCATAAATGGTGAAGTATCATGTATTCGACGTTCACTTGACACCACTAGAAGAATAACACCACAACTTAAATATTAAACCATTGAATAATACCTCAACAAAATTCCACTACTAACAACATGACTTCTCCCATGTCCTCAAGAACTAAACGAACTAATCAAGAGACATCATATGGATCAAGATCAGAGATGATATGATGATGAATAACAATCTGAACATAGACAATAATTCAATGGTTCCACTCACAAGCATCAACTACAAAATTAATTAACACCGGGAAAGTTTCCTCTAAGAACTGTGCAAGATCCAACGCAATTGTTACAGCGGGATGGAGTGGTGATGATTGTGCTGGTGGAAATGATGGTGTGGATGATGATGGTCCCGATGAAGTCTATCTTGATGAAGGTGTTGATGGCGATGATCTCCCCTCTCCGGGAAGGAATTTCCTAGGCGGAAATTTGTCTGTCGGAGAGCTTTTTCTCTCTCTGTAGTTTCCGCCCCGCAAAGGCGACGGAATTTTTCTGTGTCGCTCCCCGAACTTTAGGGTTTCAGGAGGAAGATATAGGCGAAGGGGAACATCAGGAGGTGGGCCAGGGTGGCCACACCCCTGGTAGCGCGGCCTAGGGTGGCCCGCGCTTGGTGGGGTGTGGGCCCCCTGTGGCCCAACTCCGCCTCCCCTTCTGGCTTTCTTCGTCTTCTGGAAAAATATGAGTTTCCATATATTTTCTGGTATTTTTCTGATCTTCACGAAAATTGCATCTAGACACCGCTTTTTCCATTAGAATCCTGACTCCGGAAGTTCATCCTCCAAGAATCATCCAACATGGAAAAACGTATGAAATAACATAAGTATCACCTCTTAATATGAAATATATCAATGAATAGCAGTTAATTATGATATAGAATAGTGATGCAAAATGGACATATCAATCAGGTTTTGGTATCCCTTAGCTTGTTCCAAGCTTGGGGGAGTGCCGCGGTATCACATCATTATCTTTCATCTTTTTACCCTTTTAGTAGAGGCATATCATGATTATAAAAGTTATCATATAGGATGGTTTGCATTATGGAAGTGTCTATCCTTTAGTTGGTTGTCTATGTATCCCTTGGTGTGAGTGCCTTTATGGATTATTAATGAGAAGTTTCATATTTTACGTTTTGCACTTCTTTTTTTAGTTTGAAATATCTATTATATGATTGATCTTGTTGATTAGTATTGGTATCACTTTGGGAACATCAAGTAAATCTAAATTGGTTTTGGCAAACCGAGCTCTGGTCAGTAGCAACACATTTTGAGGTTTGAAAGGAAAAGAGAAAAGCACTTATTGGTATTTTATATCATTTTATTTCTTTCTTGATTGGCTCATAAGCTTAGTATTCTTTAGTTAAGATATTTTGTGTTTTCAAGGAAGATTGCATGTTTGACTTTATCACTTGTATGTTTGCTTGTTTCCTTCAACTCTTTTGCTTGCTACCCAGCCTTGCTAGCCAAAAACCTGTACTAAGAGGGAATACTTCTCGTGCATCCAATCCTTTAAACCAAAACCTATGCCATTTGTGTCCACCATATCTACCTATTAGCATTATTTCTATTCCAAGTAAATTCTCAAGCTTCATCTACCTTTCAAATTAAAAATTCTTTTGTTATGTGAAAACTAGTTAGTAAATCTCTCACGAACTTGATGGCACACCTTATTTTGTTGTCCTTAATAAACTTGAACCATTGTGTGATCGATGTTGTATATGCTTGCACTTATAAGTTGGGATTAGCAGAACCGTGCTGTCACGGGGAACGCTTTCAACACCAATAAATATCTACCCTATTGATATCATGTTCTTTTGTTTATGGATGTCGTCGGTGTGAAATAAAAGGGGAGCATGGAGTTATGTATATGTGTTAGAGAAACGCCTGGGGGCCCCTAGCCTAAGCCATGCCTAATGATGGTGGAAACTTGCAGAATCAGCATAGTGAGCAATCTATGAAGCTTTATTCTTATAAAAAAGAGAGACATTGAAAATAGGAAAGAGAGAAAAAAGCACCATTTTCCCATGGTAAATAAGAAGATTGCTGAGATGCTTATTGTCTGCTTGTCTTGTCATTTTGATATGAGATAGCTCCTGTATCATGTGCAAGGGGTGCCCCGTTGGCGGTTCTCTATGGTACACATGTAATTACTATGACAAGAACTTACCGGTAACTAAAGTTGAGTAGCGTGAGGAGCGACCCTCGTACTCAAGGGACATGAGATTGCCAACTTATACTTCATCAAGAATATACTCCAGGTCGTCTGATTATCGACAAGTACGCCATAGGGGGTCCTAGTGGCGTTGGAAGGATGGGGTGTGAAACGTTGGATGTTCTAGGAGCGGTGAGCACAAGTTTACTCAGGTTCAGATCCGACTGCGGTGATCGGATCCTACTCCTGCTATCAACCCAGTAATATATCGGCGTAAGCCGGATGTTACAATGGATTACAAGAGAGGTTTGCTTATGCGAGTTGGTTGTGGTTGATCTATGATCTGGTGCCCTAAAGGCTCCCATAGGTTCGGTTTATATAGTCACCGGGGCCTGGGGTTACAGGGAGAGACATATCCGGATATGTTACAGAGTCGGTAACTATGTACATCTTGGACTACAAGTAATACTACAGGCCTAAGTCGGTAATACTGGAGGCAAAACCCTACTCCTGCTTTGACTACAAGTAATACTAGAGGCAAAACCCTACTCCTGCTTGCCTATTCTTGATTACGGCGGAACTGAAGGTTACAGGGGTGCGCAGATGCAATCTGGCGTGAGGTGTGTATGAGGTGAGTTGAAGGCTCTCCTCGTCGTGCCGTCCTAGCCTTTATATAGATAGGCAGGTCCCGGGCATAGGTCGAGTCGGTTACAGATTAGGGTTTGTACCCTTTGAAATTCTATCTATTCTAGTCTTGTTCTCCAAGGATCCGAAAGTCGTCATGGGCTTGGGCCACCCAAAATCTCCACGGGCCATGTACCTTTGTCATGGGCCTTCCTTGGGCTGGACCGTATATGCCAATATTGTGCACCCATGAGGTATAACCATGTCAGGAGCCCTCGAGTGTTCAGTCGAATCGTAGATTCGGCTGAGGACTCTTTGATCTTTCGGGTGCAATTAGACCTAACACGTTCGTCAGGATTTTTCGTCGTGCCTGTTGACACGGTATTTTGCTGGCAGAGAGCAAAAGTGCTACTGTGCCATCAGATGATATCTTGAGGGCTTATCTTTGCGTCATAGACACAGCATCCGAAATTTGATCACCGCAGAGGTGTTTAGGGTGGCCAAGGAGGTTGCGTCTCACTTAGCGTTTGTTGGGGCAAAGTTGCCGAAAATATTTTGTCGTTATTTGATCCGAAGGATCGCAGTCGAAGAATTCATAGGGTGCGCGGCCAACGCTCCCTATGGGAGTAGCCCCCGAGTGTCTGTTCGAGTCGTAGACTCGAGCAGAGACTTTTAGTTCAGTCGACTGAGCTTAAAGTCTATAGGACACAATTTTTTCAGATGCTTAATCAGTCCTCCCTATGGGAGTAGCCCCCGAGTCCATAGTGGAGTCATAGAATCGACGGTAGGACTCGAAGATAGTCGATTAGTGACGTTCTTTGATCATTTCTCAGGTGCGCGGCCAGCGCTCCTGATAGAAGTAGCCCTCGAGTGTCTAGTCGAGTCACAGACTCGAGTGGAGACTCGTGCATGGAGAAACCACTAACCCGGAAGTGGATCGAGTCAGCGTCTCATGCATAAGGAGCCAAGAGTCGACATAGCGGAGTCGCACGGCATTTAGCCGGAAGGACTTCACGTTGCGGATGAAGTCGATGTTGTTGCTTTTGTCGGGTGCGCGACTAGCATCGCGCCTTTGTAGCATCATGAGATGCAACCATCCAAAGAGGGACTCGACTCAGGTCTTGGGTTTATGGCGTAGCCAGTTGTTTTGTCAACTCCTGTTAGAGGATCCGATTGAATAGCTAGGCGCAGTCGACGTCCTTGTGAGCTGCATAAAACATAAAGAATTATGAAGTACTTGTATCTTATAAAGAATATTTGTCTGTCGGCTTGTAAGGTAAAATTCTGGTGTCGATCGAGTTGACACTTTTGCACTGTATGCTAGGCCTTTTAGTTAGCCTGATTACCCTTAGTCTCAGTACCTTGTCGAGGTGCTTGGAGTTCAAGAATACGACGATCAGGCAGAATCAGCTACTTAGACTGTCGCGTTAGAGGTACTCGAGTGCGTGGAGGCGATGGCACACTAGGTTACTCGAAGAGGGTGCAACCCCCCAGTATTTCGAGTGTGAGTTAAAAAGAAATCAGTTCTAAGTAGAGGGAAACTTCGCTTTGTTGGTTGTTGTGGAGAAGTTAACGAGGTAGCGGGTCATGCGGCATACGTAGTCGACGCGACGGATCACGATCATAGCAGCCACGAGTTCCTGGGGTCAATGGCGCTAGCGAGCTCCGTGTCCGAAGATTATCACAGTCGAAGACCACGCTAGGTCGTCTCAACCGAAGAATGCAGCAGGTCACCACAGCCGAAGGCCACACATTTTGTCGGAGCCGAAGACAGCGGCGGGTTGCTGGAGCCGAAGGACGCGGCTGGTCGCCGAAACAGAGGGAGCCCCCGAGTTGTTGGACCCGAAGATCGTAGAGGACTGTACGTCGAAATCGGCGCCGCCCCTAGACGTAGATTGACATGGTCAAACATTGTCGTCGTAGCGGACATGTGGTCCAGGTCGATGAAGTAATGTGGACAAATGGGCGCAGCCCCCGAACGAGGAGTTTATATGGTCGAGGCGGCATCCAAGAGCCGATGCGGCAGACCGGAGTCAACGCGGAAGCGGGTCACCGAGACCGATGGACGTAGCCGAAGAGTACAGCATGTCGTTAGGGTCGAAGCCCACAACAGGTCACGCGGCGGAGTTGGCACAACGCATGTGTCGACGCAGCTCCCTTGTGTAGTTGATGGGTCACGGGATCATCGGAGCGGCGCCTACCATTGGAGAAGAGTCGATGCAGCAGCGGGTTGGCCCAGTCCCGAGCGTAGAGCTGACGGTGACGGGATTAGAAAGACATCAGATAGAGCCACGAAGCAGAATCGCTAGATTTTTTGTCATCCAAAGTCTTTTTATTTCGACTGCGGATGCGTCCGTGAAGGACCAAGCTAGCTAGCTGTGATTGATCTCTTTTTTCTTATCTTTTTAGGAGTAGAAAACGGTAACGGGTCATGCTTTGATTTCCCTTGGATTGGAATTGATCTGCTGCAGCTTGACGTGAATTGACATGGCCATGTTTCCTTACGCGATCGGCTTGATTGATTTCTTTCTTTGCGCGTGAGTCCGATTCTCATGTAGGATTCTTCATGGAAGAGAGCTGGACTGATCCATAGCGGGCAGCTATAGTAGTATCTAGTAATTTTTCCTTCATAGGACTTCGGGTGTCCCTTTGGATTGCACTTGGCAATATGTGCGCTGACGAAAACTGTCACTGTTTGGATGCCCTTTCACGCGGAGTAGATGTAGAAGCTGTCGGCAACACCAGCGTATTGACAAGAAAATCCTAACAACGCTGCCACGGGTCCTGCTGATGAAGGTGATGATGCCTCCCCGGTGAATTACCGGTCAGATGCGATCTGGCTGCCTTTAAAACAGCGAAGGATCCAGTCCGAACGATGAGGCGTGGGAGCCGAAGTAGATCTATTTTCCAACAGCCGACGAATCATAGATTGTGGTGGATGGGACTATCACGATCGCACAATCAGCACCCCCGATCCCCACGGACGGCGCCAATTGACGAGGTTCGATCTCGTTAATGCCCATTGTTATGGACTTGGGTTTGGAGAAGATGGGGATGCTGGAGATCGCGGAACGGTTAACAGACAAGCAACACGGGGACACGAGATTTACCCACGTTTAGGCCCCCGGAGGGAAAACCCTACTCCTGCTTGTATGTTCTTGATTACGGCGAAACCGAAGGTTATAGGGGTGCATAGATGCAATCTGGCGTGAGGTGAGTTGAAGGCCCTCCTCGCTGTGCCCTCCTAGCCTTTATATCGATAGGCAGGTCATGGGCATAGGTCGAGTCAGTTACATATTAGGGTTTGTACCCTTTGAAATTCTATCTATTCTAGTCTTGTTCTCCAAGGATTCGAAAGTCGTCATGGGATTGGGCCACCGAAAATCTCCATGGGCCGTGTACCTTTGTCGTGGGCCTTCCTTGGGCTGAACCATATATGCCAATGTTGTGCACCTATGGTGTATAACCATGTCACGTGTTGTCACGGGGAACGCTTTCAACACCTGTAAATATCTACCTGTTTATATCATGCTATTTTGTTTGTGGATGTCGTCGGTGTGAAATAAAAGGGGAGCTTGTAAGTCCATGGAGTTATGTATATGTGTTAAAAAACTGCCTGGGCCGCTAGCCTAAGCCATGCCTAATTATGGTGGAAACTTACAGCATAACCGTAGTGGGCAATCTATGATGCATTCTTCTTATAAAAGAGAGAGAGAGAGACATAGCAAAGAGGAAAGAGAAAAAAGCACCATTTTCCCATGGTAAATAAGAAGATTGCTGAGATGCTCATTATCTGCTTGTCTTGTCATTTTGATATGGGATAGCTCTTGTATCATGAGGCAAGGGGTACCCCATTGGCGGTTCTCTATGATACACATGTACTTCATAGTCAAAGACCACACTGGGTCGTCTCATCTGAAGAATGCAGCAGGTCACCACAGCCGAAGGCCACACGGTTCGTTAGAGCCGAAGACCGTGGTGGGTTGCTGGAGCCGAAGGACGCGGCTGGTCGCTGAAACGGAGGGATCCCCCGAGTCATTGGACCCGAAGATCGTAGAGGACCGTACGTCAAAATCAGCGCAGCCCCGGGCGTAGATTGACATGGTCGAACATTGTCGTCGTAGCAGACATGTGGTCTAGGTCGATGAAGTCATGTGGTCAAATGGGCGCAACCCTAGAGCGTGGAGTTTATATGGTCGAGGCAGCGTCCAAGAGCCGATGCGACGGACCGAAGTTAGCACGGCAGTGGGTTGCCCAGACCGATGGTGGTAGCAGTTCGCTGCAATCGAAGATCGCGGAAGGTCGACGTAGCCAAAGAGTACAGCAGGTCGTCAGGGTCGAAGCCCACAACAGGTCACACAGCGGAGTTGGCGTAGCGCATGTGTCGACGCAACTCCCTTGTGTAGTTGATGGGTCACGGGATCGTCGGAGCGGCGCCTATTGATGGATACGAGTCGACGCAGCAGCGGGTTGGCCCAGCCCCCGAGCATAGAGCTGACAGTGATGGGATCGGAAAGACGTCAGACAGAGCCACGGAGCGAAATCGCCGGATTATTTGTCATCCAAAGTCTTTTTCTTTCGACTGATCTAAATCGGATGCCTCCGTGAAGGACCAAGCTAGTTAGCTGTGATTGATATCTTTTTTCTTCTCTCTTTTAGGAGTAAACAAGGGGAACAGGTCGTGCTTTGATTTCTCTTGGATTTGGATTGATCTGCTGCAGCTTGACGTGAATTGACGTGGACATGTTTCCTTACGCGATCGGATTGACTAATTTTTTTCTTTGCGCGTGAGTCCGATTCTCATGTAGGATTCCTCATGGCAGAGAGCTGGATTGATCCATAGAAGGCAGCTGTAGTAGTATCTAGTAATTTTTCCTTCATAGGACTTGGGTGTCCCTTTGGATTCAACTTGGCAATATGTCCGCTGACGAAAACTTTCACTGTTTGGCTGCCCTTTCACGTGGAGTAGATGTAGAAGCTGCCGGCAACACCAGCGTATTGACAATAAAATCCTAACAACGCTGCCACGGGTCTTGCTGATGAAGATGGCGATGCCTCCCCGGTGAATTACCGGTCCGATGCGATCTAGCTGCCTTTAAACAGCGAAGGATCCAGTCTGAACGATGACGCATGGGAGCCGAAGTAGATCTGCTTTCCAACAGCCAACGAATCGTAGAGAGAGATACATAGCACAGAGGAAAGAGAAAAAAGCACCATTTTTCCATGGTAAATAATAAGATTGCTGAGATGCTCATTATCTGCTTGCCTTGTCATTTTGATATGGGATAGCTCCTGTATCATGAGGCAAGGGGTACCCCGTTGGCGGTTCTCTATGATACACATGTACTTACTATGACAAGAACTTACCGGTAACTTAAGTTGAGTAGCATGAGGAACGGCCCTCGTACTCAAGGTACATGAGATTGCCAACTTATATTTCGTCAAGTATATACTCCATCTTTGTTCACTTTAACCTTAATCACCTCAAGATGCTTATGATAGGGGAAAAGATAGCTCAAAGCTAGTAAATACCATAATCTTTTGGAAGCTCTTTATGAACTTGAAATCCCTTCTTCCCTTTTATGAAAGGCCTTTCTTTTACTTCTTAGTTGAGTCAGTAAACCTATTCCTTTCCATCTCCAGCAGACATTTGAGTTGTTGTGTTTCAATCATTCATATGATGATTTATTCAATCATGTTCCTTATCTTCCTTGTTTTGCACATTGTTCTTATCTAAATGAGCATTACTTTGAAAGCCATCATTGTGAAAATCCTTTTATGTTTGAGCAAAGAGTACTCCTGTTATAAACTTCTTTACAAAATCTTTGCTTGAAAACTGTTTGGCAACCATTCCTTGACCAAGAACAAAGTTTGCCATTACCAATTATGATTTGTCTTTATGCATCATTATTGTGACTCCCATACTTGTTGCAAGTTAAGTTATATAATGGTGATTTGCTTTCTTTTATGAGTTGTGTATTGGTAAGTGTGATGCTTCTTGTCCGTATTCTTTTTATCGACACTTCACTCCATAAACCTATGGACATGTTTACTGAGCTCAGTTTTCGCTTGGGGACAAGCGAAGGTCTAAGGTTGGGGGGAGCTGATACGTCCATTTTGCATCACTATTCTATATCATAATTTACTGCTTTTCATTGATATATTTCATATTAAGAGGTGGTACTTATGTTATTTCATCTATTTTTGCATGTTGGATGATTCTTGCAAGATGAACTGCCGAAGTTAGGATTCTGATAGAAAAAACGGTGTCTAGATGCAATTTTCGCGAAGATCAGAAAAATACCAGAAAATATATGGAAAATCATATTTTTTTCAGAAGACAAATGAAGCCAGAAGGGGAGGCAGAGTTGGGCCACACGGGGCCCACACCCCCCAGGCGCGGGCCACCCTAGGTCACGCCACCAAGGGTGTGGCCACCCTGGCCCACCTCCTTCTCTTCCCCTTCGCTTATATCTTGCTCCCGAAACCCTAAAGTTCGGGGAGTGACACAGAAAGATTTCGCCGCCTCTGCGGGGCGGAAACTACAGAGAGAGAAAAAGCTCTCCGGCAGACATATTTCTGCCGGGGAAATTCCTCCCCGAAGAGGGGAGATCTTCGCCATCAACACCGTCATCAATCTAGACTTCATCGGGATCATCATCATCATCCACGCCATCATCCCCACCAGCACCATCATCACCACTTCATCCCGTTGTAACAATTGTGTTGGATCTTGCATAGTTCTTAGGGGGGACTTTCCCGGTGTTAATTACTTTTGTAGTTGATGCTTGTGAGTGGAACCATTGAATTATTGTCTATGTTCAGATTGTTATTCATCATCATATCATCTCTGATCTTGATCCATATGATGTCTCATGAGTAGTTCATTTAGTTCTTGAGGACATGGGAGAAGTCATGTTGTTAGTAGTGGAATTGTGTTGAGGTATTATTCAATGATTTGATATTTAAGTTGTGGTGCTATTCTTCTAGTTGTGTCATGTGAACGTCGACTACATGATACTTCACCATTTATGGTCCTAGGGGAATGCATTGTGTATTTGGCTACTAATTGTGGGGTTGCCGGAGTGAGGGAAACCTGAACCCCCGATAGGAAACCTTTGCACAAGGGAGTGTAGGATCTCAGAGTTTAAGTGTAAACACCCGGATTTTTCAATCCTAGATGCCTGTTATGCCATACATCGCAATCCCAGGATTACCATTTTTGCGAGACATAACAGAATTGGATACCATAGTACATCATCCATTACAAACGATACATAAGTTCTTACACAAATAGGGATCTCATGATCCAGTTCTTAATGCAACATCAAGCAGCGGAATACGTAATAATAACGGTAGCGTAGGTGAAGCTCCATCTTCGGGGTCACAGGCAATGCTGACGATGGGAGATGATCCTAGTTGTCGTAACCTTCCTGGGGTCCATCTTCCAGGTACTCCTCTTCATAGTCTGGCCATGGGAATAGCCAGGGACAAAGCCATGAGTACTCTTTAAGTACTCGCAAACTAATACTAATAAGTAAAGGGGTTTTTTGGATAATAGGACACTAGGCTCTAGGGTTGTTTTGCAAAAGCTAGATTTATCTCTACTAAGTTCCAAAGCTAGTCACAATTTTATAACTCCTAAGTGGGATCTTGTAACTCATGTCACAACTCTGTTGTGGTCAAGTCAAAGTCTCAATTCATTTCACAAGTCATTTTGAAAAGTCTGACGGGGGAACAGTATGGCCACTCCAACTGTCCATAATCATGACGACGCTATTTGAATAGTTTGACACTCTGCGAGATTGTACACTTTCACCACAACATTCGATACATCCGTCAGAACAAATCCTGAATTCACCATACCAAGATGCGGATAATCAATCCTAACCTTTCAATTACACGCCCTAGTATAAGCACCTCTCCTGTGAGTTTGGCCTCCCAACCATGACCAACTGTCATCTTGGGTACTGCACAGGTGGACAATCTTCACAAGGTAGCCTCAGCTCAGACCTTGGCCGTGAGGGAACTAATACTAAGGGATATAAGTTTCCAGTCAAGCCCTACCCAATATTCGGGTATTGTGGTTGTACGGTAAAATTGGAATGGTATCGCATCCAAACAACCATCAGTTTTATAAAGGGCTAAGGATCATGCCTCAACATTTTCATCACCAAAATTCTCAAGTGTTTGGAAACACATGTCCAAAACATTTCAATAGAATGATCCATCATTCCAAGGTTTTCATAACCATTTTTCCACCAAGCATTCCCATCTAAAAGTTGATCAAGTTTTATGCTTAGCACTAGCATCTACAGGTGGGGGTAGTACTAATGAGGGGTGGTAACTAGTGGAGTTTCAACTAAGTACAACCTCATGTCTCAGGCTGATGTCAAGGTTTCTAACTTAGGCCAAATTTTATGCTCTTTATGCAACCTTTAGCATCTTTCCAATATCTACCAGTCATTTAAGTAAACTCTAAGTAAGCTTTGATAAAGAAATAAAGTAAGAATCTTGCGAGTAAAACTAGGATTGGTTTATCAAGTGGGTATGATCACATATGCTTAAGGCATATAGTAGTCATAGAACAAGTATGGGTTTGTTGCATCAGTAGGGTATCTTGCAAGGGTTAGCTTGCATAGGTATAGTATCAGCTTGCATCAATATCAGTATAAGCTTGCTAAATTGCAAGTGTTAGCTTGCAAGGTTAATAGCTTGCTAAAGTAGAGTGTCTTGCAAGTTTTAGCTTGCCTTGTGCAGAGCAGTGGTTGAAGTTCTCCTCGGCTTCTTCTTCGTAGTATCCTCCTTCCTCCTCGTATCCTTGGTCGGTACTAGCATCTATGAATAAATACGAGGTACACAATCACCAAACAATACTTAACTACTTGCAATCATCACACACAAGGGTCCTATGGATGATCTAGCATCATCCCTAACATTACAAGGTTAAGGCTTGATTTAATTCCTTTTATTTTTAGAAAAGTAATTTGTACTCATTGAAAAACTACTTAAGATTTTATATTCTCCAAACCAAGTATGGGATCATGTTGAGACATGTCATCACCACATATTGTAGTCCATGGGAATGTGATTTAAAGTGGTGTCACAATTTAATAAGGTTTTACCCTTCTATTTTATTTAAATAAAGTGAATAGAAATGCTTATGTAGCATTCTTTTATTACTTGAACATTATTTCTGCAAGTAAACCTATATATTTTTATATATTCTGAAAGGTATGGTTAAATGTGATTTTTGAGAGTTGGAATCAACTCAAAAGCTATTATGGTTTAAATTTGAAAAATGTTTGAATGTAGAAAAGCTTCTGCCTTGTTATTTTTACCATGGGTGATCTATAGATCCAAATGACTTGAATCCAACGGGCTTGGATTCAGCATTCACAGACCTTTCCAACAAAATTGGTTTCATTCAATTTGGTGCATTGAATCGATCTGGGTTGATTTTTGAAGTTGGGTACAGAAGTTTGTTTGAATTGAAATAGAAAAAGGTTTAATTTGAATAACTGGGATGCGCGGGAAAAGTTACTGGGCCGGCCTGCTAAGCGCAGTGCTCCCACGGGCTGATTAAGTGGGTGTCCCCACTCGTCAGTGACACGGGGCTGGGCGAAGCGGTATGGGGCGACGTGGATCGTTCGATATAGTTCTAATCTAACGGCTGGGAGTCATCGTCGACGCGAGACAACTCCGGTGAGAACGAAACCTAGCGCGGCCAGTGAGGGTCGCTGTGGGCTCACCGGGGTGCTGGCGAGGGTCGGCGAGGCGGGCGAACGACAAAGTCGATGACGGCGAACTCAGGGATGGTCGCGGCAGCTCCTGGGGTGGACGAAATCGATGGCTCCCTTCTTCTCCGGCAGTGGCAGGCTCCAGTGAAATTCCGGCGAGGTGGTGCTCACCTTGCTCTGAGAATGGTGTGGCACGATCAGTGAGGAGAGGGGAGTGAGATGGTGTGAAGAAATCGTGCGGGGGTGGCCTCTATTTATAGTCGAGCGAGGGGACCGTCGGGGCGCACGGTGAGCTCGTCGGGGGCGAGGTTACAGGCGGCTAAAGGCATGGGCAAGCATAGGGGACGGTGCGGTGTCTCCTGGCGATGCTCAACGACATGGTCTCGAGGCATGGGGCGGTGTGGTTTGGTCTGGAACGGGCGGTCCTCTACGCGGCAGAGGCGGCGTCTTCGACGGCGGGAGGTGGATGTGCGGCACGAGGCGGCAAACGGGGATGTCTGGTTGTCTCCTGGGTTGATGGCGATCGTGTGTGCACGCGGTGAGGGCGGCGCGCGGTCTGTGGGTGATGGTCGAGGGTGGCGCTCTGGCGCATGCTCGGCATGGTCTGGGCGCGGCTTGTGCGCATGGTCCAGGTCTTGGCAACGCTCGCGGCTGGGACAGTGAGTGGCGATGGACGGTGGGCTGCCTCCCAAACATGCTGGCTAGGCTTGCTGCTGCTCCTAGCTTGTTGTCGACTATGGGGTGGCATGAGGGTGCTCGGCTATTCACCATTGATGACAATGGCAAGCTCACAGTGGTGCTAGTGCCTGGCTAATCTTCCTAGATGATCTACTGAACTGTGTGTGAGCTAACTAGGGAACAAGTTAGGCAAGAATCACTGCTCACAATAGTGTTTGATGTTTGTTTGATTTGTGTCTGCAACCTGTTTGATGAAATGGCCGCATGAAATCATGTTTTGAATTTTGAAATGATTTTTGGTGGGTTTGCTAGATTGGTGCTGGTGAGTCTGCAGATGCTTGGGTTTTGAAAGTTGAGCTTGTTTGAGTGGTTTTTGAAAAAGTGGGATCTTCCCATATGAAGAAGATTCAATTTTGAAATGTCATTTAAACTATGCATTTGAAAGTTTCTGGATGATCACAAAGTGGGCCTTGATACCTTTTTATGAGTACATTCAAGGGGTGCAAAGATCCAAAAAAGTTTCTGTTAGGTTCTGAAAGTTTGAGACAGCCAAAGTAGGCATGGGAGTTAAATTGGCCAAAATGACCATTCATTTCATATATGTGTTTTGATTTACTTGTCTTTAGGAAAAGTGTGGGAAATGTTTTAGATGATGTTTATTTCACCTAAGAAACATTTTACAAGCAATGGCTCACACAAACAAGGTGGTTTAAAAGAATTTCAAAATCAATGCATACACATATGCATGCATTCATGAGTTTATTTAGAAAAGTTTTTGTTAACCCTAAGTTTGATGATTAGAAATTGATGATCCAAGCTTAGTATTTTTGGGATGTTACAAACCTTCCCCCTTAAACAAAATCTCGTCCCGAGATTTGAAAAAGGACGAAAAGATTACCTAGGATTTGAAGAGATCTGGAAACTCCGTCCTGATGTGATCTTCGCGTTCCCAGGTAGCTTCCTCTTTTGTCTGGTTGCTCCACTGAATCTTGAGAAACTTGATGCGTCGGGTTATGGTAGTTCGAAAGGCTTCTTCCAATATACGGATGGGTACTTCGGGATAGGTTAGGTCATCGTTGATCTCTATGGTCCGGTGATCGATATTCTTGAACACTTCGGTCTTCTCGGGGACTTCGAGACACTTGCGAAGTAACGAGATATGGAACACATTGTGCACAGCTGACATCTCTTCTGGTAGTTCCAATTGATACGATACTTCTCCTCAATGGTTCAGAATTTTGAAGGTCCGATATATCTGGGGGCTAACTTTCCCTTGAGTTGGAAACGCTGCATTCCCTTCAATGGCGACACTTTCAGATAAACAAAATCTCCTATGTTGAAGGCGAGGTCTCGACGTCTGTTGTCGGCGTAACTCTTCTGTCGGGATTGGGCTGTCTTGAGGTGCTCACGAATCTTGTGAACCTTCTCTTCTGCTTCTCGTAGGATGTCGAGTCCGAAAATCTGACTCTCTCCTACTTCTGACCAGTTAAAAGGGGTGCGACACTTCCTTCCGTACATGAATTCAAATGGGGCCATTTGCAAACTGGCTTGGTAACTGTTGTTGTATGAAAATTCTGCAAGCAATGGCAGTCTTCCACTTGGATCCATATTCTAGCACACATGCTCTAAGCATATCTTCGAGTATTTGATTTACTCGCTCTGTTTGTCCATCGGTCTGAGGGTGATACGCGGTACTAAAATCTAGGCGGGTTCCTAAACCTTCTTGGACTTTCTTCCAGAATCTCGAGGTAAACTGAGTTCCTCGATCCGATACTATGTTCTTGGGGACTCCATGAAAACTAACGATTCTAGCGATGTACAACTCTGCTAGCTTCTAACTCTGATAGGTGGTTTTGACGGGCAAGAAATGGTCGACTTTGGACAATCTGTCCACTATGACCCAGATAGAGTCATTTCCCCTACTAGAAGTAGGTAGTCCAGTGATAAAGTCCATTCCTACAAAATCCCATTTCCATTCCGGAATTTGCAAAGGTTGCAACAATCCAGCGGGTCTTTGATGTCCGGCCTTGACTCGCTGACATATATCACACTTGGCGATATAGCTTCCGATTTCTCTCTTCATCTTATGCCACCAAAATTGCTCTTTCAAGTCTTGATACATCTTAGTTCCTCCGGGATGGATAGAATAAAGAGTATCATGAGCCTCCTTCAAGATAACTTATTTCAACTCCGAATCTATTGGTACACAAAGGCGTCCTTTGTACCATAGAACTCCTTCATCTTCGGTGAATCCGGGTACCTTGCCTGTACCGATATGACGCTTGATTCTGTTGATACTGGCATTTCCCTTCTACGCCTCTTTTATCTGACTGATCAAAGTGGGCTGAAGTTGTATGCTAGCCAAAAATCCTTCACTTACTAATTCCATTCGAAAATCTTCCATCTCCTTGTGCAAACTTGGTTGCTCCTTCAAAATCATGGAGTTCAAGCGGCACGACAATCTGCTAAGGGCATCGGCTACCATGTTGGCTTTACCAAGGTGATAGTGAATGTCCAGGTCGTAATCCTTGATTAGCTCAATACATCTTCTCTGCCTCATATTCAACTCCTTCTGAGTGAATATATACTTTAGGCTCTTGTGATCCGAATAAATCTCACAACGGTTTCCCATTAGGTAATGTCTCCATGTCTTTAGGGCTAGAACTACTGCTGCGAGTTCGAGGTCATGGGTTGGGTAGTTTTGCCCATGTTTCTTCAATTGTCTAGATAGATAAGATATAACTTTGCCTTCTTGCATTAGCACACATCCGAGACCAATCTTGGATGCGTCACAATACACATCGAAGGGCTTCGTGATATCCGGCATGATCAAGATTGGGGCTGATATCAATCTCCTCTTGAGTTCTTGAAAACTCGCTTCACACTTGTCTGTCCATTCAAACTTCTTGTCCTTCTTCAGCAATTGGGTCATGGGTCGGGCGATACTCGAGAATCCTTCTACGAATTTGCAGTAATATCCTACCAATCCGAGAAAAGCACGAACTTGGGTTTGAGTGGTTGGGGCTTGCCAATCTTCTACATCTTTTACTTTGGCAGGGTCAACGGCAATTCCTCCGGCTGATACAATGTGACCGAGGAATCCTACCTCCTGTAACCAGAATTCACATTTGCTAAACTTTGCATATACCTGATGCTCTCTAAGGGTTCCAAGAATGGTCCTTAGGTGTAGCTTATGTTCTTCTTCTGATTTGGAATAAATCAGAATGTCATCGATGAAAACAATGACAAACTTATCCATTTGAAGTCCATAAAAATCTTATTCAAGAGGTTCATGAAATAAGAGGGGGCATTAGTTAATCCAAAAGACATGACTGTATACTCATACAATCCATATCTTATGGTAAAGGCCGTCTTTGGAATATCCTCTGCACGAATCTTGAGTTGATGATAGCCAGTTCTAAGATCAATCTTAGAAAACACCTGGGCACCGGTCAACTGTTCAAACAAATCTTCTATCTTGGGCAAGGGGTACTTGTTCTTGATGGTGACATCATTCAACTTCCGATAATCCGTACACAAACGGTTACCTCCATCCTTCTTGTCCACAAACAAGACAGGTGATCTCCATGGTGACGCACTTGGTTGAATCAATCCAATTTCTAGCATGGAATCTAGTTGCTTCTTCAGTTCTTCTAGTTCTGACGGGTTCATACTATAGGGTCTCTGGGCTATTGGTCCTGTTCCGGGGATTAGTTCGATGATAAACTCGATATCCCGATCTGGGAGCATACCGGGCAAAACATCTGGAAATACATCGGGGTATTCACAGACTATCCGGACTTGGTCAATGGTAGGTTGGGCTAGACTCTTGTTACACTTGAATTGGCGAGGTAAGGTTTGAGATATATGCTCGACTGATATTCCGGTGGTACTGGTCATGGTGATGGCTTTCTTGGCACAGTCAATCAATCCCTTATGTTTGGACATCCAATCCACTCCTAGTACTACTTCCAAACCTTTAGTTTCGAGTACTATTAGATTAGCATAAAAATCTATGCCATGGATTCGGATAGGGACGACTTTGCAAATTTGCCTAGCCTTGGTGGTTGATCCGGGAATTTGCACAATCATAACATGCTTCAGTTTGGTTGGTTGAATTTTACTAGTGCAGGCAAATTCTTCGGTGACAAATGAATGCGAGGCACCAGAGTCAAACAACACTCTTGCAAGTATGGAATTAACAGAAAATATACCCAAGACGACGTCTGGCGCTTCTGAGCTTCTTCAAGATGCATGAGAAAAAAGCGGCCATTGCGGTTGAGTGAATTCCACAGGGCAAATCTTCTCCCTGGTTGAACACGGCGCTGCTTTGAGCTGGGGCATTGGCATTAGGGGCTGTAGCATTCTACTTGTTGGGGCACTCGTTGGAATAGTGGCCTTTATTTCCTGATCATAACAGGTCACTTGCGACTTGTCCTTGGCTGCGACAGTACAGCATTGCCTCCGATCCTCGGGGCGTGTTGGTGTTGGCGGTAGCATTGTTGGTGTTGAACTTGGGTGGCACGGGTGAAATTGCTAGAGTTGCGGGGTTGTTGTAATTTCCTCCGGGTCTAGGGTTTCCACGGTTGGGGTAGGTCGGACGGGTCATAGAAGTCTGTTGGTTCTTGGGGCAAATCCTGGAGATGGGTTGGGGCGATACTTTGGGGTCTGATGGGTTCCTGGTTGATGCATCATGCGACGCTTGCGGTTCTCATTGGCTTGGTTGATCTTTCCTTCCATCTGGATGGCAGAGTCGACAAGGTCTTCAATATCAGCAAAGGGGATATTGACTAACACCGTCTGCATCTCGTCATGCAGACCATTCAGGAATCTTTCTTTCTTCTTGGCTTCGGTGTCTATCTCGTCCGGGGCATACCTAGCTAATGACAAAAATTTGTCACGGTATTCCACTACAGTCATCCTTCCTTGCTTCATCTCTCTGAACTCGTCTCTCATTCTCTTTATCAAACCTGGTGGCACATGGGTTCTGCTAAACTTGACCTTGAATTCCTCCCAGGTCATCATCTGGCCTCCTGTCATTGCACGAACACTGTTCCACCATGCCCTGGCATCTCCGGCTAGATAATGTGTGGCGAATAGGACTTTCTCATTGGCTTCCACTCCGGCGACTTCTAGGTTGTTTTCCATGGTTTGCAGCCAATCATCGGCATCTAGGGGCTCTTCTGACTTAGTGAAAACGGGTGGGTTAGTATTCTGGAAATTCTTGAGCTTAGATCCATGGTTGTCCTGATTTCCGTGGCCTTGGTTGTTGTGGGCTAGTTGGGCTATTTGTTTCAGGGTGGCTAGGTTGTCTTGACGTTCCGCTCTTTCAGCTTCGCGGTCAGAAGTCAACATTTGCAGGATCTGCAACATTGGGTCCGGGGCTAAACCACTTCCTCCACGTGGCATCTGAATATTGATATAGATCATGAGAAAAGAGGGAAATTTCTAAGGTTTTGGGTTTTTGAAAAGTCTTTAAAAGTTTGACTCAGGTTTTTCTAGCAACTTGCTTTTTCATTCATTCATTCATAGCACATAGTACAACACACACCACAACAAAGAAAAACAGATGGTTTTAAGAACCATTCTGGAGACTACGATCTGATGGGACCGACTACTACTCACTACGCTAGTGCTCAGTGCTACTACTCCTCGGAGTCTGTGGCTTCATCATCTTCATCATCATCGATGAAGGCGAAATCATCTTCATCGGTGAAGAAGTCCATGGCCTGATCCTCCAGAAAATCATCGTCATCGCTGAGATAGGAGTAAGGGTCTCCAGGAAGATCCTCTCCGGCATTCTCCCTTTCCTCCAACCGCATGTCTCTCTCGTGGATGGTCTCCTCCAGAGATGAGATCTTGATGGCGAGCAATAATCGCTCCTTCTTGTCGGTGACGGGCGAGACTTGCGATCCTTTGCTAGCATGGCGATGGTCTGATCCTTCGTCTTGATGATGGCAGACTTGTGGTTGCAATAGTCACGGAAGTTGTCCAACTCCTGCTGACGATCATACATCATGAAGCTAAGGTGGTCCAATTGAGTCTTCAGCTCGGGGTGGTATGGGGCTTCCAGGGGTTGTCCATTTGCATCACGCCTTGGGAAAAACTCAAAGCGAGTACCCTTGATCTGATTGATGCTCTGCCCACATAGACGGGAAAGAGCTTCCTGCATTGCTCTGGCAAGTCCATCGAGCTAGTCGTTTTCCCTCAAGGTAAACTGAATTCCCTCCGCAGTGGGAGGTTCAATCTTTCCTCTGAGACTTGCAACAATTAGCCATTGCAGATCTTCTCCTCCTTGATCATTGAGCTGAGCTCCAAAGAACTCGGGGTGCGGACGCTCCAGAAGTTCTGAAAGCTGATCCAGATCCCTCTCAAAGATAAGGTCTCCTCCATTCCCAAGTTGGTAAAACTTGTTGTACTTCACGTCCATCTATAAAAATAGAGGATGAGTAGATTAGAAGAGTGATCAAGTGTGTCAAAATTTTATGTATTTTGCAAGAGTTTTTGAGGAATATGCATTTTTTTGAAAGAATCAAAGAGATGAGAATGAGAATAAGTTTTTGTAAATATTTGTTTTCTTTGGTTTTGAAATTAAGTTTTTGGTTCAAACGTCCAGTCTAACTAGGGTCTCCTATGGTCAGGATGGCTCTGATACCAACTTGTCAACACCCGTATTTTTCAATCCTAGATGCCTGTTATGCCATACATCGCAATCCTAGGATTACCATTTTTGCGAGACATAACAGAATTGGATACCATAGTACATCATCCATTACAAACGATACATAAGTTCTTACACAAATAGGGATCTCATGATCGAGTTCTTAATACAACATCAAGCAGCGGAATACGTAATAATAACGGTAGCATAGGCGAAGCTCCATCTTCGGGGTCACAGGCAATGCTGACGATGGGAGATGATCCTAGTTGTCGTAACCTTCCTGGGATCCATCTTCCAGGTACTCCTCTTCATAGTCTGGCCACGGGAATAGCCAGGGACAAAGCCATGAGTACTCTTTAAGTACTCGCAAACTAATACTAATAGGTAAAGGGGGGTTTTTGGATAATAGGACACTAGGCTCTAGGGTTGTTTTGCAAAAGCCAGATTTATCTCTACTAAGTTCCAAAGCTAGTCACAATTTTATAACTCCTAAGTGGGATCTTGTAACTCATGTCACAACTCTGTTGTGGTCAAGTCAAAGTCTCAATTCATTTCACAAGTCATTTTGAAAAGTCTGACGGGGGAACAGTATGGCGACTCCAACTGTCCATAACCGTGGACGCGGCTATTCGAATAGTTTGACACTCTGCAGAGATTGTACACTTTCACCACAACATTCGATACATCCGTCAGGACCAAATACTGAATTCACCATACTCAGTATGCGGATAATCAATCCTAACCTTTCAATTACACGCCTAGTATAAGCACCTCTCCTGTGAGTTTGGCCTCCCAACCATGACCAACTGTCATCTTGGGTACTGCACAGGTGGACAATCTTCACAAGGTAGCCTCAGCTCAGACCTTGGCCATGAGGGAACTAATACTAAGGGATATAAGTTTCCAGTCAAGCCCTACCCAATATTCGGGTATTGTGGTTGTACGGTAAAATTGGAATGGTATCGCATCCAGACAACCAATAGTTTTATTAAGGGCTAAGGCTCATGCCTCAACATTTTCATCACCAAAATTCTCAAGTGTTTGGAAACACATGTCCAAAACATTTCAATAGAATGATCCATCATTCCAAGGTTTTCATAACCATTTTTCCACCAAGTATTCCCATCTAAAAGTTGATCAAGTTTTATGCTTAGCACTAGCATCTACAGGTGGGGGTAGTACTAATGAGGGGTGGTAACTAGTGGAGTTTCAACTAAGTACAACCTCATGTCTCAGGCTGAGGTCAAGGTTTCTAACTTAGGCCAAATTTTATGCTCTTTATGCAACCTTTAGCATCTTTCCAATATCTACCAGTCACTTAAGTAAACTCTAAGTAAGCTTTGATAAAGAAATAAAGTAAGAAGCTTGCGAGTAAAACTAGGATTGGTTTATCAAGTGGGTATGATCACATATGCTTAAGGCATATAGTAGTCATAGAACAAGTATGGGTTTGTTGCATCAGTAGGGTATCTTGCAAGGGTTAGCTTGCATAGGTATAGTATCAGCTTGCATCAATATCAGTATAAGCTTGCTAAATTGCAAGTGTTAGCTTGCAAGGTTAATATCTTGCTAAAGTAGAGTGTCTTGCAAGTTTTAGCTTTCCTTATGCAGAGCAGTGGTTGAAGTTCTCCTCGGCTTCTTCTTCGTAGTATCCTCCTTCCTCCTCGTATCCTTGGTCGGTACTAGCATCTATGAATAAATACGAGGTACACAATCACCAAACAATACTTAACTACTTGCAATCATCACACACAAGGGTCCTATGGATGATCTAGCATCATCCCTAACATTACAAGGTTAAGGCTTGATTTAATTCCTTTTATTTTTAGAAAAGTAATTTGTACTCATTGAAAAACTACTTAAGATTTTATATTCTCCAAACCAAGTATGGGATCATGTTGACACATGTCATCACCACATATTGTAGTCCATGGGAATGTGATTTAAAGTGGTGTCACAATTTAATAAGCTTTTATCCTTTTATTTTATTTAAATAAAGTGAATAGAAATGCTTATGTAGCATTCTTTTATTACTTGAACATTATTTCTGCAAGTAAACCTATATATTTTTATATATTCTGAAAGGTATGGTTAAATGTGATTTTTGAGAGTTGGAATCAACTCAAAATCTATTATGGTTTAACTTTGAAAAATGTTTGAATGTAGAAAAGCTTCTTCCTTGTTATTTTTACCATGGGTGATCTATAGATCCAAATGACTTGAATCCAACGGGCTTGGATTCAGCATTCACAGACCTTTCCAACAAAATTGGTTTCATTCAATTTGGTGCACTGAATCGATCTGGGTTGATTTTTGAAGTTGGGTACAGAAGTGTGTTTGAATTGAAATAGAAAACGGTTTAATTTGAATAACTGGGCTGCACGGGAAAAGTTACTGGGCCGGCCTGCTAAGCGCAGTGCTCCCGCGGGCTGCTTAAGTGGGTGTCCCCACTCGCCAGTGACATGGGGCTGGGAGAAGCGGTATGGAGCGACGTGGATCGTTCGATCTAGTTCTAATCTAACGGCTGGGAGTCATCGTCGACGCGAGACAATTTCAGCGGCGAGAAACTAAAACAGCGAGCGCGAAGTGAGGAGGCTCAGGGTCTTTGGCGAGGCGGGCAGGAAGCGACGACAAAAGTCGACGATGGCGAACTCAGGGGTGGTCGCGGTAGCTCTTGGGGTGGACGAAATCGATGGCTCCCTTCTTCTCCGGCAGTGGCAGGCTCCAGTGAAATTCCGGCGAGGTGGTGCTCGCCTTGCTGTGAGAATGGTGTGGCACGATCAGTGAGGAGAGGGGAGTGAGATGGTGTGAAGAAATCGTGCGGGGGTGGCCTCTATTTATAGTCGAGCGAGGGGACCGTCGGGGCGCACGGTGAGCCTGCTGGGGCGAGGTTACAAAGCCTAAAGGCATGGGAAAGGGTAGGGGACGGTGCGGTGTCTCCTGGCGATGCTCAACGACATGGTCTCGAGGCATGGGGCGGTGTGGTTTGGTCTGGAACGAGCGGTGCTCTGCGCGGCAGAGGCAGCGTCTTCGACGGCGGGCGGTGGCTATGCGGCACGGGGCAGCAAACGGGGATGTCTGGTGGTCTCCTGGGTTGATGGTGATCGTGTGTGCACGCGGTGAGGGCGGCGCGCGGTCTGTGGGTGATGGTCGAGGGTGGCGCTCTGGCGCACGCTCGGCATGGTCTGGGCGCGGCTTGTGCGCGTGGTCCAGGTCTTGGCAACGCTCGCGGCTGGGACTGTGAGTGGCGGTGGACGGTGGGCTGCCTCCCAGACATGCTGGCTAGGCTTGCTGCTGCTCCTAGCTTGTTGTCGACTATGGGGTGGCAAGAAGGTGCTCGGCTATTCACCATTTATGACAATGGCAAGCTCACAGTGGTGCTAGTGCCTGGCTAATCTTCCTAGATGATCTACTGAACTGTGTGTGAGCTAACTAGGGAACAAGTTAGGCAAGAATCACTGCTCACAGTAGTGTTTGATGTTTGTTTGATTTCTGTCTGCAACCTGTTTCATGAAATGGCCGCATGAAATCAAGTTTTGAATTTTGAAATGATTTTTGGTGGGTTTGCTAGATTGGTGCTGGTGAGTCTACAGATGCTTGGGTTTTGAAAGTTGAACTTGTTTGAGTGGTTTTTGAAAAAGTGGGATCTTCCCATATGAAGAAGATTCAATTTTGAAATGTCATTTAAACTATGCATTTGAAAGTTTCTGGATGATCACAAAGTGGGCCTTGATACCTTGTTATGAGTACATTCAAGGGGTGCAAAGATCCAGAAAAGTTTCTGTTAGGTTCTGAAAGTTTGAGACAGCCAAAGTAGGCATGGGAGTTAAATTGGTCAAAATGACCATTCATTTCATGTATGTGTTTTGATTTACTTGTCTTTAGGAAAAATGTGGGAAATGTTTTAGATGATGTTTATTTCACCTAAGAAACATTTTACAAGCAATGAAACAATCAAACCAGGTGGTTTAGAAGAATTTCAAAATCCATGCATACACATATGCATGCCTTCATAATTTTATTTAGCAAAGTTTTTGTTAACCCTAAATGTTGATGACTAGTGTTTGATGATCCAAGCTTAGTATTTTTGGGATGTTACACCTTCTTATGAGCATTGCAATGTTGCTTATGTTTATGTTTCTTGCTACTTATTATTATTGAGTTGGAATCTCTTCATAGCTTGCAATGACTGTTGAGTAGACTTAGTTGCATACTCTTTATTTTGAATAGTTTAAGCATCTACTGCTGTGCTGAGAATATTTACATCATATGAAGCAAATGTGTTCGTGAAAGTTCTTTTATCGCACTCAATTTTCAACTGAATTGCTTAAGGAGAAGCAATAAGCTAAGCTTGGGGGGAGTTGATACGTCCAAAACGTATCTACTTTCCCGAACACTTTTGCTATAGTTTCTCCTCTAAACTTGTGTGATTTGGATACAACTAACACGGACTGACGCTGTTTTCAGCAGAATTACCTCGGTGTCTAGTTTTTGTGCAGAAATTCAACTATCAGGAAAAATTCGGGAAAATATGCCAAGAATTTTATTTCACCAGAAGACACACGGAGCCAGAGGACGAGACGGAGAGAAGGCCTAGGGGCCCACACCCCTGCAAGACGCGGGCCAGCCCTGGCCGCACCTAGGGGGTGCGGCCACCCTAGGCACCCCCTCGGCCTCCCTCTTCACCTCTATGAAGTGTCACATCCCAAGATTTTCCAAATCTTGTAATGTGAAAAATAAATGAATAAAATAAAACTTTGTTGATTTTCAGGGTGAGAAGAAACTTTTTGAATCCAATTGGAAACCTTCAAACCAATTTGGATCAAATAAATCCTAAAGGGATTTAAAAAGATAAACATTTAATAAAGGAAAATAGAAATATTTAAAATTACTATTTTGGATCTTTAATAAAAAGGATTGGGTTTTCAAAAGAAAAGGAGGATTTATACATAAAGATTATTTATAAAGCCAAATTAAACCTTGGCCAATATTTTGAAATAAAATGTTTTGATTTGATTAAAAATAGTAAAGGTTTATTTAAATAAAATAATAAGGATTTTAATTATCCAATTTTATTTGAATAAAAGGGTTTTACCATTTTATTTAAAACATCCAAAACTTATTTATTTAATTTAAATAGGTTTTCCAAGTATTTTATATTCTCAAATAAAACCTACTGAAGTGTTTTGGTTTTATTTTAGATTTCAAAATAAAGTTTTTAATAAAACAAATCCTATTTGAATTAAATGAATAAGGTCTATTCATTTAATTGTTATTGGACCTTAAAGTAAAATGTTATTTTATTTTAAACAAGTATTTCAAGTATCTTATATTTTCAAATAAAACCTACTGATTTGGTTTTGAAAATATTTAGTTTTCAAATGGAGATTTTATTAAATAAATCAAATCCTATTTGATTAATAAACCATGGTCCATTTTATTAATGAATGGAACTTAAAAAGATTTAAAATATTATTTCATTTTGGATTTTGGTTTATGTTACTGAACAGAACCAATTTCAAAGTTTCAAAGTGTGGTGTTTGTTTGAATTGATTTGAGTATTGTTTGGTTGTTTGAATTTCAAAACAGGAAATAGTTATAGAAAAAGAAAAAAAAGCCAGCAGACAGAAAAAATAGAAGCCAGACTCAACCCAACCCAGAAGCCCAACTAGGCCCAGCAAACAGCCCAGCTTTCCCTCTCTGAAGAAAACGCTGCTTTTCGTTTCTGACCCGCAAAGGAATGACTGGTGGCCCCAAACCCCTCTCTCTTCCCTCACTGCCAGGTAGGCTCCACAAACGTTGTCGTCGTTTCCACCCACGCGACCTGTTCTTCCTCCCCTCGTCGCTGTTTCCTGCAGTGATTCCGCGGCCTTAATTCGTCTTAACGCGGCCACCATTACGCGCCTTGACCATGCACGTTAAAACGCCAGTGTCTTCTCCTCCTTTCCCCTCTGTCGCCACTCCCTCTCTGCCCCGAGGCTGCCTCAATTTGGCTTGGCACTCCCTCTGTTCCGACGACACTCCGGTGCCGATTCCGGCGACTCAACACCGCCCCGTGCCTCCCTGAGCACACTAGGAGATTCCCCACCTCCTGATGCATCTGTCCGTGCCCCTCATTTGACCATGGGCGTCCCTAAGCATCGACTCCGACCAAGCTCTGAGCGCCGCCGTCTGTCTTCAACTGCGACGATGACTCCCAGGTAAACCAGACCGCCCCGCGTCTCCTCGTTCATGCTCCCTCACTCGCCTCAACCATACGCATCTAACCCTACTCTCGGTTTTACCCCTTGTGACCTGCAACGTCGCCCTCGACAGCAACCAGAGCCACCTGACGTCTTTCTCCACTCCAGCGAGCAATTGCTGCAGTCCCCGAGCGCCCCTTGTCAAGCCAACCACACGTCGAGCATCACCACTCCCTTGTGACCTTGGTGAGCACTTCCCCTCACCTCTTTGCTTCCTGAAACCGCCGTAGCGCCACCGCTGACGCTAGCCAAGCCAATGCGCTCACATTTGGTCAAGCAGACCAGCGCCGTAGGATCTAGATCGGGTGAGCAAGATTAGATCACTTAACCGCGAAGGGGTACACGTCCTGTGCCGCACGATCTGATTAGATCCAATGGCTGCAACTACTCGATCCGGCCGAACTGGTACCAGCGAATGACGACGCGACGCGTGGCCAGACTTTGGTTAGAAATGATTTTTGAAATCAGATTAGATTGTGATTTTCAAACCATTGTAACTTTTGATCCACACATCCAAAAATTGCAAATTTGGTATCATTGGAATCAGTGGAACAAGTCCTAGCCAACCATGCCATTGGTTTAGTAAATAGTATTGTTAGCTTGTTGGTTTTTGCAGAAACTTTTGATTGCTTGTTAAGGTTGTGAAAATTGTTTAAAAATGAATTTGGGGATAAAATCTTTGGCAAATGGTGTGATTTGAACCTACTGACCATAGGAAACACTTTGTGGATTCAAAAATGTATTTGGTGAAGGAGAAGAATGATTCTTTGATTTAAAACCATTTCTAGTCAAATAGAAATGTGGTTTATTTATTAAAAAATGATTTTTAAGGAAAACCTTTGGGAAATATTTTGTTTTAAACTCTCTGACCCTAAAAACAAGGTTTTGTGGTTTGAAAATATATTTGGTGAACCCTATAGATTAATGCCTTAGTAAAAATATTTCTACACCACAAAAAATGATACTTTGTTTTGAAAATGGTTTTTGAAGTGAAACCTTTTGCAAATGACTTTGCCACTTTATAAAATAACCAATAGGTGTTTCCAAATGTCTATTACCCATTAGGAACCACTTTTCCAAATAAAACAAAGCTTGGCATGCTTGCATGCATTACTTTGACTTTGTCATTTTATGTGTTGTTTGGCTTGATTGGTAGATTGAGTATGTGCCTTGCTTGGTTGATTTGTAGTGACTTGAAGAGTGAGATTGTTGCAAAGGACAAGGAGTGAACCTATACCCTCTACCAAAAAGGCAAGTGATGCTTCATACTTTTGTCCCATTACTTTCACTATGCATTAGTGATTTTTCTCTAAGTAAAACTTGCATGGATTTTGCTAAGTATAAACCTTGCTATAAGAAAACCTAGTAGATGAAACCTTAGTGGAAATCTTCCTAAGTTAAGATTCCTATTACTATCAAGCTTAGCCTAGCTAATAGAAAACATGGGTGGAATATATATTCACACTATGGAAAATTTCTAAGTCTGAGGACTTGTGATTTTGTTTAATAAAACAACTAAGTTAATGAATCACCTGGGTGGACTGGTAATTGCATGGTGGTTTTTGGTTGAGTGGTTACACAAGGCCAGGGGACTAGTGAACCTTGTGTATCTCACTTGTGGATTGCCACCCAGGAACAAAGAGATTTGAGATGTCAAATGTTGAGAAGCTTCAAGTGCAACCACTTGGCAATATGGGCTCTGCCATGATCATATAGGTTGCAAGAACTTAGCCATATGGACAGTGGGTGGTAGTTTTTGATAGGTTGGAACGCGCCCATTTTGGTCTAAGGGAAGGCTTCTGAAAGATCTTGTCTTGGGAAACCAAGTCTTGTGGGGAAAGTGCACCACCTCTGCAGAGTGTAAAATCTAAGTACTTAGCCATGTCCCTGGTAAAGGACAATTTGAGCATCAAGACATGGAAGCAATCAAGAATCTCATCATTCAAATTTCTAAGTTAAAACTTGTGGTTTGAACAAGGGTTATTTGAAATCTTCAATCTTTGATTGAGAGAAGCCTTGGAAAAGATATTGTCAAAACAAAAACTTAGTATTTTCAAAATGATAAGGAAAATCTATTTTGAGCAATGCAAGCCTGAACTCCACTTAGCCAAATGCATATAGATGATAGATTCCACTATACTACCATAGTATCACTTGCCAATACAATTCAAATGTATTGACCCTTGTGGCTGTAACTTGTAATGTTGCAGGTTTGATTGATTTTAGTGAAGATTGATTGATTAGGATTACAAAGTCTACAACCAACACGTCTGCCTGTGGCACTTTGAAGATGAAGGACCCATGACTATAGTTATTCCGCTGCAATGTAAAGTAATAGCCAAATGAGCTATGTAAGATGTAATAAAATTATGTTATTCCTGGTTATAAAATTATATTATGACCTTTGTTTCTTGATATTACATCTTAACTGTGGATGCTAGTTATTGATCCAGGGACTAGCATTGTAAACACAGGGGACCCCACCTTATATTGTGTAAAGGTTGGGACACTCCCTCTACAGATGGTATCAGAGCATTGTGTTGCCTGTAGGATTTGTAAACCCTAGGATTGGACAAAAACCCTTAGAAAAATAGGAGTTGTACTTGTTCCAAAAACTTATTTACAAAAACACTTGTAAACTCTTTCCTCAACCATTTTGGTTTCAACTCTACTTCTCTTCTATTTCAACTTGATGGAAAAACCTACCCCATGGCCAAGACTACACCATGTGCAAAGGACTACTTCAACTTCTTCAACTCTAATGACTTCAACTTCTTCAACTCTAATGACTTCAACTTCTTCAACTCTAATGACTTCAACATCTTCAGCATATTCACCAAGGACTTCCAACTTGGATATCACTAAGGACTACAAGTGAAACAAGGAAATCTTACTCAAGATTTAGAAACTCAGGGAATGCAAAAGTTAGAAGGAACCTACATCACTTGAAGCTTTGTGACTAAGGAGTTTTTCTCAAGGAAACCATGATCTCATACAATAAGAATCATGAAGGAAGGAAAGATCACAAGTGAACCATATAGATGGACCACCATATTTTAGTTAAGTCAAACACACCAACTTATGTGGTGTAACAAAAATATTTTTGGTTGCCTAAGTGTGTACTTGAAATTTGTTGTTTGAGTGGAATGTTTGTTTGTAAATGGTTGCACATTGCTTGAGTGAATTGTGATGTGTATGAATAGAATTATTCCCTTAGAAATCTTTTGCCTGTTCTAATCCCAATCCCACCCAAACAGATGACTTCTCCAAGAGACTCCAACATCAAGGTTGATGACAACAACAACCAAGAGGACAACATGAGAGAACTTATAGCAACCCAAAACCAGTTGAGCCAAGAGACAACTCAGCTTTTAGCCAACAACAATGGACTAGACCCAGCCATACAAAGGATTTTGAAACTTCAATCCCAATTGTTGCAAGGATTGGATACTCAAGTGATCAACATGGGAGAAAACTTTTCCCAAAGAGCTAATGACAACAAGGATGACAAGGATGTTATTTTAGAAGGAACCAAGGCTTGCAATATTTGTGGAGACAAGGATCACACTTCCAAGGAGCATGGAGATCAATGCCCCAATTGTGAAAAGAAACATCCAACTAATCAATGCCCCACATCTCAAGTGACTTGTTTCCTATGTGAAGGAAATGATCATGTCCCTATTTAATGCCCCATCTATCCTATAGTTCAACAAATGAAGCAAGATGGAATGCATCAAATGTTTGGAAACCTCCATAAGGGAACAACTTCTACCAAGATGGATGAAGGCAAAGTCAGAACCATGCCAAATAAAGACAAATCCAAAGTGACCACAAAGTGTTGCTAGTCTTGTGAAGAAGAAGGTCATATCTCTAGTAACTGTCCCAAGAAGAGAGAAAGATTTCCCACCTTTGAGGTGAGGTATGAAGAGCATGAACTAGAAGAACTCTTAGCTCTGGAGAGACCCAAAAAGAAGAAGAAAGACAAAAGCCAGTTGCAATGTTACAATTGCAAAGAGATGGGACACTATGCCAGTGAATGCCCAGGAAAGGAGAAGAGCCAAGAGGACAAACAAAATCTAGTAAAACCCAAGATGAGGAAGGATATTAGCCAAGTGATGTGCAAACACTTCAAAGAGTTAGGACATTATGCATCATATTGTCCAGAGAAGCCACCTCAAGACCTCAAACTTATCACATGTTTCAAATGCAAGGAGCTAGGCCACTATGCAAACCTCTGCCCAGAGAAGTTTCCCCAGGATCCCAAGCAAGCCAAGATGTAATTTAGTTTGAAAATTTTAAGGGTGGTAGTACCCTAGTTGTTTTGAGCCTACTTGTAACCCTAGCCTTTCCCAAATCTCGGGACGAGATTTATTTTAAGGGTGGTAGCCTGTCACATCCCAAGATTTTCCAAATCTTGTAATGTGAAAAATAAATGAATAAAATAAAACTTTGTTGATTTTCAGGGTGAGAAGAAACTTTTTGAATCCAATTGGAAACCTTCAAACCAATTTGGATCAAATAAATCCTAAAGGGATTTAAAAAGATAAACATTTAATAAAGGAAAATAGAAATATTTAAAATCACTATTTTGGATCTTTAATAAAAAGGATTGGGTTTTCAAAAGAAAAGGAGGATTTATAAATAAAGATTATTTATAAAGCCAAATTAAACCTTGGCCAATATTTTGAAATAAAATGTTTTGATTTGATTAAAAATAGTAAAGGTTTATTTAAATAAAATAATAAGGATTTTAATATCCAATTTTATTTGAATAAAAGGGTTTTACCATTTTATTTAAAACATCAAAAACTTATTTATTTAATTTAAATAGGTTTTCCAAGTATTTTATATTCTCAAATAAAACCTACTAAAGTGTTTTGGTTTTATTTTAGATTTCAAAATAAAGTTTTTAATAAAACAAATCCTATTTGAATTAAATGAATAAGGTCTATTCATTTAATTGTTATTGGACCTTAAAGTAAAATGTTATTTTATTTTAAACAAGTATTTCAAGTATCTTATATTTTCAAATAAAACCTACTGATTTGGCTTTGAAAATATTTAGTTTTCAAATGGAGATTTTATTAAATAAATCAAATCCTATTTGATTAATAAACCATGGTCCATTTTATTAATGAATGGAACTTAAAAAGATTTAAAATATTATTTCATTTTGGATTTTGGTTTATGTTACTGAACAGAACCAATTTCAAAGTTTCAAAGTGTGGTGTTTGTTTGAATTGATTTGAGTATTGTTTGGTTGTTTGAATTTCAAAACAGGAAATAGTTATAGAAAAAGAAAAAAAAAGCCAGCAGACAGAAAATAATAGAAGCCAGACTCAACCCAACCCAGAAGCCCAACTAGGCCCGGCAAACAGCCCAGCTTTCCCTCTCTGAAGAAAACGCTTCGCACTCGTTTCCTGACCCGTGCAGTGAATGACTGGTGGCCCCAAACCCCTCTCTCTTCCCTCACTGCCAGGTAGGCTCCACAAACGCTGTCGTCGTTTCCACCCGCGCGACCTGTTCTTCCTCCCCTCGTCGCCGTTTCCTGCAGTGATTCCGTGGCCTTAATTCGTCTTAACGCGGCCACCATTACGCGCCTTGACCATGCACGTTAAAACGCCAGCGTCTTCTCCTCCTTTCCCCTCTGTCGCCACTCCCTCTCTGCCCCGAGGCTGCCTCAATTTGGCTTGGCACTCCCTCTGTTCCGACGACACTCCGGTGCCGATTCCGGCGACTCAACACCGCCCCGTGCCTCCCTGAGCACACTAGGAGATTCCCCACCTCCTGACACATCTGTCCGTGCCCCTCGTTTGACCACGGGCGTCCCTGAGCGTCGACTCCGACCAAGCTCTGAGCGCCGCCGTCTGTCTTCAACTGCGACGACGACTCTCAGGTAAACCAGACCGCCCCGCGTCTCCTCGTTCACGCTCCCTCACTCGCCTCGACCATACGCATCTAACCCTACTCTCGGTTTGCCCCCTTGTGACTTGCAGCGTCACCCTCGACAGCAACCAGAGCCACCTGACGTCTTTCTCCACTCCGGCGAGCAATTGCTGCAGTCCCCGAGCGCCCCTTGTCAAGCCAACCACACGTCGAGCATCACCACTCCCTTGCGACCTTGGTGAGCACTTCCCCTCACCTCTTTGCTTCCTGAAACCGCCGTAGCGCCACCGCCTGGCCGTACGCCGCCGCTAGCCACCGTCGGCGCCGCTTACATTTGGTCAAGCAGTCCAGCGCCGTAGGATCTAGATCGGGCGAGCAAGATTAGATCACTTAACCGCTGAGAGGTACGTCTCTGCGTCTACGCGATCTGATTAGATCCAATGGCTGCAACTACTCGATCCGGCCGAACCGGTACCAGCGAATGACGACGCGACGCATGGCCAGACTTTGGTTAGAACTGATTTTTGAAATCAGATTAGATTGTGATTTTCAAACCATTGTAACTTTTGATCCACACGTCCAAAAATTTCAAATTTGGTATCATTGGAATCAGTGGAACAATCCCTAGCCAACCATGCCATTAGTTTAGTAAATAGTATCTGTTAGCTTGTTGGTTTTTGCAGAAACTTTTGATTGCTTGTTAAGGTTGTGAAAATTGTTTAAAAATGAATTTGGGATAAAATCTTTGGCAAATGGTGTGATTTGAACCTACTGACCATAGGAAACACTTTGTGGATTCAAAAATGTATTTGGTGAAGGAGAAGAATGATTCTTTGATTTAAAACCATTTCTAGTCAAATAGAAATGTGGTTTATTTATTAAAAAATGATTTTGAAGGAAAACCTTGGGGAAATGTTTTGTTTTAAACTCTCCGACCCTAAAAACAAGGTTTTGTGGTTTGAAAATATATTTGGTGAACCCTATAGATTAATGCCTTAGTAAAAATATTTCTACACCACATAAAATGATACTTTGTTTTGAAAATGGTTTTTGAAGTGAAACCTTTTGCAAATGACTTTGCCACTTTATAAAATAACCAATAGGTGTTTCCAAATGTCTATGACCCATTAGGAACCACTTTTCCAAATAAAACAAAGCTTGGCATGCTTGCATGCATTACTTGTCTTTGTCATTTTATGTGTTGTTTTGCTTGATTGGTAGATTGAGTATGTTCCTTGCTTGGTTGATTTGTAGTGACTTGAAGAGTGAGATTGTTGCAAAGGACAAGGAGTGAACCTATACCCTCTACCAAAAAGGCAAGTGATGCTTCATACTTTTGTCCCATTACTTTCACTATGCATTAGTGATTTTTCTCTAAGTAAAACTTGCATGGATTTTGCTAAGTATAAACCTTGCTATAAGAAAACCTAGTAGATGAAACCTTAGTGGAAATCTTCCTAAGTTAAGATTCCTATTACTATCAAGCTTAGCCTAGCTAATAGAAAACATGGGTGGAATATATATTCACACTATGGAAAATTTCTAAGTCTGAGGACTTGTGATTTTGTTTAATAAAACAACTAAGTTAATTAATCACCTGGGTGGACTGGTAATTGCATGGTGGTTTTTGGTTGAGTGGTTACACAAGGCCAGGGGACTGGTGAACCTTGTGTATCTCACTTGTGGATTGCCACCCAGGAACAAAGAGATTTGAGATGTCAAATGTTGAGAAGCTTCAAGTGCAACCATTTGGCAATATGGGCTCTGCCATGATCATATAGGTTGCAAGAACTTAGCCATATGGACAGTGGGTGGTAGTTTTTGATAGGTTGGAACGCGTCCATTTTGGTCTAAGGGAAGGCTTCTGAAAGATCTTGTCTTGGGAAACCAAGTCTTGTGGGGAAAGTGCACCACCTCTGCAGAGTGTAAAATCTAAGTACTTAGCCATGTCCCTGGTAAAGGACAATTTGAGCATCAAGACATGGAAGCAATCAAGAATCTCATCATTCAAATTTCTAAGTTAAAACTTGTGGTTTGAACAAGGGTTATTTGAAATCTTCAATCTTTGATTGAGAGAAGCCTTGGAAAAGATTTTGTCAAAACAAAAACTTAGTATTTTCAAAATGATAAGGAAAATCTATTTTGAGCAATGCAAGCCTCAACTCCACTTAGCCAAATGCATATAGATGATAGATTCCACTATACTACCATAGTATCACTTGCCAATACAATTCAAATGTATTGACCCTTGTGGCTGTAACTTGTAATGTTGTAGGTTTGATTGATTTTAGTGAAGATTGATTGATTAGGATTACAAAGTCTACAACCAACATGTCTGCATGTGGCACTTTGAAGATGAAGGACCCATGACTATAGTTATTTTTCTGCAATGTAAAGTATTAGCCAAATGAGCTATGTAAGATGTAATAAAATTATGTTATTCCTGGTTATAAAATTATATTATGACCTTTGTTTCTTGATATTACATCTTAACTGTGGATGCTAGCTATTGATCCAGGGACTAGCATTGTAAACACAGGGGACCCCACCTTATATTGTGTAAAGGTTGGGACACTCCCTCTACATGAAGCCTCTTGACCAAAAAACCGGGGCCGTTCGACGATTTTCTAGAAAGACTTTCGCTGCACCGCCACCACCAGAAACCGCGATTTTGGATCCAGAAACTCCGTTCTGGCACCCTGTCGGGATGGGGAATTTGGAGAGGATCATCGCCATTGTCATCCCCAACGCATCTCCATCAACCATCCATGTTTTCCTCATCCATGAGTGAGTAATCCCCCGTTGTAGGCTTGGGGATGGTAGGGATTGGATTTGTTCTATCATGTAATTGAATAAGATTGTTAGGGCATGGTGCCTAGTAACTCTATTAGTGCTATTTGACTTTGTTGCAACTTGTTGTGCCTAATGCTTGTTACTAGGGCCCGAGTGCCGTGATCTCAGATCTGAACTTATTATTGAATCATTATGATAGTATTGTTTTTGATCTTATCTGTAAGTTGTGTACCCATATCATTGTCCAGATCCAAAGGCCCCGAAGTGACAGAAATTGGGACAACCGGAGGGGATGGCAGAGGTGTGAGGATCACATGTGTTCACGGAGTGTTAATGCTTTGCTTCGGTGCTCTATTAAAAGGATCACCTTAATTGCCAGTAGTTCCCTAGAGGCCCCGCTGCAACGGGCTGGCTGGACAGAAGATGTTGTGCAAGTTCTCATTGTGAGCACATTTGACTATATATGGAGCACATGCCTAGGATTGTTTAGTACTTGGATGCTTATTCTTATTTATCTGCAATTTCCCTATATATTGAAGTTACATGTTTAGACTCGTCCATGCAACGCCCGTCCATCCATCCCTATGCCTACCGCACTCGAATCCTACTGTTACCATTACTGTTACTATTGCTCTTGTTTTACAGCTGCTGTTACTATGCTTTTGCTACTACAAACTGTTGCTACTGATAAACTTCTGTGAGCAAGAACTATTTCTAGGTGCAGCTGAATTGACAACTCAGTTGTTAAGGCTTGCAAGTATTCTTTGTCTCCCCTTGTGTCGAACCAATAAATTGGGTAATACTACTCGTGAAGACTGTTGCGATCCCCTATATTTGTGGGTCACCAGTCGCTAACCTAAGTCATGCCCAATCATGGTGGAAACTTGCAGCATAACCATAGTGAGCAATATATGAAGCTTTCTTCTTAAAAAAAGAGAGACATATGAAAAGAGGAAAGAGAGAAAAAAGCACCATTTTCCCATGGCAAATAAGAAGATTGATGAGATGCTCACTGTCTGCTTGCCTTGTCATTTTGATTATGGGATAGCTCATGTATCATGTGAAAGGGGTACCCCGTTGGCGGTTCTCTATGATACGCATGTATTTCCTATGACAAGAACTTACCGGTAACTAAAGTTGAGTAGCATGAGGAGCGGCCCTCGTACTCAAGGGATATGATATTTCCAGTTTATGGTGTGTCAAGCATATAACTCATATTGGACCTCACTTTCACCTTAATCATCTAAAGATGCCTATGATAGAGGCAATGAGAGATCAAAGCTAATGAGTACCATACTTTCAGCATTTGAAATCCTTTCAAACTTTTCAAAACCTTTTCACTTCCTTGTTGAGTCACCAATTATTCTATGAGCACCTTCTTGAGAGCATAGTTTTCATTCCTAGTGTATGTTCTTGTCTAGAAACTTGGTTAATTATGTCATGACTTTGATGCTTGTATCTCTGATATCTTTACTTCTAGTCTTCACTTGAACTTCAGAGGTGCCTTGGCATTTATGTTATGCTCTTCAAATAAAGGCAAGCAAGATACCACTCTATCATACCTTCTTATGAGCATTGCAATGTTGCTAATGTTTATGTTTCATGCCACTTATCATTATTGAGTTGGAATATCTTCATAGCTTGCAATGACTATTGAGTAGACTTAGTTGCATCCTCCTTATTATGAATTGTATAAGTATCTACTCTTGTGCTGAGAATATTTACATCATATGAAGAAAATGTGTTCGTGAAAGTTATTTTATCGCACTCAGTTTTCAACTGAATTGCTTGAGGAGAAGCAATAAGCTAAGCTTGGGGGAGTTGATACGTCCAAAACCTATCTACTTTCCCGAACACTTTTGTTATTGTTTCTCCTCTAAACTTGTGTGATTTGGATACAACTAACACGGACTAACGTTGTTTTCAGCACAATTACCTTGGTGTCTAGTTTTTGTGTAGAAAATCAACTATCAGGAAAAATCCCGTAAAATATGCCAAAAATCCTATTTCACCAGAAGACTCACGGATCCAGAATACGAGACTGAGTGGAGGCCTGAGGGGCCCACACACCCCTGTCGCGCCTGGAGGAGGTGTGGCCGCCTCAGGCACCCCGTCGGCCTCCCTCTTCGCCTATAATTTTCCTTCTGACCTAAAAACTCAGGGGGGTCGACGTTTTTCCAGAAAGAGTTTCCTTGCATTGCCACCACCAGAAACCGTGATTCGGAACTAGAAATTCCATTCTAGCACCCTGCCGGGACGGGGAATTTGGTGAGGATCATCGCCATCATCATCACCAACGCATCTCCATCAACCATCCAAGTTTCCCTCATCCATGAGTGAGTAATCCCCCGTTGTAGGCTATGGGGATGGTAGGGATTGGATGAGTTCTATCATGTAATCGAATAAGATTGTTAGGGCATGGTGCCTAGTATCTCTATTACTGATATTTGACTTTGTTGCAACTTGTTCTTGTTACTATTGCTCTTGTTATACTGCTGCTGTTATTTTTTCTATTTGTAACATCCCAAAAAATATTAATCAAGGTTATCAATTTCTAAACACCCAAGTTTAGGGCTAACAAAGACTTTTGTTATTAAAAATCAAGATGAATGCATGTGTGTATGTGATGAATGCATAAATGCTTGCAATGACTTGTTTAATTGTTAGGAATGGAAAGGATTGGTTTAAAGATGAAAACAACGACATCTAAATCATTTCCATTCAGAATCAAATCAATAGAAATTCAAATATAAACAATATGAGCTAATGGTCATTTTGACCAAAGTTAACCACTTGACCACTTTGAGTGTTTCTAGTCCAAGATTTCTAATAGAAACAAATCCAATTATTTTCACCCCATACTAGACCAAGTAAAAGTGAACCCAAGCCCACCTTGCAAACCCATAGAAACATTTTGCAAATTAATGCCAAGGACAATTCAAAATTGAATCTAGTTCATATGGTAAGATCACCATTTCTCAAAAACCACTCAAACCAGTTCACCTTGACAAACCCAAGAAACCAGAGACTACCAAGTATGTGACCAATGCACCCACCAAATTTCATCCAAAAATTCAAATATAAATTTCTTTTGGCCATTTCATTAAACACTTGGCAGACACAAATCAAATTGGCCAAACTTTCACTGTTTTGAGCAGTGATCATTCAAACCATTGTCTCCAATTCTTAACCCTTGTCCCCTAGTGACAACCAATGCATCCCTATGCACCATGTCGTGCATGGACGACCACCCCCTTGTCCACCTCAACATCGACAACAAGATGCACGCGTCGCCAGCCTCGCCAACCATGGCTTGCGCGCTGCCCGTGCCTCACTGCCCTCCTGCAGACCAGCCCTAGCTCGAGGACAGAGAGAGGAGACGCCGGAAACACCGTGCCCGCGCCGCTATCGACCTTGCCGATGTGCACCGCAGTTCACGCAGCGTTCCCACTCAACCCGACCACCTCGAGCTCTTGTCGCCCGCCTACACGATCACTACCGTCCCAGGAGACCACTAGACATGCTCGTTCCCTCGAACATGCCCCGTAGCCACCACACGCCACGAAGTTCGCCGTCAGTACCGCACAGATCACCGCCCCGTTCCGTCCATTATAGACCACCATTTACTGAGCCATGCTGCCCGTGATGACCGCCAGGCGACTGCCCATCATCCTAGCACCCGAGCCATGCCGCTAGCTCACTATGCCATCACCTCTGTCGACCTCTTCCCATGCCGCGCTGCCCCTTGCCCCGCTATAAAACGGGATCTCTCCTGCCGCATTTCTCCACACCCCAACACTCAACACTCCTCACGGATCCTCCCCCACTTCTTCCTAGGGCAAGGCGAGCTCTCCATTTCTGGAATTTGGCCGAAGCCCGCCGCTGCTGGAGGAGAAGGGCGCCGTCGATTCAGGCCACTACAGGAGAAGCCACCAGTACCAGGAGAACTATCGTCATCGACAACCCCATTCGCCCCTGTCACCGACCCTCGCCTGAGCTCCGGTGTGCCTCCCCGACCCTCACTGGCCGTGCTAGGGTTCCTCCTCGTCATGTCTTGTTCCGATGAGGACGATGGCCGTGAGCCGTTGATCTTGGATCTAATCCTACTATCAAAATCATCCCATACACCTTCATCCCTCCTGTCTCACTGACGGGTGGGGACACCACTTAAATTATCACGCGCGCGTTGTGCGCACTGGGCTGGCACAGTTTAGTTCCCGCGTGACCCAGTTAGTTCAAATATAGATTTTTCAATTTAGTTCAAACCCTAGTTCCCTCTGTTGATTCAAAAATCAATTCAGAGAGATTTACTGAACCAAATTGGATGAATCTAATCTTGCTAGAAAGGTATTGAAATTCTTAATCCAAGCCCGTTGGATTCAAACCATTTGAATTTATAGATCACCTATAGTAACAATAAAAAGGCAGAGACCATAAATCAACCATAAATTCTTTTGAGTTGATTCCAACTCTCAAAAATCACATTTGACAGGACCTTTCTAAATATATAAAAATATCTAGGTTTACTTATAGTGATAACAGACAAGTATTAAAAGAATGCCCCATAGGCATTTCTAGTCACTTTAATTAATTAAAATAATAAGGTTAAACCTTATTAAATTGTGACACCACTTTAAATCACATTCCCTAGTATTAAAATATGTGGTGATGACATGTGGCAACATGATCCCATATTTTAATTGGAGAATATTAAATCTTAAGTAGTTTTCAATGAGTAGAAATTACTTTTCTAAAAATAAAATAAATAAGACTAAGTCTTTATTTCATGTGATGATTGTGATGATGCTAGATCATCTAGTTTGAACCTTTGTGTGCTAAATAGAAGTAGTTAAATATTCTTTGGTGATTGTGTACCTCGTATTTATTTATAGACGCTAGTATCGACCAAGGATACGAAGAGGAAGGAGACTACTACGAAGAAGAAGTAGAGGAGAACTTCAACCACTACACTGCTCAAGGCAAGCCTAACACTACAAGTTGACTATCCAAGCTATCTAATGCAATCCATCTTAGCAAGCTAATACTTGCAAGCCCCACAATACCAATTAACCTATGCAATGCATTAGGCATGCTTTGGTTATACCATTTGATTATACCAAATCCCAGTTTTACTTGCAAGATTTATTATTTTATTTCTTTATCAAAGTTCTTTATGACTTCTAGTTAGTGTGTTCTGAGTTTTGGAAAGATTTTAGAGGTAGCATAAAGAGAATAAAACTTGGCCTAAGTTAGTTAGACCTAGATGTCATGTTGAGGCATGAGATTAGATTTAGATAAGTCACACTTGATTAGCACCCCTCATTAGTGATTACCCCCAACATTAGTGACTAGTGCTAAGCATAAAACTTGATTACTTTAGATGGGAATACTTGGTGAAAATGGTTATGAAAACCTTGGAATGATGAGTCATTCTGATGAAATATTTTGACATGTGTTATGAACACTAGATGATTTGATGATGAAAATGTTGAGGCATAAGCCTTAGCCCCTTTATTAAACTGATGGTTGGGTTCGGATGCGAAACCATTCCAATTTTACCATACAACCACAATACCCGAGTTTGGGTAGGGCTTGATTGGAAGTTTATATAACTTAGTATGGTTTCCCTTGTGGCCGAGGTTTGAGCTAAGGCTACCTCGTGATGATTGTCCACCTGTGCAGTTCCCAAGATGACAGATGGTAGTGGTTGGGAGGCCAAACTCATAGGGGAGGTGCCTATACTAGGTTGTGTAATTGAAAGGTTAGGATTGATTATGCGCATACTGAGTATGGTGATTCAGGATTGTTCCTAATGGATGTATCGAATGTTGGTGGTGAAAGTGTACCACCTCTGCAGAGTGTCAAACTATTCGAATAGCCGCATTCACGGTTATGGACAGTTGGAGTTGCCATACTGTTCCGTCATCAGATGTTTTCAAGATGACTTGTGAAATGAATTATGACTTTGACTTGACCACAACAGGGTTGTGAACATGAAAAACTAAGTTTCCACTTAGGTGTTATGAAACATTAAGTTAGTTTTCTTTACTTCTAAACTCAGTTAGAGATAAATCTGGATTTTTGCAAAACAACCTAGAGCTTAGGATTCCTACTTAAACCACTTTACTTGTTAGTGATAGTTTGCGAGTACTTAAAGAGTACTCATGGCTTTGTCCCTGGCTATTATCGTGGCCAGGCTATGAGTAGGACTACCAGGATGATGGACAGCAGGAAGTCTACGACAACTAGGATCATCTCCCATCGTCAGCATTACCTGTGACCCTGGAGATGGAGCTTCGCCCATGCTACCGTTATTATATAATTCCGATGCGTTGATTGTATTAAGACTAGATCATGAGATCCTTTATTTGTAAGAACTTTATTATGGTTTGTAATGGATGATGAACTATGGTACCAATCTGTTATCTCTCGCAAAAATGGTAATCCCCGGATTGCGATGTATGGCATAACAGGCATCTGGGATTAAAAATCTGGGTGTTGACAAGTTGGTATCAGAGCCATCCTGACCATAGGAGAACCTAGTTAGAATGGACGCTTGAATCAAAAACTTAGTTTCAAAACAAAACAAGTGAGTATTTATGAAAACCTATTCTCATTCTTATCACTTAGATTGTTTCATGAAAATTTATGTCCTTCAAAAATTCTTGCAAACTTACATAAAATTTGACACACTTGATCACTCTACTAACTTACTCATCCTATATTCTTATAGATGGACGTGAAGTATAGCAAGTTCCGTCAGTTGGGCAATGGAGGAGAGCTCATATTTGAGCGTGATTTGGACCAACTCTCGGAACTTCTGGAGCGCCCGCACCTCGAGTTCTTCGGAGCCCAGCTCAACGATTAGCAAGGAGGATAATTACAGTGGCTGGTTGTTGCAAGTCTCAGAGGCAAGATTGAGGCACCCACCTCAGAGGGAATCCATTTCACCTTAACAGAGAACAACTGGCTAGATGGACTCGCCAGGAGCTATCTGAGAAGCTCTTGCACATGCGTGTGGGCAAAGCATCAATCAGATCAAGGGCACCCGCTTTGATTTCTACGCAAGGCGTGATGCTATGGGACAACCATTGGAGGTACCATACCACCCCAAGTAGAAGCATCAGGTGGATCATCTCAGATTCATGATGTCTGATAGGCAGAAGGAGTTGGACAATGCCCGCTCCTACGCCAACCACAACTATGCCTTTGCAGTCAAGAAGGACCAGACCATCTCCATCCTTGCAAAGGAGCGCAAGACCTTTTGTTGTGTGCGTGACAGACTTGGAGGAGACCATCCATGAGCGGGACATGCAGCTGGAGGAGAGGGAAATGCGGGGGAAGATATCCATGGAGACCCTTACTCCTACCTCAGTGATGATGATGACTTCCTGGAGGACCAAGCCATGGACTTCCACACCGATGATGATGACTCCGCCTTCATTGATGATGATGATGAAGACAACGATTCTGATGAGTAGTAGCACTTGAGCACTATCGTAGGTTTGAGTTGTATCTGGTCCCACTGTATCGTAGTTCCACAGAATGGTTCTTAAAACCATCTGTTTCCTTATTGTGGTGTGTGTTTGTATTGTGTGCTATGAATGAATGAATGAAAAGCAAGTTGCTAATGGGAAAAACCTGAGTCAAACTTAAAGTTTAACAACTTTTCAAAAACAAAACCTTGAACCTTAGAAATTTCCCCCTTGTCTCATGCTCTATCTCAATCTTCAGATGCCTCACAGAGGAAGCAGTTCATACCCGGACCCTATACTGCAAATCTTGCAAATGTTGGTTTCTAACCGTGAAGCTAAAAGAGCCGAACGTCAAGCCAACTTAGCCACCCTTTAACACATACTCAGATGGCCAACAACAATCAAGGCCATGGAAACTAGGACCACCATGGATCCAAGCTCAAGAACTTTCAGAACACCAATCCACCTATCTTTAGTAAGTCTAAAGAGCCCTTAGATGCGGATGACTAGGTACAGACCATGGAGAACAACTTAGAAGTCGCCAGAGAGGAGGCCAATGAGAAAGTACTATTTTCCACCCATTATCTGGCAGGAGATGCAAGATCTTGGTGGAATAGTATTCGCACCATGAATGGAGGACAAATAATGACTTGGGATGAATTCAAACTCAAGTTCAGCCGAACCCATGTGCCACCGTGTCACATCCCAAAATTTTCCAAATTTGAAATGTGAAAAATAAATAAACAAAATAAATAATTGTTGAAATTTAGGGTGAAAAGAAACTTTTTGATTCCAAATGCAAACATCAAAACCCATCTTGAACAAACTTTGAATAAAATGGAATCCAACAAATATCAAACAAGTGAAATACATTCATCAATAAATGTATCTTGAAATTTAAACACTTGGAAAAATAAACCAAAACCCTAATAGAAAGAAATCATTTCTAAGATCTCTCTAAAACTGTGGAATTGATCCATATAAAAATTCAGCATCAATCATTTTAAAATGATCAAGAATGATAAATAAAAATATTATAAATCCATGGAAATTGGTTTCACTCAATTTGGAACCACGGATAAAAACTTATGAATTTAATAAGTTGAAAGGAAATAATTTCCAAAGCTAATAAAGCTCCTATCTAAAATCCATACCAAATGGTGATAAAATAATCCTAAATAGGTTTAAAAGCATAAACAAATATTAAATAAAATTATACAAATTGGAATCACCAAATTTGGATCTATAAATAAAAAGATATGGATTTTATGAGACAAATAAAGAAATAAATAAATAAGGAATATTTAAAATCCAAATTAAAACTTGGCCTAATCCATAAGAAAATGAGATAAAGTTAATCCAAATTCAAATGAAAGAAAGGGATAAAGAATAAGGAAATAAAAGTATATGGGATTAAACCCTATTCTAATTAAATTTAATAAAGACAAAATCCCTAATATAAATGATTAATTAAATCATGGGAAAACAATAAATGGAATTTTCCCAAGAGAAATAAAAGTTACTTAATTAACCTAAATGGGATCAAAGAATTATTTGAATGAAAATTTATTTAGGATTAAAACCATATTTAATTTGATTTGAATAAAGACAATCTACCCAATTTAAATGATTAATAAATTATATTAAAATTGTTTAAATAATTCACCCTATTAAATAAATAAAACCTACTGAAAAAGGTTTAGTGAAAATTAGAATTCAAATAAAGAGTTTGAAAATATAGTTAAATCTTATTTGAATAAAAAACAAGTGCCCATTTTAAATAAAATATAAACCATAAAAGAATAAAAGAATTATTCCTAAAATGGTATTTAAAATACATGTTTAAACAACATTAAAACTTACTGAAAGTTTGGCAAAGATTCGAATTCAAATGGTTTTTTGAATTGTTTGAAAAAATTCAAAACAGAATAAAAGAAATAGAAAAAGGAAAATAAACAGATAAGGAAAAAATGGAAATAAGCCAGCCCAGCCCAACCTGGCCCATCTAGCCCAACAGGCCACCTCTCTCCTCCACCCCCGCAGAAAACGATTCACACCGCAGTACTCACCCGCGCCATCACTGACGATCAGACCCCACCTCGTATTTCTCTCTCTCGCTGAACGCCGGGCCCGACCTGTCGGTCTTCGTTCTCACCCACCCCACGACCCGTTCCTCCGAGCATTTCTGCGTTGAATTCGCGGGGTTGAATTCATGATTAATGGCTCAATGATTCTCGCCGCGACCATGATCGTTAAAGGCGCCTTCCTTCCCTCTACCTTTCCCCTCACACCCTACTTCCCCTCCGCCACCAGGCTGCGCTGATTTTGCCCGAGACCATGCTCTGCTCCGACGAGCCTCCGCCCAAATTCCGGTAGAACCAGCCACCGCCTTGCCCCCTCGACCACTCGAGCCTACTCCCCACCTCCCTACGCATCTCCCGGCACCAACCACTCGCCCGCGCGTGCCCCCTATCATCGACAACGCCTTCGCCTGAACGCCACCGTCTCCTGCCACAACTCCGGCGAGTTCTCCCCATAAGCCCTGACTGCCCCTTCTCTCTAAATGGTACTCCTGTAGTTACCGTCCTCGTGTGCATCTAACGCCCTCATTTTCTTGCTTTGGCATGGTCTGTAGCCTTGCCAACATCCACTATCATGTGAACCCGTCGTCAGTAACCACTCCGGCGAGAGATTGTCGACCCGTTTGTGCGCCCCTGTCCCCGCGACGACAACCTTGAGATTCAGAACGACAAGGCGAACTCGGTGAGATATTCCTCCCTCTCTCGCGCTTCCTGTATCACCGACACCGTCCTCGTCTGACCGCGCCGCCGCCAGCCACCATCGCTGCGCCTCCCATCAATGGTCAGTGCACTCTGGACCGTTAGATGCAGATCCAGCGGGTGTGTTAGATTCACTTAAGCGAAGGGGTACGCTAGATCATAGCCGCACGATCCCCTTTTAATACAACGTTCCAAAGCACTCGATCCAGCCGAACCGTTTTCGGCCAATAAGAACAAGACGCGTGGCACTGTGTTGTTTTAAATAGACAGAAACTTTTCTATTAGATGTTTAAATTTGCAAAATTTATAACTTTTGATTCACACGCCCAAATTTTGCAAATTTTATATCAATGGAATAAGCAAAAATAATTCTATCCAACCATGTACTTTGTTTAGTAATTTGCTTCTACAAACTTAGTTGTTTTTGCAAAAACTTGTGTAGGCATAATTTGAATATAAAACTATTATAGAAATATTTTTAAGGTAAAATATTTGGTAAATGGGTTGATTTGAACCTACTGACCATAGAAACCAACTTATGGATTTAAAAATATATTTTTTGAGGCTAAAGGAATAAATCTTTGAATAAAAGCATTTCTAGCTAAATAAAATTATTGAATAAGTTTTAAAAATGCTTTTTGAGTAAAACCTTCGGAAAATGATTTGATTTAAACTCTCTCACCCTAAACACCAAGTTTTTGAATTTAAAAATATAGTTGGTGAACCCTATAAAAATATTACTTTGTTTAAAGGCATTTCCAACAAAATAAAATATTGCTTTGGCGTAAAAAATGGTTTATAGGTAGAAAATTTTGCAAATGGTTTTAATTTTAAACACTTGACCTTAAAACACTAACATTTGTGTTTAAAAATATATTTGTCAAAACACTAGAAATTATTACTTTGTTTAAATCATTTCTAACAAAACAAAAATGATTTAAATGGACATTTTCACTAACTTGATATCCAATGGTTTTGCCACTTTTATAAATGACCAATATGTGTTTTAAAATGTTTATAACCTATTAGAAACCACTTTTCCAAATAAAACAATCTTTGGCATGCTTGCATGCATTGTTTTGTTTTTATTATTCTATGTGATGAATTGCTTGAATGGTAGATTGAATTTGTGCCTTGCTTGATTGAATTGTACTGAACTTTGACGAGTGTGACTATTGCAAGATCAAGGAGTGAACTTATATTCTCGACCAAAAAGGTAGGTCGTGCTTCATACTTTTGTCCCATTATTTTCACTATGCATTAGTGATATTTCTAAGTAGGACTTGCATGGAATTTTCTAAGTATAAACTATGCCAGGGGAAATCCTAGTAGATGAAACCTTAGTAGAATTTTCCTAAGTTAAGATTCCTACTACCATCATGCTTAGCTTAGCTAGTAGAAAACAAGGGTGGATTATATTCATGCTATGGAATATTTCTAAGTCAAGGACTTGTGTTTTGTTTAATAAAACAACTATGTGAATGAATCACCTGGGTGGAATGGTATTGCTTGGATGGATTTTTGTTGAGTGGTTACACAAGGCCAGGGGACTGGTGAACCTTGTGTATCTCACTTGTGGAATGCCACCCAGGAACAAAGAGTTTTGAGATGTCAAATGTTGAGAAGCTTCAAGTGCAGCCACTTGGCATTATGGGCTCTGCCTGGATCATATAGGTTGCAATAACTTAGCCAAATGTACAGTTGGTGGTAGGGGATGATAGGTTGGAACGCGTCCATTCTGGTCTAAGGGAAGGCTTCTGAAAGATCTTCTCTCGATGCATGTCGAGTCTTGTGGGGAAAGTGCACCACCTCTCGAGAGAGTAAAATCTAAGTACTTAGCCATGTATCGGCAATGGACAATTTGAGAATCAAGACATGGAAGCTATCAAGGATATCCTCATTCCAATTTCTAAGTTCAAAACTTGTGGTTGAACAAGGGTTAAAGGATTACCAATGTCTATTGGTTGATGCCTTGGGTGATTTTGACGAACAAAACCTTAGTGTTTTCAAATGATAATGAAAATCTATTTTTAGCAAAGCAAGCCTAAGCTCCACTTAGCCAAATGCATATAGATGATAGATACCACTATTCTACCATAGTATCACTTGCCAATACAATTCAAATGTATTGACCCTTGTGGATGTAACTTATTATGTTGCAGGTTTGTTTGATGTTAGTGAAGTGTGTTGATTAGGATTACAAGTCTACAACCAACATGATTGCCTGTGGCACTTTCAAGATGAAGGACTCCATGCTATAGTTATTTCTGCTGCATTGTAATGAGATAGCCAAATGAGCTATGTAAGATGTAATGAATTATTTTATTCCTGGTTATAAAGTTGTATTATGACCTTTGTTTCTTGATATTACATCTTAACTGTGGATGCTAGCTATCTATCCAGGGACTAGCATTGTAAATACAGGGACATTTACCTTTATACTGGTGGGGTCTTACAGATGGTATCAGAGCACTGTGTTGCCTGTAGGATTGTAACCCTAGGATTGGAGAAAACCCCTTAGAAAAATAGGAGTCGTATTTGTTCCAAAACTTATTCACAAACGATCTTGTAAACTCTTTCCTCAACCTTTTTGGTTTTGATTCTACATCTCTTCCTTTTCAAACTTGATGGACAAAACCTCAACATGAGCAAAGACTTCACCATAAGCAACCTCAACATGAGCAAAGACTTCACCATAAGCAACCTCAACATGAGCAAAGACTTCACCATAAGCAATGACTTCAACTTGAGCAAAGACTTCAACATCACCAATGACTTCAACTTTAGTTTCAACAAGGACTTCAACTTGGACATCACTAAGGACTACAAGTGAGACAAGAAATATTACTCAAGACTTGGAGACTAAGGAAACACAACTTAGAAGGAACCATCATCAACTTTGAAGTTTGTGACCAAGATACAAGAATTTCTCCAAGGATACAATGATCTTGTTCAAGAAGGAACAACTAAGAAGAATGGAATGACTTCAAGAAAACCATATAGTTGGACCACCATATTAGTGTTTAGTTTAAATCAAACACACCAACTTATGTGTGTAGCAAAAATATTTTGTTGCCTAAAAATGTGCTTGAAACTTGTTGTTTTAGTGGAATGTTTGTTTGTGATTGCTTGCACATTGCTTGTGTGAATTGTTGTGTGATAGACTTCTTCCTTAGAAATCTTTTGCCTATTCTAATCCCAATCCAACCCAAACAGATGAATTCTCCAAGAGACTCCAACATCAAGAATGGTGACAACAACCAAGAGATGCACATGAGAGAAGAACTACTAGCAAACAAAACCCAGTTGAATCAGATGAAAACTCAGTTTTTAGCCAACAACAATGAGTTAGACCCAACCTTGCAAAAGTTTTTGGAAATCCAATCCCAAGTGTTGCAAGGGATGACCACTCAAATGATCAACCTGAAAGTCAACCATTCCCAAGGAGTTTGTGACAACAATGATGTCAAGGATGATATTATAGAAGGAAATCAAGCTTGCAATATTTGTGGAGACATGGATCACACTTCCAAAGAGCATGAGGATCAATGCCCTAATTGTGAAGAGAAACATCGAACTAATCAATGCCCCACATCTCTAGTGACTTGTTTCTATGTGAAGGAAATAATCATGTCCCTATCCAATGCCCCATCTATCCTATTGCTAAACAAGTGAAACAAGGTGGAATGCATCAAGAGTATGGAAAACCCCATGAGGAAACAACTTCTACCAAGACAAAGGCAAACCTTAGATTACACCTCCATACATTAGGAATCACCTTGATGGACAAAATAGGAAACATAGGTATTATCCAAGGAATCATTCAAGGAACCGAGGAGACTTTCCCACCTTTGGGGTGAGATATGAAGAGCATGAGCTAGAGGAACTCCTAGCTTTGGAGAAACCCAAGAAAAAGAAGAATAAGGAAATTAGCCAAGTGTGGTGCAACAACTGCAAAGATCTAGGCCATTATATATCAACATGTCCACAGAAGATACGTGAAGAACTCAACCTTGTCACATGTTACAATTGTGGTGACCAAGGACATTATGCAAGCAATTGTCTAGAAAATATGAGATACAAGACAACCAAGCCTATGAGAGATCTCAGCCTTGTCACATGTTTCAAGTGTGGAAACAAAGGACACTATGCAGATGTCTGTCCAGAAAAGTTTCATCAAGATCCTAAGCAAGCCAAGATGTACTCTAGTGGAAAACTTTTTAAGGATAGTAGTACCCTAGTTGACTTGTATCCAATTTGTAACCTCTAGCCTTCCCAAATCTCGGGACGATATTTCTTTTAAGGGTGGTAGACTGTCACATCCCAAAATTTTCCAAATTTTGAAATGTGAAAAATAAATAAACAAAATAAATAATTGTTGAAATTTAGGGTGAAAAGAAACGTTTTGATTCCAAATGGAAACATCAAAACCCATCTTGAACAAACTTTGAATAAAATGGAATCCAACAAATTTCAAACAAGTGAAATACATTCATCAATAAATGTATCTTGAAATTTAAACACTTGGAAAAATAAACCAAAACCCTATTGGAAAGAAATCATTTCCAAGATCTCTCTAAAACTATGGAATTGATCCATATAAAAATTCAGCAACAATCATTTTAAAATGATCAAGAATGATAAATAAAAATATTATAAAACCATGGAAATTGGTTTCACTCAAATTGGAACCATGGATAAAAACTTATGAATTTAATAAGTTGAAAGGAAATAATTTCCAAAGCTAATAAATCTCCTATATAAAATTCATACCAAATGGTGAGCAAATAATCCTAAAGAGATTTAAAAGGATAAACAAATATTAAATAAAATTATATAAATTGGAATCACCAAATTTGGATCTATAAAAAAAGATATGGATTTTATGAGACAAATAAAGAAATAAGGAATATTTAAAAGTCAAATTAAAACTTGGCCTAATCCATAAGCAAATGAGATAAAGTTAATCCAAATTCAAATGAAAGAAAGGGATAAAGAATAAGCAAATAAAAGTATATGGGATTAAACCCTATTCTAATTAAATTTAATAAAGACAAAATCCCTAATAGAAATGATTAATTAAATCATGGGAAAATAATAAATGGAATTCTCCCAAGAGAAATAAAAGTTATTTAATTAACCTAAATGGGATCAAAAGAATTATTTGAATGAAAATTTATATAGGATTAAAACCATATTTAATTTGATTTGAATAAAGACAATCTACCCAATTTAAATGATTAATAAATTATATTAAAACACTTTAAATAATTCAAAAAGAATTATTTAACACCCTATTAAATAAATAAAACCTACTGAAAAAGGTTTAGTGAAAATTAGAATTCCAATAAAGAGTTTGAAAATATAATTAAATCTTATTTGAATAAAAGACAAGTGCCCATTTTAAATACAATATAAACCATAAAATAATAAAAGAATTATTCCTAAAATGGTATTTAAAATACATGTTTAAACAACATTAAAACTTACTGAAAGTTTGGCAAAGATTCTAATTCAAATGGTTATTTGAATTTTTTGAACAAATTCAAAACAGAATAAAATAAATAGAAAAAGGAAAATAAACAGAGAAGGAAAAAATGGAAATAAGCCAGCCCAGCCCAACCTGGCCCATCTAGCCCAACAGCCCACCTCTCTCCTCCACCCCCGCAGAAAACGATTCACACCACAGTACTCACCCGCACCATCACTGACGATTGGACCCCACCTCGTATTTCTCTCTCTCTCGCTGAACGCCGGGACCCACCTGTAAGTCTTCGTTCTCACCCACCCCACGACCCGTTCCTCCCGAGCGTTTCTGCGTTGAATTCGCGGGTTGAATTCACGATTAATGGCTTAGTGATTCTTGCCGCGACCATGCTCGTTAAAGGCGCCTTCCTTCCCTCTACCTTTCCCCTCACACCCTACTTCCCCTCCGCCACCAGGCTGCGCTGATTTTGCCTGAGACCACGCTCTGCTCCGACGAGCCTCCGCCCAAATTCTGGCAGCACCAGCCACCGCCTTGCCCCGTCGACCACTCGAGCCTACTCCCCACCTCCCTACAAACCTCCCGGCACCAACCACTCGCCCGCGCGTGCCCCCTATCGTCGACAACGTCTTCGCCTGAACGCCACCGTCTCCTACCACAACTCTGGTGAGTTCTCCCCATAGCGCCGACAACCTCTTCTCTCTAAATGGTACTCCTGCAGTCACCGTCCCCGTGCACATCTAACTCCCCCATTTTCTTTCTTTGGAATGGTCCGTAGCCTCGCCAACATCGACTACTGTACGAACCCATCGTCAGTAACCACTCCGGCAAGAGATTGTCGACCCATCCGTGTGCCCCTGTCCCCGCGACGACAACCTTGAGCTTCAGCACGACGAGGCAAACTCGGTGAGCTATTCCTCCCTCTCCCGCGCTTCTTGTATAGCCGGCACCGTCCTCGTCTGACCGCGCGCCGCCAGCCACCGTCGCTGCGTCGCCCATCGATGGTCAATGCACTCTGGACCGTTAGATGCAGATCCAGCGGGTGTGTTAGATTCACTTAAGCGAAGGGGTACGCTAGATCAGAGCCGCACGATCCCCTTTTAATCCAACGTGCCACATCACTCGATCTAGCCGAACCGTTTTCGGCCAACAAGAACAAGACGTGTGGCACTGTCTTGTTTTCAATAGACAGAAACTTTTCTATTAGATGTTTAAACTCGCAAAATTCATAACTTATGATTCACACGTCCAAATTTTGAAAATTTTATATCAATGGAATCAGCAAAAAGAATTCTATCCTACAATGTACTTTGTTTAGTAATTTGCTTCTATAAACTGAGTTGTTTTTGCAGAAACTTGTGTAGGCATAATTTGAATATAAACATTATTCTATAAATATTTTTAACGTAAAATCTTTGGTAAATGGGTTGATTTGAACCTACTGACCATAGAAACCAACTTATGGATTTAAAAATATATTTTGTGAGGCTAAAGGAATAAATCTTTGAATAAAAGCATTTCTAGCTAAATAAAATTATTGAATAAGTTTTAAAAATGCTTTTTGAGTAAAATGTTTGGAAAATGATTTGATTTAAACTATCTGAACCCTATAAAAATATTACTTTGTTTAAAGGCATTTCCAACAAAATTAAATATTGCTTTGTTGTAAAAAATGGTTTATAGGTAAAAACTTTTGCAAATGGTTTTAATATTAAACACTTGACCTTAAAACACTAACATTTGTGTTTAAAAATATATTTGTCCAAACACTAGAAATTATTACTTTGATTAAATCATTTCTAACAAGGCAAAAATGATTTAAATGGCCATTTTCACTAACTTGATATCCAATGGTTTTTCCACTTTTATAAATGACCAATATGTGTTTTAAAATGTTTATAACCTATTAGAAACCACTTTTCCAAATAAAACAATATTTGGCATGCTTGCATGCATTGCTTTGTTTTCATTATTCTATGTGATGAATTGCTTGAATCGTAGATTGAATTTGTGCCTTGCTTGATTGAATTGTAGTGAACTTTGAAGAGTGTGACTATTGCAATATCAAGGAGTGAACTTATATTATCTACCAAAAAGTCAAGTGGTGCTTCATACTTTTGTCCCATTATTTTCAGTATGCATTAGTGATATTTCTAAGTAGGACTTGCATGGAAGTTTCTAAGTATAAACTATGCCAGGGGAAATCCTAGTAGATGAAACCTTAGTACAATTTTCCTAAGTTAAGATTCCTACTACCATCATGCTTAGCTTAGCTAGTAGAAAACAAGGGTGGATTATATTCATGCTATGGAATATTTCTAAGTCAAGGAATTGTGTTTTGTTTAATAAAACAACTATGTGAATGAATCACCTAGGTGGAATGGTATTGCTTGGATGGACTTTTGTTGAGTGGTTACACAAGGCCAGGGGACTGGTGAACCTTGTGTATCTCACTTGTGGAATGCCACCCAGGAACAAAGATATTTGAGATGTCAAATGTTGAGAAGCTTCAAGTGCAGCCACTTGGCATTATGGGCTCTGCCTGGATCATACATGTTGCAATAACTTAGCCAAATGGACAGTTGGTGGTAGGGGATGATAGGTTGGAACGTGCCCATTCTGTTCGGAAGGCTTCTGAAAGATCTTGTCTCGATGCATGTCGAGTCTTATGGGGAAAGTGCACCACCTCTCGAGAGAGTAAAATCTAATTACTTAGCCGTGTCCCCGGCAAAGGACAATTTGAGCATCAAGACATGAAGCTATCAAGGATCTCCTCATCCAAATTTCTAAGTTAAAAACTTGTGGTTGAACAAGGGTTAAAAGATCACCAATGTCTATTGGTTGCTGCCTTGGGTGATTTTGACAAACAAAAACTTAGTGTTTTCAAATGATAAGGAAAATCTATTTTTAGCAAAGCAAGCCTAAGCTCCACTTACCCAAATGCATATAGATGATAGATACCACTATTCTACCATAGTATCACTTGCCAATACAATTCAAATGTATTGACCCTTGTGGCTGTAACTTATTATGTTGCAGGTTTGTTTGATGTTAGTGAAGTGTGTTGATTAGGATTACAAGTCTACAACCAACATGATTGCCTATGACACTTTGAAGATGAAGGACTCCATGCTATAGTTATTTCTGCTGCATTATAATGAGATAGCCAAATGATCTATGTAAGATGTAATGAATTATTTTATTCCTGGTTATAAAGTTGTATTATGACCTTTGTTTCTTGATATTACATCTTAACTATGGATGCTAGCTATTCTAAACACAGGGACCTTTACCTTTATACTGGTGGGGTCTTACACACTGAGTTTAATCAAGGGGATGAGAGATAAATTCCAAGAATTGAAGCACGGGAGGATGACAGTAGTTGAGTACCGTGACAAATTTCTGTCATTAGCTAGGTATGCACCAGATGAGATTGACACTGAAGACAAGAAGAAGGAGAGATTCTTGAATGGTCTGCATGATGAGATGAAGACAGTGTTAGTCAATATTCCGTTTGCTGACATTGAAGACTTAGTGGATTCTTCAATCCAGATGGAAGGCAAGATCAACCAAGCCAATGAGAACTGCAAGCGTCGAATGATGAATCAACCAGGAACCTACCATACCCCAAAGTATCGCCCAACCCATCTGCAGGATATGCCCCAAGAAATAATAGACCACTGATAAACCGTCCAACATATCCCAACCGTGGAGGAGGAAACCCAAGGCCCGGAGGAAACCACAAAACAACCCCGGCAACTCCAACAATTTTAACAGTGCACCGTCAAAAGTCAACAACTCCACCAACACCAATACTGCCCCGAGGACTAGAAGCAGTGATGTGCCTGTTGAAGGAAAGGACAAGTCTCAGGTGACTTGTTATGAATGCGGAACCAAGGGTCACTACTCCAATGAGTCCCCAAGAAGCTTGCAACAGTCCCCAATGTGAATGCTCCAGCTCAGCAGTAGCGCCATGTTCAGCCTGGAAGGAGATTTGCCCCAGGGAAATCGCTCAACCGCAATGGTCGTCTGTTTCACATGAATCCTGAAGAAGCCCAAGAAGCGCCAGATGTCGTGCTGGGTATGTTTTCTGTTAACTCAGTACTTGCAAGAGTGTTGTTTGATTCTAGAGCAGCACACTCATTTGTTATAGAAGAATTTGCATGCACTAGTAAGATTCATCCAACAAAATTGAAGCATGTTATGATAGTTCAAATACCTGGTTCAACCGCCAAAGCTAGACAAATTTGCAAGGTCGTACCTATCAGAATCCATGGCATAGATTTTTATGCTAATCTAATAGTACTTGGAACCAAAGGTTTGGAAGTAGTACTAGGAATGGATTGGATGTCGAAACATAAAGTATTAATCGACTATGCCAAGAAAGCCATAACCATGACTAGTATAGCCGGAGTATCAGTAGAGCATTATCTGAAACCTTGCCTCGTCAATTCAAGTGAAACAAGAGTCTAGCCCAACCAACCATTGACCAAGTCAGAGTAGTCTGTGAATACCCCGACGTATTCCTAGATGTGTTGCCTGGTATGCCCCCAGATCGGGATATCGAGTTTATCATTGAACTAATCCCTGGAACCGTACCCATAGCTCAGAGACCTTATAGTATGAACCCATCTGAATTAGTGGATCTAAAGAAGCAACTGGATGCTATGCTGGAGATAGGCCTGATTCAACCAAGTGCATCACCATGGAAATCACTTGTCTTGTTTGGGGATAAGAAAGATGGAGGTAACCATTTGTGTACGTATTATCGGAAGCTGAATGATGTCACCATTAAGAACAAGTATCCACTACCGAAGATAGAAGATTTGTTTGACCAGTTGACCGGTGCCAAACTGTTTTCTAAGATTGATCTTAGAATTGCTTATCATCAACTCAAGATTCGCGTAGAGGATATTCCAAAGACTGCCTTTACCACTAGATATGGACTGTATGAGTACAATGTCATGTCTTTTGGATTAACCAATGCCCCCACTTATTTCATGAACCTCATGAATAATATTTTTATGAACTTCCTGGATAAGTTTGTCGTTGTTTTCATCGATGACATTCTGATCTATTCCAAATCAGAAGAAGAACATGAGATACACCTAAGGACCATCCTTTGGAACCCTTAGGGAGCATCAGTTGTATGCCAAGTTTAGCAAATGTGAATTCTAGTTCCAGGAAGTAGGATTCCTCAGACATATCGTGTCGGCAGGAGGAATTGTTGTCGACCCTGCCAAGGTTAAGGATGTTGAAGAATGGCAAGCCCCAACCACTCAAACCCAACTTCGTGCATTTCTCAGATTAGCGGGATATTACGGCAAGTTCGTAGAAGGATTCTCGAGCACCGCAAGACCCATGACCCAATTGTTGAAGAAAGATAAGAAGTTTGAATGGACGGACAAATGTGAAGAAAGTTTTCAAGAGATCAAGAAGAGACTGATCTCAGCCCCAATCTTGATCATGTCGGATATCACAAAGCCCTTTGATGTGTTTTGTGACGCATCCAAGATTGGTCTCGGATATGTGCTCATGCAAGAAGGCAAAGTCATATCCTATCTATCCCGACAACTGAAGCAACATGAGCAGAATTACCCTACCATGACCTTGAACTAGCAGCCGTATTTTTAGCCTTGAAGACATGGCGGCATTACCTCGTGGGAAATCATTGTGAGATTTAATCAGATCTCAAGAGCCTGAAGTATATTTTCACCCAGAAGGAGCTGAATATGAGGAAAAGGAGATGGATAGAGTTAATCAAGGACTATGATCTTGACATTCACTATCACCCCGACAAAGCCAATGTGGTAGCAGATGGTCTTAGCAGATTGCCATGTCGATTGAACACCATGATTCGGAAGGAGAAACCAAGTTTGAACAAGGAGTTGGAAGATTTCCAAATGGAGCTAGTAAGTGAAGGATTTTTGGCTAGCATAGAACTTCAACCCACTTTGATCAGTCAGATCAAGGAGGTGCAGAAAGGAAATGCTAGTATCGACGGAATCAAACGTCGTATCCGTATAGGGAAGGTACCCGGATTCACCGAAGATGAAGAAGGAGTTTGCGGTACAAAGGACGTATCTGTGTGCCAGCAGACTCAGAGTTGAAACAAGCTATTTTGAAAGAAGCCCATGATACGCTTTATTCTATCCACCCCGGAGGAACGAAGATGTATCAGGATTTGAAGGAGAAACTTTGGTGGCATAAGATGAAGAGAGAAATCGGAAGCTACATAGCCAAATGTAATATCTGTCAGAGAGTCAAAGCGGGATATTAGAGACCCGCAGGACTGTTGCAATCATTGCAGATTCTGGAATGGGAATGGGATTCAGTCGGAATGGATTTTATCACCAGTTTTCCTACATCTAGTAGGGGAAATGACTCTATCTAGGACATAGTGGATAGAATGTCCAAGGTCGCCCATTTCTTACCAGCCAAGACCAGTTATCAGAGTTCGAAGCTAGCAGAGTTGTACATTGCTAGGATAGTCAGTTTGCATGGAGTCCCCAAGAACATTTTGTCGGATCGAGGAACCCAGTTTACCTCAAGATTTTGGAAGAAAGTCGAAGAAGGATTAGGAACCCGACTAGATTTCAGCACAACTTATCACCCTCAGACTGATGGACAAGCGGAGCGAGTAAATCAGATACTCGAAGATATGTTGAGAGCTTTTGTGTTAGAATGGATCAAAATGGGAAGACTGTCTGCCTTTCACAGAATTTTCATACAACAACAGTTATCAAGCCAGTTTACAAATGGCCCCATTTGAATTCATGTATGGAAGGAAGTGTCGTACCCCTTTGAATTGGTCGTAAGTAGGAGAGAGTCGGATTTTCGGAACCGACATCCTAAGTGAAGCCGAAGAGAAAGTTCACAAGATCCGTGAGCACCTCAAGACCTCCCAATCTAGACAACAAAGTTATGTCGACGAGAGACGTCGAGACCTAGCCTTCAACATCAGAGATTTTGTGTATCTCAAAGTATCACCTTTAAAAGGAATGCAACATTTCCAACTCAAAGGAAAGTTAGACCCCAGATATATCGGACCCTTCAAGATTTTGAATCATCGAGGAGAAGTATTGTATCAACTGGAACTGTCGGAAGATATGTCAGCCATGCATAATGTGTTTCATATCTTGTTACTTCACAAATGCCTAGAAGTCCCGGAGAAGACTGAAGTTTTCAAGAATATTGATCACAGGACCATAGAGATCAACGATGACCTGACATATCCCGAAGTACCCATATGTATTTTGGAAGAAGCCTTCAGAACCACCAAGACCCGGAGTATCAAGTTTCTGAAGATCCAGTGGAGTAACCACACTGAAGAAGAAGCTACCTGGGAGCAAGAAGATTACATTAGGAGTGAGTTTCCAGACCTATTTAAATACTAGTTTCCTTTTTATCAAATCTCGGGACAAGATTTTGATGAAGGGGGGAAGGTTTGTAACATCCAAAAAGTATTAATCAAGGTTATCAATGTGACACCCCCGGGACCAGGGCTAAACAAATCCCAGACCTTCGTCTGACATAAGCTTAACCTTGAGCTCGAGAACATCCAGTGAGGAATCGGTAACACAAAAGTGACCCTACGACACAAAAATTATTATAGCAAGATCATAACTGAGCGAAGAACCAAATTATTACAAGCAGAGGTCACTGACCACAAACATCAAACAACGGAAGGCAAATTATGCTATTAAGTATAGCAAACTTAACAAATTGCCTAAGAGGCCTGAAGCATAACAATGACGTCCCATTCCATAGATTCTAGGCTGCCGGCCGGGAACTCCAAACTACTCATTGATGTCAATGCCATAAAGAACTCATCTTCTATCGTAACACTTACTCAGCTCCAAAAGTATCAACAAAGCAAGGGTGAGTACAGGGTGTACTCCACAAGACTTCTGGCTGGTGGAGTTGTTTTGCATAAAGCCATCTTTGTTTATAAAACAGGAGGGAAAAGAAGCTCGTCTAATTAGAGTGTTTTAAAAGGGGATAAGAGAGCGACATCTCCAAAGTATTGATCATCATCTTCTGATATCCACCAAGTCATCATCATCGAACCTCATCTAGGATCACCCCCTCGTACCCAAGAGGAAGCATCCTTAAGCACACATTAGGTTGCCAAGTTTTACGATTAGGTTCAAGTTCTCTATGATCCCACGTCCATTCCCAAGTCTTCCATAACCGTGGAGACGGATTTTCGAAAAGATTAAACCCTGCAGGGGTGTACAACTTTACCCACACGCGCCGACCGACTCTTAGCGTCACTTGACACACTTCCTTGGTGTGCTGACAGAGGGTGGTCGACCGAAACCTTTCCCTTACTTTTACCTAATCCATGAGTCACCAGAAGGGTCCCGGCTGCGGTAGTTGGCCATACTCCCAGGCGGTCCTCGACTCTGTGTACTGGGATCCAGTTCAATGCCGAGCATCCTTCACCCGGCTACGTCCTATATGATTGCACCATTTTCCAAAACCTTTTTCCATGCGGGTGCCGAATAAATCTTCAAACTATAGACTCATGGATCAGACTAGGCAAGTTGGGGTCAAGGGGGTCCCCATAGACCCCCATGTGGTTGTACTCTCCTCTTGGTTCAAGAGGCAAGAACCTTGGGTCCTAAGGGTGGCAAGTATGGGACTGCAAAAACCACAACCCTCGTGGCCTCCCATACAAGCCTTAGCATGTTTACCTCACATCACCTGTCATACCACGTTCTCCTGTCCAACTAGGTTCATTCGAAGCTCGGATCCATCAGCCAGGTGAATCAGCAGAACTACTAAAGCATGGCTAAGCACAATAGATAGAGTAGCTCCAGCAGCACTCACAAAGCCAAACCCTAGTTATGCTAGGAGCAGTGGATCAGGGAATATATGTTCAAAGGTAACATGCATCAGATAGGATAACTCTATCTATCGATAAAAGACTTTGGAATCGTATGCACATGGTAGAAAATTAAAATGCTTGAAAGCATAGGATCATATCATGTGTGGGATTTCGCTTGCCTTTGCCTGTTGACACCCAATACAGATCTTCGGAGTCATCGGCTTGACTTGTTCGACAACCACAAGGATATAGATCTCCAGGGTTCATCTTGTTGGCATTGTTCGTCGATGACCTTCGATGGTGTTAATATTGATCTTTAGTCTTGGACTCGATTCCGATATCGTGTTCTACCAGAGAAGAACCAAACACTAGAAAGAAAGGGAAACAATCAACACATGGCATCGATGCAATGCTCAAACAAGTATGATGATATGACAAGTTGAATTGTATTGAAATTTAAACCCTAAACACGCTTGGTAGTTTAATCGGGGTTCCGAGGGGTGCAAACCCTAATTCGGAGAAACCCTAGATGTATATGAGAGGGTTCATTATGTTCTTCTAATTAAACTTGTCATGAAAGTTGATTAACAATGCATGCTTGTAGTGTAATTATATAGAGTTCATTTTTCTGAACATTTTGATATATTATTTGTATTTTTCTGATTTATAAATAATTACTTATTGAATTTACAAGTTTTATTCATTTTCCGAAATTATTTAAACCATATTAATACTTTTTTCTGAAAATATAAGAAACTAGACAAACTTTTTACACCAGGGCACAGTTAGCCAAAGAGACTGACTGAGTGGCCCTAGTGCCAACTAAACCTCCACGTGGACAGAGCGGGTCCCACGGCTTTGACTGGGTTGACTGCGTGTTGCCGACGTCATCACAAACCTAACCCTAAGTTTTTCTCACCACGGCAGAGGCTAGCCGCACTGGATGACGAGTGGGGCCTTGGCCACATGGGCACCACGCGGTAGCCACGCGAGCACCACGTCACCACGACGGGAGGCGCGGTAGACGGTGGCCGGCGGTGATGCTAGAGAGTGCGCGGGGTTGCGGGGATACGTGCGTCCGAACCAGTGCATCACGGGGAACCTAAAACGGGCGGTGCCGCTAGCTATAGGTCATCGGAGCATCGTCTGCGACGACGTCCAACGGTGGCGGACGGCGAGCTAAGGCGCGGGCTCGAACCAGAGAGAGGGGAGGATTATAGGGGTCCTGGAGGTGCAGGGGCTCACCACGAGCGTGATGGGAGGGTCAGCGTGGCTGGGGAAGGTCGAGGTCGATGGCTACAGGGGTGGGGGAGCTTGTCGGAGACGGGGAAGAAGCGGTCGGGATGGCCGATTGCAGGCACCCCGCATCGATTCCTTCCAGGAGGATGACGAAGGGAGAACGCTGGTTCTCCAGGGCATCTCAGTGTAGCTCAGGGTGGCCGCGAAGGTCGACGACGAGCTGCGCCTGCGACGGTTAGGGTTTGGCCAGGGGAAAATCGAGAGAGGAAGTGAGCCTAGGGGGGAATAAGAGGATTGGGAAGAGGGAGAGGCGTTCTCGGGTGGTCCTTATCCTCTCCAGGGGCGGCGGCAGCACGGATCATGGCGCATCGGCGACGGACGGCGCGGGCGTCGCCACCGAGCAGCTTAGCCGGAGGAGGAAGACGATAGGGAGAAGGTGCGAAGAGGTATTGGGCCGGGGCTGGGCCGCGCTGGGCTGCTGGCTGCGCACGCGAGCGGCAGGAAAGGTAAAGAGTGGAGTGGGCTTGCTGGGCTATGGCCTGTTAGGGTTTATGGCTCTGTTTTTTATTTATAAAACCTTTTTATATTTAGTTTCTCTCTCTTTCTCTTTATATTTTCAAATTGTTTTCTGATTTGAATTTGTTCGAAAATACTATAGGATTTTAATAAATGATAAAAACACTCAAGGACCCTTCGATACTATTTGGGCTCCACAAATTTGGTAGTTTTCAAAATTCCAAATCATTTTGAATATGTTTCAAATAGACAGGGGAAGCTAGGGTTTAGGGTTTTAGGAACCTTTTCTTTAATGAGATTTTCTTTAGAAATGATAATGATGCTCATGAATGCACAAAAATTTCCTAATTACTATTTAGTAAAACTAGGGTTGTTACAATCAAGTTCTAATCACCCAAGTTTAGGGCTAACAAAAACTTTTGTTATTAAAAATCAATATGAATGCATGTGTGTATGTGATGAATGCTTTCAATGACTTGTTTGATTGTTAGGAACGGCAATGATTGGTTTAAAGATTAAAACAACAACATCTAAATCATTTCCAAGCAGAATCAAATCAATATAAATTCAAATATAAACAATATGAGCTAATGGTCATTTTGACCAAAGTTAACCATTGGACCACTTTGAGTGTTTCTAGTCCAAGATTTCTAACAGAAACAAATCCAATTATTTTCACCTCTTACTACACCACATCTTGCAAACCCATAGAAACATTTTGCAAATCAATGCCAAGGACAATTCAAAATTGGATCTACTTCATATGGTAAGATCACCATTTCTCAAAAACCACTCAAACCAGTTCACCTTGACAAACCCAAGCAACCAGAGACTACCAAGTATGTGACCAATGCACCCACCAAATTTCATCCATAAATTCAAATATAAATTTGGGGCCCTATGACAACCATTGCATTGACACATCTAGCAAGCTACCCTCTGCACCATGCCGTGCATGCCTGACCACCCCCTTGTCCACCTCAACATCGATAGCACGATGCACGCGTCGCCAGCCTCGCCAACCATGTCTAGCACGCTGCCCGTGCCTCACTGCCCCCTCTAGACCAGCCCTAGCTCGAGGACAGAGAGAGAGGAGACGCTAGAAACACCGTGCCCGCGCCGCTATCGGCCATGCCGATGTGCATCGCAGTTCATGCAGCGTTCCCACTCGACCCGACCACCTCGAGCTCTTGTCGCCCGCCTACACAATCACCACCATCCCAGGAGACCACCAGACATGCCCATTCCCTCGACCATGCCCTGTAGCCGCTGCATGTCGCGGAGTTCGCCATCAGTACCGCGCAGAGAACCACCCCCTGTGCGCACTAGGCCGGCCCAGTTTAGTTCCCGCATGACCCAGTTAGTTCAAATTTATATTTTTCAATTTAGTTCAAACCCTAGTTCTGTCTGTTGATTCAAAAATCAATTCAGAGATATTTGCCGAACCAAATTGATCCTAGTTCTTGATCCAAGCCCGTTGAATTCAAACCATTTGAATTTATAGATCACCTATAGTAAAAATAACAAGGCAGAGGACTTTTCTGCATTCAAACAACTTTCAAAAATCAACCATAAATGCTTTTGAGTTGATTCCAACTCTCAAAAAATCACATTTGACAAGACCTTTATGAATATATAAAAATATCTAGGTTTACTTGCAGTGATAATGGACAAGTATTAAAAGAATGCTCCATAGGCATGTCTAGTAACTTTAATTAATTAAAATAATAAGGTTAAACCTTATTAAATTGTGACACCACTTTAAATCACATTCCCAAGTATTAAAATATGTGGTGATGACATGTGTCAACATGATCCCATATTTTAATTGGTGAATATTAAATCTTAAGTAGTTTTCAATGAGTAGAAATTACTTTTCTAAAAATAAAATAAATAAGTCTAAGTCTTTATTTCATGTGATGATTGTGATGATGCTAGATCATCTTGTGTGAACCTTTGTGTGCTAAATAGAAGTAGTTAAGTTTTGTTTGGTAATTGTGTACCTCGTATTTATTTATAGCTGCTAGTACCAACCAAGGATACGAAGAGGAAGGAGACTACTATGAAGAAGAACCATATGAGAACTTCAACCAAGATTGAATGCTTATATCATGTATAAGTGACATTGGTGTATAGAACATGATTCAACCCTAGTATAGATATATTATCATATATTAGTCATTACAAGTCAAATTAATACAATATGAGGTTGGAATGTTAGATACTGGAGTTAAGTAGAGATAGGATAGTATGATTAAAATGATGCTAGAGCAACATTGGATTATCGAAGTAGTAGTTTCCTTTTGGAAAATACTAACACTTGAGGTGTAGTAGTTTGATATAGAACTCTACTGGAGAAATATTAGTGATGGATGATTAAAGAAGAGTATGAATGGAGTCAGAAGTAACTACATGTTGTATGGGAGATTATCAGCAATATAGTAGTTGATATAACCAAGTCTGGATAGGTGAAGATTGTGAAATGCTTTAATGTCAAGCTCATTGGATTTATCAATGTGTTTAGAAGAATAATAGGTGGATAAGAATGTTCATGTGAAGTAAAGCTCATCATGTTAACACATGATGATGGATAGGAAGAAGTAGAATAGCTAGGAAAGGAATTCCTTAATCAGAAGTCCAGGATTGTGAATTATGAAGGATAGGAATTCTTGGTAAACACTAAACCCTAATTCTATAACCAAACCTAATATCCCTTTCAAATGATGGATTTATCATCTTATTCGCATAATACTTTATAGGAGTATTTTCCTATAGCAAATCACTTAAGCACATCTCTATCAATTCCAATTATCACAACCATATGTGCTTAGGAGTTATATTTATCAATTATTTTCCATGAGACATTCCAGAAAATAACTTTCTGTTCTAAAAGGTGATATCATTAAAGATCACAAACATAAAGACAATATGTTTAGTCATTAATCTTTATTCACAGCAACAAAAGAATGTAAGTATAGTAAGTACCCTAAACCCTAGGGTAAGCAATTACACTTCAGAACCCTAAACTTATTAATGAGTTCTATCCTCAACATCTCATAAATTCTCAATCTATATTCATTAGGGAAATTCTTGATCCATTTCTCTAACCACTCATTCCATATGAGCATGGAATAAATGGGGATACAATAATTATAAACTACCCTATACTTTACAATGTGATTAAAGACATAAAAATAAACGCTATGACTATTATTGAACATTTTAAAACTTCATTACTCCAAATAAAAGTGAAAAGGAGTGTTATAAATAATTCTTAAGAAACAAACCCCTAAAACCCTAATTCTTATTTATTCTATTCAATTAATAATTTTTGATATAATTTTGAGCATTGGAAAATATCAACATGATTAGAGTAATCAATTAGTATAGTTATCTTTGGAATATTTAAAATATTATACAAAAATTTATGGTATTTAAAACCTTAAAGAAATTTGAATTGAAAACAAATTATTAAAATCACAAAATAGAAAAGATAAGGAAAAGGACTAGCAGCCAGCAATGGCCCACGACCCACTTCCTCACTAACCTAACTGTCGCTCACTCTGTAGCAGCCCACATCGGCCCAAGCCAGCCCACGTACCCCTTCGATCTTTTTCCTCCTTTCTTCTTCCTCTCGCTAGATAGCACACCGACGAAGCAGCTGCCTGGAACCACGTCGGCCGTCCACCATCGTCGCGATGCCCGCTGACGCCAAGATCTGCGTCGCTGCTGTTTGTTGCCTATAAGTAGACCACCGACGCGCCAGAGATCCTTATCCTCATTCTTCCTCCCTAATTTCCCCTCTGACCGAAAACTGAGCTCACCTGAGCTACACATCACCGTCGATCCTGAGCCCCCTAGCCTCCCTGAAGGTGCCGTGGGACTCATCTCGTGGTCCTTGTTCTCCCAAGACAAGCCATGGAAGCCGAAGACCCCTCTATTGGATCAATCAATACCTCACTGCCGCCGCCAATCACCGTCGTTCGCCATGGATTCTGAGCTCGCCTCCACTCACCGACACATCTGCGAGCTTCCTGGTGAGTTACTGAGTCTCCCCGTATGCCCCAAGGCTTCAATTGCTTCCAGTATCACCGCCTACGTGGTTGCCTGCGAGCGCTGCCATGAAAGCTCGCCGCCAACCCTTCTCCGGTGACCAAAATAGGGCTACGCTAGTACCCGTAGAATCGTCTACTCGTTAGGATTCTTATACCCTCGTCTATGCTTGCCGGGGTGACCTGATTCCTCGCCGATGACCATCTGCTGGCGGTGGACACCGTGTTGATGTCACAGTGACGTCATGCTTGCGTCGTGTCTGCAGGGTTGACCAATCTTCGCTGAGGTGGAGTATGACGTGGCCCCTAGCCCATCTGTCATCCTCTGTGAGTAGGGATAACTCAAGTAACAAAAACATTAATCAAACGGGGTATGCCATGTGGCAACTGGCCCACTAGTCAGTGACTAGGGTAGATGTCGTGGTATTGCCGACAAGTACGCCATGGAGGGGTCCTCACAGTGCATGTTTAGAGACGTGGGGGAAGGCGGACGATTGACGAGTACGACGTAACACAGCTTACCCAGGTTCAGATGCCACAACGGTGGAGGAATCCTACTCCTGCTATAAATCACTATAAGGGCAATATGCCGAGTTACAGAGATAGGTTCGCTGTGCGAGGTTGTCTGAGATTGTGCCCTAAAGGCTCCCATAGGCCCGACTTATATAGTCGCTAGGTCCTAGGGTTACAGGGAAGAGTCCTAGCCGGACAGGTTATAGAGTCCTACACCGTCTATTACTAGTCTTGTGTGTCTTGCACTCCAAGGCTCCGGGTACGTTGGTGACTCCAACCGTAGCCTTCCTTTATCCGGCATGGGCCTCCCTTCTGGATCCATCTAACTGGGCCGCCCAGCAGGCCATGGGCCAGGCTACCAACTGTGGGCTACCCGGGTTATCCGGATAGGATACATGCTATGAGGATACCCATATAGCATATCCCCAACAGTAGCCCCCGGAAAATTCTGAGATCTTGCGACGTCTTGCCTCTTCACGTTGAATGCTCCGCCTAGATGGATGTCGGCAAATCGTCAAGCAATATCTTGTAGTCCTCCCAAAGAACCCTGCAAGGTTTTCTCCGTCTTCAACTTGTAAGTCGGAGAATTGCTGAATCTTCCATCGTACTCATCCGTAGCCGGACTGGATCCGTCCATGCCGGAATCTTCTGATGTGATGGCTCATCTACTATGTCATCTAGGGCGACGTAGACGTAGGTCAGCGACGCCTCATAACTCACACATGCAGAGTACGCAATCATGTCCACTTTTCCTGCGCGAGCGGTACGAACCGTTGGCGGCGACGGTTGGGATGTGGCGAAATTTCCGCGCACGTCCACACACACGTCGTCTACGCGGCAACCGTCCGATCAAGTTGCACGAATCTTGATGCTAGAGATCATAAATAGTAACTGCGGTGGAACTTTTTTACTTTTCACCTTATTCTCTCCTCGCATCGTCTTCTTCCTCCAGCGAGCGCCCACTCGAGCTCTCCGCACAACCTTGTGAAAAACCCTAACTCCCAATCTCGCCAGTCACCTCCAAACTCGCGCAATGGCCAGCAGTATCTCTACTCCCTCGATGGTGGCGTCGGGCGAAGCCGCGGCAAAGCCGGCGAGCTCTGTCGTCGTGCCCCTAGAGGGCCTAGTCATCCCAGTCTCCATGATGGTCGATACCACCGGTGGCGACCAAAATCCAGCGGCGCTAGAGCCGTTGGAGGAAGAGCTTGTCTCCCACAAAGGCGATTGTCGCGGTTCGGACATCATGGACCGCGACATCAAGGAGCTGATCACCGAGGGCTACCTCACTACGACGGAGGGGCTCGCCTGGCGGGCGGTGCCGACCGGCGAGGTCACACCTTCTCCCCAAGCCGGAGAAATGGTGTACCTCAAAGAACAATTGGTACGCGGCGTCTCCCTGCCCATCTCTAACTTCTTCCTTTCTGTCTTGAATCACTACCGAGTCTGGCCCCAAAACCTTTCTCCCGATAGTATCCTAGCGCTCAGCAATTACGCGGCGCTCTGTGAGGGTTACTTAAGGATTAAGACTCGGCTAGATCTCTTTGTGTATTTCTTCACCATCAAGCATGAAGCCGGAGCCAGCAAGGACGAACTGAGAAATTGCGGCACCATAAGCTTCAAGATCTGTCCTGGACGGCGGTTCCCCGACATCGTCGGCCACGAGTCCTGCAAGAACTGGCAGCGTACTTACTTCTACGGCCCATAAATCCCTCTGGTCGGCCGATAAGTAACGTACCCGGACTTCGTCGATGGAGCCTCCGCCGAACCTTCGACATTGAGATCCCAGGCCTCCCTTCCCTCCGACATCAATGCTTCCCGCACCATAAGGCGGATAGAGTGGTTCATAGAGACAGGTTTGACCGGCTTGGACCTAGCCATGTGCTGGTTCATCAAGCGAATCCAACCACTGCAGCACCGCTCAAAGCTGATGCACGAGTATACCAGCGATAGAAGGGATAGCCTCCGCATCTCCGTGGACAATTTCTCGAGTGACTCCGTCAAGCTCCGTCTTAAGGACATCGTCAAGGTGAAGGAGAAGAAGCGTGGCTTCACCATCACCTACGACATGTTCGTAGACAACAAGTGCCCAAAGGTAATTGTTTATTTTCCGTGTATGACATATACTCCAGTTCTTCCGTCTTAACCCTTTTCACCTCATTTAACACGGTGGCCTCTCACTTAACAGCTTAGCGATCTAGAAGAGGATAGCATGGCCGTCCAAATCTATGATCCAAAGATGAAGGAAGTCACGGTCGTGTCTGACAACGATGCTCCGTTGGCGCGAAAGCGGAAGAGCTCCACCTCTAACTCTGCCGTCAGAGGCAAGAAGAAGAAGACGGAGGGTGGAGCCTCCAAAAATACTACCGCCGCCCTGGAGGCGGAGAAAAGAAAGACTACCGGGATCCCTTTTGCCAAAGCACCCCCTCTTGTGTAAGCTTCTTTCTCTCCGACATTTTCTATTTAACTGTGTTGTTCCTGTACTTATGCATTTTGCACATTCCAGGAAGAAAGCCACGACCAGCTTGAAGAAGACCTCCAAAACATTGGGGGTTTCTAGAACCATCAAGGACATGCTGCATCGCGATGCATCTCCCGCCATCGCCCCTGCTACTCCCAGCATCAAGCCCTCCCCCGCTCCGACAAGCTCACAAGCCAAGGAAGCATCTGGCCCTTCCGCCATGGAAGTGGACTCAGGTGCCTCTACAAAGATTGCTGTCGTCGGCGAGCAAGCGACGCAGGAGAGTGCCGCACACGCAATGGCTGAAGCTCCGGCTAAGGATGCCATCGGTGGCGGTAAGGCGATGGTGGAAGCTGGTATTTCCGCCGTAGGCGGCGCCCCCGCACCAAAGAAAACCATAGAGTTTCCAAAGATAGTCTATCCGGTACTTACGCCGGATAGCACTACTCTGCTTCCTGGTGCGGCGTCAACATCTCTGACGTGCGGTCTAGAGGAGCTCCTCCGACAAGTAGAGATCTTGCAAGGAAACAGCTTTTCCTTTGGCAAGATACTGGCCGAGAGTGCTACCAACCTCAAGATCATTGCACTTGTAAGTTTTATTTGCCTTTTACATTTCATATGAGTATCCCACTGTAGCCCCCGAGGATTTAGACGAAAAACCTTAGGTCTTTGTGTCTAGATGCTCTAAGAGTGACTAAGCTAGAAAACTTCTCACTGTAGCCCCCAAGAATATAGGTGGAATGAACTATTCCGACTAAATGCTTTAAGAGTAGCATACGCAGTGTTCATAAATTTCAATACTGTAGCCCCCAAGCCTCTAGTTGTAAATGAATTAGTTCCGACTAGATGCGTAAAGAAAAGCTAAGCAGATATCCGATTTAAAAACTTTATACTGTAGCCCCCAAGCTTCTAATCGAGAACTGAATTAGTTCCAACTAGATGCTTAAAGAAAAGCTAAGCATATTGCTAAGTTAAAAACTCTCGCTGTAGCCCCCGAGCGTCTAGGTGGAAATTTTCCGGCTAGATGCTCATGGCAGACCAAACAATGTTTAATTTTTTCTTTTTTCCACAGAACGAGAATGCTCGTAGGGGCATGGCCAACGACAAGTACCAGAAGGTGCGCGCGGACTTGGAAGCCGAAAAGGGTAAAACTGCCTTCTTGAAGGAATAGATCATCAAGAGCAAGCATTTGTTTTTCCTTTCTTTTTCGTATTCCGACTTGAACTTGTGTATTCTCCAAGTACTTACTTTGTACTTTGCTTTCTCCGACTTGCACAAACCATTGCCAAGGCTAAGGACATTGTCGAGCAATCCAAGCACATTCAGGAGTTGGATAGTGAGAACAAGATCCTTAAGCAGGAGAGGAAGGACATGCTAAAGATGCATGAAGAATCCATGAAATCCCAGCAGGACTCCGCCACCGAGGAGATGAACCGCTTGAAGGAGGAGATATCGATCTTAAGAGATCAGAAGAAAGCTACCGATGAGCAGAATCAACGCCATCATGAGGCTTACAAGCTCCTCCAACAAGAATGGGACTCCTTGGCAGATACCCTCTGGCAAGCTGAGGCTAGCATCTTCAGTAAGTGATTCTCCGTTTTGGATTTCTATAGTCTAGATACTCTGAATTTTTTGAACTCATGTGCTCCTTGTCGGAATTTGCAGCTCCTATGGGTTTAACCCGGTCGCCTCCTCCAGCGAAGGAATGCATGGTTCTTTCCGGCAACTTCATCAACACCACCATCGCGCAAGCCAAAGAGATTGCCAAGCCCCTCCAGATCAACATCAAGGCATCGGACTCTGTGACGAAGTTCTCGGAGATCCTGCGCAGAGCCCCCGAGCGTATCACAAGATGGAAAGCTTCATGTGCACGGGCCGGTGCAAGGATGGCGTTGTCCATGGTAAAGGCACACTATGAAGATGCCGACATCGATACGGTGACCTCTGGCATTCCCGACATAGATGGCGATGGGTAAGAGATTAATCACGAATCCATCTTGTCATCACTCGCGGGCTATGACACCAGAGTTGCCGAGTTAGTCGATGTCAATGTCTTCGTGCTGATGAACACCATCGATGGCGGCAACCAAAGCTCCTCCGAGTCCCTTCACACTGCCGACTTCAAGGGTGGTTCTCCTGCTGCCGATGACGCTGCTTCCAAGTCGCCTGTACCAAAGGAATGAAAAACGACTTGTAATATTTGTTTCACCTTCGATGCGTATGCAGAAAAACTATGTATTAACTTAAGGCGGGAAACAGTGTTGTATGTCCTGCTACTTAAGAACTAGTTTCCATCATGTATATATTTTTTAAGCAAGTGCTGGCTTATCCATTACTTTTGGTTCTTATGCTTGACTTTTCATGAGTCGGAAGACTCGTTGTCGGAACCATGCGCTCAGGTGATGATGACCAATGGCACCGTCAATAACCTAAGCACAAAATCACCGACAATAAGTGCCAAAAGTCACTACTCTAGAATCCACATAAAAACGACAAAGGAAGTGTAGACCAGAAAACTTAAGCTAACGCCCGTAGGCGGAATTTTCACAAGTGCAATCGCAAAGCTTGTGCATAAATGTTTTATATGATCCAAAAATGAACACTAAAGGAGGTAAAAGACTCAGAAATATGAGTGAACCAGAGAGCTTTATTTCATTGATCATATAAGAGGTACACAATTAGATAAAAAATGCTAAGTGTAAAAAGGACGTAGTTGTGCTATGTTCCATGGTCGATCAAGCTCCGAGTAGTCATCATCTGCGTCACGTCACTTACGCTTATGATCCTCGTTGGGTCTATCCTTCAATTCACGATTGTCAACGAGGTAGTAAGACCCATTGAGTAGCGCCTTGCTTATGATGAACGGTCCTTCCCATGGCAGGGATAATTTGTGTGACTTCTTCTGCTTAAGTCGGAGCACCAAATCCCCCTCTTTAAATGAGCGATGCCGAACGCAGCGACTATGGTAGCTACGTAGCTTCTGCTGGTAGATGGCGGATCTTTGGCATGCCAAAACACGCTCCTCCTCGAGAAGGTCCACATCTAGGCGTCTGGATTCTTCAGCGTCATCTTCGTCGTAGGCGGCAACCCTTGTTGCATTGTGAAGTATGTCGGAAGGTAGGATGGCTTCTTCTCCATATACCATGAAATAAGGGGTGTAGCCGGTGGATCTGTTGGGTGTAGTTCGTAAACTCCACAACACAGATGGCAATTCTTCTGCCCAGGCTCCAGCTGCTCTATGTAGCGGTGCCTGAAGATGTGGCTTGATTCCCTGCAGAATTAATCCATTGGCTCGCTAAACCTGACCATTGGATTGCGGATGTGCCACAGATGAAAGGTCAAGTCGAATGCCCTTCTCCCAACAATAAGCCTCCACTTCTCCGAGTGACAAGTTGTTGCTGTTGTCGGTGATAATGCTATGTGGGAGAACAAATCTCACCACTAGATCCCGGACAAACCTGAGGGCAGTTGCCCCATCAAGCTTTCTATTGGGTTTAGCTTCTATCCATTTAGCGAATTTAACAACTGCTACTAGCAGATGTGTAAACCCACATGGTGCCGTCTGTAACGGTCCCACCATGTCTAGCCCCCAGACTGCAAACGGCCAAGTTATTGGTATTGTTCGCAATTCTTCGGCAGGAACATGTGGTTGTCGGGCATAATACTGGCATCCCATGCATGTCTCAACCAGCTTGTCGTCGCCTTGTGTCCAAGAGAATCCTTGCCGGAAGGCTTTCGCGACCAATGATCGCGGAGCGACGTGATGCTCGCAATCTCCGAGATGGATTTCGCGTAGGATTTCCATACCTTCTATATGGGAAACACACTTTAGGTATACACTAGTAGTGCTCCTTTTGTAGAGTTGTCCATTGATTATGGTATAACCCTTTGGTTGTCGTACTATTTGCCGTCTTTCGACCTCGTCGTCGGGCAAAGTTCCGTGTTCGAGATATTCCATGAACGGTTTTGTCCAAGCCGGAGGGACCTTTGCCACCATGTGGACGAAAGAGTCAACAATCCGGGTTGTCGATGTCGGATCCCTTCACGGATGGTGTTCGTAGATGCTCTAGGAAAACTCCTGGCGGAATTCTTTTGCGCCCTGATCCAAGCTTAGATAGCAGATCAGCCGCCTCGTTTTGCTCCCTGGCACATACTTGACTTCGTAGCCCAAGAAGCTCTTCGCTATCTCGTCCACTTCATCTCGATATGCCGCCATCATAGGGTTCCACGCGTTCCAGGTGCCAGCCACCTGCTGGGCAACCAAGTCGGAATCTCCATAGCAAACTATGCGCTTGATGCCAATATCCTTGGCTACACGTAGTCCGTGAATGAGTGCTTCATACTCCACCATGTTGTTTGTAGCCTCGAAGTGGATCTGCAGAACGTAGTGTAGCTTGTCTCCTGTTGGTGACTGTAGCAATACACCAGCCCCCGAGCCGTTGAGCAGCTTTGATCCGTCAAAGTGCATCACCTAGTACTCTGGTTCCGGCAATGGAGTAGCATCTGGCATCTCCATCCAATCTGCGACAAAATCCGCCAAGGCTTGTGATTTGATAGCGTTGCGTCTCTTGTAGGTGATCTCGAAGGCGGCAAGTTCAATGCCCCACTTCGCAACCCTTCATGTGGCGTCGCTATTGTTAATAATGTCGGACAGTGGAGTCTTGCTCACCACTGTGATTGGGTGCTCATGAAAATAATGCCTCAGCTTCCGAGAAGCAAGGAATACTCCATAAGCTATCTTCTGGTATTGCGGGCAACGCTGCTTGGACTCCGTCAAGTCCTCGCTTACATAGTAAACTGGTCGTTGAGATCCGTGCTTATAGCCTGGTTCCTTCCGCTCTACCACGACGACGATGATGATTACCAGGTTGGTTAACGCCATGTAGATTAACAGGGGCTCTCCAGGCTCGGGTGCTGCAAGGATGGGCGCCGAGGAAAGAATCTCCTTGAGTTGCTTCAATGCTGCATCTTCTTCGTCCGTTCACGTGAATTTGTCTGCCTTCTTCAGCAACTTGTATAGCTGCAGAGCCTTCTCTCCAAGTCGGCTGACGAGTCGACTAACTGCTGCAACACAACCTGTTAGTCGTTGAATGTCCTTTAGGCATGTCATACGGTTTATGTTTAATATGGCCTTGATTTTCTCCGGGTTAACCTCGATTCCACGCTGGGAAATGATGAAACCCAAAGGCAACCTGAAGTGTGATGCACCCAAGGGACCAAGCCTCCCGACCAGCAACTACGTCGTGGAAGATGGTGTTGGTCCGCCTTAGGTTTGCCTCCGTCAAGTTCATCTTCTGCAGTGTATCCAGGTACATGATGTTGATGCTGATTCCACTATCCACCATACACTTGGTGAACTCCACGCCGTCAATCAAGGGGTTGATGACCATGGCGTATTGGTTCTCCATAGGAATAAGGTTGTCACATCCCAAGATTTTCCAAATCTTGTAATGTGAAAAATAAATGAATAAAATAAAACTTTGTTGATTTTCAGGGTAAGAAGAAACTTTTTGAAACCATTTGGAAACTTTCAAAACCTATTTGGATCAAATAAAATCCCAAAGGGATTTGAAAAGTTAAATAAACAAGAAACTTCAAAATATTTAAAATTACTATTTTGGATCTTTCAATAAAAGATCTTGCTTTCAAAAGAAAAGGTGAATTTATAAATAAAGATTGTTTTATAGAGCCAAATTAAACCTTGGCCAAGCTTTTGAAATAAAAACATTTTGTTTTGATAAAAATAGTAAAGGTTTATTTAAATAAAATAATAAGGATTTAATATCCAAATTTTATTTAAGTAAAGGCTTTTTCCCATTTTAAATAAACACAAAAACTTATTTATTTATTTAAAAATAAGTTTTCCAAATGTTTCATACTCTCAAATAAAACCTACTGAAGTGTTTTAGTTTTATTTTTCAAAATAAAGGTTTTAATAAAACAAATCCTATTTGAGTTAAATAAATAAGGTCCATTCATTTAATTATTAATGGAACCTAAAATAAAAATGTTATTTTGTTTTAAAACAAGTTTTCCATTTCCAAATAAAACCTACTGATTTGGTTTGAAAATATTTGGTTTTCAAATGGAGATTTTATTAAATAAATCAAACCCTATTTGATTAAATAACTAAAGGTCCATTTTATTTAATTAATGAATGGTCCTAAAAAAAGAATAAAATTATTATTTTGGTTTAGAATTTTGGATTATGTTGATAAACAGAACCAATTTCAAAGTTTCAAAGTATGGTGTTTGTTTGAATTGATTTGAGTATTGTTTGGTTGTTTGAATTTCAAAACAGGAAATAGTTATAGAAAAAGAAAAAGCCAGCAGACAGAAAAAAAATAGGATCTGGTCGACCCAACCCAGCAGCCCAACAAGGCCCAGTACCAGCCCAGCTCCCCCTCCCCAAAGAAAACGCTTCGCACTCGTTTCCTGACCCGTGCAGTGAATGACTGGTGGCCCCAAACCCCTCTCTCTCCCCTCACTGCCAGGTAGGCTCCACAAACGCTGTCGTCGTTTCCACCCGCGCGACCTGTTCTTCCTCCCCTCGTCACTGTTTCCTGCAGTGATTCCGTGGCCTTAATTCGTCTTAACGCGGCCACCATTACTCGCCTTGACCATGCACGTTAAAACGCCAGCGTCTCCTCCTCCTTTCCCCTCTGTCGCCACTCCCTCTCTGCCCCGAGGCTGCCTCAATTTGGCTTGGCACTCCCTCTGTTCCGACGACACTCCGGTGCCGATTCTGGCGACTCAACACCGCCCCGTGCCTCCCTGAGCACACTAGGAGATTCCCCACCTCCTGACGCATCTTTCCGTGCCCCTCGTTTGACCACGGGCGTCCCTGAGCGTCGACTCCGACCAAGCTCTGAGCGCCGCCGTCTGTCTTCAACTGCGACGACGACTCCCAGGTAAACCAGACCGCCCCGCGTCTCCTCGTTCACGCTCCCTCAGTCGCCTCGACCATACGCATCTAACCCTACTCTCGGTTTGCCCCCTTGTGACCTGCAGCGTCGCCCTCGACAGCAACCAGAGCCACCTGACGTCTTTCTCCACTCCGGCGAGCAATTGCTGCAGTCCCCGAGCGCCCCTTGTCAAGCCAACCACACGTCGAGCATCACCACTCCCTTGCGACCTTGGTGAGCACTTCCCCTCACCTCTTTGCTTCCTGAAACCGCCGTAGCGCCACCGCCTGGCCGTACGCCGCCGCTAGCACCGTCGGCGCCGCTCACATTTGGTCAAGCAGACCAGCGCCATAGGATCTAGATCGGGCGAGCAAGATTTGATCACTTAACCGCGAAGGGGTACGCGTCCTGTGCCGCACGATCTGATTAGATCCAATGGCTGCAACTACTCGATCCGGCCGAACCGGTACCAGCGAATGACGACGCGACGCGTGGCCAGACTTTGGTTAGAACTGATTTTTGAAATCAGATTAGATTGTGATTTTCAAACCATTGTAACTTTTGATCCACACGTCCAAAAATTGCAAATTTGGTATCATTGGAATCAGTGGAACAAGCCCTAGCCAACCATGCCATTGGTTTAGTAAATAGTATCTGTTAGCTTGTTGGTTTTTGCAGAAACTTTTGATTGCTTGTTAAGGTTGTGAAAATTGTTTAAAAATGAATTTGGGGATAAAATCTTTGGCAAATGGTGTGATTTGAACCTACTGACCATAGGAAACACTTTGTGGATTCAAAAATTTATTTGGTGAAGGAGAAGAATGATTCTTTGATTTAAAACCATTTCTAGTCAAATAGAAATGTGGTTTATTTATTAAAAAATGATTTTGAAGGAAAACCTTTGGGAAATGTTTTGTTTTAAACTCTCTGACCCTAAAAACAAGGTTTTGTGGTTTGAAAATATATTTGGTGAACCCTATAGATTAATGCCTTAGTAAAAATATTTCTACACCACATAAAATGATACTTTGTTTTGAAAATGGTTTTTGAAGTGAAACCTTTTGCAAATGACTTTGCCTCTTTATAAAATGACCAATAGGTGTTTCCAAATGTCTATGACCCATTAGGAACCACTTTTCCAAATAAAACAAAGTTTGGCATGCTTGCATGCATTACTTTGACTTTGTCATTTTATGTGTTGTTTTGCTTGATTGGTAGATTGAGTATGTGCCTTGCTTGGTTGATTTGTAGTGACTTGAAGAGTGAGATTGTTTCAAAGGACAAGGAGTGAACCTATACCCTCTACCAAAAAGGCAAGTGATGCTTCATACTTTTGTCCCATTACTTTCACTATGCATTAGTGATTTTTCTCTAAGTAAAACTTGCATGGATTTTGCTAGGTATAAACCTTGCTATAAGAAAACCTAGTAGATGAAACCTTAGTGGAAATCTTCCTAAGTTAAGATTCCTATTACTATCAAGCTTAGCCTAGCTAATAGAAAACATGGGTGGAATATATATTCACACTATGGAAAATTTCTAAGTCTGAGGACTTGTGATTTTGTTTAATAAAACAACTAAGTTAATGAATCACCTAGGTGGACTGGTAATTGCATGGTGGTTTTTGGTTGAGTGGTTACACAAGGCCAGGGGACTGGTGGACCTTGTGTATCTCACTTGTGGATTGCCACCCAGCAACAAAGAGATTTGAGATGCCAAATGTTGAGAAGCTTCAAGTGCAACCACTTGGCAATATGGGCTCTGCCATGATCATATAGGTTGCAAGAACTTAGCCATATGGACAGTGGGTGGTAGTTTTTGATAGGTTGGAACGCGCCCATTTTGGTCTAAGGGAAGGCTTCTGAAAGATCTTGTCTTGGGAAACCAAGTCTTGTGGGGAAAGTGCACCACCTCTGCAGAGTGTAAAATCTAAGTACTTAGCCATGTCCCTGGTAAAGGACAATTTGAGAATCAAGACATGGAAGCAATCAAGAATCTCATCATTCAAATTTCTAAGTTAAAACTTGTGGTTTGAATAAGGGTTATTTCAAATCTTCAATCTTTGATTGAGAGAAGCCTTGGAAAAGATTTTGTCAAAACAAAAACTTAGTATTTTCAAAATGATAAGGAAAATCTATTTTGAGCAATGCGAGCCTCAACTCCACTTAACCAAATGCATATAGATGATAGATTCCACTATACTACCATAGTATCACTTGCCAATACAATTCAAATGTATTGACCCTTGTGGCTGTAACTTGTAATGTTGCAGGTTTGATTGATTTTAGTGAAGATTGATTGATTAGGATTACAAAGTCTACAACCAACATGTCTGCCTGTGGCACTTTGAAGATGAAGGACCCATGACTATAGTTATTCCGCTGCAATGTAAAGTAATAGCCAAATGAGCTATGTAAGGTGTAATAAAATTATGTTATTCCTGGTTATAAAATTATATTATGACCTTTGTTTCTTGATATTACATCTTAACTGTGGATGCTAGCTATTGATCCAGGGTCTAGCATTGTAAACACAGGGGACCCCACCTTATATTGTGTAAAGGTTGGGACACTCCCTCTACAAAGGTATGGGTGGTTCGTCCTGTCCCAAGTAATTGGAACCTCCGACCAGCGCAGGTACTGGGGAACTGGGGGTAGAGTAGCCATCAGGATCCTCATAGAGGTCTTCTGTTGTCGAACGGTGGGGGTGCCAAGGAAAGTGTGGTAGACTGGTGCCTTCTTCACGAAGGGGTTCTTGCCCTTGTCGTCGCTCTTGGTGGCGTGCTTGGGGTCAACATCCTCGTCCATATAACTTGAATCCTTGTTCTCCTCCTCCTTCTTCTTCTTCTTGCCCTTGCCTCGCGGTCTGTTCTTCCGACTTTTCTTCTAGCCGGACTCTGGGTCTTCCTTTAGGTTGTTGACAAAATTGCAGTGTCAATTGGTATGGGTGGCTTTGCCGTTGACATCGAGGTGTACGAGGAACGACATATCGCGGTACTCTTCGTAGGTTTGGGGAACGCGGAGCGGTGCTGAGGTAGTTTCACTTCCTCGTTGCTGCCCACGACCAGCCCCGTCCTCAGCCAAGTTGTCCGCCATCACCTCGTCCTGCAAAGGTCATGGCGACCATGTTGGTAGATTGCTTTTCTTCTAGAGCGGTTTTCCGCTTTGTACTGTTGTTCCTCCGAGCTTGAGTTGGAACGGCCGTTGCCGGCAAGGAGCCGCGAGCATCGTCGTCAGCAGCTGCGAACCAACTAGCCAATTGAATCATTTGGTTCAAGTCAAGATGGTGATTGTCCTACAAGCGCTTCAGCTTATGTCAGAGCAACGTGCCCCTTTCCAACCCATCGATAAAGGCGGCCATGGCGGTCTGAGCATGCACTCCTGCGCAGGAATTCTTCATATCAAGCCAGCATGAGAGGTAGTCACGAGATGTTTCGTCTTTCTCTTGCACGCACAACTGTAGGTTGCCAACAGTGCAGGGACGCTTGTACGTACCCTCGAAGTTCTTGGTGAACGCTTCTTGCATGTGCAGCCAATTGCAGATGGATTTCTCTGGCAAGTCATCAATCCATTGACGGGTCGTGCCCGCCAACATCAAAGGGAGGTACTTGACGGCAATGTTGGGGTTACCTCCGGCAATCTCCACCGCGTTGCCATAGTCCTGCAACCATGTGGCTGGCTTAGCGGTGCCGTCATAGGGCTTGATGGTCTTGTCAATCCGGAAACCTTTGGGGTAAGTTGCAGACCGTATTGTAGGTGCAAAGCAATGTGGTCCCAAGTATGGTCCTTCCCGAGCCTCGTGGATCTTATCAATCCACGAACGTGCATCGTACGGCTCTGGGTTCTTCTTCTTGTTGTCAACAGGGGATGGGCTGCGTGAACGACGCGGCCCCCTCCGCCATGGTGACTGCTGGGTGGCGACGGAGGCGGAGGTGGCGGTGGGTTAGCTTTCTTGCTATTACCCTCCTACGACGCCTCACGCTTGTCGCGATTACTTGTCGGACGCGGAGGGTCATGGAGTGACCTGCTCTTGTGTCCTTGGTTATGCTCTCCGTCATGACGGGTCTGCTCCGTGTTGTCGCGGATGACGATGCCGCACTACCTTGGCGGGGGCATATCCGTATGATGGTGAGCCTTGGGATCTTGCGATGTCGGGGGGATCGGGGCGGTGGTGATGGGCGACGAGGTCGGGCCTTCTCTCCGTGGTTGGAAGATATGGGGATATCATCCTTCCTGTTGCGTGCATCCCTCCGTCTTCGTTCTGATGAACCCGACTATGACCCGACATCAAGAGGAGATCTGTCCCTTGGCGGCTTATGCTGGCTAGACTGGAAAAACACTGGGTCAAACTCAAGCCTCTGAGAGGTGGCCTTTTCATGCTGTTTTACCTCCTTGGCCACTAGGTCATGGACCTGTTCCACTGCCTCGGGCGATCTATCCTGCTCCAGAAGGGTCTTGGTGACGGAGAGGTTGAGGAGTGGAGTGGGTATCACCTGTTTGCCTTCACTATCAATGTATGGGTTGGCCAGTGCCGGTTTCGAGGGGACCCATCCTAGGTTTCGCCGTACACCAGGATCGTTGATGACACGAGCCGGAGCTTTCTTGGCCTTCTGCTGTTGCAGCAGAGTCTTGTACTCGGACTCCATTGCTCTAGCTTTCTCTATGGACTTCTACATGTTGACCAGATCTCGATCTAGCTTAGCGCCTTGCTCCGCAATGGCCTGTGCTTCCTCTAGCAGCTGCTGGTTCTTCTCGTCAAGCTGAGTCACGTTCCGGATATGAGCTACGGTCAGTGGCTCAACGAGGAGATTGCCGTACATCACTCTATTAGCTGGAGTAACTTGGGCAGCAGCAGACGTAGATGCCGGAGGCGGTAAGTTTGCGGTGTTGTTGTTGCTCGGGCCAGTGCCGAGTTCCTGCGGCTGCTGCACTGGGTTAGGCGGAGGAGGCATGACCTTTGCGCGATCATCGTCAGCAGCAATAAGTGGCCCCTTCCGCTTTTCCAGCGTTGTAGGCGGAGCTCGTCCGGGTTGATCTTCATCCATCGCCATCCCAATGGTGACGAACACCTCTCGATATGTGAAAGCATTGTTGGCTTGCTCGTCGCGCATGTACTCCTCCTCCATCTCCTGCATGGCGGAGTCTAGCTCTTCTAGACTGAAATCTATCTCCTCCGAGTCTGCGCTGAAGTCGGCGTATAACTCGTCAATCACAAAGTCAAAGGGTGCCAGGACTTCCTCGATGACAGGGGGTGGAGGTGAAAACGCAGCAACAATGACTAGAGGTGGCAGCGCAGCTGCGATGATGGCGGCCGGAGGCGGTGGTGGCTGTGGCTGAATCGGAGGGGCTCCGTCAATGAGCGCAAGCACTGTCTGAGCTGCCGCTTTAGCCTCCGCGTAGTTGTTGACGGTGCTCACCATGCCTTCGAAGGTAAGCCGTCCTGACGCCTGCTGCCGTCTTAGAGAATGCCGGAGAAGCGTGCCATGGCCAGTCCTTCCACAAAATGATACATAGCATCATCATTGGGGTAGTGGGCCAGATCGGCTCGTATACGGAGCCACCTGGCCAGGTAATCGCGGGGGTTTTCCCCCTCTCTCTGAACGCAACGCGCTAGATCGAAGATGGTAACCACGCCGACGAACTTGGATCTCTGTTGTCCATACGCACGGACGAAGATGGAGGACTTGCAGTGATCTTCCATCATTATATCCTGCAGAGGGGCGGTTTGGGTGGGCCTTGAATTTTTCCGATCTTTTTCGGCAAACTCCGAAGAGACACTAGTGCAGAACGGCCCATTGGTCCCGGTTGGTAGGGGCTTTAGTCCTGGTTACCCAACTGAGACGGGGCAATCGGGACTAAAGCCCGAACCTTTAGTCCCGGTTGCCCCACCAACCGGGACAAAAGAGCGTACATGTGGCCGCTGCTCCGTGCAAGGGGGGGAGGAGCAACCGTCGGTTAATGTCTGAACCGACAACTAAGCTTCTGCCATGCGTAGATTTGACACATTTCTCTGCCGCAGCAGAGAATTCATTTTGGCAACTTTTGTTGCCGCGACAGCATTTTGGCCACTTTCTGTGCTGCGGCAGAGAATTAATTTATGTGGTTTTATTGTTTATTTAGTGTTTTGCACTCATCAATGAAGGAACCATTATATTACAAAATATCATCATGACAATATTATATTCGATACACGGATTGAGTTCATGCACTACATACAAATGTTGCTTTTTGTACAATCCCTATTGTCTATACACAGCCGAATAGTATTTCCCTTTTGGGTTTAGGACTTATGCATCCAAGAATCCCGCCAATTCCTCCTGAATTGCTCGTACGCGATCCTTTGGCAGAATACCATCTCGTAGAAGTTCGATCTGATTTTAAAAAGGAGTCATCCTATATGAATGAAACTAAACACAATTTGATTGTAATTAAAAACTATGGAAATTGTTTACGTACGTGAAGTTGCTCTAAATTTCTGCCCTTCTCATCGCACGTCTGCCGGATGAACTCGCAAACATAATATCCACATAGATTGTTACCTGGTCCCTGCGTCAGACACTTTACGAGAACATAGTTCAATCAAAATAATAATCAAGCATGATAATAACTGTATCAATACTAGAATCAAAGAGATGCGCGGATATAGCTAGTGGTGCTTACGTCTAGTGCTTGAAATGTAAGCTCCGCTTTCCAAACACCCCTAGACTTGTTGGTGAACCGTTTCCAAGCACTGCCCGGCGAAGAAAACAAATAAAATAAGTTATTAATTACTTGATATCATAAAATTCACGAACGTTGCCGATATAGTTTTGTAATGATTAGAATTACCACTGGAGAAGCATCTTCATGTCCTTCCACTGCTCAAGGGTTTTATGTTTCGAGTCCATGACTAGTACACGCCCTTTGTCAAGTTGAATGATTAACAGAATATAGTGGAAGCTGCGAATGCATAACTAATCAATTATATACTTAACATCAAGTAAGCGAAATAGAAAGTGTATACAAGACAATAACACTCACTCGAAGATGTAAGGAAATAGTATTTACCTTCTGGTTTCTTGAAACCTTAACGCGTGCACTATATTATCCTCCGTATCCTAGGGGCTTATTTTGAGATTAGCTTGATGAACCCAATATGGGTCAATGAAGCCAATGTCATAGATTTGTCCTCTGCTGCATTCGAGAATCTTCATTCTGCATATTACAATATGATTATATACATGCAATAAACAAGGTGAGATAACTAGAGACTAAATTAATTACAGAATTAGTACTTACAGATAATAGGCACTGATGATCGATTTGTCCAAGGCGTCTTGATTGAATAATTGAAATAGTTCATCAAATTCAATGGATATCATGTCATCCTTTTCTTTCCCATGATGCTTTTTTGTAACCCTCAGCACTATCCAGTTAGCCCCGGCCTTTGTGGCATGCATGTACCAGTTATGCAATCTTCGCGTTTTTGTTGGAAGATTATTTACCTCCTCAGGTTTAACGAGAGATTTGTCGTACTGGTATTTGTATGCTACTTCACTCACGGGGAAGTACTCTAACTGGGATAAGTACTGGGCAATACTCATACCTTGAGCAGCGGTAGCTTCTTCGTATTCTGCAACTACCTCTGGATCATACTGCTCTTCGGCCCCATATTTGCTCGACCCCACATTGGTATGGGAAATCACCTTGAGAGGGGCGCAAGACTGTTTTGCTTGTTCTCCGAGCTGGGCAACAGATTTCTCGCTTGCATGAGTACTGCTCTTCGAGGCTTGTTGTGCCGCCTGTGACTTGAGAATAGAACGCTCATAGTCTGATGACAGCTTTGGCTCGGGTTGATGAAGAGTCTTTAGAATTTTCAACACTCTGGCTTTTTCTTCTTTGGTGTTGGGGAACTCTGGCTCTTTCGGCTGCCTCAGCTTAGCGAAAAACGCTGTCGTTTCCGCATCAACGATCTCCGTAGTCTCCTCTTCAGTACAGTCATAAGCTCTCTTGGGAGGAACCTTTGGTACTTTTGGAAGAGGCTCTTGTTTACGTTTCGGCGATCGCTTACCACGACGCAGAGTAGCGGTACGCTTATGCTTTTTATCCTACAGGACCTTAGTTGCTCAGTATTGTCCATAACCGGGGACATGGCTAAGTACTTAGAATTTTATCTTCTGCAGAAGTTGTACACTTTACCCACATGACACAATCTCATCTTGTTGCCACCAGTGGCCGCTGGATAAGTACTCACCAAGATGGAATACTAGCAGATTGAGAATGTGACGAAGTCTTTCCATAGGGTCCTCCCAATACACAATGCTAGCTTGTCTTCAGGCACCAATGTAGGGTTCCAAGTTCCCTCATTCCAGTTAACCTGAAGACCAATGCATGGGTCTTCCCAATGTAGTTGACTAAGCCAGTGCCCATTTAGCATGTGGGTGTACACGGAAGCCACTGTTCGAGAAACATGTTCAATCTCTAAGTCCCTGGGTGGTTTTCTTCTAGTGCACAACAAAAAGAGATTGCCATATAAACATGGTTCTTCTTGTTACCACCTTGTCCAAAAACTTGAGTATCTTTGTCCACCCAGGTGGTTCATTGAGTACTTGTTTTATTATATAAAACGTAAGTCTTTTCTCAACTTCATATAATCTCAACATGTATCTCTTCTCAAAATATATAGCATGGCTAAGCATTTTACAACTACATTGTTTTCACTAAGGATTATATAAGGGTATCCTATTAGGATTTAGCATAGCAAAATATAGTAGTCCTTCTCATGCATGTTTCAAAATCCACTAAGTGTAATGAAAATAATAGGACATGGATGATAGTGTAACTTGCCTTTTTGGTAGGTAATGTTGGTTCACTCTTGATCTTGCTAATCTCACACTCTTCTAACTTCACTACAAGTCAATCAAGCAAACACAAATTCAACTAGCATTCCAAACAATAATCAAACAAATTAATCACACATAAAATAATAGAAACCAAGTCATGCATGCAAGCATGGAAAAGATAGTTTTATTTGCAAATGTGGTTTCTACTAGGCTCTAAACTTTGTAAGGTTCAAAGTGGTCATTTTCTAAAGTAGCAAAACCATTTGCAAAAGGGTTTCATCTATAAACCATTTTTAAATCAAATCATTATTTCAAGTGGTGGAAAATGTTTTTAGCAAAGCAACAATTTTATGTTGTTCACCAAATAAGTTGTTAATTCTCAAAACTTGGTGTTTAGGGTCAGTAGGTTTGAATCAACACATTTTCCAAAGGTTTTTCTCAAAAATCCTTTCCATATCAAAATCAATATTTTTATTTGACTAGAAACGAGCTAATTCAATTATTCAATCCTAAACTTCACAAAACACATTTTTAAAACCATAAGTTGGTTCCTAGGGTCAGTAGGTTCACAACAAACCATTTTGCAAAAGATTTTATCCTCAAAGTCATTTTGAAATAATTTTTATAACCTAAACAAGCATACACAAGTTTCTGCAAAAACAAACAATTTAACAGAAACTTTTTGCTAAACAAATGGCGTCTGCGCGTGAGATTTGGGGAAGGAGTCGACGTGGAGAGGGCCCATTGTCTCATGAGAGAAAGCAGTGGGGTGGGGTCCAAGGCCAACAAGATCTCAGAGGTAGAGATCCCTGTGTTTACAATGCTAGTCCCTGGATCAAGTTTGATTTTTTTTTCTTTCTAAATTGCTTTATCTTTTTCTAATTCGATTTTCTGTTTTGAAATTCAAACAACAAATCAAACACTCACATGGCTTCAATCTTTGCCAAACTTTGCATTGATTTTAGTCATGTTTAACAACACAAACCAAAGTCCAAAACAAAATAATATTTTTATTCTTTTTAGGATCTATGTAATAATTAAATAAGTAGTCCTTAGTTATTTATTCAAATAGGATTTGTTCTATTTAAATCTCCATTTGGAATATAAATAATATCAAAACCATTTCAGTAGGTTTTATTTGAAAATACAAAACACTTGGAAAACTTATTTAAAATAAATCAATAAGTTTTAGTGTTTATTCAAAATGGGAGAACCTTTACTTAAATAAAATTGAATATTAATAAATCATTTTTATTTTATTTAAATAAACCTTTACTCTATTTATCAAATAGAAATATTTTATTTCAAAAGCTTGGCCAAGTTTTAATTTGGCTCTATAAAATAATCTTTATTTATAATTCTATCCTTTTCTTTTAAAACCAAATCTTTCATTAAAAGATCCAAAAATAGTAATTCTACTTATTTAAAATTTTCTTTATTAAATGTTTATCTTTTCAAATCCCTTTAGGATTTGTTTTATCAAAAAGGTTTGAAGGGTTCCAATTGAAACCAAAAGTTTCTTCTCACCCTGAAAATCAATAAAGTTTTATTTTATTCACATTACAAGATTTGGAGCATTGTGGATCTATGAGGATAAAATCTTTTGCAAAATGGTTTGTTGTGAACCTACTGACCCTAGGAACCAACTTATGGTTTTAAAAATGTGTTTTGTGAAGTTTAGGATTGAATAATTGAATTAGCTCATTTCTAGTCAAATAAAAATATTGATTTTGATATGGAAAGGAGTTTTGAGAAAAACCTTTGGAAAATGTGTTGATTCAAACCTACTGACCCTAAACACCAAGTTTTGAGAATTAACAACTTATTTGGTGAACAACATAAAATTGTTGCTTTGCTAAAAACATTTTCCACCACTTGAAATAATGATTTGATTTAAAAATGGTTTATAGATGAAACCCTTTTGCAAATGGTTTTTCTACTTTAGAAAATGACCACTTTGAACCTTACAAAGTTTAGAGCCTAGTAGAAACCACCTTTGCAAATAAAACTATCTTTTGCATGCTTGCATGCATGACTTGGTTTCTATTATTTTATGTGTTGTAGGTTCAAAGTTTCAGGCGACCGATTACGGTAAGCATAGTGCGCCCCTTGATCTCTCTCGCATACGAGGTTGTTCGCTACTGTCTTGCGCATCTCCTAAACCACCTGGTTCATGCTAGGGCGACGCGGAACCTCGGCAACGACTTCGACAGCAACCACCTAACGCCGTGCACGACTCCGACGAGCCCCCTCAGCCACTACAGCACGCCCCTTGACCAGCCATCACCACGTTGAGCATCAGCATCACACTACAAGCTCGGTAAGCCCCTTCCCCCTCTCCCGCGCGACCTAGAACGCCAGCTCCGCCACTGACAGAGGCGCCGCCGCCAGCGCCGCTCGACTTTGGTCAGAGCAACGGCAGCCGTTAGATCTGTATCATAGGGACTAGATTAGATCTGGAGCGAAGCGTTTTCTTTAGATCTGGCGCGTTGGATCTAACTTGATCCGACGGCGCGGAAGCCTGATCCTGAGCGAAACGGTACCAGCCAATAGGATAGCGCCGCGTGGCAGTAGTTTAGATTTAAAACAGATTTTGAATCAGATTATAGTTCAAATTTGTTTTGTTTATAACTTTTGATTCCCACGTTAGATTTTGACAAATTTTATACCGTTGGAATCAGGAGAGCAAGCTCTATCAGATTATGCAATGTGTTTAATGATTAGTTTCTGTTAAAAAGGTTTTATTTGCAGAAACATGTTTAGGAATTGTTTAAGATTCAGTACTATGCACTTGCTTGGTTGGGTTTTAAAAATCATCACTTAGCATTTTGCATGCATGCATATATTTTTGTTTGTTTGTATATGTTTTGTGTGTAATTTGTTGATACCATTCTTTGTGTAGACTTTGGTGCTAGTGATTGTGATTGTGAAGAGTGCTACTCTCCCAACTACCAAGGCATGTGGTACTTCATGAATATTTCTATCCCTATATTTTATATTAAGCATTATAAATATTTTGATAAGTCTTGCATGTTATTTTTGCCCATATGCCATGTTGGGAAATCGTAAGTAGTTATAGAATTGCTAGGAAATTTCTAAGTTAAGTTACTATCTATGCCATGCTTAGCCTAGCTGCTAGCAAACAAGGGTTGGTGAAATATACATGCTATGATGAAAATATTTCTAAGTCTTTGGACTTTTGTTTTGCTTAATAAAACAACTAAGTCAATGAATCACCTGGGTGGAAAGGGACTTGATTGGTGGTTTTGGTTGAGTGGTTACACAAGGCCCATGGCTATGGTTTACCTTGTGTATCTCACTTGTGGAAAGCCACCCAGGAACAAAGAGATTTTAGAGGCCAAGTGTTAAGAAGCTTCTAGTGCAGCCACTTGGCAATATGGGCTCTTCCTGGATCACATAAGTTGCTAGAACTTAGCCATATGGACAGTTGGTGGTAGTGGGAATGATAGGTTGGAGCGCGTCCATTTGGCCTAAGGGAAGGCTTCTGAAAGGTCCTGTCTTGGGAAACCAAGTCTGGTGGGGAAAGTGCACAACCTCTGCAGATGGAAAAATCTAAGTACTTAGCCAAGTCCATGGCAATGGACAACTTGAGCATCAAGGCATGGAAGCTATCAAGAATCTCCTCATCCCAATTTCTAAGTAAAAATTTGTGGGTGAACAAGGGTGAAGGACCTCAATGTCTATTGATGGTTCCTTGGGAAAAGTTTTGACAAAGAAAAACTTAGTGATTTCAACTAATAGGAAAAACCTATTTTGAGCAAAGCAAGCCAAGCTACACTTAGCCAAATTTGCATATAGTATCTAGTCCACTTAAAATATACTAAGGTATCACTTGCCAATACTATTCCAAAGTATTGACCCACTGTGGCTGTAACTTGTGATGTTGCAGGTTACTCTGATGAGGATTAGGTGTCATGAGTCTACACTCAACATGTTTGCCTGTGGCACATGAAGATGAAGACTTATATTTATTTACTTTTTCAAACTCTTGTATTTAGGCCTGTGGCCTTGAGTTGTAAAGACTATGTTTATCTCTGGAATGGATGTAATAAATGACCTTTGTATCTGTGTACTTCATCTTAAATTGTGGATGCTAGCAATGATCCAGGGACTAGCATTGCAATAATAGGGATCCTTTTCCTTTATAAAGGAGGGATCTTACAACTGGAGCGGAGGGGATTGCTCGCCGGAGACGATGGCGGCGTCAGGCGGTTCTGGTGGTCGACGAGGACGATGTTGCAGATCACCCTAAGACAAGATAGGGGCATGGTTAGATGCGGGTGAGTGTGGGATTCACGTGAGCATGATCGGGAGGGCTCGGGGCGGTCTGGCTTACCAGGGGGAGGTCGCCGGAGAAAGAAACAGACGCAGCGGTGCCTTTGTGTTTGTCCTTGTCGACGTTCTGGGGCGAGCGCGGTTGAACGGAAATCACTGGGAGAAGCGCCAGAGGCTGGGGATCACGGCCGTGTGCTCAGGGATGCAAGGGGCGGTGTCTACTGGCCGGAATCGATGGAGAACCTCGACGGAGACAGTGATGGTCTGAGAGGAAATTGGGGCAGCCTGATGGCTCCGGTGGTGCGGTGTCTAGGGGGAAAGAGAGGGGCGATTTAACGGGCGTATTCACTGCGGGGAGTTAAGGCTGCCTTCAACGCGTATTCATCGCCGGCGTTTCTTGACTACAACGGCAGGGCGGGGTTTGGGGGTCGAAGACAATGCTGAGGTGGCCAGTGGGGTCCGGGCGTCAGCGAAGGAGAGAAGTGTGCGGTGGGGTCCGTCTGTCAGTCGCTGAGTGGGTCGATTCGCGAGTTCGAATCGTTTTCTGCGGGGAGGAGGGGAGTTGGGCTAACTGGGCCAAGTGGGCTTAGATGGGTTGGGTCGAGTTTGATTTTTTTCTTTCTAATTGCTTTATCTTTTTCTAATTCGATTTTCTGTTTTGAAATTCAAACAACAAATGAAACACTCACATGGCTTCAATCTTTGCCAAACTTTGCATTGATTTTAGTCCTGTTTAACAACACAAACCAAAGTCCAAAACAAAATAATATTTTTATTCTTTTTAGGATCTATGTAATAATTAAATAAATAGTCCTTAGTTATTTATTCAAATAGGATTTGTTCTATTTAAATCTCCATTTGAAATCTAAATAATATCAAAACCATTTCAGTAGGTTTTATTTGAAAATACAAAACACTTGGAAAACTTATTTAAAATAAATCAATAAGTTTTAGTGTTTATTCAAAATGGGAGAACCTTTACTTAAATAAAATTGAATATTAATAAATCATTTTTATTTTATTTAAATAAACCTTTACTCTATTTATCAAATAGAAATATTTTATTTCAAAAGCTTGGCCAAGTTTTAATTTGGCTCTATAAAATAATCTTTATTTATAACTCTATCCTTTTCTTTTAAAACCAAATCTTTCATTAAAAGATCCAAAATAGTAATTCTACTTATTTAAAATTTTCTTTATTAAATGTTTATCTTTTCAAATCCCTTTAGGATTTGTTTGATCAAAAAGGTTTGAAGGGTTCCAATTGAAACCAAAAGTTTCTTCTCACCCTGAAAATCAACAAAGTTTTATTTTATTCACATTACAAGATTTGGAAAATCTTGGGATGTGACAGGCTAACACCCTTAAAATAAATCTCGTCCCGAGATTTGGGGAGGCTAGGGTTACAAGTTGGCTCAAAACATCTAGGGTACTACCACCCTTAAAATTTTTCCAACTAGATTACATATTGGCTTGCTTGGGATCTTGGGGAAACTTCTCTGGGCAAACATCTGCATAGTGTCCTTTTTTTCCACACTTGAAACATGTGACAAGGATGAGATCCTTCATAGGCTTGTTTATCTTGTGCTTCATCTTTTCTGGACAGTTGCTTGCATAATGTCCTTGGTTACCACAGTTGTAACATGTGATAAGTTTGAGTTCTTCACGTATCTCTTGTGGAAAGGTTGCTGCATAATGGCCTAGCTCTTTGCAGTTGTTGCACCATACTTAGCTAATCTCCTTATACTTCTGTTTCTCTGGACATTCACTAGAATAGTGTCCCATTTCTTTGCAATGATTACATTGCAAAGAACTTTTGTCCTTCTTTTTCTTGGGTTTCCCCAAAGCTAGGAGTGCTTCCAGTTCATGTTCTTCATATGTTATCTTATAGGTGGGAATGTCTACTGGTTTCTTTGACCTTCTATTGCTTCTTGGAAAATTCATATGCCTCTTCTTTGGTCCTTTAAATTGGGTTGTATTGCATGGAGGTATAAGTGAAGATTTTCCTTTGTCCTCATCCTTCTTGGTAGACTTGGCTCCTTCTTGATAGTTTGCAATCATTTGTTGCACTCCTACTTGTTTCCTTTGTTCAACTATGGAATAGATGGGGCATTGGATAGGGACATGGTTATTTCCTTCACATAGGTAACAAGTAGCTTGAGATGTGGGACATTGGCCAGCTGGATGTTTCTCTTCACATTGGGGCATTGATCTCTATGCTCCTTGGAAGTGTGATCCTTGTCTCCACAAATATTGCAAGCTTTGGTTCCTTCTAGAATAACATCTTTGTCATCCTTGTTGTCATAAACTCTTTTGGATAAGTTGCTTTCCATGTTGAGCATTTGATCTGTCACCTTATGCAACAATTGGGCTTGGTTTTCCAAAAACTTTTGCAGGGTTGGCTCTTCCCCACTAGTGTTGGCTATGAATTGAGCTGTCATTTGGTTCAACTGGTTTTGGGTTGCTATGAGTTCTTTCATTTTGTCCTCTTGGTTGGTGTTGTTGTCATCAACCTTGATGTTGGAGTCACTTGGAGTAGTCATCTGTTTGGGTTGAATTGAGATTAGAATAGGCAAGATATTTCTAAGGAAATAATTCTAATCACACACATCACAATTCACTCAAGCAATGTGCAAGCAATCACAAGCCAAACATTTCACTCAAACAACAAAGTTCAAGCACATTTTTAGGCAACAAAATATTTTTGTTACACCACATAAGTTGGTGTGTTTGACTTAACTAAATATGGTGGTCCATCTATATGGTTCACTTGTGATCTTTCCTTCCTCCTTTTTGGTTGTTTCATCTTGCATGAGATCATGGTTTCTTTGGGAAAACTCTTGGTCACAAAAACTTCAAAGGTGTTGATGGCTCCTTCTAAGTTGTGTTTCCTTAGTCTCCAATCTTGAGCAAGATTTATTGTCTCACTTGTCCTTAGTGATATCCAAGGTTGAAGTCCTTTGTGAAAATGCTGAAGATGTTGAAGTCATTAGAGTAGAAGATGTTGAAGTCATTAGAGTTGATGAAGTCCTTAGCTCATGGTGAAGTCTTTGGCCATGGGGTAGGTTTGTCCATCAAGTTGAAATAGAAAAGGTGTAGAGTCAAAACCAAAATGGTTGAGGAAAGAGTTTACAAGATTGTTTGTAAATAAGTTTTGGAACAAATACAACTCCTATTTTTCTAAGGGTTTTTGTCCATTCCTAGGTTTACAAATCCTACAGGCACCACAATGCTCTAATACCATCTGTAAGAGGTCCCAACCTTCAATAAGGTAGAGATACCTGTGTTTACAATGCTAGTCCCTAGATCAATAGCTAGCATCCTGTCACATCCTAAGATTTTCCAAATCTTGTTATGTGAAAAATATTGAATAAAATAAAACTTTGTTTGATTTTTAGAGTGAGAAGAAACTTTTTGAATCCAATTGGAAACTTCAAACCAATTTGGATCAAATAAAATCCTAAAGAAATTTAAAAAGGTAAACATTTAATAAAGGAAAATAAAATATTTTGGAACTACTATTTTGGATCTTTTAAATAAAAGGATTTGGTTTTCAAAAGAAAAAGAAGTTTTATAAATAAGGATTATTTTGCAAAGCCAAATTAAACCTTGGCCAAACTTTTGAAGTAAAACATTTTTTTTGATAAAAATAGTAAAGGTTTATTTAAAATAAATTAATAAGGATTTAATATCCAAGATTTATTAATAAAGGTTTTACTATTTCCAAAACATCAAAACTTATTTATTTATATAAAATAAGTTTTCCAAGTATTTTATATTCCCAAACAAAACCTACTGATTTGGTTTTGAAAATAATTAGATTTCAAAAAGGATTATTTAATTAAAACAAATCCTATTTTATTTTAATAACAATGGTCTATTTATTTAATTAATAATGGACCTTAAAATAAAATTATTATTTTGGTTTTGGATTTTGGTTTATGTTACTAAACAGAACCAAATTCAAAACTACAAAGTCTGGTGATTGTTGGAATCAATTTGAATGTTTGAAGGTTGTTTGGAATTTCAAAACAGAAAATAGTATTGGAAAAAGAAAAAGGTTTAAAACAGAAAAAAATAGGATTTGGTCGACCCAACCCAGCAGCCCAACTAAGGCCCAGAACCAGCCCAGCTCCCCTTCCCCGAAGAAAACGCTTCGCACCTGACAAACGACCCGCTGAGCCAATAACTGGTGGACCCTCCCCTCACACCTTTTCCCACTGACCAAACGACCCCACTTTTCCAGCTCACCTTCTTCCTCGCGATGACCACGCCGGCCGTTTCTGCCGTTGATGTCGCGGCTTGAATACGCATTGATTCCGCGCCTTAACCTCACCGTGACTACACGCTATTAATCGCCAGCGTCTCCTCCCCCTTTCCCCTCACACGCCACTCCCTCTCTGCCCCGAGGCTACCTCAATTTGAGCTCGCCCTCCCACTGCTCCGACGAGCTTTCTCCTCCAATTCCGGCCATCACTCGCCACCTCCTGCCTCCCCGACCAAGCTCACACCTTCACCACTCCCTGGCGCATCTCCCAGTACCCTTCGTTCAACCGCGGGCGCCCCAGAGTGTCACCTTCGACAAGCTCGGACCTCGCCGTCGCGTCTGTCTTCAACTCCGGCAAGTACCCAGGTAGTTTCAGACCACCCCGCGCCTTCTAGTTCACGCACGCGTCATCTCCTTGGTCGTACGCGTCTAACCATGCTTCTGGTTTGCCTTCTTGTGACCCGTAGCATCATCCTCGACCCCGACCGCGTGCATCCGACGCCAGACCGAACTCCGGTGAGGAATCCCTCCTGTCCTCGTGCGCCCCTTGACCCAAGAAGACCACGTTGAGCTTCCCCAGCCTCCTGCGATTCTGGTGAGCATCCTCCCCTCTCTTCTAGCGTCCTGTTTCACCAGCGCCGCCGCCGACTGACCTCGCCGCCGCCAGCAACCGTCGCTGCGCCGCTAGAGTTTGGTCAATGCGTTAATAGCCGTAGGATCTGGATCGAACAAACTAGATAGATCACTTAAACGCCGAAGGGGTACGCTTTCAGAACCGTGCGATCTATTTAGATCCAACGCGCCGTAGAGCCGATCCGGCCGAACCGGTATCGTCCAATGAGAAAGTGACGCGTGGCCAGTTTTGTTTAAAACAGAAATTTGAAAATAGAATTGGTTGCAGTTTTGAAAACACAATAACTTTTGATCCACACGTCCAAATTTACAAACTTTATATCGTTGGAATCAGTGGAACAAACCCTAGCCAACTATGGAATTTGTTTAGCAAATAGTATCTGTTAGATTGCTTGATTTTGCAGAAACTTTTGTATGCTAGTTTAGATTAGAAAAATGTTCCAAAAATGTTTTTGAGTTTCAAACCTTGGCAAATTAGCTTGTGGTGAACTTACTGACCCTAGGAACCAACCCATGGTTTTGAAAATGAATTTGGTGAAGTTTAGGTTGGATTAATTGATTTAGCCCATTTCTAGCCAAATAAAAAGAATGGTTTTGTTTTGAGAATGTTTTTGGAAAGAAAGCTTTGGGAAAATGTTTTGGATCAAACCTACTGACCCTAAGCACCAAGTTTTGGGAATTAACAACTTATTTGGTGAACAACTTAAAGTTGTTGCTTTGATAAAAATCTTTCCACCACATAAAATAATGAATGGATTTTTGGACAAAACCCTTTTTCAAATGACTTTGCCACTTAGGAAAGTGACCACTTTGGACCTTACAAAGTTTAGAAGCCTAGTGGAGACCATCTTTGCAAATAGAACCATCTTTTGCATACTTGCATGCATGACTTAGATCCCATTGTTTTATGTGTGTGAATTGGTGATTGATTATTGGTTTGGAATGCTTGTTGATATTGTGTTTGCTTGATTGATTGTAGTGAAGTTAGAAAAGTGTGAGACTAGCAAGATAAAGGAGTGAACCATCATTCCCTACCAAAAAGGCAAGTGACACTATCATATGAAGTCCTACTATTTTCATTATACTTAGTGGATTTTTGAAAACATGCATGAAAAGAATTTATATACTTATGCTATGCTAAATCCTAATAGGATACCTTATACACTCCTTATTGAAAATAATGTAGTTGATACATGCTTAGCCATGCTATATTTTGAAAAGAGATACATGTTGAGATTTTATGAGATTGAGAAAAGACTTATGTTTTATATAATAAAACAAGGACTCAATGAACCACCTGGGTGGCCAAGGATACTTTGAGTTTTGGAGAAGGTGGCAACAAAAGGAACCATGTCTATGGCAATCTCTTTGTGTTGTGCTCCAAAGGAAAACCACCCAGGAAACTTAGACATTGAACATGTTTCTCGTACAGTGGCTTCCGTGTACAGCCACATGCTAAATAGGCTCTGGCTTAGTCAACTACATAGTGGAAGTCCCATGCATTGGCATCTTTAGGTTAACTAGATTTGTGTAAGGGAGTAACCCTACATTTGTGCCTGGTAGACAAGCTAGCATTTTGTATTGGGAGGACTCCTATGGAAAGACTTTGTCACATTCTCGATCTGCTGGTACTCCATTTTGGTGAGTACTTATCCAGCGGCCACTGGTGGCGTCGAGACGAGATTGTGTCATGTGGGTAAAGTGTACAACTTCTGCAGAAGATAATAAAATCTAAGTACTTAGCCGTGTCCCCGATTATGGACAATACTGAGCAACTAAGGCCTGAAGCTATGGAAGATCTCGACACTCTAATTTCTAAAAGAAAACTTTTAAAACTTGATGCACTTGGGGTTACCAAGGAGCTCAAGAGATTTTGACAAAACTTGATGCACTTGGGGTTACCAAGGTGCTCAAGATTTTTTGACAAGGACTTGAACACTTGAGTTTTTACCAAGGAGTTCAAGGGACTTTTGAAAGGAGATTTGACAAAGGACCAAAACCATTTTGAAAAGATAGGATAAAATATTGCTTTATGCAAATGAGCCTAAAACTCTACTTAGCCAAAATTGCATGTAAAGATAGGATCCACTCATATTATACATAGTAGTGAAACTTGCCAATACAATTCAAATGTATTGACCTTTGTGGCTGTAACTTATAATGTTGCAGGTTTGATTGATTTTAGTGAAGATTGATTGTTTAGGATTACAAAGTCTACAACCAACATCTGCATGTGGCACTTGGAAGATGAAGGACCCCATGACTATAGTTATTCCGCTGCAATGTAATGTGATAGCCAAATGAGCTATGTAAGATGTAATAAAATTAAGTTATTCCTGGTTATAAAGTTATATTATGACCTTTGTTTCTTGATATTACATCTCAACTGTGGATGCTAGCTATTGATCCAGGGACTAGCATTGTAAACACAGGGGACTCCACCTTATATTGTTTAAAGGTTGGGACACTCCCTCTACAGATGGTATCAGAGCATTGTGTTGCCTGTAGGATTTGTAAACCTAGGATTGGATAAAAACCCTTAGAAAAATAGGAGTTGTATTTGTTCCAAAACTTATTTACAAAACAATCTTGTAAAATCTTTCCTCAACCACTTTGATTTCAACTCTACATCTCTTCTACTTCAACTTGATGGAAAAGCCTACCCCATGGCCAAAGACTTCACCATGAGCAAAGGACTTCATCAACTCTAATGACTTCAACTTCTTCAACTCTAATGACTTCAACATCTTCAGCATATTCCCCAAGGACTTTCAACTTGGATATCACTAAGGACTACTAGTGAAAACCAAGAGACATTAGATTGCCTACCAAAGACATTGATATCAAGATAGAGTATGGATCATATTGTCCTATGAGGTATGATTATACTAAGTTGTTATTTTCAAGAAAACTTGTTGTTTCCTTCAACTCATGAGTTAAACTCATAAGTTATTAGGTGGTTTGTTGCTTGTGGATTGTTTGATTGCTTGATTGTTTGATTGAGATTAGTTGTTTCTGAGTTGTGTGTTAGAACTTCTTAAAAACCTATCCACCAATACTTATCCCTATCAAACCAACAGATGCCTCCCCGTCGTGCCAACCCCAACCAAAACAACAACATCACCCCTGAGATGCAGCAGATGATGGAAGCTCAGACACAGTTGATTCAATAGATGACCACATTCATACAGAATTTGAATAACAACAACAACAACAATCAGAATAATCCTCCAGCACTTGACATGCTCACCAAGTTTCTGAAACTTAGGCCTGCAAGGTTCTCTGGAACAACTGATCCAATGGAAGCTGATGATTGGTTACGTTCAGTAAACAAAGACTTAGTGACTGTTGGTTGCACTGATGAAGAAAAAGTAAGGTTTGCAGCATTTCTGCTTGAAGGACCAGCAGCAACATGGTGGGACAACTTTCAAATCACCACTCCCCTTGAAGATGTGACTTGGGCTATTTTTGAAGATGGATTCAGAACCACTCACATCTCACCTGGAGTAATGTACTTGAAGAAAAAGGAGTTTCACAATCTGAAACAACGTCACCTCAGTGTGGCTGAGTATATTGAAGAATTCAACAATCTGGCACGCTATGCACCGGATGAAGTTGATACAGATGCTAAGAGAAAGGATAAATTTCTTGAAGGACTTAATGATGAGTTGAACCTGCAGCTAGCTGTTGCCTATGTCCCAACTAATCAATCACTCTGTGACAAAGCCACAATATTGGAGAACAAGATGAATCAAGTGGAGAACAGAAAGAGGAAACATAAACTCAAGAACTATTCAGGATCATCAAAGAAGAAGCATTCATACAGAAAGAGCAATGAAGATTCTGAACCACATCAGTATCACCACAACAACAATGAAAGTGAGAATAATGGAAATGATATTGACAATGGAGATGACCTTGGTCAGAACCAACATGACACATACAGGAAAAAGGACATTAGCCAGCTGCAATGCTATAATTGTAAGGAACTTGGACACTATGCATCAGACTGTCCAGAGAAGAAAAAGAAAAAGGATGCCAGAAGAGACAATGGAAATGACTCCAATGTGACCCAAAAAGGACATGTGAATCACATTGACATGAATGGGAACTTTGAAGAGATAGAAGAAGTGGATGTCAGGATTTAGAAAACTCAGAATAGTCAAATAAGGATTCCTTGTCTGATTATTGAGTTGAACTTTTAGCCAAGAGAACCATCAATGTAACCCTATGAGACTTTATTTTAAGGGTGGTAGTACCCTAGTTATTTTAAGCCTACATGTAACCCCAACCTTCCCAAATCTCGGGACAAGATTTATTTTAAGGGTGGTAGCCTGTCACATCCCAAGATTTTCCAAATCTTGTTATGTGAAAAATATTGAATAAAATAAAACTTTGTTTTATTTTCAGAGTGAGAAGAAACTTTTTGAATCCAATTGGAAACTTCAAACCAATTTGGATCAAATAAAATCCTAAAGAAATTTAAAAAGGTAAACATTTAATAAAGGAAAATAAAATATTTTGGAACTACTATTTTGGATCTTTTAAATAAAAGGATTTGGTTTTCAAAAGAAAAAGAAGTTTTATAAATAAGGATTATTTTACAAAGCCAAATTAAACCTTGGCCAAACTTTTGAAGTAAAACATTTTTTTTGATAAAAATAGTAAAGGTTTATTTAAAGTAAATTAATAAGGATTTAATATCCAAGATTTATTAATAAAGGTTTTACTATTTCCAAAACATCAAAACTTATTTATTTATATAAAATAAGTTTTCCAAGTATTTTATATTCCCAAACAAAACCTACTGATTTGGTTTTGAAAATAATTAGATTTCAAAAAGGATTATTTAATTAAAACAAATCCTATTTTATTTTAATAACAATGATCTATTTATTTAATTAATAATGGACCTTAAAATAAAATTATTATTTTGGTTTTGGAATTTGGTTTATGTTACTGAACAGAACCAAATTCAAAACTACAAAGTCTGGTGATTATTTGAATCAATTTGAATGTTTGAAGGTTGTTTGGAATTTCAAAACAGAAAATAGTATTGGAAAAAAGCAAAAGGTTTAAAACAGAAAAAATAGGATTTGGTCGACCCAACCCAGCAGCCCAACTAAGGCCCAGAACCATCCCAGCTCCCCTTCCCCGAAGAAAACGCTTCGCACCTGACAACCGACCCACTGAGCCAATGACTGGTGGACCCTCCCCTCACACCTTTTCCCACTGACCAAACGGCCCCACTTTTCCAGCTCACCTTCTTCCTCGCGACGACCACGCCGGCCGTTTCTGCCGTTGATGTCGCGGCTTGAATACGCATTGATTCCGCGCCTTAACCTCGCCGTGACTGCACGCTATTAATCGCCAGCGTCTCCTCCCCCTTTCCCCTCACACGCCACTCCCTCTCTGCCCCGAGGTTGCCTCAATTTGAGCTCGCCCTCCCACTGCTCCGACGAGCTTTCTCCTCCAATTCCGGCCATCACTCGCCACCTCCTGCCTCCCCGACCAAGCTCACACCTTCACCACTCCCTGGCGCATCTCCCAGTACCCTCCGTTCAACCGCGGGCGCCCCAGAGTGTCACCTTCGACAAGCTCGGACATCGCCGCCGCGTCTGTCTTCAACTCCGGCAAGTACCCAGGTAGTTTTAGACCACCCCGTGCCTTCTAGTTCACGCACGCTCATCTCCTTGGTCGTACGCGTCTAACCATGCTACTGGTTTGCCTTCTCGTGACCCGTAGCATCATCCTCGACCCCGACCACATGCATCCGTCGCCAGACCCAACTCCGGTGAGGAATCCCGCCTGTCCTCGTGAGCCCCTTGACCCAAGAAGACCACGTTGAGCTTCCCCAGCCTCCTGCGATTCTGGTGAGCATCCTCCCCTCTCTTCTAGCGTCCTGTTTACCTGGCCAGCCGGCGACCGACCTCGCCAGCCAAGAACCGCTGCGCCGCCAGAGTTTGGTCAATGCGTTAATAGCCGTAGGATCTGGATCGAACGAACTAGATAGATCACTTAAACGCCGAAGGGGTAAGCTTTCAGAACCATGCGATATATTTAGATCCAACGCGCCGTAGAGCCGATCCGGCCGAACCGGTATCGTCCAATGAGAAAGTGACGCGTGGCCAGTTTTGTTTAAAACAGAAATTTGAAAACAGAATTGGTTGCAGTTTTGAAAACACAATAACTTTTGATCCACACGTCCAAAATTTACAAACTTTATATCGTTGGAATCAGTGGAACAAACCCTAGCCAACTATGGAATTTGTTTAGCAAATAGTGTCTGTTAGATTGCTTGATTTTGCAGAAACTTTTGTATGCTAGTTTAGATTAGAAAAATGTTTCAAAAATGTTTTTGAGTTTGAAACCTTGGCAAATTAGCTTGTGGTGAACTTACTGACCCTAGGAACCAACCCATGGTTTTGAAAATGAATTTGGTGAAGTTTAGGTTGGATTAATTGATTTAGCCCATTTCTAGCCAAATAAAAAGAATGGTTTTGTTTTGAAAATGTTTTTGGAAAGAAAGCTTTGGGAAAATGTTTTGGATCAAACCTACTGACCCTAAGCACCAAGTTTTGGGAATTAACAACTTATTTGGTGAACAACTTAAAGTTGTTGCTTTGATAAAAATGTTTCCACCACATAAAATAATGAATGGATTTTTGGACAAAAAACCCTTTTTGCAAATGACTTTGCCACTTAGGAAAGTGACCACTTTGGACCTTACAAAGTTTAGAAGCCTAATGGAGACCATCTTTGCAAATAGAACCATCTTTTGCATACTTGCATGCATGACTTAGATCCCATTGTTTTATGTGTGTGAATTGGTGATTGATTATTGGTTTGGAATGCTTGTTGATATTGTGTTTGCTTGATTGATTGTAGTGAAGTTAGAAAAGTGTGAGACTAGCAAGATCAAGGTGTGAACCATCATTCCCTACCAAAAAGGCAAGTGACACTATCATCTAAAGTCCTACTATTTTCATTATACTTAGTGGATTTTTGAAAACATGCATGAAAAGAATTTATATACTTATGCTATGCTAAATCCTAATAGGATACCTTATACACTCCTTATTGAAAATAATGTAGTTGATACATGCTTAGCCATGCTATATTTTGAAAAGAGATACATGTTGAGATTTTATGAGATTGGGAAAAGACTTATGTTTTATATAATAAAACAAGGACTCAATGAACCACCTAGGTGGCCAAGGATACTTTGAGTTTTGGAGAAGGTGGCAACAAAAGGAACCATGTCTATGGCAATATCTTTGTGTTGTGCTCCAAAGGAAAACCACCCAGGAAACTTAGAGATTGAACATGTTTCTCAAAGGCTTCCGTGTCTGACCACATGCTAAATGGGCTCTGGCTTAGTCAACTACATAGTGGAAGTCCCATGCATTGGCATCTTCAGGTTAACTAGATTTGTGTAAGGGAGTAACCCTACATTTGTGCCTGGTAGACAAGCTAGCATTTTGTATTGGGAGGACTCCTATGGAAAGACTTTGTCACATTCTCGATCTGCCGGTACTCCATTTTGGTGAGTACTTATCCAGCGGCCACTGGTGGCGTCAAGACGAGATTGTGTCATGTGGGTAAAGTGTACAACTTCTGCAGAAGATAATAAAATCTAAGTACTAGTCAGTGTCCTGTTATGGACAATAATGAGCAAAGGCCTGAAGCTATGGAAGATCTCGACACTCTAATTTCTAAAAGAAAATTTTAAAACTTGATGCACTTTGGGGTTACCAAGGAGCTCAAGAGATTTTGACAAAACTTGATGCACTTGGGGTTACCAAGGTGCTCAAGATTTTGACAAGGACTTGAACATTTGAGTTTTTACCAAGGAGTTCAGGGACTTTTGAAAGGAGATTTGATAAAGAGACCAAACCATTTTGAAAAATAGGATAAAATTCATATTATAATAGTTAATGAGTTAATGTAATAAATTGTTATTCTGTTATAAAGTTATATTATTTGTTTGATATTACATCTCAACTGTGGATGCTAGCTATTGATCCAGGGACTAGCATTGTAAACACAAGGGACTCCACCTTATATTGTTTAAAGGTTGGGACACTCCCTCTACACATCCACAGTTAAGATGTAATATCAAGAAACAAAGGTCATAATAAACTTTATAACCAGGAATAAAATAATTCATTACATCTTACATAGCTCATTTCGCTATTACATTACATTGCAGCAGAATATCTATAAGCATGGGGTCCTTCATCTTCAAAGTGCCACAGGCAAACATGTTGGTTGTGGACTTGTAATCCTAATCATTAAACTTCACTAATATCAAACAAACCTGCAAAATAACAAGTTACAGCCACAAGGGTCAATACATTTGAATTGTATTGGCAAGTTTCACTACTATGTAGAATATAAGTGGATCCTATCATTACATGCATATTTGGCTAAGTAGGGTTTTAGGCTCATTTGCAGAAAGCAATAATTTATCCTATCTTTTCAAAATAATTTTGATCTTTTGTTTAAATCTTTATGAGCTCCTTGGTACACCCCAAGTGCTTCAAGTCTTTGTCAAAAAATCTTTTGAGCTCCTTGGTACACCCCAAAGGCTTCAAGTCTTTGTCAAAAATCTTTTGAGCTCCTTGGTACACCCCAAGTGCTTCAAGTCTTTGTCAAAAATCTTTTGAGCTCCTTGGTACACCCCAAGTGCTTCAAGTCTTTTGTTGTCACTTTCAAGTTTTACTTTTAGAAATTGGAATGTCGAGATATCCCATATCTTCAGGCCTTAGTTGCTCAGTATTGTCCATAACCGGGGACACGGCTAAGTACTTAGAATTTTATCTTCTGCAGAAGTTGTACACTTTACCCACATGACACAATCTCATCTTGTTGCCACCAGTGGCCGCTGGATAAGTACTCACCAAGATGGAATACTAGCAGATTGAGAATGTGACGAAGTCTTTCCATAGGGTCCTCGCAATACACAATGCTAGCTTGTATTCAGGCACCAATGTAGGGTTCCAAGTTCCCTCATTCCAGTTAACCTGAAGACCAATGCATGGGTCTTCCCAATGTAGTTGACTAAGCCAGTGCCCATTTAGCATGTGGTCAGACACAGCCACTGTTCGAGAAACATGTTCAATCTCTAAGTCCCTCGGTGGTTTTCTTCTAGTGCACAACAAAAAGAGATTGCCGTATAAACATGGTTCCTCTTGTTGCCACCTTGTCCAAAAACTTGAGTATCTTTGTCCACCCAGGTGGTTCATTGAGTACTTGTTTTATTATATAAAACATAAGTCTTTTCTCAACTTCATATAATCTCAACATGTATCTCTTCTCAAAATATATAGCATGGCTAAGCATTTTACAACTACATTGTTTTCACTAAGGATTATATAAGGGTATCCTATTAGGATTTAGCATAGCAAAATATAGTAGTCCTTCTCATGCATGTTTCAAAATCCACTAAGTGTAATGAAAATAATAGGACATGGATGATAGTGTAACTTCCCTTTTTGGTAGGGAATGTTGGTTCACTTCTTGATCTTGCTAATCTCACACTCTTCTAACTTCACTACAAGTCAATCAAGAAAACACAAATTCAACTAGCATTCCAAACAATAATCAAACAAATTAATCACACATAAAATAATAGAAACCAAGTCATGCATGCAAGCATGCAAAAGATAGTTATATTTGCAAAGGTGGTTTCTACTAGGCTCTAAACTTTGTAAGGTTCAAAGTGGTCATTTTCTAAAGTAGCAAAACCATTTGCAAAAGGGTTTCATCTATAAACCATTTTTAAATCAAATCATTATTTCAAGTGGTGGAAAATGTTTTTAGCAAAGCAACAATTTTATGTTGTTCACCAAATAAGTTGTTAATTCTCAAAACTTGGTGTTTAGGGTTAGTACGTTTGAATCAACACATTTTCCAAAGGTTTTTCTCAAAAATCCTTTCCATATCAAAATAAATATTTTTATTTGACTACAAATGAGATAATTCAATTATTCAATCCTAAACTTCACAAAACACATTTTTAAAACCATAAGTTGGTTCCTAGGGTCAGTAGGTTCACAACAAACCATTTTGCAAAAGATTTTATCCTCAAAGTGTAGGGCTTATTTGAGTATATAAAATGTTTAGGAATTGTTTAAGATTCAGTACTATGCACTTTCTTGGTTGGGTTTTAAAAATCATCACTTAGCATTTTGCATGCATGCATATATTTTTGTTTGTTTGTATATGTTTTGTGTGTAATTTGTTGCTACCATTCTTTGTGTAGACTTTGGTGCTAGTGATTGTGATTGTGAAGAGTGCTACTCTCCCAACTACCAAGGCAAGTGGTACTTCATGAATATTTCTATCCCTATATTTTATACTAAGCATTAGAAATATTTTGCTAAGTCTTGCATGTTATTTTTGCCAATATGCCATGTTGGGAAATCCTAAGTAGTTATAGAATTGCTAGGAAATTTCTAAGTTAAGTTACTATCTATGCCATGCTTAGCCTAGCTAGTAGCAAACAAGGGTTGGTGAAATATACATGCTATGATGAAAATATTTCTAAGTCTTTGGACTTTTGTTTTGATTAATAAAACAACTAAGTCAATGAATCACCTGGGTGGAAAGGGACTTGATTGGTGGTTTTGGTTGAGTGGTTACGCAAGGCCCATGGCTATGGTTTACCTTGTGTATCTCACTTGTGGAAAGCCACCCAGGAACAAAGAGATTTTAGAGGCCAAGTGTTAAGAAGCTTCTAGTGCAGCCACTTGGCAATATGGGCTCTGCCTGGATCACATAAGTTGCTAGAACTTAGCCATTTGGACAGTTGGTGGTAGTGGGAATGATAGGTTGGAGCGCGTCCATTTGGCCTAAGGGAAGGCTTCTGAAAGGTCCTGTCTTGGGAAACCAAGTCTGGTGGGGAAAGTGCACAACCTCTGCAGATGGAAAAATCTAATTACTTAGCCAAGTCCATGGCAATGGACAACTTGAGCATCAAGGCATGGAAGCTATCAAGAATCTCCTCATCCCAATTTCTAAGTAAAAATTTGTGGGTGAATAAGGGTGAAGGACCTCAATGTCTATTGATGGTTCCTTAGGAAAAGTTTTGACAAAGAAAAACTTAGTGATTTCAACTAATAGGAAAAACCTATTTTGAGCAAAGCAAGCCAAGCTACACTTAGCCAAATTTGTAGATCACCCTAAGTACCCTAGATGTTTTGAGCCAAGTTGTAACCCTAGCCTCCCAAAATCTCGGGACGCGATTTATTTTAAGGGTGGTAGCCTGTCACATCCCAAGATTTTCCAAATCTTGTAATGTGAATAAAATAAAACTTTGTTGATTTTCAGGGTGAGAAGAAACTTTTGGTTTCAATTGGAACCCTTCAAACCTTTTTGATCAAACAAATCCTAAAGGGATTTGAAAAGATAAAGATTTAATAAAGAAAATTTTAAATAAGTAGAATTACTATTTTTGGATCTTTTAATGAAAGATTTGGTTTTAAAAGAAAAGGATAGAATTATAAATAAAGATTATTTTATAGAGCCAAATTAAACTTGGCCAAGCTTTTGAAATAAAATATTTCTATTTGATAAATAGAGTAAAGGTTTATTTAAATAAAATAAAAATGATTTATTAATATTCAATTTTATTTAAGTAAAGGTTCTCCCATTTTGAATAAACACTAAAACTTATTGATTTATTTTAAATAAGTTTTCAAAGTGTTTTGTATTTTCAAATAAAACCTACTGACATGGTTTTGATATTATTTAGATTTCAAATGGAGATTTAAATAGAACAAATCCTATTTGAATAAATAACTAAGGACTATTTATTTAATTATTACATAGATCCTAAAAAGAATAAAAATATTATTTTGTTTTGGACTTTGGTTTGTGTTGTTAAACAGGACTAAAATCAATGCAAAGTTTGGCAAAGATTGAAGCCATGTGAGTGTTTGATTTGTTGTTTGAATTTCAAAACAGAAAATCGAATTAGAAAAAGATAAAGCAATTAGAAAGAAAAAAAAATCAAACTCGACCCAACCCAGCTAAGCCCACTTGGCCCAGTTAGCCCAACTCCCCTCCTACCCGTAGAAAACGATTCGACCTCGTGAATCGACCCACTCAGCGACTGACAGACGGACCCCACCGCACACTTCTCTCCTTCGCTGACGCCCGGACCCCACTAGCCACCTCAGCATCGTCTTCAACCCCCAAACCCCGCCCTGCCGTTGCAGTCAAGAAATGTCGGCGATGAATACGCGTTGAAGGCAGCCTTAACTCCCCGCAGTGAATACGCCCGTTAAATCGCCCCTCTCTGCCCTCTCTTTCCGCCCAGACACCGCACCACCGGAGCCATCAGGCTGCCCCAATTTCCTCTTAGACCATCACTGTCTCCGGCGAGGTTCTCCATCGATTCCGGCCAGTAGACACCGCCCCTTGCAACACTGAGCACACGGCCGTGATCCCCAGCCTCTGGCGCTTCTCCCAGTGCTTTCCGTTAAACCGCGCTCGCCCCAGAACGTCGACAAGGACAAACACAAACGCACCGCCGCGTCTGTTTATTTCTCCGGCGACCTCCCCCTGGTAAGCCAGACCGCCCGAGCCCTCCCGATCATGCTCACGTGAATCCCACACTCACCCGCATCTAACCATGCCCCTATCTTGTCTTAGGGTGATCTGCAACGTCGTCCTCGACGACCACCAGAACCGCCTGACGCCGCCATCGTCTCCGGCGAGCAATCCCCTCTGCTCCAGTACGCCCCTCGACGAAATCGCAACATGTTGAGCATCGCCGTGACCTCCTGAAAGCAGTGAGCATCTCCCCTTCCCTCCCCACCTCCTGTATCGTCGCCACCGTCGTCGTCTGACAGCTCCGCCGCCAGTCACCGCCGCCAGCGCCGCTAGCTTTTGGTCACACGCTAGGGACCGTAGGATCTTGATCGGACGAACGCGATAGAAGCTAGACGAAGGGGTAAGTTGCATCTCAACGCCGTGCAATGTAATTTAATCCAACGGCCTGCATCGCTCGATCCACGTGAAGCGGTACTGACCAGTGGAAACGTGCCGCGTGGCACTAGTTGATTTAAAACATATTTTAGAATCTGATTTAGATGCAAATTTTTAAACCTCATAACTTTTGATCCACACGTCCAAAATTTGCAAATTTTATATCAATGGAATCAGTGGAACAAGCCCTAGCCAACCATGCCATTTGTGTAGCAAAAAGTTTCTGGTAAATTGTTTGTTTTTGCAGAAACTTGTGTATGCTTGTTTAGGTTATAAAAATTATTTCAAAATGACTTTGAGGATAAAATCTTTTGCAAAATGGTTTGTTGTGAACCTACTGACCCTAGGAACCAACTTATGGTTTTAAAAATGTGTTTTGTGAAGTTTAGGATTGAATAATTGAATTAGCTCATTTCTAGTCAAATAAAAATATTGATTTTGATATGGAAAGGATTTTTGAGAAAACCTTTGGAAAATGTGTTGATTCAAACCTAATGACCCTAAACACCAAGTTTTGAGAATTAACAACTTATTTGGTGAACAACATAAAATTGTTGCTTTGCTAAAAACATTTTCCACCACTTGAAATAATGATTTGATTTAAAAATGGTTTATAGATGAAACCCTTTTGCAAATGTTTTTGCTACTTTATAAAATGACCACTTTGAACCTTACAAAGTTTAGAGCCTAGTAGAAACCACCTTTGCAAATAAAACTATCTTTTGCATGCTTGCATGCATGACTTGGTTTCTATTATTTTATGTGTGATTAATTTGTTTGATTATTGTTTGGAATGCTAGTTGAATTTGTGTTTGCTTGATTGACTTGTAGTGAAGTTAGAAGAGTGTGAGATTAGCAAGATCAAGAAGTGAACCAACATTCCCTACCAAAAAGGCAAGTTACACTATCATCCATGTCCTATTATTTTCATTACACTTAGTGGATTTTGAAACATGCATGAGAAGGACTACTATATTTTGCTATGCTAAATCCTGATAGGATACCCTTATATAATCCTTAGTGAAAACAATGTAGTTGTAAAATTCTTAGCCATGCTATATATTTTGAGAAGAGATACATGTTGAGATTTTATGAAGTTGAGAAAAGACTTATGTTTTATATAATAAAACAAGTACTCAGTGAACCACCTGGGTGGACAAAGATACTCAAGTTTTTGGACAAGGTGGCAACAAGAGGAACCATGTTTATATGGCAATCTCTTTTTGTTGTGCACTAGAAGAAAACCACCCAGGGACTTAGAGATTGAACATGTTTCTCGAACAGTGGCTTCCGTGTACAGCCACATGCTAAATGGGCACTGGCTTAGTCAACTACATTGGGAAGACCCATGCATTGGTCTTCAGGTTAACTGGAATGATGGAACTTGGAACCCTACATTGGTGCCTGAAGACAAGCTAGCATTGTGTATTGGGAGGACCCTATGGAAAGACTTCGTCACATTCTCAATCTGCCAGTATTCCATCTTGGTGAGTACTTATCCAGCGGCCACTGGTGGCAACAAGATGAGATTGTGTCATGTGGGTAAAGTGTACAACTTCTGCATAAGATAAAATTCTAAGTACTTAGCCGTGTCCCCGGTTATGGACAATACTGAGCAATTAAGGCCTGAAGCTATGGGTAATCTCGACATTCCAATTTCTAAAAGTAAAACTTGAAAGTGACAACAAAAGACTTGAAGCACTTGGGGTGTACCAAGGATCTCAAAAGATTTTTGACAAAGACTTGAAGCACTTGGGGTGTACCAAGGAGCTCAAAAGATTTTTGACAAAGACTTGAAGCACTTGGGGTGTACCAAGGAGCTCAAAAGATTTTTTTACAAAGACTTGAAGCACTTGGGGTGTACCAAGGAGCTCAGAAAGATTTAAACAAAAGATCAAAATTATTTTGAAAAGATAGGATAAATTATTGCTTTCTGCAAATGATCCTAAAACCCTACTTAGCCAAATATGCATGTAATGATAGGATCCACTTATATTCTACATAGTAGTGAAACTTGCCAATACAATTCAAATGTATTGACCCTTGTGGCTGTAACTTGTTATGTTGCAGGTTTGTTTGATATTAGTGAAGTTTAATGATTAGGATTACAAGTATACAACCAACATGTTTGCCTGTGGCACTTTGAAGATGAAGGACCCCGTGCTTATAGATATTCTGCTGCAATGTAATGTAATAGCCAAATGAGCTATGTAAGATGTAATGAATTATTTTATTCCTGGTTATAAGGTTTATTATGATCTTTGTTTCTTGATATTACATCTTAACTGTGGATGCTATATTGATCCAGGGACTAGCATTGTAAACACAGGGATCTCTACCTTATTGAAGGTTGGGACCTCTTACAGATGGTATCTCTTGTGGACAGGTTGCTGCATAATGGCCTAGCTCTTTGCAGTTGTTGCACCATACTTGGCTAATATCCTTATACTTCTGTTTCTCTAGACATTCACTGTAATAGTGTCCCATTTCTTTGCAATGATTACATTGCACCTGGCTTTTGTCCTTCTTTTTCTTGGGTTTCTCCAAAGCTAGGAGTGCTTCCAGTTCATGTTCTTCATATGTTATCTTATAGGTGGGAATGTCTACTGGTTTCTTTGACCTTCTATTGCTTCTTGGAAAATTCATATGCCTCTTCTTTGGTCCTTTAAATTGGGTTGTATTGCATGGAGGTATAAGTGGAGATTTTCCTTTGTCCTCATCGTTCTTGGTAGACTTGGCTCCTTCTTTATAGTTTGCAATCATTTGTTGCACTCCTCCTTGTTTCCTTTGTTCAACTATGGAATAGATGGGGCATTGGATAGGGACATGGTTATTTCCTTCACATAGGTAACAAGTAGCTTGAGATGTGGGACATTGGCCAGCTGGATGTTTCTCTTCACAGTTGGGGCATTGATCTCTATGCTCCTTGGAAGTGTGATCCTTGTCTCCACAAATATTGCAAGCTTTGGTTCCTTCTAGAATAACATCTTTGTCATCCTTGTTGTCATAAACTCTTTTGGATAAGTTGCTTTCCATGTTGAGCATTTGATCTGTCACCTTATGCAACAATTGGGCTTGGTTTTCCAAAAACTTTTGCAGGGTTGGATCTTCCCCACTAGTGTTGGCTATGAATTAAGCTGTCATTTGGTTCAACTGGTTTTGGGTTGCTATGAGTTCTTTCATGTTGTCCTCTTGGTTGGTGTTGTTGTCATCAACCTTGATGTTGGAGTCTCTTGGAGTAGTCATCTGTTTGGGTTGAATTGAGATTAGAATAGGCAAGGTATTTCTAAGGAAATAATTCTAATCACACACATCACAATTCACTCAAGCAATGTGCAAGCAATCACAAGCCAAACATTTCACTCAAACAACAAAGTTCAAGCACATTTTTAGGCAACAAAATATTTTTGTTACACCACATAAGTTGGTGTGTTTGACTTAACTAAATATGGTGGTCCATCTATATGGTTCACTTGTGATCTTTCCTTCCTCCTTTTTGGTTGTTTCATCTTGCATGAGATCATGGTTTCTTTGGGAAAACTCTTGGTCACAAAAACATCAAAGGTGTTGATGGCTCCTTCTAAGTTGTGTTACCTTAGTCTCCAATCTTGAGCAAGATTTCTTGTCTCACTTGTCCTTAGTGATATCCAAGGTTGAAGTCCTTGGTGAAAATGCTGAAGATGTTGAAGTCATTAGAGTAGAAGATGTTGAAGTCATTAGAGTTGATGAAGTCCTTAGCTCATGGTGAAGTCTTTGGCCATGGGGTACGTTTGTCCATCAAGTTGAAATAGAAAAGGTGTAGAGTCAAAACCAAAATGGTTGAGGAAAGAGTTTACAAGATTGTTTGTAAATAAGTTTTGGAACAAATACAACTCCTATTTTTCTAAGGGTTTTTGTCCATTCCTAGCTTTACAAATCCTACAGGCAACACAATGCTCTAATACCATCTGTAAGAGGTCCCAACCTTCAATAAGGTAGAGATCCCTGTGTTTACAATGCTAGTCCCTGGATCAATAGCTAGCATCCACAGTTAAGATGTAATATCAAGAAACAAAGGTCATAATAAAATTTATAACCAGGAATAAAATAATTCATTACATCTTACATAGCTCATTTGGCTATTACATTACATTGCAGCAGGATATCTATAAGCATTGGGTCCTTCATCTTCAAAGTGCCACAGGCAAACATGTTGGTTGTAGACTTGTAATCCTAATCATTAAACTTCACTAATATCAAACAAACCTGCAACATAACAAGTTACAGCCACAAGGGTCAATACATTTGAATTGTATTGGCAAGTTTCACTACTATGTGGAATATAAGTGGATCCTATCATTACATGCATATTTGGCTAAGTAGGGTTTTAGGCTCATTTGCAGAAAGCTATAATTTATCCTATCTTTTCAAAATAATTTTGATCTTTTGTTTAAATCTTTCTGAGCTCCTTGGTACACCCCAAGTGCTTCAAGTCTTTGTCAAAAAATCTTTTGAGCTCCTTGGTACACCCCAAGTGCTTCAAGTCTTTGTCAAAAATCTTTTGAGCTCCTTGGTACACCCCAAGTGCTTCAAGTCTTTGTCAAAAATATTTTGAGCTCCTTGGTACACCCTAAGTACTTCAAGTCTTTTGTTGTCACTTTCAAGTTTTACTTTTAGAAATTGGAATGTCGAGATTTCCCATAGCTTCAGGCCTTAGTTGCTCAGTATTGTCCATAACCGGGGACACGGCTAAGTACTTAGAATTTTATCTTCTGCAGAAGTTATACACTTTACCCACATGACACAATCTCATCTTGTTGCCACCAGTGGCCGCTGGATAAGTACTCACCAAGATGGAATACTAGCAGATTGAGAATGTGACGAAGTATTTCCATAGGGTCCTCCCAATACACAATGCTAGCTTGTCTTCAGGCACCAATGTAGGGTTCCAAGTTCCCTCATTCCAGTTAACCTGAAGAACAATGCATGGGTCTTCCCAATGTAGTTGACTAAGCCAGTGCCCATTTAGCATGTGGCTGTACACGGAAGCCACTGTTCGAGAAACATGTTCAATCTCTAAGTCCCTAGGTGGTTTTCTTCTAGTGCACAGCAAAAAGAGATTGCCATATAAACATGGTTCCTCTTGTTGCCACCTTGTCCAAAACCTTGAGTATCTTTGTCCACCCAGGTGGTTCATTGAGTACTTGTTTTATTATATAAAACATAAGTATTTTCTCAACTTCATATAATCTCAACATGTATCTCTTTTCAAAATATATAGCATGGCTAAGCATTTTACAACTACATTGTTTTTACTAAGGATTATATAAGGGTATCCTATTAGGATTTAGCATAGAAAAATATAGTAGTCCTTCTCATGCATGTTTCAAAATCCACTAAGTGTAATGAAAATAATAGGACATGGATGATAGTGTAACTTGCCTTTTTGGTAGGGAATGTTGGTTCACTTCTTGATCTTGCTAATATCACACTCTTCTAACTTCACTAAAAGTCAATCAAGCAAACACAAATTCAACTAGCATTCCAAACAATAATCAAACAAATTAATCACGCATAAAATAATAGAAACCAAGTCATGCATGCAAGCATGCAAAAGATAGTTTTATTTGCAAAGGTGGTTTCTAGTAGGCTCTAAACATTGTAAGGTTCAAAGTGGTCATTTTCTAAAGTAGCAAAACCATTTGCAAAAGGGTTTCATCTATAAACCATTTTTAAATCAAATCATTATTTCAAGTGGTGGAAAATGTTTTTAGCAAAGCAAAAATTTTATGTTGTTCGCCAAATAAGTTGTTAATTCTCAAAACTTGGTGTTTAGGGTCAGTAGGTTTGGATCAACACATTTTCCAAAGTTTTTTCTCAAAAATCCTTTGCATATCAAAATCAATATTTTTATTTGACTAGAAATGAGCTAATTCAATTATTCAATCCTAAACTTCACAAAACACATTTTTAAAACCATAAGTTGGTTCCTAGGCTCAGTAGGTTCACAACAAACCATTTTGCAAAAGATTTTATCCACAAAGTCATTTTGAAATAATTTTTATAACCTAAACAAGCATACACAAGTTTCTGCAAAAACAAACAATTTAACAGAAACTTTTTGCTAAACAAATGGCATGGTTGGCTAGGGCTTGTTCCACTGATTCCATTGATATAAAATTTGCAAACTTTGGACGTGTGGATCAAAAGTTATGAGGTTTACAAATTTACATCTAAATCAGATTCTAAAATCTGTTTTAAATCAACTAGTGCCACGCGGCACGTTTCCACTGGTCAGTACCTCTTCGTGTGGATCGAGCGATGCAGGCCTTTGGATTAAATTACATCGCACGGCGCTAAGATGCTACTTACCCCTTCGTCTAGCTTCTATCGCGTTCGTCCAATCAAGATCCTACGGTCCCTAGCGTGTGACCAAAAGCTAGCGGTGCTGGCGCCGGTGACAGGCGGCGGAGCTGTCAGACGACGACGGTGGCGACGATACAGGAGGTGGGGAGGGAAGGGGAGATTCTCACCGGGTTCAGGAGGTCACGGCGATGCTCAACGTGTTGCGATTTCGTCGAGGGGCGTACTGGAGCGGAGGGGATTGCTCGCCGGAGACGATGGCGGCGTCAGGCGGTTCTGGTGGTCGTCGAGGACGACGTTGCAGATCACCCTAAGACAAGATAGGGGCATGGTTAGATGCGGGTGAGTGTGGGATTCACGTGAGCAAGATCGGGAGGGCTCGGGGCGGTCTCGCTTACCAGGGGGAGGTCGCCGGAGAAAGAAACAGACGCGGCGGTGCGTTTGGGTTTGTCCTTGTCAATGTTCTGGGGCGAGCGCGGTTGAACGGAAAGCACTGGGAGAAGCGCCAGAGGCTGGGGATCACGGCCGTGTGCTCAGGTATGCAAGGGGCGGTGTCTACTGGCCGGAATCGATGGAGAACCTCGCCGGAGACAGTGATGGTCTGAGAGGAAATTGGGGCAGCCTGATGGCTCCGGTGGTGCGGTGTCTGGGGGGGAAAGAGAGGGCGGAGAGGGGCGATTTAACGGGTGTATTCACTGCAGGGAGTTAAGGCTACCTTCAACGCGTATTCATCGCCGGCGTTTCTTGACTGCAATGGCAAGGCGGGGTTTGGGGGTTGAACACGATGCTGAGGTGGCAAGTGGGGTCCGGGCGTCAGCGAAGGAGAGAAGTGTGCGGTGGGGTCCGTCTATCAGTCGCTGAGTGGGTCGATTCGCGAGTTCGAATCGTTTTCTGCTGGGAGGAGGGGAGTTGGGCTAACTAGGCCAAGTGGGCTTAGCGGGGTTGGGTCGAGTTTGATTTTTTTCTTTCTAAATTGCTTTATCTTTTTCTAATTCGATTTTCTGGTTTGAAATTCAAACAACAAATCAAACACTCACATGGCTTCAATATTTGCCAAACTTTGCCATAGGAAAACATGTTGAGTGTAGACTCATGACACCTAATCCTCATCAGAGTAACCTGCAACATCACAAGTTACAGCCACAGTGGGTCAATACTTTGGAATAGTATTGGCAAGTGATACCTTAGTATATTTTAAGTGGACTAGATACTATATGCAAATTTGGCTAAGTGTAGCTTGGCTTGCTTTGCTCAAAATAGGTTTTTCCTATTAGTTGAAATCACTAAGTTTTTCTATGTCAAAACTTTTCCCAAGGAACCATCAATAGACATTGAGGTCCTTCACCCTTGTTCACCCACAAATTTTTACTTAGAAATTGGGATGAGGATATTCTTGATAGCTTCCATGCCTTGATGCTCAAGTTGTCCATTGCCATCGACTTGGCTAAGTACTTAGATTTTTCCATCTGCAGAGGTTGTGCACTTTCCCCACCAGACTTGGTTTCCCAAGACAGGACCTTTCAGAAGCCTTCCCTTAGGCCAAATGGACGCGTTCCAACCTATCATTCCCACTACCACCAACTGTCCAAATGGCTAAGTTCTAGCAACTTATGTGATCCAGGCAGAGCCCATATTGCCAAGTGGCTGCACTAGAAGCTTCTTAACACTTGGCCTCTAAAATCTCTTTGTTCCTGGGTGGCTTTCCACAAGTGAGATACACAAGGTAAACCATAGCCATGGGCCTTGTGTAACCACTCAACCAAAACCACCAATCAAGTCCCTTTCCACCCAGGTGATTCATTGACTTAGTTGTTTTATTAAGCAAAACAAAAGTCCAAAGACTTAGAAATATTTTCATCATAGCATGTATATTTCACCAACCCTTGTTTGCTACTAGCTAGGCTAAGCATGGCATAGATAGTAACTTAACTTAGAAATTTCCTAGCAATTCTATAACTACTTAGGATTTCCCAACATGGCATATAGGCAAAAATAACATGCAAGACTTAGCAAAATATTCCTAATGCTTAGTATAAAATATAGGGATAGAAATATTCATGAAGTACCACTTGCCTTGGTAGTTGGGAGAGTAGCACTCTTCACAATCACAATCACTAGCACCAAAGTCTACACAAAGAATGGTAGCAACAAATTACACACAAAACATATACAAACAAACAAAAATATATGCATGCATGCAAAATGCTAAGTGATGATTTTTAAAACCCAACCAAGCAAGTGCATAGTACTGAATCTTAAACAATTCCTAAACATTTTATATACTCAAATAAGCCCTACACATGTTTCTGCAAATAAAACCTTTTTAACAGAAACTAATCATTAAACACATTGCATAATATGATAGAGCTTGCTCTCTTGATTCCAACGGTATAAAATTTGTCAAAATCTAACGTGGGAATCAAAAGTTACAAACAAAACAAATTTGAACTATAATCTGATTCAAAATCTGTTTTAAATCTAAACTACTGCCACGCGGCGCTATCCTATTGGCTGGTACCGTTTTACAGATCACGCTCAAGACCGTCGGATCAAGTTAGATCCAACACGCCAGATCTAAAGAAAACGCTTCGCTCCAGATCTAATCTAGTCCCTATGATACAGATCTAACGGCTGCAGTTGCTCTGACCAAAGTCGAGCGGCGCTGGCGGCGGCGACTGGCGGCGGCGCCTCTGTCAGTGGCGGAGCTGGCGTTCTAGGTCGTGCGGGAGAGGGGGAAGGGGCTTACCGAGCTCGCAGTGCGATGCTGATGCTCAAGGTGGTGATGGCTGGTCAAGGGGCGCGCTGTAATGGCTGAGGGGGCTCGTCGGAGTCGTGCACGGCTTGAGGTGGTTGCTGTCGAAGTCGTTGCCGAGGTTCCGCGTCGCCCTAGCACGAACCAGGTGGTTTAGGAGATGCGCAAGACAGTAGCGAACAACCTCGTATGCGAGAGAGATCAAGGGGCGCGCTATGCTTACCGTAATCGGTCGCCGGAGTTGAGTGGCAGCTCGGTCGTTTGCGGGAACGAACGGGGACGGCGTCCTGGGTCACAAGCAGGCAAGCAAAGGGTATCAGAAGATGCACGAGGTCATGCTGGACACACTCGTTTGAATCAGAGGCACATGGGCGGTCGGGACTCACCGGAATTTGCTGCCAGAGATCGTCGGAGCTGCGGCAGTGTTTGGCGAGTTCCGAGCAGCCTGGTGGCGTGGAGAGAAAATTGAGTGAGGGGAATGGAGCAGAGTGGGGAGGGGTTTAAGTAGGCAGAGGCTCGACAAGAAACGCCTGGTGAACCAATGTCAATTACGCCGCGGAATCAACGCAGCAACGCAAAGAACGGAGCGGCAAGGTTCGAGATTTGGGGAAGAAGGAGTCGACGTGGAGAGGGCCCAGTTGTCTGCGAGAGAAACAGAGTGGGGGTGGGGTCCGTGCATCAGCAACTTGGTGGGTGCGTCTGCGCGTGAGAGAGAGAGGGGGGACCCGGGTGGGCTAGCTGGGCTGGTTTCTCTGTTGGGCCAGAATAGTAGCGCCGGCCCTTTTCCTTTTCTTTATTCCTTTTCTTTTTCCAATTTGATTTTCTGGAATGATTTTCAAATGAATTCAAACTCTATTTGAATTCAAATCTTTTCAGGATTTTTGCAGTGTGCAACAGTCACAAATATAGGCATAAAACCATGTGGTCACTTTGAATTGGCTTGGTCATTTTTGGAAAAATAAAATAAACAGTGACATAGCACTTGTTTCGTATTGGTTTTGGAATTGGTCTTCAAATTGTATTTGCTTTGAAATTTTGGTTTAAACCTTAGCAATCTAGCAACTCATTCTGAAAGCAATAAGGCACAAGATTTGGTTTCATGAACAACAACCTCTCATAGAAAGAGTAGCATTTGTTTCAAATGATGATCACATAAAATAATGAGCTCATATGCTCCTGTTTTTGAATTGTTTTGTTTGAAATGAACTCTATATGATCATGGATGCATGGATGATATGCATGAGTTTGAAACATGATTTTAGGGATGTTACAAATCTAACCCCCTTAAGGTGAATCTCGCCCTCGAGATTCGGTTTGGCTAGCAAATAGGTGAGGGTTGTCTCTCCGAAGATCATCTTCTCTTTCCCATGTTGCTTCCACTTCGGAATGATGATTCCACTGCACTTTGCAGAAATTGATAGTCTTAGTCCTTGTGACTCTTTCTGCAGTCTCAAGAATCTTGATAGGTTTCTCTTCATAAGTGAGATCACTCTCTAGTTGAACCTCCTCCAAAGGTATAGTATCCTTCAAAGAAGTTTCTTCCATTTCTGGATGGCATTTCTTAAGTTGACTCACATGAAACACATAATGAGCAGTTCTATTTCATAGGAAACTTCTCCTTTACGACTCAGAATCTTGAATGGTCCAACATATCTTGGTGCCAATTTTCCTTTGACTCCGAACCTCTTCACTCCACGGAGTGGTGACACTCTAAGATAAGCTCTATCACCAACTTCGTAGGTGACTTCCCTACGCTTAGGATCTGCGTAGCTTTTCTGTCGGGACTGTGCTATCTTCAACCTGTCCTTAACCAACTTGACCTTCTCTTCGGCTTCCTTGATAAGATCTGGTCCGAATAAACTTCTTTCTCCCACACCATTCCATAACAATGGGGTGGTACACTTTCTTCCGTAGAGAAACTCAAATGGTGCCATCTCAATACTGGCTTGATAGCTGTTGTTATAAGAAAATTCTGCGTAAGGCAGACTTTCATCCCAACTGGCTCCATAGTCTAAGGCACATGCTCTCAACATGTCTTCAAGAATCTGATTAGTCCTTTCTGTTTATCCATCATTTTGAGGATGAAAAGCGGTACTGAATTCCAACCTCGTTCCCAATGACTCATGTAGCTGTCTCCAAAAATGGGAAGTGAATTGAGTTCCCCTATCAGACACAATACTCTTGGGCACTCCATGTAGACATACAATTCTACACATGTAAATTCTGGCTAACTTAGCACTTGTATAGGTTGTCTTCACGGGTATGAAATGAGCCACTTTAGTTAGGCGATCCACTACTACCCAAATAAAGTCGTATCCTGACCTGGTCCTTGGTAATCCGGCAATAAAATCCATACCAATCTTGTCCCACTTCCAATCAGGAATAGGTAGTGGTTGAAGCAAACCTGTTGGTTTATGATGTTCCGCTTTCACTCTATTACATACATCACACAAAGCAATGTGTTCGGTGATGTCCTTCTTGAGATTATTCCACCAAAATCTTTCTTTCATGTCCATGTACATTTTGGTGTTACCCGGATGAATGGAATACGGAGAGTTATGTGCTTCTTGCAAAATCAGTTTCCGCAGTTCCGGATCTTGTGGAACACAGATACGTTTCCCATGCCATAAAGTACCCTGTTCGTCTTCATGGAACCCTTTGTCTTTTCCTTTGCCAATCTTTTCTTTAATATCTTCGATTTCTTTATCAATCTTCTGGGCTTCTTTGATCTTGTCCAACAAAGTGGGTTGAACATCCAAAGACATGAGATGTCCTTCAGGCACAATCTCCAATCTGAGCTTTCTAAATTGGGTACACAGATCATCTAGCAATTCTCCTTTGGTAAGGCCATTCACAAAAACCTTACGACTTAGAGCATCTGCTACAACATTTGCTTTACCGGGGTGGTATTGCAAACTTAAGTCATAGTCCTTGATAATTTCTAGCCATCTTCTTTGTCTCATATTAATATCCTTCTGGGTGAAGATATACTTCAAACTCTTGTGATCCGTGAACACCTCACAACGTTTTCCCAAAAGATAGTGTCTCCATGTTTTTAGTGCATGGACAACAGAGGCTAACTCTAAATCATGAGTAGGATAGTTCACTTCATGAGTTTTGAGTTGTCTCGAGGCATAAGCCACAACTTTACCGTCTTGCATAAGTACTGCACCCAAACCTTGATGAGATGCATCGCAATATACTTGGAAATCTTTTTCCAAATCTGCATACAAGACTGGTGCTGTCACAAGTCTCTTCTTCAATTCCTGAAAGCTGAGTTCACAACCTTCAGACCAAGCAAACTTCTTGTCTTTCTTTAACAATTCTGTCATAGGCTTAGCTACCTTGGAGAAGTTCTCAATGAACCTGCTGTAGTAACCTGCTAAGCCAAGGAAACTACGAACTTCTTTCACGGACTTGGGAGATTCCCATTCAGTCACAGCTGAAACTTTAGCAGGATCAACTGCTACACCATCCTTTGTCATAACATGACCAAGAAATACCACTTCATCCAACCAGAATTCACACTTGCTGAATTTGGCATAAAGTTCATGCTCTCTTAACTTCTCAATTATCAAACGCAAATGTCCTTCATGCTCTTCTTTGCTCTTGGAGTAGACTAAGATGTCATCGATGAAAACGACAACAAATTTTTCAAGGAATTCCATGAACACCTTGTTCATCATATTCATGAAGTATGCTGGAGCATTGGTCAAACCAAAAGGCATTACGGTATACTCATACAATCCATACCTTGTAGTGAACGTTGTCTTAGGTATGTCTTGTTCTCTTATCTTGAGTTGAAAATAGCCTGACCGGAGATCAATCTTTGAGAACACACATGCTCCTTCTAGCTGATCAAACAAGTCATTGATTCTAGGCAAAGGGTATTTGTTCTTGATAGTCACCTCGTTGAGTGAACGGTAATCTATGCATAACCTTTGACTTCTATCTTTCTTCTCCACGAACAAAACTGGGGCTCCCCGAGATGAAGAACTTGGTTGAATAAATCCTTTCTGCAACTGTTCTCCAAGTTGTTTCTTGAGTTCTTTCAGTTCATCAACTGACATTTTATAAGGTCTCTTTGCTATTGGTCCAGATCCTGGTACCAAATCTATAAGAAATTCCACATCTCTATCTGGTGGCATTCCCGGCAATTCTTCCGGAAACACATCTGGATACTCACTCACAATTGGCACACTGTCCATGCTAACCCCCTTAAGAGAATTTAGCTTACTTCCTTTAGATTCAAAGTTGGACTTGAATTTAATCCGCTTTCTTTCCGGGGTTGTGAGTGCAATAGTACGATTAGCACAATCTAGTACTCCTTCATACTTAGCCATCCAATCCATTCCCAATATTACGTCCAGTCCTTGGGAATCTAGGATTATCAGACTCACTGGAAATTTATGTTTTGCAAACTCTATTACTAGATCCCAGCATCCAAGACTTACTATCATATCTCCACCCGGAGAACTAACTTTTATTGGACACCCAATGTTTTCAGTTGGAAACCCATTTCTATCAACAAATGCTTTTGATATGAATGAATGCGATGCTCCAGTATCAAGAAGAACAAATGCTGGAATAGAATTGAGTCTGAACTTACCAAAGAACAAGATCGTGCTCCTCATAGACCTCCTCCAGACTGATGTGGTTCACCTGTCCCTTCTGGAAAGGATTGGGCTTGTTGGGTCCTTCAACTTTCTTTTCTGGGCAGTCATTTGCATAATGCCCCATCTTCTTGCATTTAAAGCATTCAACCTGACTAATGTCTCTTTTAACAGGCTGACTTGCACTTCCACTTCCATTACCACTGTGGTGGCTCTTATGTACACTCTTGTGGTTCTTGTACTTGTCATTGTCATGACTACGGTGATGCTTGTTGTCATGACGGTTGTGGTTGTGGTGCTTGTTGAATTTCCCATACTTGTGGGATCCTGAGCTTCCGCTGTCATCATAATGAGATCGTTTGTGAGATGATCCCGAGCTGTGCTTGTCGGAGTGCTTCCTCTTTCTACTCTCCACTTGCTTCATTTTGTTCTCCAAAATAGCAGCCTTGTCATAGAGCGACTGATAAGTGGGAACATATGCCACAGCCAACTACAGATTCAACTCATCATTCAAGCCTTCAAGAAATTTTTCCTTTCTCTTAGCGTCGGTGTCAACTTCATCCGGTGCATATCGCGCCAGATTGTTTAACTCCTCAATATATTCAGCCACGCTGCGGTGGCGCTGCTTCAGATTGTGGAACACTTTCTTTTTCAGACTCATCACCCCAGATGAGATATGAGCAGTGCGAAAGCCATCCTCAAAGATAGCCCATGTCACTTCATCTATGGGAGTGGTGATCTGGAAGTTGTCCCACCAAGTGGCGGCTTGTCCTTCCAGCAGATGTGCTGCAAATCTGACCTTTTCAGCATCCGTACAGCCATGTTACCAAGTCCTTGTTTACAGATCGTAGCCAATCATTGGCCACCATGGGATCAGTCATCCCTGAGAACTTTGTTGGCCTCAATCTCAAGAACCTGGTAAGCATATCAAAACCCGGTGGGTTGTTGTTGTTGTTGTTATTGTTGTTGTTATTGTTGTTGTTGTTGTTTTGGTTCTGGATGAACATCGTCATCATCTGCATTAGCTGAGTTTGAGCGGTCATCATTTGTTGCATTTCTGGAGTGATGTTGTTGTTATTGTTGTTGGGGTTGGGGTTTGCACGACGGGGAGGCATCTGTGGTTTGTTCAAATAGAGATAAGAATGAGATACCCATAGATGTTTTCATGCACATTACATCACATAAGCAAACACAAAGTATGCAACACAAAGATAAAAGTTCAACAAAAAAATAACAAGTTCACAAAGTAAAACACACACAAATAACAAGCCATCCACATGTCGGATGGTCAAATAACCAAGTTCTCAAATAACAAGTACGATAACAAAAGATAAACGAGTAGTCAAATCTACTCCTCGGCATCAATCTCCTCCTCGACAATGGTAAGACCTGCGTTCTCCATCGCGGTCTTGTATTCCTCAACACTAGTGGTCAAGGTCTCTATCTTGGCCTTGAGAGCCCTCTTCTGGGAACGAAGCCTCTCAATCACTGTCTGCTGCTGCTCGAGCTCGAAGTCCTTGGACTGCAGTTCTTTAGTCATGTCCCGGATCTTCTTGTTCCTATCCTGGACACGCTTCTCCTGACTCTTGAACTTCCTGTCCTGGGTCTCGAACTTCGCCTCCATTTCTTGACTATCTCGTCTTGCTCCGCGAAGAGCTTGTCCTTCTCGCGAAGCTGCACCTGGAGCTCGTCATTGCTGAGCATGACATTGGTCCTGTCCGTGTCCACGTGCCTAATGGGAGACTCTAAGTCCTGGAGGTACAGGCGTATCGGCTCTGCTGCGTCCCTCGAATCGTCCTCGAAGTCGATGGACTCTCCATCCTCATCACGTCTTCCGAAGACGTGGAAGTGGGTACCTCTAACCTATCGGGAGTGTCTCCCTAGCAGACGTCCTATCAGATCCTTCATAACTACCTCAAGGCCTCTCTCCCTATCATCGTGCATGAGCTTGAAGACAATGGCCTCCGTGGTAGGCTCAGTCTGGCGTCCGGGCTGGTTGACCTTGAAGCCCCAGAGGTCCTTCCTCTCAAACTTGGTGAGGGGATGCACCATGATGGTGGGAAGAGGGAGATTGAGCAAAGTAGTAAGCTTAACGATACGAGGACCAAAGCGGGTAACCTGGAACTCCTCAACAGTGCTGATGGTAATAGGCATCTATTTATAAGATAGAAAAGTTAGAACAACACAAATCAAGATAAAACAAAGACAAAACATCACATACATATCCTTGGGAAGCAAAACACACAAGTCATGCATACATGAAACCATTACAACAACCAAGGTTCAATCTTATTTTAAAGCAACATTTTGGAAAATAAGGTGTTAGGTGGTGGTCCAACTAACGAAGTACGTTTACAATCCTATCTCACTGGACCTGTTGGCTAACACAATGTTTCTAGAAGCAATCGGCCTATCTTGCTCACATGATTCCATCACTAAGTCTATAATGTCTCCTCTTAAGGTTTGGTTGGTAGCTTCCAACTCTTGGGTATGTTCCTTTTCTTTCCTTAGATCATTTTGGAGGTTGAGCATTCTGCACTTGACTCTATCACCAAGTTCTTTGATGGTCTTCCAAGCTGCATCCTTTGCTGATTCAAAGAATGTAGTGTGCACCACTGAATTGGTGAACATGCAGAATCCTTTTTCCTGATGGTTGTCTTCCTTGTTTTTATACAAGTGAAGTTGCACCCACCAGTATTCCACTCCTTCATCCATCATAGGAAAACCTTTGTACACAGCTGCACCTTGTATCTCTAGTGCAACCATGAGGTCCTTGAGAGCCTTGGGGAATTCTGTCTCACACTCCAAAGTCATTGTCATGAGTGGTCCTTTCCTTACGGCTTCGTTGATGGAGTTCATCTACAAATAGAGATGAGAGAGAAGATTAGAAAAGTTTACGAGAAGAATAGACAAGTATAGAAGTAGTTGAAATTTTTTCCTTAGTGGTTTCCAATCCTAGGGTCATAATCCTACAGGCAACACAATGCTCTGATACCATCTGTAAGATCCCACCTTGTAAAGGAAAAGGATCCCTGTGATTGCAATGCTAGTCCCTGGATCATTGCTAGCATCCACAGTTTAAGAGGAAGTACACAGATACAAGGTCATTTATTACATCCATTCTAGAGATAAACATAGTCTTTACAACTCAAAGACCACAGGCCTATTACAAGAGTTTGAATAAGTAAATAAATATAAGTCTTCATCTTCATGTGCCACAGGCAAACATGTTGAGTGTAGACTCATGACACCTAATCCTCATCAGAGTAACCTGCAACATCACAAGTTACAGCCACAGTGGGTCAATACTTTGGAATAGTATTGGCAAGTGATACCTTAGTATATTTTAAGTGGACTAGATACTATATGAAAATTTGGCTAAGTGTAGCTTGGCTTGCTTTGCTCAAAATAGGTTTTTCCTATTAGTTGAAATCAATACGTTTTTCTTTGTCAAGACTTTTCCCAAGGAACCATCAATAGACATTGAGGTCCTTCACACTTGTTGACCCACAAATTTTTACTTAGAAATTGGGATGAGGAGATTCTTGACAGCTTCCATGCCTTGATGCTCAAGTTGTCCATTGCCATGGACTTGGCTAAGTACTTAGATTTTTCCATCTGCAGAGGTTGTGCACTTTCCCCACCAGACTTGGTTTCCCAAGACAGGACCTTTCAGAAGCCTTCCCTTAGGCCAAATGGACGCGCTCCAACCTATCATTCCCACTACCACCAACTGTCCAAATGGCTAAGTTCTAGCAACTTATGTGATCCAGGCAGAGCCCATATTGCCAAGTGGCTGCACTAGAAGCTTCTTAACACTTGGCCTCTAAAATCTCTTTGTTCCTGGGTGGCTTTCCACAAGTGAGATACACCAGGTAAACCATAGCCATGGGCCTTGTGTAACCACTCAACCAAAACCACCAATCAAGTCCCTTTCCACCCAGGTGATTCATTGACTTAGTTGTTTTATTAAGCAAAACAAAAGTCCAAAGACTTAGAAATATTTTCATCATAGCATGTATATTTCACCAACCCTTGTTTGCTACTAGCTAGGCTAAGAATGGCATAGATAGTAACTTAACTTAGAAATTTCCTAGCAATTCTATAACTACTTAGGATTTCCCAACATGGCATATAGGCAAAAATAACATGCAAGACTTAGCAAAATATTCCTAATGCTTAGTATAAAATATAGGGATAGAAATATTCATGAAGTACCACTTGCCTTGGTAGTTGGGAGAGTAGCACTCTTCACAATCACAATCACTAGCACCAAAGTCTACACAAAGAATGGTAGCAATAAATTACACACAAAACATATACAAACAAACAAAAATATATGCATGCATGCAAAATGTTAAGTGATGATTTTTAAAACCCAACCAAGCAAGTGCATAGTACTGAATCTTAAACAATTCCTAAACATTTTATATACTCAAATAAGCCCTCCACATGTTTTTGCAAATAAAACCTTTTTAACAGAAACTAATCATTAAACACATTTCATAATCTGATAGAGCTTGCTCTCCTGATTCCAACGGTATAAAATTTGTCAAAATCTAACGTGGGAATCAAAAGTTACAAACAAAACAAATTTGAACTATAATCTGATTCAAAATCTGTTTTAAATCTAAACTACTGCCACGCGGCGCTATCCTATTGGCTGGTACCGTTTCGCTCAGGATCACGCTTCCGCGTCATCGGATCAAGTTAGATCCAATGCGCCAGATCTAAAGAAAACGCTTCGCTCCAGATCTAATCTAGTCCCTATGATACAGATCTAACGGCTGCCGTTGCTCTGACCAAAGTCGAGCGGCGCTGGCGGCAGCGACTGGCGGCGGCGCCTCTGTCAATGGCGGAGCTGGCATTCTAGGTCGCGCGGGAGAGGGGGAATGGGCTTACCGAGCTCGCAGTGCGATGCTGATGCTCAAGGTGGTGATGGTTGGTCAAGGGGCGCGCTGTAGTGGCTGAGGGGGCTCGTCGGAGTCGTGCACGGCGTCAGGTGGTTGCTGTCGAAGTCGTTGCCGAGGTTCCGCGTCTCCCTAGAATGAACCAGGTGGTTTAGGATATGCGCAAGACAGTAGCGAACAACCTCGTATGCGAGAGAGATCAAGGGGTGCGCTATGCTTACCGTAATCGGTCGCCGGAGTTGAGTGGCGGCTTATGAGAACGAACGGGGACGGCGTCCTGGGTCACAAGCAGGCAAGCAAAGGGTATCAGAAGATGCACGAGGTCATGCTGGACACACTCGTTTGAATCAGAGGCACAGGGGCGGTCGGGACTCACCAGAATTTGCTGCCAGAGATCGTCAGAGCTGCGGCGGTGTTTGGCGAGTTGCGAGCAGCCTGGTGGCGTGGAGAGAAAATTGAGTGAGGGGAATGGAGCGGAGTGGGGAGGGGTTTAAGTAGGCAGAGGCTCGACAAGAAACGCCTGGTGAATCAATGGCAATTACGCCACGGAATCAACGCAGCAACGGCCAGCGGCGACGGCGTCTGCGCGCGAGATTTGGGGAAGAAGGAGTCGACGTGGAGAGGGCCCAGTTGTCTGCGAGAGAAACAGAGTGGGGGTGGGGTCCGTGCGTCAGCGACTTGGTGGGTGCGTCTGCGCGTGAGAGAGAGAGAGAGGGGGGGGGGACCCGGGTGGGCTAGCTGGGCTGGTTTCTCTGTTGGGCCAGAATAGTAGCGCCGACCCTTTTCCTTTTCTTTATTCCTTTTCTTTTTCCAATTTGATTTTCTGGAATGATTTTCAAATGAATTCAAACTCTATTTGAATTCAAATCTTTTTAGGATTTTTGCAGTGTGCAACAGTCACAAATCTAGGCATAAAACCATGTGGTCGCTTTGAATTGGCTTGGTCATTTTTGGAAAAAATAAAATAAACAGTGACATAGCACTTGTTTCGTATTGGTTTTGGAATTGGTTTTCAAATTGTATTTGCTTTGAAATTTTGGTTTAAACCTTAGCAATCTAGCAACTCATTCTGAAATCAATAAGGCAGAAGATTTGGTTTCATGAACAACAACATCTCATAGAAAGAGTAGCATTTGTTTCAAATGATGATCACATAAAATAATGAGCTCATATGCTCCTGTTTTTGAATTGTTTTGTTTGAAATGAACTCTATATGATCATGGATGCATGGATGATATGCATGAGTTTGAAACATGATTTTAGGGATGTTACACTCTGGCTCTTTCGGCTGCCTCAGCTTAGCGAAAAACGCTGTCGTTTCCGCATCAACGATCGCCGCAGTCTCCTCTTTAGTACAGTCATAAGCTCTCTTGGGAGGAACCTTTGGTACTTTTGGAAGAGGCTCTTGTTTATGTTTCGGCAATCGCTTACCATGACGTAGAGTAGCGGTACGCTTACGCTTTTTATCCTGAGGCGTCGGCGATGGTTGCGCCAGATATTGGTGAGGCGACAGAGCCGGGTCAGGCGACAAAGACGGTTGCCGCGGCGGCGATGAACTCGCTGGAGACGGGTGAGGCGTCGGCGAAGATGGCCTTGGCGTGTGATTTCGAAGCATGATACATTCCTTTTGCCATAGAATGGTGACGTTTGTTGCATCTCCCAGTACAGTCACATCACCTTCACCTGCAGGGTAGTGAAGATCCAAAACTTCAAAGGTGGGCATGATTTCATCCACCCCGACAATAGCGTAGCCCTGTGGAACCGGACGACAGTGGTAAGTTGGTGTGGGTCCAATTGGTAAGGCATAGCCGACCGCCACGTTCATTGATATGTTCACAACTTTGACATGTAGCTTGCAGTGTGTCATCTCTGTGATATCATCCACTGGGTAGCCAACAGGAGCCATCGTCGGTGCACCATCGTCATCGCCATTGTCATCATCCGGGACCTCGGTTGAAGCCACACTGCTTTTTCGATTATTCGATAGGCCGGTAGCATCGAATGCAGTGTGCTGCTAAGATGGGCCGGTAGTACTTTGCTATTTAAGTGCGTTAATTTCATCTTGTTGTTGCTTTATCCGTTCTTCAATTATACGCATTCGCTCTTTCTGAATATCTTCTTCAACTTCCGCCTTGTCCTTTCTCCTCTGACGGCTTGTATCAGGATATTTTTTCCTCTCTTCGGGAAACCCAGTCCTCCATGGTTTGGAGCCGCTTGTGCCTCGTGTTCGTCCATCATGTTACTTATTTCCAAGGGCGAGTGTGAGCTCATCATTCTCTCTATCGGGAATGAAGACCCCATCTTTAACAGCCTTTATTGCTTTTCTTATATTCTCGATTGGCAAGGGGTCTTCTTTATGTCGTATGTTATATATACACTTCCCTTCCGAGTCCAACGTTCCCCCATGCCCGTAAAACCAATTCCTTGCATGTTCTACCCAATCGTCTGTCTTTGAGGTGATCTTTTTAGCACGCAGTTCATTCTCAAGTTTCTCCCACTTAGGAATGCCAGCCCTGTAGCCACCTTGCCCCATAGTATGGTGATACTTCTTGTTAGCAGCATTTAGCTTATTCGTTGCAGACATTTTCTTAGCTTTTTCTGATGTCTTATATTTCACAAACTCAGCCCAGAATGGTTTTATCTTCTCAAACTGAATATTCTTGAAATCGGGAGTCTTCTATTTCACGACATAGTCAAGGTGCAATCTTTTCATCCAGTTGGTGAAACACTGGGCCATCTTCTTCAAAGCGCACTCCCTGACCTTAGCCTCCATGGCTCTCCCATGTTCTAAGGCGTCCTCAACTGGATCCTCCGCATTTGGATCCAGCTCTATCTTCGGTAGTTTGAAATTAACCATGAGCCTCTTCCACAGTAAATCTTTGGCGTTGTTAGGGACAAATAAACATGTTCCCTCTTCTTCCGCATCAGCAGGCCTATTCCAATTTCGAATGGTGATCGGGATTAAGTCCCTAACGATTACTCTGCATTGTGCCACAAATTTGTTTGCGACAACTACGGGAGCCGTCGGTTTGCCGTCTTCAGCGATATCTTCGATCCTGAACCTCTCATGGTCTCCCAACTTTTTGGTTGGGCCTCGGCTGCTCTTTTAGATTTCTTCGATCCGGAGGGCTAAAAGAAGAAAGATTGTCGTTACTATTTCTATATAGATAGCAGATGATTAATTAATGAATTAATTATATTACATGCACCTCGCCAGAGAGGTCGTCTTCTCGATTACACAAGGCATCGCCTTCTCCCTCGCGGAAGGCAACACCTTCAACCTCAAACAAGTCGTCTATTCCGGCAAAAAGAGGATCACCCTCACTTGAGTTGTTCAAAAACGTTGATACATCTAAATTTTCTTCTCCGCGGATCACACCTTGGATCAACTCTTCCTTTTCTTTGTCTCTGTCGTGTGGGTCCATATTTTCTGCATAGGTGGAAAAACGGATAAGTCAAAGCGGCTAAGGGAGAATGTTAGGTACGATGTTGAGAGATATAAACCCTAATTCAGAGAAACCCTAATATATACATACACAATAATAAAAATATATACATACACACTATATATACATACACACTAAAAGGGAAGGGGCGCACGGCCCTCTCGGGTGTGTATGGTACCGGTAGTCGGCGCAGGAGGCGCTATGGCTTGCGCCATAGAGACTGACTGGTGGGGCCACGACTGATGTCATAAACAACCCAGGGCTTTTGTTACCACGACTGAACCTACCCATAGAGACTGACTGGTGGGGCTGGAGCCACGTCAGAAGCCCCACACACAAAGCGGGGTCAGGCGTTTTCATCAGGGCTGGATCTAGCCAGGGGCCGATCAGGACCTGGCCATGCAAGCAGGCCACGTGGACCTCGCCGGAGCACGGCCAGACGGCGGCGGCTGGCGGCGCTAGGGGGCGAACGGAGACGCACGGGTAGGCCTAATCGATTCAGGGCGTCACCACGAACCTAACTAGGGCGGAGCCGCTAGGTAGAGGTCGCCGGAACAGGACGCACGACGACGGTTGACGGCGACGCATGCAGATGATTACTATGTTCCGAGGGGTGAAAACCCTAACTCGGCGAAACTCTAGAATCACCTGTGAGGGTTACTATGTTCTTCTAATTAAACTTGTCTTGAAATTTGTTGAACAATGCATGATGATATCTTAGATAGCTAGGTTTCATTTTTCTAAACATTTTGATATATTATTTGTATTTTTCTGACTTATAGATTAAAATTTATTGAATTTTCAATATTCAAAACAATTTCTGAAAATAAATAAGTCTGGAATTATTTTTACACCAAGGCAAACTATACACACAGCAACTGACAGATGGGCCCTGTGCCACATAGGCAACCACGTGAGCAAAGTGGGACAGAGGGGGCCGTTGGGTGTTTTTCACCAGGGCAGGGGTTACACACTGCCACTGACGGGTGGGCCTGGTCCACGCCACGCCAGCACCTGCTGCCACGCCACGCTAGCCAGCACCCTCCACACCCTCCGTCAACACCTGCCGCCATGCCAGCACCCTCCGCCTCCACGCCACGCCACCCGTCGGCCGAGTCTAGCCAGCAGCACCTTGCCCCGCCGCCGCACCCGCACCGCACCATGCCACGCACGAGAAATCCCGTCGGTGCCTGTCGGAGGCGGCAGGGGGAGAGGAAGGAGGGGGACGGAGGCAGGCTAGAGAGGGGGACACACCTTCTGGCGGCGACGACGCGCGGCGGCGGTGGCGCTGCTGGCCGGGGACGACGACGCACGGCGGCGGTTGGAGGTGGCGCTGCTGGCCGGGGACGACGACGCACGACGACGGCGAGCGCTCAAGGACGGAGGCGACGACGAGCGCTCAAGGACGGAGGCGACGGCGGGCAGCCTGACGGCGGGGTGGCGTCTCCTGTGTTGTGTCGCGCAGAATGGAGAAGGGAAGAAGAGGAACGAGCGCGTCATGTATAAAGGGGTAGGGAGAATACGTCCCGGTTGGTGGCTCCAACCGGGACTAAAGGGTCATATGTGCCGGTTGGAGCCACCAACCGGGACGTATACTCCACTTTTTTTAGCAGACCAAGGGTTGGCGCGCGCAGGGGTCTTTAGTCTCGGTTGGTGGCTCCAACCGGGACATATGACCCTGTTTTCAAAAAAATTCAGGAATTTTCTCTCTATTCTCGCCTTATTTTTTATTTTAGGGTTTAAATTTGTAATGTTTTTTAAATGATAATTACTTTGGAATTTAGAAAAACTTTAAACATAAAAAGTGTTTGAATTTGAATAAGTAATTCAAAACCATTTTCTGTTTTTTAAAAATAATTAATGTAACCATTTAAAATTAAAAATGAATTAACTTATATTTTTTGAATATTAATTTGGAATTTAGAAAAACTTTAAACATAAAAAGTGTTTGCATTTGAATAAATAATTCAAAACCATTTTCTGTTTTTAAAAATTAATTAATGTAACCATTTAAAATAAAAAATGATTTAACTTATATTTTTTGAATATTAATTTGGAATTTAGAAAAACTTTAAACATAAAAAGTGTTTGGGTTTGAATAAATAATTCAAAACCATTTTCTGTTTTAAAAAATAATTAATGTAACCATTTAAAATATGAACCATTTACAATTAAAAATGAATTAACTTATATTTTTTAATATTAATTTGGAATTTAGAAAAACTTTAAACATAAAAAGTGTTTGGATTTGAATAAATAATTCAAAACCATTTTCTGTTTTTAATTTGGATTTGAATTAACTTATATTTTTTATATATTAATGGGCGGAAAAAAAAGGACGGGAAATAATGGGCGGAAAGAAAATTTTATTAGGATAGAACTGGAATTAAAGTACATAACGCAACTAACACAAAGTTACATAGAAGAACTGAAAATTAAGATACATGGCCAGATTAAGCCACAATCGACCGAACTTGTTTTGCAATGTTGGAGTGATTCATTCATGCTCCTGCCTACACCTGTAATATTCACCACTGTAGTCGTCGTACTCGCCACGGCCGTCGTCGCTGTCGTCGTCGGGGTCACCGTAGTTGTACCTTGAAGGATGAGTACGAGTGGACTGGACTTGAGGTTAGCGCAGGCGGGGGCTAGAGTCGGCAGCCGTGTCGTAGGCCATGTTGCTCTAGAGAGTCCGGTCGTGCCACCACAGCCGACGGCCGGCCTCGTTGAAGTTCGGAGGAGGTGGGTCGTCCTCCTCGTTCCTGGCGAGCGCCCTCTCACGCCGATCCACGAAGAAGGCTTCCCAAGTCGGGAAATAGTCGGGATGCCATCTGGGATTCCTCCGCTACTCCGGCGTGAGATCGAAGTAGTAGTAGTTCGTGATGGCCATCCGACGCGCCACACGTAGAGGGACAGGAGGAACCGGCAAGCCTCCGGCGCTCATCATCCAGCCGACAGGGACACAGTAGCCTGGCGGGCAGGGGTAGTTCGAGGCGCAAAGCGCCTCCGCCTCCCTGGGAGTTAGTGCTACGGTGGAAGTCATGGGAAAGAGTGATGAGGTTGCAGATACGAGTCTAGATATGTGCAATGAAAATGGAGGCAAACCCTACATATATATAGTGATAAATGGCAGGAAGATAACTGGAGGGAAGAACTAGCGGGAAAAACTGGCGGGAAGAAATGGCGGGAGAAATGCCAGGAAAAAATGGCGGGAAGAAATGGCGGGAAGAAAAATGGTTCATTTAGAACTTGCATTGGATCTCTGAAGAAACCACATATTGCGAGTCTAAAAATGATTTTTTCAAAAATTCACGGGCGATAGATCATGTACCTGTAGTACAAACCGGACCCACTTCCTACCGATTCGGCAGACATTTGTCCTTTTTACCCGGGATGGACGAAAAGGTTTGAGATGTCCTGGTTGGGAGATAGTGCATGTAAGGTGGATTAGTATTTTAGGAAAATGGGACGGTATCATTCTGAAACAGCATTTTGGTGGTTACTTCATAAAACGACCCGTTTTTTGCACTCGGAAAATGGAAAAGGGCTTTTCCGTGCGACAAAAAGGAAAACTTCCTCCTGTAACATCGTTCTCCATGCCAATGTCCACATGCATGCATAATATGGGCACAGCATCACAAACTATGTCGTGATTCAGCACATATCATCGGTCATTTGGACCGAAAGCCATGAAACCTCGAACATGATAGGTCATTTTGTGAAGTTTTTTTGGAGACATGATCAATATACCAACTCTGGTATTTTTCGTTTCAAATATGTCACATAATATGACACCACGCGAATGATTTTCATTGTTCGGATTTTTTTGAATTTATTATGCCCGTTTTGAATTTTCTGAATTTCTAACTATGGTCGAACCGGCGTGCATGAAGATAGGGGATGAGCATCGTTAGAACTTGCATCGGATCTCTGAAGAAACCACATATTGCGAGTCTAAAAATGATTTTTTCAAAAAATCACGAGCGATAGATCATGTACCTGTAGTAGAAACCGGACCCACTTCCTACCGATTCGGCAGACATTTGTCCTTTTTACCCGGGATGGATGAAAGGTTTGAGATGTCCCGGTTGGGAGATAGTCCATGTAAGGTAGTCTAGTATTTTAGGAAAATGGGACGGTAGCATTCTGAAATAGCATTTTGGTTGTTACTTCACAAAACGACCCGGTTTTGCGCTCGGAAAATGGAAAAGGGCTTTTCCGTGCGACAAAAAGGAAAACTTCCTCCTGCAACATTGTTCTCCATACCAATGTCCACATGCATGCATAATATGGGTACAGCATCACAAACTATGCCGTGATTGAGCACATAACATCGGTCATTTGGACCGAAAGCCATGAAACCTCGAACATGATAGGTCATTTTGTGAAGGTTTTTTCGAGACATGATCAATATACCAAGTATGGTATTTTTCCTTTCAACTATGTCACATAATATGACACCACGCGAAGGATTTTCATTGTTCGGATTTTTTTTGAATTTATTATGCCCGTTTTGAATTTTCTGAATTTCTAACTATGGTCGAACCGACGTGCATGAAGATAGGGGACGAGCATCGTTAGAACTTGCATTGGATCTCTGAAGAAACCACATATTGCGAGTCTAAAAATGATTGTTTCAAAAAATCACAAGCGATAGATCATGTACCTGTAGTACAAACCGGACCCACTTCCTACCGATTCGGCAGACATTTGTCCTTTTTACCCGGGATGGACGAAAAGGTTTGAGATGTCCCGGTTGGGAGATAGTCCATGTAAGGTGGTCTAGTATTTTAGGGAAATGGGACGGTAGCATTCTGAAACAGCATTTTGGTGGTTACTTCACAAAACGACCCGTTTTTTGCGCTCGGAAAGTGGAAAAGGGCTTTTCCGTGCGCCAAAAAGGAAAACTTCCTCCTGCAACATTGTTCTCCATACCAATGTCCACATGCATGCATAATATGGGCACAACATCACAAACTATGCCACATAATATGCCAAGTCTGGTATTTTTCATTTCAACTATGTCACATAATATGACACCACACGAAGGATTTTCATTATTCGGATTTTCAATATACTAAAGGTTCATCTTTAGTCCCGGTTGGAGGGATTTCGGTAGGCTGGGACAGGCATCACTAATGATAGGGGTGAGTGTCGACATTATGTCGTGCGGCGTGTACCTTGTTCCGGATGGTGTCACCAACCGGGACTAAAGATGAACCTTTAGTCCCGTTGGAGACACCAACCGGGACAAAACATGAGTCAGCACTAATAATAGGGGTGAGTGTCGACATTATTTCGTAAGTGTCGACACTACGCCGAGCTGCTTGTACTATAAATAGGCATCCTTGTGTGTCCAGTCCTCCAGCCAGTTTGAGGCATCTCCAAGATGGTTTTCGAGAGCAGGGACACCACTACGGCCAGTTTCAGGGAGATGCCGATGGAGCCCAGTCCTCCGGCATCTCCGAGAAACTGGTCATAGAGACACTCCCTAATATGTGAAATTAGTTAGCTCCCAGGCGTATTGATCTAGTTAGAGAAGTTACAAGCTGCAAGATGGTTTTCGAGAGCAGGGACACCACTACGACCAGTTTCAGGGAGATGCCGTCGGATCCCAGTCCTCTGGCATCTCCGAAATCGGTCATAGAGGCACTCCTAATATGTGAAATTAGTTAGCTCCGGTGTATTGATCTAGTTAGAGAAGTTACAAGATGCAAGATGGTTTTCGAGCAGGGACACCACTCGACCAGATTTCGGGAGATGTCGCCGGATCCCAGTCCTCCGGCATCTCCAAGAAACTGGTCATAGAGGCACTCCCTAATATGTGACCGCGCGCGTTTGGAGATCAGATCTTAATGGTAAGTACGAATCGGGACAACTTCTTCATAGTCCCGGTCCAGCCACAAAACGGGACTAACACTCAAGACATTTATTAATATTAAAAACTGAGACTACAAAACCGGGACTAAAGGCCCCCTATATATAGTCTTGGTCAAGCCACAAACCGCGAAAGATATCCTTCGGTGAATCCACAAACCACAAAAGACATGAACTAGAGTTACATAATATGAGCATGAAGTTCTTTGCATATGTCCTTCCTTATGATCGCTTCAGACATAACCATGGAGCATCTTCTTTACTTAACGGAATGCTTGGGTCAGTTTTCACTATGAAGGGCGGAATTTCATCAAACTTATTATAATATTCTGACATGTCTGTCTTGTCCTCGATTCCCACGATGTTTCTTTTCCCTGAAAGAACTATGTGACGCTTTGGCTCATCATATGATGTATTCGTTTGCATATTTTTTCTTTTTTCGGTCTGGAGGACATGTCCTTTACATAGAAAACCTGAGACACATCATTGGCTAGGACGAATGGTTCATCTCTATAACCAAGATTGTTGAGATCCACTATTGTCATTCCGTACAACTGGTCTATCTTTACCCCTTCCCCATTCAGGTTGACCCATTTGTAGCGAAACAAAGGGACCTTAAAAGAGACTCCATAATCTAGTTCCCATATCTCCTCTATGTAACCATAGTATGTGTCCGTTTGTCCATTCTCGTCTATTGCATCAAAGCGGACACCACTATTTTGGTTGGTGCTCTTTTTATCTTGGGCGATCGTGTAGAATGTATTCCCATTTATTTCGTACCCTTGGAAATTCAATACAGTAGAAGTTGGTGATGCGGCCAACAAGTATAGCTGATCTCCAACAGTGGTGTCATTCAAGAGATGTGTCCGCATCCAACCACCGAAAGACATCATGTGTTCATCTGTAATCCATGATTCAGGCTTCCCCGGGTTTTTGGAGCGTACAATATTCTTGTGTTCCTCGATATACGGAGCTGCCAAGGTGGAATTATGTAGAACTGTGTAGTGTGATTTAGTGAAAGAATCCCCGTACCTACATATCATTGCTTTCTTTCCCAGCGTGCCTTTTCCACTTAGTCTTCCCTCATGCATGAGTCGAAACACCAATCGGCTTAAGGTCAGGAATAAAGTCAACACAAAACTCAATGACCTCCTCTGTTCCATATCCCTTGGAGATGCTTCCTTCTGGTCTAGCACGGTTATGAACATATTTCTTTAAGACTCCCATGAACCTCTCAAAGGGGAACATATTGTGAAGAAATACCGGATCGAGAATGGCAATCTCTTCCACTAGGTGAACCGGGAGATGCGTCATAATATTGAAGAAGGATGGTGGGAAGACCAACTCAAAACTAACAAGACATTGTACCACATCCTTCTGTAACCTTGGAAGAATATCTGGATTGATTACCTTCTAAGATATTGCATTGAGGAATGCACACAACTTCACAATGGGTACTCGAACATTTTCCGGTAGAAACCCCCTCAATGCAATCGGAAGCAACTGCGTCATAATCACGTGACAGTCATGAGACTTCAAGTTTTGGAACTTTTTCTCTACCATATTTATTATCCCCTTTATATTAGATGAGAAGCCAGACGGCACCTTGATACTGTAAAGGACTTCAAAAAATATTTCCTTCTCTTCTTTGGTAAGAGCATAGCTGGCATGACTTAAGTGATGCCCTTTATCCGTCTTGTTATATGTATGCATGTTCTTTGGGTCTTTCATAATTTGTTGGTCCTCCCGTGCTTCTGGTGTATCTTTTGTCTTCCCATACACGCCTAGGAATCCTAGCAGGTTCACGCAAAGATTCTTCGTCACGTGCATCACGTCGATTGAAGAGCGGACACGTAGGACTTTCCAATATAGCATCTCCCAAAATAGAGATTTCTTCTTCCACATGGGTGCGTGTCCTGTAGCGACGTCGTTCGGAACTGATTGACCGCCGGGACCCTTTCCAAAGATTACTTCTATGTGCTTGACCATACCAAATACATCATCACCAGCAGGGAGTTCAGGCTTCTTTTGATGATCTGCCTCACCTTTGAAATGCTTGCCTTTCTTTCTTACGGGATGATTGGTCAGAAGAAATCGTCGATTCGCCAGGTACACAACCTTCTTGCATTTATGCAAATATGTACCTTCAGTCTTATCTAAACAGTGTGTGCATGCCTTATATCCCTTGTTTGTCTGTCCTGAAAGGTTACTAAGAGCAGGACAATCATTGATGGTTACGAATAGCAACCCTCGTAGATCAAATGGCTCCTATTTGTTCTCATCCCACGCACGTACACCTGGTTTGCCCCACAACTGTAAGAGTTCTTCAACTAATGGCCTAAGGTACACATCAATGTTGTTGCCCGGTTGCTTCGGTCCCTGGATGAGCACTGGCATCATAATGAACTTACGCTTCATGCACAACCAAGGAGCAGGTTGTAGATACATACAGTCACGGGCCAGGTGCTGTGACTGCAGCTCATGCCATCCGTACTTAGACCAAACCATAAGTTCCTTGCGTCATCTGCAAAGTCTGGGAAGTCTCTCTTGATTTTTCTCCACTGTGACCCATCAGCATGGTGTCTCAACTTCCCGTCTTTCTTACGGTCTTCTTTGTGCCATCGCAACAACCTGGCATGCTCTTTGTTTTTGAACATGCGTTTCAACCTTGGTATTATAGGAGCATACCACATAACCTTAGCAGGAACCCTCTTCCAGAGGGGATCTCCCTCAACATCACCAGGGTCATCTCGTCTGATCTTATACCGCAATGCATTGCATACAGGGCATTTATCTAAATTCTCATAATCCTTACCGCGGTAGAGGATGCAGTCATTAATGCATGCATGCATCTTTTGCACATCTAATCCTAGAGGACAGAGAGTCTTCTTTGCTTCGTAGGTACTCTCAGGAAGTTCGTTATGTTTTGGAAACTTCGGCTTCATTATTTTCAGCATCTTTTCAAATGAGGAGTCAGTTAGACCACACTCTGCCTTCCATCGCAACAACTCCAGTGTGGTACCGAGCTTTGTGCTGCCATCTTCACAAATTGGGTACAATAATTTCTTGTGATCTTCTAACATGCCCTCTAACTTCAACTTCTCATTTTCTGTTTCACAGTCTCGCTTTGCATCAGAAATGACCCTACCAAGTTCATCAGTCGGCTCATCTGATGCTCGTTCTTCACCTCCTTCCTCTCCATTGTCTTCCATTGCAGTATCACTGTATTCAGGAAACATATGATGATAGTTGTTATCATCATCTTCTTCTTCACCATCTTCCATCATAACCCCTCTTTCCCCGTGCTTGGTCCAGCAATTATAGTTGGGCATGAAACCTTTCATAATCAGGTGGTCGCGAATGATTTTCGAGGAAGAGTACTCCTTGTTGTTCCGACATTGAACACAGGGACAACGTATAAAACCATTCTCTTTGTTTGCCGTAGCCACATCGATAAATTTATCCACGACTTTCATATACCCGGGTACGTGCCGATCACCGTACATCCATTCCTGACCGTTCATCTGCATCATATAAGTAAGTTTATCAAAAAACAGGACATCATAAATAATGAAAATGACCAATTCACATCGACACATGCATTGTATCAATGACAGAGAAAAGATAAGATTGCTAACCTCGATCGAGGAAAATAAAGAGGAGAAGGCTCAAGTGCGTCTCGGACACCTTCTATATTTTTGTTCTATGAGAAATTGAACGGGATCATTCACTCAAACATTTCATCAAACAATTTGAATGCATGCATAGGGGAAAAAAACTAGCACACCCCTCACACCTTCCACCAAGAAAAAACAGAGTGGAGGCAGAGAGCATACGTCCCGGTTTGTAACACAAACCGGGACTAAAGGTGTGTGCCACGCCATGTGGCTGACGCCCAACCTTTAGTCCCGGTTTGTGTTACAAACCGGGACGTATTCACCCCTACCAACCAGGACGCATGCCTCCGGGCCCCGTGCCCGCTCGAACCGGGACGCATGCTAGCATTAGTCCCAATTCGTGGTGGAACCGGGACTAATGTTGTTAGGAGGCACGAACGGATAGCCTTTTTTCTACTAGTGAGAGATCTGACATCGATCCTTCCGCGAACGGCTCCTGCCCGTAGGCGGTCCATGCGGGCCATGATGCTCCTCCGACTCCTAGGGAACTAGCGCCCGAGTCGGTTTCGCCAATGAAGAGGTGGATGTCTCTGATAGGAACGATCGAACACCGCATAGGGTTCATCTTCGCCGAGATCTAGAACTCGTCGGGAGGGATGATCGGAACGTTGCTGGAGAAGAGAACGCGACCGATGGCCACGGTTTTGCCGATTCCCGCGAAGATCTTGGTCCTCGCCCGCTGAAGAGCCTGAAGCGCCTCTTGCCCCACGGTGGGCGCCAACTGTCGTGGTATTGCCGACGAGTACGCCATGGAGGGGTCCTCACAGTGCGTGTTTAGAGACGTGGGGGAAGGCGGACGGTTGACGGGTACGAGGTAACATAGCTTACCTAGGTTCAGATCCCACGATGGTGGCGGAATCTGACTCCTGCTATAAATCACTATAAGGGCAATACGCCGAGTTACAGAGATAGGTTCGCTGTGCGAGGTTGTCTGAGATTGTGCCCTAAAGGCTCCCATAGGCCCGACTTATATAGTCGCCAGGTCCTAGGGTTACAGGGAAGAGTCCTTGCCGGACAGGTTACAGAGTCCTACACCGTCTATTACTAGTCTTGCGTGTCTTGCACTCCAAGGCTCCGAATACGTCGGTGACTCCAACCGTAGGCTTCCTTTGTCCGGCATGGGCCTCCCTTCTGGATCCATCTAACTGGGCCGCCCAGCAGGCCATGGGCCATGCTACCAACTGTGGGCCACCCGGGTTATCCGGATAAGAGACATACTATGAGGATACCCATATAGCATATCCCCAACAGTAGATGTAGCTTTGGTATAAAAAGTATTTCTGTTTAGGAAATAGATAAAACATTTTAAGATCAAATATAAATATTTCCTGAAATGTAATAAAGTAATTAAATCTTGTAAAATTAATATCTTTAGTTTTGTAATTCAAAAAAATACATGTAATATATGAAAAAAATTAGAAAAATAAAATCTATAACTTAAAACCATTATCAAACATTATTATGTTAACAATTTAAATAATTATTATTTAATAAAGATTTTAAAAGTAATAAAACCTTGATAATTCATATTTTAATAATGGTAAGTGTTAAAAATATGAATAAAATACCAAAAATCTTAGAAAAATAAGAACTATAATTTAAAACTATAATCATGCATTATTATTTCACTTAATTAAATATTTATTATTTATAAAATATTTTTAAGTAGTAAATCTTATAAAAATCATATCTTATTATTTTTAAATCACAAAAATAAATGCAACATACCAAAATAATCACAAAAATAATACCTACATGTTAAAAAATATAATATTACACTTTTAGAGTAAATAAAAAACTTAATACTCTATTAACTTGATTTTAAATCTAATTTCTTTAATTGATAATTCATATAAGGGTAAATAAAATTTTGTTAATATTTCTAAAATTAGACAATTGAGTCTAATAAATAGTATTAGTCTTAAATATTGATATTATAAAGTCAAAATGGTTCAACACATTTTAAATGCAATTTTATTGAATTATCATTCAACCATAAGTGTAGATTATTTTCTAAAACGGTCCTTATCAATTATTAAAAAAATACTCAAGAATGGTATTTTCAACCAAATAAAATCTTTAATTTGCATTCACAACTTTGAAATGGACTAAATCCAAAGATAATTCATAAGTAGTAAATAATATTGTTTACTTATTCACAAACCATAACCACACCCATATAGGGAGATAAATCCCTTTATACATTTATAATGTAAAGAAACCACTACCAAATAAAAGTATAACCATTCTGAAGTGACTTTAAGGAAACATTATGAAGTACACAAGGTACAAATAGCATAAGCATTACACCTTAAGTCCATCTATTTCTTCAAAGTTAACTTTAGTATACAAGACATTAAATATAATGCTAAAGACTTTATTATATGTTTTATAGTTAACTTTGGTCTGCTATAATTAATACCTAAAGCATCTCAAGTCTAGACTCTTCAAGCAAGAATAAACAACATCAACCACATTCTATCAATTATATTCAAAAGTCTATCAGGATTGTTTAAACCTTAGTAAAGAAATCTTTTCTTCAAATGTTATTCTTTTTGCCACTTGAGAAAACATATGACAATTAATAGTAATCACAATACTTTATCCTTTACTTGTATACTTTGGATTGATAACACTTAAGATTCTTTGTAAAGTGACATTACTTGTAAAATAAAATTTTGAAGCTAAACAATTATATTAAAATAAATCTTGGGTAGCATTTCACATTTATGTGTATCTCATTGTTTTATGATATTATAATTACATGTTGTTCACACAAACTCACAAGCCTTAATAAGAAGCACAAGTGTGAAGCTTATCTAAAAGTGCAACACATTCTAATAGTAATCATTTCCAGTTTCCAACGTTTATCAAGTGCATTACATTACTTATGCATAAAATCATCTTGCTTCGTTAAACATTAGTCCTTACCGGACCAATGATGCTGATTTCAGATATTGGATTTTATATTGTCTCGAAGACCGTGAGTGCATAATCTTGCAATCGCAAAAGGAAAGTTCACACTTGCTCATGTCCTTTGATTATTTTCTGTAAACTATTTTACAAATCCAGTGTTGTCATCACCTGCATTTGAAAAAGGTCAGAAAACACTATTTTTGATAATAATGTTGTAACATCCCAAAAATACCAAACTTTGATCAATCATCAAGATTAGGGTTAACAAAAACTTTTCTAAATAAACTCATGAATGCATGCATATGTGTATGCATGGATTTTGAATTTCTTTAAAAACCACCTTGTTTGTGTGATCCATTGCTTGTAAAATGTTTCTTAGGTGAAATGAACATCATCTAAAACATTTCCCACACTTTTCCTAAAGACAAGTAAATCAAAACAAATATATTAAGTGAATGGTCATTTTGACCTATTTAACTCCCATCCCTACTTTGGCTATCCCAAACTTTCAAAACCTAACAGAAACTTTTCTGGATCTTTGCACCCCTTGAATGTACTCATAAAAAGGTATCAAGGCCCACTTTGTGATCATCCAGAAACTTTCAAATGCATAGTTTAAATGACAATTCAAAATTGAATCTTTATCATATGGGAAGATCCCACTCTTTCAAAAACCACTCAAAAAAGCTCAACTTTCAAAACCTAAGCATCTGCAGACTCACCAGCACCAATCTAGCAAACCCACCAAAATTCATTTCAAAATTCAAAACTTGATTTCATGCGGCCATTTCATCAAACAGGTTGCAGACACAAATCAAACAAAACATCAAACACTATAGTGTGCAGTGATTTTTGCCTAACTTGTTCCCTAGTTAGCTCACACACAACTCAGTAGATCATCTAGAAAGATTAGCCCAACACTAGCACCCCTGTGAGCTTGCCATTGTCATCAATGGTGAACAGCCGAGCACCCCAATGTCACCCCATTGTGGACAGCAGGCTAGAGGAAGAACTAGCCGTGCCAACCTTGTCTGGAAGGCAGCCCACCGTCCATCGCCACTCCCTGTCCCAGCCGCGAGCGTTGCCAATCCCTGGACCACGCGCACAAGCCGCGCCCAGACCATGCCGAGCATGCGCCAGAGCGCCACTCTCGACCAGCGTCCACAGACCGCGCGTCGCCCTAATCGCGTGCACACACGATCACCACCGACCTAGAAGACCGCCAGACATCGCCGTTTGCCGCCCCGTGCCATACAGCCACCGCCCGCCGTCGAAGACGCCGCCTCTGCCGCGCAGAGCACCGGCCGTTCCAGACCAAACCACATCGCTCCATGCCTCGCGACCATGTCGTTGAGCATCGCCAGGAGACACAGCACCGTCCCCTACCCTTGCCCATGCCATTAGCCGCTGAACGTCGCCCGGCGAGCTCACGTCTTGCCACGGTCCCCTCGCTCGACTATAAATAGAGGCCACCCCCGCACGATTTCTTCACACCATCTCACTCCCCTCTCCTCACTGACCGTGCCACACCGTCCTCAGAGCAAGGCGAGCACCACCTTGCCGGAATTTCACCGGAGCCCGCTGTCTCTGGAGAAGAAGGGAGCTAGCGATTGGAGCCGCCCCAGGAGAAGCCACCGGTACCAGGAGGTTCACCGTCGTCGACTTCGTCGTTCGCCCGCCTCGCCGACCCTCGCCCGTACCCCGGTGAGCCCCCAACACCCCTCACTGGCCGCGCTAGGTTTCGTTCTCGCCGGAGCTGTCTCGCGTCGATGATGACCCCCCAGCCATTGGATTAGAACTAGATCGAACGATCCACATTGCCCCATACCGCTTCGCCCATCCCCGTGTCACTGACGAGTGGGGAAACCCACTTAAGCAGCCCGCGGGAGCACTGCGCTTAGCAGGCCGGCCCGTTAGAATTTCCCGCGCAGCCCAGCGATTCAAATTAAATATTTTTCTATTTCAATTCTCACAGAGGAAGTTGGTGAGCTCGCTTTCCTATTTATTATTCAGGCCGACACCAATGGTGATAGTGCACTCTGGGAATTGATCATCAATCTGGATTTTCTTTGTCTCCTTAGTCGGCTGGAAGGACACACTTGCATGTGGGTTAGCAAGTGTCGGCATGTTAAGCTGTGCCGACTGAGATAAGGCTGCCAGCTCCTAAATTCTCTTTTTCTCTCTCACTATTACCAAAGACTCGGCCAGATTTGATCCGGTCGAGGCACATTCCATTGATCTCATATAGTCTCCGGCTACTATGATTACTCCTTGTGGTCCAGGCATGTTCATATTTAGGTAGCCAATGTGACAACTAGTCATGAATTTTGACAAAGCAGGTCGTCCGAGTAATGCGTGATAACAACTTTCTAGATCTGCCACCCCAAACTCCAAAATCTCTGCCCTGCAACTCTCCCTTGTGCTGAATAACACATCTACTCGGACCTTCCTGATAGGCTCGCAGGAAAGTTCTAGGACAATTCCATGGAATGTTGTCTTGGTCGATTGAAGCATATTCGGAGAGATGCCGAGTTTATGCATTGTATCTTTATACATGATGTTGATACTGCTGCCGTTATCTATCAACACTTTTGATAATTTCACATTTATACTAAGCCCGAAAAACATCGGGTCAAGCACTAAAGCATATGACTCAGGGTTTGGCATGATATTGGGATGATCTCTGATGCTCCAAGTTATCTCTTGATCTGACCATCGCATATACCTTAGAACTGCCAGCATAACAAAATTCACTTCCATATGTTGGTGCTGGACGCTCTGTCTGTCCTGCTGTTCCATGGTGAATACATAGTATGACTGATGGTGCTCTCTGTACTAATTGCACCCATTATTATTGGGGTTACCTCTGCCATCTTGGCCTTGATTTTCCACATGGTGAACCGCATCCCTTCGATCATGACTCTCATACCTCGGAGGTGGTGGGGGTAGCATCAATTGTTGCACATTTCCTCTTGTAAGCTGTGGTTGCTGTGAGTGGTGTGGTTGTTGCTGTTGTGCTTGTGGCATCGCCGAGCTTCCCATTGCATTCTTCATCCATAAACATTAACGAGTTGTGTGATTAGGCGGCTTCGCCGGGTTTGACGTGTGAAACTTGCAGGGCTGATCCAGCATGGACTCGAACGTGTACTTTGGCCTTTCTTGCCACTTCTTCTTTTGCTCTGGAGTTCACTGATTTTTACCATCAGTCCTTGGTGTCCATTGTTGCGGACTATTTTCCTGGCGCTGGTTGCTTCCTATACCTGGATGATCTTGAGTCACGACCCCTACCTAATTTGAGTTGTACCTGTAATCCGGCTTCTCCTCTCTCCTTCTACTCCGGTATTCATTCCTCCTGGATGATCCGGCGCCATCACGAGCATAATGGTCATGTCTCACTGCCACACCCTGGCCGACCCCTCCAACATTTGGGGCACATATCTCACAGCCTATCTCATTTTCCCCCTGCAATTTTCATTGTCGTGGCATAATCGATCAACCATTCCTGTGGCTCGATACTTCCGTTATATGTTTTTTTGCCTCTCGCCAGCTGGAAGTTTGGGACACGTGGTTCGCTCATAATTCGGGGCCCAAAACAAGATGGACCAGGAGGACCCTGTTCTTCTAACAATTCGGACATGTACAACCTATCAAGTTTTATCCTTGCATCATTCGGCGGCAAATTTCTATATGCAGCTCTTTCTTCCACTGTATGGTGGTTTTGCCCAGAAAATCCGGCATTCTCCATTTTCGAATAACCATCATTGTATCTGTTATGTACCGGGTTATGTGGAACATGTCCTACATCCCTTCCTTGCCAAGGTTCATGCCTCGGCTGATGATCTTGCGGGTGGTAATGTCTCCCTTCAGTTGGGTTATTATATTCGGGATTTCCTCTTCCGAGGTTCCCATGTTCTTTGTTGCCGTGGCCGAGGTTTCTCTCCCCACTGTTACCTCAGCTTCCATTGCCTCTGTTTTCATTTCTTTTCTGGCCACTACCGGATCATATGGAACAATATTTTTGTTCCTTTTCCCCGAGGTTACTGCCTTATCCTTTCGTAATCCATTTCTGGGTGAAGATGCCGCGGTAGCTGACAATGTCGGGGCAGCTCCAGCCGAATGAACCAAACGCGAACCTCCCGGCTTTGCCGGGTTAGCCCTGACTATTTCCTCATTTTGCTGGTTCGCGGTCCATACCAGCTCATTCACTCTTTCATGTTGATTTTGCCGGACTTCACCGGTCAATCCCTCCAACTCTAAAGTTGCGGCATTCGCCGCTCTAAGGTTCTTTGTCAGGGTACTATACCTCGGCAGCCCTAGGTTAGCCGAATCACCCTGTTGAGACTCATGCTCCTTGTTAATATCACTAAGGAGGTTCTTTCCCATCATTCTCACATCATCCATCCTAGTCGGAGTGGTGTCTAGCTTGTTTGCCATAGCATATTCTCGCATGGTCCAATTAAAGGACTCGTGCAGTGCAGATAGTTTCTTAGCCTATTCTAACATTTTTCACCTAGTCTCTTCTAACTCGGGGTATGCATTAGCCGGGTTTAAAATGGGAGCTACAGGTGTTTTTAGGTTATCTATGGCTGCCTGCAAGATATTCTTCGGCCTTTCCAAAGGAGGCCACCTAACTCTAGCTTCCTTGCGGGTTACCTCATGCACTTCGGGTGCATCTGCCGCCAGCGGATCTGTTGTTCCCTGCTTTGCAACTGCCGGCTTAGCCGTTGCCTGATCTGCCGTTGTTGGGTTCTTGCTTGGTCCGGCTCCTGCTGCTGGTGCTGGAACCGTCATCATCACCTCAACACTTCCTGCAGGGCGAGTGGTACGCAGGCCGCTAGCAGCGTTAGGAGAGGCTCTCCCACGAGGATGACTTGGCGCGGGTAGACGCGAGACGTGTCAACGCCAACGTAGATCTTGTGGGCACCAAGGTTGATGAAGACGTCGTTGCACGGGGGTGTCACGCTCCAAAGTTGCCTGCATTGTCAAATCTTTGGACTAGGTCGGAGACGACGCGCTCGCCAGTGTTGATGAAGTTTCCCGTTCGGATCTTGACTCCAGCTAGCACCGCTGCTGGCCCCATGGTGGGCACGAACTGTCATGGTGGTGGCACGGCAGATGCCATGGATAGGCTTAAGTTGGTGGCCAATGTATGCTAGTGGGATCCAGGGTGGGAAGATGTAGTCGTTTCTACACATAGAACAAAAATACTAGATCTTTATTCAACACCAGTAAAGCTACACTTGCTCCTCGGTCTAGACGAGTGAGAGGAATAAGAAGCTATTACAAGAGCTAAGTGAGAATCAATCGACCCCGCTCTCCTGAGGCCCTGGCTCACCTTATAAAGGGGTGGCCAGGTTACCGCTAGGGCTGACATGGATGGTATATTCGATGGAATATGCTTGTCCCAAAGTGGTAACTCGGCGGGCTCCTTTCTATGTCCCCCTTCTATCGATGGCAAAGACTCAAAGTCAACCTCGTGTGAGCCTCGGGTTTACGGACTGTCACCTCCGTGACCTTCTTCTGCTCCTCTGCCTCTCTACTTCTTGTATGTAGCACTTGGCACTGTGCAGATTCTTGACGGGAGAGACAGTGCGCAGTGTTGACTTGGTGGTTCGCCTTCTCCTTCTCGAACAATCTTCCCTTGACTCGGCCTAGCCCCGCATGACTCGGCCAAGCCCTTACCTGCATGTGCAACGCGTAATAGTTGTGGGCCAACATAACTTATATGTCGGCCGAGTCTGGTTTTAGTTATCTTACTTGAGATAAGTCGAACTTTCATCAGCCGACCTCTATATAACTCGGCCGGATCATTCTTTGACCCAGTCTAAATCTATGAGGGTTTTTCCCCTTTTTCCTTAGCTTGACCCTACCTTGGGTCATCCCCCCGACAATATATCTTCATAGTACAATCCCGCTGTGAACCACACCTAGTTTGATAACAAACTACTTGACACAAATGACCTCTTTTGCTGCTACAATAACAGTCATATACTTAACCTTTTGTTATAGTATCTATCACAATGTCTTTACTTTGGAACTCATCCAAATCCGTTATAGAACTTCCTTTCCACTACATTGTGCCACCCATAGTTTAAATGAAGATAAACTGAATTTGTATCTTGTGAAAAAACTAGTATCAATGTAACACTTTACAATGAACTATATATCTATTTGTCACCTGTACATAAATAACATATGCTTAGTTCTTTTCAAAGATCATAAGAATATCCTTACTATCATCCAATGATCATCTTATGAGTCATTCTGGTATATGCTCATAACATTTAGAGCATAGGACATATCTGGATGTGTACATATCACTTTATGATTAATCAAAATATTCTTATGATTTCACTCACCAAGTGTCAAAACACTTGAATCCCGTTTCACTTACCAAGTGTCAATACACTTGAATCTTGATTCAATCCTTTCTATGTGGAAAGAACCTTTCATGTAATTTACATATTGAACTCTTTCGATATCTCATCTATATACATTTGGCACAACCATATTAGCGTCTCAATCTATCCATATAGACATTGATGCCAAGTATTTAGGTTTTGCCTAAGTATTTCATTGAAATGAAATTCTTAATCATGTGTCAATAAAGATACATCATTTCCAATTAATAATATGTCTTTCACATAATGTATTAAAAATATGTCTTAGTACTCCCACTTAATTTCTAGCAAATGCAAGCATCTTCATCGTCTCCGATGAAATTAAGCCTTTTAACAGTTTCATCACGGTGAAGATTCCAACTCCGCGATGCTTACGTTAATCATTGAAGTTTGCATGCGCTTTTAGCATCCTTTGAATTAGCAAAACCCTTTGGATCGTGTCATGTACACGTCCTACGTAACTATTCTATTAGAAGAACTTTGTTTTGTTTGTTTAACTACCATATAATAAAATTATATGTAGTGGTTGCTAAATTAATCCGTCCAGACTAAATATCGCTATGAAAGATCAAATCTTGTCATAATTAACTTTTTAAACATTGTTGTAAACTCTTTACCGACATGTCGACAATTTCATATATGTGAAACATCCATGTCTATTTACAGATCCGAATACAATCGATAGGTCTTACACCTTTCCGGAGGTTCTTCCAAGTTCAAAAACTTGATTTTTCGTGTATGGAAATATCACGAATTTTATGGCTTCAAGCCATTTGACGAAGACAGGGCCCATCATTGCTTCTTTGCATGTAGTCGGTTCATCATTGTCAAACAATAATGATTTAACTCTCAGATATTTGCACTTGATTGTTTACCTGACCAACTTTGTTCAATAGGAACTTAGACCTCTGTGACCACAACCTTTGAGGCACGTGAGCTATGATCATTGTTGCTGCCTCTGGGACACTTTCCGGTGTTGTGGAACTCATCACATATAGCTAAGGTTCAATAAATTTATCAAAGTTCTATTTTCCTCCCACTTAACTTTTCATGAAATATTCCTTCTAAAGAAACTTGACGTTCTAAGCAACAAACACTTTTGTCTTCGGTGTTATGGAGGAATACGCAACAGTTGTTCGAAATAACCTACAAAGACATACTCATCTGACTTTGGTTGTAAACATTTTACTTATGCCTAGCATACCAAAATTTAAGAAAGGACAATGTTGTGGTATTGCCAACGAGTACGCCATGAAGGGGTTATCACAGTGCATGTTTAGAGACGTGGGGTAAGGCGGAAGGTTGGCGTGTAGAAGGTAACACAGCTTACCCAGGTTCAGATCTCGTGACGGTGGCAGAATCCTACCCCTGCTATAAATCACTATAATTGCAATACGCCGAGTTACAGGGATTGGTTTGTTATGCGAGGTATGAGTTGTATCGTGTCCTAAAGGCTCCCGTAGGTCTGGATTATATAGTCGCCAGATATTAGGGTTACAGGCAAAGTCCTACCCGGACAGGTTACAGAGTCCTACACGGTACACAACTAGTCTAACGTGTCTTGCACTCCAAGGCTTCAGGTACGCTGGTCACTCCTTCGTAGCCTTCCTTTATCTGGCATGGGCCTCCCTTCTGGATCCATCTAACTGGGCTGCCCAGCAGGCCATCCGTATTAGAGACATGCTATGGTGATACCCATTTAGCATATCCCCAACAGTAGCCCCCGGAGAACTCCAAGATCTTGCACCGTCTTGCCCCTTCAGGTTGGACGCTCCGTCTAGATGAATGTCGGCAAATCGTCAAGCAATATCTTGTAGTCCTCCCAAGAACCCTGCAATGGTCTCCGTCTTCAACATGTAAGTCGGAGAACTGTTGAATCTTCCATCGTACTCTTCTCATACCCGGACTGAATCCGTCCATGCAGGAATCTTCAGATGGGATGGTTCACCTGCCTGTGTCAGTAGAGAAACGTAGACCATAGGTCAGTGATGCCTCGTAACTCACACATGCAGAGAACGCAATCATAGCCGTTTTCCCGTGCGAAGGATGTGAAATGTTGGCGACGGCGGTGGGAACATGGCGAAATTTCCGCGCACGCGCTATCCACGCAGCAACCGTTCAATCAACTTGCACGAATCTTGATGTTGAGTACTATAAATTATAACCGTGGCAATTCTTATTCTTTCATCGCATTCTTCCTCACATCGTATTCTTCCTCTAGTAAACGCCTCCTCGAGCTCTCCGCGTGCACGAAGGAAAAACCCTAGCTTTTCCCATCTCTCTGCCAGTCTCCTTCCACACCAATGGCCAGCAGCAGCTCAACACCATCCATGGCGGTGACGAGCGAAGCCACGGCCAAGTCGGCAGGCTCCGTCCACGTGCCTCCAGAGGGCATGGTGGTGCCATGCACCGCGGTGGTGGAAACCACCGGCGGTGACCATATTCCAAGGGGCTGGAACTGCTGGAGGAGGATGGCGATTCCCACAAGGGAGAGTGCCGCGGCTCTGATATCACTGAGAGCGATCTCAAGGAGATCTCGCCGAGGGGTACCTCCCCATGACAGAGGGGCTGGTCTGGCGGGCGGCGCCTGCCGGCGAGGTCATCCCTTCCCCCCAAGCCGGAGAGAAGGTGTACCTCAAAGCCCAACTGGTACGTGGAGTCTCCCTCCTAATCTCTAATTTCTTCATAGAGGTCCTTAGACACTACCGGGTTCAACCTCAGAACCTTTCTCCGAATAGCATCCTCGCGCTTAGCAACTACGCGACGCTTTATGAGGGCTACCTAGGAATCAGGCCTAGGTTAGATCTATTTATATATTTCTTCACCATCAAGAGGGAAGACGGAGTGAGCAAGGATGAGATCAGAAATTGTGGAACCATTAGCTTCAAGGTCGGCGGTTCCCTGACATTCTAGGCCACGTGTCCTGCAAGAACTGGAAAAGGACGTACTTCTATGGCCCAGATATCCCTTTGGATGGCCGAGAAGGAACGTACCCAGACTTTGTCGATGGAGTTTCCGTTGAAGCCTCGACATGGAGATCCCAAGCCCTCCTTCCCTCCGACGATGAAGCCTCCCGCGATGTAAGGCGGATCGAGTGCCTCGTAGACACGGGTCAGACCGGGTTGGACCTAGCCATGTGCTAGTTCATCAGGCGGATCCAGCCTCTGTAGCACCGCACGAATTCTTCTGTCTAGCCATTACCATTGCATCTAACACTTCGGGATTCACTTAACAGCTAAAGAGTCTAGACGAGGATAGCATGGCTGTCCAAGTCTACGACCCCAAGATGAAGGGTGTCACCGTCGTGTCCAACAACGATGTTCCATTGGCGCGGAAGCGGAAGAGCTCCAACTCTGACGCTATCGACGGGGGCAAGAAAAAGAAGACGGAGGGTGGAGCTGAAGGAAATATGCCCTAGAGGCAATCATAGAGATGATTATATTTGTTATGTATCCATGAGTTATTGTAATGTTCCTTGAATATCCATATCGGGAAACTTGTATTGATTGGCAATTATGTGAATTGTTTGTGAAACTTTATACTTGTATGGTTATCTAATAGTTGTCTGTCACATCCCAAGATTTTCCAAATCTTGTAATGTGAAAAATAAAATGAATAAAATAAAACTTTGTTGATTTTCAGGGTGAGAAGAAACTTTTTGAATCCAATTGAGAACTTTCAAACCTATTTGGATCAAATAAAGTCCTAAAGGGATAAATAAACAATAAACTTTAAAATATTTAAAATCCCTATTTTTGATCTTTTAATAAAAGATTTGGTTTTCAAATGAAAAAGAATAAATTTATAAATAAAGATTATTTTATAAATCCAAATTAAACCTTGGCCAATATTTGAAACAAAATGTTTTGTTTAAATTAAAAATAGCAAAGGTTTATTTAAATAAAATAATAAGAATTTAATATCTAATTTTATTTAGGTAAAGGCTCTTCCCTTTTAAATAAAACATTAAAACTTATTATTTTATTTTAAACAAGCTTTCCAAGTATTCTTTACCTTCAAATAAAACCTACTGATTTGGTTTTGAAAGTATTTGGATTTCAAATGAAGATTTTATTAAATAAATCAAACCCTATTTGATTAAATAACTAAAGGTCCATTTTATTTAATTAATGAATGGATCCTAAAATGAATAAAAATATTATTTTATTTTGGAATTTTGGATTATGTTACTGAACAGAACCAAGTTCAAAGTTGTGAAGTGTGGTGTTTGTTTGATTTGATTTGGTTGATTGAATTGTTTGTTTGATTTTCAAATCAGTAAATGGAAATAGAAAAGGTTAAAACTTTCAGACAGAAAAAAATAGTGCAAAGGACCCAGCCCAACAAACTGGCCCAATAGCCCAGTCCAGCCCACCTGTTCCCTCGCCCCCGAAACATTTTCCTTACCGCAAAACAAACCCGCGCAGTGAATGACAACTGGAGCCCACCTGAAACTTTCCTCTCTCGCTGACAAGTATGCCCCACCCTCCTGTTCATCGTCCTCACCGCAGCGACCAGTTCATCCCCGTTTTCTGCTTTGATTTCACGGCTTGAATTCGTCATAACGCGGCCACCATTACTCGCAGTAACCATGCCCCTTTAAACGCCAACGACTCTCCTCCGTTTCCCCTCTGTCTCCTCCCCCAAATGCGCCCCCAGGCTGCCTGAATCGAGCTTGCACACCCTCTGCTCCGACCATCGTCTCCGACCAATTCCGGCCATGTCCTGCCACCTCGTGCCTCCTCGACCTAGCTCACACCTTCCCCACCTCCTGACGCGTCTGTCCATGCCCCTCGTTTGACCGCGGGCGTCCCTGAGCGTCGACTCCGACCGAGCTCTGAGCGCCCCCGTCTGTCTTCAACTGCGACGACAACTCCCAGGTAAACCAGACCGCCCCGCGCCTCCTCGTTCACGCTCCCTCACTCGTCTCGACCATGCACGTCTAACCGCGTCTTCGTCTTGTCTTGGGGTGAACCACAGCACCGTCCCCGAGCACAACCAGAGCCGCCTGACGCCAGGAGCAACTCCGGCGAGGAATTACGACTGCCCCTGAGCGCCCCTTGTCAAGCCAACAGTACCTTGAGCATCACCACAGCCCTGCGAATCTGGTGAGCACCTTCCCCTCCTCCCTCGCTTCCTATTTCACCGGCGCCGCCACCGCCTGGTCGCTCCGCCGCCAGCAGCCGCCGCAGCGCCGCACGTTTAAGGTCGAGCTCACCGCAGCCGTTCGATCTTGATCTGGTGGATAGGATAGAACTACTTAACAGCGAAGGGGTACGTGTTCTGGGCCACGCGATTAGTTTAGATCCAACGGTTGCAGCTGTGCGATCCACACGAACCGGTACCGACCAATCACGGCGCGACGCGTGGACAGTTTCTGTTTAAAACAGATTTTGAAATCAGATTTAAGTGCCATTTTGAAACCACTGTAACTTTTAAACCACATGTCCAAAAATTGCAAATTTGGTATCATTGGAATCAGTGGAACAAGCCCTAGCCAACCATGCCTTTAGTTTAGCAAATAGTATCTGTTAGCTTGTTGGTTTTTGTAGAAACTTTTGATTGCTTGTTAAGGATGTAAAAATTGTTTAAAAATGAATTTGGTGTTAAAATCTTTTGCAATTAGATTGCTTTGAACCTACTGACCCTAGGAAACACTTTGTGGACTCAAAAATGTATTTGGTGAAACAAAATAATGATTCTTTGAAATAAAACCATTTCTAGTCAAATAGAAATGTGGTTTATTTATTAAAAATGGTTTTGGAAGAAAACCTTTGGAAAATGTTTTGTTTTAAACTCTCTGACCCTAAACACCAAGTTTTATGGTTTGAAAACATATTTGGTGAACCCTATAGGTTAATGCCTTAGTAAAAATATTTCTACACCACATAAAATGATACTTTGTTTTGAAAATGGTTTTTGTAGTGAAACCTTTTGCAAATGACTTTGCCACTTTACAAAATGACCATTAGGTGTTTTCCAATGTTTATGACCCATTAGGAACCTCTTTTTCAAACAAAACAAAGCTTGGCATGCTTGCATGCATTATCTTAGTTCTATGATTTTATGTGTGTTGTTTTGCTTGATTGGTAGATTGAGTTTGTGCCTTGTTTGATTGGAATGTAGTGAATTGAAGAGTGTGATTGTTGCAAGGACAATGAGTGAACCCATACTCTACCAAAAAGGCAAGTGATGCTTCATACTTTTTGTCCCATTACTTTCACTATGCATTAGTGATTTTGCTAAGTAAAACTTGCATGGAATTTTGCTAAGTATAAACCTTGCTATAGGAAAACCTAGTAGATGAAACTTAGTGGAAATCTTCCTAAGTTAATATTCCTATTACTATCAAGCTTAGCCTAGCTAATAGAAAACATGGGTGGAATATATATTCACACTATGGAAACATATTCTAAGTGAGAGGACTTGTGTTTTGTTTAATAAAACAACTAAGTTAATGAATCACCTGGGTGGAATGGGACTTGCTTGGTGGATTTTGGTTGAGAGGTTCACAAGGCCCATGTCTATGGTTGACCTTGTGTATCTCACTTGTGGATGGCCACCCAGGAACAAAGAGATTTGAGATGTCAAATGTTGAGAAGCTTCAAGTGCAACCACTTGGCAATATGGGCTCTGCCATGATCATATAGGTTGCAAGAACTTAGCCATATGGACAGTGGGTGGTAGTGTTTGATAGGTTGGAGCGCGTCAATTTTGGTCTAAGGGAAGGCTTCTGAAAGATCTTGTCTTGGGAAACCAAGTCTTGTGGGGAAAGTGCACCACCTCTGCAGAGTGTAAAATCTAAGTACTTAGCCATATCCCTGGTAAAGGACAATTTGAGCATCAAGACATGGAAGCAATCAAGAATCTCATCATTCAAATTTCTAAGTTAAAACTTGTGGTTTGAACAAGGGTTGTTTGAAATCTTCAATCTTTGATTGAGAGAAGCCTTGGAAAAGATTTTGTCAAAACAAAAACTTAGTATTTTCAAAATGATAAGGAAAATCTATTTTGAGAAATGCAAGCCTCAACTCCACTTATCCCAATGCATATAGATGATAGATTCCACTATACTACCAAAGTATCACTTGCCAATACAATTCAAATGTATTGACCCTTGTGGCTGTAACTTGTAATGTTGCAGGTTTGATTGATTTTAGTGAAGATTGATTGATTAGGATTACAAAGTCTACAACCAACATCTGCCTGTGGCACTTTGAAGATGAAGGACCCCATGCTTATAGTTATTCCGCTGCAATGTAATGTAATAGCCAAATGAGCTATGTATGATGTAATAAAATTATGTTATTCCTGGTTATAAAGTTATATTATGACCTTTGTTTCTTGATATTACATCTTAACTGAGGATGCTAGCTATTGATCCAGGGACTAGCATTGTAAACATAGGGGAATCCACCTTATATTGTTGTAAGGTTGGGACACTCCCTCTACAGATGGTATCAGAGCATTGCGTTGCCTGTAGGATTTGTAAACCTAGGATTGGACAAAAACCCTTAGAAAAATAGGAGTTGTACTTGATCCAAAAACTTATTTACAAACAAACTTGTAAACTCTTTCCGCAACCATTTTGGTTTTGACTCTACATCTCTTCTACTTCAACTTGATGGAAAAACCTACCCCATGACCAAAGACTACACCATGTGCAAAGGACTCCATCAACTCTAATGACTTCAACATCTTCAGCATATTCACCAAGGACTTCCAATTTGGATATCACTAAGGACTACAAGTAAGACAAGGGAAACTTGCTCAAGATTTGGAGACTAAGGAAATGCAAAAAATTAGAAGGAACCATCATCACCTTTGAAGTTTTGTGACCAAGAGTTTTACCTAAGGAAGCCATGAACTCATGCAAGGAGAATCAGCCAAGAAGGATGGAAAGATCACAAGTGAACCATATAGATAGACCACCATATATAGTTAAGTTAAACACACCAACTTATGTGGTGTAACAAAAATATTTTGTTGCCTAAAAATGTGCTTGAACTTTGTTGTTTAAGTGAAATGTTTGTTTGTGATTGCTTGCACATTGCTTGTGTGAATTGTGATGTGTGTGATTAGAATTGATTCCTTAGAAATATTTTGCCTATTCTAATCCCAATCCAACCCAAACAGATGACTACTCCAAGAGACTCCAAGGTTGATGACACCAACAACAACCAAGAGGACAACATGAGAGAACTTATTGCAACCCAAAACCAGTTGAGCCAAGAGACAACTCAGCTTTTAGCCAACAACAATGGACTAGACCCAGCCATACAAAGGATTTTGAAACTTCAATCCCAATTGTTGCAAGGATTGGTTACTCAAATGATCAACATGGGAGAAAACTTTTCCCAAAGAGCTAATGACAACAAGGATGACAAAAATGTTATTCTAGAAGCAACCCAAGCTAGCAACACTTGTGGAGACAAGGAGCATACATCCAAGGAACATGAAGATCAATGCCCCAAGAAGAGAGAAAGATCTCCCACCTATGAAGAACATGAACTAGAAGAACTCCTAGCTTTGGAGAGACCCAAAAAGAAGAAGAAGAAGAAATGCCCCAACCCTAACAAGGAGGATATTACTCAAGTGCAATGTTACAATTGCAAAGAGATGGGACACTATGCCAATGAATGCCCAGAAAAGAAGAAGAACCAAGGAAACAAACAAGAAGAATTGTTACCCAAGGAAAAGAAAGATATCAGCCAAGTGATGTGTTTCAAATGCAAGGAACTAGGCCACTATGTAAACAATTGTCCAGAAAAGATGAAGAACAAGTTAAACAAGCCTATGAAGGATCTCAACCTTGGCCCATGAGTCAAGTGTGGAAACAAAGGACACTATGCAGAAGGTTGCCCAGAGAAGTTTCCCCAGGATCCCAAGCAAGCCAAGATGTAATTTAGTTTGAAATTTTTTAAGGGTGGTAGTACCCTAGATGTTTTGAGCCTACTTGTAACCCCTAGCCTCCTCAAATCTCGGGACGAGATTTATTTTAAGGGTGGTAGCCTGTCACATCCCAAGATTTTCCAAATCTTGTAATGTGAAAAATAAAATGAATAAAATAAAACTTTGTTGATTTTCAGGGTGAGAAGAAACTTTTTGAATCCAATTGAGAACTTTCAAACCTATTTGGATCAAATAAAGTCCTAAAGGGATAAATAAACAATAAACTTTAAAATATTTAAAATCCCTATTTTTGATCTTTTAATAAAAGATTTGGTTTTCAAATGAAAAAGAATAAATTTATAAATAAAGATTATTTTATAAAGCCAAATTAAACCTTGGCCAATATTTGAAACAAAATGTTTTGTTTTAGTTAAAAATAGCAAAGGTTTATTTAAATAAAATAATAAGAATTTAATATCTAATTTTATTTAAGTAAAGGCTCTTCCCTTTTAAATAAAAGATTAAAACTTATTATTTTATTTTAAACAAGCTTTCCAAGTATTCTTTACCTTCAAATAAAACCTACTGATTTGGTTTTGAAAGTATTTGGATTTCAAATGAAGATTTTATTAAATAAATCAAACCCTATTTGATTAAATAACTAAAGGTCCATTTTATTTAATTAATGAATGGATCCTAAAATGAATAAAAATATTATTTTATTTTGGAATTTTGGATTATGTTACTGAACAGAACCAAGTTCAAAGTTGTGAAGTGTGGTGTTTGTTTGAATTGATTTGGTTGATTGAATTGTTTGTTTGATTTTCAAATCAGTAAATGGAAATAGAAAAGGTTAAAACTTTCAGACAGAAAAAAATAGTGCAAAGGACCCAGCCCAACAAACTGGCCCAATAGCCCAGTCCAGCCCACCTGTTCCCTCGCTTAAACATTTTTTCTTACATAAAACAAACCCGCGCAGTGAATGACAACTGGAGCCCACCTGAAACTTTCCTCTCTCGCTGACAAGTATGCCCCACCCTCCTGTTCATTGTCCTCACCGCAGCGACCAGTTCATCCCCGTTTTCTGCTTTGATTTCGCGGCTTGAATTCGTCATAACGCGGCCACCATTACTCGCAGTAACCATGCCCCTTTAAACGCCAACGACTCTCCTCCGTTTCCCCTCTGTCTCCTCTCCCAAATGCGCCCCCAGGCTGCCTGTATCGAGCTTGCACACCCTCTGCTCCGCTACCGTCTCCGACCAATTCCGGCCGTGTCCTGCCACCTCGTGCCTCCTCGACCTAGCTCACACCTTCCCCACCTCCTGACGCGTCTGTCCATGCCCCTCGTTTGATCGCGGGCGTCCCTGAGCGTCGACTCAGACCGAGCTCTGAGCGCCACCGTCTGTCTTCAACTGCGACGACAACTCCCAGGTAAACCAGACCACCCCGCGCCTCCTCGTTCACGCTCCCTCACTCGTCTCGACCATGCGCGTCTAACCGCGTCTTCATCTTGTCTTGGGGTGAACCACAACACCGTCTCCGAGCACAACCAGAGCCGCCTGACGCCAGGAGCAACTCCGGCGAGGAATTACGACTGCCCCTGAGCACCCCTTGTCAAGCCAACAGTACCTTGAGCATCACCACAGCCCTGCGAATCTTGTGAGCACCTTCCCCTCCTCCCTTGCTTCCTATTTCACCGGCGCCGCCACCGTCTGGTCGCTCCGCCGCCAGTAGCCGCCGCAGCGCCGCTCGTTTAAGGTCGAGCTCACCGCAGCCGTGCGATCTTGATCTAGTGGATAGGATAGAACTACTTAACAGCGAAGGGGTACGTGTTCTGGGCCACGCGATCAGTTTAGATCCAACGGCTGCAGCTGTGCGATCCACACGAACCGGTACCGACCAATCACGGCGCGACGCGTGGACAGTTTCTGTTTAAAACAGATTTTGAAATCAGATTTCAGTGCCATTTTGAAACCACTGTAACTTTTAAACCACACGTCCAAAAATTACAAATTTGGTATCATTGGAATCAGTGGAACAAGCCCTAGCCAACCATGCCTTTAGTTTAGCAAATATTATCTGTTAGCTTGTTGGTTTTTGCAGAAACTTTTGATTGCTTGTTAAGGATGTAAAAATTGTTTAAAAATGAATTTGGGGTTAAAATCTTTTGCAATTGGATTGCTTTGAACCTACTGACCCTAGGAAACACTTTGTGGACTCAAAAATGTATTTGGTGAAACAAAATAATGATTCTTTGAATTAAAACCATTTCTAGTCAAATAGAAATGTGGTTTATTTATTAAAAATGGTTTTGGAAGAAAACCTTTGGAAAATGTTTTGTTTTAAACTCTCTGACCCTAAACACCAAGTTTTATGGTTTTAAAACATATTTGGTGAACCCTATAGGTTAATGCCTTAGTAAAAATATTTCTACACCACATAAAATGATAATTTGTTTTGAAAATGGTTTTTGTAGTGAAACCTTTTGCAAATGACTTTGCCACTTTACAAAATGACCATTGGGTGTTTTCCAATGTTTATGACCATTAGGAACCTCTTTTTCAAACAAAACAAAGCTTGGCATGCTTGCATGCATTATCTTAGTTCTATGATTTTATGTGTGTTGTTTTGCTTGATTGGTAGATTGAGTTTGTGCCTTGTTTGATTGGAATGTAGTGAATTGAAGAGTGTGATTGTTGCAAGGACAAGGAGTGAACCCATACTCTACCAAAAAGGCAAGTGATGCTTCATACTTTTTGTCCCATTACTTTCACTATGCATTAGTGATTTTGCTAAGTAAAACTTGCATGGAATTTTGCTAAGTATAAACCTTGCTATAGGAAAACCTAGTAGATGAAACTTAGTGGAAATCTTCCTAAGTTAAGATTCCTATTACTATCAAGCTTAGCCTAGCTAATAGAAAACATGGGTGGAATATATATTCACACTATGGAAAAATATTCTAAGTCTGAGGACTTGTGTTTTGTTTAATAAAACAACTAAGTTAATGAATCACCTGGGTGGAATGGGACTTGCTTGCTGGATTTTGGTTGAGAGGTTCACAAGGCCCATGTCTATGGTTGACCTTGCGTATCTCACTTGTGGATGGCCACCCAGGAACAAAGAGATTTGAGATGTCAAATGTTGAGAAGCTTCAAGTGCAACCACTTGGCAATATGGGCTCTGCCATGGTCATATAGGTTGCAATAACTTAGCCATATGGACAGTGGGTGGTAGTGTTTGATAGGTTGGAGAGCGTCCATTTTGGTCTAAGGGAAGGCTTCTAAAAGATCTTGTCTTGGGAAACTAAGTCTTGTGGGGAAAGTGCACCACTTCTGCAGAGTGTAAAATCTAAGTACTTAGCCATGTCCCTGGTAAAGGACAATTTGAGCATCAAGACATGGAAGCAATCAAGAATCTCATCATTCAAATTTCTAAGTTAAAACTTGTGGTTTGAACAAGGGTTGTTTGAAATCTTCAATCTTTGATTGAGAGAAGCCTTGGAAAAGATTTTGTCAAAACAAAAACTTAGTATTTTCAAAATGATAAGGAAAATCTATTTTGAGAAATGCAAGCCTCAACTCCACTTACCCCAATGCATATAGATGATAGATTCCACTATACTACCAAAGTATCACTTGCCAATACAATTCAAATGTATTGACCCTTGTGGCTGTAACTTGTAATGTTGCAGGTTTGATTGATTTTAGTGAAGATTGATTGATTAGGATTACAAAGTCTACAACCAACATCTGCCTGTGGCACTTTGAAGATGAAGGACCCCATGCTTATAGTTATTCCGCTGTAATGTAATGTAATAGCCAAATGAGCTATGTATGATGTAATAAAATTATGTTATTCCTGGTTATAAAGTTATATTATGACCTTTGTTTCTTGATATTACATCTTAACTGTGGATGGTAGCTATTGGTCCAGGGACTAGCATTGTAAACACAGGGGACTCCACCTTATATTGTTGTAAGGTTGGGACACTCCCTCTACATTGTCCCAATGAGAAACTTTAGAAGGAGTTCATGTGAGGACACACGTAAATATTAGACTAGCACATCGATTGGTTGATGACTATGTTTCGCAAGTCATAGGCATGGAGGTGTCAAACCAATGATGTGGACACATGTTATGAACATGGGGTTGGACTGACCCAACTTGAGACTGGCAATTAGTTGCTGCTCTCTCTCTCTACACATCATGTGGATTGGCCTACTTTTGGGCTATCAAACGCTGCTCCATAACTAGGTAGTTATAAAGGTAGATTTCGGGTTTGTCCTGAAGCATGTTGCAAGGCATGGTTAATCAATATGGGATTTGACCCTCTCTAATTGAGAGAGATATCTTTGGGCCCCTTGAGTGATTGGATCTAGAAATGCATGGTCGTGCTACATATGGTTAAGAGTTAACCTAGTAAAGGAATTCCGAATCACGGTATCGAGAAAGGGATGTCAGCTTGGAGCTAGACCAAATATCGTGAGGCAAAGGGAAAGACATGTACTAAACCTGGTGATGGTTCGTCCGATATGATCTTTGTATGCGTTTAGGAGTTGGCACGTCTTGCTAGAGGCCGCTACCAACTATTGACAGAATAAGTGTATTCGTTTCATGTCTATACATATATGAACCTATAGGGTCACACACTTAAGGGGCTGGAAGCCTAATGAGGATTGGATCCGAATTAGACCAGGCTTAGGCTACTAATGGGATGCTAATGTAGAAGCCCACTAGGGACGTCTATATAAGAGAGGGTGGAGCGAGCTGACTAGGGTTGAGCCATTCCACCCAGCCGCCACTCCTCACGCCTGTGTTTCACGCGCGGACCTAGCAGTCCGGTGTCTGACGCTTCCACCCTGTACATGTGGATACCTCGGAGGTGTTGTATCTGTGGCACTTGGACGAGCCGCGCAAGGGGAGCTGCTCGTTGGACGAGGACGAGGAGGAGACGTAGAACATCTACACTGCCTCGACGCGCTTCATCAAGTTCCGCAACTGCGCGTCTAGTGATAATCCCGTGATCTATGACAATAGTAATCCTGGTATATGCGGTAGAAAATTTTGATTTGCGCTAGTGTAGCCTACCCGTATCCCTACAGTGGTATCAGAGCCGATTCTTTTCAGTTATGGGTTTGGGATGTTTGCATATGGTTATATGCAGATTGATATGAATGATGTGATTGTTTGTATGGCGGTGGTTCAGGATTGATCTATGATCTTGCTTTCCGTGATCGTGATTCTGAAGTCCTCGAACGACTAACCCCTACCGGTCGGTTTCCTCCATCGGGGTTGTCACATCCCAAAATTTTCCAAATTTTGTAATATGAAAAATAAATAAACAAAATAAATAATTGTTGAAATTTAGGGTGAGAAGAAACTTTTTGGATTCCAAATGGAAACTTAAAATGTCATCTTGAACAAACTTTGAATAATTTTTGAATCCAACTAAATTCAAATCAAGTGAAATACATCCTTCATAAATACATCTTGAAATTTAAATAGTTGGAAATAAACCAAATCCCTAAGACCCTAATGGAAGAAAATCATTTCCAAGATTACTCTGAGCCTATGGATTTGATCCATATAAAATTTGTCAACAAACATCTATAAATGATCAAAAATGACAAATGGAGATATTATAAAACCATGGGAATTGGTTTCACTTAATTTGGATCCATAGATAAAATCTTATGAACTTAGTAAGATAAGGAAATTGAATTTCCAAAGCTAATAAAGCACCTATCTAAAAATCCATACCAAATGGTGAGCAAATAATCCTAAAGAGATTTAAAAGGATAAACAAATATTAAATAAGATTTTACCAATTTGAATCACCAAGTTTGGATCTTTAAATAAAAAGATATGGATTTTATAAGATAAAGAAAGAAATAATAAATAAGGAGTATTTTAAAAGCCAAATTAAATCTTGGCCAAATCCATAAATAAATGGAATGAATGTGATCCAAGTTCAAATGAAATAAATGGATAAATAAAACTCAAATAAAATAATATGGCCTTAACCAAATTCTATTCCATTTGATTAAGACAAAATCCCTAATAAGAATGATTAATTAAATCATGGGAAAATAGTATTTAGAATTTACCCAAGAGGAATTAAAGTATTTAATTAACTTAAATGGGATCAAAGAGATCTTCTAAATAAAAATTATGGAATTAAAACCATATTTGATTTCATTGGAATGAAGACAAATACCCAATTTAAATGATTAATAAATCATATTAAAAATATTCCAAATAATTCAAAGTGAATTACTTGACACCCTAATAAATAAATAAAACCTAATGAAAAAGGTTTGGAAAAAAATGAGTTCAAATAAGAATTGAAATTATATTTAAAATCTTATTTGAATTAAGACAAAGGCCTATTTTAAATAATTAATATACCCTAAAAAGAATAAAAGAATTATTCTAGATTTGACTTTAGAATGTATTATTAATCAACATTTGAATATACACAAAGTTTGATAGAGGTTTGAATTCAATTAGTGTTTGAATTATTTAAATGAAAATCAAAACAGAATAATAGAAATGGAAAAAGAAAAAAGAAACAGATCAAAAAAAATGAAACCAACCAGCCCAACCCAACCTAGCCCACTAAGCCCAGCATCCCACTCCCACTCTCTCTCCCCAAAAAGTTTTCTCTTACTCAAGTTGAACCCGCGGAGTCTATGACGGCTAGGCCCCACCTATCCTCTCTCCCTCTCACTCACTAACCAGGCCCACACGTCAGTCGTCGTTTTCACCCCCAGCGACCATTTCTTCCTCTCTCCCTCCTGTTTCTGGATTGATCTTCGCGGCTTCAATTCGCATTAACACAGAGGCCATTACTCACCGTGATCACGCCCTGCTAAACGCCTCCCTCCCCTCTCCATTTACCCCCAGACACCACATCTCGAGAGCCCATAGGCTGCGCCAATTCCTCCCAACACTGCACTGTCTCCCGCGACCGTTTTCAGTCGATTCCGATGATGCCAGCCCGCCCCACTGTCTCTGGCCTCCACGGGGACATTCCTCATCTCCCGGCGAACCTCTCCGTAGAGCCAGCTCGCCTGCGCGAGCACCGTAAGCTTGGCAACGTCTTCCCAGAGCAGCGCTGCCGTCTGTCTCCTCTCCGGCGACACCCCTGGTAACATTCTGACCGCCCCTATTCCTTCTGATGACACGCGTATGACCAGTGACCTCGTCCACAACTAACACCAACGTTTTCGTGTCCTAGCTCGCACCGTAGCGTCGCCACCATATTTGGCAGTGAGCATTAGTCGCCAGGAACTTCTCCGGCGAGCGATTAAACCCGTTACCGTGCGCCCCTCCTTCGGCAAAGACTACCCCGAGAGATAGCGCTTCGCGGCGAGTCTGGTAAGCCCCTTATACCTCTCCCGCACACCCTAGCTTCGCTGGAAACACCGTGGCCAGAACGCGTCGCCACAGTCCACCGTCGCCGCGCCGCCCTTCTTTGGTCGATACGATCTGGAACGTCGGATGTAGATCTGGCGGATAGGATAGAACGAGCAGCGTAGCGGTATCGAGTGTCCTGTGCCATGCGATGTTAAGTAGATCCTACGGTCTACATTACCTGATCCAAACGAAACGGTATGGGCCAATCAGAACCTTCCACGTGGCTTGAGTTTTGTTTTAAAAACAGAAAAGGTTCTATTAGAGGTTAGAGTTTGTAAAATTCATAACTTTTGATCCACACGTCCAAATTTTGCAAATCAGCAAGACAAGTACTTTCCAATCATGCACTTTTTTAGTAAATTTGTTCTATTAAATTGGTTGTTTTTGCAGAAACATGTGTAGGCATATTTTGGATATAAAATTTATTGTAGAAATATTTTTATGGTAAAATCTTTGGCAAATAGATTGTTTTGAACCTAATGACAATACAAACCAACTTGTGGATTCAAAAACATATTTTGTGAAGCAAAAGAATAAAACTTTGATTTAGAACATTTCTAGTCAAATAAAAATAATGTTTATATGTTAAAAATGCTTTTGGAGGAAACCCTTTGGGAAATGTTTTGATTTAAACTCTCTGACCCTAAACACCAAAGTTTAGAATTTAAAAATGTATTTTGATGAAACCTATAAATTATTACTTTACTAAAGGCATTTTCAATAACATAAAATATTGATTTAGTGTAAAAATGGTTTATATGTGAAACCTTTTGCAAATGGTTTTAATATTGAACACTTGACCATAAAATACTAAAATTTCTGTTTAGAAATGTGTTTGCCAAACACTAGAGAATATTACTTGGATTTAAAACCTTTCTAGCAAAACAAAAATGATTTAAAGTGGCCATTTTTCACTAACTTAATATCAAATGGTTTTACCACATTTATAAATGACCTTGCCACTTTATAAATGACAAATAAGTGTTTCAAAATGTTTATAACCTATTAGAAACCACTTTTGTAAATAAAACAATCTTTGGCATGCTTGCATGCATTGTTTTGTTTCTATTATTTTATGTGATGAATTGCTTGAATGGTAGATTGAATTTTTGCTTGCTTGATTGAATTGTAGTGGAATTTGAAGAGTGTGATCATTACAAGATCAAGGATTGAACTTATATTCTCTACCAAAAAGGCAAGTGATGCTTCATATTTTTGTCCCATTAATTTCACTATGCATTAGTGATATTTCTAGGTAGGACTTGCATGGATTTTTTGCTAAGTATAAACTATGCCATGGGAAATCCTAGTAGATGAAACCTTAGTAGAATTTTCTTAAGTTAAGGTTCCTACTACCATCATGCTTAGCTTAGCTAGTAGAAAACATGGGTGGATTATATTCATGCTATGGAATATTTTTAAGTCAATGACTTGTGTGTTGTTTAATAAAACAACTAAGTGAATGAAACACCTGGGTGGAATGGAAAGAATGGTTTGTGTTGAGTGGTTACACAAGGCCCATTTCTATGTTTTACCTTGTGTATCTCACTTGTGGATTGCCACCCAGGAACAAAGAGATTTGAGATGTCAAATGTTGAGAAGCTTCAAGTGCAGCCACTTGGCATTATGGGCTCTGCCTGGATCATATAGGTTGCAATAACTTAGCCAAATGGATAGTTGGTGGTAGGGGTTTGATAGGTTGGAGCGCGTCCATTCTGGTCTAAGGTAAGGCTTCTGAAAGATCTTGTCTTGGTGAAACCAAGTCTTGTGGGGAAAGTGCACCACCTCTGCAGAGTGTAAAATCTAAGTACTTAGCCATGTCCCTGGCAAAGGACAATTTGAGCATCAATACATGGAAGCTATCAAGAATCTCCTCATCCCAATTTCTAAGTTAAAAACTTGTGGTTGAATAAGGGAGAAGGTTCACCAATTTCTATTGGTGGTTCCTTGGGTGTTTTTGACAAGCAAAAACTTAGTGTTTTCAAATGATAAGGAAAATCTATTTTGAGCAAAGCAAGCCTAAGCTCCACTTAGCCAAATGCATATAGATGATAGACTCCACTATGCCACCATAGTTTCACTTGCCAATACAATTCAAATGTATTGACCTTTGTGGCTGTAACTTAGTATGTTGCAGGTTTGTTTGATGTTAGTGAAGAGTATGTTGATTAGGATTACAAGTCTACAACAAACATGATTGCCTGTTGCACTTTGAAGATGAAGGACACCATGCTATAGTTATTTCTGCTGCATTGTAATGAGATAGCCAAATGAGCTATGTAAGATGTAATGAATTATTTTATTCCTGGTTATAAAGTTGTATTATGACCTTTGTTTCTTGATATTACATCTTAACTGTGGATGCTAGCTATTGATCTAGGGACTAGCATTGTAAACGCAGGGATCTCTACCTTATTAAAGGTTGGGACCTCTACAGATGGTATCAGAGAACTGTGTTGCTTGTAGGATTTGTAAACCTAGGATTGGACAAAACCCCTTAGAAAAATAGGAGTTGAATTTGTTACAAAACTTATTTACAAACAATCTTGTATACTCTTTCCTCAACCATCTTTGGTTTTGATTCTACATCTCTTCTATTTCACCTTGATGAGCAAAGACCTCACCATGAGCAAAGGACTTCACCAACTCAAATGATTTCAACTTCAACATTATCAAGGACCTCTACCTTATTTCCACCAAGGACTTCAACTTGGATATCACTAAGGACTACAAGTGAGACAAGAAATATTGCTCAAGATTTGAGGACTAAGGAAATACAACTTAGAAGGAACCATCATCACCTTTGAAGGCTTGTGACCAAGACAAGAATTTTTCCAAGGATACAATGGTCTTGTTCAATAAGGAACAACTAAGGAGAATGGAATGATCTCAAGTGAACCATATAGTTGGACCACCATATTTAGATTAAATCAAACACACCAACTTATGTGGTGTAGCAAAAATATTTTGTTGCCTATAAATGTGCTTGGAACTTGTTGAGTGAGTGGAATGATTGTTTGTGATTGCTTGCACATTGCCTTTGTGAATTGTGATGTGTGTGATTAGAACTATTTCCTTAGAAATCTTTTGCCTATTCTAATCCCAATCCAACCCAAACAGATGACTACTCCAAGAAACTCCAACATCAAGAATGGTGACAACAACAACCAAGAGATGCACATGAGAGAACTCATAGTAACCCAAACCCAGTTGAACCAAGTGACAACTCAGTTTTTAGCCAACAACAATGAGTTAGACCCAACGATGCAAAGGTTTTTGGAAACCTAAACTCAATTGATGCAAAAGGTGACAAATCAAATGATCAACATGGGAGACAGCCTTTCCCAAGGACTTTGTGACAACAATGATGTCAAGGATGATATTATAGAAGGAACTCAAGCTTGCAATATTTGTGGAGACATGGATCACACTTCCAAAGAGCATGAAGATCAATGCCCTAATTGTGAAGAAAAACATCCAACTAATCAATGCCCCACATCTCAAGCTACTTGTTTCCTATGTGAAGAAAATAATCATGTCCCTATCCAATGGCTCATCTATCCCATAGTTCAACAAATGAAACAAGTTGGAGTGCATCAACAGATTGTAAACCCCCATGAGGGAACAACTTCTACCAAGAGGGATGAAGACAAAGAAAAATCTCAGCTTGCACCTCCATGCAATATGACTCAATTTGATGGACAAAAGAGGAAACACATGTATTATCCAAGGAAAAGATTAAGGAGACCAGGAGACTTTCCCACCTTTGAGGTGAGATATGAAGAGCATGAACTAGAAGAACTCCTAGCTTTGGAGAAACCCAAGAAGAAGAAGGACAAAAGTCAAGTGTAGTGTAGCCATTGCAACAAGATGGGATACTATGTCAATGAATGTCCAGAGAAGAAGAAAAAGTACAAGGAAATTAGCCAAGTGTGGTGCAACAACTGCAAAGAGATAGGCCATTATGTGTCAACTTGTCCACAGAAGATACGTGAAGAACTCAATCTTGTCACATGTTACAATTGTGATGATCAAGGACATTATGCAAGCAATTCTCCAGAAAAGATGAAGCACAAGATAAACAAGCCTATGAAGGATCTCAGTCTTGTCACATGTTTCAAGTGTGGAAACAAAGGACACCATGCAGATGTTTGCCCAGAGAAGTTTCATCAAGATCCCAAGCAAACCAAGATGTAATCTACTTGGAAATTTTGAAGGGTGGTAGTACCCTAGTTTCTTTGAGCCAACTTGTAACCCTATCTTCCCCAAATCTCGGGACGAGATTTCTTTTAAGGGTGGTTGCATGTCACATCCCAAAATTTTCCAAATTTTGAAATGTGAAAAATAAATAAACAAAATAAATAATTGTTGAAATTTAGGGTGAGAAGAAACTTTTTGGATTCCAAATGGAAACTTAAAACCTCATCTTGAACAAACTTTGAATAATGTTTGAATCCAACTAAATTCAAATCAAGTGAAATACATTCTTCATAAATGCATCTTGAAATTTAAACAGTTGGAAATAAACCAAATCCCTAAGACCCTAATGGAAGAAAATCATTTCCAAGATTACTCTGAGCCTATAGATTTGATACATATAAAATTTGTCAACAAACATCTATAAATGATCAAAAATGACGAATGGAGATATTATAAAACCATGGGAATTGGTTTCACTTAATTTGGAGCCATAGATAAAATCTTATGAACTTAATAAGATAAGGAAATTGAATTTCCAAAGCTAATAAAGCACCTATCTAAAAATCCATACCAAATGGTGAGAAAATAATCCTAAAGAGATTTAAAAGGATAAACAAGTATTAAATAAGATTTTACCAATTTGAATCACCAAGTTTGGATCTTTAAATAAAAATATATGGATTTTATAAGATAAAGAAAGAAATAATAAATAAGGAGTATTTTAAAAGCCAAATTAAATCTTGGCCAAATCCATAAATAAATGGAATAAATGTGATCCAAGTTCAAATGAAATAAGTGGATAAATAAAACTCAAATAAAATAATATGGCCTTAACCAAATTCTATTCCATTTGATTAAGACAAAATCCCTAATAAGAATGATTAAATAAATCATGGGAAAATAATATTTAGAATTTACCCAAGAGGAATTAAAGTATTTAATTAACTTAAATGGGATCAAAGAGATCTTCTAAATAAAAATTATGGAATTAAAACCATATTTGATTTCATTGGAATGAAGACAAATACCCAATTTAAATGATTAATAAATCATATTAAAAATATTCCAAATAATTCAAAGTGAATTACTTGACACCCTAATAAATAAATAAAACCTACTGAAAAAGGTTTGGTAAAAAATTGAGTTCAAATAAGAATTGAAATTATATTTAAAATCTTATTTGAATTAAGACAAAGGCCTATTTTAAATAATTAATATACCCTAAAAAGAATAAAAGAATTATTCTAGATTTGACTTTAGAATGTATTATTAATCAGCATTTGAATACACAAAGTTTGATAGAGGTTTGAATTCAATTAGTGTTTGAATTATTTAAATGAAAATCAAAACAGAATAATAGAAATGGAAAAAGAAAAAAGAAACAGATCAAAAAAAAATGAAACCAACCAGCCCAACCCAACCTCGCCCACTAAGCCCAGCAGCCCACTCCCACTCTCTCTCCCCGAAATGTTTTCTCTTACTCGCAGTTGAACCCGCGGAGTCTATGACGGCTAGGCCCCACCTCTCCTCTCTCCCTCTCACTGACTAACCAGGCCCACACGTCAGTCGTCGTTTTCACCCCCAGCGACCAGTTCTTCCTCTCTCCCTCCCGTTTCTGGCTCGATCTTCGCGACTTCAATTCGCATTAACACAGAGGCCGTTACTCACCGTGATCACGCCCTGCTAAATGCCTCCCTCCCCTCTCCATTTTCCCCTAGACACCACATCTCGAGAGCCCACTGGCTGCACCAATTCCTCCCAGCACCTAACTGTCTTCGGTGACCATTTTCAGTCGATTCCGATGATGCCAGCCCGCCCCACTATCCGTGGCCTCCACGGGGACATTCCCCATCTCCTGAAGAACCTCTCTGTAGCGCCAGCTCACCTGTGTGAGCACCGTAAGCTCGGCAACGTCTTCCCAGAGCAGCACCGCCGTCTGTCTCCTCTCCGGCGACACCCCTGGTAACATTCTGACCGCCCCTCTTCCTTCTGATGACACGCTCATGACTAGTGACCTCGTCCGCAACTAACGCCAGCATTTTCGTGTCCTAGCTCGCACCGTAGCGTCGCCACCATCTTCGTCAGTGAGCATCAGTCGCCAGGAACTTCTTCGGCGAGCGATTAAACCCGTTACCGTGCGCCCCTCTTTCGGCAAAGACTACCCCGAGAGTCAGCGCTTCGCGGCGAGTCTGGTAAGCCCCTTATCCCTCTCCCGCGCACCCTAGCTTCGCCAGAAACACCATGGCCAGAACGCGCCGCCGCAGTCCACCATCGCCGCGCCGCCCTTCTTGGGTCGATACGATCTGGAACGTCGGATGTAGATCTGGCGGATAGGACAGAACGAGCAGCGTAGCGGTATCGAGCGTCCTGTGCCATGTGATGTTAAGTAGATCCTACGGTCCACATTTCCTGATCCAAACGAAACGGTATGGGCCAATCAGAGCCTTCCCCGTGGCTTGAGTTTTGTTTTAAAAACAGAAAAGGTTCTATTAGAGGTTAGAGTTTGTAAAATTCATAACCTTTGATCCACACGTCCAAATTTTCCAAATTTTATATCAATGGAATCATCAAGACAAGTACTTTCCAACCATGCACTTTTTTAGTAAATTTGTTCTGTTAAATTGGTTGTTTTTGCAGAAACATGTGTAGGCATATTTTGGATATAAAATTTATTCTAGAAATATTTTTATGGTAAAATCTTTGGCAAATAGATTGTTTTGAACCTACTGCCAATAGAAACCAACCTATGGATTCAAAAACATATTTTGTGAAGCAAAATAATAAAACTTTGATTTAGAACATTTCTAGTCAAATAAAAATAATGTTTATATGTTAAAAATGCTTTTGCAGGAAACCCTTTGGGAAATGTTTTGATTTAAATTCTCCGTCCCTAAACACCAAAGTTTAGAATTTAAAAATGTATTTTGATGAACCCTATAAATTATTACTTTACTAAAGGCATTTTCAACAACATAAAATATTGATTTAGTGTAAAAATGGTTTATAGGTGAAACCTTTTGCAAATGGTTTTAATATTGAACACTTGACCATAAAACACTAACATTTGTGTTTAGAAATGTGTTTTCCAAACACTAGAGAATATTACTTGGATTTAAAACCTTTCTAGCAAAACAAAAATGATTTAAAGTGACCATTTTTCACTAACTTAATATCAAATGGTTTTACCACATTTATAAATGACCTTGCCACTTTATAAATGACAAATAAGTGTTTCAAAATGTTTATAACCTATTAGAAACCACTTTTGTAAATAAAACAATCTTTGGCATGCTTGCATGCATTGTTTTGTTTCTATTATTTTATGTGATGAATTGCTTGAATGGTAGATTGAATTTTTGCTTGCTTGATTGAATTGTAGTGGAATTTGAAGAGTGTGATCATTACAAGATCAAGGAGTGAACTTATATTCTCTACCAAAAAGGCAAGTGATGCTTCATATTTTTGTCCCATTAATTTCACTATGCATTAGTGATATTTCTAAGTAGGACTTGCATGGAATTTTTGCTAAGTATAAACTATGCCATGAGAAATCCTAGTAGATGAAACCTTAGTAGAATTTTCTTAAGTTAAGGTTCCTACTACCATCATGCTTAGCTTAGCTAGTAGAAAACATGGGTGGATTATATTCATTCTATGGAATATTTCTAATTCAATGACTTGTGTTTTGTTTAATAAAACAACTAAGTGACTGAAACACCTGGGTGGAATGGAAAGAATGGTTTGTGTTGAGTGGTTACACAAGGCCCATTTCTATGGTTTACCTTGTGTATCTCACTCGTGGATTGCCACCCAGGAACAAAGAGATTTGAGATGTCAAATGTTGAGAAGCTTCAAGTGCAGCCACTTGGCATTATGGGCTCTGCCTGGATCATATAGGTTGCAATAACTTAGCCAAATGGACAGTTGGTGGTAGGGGTTTGATAGGTTGGAGCGCGTCCATTCTGGTCTAAGGGAAGGCTTCTGAAAGATCTTGTCTTGGTGAAACCATGTCTTGTGTGGAAAGTGCACCACTTGTGCAGAGTGTAAAATCTAAGTACTTAGCCATGTCCCTGGCAAAGGACAATTTGAGCATCAAGACATGGAAGCTATCAAGAATCTCCTCATCCCAATTTCTAAGATAAAAACTTGTGGTTGAACAAGGGTGAAGGTTCACCAATTTCTATTGGTGGTTCCTTGGGTGTTTTTGACAAGCAAAAACTTAGTGTTTTCAACTGATAAGAAAAATCTATTTTGAGCAAAGCAAGCCTAAGCTCCACTTATCCAAATGCATATAGATGATAGACTCTACTATACCACCATAGTATCACTTGCCAATACAATTCAAATGTATTGACCTTTGTGGCTGTAACTTATTATGTTGCGGCTTTGTTTGTTGTTAGTGAAGAGTATGTTGATTAGGATTACAAGTCTACAACCAACATGATTGCATGTGGCAATTTGAAGATGAAGGATACCATGCTATAGTTATTTCTGATGCATTGTAATGATATAGCCAAATGAGCTATGTAAGATGTAATGAATTATTTTATTCCTGGTTATAAAGTTGTATTATGACATTTGTTTCTTGATATTACATCTTAACTGTGGATGCTAGCTATTGATCCAGGGACTAGCATTGTAAACACTGGGATCTCTACCTTATTACAGGTTGGGACCTCTACAGGGGTAGACAGTGACACATAAATCCTATTGAATCATGCGAAGATCAATATGATTGATCGAATCGGAACCTAGATCTAAAATTGATGTACCGTTATCAAAGGAGTTTGATTGAATCGAAACTATAGTCGATTTATGGTAAATTTGATTTGACGATGAAAATCCTTAAAGAAAATTGTGTAGATTCGATCTCTCATTTTTCATAGTTTAGATACCATGAGGGGTGCTGCTCCTTTGAACCGCGCAGGGGGAGACCCCCTAGACCCCCCTTAGTCATAGACCATTTGTATCTTGTTAAGGTAACTAGGTGCTGTGATTTCACTTGATCTGGTAGAATACGATTTTATGCATAACTTGTTTTTGCAGGATGTATGTGATCAGTATGGCCCATATATGTATGTGATGCATGTATAAATTTTATAATGACCTGCGTGTCGTGAGTAGGGCAACACGGCTGGAGCCATATGTGTTGTCAATTATTGTAATGGCTTGCATGCCAACTTGTGATGATCCCAATACTATGTAATTTTGATTACTAGCTGTTAGGAGTAATAGCTTGTATTAGTTCTTGGAGGATGGCTCACATGGAACATGAAGATGGAGATCATCATGGTGGACAGGTTCTATGGCGATATAGATCACCATGAGAAAATGGGCCATACTGTGTCACAAGTATGTGAATGCTATTCTTATGTGTTTTACTACTATGCATGCTTTGATGATAGAAGTAGAACGATCCCTCACAAATTTTAAGTTATACCATGCCCTCCCAACCAAACCTTGCACCATCCTATGCCCTGTACAATCGTTGGTGGGCCTATGAAATTAGGGTGCCGCGGTTTTCCTTGGCTGGATGGGTTTGTATCGGATACCTACATGCATAAGGGTTGGTGAGCTTGACAAGGTCATCTTAACAGTTAAGGACCTTGGGGCATAAAGGTTGGGCACCTAGTTTTGACATAGAGATGTCACCCAACAACAAGAGTCATATGTGAAATGATTAGCAAGTGTTGCTTACCGGTTTACCTTCTCTTCTAGCAGTGATGCTAAAGCTCACTAGTCGACTTGTTAATTGTGGATCTTGAATCACTTAGTATCAACAGAGGTATATTGATTTAAGTGGGAGTATATGCTATTAAATTGTTTAATATGTTTTACTCTTTCATGGCTACATGGCTTAGTATTTTGCATCTTTTATGTTGTAGATCAATGGCACCAAACACTACATCACCTTTTTTCTTTGCGTTCGATTCTTGACAAAGATAAACTAAATGGAACAAACTATTCGGACTGGGTCCGTAACCTGAGAATTGTTCTCAGGTCTGATAAAAAGGAAACGGTTCTGGATACCCTAATCCCCGATGAACCTTCTGATAATGCAACTGCTGCCCTAAAGAATGCCTACAAGAGAGCATGTTATGATTCTCTTGAGGTTAGATGTCTTATGCTTGCATGCATGGAACTTGAACTCCAAAAGGATTTTGAGGATCAGGAAGCGTACGATATGATCGCCGCGCTTAAGCATATGTTCCAAGATCAGGCAAGGACTAAGAGGTACAATGTTGACAAGTCCTTTGTGGAATGCAAGCTGGCAGAGGGCGCAGTTGTAGGCCCCCATGTGATCAAAATGGTTGGTTACAGTCAAACTTTGGAAAAGCTTGGTTTTCCCCTAGGCCAAGAGTTGGCTACTGATTTCATTTTGGCATCTCTTCCTTCTAGCTATGGGCATGTCATTTCGAACTACCATATCCATGGAGTGGAGAAGGGCCTTAATGAGTTATGTGGGATGCTAAAAACAGCAGAAAGTGACATGAAGAAGTGTGCAGGGCATAGCCATGTGATGGATGTGTAGAACAAGCCTAGATTTAATAAAAAGGGTACTTCTTGGAAGAAGAAGGGCAAGGCTAAGGATATGATCCCTAAGCCTGCACCAAAGAAAAAGGTTGGACCTGCAAATGACACTAAGTGCTTCTTTTGTCATGAACATGGCCACTGGAAGAGAAACTGCAACAAGTACTAGGCCTCTTTGAAGAAGGGTGGAAGTAAGAGTACTTCCCACTCAGGTACGCTTGTTGTAAATGTCGTGGACATTCTTCGCGCTAATTCCTATGTTAACTCTTGGGTATTTGATACCGGATTAGATGCTCATATTTTCAATTTGATGCAGGGGCTAATAAGGACTAGAGAAGTGCAAAAAGGCGAAGTGGATTTTCGCGTCAGAAATAAAGCAAGGGTTGTTGCATTGTTTGTCGGCGTCATGCAACTTCACCTTCCGTCAGGATTTATTATGGAGTTGAATAATTGTTATTACATTCCAAGTATGGGTCGAAACATTTTATCGCCTTCATGTTTGATGAAGGATGGATATTCATTTGCGAGTATGAAAAATGGTTGTGTAATCTCTAAGAATGATATGTTTATGGCTGATGCTCCCATTGTGAATGGGTTATTTATTTTAAATCTTGATGATGCATTTGTTTACAATGTTAGTGCTAAAAGGCTTCAGCCTAATGATTTGAGTCCTACCTATTTATGGCATTGTCATTTGGGGCATATAAGTGAAAAGTGCATGAAGAAGCTCTATGGTGATGGTTTTCTAACTTCGTTTGATTTTGAATCATACGATACATGTCATGCTTGTTTACTTGGCAAGATGACGAAGTCACCTTTTTCGGGTTTACCCGAGAGAGCGAAAGACTTGTTGGAACTCATACATACTGATGTATGTGGACCAATGAGCACGACAGCCAGAGGAGGATATCACTACTTCATTACTTTTACTGGTGATTTCAGTAGATATGGTTATGTCTACTTGATGAAGCATAAGTCTGAAACTTTTGAAAAGTTCAAGGAGTTTTAGAGTGAGGTAGAGAATCAACGTGTCGAGAAAATAAAGGCCTTGCGATCTGATCATGGAGGTGAATATTTGAGTCACGAATTTAGCGATCATCTTAAGAGTTGCAGAATTGTTCCATAACTCACGCCGCCCGGAACGCCTCAACAAAACGGGGTCTCTGAACAGCGCAATCGAACTTTGTTGGACATGGTTTGATCAATGATGAGCCAGTCGGATTTACCATTATCATTTTGGGGTTATGCTCTAGAAACGGAAGCTTTCACACTTAATAGGGTACCATCTAAATCCTTAGTTAAGACACCATATGAGATGTGGAGTGGAAAGAATCCCAGTTTGTCTTTTCTAAAGATTTGGGGTTGTGATGTATTTGTCATGTGACTTCGGACAAGCTAACACCCAAATTGGATAAGTGCATTTTTGTGGGATATCTGAGGGAAACCTCAGGGTATTACTTCTACAACCGAGAAGAGGGCAAAGTGTTTGTCGCTCGTAGCGGTGTTTTCCTAGAGAAAGAGTTTCTCACAAAAGGAACGAGTGGAAGGTCGATGCGACTTGAAGAAGTTCAAGATGAGCTAGTCGGGGATGCTTCTACAAGTGATGCTATTGTAGCAGAACAAGTTGAGGAACCGTGGCAATAGAAGCACCACAAGCACAAAGGTCGGCGAGCCTGCTACTTAGTTTATATGTCTTAGTATGGGTTCCCTTGCGGAAGAGGTTTGAGCTGAGGCTTCCTCATGATGAATGTCCACCTGTGCAGTTCCCAAGATGACAGATGGTCATTGTTGGGAGGCCAAACTCATAGGGGAGGTGCCTATACTAGGGTGTGTGATTGAAAGGGTAAGATTGATTATCCACATACTAAGTATGATGATTAAGGATTTTTCCTGACAGATGTATCAAATTTTGTGGTGAAAGTGTACCACCACTTAAGAGTGTCAAACTATTCGAATAGCCGCATCCGCGATTATGGAAAGTTGGAGTGGCCATACTATTCCGTCGTCAGATGTTTTCAAAATGACTTGTGAAATGAACTATGACTTTGACTTGACCACAATAGGGTTGTGAACATGAAAACTAAGTTCCCACTTAGGTATTGTAAAACATTAAATTAGTTCTATTTACTTCTAAACTTAGTTAGAAATAAACCTGGCTTTTTGCAAATAAACCTAGAGCTTAGGATTCCTACTCAGACTACTTACTTGTTAGTGATAGTTTGCGAGTACTTAAAGAGTACTCATGGCTTTGTCCATGGCTATTCTCATGGCCAGACTATGAAGAGGACTACCAGGATGATGAACAACAGGAATTCTATGACAACTAGGATCATCTCCCATCGTCAGCATTTCCTATGACCTTAAAGATGGATCTTCGACTAGGCTACCCTTATTATTATTCCACTGCGTTGATTGTATTAAGACTGGATCATGAGATCCTTTATTTGTAAGACCTTTATTATGGTTTGTAATGGATGATGAACTATGGTACCAATCTATTATGTCTCACAAAAATGGTAATCCTGGGATTGCGATGTATGGCATAACTGGGATCTGGGATTAAAAATCCGGGTGTTCACAAGTTGGTACAAGAGCCACCCTAACCATAGGGTACCCTAGTTAGAATGGACGCTTGAATCAAAAACTTAGTTTCAAAACAAAAGAAGTGAGTATTTATGAAAACCTATTCTCATTCTTATCACTGAGATTCTTTCAAGAAAATTCATGTCCTAAAAAATTCTTGCAATCCTACATAAAATTTGACACACTTGATCACCTCACTAACTTACTCATCTTACATTCTTATGGATGGAAGTGAATTATAGCAAGTTCTACCAGTTGGGCAATGGAGGACAGCTCATCTTCGAGCGTGATTTATACCAACTCTTGGAACTTCTTGAGCACCAGCACCACGAGTTCTTCGGAGCACAGCTCAATGATCAGCAAGGAGGAGAACTACAATGGCTGGTCATTGCAAATCTCAGAGGAAAGATGGAGGGACCCACCTCAGAGGGGATCCAATTCAGCTTGAGGGAGAACAACTGGCTAGACGGACTCGCCAGCGCCATGCAGGAAGCCCTTGCCCGTCTGTGTAGGTGATACGTCTAATTTGCATCACCATTCTATACCATAATTTGCCTCTATTCATTGATATATTTGTGTCGGTGTTACTGAAGGGAAATGCCCCGAGAGGCAAAAATAAAGTGTTTATTATGTCTATTCCAAGTATATGATAGATGTTTATTTTGCATGCTATAATTTTATTAATACGGAAACGTTAATACATGTGTGTTTAATAAACAAACAGAAATTTCCTAGTTATGCCTCTCTCATAAACTAGCTCGATGATTAACAAGATGATCACAGTTTCCTGATCATAGACATTGGATGTTATTAATAACGAGATCACATCATTAGTGTAATGGTGTGATGAACATTCATCCAAAGTATAGAATTACGATCAAAGTCATTGAGTTTATATTGCTATAAACATCTTACGAAGTGATCCTAATCCTTAGACCATGAGATCATGTCAATCACTAACACCAGAAGAAGTTTCTTGTTGACATCAAATGTCACACAGTAACTAGGTGATTATAAAGATGGCTTCAAAACTACTAAAGTGTTATGTTGAGACACATGGATCAAGAGTGGAATTTGTTCATCCCGATGATGGATAGATATACTTTGGGCCCTCTCGGTGATATCACATTGGTTAGCTTGCAAGCAAGTGATTTGATCACTAGAATGTTATATCACGGGAATGAGAAAAGAGTGCATGTCAGTAACAAGATCAAACTAGGCATGGAGATACTGATGATCGAATCTCGGATATGTAATATATCGTGAAACAAAGGGATTAAGATACAAGCGTAAAAGGTTCCGATGATCACAGGAAAGTCATCGTTGAATGTGTGGGAGTCAGTATGGATCTCTAGGTCCCGCTACTTATCATTGATCGGAGAAGGGTCTCGATCATGTCTGCATTATTCTCGAACCATAGGGTGACACACTTAAGGGACCTGACATTCAATTGGAGCAAAAGTTTCATGCCGGAAAGAATAACAAGCGCAGGAATTTATTTCACTAGATACCGAAATAGGTTTTCGGGTGAAATTGCAGAAAGTGTTTTTGCATGTGAAATAGAATTCTAGCAAGGGGTTATATGTGAATGTTTGTCATTAAAGTAATTGACAAAATTCTGAATAAATAAAAATAGTTTTATTTAATGAGAGTTTGCATTAATTTTGGTGGAAATTTAATAGCAAGTTTGAGTGGGATTTTGAGTGGAGGAAATTGAAGAGGTTTTTGTGAGTGGAGTGTCCACCCACATGAATGAAGGAGGGGAGGCGGAAGCCCCCATGGCCGGCGTCGACCCCCTTGGGTGCCCCCCTTCCTCCTATAAAAGGCACCCCTCTCCCTCTCTCTCACTCACACCTCCTCGTGAAGGATCTCTCTACCCCTCTAGAATTTATCCCCCATGCTCTCGGACTAGCGAGATACATGTTCCCGGTGGCTATTCAGCAAGAAAGGGTTGTGCTTCCGCTGCATCGCTGGAGCGAGGAGGCGGAGGTTGCTCTGTGTCTTGTACGTGTGTGCGAGCACGGATGCGCTGCTGCTTTGCGGCGCTAGGACTTCCTCTCGATCTTGAGATCAGCAAGAGATCGTCTACATCAACCACAAGTACAATTCGTTAAGCTTTGTCGGTCTTCAAGGGTATGTTCTCTACAGATATACATCCGCTCGTTGTTTGTATCTAGTAGCTAGATCTTGGTACATAGTTCCCATCGTAGGAAATTTTTTGTTTTCTATGCTGCGAACCCATCAGTGGTATCAGAGCCAGATCTACGCGTAGATGCTTTACACGGGTAGTACACATATGAGTATGTGGGCGATGATGATCATGTTGTTGCTCCTTAGTTGTAATTTTGTATATTGGTGGCATAGTGGGATGAAGCGGCCCGGACAAACTTTACATGTCCTCACACATGATACCTGTTCCACGCTTGACATGCAACTAGTTTGCATAAGTGGCTAGCGGGTGTTTGTCTCTCCTACTATAGTCAATATCTATTTTGCAACGAGTTTTCAACAATTTGGTTATCCTCGTTGTGGTTCATGTTCGTAGGTAAGAACGGTTCTATCTTCGAAAGCCCTAAGCCACGTAAAACTTGCAATGGATAAATTAGAGGCGTCTAGTTTAGATTGTTGTTGGGCTAGTGTTATGATATGGTGTTGTTGTAAGTAGAAGTATGAGATGATACTATTACAACACACATAACGTGTAAGTTCCATAGACCTTGGCCTTACACACAAAGGTATGATAGTGATCATACCACGGTGCACATGATAGAGATCATATGCGGGAACCATATCATTTCACTAATAAACATGTGATGTTTGATAGCATCTTATATTGCTTGTTTAGCACTTTATTAGCATAATAGGATGATCCCTCATTTAAATATCAAGATAAGAATGTGTTCTTCCTTTAGTATGCACCGATTATGTTTTCGTCGCTCCAAGACATCACGTGATAATCAGGTGTTCTTGGATCCACGACCATATTTCGGGTGTAAGACAGTTACACACGCGGATACTAAGGTTCTAACTTGACGAGCCTAGCATGGACAGACATGGCCTCGGAACATGGACTGAAAGGTTAAGCATGAGTCATATAGTAGATATGATGCCCATTTTATGCTCTCCTTTGAAGCTACAACGACTCACGTGATGATTGGACTTGGTGTAGTGGATTTGGTTCATGTAATCACCAAAAAGGCACGAGGGATGTCGTTTTTGAGTGGGAGTTCATTCGTAATGTGGATTAGTTGAACTCAATCTATCATAAACTTAGTCTAAACATTATAAATTCTGTTGTAGATGGAACCACCTGCTTTTAATTTCAATGTGTTCATGGAGAAACTTGCAACGAACGGTAGCAACTTTACCGAATGGACCATGAATTTGAGGATTCTCCTCTCTGCTGCACAAAAGCAATATGTGCTGGAAGCGCCGCTAGGCCCCCCACCTTTTAAGGATGCCCCTGACGAGGAGAAGAATGTCTATCAGACTCGTCAGGAGGACCACAACTTAGTTCATTGTGGCATATTGTATGGGCTAGAGCCGGAACTTCGAAAGCGTTTCGAAAATGACAATGCATTTGATACAATGGGTGAGTTGAAAATGATTTTCGACACACATGCTGCTGTAGAGAGCTACAATGCTTCAGAAAAGTTCTTTAGCTGCATGATGGAAGAGCACAACTCCGTTAGTGAGCATGTACTCAAGATGTCGGGTTACGCCGATAAGCTTGTGTCCTTTGGAATATTGATTCCCATTTACTTAGGCATCCATCGTGTTCTGCAGTCTCTGCCACCTAGCTATAAGAGCTTTGTGATGAACTATAATATGCAAGGCATGAAGAAGTCTCCCGAGCTTACAATGCTTAAAACTGCAGAAGTGGAGATCAAAAAGGAACATCAAGTGTTGATGATCAATAAGAACACTGGTTTCAAGAAAGACAAGAAGGTAAAACGGAAGGGAAGTAAGGGCGGCAAGACAGTTGCCGTGCCTGAAAAGAAACCCCGAGTTGGCCCTAAGTCTAATACCGAGTGCTACTATTTTAAGGGGGCCCTTTGGGCATAAGCCCCAAGTATTTGGCAGACAAGAAGGCCGGCAAGGCAAACAAAGGTATATATGATATACATGTTATTGATGTGTACTTGACAAGTGCTCGTAGTAGCACCTGGGTATTTGATACCAGTTCAGTTGCTAATATTGTAACTCGAATCAGGGGCTGCGGAACAAGCGACCGCTGGCAAGGGGTGAGGTCAAGATGCGTGTCGGCAATGGATCAAGCGTTGATGTGATCGCCGTCGGAACGTTGCCTCTCCACTTGTCGTCAGGATTAGTGATAAACTTAAATAATTGTTATCTGGTGCCAGCACTGAGCATGAACATTGTATCTAGATCGTGTTTGATGCGAAGGGGTTATTCATTTAAATCCGAGAACAATGGTTGTTCTATTTATATGAATGAAATCTTTTATGGTCATGCACCGATGATGAATGGTTTATTTTTATTGGATCTCGATAATAATGTTACACATATTCATAATGTTGATGCTAAAAGGATTAAACTAAATAATGATATATCCGCATATATGTGGCACTGCCGTCTAGGTCATATTGGCATTAAACGCATGAAGAAGCTCCATTCGGATGGACTTTTGGAATCACTTGATTTTGAATCATTTGATACATGTGAGCCATGCCTTATGGGCAAGATGACTAGAACGCCGTTTTCCAGTTCAATGGAACGGGCGACAGATTTATTAGAAATCATACATTCTGATGTATGTGTTCCAATGAGTGTGTCGGCGCGAGGTGGATATCGTTATTTTGTTACTTTCACGGATGATTTGAGTAGATACGGTTATATCTAATTGATGAAACACAAGTATGAAACCTTTAAAAAGTTCAAGGAATTTCAGAATGAAGTGGAAAATCATCGTAATAGAAAGATCAAATTTCTACGGTCCGACCGTGGAGGTGAGTATCTAAGTTACGAGTTTAGCACTCACATGAAAGAGTGTGGAATTGTTTCACAACTCACACCTGCCGGAACACCACAGCAAAATGGTGTGTCAGAACGTCGTAATCGTACTTTATTGGATATGGTTCGATCTATGATGTCTCTAACGGACTTGCCATTGTCATTTTGGGGTTATGCACTAGAAACTTCGGCATTCACTTTAAATCGGGCACCATCTAAATTCGTTTAAAAGACACCGTATGAATTATGGTTTGGAAACAAACCTAAGCTGTCATTTCTTAAAGTTTGGGGATGCGATGTTTATGTGAAGAAACTTCAACCGGATAAACTCGAACCCAAAGCGGAAAAATGCGTCTTCATAGGATACCCTAAGGAAAGTATTGGGTATTCCTTCTATCACAGATCCGAGGGCAAGGTTTTTGTTTCCAAGAATGGATCCTTTCTAGAGAAAGAGTTTCTCATGAAAGGTGTGAGTAGTTGGAAGGTAGAACTCGAAGAGGTTATTGAACCTTCTATTCAAAGTATGGCGAATAGCACAGCGCCGGAAGTCGTTCCGGAGTTGGATTCACCAGTTGAAGAGGGAACTAATGATAATGATCATGAAACTCCGAAAGAGAGTACTACCGAACCTCGCAGGTCTAGAAGGACACGTGCAGCTCCCGAGTTGTACGGAAATCCTGTCATGAATTTCATGGTTGATGAAAATGATGACCCTGCAACGTATGAAGAAGCGATGATGAGCCTGGATTCCAACAAATAGTTAGAAGCCATGAAATCCAAGATGGAATCCATGTATGAAAATAAAGTTTGGAACTTGGTGGACTTACCTCACGACCGAAAGGCCATGGAGAATAAATGGATTTTCAAAAGGAAAACTGATGCTGATGGTAATGTGACCGTCTATAAAGCTCGACTTGTCGCAAAGGGGTTTCGGAAAATTCAAGTAGTTGACTACGATGAGATATTCTCTCCCGTAGCGATGCAAAAATGAGTTAGGATTATGTTAGCATTTGCTGCATATTTCGATTATGAGATATGGCAGATGGATGTCAAAACCGCGTTTCTCAATGGTAATATTGAAGAAGAGTTGTATACGATACAACCAAAGGGTTTTGTCGATCCTAAGGATGTTAACAAGGTGTGCAAGCTTCAGCGATCCATCTATGGATTGAAGCAAGCATCACGAAGTTGGAATCTCCGCTTTGATGAGGTGATTAAAGAGTTTGGATTTGTCCAAACTTATGGAGAAGCTTGTATTTACAAGGAAGTGAGTGGGAGCAATGTGGCATTTATGATACTATATGTGGATGACATATTATTGGTCAGAAATAATATAGATCTTTAAAACAGTGTTAAAAGTTATCTAAACAACAAATTTTCAATGAAGGACCTATGTAAAGCATCATACATATTAGGCATAAAGATCTATAGAGATAGATCTAGGCGCCTAATAGGGCTATCGCAAAGTACATACCTTGATAAGATTTTAAAGAAGTTTAAAATGGAAGATAGTAAGAAGGGGTTCTTACCTATGACATAAGGCACGACATTGAGTAAGACTCAAAGTCCGGCTATGGCGGAAGAAAGAGAGATAATGGACAAGGTCCCCTATGCTTCAGCCATAGGCTCTATAATGTACGCCATGCTATGTACAAGACAGGATGTGTCACATGCTATTAGTTTCAATAGTAGGTACCAATCGGATCCAGGTTCGGAACACTGGAAAGCGGTCAAGAATATCCTTAAGTACTTGCGAAGAACTAAGGATATGTTTCTTGTATACAAAGGTGAAGAAGTGCTCGTCCTTAAGTGTTATGTTGACGCTAGCTTTGACACCAATCCGGATGACTCTAAGTCTCAATCCGGTTACGTATTTCTCATGAATGGTGGTGCGGTTAGTTGGAGGAGCTCCAAACAACCTGTGGTGGCGGGATCAACAACGGAGGCCGAATATGTTGCTGCTTCAGAAGCGGCTCAGGAAGCAGTTTGGATGAAGGAGTTCATATCCGAACTAGGTGTGGTTGCAAACGCGTTGGACCCAATGGTGATCTATTGTGACAACAATGGTGCCATTGCCAATGTCAAATAACTAAGGTCTCACAAGCATTCCAAGCATATTAAGCGCCGGTTTCACTCCATCCGCGAGCATGTCAAGGATGGAGATATAAAGATTTGTAAAGTACATACGGATCTCAATGTAGCAGATCCGTTGACTAAAACTCTCCCTAGAGCAAAACATGATCTACACCAGAACTCCATGGGTGTTAGATACATCACTATGTAACTAGATTATTGTTTCTAGTGCAAGTGGGAGACTGAAGGAATATGTCCTGAGAGGCAATAATAAAGTGTTTATTATGTGTATTCCTAGTATATGATAGATGTTTATTTTGCATGATGTAATTGTATTAATATGGAAACGTTAATACATGTGTGTTTAATAAACAAATAGAAAGTTCCTAGTTATGCCTCTCTCATAAACTAGCTCGTTGATTAACAAGATGATCACAGTTTCCTCATCATAGACATTGGATGTTGTTAATAACGAGATCACAACATTAGTGTAATGATGTGATGAACATTCATCCAAAGTATAGCATTACAATCAAAGTCATTAAGTTTATATTGCTATAAACAACTTACGAAGTGATCCTAATCCTTAGACCATGAGATCATGTCAATCACTAACACCAGAAGAGTTTCTTGTTGACATCAAATGTCACACCGTAACTGGGTGATTATAAAGATGGCTTCAAAACTACTAAAGTGTTATGTTGAGACACATGGATCAAGAGTGGAATTTGTTCATCCCGATGACGGATAGATATACTCTGGGCGCTCTCGGTGTCACATTGGTTAGCTTGCAAGCAAGTGATTTGATCACTAGAATGTTATATCACACGAACGAGAAAAGAGTGCATGTCAGTAACGAGATCAAACTAGGTATGGAGATACCGATGATCGAATCTCGGACATGTAATATATCGTGAAACAAAGGGATTAAGATACGAGCGTAAAAGGTTCCGACGATCACAGGAAAGTCATCGTTGAATGTGTGGGAGTCAGTATGGATCTCCAGGTCCCGCTACTGATTATTGATCGGAGAAGGGTCTCAATCATGTCCGCATTATTCGCTAACCGTAGGGTGACACACTTAAGGGACACTGACATCCAATTGGAGCAAAAGTTTCATGCCGGAAAGAATAAAAAGCGCAGGAATTTATTTAACTAGATACCGAAACAGGTTTTCCGGTGAAATTGCAGAAAGTGTTTTTGCATGTGAAATAGAATTTTAGCAAGGGGTTATATGTGAATGTTTGTCATTAAAGTAATTGACAAAATTCTGAATAAATAAAAAGTGTTTTATTTAATGAGAGTTTGCATTAAATTTGGTGGAAATTTAATAACAAGTTTGACTGGGATTTTGAGTGGAGGAAATTGAAGAGGTTTTTGTGAGTGGAGTGTCCACCCACATGAATTAAGGAGGGGAGGGGGCAGCCCCCATGGCCGGCGGCCACCCCCTTGGATGCCCCCATTCCTCCTATAAAAGGCACCCATCTCCCTCTCTCTCGCTCACACCTCCTCGTGAAGGATCTCTCTACCCCTCTAGAATTTATCCCCCATGGTGTCGGACTAGCGAGATACATGTTCCCGGTGGCTATTCGGCAAGAAAGGGTTGTGCTTCCGCTGCATCACTGGAGCGAGGAGGCGGAGGTTGCTCGGTGTCTTGTACGTGTGTGCGAGCACGGATGCGCTGCTGCTTTGCGGCGCTTGGACTTCCTCTCGATCTTGAGATCGGCAAGAGATCGTCTACATCTACCACGAGTTCAACTCGTTAAGCTTTGTCGGTCTTCAAGGGTATGTTCTCTACGGATATACATCCGCCCGTTTTTTGTATCTAGTAGATAGATCTTTGTACATAGTTCCAATCGTAGGAAAATTTTTGTTTTCTTTGCTGCGAACCCATCAGTTACTTATGTCTTTTCGCCATTCTGTGAGGATGATTCTTGGAGGATGAAATACCGGAGTCAGGATTCTGATGGAAAAAGAGGTGTTTTATGCAATTTTGGGAAGATCAAAAAAATATTGGAAATTATATTTTCCCAGAAGACGAAGGAAGCCAGAAGGGGAGGCATAGCTAGGCCACAGGGGGCCCACACCCCCCATAGGCGCGGGTCCCCCTGGGTCGCGCCTAGGGCAGGTGTGGCCCACCTGGCCGGCCTCCGACCTCTCGCCTATAACTTCCTCTCAGAACCCTAATACTGAGGGGGCGACCACATAAAGATTTCCGCCGCCTCTGCGGGGCAGAAAACACCAAGAGAGAAAGAGCTCTCCGGCAGACAGATTTCTACCAGGGAAATTCCTTCCCGGAGAGGGTTGATCATCGCCATCAACACCATCGTCAAGCTAGGATTCATCAAGATCATCATCATCATCCACACCATCATCTCCACCAGCACCATCATCACCACTCCATCCCGCTGTAACAATTGTGTTGAATACTTGCATAGTTCTTAGGGGAAACTTTCCCGGTGTTGATTACTATTGTAGTTGATGCTTGTGAGTGGAACCATTGGATTACTGTTTATGTTTAGATTGTTATCCATCACCATATCATCTTTGATCTTGATCCATATGATGTCTTGTGAGTAGTTCGTTTAGTTCTTGAGGACATGGGAGAAGTCATGTTGTTAGTAGTGGATTTGTGTTGAGATATTATTCAATGCTTTAGTATTTAAGTTGTGGTGCTATTCTTCTAGTGGTGTCATGTGAACGTCGACTACATGATACTTCACCATTTATGGGCCTAGGGGAATGTATTGTGTATTTGGCTACTAATTGTGGGGTTGCCAGAGTGACAGAAACTTGAACCTCCGTTAGGACACCTTTGCACAAGGGAGCATAGGATCTCAGAGCTTAAGGTTGTGGTTAGGTTTATATCTTAATTACTTTCCTGTAGTTGCGAATGCTTGCAGGGGGTTTAATCACAAGTATGTATTAGTCCAAGTAAGGTCGGTGCATTAGCACAGGTTCACCCACACAACACTTACAACACCAAAGGAAGGTACTCAGCTATTTGAAGCGAAAGCACTTGACAGAATTCCCATGTGTTGTTTGGTCCTTATAAGTATTTCCATCGGCTTGTCCTTTGCTAAGAAACGATTGGGCCACTTGCTGTGTTTGTTCTTTGCCTTTATTACTTGCACTTTGTTTCTTTGCTTTATCAGAAAACTCCTAAAAATCCGTTTTCTAAGTGTTTACAGAGATTTCCTGCTCCATACCACAAGTCAGCACCTTCTGCTCCTTGTTGGGATCGACACTCCTATTTATCGAAAGTACTGCGATACACCCCCTATACTTGTGGGTCATCAGTGGACAAAGCATCAACCAGATCAAGGGCACTCGCTTTGAGTACTATGCAAGGCGTGATGCTATGGGACAGCCATTGGAGGTACCAGGCCATCCAGAGCTGAAGCATCAAGTGGATCATCTCGACTTCATGTTGTATGATAGGAAGAAGGAGTTGGACAACGCCCGCGCCTACGCCAACCACAACTATGCCATTGCAGTCAAGAAGGACCAGACCCTCGCCATCCTTGTGAAGGAGCACAAGTAACTTTGCCGTCTGCGTGACAATAAGGATCGCATCATTGCTCGCCTTCATCACAAAGTGTTAGACTTGGAGGAGACCATTCATGAGCTGGACACGCAGCTTGAGGAGAGGGAGAACGAAGGTGAAGATATCCGTGGAGATCCCTACTCCTACCTCAGTGATGATGATGACTACCTGTAGGACCAAGCCATGGACTTCCACACTAATGATGATGACTCTTCCTTCATTAATGATGATGAAGCCACCAGTTCTGATGAGTAGTAGCACTTGAGCACTATCGTAGGTGTGAGTTGTATCCGGTACCACTATATCGTAGCTTCATAGAATGGTTCTTCAATCCATCTATTAACTTAGTGTGGTGTGTGTTTGTATTGGGTGCTATGAATGAATGAATGTATGAAAAGAAAGTTGCTAGTTGTCAAAACCCAGAGTCAAATTCAAAGTTTAAAAGATTTTCAAAAACAAATCCATGAACCTTAGAAATTTCCCTCTTGTCTCATGATCTATCTCAATCTTCAGATGCCTCGCGGAGGGAGCAACCCATCTCAAGACCCAATGCTAAAAATCTTGCAAATGTTGGTTGCTGACCGTGAAGATGGAAGAGATGAACGTCAAGCTAACTTAGCCACCCTTCAACAGATAGCTCAGATGGCCAATAATAATCAAGGCTATGGAAACCAGGACAACCATGGATCCAAGCTCAAGAACTTTCAGAACACCAATCACCCCATATTTAGTAAGTCTGAAGAGCCATTAGATGTTGATGACTGGCTACAGACCATGGAGAACAACTTAGAAGTCGCAGGTGTGGAGGCCAATGAGAAAGTATTATTTTCCACCCATTATCTGGCAGGTGATGCAAGAGCTTGGTGGAATAGCATTCGTACCATGAATGGAGGACATATGATGGCTTGATATGAATTCAAACTCAAGTTCAGCCGAACCCATGTGCCCCGAGTTTGATTCTGTGGATGAGGGATGAATTCAAGGAGCTAAAGCAGGGAAGGATGACTGTGCTAGAGTACCGTGACAGATTTCTGTCTCTGTCTAGGTATGCCCTGATGAGATTAGTACTGAAGCCAAGAAGAAGGAGAGATTCTTGAATGGTCTGCATGATCTAGAAGCCTTAGTGGATTTTGCAATCCACATGGAAGACAAGATCAACCTAGCCAACGAGAACCGCAAGCGTCGAATGATGCATCAACCAGGATCCCACCATACCCCGAACTATCGCCCCAACCCGGCTATAGGATATGCCCCGAGAAACAATATACCCCCTATGACCCGTCCGAACTATCCCAACCGTGTAGGAGGAAACCCTAGGCCCGGAGGAAACCACAACAACAATCCCGGCAACTCCAACAATTTCAACCGTGCACCGCCCAAGTCCAACAACCCCAACAACAAAAATATTTCCCCAAGTACTAGAAGCAATGTCATGCATGTTGCAGGAAAAGACAAGTCTTAGGTTACTTGTTTTGAATGCGGAATCAAGGGTCACTACTCCAATGAGTGCCCTAAGAACCTTGCAGCAGCCACCAATGTGAATGCACCAGCTCAGCAGCAGCGCCGTGTTCAGCTTGGAAGGAGATTCTCCCTAGAGAACTCACTCAACCGCAACGGCCGTCTATTTCACATGAATGCTGAAGTAGCCCAGGAAGCACCAGATTTCGTGCTAGGTATGTTTTCTGTTAACTCAGTACTTGCAAGAGTGTTGTTTGATTCTGGAGCATCGCACTCGTTTGTTACAGAAGAATTTGCATGCACTAGTAAGATTCAACCAACAAAATTGAAGCATGTTATGATAGTTCAAATACCCGGTTCAACCACCAAATCTAGAAAAAATTGCAAGGCCGTACCTATCAGAATCCATGGAATAGATTTTTATGCTAATCTAATAGTACTTTGAACCAAAGGTTTGGAAGTAGTACTAGGAATGGATTGGATGTCAAAACATAAAGGATTAATTGACTATGCCAAGAAATCCATAACCATGACTAGTACCACTGGTGTATCAGTAGAGCATGTATCTGAAACCTTGACCCGTCAATTCAAGTGCAACAAGATTCTAGCCCAACCAACCATTGACCAAGTCAGAGTAGTCTGTGAATACCCCGACGTATTCCCAGAAGTATTGCTCGGTATGCCCCTAGATCAGGATATTGAGTTTATAGTATGAACCCATAGCTCAGAGACCTTATAGTATGAACCCATCTGAATTAGTGGAGCTAAAAAAGAAACTGGATGCTATGCTGGAGATAGGTCTGATTCAACCAAGTGTGTCACCATGGAGATCACCTGTTTTATTTGTGGATAAGAAAGATGGAGGTAACCGTTTGTACATGGATTATCGGAAGCTGAATGATGTCACCATTAAGAACAAGTACCCACTGCCGAAGATAGAAGATCTGTTTGACCAGTTGACCGGTGCCAAAGTGTTTTCTAAGATTGTTCTTAGAACTGGTTATCATCAACTCAAGATTCGTGCAACGGATATTCCAAAGACTTCCTTTACCACCAGATATGGATTGTATTAGTACACTTTCATGTATTTTGGATTAACCAATGCCCCCGCTTATTTCATGAATCTCATGATAAGATTTTTATGAACTTCCTGGATAAGTTTGTCGTTGTTTTCATCGATGACATTTAGATCTATTCCAAATCAGAATAAGACCATGAGCTACACCTGCGGACCATCCTTGAAACCCTTAAGGAGCATTAGTTGTATGCCAAGTTTAGCAAATGTGAGTTCTGGTTAAAGGACGTAGGATTCCTAGGACATATCATGTCGGCAGGAGGAATTGATGCCGATCCTGCCAAGGTTAAGGATGTTGAAGAATGGAAAGCCCCAACCACTCAAACCCAAGTTCGCGCATTTCTCGGTTTAGCGGGATATGACCACAAGTTCGTAGAAGGATTCTCGAGCATGATGGCGCCTAAGTTGATGTAGGAGTGCTTCGTTGGAAACCCCAAGAGCAAGGTGAAAGACAAAGCAGCAAGTCTTCCTCGAGAGAGACCGAGGTTATCGAACCAGAAGGAGGAAGGAAAGCGTCTCAAAGGTGTTGCAAGAAACGTGGAAACCTGCACAACACAGACTCAAGACTTTGTCCCAACGAATCAGTGAGGTTGTCAAGCTCACTGATTTGCTGTAACAAAGGATTAAACGTATGGTGTGAAAGGTAATGGTTTGCAGCAAGTAAACAAGTAACACTGGAGGATGTATTGATGGTAAAGATTGGACCGGGGTCCATAGTTCACTAGAGGTGCTCTCCTTAGATAAACAACATGGCATGAAGGGTAAACAAATTACAGCAGGGAAATTGACAGGAACTGAGCAAGGCATAACAATACAATTACTAGTCAGAAAGATCCTATGAGATTCGATTGGGCAATACAACAAGATACATAGACCGCCATCCAACTGCATCTATGACTAGAAGTCCACCTTCAGGTTATCATTAGAAACCCCTCCAGTATTAAGTTGCAAGAAACAGACAACTGCTTTAAGAAAAGTGTGTAAGGTAAACAGTCCACATGTTCCATGAACAATAGACCATTGTTTTCTCCCTAATGGCAACAACACATTCTACAACCGAAGAAATTTATGTCACTTCCCTTGGAAACTAGAGGCATGAACCCACTATCGAGCATAAATACCCCCTCTTGGAGTCACTAGCAACTACTTGGCCAAGATATCTACTAACAACGAAGAGCATGCCAGATCACAAACAACATAGACATGATAGAATCATAAAGACAAAACCATTAATCAAACCAACATAATAATCTCAATATCCATCGGATCCTTGCAAACACAACATGCATGATTACAAATAGATTAGATCTTGATCATCAACGAAGCTCACAAGATCTATACATGAAAGCACAAAGGAGGAGATACAACCATCTATCTACTACATGGACCCATAGTCCAAGGTGGAACTACTCACGCATCATACCGGAGAGAAGGCCTCCGGGATGATCTCCCCTCCGGCAGGGTGTTGGGAAGAACTTCAGATCCCCCTGATCTAGGGACGATGGTGGAGGCGGCTACAGACGATTTCGTGGATATTTGATCGGGTACCCAGGGTTTCTGCATCGAGGGCTTCTTATAGGTGAAGGGGGAGGCCGAGGCGGCGGCCAGGGTGGCCAAACCCTAGCCAGGCGCGGGCCCGCCTATGGACGCTCCTGGGGGGGTCTAGCCCCTCTGGCTCCCCTTTGGACTTCTTGTTCCCCACGGAAAGTAATTGACTTTGACATTTGTCCCGTCCAATTCCGATAATATTTCTTTACTAACTTTTCTGAAACCAAAAACAGCAGAAAATAGGCATCTGGCACTGTTGCAACTTGTTAATAGGTTAGTACCATAAAACATGTAAAAAGCACCTCAAAGTGTAGACTAGTAAAGCAAAGTAGATACTAAACGAGCATGGAGCATAAAAATTATGGATATGTTTCCGACGTATCAACATCCCCAAGCTTAACTCCTGCTCGTCCTCGAGTAGGTAAGTGATAAACAGAATAATTTTTGAGGTGAACATGCACCCTCACAATAAAGATCCAACTATTTGCAAGCATTGAAAGATGGGATCAAAGAACTCTAAACATGTGCATGAAAGGATGGAGTTCTAACAGTAGGACATAGTAACTATGCATGCAACATGGAAAGCTACAAACAAAGATCATGAATAACATGCATTGAAAAACGTTTGTTTGTTTCACATACAAAAAACATAGCATAGTGGCAATCAGCTTGTCCCTCATAGAGTAGCAATATAGATGCATAGGACACCTGCAAAGTTCACAAGGATGACTAGAAACAAATAGCATAAGAACAAGTAATGTCACAATATGCATCAATTAATAAGCTTTGGAACACTGCACACAGAATGACAACTATGCTCTCTTAATGGTGCCTAAAGGTAGAAGGTGGAGACTCAAATGACAGTGGAAGAAAGGCCTTTTTGTAATGGAAGCAGGGATTACAAGATTCAAAAAGAGCTTCCAAAAATTATGGTACTTGTTAGCTTTCAGCCCTCATTGCCCCTATCGTAAGCATCTTGAAGTGGTTAAGGTTAAAGTGGCAAAGCTGGAGTATATGCTTGACAAAGTATAAGTTGGCAATCTCAAGTCCCTTGAATACGAGGGCCACACCTCATGGATACTCAACTTTGGGCCCAGACAAGTTCTTGTCATTGTAAGTATTTGCATCTCATTGAGAACTGCCAACGGGGTACCCCTTGCACATGGTACAGGAGCTTTCCCATAATCAAAATGACAAGGCAAGCAGACAATGAGCATCTCAGCAATCTTTTTATTTACCATATGCGTAGCTTTTTATTGAGAATGCTTCATAGATAGCTCACTATGGTGATGCTGCAAGTTTCCACCATGATTAGGCATGGCTTAGGCTAGCGGCCCAGGCATTTCTCTAACATAGAATACAAACTCCATGGACTTACAAGTTCCCTCTTATTTTCATACTGGTGACATCCATAGACAAAAGAGCATGATATCAACTGAGTACAAAAGTACAAGTGCAATGTTGAAAACGTTCCCCGTGACAGCACGGTTCTGCTAATTCCAACTTATAAGTGCAAGCATATACAACAAAGTTGTCACAATGGTTCAAGTTATTTAGGGGCAAAGAATAAAGTGTGCCATCAAGTTCGTGAGGGCTTTAATCACTAAGTTTTCACATAATAAAATAGTTTTTAATTGGAAGATAGTTGAAAACAAGAATATACTTGGAATGGTGTAACACACCATGCATAGGAGTTTATAGTGGACACTTTGTAATAACTTGGTTTCTTGGGAGTTGGAAGCATGATTAGAATTTACTCATACAAGTGGATGCTAGAAAAAGACTGGGAGCAACCAACTAGGAGAGCATAATGGCCATAATCATGCAATGCAACAAAGCATACTAATCAAAGCAAAGAATGGTACTACAGGTCAAGGACTAAACGATCATAGAGGCTAATGGTGACTTGTCATAGTCATAACATGGTGTAAGCATGTGCCAAGTTAACCCAATCAAAGCATCAAAGGAGAATACCACAATACTATGCTCTTGCATGCTAAAACAACGCATAATTTCTTCAAGGCACACTAATCAAACCCAATTGTTTGTAACAAGACATGCTACAACAATAATCACTAATCATAATGCTAAAACAACACCTAGCATTTCATGCTAAAGTCTAAGTGACAGTCAATGCAAGCTCCTCAAGCACTTCAAGCAAGAACTTACTACTCATTTCCAACACCAAGCAAACTTATTTTAAAAAAAACACAGTGAGAATGGGGGTCCAAACTTACTTTATTCAAGCAAACTAAACAACCTAAGCAAAGCAAACGAAAACTAAGACGCTCCAAGAACAATGCAACTGTGCATGAAACAATAAAAACGAAGTGTCTAGACAGACCTGAGCTTTTTATTGATGAAGAAGGGGATGCCTTGGGTATCCCCAAGATTTGACGCTTGTACCTCTTGGATATTTCTTGGGGTGACACCATGGTGGCATCCCCAAGCTTGAGCTTTTGTCCATTCTTCATCTCATTACATCATTCTCTCTTTACACCTGAAAGTTTTTCTTTATACAAAACTTCACACAATCTTCATTAGCAACATTAGCTTATTCAAAAGATATTAGACCGCTAGAAAAGCTTTGGAACAGCAAGGCTTTTCACTAAAAACACAATATAATGTAGTAACTCCTTCAAAATCTCAATTTACCTGAAGAGAACTCAAAAAGGAATCAATAAGAAGCAAATGCAAATAATGGCAGAAATCTGTCAAAACAGACCAACAGGTAGAAACCGATTTTTTCGAACATCTTCTGTTGCTCAAATTAAAAAGTGTTAAACTAACGAAAGTTAGCTAACATACTGGGGGATTTATTCGTAACTTTTGAGCTTAATACAAGTTACAGAGACTCCTCACGAATTTATTTGGTGGAGGACAGAAATATGTTTCGGGACAACAACTCCCCAAATCTTACTTCCCTCTCATTAGAGGTCATTCTTGGCACAAAAAGCAAATAAAAAGGATAAGGAGAGATCATTACTGAAGTAATAACTTCCAAGACTCAAGGAAACTCTAGGGTTATCTACCAACAAGTACTTTTCTTTAACGCCTTTAAGTTAGGCACAAGAAGCAAGAAGAATCAAGTGTTTTCAAATGAGGAAGCATTAATATCAAATCTTGCTTTCAAAGGAGGAGCAAAAAGCAACTTCTCTCTCCTCATAGGGAAGTGTTCAATACCTTTCTTGAATGGAAATTGATATTTGATGGTGCCTTCTTTCATATCAATGATAGCACCAACTGTTCTAAGAAAAGGTCTTCCCAAAGTAATAGGACAAGAAGCATTGTATTCAACATCCAAAACATAGAAATCCACAGGGACATAAGCATTGTTAACCATAATGAGAATATCATTAATACTCCCCATGAGTTTATTTTTAGCATTATCATTGAGTGGGACATCAAAATAACAATCTTATAATGGTGGCAAATCAAGCATTTCATAAATCTTCCTAGGCATAATACAGATACTAGAACCAAGATCACATGAAGCTTTGAGATCAAAGTCATTCACTTGCATATTAATAATGGGTTCCCAACTATCTTCTACTTTCCTAGGAATATAAGCTTTGTGTTTTAGCTTCTCTTCCTTAATTTTAACAAGAGCATATGTAATGTGTTTTCTAAAGGCAACATGCATATCACTAGCATCAGGACTTCTAGCAAGCTTTTGTAGGAACATAATCACTTCAGAAATATTGCAACCATCAATATCAAAGTCAAGCTTAGCATCACTAGTAGTAGGATCAATAGGATTTGGCATAGTAGGAGGAGGAATAGGGACTACTTGTGGTTTAGTGGTGATGGTGCACACACTATTGTTTCTATCAATTTCAGCTTCCCTTTCCCACTTAGCATGAAGTTGAGCTAACAGCCTAAAATTTACATCAATTGTAACTTGTATGGCATGAGAAGTAGCAAAAGTGTTTTCCATAGTTTCAGGTTTAGCAACCATTTTATTAATCAAGGAGGACTAAGCTTCAGACAAAGGGGATATATTTTTCTCAACAGTTAAAAGCTTTTCCTCTAGTCTTATTGAAAGTGGTTTGTTTACTAATAAAGTCCTTGAGCCTGACTTCAAGTTCAGAGGGAGCACTTCTAGCATTATTTTAAGAGCTTCCATAACAATTGCCATTATTAGGAGGATAAGGCCTATAATTGTTGTTGCTACAAAAATTATTCCTATAGGCATTGTTATTGAAATTGTTGTTTCTAATGAAGTTCACATGAACTTGCTCTTCTTGAGCAACCAAATAGGCTAAGGGAACACTATTAGGATCTAGAGGATCTTTCCCATTAACAAGCATAGCCATAATAACATCAATCTTTTCACTCAAAGAGGAAGTTTCCTCAACAGAATTTACCTTCTTACCATGGAGCCCTCTCAACATGCCATTCAGAGTAGTTAAGCATAATATTGTCAAGGAGTCTTGTTGTAGCAGCCAAGGTGAGGCCCATGAAAGTACCTCCAGCAGCTGAATCTAGTAGGTTCCTTGAAGAGTAGTTCAAACCTGCATAAAAAGTCTGGATAATCATCCAAGCAGTGAGTCCATGAGTGGGACAATTCTTCACCAAAGTTTTCATTCTTTCCCAAGATTGAGCAACATGTTCATTATAAAATTGTTTAAATTTCATAATGTCACTTCTCATAGCAATAATCTTAGCAGTAGGATAGTATTTTCCAATAAAAGCATCTTTGCACTTAGTCCAAGAATCAATACTATTTTTAGGCAAAGAAAGAAACCATTCTTTAGCTTTTCCTCTCAAGGAGAAAGGAAAAAGCTTGAGCTTAATAATATCTCCATCTACATCCTTATACTTTTGCATTTCACAGAGTTCAACAAAGCTATTGAGGTGGGCAGCAGGATCATCAGAACTAGCACCAGAAAATTGCTCTCTCATCACAAGATTCAACAAAGCAGGATTAATTTCATAAAAGGTAGCCTCAGGAGCAGGTGGAGCAATAGGTGTGCTAAGGAAATCATTGTTGTTGGTGCTAGTGAAGTCACACAACTTGTTGTTCTCAGCAGAGTTCATTTTGGCAAAGGTGGGCAAGCCAAAAACAGCAGCAATAGCTAGAGCAGGAACTAATTTTTTTGTATTTTTTAATAAAGAAAGCAAACCAAACTAGAATAATTTTTTGGGTTTTTTGGAAAGAGTAAAACAAAACCAAGAAAGGAAAACAAAGAAAACTAAAAACAAAGTAAAGAGAAAGGAAGTGAAGGACTCCCCTAGTGAAGACGTCCTTGGCCTCCCCGGCAATGGCGCCAGAAAACTTGTTGATGGTGCCTAAGTTGATGTACGAACGCTTCGTTGGAAACCCCAAGAGCAAGGTGTGAAGCGGCACATCAGCAAGTCTTCCCTCAGTAGAGACCGAGTTTATCGAACCAGAAGGACGAAGGAAAGCGTCTCAAAGGTGTTGCAAGCAACATGGAAACCTGCACAACACAGATTCAAGACTTTGTCCCAACAAATCAGTGAGTTTGTCAAGCTCACCGGTTTGCTGTAACAAAGGATTAAACGTATGGTGTGAAAGGTAATGGTTTGCAGCAAGTAAACAAACAACAGTGGAGGATGTATTGATGGTAAAGATTGGACTAGGTCCATAGTTCATGTATATCTGGATGTCACAAATCTCGTATATAGACATTTTTCATGTATATCCGGACGACGCTTTTGATTCCATTATGGAAGTACAACGCTAGAGGTGCTCTCCTTAGATAAACAACATGGCATGAAGGGTAAACAAATTACAGCAGGGCAATTGGCAGGAACTGAGCAAGGCATAACAATGCAATTACTAGTCAGGAAGATCCTATGATATTTGATTGGGAAATACAACAAGATACATAGACCACCATCCAACTGCATCTATGACTAAAAGTCCACCTTCAGGTTATCATCCGAACCCCCTCCAGTATTAAGTTGCAAGCAACAGACAACTGCTTTAAGCAAAGTGTGTATGGTAAACAGTCCACATGTTCCATGAACAAGAGACCATTGTTTTCTCCCTAGTGGAAACAGCACATTCTAGAAGCGAAGAGATTTTTGTCACTTCCCTTGGAAACTAGAGGCATGAACCCACTATCGAGCATAAATACCCCCTCTTGGAGTCACTAGCAACTACTTGGCTAAGATAGCTACTAACAATGGAGAGCATGCAAGATCACAAACAACACAGACATGATAGAATCATAAAGACAAAACCATTAATCAAACCAACATAATAATCTAAATATCCATCGGATCCCCGCAAACACAACATGCATGATTGCAAATATATTAGATCTTGATTATGAACGGAGCTCACAAGATCTATACATGAAAGCACAAAGGAGGAGATACAACCATCTAGATACTACATGGACCCATAGTCCAGGGCAGAACTACTCACGCATCATACCGGAGAGAAGGCCTCCGGGATGATCTCCCCTACGGCAGGGTGCCGGGAAGAACTTCAGATCCCCCTGATCTAGGGATGATGGTGGCGGCGGATACAGACGGTTTCGTGGATATTTGTCACATCCCAAGATTTTCCAAATCTTGTAATGTGAAAAATAAATGAATAAAATAAAACTTTGTTGATTTTCAGGGTGAGAAGAAACTTTTTGAATCCAATTGGAAACTTTCAAAACCTATTTGGATCAAATAAAATCCTAAAGGGATTTAAAAGGATAAATAAACAATAAATCTCAAAATATTTAAAATTACTATTTTTGGATCTTTTAATAAAAGATTTGGTTTTCAAAAGAAAAAAAAGAAATATAAATAAGGATTATTTTATAGAGCCAAATTAAACCTTGGCCAAACTTTTGAAATAAAATATTTTGTTTTGATTAAAGAGTAAAGGTTTATTTAAACAAAACAATGAGTGTTTATTAATAAACCAAATTTATTAAAGTAAAGGCTTTTCCCATTTTAAATAAACATTAAAACTTATTAAATTATTTTAAATAAGTTTTCCAAGTGTTTATTATTTTCAAATAAAACCTACTGAATGGTTTGGTACTATTTTAGATTTCAAAAAGATAAAGTTTTTATTAAAGCAAATTCTATTTGATTTAATAACTAAGGTCCATTTATTTAATTATTAATGGGTCCTAAAAAGAATAAAATTATTTTGTATTGGACTGTGATTTGTGTTGTTAAATAGAGGTAAACTCAATATAAAGTTTAGTGGAAGTTTATTTGATTTGGTTGTTTGATTTGTGATTTGAATTTCAAAACAGAAATTGAATTGGAAAAAGGAAAACGTTTCAGAACAGAAAAAAATATAGAATCAAACCAACCCAACCCAACAAGCCCACTAGGCCCAGTGAGCCCACTCCCCTCTCACCCCGCAGAAAAACGTTTCGCACTCCGCAACTCACCCACTCAGCGACTGACCGGTGGACCCCGTTCCTATTCCTTCTCTCTCGCTGCCAGAGGACCCCACAGCCACGCGGTCATCTTCCCCACCCGCGACCTGTTCTTCCCCAGACACCGCTGCCGTTCATGCCGTTAAACGCTCGCTTGATTACGCCTTAATGTCGCGTTAATCCCTCGCGCGTGACCATGCAGTGATAAACGCCAGCATCTTCTCTTTCTTTCCCCTCTGTCGCCCCACCTTAGCACGCCCCCAGGCCGCTCTAATTCCTCTCCGAGCACCTCTGTCTCCGACGACTCTCCCTGCCGATTCCGGCCGGACCTTGCCGCCCCTTACCTCCCCGAGCACACGGGCAAGTTCCCCAGGCCCTGGCGCATCTTTCTGCATCCGCAGCTCGCTCGCGCGTGCCTCTAAGCCTCGACAACAACGACTCCAAGCGCCGCCACCGTCTGTTTCAACTCCGGCGAGTGCCCAGGTAGCATCCGTCCGCCCCTTCCCCTCTTGTTGACGCACGCAAGTTCTACTCTCCCTCGCGCGTCTAACAGACCCCTTGTCTCGTACTTCAGTACCTTGTAGCCCCGCCCCAACGTCGACCAGAGCGTGCTCGATGCCGAGCGAACTCTGGTGAGCAATCCAGGGCAACCACGAGCGCCCCTCGACCCAAGAAGACTACGTTGAGCATCAGCACGAACCTGCGAACACGGTGAGCATACTCCCTTCCTTCCTTGCTTCCTGCATCGCCAGTCGTTGCCGCCGTCGACCGCCATGCCACAAAGCAAGAAGCCGCGCCCGTCCTTGGTCAAGATAGTTGAGTCGTTGGATGCGAATCCTGCGGTTGTGTTAGATTCACTTAAACGAAAGGGTATGCGATGATCTAAGCCGCACATGCCCCTTTTAATCCTGTGGTTTGTATCGCTCGATCCACACGAATCGGTACCGCCCAATAAGAAACAGCCACGTGGCTCAAGGTTCCATTTAAAACAGATTTGAATCTATTAGATTTGTGATTTTGTAAATTGCACAACTTTTATTCTACACGTCCAAATTTTGCAAACTTTATATCAATGGAATCAGTGGAACAAGCCCTAGCCAACCATGCCATTTGTTTAGTAAAAATGATTGTTTTTGCAGAAACTTATGAATGCTTGTTTAGATTATAAAAATTGTTCTAAAATGATTTTGGGGATAAAATCTTTGGAAAATGGTGTGATTTGAACCTACTGACCATAGGAAACACTTTTTGGTTTCAAAAATGTATTTGGTGAAACAAAAGAATGAATCTTGGATTTAAAACCAATTCTAGTCAAATAAAAATATAGTTTATTTATTAAAAATGGTTTTGGAAGAAAACTTTTGGGAAATGTTTTGTTTTAAACTCTCTGACCCTAAACACAAAGTTTTATGGTTTGAAAACACATTTTGTGAATCCTATAGATTAATGCCTTATTGAAAACATTTTTTACACCACATAAAATGATACCTTGTTTTGAAAATGGTTTGTGAAGTGAAATCTTTTGCAAATGACCTTGCCACTTTCCAAAATGACCATTAGGTGTTTTCAAATGTTTATGACCCATTAGGAACCACTTTTTCAAATAAAACAAAGCTTGGCATGCTTGCATGCATTATCTTGTTTATATGGTTTTATGTGATGAATTGCTTGAATGGTAGATTGAACTTGGGCCTTGCTTGATTGAATTGTAGTGACTTGAAGAGTGTGATTGTAGCAAGGACAAGGAGTGAACTTATACTCTACCAAAAAGGCAAGTGATGCTTCATACTTTTGTTCCCATTACTTTCACTATTCATTAGTGATTTTTCTAAGTAAAACTTGCATGGAATTTTTGCTAAGTATAACCATGCTATGGGAAATCCTAGTAGATGAAACCTTAGTAGAAAATTTTCTAAGTTAAGACTCCTACTACTATCAAGCTTAGCTTAGCTAATAGAAAACAAGGTTGGAATATACATTCATACTATGGAAAAATTTCTAAGTCTGAGGACTTGTGTTTTTGTTTAATAAAACAACTAAGTTAATGAATCACCTGGGTGGAATGGTAATTGCTTGGTGGTTTTTGGTTGAGTGGTTCACAAGGACCATGTTTATGGTTTACCTTGTGTATCTCACTTGTGGATGGCCACCCAGGAACAAAGAGATTTGAGATGTCAAATGTTGAGAAGCTTCAAGTGCAGCCACTTGGCATTATGGGCTCTGCCTGGATCACATAGGTTGCTAGAACTTAGCCATTTGGACAGTTGGTGGTAGTGGAATGATAGGTTGGAACCCGTCCATTTGGTCTAAGGAAAGGCTTCTAAAAGATCTTGTCTTGGGAAACCAAGTCTTGTGGGGAAAGTGCACCACCTCTGCAGAGTGTAAAATCTAAGTACTTAGCCATGTCCCTGGCAAAGGACAATTTGAGCATCAATACATGGAAGCTATCAAGAATCTCATCATCCAAATTTCTAAGTTAAAAACTTGTGGTTGAACAAGGGTTAAAGGATCTTCAATCTTTTATTGGGAGATGCCTTGGGAAAGATTTTGTCAAAGCAAAACTTAGTATTTTCAAATGATAAGGAAAAATCTATTTTTGAGCAATGCAAGCCTCAACTCCACTTAGCCAAAAGCATATAGATGATAGACTCCACTATACTACCATAGTATCACTTGCCAATACAATTCAAATGTATTGACCCTTGTGGCTGTAACTTGTTATGTTGCAGGTTTGATTGATTTAGTGAAGTGTGTTGATTAGGATTACAAAGTCTACAACAATATGTTCACTGTGGCACTTTGAAGATGAAGGACCCCATGCTTATAGATATTCTGCTGCAATGTAATGTAATAGCCAAATGAGCTATGTAAGATGTAATAAAATTATGTTATTCCTGGTTATAAAGTTGTATTATGACCTTTGTTTCTTGATATTACATCTTAACTGTGGATGCTAGCTATCGATCCAGGGACTAGCATTGTAAACACAGGGGACTCTACCTTATTAAAGGCTGGGAACCTTACAATATTTGATCGGGTACCCAGGTTTTCTGCATCGAGGGCTTCTTATAGGCGAAGGGAGAGGCCGAGGCGGCGGCCAGGTTGGCCAAACCCTAGCTACGCACGGGCCCACCTATGGCCGTTCCTGGGGGGGTCTGGCCCCTATGTCCGGTCCCTCTGGCTCCCCTCTGGACTTCTTGCTCCCAACGGAAAGTAATTGACTTTGACGTTTGTCCCGTCCAATTCCAAGAATATTTCTTCACTAACTTTTCTGAAACCAAAAACAGCAAAAAACAGGAATCTGGCACTGTTGCAACTTGTTAATAGGTTAGTACCAGAAAACATGTAAAAATCACCTCAAAGTGTAGACAAGTGAAGCAAAGTAGATTCTAAACAAGCATGGAGCATCAAAAATTATGGATACGTTTCTGACGTATCAGAGCATCGCAAGACCCATGACCCAATTGTTGAAGAAAGACAAAAAGTTTGAATTGATGGACAAATGTGAAGCAAGTTTTCAAGAGCTCAAGAAGAGATTGATTTCAGCCCCAATCTTGATTATGTCGGATATCAAGAAGCCTTTTGATGTGTATTTGACGGATCCAAGGTTGGTCTCGGATGTGTGTTAATGCAAGAAGGCAAAGTCATATCCTATCTATCTCGACAACTGAAGCAACATGAGCCGAATTACCCTACCCATGACTTTGAACTAGCAGCCGTAGTTTTAGCCTTGAAGACATGGCGGCATTACCTCATGGGTAACCGCTGTGAGATTTATTCAGATCACAAGAGCCTGAAGTATTTTTCACCCAGAAGGAGCTAAATATGAGGCAAAGGAGATGGATCGAGTTAATCAAGGACTATGATCTTGACATTCACTATCACCCCGGCAAGGCCAATGTAGTAGAAGATGCTCTTAGAAGATTGCCGTGTCGATTGAACACCTTGATAAAAGAAACCCAGAAAAGTTTGCATGAGTAGATGGAAAATTTTAGAGTGGAGCTAGTTAGTAAAGGATTTTTGGATAGCATATAACTTCAACCCACTTTGATCAGTCAGATCAAGGAGGCGCAGAAAGGAAATGCTAGTATCGACAGAATCAAACGTTGTATCAGTACAGGGAAAGATGAAGAAGGAGTTTTGTGGTACAAAGGACGTATCTGTGTACCAGCAGATTCCGATATGAAGCAAGCTTTTTTGCAAGAAGCCCATGATACTCTTTATTCAATCCACCCTGGAGGAACCAAGATGTATCATGATTTGAAGGAGCAATTTTGGTGGTATAAGATGAAGAGAGAAATCGGAAGCTACGTAGCCAATTGTGATATCTGTCAGAGAGTCAAAGCGGGACATCAGAGACCTGCGGGACTTTTGCAACCATTGAAGATCCTAGAATGGAAATGGGATTTAGTTGGAATGGATTTTATCACCGGTTTGCCTACATCTAGTAGGGGAAATTACTCTAATTGGGTCATAGTGGATAGATTGTCCAAAGTAGAAAATTTCTTACCAGTGAAGACCACTTACCAGAGTTCGAAGCTAGTAGAGTTGTACATTGCTAGGATAGTCAGTTTACATGGAGTCCCCAAGAACATTGTGTCGGATTGAGGAACTCAGTTTACCTTGAGGTTTTGGAAGAAAGTCTAAGAAGGATTAGGAACAAGGCTGGATTTCAGCACAGCTTATCACCCATAGACTGATGGACAAACGGAGCAAGTGAACCAGATACTCGAAGGTATGTTGAGAGCTTGTGTTTGGAATATGGATCTAAATGGGACGACTGTATGCCTTTCGCAGAATTCTCATACAACAACAATTACCAAGCCAGTTTGCAAATGGCCCCATTTGAGTTTATGTATGGAAGAAAGTGTCGTACCCCACTAAATTGGTCAGAAGTAGGAGAGAGTCAGATTTTCAGACCTGACATCCTAAGAGAAGCCGAAGAGTGTAACATCACAAAAATACAACACTTGGATCATCAAACTCTAAGCATCAAAATTAGGGTTAACAAAAACTTTTCTAAATAAAATTATGAAAGCATGCATATGTGTATGCATTTAATTTGAAATTCTTTTGAACCACCTTGTTTGTGTGTTTCCTTGCTTGTAAAATGTTTCTTAGGTGAAATAAACATCATCTAAAACATTTCCCACACTTTTCCCAAAGACAAATAAAGCAAAACAAATAAAATAAAGGAAAGGTCATTTTGACCAATTTAACTCCCATGCCTACTTTGGTTGTCTCAAACTTTCAGAACCTAACAGAAACTTTTCTGGATCTTTGCACCCCTTGATTGTACTCATAACAAAGTATCAAGGTCCACTTTGTGATCATCTAGAAACTTTCAAATGCATAGTTTAAATGACAATTCAAAATTGAATCTTTATCATATGGGAAGATCCCACTTTTTCAAAAACCACTCAAACAAGCTCAACTTTCAAAACCCAAGCATCTGCAGACTCACCAGCACCAATCTAGCACACCCACCAAAAATCTTTTCAAAATTCAAAACTTGAATTCATGCGGCCATTTCATCAAACACTTGGCAGACACAAATCAAACAAAATCAAAACACTATAGTGTGCAGTGTTTTGAGCCTAACTGGTTCCCTATCTAGCTCACAACCATCTCAGTAGATCATCTAGCAAGATTAACCAATCACTAGCACCACTGTGAGCTTGCCAACATCATCAATGGTGAAGAGCCGAATGCATCCTTGCCACCCCAGTTTAGACAGCAAGCTAGGAAGGAAACTAGCCGTGCCAACCTTGTCTGGGAGATCACCCATGCCTCACCGCCCCTCTGGACCAGCCCTGCCTCGAAGACACCGACCATAGCACCAAGGAACGCCGCGCCCGTGCCTCTGCCAACCGTGCCGAGCATGCGCCAGAGCGCCACCCTCGACCGAAGTCCACAGACCGTAGCCGCCCTCGCCGCATGCATACACGATCACCACCGACCCAGAGACCATGCCGCACAACCACCGCTCGCCGTCGAAGACGCCGCCTCTGCCACGCAGAGCGTCGCGTGTTCTAGACCAAACCTCACCGCCCCACGTCTCGCCACCGTATCGTTGAGCATCGCCAGTGAACACCACACCGTCCCCTACCTTTGCCAATGGCCGTCTGTACCATCGCCCCCGACGAGCTCACCGTGCGCCCCGTCGGTCCCCTCGCTCGACTATAAATAGAGGCCACCCTCAGCCAAATTGAGCACACCATTCTACTCCCCTCTCCGCATTGATCGTGCCACACCGTTCCCGGAGCAAGGCGAGGAACACCTCGTCGGAATTTCACCGGAGCCCGCCGCCTCTAGAGAAGAAGGGAGACAACGATTGGAGCCGCCCCAGGAGGAGCCACCGGTACCAGGAGATTCGCCATCGTCGACTTCGTCATTCGCCCGCCTCGCCGACCCTTGCCTGAACCCCGGTGAGCCCCCAGCAACCCCCACTGGCCGCGCTAGATTTCTGTCTCGCCGGCGTTTCCCAACGTCGACGATGACTTTCAGCCGTTGGATTAGAACCAGATCGAACGTCCCACATCGCACCATACCGCTTCGCACCCCCTGTCTCACTGACAAGTGGGGACAACCACTTAAGCAGCCCGCGGAAGCGCTATGCTTAGCAGGCCGTCCCGTTAACCTTTCCCGCGCAGCCCAGTTATTTGAATTAAACCTTTTCCATTTTATTTCAAACACACTTCTGTACCCAGTTTCAAAAATCAACCCAGGTTGATTCAGTGCACCAAATTGAATGAAACCAATTTTGTTAGAAAGGTCTGGGAATGCTGAATCCAAGCCCGTTGGATTCAAGTCATTTGGATCTATAGATCACCCCTGGTAAAAATAACAAGGCAGAAGCTTTTCTGCATTCAAACATTTTTCAAATTTTAACCATAATAGCTTTTGAGTTGATTCCAACTCTCAAAAATCACAGTTAACCATACATTTCAGAATATATAAAAATATATAGGTTTACTTACAGAAATAATGTTCAAGTAATAAAAGAATGCACCATAGGCATTTCTAGCCACTTTAATTAACTAAAATAAAATGGTAAAACCTTATTAAATTGTGACACCACTTTAAATCAAATTCCCATGGACTAAAATATGTGGTGATGACATGTGTCAACATGATCCCATGTTTGGTTTGGAGAATATTAAATCTTAAGTAGTTTTTCAATGAGTAGAAATTACTTTTCTAGAAATAAAAGAAATTAAACCAAGCCTTAATCTTGTAATGTTAGAGATGATGGTAGATCATCTATAGGACCCATGTGTGTGATGATTGCAAGTAGTTAAGTATTGTTTGGTGATTGTGTACATCGTATTTATTTATAGACGCTAGTACCGACCAAGGATACGAGGAGGAAGGAGGATTCTACGAAGAAGAAGCCGAGGAGAACTTCAACCACTACTCTGCACAAGGCAAGCCTAATACTAATAGTTGAATGTGCAAGCTATCACTTGCAATTTAGCAAGCTTTACTCCTCAAGTTGACCAATGCCAGCTACCACTTGCAAGATACCCTACTTCTGCAAGCTAATACTTGCTTGTTACCATGACCACTATATGCCTTAAGTATATGTGATCATATCCACTGGATAAACCAATCCTAGTTTTACTTGCAATCTCCTTACTTTATTTCTTTATCAAAGCTCTTACCTAGATTTGACCTAAGTGAATGGTAGATACTAGAAAGATATGTGAAGGTTGCATGAAGGAGCATAAAACTTGGCCTAAGCTAGATAATCTTGATGTCATCCTAAGTCATGATATTGAACTGAGTTAAAACTCCACTAGTTTACCACTCCTCATTAGTGCTTACCCCCACCTGTAGATGCTAGTACTAAGCATAAAACTTGATCAACTTTAGATGTGAATACTTGGTGGAAAAATGGTTATGAAAACCTTGGAATGATGGATCATTCTATTGAAATGTTTTGGACATGTGTTTCCGAACACCTGGTGATTTTGGTGATGAAAATGTTGAGGCATGAGCCTTAGCCCTTTATAAAACTGATGGTTGTCTGGATGCGATACCATTCCAATTTTATCCTACAACCACAATACCCGAAGATTGGGTAGGGCTTGACTGGAAACTTATATACCGTAGTATTAGTTCCCTCACGGCCAAGGTCTGAGCTGAGGCTACCTTGTGAAGATTGTCCACCTGTGCAGTACCCAAGATGACAGTTGGTCATGGTTGGGAGGCCAAACTCACAGGAGAGGTGCTTATACTAGGGTGTGTAATTGAAAGGTTAGGATTGACTATCCGCATACTGAGTATGGTGAATTCAGGATTTGTTCCTGACGGATGTATCGAATGTTGTGGTGAAAGTGTACAATCTCTGCAGAGTGTCAAACTATTCGAATAGCGTCATGATTATGGACAGTTGGAGTGGCCATACTGTTCCCCCGTCAGACTTTTCAAAATGACTTGTGAAATGAAGTGAGACTTTGACTTGACCACAACAGGGTTGTGATATGAAGTACAAGTTCCCATTTAGGTGTTATAAAACTTCAACTAGCATTCGTTGCTCCTAAACTTAGTAGAGATAAACCTGGCTTTTGCAAAATAACCCTAGAGCCTAGTGTCCTATTATCAAAACCCCCTTTCACTTGTTAGTATTAGTTTGCGAGTACTTAAAGAGTACTCATGGCTTTGTCCCTGGCTATTCCCATGGCCAGACTATGAAGAGGAGTACCTGGAGGATGGACCCCAGGAAGGTTACGACAACTAGGATCATCTCCCATCGTCAGTATTGCCTGTGACCCAGAAGATGGAGCTTCGCCTACGCTACCGTTATTATTACGTATTCCGCTGCTTGATGTTGTATTAATAACTGGATCATGAGATCCCTATTTGTGCAAGAACTTATGTACGGTTTTGTAATGGATGATGTACTATGGTATCCAATTCTGTTATGTCTCGCAAAAATAGTAATCCCAGGATTGTGATGTATGGCATAACAGGCATCTGGGATTAAAAATCCGGGTGTTAACAAGTTGGTATCAGAGCCATCCTGACCATAGGAGACCCTAGTTAGACTGGACATTTGAACCAAAAACTTAGTTTCAAAACCAAAGAAAACAAATATTTACAAAAACATATTCTCATTCTTATCCCTTTGACTCTTTCATGAAAATTCATGTTCTTCAAAAACCTTTGCAAACTACATAAAATTTTGACACACTTGATCACTCTAGTAACTTACTCATCCTATATTCATATAGATGGACGTGAAGTACAGCAAGTTTTATCAGTTGGGGAATGGAGGAGACCGTATCTTTGAGAGGGATTTGGACCAGCTTTCGGAACTTCTGGAGCATCCGCACCCCGAGTTCTTGGGAGCTTAGCTCAATGATCAAGGAGGAGAAGATCTGCAGTGGCTAATTGTTGCAAGTCTCAGAGGAAAGATTGAACCTCCCACTGCGGAAGGAATTCAGTTTACCTTAAGAGAGAACAACTTGCTCGATGGACTTGCCAGGGCCATGGAGGAAGCTCTTTCCCGTCTGTGTGGGCAGAGCATCAATCAGATCAAGGGTACTTGGTTTGAGTTTTGCCCGAGGCGTGATGCAAATGGACAACCACTGGAAGCCCGATACCACCCCGAGCTAAAGATTCAATTGGACCACCTTAGCTTCATGATGTACGATCGTCAGCAGGAGTTGGACAATTGCCGTGACTACTCCAACCACAAGTCTGCCATCATCAAGACGAAGGACCAAACCATCGCCATGCTAGCAAAGGATCGCAAGTCTCGCCGCCGTCAGCTCGACAAGAAGGAGCACAGCATTGCCCGTCTACGCCACCGCATCTTATCTTTGGAGGAGACCATCCACGAGAGAGACATGCAGTTGGAGGAAAGGGAGAATGCCGGAGAGGATCTTCGTGGAGACCCCTACTCCTATCTCAATGATGATGATGATTTTCTGGAGGATCAGGCTATGGACTTCTTCACCGATGAAGACGATTTCGCCTTCATCGATGATGATGAGGCCACAGATTCCAAGGAGTAGTAGCACTTGAGCACTAGCGTAGTGAGTAGTATTCGGTCCCACTGTATCATAGTTTTCAGGATGGTTCTTAAAACCATCTACTTTCCTTTGTTGTGGTGTGTGTTGTATCGTGTGCTATGAATGAATGAAGGAATGAAAAAGCCAGTTGCTGGAAAATCTGAGTCAAACTTTAATTTTTTTTCAAAAGACCCAAAACTTTAGAAATTTCCCTCTTTTCCCATGATCTATCTCAATCTTTAGATGCCACAGTGAGGAAGTGGTTCATCCTCGGACCCGATGTTGCAGATTCTGCAAATGTTGACCTCTGACCGCGAAGCTGAAAGAGCGGAACGTCAAGCCAACCTAGCCACCCTTCAGCAGATAGCCCAGCTTGCCCACAATAACGAAGGCCACGGAAATCAGGACAACCATGGATCTAAGCTCAAGAATTTCCAGAATACCAACCCACCTGTTTTCACTAAGTCAGAAGAACCCCTAGACGCCGATGATTGGCTGCAAACCATGAAAAATAACCTAGAAGTCGCCAGAGTGGAAGCCAACGAGAAAGTTTTGTTCGCCACCCACTATCTAGCTAGAGATGCCAGGGCATGGTGGAACGGTGTTCGCGCAATGACCGGAGGCTAGATGATGACCTGGGAGGAATTCAAGGTCAAGTTTAGCAGAACCCATGTACCACCAGGTTTGATCAAGAGAATGAGAGACGAGTTCAGAGAGCTGAAGCAAGGAAGGATGACTGTAGTGGAATACCGTGACAAATTTTTGTCATTAGCTAGGTATGCCCCGGATGAGATCGACACCGAAGCCAAGAAGAAAGAAAGATTCCTGAATGGTCTGCATGACGAGATGTAGACAGTGTTAGTCAATATTCCCTTTGCGGATATTGAAGCCCTTGTTGACTCTGCTATCCAGATGGAAGGAAAGATCAACCAAGCCAATGAGAACCACAAGCGTCGCATGATGCATCAACCAGGAACCGATCAGACCCCAAAGTATCGCCCCAACCCATCTCCAGGATTTGCCCCAAGAACCAACAAATCCCCGATGAACCGTCCGACCTATCCCAACCGTGGAAACCCTAGGCCCGGAGGAAATCACAACAACCCCGGCAACGCTAGCAATTTCAATCGTGCCCCACCCAAATTCAACAACAACAATGCTACCGCCAACACCAACACTAACCCTAGGACTGGAAGCAATGTTGTGCCTGTAGCAGCAAAGGACAAGTCGCAAGTGACTTGTTATGACTATGGAAATAAAGGCCACTACTCCAACGAGTGCCCCAACAATAAGAATGCTACAGCCCCCAATGCTAATGTCCCAGCTCAGCAGCAGCGTCGTGTTCAGCCAGGAAGAAGATTTGCCCCAGGGAATTCACTCGACCGCAACGGCCGTCTTTTTCTCATGCATGCTGAAGAAGCTCAGGAAGCGCCAGACATCGTGCTGGGTATGTTTTCGGTTAATTCAGTACTTGCAAGAGTGTTGTTTGATTATGGTGCATCGCATTCATTTATCACCGAAGAATTTGCATGCACTAGTAAAATTCAACTAACCAAACTGAAGCATGTTATGATTGTTCAAATTCCCGGATCAACCACCAAGGCTAGGCAAATTTGCAAAGCCGTCCCTATCTGAATCCATGGCATAGATTTTTATGCAAATCTGATAGTACTCGGAACTAAAGGTTTGGAAGTAGTACTAGGAATGGATTGGATGTCCAAACATAAAGGATTGATTGACTGTGCCAAGAAAGCCATAACCATGACCAGTACTGCTGGAATATCAGTCGATCATATATCAAAAACCTTACCTCGCCAATTCAAATGCAACAAGAGTATAGCCCAACCTACCATTGACCAAGTCCGGATAGTCTGTGAATACCCCGATGTATTTCTAGATGTTTTTCCTAGTATGCCCCCAGATCGGGATATCGAGTTTATCATCGAACTAATCCCCGGAACTGGACCCATAGCCCAGAGACCCTATAGTATGAACCCGTCAGAGCTAGCAGAATTGAAGAAGCAACTGGATTCCATGCTGGAAATTGGATTGATTCAACCCAGTGCGTCACCATGGAGATCACCTGTCTTGTTTGTGGAGAAGAAGGATGGAGGTAACCGTTCGTGTACGGATTATCGGAAATTGAATGATGTCACCATCAAGAACAAGTACCCCTTGCCCAAGATAGAAGTTTTGTTTGATCAGTTGACCGGTGCCAAAGTGTTCTCTAAGATTGATCTTAGAACTGGCTATCATCAACTCAAAATTCGTGCAGAGGATATTCCAAAGACTGCCTTTACCACCAGATATGGATTGCATGAGTATACCGTCATGTCTTTCGGACTAACCAATGCCCCCGCTTATTTCATGAATCTCATGAATAAGGTTTTTATGGACTTCCTGGATAAGTTTGTCGTTGTTTTCATCGATGACATTCTGATTTATTCCAAATCAGAAGAAGAACATGAGCTACACCTAAGGACAATTCTTGGAACCCTTAGAGAGCATCAGTTGTATGCAAAGTTTAGCAAATGTGAATTCTGGTTACAGGAGGTAGGATTCCTTGGTCACATTGTATCAGCCGGAGGAATTGCCGTTGACCTAGCAAAAGTGAAAGATGTAGAAGATTGGAAAGCCCCAACCACTCAAACCCAAGTTCGTACATTTCTCGGATTGGTAGGATATTACCGCAAATTCGTAGAAGGATTCTCTAGTATCGCCAGACCCATGACCCAATTGCTGAAGAAGGACAAGAAGTTTGAATGGATCGACAAATGTGAAGCAAGTTTTCAAGAACTCAAGAGGAGATTGATTTCAGCCCCAATCTTGATCATGCCAGATATCACGAACCCTTCGATGTGTATTGTGACACATCCAAGAACGGTCTCGGATGTGTGCTAATGCAAGAAGGCAAAGTTATATCTTATCTATCTCGACAACTGAAGCAACATGAGCAAAACTACCCAACCCATAACCTCGAACTCGCAGCCGTAGTTCTAGCCCTGAAAACATGGAGACATTACCTGATGGGAAACCGTTGTGAGATGTATACGGATCACAAGAGCCTAAAGTATATATTCACTCAGAAGGAGCTGAATATGAGGCAGAGAAGATGGATTGAGCTAATCAAGGATTACGACCTAGACATTCACTATCCCCCTGGTAAAGCCAATGTGGTAGCCGATGCCCTTAGCAGATTGCCGTGCCGCTTGAACTCCATGATTTTGAAGGAGCAACCAAGTTTGCACAAAGAGATGGAAGATTTTCGAATAGAATTAGTGAGTGAAGGATTTTTGGCTAGCATATAACTCCAGCCCACTTTGATCAGTCAGATTAAAGAGGCGCAGAAAGGAAATACTAGTATTGACGGAATCAAGCGTCGTATCGGTACAGGTAAAGTACCTGGATTCACCAAGGACGAAGAAGGAGTTTTGTGGTACAAAGGACGCCTTTGTGTACCAGCAAATTCTGAGTTGAAAGAAGTGATCTTGAAGGAGGCTCATGATATTCTTTATTCTATCCATCCTGGAGGAACTAAGATGTATCAAGATTTTAAAGAGCAATTTTGGTGGCATAAGATGAAGAGAGAAATCGGAAGCTATATCGCCCCGCTAAGTTCACGGGCTGGAGATAAGCAGACTCGAACCGCTGACATCCGCCACAGGGTAAACCACCGCCTCTCAGGCCTCCCCGACGGGTTCTACCATAGAGGCCAATGATAGACAATAACTCCCCCCCGAACACAGCTTACAACTTTCATCGTACTGTGCTCTCCAAAGAGCAACTCTTCTCAAAATCTCAAAACAAAAGGTGCTGAGTTGGAATCCCATTCTAAGGATTCTTGTGGTTCCGGGGAATCCAGCTACAGGAGAACCAGGAACGGGGAGCTCCCCCCTTTTTCTGCCCGAGTCTTTGATCTTAAACTTAAGAATGCTGGTTTTAATAATGAGTGATTGCCCTTCTCCGACCCTTGATATTTGTCAGCGAGTCAAGGCAGGACATCAAAGACCCGCTGGATTGTTGCAACCATTGCAGATTCCGGAATGGAAATGGGATTCCGTTGGAATGGACTTTATCACTGGACTGCCTACTTCTAGTAGGAGAAATGACTCTATCTGGGTCATAGTGGACAGATTGTCCAAAGTCGCCCATTTCTTACCCGTCAAGACCACATATCAGAGTTCGAAACTAGCAGAGTTGTACATCGCTAGAATCGTTAGTTTGCATGGAGTCCCCAAGAACATCGTATCAGATCGAGGAACTTAGTTTACCTCGAGATTCTGGAAGAAAGTCCAAGAAGGTTTAGGAGCCCGCTTAGATTTCAGCATCGCGTATCACCCTCATACCGATGGACAAACGGAACAAGTAAATAAAATACTCAAAGATATGCTGAGAGCATCTGTGTTAGAATATGGATCCAAGTGGGAAGACTGTCTACCGTTTGCAGAATTTTCATACAATAACAGTTATCAAGCCAGTTTGCAAATGGCCCCATTTGAATTTATGTACGGACGGAAGTGTCGCACCCCTTTGAACTGGTCGGAAGTAGTAGAGAGTCAGATTTTCAGACCCGGCATCCTACGAGAAGCAGAAGAGAAGGTTCACAAGATTCGTGAGCACCTCAAGACAGCCCAGTCTAGACAAAAGAGTTATGCCGACAAGAGACGTCGAGACCTCGCCTTCAACATAGGAGATTTTGTGTATCTTAAGGTGTCGCCATTGAAAGGAATGCAACGTTTCCAACAGAAAGGAAAGTTATCCCCCAGATATATCGGACCCTTCAAGATTCTGAACCGTCGAGGAGAAGTGTCGTATCAATTGGAACTACCCAAAGAAATGTTAGCCGTGCAGAACGTGTTCCATATCTCGTTACTTCGCAAGTGTCTCGAAGTCCCAGAGAAGACCGAAGTGTTCAAGAATATCGATCACCGGACCATAGATATCAACGATGACCTGACCTATCCCGAAGTACCCACCCGTATTTTGGAAGAAGCTTTTCGAACTACCCGAACCCGAAGCATCAAGTTTCTCAAGATTCAGTGGAGCAACCACACAGAAGAGGAAGCTACCTGGGAGCGCGAAGATCACATCAGGACGGCGTTTCCCGATCTCTTCAAATCCTAGGTAATCTTTTCGTCCTTTTTCAAATCTTGGGACGATATTTTGTTTAAGGGGGGAAGGTTTGTAACATCCCAAAAATACAACACTTGGATCATCAAACTCTAAGCATCAAAATTAGGGTTAACAAAAACTTTTCTAAATAAAATTATGAAAGCATGCATATGTGTATGCATTTAATTTGAAATTCTTTTGAACCACCTTGTTTATGTGTTTCCTTGCTTGTAAAATGTTTCTTAGGTGAAATAAACATCATCTAAAACATTTCCCACACTTTTCCCAAAGACAAATAAAGCAAAACAAATAAAATAAAGGAATGGTCATTTTGACCAATTTAACTCCCATGCTTACTTTGGCTGTCTCAAACTTTCAGAACCTAATAGAAACTTTTCTGGATCTTTGCATCCCTTGATTGTACTCATAACAAAGTATCAATGCCCACTTTGTGATCATCCAGAAACTTTCAAATGCATAGTTTAAATGAAAATTCAAAATTGAATCTTTATCATATGGGAAGATCCCACTTTTTCAAAAACCACTCAAACAAGCTCAACTTTCAAAACCCAAGCATTTGCAGACTCACCAGCACCAATCTAGAACACCCACCAAAAATCTTTTCAAAATTCAAAACTTGAATTCATGCGGCCATTTCGTCAAACACTTGGCAGACACAAATCAAACAAAATCAAAACACTATAGTGTGTAGTGTTTTGAGCCTAATTGGTTCCCTATCTAGCTCACAACCATCTCAGTAGATCATCTAGCAAGATTAACCAATCACTAGCACCACTGTGAGCTTGCCAACATCATCAATGGTGAACAGCCGAATGCATCCTTGCCACCCCACTTTAGACAGCAAGCTAGGAAGGAAACTAGCCGTGCCAACTTGTCTAGGAGATCACCCATGCCTCACCGCCCCCTCTCGACCAGCCCTGCCTCGAAGACACCCACCAGAGCATACAGGAATGCCGCGCTCGTGCCTCTGCCAACCGTGCCGAGCATGCGCCAGAGCGCCACCCTCGACCGAAGCCCACAGACCGCGCGCCGCCCTCGCCGCATGCATACACAATCACCACCAACCCAGGAGACCGCCAGACATCCCCGTTCGCCGCCCCATGCCGCACAGCCACCGCTCGCCGTCGAAGACACCGCCTCTGCCGCACATAGCATCGCGTGTTCCAGACCAAACTGCACCGCCCCACGTCTCGCCACCATATCGTTGAGCATCGCCAGGGAACACCACACCGTCCCCTACCTTCGCCCACGCAAATAGCCATCTGTACCATTGCCCCCGATGAGCTCACCGTGCGCCCCGTCGGTCCCCTCGCTCGACTATAAATAGAGGCCACCCTCAGCCAAATTGAGCACACCATTCTACTCCCCTCTCCTCACTGATCGTGCCACACCGTTCCCAGAGCAAGGCGAGAAACACCTCGTCGGAATTTCACCGGAGCCCGCCGCCTCTGGAGAAGAAGGGAGCCAGCGATTGGAGCTGCCCCAGGAGGAGCCACCGGTACCACGAGATTCGCCGTCGTCGACTTCGTCGTTCGCCCGCCTCGCCGACCCTCGCCTGAACCCCGGTGAGCCCCCAGCAACCCCCACTAGCCGCGCTAGGTTTCTGTCTCGCCGGCGTTGCCCAACGTCGATGATGACTCTCAGCCATTGGATTAGAACAAGATCGAACGTCCCACATCGCCCCATACCGCTCCGCACCCTCCTGTCTCACTGACGAGTGGGGACAGCCACTTAAGCATCCCGCGAAAGCGCTATGCTTAGCAGGCCGGCCCGTTAACCTTTCCCGCGCAGCCCAGTTATTTGAATTAAACCTTTTCCATTTTATTTCAAACACACTTCTGTATCCAGTTTCAAAAATCAACCCAGGTCGATTCAGTGCACCAAATTGAATGAAACCAATTTTGTTAGAGAGGCCTGGGAATGCTAAATCCAAGCCCGTTGGATTCAAGTCATTTGGATCTATAGATCACCCCTGGTAAAAATAACAAGGCAGAAGCTTTTCTGCATTCAAACATTTTTCAAATTTAAACCATAATAGCTTTTGAGTTGATTCCAACTCTCAAAAATCACATTTAACCATACCTTTCAGAATATATAAAAATATATAGGTTTACTTAGAGAAATAATGTTCAAGTAATAAAAGAATGCCCCATAGGCATTTCTAGCCACTTTAATTAACTAAAATAAAATGGTAAAATCTTATTAAATTGTGACACCACTTTAAATCATATTCCCATGGACTAAAATATGTGGTGATGACATGTGTCAACATGATCCCATGTTTGGTGGAGAATATTAAATCTTAAGTAGTTTTTCAATGAGTAGAAATTACTTTTCTAGAAATAAAAGAAATTAAACCAAGCCTTAATCTTGTAATGTTAGAGATGATGGTAGATCATCTATAGGACCCATGTGTGTGATGATTGCAAGTAGTTAAGTATTGTTTGGTGATTGTGTACATCGTATTTATTAATAGACGCTAGTACCGACCAAGGATACGAGGAGGAAGGAGGATTCTACGAAGAAGAAGCCGAGGAGAACTTCAACCACTGCTCTGCACAAGGCAAGCCTAATACTACTAGTTGAATGTGCAAGCTAACACTTGCAATTTAGCAAGCTTTACTACTCAAGTTGACCAATGCCAGCTACCACTTGCAAGATATCCTACTTCTGCAAGCTAATACTTGCTTGTTACCATGACCACTATATGCCTTAAGTATATGTGATCATATCCACTTGATAAACTAATCCTAGTTTTACTTGCAAGCTCCTTACTTTATTTCTTTATCAAAGCTCTTACCTAGTTTTGACCTAAGTGAATGGTAGATACTAGAAAGATATGTGAAGGTTGCATGAAGGAGCATAAAACTTGGCCTAAGCTAGATAATCTTGATGTCATCCTAAGGCATGATATTGAACTGAGTTAAAACTCCACTAGTTTACCACCCTCATTAGTGCTTACCCCCACCTGTAGATGCTAGTGCTAAGCATAAAACTTGATCAACTTTACATGGGAATACTTGGTGGAAAAATGGTTATGAAAACCTTGGAATGATGGATCATTCTATTGAAATGTTTTGGACATGTGTTTCCGAACACCTGGTGATTTTGGTGATGAAAATGTTGAGGCATGAGCCTTAGCCCTTTATAAAGCTGATGGTTGTCTGGATGCGATACCATTCCAATTTTATCGTACAACCACAATACCCGAAGATTGGGTAGGGCTTGACTGGAAACTTATATACCTTAGTATTAGTTCCCTCACGGCCAAGGTCTGAGCTGAGGCTACCTTGTGAAGATTATCCACCTATGCAGTACCCAAGATGACAGTTGGTCATGGTTGGGAGGCCAAACTCACAGGAGAGGTGCTTATACTAGGGCGTGTAATTGAAAGGTTAGGATTGATTATCCGCATACTGAGTATGGTGAATTCAGGATTTGTTCCTGACGGATGTATTGAATGTTGTGGTGAAAGTGTACAATCTCTGCAGAGTGTCAAACTATTCGGATAGCCGTCATGATTATGGACGATTGGAGTGGCCATATTGTTCCCCCGTCAGACTTTTCAAAATGACTTGTGAAATGAAGTGAGACTTTGACTGGACCACAACAGGGTTGTGATATGAAGTACAAGTTCCCATTTAGGTGTTATAAAACTTCAACTAGCATTCGTTGCTCCTAAACTTAGTAGAGATAAACCTGGCTTTTGCAAAATAACCTAAAGCCTAGTGTCCTATTATCAAAACCCCCTTTCACTTGTTAGTATTAGTTTGCGAGTACTTAAAGAGTACTCATGTCTTTGTCCCTGGCTATTCCCATAGCCAGACTATGAAGAGGAGTACCTGGAGGATGGACCCCAGGAAGGTTACGACAACTAGGATCATCTCCTATCGTTAGCATTGCCTGTGACCCAGAAGATGGAGCTTCGCCTATGCTACCGTTATTATTACGTATTACGCTGCTTGATGTTGTATTAAGAACTGGATCATGAGATCCCTATTTGTGCAATAACTTATGTACGGTTTGTAATGGATGATGTACTATGGTACCCAATTCTGTTATGTCTCGCAAAAATGGTAATCCTAGGATTGCGATGTATGGCATAACAGGCATCTACGATTAAAAATCCGGGTGTTGACAAAGAGAAAGTTCACAAGATCCGTGAGCACCTTAAGACCGCCCAATCTAGACAGAAGAGTTATGCTGACAAGAGACGTCGAGATCTAGCCTTCGCTATCGAAGATTTTGTGTATCTGAAAGTATCACCCTTGAAGGGAATGCAACATTTCCAACTCAAAGGAAAGCTTGCCCCTAGATATATTGGACCCTTCAAGATTTTGAATCGCCGAGGAGAAGTATCATATCAACTGGAACTGCCAGAGGAGATGTCAGTCGTGCATGATGTGTTCCATATCTCGTTACATCGCAAATGCCTAGAAGTCCCGGAGAAGACCAAAGTTTTCAAGAATATTGATCACAGAACCATAGAGCCCAACCAGGACCTAACTTATCGTGAAGTACCCATTCGTATTTTGGAAGAAGCCTTCAGAACCACCAGAACCCGGAGTATCAAGTTTCTCAAGATCCAGTGGAGTAACCATACTAAATAAGAAGCTACCTGGGAACGAGAAGATTACATTAGGACTGAGTTCCCAGATCTCTTTAGTTCCTAGTTTTATTTTTCTTAAATATCCGGACGAGATTTTGTTTAAGTAGGGAAGGTTTGTAACATCCTAAACATATTAAACAAGATTATCAAGTTCTAAACACCCAAGTTTAGGGTTAACAAAAACTATTGTTATTAAAATTAATATGAATGCATGTGTGTGTTCTTAATGCATGAATGCTTGCAATGCCATGTTTGATTTCTATGAATGGCAAGGATTGGTTAAATATGAAAACAATATCATCTAGATCATTTCCAAGCAGAATCAAATGAAGAGAAAATCGAAAATAAGCAATTTAAGCAAATGGTCATTTTGACCAAAGTTAACCACTAGACCACTTTGAGTGTTCCTAGTCCAAGTTTTCTAACAAAAACATATCCAATTATTTTCACCCCTTGCTAGACCAAGTAAAAGTGAACCCAATCCCACTTTACAAACCAACAGAAACAAATTCCAAATCTATGCAAAGGACAATTCAAAATTTAATTCTTAAAAGGTACTAAGATCACCATTTCTCAAAAACCACTCAAACCAGTTCACCTTGCCAAACCCAAGCACCCTCAGACTACCAAGCATGTGACCAGAGAACTCTCCAAAATTCAGCCAAAATTTCAAATTCCATGCAACCATTTCATCAAACACTTGGTGAGCACAGATCAAACTTCCTAACTTTCATTATTCTTGATCAATGCCTTGTTCCCCCATTGCCCCCAATTATGTCCACTTGTCTCCCCCAGTGACCACTGGTGCATTGAACAAGCTACTAACCCTACCCTTGCACCAGTGCCATGCCACCTGAAGCCACCATTGTCGGCCGACCATGGCCAGCACGTAGGAGAGAGCGCCGCCAATGTCCAGGATGTCTAGGAGGCAGCCCACCATCCAGCGCCACCCCCTATCCACCCCTCGAGCGCAGCCAAGTCATGAACCACTAGAAAACTGCAACGCCCATTTTCTCTGTCACCATGCCGAGAGCACGCCAGAGCACCGCAGCCGACATGCGCGCACACGCCGAGCCTTGCCCTCGCCGTGCATACCTACACTCGCCACGACCCTAGCTACCACCCAGACTGTTGGAATTATGCCCTATAGGCAATAATAAAGATGTTATTATTATAATTATTGTTCATGATAAAGTTTATATTCCATGCTAGAATTGTATTAAGCGGAAACTTTGATACTTGTGTGGTTTATGAACAACACTGTGTCCCTAGTACGCCTCTATGGACTAGCTCATTGATTAATGATGGTTAAGGTTTCCTAACCATAGGCATGACTTGTCTATTAATAATGAGATCATGTCATTAGTAGAATGATATGATGGACACACCCAAATTAAGCAAAGCAATTAGATCATGTCACCGTGTTCATCTTTGCGAAGCTTTTTCCTATGTCAAGTATTGTATTCCTTAGACCATGAGATAATACAACTCCCTGGTATCGGAAGAGAAGCTTTGAGGTCATAAAACGTCATCCTATGTGAGGGTGATCATAAAGGTGTCTCTCAGGTGATCGGAAAATACTTGTTGGGTTGTATGTATCGAGATGGAATTTGTCCCTCCCGAGTGGGAGAGATATACTTAGGGCCCACTCGGTAATCGATATCAACACCGCTTGCAAGCACGTGGTTAAGGAGTTAATCACAGAGTGATATCGGATTACGGAACGAGTAAAGTACTTGCTGTGAACGAGATTGAACTAGGTATGCCGATACCAACGATCGAATATCGGGCAAGTAAAATATCGCGTGACGAAGGGAATACATATATGGGATTAATTGAATCCTGGCATCATGGTTCATCCGATATGATCATCGATGAATATGTGGGAGTCAATATGGGTTTCCAGATCCCACTGTTGATTATTGATAGAAGATCATGTCTGCATATTCTCGAACCCGTAGGGTCACACACTTAACGTGCATCGACGCTAGGATATAATGGATAATTGGTTTATGAGTTTTTGTTCGGAGTCTCGGATGAGACCCAGTACATCACGAGAGGTTCCAGAATGGTCTGGAGAATAAGATTCATAGAAAGGAAAGCAGTTTTTGGATTTCGGACTCGTTTCGGAGTTTATCGGTATTGTACCGGAAGGTTCTAGAAGGTTCCGGAGTGGGACCAACGTGGGCCCACTTGTCGGAGTCCTCTATGGGCCTAAGTGGAAGTGCCCTAGCCACTTTGGGCCAGGGGCACAAGGCCCCTAAGGCCCAGCCGGCCAGCCCTAGGGGAGCCTTCTAGAAGAAGGGGGTGGCTTGCCCCCACTCCACCCCTTGGGCCGCCGCCCTAGGGATTGGAGGAGGGGTAAAGGGGGGCGGCCAGCCCCCTATATAAGGAGGGCAGGGGCGCAGCCTCCCCCCACTCCTCCAACCCTAGCCGCCGCCCAACTGCTGCCCTCCACCTCTCTCTCTCTCTCCCGACTGCGCGTAGGCGAAGCCCTGCCGCAGAAATTCTCCACCATAAGCACCACGCCGTCGTGCTGCAGATCCAATCTATCTGTCCACCATACTTGCTGGACCAAGGAAAGGAGGAGACGTCGCTGCACGGTACGTGTGCATCTCTCGGAGGCGCCGCCACTTGCGGCGTACGATCGGATCAGATCGCGAGGAGGAGACGACGAGTACGACTACGTGAACCACGTATTGTTGAACGTTTCCATTGTGCGATTTCTTCAAGGGTATGAAGATCTCATCTATCTCTCTCGTTGATTACATCTCCTAGATTAGATCTTGGATTTCTTGTTCGCATCCGTAGAAATTTTTTGATTTACTATGTTGTGAAACCCTTCAATGGTATCAGAGCTAGATCTTTGCGTAGATGTGTTTCGCGTGTAGAACGCAACATGCTTGTTGCGGGCGTTGATGTTTTCTGTTGCAAACCTCTTGTTGTGTATTTCTTATGGAGCGGCATAGTGAGATCGAAGCGGTCCAGGCCAACTTTAAGCGACCTTGTTTGCGAGACCGGCTCCGCACTTGACATGTGGCTTGTTCCACACATGCGGCTGGTGGATGCCAGTTTCTCTCACTATAGTAGTCATGGGATTTACAATGGATGTTAGCAACCATAATATCACCGTTGTGTCTTTCCGTAGGTAAGAATCGTTCTTAGCTTGTTGCTCCCATAAGCCACGTAAAACATGCAACAACAAAGTAGAGGCGTCTAACTTGTTTTTGCAGGGAGTGTTTTGTGATATGGTATGGCTTGAGACATGATGTGTATGAATTGAGATGTATGCAACGATCATGTTTTGTAATATGTCACGACTTGCATGTCGATGAGTACACAACCGGCAGGAGCCGTATGGTTGTCTTCATAATTGTGTATGATCTGCGTGTCAACTTCTTATATGCCATGTAATAGCTTTACTTTATCGCTAAGTAGTTAGCAATAGTTGTAGTTGCTATTCGTGGTGGAGGCAATCATGGTGGAGTGATGGAGATCATGCTGGAGCGCACAAGATGGAGATCATTGCATGGAGATTGGCTATACCATGTCACATAAAATTATATGCATGTGATGTTTATCCTTTTATGTATCTTATTATGCTTAGATCGTGATGGTAGCATTATAAGATGATTCCTCACTTAAAGATCAAGATAGAATTGTGTTCTCCCCATGTATGCACCGTTGCGAAAGTTCGTCGTGTTCAAGCACCTCGTGATGACCGAGTGTTATAAACTCTACGTTCACATACAACGGGTGCAAGCCAGTTTTGCACACGTGGAAATACTTGGGTTTGACTTGACGAGCCTAGCATGTACAGACATGGCCTCGGAACACACGAACCGAAAGGTTAAACATGAGTCATATGAATGATAAGATCGACACTTTGTTGTCCACCATTGAAACCACATCTCTTCTCGTGAAGATCGGATCAGGTGTGGTGAATTTGGATCGTGTTCACTAAACAACTTGAGGGATGTTGAATTTAGTGGGAGTTCATCTAGTAATTTGATTAAGTTGAACTAGTTATCATGAACATAGTCTAAATTGTATTTGCAAATTTTGTAGATCAAATGGCTCCAACTTCAATTTCAACATTTTTACTGAGAAAGAAAAGCTTAAGAACAATGGGTCTAACTTCACCAACTGGTTCCGCAATCTGAGAATCATTCTCGCTAGCGGACAAAAGGACTATGTACTTGAGAAAGCGCTAGGTGACGCCCCTGCTACTGATGTGCCGGCTGATGAAAAGGCTGTTTATCAGTCACGCAAAGATGATTATGGAGTGATTAAGAGTACCATGTTGTTTGCTATGGAACCGGAACTTCAAAATCGTTTTGAGGAGTTCTCCGGGCCCTTTGAGATAATTGAGGAACTGAAAACCATGTTTCAGACTCAGTCCCCTTCTGAGAGATATGAGATCTTTGAGAAGTTCTTCAACTGCAATATGGAGGAAGGGAGTTCCGTTAGTGAGCACGCCATTAAGATGTCGGGCTAAACTCAACGTCTTGAGCAACTGGACTGCAAGATTCCAGAAGAGCTCAAGATTGATAGAGTTCTGCAATCACTCCCTCTTAGCTACAAAGGTTTTGTAGTTACTCACAATCAAATTGGTTCCACTGATACGATCACTGAGCTCTTCGCTAAGCTGAAAGCTGCGGAGGTGGATATCAAGAAAGATAATCATGTGTTGATGATCAACAAGACCACTAGCTTTAAGAAATCTAAGGGTGCAAAAAAATCCTTCAAGAAAGGAAGCGGCAAGCGCGTTTCCCCTGCTGAGAAGAAGCTCAAGTCTGGACCTAAGCCGGACACTGAGTGCTTCTATTGCAAGGACAAGGGCCACCGGAAGCGCAACTGTCCGAAGTACTTAGCGGACAAGAAGGTTGGCACCATTAAAGGTATATTTGATATACATGTTATTGATGTTTACCTTACTAGCGCTCGTTTTAGTGCCTGGGTATATGATACTGGTTCACTTGCTAATATTTGTAACTCGAAACAGGAGCTACGGAATAGACGGCGGCTAGCAACGGATGAGGTGACAATGCGCGTTGGCAATGGATCAAAAGTTGATGTGATGGCCGTCGGCACGCTCTCCTTAGTTTTACCTTCGGGATTAGTTTTAAACCTTAATAAGTGTTATTATATCTGGATCGTGTTTGTTGCAAGACGGTTATTCATTTAAATCAGAGAATAATGGTTGTTCCATTTATATGAACAACATCTTTTATGGTCATGCACCTGTTGTGAATGGTTTATTTCTTATGAATCTCGAAAGCAATGAAACGCACATCCATAACATTGAGGCTAAGAGATGCAAAATAGATAGTGATAATCCAACTTATTTGTGGCACTGCCATCTAGGTCATATTGGTGTAAAACGCATGAAGAAACTCCATTCTGATGGACTTCTGGAGTCTCTTGAATTTGAATCATTTGACACACGCAAGCCGTGCCTCATGGGCAAGATGATCAAAACCCCGTTCTCCGGAATAATGGAGCGAGCAACGGACTTATTGGAAATCATACATACCGATGTATGCAGACCAATGAGTGTTTCGACGCGCGGTGGATATCGCTATTTTCTCACTTTTACTGATGACTTAAGTAGATATGGGTATATCTATTTAATGAAACATAAATCTGAAACGTTTGAAAAGTTCAAAGAATTTCAGAACAAAGTGGAAAACCATAGTAACAGGAAATTAAATTTCTACGATCCGATCGTGAAGGTGAATATTTGAGTTATGATTTTATCACATATCTTAAAGAAAGCGAAATCGTTTGGCAACTCACGCCACCCGGAACACCGCAGCGCAATGGTGTGTCTGAACGCCGGAATCGAACTCTATTAGATATGGTGTGATCAATGATGTCTCTTACAGATTTGCCGTTATCATTTTGGGGTTATGAATTAGAAACTGCTGCATTCACTTTAAATAGGGCAGCATCTAAATCCGTTGAGACGACACCGTATGAACTATGGTTTGGTACTAAACCTAAGTTGTCGTTTCTTAAAGTTTGGGGATGCGAAGCTTACGTCAAGAAATTGATGTCGGACAAGCTCGAACCCAAAGCGGAGAAATGCGTCTTCATAGGATACCCTAAGGAAATGATTGGGTATACCTTCTACCACAGATCCGAAGGCAAAGTGTTTGTTGCAAAGAAAGGATCCTTTCTTGAGAAGGAGTTTCTCTCGAAAGAAGTTAGTGGGAGAAAGGTAGAGCTAGACTAGGTTATTGAACCTTCTCTCGAGTTGGAGAGTAGCACAGCACCTGAAATAGTTCCAGTGCCGTCTGCGCCAACAAGAGTGGAAGATAATGATGAGGATCATGAAACTTCGAACGATGCTACTACTAAACTTCGCAGGTCGACAAGGTCATGTGCCACTCTTGAATGGTATGACAACCCTGTCTTAACCGTCTTGTCGTTAGACAATAGTGAACCTGCGAATTATGAGGAAGTAATGATGAGCCCAGACTCTGAGAAATGAATACAGGCCATGAAATCCTAATTGGGATCCATGAGTAAAAACCAAGTATGGACTTTGGTGGACCCTCCTAGTGATCGTAAGGCCGTTGAGTGCAAATGGATTTTCATGAAGAAAACGTACGCGGATGGTAATGTGTCACATCCCAAAATTTTCCAAATTTTGAAATGTGAAAAATAAATAAACAAAATAAATAATTATTGAAATTTAGGGTGAAAAGAAACTTTTTGATTCCAATTGGAAACATCAAAACCTATTTTGATCAAATAGAATCCTAAAGGGATTTAAAAAGATAAACAAATAATAAATAAAGTTATAATAGTTGGAATCACCATTTTTGGATCTTTAAATAATAAGATATGGTTTTTATAAGTAAAGGTAGAAATAATAAATAAGGACTATTTTAAAGAGCCAAATTAAATCTTGGCCAAGCATTGGAAATAAAATATTTTTGTTCAATAAAAAGAGTAAAGGGTTATTTAAATAAAATCATGAGGATTTATTAATATCCAATTTTATTTAAGTAAAGACATTTTCCTATTTGAATGAACATTAAAACCTAATAAAGTATATCAGATAAAAATTCAAAGTGTTTTATTTTTCAAATAAAACCTAGTAAAAAGGTTTTGGTAAAATTTAGAATTCAAATAGAGTTTTAAACATATTTAAAACCTATTTTGAATAAAGACTAATGTCTATTTAATTTGACTTTAGAATATGTTAATAAACATAATTAAAATATACCCAAAGTTTGGCAAAGGTTTGAATTCAAATAGTGTTTGAATTGTTTGAATAAAAATCAAATCAGATAAATAGAAATATAAAAAGAAAAGAATTCAGCATAAAAAAATGAAACTAACCCAACCCATCTGGCCCAGCCCATCAGGCCTAGCAGCTAGCCCATTTTCCCTCCCCGCAGCGGAGCGTTTCCCACTCAAAAACAAACCCGTACCGTCGCTGACAGCAGGACCCCACACCCACTCACTCTCTCTCGCAGATAGCCAGGCCCCAAGCCGTCAGTCGTCGTCTTCACCCGCGTCGACCATTTCCCCACGCTCATCGCCGTTCTGCCGCGATTCATTTCGCGTTAATTCGAGTTATTGACAGCGTTAATCCCTCCAGTAACCACGCGTGCATAAACGCCTCCCTCCCATCTTCCATTTCACCCAGTCGCCACTTCCCCTCTGCCTCCAGGCTGCACGAATTGCAAGCTCGAGCCCCTTTGCCCGACGAGCTTCTCCGGCCGATTTCGGCGCCGTCCGACCACCCCTCGCCTCCCAGTGCACACGAGCCTGCTCCCCCTCTTCTTGTGCATCTCCCAGCACCAACCCCACACCCGCGCGAGCACTATAGCCTCGGCAACCTCAACATCAGAGCATCGCCGCCTCCTTCCTTGACTCCGGCGAGATCCCCCGGTGAGCACAGACCGCCCCTGTCCCTCCCGTTGATACTCCTATGATCTACGCGCTCGCCCGCGTCTAACCATACCTTCCTCTTGCCTTCTGGTGATCTGTAGCTCCGCCCCCGTCGTCAAACAGAAGCACCTGGCGCCGCCGCTGACTCCGACGAGCAATCATCGCTGCTCCAGTGCGCCTCTCGACGAACTGAGGCCACCTTGAGCTTCACCGCAACCACGCGAGCACGGTGAGCATCCTCACTCCCTCCCACGCTTCCTGGTTCATAGCCAACGCCGCTGTCTGAGCGCGCGCCGCCATTAGCCACCGCCAGCACCGCCAGTCCATGGTCGAGCAGCTGTGATCCATTCCATCTTGAACTAGTGGCTCAGATTAGATTTAATCGAAAGGGTATGCATCAATCTGTGCCATGCGATTTAAGTGAGATCATGCGGCTAGTACAGCTCAATCCAAACGAAACGGTATCATCCTATAGGATAGAGCCACGTGGCCAGAGTTTTTTAAAACAGAAAATTTTGTTCTATTAGAGATGCAAACTTGCAAAATTCATAACTTTTAATCTACACGTCCAAATTTTGCAAATTTTATATCAATGGAATCAGCAGAACAAGAACTTTGCAACCATGCACTTTGTTGAATGTTTTGCTTCAAGAAAATTGGTTGAATTTGTAGAAACTTGTGTAGGCATAATTTGAATATAAAAATTGTTCTAGAAATATTTCTAAGGTGAAATATTTTCTAAGTGGATTGTTTTGAACCTACTGACCATAGAAACCAACTTATGGATTTAAAAATGTATTTTGTGAAGCCAAAGAATAAATCTTTGAATAAGAGCATTCCTAGTCATATAAAAATATTGTTTATGTGTTAAAATACTTTTTGAGTAAATCTTTGGAAAATGATTTGAGTTAAAACTCTCTGACCCTAAACACCAAGTTTTGAGATTTAAAAATATATTTGATGAACCCTATAAAATTATTTTGCTAAAAGCCATTTCCAACAACATAAAATATCACTTTGGCATAAAATTGGTTTATGGAGTGAAACCTTTTGCAAATGGTTTTAATATTAAACACTTGAACTTAAAACACTAACATATTGTGTTTAAAAATATTTTACAAACTCTAGGGATTATCATTTGATTTAAATCATTCCTAGCAAAACAAAAATGACTTAAAATGGCCATTTTCACCACCTTGAATTTACATGGTTTTACCACTTTTGTAAATGACCAATATGAGCTTTAAAATGTTTAGAGCCTACTACAATCCACTTTTCCAAATAAAACAATATTTTGCATGCTTGCATGCATTGCCTTGTTTCTATTATTTTATGTGGTGAAAGTGTTTGAATGCAAGTTGAATATGTGTTTGCTTGATTGAATTGTAGTGAAGTTAGAAGAGTGTGATATTTGCAAGATCAAGAAGTGAACCAACATTCTCTACTGAAAAGGCAAGTGACACTATCATCCAAGTCCTACAATTTTCATTACACTTAGTGGATTTTTGTAACATGCATGATAGGACTACTATATTTTATGCTATGCTAAATCCTATTCGGATACCCTTATAACTTCCTTAGTGAAAACAATGTAGTTGTAGTATGCTTAGCCCTGCTATATATTTGGGATGGGATACATGATATGATTATATGAAGTGTTGGAAAAATATATGTTTTATGTAATAAAACAAGTACTCAATGAACCACCTGGGTGGAAAGAGGATACTCAAGTTTTGGACAAGATGGAAACAAAGGAAACCATGTTTATATGGCTATCTTTTTGTATGTGCACTAGAAGAAAACCACCCAGGGACTTAGAGATTGAACATGTTTCTCGTACAGTGGCTTCCATGTACAGCCACATGCTAAATGGGCTCTGGCTTAGTCAACTACATAGTGGAAGACCCATGCATTGGCATCTTCAGGTTAACTAGAATTGTGTATGGAAATATATTCATACATTGGTGCCTGGTAGACAAGCTAGCATTGTGTATTGGGAGGACTCCCATGAAAAGACTTTGTCACATTCTCGATCTTCCAGTACTCCATTTTGGTGAGTACTTATCCAGCGGCCACTGGTGGCGTCAAGACGAGATTGTGTCATGTGGGTAAAGTGTACAACTTCTGCAGAAGATCAAAATTCTAAGTACTTATTTGTGTCCCCGGTTATGGACAACCCTGAGCAACTAAGGCCTGAAGCTATGGAAGATCTCGACATTCCAATTTCTTAAAAGTAAAACTTGATGGTGACAACAAGGGATTTGAAGCACTTGGATTTTTCCAAGGAGTTCAAAAATATTTGTCAAAAGATCAAAATTATTTGAAAAGATAGGAAAAACTACATTGCTTTCTGCAAATAAGCCTAAACCCTACTTAGCCAAATATGCATGTAATGATAGGATCCACTTATTTCTACATAGTAGTGAAACTTGCCAATACAATTCAAATGTATTGACCCTTGTGGCTGCAACTTATTATGTTGCAGGTTTGTTTGATGTTTGTGAAGTGTGTTGAATAGGATTACAAGTCTACAACCAACATGATTGCCTGTGGCACTTTGAAGATGAAGGACTCCATGCTATATAGATATTCTGCTGCATTGTAATGAGATAGCCAAATGATCTATGTAAGATGTAATGAATCATTTTATTCCTGGTTATAAAGTTGTATTATGACCTTTGTTTCTTGATATTATATCTTAACTGTGGATGCTAGCTATTGATCCTGGGACTAGCATTGTAAACACAGGGATCTCTACCTTATTAAAGGTTGGGACCTCTACAGATGGTATCAGAGCACCGTGTTACCTGTAGGATTGTAACCCTAGGATTGGACAAAGCCCCTTAGAAAAATAGGAGTTTTATTTGTTCCAAAACTTATTTACAAACAATCTTGTAAACTCTTTTCTCAACCTTTTTGTTTTGATTCTACATCACTTCCTTTTCAACTTGATGGACAAAGCCTCTACCATGACCAATGACTTCAACTTTAATTTCGCCAAGGACTTCAACTTAGACATCACTAAGGACTACAAGTGAGAACCAAGAGACATTAGATTGCCTACCAAAAACATTGATATCATGTTAGTGTATGGATCATATTGACCTATGAGGTATGACTATACTAAGTTAATTATTTCTAGAAAACTTGTTGTTTCCTTCAACTCATGAGTTAAGCTCATAAGTTGTTAAGTGAATAGTTGCTTGTTGATTGCTTGATTGTTTGATTGAACTTGATTGTTTTGGGTGGTGTGTTAGAACTTCTTTATATCTATCCATCATTACTTATCCCTATCAAACCAACAGATGCCTCCCCATCGTGCCAACCCCAACCAAAACAACAACAATAACGTCACTCCCGAGATGCGGCAGTTGATGACAGGTCAAGCTCAACTAATGCAGATGATGACACAGTTTATGCAAAATCAGAATGAGAACAACAATAACAAAAACAACAATTAGAATAATCCTCCAGCACATGACATGCTCACCAGGTTTCTGAAGCTAAGGCCTGCAAGGTTCTCTGGAACAACTGATCCAATGGTAGCCAATGACTGGTTACGTTCGGTGAATAAGGACTTAGTGACTGTTGGCTGCACCGACGAGGAAAAGTTAGGTTTGCAGCACATCTGCTTGAAGGACCAACAACAACATGGTGTGACAACTTTCAGATCGCCACTCCCCTTGAGGATGTGACTTGGGCTATTTTTGAGGATGATTTCCGTACATCTCACATCTCATTTGGAGTGATGAACTTAAATAAAAAAGGAGTTTCACAATCTGAAACAGCGTCACCTCAGTGTGGCTGAGTATATTGAAGAATTCAACAATCTGGCACTCTATGCACCGGATGAAGTTGATACGGATGCTAAGAGGAAGGAGAAATTCCTCGAAGGACTTAATGATGAGTTGAACCTACAACAGTCTGTTCCCTATGTCCCAACTTATCAATCCTCTGTGACAAAGCCACCATCTTGGAAAACAGGATGAATCAAGTTGAGAACAGAAAGATGAAGCATAAACTCAAGTATCACTCAGGATCAGCACAAAAGAAGCGTTCATTCAAAAGGAGCAATGAAGATTCTGAACCACATCAGTACCACCACAACAATAATGGAAGTGATAATAATGGAAATGATACTGACAATGGAGATGACCTTGGTCAGAACCAACATGATAATTTCAGGAAGAAAGACATTAGCCAGTTGCAATGCTATAATTGTAAGGAACTTGGACACTATGCATCAGACTGTCTTGAGAAGGAAAAGAAAAAGGATGTTGGAAACTCCAATGGAAATGACTCCAATGTGACCTGAAAGGACATGTGAACCACATTGACATGGATGGGAACCTTGAAGAAATAGAAGAAGTGGATGTCAGGAATTAGTTAACTCAGAAGAGTCAAATAAGGATTCCTTGTCTGGATATCAAGTATTGAACCCATAGTCAAGTGAACCATTAATGTAACCCTATGAGACTTTCTTTTAAGAGTGGTAGTACCCTAGTTGTCTTCAAGACAACTTGTAACCCCTAGCCTTCCCAAATCACTGGACGAGATTTCTTTTAAGGGTGGTAGCCTGACACATCCCAAAATTTTCCAAATTTTGAAATGTAAAAAATAAATAACTATTGAAATTTAGGGTGAAAAGAAACTTTTTGATTCCAATTGGAAACATCAAAACCTATTTTGATCAAATAGAATCCTAAAGGGATTTAAAAAGATAAACAAATAATAAATAAAGTTATAATAGTTGGAATCGCCATTTTTGGATCTTTAAATAAGATATGGTTTTTATAAGCAAAGGTAGAAATAATAAATAAGGACTATTTTAAAGAGCCAAATTAAATCTTGGCCAAGCATTGGAAATAAAATCTTTTTGTTCAATAAAAAGAGTAAAGGGTTATTTAAATAAAATCATGAGGATTTATTAATATCCAATTTTATTTAAGTAAAGAAATTTTCCTATTTTGAATGAACATTAAAACCTAATAAAGTATTTTAGATAAAAATTCAAAGTGTTTTATTTTTCAAATAAAACCTACTAAAAAGGTTTTGGTAAAATTTAGAATTCAAATAGAGTTTTAAACATATTTAAAACCTATTTTGAATAAAGACTAATGTCTATTTATTTATTTTCTTATTATAAACCCTAAAATTAATTATTCTGAATTTGACTTTAGAATATGTTAATAAACAGAATTAAAATATACCAAAGTTTGGCAAAGGTTTGAATTCAAATAGTTTTTGAATTGTTTGAATAAAAATCAAATCAGATAAATAGAAATAGAAAAAGAAAAGCATTCAGTATAAAAAAATGAAACTAACCCATCCCATCTGGCCCAGCCGAGCAGGCCCAGCAGCTAGCCCATTTTCCCTCCCCGCAGCGAAGCGTTTCCCACTCAGAAACAAACCCGTACCATCGTTGCAGCAGGACCCCACACCCACTCACTCTCTCTCGAAGACAGCCAGGCCCCACGCCGTCAGTCGTTGTCTACACCCGCGTCGACCGTTTCCCCACGCTCGTCGCTGTTCTGCCATGATTCATTTCATGTTAATTCGAGTTATTGACAGCGTTAATCCCTCCAGTAACCACACGTGCATAAACGCCTCCCTCCCCTCTTCCATTTCCCCCAGTCGCCACTTCCCCTCTGCCTCCGGGCTGCACGAAATGCAAGCTCGAGCCCCTCTGCCCGACGAGCTTCTTCGGCCGATTCCGACGCCGTCCGACCACCCCTCGCCTCCCAGTGCACACGAGCCTGCTCCCCCTCTTCTTACGCATCTCTCGGCACCAACCCCACACCTGCGTGAGCACCATAGCCTCGGCAACCTCAACATCAGAGCGTCGCCACCTGCTGCCTTGACTCCGGCGAGATCCCCCGGTGAGCACAGACCGCCCCTGTCCCTCCCGTTGATACTCCTATGATCTACGCACTCGCCCGCGTCTAACCATACCTTCCTCTTGCCTTCTGGTGATCAGTAGCTCTGCCCCCGTCGTCAAACAGAACCACCTGGCGCCGCTGCTGACTCTGACGAGCAATCGTCGCTGCTCCAGTGCGCCCCTCGATGAACTGAGGCCACCTTGAGCTTTACCGCAACCACGTGATCACGGTGAGCATCCTCACTCCCTCCCGCGCTTCCTGGTTCATTGCCAACGCCATCGTCTGAGCGCGCGCCGCCATTAGCCACCGCCACCGCCGCCAGTCCATGGTCGAGCAGTTGTGATCCATTGGATCTTGATCTAGTGGCTCAGATTAGATTTAATCGAAAGGGTATGCGTCAATCTGTGCCGTGCGATTTAAGTGAGATCCTGCGGCCAGTACAGCTCAATCCAAACGAAACGGTATTGTCCAATAGGATCGAGCCACGTGGCCAGAGTTTGTTTAAAACAGAAAATTTTGTTCTATTAGATATGCGAACTTGCAAATTCATAACTTTTAATCTACACGTCCAAATTTTGCAAATTTTATATTAATGGACTCAGCAGAACAAGAACTTTGCAACCACAGACTTTGTTGAATGTTTTGCTTCTGGAAAATTGGTTGAATTTGCAGAAACTTGTGTAGGCATAATTTGAATATAAAAATTGTTCTAGAAATATTTTTAAGGTGAAATCTTTGCTAAGTGGATTGTTTTGAACCTACTAAACATAGAAACCAACTTATGGATTTAAAAATGTATTTTGTGAAACCAAAGAATAAATCTTTGAATAAGAGCATTTCTAGTCATATAAAAATATTGTTTATGTGTTAAAATACTTTTTGAGTAAATCTTTGGAAAATGATTTGAGTTAAAACTCTCTGACCCTAAACATCAAGTTTTGAGATTTAAAAATATATTTGATGAACCCTATAAAATTTCCAACAACATAAAATATCACTTTAGTATCAAATTGGTTTATGGAGCGAAACCTTTTGCAAATGGTTTTAATATTAAACACTTGACCTTAAAACACTAACATGTTGTGTTTAAAAATATTTTACAAACTCTAGGGATTATCATTTGATTTAAATCATTCCTAGCAAAACAAAAATGACTTAAAATGGCCATTTTCACCACCTTGAATTTAAATGGTTTTACCACTTTTGTAAATGACAAATATGAGCTTTAAAATGTTTAGAGCCTACTAGAAACCACTTTTCCAAATAAAACAATCTTTTGCATGCTTGCATGCATTGCCTTGTTTCTATTATTTTATGTGCTAAAAGTGTTTGAATGCTAGTTGAATATGTGTTTGCTTGATTGAATTGTAGTGAAGTTAGAAGAGTGTGATATTTGCAAGATCAAGAAGTGAACCAACATTCTCTACTAAAAAGGCAAGTGACACTATCATCCAAGTCCTACTATTTTCATTACACTTAGTGGATTTTTGTAACATGCATGATATGACTACTATATTTTATGCTATGCTAAATCCTATTAGGATACCCTTATAACTTCCTTAGTGAAAATAATGTAGTTGTAGTATGCTTAGCCCTGCTATATATTTGGGATGGGATACATGATATGATTATATGAAGTGTTGGAAAAATATATGTTTTATGTAATAAAACAAGTACTCAATTAACCACCTGGGTGGAAAGAGGATACTCAAGTTTTGGACAAGGTGGCAACAAAGGGAACCATGTTTATATGGCTATCTTTTTGTATGTACTAGAATAAAACCACCCAGGGACTTAGAGATTGAACATGTTTCTCGTACAGTGGCTTCCGTGTACAGCCACATGCTAAATGGGCTCTGGCTTAGTCAACTACATAGTGGAAGTCCCATGCATTGGCATCTTCAGGTTAACTAGAATTGTGTATGGAAATATATTCATACATTGGTGCCTGGTAGACAAGCTAGCATTGTGTATTGGGAGTACTCCTATGACAAGACTTTGTCACATTCTCGATCTGCCAGTACTCCATTTTGGTGAGTACTTATCCAGCGGCCACTGGTGGCGTCAAGACGAGATTGTGTCATGTGGGTAAAGTGTACAACTTCTGCAGAAGATCAAAATTCTAAGTACTTAGCCGTGTCACCGGTTATGATGGACAACCCTGAGCAACTAAGGCCTGAAGCTATGGAAGATCTCGACATTCCAATTTCTTACAAGTAAAACTTGATGGTGACAACAAGGGATTTGAAGAACTTGGAGTTTTCCAAGGAGTTCAAAAAGATTTGTCAAAAGATCAAAACTATTTTGAAAGGATAGGGTAAAATTACATTGCTATCTGCAAATAAGCCTAAACCCTACTTATCCAAATATGCATGTAATGATAGGATCCACTTATTTCTACATAGTAGTGAAACTTGCCAATACAATTCAAATGATTGACCCTTGTGGCTGCAACTTATTATGTTGCAGGTTTGTTTTATGTTAGTGAAGTGTGTGGAATAGGATTACACGTCTACAACCAACATGATTGCCTGTGGCACTTTGAAGATGAAGGACTCCATGCTATATAGATATTCTGCTGCATTGTAATGAGATAGCCAAATGAGTTATGTAAGATGTAATGAATCATTTTATTCATGGTTATAAAGTTGTATTATGACCTTTGTTTCTTGATATTACATCTTAACTGTGGATGCTAGCTATTGATCCAGGGACTAGCATTGTAAACACAGGGATCTCTACCTTATTAAAGGTTGGGACCTCTACATAATGTTACTGTCTATAAAGCTCGGCTTGTCGCAAAAGTGTTTCGGAAAGTTCAAGGTATTGACTACGATGAGACTTTCTCTACCATAGCGATGTTTAAGTCCATTCGAATTTCATTAGCAATTGTTGCATTTCATGATTATGAAATATTTCAGATGGATGTCAAGACTGCGTTCCTCAATGCAAAATTGATGAAGAGTTGTATATGATGCAGCCCGAAGGTTTTGTCGATCCTAAGGATGCTAATAAGGTGTGCAAACTTCAGCGTTCCATTTATGGACTGAAGCAAGCATCTCGGAGTTGGAACCTTCATTTTGATCAAGTGATCAAGACTTTTGGATTTGTTCCAAATTGCTACGAATCTTGTATCTACAAGAAAGTGAGTGGGAGCTCGGTGACATTTTTAGTACTATATGTGGATGACATATTGATTATTGGAAATGACATTGGTATGCTTAATGATGTGAAGAGTTATTTGAATAAATGTTTTTCAATGAAAGACCTAGGAGAAGCTGCTTATATATTAGGCATCAAAATCTATAGAGATAGACAAAGACGCCTAATAGCTTTAAGCCAAAGTACATATCTAGACAAAGTTTTGAAAAGGTTCAGAATTGATAAAGCAAAGAAAGGTTCATTGCCCATGTTGTCAGGTAAGATATTGAGCAAGGCTCAGTGTCCAGCTATGGTAAACGATAGAGATACTATGAGCAAAGTGCCATATGCCTCGGCCATAGGTTCTATCATGTATGCCATGCTATGTACTAGACCGGATGTGTCCAATGCTCTTAGTTTGACGAGCAGATACCAAAGTGATCCAGGAGTGGAACACTGGACAGCCGTAAAGAACATCCTAAAGTATTTAAATAGGATTAAAGAAATGTTCTTGGTCTATGGAGGTGATGAGCAGCTCGTCGTAAAAGGTTACGTCGATGCTAGTTTCGACACCGACCCGGATGATTCTAAATCTCAGACAGGATAAGTTTATATTTTGAATGGTGGAGCTGTGAGCTGGAGAATCTCCAAGCAAAGCATGATCGCGGGATCTACAACAGAAGAGGAATACATGGCTGCTTCAAAAGCGTCAAGTGAAGGAGTTTGGATCAGGAACTTCATCACTAAGCTTGGTGTGGTTCCAAGTGCCTTGGACCCACTGGAGATATTGTGCGACAACACTGGCGCCATAGCACTGGCTAAGGAACCAAGATATCATCCAAAGACCAAGCACATCAACCGCCGTTTTCATATAATTCAAGATTATAGAGCAGATGGAGATCTGAAGATTAGCAAAGTACATGCGGATCTGAATGTTGCAGATCCGTTGACTAAACCTCTTCCACGAGCAAAACATGATCAACACCTTAATGCCATGGGTGTTAGATTGTTGCAAGATGTAAACTAGATTATTGACTCTAGTGCAAGTGGGAGACTGTTGGAATTATGCCCTAGAGGCAATAATAAAGATGTTATTATTATAATTCTTGTTCATGATAAAGTTTATATTCCATGCTAGAATTGTATTAAGCGGAAACTTTGATACTTGTGTGGTTTATGAACAACACCGTGTCCCTAGTACGCCTCTATGGACTAGCTCATTTATTAATGATGGTTAAGGTTTCCTAACCATAGGCATGAGTTGTCGATTAATAATGAGATCATGTCATTAGGAGAATGATATGATGGACATACCCAAATTAAGCAAAGCAATAAGATCGTGTCATCGTGTTCATCTTTGCGAAGCTTTTTCCTATGTCAAGTATTGTATTCCTTAGACCATGAGATAATACAAATCCCTCGTATCAGAAGAAAGCTTTGAGCTCATCAAACGTCATCGTATGCGAGGGTGATCATAAAGGTGTCTCTCAGGTGATCAGAAAATACTTGTTGGGTTGTATGTATCGAGATGGAATTTGTCCCTCCCGAGTCGGAGAGATATACTTCGGGCCCACTCGGTAATCGATATCAACACCGCTTGCAAGCACGTGGTTAAGGAGTTAATCACAGAGTGACATCGGATTATGGAACGAGTAAAGTACTTGCTGTGAACGAGATTGAACTAGGTATGCCGATACCAACGACCGAATCTCGGGCAAGTAAAATATCGCGTGACGAAGGGAATACATATATGGGATTAATTGAATCTTGGCATCGTGGTTCATCCGATATGATCATCGATGAATATGTGGGAGTCAATATGGGTTTCCAGATCCTGTTGTTGATTATTGATAGAAGATCATGTCTGCATATTCTCGAACCTGTAGGGTCACACACTTAACGTGCATCGACGCTAGGATAGAATGGATAATTGGTTTATGGGTTTTTCTTCGGAGTCTCGGATGAGACCCAGGACATCACGAGAGGTTCCAGAATGGTCCGGAGAATAAGATTCATATAAAGGAAAGCAGTTTTTGGATTTCGGAATTGTTTCGGAGTTTATAGGTATTGTACCGGAAGGTTCTAGAAGGTTCCGGAGTGGGACCAACGTGGGCCCATTTGTAGGAGGCCTGCGTGGGCCTAAGGGGAAGTGCCCTGGCCACTTTGGGCCAGGGGCACAAGGCCCCTAAGTCCCAGCCGGCCAGCCCTAGGGGAAACCCTAGGGGAGCCTTCTAGAAGAAGGGGGGTTGGCTTGCCCCCCACTCCACCCCTTGGGATGCCGCCCTAGGGCTTGGAGGAGGGGTCAAGGGGGCCGGCCAGCCCCCTATATAAGGAGGGCAGGGGCACAGCCTCCCCCCATTCCTCCAACCCTAGCCGCCGCCCAACTGCTGCCCTCCACCTCTCTCTCTCTCCGGACTGCGCGTAGGCGAAGCCCTGCCGCAGAAACTCTCCACCATAAGCACCACGCCGTCGTGCTGTAGATCCAATCTATCTCTCCACCATACTTGCTGGACCAAGGAAAGGAGGAGACGTCGCTGCACCGTACGTGTGTATCTCTCGGAGGCGCCGCCACTTGCGGCGTAGGATCGAATCGGATCGCGAGGAGGAGACGGCAAGTACGACTACGTCAACCACGTTATGTTGAACATTTCTGTTGTGCGATTTCTTCAAGGGTATGAAGATCTCATATATCTCTCTCGTTGATTATATCTCCTAGATTAGATCATGGCTTTCTTTTTCGCATCCGTAGAATTTTTTTGATTTACTATGCTGCGAAACCCTTCACAGACATGATCATTTGCCGCTGTGCGACACGAAGCCACTATATGTCGTAAAAAACGCCATCGGTGCCGCGCAGAGCGACAACCTGTTCCGACTCTTCTCGACTGCCCCTTGTCGCGCCATTAAGCCCGTGATGATCGCTAGGATACACCGCACCATCCTACGCCCTTCGCCATGTCGTTAGCTTGATGTACTGATGTCGCCGGAGGAGCCTGGCCATCCCACGCTGCCCTCTCGCCGATGTATAAATAGAGGCCATCAAAGCCCTCATTTTCCACACCATATCACTCCCCTCTCTCTTAGAACCACCCCACACCCTTCCCTGAAGCAAGGCCAGCACCAGGCAACTGAAATTTCACCGGAGTCCGCCGCTGCAGAGGAGGAGAAGGGCCGCTGATTGGAGCCACCCTAGGAGGTGCCACAACCACTGTTGGAATCGCCGTCATCGACAACATCATTCGCCCCCACCGCTGACCCTAGCTGGAGCCCTGGTAACCCGTCGCGTACCCCCACCGTTGCCGTTATGGTTCGGTCTCGTCGGAGCTGTTTGACAGAGACGATGAGCGTGAGCCGTAGATCTTGTTCTAATCATAGGGCTCGGATTGAAAGGTGTCGCTTAAACCGCTTAGGCGACGTGACGTGGGACCCCGTTAGCAGACCCATCGCTTGGCGTCTTTGTGCCCATTTTCATTCCCGCGCTTAGCCCAGCAATTCAAATAGATATTTTCCATTTTAATTCAAACCTAGTTCAGTCAGTGACTTTGAAATTCAATTCAAAGAGATTTACTTAACCAAATGACCTGATTCCAATTTTGCTAGAAAGGTACTGAAATTATCAATCCAAGCCCCGTTGGATTCAAACCATTGGAAATTATCGATCACCTATTGTAAAAATAACAAGATGGAGACTTTTTCATATCCAAACATTTTTCAAAAATCAACCATAAATGCTTTTTACTTCATTCCAACTCTCAAAAATCACATTTGACAAGACCTATCTGAATATGTAAAAATATTTAGGTTTCAATGCAGTGATCTTGGAGTAGTATTAAAATAATGCCCCATAGGCATTTCTAGTCACTTTAATTATTTAAAATAGTAATTTTAAACTTTATAAAATATGACCACCACTTTAAATCACATTCCCATGTCTTAGAATATGTGGTGATGACATGTGTCAACATGATCCCATATTTTAATTGGAGAATATTAAATCTTAAGTAGTTTTCAATGAGTAGAAATTAATTTTCCAAAATAAAATAAATAAGACTAGGTCTTTATTTCATGTAATGATGGTGATGATGCTAGATCATCTAGTGTGAACCTTTGTGTGCTAAATAGAGGTAGTTAAGTATTATTTGGTGATTGTGTACCTCGTATGTATTTATAGATGCTAGTACCGACCATGGCTACTAGGAGGAGGAGTACGAAGAAGAAGAAGAATAAGAAGAAGAAGAAGAAGAGAACTTCAACCACTGCACCAATCAAGGAAAGCTATCTAATGCAAGCCATCCTAGCAAGCTAACACTTGCAAGCTAGATAACCTATGCAAGATGATGGGGATATGCCTACCGGGGTATACCCAGCAGGACGTTTCCTACTGGCCCAGGCGCCAACGAGTGGGCCTGCAGGACGGCGACTGGATCAAGATCTGGCGTGGACTCAAGCGACTGGAAACTGAAGGCCCAGAAGTATAGATAGGCCCAGTCGGACTAGGTCGTGGAATCGCTGATTCCTTAACTGATTCGGTTGAGATCTGTAAACCCTAGGGAGGTGAGTCTATATAAACCTCCCTAGAGGACACATAGAGGATACGTTCCATCATACACCCAAGCGACTCGCTGCCTAGCCGCCGAGCTCGCCCCATTGTACTCTCACCATAATACAATCTAGCAGGAGTAGGTCTTTACCCTCCGGGGGGCCGAATCTGGGTAAATCCTTGTGTCTCAGCCCTCATCTCGCACCGCAGATGGCTGGCCGCCCTTGCCCCATGTTCTACTACTCGCTGCCGATTGCAGCATCTGCCGTGGTCATTCCCATGATAGTGGCGCCCACCGTGGGGCCTGGCCGGTGTTCTGCGGCAAGATCCAATCTGCCCATCAATGAGACAATAACCACCGGCTACATGATCGCGATCGGCGAGATGCTCTAGATCTTGCCGAGCAGCTACGTCCCGGCGGCGTGGCCCGTCACGCATAGCATGATCCTGCCGGTCGACACGATCAGCCTCTTCGTCGGCCTCACCGACGTCATCGTCTCGGAGGACTCCGCTCGCATCCGCGAGTTGCCGCCACGCGACCGGCTCTCTGAGAGTCAGGTCCGCACGATCCACCGCCTCGCCTCCGAGTACGACTCGGCCCACAGCAACGTGGCCGAAACCACCACGGCCGCGGAAGACGCGGCCCTCAACGACGACGCCGATTTGGCGACCCCGGCGTCACTCGCCGAATCCATTGTCGCCGCGTCACCCGCGGGCTCCATCACCCAGGTCTCCAACGTCGGAGACTTCGAGGATCCCTCTATCCTTGGGATCTTTGACTTTGACTCCGGGTCGGAGAACTCCGCCGACCTCCGTGACGGAACCGGCCGCCATGCCGGAACCTACATGGCGACTGGCGCCGACCCGCCGGAAGACCCATTCTCCACGCCGATCACTCCCAACGCGACAGCAACGAAGGTCGAGGAACTCCGCCTAAAGCTGGCGGAAGCAGTCCGCAAGGAACAAGCCGAGCGCGAAAAATTTCGCCTCGAGCAGGTGACAGCGCAGGAGCTATCGCGCTACCACCAGCTCCGGATCAGGTCGCGCCTGAACCCCACCGTCCAGGGGCGCGCCCTGAATTTCGACGACGAGAATGACCCGGCCCGCGCGGCCGAGCGCGCGATCTGCGAGAACGCACCACCAGGAGGAAGGACTCGGCCCCCACCAGGGGCAACGGCCAACGGCGCCCCGCCACCACCCAACCGTGCACCCCCAGGGACCAGCCAAGGATCGTGGTCTCCTCACGGGAGCGAGACGCGAACGGCCTCCCGCTGTTCTCCACCCCAATGGACAACCTCGTCGCGGGCCGAGCAGCAGTCGACAACATCGCAGCCACTGGTGAAGGCGCTCTGCAGATCCAATACGCCAAGGCCCTGCTCGCAAAAGCGGTCGAGCAACAAAATGCAGGCGTCGACTCATAGGGTCAGATGTATTCGCGTTCATCGGGCAGCAGAGCGGCCTCAAGCGGCCCTCCCATGGCGGCAAACACCCTCAACTGCCCGCCACCTGAACCACTACAGCTCCAACACCGACCCGCGAACACGGCACTCTCCACCAACGACCCCCGGCCGGCGACCAACTTCGTCGCCACCAACGGTCAACCCATCGACGCCCGCACACACATCATCAACAACCAGAGCTGGCGCGCACGCCGGCCTGACGACCTGCGGCGTACGCTCACCAACCACCGCGACGGTGAGCCGAGGGGGTCGCTAAGCCGACTCGGGCCCCGGTGCTTCGGACCGATGATCCGAGGCGAGAGATACCCGGCGAACTTCAAGGCGCCGAAGGAAATAGAGAAGTACGACCCCTCGTACGATCCCTCCGTGTGGCTGCATACCTACCTCATGGCGATGGGGATCGCCGGCCACACCGATATACTAGCCGCCCGCTACCTTCCCCTGATGATGGAGGGAGCGTACATGCAGTGGATTAACACCCTTCCCGCGGATAGCATCGACTCCTGGGAAGAGATGCGCGACGCCTTCTTCAGGCACTTCGAGGGTTCATACACCCGCGCCACCACCATCGAGGACCTAGAACGGTGCGTCCAGGGACCTCGCGAGTCGACCCGTAGCTGGGTCCAACGATGGCAAGAACTGTGGTACAACGCGGTCGGCATCCACCCAAACACCACGATCCACTGCTTCAAGACCTCGTGCCGCTACGAGCCCCTGGTCCCCAAGCTCAAACGAGCGTACCGCATACTCGACAACATACCGGATCTCCTGGAGATCGCAAAAAGGTACGCGGAGGAAGACCCAAACCAAGAAACCGACGACGAGTCGGGAGGACAACGCCGCACGAGCGGCCGCGACAATGGAAGACGATCCGATCTAGGCTACAGCAACACTCGCCTCACCGGCAAGCGCTGCAGTGACGGGCGAGTCGACTTCGTCGCCAACACTGGATACGCGCAGCGCGAGCCCAAGAGCTTCCGCCGCGACGGTGGCAACTACAAGGCGAAGCCAAGGTTCAACCCCACGGCCCTTCTTAACCAACCCTGTGTATGTCACAGCAGGGAAGGAAAGACCGCTACGCACACGACCATCGACTGCCACTCTCTCAAGGAGATCGAGAAGGAACGATGCGTGCGAGAAGACCCTGACAACAACCCGCCAAACGGCAAAAAATTTGGCAGCGTCGCTGGCTCGCTCCACACCTTCACAGGCTTCAACACGAAGCGCGAGAAGAAGGTCATCGCCCGCGCCGTCGCCGTCAACGCGGTGGCCCAGGTGGACGTCCCCCAGTTCCTCAACTGGTCTGAGCAACCAATCACTTGGAGCCGCCTGGACCACTCGCCATGGATCGAGTACCCAGGCCGAGTCGCCCTGGTGGTCAAGCCCAAGGTGGGAGACTACTGGCTCCCCAAAACATTGATGGACGGCGGCAGCTCCATCAACATCCTATACCTAGACACCTTCAGGCGACTGCGGCTCCCGCAGTCGATAATCGAGACGACCTACACCACGTTCCACGGCATCGTCCCCGGTCGGAAGGCGTACCCGATCGTCAAGGTGACGCTTCCAGTCACCTTCGGCACACCGGCAAACTTCCGCACCGAGCGGATCGTCTTCGAGCTAGTGCCCTCCGATACCCCCTATCACTGCGTTCTAGGGCGCCAGGCGTTCGCCAAGTTCATGGCAGCGCCCCACTACGCGTACAACGCGATGAAGCTACCAGGGCCGTGCGGCGTCATCACCATCCACGGCGACCCCGACATGGCCGCCGTGCGAGGCCAAAGGAGCCAAACTCGCCGACGCCGTCATCGCGGCAGAGGCCAACCACGCCGACGATCTCGCCAAGTACGCGAGCGGGGTCAACAACGACGACCCCACCATACTCAAGAAGCCCAACTCGGAAGGCGGCAACCCCACAGCCTTCGAGGCAACGACGCATACCTGCACCGTCGAGCTGGTCCCAGGCGACTCCAGCCAGACGGTGACGATCGGGACGGGCATGAGCCCAGCATAGGAAGGCGCGCTCATCGAGTTCCTCCGTGATAACAGGGAGATCTTCACATGGAAGCCCTCTAACATGCCTGGTGTCCCTAGGGAACTCGCTGAGCACAAACTCAACGCCGACCCCAAAGTGCCACCTGTCAAGCAGTCGCTGCGGCCCTTCAATGAAGAGCGCCGCCGAGCCATCGCCGAGGAAGTGCAGCGTCTACTGGCTGTAGGCTTCATCCGGCCAATCAAGTACTCGAAGTGGCTGGCAAACCCAGTCCTGGTCGAGAAAAAAAACGTGACCTGGAGGATGTGTATCGATTACACAAACTTAAACAGCGCCTACCCGAAGGAGCAATTCGTCCTCCCGCGGATCGACCAAATCATCGATTCCACCGCGGGCTCAGAGTCGCTATGCTTCCTCGACGCCTACTCTGGGTACAACCAGATCAAAATGGCCGTTGAGGACGAAGAGAAGACGGCGTTCATCACGCCATTCGGAGCCTTCTGCTACACTGCCATGACCTACGGCCTAAAGAACGCCGGGGCAACCTACCAGCGGTGCATGCAGGAGTGCCTTGCGAGCCAAATTGGCCGCAATATCCATGTCTACATCGACGACGTGGTGGTGAAGTCCGCTCGCCAGAGCGACCTACTCGCTGACCTGGCGGAAATATTTGCCAACCTGCGAAAATACAAGATAAAGCTAAACCCAGGAAAATGCACCTTCGGTGTACCAGCTGGGCAGCTACTGGGATACGTTGTCTCCAAGGTGGGGATCGAGGCGAACCCCACCAAGATCGACACGATCGCTCGACTCAGCACACCCGAGTGCCTGCACGACGTCTAGAAGCTGTCCGGGTGAGTCGCGGCTCTCAGTCGCTTCATCCCCCGGTTGGGCGAAAAGGCGATGCCCCTCTACCTCCTGATGCGCAAGAAACCCACATTCCAGTGGGACAAGGAGGCGGATGATGCGCTCCGCGACCTCAAGAAGGTGCTACTCGCAGCACCGCTACTCGCCGCCCCTGTCGACAAGGAACCCATGCTGGTCTACGTCGCAGCTTCGGAGCGAGTCGTCAGCACCGTCATGGTCGTCGAACGACCAGAGGAAGGAAAGGAGCGCCCGATGCAGCGACCAGTGTACTACATCAGCGAAGTCCTCACCGAATCGCGCCAGCGCTACCCGCAATGGCAGAAACTGGTATACGCGGTCTTCAGAGCACAGCGGCGACTGCTGCACTACTTCCAGGAGCACCCGATAACGGTCGTCTCCTCAGCACCGTTGCAGGACATCATCTGTAACCGTGAGGCGACTGTGCGAGTCGCCAAGTGGGCCATCGAGATCGGCGTCCACAACATCAAATACGAGCCGCGCAAGGCGATCAAGTCGCAGGCTCTCGCGGACTTCATCGCCGACTGGGAGGAGGCCCAGCAGCCAGAAAAGCTGCCATACCTCCATTACTGGAGCTTACACTTCGACGGCTCCAAGAACGCGGACGGCGCATGAGCAGGGATCGTGCTAACTTCTCCGAAGCGCGACAAGCTCCGCTACGTCCTCTGCCTCGACTTCACCCCCTGCACCAACAACATGGCCGAGTACGAGGCGCTACTCCACGGCATGCGAGCTGCCAAGGAAATGAACGTCAACCGCCTGCGCTGCTATGGAGACTCCGACCTCGTCGCCGGGCAAGTCGCTGGCACCTGTGACGCCGTCTCCCCCACCATGGCGGCATACCACCAAGAAGTGGACAAGCTGGGTGGACACTTCGCAGGCTACTCCGTCGAGTGGATTGACAGGCCGACGCACTCTCTCGCATCGTCTCGGCTTGACTCGACTCGCACCACCCGCCGGCGTCTTCCTCGACACCATCACCAAGCCTTCCGTCTCTCCCCCAAGGGAGATTGACATCGGAATCCCGCTGCAACCAGAGGCAGCCCTGGTCGCACTTATCGCCGAGCCAGACAACTGGACCGCTCCGTACACTGCCTACTTGGAGGGAGGCACCCTGCCAACGGACGAAACGGACGCCCGGATGATAGCACGCCGCTGCAAATCCTTCGTCATCATCAATGGAGAGCTCCACAAGCGCAGTGTGACCGGCGTGTCCCAACGCTGCGTTCAACCCGCTGAAGGACGCAAAATCCTTCAAGACATTCACTCCGGCGATCGCGGCTACCACGCCGGCGCCCGCTCTCTGGTCGCAAAGGCTATGCGACACGGCTACTACTGGCCCACCGCACACGCAGACGCTGTCGACATTGTCCAGCGGTGCGTTGGATGCCAGAAATACGCCAACCAGACCCACGTGCCGAGCTCCGTGCTCAAGACAATCCCCATCACCTGCCCGTTCGCCGTGTGGGGAATGGACATGGTAGGCCCTTTCAAGAAGGCCCCCTCCGGCTTTACCCACCTCCTGGTCGCAGTCGACAAATTCACAAAATGGGTGGAGGCCAAGCCAGTCCGCAAATGCGATGGGAAGACCGCCACCAACTTCCTTCGCGAGCTCATATATTGCTACGGGTTCCCAACAGCATCATCACGGACAACGACACCAACTTTGCCAAAGGATCCATGGCCGAGATCTGCGAGGAACACCACATCCGACTCGACCTCGCCTCAGTCGCCCACCCAGAGTCCAACGGCCAGGCGAAACGAGCCAACCAGAGCATCCTCCATGGCCTGAAGCCACGGCTCCAAGTACCACTCGAACACACCGCCAGGTGCTGGGTTGAGGAGCTACCCTCCGTCCTTTGGGGCATTCGCACCTCCATCAACAGGTCGACAGGATTTACACCCTTCTTCATGGTATATAGCACCGAGGCAGTCATGCCCACTGACCTCGAGCACGACTTGCCAAGGGTGGTCAACTACACGGAGGGTACAAACGAACTCGCACGACAAGACGGAGTCGACCATCTCAACGAGGCACGCGACCTAGCTCGCTCCCGTACCACCATCTACCAGCAAGTGCTCCGCCGCTACCATAGTCGGCGAGTAAGGACTCGCACGTTCTAGGAAGGCGACCTCGTACTACGCCTCATCCAGGACAAGAAGGGCATGCACAAGCTCTCCCCCCCCTTGGGAGGGACCATTCGCCATCGGGCGAGTCCTAGGCAATGACGCCTACTACCTCACCGACGTCCGAGGAGACGGGAAACTCGACGTCAAGCGACCGTGGAATGTAAACCTCCTACGGAATTTCTACTCCTAGAACTCCATACATGTACCATCCACCTGCTATGAAATAAAACAGATCGGTTACCGCAAATTGCGTCTACTCTTCGTGTCTTGTGCCACTCGCACTCGTAATAACAGCGTTAAGCTATTCGCAGAAGTCAACCTTTGGTAAAGCGACCGGCACGGCCAAGTAGTGCCGTACAAGGGCACTAGGAGACCCCAGGCCTTGTAACGTCCACGAAAAACGCCAACCCGGAGCCCCATTGGAGTCGCCTAGCCCGACTGGCTTAGCGAGCCAAGACAACTGCCCTCGCTCCTCACAGCGACCAAGGTCATCCGCATCCTCGGCACAGCGACTCGAACGGCCAAGTACCACGCTCGGGGACTGACGTCTAGTCAAATACGAGCGGCTAGGGAAAAACGCCCAGTATGAGAGAGTGCCCAGGACTCGCCATGCGACTGATCCTTCGGGTCAGGCAGGAGTGACGCGCTTACTCTAACGCGCTTAGTCCTCACCTACCTTGGAGCTACGACTAGAACCACCAAGTACCACACTCGGGGACTCGGCTACCCGACCTCGTTCGCGCACGGGAAAACGGTCAAGTAAAGAGCACCCATGGGAGTCGCCCTACGACTGGCTCTCTGAGCTCTGGCGAGTCGACCTCAATCCATTAAAAATTCGCAAACACATAACAAATGAGGTAAACCCCATAAAAAGGGCGGACGCGCTCGGGGACTCGTCCAATCAACATTCAAAATCGCGAAACAAATGACAAAACAACACGAATTTCCATTACAGCAGAACAAAGTCGTTCCAAAATACAAGCAAAGTTTAATGGCTATTTGTTACTAACGCCCCAGGGCACAATGCTTCTACTCCGCAGGTTTCGACGCTGACTCGCTGCCACCCCTGCGGTTGCGAATGAAGGGCACGTACGGGTTCGATGGGTACGTCGTCAACTCACCCGCCATCGCCGCACGGAACGGCTGTTCGACTTTGAAGTCCAGGTGCTTCGATTCGGGATCGTTGGGGAAGACAATCGTCTCCTGATAGGGGAGGAGGTCGCCCATCGCCCAAACGCGATCGGAATACACCGCTGCCCGGTCCATCAGCTTCAGCACCTTGGCAATCTCCATATAGCCCGTCGACGAGGGGTAGCCACTCGTCACATCATCAAGGTCGAAGTCCTTCGGGAAATGGGCAAGCCCAAGGCTGAGCGCCATCGCCGCCCCGTGCCGGAAGGCCGACCGCGTCATAAATTCGACGACTGACGGAGCCTTCTCCAGATAACGCCATACCTCGACGAGGTCGCTGGGAATCACTTCCGTGGGCGATATCTCCTGAACATATGCTCGAATGCAAGTCGCGGACAATGCGGCCGAGTCGACCAGAGTGGTCACACACTGCCGCGCGTCGTATGACTGTGCTTCCTCCGAGCTATCAATAATCTGGCCTGAGGACAGAAGCAAGCAGTGAGTACACCAACGCAGCTGTTGCAGGCAGAGGAAAGAGGGAGAAAGGCTTACCAATTAGAGGACGGCAGAGGCCCATGATGAAGCTTTGAAGCGAGGAGAAGTCTTTCTGCAGCCCATAAACGAGTGCGTCAGACACTTTCCGCTCTTCCGCGGCAGACGTAACAGCAGCTTTCGCTCGCCTCTCCGCCGAGCTTGCCTCCGCCTTCGCCTCCTTGAGCTCATGCTCCAGATCAGCGATTCGATTCTCGGCCGTACTCAAAGCAGATTGAGCTGTCGTCAGGTCACCCACTGGGACAAGGCCCCGGCGGACCTCCTCCGCCTCGGTTGCAATCGCTTGGAGTCCCTTGTTCGTCTCCTGGACGGCAGCGAGTTCCTTCTCCATGCGACACCTTGCTGCAAGCCGATCGGCCTATTCGCGCTGCAGGCCCTGCGCACAAACTAAACCGTCAACGACATTGAAAATCCTAAGTGCCCATCCGCTGAAATTCAGCCACTAGGCACTCGGGGACTGGACATTGAAAATCCTAAGTGCCCATCCGCTGAAATTCAGCGACTAGGCACTCGGGGACTGGACATTGAAAATCCTAAGTGCCCATCTGCTGAAATTCAGCGACTAAGCACTCGGGGACTGGACATTGAAAATCCTCAGTGCCCACCCGCTGAAATTCAGCGACTAGGCACTCGGGGACTGAACGATACAAAAACATTAAGAATCCGACTACTCAAATTCAGTGGCCCGATCCTCGGGGACTGGACATACCTGGATGGTAGCGCCCAGCATGTCGTGAAGCTCCAGCGCGTCCACAGACGCAAGCACGACCGGAGTGTGGCCACGACGTTTCTCGACCTCCGTCTCGGCGACCCCAGGCACCCGGCTCATTGGCGCCGTACCACTCGCTGCGGCCGCCTTCGCCATGAAGTGAGGGAAAGTCACTGTAGATGCCGCGGTGCCACTTGGAGCCAGCTCGGCCACGTCGGGTGAGGCAACAGCCTCCTTGGTCTTCGAGGCCACTTCTGCCGTAGTCGGAGGTTCGCTCGGGGCAACCGCCATGTCATCAGAAACCGTGACAACATCGTCGCCTTTCGCCCTCTTGGCACCGTCGGCGGGAGCATCGGCCTCGCCGGGTTTCCTCTTCCGCGAGGAATCCTCCTCGGTGATGACTGGCGGAACCTTGCCCACGGAAGGATGGCTGATCTTTTTGGCCCCAGTCCTGCGAAACAACGATATGAATAAGACCGTCCGACTACAACGAAAGACAAGCAGATGATCAACACTTACTTGGCGACTGGTATGAACCGCAGACCGGTGCGGATGCTGGCCGGCTTTTCCAGCTCGGGTCCCAACTTCCGACTGAGGCCCATCTAGAATACACCGTGTTCCCAAGACACAGAGGGTTTCTTCGAAGACGAGGCTGCGGCAGGAGCCTCCGTGACGACAGCTGCGGGAGCTTTCCTGGGAGGCGAAGCTGCTGTGGCCGGAGTAGCTCCCAGCCTAGAGACCGGGGAGAATGGAGGTGGCAGCGACACCAGAGTCACCTCGTCTAGGGGGCGGCAGCGTCTGGCGCCACGATCGTGCACGCCGCCTCGCCCTTAGCCGAGATGGTGGCGTCAGAACTGGTCGCGGATCGGGGCGGAGACGTCTGCTTTGCCGGCTTCGTCTTCCTCTTCGGCGGAGCCATCGCCTCCTTCTTCTCCTTCTTCTTATTCTTCGATGGCGTGGCCTCACGATTTGTGGTGTGCTTGGGAATCTCGTCGTCATCATCATCGTGAGGCTCGAGGCTTCTACTCGCTTCGAGCTCGCGCTGATGTTGCCCGCGAGTCTTGCGAACTTTTGGGGCGGCTTCTTCCACAGGCTCGTCCTCGTCATCGTCATCTTCATCACCCTCGTCGCTCCCGACGTTGCCTTTGGCGGATGGTGACTCGCTCCCGTCCTGGACGGACGAGCTCGAGTTCTCGTCATCTGCGGGTGGGAGCCATCCTTCTACCACTTGGAACAACTATAAAAAGCACGAGACAACGTCAGCACAACCGCGAATGCATCATCTGCGACTACGAGTGGTGGCAAAATGACGGCTTACCGTCAGAGCTGGGCGCCTTGCAGTATAAGGGGCGACCCCGGCCTTCACGTCCAGATACACCGCCTGGGTGATTTTCTTCAGGGCCAGGGTGTAGTCTTCAAGATGCCATTCGGAAAAGGAGGACTTTGTCGGATCTTCCTTACCCGTGTACTCTACATGTAGTGGTCGCGGCGGGCCAAGGGCACGAGCCGCCGCCCGAACCAGCAGTTGTAGAGGTTGATGGTCTGGAGGCCCTTCTTCTTTAGGCCGCAGATGGTTTGCAGCATTTCATCGACAACCATCCGCTGATCCAGTGGGAGCTTGCCGACCTGGAGCCAACGCGGCTCGGGCCGGTCGGCGGAGTACCTTGGAAGCGCCACCTCGTCGTCTGGATTCGACTCGGTGACGTAGAACTAGGATTTCTTCCATTCGTTTGCTGCCTTGGCGGGCAGCATCAGGTCGAAGAACGACGCCTTCGACTTCAGCTGGAATGTCAGGCCACCCGCGGCCAGCATCGGGCCGCCTGACTCTTCACGGCTAATCCTCCCATGGAACATATCTTGCCACAGAGGGAAGTAGGGCCTGCAGCCCAGATAGCACTCGCAGAACGCCACGAAGATGGCGAGATGCTCGATACTGTGCGGACCCAGATCCGATGGCTGGATCCCATAGTAGGTGCAAAAGCGCCGAAAGAAGAGGGAAGTGGGAAACCCCAGCCCCCGCTCTAGGTGGCTGGTGAAGCAGATGAATTCCCCCTCGCGCGGTCCGGGGTCACTTCTCCTGCCGCGGGGATGCGCCATCTGCCGGCGCGCAGGATCCCGGCCTCCTCGAAGGACGCCAGTAGCGCCCTGGTACACTTGGACCTGCCCCATGTTTCGGTGGAGGGGGCCATCGGTTGGAAGTTCGCGGAGGTCGGAGCTTTTTGGGCTGGTTGGATCGCTGTGCGGAGTGGAAAACAGAGACGGGCGAGATCGGAGGAAGAACGAAGGAGTGTTTCCCCGTTCGCCTGTCATTCTCCTTATATAGCGGTTGCTACCAGCCAATTTCGGGAGCCATTACTACGCGGTAATTACGCTAAAGTTACCATTGGATTACCCCAACGGCTAGTTTGACCCCAAATGACGGTCCAACTTCATCCATTCTACTCGTCGCTCCACGCGACTCGACTATTCGCCGACCCGTTGACTGAGTACTCGCCGACCCGTTCGTCGAGCTACGACATGATTGGTCGCCGTTATTGCGACTAGAGTAACTAGTTTTTCCTTTATTCAAGAGTCCACCGCCGATTCGACTGGGCGTCTGTATTGGACCCGCATACTCCGACTGCCAGCAAACGCCTGCGACCAATCAACGACGGCCTCGGGGACTACTGATGGGGATATGCCTACCGGGGTATACCCAGCAGGACGTTTCCTACTGGCCCAGGCGCCAGCGAGTGGGCCTGCAGGACGGCGACTGGATCAAGATCTGGCATGGACTCAAGCGACTGGAAGCTGAAGGCCCAGAAGTATAGATAGGCCCAGTCGGACTAGGTCGTGGAATCGCTGATTCCTTAACTGATTCGGTTGAGATCTATAAACCCTAAGGAGGTGAGTCTATATAAACCTCCCTAGAGGACACATAGAGGATACATTCCATCATACACCCAAGCGACTCATTGCCTAGCCGCCGAGCTCGCCCCATTGTACTCTCACCATAATACAATCTAGCAGGAGTAGGTCTTTACCCTCCGGGGGGCGAACCTGGGTAAATCCTTGTGTCTCAGCCCTCATCTCGCACCGCAGATGGATGGCCGCCCTTGCCCCATGTTCTACTACTCGGTGCCGATTGCAGCATCTGTCGTGGTCATTCCCACGACACAAGATGCATTAGGCATACTTTGGTTATGCAACCTTGATTATACCAATCCCAAGTTTTACTTGCAAGCTTTATTATTTTATTTCTTTATCAAAGTTCTTTATTACTTTTACTTAGTGACTTGTGAGTTTTGGAAAGATATTATAGGTAGCATAAAGAGCATAAAACTTGGCCTAAGTTAGTTAGAACTAGATTTCATACTGAGGCATGAGATTATAATTGGATAGTCACACTTGATTAGCACCCCTCATTAGTGATTACCCTCAATTTTAGTGGCTAGTGCTAAGAATAAAAGTTGATCACTTTAGATGGGAATACGTGGTGAAAATGATTATGAAAACCTTGGAATGAAGATTCATTCTATTGAAATGTTTTGACATGTGTTATGAACACCAGATGATTTGATGATGAAAATGTTGAGGCATGAGCCTTAGACCTTTATAAAAACTGATGGTTGGGTTCAAATGTGATACAATTCCAATTTTACTGTACAACCACAATACCCGAATTTGGGTAGGGCTTGACTAGAAGTTTATATGTCTTAGTATGGGTTCCCTTGCGGAAGAGGTTTGAGCTGAGGCTACCTCATGATGAATGTTCACCTGTGCAGTTCCCAAGATGACAGATGGTCATGGTTGGGAGGCCAAACTCATAGGGTAGGTGCCTATACTAGGGTGTGTAATTGAAATGTTACGATTGATTATAAGCATACTAAGTATGATGATTCAGGATTGTTCCTGATGGATGTATCGAATGTTGTGGTGAAAGTGTACCACCTCTGAAGAGTGTCAAACTATTCGAATAGCCGTGTCCGTGGTTAGGGACAGTTGGAGTAGCCATACTGTTCCATCGTCAGATGTTTTCAAAATGAATTGTGAAATTCACTATGACTTTGACTTGACCACAACAGGGTTCTGAACATGTAAACTAAGTTCCCACTTAGGTGTTGTAAAACATTAAATTAGTTTTCTTTACTTCTAAACTCAGTTAGAGATAAACCTGGATTTTTGCAAATAAACCTAGAGCTTAGGATTCCTACTCAGACTACTTACTTGTTAGTGATAGTTTGCGAGTACTTAAAGAGTACTCATGGCTTTGTGCCTGGCTATTCTCATGGCCAAACTATGAAGAGGACTACCAGGATGATGGACAGCAGGAAGTCTATGACAACTAGCATCATCTCCCATTGTCAGCATTGCCTGGGACCCTGAAGATGGAGCTTCGACCATGCTACCCTTATTATCATTCCGCTGCGTTGATTATATTAAGACTAGATCATGAGATCCTTTATTTGTAAGACCTTTATTATGGTTTGTAATGGATGATGAACTATGGTACCAATCTGGTATGTCTCGCAAAAATGGTAATCCTGGGATTGCGATGTATGGCATAACAGGCATCTGGGATTAAAAATACGGGTGTTGACAGGTCCTTCCTAGGCCTCGTGAATCTTGTCTGAGATTCTTATATCGTGTTCTCATCATGTTTTTGTTTCGATCGATTTCTGTTAGGTAGATTCTTAGGTTTGGAGCCAGAATGTCTTCTCTTGGATCACCCAAGGGGGATTCCTCCGCGGACGTCATCAACCCGTATATGTATGAGTTGAAGATTCACCCCAAGGAGTTGTTACTCAAGGATGGGAAGGTACAGATAAAAGAAGTCCAGGGCTCTAATGGAGAAGGCAGTCTGGAGGACACGATGGATGCATTGGAGCAAGAAGTCTTTAGGAACAAGAAGATGGCAGAACGCGAAGTGGACATCATCCATAAGATAAATCTAGAACTCATCGTCAAGCACAAGAGGCAGATTGCCGAGCTTCGAGATGAAATCCTCTTTCTCCATCAGACCACCAACAAATTACAAGCACAACTCTACGACATAAAAACTATGAGTATGAGGCTAGGATTTAACACATAAGCTCTGCTGCTAGTTTCACGATTGTGGAAACCAAGACATCCTTTGTGGATGGGGAGCCTTTACCTTGGAAGTCTGACGATGACAAGGGAACATCACCGCCACCTAAGGAGTAATTTGTCATTAGGTTTTAGCATCCCCTTGGCTTGTTCCAAGCTTGGGGGAGTGTCGCGGTATCACATCATTATATTTCATCTTTTTACCTTTTTAGTAGAGTCATATCATGATTAGAGAAGTTATAATATAGGATGGCTTGCATTGTGGAAGTATCTCTCCTTTAGTTGGTTATCTATGTATCCCTTGGTGTGAGTGCCTTTATGGAGTATTAATGAGAAGTTTCATCTTTTCCTTTTTGCACATCTTATTTTAGTTTGCAATCTCTATTATATGATTGATCTTGTTGATTAGTATTGGTGTAAATCTAAATTGGTTTTGGCAAACCGAGCTCTGGTCAGTAGCAACACTTTTTGATGTTTGAAAGGAAAAGAGAAAAGCACTTACAGGTATTTTATATCATTTTGTTTCTTTCTTGATTGGCTCATAAGCTTAGTATTCTTTAGTTAATATCTTTTGTGTTTTCAAGGAAGATTGCATGTTTGTCTTTATGACGTGTATGTTTGTCTATTTACTTCAACTCTTTTGCTTGCTACCTAGCCTTTCTTGCCAAAAACATGTACTGAGAGGGAATGCTTCTCGTGCATCCAATTATTTAAACCAAAACTTATGCCATCTGTGTCCACCATATCTACCTATTAGCATCATTGCTATTCCAAGTAAATTCTCAAGATTCATATACCTTTCAAATTAAAAATTCTTTTGTGATGTGAAAACTAGTTAGTAAAGCTCTCACGAACTTGATGGCACACCTTATTTTTCCTGACCTTAATAAACTTGAAACATGGTGTCATCTATGTTGTATATGATTGCACCTATAAGTTGGGATTAGCAGAACCGTGCTGTCACGGGTAATGCTTTCAACACTTGTAAATATCTACCCCGTTGATATCATGCTCTTTTGTTTATGGATGTCGGCGGTGTGAAATAAAAGGGGAGCTTGTAAGTCCATGGAGTTATGTATATGTGTTAGAGAAACACCTAGTCCGCTATCCTAAGCCATTCTTAATAATGGTGGAAACTTGCAGCATCACCATAGTGAACAATCTATGAAGCATTCGTCTTATAAAAAGAGAGAGAAAAAGAGAGAAAAAAGAAAAAGAGGAAAGAAGAGAAAAAAGCACCATTTTCCCATGGTAAATAAGAAGATAGCTGAGATGCTCACTGTATGTTGCCTTGTCATTTTGATATGGGATAGCTCCTGTATCATGGGGAAAGGGGTACCCCGTTGGAAGTTCTGTATGATACACATATATTTACAATGACAATAACTTACCGGTAACTAAAGTTTAGTAGCATGAGGAATGTCCCTCGTACTCAAGGGACATGAGATTGCCAACTTATATTTCGTCAAGCATATACTCCATCTTTGTTCACTCTAACCTTAATCACCTCAAGATCCTTATGATAGGGGCAATGATAGCACAAATCTAGTAAGTACCATAATATTTTGGAAGCTCTTTATGATACTTGAAATCCATGCTTCCCTCTGCGAAGGGCCTTTCTTTTACTTCTTACTTGAGTCAGTAAACCTATTCCTTTCTATCTCCAGCAAGTATTTGAGTTGTTGTGTTTCAATCATTCATATGATGATTTATTCAATCATGTTTCTTATCTTCCTTATTTTGCACATTTTTCTTATCTGAATGAGTATTACTTTGAAAGCTATCATTGTGAAAAGTCTTTTATGTTCGAGAAAAAGGACTCCTCTTATAAACTTCTTTACAAAAGCTTTGCTTGAAAAAGTATGATTTGTCAATTGTTCTCTGACCAAGAACAAAGTTTTCCATTACCAATTATGATTTGTCTTTATGCATCTTTATTGTGACACCCATACTCATTGCAAGTTATGTTATATAATGGTGAGTTGCTTTATATTATGGGTTGTGTATTGGTAAGTGTGATGCTTCTTGTCCGTATTCTTTTTATCGACACTTCATTCCATAAACCTGTGGACATGTTTACTGAGCTTGGGGACAAGCGAGGTTTAAGCTTGTGGGGAGTTGATACGTCCAATTTGCATCAGTATTCTATATCATTATTTACTACTATTCATTGATATATTTCATATTAAGAGGTGTTACTTATGTTATTTCATCTATTTTTGCATGTTGGATGATTCTTGGAGGATGAACTTCCGGAGTCAGGATTCTGATGGAAAAAAGTGGCGTTTAGATGAAATTTTCACGGAGATCAGAAAATTCCAGAAAAATACATTGAAAATTATATTTTTCCAGAAGACGAAGGATGCCAGAAGGGGAGGCTGAGATGGGCCACAGGGGGCCCACACCCCCATGCACGGGCCACCCTAGGCCGCACCACCAGGGGGTGTGGCCACCCTGGCCCACCTCCTTCTCTGCCCTTTCGCCTATATCTTCTCCTCGAAACCCTAATACACGGGGAGTGGCCACAGAAAGATTATGCCACCTCTGCGGGGAGGAAACGATAGAGAGAGAAAGAGCTCTCTGGCAGACAGATTTTTGCCAGGGAAATTCCTTCCCGGAGAGGGAAGATCGTCGCCATCAACACCGTCATCAATCTAGACTTCACCGGAATCATCATCATCATCCTCACCACCTTCTCCAGTAGCACCATCATCATCACTCCATCCCGCTGTAACAATTGGGTTGAATCTTGCATAGTTCTTAGGGGAAACCTTCCCGGTGTTGATTACTTTTGTAGTTGATGCTTGTGAGTGGAACCATTTAATTATTGTTTTGTTCAGATTGTTATTCATCATCATATCATATCATACATGATCTTGATCCATATGATGTCTCGTGAGTAGTTCGTTTAGTTATTGAGGACATGGGAGAAGTCATGTTGTTAGTAGTGGAATTGTATTGAAGTATTATTCAATGATTTGATATTTAAGTTGTGGTGCTATTCTTCTAGTGGTGTCATGTGAACGTCGACTACGTGATACTTCACCATTTATGGGCCTACAGGAATGCATTGTGTATTTTGCTACTAATTGTAGGGCTGCCGGAGTGACAGAAACCTAAACCCCCGTTAGGAAACCTTTGCACAAGGGAGTAGGATCTCAGAGTTTAAGGTTGTGGTTAGGTTTTTATCTTAATTAATTTCTTGTAGTTGCGGATTCTTGCAAGGGGTTTAATCACAAGTATGTATTAGTCCAAGTATGGTCGGTACATTAGCACAGGTTCACCCACACAACACTTATCAAACCAAAGAACATTAATCAACTATATGAAACGAAAGCACTTGACAGTATTCCCATGTGTCCTCAAGAATGTTTGGTCTTCATAAGTATTACAACCGTCTTGTCCTTTGCTAAGAAAGGATTGGGCCACTTGCTGCATTTATTTGTTGTCTTTATTTACTTGCACTTTATTTCTTTGCATTATCAAAAACCCCTAAAAATTCGTTTGCTAAGTATTTACAGAGAATTACTGCTTCAAACCACTAGTCAACACCTTTTGCTCCTCGTTGGGATCGACACTCCTATTTATCGAAAGTACTATGATACACCCCTATACTTGTGGGTCATCAAGCAGCAATTTTCCCTTAAGTGGATCGGAGAGGAAGAGGTCAAAGGTATTCCTCTCAAGCAACACTACAATCAAGATACAAGAAGTCTCTTGTGTCCCCAACACACACAATACACTTGTCAGGTGTATAGGTGCACTAGTTCGGCGAAGATATAGTGAAATACACGTAATATGGATGATTATAAGTGGTAATTGCAATCTGAAATAAAAGTGGCAGCAAGTAAACATGTAACAGTACTGATTGTAAATGGTGTTTCAATGCTTAGAAACAAGGCCCAGGGATCATACTTTCACTAGTGGACACTCTCATATAAATATCTTCTCTTCATTATCCTACTCTAAACTACTCTTCGGTTGGACAACTCTAATCCATGGTAGGGCTACAAAAGCTCTCCTTAAAGTTCGCATTCCCCATCTAGGTAACCCCACACTGTGACCTTGAGCGCTAGATGGTTCCAACAAACACAACAATTTCATAGAGACATCCAACTCAAAATATAACTCATGAGAAGTATTTCTGTAATTGTAAGATCCCTCCTTTATAAAGGAAAAGGATCCCTGTGATTGCAATGCTAGTCCCTGGATCATTGCTAGCATCCACAGTTTAAGATGAAGTACACAGATACAAAGGTCATTTATTACATCCATTCCAGAGATAAACATAGTGTTTACAACTCAAGGCCATAGGCCTAAATACAAGAGTTTGAATAAGTAAATAAATATAAGTCTTCATCTTCATGTGCCACAGGCAAACATGTTGAGTGTAGACTCATGACACCTAATCCTCATCAGAGTAACATGAAACATCACAAGTTACAGCCACAGTGGGTCAATACTTTGGAATAGTATTGGCAAGTGATACCTTAGTATATTTTAAGTGGACTAGATACTATATGCAAATTTGGCTAAGTGTAGCTTGGCTTGCTTTGCTCAAAATAGGTTTTGCCTATTAGTTGAAATCACTAAGTTTTTCTTTGTCAAAACTTTTCCCAAGGAACCACCAATAGACATTGAGGTCCTTCACCCTTGTTCACCCACAAGTTTTTACTTAGAAGTTGGAATGATGAGATTCTTGATAGCTTCCATGTCTTGATGCTCAAGTTGTCCATTACCATGGACTTAGCTAAGTACTTAGATTTTTCCATCTGCAGAGGTTGTGCACTTTCCCCACCAGACTTGGTTTCACCAAGAGAGGACCTTTCAGAAGCCTTCCCTTAGACCAAATGGACGCGCTCCAACCTATCAATCCCACTACCACCAACTGTCCAAATGGCTAAGTTCTAGCAACCTATGTGGTCCAGGCAGAGCCCATATTGCCAAGTGGCTGCACTAGAAGCTTCTCAACACTTGGCCTCTAAAATCCCTTTGTTCCTGGGTGGCTTTCCACAAGTGAGATACACAAGATAAACCATAGCCATGGGTCTTGTGTAACCACTCAACCAAAACCACCAATCAAGTCCCATTCCACCCAGGTGATTCATTGACTTAGTTGTTTCATTAAGCAAAACAAAAGTCCAAGACTTAGAAATATTTTCATCATAGCATGTATATTTCACCAACCCTTGTTTGCTACTAGCTAGGCTAAGCATGGCATAGATAGTAACTTAACTTAGAAATTTCCTAGCAATTCTACAACTACTTAGGATTTCCCATCATGGCATTAGGCAAACATATTAACATGCAAGACTTAGCAAAATATTTCTAATTCTTTAGTATAATACATAGGGATAGAAATATCATGAAGTACCACTTGCCTTGGTAGTTGGGAGAGTAGCACTCTTCACAATCACAATCACTAGCACCAAAATCTACACATAGAATATAGCCACAATCACATACAAGATATATTCAACCAAAAATATATATGCATGCATGCAAGATGCTAAGTGATGATTTTTAGAACTCAACGAAGCAAGTGCATAGTACTGAATTTTAAACAAGTCAAAAACTTTCCAAACCAAGTTTATTTGACACTAAAAACAATTCCTAAACATTTCATATACTCAAATAAGCCCTACACATGTTTCTGCAAATAAAGCTATTTTAACAGAAGCAAAACTTTAAACACATTGCATAAATGGAAAGGGATTGCTCTCCTGATTCCAACGGTATAAAATTTGTCAATTTCTAATGTGGGGATCAAAAGTTATAGCTAAATCAAAATTGGATATAAATCAGATTCAAAATCTGTTTCAAAATCAAACCCTAGCCACGCGTCTGTTTCCTATTGGCCGATACCGTTTCACTCAGGATCACCCTTCCGCGCTGTCAGATCAAGTCAGATCCAACGCGCCAGATCAAAAGAAAACGCTTCGCTCGGATCTAATTTAAACCGCAAGATCTACATCTAACGGCTGTTGTTGCTTTGACCATAGCCTAGCGGCGCTAGCGATGGCGGCGGCGGTCTGCTGTCAAGGTGCGGCGTTCTAGGTCGCCCGGGGAGGGGAGAGGATGCTCACCAGAACCGCCATGTCGAGGTGAAGCTCAACGTGTCTCGGGTTGGCGAAGGGAGCTCGAGTCGTCGGGATTCTCGCCGGGTTCGCGAACGTCGTCGCACGGCTGCTGGTCGACGTTGGCGAGGTTTTGCGTCGCGCTAAGACAAGAGGAGGACACCGTTAGATGCGCAAGACGTTGGGGGTCTTAGGCGTATCAAACAGAGGGCAAGGGGCGGCTGGTACTTACGGGGAGAGGTCGCCGGAGTTCGAGCAGAGAGTGGCGGCGCTCAGTCGTTGTCGTTGCCGAGGCTACAAACCATGCGCGAGCAAAAGGGAGGTGTCGATGATGCGCCGGAGCTGCGAGCATGCTAGTATGAACCATGGACAGAGGGGGCACGGTGCTCACCGAAATTCTTCAACGAGGTCATTAACAGCGGCGAGTTCCGAGCGACACAATGTGGCATGGAGAGGAAATTGGGTGAGGGGAAATGGCCGCGAGAGGGAGGGGCTTAAGTAGGTAGGAGCTCGACAAGAAATGCCTGGTGAATCAATTCCAATTACGCCGCGAAATCAACACAGCAACGGCCAGCGGCGACGTGCTCCTCGTGAAATTTGGGGGAAGACGACGATGACGTGGACAGGGCCCGCTTGTCAGTGAATAGAACAGAGAGGGAGTGGGGTCCGAGTGTCAGCGACTCTGGGGGTGCTTTTTCGCGTGAGAGAGAGAGGGGAAACCCGGGTGGGCTAGCTAGGCTGGTTTCGTTGATGGGCCCAAAGTCTGGCGCCGGCCCTTTTCCTTTTCTTTATTCCTATTCTATTTCTGATTTGATTTTCTGGAATGATTTTCAAATGAATTCAAACTCTATTTGAATTCAAATCTTTTCAGGATTTTTTGCAGTGTGCAACAGTCACAATTCTAGGCATAAAACCATGAGGTCACTTTGAATTGGCTTGGTCATTTTTGGAAAAATAAAATAAACAGTGACATAGCACTTGTTTCATATTGGTTTTGAAATTGGTTTTCAAATAGTATTTGCTTTGAAATTTTGGTTTAAACCTTAGCAATCTAGCAACACATTCTAAAAACAACAAGGCACAAAGTTTGGTTTCATGAACAAGAACCTCTCATAGAAAGAGTAGCATTTGTTTCAAATGGTGATCACATAAAATAATGAGCTCATATGCTCCTGTTTTTGAATTGTTTTGTTTGAAATGAACTCTATATGATCATGGATGCATGGATGATATGCATGAGTTTGAAACATGATTTTAGGGATGTTACAAATCTAACCCCCTTAAGGTGAATCTCGCCCTCGAGATTCGGATTGGCTAGCAAATAGGTGAGGGTGGTCTTTCTGAAGATCATCTTCTCTTTCCCATGTTGCTTCCTCTTCGGAATGATGATTCCACTGCACTTTGCAGAACTTGATAGTCTTAGTCCGTGTGACTCTTTCTGCAGTCTCAAGAATCTTGATAGGCTTCTCTTCATAAGTGAGATCACTTTCCAATTGAACCTCCTCCAAAGGTATAGTATCCTTCAAAGAAGTTTCTTCCATTTCTGGATGATATTTCTTAAGTTGACTCACATGAAACACATTATGGACAGCTGACAGAGATTCTGGCAGTTCAATTTCATAGGCAACTTCTCCTTTGCGACTCAGAATCTTGAATGGCCCAACATATCTTGGTGCCAATTTTCCTTTGACTCCGAATCTCTTCACTCCACGAAGTGGTGACACTCTAATATAAGCTCTATCACCAACTTTGTAGGTGACTTCTCTACGCTTAGGATCTGCGTAGCTTTTCTGTCGGGACTGTGCTATCTTCAACCTGTCCTTAACCAATTTGACCTTCTCTTCGGCTTCTTTGATAAGATCTGGCCCGAATAAACTTCTTTCTCCCACACCATTCCATAACAATGGGGTGGTACACTTTCTTCCGTAGAGAAACTCAAACGGTGCCATCTCAATGCTGGCTTGATAGCTGTTGTTATAAGAAAATTCCGCGTAAGGCAGACTTTCATCCCAACTGGCTCCATAGTCTAAGGCACATGCCCTCAACATGTCTTCAAGAATCTGAATAGTCCTTTTTGTTTGTCCATCAGTTTGAGGATGAAAAGCAGTACTGAATTCCAACCTCGTTCCCAATGACTCATGTAACTGTCTCCAAAAATGGGAAGTGAATTGAGTTCCCCTATCAGACACAATACTCTTGGGCACTCCATGTAGACATACAATTCTACTCATGTAGATTCTGGCTAACTTAGCAGTTGTATAGGTTGTCTTCACGGGTATGAAATGAGCCACTTTAGTTAGGCGATCTACTACTACCCATATAGAATCATATCCTGACCTGGTCCTTGGTCATCCGGTAATGAAATCCATACCAATCTTGTCCCACTTCCAATCAGGAATAGGTAGTGGTTGAAGCAAACCGGCTGGTTTCTGATGTTCCGCTTTTACTCTACTACACACATCACACAAAGCAATATGTTCGGCGATGTCCTTCTTGAGATTATTCCACCAAATATTTCCTTCATGTCCATGTACATTTTGGTGTTACCCGGATGAATGGAATATGGTGAGTTGTGTGCTTCTTGCAAAATCAGTTTCCGCAGCTCTAGATCTTGTGGAACACAGATACGTTTCCCATGCCATAAAGTACCCTGTTCGTCTTCATGGAACTATTTGGCTTTTCCTTTGCCAATCTTTTCTTTAATCTCTTCGATTTCCTTATCCATCTTCTGGGCTTCTTTGATCTTGTCCAACAAAGTGGGTTGAACATCCAAAGACATGTGATGTCCTTCAGGCACAATCTCCAATCTGAGTTTTCTAAATTGGGTAGACAGATCATCTGGCAATTCTCCTTTGGTAAGGCCATTCACAAAAACCTTACGACTTAGAGCATCTGCAACAACATTTGCTTTACCGGGGTGGTATTGCCAAACTTAAGTCATAGTCCTTGATAAGTTATAGCCATCTTCTTTGTCTCATATTAATTTCCTTCTGGGTGAAGATATACTTCAAACTTTTGTGATCTGTGAACACTTCACAACGCTTTCCCAAAAGAAAGTGTCTCCATGTTTTGAGTGCATGGACAACAGAGGCTAACTCTAAATCATGAGTAGGATAGTTCACTTCATGAGTTTTGAGTTGTCTCGAGGCATAAGCCACAACTTTACCGTCTTGCATAAGTGCTGCACCCAAACCTTGATGAGATGCATCACAATATAATTGGAAATCTTTTTCCAAATCCGACAGACACGAGACTGGTGCTGTCACAAGTCTCTTCTTCAATTCCTGAAAGCTGAGTTCACAACATTCAGACCAAGCAAACTTCTTGTCTTTCTTTAACAATTCTGTCATAGGCTTAGCAACCTTAGAGAAATTCTCAATGAACCTTCTGTAGTAACCTTCTAAGCCAAGGAAACTACGAACTTCTTTCACGGACTTGGGAGATTCCCATTCAGTTATAGCTGAAACTTTAGCAGGATCAACTGCTACACCATCCTTTGTCATAACATGACCAAGAAAACCAACTTCATCCAACCAAAACTCACACTTGCTGAATTTGGCATAAAGTTTATGCTCTCTTAACTTCTCAAGTATCAAGCGCAAATGTCCTTCATGCTCTTCTTTGCTCTTGGAGTAGACTAAGATGTCATCGATGAAAACGACAAGAAACTTGTCAAGGAATTCCATGAACACCTTGTTCATCATATTCATGAAGTATGCTGGAGCATTGGTCAAACCAAAAGGCATTACGGTATACTCATACAATCCATACCTTGTGGTGAACGCTGTTTTAGGTATGACTTGCTCTCTTATCTTGAGTTGAAAATAGCCTGACCTTAGATCAATCTTTGAGAACACACAAGCTCCTTCTAGCTGATCAAAGAAGTCGTTGATTCTAGGCAAAGGGTATTTGTTCTTGATAGTTACCTCATTGAGTGAACGGTAATCTATGCATAACCTTTGACTTCTATCTTTCTTCTCCACGAACAAAACTGGGGCTCCCCACGATGAAGAACTTGGTTGAATAAATCCTTTCTGCAACTATTCCCCAAGTTGTTTCTTGAGCTCTTTCCGTTCATCAACTGACATTTTATAAGGTCTCTTTGCTATTGGTCCAGACCCTGGTACCAAATCTATAAGAAACTCCACATCTCTATCTGGTGGCATTCCCGGTAATTCCTCTGGAAACACATCCGGATACTCACTCACAATTGGCACACTGTCCATGCTAACCCCCTTAAGAGAATTTAGCTTACTTCCTTTGGATTCAAAGTTGGACTTGAAAATTCTTTTTCTTTCCAGGGTTGCGAGTGCAATAGTACGATTGGCACAATCTAGTACTCCTTCATACTTAGCCATCCAATCCATTCCCAATATTACGTCCAGTCCTTGGGAATCTAGGATTATCAGACTCACTGGAAATTTATGCTTTCCAAACTCTATTACTAGATCCCGGCATCCAAGACTTACTATCATATCTCCACCCGGAGAACTAACTTTTATTGGACACCCAATGTTTTCAGTTGGAAACCCATTTCTATCAACAAATGCTTTTGATATGAATGAATGCGATGCTCCAGTATCAAAAAGAACAAATGCTAGAATAGAATTGAGTCTGAACTTACCAGTAATAGCATCAGGCTCCTCATAGACCTCCTCCACATTGATGTGGTTTACTTGTCCCTTCTGAAAAGGGTTGGGCTTGTTGGGTCCTTCAACTTTCTTTTCGGGGCAGTCATTTGCATAATGCCCCATCTTCTTGCATTTGAAGCATTCAACCTGACTGATGTCTCTCTTAACAGGCTGACTTCCACCTCCACTTCCATTACCACTATGGTGTTTCTTATGTCCACTCTTGTGGTTTTTGTACTTGTCATTGTCATGACTACGGTGATGCTTGTTGTCATGACGGTTGTGGTTGTCGTGCTTGTTGAATTTCCCATGCTTGTGGGATCCTGAACTTTCGCTGTCATCATAGTGGGAACGTTTGTGAGACGATCCCGAGCTGTGCTTGTCGGAGTGCTTTCTCTTTCTACTCTCAACTTGCTTCATTTTGTTCTCCAAAATAGCAGCCTTGTCATAGAGCGACTGATAAGTGGGAACATATGCCACAGCCAATTGCAGATTCAGCTCATCATTCAAGCCTTCAAGAAATTTTTCCTTTCTCTTAGCATCGGTGTCAACTTCATCCGGTGCATAACACGCCAGATTGTTGAACTCCTCAATATATTCAGCCACGCTGCGGTGGCGCTGCTTCAGATTATGGAACTCTTTCTTTTTCAGACTCATCACTCCTGATGAGATATGAGAAGTGCGAAAACCATCCTCAAAGATAGCCCATGTCACTTCATCTATGGGAGTGGTGATCTGGAAGTTGTCCCACCAAGTGGCGGCTGGTCCTTCCAGCAGATGTCTTTGCAAATCGACCTTTTCAGCATCCGTGACAAATCCATTTACCAAGTCCTTGTTTACTAAGCGTAGCCAGTCATTGGCCACCATGGGATCAGTCGTTCCTGAGAACTTTGCTGGCCTCAATCTCAAGAACCTGGTAGGCATGTCAAAGCCCGGTGGGTTGTTGTTGTTGTTATTGTTGTTATTGTTGTTGTTTTGGTTCTGGATGAACGTCGTCATCATCTGCATTAGCTGAGTTTGAGCAGTCATCATTTGTTGCATTTCTGGAGTGATGTTGTTGTTGTTGGGGTTGGGGTTTGCACGACGGGGAGGCATCTGTGGTTTGTTCAAATAGAGATAAGAATGAGATACCCATAGATGCTTTCATGCACATTACATCACATAAGCAAACACAAAGTATGCAACACAAAGATAAAATTTCAACAACAAAATAACATGTTCACAAAGTAAAACACACAAGTTGCAAGCCATCCACATGTCGGATGGTCAAATAACAAGTACTATAATAAAAGTTAAATGAGTAGTCAAATCTACTCATCGACATCAATCTCCTCCTCGACAAAGGTAAGACCTGCGTTCTCCATCGCGGTCTTGTTTTCCTCGATGCTAGTGGTCAAAGTCTCTATCTTGGCCTTGAGAGCCCTCTTCTGGGAACGAAGCCTCTCAATCACCGTCTGCTGCTGCTCGAGCTCGAAGTCCTTGGACTGCAGTTCTTCAGTCATGTCCCTGATCTTCTTGTTCCTATCCTGGACACGCTTCTCCTGACTCTTGAACTTCCTGTCCTGGGTCTCGAACTTTGCCTCCATCTCCTTGACTATCTCGTCTTGCTCCGTGAAGAGCTTGTCCTTCTTGCGAAGCTGCACCTGAAGTTCGTCATTGCTGAGCATGACGTTGGTCCTGTCGGTGTCCACGTGCCTAATGAGAGACTCTAAGTCCTGGAGGTACAGACGAATCGGCTCTGCTGCATCCCTCAAATCGTCCTCGAAGTCGATGGACTCTCCATCCTCATCACGTCTTCCGAAGACATGGAAGTGGGTACCTCTAACCTATCGGGAGTGTCTCCCTAGCAGACATCCTATCAGATCCTGCATAACTACCTCAAGGCCTCTCTCCCTGTCATCATGCGTGAGCTTGAAGACAATGGCCTCCGTGGTAGGCTCTGTCTGGCGTCCGGGATGGTTGACCTTGAAGCCCCAGAGGTCCTTCCTCTCAAACTTGGTGAGGGGATGCACCATGATGGTGGGAAGAGGGAGATTGAGCAAAGTGGTAAGCTCAACGATACGAGGACCAAAGCGGGTAACCTGGAACTCCTCAACAGTGTTGTTGGTAATAGGCATCTATTTATAAGATATAAAAGTTAGAACAACATAATCAAGATAAAGAAAAAGACAAAACATCACATACCTAACCTTGGGAAGCAAAACACACAAGTCATGCATACATGAAACCATTACAACAACCAAGGTTCAATCTTATTTTAAAGCAACATTTTGGAAAATAAGGTGATAGGTGGTGGTCCAACTAACGAAGTACGTTTACAATCCTATCTCACTGGATCTGTTGGCTAACACAATGTTCCTAGAAGCAATCAGCCTATCTTGCTCACATGATTCCATCACTAAGTCTATAATGTCTCCTCTTAAGGTTTGGTTGGTAGCTTCCAACTCTTGGGTATGTTCCTTTTCTTTCCTTAGATCATTTTGAAGGTTGAGCATTCTGCACTTGACTCTATCACCAAGTTCTTTGATGGTCTTCCAAGCTGCATCCCTTGTTGATTCAAAGAATGTAGGGTGCACCACTAAATTGGTGAACATGCAGAATCCTTTTTCCTGATGGTTGTCTTCCTTGTTTTTATACAAGTGAAGTTGCACCCACCAGTATTCCACTTCTTCATCCATCACAGGAAAACCTTTGTACATAGCTGCACCATGTATCTCTAATGCAACCATGAGGTCCTTGAGAGCCTTGGGGAATTCTGTCTCACACTCCAAAGTCATTGTCATGAGTGGTCCTTTCCTCACGACTTCGTTGATGGAGTTCATCTACAAATAGCGATGAGAGAGAAGATTAGAAAAGTTTTACGAGAAGAATAGACAAGTGTAGAAGTTGAATTTTTTTTCCTTAGTGGTTTCCAATCCTAGGGTCATAATCCTACAGGCAACAGAGTGCTCTGATACCATCTGTAAGATCCCTCCTTTATAAAGGAAAAGGATCCCTGTGATTGCAATGCTAGTCCCTGGATCATTGCTAGCATCCATAGTTTAAGATGAAGTACACAGATACAAAGGTCATTTATTACATCCATTCCAGAGATAAACATAGTGTTTACAACTCAAGGCCACATGCCTAAATACAAGAGTTTGAATAAGTAAATAAATATAAGTCTTCATCTTCATGTGCCACAGGCAAACATGTTGAGTGTAGACTCATGACACCTAATCCTCATCAGAGTAACATGAAACATCACAAGTTACAGCCACAGTGGGTCAATACTTTGGAATAGTATTGGCAAGTGATACCTTAGTATATTTTAAGTGGACTAGATACTATATGCAAATTTGGCTAAGTGTAGCTTGGCTTGCTTTGCTCAAAATAGGTTTTGCCTATTAGTTGAAATCACTAAGTTTTTCTTTGTCAAAACTTTTCCCAAGGAACCACCAATAGACATTGAGGTCCTTCACCCTTGTTCACCCACAAGTTTTTACTTAGAAGTTGGAATGATGAGATTCTTGATAGCTTCCATGTCTTGATGCTCAAGTTGTCCATTACCATGGACTTGGCTAAGTACTTAGATTTTTCCATCTGCAGAGGTTGTGCACTTTCCCCACCATACTTGGTTTCACCAAGACAGGACCTTTCAGAAGCCTTCCCTTAGACCAAATGGACGCGCTCCAACCTATCAATCCCACTACCACCAACTGTCCAAATGGCTAAGTTCTAGCAACCTATGTGGTCCAGGCAGAGCCCATATTGCCAAGTGGCTGCACTAGAAGCCTCTCAACACTTGGCCTCTAAAATCCCTTTGTTCCTGGGTGGCTTTCCACAAGTGAGATACACAAGGTAAACCATAGCCATGGGTCTTGTGTAACCACTCAACCAAAACCACCAATCAAGTCCCATTCCACCCAGGTGATTCATTGACTTAGTTGTTTTATTAAGCAAAACAAAAGTCCAAGACTTAGAAATATTTTCATCATATCATGTATATTTCACCAACCCTTGTTTGCTACTAGCTAGGATAAGCATGGCATAGATAGTAACTTAACTTAGAAATTTCCTAGCAATTCTACAACTACTTAGGATTTCCCATCATGGCATTAGGCAAAAATATTAACATGCAAGACTTAGCAAAATATTTCTAATGATTTAGTATAAAACATAGGGATAGAAATATCATGAAGTACCACTTGCCTTGGTAGTTGGGAGAGTAGCACTCTTCACAATCACAATCACTAGCACCAAAATCTACACATAGAATATAGCCACAATCACATACAAGATATATTCAACCAAAAATATATATGCATGCATGCAAGATGCTAAGTGATGATTTTTAGAACTCAACCAAGCAAGTGCATAGTACTGAATTTTAAACAAATCAAAAACTTGCCAAACCAAGTTTATTTGACACTAAAAACAATTCCTAAACATTTCATATACTGAAATAAGCCCTACACATGTTTCTGCAAATAAAGATATTTTAATAGAAGCAAAACTTTAAACACATTGCATAAATGGAAAGGGCTTGCTCTCCTGATTCCAACGGTATAAAATTTGTCAAATTCTAACGTGGGGATCAAAAGTTATAGCTAAATCAAAATTGGATATAAATCAGATTCAAAATCAGTTTTAAAATCAAACCCTAGCCACGCGTCTGTTTCCTATTGGCCGATACCGTTTCACTCAGGATCACCCTTCCGCGCCGTCAGATCAAGTCAGATCCAACGCGCCAGATCAAAAGAAAACGCTTCGCTCAGATCTAATTTAAACCGCAAGATCTACATCTAACGGCTGTTGTTGCTTTGACCATAGCCTAGCGGCGCTAGCGGCGGCGACTGGCGGCGGCGTGTCTGTCAGCGGTGGTGCCAGCATTCTAGGTCACCCGGGGAGGGGAGGGGATGCTCACCAGAACCACCGTGTCGAGGTGAAGCTCAACGTGTCTCTGGTTGGCGAAGGGGAGCTCAGAGTCGTCGGGGATTCCTCGCCGAAGTTCGCGAACGCGTCGGGTACGGCTGCTAGTCGAAATTGGCGAGGTTTTGCGTCGTGCTAAGACAAGAGGAGGACACCATTAGATGCGCAAGACGTTGGGGGTCTTAGGCGTATCAAACAGAGGGCAAGGGGCGGCTGGTACTTACGGGGAAAGGTCACCGGAGTTCGAGCAGAGAGTGGTGGCGCTCAGTCGTTGTCATTGCCGAGGCTACAGACCATGCGCGAGCAAAAGGGAGGTGTCAGTAGATGCGCACGGAGCTGTAGAGCATGCTAGTATGAACCATGGACAGAGGGGGGCACGGTGCTCACCTGAATTCGTCGGCGAGGTCGTCGGAATAGCGGCAGTGTCTGGCGAGTTGCGAGCAGCCTAGTGCCATGGAGAGGAAATTGGGTGAGGGGAAATGGCCACGAGAGGGAGGGGCTTAAGTAGGCAGGAGCTCGACAAGAAACGCCTGGTGAATCAATGCCAATTACGCCGCGGAATCAATGCAGCAACGGCCAGCGGCGACGTGCTCCTCGCGAAATTTGGGGGAAGACGACGATGACGTGGATAGGGCCCGCTTGTCAGTGAATAGAACAGAGAGGGAGTGGGGTCCGAGTGTCAGCGAATCTGGGGGTGCTTCTGCGCGTGAGAGAGAGAGGGGAAACCAGGGTGGGCTAGCTGGGCTGGTTTCGTTGTTGGGCCCAAAGTCTGGCGCCGGCCCTTTTCCTTTTCTTTATTCCTTTTCTATTTCTAATTTGATTTTCTGGAATGATTTTCAAATGAATTCAAACTCTATTTGAATTCAAATCTTTTCATGATTTTTTGCAGTGTGCAACAGTCATAATTCTAGGCATAAAACCATGTGGTCACTTTGAATTGGCTTGGTCATTTTTGGAAAAATAAAATAAACAGTGACATAGCACTTGTTTCATATTGGTTTTCAAATTGTATTTGCTTTGAAATTTTGGTTTAAACCTTAGCAATCTAGCAACACATTCTGAAAACAACAAGGAACAAAGTTTGGTTTCATGAACAAGAACCTCTCATAGAAAGAGTAGCATTTGTTTCAAATGGTGATCACATAAAATAATGAGCTCATATGCTCCTGTTTTTGAATTGTTTTGTTTGAAATGAACTCTATATGATCATGGATGCATGGATGATATGCATGAGTTTGAAACATGATTTTAGGGATGTTACAGTAATCTTTAGCCTAAGTGCCACACGGTGTGCACACTGTCAACTCCACACACGTGGGGATAACCGGAGCAATTAAAGCACTTGAGTAGAACAGTAGATCTACTTGATTACAAAGCTCATGACCATAATAAGATCATGCATAGAGAGATCACATAGCTACCGGCAAAGCCCTTAGCCTCGAGGGAGAACTACTCCCTCCTCATCATGGGAGTTAGCAACGGCGATGGATATGATGGTGGAGTCAATGGATATGGATTCGGGGCAATTATCTGTCCCGGAAGGGTGCCGGAATAGAGTCTTCTATCCCCCGAATCTCCCCTTCGGTGTGTGACACCCCCGGGATCAGGGCTAAGCAAATCCTAGACCTCCGTCTAACATAAGCTTAACCTTGAGCTCGAGCATATCCAGTGAAGAATTGATAACACAACAGTGACCCTACGACACAAAATTTATTACAGCAAGCTCATAACTAAGTAGAGAACCAAATTATTACAAGCAGAGGTCACTGACCACAAACATCAAACAACGGAAGGCAAATTATGCTATTAAGTATAGCAAACTTAACAAATGGCCTAAGAGGCCTGAAGCATAACAATGACGTCCCAGCCCATAGATTCCAGGCTACCGGCCGGAAGCTCAAGCTACTCTTCGATGTAGATGTAGTACAAAACTCGTCTTCAGGTGAACACTTACTCTGCCAAAAGTATCAACAAAGCAAGGGTGAGTACAGGATGTACTCCGCAAGACTTATGTCTGGTGGAGTTGTTTTGCATAAAGCCATCTTTTGTTTATAAAACAAGAGAGAGAAGAAGCTCGTCTAATCAGAGTATTTTAAAAGGAGATAAGAGAGCGACATCTCTGAAATATTGATCATCATATCTTTTGATATCCACATAATCATCATCATCACCTGAACTAGGATCACCCCCTCGTACCCATGAGGAAGCATCCTTAAGCACACGTTGATCTACCAAGTTTTAAGATTAGGTTCAAGTTCTCTATGATCTTATAATCTGGTCGCCAAGCGTTCATAACCGTGAACATGGCTTTTCGAAAAGATTATTACCCTGCAGGGGTGTACAACTTTACCCACACGTACTAACCTTCTCTTAATGCCACATGATTAGCCCTCTTCCTTGGAAGGCCGGCAGAGGGTCGTTAGACATGACCTTTACCTTGGTTTCGCCGAGACCATGAGTCATGCAATAAGTATGGTTCCGCCGTAACGGGTCAAATCCTGAAGCCGGTACTTAAAGATGTGAGGCGAGGTTGGTTAACAGGGGAGCCATCTACCCCAAGCAACCCTGGCCATGCTTACCTACCTGTTATGAATGCACCAACTTCACCCGGGAAATCTTTGAAAAGATTTTCTATGCATATGTCGAATGGAACGCCCGAACTATGTGACTCATGGAATCTACTAGGCAAGTTAGTCAGTCATGAGGTTGTCCAGGCCCCGTGTGTTTGCACGCTCGTCTTGGTTCCAAAGGCAAGAACTCTGGTCCTAGTGGTGGCGAGCATGGGACTAGAAAAACCACATCCCACCGTGGCCTCCCATACAAGCCTTAGCATGTTTAACTCATCTCACTGATCTCATCTCATCATGTTCTCCTGTCATACTAGATTTTCTGCAACTAATACATCATCTGGATGGACCAGAACTGACAGCTATGCATGGCTAAGCAGAACACACATGATAGCTCTAGCATTGCACACGAGCCAAACCTAGTTATGCTGGGAGCAGTGGATCAGGTAATATAAGCTCAAAGGGAGTATGCAATAGATAGGATACTCTATCTATCGATAAAAGACCACAGTAGAATCATATGCATCATGTCAAGAATTGAAATGCTTTCAAAATCATAGGATTATATCATGGTAGGGTTGTGCTTGCCTTTGCCAGTTGATAACAGATAAGCAAATCTTCAGGAGCCTTGTACTTGACTTGTTATAGTTGTTCAAGTATTGTTCGTCGATCTTCGATGGTGTTATCCTTGGGCTTCGATCTCGATATCGTATTCTACCGGGAAGAACCAAACATGCTCGACAACTTAAAGCAAGTATGATGATATGACAAGTTATTTGCATTGAATTGAAACCCTAAAGCATGCTCGACAACTTAATCGGGGTTCCGAGGGGTGAAAACCCTAACTCGGGAAAAACTCCAGAACTTATGAGAGGGGTTGATTAGTTCTCTAATTAAACTTGTCATTTAAGTTGTTGAACAATGCATGATTATAGCTCTATTAGATAGTTCTCATTTTTCTGAACATTTTGATATATTATTTGTATTTTTCTGAATTATAATTAAAAAGATATTGAATTTACAATATTTAAAACAATTCCTGAAATTATTAAACCTTTTCTTAAATTATTAAACAACTCGTTAGACTTTTTACACTCAGGCTGGGCTAGCCACAGTCACAGACAGGTAGGCCTCTGGCCACCTTAGCAGCCACACACACGCGAGAGGGGCCCAGGGGCATTTCCTCCGGGGCAGAGGTTACCCACTGCCACTAACAGGTGGGGCTGAGGCCATGTTGGCATGCCACGCAGGTGCCACGCGGGCCTCGCCGGAGAACGGCCAGGCGGCGGCACGGGATGGCGGTTGACGGCGAACTGGGAGGCGCGAAGGGACGAGTTCGAACGAGCTCATCGGGGGAAACCTAAAATTGGCAACGGAACTACCTATTGGCCATCGGTGGCTTGCCGGCGACATGGACAAGCGGCGGCCGACGGTGGCGCCCGGATAGAGGACAGTCCAGAGGGGGAGGGGAGGCATAGAGAGGTGCTTGAGCACCGCACGCTCACCGTGATGCTCGTGGAGGGCTCGGGAAGCTCGGGGGAGGCCGGAATCAGTGGCGAGGACCGTGACCGGTGTCAGAGAAGAAGGCAACGACGTCATCGATTCATGAAGCTCTAGCTAGATTCCTCTGATGATTCGAGGTAGGCGAACACGGTGGTGCTGATGGCGTGCTCGGCTGGCCTCGGGGCGGTGTAGAGCGACGGTTTCGCCAGGGAGATGAAAACAAAAGAGGGAGGTCGCACGACAGAGCGGGAGAGGATAAGGGTGGATCAGGGGGTCGGCGTGGTTCTTATCAGCCTCCAGAGCGAAGTCGGGCATCACAGCACGGGGCGTGCATCGCGGCGGCGGCGGACGGTGTCTGCTGCGACAAGGAGCTACTTGTCCCCGCGAGGAAGACGACGAAACAGATCGGTGAAGGGGTACGGGCCGGCTGTGGGCTGCGAACAGGCCAGGTGGGCTGGTTGCGGGTGCACTGAGCGGAAGAGAGAGAGGAGAGCAAGATGGGCTCGGCCCAGTTAGCTGGCTGACTCTGTTTTTTATTTACAAATTGTTTTTCTTTTTCTGTTTTCTAATTTCTCTTTTGCAATTCATTTTGAATTCTGTTTTGGTATATTTCAAAAATACCAGAGGACATTATAAAATATACAAAATATTGTAAGGACCCTTTTATTCAATTTGGGCCCCATTATTTTGGTAGTTTTCAAAATATAAAACTATTTGAAAAAGTTTCAAAGAGAGAGGGAAACTAGGGTTTAGGGTTTTATCTATTTCTTCCTTGTATGCATTCTTTAATATGATGCTCATGAATGCACAAACAAAACCGTAATAATGTTTATCTAAAACTAGGGTGTTACAGCTCTATCCCCCTTACGAGAATCTCGACCCAAGATTCCAAAGGTAGGAAAAGAGACAGAGAGAGAAAGAAACAAGGTCACTCTAGAGATAAGAGAGAAACACAATGAACAACACACATAGTATCTCATGGTCAACTCATGGATGGAGTGTTCCGAAACAACTCTGAGATGACAAACATGACACACGCCAAGGTAACGGAGGAAACAAGAGGAGATGGTTTCAAATGGTTGGATAGATGGTCTTCATAAGGATTGAGACCATGGAACTCAGAAGGGCTTAAGCTTCTGAAGAGGAAAGCTTCCAACAGATAGAATAAGACCACAAACTTCGATAGGGAACCTCTACTAAATGACTTAAATAGAGATTTCAGGTTGCAGAGATATGAATCAACAAAACCAAGCTGTTGAATTACTTTTGAAACAGCAGAGTCACTCTTTCATTCAACAGAAGGCTAAGTCAGAAAGGTGTTTTGGTGGAGAGGACTCGTATGAGTCACAAGGAACATGTAACAAGAGGAACTGCTGACTAGCAAAATCATATTCACTCTTAAAACATGGTTCAGAAAACAAGAAGGAAACTCTTTAATTCATCCTGGGCTATCAAAATCTTTGCCAAAGATCGTGATATCACTTTACACCACTAAACGAATTGGTAAGAAGATTCCTGAAACACGAGAAGAAAGAAACTTCATTCTCAGACTTCAATTATTTGGCATAACAAAGTGTTTGTGAACATAGAAGAGTCTGGAGGATCGACAGAGAGACATTTATCAACACTACTTTAAATGTTCTCCTCGATGTTCGAGATACGAAGCATCAAAGTAAAGGTCAGACTTTGGAGACAAGGAAACCATAAGCACAACTCCTATAATGAATTATAGAAGAAGCCTCATGAAGAGTGGTTGTTATTGCTAATTCAAGAGAATATGACAAGAGGTCTTTCCGGCTAAGTTTGTGTCAACCAGTACATCAGTCTTGCCAGATTTACAAAGAGACCTATGTCAAAACCTTGAGGAGCACCAACCATCATTGCTGCTTGAGATTCAGATTTGGTTAAGTGAAATGATACTTCAGACTCAGCATGTCCGAATAGAAAGTTTGCAACATTTACCACAAAGGTAAAGTTACTAGATTCTCAAGATACGGACTTTAGTGTGAAGCTCCAAAAGATTAAGCTGGATTGCTATACCCATGTATTTAGCAACTTGTCAAAAGACAACTGCATACCTATAAAGTACTGACAATAAAACACACATATGTCCTTAAGGAGAGAAATATAACTCTTCTCGAATCCACGGCGACATCTTTCAATGTTTGCACGTGAACTAGAGAAGGTCACTTCTAACATCCAGAACACATACTTCGAAATGACCCGAAGATGGTTCTCAAAAGTTTCCAACATTAATGCCAACTGTTCCATATGAACACAATCTGACATGGAGAAAATAAGGATGTCATCGATGGGCTCAACAACAAACTTATCAAGACAATCCAAGAAGATGGACTCATATGTCGTATGAACAAGGCAAACCATTGGTCAGACCAAAGACATGAAGATATACTCCAGTGAAACATCACATGAAGAAACATTATCAAGATAGTCCTTGGAACTGAGTTTGATTTGACGATAACCCAAATCAAATCAAGGATAGGGGAATATAACATGTCCACGAAGGAAATACTATCTTTCTTCAACACGAACAAAACTAGATATCCTTTTAGGAAGGAATAGAGTCGGATAGAACTTTTGTATTACAACTCTCTAAGTTGTTGTTTAAGCTCAACCAACTAGTTCAGGGGTATCCAATACGGATCCTTGGAGAAAAATGCAGTTCAGGGAACTTGCTTACTCAAGAACTTGACAACACGGTCATGTGGCAACATGGCGATACTTGTAGTAGACACCTAGAATATCACGAATCACCGATATGTCACTTAGTTCAAGAGGAAAACTTGCTTGGTAAGGCAAGAAGACATAGTCTCGAGGCTTCGGCATGAGCCTAACTCTTTGACTGAAGAGAGTGCACCAGAATAGCGGACTTGGTAGCACAATCATCCGTTGCTTAGTGACAGGGTTAACCAATGAAACTAAGAATGACTTGAACGTCCTTAGAGTTCAAAACAATAATAATTGCTAAGAATCTTAGACGACCACACTATTACGCACATGCATCACTCACGAGCACGAAAGCTCAGAGGAAGCGTGGTAAAAATGTGTAAGAGCATCACTTCATTAAGGGGTCATGAAACTCAACACAACCTCTTAGTATAAAAGAGTGTGATACTTCAAGGTAGAATAGATGGAAGACAATCAATGCCTCTTGATCTGTGGATTACAACACTTTGTCCTGGTCCTAGAAATGACGAGGTACTGGAGTTTGTTTTTCCTGACATTCCGAAATGGTTTGTCATGACATACCACAAGAGTATCTTGCATCGGAAGACATGGATGCACATTTACTACTTGGCTACCAACTGGTAGACAAAGGTCGGAAAACGACAAGGGAAGAGGAACATACTTAGGATAGAATCCCAAGATGTGGATGCATAAGTTAACAACCTACCGAAAACCAATGCAAAGAGAGGTAAGGTGTGGCAAAGTCACGGGTATAGATGCGAGACTCACGAGGAGTACTCTTGTCGTGGTCTATTTGGTTCCGTTAAAGAACATCTGCCATAGCATGTGGTAGGGGAAGTCCTTGGTTGTCACAATTCAATAGCGACAATGACCACAAGCTTGAAGGCTAAAATTGTTGTACTAGCCATCCTGGGGTAATGTGGGAACATTAACGACAGGGGTCAAAAGGATGGATCTTGGGTTAAAGATCAGCTTCATGTACAAGATTCACAACAACAGAATCCAACACAATCAGGGATCTTAAGTTCAAGTCCAAGGGTTAAAACCCAAAGAAAGGAGTAACTACTACTTGAGTGGCATGGCGTACACTGCAAGTTAGTAATCACAAGGTAGATTCTAAGAGAAGAAACGACTTCTGAAGTACCAAACAAACGAAAAGGAGGCACACAAGGCAAAAGGAAACCTCGAAGCCTAGAACAGAACACTGTAGATCCGACAATATAATATTGCGGGTCCGGAAGATAGAAAGATCATGATGGAAAGAAATCTATCAGCTGAACAAGAGCAAAGGGAACAAGGAATTCACAACACACACAACTCTAAAGAGTTCAACCCTAGGTCAACTGGCTTAGAAACGACATGCCAAGAAGGCACCTAAGTTTTGAAAGAGTAGAAGAGATATCAAAACTTTTCCAATATCAATACCAGATAAGATAAACCAGAGTTAGAGCGAATCTGGATAAGGAGAAAAGAAGCATACTAGAGTTTTCGCAAATACTTTTCAGCTTTTAAAATAGTTTTCACAAGCACTAGACTCAACATCGACCAATAGGAAGGTTTTCCTACGGTCGGTACTGCTCTGATACCAAGAACTGTGACACCCCCAGGATCAGGGCTAAACAAATCCCAGACCTCCGTCTGACATAATGTCACATCCGAAGATTTTCCAAATCTTGTAATGTGAAAAATAATTGAATAAAATAAAACTTTGTTGATTTTCAGAGTGAGAAGAAACTTTTTGAATTCAAATGGGAACCATCAAACCAATTTGGATCAAATAAATCCTAAAGGGATTTAAAAAATAAACATTTAATAAAGGAAAATAAAATATTTTGGAATTCCTATTTTGAATCTTTTAATAAAAAGATTTTGTTTTCAAAAGAAAAGGATAGATTTATAAATAAGGATTATTTTGTAAGCCAAATTAAAACTTGGCCAAGTCTTTGAAATAAAATATTTCTATTTGTTAAAAATAGTAAAGGTTTATTTAAAATAAATTATTAAGGATTTAATATCCAAGTTTTATAAATAAAGGTTTTACTATTTAACCATCAAAACTTATTTATTTAATCCAAACAAGTTTTCCAAATACCTTATATTCTCAAATAAAACCTACTATTTTGGTTTTGGAAATAATTAGTTTACAAATGGAGATTTTAAATAAAACAAATTCTATTTTGATTTATTAAACAAGGTCTATTTATTTAATTAATAATGGACCCTTTTAATAAAAATATTATTTTATTTTGGTAATTGGTTTATGTTGTTAAGCAGAACCAAATTCAATTGCAAGGTGAATTGAATGTTTGAATGTGATTTGAATGCTTGAGTGTTGTTTGAATTTCAAAACAGAAATTAGAAATAGAAAAAGTAAAGGCTTTCAGGAAGGAAAAAAATAGAAACAAGCAACAGCCCAGTCGACAAAGCCCACTAGGCCCAGTACCAGCCCAGCTTCCCTCTCCCTGAAAGAAAACGGTTCGCACTCAATTTTGAACCCACAGAGATGCTGACGAGTGGCCCCTTTCTTCTCTCACTCCTCAGACTCCGGACCCCACCCCTCCAGCTCACCTTCTTCCTCGCGACGACCACGCCGGCCGTTTCCTGCCGTTGATGCCGCGCGTAAATTCGCAGTAATGCCGCAGTGATTCCGCTCAGCAATCTCGCCTCTTAAGCGCCCACTCTCTCTCTGGTTCCCCTCTGTCGCCCCACCTCGACATGCCCCCAGGCTGTCGAATTCCGCTCAACACCACCCTCTGCTCTGACGAGGTCCGGTGCCGATTCTGGCAACCTAGCGCCGCCCCTTGCCTCATCGACCATGCACACATACTCCCCACCTCCTGGCGCATCTGTCTGTGCCTTTCGTTCAACTACGGGCGCCCCAGAACGTCGTCTTCGACAAGCTCCGAGCGCCGCCGCGTCTGGCTCTTCTCCAACGACCTCCCTCTGGTAAACCAGACTACCCCGACCCCTCTCAATCACGCACACATCATCGCCGTGTCTTTGCACGTCTGATCGTGCGTTTCGTTTGTCTCCGAGTGATCCATAGCACCGTCCCCGACGACGAATGAGCGTGGCCGAGGCGCAGCTCCACTCCTGCGAGCAATCAAGCCCGATCCCGTGCGCCCCTCGCCAAGACGACCCCACGTTGAGCTTCGGCGTTGCCCTGCGATCATTTTAAGCATCTCCCCACCTCCCATTCCTTCCTGTATCGCCGGCACCGCCATCACCTGACCGTCGCCGCCGCTAGCCACCACCAGCGCCGGTGCGTTTTGGTCAAATGCATAGGATCCGTTAGATCTGAATTGAACGCATAAGATTAGAATCAAGTCAAAGGGGTATCATAGGATCAGAGCCACACAGATCTCTTTTAATCCAACGGCCTGTATCTGTCGGTCCACTCGAACCGGTACCGTCCAATAAGAAAGCGACGCGTGGCCAGACTTTGTTTAAAACAAAATTTGAAAACAGATTTGAGTTGCAAATTGAAACCCTTGTAACTTTTGATCCACATGTCCAAAAATTACAAACTTTATATCGCTGGAATCAGTGGAAAAAGCCCTAGCCAACCATGCAATTTGTTTAGTAAAAAGCCTCTGGTAGATTGCTTGTTTTTACAGAAACATTTGTATGCTTGTTTAGATTAGAAAAATTGTTCAAAAATGTTTTTGAGGTTGAAACCTTTGCAAATTGGTTTGTTGTGAACCTACTGACCCTAGGAACCAACCCATGGTTTTAAAAATGGATTTGGTGAAATTTAGGATAGATTAATTGGTTTAGCCCATTTCTAGCCAAATAAAAATATTGGTTTTGTTATGAAAATTGTTTTGGAATAAAAACTTTGGAAAAATGTTTTAGAGCAAACCTACTGACCCAAAACACCAAGTTTTGTGAATTAGCAACTTATTTGGTGAACAACATAAAATTTTTGCTTTGTTAAAAATATTTTTCACCACATAAAATGATAAAAGGATTTAAAAATGGTTTATAGATGAAACCCTTTTGCAAATGACTTTTCCACTTTAGGAAGTGACCACTTTGGACCTTACAAAGTTTAGAAACCTAGTGGAGACCATCTTTGCAAATAGAACCATCTCTTGCATGCTTACATGCATGACTTAGATCCCATTGTTTTGTGTGTGTGAAATGTTGATTGATTATTGGTTTGGAATTCTTGTTGATATTGTGTTTGCTTGATTGATTGTAGTGAAGTTAGAAAAGTGTGAGACTAGCAAGATCAAGGAGTGAACCAACATTCCTACCAAAAGAAAGGCAAGTTACACTATCATCTAAAGTCCTACTATTTCATTATACTTAGTGGATTTTGAAAACATGCATGAAAAGAATTCCTATACTTATGCTATGCTAAATCCTAATAGGATTCCCTAAACATTCCTTAGTGAAAACAGTGTAGTTGTTACATGCTTAGCCATGCTATATTTTGAAAAGAGATACATGTTGAGATTTTATGAAGTTGAGAAAAGGACTTGTGATTTTATATAATAAAACAAGGACTTAATGAACCACCTGGGTGGCCAAGGATACTTTGAGTTTTTGGAGAAGGTGGCAACAAAAGGAACCATGTCTATGGAAATCTCTTTGTGTTGTGCTCCAAAGGAAACCACCCAGGAAACTTAGAGATTGACCATGTTTCTCCAATTGTGGCTTTCGTGTGCAACCACATGCTATTTATGGCTCTGGCTTAGTCAACTACATTGGGAAGACCCATGCATTGTCTTCAGCTTACTGGACATGAGGACCTGGAATCCTACATGGGTACTGAAGACAAGCTAGCAATGGTGTATGGGAGGACCCTCTGGAAAGACTTCGTCACATTCTCAATCTTCCAGTACTCCATCTTGGTGAGCACTAATCCAGTGGCCACTGGTGGCAACAAGATGGGATTGTGACATGTGGGTAAAGTGTACTACTTCTGCAGAAGATAATAAAAATCTAAGTACTTAGCCATGTCCCCGGTTATGGACAATACTGAGCAACTAAAGTTTGAAGCTATGGGAAATCTCGACACTCCAATTTCTAAAAGAAAATTTTCTAAGTGACAACAAAAGACTTGATGCACTTGGGGGTACCAAGGAGCTCAAGAGATTTTGATAAAACTTGATGCACTTGGGGGTACCAAGGAGCTCAAGAGATTTTTGACAAGGACTTGAATACTTGGGGATACCAAGGAGTTCAAGGGATTTTGACAAAGAGATTTGACAAAGGAAACAAAACCATTTGAAATGATAGGATAAAGTATTGCTTTCTGCAAATGAGCCTTAAACCCTACTTAGCCAAAAATGCATGTAATGATAGTATCCACTTTTATTCAACATAGTAGTGAAACTTGCCAATACAATTCAAATGTATTGACCCTTGTGGCTGTAACTTGTAATGTTGCAGGTTTGATTGATTTTAGTGAAGATTGATTGATTAGGATTACAAAGTCTACAACCAACATGCCTGCCTGTGGCACTTTGAAGATGAAGGACCCCATACTTATAGTTATTCCGCTGCAATGTAATGTAATAGCCAAATGAGCTATGTATGATGTAATAAAATTATGTTATTCCTGGTTATAAAGTTATATTATGACCTTTGTTTCTTGATATTACATCTTAACTTTGGATGCTAGCTATTGATCCAGGGACTAGCATTGTAAACACAGGGGACTCTACCTTATTCAAAGGTTGGGACCCTCTACAGATGGTATCAGAGCATTGTGTTGCCTGTAGGATTGTAAACCTAGGATTGGACAAAAACCCTTTGAAAGATAGGAGTTGTATTTGTTCCAAAACTTATTTACAAACAATCTTGTAAACTCTTTCCTCAACCACTTTGGTTTTAACTCTACACCTCGTCTATTTTCAACTTGATGGAAAAACCTACCCATGGCCAAAGACTACACCATGTGCAAAGGACTTCTTCAACTTCTTCAAACTCTAATGACTTCAACTTCTTCAACTCTAACGACTTCAACATCTTCACTATATTCACCAAGGACATCCAACTTGGACACCACTAAGGACTACAAGTGAGACCAGGAAATCTTGCTCAAGATGTGGAGACTAAGGGAATGCAAAAGTTAGAAGGAGCCCACATCACTTGGAGTTTTTGAGACCAAGAATTTCTCCTAAGGAAACCATGATCTCATACAAGAAGAATCAACCAAAGAAAGATGGAAAGATCACAAGTGAACCATGTAGATGGACCACCATATTGTAGTTAAAGACAAACTCACCAACTTATGTGGTAGAAAAAAATATTTTGTTGCCTAAGTATGTGCTTGAACTTTGTTGGTTGAGTGAAATGTTTGGCTTGTGATTGCATGCACATTGCTTGTGTGAATGGTGATGTGTGTGATTAGGATTATTTCCTTAGAAATATCTTTCCTATTCTAATCTTCATTCAACCCAAACAGATGACTACTCCAAGAGACTCCAACATCAAGGTTGATGATACCAACACCAACCAAGAGGACAGCATGAAAGAGCTCATAGCAACCCAGAACCAGTTGAACCAAGTGACAGCTCAATTCATAGCCAACACTAGTGGAGAAGATCCAACCCTATAAGGATTTTTGGAAACTCAAGGCCAACTGATGCTTAAGGTGACTGATCAAATGATCAAAATGGAAGAAAACTATTCCAAAAGAGTTTGTGACAACAAGGATGACAGAAATGTTATTCTAGATGGAGCCCCAGCTTGCATTATTTGTGGAGACAAGGATCATACTTCCAAGGAGCATGGAGATCAATGTCCCAACTGTGAAGAGAAACATCCTGTTGGACAATGTCCCACTTCTCAAGCTACTTGCTACCTATGTGAAGGAAACAAACATGTTCCTATCCAATGCCCCATCTATTCCATTGTGGAACAAAGGAAACAAGGTGGAGTGCAACAAATGATTGCAAACCATCAAGAAGGATCCAAGTCTACCAAGAAGGTTGATGACAAAGGAAAATGACCACTTATACCTCCAAGCAAAACAACCCAATTCAAGGGATCAAATAAGAGGAATGTGAATTTTCTAAACAGCAATAGAAGGCCCAGGAAACATGTAGACATTCCTTCCTACCAGATAACTTATGAACAACATGAACTGGATGCACTCTTAGCTTTGGAGAAACCCAAAAAGCAAAAGAAGGACAAAAGCCATGTGCAATGTCATAAATGTAAAGAAATGGGACACTATTCCAGTGAATGCCAAGAGAACCAGAAGAATAAGGAGATTAGCCAAGTGGTGTGCAACAACTGCAAAGAGCTAGGCCATTATGTAGTAACTTGTCCACAAGAGACACGTAAAGAACTCAAAGACATCAACTGTTTCAATTGCAAGAACCCAGGACATTATGCAAGCAACTGTCCAGAAAAGATGAAGAGCAAGTTGAACAAGCCTATGGAGAAACTCAACCTTGGCCCATGAGTCAAGTATGGAAACAATGGACACTAAGTAGAAGTTTTCCCAGAGAAGTTTCCCCAAGATCCCAAGAAGGCCAACTTGTAATTTTTGTTTGAAAAGTTTTAAGGGTGGTAGTACCCTAGATGTATTGAGCCTACTTGTAACCCTAGCCTTCCCAAATCTCGGGACGAGATTTATTTTAAGGGTGGTAGCCTGTCACATCCCAAGATTTTCCAAATCTTGTAATGTGAAAAATAATTGAATAAAATAAAACTTTGTTGATTTTCAGAGTGAGAAGAAACTTTGTGAATTCAAATGGGAACCATCAAACCAATTTGGATCAAATAAATCCTAAAGTGATTTAAAAAAAATAAACATTTAATAAAGGAAAAAAAAATATTTTGGAATTACTATTTTGAATCTTTTAATAAAAAGATTTTGTTTTCAAAAGAAAAGGATAGATTTATAAATAAGGATTATTTTGTAAGCCAAATTAAAACTTGGACAAGTCTTTGAAATAAAATATTTCTATTTGTTAAAAATAGTAAAGGTTTATTTAAAATAAATTATTAAGGATTTAATATCCAAGTTTTATAAATAAAGGTTTTACTATTTAACCATCAAAACTTATTTATTTAATCCAAACAAGTTTTCCAAATACCTTATATTCTCAAATAAAACCTACTATTTTGGTTTTGGAAATAATTAGTTTACAAATGGGGATTTTAAATAAAACAAATTCTATTTTGATTTATTAAACAAGGTCTATTTATTTAATTAATAATGGACCCTTTTAATAAAAATATTATTTTATTTTGGTAATTGGTTTATGTTGTTAAGCAGAACCAAATTCAATTGCAAGGTGAGTTGAATGTTTGAATGTGATTTGAATGCTTGAGTGTTGTTTGAATTTCAAAATAGAAATTAGAAATAGAAAAAGTAAAGGCTTTCAGGAAGGAAAAAAATAGAAACAAGCAATAGCCTAGTCGACAAAGCCCACTAGGCCCAGTACCAGCCCAGCTTCCCTCTCCCCGAAAGAAAACGGTTCGCACTCAATTTTGAACCCACAAAGACGCTGACGAGTGGCCCCTTTCTTCTCTCTCACTCCCTCGCTGACTCCCGGACCCCACCCCTCCAGCTCACCTTCTTCCTCGCGACGACCACGCCGGCCGTTTCCTGCCGTTGATGTCGCGCGTAAATTCACAGTAATGCCGCAGTGATTCTGCTCAGCAATCTCGCCTCTTAAGCGCCCACTCTCTCTCTCTGGTTCCCCTCTGTCGCCCCACCTCGACATGCCCCCAGGCTGTCGAATTCCGCTCAACACCACCCTCTGCTTCGACGAGGTCCGGTGCCAATTCCGGCGACCCAGCGCTACCCCTTGCCTCATCGACCACGCACACATACTCCCCACCTCCTGGCGCATCTGTCCGTGCCTTTCGTTCAACTGTGGGCGCCCCAGAACGTCGTCTTCGACAAGCTCCGAGCGCCGCCGCGTCTGGCTCTTCTCTGACGACCTCCCTCTGGTAAACCAGACTACCCCGACCCCTATCAATCACGCACACATCATCGCCGTGTCTTTGCGCGTCTAACCGTGCGTTTCGTTTGTCTTCGAGTGATCCATAGCACCGTCCCTGACGACGACTGAGCGTGGCCGAGGCGCAGCTCCACTCCGGCGAGCAATCAAGCCCGATCCCGTGCGCCCCTCGCCAAGACGACCCCATGTTGAGCTTCGACGTCGCCCTGCGATCATTGTAAGCATCTCCCCACCTCCCAATCCTTCCTGTATCGCCGGCACCGCCATCACCAGACCGTCGCCGCCGCTAGCCACCACCAGCGCCGCTACGTTTTGGTCAAATGCATAGGATCCGTTAGATCTGAATTGAACGCATCAGATTAGAATCAAGTCAAAGGGGTATCGTAGGATCAGAGCCACACAGATCTCTTTTAATCCAACGGCCTGTATCTGTCGATCCACTCGAACCGGTACCGTCCAATAAGAAAGCGACGCGTGGCCAGACTTTGTTTAAAACAGAATTTGAAAACAGATTTGAGTTGCAAATTGAAACCCTTGTAACTTTTGATCCACACGTCCAAAAATTACAAACTTTATATCGCTGGAATCGGTGGAACAAGCCCTAGCGAACCATGCAATTTGTTTAGTAAAAAGCCTCTGGTATAATGCTTGTTTTTACAAAAACATTTGTATGCTTGTTTAGATTAGAAAAATTGTTCAAAAATGTTTTTGAGGTTGAAACCTTTGCAAATTGGTTTGTTGTGAACCTACTGACCCTAGGAACCAACCCATGGTTTTAAAAATGGATTTGGTGAAATTTAGGATAGATTAATTGGTTTAGCCCATTTCTAGCCAAATAAAAATATTGGTTTTGTTATGAAAATTGTTTTGGAATAAAAACTTTGGAAAAATGTTTTAGAGCAAACCTACTGACCCAAAACACCAAGTTTTGTGAATTAGCAACTTATTTGGTGAACAACATAAATTTTTTGCTTTGATAAAAATATTTTTCACCACATAAAATGATGAAAGGATTTAAAAATGGTTTATAGATGAAACCCTTTTGCAAATGACTTTGCCACTTTAGGAAGTGACCACTTTGGACCTTACAAAGTTTAGAAACCTAGTGGAGACCATCTTTGCAAATAGAACCATCTCTTGCATGCTTACATGCATGACTTAGATCCCATTGTTTTGTGTGTGTGAAATGTTGATTGATTATTGGTTTGGAATGTTTGTTGATATTGTGTTTGCTTGATTGATTGTAGTGAAGTTAGAAAAGTGTGAGACTAGCAAGATCAAGGAGTGAACCAACATTCCTACCAAAATAAAGGCAAGTTACACTATCATCTAAAGTCCTACTATTTAATTATACTTAGTGGATTTTGAAAACATGCATGAAAACAATTCCTATACTTATGCTATGCTAAATCCTAATAGGATTACCTATACATTCCTTAGTGAAAACAGTGTAGTTGTTACATGCTTAGCCATGCTATATTTTGAAAAGAGATACATGTTGAGATTTTATGAAGTTGAGAAAAGGACTTGTGATTTTATATAATAAAACAAGGACTCAATGAACCACCTGGGTGGCCAAGGATACTTTGAGTTTTTGGAGAAGGTGGCAACAAAAGGAACCATGTCTATGGCAATCTCTTTGTGTTGTGCTCCAAAGGAAACCACCCAGGAAACTTAGAGATTGAACATGTTTCTCCAATTGTGGCTTTCGTGTGCAACCACATGCTATTTATGGCTCTGGCTTAGTCAACTACATTGGGAAGACCCATGCATTGTCTTCAGCTTACTGAACATGAGGACCTGGAATCCTACATGGGTACTGAAGACAAGCTAGCAATGGTGTATGGGAGGACCCTCTGGAAAGACTTCGTCACATTCTCAATCTGCCAGTACTCCATCTTGGTGAGCACTAATCCAGTGGCCACTGGTGGCAACAAGATGTGATTGTGACATGTGGGTAAAGTGTACTACTTCTGCAGAAGATAATAAAAATCTAAGTACTTAGCCGTGTCCCCGGTTATGGACAATACTGAGCAACTAAAGTTTGAAGCTATGGGAAATCTCGACACTCCAATTTCTAAAAGAAAATTTTCTAAGTGACAACAAAAGACTTGATGCACTTGGGGGTACCAAGGAGCTCAAGAGATTTTGATAAAACTTGATTCACTTGGGGGTACCAAGGAGCTCAAGAGATTTTTGACAAGGACTTGAATACTTGGGGATACCAAGGAGTTCAAGGGATTTTGACAAAGGAAACAAAACCATTTGAAATGATAGGATAAAGTATTGCTTTGTGCAAATGAGCCTTAAACCCTACTTAGCCAAAAATGCATGTAATGATAGTATCCACTTTTATTCAACATAGTAGTGAAACTTGCCAATACAATTCAAATGTATTGAACCTTGTGGCTGTAACTTGTAATGTTGCAGGTTTGATTGATTTTAGTGAAGATTGATTGATTAGGATTACAAAGTCTACAACCAACATGCCTGCCTGTGGCACTTTGAAGATGAAGGACCCCATACTTATAGTTATTCCGCTGCAATGTAATGTAATAGCCAAATGAGCTATGTATGATGTAATAAAATTATGTTATTCCTGCTTATAAAGATATATTATGACCTTTGTTTCTTGATATTACATCTTAACTGTGGATGCTAGCTATTGATCCAGGGACTAGCATTGTAAACACAGGGGACTCTACCTTATTCAAAGGTTGGGACCCTCTACACATAAGCTTAGCCTTGAGCTCGAGAATATCTAGTGAAGAATTGATAACACAACAGTGACCCTACGACACAAAATTTATTACAGAAAGCTCATAACTGAGTAGAGAACCAAATTATTACAAGCAGAGGTCACTGACCACAAACATCAAACAACGAAAGGAAAATTATGCTATTAAGTATAGCAAACTTAACAAATTGCCTAAGAGGCCTGAAGTATAACAATGACGTTCCAGCCCATAGATTCCAGGCTACCAGCCGGGAACCTCAAGCTACTCTTCGATGTAGATGTAGTATAGAACTAGTCTTCAGGTGAACACTTACTCTGCCAAAAGTATCAACAAAGCAAGGGTGAGTACAGGGAGTACTCCGCAAGACTCACTACTAGGAAATTGGCCTTTAGTGGCGCACCTGGAATCATCATTCGTGGCGCACTAGCAGTGCGCCACGGGCCTTGCGCTACGGCTATCTCTTAGCCGTGGCGCACTGCCTAGTGCACCACGGTTGTGTAGAGACAGGCGTAGCGCACCTGCTAGTGCGCCACAGATATTTGGGCAGGTGCGCTACCCCTGGGATCTTCTGTGGCGCACTACCAAGTGCGCCACTAAACTTCCATAGTGCGCTTTAGGTGTAGTGCGCCACAGAAGGTAGACCATGTGCGCCACAGATGTATTTTTTGTTTTTTTTAATTTCCAAGCCAGATTATATGCAATACAGATTATATACAATATTATAGCAGATATACACACACAGATACAAGATATACAATCATATATATAAATACTCAATATGAAAAACAAGATTGAAACAAATACATATAGATAAGTCTCATACATGAATACATAGTCTAAGTTAATTACATTGTTTCGATCATGTTATAAAGTAGTAGTTGGTGACATGCGAATACATGTGTCGATCGAACAAGTTAGAGCTCGGAAGCTCGCCTAGACATCTAAACTAGCTAGCTAGACACAAACGCGGGATAAATAACCAAAGAAGATAAGCATGATCACCGCCGCGACGAAGGTGTAGGTCTTCATCCGGTTCCTTGTCCTAACTCCCGCTAGATAGCGCGTGTATCTAGCTTCCGCCTCCGCCATAGTGTTGTACCCTTTGTAGCTATTACCGCTGAAACGGTGCACCTGTCTCCGGCAGTCTTCCCAATCATCGTAGACTCCGGGAACCCGTCCCTTGTACACGACGTACCACGTCATCTATAAGTTGACAATAATAATTAACCGACTATTGAAAAAAACATATATAATTAAAGTCGCATATGAAGATACACTTATAGAAAGTACTCCTAAATCAAAAAGACCAAACTCAAAAAGCATGCCTCATATATAACTAGGTTGTTCGACACAGGAATATGCTACAATGGAACTGTCCGCCAAGTAGGATGCACAACACCTGGACCTATGCATAGCACAAGGCGGACAATCCCATCGCAGCACATTCACATATAGTGTGCCACGACATTTCAATCATCGGCATTATTCTCGAAAAAGACCAAAGTAACTCAAAAAGCATGCCTCATATATATACATAGGTCGTTCGACACAGGAATATGCTACGACGGAACGGTACACCAAGTAGGATGCACAACACCTGGACTTGTGCATAGCACAAGGCGTACAATCCCATCGTAGCACATTCACATATATAGTGTGCCACGACATTTCAATCATCGGCATTATTCTCGAAAAAGACCAAAGTAACTCAAAAAGCATGCCTCATATATATACATAGGTCGTTCGACACAGGAATATGCTACGATGGAACCGTACGCCAAGTAGGATGCACAACACCTGGACTTGTGCATAGCACAAGGCGTACAATCCCATCGTAGCACATTCACATATATAGTGTGCCACGACATTTCAATCATCGGCATTATTCTCGAAAAAGACCAAAGTAGCTCGAAAAGAATGCCTCATATATAACTAGCTAGGTCGTTGGACACAGGAATATGCTATGACGGAACAGTTAGCCAAGTAGGATGCACAATTCCTGGACTTGTGCATATCACAAGGCTAACTATCCCGTCATAGCACATTCACATATATATTGTGCCACGACATTTCAATCATCGGCATATTCTCGAAAAAGACAAAAATAACTCGAAAAGAATGCCTCATATATATACATAGGTCGTTGGACACAGGAATATGCTACGATGGAACGGTGAGCCAAGTAGGATGCACAAGACCTGGACTTGTGCATATCACAAGGCTCACAGTCCCATCGTAGCACATTCACATATATAGTGTGCCACGACTTTCAATCATCGGCATTATTCTCGAAAAAGAGTAAGGAAAAAAAGAAGGACCAAATTGAGCAAAGGACCAAAGAGTAAGCAAAAAAACCAAGCATTGATTGATATATAATAATAATAAGCAAAATAAGTTCACTTGTCGTCCACACACACACACAAAGGTCATCTATAGTTTGTAACTACAACTAGGCCAACATCAAGCCTTCTGGCTCGGCTTAGGGAACGGGAGGACGCCCTGTCTCGTCATGAACTTCCTATAGTCACCCTGCATCTCTAGGCGATCTTCTATGTCACGGTTATTCGGGATATTTCCTCCGTAGAAGATCCCCCCCGAAGTCATGACATCACGAAAGATGATTACCCCAAACTGCTGCTGGATGCGATACATCTCTTGTCTAATATCCGAATCATTGATCTTGGCCTTTGCTTCGGCCCACTGTTTGAGATGATCTGGCAGCGTAGAATTCTGCTGGTCAAGTAGGAACGCCCTCATGTGATGGAGTGCATAGTAGGCTTCCTTCTTACTGTTTTCCGGCTGCTTCACGCAGGGGAACTCCGTTACGTGGTTGAAGACGTGCCTGCCGAACTTGACCTTCTTACGCACGAAGCTGGTGCCTTCCGTCGAGGCAAAGCCAGTGAGAGCATCATCCAGAACTTCCTTGATCTTGTCGTAGTTTTTCTTCTTTTCTAGACTCCCCGAGTCGAAATCGTGGCGATGGGAATGCTTCGACGATAAGGAGATGAGCGTGAAGTGTTCATCTCTGCGCAAAAAATTCAAATGGAATGTGTTGGAAAAATAATGATGATGATCTAATAAAGCCAATCGACGGTGGCGAGTGAATAACGACTTACTCGGGAAAGTAAGGCACGAGAATGTATTCCTTTGTCTTGTTCGCCACGAGGATTCTTTTTAGGTACGAGGCCACGATACGTCGTTCGGCGGGGGAACCCAAGCAGCCGTCACGCATGTAGTAGGGGTCCACTATAGCGATGCCCGGTGTCTTCTCTCTAATGATCTGCGTGGCCAGGCTGAGAGAAAACAGACGGACCATGGTATAGTGCAGCGGGTATAGGTGGAACATATTGAAGATGTCCTCGAACCGCAGGAAGAACAGATCCGCGGGGCGGTGTCGACGAAGCCCAAGCCTGGTGGCACCTTAACCACGAATACCGGGTGCGAGGGATCTTTCTCCGATAGAAGGCGTCTCTCTATCGTCAGCACGCTGTCATGCACACTCTGCAGTTCCGAACTGGCGAGCTTCCGCAAATTCTTAGGTAGCATGGGCTCACCCGCCACATGAATCCTCCACATAATACCCTCGGGTCTTGGTGGCCCGTCCCGAAACCTGATCGGATTCGCAGTTGTTGACGCCACCGGCTGGCTCGAGCTGCTAGATTTTCTTTTCCTGCCCTTTTTTCCTTTTGGAGAGCGGGCAGGCACCGCAATCTGAGCACTGGCCGCCCTATGTAGTGTGTCAGGGCTTAGAATAAAGGGTCGCTTGGTTGTATCAGCTGGCTCTGTAAAGGCGCAAGCTGGAGGCGTCTCCTGAGAACCAAACAGACGCTTGGTGATAGTGGCTTTCTCTGTGGGGCCACCAGCTAGGTCTTCTTCGTTGCCAAACTGAGTGCTGAAGAAGTGATCATTCCATCTTGCCGCCCTCGGCGGATCTGCGCCATGTGCATATCATCAACATGATCATCCGACCCACCGCGTGGAGGTGACGCCGGTAGGGGGTCCTTGCCACCGCTTGTCGCCGGGCACGACGGTGCTGTTGTCTGTGGCGTGATGGCCCCCGCCGTCCCCAAACGGATCATGCTCTTTGGCCATAGCAAGAATAAGCCGAAGCAACTTCTGAGGACAGACGGCTCTTCTTCATCCGCTCCTGGGGGTTGAATGGGAGGTTCCAGGTCGTCGCAGCCCCTTAGCACCCGACTAATTTTAACCCTGTGCACGCTATCTGGCATCGGCTTTGAGTGGAACGTGCGCTGCAAGGGTTGAACGATGGTACCCTTGGCAACATCCCTCAGCTCGTTGTTCACGTAGCATAAGAGAGTGCAAGGAACATCCGTCTATGGAAAACATGTACGGCGTCGTCTGAGCGAGATGCCATAAGAGTAATAGATGGCATGAAAGGCGGTAATTAAAGCAATTTGTTTACCGTGATGCCGTCGAGATCGGCTAATGTCGACGCACCGCATACGGCGACGGGCGTGCAAGAGACAGAAGGGCTGCTTGATGGCGCGGTGCTGGCCGCCGGTGTATTCTCCCTACCGACGGGTGCTTGGAGCTCCGGTGCCACCACGATGATGGCAGGGGGCACCAACATGTACTCCGGCGCCGCGGTGATGGCAGGGGGAGTCACCAACACTTGCGGCGCCACGGTGCTAGCTGGCGGAGTCACGAACACATAGTTCGCCGGATTCGTCGGCGCCGCGTTGTTCGAGTGGTTGCTGACCATGCTTGGAATCGGGCACGGCCCTACTCGACCATCCGCACTCCAGTTCGCTATTGACTCCACCAAGGTAGGCAGGAAGGACGTGAGGGTGATTGCCACGTTGTCTTGGACGATCTGCGGGATCCACGCCACTTGTGCCTTAAGTTCTTGAACCTCTCGGTTTTCCTCCTCGCTCCTTCCCGACGGTGCCACATGCGTCCTCGGCGGTGGACCAAAATGATCCACCCAATTCTTACCCCCGAGGCCGGCCAGACGGCCAGCCGACGACGGCTTCTTCATAACCGGCTCTATTTTCTTGGCTCGGTTCATCGCCTTAAAAGGGTTATCCCACTGGTGGTCGACCCACAGGATGAGGAACCCTGGGATCCATGACTAGCAACAATTTCCTCCTCCTGCAGAAGAAGTAACAGTGAATCATTTAGATCATCGATTAGATTGCAATCGTGTTGATCCGCGGTAATTAGATTATACTTACCACAATTTCCTCGAATTCCTTCACCGCAGGATCCGCGGTGAGTTGTTTGGTTTTTGGGTCCACATGGTAATGGGCCCTGATGAAGTTTCGAACCTGCCCGGGTTCGAATTTAGCAAAGGGGTTTTCTATCCCCTTGGATCTATACTCTTCGTCCTCCTTATTCCATTTGGCCTCCGCGTTCTCAGATCCACCAGATCCGAGATGGTGATGACCTATATTCATCGCTGCGCAGCCTTTCCCCAATTACTATTGGCCGGGGCTCTTCGATTCACACCTCTCCTTGAACTCCCGAACTGATCTTCGGTGATCTACGGTCAATCTTCCGATCTCCTCGAGACTTTTGCCTTCTTTATAGATCTTCTTCTTTATCCGGTTCTCCAGCTGGCCAGGCGGTGCTCATCTTTGTGAGGGCGGATTTGTTTACTTCGTTCCCATGATAATTTGTGTTCTGATACTTAGCGGGGAACTTGTATCTTGCGTGCAGCTTCTCGAAGAGGAGTGTGCGCAAGTGGCCATTATCTTTATGCCGGAGATTCTCGGTGTTGATCGAGATGGTTATCCGGGTGATCGCTGCCACTTGCCCACCGTACCCTTTGACGACAAGGGCGGGCTCCAAAGGAACCCCTGATAGGCTCACTTCGGTAATTTCCTCCCTGACTGTGCCGACCGTGTTCGGGCGCCGGTCCTTCGGCTTCTTCTTCTTCTTCTTCTTAGGAGGGTTGCTACCACTCCCTGTGCCCTCGCCGCCATCAGTGGTTTCATCGTCTGCCGTTCCTTCGGCTTCTTCCTCCGTGTCTTCCATCTCATCATCCTCGCTCTCCGAAGGATGGTATTCTTCATCGTCTTCTAGCCGCTGGGCCGCCTCCCAGAATGTCAATTGTTTATTCGGAGGTCTGAGTTCTCCTTCAGCGCTGATGCGCTTAGAACATCCAGCCTCGTCGTTGTCACACATCTTTGCACTAATAAAAAACAAATAATTGGTTAAATTCACGGAAAAATCCGGCATGACCTTTGCTAATTTTCTTAAACTAGGAGTGCCCGATTTCTGCCAAAACGGAAGTTAATCAATATTCCGGCAAAAATCGGGACTCATTTCATACAAGAACCTGCATACACACATAATAAAGTGCTTCATATACAAGCACAAGCACAATGACATCAAAGTTCCATTTTACTACAAATAAATAATTGATAGCAGCAAATAAAACCCAAGAAATTGACAGCAGCAACTAAAACCCAAGCATACATGTTTACATTCGACAAAGAAGAATTGACAGCCAGGTTTTCTTTTACTACTTCATTTTGTCATGACAGCAGCAATTGACAGCAATTGACAACAACTAAAACCCAAGCATAAATATTTTGCATTACCCAGAGGCGATTCCTCTCTGTTAGATGGGTATGTGTACAGCGAGGGATACACCGGTAACAAACAATAATGTAATGCCACACGCAAAGGACACGGTAGATTAAAACTCACTAATCTCTCCTTACATTGACATGTATCAGGATTAAGTTATCTATAGAACCAGCTTCTGGTGTAGAATTCCAGCAACATTTTCAAGCAACAAACAATAACTACCAAAGTAACAGGTGGTCACAAATTAAGCAATGAATGCTATACTATCAAAGGTTACCATAACAGAACAAACGAGACCTCATAATCTGTAGATAGATACCTTGGCAGAAGATGTAGGTCAATGAGCTCTAGGTTTACAGTGATCAGTTTCAGGACTTGACTTCCAGCCAGATTAAGAGACATTCGCCTACAACTCATTTTACGGAGTGTGGGGTAATGCTATGAACAGGTTTTTCTTTATCATACAGTATACTTTAGAAGCAACAACCCTACAAAAGCATGTTCCAGGAACAATGCATGATTTGAACGTAACAAATTAAAGGGCTAACTTCCAGACAAGTAAACTAAACCACAATCCTGACTTTTTATTTTTGTTCAAAGCAGGTGAATACTAATCAGAGATAAACAGATCAAGCTCCCCTAGCCATACACTATATTGCGGTCAGTTTGAGTTTGAACACAAGGATTCAGTCGGGAAGAAATTGCTGCTCTACTCATTGTTGGTCCAATATTTCAACAAGTTGAGGAAAGAGAACATTTATATCCCAACAGGCATCGTTAGGGCGTGCACTAGGAATCATTGATCAGGCAACAAACCAAAACTGCCGCAGATAAAGTGTTTACTAACGAAGCAATGAATGCTATAACTAACAGTAACAAAACAACCGCTATTTCTGGTTTGAAACATATTTCAGTATGTGGTAACCATGAACAGATAAAACGACAAGGTAACACAAATAAGTGAACACTTGAGAAGCCGTATCCATACAATATCAGCGATCGGTTCCTTGCTTCTAAACAAGGATTCAGATCGAAAATTGATACACCATGTGACCTTTATTCCACTATACAATGAGGTTGAGCAAAAAAGTGTATCAAACATGCATCATCGTGCAAAGCACATGCACTTGGCCTGATTGATTAGGACTAATGCCAGAAATGAGTGTCGACTAATGAATCAAGGACACTATAACCAGCATAAAATGAACTACCGCAAAGTCTAGTTTGACACAAAGAATGCCGTAGGCTGTAACCATGACCAGATAAAACCACAACGAACGAAAACAGGCACAAATCTTGCATACTAGACATCAGGGACAAGAGAGCATAAGCAAAATCAAGTAATCAACTCATACCACCATATCTCAAATTCTCAGCTAAACGAAGCAGGCATACTTAAGCACATGAGTTCGATATCTCATCTATCACAGGAAACAACAGAGTGATTAAGGTTTCTTTCTTCTTCCAACTTCTTGCGTAACAACGAGAGGGAAACTACTGCAAGGAAGAAGCTTCTCGACAGACACATTACGCGCGTCTACTTCTCGGAGGAGTTGGGGCCGTGCTTCTTGCATAAAAATTATTTCCAATTCTAGTTTACTGCTAACTGAATAAAACTTGCATAAAAACAGAATTATTTCAGGTCTTTTACTGCTAACTGAATCTTGAAGCAGAGAGGGAGAGAGGGAGAGAGGGAGAGAGGGAGAGACAGGGGAGGGACAGAGGGAGAGAGGGAGAGAGGGAGGGGCTACCTCTGACGGGCGAGCAGACAGGCGGATTGACGGCGGGCGGCGCGATCCTCCTCCTCCACAAGCGGGCGGCCTCCTCCTCCTCCACGGATCGGCAGCGGCCTCCTCCACAAGCGCTGGCCTCCTCCTCCTGGCAAGCCTCTCCTCCCCCTCGAGAGCGCAAGCAGTGGCGGGCCTCCTCCTCCTCGAGAGCCTTGTGCAGTGGCTGGCCAGGCGGTGGCGGTGCGGCCTCGAGAGCAGATTGTGGATGCAGTGGTGCGTGTGGTGTCTGTGAGATGGAGCGGCGCGGTTGACTAGCGTCCAAAACACATAGGCGTAGACCGTAGCGCACTTGGCCAGGGTGCGCTATGCCTATGTGTGTTGGACTACCAGATAAGAGGGCGGCCACCCCTTCTGTTAGCACTAGTACTGTCATAGCCCACTGGTTCTGCCCCTTAGCTCTATTCTAAACTATGAGCACCCAGGTTCGAATCCTGGTGCTCCACTTTTTTATTTTTATTTTAAAAATACTTTTAAATGTTCCAAAAAATGTCCAAAAGTGGTGATTTATGCCATACAAGTTTTGTTTTGTTTTTAAAATACTTTTAAATATTCCAAGTAGTGATATATGTCATAAAAGTGTTACAAATATGATTCAAAGTATAACTAAATTTCATAATACTTTGTCCATGAATATTACAATCTTTTTCGACCACGCGTTTACAATATTTTTTGAGCTAGCGTTTTACAATCTTTTTTCCCTTCTTTGTCGCGGTTGAATAATTTAGCCCCGGCACTTTAATGTTTCGTCTTTCGAACGGGCTACCTTTTTGGGTAGGGTTGTCCTTTTCTTCTTGTGATGTATGTTGCTGCATCGTAGTCGCCGTCATCTTCAATCTTTGGATCGCCAGCTTGGTCGAAGTCTTGCTCGTTGGCGACTCCATCCATTCCGATGATGTTTCTTTTTCCTCTCCTCACGACAACACGGCTAGGCTTTGTCGGGTCGGTAATGAAAAAACATTGGTCCACTTTGGTAGCCAGTACCCACGGTTCATTTTTCGCGGCCACGTTTGCACCGGTGGCCTTGGATTTGGCTGCTTCGGGTATAACCATGGTTGTGAAATACCGGTCTTCTCTTTCGACGCTCTTTGCCCATCTGACACGGAACATCGGCACCTTTTCTCCACAGTAGTCGAGCTCCCAGATCTCCTCGATTCTTCCGTAGAATCTTTCCTTCACGTTGTCATCGGTGTAGAATTCCGATGTTACGCCTGAGTTCTGATAATCACACTTGTTGTCCTTTTCCTCCGTGTAGAATGTGTAGCCGTTGATATCATACGCCTGATAGGTCACCAGGTTTTGCATCGGTCCCTGCGACAAGGTGAATATGATCTTTTCCGTGTCAGAAGAATGCGAGCGCGGGGGATTATCAAGGAGCGTCTGCCTAAACCAACGCGTGAAATCTGAGTTGTGCTCTTTGATTATTTCTCCCTGCGTCCTCTGTATGCCCCGGTCACTGTACTTCTTCTCGATTAACCTTTTGTGCTTCTGTACCCAAGGATCGACCAGTTCTAAATGCTGTAGCGCGACGAGGTTTGCTCGATCAAAGTCTGTGCGTCGAAAATCGAAGTCTGCATGCAGTATGCGACGACCCTCTCGGTGACCAGATCCGTCGAGCTTGCCAAGGTGTCTGTTGACGGGAAGACCGACAGGGTTCTCGATGTCTAGATAATTCATGCAGAAAGAGATGCACTCTTCGGCCAGAAAGCCCTTGGCTATGCTTCCATCTGGACGGGACCTGTTGCGAACGTATCCTTTGATGTGTCCGTTCATCCTTTCGAACGCCATCATGCTGCGGAGGAACATCGGCCCGAGTTGTACGATGTCCTCCATGACATGGACCAGCAGATGCACCATAATGTCGAAGAATGCGGGTGGGAAGTAGACCTCAAGCTCACATAGTATCACCACGATCTCCTCCTGTAGCCTTCCGAGCTGATTCAAGCCAATCGACTTCCTAGAGATGACGTCGAAAAACTTGCATAGGCCAAATAACGTTTCACGGACGTGCTCGTCCATTATCCCTCTTAGTGCGACCGGAAGTACCTGTGTCATTAGCACGGCATACCGTGAGACTTCATGCCATCGAACCTCGCTTCGCGTCGTCTAGGTATCTGCTTATCTTGCCCGCGTAGCCGTAAGGAAATTTGACTCCTAGAAGGCACTTGAAAAACTGTTTGATCTCATCCTGGCTTAGAGTGAAGCAAGAAGGAGGGCAGTAATATTCGTTCTTCTTGAACTTTTTACCCTTCCGACGACCTTGTGTCGTCTCCGACTCATGATCATCGTCATCTTCCTGATCATCAGGAGTAGTGCGTCCTCCGTGAAGCTCCTTCCGGATACCCAAGCATATCAGGTCGTGCCTTGCTTTCGGACCATATTTCGTCCTATCTGGCATGTTGATTATGGTGGCGACCAGACTCTCGCACACGTTTTTCGTGATATGCATGATGTCGAGGCTATGAGGCGTGCGGAGAAACTTCCAGTATGGCAACTCCCAGAAAACAGACCTTGTTTTCCATACCTTCATCAGCGGCTTGTCCTGTTGCTGCCTCTTTCGCTTCTTTCCAGGCTTAGGACAATCTTTCCAGTTTTTCAGCAACTCTTCCACTTCTTCGCTGCTCCTACGCTCTGGGATTCCTCGGGTCTCTGATTTGCCATCGAATAGGTCTCCACGTTTTCTCCATGGATCATTCTTGCCGAGCCACCTCCGGTGCGCCATGAACACGGTTTTTGATGACCCTGGATCTTTCTCTAGTTGGAGATAGCTGTTGTTATCCATGCACCTAACGCATGCGTAGAATCCTTGGATAACCTGCCCCGAGATATACCCGCAACCTGGATAGTCTTGCACCGTAGTGACCAACGCGGCTCTCATAGTGAAATAATCTTGTTCGACGGCGTCGTAAGTATTGGATCCAGATTCCCATAACGTGGCTAGCTCCTCTTTCAACAGCCCGAGATACAGATTGATGTCGGTACCAGGTTGTTTCGGCCCTTGAATTAGCATACTCATTTGTATGTACTTCTTCTTCATGCACAACCATGGAGGGAGGTTGTACATCCATACAAACACGGGCAAGTCTTTATGCGTGCTGCTCGCTACCGAGCGGATTGAGTCCATCGGTGCTTGCACCAAGCCTGATGTTCCTCGAATCTCCACCGAATTCGAGAATTGAGGTCCAATGCTTTCCAGCGGCTAGCATCCAAGGGTGCGTCAGCAGCTCATCCTTTTCGGGGTCATCATCATCTCCTGGCTTCTTCCTTTCCGCATGCCATCGCATGAGCTTTGCTTCCTTAGGGTCCGCGAAATAGCGCTGCAGACAAGGAGTGATAGGAAAGTACCATACCACTTTTCGAGGTGCTTTCTTCCCTTTCTTGTATCGATTCACGCCGCACACCGGACATGTGGTTTTCTCCGCGTCCTCGCCCGATAAATGATGCAATCATTGATGCACGTGATATCTAACGTGCGGTAGATCGAGAGGATGACGATTTTCTTGGCATCCTCGATACTAGTTGGACATGTGTTCCCTCCGGAGACGATCGTGCTGAATGCCATCATATCGTCGAAGCTTGCGTCGCTCAATTTGTGCTTTGCCTTCATCTCCATAGCCTTGAGCGTTACATTCAACCGGTATCATCGGGCCTGCATCCTTCATACAATGGAGTAACCGTCTTTCTCAAGTTGCGCAAGCTTGGCTTTCTCTCTAGCGGCAGCCTGGCGTTACTAAATGCTTGAGAAGCAGCTCTTGCACATAAGGGTCCCGCACCCAGACTGACGTTGTTCCATCGCCGCCGCTCCTCTGGCATCTAGATCATCATCATCCCGGTCTGCTTCCACACCTTCACCATCTCCAGGAGACTCTTCATCATCTCGCCCGTTCTCGCCGTGATGATGATCATCGTCATGTTGGCCACCTTCTTCACCGTCTCCATCATCTACGTCATCGCTTATCCAACGAGTGTATCCATCCATGAAACCATGGCGAGCAGTGTGCGCAGATTCCAGAATCGGGTCGATCACCCAGATTGAGTTTGCATCTTCGCACGGACATCTTATATCTGTCTTGTTATTTCGTATCATGTCGGCCGTCGCACATTTCAAAAATCTAGCCACAATGCCTTCGCTCATTATGCGGACCATTTTTGCCTGCACGATGTACACGGTACAATTTTGAAGTCTATTAGAACCACATAATGAATGCATGCATGCAATGGTCGATAGAAAATTTCGGCATGACCTATCCTAAAATTAGGACCTTTATGAATGTTGAAAGTCTTGCCAAAATGGAAATGAATCAACATTTTGGCAAAACAAATGGCAACTTGTTCACATACAAACACAAGAGAGAGAGAGAGAGAGAGAGAGAGAGAGAGAGACCGATCCATACACACATGAACATATCATTATCCTCTCCATACACACATGCATGCGCATCATCGATACTCTCCATATACACACACATATGACCATCGATCCTTTCCACATACACACATCATGAGCATCGATCATCTACATACATATGAGCACAGCATCATCCATATACACATGAACACATCCTTACATGGACAACTTAACGATCGCGAGAAAGATGGAAAGGAGAGGTGCGCGCGTCGACCGGAGAAGGATAGATGAGAGACCGGAGACCTCCTCTATTACTTATGTAACATCCAAAGCAAGTTTTACATGCTAAAAATGGTGAATGTGTGGAGAAATTGAGGTGGGAAGGAGAAGATCCTGACTAGATCTAAGGAGGAAGAAGAAGGGGAAAGTGAAGTGTGGGGTGGTGGATGTGGTCACACAATGTGCTGTCCTAAAGAATGACACATCCAAGTGGCACACGGCCCTAGTGCGCCATGTGAGTACAAACATCTGTGGCGCACTATGCCATGTGCGCCACGGATGTTCTACCCTCGTGGCGCACTAGGCCGAGTGCGCCACAGAAGTTTGTGGCCGTTTCAGAGCAGAGGGGGGCATGCGCTTAGGCGTAGCGCACCAGCCCCATGTGCGCCACAGATGACCCTAACAACCGTGGCGCACAAGACTATAGTGCGCTACAGATGTTTGGCGTGCGGCCAACAGGGCCCTGGACCACACACATCTGTGGCGCACTATAGTCATGTGCGCCACAGTTGTTCTAGTTATTAGTAGGGCACTGCCCACAGGTGAGCCACGCCTGTTTTAGCCGTGGGGCACTTCAACCATGTGAGCCACGGATGTGCTGATTACCTATAGCCGTTTTCCTAGTAGTGACTTATGTCTGGTGGAGTTGTTTTGCATAAAGCCATCTTTTGTTTATAAAACAAGAGAGAGAAGAAGCTCGTCTAATCAGAGTATTTTAAAAGGAGATAAGAGAGCGACATCTCTGAAATATTGATCATCATATCTTTTGATATCCACATAATCATCATCATCACCTAAACTAGGATCACCCCCTCGTACCCATGGGGAAGCATCCTTAAGCACATGTTGATCTACCAAGTTTTAAGATTAGGTTCAAGTTCTCTATGATCTTAGAATCTGGTCGCCAAGTATTCATAACCGTGAACACGAATTTTCGAAAATATTATTACCCTGCAGGGGTGTACAACTTTACCCACACGTACTAACCTTCTCTTAATGCCACATGATTAGCCCTCTTCCATGGAAGGCCGGCAGAGGGTGGTTAGACACGACCTTTACCTTGCTTTCACCGAGACCATGAGTCATGCAATAAGTATGGTTCCGCCGTAACGCGTCAAATGCCGAAGCCAGTACTTAAATATGTGAGGTGAGGTTGGTTAACAGGGGCGCCATCTACCCCAAGCAACCCTGGCCACGCTTACCTACCTGTTATGAATGCACCAACTTCACCCGGCAAATCTTTCAAAAGATTTTCTATGCATATCACTAGTAGAAAATGCCCCATTGGTCCCGGTTGGTAAGGGGCATTAGTCCCGGTTACCCAACCGGGACGGGGCAATCGGGACTAAAGCCCCAACCTTTATTCCCGGTTGCCCCACCAACCGGGACAAATGGGGGTACATGTGGCGGCATCAGAGGGCGAGGGGGGGTGGAGCAACCGTCCCGGTTCATAACACGAACCGGGACAAATAACCTTCTACCGTGGCAGAGATTTGACACATTTCTCTGTCGCGGTAGAGAATTCATTTCGGCAACTTTTGTTGCCGCGGCAGCATTTTCGCCACTTTTTGTGTCACGGCAGAGAATTCATTTAGGTTGTTTTATTGTTTATTTAGTGTTTTGCACTCATCAATGAAGGAACCATTATATTACACAAGATCATCATGACAATATTACATTCGATACACGGATCGACTTCATGCACCACATACAAAAGTTGCTCTTTTTACAATCCCTATTGTCTATACATAGCCGAATAGTATTCCCCTTTTGGGTTTAGGACTTCTGCATCCAAGAATCTCGCCAATTCCTCCTGAATTGCCCGTACGCGATCCTTTGGCAGAAGACCGTCCTGTAGACATTCGATCTGATTTAAAAAGGAGTCAGCCTATATTAATGAAACTAAACACAATTTGATTGTAATTAAAAACTATAGAAATTGTTTACGTACGTGGAGTTGCTCTAAATTTCTGCCCTTCTCATCGCATGTCTGCCGGATGAACTCGCAAACATAGTATCCACATAGATTGTTACCTGGTCCCTGTGTCAGGCACTTTACGAGAACATAGTTCAATCAAAATAATAATCAAGCATGATAATAACTGTATCAAAACTAGAATCAAAGAGATGCGCGAATATAGCTAGTGGTGCTTACATCTAGTGCTTGAAATGTAAGCTTCGCTTTCCAAACACCCCTAGCCTTGTTGGTGAACCGTTTCCAAGTGATGTCTTGCAAAGAAAACAAATAAAATAAGTTATTAATTACTTGATATCATAAAATTGACGAACATTGCCAATATAGTGTCGTAATGATTAGAATTACCGCTGGAGAAGCATCTGCATGTCCTTCCACTACTCAAGGGGTTTATGTTTCGAGTCCATGAGTACACGCCCTTTGTCAAGTTGAATGATTAACAAAATATAGTGGAAGCTGCGAATGCATAACTAATCAATTATATACTTAACATCGAGTAAGCGAAATAGAAAGTGTATAGAAGACAATAACACTCACTCAAAGTTGTAAGGAAAAAGTATTTCCCTTCTGGTTTCTTGAAACCTTAACGCGTGTACTATATTATCCTCCGTATCCCGGGGGCTTGTTTTGAGATTAGCTTCATGAACCCAATATGGGTCAATGAAGCCAATGTCATAGATTTGTCCTCTGCTGCATTCGAGAATCTTCATTCTGCATATTACAGTATGATTATATACATGCAATAAACAAGGTGAGATAGCTGGAGACTAAATTAATTACAGAACTAGTACTTACAGATAATAGGAACTGATGATCGATTTGTCCAAGGCGTCTTGATTGAATAATTGAAACAGTTCATCAAATTCAATGGATATCATGTCATCCTTTTCTTTCCCATGATGCTTTTTTGTAACCCTCAGCACTATCCAGTTATCCCCGGCCTTTGTGGCATGCATGTACCAGTTATGCAATCTTCGCATTTTTGTTGGAAGATTATTTACCTCCTCAGGTTTGACGAGAGGTTTTCCATACTGGTATTTGTATGCTACTTCACTCATGGGGAAGTACTCTAACTGGGATAAGTACTGGGCAATACTCATACCTTGAGCAGCGGCAGCTTCTCCGTATTGTGCAACTACCTCTAGATCATACTGCTCTTCGGCCCCATATTTGCTCGACCCCACATTGGTTTGGGAAATCACCTTGAGAGGGGCGCAAGACTGTTTTGCTTGTTCCACGAGCTGGGCAACAGATTTCTCGCTTGCATCAGTACTTCTCTTCGAGGCTTGTTGTGTCGCATGTGACTTGAGAATAGAACGCTCATAGTCTGATGACAGATTTGGCTCGGGTTGATGAAGAGTCTTTAGAATTTTCAACACTTTTCCTTTTTCTTCTTTGGTGCTGGGGAACTCTGGCTCTTTCGGCCGCCTCATCTTAGCAAAAAATGTAGGGTTCGCAGCATAGAAAACAAAAAATTTCCTACGATGTGAACTATGTACCAAGATCTATCTATTAGATACAAACAACGGGCGGATGTATATCCGTAGAGAACATACCCTTGAAGACCAACAAAGTTTAACGAGTCCAAACTCGTGGTTGATGTAGACGATCTCTTGCCGATCTCAAGATCGAGAGGAAGTCCTAGCGCCTCAAATCAGCAGCGCATCCGTGCTCGCACACATGTTCGAGGCACCGAGCAACCTCCGCCTCCTCGCTCCAGCGATGCAGCGGAAGCACAACTCTTTCTTGCCGAATAGCCACCGGGAACATGTATCTCGCTAGTCCGAGACCATGGGGGATAAATTCTAGAGGGGGAGAGAGATCCTTCATGAGGAGGTGTGAGTGAGAGAGAGGGAGGGGGCTCCTTTTATAGGGAGAGGGGGGCACCCAAGGGGCCATGCGCCCAGCCATGGGGCTGCCCCCACCTCTTCCACATTCATGTGGGTGGACACTCCACTCACTCAAATGCCTTTCAATTCCCTCCACTCAAAACCCCACTCAAATTCCCATTAAATTTCCACCAAATTTAATGCAAACTCTCATTAAATAAAACTCCTTTTATTTATTCAGAATTTTATCAATTACTTTAATGACAAACATTCACATATAACCCCTTGCTAGTATTTCATTTCACATGCAGAAACACTTTCTGCAATTTCACCCGAAAACCTGTTTCGGTATCTAGTGAAATAAATTCCTGTGCTTGTTATTCTTTTCGGCATGAAACTTTTGCTCCAAATGGATGTCGGTGTCTCTTAAGTGTGTCACCCGACGGTTCGAGAATAATGCGGACATGATCGAGACTCCTCTCGGATCAATAATCAGAAGCGGGATCTAGAGATCCATACTGACTCCCACACATTCAACGATGACTTTCTTGTGATCGTCGGAACCTTTTACGCTAGTCACTTAATCCTTTTGTTTCGCGATATATTACATGTCCGAGATTCGATCATCGGTATCTCCATACCTAGTTTGATCTTGTTACTGACATGTACTCTTTTCTCGTTCCCGTGATATAACATTCTAGTGATCAAATCACTTGCTTGCAAGCTAATCAATGTGATATCACCGAGAGGGTCCAGAGCATATCTATCCGTCATCGGGATGAACAAATTCCACTCTCGATCCATGGGCCTCAACATAAAACTTTAGTAGTTCTGAACCCATCTTTATAATCACCCTGTTACAGTGTGACGTTTGATGTTATCAAGAAACTCTTCCAGTGTTAGTGATTGACATGATCTCATGGTCTAAGGATTAGGATCACTTCGTAAGTTGTTATAGCAATATAAACTCAATGACTTTGATCGTAATGTTATACTTCGGATGAATGTTCATCACACCATTACACTAATGTTGTGACCTCGTTATTAACAACATCCAATGTCCATGATCAGGAAACCTATGATCATCTTGTTAATCAACGGTCTAGTTTATAAGAAAGGCATAACTAGGAACTTCCTTTTTGTTTATTAAACACACATGTATTAACGTTTCTGTATTAATACAATTATAGCACGCAAAATAAACATTTATCATAAATAAGGAATACGATAATAACCACTTTATTATTGCCTCTCGGGCATATTCCCTACAGTCTCCCACTTGCACTAGAGACAATAATCTATTTTGAAAACTTTGCGTATTGAACACCTATGGCTTTCTGGTGTTCCATATACGCAATTGCAAGTGGTTAACATAATCTACGGATCTGATGCTTTAAGGTACGTGTGTATTTGCATGTCTTTGCGTATCCTCGCATCACTCATTCTCCAATGAGATGGCATTGTATAAATTTGGTCTTTTGGTGAGACCTTTAGTTCCTTGGTGTTAAATCATGTCGATACTATTGTCATACAATATATCTTTAGTGTTAGCCCGTTGCGAACCACACATTAGTTTGATAACAAACTTCTTGACACAAATTCCCTCCTTTGCTGCTACTATAGCAGTCATATACTTAGCCTTTTGTTGTAGTATCCGTCATAATGTCTTAACTTTGGAATTCATCCAATCCATCATGGAAACTTTATTTCCATTTAATTGTGCTACCCATAGTTTGAATTGAGATAAATTTAATTTGTATCTTGTGACAAATCTAGTATCAATGTAACGCTTTACAATGAACTATTTTTAATTGTTTGTCACCTCTACACAAATATATTCTTAGTTCTTTCAAAAAGATCATAAGAATATCCTCACTATCGTCCAATAATCATTTTATGATTCATTCTGGTATATGCTCATAACACTTAGAGCATAGGACATATCTGGATGTGTACATATCATGGTATGATTGATCAAATCATTCTTGTGATTTTACTCATCAAGTGTCAAAGCACTTGAATCTTGTTTCACTTATCAAGTGTCGATACACTTGAATCTTGATTCAATTCCTTTCCATGCGACAAGAACCGTTTCTTGTCGTTTCTATATTGAACTCCTTCAATATCTCATATATGTACGTTTGGCACAACCATATTAGCGTCACAGTCTATCCACTATAGACATTCATGCTAAATATTCGGGTTTTGCGTAGGTTTTTCATCGAAATGAAATTCTTAACCTTTGTCAATAAAATATACATCATTTATAATCAACAAGATGTCCTCCACATAATGTATTAGAAATATGTCTTAGCGCTCCCACTTAATTTCTTGCAAATGCAAGCATCTTCATCGTCTCCTGATGAAAAACTCTTTTTTCATCATGGTGAAGATTCCAACTCCGCGATGCTTACTTCAACCATTGAAGTTTGCATGCCCCTTTTAGCATCCTTTGAATTAACAAAACCCTTTGGATCGTGTCATGTACACGTCCTAGGTAACCATTCTATTAAAAGAACTTTGTTTTGTTTATTCATCTATCATTTACCAAATTATATGTAGTGGTTGCTACTTTAATCTGTCCAGACTAAATATCGCTATGAAAGATCAAATCTTGTCATAGTCAACTCCTTGAACATTGTCGTAAAATACTTTACCGACATGTCGATTATTTCATAGATGTGAAACATCCATGTCTGTTTCTTTATAGATCCAAATACGACCGATAGGTTTTTACACCTTTCCGGATGGTATTCCAAGTTCAAAACTTGATTTCTCGTGTATGGAACTATCACGGATTTTATGGCTTCAAGCCATTTGACGGAGTCAGAGCCCATCATCGCTTCTTTTCATATAGTCGGTTCATCATTATCAAACAATAATGATTTACTCTCAAATATTAGCATTTGATTGTTTATCCGACTGACTTGGTTCAATAAGAACTTAGATCTCTGTGACCACAACCTTTGAGGCACATAAGCTATGAGCATTATGGCAGCCTCCGGAACCATTTCCGGCGCTGCGCAACTCAGCACATTTAGCTAAGGTTCGTTAACCTTATCAAAGTTCTATTGTCCTCCCACTTAACTTTTACGAAAAATTCCTTCTTCAATAAACTTCACGTTTCAAGCGACAAACCCTTTTGTCCTTGGTGTTATGGAGGAATAACCAATTGTTATTCGAAATAACCTACAAAGACATGCTCATCCGACTTTGGTTGTAAACATTTTACTTATGTTTAGCATACCAAAATTCAAGAAAGGACAACTTGGGTTTTACCCCAAACCATAACTCATATGGTGTCATTTCAACAGATCTAGATGGAGCTCTTTTCAGTGTAAAAGCGGTAGTCTCTAAAGCTTTTAATCTTTTTAAAACATATTGGCAGTTTTATAAATAACACCTTTGATCCAACCATGTCACACAAGGTTTCATTACAAATCTCAAACACTCCATACTCCTATGGTGTTTCGGGATATGTAAATCTAGGTGTTTTGCTAAACTTGTAACTCAAATAAATCCCTTTATGATAAATCATAATTAATTTATTTTTCTTGTTACACTTGTAACTCAAATAAATCCCTTATGATAAAATCATACACCATTTATTTTGTTGTCACAATGATTTTCACTTCATCTTGAAAGTCTTTGAAACATTTTCAAATATTTCATACTTCTTTCTCATCAAGTGAATATTCACTCAAATTTCCGGAGAAAGCATATGAAGTTGAAACCCATCGCTTACGACTACACATAATGGACTACATACATCGATATGTATAAATTCCAATAATTTAGTCGTTCGTTCTTCGTTGGCCTTTTAACGAAGTTTTAATTACCACGTGGAAAGTCTCACAAGCGTCACTTGATCAAATCAAAGACTCCAAAAATCCATGAATATGGAGATTCTTCATGTTTTCTTTCCGATATAATTTAAACGGCGATGTCACTTTGTAAGTGATCTTTCAATCATTTGTCTTGTGACATTTTAGCATTAGGTTTTATGGATGTGATTTCTACAACTAGATTTGTAAATTATCCATCTTATATGGAATACGGTAATTATTTGAACAACCTTTGTTCTCATAATACCCGATTTAAATATATAAGGGTCCCAACCTTTAATAAGGTAGAGTCCCCTGTGTTTACAATGCTAGTACTTGGATCAATAGCTAGCATACACAGTTAAGATGTAATATCAAGAAACAAAGGTCATAATACAACTTTATAACCAGGAAAAATAATTTATTACATCTTTCATAGCTCATTTGGCCATTACATTACATTGCAGCAGAATATCTCTAAGCATGGGGTCCTTCATCTTCAAAATGCCACAGGCAGACATGTTGGTTGTAGACTTTGTAATTCTTAATCAACACACTTCACTAAATCAATCAAACCTGAAACATAACAAGTTACATCCACAAGGGTCAATACATTTGAATTATATTGGCAAGTGATACTATGGTAGTATAGTGGAGTCTATCATCTATATGCATTTGGATAAGTGGAGTTGAGGCTTGCATTGCTCAAAATAGCTTTTTCCTTAACATTTGAAAATACTAAGTTTTTGCTTGACAAAATAATCTTTCCCAAGGCATCTCCCAATCAAAGATTGAAGATCCTTTAACCCTTATTCAACCACAAGTTTTTAACTTAGAAGTTTGGATGATGAGATTCTTGATAGCTTCCATGTCTTGATGCTCAAATTGTCCTTTACCAGGGACATGGCTAAGTACTTAGATTTTACACTCTGCAGAGGTGGTGCACTTTCCCCACAAGACTTGGTTTCACCAAGACAAGATCTTTCAGAAGCCTTCCCTTAGACCAAAATGGACGCGCTCCAACCTATCAAACCCTACCACCAACTATCCATATGGCTAAGTTCTTGCAACCTATATGATCCAGGCAGAGCCCATATTGCCAAGTGGCTGCACTTGAAGCTTCTCAACATTTGACATCTCAAATCTCTTTGTTCCTGGGTGGCCATCCACAAGTGAGATACACAAGGTAAACCATAAACATGGGCCTTGTGAACCACTCAACCAAAAACCACCAAGCAATTACCATTCCACCTAGGTGATTCATTCACTTAGTTGTTTTATTAAACAAAACACAAGTCCTCAGACTTATAATTTTTTCCATAGTATGAATGTAAATTCCACCCTTGTTTTCTATTAGCTAAGCTAAGCTTTATAGTAGTAGGAATCTTAATTAGGAAATTTTCTACTAAGGTTTCATCTACTAGGATTTCCCATAGCAAGGTTTATACTTAGCAAAAATTCCATGCAAGTTTTACTTAGAAAAATCACTAATGCATAGTGAAAATACTGGGACAAAAGTATGAAGCATCACTTGCCTTTTTGGTAGGGTATAAGTTCACTCCTTGTCCTTGCTACAATAACACTCTTCAAGTCACTACAATTCAATCAAGCAAGGCACAAGTTCAATCTACCTTTCAAGCAAAACATCACAAAAAATGATAAAGTCAAAGTAATGCATGCAAGCATGCCAAGCTTTGTTTTATTTGAAAGAGTGGTTCCTAATGGGTCATAGACATTTGAAAACACCTAATGGTCATTTTGTAAAGTGACAAAGTCATTTGCAAAAGGTTTTCACTTCATAAACCATTTTCAAAACAAGGTATCATTTTATGTGGTGTAGAAATGTTTTTACTAAGGCATTAATCTATAGGGTTCACAAAATATGTTTTCAAACCATAAAACTTTGTGTTTAGGGTCAGAGAGTTTAAAACAAAACATTTCCCAAAAGTTTTCTTCCAAAACCATTTTTAATAAATAAACTATATTTTTATTTGACTAAAAATGGTTTTAAATCAAAGAATCATTATTTTGTTTCACCAAATACATTTTTGAAACCACAAAGTATTTCCTATGGTTAGTAGGTTCAGATCACACCATTTTCCAAAGATTTTATCCCCAAAATCATTTTAGAACATTTTTTTTATAATCTAAACAAGCATACAAATGTTTCTGCAAAAACAAACAATTTAACAGAAGCTTTTTACTAAACAAATGGCATGGTTGGCTAGGGCTTGTTCCACTGATTCCATTGATATAAAATTTACAAAATTTGGACGTGTGGTTTGAAAGTTATAAATTTTACAAACTCTAACCTCTAATAGAACCTATTCTGTTTTTAAAACAAAACTCAAGCCACGTGGAGGGTTTTGATTGGTTGGTACCGTTTCGGTTGGATCGGTAAACTCAAACCATAGGATTAAACTAACATCGCACGGCGCAGATCGATCAATACCCCTTCGGCTAAGATTCTATCGCGAGCGTCAGATCAAGATCCTACGGTAAAGACGCTTGCCAACTAGTGTATACAAGCGCAGCAGGTCGTCACCGGTGATACAGGACGCAAGGGAGAGGAGGAGAAGGCTCACCGTGTTCGCCGAAGCTTGGGGAAGCTCAAGGAGGTACTGGCTGGCGAAGGGGCGCACGTGACTGTCCTTAATCGCTCGCCGGAGATGAGCTGGGCCTCGGGCGCGGTCAGACGTCGACGGGGGAAAGGCTACGGGTCCTGCCGAGTGGATGGCGAGCACCTGGATGTTCACAAGGCGCAGGCGAACAAAATGGTATGAGGCTCTGGTCGAGGCGCGCACGGGTTCAGACGATGAGGCTCACCGGAGTTGCTTACAGACGGTGGCGCTGTCAGTTGATGTCGTTGTCGGTGTTGTGAGGCACGCGCGAGCGAGCTGGGGATGCAGAGAGATGCGCCAGGGCTTAGGGAGTATGTGAGCTTGGTCGGGAAGGCAAGGGGCGATGCGGTGCTGCCGGAATTGGCCAAGAAACTCGTCGGAGACGGCGGCGGTGCAGAAGAAATTGGAGACAACCTGGTGGCTCTCGAGGCGTGGTGTTTAGGGGGAAAGGAAGAGGAGAAACGGGCGTTTAAGCGAGTGTGGTCAGGGGGCGTTGATCACGCGGCATTGAAGCGAATTGACGACGTGAATCAATCGGCAGTAATGGGAGGAAGAACAGGTCGCGTGGGGAAGAAGCTGACGTGGTCGTGGGGTCGTCTTGTCAGCGATAGAGGGGAAAGGGAAGTGGGGTCCAGTTGTCATTAGCTGCACGGGTTCTTTCTGTGGTAAGGAAAACGTTTTGGGGGCGAGGGGATAGGTGGGCTGGACTGGGCTGTTTGGGCTGGCCGGCTGGGCTGGCTTGTTTCTCCTTTTTTTTATTCAGTATTCTTTTTCTTTTTCTAATTGATTTTCTGTTTTGAATTTCAAACAACAATTCAAACAACCAAATCAAATCAAACTTCTACCAAACTTTGCCTTGAGTTTTGGTTCTGTTTAACAACATAAACCAAAGTCCCAAAATAAAATAATGTTTTTATTTTAGGATCTATTTAATAATTAATTAAAATAGACCTTAGTTATTTATTCAAATAGGATTTGATTATAAAAATCTTTATTTTGAAATCTAAAATAAAACCAAAAACACTTCAGTAGGTTTTATTTGAGAATATAAAATACTTGGAAAACTTGTTTAAAATAATTTAGCAAGTTTTGATGTTTAATTAAAATGGCAAAACTTTGCTTTAATAAATTGGATATTAATAAATGCTCATTATTTTATTTAAATAAACCTTTACTCTTTTACTCAAAACAAAACATTTTATTTCAAAAACTTGGCCAAGGTTTAATTTGGCTCTATAAAATATTCCTTATTTATAAATCTACCTTTTCTTTTGAAAACCAAATCTTTTATTAAAAGATCCAAAAAATAGTATTTCCAAATATTTTTAACTTTTTTGTTTATTTATCTTTTTAAATCCCTTTAGGATTCTATTAGATCCAAATAGATTTTGAAAGTTTCTAATTGGAATTAAAAAGTTTCTTTTCACCCTGAAAATCAACAAAGTTCTATTTTATTCATTTATTTTTCACATTACAAGATTTGGAAAATCTTGGGATGTGACAGGCTACCACCCTTAAAATAAATCTCGTCCCGAGATTTGGGAGGCTAGGGGTTACAAGTAGGCTCAAAACAACTAGGGTACTACCACCCTTAAAAAAAATTCCAACTAGATTACATCTTGTCTTACTTGGGATCTTGATGTAAATTTCCTGGACAGAAGTTTGCATAGTGGCCTAGCTCCTTGCATTTGAAACATGTGACAAGGCTGAGATCCCTCATAGGCTTGTTTATCTTGTGTTTCATCTTTTCTGGACAGTTGCTTGCATAATGTCCTAGCTCTTTGCAGTTATTGCACCACTCTTGGCTAATATCTTTCTTTTCTTTTGGTATCATTTCCTCTTGTTTGTTTCCTTGGTTCTTCTTCTTTTCTAGGCATCCATTGGCATAGTGTCCCATCTGTTTGCAATTGTAACATTGCAACTGGCTTTTGTCCTTCTTTTTCTTTTTGGGTCTCTCCAAAGCTAGGAGTTCTTCTAGTTCATGTTCTTCATACCTCACCTCAGAGGTGGGAAATCTTTCTCTTTTCTTGGGGCATTGGTCTTCATGCTCCTTGGATGTATGATCCTTGTCTCCACAAATATTGTAAACTTGGGTTCCCTCTAGAATAACATCTTTGTCATCCTTGTTGTCATTAGCTCTTTGGGAAAAGTTTTCTCCCATGTTGATCATTTGAGTAACCAATCCTTGCAACAATTGGGATTAAAGTTTCAAAATCCTTTGTATGGCTGGGTCTAGTCCATTGTTGTTGGCTAAAAGCTGAGTTGTCTCTTGGCTCAACTGGTTTTGGGTTGCTATGAGTTCTCTCATGTTGTTCTCTTGGTTGTTGTTGGTATCACCATCCTTGATGTTGGAGTCTCTTGGAGAAGTCATCTGTTTGGGTTGAATTGGGATTAGAATAGGCAAAAATATTTCTAAGGGAATAATTCTAACCACACACATCACAATTCACACAAGCAATGTGCAATCATTCACAATCAATCATTCCACTCAAACAACAAGTTTCAAGCATATTTTTAGGCAACCAAAAATATTTTTGTTACACCACATAAGTTGGTGGGCTTGTCTTAAACTAAATATGGTGGTCCATCTATATGGTTCACTTGTGATCCTTCCATCCTTATTGGTTGATTCTCCTTGAACAAAATCTTTGTATCCTTGGAGAAAATTTCTCATGTCTTGGTCACAAAACTTCAAAGGTGATGATGGTTCCTTCTAATTGTGTTCCCTTAGTCTTCAAGTCTTGGGCAATATTTCTTGTCTCACTTGTAGTCCTTAGTGCTATCCAAGGTTGAAGTCCTTGGTGAAAATGATGAAGATGTTGAAGTCATTAGAGTTGAAGATGTTGAAGTCATTAGAGTTGATGAAGTCCTTTGCACATGGTGAAGTCTTTGCCATGGGATAGGTTTTTCCATCAAGTTGAAATAGATGAGATGTAGTATCAAAACCAAAATGGTTTAGGAAAGAGTACTACAAGATTGTTTGTAAATAAGTTTTGGAACAAATACAACTCTTATTTTTCTAAGGGTTTTTGTCCAATCCTAGGTTTACAAATCCTACAGGCAACACATTGCTCTGATACCATCTATAAGGGTCCCAACCTTTAATAAGGTAGAGTCCCCTGTGTTTACAATGCTAGTCCCTAGATCAATAGCTAGCATCCACAGTTAAGATGTAATATAAAGAAACAAAGGTCATAATACAACTTTATAACCAGGAAAAATAATTTATTACATCTTTCATAGCTCATTTGGCTATTACATTACATTGCAGCAGAATATCTATAAGCATGGGGTCCTTCATCTTCAAAATGCCACAGGCAGACATGTTGGTTGTAGACTTTGTAATTCCTAATCAACACACTTCACTAAATCAATCAAACCTGCAACATAACAAGTTACAGCCACAAGGGTCAATACATTTGAATTGTATTGGCAAGTGATACTATGGTAGTATAGTGGAGTCTATCATCTATATGCATTTGGCTAAGTGGAGTTGAGGCTTGCATTGCTCAAAATAGCTTTTTCCTTAACATTTGAAAATACTAAGTTTTTGCTTGACAAAATAATCTTTCCCAAGGCATCTCCCAATCAAAGATTGAAGATCCTTTAACCCTTGTTCAACCACAATTTTTTAACTTAGAAGTTTGGATGATGAGATTCTTGATAGCTTCCATGTCTTGATGCTCAAATTGTCCTTTACCAGGGACATGGCTAAGTACTTAGATTTTACACTCTGCAGAGGTGGTGCACTTTCCCCACAAGACTTGGTTTCACCAAGACAAGATCTTTCAGAAGCCTTCCCTTAGACCAAAATGGACGCGCTCCAACCTATCAAACCCTACCACCAACTGTCCATATGGCTAAGTTCTTGCAACCTATATGATCCAGGCAGAGCCCATATTGCCAAGTGGCTGCACTTGAAGCTTCTCAACATTTGACATCTCAAATATCTTTGTTCCTGGGTGGCCATCCACAAGTGAGATACACAAGGTAAACCATAAACATGGGCCTTGTGAACCACTCAACCAAAAACCACCAAGCAATTACCATTCCACCCAGGTGATTCATTCACTTAGTTGTTTTATTAAACAAAACACAAGTCCTCAGACTTAGAAATTTTTCCATAGTATGAATGTATATTCCACCCTTGTTTTCTATTAGCTAAGCTAAGCTTGATAGTAGTAGGAATCTTAACTTAGGAAATTTTCTACTAAGGTTTCATCTACTAGGATTTCCCATAGCAAGGTTTATACTTAGCAAAAAATTCCATGCAAGTTTTACTTAGAAAAATCACTAATGCATAGTGAAAATACTGGGACAAAAGTATGAAGAATCTCTTGCCTTTTTGGTAGGGTATAAGTTCACTCCTTGTCCTTGCTACAATCACACTCTTCAAGTCACTACAATTCAATCAAGCAAGGCACAAGTTCAATCTACCTTTCAAGCAAAACATCACAAAAAATGATAAAGTCAAAGTAATGCATGCAAGCATGCCAAGCTTTGTTTTATTTGAAAGATTGGTTCCTAATGGGTCATAAACATTTGAAAACACCTAATGGTCATTTTTTAAAGTGACAAAGTCATTTGCAAAAGGTTTTCACTTCATAAACCATTTTCAAAACAAGGTATCATTTTATGTGGTGTAGAAATGTTTTTACTAAGGCACTAATCTGTAGGGTTCACCAAATATGTTTTCAAACCATAAAACTTTGTGTTTAGGGTCAGATAGATTAAAACAAAACATTTCCCAAAAGTTTTCTTCCAAAACCATTTTTAATAAATAAACTATATTTTTATTTGACTAAAATGGTTTTAAATCAAAGAATCATTCTTTTGTTTCACCAAATACATTTTTGAAACCACAAAGTGTTTCCTATGGTCAGTAGGTTCAGATCACACCATTTGCCAAAGATTTTATCCCCAAAATCATTTTAGAACAATTTTTTTATAATCTAAACAAGCATACAAATGTTTCTGCAAAAACAAACAATTTAACAGAAGCTTTTTACTAAAAAAAATGGCATGGTTGGCTAGGGCTTGTTCCACTGATTCCATTGATATAAAATTTACAAAATTTGGACGGTTGGTTTGAAAGTTATGAATTTTACAAACTCTAACATCTAATAGAACCTATTCTGTTTTTAAAACAAAACTCAAGCCACGTGGAGGGTTTTGATTGGTTGGTACCGTTTCGGTTGGATCGGTAAACTCAAACCTTAGGATTAAACTAACATCACACGGCGCAGATCGATCGATACCCCTTCGGCTAAGATTCTATCGCGAGCGTCAGATCAAGATCTCGGCTACAGACGCTTGCCAACTAGTGGCGGCTGGCGTGGCGCTCGGTAGCGGCCTTCGACGAGGTCGTCTCCGGTGATACAGGACGCAAGGGAGAGGAGGAGAATGCTAACCGTGTTCTCCGAAGCTTGGGGAAGCTCAAGGAGGTACTGGCTGGCGAAGGGGCGCACGTGACTGTCCTTAATCGCTTGCCGGAGATGAGCTGGGCCTCGGGCGCGGTCAGACGTCGACGGGGGCGAGGCTACGGGTCCTGCGCGAGTGGATGGCGAGCACCTGGATGTTCACAAGGCACAGGCGAACAAAATGGTATGAGGCTCTGGTCGAGGCGCGCATGGGTTCTGGCGATGAGGCTCACCAGAGTTGCTTGCGTCATTGATGTCGCTGTGACTGGCCATGAGCTGGGGATGCGGAGAGATGCGCCAGGGCTTGGGGAGTATGTGAGCATGGTCGGGAAGGCAAGGGGCGATGCGGTGCTGCCGGAATTGGCCAAGAACCTCGTCGGAGACGGCGGCGGTAAAGAAGAAATTGGAGACAGCCTGGTGGCTCTCGAGGCGTGGTGTTTGGGGGGAAAGGAAGAGGAGAAACGGGCGTTTAAGCGAGTGTGGTCAGGGGGCGTTGATGAGGCGGCATTGAAGCGAATTGACGACGCGAATCAATCGGCAGTAACGGGAGGAAGAACAGGTCACGTGGGGAAGAAGCTGACGTGGTCGTGGGTCATCTTGTCAGCGATAGTGGGGAATGGGAAGTGGGGTCCAGTTGTCATTCGCTGCACGGGTTCTTTCTGCGGTAAGGAAAACGTTTCGGGGGCGAGGGGGATAGGTGGGCTAGACTAGGCTGTTTGTGCTGGCCGGCTGGGCTGGCTTGTTTCTCCTTTTTTTATTCAGTATTCTTTTTCTTTTTCTAATTGATTTTCTGTTTTGAATTTCAAACAACAATTCAAACAACCAAATCAAATCAAACTTCTACCAAACTTTGCCTTGAGTTTTGGTTCTGTTTAACAACATAAACCAAAGTCCCAAAATAAAATATATTTTATTTTAGGATCTATTTAATAATTAATTAAAATAGACATTAGTTATTTATTCAAATAGGATTTGATTATAAAAATCTTTATTTTGTAATCTAAAAAAAAACCAAAAACACTTCAGTAGGTTTTATTTGAGAATATAAAATACTTGGAAAACTTGTTTAAAATAATTTAGCAAGTTTTGATGTTTAATTAAAATGGCAAAACCTTTGCTTTAATAAATTGGATATTAATAAATCCTCATTATTTTATTTAAATAAACCTTTACTCTTTTACTCAAAACAAAACATTTTATTTCAAAAACTTGGCCAAGGTTTAATTTGGCTCTATAAAATAATCCTTATTTATAAATCTACCTTTTCTTTTGAAAACCAAATCTTTTATTAAAAGATCCAAAAAATAGTATTTCCAAATATTTTTAACTTTATTGTTTATTTATCTTTTTAAATCCCTTTAGGATTCTATTAGATCCAAATAGATTTTGAAAGTTTCTAATTGGAATTAAAAAGTTTCTTTTCACCCTGAAAATCAACAAAGTTCTATTTTATTCATTTATTTTTCACATTACAAGATTTGGAAAATCTAGGGTTGTGACAAAATAACAATTATTAAAACAAATCTTGAAGTCAAGCTTTGATGTCAACGAGAAATACAAACAACGGTTTGTTTGTTTTCGATGAACATCATCACATATTCTCTTGCTAGTTACTTAGGCCATTGTAGTTCATGAATTGCGTCATTCTGTATGACATTTCATACCAACCAATTAGGTATCCAATACCCAAGAACCACATTGTTGAACAAGCAAAGAATACAACCATAACATGTATATCATCTATATACCTAAATTGTATATTTCCAATCTTTTCTTTTCTGCCAAATATATTTTATAGATTCTCTTTCAGCATTTCATTTTATTTTTAAAAGAATCTATCAACATCAAAACTGGCGCCATATACATGACACATAGTCCAAATCGTGTATATTCAAATAATAATACCTTTGGACCTGCACTTTGAAGTAGATCACCATCATCAAAATGATCGGTATTCTTTCAAAATCCATTCTTTAGTAATCTTTTAGTGTAGTAAACACTTTACATACATCTTCTATTCATCCTTATCATGACGACTTTCATGATCAAGCTACTGTAGCTTATAAAGGTGAATTGTGAGTATAACATTACTTTCCAAAACCCTTTTGGATGATTAGGATGTCTAGCATCTCCAACCTTCGTAAATTCTCATCCAATATGAGAACATATATTATACTCTATCATATTGCAACCAAAACATTGTTTCAGATATCGTTATATCTGCCACACATGATGGTTTCTGAAACAATTCTTTCAGTCCTAGATAATCTCGATTTAATACCAACTATTAAATTTCACGGAGTAAATAGAGTTTGCTGAAAGTTTGCAATATGACTTTAAACTTTGATTGACATGTTGAGCCACGCAGAGATAAAACAAAACTTTTCCTCTAACGTGGTGATCCCAAGATCTAGCTGAGGTAGAAGGCCACGAGGTTTACCACTAGACGCACAGTTGCGGATTACTAATGAAGCGCGTCAGTTGATGCAGTGCAGTCCTCACGATCCGATCGTCCTGGTGCTGATCGCATAGCACCTCTGCTGGTATCCACACGTACAAGGAGGAGCACCGGCGACGAACTGCTAGGTTCCTAACGACGGCTGGACTGCTGTGGAGTTAGGGTTTCCAACACATGGAATGACCTACCCGAACAACGATTAACCTTTCTGGGTTACGGTGCTCCACTATATATAGGGAGTGAACGTGGGCTCTGCTCGCGCGACCCATTCACTAAAGCCCATATAACACTAGTCACCGTGAGTCCAACTCACTAACTCAGTCCTAATCTGGTTTAGGTCCAACCTAACGATTACGATTCGAATCCAATTGAACATGCTCCGCTCTTAAGTGTGTGACCTTGAGCTCATGGCTACTTGGACACGATTGAGTTTGACTCTCAATCGATCGATCGATAGCGGCTCCTAGCGTAACGCGACTCCCAAGTACCAAAGAGTCATGACGACTTGCCTTTCTAATGCGACTTACGTCCGAGTCCCTTTTGCCTCACGATATACCTTGTCAGACTATAGGCGAATAATTGTCATCCCTTAAATAATCCGACTCTCTTCTCGATCCGAGATAAGTGATTCACCTGACTAACTCTTAGTCGATCTCCTCGGTTAACACTTAACCGAGTCATGCATGGCCATGCTTTCCGAATCATATCTCACAAGAGGGACCAGAGAATATCTCTCCGAGTGGAGGGGCAAAATCCCATCTTGGTTATTCACATCACGCAGCTTGATTCTCGGTCAACCCAAACTATGCCTTTATAACTGCCCAGTTACGGATCAGCGTTTGAGAGAACCTAATTCTGTGATCCTCAACTCAGACTATGCAATAACCTCAGGTCTAAGGAGTACATTGATGGAGATATACAAATGACAACTTGTTCGTTGTAACTCAATATGGGTCAATCCGAGTCGCTAAACTCTTTAGCCGAATCTGTGTAAGTTGGAATAGCATCTCCATGCCCATGACAAGTGGAACCGAGTCATCAAGCCAACTTTCACATTGGTCTAAGTTATGTGTCCAGCACAACCTCAATGACCAAGGATATTTAGTACAAACAACATGAATGCATAGTTCCACAACCGAATCACATATTCAATGAGACACATCAGATGTTTATACAAGGACTACTTAATATCTTTATGAATACAATGGGAAATCTCATCATACATGATTGCCTCTAGGGCATATTCCCAACAGTCTCCCACTTGCACTAGAGTAAATCTTCTGACATCACATGTCTAAGCATCTAATGCCCATGGCTCTCAGGTGCGCCTCATGCTTCGGCTGTGGTAATGGCTTTGTCAATGGATCCACAATATTTGCATCCATGTGTACCTTGCATAACTTGATATCACCCTAATCCGCATGAGTATGTGCTTGTTCTTCTGGTGCTGTCTAGGTTCCTTGGCTTGTGCAATAGCACCATTGTTGTCACAATACACGTCTAACGGATTGGACGAGCCCTGAACCACACCAAGATCCATGAGGAAATTCCTCATCCAAACAGCTTCCTTTGCCTCCGAGGACAATATACTCAACCTCCGTTGTGACGCGCAGACGATCTCTTGCTTGGAACTCTTCCAGCTCACAGCACCTCCATTTATTATAAACACGTATCCGGCTTGTGAACGAGAATCATCAGAGTCGGTAAGATAACTCGCATCCGTGTAACCCTTTACACTGAGTTCATCTTCACCACCATAAACCAGGAACATATCCTTAGTCCTTCTCAAGTACTTTAGGATATTTTTAGCCGCTGTCCAGTGGATCTCTCCGGGATCAGCCTGGTATCTGCTCACAACACTTAGAGCATAGGAAACATCCGGCCTAGTACAAATCATGGCATACATGATGGATCCGACTGCAGAAGCATATGGAATCGCACTCATCCGACTTCGCTCATCAGTTGTCGAAGGACACGGAGTCTTGCTAAGTTTTACACCATGGGACATCGGTAAGAACCCCTTCTTAGACGATTCCATGTTGAACTTCTTCAACACTTTGTCCAAATAAGTACTCTGACTCAATCCAATGAACCTCCTTGATCTATCTCTATAGATCCGGATTCCGAGGATGTATGTTGCCTCACCCAAGTCTTTCATTGAGAAACTCCTTTCCAATGATTCCTTGGTTTCTTGCAACATCTGGACATCATTTCCAATCAGTAATATGCCAGCCACATATAAGATTAGAAAATTTACTTTGTTCCCACTAAACTTCTTGTACAAACAAGAATCATGATCACTCTTGATGAAGCCAAACGATTTGACTTCCTCATCAAAGCGAATATTCCAACTCCGAGATGCTTGCTTCAACCCATAAATGGATTTCTGAAGTTTACATACTTTGTCAGCATTAGCCGGATCGACAAAACCCTCGGGCTGTATCATATACACGTCCTCGGTTAAATTTCCGTTAAGGAAAGACGTTTTGACATCCATCTGCCATATCTCATAGTCGAAATAGGCCGCTATAGCTAACATGATCCGTACTGATTTAAGCATCTCTACGGGCGAGAAAGTCTCATCGTAATCAACTCCTTGAATTTGTCGGAACCCCTACACGATAAGGCGTGCTTTATAGATTGAAACATTTCCATCCATATCAGTTTTCTTCTTAAAGACCCATTTGCACTCGACGGGTCTTGCACCGTCTGGCAGATCAACCAAGTTCCAAACTTGATTTTCATCCATGGACTTTATCTCAGATCTCATGGCTCCAAGCCATGACTCGGAATCAGATCCCACCATCGCTTCCGAATAATTTGCCGGCTCATCACTATCTAACAGTAACACATCACGAACACTTCGTAATCTTGCCGATCTTCGTAGTACAGGTGCTGCTACCGGCTTAGCTGCCATGACCGGATCAACCTCCATGGTTTTTGCCGACTCGCTACTAGCCGGTTCCTCTCGAATTTCTTCGAGTTGCACTGTGCTCCCACTTACTCCCCGACTGAGAAACTCTTTCTCAAGGAAGACACCATTCCGAGCGACAAACACTTTGCCCTCTTCTCGGTTGTAGAAGTAGTAACCCAAGGTTTCCCTCGAATACCCCAGGAAAATACACTTATCCGACTTGGCTGTAAGCTTGTCCGACTGAAGTCACTTGACAAATGCTTCACAACCCCAAATCTTAAGAAAAGACAAACTCGGCTTTTTGCCTGTCCACATCTCATGCGGTGTCTTCTCTATCGATTTTGATGGTACTCTATTTAGTGTGAACGCCGCTGTTTCTAGACAATAACCCCAAAATGATAAAGGCAGATCTATCCGACTCATCATTGACCGTACCATGTCCAACAAGGTCCGATTCCGCCTTTCCGAAACACCGTTCCTTTGCGGCGTTCCTGGCGGAGTAAGTTGAGGAACTATTCCACAACTTTTCAGATGGTCATCAAACTCATGGCTCATGTACTCACCTCCTCGGTCCGACCGAAGAAACTTTATTTTCTTGCCGAGTTGATTCTATGCCTCATTCTGGAATTCTTTGAACTTTTCAAAGGCTTCCGACTTGTGTTTCATCAAGTAGATATATTCATACCTACTCAAATCATCAGTGAAAGTAATGAAGTACTCATAACCACCCCTGGCTGTCGTGCTCAATGGTCCACATACATCACTATGTACTAGTCCCAACAAGTTGGACGCCCTTTCGCAACTCTTTGCAAAAGGTGTCTTGGTCATTTTGCCGAGTAGGAAAGATTCGCATTTCTCGAACGACTCCAAGTCGAACGAAGTTAGGAGTCCATCATCATGGAGCTTCTTCATGTGTTTCCAACTTATATGACCAAGCCGACAGTGCCAAAAGTAAGTCATATTCAGATCATTTGGTTTCAACCTTTTAACATTTATGTTATAAACTGACTCACCATCAAGACTCAAAATAAATAACCCGTCCTGGACGGGTGCAAAGCCGTGAAACATATCATTCAAATACAAAGAACAACCATTATTCTTGATATTCGACTCATAGCCTTGCCTCATCAAACATGAAGCAGAAACAATGTTTCGACTGAGCACTGGAACATAATAACAATTATTCAGTTCCATAATGAATCCGGAAGGTAAATTAAGTTGCATCGTGCCGACTTCCAACGCAGTAACTCTTGCTTTGTTGCTGACTCGAATATCAACCTCGCCTCTTGCTACGCTCCTAGTTCTTACCAGTCCCTGCAACGAGTTGCAGATGTGAATAACTGATCCGGTATCATATACCCAAGAACTATTAGGTGCATCAGCAAGATATATGTCTATAACATTGCAAACAAGTGTACCTGAGTCGGAAGTCATACCTCCACTCTTGGCTTTGTCGGCCAAGTACTTGCTGCAGTTCCTCTTCCAGTGGCCATCCGCCTTGCAGTAGAAGCAAGTGGATCCGGCTGAAGGAGATGGCTTAGTCCCTGAGGAAGCGCTTGGGACCAGGTCCGGAGCGTGCTTTCCTCCTGACTTAGCCTTCTTCTTAGTCCAAGAACTCTTCTTGAACTTAGACTTATTCTGCACCATCAACACTTGACTGGCACCCTTCTTGAGATTCGCCTCTGCCTGCTTGAGCATCCCATGTAATTCAGTGAGCTTCTTATCCATACCATGCATGTGGTAGTTCGAAATGAACTACCCATATGCACTAGGAAGAGAGTTCAGAATTATGTCTGTAGCGAACTCTTCGCTTATGGGGTAGCCAAGCCTCTCCAGAGACTGCACGTAACCAACCATTTTGATCACATGCGGACTCAGTGGATCACCATCCTTAAGCTTGCAACTCAGCAAAGCCTGAGAGACTTGATACCTCTCAGTCTTCGCCTGAGCCTGGAACATACTTTTGAGGCTTTCGATCATATCGTAGGCCTCAACATGCTCGAACTGCTTTTGCAAGTCCGGTTACATGTGAGCAAGCATAAGACAGCTAATATCCGTGGACTCATCCTTAGCCCGACGGTAGGCATTGGTGGCAGCGACAGTCGCATTCTCACTCGGCTCATCTGGAAGTGGGTTGTCTAGGACATGGTCCTTCTTTTCTTGTTTGAGAACAATTCTCAGATTTCGATACCAGTTGGTAAAATTAGTGTCGTTCAGTTTATCTTTCTCAAGAATGGTTCTCAACGCAAAACCGGATATCTGAGAGTGACTGCTACTTGGTGCCATGATCTACAACAGAAAATATGCAAAACACTTAAGACATGTATTCATAAAAGAGCAAGCATATTAAACATTTTAATATTTTATGCTCCCACTAGAACCAACACCCCTCCGATGGTTGCTTAGTGATTCAGGATCCTAAATAAGCAAGTCGGCTAGTGAGATTTAGCATCACCACTAGCAGCCAAGTGATCTAGGTAGACAACTCCTTGTCAATCGTATCTCATACGACTCCTGTTGGATGGGTGGCATCACATGCCCCGGCTCCCATCCGACTTTTCCCTGAGCCCCACAACCGTTGTGATAGACCCGTCTAGCTTACCGAGTGTTTCCGCAGTAAGAGTCTGACTCGAACCCACCTAGTCGGAAAGAATTGGCAGCAACTCAATATTATGAGCCCACTACCAAAAATGTCCGACTTGTGATGGTGCAAGCACTGGCGGGAAAACCGACTAGACCTTGTTTGAGGGATTAAATTTTACCGACTATCTAATAGAAGTAAAATTGAGACATAACAATAACACAAAATAAAGCATTTATAATGTGAAATGGTATGGATCTCTTCATGACGATCTCCATCTCCACAAAGACTGTAATCCGACTCGTGCCAACTCTTGTCACTTGCCGTCTTACTCCATGTCGCCGACATGTACAACGCCTTGCATGCCTTCCGGGTTCTCCAAACAGCTACACTAGCTTAGTAAAGTAAATTACATAGAGAATCCGACACGCAGGTTGTTATACAATAAAATGACAGCACCTAGGCTCCAGCCGGCTGACAAAAACCGTGATTCGCAGATCACGTATGGATTACACACATACATCACATGCACATGAACCATACCATTCACAACTTCCTGCAAAAACAAGTTATGCATAGGTACAATATCTACCGGCATTGTGAAACTCGCAACGACATCTAAGGCGCTACGATAGGGCGAAGCCGGCGGGGATCGAAGGGGCAGCGCCCCTCGCGGGTGAAGGCAGCGCCCGACGATTTTTCCGAAAACATAGTTTTCATCTATGATCCGGACATGGTTTCCGACCATCGTTCCGATTCGATCAAACTCTTTGATCTTCGATCACCGCTTTTGGATTTACGTGTCACAGTCTACCCCGATGGCGGAAGCTGACCGGTAGGGGTATGTCGTTCCACGACCTCAGCAGTATGGTCATGGAAATCAGATCTACAATTCCCCGAGCACAGTTGATCCAATCAACTTCGTACAAAACCGATCTATCTCATAGATCGACCACCAAACAGCACATAGATCTCATCTACAGCCAACCGCGTATCACATATGCGAGATCTCGAGCCTAAAACCAGAAGCTATTGCTCTGATACCACTGTTGAGCCACGCAGAGATAAAACAAAACTTTTCCTCTAACATGGTGATCCCAAGATCTAGATGAGGTAGAAGGCCATGAGGTTTACCACTAGATGCACAGTTGCGGATTATTGATGAAGTGCGTCAGTTGATGCAGTGCAGTCCTCACGATCCGATCGTCCTAGTGCTGATCGCATATCACCTCTGCTGGTATCCACACGTACAAGGAGGAGAACCGGCGGCAAACTGCTAGGTTCGTAACGACGGCTGGACTGCTATGGAGCTAGGGTTTCCAACACATGGAATGACCTAACCGAACAACGATTAACCTTTCTGGGTTACGGTGCTCCACTATATATAGGGATTGAACGTGGGCTCTGCTCGCGCGACCCATTCACTAAATCCCATATAACACTAGTCACCGTGAGTCCAACTCACTAACTCAGTCCTAATCCAATTTAGGTCCAACCCAACCAGATTACAGGTTCAGATCCAATCCGAACATGCTCCTGCTCTTAAGTGTGTGACCCCGCAGGCTCATGGCTACTTGGACACGATTGGAGTCCGACTCTCAATCGATCAGTCGGTAGCGGCTCCTAGCAGAACATCCCGACTCCCAAGTACCAAAGAGTCATGATGACTAGCCTTTCCAATGCGACTTACGTCCGAGTCCCTTTTGCCTCACGATATACCTTGTCAGACTATAGGCGAACAATTGTCATCGCTTAAATAGTCCGACTCTCTTCTCGATCCGAGATAAGTGATTCACCCGACTAACTCTTAGTCGATCGCCTCGGTTAACACTTAACCGAGTCGTGCATGGCCATGCTTTCCGAATCATATCTCACAAGAGGGCCTAGAGAATATCTCTCCGAGTGGAGGGGCAAAATCCCATCTTGGTTATTCACATCACGCAGCTTGATTCTCAGTCGACCCGAACTCTGCCTTTATAACTGCCCAGTTATGGATCAGCATTTGACAAAACCTAAGTCTGTGATTGTCAACTCGGACTATGCAATAACGTCAGGTCTAAGGAGTACATTGATTGAGATATACAAATGACAACTTGTTCGTTGTACCTCAATATGGGTCAATCCGACTCGCTAAACTCTTTAGCCGAATCTGTGTAAGTTGGAATAGCATCTCCATGCCCATGACAAGTGGAACCGAGTCATAAAGCCAACTTTCACATTGGTCTAAGTTATGTTTCCAGCACAACCTCAATGACCAAGCATATTTAGTACAAACAACATGAATGCATAGTTCCCCAACCGAATCACATATTCAATGATACACATCAGATGTTTATACAAGGGCTACTTAATATCTTTATGAATACAATGGGAAATCTCATCATACATGATTGCCTCTAGGGCATATTCCCAACATGACACTCAACACAATACGATACGAGTTCGTAAAGTAAATATCCAGAATTCTATAGTTCTATTATCTCAATTACAACTATGCATAAGGTGGTGAACGAATGCCAATAACTACAACAAATTATGCAAATTCACTTTGATTTAATTTATGATAAATTGAGTTCTGCTAATCCAAATTTGAAATGAACTCCCACTCAAAAACGACATCCCTCGTGTCTTTTTGGTGATTACATGAACCAAATCCACTACACCAAGTCCGATCATCACGTGAGTCGGTGTAGCTTCAAAGGCGAGCATCCATATGGTCATCATATCAAAACATATGACTCATGCTTAACCTTTCGGCCCGTGTTCCGAGGCCATGTCTGTACATGCTAGGCTCGCCAAGTAAGAACCTTAGTATTCACGTGTGTAACTGTCTTACACCCGAGATATGCTCATGGATTCAAGTACACCCGATCATCACGTGATGTCTTGAAGCGACGAAACATTGTCGGTGCATACTTAAGGAAGAACACATTCTTATCTTGATATCTAAATAAGGGATCATCTTATTGTGCTAATAAAATGCCAAACAAGCAATATAAGGTGTAATCAAACATCACATGTTTATTAGTGGAATGATATGGTTCCCGCATATGATCTCTATCATGTCCACCGTGGTATGATCACTATCATACCTATATGTGTAAGGCCAAGGTCTATGGAACTTACATGTTATGTGTGTTGTAAGAGTATCATCTCATACTTCTACTTACAACATCACCATATCATAACACTAGCCCAACAACAATCTAAACTAGACGCCTCTAATTTATCCATTGCAAGTTTTACGTGGCTTAGGGCTTTCGAAGATAGAACCGTTCTTACCTACGAACATGAACCACAACGAGGATAACCAAATTGTTGACAACTCGTTGCAAATTAGATATTGACTATAGTAGGAGAGACAGACACCCGCTAGCCACTTATGCAAAACTAGTTGCATGTCAAGCGTGAAACAGGTCTCATGTGCGAGGACCTGTAAAGTTTGTCCGCGCCGCTTCATCCCACTATGCCACCAATATCCAAAGTACAACTAAGAAGCTATAAAATGATCATCATCGCCCACATACTCATATGTGTGCTACCCGTGCAAAGTATCTACGCATAGATCCGGCTCTGATACCACTGTAGGGTTCGCAGCATAGAAAACAAAAAATTTCCTACGATGTGAACTATGTACCAAGATCTATCTATTAGATACAAACAGGATCCATCTGCGGTGCACCATCGTCATCGCCATTTTCATCACCCGGGACCTCGGTGGAAGCCACACTGCTTTTTTGATTATTCGATAGGCTGGTAGCATCGAATGCAGTGTGCTGCTGAGATGGGCCGGTAGTACTTTGCTCTTTAAGTGCGTTAATTTCATCTTGTTGTTGCTTTATTCGTTCTTCAATTATACGCATTCGCTCTTTATGAGTATCTTCTTCAACTTCCGCCCTGTCCTTTCTCCTCTAACGGCTTCTATCAGGATATTTCTTCCTCTCTTCGGGAAACCCAGTCCTCCATGGTTTGGAGCCGCTTGCGCCTCGTGTTCGTCCATCATGTTCCTTATTTCCAAGGGCGAGTGTGATCTCATCATTCTCTCTATCGGGAATGAAGTCCCCATCTTTAACAGCCTTTACGGCTTTTCTCATCTTCTCGATTGGCAAGGGGTTTTCTTTATGTCGTATGTTATATATACACTTCCCTTCCGAGGCCAACGTGTCCCCATGCCCGTAAAACCAATTCCTTGCACGTTCTACCCAATCGTCTGTCTCTGGGGTCATCTTTTTAGCACGCATTTCATTCTCCAGTTTCTCCCACTTAGGAATGCTAGCCCTGTAGCCACCTTGCCCCATAGTATGGCGATACTTCTTGTTAGCAGCATTCAGCTTATTCGTTGCAGACATTTTCTTAGCTTTTTCTGATGTCTTGTATTTCACAAACTCAGCCCAGAATGGTTTTATCTTCTCAAACTGAATATTCTTGAAATCGGGAGTCTTCTCTTTCACGACATAGTCAAGGTGAAATCTTTTCTTCCAGTTGGTGAAACACTAGGCCATCTTCTTCAAAGCCCAGTCCCTGACCTTAGCCTCCATGGCTCTCCCATGTTCTAAGGCGTCCTCAACTGGATCCTCCGCATTTCGATCCAGCTCTATCTTCGGTAGTTTGAAATTAACCATGAGCCTCTTCTACAGTAAATCTTTGGCGTGGTTAGGGACAAATAAACATGTTCCCTCTTCTTCCGCATCAGCAGGCCTATTCCAATTTTGAATGGTGGTGGGGATTAAGTCCCTAACGATTACTCCGCATTGTGCCACAAATTTTTTGCGACAACTTTGGGAGCCGTCAGTTTGCCATCTTCAGTGACATCTTCGATCCTGAACCTCTCATGGTCTTCCAACTTTTTGGTTGGGCCTCGTCTGCTCTTTTCAGTAGATTTCTTCCATCCAGAGGGCTAAAAGAATAAAGATTGTCGTTACTATTTCTATATAGATAGACGATGATTAATTAATGAATTAATTATATTACATGCACCTCGCCAGAGCGGTCGTCTTCTCGATTACACAAGGCATTGCCTTCTCCCTCGCGGAAGGCAACACCTTCAACCTCAAACAAGTCGTCTATTCCGGCAAAAAGAGGATCACCCTCACCGGAGTTGTTCAGAAACGTTGATACATCTAAATTTTCTTCCCCGCGGATCACACCTTGGATCAACTCTTCCTTTTCTTCGTCTCTGATGTGTGGGTCCATATTTTCTGCATAGGTGGAAAAATGGATAAGTCAAAGCGTCTAAGGGAGAATGTTTGGTACGGTGTTGAGAGATATAAACCCTAATTCAGAGAAACCCTAATATATACATACACAATAATAAAAATGAATTTACAATATCAGAAACCCTAATTCGGAGAAACCATCGGGCTCGGATCCTATCGCGAAGAACCAATACCGGAAAGAAAGGCGGCAATCAATCAACCCTCGGGTTCGGGATGCCCTGGCGAGGACACACCGGCTAACCCTAGGTGCAACATCGATTCAACTGGGGTCTATGACAAATAATATCATGGCTAAGCATCTACAATATGATGGCTATCAAGAAATATTCGATCTTCGATGGTGTTGACCTTGGTCTTTGATCTCGATCTCGTATTCTACCGCGAAGAACCGAACACCGGAAAGAGAGGGGAACAATCAACACATGGCATCAATGCAATGATCAAACAAGGATGATGATATGACAAGTTAATTTGTATTGAAAAGTAACCCTAAGACATGCTCAACAATTTAAACGGGGTTTCAAGGGGTGAAAACCCTAACTCGACAAAACTCCGGAGTATATGAGAGGGGTTGATTTTGTTCTCGAATTAAACTTGTCTTGAAAGTTGTTTAACAATGCATGATTATAGGTTAAATAGTTAGATCTCATTTTTCTGAACATTTTGATATATTATTTGTATTTTTCTGAGTTATAAATAATAAATTATTGAATTTACAATATTATATCAATTTCTGGATTTAATTAAACCATTTCTGAATTTAAACAAAACAGAAAACATTTTTACACCAAGGCCACTACTAGCCACAGTGGCTGACAGAGGGGCCTGTGGCCACCCCACGCAGGCAGGTGGGACCTGGACCAGGCCACTGCTAACCTGCACCGTAGAGGCACCTAGCCTCTGAGGCTGGAAGTTGGGACCGGGGACACGCGGGCACCACGCGGGCACCATGTCACCATGATGGGCGGCGCGGCAGACGGTGATCGACGGCGACCCTGGGGAGCGCGCGGGACTACGGGGCTGTGCACGTTCGAACCAGCGTAGCACGGCGAACAATATAGAGGTGGCGCCGCTCATATTTGGTAGTCGGAGCTACGTCTACGGCGAGGTCTGGCGGTGGCCGACGACGGCGCTCGAGGCTAGAGCAAACAAGAGAGGGAGGAAAGGAAGGGAAGGTCTTAGAGGACCGGTGGCTCACCCTGAGCACGGTGGTGGGGTCGAAGAAGCACGGCGAGGTCGAAATCAGGCTGATGGATGGCGGTGAACCTCATCGGGTTTGTGGAAGAAACCGTCGAGGGGGTTGGGACGTGCTCGAGCCCTCTGCTTGCGCGGATGGAGGCGGCCAGGGCGCGTGCGGACGGAGGCGATGGTGTGGCGGCGGCGAGCTTGGGCAGCCTGTCGGCGTCGTTGGGGTTTCCTGTGCGCGTGTCGGTGAGAAGCAAAGAACTGATATGGGGAAGAAGAAGAGGAGGCGCGTCAGTTATAAACGAAGGGCCTTTTGTCCCGGTTGGTGGCTCCAACCGGGACTAAAGGGTCATACGTCCCAGTTGGAGCCACCAACCGGGACGTATAGTCCACTATTGTTTCATCAGCCCAAGGGGCGCGCGCAGGGGTCTTTATTCCCGGTTGGTGGCACCAACCGGGACATATGACCCTGTTTTCAAAAACTTTCAGCAATTTTCTCTCTATTCCCGCCTTATTTTTTATTTTGGGGTTTAAATTTGTAATTTTTTAAAATGATAATTACTTTGGAATTTAGAAAAACTTTAAACATAAAAAGTGTTTGAATTTGAATAACTAATTCAAAACAATTTTTTGTTTTTAAAAATAACTAATGTAACCATTTAAAATTAATAATGAATTAACTTATATTTTTTGAATATTAATTTGGAATTAAGAAAAACTTTAAACATAAAAAGTGATTGAATTTGAATAACTAATTCAAAACCATTTTCTATTTTTAAAAAATAATTAATGTAAACATTTAAACTATGAACCATTTGAAATTAATAATGAATTAACTTATATTTTTTGAATATTAATTTGGAATTTAGAAAAACTTTAAACATAAAAAGTGTCTGGATTTGAATAACTAATTCAAAACCATTTTTTGTTTTTAAAAAATAATTAATATAACCATTTAAACTATGAAATATTTAAAATTAATAATGAATTAACTTATATTTTTTGAATATTAATTTGGAATTTAGAAAAACTTTAAACATAAAAAGTGTCTGGATTTGAATAAATAATTCAAAACCATTTTCTATTTTTAAAAAATAATTAATGTAACCATTTAAACTATGAACCATTTAAAATTAAAAATGAATTAACTTATATTTTTTGAATATTAATTTGGAATTTAGAAAAACTTTAAACATAAAAAGTGTCTCGATTTGAATAAATAATTCAAAACCATTTTCTATTTTTAAATAATTCAAAACCATTTTCTGTGTTTTAATTTGGATTTGAATTAACTTATATTTTTTATATATTAATGGGTAGGAAAAAAGGACGGGAAATAATGGGCGAAAAGAAAATTTTATTAGGATAGAACTGGAATTAAAGTACATAACGCAACTAACACAAAGTTACATAGAAGAACTGAAAATTAAGATACATGGCCAGATTAAGCCACAATCGGCCGAACTTGTTTTGCAATGTTGGAGTGATTCAGTCATGCTCCTGCCTACACCTGTAATACTCGCCATCGTAGTCGCCAGATTGGCCGCCGCCGTCATTGCCGTCGTCGAGGTCGTCATAGTTGAACCTTGAAGGCTGAGTACGAGTGGGCTGGACTTGAGGGTAGTGCAGGCGGGGGCTAGGGTCGGCGGCTGTGTCGTAGGCCATGACGCTCTAGAGAGTCCGGCTGCGCCACCACAACCGACGGCCGGCCTCGTTGAAGTTCGGAGGAGGTGGGCCATCCTCCTCGTGCCTGGCGAGCGACCTCTCACGCCGATCCACGAAGAAGGCTTTCCATGTCGGGAAATAGTTGGGATGCCATCTGGGATTCCTCCGCTGCTCCGCTTGAGCTCGAAGTAGTAGTGGTTCGTGATGGCCATCCGACGCGCCACACCTGGAGGGACAGGAGGAACCGCACGCCCAAGGCATCTAGCCGACGGGACACAAGTTCGGCGGTGGGTAGTTCGAGGCACAAAGCGCCTCCGCCTCCCGGGGAGTTAGTGCTACGGTGGAAGTCATGGGAAAGAGTGATGAGGTTGCAGATATGAGTCTAGAGATGTGCAATGACAATGGAGGCCAACCCTACATATATATATATATAGTGAGAAATGGCAGGAAGATAACTAGAGGGAAGAACTGGCGGGAAAAACTGGCGGGAGAAATGCCGGAAAAAAATGGCGGGAAGAAAAATGGCGGGAAGAAAAATGGCGGGAAGAAATGGCGGGAAGAAAAATGGCTCATTTAGAACTTGCATTGGATCTCTGAAGAAACCACATATTGCGAGTCTAAAAATGATTTTTTCAAAAAATCACGGGCGATAGATCATGTACCTGTAGTACAAACCGGACCCACTTCCTACCGATTCGGCAGACATTTGTCATTTTTACCCGGGATGGACGAAAAGGTTTGAGATGTCCCAGTTGGGAGATAGTCCATGTAAGGTGGTCTAGTATTTTAGGATAATGGGACGGTAGCATTCTAAAACGGCATTTTGGTGGTTACTTCACAAAACGACCCGTTTTTTGCGCTCGGAAAATGGAAACAGGCTTTTTCGTGCGACAAAAAGGAAAACTTCCTCCTGCAACATTGTTCTCCATACCAATGTCCACACGCATGCATAATATGGGCACAACATCACAAACTATACCGTGATTCAGCACATAACATCGGTCATTTGGACCGAAAGCCATGAAACCTCGAACATGATAGGTCATTTTGTGAAGGTTTTTTTGAAACATGATCAATATACCAAAATCTCCACTTGTACCTCCATGCAATACAACCCAATTTAAAGGACCAAATAAGAGGCATATGAATTATCCAACTAGCAATAGAAGGTCAAAGAAACCAGTAGACATTCCTACCTATAAGTTAACATATGAAGAACATGAACTAGAAGCACTCCTAGCTTTGGAGAAACCCAAGAAAAAGAAGGACAAAAGCCATGTGCAATGTAATCATTGTAAAGAAATGGGACACTATTCTAGTGAATGTCCAGAGAAACAGAAGTATAAAGAGATTGGCCAAGTATGGTGCAACAACTGCAAAGAGCTAGGCCATTATGCAGCAACCTGTCCACAAGAGATACGTGAAGGACTCAAACTTATCACATGTTACAACTGTGGTAACCAAGGACATTATGCAAGCAACCGTCCAGAAAAGATGAAGCACAAGATAAACAAGACTATGAAGGATCTTAGCCTTGTCACATGTTTCAAGTGTGGAAAAAAGGAGACTATGCAGATGTTTGCCTAGAGAAGTTTCCCCAAGATCCCAAGCAAGCCAATATGTAATTTAGTTGGAAAATTTTTAAGGGTGGTAGTACCCTAGATGCTTTGAGCCTACTTGTAACCCTAGCCTTCCCAAATCTCAGAATAGATTTATTTTAAGAGGAAATTGTCACATCCCAAGATTTTCCAAATCTTGTTATGTGAAAAATAAATGAATAAAATAAAACTTTATTGATTTTCAGGGTGAGAAGAAACTTTTTGATTCCAAATAGAAATCTTCAAACCTATTTTGACCAAACAAATCCTAGGGGATTTAAAAAAATAAAAAATTAATAAAGAAAATATTAAATATTTGGAATTACTATTTTTGGATCCTTTAATAAAAAGATTTGGTTTGCAAATGAAAAGGTAGAAATATAAATAAGCATTATTTTATAGATCCAAATTAAACCTTGGCCAACATTTTGAAATAAAATGTTTGCTTTGATTAAAAGAGTAAAGGTTTATTTAAATAAAATAATGAGAGTTTATTAATAAACCAATTTTATTAAAGTAAAGGTTTTTCCATTTTAATTAAAAACATCAAAACTTGTTAAAATTATTTTAAACATGTTTTCCAAGTATTCTATATTTTCAAATAAAACCTACTGATTTGGTTTTGATAATTTTTAGATTTCAAATGGAGTTTTAAATAAATCAAATCCTATTTGATTTAATAACTAAGGACTATTTTATTTAATTAATAAATGGATCCTAAAAAGAATAAAAATATTATTTTGTTTTGGACTTTGATTTTTGTTGATAAACAGAACTAAAATCAATACAAAGTTTGGTGGAAGTTTGATTTGATTTGGTTGTTTGAATTGTTGTTTGAAATTCAAAACAGAAAATCAAATAGAAAAAGGAAAAAGATTACAGAAAGAAAAAATAGAATCAGACCTGACCCAACCCACCTGGCCCAGCAAGCCCAGCTCCAGCCCAACTTCTTTCCCCACGCGCGAATCGTTTTCCACTCAGAAACCCACCATGGAACCGACGAGTGGACCCTCTCCTCTCTCTCCTTCAGATACATTACCCACGCCAGCTCAGCGTCGTCTTCCCCGCGTTGAAGTCGCCGGCCGTTTCCTGCCGTTGATGCCGCGATTGAATTTGCTTCAATGCCGCGCTTAATCCTCGCCGTGACCCTGCGGTATTAATCGCCACGCTCTCCTCTTCTTTTCCCCTCAGATCCCACTCGACCAGAGCCACTAGGCTGCCCAAATTGCAACCTCGACTGCCACTGTCCCTGACAAACTCCGGCGACGATTCCGGCCGAACCCTGCCGCCCCTTGCCTCCTCGATCACACAGCCGTGATCTCCACCCCTAGGCGCATTTGCCAGTGTCTCGGACTCGTCCCCGTGCGCCCAGAACACTCGGCAACAACGACGACCACCGTCGCCACCGTCTGCTTCCTCTCCGGCGAAGCTTCTGGTAAGCACCTGACCGCCCCTCTCCTCCTCCTTCATGCACGCATCATCGCCATGACCTTGCGCGTCTAACCGTGCTTCCCGTTTGTTTCCTCGTGAAACGTAGCCTTGCCTCCAACGTCAACTGAGCGCACCCGACGCGGACAAGAACTCCGGCGAGCAATCCCCTCCGCTCCAGCGCGCCCCTCGCCAAGCCAACGCCACCTTGAGCTTCACCAGTACCCTGCGAACACGGTGAGCATCTCTGTTACCCTCCTTTCTTCTCAGTATCGCTGGCTCAGTAGCTGTGGCGTGCGCCATTGCTTGCTGCCAAGGCGCCGCCAGCCTCGGTAGCCTCATTGCACTTAGATTGAAATCGTCTGGTTGAGATTATATTAGAACGAAGGGGTAAGTTTGAGTCTGAGCCGCGCGATCTGTTTAGATCCAACGCCTCACAGAGGCCGATTCGTGCGAACCGGTACCGACCAATGGTATTGCGCCGCGTGGCACTGGATCTGTTTAAAACAGAATTAGAATCTGATTTGTATGCAAATTTGAAAAAATCCATAACTTTAGTTCCACACGTCCAAAATTTGCAAATTTTATATCAATGGATTCAGAAAATCAAGCCCTAGGCAACCATGCCATTTATTTAGTAAAAAGTTTCTGTTAAATTGTTTGTTTTTGCAGAAACTTGTGTATGCTGGTTTAGGATATAAAATTTATTCCAAAATGATTTTGTGGATGAAATATTTGCAAAATGGTTTGATGTGAACCTACTGACCCTAGGAACCAACTCATGAATTTAAAAATGTATTTTGTGAAGATTAGGATTGAATAATTGAATTAGCCCATTTCTAGTCAAATAAAAATATTGATTTTGATATGGAAATGATTTTTTTTGAGAAAAACCTTTGGAAAATGTGTTGTTTCAAACCTACTGACCCTAAACACCAAGCTTTGTGAATTAAAAACTTATTTGGTGAACAATATAAAATTATTGCTTTGCTAAAAACATTTTCCACCACATGAAATAATGATTTGATTTAAAAATGGTTTATAGATAAAGCCCTTTTGCAAATGACTTTGCCACTTTAGAAAATGACCACTTTGAACCTTACAATGTTTAGAGCCTAGTAGAAACCACCTTTGCAAATAAAACTATCTTTTTCATGCCTGCATGCATGACTTGGTTTCTATTATTTTATGTGTGATGAATTGTTTGATTATTGGTTGGAATGCTAGTTGAATTTGTGTTTGCTTGATTGACTTGTAGTGTGAGATTAGAAAGATCAAGAAGTGAACCAACATTCCCTACCAAAAAGGCAAGTGACACTATCATCCAAAGTCCTACTATTTTTATTACACTTAGTGGATTTTGAAACATGCATGATAAGAAGTACTATATTTGCTATGCTAAATCCTAATAGGATACCCTTATATATTCCTTAGTGAAAACAATGTAGTTGTAAAATGCTTAGCCATGCTTTATATATTTTGAGATGAGATACATGTTGAGATTTATAAAGTTGGGAAAAGACTTATGTTTTATATAATAAAACAAGTACTCAATGAACCACCTGGGTGGACAAGGATACTCAAGTTTTGGAAAAGGTGGCAACAAAAGGAACCATGTTTATATGGCAATCTCTTTTTGTTTGTGCACTAAAATAAAACCACCCAGGGACTTAGAGATTGAACATGTTTCTCAAAAGGCTTCCGTGGTATGCCCACATGCTAAATGGGCACTGGCTTAGTCAACTACATTGGGAAGACCCATGCAATTGCCTCTTCAGGTTAACTGGAATGAGGGAACTTGGAACCCTACATTGGTGCCTAAAGACAAGCTAGCATTGTGTATTGGGAGGACCCTATGGAAAGACTTCGTCACATTCTCAATCTGCCAGTACTCCATCTTGGTGAGTACTTATCCAGTGCCACCTTGTGGCAACAAGATGAGAGTGTGTCATGTGGGTAAAGTGTACAACTTCTGCAGAAGATAAAAATTCTAAGTACTTAGCCGTGTCCCCGGTTATGGACAATACTGAGCAACTAAGGCCTGAAACTATGGGAAATCTCGACATTCCAATTTCTAAAAGTAAAACTTGAAAGTGACAACAAAAGACTTGAAGCACTTGGGGTGTACCAAGGAGCTCAGAAAGATTTGCCAAAGACTTGAAGCACTTGGGGTGTACCAAGGGGCTCAGAAAGATTTTGACAAAAGATCAAAACTATTTTGAAAAAGATAGGAAGAACATTATTGCTTTCTGCAAACAAGCCTAAACCCTACCTAGCCAAATATGTATGTAATGATAGGATCCACATATTTCCACTTAGTAGTGAAACTTGCCAATACAATTCAAATGTATTGACCCTTGTGGTTGTAACTTATTATGTTGCAGGTTTGATATTAGTGAAGTTGATTGATTAGGATTACAAGTCTACAACCAACATGTTTGCCTGTGGCACTTTGAAGATGAAGGACCCCATGCTTATAGATATTCTGCTGCAATGTAATGTAATAGCCAAATGAGCTATGTAAGATGTAATGTACTATTTTATTCCTGGTTATAAAGTTGTATTATGACCTTTGTATCTTGATATTACATCTTAACTGTGGATGCTAGCTATTGATCCAGGGACTAGCATTGTAAACACAGGGATCTCTACCTTATTAAAGGTTGGGACCTCTACATTTTTGAAACATGATCAATATACCAAGTCTGGTATTTTTCCTTTCAACTATGTAACATAATATGACACCACGTGAAGGATTTTCATTGTTCGGATTTTTTTTGAATTTATTATGCCTGTTTTGAATTATCTATATTTCTAACTATGGTCAAACCGGTGTGCATGAAGATAGGGGACGAGCATCGTTAGAACTTGCATTGGATCTCTGAAGAAACCACATATTGCGAGTCTAAAAATGATTTTTTCAAAAAATCACAGGCGATAGATCATGTACCTGTAGTACAAACCGGACCCACTTCCTACCGATTCGACAAACATTTGTCCTTTTTACCCGGGATGGAAGAAAAGGTTTGAGATGTCCCGGTTGGGAGATAGTCCATGTAAGGTGGTCTAGTATTTTAGGAAAATGGGACAGTAGCATTCTGAAATGGCATTTTGGTGGTTACTTCACAAAACGACCCGTTTTTTGCGCTCGGAAAATGGAAAAGGGCTTTTCCGTGCGACAAAAAGGTAAACTTCCTCCTGCAACATTGTTCTCCATACCAATGTCCACACGCATGCATAATATGGGCACAAACATCACAAACTATGCCGTGATTCAGCACATAACATCGGTCATTTGGACCGAAAGCCATGAAACCTCGAACATGATAGGTCATTTTGTGAAGGTTTTTTTGAAACATGATCAATATACCAAGTCTGGTATTTTTCTTTTCAACTATGTAACATAATATGACACCACGCGAAGGATTTTCATTGTTCGGATTTTCAATATACTAAAGGTTCATCTTTAGTCCTGGTTGGAGGGATTTCGGCAGTGGGCCAGCAAAGACTAATGATAGGGGTGAGTGTCGACATTATGTCGTGCGGCGTGTACCTTGTCCCGGATGGTGTCACCAACCGAGACTAAAGATGAACCTTTAGTCCCGGTTGGAGACACCAACCGGGACAAAACATGAGTCAGCACTAATAATAGGGGTGAGTGTCGACATTATGCCGAGCTGCTTGTACTATAAATAGGCATCCTTGTGAGTCCAGTCCTCCAACCAGTTTGAGGCATCTCCAAGATGGTTTTCGAGAGGAGGGACACCACTACGACCAGTTTCAGGGAGATGCCGACGGAGCCCAGTCCTCCGGCATCTCCGAGAAACTGGTTATAGAGGCACTCCCTAATATGTGAAATTAGTTAGCTCCCAAGCGTATTGATCTAGTTAGAGAAGTTACAAGCTACAAGATGATTTTCGAGAGCAGGGACACCACTACGGCCAGTTTCAGTGAGATGCCGACGGAGCCCAGTCCTCCGGCATCTCCGAGAAACTGGTCATAGAGGCACTCCCTAATATGTGAAATTAGTTAGCTCCCAGGTGTATTGATCTAGTTAGAGAAGTTACAAGCTGCAAGATGGTTTTTCGAGCAGGGACATTACCACGACCAGGAGATGCCGGGATCCTAGTCCTCCGCATCTCCAAGAAACTGGTCATAGAGGCACTCTAATATGTGACCGCTGCTTTGGAGATCAGATCTTAATGGTAAGTACGAATCGGGACAACTTCTTCATAGTCCCGGTCCAGCCACAAAACGGGACTAACACTCAAGACATTTATTAATATTAAAAACTGAGACTACAAAACCGGTACTAAAGGCCCCCCTATATATAGTCCCGGTCAAGCCACAAACCACCAAAGATATCCTTCGGTGAAGCCACAAACCGCGAAAGACATGAACTAGGGTTACATAATATGAGCATGAACTTCTTGGCATATGTCCTTCCTTATGATTGCTTCAGACGTAACCATGGAGCATCTTCTTTACTTAACAGAATGCTTGGGTCAGTTTTCACTGTGAAGGGCGGAATTTCATCAAACTTATTATAATCTTTTGACATGTCTGTCTTATCCTCGATTCCCACGATGTTTCTTTTCCCTGAAAGAACTATGTGAAGCTTTGGCTCATCATATGATGTATTCGTTTGCATGTTTTTTCTTTTTTTCGGTCTGGAGGACATGTCCTTCACATAGAAAACCTGAGACACATCATTGGCTAGGATGAATGGTTCATCTCTATAACCAAGATTGTTGAGATCCACTGTTGTCATTCCGTACAACAGGTCTATCTTTAACCCTTCCCCGTTCAGGTTGACCCATTTGCAGCGAAACAAAGGGACCTTAAAACAGACTCCATAGTCTAGTTCCCATATCTCCTCTATGTAACCATAATATGTGTCCTTTTGTCCATTCTCGTCTACTGCATCAAAGCGGACACCACAATTTTGGTTGGTGATCTTTTTATCTTGGGCGATCGTGTAGAATGTATTCCCATTTATTTCATACCCTTGGAAATTCAATACAGTAGAAGATGGTGACGCGGACAACAAGTATAGCTGATCTCCAACAGTGGTGTCATTCAAGAGATGTGTCCGCATCCAACCACCGAAAGACTTCATGTGTTCATCTGTAATCAGTGATTTAGGCTTCCCCGGGTTTTTGGAGAGTAGAATATTCTTGTGTTCCTCGATATACGGAGCTGCCAAGGTGGAATTATGTAGAACTGTGTAGTGTGCTTTAGTGAAAGAATCCCCGTCCCTACATATCATTGCTTTCTTTCCCAGCGTGCCTTTTCCACTTAGTCTTCCCTCATGCCGTGAGTCAGAAACACCAATCGGCTTAAGGTCAGGAATAAAGTCAACAGAAAACTCAATGACCTCCTCTGTTCCATATCCCTTGGAGATGCTTCCTTCTGGTCTAGCACGGTTATGAACATATTTCTTTAAGACTCCCATGAACCTCTGAAAGGGGAACATATTGTGCAGAAATACCGGACCGAGAATGGCAATCTCTTCCACTAGGTGAACCAGGAGATGCGTCATAATATTGAAGAAGGATGGTGGGAACACCAATTCAAAACTAACAAGACATTGTACCACATCCTTCTATAACCTTGGCAGAATATCTGGATTGATTACCTTCTGAGATATTGCATTGAGGAATGCACACAACTTCACAGTGGGTACTCGAACATTTTCCGGTAGAAGCCCCCTCAATGCAATCGGAAGCAACTGTGTCATAATCACGTGACAGTCATGAGACTATTTTGGAACTTTTTCTCTGCCATATTTATTATCCCCTTTATATTAGATGAGAAGCCCGACGACACCTTGATACTGTAAAGGACTTCAAAAAAGATTTCCTTCTCTGCTTTGGTAAGAGCATAGCTGGCACGACTTAAGTGACGCCCTTTATCTGTTTTGTTTTGTGTATGCATGTTCTTTGGGTCTTTCATAATTTGTTGGTCCTCCCGTGCTTCTGGTGTATCTTTTGTCTTCCCATACACGCCTAGGAATCCTAGCAGGTTCACGCAAAGATTCTTCGTCACGTGCATCACGTCGATTGAAGAGCGGACACACAGGACTTTCCAATATGGCAGCTCCCAAAATATAGATTTCTTCTTCCACATGGGTGCGTGTCCCGCAATGACGCTGCTCGAACTGATTGACCGCAGGACCCTTTCCAAAGATTACTTCTATGTCCTTGACCATACCAAATACATCATCACCAGCAGGAGTTCAGGCTTCTTCCTGATCTGCCTCACCTTTGAAATGCTTGCCTTTCTTTCTTCACGGATGATTGGTGGAAGAAATTGTCGATTCGCCAGTACACAACATTCTTGCATTTATGCAAAATGTACCTTCGCCTTATCTAAACAGTGTGTGCATGCCTTATATCCCTTGTTTGTCTGTCCTGGAAGGTTACTAAGAGCAGGCCAATCATTGATGGTTACGAATAACAACCCTCGTAGATCAAATGGCTCCTGTTTGTTCTCATCCCACGCACGTACACCTGGTTTGCCCCACAACTGTAAGAGTTCTTCAACTAATGGCCTAAGGTACACATCAATGTCGTTGCCCGGTTGCTTCGGGCCTTGGATGAGCACTAGCATCATAATGAACTTATGCTTCATGCACAACCAAGGACACAGGTTGTAGATACATAGAGTCACGGGCCAGGTGCTGTGACTGCAGCTCTGCTCCCCAAAAGGATTCATTCCATCCGTACTTAGACCAAACCATAAGTTCCTTGCGTCACCTGCAAAGTCTGGGAAGTCTCTCTCGATTTTTCTCCACTGTGACCCATCAGCAGGGTGTCTCAACTTCCCGTCTTTCTTACGGTCTTCTTTGTGCCATCGCAACAACCTAGCATGCTCTTTGTTTCTGAACATGCGTTTCAAACTTGGTATTATAGGAGCATACCACATAACCTTAGCAGGAACCCTCTTCCAGAGGGGCTCTCCCTCAACATCACCAGGGTCATCTCATCTGATTTTATACCGCAATGCATTACATACCGGGCATTTATCTAAATTCTCATACTCCTTACCGTGGTAGAGTCTTCTTTGCTTCGTAGGTACTCTCGGGAAGTTCGTTATGTTTTGGAAACTTCGGCTTCATTATTTTCAGCATCTTTTCAAATGAGGAGTCAGTTAGACCACACTATGCCTTCCATCGGAACAATTCCAGTGTGGTACCGACCTTTGTGCTGCCATCTTTACAATTTGGGTACAACAATTTCTTGTGATCTTCTAACATGCCCTCTAACTTCAACTTCTCATTTTCTGTTTCACAGTCTCGCTTTGCATCAGAAATGACCCTACCAAGTTCATCAGCCAGCTCATCTGATGCCCGTTCTTCACCTCCTTCCTCTCCATTGTCTTCCATTGCAGTATCACCGTATTCAGGAAACATACGATGATAGTTGTTATCATCATCTTCTTCTTCACCATCTTCCATCATAACCCCTCTTTCCCCGAGCTTGGTCCAACAATTATAGTTGGGCATGAAACCTTTCATAATCAGGTGGCTGCGAATGATTTTCGAGGAAGAGTACTCCTTGTTGTTCAGACATTAAACACATGGACAACGTATAAAACCATTCTCTTTGTTTGTCGTAGCCACATCGATAAATTTATCCACGCCTTTCATATACCCGGCTATGCGTCGGTCGCCGTACATCCATTCCCGACCGTTCATCTGCATCATATAAGTAAGTTTATCAAAAAACAGGACATCATAAATAGTGAAATGACCAATTCACATCGACACATGCATTGTATCAATGACAGAGAAAAGATAAGATTGCTAACCTCGATCGAGGAAAATAAAGAGGAGAAAGCTCAAGTGCATCTCGGACACCTTCTATATTTTTGTTTTATGATAAATTGAACGGGATCATTCACTCAAACATTTCATCAAACACCTTGAATGCATGCATAGGGGAAAAAAACTAGCACACCCCTCACACCTTCCACCAAGAAAAAACAGAGTGAAGGCAGAGGGCTGGGGCGTTGCATTTATAGAGGGCGAGAGCATACGTCCTGGTTTGTAACACAAACCGGGACTAAAGGTGTGTGCCACGCCACGTGGCTGACGCCCAACATTTAGTCCCGGTTTGTGTTACAAACCGGGACGTATGTGTAGAGGGAGTGTCCCAACCTTACAACATTATAAGGTGGTGTCCCCTGTGTTTACAATGCTAGTCCCTGGATCAATAGCTAGCATCCACAGTTAAGATGTAATATCAAGAAACAAAGGTCATAATATAACTTTATAACCAGGAATAACATAATTTTATTACATCTTACATAGCTCATTGGCTATTACATTACATTGCAGCGGAATAACTATAGTCATGGGGTCCTTCATCTTCAAAGTGCCACAGGCAGATGTTGGTTGTAGACTTTGTAATCCTAATCAATCAATCTTCACTAAAATCAATCAAACCTGCAACATTACAAGTTTACCACAAGGGTCAATACATTTGAATTGTATTGGCAAGTGATACTCTGGTAGTATAGTGGAATCTATCATCTATATGCATTTGGCTAAGTGGAGTTGAGGCTTGCATTGCTCAAAATAGATTTTCCTTAACATTTTGAAAACACTAAGTTTTTGCTTTGATAAAATCATTTTTCTCAATCAAAGATTGAAGATCCTTTAACCAAGGCATCTCTCAATCAAAGATTGAAGATTTCAAACAACCCTTGTTCAAACCACAAGATTTTAACTTAGAAATTTGAATGATGAGATTCTTGATTGCTTCCATGTCTTGATGCTCAAATTGTCCTTTACCAGGGACATGGCTAAGTACTTAGATTTTACACTCTGCAGAGGTGGTACACTTTCCCCACAAGACTTGGTTTCCCAAGACAAGATCTTTCAAAAGCCTTCCCTTAGACCAAAATGGACGCGTTCCAACCTATCAAACACTACCACCCTCTGTCCATATGGCTAAGTTCTTGCAACCTATATGATCATGGCAGAGCCCATATTGCCAAGTGGTTGCACTTGAAGCTTCTCAACATTTGACATCTCAAATCTCTTTGTTCCTGGGTGGCCATCCACAAGTGAGATACACAAGGTTCACCAGTCCCCTGGCCTTGTGTAACCACTCAACCAAAAACCACCAAGCAATTACCATTCCACCCAGGTGATTCATTAACTTAGTTGTTTTACTAAACAAAACACAAGTCCTTAGACTTAGAATATTTTTCCATAGTGTGAATATATATTCCACCCATGTTTTCTATTAGCTAGGCTAAGCTTGATAGTAGTAGGAATCTTAACTTAGGATAATCCTACTAAGGATTCATCTACTAGGTTTTACTAAAGCAAGGTTTATACTTAGCAAAATCCATGCAAGTTTTACTTAGCAAAATCACTAATGCATAGTGAAAGTAATGGGACAAAAATTATGAAGCATCACTTGCCTTTTTGGTAGAGTATGGGTTCACTCCTTGTCCTTGCAACATTCACACTCTTCAAGTCACTACAAATCAATCAAGCAAGGCACAAACTCAATCTACCAATCAAGCAAAACAACACATAAAATAACAAAGTCAAAGTAATGCATGCAAGCATGCCAAGCTTTGTTTTGTTTGAAAAAGTGGTTCCTAGTGGGTCATAGACATTTGGGTACACCTAATGGTCATTTTGTAAAGTGGAAAAAGTCACTTGCAAGAGGTTTCACTTCCTAAACCATTTTCAAAACAAAGTATCATTTTATGTGGTGAAGAAATATTTTTACTAAGGCATTAATCTCTAAGGTTCACCAAATACATTTTCAACTTATAAAACTTGGTGTTTGGGGTCAGAGAGTTGAAAACAAAACATTTTCTAAAGGTTTTCTTCCAAAATCATTTTTAATAAAATAACCACATTTCTATTTGACTAGAAATGGTTTTAAATCAAAGAATCATTCTTTTCTTTCACCAAATACATTTTTGAATCCACAAAGTGTTTCCTATGGTCAGTAGGTTCAAATCACACCATTTGCCAAAGATTTTATCCCCAAATTCATTTTTAAACAATTTTTACATCCTTAACAAGCATACAAATGTTTCTGCAAAAACAACCATTTTCCAGAAGCTTTTTACTAAACAAAAGGCATGGTTGGCTAGGGCTTGTCTTGCTGATTCCATTGGTATAAAATTTGTAATTTTTGGACGTGTGGATCAAAAGTTATAAAGGTTTGAAAATTGAATCTATAACAGATTCAAATCTGTTTTTGAAACGAAATCCTGGCCACGCGGCGCGTTCTGGTTGGATGATACCGGTTTGGCCGGATCGGCAACATGGACCGCAGGATCTAACTGGAAACATGCGGCGCAGATGGACGCGTACCTTTTCGATTGGATCTAATCCTAGCCGATTGATTCGCATCCTACGGCTACAACGCCGCTTGTGAACCGGAGGCGCCGATGGTGGTCAAGAGCGCCGGGCTCGCCGATGACGCTGCCGACGAAATAGGACGAGCGGGAAAGAGTGAGGTTGCTCACCAGGTTCGCAATGAAGCACTAATTCTCGTTGTTGCTTTAGTTGGCCATGGGGAGCTCGGAGGCGTTGACGATTGCTCGCCGGAGTGGAGCTGCGCCTCGGCCTTGCTTAGTCATCGTCGAGGACGGCGCTAGGGATCACTCGGAGACAAACGAGATGCACGGTCAGATGCGTAAAGACACGAAGAAGGTGTGTGTGTGAACGAGAGGGGTCAGGGCGGTCTGGCTTACCAGGGAGGTTTCGCCGGAGTAGTCGCGACGTCGGTGGTGCTCGGTTGACGGCCGAAGCGTCGTGTGGCTGCCAAGCGGTTGACGCTGGGAGGTTCGCCAGCTGATGTAGAACAATCTCGCGTGCAGAGGAAGTTGAGGGGCGGCGAGGTGTGGCCAGAATTTCCCGCGGAGCTCGCCGGAGTTAGAGGTGATGTGGCTCCAAATTGGGACAGCTCTGAGGCAGAGAGGGTCGGGCGAGAGAGGGGAAAGAAAGAGGGAACGCAGGCGAGTTACTGAGCGTGATTTATGATAGACATTACTCGCTGTATTGACGAGAATTACTCCCGCGAGATCAATGCAGAAACGGGGGAAGGAAGTGGTCGCAGGGTTGAAGACGGTGAGCTGGAGGGGTGGGGTCCGTTTGGCAGTGAAAGAAAGGGAGAGGGAACGCGGTCCACCAGTCGGTGTCTCTGTGGGTGCGGCTTTAAGTGAGAAACGTTTCGTGGAGGGGGAGAAAGACTGGGCTGGTACTGGGCTCAGTTGGGCTGCTGGGTTGGGTCGGCAAGTTTCTATTTTTTTTCTTCCTGTTTGCTTTTTCTTTTTCTAATTCAAATTTCTATTTTGGATTTCATCCAACTATTCAACATTCAAATAATTCAAACAATTCACCACACTAGTAATAAGTTTTTGGTTCTGTTTATCAACATAAACCAAATCCCAAAAATAAAATAATATTTTTTTATTCTTTTTAGGATCCATTCATTAATTAAATAAAATGGATCTTTAGTTATTTAATAAAATAGGGTTTGATTTATTTAATAAAATCTTCATTTGAAATCCAAATATTTTCAAAACCAAATCAGTAGGTTTTATTTGAAAATAAAAGATATTTGGAAATCTTGTTTAAAACAAAATAACATTTATTTTAGGTTCCATTAATAATTAAATACAATAGACCCTCATTATTAAATCAAATAGGATTTGTTTTATTAAAATATTTATTTTGAAATCTAGAATAAAACCAAAACATTTCAGTAGGTTTTATTTGAGAATATAAAATACTTGGAAAACTTATTTAAAATAATTAAATAAGTTTTAGTGTTTTATTTAAAATGGGAAAAGCCTTTACTTAAATAAAATTTGGATATTAAATCCTTATTATTTTATTTAAATAAACCTTTACTATTTTTATCAAAACAAAATGTTTTATTTCAAAAGCTTGGCCAAGGTTTTAATTTGGCTTTATAAAATAATCTTTATTTTTAAATCTTCTATTTCTTTTGAAAACCAAATCTTTTTTATTTAAAAGATCCAAAATAGTAATTTTAAATATTTTTTTAGTTTATTGTTTATTTATCTTTTAAATCCCTTTAGGATTTTATTTGATTCCAAATAGGTTTTGAAAGTTTCCAAATGGATTCAAAAAGTTTCTTCTCACCCTGAAAATCAACAAAGTTTTATTTTATTCATTTATTTTTCACATTACAAGATTTGGAAAATCTTGGGATGTGACAGGCTACCACCCTTAAAATAAATCTCGTCCCGAGATTTGGGGAGGCTAGGGTTACAAGTAGGCCCAAAACAACTAGGGTACTACCACCCTTAAAAAATTTTCAAACAAAAATTACATATTGTCCTTCTTGGGATCCTGGGGAAAATTTCTCTAAGCAAACATTTGCATGGTGTCCTTGGTTTCCATACTTGACTCATGGGCCAAGGTTGAGATCCTTCATAGACTTGTTTAACTTGTTCTTCATCTTTTCTGGACAATTGTTTACATAGTGGCCTAGTTCCTTGCATTTGAAACACATCACTTGGCTGATATCTTTCTTTTCCTTTGGTTTCATTTCTTCTTGTTTGTTTCCTTGGTTCTTCTTCTTTTCTGGGCATTCATTGGCATAGTGTCCCATCTCTTTGCAATTGTAACATTGCACTTGAGTAATATCCTCCTTGTTAGGATTGGGGCATTTCTTCTTCTTCTTCTTCTTCTTCTTTTTGGGTCTCTCCAAAGCTAGGAGTTCTTCTAGTTCATGTTCTTCATAGGTGGGAGATCTTTCTCTCTTCTTGGGGCATTGATCTTCATGGTCCTTGGATGCATGGTCCTTGTCTCTAAAAATATTGCTAGCTTGGGTTCCTTCTAGATTAGCATCTTTGTCATCCTTGTTGTCATTAGCTCTTGGGGAAAAGTTTTCTCCCATGTTGATCATTTGAGTAACCAGTCTTTGCATCAATTGGGATTGAAGTTTCAAAATCCTTTGTATGGCAGGGTCTAATCCATTGTTGTTGGCTAAAAGCTGAGTTGTCTCTTGGCTCAACTGGTTTTGGGTTGCTATAAGTTCTCTCATGTTGTCCTCTTGGTTGTTGTTTTCATCAACCTTGATGTTGGAGTCTCTTGGAGAAGTCATCTGTTTGGGTTGGGTAGGGATTAGAATAGGCAAAATATTTCTAAGGAGTCAATCCTAATCACACACATCACAATTCACACAAGCAATGTGCATGCAATCACAAACCAAACAATTCACTCAAACAACAAAGTTTATAGCACATACTTAGGCAATAAAATATTTTTGTTACACAACATAAGTTGGTGAGTTTGACTTAACTAAAATATGGTGGTCCATCTATATGGTTTACTTGTGATTTTTTCCTTGCTTCATGATTCTTCTTGTATGAGATCATGGTTTCCTTGAGGAAAAACTCTTGGTTGCAATACTTCAAATGATGTAGGCTCCTTCTAACTTTTGCATTCCCTCGGTCTCTAAATCTTGAGCAGGTTTTCCTACACTTGTAGTCCTTAGTGATATCCAAGTTGGAAGTCCTTGGTGAATATGCTGAAGATGTTGAAGTCATTAGGGTTGAAGAAGTTGAAGTCATTAGAGTTGAAGGTGTTGAAGAAGTCCTTGCACATGGTGTAGTCCTTGGCCATGAGTAGGTTTTTCCATCAAGTTGAAGTAGAAGAGATGTAGAGTTGAAACCAAAATGGTTGAGGAAAGAGTTTACAAGATTGTTTGTAAATAAGTTTTGGAACAAATACAACTCCTATTTTTCTAAGGGTTTTTGTCCAATCCTAGGTTTACAAATCCTACAGGCAACACAATGCTCTGATACCATCTGTAGAGGGAGTGTCCCAACCTTACAACATTATAAGGTGGTGTCCCCTGTGTTTACAATGCTAGTCCCTGGATCAATAGCTAGCATCCACAGTTAAGATGTAATATCAAGAAACAAAGGTCATAATATAACTTTATAACCAGGAATAACATAATTTTATTACATCTTACATAGCTCATTGGCTATTACATTACATTGCAGCGGAATAACTATAGTCATGGGGTCCTTCATCTTCAAAGTGCCACAGGCAGATGTTGGTTGTAGACTTTGTAATCCTAATCAATCAATCTTCACTAAAATCAATCAAACCTGCAACATTACAAGTTACAGCCACAAGGGTCAATACATTTGAATTGTATTGGCAAGTGATACTCTGGTAGTATAGTGGAATCTATCATCTATATGCATTTGGCTAAGTGGAGTTGAGGCTTGCATTGCTCAAAATAGATTTTCCTTAACATTTTGAAAACACTAAGTTTTTGCTTTGATAAAATCATTTTTCTCAATCAAATATTGAAGATCCTTTAACCAAGGCATCTCTCAATCAACGATTGAAGATTTCAAACAACCCTTGTTCAAACCACAAGATTTTAACTTAGAAATTTGAATGATGAGATTCTTGATTGCTTCCATGTCTTGATGCTCAAATTGTCCTTTACCAGGGACATGGCTAAGTACTTAGATTTTACACTCTGCAGAGGTGGTGCACTTTCCCCACAAGACTTGGTTTCACCAAGACAAGATCTTTCAGAAGCCTTCCCTTAGACCAAAATGGACGCGTTCCAACCTATCAAACACTACCACCCTCTGTCCATATGGCTAAGTTCTTGCAACCTATATGATCATGGCAGAGCCCATATTGCCAAGTGGTTGCACTTGAAGCTTCTCAACATTTGACATCTCAAATCTCTTTGTTCCTGGGTGGCCATCCACAAGTGAGATACACAAGGTTCACCACTCCCCGGCCTTGTGTAACCACTCAACCAAAAACCACCAAGCAATTACCATTCCACCCAGGTGATTCATTAACTTAGTTGTTTTATTAAACAAAACACAAGTCCTTAGACTTAGAATATTTTTCCATAGTGTGAATATATATTCCACCCATGTTTTCTATTAGCTAGGCTAAGCTTGATAGTAGTAGGAATCTTAACTTAGGAGAATCCTACTAAGGATTCATCTACTAGGTTTTACTAAAGCAAGGTTTATACTTAGCAAAATCCATGCAAGTTTTACTTAGCAAAATCACTAATGCATAGTGAAAGTACTGGGACAAAAAGTATGAAGCATCACTTGCCTTTTTGGTAGAGTATGGGTTCACTCCTTGTCCTTGCAACATTCACACTCTTCAAGTCACTACAAATCAATCAAGCAAGGCACAAACTCAATCTACCAATCAAGCAAAACAACACATAAAATAACAAAGTCAAAGTAATGCATGCAAGCATGCCAAGCTTTGTTTTGTTTGAAAAAGTGGTTCCTAGTGGGTCATAGACATTTGGGTACACCTAATGGTCATTTTGTAAAGTGGCAAAAGTCACTTGCAAGAGGTTTCACTTCCTAAACCATTTTCAAAACAAAGTATCATTTTATGTGGTAAAGAAATATTTGTACTAAGGCATTAATCTCTAAGGTTCACCAAATACATTTTCAACTTATAAAACTTGGTTTTTGGGGTCAGAGAGTTTAAAACAAAACATTTTCTAAAGGTTTTCTTCCAAAATCATTTTTAATAAAATAACCACATTTCTATTTGACTAGAAATGGTTTTAAATCAAAGAATCATTCTTTTCTTTCACCAGATACATTTTTGAATCCACAAAGTGTTTCCTATGGTCAGTAGGTTCAAATCACACCATTTGCCAAAGATTTTATCCCCAAATTCATTTTTAAACAATTTTTACATCCTTAACAAGCATACAAATGTTTCTGCAAAAACAACCATTTTTCCAGAAGCTTTTTACTAAACAAAAGGCATGGTTGGCTAGGCCTTGTCTTGCTGATTCCATTGGTATAAAATTTGTAATTTTTGGACATGTGGATCAAAAGTTATAAAGGTTTGAAAATTGAATCTATAACAGATTCAAATCTGTTTTTAAAACGAAATCCTGGCCACGCGGCGCGTTCTGGTTGGATGATACCGGTTCGGCCGGATCGGCAACGTGGACCACAGGATCTAACTGGAAACGTGCGGCGCAGATGGACGCGTACCTTTTCGATTGGATCTAATCCTAGCCGATTGATTCGCATCCTACGGCTACAACGCGTTTGCCAGGAACTGGCAGCGCTGACGGTGGCTGCGCGGCGGCGCGGCTCTGTCGATGACGCTGCCGATGAAATAGGACAAGTGGGAAACAGTGAGGTTGCTCACCAGGTTCGCAATGAAGTACTGATTCTCGTTGTTGCTTTAGTTGGCCAAGGGGAGCTCAGAGGCGTTGACGATTGCTCGCCGGAGTGGAGCTGCGCCTCGGCCTTGCTTAGTCGTCGTCGAGGACGGCGCTAGGGATCACTCGGAGACAAACGAGACGCACGGTCAGATGCGTAAAGACACGGAGAAGGTGTGTGTGTGAACGAGAGGGGTCGGGGCGGTCTGGCTTACCAGGGAGGTTTCGCCGGAGTAGTCGCGACGTCGGTGGTGCTCAGAAGTTGACGAAGCCGAGCGTCTGGTGTGGCCGCGGCCAAGCGGTTGACGCTGGGAGGTTCGCCAGGCGATGTAGAACAATCTCGCGTGCAGAGGAAGTTGAGGGGCGGCGAGGTGTGGCCAGAATTTCCCGCGGAGCTCGCCGGAGTCAGAGGTGATGTGGCTCCAAATTGGGACAGCTCTGAGGCAGAGAGGGTCGGGCGAGAGAGGGGAAAGAGAGAGGGAACGCAGGCGAGTTACTGAGCGTGATTTATGATAGACATTACTCGCTGTATTGACGAGAATTACTCCCGCGAGATCAATGCAGAAACGGGGGAAGGAAGTGGTCGCAGGGTTGAAGACGGTGAGCTGGAGGGGTGGGGTCCGTTTGGCAGTGAAAGAAAGGGAGAGGGAACGCGGTCCACCAGTCGGTGTCTCTGTGGGTGCGGCTTTAAGTGAGAAACGTTTCGTGGAGGGGGAGAAAGACTGGGCTGGTACTGGGCTCAGTTGGGCTGCTGGGTTGGGTCGGCCAGTTTCTATTTTTTTTTCTTCCTATTTGCTTTTTCTTTTTCTAATTCAAATTTCTGTTTTGGATTTCATCCAACTATTCAACATTCAAACAATTCACCACACTAGTAATAAGTTTTTGGTTCTGTTTATCAACATAAACCAAATCCCAAAAATAAAATAATATTTTTTTATTCTTTTTAGGATCCACTCATTAATTAAATAAAATGGATCTTTAGTTATTTAATAAAATAGGGTTTGATTTATTTAATAAAATCTTCATTTGAAATCCAAATATTTTCAAAACCAAATCAGTAGGTTTTATTTGAAAATAAAAGATATTTGGAAATCTTGTTTAAAACAAAATAACATTTATTTTAGGTTCCATTAATAATTAAATACAATAGACCCTCATTATTAAATCAAATAGGATTTGTTTTATTAAAATATTTATTTTGAAATCTAAAATAAAACCAAAACATTTCAGTAGGTTTTATTTGAGAATATAAAATACTTGGAAAACTTATTTAAAATAATTAAATAAGTTTTAGTGTTTTATTTAAAATGGGAAAAGCCTTTACTTAAATAAAATTTGGATATTAAATCCTTATTATTTTATTTAAATAAACCTTTACTATTTTTATCAAAACAAAATGTTTTATTTCAAAAGCTTGGCCAAGGTTTTAATTTGGCTTTATAAAATAATCTTTATTTTTAAAACTTCTATTTCTTTTGAAAACCAAATCTTTTTATTTAAAAGATCCAAAATAGTAATTTTAAATATTTTTTTAGTTCATTGTTTATTTATCTTTTAAATACCTTTAGGATTTTATTTGATTCCAAATAGGTTTTGAAAGTTTCCAAATGGATTCAAAAAGTTTCTTCTCACCCTGAAAATCAACAAAGTTTTATTTTATTCATTTATTTTTCACATTACAAGATTTGGAAAATCTTGGGATGTGACAGTATGCCCCCTTACCAACCGGGATGCATGCCTCCGGGCCCCGTGCCCGCTCGAACCGGGACACGTGCCAGCATTAGTCCCAGTTCGTGGCGCAACCGGGACTAATGCTCTAAGGGGGAGCGAACGGATGGCCTGTTTTCTACTAGTGTATGTCGAATGGAACGCCCGAACTATGTGACTCATGGAATCTACTAGGCAAGTTAGCCAGTTATGAGGTTGTCCAGGCCCCGTGTGGTTGTACGCTCGTCTTGGTTCCAAAGGCAAGAACTCAGGTCCTAGTGGTGGCGAGCATGGGACTAGAAAAACCACATCCCACCATGTCCTCCCATACAAGCCTTAGCGTGTTTAACTCATCTCACTGATCTCATCTCATCACGTTCTCCTATCATACTAGATTCTCTGTATCTGATACATCATCTGGATGGACCAGAACTGACAGTTATGCATGGCTAAGCAGAACACACATGATAGCTCTAGCAGTGCACACGAGGCAAACCTAGTTATGCTAGGAGAAGTGTATCAAGTAATATAAGCTCAAAGGGAGTATGCAATAGATAGGATACTCTATCTATCGATAAAAGACCACAGTAGAATCATATGCATCATGGCAAGAATTGAAATACTTTCGAAATCATAGGACTATATCATGGTGGGGCTGTGCTTGCCTTTTCCAGTTGATAACAGATACGCAGATCTTCGGGAGCCTTGTACTTGACTTGTTATAGTTGGTCAAGTACTGTTCGTCGATCTTCGATCTTCGATGGTGTTGTCCTCGGGCTTCTATCTCGATCTCGATATCGTATTCTACCGGGAAGAACCAAACACCAGAAAGAGAGGGAACAATCAACACATGGCATCAATGCAATACTCAAGCAAGTATGATGATATGACAAGTTAATTTGCATTGAATTGAAACCCTAAAGCATGCTCGACAACTTAATCAGGGTTCCGAGGGGTGAAAACCCTAACTTGGGAAAAACTCTAGAACTTATGAGAGGGGTTGATTAGTTCTCTAATTAAACTTGCCATTTAAGTTGTTGAACAATGCATGATTATAGCTCTGTTAGATAGTTCTCATTTTCTGAACATTTTGATATATTATTTGTATTTTTCTAAATTATAATTAAAAAGATATTGAATTTACAATATTTAAAACAATTCCTGAAATTATTAAACCTTTTCTTAAATTATTAAACAACTCGTTAGACTTTTTACACTCAGGATGGGCTAGCCACAGTCACAGACAGATGGGCCTCTGGCCACCTCGGCAGCCACACACACGCGAGAGGGGCCTAGGGGCATTTCCACCGGGGTAGAGGTTACCCACTGCCACTGACGGGTGTGGTCGAGGCCACATTGGCATGCCACGCAGGTGCCACGCGGGCCTCGCCGGAGAACGGCCAGGCGGCGGCGCGGGACGGCGGTTGACGTCGAACTGGGAGGCGCGAAGGGGCGGGTTCGAACGAGCTCATCAGGGGAAACCTAAAACTGGCGGCATAACTACGTATTAGCCATCGGTGGCTTGCCGACGACATGGACAAGCGGCGGCCGATGGTGGCGCTCGGCTAGAGGACAGTCCAGAGGGGGAGGGGAGGCACAGAGAGGTGCCTGAGCACCGCACGCTCACCGTGATGCTCGTGGAGGGCTCAGGAAGCTCGGGGGAGGCCTGAATCAGTGGCGAGGACCGTGACTGGTGTCGGAGAAGAAGGCGACGACGGCATCGATTCGTGAAGCTCTAGCTCGATTCCTCTGATGAGTCGAGGTAGGCGAACACGGTGGTGCTGATGGCGTGCTCGGCTGGCCTCGGGGCGGTCCAGAGCGACGGCGAGGGGCGGATCCCGAGACTAGGGTTTCGCTAGGGAGATGAAAACGAAAGAGGGAGCTCGCACGGCAGAGCGGGAGAGGATAAGGGTGGATCAGGGGGTCGGCGTGGTTCTTATCAGCCTCCAGAGCAGCGGCGGGCATCGCAGCGCGGGGCGCGCATCGCGGCGGTGGCGGACGGTGTCGGCTACGACAAGGAGCTACTTGTCCCTGCGAGGAAGACGACGAAACAGATCAGTGAAGGGGTACGGGCCGGCTGTGGGTTGCGGACAGGCCAGGTCGGCTGGTTGCGGGCGCACTGAGCGAAAGAGAGAGAGGAGAGCAAGATGGGCTCGGCCCAGTTAGCTTGCTGACTCTGTTTTTTATTTACAAATTGTTTTTCTTTTTCTGTTTTCTAATTTCTCTTTTGCAATTCATTTTGAATTCTGTTTTGGTATATTTCAAAAATACCAGAGGACATTATAAAATATTGTAAGGACCCTTTTATTCAATTTGGGCCCCATTATTTTGGTAGTTTTCAAAATATAAAACTATTTGAACAAGTTTCAAAGAGAGAGGGAAACTAGGGTTTAGGGTTTTATCTATTTCTTCCTTGCATGCATTCTTTAATATGATGCTCATGAATGCACAAACAAAACCGTAATAATGTTTATCTAAAACTAGGGTGTTACAGCTCTATCCCCCTTACGAGAATCTCGACCCAAGATTCCAAAGGTAGGAAAAGAGACAAAGAGAGAAAGAAATAGGGTCACTCTAGAGATAAGAGAGAAACACATTGAACAACACACATAGTATCTCATGGTCAACTCATGGATGGAGTGTTCCGAAACAACTCTGAGATGACAAACATGACAAACGCCAAGGTAACGGAGGAAACAAGAGGAGATGGTTTCAAATGGTTGGATAGATGGTCTTCATAAGGATTGAGACCATGGAACTCAGAAGGGCTTAAGCTTCTGAAGAGGAAAGCTTCCAACAGATAGAATAAGACCACAGACTTCGATAGGGAACCTCTACTAAATGACTTAAATAGAGATTTCAGGTTGCAGAGATATGAATCAACAAAACCAAGTTGTTGAATTACTTTTGAAACAGAAGAGTCACTCTTTCATTCAACAGAAGGCTAAGTCAGAAAGGTGTTTTGGTGGAGAGGACTCGTATGAGTCACAAGGAACATGTAACAAGAGGAACTGCTGACTAGCAAAATCATATTCACTCTTAAAACATGGTTCAGAAAACAAGAAGGAAACTCTTTAATTCATCCTGGGCTATCAAAATCTTTGCCAAAGATTGTGATATCACTTTACACCACTAAACGAATTGGTAAGAAGATTCCTGAAACACGAGAAGAAAGAAACTTCATTCTCAGACTTCAATTATTTGGCACAACAAAGTGTTTGTCAACATAGAAGAGTCTGGAGGATCGACCGAGAGACATTTACCAACATAGAAGAGTGGTTGTTATTGCTGATTCAAGAGAATATGACAAGAGGTCTTTCCGGCTAAGTTTGTGTCAACCAGTACATCAGTCTTGCCAGATTTACAAATAGACCTATGTCAAAACCTTGAGGAGCACCAACCATCATTGCTGCTTGAGATTCAGATTTGGATAAGTGAAATGATACTTCAGACTCAGCATGTCCGAATAGAAAGTTTGCAACATTTACCACAAAGGTAAAGTTACTAGATTCTCAAGATATGGACTTTAGTGTGAAGCTCCAAAAGATTAAGCTGGATTGCTATACCCATGTATTTAGCAACTTGTCAAAAGACAACTGCATACCTATAAAGTACTGATAATAAAACACACATATGTCCTTAAGGAGAGAAATATAACTCTTCTCGAATCCACGGCGACATCTTTCAATGTTTGCACGTGAACTAGAGAAGGTCACTTCTAACATCCAGAACACATACTTCGAAATGACCCGAAGATGGTTCTCAAAAGTTTCCAACATTAATGCCAATTGTTCCATATGAACACAATCTGACATGGAGAAAATAAGGATGTCATCGATGGGCTCAACAACAAACTTATCAAGACAATCCAAGAAGATGGACTCATATGTCGTATGAACAAGGCAAACCATTGGTCAGACCAAAGACATGAAGATATACTCCAGTGATACATCACAGGAAGAAACATTATCAAGATAGTCCTTGGAACTGAGTTTGATTTGACTATAACCCAAATCAAATCAAGGATAGGGGAATATAACATGTCCACGAAGGAAATACTATCTTTCTTCTACACGAACAAAACTAGATATCCTTTTAGGAAGGAATAGAGTCGGATAGAACTTTTGTATTACAACACTCCAAGTTGTTGTTTAAGTTCAACCAACTAGTTCAGGGGTATCCAGTACGGATCCTTGGAGAAAAATGCAGTTCAGGGAACTTGCTTACTCAAGAACTTGACAACACGGTCATGTGGCAACATGGCGATACTTGTAGTAGACACCTAGAATATCACGAACCACCGATATGTCACTTAGTTCAAGAGGAAAACTTGCTTGGTAAGGCAAGAAGACATAGTCTCAAGGCTTCGGAACGAGCCTAACTCTTTGACTGAAGAGAGTGCACCAGAATAGCGGACTTGGTAGCACAATCATCCGTTGCTTAGTGACGGGGTTAACCAATGAAACTAAGAATGACTTGAACATCCTTAGAGTTCAAAACAATAATAATTGCTAAGAATCTTAGACGGCCACACTATTACGCACACGCATCACTCATGAGCACGGAAGCTCAGATGAAGGGTGGTAAAAATGTGTAAGAGCATCACTTCATTAAGGGGTCATGAAACTCAGCACAACCTCTTAGTATAAAAGAGTGTGATACTTCAAGGTAGAACAGATGGAAGACAATCAATGCCTCTTGATATGTGGATTACAACACTTTGTCCTGGTCCTAGAAATGACGAGGTACTGGAGTTTGTTTTTCCTGACATTCTGAAATGGTTTGTCATGACATACCACAAGAGTATCTTGCATCGGAAGACACGGATGCACATTTACTACTTGGCTACCAACTGGTAGACAAAGGTCGGAAAACGACAAGGGAAGAGGAACATACTTAGGATAGAATCCCAAGATGTGGATGCATAAGTTAACAACCTTCCAAAAACCAATGCAAAGATAGGTAAGGTGTGGCAAAGTCACGGGTATAGATGCGAGACTCACGAGGAGTACTCTTGTTGTGGTCTATTTGGTTCCATTAAAGAACATCTGCCATAGCATGTGGTAGGGGAAGTCCTTGGTTGTCACAATTCAATAGCAACAATGACCACAAGTTTGAAGGCTAGAATTGTTGTACCAGCCATCCTGGGGTAATGTGGGAACATTAACGACAGGGGTCAAAAGGATGGATCTTGGGTTAAAGATCAGCTTCATGTACAAGATTCACAACAACAGAATCCAGCACAATCAGGGATCTTAAGTTCAAGTCCAAGGGTTAAAACCCAAAGAAAGGAGTAACTACTACTTGAGTGGCATGACGTACACTGCAAGTTAGTAATCACAAGAGAGCTTATAAGAGAAGAAATGACTTCTGAAGTACCAAACAAACGAAAAGGAGGCACACAAGGCAAAAGGAAACCTCGAAGCCTAGAACAGAACACTGCAGATCTGACAATATAATATTGCGGGTCCAGAAGATAGAAAGATCGTGATGGAAAGAAATCTATCAGCTGAACAAGAGAAAAGGGAACAAGGAATTCACAACACACGCAACTCTAAAGAGTTCAACACTAGGTCAACTGGCTTAGAAACGACATGCCAAGAAGACACCTAAGTTTTGAAAGACTAGAAGAGATATCAAAACTTTTCCAATATCAACACCAGATAAGATAACCTAGAGTTAGAGCGAATCTGGATAAGTAGAAAAGAAGCATACTAGAGTCTTCGCAAATACTTTTCATCTTTTAAAATAGTTTTCACAAGCACTAGACTCAACATCGACCAATAGCAAGGTTTTCCTACGGTAATCGCTTTCGATACCAAGAACTGTGACACCCGGATCGGGGCTAAACAAATCCAGACCTCAAATCGACATAAGCTTAACCTTGAGCTCGAGAATATCTAGTGAAGAATTGATAACACAACAGTGACCCTACGACACAAAATTTATTACAGCAAGCTCATAACTGAGTAGAGAACCAAATTATTACAATCAGAGGTCACTGACCACAAACATCAAACGACGGAAGGCAAATTATGCTATTAAGTATAGCAAACTTAACAAATGGCCTAAGAGGCCCGAAGCATAACAATGACGTCCCAGCCCATAGATTCCAGGCTATCGGCCGGGAACCTCCAGCTACTCTTCGATGTAGATGTAGTACAGAACTCGTCTTCAGGTGAACACTTACTCTGCCAAAAGTATCAACAAAGCAAGGGTGAGTACAGGGTGTACTCCGCAAGACTTATGTCTGGTGGAGTTGTTTTGCATAAATCCATCTTTTGTTTATAAAACAAGAGAGAGAAGAAGCTCGTCTAATCAGAGTATTTTAAAAGGAGATAAGAGAGCGACATCTCTGAAATATTGATCATCATATCTTTTGATATCCACATAATCATCATCATCACCTGAACTAGGATCACCCCCTCGTACCCATGAGGAAGCATCCTTAAGCACACATTGATCTACCAAGTTTTAAGATTAGGTTCAAGTTCTCTATGATCTTAGAATCTGGTCGCCACGTGTTCATAATCGTGAACACGGATTTTTGAAAATATTATTACCCTGCAGGGGTGTACAACTTTACCCACACGTACTAACCTTCTCTTAATGCCACATGATTAGCCCTCTTCCTTGGAAGGCCGGCAGAGGGTGGTTAGACACGACCTTTACCTTGCTTTCACCGAGACCATGAGTCACGCAATAAGTATGGTTCCGCCATAACGGGTCAAATCCCGAAGCCAGTACTTAAAGATGTGAGGTGAGGTTGGTTAACAGGGGCGCCATCTACCCCAAGCAACCCCGGCCACGCTTACCTACCTGTTATGAATGCACCAACTTCACCCGGCAAATCTTTCAAAAGATTTTCTATGCATATCACTAGTAGAAAATTCCCCATTGGTCCCGGTTGGTAAGGGGCATTAGTCCCGGTTACCCAACCGGGACAGGGCAATCGGGACTAAAGCCCCAACCTTTATTCCCGGTTGCCCCACCAACCGGGAAAAATGGGGGTACATGTGGCGGCGTTAGAGAGCGAGGGGGGTGGAGCAACCGTCCCGGTTCGTAACACGAACCGGGACAAATAACCTTCTGCGGCGGCAAAGATTTGGCACATTTCTCTGTCGCGGCAGAGAATTCATTTCGGCAACTTTTGTTGCCGCGGCAGCATTTTCGCCACATTTTGTGTCGCGGCAGAGAATTCATTTAGGTTGTTTTATTGTTTATTTAGTGTTTTGAACACATCAATGAAGGAACCATTATATTACACAAGATCATCATGACAATATTAAATTCGATACACGGATCGAGTTCATGCACTACATACAAAAGTTGATCTTTTTACAATCCCTATTGTCTATACATAGCCGAATAGTATTCCCCTTTTGGGTTTAGGACTTCTGCATCCAAGAATCCCGCCAATTCCTCCTGAATTGCTCGTACGCGATCCTTTGGCAGAAGACCGTCCCGTAGACATTCGATCTGATTTAAAAAAGGAGTCAGCCTATATTAATGAAACTAAACAAAATTTGATTGTAATTAAAAACTATAGAAATTGTTTACGTACGTGGAGTTGCTCTAAATTTCTGCCCTTCTCATCGCACGTCTGCCGGATGAACTCGTAAACACAGTATCCACATAGATTGTTACCTGGTCCCTGTGTCAGGCACTTTACGAGAACATAGTTCAATCAAAATAATAATCAAGCATGATAATAACTGTACCAAAACTAGAATCAAAGAGATGTGCGAATATAGCTAGTGGTGCTTACATCTAGTTCTTCAAATGTAAGCTCCGCTTTCAAAACACCCCTAGCCTTGTTGGTGAACCGTTTCCAAGCGTTGTCTGGCGAAGAAAACAAATAAAATAAGTTATAATTACTTGATATCATAAAATTCATGAACATTGCTGATATAGTGTCGTAATAATTAGAATTACCGCTGGAGAAGCATCTGCATGTCCTTCCACTACTCAAGGGGTTTATGTTTCGAGTCCATGACTAGTACACGCCCTTTGTCAAGTTGAATGATTAACAGAATATAGTGGAAGCTGTGAATGCATAACTAATCAATTATATACTTAACATTGAGTAAGCGAAATAGAAAGTGTATAGAAGATAATAACACTCACACGAAGTTGTAAGGAAAAAGTATTTCCCTTCTGGTTTCTTGAAACCTTAACGCGTGTACTATATTATCCTCCGTATCCTAGGGGCTTGTTTTGAGATTAGCTTCATGAACCCAATATGAGTCAATGAAGCCAATGTCAAAGATTTGTCCTCTGCTGCATTCGAGAATCTTCATTTTGCATATTACAGTATGATTATATACATGCAATAAACAAGGTGAGATAGCTGGAGACTAAATTAATTACAGAATTAGTACTTACAGATAATAGGCACTGATGATCGATTTGTCCAAGGCGTCTTGATTGAATAATTGAAATAGTTCATCAAATTCAATGGATATCATGTCATCCTTTTCTTTCCCATGATGCTTTTTTGTAACCCTCGGCACTATCCAGTTATCCCCGGCCTTTGTGGAATGCATGTACCAGTTATGCAATCTTCGCATTTTTGTTGGAAGATTATTTACCTCCTCAGGTTTGACGAGAGGTTTTCCATACTGGTATTTGTATGCTACTTCACTCAAGGGGAAGTACTCTAACTGGGATAATTACTGGGCAATACTCATACCTTGAGCAGCGGTAGCTTCTCCGTATTGTGCAACTACCTCTAGATCATACTGCTCTTCGGCCCCATATTTGCTCGACCCCACATTGGTTTGGGAAATCACCTTGAGAGGGGCGCAAGACTGTTTTGCTTGTTCCACGAGCTGGGCAACAGATTTCTCGCTTGCATCAGTACTGCTCTTCGAGGCTTGTTGTGCCGCATGTGACTTGAGAATAGAACGCTCATAGTCTGATGATAGATTTGGCTCGGGTTGATGAAGAGTCTTTAGCATTTTCAACACTTTGGCTTTTTCTTCTTTGGTGCTGGGGAAGTCTGGCTCTTTCGGCCGCCTTAGCTTAGCGAAAAATGTAGGGTTCGCAGCATAGAAAACAAAAAATTTCCTACGATGTGAACTATGTACCAAGATCTATCTATTAGATACAAACAACGGGCGAATGTATATCCGTAGAGAACATACCCTTGAAGACCGACAAAGCTTAACGAGTCCAAACTCGTGGTTGATGTAGACGATCTCTTGCCGATCTCAAGATCGAGAGGAAGTCCTAGCGCCGCAAATCAGCAGCGCATCAGATCCGCGTTAGACACGTTCGAGGCACCGAGCAACCTCCGCCTCCTCTCTCCAGCGATGCAGCGGAAGCACAACTCTTTCTTGCCGAATAGCCACCGGGAACATGTATCTCGCTAGTCCGAGACCATGGGGGATAAATTCTAGAGGGGGAGAGAGATCCTTGATGAGGAGGTGTGAGTGAGAGAGAGGGATGGGGGCTCCTTTTATATGGAGAGGGGGGGCACCCAAGGGGCCATGCGCCCAGCCATGGGGCTGCCCCTACCTCTTCCACATTCATGTGGGTGGACACTCCACTCACGCAAATGCCTTTCAATTCCCTCCACTCAAAAACCCACTCAAATTCCCATTAAATTTCCACCAAATTTAATGCAAACTCTCATTAAATAAAACTCCTTTTATTTATTCAGAATTTTGTCAATTACTTTAATGACAAACATTCAGATATAAGCCCTTCCTAGTATATTATTTCACATGCATAAACACTTTCTGCAATTTCACCCGAAAACCCGTTTCGGTATCTAGTGAAATAAATTCATGCGCTTGTTATTCTTTTCGGCATGAAACTTTTTCTCCAAATGGATGTCGGTGTCTCCTAAGTGTGTCACCCTACGGTTCGAGAATAATGCGGACATGATCGAGACCCCTCTCGGATAAATAATCAGAAGCGAGATCTGGAGACCCATACTGACTCCCACACATTCAATGATAAATTTCTTGTGATCGTCGGAACCTTTTACGCTAGTATCTTAATCCTTTTGTTTCGCGATATATTACATGTCCGATATTCGATCATCGGTATCTCCATACCTAGTTTGATCTCGTTACTGACATGTACTCTTTTCTCGTTCCCGTGATATAACATTCTAGTGATCAAATCACTTGCTTGCAAGCTAATCAATGTGATATCACCGAGAGGGCCCAGAGCATATCTATCCGTCATCAGGATGAACAAATTCCACTCTCGATCCATGGGCCTCAACATAAAACTTTAGTAGTTCTGAACCCATCTTTAAAATCACCCAGTTATGGTGTGACGTTTGATGTTATCAAGAAACTCTTCCGGTGTTAGTGATTAACATGATCTCATGGTCTAAGGATTAGGATCACTTTGTAAGTTGTTATAGCAATATAAACTCAATGACCTTGATCGTAATGCTATACTTCGGATGAATGTTCATCACACCATTACACTAATGTTGTGACCTCGTTATTAACAACATCCAATGTCCATGATCAGGAAACCTATGATCATCTTGTTAATCAACGATCTAGTTTATAAGAGAGGCATAACTAGGAACTTCCTTTTTGTTTATTAAACACACATGTATTAACATTTCCGTATTAATACAATTATAGCATGCAAAATAAACATTTATCATAAATAAGGAATATGATAATAATCACTTTATTATTGCCTCTCTGGCATATTCCCTTCAGACTCCCACTTGCATTAGAGACAATAATCTAGTTTGAAAACTTTGCGTATTGAACACCTATGGCTTTCTGGTGTTCCATATACGCAATTGCAAGTGGTTAACATAATCTACGGATCTGATGCTTTCAGGTCCGTGTGTATTTGCATGTCTTTGCGTCTCCTCGCATCACTCATTCTTCAATGAGATGGCATTGTATAAATTTGGTCTTTTGGTGAGACCTTTAGTTCCTTGGGGTTAAATCATGTCGATACTATTGTCATACAATATATCTTTAGTGTTAGCCCATTGCGAACCACACCTTAGTTTGATAACAAACTTCTTGACACGAATTCCCTCCTTTGCTGCTACTATAGCAGTCATATACTTAGCCTTTTGTTGTAGTATCCGTCACAATGTCTTAACTTTGGAATTCATCCAATCCATCATGGAAACTTTCTTTCCATTTCATTGTGCTACCCATAGTTTGAATTGAGATAAACTTAATTTGTATCTTGTGACAAATCTAGTATCAATGTAACGCTTTACAATGAACTATTTTTAATTGTTTGTCCCCTCTACACAAATATATTCTTAGTTCTTTCAAAAGATCATAAGAATATCCTCACTATCGTCCAATGATCATTTTATGATTCATTCTGGTATATGCTCATAACACTTAGAGCATAGGACATATCTGGATGTGTACATATCATGGTACGATTGATCAAATCATTCTTGTGATTTTACTCATCAAGTGTCAAAGCACTTGAATCTTGTTTCACTTATCAAGTGTCGATACACTTGAATCTTGATTCAATTCCTTTCCATGCGACAAGAACAGTTTCTTGTAGTTTCTATATTGAACTCCTTCAATACCTCATATATGTACGTTTGGCACAACCATATTAGCATCATAGTCTATCCACTATAGACATTCATGCTAAATATTCGGGTTTTGCATAAGTTTTTCATCGAAATGAAATCCTTAACCTTTGTCAATAAAAGATACATCATTTATAATCAAGAAGATGTCCTCCACATAATGTATTAGAAATATGTCTTAGCGCTCCAACTTAATTTCTTGCAAATGTAAGCATCTTCATCGTCTCCTGATGAAAAACACCTTTTTCATCATGGTGAAGATTCCAACTCCGCGATCCTTACTTCAACCATTGAAGTTTGCATGCCCCTTTTAGCATCCTTTGAATTAACAAAACCCTTTGGATCGTGTCATTGACACGTCCTAGGTAACCATTATATTAAAAGAACTTTGTTTTGTTTATTCATCTACCATTTACCAAATTATATGTAGTGGTTGCTACTTTAATCCGTCCAGACTAAATATCTCTATGAAAGATCAAATCTTGTCATAGTCAACTCCTTGAACATTGTCGTAAAATACTTTACCGACATGTAGATTATTTCATAGATGTGAAACATCCATGTCTGTTTCTTTATAGATCCAAATACGACCGATAGGTTTTTACACCTTTCCGGAGGGTCTTCCAAGTTCAAAACTTGATTTCTCGTGTATGGAACTATCACGGATTTTATGGCTTCAAGCCATTTGACGGAGTCAGGTCCCATCATCGCTTCTTTGCATATAGTCGGTTCATCATTGTCAAACAATAATGATTTACTCTCAAATCTTAGCATTTGATTGTTTATCCGACTGACTTGGTTCAATAAGAACTTAGATCTCCGTGACCACAACCTTTGAGGAACATAAGCTATGAGCATTATGGCAGCCTCCGGAACCATTTCCGGCGCTGCGCAACTTAGCACATTTAGCTAAGGTTCGTTAACCTTATCAAAGTTCTATTGTCCTCCCACTTAACTTTTACGAAAAATTCCTTCTTCAATAAACTTCACGTTTCAAGCGACAAACCGTTTTGTCCTTGGTGTTATGCAGGAATAACCAATTGTTATTCGAAATAACCTACAAAGACATGCTCATCCGTGTAAGATCCCTCCTTTGTAAAGGAAAAGGATCCCTGTGATTGCAATGCTAGTCCCTGGATCATTGCTAGCATCCACAGTTTAAGATGAAGTACTCAGATACAAAGGTCATTATTGCATCCATTCCAGATATAAAACATAGTCTTTTACAACTCAAGGCCACAGGCCTAATACAAGAGTTTTGGAATAAGTAAATAAACATAAGTCTTCATCTTCATGTGCCACAGGCAAGCATGTTGAGTGTAGACTCATGACACCTAATCATCATCGGAGTAACCTGCAACATCACAAGTTACAGCCACAGTGGGTCAATACTTTGGAATAGTATTGGCAAGTGATACCTTAGTAAATTTTAAGTGGACTATATTACTATATGCATTTTGGCTAAGTGTAGCTTGGCTTGCTTTGCTCAAAATAGGTTTTTTCCTATTAGTTGAAATCACGAAGTTTTTCTTTGACAAAACTTTCCCAAGAAACCATCAATAGACATTGAGGTCCTTCACCCTTGTTCACCCACAAGTTTTACTTAGAAGTTGGAGTGATGAGATTCTTGATAGCTTCCATGTCTTGATGCTCAAGTTGTCCATTGCCATGGACTTGGCTAAGTACTTAGATTTTCCATCTGCAGAGGTTGTGCACTTTCCCCACCAGACTTGGTTTCCCAAGACAGGACCTTTCAGAAGCCTTCCCTTAGCCAAATGGACGAGTTCCAACCTATCATCCCACTACCACCAACTGTCCAAATGACTAAGTTCTAGCAACCTATATGATCAAGGCAGAGCTCATATTGCCAAGTGGCTGCACTGTGAGCTCTCAACACTTGGCCTCTAAAATCCCTTTGTGCCTGGGTGGCATACCACAAGTGAGATACACAAGGTAAACCATGTCCATGGGCCTTGTGTAACCACTCAACCAAAAACCACCATTCAAGTCCCATTCCACCCAGGAGGTTCATTGACTTAGTTGTTTTATTAGGAAAACATAAGTCCAAAGACTTAGAAATATTTTCATCATAGCATGTATATACTTTACCACCCTTGTTTGCTACTAGCTAGGCTAAGCATGGCATAGTAACTTAACTTAGGAAATTTCCTAGCAATTCTACAATTCTACAACTACTTAGGATTTCCCCACATAGCATTTGGCAAAAAGTAACATGCAAGACTTAGCAAAATTTTTCTAATGCTTATACAAAATATAGGGATGAAAATAGTCATGAAGTACCACTTGCCTTGGTAATGGGGAGAGTAGCACTCTTCACAATCACAGTCACTAGCAAAATCTACACAAAAATTTGTAGCACAAAATTACACACAATTCATATACAAACAAAAATATATATATGCATGCATGCAAGAATGCAAAGTGATGATTTTTTTTAAAACTCCACCAACCAAGTGCATGATACAGAAACATAACCAAGTCAAAAACTTGCTAACTAAACTTATTTAGCACTAAAACAATTTACTAAACAAATTCTATACTCAAAAAGATCCTAAACAAGTTTCTGCATAAAAAGTCATTTTAACAGAAACTTTTTGCTAAACACATTGCATAAACAGAAAGAGCTTGTCTCCCTGATTCCAACGGTATAAAATTTGCAAAAATCTAACGTGGAAATCAAAAGTTATAGCCATTTCAAAATTGGATCTAAATCTGTTTTCAAAATCTGTTTTAATTCAAACCCTAGCCACGCGTCTTAATCCTATTGGCTGATACCGTTTCGTTCAGTATCACCCTCCCGTGCTGTTGGATCTATTTAAAACACACGGATCAGATCTACCCATAACGCTTCGCTAAATGATCTATTTCTATGCGTTGGATCCAGATCTGACGGCTCTGGATCAAGCGACCAAAACGGGGCGGCACTGGCGGCGGCTACTGGCGGCGGCGAGTTCTGTCCGCGGCGGCGCGGCACTACAGGTCGACCGGAGGGACAGGAGGGTGCTTACCAAGTTCGCAGCGTCGAGGAGAAGCTCAACCTAGCAGTGGCTTGACGAGGGGCGCACGGGCACGGTCTCAGGGGCTCGTCGGAGTTGCGGCGGTGTCTGTAGTTTGCAGTCGAGGTTGTTGCCGAGGTTTGGCGTCGCCCTAGCACGAATCAGAGGGGTCAGGCGATGCACAAGATGAAGGTGAACATTCCCGTATAAAAGAGGGGGCAAGGGGCGCTCGGGTTTTACCTCAATTGATCGCCGAGTCGGCGGCGCAGTGGTTCTTGATGCGTGAACGGGATCGACGACCTGGGTCACGAGCAGGCAAAAGAAAAGTATTAGGAGGTGCGCAAGATCAAGATGAACCAGAGAGAGGGGGGCGGTCGAGGCTCACCGGAATTAGTCGCCGAAGTCGTCGGTACTGCGGGGTTTCGAGGGCAAATGCGCGCAGCCTGGTGGCGGAGTGAGCGAGGAGAGTGGGGGAAAATGATCATGATGCGAGGGGGTTTTGTAGGCGAGAGGATCGCGATTAAGCGTGGAATCAATGGCAATTAGCGAGAATCAATCAGCGATGAAGAAGCGGAGAAGCGGCGGCGGACGAATCGGGCGTAATTTGGGGAAGACGAGGGTGACGTGGAGAGGGCCCGCTCGTGAGCGAAACGCGCAGAGAGGAGGTGGGGTCTGGTTGTCAGCGACTGCTTGGGTGCGCTTGCGCATGCGAGAGAGAGAGAGGAAGGCCGGGTGGGCTAGTTGGGCCAGTTCTGTTCTTTGGGCTAGAATCTGGCGCTGGCCCTTTTCTTTTCTTTTGTCCTTTTCTTTTTCTGTTTTGATTTTCAGGAATGGTTTTGATATGAATTCAAACTCTTTTTGAATTCAAATCTTTCTGGGGTTTTTGTAGTGTGAAAAAGTTTCAATTATAGGCATAAAACCATGTGGCTACTTGCAAAGGCTTAGTCACTCTTGGAGAAACAGAATATCAGGAGCTTTGCACAAGATTTGCAAAATGTTTGAAAAATGGTTTTTGAACCATTTCCATTTTGTAAAACTTGGTTCAAATTTCCACACTCAATCCATTCAACAAAGGAGACAAGCAATCCAGGTTTAAAACATTCAAACTCTCAAATGGGGATGGCCATTTGATTTTAGCTTGCTCACATAAAATGATAGCACTATGTGCTTTGTTTTTCTGAAATGAGTTTTGAAAATGATCTCAATTCTATATGCATGCATGAATGATATGCAATCTTTGAAATCATGATTTTAGGGATGTTACAAATCTAACCCCCTTAAGGTGAATCTTGCCCTCGAGATTCGGATTGGCTAGCAAATAGGTGAGGGTGGTCTTTTCGAAGATCATCTTCTCTTTCCCATGTTGCTTCCTCTTCGGAATGATGATTCCACGCATTTCTGCGAACTTGATAGTCTTTGTCCTTGTGACTCTTTCTGCAGTCTCAAGAATTTTGATAGGTTTTTCCTCATATGTGAGGTCACTTTCTAGTTGAACCTCCTCCAAAGGTATAGTATCCTTCAAAGAAGTTTCTTCCATTTCTGGGTGCCATTTCTTAAGCTGACTCACATGAAACACATTATGGACAGCTGATAGAGATTCTGGTAGTTCTATTTCATAAGCAACTTCTCCTTTGCGACTCAGAATCTTGAATGGCCCAACATATCTTGGTGCCAACTTTCCTTTGACTTCGAATCTTTTCACTCCACGAAGTGGTGATACTCTAAGATAGGCTCTATCACCCACTTCGTAGGTGACTTATCTACGCTTAGGATCTGCGTAGCTTTTCTGTCAGGACTGTGCTATCTTCAACCTGTCCTTAACCAACTTGACCTTCTCTTCGGCTTGTTTGATAAGTTCTGGCCCGAATAAACTTCTTTCTCCCACACCATTCCATAACAATGGGGTGGTACACTTTCTTCCGTAGAGGAACTCAAATGGTGCCATCTCAATGCTGGCTTGATAGCTGTTGTTATAAGAAAATTCTGCGTAAGGCAGACTTTCATCCCAACTGGCTCCATAGTCTAGGGCACATGCCCTCAACATGTCTTCCAGAATTTGATTAGTCCTTTCTGTTTGTCCATCAGTTTGAGGATGAAAAGCAGTACTGAATTCCAACCTCGTTCCCAATGGTTCATGTAGCTGTCTCCAAAAATGGGAAGTGAATTGAGTTCCCCTATCAGACACAATACTCTTGGGCACACCATGTAGACACACAATTCTACTCATGTAGATCTTGGCTAACTTGGCACTTGTATAAGTTGTCTTCACGGGTATGAAATTAGCCACTTTAGTTAGGCGATCTACTACTACCCATATGGAATCATATCCTGATCTGGTCCTTGGTAATCCGGTAATGAAATCCATACCAATCTTATCCCACTTCCAATCAGGAATAGGTAATGGTTGAAGCAAACCTGCTGGTTTCTGATGCTCCGCTTTTACTCTACTACACACATCACACAAAGCGATATGTTCGGCGATGTCCCTCTTGAGATTGTTCCACCAAAACCTTTCTTTCATGTCCATGTACATTTTGGTGTTACCCGGATGAATAGAATATGGAGAGTTGTGTGCTTCCTGCAAAATCAGTTTTCGTAACTCCGGATCTTGTGGAACACAGATACGTTTCCCATGCCATAAAGTACCCTGTTCATCTTCATGGAAATTTTTAGCTTTCCCTTGGCCAATCTTTTCCTTAATCTCTTCAATTTCCTTATCAGTCTTCTGAGCTTCTCGGATCTTGTCCAACAAAGTGGGTTGAACATCCAAAGACATGAGATGTCCTTCAGGCACAATCTCCAATCTGAGTTCTCGGAATTGGGTACACAAATCATCTGGCAATTCTCCTTTGGTAAGGCCATTTACAAATACCTTACGACTTAGAGCATCTGCTACAACATTTGCCTTACCGGGGTGGTATTGCAAACTTAAGTCATAATCCTTGATAAGCTCTAACCATCTTCTTTGTCTCATATTGATTTCCTTTTGGGTGAAAATATACTTCAAGCTTTTATGATCCGTGAACACTTCACATCGCTTTCCCAAAAGGTAATGTCTCCATGTTTTGAGTGCATGAACGACATAGGCTAACTCCAAATCATGAGTAGGGTAGTTTACTTCATGAGTTTTGAGTTGTCTCGAGGCATAAGCTACAACTTTACCGTCTTGCATAAGTACTGCACCCAAGCCTTGATGAGTTGCATCACAATATACTTGGAAATCTTTTTCCAAGTCTGGCAGACACAAAACTGGTGATGTCACAAGTCTCTTCTTCAACTCCTGAAAGCTGTCTTCACAACCTTCAGACCAAGCAAACTTCTTGTCTTTCTTTAACAATTCAGTAATTGGCTTAGCAACCTTTGAGAAATTCTCGATGAACCTTCTATAGTAACCTGCTAAGCCAAGGAAACTGCGAACTTCTTTCACGTTCTTGGGAGATTCCCATTCAGTCACAGCTGAAACCTTAGCAGGATCAACTGCTACACCATCCTTTGTCATAACATGACCAAGAAAACCAACTTCTTCTAACCAGAACTCACACTTGCTGAATTTGGCATAAAGTTTATGCTCTCTCAACTTCTCAAGTATCAAACGCAAGTGTCCTTCATGCTCTTCTTTGCTCTTGGAGTAGACTAAGATGTCATCGATGAAAACGACAACAAAATTGTCAAGAAATTCCATGAACACCTTGTTCATCATATTCATGAAGTATGCTGGAGCATTGGTCAAGCCGAAAGTCATTACGGTATACTCGTACATTCCATACCTTGTGGTGAATGTTGTTTTAGGTATGTCTTGTTCTCTTATCTTAAGTTGAAAATAGCCTGACCGGAGATCAATTTTTGAGAACACACAGGCTCCTTCTAGCTGATCAAACAAGTCATTGATTCTTGGCAAAGGATATTTGTTCTTGATAGTTACCTCGTTGAGAGAACGGTAATCTATGCATAACCTTTGGCTCCTATCCTTCTTCTCCACAAACAAAACTGGGGCTCCCCAAGATGAAGAACTTGGTTGAATAAATCCTTTCTGCAACTGTTCTCCTAGTTGCTTCTTGAGCTCCTTCATTTCATCAACTGACATTTTATATGGTCTCTTTGCTATTGGTCCAGAACCTGGTACCAAATCTATCAGAAATTCCACATCTCTATCCGGTGGCATTCCTGGTAATTCTTCCGGAAATACATCCGGATACTCACACACAATTGGCACACTGTCCATGCTAACCCCCTTAAGAGAATTAAGCATACTCCTTTTTGCTCCAAAGCTGGTCTTGAATCTGATCCTTTTATTTTCCGGAGTTGTAAGTGAGACAGTATGATTGGCACAATCTATCACTCCTTTGTACTTAGTCATCCAGTCCATTCCCAGAATGACATCCAAACCTTGGGAGTTTAATATTATCAAGTTAACGAGAAACTTATACTTCCCAAATTCTATGACTAGATCATGGCATCCTGAATTCACTATCATTTCTCCACCAGGAGAACTTACTTTTATAGGACACCCAATGGTTTCTACCGGTAGTTCATTTCTTTCAACAAATGCTCTTGATATGAATGAATGAGATGCACCAGTATCAAAGAGTACAAATGCTGGAATGGAATTGAGTCTGAACTTACCAGCAACAGCATCAGGCTCCTCATAGACCTCCTCCACACTGATGTGGTTCACTTGTCCTTTCTGGAAAGAATTGGGCTTGACAGGTCCTTCAACTTTCTTTTCGGGGCACTCATTTGCATAGTGTCCCATCTTCTTGCATTTGAAGCATTCAACCTGACTGATGTCTCTCTTAGCAGGTTGACTTTCACTCCCACTACCATTACCACTGTGGTGGCTCTTATGTCCACCCTTGTGGTTCTTGTACTTGTCATTGTCATGACTGCGATGATGCTTGTTGTCATGACGGTTGTGGTTGTGGTGCTTATTGAATTTCCCATGCTTGTGGGATCCTGAGCTTCCACTGTCATCATAGTGAGATTGTTTGTGAGACGATCCCGAGCTATGCTTGTCGGAGTGTTTCCTCTTCCTACTCTCGACTGGCTTCATTTTGTTCTCCAATATAGCAGCCTTGTCACAAAGCGACTGATAAGTGGGAACTTATGCCACAGCCAGCTGCAAATTCAGCTCGTCATTCAAGCCTTCCAGAAATTTTTCCTTTCTCTTGACATCTGTGTCAACCTCATCTGGTGCATAACGCGCCAGATTGTTGAACTCTTCAATGTATTCAGCCACGCTGCGGTGGCGCTGCTTCAGATTGTGGAACTCTTTCTTTTTTAGGCTCATTATTCCCGATGAGATATGAGCAGTGCGAAAGCCATCCTCAAAGATAGCCCAAGTCACCTCATCTATGGGTGTGGTGATTTGGAAGTTGTCCCACCAGGTGGCGGTCGCCCTTCCAAAGTGTGTCCGCAAATCGACCTTTTCAGCATCCGCATTACTTGTTACTAAGTCCTTGTTTACAGAACGTAGCCAGTCATTGGCCACCATGGGATCAGTTGTCCCCGAGAACTTAGCTGGCCTCAATCTCAGAAATCTGGTGAGCATATCAAAGCCTGGAGGGTTGTTGTTGTTATTGTTGTTGTTATTGGGGTTGTTGTTGTTGTTGTTGTTGTTGTTGTTGTTGTTTTGGTTCTGAATGAATGATGTCATCATCTGCATGAGCTGTGTTTGAGCATTCATCATTTGCTGCATTTCTGGAGTTATGTTGTTGTTGTTGGGGTTGGGGTTTGCGCGACGGGGAGGCATCTGTGGTTTGTTCAAATAGAGATAAGAATGATATACCCATAGATGTTTTTATGCACATTACATCACATAAGCAAACACAAGCATGCAACAAAAGATAAAAGGTCAACAACCAGATAACAAGTTCTCAAAGTAAAAACACACAAGTGGCAAGCCATCCACATGTCGGATGGTCCAATAATAAGTTCACAAATAACAAGTACGATAATGAAAGATAAACGAGTAGTCAAGTCTACTCATCAGCATCAATCTCCTCCTCGACAAAGGTAAGACCTGCGTTCTCCATCGCGGTCTTGTTCTCCTCAATAGTAGTGGTAAAGGACTCAATCTTGGCCTTGAGAGCCCTCTTCTGGGAACGAAGCCTCTCGATCACCATCTTCTACTGCTCTAGCTCGAAATCCTTGGACTTCAGTTCTTCAGTCATGTCCCGGATCTTCTTGTTCCTATCCTGGACATGTTTCTCCTGACTCTTGAACTTCCGGTCCTGGGTCTCGAACTTCGCCTCCATTTCCTTGACTATCTCGTCCTGCTGCGCGAAGAGCTTGTCCTTCTCATGCACTGAGCTCGTCATTACTGAGCATGACATTGGTCCTGTCCATGTCCACGTGCCTAATGAGAGACTCTAAGTCCTGGAGATAGAGACGTATCGGCTCTGCTGCGTCCCTCGAGTCGTCCTCGAAGTCGATGGACTCTCCATCCTCATCACGTCTTCCGAAGACGTGAAAGTGGGTGCCTCTAACCTGTCGGGAGTGACGGCCTAGCAGACGTCCTATCAGGTCCTGCATAACTACCTCCATGCCTCTCTCCTGGTCATCGTGCATAAGCTTGAAGACGATGGCCTCCGTAGTGGGCTCTGTCTGGCGTCCGGGCTGGTTCACCTTGAAGCCCTAGAGGTCCTTCCTCTCGAACTTGGTGAGTGGATGCACCATGATGGTGGGAAGAGGGAGATTGAGCAAAGTGGTAAGCTCAACGATACGAGGACCAAAGCGGGTAACCTGGAACTCCTCAACAGTGATGATGGTAATAGGCATCTATTTATAAGATAGAAAAGTTAGAACAACACTATTTAAGATAAAGACAAACATCACATACACATCCTTGGAACACAAAATCACACAAGTCATGCATACATGAATTCATTACATCAATCAAGGTCCAAACTTATTTAAGGTATCATTTTGGAAAATAAGGTAGGTGGTGGTCCAACTAACGAAATGCGTTTACAATCCTATCTCACTGGATTTGTTGGCTAACACAATGTTCCTAGAGGCAATCAGCCTATCTTGCTCACATGATCCATCACTAAGTCTATAATATCTCCTCTTAAGGTTTGGTTGGTGGCTTCCAACTCTTGGGTATGTTCCTTCTCTTTCTCTAAGTCTTTTTGGAGGTTGAGCATTCTGCACTTGACTCTAGCACTTAGTTCTTTGATAGTCCTCCAAGATGCTTCTCTTGCTGACTCAAAGAATGTGGTGTGCATCACAGTGTTGGTGTACATGCAGAATCCTCTTTCTTTGTGGTTGTCTTCCTTGTTTTTGTACAAGTGAAGTTGCACCCACCAGTACTCAACTCCTTCATCCATCACTGGAAAGCCTTTGTACATAGCTGCACCATGTATCTCCATTGCCACCATGGGGTCGGGCGTGATTTGGGGAAGACGAGGGTGATGTGGAGAGGGCCCGCTCGTCAGCGAAACACGTAGAGAGGAGGTGGGGTCTGGTTGTCAGCGACTTCTTGGGTGCGCTTGCGCGTGTGAGAGAGAGAGGAAGGCCGGGTGGGCTAGTTGGGCCAGTTCTATTGCTGGGCTAGAATCCTGGCGCCTGGCCCTTTTCTTTTCTTTTGTCCTTTTCTTTTTCTGTTTTGATTTTCAGGAATGGTTTTGATATGAATTCAAACTCTTTTTGAATTCAAATCTTTCTGGGGTTTTTGCAGTGTGCAAAAGTTTCAATTATAGGCATAAAACCATGTGGCTACTTGCAAAGGCTTGGTCACTCTTGGAGAAACAGAATATCAGGAGCTTTGCACAAGATTTGCAAAATGTTTGAAAAATGGTTTTTGAACCATTTCCATTTTGTAAAACTTGGTTCAAATTTCCACACTCAATCCATTCAACAAAGGAGACAAGCAATCCAGGTTTAAAACATTCAAACTCTCAAATGGGGATGGCCATTTGATTTTAGCTTGCTCACATAAAATGATAGCACTATGTGCTTTGTTTTTCTGAAATGAGTTTTGAAAATGATCTCAATTCTATATGCATGCATGAATGATATTCAATCTTTGAAATCATGATTTTAGGGATGTTACAATCCGACTTTGGTTGTAAACATCTTACTTATGTTTAGCATACCAAAATTCAAGAAAGGACAACTTGGGTTTTACCCCAAACCATAACTCATATGGTGTCATTTCAACGGATCTAGATGGAGCTCTTTTCAGTGTAAAAGCGGTAGTCTCTAAAGCTTTTAATCTTTTTAAAACATATTGGCAGTTTTATAAATAACACCTTTGATCCAACCATGTCACACAAGGTTTCATTACAAATCTCAAACACTCCATACTCCTATGGTGTTTTGGGAGATGTAAATCTAGGTGTTTTGCTAAACTTGTAACTCAAATAAATCCCTTTATGATAAATCATAATTAATTTATTTTTCTTGTTACACTTGTAACTCAAATAAATCCCTTATGATAAAATCATAAACCATTTATTTTGTTGTCACAATGATTTTCACTTCATCTTGAAAGTCTTTGAAACATTTTCAAATATTTCATACTTCTTTCTCATTAAGTGAATATTCACTCAAATTTCCGGAGAAAGCATATGAAGTTGAAACCCATCGCTTACGACTACACATAATGGACTACATACATCGATATGTATAAATTCCAATAATTTAGTCGTTCGTTCTTCTTTGGCCTTTTAACGAAGTTTTAATTACCACGTGGAAAGTCTCACAAGTGTCACTTGATCAAATCAAATACTCCAAAAATCCATGAATATGGAGATTCTTCATGTTTTCTTTCCGATATAATTTAAACGGCAATGTCACTTTGTAAGTGATCTTTCAATCATTTGTCTTGTGACATTTTAGCATTAGGTTTTATGGATGTGATTTCTACAACTAGATTTGTAAATCATCCATCTTATATGGAATATGGTAATTATTTGAACAACCTTTGTTCTCATAATACCCGATTTAAATAACAATTATTAAAACAAATCTTGAAGTCAAGCTTTGATGTCAACGAGAAATACAAACAACGGTTTTTTTGTTTTCGATGAACATCATCACATATTCTCTTGCTAGTTACTTAGGCCATTGTAGTTCATGAATTTCGTCGTTCTGTATGACATTTCATACTAACCAATTCGGTATCCAATACCCAAGAACCACATTGTTGAACAAGCAAAGAATACAACCATAACATGTATATCATCTATATACCTAAATTGTATATTTCCAATCTTTTCTTTTCTGCCAAATATATTTTATAGATTCTCTGTCAGCATTTCATTATATTTTTAAATATGAATCTATCAACATCAAAAGTGGCGCCATATACATGACACATAGTCCAAATCGTGTATATTCAAATAATAATACCTTTGGACCTGCACTTTGAAGTAGATCACCATCATCAAAATGATCGGTATTCTTTCAAAATCCACTCTTTAGTAATCTTTTAGTGTACTAAACACTTTACATACATCTTCTATTCATCCTTATCATGACGAATTTCATGATCAAGCTACTGTAGCTTATAAAGGTGAATCGTGAGTATAACACTACTTTCCAAAACCCTTTTCGATGATTAGGATGTCTAGCATCTCCAACCTTCGTAAATTCTCATCCAATATGAGAACATATATTATACTCTATCATATTGCAACCAAAACATTGTTTCAGATATCGTTATATCTGCCACACATGATGGTTTCTGAAACAATTCTTTCAGTCCTAGATAATCTCGATTTAATACCAAATATTAAATTTCACGGAGTAAATAGAGTTTGCTGAAAGTTTGCAATATGACTTTAAACTTTGATTGACATGTTGAGGCACGCAGAGATAAAACAAAACTTTTCCTCTAACGTGGTGATCCCAAGTTCTAGCTGAGGTAGAAGGCCACGAGGTTTACCACTAGACGCCATAGCCATGACCATCGATGAAGCGCCGTCGCTTAATGCAGTCCTCACGATCCGATCGTCCTGGTGCTGATCGCACAAGACCTCTCGCTGGTATCCACACGCATAAGGAGGAGCACCCGGCGAACTCCTAGGTTCGACGGCCGGCGGCTGACTGCTATGGAGCTAGGGTTTCAACACATGGAATGACCTAACCGAACAACGATTAACCTTTCGGGTTACGGTGCTCCACTATATATAGGAGTGAACGTGGGCTCGCCATGACCCATTCACTAAAGCCCATATAACACTAGTCACCGTGAGTCCAACTCACTAACTCAGTCCTAATACGGTTTAGGTCCAACCAGATTACAGGTTTCGATCCAATCCAACATGCTCCCGCTCTTAAGTGTGTGACCTCGCAGCTCATGGCTACTTGGACACGATTGAGTCCGACTCTCAATCGATCAGTGGTAGAGGCTCCTAGCGTAACGTCAATTCTAAGTACCAAAGAGTCATGACGACTTGCCTTTCCAATGCGACTTATGTCCGAGTCCCTTTTTCCTCACGATATACCTTGTCAGACTATAGGCGAATAATTGTCATCCCTTAAATAGTCCGACTCTCTTCTCGATCCAAAATAAGTGATTCACCCGACTAACTCTTAGTCGATCGCCTCGGTTAACACTTAACCGAGTCGTGCATGGCCATGCTTTCTGAATCATATCTCACAAGAGGGCCCAGAGAATATCTCTCCGAGTGGAGGGGCAAAATCCCATCTTGGTTATTCACATCACGCAGCTTGATTCTCACCAACCCAACTCGCTTTATAATCGCCCGCTTATGGATCAGCGTTTGACAGAACCTAAGTCTGTGATCCTCAACTCGGACTATGCAATAACCTCAGGTCTAAGGAGTACATTGATTGAGATATACAAATGACAACTTGTTCGTTGTACCTCAATATGGGTCAATCCGACTCGCTAAACTCTTTAGCCGAATCTGTGTAAGTTGGAATATCATCTCCATGCCCATGACAAGTCGAACCGAGTCATCAATCCAACTTTCACATTGGTCTAAGTTATGTGTCCAGCACAACCTCAATGACCAAGGATATTTAGTACAAACAACATGAATGCATAGTTCCACAACCGAATCACATATTCAATGATACACATCAGATGTTTATACAAGGAATACTTAATATCTTTATGTATACAATGGGAAATCTCATCATACATGATTGCCTCTAGGGCATATTCCCAACATGACACTCAACACAATACGATACGAGTTCGTAAAGTAAATATCCAGAATTCTATAGTTCTATTATCTCAATTACAACTATGCATAAGGTGGTGAACGAATGCCAATAACTACAACAAATTATGCAAATTCACTTTGATTTAATTTATGATAAATTGAGTTCTGCTAATCCAAATTAGAAATGAACTCCCACTCAAAAACGACATCCCTCATGTCTTTTTGGTGATTACATGAACCAAATCCACTACACCAAGTCCGATCATCACGTGAGTCGGTGTAGCTTCAAAGGCGAGCATCCATCTGGTCATCATATCAAAACATATGACTCATGCTTAACCTTTCGGTCCGTGTTCCGAGGCCATGTCTTGTACATGCTAGGCTCACCAAGTAAGAACCTTAGTATTCACGTGTGTAACTGTCTTACACCCGAGATATGCTCATGGATTCAAGTACACCCGATCATCACGTGATGTCTTGAAGCGATGAAACATTGTCGGTGCATACTTAAGGAAGAACACATTCTTATATTGATATCTACATAATGGATCATATTATTATGCTAATAAAACGCCAAACAAGCAATATAAGATGCAATCAAACATCACATGTTTATTAGTGGAATGATATGGTTCCCGCATATGATGTCTATCATGTCCACCGTGGTATGATCACTATCATACCTATATGTGTAAGGCCAAGATCTATGGAACTTACACGTTATGTGTGTTGTAAGAGTATCATCTCATACTTCTACTTACAACATCACCATATCATAACACTAGCCCAGCAACAATCTAAACTAGACGCCTCTAATTTATCCATTGCAAGTTTTACGTGGCTTAGGGCTTTCGAAGATAGAACCGTTCTTACCTACGAACATGAACCACAACGAGGATAACCAAATTGTTGACAACTCATTGCAAATTAGATATTTACTATAGTAGGAGAGACAGACACCCGCTAGCCACTTATGCAAAACTAGTTGCATGTCAAGCATGGAACAGGTCTCATGTGCGAGGACATGTAAAGTTTGTCCGCGCCGCTTCATCCCACTATGCCACCAATATCCAAAGTACAACTAAGAAGCAATAAAATGATCATCATCGCCCACATACTCATATGTGTACTACCCGTGCAAAGTATCTACGCATAGATCCGGCTCTGATACCACTGTATGGTTCGCAGCATAGAAAACAAAAAATTTCCTACGATGTGAACTATGTACCAAGATCTATCTATTAGATACAAACAACGGGCGGATGTATATCCGTAGAGAACATACCCTTGAAGACCGACAAAGCTTAATGAGTCCAAACTCGTGGTTGATGTAGACGATCTCTTGCCGATCTCAAGATCGAGAGGAAGTCCTAGCGCCACAAATCAGTAGCGCATCCGTGCTCGCACACACGTTCGAGGCACCGAGCAACCTCCGCCTCCTCGCTCCAGCGATGCAGCGGAAGCACAACTCTTTCTTGCCGAATAGCCACCGGGAACATGTATCTCGCTAGTCCGAGACCATGGGGGATAAATTCTAGAGGGGGAGAGAGATCCTTCATGAGGATGTGTGAGTGAGAGAGAGGGAGGGGGGCTCCTTTTATAGGGAGAGGGGGGCACCCAAGGGGCCATGCTCCCAGCCATGGGGCTTCCCCCACCTCTTCCACATTCATGTGTGGACACTCCACTCACTCAAATGCCTTTCAATTCCCTCCACTAAAAAACCCACTCAAATTCCCATTAAATTTCCACCAAATTTAATGCAAACTCTCATTAAATAAAACTCCTTTTATTTATTCAGAATTTTGTCAATTACTTTAATGACAAACATTCACATATAACCCCTTGCTAGTATTTCATTTCACATGTAGAAACACTTTCTGCAATTTCACCCGAAAACCTGTTTCGGTATCTAGTGAAATAAATTCCTGTGCTTGTTATTCTTTTCGGCATGAAACTTTTGCTCCAAATGGATGTCGGTGTCTCTTAAGTGTGTCACCCGACGGCTCGAGAATAATGCGGACATGATCGAGACTCCTCTCGGATCAATAATCAGAAGCGGGATCTGGAGATCCATACTGACTCCCACACATTCAACGATGACTTTCTTGTGATCGTCGGAACCTTTTACGCTAGTAACTTAATCCTTTTGTTTCGCGATATATTACATGTCCGAGATTCGATCATCGGTATCTCCATACCTAGTTTGATCTCACATCGACATGTACTCTTTTCTCGTTCCCGTGATATAACATTCTAGTGATCAAATCACTTGCTTGCAAGCTAATCAATGTGATATCACCGAGAGGGCCCAGAGCATATCTATCCGCCATCGGGATGAACAAATTCCACTCTCGATCCATGGGCCTCAACATAACACTTTAGTAGTTCTGAACCCATCTTTATAATCACCCTGTTACGGTGTGACGTTTGATGTTATCAAGAAACTCTTCCGGTGTTAGTGATTGACATGATCTCTTGGTCTAAGGATTAGGATCACTTCGTAAGTTGTTATAGCAATATAAACTCAATGAATTTGATCGTAATGCCATACTTCGGATGAATGTTCATCACACCATTACACTAATGTTGTGACCTCGTTATTAACAACATCCAATGTCCATGATCAGGAAACCTATGATCATCTTGTTAATCAACGAGCTAGTTTATAAGAGAGGCATAACTAGGAACTTCCTTTTTGTTTATTAAACAGACATGTATTAACGTTTCCGTATTAATACAATTATAGCATGCAAAATAAACATTTATCATAAATAAGGAATAAGATAATAAACACTTTATTATTGCCTCTCGGGCATATTCCCTTCAAAAAATGTTGTCGTTTCCGCATCAACGATCGCCGAAGTCTCCTCTTCAGTACAGTCATAAGCTCTCTTGGGAGGAACCTTTGGTACTTTTGGAAGAGGCTCTTGTTTACGGTTCGGCGATCGCTTACCACGACGCAGAGTAGCGGTACACTTACGCTTTTTATCCTGAGGCGCCGGCGATGGCTCCCGCAGCGATGGCTGCGCCGGAGATTGGTGAGGCGACAGAGCCGGGTGAGGCGACAAAGACGGCTGCCGCGGCGGCGACGACCTCGCTAGAGACGGGTGAGGCAGCGGCGAAGATGGACTTGGCGTGTGATTTCGAAGCACGATACATTCCTTTGGCCATAGAATGGTGACGTTTGTTGCGTCTCCCAGTACAGTCACATCCCCTTCACCTGCAGGGTAGTGAAGATCCAAAACATCAAAGGTGGGCATGATTTCATCCACCCCGACAACAGCGTAGCCCTCTGGAACCTGACGATAGTGGTAAGTTGGTGTGGGTCCAATTGGTAAGGCATAACCGACCGCAACCTTCATTGATATGTTCACAACTTTGACATGTAGCTCGAAGTGTGTCATCTCTGTGATATCATCCACTGGGTAGCCAACAGGAGCCATCGTCGGTGCACCATCGTCATCGCCATTGTCATCACCCGGGACCTCGGTGGAAGCCACACTGCTTTTTTGATTATTCGATAGGCCGGTAGCATCAAATGCAGTGTGCTGCTGAGATGGGCTGGTAGTACTTTGCTCTTTAAGTGCGTTAATTTCATCTTGTTGTTGCTTTATTCGTTCTTCAATTATACGCATTCGCTCTTTATGAATATCTGCTTCAACTTCCGCCCTGTCCTTTCTCCTCTGACGGCTTCTATCAGGATATTTCTTCCTCTCTTCGGGAAACCCAGTCCTCCATGGTTTGGAGCCGCTTGTGCCTCGTGTTCGTCCATCATGTTCCTTATTTCCAAGGGCGAGTGTGAGCTCATCATTCTCTCTATCGGGAATGAAGTCCCCATCTTTAACAGCTTCTTGCTTTTCTCATCTTCTTGATTGGCAAGGGTCTTCTTTATGTCGATGTTATATATACACTTCCTTCCGAGTCCAACGTGCCTCCATGCCCGTAAAACCAATTCCTTGCACGCTCTACCCAATCGTCTGCCTCTGGGTGATCTTTTTAGCACGCATTCATTCTCAAGTTTCTCCCACTTAGGAATACCTTCCAGAGCCACCTTGCCCCATAGTATGGTGATACTTCTTGTTAGCAGCATTCAGCTTATTCGTTGCGACATTTTCTTAGCTTTTTCTGATGTCTTGTATTTCACAAACTCAGCCCAGAATGGTTTTATCTTCTCAAACTGAATATTCTTGAAATCGGGAGTCTTCTCTTTCACGACATAGTCAAGGTGCATTCTTTTCTTCCAGTTGGTGAAACACTGGGCCATCTTCTTCAAAGCCCACTCCCTGACCTTAGCCTCCATGGCTCTCCCATGTTCTAAGGCGTCCTCAACTGGATCCTCCGCATTTGGATCCAGCTCTATCTTCGGTAGTTTGAAATTAACCATGAGCCTCTTCTACAGTAAATCTTTGGCGTGGTTAGGGACAAATAAACATGTTCCCTCTTCTTCCGCATCAGCAGGACTATTCCAATTTCGAATGGTGGTCGGGATTAAGTCCCTAACGATTACTCCGCATTGTGCCACAAATTTGTTTGCGACAACTTTGGGAGTCGTCGGTTTTCCGTCTTCAGTGACATCTTCGATCCTGAACCTCTCATGGTCTTCGAACTTTTTGGTTGGGCCTCGTCTGCTCTTTTCAGTAGATTTCTTCGATCCGGAGGGCTAAAAGAATAAAGATTGTCGTTACTATTTCTATATAGATAGCAGATGATTAATTAATGAATTAATTATATTACATGCACCTCGCCAGAGCGGTCGTCTTCTCGATTACACAAGGCATCGCTTCTCCTCATGGAAGGCAACACCTTCAACCTCAAACAAGTCGTCTATTCCGGCAAAAAGAGGATCACCCTCACCGGAGTTGTTCAGAAACATCGATACATCTAAATTTTCTTCCCCGTGGATCACACCTTGGATCAACTCTTCCTTTTCTTCGTCTCTGATGTGTGGGTCCATATTTTCTGCATAGGTGGAAAAACGGATAAGTCAAAGCATCTAAGGGAGAATGTTAGGTACGGTGTTGAGAGATATAAACCCTAATTCAGAGAAACCCTAATATATACATACACAATAATAAAAATGAATTTACAATATCAGAAACCCTAATTCGGAGAAACCATCGGGCTCGGATCCTATCGCGAAGAACCAATACCGGAAAGAAAGGCGGCAATCAATCAACCCTCAGGTTCGGGATGCCCTGGCGAGGACACAGCGGCTAACCCTAGGTGCAACATCGATTCAACTAGGGTCTATGACAAATAATATCATGGCTAACAATCTACAATACGATGGCTATCCAGAAATATTCGATCTTCGATGGTGTTGGCCTTGGTCTTTGATCACGATCTCGTATTCAACCGCGAAGAACCGAACACCAGAAAGAGAGGGGAACAATCAACACATGGCATCAATGCAATGATCAAACAAGGATGATGATATGACAAGTTAATTTGTATTGAAAAGTAACCCTAAGACATGCTCAGCAATTTAAACGGGGTTTCGAGGGGTGAAAACCCTAACTCGACGAAACTCTAGAGTATATGAGAGGGGTTGATTTTGTTCTCTAATTAAACATGTCTTGAAAGTTGTTGAACAATGCATGATTATAGGTTAAATAGTTAGATCTCATTTTTCTGAACATTTTGATATATTATTTGTATTTTTCTGAGTTATAAATAATTAATTATTGAATTTACAATATTATATCAATTTCTGGATTTAATTAAACCATTTCTGAATTTAAACAAAACAGAAAACAATTTTACACCGAGGCCACTGCTAGCCACAGTGGCTGACAGAGGGGCCCGTGGCCATCTCAGCCTCCACGCAGGCAGGTGGGACCTGGACCAGGGCTTGACGGGTGGACTTGGACCAGGCCACTGCTAACCTGCACCGCAGAGGCACCTAGCCTCTAAGGCTGGCAGGTGGGACCGGGGACACGCGGGCACCATGTCACCACGATGGGCGGCGCGGCGGCCGGTGATCGACGGCGACCCTGGGGAGCGCGCGGGACTGCGGGGCTGTGCACGTTCGAACCAGCGTAGCATGGCGAACAATATAGAGGCGGCGCCGCTCATATTTGATAGTCGGAGCTACGTCTACGACGAGGTATAGCGGTGGCCGACGGCGGTGCTCGAGGCTAGAGCAAACAAGAGAGGGAGGAAAGGAAGGGAAGGGTCTTAGAGGACCGGTGGCTCACCCTGAGCGCAGTGGTGGGGTCGGAGAACCACGGCGAGGTCGGAATCAGGCTGATGGACAGTGGCGAACCTTGTCGGGGTTGTGGAAGAAACCGTCGAGGGGGTCGGGGTGTGCTCGAGCCCTTCGCTTATGCTGGACGGCGCGTGCCAGGCGCGGACGGAGGCGATGGTGTGGCGGCGGCGAGCTCGGGCAGCCTGTCGGCGTCGTTGGGGTTTCCTGTGCACACGTCGGTGAGAAGCAGAGAACTGAGATGGGGAAGAAGAAGAGGAGACGCGTCAGTTATAAACGAAGGGCCTTTTGTCCCGGTTGGTGGCTCCAACCGGGACTAAAGGGTCATACGTCCCGGTTGGAGCCACCAACCGGGACGTATAGTCCACTATTTTTTCATCAGCCCAAGGAGCACGTGCAGGGGTCTTTAGTCCCGGTTGCTGGCACCAACCGGGACATATGACCCTGTTTTCAAATAAATTCAGCAATTTTCTCTCTGTTCCCGCCTTATTTTTTATTTTGGGGTTTAAATTTGTAATTTTTTAAAATGATAATTACTTTGGAATTTACAAAAACTTTAAACATAAAAAGTTAATTCAAAACCATTTTCTGTTTTTAAAAATAATTAATGTAACCATTTAAAATATGAACCATTTAAAATTAATAATGAATTAACTTATATTTTTTGAATATAAATTTGGAATTATGAAAAACTTTAAACATAAAAAGTGTTTGAATTTGAATAACTAATTCAAAACCATTTTCTATTTTTAAAAAATAATTAATGTAACCATTTAAACTATGAACCATTTGAAATTAATAATGAATTAACTTATATTTTTTGAATATTAATTTGGAATTTAGAAAAACTTTAAACATAAAAAGTGTCTGGATTTGAATAACTAATTCAAAACCATTTTCTGTTTTTAAAAAATAATTAATGTAACCATTTAAACTATGAAATATTTAAAATTAATAATGAATTAACTTATATTTTTTAAATATTAATTTGGAATTTAGAAAAACTTTAAACATAAAAGGTGTCTGGATTTGAATAAATATTTCAAAACCATTTTCTATTTTTAAAAAATAATTAATGTAACCATTTAAACTATGAACCATTTAAAATTAAAAATGAATTAACTTATATTTTTTGAATATTAATTTGGAATTTAGAAAAACTTTAAACATAAAAAGTGTCTCGATTTGAATAAATAATTCAAAACCATTTTCTATTTTTAAATAATTCAAAACCATTTTCTGTGTTTTAATTTGGATTTGAATTAACTTATATTTTTTATATATTAATGGGATGGAAAAAAGGACGGGAAATAATGGGCGAAAAGAAAATTTTATTAGGATAGAACTGGAATTAAAGTACATAACGCAACTAACACAAAGTTACATAGAAGAACTGAAAATTAAGATACATGGACAAATTAAGCCACAATCGGCCAAACTTGTTTTGCAATGTTAGAGTGATTCAGTCATGCTCCTGCCTACACCTGTAATACTACTCACCATTGTCGTACTCACTGCTGGTCACCGCTGCCGTCGAGGTCGTCGTAGTTGAACCTTGAAGGCTGAGTACGAGTGGGCTGGACTTGAGGGTAGAGCAGGCGGGGGCTAGAGTCGGCGGCTGTGTTGTAGGCCATGACGCTCTAGAGAGTCCGACCGCACCACCACAACCGACGGCCGGCCTCGTTGAAGTTCGGAGGAGGTGGGCCATCCTCCTCATGCCTGGCGAGCGCCCTCTCACGCCGATCCACGAAGAAGGCTTCCCAAGTCGGGAAATAGTTGGGATGCCATCTGGGATTCCTCCGCTGCTCCGGCGTGAGCTCGAAGTAGTAGTGGTTCGTGATGGCCATCCGAAGCGCCACACCTAGAGGGACAGGAGGAACCGGCACGCCTCAGCGCTAGCATCTAGCCGATGGAGGAAACAAGAGTCTGCCAGGCAGGGGGGTAGTTCGAGGCACAAAGCGCCTCCGCCTCCCTGGGAGTTAGTGCTACGGTGGAAGTCATGGGAAAGAGTGATGAGGTTTCAGATCTGAGTCTAGAGATGTGCAATGACAATGGAGGCCAACCCTACATATATATATAGTGAGAAATGGCAGGAAGATAACTGGAGGGAAGAATCATGGAAAATCAAGGGAGAAATGCCAGGAAAAAATGGCGGGAAGAAAAATGGCTCATTTAGAAATTGCATTGGATCTCTCAAGAAACCACATATTGAGAGTCTAAAAATGATTTTTTCAAAAAATCACGGGCGATACATCATGTACCTGTAGTACAAACCGGACCCACTTCCTACCAATTCGGCAGACATTTGTCATTTTTACCCGGGATGGACGAAAAGGTTTGAGATGTCCCGGTTGGGAGATAGTCCATGTAAGGTGGTCTAGTATTTTAGGAAAATGGTATGGTAGCATTCTGAAACGGCATTTTGGTGGTTACTTCACAAAACGACCCGTTTTTTGCGCTCGGAAAATGGAAACGGTATTTTCCATGCGACAAAAAGGAAAACTTCCTCCTGCAACATTGTTCTCCATACCAGTGTCCACATGCATGCATAATATGGGCACAACATCACAAACTATGCCGTGATTCAGCACATAACATCGGTCATTTGGACCGAAAGCCATGAAACCTCGAACATGATAGGTCATTTTGTGAAGGTTTTTTGAAACATGATCAATATACCAACTCTGGTATTTTTCCTTTCAACTCTGTAACATAATATGACACCACGCGAAGGATTTTCATTGTTCGATTTTTTTTGAATTTATTATGCCCGCTTTGAATTATCTGTATTTCTAACTATGGTCAAACTGGTGTGCATGAAGATAGGGGATGAGCATCGTTAGAACTTGCATTGGATCTCTGTAGAAACCACATATTGCGAGTCTAAAAATGATTTTTTCAAAAAATCACGGGCGATAGATCATGTACCTATAGTACAAACCGGACCCACTTCCTACCGATTCGGCAAACATTTGTCCTTTTTACCCGGGATGGACGAAAAGGTTTGAGATGTCCCGGTTGGGAGATAGTCCATGTAAGGTGGTCTAGTATTTTAGGAAAATGGGACGGTAGCATTCTGAAACGGAATTTTGGTGGTTACTTCAATAAACGACCCGCTTTTTAAGGCCGAAAATGGAAAAGGGATTTTCCGTGCGACAAAAAGGAAAACTTCCTCCTGCAACATAGTTATCCATACCAATGTCCACACGCATGCATAATATGGGCACAAACATCACAAACTATGCCGTGATTCAGCACATAACATCGGTCATTTGGACCGAAAGCCATGAAACCTCGAACATGATAGGTCATTTTGTGAAGGTTTTTTCGAAACATGATCAATATACCAAGTCTGGTATTTTTCCTTTCAACTATGTAACATAATATGACACCACGCGAAGGATTTTCGTTGTTCGGATTTTCAATATACTAAAGGTTCATCTTTTTTTTTGAGGGTAATAATAGTAGGAAAGGCTCCTACTGCCTCATTTTCATTGATAATGGGTTAGACTCTGTAAAGATACATATTTACACAGAGACAGAGGAGGGGGGAGAGTCTCTAAAAAAGTCAGAATAAATAAATCTAGGAAATACAAGAAGGTTTACAAACTATGAATAATGCTCTTGATAAGTGGATGTAGCTCCTCTTTAGTCCTATGAATCAGCAATGACAGATCAGCAGCTAATCTTGACTTCCAAGCCTGAACTGAGGGTTGTATGTTATTAAACCAGAGATTGTTTCTCTCTTTCCAGATGTTCCAAGAACCCAGCAAGGTGATTTCCATAAACAGTTTTTTATTCCAGCTCTTTTTTCCTTACTCAATGATCTGGAGTCTAGAGTTAGTCATAGCCCAAGAGATGTTAATTGAACTCCAGCAATCTTGGCTAAATGGGCAATGAAAAAACAAGTGTTCAATTGTTTCCTCAGTATTGTGATTACACATAAAATAGTCATATCCAGTCCCCAATGCATAATGTCTTCTTCTTAACATGTTTCTTGTATTCAATCTGTCAGACAGAATCAACCACCCAAAGAACTTCACTTTTGCAGTGCACTTAGATTTCCACAGCCATTTAAAGGACATGTGTGGATTTATATTTCTGAAATTGTATTGATAATATTTGCTGGAAGTGAATTCTTTGTCCCCCAAACATAGCTCCAAGTGTCATGTGAATGTTCTCTTAGTTCAATTTCTCTACAGTTGTTCTGAATGTCTCTCAATTCAGCTAGTGCTTCAGGTGACAAAGGGAGATAGAAAAGTTGTGTCAAACTATCAGCTGTGAGAAACTCCTGTGCAGAGATATCTTCCTTCCTAACATAGGAGTAAATGGTTGGGTGACTCTCTTCTAGGATAGTTGCAGACCATTGATCCTTCCAAAACGGTGTGGTAGCCCCATTACCAATAGAGCTTTTAGCTATTCCTCTGAATAAATGTGAAAGCCTAGAAACATCTCTCCACCAGAAAGAGCCACAAGGTCCAGAAGCATGAGGAACAATGTTGTTGTAATATGCATTCCATACTAGGGAGACCCAAGGTGTGTCATCCTTATTATAGAACTTATGCAGGAATTTAAGCAACAGACCTTCATTCTGAATTTTAAGGTTGAGAATGCCAACACCTCCTCTACATTTTGGCCTACAAATCATATCCCAAGCAGCTAAAGAATTACATTTTTCCCCCACTTCAGTTTTCTTGTTCCATAAACAGTGTCTCTGAATTTTTTCTATATGCCCCACAATCTTCTCTGGCAGTTTGATTGCACACATTGTGAAAGTTGCAATTGAAGCCAGTAAAGAATTAATCACAGTAACTCTCCCACTATAAGACATCATCATGAATGAAGCAGAAACCTTTCTTTCAACTCTGTCAATCAGTGGCATAAGATCATAAACAGTGGGTTTAGTGGTGCCAAGAGGAAGCCCCAAATAAGTGAAAGGCATTTTGGCAATTGCACATCCCAATATATCTGCAATTTCCTGAGAGAAGTTATCAGCCAGATTTATTGGTATTAGGTGTGACTTATGACAATTAATTTGTAAACCAGTAGAAACAGCATAGTTCTGAAGAATCCCTTTCATTATCTGTATTTGGTCTTTGTCTGCTTGCATTATAATCAAAGTGTCATCTGCATATTGAACCACTAGGAAATCCTGTCCAAAATCAGGGGAGAAAGGTGCCCTGAGTATGTTGTCTCTGAATGCCTTATTGATTGCAGATTGTAGTAAATCAGCAGCAAGCACAAAAATAAGGGGGGACAGAGGGTCTCCTTGTCTAACTCCTCTTTTGCAATGAAATTGCCTCCCAGGTACTCCATTGAGAAAAACAGTAGACATTCCAGTACCAAAAATAGTTTCAATCCATTTCAACCACTTATCATCAAAACCCATCTGTTTCATAATTTTCATCATAGCCATATGATAAATGGTATCAAAAGCTTTGGCAAAGTCCAACTTGAGTAAAATAATCTCTTTCTTAGAAGCTTCACATTGATATAAAAATTCAAATGCCCAAGCAAGGCAATCCTGAATGTTTCTGCCTTTTAAAAAACCATATTGATTTCTATGAATAATCTTCAATATAACCTTATGTAGCCTATTAGCCAAGATCTTTGTTATAATCTTCAGAACACAATTAAGCAGGGTTATTGGCCTGAAATCATTAATAGATTCAGGTGATCCTATCTTTGGAATGAGTGTAATATGGCCCATATTTATACTTTCTAGATTCAGATCTCCTTCATAGAATTGGAAACATAAAGAATAGATGTCTTCCTTGATGATGTGCCAACATGTTTTTAGGAAGAGACCATTAAAACCATCTGGACCTGGGGCTTTATCACTTGGCATCTCCTTCACCACCTTGTCAATTTCCTCTCTAGTAAATGGTAAGGATAAAACCTCAAGACCCTTAGTTGGAGTAATCAGATGTTGAAGATTAAAAAGCATCTCAGGCTGTGTAGATGTGCCCAGTCTTTCTTTATAGGCTTGATAGGTAGCATTTTCTTTATCAGCATGCTCAATAACAAAAGAACCATCTGAGAGTTTGGGTGAGGCAATATTATTCTTTCTATATCTTTCAGTAGCAAAATTATGAAAGAATTTTGTGTTTTCGTCTCCAAACTTTGTCCATCTAACTGTGCATCTTTTCTTCCAATAAGCATTCTGGTATTGTAAAAGTCTTACAAGGTGAGCTTTTAGAATTCTCCTGAAATTTGCTTCCTGACAGAATAAAGGCCTTTTGTCCTCCATATTATCAAGTTCAGAGAGGACTTTATTGGTATTTGCAATACAAGTGGACAACTTTGAAATTGATTTGCTCCAAAATTTTAAGTCATATCTCAGCTTTTTTAGCTTTGCATTAAGATTTGCAGCACTGTTGGTTTTGTGAGTTGGCTTACTCCAGCATTTTGCAACCACTTCCAGAAATCCAGGATGAGCAACCCAAAAGTTTTCAAATCTAAAAATCCTACTACCAGGGACCTTAGTCTGAATAGAAACAACACAGGGAGTGTGATCAGAGGTTGGTTTGCCTTGTGTAGAAACAACTGTGTTAGGAAAACTAGTTGTCCAGTGAATGGAGGTGAAAAACCCATCAAGTTGCTCTAACAGAGGATCTTGTTGCATGTTACTCCATGTATATTTTCTTCCTTTAATTGGCAATTCAGTGAGATGTTGTTCTCTAATGAAATCATTAAAGATGAGTATGTCATTAACATTCCCCCCAAGTTTATTCCTATTTGCAGGGGACCTAATAAAATTAAATTCCCCCATTAGGATCCAATCTTCATCATCAGGAATATGCACCTCAAACATCCACTCAATAAATTTTTCTCTCAATTCACCATTACAAGGGCCATAAATGTTAATTAAGGTCCAAGACTGGCCAGAATGTGAGGAAGTGAAATGAACAGAGAGAGCAAACTTTTCACAATGCATGACCATTCCAGAGAATATTGAACTATTCCATATAATAATGAGGCCACCAGAAGCCCCCATAGAAGGCACAAAGACAAACTGATCAAAATTTGCTGGGCAACAAGATTTAATAAACTGCAGATCAAAATCATCCTTCTTTGTTTCTTGCAGGCAAATAACTGAACATCCACTAACTTTAATAGCATTCATTAAGGCTAATTGTTTTTCTCTAGCATTAAGCCCTCTGATATTCCAGCACAAAATAACCCATTGTTTAAGTGACATTATTACAACTCAAAAGTAAAGAGACCAAAGTAAAAAATAAACAGGCACTAGGCACTCTCAGCATTTTCCTTCTCCTGCCAGCCTTCCATAAGCTTCAGAGGAGTGAGATCTTCCTGAGGCACCCCACAAAGAGATATTCCAATAGACTGGAGGACAGAGATTGGTGTTGCAAGGAGAGTCCTATCAGAGATCATGCCACCCTGATCAGGATTTATCTGAGCAAGTTCATCAGTGACTTCAACAGTCTTAACCTCAGGAATCTTCCTTTGCTTCACTTTAGATTTAGTGGTCTTGGAGTCACAAATGATTTTAGGCTTAAATCCCCTGTATCTAGTAGACCTTGAGCTTCTTCTGACTTGATTAGTAGAGATAGGTGTCCCAAAGTAAACCACATTAGTATCATCCAACTCAGGAATCTTCCTTTTGACACCAGCTTGAGTAAAATCAGGATACCCCAAAGTTCTGTTATAGATCATTTCCTGCTTCTTCCTTGAATGAAGCAATAGCTCCCATTCATCCACCAACTCAAACTGCAGAAACTTTCGCATAGGAAGAGTGAAAGAAAGGATCTTGGCATTATCCAGAGCAAAGTTAGGGAAGCAAAACTCCTTAAAAGCAGAATTAGCAAAGTTCCTTGTCATCCAGATTTCAGAACTGACATCCAAGAGATAGTCATCAACCAGCAAAGTTGATAGATAAAGTGGTGTCAACCTGCATCAAATCTGAACCAGAGGAATTTCCATCAGAAGCATCAGAAATACTCTCATGCCAAGCTTGCATAGGACTGTCCTGGACATTGGTGGAAGGGGGTGGCACACCATCCTGAAAAGAAGCCCCCTGTGCAGCTAGGATCTGCTGAAAGTTGATCAATGGAGGGTTGGGAGCAAGTACAGCATCCTCCACAACAGGTGCAACAATATTTTCAACTTGTGTAACATTATTATCAAAAAGTGCAGCAATGACCTGAGCAGGGACAAAATATCCAGGTTGCTGAAACAGAGCAGCATGGTTAATTCCTCCAGCATTTCCTCCTTGAGGATGTCCCCCTCCAGGCATCTGATTCTGCAAATTCCAATTGTTAAGCTGTTGTTGGTATAGCTGTTCAGCAGAAAAACCTTCACCATGCATGGGATGAGGATTGCCATCATCAGGTTCAGGGTCTTCAGGAGGTGGCAGGATTTCAGGCAGATGAGCATTCCAGTCAGCACACCTGAGTAAAATAACAGGGACAGTCCAGGAGTGCCTAGCCCCCCCAAGCTGATGAATAACCAAACTTTTGGGCACAAACTTAGGATGAACAATCCACACCTTGACCAAAACAGTTTTATCATCCCCTCTTGGGTTATGCCACATGGATAACAGCCCAAACTCTTGAACAGCACTATGAATATAATGGCTAGTCTGATAGTCAAGGGGAAAAGCTAAAAATTGTATCCAAGTTTCCCTGCCAAAAGCAGTAAGACGCATGTTCCTGGCTTCATTGTGTTTCACAAATGTAACAGTGGTAATCTCATCAATCTCAAAGGTAGTTCCAACTGTAGCATCCGCAATCAGGTTTCTGTCATAGTAAAAATGCCAAGTCCTAATGGATGATCATCAAAGCGACTGACAAACAACTGTGACTCATTGAGAAGATTCATCACCTGAATCCTATAGTCTTCTCTAAGCTGAATCGGAATAAATCTGTTGGTCTCAGCAATTACCTTTCTGTCATGCTGCAGAGGAGCCTCAGCAGGAACCACCATGTGTGACCTCACCAATCGATCAACTGGCCCTGGATCAATAGTCAAGCCATTGGGGAGAAAAGCTAGAGGATTCACAGGAAAGTTGGCCATTGTCGAGGTGGAGAGAGAAACTTCAGCGGTCGGCGGAGAAGGAGATGAAGCGGCAGGAGAGAGAGGGGGTGAAACTCCAGGTGAAAAAACTGGCTGCTTCTTAACTACCCAGATATTCCAACCAGAAATATCGGCCTGATTGTTTAATGCAGTTTTCTTTTTTTGCCAAACTCTTCGTATCTTCTTTGGGCAGCTCCTGGCCCAATGGCACAATAAATGACAACTCCGACACCGCCAGCCCAAGACACATTTACTCGCCAGGTGCCCAGAAATTAAACATTTAACACACCATTTGCTGCGCATAGAGAGGCATTTCAAACATTTATGACCCAGAGAAAAAATACATTCACAACTTTTCTGGCAAGAATCCACAAGATGATCATGATCTCCACAATTTGAGCAACGTCCTAGAATTTCAAAAACCATAGCTTTGGTAGGGACAAATTTTAAGTCCAAAGCATGCATGATGTCCTTATCAGAATATAGAGCTTGCCTCATATCTTCAATCTTCTCTAATGTGACAGAAGGCAGTTGCATGCAATACTGACGTACAAACTTTGAACCAGTAAAAACATCCTTAAGATCACGTTCATGATCCACCAAAATAGGATCAGAGAAACTTCCAAAAAATAGATGTCTAGCCAGATCAGATCCATCCGAAGAAAACCCAGGAGATCCTTGTTGATGAAAACCAAATTTTGCCAATTCATGTGATGAATCCGAATGAAGATCTTGTGCAACACTTTTCTTTAGGAAGTCCAAATTTGGCTTAAAACGAACAGGATTAGATGGAGAATTCTTCATAGAAATATCAGAGGGCAAACCAGAGCACAAGTGATCATGTGTGAAGCCAGAGATATGAGGATGATAACCTCGAAACAAACTGAAATGGCACACAAAATCAGGCCAGACTCTATCTCTCAAACTATAGATGAAGTGCCCCACTTTATTTGAAGCAACATAGAACCGAAATCTTCGATCACTTAATTGAAAAACCCTGAATCTAGCCGCAACTCCACCAATGCAACATTGAAGAGCAAGACTCACAGATTCAACATTCAGAGAGAAAGAGGCCGAGGAAAAGGACACCACCAAGAAGAACTCATTGGCAGCCGAGGAAGGGAGAAAATGCACCATAGATCCAAAGCGTCGACGCACCTGATTAGCCAATGCCTGTCCAGGCGAGAAATCCCAGTGGAGGAGAGTTTCCATTGCCGTGGAAGAAAACCCTAGATTGCCAAGGAGTCGCCATGGGTGGGTGGGTGGGTGGGAGAGTCGCCATCCGGGCTCAGTCTAGATCCTAAAGGTTCATCTTTAGTCCCGGTTGGAGGAATATCGGCAGGCTGGGCCAGGCAGCACTAATGATAGGGGTGAGTGTCGACATTATATCGTGCGGCGTGTACCTTGTCCCGGATGGTGTCACCAACCGGGACTAAAGATGAACCTTTAGTCCCGGTTGGAGACACCAACCGGGACAAAACATGAGTCAGCACTAATAATAGGGGTGAGTGTCGACATTATTTTGTAAGTGTCGACACTATGCCGAGCTGCTTGTACTATAAATAGGCATCCTTGTGAGTCCAGTCCTCCAGCCAGTTTGAGGCATCTCCAAGATGGTTTTCGAGAGCAGGGACACCACTACGACCAGTTTCAGGGAGATGCCGACGGAGCCCAGTCCTCCGGCATCTCCGAGAAACTGGTCATAGAGGCACTCCCTAATATGTGAAATTAGTTAGCTCCTGTATTGATCTAGTTAGAGAAGTTACAAGCTGCAAGATGGTTTTAGAGCGGGGACACCACTACGTCCAGTTTCAGGGAGATGCCGACGGAGCCCAGTCCTCCGGCATCTCCGAGAAACTGGTCATAGAGGCACTCCCTAATATGTGAAATTAGTTAGCTCCCAAGCGTATTGATCTAGTTAGAGAAGTTACAAGCTACAAGATGGTTTTTGAGAGCAGGGACACCACTACGGCCAGTTTCAGGGAGATGTTGACCGACGGCCCTGGCCCCTCCCAGATCTCCGAAATCATGTCAGAGGCACTCCTAATATGTGAAATTAGTTAGCTCCTGTGTGTATTGATCTAGTTAGAGAAGTTACAAGCTGCAAGATGGTTTCGAGGCATTTCAGTGGAGATGCCGCTGGATCCTGGCCTCTCCAGATCTCCAAGAAACTGGTCATAGAGGCACTCCCTAATATGTGACCGCGCGCGTTTGGAGATCAGATCTTAATGGTAAGTACGAATCGGGACAACTTCTTCATAGTCCCGGTCCAGCCACAAAACAGGACTAACACTCAAGACATTTATTAATATTAAAAACTGAGACTACAAAACCGGTAATAAAGGCCCCCCTATATATAGTCCCGGTCAAGCCACAAACCGCGAAAGGTATCCTTCGGTGAAGCCACAAACCGCAAAAGACATGAACTAGAGTTACATAATATGAGCATGAACTTCTTGGCATATGTCCTTCCTTATGATCGCTTCAGACGTAACCATGGATCATCTTCTTTACTTAACAGAATGCTTGGGTCAGTTTTCACTGTGAAGGGCGGAATTTCATCAAACTTATTATAATCTTCTGACATGTCTGTCTTGTCCTCGATTCCCACGATGTTTCTTTTCCCTGAAAAAACTATGTGACGCTTTGGTTCATCATATGATGTATTTGTTTGCATATTTTTTCTTTTTTTTCGGTCTGGAGGACATGTCCTTCACATAGAAAACCTGAGACACATCATTGGCTAGGACGAATGGTTCATCTCTATAACCAAGATTGTTGAGATCCACTGTTGTCATTCCGTACAACAGGTCTATCTTTACCCCTTCCCCATTCAGGTTGACCCATTTGCAGCGAAACAAAGGGACCTTAAAAGAGACTCCATAGTCTAGTTCCCATATCTCCTCTATGTAACCATAATATGTGTCCTTTTGTCCATTCTCATCTATTGCATCAAAGCGGACACCACTATTTTGGTTGGTGCTCTTTTTATCTTGGGCGATCGTGTAGAATGTATTCCCATTTATTTCGTACCCTTGGAAATTCAATACAGTAGAAGATGGTGACGCGGCCAACAAGTATAGCTGATCTCCAACAGTGGTGTCATTCAAGTGATGTGTCCGCATCCAACCACCGAAAGACTTCATGTGTTCATCTATAATCAGTGATTCAGGCTTCCCCGGGTTTTTGGAGAGTAGAATATTCTTGTGTTCCTCGATATACGGAGCTGCCAAGGTGGAATTATTTAGAACTGTGTAGTGTGCTTTAGTGAAAGAATCCCCGTCCCTACATATCATTGCTTTCTTTACCAGCGTGCCTTTTCCACTTAGTCTTCCCTCATGCCGTGAGTCAGAAACACCAATCGGCTTAAGGTCAGGAATAAAGTCAACACAAAACTCAATGACCTCCTCTGTTCCATATCCCTTGGAGATGCTTCCTTCTAGTCTAGCACGGTTATGAACATATTTTTCTAAGACTCCCATGAACCTCTCAAAGGGGAACATATTGTGCAGAAATACCGGACCGAGAATGACAATCTCTTCCACTAGGTGAACCAGGCGATGCGTCATAATATTGAAGAAGGATGGTGGGAACACCAATTCAAAACTAACAAGACATTGTACCACATCCTTCTGTAACCTTGGCAGAATATCTAGATTGATTATCTTCTGAGATATTGCATTGAGGAATGCACACAGCTTCACAATGGGTACTCGAACATTTTCCGGTAGAAGCCCCCTCAATGCAATCGGAAGCAACTGCGTCATAATCACATGACAGTCATAAGACTTCAGGTTTTGGAACTTTTTCCCTACCATATTTATTATCCCCTTTATATTAGATGAGAAGCCCGACGACACCTTGATACTATAAAGGACTTCAAAAAAGATTTCCTTCTCTGCTTTGGTAAGAGCATAGCTGGCACGACTTAAGTGACGCCCTTTATCTGTCTTGTTTTGTGTATGCATGTTGTTTGGGTCTTTCATAATTTGTTGGTCCTCCCGTGCTTCTGGTGTATCTTTTGTCTTCCCATACATGCCTAGGAATCCTAGCAGGTTCACGCAAAGATTCTTTGTCACGTGCATCACGTCGATTGAAGAGCGGACACGCAGGACTTTCCAATATGGAAGCTCCCAAAATATAGATTTCTTCTTCCACATGGGAGCGTGTCCTGTAGCGACGTCGTTCGGAACTGATTGACCGTCGGGACCCTTTCCAAAGATTACTTCTATGTCCTTGACCATACCAAATACATCATCACCAGCAGGGAGTTCAGGCTTCTTCTGGTGATCTGCCTCACCTTTGAAATGCTTGCCTTTCTTTCTTACGGGATGATTGGTCGGAAGAAATCGTCGATTCGCCAGGTACACAACCTTCTTGCATTTATGCAAATATGTACCTTCAGTCTTATCTAAACAGTGTCTGCATGCCTTATATCCCTTGTTTATGCATCACGAAAGGTTACTAAGAGCAGGCCAATCATTGATGGTTACGAATAACAACCCTCGTAGATCAAATGGCTCCTGTTTGTTCTCATCCCACGCATGTACACCTGGTTTGCCCCACACCTGTAAGAGTTCTTCAACTAATGGCCTAAGGTACACATCAATGTCGTTGCCCGGTTGCTTCGGGCCTTGGATGAGCACTGGCATCAAAATGAACTTATGCTTCATGCACAACCAAGGAGGCAGGTTGTAGATACATAGAGTCACGGGCCAGGTGCTGTGACTGCAGCTCTGATCCCCAAAAGGATTCATGCCATCCGTACTTAGACCAAACCATAAGTTCCTTGCGTCACACCGCAAAGTCCAGGAAGTCTCTCGATTTTTCTCCACTATGACCCATCAGCAGGGTGTCTCAACTTCCCGTCTTTCTTATGGTCTTCTTTGTGCCATCGCAACAACCTAGCATGCTCTTTGTTTCTGAACATGCGTTTCAAACTTGGTATTATAGGAGCATACCACATAACCTTAGCAGGAACCCTCTTCTAGAGGGGCTCTCCCTCAACATCACCAGGGTCATCTCGTCTGATTTTATACCGCAATGCATTACATACCGGGCATTTATCTAAATTCTCATACTCCTTACCGCGGTAGAGGATGCAATCATTAATGCATGCATGTATCTTTTGCACATCTAATCCTAGAGGACAAAGAGTCTTTTTTGCTTCGTAGGTACTCTCGGGAAGTTCGTTATGTTTTGGAAACTTTGGCTTCATTATTTTCAGCATCTTTTCAAATGAGGAGTCAGTTAGACCACACTCTGCCTTCCATCGCAACAATTCTAGTGTGGTACCGAGCTTTGTGCTGCCATCTTTACAATTTGGATACAACAAATTCTTGTGATCTTCTAACATGCCCTCTAACTTCAACTTCTCATTTTCTGTTTCACAGTCTCGCTTTGTATCAGAAATGACCCTACCAAGTTCATCAGCCGGCTCATCTAATGCCCGTTCTTCACCTCCTTCCTCTCCATTGTCTTCCATTGCAGTATCACCATATTCAGGAAACATACGATGATAGTTGTTATCATCATCTTCTTCTTCACCATCTTCCATCATAACCCCTCTTTCCCCGAGCTTGGTCTAGCAATTATAGTTGGGCATGAAACCTTTCATAATCAGGTGGCCGCGAATGATTTTCGAGGAAGAGTACTCCTTGTTGTTCAGACATTGAACACATGGACAACGTATAAAACCATTCTCTTTGTTTGTCGTAGCCACATCGATAAATTTATCCACGCCTTTCATATACCCGGCTATGCGTCGGTCACCGTACATCCATTCCCGCTCATCCTGCATCATATAAGTAAGTTTATCAAAAAACAGGACATCATAAATAGTGAAATGACCAATTCACATCGACACATGCATTGTATCAATGACAGAGAAAAGATAAGATTGCTAACCTCGATCGAGGAAAATAAAGAGGAGAAAGCTCAAGTGCGTCTTGGACACCTTCTATATTTTTGTTTTATGAGAAATTGAACGGGATCATTCACTCAAACATTTCATCAAACACCTTGAATGCATGCATAGGGGAAAAAAACTAGCACACCCCTCACACCTTCCACCAAGAAAAAACAGAGTGAAGGCCGAGGGCTGGGGCGTTGCATTTATAGAGGGCGAGAGCATATGTCCCGGTTTGTAACACAAACCGGGACTAAAGGTGTGTGCCACGCCACGTGGCTGACGCCCAACCTTTAGTCCCGGTTTGTGTTACAAACCGGGATGTATGCCCCCTTACCAACCGGGATGCATGCCTCCGGGCCCCGTGCCTGCTCGAACCGGGACGCATGCCAGCATTAGTCCCAGTTCGTGGCGCAACCAGGACTAATGCTCTGAGGGGGAGCGAACGGATGGCCTGTTTTCTACTAGTGTATGTCTAATGGAACGCCCGAACTATGTGACTCATGGAATCTACTAGGCAAGTTAGTCAGTCATGAGGTTGTCCAGGCCCCGTGTGGTTGTACGCTCGTCTTGGTTCCAAAGGAAAGAACTTAGGTCCTAGTGGTGGCGAGCATGGCACTAGAAAAACCACATCCCACCGTGGCCTCCCATACAAGCCTTAGCATGTTTAACTCATCTCACTTATCTCATCTCATCACGTTCTCCTGTCATACTAGATTCTCTGCATCTGATACATCATCTGGATGGACCAGAACTAACAGCTATGCATGGCTAAGCAGAACACACATGATAGCTCTAGCAGTGCACACGAGCCAAACCTAGTTATGCTAGGAGAAGTGTATCAAGTAATATAAGTTCAAAGGGAGTATGCAATAGATAGGATACTCTATCTATCGATAAAAGACCACAGTAGAATCGTACGCATCATGGCAAGAATTGAAATGCTTTCGAAATCATAGGACTATATCATGGTGGGGATGTGCTTGCCTTTTCCAGTTGATAACAGATAAGCAGATCTTCGGAAGCCTTGTACTTGACTTGTTATAGTTGGTCAAGTACCGCACGCTCACCGTGATGCTCGTGGAGGGCTCGGGAAGCTCGGGGGAGGCCAGAATCAGTGGCGAGGACCGTGACCGGTGTCAGAGAAGAAGGCGACAACGACATAGATTCGTGAAGCTCTAGCTCGATTCCTCTGATGAGTCGAGGTAGGCGAACACGATGGTGCTGATGGCGTGCTCGGCTAGCCTCGGGGCGGTGCAGAGCGACGGCGAGGGGCGGATCCCGAGACTAGGGTTTCGCCAGGGAGATGAAAACGAAAGAGGGAGGTCGCACGGCAGAGCGGGAGAGGATAAGGGTGGATCAGGGGGTCGGCGTGGTTCTTATCAGCCTCTAGAGTGGCGGCGGGCATCGCAGCATGGGGCGCGCATCACGGCAGCGGCGGACGGTGTCGGCTGCGACAAGGAGCTACTTGTCCCCACGAGGAAGACGACGAAACAGACCGGTGAAGGGGTACGGGCCGGCTGTGGGCTGCGGACAGGCCAGGTGGGCTGGTTGCAGGCGCACTGAGCGGAAGAGAGAGAGGAGAGCAAGATGGGCTCGGCCCAGTTAGTTGGCTGACTCTGTTTTTTATTTACAAATTGTTTTTCTTTTTCTGTTTTCTAATTTCTCTTTTGCAATTCATTTTGAATTCTGTTTTGGTATATTTCAAAAATACCAGAGGACATTATAAAATATACAAAATATTGTAAGGACCCTTTTATTCAATTTGGGCCCCATTATTTTGGTAGTTTTCAAAATATAAAACTATTTGAACAAGTTTCAAAGAGAGAGGGAAACTAGGGTTTAGGGTTTTATCTATTTCTTCCTTGCATGCATTCTTTAATATGATGCTCATGAATGCACAAACAAAACCGTAATAATGTTTATCTAAAACTAGGGTGTTATAGCTCTATCCCCCTTATGAGAATCTCGACCCAAGATTCCAAAGGTAGGAAAAGAGACAGAGAGAGAAAGAAACAGGGTCACTCTAGAGATAAGAGAGAAACACATTGAACAACACACATAGTATCTCATGGTCAACTCATGGATGGAGTGTTCCGAAACAACTCTGAGATGACAAACGTGACACACGCCAAGGTAACGGAGGAAACAAGAGGAGATGGTTTCAAATGGTTGGATAGATGGTCTTCATAAGGATTGAGACCATGGAACTCAGAAGGGCTTAAGCTTCTGAAGAGGAAAGCTTCCAACAGATAGAATAAGACCACAGACTTCGATAGGGAATCTCTACTAAATGATTTTAAATAGAGATTTCAGGTTGCAGAGATATGAATCAACAAAACCAAGCTGTTGAATTACTTTTGAAATAGAAGAGTCACTCTTTCATTCAACAGAAGGCTAAGTCAGAAAGGTGTTTTGGTGGAGAGGACTCGTATGAGTCACAAGGAACATGTAACAAGAGGAACTGCGGACTAGCAAAATCATATTCACTCTTAAAACATGGTTCAGAAAACAAGAAGGAAACTCTTTAATTCATCCTGGGCTATCAAAATCTTTGCCAAAGATCGTGATATCACTTTACACCACTAAACGAATTGGTAAGAAGATTCCTGAAACACGAGAAGAAAGAAACTTCATTCTCAGACTTCAATTATTTGGCACAACAAAGTGTTTGTCAACATAGAAGAGTCTGGAGGATCGACCGAGAGACATTTATCAACACTACTTTAAATGTTCTCCTCGATGTTCGAGATACGAAGCATCAAAGTAAAGGTCAGACTTTGGAGACAAGGAAACCATAAGCACAACTCCTATAATGAATTATAGAAGAAGCCTCATGAAGAGTGGTTGTTATTGCTCATTCAAGAGAATATGACAAGAGGTCTTTCCGGCTAAGTTTGTGTCAACCAGTACATCAGTCTTGCCAGATTTACAAAGAGACCAATGTCAAAACCTTGAGGAGCACCAACCATCATTGCTACTTGAGATTCAGATTTGGTTAAGTGAAATGATACTTCAGACTCAGCATGTCCGAATAGAAAGTTTGAAACATTTACCACAAAGGTAAAGTTACTAGATTCTCAAGATATGGACTTTAGTGTGAAGCTCCAAAAGATTAAGCTGGAATGCTATACCCATGTATTTAGCAACTTGTCAAAAGACAACTGCATACCTATAAAGTACTGATAATAAAACACACATATGTCTTTAAGGAGAGAAATATAACTCTTCTCGAATCCACGACGACATATTTCAATGTTTGCACGTGAACTACAGAAGGTCACTTCTAACATCCAGAACACATACTTCGAAATGACACGAAGATGGTTCTCAAAAGTTTCCAACATTAATGCCAATTGTTCCATGTGAACACAATCTGACATGGAGAAAATAAGGATGTCATCGATGGGCTCAACAACAAACTTATCAAGACAATCCAAGAAGATGGACTCATATGTCGTATGAACAAGGCAAACCATTGGTCAGACCAAGACATGAAGATATACTCCAGTGAAACATCACAGGAAGAAACATTATCAAGATAGTCCTTGGAACTGAGTTTGATTTGACTATAACCCAAATCAAATCAAGGATAGGGGAATATAACATGTCCACGAAGGAAATACTATCTTTATTCAACACGAACAAAACTAGATATCCTTTTAGGAAGGAATAGAGTCGGATAGAACTTTTGTATTACAACTTTCCAAGTTGTTGTTTAAGCTCAACCAACTAGTTCAGGGGTATCCAGTATGGATCCTTGGAGAAAAATGCAGTTCAGGGAACTTGCTTACTCAAGAACTTGACAACACGGTCATGTGGCAACATGGCGATACTTGTAGTAGACACCTAGAATATCACGAACCACCGATATGTCACTTAGTTAAAGAGGAAAACTTGCTTGGTAAGGCAAGAAAACATAGTCTCGAGGCTTCGGCACGAGCCTAACTCTTTGACTGAAGAGAGTGCACCAGAATAGCGGACTTGGTAGCACAATCATCCGTTGCTTAGTGACGGGGTTAACCAATGAAACTAAGAATGACTTGGACGTCCTTAGAGTTCAAAACAATAATAATTGCTAAGAATCTTAGACGACCACACTATTACGCACACGCATCACTCACGAGCACGGAAGCTCAGAGGAAGGGTGGTAAAAATGTGTAAGAGCATCACTTCATTAAGGGGTCATGAATCTCAGCACAACCTCTTACTATAAAGGACTGTGATACTTCAAGTTAGAACAGATGGAATACAATCAATGCCTCTTGATTTGTGGATTACAACACTTTGTCCTGGTCCTAGAAATGACGAGGTACTGGAATTTTTTTTTCCTGACATTTTGAAATGGTTTGTCATGACATACCACAAGAGTATCTTGCATCGGAAGACACGGATGCACATTTATTACTTGGCTACCAACTGGTAGACAAAGGTCGGAAAACGACAAGGGAAGAGGAACATACGTACTTAGGATAGAATCCCAAGATGTGGATGCATAAGTTAACAACCTTCCGAAAACCAATGCAAAGAGAGGTAAGGTGTGGCAAAGTCACGGGTATAGATGCGAGACTCACGAGGAGTACTCTTGTTGTGGTCTATTTGGTTCCATTAAAGAACATCTGCCATAGCATGTGGTAGGGGAAGTCCTTGGTTGTCACAATTCAATAGCGACAATGACCACAAGCTTGAAGGCTAGACTTGTTGTACCAGCCATCCTGGGGTAATGTGGGAACATTAATGACATGGGTCAAAAGGATGGATCTTGGGTTAAAGATCAGCTTCATGTACAAGATTCACAACAACAGAATCCAGCACAATGAGGGATCTTAAGTTCAAGTCCAAGGGTTAAAACCCAAAGAAAGGAGTAACTACTACTTGAGTGGCATGGCGTACACTACAAGTTAGTAATCACAAGAGAGCTTCTAAGAGAAGAAACGACTTCTGAAGTACCAAACAAACGAAAAGGAGGCACATAAGGCAAAAGGAAACCTCGAAGCCTAGAACAGAACACTGCAGATCCAACAATATAATATTGCGGGTCCAGAAGATAGAAAGATCATGATGGAAAGAAATCTATCTGCTGAACAAGAGAAAAGGGAACAAGGAATTCACAACACACGCAACTCTAAAGAGTTCAACACTAGGTCAACTGGCTTAGAAACGACATGCCAAGAAGGCACCTAAGTTTTGAAAGACTAGAAGAGATATCAAAACTTTTCCAATATCAACACCAGATAAGATAACCCAGAGTTAGAGTGAATCTGGATAAGGAGAAAAGAAGCATACTAGAGTCTTCGCAAATACTTTTCAGCTTTTAAAATAGTTTTCACAAGCACTAGACTCAACATCGACCAATAGCAAGGTTTTCCTACTTGGCGTACCGCCTCGATACCAAGAACTGTGACACCCCCGGGATCAGGGCTAAACAAATCCCAGACCTCCGTCTGACATAAGCTTAACCTTGAGCTCGAGAATATCTAGTGAAGAATTGATAACACAACAGTGACCCTACGACACAAAATTTATTACAGCAAGCTCATAACTGAGTAGAGAACCAAATTATTATAATCAGAGGTCACTGACCACAAACATCAAACAATGGAAGGAAAATTATGCTATTAAGTATAGCAAACTTAACAAATGGCCTAAGAGGCCTGAAGCATAACAATGACGTCCCAGCCCATAGATTCTAGGCTACCGGCCGGGAACCTCAAGCTACTCTTCGATGTAGATGTAGTACAGAACTTGTCTTCAGGTGAACACTTACTCTGCCAAAAGTATCAACAAAGCAAGGGTGAGTACAGGGTGTACTCCGCAAGACTTATGTCTGGTGGAGTTGTTTTGCATAAAGCCATCTTTTGTTTATAAAACAAGAGAGAGAAGAAGCTCGTCTAATCAGAGTATTTTAAAAGGAGATAAGAGAGCGACATCTCTGAAATATTGATCATCATATCTTTTGATATCCACATAATCATCATCATCACCTGAACTAGGATCACCCCCTCGTACCCATGAGGAAGCATCCTTAAGCACACGTTGATCTACCAAGTTTTAAGATTAGGTTGAAGTTCTCTATGATCTTAGAATCTGGTCGCCATGTGTTCATAACCGTGAACACGGATTTTCGAAAATATTATTACCCTGCAGGGGTGTAAAACTTTACCCACACGTACTAACCTTCTCTTAATGCCACATGATTAGCCCTCTTCCTTGGAAGGCCGGCAGAGGGTGGTTAGACACGACCTTTACCTTGCTTTCACCGGGACCATGAGTCACGCAATAAGTATGGTTCCGCCGTAACGGGTCAAATCCCGAAGACAGTACTTAAAGATGTGAGGTGAGGTCGGTTAACAGGGGCGCCATCTACCCCAAGCAACCCCGGCCACACTTACCTACCTGTTATGAATGCACCAACTTCACCCGGCAAATCTTTCAAAAGATTTTCTATGCATATCACTAGTACAAAATGCCCCATTGGTCCCGGTTGGTAAGGGGCATTAGTCCCGGTTACCCAAACGGGACAGGGCAATCGGGACTAAAGCCCCAACCTTTATTCCCGGTTGCCCCACCAACCGGGACAAATGGGGGTACATGTGGCGGCGTCAGGGGGGTGGAGCAACCGTCCCGGTTCGTGTTACGAACCGGGACAAATAACCTTCGACCGCGGCAGAGATTTGGCACATTTCTCTATCGCGGCAGAGAATTCATTTCGGCAACTTTTGTTGCCGCGGCAGCATTTTCGCCACTTTTTGTGCCGCGGCAGAGAATTCATTTAGGTTGTTTTATTGTTTATTTAGTGTTTTGCACTCATCAATGAAGGAACCATTATATTACACAAGATCATCATGACAATATTACATTCGATACACGGATCGAGTTCATGCACTACATACAAAAGTTGCTCTTTTTACAATCCCTATTGTCTATACATAGCCGAATAGTATTCCCCTTTTGGGTTTAGGACTTCTGCATTCAAGAATCCCGCCAATTCCTCCTGAATTGCTCGTACGCGATCCTTTGGCAGAAGACCGTCCCGTAGACATTCGATCTGGTTTAAAAAAGGAGTCAGCCTATATTAATGAAACTAAACACAATTTGATTGTAATTAAAAACTATAGAAATTTTTTACGTACGTGGAGTTGCTCTAAATTTCTGACCTTCTCATTGCACGTCTGCCAGATGAACTCGCAAACATAGTATCCACATAGATTGTTACCTGGTCTCTGTGTCAGGCACTTTACGAGAACATAGTTCAATCAAAATAATAATCAAGCATGATAATAACTGTATCAAAACTAGAATCAAAGAGATGCGCGAATATAGCTAGTGGTGCTTACATCTAGTGCTTCAAATGTAAGCTCCGCTTTCCAAACACCCCTAGCCTTGTTGATGAACCGTTTCCAAGCGCTTCCTGGCGAAGAAAACAAATAAAATAAGTTATTAATTACTTGATATCATAAAATTCACGAATATTGCCGATATAGTGTCATAATGATTAGAATTACCGCTGGAGAAGCATCTGCATGTCCTTCCACTACTCAAGGGGTTTATGTTTCGAGTCCATGACTAGTACACGCCCTTTGTTAAGTTGAATGATTAACAGAATATAGTGGAAGCTGCGAATGCATAACTAATCAATTATATACTTAACATCGAGTAAGCGAAATAGAAAGTGTATAGAAGACAATAACACTCACTCGAAGTTGTAAGGAAAAAGTATTTCTCTTCTGGTTTCTTGAAACCTTAACGCGTGTACTATATTATCCTCCGTATCCTAGGGGCTTGTTTTGAGATTAGCTTCATGAACCCAATATGGGTCAATGAAGCCAATGTCATAGATTTGTCCTCTGCTGCATTTAAGAATCTTCATTCTGCATATTACAGTATGATTATATACATGCAATAAACAAGGTGAGATAGCTGGAGACTAAATTAATTACAGAATTAGTACTTACAGATAATAGGCACTGATGATCGATTTGTCCAAGGCGTCTTGATTGAATAATTGAAATAGTCCATCAAATTCAATGGATATCATGTCATCCTTTTCTTTCCCATGATGCTTTTTTGTAACCCTCAGCACTATCCAGTTAGCCCCGGCCTTTGTGGCATGCATGTACCAGTTATGCAATCTTCGCATTTTTGTTGAAAGATTATTTACCTCCTCAGGTTTGATGAGAGGTTTGCCATACTGGTATTTGTATGCTACTTCACTCACGGGGAAGTACTTTAACTGGGATAAGTACTGGGCAATACTCATACCTTGAGCAGCTTCTCCAGACAGTAACTACCTCTAGATCATACTGCTCTTCGGCCCCATATTAGCTCGACCCCACATTGGTTTGGGAAATCACCTTGAGAGGGGCGCAAGTGTAACATCCCTAAAATCATGATTTCAAAGATTGCATATCATTCATGCATGCATATAGAATTGAGATCAATTTCAAAACTCATTTCAGAAAAACAAAGCACTTAGTGCTATCATTTTATGTGAGCAAGCTAAAAATCAAATGGCCATCACCATTTGAGAGTTTGAATGTTTTAAACCTTGAATGCTTGTTTCCTTGTTGAATGGATTGAGTGTGGAAATTTGAACCAAGTTTTACAAAATGGAAATGGTTCAAAAACCATTTTTCAAACATTTTGCAAATCTTGTGCAAAGCTCCTGATATTTTGTTTCTCCAAGAGTGACCAAGCCTTTGCAAGTAGCCACATGGTTTTATGCCTATATTTGAAACTTTTGCACACTGCAAAAACCCCAGAAAGTTTTGAATTCAAAAAGAGTTTGAATTCATAGCAAATCCATTCATGGAAATCAAAACAGAAAAAGAAAAGAAGTAAACAAAAGAAAAGGGCCAGGCGCCAGGATTCTAGCCCAGCAACAGAACTGGCCCAACTAGCCCACCCGGCCCCACCTCCTCTCTGCTCACCGACGAGCGGGCCCTCTCCACGCCACCCTCGTCTTCCCAAAACGCGCTCGCGCACCACGCCGCCATTGCCACAATGCCGGTAATGGCGGGCGTAATTAGCCTTGATGCCGCAGCGCTTCGTCGCGCTTGAGCCTATATAAACCACACCCGCCACGGTGATTTCCCCACTCTCCTCGCCACTCCGCCACCAGGCTGCGCAATTTGCCCTCGGCCCCACAAGACCGACTCCGTGACCGATTCCGTGAGCCTCGACCGCCTCTCTCTCTCGGTTCAAACGATGATGCTCAAGATGATCTTGTGCACCTCCGACACCTTTCTTTTGCTCGCTCGTGACCAGTCGTCGATTCCGCTCACGCATCAAGAACCACCTGCGCCGCTGCTTGACTCCAGCGACCAATTGAGGTAAAACCCGAGCGCCCCTTGCCCCCTCCTGTATGCGAGTTTGTTCGCCTGCGTCTTGCGCATCTCCTGATACCTCTGGTTCGTGCTAGGGCGACGCCAAACCTCGGCAACAACCACGACTGCAAGCGACAGACGCCGCCCGCAACTCCGACGAGCTCCAGAGACCGTGCCCGCGCGCCCCTTAGCAAACCAACACCACGTTGAGCTTCAGCACGCCACCGCGGTTCTGGTAAGACCCTTCCCCCTCTCGCGCGCGACCTAGAACGCCAGCGCCGATCGAGCCCGCTGACGCCGTCAGCGCCGCTGAACATGGTCGCATGCTCAAGAGCCGTTGGATCTAGATCCAACGCTTGCGATAGATCCACTAATCGAACCGTTATGCTAGATCTGAACCGTGCATCGTTAGTTAGATCCTACGGCTAGCAAGCGCGATCCGGAGCGAATCGGTACGCGCCAATAGAAACATGACGCGTGGCTAGGGTTAGATTCAAAAACAGAATTCAAATCAGATTTAGATCCAAATTTCAAATGGCTACAACTTTTGTTTCCCACGTTAGATTTTTGCAAATTTTATACCGTTGGAATCAGGGAGACAAGCCCTTTCTGAATCTGCAATGTGTTTAGTGAAAAGTTTCTGTTAAAATGACTTTTTATGCAGAAACTTGTTTAGGACTATTTTGAGTATAGAATTTGTTTAGTAAATTGTTTTAGTGCTAAATAAGTTTAGTTAGCAAGTTTTCGACTTGGTTATGTTTCTGTATCATGCCCTTGCTTGGTGGAGTTTTCAAAAATCATCACTTAGCTTTTTCTTGCATGCATGCATTCATATTTTTGTTTATATATGAATTGTGTGTAATTTGGTGCTACAAATTTTTGTGTAGATTTTGCTAGTGACTGTGATTGTGAAGAGTGCTACTCTCCCCATTACCAAGGCAAGTGGTACTTCATGAATATTTCCATCCCTATATTTTGTACAAGCATTAGAAATATTTTTCTAAGTCTTGCATGTTGTTTTTGCCAAATGCTATGTTGGGAAATCCTAAGTACTTGTAGAATTGTAGAATTGCTAGGAAATTTCCTAAGTTAAGTATTATGCCATGCTTAGCCTAGCTAGTAGCAAACAAGGGTTGGTAAAGTATATACATGCTATGATGAAAATGTTTCTAAGTCTTGGGACTTATGTTTTTCCTAATAAAACAACTAAGTCAATGAACCTCCTGGGTGGATTGGGACTTGAATGGTGGTTTTTGGTTGAGTGGTTACACAAGGCCCATGGACATGGTTTACCTTGTGTATCACACTTGTGGTATGCCAACCAGGCACAAAGGGATTTGGAGGCCAAGTGTTGAGAAGCTTATAGTGCAGCCACTTGGCAATATGGGCTCTGCCTTGATCATATAGGTTGCTAGAACTTAGTCATTTGGACAGTTGGTGGTAGTGGGATGATAGGTTGGAATGCGTCCATTTGGCTAAGGGAACGCTTCTGAAAGGTCCTGTCTTGGGAAACCAAGTCTGGTGGGGAAAGTGCACAACCTCTGCAGATGGAAAATCTAAGTACTTAGCCAAGTCCATGGCAATGGACAACTTGAGCATCAAGACACGGAAGCTATCAAGAATCTCATCACTCCAACTTCTAAGTAAAAATTTGTGGGTGAACAAGGGTAAAGGACCCCAATGTCTATTGGTGGTTTCTTGGGATGTTTTGACAAAGAAAAACTTAGTGATTTCAACTAACAGGAAAAACCTATTTTGAGCAAAGCAAGCCAAGATACACTTAGCCGAAATGCATATAGTAATATAGTCCACTTAAAAATTTACTAAGGTATCACTTGCCAATACTATTCCAAAGTATTGACCCACTGTGGCTGTAACTTGTGATGTTGCATGTTACTCCGATGATGATTAGGTGTCATGAGTCTACACTCAACATGCTTGCCTGTGGCACATGAAGATGAAGAGTTATGTTTATTTACTTATTCCAAAACTCTTGTATTAGGCCTGTGGCCCTGAGTTGTAAAAGACTATGTTTTATCTCTGGAATGGATGTAATAAATGACCTTTGTATCTGTGTACTTCATCTTAAACTGTGGATGCTAGCAATGATCCAGGGACTAGCATTGCAATCACAGGGATCCTTTTCCTTTACAAAGGAGGGATCTTACAGATGGTATCCGAGCACTGTGTTGCCTGTAGGATTATGACCCTAGGATTGGAAACCAGTAAGGAAAAAATTTCAACTACTTCTGCACTTGTCTATTCTTCTCGTAAACTTTTCTAATCTTCTCATTCTCATCTCTATTTGTAGATGAACTCCATCAACGAAGCCGTGAAGAAAGGACCACTCATGACCATGACCTTGGAGTGTGAAACTAAGTTTCCCAAAATTCTCAAGGATCTCATGGTGGCAATGGAAATACATGGTGCAGCTGTGTACAAAGGCTTTCCAGTGATGGATGAAGGAGTTGAGTACTGGTGGGTGCAACTTCACTTGTACAAAAACAAGGAAGACAACCACAAAGAAAGAGGATTCTGCATATACACCAACACTGTGATGCACACCACATTCTTTGAGTCAGCAAGAGAAGCAGCTTGGAGGACTATCAAAGAACTAAGTGCTAGAGTCAAGTGCAGAATGCTCAACCTCCAAAAAGACTTAGAGAAAGAGAAGGAACATACCCAAGAGTTGGAAGCCACCAACCAAACCTTAAGGGGAGATATTATAGACTTAGTGATGGAATCATGTGAGCAAGATAGGCTGATTGCCTCTAGGAACATTGTGTTAGCCAAGAGATCAAGTGAGATAGGATTGTAAACGCACTTCGTTAGTTGGACCACCACCTATCACCTTATTTTCCAAAATGAGACCTTAAATAAGTTTGGACCTTGGTTGATGTAATGGATTCAAGTATGCATGACTTGTGTGATTTTGTGTTCCAAGGATATGTATGTGATGTTTGTTTTTGTTTTATCTTGAATTGTGTTGTTCTAACTTTTCTATCTTAATAAATAGATGCCTATTACCATCAGCACTGTTGAGGAGTTCCAGGTTACCCGCTTTGGTCCTCGTATCGTTGAGCTTACCACTTTGCTCAATCTCCCTCTTCCCACCATCATGGTGCATCCACTCACCAAGTTCGAGAGGAAGGACCTCTGGGGCTTCAAGGTGAACCAGCCCGGACGCCTTGAGATGTAGCCAACTACGGAGGCCATCGTCTTCAAGCTTATGCACGATGACAGGGAGAGAGGCATGGAGGTAGTCATGCAGGACCTGATAGGACGTCTGCTAGGCCGTCACTCCCGACAGGTTAGAGGCACCCACTTCCACATCTTCGGAAGACGTGATGAGGATGGAGAGTCCATCGACTTCGAGGACGACTCAAGGGACGCAGCAGAGCCGATACGCCTGTACCTCCAGGACTTAGAGTCTCTTATTAGGCACGTGGACACAGACAGGACCAATGTCATGCTCAGTAATGATGAGCTCCAGGTGCAGCTTCGCGAGAAGGACAAGCTCTTCGCGCAGCAGGACGAGATAGTCAAGGAAATGGAGGCGAAGTTCGAGACCCAGGACCGGAAGTTCAAGAGTCAGGAGAAACGTGTCCAGGAAAGGAACAAGAAGATCCGGGACATGACTGAAGAACTGAAGTCCAAGGACTTCGAGCTAGAGCAGCAGCAGATGGTGATTGAGAGGCTTCGTTCCCAGGAGAGGGCTCTCAAGGCCAAGATTGAGTCCTTGACCACTACCATTGAGGAGAACAAGACCGTGATGGAGAACGCAGGTCTTACCTTTCTCGAGGAGGAGATTGATGCTGATGAGTAGACTTGACTACTCGTTTATCTTTTATTATCGTACCTGTTATTTGTGAACTTGTTATTGGACCATCCGACATGTGGATGGCTTGCCACTTGTGTGTTTTACTTTGAGAACTTGTTATTTGGTTGTTGAACTTTTATCTTCTGTTGCATGCTTGTGTTTGCTTATGTGATGTAATGTGCATAAAAACATCTATGGGTATCTCATTCTTATGTCTATTTGAACAAACCACAGATGCCTCCCCGTCGCGCAAACCCCAACCCCAACAACAACAACAACATTACCCTAGAAATGCAGCAAATGACGAATGCTCAAACACAGCTCATGCAGATGATGACAAAATTCATTCAGAACCAAAACAACAACAACAACCCCAATAACAACAACAACAACAACCCTCCGGGCTTCGATATGCTCACCAGATTTCTGCGATTGAGGCCAGCTAAGTTCTCGGGGACGACTGATCCCATGGTGGCCAATGATTGGCTACGTTCTGTAAACAAGGACTTAGTGACCGTGGGCTGCATAGACGCTGAAAAGGTCAGATTTGCAGCACATCTGCTGGAAGGGCCAGCCGCGACATGGTGGGACAACTTCCAAATCACCACTCCTATAGATGAGGTGACTTGGGCTATCTTTGAAGATGGCTTCCGCACTGCTCATATCTCATCAGGAATAATGAGCCTGAAAAAGAAAGAGTTCCACAATCTGAAGCAGCGCCACCGCAGCGTGGCTGAATACATTGAAGAGTTCAACAATCTGGCGCGTTATGCACCGGATGAGGTTGACACAGATGCCAAAAGAAAGGAAAAATTTCTGGAAGGATTGAATGATGAGCTGAATCTGCAGCTGGCTGTGGCATATGTTCCCACTTATCCGTCGCTCTGTGACAAGGATGCTATATTGGAGAACAAAATGAAGCAAGTCGAGAGTAGAAAGAGAAAGCACTCCGACAAGCACAGCCCGGGATCGTCTCACAAACGATCTCACTATGACGACAGTGGAAGCTCAGGATCCCACAAACATGGGAAATTCAACAAGCACCACAACCACAACCGTCATGACAACAAGCATCACCGCAGTCATGACAATGACAAGTACAAGAACCACAAGAGTGGACATGAGAGCCACCATAGTTGTAATGGAAGTGGAAGTGGAAGTCAGCCTGCTAAGAGAGACATCAGTCAGGTTGAGTGCTTCAAATGCAAGAAGATGGGACACTATGCAAATGAGTGCCCCGAAAAGAAAGTTGAAGGACCTGTCAAGCCCAATCCTTTCCAGAAAGGACAGGTGAACCACATCAATGTGGAGGAGGTCTATGAGGAGCCTGATGCTGTTGCTGGTAAGTTCAGACTCAATTCCATTCCAGCATTTGTACTCTTTGATACTGGTGCATCTCATTCATTCATATCAAGAGCATTTGTTGAAAGAAATGAACTACCGGTAGAAACTATTGGGTGTCCTATAAAAGTAAGTTATCCTGGTGGAGAAATGATAGTGAATTCAGGATGCCATGACCTAGTCATAGAATTTGGGAAGTATAAGTTTCCCGTTAACCTGATAATACTAAACTCCCAAGGATTGGATGTCATTCTGGGAATGGACTGGATGACTAAGTACAAAGGAGTGATAGATTGTGCCAGCCATACTGTCTCACTCACAACTCCGGAAAATAAAAGGATCAGATTCAAGACCAGCTTTGGAGCAAAGAGGAGTATGCTTAATTCTCTTAAGGGGGTTAGCATGGATAGTGTGCCAATTGTGTGTGAGTATCCGGATGTATTTCCGGAAGAATTGCCAGGAATGCCACCAGATAGAGATGTGGAGTTTCTGATAGATTTGGTACCGGGTTCTGGACCAATAGCAAAGAGACCATACAAAATGTTAGTTGATGAACTGAAAGAGCTCAAGAAGCAACTAGGAGAACAGTTGCAGAAAGGATTTATTCAACCAAGTTCTTCATCTTGGGGAGCCCCAGTTTTGTTCGTGGAGAAGAAGGATAGAAGCCAAAGGTTATGCATAGATTACCGTTCACTCAACGAGGTAACTATCAAGAACAAATATCCTTTGCCAAGAATCAATGACTTGTTTGATCAGCTAGAAGGAGCCTTTGTGTTCTCAAAAATTGATCTCCGGTCAGGCTATTTTCAACTCAAGATAAGAGAGCAAGACATACCTAAAACAACATTCACCACAAGGTATGGATTGTATGAGTATACTGTGATGCCTTTTGGCTTAACCAATGCTCCAGCATACTTCATGAATATGATGAACAAGGTGTTCATGGAATTTCTTGACAAGTTCGTTGTCGTTTTCATCGATGACATCTTAGTCTACTCCAAGAGCAAAGAAGAGCATGAAGGGCACTTGCGTTTGATACTTGAGAAGTTGAGAGAGCATAAACTTTATGCCAAATTCAGCAAGTGTGAGTTCTGGTTAGAAGAAGTTGGTTTTCTTGGTCATGTTATGAAAAAGGATGGTGTAGCAGTTGATCCTGCTAAGGTTTCAGCTATGACTGAGTGGGAATCTCCTAAGAACGTGAAAGAAGTTCGTAGTTTCCTTGGCTTAGCAGGTTACTACAGAAGGTTTATTGAGAATTTCTCAAAGGTTGCTAAGCCCATGACTGAATTACTAAAGAAAGACAAGAAGTTTGCTTGGTCTGAAGGTTGTGAAGTCAGCTTTCAGGAGTTGAAGAAAAGACTTGTGACAGCACCAGTTTTATGTCTGCCAGATTTGGAAAAGGATTTCCAAGTATATTGTGATGCATCTCATCAAGGTTTGGGTGCAGTTCTTATGCAATACGTTAAAGTTGTGGCTTATGCCTCGAGACAACTCAAAACTCATGAAGTAAACTACCCTACTCATGATTTGGAGTTAGCCTCTGTCGTTCATGCACTCAAAACATGGAGACATTACCTTTTGGGAAAGCGTTGCGAAGTGTTCACCGACCACAAGAGTTTGAAGTATATCTTCACCCAAAAGGAAATCAATATGAGACAAAGGAGATGGTTAGAGCTTATCAAGGATTATGACTTAAGTTTGCAATACCACCCCGGTAAAGCAAATGTTGTAGTAGATGCTCTAAGTCCTAAGGTATTTGTGAATGGCCTTACCAAAGGAGAATTGCCAGATGATTTGTGTACCCAATTCAGAAAACTCAGATTGGAGATTGTGCCTGAAGGACATCTCATGTCTTTGGATGTTCAACCCACTTTGTTGGACAAGATCCGAGAAGCTCAGAAGACCGATAAGGAAATCGAAGAGATTAAGGAAAAGATTGGCCAAGGGAAAGCTAAAAAATTCCATGAACACGAACAGGGTAATTTATGGCATGGGAAACGTATCTGTGTTCCACAAGATCCGGAGTTACGGAAACTGATTTTGCAAGAAGCACACAACACTCCGTATTCTATTCATCCGGGTAACACCAAAATGTACATGGACATGAAAGAAAGGTTTTGGTGGAACAATCTCAAGAGGGACATCGCCGAACATATTTCTTTGTGTGATGTGTGTAGTAGAGTAAAAGCGGAGCATCAGAAACCAGCAGGTTTGCTTCAACCACTACCTATTCCTGATTGGAAGTGGGACAAAATTGGTATGGATTTCATTACCGGAGTACCAAGGACCAGATCAGGATATGATTCCATATGGGTAGTAGTGGATCGCCTAACTAAAGTGGCTCATTTCATACCCATGAAGACAACTTATACAAGTGCCAAGTTAGCCAAAATCTACATGAGTAGAATTGTATGTCTACATGGTGTGCCCAAAAGTATTGTGTCCGATAGGGGAACTCAATTCACTTCCCATTTTTGGAGACAGCTACATGAGTCATTGGGAACGAGGTTGGAATTCAGTACTGCTTTTCATCCTCAAATCGATGGGCAAACAGAAAGGACTAATCGAATTCTGGAAGACATGTTGAGGGCATGTGCCCTAGACTATGGAGAAAGTTGGGATGAAAGTCTGCCTTACGCAGAATTTTCTTATAACAACAGCTATCAAGCCAGCATTGAGATGGCACCATTTGAGTTTCTTTACGGAAGGAAGTGTACCACCCCATTGTTATGGAATGGCGTGGGAGAAAGAAGTTTATTCGGGCCAGATCTTATCAAAGAAGCCGAAGAGAAGGTCAAATTGGTTAAGGACAGGTTGAAGATAGCTCAGTCCCGATAGAAAAGCTACGCAGATCCTAAGCGTAGAAAAGTCACCTACGAAGTTGGTGATAGAGCCTATCTTAGAGTATCACCACTTCGTGGAGTGAAAAGATTCGGAGTCAAAGGAAAGTTGGCACCAAGATATGTTGGGCCATTCAAGATGATGAGTCGCAAAGGAGAAGTTGCTTATGAAATTGAACTGCCATCATCTCTATCAGCAGTCCATAATGTATTTCATGTGAGTCAGCTTAAGAAATGTCACCCAGAAATGGAAGAAACTTCTTTGAAGGATACCATACCATTGGAGGAAGTACAACTAGAAAGTGACCTCACATATGAGGAGAAACCTATCAAGATTCATGAGACTGCAGAAAGAGTTACAAGGACAAAGACTATCAAGTTTTGCAAAGTGCAATGGAATCATCATTCCGAAGAGGAAGCAACATGGGAAAGAGAAGATGATCTTCGGAAAGATCACCCTCACCTATTTGCTAGCCAATCCGAATCTCGAGGGTGAGATTCACCTTAAGGGGGTTAGATTTGTAACATCCCTAAAATCATGATTTCAAAGATTGCATATCATTCATGCATGCATATAGAATTGAGATCAATTTCAAAACTCATTTCAGAAAAACAAAGCACATAGTGCTATCAATTTATGTGAGCAAGCTAAAAATCAAATGGCCATCACCATTTGAGAGTTTGAATGTTTTAAACCTTCAATGCTTGTTTCCTTGTTGAATGGATTGAGTGTGGAAATTTGAACCAAGTTTTACAAAATGGAAATGGTTCAAAAACCATTTTTCAAACATTTTGCAAATCTTGTGCAAAGCTCCTGATATTTTGTTTCTCCAAGAGTGACCAAGCCTTTGCAAGTAGCCACATGGTTTTATGCCTATATTTGAAACTTTTGCACACTGCAAAAACCCCAGAAAGTTTTGAATTCAAAAAGAGTTTGAATTCATATCAAATCCATTCTTGGAAATCAAAACAGAAAAAGAAAAGAAGTAAACAAAAGAAAAGGGCCAGGCGCCAGGATTCTAGCCCAGCAATAGAACTGGCCCAACTAGCCCACCTGGCCTTCCTCTCTCTCTCTCTCAGACACGCCAGCAATCAAGCACTGACCCCACCTCCTCTCTCAAGCGTTCACCGACGGCGGGCCCTCTCCACGTCACCCTCGTCTTCCCCAAAACGCGCCCGCAGACCACGTCGCCGCTGCTGTCAATGCCGGTAATGGCGCGGCGTAATTAGCCTTGATGCCGCAGGCGTTTCCTATCGCGCTTGAGCCTACATAAACCACACCCCGCCGCGGTCATTTCCCCCCACTCTCCTCGCTCACTCCGCCACCAGGTTGCACGCATTTGCCCTCGAAGCCCCGCAGTACCGACGACTCCGGCGACCGATTCCGGTGAGCCTCGACCGCCTCCCTCTCTCTGGTTCAAACGATGATGTTCAGCATGATCTTGTGCACCTGCTGACACCTTTCTTTTGCCTGCTCGTGACCTAGGTCGTCGATTCCGTTCACGCATCAAGAACCACCAACGCCGCTTGACTCCGCGACCAATTGAGGTAAAACCCGAGCGCCTTGCCCCTCCTCAGATGCGAAGTTTGTTCGCCTGCGTCTTGCGCATCTCCTGATACCTCTGGTTCATGCTAGGGCGACGCCAAACCTCGGCAACAACCACGACTACAAACGACAGACGCCGTCCGCAACTCCGACGAGCTCTAGAGACCGTGCCCGCGCGCCCCTTCGCAAACCAACGCCACGTTGAGCTTCAGCACGCCACCGCGGTTCTGGTAAGACCCTTCCCCCTCTCGCGCGCGACCTAGAATGCCAACGCCGCCGATCGAAGGCTTCCGCCGTCACGACGCTGCCAGCCGTAACATGGTCGCATGCTCGAGAGCCGTTGGATCTAGATCCAACGCTTGCGATAGATCCACTAATCGAACCGTTATGCTAGATCTGAACCGTGCATCGTTAGTTAGATCCTACGGCTAGCAAGCGCGATCCGGAGAGAATCGGTACGCGCCAATAGAAACATGACGCGTGGCTAGGGTTAGATTCAAAAACAGAATTCAAATCAGATTTAGATCCAAATTTCAAATGGCTATAACTTTTGTTTCCCATGTTAGATTTTTGCGAATTTTATACCGTTGGAATCAGGGATACAATCCCTTTCTGAATCTGCAATGTGTTTAGTGAAAAGTTTCTGTTAAAATGACTTTTTATGCAGAAACTTGTTTAGGACTATTTTGAGTATAGAATTTGTTTAGTAAATTATTTTAGTGCTAAATAAGTTTAGTTAGCAAGTTTTTGACTTGGTTATGTTTCTGTATCATGCACTTGCTTGGTGGAGTTTTCAAAAATCATCACTTAGCTTTTTCTTGCATGCATGCATTCATATTTTTGTTTGTATATGAATTGTGTGTAATTTGGTGGTACAAATTTTTGTGTAGATTTTGCTACTGACTGTGATTGTGAAGAGTGCTACTCTCCCCATTACCAAGGCAAGTGGTACTTCATGAATATTTCCATCCCTATATTTTGTACAAGCATTAGAAATATTTTGCTAAGTCTTGCATGTTGTTTTTGCCAAATGCTATGTTGGGAAATCCTAAGTAGTTGTAGAATTGTAGAATTGCTAGCTTAGCCTAGCTAGTAGCAAACAAGGGTTGGTAAAGTATATACATGCTATGATGAAAATGTTTCTAAGTCTTGGGACTTATGTTTTTCCTAATAAAACAACAAAGTCAATGAACCTCCTGGGTGGATTGGGACTTGAATGGTGGTTTTTGGTTGAGTGGTTACACAAGGCCCATGGACAAGGTTTACCTTGTGTATCACACTTGTGGTATGCCACCCAGGCACAAAGGGATTTGGAGGCCAAGTGTTGAGAAGCTTATAGTGCAGCCACTTGGCAATATGGGCTCTGCCTTGATCATATAGGTTGCTAGAACTTAGTCATTTGGACAGTTGGTGGTAGTGGGATGATAGGTTGGAACGCGTCCATTTGGCTAAGGGAAGGCTTCTGAAAGGTCCTGTCTTGGGAAACCAAGTCGGGTGGGGAAAGTGCACAACCTCTGTAGATGGAAAATCTAAGTACTTAGCCAAGTCCATGGCAATGGACAACTTGAGCATCAAGACACGGAAGCTATCAAGAATCTCATCACTCCAACTTCTAAGTAAAAATTTGTGGGTGAACAAGGGTAAAGGACCCCAATGTCTATTGGTGGTTTCTTGGGATGTTTTAACAAAGAAAAACTTAGTGATTTCAACTAACAGGAAAAACCTATTTTGAGCAAAGCAAGCCAAGCTACACTTAGCCAAAATGCATATAGTAATATAGTCCACTTAAAAATTTACTAAGGTATCACTTGCCAATACTATTCCAAAGTATTGACCCACTGTGACTGTAACTTGTGATGTTGCAGGTTACTCTGATGATGATTAGGTGTCATGAGTCTACACTCAACATGCTTGCCTGTGGCACATGAAGATGAAGACTTATGTTTATTTACTTATTCCAAAACTCTTGTATTAGGCCTGTGGCCCTGAGTTGTAAAAGACTATGTTTTATCTCTGGAATGGATGTAATAAATGACCTTTGTATCTGTGTACTTCATCTTAAACTGTGGATGCTAGCAATGATCCAGGGACTAGCATTGCAATCACAGGGATCCTTTTCCTTTACAAAGGAGGGATCTTACAGATGGTATCCGAGCACTGTGTTGCCTGTAGGATTATGACCCTAGGATTGGAAACCAGTAAGGAAAAAATTTCAACTACTTCAAGATTGTTTTGCTTGTTCGCCGAGCTGGGCAACAGATTTCTCGCTTGCATCAGTACTGCTCTTCGAGGCTTGTTGTGCCGCATGTGACTTGAGAATAGAACGCTCATAGTCTGATGACAGATTTGGCTCGGGTTGATGAAGAGTCTTTAGCATTTTCAACACTTTCTCTTTTTCTTCTTTGGTGCTGGGGAACTCTGGCTCTTTCGGCCGCCTCATCTTAGCGAAAAATGTAGGGTTCGCCGCATAGAAAACAAAAATTTTCCTACGATATGAACTATGTACCAAGATCTATCTATTAGATACAAACAACGGGCGGATGTATATCCGTAGAGAACATACCCTTGAAGACCGACAAAGCTTAACGAGTCCAAACTCGTGCTTGATGTAGACGATCTCTTGCCGATCTCAAGATCGAGAGGAAGTCCTAGCGCCGCAAATCAGCAGCGCATCCGTGCTCGCACACACGTTCGAGGCACCGAGCAACCTCCGCCTCCTCGCTCCAGCGATGCAGCGGAAGCACAACTCTTTCTTGCTGAATAGCCACCGGGAACATGTATCTCGCTAGTCCGAGACCATGGGGGATAAATTCTAGAGGGGGAGAGAGATCCTTCATGAGGAGGTGTGAGTAGGAGAGAGGGAGGGGGGCTCCTTTTATGGGGAGAGGGGGGCACCCAAGGGGCCATGCGCCAAGCCATGGGGCTGCCCCCACCTCTTCCACATTCATGTGGGTGGACACTCCAATCACTTAAATGCCTTTCAATTCCCTCCACTCAAAAACCCACTCAAATTCCCATTAAATTTCCACCAAATTTAATGCAAACTCTCATTAAATAAAACTCCTTTTATTTATTCAGAATTTTGTCAATTACTTTAATGAGAAACATTCACCTATAACCCCTTTCAAGTATATCATTTCACATGCAGAAACACTTTCTGCAATTTCACCCGAAAACTTTTGCTCCAAATAAATTCATGCGGTATCTAGTGAAATAAATTCATGCGCTTGTTATTCTTTTCGGCATGAAACTTTTGCTCCAAATGGATGTCGATGTATCTTAAGTGTGTCACCCTACGGTTCGAGAATAATGCGGACATGATCGAGACCCCTCTCGGATCAATAATCAGAAGCGGGATCTGGAGACCCATACTAACTCCCACACATTCAACGATGACTTTCTTGTGATCGTCGGAACCTTTTTACGCTAGTATCTTAATCCTTTTGTTTCGCGATATATTACATGTCCGAGATTCGATCATCGGTATCTCCATACCTAGTTTGATCTCTTTACTGACATGCACTCTTTTCTCGTTCCCGTGATATAACATTCTAGTGATCAAATCACTTGCTTGCAAGCTAATCAATGTGATATCACCTAGAGGGCCAGAGCATATCTATCCGTCATCGCGATGAACAAATTCCACTCTCGATCCATGGGCCTCAACATAAAACTTTAGTAGTTCTAAACCCATCTTTATAATCACCCTGTTACGGTGTGACGTTTGATTTTATCAAGAAACTCTTCCGGTGTTAGTGATTGACATGATATCATGGTCTAAGGATTAGGATCACTTCGTAAGTTGTTATAGCAATATAAACTCAATGACTTTGATCGTAATGCTATACTTCGGATGAATGTTCATCACACCATTACACTAATGTTGTGACCTCGTTATTAACAACATCCAATGTCCATGATCAGGAAACCTATGATCATTTTGTTAATCAGCGATCTAGTTTATAAGAGAGGCATAACTAGGAACTTCCTTTTTGTTTATTAAACACACATGTATTAACGTTTCCGTATTAATACAATTATAGCATGCAAAATAAAAATTTATCATAAGTAAGGAATACGATAATAACCACTTTATTATTGCCTCTCGGGCATATTCCCTTCAGTCTCCCACTTGCACTAGAGACAATAATCTAGTTTGAAAACTTTGCGTATTGAACACCTATGGCTTTCTAGTGTTCCATATACGCAATTGCAAGTGGTTAACATAATCTACGGATCTGATGATTTCAGGTCTGTGTGTATTTGCATGTCTTTGCGTCTCCTCGCATCACTCATTCTCCAATGAGATGGCATTGTATAAATTTGGTCTTTTGGTGAGACCTTTAGTTCCTTGGGGTTAAATCATGTTGATACTATTGTCATACAATATATCTTTAGTGTTAGCCCATTGTGAACCACACCTTAGTTTGATAACAAACTTATTGACACAAATTCCCTCCTTTGCTGCTACTATAGCAGTCATATACTTAGCCTTTTGTTGTAGTATCCGTCACAATGTCTTAACTTTGGAATTCATCCAATCCATCATGGAAACTTTCTTTCCATTTCATTATGCTACCCATAGTTTGAATTGAGATAAACTTAATTTGTATCTTGTGACAAATCTAGTATAAATGTAACCCTTTACAATGAACTATTTTTAATTGTTTGTCACCTCTACAAAAATATATTCTTAGTTCTTTCAAAAAGATCATAAGAATATCCTCACTATCGTCCAATGATCATTTTATGATTCATTCTAGTATATGCTCATAACACTTAGAGCATAGGACATATCTGGATGTGTACATATCATGGTATGATTGATCAAATCATTCTTGTGATTTTACTCATCAAGTGTCAAAGCACTTGAATCTTGTTTCACTTATCAAGTGTCGATACACTTGAATCTTGATTCAATTCCTTTCCATGCGACAAGAACCGTTTCTTGTCGTTTCTATATTGAACTCCTTCAATATCTCATATATGTACGTTTGGCACAACCATATTAGCGTCACAGTCTATCCACTATAGACATTCATGCTAAATATTCGGGTTTTGCGTAAGGTTTTCATCGAAATGAAATTCTTAACCTTTGTCAATAAAAGATACATCATTTATAATCAACAAGATGTCCTCCACATAATGTATTAGAAATATGTCTTAGCGCTCCCACTTAATTTCTTGCAAATGCAAGCATCTTCATCGTCTCCTGATGAAAAACTCCTTTTTTCATCATGGTGAAGATTCCAACTCCGCGATGCTTACTTCAACCATTGGTGTTTGCATGCCCCTTTTAGCATCCTTTGAATTAACAAAACCCTTTGGATCGTGTCATGTACACGTCCAAGGTAACCATTCTATTAAAAGAACTTTGTTTTGTTTATTCATCTACCATTTACCAAATTATATGTAGTGGTTGCTAATTTAATCCGTCCAGACTAAATATCGCTATGAAAGATCAAATCTTGTCATAGTCAACTCCTTGAACGTTGTCGTAAAATACTTCACCGACATGTCGATTATTTCATAGATGTGAAACATCCATGTCTGTTTCTTTATAGATCCAAATACGACCGATAGGTTTTTACACCTTTCCGGAGGGTCTTCTAAGTTCAAAACTTGATTTCTCGTGTATGGAACTATCACGGATTTTATGGCTTCAAGCCATTTGACGGAGTCAGGGCCCATCATCACTTCTTTGCATATAGTCGGTTCATCATTGTCTAACAATAATGATTTACTCTCAAATCTTAGCATTTGATTGTTTATCCGACTGACTTGGTTCAATAAGAACTTAGATCTCCGTGACCACAACCTTTGAGGCACATAAGCTATGAGCATTATGGCAGCCTCCGGAACCATTTCTGGCTCTACGCAACTCAGCACATTTAGCTAAGGTTTGTTAACCTTATCAAAGTTCTATTGTCCTCCCACTTAACTTTTACGAAAAATTCCTTCTTCAATAAACTTCACGTTTCAAGCGACAAACCCTTTTGTCCTTGGTGTTATGGAGGAATAACCAATTGTTATTCGAAATAACCTACAAAGACATGCTCATCCGACTTTGGTTGTAAACTGTAACATCCTCAAAATCATGTTTTAAACTTATGCATAGCATCCATGCATCCATGAGCATATGATTTTCATTTCAAACAAATCAATTCAAAACAGAAGCATTTGTGCTTATTATTTTATGTAAAGTTTACTCAAACCTTGTGCTACTTGTTTTGAGAAAAGTACTGTTAACCATTCAGTATTGTTTAGAATCCAAACTGAAATGATTTCAAAAACTTCAGCAAAGTCTCAAAGCAAAATATGAAATAAAACCAAATCTATGCCTATTATCACACCTCATAAAGGCATGGTGTTATTTGTATTTTCAAAAGACCCAAGTGTGTTTGAGTGAACACATGTGTTTGGCACTTATTTGAGCACAAGTTTTCCTGTACAAAAGTCCTGAAAAGCTTTGGATTCAAACAGATTTGAATTGAGGTTTGAAAACCATTTCAGAAAAACAAACAGAAAAAGAAAAAAGCTTAAAGAGAGAAAAAATATCACTCAGCCGAATCTGGCCCAACCAGCCTAGCTAAGCCCAAAACCCCACCCCGCGAACCGTTTTCTTTCACTCACCCCGCACTGAAAAGGATCGATGTGCAGACCCACTCCTCTCCTTTCCTCTCACGACCACGGCCCACACGACCATCGTCGTCTCCACCCAAATGATCGGTTCATCCCCAAATCACGCAGCGTTCCCGTATTGATTCAAGGCCAATTCACGTTGAATGCTGGAGTAAATCTCGCCATGACCATGCTACTTAAACCCCTCCGCCTCTCCATTTCCCCCCAAACTCCGAGCACAAAGCGCCCCCAGGCTGCCCGCATTCAACCTCGCACCACCGCAGTCAGAGAGCACTCCGGCGACCGATTCCGGTGAGTCCCGTGCGCCCCTCGCCCTCTGATTCTTGCAGACACCCTCGCCACTTCCTAGCGCAACTAATGACACCGCTGGTTCCCTTTATACTGCCCCAGGTCGTCGATTTCGTTCAACACCGCAAGCTCCCGACGACAACCTCGACTCCGGCAACCAAATTCCGTAAGCCCTTTGCGCCCCTTCGCCTATGACTCACACGAAGTTGTTCGCCACTGTCTTGTGCATCATCTGGTGCCGATTGTTTGTGCTAGGGAGACCAGGAGCATCGCCAACGTTGCCGTCTACTCGAACCCGATGCCGCCCGCAACTCCGACGAGCTCTAGCAGCCCACTCCGTGCGCCCCTTGCCAAGCCGCCGCCAGGTTGAGCATCAACACGTCGCCACGGTTCTGGTAAGCCCCTCCGACGACCCTAGGATGACCTATAGCGCCGCGCAGCCGTAGGCAGAGCTCGCCGCCGCCAGTAGCCGCCGCTAGCGCCGCTCAGTTTTGGTCGCTTGATTCGTAGCCGTCAGATCTAGATCCTGCGCGTAGGATTAGATCACTTAACGAATCATTATGAGTAGATCTGAGCCGTGCGGGTTAAGTAGATCCAACGGCCCAGAAGCGCGATCCAACGCGAAACGGTATGGGCCAATTAGAAACAGACGCGTGGCAGCAGTTAGATTTAAAAGACAGAATTTGAATCTATTAGATATTCAAAATTGTTTTGGCTATAACTTTTGATCCCCACGTTAGATTTTGACAAATTTTATACCGTCGGAATCAGGAGAGCAAGCTCTTTCTAAATATGCAATGTGTTTAATGTTTTGCTTCTGTTAAAAAGGTTTTATTTGCAGAAACTTGTGTAGGACTAAATTGAGTATATGAAATGTTTAGGAAATAATTTAGGGTTTGAATAATGGTTGTTTGGCAAGTTTTTAACTTGTTAGTGAATCAGTACTGTGTACTTGATTTGTTGAGTTTTAAAAATCATCACATATCATCTTGCATGCATGCATATATTTTTGATTGTATATGTTTTGTGTGTAATTGGTTGCTACAATTCTTTGTGTAGATTTTGGTGCTAGTGATTGTGATTGTGAAGAGTGTAACTACTCTCCAAACTACCAAGGCAAGTGGTACTTCATGAATATTTCTGTCCCTATGTTTTATACTAAGCATTAGAAATATTTTGCTAAGTCTTGCATGTTATTATTTTGCTTATGCCATGTTGGGAAATCCTAGTAGTTGTAGAATTGCTAGGGAATCTCTAAGTTAAGTTACTATCTATGCCATGCTTAGCCTAGCTAGTAGCAAACAAGGGTTGGTGAAATATACATGCTATGATAAAAATATTTCTAAGTCTTTGGACTTGTGTTTTGCCTAATAAAACAACTAAGTTAATGAAACACCTGGGTGGAATGGAAGGAAAGGTTTATGTTGAGTGGTTACACAAGGCCCATTTCTATGGTTTACCTTGTGTATCTCACTTGTGGTAAGCCACCCAGGAACAAAGAGATTTTAGAGGCCAAGTGTTAAGAAGCTTCTAGTGCAGCCACTTGGCAATGTGGGCTCTGCCTGGATCATATAGGTTGCTAGAACTTAGCCATTTGGACAGTTGGTGGTAGTGGGATGATAGGTTGGAACGCGTCCATTTGGTCTAAGGGAAGGCTTCTGAAAGGTCCTGTCTTGGTGAAACCAAGTCTGGTGGGGAAAGTGCACAACCTCTGCAGATGGAAAATCTAAGTACTTAGCCATGTCCCTGGAAAAGGACAACTTGAGCATCAAGACATGGAAGCTATCAAGAATCTCCTCATCCCAATTTCTAAGTAAAAATTTGTGGGTGAACAAGGGTGAAGGACCTCAATGTCTATTGGTGGTTCCTTGGGAAAGTTTTGACAAAGAAAAACTTAGTGATTTCAACTAATAGGAAAAATCTATTTTGAGCAAAGCAAGCCAAGCTACACTTAGCCAAATTGCATATAGTATCTAGTCCACTTAAAATTATACTAAGGTATCACTTGCTAATACTATTCCAAAGTATTGACCCACTGTGGCTCTAACTTGTGATGTTTCAGGTTACTCTGATGAGGATTAGGTGTCATGAGTCTACACTCAACATGTTTGCCTGTGGCACATGAAGATGAAGACCTTTATTTATTTACTTATTCCAAACTCTTGTACTAGGCCTGTGGCCTTGGAGTTGTAAAGACTATGTTTATCTCTGGAATGACTGTAATAATGACCTTTGTATCTGTGTACTTCATCTTAAACTGTGGATGCTAGCATTGATCCAGGGACTAGCATTGCAATCACAGGGATCCTTTTCCTTTATAAAGGAGGGATCTTACATAAACATCTTACTTATGTTTAGCATACCAAAATTCAAGAAAGGATAACTTGGGTTTTACCCCAAACCATCACTCATATGGTGTCATTTCAACGGATCTAGATGGAGCTCGTTTTAGTGTAAGAGCGGTAGTCTCTAAAGCTTTTAATCTCTTTAAAACATATTGGCAGTTTTATAAATAACACCTTTGATCCAACCATGTCACACAAGGTTTCATTACAAATCTCAAACATTCCATACTCCTATGGTGTTTCGGGAGATGTAAATCTAGGTGTTTTGCTAAACTTGTAACTCAAATAAATGCCTTTATGATAAATCATAATTAATTTATTTTTCTTGTTACACTTGTAACTCAAATAAATCCCTTATGATAAAATCATAAACCATTTATTTTGTTGTCACAATGATTTTCACTTCATCTTGAAAGTCTTTGAAACATTTTCAAATATTTCATACTTCTTTCTCATTAAGTGAATATTCACTCAAATTTCTAGAGAAAGCATATGAAGTTGAAACCCATCGCTTACGACTACACATAATGGACTACATACATCGATATGTATAAATTCCAATAATTTAGTCGTTCGTTCTTCTTTGGCCTTTTAACGAAGTTTTAATTATCACGTGGAAAGTCTCACAAGCGTCACTTGATCAAATCAAAGACTCCAAAAATCCATGAATATGGAGATTCTTCATGTTTTGTTTCCGATATAACTTCAACGGCGATGTCACTTCATAAGTGATCTTTCAATCATTTGTCTTGTGACATTTTAGCATTAGGTTTTATGGATGTGATTTCTACAACTAGATTTGTAAATCATCCATCTTATATGGAATACGGTAATTATTTGAACAACCTTTGTTCTCATAATACCCGATTTAAATAACAATTATTAAAACAAATCTTGAAGTCAAGCTTTGATGTCAACGAGAAATACAAACAACAGTTTGTTTGTTTTTGATGAACATCATCACATATTCTCTTGCTAGTTACTTAGGCCATTGTAGTTCATGAATTGCGTCGTTCTGTATGACATTTCATACCAACCAATTCGGTATCCAATACCCCAAGAACCACATTGTTGAATAAGCAAAGAATACAACCATAACATGTATATCATCTATATACCTAAATTGTATAGTTCCAATCTTTTCTTTTATGCCAAATATATTTTATAGATTCTCTTTCAGCATTTCATTTTATTTTTAAAAGAATCTATCAACATCAAAAGTGGCGCCATATACATGACACATAGTCCAAATCGTGTATATTCAAATAATAATACCTTTGGACCTGCACTTTGAAGTAGATCACCATCATCAAAATGATCGATATTCTTTCAAAATCCATTCTTTAGTAATCTTTTAGTGTAGTAAACACTTTACATACATCTTCTATTCATCCTTATCATGACGACTTTCATGATCAAGCTACTGTAGCTTATAAAGGTGAATCGTGAGTATAACATTACTTTCCAAAACCCTTTTGGATGATTAGGATGTCTAGCATCTCCAACCTTCGTAAATTCTCATCCAATATGAGAACATATATTATACTCTATCATATTGCAACCAAAACATTGTTTCAGATATCGTTATATCTGCCACACATGATGGTTTCTGAAACAATTCTTTCAGCTCCTAGATAATCTCGATTTAATACCAACTATTAAATTTCACGGAGTAAATAGAGTTTGCTGAAAGTTTGCAATATGACTTTAAACTTTGATTGACATGTTGAGCCACGCAGAGATAAAACAAAACTTTTCCTATAACGTGGTGATCCAAAGATCTAGCTGAGGTAGAAGGCCACGAGGTTTACCACTAGACGCGCAGTTGCGGATTACTGATGAAGGGCGTCAGTTGATGCAGTGCAGTCCTCACGATCCGATCGTCCTGGTGCTGATCGCACAACACCTCTGCTGGTATCCACACGTACAAGGAGGAGCACCAGCGGCGAACTGCTAGGTTCGTAACGATGGCTGGACTGCTATGGAGCTAGGGTTTCCAACACATGGAATGACCTAACCGAACATCGATTAACCTTTCTGGGTTACGGTGCTCCACTATATATAGGGAGTGAACGTGGGCTCTGCTCGTGCGACCCATTCAATAAAGCCCATATAACACTAGTCACCGTGAGTCCAACTCACTAACTCAGTCCTAATCCGTTTTAGGTCCAACCCAACCAGATTACAGGTTCAGATCCAATCTGAACATGCTCCCACTCTTAAGTGTGTGACCCCGCAGGCTCATGGCTACTTGGACATGATTGGAGTCCGACTCTCAATCGATCAGTCGGTAGCGGCTCCTAGCAGAACGTGCCGACTCCCAAGTACCAAAGAGTCATTACGACTTGACTTTCCAATGCGACTTACGTCCGAGTCCCTTTTGCCTCATGATATACCTTGTCAGACTATAGGCGAATAATTGTCATCCCTTAAATAGTCCGACTCTCTTCTCGATCCGAGATAAGTGATTCACCTGACTAACTCTTAGTCGATCGCCTCGGTTAACACTTAACCGAGTCGTGCATGGCCATGCTTTCTGAATCATATCTCACAAGAGAGCCCAGAGATATCTCTCCAAGTGGAGGGGCAAAATCCCATCTTGGTTATTCACATCACGTAGCTTGATTCTCGGTCAACCCGAACTCTGCCTTTATAACTGCCCAGTTACGGATAAATGTTTGAGAGAACCTAAGTCTGTGATCCTCAACTCGGACTATGCAATAACCTCAGGTCTAAGGAGTACATTGATTGAGATATACAAATGACAACTTGTTCGTTGTACCTCAATATGGGGCAATCCGACTCGCTAAACTCTTTAGCCGAATCTGTGTAAGTTGGAATAGCATCTCCATGCCCATGACAAGTGGAAACGAGTCATCAAGCCAACTTTCACATTGGTCTAAGTTATGTGTCCAACACAACCTCAATGACCAAGGATATTTAGTACAAACAACATGAATGCATAGTTCCACAACCGAATCACATATTCAATGATACACATCAGATGTTTATACAAGGACTGCTCAATATCTTCATGAATACAATGGGAAATCTCATCATACATGATTGCCTCTAGGGCATATTCCCAACAGTCTCCCACTTGCACTAGAGTCAATCTTCTGACATCACATGTCTAAGCATCTAATGCCCATGGCTCTCAGGTGCGCCTCATGCTTCGGCTGTGGTAATGGCTTTGTCAACGGATCCGCAATAATTGCATCTGTGTGTACCTTGCATAACTTGGTATCACCCCGATCTACGAACTGGCGAATCAGGTGGTACCGCATGAGTATGTGCTTGTTCTTCTGGTGCTGTCTAGGTTCCTTGGCTTGTGCAATAGCACCATTGTTGTCACAATACACGTCTAACGGATTGGACGAGCCCTGAACCACACCAAGATCCATGAGGAAATTCCTCATCCAAACAGGTTCCTTTGCTGCCTCCGAGGCGGCAATATACTCAGCCTCCGTTGTAGACGCAGACATAGTCTCTTGCTTGGAACTCTTCCAGCTCACAGCACCTCCATTTATTATAAACACGTATCCGGATTGTGAACGAGAATCATCAGAGTCGGTAAGATAACTCGCATCCGTGTAACCCTTTACACTGAGTTCATCTTCACCACCATAAACCAGGAACATATCCTTAGTCCTTCTCAAGTACTTTAGGATATTTTAGTCATTGTCCAAAGGATCTCTCCGGATCAGCCGGTATCCTGCTCACAACACTTAAAGCATAGGAAACATCCGCCTAGTACAAATCATGGCATACATGATGGATCCGATCGAAGCATATGGAATCGCACTCATCCGACTTCGCTCATCAGTTGTCGAAGGACACTGAGTCTTGCTAAGTTTTACACCATGGGACATCGGTAAGAACCCCTTCTTAGACGATTCCATGTTGAACTTCTTCAACACTTTGTCCAAATAAGTACTCTGACTCAATCCAATGAGCCTCCTTGATCTATCTCTATAGATCCGGATTCCGAGGATGTATGTTGCCTCACCCAAGTCTTTCATTGAGAAACTCCTTTCCAATGATTCCTTGGTTTCTTGCAACATCTGGACATCATTTCCAATCAGTAATATGTCATCCACATATAAGATTAGAAAATTTACTTTGTTCCCACTAAACTTCTTGTACAAACAAGAATCATGATCACTCTTGATGAAGCCAAACGATTTGACTTCCTCATCAAAGTGAATATTCCAACTCCGAGATGTTTGCTTCAACCCATAAATGGATTTCTAAAGTTTACATACTTTGTCAGCATTAGCCGGATCGACAAAACCCTCGGGCTGTATCATATACATGTCCTCGGTTGAATTTCCGTTAAGGAAAGACGTTTTGACATCCATCTGCCATATCTCATAGTCGAAATAGGCCGCTATAGCTAACATGATCCGAACTGATTTAAGCATCGCTACGGGCGAGAAAGTCTCGTCGTAATCAACTCCTTGAATTTGTCGGAACCCCTTCGCGACAAGGCGTGCTTTATAGATTGAAACATTTCCATCCATACCAGTTTTCTTCTTAAAGACCCATTTGCACTCGACGGTTCTTGCACCGTCTGGCAGATCAACCAAGTTCCAAACTTGATTTTCATCCATGGACTTTATCTCAGATATCATGGCTCCAAGCCATGACTCGGAATCAGATCCCACCATCGCTTCCGAATAATTTGCCGGCTCATCACTGTCTAACAGTAACACATCACGAACACTTCGTAATCTTGCCGATCTTCGTAGTACAGGTGCTGCTACCGGCTCAGCTGCCACGACCGGCTCAACCTCCATGGTTTTTGCTGACTCGCTACTAGCCGGTTCCTCTCGAATTTCTTCGAGTTGCACCGTGCTCCCACTTACTCCCCGACTGAGAAACTCTTTCTCAAGGAAGACACCATTCCGAGCGACAAACACTTTGCCCTCTTCTCGGTTGTAGAAGTAGTAACCCAAGGTTTCCCTCGGATACCCCACGAAAATACACTTATCCGACTTGGCTGTAAGCTTGTCCGACTGAAGTCACTTGACAAATGCTTCACAACCCCAAATCTTAAGAAAAGACAAACTCGGCATTTTGCCTGTCCACATCTCATGCGGTGTCTTCTCTATCGATTTTGATGGTACTATGTTTAGTGTGAACGCCGCTGTTTCTAGACAATAACCCCAAAATGATAAAGGCAGATCTGTCCGACTCATCATTGACCGTACCATGTCCAACAAGGTCCGATTCCGCCTTTCCGAAACGCCGTTCCTTTGCGGCGTTCCTGGCGGAATAAGTTGAGGAACTATTCCACAACTTTTCAGATGGTCATCAAACTCATGGCTCATGTACTCACCTCCTCGGTCCGACCGAAGAAACTTTATTTTCTTGCCGAGTTGATTCTATGCTTCATTCTGGAATTCTTTGAACTTTTCAAAGGCTTCCGACTTGTGTTTCATTAAGTAGATATATCCATACCTACTCAAATCATCAGTGAAAGTAATGAAGTACTCATAACCACCCCTGGCTGTCATGCTCCTTGGTCCACATACATCACTATGTACTAGTCCCAACAAGTCGGACGCCCTTTCGCAACTCTTTGCAAAAGTTGTCTTGGTCATTTTGCGGAGTAGGCAAGATTCGCATGTCTCGAACGACTCCAAGTCGAAGTTAGGAGTCCATCATCATGGAGCTTCTTCATGCGTTTCCAACTTATATGACCAAGCCGACAGTGCCAAAAGTAAGTCATATTCAGATCATTTGGTTTCAACCTTTTAACATTTATGTTATAACCGACTCACCATCAAGATTCAAAATAAATAACCCGTCCTAGACGGGTGCAAAGCCGTGAAACATATCATTCAAATACAAAGAACAACCATTATTCTTGATATTCGACTCATAGCCTTGCCTCATCAAAAATGAAGCAGAAATAATGTTTCGACTGAGAACTGGAACATAATTACAATTATTAAGTTCCATAATGAATCCGGAAGGTAAATTAAGTTGCATCGTGCCGACTTCCAACGCAGTAACTCTTGCTTTGTTGCCGACTCGAATATCAACCTCGCCTCTTGCTACGCTCCTAGTTCTTACCAGTCCCTGCAATGAGTTGCAGATGTGAATAACTGATCCGGTATCATATACCCAAGAACTATTAGGTGCATCAGCAAGATATATGTCTATAACATTGCAAACAAGTGTACCTGAGTCGAAAGTCATACCTCCACTCTTGGCTTTGTCGGCCAAGTACTTGCTGCAGTTCCTCTTCCAAAGGGCCATCCGCCTTGTAGAAGCAAGTGGATCCTGAAGGAGATGGCTTAGTCCCCGAGGAAGCGCTTGGGACCGGGTCCGAGCCTTTCCTCCTGACTTAGCCTTCTTCTTAGTCCAAGAACTCTTCTTAAACTTAGCCTTATTCTGCACCATCAACACTTGACTGGCACCCTTCTTGAGATCCGCCTCTGCCTACTTGAGCATCCCATGTAATTCAGTGAGCTTCTTATCCATACCATGCATGTGGTAGTTCGAAATGAACTGCCCATATGCACTAGGAAGAGAGTTCAAAATTATGTCTGTAGCGAACTCTTCGCTTATGGGGTAGCCAAGCCTCTCCAGAGACTGCACGTAACCAACCATTTTGATCACATGCGGACTCAGTGGATCACCATCCTTAAGCTTGCAACTCAACAAAGCCTGAGAGACTTGATACCTCTCAGTCTTCCTTTGAGCTCGAACATACTTTTGAGGCTTTCGATCATATCGTAGGCCTCAACATGCTCGAACTGCTTTTGCAAGTCCGGTTCCCTGTGATCAAGCATAAGACAGCTAATATCCGTGGACTCATCCTTAGCCCGACGGTAGGCATTGGTGCCAGCGACAGTCGCATTCTCACTCGGCTCATCTGGAAGTGGGTTGTCTAGGACATGGTCCTTCTTTTCTTGTTTGAGAACAATTCTCAGATTTCGATACCAGTTGGTAAAATTAGTGTCGTTCAGTTTATCTTTCTCAAGAATGGTTCTCAACGCAAAACCGGATATCTGAGAGTGACTGCTACTTGGTGCCATGATCTACAACATAAAATATGCAAAACACTTAAGACATGTATTCATAAAAGAGCAAGCACATTAAACATTTTAATATTTTATGCTCCCACTAGAACCAACACCCCTCCGATGGTTGCTTAGTGATTCAGGATCCTTAATAAGCAAGTCGGCTAGTGAGCTTTAGCATCACCGCTAGCAGCCAAGTGATCTAGGTAGACAACTCCTTGTCAATCGTATCTCATACGACTCCTGTTGGATGGGTGGCATCACATGCCCCGGCTCCCATCCGACTTTTCCCCGAGCCCCACAACCGTTGTGATAGACCCGTCTATCTTACCGAGTGTTTCCGTAGTAAGAGTCCGACTCGAACCCACCTAGTCAGAAAGAATTGGCAGCACCTCAATTTTATGAGCCCACTACCAAAAATGTCTGACTTGTGATGGTGCAAACATAGGCGGGAAAACCGACTAGACATTCTTTAAGGGATTAAATTTTACCGACTATCTAATAGAGGTAAAACTGAGACATGACAATAACACAAAATAAAGCAATTATAATGTGAAATGGTATGGCTCTCTTCATGGCGATCTCCATCTCCACAAAGCCTGTAATCCGACCCGTGCCAACTCTTGTCACTTGCCGTCTTACTCCATGTCGCCGACATGTACAACGCCTTGCATGCCTTCCGGGTTCTCCAAACAGCTACACTAGCTTAGTAAAGTAAATTACATAGAGAATCCGACACGCAGGTTGTTATACAATAAAATGATAGCACCTAGGATCCAGCCGGCTGACAAAAACCGTGATTCGTAGATCACGTATGGATTACACACATACATCACATGCACATGAACCATACCATTCACAACTTACTGCAAAAACAAGTTATACATAGATACAATATCTACCGGCGTTGTGAAACTCGCAACGACATCTAAGGCGCTACGACATGGCGAAGCCGGCGGGATCGAAGGGGCAGCGCCCCTCGCTGGTGAGGGCAGCGCCCGACGATTTTTCCGAAAACATAGATCTCATCTATGATCCAGACATGGTTTCCGACCATCGTTCCGATTCGATCAAACTCTTTGATCTTCGATCACCGCTTCTGGATTTACGTGTCACAGTCTACCCCGATGGCGGAAGCCGACCGGTAGGGGTATGTCGTTCCACGACCTCAGCAGTATGATCATGGAAATCAGATCTACCATTGCCCGAGCACAGTTGATCCAATCAACTTCGTACAAAACCGATCTATCTCATAGATCGTCCACCAAACAGCACATAGATCTCATCTACAGCCAACCGCATATCACATATGCGAGATCTCGAGCCTAAAACCAGAAGCTATTGCTCTGATACCACTGTTGAGCCACGTAGAGATAAAACAAAACTTTTCATCTAACGTGGTGATCCCAAGATCTAGCTGAGGTAGAAGGCCACGAGGTTTACCACTAGATGCGTAGTTGCGGATTACTGATGAAGCGCGTCAGTTGATGCAGTGCAGTCCTCACGATCCGATCGTCCTGGTGCTGATCGCATAGCACCTCTGCTGGTATCCACACGTACAAGGAGGAGCACCGGCGGCGAACTTCTAGTTTCGTAATGACAGCTGGACTGCTGTGGAGCTAGGGTTTCCAACACATGGAATGACCTAACCGAACAACGATTAACCTTTCTGGGTTACGGTGCTCCACTATATATAGGGAGTGAACGTGGGCTCTACTCGCGCGACCCATTCACTAAAGCCCATATAACACTAGTCACTGTGAGTCCAACTCACTAACTCAGTCCTAATCCGGTTTAGGTCCAACCCAACCATATTACAGGTTCAGATCCAATTCGAACATGCTCCTGCTCTTAAGTGTGTGACCCCGCAGGCTCATGGATACTTGGACACTATTGGAGTCTGACTCTCAATCGATCAGTCGGTAGCGGCTCCTAGCAGAACGTGCCGACTCCCAAGTACCAAAGAGTCATGACGACTTGCCTTTCCAATGCGACTTACGTCCGAGTCCCTTTTGCCTCACGTTATACCTTGTCAGACTATAGGCGAATAATTGTCATCCCCTAAATAGTCCGACTCTCTTCTCGATCTGAGATAAGTGATTCACCCGACTAACTCTTAGTCGATTGCCTCGGTTAACACTTAACCGAGTCGTGCATGGCCATGCTTTCCGAATCATATCTCACAAGAGGGCCCGGAGAATATCTCTCCGAGTGGAGGGGCAAAATCCCATCTTGGTTATTCACATCACGTAGCTTGATTCTCATTCGACCCGAACTCTGCCTTTATAACTGCCCAGTTATGGATCAGCGTTTGATAGAACCTAAGTCTGTGATCTTCAACTCGGACTATGCAATAACCTCAGGTCTAAGGAGTACATTTATTGAGATATACAAATGACAACTTGTTCGTTGTACCTCAATATGGGTCAATCCGACTCGCTAAACTCTTTAGCCAAATCTGTGTAAATTGGAATAGCATCTCCATGCCCATGACAAGTGGAACCGAGTCATCAAGCCAACTTTCACATTGGTCTAAGTTATGTGTCCAGCACAACCTCAATGACCAAGGATATTTATTACAAACAACATGAATGCATAGTTCCACAACCGAATCACATATTCAATGATACACATCAGATGTTTATACAAGGACTACTTAATATCTTTATGAATACAATGGGAAATCTCATCATACATGATTGCCTCTAGGGCATATTCCCAACATGACACTCAACACAATACGATATGAGTTCGTAAAGTAAATATCCAGAATTCTATAGTTCTATTATCTCAATTACAACTATGCATAAGGTGGTGAACGAATGCCAATAACTACAACAAATTATGCAAATTCACTTTGATTTAATTTATGATAAATTGAGTTCTACTAATCCAAATTAGAAATGAACTCCCACTCAAAAACGACATCCCTCGTGTCTTTTTGGTGATTACATGAACCAAATCCACTACACCAAGTCCGATCATCACGTGAGTCGGTGTATCTTCAAAGGCGAGCATCCATATGGTCATCATATCAAAACATATGACTCATGCTTAACCTTTCGGTTCGTGTTCCGAGGCCATGTCTGTACATGCTAGGCTCGTCAAGTAAGAACCTTAGTATTCGCGTGTGTAACTGTCTTACACCCGAGATATGCTCATGGATTCAAGTACACCCGATCATCACGTGATGTCTTGAAGCGACGAAACATTGTCGGTGCATACTTAAGGAAGAACACATTCTTATCTTGATATCTAAATAAGGGATCATCTTATTATGCTAATAAAACGCCAAACAAGCAATATAAGATGCAATCAAACATCACATGTTTATTAGTGGAATGATATGGTTCCCGCATATGATCTCTATCATGTCCACCGTGGTATGATCACTATCATACCTATATGTGAAAGTCCAAGGCCTATGGAACTTACACGTTATGTGTGTTGTAAGAGTATCATATTATACTTATACTTACAACATCATCATATCATAACACTAGCCCAGCAACAATCTAAACTAGACGCCTCTAATTTATCCATTGCAAGTTTTACGTGGCTTAGGGCTTTCGAAGATAGAACCGTTCTTACATACGAACATGAACCACAACGAGGATAACCAAATTGTTGACAACTCGTTGCAAATTAGATATTGACTATAGTAGGAGAGACAGACACCCGCTAGCCACTTATGCAAAACTAGTTGCATGTCAAGCGTGGAACAGGTATCATGTGCGAGGACATGTAAAGTTTGTCCACGCCGCTTCATCCCACTATGCCACCAATATCCAAAGTACAACTAAGAAGCAATAAAATGATCATCATCGCCCACATACTCATATGTGTACTACCCGTGCAAAGTATTTACGCATAGATCCGGCTCTGATACCACTATAGGGTTCGCAGCATAGAAAACAAAAAATTTCCTACGATGTGAACTATGTACCAAGATCTATCTATTAGATACAAACAACGGGCGGATGTATATCCGTAGAGAACATACCCTTGAAGACCGACAAAGCTTAACGAGTCCAAACTCGTGGTTGATGTAGACAATCTCTTGCCGATCTCAAGATCGAGAGGAAGTCCTAGCGCCGCAAATCATTCGCACATCCGTGCTCGCACACACGTTCGAGGCACCGAGCAACCTCCGCCTCCTCGCTCCAGCGATGCAGCGGAAGCACAAGTCTTTCTTGCCGAATAGCCACCAGGAACATGTATCTCGCTAGTCCCAGACCATGGGGGATAAATTCTAGAGGGGGAGAGAGATCCTTCATGAGGAGGTGTGAGTGAGAGAGAGGGAGGGGGCTCCTTTTATAGGTAGAGGGGGGCACCCAAGGGGCCATGCGCCCAACCATGGGGCTGCCCCCACCTCTTCCACATTCATGTGGGTGGACACTACACTCACTCAAATGCCTTTCAATTCCCTCCACTCAAAAACCCACTCAAATTCCCATTAAATTTCCACCAAATTTAATGCAAACTCTCATTAAATAAAACTCCTTTTATTTATTCAGAATTTTTTCAATTACTTTAATGACAAACATTCACATATAACCCCTGGCTAGTATTTTATTTCACATGCAGAAACACTTTCTGCAATTTCACCCGAAAACCCGTTTCGGTATGTAGTGAAATAAATTCCTATGCATGTTATTCTTTTTGGCATGAAACTTTTGCTCCAAACTGATGTCTGTGTCTCTTAAGTGTGTCACCCTATGGTTCGAGAATAATGCGGACATGATCGAGACCCCTCTCGGATCAATAATCAGAAGCGGGATCTAGAGATCCATACTGACTCCCACACATTCAACGATGACTTTCTTGTGATTGTCGGAACCTTTTACGCTAGTATATTAATCCTTTTGTTTCGCGATATATTACATGTCCGAGATTCTATCATCGGTATCTCCATACCTAGTTTGATCTCGTTACTGACATGTACTCTTTTCTCGTTCCCGTGATATAACATTCTAGTGATCAAATCACTTGCTTGCAAGCTAATCAATTTGATATCACCGAGAGGGCCCAGAGCATATCTATCTGTCATTGGGATGAACAAATTCCACTCTCGATCCATGGGCCTCAACATAAAACTTTAGTAGTTCTGAACCCATCTTTATAATCACCCTGTTACGGTGTGACGTTTGATGTTATCAAGAAACTCTTCCGGTGTTAGTGATTGACATGATCTCATGGTCTAAGGATTAGGATCACTTCGTAAGTTGTTACAGCAATATAAACTCAATGACTTTGATCGTAATGCTATACTTCGGATGAATGTTCATCACACCATTACACTAATGTTGTGACCTCATTATTAACAACATCCAATGTCCATTATCAGGAAACCTATGATCATCTTGTTAATCAACGATCTAGTTTATAAGAGAGGCATAACTAGGAACTTCCTATTTGTTTATTAAACAGACATGTATTAACGTTTCCGTATTAATACAATTATAGCATGCAAAATAAACATTTATCATAAATAAGGAATACGATAATAACCACTTTATTATTGCCTCTCGGGCATATTCCCTTCAAAAAACGCTGTCGTTTCCGCATCAACAATCGCCGCAGTCTCCTCTTCAGTACAGTCATAAGCTCTCTTGGGAGGAACCTTTGGTACTTTTGGAAGAGGCTCTTGTTTACGTTTTGGCGATCGCTTACCATGACGCAGAGTAGCGCTACACTTACGCTTTTTATCTTGAGGCGCCGGCGATGGCTCCCGAGGCGATGGTTGCGCCGGAGATTGGTGAGGCGATGGAGCCGGGTGAGGCGACGAAGACAGCTGCCGCAGCGGCGACGACCTTGCTGGAGACGGGTGAGGCGGCGGCGAAGATGGCCTTGGCGTGTGATTTCGAAGCACGATACATTCCTTTGGCCATATAATGGTGACGTTTGTTGCGTCTCCTAGTACAGTCACATCCCCTTCACATGCAGGGTAGTGAAGATCCAAAACTTTAAAGGTGGGCATGATTTCATCCACCCCGACAACAGCGTAGCCCTCTGGAACCGGACGACAGTGGTAAGTTGGTGTGGGTCCAATTGGTAAGGCATAACCGACCGCCACCTTCATTGATATGTTCACAACTTTGACCTGTAGCTCGCAGTGTGTCATCTCTGTGCTATCATCCACTGGGTAGCCAACATGAGCCATCGTCGGTGCACCATCGTCATCGCCATTGTCATCACCCGGGACCTCGGTGGAAGCCACACTGCTTTTTTGATTATTCGATAGGCCGGTAGCATCGAATGCAGTGTACTGCTGAGATGAGCCGGTAGTACTTTGCTCTTTAAGTGCGTTAATTTCATCTTGTTGTTGCTTTATTCGTTCTTCAATTATACGCATTCGCTCTTTATGAATATCTGCTTCAACTTCCGCCCTGTCCTTTCTCCTCTGACGGCTTCTATCAGGATATTTCTTCCTCTCTTCAGGAAACCCAGTCCTCCATGGTTTGGAGCCACTTGTGCCTCGTGTTCGTCCATCATGTTCCTTATTTGCAAGGGCGAGTGTGAGCTCATCATTCTCTCTATTGGGAATGAAGTCCCCATCTTTAATAGCCTTTACTGCTTTTCTCATCTTCTCGATTGGCAAGGGGTCTTCTTTATGTCGTATGTTATATATACACTTCCCTTCCGAGTCCAATGTTCCCCCATGCCCGTAAAACCAATTCCTTGCACGTCTACCCAATCGCCCTGCCTCTGGGTGATCTTTTTTAGCACGCAGCTCATTCTCAAGTTTCCCCACTTAGGAATGCCACCTCAGAGCCACCTTGCCCCATAGTATGGTGATACTTCTTGTTAGCAGCATTCAGCTTATTCATTGCAGACATTTTCTTAGATTTTTCTGATGTCTTGTATTTCACAAACTCAGCCCAGAATGGTTTTATCTTCTCAAACTGAATATTCTTGAAATCGGGGTCTTCTCTTTCACGACATAGTCAAGGTGCAATCTTTTCTTCCAGTTGGTGAAACACTAGGCCATCTTCTTCAAAGCCCACTCCCTGACCTTAGCCTCCATGGCTCTCCCATGTTGTAAGGCGTCCTCAGCTGGATCCTCCGCATTTGGATCTAGCTCTATCTTCGGTAGTTTGAAATTAACCATGGGCCTCTTCTACAGTAAATCTTTGGCGTGGTTAGGGACAAATAAACATGTTCCCTCTTCTTCTGCATCAGTAGGCCTATTCCAATTTCGAATGGTGGTCGGGATTAAGTCCCTAACGATTACTTCGCATTGTGCCACAAATTTGTTTGCGACAACTTTGGGAGCCGTCGGTTTGCCGTCTTCAGTGACATCTTCGATCCTGAACCTCTCATGGTCTTCCAACTTTTTGGTTGGGCCTCGTCTGCTCTTTTCAGTAGATTTCTTCGATCCGGAGGGCTAAAAGAATAAAGATTGTCGTTACTATTTCTATATAGATAGCAGATGATTAATTAATGAATTAATTATATTACATGAACCTCGCCAGAGCGGTCGTCTTCTCGATTACACAAGGCATCGCCTTCTCCCTCGCGGAAGGCAACACCTTCAACCTCAAACAAGTCGTCTATTCCGGCAAAAAGAGGATCACCCTCACCGGAGTTGTTCAAAAACGTCGATACATCTAAATTTTCTTCCCCGCGGATCACACCTTGGATTAACTCTTCCTTTTCTTCGTCTCTGACGTGTGGGTCCATATTTTCTGCATAGGTGGAAAAACGGATAAGTCAAAGCGTCTAAGGGAGAATGTTAGGTACGGTGTTGAGAGATATAAACCCTAATTCAGAGAAACCCTAATATATACATACACAATAATAAAAATGAATTTACAATATCAGAAACCCTAATTCGGAGAAACCATCGGGCTCGGATCCTATTGCGAAGAACCAATACTGGAAAGAAAGGCGGCAATCAATCAACCCTCGGGTTCGGGATGCCCTGGCGAGGACACACCGGCTAACCCTAGGTGCAACATCGATTCAACTGGGGTCTATTACAACTAATATCATGGCTAAGCATCTACAATACGATGGCTATCAAGAAATATTTGATCTTCGATGGTGTTGACCTTGGTCTTTGATCTCGATCACGTATTCTACCACGAAGAACCGAACACCGGAAAGAGAGGGGAACAATCAACACATGGCATCAATGCAATGATCAAACAAGGATGATGATATGACAAGTTAATTTGTATTGAAAAGTAACCCTAAGACATGCTCTGCAATTTAAACGGGGTTTCGAGGGGTGAAAAGCCTAACTCGATGAAACTCCGGAGTATATGAGAGGGGTTGATTTTGTTCTCTAATTAAACTTGTCTTCAAAGTTGCTGAACAATGCATGGTTATAGGTTAAATAGTTAGATCTCATTTTTCTGAACATTTTGATATATTATTTGTATTTTTATGAGTTATAAATAATTAATTATTGAATTTACAATATTATATCAATTTCTGGATTTAATTAAACCATTTCTGAATTTAAACAAAACAGAAAACATTTTTACACCAAGGCCACTGCTAGCCACAGTGGCTGATAGGGGGGCCCGTGGCCACCTCAGCCTCCACGCAGTGTGTGGGACTGGACCAGGCTTGACGGTGGACTGGACCAGGCCATCGCTAACTCAAGACCAGAGGCACCTAGCCTCTGAGGCTGGCAGGTGGGACCGGGGACATGCGGGCACCACGCGGGCACCATGTCACCACGATGGGCGGGACTGCGGGGTTGTGCACGTTCGAACCAGCGTAGCACGGCGAACAATATAGAGGCGGCGCCACTCATATTTGGTAGTCGGAGCTACGTCTACGGCGAGGTCTGGCGGTGGCCGACGGCGGCGCTCGAGGCTAGAGCAAACAAGGGAGGGAGGAAAGGAAGGGAAGGATCTTAGAGGACCGGTGGCTCACCCTGAGCGCGGTGGTAGGGTCGGAGAAGCACGGCGAGGTCGGAATCAGGCTGAAGGATGGCGGCGAACCTCATCGGGGTTGTGGAAGAAACCATCGATGGGGTCGGGGCGTGCTCGAGCCCTCTGCTTGCACGGACGGAGGCGGCCAGGGCGCGTGCGGACGGAGGCGATGGTGTGGCGGCGGCGAGCTCGGGCAGCCTGTCGGCGTCGTTAGGGTTTTCTGTGCGCGCGTCGGTGAGAAGCAGAGAACTGAGATGGGGAAGAAGAAGAGGAGGCGCGTCAGTTATAAACAAAGGGCCTTTTGTCCCGGTTGGTGGCTCCAACCGGGACTAAAAAATCATACGTCCTTGGAGCCACCAACCGGACGTATAATCCACTATTTTTCATCAGCCCAAAGGCGCCAAGTCTTTAGTCCCGGTTGGTGGACATATGACCCTGTTTTCAAAAAAATTCAGCAATTTTCTCTCTGTTCCCGCCTTATTTTTTATTTTGGGGTTTAAATTTGTAATTTTTTTAAATGATAATTACTTTGGAATTTAGAAAAACTTTAAACATAAAAAGTGTTTGAATTTGAATAGCTAATTAAAAACCATTTTCTGTTTTTAAAAATAATTAATGTAACCATTTAAAATATGAACCATTTAAAATTAATAATGAATTAACTTATATTTTTTGAATATTAATTTGGAATTAAGAAAAACTTTAAACATAAAAAGTGTTTGAATTTGAATAACTAATTCAAAACCATTTTCTATTTTTAAAAAATAATTAATGTAACCATTTAAACTATGAACCATTTGAAATTAATAATGAATTAACTTATATTTTTTGAATATTAATTTGGAATTTAGAAAAACTTTAAACATGAAAAGTGTCTGGATTTGAATAACTAATTCAAAACCATTTTCTGTTTTTTTTAAATAATTAATGTAACCATTTAAACTATGAAATATTTAAAATTAATAATGAATTAACTTATATTTTTTGAATATTATTTTCGAATTTAGAAAAACTTTAAACATAAAAAGTGTCTCGATTTGAATAAATAATTCAAAACCATTTTCTATTTTTAAAAAATAATTAATGTAACCATTTAAACTATGAACCATTTAAAATTAAAAAATGAATTAACTTATATTTTTTGAATATTAATTTGGAATTTAGAAAAACTTTAAACATAAAAAGTGTCTCGATTTGAATAAATAATTCAAAACCATTTTCTATTTTTAAATAATTCAAAACCATTTTCTGTGTTTTAATTTGGATTTGAATTAACTTATATTTTTTATATATTAATGGGTAGGAAAAAAAGGACGGGAAATAATGGGCGGAAAGAAAATTTTATTAGGATAGAACTGGAATTAAAGTACATAATGCAACTAACACAAAGTTACATAGAAAATTGAAAATTAAGATACATAGCCAGATTAAGCCACAATCGGCCGAACTTGTTTTGCAATGTTGGAGTGATTCAGTCATGCTCCTGCCTACACCTGTAATACTCGCCACTTTAGTCGTCGTACTCGCCGCGGCCGTCGTCGCTGTCGTTATCGGGGTCGTCGTAGTTGAACCTTGAAGGCTGAGTACGAGTGGCCTGGACTTGAGGGTAGCGCAGGCGGGGGCTAGAGTCAGCGGCTGTATCGTAGGCCATGACGCTCTAGAGAGTCCGACCGCGCCACCACAACCGACGGCCGGCCTCGTTGAAGTTCGGAGGAGGTGGGCCATCCTCCTCGTGCCTGGCGAGCGCCCTCTCACGCCGATCCACGAAGAAGGCTTCCCAAGTCGGGAAATAGTCGGGATGCCATCTGGGATTCCTCCGCTGCTCCGGCGTGAGCTCGAAGTAGTAGTGGTTCGTGATGGCCATCCGACGCGCCACACCTAGAGGGACAGGAGGAACCGGCACGCCTCCGGCGCTCAGCATCCAGCCGACGGGGACACGGTAGCCAGCGGCGGGGTAGTTCGAGGCGCAAAGCGCCTCCGCCTCCCTGGGAGTTAGTGCTACGGTGAAAGTCATGGGAAAGAGTGATGAGGTTGCAGATATGAGTCTAGAGATGTGCAATGACAATGGAGGCCAACCCTACATATATATATAGTGAGAAATGGCAGGAAGATAACTGGAGGGAAGAATCAAGGGAAAATCAAGGAGAAATGCCGGGAAAAAATGGCGGGAAGAAAAATGGCTCATTTAGAACTTGCATTGGATCTATGAAGAAACCACATATTGAGAGTCTAAAAATGATTTTTTCAAAAAATCACGGGCGATAGATCATGTACCTGTAGTACAAACCGGACCCACTTCCTACCGATTCGGCAGACATTTGTCATTTTTACCCGGGATGGACGAAAAGGTTTGAGATGTCCCGGTTGGGAGATAGTCCATGTAAGGTGGTCTAGTATTTTAGGAAAATGGGACGATAGAATTCTGAAACGGCATTTTGGTGGTTACTTCAAAAAACGACCCGTTTTTTGCGCTCAGAAAATGGAAACGGGCTTTTCCGTGCGACAAAAAGGAAAACTTCCTCCTACAATATTGTTCTCCATACCAATGTCCACACGCATGCATAATATGGGCACAACATCACAAACTATGCCGTGATTCAGCACATAACATTGGTCATTTGAACCGAAAGCCATGAAACCTCGAACATGATAGGTCATTTTGTGAAGGTTTTTTGAAACATGATCAATATACCAAGTCTGGTATTTTTCCTTTCAACTATGTAACATAATATGACACCACGCGAAGGATTTTCATTGTTCGGATTTTTTTTGAATTTATTATGCCCGTTTTGAATTATCTGAATTTCTAACTATGGTCAAACCGGTGTGCATGAAGATAGGGGACGAGCATCGTTTGAACTTGCATTGGATCTCTGAAGAAACCACATATTGTGAGTATAAAAATGATTTTTTCAAAAAATCATGGGCGATAGATCATGTACCTGTAGTACAAACCGGACCCACTTCCTACCGATTCGGCAAACATTTGTCCTTTTTACCCGGGGTGGACGAAAAGGTTTGAGATGTCCCGGTTGGGAGATAGTCCATGAAAGGTGGTCTAGTATTTTAGGAAAATGGGACGGTAGCATTCTGAAATGGCATTTTGGTGGTTACTTCACAAAACGACCCGTTTTTTGCACTCGGAAAATGGAAAAGGGCTTTTCTGTGCGATAAAAAGGAAAACTTCCTCCTGCAACATTGTTCTCCATACCAATGTCCACACGCATGCATAATATGGGCACAAACATCACAAACTATGTCGTGATTCAGCACATAACATTGGTCATTTGGACCGAAAGCCATGAAACCTCGAACATGATAGGTCATTTTGTGAAGGTTTTTTGAAACATGATCAATATACCAAGTCTGGTATTTTTCCTTTCAACTATGTAACATAATATGACACCACGCGAAGGATTTTCATTGTTCGGATTTTTTTTGAATTTATTATGCCCGTTTTGAATTATCTGAATTTCTAACTATGGTCAAACCGGTGTGCATGAAGATAGGGGACGAGCATCGTTTGAACTTGCATTGGATCTCTGAAGAAACCACATATTGCGAGTATAAAAATGATTTTTTCAAAAAATCATGGGCGATAGATCATGTACCTGTAGTACAAACCGGACCCACTTCCTACCGATTCGGCAAACATTTGTCCTTTTTACCCGGGGTGGACGAAAAGGTTTGAGATGTCCCGGTTGGGAGATAGTCCATGAAAGGTGGTCTAGAATTTTAGGAAAATGGGACGGTAGCATTCTGAAACGGCATTTTGGTGGTTACTTCACAAAACGACCCGTTTTTTGCGCTCGGAAAATGGAAAAGGGCTTTTCTGTGCGATAAAAAGGAAAACTTCCTCCTGCAACATTGTTCTCCATACCAATGTCCACACGCATGCATAATATGGGCACAAACATCACAAACTATGCCGTGATTCAGCACATAACATCGGTCATTTGGACCGAAAGCCATGAAACCTCGAACATGATAGGTTATTTTGTGAAGGTTTTTTGGAAACATGATCAATATACCAAGTCTGGTATTTTTCCTCTCAACTATGTAACATAATATGACACCACGCGGAGGATTTTCATTGTTCTGATTTTCAATATACTAAAGGTTCATCTTTAGTCCCGGTTGGAGGGATTTCGGCAGGCTGGGCCAGGCAGCACTAATGATAGGGGTGAGTGTCGACATTATGTCATGCGGCGTGTACCTTGTCCTGGATGGTGTCACCAACCGAAACTAAAGATGAACCTTTAGTCCCGGTTGGAGACACCAACCGGGATAAAACATGAGTCAGCACTAATAATAGGGGTGAGTGTCGACATTATTTCGTAAGTGTCGACATTATGCCGAGCTGCTTGTACTATAAATAGGCATCCTTGTGAGTCCAGTCCTCCAGCCAGTTTGAGGCATCTCCAAGATGGTTTTCGAGAGCAGGGACACCACTACGACCAGTTTCAGGGAGATGCCGACGGAGCCTAGTCCTCCGGCATCTCCGAGAAACTGGTCATAGAGGCACTCCCTAATATGTGAAATTAGTTAGCTCCCAGGCGTATTGATCTAGTTAGAGAAGTTACAAGCTACAAGATGGTTTTAGAGAGCAGGGACACCACTACGTCCAGTTTCAGGGAGATGCCGAATGATCCCAGTCCTCCGGCATCTCCGAGAAACTGGTCATACAGGCACTCCCTAATATGTGAAATTAGTTAGCTCCCAGGCGTATTGATCTAGTTAGAGAAGTTACAAGCTGCAAGATGGTTTTCGAGAGCAGGGACACCACTACGGCCAGTTTCAGGGAGATGCCAACGGAGCCCAGTCCTCCGGCATCTCCAAGAAACTGGTCATAGAGGCACTCCCTAATATGTGAAATTAGTTAGCTCCCAGGTGTATTGATCTAGTTAAAGAAGTTACAAGCTGCAAGATGGTTTTCGAGAGCAGGGACACCACTACGACCAGTTTCAGGGAGATGCCGGATCCTGGGCCTCCCAAGATCTCCAAGAAACTGGTCATAGAGGCACTCCTAATATGTGACCGCTGCGTTGGAGGTCAGATCTTAATGGTAAGTACGAATCGGGACAACTTCTTCATAGTCCCGGTCCAGCCACAAAACGGGACTAACACTCAAGACATTTATTAATATTAAAAACTGAGACTACAAAACCGGTACTAAAGGCCCCCCTATATATAGTCCCGGTCAAGCCACAAACCGCGAAAGATATCCTTCGGTGAAGCCACAAACCGCGAAAGACATGAACTAGAGTTACATAATATGAGCATGAACTTCTTGGCATATGTCCTTCCTTATGATCGATTAAGACGTAAAAAAGGAGCATCTACTATAATTAACGTAATTATTGGGTCAGTTTTCACTGTGAAGGGCGGAATTTCATCAAACTTATTATAATCTTCTGACATGTATGTCTTATCCTCGATTCCCACGATGTTTCTTTTCCCTGAAAGAACTATGTGACGCTTTGGCTCATCATATGATGTATTCGTTTACATATTTTTTCTTTTTTTCGGTCTGGAGGACATGTCCTTCACATAGAAAACCTGAGACACATCATTGGCTAGGACGAATGGTTCATATCTATAACCAAGATTGTTGAGATCCACTGTTGTCATTCCGTACAACAGGTCTATCTTTACCCCTTCCCCATTCAGGTTGACCCATTTGCAGCGAAACAAAGGGACCTTAAAAGAGACTCCATAGTCTAGTTCCCATATCTCCTCTATGTAACCATAATATGTGTCCTTTTGTCCATTCTCGTCTATTGCATCAAAGCGGACACCACTATTTTGGTTGGTTCTCTTTTTATCTTGGGCGATCGTGTAGAATGTATTCCCATTTATTTCGTGCCCTTGGAAATTCAATACAGTAGAAGATGGTGACGCGGCCAACAAGTATAGCTGATCTCCAGTAGTGGTGTCACTCAAGAGATGTGTCCACATCCAACCACCGAAAGACTTCATGTGTTCATCTGTAATCACTAATTCAGGCTTCCCCGGGTTTTTGGAGCGTAGAATATTCTTGTGTTCCTCGATATACGGAGATGCCAAGGTGGAATTATGTAGAACTGTGTAGTGTGCTTTATTGAAAGAATCCCCGTCCCTACATATCATTGCTTTCTTTCCCAGCGTGCCTTTTCCACTTAGTCTTCCCTCATGCCACGAGTCAGAAACACCAATCGGCTTAAGGTCAGGAATAAAGTCAACACAAAACTCAATGACCTCCTCTGTTCCATATCCCTTGGAGATGCTTCCTTCTGGTCTAGCACGGTTATGAACATATTTCTTTAAGACTCCCATGAACCTCTCAAAGGGGAACATATTGTGCAGAAATACCGGCCCGAGAATGGCAATCTCTTCCACTAGGTGAACCAGGAGATGCGTCATAATATTGAAGAAGGATGGTGGGAACACCAATTCAAAACTAACAAGACATTGTACCACATCCTTCTGTAACCTTGGCAGAATATCTGGATTGATTACCTTCTCAGATATTGCATTGAGGAATGCACACAGCTTCACAATGGGTACTCGAACATTTTCCGGTAGAAGCCCCCTCAATGCAATCGGAAGCAACTGCGTCATACTCACGTGACAGTCATGAGACTTCAGGTTTGGAAACTTTTTCTCTGCCATATTTATTATCCCCTTTATATTATATGAGAAGCCCGACGACACCTTGATACTGTAAAGGACTTCAAAAAAGATTTCCTTCTCTGCTTTGGTAAGAGCATAGCTGGCACGACTTAAGTGACGCCCTTTATCTGTCTTGTTTTGTGTATGCATGTTCTTTGGGTCTTTCATAATTTGTTGGTCCTCCCGTGCTTCTGGTGTATCTTTTGTCTTCCCATACACGCCTAGGAATCCTAGCAGGTTCACGCAAAGATTCTTCGTCACGTGCATCACCTCGATTGAAGAGCGGACACGTAGGACTTTCCAATATGGTAGCTCCCAAAATATAGATTTCTTCTTCCACATGGGTGTGTGTCCTGTAGCGACGTTGTTCGGAACTGATTGACCGCCGGGACCCTTTCCAAAGATTACTTCTATGTCCTTGACCATACCAAATACATCATCACCGGCAGGGAGTTCAGGCTTCTTCCGGTGATCTGCCTCACCTTTGAAATGCTTGCCTTTCTTTCTTAGGGGATGATTGGTCGGAAGAATCGTCGATTCTCCAGGTACACAACCTTCTTGCATTTATGCAAATATGTACCTTCAGTCTTATCTAAACAGTGTGTGCATGCCTTATATCCCTTGTTTGTCTGTCCTGAAAGGTTACTAAGAGCAGGCCAATCATTGATGGTTACGAATAACAACCCTCGTAGATCAAATGGCTCCTGTTTGTTCTCATCCCACGCACGTACACCTGGTTTGCCCCACAAATGTAAGAGTTCTTCAACTAATGGCCTAAGGTACACTTCAATGTCGTTGTCGGTTGCTTCGGGCCTTGGATGAGCACTGGCATCATAATGAACTTATGTTTCATGCACAACCAAGGAGGCAGGTTATAGATACATAGAGTCACGGGCCAGGTGCTGTGACTGCAGCTCTGCTCCCCAAAAGGATTCATGCCATCCGTACTTAGACCAAACCATAAGTTCCTTGCGTCACCTGCAAAGTCTGGGAAGTCTCTCTCGATTTTTCTCCACTGTGACCCATCAGCAGGGTGTCTCAACTTCCCGTCTTTCTTACGGTCTTCTTTGTGCCATCGCAACAACCTAGCATGCTCTTTGTTTCTGAACATGCGTTTCAAACTTGGTATTATAGGAGCATACCACATAACCTTAGCAGGAACCCTCTTCCAGAGGGGCTCTCCCTCAACATCACCAGGGTCATATCGTCTGATTTTATACCGCAATGCATTGCATACCGGGCATTTATCTAAATTCTCATACTTCTTACCGCGGTAGAGGATGCAGTCATTAATGCATGCATGTATCTTTTGCACATCTAATCCTAGAGGACAAAGAGTCTTCTTTGCTTCGTAGGTATTCTCAGGAAGTTTGTTATGTTTTGGAAACTTCGGCTTCATTATTTTCAGCATCTTTTCAAATGAGTAGTCAGTTAGACCACACTCTGCCTTCCATCGCAACAATTCCAGTGTGGTACCGAGCTTTGTGCTGCCATCTTTACAATTTGGGTACAACAATTTCTTGTGATATTCTAACATGCCCTCTAACTTCAACTTCTCATTTTCTGTTTCATAGTCTCGCCTTGCATCAGAAATGACCCTACCAAGTTCATCAGCCGGCTCATCTGATGCCCGTTCTTCACCTCCTTCCTCTCCATTGTCTTCCATTGCAGTATCACCGTATTCAGGAAACATACGATGATAGTTGTTATCATCATCTTCTTCTTCACCATCTTCCATCATAACCCCTCTTTCCCCGAGCTTGGTCCAGCAATTATAGTTGGGCATGAAACCTTTCATAATCAGGTGGCCGCGAATGATTTTCGAGGAATAGTACTCCTTGTTGTTCAGACATTGCACACATGAACAACGTATAAAACCATTCTCTTTGTTTGCCGTAGCCACATCGATAAATTTATCCATGCCTTTCATATACCCGGCTACGCGTCGGTCACCGTACATCCATTCCCGACCGTTCATCTGCATCATATAAGTAAGTTTATCAAAAACAGGACATCATAAATAGTGAAATTACCAATTCACATCGACACATGCATTGTATCAATGACAGAGAAAAGATAAGATTGCTAACCTCGATCGAGGAAAATAAAGAGGAGAAATCTCAAGTGCGTCTCGGACACCTTCTATATTTTTGTTTTATGAGAAATTGAACGGGATCATTCACTCAAACATTTCATCAAACACCTTGAATGCATGCATAGGGAAAAAAACTAGCACACCCCTCACACCTTCCACCAAGAAAAAACAGAGTGAAGGCAAAGGGCTGGGGCATTGCATTTATAGAGGGTGAGAGCATACGCCCGGTTTGTAACACAAACCGGGACTAAAGGTGTGTGCCACGCCACGTGGCTGACGCCCAACCTTTAGTCCCGGTTTGTGTTACAAACCGGGACGTATGCCCCTTACCAACCGAGATGCATGCCTCCGGGCCCCGTGCCCGCTCGAACCGGGGCAGCGTGCGGCATTAGTCCCGGTTAGTGGTGTGGCAGGACTAATGCTCTGAGGGGGAGCGAACGGATGGCCTGTTTTCTACTAGTGTATGTCTAATGGAACGCCCGAACTATGTGACTCATGGAATCTACTAGGCAAGTTAGTCAGTCATGAGGTTGTCCAGGCCCCGTGTGGTTGTACGCTCGTCTTGGTTCCAGAGGCAAGAACTCAGGTCCTAGTGGTGGCGAGCATGGGACTAGAAAAACCACATCCCACCGTGGCCTCCCATACAAGCCTTAGCATGTTTAACTCATCTCACTTATCTCATCTCATCACGTTCTCCTGTCATACTAGATTCTCTGCATCTGATACATCATCTGGATGGACCAGAACTAACAGTTATGCATGGCTAAGCAGAACACACATGATAGCTCTAGCAGTGCACACGAGCCAAACCTAGTTATGCTAGGAGAAGTGTATCAAGTAATATAAGCTCAAAGGGAGTATGCAATAGATATGATACTCTATCTATCGATAAAAGACCATAGTAGAATCGAGAGGGGCAGATGGGCCTCTGGCCACCTCGGCAGCCACACACACGCGAGAGGGGCCTAGGGGAATTTCCACCGGGGTAGAGGTTACCCACTGCCACTGACGGGTGTGGCCGAGGCCACGTTGGCATGCCACGCAGGTGCCACGCGGGCCTCGCCGGAGAACGGCCAGGCGGCGGCGCGGGACGGCGGTTGACGTTGAACTAGGAGGCGCGAAGGTGCGGGTTCAAACGAGCTCATCGGGGGAAACCTAAAACTGGCGGCAGAACTACGTATTGGCCATCGGTGGCTTGCCGGCGACATGGACAAGAGGCGGCCGACGGTGGCACTCGGCTAGAGGACAGTCCAGAGGGGGAGGGAAGGCACATAGAGGTGCCTGAGCACCGCACGCTCACCGTGATGCTCGTGGAGGGCTCGGGAAGCTCGGGGGAGGCCGGAATCAGTGGCGAGGACCGTGACCAGTGTCAAAGAAGAAGGCGACGACAACATCGATTTGTGAAGCTCTAGCTCGATTCCTCTGGCGAGTCGAGGTAGGCGAACACGATGGTGCTGAAGGCGTGCTCGGCTGGCCTCGGGGCGGAGACGAGCGACGGCAAGGGGCGTAGCCCGAGACTAGGGTTTCGCCAGGGAGATAAAAACGGAAGAGGGAGGTCGCACGGCAGAGCGGAAGAGGATAAGGGTGGATCAGGGGGTCGGCGTGGTTCTTATCGGCCTCCAGAGCGACGGCATCGCATCGCAACAAGCGGCGCAAGTGTCGGCAGCGGTGTCGGTGCCGCGACATGGAGCTACTTGTCCTAGCGAGGAAGACGACGAAACGGATCGGTGAAGGGGTACGGGCCGCTGTGGGCTGCGGACGGGCCAGTATTGGCTGCAAGAGCGGAAGAGAGAGAGAGGAGAGCAAGATGGGCTCGGCCCAGTTAGCTGGCTGACTCTGTTTTTTATTTACAAATTGTTTTTCTTTTTCTGTTTTCTAATATCTCTTTTGCAATTCATTTTGAATTCTGTTTTGGTATATTTCAAAAATACCAGAGGACATTATTATACAAAATATTGTAAGGACCCTTTTATTCAATTTGGGCCCCATTATTTTGGTAGTTTTCAAAATATAAAACTATTTGAACAAGTTTCAAAGAGAGAGGGAAACTAGGGTTTAGGGTTTTATCTATTTCTTCCTTGCATGCATTCTTTAATATGATGCTCATGAATGCACAAACAAAACCCTAATACTGTTTATCTAAAACTGGGGTGTTACACGGTGGCGGCGGCACTATGGAAATTTTTGTGCAGATCTGATCCGCGTGGGGTTTACGTCTCGGGGAGACGTATATATAGGCGAAAGGGCAAGGTCGGAGGAGCCTCGTGGGGCCCACACCATGGGTTGGCGCAGCCAAGGGTGGGCCCACTCCACCCTATGGTGTGGCCGCCTTGTTGCCCTCCTCCGTCTCTCCTTCGGTCTCCATGTTGCATCTGGAAAAATAGTGACTTTGGCTTTTGTTCTGTCCAATTTCTGAAACCAAAAATAGCAGAAAACAGGCAACTGGCACTGCGGCATCTTGTTAATAGGTTAGTCTCAGAAAATGTATAAAAATACCTCAAAGTGTACACAAGCTATACCTCAAAGTGTAAACGTATCTATAATTTTTTATGTTCCATGCTTGTATACACTTTGAGGTATTTTTATATGTTTTCTGGGAGTAACCTATTAACAAGATGCCACAGTGCCAGTTGCCGGATTTCTTATGTTTTTGTTTCCAGAAAAGGCAGAAAATCAATATTCTCGGAATTGGAGTGATCATCCCGGAGGCCTTCTTCATCACCATGCCAGCCTCCGGTATGATGCGTGAGTAGTTCCACCTTGGACTACGGGTCCATGTAGTAGCTACATGGTTGTTTCTCCTCCTTTGTGCTACCATGTTTAGATCGTGTGAGCTTCATTCATGATCAAGATCATCTATTTGTAATCATGCATGTTGTGTTTGCGGGGATCCGATGTATATATAGATTACTATGTCAGGTTGGTTAATGGTTCTATGTTATTTATTCTATCATGTCTATGTTGTTTGTGATCTGGTATGCTCTCCGTTTCTAGTAGCTATCTTGGCCAAGTAGATGCTAGTGAATCTAGGAGGGTGTATTTATGCTCGATAGTGGGTTCATGCCTCTATTTAATCTAGGGAAGTGACAGAAATCTCTAAGGTTGTAGATGTGCTATTTCTACTAGGGGGAAAACAACGATCTCTTGTTCATGGAACAAGTGGATTGTTTACCTTACACACTTTGCTTAAAGCAGTTATCCGTTGCTTGCAACTTAATACTAGAGGGGGTTCGGATGATAACCTGAAGGTGGATTACTAGTCATAGATGTAGTTGGATGGCGGTCTATGTATCTTGTTGTATTGCCCAATAAAATCTCATAGGATCATGAATGTCTAGTATTGCATTGTTATGCCTTGCTCTGTCCTGGCAATTGCCCCGCTGTAATTTGTTTACCCAGCATGCCATGTTTGTTTATCTTAAGGAGAACACCTCTAGTGAACTATGGACCCCGGTCCAATCTTTACCATTGATACATCTTCCACTATTACTGTTTACTTTCTGCAAACCACCATTACCTTCTACACCTTATAGTTAATCCTTTGTTTTTAGCAAACTGGTGAGATTTACAACCTCACTGTTTGTTGGGGCAAAGTCTTGAGTTTGTGTTGTGCAGGTTTCCAATTTTCTAGCAACACATTTGGGTTGTTTCCTTCCTCCTACTGGTTCGATAACCTTGGTTTCTTTCTGAGGGAAGACTTGCTGCTATACTCATCATACCTTCCTCTTAGGGTCTCCCAACGAAGCTCTACAGTGATCAGAGCGCACCAAGCTGTTTTCTAGCGTCATTTCCGGGGAATTAAAGAAGAAACTCCATGTCGACAACACGCCATCAAAGTGTTTTCTGGCGCCGTTGCTGGGTAGGCTAAGGACAGCTTCACAAGGGGAGTCCTTCACAACCTTTCTCTTTACTTTGTTTTTGTTTTGCTTACTTTCTTTTGCCTTGTTTTGTTTGCCTCTTTTTATCAATAACTCCAAAGAAAATTAGTTTAGTTTGGTTTGCTTTCTCTTATCAAAAACACAAAAAAATAGTTCCTACTCTAGTTGCTGCTGCTGTTGGTTTACTCCACCTTTGCTAAAATGAACTCTGCTAAGAACACCAAGTTGTGTGACTTCACTAGCACAAACAACAATGATTTCATAAGTACTCATATTGCTCCACCTGCTCCTGATGCTACCTTTTATGAAATTAAGCCTGCTTTGTTGAATCTTATGTTGAAAGAGCAATTTTCTAGTGCTAGTTCTGATGATGCTGCTGCCCACCTCAATAACTTTGTTGAACTTTGTGAGATGCAAAAATATAAGGATGTAGATGGAGATATTATTAAGCTCAAGTTGTTTCCTTTCTCCTTGAGAGGAAAAGCTAAAGAATCATTGCTATCCTTGCCTGGAAATAGTATTGATTCTTGGATTAAGTGCAAAGATGCTTTTATTGGAAAATACTATCCTCCTGCTAAGATTATATCTATGCTTAGTGAAATAATAAAATTTAAACAACTTGATAATGAGCATGTTGCTCAATCTTGGGAAAGAATGAAATCTTTGGTTAAGAATTGTCCCACTCATGGACTTACTGCTTGGATGATTATTCAGACTTTTTATGCAGGTTTAAACATCTCTTCAAGAAACCTGTTGGATTCAGCTGCTGGGGGTAACTTTATGACCATTACTTTGGGTGATGCAAAAAACCTCCTTGATAATATGATGGTCAACTATTCTGAATGGCACACTGAGAGAGGTCAACATGGTAAGAAGGTAAATTCTGTTGAAGAAACCTCCTCTTTGAGTGATAAGATTGATGTTATCATGGCTATGCTTGTTAATGGAAAAGCTCCTATTGATCCAAATAATGTTCCCTTAGCCTCTCTGGTTGCTCAAGAAAAGCAAGTTGATGTGAACTTCATTAGAAACAACAATTTCAACAACAATGCTTATAGGAATAATTTTAGTAGTAACAATAATTATAGGCCTTATCCTCCTAATAATGGAAATACCTATGGAAACTCTTACAAAAATACTAGAAGTGCTCCGTCTGAACTTGAAGTCATGCTCAAAGTCTTTATTAGTAAACAAACCACTTTCAACAAGACTGTGGAGGAAAATCTTTTGAATGTTGAGAAAAATATTTCCTCTTTGTCTGAAGCACAGTCCTCTTTGATTAATAGAATGGATGCTAAACCTGAAACTTTGGAAAGTACCTTTTACTGCTACTCATGCCATAGAAGTTACTATTGATGAAAATGTTAGACTGTTAGCTCAACTACATGTTAAGTGGGAAAGAGAAGCTGAAATTGCTAGAAACAATAGTGTGTGCATTATCACCACCACCAATATGGATTCCACCAAACCACGAGAAGTCCCTATTCCTCCTACCACAATGCCTAAACCCAATGAGTCTACTACCAGTGATGCTAAGTTTGATTTTGATCTTGATGGTTGCAATATTTTTGAAGTGATTATGTTCCTACAAAAGCTTGCTAGAAGTCCTGATGCTAGTGATATGAATGTAGCTTTCACCAAACACATTAACTCTTATTAAAATTAAGGAAGAAAAGTTGAAAGACAAAGCCTATATTCCTAGGAAAGTAGAATATAGTTGGGAATCCATCATTAATATGCAAGTGAATGACATTGATCTCAAAGCTTCATGTGACATTGGTTCTAGTGTCTCTATTATGCCTAGAAAGATTTATGAAATGCTTGATTTGCCACCTTTGGAAGATTGCTATTTGGATGTCCCACTTAATGATAATGCTAAAAAGAAACTCATGTGGAGTGTTAATGATGTTCTTATTATGGTTAACAATGCTTATGTGCCTGTCGATTTCTATGTTTTGGATGTTGAATACAATGCTTCTTGTCCTATTACTTTGGGAAGACCTTTTCTTAGAACTGTTGGTGCCATCATTGATATGAACGAAGGCACCATTAAATATCAATTTTAATTCAATAAAGGTATTAAAAAATTCCCTATGAGGAGAGAGAAGTTGCTTTTTTATCCTCCTTTGAAAGCAAGGTTTGGTGTTAATGCTTCTTCATTTGAAAATACTTGATTCTTGCTTCTTGTGCCTAACTTAAAGGCGTTAAATAAAATTACTTCTTGGAAGATAACCTAAAAGTTTTAGTTGAGTATTGGAAGTTATTACCTCTATAATAACCTCTCCTTATCCTTTTTATTTGCGTTTTGTGCCAAGGATAACCTCTAATGAGAGAGAAGTAAGATTTGGGGAGTTGCTATCCCAAAACAGATTTTTGTGCTCCAATGTAAAAATTCGTGTAAAATCTCTGTAAGTCAGAGTGAGCTGTAATTTTCCTAATAAATACCCCAGGTTGTTATATAACTTTCTTTAGTTCAACACTTTTTTATTTTAGCAACATAAGGTCTATGAAAAAATTGGTTTCTACCTACTGGTCTGTTTTGATGGATTTCTGCCATTATTTGCATTTGCTTCTTATTGATTCCTTTTTGGGTTCTTTTTGGGAAATTGAGATTTTTGAGGGAATTCCTACATTATCTTGTGTCTTTAATGAAAGTTTTGCTGTTTTGAAACGAAACTCCAAAGGTCCATTATCTTTTGAATACAATAATGTTGCTAATGAAGATTGTGTGAAGTTTTGTATGAAGGAAAATTTCCAGGTGTAGATGAAGAATGATGTAATGAGATGAATACTGGACAAAATCTCAAGCTTGAGGATGCCACCCCATGTCACCCCAAGAAATATTCAAGAGGTACAAGCGTCAAAGCTTGGGATTCCCAAGGCATCCCCTTCTTCATCAATAAAAATCTCACGTCTTTCTAGACACTTCATTTTTATTGTTTCATGCACAGTTGTGTTGTTCTTGGAGCATATATTTTTTGTTTTTGGTTTTTGTTTGCTTAGTTTGCTTGAATAAATTAGTTGGACCCTCGTTTTCGCTGTGTTGTTTCAAATAAGTTGATTGGTGTTAGACAGGAGTAGGAAGTTATTGCTTTAGTAGAACAAGAGGAGCTTGCTTTGACTGTGACTTAGACTATATCATGTCATGCTAGATGTTGTTTTGACCTTATTCTAGTGATTATTGCTATACCATGACTTGTTCCAAACAATTAGGATTGCTTAATGTGCCTTGAAGGAATCATGCGTTATTTTAGCATACAAAAGGATAGTATTTTTGTATTCTCCTTTGATGCTTTGTTTGGGTTGACTTGGCACATGCTCACACCATGTTATGACTATGAACCAGTCACCATAGCCTCTATGATCATTTAGTTTTTGACTTGTGGTACCACGTTATGCTTTGATTAGTAATGTTTTGTCGCTCTGCATGATTATGGCCATTATTGCTCTCTTATTTGGTCGCTCATAGTCTTTTGCTAGCCTCCAATTGTATGAGTAAGCTCTACTCATGCATCCAACTCCCAATAAACCAAGTTATTCCAAATTGTCCACTATAAATTCCTATACATGGTGTGTTACACCATTCCAAGTTTATTATTGTTTTATCTATCTTCCAAATTAAACTTGTGATGTGAAAGTTAGTGATGAAAGCTCTCACAAACTTGATGGCACACTTTATTTTTCTTGCCCCGAATAAACTTGAACCATTGTGTCATATATGATGTATATGCTTGCACTTATATGTTGGAATTAGCATAACTATGATATCATGGGGAACGCTTTCAACATTGCACTTGTACATTATACCCAATTGATATCATGTTGTTTTGTTTATGGATGTCGTCAGCGTGAAATGAAAGTGGAGCTTGTAAGTCCATGGAGTTATGTATGTGTGTTAGAGAAACTCCTGAGCCGCTAGCCTAAGCCATGCCAAATCATGGTGGAAACTTGTAGCATCACCATAGTGAGCAATCTATGAAGCATTCTTCTTATAAACAAAGAGATAGAGATTTAGAAAAATAAAAAAATGATAAAAGAGGAAAGAGAGAAAAAACACCATTTTCCCATGGTAAATAAGAAGATTGCTGAGATGCTCATTGTCTACTTTCCTTGCCATTTTGATTATGGGATAGATCATGTATCATGTGCAAGGGGTACCCCGTTGGCGGTTCTCTATGATACACATGTACTTACTATGACAAGAACTTACCGGTAACTAAACTTGAGTAGCATGAGGACCGGACCTCGTATTCAAGGGACATGAGATTGTCAACTTATACTTTGTTCAGCATATACTCCATAGTTTTTTCACTTTAACCTTAATCACTTCAAGATTCTTATGATAGGGGCAATGAGAGCTGAAAGCTAACAAGTACCATAATTTTCTAAAGCTCTTTATGAGACTTGAAATCCCTGCTTTCCTTTTATGAAGGGCCTTTCTTACACTATTATATTGAGTCTCCACCTTCTATCCCTAGGCACCAATTAAGAGAGCATAGTTGCCATTCTTAGTTCTATGTGCATTGTCCCAAAACTTATTGATTGATGCGTATTGTTGGTATTACTTGCTCATGAACTATTTGTATCTAGTCACTCTTATGAACTTTGAAGGTGTCCTATGCATTTATTTGTTACTCCATGAGGGACAAGCTCAATGCCACTATGCTATGTTTTCTATATGTGAAACAAACAAACGTCTTTCAATGCATTATTATTCATGATCTTTGTTTGTAACCTTTCATGTTGCATGCATAGTTACTTTGTCTTACTGGTAGAACTTCCTCTTTCATTCTCATGTTTAGAGTACTTTGATCCCAGCTTTCAATGCTTGCAAAAGGTTTGATCTTGATTTTCATGGTGCATGTCACCTCAAAAGTTAATCTTTTTATCACTTACCTACTCGAGGACTGATACGTTGGAAGCGTATCTATAATTTTTGATGCTCCATGCTTGTTTAGTATGTACTTTGCTTTACTTGTCTACACTTTGAGGTGCTTTGTACATGTTTTCTGGTACTAACGTATTAACAAGTTGCAACAGTGCCAGATGCCTGTTTTCTACTGTTTTTTGTTTCAGAAAAGTTAGTAAAGAAATATTCCCGGAATTGGACGGGACAAACGTCAAAGTCAATTACTTTCCGTGGGAAACAAGAAGTCCATAGGGGAGCCGGAGAGGCCGGCCAGGGCATCCAGACCCCCCCCAGGCGCGGCCAGGAGTGGACCTGCGCCTGTCTAGGGTTTGGCCCCCCTGGTCGCCTCCTCGGCCTCCCCCTTTGCCTATAAGAAGCCCCCAATGCAGAAACCCTGGGCACCCAATCAAATCTCCACGAAAACGTCTGTAGCCGCCGCCACCATCGTCCCTAGATTGGGGGGATCTGAAGTTCTTCCCGGCACCCTGCCGGAGGGGAGATCATCTCGGAGGCCTTCTCTCCAGTATGATTCATGAGTAGTTCCACCTTGGACTATGGGTCCATGTAGTAGCTAGATGGTTGTATCTCCACCTTTGTGCTTTCATGTATAGATCTTGTGAGCTCCGTTCATGATCAAGATCTAATCTATTTGTAATCATGCATGTTGTGTTTGCGGGGATCCGATAGATATTGAGATTATTATGTTGGTTTGATTAATGGTTTTGTCTTTATGATTCTATCATGTCTGTGTTGTTTGTGATCTTGTATGCTCTCTGTTGTTAGTAGCTATCTTGGCCAAGTAGTTGCTAGTGACTCCAAGAGGGGGTATTTATGCTCGATAGTGGGTTCATGCCTCTAGTTTCCAAGGGAAGTGACATAAATCTCTTTGGTTGTAGATGTGTTGTTGCTAATAGGGAGAAAACAACGGTCTCTTGTTCATGGAACATGTGGACTGTTTACCTTACACACTTCGCTTAAAGCAGTTGTCTGTTGCTTGCAACTTAATACTAGAGGGGGTTCAGATGATAACCTGAAGGTGGACTTCTAGTCATAGATGCAGTTGGATGGCGGTCTATGTATCTTGTTGTATTGCCCAATCGAATCTCATAGGATCTTTCTGACTAGTAATTGCATTGTTATGCCTTCCTCAGTTTGACGTCTTCACTAGGGAGTCCTTCACTTCCATTCTCTTTACTTTGTTTTTAGTTTGCTTTGTTTGTTTTGCTTGGTTTTGTTTGCCTCTTTCCAAAAAAAACCAAAAAATAGTCTAGTTTGGTTTGCTTTCTTTATTCAAAAACACAAAAAAATTAATTCCTGCTCTAGTTGTTACCATGTCTGGTTTTGGACCAGCCTTTATTTCCCCTATGATAGAAATCTCCACTTTTAAGCAAAAAATTTAGGAAAGTTTTAAGGAATCTTGGTCTAGAATCTCTGCTTTTTAGAGGGAAACTGAGCCTGAGGTAAGCCTCAGTTTGGTTATTGATAGTTTCTACTACGGTATTACTATTAGATATGCTTTGGATGCTGTGGCTGAGAAAGATTTTTTTGCTATGTACTAAGGATGAAGATTTTGATGCCATAAGAAAATTAATCATGATTTATGGTACACCTGGCAAGTCTGATTCCTCTTTCACAAATATTTTTGCAAGGTTGAACACTCTTGAGACCGGTATTGCTGCTATGAATAGTTTCTATCACACGCTTAGGGCTTACCATGATTATGTTCCCATAAATTCTGAGCCTTCAAAGTGGTTTCCCACAATTAAAGCCTCAATAAACACTACACTTTTTGATGCTCGCTGTGATATCATGTCTGAATTTTGTCTAATGCCTAAAGATATTTATGATTCCTTGAGTCTTTGGGGTCTTATTGAAGGAGGATGTCACATCCCAAAATTTTCCAAATTTTGAAATGTGAAAAATAAATAAACAAAATAAATAATGGTTGAAATTTAGGGTGAGAAGAAACTTTTTGATTCCAAATGGAAACCTCAAAACCTATTTTGATTAAATAAAATCATAAAGGGATTTAAAAATATAAGCAAATAATAAATAAAGTTATAAAAGTTGGAATCACCATTTTTGGATCTTTAAATAAAAAGATATGGTTTTTATAAGCAAAGGTAGAAATAATGAATAAGGACTATTTTTAAAAGAGCCAAATTAAATCTTGGCCAAGCATTTAAAATAAAATATTTTGTTTGATAAAAATAGTAAAGGTTTATTTAAATAAAACTATGAGGATTTATTTATATCCAAATTTCATTCAAGTAAAGACATTTTCCTATTTTGAATGATCATTAAAAACTTATTAAAGTATTTTTAAATTATTTTTCAAAGTGTTATGTTTTTAATAAAACCTACTGAAAAGATTTTTGTAGAAATTTAGATTTCAAATAGAGTTTTTAAAATATATTAAATCCTATTTGAAATAAAGACTAATGTCTATTTATTTAATTATTAGATCCTAAAATAATAAAAGAATTATTTTATTTTGGACTTTGGAGTATGATAATAAACAGAATTAAAACATACCCAAAGCTTGGTGGTGGTTTGAATTCAAATGGAGTTTGAATTGTTTGAATGAAAATCAATCAGTTAAATAGAAATAGAAAAAGAAAAACAATCGGTATAAAAAAAAGAGAAATGAAGCAGCCCAGCCAGCAGGCCCAGTCCAGCCCACTCGCAGCCCACCTGCTCACCCCTTTGGCGAAACGTTTTCTTACCCAGTATCTCACACGCGCAATCACTGACCAGCAGGCCCTACTCCCACTTCCTCCACCTCGCTGACGGACAGACCCCACACGACTGTGCTTCGTTTCCACCCGCGACCAGCTCCTCGCTGCCGTTCCCAGGCGATTAACTCCGGCATTGAATTCGCTTAATTGGCAGCGTTAATCTCTCTAGTAACCATGCCAAAAAAAAACGCCTACGCCCCCTCTCTCTTTTCCCCCAAGCGCCATCTCCTCTCTACCACCGGGCTGCCGCAATCGCGAGCTCGAACCCTCTCTGCTCCGACGAGGTCCTCCATTGATTCCGGTGAGGACAGTCACCCTCTCGGCCCTTGCTTTGCACGAGCTTGACCAGTAGACTCATGCGCATCTCCCAGTGCCAACCGCTTGGCCGCGCCCGCTCCACAACGTCGGCAGCAAACTCTCCTGAGCACCACCGACGTCTGCCACTTCTCCGGCGAACATCCCAGGTAACATTAGATCGCCCTGAACTCCCTCGTTGATGCTCCTGTAATCCCCGCACTCGGCCGCATCTAACTACACCCTCCTCTTGCCTTCGGGTAGCCTGCAGCCCCACCTCCGACGACAACCAGAGACACCCGACGCCATCTCAAACTCCGGCGAGCAATCCCTCTAGAACCCGTGCGCCCCTTGAACGATAGAGACCACCTTGAGCATCAACGCGTCACTGCGATCACTGTGAGATACACCTCCATCTCCCTCGCTTCCTGTAGCCGCCGCAACACCGTGGCTAGAGCGCCACCGCCTCTCGCTGTCGTGCTAGCGCCGCCCATCTGTGGTTGTGTGCTCTGAACCGTTGGATTTCAATCGTGTGTACGCGATAGATCACTTAAATGAAGGGGTACGAAACGATCTGCGCCGTACGATTTAAGTGAGATCTAACACATCGCATCTGTCGATCCCAATGAAGCGGTATCTCCCAATGAGGTTAAGACACGTGGCCTAGGTGTGGATTTAAAAACAGAAATGTTCTATTAGATATTTGATTTTATAAAATTCATAACTTTTAATCTACACGTCCAAATTTTGCAAATTTTATATCACTAGAATCAACAGGACAAGAACTTTGCAACCATGCACTTTGTTTAATGTTTTGCTTCTGCAAAATTGGTTGAAATTGCAGAAACTTGTGTAGGCATAATTTGAATATAAAATTTGTTCTAGAAATATTTTTAAGGTGAAATCTTTGCTAAATGGTTTGTTTTGAACCTACTGACCATAGAAACCAACCTTTGGGCTTAGAAACTTATTTGGTGAGGCTAAGGAATAAATCCTTGATTTACACCATTTCTAGCTAAATAAAATTATTGAATATGGTTTAGAAAAGATTTTTGAGTACAACCTTTGGGAAATGATGTGATTCAAACCTTCTGACCCTAAACACCAAGTTTTGAGAATTAAAATATATTTGATGAACCCTATGAAATTATTACTTTGCTAAAAGATATTTTCAACAACATAAAATATTACCTTAGCATAATATTTGGTTTATGAGGTGAAACCTTTTGCAAATGGTTTTACCACATTTGTAAATGATCAATATGGACTTTAAAATGGTTAAAGCCTAATAGAAACCACTTCTCTAAATAAAACCATATTTTGCATGCTTGCATGTATTGCCATGTTTTTGATATTTTACGTGGTGAAATTGTTTGAATGCTAGTTGAATATGTGTTTGCTTGATTGAATTGTAGTGAAGTTAGAAGAGTTTGATATTTGCAAGATCAAGAAGTGAACCAATATTCTCTACTACAAAGGCAAGTGACACTATCATACAAGTCCTACTATTTTCATTACACTTAGTGGATTTTGTAACATGCATGATATGACTACTATATTTTATGCTATGCTAAATTCTATTAGGATATCCTTATATCTTACTTAGTGAAAACATTGTAGTTGTAGTATGCTTAGACCTGCTATATATTTGGGATGGAATACATGATATGATTACATGAAGTGTTGGAAAAATATATGTTTTATATAATAAAACAAGTACTCAATGAACCACCTGGGTGGAATGAGGATACTCAATTTTGGACAAGGTGGCAACAAAGGGAACCATGTTTATATGGCTATCTTTTTGTATGTGCACTAGAAGAAAACCACCCAGGGACTTAGAGATTGAACAAGTTTCTCGTACAGTGGCTTCCGTGTACAGCCACATGCTAAATGGGCTCTGGCTTAGTCAACTACATAGTGGAAGACCCATGCATTGGCATCTTCAGGTTAACTAGAATTGTGTAGGGAAATATATCCCTACATTGGTGCCTGGTTGACAAGCTAGCATTGTGTATTGGGAGGACTCCTATGGAAAGACTTTGTCACATTCTCGATCTGTCGGTACTCCATTTTGGTGAGTACTTATCCAGCGGCCACTCGTGGCGTCAAGACGAGATTGTGTCATGTGGGTAAAGTGTACAACTTCTGCAGAAGATCAAATTCTAAGTACTTAGCCGTGTCCCCAGTTATGGACAACTCTGAGCAACTAAGGCCTAAAGCTATGGAAGATCTCGACATTCCAATTTATCAAAGTAAAACTTGATGGTGACAACAAGGAATTAGAAGCACTTGGAGTTTTCCAAGGAGTTCAGAAAGATTTTCAAAAGATCAAAACTATTTTGAAAAGATATGATAAAACTATATTGCTTTCTGCAAAAGAGCCTAAACCCTACTTAGCCAAATATGCATGTAATGATAGGATCCACTTATTTCTACATAGTAGTGAAACTTACCAATACAATTCAAATGTATTGACCCTTGTGGCTACAACTTATTATGTTGCAGGTATGTTTGATGTTAGTGAAGTGTGTGTTGAATAGGATTACAAGTCTACAACCAACATGATTGCCTGTGGCACTTTGAAGATGAAGGACTCCATGTTATAGTTATTTCTGCTGCATTGTAATGAGTTAGCCAAATGAGCAATGTAAGATGTAATGAATTATTTTATTCCTGGTTATAAAGTTGTATTATGACCTTTGTTTCTTGATATTACATCTTAACTATGGATGCTAGCTATTGATCTAGGGACTAGCATTGTAAACACAGGGATCTCTACCTTACTAAAGGTTGGGACCTCTACAGATGGTATCAGAGCACTATGTTGCCTGTAGTATTGTAACCCTAGGATTGGACAAAACCCCTTAGAAAAATAGGAGTCATTTTTGTTCCAAAACTTATTTACAAACAATCTGGTAAACTCTTTCCTCAACCTTTTGGTTTTGAATTCTACACCTCTTCCTTTTCAATTTGATGGACAAAGCCTCTACCATGACCAATGACTTCAACTTTGGTTTCACCAAGGACTTCAACTTAGACATCACTAAGGACTACAAGTGAGAACCAAGATACATTAGATTGCCCACCAAAAACATTTATGTCATGTTAGTGTATGGAACATATTAACCTATGAGGTATGACTATACTAAGTTAATTATTTCAAGAAAACTTGTTGTTTCCTTCAACTCATGAGTTAAGCTCATAAGTGGCTAAGTGAATAGTTGCTTGTCGATTGCTTGATTGTTTGATTGAATTTTATTGTTTTGGGTGGTGTGTTAGAACTTCTTTAGATCTATCCATCATTACTTATCCCTATCAAACCAACAGATGCCTCCCCGTCGTGCCAACCCCAACCAAAACAACAACAACAACGTCACTCCCGAGTTGCAGCAGTTGATGACAGGACAAACTCAATTGATGCAGATGATGACACAGTTTATGCAAAATCAGAATCAGAACAACAATAACAACAACAACAACAACAACAACAACAACAACAACAACAATCAGAATAATCCTCCAACTCATGACATGCTCACCAGCTTTTTGAAACTAAGACCTGCAAGGTTCTCTGGAACAACTGACCCAATGCTAGCCAATGATTGGTTACGTTTGGTGAACAAGGACTTAGTGACTGTTGGCTGCACTGACGAATAAAAAGTTAGGTTTGCAGCATATCTGCTTGAAGGACCAACAATAACATGGTGGGACAACTTTCTGATCACCACTCCCCTTGAGGATGTGACTTAGGATATTTTTGAGGATGGTTTCTGTACAGCTCACATCTCATCCGGAGTGATGAACATGAAGAAAAAGGAGTTCCACAATCTGAAACAGCGTCACCTTAGTGTGGCTGAGTATATTGAAGAATTCAACAATCTGGCACGCTATGCACTGGATGAAGTTGACACAGATGCCAAGAGAAAGGAAAATTCCTTTAAGGACTTAATGATGAGTTGAACCTGCAGCTAGCTGTTGCCTATGTCCCAACTTATCAATCACTCTGTGACAAAGCCACCATTTTGGAAAACAAGATGAATCAAGTTGAGAACAGAAAGAGGAAGCATAAACTCAAGTATCACTCAGGATCATCACAAAAGAAGCGTTCATTCAAAAAGAGCAATGAGAATTCTGAACCACATCAGCATCACCACAACAACAATGGAAGTGATAATAATGGAAATGATACTGACAATGGAGATGACCTTGGTCAGAACCAACATGACACTTTCAGGAAGAAGGACATTAGCCAGTTGCAGTGCTATAATTGTAAGGAACTTGGACACTATGCATCAGACTGTCCTGAGAAGAAAAAGAAAAAGCATGCTAGAAATTCCAATGGAAATGACTCCAATGTGACCCAGAAAGGACATGTGAACCACATTGACATGGATGGGAACCTTGAAGAGATAGAAGAAGTGGATGTCAGGAATTAGTTAACTCAGTTGAGCCAAATAAGGATTCCTTGTCTAGATATCAAGTGTTGAACCCATAGTCAAGTGAACCATCAATGTAACCCTATGAGACTTTCTTTTAAGGGTGGTAGTACCCTAGTTGTCTTCAAGCCAACTTGTAACCCTAGCCTTCCCAAATCTCGGGACGAGATTTCTTTTAAAGGTGGTAGCCTGTCACATCCCAAAATTTCCCAAATTTTGAAATGTGAAAAATAAATAAACAAAATAAACAATGGTTGAAATTTAGGGTGAGAAGAAACTTTTTGATTCCAAATGGAAACCTCAAAACCTATTTTGATCAAATAAAATCCTAAAGGGATTTAAAAAGATAAGCAAATAATAAATAAAGTTATAAAAGTTGGAATCACCATTTTTGGATCTTTAAATAAAAAGATATGGTTTTATAAGCAAAGGTAGAAATAATGAATAAGGACTATTTTTAAAAGAGCCAAATTAAATCTTGGCCAAGCATTTAAAATAAAATATTTTGTTTGATAAAAATAGTAAAGGTTTATTTAAATAAAACTATGAGCATTTATTTATATCCAAATTTCATTCAAGTAAAGACATTTTCCTATTTTGAATGATCATTAAAAACTTATTAAAGTATTTTTAAATTATATTTCAAAGTGTTATGTTTTTAATAAAACCTACTGAAAAGATTTTTGTAGAAATTTACATTTCAAATAGAGTTTTTAAAATATATTAAATCCTATTTGAAATAAAGACTAATGTCTATTTATTTAATTATTAATAGATCCTAAAAGAATAAAAGAATTATTTTATTTTGGACTTTGGAGTATGATAATAAACAGAATTAAAACATACCCAAAGCTTGGCGGTGGTTTGAATTCAAATGGAGTTTGAATTGTTTAAATGAAAATCAATCAGATAAATAGAAATAGAAAAAGAAAAACAATCAGTATAAAAAAATAGAAAGGAAGCAGCCTAGTCCAGCCCACTCGCAGCCCACCTGCTCACCCCTTTGGCGAAACGTTTTCTTACCCAGTATCTCACACGCGCAATCACTGACCAGCAGGCCCCACTCCCACTTCCTCCACCTCGCTGACGGACAGACCCCACATGATTGTGCTTCATTTCCACCCGCGACCAGCTCCTCGCTGTCGTTCCCAGGCGATTAACTCCGGCGTTGAATTCGCTTAATTGGCAGCGTTAATCTCTCCAGTAACCATGCATACATAAATGCCTATGCCCCCTCTCACTTTTCCCCCAAGCGCCATCTCCTCTCTGCCACCGGGCTGCGACAATCGCGAGATCGAACCCTCGCTGCTCCGACGAGGTCCTCCATCGATTCCGGCAAGGACAGTCATCCTCTCGGCCCTTGCTTTGCACGAGCTTGACCAGCAGACTCCTGCGCATCTCACAGTGCCAACCGCTTGGCCGCGCCTGCTCCACAACGTCGGCAACAAACTCGCCTGAGCACCACCGACGTCTGCTACTTCTCCGGCGAACATCCCAGGTAACATCAGACCGCCCCGAACTCCCTGGTTGATGCTCCTGTAATCCCCGCACTCGGCCGCGTCTAACTACACCCTCCTCTTGCCTTCAGGTGGCATGCATCCCTGCCTCCGACGACAACCAGAGACACCCGACGCCATCTCAAACTCCGCCGAGCAATCCCTCTGGAACCCGTGCGCCCCTTGAACGATAGAGACCACCTTGAGCATCAACGCGTCACTGCGATCACTATGAGCTACTCCTCCCTCTCCCTCACTTCCTGTAACCGCCGCAACGCCGTGGCCAGAGCGCCACCGCCGCTCGCCGTCGTGCTAGCGCCGCCCATCTGTGGTTGTGTGCTCTGAACCGTTGGATTTCAATCGTGTGTACGCGATAGATCACTTAAACGAAGGGGTACGAAACGATCTGCGCCGTACGATTTAAGTGAGATCTAACACACTGCATTTGTCGATCCCAACAAAGCGGTATCGCCCAATGAGGTTAAGACACGTGGCCTAGGTATGGATTTAAAAACAGAAATGTTCTATTAGATATTTGATTTTATAAAATTCATAACTTTTAATCTACACATCCAAATTTTGCAAATTTTATATCACTAGAATCAGCAGGACAAGAACTTTGCAACCATGCACTTTGTTTAATGTTTTGCTTCTGTAAAATTGGTTGAAATTGCAAAAACTTGTGTCGGCATAATTTGAATATAAAATTTGTTCTAGAAATATTTTTAAGATCTTTGCTAAATGGTTTGTTTTGAACCTGCTGACCATAGAAACCAACCTTTGGGCTTAGAAACTTATTTGGTGAGGCTAAGGAATAAATCCTTGATTTAAACCATTTCTAGCTAAATAAAATTATTGAATATGGTTTAGAAAAGATTTTTGAGTAAAACCTTTGGGAAATGATGTGATTCAAACCTTCTGACCCTAAACACCAAGTTTTCAGAATTAAAATATATTTGATGAACCCTATGAAATTATTACTTTGCTAAAATATATTTTCAACAACATAAAATATTACCTTAGCATAATATTTGGTTTATGAGGTAAAACCTTTTGCAAATGGTTTTACCACATTTGTTGTAACATCCTCAAAATCATGTTTCAAACTTATGCATATCATCCATGCATCCATGAGCATATGTTTTTCATTTCAAACAAATTAATTCAAAACAGAAGCATTTGTGCTTAATATTTTATGTAAGCTTGCTCTAAGCCTTAGTGCTATCTTCCAATGAGAAGAAATACTTGTTTTGATTCAGTAAAGTTTGTTTATTCAAACTTAGGCACCACCAAAAGTTTGAACAAAATTTCAAAAACAAAATGAATAATAAAACCAATATTATGCCTATTGAATATATATCATAAAGGCATGGTTTTATTTTATTTTCAAAAGACCCAAGTGTGTTTGAGTGAACAGATGTGTTTGACACTTATTTGAGTACAAGATTTATTGTAAAAAAATCCTAAAAAGTTTTGGAATCAAACAGATTTGAATTGAGGTTTGAAAACCATTTTAGAAAAACAAACAGAAAAAGAAAAAGCTTAAAGAGAGAAAAAAATAACACTCACCGACCGGCCCTAACTGGCCCAAATAAGCCCAAAGACCCCACCCCCATGAACTTTTTTCTTCACCCCTTCGACCCACTAGCTCGTGACAGGACCCACTCCTCTCCTTTCCTCTACGACAGTACCACACGACGTCGTCGTCTCCACCCCGCAAACAGCTCAATCCCCAAAATCACGCCGGCCATTCCCTGTATTGATTCGTGGCGTTAATTCACGTTGAATGCCGGAGTAAATCTCGCTCGCGACCATTCTACTTAAACCCCCTCTGCCCCCTCTCCATTTCCCCCCAAACTCCGAGCACAAAGCGCCTCAGTCGCCTAACCGCCGCAGACAGAACTCACTCGGCGACCAATCCCGGTGAGCCTGTCGCGCCTCTCCTCTGGTTCTTGCAGACAGCCTCGCCACTTTCTTGCTCATCTACTGACACCGCTGGTGCCTTCTTTACTGACCCAGGTCGTCGGTTCCGTTCAACACCGCAAGCTCCCGACGACAACCTCGACTCCGGCGACCAAATTCCGTAAGCCCTTTGCGCCCCTTCACCTCTGACTCACACGAAGTTGTTCGCCACTGTCTTAAGCATCATCTGGTGCCGCTTGTTTGTGCTAGGGAGACCAGGAGCGTCCCCAACGTCGCCGTCCACTCGAACCCGACACCGCCCGCAACTTCGACGAGCTCCAGCAGCCCACTCCGTGCGCCCCTTGCCAAGCCGCCGCCAGGTTGAGCATCAGTGTGTCGCCACGGTTCTGGTAAGCCCCTCCGACGACCCTAGGACCACCTGTAGCGCCACGCCGTGGCAAGCGAAACACGCCGCCGCCCGATCGCGCCGCTGCGTCTGTGGTCAGTTAGATTAGGGCCGTAGGATTTAGATCTAACGTGTGAGATTAGATCTGTGACAAAGAGGTAAGTTTAGATCTGAGCCGTGCGTGTTTAGTTAGATCCAACGGTAGCCGAGCGTGATCCGGTGCGAAGCGGTACCGTCCAATCGAGTCACAAGCGTGGGCTGGAGTTTAGATTTAAAACAGGATTTGAATCTGTTTGATGTTTGAATTTGTTTTGGCTATAACTTTTGATCCCCACGTTAGAATTTGACAAATTTTATATCGTTGGAATCAGGAGAACAGGCTCTTTCTAAATATGCAATGTGTTTAATGTTTTGATTATGTTAAAAAGGTTTTATTTGAAGAAACTTGTGTAGGGCTAATTTGAGCATATGAAATATTTAGGAAATAATTTAGAGTTTAAATAATTGTTGTTTGGCAAGTTTTTGACTTGTTTATGAATCAGTACTGTATACTTGCTTTGTTGAGCTTTTAAAATCATCACATATCATTTTGCATGCATGCATATATTTTTGATTGTATATGTTTTGTATGTGATTGTGGCTATGATTCTTTGTGTAGATTTTGGTGCTAGTGATTGTGATTGTGAGGAGTGTAGATACTCTCCAAACTACCAAGGCAAGTGGTACTTCATGAATATTATCATTCCTATGTTTTCTACTAAGCATTAGAAATATTTTGTTAGACTTGCATGCTATATTTTGCTTATATGCCATGTTGGGAAATCCTAGTAGTTGTAGAATTGCTAGGGAATCTCTAAGTTAAGTTACTATCTATGCCATGCTTAGCCTAGCTAGTAGCAAACAAGGGTTGGTGAAATATACATGCTATGATAAAAATATTTCTAAGTCTTTGAACTTGTGTTTTTTCCTAATAAAACAACTAAGTTAATGAAACACCTGGGTGGAATGGAAGGAAAGTTTTATGTTGAGTGGTTACACAAGGCCCATTTCTATGGTTTACCTTATGTATCTCACTTGTGGTAAGCCACCCAGGAACAAAGAGATTTTAGAGGCCAAGTGTTAAGAAGCTTCTAGTGCAGCCACTTGGGAATATGGGCTCTGCCTGGATCACATAGGTTGCTAGAACTTAGCCATTTGGACAGTTGGTGGTATTGGGATGATAGGTTGGAACGCGTCCATTTGGTCTAAGGGAAGGCTTCTGAAAGGTCCTGACTTGGTGAAACTGTTGGGCCACGCAGAGATAAAACAAAACTTTTTCCTCTAATGTGGTGAACCCAAAATCTAGCTAAGGTAGAAGGCCATGAGGTTTACCACTTGATGCGCAGTTGCGGATTACTGATGAAGCGCGTCAGTTGATGCAGTGAAGTCCTCACGATCCGATCGTCCTGGTGCTAATCGCACAGCACCTCTGCTGGTATCCACACGTACAAGGAGGAGCGCCGAATCGCTAGGTTCATTACGGTGCTGGACTGTGGAGCTAGGGTTTCCAACACATGGAATGACCTAACCAACAACGATTAACCTTTACGGGTTACGGTGCTCCACTATATATAGGAGTGAACGGGCTCGCCGCTGCCGACCCATTCACTAAAGCCCATATAACACTAGTCACCGTGAGTCCAACTCACTAACTTAGTCCTAATCTGGTTTAGGTCCAACCCAACCAGATTACAGATTCGGATCCAATCCGAACTTGCTCCTGCTCTTAAGTGTGTGACCCCACAGGCTCATGGCTACTTGGACACGATTGGAGTCCGACTCTCAATCGATTAGTCGGTAGCGGCTCCTAGCAGAACATGCCGACTCCCAAGTACCAAAGAGTCATGACGACTTGCCTTTCCAATGCGACTTACGTCCGAGTCCCTTTTGCCTCACGATATACCTTGTCAGACTATAGGCGAATATATGTCATCCCTTAAATAGTCCGAATCTCTTCTCGATCCGAGATAAGTGATTCACCCGACTAACTCTTAGTCGATCGCCTCGGTTAACACTTAACCGAGTCGTGTATGGCCATGCTTTCCGAATCATATCTCACGAGAGGGCCTAGAGAATATCTCCCCGAGTGGAGGGGCAAAATCCCATCTTGGTTACTCACATCATGCAGCTTGATTCTCAGTCGACCCGAACCCTGCCTTTATAACTGCCCAGTTACGGATCAGCGTTTGACAGAACCTAAGTCGGTGATCCTCAACTCGGACTATGCAACAACCTCAGGTCTAAGGATTACATTGATTGAGATATACAAATGACAGCTAGTTCGTTGCACCTCAATATGTGTCAATCCGACTCGCTAAACTCTTTAGTCAACTGTAAGTTGGAATAGCATCTCCATGCCCATGACAAGTGGAACCGAGTCATCAAGCCAACTTTCACATTTGTCTAAGTTGTGTGTCCAGCACAACCTCAATGACCAAGGATATTTAGTATAAACAACATGAATGCATAGTTCCACAACCGAATCACATATTCAATGATACACATCAGATGTTCATACAAGGACTACTTAATAACTTTATGAATACAATGGGAAATATCATCATACATGATTGCCTCTAGGGCATATTCCCAACAGAAACCAAGTCTGGTGGGGAAAGTGCACAACCTCTGCAGATGGAAAATCTAAGTACTTAGCCATGTCCCTGGAAAAGGACAACTTGAGCATCAAGACATGGAAGCTATCAAGAATATCCTCATCCCAATTTCTAAGTCAAAATTTGTGGGTGAACAAGGGTGAAGGACCTCAATGTCTATTGGTGGTTCCTTGGGAAAGTTTTGACAAAGAAAAACTTAGTGATTTCAACTAATAGGCAAAATCTATTTTAAGCAAAGCAAGCCAAGCTACACTTAGCCAAATTGCATATAGTATCTAGTCCACCTAAAATTATACTAAGGTATCACTTGCCAATACTATTCCAATGTATTGACCCACTATGGCTGTAACTTGTGATGTTGCAGGTTACTCTGATGAGGATTAGGTGTCATGAGTATACACTCAACATGTTTGCCTATGGCACATGAAGATGAAGACTTTTATTTATTTTCTTATTCAAACTCTTGTACTAGGCCTGTTGCCTTGGAGTTGTAAAGACTATGTTTATCTCTGGAATGGCTGTAATAAAGACCTTTGTATCTGTGTACTTCATCTTAAACTGTGGATGCTAGCATTGATCCAGGGACTAGCATTGCAATCACAAGGATCCTTTTCCTTTATAAATGAGGGATCTTACATTTGTAAATGATCAATATGGACTTTAAAATGGTTAAAGCCTAATAGAAACCACTTCTCTAAATAAAACCATCTTTTGCATGCTTGCATGCATTGCCATGTTTTTGATATTTTATGTGGTGAAATTGTTTGAATGCTAGTTGAATATGTGTTTGCTTGATTGAATTGTAGTGAAGTTAGAAGAGTGTGATATTTGCAAGATCAAGAAGTGAACCAATATTCTCTACTAAAAAGGCAAGTGACACTATCATCCAAGTCCTACTATTTTCATTACACTTAGTGGATTTTGTAACATGCATGATATGACTACTATATTTTATGCTATGCTAAATCCTATTAGGATATCCTTATATCTTCCTTAGTGAAAACATTGTAGTTGTAGTATGCTTAGACCTGCCATATATTTGGGATGGAATACATGATATGATTACATGAAGTGTTGGAAAAATATATGGTTTATATAATAAAACAAGTACTCAATGAACCACCTGGGTGGAATGAGGATACTCAATTTTGGTGTCAACACCCGGATTTTTCAATCCCAGATGCCTGTTATGCCATACATCGCAATCCCAGGATTACCATTTTTGCGAGACATAACAGAATTGGATACCATAGTACTTCATCCATTATAAACGATACATAAGTTCTTACACAAATAGGGATCTCATGATCCAGTTCTTAATACAACATCAAGCAGCGGAATACGTAATAATAACGGTAGCGTAGGCGAAGCTCCATCTTCTGGGTCATAGGCAATGCTGACGATGGGAAATGATCCTAGTTGTCGTAACCTTCCTGGGGTCCATCCTCCAGGTACTCCTCTTCATAGTCTGGCCATGGGAATATCCAGGGACAAAGCCATGAGTACTCTTTAAGTACTCGCAAACTAATACTAACAAGTGAAAGGGGTTTTTGATAATAGGACACTAGGCTCTAGGGTTATTTTGCAAAAGCCAGGTTTATCTCTACTAAGTTTAGGAGCAACGAATGCCAGTTGAAGTTTTATAACGTCTAAATGGGAACTTGTACTTCATATCACAACCCTGTTATGGTCAAGTCAAAGTCTCACTTCATTTCACAAGTCATTTTGAAAAGTCTAACGGGGGAACAGTATGGCCACTCCAACTGTCCATAACCACGGACGCGGCTATTCGAATAGTTTGACACTCTGCAGAGATTGTACACTTTCACCACAACATTCGATACATCCGTCAGGAACAAATCTTGAATTCACCATACTCGGTATGCGGATAATCAATCCTAACCTTTCAATTACACGCCCTAGTATAAGCACCTCTCCTGTGAGTTTGGCCTCCCAACCATGACGAACTGTCATCTTGGGTACTGCACAGGTGGACAATCTTCACAAGGTAGCCTCAGCTTAGATCTTGGCCGTGAGGGAACCAATACTAAGCTATATAAGTTTCCAGTCAAGCCCTACCCAATCTTTGGGTATTGTGGTTGTACGATAAAATTGGAATGGTATCGCATCCACACAACCATCAGTTTTATAAAGGGCTAAGGCTCATGCCTCAACATTTTCATCACCAAAATCACCAGGTGTTCGGAAACACATGTCCAAAACATTTCAATAGAATGATCCAAAATTCCAAGGTTTTCATAACCATTTTTCCACCAAGTATTCCCATCTAAATTTGATCAAGTTTTATGCTTAGCACTAGCATCTACAGGTGGGGGTAGACACTAATGAGGGGTGGTAAACTAGTGGAGTTTTAACTCAGTTCAATCGCATGCCTTAGGATGACATCAAGATTATCTAGCTTAGGCCAAATTTTATGCTCTTTATGCAACCTTCACATATCTTTCTAGTATCTACCGTTCACTTAGGTCAAATCTAGGTAAGAGCTTTGATAAAGAAATAAAGTAAGGAGCTTGCAAGTAAAACTAGGATTGGTTTATCAAGTGGATATGATCACATATACTTAAGGCATATAGTGGTCATGGTGACAAGCAAGTATTAGCTTGCAGAAGTAGGGTATCTTGCAAGTGGTATCTAGCATTGGTCAACTTGATTAGTAAAGCTTGCTAAATTGCAAGTGTTAGCTTGCGAGGTTAATAGCTTGCACATTCAACTAGTAGTATTAGGCTTGCATTGGCCAACTTGATTAGTAAAGCTTGCTAAATTGCAAGTGTTAGCTTGCACATTCAACTAGTACTATTAGGCTTGCCTTGTGCAGAGCAGTGGTTAAAGTTCTCCTCGGCTTCTTCTTCGTAGAATCCTCCTTCCTCCTCGTATCCTTAGTCGGTACTAGCGTCTATAAATAAATACGATGTACACAATCACCAAACAATACTTAACTACTTGCAATCATCACACACAAGGGTCCTATAGATGATCTAACATCATCTCTAACATTACAAGATCAAAGCTTGGTTTAATCCCTTTTATTTCTAGAAAAGTAATTTCTACTCATTGAAAAACTACTTAAGATTTAATATTCTCCAAACCAAACATGGGATCATGTTGACACATGTCATCACCACATATTTTAGTCCATGGGAATATGATTTAAAGTGGTGTCACAATTTAATAAGGTTTTACCCTTTTATTTTAATTAAATAAAGTGGCTAGAAATGCCTATGGGGCATTCTTTTATTACTTGAACATTATTTCTGTAAGTAAACCTATATATTTTTATATATTCTGAAAGGTATGGTTAAATGTGATTTTTGAGAGTTGGAATCAACTCAAAATCTATTATGGTTTAAATTTGAAAAATGTTTGAATGCAGAAAAGCTTATGCCTTGTTATTTTTACCAGGAGTGATCTATAGATCCAAATGACTTGAATCCAACGGGCTTGGATTCAGCATTTCAAGACCTTTCTAACAAAATTAGTTTCATTCAATTTGGTGAACTGAATCGACCTGGGTTAATTTTTGAAACTGGGTACAGAAGTGTGTTTGAAATAAAATGGAAAACGTTTAATTCAAATAACTGGGCTGCATGGGAAAGGTTAACGGGCCAGCCTGCTAAGCATAGCGCTTCCGCGGGCTGCTTAAGTGGATGTCCCCACTCGTCAGTGAGACAGGGGGTGCGAAGCGGTATGGGGCGATGTGGGTCGTTCGATCTGGTTCTAATCCAACGGTTGAGAGTCATCGTCGATGTTGGGCAACGCCGGCGAGACAGAAACCTAGCACGGCCGGTGAGGGTTGCTGGGGGCTCACCGGGGTTCAGGCGAGGGTCGGCGAGGCGGGCGAACGACAAAGTCGACGACGGCGAATCTCCTGGTACCGGTGGCTCCTCCTAGGACGGCTCCAATCGCTGGCTTCCTTCTTCTCCAGAGGCGGCGGGCTCCGGTGAAATTCCGGCGAAGTGCTGCTCGCCTTGCTCCGGGAACAGTGTGGCACGATCAGTGAGGATAGGTGAGTAGAATGGTGTGCTCAATTTGGCTGAGGATGTCCTCTATTTATAGTCGAGCGAGGGGACCGACGGGGCGCACGGTGACCTCGTCGGGGGCGATGGTACAGACGGCTATTGGCATGGGCGAAGGTAGGGGACGGTGCGGTGTTCCCTGGCGATGCTCAATGATACAGTGGCGAGACGTGGGGCGGTGCGGTTTGGTCTGGAACACGCGACGCTCTGCGCGGCAGAGGCGGCGTCTTCGACGGCGAGCGGTGGTTGTGCGGCATGGGGCGGCAAACGGGGATGTCTAGCGGTCTCCTGGGTCGGTGGTTATCGTGTATGCATGCGGCGAGGGCGGCGCGCGGTTTGTGGGCTTCGGTCGAGGGTGGCGCTCTGGCGCATGCTCGGCACGGTTGGCAGAGGCACGGGCGCGGCGTTCCTGGGTGCTCTGGTCGGTGTCTTCGAGGCAGGGCTGGTCGAGAGGGGGCGGTGAGGCATGGGTGATCTCCCAGACAAGGTTGGCACGGCTAGTTTCCTTCCTATCTTGTTGTCTACACTGGGGTGGCAAGGATGCACTCGGCTGTTCACCATTGATGATATTGGCAAGCTCACAGTGGTGCTAGTGCTTGGTTAATCTTTCTAGATGATCTACTGAGATGGTTGTGAGCTAGATAGGGAACCAGTTAGGCTCAAAACACTGCACACTATAGTGTTTTGATTTTGTTTGATTTGTGTCTGCCAAGTGTTTGATGAAATGGCCGCATGAATTCAAGTTTTGAATTTTGAAAAGATTTTTGGTGGGTGTGCTAGATTGGTGCTGGTGAGTCTGCAGATGCTTGGGTTTTGAAAGTTGAGCTTGTTTGAGTGGTTTTTGAAAAAGTGGGATCTTCCCATATGATAAAGATTCAATTTTGAATTATCATTTAAACTATGCATTTGAAAGTTTCTGGATGATCACAAAGTGGGCCTTGATACTTTGTTATGAGTACAATCAAGGGGTGCAAAGATCGAGAAAAGTTTTTGTTAGGTTCTGAAAGTTTGAGATAGCCAAAGTAGGCATGGGAGTTAAATTGGTCAAAATGACCATTCCTTTATTTTATTTGTTTTGCTTTATTTGCCTTTGGGAAAAGTGTGGGAAATGTTTTAGATGATGTTTATTTCACCTAAGAAACATTTTACAAGCAAGGAAACACACAAACAAGGTGGTTCAAAAGAATTTCAAATTAAATGCATACACATATGCATGCTTTCATAATTTTATTTAGAAAAGTTTTTGTTAACCCTAATTTTGATGCTTAGAGTTTGATGATCCAAGTGTTGTATTTTTGGGATGTTACATTTGGACAAGGTGGCAACAAAGGGAACCATGTTTATATGGCTATATTTTTGTATGTGCACTAGAAGAAAACCACCCAGGGACTTAGAGATTGAACAAGTTTCTCGTACAGTGGCTTCCGTGTACAGCCACATGCTAAATGGGCTTTGGCTTAGTCAACTACATAGTGGAAGACCCATGCATTGGCATCTTCAGGTTAACTAGAATTGTGTAGGGAAATATATCCCTACATTGGTGCCTGGTTGACAAGCTAGCATTGTGTATTGTGAGGACTCCTATGCAATGCATTGTCACATTCTCGATCTGCCGGTACTCCATTTTGGTGAGAACTTATCCAGCGGCCACTGGTGGCATCAAGACGAGATTGTGTCATGTGGGTAAAGTGTACAACTTCTGCAGAAGATCAAATTCTAAGTACTTAGCCGTGTCCCCGGTTATGGACAACTCTGAGCAACTAAGGCCTGAAGCTATGGAAGATATCGACATTCCAATTTCTCAAAGTAAAACTTGATGGTGACAACAAGGGATTAGAAGCACTTGGAGTTTTCCAAGGAGTTCAGAAAGATTTTCAAAAGATCAAAACTATTTTGAAAAGATAGGATAAAACTATATTGCTTTCTACAAAAGAGCCTAAACCCTACTTAGCCAAATATGCATGTAATGATAGGATCCACTTATTTCTACATAGTAGTGAAACTTTCCAATACAATTCAAATGTATTGACCCTTGTGGCTGCAACTTATTATGTTGCAGGTATGTTTGATGTTAGTGAAGTGTGTGTTGAATAGGATTACAAGTCTACAACCAACATGATTTCCTGTGGCACTTTGAAGATGAAGGACTCCATGCTATAGTTATTTCTGCTGCATTGTAATGAGTTAGCCAAATGAGCAATGTAAGATGTAATGAATTATTTTATTCCTGGTTATAAAGTTGTATTATGACCTTTGTTTCTTGATATTACATCTTAAATGTGGATGCTAGCTATTGATCCAGGGACTAGCATTGTAAACACATGGATCTCTACCTTACTAAAGGTTGGGACCTCTACAGAAGAGAGGAAATCTATCTTACCAACAATGCCACTATATTACCCATTGGAATAGCTGAAGGTGTGTTTACAAAAATCTCAGGAAAAATGGTGACTACTGATTATCTTGTTATTGAATGTGTAGGTCAGGGACAGATCACACTTGGAAGGTCCCTACTGAAACACCTTGGGGAAGTGATAGATGTGGGAAAAGGCATCATGCATTTTGCTCCTCCGGTAAGCAATCATATCTTCCCTAAGGAAAAGAAGAAAGGTAAGAAAGGAAAGATGAAGAAGGTTGCTTCTTCATTTGAAAATACTTGATTCTTCTTGCTTCTTGTGCCTAACTTAAAGGCGTTAAAGAAAAGTACTTGTTGGGAGATAACCCAAGAGTTTCCTTGAGTCTTGGAAGTTATTATTTCAGTAATGACCTCTTCTTATCCTTTTTGTTTGCTTTTTGTGCCAAGAATGACCTCTAATGAGAGGGAAGTAAGATTTGGGGAGTTGTTGTCCCGAAACAGATTTCTGTCCTCCACCATAAAAAATCGTGAGGAGTCTATGTAAGTTGGATTGAGCTCAAAATTTACTAATAAATCCCCCAGTATGTTAGCTAACTTTCGTTAGTTCAACACTTTTTGATTTGAGCAACAAAAGATGTTAGAAAAAATCGGTTTCTACCTGCTGGTCTGTTTTGACAGATTTCTGCCATTATTTGCATTTGCTTCTAATTGATTTATTTTTGAGTTCTCTTTAGGTGAATTGAGCTTTTTGAAGGAGTTGCTAAAGTATCTTGTGTTTTCAGTAAAAAGCCTTGTTTTTTCAAAGCTTTGCCAGTGGTCTAATATCTTTTGAATAAGCTAATGTTGCTAATGAAGATTATGTGAAGTTTTGTATGAAAGAAAAAAATTAGGTGTAGAGAGAGACTGATGCAATAAGATGAAGAATGGACAAAATCTCAAGCTTTGGGATTCCACCATGGTGTCACCCCAAGAAATATCCAAGAGGTACAAGATTCAAAGCTTGGATAGGCCCAAGGCATCCCCTTCTTCATCAATAAAAAGCTCAGTTCTATCTAGACACTTCGTTTTTATTGTTTCATGCACAGTTGTGTTGTTCTTGGAGCGTCTTAGTTTTAGTTTGCTTTGCTTAGGTTGTTTAGTTTTCTAAAGTATTTTCGACCCCCGTTCTCGCTGTGTTGTTTTGCAAATAAGTTTGCTTGGTGTTGGAAAGGAATAGTAAGTTCTTGCTTGAAGTGCAAGAGGAGCTTGCATTGACTGTGACTTAGACTTTAGCATGACATGCTAGGTGTTGTTTTAGCATTATGATTAGTGATTATTATTGTAGCATGTCTTGTTCCAAACAATTGGGATTGCTTAGTGTGCCTTGAAGAAATTATGCATTGTTTTAGCATGCAAAAGCATAGTATTATGGTATTCTCCTTTGATGCTTTGCTTGGGTTGACTTGGCACATGCTTACACCATGTTATGACTATGACAAGTCACTATTAGCCTCTATGATTATTTATTCCTTGACTTATAGTACCACTCTATGCTTTGATTAGTAATGCTCTGTTGCTCTGCATGATTATGGCCATTATGCTCTCTTAGTTGGTTGCTCCCAGTCTTTTGCTATCCTCCACTTGTATGAGTAAGTTCTACTCATGCTTCCAACTCCCAAGAAACCAAGTTATTCCAAAGTGTCCACTATAAACTCCTATGCATGGTGTGTTACACCATTCCAAGTATATTCTTGTTTTCAGCTACCTTCCAATTAAAAACTATTTTGTTATGTGAAAACTTAGTGATTAAATCCCTCACAAACTTGATGGCACACTTTATTCTTTTCCCCTAATAAACTTGAACCATTGTGACAACTTTGTTGTATATGCTTGCACTTATAATTTGGAATTAGCAGAATCGTGTTGTCACAGGGAACGTTTTTGACATTGCACTCGTACTTTGTACTCATTTGATATCATGCTCTTTTGTCTATGGATGTCACCGGTGTGAAATAAAGAGGAAACTTGTAAGTCCATGGAGTTTGTATTCTGTGTTAGAGAAACGCCTAGGCCGCTAGCCTAAGCCATGCCTAATAATGGTGGAAACTTGCAGCATCACCATAGTGAGCTATCTATGAAGCATCCTCAATAAAAAGCTATTCATATGGTAAATAAAAATATTGCTGAGATGCTCATTGTCTGTTTGCCTTGTCATTTTGGTTATGGGAAAGCTGTTGTACCATGTGCAAGGGGTACCCCGTTGGCGGTTCTCAATGATATGCAAATACTTACAATAACAAGAACTTACATGGACCCAAAGTTGAGTATGCATGAGGTGTGGCCCTCATATTCAAGGGACTTGAGATTGCCAAGTTATACTTCGTCAAGCATATACTCCACCTTTGCCACTTTAACCTTAATCACTTCAAGATGCTTATGATTGGGGCAATGAGGGCTGAAAGCTAACAAATACCATAATTTTTGGAAGCTATTTATGAAACTTGTAATCCCTACTTCCTTTACAAAAAGGCCTTTCTTCCACCACTATTGAGTCTTCACCTTCTACCTTTAGGCACCATTAAGAAAGCATAGTTGTCATTCTGTGTGCAGTGTTCCAAAGCTTATTAATTGATGCATATTGTGATATTACTTGTTCTTGTACTATCTGTTTCTAGTAATCCTTGTGAACTTTGAAGGTGTCCTATGCATCTATTTGCTACTCTATGAGGGACAAGATAATTGCCATTATGCTATGTTTTCTGTATGTGAAACAAACAAATGTTTTTCAATGCATGTTATTCATGATCTTTGTTTGTAGCCTTTCATGTTGCATGCATAGTTACTATGTCCTATTGTTAGAAATCCATTCTTTCATGCACATGTTTAGAGTTCTTTGATCCCAGCTTTCAATGCTTGCAAATGGTTGGATCTTTATTTTGAGGGTGCATGTCACCTCAAAAATTATTCTGTTATCACTTACCTACTCGAGGACAAGCAGGAGTTAAGCTTGGGGATGTTGATACGTCGGAAAAGTATCTATAATTTTTGATGCTCCATGCTTGTTTAGTATCTACTTTGCTTTACTTGTCTTCACTTTGAGGTGCTTTTTACATGTTTTATGGTACTAACCTATTAACAAGTTGCAACATTACCAGATGCATGTTTTCTGCTGTTTTTGGTTTCAGAAAAGTTAGTAAAGAAATATTCTCGAAATTGGACGGGACAAACATCAAAGTCAATTACTTTCTGTGGGGAACAAGAATTCGGAGGGAGCCGAGAGGCCGTCAGGCAGCCAGACCCCCTAGGCGCTGACAGGGTGGGCCAGCACAGCTAGGGTTTGGCCCCCCTAGTCGTCTCCTCGGCCTCACCCTTCGCCTATAATAAGCCCCTGATGCAGAAACCCTGGGCACCCGATCAAATCTCCACGAAACCTTCTGTAGACGCCGCCACCATCGTCCCTACATCGGGGTGATCTGAAGTTCTTCCCGGCACCCTGCCGGAGGGGAGATCATCCCGGAGGACTTCTCTCCGGTATGATGCGTGAGTAGTTCCACCTTGGACTATGGGTCCATGTAGTAGCTAGATGGTTGTATCTCCTCCTTTGTGCTTTCATGTATAGATCTTGTGAGCTCCGTTCATGATCAAGATCTAATCTATTTGTAATCATGCATGTTGTGTTTGTGGGGATCCGATGGATATTGAGATTATTATGTTGGTTTGATTAATGGTTTTGTCTTTATGATTCTATCATGTCTATGTTGTTTGTGATCTTGCATGCTCTCCGTTGTTAGTAGCTATCTTGTCCAAGTAGTTGCTAGTGACTCCAAGAGGGGGTATTTATGCTCGATAGTGGATTCATGCCTCTAGTTTCCAAGGGAAGTGACAGAAATCTCTTCGGTTGTAGATGTGTTATTGCTACTAGGGAGAAAACAACGGTCTCTTGTTCATGGAACATGTGGACTGTTTACCTTACACACTTCGTTAAAGCAGTTGTCTGTTGCTTGCAACTTAATACTAGAGGGGGTTCGGATGATAAACTCAAGGTGGACTTCTAGTCATAGATGCAGTTGGATGGCGGTCTATGTATCTTTTTGTATTGCCCAATCGAATCTCATAGGATCTTTCTGACTAGTAGTTGCATTGTTATGCCTTCCTCAGTTCCTTTCAATTGCCCTGCTGTAATTTGTTTACCCTTCATGCATGTTGTTTATCTAAGGAGAGCACCTCTAGTGAACTATGGACCCCGGTCCAATCTTTACCATTGATACATCTTCCACTGTTACTTGTTTACTTGATGCAAACCATTACCTTCCACACCATACGTTTAATCTTTTGTTACAGCAAACTGGTGAGCTTGACAACCTCACTGATTCGTTGGGGCAAAGTCTTGATTTGTGTTGTGCAGGTCTCCGTGTTGCTTGCAACACCTGTGTGACGTTTCCTTCCTCCTACTGGTTCGATAACCTTGGTTTCTTACTGAGGGAAACTTGCTGATGTGCTGCTTCATACCTTGCTCTTGGGGTTTCCAACGATGCGTCCCATGACAAGTGCGGGGCGCCATCAAGGACGGACAGGAGTTAAGCTTGGGGATGCTTGATACGTCGTAAACATATCTATAATTTTTGATCTTCCATGCTTGTTTAGTATCTACTTTGCTTTGCTTTGTCTACACTCTGAGGTATTTTAATATGTTTTCTGGGACTAAGCTATTAACAAGATGCCACAGTTCCAGTTGCCTATTTTCTTCTGTTTTTGGTTCTAGAAAAGGCAGAAAATCAATATTCTCGGAATTGGACGGGACAAAAGCCAAAGTCAATATTTTACCGTGGGGAACACGAAGCCAGAGTACGAGATGGAGGGGAGCCACCAGGGGGCCACACTGGCCAGCACAGGGGTCGCGGCCACCCCGAGTGCCCCCTGCCTCGCCTCTTTGCCTATAAGAAGCCCCTGATACCAAAACACTAAGTACTCGATCAATCTTCCACGAAACAGCCTGTTGCCGCTGCCACCATCGTCCCTAGATCAGGGGGATCTGAAGCTCTTCCCGGCACCCTACCGGAGGGGAGATCATCCCGGAGGCGTGAGTAGTTCCACCTTGGACTACGGATCCATGTAGTAGCTAGATGGTTGTTTCTCCTCCTTTGTGCTACCATGTTTAGATCTTGTGAGCTCCGTTCATGATCAAGATCATCTATTTGTAATCATGCATGTTGTGTTTGCGGGGATTCGATGGATATTGACATTACTATGTCAGATTGGTTAATGGTTCTATCTTATTGATTCTATCATGTCTGTGTTGTTTGTGATCTTGCATGATCTCCGTTTCTAGTAGCTAGCTTGGCCAAGAAGATGCTAGTGACTCCAAGAGGAAGTATCTATGCTCAATAGTGGGTTCATGCCTCTATTTAATCTTGGGAAGTGATAGAAATCTCTAAGGTTATAGATGTGTTGTTGCTACTAGGGAGAAAGCAACGATCTCTTGTTCATGGAACAAGTGGATTGTTTACCTTAGACACTTTGCTTAAAACAGTTATCCGTTGCGTGCAACTTAATACTGGAGGGGGTTCGGATGATAACCTGAAGGTGGATTACTAGTAATAGATGCAGTTGGATGGCAGTCTATGTATCTTGTTGTATTGCCCAATCAAATCTCATAGGATCATGAATGGCTAGTATTGCATTGTTATGCCTTGCCCTGTCCTGTCAATTGCCCTGTTGTAATTTGTTTACCCAGCATACCATGTTTGTTTATCTTAAGGAGAACACCTCTAGTGAACTATGGACCCCGGTCCAATCTTGACCATTGATACATCTTCCATTGTTCCTGTTTACTTTCTGCAAACCACTATTACCTTCCACACCATACATTTAATCCTTTGTTTTCAGCAAACCGGTGATATTGACAACCTCACTGTTCGTTGGGGCAAAGTCTTGAGTTTGTGTTGTGCAGGTTTCCAGTTGCTAGAAACACCTTTGAGTCATTTCCTTCCTCCTACTGGTTCGATAACCTTGGTTTCTTTCTGAGGGAAAAACTTGCTGCTGTGCTCATCATACCTTCCTCTTGGGGTCTCCCAATGAAGATCTATAGTGATCTGAGCGCATCAAGCTATCAATATGTTGTATCCATATACAGTTCAATCTTGTTGCTGACAAATAGGTTTACTCGTTCACGCGATACTACATCCTTGTGACCTAGTCACTTGCTTTTAAGCTCTTTGATGTATTCTCACAGAGTGGGCCTAGAGTATCTATCTCTCACTCGGATAGGAAAATCCCGATCTCGATATATACACCTTTACTATTCCTCTGAGATATTTGACGCATAGCTTTATGGCCACCTAGTTACTATCATGATGGTTGATGTGATCAAAGCAGCCGCGGGAGATAGTGATTAAAAATGATCTAACGGTCGAAGGATTAAGTTACTATACTTTGCTAGATACGTAATGGAGGGTTCCCACATCCACGAGAATCCATGTCCGGTATGGGATTATGGCGCCACGTCTTCTAGCAAGGGCCTGGGTCAGCGAGAAACCGTGGCCGGCAGGGGCTTACGAGGCCACGTTGTCTCTGGGCAGGCCTCATGGCTGCGAGGCCGGCATGGTATCATGGATCCATGTTGGATCTGGACGGTCCCCACAACCCAGAGCACGCGGACACTTATCATTCCGAGAATGCCTCTCACCGATTGCGGTCCTGCCTACGTATGCTGACTAAGGGCCCAGGACACGCACGCGGTACACCATATGTGTTGGGGATATGCTATATGGGTATCCTCATAGCATGTCACTTATCCGGATAACCCGGGTGGCCCATAGTTGGTAGCATGGCCTATGGCCTGCTGGGCGGCCTAGTTAGATGGATCCAGAAGGGAGGCCCATGTCGGATAAAGGAAGGCTACGGTGGAGTCACCAACGTACCCGGAGCCTTGGAGTGCAAGATACACAAGACTAGTAATAGATGGTGTAGGACTCTATAACCTGTCCGGCTAGGACTTTTCCCTGTAACCCTAGGACCTGGAGACTATATAAGTCGGGCCTATGGGAGCCTTTAGGGCACAATCTCAGACGATCATAGACAACTTCACACAACCTCGCATAGCGAACCAATCCTTGTAACTCGGCATATTGCCCTTATAGTGATTTATAGCAGGAGTAGGATTCCGCCACCGTCGTGGGATCTGAACCTGGGTAAGCTGTGTTACCTCGTACCCGTCAACCGTCCGCCTTACCCCACTCTCTAAACATGCACTGTGAGGACCCCTCCATGGCGTACTCGTCGGCAATACCACGACAGTTGGCGCCCACCGTGGGGCAAGAGGCGCTTCAGGCTCTTCAGTGGGAGAGGACCAAGATCTTCGCGGGAATCGGCGAAACCGTAGCCAACGGTCGCGTTCTCTTCTCTGGCAACGTTCCGATCGTCCCTCCTGACGAGTTCTGGATCCCGGCGAAGACGAACCCTACGCGGTGTTCGATCATTCCTATCTGAGACATCCACCTCTTCATCAGCGAAACCGACTCGGGCACTAGTTCCCTGGGAGTCGGAGGAGCATCAAGACCCGCACAGACCGCCTACAGGCTGGATACGTTCACGGAAGGTTCAATGTCGGATCTCTCTTCGGAGTTCGCCGGCAAAGATCAGAAAGCATCAAGGCCCGCGCGGACCGCCTACGAGCAGGATACGTTCGCGGAAGGATCAATGTCAGATCTCTCCTCGGAGTTTGCCGGCAAAGATCGGAAAAATTCAAGGCCCACCCAAACCGCCCCTGTGCAGGATATAAAGGTGGAAGATCACTGCAAATCCGCTTCGCCTCGTGCGTTGCGTCTTGGCAGAGATCCAAGTTCGTCGGCGTGGTTACCATCTTCGTTACGGCGCTGCGTTGAGAGAGGCGAAGCCCGCGATTACGGCAGGTGGCTCCGTATACGAGCTGATCTGGCCCACTACCCCGATGATAACGCTTTGTATCACTTCATGGAAGGACTGGACCGTGGCACGCTTCTCCGACATTCTTTAAGACGGCAGCAGGCAACAGGACGCCTTACCCTCGAAGAGATGGTGAGCACCGTCAACAGCTACGCGGTAGCTGACGCAACAGCCCAGATGGAGCTTGCGCTCAAAGACGGAGAACCTCCGATTCAGCAGCCGCCACCATCGCCTCTTGCCGCCATCGTCGCAGCAGCACCACCACCTCCAGTCATCGTCGAGGCCGTTGCACCTCCACCACCCGTCATCGAGGAAGTCCTGGCACCCTCCGACTCTGTCATTGATGCACTTTATGCTGATTTCAGTGCAGATTCAGAGGAGATAGACGTCAGTCCAGAAGAGCTAGACTCCGCTATGCAGGAGATGGAGGAGGAGTACTCGTGCGACGAGCAAGCCAACAACGACATCACGTCTCGAGGGGTGTTCGTCACCATTGGGACGGCGATGGATGAAGATCAACCCAGACGAGCTCCGCCTACCGCACTGGAAAAAGGGGAAGGGGCCAATTATTGCTGCTGACGATGATCGCGCAAAAGTCATGCCTCCTCCGTCTAACCCAGTGCAGCAGCCGCAGGAACTCGGAACCGGCCCGTGCAACAACAACACCGCAAACTTGCCACCTCTAGCATCTACGTCTGCAGCAGCCCAAGTTACTCCATCTGATAGAGTGATGTACGGCAATCTCCTCGTCGAGCCACTAACCGTTGCCCATATCCGGAACGTGACCCAGCTTGACGGGAAGCGCCAGCAGCAGCTGGAGGAAGCGCAGGCCATCGCGGAGCAAGGCGCTAAACTAGATCGAGATCTGGTCAACGCGCAGAAGTCCATAGAGAAAGCTAGAGCAATGGAGGCTGAGTACAAGACTTTATTGCAACAGCAAAAGGCTAAGAAAGATCCGGCTCGCGTCATCAACGATCCTGGTGTGCGGCGTAACCTAAGATGGGCTCCCTCGAAGCCGGCACAGGCCAAGCCATAGCAGGTGATGCCCACCCCACTCCTTAACCTCGCTGTCGCCAAGACCCTTCTGGAGCAGGATAGATCGCCTGAGGCAGTGGAACAGGTCTATGACCTAGTGGCTAAGGCGGTGAAGCAGCAGGAAAAGGCAACCTCTCAGAGGCTCGAGTCTGACCCAGCGCTTTGCCAGTCTAGCCAATACAAGACGCCAAGGGACAGATCTCCTCTTGATGTTGGGTCCCAGATGGGTTCATCAGAACAAAGACGGAGGGATGCGCGCAACAGGAAGGATGCTATCCCCATATCCTCCAATCATGGAGAAAAGGCCCGACCTCGTCGCCCGTCGCCACCGCCCCGATCTCCCCGACATCGCGAAGATTACAAATCTCACCATCGTACAGATATGCCCCCACCAAATCAGTGCGACATCGTCATCCGCTACAACACGGAGCAGACCCGTCATGACGGAGAGCGCAACCACGGGCACAGGAGTAGGTCACACCACGACCCTCCACGTCCGACAAGCAACCGTGACAGGCGTGAGGCGTCGCAGGAGGGTAACAGCAAGAAGGCTAACCCACCGCCACCTCCGCCTCCGTCACCACCAAGCAGTCACCATGGCGGAGGAGGCACGCGTCGTTCACGCAGCCCATCCCTTGTTGACAAAAAGAAGAAGAACCCGGAGTCGTACGATTCACGTTCGCGAATCGATAAGATCCACGAGGCCCGGGAAGGACCATACCTGGGACCAAGTTTCTTTGGACCTACAATACGATCCGCAACTTACCCCAAAGGTTTCCGGATTGACAAGACCATCAAGCCCTATGACGGCACTGCCAAGCCAGACACATGGTTGCAGGACTACGGCAACGCGGTGGAGATTGCTGGAGGCAACCCCAACGTCGTCTTCAAGTACCTCCCATTAATATTGGCGAGCACGGCCCGTCAATGGATCGATGACTTGCCGGATAAATCTATCTACAACTGGCTGGACATGCAAGAAGCATTCACCAAGAACTTGGGGGTACATACAAGCGTCCCTGCACTATGGGCGATCTACAACGGTGCATGTAAGAGAAAGATGAGACATCTCGCGCCTACCTCTCCTGCTGGCTGGATATGAAGAATTCCTGCATAGAAGTGCACGCTCAGACCACCATGGCCGCCTTCATCGATAGGTTGGAAAGGGGCACGCTGCTCCGACATAAGCTGAAGCTCTTACATGACAATCACCAGCTTGACTTGAACCAGATGATTCAGTTGGCTAGTGAGTTCGCAGCTGCCGACGAGGATGCTCGTGGCTCCTTGCCGGCAACAGTCGTTCCAACTCAAGCTCGGAGGAATAGAAGTACAAAGCGAAAAACCGCTCCAGAAGAAAAGAAATCTACCGACATGGTCGCCATGACTTTTGCAGGACGAGGAGAAGGCGGACAACGTGGCCGAGGAAGGGGAGCTGGTCGTGGGCAGCAACGAGGAAGTGAAACCACCTCGGTGCCGCTCCGCGTTCCCCAAACCTACAAGGAGTATCGCGATATGCCGTGCCTCGTACACCTCGACGCCAACAGCAAGGACACCCATACCAATCGACACTGCAAGTTCGTCACCGACCTCAAGGAAGACCCAGAGTCTGGCTACAAGCAAAGTCGGAAGAACTGATCGCGAGGCAAGGGCAACGGGAAGAAGAAGGAGGAGGAGTCCAAGGATTCAAGTGACATGGACGAAGACGTTGACCCCAAGCACGCTGCCAAGAGCGACGACAAGGGTAAGAACCCCTTCGCAAATAAGGCTCCAGTCTACCACACTTTCCTTGGCACCCCCACCATCCGACAATAGAAGACTTCTCTGAGGATCCTGATGGCCACTCTCCCCCCATTTCCCTAGTTCCTGCGCTGGTCGGAGGTTCCAATAACTTGGGACAGGACGGACCACCCAGACCTTATACCCATGGAGAACCAGTACGCCATGGTCATCAACCCCTTGATTAACGGCGTGGAGTTCACCAAGTGTATGGTGGATAGTGGAAGCAGCATCAACATCATGTACCTGGATACACTGCAAAAGATGAACTTGACAGAGGCAAACCTAAGGCGGACCAATACCATCTTCCACGGCGTAGTTACTGGTCGGGAGGCTCGGTCCCTTGGGTGCATCACACTTCAGGTTGCCTTTGGCGATGTTAATAATTACCGCCAAGAGCGCATGACCGTCGAGGTGGTCCCCTTCAAGAGTGTGTACCGCGTCATATTCGGCCGCGACATATTCCACACGTTCATGGCCAAGCCATGCTTCGTCTACAACAAACTCAAGATACCCGGACCAAACGGTATCATCACCGTATCCGGAAGCTTTACTAAGGCAAGGGACTGCGAGATCAATGAAGCAGCCATTGCAGAAGCTGTCCTCTACAGCGAAGAATTCAAAGAGATCCATAGCTAGGTTGATGACTCAGAGATGCCCGCGTCGAAGAAGCAGATCTCCGACTCCGCTCCTGCGTTCAAGGCCGCCATCGATACCAAGCCGGTGGAACTTGTGGTAGGCAATGCCTCCAAGGTCACCGCCATTGGGACGAACCTGGATCCCAAATAGGAAAGCACGCTCATCGAGTTCCTCCGTGAGAATAGGGACATCTTTGACTGGCAACCAGCCGACATGAAAGGTGTACCTAGGGAACTTGCCGAGCACAGCTTAAACATCGATCCAAAATGCAAACTAGTGAAACAACCTCTACGACGCTTTGGAGATGAGAAGAGACGCGCCATTGGCAAAGAGATAGCTAGGTTACTTAAAGCTAGATTTATCCGAGAAGTCCTTCACACCCGATGGGTGGCCAATCCTGTACTTGTCCCCAAAAAGGGAACCAATGAATTAAGAATGTGCGTTGATTACACCGGCTTGAACAAAGCATGTCCCAAAGATCCGTTTGCTTTGCCTCGCATTGACCAAGTCATTGACTCGACGATTGGCTCGGAACTTTTGTGTTTTCTCGATGCATACTCAGGATACCACCAGATCAAGATGAGGAAGTCGGACCAATTGGCCACTTCGTTCACTACCCCATACGACACGTTTTGCTATGTCACGATGCCCTTTGGGCTGAAAAACGCAGGTGCTACGTACCAGCGGACAATGCAACGTTGCCTCCACGACCAAATTGGTCGGAACGTTCACGCTTATGTGGACGATATCGCGGTGATGTCTAAAAAGTCAAATGACTTAATCTCCGACTTAAAAGAAACCTTTGATAATCTCCGGAAATACAACATGATGCTTAACCCTAAGAAGTACGTCTTCGGGGTTCCAGCCGGCAAATTGTTGGGTTTCATCGTTTCCCAATGTGGAATCGAGTTCAACCCGGAGAAAATCAAGGCCATCTTAAACATAAACCGTCCGACATGCCTAAAGGACATTCAACGACTAACAGCTTGTGTTGCAGCACTTAGTTGGTTCGTCAGCCGACTTGGAGAGAAGGCTCTGCCGCTGTACAAGTTGCTGAAGAAGGCCGAAAATTTCACGTGGACAAACGAAGCAGATGCAGCATTGAAGCAGCTCAAGGAGATTCTTTCCTCAGCGCCCATCCTTGCAGCACCCGAGCCTAGAGAGCCCCTGTTAATTTACATGGCGGCAACCAACCGGGTTATCAGCATCATCGTCGTGGTAGAACGGAAGGAACCAGGCTATGAGCACGGAGTTCAAAGACCAGTTTACTATGTGAGCGAGGTCTTGACGGAGTCCAAGCAGCGTTACCCGCACTACCAAAAGATAGCTTATGGAGTATTCCTTGCTTCTCGGAAGCTGAGGCGTTACTTTTAGGAGCACCCAATCACAGTGGTGAGCAAGACTCCACTGTCCGACATTATCAATAACAGCGACGCTACAGGAAGGGTCGCGAAGTGGGGCATTGAACTCGCCGCCTTCGAGATCACCTACAAGAGACGCGACGCTATCAAGTCACAAACCTTGGCAGATTGGACGGAGATGCCAGACCCTACTCTGTCACCAGAACCAGAGTACTGGGTGATGCACTTTGACGGATCAAAGCTGCTCAACGGCTCGGGGGCTGGTGTATTGCTACAGTCACCAACAGGAGACAAGCTACACTACGTTCAGCAGATCCACTTCGAGGCTACAAACAACATGGCGGAGTATGAAGCACTCATTCACGGACTGCGTGTAGCCAAGGTATTGGCATCAAGTGCATAGTTTGCTGTGGAGATTCCAACTTGGTTGCCCAGCAAGTGGCTGGCACCTGGAATGCGCGGAACCCTATGATGGCGGCATATCGAGACGAAGTGGACGAGATAGCCAAGAGCTTCTTGGGCTACGAAGTCAAGTATGTACCTAGGTAACAAAACGAGGCGGCTGATCTGTTGTCTAAGCTTGGGTCAGGGCGCAAGCAAATTCCGCCAGGGGTTTTCCTAGAGCACCTACGCACACCATCTGTGAAGGGCGCCGACATCGACAACCCGGATAGAGCTGACTCTTTCGTCAACATGGTGACTAAGGTCCCTCCGGCTTGGACAAAACCGTTCATGGAATATCTCGAACACGGAACTTTGCCTGATGATGAAGTCAAAAGACGGCAAATAGTATGGCGAGCAAAGGGTTATACCATAATCAATGGGCAACTCTACAAAAGGAGCACTACTAGTGTATACCTAAAGTGTGTTTCCCAGCTAGAAGGTATGGAAATGCTACGCGAAATCCATCTCGGAGATTGCGGGCATCACGCCGCTCCTCGATCATTGGTCGCGAAAGCCTTTCGGCAAGGATTCTCTTGGTGACCCAAGGCGACGCCGACAAGCTGGTTGAGACATGCATGGGATGCCAGTATTATGCCCGACAACCACATGTTCCTACTGAAGAACTGTGAACAATACCAATAACTTGGTTGTTTGCAGTATGGGGGCTGGACATGTTGGGACTGTTACAGACGGCACCTTTTGGGTTTACGCATCTGCTTGTAGCAGTTGACAAATTCACTAAATGGATAGAAGCTAAGCCCATTAGAAAGCTTGATGGGGCAACTGCCCTCAGGTTCGTCCGAGATCTAGTGGTGATATTTGGTCTCCCACACAGCATTATCACCGACAACGGCAGCAATTTATCACTAGGAGAAGTGGAGGCATATTGTTGGGAGAAAGGCATACGACTTGATCTTGCTTCTGTGGCACACCCACAATCCAATGGTCAGGTTGAGCGAGCCAATGGATTAATTCTGCAGGGAATCAAGCCACGTCTTGAGGCACCGCTACATAGAGTAGCTGGAACCTGGGCGGAAGAATTGCCATATGTGCTGTGGAGTTTACGAACTACACCCAACAGATCCACTGGCTACACCCCTTACTTCATGGTATATGGAGTAGAAGCCATCCTGCCTTCCGACATACTTCACGATGCACCAAGAGTTGCCGCCTAGGACGAGGATGACGCTGAAGAATCCAGACGCCTAGATGTGGACCTTCTCGAGGAGCGTGTTTTGGCATGCCAAAGATCCGCCATCTACCAGCAGAAGCTACGCAGCTACCATAGTCGCCGCGTTCGGCATCGCTTGTTTAAAGAGGGGGATTTGGTGCTCCGACTTAAGCAGAAGAAGTTGCACAAACTATCCCCGCCATGGGAAGGACCGTTCATCATAAGCAAGGCGCTACTCAATGGGTCTTACTACCTTGTTGACAATCGTGAACTAAAGGATAGACCCAACGAGGATCACAAGCGTAAGCGACGTGACCCGGATGATGACTACCCGGAGCTTGATCGGCCATGGAACATAGCACAGCTACGTCCTTTTTACACTTAGCATTTTTATCTAAATGTGTATTTCTTATATGATCAATGAAATAAAGCTCTCTGGTTCATTCATATTTCTGAATCTTTTACCTCCTTTAGTGTTCATTTTTGGATCATGTAAAACTTTTATGCACAAGCCTTGCGTTTTGCACTTGTGAAAATTCCGCCTACGGGCGTTAGCTTAAGTTTTCTGGTCTACACGTTCTTTGTCGTTTTTATGTGGATTCTGGAGTAGTGACTTTTGGCACTTATTGTCGGTGATTTTGTGCTCAGGTTATTGACGGTGCCATTGGGCATCATCACGTAAGCGCATGGTTCCGACAACGAGTCTTCTGACTCACGAAAAGGCAAGCATAAGAACCAAAGTAATGGATAAGCCAGCACTTGCTTAAAAATATATATAAATGCTGGAAACTAGTTCTTAAGCAGCAGGAAATAAACAACCATTGTTTTCCGCCTTAAGTTACATCAACAAGTTTTTTCCGCGTATACACCAAAGGTGAAACAAATATTACAAAGTTATTTTTCATTCCTTTGGCGCTGGAGACTTGGAAGCAGCATCGTCACCAGCCAGAGAATCACCCTCAACGTCGGCACTATGGTGGGACTCAGAGGAATCTTGGTTGCTGCTGTCGATGGTGTTCATGGGCACGAAGACGTTGAGGTCCACCAACTCGGCAACTCTGGTGTCATAGCCAGCGAGTGACGACAGGATGGCTTCATGATCAATCAATTTGCCGTCATCGTCGATGTCAGGGATACCAGAGGTCACCATGTCGATGTCGGCACCTTCGTAGTGTGCCTTCACCATTGATAGCGCCATCCCGTGCACATGAAGCTTTCCAGCTTGTGACGCGCTCGGGGGCTCGGCGCAGAATCTCCGAGTACTTCGCCATGGAGTTCGAGGCTTTGATGTGTATCTGGAGGGGCTTGGCAATCTTTTTGGCTTGGGTGATGGCGGTGTTGATGAAGTTGCTGGCAAGAACCATGCATTCCTTATCCGAAGGAGGCAATCGGGTTAAACCCATAGGAGCTGCAAATTCCGACAAGTAGCACATGAGTTCAATAAATTCAAAGTATCCAGATTATAGAAATACAAGGCGGAGGAAACTTACTGAAGATGCTGGCCTTAGCCTGCCAGAGGGTGTCCGCCAGGGATTCTTTCTCTTGTTGGAGGAGCTTATACGCCTCGTTGTGGCGTTGGTTTTGCTCATCAGCAGCTTTCTTTTGATCTTTTATGATCACAAGCTCCTCCTTCAAGCGATTGATTTCCATGGAGGCAGAGTCCTACAGGGCCTTCATTGAATCCTCATGCATTTTTAGCATGTCTTTCCTCTCCTCCTTAAGGATCTTGTTCTCGCTATCCAGCTGCTGGATATGCTTGGACTGCTCGACAATGTCCTTGGCCTTGGCAACATGTTCTGCAAAGTCGGAGAAAACAAAGTACAAAGTAAGTACTCAGAGAATGTAGGCCCAAAACCAAGACGGAATGCGCAAAAGAAAACAGTCTCTTTTTTTTGATGATCTGTTCCTTCAAGATGGCAGTTTTACCCTTTTCGGCTTCAAGATATGCGCGCATCTTCTGGTATTTGTCATTGGCCATGCCCCTCCGAGCATTCTTGTTCTGTGGGAAAAAGAACAAAGTTAAACCGTTGTTTAGTCTACTTGGAGCATCTAGTCGAAAAATTTCCACCTAGACGCTCGGGGGCTACAGCGACAATTTTGACTTAACAATATGCATAGCTTTCTTTAAGCATCTAGTCGGAACTAATTCTGTTGCAACTAGAAGCTTGGGGGCTACTGTATAAAGTTTTCAACTCGGATATATGCTTAGCTTTCTTTAAGCATCTAGTCAGAACTAATTCAGTTACAACTAGAGGCTTGGGGGCTACAGTATTGAAAATTATAAACACTGCGTATGCTACTCTTAAAGCATCTAGTCGGAACATTTCATTCCATCTAAATGCTTGGGGGCTACAATGAGAAGTTTTCTAGCTTAGTCACTCTTAGAGCATATAGATGCAAAACCTAAGGTTTTCCGTCTACATCCTCGGGGGCTACAGTGGGATACTCATGTGAAATGCAAAAGGCAAAGTAAAACTTACAAGTGCAATGATCTTGAGGTTTGTAGCGCTCTTGGCTAGCAGCTTGCCAAAGGAAATGCTATTTCCTTGCAATATTTCTGCTTGTCGGAGGAGCTCCTCAAGACCGCATGTCGGAGATGTCGGTGCTGCTCCAGGAACCAGAGTTGTGCTGCTCGGCATAAGTGCCGGGTAGACTATCTTGGGGAACTCAAAAGGTTTCTGGGGAGCAAGGGCGCCACCTTTGGCAGAAGTACCAGCTTCCACCACCGCCTTGCCTCCACCAATGGCATCCTTAGACGGAGCTTCAGCCATTTGTTGAGCGGTGCTCTCCTGCGTTGCCTGCTCGCCGACAATAGCAAGTTCGGTAGAGGCGCCAGAATCCACTTCCATGGAGGAAGGGCCTGATGCCTCCTTAGCTTGTGAGCTTGTCGGGGCAAACGAGGGCTTGACGGCAGGAGTAGTAGGGGCGATGGAGGGGGAGGCGTCGCGATGCAGCATGTCTTTGATATTTCGAGAAGCCCCCAAAGTTTTGGAGGTCTTCTTGAGGCTGGTCGTGGCTTTCTTCCTGAAACGTGCAAAAATGCGTAAGTACAGGAGCAAGACAGATAAATAGACAATGTCGGAAAATGAGAAGCTTACACTAGTAGGGGTGCTTTGGCAAAGATCCCGGTGGTTCTTCTCTTTTCCGCCTCCAGGGCGGCGGTAGTCTTTTTGGAGGCTCCACCCTCCGTCTTCTTCTTCTTGCCTCCGTCGGCAGCGTCAGAGGTGGAGCTCTTCCGCTTCCGCGCCAACAGAGCTTCGTCGTCGAACATGACCATGACTTCCTTCATCTTCGGATAATAGATTTGAGGAGCCATGCTCATCTCATATATGTCGCTAAGCTGTTAAGTAAGAAGTCACCGTGTTAGATAAAATGACATTTGCAAGAAGGAACAATTGGAGTATATTTAATACACGGAAAATAAAAACCTACCTTTGGGCACTTGCCGTCTATGAACATGTCGTAGGTGATGGTGAAGCCGCGCTTCTTATCCTTCACCTTGACGATGTCCTTAAGGCGGAGCTTGATGGAGTCGCTCGAGAAGTTGTCCACGGAGATGCGGAGACTATCCCTTCTATCGCTGGTATACTCGTGCATGAGCTTCGCGCGGTTCTGTAGGGGTTGGATTCGCCTGATGAACCAGCACATGGCTAGGTCCAAGCCGGTCAGACCCGTATCTACAAACCACTCGATCCGCCTTATGGCCCGAGAAGCGTCGAGGTCGGAGGGAAGGGAGGCTTGGTATCTCCATGACGAGGCTTCAGTGGCGGCTCCGTCAACGAAGTCCGGATACGTAACTTGTCGGCCAGCCAGAGGGATGTCTGGGCCGTAAAAGTACATCCGTTGCCAATTCTTGCAGGACTCATGGCCGACGATGTCGGGGAACCGCCGTCCAGGTCGAATCTTGAAGCTTATGGTGCCACAGTTCCTAAGCTCTTCCATGCTATGTCCGGCTTCACGTTTGACGGTGAAGAAGTACACAAAAAGGTCTAACCTAGGCTTTATCCCTAGGTATCCCTCGCAAAGTGCTGCGTAGTTGCTAAGAACTAAGATGCTATTGGGGAAGAGGTTCTGGGGCTGGACCTTATAGTGGTTTAAGACGGAGAGGAAGAAGTTGGAGATGGGCAGGGAGACATCGCGTACCAGTTGAGATTTTAGGTACACCTTTTCTCCATCTTGGGGAGAAGGTGTCACCTCGCCGGCCGGCGCCGCCCGCCAGGAAAGTCCCTCCATCACGGGGAGGTAGCCTTCGGCGACCATCTCTTGGATATCGCGGTCGGTGATATCCGAGCCGCGCCAGTCGCCCTTGTGCGAGTCTGGTTCCTCCTCTAGTGGCTCTAGCGCCGCCAAATTTGGGTCGCCGCCGGTGGACTCGATCACCGCCGATGCGGGGATGACCAAACCCTCTGGGGGCACGACGACGGAGCTCGCCGGCTTCGCCGCGGCTTCGCTCGACGCCGCCATTGATGGAGAAGTGCTGCTGCTAGCCATGGAGTGAAGATTGCGTGTGACTGGTGCAGATGGGAGCTAGGGTTTTTTCGAGGTTTCTCGCGGAGAGCTCGAGGAGACACGCGGCTAGAGGAAGAAGAAGATGCGAGGATAATGAGGTAAAAAGTGGAAATTTCCCCACGATTACTATTTATCATCCTCGGCGTCAAGATTCGTGCATCTTGATCAAACGGTTGCCGCGTAGACGACGTGTTCGCGAACATGCACGGAAATTTCGCCACGTCTCCAACTGTCGCTGCCAACGGTTCGTATCGCTCGTGCGGGAAAATCGGATATGATTGCGTTCTCTGCATGTGTGAGTTCCGAGGCATCGCTGACCTAAGCCTACGTCGTCCTAGCTGACATGGGTAGATGAGATGTCACATCGAAGATTCCGACATAGACGGATTCAATCCGACTATGGAAGATTACGATGGAAGATTCAACATTTTTCCGGCTTACAAGTTGAAGATGGAGAAAGCTTTGCAGGGTTCTTTGGGAGGACTACAAGATATTGCTTGACGATTTGCTGACATCCAACTAGACGGAGCATTCATCTGAAGAGGCAAGATGGCGCAAGATCTCGGAGTTCTCCGGGGGCTACTGTTGGGGATATGCTATATGGGTATCCTCATAGCATGTCACTTATCCGGATAACCCGGGTGGCCCATAGTCGGTAGCATGGCCTATGGCCTGCTGGGCGGCCCAGTTAGATGGATCCAGAAGGGAGGCCTATGCCGGATAAAGGAAGGCTACGGTGGAGTCACCAACGTACCCGGAGCCTTGGAGTGCAAGATACACAAGACTAGTAATATATGGTGTAGGACTCTGTAACCTGTCCGGCTAGGACTTTTCCCTGTAACCCTAGGACCTGGCGACTATATAAGTCGGGCCTATGGGAGCCTTTAGGGCACAATCTCAGACGATCATAGATAACTTCACACAACCTCGCACAGCGAACCAATCCCTATAACTCGGCATATTGCCCTTATAGTGATTTATAGCAGGAGTAGGATTCCGCCACCGTCGTGGGATCTGAACCTGGGTAAGTTGTGTTACCTCATACCCGTCAACCGTCTGCCTTACCCCACGTCTCTAAACACGCACTGTGAGGACCCCTCCATGGCATACTCATCGGCAATACCATGACAATATGGCAAGCAAGGGTCCTGTGAGGCCCACTCATTACTGACTTTAAGGGTGGAAAGCGGACACGAAAGAATAACACGAATCCACGCACGCCTTTCATCGAGCGCGATACTCCCCGCGTACGCTGACGTCGGGCTTAGGGCGCGTGCGGTCCACCATAGGGCGAGGAAGGGTCCTACGATGACCACCCGTCCACGCGTCTTTTGCGACTCAAGGTCGAAAATGGATTCCAAAGATCACTGGACGCATGATTGGACTAAAATTTCGTGTCTGAGCGACATTTCTCAGTCGTCGGTCGTCGGCATCCTAGGGCAGAAAAGAATCAGGGCGACGTGGATAGCAGTTTGGGACGAAACAATATTCAGCAATTATTTACTCTGATGTTTATTTAGTATTAGTTACATTAATTAATATATAAATGCATATTATTAATTTCTATTGACTCGAAACACCTTTTGACTGACTTTGGATGACTTCAGATCCACCTTGAACAATTCCAGTTCTCTCTCAGAATAATTCTGGTATTCTCTCTTTTGTACTTCGTTGATTCTGTTCAAGCAAATGATCTACGAATGTCATCACACCCTTAAGTTTGTTACCCCTATGGTTCGGGAACATCATAGACATGATCGAGACCTCTCTCAGATCAATGATCAATAGTAGAATTTTGATGCCCATAATGACCCCTATGCATTCCACGATGTCTATTGTTGTTTGAACCATAAACATCGAGTCCACAGCCCTTTGTTACTTTAATACATGATTTGTTTCGGGACCTGATCATCAGTATTACATACCTATTTCAATCTTGTTATCGTCAAGTGCGGTTTTACTAATTCCATGATATTTTATTCACGTGGCCTAGTCACATGTTGCGCAACATTTATAGATGTAATCTCACTGAATGGGCCAAGTGTATCTTTCCGTCACGCAGATGAATAAATATTGATCTTGATGCATAGGCATCAACCTATCCCTCTGGAATACCCAACATACACCATTATAGTCAACTAGTTACGGACATGACATTTGATGTAGTCAAAGAACCCTCGGGTCATAGTGATTAATATGATCTCACGGTCAAAGAACTAGCACTACTAGGAAAATAGCTATAGATAGACAAACCTTCTATGGCGCATGGGGCTAACCATGCACCACAAAAGAAATTCAGTGGCGCATATGTGGCAATGCGCTATAGAACCCTCAAACGTTTGTGGCGCATGCACTTTGGCAATGCACCACAGAAGTAAGGTGGGACCCACACCAGGCGTTGGTCTATGACACATATGTGGCGCATTTGAGCATATGCGCCATAGAAGTGACACTTCTATGGCGCATATGCTCAAATGCACCACAGAAGCATCAGGTGGGACCCACATATGCTCAAATGATCAAATATATTGTTTCTAATGCTATGTGTATAATACTTGTATAATACGTGTATAAAACCTGACTATAGACCAGTAATATTTTTTTAATACCTATAATACACACCTGTAGCGCATGCAAATAATGTTTTGTGGCTCATACAACTTTTGTGGCGCATTAGTAAAATGTGCCACTGAACAACGAACTGTGGCGCATAGGGCAGAATGCACCACAGAAGTATCATGACTTCTGTGGCGCATTTCAAATGCGCCATAGAAGTTCTCATCAGTGGCGAGGTAATAGTGGCGCATCCCATATGCGCCACAAAAGGCCAAAATGGACGCGCCACTGATGAAGGTTTTCCTAGTAGTGTAGGATACTATGTTTCTAAATATTCAACGATAAACATGTGACTTGATCGTGTTGCAATGCCTATATTAGGATAATGTCCATCACAACATTCACTAATGATATGACTTTATTGTCAATTGATTTAAATGCACCATGATCAGGAAATCATGATCATGAGCTATCCAATAAACTAGTTAAATAGAGGCTATTAGGAACTCTGGTTTGTTTATATATCACATATGTATCAATGTTACCGATTGTGTAAGATCCCGCCTTTGTAAAGGAAAGGATCCTGTGATTGCAATGCTAGTCCCTGGATCAATGCTAGCATCCACAGTTTAAGATGAAGTACATAGAAACAAAGGTCATTATTACATATCATTCCAAAGACAAACATAGTCTTTTACAACCTCATGGCCACAGGCCTAATACAAGAGTTCCATTATATAATAAGATAAACAAGTCTTCATCTTCATGTGCCACAGGCAAGCATGTTGAGTGTAGACTCATGACTCCTAATCCTCATCTGAATAACCTGCAACATCACAAGTTACAGCCACAGTGGGTCAATACATTGGAATAGTATTGGCAAATGATACCTTAGTATAATATTGTTGGACTAAATACTATATGCATTTTGGCTAAGTGTAGCCTAGGCTTGCTTTGCTCAAAATAGGTTTCGCCTATTAGTTGAAAATACTAAGTTTTTCTTTGACAAAAACTTTTCCAAGGAACCACCAATAGACATTGGGGTCCTTCACCCTTGTTCAACCACAAGTTTTTACTTAGAAAATGGGATGAGGAGATTCTTGATAGCTTCCATGTCTTGATGCTCAAATTGTCCAATACCAGGGACATGGCTAAGTACTTAGATTCTTCCATCTGCAGAGGTTGTGCACTTTCCCCACAAGACTTGATTTTCACCAAGACAAGACCTTTCAGAAGCCTTCCCTTAGACCAAATGGACGCGCTCCAACCTATCAATCCCACTACCACCAACTGTCCAAATGGCTAAGTTATTGCAACCTATATGATCCAGGCAGAGCCCATATTGCCAAGTGGCTGCACTAGAAGCTTCTTAACATATGGCATCTCAAATCCCTTTGTTCATGGGTGGATTTCCACAAGTGAGATACACAAGGTAAACCATAGACATGGGCCTTGTGTAACCACTCAACACAAACCATTCTTTCCATTCCACCCAGGTGTTTCATTCACTTAGTTGTTTTATTAAGCAAAACACAAGTCCAAGAATTAGAAATATTTTCGCATAGCATGAATATATAACCATCCTTGGTTGCTATTAGCTAGGCTAAGCATGGCATAGATTAACATCTTAACTTAGAAGTTTCTAGCAATTCTACAACTACTAGGATTTCCTAAGCATAGAATATAAGATCAAAATTTATCCATGCAAGTCTAGCAAAATATTTCTAATGCATATTTGAAAGACATAGGAATAAAATCATGAAGCACCACTTGCCTTGGTAGTTTGGAGAGTAGCTACAATCCTCACAATCACAATCACTATTTGCACCAAAATCTACACATAAAATGATAACACCAAATCACATACAAAATATATACAAGCAAAAATACATGGATGCATGCAATATGATATGTGATGATTTTTCTATACTCACAAGACAAGAGCACAGTACTGATTCATAAACAAGTTCAAAACTTGCCAAACAACCTTTATTTGAACATTAAAAACATTTTCCAAACATTTGTTATACACAAAATAGACATACACATGTTTCTGTAAAAATAACCATTTTAATAGAAACAAAACATTAAACACATTGCATAGATGGAAAGGATTTTCTCTCCTGATTCCACTGATATAAAATTTGTCAAATTTGAACGTGGGAATCAAAAGTTATGATTAAAACAAAATCAAACATCTAATAGATCTAATTCAAAATTTTAAAACGAAACCTGTGCCACGCGGCGGCTTCTAACTGGCTGGTACCGTTTCGCGCTGGATCGCGCTTCCGAGCCATTGGATCTAACTAAAACGTGCGGCTCAGATCTAAACTTACCCCTTCGACTACGATCTATCGCATCCACTGGATCTAAATCTAACGACCCTAATCATCTGACCATCAAGTGGTGGCGCTAGCGGCGGCGACAGGCGGCGGCGCTCTCTGTCCGCGGCGGAGCCGGCGAACTAGGTCGCCCGGGGAGGTGGGAGGATGCTCACCACATTCGCCGCGATGAGGAGATGCTCAACGCGTTCTCGATTGGCGAAGGGGCGTGCTGCAGTGGCCGTGGGAGCTCGTCGGAGTACAGGACAGCATCGGGCTTGGGTGGACGGTGACGTTGGCGATGTTCTGATCCGCCCTAACACAAACGGAGGGCATCAGCAGGTGCGCATCGATCAGGCGAACAGGATAGTGTCAAAGGGAAGGCACGGGGCGGTCGATTCTCACCGAATTTTCTTGCCGGAGTTGGAGACGGCGTCGAGAACTTGCGGTGCTTGTTGGAGTCAACGACCTGGGGCAGTACAGGACGAACAAAAGATGTCAGAAGGAGCGCAAGAAGGTTGTGAAGCAGTTTGCGTGAACCAGAGAGGGAGGCGCGCACGGAGCTCACCGGGATTAGTCGCTGGAGGTCGTCGGTACTGCGGCGATGCGAGGGCAAATTCTAGCAGCCTGGTGGAGTGGAGTCTGTGCTAAGTGAGGGGAAATGAGCGGCGAGGGGAGAGGTTTAAGTAGGCAGCAGAGCTGTGAAGCTTCATGATTCATGTCTAATTACGCCGCGCCATTATCGGCATCAACGGCAGCGGCGACGTGGTCTGCGGGCGGAAATTTGGGGACGACGGAGTGACGTGGTCGCAGGGTCCACTTGCCAGCGAGAGAAAAGGAGTGGGGATGGGTCCGGGCTGTCAGCGACTTAGTGGGTGCGGGTGCGAGTAAAGAAAACATTTCGCGGGGTGCTGCTGCTAGGCTAGCTGGGTTGAATTGGGCTGGGTTGGGCCAGAATGGTTGGCTGCTTATATTTTTTTCCTTTATTCCTTTTCTTTTTCTGTTTGATTTTCTAAAAATGATTTTCAACCTCCATTTCAAATCAATTTGAATTCAAACTTTCTCAAGATTTTTGTATAGTGAATCTTGTACTCAAATATGAGTCAAACACTACTGTTCACACAAACACCCTTGGGTTATTTGAAAATAAGAACAAAACCAAGCCTTTATGAGATGTAATAAAAGGAATAGATTTGGTTTTATTTCATATTTTGTTTTGAAACTTTGCTCAATCTTTTGAAATCACTTAAGTTAGGATTCTAAAACAATACAGAATGAATAATAGTACTTTTCTCAATAGAAAGTAGCACAAAGGCTAGAGCATTCATACATAAAATAATGAGCACACATGCTCCTGTTTTGAAATGATTTTGAAATGAAATCCTACATGATCATGGATGCATGGATGATATGCATGAGTTTTTGAAACATGATTTTAGGGATGTTACAGATTGATACAGTTATAGAATGATACAAAACTATTATAAACTTATTGAGATATGATAATAAACATCATTTATTATTTGCCTCTATGGCATGTCTCCTCTAGTCTCCCACTTGCACAAATAATCTAGTTGCATTTAACGCCTATCATAACATCATATGATTAGATGAACATGCATGCTTTCTCATGGAAAATGTTCTGTCTTGAATCTGTTTTACCAGCTTCCGGAAAAGAAGTTGCAACTTGTTGGTATGAGTACCATATCAATTCTATTAAGCCATGCGTCGGGATCTCACATCTTCGGACATTTTCCCTGCCTCCATGGCTACTGTGGCTGTAGTGTAGCCAACGAAGGAGTTAATGCGACACCATGTAGGATCTCGTGACCGGTGATGGTGCCAGGTGGTAGCCGTTCCTCAAGGCATACATCATGGGACCGATTGCGATGAGACTGGGAGTTGTGATCTGTCTGGAGAGTGAGGAAGTCGGTCTCGCCAGGAATATCACTCCCGAAGTCCCACGCCCCATGGTAGGTGCTAACTATCGGTGCATTGATCCGGGCGATGTTACTAGGGGGTAGCTTTCCTAGGGGTGAGTTAGGAAGCTTAGGCATCCCCGTAACGATATTATCACTCAAGGGCTACCCAGGTCCGTCCCCTCACTCGGGAGGTAAAGTCCTAGTACTGTTGTAATTGTATTGATGTATATGAGTACATGGAGTCGCTGGTGGCGGCAAGTAGATGGGAGTAGAGAGAGCTAGAGCTATGGTGTGAGATATGGTGTGTGCTATTGGGTTTCCCCACAGAGGCTTATGAAGGACCTCGGCTAGGGTTTACAAGATTGGATCTAGAGCAGTTTTGGATTCGAGTCACCTAAAACGTCGAGTCGGGCCCAAATTAGAGTTGCATTTGTGGCCCAAATCAGAGTCGTATTTCCGGTCACACAGACGGGCGACGGACCGATTCGGTGTCCTCATGCATCTTCCCAGGGGCCACATGTCATTGAGATAGTTTGGTTTTCATTAAGATTAAAACATTTCAACACTACAAGAAATCTGCTCACTAGTGACTTTTTTTAACGACCATGGGTTTTTGGTCATAGATCTATGACCATTTTGAACCAATTGGTCGTAGGGAATTTGGAAGGGTCCAAACCTTGAAAAATAACGACCAATTTAGTCAAAAAGATCATGATATCCTAACACGGAAAGGTCATAGATGGATAGAACTAGTCTAAAGCGAGTTATCTGGGAGACTACGACCAATTTAGATGGTCATATCATATAATAACAATATATTCTCAAGTATAAAGAGGGTGACTAGACCGCCACCTCAGCAATTCGTCTATGTGTCATGTGACATGTTCATTTATGTGGGGTCTACAAGTGGATCTGGTATTTTATTATAGTATCATTGACTAGTGGGGTCAACCCGTCACTGTGATATTAAATAGTGGGACGGAAATTATGGCAAAAAAATGAGCCCATGAGGATTCGAACCTACTACATCTTAATCTATCTCAAGGAACAAGACCACTAGAACAACACTACATTTACATTAACAAACAACGACATGATTTTTTTAATATGTCAAACCTACTAGAAATAATGAAAGAAAAATAGGGAGTAGAGGGGGTCAAACCCACGACCCTCGCCAGCGCCATCCTAGCAAACCTAACCATCCTAACCATTGGACCAACCTGACTTTCATGTTAACAAACCACGTGATGCCCTTTTGTACATACTAAACCCACTAGAATATGTCAAACCTACTAGAAATAATGAGGACAAAAAAAATAGGAAGAAGTGGGGTCGAAACGAGGACCCCTCGCCAGCGAACAACCTAGAAACCTAACCACTGGACCAACCTCACTTTCGTGTTAACATACCACGCGATGCCATTTTGTACATACCAAACCCACTATAAAAATAAAGGCAAAAAAGGAAGCAGCGGAGAGTCGAACCCCCGACCACCGCGCGACGCCAAGGGAACAACACCACTAGACCATCCTAAATTTTATGTTGACATAACACGCGAAAACCTTTTGTACATAACGAAAAAATATTGGGCCTGGCCCCCAACGAAAATGGCCTTCTTTTTTTCCTGAATATACTACCGGCTGGGCCAAAGCCCAATAGACATTAGCAAGTAAATTTTATTAAAACTATGGGCTCTTGTGAAGATTTAGCCCACATGAGTGAAGGGATTTTAATTTTTTTTAGAAATCTAAAAACTTAATTTTCCTATAATATTTTCATATGACTTCGGATTGAAATAATATAAAAATCAATTTGGTTCATCTTTACAAGGTGCATAACTTTCTTGTCATATAAAATTATACATGACGAGGTTTAATCTCGTCAATGCCCATTGTTATGGACTTGGTTTTTGGAGAAGATGGGGATGCTGGAGATCGTTAGCAAACAAGCAACACGGGGACACGAGGTTTACCCAGGTTTAGGCCCCCGGAGGGAAAACCCTACTCCTGCTTCTCTGCTCTGATTATGATGGAACCGAAGGTTACAGGAGTGCGCAGATGCAATCTGGCGTGGAGGTGTGTATGCGGAAAATTGTGAGAGAGGCTCCTCGTCGTGCCCTCCTGGCCTTTATATAAAGATAGGCAGGTCCCAGGCACAGATCGAGTTGATTACAGGTTTTAGGGTTTACCCCTTTGAATTTCCTATCTACTCTAGTCTTGCTCTCCAAGGATCCGAAGGCGTCATAGGCCTTGGCCACCCGAAAGTCTTCATGGGCCGGCGTATATTTGTCGTGGGCCTTCCTTGGGCTAGACTAGGTATGCTGAGATCGTGTACCCGCGGGGTATAACCATGTCAGTAGCCCCCGAGTGTTCAGTCGAATCGTAGATTCGGCTGAGGACTCTTTAATCCTTCGGGTGCAACTCTGTCTTTCAAGAGAATTGTGTAGGGATTGTTGATGCGTGTGCCTGACTCTCCCGACGGATCAGGGTCAGTTAACTGTCTTAGGACAAAACAACACGATCTTCTTTAGGTTCGAGTCCCTCGACTCGAACCCGGAACATATGCTGGCGTAATTCGACTCAGGCCGCGAAGGACTTATAGGAGTGGAATTCCAGTAAATTTAAATGATGTACCCAACGCGTCCGTCGGGATTTTTCGTCGCGCCTGTTGGCACGGATTCTTACTAGCAGAGCGCAGTCATGTGCGTTACCAGGCCATCAGATGATATCTGTAGGTCTTATCTTTGTGTTGCAGACAAAGCATCCGAATGTTTTTTCACCGCGGAGGTGTTTCGGGTGGCCAAGGAGGACGTTGCTCACTTAGCGTTAAATGGGGCAGAGTTGCCGAAAATTTTTGCACGCCGATCCGAAGGATCGCAGTCAAAGAATACATAGGGTGCGCGACCAGCGCTCCCGATGGGAGTAGCCCCCGAGTGTCTGTTCGAGTCGTAGACTCGAGCAGAGACTTTTAATTCAGTCGTTGTCTAGCTTCAGGTCCATAGGACACAAATTTTTCGGATGCTTGAATCCATGCTCCCTATGGGAGTAGCCCCCGAGTCCATAGTGGAGTCGTAGACTCGACGTAGGACTCGAAGAAGTGGTTCAGTGCTCTAGTTTTTGTTCATTTTCGGGTGCGAGGCTAGCGCTCCTGATAGGAGTAGCCCCCGAGTAGTTATTCGAATCGTAGATTCGAGTGAGTACTCTTAGATTTGCAGCCGAAGAATTGCGGCTTTTGCTAGTATAGCTTTTGATGACATTAGTGCTAACGATCGGTGACCTCAAGCGCCTGCTGCGCCAGAGATGACGTGACTGGACGAACATGGGTCCCACCTTCTGACCTTGAATTGACCGGTCACGCGCGGCGTGGAGATAATTACGGTGTCGCCTCGATTTTCGCACGTAGTGGACGGCGTGTTAGCGACGGTTCGCTGCTATGCTGAAACGTGTGTGGTCAGATCTTGCCATTGGCGTTAGGTCTTCTTGATGGACGGTTGTCGTGCGTCGTCTTCGTCCTTATAATCTTTGGGAAAAAATTTGTTTGTTTTCACCGCAGTCATTCTTGCTTCACTACTCCAATCTTCTTTGAGATTTCTTGTTGCACGCTGGAATATCCTCGGACATTTCCTTCTTCGATCATATGTTCTCGTCGCCAGCGCCACCGCACCGCAATGGGAAAGCCTAAGAAGTCTTCTTCTGCGGTAGGTACCACCGCTACTGGAGGCAAGAAGAGTGCTGCCGCTACCCGTGTCACCGATGGTGGCTGGCGGCGATCGGAGACGCGGGAGAGCGATCTCCGCAAGCTTCGTGAGCGGGGCTTAATCCTGCAGGATAGGAAGGCCGTCAAACTCCCTAGCAACAAGATAATTCCCCGTCGCCCCGCTGGGTTTCGGGTTATGTTCCTCGCTTTCGTTCTTCGGGGCTTTTCCTTCCCAGTCCACGACTTCCTTCGTGGACTGCTTTTTCTTTACGGCGTCCAACTGCATCATCTTTCCCACAATTCTCTTCTTCACATTGCTTGTTTTATCACTTTCTGCGAGTGCTGGATTGGTATCGAGCCGCACTTTGGCCTCTTCCGGAAACTCTATTCCATGAAAAGGCAATCTAGTTCGGATGGTGTTTTTCCCATTGGGGGTTGCATCATCTCCCTCAAACCCAATCTTATTTTCTTCTCTTTTTCCATGTCCGAATCTGTCCAGTACTGGCCAGGCGATGGTTTTACATCCGCGACTCCACGGTGGCTGGGCAAGATTTTGGTCTTGTTCCTTTCGACCCCTCCCAAAAGATCAAGCCGAAGAGGTCCTGGAAGAACCAGATCTTGGATGGCGAGGTAGCAGAGATAGAGTCTCTCTATCGTCGGGTGGAGGATCTCCAGCTGATTCCTGATAAGGAGGTGAACGGTGTGGATATCATCCGCACATTCCTCAAACGTCGGGTGCAACCGATCCAGGCTAGGGCGCACCCGATGTTCCTTTATGCTGGTCGTCATGACCCGACGAGGGTTTCGGCTGAAGAATTCTCTAGGGGAGATCTCGACGGTGTCCTTCGCCCGCTGTTGAAGTTCAAGGCTGGAGAAGATATCCCGGGGAAGTCGCTGACTTCTCCGTTCTATGCTTCGCGTCCTGTTTCACAGGTGTAGATTCTGGACGTGCGCGTAGCGCTATTTTCGACTGCATTGTACTTGAATTTGTTTGCTAACAAATTTTCTTCTTTTGTGCTGGAGTTCAAGGTGCCGGGCATGTCGCCACCGCTTCCCGAATTGTTTTCGGCTACACCGAAGAATGAAGTGGTGGATTCCATGTCCGAGCTGCCATCGGCATGGTCTCCGGCTGAAGAGGCCAACGAGTCGAGCGAGGACCACACTCGCAAGCGCACACGGAGCTCCAGCGAGTCTTCGGATGCCTTGACTCCGCTGACTCCTAGGAATCCGCTGTGGCTTGAGCGTCACAGTGATGGGCATGGAGGCTCTTCCTCTCCGATTCCTGCCGTTCCCGTGCGGGTTGTGGCACCGCACCCGCCGGCGAAGCGGAAGAAGGAAGAAAAGAAAGAAGAGAAGAAGGAAGAGAAGAAAGAGGAGAAGAAGGTCCGGAGGACTCCTCTCGTCTTCGACTTGAGCGTCCTTGACTCGTAAGTTTTTCTTAGTCATGTATTGCCTTTTCTTGCCTGTTTACTCTGTTCGTGTTCTAACTTGTCCTGGTGCAGCCATTCTTCCAACGACTCCTCCAGCGATGGTGCTCGGGAGATGATGGGGGAGTCGAAGGTCGTTCTTCCTCATCCTCAAACGGTGGCTACCTCTAAAGGCGCTACTCCAGATCCTTCTCCACAGGAGGTTCGGGTGGTTGCGCCTCAGAAGGCTGCAAGCGGACCTTCGGAGTCGCCGTCGAATCATGTAAGTATTCTGCTTTCTGCCACGGGGGGAGCCCCCGAGCCTTTTTCGAATGATCTGTTTCTCTTTCCCACCTCGGTGGGAGCCCCTGGGCATCTGTAGCGTAGTTTGTTGCTTGTTTTTCGTATCTCGGTGGGAGCCCCCGAGCATTTTTTCTATGCGTGACTTGCTTCTACTCATTCTTTTTGGGCGTAGCCCTCGAGCCCTTCTTTTGACTAGTGGGTCTTTTGTGCAGCCTTTTGTGCAAGGTGCCAACCAACTGTGCAGCAGCACCTGGCGTTGGAGGCCAGCCTCAAGCAACTTCAAGGTATTGTTATGCCTTGGTCTTTTGTTTCTTCTTGAATTTTGTCCTTCGATCTGACATTTGTATTGCTTGATGCAGAGGATCACAATGCCTCTCTTCGTGAGATTGATGCTCTCAAAAAGATCCTTGGTCAAGCGGAGAAGAAGGCCGAGGTCGCCGTTGGTGCAAAGGAGCGCCTCGAGCTGGAGTTGTCCCAAGCGGCCGAGGCTAAGGAGCGCCTGCAGCAGGAGGCTACGGACCGCGAGGAGAAGCTCGCCACCGCCACTGCTTCGCTTGAGAGAGAGGTGGTCGGCAAGCTTATGGCGGCTGCCAAGGCTGTTTCGGGTGAGTATCTCCACTTTCACCTTTTGATTTCCTAGTCTTTCTGTTCTTTTATTCATTCTGCTTCCTTTGCTTTCTTAGATGCCGCGGGCATCGAATTTGACCGCGGTGCTCTAGAGCATGGGAGCGCTTTGGATGATGCTACTGCAGCGGTCGAAAACCGCTGCAGTACCGTTGTCAACTCGCTTGCCAAGGCCAAAGAGGTCCTTGGGCGCTTCTACAAGGAGCTTATCCCCAAGGGCATGGCCCTCGACGATGTTGATGCCTTGGCGGAGGCGCTGTCAGCCGAAGCACCTACGGCGTACAAGCGCAAGCAGAAGGGCATCGGCGCATCCGTCGGGCTGGCAATGGCCTTGGCAGCTGGAGCGGAGCTGGACCTTCCCCAGGTCACTTCCCGGATGCCGACGACCGCTGATGGGTCCGAGGTAGCCTTCGCCACCTATGCTGCTCGTTGTAAGCGTTACGGGCCGAAGATGATTGATCTGCTGGCCGAGTACACGCTAAGGCAGCAGGGGGAAGCCAAGGCGAGGCAATCCGGCTCTGAGGCTACTCAGGGTGCAACTTTGTAGGCGTTGTAGTTGTAGGATAGTTGTATCCTCTTTTGTTGTAAATATTTTGATGGACAATCCTTGTGCCACGTAGTGGCTTTTGCTTCCCTTAATGAATGTGCTGAGTTTCGTGCTCCTTCAACTGCTTGTTCATGTCTTTGTCTTTCTGTTAATCTAGGGTCCTTCGAGTGCTGATCCCATTGACACTTCGCCTACAGCGCAGCTGCGGCCATCCCTAGATGATGCGTCGCAGCTTGCGTTTCTTCGAGACCGTGTTCGTAGCCTCGATGAAGAGTTGCTTGGGGTGCGTGGCCATGCTGACGTTTGGAAATCCAAGGCAGATCGAGGTGCTGCCAGAGAGTAGTACTTGATGACTGAGTTGCTTCGCTTGTCCGAACAGCTTCAATGTGAGTTTTTCGAGCTGTTGCTCGTTACTTCGGATGCGCCTGCTGGCCTTGCATCTTACTTTTTTGCAAGTATTGCAGGTGCTAACATTGCTCCAAGAGAGGAGAAGGAGCCTGTTGCTGTTCGGATCAACTGTTTGACTCAGCAGGAGATGGAGGCCGGTGGGTTCTTCTGGATGGATCGTGATCATGTCATGGTCCTTGTGACGGTGCAGGATCGCGTTCATCGGGTATCACGGGTGCTTCGTCAGGTGAATTCTTCACTCGTGTTGGTTCTGCATGTGATGTTTCCGCTGGATGATGCACCGTCGACTCTCTCTTGTCTGCTCTCGAAGTTTCGGAACGTGCATCATGTCAAGGAATTGGTGCGGCATCAGCTCATCGCAGGGGTGAAGGCTACTCTCTCCCTTGTGCGTTTGCATCATCCGGATTTAGATTTATTTGTTGTGGCGTCTGGGCTGCCTCTTCAGCCAGATGGTGGAGAGTGGTATATGCGTCCGCACTATGCAGCTGTAAGGCAGTATGCCGAACAGATCGTAGATCTGTTTGAGCAGCGCGCTCAAGTTATTCTTCAGAATAGGTAGTACCTATAAAAAGATAGATGTAAAATTTGTATATATTTGACTAGGCGTGTTTTGCCCTTTGTTATAAAGGTTTGGTTGTTGTTTTAGCACGTAGTGCTTTGTTTGTATGCGTGCCCTTTTTGTTAGCCTGACGTGGTCAGCTACTCAGGTGTACACGCGTTATCCTCGGTCGACGAAGTCGTGAGGTGGGGGAGCCCCCGAGTGCGTTTGTAGCATGGAGTAAAAATGCGAGTAGTAAACAAAATTTTGGGGCGAGACACTTAGGTTTATTCATATCGTAATGGAGGAGGTACATTGTTCGGCTGAGTAGCCTTGGCTGAATAGCCTTATTGAAAGTAAAAGAGGGAGGTAGCTAGGGGTAGAACCGTCGCAGTTGTGCGATGTTCCATGGATTGGAGTATGCGACTCCAGACTCCACGTGTTTGAGGCGATAGGCGCCACCTGGGATGACTTCAGTGACGATGTAGGGTCCTTCCCAGGGTGACTCGAATTTCTTCGGTCGTTCTTGCTTGAGTCGCAAGACTAGGTCTCCTTCGACGAAGGACCTTGGGCGCAGCCGTCGGCTGTGGTAATTGCGGAGACTCTGTTGGTACGCCGCTGATTGAGCTGCTGCTATGTCTCGCGCTTCGTCGAGTGTGTCGATGGCATCTTCGAGTGCGGCCGTGGATTCGGCTTCGCTGTAGGCGACGACCCGTGGGGCCTTGTGGCATACCTCTGCTGGCAGCACGGCTTCGGCTCCGTGCACCATGAAGAAAGGCGTGTAGCTAGTTGAGCTATTTGGCATAGTGCGCAGGGTCCACAGGACCGAAGGTAGCTCTTGTGTCCAGGCACCCACAAGTCGTTCGAGTGGGCTAATTAAGCGCTTCTTGATGCCGGCACCGACGAGGCCGTTGGCCTTTTCGACCTGCCCGTTTGTTTGCGGGTGCACCATAGAGGCGTATGTGATGTTGATTCCGAGGTCTTCGCAGAAGTCCTAGAATTCTTTAGAGATGAAGTTCGACCCGTTGTCGGTGATGATGTTGTGTGGCACGCCGAACCTGTAGACAATAGATTCAAAGAACTTGACGGCGGTTGTGCCCTTTTGGTTAGTCACAGGCATGGCCTCAATCCACTTGGTGAATTTGTCGACTGCGACCAGGAGGTAGACGTGTCCCCCATTCGAGGACCTTGGCAGTTTGCCGATCATATCAAGGCCCCATTGGGCGAATGGCCAGGCCAAAGGTATGGGCCTGAGCTCTGATCCGGGTGCATGCGGTTTGTCGGCGAACCTTTGGCACCCTTTGCATCTTCGGACGATGTCCTTGGCGTCATTCATGGCCGTTGGCCAGTAGAATCCAGCCCGTGGAGCTTTGGCGACAAGGGAGCGGCTGCCTGCATGATGGCCGCAGATGCCCTCGTGGATGTCTTGGAGGATGGTTTTTCCATCACCGATGGTGACACACCTTTGTAGTACACACGCAATGTTGTGTGCTTGTAAAGCTCGCCATTGATGATGGTGAAGGCTTTGGACTGACGAGATATGCGCCGGGCATCCGTCGAGCTATCAGACAGTTCTTCGTCTATCAAGTACCGGAGGTATGGTCGTGTCCAAGTTTCTTCGACTGCCATGATCTGCATCAGGCTGACCACGGCTACCTCTGTGTGCAGCTTTTCGGGTCCTTCCTGACCGTCGGGTAGCACAGCTGCCGAGTGCTCTGCTTCTTCGGGTGATCCCTTGGGGAACTTTCGCTTGATGGATGGCACGCAGATCTGTTCGAGGAACACACCTGGTGGTACTCGTGCGCAGGTGGAGCCAATGTTGGCAAGTCTGTCGGCCTCCTCATTGCTTTCTCTCCCGACGTGTCAAAGCTCACAGCCGTCAAATTCTCCCTCAAGTGAGTTGTAGAGTGTGCGGTATGCGATCATGTTTTCGGCGTGTGCGTCGCACTCGTTCATCGTCTGTTGGACGACGAGGTTGGAGTCACCGTAGAGGACCAGGCGCGTTGCGCCACAGATCTTTGCCATCCTCATGCCGTGGATGAGGGCTTTGTATTCTGCCTCGTTGTTGGAAGCTCTAAACTTCATCCGGAGGACGTACTTCATCTTGTTACCCTACGGGGAGGTCAGTATGACCCCAGCTCCCGCTTCGGCTTCGCGCTTGGAGCCGTCGAAATGCATCGTCCATGACTGTGACATGTCTGGGGTGTCTGGCAGTTGCAGCTCCATCCAGTGTACAAGGAAGTCCAGGAGGACATGAGACTTGATCGCGTGGCGTTTCTCATAGATGATGTCGAGAGGTGACAGCTCGATGCCCCACAGGGCCACGCGTCCTGTGGCCTCTGGGTTATTCAGGATGTTGTTCAGGGGTGCCTCGTTGACGACCATCACCTAGTGCTCCTGGAAGTAGTGGCTCGGCCGACGAGCCGTCATGAACATGCCGTAGGCGAGCTTTTGGTAGTGAGGGTACCTCTGCTTTGTTGGCGTCAATACCTCGCTGAGGTAGTAGATTGGGCGTTGGACCCCATGGGTCTTGCCCTCTTCGGGTTGCTCGACCACCAGTACGGTGCTCACCACCTGGTGTGTAGCTGCTATGTACAACAGTAGGGGCTCGTGCTCCTTTGGCGTGACCAGGATGGGCGAGGTAGAAAGCAGCCGCTTTAGATCTTCGAATGCGTCATCCACCTCAGGCGTCCACTCTAATTTGTCAGCCTTGCGCAGCAGCTGGTAGAATGGCAGTGCTTTCTCGCCCATGCCACTATTCGTCCTGCAAGTTGCTGGACACCTTTGAGGTTTTTCGGCTTCTCCATGGCCATGATGGCCCGTATTTTCTTCGGGTTCGCCTCGATCCCTCGCTGGGAGATAAAGTAACCAAGCAGCTGACCCGATGGGACGCCGAATGCGCACTTTTCGGGGTTAAGCTTGATCCTGTAGCGGTCAAGATTATCGAACGTCTCGCGGAGATCGTCGATGAGCGTTCTCGCCTCACTGGTTTTGATGACTATGTCGTCTACATAGACTTGGACGTTGCAAACAATCTGGTCCTTTAGGCATGCCTGCATGCACCGCTGGTATGTGGCACCTACATTAGCCCGAAGGGCATTGTGTTGTAGCAGAACACCCCGAACGGCGTGATGAACGCCGTTTTCTCCTGATCTTCGACTTTGAGTCGAATCTGGTTGTAGCCTGAGTAGGCGTCGAGGAAGGAGAGCTTCTCGCATCCTGCAGTCGAATCGATGATCTGCTCGATCCGAGGGAGAGGGAAGTGGTTCTTCGGGCAGTACTTGTTCAGCGATGTGAAGTCCACGCACATCCGCAGGATGTCCGTGTCCTGTTTGGGGACCATTACGGTGTTGGCGAGCCACTCGCTCTCCTTGATCTCCCTGATGAAGTTTGTGTCGAGTAGTCTGTTGACCTCGACTCCGATTGCTTCGGCCCGTGGCTCGGGCAGTCTTCGGATGGACTGCTTGACGGGCTTGGTGTCTGGAAAGACATTGAGTGCATGCTCGATGAATTCCCTGGGAACTCCTGGCATGTCCGCAGGACACCAGGCGAAAATTTCCCAGCACTCACGGAGGAATTCGACGAGTGCGCTTTCCTATGCGGGGCTGAGATCGTTGGCGATCAGTGCCGTCTTGGAGGCGTCTGTTGGGTGGACCTGCACCTTCTTTGTGTTGACGGTGGAGTCGAAAGACATTTCGGGTGCGTTTTGCCATGCGACTGGGGGTGTCCCATTGTCCATCACCTCGCGGAGCCTTACAAGCTCCTCTTGCATGCCAAATGACTGGGAGATTCTGTTGAAGTCCCTGTCGCAGTGGTCCGATCGGGTGAAGCTCCCGTGGACCATGATGACGCCTCTGGGTCCTGGCATCTTGAGTAGCAGGTATGCATAGTGTGGTACTGCCAAGAACCTTGCGAATGCTACACGCCCGAGGATGGCGTGGTATTGTGATGGCCAGTCCACCACTTCAAATTCGAGTCGTTCACATCGAAAGTTATTCGGCTTGCCAAAGATGACGTCGAGCCATATCTTTCCCAGGGGGAATATGCCCTTTCCTGGAATGATGCCATGGAACATTGTGTCTGACTGTTCCAGGCTGCACAGCGGGATCCGCATTGCTGCTAGGGTGCTTGCGAACATCAGGATGATGTCGCTACCGCTGTCCATGAAGACGCGGCTCATCTCGAACCCTTCGATCTGTGCCTCAAGCACCAGAGCAACATGACCTGGGCGAGGGACCTGGCAAGGGTGATCCGAACGGCTGAACGTGATGCAGGACTACGATCCGCTGAGGTACTCAGGGATGGCGGGTGGAGCTGTTACAGCCAGGTTGATCTGACGGGTGATTTTCTTCTGCACCCTATTCGTGGGGCGCCCTTTTTGGATCATCAGCGATCCTTTCGGCAGGGGATACACGTGCCCACCGTTATTCTGCATGGGTGCCACTGCGTGGTTCGGGCCGCCTACCGGTGGTGGTGGAGGAGCTCCATGCGCTATCTCACCTGGTGCGGGCGCGTTCCCGAATCCCGGGTTTGGGGCTTGCTGCCTCATCTGAGCCATGCTTTCGCTGAGTTTCTGGAACTCGCGGCAGTCCTTGAGCATGTGGCTTGCCTTCTTCTTACCATCCTGCTTGTCGATATAGAAGTGGATGGTGCATGGACCCGACGGTTTTTCGTATGTTGAGGGTCCGTTGTCGCGGCCGCGGCGCTGCCACGACTGTGCTGGTCGTCCTCCATCGCGAAAATTTCCTCCGCGGTATCCGCCGCTGTTGCGGTTGCCGTCGCTGCGGCGGTCGGCGTAGCCAGCCGTGACCATGTCGGGTCCGTCGCGATCATCGTAGACGCATGATCTTCTCTTTCTACGGCGCTCACGTCGCCGGCCGTAGTCGTCTTCATCCTCCGAATGCGCTCGGTGGATAGAGTCCTCACCGTCAGCCCACCTCTTGGCGATGTCCATGAGGTGGTCGAGTGTATTGGGCTTGACGCGTCCGAGTTCTTCCTTGAAGTCCTGGCGCTTGACACCGTCCTTGAAGGCGTCGATAGCTCTCTCCTTGGAGATATGCGCCGTGGAGTTCTTGGTGTTGGACCAGCACAGTATGTACGAGCGAATGGATTCGCCCGTTCGTTGAGTGCAAGCTCGCAACTCTTCGATCAAGGCAGGCCTCTTGCTGGTTCCTTTGAAGTTTCGGACGAAACTGTACGCCAGCTCCTCCCAACTTCGGATGGACCCTGAGGATAGGCTGCTTAGCCAGATCCGGGCTGCGCCTGTCAGCTGCAGCTGAAGGCATTGCATGGCGATTTCCCTGCTTCCGCCGTGCAGCTTGACGGATGACAAGTGGTCACTGAGCCACGCCTTGGGGTCCTGTGTGCCGTCGAATTTCGGAGTGTCCGAAGGGAGCTTGAAGTTTCACGGCATCTTTGTCCGTTGGATAGATCTGCTGAAGCATCGAGCTCCGCAGAGTTCTCCTTCGTCTTCATCCATCTCGGATTCAGACGAGCATACGCGCTTGGCGCGTGCCTTGTCGATCTTGCGCTGCGTTAGCTCTTTTCGAGCGTCGTAGTCGCGGCTGCGATGGCGTGAGCTCTTATGCCTTCGAGGAAGGTCATGCTCTTCGTCCTCAGATGAGGGTGTGGGGCTGCAGTTGAATCTCACTGCTGCCTTCTTTTTCGGCTCCGCCGGAGCTTCTCCGTGGAGAGTAGCTCCAACGAGTCCGAGCCTGGTAAGCACGGACCTATGCATGGCCCTCTTCAGGTCCCCCTCCGGAGTTGGGTGGGACGCGAGGTACGCTGTGGCTGCCATGATCGCAGCTTGCGGCATTTTTGGGATGATGTTGTCGTCGGCGTCCATCTCCATGAAGGACGCGTCGAGGGCTCGAGTCACCTCGCGGCGCTCTTTGGGGTCCATGTTCTCCATCCGAGAACGGTCCTTGTTCCTGTTGTTGCCGTGTGAGCTGGAGCCGATGCCCATGGCGGAGAGCGCAGCTCGCCGCGCACTGGACTCCAAAGCTGTCTGCTTGCGCTTGTCCAGCACTTCCTGCATCTTGATCTGCTTCTTGTGTTCCTCGATGAGGAGCATATGGTATGCCATCAGTAAATCTCATGAGGCATCAGCGGGCAGGATCTTGTTGCCTGCCATGGCCTCGTGTGCTTGAGCCCATCCTTCCTCATTGAGGTGGATGACCCGATTGTTTTTTCCCTGTTGGGTGGGGGACTGGCTTCTTCTGTTTCCACCGTTTCTACCCTGCGGGTTGGGTGGCGGATTATGTTCTTGATCCTGGATGACCACGACACACTGGTAGCACTCATAGATCGGTCTGTTGTTGCCGCAGCTTTCGGATCCGGAACCGTAGGTCCCTTCGTCCGATGGCGGCCCGCACAGATCGGAATTGCAGCTGCTGCTGTCGTAGGACTCGTCTGTTGACGATATGGTGCGTAGCATAGGGTGTGGAGCCCATGAAGCGGGCCTGGTCGATGGTAGAGGCACCCGCTCTGGGAGGCGGAGAGTGCCGGTCTGCCCCACCTGGATGCAGTAGCTCCCGAATAGGATCTCGAGCCCATCGCCAACGGGCTCGAAGTCCTTCATGGTGGCCGGTGAGTGGGCGGTGAAGTCGAAGGCTCCAAAGAGGAGATGACTCTCCATCGCCGCGGAGTTGTAGATCGCTCGGGTTGGGACCGTCACGATCGCACAATTAGCGTCCCCAGTTCCCACAGACGGCGCCTATTGACGAGGTTTAATCTCGTCAATGCCCATTGTTATGGACTTGGGTTTTGGAGAAGATGGGGATGCTGGAGATCGCGGAACGGTTAGCAAACAAGCAACACGGGGACACGAGGTTTACCCAGGTTCAGGCCACCGGAGGGAAAACCCTACTCCTGCTTGTCTGCTCTGATTATGATGGAACCGAAGGTTACAGGGGTGCGCAGATGCAATCTGGCGTGGAGGTGTGTATGCGAAAAATTGTGAGAGAGGCTCCTCGTCGTGCCCTCCTGGCCTTTATATGGAGATAGGCAGGTCCCAGGCACAGATCGAGTCGGTTACAGGTTTTAGGATTTACCCCTTTGAATTTCCTATCTACTCTAGTCTTGCTCTCCAAGGATCCGAAGGCGTCATGGGCCTTGGCCACCCGAAAGCCTTCATGGGCCGGCGTATATTTGTTGTGGGACTTCCTTGGTCTGGACTAGGTATGCTGAGATCGTGTACCCGCGGGGTATAACCATGTCAATACAATGTGAAGGATTTACCTCGTTTGGACCGTTTTTTAATTTATTATTCCCGTTTCAAACTATGGTCAAAACGGAGGGCATGAAGGTTTCTATCTAGGGGACAAGCCTCGTTATATTTTCATTAGATCCCTGATAAAACATCATATTGTGAACCTAAAAATGATTTTTGCAAAAAATCATGAGCATTAAATCATGTACATGTAGTTCAAATCGGCCCCACTTCCTACCGATTCGGCAGACATTTGTCTTTTTCACGAGGGGTGGATCGAAAGGTTTGAGATACCCCGGTTCCGACATTGTCCATGTAAAATGGTCTAATATTTTTCAAAAATATGGTGGAACCATTTTGAAACTCTCATTTGGTTGTTGCTTTACAAACCGCCCCGTTTTTCGGCATTCAAAAAATAGAAAATGCATTTTCTGTCCGACGAAAAGTAAAACTTCCTCCTGCAACATTGTTCGCCATCCCAAGATGACATGCATGCATAATATGGACATATTATCACAAACTATGCCATGATTTTGACCATAACATTGGTCGTTTGGCCCGAAAGCCATGAAACCTCGAACACGATAGGTCATTTCTGTGAAGGTTTTTTCGAGACACTTGCATTATACCAAATTTGGTATTTTTCCTTGCAAATATGTCATATAACAATACACCACATGAAGGATTTACCTTGTTTGTACTGTTTTTGAATTTATTATTCCCGTTTCAAACTATGGTCAAAACGGAGGGCATGAAGGCTCTTAGCTAGGGGACGAGCCTCGCTAAACTTTCATTAGATCTCTGATAAAATATCATATTGTGAACCTAAAAATGATTTTTTTTCAAAAAATCATGAGCATTAAATCATGTACATGTAGTTCAAATCGGCCCCACTTCCTACCGATTCGGCAGACATTTGTCTTTTTTACGAGGGATGGACCGAAAGGTTTGAGCTACCCCGATTCGGACATTGTCCATGTAACATGGTCTAATATTTTTGAAAAATATGGTGGAACCATTTTGAAACTCTCATTTGTGGTTGTTTTACAAAATGCCCTGTTTTTCGGCATTCAAAAAATAGAAAATGCATTTTCCGTGCAATGAAAAGGAAAACTTTCTCCTGCAATATTGTTCGCCATACCAAGATGTACATGCATGCACAATATGGGCACATTGTCACAAACTATGCCATGATTCTAGCCATAACATTGGTCGTTTGGCCCGAAAGCCATGAAACCTCGAACATGATAGGTCATTTCCGTGAAGGTTTTTTTGAGACACTTGCAATATACCAAGTTTGGTATTTTTCCTTTTAAATATGTCACATAACAAGACACCACGCAAAGGATTTACCTCGTTTGGACCAGTTTTGAATTTATTATTCCCGTTTCAAACTATGGTCAAAACGGAAGGCATGAAGGCTCTTAGCTAGGGGACGAGCCTCACAAAACTTTCATTAGATCTCTAATAAAACATTATATTATGAACCTAAAAATGATTTTTGCAAAAAATCATGAGCATTAAATCATGTACATGTAGTTCAAATCGGCCCCACTTCCTACCGATTCGGCCGACATTTGTCTTTTTCGCGACGGGTGGACGGGAAGGTTTGAGATACCCTGGTTGGGACATTGTCCATGTAACATGGTCTAATATTTTTGAAAAATGTGGTGGAACCATTTTGAAACTCTCATTTGGTGGTTGCTTCACAAAACGCCTTGTTTTTTGGCATTCGATAAATAGAAAATAAGTTTGTGCGATGAAAAGGAAAACTTCCTCCTGCAACATTGTTTTCCATCCCAAGATGCACATGCATGCACAATATGAGCATATTATCACAAACTATGCCACGATTCTGGCCATAACATTGGTCGTTTGGCCCGAAAGCCATGAAACATCGCATGATAGGTTATTTCTGAGAAGGTTTTTTTGAGACACTTGAAGTATACCAAGTTTGGTATTTTTCCTTGCAAATATGTCAGATAATAAGACACCACGTGAAGGATTTACCTTGTTTGGACCGGGTTTGAATTTATTATGCCCGTTTCAAACTATGGTCAGAACGGAGGGCATGAAGGTTCCTAGCTTGGTGACGAGCCTCGCTAAACTTTCATTAGATCTCTGATAAAACATCATATTGTGAACCTAACATTATTTTTGTAAAAAATTATGAGCATTGTATAATGTACATGTAGTTCAAATCGGACCCACTTCCTACCGATTCGGCAGGAATTTCTCTTTTTCACCATAGGTGCACGAAAAGGTTTGAGATACCCCAATTAGGACATTGTCTATGTAATATGCTCTAGTATTTTTGAAAAATGGGGTGGTAGCATTTTGAAACTTGTATTTGGTGGTTGGTTCATAAAACGCCTCGTTCTTGGCACTCGAAAAATAGAAAACGTTTTTTCTGTGACAAAGTGGAAAATTTCCTTTGGCAACATTGTGCGTCATTCCAAGGTACACACGTGTATACAATATGAGAACATTATCATGAATTATGCCATGATTTTGGCCATGTATATGCTTCAAAATATGCCCTTTTTGCATTTGGGAAATGGAAAATGATTTTCTTGTATGCAACCAATGAGATTGCAGGAATGCTCCTCCAACAGATCGTCCATCTTGGACTGATCAGGACCACTAAAAACCTATCCAATGCTGTATATTCACTGGAAGAAACACACCCGAGCTACCAACCTAAGACACTCACTCGCACTGCCCACTATCTCCCTCGATCCAGATCCACTCCTCCCACCCCAGTATCCCCATCGAACCCTAATCACATAACCGCCTCCCTCCTACTCGTGTAGCGCCGTGGATAACTGCATCCCCTTCGTCTCCCCACCTCCGTCCACCTCACGTGCGCGACACCCCTCTATCCTGAGCTAGGTCCGCCGCCAGCCCCCTCACTGCTCCTGCCTCACCGCGATGGAGCCCTCCTCCTCGTCGTCGTCCGAGGTGGCGATGCAGATGTGGGAGCTGGAGAACAACATCCCGGCGAAAGCCGTCGACTCGAACGTGCTGGACGAGATCTACCACTGCGACGAGAAGGCCAACGTGGAGGTGCTCGGCCGCGGGAGCCCCACTCACGGTGTTGCATGTCAGCGTGCAGCTGTGAGATCCTGGGTGGATGAATCCACGGGGCCGCCAGATTGGTCATCAGGGTCGCCGGATGTAGCAGGAAGGCCGGATCTATGTCCCTTCTCTCCCACTCTCTATCTTGGTTTCTCTCTTAGTCCATTTGTATTCTCTCTGCAGGCACTCTCACCGATGTCAGCACAATAGCCTCTTCCCCGCGCGAGCTCGCCAGATCTCAGGTTCCTTCTCCGGTCCTAGCTCTAGGTCGTTGGATTCTTTTCACTGGTCCTATGTTAGTATTGCTTATGCACAAGGTCTAACTAATACAGGGTTTAATTTGGTAGTAGCATGTTTAATTCGGTGATATTGCTTGCTTGAGATACTAGTTTTAGTTTGAACATCCAGGAACTTTTGATATCCTGGTCTCTGTGAATAAACATTCTGGAGACTGGTGGTGGACGAGCTGGACATGCACCTACCTCATTCAGGTCTGGCCAGTAGACTGGTTTCAGATCTGGCCGCCTCCACTGCTCATTGAGGTCTCCCCCTCTCTTTCACCTTTCTCTCTGTATCATAAGATTTGTTGTGTAAATACTACTTTGTTAATGGCTTTGCTGATAGAGTTTGTGTGTGCTAACTTGAATTATTACTACTGTTGTTCTTGTGATTGTCCAATGAAATGTCAAGAGATTAATCTGTAGCCTTTCCTAAATTCAATGCATGATTGTGATAAGAATTATATGATACTTAACTATTTTTGTGCCTTTTTTCTTGATCACTATCAATAGTTGTAGATCTTAAGAGACACCTGTATTTTTGTTTGTCTCATAGTTCATTCTTATCATGTAATGTCATGACAGGTTAATATCAAGAGTCATTGGTAGATGAGCAACTTCATGTAGTGAATGTTTGTGTCACTTCCAGATTTCTCTGCATTGATAGTGTGCAACAAGAAGTATCATGTGCGTAGAATAAAAGTCAAAAAACGGTTCATATTAGACCATTTTGTTTATTGAATTTTTCATGCTGATGTTTGTGTTCAACTTAAACTTAGTAATCAGTAGTAAGATCAGAGTCCTCATTTCTCTTTTCCTGATGTTGTTTGTGTTGGACTGTCAAGTACATGTATTGTTAGTTACATAAAATGCTGCCTAGAGATCATCATAGCTCTCATGTGTTCTGTTGTTGTTAGCAGATATTGAGGGTTGTTTTCTCTCTTACAAGAGCTTTAGGCCGAAGTTTGAATAAGCCTGAAGCCCCATGCAGCAAATATGCGGTGAATCCTGTGCTTGTCCACAGCGGAAGGCCTTTGTGGACTATGTAGATGTTGTGAGGTAGGAAAAACCCTATTCCCCGTCCCTCTATCTGTGAGCATTGTTCGTCGGTTCCTCACTGGTGAATTCAAGGGATATGAGGCAATTAGAGAGATACGGAGGGAGTGAGGAGATTTCAAGATTGGAATTTGGTTTGCAGACCCTCAGATTGGATATTTATACGATTTTTATTTTATTTTGTAGTACAGAGCCTTTATTTTGGTAGTGGTATTCTAGAATTTAGTATGCTTGATGCCGTGTAATTTGCCTCCTACCTGGAAGTAGTGTTAATTGCAAGATCAATCTGGTCTCCCAGGTCAATCAGTAGAAGCATTTTAGATGACTGTTATTCGTTCCTACAAGTTCTTCAAGCCTTAATACAATTAGACATTCTCTTCCTTTTCACCACTAACAAAATACAGAGTTACGAAATAAAGTAAACCATACTACCTTGTGATCAGAGAGCAGGAACCTGTAGCTTTACTTCAGCCAGATTAGTAGGTGTGCGATGTTGAATTGTACTTCTACATGCTATTTCAACTAATTTGCTTGCATACTAATCTCTAGAACTAGATAGCAGAACTAAATCTGTGAAATTTTGTTCAGCTGGTTAGATTATTATCCACTACTAGAACTAGATATCAGAAGTAGTGTGTTCTCCATATAAACTGATTGGTTAGATTATTATCCACTATTGGATAGTTTTGCTGGAGTTACTTTCCCTTTGGATTTTATGATGGAAGTGTTAGTGATATCTCTGTAACGTTCTGTTTTGTGCTATCTTGTTTATGACCATGAGACATTCCTTTTAAATACAGTATTAGTTTTGAAAAGAAAATAGTTACACCCATCTATCTAACAAATATAGCTTTGGTTTTTTCGTGTATGCATGTTTACAAAATATAGAACAATTCTTGTTGGGGTCCATTGCCATGCTCCTATGTCTGTCGGATGTGTTGTTTCTATTGTACAGATGCATACTTGTTTAATCCCTAGCTGATATGTTTTGTTGCTCGCAGGTACTACCTTACGTCTTCTACAAGAGCTCCAAGCTGAAGAAATTCCAAGCGTGAATCCCTAGTTAGCAAAATTGTAGATAATGTTTGTATGGATTGTAATATTGTGATTGAGAAGATCTATGAGAAGATTGTAATAGACTTATTTTGGTAGATATCTGGAAAGTTTTCCCTGAATATATTGATCGCTTGCTTTGGTGAAGAAATAATATGATTTTCTCCTTGCATGTTAAATAAAGAAGAAATAAAAAGGCTTAAACTTTACTAGACAGAATATTATTTGGTCTCTAAAAAGGCTATGTCCCAAATTATATTAATTTAGAAAAAAATAGAAAAATACTGAAAATAAAGTAGAACTGGACAGTGAGAAGGCTAAAGCCCATTCTTTTTGAAATGGATCAAAAAATGCTAAAGCCCAACTAGAAACGCACACTAAAAGGCCAAGATCTAGATAAGAAAAAGGCTAGAAATATTGGGCTCGGCCCATATAGCCTGCCAAATTGGACTGGGCTAAATCTGTTTGACGACCTTTTTAATTGGTCACAGATTGTCATGTAGGATTTGCCATGTAGGATATAACGTGGACATGGTAGATAGCCCGTGACCAAAACATTTGGTCATAGAATCTATGACCATCTGTATTGGTCATAGTAGTCTATGACCAATACACAAAAAAGGTCTTTATTGTCTGTTAGTGACTCTCAGCTTTTGACCATCTGTTTTTGGTCATAAGAAGGTCATAAATGAAGAACAATGACCATTTAGTGACCAATATGGAGGGTCAAAAATTACCACATTTCTTGTAGTGCAACTAGATAGTGCCGGCAAGCCTAGTTACTAGTTGTCGGAGTTTGGGCTGACGAGGACGCCATCGATGCTACCATACTCTACTAGTTGAACAAGTCGGGGCCGTTGATGCCATACGGGCTGCTCCACGCGCTCTCCACTAGCTATCCTGGGTCTTCTGTCCATTGCCGCCATTGTGGATGCCCTCGCACGCTCCCTCCTCGCAGACCTCTCGATGTGGGTCGTGCAGTTCTCCTCCTCCACAGTCGTTGGCGTGCGACGCTGGAAGTCACACTAGCAGTTCTAAACTTCCTTGGGCCACCTATGAGAGTGACCTGTAACATGGCGGCATTGTACACATCAACAGCCTCATGCTTGGCATCGAGCTCCTTAGTGGCGGTCTCCTGCTGGTCAGTGGTGGCACACTCTTGCTCATGCGCCTACGTGGACATGAAGCGGTGACCCTTCTCCTTCTGCGTGGTTGTCTCGATGGAGGACGCAATGAACTGGTGTTCGACGGCCACGCCAATGATGTTAATGGTATTCTCGTCCCGTGCCGTCTGGAAGGACGCAAGGAGTGCACGCTGGTCCATGGGATCCTAGTTGTCGATGTTGTCATCGAAGTTTAGCTCCTCCGTGTCCCCTTGTTCCATAGGTTCCTCCTCCATCTCCACCTCTTCTGTCGGAGGGTTATCCATTGGCACCTCGTCCTCGGCACCTCCGGCCCGAGACGGCGAGCTCGAGCAGAGAGCACGGGCGGCTATGGAGAGCTTGGCCCGTCCTCGGCACCATCAGCCCGAGGCGGAGAGCTCGGGTAGCGAGCACGGGGGACAATGGAGAGCATGGCCCATGTCTTCAGTAGGCGGCGAGGCATGGTGGCTGGTGTGGCCATTCTCGTGGCCCCAACACCCTATTTTTAGCCTGCGGTGGCAAAGGACAGTGTGCGCAGGAACATCAAAGCGCAAGCATGGGAAGATGCATGCACGCGGGAAGCCTTGTCGTCTACGCGTTGGCCTGCCTACCATGGCAGGTCCTAGTGAAGCTAGGATAGACAAAAGTCAAAAAAATGTGTCCTCCGGTTGGGCGAACTCGCGGGCAGGAGGGGATAACGCTTCCTCCCACACCCCAAACGGACCGATTCTACCCATTTGGGTGTCCGATTTGCTTCCCACCGTTGGGATGGCCTTAGGGACGGGCCTGCCTCATTCCCTTCGACACCCCTCCCTCTCCTTTTTTTGAGCAAGAAAAGATTTTATTCATTTAACAGCACTTTATAGATAGAAGTGTGAAGGGGCTCACACTTAGCAACGAGAGAGCATCTCTCCCATGACAATAACCTGAATCTTAAGATAAGCATCTAATATCTAGAGGCCTAGACTGAATTCTGAGAGCTAGCTAGGCTTGATGATGATCTTTTACATTGAAGCATCTATTGACATGAGTTATTCTGCTGCGATGGAAAGTCGAAGAGTTTTGAATAGCTGCAAGCATGGGTCTGATGACCCAATGACCTGAGGCGTTGAAGATGGATGTAGCCTTAGCCTCTGTGGCCAACATCGAGCAATCTGTTATAAAGCTTGGTTCATGTATGCTAAGCTTTTCCGCCAACATGGTCGCCAAAAGGAGGCCAAAAGCTTCAGCCTGGAGAGCAGATGATGCTGGTGGAGACAGGGCTGAAACATGCAACTCCTTGAAATGCTGATTGCATTCAGTTTTGATGATGATGCCTATGCATGTTGGTGTTGATTCTATGTCCCTTTCAATCTTCCAAGCAGCGTCATAGAAAATTGCAGTACCTGCAATAGAAGGTTCGTCTTTTTGTGTCGACAATTGTTGTACTGTAGAGTAGGTAGAGTGATGATCTTCAGAGGACACCATAATATCAAGTTTAGCTCCCTTCATAATTGCATTAGCAACAAGAAATACCTGGGAGGGTTTGCAGAATTTCCTGCAAAAAAGAGCTTCGTTTCTTGCTTTCCATAAGCACCACAAGAAGGTATATAAACTAGTGGGGTTGATATAGGGATGTGTAGAAGAGAGCAATGCCTAAATCATTTGGCCAACCGAGTTATTATCTATGGCAATGATCTCCATTTTGATGTACCATGGAGACAAGAACCAGGCAGCTTTTGAGAAAGGGCAGAGGAATAACATATGCATTTCATCCTCTAATCATCCACATCTAGGAAATTCTTCTTCAATGTGTTTGGAAAATTTACTTGATCTTTTACCTGTGGGAAGAGCTCGCCGAAGAAGCCGCCAAGCAAAAGTTTGGACCCTTGGAACTATGCTCTTTTCTTGCCATAACTGGTTTAAGAGATTCACAATCCGACGAGGCACAATTTTTGGTCTTTGGCTTGCAGGCAACACAAGGTTATTAAAGCAGTGCTTGTATGCACTTTACGAAGAAAATTCACCTATAGGGGTTAGTTTCCAAACTAGAACATCCTGCCTAGGAGCATTAATAATAGGGGTTTGTAGAATAGCATCAGTTGTTTGTGGAGTAAACAAAGAATTAACAAGTTCAACATTCCAAGTTTTCTGGTTGGGAACCCAAAGGTCTTTAACCACTGCTGGATAATTAAAAGGAGGTTCTTGGATAATCAAATTGTCATAGATACTTCGCCAATGAGAGAAGCAAGGTGAACTCCAGATGGAGCTACTGCTATCAACTATTTGGTAAAAAGATCCCGAGATTAAAAGAGGTCTTACTTTGAGAATTGTTGTCCAAAAGGCAGATTTTGGTTTGTTCTGTTTTGCCCTCCAAATGGATGTGTCGCTGTGGTACTTGGACTTGATGGTGAGGTCAAGATGACTATGGGGTTCTAACGAGGTTTAATCTCATCAATGCCCATTGTTATGGACTTGGGTTTTGGAGAAGATGGGGATGCTGGAGATCGTGGCACGGTTAACAGAAAAGCAACCAGGGGACACGAGATTTACCCAGGTTCAGGCCCCCGGAGGGAAAACCCTACTCCTGCTTGTCTGCTCTTGATTACGGCGGAACCGAAGGTTATAGGGTGCGCAGATTCGATCTGGCGTGGAGGTGCGTGCGAAAGTATGAGTCGAGAGATCTAGGACGTGCCCTCCTGGCCTTTATATAGACTTAGGCAGGTCCCGGGCATAGTCCTAGTTGGTTACAAGTTCTAGGGTTTTACCCCTTTGAATTTCCTATCTATGCTAGTCTTGCTCTCCAAGGATCCGAAGGCGTCATGGGCCTTGGCCACCCGAAAATCGTCGTGGGCCAGCGTATATCTGCTGTGGGCCTTCCTTGGGCTGGACCAGGTATGCTGAAGTCACGTACCCGTAGGGTATGACCATGTCAGTAGCCCCCGAGTGTTCAGTCGAATCGTAGATTCGGCTGAGAACTCTTCTATTTTCGGGTGCAATTATGTATTAATAATATGTGTGTAGGGATTGTTGACGCGTGTGTCTGACTCACCCGACGGATCAGGGTCAGTTAACTGTCTTAGGACGAAACAACACGATCTTCTTCAAGTTCGAGTCCCTCAACTTGAACCTGGAACAAATGCTGGGGTAATTCGACTCAGGCCGCGGAGGACTTACAGGAGTGGAATTCCAGTGATTTTAATTGACGTACCCAACGCGTCCGTCGGGATTTTTCATCACGCCTGTTGACATGGATTTGTACTAGCAGAGCGTAGTCATGTACATTGCCAGGCCGTTAGATGATATCTGCAGGTCTTATCTTTGTGTCGCAGACACAGCATCTGAATGTTCGTCACCGCAGAGGTGTTACGGGTGGCCAAGGAGATCGTTGCTCACTCAGCGTTTTGTTGCGGTAGAGATGCCAAAAAGTTTTTGCGTGCTGATCCAAAAGATCACAGTCGAAGAATTCATAGGGTGCGCGACCAGCGCTCCCTATGGGAGTAGCCCCCGAGTGTCTGTTCGAGTCGTAGACTCGAGCAGAGACTTTAGTTCAAGCATTTGTTCGGTTGTTAGGTCCATGGGACTCAAAAAAATTCGGATGATTAAATCCATCCTTCCTACGGGAGTAGCCCCCGAGTCCGTAGTGGAGTCGCAGACTCGACGTAGGACTCGAAGAAATACTTTGTCGTTATTCATCTTCTGGGTGCACGGTCAGCGCTCCTGATAGGAGTAGCCCCCGAGTATTTAGTCGAATTGAAGATTCGAGTGAGTACTCTTAGCTCGTAGCTGTGGAGCCGTAGAATCGTAATTGGTGCTAGTATAGCTTTTGATGACATCAGTGCTGACGATCGATGACCTCAAGCGTCTGCTACACCAGAGATGACTTGACTGGACGAACATGGGTCCCACTTGCTGACTTTGAATTGACCGGTCACGCGGGGCGTGGAGATAATTACGGTGTCTCCTCGATTTCCGCGCGTAGTGGACGGCGTGGTAACGACCGTTCGTTGTGATGTTGACACGTGTACGGCCAGATCTGCCGTTGGCGTTAGGTCTTCTGGATGAACGGCTGCCATGCGTCGTCTTCGCTGTTATAATCATTGAGGGGAACCGTGGTTTGTTTTCACCGCACCAGTTCTTTTGTTTCACTGCCTCCTTGCGCTCGAGCGATTCTTGCTTCGCGCTGGGATTTCCTTCCACATTTCCGTCGTCCTTTGTACGTTTTCACCGCCGGCGCCGCCGTAGCGTGATGGGAAACCAAAGAAGTCTTCATCTGCGGTTGGGACCAGCGCCGCCGGAGGAAAGAAGGGCACCGCCGCTGCTCGCGTCACCGATGGTGGCTGGCGGCGATCAGAGACGCGGGAGAGCGATCTCCGCAAGCTGCGTGAGCAGAGCTTGATCCTGGAGGACAGGGAGGCCGTTAAACTCCCCGGCAATGAGGTAATCCCCCATCCCCCATCTGGGTATCGGGTTATGTTTCTCGCCTTTTTTTGCATGGGTTTTCGTATCCAGTCCATGACTTCCTTCGTGGACTGCTCTTCTTCTATGGGATTCAGCTGCATCATCTGTCTCCCAATTCTCTTCTCCACATTGCTTGTTTTATCACTTTTTGCGAGTGCTGGCTTGGCATTGAGCCGCACTTTGGCCTCTTCCGGAAGCTCTATTCCGTGAAGAGGCAATCTGGTTCGGATGGTGTGTATCCCATTGGGGGTTTCATCATCTCTCTTAGTCCCAATCTTCTCTTCTTTTCCTTTTCCATGTCCGAATCTGTCCAGTACTGGCGGAGGCGATGGTTTTATATCCGCGACTCCGTAGTGCCCGGGAAAGATTTTGGTCTTGTTCCCTTTGACCCCTCCCAAATGATTGAGAAGAAAAGGTCTTGGAAAAACCAAATCTTAGACGGTGAGGTGGCGGAGATAGAGGCCCTGTACCGTCGGGTGGAGGATCTCCAACTGATTCCTGAGAAGGAGGTGAATGGTGTGGACATCATCCGGACATTTCTTGAGCGTCGGGTGCAGCCTCTCCAAGCGAGGGCGCACCCGATGTTTCTTTATTCTAGGCGCCGTGATCCGACGAGGGTTTCGAGTGAGAAAATCTCCGAGGGGGATCTTGACAGGGCTCTTCGCGCGCTGTTGAAGTTCAAGGCCGAAGAAGAAATCCTGGGGAAGTCGCTGACTCCTCCCTTTTCTTCGATGTTGGTCGTACCGAAGGTGTAGATTTGCGCACGTAGTGCTCCCCTTTTTTTTGTCGGCTGTGTATTTGTTTCCTTTGTATGCTAACAACGTTCCTTCTGCTTTTGCAGAGCTTCAAGGTGCCGGGCATGGTACCACCATTGCCTGAAAGGTATCCGCATGCCCCGGATAATGAAGTGGTTGATTCCGTGTCCGAGCTACCGTCAGCGTGATCTCCAGCCGAGGATGCCGATGAGTCGAGTGAGGACCATACGTGCAAGCGATCACGGAGCTCCAGCGAGTCTTCGGATGCCTCGACTCCTCCGACTCCCAGAAACCCTCTGGGCCTTGAGCGTCATGATGATGGTCATGGAGGCTCTTCCTCTCCTATTCCTGCCATTCCTGTGCGGGCTGTAGCGCCGCACCCGCCAGCAAAGCGGAAGAAGGAAGAAAAGAAAGAGGAGAAGAAGGAAGAGAAGAAAGAGGAGAAGAGGGCCCGAAGGGCTTCTCCTATCTTCGACCTGAGCACATTGGGCTCGTAAGTTTTCTTGTTATACTGTTGTCCTTGTTCCTTCATGATTTTTGCACTTGTGCTGATTGGTTTGTATGCAGTCAATCCTCCCATGATTCCTCCAGTGATGGTGAACGGGAGATGATGGGGGAGTCGAAAATTGCGTCTCCTCCACCTCAAACGGTGGCGACTTCGGGTGACGCGGCTCCGGATCCTCCGTTGCAGGAGGTGCAGGTGGTTGCGCCTCATAATTTCGCAGACGGTCCTTCGGGGTCGTCATCAGAGCATGTAAGTTTTTCCTGCCTCATGGGGGGAGCCCCCGAGTGTCTTCGTGTGTGAATCTTGTTTTTACTCCTTTGTGTTGGGCGTAGACCCCAAGCCCTTTTCTTACTGACATTTCTTGTTCTGCAGCCTTTTGTGCAAGAGGCCAAACGGCTTGTGCAAGAGCGCCTGGTGCTGGAGGCGAGCCTTCGGCAGCTTCAAGGTATCTATCTGACTTTTCTCTTATGTATCCTGGTTTAGTTCTTTGACATTTGTTTGTTTTGAATGCAGAGGAGCATAACAAGTCTCTCCGTGAGGTTGACGCTCTCAAGAAGAGCCTTGGTCAATCGGAGCAGAAGGCCGAAGCCGCCGTTGGTGCGAAAGAACGCCTTGAGCTAGAGCTGTCTAAGGCAGCCGAAGCGAAAGAGCGTCTGCAGCAGGAAGCCACAGATCGTGAGGAGCAGCTGGCCACGGTTGCGGCTGTTCGCGAAAAAGAGGTGGCGGCGAAGCTCATGGCTGCTGCCAAGGTTATTTCGGCTGAGTACTAGTTTTGTACTTTTTTCTTTTCCTTCGGGTCTTCTTGTATGCGGCTTTTCTTCATGTCTTTCTTCTTTTTGTCTCAGATGCCGCAGGCATCGAGTTTGATCGCGGTGCTCTGGAGCATGGGAGTGCTCTAGATGATGCCACTGCGGCGGTCGAAGACCGCTGCAACACCGTCGTCAACTCCCTTGCCAAGGCGAAAGAGGTCCTTGGTCGCTTCTACAAGGAGCTTGTCCCGAAGGGCGCAGCCCTTGACAATGTGGATGCTCTGGCGGAGGATCTGTCAGCCGAAGCGCCTGCGGCGTATAAACGCAAGCAGAAAGGCATCGGCGCATCCGTCGGGCTGGCGATGACCATGGCGGCTGGAGCGGAGCTGGATCTGCCCCAGATCACTTCTCGGATGCCGAAGGCTGCGGATGAATCCGAGGTAGCCTTTGCTGCCTATTCTGCTCGCTGTAGGCGATATGGGCCCAAGCTCATTGATTTGTTGTCTGAGTATGCACCAAGCGGCAAATGGGGTGAATAAAGCTAGGCGGTCGGCTCCTGCATCTCCGCATCTTAGGCGTAGTAAATGTAGGCTAGTTTGTAGTTTGTTTTTGTTGTAAATATCTTGAAGAACACCATCCTTGTGCCACGTAGTGGCTTTATATATTCAATGAATTTCTCTGAGTTGTGCTCCATCCTTGGCTGAATGTTTGTGTTCCTTTCTTTTGCTGCCGCTCTAGGTTCCTTCGGGTGCTGACCCAGTTGACGCCCCATCCGCAACGCCGTTGCGCCCATCCTTGGATGATTCCTCACAGCTTACTTTCCTTCGGGATCGTGTGCGCAGTCTGGAGAGGGAGTTGCTCGGGCTACGCGGTCATGCCGACGTTTGAAAGTCCAAGGCGGATCGTGGCGCAGCCAGAGAGGAGTACTTGATGGCGGAGTTGGTCCGTCTGTCCGAGCAGCTGCAATGTAAGTTGTTCTTTGGTCGAGCTGTAGCTCTGGTCTTCGGGTGAGCCTGCTGGCCTTACTCTTATTTTGTCCGATTGCTGTAGGTGCAAATCTTGCTCCGAGGGAAGAAAAAGAGCGTGTCGCTGTTCGGGTCAATTGCTTGACTCAACAGGACATGGAGGCCGGCGGCTTCTTCTGGATGGATCGTGATCGTGCCATAGCCCTGGCGACGGTGCAGGATCGTGTTCATCAAGTTTCGTGGGTACTCCGCCAAGTACAAACAGCGCTTTCCTCGGTGCTGCACGTCATGTTCCCTTTGGATGCCGCGCCGACAAACCTTGCGGGTCTTCTGTCGAAATTTCAGAACGTAAGCAATGTCAAGGAGTTGGTGCGGCAGCAGCTTGTCGCAGGAGTGAAGGTTGCGTTGTCTCTTGTGAGGCTGCACCGGCCTGATGTGGATTTGGCTGACGTGGCTGCTGGGCCACCTCTTCGCCCTGATGGTAGCGAGTGGGACATGCGTCCGCATTACGCGGCTGTGAGGCAGTATGCCGAACAGATTGTAGATTTGTTTGAGCAGCGTGCCCAGGTTATTCTTCAACATAGGTAGTACCTGTAAAAAGAGAGAGGTGTAAAATTTGTATATTTCGGCTGGGCGTGTTGTGCCCTTTGTTGTAAAGGTTTGTTTGTATGTGAGCACGCAGTGCTTTAATTGGATACGTGTCCTTTTCGTTTGCCTGACGTTATCAGCTACTCAGGTGTACACGTTTGGCCCTCAATCGACGAAATCGTGAGGTGGGGGGAGCCCCCGAGTGCGTTTGTAGCATATAGTATAGTTGCAGAAAATAGTGAAAACGAAGTTTTGGGGCGAGACACTTAGCTTTATTTATATCGTAATGGAGGAGATACATTGTTCGGCTGAGTAGCCTTGGCTGGAAGCCTTATTGAAAGTAAAAGAAGGGGTAGGTTGCTATGGATAGAACCGTCGCAGGTGCGAGATATTCCATGGGTTGGAGTATGCGACTCCAGACTCCACGTGCTTGAGGCGATAGGCGCCACCTGGGATGACTTCGGTGATGACGTAGGGTCCTTCCCATGGCGACTCGAATTTATTCGGTCGCTTTTGCTTGAGTCGCAAGACGAGGTCTCCTTCGACGAAGGACCTTGGGCGCAGCCGGCGGCTGTGGTAGTTGCGGAGACTCTGCTGGTACACCGCTGATCGAGCTGCTGCTATATCCCGTGCTTCGTCGAGTGTATCGACAGCGTCTTCGAGTGCAGCCGTGGATTCAGCTTCACTGTAGGCGACGACCCGTGGGGCCTGGTGGCGTACTTCGGCTGGTAGCACGGCTTCGGCTCCGTGTACCATGAAGAACGGTGTGTAGCCGGTGGAGCTGTTTGGCGTAGTTCGTAAGCTCCACAGGACGGAGGGTAGCTCCTTCGTCCAATTTCCAGCTTTGTGTTCGAGTGAGCTCATGAGGCGCTTCTTGATGCCGGCTCCGATTAGGCCGTTGGCCTTTTCCACTTGTCCGTTCGTTTGCGGGTGTGCCACTGAGGCATATGTGATGTTGATCCCAAGGCCTTCGCAGAAGTCCTAGAATTCTTCGGAGATGAAGTTCGATCCGTTGTCGGTGATGATGTTGTGTGGTACACCGAACCTGTAGACAATGGACTCGAAGAACTTGACGGCAGTTTTGCCTTTCTGGTTGGTGACCGGCATGGCCTCGATCCACTTGGTGAATTTGTCGACCGCAACCAGGAGGAAGACGTGTCCTCCTTTCGAGGATTTTGGCAGTTTGCCGATCATGTCGAGGCCCCATTGAGCGAAAGGCCAAGCTATAGGTATGGGCCTGAGCTCGGACCCAGGTGCGTGCGGTTTGTCGGCGAACCGTTGGCATCCGTTGCATCTTCGGACGATGTCCTTTGCGTCGCTCATGGCCGTCGGCCAGTAGAATCCTGCTCGTAGAGCTTTAGCGACAAGGGAGCGGCTGCCTGCGTGGTGGCCGCAGATGCCTTCGTGGATGTCTTGGAGTATGGCCTTGCCATCGTCGATGGTGACGCACCGTTGAAGTATACCCGTGATGCTTCGCTTGTACAGCTCGCTGTTGATGACGGTGAAGGCTTTTGACCGGCGAGATATGCGCCGGGCGTCTGTTGGGCTGTCAGGCAATTCTCCGGTTATCATAAACTGGAGGTACGGTCGTGTCCAGGATTCTTCGACTGCCATGACCTGCATTAGGTTGACCATGGCTACCTCTATGTCCAGTTTCTCGGGTCCTTCGTGTCCTTCGGGTAGCGTAGCTCCCGAGTGCTCTGATTCTTCGGGTGATCCCTTGGGGAATTTACGCTTGATGGATGGCATGCAGATTTGTTCGAGGAACACACCTGGTGGCACCATTGCGCAGGTGGAGCCGATGTTGGCGAGTCTATCGGCTTCCTCGTTGCTCTCTCTTCCAACGTGCCGAAGTTCGCAGCCGTCGAATTCTCCTTCGAGTGCGTTGTAGAGCGCGCGGTACGCGATCATGTTTTCGGCGTGTGCGTCACACTCATTCATCGTCTGCTGGACGACGAGGTTGGAGTCACCGTAGATGACCAGGCGCGTTGCGCCGCATATCTTTTCCATCCTCATGCCATGGATGAGGGCTTCGTATTCGGCTTCGTTGTTGGAGGCTCTGAATTTCATCCGAAGAACATACTTCATCTTGTCACCTTGCGGGGAGGTCAGTATGACCCCTGCCCCTGCTCCGGCTTCGCGCTTGGAGCCGTCGAAATGCATTGTCCAGGACTGCGACATATCTAGGGTGTCTGGCAGCTGCAGCTCCATCCAGTGCACCAGGAAGTCCGGAAGGACTTGAGATTTGATTGCGTGTCGCTTCTCGTAGACGATGTCCAAGGGTGATAGTTCGATGCCCCACAGGGCCACCCGTCCTGTGGCCTCTGGATTATTCAGGATGATGTTCAGGGGTGCTTCGTTGACGACCATCACCTGTTGCTCCTGGAAGTAATGGCTCAACCGTCGAGCCGTCATGAACACGTCGTAGGCTAGCTTCTGGTAGTGAGGGTACCTCTGTTTTGTTGGTGTCAGTACCTCGCTGAGGTAGTAAATTGGGCGCTGGACCCCGTGGGTCTTGCCTTCTTCGGGTCGTTCGACCACGAGTACGGTGCTGACCACCTAGTGTGTGGCTGCTTTGTACAGCAGCAGGGGCTCGCGCTCCTTTGGCGTGACCAAAACGGGCAAGGTGGAGAGGAGCCGCTTGATTCTTTCGAATGCATCGTTGGCTTCTGGTGTCCACTCGAACTTGTCTGCTTTACGCAGCAGCTGGTAGAATGGTAGGGCCTTCTCGTCCATACGGCTGATGAACCTGCTTAGCGCCGCTACTCGTCCTGCGAGCTGCTGGACGCCCTTGAGGTTTTTCGGCTTCTCCATCGTCATGATGGCTTTGATTTTCTTCGGGTTCGCCTCGATCCCTCGTTGAGAGATGAAGTACCCGAGAAGCTGACCTAATGGGACGCCGAAGGCGCACTTTTCGGGATTGAGCTTGATCCTATAGCGATCGAGGTTGTCGAACGTCTCGCGGAGATCGTCGATAAGTGTCCTTGCCTCTCTGACTTTTATTACTATGTCGTCGACATAAACTTGGACATTGCGACCAATCTGGTCCTTGAGGCAGGCCTGCATGCATCGCTGGTACGTGGCACCCGAGTTCTTTAGCCCGAAGGGCATTGTGTTGTAACAGAATACTCCGAACGGTGTGATAAACGCCGTTTTCTCCTGATCTTCGACCTTGAGCCGAATCTGGTTATAGCCTGAGTAGGCATCGAGGAAGGAGAGTTTCTCGCAACCTGCAGTCGAATCGATGATCTGGTCGATCCGTGGAAGAGGGAAGTGGTCCTTTGGGTAATGCTTATTTAGTGACGTGAAGTCCACACACATCCGCAGGATGTCCGTGTCCTTCTTCGGGACCATCACCGTGTTTGCAAGCCACTCGCTTTCTTTGAATTCCCTGATGAAGTCTGCAGTGAGCAGTCTATTCATTTCCTTGCCGATAGCTTCGGCTCGTGGCTTCGACAGTCTTCGGATGGACTGCTTGACTGGCTTGGTGTCTGGAAAGACATTGAGTGTGTGCTCGGCGAATTCCCTGGAAACTCCTGGCATGTCTGCAGGACACCAGGCGAAGATTTCCCAGCGCTCACGGAGGAATTCGACGAGCGCGCCTTCCTACGCGGTGCTGAGGTCATTGGCGATCAAGGCCGTCTTGGAGGCATCCGTCGGATGGACCTGTACTTTTTTGGTGTTGACGGTGGAGTCGAAGGACATGTCAGGTGCGTTCTGCCTTGTGACTGGGGGTAGCCCGTTGTCTGTCACCTCGCGGAGCCTTACAAGCTCGTCTTGCATGCCGAAAGACTGGGAGATTTTATTGAAGTCCCTGTCGCCTTGGTCCGATCGGGTGAAGCTCCCATGTACTGTGATGACGCCCCTTGGTCCTGGCATCTTGAGTAGTAGGTATGCGTAGTGTGGGACGGCCAGGAACCTTGCGAATGCTACACGCCCCAGGATGGCGTGGTATTGTGACGGCCAGTCCACTACTTCGAATTTGAGTCGCTCCTGCCGAAAGTTGTCCGGCTTCCCGAAGATGACGTCGAGCCCTATTTTTCCCAGGGGGAATATGCCCTTTCCTGGTACAATGCCGTGGAACGTTGTGTCTGATTGTTCCAGGCTGCATTGCGGGATTCGCATAGCTGCTAGGGTGCTTGCGAATATTAGGTTGATGCCGCTGCCACCGTCCATGAAGACGCGACTCATCTCGAAGCCTCCAATCTGCGCCTCGAGCACCAGGGCAGCATGACCTGGGCGAGGGATCTGGCAAGGGTGATCCGCGCGAGTGAACGTGATGCAAGACTCCGGTCCGCTGAGGTACTCAGGGATTGCAGGTGGAGTTGCCACGGCCAAGTTGATTTGTCGGGTGATTTTCTTCTGCACCCTGTTTGTTGGGCGTCCCTTCTGGATCATATTTAGTGCTCCTTTTGGTGGGGGATATACGACCCCGGCGTTGTTTTGCGCTGGTGCGACTGGTTGGTTTGGGCCTCCAATAGGTGGCGGAGGAGGAGCTCCGTGTGCTATTTCTCCTAGCGCGGGTGCGTTTCCGAACGCAGGGATTGGGGCTTGTTGCCTCACCTGCGCCATGCTTTCGCTGAGTTTCTGGAACTCGCGGCAGTCCTTGAGCATGTGACTGGCTTTCTTTTTGCCATCTTGCTTGTCGATGTAGAAGTGGATAGTGCATGGACCCGAAAGTTTTTCGAATGCTGAGGGTCCGTTGTATGTCGCAGCGTTACCGGTGTGATGATCGTCCATTGTCTCGGAGATTTCCTCCGGTAACCTCCGCTGTTCTTGCTATTGTTGTTGTTATGGCGGTCGGCGTAGCCAGCCGCGACCATGTCGGGTCCGTCGCGGTCTTCGTAGACACGCGATCTCCTCTTGCTGCGGCGTTCTCGCCTTCGGCCGTAGTCGTCCTCTTCATCTGATTGCGCTCGCTGGATGCAATCTTCGCCGTCTGCCCAACTGTTGGCAATTTCCATGAGGTGGTCGAGTGTCTTGGGCTTGACACGCCCAAGTTCTTCCTTGAAATCTTGGCGCTTGACGCCGTCTCTGAAGGCGTCGATGGCCCTCTCCTCGGAGATATGCGCTGCGGAGTTCTTGGTGGTAGACCAGCGTAATATGTACGAGCGAATAGATTCCCCCATTCTCTGAGTGCAGGCTCGCAACTCTTCGATTGAGGCGGGCCTCTTGCTGGTGCCCTTGAAATTTCGGATGAAGTTGTAAGCTAGCTCCTCCCAACTTCGGATGGATCCTGATGATAGGCTGCTGAGCCAGACCCGCGCCGCGCCTGTCAGCTGCAGCTGGAGGCATTGCATGGCGGTTTCTTTGTTACCGCCGTGCGGCAGCGGATGATGATGATCGCTGAGCCAAGATTTTGGATCTTGCGTGCCGTTGAACTTCGGAGTATCCGAAGGAAGCTTGAAATTGCGTGACATCTTTGTTCGCCGAACAGATCTGCTGAAGCATCGAGCTCCACAGAGTTCCCCTTCATCTTCATCCATCTCGGACTCGGACGAGCATGCGCGTTTGGCTCGCGCTTTGTCGATTTTGCGCTGTGTAAGCGCGTCTCTGGCGTCGTAGTCGCGTTTATGGCGATGCGAGCTCTTCTTCCTTCGAGGAAGGTCGTGTTCCTCTTCCTCTTCGGATGAAGGGGTGGGGCTCTGATCGCGCTGACGGAGCTTTCTTCTTCGGCTCCGCAGGAGCGTCTTCGTGGAGCGCAGCTCCGACGAGTCCGAGTCCGGTGAGTGCGGACTTATGCATGGCTCTTTTCGGGTCCCCCTCCGGAGGTTGGTGGGCTGCGAGATACGCGGTGGCTACCAGGATCGCAGCTTGTGGTGTCTTCGGGATGATGTTGCCGTCGGCATCCATATCCATGAACGACGTGTGGAGAGTTCGGGTCACATCACGACGTTCCTTGGATCCATGTTCTCCACCCGCGAGCGATGCTTGTTTCCCTGATTTCCATTCGTGCTAGAGCCGGGTGCCATGGCGGAGAGCGCAGCTCGTCGCGCGCTGGACTCGGAGGCTGCTTGCTTGCGTTTATCAAGCGTCTCCTGCATCTTGACTTGCTTCTTGTGCTCCTCGTTGAGGAGGTAGTGGTACGCCATCAGTAGGTCGCGTGGTGAATCCACAGGCAGGACTATGTCGCCTGCGACGGCACGGCGTGCCTGGACCCATCCTTCTTTGCTAAGTTGGATGACGTGGCCGTTGTTTTCCCCTTTGGGTGGGGGGGATTGGCTTCTTCTGTTTCCGCCGTTTCCGTCCTGCGGATTGGGGTTCGTGTTGGGCGGCGGGTTAGGCGTTTGTTGATCCTGGATGACCGCGGCGCATAGGTAGCGCTCGTAGATCGGTTTGCTGCTGCCGCAGCTTTCAGATCCGGAACCGTAGGTCCCTTCATCCGAAGGTGGATCGCATAGATCGAAGTTGCAGCTGCTGCTGCTGTAGAACTCATCTGTCGATGGTGACGTGCGTAGCACGGGGTGTGGAGCCCACGAGGCGGGCCTGATTGATGGCACGGGCACCCGCTCAGGAAGGCGGAGGGTGCCAGTTTATCCCACCTGGAAGCAGAAGCTCCCGAACAAAATCTCGAGTCCGTCGCCTACGGGCTCGAAATCTTTCATGGTGGCCAGCGAGTGGGCGGTGAAGTCGAAGGTCACGAAGAGGAGGTGATTCTCCGTCGCCGCGGAGTTGTAGATCGATCGGGTTGGGACCGTCACGATCGCACAATCAGCAGCCCCGATTCCCACAGACGGCGCCAATTGACGAGGTTTAATCTCATCAATTCCCATTGTTATGGACTTGGGTTTTGGAGAAGATGGGGATGCTGGAGATCGTGGCACGGTTAACAGACAAGCAACCAGGGGACACGAGATTTACCCAGGTTCAGGCCCCCGGAGGGAAAACCCTACTCCTGCTTGTCTGCTCTTGATTACGGCGGAACCGAAGGTTATAGGGTGCGCAGATTCAATCTGGCGTGGAGGTGCGTGCGAAAATATGAGTCGAGAGATCTAGGACGTGCCCTCCTGGCCTTTATATAGACTTAGGCAGGTCCCGGGCATAGTCCTAGTTGGTTACAAGTTCTAGGGTTTTACCCCTTTGAATTTTCTATCTATGCTAGTCTTGCTCTCCAAGGATCTGAAGGCGTCATGGGCCTTGGCCACCCGAAAATCGTCGTGGGCCAGCGTATATCTGCTATGGGCCTTCCTTGGGCTGGACCAGGTATGCTGAAGTCACGTACCCGTAGGGTATGACCATGTCAGGTTCTTTTGCTAATCTCCAGGCTTCCGAAAGAATTAGTCCTTGATTAATAGCCTGCAAGTTTCTAACACCTAGGCCACCAATCTTTTTTTCTATGCAAATGTCAGCCCAAGCTCTAAGACAAAGATTCTTCGTAATTGGTTCTTCTTTGACTCCTGTCCACCAAAAGTTTCTTATAATAGCCGTGAGCTTTGTTAGAAACTTTTTTGAAAAAAGGATATTGGACATATAGTAGACAGGTATAGACGAAAATATAGATTTAATAAGGTTAGTCTTGCAGCATGTGATAACCTGTTGGCTTTATAAGCGCTCAACTTAGATTTAAATTTGTCATAAACAAAATTGTAGGCTGCTGATCTGTCTTTTGCAGGGAGAATGAGAGGATGTCCCAAATGAATTGTGTTACTATTAATATCTGGGACTAGAAAGATTCGCTTGATATCGTGTTTAACCTGCGAACCAACCTTTTTACTAAACATTATTCTAGATTTGGACCAGTTCAGAATCTTTCCCGAGTGTTGACAAAATTTATTTAAAATTTGGGATATGTAAGTTGCTTCATGCACGTTAGTTTTGCCACAGACAAGCAGGTCATCCGTGAACATCAAAGAATGTATAGGAGGACAGTTCGGACCAAGAGAGATACCTGACAAGTGATTGGCCTGAAGTGCGTCTTGTAGCGCTAAAGAGAGTTCATTCAGTGCAACACAAAAAGCGACGGGGACAAGGGACAGCCTTGTCTAATGACTCTATTACTTGTAAAGCAAGCAAAAGATTGTTCATTAATAATAACCGAGAAAGTCGGCAAAGATAAACACGCATGGACAAGATTTATGAAATGGGGATGAAGCCCTTTGCAGGCAAGATCCGAAGCTATGAAATGCTACTCAATTCTGTCAAAAGCTTTAGCTAAATCAATTTTGAGCATGAAATCAAGACCATCCCAAGAAGAGAGCGAGAATGAGTGAGCAATTTCCTGGGCTACAATAATGTTGTTACTAATGCGTCTTCCCTCAATGAAGGCTTGTTGTGAAGGATGGATATAATCAGGCAAGTGCTCTTTCAATCTATTAGCCAAAGATTTAGCAATTATTGTATAAATGACATTACAGAGACTAATTGGTCTAAAGTCTGAAGGCAGGTGGCAAACCAACTGTTTTGGAATAAGAGCAATGTTTGTATCGTTAAGGTGAGTAGGGAGGATACCTATGATGTAGAAGTTTTCTTACTAGGTTGGTCACGTCATCTCCAATCCAGCTCCAAGCTGAGGTGTAGAAGGCGACATTGAATCCATCAGGCCCCGGATATGCATGTTTCTTCATTTCTTTCAGGATCTCCCAAACCTCCTGCTTGTCCGGAATAGAAGTGGCGAAGTTCTCTGCATCCTGGAGACAAGAAGTTCTCAAGAATGGTCTGTCGTTGTTAGGACATGACGAGTGAAAAATTGTTTTATAGTAACAAACAAATTCCTGAGCAATGTCATTTGGGTCAAAAAGGTTGTTTCCATGCGCATCCTTAATTGAGACGATGCGGTTTCTACGACGACGCTTCATCACGGCATTGTGAAAATAAGAGTTGTTTCTGTCTCCATATACCGCCCAGTGTTTCTTTGCTCTTTGCCTGTAAAATTCCGTGAGCTTGGTCATGTTTTCTTCATAATGGCAATAAGTTTTGCCTCCAAAGAGTGGTCATGATCTTGAATCGGTTGCTTCTGGATTGTATTGATCTGATCTTGCAGAGTATCTAGCTGTTGTTGTATTGGTTTTTTTATTTTTACACCATTTCTTTAGGGTACCTGCAAGGTTAGTTGTCCTAGTATGGAAAGGCTTATTAACAGAAGAACACCAAGCAGATTATGCAACATGCTCGTAATCTTCTTCCATTGTCCACCAGTTTTCAAATTTGAAATTGAGTTTCGGTCTATGAAATTGAGATTCAGTTGAAACAAGAATAGGTGCATGATCACCAAGAATAATTGGAAGATTAAAAACATTTGTGTTTGGAAACACATTACACCATTCAGCATTAGCAAGACACCGATCAAGCCTCTCAAACACGGGAGTTGACGAGAATCGCTTATTCGTCCAAGTATAAGCAGGACCACTAAAGCCAAGATCAAAGAGACCACATTGTTTACTATTAAAAGAACACATACAATAGCGATTTACATTAGCCGAGGTAGTATCTACATCACACATAATATTATTGAGATCTCCTAAGCAAACTACTGGTTTTCCTATGTTGTCATGCACAAAAGTGGAGATCTGGTCCCAAATCATCTTGGTGTGGCGATGATGAGGATCCCCATACACACAAGCCAACACGAACTCCAGATTAGCAGCTATATGAACAACTACAGCAAGAATTAAGTAGTGGTTTGAGAACTTTATAGTGACCCTAACTTCGTCCAACCACAACAACCAAAGGCCACCAGAGAGACCATTGGATGGAACTACAAAGCTATCTACAGTACTAAATCGAGTATTAAGTTGAGAGTCAATGTATCTAGAAGTTCTGATTTATGAGACAAATGTTACCTGTGCTCCTGTGGATGCCATGAGTTTGGCAAGGTACCCCATTTTGTTGGAGTTGTGGAGGTCCCTGCCCATACCTTGCAAGTTCCAGCCGATGAATTTCATAGTGAATTTCATAGTATGGGTGCTGCCCTTGCAGCTGACGCTGTAACCTGTATCTTGGATTCTTGGGGTTAGGACTCCTTTGAACCAGGCATCGGCCGGGTATCTACGCCTTCTGGTATCAACAGGAGGCCTGCACGAGTGTGCGGACAGAACAACACCCGCACTCTCACGTCTCTCGGTCAGCGGGAGAGGGATCGTCCTGAACTGGAGCAAATCCGGCGGATCAGGGGCTGGAGAGGCTGGTGATGGCCGGAAAACAGAGGATCAAATCAGATGGAAAATGAGATGCGTATCAGAGTTCTCTTCTCTCTTCCAGAAGATTCGGAGGATTAGACTATTGGAGATTTTTTTTGAGGAGGGGGGTTGAGCGATGGAGAAAATCAGATCAAAGGAAAAAAGAGATGAGTATGGAGAAGGATCAGAGAATAGATTAGATGAAGATGGAAACGATGTTTTACCCGTTTCAACAAAATCTTGATCACCAATCTCTCTTTTCTTGTTGTTTCTCTTCAGTTATAGCTTTAGTCTTTCTCCTTTCCGGTGTTAACTGTACTCACCTCAATCATGTGTTCTTTTACTCCTCCCTTCTCTGCTCTTTCGTTAGAAAAACTGTGGTTCGAATAAATAACTGTCAGGGCCATGGATCTATCTATTAATTTTCTTTGAGGTAGGTTAGTCAAATACATTTCCATCCGCCAAAGATATATTCTACTAATAATTTTTCTTGAGGTAGGTTAGTCAAATACGTTTCCATCCGTCAAAAATATGTTCTACTAATTTTTCTTGAGGTAGGTTAGTCAAATACGTTTTCATCCGCCAAAAATACGTTTTCAACCAGTTTTTTCGTCTTAAGGTGGTTTTCGTTTTCGTCCCTAAGTCGATCGGTTATTCCCTGGCTGTGGTCGTGGCCGACTCGATCTCCTGCAAGTTAATCTCTTCCTCCCACCACAATTAACCTACCCTCACCCGTATGCAGGAGGCTCGCTCCGATCCCGAGCCCCCGTTCGCCGCTCCTCTTCAAACCACGTTCGATCCGATCGTCCTCACCACGAGTCCCTCATTGCTCTCTCCCCTGTGACCACCTCCGCCTCGCCCTCACTCGCAAGGACACCGTCGTCAGGGCCTTCACGAGCTCCCTCCTCCGCCGCCTTCTGCTCCTCCTACCGGTGGCCCAGTTCTGCTCCACCGCCAAGGCCATGAACCAGCGCCGGCGTCCTCCCACCTCGCCACACCTTGCTAAAACCTCAACCCCAGCAAGTCCACCGCCGGTTCCGGTCTCCGGTTCGTCAGGGCCTTCACGAGCTCCCTCTTCCGCCGCCTTCTGTCTCCGGTTGACCACACCTTGCTAACGACCAGCTATGGTGTCTTTCCCCGACCGCTTATGTTCTGCACTTCTTCTCCATGTGGAGTCGTCCTCCTCTTTGGAGTGTTCAGGCTAGCCCTGCCCTTCTACCCCGCCGGTTCCAGCCGCAGGAGCCTAGCTCTGGCCGCCGCCCTCTGCTTCGCTCGCCACGGTCGACCACGACAGCTGCTTGGTCGTCCCTCTATGTTCCGGCAGGCGGCATGAATGTTCGTACCGACCAAGTGCTGCACGAGATCTTGCTCCCTTCCTGGTCGCGCATGGCACTTCTGGCACCACTACCACTACGGACTACCTCCGCTCCGACGCCGGCAAGATGATGGTGTGGTTTCGGTTCCAACAAGAGATGGACGTGTCGGTGAGGTCAGCCGCGGACTGCCCGCCGCTCTATACTACCACGTGCGTGGAGGCGAATGCGAGGCACGTGGCCGGAGGGAGAGGGAGAGGGAAGCGAGGAGGCGGACACGATGGCGATGTGATGTGTGGCTTGAGGCGCGAGCCCTGGCGGAGGAAAGTGGGGATGTGGCCGCGTGCGAGGAAAGTGAAGATGACGATGTTCAGGCTCTTTGTTTCCTCTGCCTGCATGGTGATAGCATGTATGTTCCTTTGTCGGACGGAAGGAGCCACTCAGCCAATTCTCGTGACGTACCTGCATGTCGAGTACCTGAGAAGGTAGACATAAATAATAATATCAGATCATTCTACTTGAAGTAAGAGGATGTATCCATCCACGCCCTACTTGTCGTGGAGGTTTGTGCAATGGTTGCCGTCCATGAACGGAGAGAAGCTCACACATCCACCGGTGGATTGTGTTGTTTGATCTGATGTAGAAGTAGAAGCTATTGGGTTGTTGTAATATATAGCTCTTATGATCACGCATTTTAAAGGCGATACCCCCTCCCCTCGTGACGCTCTCCAGGGCGCCGCCGAGGGGACTTCAGCCGCCGCCAGAGGCCCCATCCAGATCCAATCGCCGCTGCTGCCGCCGGCCCTCGCCGCGGTGGCGGCGGGCCTACACTGGTAGAAAACGTGCCATGCGTCTCGGTTGGTAAGCGGCTTTAGTCCCGGTTGCCCAACCGTGACGGGGCAATCGGGACTAAAGCCTCAACCTTTAGTCCCGATTGCCCCACCAACCGGGACAAATGGGGGCACACGTGGCGGCGTCAGAGCGCGTGGGGGTGGAGCATTAGTCCCGGTTCGTGCCAACCGGCTTTAGTCCCGGTTGCCCAACCGTGACGGGGCAATCGGGACTAAAGCCTCAACCTTTAGTCCCGATTGCCCCACCAACCGGGACAAATGGGGGCACACGTGGCGGCGTCAGAGCGCGTGGGGGTGGAGCATTAGTCCCGGTTCGTAACACGAACCGGGACAAATAACCTTCTGCCGCGACAGAGATTTGGCTCATTTCTCTGCCGCGGCAGAGAATTTATTTTGGCACATTTTGTTGCCGCGGCAGCATTTTCGCCACTTTTTGTGTCGTGGCAGAGAATTCATTTAGGTTGATTTGTTGTTTATTTAGTGTTTTGCACCATTATATTACACAAGATCATCATGAAAATATTACATTCGATACACGGATCGAGTTCATGCACTACATACAAAAGTTGCTCTTTGTACAATCCCTATTGTCTATATACAGCCGAATAGTATTCCCCTTTTGGGTCTAGGACTTCTGCATCCAAGAATCCCGTCAATTCCTCCTGAATTGCTCGTACGCGATCCTTTGGCAGAAGACCGTCCCGTAGACGTTCGATCTGATTTAAAAAAGAAGTCAGCCTATATGAATGAAACTAAACACAATTTGATTGTAATTAAAAACTATGGAAATTGTTTACGTCCGTGGAGTTGCTCTAAATTTCTGTCCTTCTCATCGCACGTCTGCCGGATGAACTCGCAAACATAATATCCACATAGATTGTTACCTGGTCCCTGCGTCAGGCACTTTACGAGAACATAGTTCAATCAAAATAATAATCAAGCATGATAATAACTGTATCAAAACTAGAACCAAAGAGATGCGCGGATATAGCTAGTGGTGCTTACATCTAGTGCTTCAAATGTAAGCTCCTCTTTCCAAACACCACTAGCCTTTTTGGTGAACCTTTTCTAAGCGCTACCCGGCGAAGAAAACGAATAAAATAAGTTATTAAGTACTTGATATCATAAAATTCACGAACGTTGCCGATATAGTGTCGTAATGATTAGAATTACCGCCGGAGAAGTATCTGCATGTTCTTCCACGTCTCAAGGGGTTTATGTTTCGAGTCCATGACTAGTACACGCCCTTTGTCAAGTTGAATGATTAACAGAATATACTGGTAGCTGCGAATGCATAACTAATCAATTATATACTTAACATCGAGTAAGCGAAATAGAAAGTGTATACAAGACAATAACACTCACTCGAAGTTGTAAGGAAATAGTATTTCCCTTTTGATTTCTTGAAACCTTAACGCGTGTACTATATTATCCTCCGTATCCTGGGAGTTTGTTTTGAGATTAGCTTGATGAACCCAATATGGGTCAATGAAGCCAATGTCATAGATTTGTCCTCTGCTGCATTCGAGAATCTTCATTCTGCATATTACAGTATGATTATATACATGCAATAAACAAGGTGAGATAGCTGGAGACTAAATTAATTACAGAATTAGTACTTACAGACAATAGGTACTGATGATCGATTTTTCCAAGGCGTCTTGATTGAATAATTGAAATAGTTCATCAAATTCAATGGATATCATGTCATCCATATCTTTCCAATAATGCTTTTTTGTAACCTTCAGCACTATCCAGTTAGCCCCGGCCTTTGTGGCATGCAAGTACCAGTTATGCAATCTTCGCATTTTTGTTGGAAGATTATTTACCTCCTCAGGTTTGACGAGAGGTTTGCCGTACTGGTATTTGTATGCTACTTCACTCACGGGGAAGTACTCTAACTGGGATAAGTACTAGGCAATACTCATACCTTGAGCAGCGGCAGCTTCTCCAGACAGTAACTACCTGGATCATACTGCTCTTCGGCCCCATATTTGCTCGACCCCACATTGGTTTGGGAAATCACCTTGAGAGGGGCGCAAGACTGTTTTGCTTGTTCTCCGAGCTGGGCAACAGATTTCTCGCTTGCATCAGTACTGCTCTTCGAGGCTTTTTGTGCCGCATGTGACTTGAGAATAGAACGCTCATAGTCTGATGACAGCTTTGGCTCGGATTGATGAAGAGACTTTAGCATTTTCAACACTTTGGCTTTTTCTTCTTTCGTGCTGGGGAACTCTGGCTCTTTCGGCCGCCTCAGCTTAGCGAAAAACGTTGTCATTTCCGCATCAACGATCGCCGCAGTCTCCTCTTTAGTACAGTCATAAGCTATCTTGGGAGGAACCTTTGGTACTTTTGGAAGAGGCTCTTGTTTACGTTTAGGCGATCGCTTACCATGACGCAGAGTAGCGGTATGCTTACGCTTTTTATCCTGAGGCGCCGGCGATGGCTCCCGCGGTGATGGCTGCGCTGGAGATTGGTGAGGCGACAGAGCCGGGTGAGGCGACGAAGACGGCTGCCGCGGCGGCGACGACCTCGCTGGAGACGGGTGAGGCGGCGGCGAAGATGGCCTTGGCGTGTGATTTCGAAGCATGATACATTCCTTTGGCCATAGAATGGTGACGTTTTTTGCATATCCCAGTACAGTCACATCCCCTTCACCTGCAGGGTAGTCAAGATCCAAAACTTCAAAGGTGGGCATGATTTCATCCACCCCGACAACAGTGTAGCCCTCTGGAACCGGACGATAGTGGTAAGTTGGTGTGGGTCCAATTGGTAAGGCATAGCCGACCGCCACCTTCATTGATATGTTCACAACTTTGACATGTAGCTCGCAGTGTGTCATCTCTGTGATATCATCCACTGGGTAGTCAACAGGAGCCATCGTCGGTGCACCATCGTCATCGCCATTGTCATCACCCGGGATCTCGGTGGAAGCCACACTGCTTTTTCGATTATTCGATAGGCCGCTAGCATCGAATGCAGTGTGCTGCTGAGATGGGACGGTAGTACTTTGCTCTTTAAGTGCGTTAATTTCATCTTGTTGTTGCTTTAATCGTTCTTCAATTAAACGCATTCGCTCTTTCTGACTATCTGCTTCAACTTCCGCCCTGTCCTTTCTCCTCTGACGGCTTCTATCAGGATATTTCTTCCTCTCTTCGGGAAACCCAGTCCTCCATGGTTGGGAGCCTCTTGTGCCTCGTGTTCTTCCATCATGTTCATTATTTCCAAGGGCGAGTGTGAGCTCATCATTCTCTCTATCGGGAATGAAGTCCCCATCTTTAACAGCCTTTACTGCTTTTCTCATCTTCTCGATTGGCAAGGGGTCTTCTTTATGTCGTATGTTATATATACACCTCCCTTCCGAGTCCAACGGGCCCCCATGACCGTAAAACCAATTCCTTGCACGTTCTACCAAATCGTCTGTCTCTGGGGTGATCTTTTTAGCACGCAGTTCATTCTCAAGTTTCTCCCACTTAGGAATGCCAGCCCTGTAGCCACCTTGCCCCATAGTATGGTGATACTTCTTGTTAGCAGCATTCAGCTTATTCGTTGCAGATATTTTCTTAGCTTTTTCTGATGTCTTGTATTCCACAAACTCAGCCTAGAATGGTTTTATCTTCTCAAAGTGAATATTCTTGAAATCAGGAGTCTTCTTTTTCACGACATAGTCAAGGTGCAATCTTTTCTTCCAGTTGGTGAAACACTGGGCCATCTTCTTCAAAGCCCACTCCCTGACCTTAGCCTCCATGGCTCTCCCATGTTCTAAGGCGTCCTCAACTGGATCCTCCGCATTTGGATCCAGCTCTATCTTCGGTAGTTTGAAATTAACCATGAGCCTCTTCGACAGTAAATCTTTGGCGTGGTTAGGGACAAATAAGCATGTTCCCTCTTCATCCGCATTAACAGGCCTATTCCAATTTCTAATGGTGATAGGGATTAAGTCCCTAACGATTACTCCGCATTGTGCTACAAATTTGTTTGCGACAACTTCAGGAGCCGTCGGTTTGCCGTCTTCAGCGACATCTTCGATCCTGAACCTCTCATGGTCTTGCAACTTTTTGGTTGGGCCTCGTCTGCTCTTTTTCAGTAGATTCCTTCGATCCGGAGGGCTAAAAGAAGAAAGATCGTTGACTATTTCTATATAGATAGAAGATGATTAATTAATTAATTAATTATACTACATGCACCTCGCCGGAGTGGTCGTCTTCTCGATTACACAAGGCATCGCCTTCTCCCTCGCGGAAGGCAACACCTTCAACCTCAAACAAGTCGTCTATTCCGGTAAAAAGAGGATCACCCTCACCGGAGTTGTTCAGAAACGTTGATACGTCTAAATTTTCTTTCCCACGGATCACACCTTGGATCAACTCTTCCTTTTCTTCGTCTCTGACGTGTGGGTCCATATTTTCTGCATAGGTGGAAAAACGAATAAGTCAAAGCGGCTAAGGGAGAAAGTTAGGTACGGTGTTGAGAGATATAAACCCTAATTAAGAGAAACCCTAATATATACATACACAATAATACCAAACTAATTAATAAACCTAATAATACCTAACTAATAATAAACCTAATAATCCAAACACCGAAAAGAAAGGGAAACCCTATAGCATCGATGCAATGATCAAGCAAGTATGATGATATAACAAGTTAAATTGTATTGAAAAGTAACCCGCAAGCACGCTCGACAAATTAAACGGGGTTCCGAGGGGCGCAAACCCTAACTCGGGGAAACTCCGGAATCACCTATGAGGGGTTACTATGTTCTTCTAATCAAACTTGTCATTTAAGTTGCTTAACAATGCATGATTATAGCTTAAATAGGTAGGTTTCATTTTTCTGAACATTTTGGTATATTATACATATTTTTCTGACTTATAAATAATAAGTTATTGATTTTACAATATTGAATCATTTTCTGAAATTTATTTAATCAATTTTAAAACATTTATGACCTCAGGCTGACGTCACCATAGGATGGAAAATATTTCTCACTCGATCTGGGGCTACTCACAGTCACTGACGTCTGGGCCCCATGGGTTATTATAATTATTTCCAAAAAAAAGGATATACTGCATCATGCTGATGTCAGCATGACATCAGTAATGGCGATCCTCGGGTTGGGCTCGAATCCGTCGATTCGCTGCACGCGCGGGCTAGTGGATAGGCTAGTTGGAAAGAGGAGATCGAGGCGGACCCAGTGGTGGCAGCGCCGCCCGCTTGTGGTCATCGGAACAGTGGTCACGACGGCGGCGAGCGGCGGAGCTTGCTCGGACACGACGCGCGGCGGCTACAGCAAGCAAGCAGGCAAACGGAGTAGGCCTTGAGCTTCAGATACTCACCAGGAGCTCGAAAAACTAGACGGAGGGGTTCGGGGTGGTCGGAATCATCGGTGGAGGCGGTGGCTGGAGTCGGCGAGGCTTGGAGCACCGGCGAGGAGCACGTGGAGGCGCGACAGCGGGGCAGCGCGTGGAGTCGAAGGCGGGGCAGCGCGTGGAGGCCGACAGCGGGGCGGTGGTTGGGCAGCCTGACGGCGTCGAGCGCTTGTCCTCGCGGCGGCGGCGATGATCTGTTGCGGTTGATGAGGAACGGGGAAGAAGGAGATGGAGAAGGGGCGTCGTGTATAAAGGGGAAGGGCCTTTAGTCCCGGTTGGAGGCTAAATTTATAAGATTTATTCATTTCCTATTAGAAAAATAGTATGTACAAAATATGATAATATACATATACATATACAAATACATATACATATACAAATACAAAATATGATAATATATAAAAAATATGATAATATACATATACTACTTAAATCATCTAACATTATTTACAATTAAATCATCTAACAACTAAATAATCATCTACATGTACATACACCTAAAATTCATCAAACTAAATCATCAACATCATATACACCTAAATCATATTCTACACATACACCTAAAATTCATCAAACTAAATACAACTAAATCATCTAACAACTAAATCATATAACAACTAATACACCTAAAATAATCAAACCTAAATCAACTAAAAAACTAAAGAGCCTCTACTTGGGAACGTGCAGCGTGGCGGTGGTGGCCAGTGTGGTCGGGAGGAGAGGTGGCGTGGCGGAGCAGTGGTGGCGATGGCGATGGCGCTGGTCGGAGGCAGCTGGAGCGCCAGCGCTGGTCGGAGACGTACGGAGGCGGCGTGCGGCGATGGACGGAGACGGAGGTGGAGGCGGCGGCGGCGCTCACGGCAACGGCAGGCGCGCAAGGACGAGGCGGCATCTCCCCTGCTGTGTGCGGCGCGTCGGGTGGTTGCAGAGAATGGAGAAGGGGAAGAAGAAGAAGAAGAAGAAGAAGAAGAAGAAGAGGCACGCGTATATAAAGGAAGGACCTTTAGTCCCGTTTGGAGGGTCCAACCGGGACTAAAGGGACAAACGTCCCGGTTGGAGCCACCAACCGGGACGTATACTCCAATTTTTCAGCAGATGAAGGGGCGCGCGCGCAGGGGGTCTTTAGTCCCGGTTGGTGGCTCCAACCGGGACATATTCCCCTGTTTTCAAATTTTTTCAGGTATTTTCTCTCTGTTCCCGCCTTATTTTTTATTTTGGGGTTTAAATTTGTAATTTTTTTAAATGATAATTACTTTGGAATTTAGAAAAACTTTAAACATAAAAAGTGTTTGAATTTGAATAACTAATTCGAAACCATTTTCTTTTTAAAAATAATTAATATAACCATTTAAACTATGAACCATTTAAAATTAATAATGAAATAACTTATATTTTTTAAATATTAATTTGGAATTTAGAAAAACTTTAAACATAAAAAGTGTCTGGATTTGAATAAATAATCCAAAACCATTTTCTTTTTTAAAAAAATAATTAATGTAACCATTTAAAATTAAAAATGAATTAACTTATATTTTTTGAATATTAATTTGGAATTTAGAAAAACTTTAAACATAAAAAGTGTTTGGATTTGAATAAATAATTCAAAACCATTTTCTGTTTTAAAAAATAATTAATGTAACCATTTAAAATTTGAACCATTTACAATTAAAAATGAATTAACTTATATTTTTTTAATATCAATTTTGTAATTTAGAAAAACTTTAAACATAAAAAGTGTTTGGATTTGAATAAGTAATTCAAAACCATTTTCTGTTTTTAATGGGCAGAAAATAAGGAAGGAAAATAATGGGCGAAAAGAAAACTTGATTAGGATAGAACTGGAATTAAAGTACATAATGCAACTAACACAAAGTTACATAGAAGAACTGAAAATTAAGATACATGGCGAGATTAAGCCACAATCGGCCGAACTTGTTTTGCAATGTTGGAATAATTCAGTCATGCTCCTGCCTACACCTGTAATACTCGCCACTATAGTCGTCGTACTCACCGCGGCCGTCGTCGCTATCGTCGTCGGGGTCGCCGTAGTTGAACCTTGAAGGCTGAGTACGAGTGGGCTGGACTTGAGGGTAGCGCAGGCGAGGGCTAGAGTCGGCAGCCGTGTCGTAGGCCATGACGCTTTGGAGAGTCTGGCCGCGCCACCACAGCCGACGGCCGACCTCGTTGAAGTTCCGAGGAGGTGGGCTGTCCTCCTCGTGCCTGGCGAGTGCCCTCTCACACCGATCCACGAAGAAGGCTTCCCAAGTCAGGAAATAGTCGGGATGCCATCTGGGATTCCTCCGCTGCTCCGGCGTGAGCTCGAAGTAGTAGTGGTTCGTGATGGCCATCCGACGTGCCACACCTAGAGGGACAGGAGGACTGCACGCCCAAGAGCATACGGCGGGCAGGGGTAGTTCGAGGCGCAAAGCGCCTCCACCTCCCTGGGAGTTAGTGCTACGGTGGAAATCATAGGAAAGAGTGATGGGGTTGCAGATATGAGTCTAGAGATGTGCAATGACAATGGAGGCCAACCCTACATATATATAGTGGGAAATGCCAGGAAGATAACTGGAGGAAAGAACTGGCGGGAAGAACTGGCGGGAAAAATTGGCGGGAAGAAATGGCGGGAAGAACTGGCGGGAACCGTTTTGAATTATCTGAATTTCTAACTATGGTCGAACCGGTGTGCATGAAGATAGGGGACGAGCATCGTTAGAACTTGCATTGGATATCTGAAGAAACCACATATTGCTAGTCTAAAAATGATTTTTTCAAAAAATCACGGGCGATAGATCATGTACCTGTAGTACAAACCAGACCCACTTCCTACCGATTCGGCAGACATTTGTCCTTTTTACCTGGGATGGACAAAAAGGTTTGAGATGTCCCGGTTGGGAGATAGTCCATGTAAGGTGGTCTAGTATTTTAGGAAAATGGGACAGTAGCATTCTGAAACGGCATTTTGGTGGTTACTTCACAAAACGACCCGTTTTTTGCGCTCGAAAAATAGAAAAGGGCTTTTCCGTGCGACAAAAAGGAAAACTTCCTCCTGCAACATTGTTCTCCATACCAATATCCACACACATGCATAATATGGGCACAACATCACAAACTATGCCATGATTCAGCACATAACATCGGTCATTTGGACCGAAAGCCATGAAACCTCGAACATGATAGGTCATTTTGTAAAGGTTTTTTCGAAACATGATCAATATACCAAGTATGGTATTTTTCCTTTCAACTATGTAACATAATATGACACCACGCGAAGGATTTTCATTGTTCGGGTTTTTTTGAATTTATTATGCCCGTTTTGAATTATCTGAATTTCTAACTATGGTCGAACCGGTGTGCATGAAGATAGGGGACGAGCATCGTTAGAACTTGCATTGTATCTCTGAAGAAACCACATATTGCGAGTCTAAAAATGATTTTTTCAAAAAATCACGGGCGATAGATCATGTACCTGTAGTACAAACCGGACCCACTTCCTGCCGATTCGGCAGACATTTGTCCCTTTTACCCGGGATGGACGAAAAGGTTTGAGATGTCCCGGTTGGGAGATAGTCCATGTAAGGTGGTCTAGTATTTTAGGAAAATGGGACGGTAGCATTCTGAAACGGCATTTTGGTGGTTACTTCATAAAACGATCCGTTTTTTGCGCTCGGAAAATGGAAAAGGGCTTTTCCGTGCGACAAAAAGGAAAACTTCCTCCTGCAACATTGTTCTCCATACCAATTTCCACACACATGCATAATATGGGCGCAACATCACAAACTATACCGTGATTCAGCATATAACATCGGTCATTTGGACCGAAAGCCATGAAACCTCGAACATGATAGGTCATTTTGTGAAGGTTTTTTCGAAACATGATCAATATACCAAGTCTGGTATTTTTCCTTTCAACTATGTAACATAATATGACACCACGCGAAGGATTTTCATTGTTCGGATTTTTTTTGAATTTATTATGCCCGTTTTGAATTATCTGAATTTCTAACTATGGTCGAACCGGTGTGCATGAAGATACGGGACGAGCATCGTTAGAACTTGCATTGGATCTCTGAAGAAACCACATATTGCGAGTCTAAAAATGATTTTTTCAAAAAATCACGGGCGATAGATCATGTACCTGTAGTACAAACAGGAACCACTTCCTACCGATTCGGCAGACATTTGTCCTTTTTACCCGGGATGGACGAAAAGGTTTGAGATGTCCCGGTTGGGAGATAGTCCATGTAAGGTGGTATAGTATTTTAGGAAAATGGGACGGTAGCATTCTGAAACGGCATTTTGGTGGTTACTTCACAAAACGACCCGTTTTTTACGCTCGGAAAATGGAAAAGGGATTTTCCGTGCGACAAAAAGGAAAACTTCCTCCTGCAACATTGTTCTCCATACCAATGTCCACACACATGCATAATATGGGCACAACATCACAAACTATGTCGTAATTCAGCACATAACATCGTTCATTTGGACCGAAAGCCATGAAACCTCGAACATGATCATTAGAACTTGCATTGGATCTCTGTAGTACAAACCGGACCCACTTCCTGCTGATTCGGCAGACATTTGTCCTTTTTACCCGGGATGGACGATTTCGGCAGGCTGGGCCAGGCAGCACTAATGATAGGGGTGAGTGTCGACATTATGTTGTGCGGCGTGTTCCTTGTCCCGGATGGTGTCACCAACCGGGACTAAAGATCAACCTGTAGTCCTGGTTGGAGACACCAACCGGGACAAAACACGAGTCAGCACTAATGATAGGGGTGAGTGTCGACATTATTTTGTAAGTGTCGACACTCTGCCGAGCTGCTTGTACTATAAATAGGCATCCTTGCGAGTCCAGTCCTCCAGCCAGTTTGAGGCATCTCCAAGATGGTTTTCGAGAGCAGGGACACCACTACGGCCAGTTTTAGGGAGATGCCGGCGAGCCGATCCTCCGGCATCTCCGAGAAACTGGTCATAGAGGCACTCCCTAATATGTGAAATTAGTTAGCTCCGAGGCGTATTGATCTAGTTAGAGAAGTTACAAGCTGCAAGATGGTTTTCGAGAGCAGGGACACCACTACGGCCAGTTTCAGGGAGATGCCGACGGAGCCTAGTCCTCCGGCATCTCCGAGAAACTGGTCATAGAGGCACTCCCTAATATGTGAAATTAGTTAGCTCCGAGGCGTATTGATCTAGTTAGATAAGTTACAAGCTGCAAGATGGTTTTTGAGAGCAGGAACACCACTACGACCAGTTTCAGGGAGATGCCGCCGGATCCCAGTCCTTCGGCATCTCCAAGAAACTGGTCATAGAGGCACTCCCTAATATGTGACTGCGCGCGTTTGGAGATCAGATCTTAATGGCAATCTCTTCCACTAGGTGAACCAGGAGATGCGTCATAATATTAAAGAAGGATGGTGGGAACACCAATTCAAAACTAACAAGACATTGTACCACATCCTTCTATAACCTTGGCAGAATATCTGCATTGATTACCTTCTGAGATATTGCATTGAGGAATGCACACAGCTTCACAATGGGTACTCGAACATTTTCCGGTAGAAGCCCCCTCAATGCAATCGGAAGCAACTGCGTCATAATCATGTGACAGTCATGAGACTTCAGGTTTTGGAACTTTTTCTCTGCCATATTTTTTTTCCATTTTATATTAGATGAGAAGTCCGACGGCACCTTGATACTGTAAAGGACTTCAAAAAAGATTTCCTTCTCTGCTTTGGTAAGAGCATAGCTGGCACGACTTAAGTGACGCCCTTTATCCGTCTTGTTATGTGTATGCATGTTCTTTGGGTCTTTCATAATTTGTTGGTCCTCCCGTGCTTCTGGTGTATCTTTTGTCTTCCCATACACGCCTAGGAATCCTAGCAGGTTCATGCAAAGATTCTTCGTCATGTGCATCACGTCGATTGAAGAGCGGACACGCATGACTTTCCAATATGGCAGCTCCCAAAATGTAGATTTCTTCTTCCACATGGGTGCGTGTCCTGTAGTGACGTCGTTCGGAACTAATTGACCGCCGGGACCCTTTCCAAAGATTACTTCTATGTCCTTGACCATACCAAATACATCATCACCAGCAGGGAGTTCAGGCTTCTTCCAGTGATCTGCCTCACCTTTGAAATGCTTGCCTTTCTTTCTTACGGGATGATTGGTCGGAAGAAATCGTCGATTCGCCAGGTACACAACCTTCTTGCATTTATGCAAATATGTACCTTCAGTCTTATCTAAACAGTGTGTGCATGCCTTATATCCCTTGTTTGTCTGTCCTGAAAGGTTACTAAGAGCAGGCCAATCATTGATGGTTACGAATAACAACCCTCGTAGATTAAATGGCTCCTGTTTGTTCTCATCCCACGCACGTACACCTGGTTTGCCCCACAACTGTAAGAGTTATTCAACTAATGGCCTAAGGTACACATCAATGTCGTTGACCGGTTGCTTCGGGCCTTGGATGAGCACTGGCATCATAATGAACTTACGCTTCATGCACAACCAAGGAGGCAGGTTGTAGATACATAGAGTCACGGGCCAGGTGCCGTGACTGCAGATCTGCTCCCCAAAAGGATTCATGCCATCCGTACTTAGACCAAACCATAAGTTCCTTGCGTCACCTGCAAAGTCTGGGAAGTCTCTCTCGATTTTTCTCCACTGTGACCCATCAGCAGGGTGTCTCAACTTCCCGTCTTTCTTACGGTCTTCTTTGTGCCATCGCAACAACCTGACATGCTCTTTGTTTCTAAACATGCGTTTCAACCTTGGTATTATAGGAGCATACCACATAACCTTAGCAGGAACCCTCTTCCGGAGGGGCTCTCCCTCAACATCACCAAGGTCATCTCGTCTGATCTTATACCACAACGCATTGCATACCGGGCATTTATCTAAATTCTCATACTCCTTACCGCGATAGAGGATGCAGTCATTAATTCATGCATGTATCTTTTGCACATCTAATCCCAGAGGACAGAGAGTCTTCTTTGCTTCATAGGTACTCTCGGGAAGTTCGTTATGTTTTCGAAACTTCGGCTTCATTATTTTTAGCATCTTTTCAAATGAGGAGTCAGTTAGACCACACTCTGCCTTCCATCGCAACAATTCCAGTGTGGTACCGAGCTTTGTGCTGCCATCTTCACAATTTGGGTACAACAATTTCTTGTGATCTTCTAACATGCCCTCTAACTTCAACTTCACAATTTGGGTAACACAAACCGGGACTAAAGGTGTGTGCCACGCCACGTGGCTGTGGCCAAACCTTTAGTCCCGGTTGCTGGCTCCAACCGGGACGTATGCCCCGTTACCAACCGGGACGCATGCCTCCGGGCCTCGTGCCCGCTCGAACCGGGACGCGTGCCAGCATTAGTCTCGGTTGGTGGCGCAACCGGGACTAATGCTCTGAGGGGGCGCGAACGGATGGCCTGTTTTCTACTAGTGCTAGCTGCCGAAGGTGGCTAGGGGGCGGTGCGTCGGAGGCAGAAGCCGGAGCTGCTGGGGCGGCGGCGGAGGCTGAAGCGAGGAACTGGGCGGCGTCCCTTGGTTAGGGTGGAGGCAGCGGTCCCTTGTGGTGGCGATCTGGTGGAGGAGGTGCCGGTGATGGGATTCCGCTGGAAGACCTAGATCGGTTCTCTAACCCTAATTGCCTTCTCGGTCCGTTCTCCGGTATCCGGCCGGCGGTGTGGGGATCGCTGTGTCGGATCTAATAAAGGAGGTGGTCCTTTGATTTCTTTCGCACGAAGACGAAGATCTGCTTGATGTCTTCCCTCCTTGATCTGGTCTGGAGAGGCGGGTTCCGGAAGGCTCTGCCGGCGAACTCCCATGGGCGTTTCATGCCTGGAGATTGCTGGATCGGAAGGTATTCGGTCGCGTGCACCTTGTTTTTCTGGCCGTTTGGTTTCAGCGGGAGCGTTGCGAAGCTCTGTTGTTTGTTCCCACCAAGTGCCATGCTTTGAGCCATGGTGATGTCAGATGCGGAGAATGTTAGGAAAGCGGAAATTTGAGGGTAGCGATGGTGATTTTTGTTCTTGTGGCGACGGAGATCTGGCTACGTGATCTGGGACCCATTACAGCGACTGTTGGTGCGGGAAGACAAGACAGGGGAGTCCCTAGTCTTATCTTGCAGGGTGAAAATCCAAGGTCTGGCCTTTGCTGGTTGTGCCTGGCAATGACCTTGTTGAAGACATTGTTTTGTGAGTAAGGACTTTCTCCAGGGTGAAAACCTATGACCTTTGGTCGGGCAACGACGGCGCTTGGGCACTATTTCCTTCTTGAAGGCGTTGTTATTGGAGTGGAGGACTACTGGTGTTGTTCTGATGGTGTCACTATCGTTTCTTTGAGGATTAGTTCTCTATAGCGGGACTTTTCTTTTTTGTAATTTCTTTTTCTTTTTTCTGAGTTGTGTGCATCCGTAGAGCCGATAGGGCATGCGTTGTTGCAGAGGCTAGGTGTAATTGGTGTCCTTGTGATATTAATATATACTCTTTTTCAAAAAAATCAGATCATGTAACTTATGTGTTGTTTATGCCTACACCTTCGCCTGCGCACCTGAGTCCTTCTCCCGTGTCGCCCTTCTCGAGTTCTGCGCCGCGATCATCGTCGAGCCCATCTGCATCTCCTTCGGCGGTTCGACCTGGGCACTCGTTTGCGAACGCCGTTGCCCCAACGTGGAGTATGGCCAGCCAACACCCAGGGGAAAACCCTAGGGCTCCGCCCGCGCTGCAGCAGATGCGGGCTCCACCGGCGACGCAGCAGCCGCTTGGTTTGTCGGCTCCTGCTACTGCCGCTCACATGGCCAACTCTCCTGCTTCCTCTGTCCCAGTGCCACAACCAAGGGGGCCGCAGCCTGCTGCATCGTGTTCTGCTGGGGGTATGCCGCAGCCGCCGCCTTTTGTAGGTTTCCCGTCGGGGATCGTCTTCAGGCCGCCTGCGACGTACTATGCAGCCGGGCCACCTCAGGTTCAACATCGTCTGTTACAGCCACCATATCATGGTCCGCCAGCTGGTGGAGTGGGAGGGATGATGCTGTTTCAGCATGTGGCTGGAGGGCCGACACAGGATAATCTCTTTATGGTCGGAGCGGGTGCACAGGCTTCTCAAACGGCACCCAAGAGAAAGAAGAAGAAGAAGCAGCCTCAGGTTCCTGATTAGGGGATGGTCGCGACTCAGGTCCATGTTGGTGGACACTTGCAGCAGCCGCCTGTGTAGTATGCTCAACCACAGATGCAGAATGTGGGGGTTTCTGGTGTATCCTTTCCGGCTTAGGGTCAGCAGGTTCAATATCAGTATGATGTGCAGGGTCAGCAGATTCAAGGTCTGAGCAGGGGTGGAGCCAGGAATTGGACATAGGGGGGGGCGAGGCCGAGGTCGGAAGCTTAAAACAAATTGTAGTACTCCCTCCGACCCATATTACTTGACTTGGATTTTTTAAAATTTGGATGAACCTATATACTAAATAGTGTCTAGATTCATCCAAATCTAGAAAAATCCAAGTCAACTGATATGGGTTGGAGGGAGTAGAGCAATCCATTTCTATTCATCTGGAGGCTAACTGAAAGTAAATTGTTCGATCGCCATTCTAATGTAGCCATACAAAGTAATTAGAGGGAATAGCAATTAATTCTTATTTTGGACGGTCAATTAATTTCTTTTGTAAACGTAAACCATTGAAGAAAATTTATTTTAATGAGCGCTTATAATAAAAAATAGGAAGTTTAGAGTTATCAGTTCATTTGTCTTTCTAGTTTATAAGAAACATCTGAATAGTAAATTGATGCACTGCCATGGTACATGCTCGTATACTAATGAATAAGACTTCCAGAACCTAATTTCTCCATCAAGTAAGAACTAATAGTATCAGCATACCTTTTAAAAAACTGAGGGCTGGAGTTGATACACTCGGCGGACTTTGCGGATCTGCAGCAAGATCAACAAATTACGCGGTCGTTTCCTGATGACCTGATCCGTATTGCTTCCTTGTCCTGATCCGTATTGCTTCCTTGCCTGGCGGCCGGCGGCTGATACACCAACCCAGAGAGTGGCGGCAGGTGCCCTAGATATCGATCTTATGGGTCAAACAAATGTATGTTTACGGAATGCTCCCTGATTAGAAGAATGGGCTGTTTGTTTTCCAACCGGGCTTCAATACTTATACAAAACAGGTGGGCTCAAATACTAACCAAATAATTTTTAGTATTACATACGGCAATTAGTTTGACCCCTGCTCGCAACAGCTTGAGGGGGGCGACGCATTAGAAGTCGACCCCCCGCCCCCTTGTCTCCGCCCACAGGTCTGCGAGTGCTCGGCGTCGATTGCCGCTACCCCTCAGCCACCTGTTGATGTACCACAGGTATCTTCTGTGGTTGGGGGTAAGAAGACTAGAAAGTTTGTTCGGTGCTAGAAGTGTGAGGTCAATACTCATGCTACCAAGGATTGTAAGACGGTCCACTATTGCTATATTTGTGATTGTACTGCACATCCCACATTGAGGTGTCCCGTGCTGAAGCAGCCGCGCTTGACTCCGTACATGGCTGGTATTGGCAGCGACTAGACTATTTTCACCCAGATTCCGGATGCTGTGACTCGGGAGCATCTTGCGCACAGTCAGACCCCTATTGCTCTGGTATGAGTTTCTGGCCCAATGGTGGCAGCGGAGGCCGTTCAGAGGCAGATTGCCAGGCGGTGCCAGGTGTAGGTTCAGTGGAAGTGGGAGGCGGTGCCACATGGAGATTCTGCCTTCTTGGTGAGCTTTCCAACGTTTGAGGATTTGGATAGGGTGGATGGAATCCTGATGACAGTTCCGCTCAGTACCGCTCAGTTGACCTTCTCGGTTTACAAGATGGAGGAGGTGCCACATAAGTTTGAGTTGCATCAGGTTTGGCTTCATGTGGAGGGGGTACCTCATATTTTGCGATCCTTTCAGGGCTTATGGGTTGTTGGTGGACTCTTGGGGAACACTCTTGGTGTGGATCTGTTCAGCCTGCGTAAGCGGGGGGTCGCCCGTATACTTGTTGAGATGCTTGATAAGAAAGTTTTTCTAAAGGCGAAGGATTCGCTTAGGCACTTTATTGTGTCTGATGCCGTGGTCAAGCATAAGGTATTTGAGTTTCGTTTCCGGTTGAACCTGAGGGTTATATTCCAGAACCAGAGTTTGTTCCTTTCTTGTGGAGAAAAGGGGAGGATGACGCGGATGATGATGCCAATGGGAAGCATTTTGAGGATGCTATGGATACTTCTGAGGCTGCTGCTACCACTCAGGGGGTGGGTTCTGGATCTTCCTCGGCTGTACAGGGTACTCTCGCGCCTACGTCTTCCAGTCAGGGGGTGCAGAGGTTGTTTGTTGTCACCCCTTTTAATGCTTATCCGGTTACTCCTCGAGGCTGGCAACTCCTGGATACTCTTCCTTTGGATTCCCCTTTTCGCGGAAAGGGTTCTTCTTCGGCACCTCGCGTTTCTCTGGCTCAGTTACAGGAGGCTCTTCGCTTGGTTTCCATTCCTGTATGGCGGTCTTGTTCAGCTTCGCCAGCGAGGTCCAGAACGCATATTTTGGGCAGATCTATTCATGTTTCTACTCCTGTCCTTGAGGAAGTTTTTCCTTCGGTTTGTGCGCAGAAGCTGACCCAGGAGGGGTCGGCTGACCGCGACGTCCGTGTCCAGTTCCAGGATGCTGCCGTGCTTGGTCCGACCCAGACGGGGTTGGCCAATCATGACGAGGTGGATGACCGCGTCTCCATGGTCAGGGAGGACCTTGGGAGGCTTTTGGACGTCTCGCCTACTCTGTTGGGTCAGGTGACTTCGGCGATAGATGGGGGCGACCGGACCCAGGAGGGGTATGGGTTGTCTCAGTCTCCGCCACGGGTTTCTTCTCCAGGGGACGCTACGCCAGTTGCCGTGCAGGGGAGTGGTACGGCCTTCAGGCGGAGCGCACGCCATGGAGCTGACGCCTCTGGGGCGTCCACGACTGATGAGGACTCCATGCTCAAGGCCATGCGGCGTAAGGCGGAGAGGAACTTAGATTCGCCAGGTTGTCTATCGAGCCACGGCTATCCTCCGATCTTGGAATATTCTCCAACGTATGGAGTTTTGCGACTTATTTATGGAGGGATGCACGCGATTGGAGGACGCGGCGAGGGATATTTTCTCCCGACATGGATGGCCACGTGATCTGAGGATTGATCTACCTTAGATTCTAGACATTTATTTAGATAGTGTCTTTGTGTAATGCTTGTCTACTTTCTAAATTAGTCATGTCATTCGTGTGGCTGTGTGCATCTTGGTTATGCAGAGGCTGGGTATAAACTTTGAACGGTTTTAATAAAAGCGCCAATTTCAAAAAAAAAAAAAAGTGGTGATAGGCAAGTTAAATGAAGTCTGCTTGTACGTCATGAATAATTGTCAGCTGAGTATTTTGTTAACATAGTCAATCCTATTTTAAACTTCAGCTGCAAAATAAATGCATTACAGATTGTGTCTTATAGATTTTTCTTTTGGATACAAAAGTACAACAGAACAATCTATGCCGGTTTTCCAAGTTGTCATTCAAAATTATACTATCAAGTATCAGAGTGAATTTTTGGGACCAACAACACTAGCTGCATCTGACATTTGAAAACGCCTACACATATATGCATCAAACAGTCGATTGTGGTGGAGGATGTGATCTTTGTTTTTCTTCGCATACTATATCCAAAGGTGTTGGCAATAAAAGTGGAAATCAGTTAAATATGAAGAAAAGACATACTACATGATATCATAGAAAACCTGCCAATGTAATAGAACGACGGTTGCATTGCTCTTCAGTGGCAATGTTTTTTTTTAAGAGGGGGAAGGAGCCCGAAGGGTCCAGATGTAAGGACATTTACCCATACATCTTTTTTATACAAGAATTTTCACTACGATCATATTTATATATACGATAAAAAAAAAACCGTAGCAACGCACGGGCACTCAGCTAGTTGAGATAATTTTAGACTGCTGATGCATGGCCATATGATGTTGAGATTCAAAATGTAGAAAAGAACTGCCGCGTGCAGAATTTGTGTATTCGCGTGCACACATCTTCACAACCTGATGCAAGATGCACTTAATAATTTTGCATTCATATCCATCTTCACGTGATCCTTATGACCAATGCAGATCGCAAACAGCAAAGAGTAAAGGAGAGGAAGTCTCTAATTTCTGCCAGAAAGGACGACATACTGCATCTATCATTCTATCCCAAAAAAATAATTTGAGCCGTGGACAGCATCCAACTAGGGAAAAACTGTATGCAAATCATCCTTATTACAATACATAAATACATTGAGGTCGCCAGGAAACAAAAAACTGTTTGACAGGATTTATTAATTATGAATGCAACAAAAATAAGACATCCGGACTTCTTAAACCACACACATACTCCCTCCATTGCAAATTAGACTGCGTTCAAGATTTAGTCAAAGTCAGACTATGTAAAGATTGACAAAATGTATGAAAAAAATACCACCATCATATTTGGTCAAACTTATAAAATTTGACTTTGACTAAACCGATAACGCAGGGTAATTTGGAAAGGAGGGAGTACTTGATGTTGTTGGTACTGCCTTCTCCTATATAGCATTTGTGAACTAGTGCATTACTCTCGTTCTAACCAAAGGCTGAACCGAAGATGCCTTTAGAGGGTTATTGATGGCCACAGTGAAATTAATCCTTCCTGACTCCATCATTTCAGGCACAGGGTCTGTGATGGCTGTATAGAACATAACTTTGTTAGGCTTGAATATTTGCTGGACAACTATGACCAGAAATTTACGACCAATAAGTATATCATGCATGAAAATGAAATTCTATTAGGTTTACAGAACAGTTACAAAATAATGAAACATCTCCGCAAATAATAATAATAATAATGAAACATAACACTAATTCGCTGAAGGTCCACAACAGACTGCCAGGCTATGGTTGTTGCCTAGTTCCAGAAGGTACATCCGTACATGACACAATATCAACCCTCATGTAAAGTAAAACATGTGTATACTTATTGAAAAAATAGATCTGATGGACATAATAATAAAAGTCATATGTCGACACAGCCTGACCAACAAACTGTTATAGGTAAAGAGGACCATCACACTGAAAGTGCAAGAAAAGAGCAAGTTCGTACAAGAAATACTAACACACATCAAAAACATTTACGATAAACTTAGTACACATGCAAAGAAAGTTCGACTAATGTAGTTGGAACATGAAAAAAGATCTGTCATCCAGATATTTACAAGTATAGTTTCTTTAAATGTTTACATGATCTTTTATACCATGAACACTGCTGATCTTTTATACCTATAAGTCATCATAAGCTGACTATTGAAGAGTTTCATGTTAAGTTCAAATATTGTCTAAGAATTCAGATGACATGCACATCTCTAGAGCAAAGACATAAACACATCTTATTCATATTAAAAAAACATTGCAAAAATATTATTAAGTCAGCACATCAAATAGCAATTCTCTTGGATACAAAACAAAATTAGAGCTGTAGGAAATAGGCACAATTATTAAAGAGGCTATAAATATAGGAGTGGAGTGATAAAAAAGAGGACATACAATTTTTCCATAACCAGCTGATTTACAATTATATAAAGTATATGAATAAAGATTTCTGACGGTTCAGATCAAAAATATCCCATTCAAACTCGGGATTTCGGGAGTGGTAGAGAAACAAACCGTAGTTCAAGAAATATGGTGTCCACCACCTGGTATTTTATCATATTATTATACTAAGATATTGTAAACAAATAGTCGAAAGCATACCTTGTTTTCGAAGTATTGGGCGTCAACCACACAGGAGGTAACCAGGTCATCCAAAGCTCGGGAGACATGACATTTGTCACAATATTACTTTCCAAATGATAAATTCCCATATCACGCTTATTGGATTTTGCTTCAAATAACGATTCAACAGCGTGATCAGTAAAATAAACACAACTGGACATCAACAGGGGATGATCACTCACTGGAAGGCAGAGTGAAGCATTATGCCCAATAAACAGCACATGGTCACCTATTCCTGTCATCTTGATGAGTTTCTTATTGTCGGGATCAACCTTGTACACCATAATTTCAAACGTACCCTCTGTGTTGTTATCTAACATTCTTGATCTTCTGTTAATTAGGAGCTTATCACCCCATGGGGCTTGAACGATGTAGACTACCATCGTAGGCGCCATCATTAGCATCTGATATGCAATCCTTTTATGAATGATAGATGGACCATTTAAGTAGAAGCTGTCAATTGTTCCCTCAATATTAACAGCATAGAACCATCCATCATGATGAATGCAGTCGGTATAACTGGTCTCTGTTCTGATCCAATTCCAAGTTTCTCCTCCAACTTTGGCGAACGAGAGCTGCCAGTATGGTTGGTGAATTAGCATAACAGTGCAATCCCCAGCAGACGGATCAGACGACAAGACAGCTTTGAAATATACGGTTTCACGATATTCATCCAAATGGTAAGTACAGGTTGGTTCTTCAAACCTTGGAAATAATTTTCCATGGTAGTAAGACATCTCATATTCTTCAAGGACCCCATCGCGGCTCATAATGGGCTTGATATGCTCCATGGTAGTTACCGGTGGGAGGCTCATCTGCTCGCCGGTGATGGGATTGAGGAGCAGCAAATCAGACTTTTCGTCTGCAGTGACAAGCCAGCCATGGGATGAGCCAATCAAGAACCGCCTGGCCATTGGTGGATCTGGCAGGGTAATCGTGTATGCTCTCTGCTCCGAGAGGCTGTACACGCCGACAGCGCTTGGACCGGCGGCCTCAGTGCAATAGAGTAACCAGGGGGTCTGGCTGATGCGGCAGACCTTGGACGCCGCGTCGTGCCACGCCGTGCAGACAGCGGCAACTCGGAGGTGGTCCGGGCACTGAAGCAACTCGAGTATGCTGCGCAATATATCCACCGGCAGCTCGGACCAATCTGGACATGGAGGTTCCATCGCCGAAAAGTAGCACCAAGGGCGGCGATCAATGGATCCAAGACCAGGGAGAGAAGGGCGGCAACTCCGGTCCGACCGCGTTGAACTTATAGGCCCTTCCAATTCGATTCGACAAAGAATTAGATGTGTCCGATTCGAGTGGGATTTGCCGATTTGAGGACAGATAGGAAACCCAATCCAGTTTGATGTGATCGATTCCAGACAATCCTGAATTGGAATCCACCTCCACCCTGTTACCCCTGAAATTACGGATTTGAATCCCGTCTTGATTAGGCGCTACAAAGAAAATAAAGGTTTCAGAGCCATAGCCACTTACCTCCATGGACTATGTGTGCTGTCTCTTGGGATGGCGGCCGCCCTGCGTATTCCTTGCCGACGCCTGAGTTATCCAGTGGAGCAAAACCAGAGGTCGCGGTGGCGGAGAACGGCGTGAGGCCGGGCACGCGGTGCTTATTTCTGTTTGAACGCTTCAGCTGGGAAGGCCGAGGGGAGAGCCATTTTGGCGAGCAATCTGGACTGCGGGATTTCTAGCTCTATTTTGTGCTTATGTTTGTCAGTGACGAGTGATGGGTTCAGATGCAGAAATTAAATTACTCTATAACTTACGCGTGAGCAAATGGCAGCGTTCTCAGGCCATCTGCCGCACACGGGGTGGCTTTTTTTTTTGTGTATTGGCGTTTTTCACTTTCATCCCTTCAAAACCGAGTAACTTATCGAGCTCCGATCTTATCTGAACCGTACCCACATGGTAATCGTGAATCAACATCATCGCCACACCCCCATCGACTCCAGACGGAGCTGCTACCCGCGTCGACGGAGGCCTATGCCGCACCGAGGCTCGCGAGGAGACGAAGGAGGACTGGCCGGAGAGCGGCTGTTCCAACCGCGCATGAGACGGAGGGGTCGGCTCCTCCCCTGCAGGATCTGGACAGGGATGATTCTGGATCGCGTGGTGCCCTCTGCTGGCTTGGGACGCGGCTCAAGGGCGGCGCAGCGTCGGGAGGACGAACGTGTAGAATTTCTTATTCATGGCACAGGCCGCCGGCGTACGGCTCTGGTAGCGGCTGGGCTCAGCCCCTTCATGCCACACGCCTCCACCTCCTGCCCCAATATCCTCCCCTGGTGTCATACATCCAGCCTATGGCCCTCCTCCTTGCCACACACATCCTAGATCGTCGGCAGCCTTAAATGGCACTTAAATGGCATCCGCGAGTTCCGTTTATTCAAAATCTTAGTTCTTTGTTTTAGAAAAGACAAACTTTATGAAACTAGAGTACTAATAAATGGTATTACACGGGATTAAATGGTGTGCCACTTACATCCCTAAGCCTCAACCCCTCTTCTCCGCTAGAGTCCACAATCCTATACTGGCCCTCAACCTTACCCATGGTGACCTGAGCCTACCTTGCCACTGACCTCAGCCTGGCCTATACACCTGCATCCGCACGATGGCAGCAAACTTAATCCCCTGTATTTTCCACTGGAACCACTCAATTCCCATTTTCGATGTGGTGACTATAGATTTCAGATTTAGTGCCAATTAATCCGCTCCAATATACGTAAGCTGTCGAGCTCCCTAGATTTTAGATTTAATGCCAATTAATCCTCTCCAATGTGTGCAAGCTGTCGAGCTCCCTGGAATAATTGCATGATAACCGATGGTCTAATTAGTGATGACTTCATTCTATGTACTCTATAGTCTATACATATGTCGTCTTAGGTGTTCTTGCAGCAATATTGGCTTGGTGCATTCACGAGCTCCCCATCGTCATTGGTGACTACAGTCAGGATTCCATAAGCCTCTCTTCCCTTCCATCAAGTAATTCTCTTCTTTCAGCACTTCTCCTTCAGATTTCATCCATCTGAGAGTCCTTTGATTAATATTCTGTCCAAGTATATATGGTGGTTTTTTTTTCTAAAAGGAGGTTCAATCTTTGGTCTTCTATTTTTTAACCTCGAGGAGTTTAAGAAGATATCTGGACATTATGAATTAAATTTAATGTGGTACTGAAATTTAGTTCTACCCTCTCCGGTTCTGTATCATCTTATATGTATATTCAGCTATGGATGTCAAGGTTTCATTACTCATTCAATATCCTAAACTCTTGAGAGACAAGGAGATGCAATTTTTTACTGGATAACACATGGATTTATTTATGGAGCTTTGAATAGTGGATTTGCACACCTTCGGTTTGCTATGGCTCCATCAAGTTGAGTTTGTATATATCAGGTGCCATCTTCAGTTGAGATATCAAATTGGTATTGGTTCTACACAGCTCTTTTTCGTACTCATCAAACTGCATGTATTTTCGTTTCCTGGTACACTCACATTCCTTTTTTGTTGTTTCCATTTTGCACCATAATCATTCACTTTGTTGGAGGTTGTATTGTTGGTTCTTAGGCATGTTAGAGATGATTGTGATCGGGTTTTCTCTCAACAAGCATAGCTCAAGCCTTACCGCACTGATGTACTACTATGCGTCTTTAACTCTAGCGTGCAACTACAACCTCTGATTTCTTTATTACATAGAAGCCTGCGAATATCTTTATTTGTACCCTTAATAATGTTTGTTTCTTATTGACATATGTAGTGCGCATTCTTCTGATTTGGGATCATAGACTGTTGTGCACATATTTTAAATAGGATAAAATGATCCAGAAAGAAAATTTGCAAGTAAGATTGTTCTTTCTCTGCATGCATTATCTGTTTTATAATTTTGAATTCAAGCGTCACATAAACACTTTCACGTGCACAAGGTCTTATAATTTTCTAAGACACAACATGACACCATTTTAGTTGGGTTTAGGATGTGTTTTATCAACCATTGTATTATTCCACTTTTTGCATGTGTGAGTAGTAGACAATTTTTGTTTTGCTCATCACAAAAAAATGATCTTTGTGTATAGGTACCTCTATCTGATCTTCATGTGAATTGTCCTTCCTCTATCAACTCAGAATTAAGTAAAAGCTTAAGCGTGGAGAGCTACGGCTGCTCTGAGGCTACTTGCATCGTTTCGTGTTGGTGTTTTGACACTGCCACGTGGGTCCTAGGTGGATGTGAGCATGGAGGCTGGTGCTGATGTGTGCGTGGCAAGGCAGGTGGTCTTCTCCGTGTCTCCAGCTCCCAAGTAAAAAACGACCAATACAACTTTTTCCCCACGACTCTCTCCTGCAATTCTCTTGAAGAGCTAGCGTTCCGTCGCCGTTATTGTCCCTGTGCCTGCCCCAGCCCCCGCCACTCCTCAAAACGCTCACCCCGCCGCCACCTTTCACCAAGCCGCTGCAGCTCACCCTGGCTCAAGTCACGGCCAGCCTCCACACGCAGCAACCCCAGTGTCGATGACTAAGTCCGTCTCTCCAAGTGCAGCAGTGACCAGCGTCGACCACTGCGCTCCATCACCTGCATGGTATTCTCCCGTTCCTCACCTGCTTCTCGCTTCTGTCGTCGCCCACCTAGGGAACCACCGCTCTGGATGGACAAGTGCCACCATTGTCGCCTCCGAAGAGGAGGTAGGTGATGGGTTTGCCCCCATGATGAGCAGGCGACGATAATGCAGTTGCGGATCTCGCGGAGGAAACCCTACATGCATCGTATTTGGACGTATTAAAACCTGCTCTGTCCATCTCTCCTCGTGATTACATCGGTGTCCTACGCATACCCGATGTTGCTCCTCCATGGTTCCTCCTGTCACTTTTTTCTTTGCCACTCCTTATCTCATTATCTACACTTTTGATGCTCTTTATTTGGTTTCATGTGGTGCTTATTGTCTAGGAACAAAGGGGCGACCTCCATGGCCGGGAAGGGCTGGACATGGGCTGTGAGTTTTCAGGATCTCCGCAAGATAATTGATTGAATGTATCAGGAACTTATTCTATGGTTATGTTATTTATAGTTATTATGTTTAAACATGGGATCTGATCTAAAGCTACACGGAAAAGCACAGAAACAATGAGGGATGAAGTGCTACTTTCTTCTCATTTTTTCCTTGTATATTTTTGTGGGATGGAACATCCTGAAGTTTTTCCTGATCCTTTAGAAGGAGTTTACTTATCCCCAAAAGAAAAACAAGGGGGACATGTAAGCCATGTGTCCCAAAATTGTACTCTATTATGGCATCTATTAAGTGACGAGAAGTAGATATGAGGTATCCGGAGATCAAGGTCTTTGCAATGCTACTTGTAGTTCTTTGTGTATGATGTATAAGATCTGATGAGAAGCAAGTTCTTGAGATTGTTCATATGTTACTCTATTTGGACCAGTTTAGAGTTCATTTTGTTTAAAAGAGATGCTTCTGGGGTTGATTGCGCACAATCATTAGTGCTATTTTGAAAAGTTTGTAGCACTGTATTTACATGTAACCGTTAATTTTTACTTTTGATCCTTTATTTTGAAATAAATTAGGTTTGGATGTATGTTAACCTTTTCAGTTGTGGGCTCTAAGTATATAACAATGAAAGTTTCATGCTTATTTTCTGTAACCATGGAATGAACACTCATCAAGTTCCTGAGGGTTTTCATATTGTCTATGAATACTCAATTTGATTAGTTTGTAAACTAAGAGGTCTGGAGCAGTCTGCAGCCTTGAAGCGACAAACAGTAACAAACCCAAGCATTTTTTCCTTAAATAAATATGGAACATCACTATTTTATGGTGTGGCTTCCATTTTTTCTTGGTTAATTTGTATTATTTTCTTGGTCAGCTATTAAGAAATACGACCGTTCGGTTCTTTTCGGTGCCAGTGCTTCATCACATCTTGCGATAGTTCGGTTCTCTCGGGTGTCGGTGATCGATCATGACTAGCTATTATATCAACATGGCGGAGCATGCATTCCAACCTATTTAACTGTTGTTATTGTTTTCTTATAAGACCCTTAGCTTTATTCAGATGGTTTATCTGTGTATCAACTTTATCTGATCCATGAACTGTATTACTCTTGTGCTACATTATAAACTTAATAAAGGTTATGTGCATCATAGGTGCAGAGGCCAGGGTTTTTCCCCATTTAAAAATACCAACCTATTTAATTTAAAGGGCACTAAAACGATAACCAATAACACTAAATGTGTTACAATCATTGGTGATGCCGCTAAAAATAGATGTAATCGCACATTTCCTGCCAATAAGTGTCCAAACGCTTTGTAGGCGGCGCGGCGAAGCACGCTTCTCCCTCTAGTAATAGTTTAAGCGTGGTCACCAGCCAGCGATCTGCGTTTTGTCGTTCTGGTGCGCTGGCATGTGGGCCTGGGTCTGCGCGTGAGCTGTTTTTCCAACTCCTCCGCCGCTTTGACTTGACGAAAGCGATTTCTATCTCTCGTCTTTTCTTCTGTCGATCATCTCCATGTGCTTCGTCCCACTGCCGCCGCCTCCTCCTCCTTGCCGCCCACCACAGCCACTATGCTGCCACCTCCTTCTCGACGCCTACCCCCAACCACTCCGTTGCTACCCTCGACGTCTACACAGGCATCAAGGACCGCCCCCATTTTCTACACAGACGTCAAGGACCTCCGTCGCTGCAGTGTCTGCCCTGGCATCAAGGACCTCCGCCCATCGATGGACAGGATGCATCTTTCCCCGCGATGGTGATGCTCGCTTCTAGGTGTGCAGGCAAAGCCCCTCCCGGGCCTGGAGAAGGACAGGTACCAGACCACCGCCATAGATACGTGGAAGAGCTGGTTGGTCTCCTCCGATGACAACCTGCTTTTGCTATTCTTTGACGGGAACGACTGGTCCTATCCAATCTCGAGCTCGACCTACTGATGCCCTCCTCCGATGACAATTAAACGACGGATGTTGATTGATCCCTGCACATCGATGAGTACCTCGGCGCATCGTCCCATTCCTATTTTTCTGATGTTGCCTCCCATTTTTCCCTGGGGCTTGGGTGCTGCTCTGGAGTGTGGTGGCTGAGTCCAGCCCCATCTCCAAGATTTGGGGGCCCTGGTGCGACTTACAAAATGGGGATCTATTTTTTTTCAAACTCAATAACCAGTAAAACAAAATCATATGTTTACTTTAATTATATAACTTCAAAATGTGCTATTCCATACAATATTTAGAAATATATCAAGTATTTATTCTAAAACTATAAATATGGCACTAAAGAAATAAACGAACCTCAGGTTCCACCAAAAAACGTCATGCGTATGGTATTTTTTGAAATAAAATCTTCAGTCATATCTTTATAGTTAATCTTTTCCAAAGTATCATTCTCAAGTGCTATTGTTGCCAGTCCACTAAGTCTTTCTTGTGTCATAGTATAACGCATATAGGATTTTAGCAACTTGAGTTTAGAAAAACTTCTTTCCACAGATGCAACAGTAACAGGAATTGTTAACAAAATTCTATGCAATATTAGCAAAGGGATAAAATGGGTGTCGATGAAGATTGCCGGATCGGATTGACTTCAGAAAGGACTTCAGAATTCTAGGAACAATTCGGCTCAAACTTCAGAATTCCAGCCGTGAAGTCTAAAGTGAATTAATTTTAGAGCAAGGGTTGTTCAATCATTACTATGAAATTGCAAACTTTTGAGCATCAAGATGTCTATCGGTCTGACCAGAAACAACATCGCGTGAGAGGTACTGAAGTTAAAGAAAAAAAGAGAATAAGGACCATCGGGGGAACGGCTGGCCGCCCGGCCCCGTATCAGAACGTCGACGAGATGCAAGGGAATTACCAGCTTGGATTGGGGCTTGGGCGATCTGTCGATCTGATTGTTGATCGATGGGCAAGGTGACTTGGCGAGCGGAGTTAGGGCGGGTCGAGGAGTCTAACCGTCGAACGAAACAGTCAGGATCGGAATCTCACCGTCTGTGTACGCACGCGTAGCTGAACCAGCTAGTACGATAAATACTATTAGGTTATATGATTCGGGGGCCCTTGGAATTTGGGGGCCTGGTTCCATCGCTCACATGGAACACGTCCATTGATGGGCCTGGCTGAGTCAACTGATTACTCTATTCGGAGTCATTGCTACGGCTGTAAGCTGGGCTAGCTGTGGGTCCTCTCAGTAATTTGCCGCCACTTTTACATTGCCTTGTGGCCCTCTTTGGAGCTGCTTCTCAGCGCCTCGCTGGGAAGGATGCTTATGCTTAACTTCCCAACATGCACATTGTTGTCGCCGCCTAGAAGAACTACCTGGTCCCTGAGATGCTAGTTGCGTATCCACCTACGACACTAAGGTGAGTCCTCAAGGGCGAGCACAACAGGAGGAGCGTCTAGGGGAATAAAAGGAGTGGGTGTTACACGGGGAGGAGGATGTTGCAAATTACAGTATTCTCTTGGTCTAAATGCACTCTACATAGAGAGGTATGTTTCACATGTTCATCTATGTATATGTGTCTTTGCTTTTTGAATCTAATATTTGAGTGATGTGTAGCAGTGATTTTAGGAATCATGCAATCAGCACTAGCTTCTATAATTTATGGGCTTCAATTTGGGATCACCAAACCAAGAAAGCCATAGTAATATTTAATCAACTATATCATGTATGTCCATATTGTTGTTAATTACTTGATTGAGGGAAGCCTAATCAGATGCATATTAAAGGATAAATTCAATAGCATGCCATTTGGCTATTGTTTATGGCAAGTTAGCAACATCATTAGAGATTCCGTCACATAAACTGAGATGGAAAATGAGAACTTCTTTCAACTTGATTTTATGCCCATCGGTTTATTTAGAATGGAGACATTTTATTTTGCAGGGTAGAAAGTTGAACAAATTAAATTAATAAATACAAGATGAAGTTGGGATTAAATGTACGCGTGTGCAGCCGTGGATCTTGATTATCCCTCTTCTAATCTTTGCTTGGACTTCAAGTGTGTAGGCTACACTTGTGGGTAATGTCCTTTAAGTTCTGTGGGAACTTACCTTCTTGATATTTGAAATTGATGTGATTTGTTCATTGTTGTTTTGTGCATCAGGTTATGGATAATAACCTGTTTAATCATTTATGAAATGGCAAATTATTATTTGTAGATGAAGTCAATTATCTAGAGCATTTGACCTTGATTTACTTAAACATGTGAGATTGCAAACTCGCTGAATGCATTCACTAAGCCACAAATTAAAATTCTCTCTAATGATTTTGAGCATCTGCTCAATTAGTAGGATAAAACTTATATTTATTACCTCTCATGTATTTGCTTCACATGTTTTTTCTTATATTACATATTCAACTTACTGTATTTGAATGTTATCTGAACTAGCGATTACTCTTTCTTATGTTGCCTACTTTGAACATAAAGTCAATTTTTTGAGACATTGGTCTTTATTGATGGTGGTCGTTCTTCTTCTGGGATCTTTGAACCTCTGGAGGTATGTATACAATAGCTTGATGCGGGGTTGTCTATGTGCACACTCAGTCTTCCAGTCTTTTCATGATATCATTCGTTTGGTTTTTTTAGAACGATCTGCTGTGTTCTTTTGGACTGGTGGGTCAGATTTCGGTTACCGTGACCTATGCGGGTGGAGCTGGTGATACATCGGAAACGTATCTATAATTTTTGATGTTCCATGCTTGTTTAGTAGCTACTTTGCTTTGTTTTGTCCACACTTTGAGGTGTTTTTATATGTTTTCTGGTACTAACCTATTAACAAGTTGCCACAGTGTCAGTTGCATGTTTTCTGCTGTTTTTGGTTCCAGAAAAGCTAGTAAGGAAATATTCTCGGAATTAGACGAGACAAAAGCCAAAGTCAATATTTCACCGAGGAGAACACGGAGTCTAGAGGAGAGACGGAGGGGAGCCACAGGTGATACGCCCAATTTGCATCACCATTTTATATCATAATTTACCTCTATTCATTGATATTTGTCTTATTATGAGGTATTACTTATGGCTTTTCATCTGTTTATGCATGTTGGATGATTCTTGGAGGATGGACTGCCGGAGTCTAGATTCTGATGGAAAAGAAGGTGTTTCGGTGCAACTTCGCGAAGATAAAAAAATACCAGAAAAATATGGAAACATATTATTTTACCTGAGAACGAAGGAAGCCAGAAGGAGGAGCAAAGGGGGCCGCAGGGGGACCACACACCCCTAGGCACGGGCCCACCTAAGGCCGCGCCTAGGGTAGGTGTGGCCCACCTGCCCGGCCTCCGACTCTCCCCCTTCGCCTATATCACCCCTTCGGAACCCTAAGCCTCAGGGAGCAACCATAGATAGATTTCCGCCGCCTCTGGGGGCGGAAAACACCGAGAGAGAAAGATCTCTCCGGCAGACAGATTTCTGCTGGGGGAATTCCTTCCCGGAGAGGGGAGACCATCGCCATTAACACCATCATCAAGCTAGGCTTTATCGAGATCAGCATCATCATCATCCACACCAACATCTCCACCAGCACCATCATCACCTGACGAGGTTTAATCTCATCAATGCCCATTGTTATGGACTTGGGTTTTGGAGAAGATGGGGATGCTGGAGATCGTGGCACGGTTAACAGACAAGCAACCAGGGGACATGAGATTTACCCAGGTTCAGGCCCCCGGAGGGAAAACCCTACTCCTGCTTGTCTGCTCTTGATTACGGCGGAACCGAAGGTTATAGGGTGCGCAGATTCGATCTGGCGTGGAGGTGCGTGCGAAAGTATGAGTCGAGAGATCTAGGACGTGCCCTCCTGGCCTTTATATAGACTTAGGCAGGTCCCAGGCATAGTCCTAGTCGGTTACAAGTTCTAGGGTTTTACCCCTTTAAATTTCCTATCTATGCTAGTCTTGCTCTCCAAGGATCCGAAGGCGTCATGGGCCTTGGCCACCCGAAAATCGTCGTGGGCCAGCGTATATCTGCTGTGGGCCTTCCTTGGGCTGGACCAGGTATGCTGAAGTCACGTACCCGTAGGGTATGACAATGGGCATTGATGAGATTAAACCTCGTCATCACCACTCCGTCTCGCTGTAACAATTGTGTTGGATATTGCTTTAGTTCTTAGGGGAAATTTTCTCGGTGTTAATTACTATTGTAGTTGATGCTTATGAGTGGAACCATTGGATTATTATTTATGTTCATATTGTTATCCATTACCATATCATCTTTGATCTTGATCCATATGATGTCTTGTGAGTAGTTCGTTGTGTTCTTGAGGACATGGGAGAAGTCATGTTGTTAGTAGTGAATCTGTGATGAGTTATTATTCAATGGTTTAGTATTTAAGTTGTGGTGCTATTCTTCTAGTGGTGTCATGTGAACGTCGACTACATGACACTTCACCATTTATGGGCCTAGGGGGATGCATTGTGTATTTGGCTACTAATTGTGGGGTTGCCGGAGTGACAGAAACCTGAACCCCCATTAGGACACCTTTGCACAAGGGAGTGTAGGATCTCAGAGTTTAAGGCTGTGGTTAGATTTATTTCTTAATTATTTTCCTGTAGTTATGGATGTTTGTAGGGGGTTTAATCACAAGTATGTATGTATTAGTCCTAGGAAGGGCGGTATGTTAGCACAGGTTCACCCACACAACACTTACGAACACCAGAGAAGAGTACTCAGCTATTTGCAGCGAAAGCACTTGACAGAATTCCCATGTGTCATCGAGAACGTTTGGTCCTTATAAGTATTTCCACCGGCTTGTTCTTTGCTAAGAAAGGATTGGGCCACTTGCTCCGTTTGTTTACTGTAGCACCCCGGGTTAAACCCTATTTAAAATATCGCATGTTGTCATCTATTTTGTGCACCATCATTGCATCATGCATATTTTTGCACTAAACTATTATCAAAAGCCCTATTTGTTTTCTACAAATGCCTCTCTCTTTATTCAAATGCGAAACCTCAGTCTTTTTCGGATCTTATATTTTCCTAAAACTATGTTTTAAAATATTGGTTTTATAAAAATAATAAAATATGTTTTTAATCTGGGAGGCAGTCCAGCTGGCTGGCCCAAAAGCCCAACCAGCCAGACCACCTACTACCCCATATAAATTCCTAAGCCTAACCCTAGAACCACCCCTACCCCCACCCCAATCTCCCTCACCCGCCGCCGCCACACCCTGGCAAGCGGTCAACCACCTGGCCAATCCCATCACCAAACCCACCCCACCTCCCCGATCCCGGTTCCCTGGCCCCACCACTTCCCACGAACCCCGCTCGTCCCCAACTTCTCCTGGCCCTCGCGAGCGACGCGCCCGTCCTTCCCCGCCTCTATCCCGTCCCGCACGCCACCTCCTCCCTCCTATCCGATCAGTGCCGCCGCCAGGCCTCTGCCGCCATCTTCCTCTTCCCCCCCCCGTGACCCCGCTCCCGTCCTTTCCACCTCGCGACCGTCCCCGCCAGGAGCTCTGCGGGTCCCCATCTTCCCGGCCGCCGTCTCCTCTGCGAGCCGCTCCAGGCGCCTGGCCGCCTCGGCACGTCTCTGCCCCACCTCTTCACCGCGACCCTTGCGCCGCCCCCGTCTTTGGAGCCTGACGTTCGTCGGTGTTCATCCGCGAGGCCGAGCCGAGCCGCCGCCCTTCCTCGTCCCCTGCAGGCGCGCCTCCCGTCGTTCCTCGGCGTCTGGCCGCCGCCGCTGCGGGCACTCCTTGTTGTTCCTCTCCTCACCGACAGCGCCTCATCATCCCCGACGCCTTCCTCGTCGGCTCGCGTTGCCGGAGCCTCCCAAAACCACCGCTCTGCCTCGCAGGGCCGCTTCTAACGCGTTCGAGCTGGTTCCTCTGGTTGCAGTTGAACGACCTTGCGTGAGCCCCTGGTGGCCTGGTCGCCTTTTTCTCCTGCCGAGACGGGACTGCTAGTGATGTACATCCGTGGAGCTCTGGATGTGCAGTAGTAGTGGTGGTTGACGCAGTGGTGTGATGTTGCATCGTTGAAGGCCGTATGGGGATGTATGTGCAGAGTTGGTGGTGAACTATGATGATGGTGATGCCACCCAAACAGTACCGAAACCCCTCGAGAGTGCTATTCCATTTGGCTCGTCAAGCTCTCCTTCCCGGAGGCGTAGAAACAAGATCGTCAACATGGACTCGAAGACCCGGATTCCGAAGCCCATTCCTGGATTCGAAGCCCAGATCCCGGCGTCGAGACCGATCCCCCGAACCATCGGAACCAAGATCTTCGACCCCTAATATGTGTGACCCTCTTTTCGAGACCTTATTTTTATAAATGAAAGATATATCTTGGTGCGTATGTATTGAGCATCCTTGCATACATATTGTGGGTTGGGGGTATGTTGTCGAATCATCTAATAATAAATATGGCGCCTATATATGGACAAATCTTGTCTTATATTGGTCTCATTTAAATTTGTGTAGCAAACCGTGACATATTTTGCCTTGATAAGACAACATTTAAATTGCAGGGTATCTAGACAACATGAACCACCTAATTAAATGTCGGGACCCCGGTTCCGCTTAATATTGCCTAATTGCATCGCACCTTTTCCATGTCATACATCATACATGCATCATGCCGATCTTTTGCCGTAGTAATAAATAGTACATCCATTGTTTCTTCTAGTGTTTTGGATCTTCGCGGATAAGGCTGTTGAGTTGATGCGAGTGTCGATCCGATCTTCGGATGAACCTTCGACAATGTTTTCAGGCGAGCAATCTCCCCCTTTCTACCTATCTTACTTTTGTAGTATTTATTCCCTCCTGTTGATCTATTGCTATCTGTGTTGCGATGCTCTAGTTTTCGTACCCGTGATATCCCTTGCAGCCTTATATTGCCTTGGACACATCCTATTACCTGTTGTTTGGTAGATAGTTGGACTTGCGCGTCGTAGTCGCTTGCTCAAGTGCTGTTGCGTGTCGTCAAGTACCATAGTTGCTGGACTAATGCCGCATGTTTAAAGTTGGAGATGATCATGGCTTTAATTATCGTATAATAACTAAAATTGAAGTAGGTAAATGCAGAGGCACCGGTGGGTAATAGACAATATTTGGTTTTTAACCGCTCACTGGTGTCCCGTAGGACCCCGAGTTCTTGACACCTGTTCCGAGATCGAGCGTGCTAACCACAGGTGGGGTGTGTGGGCACCCCATCGATTAGTACCTGATTTCAAAGTCTGTCTCGGGGCCACAAAGTAGTTTGGGGATTTATTACTATCCTGTACTTATGCCATGCTTTACTGCTTTATTTACGATTGCGCGTGGAGCGCCTGTACTGTTTTGGAACCAACGTGGAATGTTTTCGCAGTATCGACAAGCCCAGTCACACTTTCGGGTTCCCAGTCGTTTACAGCCATTGTCACAAACCTCTGGGTCCGTCTCGAGCCGGGCCGACTTCGTTATGGTAGCTTAGTGGGGTGGCCCCCATGTGCTTGCTTTGGGTCTAGGAAACGTCGTGTCCGAAACCCCGTCGACATACCGTTGGGTGTATGTTTTGCGATCTTGTACCTACCTGATCTGACAACAAGGGTGTAGGTGCGTGTGGAAACTTTGGTGCACCCCTGTAGGGTTAAATCTTTTCGAGAAGCCATGTCCGCGGTTATGGACTACTTGGAGCACAGTTCTCGATCATAGACAACTATAACTAAAGTTTACTCTTATAATTTGACTTGTATCCGATATGACCAGTAATCAGCTTCACTACAACGGAATGGCTAAATAAAAGTACCAACAACTGCTGGGTTTGGGATATCTCATGTTAATTGTATCTGACTAGTAAGTGTTGCAACTACAACGGAATGGTTAACTAAAAGTGCCCACTGCTTATTATATCAGGATGACTATCTATACCTAACTAGTAATTGCTGCAACGATAACTGAATAAATAAAACTGTCAACTGTGTGAGTTCCTCGGATGACTTCCTCGTTTGGTCTCGAGGGGGAAATACCAGGATGGGTATGTTTGGTGGTAGTACCAGGTTGGTTCCAGATAGGTTTTTCTTATCCCTCTCTGATAGCCGACAATTATATCGAGTCTCTATAGGGTGTTTAGTGCATGCTGCGTTGCCGCTTCAGTCCACCATACCTATGTAGGCGAGGACCGCCGAATTCTAGCCTCGCTGTCTTGGCCTCGATCGACCGCTCTCTTTTTCCTTTGCCCTTTGTCGGCACCCTTTGTTTAAGAAGGTTTTGAGATCGACGTCGTTAGGGGTTACCCTTCCGCTTGGCCGGGAGGGTTATGGACGCCATTGGTTATTCTTCGTGGCTCTTAGCCCCATTTGCATCTTGCCCGTAGTCTGACATATCATTTTCAAGGTGATTTGGATCTTTGTACTGTATATCTGCATTCCTGACTCTTTGAGTCGTTGTTGTATATATATGTTCTATGGGTTCCATCGTGGACTATTGTGTAATGATATTACTTCGTTTTCCACCCGCACGCAAGTGCCTGGTGGGCACCTTTGAATCGTTTCTATGCGGGTTTGGCGGGATTCGCTAAAACTTGCATAGGGCCGATTCTGAGGGTGTTACAGAGTGGTATCAGAGCTCAGCAGTTACGATACCCCACTGGTCCAGCCTGTAGGATAACCTAGCTAACGGCCGATGTAGAGTGTCAAAACTATTTTTCAAAATCGGTTGGATAGATCTGATTAGGTCTGCTTTTACTCCTCACCCCTCTGCTATTCTCGTCTTACCTCTACGTGTTTTGAATCCGCTCTCTTATCTTTTCTTCGAGTCCAGGTATTCTCGTGGTTGGGTTTCCGTCGTACCTTCAGGGCTTCACTTCTTTCCCTTGTAACGGTGTTGCTACATCCGGTCCTCACGCTATTTGACGAATCTTCTTCTGTGTATCTTTTAGTGGACCAAAAAGTCACTAAAATTTTTTCTTTGTATCTTCCGGTGTTTTTTTAATGAGACGACTTCATCTGCATCAGGTCCGATGAAGAACCTGCATCACTCCTTTGTTTCCGAATATCATTTGTTAAGATCTTCAATCTAAATCTCGAGGATAGTTGCAAATTCTTCTATTCATGTACAGAGTAATGCTTTGAGTGCGGGATGGAGTCGCGACCATACCACTACTCTTATCATTTGCTTTTGTACATTGAATGATGGATCGATGCAATTCTCACTCCTTCCATGGAAGTTAGAGGTGGCCTTACCTTCAACTTTGTCCGTTATTTATCCGGAGTGCTCTCTCGACGAACAAGAACAACGAGCCCTTGTTGGTGGTGTCGCTGATTTCAAGATGAAGAAGGAACCCTTGTTAGTGGTGTCGCGAGGATCTACACGAAGTGAGAAGATTCAGGTCATCGGCTTTCTTCCCTGTACTAGGAGGCGGATCTCGAGGGCGAGATCCATTGTTAGTGGTGTCGAATTGTAGCACCCCGGGTAAACCCTCATTAAAATATCGCATGTTGTCATCTATTTTGTGCACCATCATTGCATCATGCATATTTTTGCACTAAACTATTATCAAAAGCCCTATTTGTTTTCTACAAATGCCTCTCTCTTTATTCAAATGCGAAACCTCAGTCTTTTTCGGATCTTATATTTTCCTAAAACTATGTTTTAAAATATTGGTTTTATAAAAATAATAAAATATGTTTTTAATCTGGGAGGCAGTCCAGCCGGCTGGCCCAAAAGCCCAACTGGCCAGACCACCTACTACCCCATATAAATTCCTAAGCCTAACCCTAGAACCACCCCTACCCCCACCCCAATCTCCCTCACCCGCCGCCGCCACACCCTGGCAAGCGGTTAACCACCTCGCCAATCCCATCACCAAACCCACCCCACCTCCCCGATCCCGGTTCCCTGGCCCCACCACTTCCCACGAACCCCGCTCGTCCCCAACTTCTCCTGGCCCTCGCGAGCGACGCGCCCGTCCTTCCCCGCCTCTATCCCGTCCCGCACGCCACCTCCTCCCTCCTCTCCGATCGGCGCCGCCGCCAGGCCTCTGCCGCCATCTTCCTCTTCCCCCCCCCCGCGACCCCGCTCCCGTCCTTTCCACCTCGCGACCGTCCCCGCCAGGAGCTCTGCGGGTCCCCATCTTCCCGGCCGCCATCTCCTCTGCGAGCCGCTCCAGGCGCCTGGCCGCCTCGGCGCGTCTCTGCCCCACCTCTTCACCGCGACCCTTGCGCCGCCCCTGTCTTTGGAGCCCGCCGTTCGTCGGTGTTCATCCGCGAGGCCGAGCCAAGCCGCCGCCCTTCCTTGTCCCCTGCAGGCGCGCCTCCCGTCGTTCCTCGGCGTCCGGCCGCCGCCGCTACGGGCACTCCTCGTTGTTCCTCTCCTCACCGACAGCGCCTCATCATCCCCGACGCCTTCCTCGTCGGCTCGCGTCGCCGGAGCCTCCCAAGGCCACCGCTCTGCCTCTATCCCGCCGGGGCCGCCCCAACGCGTTCGAGCTGGTTCCTCTGGTTGCAGTTGAACGACCTTGCGTGAGCCCCTGGTGGCCTGGTCGCCTTTTTCTCCTGCCAAGACGAGACTGCTACTGATGTACATCCGTGGAGCTCTGGATGTGCAGTAGTAGTGGTGGTTGACGCAGTGGTGTGATGTTGCATCGTTGAAGGCCGTATGGGGATGTATGTGCAGAGTTGGTGGTGAACTATGATGACGGTGATGCCACCCAAACAGTACCGAAACCCCTCGAGAGTGCTATTCCCTTTGGCTCGTCAAGCTCTCCTTCCCGGAGGCGTAGAAACAAGATCGTCAACATGGACTCGAAGACCCAGATTCCGAAGCCCGTTCCTGGATTCGAAGCCCAGATCCCGGCGTCGAGACCGATCCCCCGAACCATCGGAACCAAGATCTTCGACCCCTAATATGTGTGACCCTCTTTTCGAGACCTTATTTTTATAAATGAAAGATATATCTTGTTGCGTATGTATTGAGCATCCTTGCATACATATTGTGGGTTGGGGGTATGTTGTCGAATCATCCAATAATAAATATGGCGCCTATATATGGACAAATCTTGTCTTATATTGGTCTCATTTAAATTTGTGTAGCAAACCGTGACATATTTTGCCTTGATAAGACAACATTTAAATTGCAGGGTATCTAGACAACATGAACCACCTAATTAAATGTCGGGACCCCTGTTCCGCTTATTGCCTAATTGCATCGCACCTTTTCCATGTCATACATCATACATGCATCATGCCGATCTTTTGCCGTAGTAATAAATAGTGCATCCGGTGTTTCTTCTAGTGTTTTGGATCTTCGCGGATAAGGCCGTTGAGTTGATGCGAGTGTCGATCCGATCTTCGGATGAACCTTCGACAATGTTTTCAGGCGAGCAATCTCCCCCTTTCTACCTATCTTACTTTTATAGTATGTATTCCCTCCTGTTGATCTATTGCTATCTGTGTTGCGATGCTCTAGTTTTCGTACCCGTGATATCCCTTGCAGCCTTATATTGCCTTGGACACATCCTATTACCTGTTGTTTGGTAGATAGTTGGACTTGCGCGTCGTAGTCGCTTGCTCAAGAGTTGTTGCGTGTCGTCAAGTACCATAGTTGCTGGACTAATGCCGCATGTTTAAAGTTGGAGATGATCATGGCTTTAATTATCGTATAATAACTAAAATTGAAGTAGGTAAATGCAGGCACCGTGGGTAATAGACAATATTTGGTTTTTAACGCTCCTTTGGTGTCCCAGGACCCGAGTTCTTGACACTGTTCCGAGATCGAGCGCTAACCACAGTGGGGTGTGGGCACCCCATCGATTAGTACCTGATTTCAAAGTATCTGCATCGGGGCCACAAAGTAGTTTGGGGCTTTATTACTATCCTGTACTTATGCCATGCTTTCTTTGCTTTATTTACGATTAGCATGGGCGCTGTACTGTTTTGGAACCAACGTGGAATGTTTTCGCGGTATCGACAAGCCCAGTCACACTTTCGGGTTCCCAGTCGTTTACAGCCATTGTCACAAACCTCTGGGTCCGTCTCGGAGCCGGCCGACTTCGTTGCGGGTAGCTTAGTGGGGTGGCCCCCATGTGCTTGCTTTGGGTCTGGGAAACGTCGTGTCCGAAACCCCGTCGACATACCGTTGGGTGTATGTTTTGCGATCTTGTACCTACCTGATCTGACAACAAGGGTGTAGGTGCGTGTGGAAACTTTGGTGCACCCCTGCAGGGTTAAATCTTTTCGAGAAGCCGTGTCCGCGGTTATGGACGACTTGGAGCACAGTTCTCGATCATAGACAACTATAACTAAAGTTTACTGTTATAATTTGACTTGTATCCGATATGACCAGTAATCAGCTTCACTACAACGGAATGGCTAAATAAAAGTACCAACAACTGCTGGGTTTGGGATATCTCATGTTAATTGTATCTGACTAGTAAGTGTTGCAACTACAACGGAATGGTTAACTAAAAGTGCCCACTGCTTATTATATCAGGATGACTATCTATACCTAACTAGTAATTGCTGCAACGATAACTGAATAAATAAAACTGTCAACTGTGTGAGTTCCTCGGATGACTTCCTCGTTTGGTCTCGAGGGGGAAATACCAGGATGGGTATGTTTGGTGGTAGTACCAAGTTGGTTCCAGATAGGTTTTTCTTATCCCTCTCTGATAGCCGACAATTATATCGAGTCTCTATAGGGTGTTTAGTGCATGCTGCGTTGCCGCTTCAGTCCACCATACCTATGTAGGCGAGGACCGCCGAATTCTAGCCTCGCCGTGTACTGGCCTCAGTACTGACCGCTCTCTCTTTTTCCTTTGCCCTTTGTCGGCACCCCTTTTGTTTAAGAAGGTTTTGAGATCGACGTCGTTAGCAGGGTTACCCTTCCGGCTTGGCCTGGGCAGGGTTATGGACGCCATTGGTTATTCTTCAGGGCTCTTAGCCCCATTTGCATCTTGCCCGTAGTCGGACGCTGTATCATTTTCAAGGTGATTTGGATCTTTGTACTGTATATCTGCATTCCTGACTCTTTGAGTCGTTGTTGTATATATATGTTCTATGGGTTCCATCGTGGACTATTGTGTAATGATATTACTTCGTTTTCCACCCGCACGCAAGTGCCTGGTGGGCACCTTTGAATCGTTTCTATGCGGGTTTGGCGGGATTCGCTAAAACTTGCATAGGGCCGATTCTGAGGGTGTTACAGAGTGGTATCAGAGCTCAGCAGTTACGATACCCCACTGGTCCAGCCTGTAGGATAACCTAGCTAACGGCCGATGTAGAGTGTCAAAACTATTTTTCAAAATCGGTTGGATAGATCTGATTAGGTCTGCTTTTACTCCTCACCCCTCTGCTATTCTCGTCTTACCTCTACGTGTTTTGAATCCGCTCTCTTATCTTTTCTTCGAGTCCAGGTATTCTCGTGGTTGGGTTTCCGTCGTACCTTCAGGGCTTCACTTCTTTCCCTTGTAACGGTGTTGCTACATCCGGTCCTCACGCTTTTTGACGAATCTTCTTCTGTGTATCTTTTAGTGGACCAAAAAGTCACTAAATTTTTTTCTTTGTATCTTCCGGTGTTTTTTTAATGAGACGACTTCATCTGCATCAGGTCCGATGAAGAACCTGCATCACTCCTTTGTTTCCGAATATCATTTGTTAAGATCTTCAATCTAAATCTCGAGGATAGTTGCAAATTCTTCTATTCATGTACAGAGTAATGCTTTGAGTGCGGGATGGAGTCGCGACCATACCACTACTCTTATCATTTGCTTTTGTACATTGAATGATGGATCGATGCAATTCTCACTCCTTCCATGGAAGTTAGAGGTGGCCTTACCTTCAACTTTGTCCGTTATTTATCCGGAGTGCTCTCTCGACGAACAAGAACAACGAGCCCTTGTTGGTGGTGTCGCTGATTTCAAGATGAAGAAGGAACCCTTGTTAGTGGTGTCGCGAGGATCTACACGAAGTGAGAAGATTCAGGTCATCGGCTTTCTTCCCTGTACTAGGAGGCGGATCTCGAGGGCGAGATCCATTGTTAGTGGTGTCGAATTGTAGCACCCCGGGTAAACCCTCATTAAAATATCGCATGTTGTCATCTATTTTGTGCACCATCATTGCATCATGCATATTTTTGCACTAAACTATTATCAAAAGCCCTATTTGTTTTCTACAAATGCCTCTCTCTTTATTCAAATGCGAAACCACTAAAAATCCATTTGCTAAGTATTCACAAGGATTTCCTACTCCATACCACTGTTCAACACCTTCTGCTCCTCGTTGGGATCGACACTCCTATTTATCGAAAGTACTACGATACACCCCCTATACTTGTGGTTCATCAAGACTATTTTCTAGCACCGTTGCCGGTGAGTGAAGCTCTATTGAAGAGTGGAACTGGTAAGGGAAACTTTCACTGTGAGTATTGCCCTTGTTACTGCTTGTTACTTTGTTTCCAATATGGATAACCCACTTGGTTTTCTGTTTGGGAAAACTACTACCACTTCTAGGGTAGTAGATGAACCACCACCTGTTGAGATAGATCCTTTTAAGATACCTACGAGTATTGTTGACCGTGTTATGGATAATTATTATTTCAGGGATGGAACTGTCCATCCCGGTGATCACTTGCTTTTTATCCATGAATTATGCGGGTTGTTAAAGTGTGCAGGTATCACAACTGAATAGGTGAATAAGAAGTTACACTCCATATCCTTGTAAGGGAGAGCTAAAGAATGGTATAAGATGCTGAAGAATGGACAATCCATGGAATGGGAGGAGATGACATCTCTCTTTTACTCTAAATTTTATCCTCCCAGTGAAATTCATAAAGATAGAAATCTTATATATAAATTTTGGCCTCTTGATGGAGAAAGTACAGCTCAAGCTTGGGGGAGATTGAAGTTACTAATGCTTAAATGTCCTATTCATGAACTCCCTAACAATATTATTCTCAATAACTTTTATGCTAGGCTTTTCTCTTTATGATAAAGATTTACTAGATGCTTCTTGTGTTGGATCATTCACACGTATGAAGGAAGAAGCTAAATGGGATCTCTTAGACCATATTCAAGATAACACTGAAGCTTGGGAGAATGATTGTAAGGTTCCCAAACTTTAATTAAGGTAGAGTCCCCTGTGTTTACAATGCTAGTCCCTGGATCAATAGCTAGCATCCACAGTTAAGATGTAATATCAAGAAAAAAAGGTCATATATAACTTTATAACCAGCAATAACATAATTTTATTACATCTTACATAGCTCATTTGGCTATTACATTACATTGCAGCAGAATGTCTATAAGCATGGGGTCCTTCATCTTCAAAGTGCCATAGGCGGACATGTTGGTTGTAGACTTGTAATCCTAATCACTTAAACTTCACTAAATCAATCAAACCTGCAACATAACAAGTTACAGCCACAAGGGTCAATACATTTGAATTGTATTGGCAAGTGATACTATGGTAGTATAGTGGAGTCTATCATCTATATGCATTTGACTAAGTGGAGTTGAGGCTTGCATTTCTCAAAATAGATTTTCCTTGTCATTTTGAAAACACTAAGTTCTTTCTTGACAAAATCATTTTCTCAATCAAAGATTGAAGATCCTTTAACCCTGGTTCAACCACAAGTTTTTAACTTTGAAATTTGAATGATGAGATTCTTGATTGCTTCCATGTCTTGATGCTCAAATTGTCCTTTACCAGGGACATGGCTAAGTACTTAGATTTTACACTCTATAGAGGTGGTGCACTTTCCCCACAAGACTTGGTTTCCCAAGACAAGATCTTTCAGAAGCCTTCCCTTAGGCCAAAATGGACGCGCTCCAACCTATCAAACTCTACCACCAACTGTCCATATGGCTAAGTTCTTGCAACCTATATGATCCAGGCAGAGCCCATAATGCCAAGTGGTTGCACTTGAAGCTTCTCAACATTTGACATCTCAAATCTCTTTGTTCCTGGGTGGCAATCCACAAGTGATATACACAAGGTCAACCATAGACATGGGCCTTGTGAACCACTCAACCAAAAACCACCAAATCAAGTCCCAATCCACCCAGGTGATTCATTAATTTAGTTGTTTTATTAAACAAAAACATAAGTCCTCAGACTTAGAAATTTTTCCATAGTATGAATATGTTTTCCACCCTTGTTTTCTATTAGCTAAGCTAAGCTTGATAGTAGTATAAGTCTTAACTTAGGAAATGTTTCACTAAGGTTTCATCTACTAGGTTTTCCTATAGCAAGGTTTATACTTAGCAAAATTCCATGCAAGTTTTACCTAGAGAAAATCACTAATGCATAGTGAAAGTAATGGGACAAAAAGTATGAAGCATCACTTGCCTTTTTGGTAGAGTATAGGTTCACTCCTTGTCCTTGCAACAATCACACTCTTCAAGTCACTACAATTCAATCAAGCAAGGCACAAACTCAATCTACCAATCAAGCAAAACAACACATAAAATCATAGAACTAAGATAATGCATGCAAGCATGCCAAACTTTGTTTTATTTGGAAAAGTGGTTCCTAATGGGTCATAAACATTTGAAAGCACCTAATGGTCATTTTATAAAGTGGCAAAGTCATTTGCAAAAGGTTTCACTTCACAAACCATTTTCAAAACAAAGTATCATTTTATGTGGTGTAGAAATATTTTTACCAAGGCATTAATATATAGGTTTCACCAAATATGTTTTCAAACCATAAAAATTGGTGTTTGGGGTCAGAGAGTTTAAAACAAAACATTTCCCAAAGGTTTTCTTCCAAAAACCATTTTTAATAAATAAACTATATTTTTATTTGGCTAGAAATGGTTTTAAATCAAAGAATCATTCTTTTGTTTCACCAAATACATTTTTGAAACCACAAAGTGTTTCCTAGGGTCAGTAGGTTCAAATCACACCATTTTCAAAAGATTTTATCCCCAAAAACATTTTAGAACAATTTTTATAATCTAAACAAGCATACAAATGTTTCTGCAAAAACAATCATTTTTCCAGGAGCTTTTTACTAAAAAAATGGCATGGTTGGCTAGGGCTTGTTCCACTGATTCCATTGATATAAAATTTGTAATTTTTGGACGGGTGTATCAAAAGTTACAAGAGTTTCAAATCTGCATCTAAATCAGATTCAAATTTCTGTTTTAAACAATCTGGTGACACGCGTCAGATTCCTATTCATCAAAAACGTTTCCCGTGGATCAACTAACACAGACCGTTGGATCAAGTCATATCGTGCGGCACAGGTGGATACTTACCCCTTCGGCTAAGGATCTATCGTGGCGCTTGGATCGTCATCTAACGATTGTACAGTGATACCGACCATAGATGGCGGCGCGGTAGCTCTTGGCGTGAGCGGCGAATGGTGTGGCGCCGGCGATACAGGAAGCAAGGGTGGCTGGGGAGATACTCACAGCGTTCGCAGAGGCCTGGGAAGCTCAAGGTGGTTCCGTCTTGTCGAGGGGCGCACTGGAGCGGGCTTGATTGCTCGCCGGAGTGGGGCTGCGCCTCGGCCATGCTCAGTCGTCGTCGAGGACGGCGCTATGGATCACTCGGAGACAAACGAAACGCACGGTCAGACGCGCAAAGACACGGCGAAGGTGTGTGCGTGATTGAGAGGGGTCGGGTAGTCTGGTTTACCAGAGGGAGGTCGCCGGAGAAGAACCAGACGCGGCGGCGCTCGGAACTTGTCGAAGACGACGTTCTGTGGCGCCCACAGTTGAACGATAGGCACGAACAGATGCGCCAGGAGGTGGGGAGTATGTGTGCGTGGTCGATGAGGCAAGGGGCAGCGCTGGGTCGCCGGAATTTGCACCGGATCATCGTCGGAACAGAGGGAGTGTTTAAGCTAAATTCGACAGCCTGGGGGCGCACTTGGGGGAGGAGACAGAGGGGAAATGGAGGGGAGACGCTGGCGTTTAAATGAGTGTGGTCACGACGAGTAATGGTGGCCGCATTAAGACGAATTAAGCCTGAGGAATCAACGGCAGGAGAGGGGAAGAACGGGTCGCAGTGGTGGAGACGATGAACAGGAGAGGGTGGGGTCGGCTGGTCAGTAAGAAAGGGAGTGAGGGGGAGGGTCCACCGATCAGCTTCTGTGCGGGTCATTAAGTTGGTGCCAAACGTTTTCTTCGGGAGGGAGAGAATCTTGGCTGGTTGGGCCTTGTGGGCCGTTGGGTTGGGTCGACTGGGCTGGCTCCTTCTCATATATTTTTTTTTGTACAGCAAGCTTTTCTTTTTCTATTTCCTATTTCTGTTTTGAAATTCAAACAACAAATCATTCAACAATTCAAACAATTCAAACACCTCCAAACTTGTATTGAGTTTTGGTTCTGTTTGACAACATAAACCAAAGTCCCAAAATAAAATAAAATAATTTTATTCTTTTTTAGGATCTATTTAATAATTAAATAAAATAGACCATAGTTATTTAATCAAATAGGGTTTGATTTATTTAATAAAATCTCCATTTGAAATCTAAATATTTTCAAAACCAAATCAGTAGGTTTTATTTGAAAATAAAAGATACTTGGAAAACTTGTTTAAAACAAAATAACATTTTTATTTTAGGGTCCATTAATAATTAAATAAAATGGGCCTTAGTCATTAAATAAAATAGGATTTGTTTTATTAAAAAAAACTTTATTTTGAAATCTAAAAAAAACAAAACACTTTAGTAGGTTTTACTTGAGAATATAAAATACTTGGGAAAACTTATTTAAAATAATTTAATAAGTTTTGATGTTTTATTTAAAATGGGAAAAGCCTTTACTTTAATAAAATTTAGATATTAAATCCTTATTATTTTATTTAAATAAACCTTTACTCTTTTAATCAAAGCCAAACATTTTAATTCAAAAGATTGGCCAAGGTTTAATTTGGCTCTATAAAATAATCTTTATTTATAAATCCACCTTTTCTTTTGAAAACCAAATCCTTTTATTAAAAGATCCAAAATAATAATTTTAAATATTTTTAAGTTTCTTGTTTATTTAACTTTTCAAATCCCTTTAGGATTTTATTTGATCCAAATAGGTTTTGAAAGTTCCCAATTGGATTCAAAAAGTTTCTTCTCACCCTGAAAATCAACAAAGTTTTATTTTATTCATTTATTTTCCACATTACAAGATTTGGAAAATCTTGGGATGTGACAGGCTACCATCCTTAAAATAAATCTCGTCCCGAGATTTGGGGAGGCTAGGGTTTACAAGTTGGCTCAAAGCATCTAGGGTACTACCACCCTTAAAAATTTCAAACAAAATTACATATTGGCTTGCTTGGGATCTTGAGGAAACTTCTCTGGACAGATGTTTGCATAGTGGCCTAACTCCTTGCATTTGAAACATGTGACAAGGCTGAGATCTCTCATAGGCTTGTTTATCTTGTGTTTCATCTTTTCTGGACAGTTGCCTACATAATGTCCTAGCTCTTTGCAGTTGTTGCACCACACTTGGCTAATATCTTTCTTTTCCTTGGGTAACAATTCTTCTTGTTTGTCTCCTTGGTTCTTCTTCTTTTCTGGGCAATCACTGGCATAGTGTCCCATCTCTTTGCAATTGTAACATTGTACTTGGCTTATGTCCTTCTTCTTCTTTTTGGGTCTCTCCAAAGCTAGGAGTTCTTCTAGTTCATGCTCCTCAAAGGTGGGAAATCTTTCTCTCTTCTTGGGGCAGTTACTAAAGATATGACCTTCTTCTTCACAATTAGGGAATTGATCTTCATGCTCCTTGGATGCATGATCCTTGTCTCCACAAGTATTGCATGCTTGGGTTCCTTCTAGATTAACATCTTTGTCATCCTTGTTGTCATTAGCTCTTTGGGAAAAGTTTTCTCCCATGTTGATCATTTGAGTAACCAATCCTTGCAACAATTGGGATTGCAGTTTCAAAATCCTTTGTATGGCTGGGTCTAGTCCATTGTTGTTGGCTAAAAGCTGAGTTGTCTCTTGACTCAACTGGTTTTGGGTTGCTATAAGTTCTTTCATGTTGTCCTCTTGTTTGTTGTTGGTGTCACCATCCTTGATGTTGGAGTTTCTTGGAGAAGTCATCTGTTTGGGTTGGGTAGGGATTAGAATAGGCAAAATATTTCTAAGGGAATAATTCCAATCACACACATCACAATTCACACAAGCAATGTGCAAGCAATCACAAACAAACATTCCACTCAAACAACAAGTTTCAAGCATATTTTTAGGCAACCAAAAATATTTTTGTTACACCACATAAGTTGGTGTGTTAGACTTAACTATAATATGGTGGTCCATCTATATGGTTCACTTGTGATCTTTCCTTCCTTCTTGGTTGATTCTTCTTGCATGAGATCTTGGTTTCCTTGGAAAAACTTTTGGTCACAATACTTCAAGTGAAGTGAACTCCTTCTAATTTTGCATTTCCTTAGTCTCCACATCTTGAGCAAGATTTCCTTGTCTCACTTGTAGTCCTTAGTGGTATCCAAGTTGGAAGTCCTTGGTGAATATGCTGAAGATGTTGAAGTCATTAGAGTTGAAGAAGTTGAAGTCATTAGAGTTGATGGAGTCCTTTGCACATGGTATAGTCTTTGGTCATGGGGTAGGTTTTTCCATCAAGTTGAAAATAGAAGAGATGTAGAGTTCAAAACCAAAATGGTTAAGGAAAGAGTTTACAAGATTTTTTGTAAATAAGTTTTGGAACAAATACAACTCCTATTTTTCTAAGGTTTTTTGTCCAATCCTAGGTTTACAAATCCTACAGGCAACACAATGCTCTGATACCATCTGTAAGGTTCCCAACCTTTAATTAAGGTAGAGTCCCCTGTGTTTACAATGCTAGTCCCTGGATCAATAGCTAGCATCCACAGTTAAGATGTAATATCAAGAAACAAAGGTCATATATAACTTTATAACCAGGAATAACATAATTTTATTACATCTTACATAGCTCATTTGGCTATTACATTACATTGCAGCAGAATGTCTATAAGCATGGGGTCCTTCATCTTCAAAGTGCCACAGGCAGACATGTTGGTTGTAGACTTGTAATCCTAATCACTTAAACTTCACTAAATCAATCAAACCTGCAACATAACAAGTTACAGCCACAAGGGTCAATACATTTGAATTGTATTGGCAAGTGATACTATGGTAGTATAGTGGAGTCTATCATCTATATGCATTTGACTAAGTGGAGTTGAGGCTTGCATTGCTCAAAATAGTTTTTCCTTATCATTTTGAAAACACTAAGTTTTTGCTTGACAAAATCATTTTCTCAATCAAAGATTGAAGATCCTTTAACCCTGGTTCAACCACAAGTTTTTAACTTTGAAATTTGAATGATGAGATTCTTGATTGCTTCCATGTCTTGATGCTCAAATTGTCCTTTACCATGGACATGGCTAAGTACTTAGATTTTACACTCTGCAGAGGTGGTGCACTTTCCCCACAAGACTTGGTTTCCCAAGACAAGATCTTTCAGAAGCCTTCCCTTAGGCCAAAATGGACGCGCTCCAACCTATCAAACTCTACCACCAACTGTCCATATGGCTAAGTTCTTGCAACCTATATGATCCAGGCAGAGCCCATAATGCCAAGTGGTTGCACTTGAAGCTTCTCAACATTTGACATCTCAAATCTCTTTGTTCCTGGGTGGCAATCCACAAGTGAGATACACAAGGTCAACCATAGACATGGGCCTTGTGAACCACTCAACCAAAAACCACCAAATCAAGTCCCAATCCACCCAGGTGATTCATTAATTTAGTTGTTTTTATTAACAAAAACATAAGTCCTCAGACTTAGAAATTTTTCCATAGTATGAATATGTTTTCCACCCTTGTTTTCTATTAGCTAAGCTAAGATTGATAGTAGTAGGAGTCTTAACTTAGGAAATGTTTCACTAAGGTTTCATCTACTAGGTTTTCCTATAGCAAGGTTTATACTTAGCAAAATTCCATGCAAGTTTTACCTAGAGAAAATCACTAATGCATAGTGAAAGTAATGGGACAAAAAGTATGAAGCATCACTTGCCTTTTTGGTAGAGTATAGGTTCACTCCTTGTCCTTGCAACAATCACACTCTTCAAGTCACTACAATTCAATCAAGCAAGGCACAAACTCAATCTACCAATCAAGCAAAACAACACATAAAATCATAGAACTAAGATAATGCATGCAAGCATGCCAAACTTTGTTTTATTTGGAAAAGTGGTTCCTAATGGGTCATAAACATTTGAAAGCACCTAATGGTCATTTTATAAAGTGGCAAAGTCATTTGCAAAAGGTTTCACTTCACAAACCATTTTCAAAACAAAGTATCATTTTATGTGGTGTAGAAATATTTTTACCAAGGCATTAATATATAGGGTTCACCAAATATGTTTTCAAACCATAAAAATTGGTGTTTGGGGTCAGAGAGTTTAAAACAAAACATTTCCCAAAGGTTTTCTTCCAAAAACCATTTTTAATAAATAAACTATATTTTTATTTGGCTAGAAATGGTTTTAAATCAAAGAATCATTCTTTTGTTTCACCAAATACATTTTTGAAACCACAAAGTGTTTCCTAGGGTCAGTAGGTTCAAATCACACCATTTTCAAAAGATTTTATCCCCAAAAACATTTTAGAACAATTTTTATAATCTAAACAAGCATACAAATGTTTCTGCAAAAACAATCATTTTTCCAGGAGCTTTTTACTAAAAAAATGGCATGGTTGGCTAGGGCTTGTTCCACTGATTCCATTGATATAAAATTTGTAATTTTTGGACGGGTGTATCAAAAGTTACAAGAGTTTCAAATCTGCATCTAAATCAGATTCAAATTTCTGTTTTAAACAATCTGGTGACACGCGTCAGATTCCTATTCATCAAAAACGTTTCCCGTGGATCAACTAACACAGACCGTTGGATCAAGTCATATCGTGCGGCACAGGTGGATACTTACCCCTTCGGCTAAGGATCTATCGTGGCGCTTGGATCGTCATCTAACGGTGTACAGCGTGCCAGCCATAGATGGGCGGCGCTGCGGTGGCAACTGGCGGCGGAGCGGCCAGATGGTGGCGGCGCCGGCGATACAGGAAGCAAGGGTCGCTGGGGAGATACTCATAGCGTTCGCAGAGGCCTGGGGAAGCTCAAGGTGGTGCCATCTTGTCGAGGGGCGCACTGGAGCAGGCTTGATTGCTCGCCGGAGTGGGGCTGCGCCTCGGCCATGCTCAGTCGTCGTCGAGGACGGCGCTATGGATCACTCGGAGATAAACGAAACGCACAGTCAGACGCGCAAAGACACGGCGAAGGTGTGTGCGTGATTGAGAGGGGTCGGGGTAGTCTGGTTTACCAGAGGGAGGTCGCCGGAGAAGAACCAGACGCGGCGACGCTCGGAACTTGTCGAAGACGATGTTCTGTGGCGCCCGCAGTTGAACGATAGGCACGAACAGATGCGCCAGGAGGTGGGGAGTATGTGTGCGTGGTCGATGAGGCAAGGGGCGGCGCTGGGTCGCCGGAATTTGCACCGGATCGTCGTCGGAATAGAGGGAGTGTTTGAGCTAAATTCGACAGCCTGGGGGCGCACTTGGGGGAGGAGACAGAGGGGAAATGGAGGGGAGATGCTGGCGTTTAAATGAGTGTGGTCACAGCGAGTAATGGTGGCCGCATTAAGACGAATTAAGCCTGAGGAATCAACGGCAGGAGCGGGTAAGAACGGGTCGCAGTGGTGGAGACGATGAACAGGAGAGGGTAGGGTCGGCTGGTCAGTAAGAAAGGGAGTGAGGGGGAGGGTCCACCGGTCAGCTTCTGTGCGGGTCATTAAGTTGGTGCGAAACGTTTTCTTCGGGAGGGAGAGAAGTTGGGCTGGTTGGGCCTTGTGGGCCGCTGGGTTGGGTCAACTGGGCTGGCTCCTTCTCATATATTTTTTTTGTACAGCAAGCTTTTCTTTTTCTATTTCCTATTTCTGTTTTGATATTCAAACAACAAATCATTCAACAATTCAAACACCTCCAAACTTGTATTGAGTTTTGGTTCTGTTTGACAACATAAACCAAAGTCCCAAAATAAAATAAAATAATTTTATTCTTTTTTTTAGGATCTATTTAATAATTAAATAAAATAGACCATAGTTATTTAATCAAATAGGGTTTGATTTATTTAATAAAATCTCCATTTGAAATATAAATATTTTCAAAACCAAATCAGTAGGTTTTATTTGAAAATAAAAGATACTTGGAAAACTTGTTTAAAACAAAATAACATTTTTATTTTAGGGTCCATTAATAATTAAATAAAATGGGGCTTAGTCATTAAATCAAATAGGATTTGTTTTATTTAAAAAAACTTTATTTTGAAATCTAAAATAAAACCAAAACACTTTAGTAGGTTTTACTTGAGAATATAAAATACTTGGGAAAACTTATTTAAAATAATTTAATAAGTTTTGATGTTTTATTTAAAATGGGAAAAGCCTTTACTTTAATAAAATTTAGATATTAAATCCTTATTATTTTATTTAAATAAACCTTTACTCTTTTAATCAAAGCCAAACATTTTAATTCAAAAGATTGGCCAAGGTTTAATTTGGCTCTATAAAATAATCTTTATTTATAAATCCACCTTTTCTTTTGAAAACCAAATCCTTTTATTAAAAGATCCAAAATAATAATTTTAAATATTTTTAAGTTTCTTGTTTATTTAACTTTTCAAATCCCTTTAGGATTTTATTTGATCCAAATAGGTTTTGAAAGTTCCCAATTGGATTCAAAAAGTTTCTTCTCACCCTGAAAATCAACAAAGTTTTATTTTATTCATTTATTTTTCACATTACAAGGTTTGGAAAATCTTGGGATGTGACAATGATAAAGGAAGAAAGTCAGGTATAAACTATGATTATGATTGCATTAAATCTTTTATGGGAACTGATGACTTCCGTGATATTAGCAATGAGTTTGGTCTTGATTCCCAAAGTATTGCCAACTGTTTTAAGGCCTTTGCTTCTTACATAGAAATTCCCAAGAAGAAGTGGAATAAGTACTCAAGTTTGTACTACTAATCATATTGTGCCTGAGCCTCATGTTGAGAAAATTCCTTTCCCAGCTAAGGTAAAGGAGTATTCTATTATTATTAGTGCAAATAGCAAAGGTACAATGAAAACTATGGATCCTGGTAAGCAATTGAATGTTGAACCTGTGGTAGCTATTGTGAAAGACACTGTCACTAGAAATATAGAGGATGAGCACATTGTCTTCTTTGAAGATGCTTCTAATATTATCTCTCATCCTAGTAAGGCTAAAAAAGCTAGTGTTCCTATTCTTTCTGTTAAAATTGGTGATCATTGCTACTATGGTTTATGTGATATTGGTGCTAGTTCTAGTGCTATTCCTTATGAGATTTACAGGGAAATTATGCATGAGATTGGTCCTTGTGAGCTTGAGGACATTGATGTGGTTATTCACCTTGCTAATAAGGAAACCATTTGCCCCATTGACATTGTAAGAGATGTGGAGGTTCTCTGCGGTAAGATTAAATATCCTGCTGATTTTCTAGTGCTTAATTCAGCAGCTAGCAAAACTTGTCCTATCATTTTGGTAGACCTTTCTTGAACACTTGTGGATCTATTATTGATTGTAGGAAGGAAAAGATTTTAACTAAGTTTGATGGAGATTCTTATGAGTTTAACTTTTCCAAATTTGTTAAAGCTCCTTGTGAAAATAGCTTGCCTAATAAAGATTTCAGGATGGAACAACTTGCTTCTATTGATTCAGTTTATGACCTTGGACCTCTTTTTGATGACTGTAAGTATGCTTATTCTAAAGATAAAGTTGTTTCTAGTGATAGCTGTATTGTCAACTTTATTCAAAGTGCTACTGGAAGTTATTATGAGAGAGGGAAACATGGTTTTATGCATCTCAATAATGTTAAGTTTCCCCGTTTTATTTTGAAAGCTTTAAAGTTGCATCTATTTTGTCTACCTATGCTTGTGGCTTTTTGTTTCAACAATTCATTTTATCATGATACTCCCATGCATAGGAAATGGATTAGACTCAAGTGTGTTGGTTATTTGCTTCTTGATGCTCTCTTTCACTTCAAATATATATATCCTATGTGAGCATCCTTGAAAGTTTCAAGCCTAACTTAAAGGCATTAAAGAAAAGTACTTGTTGGGAGATAACCCAAGAGTTTTGTCGAGTCTTGGAAGTTATTACCTCAGTAATAACCTCTCCTTATCATTTTTGTTTTGGTTTTTGTGTCAAGTTCAACTACTTTTGTGAAGTAAAGGAGTTGTGAAAAAGTGGTTGTCCTAGGACAGATTTTTGTGATTTATTGTAAAAATTGGTGAGGGAGCTTAGTACTTCAGATTGAGCTGCATTTTTATGAGCTTGTTATCCCGGTTGTTACCCAACTTTCATTAGTTCTGCACTTTTTGATTTGAGCAATAGAAGGTTCTCGTAAAATTCAATCTTTACCTGCTGGTCTGTTTTGACAGATTTCTGCCATCCTTTGCATTTGCCTCTTATAGAGCTTTTGTGTTGATGGGTTTTTAGTTGAAGTGTGTATCAAAGGTTTATTGTTTTTGCTTATACTAATGTTGTCATTGAGTTTGTGCAAAGGTTTTGTATGAAGGAAATTCTCAGGAGAAAGAGGAAAGGAATCTGCAGAGTTCGTCTTTGAATAGGTAAAAGTGGTGAAAACAGAAGGTTCATGAAACCTCAATATTTTTATATTTTTGATGTTTTTAATACATAAGGGAAGTTACGAGATGGAACGGAAGAGGAGACGGAGCCTGGGGTGGACACACCCACCCCAGGCACGGGCCCAGCCTGGCCGCGCCTGAGGGGGGTGTTACCCCCTTGAACTCCGCCTCCGTCTCGTTTCCATGTCAAACCTTCCTTATGCCTTGAAACTTCGTAATATATAATCCCCCAGATCACCCGAGGTTCGTGCATCATGTTCTCGTCGTGTTTTTGTTTCGATCTGTTTCTGTCAGGAAATCTTCTCAAGTATAGAGCGCCATGGCCTCCGCCAACGACAAAGGCAAGAAGCCCATGGAGATAAATTTGGAAGAACAAACCGCCATAGGAGCAAGGGGAAGGAAACCTACTTCTGTAGGAGCGATTAGCACTGCGGATGCTTTTTCTCGTCACATGCAGGGAATCGTAGCCTTTGGTCCAAAACTCAGATACTGCCCTGAGGCAGCGGAAGCCCTTTGAACCACTAACGAGTTTTGTGATAAGTACCATGCTTTGAGGATGAAGGTGGATATGCTTCAAGAGGAGAATAACAGGCTTCGTAAGATGCTGGAAGATCTTCTGACTTGTGACAAGAGAACACCACCACCACCACCAAAGGAGTAATTCACTATCAGGTTTGGCATCCCCTTTGCTTGTTCCAAGCTTGGGGGAGTGTCGCGGTATCACCACCACTATCTTTCATATTTTACCTTTTTAGTGGATTCATATATATGGTAGAGAAGTTATCTTATAGTTTGGTTTGCATGTGGAAGTATATCTCCTTTAGTTGATTATCTATGTATTGTAACATCCCTAAAATCATAATTTCAAAGTTTGCATATCATTCATGCATGCATATAGATTTGAGATCAAATTTCAACTCATTTCAGAAAAACAGAAGCACTTGGTGCTATGATTTTATGTGAACAGATTTAAATCAAATGGCTATTCCCATTTGAAAATTTGATTGTTTATGAACCAAGTTGTTGCCTTCTCTGAAGATAGGATTGAGTGTAGAACTCAAACCATGTTTTTCAAACTGGAAATGGTTTCAAAAACCATTTTTCAAATTTTGCAAACCAAGTACCTAGTCTCTGTTAATTTTGATCTCCAAGCTTGACCAAGCCTTTACTTAGCAAACCACCTGACTTTGTGCCTAATTGGAGACTATTGTACCCTGCAAAGATCCCAGAAGGATTTGAATTCAAAAAGAGTTTGAATTCAAATCAAAACCATTCCTAAAAATCGAAATAGAAAAAGAAAAGAAGCAAACAAAAGAAAAGGGCCAGGCGCCAGGAATTTAGCCCAGCAGTGGAACAGGCCCAACTAGCCCACCCGGGGCATTTCTTTTCCTCCAGCACGCACGAGCACACCCACTCAGCCGCTGACAGCCAGACCCCACACTCCCTCTGCTTATTTCGGTGCCAAGCGGGCCCCGTCCACGTCAGCGTCGTCTTCCCCTGATTCCGCGCACGACCTCCGCCACTGCCCGTTGCTGCACTGATTTTGCGAGCTTAATTGGCATTGATGCAGCGAGCGTTTCTTGTCGAGCCTCTGGCTATAAGATCCCCCCATCCTCGCGACCATTTCCCCCCAAACAATTCTGCTTTCACGCCACCAGGTCGCCCATTAACTCGCACGACGCGCGCTGTTCGACGATCTGGCGGCGAATTCCGGTGAGTTCCGTGCTCCCCTCTGTCTCTCGTTCATGCTGTCAAGATCAGTGAGTCCTTGCGCACCTACTGACACTTTCCTTTTGACCTCGCATGACCCGTAGCTCTAGCAACGTCGACGACCGGCTGCCACCGTTCTCTGCACGAACTCCGGCGACTTCCCTCCGTAAGTAGCCACCGCCCCTTGCCCTTTGACTTGTACGCCTAGAATCTACATCGATGTGCGCAACTAACGGTACCCTTATCTTGGCTTAGCGCGACGAGGAACCTCGCCAACATCGACGAACGACCGTGCCCGACGTCTGCCTCTACTCTGACGAGAAATCCTCGCCGTGTCCGCGCGCCCCTCGACGAACCAAAGCCACCTCGAGCATCAGCACGCCACTGCGGTCCTGGTAAGCGCCTTCTTGCTTTCCCGGGCGACCTAGAGCGCTAGCACCGCCGCAGTCGGACGCGCCGCCGCTAGCGCCGCTCATTTCTGGTTAGGAGATTTATAGCCGTCAGATCTGGATCCTACGCGTAGAAATAGTTCACTTAACGAAGGGGTATGGACAGATCTGAGCCGTGCAGCGTTAGTTAGATCCAACGGCACAGAAGGGTGATCCGGTGCGAACCGGTACGCGCCAGTAATAACGCGACGCATGGCTAGGGTTGATTCAAAAATAGAAATTCAAATCAGATTTAGATCCCATTTTTAAATGGCTATAACTTGAGATTCCCACGTTAGATTTTTGCAAATTTTATACCGTTGGAATCAGTGAGTCAAGCCCTTTCTGAATCTCCAATGTGTTTAACAAAAAGTATCTGTTAAAATGACTTTGTATGCAGAAACATTTCTAGGTCCATTTTGAGTATAGATTTGGTTTAGCAAATTGTTTTAGGGATAAATAAGTTTAGTTAGCAAACTTTGTGACTTGTTACGTTTCTGTATCATGCACTTGCTTGGTAGAGTTTTCAAAATCATCACTTAGAAATTCTTGCATACATGCATTCATATTTTTGTTTGTATATAAATTGTGTGTAATTGTATGCTACAAATTTTGTGTAGATTTTGCTAGTGACTCTGATTGTGAAGAGTGCTACTCTCCCCATTACCAAGGCAAGTGATACTTCATGATATTTCCACCCTTTATTTTGAATAAGCATTAGAATTATTTTTGCTAAGTCTTGCATGCTACTTTTGCCAAATGCTATGTTGGGAAATCCTATGTAGTGCAGAATTGTAGAATTGCTAGGGAATTTTCCTAAGTTAATTTACTATGCCATGCTGTGGCGCCCCGCAAAACCACTACTAGAAAATCGCTCGGTATTTTGTTTTGTGCATCATCATGACATCATCATGCATCTCATCGACTAAAACTATTTTGTTAAAACCTACTTTTGCTTTCTACAAAGATCCCTCTCTATTTCAAAATAATCCCCGGACCCTTCCGGATATTTTGTTTGTCTAAAAATAAATTGCACAAGTCTTTTAAACAACACATAAAATATTTAATTATTTTTAGGGCAGAGTCACCGATCCGACCCAGTCGGCCACCCCCAGTACAAACCGGTCTATCTAAATCTTTTCCTACCCAAACCATAGTCTACCCAACCCCCTCCACATCACCACAGCCACTCACGGCTCGCCACATCCCCCTAGTCCAAACCCCACCCAATCAGACCCTGACACCTCACCCCCACTGCCTCACCCACCACACACACAACACACGCACGCCACAGCCCCTGGGCCCCATCCCGGCCCCGTTCCTGGAAACACCCCACACCACCCAGACCCCGCTCCTATACCCGGCCCCACCCCACAGACACCTAGCCTCGATTCCCCCACCCGACGCGCTCGCCTCACCTCCTTCTCCCTCCCTCCTCTGACCGCTCCTCTTTTTCCTTTGCCCTTTGTCGGCACCCCTTTTGTTTAGCAGGTTTGAGATCGCCGTTGTTAGCAGGGTTACCCTTCCGGCTTGGCCTGGGCAGGGTTATGGACGCCATTGGTTATTCTGCAGGGCTCTTAGCCCAATTTGCATCTTGTCCGTACTCGGACGCCATATCGTTTTCCAGGTGATTTGGATCTTTGTAATGTATATCCGTATTCTTGACTCTTTGAGTCGTTGTTGTATATATCTGTTCTGTGGGTTCCATCGTGGACTATTGTGTAATGGTATTACTTCGTTTTCCACCCGCACGAAAGTGCCTGGTGGGCACCTTTGAATCGTTTCTATGCGGGTTTGGCGGGAATCGCTGAAACTTGCATAGGGCCGATTCTGAGGGTGTTACAGAGTGGTATCAGAGCTCAGCAGTTGAGATACCCCACAAGTCCAGCCTGTAGGATAACCTAGCTAACGGCCGAAGTAGAGTGTCCAAAAACTATTTTTGCAAAATCGGTTGGACCGCTCTGATTAGGTCTGCTTTTACTCCTTATCCCTCTGCTATTCTCCTTTTCCCTTGGCGTGTTTTTGAATCCGCTCTCTTCTCTCTCTTCAAGTCCAGGATTTCTCGTGGTTGGGTTCCGTCGTACCTTCAGGGTTTCGCTTCCTCCTTTGGAAACGGTGTTGCTACATCTGGTCTTCATGCTATCCGAGGGATCCTTCGTCTGGAGGACTTCTCTTTGTTCCTTCTCGTGCCTTCCGGTGTTTTCCGACGCGACGACATCATCTACGCCAGATCCGATGCAGAGTCTGCATCATTCCTTTGTTTCTGAACCTCGATTGTCGAAAGCTTCAGTCTGATTCCGAGAATGGTTGCACGCTTTTCTACTGATTGTGCAGAGTAATAGTTTGGGTGCGTGATGGATTGGCCCCCATGCCGACTACCCTTCCTATTCGCTCTTGTACATTGAAGTGGGATAGGCCGCATCTTTTCTCTCCTTCTATCGAAGTTAGAGGTGGCTTTATTTGTTGATACCTCTACCTTCGACCTTTTGTTCCCGGAGTGTTCTCTCGACGATCACGGACAACGACCTCTTGTTAGTGGTGTCGCGAGGATCTACACGATGCGAGAAGATTCAGATCGCCGACCTTCCTTCCGGTACCATGAGGCAGATCTCGAGGGCGAGATCCACTGTTAGTGGTGTCGAATTGTGGCGCCCCGCAAAACCACTACTAGAAAATCGCTCGGTATTTTGTTTTGTGCATCATCATGACATCATCATGCATCTCATCGACTAAAACTATTTTGTTAAAACCTACTTTTGCTTTCTACAAAGATCCCTCTCTATTTCAAAATAATCCCCGGACCCTTCCGGATATTTTGTTTGTCTAAAAATAAATTGCACAAGTCTTTTAAACAACACATAAAATATTTAATTATTTTTAGGGGGCAGCCGTACCGGGCCGATCCGACCCAGTCGGCCACCCCCAGTACAAACCGGTGTATCTAAATCTTTTCCTAACCAAACCCTAGTCTACCCAACCCCCTCCACATCACCACAGCCACTCACGGCTCGCCACATCCCCCTAGTCCAAACCCCACCCAATCAGAGCCTGACACCTCACCCCCACTGCCTCACCCACCACACACACAACACACGCACGCCACAGCCCCTGGGCCCCATCCCGGCCCCGTTCCTGGAAACACCCCACACCACCCAGACCCCGCTCCTGTACCCGGCCCCACCCCACAGACACCTAGCCTCGATTCCCCCACCCGACGCGCTCGCCTCACCTCCTTCTCCCTCCCTCCTCTGACCGCTCCTCTTTTTCCTTTGCCCTTTGTCGGCACCCCTTTTGTTTAGCAGGTTTGAGATCGCCGTCGTTAGCAGGGTTACCCTTCCGGCTTGGCCTGGGCAGGGTTATGGACGCCATTGGTTATTCTGCAGGGCTCTTAGCCCAATTTGCATCTTGTCCGTACTCGGACGCCATATCGTTTTCTAGGTGATTTGGATCTTTGTAATGTATATCCGTATTCTTGACTCTTTGAGTCGTTGTTGTATATATCTGTTCTGTGGGTTCCATCGTGGACTATTGTGTAATGGTATTACTTCGTTTTCCACCCGCACGAAAGTGCCTGGTGGGCACCTTTGAATCGTTTCTATGCGGGTTTGGCGGGAATCGCTGAAACTTGCATAGGGTCGATTCTGAGGGTGTTACACATGCTTAGCCTAGCTAGTAGAAAACAAGGGTTGGTAAAGTATGTACATGCTATGGTGAAATAATTCTAAGTCCTTTTGGACTCATGCTTTTCTTAATAAAACAACTAAGTCAATGAACTTCCTGGGTGGAATGGGACTTGAATGGTGGTTTTTGGTTGAGTGGTTACACAAGGCCATGGATTTGGCTTGTGTATCTCACTTGTGGTATGCCACCCAGGCACAAAGGGATTTGGAGGCCAAGTGTTGAGAAAGCTTACAGTGCAACCACTTGGCAATATGGGCTCTGCCATGATCATATAGGTTGCTAGAACTTAGTCACTTGGACAGTTGGTGGTAGTGGGAATGATAGGTTGGAGCGCATCCATTTCACTAAGGAAAGGCTTCTGAAAGGTCCTGTCTTGGGAAACCAAGTCTGGTGGGGAAAGTGCACAACCTCTGCAGATGGAAAATCTAAGTACTTAGCCAAGTCCATGGCAATGGACAATTTGAGCATCAAGACATGGAAGCTACAAGAATCTCATCACTCCAACTTCTAAGTAAAAATTGTGGGTGAACAAGGGTGAAGGACCCCAATGTCTATTGGTGGTTTCTTGGGAAAGTTTTTGACAAAGAAAAACTTAGTGATTTCAACTAATAGGAAAAACCTATTTTCAAGCAAAGCAAGCCAAGCTACACTTAGCCAAAATGCATATAGTAATATAGTCCACTTAAAATTTACTAAGGTATCACTTGCCAATACTATTCCAAAGTATTGACCCACTTTGGCTGTAACTTGTGATGTTGCAGGTTACTCCGATGATGAGTAGGAGTCATGAGTCTACACTCGACATGCTTGCCTATGGCACATGAAGATGAAGACTTGTGTTTATTTACTTATTCCATAAACTCTTGTATTAGGCCTTTGGCCCTGAGTTGTAAAAGACTATGTTTTATCTCTGGAATGGATGTAATAAACGACCTTTGTATCTGTGTACTTCATCTTAAACTGTGGATGCTAGCATTGATCCAGGGACTAGCATTGCAATCACAGGGATCCTTTCCTTTACAAAGGAGGGATCTTACAGATGGTATCAGAGCATTGCGTTGCCTGTAGGATTGTGACCCTAGGATTGGAAAACCACTAAGGAAAAAAATTCAACTACTTCTACACTTGTCTATTCTTCTCGTAAACTTTTCTAATCTTCTCATTCTCATCTCTATTTGTAGATGAACTCCATCAACGAAGCTGTGAAGAAAGGGCCACTCATGACCATGACCTTGGAGTGTGAAACTGAGTTTCCCAAGATTCTCAAGGACCTCATGGTGGCAATGGAAGAACATGGTGCAGCTGTTTAAAAAGGCTTTCCGGTGATGGATGAAGGAGTGGAGTATTGGTGGGTGCAACTTCACTTGTACAAAAACAAGGAAGACAACCACAAAGAAAGAGGTTTTTGCATGTACACCAACACTGTAATGCACACCACATTCTTTGAGTCAGCCAGAGAAGCAGCTTGGAGGACTATCAAAGAACTTAGTGCTAGAGTCAAGTGCAGAATGCTCAACCTCCAAAAAGACTTAGAGAAAGAGAAGGAGCTTACCCAAGAGTTGGAAGCCACCAACCAAACCTTAAGGGGAGATATTATAGACTTAGTAATGGAATCATGTGAACAGGATAGGTGGATTGCCTCTAGAAACATTGTGTTAGCCAACAGATCCAGTGAGATAGGATTGTAAAAACACTTCGTTAGTTGGACCACCACCTATCACCTTATTTTTCAAATGATACCTTAAATAAGTTGGACCTTGATTGATGTAATGGAATCATGTATGCATGACTTGTGTGATTTTGTGCTCCATGGATATGTATGAAATGTTGTCTTGATTTATCTTAAATTGTGTTGTCCTAACTTTTCTATCTTATAAATAGATGCCTATTACCATCAGCACTGTTGAGGAGTTCCAGGTTACCCGTTTTGGTCCTCGTATCGTTGAGCTTACCACCTTGCTCGATCTCCCCCTTCCCACCATCATGGTGCACCCACTCACCAAGTTCGAGAGGAAGGACCTCTGGGGCTTCAAGGTGAACCAGCCCGGACGCCAGACGGAGCCTACTACGGAGGCCATCGTCTTCAAGCTTATGCACGATGACAGGGAGAGAGGCATGGAGGTCGTCATGCAGGACCTGATAGGACGTCTGTTAGGCCGTCACTCCCGACAGGTTAGGGGCACCCACTTCCACGTCTTCGGAAGACGTGATGACGATGGAGAGTCCATCGACTTTGAGGACGACTCGAGGGACGTAGCAGAGCCGATACGTCTCTATCTCCAGGACTTAGAGTCTCTTATCAGGAACGTGGACACGGACAGGACCAACGTCATGCTCAGCAATGACGAGCTCCAGGTGCAGCTTCGCGAGAAGGACAAGCTTTTCGCACAGCAGGATGAGATAGTCAAGGAAATGGAGACGAAGTTAGAGGCCCAGGACCGTAAGTTCAAGAGTCAGGAGAAACGCGTCCAGGATAGGAACAAGAAGATCCGGGACATGACTGAAGAACTGAAGTCCAAGGATTTCGAGCTAGAGCAGCAGCAGATGGTGATCGAGAGGCTTCGCTCCCAGAAGAGGGCTCTCAAGGCCAAGGTCGATTCCTTGACCACTACGATTGAGGAGAACAAGACCGCGATGGAGAACGCAGGTCTTACCTTTGTCGAGGAGGAGATTGATGCTGATGAGTAGACTTGACTACTCGTTTATCTTTCATTATCGTACTTGTTATTTGTGAACTTATTATTGGACCATCCGACATGTGGATGGCTTGCCACTTGTGTGTTTTATTTCGAGAACTGGTTATCTGGTCGTTGAACTTTTATATTGTGTTGCATGCTTTGTGTTTGCTTGTGATGTAATGTGCATAAAACATCTAAGGGTATCTCATTCTTATCTCTATTTGAACAAACCACAGATGCCTCCCCGTCGCGCAAACCCCAACCCCAACAACATCACTCCAGAAATGCAACAGATGATGAATGCTCAGACACAGCTTATGCAGATGATGACAACATTCATCCAAAACCAGAATAACAACAACAGCAACCCCAATAACAACAACAACCCTCCGGGTTTTGATATGCTCACCAGATTTCTGCGTTTGAGGCCAGCTAAGTTTTCGGGGAGAACTGATCCCATGGTGGCCAATGATTGGCTACGTTCTGTGAACAAGGACTTAGTGACCGTAATGCCGCGGATCTGAAAAGGTCAGGTTCGCAGCGCATCTGTTGGAAGGGCCAGCCGCCACATGGTGGGACAACTTCCAAATCACCACTCCTTTAGATGAAGTGACTTGGGCTATCTTTGAAGATGGCTTTCGCACTGCTCATATCTCATCAGGAATGATGAGTCTGAAAAAGAAGGAGTTTCACAACCTGAAGCAGCGCCACCGCAGCGTGGTTGAATACATAGAAGAGTTCAACAATCTGGCGTGCTATGCACCGGATGAGGTTAACACAGATGCCAAAAGAAAGGAAAAGTTTCTGGAAGGCTTGAATGATGAACTAAACTTGCAGTTGTCTGTAGCATATGTTCCAACTTATCAGTCTCTGTGTGACAAGGCTGCTATTTTGGAGAATAAGATGAAGCAAGTCGAGAGTAGGAAGAGGAAACACTTCGACAAGCACAGCTCGGGATCGTCTCACAAACGATCTCACTATGATGGCAGTGGAAGCTCAGGATCCCATAAGCATGGGAAATTCAACAAGCACCACAACCACAACCGTCATGACAACAAGCATCACCGCAGTCATGACAATGACAAGTACAAGAACCACAAGAGTGGACATAAAAGCCACCACAGTGGGAATGGTAGTGGAAGTGGAAGTCAGCCTGCAAAAAAGGACATCAGTCAGGTTGAGTGCTTCAAATGCAAGAAGCTGGGGCATTATGCTAATGAGTGCCCTGAGAAGAAAGTTGAAGGACCAAACAAGCCCAATCCTTTTCAGAAAGGACAGGTTAACCACATCAATGTGGAGGAGGTCTATGAGGAGCACGATGTCTTTGTTATTTGGTAAGTTCGACTCAATTCCATTCCAGCATTTGTACTCTTTGACACTGGTGCATCTCATTCATTCATATCAAAAGCATTTGTTGATAGAAATGGGTTTGCATCTGAAAACATTGGGTGTCCAATAAAAGTTAGTTCTCCGGGTGGAGATATGATAGTAAGTCTTGGATGCCGGGATCTTGTCATAGAGTTTGGAAAGCATAAGTTTCCAGTGAGCCTGATAATCCTAGATTCCCAAGGACTAGACATAATATTGGGAATGGATTGGATAGCTAAGTATGAAGGAGTACTAGATTGTGCTAATCGTACTGTTGCACTCACAACCCCAGAAGGAAAAAGAATAAAATTCAGGTCAAACTTTGAATCCAAAGGAAGTAAGCTGAATTCTATTAAGGGGGTTAGCATGGATAGTGTGCCAATTGTGTGTGAGTACCCGGATGTATTTCCGGAAGAGTTGCCAGGAATGCCACCAGATAGAGATGTGGAATTTCTGATAGATTTGGTACCAGGATCGGGACCAATAGCCAAGAGACCATACAAAATGTCAGTTGATGAACTGAAAGAGCTCAAAAGGCAACTAGGAGAACAGTTGCAGAAAGGATTTATTCAACCAAGTTCTTCATCTTGGGGAGCCCCAGTATTGTTCGTGGAGAAGAAAGATAGAAGCCAAAGGTTATGCATAGATTACCGTTCACTCAACGAGGTAACTATCAAGAACAAATATCCTTTGCCTAGAATCAATGACTTGTTTGATCAGCTAGAGGGAGCATGTGTGTTCTCGAAGATTGATCTCCGGTCAGGCTATTTTCAACTTAAGATAAGAGAGAAAGACATACCTAAAACAGCGTTCACCACAAGGTATGGATTGTATGAGTATACCGTGATGCCTTTTGGCTTAACCAATGCTCCAGCATACTTCATGAATATGATGAACAAGGTGTTCATGGAATTTCTTGACAAGTTCGTTGTCGTTTTCATCGATGACATCTTAGTCTACTCCAAGAGCAAGGAAGAGCATGAAGGACACTTGCGCTTGATACTTGAGAAGTTAAGAGAGCATAAACTTTATGCCAAATTCAGCAAGTGTGAGTTCTGGTTAGAAGAGGTTGGTTTTTTAGGTCATGTTATGACAAAGGATGGTGTAGCAGTTGATCCTGCTAAAGTTTCAGCTGTGACAGAATGGGAATCTCCCAAGAATGTGAAAGAAGTTCATAGTTTCCTTGGCTTAGCAGGTTACTACAGAAGGTTCATTGAAAATTTCTCAAAGGTTGCTAAGCCCATGACTGAATTATTAAAGAAAGACAAGAAGTTTGCTTGGTCTGAAGGTTGTGAAGTCAGCTTTCAAGAATTAAAGAAGAGACTTGTGACAGCACCAGTTCTATGTCTGCCAGATTTGGAAAAGGATTTCCAAGTATATTGTGATGCGTCTCATCAAGGTTTGGGTGCCGTAATTATGCAAGACGGTAAAGTTGTGGCCTATGCCTCGAGACAACTCAAAACTCATGAAGTGAACTATCCTACTCATGATTTGGAGTTAGCCTCTGTCGTCCATGCACTCAAAACATGGAGACATTACCTTTTGGGTAAGCGTTGTGAAGTGTTCACGGACCACAAAAGTTTGAAGTATATCTTCACCCAGAAGGAAATCAATATGAGACAAAGAAGATGGTTAGAGCTTATCAAGGATTATGACTTGAATTTGCAATACCACCCCGGTAAAGCAAATGTTGTAGCTGATGCTCTAAGTCGTAAGGTGTTTGTAAATGGCCTTACCAAAGGAGAATTGCCAGATGATTTGTGTGCTCAATTCAAAGAACTCAGATTGGAGATTGTGCCTGAAGGACATCTCATGTCTTTGGATGTTCAACCCACTTTATTGGACAAAATCCGAGAAGCTCAGAAGGCCGATAAGGAAATTGAAAGGATCAAGGAAAATATTGGCCAAGGGAGAGCTAAAAATTTCCATGAAGACGAACAGGGTACTTTATGGCATGGGAAACGTATCTGTGTACCACAAGATCCGGAGTTACGGAAACTGATTTTGCAGGAAGCGCACAACTCTCCGTATTCCATTCACCCGGGTAACACCAAAATGTACATGGACATGAAAGAAAGATTTTGGTGGAACAATCTCAAGAGGGACATCGCCGAGCATATTGCTTTGTGTGACGTGTGTAGTAGAGTAAAAGCGGAGCATCAGAAACCAGCAGGTTTGCTTCAACCACTACCTATTCCTGATTGGAAATGGGACAAAATTGGTATGGATTTCATCACCGGATTGCCAAGGACCAGATCAGGATATGATTCCATATGGGTAGTAGTGGATCGCCTAACTAAAGTGGCTCATTTCATACCCGTGAAGACAACCTATACAAGTGCCAAGTTAGCTAAAATCTACATGAGTAGAATTGTATGCCTTCACGGTGTGCCTAAGAGTATTGTGTCCGATAGGGGAACCCAATTCACTTCCCATTTTTGGAGACAGCTACATGAGTCATTGGGAACGAGGTTGGAATTCAGTACTGCTTTTCATCCTCAAACCGATGGACAAACAGAAAGGACTAACCAAATCCTTGAAGACATGTTGAGGGCATGTGCCCTAGACTATGGAGCAAGTTGGGATGAAAGTCTGCCTTACGCAGAATTTTCTTATAACAACAGCTATCAAGCCAGCATTGAGATGGCACCGTTTGAGTTTCTCTACGGAAGAAAATGTACCACCCCATTGTTATGGAATGGTGTGGGAGAAAGAAGTTTATTTGGGCCAGATCTTATCAAAGAAGCCGAAGAGAAGGTCAAATTGGTTAAGGACAGGTTGAAGATAGCACAGTCCCGACAGAAAAGCTACGCAGATCCTAAGCGTAGAGGAGTCACCTACGAAGTTGGTGATAGAGCCTATCTCAGAGTATCACCACTCCGTGGAGTGAAAAGATTCGGAGTCAAAGGAAAGTTGGCACCAAGATATGTTGGGCCATTCAAGATTCTGAGTCGCAAAGGAGAAGTTGCTTATGAAATTGAACTGCCAGCATCTCTATCAGCAGTCCATAATGTATTTCATGTGAGTCAGCTTAAGAAATGTCACCCAGAAATGGAAGAGTCTTCTTTGAAGGATACCATACCTTTGGAAGAAGTTCAACTAGAAAGTGATCTCACTTATGAGGAAAAGCCTATCAAGATTCTTGAGACTGCAGAAAGAGTCACGAGAACAAAGACTATCAAGTTTTGCAAAGTGCAATGGAATCATCATTCCGAGGAAGAAGCAACATGGGAAAGAGAAGATGATCTTCGGAAAGTCCACCCTCACCTATTTGCTAGCCAATCCGAATCTCGAGGGAGAGATTCAACTTAAGGGGGTTAGATTTGTAACATCCCTAAAATCATAATTTCAAAGTTTGCATATCATTCATGCATGCATATAGATCTGAGATCAAATTTCAACTCATTTCAGAAAAACAGAAGCACTTGGTGCTATGATTTTATGTGAACAGATTTAAATCAAATGGCTATTCCCATTTGAAAATTTGATTGTTTATGAACCAAGTTGTTGCCTTCTCTGAAGATAGGATTGAGTGTAGAACTCAAACCAAGTTTTTCAAACTGGAAATGGTTTCAAAAACCATTTTTCAAATTTTGCAAACCAAGTACCTAGTCTCTGTTAATTTTGATCTCCAAGCTTGACCAAGCCTTTACTTAGCAAACCACCTGACTTTGTGCCTAATTGGAGACTACTGTACCCTGCAAAGATCCCATAAGGATTTGAATTCAAAAAGAGTTTGAATTCAAATCAAAACCATTCCTGAAAATCGAAATAGAAAAATAAAAGAAGCAAACAAAATAAAAGGGCCAGGCGCCAGGAATTTAGCCCAGCAGTGGAACAGGCCCAACTAGCCCACCCGGGGCATTTCTTTTCCTCCAGCACGCACGAGCACACCCACTCAGCCGCTGACAGCCAGACCCCACTCCTCTCGCTTATTTCGTGCTGCGGGCCCCGTCCACGTCAGCGTCGTCTTCCCCTGATTCCGCGCACGACCTCCGCCGCTGCCCGTTGCTGCACTGATTTCGCGAGCTTAATTGGCATTGATGCAGCGAGCGTTTCTTGTCGAGCCTCTGGCTATAAGATCCCCCATCCTCACGACCATTTCCCCCCAAACAATTCTGCTTTCACGCCACCAGGCTTCCCACAACTCGCACGACGCCGCCGCTGTTCCGACAACTGCGCCGGCGAATTCCGGTGAGTTCCGTGCTCCCCTCTGTCTCTCGTTCATGCTGTCAAGATCAGTGAGTCCTTGTGCACCTACTGACACTTTCCTTTTGACCTCGCATGACCCGTAGCTCCAGCAACGTCGATGACCGGCCGCCACCGTTCTCTGCACGAACTCCGGCGACTTCCCTCCGTAAGTAGCCACCGCCCCTTGCCCTCTGACTTGTACGCCTAGAATCTACATCAATGTGCGCAACTAACGGTACCCTTATCTTGGCTTAGCGCGACGAGGAACCTCGCCAACGTCGACGACCGACCGTGCCCGACGTCTGCCTCTACTCCGACGAGAAATCCTCGTCGTGTCCGCGCGCCCCTCGACGAACCAAACCTCGAGCTTCAGCACGCCACTGCGGTCCTGGTAAGCGCCTTCTTGCTTTCCCGGGCGACCTAGAGCGCTAGCACGCCCGATCGAGCCAGCCGCCGCTTGCCCGCTTAGCGCCGCTCGTTTCTGGTTAGGAGATTTATAGCCGTCAGATCTGGATCCTACGCGTAGAAATAGTTCACTTAACGAAGGGGTATGGACAGATCTGAGCCGTGCAGCGTTAGTTAGATCCAACGGCACAGAAGGGTGATCCGGTGCGAACCGGTACGCGCCAGTAATAACGCGACGTGTGGCTAGGGTTGATTCAAAAATAGAAATTCAAATCAGATTTAGATCCCATTTTCAAATGGCTATAACTTGAGATTCCCACGTTAGATTTTTGCAAATTTTATACCGTTGGAATCAGTGAGTCAAGCCCTTTCTGAATCTCCAATGTGTTTAACAAAAAGTATCTGTTAAAATGACTTTGTATGCAGAAACATTTCTAGGTCCATTTTGAGTATAGATTTGGTTTAGCAAATTGTTTTAGGGCTAAATAAGTTTAGTTAGCAAACTTTGTGACTTGTTATGTTTCTGTATCATGCACTTGCTTGGTAGAGTTTTCAAAATCATCACTTAGAAATTCTTGCATACATGCATTCATATTTTTGTTTGTATATAAATTGTGTGTAATTGTATGCTACAAATTTTGTGTAGATTTTGCTAGTGACTGTGATTGTGAAGAGTGCTACTCTCCCCATTACCAAGGCAAGTGATACTTCATGATATTTCCACCCTTTATTTTGAATAAGCATTAGAATTATTTTTGCTAAGTCTTGCATGCTACTTTTGCCAAATGCTATGTTGGGAAATCCTATGTAGTGCAGAACTGTAGAATTGCTAGGGAATTTTCCTAAGTTAATTTACTATGCCATGCTTAGCCTAGCTAGTAGAAAACAAGGGTTGGTAAAGTATGTACATGCTATGGTGAAATAATTCTAAGTCCTTTTGGAATCATGCTTTTCTTAATAAAACAACTAAGTCAATGAACTTCCTGGGTGGAATGGGACTTGAATGGTGGTTTTTGGTTGAGTGGTTACACAAGGCCATGGATTTGGCTTGTGTATCTCACTTGTGGTATGCCACCCAGGCACAAAGGGATTTGGAGGCCAAGTGTTGAGAAAGCTTACAGTGCAACCACTTGGCAATATGGGCTCTGCCATGATCATATAGGTTGCTAGAACTTAGTCACTTGGACAGTTGGTGGTAGTGGGAATGATAGGTTGGAGCGCGTCCATTTGACTAAGGAAAGGCTTCTGAAAGGTCCTGTCTTGGGAAACCAAGTCTGGTGGGGAAAGTGCACAACCTCTGCAGATGGAAAATCTAAGTACTTAGCCAAGTCCATGGCAATGGACAATTTGAGCATCAAGACATGGAAGCTACAAGAATCTCATCACTCCAACTTCTAAGTAAAAATTGTGGGTGAACAAGGGTGAAGGACCCCAATGTCTATTGGTGGTTTCTTGGGAAAGTTTTTGACAAAGAAAAACTTAGTGATTTCAACTAATAGGAAAAACCTATTTTCAAGCAAAGCAAGCCAAGCTACACTTAGCCAAAATGCATATAGTAATATAGTCCACTTAAAATTTACTAAGGTATCACTTGCCAATACTATTCCAAAGTATTGACCCACTGTGGCTGTAACTTGTGATGTTGCAAGTTACTCCGATGATGTGTAGGAGTCACGAGTCTACACTCGACATGCTTGCCTGTGGCACATGAAGATGAAGACTTGTGTTTATTTACTTATTCCATAAACTCTTGTATTAGGCCTTTGGCCCTGAGTTGTAAAAGACTATGTTTTATCTCTGGAATGGATGTAATAAACGACCTTTGTATCTGTGTACTTCATCTTAAACTGTGGATGCTAGCATTGATCCAGGGACTAGCATTGCAATCACAGGGATCCTTTCCTTTACAAAGGAGGGATCTTACATGTATCCCTTGGTGTGAGTGCCTTTATTGAATATTAATGAGAAGTCTCCTCTTTTACTTTTTGCACTTCTTATTTTAGTCTGCAATCTCTATTATATGATGGATCTTGTTGATCAGTATAAGCACCACTTTGGGAGAATCAAGTGGATCTAAATTGGTTTTGGCAAACCGAGTTCTGGTCAGTAGCAACAATTTTTGAGGTTGGAAAGAAAAAAAGAGAAAGAAAAAGCTTACAGGTATTTGGTATCATTTGTTTTCTTTCTTGTTGGCTCATAAGCTTAATATTCTTTATTTAAGATCTTTTGTGTATTCAAGGAAGATTGCATGTTTGTCTTTATTACTTGTATGTTTGCTTGTTTCTTTCAACTCTCTTGCTTGCTACCCAGCCTTGCTAGCCAAAGAACCTGTTTTGAGAAGGAATACTTCTCATTCTTCCAAACCCCTTTGAACCAAAAACTTTTGACACTTGTGTCCACCATATCTACCTAGTAGCTATTGCTATTCCAAGCAAATTCTCAAGCTTCATCTACCTTCCGAATTAAAAAGTATTTTGTTATGTGAAAACTAGTTAGTAAAGCTCTCACGAACTTGATGGCGCACTTTATTTTCTTGCCCCTAATAAACTTGAACCATTGTGGACATCGAAGTTGTATATGCTTGCATCTATACGTTGGAATTAGCAGAATCGTGCTGTCACGGGTAACATTTTTAACATTGCACTTGTACTCTGTACATCGTTGATATCATGCTCTTTTGTCTATGGATGTCAACGGTGTGAAATAAAAGGGGAACTTGTGAGTCCATGGAGTTTGTACTTTGTGTTAGAGAAATGCCTGGGCCGCTAGCCTAAGCCATTCCTAATCATGGTGGAAACTTGCAGCACCACCATAGTGAGCATTCTATGAAGCATCCTCAATAAAAAACTATACACATAGTAAAAAAAGATCACTGAGATGCTCACTGTCTGCTTGCCTTGTCATTTTGGTTATGGGAAAGCTCTTGTACCATGTGCAAGGGGTACCCCGTTGGCGGTTCTCAATGATACGCAAGTACTTACAATGAAAAGAACTTGCCTGGGACCAAAGTTGATGTAGCATGAGTAGTGGCCCTCATATTCAAGGGACATGAGATTGCCAACTTATATTTCGTCAAGCATATACTCCATCTTTGTTCACTTTAACCTTAATCATCTCAAGATGCTTATGATAGGGGCAATGAGGGCTCAAAGCTAGTAAGTACCATAATCTTTTGGAAGATCTTTATGACTTGTAATCCCTGTTTCCCTCTATGAATGGACCTTTCTCCCACTTCCAAGTTGAGTCAGTAAACCTACTTCCTCTCTATCTCCAGCAAGCATTTGAGTTGTTGTGTTTCAAGCATTCATATGGTGATTTATTCAATCATGTTCTTTATCTTCCTTGGTTGCACAAAACTCTTATCTATTGAATATTACTTTGAAAGCCTTCAGTTGTGAAAAACCTTTTTGAGCAAAGAGTGTTCCTGTTTTGAAACTTCTACAAAAAGCTTTTTGTGAAACTATTTGCCAGGTGTTCTCTGACCAAGAACAAGTTTGCCAATTTCAATTATGATCTATCTTTATGCATCTCTATTGTGACTGCTGTACTTGGTTGCAAGCTAAGTTATATAATGGTGAGTTGCTTTCTTCTATGAGTTGTGCAATGGTAAGTGTGATGCTTCTTGTTCGTATTCTTTTATCGACACTTCACTCCATAAACCTGTGTACATGTTTACTGAGCTCAGTAGCTTGGGGACAAGCGAAGTCTAAGCTTGGGGGAGTTGATACGCCCAATTTGCATCACCATTCTATATCATAATTTACCTCTATTCATTGATATTTGTCTTATTATGAGGTAGTCTTATGGCTTTTCATCTGTTGATGCATGTTGGATGATTCTTGGAGGATGGACTGCCGGAGTCTGGATTCTGATGGAAAAGAAGGTGTTTCGGTGCAATTTCGTGAAGATCAGAAAAATACCAGAAAAATATGGAAACATATTATTTTACCTGAGGACGAAGGAAACCAGAAGGAGGAGCGAAGGGGGGCCATAGGGGGCCCACACCCCCTAGGCACGGGCCCACCTGAGGCCGTGCCTAGGGCAGGTGTGGGCCACCTGCCCGGCCTCCGACTCTCCCCCTTCGCCTATATCACCCCTTCGGAACCCTAAGCCTCAGGGAGCAACCACAGATATATTTCCGCCGCCTCTGGGGGGCGGAAAACACCGAGAGAGAAAGATCTCTCCGGCAGACAGATTTCTGCCGGGGGAATTCCTTCCCGGAGAGGGGAGACCGTCGCCATCAACACCATCATCAAGCTAGGATTTATCGAGATCAGCATCATCATCATCCACACCATCATCTCCACCAGCACCATCATCACCACTCCGTCTCGCTATAACAATTGTGTTGGATATTGCTTTAGTTCTTAGGGGAAACTTTCTCGGTGTTAATTACTATTGTAGTTGATGCTTGTGAGTGGAACCATTGGATTATTATTTATGTTCATATTGTTATCCATTACCATATCATCTTTGATCTTGATCCATATGATGTCTTGTGAGTAGTTCGTTGTGTTCTTGAGGACATGGGAGAAGTCATGTTGTTAGTAGTGAATCTGTGGTGAGTTATTATTCAACGGTTTAGTATTTAAGTTGTGGTGCTATTCTTCTAGTGGTGTCATGTGAACGTCGACTACATGACACTTCACCATTTATGGGCCTAGGGGGATGCATTGTGTATTTGGCTACTAATTGTGGGGTTGCCGGAGTGACAGAAACCTGAACCCCCATTAGGACACCTTTGCACAAGGGAGTGTAGGATCTCAGAGTTTAAGGCTGTGGTTAGATTTATATCTTAATTATTTTCCTGTAGTTACGGATGTTTGTAGGGGGTTTAATCACAAGTATGTATGTATTAGTCCTAGGAAGGGCGGTATGTTAGCACAGGTTCACCCACACAACACTTACGAACACCAGAGAAGAGTACTCAGCTATTTGTAGCGAAAGCACTTGACAGAATTCCCATGTGTCATCGAGAACGTTCGGTCCTTATAAGTATTTCCACCGGCTTGTTCTTTGCTAAGAAAGGACTGGGCCACTTGCTCCGTTTGTTTACTGTCTTTGTTACTTGCTCTTTGTTTTGTTTCCTTGTCAGAAAACCACTAAAAATCCGTTTGTTAAGTATTCACAAGGATTTCCTGCTCCATACCACTGTTCAGCACCTTCTTCTCCTCGTTGGGATGGACACTCCTATTTATCGAAAGTACTATGATACACCCCATATACTTGTGGGTCATCAACAGGACGGCTACACCACCCAGGCGCGGGCCCACCCTAGGCCGCGCCTGGGTAGGGTGTGGGGCCCCTGGCCGCCCTCCTGCCTCATCTCTTCGCCTCTAAGAATCCCCCGATGCCTAAACCCTAAGCACCCGATCAATATTCCAAGAAACCATCTATAGCCGCCGCAACCATCGTCCCTAGATCAGGGGGATCTGAAGCTCTTCCTGGCACCCTGCCGGAGGGGAGATCATCCCGGAGGCCTTCTTTTTCATCATGCCAGCCTCCGGTATGAAGAGTGAGTAGTTCCACCTTGGACTACGGGTCCATGTACTAGCTAGATGGTTGTATCTCCTCCTTTGTGCTTTCATGTCTAGATCTTGTGAGCTTCGTTCATGGTCAAGATCTCATCTATTTGTAATCATGCATGTTGTGTTTGCGGGGATCCGATGGATATTGAGATTACTATGTCAGATTGATTAATGGTTTTGTCTTATTGATTCTATAATGTCTGTGTTGTTTGTGATCTTGCATGCTCTCTGTTGTTAGTAGCTATCTTGGCCAAGTAGTTGCTAGTGACTCCAAGAGGGGGTATTTATGCTCGATAGTGGGTTCATGCCTCTATTTAATCTAAGGGAAGTGACAGAAATCTCCAAGGTTGTAAATGTGTTGTTGCTACTAGGGAAAAAACAACGGTCTCTTGTTCATGGAACAAGTGGATTGTTTACCTTACACACTTTGCTTAAAGGAGTTGTTTGTTGCTTGCAACTTAATACTGCAGGAGGTTCGGATGATAACCCAAAGGTGGACTTCTAGTCATAGATGCAGTTGGATGGAGGTCTATGTATCTTGTTGTATTTCCCAATTGAATCTCATAGGATCTTGATGTCTAGTATTGCATTGTTATGCCTTGCTCAGTCTTGTCAATTGCCCTGTTGTAATTTGTTTACCCTGCATGCCATGTTTGTTTATCTAAGGAGAACACCTCTAGTGAACTATGGACCCCGGTCCAATCTTTACCATTGATACATCCTCCACTGTTACCGTTTACTTGCTGCAAACCACTATTTCCTTCCACACCATACAGTTAATCCTTTGTTTTTAGCAAACCGGTGAGATTGACAACCTCACTGTTCGTTGGGGCAAAGTCTTGAGTTTGTGTTGTGCAGGTTTCCAAGTTGCTTGCAACACCTTTGAGATGTTTCCTTCCTCCTACTGTTTCGATAACCTCGGTTTCTTACTGAGGTAAAATTGTTGTTGTGCTGCATCATACCTTCCTCTTGGGGTCTCCCAACGAAGCTCTAGAGTGATCTGAGCCGCATCAAGCCTTTTTATGGCGCCGTTGCTGGCGAGGCTAAGGATGTATTCAAAAGGGGAGTCCTTCACAACCTTTCTCTTTACTTTGTTTTTGGTTTGCTTAGTTTCTTTTTTTTTGGTTTTGTTTGCCTCTTTTTATCAAAAACTCCAAAAAATAGTTTAGTTTGGTTTGCTTTACCTTATCAAAAACACAAAAAATAGTTCTCAGTCTAGTTATCGCCTTGCTCTAGCTCACCATGTTGTTCCCCAAGTTCACCCTGAAGGAACTTTCGATAGGTAGTGGCTCTATAATTGGGAAAGAAAATATTGAAGCATTCTTTAATCATGTTAGCAAGCATGAGCATATTGAGGATAGATCTATAGCAGAACTTGCTCCTAATTATGAAATTGATGCATATTGTTTAGTTCATATGTTGGAGGCTAGGTTTGTTAACCTAAACCCCATGATGCAAATTTTGTTTCTTAAACTAAAAGAAGAAAAGGATGCTGAAAAGAGAGATTTTATTCTTGTAACTTTACTAAAAGAGTTCAATGATGTTGTTAAGGAAGCCAAAAAGGTCTTTAAGCATTTTAATATGCTAGGATCATGTGTAGATGTTATGGGTACTCTAGATAAAACTAAACCTAGAGAGGAATTTAAGATACCCATCCCCTTTAAACTTGTTGGGATGCATGAAGCCTCTCAAAAGAATTTTGATTAGATTGTTCCTGAAAATCCTTTCGATGAAAGTAGTGAACCAATGAGAGATGAGAAGGGATACTCCAAAACTCATTTGGATTAGATACCTTTCCTAGTTGAAGAAATTGCAAGCATTGATCTTAATTCTTCATTTGAAAATACTTGGTTTCTTGCTTCTTGTGCCTAACTTAAAGGCGTTAAAGAAAGTACTTGTTGGGAGATAACCCAAGAGTTTTCTTGAGTCTTGGAAGTTATTACTTCAGTAATGACCTCTCCTTATCCTTTTTGTTTGCTTTTTGTGCTAAGAATGACCTCTAATGAGAGGGAAGTAAGATTTGGGGAGTTGTTGTCCCGAAACAGATTTCTGTGCTTCACCATAAAAATTCGTGAGGAGTCTATGTACGTCGGATTGAGCTGAAAATTTACAAATAAATCCCCCAGTATGTTAGGTAACTTTCTTTAGTTCAACACTTTTTAATTTGAGGAACAGAAGGTCTTCTGAAAAATCGGTGTCTACCTGCTGGTCTGTTTTGGCAGATTTCTGCCATTGTTTGCATTTGCTTCTTATTGGTTCATTTTTGGGTTTTTTTTTGGAAATTGAGATTTTTGAAGGAATTGATACAGTAGCTTGTGTTTTTAGTGAAAGTTTTCTGTTCTAAAGCTAAACCCAAGGGTCTATTATATTTTGAATGCACTAATGTTGCTAATGAAGATTGTGTGAAGTTTTGTATGAAGGAAAAATTTTAGGTGTAGAGAGAAAATGATGTAATGAGATGAAGAATGGACAAAAGCTCAAGGTTGGGGATGCCACCCTGGTGTCACCCCAAGAAATATCCAAGAGGTATAAGAGTGAAAGATTGGGGATGCCCAAGGCATCCCCTTCTTCATCAATAAAAAGCTCATGTCTTTCTAGACACTTTGTTTTTATTGTTTCATACACTATTGTGTTGTTCTTGGAGCGTCTTAGTTTTTGTTTTCTCTGCTTAGTTTGCTTAGTTTGATTGAATAAAGTAGTTTGGACCCCCCATTCTCGCTATGTTGTTTCAAATAAGTTGTTAGTGTTGGAAAGGAGTAGAAAGTTCTTGCTTGAAATAGTGCAAGAGGAGCTTGCTTCGACTGTGACTTAGACTTTAGCATGTCATGCTAGGTGTTGTTTCGACCTTATGCTTAGTGATTATTGTTGTAGCATGACTTGATCCATACAATTGGGATTGCTTAGTGTGCCTTGAAAGAATCATGCGTTGTCTTAGCATATAAAAGCATAGTATTGTGGTATTCTCCTTTGATGCTTTGTTTGGGTTGACTTGGCACATGCTCACACCATGTTATGACTATGAACAAGTCACCATAGCCTCTATGATCATTTACTCCTTGACTTGTAGTACCACTCTATGCTTTGATTAGTAATATTTTGTCGCTCAACATGATTATGGCCATTATTGCTCTCTTAGTTGGTTGTTCCCAGTATTTTGCTAGCCTCCACTTTATGAGTAAGTTCTATTCATGCTTCCAACTCCCAAGAAACCAAGTTATTCCAAAGTGTCCACTATAAATTCCTATGCATGGTGTGTTACACCATTCCAAGTATATTCTTGTTTTGAGCTATCTTCCAATTAAAAAAGTATTTTGTTATGTGAAAACTTAGTGATTAAAGCTCTCACAAACTTATGGCACACTTTATATTTCTTGCCCCTAATAAACTTGAACCATTGTGTCATCTATGTTGTATATGCTTGCACTTATATGTTGGAATTAATAGAACCGTGTTGTCACGGGAACGCTTTCAACATTGCACTTGCACTTTGTACACAGTTGATATCATGCTCTTTTGTCTATGGATGTCGTTAGTGTGAAATAAAATGGGATCTTGTAAGTCCATGGAGTTATGTATGTGTGTTAGAGAAACGCCTGGGCCGCTAGCCTAAGCCATGCCTAATCATGGTGGAAATTTGCAGCATCACCATAATGACATCTATGAAGCTTTCTTCTTATAAAAAAGGAGACATATTGAAAAGAGGAAAGAGAGAAAAAAGCACCATTTTCCCATGGTAAATAAGAAGAATGCTGAGATGCTCATTGTCTGCTTGCCTTCTCATTTTGGTTATGGGATAGCTCCTGTACCATGTGCAAGGGGTACCCCGTTGGCGGTTCTCTATGATACACATGTACTTACTATGACAAGAACTTACAGGTGACTAAAGTTAAGTACCTTCCTCTTAGGGTCTTACAGAGGGAAAACTTGCTGATGTGATGCATCATACCTTCCTCTTGGGGTCTCCCAACGAAGCTCTACAGTGATCTGAGCCGCATCAGCTGGATATGTGGTAGGCAATGGAGGTGGCGTGGCTGGTCGGCGGTGGCGTGCTGAGGCTGGAGGTGAGACATCTGTTTCCTAATTTCTATAATAAATTTGATACTCATTTTAGGCGTGTTTTTGTTGTAGTGTTATAAATATGAAATTTGTGTCACCCTTGGTTGTTTAAATTTCTAACCGCATGAGCATCAGTCTAAGGCAAGACCAGTCACTCTCCACGCTTGTGATATAAGCATAAATATTTGTATTATGTCAATTCGTTGCTTCAACAAGCATCTAATCTGTGTTGCATGCTTTTTATTGTTGCTAGCCTCTAATACATAGCTTTTGCCCTCCTCCGCCTTTTCTCCCAGCATGGCCCTAGATTTGTTGGTGAGGTACATCATGGCGGCGGTGCTACTATCATCGGCGCAACATCCTAATCGTTTGTCATGATCCAAGACTCTGGTGAAAATTATATGCAATGCCTGATATTTCTGAAATTTGATAATTATGGTCTGCAACTAAAGCTGCATAATAAGAACAATTTCATTATTGTACTTTCATAATTTATTCTTTCATCGAAACCAAATTTGGATTTGTATCCTATTAAGTAATAATGCCCAATTATCTATTTCTTGGATTATTTTGTTATGACATCTTGGCTATTTACATTCCGGCTTTTTGAGAAGGAGAAGGATCTTAATAATGCGTTTGTTCACTACCACGTATAAGTTTATTAGATTTGGGGAATGTTCACCATGTATGTCTTTTTCTATTGATAGAAAACTTTGAGCAAGCCATGTGTTTATTCATTTATATTTAGTTTACTTGTATAAGTAGTTAGCTGCTATTTGCTTTTCTTGCGAAATTCATACTATTTCATTTTGTTTAGATGGAAAAGTAACTGGCAGTAGATAAGTAATATCAGATTTTTGTTGTTAAACATTTTTCTGTTTTGTTTCATGAAGCATAGTGATGCTCTCTTATTATTGCGCACTATCGAAAACAGTCTTGAAGTAATGCCTTATGTAGAAGGTATATAGTCTCCATGCTAACTAATTTTGTGTATCGGGTCTTCCTGTTCTTTACGTCTTTCTGGATATAGTGTTCCATCTTGGATATTGTTCCTATTCTAGAACATGTTAGGATGAGTGTTGTCCATCATATCGATGTATCATAGGAATACCATATCAATAAAATATATCAATCTGGAAGATCAGACCCTGAGCTAGAACCTAGAATATCTTTATGCTTATTCCAGTATATATGGGGAGTAGTATATGATGAAATCTCATATATCCTTTGTTTCGATCCAAATGTTATTTATCTATCCTGAAATCTCCGAAGTACAACGACCTTGGAGAATATGCAGATGAAGGTTGCATTTAGATGGACCTTGGAGAATATGCAGATGAAGGTTGCATTTAGATGTCCTTATCATGTTGCTATTTGAGTCAGTCTGCTGCTAGGATATCATGCCAGCAATAGCATCCGTATATTCTATATGAATTCTCCCGGGCCATATTCTCAATAATTATGCATGGCACTTTGAGTACAGGTTTGCTGAAAATTTGTGCTCCTAAAAAGCTAGGGCTTGGGGAGAAAAAATGTTATCTATTGTTTGACAAATTATGACAGTAGATCCAGAGTCTTTCATACTATATATATATATGATCTGGTCTACAAAGTTTATAAATAGTTATTCTGTCGAGTGTTAAATTTTAAATAATATGTAAATCAGTGATAGATTAGCATCATAGTCATTCGTGTCTCCAAATCTTAGCTTGCATTTTTTTTTGCTTTGCCTACCGTAAAGTCATCTAGATAGTTGTTGTAAGTCACATTTTGTGCCATACTTATCTAGAGCATATAATGGAGTTTTCAGTGAATTGTTTCACGGTTTCTTTGCAAGTATATCGGGTATATCGTGTCTATTTAGAAGGATTACACAATATGCCTATTTAATCACTATAATATATGTGTCCTATAAAATGCGTGTCCCCATACATGGAAGTAAGGAGTGGGTGTCTTCTTTATAGCAGGAACGACAAGCCCCAAAAACTAAAATAGTTTTTCTGAAACGGAGGCAAAAGCTTTGCCTCATATGATTGATTAAGAAGGAGGTTAAAACAAAGTTTGGTTACAAGCGAGCAACAAGAAGTGCCCGCAAAAACAAAAGCCTACTTTCCCGGCATGATAGATCCCAAATGTTTTGCCCCGGCCAAGACCCAAAGCCTCGCCTCCTCCTTGATTTTTTGGAGTATCAAAGTTGGCAAGGTAGATATCTTGCGGAAGACCCTCACATTTCGTTCGTTCCAAACCTCCCACGAGACTAGCATGAGGAGAGACTCCATAGATTTCCTCCTAGTGTCATTTGTGAACAAAGCTAAATTCCACCAATCTTCAACTGAGTCACATAAGACCCAACTTGTAGTGTCGATATGGTGGATCCCAAGCCAATGAACCACAAAGTTCCAAATCCGGATGGTGTAGCGGCATTTGAAAAGAAGATGTGCCACAGATTGGTCCTCCCTCTTACAAAGTTGGCAAAGGCCACAATTTGGCCTTCCTCGCCTTTGAAGGCGCTCGGCTGTCCAAACCCGGTCTTGTAGGATTAGCCACGCGAAAAGCTTGCACTTGGGAGGGGCCCAATTTTTCCAAATCAACTCCGGCATCGGAGAGCGGACGATGCCTTCAAATTGTTCTTTGTAAGCAGAGTTTGCCGTGTAGATCCCCGAGCTAGTAAATTTCCAACAAATGTCATCCGCCACCCCTTCCTGAAGATGCACCTCTCTAGTCATAGTCCAAAGTACCACAAACTCGGAGATGTGTTGAGTAGTGAGACCTTCGGTTGTATTTATGTTGTTTATCCAATAAACATCGGTGAAGCCCTTTTTAACGGTAAACTTCTTGCGAGTTGATAGCTCAAAGATGGACGGTGCAATATCCTTTGGTTTCCTCCCATGGAGCCACGGCTCATGCCAAAAGCTCGCAATGGCCCCATCCCCAATGGTAATAGTGGTTGCCGCATAAAAGAACTCCATGTCCGCCTTTGGCAAGCTGATGAACAGTTACAAACTAGATCAATACCGATTAGAATAAAATGTCATAGTTCACGCTGTTCTTAGTTTATTCAGAAACATGTAAAAGATCGGCAGTTGGTGTGGTCATGAACCATTCTCTTTGTTCCTCAAAAGATGCATAAAATAGGTTAGTCTTTTTAGAAAATTTGTGTGTGGAGTGGGCGATAAACAAGCACTGATATATGTAGGTCATGTATTTTCTAATGATCCAAAGTCTAACATTAATTATTTCTGTAATTCTGCAGGCCTAGAAGACTAACCTGGAGAAGACCCAGTCAGCCACAACCAACATCAGGGAAGGCCGGAAGAAAGAACAAGGTGGTTCGCTTGTCCTCTTGATGAAGTGTGCGGCCACGTCTTTGTGTTCATGCTGATGCTCTGGAATAGACTGTAGAAAGTAGAGTACCATGTAGGAAATCCGGTTGATACAAACTAAAGTATCCTTAGATTCATAAGGTTGTTTCGCTCTTCTAGAGGAGATCACTATAAGGTTTGCGACTGAACATTTGTTTTGATGATTGCCCGTGACAGAACAGAACCGTTCGGCCATGGTCGGTCATTTGGCATGGAGTTAATTGCAAAAAATACAATAATTGGGGTTAGGGTTTTAAAAAACTACGACTTTTCGGGTTTGCTCCAAAAAACTACAACTTTTAGGGTAGCTCACTACTAAGAACTACAACTTCTGTGTAACAGGGCAATTAGCCGGTTTGATCACAATTCTAATAGGGTGGCCCCACATATTTTTCTAAAAAACACCTTCATCTATTGCATATCCTAATACCATGTCCCTTCCCACATGTCGTCCATCCGCCGCCGCTGCTCCGGCCGACCGCATCCATCTGCCGTCACCACTCCCGACGTGCGTGCGGGACGTGCCGGCGAGTTGCTTCCCGGCAGGCAAGCCTGCGTGGTCCAGCGAGGGCGTAGGGGGGGAGCTGCTGCGGGGCCCTACCGCGCGCAGGGTAGCGAGGGAGCAGGGGGCGAGCTGCTACGGGCCCTACCTCTCGTGGGGAGGCTAGCTGCTGCGGGCTGGCGAGGGCGCGGGACGAGGTGGCAAACCTCTGCCCGGCCGGCGACGCCGGTGAGCCTGGACGGGCCAGCGAACTGCTGCGGGCTAGAGGTTGTAGGGCCGCGAGCTTCTGCAGGCCAGCGAGGGCACGGGGCCAACGAACTGCTGCAGGCGACGAGGGCGCGGGTGCTCGTTGGTGAGCGCCGCGGCCATCCGCTACGCTACGCCCAGCGTGCTCCTTGCGTGAGCTTCAGCCGGCATAGTTTCGTCGACGCATAAAGAAAAGAAAAAGAAAGAAGAAAAGAAAGAAAAGAAAAAAAACAAAAATTAAAATGAGTAATTCTAAGATTAAATTTGCAATAGAACAAAGGACTATTTTACAAAATACACATGCCACGTCAGCCTGACAGTGGGCTATCCATGTCAAAAACATAATCAACTCGGGTTAAAACGATGCATATGCGGTGTTAGTAGTTTTTTGGGACTATTAGGCACAAAAGTGATAGTTTTTACAACAAATCTGAAAAGTCGTAGTTTTTTAAAACCCTAGCCCTAATTATCATAGTTTTTTACAATTAACTCTTTGGCATGAGACTGGGGGCTGAACATTTGTCAAGGCGAATACTCATGTCAGAACAGAACCAGGTGTCTGTGGTGGGTCATTTGGCATAAGACTGGGTGCTGAACATTTTTCAAGGCGAATACCCATGTCAGAGAACAAAACCAGGTGTCCATGGGGGCGAATAACCATGTCAGAACAGAACCAGGTGTCCATGGTGGGTCATTTGACATGAAACGGAGAATATCTCTAGCAATGCCCTGATAGTGTGTCTGGCAATAGACCACCACTGGGAGCGCCCAGACAATGTGCCACCGTGCTGGGGGTGTTTGGGCCAGCAGTGCTCCCAATACAGACCGACCAAGTGCCGAGTAGTCTTCTTTGTTTCTAAAAAAACACTCATTGAATTTTCTATGCAATTTATTTATTGTAGCAGATGGAAACCGGTTTACTGTAGCTTGTTTCAGTTCATTCGGCATAGCCAAACAAGATCCTGGAGGTGCCAAGCCGGTTCTTACGTTTTGGGACTGGCATGGGAGGCTTGGTTCTTACGTTTTGGGACTGGCATGGGAGTGTCGGACAGTAGACAATTTATTACAAGACGCCGAACAATGGCAGGTTATTGAGCGGGTGGCTGCGAAGCGATTTTATGTCCGGTGCCAATCCGCGTATTGGGAAGGCTATTAAACGCGCATCAGGAGATGCTCTACTGATATGATGTATAATAGTGTATGATACTATCTTTATAATACATGATATTGCATTATGGTATTATATAATAGTATCATACTAGTACTATATTTAATGATTCGTAGAATCTCAATATAAAATTGTGTACAAGATTTATTTGTATGAGGATTTTCAAGTTTTACGTGCCATGATACGATATCTACATATGATACTTTAACCATCTTTTTCTTTATTAATTATTGTGCCACATCAGATTTTTGATAACATAACATGTATAATATTAGCTATGATACTTTCACTAGAACAAGCCTAACGAGAGTATATTTCTCTTTTGGTTGTGTAGAATTTCAAGAGCGGAACCTAATGAATATACTTATATCTACCTAAAAATTCAGACATCTCATATTTGTCAGGCAGTTACGAGCAGGCTTTACTTTAACTTTCGGTATCATGCAACAAGATTGATTGTCACTAATTTAAAAGGTTAATGCATTTGAGAAAAGAGAGAAGAATAACATTTGTTGATATCCTAATTGGAAAGGATAAAGATTATGCGGTAAAAAAATTGGGATTCTTCGCGCCGGGTGCTCTGTGCCTCATCGGGAGATCAACTGGGGGAACTTCGCGCCGCCTCGGGTGCACGTCTTCTTCTGGATTCTGCGTTTGGGACGGACAAGGACAAGCATCCACCCGTTCCACTTGGGTGCGTCCCCTCTCCGCAGTGTCCCTTCTGCCCAGCGTTTCGGAGGACCTGGACCACTTGTTTGTTCGGTGCCAGTGCCTCTTGGCCCTCTGGGAGCATCTCGTGGGCGGGCTTCGGCTGCCCCCTGACGCGGATGTTGCCAGGCTACTGTCTGCCCTCTCCGCCCGGCTCCCCCGCATGCACGTGTCTACCCTCCACGCCGTTATGCTTGCCACCCTCTGGTCGGTCTGGAAGTCGCGTAATAGCATGGTGTTCGACGGCGTTTTCCTCAGGACCAGTGAGATCGCTGCCCTGATCGGGGACCGCCTGCGCCTGTGGGGCGTGCGAGCTCCCGACAGGATCGACCTCGGCCCTCTCCGCAGCTGGTGTGCGCGTGTAGCTTAGCCAGCCCGCCACCTTTTTGTGTTCCTGGGCGGTGGTATGCCACCTCCGCGCGTCGTGTCCCATGACGCCGCTACCATGTACCAGACCCCTTTTTAATTGAAAACGAGACCGCGTTCAAGTGGGCTATCGCCCCCTGTTGCACCCTCAAAAAAATTGGGATTCTAAACGTTGGGATTACATGGTCCTAGAAGTAATTTGGTGAAACTTCTGTAAGCATAGGAAGGATAAATTTTTCCTAACCATGGTCTACGATGTACTCTTTCAAGATTTTGTTCGGTATCAGCTCAAGTGGTATGGACATGGCAAAGTGTCTGCAATTGTTATTAGCGTAGCAAAACAATTCTACAACGTACCAGATCGAAATGCAGACGGCGAGTGGAAACTCGCTTGTTCATCTAGTATAACACGGTTTTTTCATAAAATCCACATAAGCGTTGTAACAGCTGCAGCAGGGCTTTTTTTCTTGAACTACCTTCGGCAGGTCACTAGGGTGGAATAGGGGAGAAGACATGAACTGGATTGATACCATCTGAGAGATAGATAAGTAGTTTTTTAAGTTAAATTCATCGTTAGACAAACTTGCTTAGCGAATTCAATACGACCATCGTACACTAGGAATACGAGTTTACGGTCACCGAAGACGTGTTGCAGCGTCACTCGCGGTCACCACTCGCGTCGTAGAGAAGTATTTGACGACATGGCGAGCTGAGGATCCACTGCCAGATAACTTAATATATGCATAAAGAATAACTATTTATAGGAGGTTTTTTTTGCAAAACGACCGTCCTTCCCTAGGTCCTGCCTCTTCTACTGCTGCTAGATCTCCGAGGTGTACAACGACGGCGGCTGCAGCAAGCGCTTGGCTCTGGTGAGCTCGAGGATCCTCCTCGCCCTCATCTGGCTGGCCCCGTCCCCGACGCTCTAGCGGTAGATCACCCGCTGCAAGATGTCTACAACCTCCGGCGCGAACGCCCGCCAGAGGAACAATGCCCGGTACCACACCGGCATGTCGGCCGTCGCAGATGGCGTCCACGATTGTCGTGCTGGTGTCATGGCAGATGCCATGAGTAGGCTTAAGTTGGGGGCCGAATAGACGCTTGTGGTAACCGGAGAGGGAGTGCACGGTCTAGCCGCGCACGAAGAACAAGATGAACTCTCCACACTTAGGATTTTTATTGATCCGAGAAGTTTACAAGTGCTCTTTGAGCTGTTTGAGCATAGCCTAAGGGCTCTAGTTTCCTCCTCGGTCCAACCTCCTCCAACCCTAGCTATGCCCCTTCTTATATAGGTGTTGGCCAGCTAGGTTACACCCTTTGGGTTCTAAGGTTACTATTTAGATCTTGGTCCTTACTGTACAGGCCGGGTCACGGGCTAGCCCTGAGCCCCTCGGCCCAGTCCATAAAGCTAGACAGCTAACGTGTAACATCCTGATTTTTATGGGTCTAATTTTTTTTTATTTTTATTTCTTAGCAAAGGATGTTGCGGTGTAACAAAATGAAAGAATATTTTTTTTTTAATTAAAGTTTACGAAATTAATTCCAAGCTTTTTGAAATTAATTTAACCAAAGGAATAATTGATCCTCACATTGTTTCACCAATTCGTTTCAGTTGTTTTTATTTATTTATTTCTGAATTGGTTTCCAGGCATACACATGCACACGTGCATGCATGGTGCATGCAGCACTCATCATGTCGTGCTTCGCTTTTCTCTTTCTTCTACTCATCTGATTACTATTCTCTCCTCTTCTATTTTATTTCCTTCTACCGATGAATCAGCCCAACTAGCTAGCCCAATCGATCCAGGCCGGGAAAAATCAGTCGAACGGCACAGCCAGCAGTTGGACGTCCATTACGGTGCAGAGTCGGAGTCCGTACCCAGCACGCCAGACGCGACGCGTGATCTCGTCGCCTCCGATTCTTCCGTTCGCCGCAAACAGCATCGCGTCTGCCTACAAAAGCCACAGAACGTTGCCCTCTTCTCGTTTCCACCCCACTGCCGCCACCTAGAGCCCTAGCTCGAAAAAAACGGATCTAATCTCGCGAAGCTCCACGAGGCCGCCGCCGAACGCCGCTCGCGTTCCCGACGAATCCGGCCACGGAAGAAGGAGCAGCTGCGCCGCAAGAAACAAGAGGAGGAGGAGGGCTGATTCGTGGAGCCAGAAGGACAAGCCGCGGATCACGTTCGACGTACTCGCCCGCCGTTCCAGCTCGGTTCATCGCCTTCCGCGGACGATCGTGTCGCGCTCGGTAAGCTCCAGCAGAAATCCTTGCACACACGCGTTAGTCTAGATGTGACCTACCTCCTAGACATGATTTCTAGACATAGTTTCGTAGTTTGTACGGTTGCCGGTGAACCGAATGCGGATCAATGGCATGGACGTGTAGACAGCTTTTCATACCTCGTATTCGGTCAGGCTTCATATAGAAAACATGTCAGATTAGTCTAGGAACCCATCAGCTGCCTTAGATTGAGGATACGTCGTACTGTTAATCAAAATATTTTTATAATACACGAGGCCGCACATATTTCTTTGCTCCTGTACTGCATATAATTGGGATACTTGTTGCTAGGTTCCAGCGTGCTTAGATTTGTCTAGTTTGAAGTATGTACAGCACCTGCAACTTGCATGTTTAGTTTCACGGAGTACGTGTTGCCAGAGGTATCGCTGCTAGCTGCTAGCTGCTAGCTGGTACATATTCTTATTAGTCTAGTTGATCTTAATTCATACAGTCGTTTTCACGCATAGATACAGTCATTTAGACCCTAACTAAGTTCTTTCTTACATGGTTATACGTGATGTTAATTAGGCTGGTTAGCGTCAGTGGATCTGTCAGGTTGTTTGTTTAAACTAGTACCGTTTGTTCTTGTTGCTAGTAGTCTAGATGCACCCAGGACAGCTTACTCGTACGACCTAGTTTAGTGCATGTTACTCTATGAGGGTTATATCTATACCATCTAGTCTAGTTCAGCGTTTCATTATTGCATGTGTGTAGCATCTGCATGCTTCTACTATTGCAAGTGTATGTGTAGTGGTATGCCCAGATGGCATATAGTTTGTATTTATTCGGGGCATCGCATATTGAAAACTATGTCACCTATAGTGATTTTATTAAATACATATTATTTTTTCTATTGTATGATTATTAGTCGATGACGATAGACCGACATTTATATACCCCGACCGTACAAACGTCGCAAGCCTATTTGGATCTTTTTATCTGGATCTTATTATTTGGATTTTATTTGTGGTTATTCGAAGTTTGTATTTATGTGTGGTTTATCGTTATGACGAGTAGAGAGTGACGAGTTCGATCAGAATCAAGACTACGGGGAAGATCAGAACAACAACAACGAAGGCATGCCCCTTTCATAATTATCCTATGTTTTACAAGTGCACCTTATTTATTGTTTTACAAATATTACTGCTATTTTGGATACACACATACCTTGATACACCTGTCGCCATACACTACCCTGAGTAGAGATTATATAGTAATCCTGTTAGAGTAGATTGCTTAGCCATGCTCAATAATATTTAGGATCCTTGATCTTCCCTCTTCGGAGGAATTGGATGACCCTCGGGTCGCATATACACTTTTGAAACTTGTTGAGCTCGCTGAGCTAGCCGATGTTGCTTCCTTCTACTCTATTCTACTCTGGGTGAAACTTACCATCTAAACACTGGCGCGGGCGACAGCTGGATCAAAGGAAGGAGGGATTGGCTGCCCTTCACTAGATGGAGGGAGCAATCCGTCGTCCGTGCCGCATGAGGGCCTAATAAGTCTTGGATTTGAAGATTGTGACCACCGTACAACCACATGCTATAATGGGCACTGGCTTGGTTAAGTAGGTTAGTCAGCCTTAGGTGTCGATGTCGCCGTACCGCTGATGAGGTGTCTGCCTACGGGGGAGCCTTGCACAGATGGGGGACCGGTTTGGGGACATACTCGCCTGCGGCGCTGCACCGGTGGGCTCGTCACATCTTTGGGGGATCTAACTAAAATACCTTGTCACCATTCCGATTTGTCGGTACACCAAATGGTGTGTACTAAACCAGCGGCCACTGGTGGGCAACAAGACGGGGTTGTGTCGTGTGGGAAAAGTGTACAACCTCTGCAGAGTTAAAACTATTCGAATAGCCGTGTCCACGGTCATGGACAACACATGAATCCTTCTTGACATACGGGAACCTGTCTTGCTACTTCTCTCTTTGCCTCTATCCTTTTCTTGGAATCTGATGAAGTAGGTGAGTTGTCGAGGACAACCACAATGATGAGAAACACCACATTGATGATAAAACATGTTTTCGTCAAAACTTGCTTTTATCAAAACCATCGAGTTGCAAATAAAATTGGCTTTTATGCAAAAGAACCATATGACCTCCACATAAAGCCACATGTAGTTACATCAGGTTTTGCATAAGGGGTATGTTGAGTACTCTATGTACTCATGGCAATACTTTTGTTGAAATCCAGAATACTATGAAGGGGAGGACTACGACTACTATGATGACGCTGATGAGTGAGGCCTCGTGGACTACATCGACTGCCTGTGGCTGAGATGGAGTCATCGCAAGATTTTATTTCCGCTGTGTTTCTGGTTGTAATAAATGTCACAAGACATTATACTATGTGGCTATTGCTATTCAAACTTTGTAATAATTACTTTTGAACGTTATGCAATGGTGTTCATTTCGCTGTGTCGTCAACTTGATCTTGGGATTGACGAGATGCACAGGAGGTCTGGAGGTTAAATTCCGGTCCTCACAGAAGTGGTATCAGAGCCGACGTTGACCTAGTCGCGTGGCCTTAGTTAGAATGGAAAGCCCTAGTATCCTACTTTATACTAAAGCTATATGTTACAAATAAAAAAAATATGTTTCTTGCTATAACTTGTCTACCTTATTTTGGCTTCTACAAAATTTTGATACTGATCATACTTGTCTTATTCAAATATTCGTAGATGGCCATTTTCTCGACCCGCAGGATTGAAGAGTTCGGCAACCTGGGACGGGAGTTTCGTGACATGCTCACCCATTTGGGCTATGAGCGTGACCCGGAGGCTACTGGACGTACCCGACAGTCACTTTGGGATGAGGAATACGTGAGGGTGACTCTAGTGGTGTACCCTAGTCTAACCTCGCCTGGACGTCGTGAGAGACTTAGGGGGTACACGTTCAATGCGATCGGAGAGGACTTCGCAGAGGGCACCATTGGCACCATTCGCGAGGCACTACATAAGCTGGCATGGGATTACAGGGAGAAGCTCCGTGACACTCCGTTCCGTTATTTCGCCTATCGGAACGATGGAGGACAGCTACTCCAAGACGAGAGGTACCGTCAGGAGGAGGATGATCCCACGATCATTCACATGGCATCACTGAACTTCGGACTAGAACGCTAGTTGGTCATCACCACAAGGATGCTAGATGAAGCAATTCTCCGTGGCCACCGCTACCACGATCGAATTGACACTCTACGGGAGCAGCTCGCGGATGCCAACACAGCTTTGGACGCGGCTAATGCTGCTCGTGATGTTGCGGAAGTTGCTCGTGACATTGCTGAAGCTACCACGGAGGATGCCATCGTGGCGGTGCAGGCCGAGGTCACACGGCGACGCGACCGCAGTCCATGGCGAAGGGCGAGGGACCGGAGCTACAACAACCTGCACCTCAAGCCCCACAGCGCAGAGTCCGAAATCATCCTCGCATGATGGTCACTCGGACGAAGAAGAGCCTGCGTGCACAGAAGCGTTGCATCAAGCGTCGGCCTATCGTGGCGCCGTTTCTCGCTCTGCCAGCACCGGCGTCTGCACAACAAGGTCCGGCTGACAGTTCACAGGAAGAGACGGAGCCAGAAGAGCGCATTCCCGCTAGCTCGGAGGAGGAGTCCACCGATGAACCTTTTGACCCGTAGCCATGGAAGCAACGGAACAACCACATGTGATACCCGGAGTGCCTACACGGACGAGTATTAATATAGGGACCATGAGAGAAGACCTTTGTTGAGTTATTGTTAAATAAGTGTGAGAACTTGTTAGCTATTTTATCTATATACTTGGGTGTGCTAGTAGACTACCGATCTATGTATTATGCATGTGGTATAGCTAAATTCTCTTTGCTCGTTTGAACCATCGTGTGTGAGCTATGAAATTATTGTTTTTGGATTGGAGTTTTGTGGTTCTATTTGTCTCTCTGCCATGTTTGAAATTATTGGTGTGGGTTAGTCAATATTCCCTCTTATCTAATCCTAATGTGAACGACCACATGATGAATGCCAACAGAGGTCGTGGTCGCGGAGGACGTGGACGTGGTCGTGGACCAGCTTTCCAGGGGAACATCCCCGAAGGTGAAGTCCATGACACTGATACGGACACCGAGGATGAGGGAAACCAGCCGCCACCACCGCCACCGCCACCGGACATGGCGCAAGTGATGTTGATGCAAACCCAGTTACTGCAGCAGATGGCCGCTAATCTGGCAAACCAGAACCAGAACTTCAACCAGAATCAGAACCAGAACCAGAACCAGCCGCCACCGCAGTCCAAGATAGCTGAGTTCATGAGGACAAAGCCGCCTACATTTGGGGGGTCGGCTGATCCTATTGAGGCTGATGATTGGTTGAAGGACATTCGTCGGAAGCTCAATCTGGTGAATGTCAATGCTCAGGACCGTGTGAAGTTTGCTGCCCACCAACTCAAGGGAGTCGCCGCAGATTGGTGGGAGAACTACTATGATGCACATGATGATGCTGAGGGGATCACCTGGAATGAGTTTGCAGAGGCTTTCCGCACTACGCACATTCCTGCTGGTCTCATGGAACTGAAGCGGGATGAATTTCGAGCTCTAGTTCAGGGAAAGATGTCAGTTTCTGAATACTGGGACAGATTCACACAGTTATCTCGCTATGGGAAGGCGGATATCCCTACTGAAGCAGACAAGACTGCAAGGTTTCTGAGGGGATTAAACCCAGGTCTGAAGGATAGGTTGGTGTCTCATGATTTTCCCAGCTTCCAGAGTTTGGTCAACAAGGCAATTCTGCAAGAGAACTCCAAGAGGGAACTGGAGGAACACCGCAAGCACAAGGCACCACAGGGTCATGGGGCAGGGAGCTCACGTCAGAAGAACAATAACAACCCAGGTTATCGTGCACCAGCTCCCAAGCCGACAAATACTAATCACAACTATTCGCACAATGCATATCGTACTCCGAGAGCTGAAGTCGGAGGAAACCATGCCAACACTGCTGGAAAAGCATGCTACAACTGTGGCGTAGAGGGACACTTTGCTGCAGCATGCCCGAGCAAGAAGAACACGGGGCCGACACCAGTGAAGTTCAATTTGGGGTCTGCAGCCAAGACACCAGCAGCAGGACGTGGACGAGGCATACTGCCTACCCCAGGAGGCGCAGCTCACGCGTCAGGACAGCTAGGGCGTGGTCAAGTTAACCATGTCACGGCCGAACAAGCTCATGAAGCCTCAGATGTTGTTCTTGGTATGTTCCCAATCAACTCATGCTATGGTTCAGTACTTTTTGATTCTGGAGCTTCCCATTCGTTTGTTTCCAAGCAATTTGTTGAAAAACATCATTTGAAAACTGAGGGTATGAGTCAGGAGATGTCAGTACAATCACCTGGGGGAATTCTTAGGACAGGTTTAAGGTGTCCTAAAGTGATCATAACGATCGAAGGAGTAGAGTTTCTAGCAAACCTCATAGTGTTAGACTCTAAAGGGTTAGATGTCATTCTAGGCATGAACTGGTTAACAAGACACAAGGCTATGCTAGATTGTGGCCTTAGAGCGGTAACACTGACCATCCCTAATGGGACTGTGGTGGACTATAAACCGAAGTTAGCATCCCAAACCGCAGTGGATAGTATACTGAACAGCTTGAAGGAGATGGATGTGTCTAATGTTAGAGTGGTCAGGGAATACCTAGATGTTTTTCCGGAGGATTTACCAGGTCTTCCACCAGACCGTGAGATAGAGTTTGCTATTGAGTTAGTTCCAGGCACCACACCTATTGCAAAGAGACCATATAGAATGCCGGCAAATGAGCTAGCTGAGATGAAGAAGCAAATTCAGGAGCTTGTGGAGAAGGGATATGCTAGACCGAGCACCTCACCTTGGGGAGCACCGGTGTTGTTTGTGAAAAAGAAGGATGGTACCATGCGCATGTGTGTGGATTACCGTGCCCTGAATGAAGTAACCATCAAAAATAAATACCCTTTGCCAAGGATTGATGATCTATTCGATCAGTTGAAGGGAGCTTCAGTGTTCTCGAAGATAGATCTCAGGTCAGGATATCATCAATTGAAAATCCGACCACAAGACATACCTAAGACAGTCTTTGTGACTCGGTATGGTCTGTATGAGTTTCTAGTGATGTCATTTGGGCTCACGAATGCACCAGCTTACTTCATGAATTTGATGAATAAAGTGTTCATGGACTGCTTAGATAAGTTCGTTGTGGTGTTCATTGATGATGTGTTGATTTACTCTCATAATGAAGAAGAGCATGAGAAACACCTTCGGATTGTTCTCGAAAGGCTTAGAGAACATCAACTCTATGCCAAGTTTAGCAAATGTGAGTTTTGGTTGAAGCAAGTGGATTTTCTTGGTCATGTCATCTCAGCTGAAGGAGTAGCAGTTGATCCAGCTAAAGTGGAGTCGGTACTTAATTGGGGGCAACCAAAGAATGTGTCAGAGATACGCAGCTTCCTCGGACTTGCCGGATACTATCGCCGCTTCATAGAAGATTTCTCGAGGATTGCACGCCCGATGACGCAGTTGATCAAGAAGGACAAAAAGTTTGAGTGGACACCAGCTTGCGAGACTAGTTTTCAAGAGCTCAAGAAGAGATTAACGTCTAGTTCTGATCTTGCCTGATATCCGGAAGGATTTTGAAGTTTATTGTGATGCTTCCAAGCAAGGTTTGGGTTGTGTACTCATGCAACAAGGCAAAGTGGTGGCCTAAGCATCGAGACAGTTACGCCCGCATGAGGTGAACTACCCTACCCATGATTTGGAATTGGTCATAGTGCATGCCCTGAAGATTTGGAGACATTACCTTATTGGTAATCGCTGCGAGATATATACGGACCACAAGAGCTTAAAGTATATTTTCACTCAGCCTGATTTGAATCTGAGACAGAGGAGATGGTTGGAATTAATCAAGGACTATAACATTGGCGTCAATTACCACCCTGGTAAAGCCAATGTCGTAGCGGATGCGTTGAGTAGAAAGGTTTATTGCAATAACCTGACGATTCAGAAAGCTCAACCAAAGTTGCATGAGGAATTCAGAAAGTTGAACCTGAATGTTAGCCTTGCTGAGAATGAAGAGGTGCTAGAAGTGAAGTTCACTCTAGCAGATCAAGTTAGAGAAGCTCAGAAAAATGACAAGGCAATTGAAGAGATTCGAGCGAAGATCAAGTTAGGGGAAACACCTGAATACAAGGAGGATGAAAAAGGAAGCATTTGGTTTCGAAATCGTCTACTGGTACCGGACCAAAAGGAGCTTAAGGATTCGATTATGAAGGAAGCACACGAATCAGCATACTCCATACACCCGGGGAGTACGAAGATGTACCATGATCTTCAGGACAGTTTCTGGTGGTCTAGCATGAAGCGGGAGATTGCGGAATATGTGTCTCAGTGTGATGTATGTCGAAGAGTCAAGGCTGAGCATCAGAAGCCTGCAGGATTACTTCAACCACTCAAGGTTTCTGAGTCAAAATGGGAAGAAATCGGGATGGATTTCATTACAGGACTTCCTAGGACATCGTCAGGATATGATTCTATTTGGGTCATCGTAGATCGATTAACCAAGTCAGCTCATTTTATTCCAGTGAAGACTACATATAAGGGTGAGAAATTGGCCGAATTATACATGGCTAGAATTGTCTGCCTGCACGGAGTTCCTAAAAAGATAGTGTCTAATCGAGGTACTCAATTTACCTCCAGGTTTTGGAAGAAGGTACATGAGGTCTTAGGGACACAATTGAATTTTAGCACGGCTTATCACCCACAGACGGACGGACAGACTGAACGAGTGAACCAGATCTTGGAAGACATGCTTAGGGCATGCGCATTGACTTGTCAGCGCACTTGGGATAAGAGTTTGCCATATGCAGAGTTCTCTTATAACAACAGCTTTCAGGCAAGCTTGGAAATGTCTCCATTTGAATTTTTGTATGGACGGAAGTGCCGCACTCCACTCAATTGGCATGATGTGGGAGAGAACCAGGTATTTGGACCTGATACCCTAGAGGATGCAGATAAGCAAGTAAGGATGATTCAGGAAAGGCTACGAGCTGCTCAATCTAGACAGAAAGTTTACGCCGACAAACGTCGTCATGATTTGGCATTTAAGAAGGGTGATGATGTGTACCTGAAGGTATCCCCACTTCGCGGAATGCGCCGTTTCGGACTCAAGGGGAAGTTGGCACCACGATATATTGGACCCTTTACAATCACTGCCCGTCGTGGTGAGGTCGCATATGAGTTGGACTTACCGGAGAAATTATCCAAGGTACATAACGTGTTCCATGTGTCTCAGTTGAAGAAATGTTTTGCTAAGCCGGAGGAAGAGGCTCGGAAAACCTCTTTAGATGCTATAGATGTTCAAGATGACTTGACGTATGAAGAGTATCCAGTAAAAATTCTCGATGAGCAGTTAAGGACAACTAGAAGAAATGTGATCAAGTTCTGCAAAGTCCAATGGAGCAATCACAGCGAGGAGGAAGCGACATGGGAACGAGAAGATGCTCTCCGCGAGGAATTTCCAAATCTTCTCTTAGGCCGAATCTCGGAGTCGAGATTCCTTGTAAGGGGGGTAGAATTGTAACATCCTGATTTTTATGGGTCTAATTTTTTTTTTTATTTCTTAGCAAAGGATGTTGCAGTGTAACAAAATGAAAGAATATTTTTTTTTAATTAAAGTTTACGAAATTAATTCCAAGCTTTTTGAAATTAATTTAACCAAAGGAATAATTGATCCTCACATTGTTTCACCAATTCGTTTCAGTTGTTTTTATTTATTTATTTCTGAATTGGTTTCCAGGCATACACATGCACACGTGCATGCATGGTGCATGCAGCACTCATCATGTCGTGCTTCGCTTTTCTCTTTCTTCTACTCATCTGATTACTATTCTCTCCTCTTCTATTTTATTTCCTTCTACCGATGAATCAGCCCAACTAGCTAGCCCAATCGATCCAGGCCGGGAAAAATCAGTCGAACGGCACAGCCAGCAGTTGGACGTCCATTACGGTGCAGAGTCGGAGTCCGTACCCAGCACGCCAGACGCGACGCGTGATCTCGTCGCCTCCGATTCTTCCGTTCGCCGCAAACAGCATCGCGTCTGCCTACAAAAGCCCCAGAACGTTGCCCTCTTCTCGTTTCCACCCCACCGCCGCCACCTAGAGCCCTAGCTCGAAAAAAACGGATCTAATCTCGCGAAGCTCCGCGAGGCCGCCGCCGAACGCCGCTCGCGTTCCTGACGAATCCGGCCACGGGAGAAGGAGCAGCTGCGCCGCAAGAAACAAGAGGAGGAGGAGGGCTGATTCGTGGAGCCAGAAGGACAAGCCGCGGATCACGTTCGACGTACTCGCCCGCCGTTCCAGCTCGGTTCATTGCCTTCCGCGGACGATCGTGTCGCTCCCAGCTCAAGAAATCCTTGCACACACGCGTTAGTCTAGATGTGACCTACCTCCTAGACATGATTTCTAGCCATAGTTTTGTAGTTTGTACGGTTGCCGGTGAACCGAATGCCGATCAATGGCATGAACGTGTAGACAGCTTTTCATACCTCGTATTCGGTCAGGCTTCATATAGAAAACATGTCAGATTAGTCTAGGAACCCATCAGCTGCTTTAAATTGAGGATACGTCGTACTGTTAATCAAAATATTTTGATAATACACGAGGCCGCGCATATTGCTTTGCTCCTGTACTGCATATAATTGGGATACTTGCTGCTAGGTTCCAGCGTGCTTAGATTTGCCTAGTTTGAAGTATGTACAGCACCTGCAACTTGCATGTTTAGTTTCACGGAGTACGTGTTGCCAGAGGTATCGCTGCTAGCTGCTAGCTGGTACATATTCTTATTAGTCTAGTTGATCTTAATTCATACAGCCGTTTTCACGCATAGATACAGTCATTTAGACCCTAACTAAGTTCTTTCTTACATGGTTATACGTGATGTTAATTAGGCTGGTTAGCGTCAGTGGATCTGTCAGGTTGTTTGTTTAAACTAGTACCGTTTGTTCTTGTTGCTAGTAGTCTAGATGCACCCAAGACAGCTTACTCGTACGACCTAGTTTAGTGCATGTTACTCTATGAGGGTTATATCTATACCATCTAGTCTAGTTCAGCGTTTCATTATTGCATGTGTGTAGCATCTGCATGCTTCTACTATTGCAAGTGTATGCGTAGTGGTATGCCCAGTTGGCATATAGTTTGTATTTATTCGGGGCATCGCATATTGAAAACTATGTCACCTATAGTGGTTTTATTAAATACATATTATTTTTTCTATTGTATGATTATTAGTCGATGACGATAGACCGACCTTTATATACCCCGACCGTACAAACGTCGCAAGCCTATTTGGATCTTTTTATCTGGATCTTATTATTTGGATTTTATTTGTGGTTATTCGAAGTTTGTATTTATGTGTGGTTTATCGTTATGACGAGTAGGGAATGACGAGTTCGATCAGAATCAAGACTACGGGGAAGATCAGAACAACAACAACGAAGGCATGCCCCTTTCATAATTATCCTATGTTTTACAAGTGCATCTTATTTATTGTTTTACAAATATTACTGCTATTTTGGATACACACATACCTTGATACACCTGTCGCCATACACTACCCTGAGTAGAGATTATATAGTAATCCTGTTAGAGTAGATTGCTTAGCCATGCTCAATAATATTTAGGATCCTTGATCTTCCCTCTCCGGAGGAATTGGATGACCCTCGGGTCGCATATACACTTTTGAAACTTGTTGAGCTCGCTGAGCTAGCCGATGTTGCTTCCTTCTACTCTATTCTACTCTGGGTGAAACTTACCATCTAAACACTGGCGCGGACGACAGCTGGATCAAAGGAAGGAGCGATTGGCTGCCCTTCACTAGATGGAGGGAGCAATCCGTCGTCCGTGCCGCATGAGGGCCTAATAAGTCTTGGATTTGAAGATTGTGACCACCGTACAACCACATGCTATAATGGGCACTGGCTTGGTTAAGTAGGTTAGTCAGCCTTAGGTGTCGATGTCGCCGTACCGCTGATGAGGTGTCTGCCTACGGGGGAGCCTTCGGCACAGATGGGGGGACCGGTTTGGGGACATACTCTCAGTTCCGTGCGCCAGACCCGGTGGGCTCGTCACATCTTTGGGGGATCTAACTAAAAGACCTTGTCACGATTCCGATCTGCCGGTACACCAAATGGTGTGTACTAAACCAGCGGCCACTGGTGGGCAACAAGACGGGGTTGTGTCGTGTGGGAAAAGTGTACAACCTCTGCAGAGTTAAAACTATTCGAATAGCCGTGTCCACGGTCATGGACAACACATGAATCCTTCTTGACATACGGGAACCTGTCTTGCTACTTCCCTCTTTGCCTCTATCCTTTTCTTGGAATCTGATGAAGTAGGTGAGTTGTCGAGGACAACCACAATGATGAGAAACACCACATTGATGATAAAACATGTTTTCGTCAAAACTTGCTTTTATCAAAACCATCGAGTTGCAAATAAAATTGGCTTTTATGCAAAAGAACCATATGACCTCCACATAAAGCCACATGTAGTTATATCAGGTTTTGCATAAGGGGTATGTTGAGTACTCTATGTACTCATGGCAATACTTTTGTTGAAATCCAGAATACTATGAAGGGGAGGACTACGACTACTATGATGACGCTGATGAGTGAGGCCTCGTGGACTACATCGACTGCCTGTGGCTGAGATGGAGTCACTGCGCATTTTATTTCCGCTGTGTTTCTGGTTGTAATAAATGTCACAAGACATTATACTATGTGGCTATTGCTATTCAAACTTTGTAATAATTACTTTTGAACGTTATGCAATGGTGTTCATTTCGCTGTGTCGTCAACTTGATCTTGGGATTGACGAGATGCACAGGAGGTCTGGAGGTTAAATTCCGGTCCTCACATAACGTTCTTCTCGTACGTAGCCTCCAGTTATTTTGGCGTCATACAGTGACTTTATACGTCATCCCTTGCTTTAGGCGTCACCCGACTCCTTTTGTGTCACCCGGCATCGCCCTTCTCTTTTGACTGTGCTTTACCATGGTCCCTCCCGAACCTCACTCGGAAAGCTGCCACGTGTCCTTTCTGACTCGGCCTCCCCACATGAGACTCGACTCGTTGCTTCTTGGCCGTTGTATCCCGACCAGAGTTATCCTTTACTCGGCATAAGCCAAGCTAGGCAATGTTTTACCCTTCATGACCCTACCGGGGGTTATTCCCCCGACATTAGTCCCCGAAGCTGGTGAGGCCTAGCAGTTCTTGCTGTTAGGCGTCTCCAGGTTCCTTTAATTTGCTCTGAACTTCTCTTTCTGTCAGCATTAATTGTTTAGGGCGCACTGTTTGGCGTAATCTCGTACTTTGCCGAGTCTATTTGACCCTTTTCGAGTCTCATCTTTGACTTTTTAACTCATTTTCGCCTCGTGCCGCGTCATTTTGGACGCTGCCGAGTCATTTTTGGCTTGCCATAGTCATTGACAGCTTGTAATCATGATGACTTGCCTCAATTTTTGTCCCAAATTCTGACTGCACAGTGACGGCTGCGCAGTAACTCCCCGTCACTATGGCAGTCCCATCTCTCTGCGCCTCGTGTCCTGCGCAGCGTGACGTGGCAGTGGATTTTCCGTGTATCGCCTACACGTGGCGTTCGCTGATACGCTCACTCGGCCGAACACTACTAGAGAAAAGCCTATGCGAGGCGCACCTAAAAGCTTATGCGAGGCGCATATCATATACGCCTCTAGCTTCAAGTCTCGGCTATTTTTTATGCGAGGCGCATATGATATGCGCCGCCTCGCATATCATATGTCCCTCGCATATGTTTTATAATGCGCCTCGTATGTTTATAGTATATGCGCCTCCTATAGTATCCTATATGCGCCTCCGGTAATATTTTCGAAATTCAAGTTTTACAGACCACTATAAATAATAATATACAGATATTCAAATATACAATATAGTCCAGAATACAGTATAAAGAGCACAGAATTTTTCAGAAACTTGCAATTTGCCAAAGCATAATAGATTTCTGAATTTTTTCTCGGATTGTGGTAGTTTTAAGCTAACAACTCGATGAACAACGGTACTAGTTCATTTGGACACAAAAATCACAGATAATAAATTGAAGTAGTACTACTCATCTTGTCTGCCAGTACATTGGTTGAGCTCAGCATCAACTGCATTTCTGCATGTACATCAGTACATGACGCATATTCTTCTCATATGCTTAAAAAGAATTACACGTAGGTGTGCTTAAGAAGAATCACGCATGTTCATCCGCCGCATCAGCAAGAACTGCGAGCGAAGTAGGCTGTAGGATGTGGAAGGAGCAGGTGAGGTCGCCGTGCACGGTCATGACCGCACCGGCGTTGTCGCACCGTCCGGCGTAGTTGGGCGCGGAGAAGACGGTGACGAGCTTCCCGTCCGCGAACCACTCGTAGCCACCCTGCTTCATCTCGTGCGCCCTGCACACCATGCGCAGGCCGTGCTTCTGCACGAACTCGGCCACCACGTCGGACCCGAACGCGAAAGACCTGCCCCTGGCCGACTCGCCCCACCCCCACTCGTCGGCGGCGTCGGGGTCCGACCACAGCAGGTCGCACACGAGGCCCTCGTCGGGGACGAGCGGCAGCGGGCGTCGGACTCTGCGGATCTGGTCCATGCTCTCCAGCTCCGGCGACAGGCCGCCGTGCACGCAGAAGACCTTCCCGCCGACGAGCACTCGCCCAGGAACCCGTGTCCGCACGGGGAGCAGTTGACGGACTCACACTCGTGGTTTCCCCGGAGGAGGAAGAAGGCGTCGGGGTGCCTGACCGTGTAGGCGAGGAGGAGGCAGGTGGTCTCGACGCTGCGGCTGCCGCGGTCCACGTAGTCGCCCAGGAAGAGGTAGCGGTTGGTGTCGGACGGGGGGCCGGCGGCGCGGAATATGCGGAGGAGGTCCGAGTACTGGCCGTGGATGTCGCCGCAGACGTGGACGGGGGCCGGGAGTTGCAGGAGCGTGGGCTGGGAGAGGAGGACCTTCCTGGCGGCGGCGCAGAGCAGCTTGATTTCCGCGTTGGAGAGCGGCGGAGGCTCTTCCGGCGAGCTGTGCTCTGCGTCCAGGAGGCGCTGGATGATGCCGTCGATGTCCAGCGGCGGCGCGTCCATCTCTGTCAGGATGATCGGCTTGCTGTTGACGCGGAAACTGAATTCGAGATTAGTCGAGCGATCGATGTTGGGGCCTCTGGTCTTTCGATGCCCGTCATTTTGTAGGCACGGACTTGGCCTGGTCCGTGTATGATTTGGACACGGACCCGGAGTCCCAACCACAAACCTAACTACTCCGTACTCCCTCTGTTTAAAAATATAAGATTTTTTAGATTTATAAAGCTAGAAATTTTGTCTTGGTGGAGGAGGAAGAAGTGACACAAGTGAGTGGTAGTTGGCTCCATGTGGAAAAAGTTGGAAAAAAGTGGTGTCAGGTTGCACAATATGCGCCTCCTATAATTCAAACTATAGGAGACGCATATAGCAATATGCGCCTCGCATATGCGGCCACCTACCACCGCCCGGGCCCGCAGGAGTTACTTGAGGCGCATATGAGCATATGCGCCTCGCATATTATCAAATATAGGAGGCGCATATAACCATATGCGCCTCGCATATTCGTGCACCTACCAACATGCGGGCCCACACAGATTATGCGAGGCGCATTCTGTCCATATGCGCCTCGCCTATCTGATATATAGGAGGCGCATATGACTAGAATGCGCCTCGCATAATATGGGGCTGCTAGATTCCGTCCGTACAGGGATTATAGGAGGCGCATTCTTATCATATGCGTCTCGCCTATTTTTATACTAGAGGCGCGTGGAGAAGGAGTGTGCCTTGCCTATTTTATAGGAGGCGCATATGGTCTAAATATGCCTCGCATAAGCATGTCTCCTATAGCCTTTTCTCTAGTAATGGAATACGCGGCCATAGGGCGTAGGAGGATCCCACGCTTCGGGTTTTTACCTCCCTTAAGTAGGGGTGAGGAGAACTTAACTTCCCTCGCCCGTTCAGTTTCCCCATTACCTTCTTCTTCTTCCTTGTGCCTCCAAAATCCCTACTGCCTCCTTGCGGTTCTTCTCGTCCGCGGCTTCTTTCCAGCGATTCTTCTCTTCCCCTTCTATTCCATTACGGGTCCTTGCTCCTCCAAGCCTCTTCCAACCGCAGAAGAGCCAGGCAGCAGCGACATCATGGACACCCGTGACGCCGCCGAGGAAGCTGAGGAGCAGGAGGTCGCCACCGGCGAGCGTGGCGGCTGGGAGGGCTCGGAGGTTTCTGTGTAGGAACTCGAGTGTCTGGGCTCTACTAGGCGCATCCCGCTCGAGGTTGATTGTCGTCTCCCTCTAGGTGAGATTGCTCCTAGGCCCGAGGCTAATGAGAGGGTAGTTTTCCTCTTACACTTCGAGCGCGGTTTTGCTTTGCCTGTTAGCAACTTGTTCATTTCTTTCCTCTCCACCTTTCATCTGCAAACTCACCATCTTCCTGCCAATGCGATTGGTTCCCTGTCTTGCTTCATTTCTGCCTGCGAGGGCTATCTCGGCATTTGGCCCACTGTTCTTCTCTAGGCCAAGTACTTTAACTTTAGGATCCAATTCGTGGCCGATCCCAGTGTTCCCCGCGCTGAGAAAAGGCCCACTAGGTGCGGTGCTGCTAGTATCACGCGCAGGAAAGAGTCAGTCTTTCATCCGGTCACCGGCATAGATTCTTGCAAGAAATGGCATAGAACTTTCTTTTATGTCAAAAATAGCGGGTCCAACGACTACATCCGACTTCCCCCCTTCAAGGAAGAGGTTCCCAGCAAGGAGTTCTGGAAGCTTGACCCGCGAGACAAGAATGCCGCGGTGAACGAGGCTCATGGGATTCTCGAGAGGCTGCTCTCGTCGGATGAGAACTTCCACCTTTCCGAGGAGGATCTCATGTGTGCTTTCATCGCACGCCGGGTCATCCCCATCCAGGCCAGGAGCCACAAGATGTGCTTCATGAGCGGCCCACGAGATCCCACTCGGCACTCCACATTGGAGCTCACCAACGACTCTGTGGCCCGCCGGGTCAGCTCGATCTTTAAGCTGACCTTGGCAGAAAACTGGTCCTGGAGCTGCCCCCTTTCAGCCGGGATAGGCCCGTCCCCTGGGTAAGTTTCCGAGTCATCTTTAAGCCGACATAGCTCTTCTTTTGTTCATTTTCTATTCCGTTTGTTTATGGATTGTATCATGTTTGTCTTCCATAGAATCTCGTTCACCAGGTTGATGACAGTACTGTCCCTCCTGGGGGCTACTATGAGGATCGCTCCAACACTGACGATGTAGAGTTCAACCTGGAGTGCTTTATGCCAATCCCGCACACTGCTACTGCCTCTGCTCCGGGTAAGACCTCTACTCGAAACTCCTTGCGATATTGGTCTGATGACGATGATGTGGACTGTGAGGTTCTGGAGGTACTTGTCCTTCGACCTTAACTCTATGACTTATCCGAATGAGCTCGTCATTTACTTATGCAGTTGGCCAGGTACATGAGTCTCCCCCTCTTGCTGTGGGTGGATTTGGGAAGATTCCTTCCACCAAGACGACTAAGAGGTGCGGGGCCTCGTCCAGCACTCAACCCGCCAAGAAGCGCCGAGTCGATCCTGTCGTTCCTCCTGCTGCCACTCTGTTCGAGACCCACAAGACTGCTGGGCGCCGGGTCACTCGTCGCGTCCCGCGTGACCCGACCGTCTCCGGGTAAGTTTTTATGCTCGTTTCCCTTCATTTTTATCTCCTAGTGCATTGCTCATTTTCTTCTCATAAGCTTCTGTCTTTATTTTCAGCGCGGCCATGTCCGCTAACCAAGTTGCACCTAGCATGGCTTCTTCGCCATTGAGGCCTGCTTCTCCTCCTCGCGCTGACACTGCCGTGCAGAGCCCCGTTCGGGTCACTGCCCCCACTGTTGAGACTCATGCGTCTCATAGTGAGGCTGACCCATCGCCACGCCCGTCGGAGGAGACGCAGCCTAGATCCCCTATTGTTTTACCAGAACATACCCTTGATCCTGGTGCTGGCAATATCAACACTGAGGAAACTCCTGTCATTAGCTCCCCAGTATCTAGTGTTCCTGTCGATCCAGTTTCTGCCCCACAGAATGTTACTGAGCCTGCTCATTCGGCTCCTATCTTTTCCAGTTCCAGATCTCCTCACTCTGCTCCTCTGTCAAAAGATCCAACTCGGCCTGCCGCTGCAGGCATGCTCGCTCCACATTCGGCAAGCCATCCTCGACCAAGAAGTTGACCTTGGTCCACGCCCCCGGCACCGCTTCACAGATTCGGCCCATACCAACAACAAAGGCACCCGCTTCGGCGGGTCAGTTGGGCGAGTCTATAGCTGCTGGATCAGGCAGCGCTTCCAGGCCTGGTGCCTTGCATACTAGTGCTGCTGCTACCCGCGCCACGATGGGAACTACCCTGGATAGAGGGCAAGTCCTGACTCAGACACTTGGTTCTGCGGAGCGTTACGCCGTTTCCTGGAACACGGCTGGCGAGCAAGAGGTCACCTCCGGTGCTGGCAAAAAGATGAAGCTGGGCCTCAAGGCTATCTCAGACATGACTCAGCAAGCCATCGCCTTGATGTCCAGAGCAGATGAAGTGAACGAGGTATGTAACTTTCTTACTCTTTCACGTATGGAGTGTCTTTTTATTATACATTATCCCTAGTCCCCGAGGTTACTGCCGAGTAAGGAACTTAATCGGCTATAAGCTCTAAGTTATAACCCAACTCTTATTCGGCTGTAAGCTTGATCGCACACCTTCTGACTATCTCTTTTTTATGTAGCTTACGCACAACGAGTGCACCAAGGTGCATCAGGCTCTCCTTTAGGAGTATCGCAAGCTCGAGCTCGCTCATCAAAATCTGCAAGCCGAGACTTAGGGCCAAGGTAATTGTGTTATTCGTCATGCTTATTATTCGGCACATCTTCATTGTTTCATTTCCTTGATTTTCTCTCGTTCTCTTTCCACAACATCTTCCCAGTCCACCATTGACGTGCTGCACTCACAGATCAGCGAAGCTGAAAGTAAGTTCTCATGCTCATTTCCTTTCCATTTTTATCTCGACGGATCCGAGATAGATTTGTTGTTGCTGATGAGTCACATGCTTCGAATAAGCAGAGAAGCATCGGGTCGAGCTCCAGAAGGAGCGAGACAAGGTGACTCGGTTGAAGAAGCAAATGGCAGACATGGAGTAGAAGCATCAGTCCGAGGTGAAGGGCCTGTGGGAGGAGCTTGCCGAGAAGGATGGACAACAGGCTGCCAGTGCCGAGAAGACCAACCAGACGCTGAAAGAGGCCGAATTGGTAGTTCAGTCGGCACACCAGGACTTGGACGCTCTTCAGGTCAAGGCCAAGATTTGGCAAAGCAAGCTTGGCGCTATCAACTCTTTTCTCGATAGTGAGTTCTTACCCTTTTCACTGTACTCATATCCTTACTCTCTGCCTCTTTTTTATTGATTTTCTAATATTCTTTTGCATTTGTAGATAACTTCCCAGAGGCTGAGATGTTCGCCATAAGGGCCATGAAGAAAGTTCGAGCCGAGTCTGGAGCTCCCGCTGACGGCGAGGTCACCATCGATGAGCACCTTGCACAGCTGTCAGAGCGCGCAACTACCCTTAAATCATGCGGCATTGACTTGCTTAAGTCGGTGATTCATGCGTTTAGAATGCTCTGGCCAGATGAGGACGCGCCCACATTCATCGAGCCTTTGGCTGCCAAACTGCTTCAGACTGAAGACATGTTAGATTAGTGGCGTGAGTCGGCTGGCCGAGCTGCAGCAGACATGGCTCTTGCCTTTGTGCTCTCGTGGTACGAGGACATCAACCTTGATGTTCTTCAACATATGAGACCCGAAGGAAAGTGGATCCATCAGCCTGAACTCATCAAGAAGCGCCAGGAGCGATCATACGCCATGGTGGAGTACGCTCTTGTGCACGCTTGGTGTGATGGGCCTAGCTTCCTCGACCTTGGTGAGCCTCTTGCCGAGACGAACGCCGATGAAAGCACTGATAGCGAGGCCACCAAGTCAGATGGTCCTGCCAATTCGGCCGCTGATGCACCTGACTTGGAAGACGCTCTAGACGACACTCCCAGCTCCAGCCCCAAGAACACTCCTCCGAGTCTAGCTGCTTCTTAAGCTGGTTATGAAAAACACTTAACTTTGATGAGATCCCCGGTATACCGGGTGCAAATGTAATATATAGTGCACTTATTTTGGGTATGCTCGCCTTTTGCTAAGGCTTAAACTTATAATTTGCTCTGAATGCCAATCATCCGGGGGCAAGTCCCCGAGTTTCATTTGCTGTTTTCCCCTTTTCCTTGAATTTGGCTCTTGTCTACCTTTTTTGGCGTTCGACATTAGAGTCTCAAAGTTCTAAGGATTGGGTTAACAGATATGAAACTAGATCACTTGACCTAGGATCATTCGACATACAAACTAATATATCCTGCAATGGGTTAGTTAGAAACATACATAGAGCCGACTCACGTTTCTCCCTTTACTTATCCGGTGTTCGTGTTTACTCGTCATTGATCTTTTCCTCTTGCTTTCCATGAAGTCGTGTTTTCGGACAACAGCATAGTCAAAGATTCTATCCAAGTAAACATTACTTGTTCCGAGATAAGTCTTAAGTGTCCACGCCAGCCGACATGGAATTTTCAACATTAAAGATGAGGGGCAGTCCCCGAGTCAGTTTTTCGAGTCATACCATTTTATTATCAGCACATAGCCGGCATGAGCATCCGACATATGAGAGTTTGAGAAATACATACACTACTTCTCCTAAGTGTATAAAGGACGGAGCAATGCCACATTCCACGGTCTTTTGGTCTCATCACCTGATTTGCCCGCCTTGTTCTTCTGTGCTTCACGAGCATCTATTAGATAATATGAGTCATTGTGCAATGCTTTGCTTACAATGAATGGTCCTTCCCATGGGGGTGATAGTTTATGCATTCCAGCTGTGTGTTGCACTAGTCTGAGCACCATATCCCCTTCTCGGAAAACATGAGGTTGAACTTTCCGACTATGATAGCGTCGGAGACTTTGTTGATATATGGCGGATCTAGACAATGCCAGTTCTCTTGCTTGTTCGAGTAAGTTAACTCCATCTTCTCGGGCCTCTTTTACCTCGGCTTCTGATGGTGCTCGACGTGTGGCACTTTGTTGGTAACCCCAAGAGGAACGTGTGAAGAGCACAACAGCAAGTTTTCCCTCAGTTGAGACCGAGGTTATCGAACCAGTAGGAGGAAGGAAGCGTCACACAGGTGTTGCAAACAACATGGAGACCTGCACAACACAAACTCAAGACTTTTTCCCAACAAATTAGTGAGGTTTTCAAGCTCACCGGTTTGCTGTAACAAAGGATTAAACGTATGGTGTGGAAGGTAATGGTTTACAGCAAGTAAACAAGTAACAGTGGAAGATGTATCAATGGTAAAGATTGGACCGGGATTCATAGTTCACTATAGGTGCTCTCCTTAAATAAACAACATGGCATGAAGGGTAAACAAATTACAGCAGGGCAATTGATAGGAACTAAGCAAGGCATAACAATGCAATACTAGTCAGAAAGATCCTATGAGATTCGAATGGGCAATACAACAAGATACATAGACCGCCGTCCAACTGCATCTATGACTAGAAGTCCACCTTCAGGTTATCATCCGAACCCCCTCCAGTATTAAGTTGCAAGCAACAGACAACTGCTTTAAGCAAAGTGTGTAAGGTAAACAGTCCAGATGTTCCATGAACAAGATACCATTGTTTTCCCCTAGTGGCAACAACACATCTACAACCGAAGAGATTTCTATCACTTCCCTTGGAAACTAGAGTCATGAACCCACTATCGAGCATAAATACTCCCTCTTGGAGTCACTAGCAACTACTTGGCCAAGAAAGCTACTAACAACGGAGAGCATGAAAGATCACAAACAACACAGACATGATAGAATCAAATAGACAAAACCATTAATCAATCCAACATAATAATCTCAATATCCATCGGATCCCCACAAACACAACATGCATGATTACAAATAAATTAGATCTTGATCATGAACGGAGCTCATAAGATCTATACATGGAAGCACAAGGAAGGAGATACAACCATCTAGCTACTACATGGACCCATAGTCCAAGGTGGAACTACTCACGCATCATACCGGAGAAGAAGGCCTTCGGGATGATCTCCCCTCCGGCAAGGTGCTGGGAAGAACTTCAGATCCCCCGATCTAGGGACGCCGATGGTGGCGGCTACAGACGGTTTTGTGGAAATTTGATCGGGTCCTTAGGGTTTAGGCATCGGGAGCTTCTTATAGGCGAAGGTGGAGGTCGAGGAGGCGACCAGGGGGGGCACACCCTGCCTAGGCGCGGGCCCACCCCTGGCCGCGCCTAGGGGGGTGTGCCCGCCCTGGCTTGCCTCTTCGTCTCCCCTCTGGACTTCGTGTTCTCCACAAAGAGTTATTGACTTTGGCTTTTGTCCCGTCCAATTCTGAGAATATTGATTTTCTGTCTTTCTGGCACCAAAAACAGAAGAAAACAGGCAACTGGCACTGTGGCAACTTTTTAATAGGTTAGTTCTAGAAAAGATATGAAAACACCTCAAAGTGTAGACAAAGCAAAGCAAAGTAGATACCAAATAAGCATGGAACATCAAAAATTATAGATACATTTCCGATGTATCAAGCATCCCCAAGCATAACTCCTGCTCGTCCTCGAGTAGGTAAGTGATAAAAAGAATAATTTTTGAGGTGACATGCACCCTCACAATAAATATCTAACCATTTGCAAGCATTGAAAGCTCGGATCAAAGAACTCTAAACATGAACATGAAAGATGGAGTTCTAACAATAAGACAAAGCAACTATAGTTGCAACATGGCAAGATACAAACAAAGATCATGAATAACATGCATTGAAAAACGTTTGTTTGTTTCACATATAGAAAACATAGCATAGTGGCAATCAGCTTGTACCTCATAGAGTAGCAAATAGATGCATAGGACACCTTTAAAGTTCACAAGGGTGACTAGAAACAAGTAGCACAAGAAAAGTAATATCACAATATCCATCAATTAATAAGTTTTGGGACACTGCACATAAAACTAAGAATGGCAACTATGCTCTCTTAATGGTGCCTAAAGGTAGAAGGTGGAGACTCAATAGTGGTGTAAGAAAGGCCTTTTATAAAGACAATGAACATCTCAGCGATCTTTTTTATTTACCATAAGCATAGCTTTTTATTGAGGATGCTTCATAGATAGCTCACTATGGTGATGCTGCAAGTTTCCACCATGATTAGGCATGGCTTAGGCTAGTGGTCCAGGAATTTCTCTAACACATAATACAAACTCCATGGACTTACAAGTTCCCTTTTTTATTTCACACCGGTGACATCCACAGACAAAAGAGCATGATATCAACTGAGTACAAAGTATAAGTGCAATGTTGAAAATGTTCCCCATGACATCATGGTTCTGCTAATTCCAACGTATAAGTGCAAGCATATACAACATAGACGACACAATGGTTCAAGTTTATTCGGGGCAAAGAATATAAAGTGTGCCACCAAGTTCATGAGAGCTTTTACCACTAAGTTTTCACATAAAAAAATAGTTTTTAATTGGAATATAGCTGAAAACAAGAATGTACTTGGAATTGTGTAACACACCATGCATAGGAATTTATAGTGGACACTTTGGAATAACTTGGTTTCTTGGGAGTTGGAAGCATGAGTAGAGCTTACTCATACAAGTGGAGGCTAGCAAAAGACTGGGAGCAACCAAATAAGAGAGCAATAGTGGCCATAATCATGCAGAGCGACAAAACATTACTAATCAAAGCATAGATTGGTACTACAGGTCAAGGATTAAATGATCATTGAGGCTATGATGACTTTTTAGAGTCATAACATGGTCTGACCATGTGCCAAGTCAACCCAAACAAACCTCAAAGGAGAATACCACAATACTATGCTTTTGCATGCTAAAACAATGCATAATTTCTTCAAGGCACACTAAGCAATCCCAGTGACTTGGATCAAGCAATGCTACAACAATAATTAATAGGCATAAAGTCGAAACAACACCTAGCATGTCATGATAAAGTGTAAGTCACAGTCAATGCAAGCACCTCTTGCACTTCCAAGCAAGAACTTTCTACTCCTTTCGAACACCAAGCAACTTAATTGCAACAACACAACGAAAGCGGGCGTCCAAACTACTCAAGAAAATAAACAACTAAGCAAAGCTAACAAAAACTAAGGCTCTCCAAGAACAATACAACTGTGCATGAAACAATAAAAATGAAGTGTCTAGACAGACCTGAGCTTTTTATTGATGAAGAAGAGGATGCCTTGGGCATCCCCAAGCTTTGACGCTTGTACCTCTTGGATATTTATTGTGGTGACACCATGGTGGAATCCCCAAGCTTGAGGTTTTTTCCATTCTTCATCTCATTTCGTCATTTTCTCTCAACACCTGAATTTTTTTCCTTCATACAAAACTTCACACAATCTTCATTAGCAACATTAGTTTATTCAAAAGATATTAGACCTTAGGAAAAGCTTTATAACAGCAAAACTTTTCACTAAAAACACAAGCTACCGTAGTAACTCCTTCAAAAAGCTCAATTCCCCAAAAGAGAATTCAAAAAGGAATCAATAAGAAGCAAATGCAAATAATGGCAGAAATCTGTCAAAACAGACTAGTAGGCGGAAACCGATTTTTTAGAAAATCTTAAGTTGCTCAAATAAACAAGTGTTGAACTAATGAAAGTTATCTAACATACTGGGGTATTTAGTCGTAAAATATCTGCTCAATCCGAGTTACAGAGACTCCACACAATTTTTTATGGTGGAGGACAGAAATCTGTTTCGGGACAACAACTCCCCAAATCTTACTTCCCTCTCATTAGAGGTCATTCTTGGCAGAAAAAGGAAACAAAAAGGATAAGGAGAGGTCATTACTGAGTAATAACTTCCAAGACTCAATGAAACTCTTGGGTTATCTCCCAACAAGTACTTTTCTTTAACGCCTTTAAGTTAGGCACAAGAAGCAAGAAGAATCAAGTATTTTCAAATGAAGAAGCAACCCTCTTTTTCTTTCCTTTCTTACCTTTCTTCTTCTCTTTAGGGAAAATATGATTGCTTACTAGAGGAGCAAAATGCATAATGCCTTTTCCCACATCTATTACTGTTCCAAGGTGTTTCAATAGGGATCTTCCAAGTGTAATTTTTCCTTTGCCTACACAGTCAATAACAAGATAATCAGTAGACACCATTTTCCCTGAGATTTTTGTAAACACACCTTCAGCTATTCCAATGGGTAATAAAGTGGCATTATTAGTAAGAGATATTTCCTCTCCTCCTTCAGAAATCCCCCAAAGACTCAAGTAATCATAAATATCTTTAGGCATGAGGCAAAATTCAGACATGATATCACAGCGAGCATCAAAAAGTGTAGTGTTTATAGAGACTTTGATTGTGGGAAGACACTTTGAAGGCTCAGAGTGTATGGGAACATAATCATGGTAAGACCTAAGCGTGTGATAGCAACTATTCAGACTTGCTCAACCTAGCAAAAATATTTGTGAAAGAGGAATCAGACTTGCTAGGTGTACCATAAATTATAATCAATTTCTTTATGGCATCAAAAACTTCATCCTTAGTACAAAGCAAAATATCTTTCTTAGCCACAGCATCCAAAGCATATCTATAACTAAGAACTATACCACGGTAGAAACTATCAATAACCAAGCTAAGGCTCATCTTAGGCTCAGTTTCCCTCTGTAAAGCAGAGATTCTAGACCAAGCTTCCTTAAAACTTTCTTCACTTTTTTGCTTAAAAGTGGAGATCTCTTCCATAGGTGAAATAAAGATTGGTCCAAAACCAGTCATGGTAGCAACTAGGGTAGGAACTAATTTTTTTGTGTTTTTTAAAAGAGGCAAACAAAACCAAGCAAAAGAAACAAAGCAAACTAAAAACAAAGTAAAGAGAAAGGAAGTAGAGGACTCCAATTGTGAAGACATCCATAGCCTCCCCGGCAACAGCGCTAGAAAGTCTTTATGGTGCTCGACGTGTGGCACTTTGTTGGTAACCCCAAGAGCAAGGTGTGGAGAGCACATCAGCAAGTTTTCCCTCAGTTGAGATCGAGGTTATCAAACACGTAGGAGGAAGGAAACATCACACACGTGTTGCAAACAACGTGGAGACCTGCACAACACAAACTCAAGACTTTGTCCCAACGAATCAGTGAGGTTGTCAAGCTCACCAGTTTGCTGTAACAAAGGATTAAACGTATGGTGTGGAAGGTAATGGTTTGCAGCAAGTAAACAAGTAACGATGGAAGATGTATCAATGGTAAAGATTGGACCGGGGTCCATAGTTCACTAGAGGTGCTCTCCTTATATAAACAACATGGCATGAAGGGTAAACAAATTACAGCAGGGCAATTGACAGGATCTGAGCAAGGCATAACAATACAATACTACTCGGAAAGATCCTATGAGATTCGATTGGTCAATGCAACAAGATACATAGACCGCCATCCAACTGCATCTATGACTAGAAGTCCACCTTCAGGTTATCATCCGAACCCCCTCTAGTATTAAGTTGCAAGCAACAGACAACTGCTTTAAGCAAAGTGTGTAAGGTAAACAGTCCACATGTTCCATGAACAAGAGACCATTGTTTTCCCCCTAGTGGCAACAACACATCTACAACCGAAGAGATGTATGTCACTTCCCTTGGAAACTAGAGGCATGAACCCACTATCGAGCATAAATACTCCCTCTTGGAGTCACTAGCAACTACTTGGCCAAGACAGCTACTAACAACGAAGAGTATGCAAGATCACAAACAACACAGACATGATAGAATCAAATAGACGAAACCATTAAACAATCCAACATAATAATCTCAATATCCATCGGATCCCCACAAACACAACATGCATCATTACAAATAAATTAGACCTTGATCATGAACGGAGCTCACAAGATCTATACATGGAAGCACAAGGAAGGAGATACAACCATCTAGCTACTACATGGACCCATAGTACAAGGTGGAACTACTCACGCATCATACTAGAGAAGAAGGCCTCCGGGATGATCTCCCCTCCGGCAGGGTGCCGGGAAGAACTTCAGACCCTCCCCCCGATCCAGGGAAGCTGGTGGCAGCGTTTACAGACGGTTTCATGGAAATTTGATCGGGTCCTTAGGGTTTAGGCATCAGGGGCTTCTTATAGGCGAAGGGGGAGGCCGAGGAGGTGACTAGGGGGCCCACACACCACTGGCGTGGGCCCACACACACTGTGCCTAGGGGGTGTGGCCTACAGCTTGCCTCTCCGTCTCCCCTCTGGACTTCGTGTTCCCCATGAAAAGTTATTGACTTTGGCTTTTGTCCCGTCCAATTCCGAGAATATTGATTTTCTGCCTTTCTGGAACTAAAAACAGAAGAAAACAGGCAACTGGCACTGCAGCAACTTGTTAATAGGTTAGTTCCAGAAAAGATATAAAAACACCTCAAAGTGTAGACAAAGCAAAGCAAAGTAGATACCAAACAAGCATGTAACATCAAAAATTATAGATACGTTTCCGACATATCAGCTTCCGAGTATTGTCTTACTCTTGGCGAGTCATACTCTATGTCAGCAGGCAAAACTGCTTCTGCCCCATACACAAGGAAGAATGGTGTATATCATGTTGATCGATTCTGAGTTGTCCTTAAACTCCACAACACTAAGGGTAGTTCCTCGATCCAGCAACCAGGTGATCTCTGGAGTGGTTCCATTAGGCGGGGTTTTATCCCGGCTAAAACTAAGATGTTAGCTCGTTCAACTTGTCCATTTGATTCTGGATGAGCGACTGATGCTACGTCAACTCTTATTTGGTTTTTCCCACAAAAGCGAGCGAAGGCTCCTTCGGCAAAGTTTATGCCATTATCTGTGATTATGATGTGCGGGTAACTGTATCTCAAGATTATATCTTTTAGGAATGTGACAACTATTTTTCCATCCAATTTTTTGATGGGCTTCACTTCTATCCATTTGGTGAACTTGTCAACCATTACGAGTATGTGAGTCATGCCATCCCTCGCTGTTTTGAATGGTCCTACCATATCCAGGAACCATACTGCGAATGGCCAAGTGATTGGTATAGTTTTCAACTCGGATGCTGGTAAGTGTGATTTTGACGCGTAGTGCTGGCAACCATTGCATTTTCTCACTAGCTCTTGTGCTTCTTCCAATGCACTTGGCCAATAAAATCCATGTCGGAATGCCTTGGCTACCAATGCTCTTGACGATGCATGGTGCCCACACTCTCCTTGGTGAATGTCCAACAAAATTTCTTGGCCCTTCTCTAGACTTATGCAACACTATAGTACACTTGTCACACTCCTTTTATACAGCTCCTTGTTGATTATTGTGTATGCTTATGCTCTTCTTTCTCTTTGTCTTGCCAGTACCTCATCATCTGGCAAAGTTCCATCTTTGAGGTAGTTGAATATTGGTTGCGCCCAGGCTGGTATCAACGGTGCCGGATCTGCCTCTTCATCAATTTCCATTGGCTCAGCCGACATATGTTCTGCCGACATAACCTGGGGAGTCCCCGAGTGTGACTCGGCAACCCCTGGGTTGAGCGGGTCAGTCCCCGAGTTGCTTGAACCTGCCCCTGAGTCAATGTCCATGGGCACCGCGCCTGACTGTTGGCTTGCCGGGATGAATATTGACTCAGACTCTGGTGGTGGCTTGATCGACGGTTTTATAAGATGTTCCAACGCTACTCCTGATGGAATTGCCTGCAGAGATGAGCCTAACTTGGATAGTACATTAGTTGCCTTGTTCTCTGCTCTGGGTATGTGATGACATTCACACTCGTCAAAGTATCCCGAAATTTGCTGCACATGAAAACGATATAATGCCATGTTTACATCTAACGCGTCCCAATGCCCAGATACTTGCTGAATAACCAAATCCGAATCACCAAAACACATGATCCTTTTAATGCAAATTTCCTTGGCCACTTTTATGCACGGACAAGTGCTTCATACTCGGCCACATTATTGGATGCAGCAAAGTGGATTTGCAACACATACTTGAGATGATCCTTCTTTGGTGATGTGATTACTATCCCAGCACCCAGACCCATTTTTGTCTTGGATCCGTCAAAGTGCATCTTCCAATAATTCGGATCTGGTAGTGGTGGATCGTATTGCATTTCCATCCAATCCATGAAGAAACCAGCTACGGCTTGAGATTTAATTGCATCTCGCCTGTCATATTGTGGAGTGTATGGTGCTAGCTCTATGGCCCATTTTGCCACTCGTCCACTGGCATCTTTGCTTCCCAATATATCCGAGATAGGTGCCTCGCATATTACCCGGATTGGGTGTTCTTGGAAGTAATGCTTCGGCTCTTTTGCTGCCATATACACCCCATACGTCATTTTTTGGTAGTGGGGGTAATTTTGCTTTGATATAGAGAGCACTTCGCTCAAGTAATAAACAGGTCTTTGGACTGGTTTGCCCTCTTCCTCGAGCTCTACCACTATCACTGCACTTACAACTCTGTTGGTTGCGGCGACATAGAGCAGCATTGGCTCTTTGGATAGTGGTGACGCTAATATTGGTGCTGTTGTCAACATCTTTTTGAGCTCATGGAAAGCACTATCATCTTTCTGTGTCCATGTGAATTTGTCTGATTTTTTCATCAGTTGATATAGCGGTATGGACTTTTCGCCTAGCCGACTGATAAATCTGCTCAACGAGGCCAGGCATCCTGTGAACTTTTGGACATTGTTGAGGGTTTTTGGCAATTCCATTATTTCGATGGCCCTGATATTTGTCGGGTTAGCCTCAATTCCTCGGCTGGACATGAGGAATCCTAGTAATTTTCCAGCCAGGACACCAAATGTGCATTTTTCCGGGTTAAGTTTCATCCGGAATCTTCTTAAGTTTGCGAATGTTTGACGCAAGTCCTCAATTAGAGTATGGCTTTGTTTGGTTTTTATCACCACGTCATCGACGTATACTTGAAAAAAAAATTCCAGTTGATCTTGCAAGCATTTTGCATGCATCTTTGATATGTTGCACCTTCATTTCTCAATCCAAACGGCATAGTGCGATAGCAATAAGCCCCATATGGGGTGATAAAAGCTGTATTTATTTGATCACTCGAATTCAGTGGTATCTGGTGGAAACCAGAATACGCGTCCACAAATGACAACAACTCACACCCGACGGTAGAGTCTATGACTTGATCGATCCGTGGCAGGGGAAATGGATCTTTTGGACACACCTTATTGAGGTTCGTGTAGTCAATACACATGCGCCACACCACTGCCACATTAGGGTCATCTTTTTTCTTCTCTACCAAGACTAGATTTGACAACCAATCAGGGTGCAGTACTTCCATGATAATCCCGGTAGCCAAGAGCCTGGCTATCTCGGTGGCTATCACTTTCCTCCTATCTTCGACGAAGCGGTGGAGGGGTTGCTTCACCGGCTTGGTGTCAACACCCGGATTTTTAATCCCAGATGCCTGTTATGCCATACATCGCAATCCCAGGATTACCATTTTTGCGGGACATAACAGAATTGGATACCACAGTAGATCATCCATTACAAACCGTACATAAGGTCTTACACAAATAAGGATCTCATGATCCAGTTATTAATACAACATCAAGCAGCGGAATACGTAATAATAATAACGGTAGCGTAGGCGAAGCTCCATCTTCGGGGTCACAGGCAATGCTGACGTTGGGAGATGATCCTAGTTGTCGTAACCTTCCTGGGGTCCATCCTCCAGGTAATCCTCTTCATAGTCTGGCCATGGGAATAGCCAGGGACAAAGCCATGAGTACTCTTTAAGTACTCGCAAACTAATACTAACAAGTAAAGGGGGGGGGTGGATAATAGGACACTAGGCTCTAGGGTTCTTTTACAAAAGCCAGGTTTATCTCTACTAAGTTTAGGAGCACGAATGCTAGTTGAAGTTTTATAACACCTAAATGGGAACTTGTATTTCATATCACAACCCTGTTGTGGTCAAGTCAAAGTCTCACTTCATTTCACAAGTCATTTTGAAAATCTCGGGGAACAAGATGGCCACTCAACTGTCCATAATCATGGACGCTATTCAATAGTTTGACACTCTGCAGAGATTGTACACTTTCACCACAACATTCGATACATCCGTCAGGAACAAATCCTGAATTCACCATACTCAGTATGCGGATAATCACTCCTAACCTTTCAATTACACGCCCTAGTATAAGCACCTCTCCTGTGAGTTTGGCCTCCCAACCATGACCAACTGTCATCTTGGGTACTTCACAGGTGGACAATCTTCACAAGGTAGCCTCAGCTCCGACCTTGGCCGTGGGGGAACTAATACTAAGGTATATAAGTTTCCAGTCAAGCCCTACCCAATCTTCGGGTATTGTGGTTGTACGATAAAATTGGAATGGTATCGCATCCAGACAACCATCAGTTTTATAAAGGGCTAAGGCTCATGCCTCAACATTTTCATCACCAAAATCATCAGGGGTTTGGAAACATATGTCCAAAACATTTGAATAGAATGATCCATCATTCCAAGGTTTTCGTAACCATTTTTCCACCAAGTATTCCCATCTAAAGTTGATCAAGTTTTATGCTTAGCACTAGCATCTACAGGTGGGGGTAAGCACTGATGAGGGGTGGTAAACTAATGGATTTTTAACTAAGTTCAATCTCATGCCTTAGGATGACATCATGATTATCTAGCTTAGGCCAAATTTTATGCTCTTTATGCAACCTTCAAGTATCCTTCTAGTATCTACCATTTATTCTAGTAAACTCTAATTAAGAGCTTTGATAAAGAAATAAAGTAATAAAGCTGGTAAGTAGAACTAGGATTGGTTTATCAAGTGGATATGATCACATATGCTTAAGGCATATAGTGGGCATAGTAACAAGTAGTGGTTTGTTGCATCAGTAGAGTATCTTGCAAGTGTTAGCTTGCACATTCACTAGTAGTATTAGGCTAAGCTTGCTAAGTTAATAACTTGCAAGTATTGGCTTGCCTTGCACTACTAGAAAAACACCTATTCGTGGCGCACCTGAAAAGGCCTTCCGTGGCGCACTAGCAGTGCGCCACGGGCCTCGTGCTACGGCTATCTCATAGCCGTGGCGCACTGCATGGTGCGCCATGGTTATATCGAGATAGGCGTGGCGCTAGTGCGCCACGGGTAGGGGTACAGGTGCGCCACGGATGTTTTTTTCAAAAATCAATTTTTTTTGCAAAAAACACCCTCGTTTTGAATTGCAAAAGCAATCGGGTCTGCATCGCCGCCGTCGTGTCGCCTCGCTGGAGCATGGTGGCCGTGGCCACGACCTACCACCGCAGGGAGGTGCGGGAGGCTGTGGCTGTGCTACTCCTTGCCGGCATCGAGGAAGAGAGGGAGAAGGAGGTGTGACTGGAGAAGGGAGGAGGTCGCCGCAAGGAGAAGGAGGTCGTCGGCGGTCGTCGGAGCTCATCGTCGCTCTTCGTGACTGCAAGGAGGAGGAGAAGGTCGTCGCCGCCATCGCCATCGTCACTGCAAGGAGAGGAGGATGCCGGAGCAAGGAGGAGGAGAAGGCCACCGTCGCCATCGCCAGTGCAAGGGAAGGAGGAGAAGGAAAGGAGGAGGAGGAGGAGGAGGAGAAGAGAGAAGGAAAAGGAGGAGGAGAAGAGAGAAGGAAAAGGAGGAGGGAGGAGAATGAAAAGGAGAATAGGGAGGGAATAGGGGTAGGTGGGCGGGGTGGTGATTCAAATTTGAATCCCGCCCAAGCTTATCCGTGGCGCACTAGGTGGTGGTGCGCTACGAGTAAGTTGCCCTCTATTTTTTTTTCTGCAGGAAAAAACGGTCTTTTGACCGTAACTTTTTACTCTTTTCGAATTTTGAAAATCTAAAAAATCGCTAAACAACCGGAGCGGATATGAAATCTCGTTCTCGTAATTTTGGTATATTATATGATTTTTTCGATATCGTATGCAAAAGTTACGGCCTTTTTACCGTGGCATGACTTTTTTTTGCAAATAAAGTCGAAACTCATGTTTGTTAATTTTAGTAGAAGCTATACCACATTACCTACCTAAATATGAAAGGATTTAATTTTTTGAAGTGTTTATCATTTTCTTTTATTTTTTGCAAAGCCTAAAAAGGCGATCCACGGGGGGGGGGGGGGGGAGTTGGTGCAGGATAGTTAGGCGTAGGGCACTACAGCAAGGTGCCCTACTACTAAGTTTATACATCCGTGGCGCACATGTCATAGTGTGCCACGGATGTGTCTGTCCGTTTCATAGCAGAGAGGGGCATGCGCTTAGGCGTAGCGCACCCCCTCCATGTGCGCCACGGTTGACACTAACAACCGTAGCGCACCTACCCTATGTGCACTACGGATGTTTGGCGTGCGGGCAACAGGGCCCTGGCCCACACATATCTGTGGCGCACTATGGTCATGTGCGCCATGGTTGTTCTAGTTACTAGTAGGGCACTGCCCATAAGTGAGCCACGCCTGTTTTAGCCATGGGGAACTTTAACCATGTGAGCCACGGATGTGCTGATTACCTATAGCCACTTTCCTAGTAGTGTTGTGCAGAGCAGTGGTTGAAGTTCTCCTCGGCTTCTTCTTCGTAGTATCCTCCTTCCTCCTCGTATCCTTGGTCGGTACTAGCGTCTATAAATAAAGACGATGTACACAATCACCAAACAATACTTAACTACTTGCAATCATCACACACAAGGGTCCTATAGATGATCTAACATCATCTCTAACATTACAAGATTAAGGCTTGGTTTAATTCCTTTTATTTTTAGAAAAGTAATTTCTACTCATTGAAAAACTACTTAAGATTTAATATTCTCCAAACCAAACATGGGATCATGTTGACACATGTCATCACCACATATTTTAGTCCATGGGAATATGATTTAAAGTGGTGTCACAATTTAATAAGGTTTCACCCTTTTATTTTAATTAATTAAAGTGGCTAGAAATGCCTATGTAGCATTCCTTTATTACTTGAACATTATTTCTGTAAGTAAGCCTATATGCTTTTATATATTCTGAAAGGTATGGTTAAATGTGATTTTTGAGAGTTGGAATCAACTCAAAAGCTATTATGGTTTGAATTTGAAAAATGTTTGAATGCAGAAAAGCTTCTGCCTTGTTATTTTTACCATGGGTGATCTATATTTCCAAATGACTTGAATCCAACGGGCTTGGATTAAGCATTCTCAGACCTTTCTAAAAAAATTAGTTTCATTCAATTTGGTGCACCGAATCGATCTGGGTTGAGTTTTGAAACTAGGTACAGAAGTGAGTTTGAAATAAAATGGAAAAGGTTTAATTCAAATAACTGGGCTGCGCGGGAAAAGTTAACGGGCCGGCCTGCTAAGCGTAGCGCTTCTGCGGGCTGTTTAAGTGGCTGTCCCCACTCGTCAGTGAGACAGGGGTGCGAAGCGGTATGGGGCGATGTGGGTCGTTCGATCTGGTTCTAATCCAACGGCCGAGAGTCATCGTCGACGTTGGACAACGCCGGCGAGACAGAAACCTAGCGCGGCCAGTGGGGGTTGCTGGGGGCTCACTGTGGTGCAGGCGAGGGTCGGCGAGGCGAGCAGCGAGTCGACGGCGAACTCAGGGGTGGTCGCGGCAGCTCCTGGGGTGGACGAAATCGATGGCGCCCTTCTTCTCTAGAGGCGGCGGGCTCCGGTGAAATTCCGGCGATGCGCTGCTCGCCTTGCTCCGGGACTGAGGTGGGGTGGTTTTGGGTGAGAGAGGAGTGGAATGGTGTGAAGAATTCGAGCGGGGGAGTCCTCTATTTATAGTCTCGACGGTGAGACCGAACGGCATGGGCGGGCGGCGGTGGCGACATAGCTACGGGCTTCTAGAGGCATGGCCGGCGGTGGCGATCGCTTGGTGGTCTCCTGGCGATGCTCTACGGCTTTAATGCGCTTGTAGGGGCGGTGCGGTTTGGTCTGGAACACGCGACGCTCTGCGCGGCAGAGGCGGCGTCTTCGACGGCGAGCGGTGGCTGTGCATCATGGGGCAGCGAACGGGGATGTCTGGCGGTCTCCTGGGTCAGTGGTGATCGTGTATGCACGCAGCGAGGGCGGCGCGCGGTCTGTGGGCTTCGGTCGAGGGTGGCGCTTTGGCGCATGCTCGGCACGGTTGGCAGAGGCATGGGCGCGGCGTTCCTGGGTGCTCTGGTCGGTGTCTTCAAGGCAGGGTTGGTCGAGAGGGGGTGGTTAGGCATGGGTGATCTCCCAGACAAGGTTGACATGGCTAGTTTCCTTCCTAGCTTGTTGTCTACACTGGGGTGGCAAGGGTGGCTTCGGCTGTTCACCATTGATGGTTTTGGCAATCTCACAGTGGTGCTAGTTCTTGGTTAATCTTGCTAGATGATCTACTGAGCTGGTTGTGAGCTAGATAGGGAACCAGTTAGGCTCAAAACAGTGCACACTATAGTGTTTTGATTTTGTTTGATTTGTGTCTGCCAAGTGTTTGATGAAATGGCCGCATGAATTCAAGTCTTGAATTTTGAAAAGATTTTTGGTGGGTGTGCTAGATTGGTGCTGGTGAGTCTGCAGATGCTTGGGTTTTGAAAGTTGAGCTTGTTTGAGTGGTTTTTGAAAAAGTGGGATCTTCCCATATGATAAATATTCAATTTTGAATTGTCATTTAAACTATGCATTTGAAAGTTTCTGGATGATCACAAAGGGGTGCAAAGATCCAGACAAGTTTCTGTTAGGTTCTGAAAGTTTGAGGCAGCCAAAGTAGGCATGGGAGTTAAATTGGTCAAAATGACCATTCCTTTATTTTATTTGTTTTGCTTTATTTGTCTTTGGGAAAAGTGTGGGAAATGTTTTAGATGATGTTTATTTCACCTAAGAAACATTTTACAAGCAAGGAAACACACAAACAAGGTGGTTCAAAAGAATTTCAAATTCAATGCATACTCATATGCATGCTTTCATAATTTTATTTAGAAAAGTTTTTGTTAACCCTAATTTTGATGATTAAAGTTTAATGATTTAAATTTAGTATTTTTGGGATGTTAAAAACCTTCCCCCCTTAAAAAAAATCTCATCCCGAGATTTGAAAAAGGACGAAAAGATTACCTAGGATTTGAAGAGATCGGGAAATTCCGTCCTGATGTGATCTTCGCGCTCCCAGGTAGCTTCCTTTTCCGTGTGGTTGCTCCACTGAATCTTGAGAAACTTGATGCTTCGGGTTCGGGTAATTCGAAAAGCTTCTTCCAAAATACGGATGGGTACTTCGGGATATGTCCGGTCATCGTTGATCTCTATGGTTCGGTGGTCGATGTTTTTGAACACTTCGGTCTTCTCGGGGACTTCGAGACATTTGCGAAGTAATGAGATATGGAACACATTGTGTATGGCTGACATCTCTTCGAGAAGTTCCAATTGATACGACACTTCTCCTCGATGGTTCAAAATCTTGAAAGGTCCGATATATCTGGGGGCTAACTTTCCTTTGAGTTGGAAACGCTGCATTCCCTTCAATGGTGACACTTTCAGATAAACAAAATCTCCTATGTTAAAGGCGAGGTCCCTATGTCTCTTGTCGGCGTAACTCTTTTGTCTGGATTGGGCTGTCTTGAGGTGCTCACGAATCTTGTGAACCTTCTCTTCTGCTTCTCTTAGGATGTCGGGTCCGAAGATCTGACTCTCTCCTACTTCCGACCAGTTCAAAGGGGTGCGACACTTTCTTCCGTACATGAATTCAAATGGGTCCATTTGCAAACTGGCTTGATAACTGTTGTTGTATGAAAATTCTGCAAACGGCAGACAGTCTTCCCACTTGGATCCATATTCTAACACACATGCTCTCAGCATATCTTCCAGTATTTGATTTACTCGCTCCGTTTGTCCATCGGTTTGAGGGTGATACGCGGTACTGGAATCTAGGCGGGTTCCTAAACCTTCTTGGACTTTCTTCCAGAATCTCGAGGTAAACTGAGTTCCTCGATCCGATACGATGTTCTTGGGTACTCCATGCAAACTAACGATTCTAGCGATATACAACTCTACTAGTTTCGAACTCTGATATGTGGTCTTGACGGGTAAGAAATGGGCGACTTTGGACAATCTGTCCACTATGACCCAGATAGAGTCATTTCCCCTACTAGAAGTAGGCAGTCCAGTGATAAAGTACATTCCAACAGAATCCCATTTCCATTCCGGAATCTGCAATGGTTGCAACAATCCAGCGGGTCTTTGATGTCCTGCCTTGACTCGCTGACAAATATCACACTTGGTGATATAGCTTCCGATTTCTCTCTTCATCTTATGCCACCAAAATTGCTCTTTTAAATCTTGATACATCTTAGTTCCTCCGGGATGGATAGAATAAAGAGTATCATGAGCCTCCTTCAAGATAACTTCTTTCAACTCAGAATATGCTGGTACACAAAGGCGTCCTTTGTACCACAAAACTCCTTCTTCGTCCTCGGTGAATCCAGGTACTTTGCCTGTACCGATATGACGCTTGATTCCGTCAATACTAGCATTTCCTTTTTGCGCCTCTTTAATCTGACTAATCAAAGTGGGCTGGAGTTCTATGCTAGCCAAAAAGCCTTAACTCACTAATTCCATTCGAAAATCTTCCATCTCTTTGTGCAAACTTGGCTGCTCTTTCAAAATCATGGAGTTCAAGCGGCACGGTAATCTGCTAAGGGCATCGGCTACCACATTGGCTTTACCAGGGTGATAGTGAATGTCCAGATCATAATCCTTAATTAGCTCTATCCATCTTCTCTGCCTCTTATTCAGATCCTTTTGAGTGAATATATACTTTAGGCTCTTGTGATCCGTATAGATCTCACAACAATTTCCCATCAGGTAATGTCTCCATGTTTTCAGGGCTAGAACTACGGCTGCGAGTTCGAGGTCATGGGTTGGGTAGTTTTGCTCATGTTGCTTTAGTTGTCGAGATAGATAAGATATAACTTTGCCTTCTTGCATTAGCACACATCCGAGACCGATCTTGGATGCGTCACAATACACATCGAAGGGCTTCGTGATATCTAGCATGATCAAGATTGGGGCTGAAATCAATCTCCTCTTGAGTTCTTGAAAACTCGCTTCACATTTGTCGGTCCATTCAAACTTCTTGTCCTTCTTTAGCAATTGGGTCATGGGTCGACCGATACTAGAGAATCCTTCTACGAATTTGCGGTAATATCCCGCCAACCCGAGAAATGCACGAACTTGGGTTTGAGTGGTTGGGGCTTGCCAATCTTCTACATCTTTCACTTTGGCGGGGTCAACGGAAATTCCTCCGGCTGATACAATGTGACCGAGGAATCCTACCTCCTGTAACCAGAATTCACATTTGCTAAACTTTGCATACAACTGATGCTCTCTAAGGGTTCCAAGAATGGTCCTTAGGTGTAGCTCGTGTTCTTCTCCCGATTTGGAATAAATCAGAATGTCATCGATGAAAACAACGACAAACTTATCCAGGAAGTCCATAAAAATCTTATTCATGAGATTCATGAAATAAGCGGGGGCATTGGTTAGTCCGAAAGACATGACTGTATACTCATACAATCCATATCTGGTGGTAAAGGCAGTCTTTGGAATATCCTCTGCGCGAATTTTGAGTTGATGATAGCCAGTTCTAAGATCAATCTTAGAAAACACTTTGGCACCGGTCAACTGATCAAACAAATCTTCTATCTTGGGCAAGGGGTACTTGTTCTTGATGGTGACATCATTCAATTTCCGATAATCCGTACACAAACGGTTACCTCCATCCTTCTTGTCCACAAACAAGACAGGTGATCTCCAAGGTGACGCACTTGGTTGAATCAATCCAATTTCCAGCATGGAATCCAGTTGCTTCTTCAGTTCTGCTAGCTCTGAAGGGTTCATACTATATGGTATCTTGTCTATGGGTCCGGTTCCGGGGATTAGTTCGATGATAAACTCGATATCCCGATCTAGGGGCATACCGGGCAAAACATCTGGAAATACATCAGGGTATTCACAGACTATCCAGACTTGTTCAATGGTAGGTTGGGCTATACTCTTGTTGCATTTGAATTGGCGAGGTAAGGTTTCAGATATATGCTCGACTGATATTCCGGCTGTACTGGTCATGGTTATGGCTTTCTTGGCACGGTCAATCAATCCTTTATGTTTGGACATCCAATCCATTCCTAGTACTACTTCCAAACCTTTAGTTCTGAGTACTATCAGATTTGCATAAAAATCTATGCCATGGATTCGGATAGGGACGGCTTTACAAATTTGCCTAGCCTTGGTGGTTGATCCGGGAATTTGAACAATCATAACATGCTTCAGTTTGGTTGGTTGAATTTTACTAGTGCAGGCAAATTATTCGGTGACAAATGAATGAGATGCACCAGAATCAAACAACACTCTTGCAAGTACTGAATTAACAGAAAACATACCCAGCACGACGTCTCGCGCTTCCTGAGCTTCTTCAGCATGCATGAGAAAAAGAAGGCCGTTGCGGTTGAGTGAATTCCCTGGGGCAAATCTCCTTCCTGGCTGAACACGACGCTGCTGCTGAGCTGGGACATTGGCATTGGGGACTGTAGCATTCTTCTTGTTGGGGCACTCGTTGGAATAGTGGCCTTTATTTCCATAATTATAACAAGTCACTTGCGACTTGTCCTTGGCTGCTAAAGGAACAGTATTGCTTCCAGTCCTAGGGGCAGTGTTGGTGTTGGCGGTAGCATTGTTGTTGTTGAACTTGGGTGGGGCACGATTGAAATTGCTAGCGTTGCCGGGGTTGTTGTGATTTCCTCCGGGCCTAGGGTTTCCACGGTTTGGGTAGGTCGGACGGTTCATCGGGGGTCTGTTGGTTCTTGGGGCAAATCCTGGAGATGGGTTAGGGTGATACTTTGGGGTCTGATGGGTTCCTGGTTGATGCATCATGCGACGCTTGCGGTTCTCATTGGCTTGGTTGATCTTTCCTTCCATTTGGATAGCTGAGTCAACAAGGGCTTCAATATCAGCAAAAGGGATATTGACTAAAACAGTCTGCATCTCGTCATGCGGACCATTCATGAATCTTTCTTTCTTCTTGGCTTCGGTGTCGATCTCATCCGGGGCATACCTAGCTAATGACAAAAATTTGTCACGGTATTCCACTACAGTCATCCTTCCTTGCTTCAGCTCTCTGAACTCATCTCTCATTCTCTTGATCAAACCTGGTGGCACATGGGTTCTGCTGAACTTGACCTTGGATTGCTCCCAGGTCATCATCTGGCCTCCGGTCATTGCGCGAACGCTGTTCCACCATGCCCTGGCATCTCCGGCTAGATAGTGGGTGGCGAACAGAACTTTCTCATTGGCTTCCACTCCAGCGACTTCTAGGTTATTTTCCATGGTTTGCAGCCAATCATCAGCGTCTAGGGGTTCTTCTGACTTAGTGAAAACAGATGGGTTGGTATTTTGGAAGTTCTTGAGCTTAGATCCGTGGTGGTCTTGATTTCCATGGCCTTGGTTGTTATGGGCAAGCTGGGCTATCTGCTGAAGGGTGGCTAGGTTGGCTTGACGTTCCGCTCTTTTAGCTTCACGGTCAGAAGTCAACATTTGCAGAATCTGCAACATCGGGTCCGGGGATGAACCACTTTCTCCACGTGGCATCTGAAGATTGAGATAGATCATGAGAAAATAGGGAAATTTCTACGGTTCTGGGACTTTGAATTTTTTTAAAGGTTGACTCAGATTTTCTAGTAACTTGCTTTTTCATTCATTCCTTCATTCATTCACACGATACAACACACACCACAACAAAGAAAAGCAGATGGTTTTAAGAACCATTCTAAGGACTACGATACAGTGGGACCGAATACTACTCACTACGCTAGTGCTCAAGTGCTACTACTCCTCGGAATCTGTGGCCTCATCGTCCTCATAATCATTGACGAAGGTGAAATCATCTTCATCGGTGAAGAAGTCCATAGCCTGATCCTCCAGAAAATCATTATCATCGCTGAGATAGGAGTAGGGGTCTCCACGAAGATCGTCTCCGGCATTTTCCCTTTCCTCCAACTGCATGTCTCTCTCGTGGATGGTCTCCTCCAAAGATGAGATGCGGTGGCGAAGACGGGCAATGATGCGCTCCTTCTTGTCGAGATGACGGCGGCGAGACTTGCGATCCTTTGCTAGCATGGCGATGGTTTTGTCCTTAGTCTTGATGATGGCAGACTTGTGGTTGGAGTAGTCACGGCAGTTGTCTAACTCCTGCTGACGATCGTACATCATGAAGCTAAGGTGGTCCAATTGAGTCTTCAGCTCAGGGTGGTATGGGGCTTCCAGTGGTTGTCCATTTGCATCACGCCTTGGGCAAAACTCAAAGCGAGTACCCTTGATCTGATTGATGCTCTGCCCACACAGACGGGAAAGAGCTTCCTGCATGGCCCTGGCAAGTCCATCGAGCCAGTTATTCTCTCGTAAGGTAAACTGAATTCCTTCCGCAGTGGGAGGTTCAATCTTCCCTTGGAGACTTGCAACAATTAGCCACTGCAGATCTTCTCCTCCTTGATCATTGAGCTGAGCTCCGAAGAACTCGGGGTGCGGACGCTCCAGAAGTTCCGAAAGCTGGTCCAAATCCCTCTCAAAGATATGGTCTCCTCCATTCCCCAACTGATAAAACTTGCTGTACTTCACGTCCATCTATAAAAATATAGGATGAGTAAGTTAGTAGAGTGATCAAGTGTGTCAAAATTTTATGTATTTTGCAAGAGTTTTTGAGGAACATGAATTTTCATGAAAGAATCAAAGGGATAAGAACGAGAATAAGTTTTTGTAAATATTTGTTTTCTTTGGTTTTGAAACTAAGTTTTTGATTCAAACGTCCAGTCTAACTAGGGTCTCCTATGGTCAGGATGGCTCTGATACCAACTTGTCAACACCTGAATTTTTAATCCCAGATGCCTGTTATGCCATACATCACAATCCCAGGATTACCATTTTTTGCGAGACATAACAGAATTGGATACCACAGTACATCATCCATTACAAACCGTACATAAGGTCTTACAAAAATAAGGATCTCATGATCCAGTTCTTAATACAACATCAAGCAGCGGAATACGTAATAATAATAATGGTAGCGTAGGCGAAGCTCCATCTTCGGGGTCACAGGCAATGCTGACGATGGGAGATGATCCTAGTTGTCGTAACCTTCCTGGGGTCCATCCTCCAGGTACTCCTCTTCATAATCTGGCCATGGGAATAGCCAGGGACAAAGCCATGAGTACTCTTTAAGTACTCGCAAACTAATACTAACAAGTAAAGGGGGGGTTTTGGATAATAGGACACTAGGCTCTAGGGTTCTTTTACAAAAGCTAGGTTTATCTCTACTAAGTTTAGGAGCACGAATGCTATTTGAAGTTTTATAACACCTAAATGGGAACTTGTATTTCATATCACAACCCTGGTGTGGTTAAGTCAAAGTCTCACTTCATTTCACAAGTCATTTTGAAAAATCTGACGGGGGAACAGTATGGCCACTCCAACTGTCCATAACTGCGGACGCGGCTATTCAAATAGTTTGACACTCTGCAGAGATTGTACACTTTCACCACAACATTCGATACATCCGTCAGGAACAAATCCTGAATTCACCATACTCAGTATGCGGATAATCACTCCTAACCTTTCAATTACACGCCCTAGTATAAGCACCTCTCCTGTGAGTTTGGCCCCCCAACCATGACCAACTGTCATCTTGGTGCTTGCAGTGGACAATCTTCACAAGGTAGCCTCAGCTCCGACCTTGGCCGTGAGGGAACTAATACTAAGGTATATAAGTTTCCAGTCAAGCCCTACCCAATCTTCGGGTATTGTGGTTGTACGATAAAATTGGAATGGTATCGCATCCAGACAACCATCAGTTTTATAAAGGGCTAAGGCTCATGCCTCAACATTTTCATCACCAAAATCATCAGGGGTTTGGAAACATATGTCCAAAACATTTGAATAGAATGATCCATCATTCCAAGGTTTTTGTAACCATTTTTTCACCAAGTATTCCCATCTAAAGTTGATCAAGTTTTATGCTTAGCACTAGCATCTACATGTGGGGGTAAGCATTGATGAGGGGTGGTAAACTAATGGAGTTTTAACTAAGTTCAATCTCATGCCTTAGGATGACATCAAGATTATCTAGCTTAGGCCAAATTTTATGCTCTTTATGCAACCTTCAAGTATCCTTCTAGTATCTACCATTTATTCTAGTAAACTCTAAGTAAGAGCTTTGATAAAGAAATAAAGTAATAAAGCTGGTAAGTAGAACTAGGATTGGTTTATCAAGTGGATATGATCACATATGCTTAAGGCATATAGTGGGCATAGTAACAAGTAGTGGTTTGTTGCATCAGTAGAGTATCTTGCAAGTGTTAGCTTGCACATTCACTAGTAGTATTAGGCTAAGCTTGCTAAGTTAATAACTTGCAAGTATTGGCTTGCCTTGTGTAGAGCAGTGGTTGAAGTTCTCCTCGGCTTCTTCTTCGTAGTATCCTCCTTCCTCCTCGTATCCTTGGTCGGTACTAGCGTCTATAAATAAATACGATGTACACAATCACCAAACAATACTTAACTACTTGCAATCATCACACACAAGGGTCCTATAGATGATCTAACATTATCTCTAACATTACAAGATTAAGGCTTGGTTTAATTCCTTTTATTTTTAGAAAAGTAATTTCTACTCATTGAAAAACTACTTAAGATTTAATATTATCCAAACCAAACATGGGATCATGTTGACACATGTAATCACCACATATTTTAGTCCATCGGAATATGATTTAAAGTGGTGTCACAATTTAATAAGGTTTCACCCTTTTATTTTAATTAATTAAACTGGCTAGAAATTCCTATGTAGCATTCTTTTATTACTTGAACATTATTTCTGTAAGTAAACCTATATGTTTTTATATATTCTGAAAGGTATGGTTAAATGTGATTTTTGAGAGTTGGAATCAACTCAAAAGCTAGTATGGTTTGAATTTGAAAAATGTTTGAATGCAGAAAAGCTTCTGCCTTGTTATTTTTACCATGGGTGATCTATAGATCCAAATGAATTGAATCCAACGGGCTTGGATTCAGCATTCCCATACCTTTCTAACAAAATTATTTTCATTCAATTTGGTGCACTGAATCGATCTGGTTTGAGTTTTGAAACTGGGTACAGAAGTGAGTTTGAAATAAAATGGAAAAGGTTTAATTCAAATAACTAGGCTGCGCGGGAAAAGTTAACGGGCCGGCCTGCTAAGCGTAGCGCTTCCGCGGGCTGTTTAAGTGGTTGTCCCCACTCGTCAGTGAGACAGGGGGTGCGAAGCGGTATGGGGCGATGTGGGTCGTTCGATCTGGTTCTAATCCAACGGCTGAGAGTCATCGTCGACGTTGGACAACATCGGCGAGACAAAAACCTAGCACCGCCAAGGTTCTTTGGGGCTCACCGGGTGCAAGCAGCGGTCGGCGAGGAGGCGAAACGACGGTCGACGACGTGAACTTCAGGGGTTGTCGCCTGGGCTGGAGGTGGAATCGATGGCGCCCTTCTTCTCCAGAGGCGGCGGGCTCCGGTGAAATTCTGGCGATGCGCTGCTCGCCTTGCTCCGGGACTGAGGTGGGGTGGTTCTGGGTGAGAGAGGAGTGGAATGGTGTGAATAATTCGAGCGGGGGAGTCCTCTATTTATAGTCTCGACGGTGACACCGAACGGCATGGGCGGGCGACGGTGGCGACATAGCTACGGGCTGCTAGAGGCATGGCCGGTGGTGGCGATCGCTTGGTGGTCTCCTGGCGATGCTCTACGGCTTTAATGCACTTGTAGGGGCGGTGCCGTTTGGTCTGGAACACGCGACGCTCTGCGCGGTAGAGGCGGCATCTTCGACGGCGAGCGGTGACTGTGTGTCATGGGGCGGCGAACGGGGATGTCTGGAGGTCTCCTGGGTCGGTGGTGATCGTGTATGCACGCGGCGAGGGCGGCGCGTGGTCTGTGGGCTTCGGTCGAGGGTGGCGCTCTGGCGCATGCTCGGCACGGTTGGCAGAGGCACGGGCGCGGCGTTCCTGGGTGCTCTGGTCGGTGTCTTCAAGGCAGGGCTGGTCGAGAGGGGGCGGTGAGGCATGGGTGATCTCCCAGACAAGGTTGACATGGCTAGTTTCCTTCCTAGCTTGCTGTCTACACTGGGGTGGCAAGGGTGTCTTCAGCTGTTCACCATTGATGGTTTTGGCAAGCTCACAGTGGTGCTAGTGCTTGGTTAATCTTGCTAGATGATCTACTGAGCTGGTTGTGAGCTAGATAGGGAACCAGTTAGGATCAAAACAGTGCACACTATAGTGTTTTGATTTTGTTTGATTTGTGTCTGCCAAGTGTTTGATGAAATGGCCGCATGAATTCAAGTCTTGAATTTTGAAAAGATTTTTGGTGGGTGTGCTAGATTGGTGCTGGTGAGTCTGCAGATGCTTGGGTTTTGAAAGTTGAGCTTGTTTGAGTGGTTTTTGAAAAAGTGGGATCTTCCCATATGATAAAGATTCAATTTTGAATTGTCATTTAAACTATGTATTTGAAAGTTTCTGGATGATCACAAAGTGGGCCTTGATACTTTGTTATGAGTACAATCAAGGGGTGGAAAGATCCAGACAAGTTTCTGTTAGGTTCTGAAAGTTTGAGGCAGCCAAAGTAGGCATGGGAGTTAAATTGGTCAAAATGACCATTCCTTTATTTTATTTGTTTTGCTTTATTTGTCTTTGGGAAAAGTGTGGGAAATGTTTTAGATGATGTTTATTTCACCTAAGAAACATTTTACAAGCAAGGAAACACACAAACAAGGTGGTTCAAAAGAATTTCAAATTCAATGCATACTCATATGCATGCTTTCATAAGTTTATTTAGAAAAGTTTTTGTTAACCCTAATTTTGATGATTAAAGTTTAATGATTTAAATTTAGTATTTTTGGGATGTTACACTTGGCATCTGGCCTTACATGAAGAGAATGCTCAGCCGGCTCCCTCGGAACTCCTTGTAGGTCTTGTGTGGACCATGCAAAGATATCCCGATTCTCATGGAGGAAGCTGGTGAGCTTGCTTTCCTATTTGTCAGTCAGCCCAGCACCAATGGTAACTGTGCCCTCTAGGAAAGCCTCATCCACCTGTATTTTCTTTGTTTCCTTGGTAGCTTGGAAAGATACGCTGCCGTGCGGGTTAGTGAGTGCCGGCATAGACATTTGTGTTGCCTTGGCCAGTGCTGCAACCTCCATCATTTGATGCTTTTCTTGTGCTATGACCAGCGACTCGGCTGGTGAAGATCCGGCTGAGGCGCATGCGATAGATCTCTTCTAATCTCCCTCAACTGTGATAACTCCGCATGGACCTAGCAGCTTCATCTTCAAGTAAGAAATGTGAGGAGTGGCCATAAACTTTGCCATAGCCGGCCTGCCGAGTAAGGCATGGTATGAGCTGACCAGATCAACCAGCTCAAACTCTGTGGCTTCAGTGCGACAATTTTCTCTATTTCCGAATAAGACGTGAACCCAAATCTTGCCAATTGGCTCACAGGACAGTCTCGGCACAATTCCATGGAAAGTTGTCTTAGTCGGCTCCAGCATATTCATAGTGATTCCCAACTTGAGCATGGCATCCTTGTACATGATGTTGATGCTACTGCCATCATCTATTAGTACCTTGGAGAACTTCACGTTGATATCTGGGCCCATGAATGTTGGATCTAAGACAAGAGCATAACCTCCTGGTGTTGGCATGATCTTGGGGTGATCCTTTATGCTCCAAGTTATCTCCTGTTCCGACCAATGCATGTACTTTGGAATTGCCGGCATTGTGGAATTCACTTCCATCATCCATATCTGCTGACTCTTTTTGTCATTCGGCACCATGACAAATACGACATAGCTCTGGTGATGCTCTCTGTACTCATTTTTGGTTCCATGGCCGACATGAGCATCGTCATTTCTTGGGTTATGCACTTGATGCACAGCCTCCCTTCTTTCTTGGTTATGATATCTCGGCTGCCTGTTCTCATATCTATGCTCAGCTCCAACAGCTTGAGCATTTCCTCCTGTGAGCGGTGGAGGGGGAGGTGGCGGCAACTGCGTAGTCGGCGAATCCACTCTGCCTCCCTTCCGAAACCAAGTGCATTGTCTTGTTGTGTGATTTGCCAGCTTACTCGGACTTGGCATGTGAAACTTACACGGCTGATCCAGCATCATCTCATAGGTATATTTATGCCTATCTTGATATGGCTTTCTTTGTTCATATGGCTTTTTGCCATCATTCTTCGGTATCCACTGCTGTTTCCCATTTATCCTTTGATGTTGGCTACTTCCAGCATCTGGCTGATCCTGACCCACAGCCGCAACTTGAGTCGAACCATATCTGTAATCTGGTCTCTCATCCCTTCTCTTGCTTCTATACTCGGCCCTTTCCCGGCGCCTTTGTGATCCGGCAGCGTCATAGATCTGAGTCTCAGTCATCCCGTCTGTCGACATAAGCAGAGGTTGAGTCGGATCTCCTAACGCATACGAGTCAGCAATTCTTATCGTTTCTGCCAAGCTTGTCGGCATATCTGTAACCTTTGCCACAGTACACTTCCATCTCTACATCCTTGCGCAAACCATGCAATGGCTTGAGACTCAATTACCCCTTCATAAGAGTTGCGCATTGTGCACCACCTTGTGAGGAATTCCCTGTCTATTTCATTCGTCCTTTGTTTGCACATAGCTAGTTGTTGTGGGCGATTCGGCATCTTGTATGTGCTTGTGAAGTTGCTCATGAAAGCATCCTGAAAATCAATCCAGCTGTTGATGCTTCCGGTGGCAAATTATTCAGCCACACCCTTGCTGCTCCTTCTAGCATCTGCGGCACATACCGCACTGCCCATCTCAAATTTCCCTGCGTGATTTTTACTGCATTTCCATAATCTATGATCCAGTCTTCTAGCTTTGTGCTTCCATCGTAGGTCTTCGCCCCCTGGCCAGCTGAAAGTTCGGCACTAGCGGTTCCTTCATGATCCTCGGGCCAAAACATGGTGGACCATGTGGACCTTGAGATTCAATCAGCTCTGCCATCTTTATTCGGTCGAGCTTTAGTCTTGCATCATTCGGCTGAAGATTTCTGCCCCCGAGTTTGGCTCCCATTACTTGGTATGCATGATCCGGCAACTCATATCCATCATTTACCATTGCCGAGTAACCATCATTGTATCTGTTTGCGTTTGGGTCTGCAGGTTGCTGCACTGCTTTTCCCGCACTTTGCTGTCTTTTTCCGGGTTGAGCTAGCGCAGGATTTGGATATGGATTTCCTCCTCCCGTCGAGTGAGATCCACGCCTAGGTTAAGGTGCAAAGTTTTGCCCCCCATTGTCATTTCTTTGCCCTGCTTGTCTTTCTCGGCCAGCATTTTCCTGGTACTCATTTCCCTGAACGACATTTCTTCTTATTCCCTGAGCATGGGTTGGGTTTCCGTGAATCATTGTCGGGTCATAGGCAACCATTTGCTTGTTCCTTCCTGAATCCACACTCTTTTCTTTTCTTTGTCTCGGCGCCACACAGGGTGAGGAGGCTGTGTGGCCTGCTGATTTTGCCGGGATTGGAGTTGCCGAGTGAACCAGCTGTGACCTCCCAGCTATACCCGGATTTGCCCTGTAGTACGCTTCATTCAACATTCCTGCTGCTCTTACCAACTCATTTACTCGTTCCTGTTGTTTCCTCTTTGCTTCACCCGTCAAATGGGGAAGCTCAGCCATTGCTGCCTCTGCGGCCCTCAGATTTGCTGCTGCAGTGTTGTATGTTGGCCGCATGGCTGTTTCGTTGCTGTTTTCTGGTGTTATCTTTAACGTTGCATCCGCCAATTCCTCATTGAGGTTCCTTCCGCCCAACCTTGTTGCGTCAAGCCAGGTCTTAGCGCCCTTGACACGATTTGCCGAGTTGAGCTCTCGTATCATGAGAAGAGCTTTTTTGAATGGAAGAAAAGTAATGAAACCTGCGATGGCTACTGAATAACCTCCTTTTATTTTTTTGAGAATAACGCCAACTAACTGGTAGTTGATAGAGCGCGGAGCCCCGAGTCTAAGCGAGCATCGACATCCTGCTGTAACTGCGCTAATTCCTTTGCCTTCTCCAGAACTTTTATCCTGGCCTCCTCTAACTCGGCCTGCACACGCACCGGATCAGATGCTGGTGCTACTCGCTCTGCTATCTTTTCTATTGCCTCTTGCAATTCTTTAGCTCTTTTACTCCTTGCTATATTCTCTAGATTTTTTAGCGGCGCTTTTGCAGTTCTTGCCACCCTTGGTGTTTCCTCTGGGTTTTCTCCCTCGGCATCCTCATTCGCCACAGGAACTATTGGAGGTGTTGGGGGATTTGGGGCTGTCATCATTACCTCGACGGGGACGAGCTGATGAAGCCTTCCTGCAGCAGGAACTGCAGATGGATCCAGCGCCAGGATGATGCGCTCCGGGTATGCGCGCTCCACGCGCACCGCGATGTAGACCTGGTGCTCGCCGAACTTGATGAAGCGACCGCCCCTTGGGAACGGCTTGGTCCCGAAGCAACCTACGTTGTCGCTGACGAAGTTGAGTGCCCCGAACCTCTCGACGAGGCCGGAATAGACGCGCTAGACGGTCTTGGCGATGATGTTGCCCATCCAGATGAAAACTCTAGCAAGCGCCTGCTTCTGCCCCACGGTTGGCGCCAACTGTCGTGGTGGTGTCACGACAGATGCCATGGGTAGGCTTAAGTTGGGGGCCGAATGGACGCTTGTGGTAATCGGGGAGGGAGTGCACGGTCTAGCCGCGCACGAAGACCAAGATGAACTCTCCACACTTAGGATTTTTATTGATCCAAGAAGTTTACAAGTGCTCCTTGAGCTGTATGAGCATAGCCTAAGGGCTCTAGTTTCCTCCTTGGTCCAACCTCCTCCAACCCTAGCTATGCCCCTTCTTATATAGGCGTTGGCCAGCTAGATTACACCCCTTTGGGTTCTAGGGTTACTGTTTTAATCTTGGTCCTTACTGTACGGGCCGGGTCACGGGCTAGCCCTGAGCTCCTCGGCCCAGTCCACAAAGTTTGACAGCTAACGTTCTTCTCGTACGTAGCCTCCAGTTCTTTTGGCGTCACACAGTGACTTTATACGCCAGCCCCTTGCTTTAGGCGTCACCCGACTCCTTTTGTGTCACCCAGCGTCGCCCTTCTCTTTTGACCGTGCTTTACCATGGTCCCTCCCGAACCTCACTCGGAAAGCTGCCACGTGTCCTTTCTGACTCGGCCTCCCCTCGTGAGACTCGGCTCGTTGCTTCCCGGCTGTTGTATCCCGGCCAGAGTTATCCTTTATTCGGCATAAGCCAATCTAGGCAATGTTTTACCCTTCATGACCCTACCGGGGGTTATTCCCCCGACAACGATGGCCTAGGCGCACCGCTCAACATGCACAACCGGGAACAGCCCAAGCTAAGCATGGATCCATGTTTGAAACTTACAAATGAGGAGGACGCTGGCAACATCACGTCCTACATCACAAACATATCACTACAAGGCAATGAATGACCACTACCACGGTGCCCGTCCCGCGGAGGGCCGAAGCACACCGACAGAAACTTCTTGTAGCCACCGCACGGGAACCTGGATCCCGAGAAATGACTCGACATCGCGTCCACCCCCTGCGAGTAGAGCAAGAAGGCAAAAATTAGTTCGGCAGCCGGAGAAGGAAGATGGCGGACCTCTAGGGTGATGCGTGTGTGAGTGGGTGTACCTAAATGTCGGCGTGCACGACCTCACACACCTTCCCGGAGCCGACGCGTACCCCTTGTTATACTTTGTTCTGCGCCGCCGCGATGACCAAGAAAAGTTCGGATTGGGCAAAACAGGGGCCACAATGCTCGTCGACAAAGTCTACCAGGAGGTAGAGGAAGTCGTGCTCCGATCTGACGAAGTCGACGGCGCGCCACTCGAGATTGTTGTTCTCCTGGACGCCAGCAGCGACAAACTTACATGAAGTTGTTGGGGATGTTGCGGATCATGAGAGATCTCTTGTCGCTGTTTGGGTCGAAGGCTCGTTTACCCCCTACCAAGAGAGGCAGAGGCGACGCTCGAGGCGGGCGTGGGAGTCGCCCTCCTCCAGGGAGTGAGGACAGAGTGAGGGGAGAAATTTTCTTCCGCCTCCGCCTTGGGGGACTCGTCGATCTCCACGATGTCGTACACCTCAGTGAGCTTGGCCATGGAGGGATGTGAGCAACCCGCATGCCGACGATGGAGGCGACCATGGCGGTTGAGGAAGGAAGCAGAGGCACATCGGGTTGGGATGGGGAAGAGAGGGGAGGACGAGAGGGTCTGGGTGAGACTGACAAGTGGGTTCCATCGGTCAGTTGTTATCATTGGGCCAAATTGTTAAGCAATTGGCTAGGATAGAAAAGTAAATTTGAGGGGCTTTTCTGCAAATGAAACACACATATATGCTAACGGTGGGTCCACTTGACGCCATGTCGTCAAATACATCGCTACGCTGCGAGCGGTGACCGCGAGTGACGATCTGAGTGACTATAAATTTGTATTTCTATTATACTGTGATCGTATTGACTTTATTAAACAAGTTTAATAACTAACCATGAATTTAACCCTTTTTTCAAATGCTAATACTCCCAATCTTATCCCTTGGCCGATATTCTCCCAATCTTACTTTTTTTTTCAAATGCTAATACTCCCAATCTTACTCCCTTTTTAACACACACATAGGCTGACAAGGAGTATGTACGCTCGTGTCCTCTGGCTCGCTAGCGCCCCACGTGTCCCTTGTCCCGAGCGAGCCTTCAAGAGAGGAGGCCATGTGGGTGGGGTCCACTCCCAATCTTATCCCTTGGCCGATATTCTCCTCCTTCGCTTGTCGGCAGAATAGACAAAAATAACCATTTTTAAAAGAATTTCACGAACGAAACGCTCGATAAAAGAATTTCACATAACTGACCTTTTGGGTAGCGCCTAACACAAAGATGCCATGCTTAACGGTGTAACGTCTTCTAAAAGACGCTACACTCTCTGCCAGCGTGGCACGCGGGTCTCATGGGACGGTCTAGTAGCGCCTTTGACTAAGACGTCACTGTACATAGCATAGCGCCTACACTATCTTTATATGTAATGTCTGTATTTAATAGACAAAGAAGTATGGTGGCTGAGTTGGTTGAAGTTTTTGTTGCCAACTAGTAGGTTGTGAGTTCAACTCCCCAAAACTCCACTTTTTATTTTTATTTTTCAAAGGCTGCGACATTGGTTTATATTGTTATACATATGAAAATATATTAATTCTAGCATCCTTATTTATTTAAAAAAATGGAAACCAAGATTTTATAATCCTTATTTATAATCTCTGTTTTGCATTAATTCTAGCATCTGTCAGGCGTTTGGGTTTTTCTTCGGTATTGTTCCTGCCCAATGCGAGACAGTATCTTGGGTTCAAGCAACCTTTTGTTTTTTTTATCCTAGGTCCAGACAGACATTTCGTTGCTCCATAGTCCCGTCAAAATCTCGCGGAATCGATGGAGTATACTCTGGTCCTTTGGATCGTGATTGAATTGGACGTTACTTCACTCTGAGCTTGGTTGATCGTACTCGTGCATGTAGATTGATTGGGTATTCAACTGGCTTGTACGATTAATTGGGTATTCAACTGGCTATACGATCACATGGTGTTTATAAATCCTTTAGGTCTTGTTTGGATATAGGATGTTCCTAGAACCAGTTATCCGTAAACTAAGATAACCGCTTAACAAACTAAAATCTTGTTTGGGTCAGCTGATTAAAATGCGGATAAGCTGATTAAAATGCGAATAAACAATACCCGATTTTCACAAAGCCAGGAAACTGAGTTTTGACAAAAACTAGTATTACTCGTTTTTCTAAAATCCCATTGACTCAAAACTCGACCGTAAATTCCGCTGGGTTCTCAACCAATCTCACGGCACTCTCAACAACCACCTCACGTGGTGGACTGGATAGGCCAAACTTGGTACATACAAAACTGTATTTTTACTTTCTTAACCAAAAAAGTTTTTTCCATGTACCTATTCCTAACGGAATTATTAGTAAAACGGGCATCCGGAAAAATCATCCTAAAACGTGTTTTACCTAAACTCACCGATAATGTTATGTATTCAAACAAGCACTTAGCTACGTTCAGTGGGTAAAAATGCAAAACAGAGATTATAAAATTTCATACTCGGTTTCTATTTTTTTAAATAAATAAGAATGCTAAAATTAATATATTTCCATATGTACAACAATATAAACCAATGTCACAGCCTTTAAAAAATAAAAATAAAAAGTGGGGTTTTAGGGAGTTGAACTCATGACCTACTAGTTGGCAACAAAGACTTCAACCAACTCAGCCACCATACTTCCTTGTCTATTAAATACAGACATTACATATATAGATAGTGTAGCGCCTTACACATAGGCGCTATGCTATGTACAGTGACGTCTCAGTCAAAGGCGCTACTAGACCATTCCATGGGACCCACGTGCCATGCTGGCAAAGAGTTTAGCGTCTTTCAGAGAGACGTTACACCGTTAAGCATAGCGTCTTTGCGTTAGACGCTATCCAAAAGGGTTAGTTCTGTGAAATTCTTTTACCGAGAATTCAGTTTGTAAAATTCTTAAAAAAATAGGTTATTTTTGTCCATTCTGCCTCGCTCGTCTCTCTATTTCTTCTCGAAAAAATCCCCATGGCCGCTCGTGCCCTGCACCTCCTGGCTCCCTTCCTCCAGCGAAGTAGGCGACATGTCTCTGCTGACGTTCGATCGCGCCGTCAGTCTGTATCCGATTCACGGCGCCTGTTCCTTCGTGTTTTCTCGGCGATAGACTCGCGAAGTACCCTTAACAAGACTTGAAGCCCTTGATCTAATTTACAACTTTGCTCTCTATCACTCTATGGAGATGCGATATATGCAACCGTTTTCTCGACAAATTCATCCAAAATCAGACCAGCTAGCCTCGTTCGCGAACCCCCAGTTTCAGTTTCGTGAGTATTGCTGCATAAATTCCCCTATGTTCCTCGAAGATTTCCGGGCGATGCAGTCCTTCCCTCACGAAAGTCTATGAACAAACTTTGTAGCCCGTTGTCCCCTCTTCATTTCTTATCTTTACAGCATGGCCTAATTTGCTCAATCCGTCGCCATCATCGTCCAAAGATTAGCCGAGCTAGCAGTTTTTGCGCTGATAGTTTCTGTCGAGATTCAGCTCGTCACCACCGGTTTATGTCGGTTTTGTAAATGAAATCTTGGGTTTTCCTTTTTCTGGACCCATGGTCCCCGTCCTGGCACCAGTTGGGCCGACCCATGTTCTGTTCGCCGCCAGCGAGTGTCACGTAGCCAAACCGGAGCTCAATCCCTCTTCCGTGGGCCTCTATCTCTTTTTCTTTTTCTTTTTCCTAATCCTAAATCCTTTTATAATTCAGTTTCACAAATAATTCCATAAATACAAATCTGTTGGGAATTTGAAAATGATTCCAAAATGAAGAGTAAATATATTGCAGAGATGAATTCAAACACGGTTTCAAATCTGGCTAGAGTTGACTCTATCTAGTCAAACCTCTGACTTTGAACCATTTTAATATAATTTTACTTTGATATTGTTTTAAATTCACAAATTCAAATAATGTGTATAATATATGTTTTTGAATCATAAAAACATGAGGATTATGAATATGCTATTTAAAATATCATTTGGGCAGTATAAAATTTCGAAATAGTTTAATTGCTAATAAATACTATTTCTTAATATTCGCATAACTTTATTTCCATAAGTGTGAATTCGACAAATGATATGTCTAAATCGATTAGCTCGATGAGCCTTCTTACTATGCATTCCTTGATATGAATTGAAGCATGTGTCATATAAATATTAAGTATACAACAATGTTTATGAGAGCAAAACATGGCTAAAAACTTAATAAGATGCTTTATTCTTGTACCCCACACCTCACCCATGTCATGCTATTGTTATAACATGTAATTGTGCATCATTCCATCATCACATACCTTGTTTGCTTATTGAATATGATTATATGTTTGTGCAATGTATTTATTTCGGCCTCTTGTGTGTTTGGTTTTTATCTGGATAGACGCTGAGCAAGGAGAATATCAGGAGCCTCATGAGTATTACCCGGATCCCAACTATTGTACAACTGAACTGCCAGGCAAGCAATTCCCCATGCCTGCACTACATATAGATGAAGCGAATATGCCCTGAGAGGCAATAATAAAGTGGTTATTATGTATATTCCAAGTATATGATAGATGTTTATTTTGCATGCTATAATTGTATTAATACGGAAATGTTAATACATGTGTGTTTAATAAACAAACAGAAAGTTCCTAGTTAAGCCTCTCTTATAAACTAGCTCGTTGATTAACAAGATGATCAAGGTTTCCTCATCATGGACATTGGATGTTGTTAATAATGAGGTCACAACATTATTGGAATGATGTGATGAACATTCATCCGAAGTATAGCATTACGATCAAAGTCATTGAGTTTATATTGATATAACATCATACGAAGTAATCCTAATCCTTAGACCATGAGATCATGTCAATCACTAACACTGGAAGAGTATCTTGATAACATCAAATGTCACACCATAACAAGGTGATTATAAAGATGGGTTCAGTGCTACTAAAGTGTTATGTTGAGGCCCATGGATCAAGAGTGGAATTTGTTTATCCTGATGACGGATAGATATACTCTAGGCCCTCTCGGTGATACCACATTGGTTAGCTTGCAAGCAAGTGATTTAATCACTAGAATGTTATATCACGAGAAAAGAGTACATGTCAGTAACAAGATCAAACTAGGTATGAAGATACCGATGATCGAATCTCGGACATGTAATATATCGCGAGACAAAGGGATTAAGATTCTAGCGTAAAAGGTCCTCACGATCACAAGAAAGTCATCGTTGAATGTGTGGGAGTCAGTATGGATCTCCAGGTCCCACTTCTGATTATTAATCTGAGAGGGGTCTCGATCATGTCCGCATTATTCGTGAACCGTAGGGTGACACACTTAAGAGACACCGACACCATTTGGAACAAATAGTTTCATGCTAAAAAGATTAATAAAGCGCATGAATTTATTTCACTAGACACCGGAACTGTTTTGGGTGAAATTGCTGAAAGTATTTCTGCATGTGAAATGAAATACTAGCACTGGGTTATATGTGAATGTTTGTCCATTAAAGTAATTGACAAAATTCTGAAAAAATAAAAGGAGTTTTATTTAAAGAGAGGTTGCATTAAATTTGTTGGAAATTTAATGGGAATTTTGAGTGGGATTTTGAGTGGAGAAGTGAAGGGCCATATTTGTGAGTGGGAGCTCCACCCACATGAATGGAGGAGGGGAGGGGGCAGCCCCCATGCGCCGGCCACCCCCTTGGGGTGCCCCCTCCCTCTTATATAAAGCCCCCCTCTTCCTCTCTCTCACTCACACCTCCTCGTGAAGGATCTCTCCCCCTCTAGTTTATTCCCCATGGTCTCGGACTAGCGAGATACATGTTCCCGATGGATTTTCGGTAAGAAATAGTTGTTGCTTCTGCTGCATCGCTGGAGTGAGGAGGCGGAGGTTGCTCGGTGGCTCGGACGTGTGTGCGAGCACGGATGCGCCGCTGATTTACGGCGATAGGACTTCGTCTCGGTCTTGAGACCGGAAAGCATTCGTCTACATCATCCACGAGTACAACCTCGTTAGGCTTTCTCAGTCTTCAAGGGTATGTTCTCTACGGATGTATATCTGCCCATTGCTTGTATCTTGTAGATAGATCTTGGTACATAGTTGTTCCCATTGTAGGAATTTTTTTATTTTCTATGCTGCGAACCCTACAGTGGTGTCAGAGCCGGATCTATGCATAGATGCTTTGCACGGGTAGTACACATATGAGTATGTGGGCGATGATGATCATGTTATTGATTCTTAGTTGTACTTTGGATATTGGTGGCATAGTGGGATGAAGCGGCCCGGACAAACTTTACATGTCCTCGCACATGAGACATGTTCCACGCTTGACATGCAACTAGTTTTGCATAAGTGGCTAGCGGTGTCTGTCTCTCCTACTATAGTCAATATCTAATTTACAATGAGTTATTGATAATTTGGTTATCCTCGTTGTGGTTCCATGTTCGTAGGTAAGATCGGTTCTATCTTTGAAACACCTAAGCCACGTAAAACTTGCAACGAATAAATTAGAAGCGTCTAGCTTAGATTTTTGCTGGGCTAGTGTCATGATATGGTGATGTTGCGACTAAAAGTAAGTCGATACTGTTACAACACACATAACGTGTAAGTTCCATAGACCTTGGCCTTACACATAAAGGAATAATGAAGATCATACCATGATGCACGTGATGATGATCAAGTGCAAGAACCATATCATTTCACTTTTCACATACGATGTTTGTTGCATCTTATATTGCTTGTTTGGCGTTTTATTAGCATAATAATATGATCCCTCATTTAGATATCAAGATAAAATGTATTCTCCCTTAAGTATGCATCGATTATGTTTCGCCGCTCCAAGACATCACGTGATGATCGGGTGTTCTTGGATCCACGATCATATTTAGGGTGTAAAACAGTTTATACACGCGAATACTAAGGTTCTTACTTGGCAATCCTAGTATGTACAAACATGGCCTCGGAACATGGACCAAAATGTTAAGCATGAGTCATATATAGATATGACGCCCATATATATGCTCGCCTTTGAAGCTAGGCCGACTCACTGATGATCGGACTTGGTGTAGTGGATTTGGTTCATGTAATCACCAAAAAGGCACGAGGGATGCCGTTTTTGAGTGGGAGTTCATTCTTAATTTGGATTAGTTGAACTTAATATATCATAAACTTAGTCTAAACTTTACAAATTCTGTTGTAGATGGCACCACCTGATTTTAATTTCAATGTGTTCATGGAGAAAGAGAAACTTGCAACGAACGGTAGCAACTTTACCAACTGGTTCATGAATTTGAGGTTGTTCCTCAATGATGAACAAAAACAATATGTGCTATAAGGTCTGATAGGTGACGCTCCTGCAAATAATGCATCTCAGTATGAGCGCAGTGTGTACAACACAAAGCTTAATGACTATACTCTTGTGAAATATGCGATCCTTCTGTCATTGGAGCCTTGACTCCAAGGACGCTTTGAAATTAGCAATGCTGATGCTATGGTGAAGGAACTCAAAGCTATGTTTGAGAGTCAAATCTATGCTGAGAGATACACGATCTCCAGTGAGTTCTTTAGTGTGAAGATGAAGGAACACAGCTCTGTGAATGATCACGTCATGATGATGTGATATGTTCAATGTCTTAAGGCACTAGGATATGATATCCCAGTTGACCTTGCGATGGACAGAGTTCTGCAGTCGCTTCCACCCAACTACAAAGAGTTTGTGCTGAATTACAAGAAAAGTGGTGCGATTGGATCGCTCACCGAACTTGCTGCCATCTTGGTGGCTTTCAAAGTAGACATAAAGGATAGGCATCTAGAGTTAATAGTCGATAAGACCACATCCTCTAGAGAAAGGGCCATGGCCAAAGCAAAACTCAAGATGGGCAGCACTTTTGTTGTACCTGAGAGAACGGTCAATGGAGGTCCTAAGCCTGATACTGAATGTTTTTATTGCAATGAGTTGGGTCACTAGAAATGGAACTGCCCCAAGTATTTGGCAGACAAGAAGGCCAGCAAGGAAAATAAAGGTATATACGATATACATGTTATTGATGTGTACTTGACTATTACTCGCAGTAGCACCTGGGTATTTGATATCAGATCAGTTGCTAATATTTGTAACTCCAATCATGGGCTGTGGAACAAGCGACCGCTAGTAAGGGGTGTGGTCAAGATGCATGTCGGTAACGGATCAAGCGTTGATGTGATCGCCGTCAGAATGCTACCTCTCCACTTACCATCAGGATTAGTTATAAACTTGAATAATTGTTATCTGGTGCCTGCACTGAGCATGAACATTGTATCCGAATAATGTTTGATGCGTAGTGGTTATTCATTTAAATCCGAAAACAATGGTTGTTCGATTTATATGAATGATATCTTTTATGGTCATGCACCTGTAATGAATGGTTTATTTCTATTGGATCTCGATAATAGTGTTACACATATTCATAATGTTGATGCTAAAAGGATTAAACTTAATGATGATATGTCCGCATATATGTGGCACTGCCGTCTAGGTCATATTGGCGTTAAACGCATGAAGAAGCTCCATTCGGATGGACTTTTGGAATCACTTGATTTCAAATCATTTGATACATGTGAGCCATTCCTTATGGGCAAGATGACTAGAACACCGTTTTCCGGTTCAATGTAACAGGCGACAGATTTATTGGAAATCATACACTCTGATGTGTGTGGTCTAATGAGTGTGTCGGCGCGAGGTGGATACCGTTATTTTATTACTTTCATGGATGATTTGAGTAGATACGGTTATATGTACTTGATGAAACACAAGTCTGAAACCTTTGAGAAATTTAAGGAATTTCAGAATGAAGTGGAAAATCATCATAATAGAAAGATCAAATTTCTACGGTCTGACCATGGAGGTGAGTATCTAAGTTACGAGTTTAGCACACATATGAAAGAGTGTGGAATAGTTTCACAACTCACACCTACCAGAACACCACAACAAAATGGTGTGTCGGAACATCGTAATCGTACTTTACTAGATATGGTTCAATCTATAATGTCTCTAATGGACTTGCCACTGTCATTTTGGGGTTATGCACTAGAAACTACTACATTCACTTTAAATCGGGCACCATCTAAATACGTTGAAAAGACACCGTATGAATTGTGGTTTGGAAACAAACCTAAGCTGTCATTTCTTAAAGTTTGGGGATGCGATGTTTATGTGAAGAAACTTCAACCGGATAAACTCGAACCCAAAGCAGAAAAATGCATCTTCATAGGATGCCCTTAGGAAACTATTGGGTATTCCTTCTATCACATATCTGAGGGCAAGGTTTTCGTTGCCAAGAATGGATCCTTTCTAGAGAAAGAGTTTCTCGCGAAAGGTGTGTGTAGTCGGAAGGTAGAACTCGAAGAGGTTGTATAATCTTCTCTTAGTAATATGGAAAGTAGCACAGCGCCGGAAGCCGTTCCGGAGTTGACTTCACCAAATGAAGAGGGAACTAATGATAACAATCATGAAGCTCTGAAAGAGAATACTACCAAACCTCACATGTCTAGCAGGACGCGTGCAGCTCCCGAGTTGTACGGAAAACCTGTTATGAATTTCATGGTCGATAAAATTGATGACCCCGCAACGTATGAAGAAGAAATGATGAGGCCGGATTCCAACAAATGGCTAGAAGCCATGAAATCCGAGATCGAATTCATGTACGAAAACCAGGTTTGGACCTTGGTGGACTTACCTCACGACCGAAAGGCCGTGGAGAATAAATGGATTTTCAAAAGTAAAACTGATTTTGATGGTAATATAACCATATATAAAGCTCAACTTGTCGCATAAGGGTTTCGACAAACTCAAGGAGTTGACTACGATGAGACATTCTCTCCCGTAGCGATGCTAAATTCAGTTAGGATTATGTTAGCAATTGTTGTATATTTCGACTATGAGATATGGCAGATGGATGTCAAAACTGCATTCCTCAATGGCAACATTGAAGAAGAGTTGTACATGGTACAACCAAAGGGTTTTGTCGATCCCAAGGATTCTGACAAGGTATGCAAGCTTCAGCGATCCATCTATGGATTGAAGCAAGCATCCAGGAGTTGGAATCTCTGCTTTGATGAGGTGATCAAAGAGTTTGGATTTATCCGAACTTATGGAGAGGCTTGTATTTACAAGAAAGTGAGTGGGAGCGATGTGGCATTTCTGATATTATATGTGGATGACATATTATTGATCGAAAATGATATAGATCTTTTAAATAGTGTTAAAAGTTATCTAAACAGCAAATTTTCAATGAAGGACCTAGGTGAAGCGTCATACATATTAGGCATAAAGATCTATATGGATAGATCTAGGCGCCTAATAGGGTTATCGCAAAGTACATACCTTGATAAGATTTTAAAGAAATTTAAAATGGACGGAAGTAAGAAAGGGTTCTTACCTATGTTGCAAGGCAAGACATTGAGTAAGATTCAAAGTCCGGCTACGGCAGAAGAACAAGAGTTAATGGACAAAGTCCCCTATGCTTCAGCTATAGGCTCTATAATGTACGCCATGCTCTGTACAAGACTGGATATGGCACATGCTATTAGTTTAACTAGTAGATACCAATCTGATCTAGGATCGGAACACTGGATAGCGGTCAAGGATATCCTTAAGTACTTAAGAAGAACTAAGGATATGTTTCTCGTGTACGGAGGTGAAGAAGAGCTCGTAGCTAAGTGTTATGTCGACACTAGCTTCGACACTGATCCGGATGACTCTAAGTCTCAATCCGGATACGTATTTCTCATGAATGGTGGAGCGGTTAGTTGGAGGAGTTCCAAACAACCCGTGGTGTCGGGATCAACAACGGAGGCCGAATATGTTGTTGTTTCGGAAGCGGCTCAAGAAGCAGTTTGGATGAAGTAATTCATAACCGAACTGAGTGTGGTTTCACGCACGTTGGACCCAATGGTGATCTATTGTGACAACAATGGAGCCGTAGCCAATTCCAAAGAACCAAGGTCTCACAAGAATTCCAAGCATATTAAGTGTCGGTTTTCACTCCATCCACGAGCATGTCAAGGAGAGATATAAAGATTTGTAAAGTACACACGGATCTCAATTCAGTAGATCTGTTGACTAAAACTCTCCCTAGAGCAAAACATGATCAACACTAGAACTCCATGGGTGTTAGAATTTATCACTATGTAACTAGATTATTGTCTCTAATGCAAGTGGGATACTGAAGGGAATATGCTCTGAGAGGCAATAATAAAGTGGTTATTATGTATATTCCAAGTATATGATATTTGTTTATTTTGCATGCTATAATTGTATTAATACGGAAATGTTAATACATGTGTGTTTAATAAACAAACAGAAAGTTCCTAGTTATGCCTCTCTTATAAACTAGCTCATTGATTAACAAGATGATCAAGGTTTCCTGATCATGGACATTGGATGTTGTTAATAATGAGGTCACAACATTATTGGAATGATGTGATGAACATTCATCCGAAGTATAGCATTACGATCAAAGTCATTGAGTTTATATTGCTATAACATCATACAAAGTAATCCTAATCCTTAGACCATGAGATCATGTCAATCACTAACACTGGAAGAGTCTCTTGATAACATCAAACGTCACACCGTAACTGGGTGATTATAAATATGAGTTCAGTGCTATTAAAGTGTTATGTTGAGGCCCATGGATCAAGAGTGGAATTTGTTCATCCGATGGCGGATAGATATACTCTCGGCCCTCTCGGTGATATCACATTGGTTAGCTTGCAAGCAAGTGATTTGATCACTAGAATGTTATATCACGAGAACAAGAAAAGAGTACATGTCAGTAACGAGATCAAACTAGGTATGAAGATACCAATGATCGAATCTCGGACATGTAATATATCGCGAGATAAAGGGATTAAGATTCTAGTGTATAAAGTTCTCACGATCACAAGAAAGTCATCGTTGAATGTGTGGGAGTCAGTATGGATCTCCAGGTCCCGCTTCTGATTATTGATTCGAGAGGGGTCTCGATCATGTCCGCATTATTCGTGAACCGTAGGGTGACACACTTAAGAGACTGATGACCCACAAGTATAGGGGGTGTATCATAGTACTTTTGATAAATAGGAGTGTCGATCCCAATGAGGAGCAGAAGGTGTTGACTAGTGGTATGGAGCAAGGAATCTCTGTAAATACTTAGCAAACGGATTTTAGGGGTTTTCTGATAAAGCAACAAAACAAAGTGCAAGTAATAAAGACAACGAACAACTGCATCTAGTGGCCCAATCCTTTCTTAGCAAAGGACAAGACGGTGTGAAAGTACAAAGGAAGTCGCCTAGAGGGGGGGGGGGTGAATAGGCTTTTAAAATTATTACGGTTTAGGCTCAAGTAAATGCGGAATAAAACTAACGTTTAATTTATTGGGCACAAAACCTAGCCACTAGGTTCACCTAAGTGCACCAACAACCTATGCTAAGCAATACAAGCAACAAGGTGATAGCAAGATATAAATACTTCAAGCACGATGGCTATCACAATGTAAAGTGCATAAGTAAAGGGCTCGGTTAAGAGATAACCGATGGACGTGGAGACGAAGATTTGTTTCCTGAAGTTCACTTCCAAAGAAGCTACGTCTCCGTTGGAGAGGTGCGATGGCGCAATGCTCTCCGAACGCCAAAAATGGCTCACCTCGAGGTGTGGTGGCTCAATGCTCACCCAACGCCACACAAGGCCTCACCCCGGATGCGGAAGCACGCCACTCACCGACGCCACAAACGCTCACCCTACTCTCCCGAGTGCGCACCACAATAGGTGGGCACTTGCTCTAGTAGGGGACGCTTGAGGGCGATCACAGAACCCGTACAAGATTGGGGCTAACTCCACAACTCAATTGGAGGCTCCCAACAACAAAGCCACAAAAGGCTGCAATGCCACAAAAGGCCAACAAAGCCACAAGAGGCTACAAGACCACAAAAGGTCAACAATACCACAAAAGGTCGACAATCCAACCACACAACCGTCTAAGGTTCCAAGGAACCCAAGAGAAACAAGCCCACAAGCTTGAACTCACCGAATCTCCAAGGAGAACTCAAACCTATGCACCAAATGCAAGGGCAAGTCCTTCTCTCCCAAATTCCAACAAAGCTACAAAAGCTATTGGGGGAATAAGGGAGGAAGAACACAAGAGGATAACACAAAAATCTCCAAGATCTAGATCCCAATGATTCCTTCACAAAGAAGGGATTTGACTTGGGGGGATTGTAGATCTAGATCTCCTCTCTCAAATCCCTCAAAAATATGCAAGAATCATAGGAAGGGAAAGGGGAGAGGAAAATCCTCTTCAAGGTCAACAATGGAGGAGAGAGAGAAAGCCAAGAACCAAGAAAAGAGCTATTCCCCACGAAGTGGAAGAGGAGCCCCCTTTAAAGGGCTCCCAGATCTTCCCGTTATGGGCATTCGTGACTCCTGGCCGGAACTTCCGGTGGGAGGCCGGAAGTTCCGGTGGCACATAGCCAACGGTCAAAAACTGCTGAGCGAGAAACTGAAAAAAACGAGTCCTGGTCGGAACTTCCGCCGGTTCACCGGAACTTCTGGTGGGAGCGAAACTTCCGGTGGAAGTTTCGACAGAAGTTATGATAAATAGACAAAACCAACACGGAAGGTTACTGAATTGTGAGTGGAACAAGAGCCGGAAATTCAACCGGAACTTTCGGCGGCAACTAGGCCTGAGCGGAACTTCTGGTGGGAGAGGAACTTCCGGTGGAAATTCCGACTGAAGTTCCGTCAAATAGCACATCTAAATCAGAAGGTTACTGAACGTGAGCAGAAGAAGACCCGGAACTTTCGGCGGCAAAGATGCCCTAGCGGAACTTCCGATGGGAAGCCGGAACTTCCGGTCAGGGAAATTTCAGAAACCAGAAAACCAGAAACGCAATAACTTTTGCATCCAAACTCCAAACTGGATGAAACCAATTTTGTTGGAAAGATAACAACGAATAGAATCCAACAAAAAGATATGCAAGTGAAATACCTTGGGAGAAAATACCATGAACATATATGTGAAGTATCCCCCAAGGTGTGGAGCCGGAAAACTCGCAAGATCAAAAACCGCAATAAGATATGCAAGTGAAATCCTTAGATGATGAAATAGAGCTTGTTAAGATGATGACCACAAGCTCTAGATCCTCTCATGGAAAAGAACCAAATAACAACCAAGAAAGATGATGCTATGAATGCAAAGGTTTGAGCTTTCTCCGAACGATGCAAACGAGACACCCGCTTGAGAGCCCCTCTTGATAGTACGGCTATCTATCCTAAACCCGGTCTCCCAACTAACAATATGAGACCGGCAAAAGAAAAGCCCTATCAAGAACATACCTTTGCCTTGAGCATCCCACTTGAACTTGATGTAGACCGTCTTGTTCTTATATAGTGGGAACACCTTTCTTGGATGCTCTTGCTTGATGAAGATGAAGACTTGCAAATTGCCCCCCCATACTTCATGGGGAAACCTCTTCTTTGAACTTGTCTTCATCATTCCATGAGCACGAGGATGGAAAACGTCAAGCATGAGATCTTCTAGAGATGGCGCATCTTGAGCTCACCCTTCTTCTTCCCTACTTGAGGTTGATACATCTTGATGCAACTCTTTGCACATGTCTTGATAAACCTTAAAGATCCTTCTTTCTTCATGATTCCAATGGGCACAAAGCCCTTGGACATTTCTTCATCTTCCAACCTTGAGACCAACACATGGCCCAAGCGATGCCAATGGACAAACCTACAAGTGAAACTCAATTTACACATTAGTCCATAGAGATTGTCATTAATTACCAAAACCACACATGGGGGCATACATGCCCTTTCACGGTGGAAATACTTATAAGGACCAAACGTTCTCGAGGACACATGGGAATTCTGTCAAGTGATTTCGCTTCAAATAGCTGAGTACCCTTCTTTGGTGTTGTAAGTGTTGTGTGGGTGAACCTATGCTAATGTACCAACCTTACTTGGACTAATCAATACTTGTGATTAAAACCCTGCAAGCATCCGCAACTATAGGAAAGCAATTAAGATATAAACCTAACCACAGCCTTAAACTCTGAGATCCTACGCTCCCTTGTGCAAAGGTGTCCTAACGGGGTTTCAGGTTTCTGTCACTCCGGCAACCCCACAATTAGTAGCCAAATACACATTGCACTCCCCTAGGCCCCTAAATGGTGAAGTATCATGTATTCGACGTTCACATGACACCACTAGAAGAATAGCACCGCAACTTAAATACTAAACCATTGAATAATATCTAAACACAAATACTGCGGTGACCCAGCATACCACTGCATGTGTAGTACACTATAGTCATTGACATGACATCCCCAGAACACCGTTCCGTAAATATCACATCCCTCAGAGTGGTACAACAGAAACATTGCGGGTCCCTATTACAAATATACACATGTTATTATTATTACAATACCGGAAGTTCAATACTTCCTAAAGATTCAACCTTACAAACCAAAATATAAGTGTTTCAGCGGAAGTTTCAAATTTCAAACTTAAACTCCAAATTGAGCTCAGCAATTTATTGCTATATATTGTTCATGATGCTTGGCTCAAGTGGTTACTAGAACTATAGTAATTATTCGGACTCCTGGAACTCTCCTCCATAGATGATGTCGTAGTCCTCCCCTTCTACGGCTCCATACAAGTTGGGCTCTTCATAGAAGACCTCCTCTTGACTCTCGGATGCATACATTGGAGTATCTTTGGGGTTCTCAGAGTCTAATCAAGGATTCAAAGGAAAGGATGAGTAACAACGTTACTCAGCAAATTCATTATATGCAAGGTAGGAAGTTTGATGCTCTATCTACCACCTCGGACTATCAGTCTTTGGTACTATGCAATTTTTGTAAATCTTTCTTCAAAGGTTGATTCTATTATTAAAATCTATGACCACCAGCCTTCACAGGTTGACCAGAACTTTCATGGAGTTCCTTTCCTGCCGCGTTCGTAGCTCCTTCCCAGAGCAGGGAGTAAAAATTTACAGTTCTTACACTCTGCAGAGGTGCGTTAGTTTTCCCATGAGAGATCAACTCCTTGTTGCACAACCAGGCGTACTTTCCCGTCCACAATTCCATGATGTGGAGCCTAGTAGTTGGTCCAAGCCAATCACTGCCTTCTCCGCGACCTCATATGTCTGCACGATCCTTCGGGCTAGCTCACCTTCATTAAGCCCCCTTTTGGGCAGGCTAAAACCCTGATGAGTTCCCGAAGACTCTATGACCTAGTGATGCCCGGATTAGTACCATTTACATGGACTATCTCCCTAAACACCATTCATAGATAATCTAGACACCAAAAGTGTGGGGCGTAAGGGTGCCCGCCCATATGTTGGATCCGCACAAGGAATCACAACGTCACGTTAAGGTCGTCTTGCCTCCATACAAGAGGAAAAGGATACAGCTGACTTCTCTGTCCCATTCCAAATCTCATGGTTAACGCGTAATATACGACGCTAGAATTACTGATGTCATGGTTTATTAATTCCTAAGTGTTCAACATTAGTGCAAGTAGAACTCTAAGTTCTATTGCTCCATCATATCATCTCTCAGGATGATATCTAAGATTTAGTATCTTGAGAAAATCGTGTTTTCTTTTTCTATAGTATAGATGATAACACACAATTTGCAAATACTTTGATAAAGACTCTTCAAAGGACATGAGCAAGTGATGAACTTGCCTTGTGATTGCAAGCTAGTGAAGTCTGATGCTTGCACTGGACCTTGAGCTTCTATGTCTATAAAAACATCATTATTGCCCGGTAAGGACAATATTTAAAGAAGCAAAATGATTATGCAGAGTAATGTAATGCATCATTTATCTTGATATGCATTCTCCCCATTATTAATAAAATTATTTTTAATAATAAAGGATTTATAAATATTAATTTTTAATATTTATAATAGAATATTGTATTCTTTTATTTTATTTCCCTTTTATAGGACTTTTATTGATTTAATAATTCTTTTAAGAATTATCACTTAAATATAAAAAATTGTTATTAAATATTTGTTTAGTATTTTTCTAAAATACTATAATATTAATATATGATGAAAGTGATTTTTATTTATTTTTATCATCTTTCAATAATTTTGTAAAATTCCATAAGGAGTATATTAATTACAAAATCCTTAATAAAATTTATAGGGCTAAAATTTTATCTCTTAATTTATTTGGATAGTTTGGATTATTGTGAATCCAAAAATATTTTATTTATAATTTTTGGACTTTTATTTTATTTTCTATAATTTAATTAAGTTCAGGGGCATTTTGGTCTTTTTCTATTAATTAAGACAGGCCTTAAAGGTTTTTGGGCTGGCTTATTCTTATTGGGCCCTTATGGCCGATTAGGCATAGTCAAAACAGCCACCCTGAAGGGTTCTGGCCCAACTCAGCCCACTCACTCGCTGTCTCTCACCCTCGAGCTCACTCCTCTCCTCCTCCATCCCCGACCCCGTGGTCGGTGATGCCGCCGCCGACGATTCCCGCCGTCGTGGTCCGTTCTGGTCGCCATCGTGGTGCAAGAGGAGGTTGTCGACTCCGCTCTTCCTTCCTGTCCATCTGGATTTGGGCATGGAGCTCTCCTGCAACAGATCGATGCCGTCCCGAACCTTAGGGTTTGGGGTGGATCCTGGCGCCACCGCTGCTGTTGTGTGTCGTGGTGATTCACCTCGCCTCTAGGCATGGCTATGGTCATCGCTGTATATACCAGATGGGTCGCAGCCTTGGGTGCTCCCCATGCCGCCATGGTCGTCGGCCACCTCTGCTTCATCTTCTAGTCTCCAGCGAGGACCTTTGGTGAGTTCTTTTCCTCTCCCCCTTGTGCTCTCTGTGCTCGCACATCCTATGCTAGATGTTGGTAGTGACCTCTCTGGTTACTGTCTTGTCCTGATTAAGATGATTTATTCCATTTAGGGTTCATGTCTGGTACTTGTAAGATGCTCCTATGATCTGCTTGTGCTGTTTAATGGGAATTTGGGATGCTCTGCACCTCATTGTTAGTGACCCCCACCATTTGATTGTGTGATGCTATTGTTGATGTGTGATTAAGGTTGGATTAAATGCTAGGGTTGCATATTATTGCCTCTGGCTGGTACTCCAGTGAACTGATGTGTTTATCTATTGTTAGTATCTTGATATTGGCAATGATCTAGTTAGTGAGAATTTACTGACTTAGTTATTGTTGGCTTGCCAGGTGATGCTTGTTCTGAATTTTATCTAGTAGAATCTAATGATTCTTTGATCATGAATAAATAATTAGAATATGATCCCTGTATCTAATTCCAGGGAGATGATTTGTGAAGTTTGGACTATTTGATTGTCTTTGTGATAAGGTTAGTGCTTATGAAACGTTCTTAAGATGGTACATAAGTAGATCTTGTTACTGACTAGGCTTAAAGTAATTTCTGGGACTTGATGGATGTTGATAGATAAGTTGAGAAACTTATTGTTTGACCTAGCCAGTGATGCTGTTCTGAGGCTCTGGGAACTACGCTTCTATGTTGCTGTCATTTTCCAAATTGGTTAAGACATCAACTGCTTACTAGATCTTAGATCCTAGTTGGTTAATATATATGGTTTTGTTTGTGGCTTATAAAATCTGAGGTGCCACTCCTTCTTGGAGATGTGCCCAGATTTTGTAAGAACAAATGATAGAATATAAAGGTTGCCTTTGGTATCACCAATTCTGTGAGGCTGATATGAGAATTTGGTGTTTTGAAAAGAGTTTGATCTTGATCTTTATGTTTAAAACCTCTAGGATAGCTTCACCCCACTTGGGTGATTATTGAGAGGTTGCCTTATGCATCAGCATATATACTTTACTTGGGATAAGATAAACATATCACATGGTTTTTTATGATGCTCACCACAAAAACTATGTTGGTGATGGCTTGATGTGCTGGTGGTGTTGCTAGTCTGATCGAGTCCTTCTCTCCTTGATGCTGTTCTTGTATTCCCTTGATGCTTGTGCTTGGCCTTGAGGAACTCTGCTCCTCCTAGATCCTGTGAGCTTAGCCTTGCTATTCACCAGATCTTTCTCCTCCTTATGTCCCCATTAGGTGATATGTGGCTTGATATGATGTGAGATGGTGTGGCTGGTTTATTTGGCTCGGGTTAAGCTAGTTGTTCTTGTGTGTGTGTGAGCAGTGAAGAGATGCACTAGTGCCTCTCCATGACTGTGCTGAGCAGTTTTGTGTTGCTGGGCTGTTGCTGAGGTGCTGACAGCACACACCATGCAGTTTGGTGTGTGTGTTGCTTGTGTGCTTGCTGTACGAATGTGGATATGTTGAGAATTTTGAAAGTTACTTTGATCTGATTACTTTTACTTGGCTGGTGAAACTTGCCCCTCCTTGCTGTCATTTGACTCCTGGCTTAAAATCTATGAAAGATTCATTCTTTCATATTGGTGAAATTTGCCCCTTTTATAAGTTTACTCCATGATGAACCTTGATCAGTGCACTTCACTGACAAGTCTAGGAGTAAAACAATGCTAATCCTAACTTTCCTTTTCCTATTCAGTTTCTGTTTATTTTGCAGGTACAGATTTGAAGATGAAGATTTTAGTTTATTTTTCTTTATAGGATAGTCCAATGTAATCTTCTTTATTCTTTTGTAATTTTAGTTATATTATTTTGTAATCTTCATTTTATTATTTTGTAATAAAGATTATACTATTATCAATAAATAAATATTATTCTTCATTTATTTACTATTGTAAAAATTGTGGATGATAAAGTATGAATGAAAATATGAAATAGATATTCATATTCTTAATTGCTTTCTTTAGATAAAGTTTGAGTTGTATTGGTTAACTCTTAATGAAATCAAGAATGAAACATTATTCAAAAATCCTTATTGAATTATAAGTCAAACACTCAATGTTTTAAATTCAAATTTCATTTCCCAAAACACATAATTCCACAAAGATCTGATCAAAGTCTATAGCAATCATCCTTTAAGACTAAACCTAATCTCAAAGTATGAAAGAAACCTTGATCACTTTAGGTTTTTTATTTGGCGAAAAATTTACCCACCTTTTCACAGATGAATGCATGCAACATTCCAAATTCCTAAATCTACCCTTCGTGAGTTCCTAAATGCTGGGATGTTACAGACTTCCCCCCTTAAATTAAACTTCGTCCCGAATTTTTTGGAATTGTACCTGAATAGTTCTGATAGGCTTTTCTTAAATCCTCTTATTTCTCCCAAGTGGCTTCTCTTTCAGGGTGATGTTCCCATTGTACTTTGCAATATTTGATTGCTTTGTTCCTCAACCTTTTCAAGTTTTCTTCTAGAATCTTACATGGCTTTTCAATATAGGTCAAATCTGCTTGTAGTTCTATCTCTTGATGTGTAATTGCATCATCTGGAACTTTCAAACATTTACAAAGTTGTGACACATGAAAAACATTGTGCACTTGAGACAATCTTGATGGTAACTCTAAAGCATAAGCTATAGTTCTGTTCTGACTCAATATTTTGAATGGTTCGATGTATCTTGGACTTAACTTTCCTTTAACTCCGAATGTTTTCACCCCTTTCATTGGACTTACTTTCAAGTATACCATATCTCCCACTTCTGGATGCCATAATCTTCGACTTTGATCAGCATAACTTTTCTGCCTACTCTGGGCTATTTTCAGTGTATCCCGGATCTTATCAATGATATCTTGTATTTCCTTAATATAGTCTGGTGCAAATTCTTTGCTGCTTCCAGGCTCATACCAACATATTTGTGATCTACACTTCCTTCCATATAGAACTTGGTATGGGGCTGCCTTCAGACTATTCTGATAGCTATTATTGTAAGAAAATTCCGCCAATGGTAGATGATCTTCCCATGTACCTCCAAAATCTAACGCACACGCTCTTAACATGTCTTCTAGTATTTGATTTGTTCTTTCAGTTTGACCTCCTGTCTCAGGATGATAGGCTGTGCTGAAATCTATCTTTGAACCAAGTGCTTCATGCAATTGTTTCCAAAATGCTGAAGTAAACACTGATCCCCTATCAGTTACGATCTTTTTGGTTACTACATGCTTACTTACTATCTCTTTGACATATACTTCAACTAACTTCTCGGCATTATCTTTTTGATTCACCGGAATAAAATGTGCACTCTTAGTGAGTCTGTCCACAATTACCCATACCATATCCTTCCGTTTAGGTGTCATGGGCAATCCTGTGATGAAGTCCATACCTATTTCTTCCCACTTCCATTCGGGAATATCCAAAGTTTGTAATGGTCCTGCTGGACTTTGATGTTCAGCCTTCAACCTTTGGCAAGTATGGCATTCAGATACATATTTAGCAATATCCCTTTTCATGTTATTCCAACAGAATAGTTCTTTCAAGTCCATATACATCTTAGTACTTCCTGGATGTATAGAATATGGTGTTTCATGTGCTTATCTGAGTATGACATCTCTAATCTCAGTCACATCTGGAACACATAGACGGTCTTGAAACCATAAAGACTCATAATCTCCAAGGCAAAAAACTGATTTTTGCCCTTGGGATATCCTCCGAATTTCCTCAGCAATAAAAGGATCTTCTGCTTGATGTCTAAAAATTTCTTGTTTAAGATCATTGTCCTTCTCTACAACTACCTGCATAGTAGGTAATCCTCTAAGAACCTCTGTTCTGATGAATTGAAGCTCTAATCTTTCCAAGTCCATTTGTAACTCTTTTGGTAACTCACGATTACTAGGCTGAATATCTGCGCTCTTTCTGCTTAAAGCATCAGCTACAACATTTGCTTTCCCTGGAGTATAGTTGATTGTTAAATCATAATCCTTGATCAGTTCCAACCAACGTTTTTGTCTCATATTCAATTCCTTTTGAGTGAAGAAATATTTGAGACTTTTATGGTTAGTGTATAACTCACATCTGGCTCCATAAAGAAAATGCCTCCATCCTTTTAGCGCAAATACTACTGCTGCTAACTCTAAATCATGAGTTGGATAATTGACTTCATGTGGTTTCAGTTGTCTTGAACCATAAGCAATCACTTTTCGATCTTTCTTTAATATACAATCTAAACCTTCTTTAGATGCATCACAGTATACTGTAAAGTCTTTCCCTGTTTCGGGAACTGCTAAGATTGGAGCAGTGGTTAACCTAGTCTTCAACTCCTGAAAACTTGCTTCACACTTCTCATCCCAATTAAATGGTGCATTCTTTCTAAACAATTTGGTCATTGGTCCGGCTATTTTGGAGAAACCTTCAATGAATCTCCGATAATAACCAGCCATTCCTAAGAAACCTCGAATTTGCTTCACATTGGTCGGTGCAGTCCACTCTAGTACTGACTGAACTTTAGATGGATTTACAGCAATTCCATCTTTACTGATCACATGACCGAGGAATTCTACCTCATGTAGCCAAAATTCACACTTACTAAACTTAGCATAAAGTTTGTGTTCCCTTAGAGTCTGTAATGCTATTCTCAAATGATCAGCATGCTCTTCCTTATCCTTGGAATATATCAGAATATCATCAATAAAAACTATGATGAACTTGTCTAGATATGGCATGAAGATTTTGTTCATCATGTTCATAAATATTGCAGGTGCATTGGTCAAACCAAATGGTACTACCAGATACTCATGGTGTCCATATCTTGATACAAATGCTGTCTTTGAAACATCTTCAGGCTTGATTTTTATTTGATGGTATCCAGATCTTAGGTCGATCTTTGAAAATACTCCAGCTCCCTTCACCTGATCAAACAAATCTTGGATCCTTGGTAAAGGATACTTATTCTTGATAGTGACATTATTCATATTTCTATAATCTCCACACATCCTTCTTCCACCATCTCTCTTATCTACAAAGATTAATGGTGTTCCCCATGGAGATAGGCTTTCCTGAATAAATCCTTTTTTGACTAACTCATCAATTTTCTCTTTGAGTTCTTTTAATTCTTTGGGTCCCATTTTATATGGTGCTTGAGCTATTGGTGTTGTGCCAGGAATTAGGTCAATAGTGAACTCTATCTCTCGATGCAGTGGCATTCCGGTAGCTCATTGAAAACGCCTTGAAACTCATTTACTATAGGAATCTCTTCCAATTTGACCTCTTTCATTGAGTTCAACTGCAGATCCACCATAATATGATCTGTGCTTATCTGCTTCAGAACTATCCTTGCTCCACTTGGAGTTTTGATTGAGACAGCTTTTCTCACAATTTATCTCGAGTCTGTTCCATCATCCACCATCCTCAAAGACTACTGCAATTCCCTTCAAAGGAATCACATAAAGGTCTCCAAAGTATGTACAACCATATATCGAGATAACCTGATCTTGTTTTATGTGGCGTACGATCACATTTCCCCCTGCCGTAACTACAGTCATAGGGTTTTCTAACGTTGCCCTTCTAATCCCGAACTTATCACATAATTCTTCAGAAATGAATGAAGTAGTTGCACCAGTATCAAAATAGAACTTTGCTGGGATTGGTAAGGATATTGAGCATACCTATCACTGCATGCTCCAAATTATCCACCTCCTCGAGGGTTGCACCGTTCAGCTTCCCAGTAGGTCTGTTTCTCTTGCCATTATTTCCTCCTTTATTGGGCTGTCCATTCCCTCCAGTGGCTTGCGTTCCGTCTCGAGCCGACCAACCACCTTGTGGTTTGCTTGGACAATTGGGCTTGATGTGACCTCTCTGACCACAAGCGTGACATACAATTACTGGTTTCGGGCAATCCCTACTAATATGCCCTGGAAGTTTGCAATTGTGACATATAATATTCTTTGCATTTGGATTTGCACTCCGATTGAGTTTGTTCTTGTTATAAGGCCTATTCCTTGGTTTGAATTCCAGATTGGGCTTGGGCTTGCTTGCTTGTATCCTCTTGGTTTCCTTCTTAGCTCTCTTCCTTCTATCCTCTTGGACATTCTTGTAGTCATCTTCGAAGGTAATAGCTGCATCTAGCAACTGCTGATAAGTTTGCTTATTATCCAACCTCAATTGCATCTTCACAAATGGATTTAATCCATGCAGGAAACGCTTCTTCCTCTTTTCCTCCGTGTTCACCTCTTCCTCAACATAACGAGATAGTTGACTAAACTCCCGGATATACTTCATAACACTTGTATATCCTTGCTGTAGCTCTTCAATTTCTCTTTGCTTCAATTCCATAACACTCTCCAGAACATGATATTCACAGAATCTCTATTTAAACTCTTCCCAGGTATACTCCCTTCCTAGTTGTTGCATGGCCAACTGATTTTCCCACCAAGATGCTGCAGGTCCTGTCAAAAGATGGGTTACATACCTCAATTTCTCCTCCTCATTGCAACCTATAGTCTTCAGCTTTCTCTCTGTATCTACTAGCCAATCTTCTGCATCCATTGGTTCAGGAGCTGATGCAAAAGGTAACGGCCTTGCATTCTGGAAGTCAGATAGACTCACTCCTCCACCTTCAGGTGCCCTCTGATTTGCTTGTCCCAGCAACTCATCCATGAGCTTGTTCTGGTTCTCTTGCATCATTTGCATGCATTGCATAAAGTTCTGCTCCATTAACAGCCTCATTGGTGGTGGTAATGCTCCCTGATTTGCTGCATCTGCATCGGCCTTCTCCTTGGCCTCTCGCTCCCTCCGATGCTGCTCAGTTTCCATTTCTACACCCGTATCCATGACCCTCTAGTCCTGCAACATAAAGCAAATACTCATAATTACATCATGCACATGTGTTCTGAGCTCGACTTTACGCACATAACTAGTCACACAATGAAGATCCAAATAAAATCCAAATATGCATTTCACATTATATACATAATATCATAACAATACAAAGTCATTACAACATATACCATATAGGTATAATCACAAAACTACCATATTCATCTAACTATCTTATTTCTTGGAGTACAATACACGGTACTCGATATCACTAACTAGTTGCCTCCTGCTAGTAGTAACTACGCTCATCATACATGCCTGATGTCCAACCGTGATGACGTATTGTTCGTCGCATAGTTGGTGGAACAAACGGCCTTCCAGAAGGAACATACTCTGTATCTGAAGTGTCAGGACTTGAGTCATTACTAAACCTGAGCGCATTGACTCCCTCCAGCTCAGCTGAAAAGTCTTCAAAAACAAATTCAACATTATCTCCCGCCTGCATCTCCTGAGCTTCATTCCTTGAGTTGTCACCAGGATACGCAGATCCTGCTGCTTCCCAGGTGCTCCTTTGGACAAGATAGTTAAACACTGGATAATGTATATCCCCTGGGTTTTGAGAAGATGTTGATGATTCAAACACTCTCTCCTCAGGATCTTCTTCTTCCTCCTGATTATCTATCGACATGGCATTTCTACTACTGTTACTAGGGTTAATCCTTGCACCCATCCAACTAGATTGTCCAACATTTCTGTCAGAACCATCTGTGGACATTTGGTGTTCATGAGATCCTTCATACGATCCCCTTCTCCAACCATAAGAATTCACAATAGGAAGTTCTGAGTCAGAACCATCCTCTAAGCCCTGTGGTACTTCATACCTCATATCCATAGTAGGATCATGTCTAGGTTCAGGACTTGGTGAATAAGGATATGGTATAAAAGATTCAGGATCTATAGGGATATACTTAAAGATAGGTGTTGCACTACTACCTGCTTCCTTCTCTAACTGGAATGCTAACTGCTTCCTCCTTTCTGGATCAGTTAGATCCTCTAACATGTCATTTTTATCTTCGACAATCACTTGATGTGTCTTATAAAAAGACGCAACAAGTGTTCGATATCTATCCATAAACTTGGAAGCTAACTTTGGATGCTTCTTAACCAAAGTAAGATGATCGGGTATAGGCTCCGAGTCTATAGAATCATGAGGTATCACAGAGAATGTGCTACCTTCTAACTCCTTGGTTTTATGCTCCCGGATATTAGCTATCGCCTCCACAACCGCAACATGATATGCTGCTAAATGACTCCTAGCTTCACCTAGAGGTAGATTGTGATATAATCCAAGTTCCTCTAGAAGTTGGATACTCACACGATACTTGGATAACATCCGGCCATCAAGGTAAGTGGTAGTATTCACTTGTATTCTAGTTGGACAACTAAAGAACTTTAAAAGTTGATGAAGTTGGTGGGTGAATGATCCTTGATAATCATCAAAAGTCTCCTCTTTCCTTACCAAAGTCTGTTTTGGAAACTTTGGTGCCATAGCTCTGTATATCAGAAAAATAGTTTTGATTAGTATCCAATAATATGTTGCATCATAACAAAGAATTATCGCACTAAAATATATAACGGAATATTCTCATTGAATACCCATTATATTACTTTTAGAGAATTCTTTATTGTTGCTAAACTTTCCTATAGGTAATACCCTTTACTAGGTTTCCAACCTAAGGTCAAAGCAATTTGCTCTGATACCAACTGCGGTCACCCAGCATACCAGTGCATGTGTAGTACACTATAGTCGTTGCATTACATCCCCAGAACACCGTTCCATAAATATCACATCCCTCAGAGTGGTACAATAGAAACATTGCGGGTCCATATTACAAATATACACACGTTTTTATTATTACAATACCGGAAGTTCAAGACTTCCTAAAGATTCAACCTTACAAACCAAAATATAAGTGTTTCAGCGGAAGTTTCAAATTTCAAACTTAAACTCCAAACTGACCTTAGCAATTTATTGCTATATATTGTTCATGATGCTCGGCTCAAGTGGTTACTAGAACTATAGTAATTATTCGGACTCCTGGAACTCTCCTCTCTAGATGATGTCGTAGTCCTCCCCTTCTACGGCTCCATACAAGTTGGGATCTTCATAGAAGACCTCCTCTTGACTCTCGGATGCATACATTGGAGTATCTTCGGGGTTCTCAGAGTCTAAGCAAGGATTCAAAGGAAAGGATGAGTAACATCGTTACTCAGCAAATTCATTATATGCAAGGTAGGAAGTTTGATGCTCTATCTACCACCTCGTACTACCAGTCGTTGGTACTATGCAATTTTTGTAAATCTTTCTTCAAAGGTTGATCTTATTATTAAAATCTATGACCACCAGCCTTCACAGGTTGACCAGAACTTTCATGGAGTTCCTTTCCTGCAGCGTTCGTAGCTCCTTCCCGGAACAGGGAGTAACAAGTTATAGTTCTTACACTCTGCAGAGGTGCGTTACTTTTCCCATGAGAGATCAACTCCTTGTTGCACAACTGAGCGTACTTTCCCGTCCATAATTCCATGATGTGGGGCCTAGTAGTTAGTCCAAGCCAATCACTTCCCTCTCCGCGACCTCATATGTCTGCATGATCCTTCGGGCTATCTCACCTTCATTAAGCCCCCTTTCGGGCAGGCTAAAATCCTAATGAGTTCCTGAAGACTCTATGACCTAGTGATGCCCGGATTAGTACCATTTACATGGACTATCTTTGTAAGGTTCCCAACCTTTAATAAGGTAGAGATCCCTGTGTTTACAATGCTAGTCCCTGGATCAATAGCTAGCATCCACAGATAAGATGTAATATCCAGAAACATAGGTAATAGTACAACTTTATAACCAGGAATAAAATAAATTATTACATCTTACATAGCTCATTTGGCTATCTCATTACAATGCAGCAGAAAACAACAATAGCATGGGGTCCTTCATCTTCAAAGTGCCACAGGCAGACATGTTGGTTGTAGACTTGTAATCCTAATCATTAAACTTCACTAATATCAATCAAACCTGCAACATAACAAGTTACAGCCACAAAGGTCAATACATTTGATTTGTATTGGCAAGTGATACTATGGTAGTATAGTGGAGTCTATCATCTATATGCATTTGGCTAAGTGGAGCTTAGGCTTGCATTTCTCAAAATAGATTTTTCCTTATCATTTGAAAACACTAAGTTTTTGCTTTGACAAAAACACCCAAGGAACCACCAATAGAAATTGGTGAACCTTAACCCTTGTTCAACCACAAGTTTTTAACTTAGAAATTTGGATGATGAGATTCTTGATAGCTTCCATGTCTTGATGCTCAAAATTGTCCTTTGCCAGGGACATGGCTAAGTACTTAGATTTTACACTCTGCAGAGGTGGTGCACTTTCCCCACAAGACTTGGTTTCACCAAGACAAGATCTTTCAGAAGCCTTCCCTTAGACCAAAACGGACGCGCTCCAACCTATCAAACCCCTACCACCAACTGTCCATTTGGCTAAGTTATTGCAACCTATATGATCCAGGCAGAGCCCATAATGCCAAGTGGCTGCACTTGAAGCTTATCAACATTTGACATCTCAAATCTCTTTGTTCCTGGGTGGCCATCCACACGTGAGATACACAAGGTTCACCAGTCCCCTGGCCTTGTGTAACCACTCAACACAAACCATTCCTTCCATTCCACCCAGGTGATTCATTCACTTAGTTGTTTTATTAAACAAAACACAAGTCCTCGGACTTAGAAATTTTTCCATAGCATGAATATATATTCCACCCTTGTTTTCTACTAGCTAAGCTAAGCATGATTGTAGTAGGAATCTTAACTTGGGAAATTCTACTAAGGTTTCATCTACTAGGATTTCCCAGAGCATGGTTTATACTTAGCAAAATTTCCATGCAAGTCCTACTTAGAAATATCACTAATGCATAGTGAAAATAGTGGGACAAAAGAATGAAGCATCACTTGCCTTTTTGGTAGAGAGTATAGGTTCACTTCTTGATATTTGCAATGTTCACTTACTTCAAATCACTACAATTCAATCAAGCAAACAATATTTCAATCTACCATTCAAGCAAATCATCACATAAAATGATAGAACCAAAGTAATGCATACAAGCATGCAAAAGATTGTTTTATTTGTAAAAGTGGTTTCTAATGGGTCATAAACATTTTAAAACACCTAATGGTCTTTTTATAAAGTGGCAAAACCATTTGCAAAAGGTTTTACTTCATAAACCATTTTTAGATCAAGTCATTATTTTATGTGGTGAAGAAATGCTTTTAATAAGGCAAAATTCTATAGGTTTCACAAAATATGTTTTCACACCCTCTAACCTTGTGTTTAGGGTCATAGAGTTTATTTCTAAAACATTTCTCAAAGGTTTTCTTCCAAAACCATTTTTAATAATCAAACCATATTTTTCTTTGACTAGAAATGGTTTAAATCAAAGATTCATTCTTTTGTTTCACCAAATACATTTTTGAAACCACAATTTGTTTCCTATGGTCAGTAGGTTCAAAACACACCATTTTCCAAAGATTTTATCCTCAAAATCATTTTAGAACAAATTTTATATCCTAAACATGCATACACAAGTTTCTATAGAAACAAACAATTTAACAGAAGCTTTTTACTAAACAAAGTGCATGGTTGGCTAGGACTTGTCTTGCTGAATCCATTGATATAAAGTTTGCAAAATTTGGACGTGTGGATTAAAAGTTATAGATTTTTCAAATTGGATCAACTAATAGATCAAATTCTGATTTTAAATTAGATTCTGTGACACGCGGCGCGTTTCTATTCGTCGGTACCGCTTCGGCCGGATCAAGCGATGGCAGCCGTTGGATTTAAGTGTGATCATACGGCTCAGAACTAGCGTACCCTTTCAGTTAAGTGAATCTATCGTACTCGTTGGATCCAGATCGAACGGCTACTGGCCATCGTAGGTGGGTGGCGCTAGCGGCGGGTGGCGGCGCGCGTGTGCAGCTCGGCGCCACGGTTGCAGGAAGCGAACGAGAGAGAGGTGTGGCTCACCAGGTTCACCGTGGCGTGGGGAAGATCAACGTGCCTTCTGCTTGTCGAGGGGCGCGTTGGTGTTGTGGGGATTGCTCGCCGGAGCTGCGCTGTGCCTCGGGTTCATACGGTCGTCGAAGGGGGCGGGGCTACAAGGCGTGCCAAAGCAAAATGAGAGGTGCGTTAGACGCGCACGGTGCCAGGGAACATGCGAGCATCAATGAATAGCACCGGGGCGGTCCGAGCTTACCAGGAAATCTCGCCAGAGGAAATGGCAGGCGGTGGCGCTACTGTTCGTCGTTGTTGCCGATGTTCTGGGGCACGGGGGGACGAGCTGGAGCTACGGGGAGATGCGACAGGGTCTGGGGAGCAGGTGAGAGTGGTCTAGGGGCAAGGGGCGGCAGGGTCCGGCCGGAATCGACGCCGGAACTCGTCGGGGCAGTGGAGCTTCGTAGAGGAATTAGGACGGCCTGGGGGCGCGCTAAGGTGAGGAACGGTGGGGGAAACATAGAGGGGATGCTGGCGATTAAGAGAGCATGGTCTGCGGGCGGAATCACTGCGTCATTGAAGAGAATTGACGACGCGAATCAATCGGCAGTAACGGGAGGAAGAACTGGCCGCGGGTTGACGACGAGGTGAGCTGGCGGTGGGGTCCGCTTGGCAGAGTGAGAGAGGAGTGGGGAGATGGGGTCCACCGGTCAGCGTCTCCGCGGGTGTGTTCACTGGTACGAATCGTTTTTCTGCGGGGGAGGAGGGGAACTGGGTTGGACTGGGCCAGGTAGGCTTAGCTGGGCTGGGTCGACCTTTTCATTTTTTTTGTTCTGTTTGTTTTTCCTTTTCCATTTCTTTAATTCTGTTTTGATTTTGAATAAGCAATTCAAACATCCATTTGAATTCAAAACTTTGCCAGATTTTGTGTAGGTTATTGATTAGTAGCACATTCTGAAGTCAATTTTTGAATAAAACTTTATTCTTTTTGGAGTCTTTTATTTATTCAAAATAGGTTCTAGTTTTAAATTAGATAGGATTTAATAATATTTTTAAATCTCCATTTAAATTCTTTAAACTTTCCAAATCCTTTCAGTAGGTTTTTATTTGTTTATTTGGGTTCAAATAATTCATCTTGAATTATTTGGAAAGGTTTTTAATATGATTTATTAATTATTTAAAATTTGGATTTGTCTTTATTCCAATAGGATTTGGTTTAAGCCATTTTATTTTATTTTGGAAATTCTTTATCCTTTTATTTTATTTGGATTTGGATTATATTCATTCCATTTGTTTATGGATTTGGCCAAGGTTTGATTTGGTCTTTATATATTCTTTATTTAGTATTTCTTTCTTCATCTTATAAAATCCATATCTTTTTATTTAGAGATTCAAACTTGGTGATTCCAATTTGTGAAATCTTATTTAATATTTATTTATCTTTTTAAATATCTTTAGTATTATTTGCTCACCATTTGGTATGGATTCTAGATAGGTTCTTTATTATCTTTTGGAAATTACTTTCCTTATCTTATTATATTCATAAGATTTTATTTATGGCTCCAATTTAAGTGAAACCAGTTTATATGGTTTTATAATATTTCTATTTGTCTTTCTTGATCATTTGTAAATGTTTGTTGACAATTTTTATATGGATCAAATCCATAGGCTTGGAGTTAACTTGGAAATGATTTTTATTCCATTAGTGTTTAGGGTTTGGATTTATGTTCCAAGTGTTTAAATTTCCAGATACATTCATTGAGGAATGCATTTCCATTGATTTGGATTTTGTTGAATTCAAACTTTAATTAAAGTTTGTTCAAGATGGGATTTTAAGTTTCCATTTAGAAACAAAAAGTTTCTTTTCACCCTGATTTTCAACAAAAAATTATTTTGTTTATTTATTTTTCACATTACAAGATTTGGAAAATCTTGGGATGTGACAAGCTACCACCCTTAACATAAATCTCGTCCCGAGATTTGGGGAGGCTAGGGTGACAAGTTGGCTCAAAGTATCTAGGGTACTACCACCCTTAAAATATTTTCCAACTAAATTACATATTGGCCTTCTTGGGATCCTGTTGAAATCTCTCTGGGCAAACATCTGCATAGTGTCCTTTGTTTCCACACTTGAAACATGTGACAAGGCTGAGATCCTTCATAGGCTTGTTTATATTGTGCTTCATCTTTTCTGGACAATTGCTTGCATAATGTCCTTGGTTACCACAATTGTAACATGTGATAATATTGAGTTCATCACGTATCTTCTATGGGCAAGTTGCTACATAATGGCCTAGCTCTTTGCAGTTGTTGCACCACACTTGGCTAATCTCATTATACTTCTGCTTCTCTGGACATTCACTGGCATAGTGTCCCATTTCTTTGCAATGACCACATTGCACATGGCTTTTGTCCTTCTTTTTCTTGGGTTTCCCCAAAGCTAGGAGTGCTTCTAGTTCATGTTCTTCATATGTTATCTCAAAGGTAGGAACAGTTCCTGGTCTCCTTGACCTTCTATTGCTCCTTGGATAATACATATGTCTCCTTTTTGGGCCTTTAAATTGGGTCATGTTGCTGGGAGGTACAAGCTGAGATTTTCCTTTGTCTTCATCCTTCTTGATAGACTTGGCTCTCTCATGGTAATCTGCAATCAGTTGTTGCACTCCACCTTGTTTCCTTTGTTTAAATATGGAATAGATGGGGCATTGTGTCAACACCCGGATTTTTCAATCCTAGATGCCCGTTATGCCATACATCGCAATCCCAGGATTACCATTTTTGCGAGACATAACAGAATTGGATACCATAGTACATCATCCATTACAAATGATACATAAGTTCTTACACAAATAGGGATCTCATTATCCAGTTCTTAATACAACATCAAGCAGCGGAATACGTAATAATAACAGTAGCGTAGGCGAAGCTCCATCCTCGGGGTCACAGGCAATGCTGACGATGGGAGATGATCCTAGTTGTCGTAACCTTCCTGGGGTCCATCTTCCAGGTACTCCTCTTCATAGTATGGCCATGGGAATATCCAGGGACAAAGCCATGAGTACTCTTTAAGTACTCGCAAACTAATACTAATAGGTAAAGCGGTTTTTTGGATAATAGGACACTAGGATCTAGGGTTGTTTTGAAAAATCCAGGTTTATCTCTACTAAGTTCCAAAGCTAGTCACAATTTTATAACTCCTAAGTGGGATCTTGTAACTCATGTCACAACTCTGTTGTGGTCAAGTCAAAGTCTCAATTCATTTCACAAGTCATTTTGAAAAGTCTGACGGGGGAACAGTATGGCCACTCCAACTGTCCATAACCGCGGACGCGGCTATTCGAATAGTTTGACACTCTGCAGAGATTGTACACTTTCACCACAACGTTCGATACATCCATCAGGAACAAATCCTGAATTCACCATACTCCGTATGAAGATAATCAATCCTAACCTTTCAATTACACGCCCTAGTATAAGCACCTCTCCTGTAAGTTTGGCCTCCCAACCATGACCAACTGTCATCTTGGGTACTGCACAGGTGGACAATCTTCACAAGGTAGCCTCAGCTTAGACCTTGGCCGTGAGGGAACTAATACTAAGGGATATAAGTTTCCAGTCAAGCCCTACCCAATATTCGGGTATTGTGGTTGTACGGTAAAATTGGAATGGTATCGCATCTAGACAACCATCAGTTTTATAAAGGGCTAAGGCTCATGCCTCAACATTTTCATCACCAAAATTCTCAGGTGTTTGGAAACACATGTCCAAAACATTTCAATAGAATGATCCATCATTCCAAGGTTTTCATAACCATTTTCCACCAAGTATTCCCATCTAAAAGTTGATCAAGTTTTATGCTTAGCACTAGCATATACAAGTGGGGGTAGTACTAATGAGGGGTGGTAACTAGTGGAGTTTCAACTAAGTACAACCTCATGTCTCAGGCTGATGTCAAGGTTTCTAACTTAGGCCAAATTTTATGCTCTTTATGTAACCTTTAACATATTTCCAATATCTACCAGTCACTTAAGTAAACTCTAAGTAAGATTTGATAAAGAAATAAAGTAAGTAGCTTGCGAGTAAAACTAGGATTGGTTTATCAAGTGGGTATGATCACATATGCTTAAGGCATATAGTAGTCATAGAACAAGTATGGGTTTGTTGCATCAGTAGGGTATCTTGCAAGGGTTAGCTTGCATAGGTATAGTATCAGCTTGCATCAATATCAGTATAAGCTTGCTAAATTGCAAGTGTTAGCTTGCAAGGTTAATATCTTGCCTTGAGCAGAGCAGTGATTGAAGTTCTCCTCGGCTTCTTCTTCGTAGTATCCTCCTTCCTCCTCGTATCCTTGGTCGGTACTAGCGTCTATGAATAAATACGAGGTACACAATCACCAAACAATACTTAACTACTTGCAATCATTACACACAAGGGTCCTATAGATGATCTAGCATCATCTCTAACATTACAAGGTTAAGGCTTGATTTAATTCCTTTTATTTTTAGAAAAGTAATTTCTACTCATTGAAAAACTACTTAAGATTTAATATTCTCCAAACCAAGTATGAGATCATGTTGACACATGTCATCACCACATATTGTAGTCCATGGGAATGTGATTTAAAGTGGTGTCACAATTTAATAAGGTTTTACCCTTTTATTTTAATTAATTAAAGTGGCTAGAAATGCTTATGTAGCATTCTTTTATTACTTGAACATTATTTCTGCAAGTAAACCTATATATTTTTATATATTCTGAAAGGTATGGTTAAATGTGATTTTCGAGAGTTGGAATCAATTCAAAAGCTATTATGGTTTAAATTTGAAAAATGTTTGAATGGAGAAAAGCTTCTGCCTTGTTATTTTTACCATGGGTGATCTATAGATCCAAATGACTTGAATCCAACGGGCTTGGATTCAGAATTCACAGAACTTTCCAACAAAATTGGTTTCATTCAATTTGGTGTACTGAATCGATCTGGGTTGATTTTTGAAGTTGGGTATAGAAGTGTGTTTGAATTGAAATAGAAAAAGGTTTAATTTGAATAACTGGGCTGCGCGGAAAAGTTACTGGGCCGGCCTGCTAAGCGCAGTGCTCCCGAGGGCTGCTTAAGTGGGTGTCCCCACTCGTCAGTGACACATGGCTGGGCGAAGCGGTATGGGGCGACGTGGATCGTTCGATCTAGTTCTAATCTAACGGCTGGGAGTCATCATCGATGCGAGACAAGTCCGGCGAGAACGAAACCTAGCGCGGCCAGTGAGGGTCGCTGGGGGCTCACCGGGGTGCTGGCGAGGGTCGGCGAGGAGGGCGAACGACGAAGTCGATGATGGCAAACTCAGGGATGGTCGCGGCAGCTCCTGGGGCGGCTCCAATCGCTGGCTCCCTTCTTCTCCGGCAGCGGCAGGCTCCAGTGAAATTCCGGTGAGGTGGTGCTCGCCTTGCTCTGAGAATGGTGTGGCACGATCAGTGAGGAGAGGGGAGTGAGATGGTGTGAAGAAATCATGCGGGGGTGGCCTCTATTTATAGTCGAGCGAGGGGACCGTCGGGGCACACGGTGAGCTCGTCGGGGGCGAGGTTACAAGCGGCTAATGGCATGGGCAAGGGTAGGGGACCGTGCGGTGTCTCCTGGAGATGCTCAACGACATGGTCTCGAGGCATGGGGGCGGTGTGGTTTGGTCTGGAACATAGCGGTGATTGCGTAGGCGGCGATTTGACGGTGGGCGGTGGTCAGGCGCACGGGGCGGCAAACGGGGATGTCTGGTGGTCTCCTGGGTTGATGGCGATCGTGTGTGCACGCGGTGAGGGCGGCGCGCAGTCTGTGGGTGATGGTCGAGGGTGGCGCTCTGGCGCATGCTCGGCATGGTCTGGGCGCGGCTTGTGCATGTGGTCCAGGGCTTGGCAACGCTCGCGGCTGGGACAGTGAGTGGCGGTGGATGGTAGGCTGCCTCCCAGACATGCTGGCTAGGCTTGCTGCTGCTCCTAGCTTGCTGTTGACTATGGGGTGGCAAGACGGTGCTCGACTACTCACCATTGATGGCAATGGCAAGCTCACAGGGGTGCTAGTGCTGGGCTAATCTTTCTAGATGATCTACTGAGTTGTGTGTGAGCTAACTAGGGAACAAGTTAGGCAAGAATCACTGCTCACAATAGTGTTTGATGTTTGTTTGATTTGTGTCTGCAACCTGTTTGATGAAATGGCCGCATGAAATCAAGTTTTGAATTTTGAAATGATTTTTGGTGGGTTTGCTAGATTGGTGCTGGTGAGTCTGCAGATGCTTGGGTTTTGAAAGTTGAGCTTGTTTGAGTGGTTTTTGAAAAAGTGGGATCTTCCCATATGAACAAGATTCAGTTTTGAATTGTCATTTAAACTATGCATTTGAAAGTTTCTGGATGATCACAAAGTGGGCCTTGATACCTTGTTATGAGTACATTCAAGGGGTGCAAAGATCCAGAAAAGTTTCTGCTAGGTTCTGAAAGATTGAGACAGCCAAAGTAGGCATGGGAGTTAAATTGGCCAAAATGACCATTCATTTCATATATGTGTTTTGATTTACTTGTCTTTAGGAAAGGTGTGGGAAATGTTTTAGATGATGTTTATTTCACCTAAGAAACATTTTACAAGCAATGGAACAAACAAACAAGGTGGTTTTAAAGTATTTCAAAATCCATGCATACACATATGCATGCATTCATGATTTCATTTAGAAAAGTTTTTGTTAACCCTAATTTTGATGATTAGAATTTGATGATCCAAGCTTAGTATTTTTGGGATGTTACAAACCTTCCCCCCTTAAACAAAATCTCGTCCCGAGATTTGAAAAAGGACGAAAAGATTACCTAGGATTTGAAGAGATCGGGAAAATCCGTCCTGATGTGATCTTCGCGCTCCCAGGTAGCTTCCTCTTCTGTGTTGTTGCTCCACTGAATCTTGAGAAACTTGATGCTTCGGGTTCGGGTAGTTCGAAAAGCTTCTTCCAAAATACGGATGGGTACTTCGGGATAGGTCAGGTCATCGTTGATCTCTATGGTTCGGTGATCGATATTCTTGAATACTTCGGTCTTCTCGGGGACTTCGAGACACTTGCGAAGTAGCGAGATATGGAACACATTGTGCACAGCTGACATCTCTTCACGTAGTTCCAATTGATACGATACTTCTCCTCGACGGTTCAGAATTTTGAAAGGTCCGATATATCTGGGGGCTAACTTTCCTTTGAGTTGGAAACGCTGCATTCCCTTCAATGGCGACACTTTTAGATAAACAAAATCTCCTATATTGAAGGCGAGGTCTCGACGTCTCTTTTCGGCGTAACTCTTCTGTCGGGATTGGGCGGTCTTGAGGTGCTCACGAATCTTGTGAACCTTCTCTTCTGCTTCTCGGAGGATGTCGGGTCCGAAAATCTGACTCTCTCCTACATCCGACCAGTTCAAAGGGGTGCGACACTTTCTTCCTTACATGAATTCAAATGGGGCCATTTGCAAACTGGCTTGGTAACTATTGTTGTATGAAAATTCTGCAAACGACAGACAGTCTTCCCACTTGGGTCCATATTCTAGCACACATGCTCTAAGCATATCTTCGAGTATTTGATTTACTCGCTCCGTTTGTCCATCGGTCTGGGGGTGATACGCGGTACTGAAATCTAGGCGGGTTCCTAAACCTTCTTGGACTTTCTTCCAGAATTTCGAGGTAAACTGAGTTCCTCGATCCGATACTATGTTCTTGGGGACTCCGTGCAAACTAACGATTCTAGCGATGTACAACTCCGCTAGCTTCGAACTCTGATATGTGGTTTTGACGGGCAAGAAATGGGCGACTTTGGACAACCTGTCCACTATGACCCAAATAGAGTCATTTCCCCTACTAGAAGTAGGTAGTCCAGTGATAAAGTCCATTCCTACAGAATCCCATTTCCATTCCGGAATCTGCAAAGGTTGCAACAATCCAGTGGGTCTTTGATGTCCTGCCTTGACTTGCTGACATATATCACACTTGGCAATATAGCTTCCGATTTCTCTCTTCATCTTATGCCACCAAAATTGCTCTTTCAAATCTTGATACATCTTAGTTCCTCCGGGATGGATAGAATAAAGAGTATCATGAGCCTCCTTCAAGATAACTTCTTTCAACTCCGAATCTGTTGGTACACAAAGGCGTCCTTTGTACCACAGAACTCCTTCTTCATCCCCGGTGAATCCGGGTACCTTGCCTGTACCGATACGACGCTTGATTCCGCCGACATCGGCATTTCTTCCGCGCCTCTTTTATCTGACTGATCAAAGTGGGCTGAAGTTCTATGCTAGCCAAAAATCCTTCGCTCACTAATTCCATTCGAAAATCTTCCATCTCCTTGTGCAAACTTGGTTGCTCCTTCAAAATCATGGAGTTCAAGCGGCACGGCAATCTGCTAAGGGCATCGGCTACCACGTTGGCTTTACCAGGGTGATAGTGAATGTCCAGGTCGTAATCCTTGATTAGCTCAATCCATCTTCTCTGCCTCATATTCAACTCCTTCTGAGTGAATATATACTTTAGGCTCTTGTGATCCGAATAAATCAAACAACGGTTTCCCATTAGGTAATGTCTCCATGTCTTCAGGGCTAGAACTACTGCTGCGAGTTCGAGGTCATGGGTTCGGTAGTTTTGCTCATGTTGCTTCAATTGTCGAGATAGGTAAGATATAACTTTGCCTTCTTGCATTAGCACACATCCGAGACCAATCTTGGATGCGTCACAATACACATCGAAGGGCTTCGTGATATCCGGCATGATCAAGATTGGGGCTGAAATCAATCTCCTCTTGAGTTCTTGAAAACTCGCTTCACATTTGTTGGTCCATTCAAACTTCTTGTCCTTCTTTAGCAATTGGGTCATGGGTCTGGCGATACTCGAGAATCCTTCTACGAATTTGCGGTAATATCCCGCTAATCCGAGAAAAGCACGAACTTGGGTTTGATTGGTTGGGGCTTGCCAATCTTCTACATCTTTCACTTTGGCAGGGTCAACGGCAAATCCTCCGGGTGATACAATGTGACCGAGGAATCCTACCTCCTATAACCAGAATTCACATTTGCTAAACTTTGCATACAGCTGATGCTCTCTAAGGGTTCCAAGAATGGTCCTTAGGTGTAGCTCATGTTCTTCTTCTAATTTGGAATAAATCAGAATGTCATCGATGAAAACAACGACAAACTTATCCAGGAAGTCCATAAAAATCTTATTCATGAGGTTCATGAAATAAGCGGGGGCATTGGTTAATCCAAAAGACATGACCAGTATACTGCATAATCCATATCTGGTGGTAAAGGCAGTCTTTGGAATATCCTCTGCACGAATCTTGAGTTGATGATAGCAAGTTCTAAGATCAATCTTAGAAAACACCTAGGCACCGGTCAGCTAATCAAACAAATCTTCTATCTTGGGCAAGGGGTACTTGTTCTTGATGGTGACATCATTCAACTTCCGATAATCCGTACACAAACGGTTACCTCCATCTTTCTTGTCCACAAATAAGACAGGTGATCTCCATGGTGACGCACTTGGTTGAATCAATCCAATTTCTAGCATGGAATCCTGTTGCTTCTTCAGTTCTGCTAGTTCCGATGGGTTCATACTATAGGGTCTCTGGGCTATGGGTCCTATTCCGGGGATTAGTTCGATGATAAACTCGATATCCGGATCTGGGGGCATACCGAGCAAAACATCTGGAAATACATCAGGGTATTCACAGACTATCCGGACTTGGTCAATGGTAGGTTGGGCTAGACTCTTGTTACACTTGAATTGGCGAGGTAAGGTTTCAGATATATGCTCGACTGATATTCCGGTGGTACTGGTCATGGTGATGGCTTTCTTGGCATAGTCAATCAATCCCTTATGTTTGGACATCCAATCCATTCCTAGTACTACATCCAAACCTTTAGTTCCGAGTACTATTAGATTAGCATAAAAATCTATGCCATGGATTCGGATAGGGACGGCTTTGCAAATTTGCCTAGCCTTGGTGGTTGATCCGGGGATTTGCACAATCATAACATGCTTCAGTTTGGTTGGTTGAATTTTACTAGTGCAGGCAAATTCTTCGGTGACAAATGAATGCGAGGCACCAGAGTCAAACAACACTCTTGCAAGTACTGAATTAACAGAAAACATACCCAGCACGACGTCTGGCGCTTCCTGAGCTTCTTCAGCATGCATGAGAAAAAGACGGCCATTAGGGTTGAGTGAATTCCCTAGGGCAAATCTTCTCCCTGGATGAACACGACGCTGCTGCTGAGCTGGGGCATTGGCATTAGGGGCTGTAGCATTCTTCTTGTTGGGGAACTCGTTGGAATAGTGGCCTTTATTTCCACCGTCATAACAGGTCACTTGCGACTTGTCCTTGGCTGCAACAGGCACAACATTGCTTCCAGTCCTCGGGGCAGTGTTGGTGTTGGCGGTAGCATTGTTGGTGTTGAACTTGGGTGGGGAACGGGTGAAATTGCTCGAGTTGCCGGGGTTGTTGTGATTTCCTCCGGGTCTAGGGTTTCCACGGTTGGGGTAGGTCGGACGGGTCATAGGGGGTCTAATGGTTCTTGCGGCAAATCCTGGAGATGGGTTGGGGCGATACTTTGGGGTCTGATGGGTTCCTGGTTGATGCATCATGCGACGCTTGCGGTTCTCATTGGCTTGGTTGATCTTTCCTTCCATCTGGATGGCAGAGTCGACAAGGGCTTCAATATCAGCAAAGGGGATATTGACTAACACCGTCTGCATCTCGCCATGCGAGACCATTCAGGAATCTTTCTTTCTTCTTGGCTTCGTGTCTATCTCGTCCGGCATACCTAGCTAATGACAAAATTTGTCACGGTATTCCACTACGTCATCCTTCCTTGCTTCAGCTCTCAACTCGCTCTCATTCTCTTGATCAAACCCGTGGCACATGGGTTCTGCTAAACTTGACCTTGAATTCCTCCTGTGTCATCATCCGCCTCCTGTCATTGCACGAACACTGTTCCACCATGCCCTGGCATCTCCGGCTAGATAATGGGTGGCGAACAAGACTTTCTCGTTGGCTTCTACTCCGGCGACTTCTAGGTTGTTTTCCATGGTTTGCAGCCAATCATCGGCGTCTAGGGGTTCTTCTGACTTGGTGAAAACAGGTGGGTTGGTATTCTGGAAATTCTTGAGCTTAGATCCATGGTTGTCCTGATTTCCGTGGCCTTGGTTGTTGTGGGCTAGCTGGGCTGCTGCAGAGTGGCTAGGTTGGCTTGACGTTCCGCTTCTTCAGCCATGTCAAGTCAACATTTGCAGGATCTGCAACATCGGGTCCGGGGATGAACCACTTCCTCCACGTGGCATCTGAAGATTGATATAGATCATGAGAAAAGAGGGAAATTTCTAAGGTTTTGGGTTTTTGAAAAGACTTTAAAAGTTTGACTCAGGTTTTTCTAGCAACTTGTTTTTCATTCATTCATTCATAGCACACAGTACAACACACCACAACAAATAAAAACAGATGGTTTTAAGAACCATTCTGGAGACTACGATACAGTGGGACTGACTACTACTCACTACGCTAGTGCTCAGTGCTACTACTCCTCGGAGTCTGTGGCTTCATCATCTTCATCATCATCGATGAAGGCGAAATCATCTTCATCGGTGAAGAAGTCCATGGCCTGATCCTCCAGAAAATCATCGTCATCGCTGAGATAGGAGTAAGGGTCTCCACGAAGATACTCTCCGGCATTCTCCCTTTCTTCCAACTGCATGTCTCTCTCGTGGATGGTCTCCTCCAGAGATGAGATGCGGTGGCGAAGAAAGGCAATAATGTGCTCCTTGTCAAGCTGACGGCAGCGAGACTTGCGATCCTTTGCTAGCCTGGCGATGGTCTGATCCTTCGTCTTGATGATGGCAGACTTGTGGTTGCAATAGTCACGGCAGTTGTCCAACTCCTGCTGACGATCATACATCATGAAGCTAAGGTGGTCCAATTGAGTCTTCAGCTCGGGGTGGTATGGGGCTTCCAGGGGTTGTCCATTTGCATCACGCCTTGGTAAAAACTCAAAGCGAGTACCCTTGATCTGATTGATGCTCTGCCCACATAGACGGGAAAGAGCTTCCTGCATTGCTCTGGCAAGTCCATCGAGCCAGTTGTTTTCCCTCAAGGTAAACTGAATTCCCTCCGCAGTGGGAGGTTCAATCTTTCCTCGGAGACTTGTAACAATTAGCCACTGCAGATCTTCTCCTCCTTGATCATTGAGCTGAGCTCCAATGAACTCGGGGTGCAGACGCTCCAGAAGTTCTGAAAGCTGATCCAGATCCCTCTCAAAGATAAGGTCTCCTCCATTCCCAAGTTGGTAAAACTTGCTGTACTTCACGTTCATCTATAAAAATAGAGGATGAGTAGATTAGCAGAGTGATCAAGTGTGTCAAAAATTTTATGTATTTTGCAAGATTTTTTGAGGAACATGCATTTTTATGAAAGAATCAAAGAGATAAGGATGAGAATAAGTTTTTGTAAATATTTGTTTTCTTTGGTTTTGGAAACTAAGTTTTTGGTTCAAACGTCCAGTCTAACTAGGGTCTCCTATGGTCAGGATGGCTCTGATACCAACTTGTCAACACCCAAATTTTTCAATCCTAGATGCTTGTTATGCCATACATCACAATCCCAGGATTACCATTTTTGCGAGACATAATAGAATTGGATACCATAGTACATCATCAATTACAAACGATACATAAGTTCTTACACAAATAGGGATCTCATGATCCAGTTCTTAATACAACATCAAGCAGCGGAATACGTAATAATAACGGTAGCGTAGGCGAAGCTCCATCCTCGGGGTCACAGTAATGCCGAATGGAGATGATCCTAGTTGTCGTAACCTTCCTGGGGTCCATCTTCCAGGTACTCCTCTTTATAGTCTGGACATGGGAATAGCCAGGGACAAAGCCATGAGTACTCTTTAAGTACTCGCAAACTAATACTAATAGGTAAAGGTTTTTTTTGGATAATAGGACACTAGGCTCTAGGGTTGTTTTGCAAAAGCCAGGTTTATCTCTACTAAGTTCCAAAGCTAGTCACAATTTTATAACTCCTAAGTGGGATCTTGTAACTCATGTCACAACTCTGTTGTGGTCAAGTCAAAGTCTCAATTCATTTCACAAGTCATTTTGAAAAGTCTGACGGGGGAACAGTATGGCCACTCCAACTGTCCATAACCGTGAACACGGCTATTCGAATAGTTGACACTCTGCAGAGATTGTACACTTTCACCACAACATTCGATACATCCGTCAGGAACAAATCCTGAATTCACCATACTCGGTATGCGGATAATCAATCCTAAACTTTCAATTACACGCCCTAGTATAAGCACCTCTCCTGTGAGTTTGGCCTCCCAACCATGACCATCTGTCATCTTGGGTACTGCACAGGTGGACAATCTGTAACATCCCAAAAATACCAAACTTAGATCATCAAACACTAATCATCAAGATTAGGGTTAACAAAAACTTTTCTAAATAAACTCATGAATGCATGCATATGTGTATGCATGGATTTTGAATTTCTTTAAAAACCACCTTGTTTGTGTGATCCATTGCTTGTAAAATGTTTCTTAGGTGAAATGAACATCATCGAAAACATTTCCCACACTTTTCCTAAAGACAAGTAAATCAAAACAAATATATTAAGTGAGTGGTCATTTTGTCCAATTTAACTCCCATGCCTACTTTGGCTGTCCCAAACTTTCAAAACCTAACAGAAACTTTTATGGATCTTTGCACCCCTTGAATGTACTCATAACAAGGTATCAAGGCCCACTTTGTGATCATCCAGAAACTTTCAAATGCATAGTTTAAATGACAATTCAAAATTGAATCTTTATCATATGGGAAGATCCCACTCTTTCAAAAACCACTCAAACAAGCTCAACTTTCAAAACCCAAGCATCTGCAGACTCACCAGCACCACTCTATCAAACCCACCAAAATTCATTTCAAAATTCAAAACTTTATTTCATGCGGCCATTTCATCAAACAGGTTGTAGACACAAATCAAACAAAACATCAAACACTATAGTGTGCAGTGATTCTTGCCTAACTTGTTCCCTAGTTAGCTCACACACAACTCAGTAGATCATCTAGAAAGATTAGCCCAACACTAGCACCCCTGTGAGCTTGCCATTGTCATCAATGGTGAACAGCCGAGCACCCCAATGTCACCCCATTGTGGACAGCAGGCTAGAGGAAGAACTAGCCGTGCCAACCTTGTTCCGAGGCAGCCACCGCCCACCGCCACTCCTCCCCCAGCATGAAGCTGCAAGCCTCGACCACGCGCACAAGCCGTGCCTGCACCATGCCGAGCATGCGCCACTCTTGACCAGCGCCACAGACCCGCCTCACCTCACAGGCGTACACACGATCACCACCGACCCAGAGACCGCCAGACATTCCCGCTTGTCCTGCTGCATACAGCCACCGCCCGCCGTCAAGATGCCGCCGCCACAGCAGAGCACCGCCGTTCAGACCAAACCACACCGCCCCATGCCTCGCGACCATGTCGTTGAGCATCGCCAGAGACACAGACCGCCCCTACCCTTGCCCATGCCATTAGCCACTGTAACGCCGCCGATGAGCTCACTGCAGGCCCCAACGGTCCCTCGCCGACTATAAATAGAGGCCACCCCCGCACGATTTCTTCACACCATCTCACTCCCCTCTCCTCACTGACCGTGCCACACCGTCCTCAGAGCAAGGCGAGCACCACCTCGCCGGAATTTCACCGGAGCCCGCCTCCTCTGGAGAAGAAGGGAGCCAGCGATTGGAGCCGCCCCAGGAGAAGCCACCGGTACCAGGAGGTTCGTCGTCATCGACTTCGTCGTTCGCCCGCCTCGTCGACCCTCGCCCGTACCCCGGTGATCCCCCAGCACCCCTCACTGGCCGCGCTAGGTATCGTTCTCGCCGGAGCTATCTCGCATCGACGATGACACCCAGTCGTTGGATTAGAACTAGATCGAACGATCCACGTTGCCCCATACCGCTTCGCCCAGCCCCGTGTCACTGACGAGTGGGGACACCCACTTAAGCAGCCCACGGGAGCACTGCGCTTAGCAGGCCGGCCCGTTAGAATTTCCCGCGCAGCCCAGCAATTCAAATTAAATCTTTTTCTATTTCAATTCAAACACACTTCAGCACTCAACTTCAAAAATCAACCCAGATCGTTTCAGTGCACCAATTTGAATGAAACCAATTTTGTTGGAAAGGTATGTGAATGCTTAATCCAAGCCCGTTGGATTCAAGTCATTTGGATATCTAGATCACCCCTAGTAAAAATAACATAGCAGAAGCTTTTCTGCATTCAAACATTTTTAAAATTTAAACCATAAAAGATTTTGAGTAGATTCCAACTCTCAAAAATCACATTTAACCATACCTTTCAGAATATATAAAAAAATATATAGGTTACTTGCAGAAATACTATTCAAGTAATAAAAGAATGCTTCATAAGCATTTCTAGCCACTTTAATTAATTAAAATAAAAGGGTAAAACCTTATTAAATTGTGACACCACTTTAAATCACATTCCCATGGACTAAAATATGTGGTGATGACATGTGTCAACATGATCCCATGTTTAGTTTGGAGAATATTAAATCTTAAGTAATTTTTCAATGAGTAGAAATTACTTTTCTAAAAATAAAAAAAGATTTAAACCAAGTCTTAACCTTGTAATGTTAGAGATGATGCTAGATCATCTATAGGACCCTCGTGTGTGATGATTGCAAGTAGTTAAGTATTGTTTGGTGATTGTGTACCTCGTATTTATTCATAGATGCTAGTACCAACCAAGGATACGAGGAGGAAGGAGGATACTACGAAGAGGAAGCCGAGGAGAACTTCAACCACTGCTCTACACAAGGCAAGCTAACACTTGCAAGATACTATACCTATGCAAGCTTATACTGATATTGATGCAAGCTAACCCTTTCCAGATACCCTACTGATGCCACAAACCCATACTTGTGATATGACTACTATATGCCTTAAGCATATGTGATCATACCCACTTGATAAACCAAATCCTAGTTTTATGTGCAAGCTTCTTACTTTATTTTCTTTATCAAAGCTTACTTAGAGTCTACCTAAGAGTTTGGTAGATACTAGACAGTTGTGCTGAAGGTTGCATAAAGAGCATAAAATTTGGCCTAAGCTAGAAACCTTGATATTAGCCTAAGATATAAGGTTGGACTTAGTGAAACTCCACTAGTTACCACCCCTCATTAGTACTACCCCCACCTGTAGATGCTAGTGCTAAGCATACAACTTGATCAACTTTTAGATGGGAGTACTTGGTGGAAAAATGGTTATGAAAACCTTGGAATGATGGATCATTCTATTGAAATGTTTTGGACATGTGTTTCCAAACACTTGATGATTTTGGTGATGAAAATGTTGAGGCATGAGCCTTAGCCCTTTATAAAACTGATGGTTGTCTGGATGCGATACCATTCCAATTTTATCGTACAACCACAATACCCGAAGATTGGGTAGGGCTTGACTGGAAACTTATATACCTTAGTATTAGTTCCCTCACGGCCAAGGTCTAAGCTGAGGCTACCTTGTGAAGATTGTCCACCTGTGCAGTACCCAAGATGACAACTGGTCATGGTTGGGAGGCCAAACTCACAGGAGAGGTGATTATACTAGGGCGTGTAATTGAAAGGATAGGATTGATTATCCGCATACTGAGTATGGTGAATTCATGATTTGTTCCTGACGGATGTATCGAATGTTGTGGTGAAAGTGTACAATCTCTACAGAGTGTCAAACTATTCGAATAGCCGCGTCATGATTACGGACGCTTGAGTGGCCATACTGTTCCCCCGTCAGACTTTTCAAAATGACTTGTGAAATGAATTGAGACTGTGACTTGACCACAACAGAGTTGTGACCTGAATTACAAGATCCCACTTAGGAGTTATAAAATTGTGACTAGCTTTGGAACTTAGTAGAGATAAACCTGGCTTTTTGCAAAACAACCCTAGAGCCTAGTGTCCTATTATCCAAAAACCCCTTACCTGTTAGTATTAGTTTGCGAGTACTTAAAGAGTACTCATGGCTTTGTCCCTGGCTATTCCCATGGCCAGACTATGAAGAGGAGTACCTGGAAGATGGACCCCAGGAAGGTTACGACAACTAGGATCATCTCCCATTGTCAGCATTGCCTGTGACCCTGAAGATGGAGCTTCGCCTACGCTACCGTTATTATTACGTATTCCGCTACTTGTTGTTGTATTAAGAACTGGATCATGAGATCCCCATTTGTGTAATAACTTATGTATCATTTGTAATGGATGAAGTACTATGGTATCCAATTGTGTTATGTCTCGCAAAAATGGTAATCCTGGGATTGCGATGTATGGCATAACAGGCATCTAGGATTGAAAAATCCGGGTGTTGACAAGTTGGTATCAGAGCCATCCTGACCATAGGAGACCCTAGTTAGATTGGATGTTGAACCAAAAACTTAGTTTCAAAACCAAAGAACAAAAATATTTACGAAAACCTATTCTCATTCTTACCTCTTTAATTCTTTAATAAAACTTCATGTTCCTCAAAAACTCTTGCAAAATAGATAAAATTTTGACACACTTGATCACTCTGCTAATCTACTCATCCTCTATTTTTATAGATGGACGTGAAGTACAGCAAGTTTTACCAACTTGGGAATGGAGGAGACCTTATCTTTGAGAGGGATCTGGATTAGCTTTCGAAACTTCTGGAGCGTCCGCGTCCCGAGTTCTTCGGAGCTCAGCTCAATGATCAAGGAGGATAAGATCTGCAGTGGCTAATTGTTGCAAGTCTCCGAGGAAAGATTGAACCTCCCACTGCGGAGGGAATTCAGTTTACCTTAAGGGAAAACAACTGGCTCGATGGACTTGCCAGAGCAATGCAGGAAGCTCTTTCCCGTCTATGTGGGCAGAGCATCAATCAGATCAAGGGTACTCGCTTTGAGTTTTGCCCAAGGCGTGATGCAAATGGCCAACCATTGGAAGCCCCATACCACCCCGAGATGAAGACTCATTGGACTACCTTAGCTTCATGATGTATGATCGTCAGCAGGAATTGGACAACTGCCGTGACTATTGCAACCACAAGTCTACCATCATCAAGACGAAGGACCAGACCATCGCCATGCTAGCAAAGGATCGCAAGTCTCGCCGCCGTCAGCTCGACAAGAAGGATCACATTATTGCCCGTCTTCGCCATCTCATCTCATCTCTGGAAGAGACCATCCACGAGAGAGACATGCAGTTAGAGGAAAAGGAGAATACAGGAGAGGATCTTCGTGGAGACCCTTACTCTTATCTCAGCGATGACGATGATTTTCTGGAGGATCAGGCCATGGACTTCTTCACCGATGAGGATGATTTCGCCTTCATCGATGATGCTGAAGATGATGAAGCCACAGACTCCGAGGAGTAGTAGCACTGAGCACTAGCGTAGTGAGTAGTAGTCGGTCCCATCAGATCGTAGTTTCGAATGGTTCTTAAAACCATCTGTTTTTTTGTTGTGGTGTGTTGTATCGGTGATTGAATGAATGAAAAAGCAAGTTGCTAGAAAAACCTGAGTCAAACTCTAAAAACTTTTCAAAAACCCAAAACCTTAGAAATTTCCCTCTTTTCTCATGATCTATATCAATCTTCAGATGCCACGTGGAGGAAGTGGTTCAGCCCCGGACCCGATGTTGCAGATCCTGCAAATGTTGACTTCTGACCGCGAAGCTGAAAGAGCAGAACGTCAAGCCAACCTAGCCATTCTGCAACAGATAGCCCAGCTAGCCCACAATAACCAAGGCCACGGAAATCAGGACAACCACGGATCTAAGCTCAAGAATTTCTAGAATACCAACCCACCCGTTTTCACCAAGTCAGAAGAACCCCTAGATGCCGATGATTGGCTGCAAACCATGGAAAACAACCTAGAAGTCGCCGGAGTGGAAGCCAACGAGAAAGTCATGTTCGCCACGCATTATCTAGCCGGAGATGCCAGGGCATGGTGGAACAGTGTTCGTGCCATAACCGGAGGCCAGATGATGACCTGGGAGGAATTCAAGGTCAAGTTTAGCAGAACCCATGTGCCACCAGGTTTGATCAAGAGAATGAGAGACGAGTTCAGAGAATTGAAGCAAGGAAGGATGACTGTAGTGGAATACCGTGATAAATTTTTGTCATTAGCTAGGTATGCCCCGAACGAAATAGACACCGAAGCCAAGAAGAAAGAAAGATTCCTGAATGGTTTGCATGACGAGATGCAGACAGTGTTAGTCAATATCCCCTTTGTTGATATTGAAGCCCTTGTCGACTCTGCTATCTAGATGGAAGGAAAGATCAACCAGGCCAATGAGAACCGCAAGCGTCGCATGATGCATCAACCAGGAACCCATCAGCCCCCAAAGTATCGCCCCAACCCATCTCCAGGATTTGTCGCAAGAACCAACAGACCCCCTATGACCCGTCCGACCTATCCCAACCGTGGAAACCCTAGACCCGGAGGAAATCACAACAACCCCGGCAACTCTAGCAATTTCACCCGTGCCCCACCCAAGTTAAACACCAACAATGCTACCGCCAACCCCACTGCCCGAGGATCGGAAGCAATGTCAGGCTGTCAGACAGATGATGACAAGTCACAAGTGACCTGTTATGACTGTGGAAATAAAGGCCACTATTCCAATGAGTGCCAGAACAAGAAGAATGCTACATAATACCAATGTCCCAGCTCAGCAGCAGTGTCGTGTCCAGCCAGGGAGAAGATTTGCCCCAGGGAATTCACTCAACCGCAATGGCCGTCTTTTTCTCATGCATGCTGAAGAAGCTCGTAGCGCCGACGTCAGTTGGGTATGTTTTCTGTTAATTCAGTACTTGCAAGAGTGTTGTTTGATTCTGGTGCATCGCATTCATTTGTCACCAAAGAATTTGCCTGCACTAGTAAAATTCAACCAACCAAATTGAAGCATGTGATGATTGTACAAATTCCCGGATCAACCACCAAGGCTAGGAAAATTTGCAAGGCCGTCCCTATCCGAATCCATGGCAAAGATTTTTATGCTAATCTAATAGTACTCGGAACTAAAGGTTTGGAAGTAGTACTAGGAATGGATTGGATGTCCAAACATAAAGGATTGATTGACTGTGCTAAGAAAGCCATCACCATGACCAGTACCACCGGAATATCAGTCGAGCATATATCTGAAACCTTACCTCGCCAATTCAAGTGTAACAAGAGTATATCCCAACCTACCATTGACCAAGTCCAGATAGTCTGTGAATACCCCGATGTATTTCCAGATGTTTTGCCCGGTATGCCCCCGGATCGGGATATCGAGTTTATCATCGAACTAATCCCCGGAACCGGACCCATAGCCTAGAGACCCTATAGTATGAACCCGTCAGAACTAGAAGAACTGAAGAAGCAACTGGATTCCATGTTGGAAATCGGATTGATTCAACCAAGTGCGTCCCCATGGAGATCACCTGTCTTATTTGTGGACAAGAAGGATGGAGGTAACCGTTTGTGTACGGATTATCGGAAGTTGAATGATGTCACCATCAAGAACAAGTACCCCTTGCCTAAGATAGAAGATTTGTTTGATCAGTTGACGGTGCCTGTGTGTTTTCTAAGATTGATCTTAGAACTGGCTATCATCAACTCAAGATTCGTGCAGAGGATATCCCAAAGACTGCCTTTACCACCAGATATGGATTGTATGAGTATACAGTCATGTCTTGGATTAACCAATGCCCCCGCTTATTTCATGAACCTCATGAATAAGATTTTTATGGACTTCCTGGATAAGTTTGTCGTTGTTTTCATCGATGACATTCTGATTTATTCCAAATCAGAAGAAGAACATGAGCTACACCTAAGGACCATTCTTGGAACCCTTAGAGAGCATCAGCTGTATGCAAAATTTAGCAAATGTGAATTCTGGTTATAGGAAGTAGGATTTCTCGGTCACATTGTATCAGCCGGAGGAATTGCCGTTGACCCTGCCAAAGTGAAAGATGTAGAAGATTGGCAAGCCCAAACCACTCAAACCCAAGTTCGTGCTTTTCTTGGATTGGCGGGATATTACCGCAAATTTGTAGAAGGATTCTCTAGTATCGCCAGACCCATGACCCAATTGCTGAAGAAGGACAAGAAGTTTGAATGGACCGACAAATGTGAAGTGAGTTTTCAAGAACTCAAAAGGAGATTGATTTCAGCCCCAATCTTGATCATGCCGGATATCACGAAGCCCTTCGATGTGTATTGTGACGCATCCAAGATTGGTCTCAGATGTGTGCTAATGCAAGAAGGCAAAGTTATATCTTATCTATCGCGAGAATTGAAGCAACATGAACAAAATTACCCAACCCATGACCTCGAAATCGCTGCCGTAGTTCTAGCCCTGAAGACATGGAGACATTACCTGATGGGAAACCGTTGTGAGATTTATTCAGATCACAAGAGCCTAAAGTATATATTCACCCAGAAGGAGCTGAATATGAGGCAGAGAAGATGGATTGAGCTAATCAAGGATTACGACCTGGACATTCACTATCACCCTGGTAAAGCCAATGTGGTAGCCGATGCCCTTAGCAGATTGCCGTGCCGCTTGAACTCCATGATTTTAGAGGAGCAACCAAGTTTGCACAAAGAGATGGAAGATTTTCGAATAGAATTAGTAAGTGAAGGATTTTTGGCTAGCATAGAACTTCAGCCCACTTTGATCAGTCAGATTAAAGAGGCGCAGAAAGGAAATGCTAGTATCGACGGAATCAAGCGTCGTATCGGTACAGGCAAAGTACCCGGATTCACCGAGGACGAAGAAGGAGTTTTGTGGTACAAAGGACGCCTTTGTGTACCAGCAGATTCGAAGTTGAAAGAAGTTATCTTGAAGGAGGCTCATGATACTCTTTATTCTATCCATCCCGGAGGAACTAAGATGTATCAAGACTTGAAAGAGAAATTTTGGTGGCATAAGATGAAGAGAGAAATCGGAAGCTATATCGCCAAGTGTGATATATGTCGAAGTCAAGGCGGACATCAAAGACCACCGGATTGTTGCAACCTTTGCAAATTCCGGAATGGAAATGGGATTCTGTAGGAATGGACTTTATCACTGGACTACCTACTTCTAGTAGGGGAAATGACTCTATTTGGGTCATAGTGGACAGATTGTCCAAAGTCGCCCATTTCTTTCCCGTCAAAACAACCTATCAGAGTTCGAAGCTAGCAGAGTTGTACATCGCTAGAATCGTTAGTTTGCATGGAGTCCCCAAGAACATAGTATCGGATCGAGGAACTCAGTTTACCTCGAGATTCTAGAAGAAAGTCCAAGAAGGTTTAGGAACCCGCCTAGATTTCAGTACCGCGTATCACCCTTAGACCGATGGACAAACAGAGCGAGTAAATCAAATACTCGAAGATATGCTTAGAGCATGTGTGCTAGAATATGGATCCAAGTGGGAAGACTGTCTACCGTTTGCGGAATTTTCATACAACAACAGTTACCAAGCCAGTTTGCAAATGGCCCCATTTGAATTCATGTACGGAAGGAAGTGTCGCACCCCTTTGAACTGGTCGAAAGTAGGAGAGAGTCAGATTTTCGGACCCGACATCCTACGAGAAGCAGAAGAGAAGGTTCACAAGATTCGTGAGCACCTCAAGACAGCCCAATCCTGACAGAAGAGTTACACCGACAAGAGACGTCGAGACCTCGCCTTCAACATAGGAGATTTTGTTTATCTGAAAGTGTCGCCATTGAAGGGAATGCAGTGTTTCCAACTCAAGGGAAAGTTAGCCCCCAGATATACCGGACCATAGAGATCAACGATGACCTAACCTATCCCGAAGTACCCATCCATATATTGGAAGAAGCCTTTCGAACTACCAGAACTCGAAGCATCAAGTTTCTCAAGATTCAGTGGAGCAACCACACAGAAGAGGAAGCTACCTGGGAACGCGAAGATCACATTAGGACGGAGTTTCCAGATCTCTTCAAATCCTAGGTAATCTTTTCGTCCTTTTTCAAATATCGGGACGAGATTTTGTTTAAGGGGGGAAGGTTTGTAACATCCCAAAAATACCAAACTTAGATCATCAAACACTAATCATCAAGATTAGGGTTAACAAAAACTTTTCTAAATAAACTCATGAATGCATGCATATGTGTATGCATGGATTTTGAATTTCTTTAAGAACCACCTTGTTTGTGTGACATTGCTTGTAAAATGTTTCTTAGGTGAAATGAACATCATCTAAAACATTTCCCACACTTTTCCTAAAGACAAGTAAATCAAAACAAATATATTAAGTGAATGGTCATTTTGACCAATTTAACTCCCATGCCTACTTTGGCTGTCCCAAACTTTCAAAACCTAACAGAAACTTTTCTGGATATTTGCACCCCTTGAATGTACTCATAACAAGGTATCAAGGCCCACTTTGTGATCATCCAGAAACTTTCAAATGCATAGTTTAAATGACAATTCAAAATTGAATCTTTATCATATGGGAAGATCCCACTCTTTCAAAAACCACTCAAACAAGCTCAACTTTCAAAACCCAAGCATCTGCAGACTCACCAGCACCAATCTAGCAAACCCACCAAAATTCATTTCAAAATTCAAAACTTGATTCCATGCAGCCATTTCATCAAACAGTTTGTAGACACAAATCAAACAAAACATCAAACACTATAGTGTGCCGTGATTCTTGCCTAACTTGTTCCCTAGTTAGCTCACACACAACTCAGTAGATCATCTAGAAAGATTAGCCCAACACTAGCACCCCTGTGAGCTTGCCATTGTCATCAATGGTGAACAACCGAGCACCCCAATGTCACCCCATTGTGGACAGCAGGCTAGAGGAAGAACTAGCTGTGCCAACCTTGTCTGGGAGGCAGCCCACCGTCCACCGCCACTCCCTGTCCCAGCCGCGAGCGTTGCCAAGCCCTGGACCACGCGCACAAGCCGCGCCCAGACCATGCCGAGCATGCGCCAGAGCGCCACTCTCGACCAGCGTCCATAGACCGTGCGCCGCCCTCACCGCATGCACACACGATCACCACCGACCCAGGAGACCGCCAGACATCCCCGTTTGCCGCCCCGTGCCATACAGCCACCGCCCGCCGTCGAAGACGCCGCCTCTTCCGCGCAGATCACCGGCCGTTCCAGACCAAACCACACCGCCCCATGCCTCGCGACCATGTCGTTGAGCATCACCAGGAGACACAACACCGTCCCCTACCCTTTCCCATGCCATTAGTCGCCTGTAACGTTGCCCCCGATGAGCTCACCGTGCGCCCCGACGGTCCCCTCGCTCGACTATAAATAGAGGCCACCCCCGCACGATTTCTTCACACCATCTCACTGCCCTCTCCTCACTGACCGTGCCACACCATCCTCAGAGCAAGGCGAGCACCACCTCGCCAGAATTTCACCGGAGCCCGCCGCCTCTAGAGAAGAAGGGAGCCAGCGATTGGAGCCGCTCCAGGAGAAGCCACCGGTACCAGGAGGTTCGCCGTCATCGACTTCGTCGTTCGCCCGCCTCGCCGACCCTCGCCCGTACCCCGGTGAGCCCCCAGCACCCCTCACTGGCCACGCTAGGTTTCGTTCTCGTCGGAGCTGTCTCGCGTCGACGATGACCCCCAGCCGTTGGATTAGAACTAGATCGAACGATCCACGTTGCCCCATACCGCTTCACCCATCCCCGTGTCATTGACGAGTGGGGACACCCACTTAAGCAGCCCACTTAGCAGGCGACCCGTTAAATTTCCCAGCCCAGCGATTCAAATTAAATCTTTTTCTATTTCAATTCAAACACACTTCAGCACTCAACTTCAAAAATCAACCCAGATCGTTTCAGTGCACCAATTTGAATGAAACCAATTTTGTTGGAAAGGTCTGTGAATGCTTAATCCAAGCCTATTGGATTCAAGTCATTTGGATCTCTAGATCACCCCTAGTAAAAATAACAAAGCAGAAGCTTTTCTGCATTCAAACATTTTTCAAATTTAAACCATAAAAGCTTTTGAGTAGATTCCAACTCTCAAAAATCACATTTAACCATACCTTTCAGAATATATAAAAAAATATAGGTTACTTGTAGAAATACTATTCAAGTAATAAAAGAATGCTTCATAAGAATTTCTAGCCACTTTAATTAATTAAAATAAAAGGGTAAAACCTTATTAAATTGTGAAACCTCTTTAAATCACATTCCCATGGACTACAATATGTGGTGATGACATGTGTCAACATGATCCCATGTTTAGTTTGGAGAATATTAAATCTTAAGTAATTTTTCAATGAGTAGAAATTACTTTTCTAAAAATAAAAAAAGATTTAAACAAAGCCTTAACCTTGTTTGGTGATTGTGTACCTCGTATTTATTCATAGACGCTAGTACCGACCAAGGATACGAGGAGGAAGGAGGATACTACGAATAGGAAGCCGAGGAGAACTTCAACCACTGTTCTACACAAGGCAAGCTAACACTTGCAAGGTACTATACCTATGCAAGCTTATACTGATATTGATGCAAGCTAACCCTTGCCAGATACCCTACTGATGCCACAAACCCATACTTGTGATATGACTACTATATGCCTTAAGCATATGTGATCATACCCACTTGATAAACCAAATCCTAGTTTTATGTGCAAGCTTCTTACTTTATTTTCTTTATCAAAGCTTACTTAGAGTCTACCTAAGAGTTTGGTAGATACTAGACAGTTGTGCTGAAGGTTGCATAAAGAGCATAAAATTTGGCCTAAGCTAGAAACCTTGATATTAGCCTAAGATATAAGGTTGGACTTAGTGAAACTCCACTAGTTACCACCCCTCATTAGTACTACCCCCACCTGTAGGTGCTAGTGCTAAGCATAAAACTTGATCAACTTTTAGATGGGAATACTTGGTGGAAAAATGGTTATGAAAACCTTGGAATGATGGATCATTCTATTGAAATGTTTTGGACATGTGTTTCCAAACACTTGATGATTTTGGTGATGAAAATGTTGAGGCATGAGCCTTAGCCCTTTATAAAACTGATGGTTGTCTGGATGCGATACCATTCCAATTTTATCGTACAACAACAATACCCGAAGATTGGGTAGGGCTTGACTGGAAACTTATATACCTTAGTATTAGTTCCCTCATGGCCAAGGTCTGAGCTGAGGCTACCTTGTGAAGATTGTCCACCTGTGCAGTACCCAAGATGACAGCTGGTCATGGTTGGGAGGCCAAAATCACAGGAGAGGTGCTTATACTAGGGCGTGTAATTGAAAGGTTAGGATTGATTATCCGCATACTGAGTATGGTGAATTCAGGATTTGTTCCTAACGGATGTATCGAATGTTGTGGTGAAAGTGTATAATCTCTGCAGAGTGTCAAATTATTCGAATAGCCGCGTCCGTGGTTATGGACAATTGGAGTGGCCATACTGTTCCCCCGTCAGACTTTTCAAAATGACTTGTGAAATGAATTGAGACTGTGACTTGACCACAACAGAGTTGTGACCTGAATTACAAGATCCCACTTAGGAGTTATAAAATTGTGACTAGCTTTGGAACTTAGTAGAGATAAACCTGGCTTTTTGCAAAACAACCCTAGAGCCTAGTGTCCTATTATCCAAAAACCCCTTACCTATTAGTATTAGTTTGCGAGTACTGAAAGAGTACTCATGGCTTTGTCCCTGGCTATTCCGATGGCCAGACTATGAAGAGGAGTACCTGGAAGATGGACCCCAGGAAGGTTACGACAACTAGGATCATCTCCCATCGTCAGCATTGCCTGTGACCCCGAAGATGGAGCTTCGCCTACGCTACCGTTATTATTACGTATTCCGCTGCTTGTTGTTGTATTAAGAACTGGATCATGAGATCCCCATTTGTGTAAGAACTTATGTATCGTTTGTAATGGATGAAGTACTATGGTATCCAATTCTATTATGTCTCGCAAAAATGGTAATCCTAGGATTGCGATGTATGGCATAACAGGCATCTAGGATTGAAAAATCCGGGTGTTGACACAATCTTCACAAGGTAGCCTTAGCTCAGACCTTGGCCGTGAGGGAACTAATACTAAGGGATATAAGTTTCCAGTCAAGCCCTACCCAATATTCGGGTATTGTGGTTGTACGGTAAAATTGGAATGGTATCGCATCCATACAACCATCAGTTTTATAAAGGGCTAAGGCTCATGCCTCAACATTTTGATCACCAAAATTCTCAAGTGTTTGGAAACACATGTCCAAAACATTTCAATAGAATGATCCATCATTCCAAGGTTTTCATAACCATTTTTCCACCAAGTATTCCCATCTAAAAGTTGATCAAGTTTTATGCTTAGCACTAGCATCTACAGGTGGTGGTAACTAGTGGAGTTTCAACTAAGTACAACCTCATGTCTCAGGCTGATGTCAAGGTTTCTAACTTAGGCCAAATTTTATGCTCTTTATGCAACCTTTAGCATCTTTCCAATATCTACCAGTCACTTAAGTAAACTCTAAGTAAGCTTTGATAAAGAAATAAAGTAAGAAGCTTGCGAGTAAAACTAGGATTGGTTTATCAAGTGGGTATGATCACATATGCTTAAGGCATATAGTAGTCATATAACAAGTATGGGTTTGTTGCATCAGTAGGGTATCTTGCAAGGGTTAGCTTGCATAGGTATAGTATCAGCTTGCATCAATATCAGTATAATCTTGCTAAATTGCAAGTGTTAGATTGCAAGGTTAATAGCTTGCCTTGAGCAGAGCAGTGATTGAAGTTTTCCTCGGCTTCTTCTTCGTAGTATCCTCCTTCCTCCTCGTATCCTTGGTCGGTACTAGCGTCTATGAATAAATACGAGGTACACAATCACCAAACAATACTTAACTACTTGCAATCATCACACACAAGGGTCCTATAGATGATCTAGCATCATATTTAACATTACAAGGTTAAGGCTTGATTTAATTCCTTTTATTTTTAGAAAAGTAATTTCTACTCATTGAAAAAACTACTAAGATTTAATATTCTCCAAACCAATATGGGATCATGTTGACACATGTCATCACCACATATTGTAGTCCATGGGAATGTGATTTAAAGTGGTGTCACAATTTAATAAGGTTTTACCCTTTTATTTTAATTAATTAAAGTGGCTAGAAATGCTTATGTAGCATTCTTTTATTACTTGAACATTATTTCTGCAAGTAAACCTATATATTTTTATATATTCTGAAAGGTATGGTTAAATGTGATTTTTGAGAGTTGGAATCAACTCAAAAGCTATTATAGTTTAATTTTGAAAAATGTTTGAATGCAGAAAAGCTTCTGCCTTGTTATTTTTACCATGGGTGATCTATAGATCCAAATGACTTGAATCGAACGGGCTTGGATTCAGCATTCACAGAACTTTCCAACAAAATTGGTTTCATTCAATTTGGTGCACTGAATCGATCTGGGTTGATTTTTGAAGTTGGGTACAGAAGTGTGTTTGAATTGAAATAGAAAAAGGTTTAATTTGAATAACTGGGCTGCGCGGGAAAAGTTACTGGGCCGGCCTGCTAAGCGCAGTGCTCCCGCGGGCTGCTTAAGTGGGTGTCCCCACTCGTCAGTGACACGGGGCTGGGCGAAGCGGTATGGGGCGACGTGGATCGTTCGATCTAGTTCTAATCTAACGGCTGGGAGTCATCGTCAACGCGAGATAACTCCGGCGAGAACGAAACCTAGTGCGGCTAGTGAGGGTCGCTGGGGGCTCACCGGGGTGCTGTCGAGGGTCGGCGAGGCGGGCGAACGACGAAGTCGACGACGGCGAACTCAGGGATGGTCGCGGCAGCTCCTGGGGCGGCTCCAATCGCTGGCTCCCTTCTTCTCCGGCAGCGGCAGACTCCAGTGAAATTCCGGTGAGGTGGTGCTCGCCTTGCTCTGAGAATGGTGTGGCACGATCAGTGAGGAGAGGGGAGTGAGATGGTGTGAAGAAATCGTGCGGGGGTGGCCTCTATTTATAGTCGGGCCTAGGGACCGTCGGGGCGCACGGTGAGCTCGTCGGGGGCGAGGTTATAGGCGGCTAATGGCATGGGCAAGGGTAGGGGACGGTGCGGTGTCTCCTGGCGATGCTCAACGACATGGTCTTGAGGCATGGGGCGGTGTGGTTTGGTCTGGAACGGGCGGTGCTCTGCGCGGCAGAGGCGGCGTCTTTGATGGCGGGCGGTGGCTGTGCGGCACGGGGCGGCAAACGGGGATGTCTGGTGGTCTCCTAGGTTGATGGTGATCGTGTGTGCACGCGGTGAGGGCGGCGCGCGGTCTGTGGGTGATGGTTGAGGGTGGCGCTCTGGCGCATGCTCGGCATGGTCGGGGCGCGGCTTGTGCGCATGGTCTAGGGCTTGGCAACGCTCGCGGCTGGGACAGTGAGTGGCGATGGACGGTGGGCTGCCTCCCAGACATGCTGGCTAGGCTTTCTGCTGCTCCTAGCTTGCTGTCGACTATGGGGTGGCAAGAGGGTGCTCGGCTATTCACCATTGATGGCAATGGAAAGCTCACAGGGGTGCTAGTGCTAGGCTAATCTTTCTAGATGATCTACTGAGTTGTGTGTGAGCTAACTAGGGAACAAGTTAGGCAAGAATCACTGCTCACAATAGTGTTTGATGTTTGTTTGATTTGTGTCTGCAACCTGTTTGATGAAATGGCCGCATGAAATCAAGTTTTGAATTTTGAAATGATTTTTGGTGGGTTTGCTAGATTGGTGCTGGTGAGTCTGCAGATGCTTGGATTTTGAAAGTTGAGCTTGTTTGAGTGGTTTTTGAAAAAGTGGGATCTTCCCATATGAAGAAGATTCAATTTTGAATTGTCATTTAAACTATGCATTTGAAAGTTTCTAGATGATCACAAAGTGGGCCTTGATACCTTGTTATGAGTACATTCAAGGGGTGCAAAGATCCAGAAAAGTTTCTGTTAGGTTCTGAAAGTTTGAGACAACCAAAGTAGGCATGGGAGTTAAATTGGCCAAAATGACCATACATTTCATATATGTGTTTTGATTTACTTGTCTTTAGTAAAGGTGTGGGAAATGTTTTAGATGATGTTTATTTCACCTAAGAAACATTTTACAAGCAATGGAACAAACAAACAAGGTGGTTTTAAAGGATTTCAAAATCCATGCATACACATATGCATGCATTCATGATTTCATTTAGAAAAGTTTTTGTTAACCCTAATTTTGATGATTAGAATTTGATGATCCAATCTTAGTATTTTTGGGATGTTACACATTGGATAGGGACATGATTATTTCCTTCACATAGGTAACAAGTAGCTTGGGATGTGGGGCATTGGTCAATTGCGTGTTTCTCTTAACAATTGGGGCATTGATCTTCATGCTCCTTGGTAGTGTGATCCTTGTCTCCACAAATGTTGCAAGCTTGGGTTCCTCCTAGAATAACATCTTTGTCATCCTTGTTATCATAAGCTCCTTGGGAAGAGTTTTCTCCCATGTTGATCATTTGAGTAGCCAACCCTTGCAACAATTGGGATTGAGTTTTCAAAACTTCTTGCATGGTTGGGTGTAACTCATTGTTGTTGGCTATAAATTGAGCTGTCACTTGGTTCAACTGGGTTTGTCTTGCAAGCAGTTGGTCTCTCATGTTGACCTCTTGGTTGTTGTTGTTGTTGTTGTCACCATCCTTGATGTTGGAGTCTCTTGGAGAAGTCATCTGTTTGGGTTGGATTGGGATTAGAATAGGCAAAGATTTCTAAGGAGATAATTCGAATCACACACATCACAATTCACTCAAGCAATGTACAAGCAATCACTACCAAACATTTCACTCAAACAAGTTTCAAGCATATTTTTAGGCAAACAAAAATATTTTTGTTACACCACATAAGTTGGTGGGTTTGACTTATACTAAATATGGTGGTCCATCTATATGGTTCACTTGAGATCTTTCCATCTTTCTTGGTTGATTCTTCTTGAGCAAGATCTTTGTATCCTTGGAGAAAATTTCTTGGTCACAAAAGTTTCAAAGGTGATGATGGTTCCTTCTAAGTTATGCTTCCTTGGTCTTCAAGTCTTGAAACTTTTCTTGTCACACTTGTAGTCCTTAGTGATATCCAAGATTGATGTCCTTGGTGAGAATGTTGAAGATGTTGAAGTCATTAGAGTTGAAGATTTTGAAGTCATTAGAGTTGAAGATGTTGAAATCATTAGAGTTGATGAAGTCCTTTGCACATGGTGAAGTCTTTGGCCATGGGAAAGGCTTTGTCCATCAAGTTTGAAATAGAAGAGATGTAGAATCAAAACCAAAATGGTTTGAGGAAAGTGTTTACAAGATTGTTTGTAAATAAGTTTTGGAACAAATACAACTCCTATTTTTCTAAGGGGTTTTGTCCAATCCTAGGGTTACAAATCCTACAGGCAACACAATGCTCTGATACCATCTGTAAGGTTCCCAACCTTTAATAAGGTAGAGATCCCTGTGTTTACAATGCTAGTCCCTGGATCAATAGCTAGCATCCACAGATAAGATGTAATATCCAGAAACATAGGTCATATTACAACTTTATAACCAGGAATAAAATAAATTATTACATCTTACATAGCTCATTTGGCTATCTCATTACAATGCAGCAGAAAACAACAATAGCATGGGGTCCTTCATCTTCAAAGTGCCACAGGCAGACATGTTGGTTGTAGACTTGTAAACCTAATCATTAAACTTCACTAATATGAATCAAACCTGCAACATAACAAGTTGCAGCCACAAGGGTCAATACATTTGATTGTATTGGCAAGTGATACTATGGTAGTATAGTGGAGTTTATCATCTATATGCATTTGGCTAAGTGGAGCTTAGGCTTGCATTGCTCAAATTAGATTTTTCCTTATCATTTGAAAACACTAAGTTTTTGCTTTGACAAAATCACCCAAGGAACCACCAATAGAAATTGGTGAACCTTAACCCTTGTTCAACCACAAGTTTTTAACTTAGAAATTTGGATGATGAGATTCTTGATAGCTTCCATGTCTTGATGCTCAAAATTGTCCTTTGCCAGGGACATGGCTAAGTACTTAGATTTTACACTCTGCAGAGGTGGTGCACTTTCCCCACAAGACTTGGTTTCACCAAGACAAGATCTTTCAGAAGCCTTCCCTTAGACCAAAATGGACGCGCTCCAACCTATCAAACCCCTACCACCAACTGTCCATTTGGCTAAGTTATTGCAACCTATATGATCCAGGCAGAGCCCATAATGCCAAGTGGCTGCACTTGAAGCTTCTCAACATTTGACATCTCAAATCTCTTTGTTCCTGGGTGGCCATCCACAAGTGAGATACACAAGGTTCACCAGTCCCCTGGCCTTGTGTAACCACTCAACACAAACCATTCCTTCCATTCCACCCAGGTGATTCATTCACTTAGTTGTTTTATTAAACAAAACACAAGTCCTCAGACTTAGAAATTTTTCCATAGCATGAATATATATTCCACACTTGTTTTCTACTAGCTAAGCTAAGCATGATTGTAGTAGGAATCTTAACTTGGGAAATTCTACTAAGGTTTCATCTACTAGGATTTCCCATAGCATGGTTTATACTTAGCAAAATTTCCATGCAAGTCCTACTTAGAAATATCACTAATGCATAGTGAAAATAGTGGGACAAAAGTATGAAGCATCACTTGCCTTTTTGGTAGAGAGTATAGGTTCACTTCTTGATCTTTGCAATGTTCACTTACTTCAAATCACTACAATTCAATCAAGCAAACAATATTTCAATCTACCATTCAAGCAAATCATCACATAAAATGATAGAACCAAAGTAATGCATACAAGCATACAAAAGATTGTTTTATTTGTAAAAGTGGTTTCTAATGGGTCATAAACATTTTAAAACACCTAATGGTCATTTTATAAAGTGGGAAAACCATTTGCAAAAGGTTTTACTTCATAAACCATTTTTAGATCAAGTCATTATTTTATGTGGTGAAGAAATGCTTTTAATAAGGCAAAATTATATAGGTTTCACAAAATATGTTTTCACACCCTATAACCTTGTGTTTAGGGTCATAGAGTTTATTTCTAAAACATTTCTCAAAGGTTTTCTTCCAAAACCATTTTTAATAATCAAACCATATTTTTATTTGACTAGAAATGGTTTAAATCAAAGATTCATTCTTTTGTTTCACCAAATACATTTTTGAAAACACAATTTGTTTCCTATGGTCATTAGGTTAAAAACACACCATTTTCCAAAGATTTTATCCTCAAAATCATTTTAGAACAAATTTTATATCCTAAACATGCATACACAAGTTTCTGTAAAAACAAACAATTTAACAGAAGCTTTTTACTAAAAAAAAAGTGCATGGTTGGCTAGGGCTTGTCTTGCTGAATCCATTGATATAAAGTTTGCAAAATTTGGACGTGTGGATTAAAAGTTATAGATTTTTCAAATTGGAACAACTAATAGATCAAATTCTGATTTTAAATCAGATTCTGTGACACGCGGCGCGTTTCTATTCGTCGGTACCGCTTCGGCCGGATCAAGCGATGGCAGCCATTGGATTTAAGTGTGATCATACGGCTCAGAACTAGCGTACCCTTTCAGTTAAGTGAATCTATCGTACTCGTTGGATCCAGATCGAACGGCTACTGTGCGACTGACCAGAGGTGGGCGGCGCTAGCGGCGGCGTGTGCGCTCTACGGCGTCGCGGCGGTTGCAGGAAGAGAACGAGAGAGAGGTGTGGCTCACCAGGTTCGCCGTGGCGTGGGGAAGCTCAACGTGCCTTCTGCTTGTCAAGGGGCGCGTTGGTCTTGTGGGGATTGCTCGCCGGAGCTGCGCTGTGCCTCGGGTTCGTATGGTCGTCGACAGGGGCGGGGCTACAAGGCGTGCCAAAGCAAAATAAGAGGTGTGTTAGACGCGCACGGTGCCAGGGAACATGCGAGCATCAATGAATAGCACCGGGGCGGTCCGAGCTTACCAGGAAATCTCGCCGGAGGAAATGGCAGGCGGTGGCGCCATCTGCGCCGTTGTTGCCGCGTTCGGGCACGGGGGGACGAGCTGGAGCTACGGGGAGATGTGCCAGGGTCTGGGGAGCAGGTGAGAGTGGTCTAGGGGAAAGGGGCGGCAGGGTCCGGCCGGAATCGACGCCGGAACTCGTCGGGGCAGTGGAGCTTCGTAGAGGAATTAGGATGGCCTGGGGGTGCGCTAAGGTGGGGAACAGAGGGGGAAACGTAGAGGGGATGCTGGCGATTAAGAGAGCATGGTTTGGGGGTGGAATCACTGCGTCATTGAAGAGAATGGACGACGCGAATCAATCGGCAGTAACGGGAGGAAGAACTGGTCGCGGGTTGACGACGAGGTGAGCTGGCGGTGGGGTCCGCTTGGCAGCGTGAGAGAGGAGTGGGGAGATGGGGTCCACCGGTCAGCGTCTCCGCGGGTGTGTTCACTGGTACGAATCGTTTTTCTGCGGGGGGGAGGAGGGGAACTGGGCTAGACTGGGCCAGGTAGGCTTAGCTGGGCTGGGTCGACCTTTTCATTTTTTTGTTCTGTTTGTTTTTCCTTTTCCATTTCTTTAATTCTGTTTTGATTTTGAATAAGCAATTCAAACATCCATTTGAATTCAAAACTTTGCCAGATTTTGTGTAGGTTATTGATTAGTAGCACAGTCTGAAGTCAATTTTTGAATAAAACTTTATTCTTTTTGGAGTCTTTTATTTATTCAAAATAGGTTCTAGTTTTAAATTAGATAGGATTTAATAATATTTTTAAATCTCCATTTAAATTCTTTAAACTTTCCAAATCCTTTCAGTAGGTTTTTATTTGTTTATTTGCGTTAAAATAATTCATCTTGAATTATTTGGAAAGGTTTTTAATATGATTTATTAATTTATTTAAAATTTGGATTTGTCTTTATTCCAATAGGATTTGGTTTAAGCCATTTTATTTTATTTTGGAAATTCTTTATCATTTTATTTTATTTGGATTTGGATTATATTCATTCCATTTGTTTATGGATTTGGCCAAGGTTTGATTTGGTCTTTATATATTCTTTATTTAGTATTTCTTTCTTCATCTTATAAAATCCATATCTTTTTATTTAGAGATTCAAACTTGGTGATTCCAATTTCTGAAATCTTATTTAATATTTATTTATCTTTTTAAATATCTTTAGGATTATTTGCTCACCATTTGGTATGGATTCTAGATAGGTTCTTTATTAGCTTTTGGAAATTACTTTCCTTATCTTATTATATTCATAAGATTTTATTTATGGCACCAATTTAAGTGAAACCAGTTTATATGGTTTTATAATATTTCTATTTATCTTTCTTGATCATTTGTAAATGTTTGTTGACAATTTTTATATGGATCAAATCCATAGGCTTGGAGTTAACTTAGAAATGATTTTTACTCCATTAGGGTTTAGGGTTTGGATTTATTTTCCAAGTGTTTAAATTTCCAGATACATTCATTGAGGAATGAATTTCCATTTATTTGGATTTTGTTAAATTCAAACTTTAATTAAAGTTTGTTCAAGATGGGATTTTAAGTTTCCATTTAAAAACAAAAAGTTTCTTTTCACCCTGATTTTCAACAAAAAAATATTTAGTTTATTTATTTTTCACATTACAAGATTTGGAAAATCTTGGGATGTGACAATCTTCCTAAACACCATTCATAGATAATCTAGACAGCAAAAGTGTGGGGCGTAAGGGTGCCCACCCATATGTTGGTTCCGCACAAGGAATCACAACGTCACGTTAAGGTCTTCTTGCCTCCATACAAGAGGAAAAGGATACAGCTGACTGCTCTGTCCCATTCCAAATCTCATGGTTAACGCGTAATATACGGCTCTAGAATTACTGATGTCATGGTTTATTAATTCCTAAGTGTTCATCATTAGTGCAAGTAGAACTCTAAGTTCTATTTCTCCATCATATCATCTCTTAGGATGATATCTAAGATTTAGTATCTTGAGAAAATAGTGTTTTCTTTTTATATTATAAATGATAACACACAATTTGCAAATACTTTGATAAAGACTCTTCAAAGGACATGAGCAGGTGATGAACTTGCCTTGTGATTGCAAGGTAGTGAAGTCTGATGCTTGCACTGGACCTTGAGCTTCTATGTCTACAAAAACATCATTATTGCCCGGTAAGGACAATATTTAAAGAAGCAAAATAATTATGAGAGTAATGTAATGCATCATTTATCTTGATATGCATTCTCCCCATTATTAATAAAATTATTTTTAATAATAAAGGATTTATGAATATTAATTTTTAATATTTATAATAGAATATTGTATTCTTTTATTTTATTTCCCTTTTATTGGACTTTTATTGATTTAATAATTCTTTTAAGAATTATCACTTAAATATAAAAAATTGTTATTAAATATTTGTTTAGTATTTTTATAAAATACTATAATATAAATATATGATGAAAGTGATTTTTATTTATTTTTATCATCTTTCAATAATTTTGTAAAATTCCATAAGGAGTATATTAATTACAAAATTCTTAATAAAATTTATAGGTCTAAAATTTTATCTCTTAATTCATTTGGATAGTTTGGATTATTGTGAATCCAAAAATATTTTATTTATAATTTTTGGACTTTTATTTTATTTTCTAGAATTTAATTAAATTCAGGGGCATGTTGGTGTTTTTCTTTTAATGAAGACATGCCTAAAAGGTTTTTGGGCTGGCTTATTCTTATTGGGCCCTTGTGGCCCATTAGGCATAGTCAAAACAACCACCCCGAAGGGTTCTGGCCCAACTCATCCCACTCACTCGCTCTCTCTCACCCTCGAGCTCACTCCTCTCCTCCTCCATCCCCGACCCCGTGGTCGGTGATGCCGCCGCCGATGATTCCCGCCGTCGTGGTCCGTTCTGGTCGCCATCGTGGTGCAGGAGGAGGCTGTCGACTTCGCTCTTCCTTCCTGTCCATCTGGATTTGGGCATGGAGCACTCCTGCGATAGATCGATGTTGTCCCGAACCTTAGGGTTTGGGTTTGGCGTGGATCCTGGTGCCGCCGCTGCTGTTGTTTGTCATGGTGATTCACCTCACCTCTAGGCGTGGCTATGGTCACCGCCGTGGTGCTGTATGGGTCGCAGCGCCCCTTGGGGGTGCTCCCCGTGCCGCCATGGTCGTCGGCCACCTCTGCTTCCTCTTCTAGTGTCCAGCGATGACCTTTGGTGAGTTCTTTTCCTCTCCCCCTTGTGCTCTCTGTGCTCGCCCATCCTATGCTAGATGTTGGTAGTGACCTATCTGGTTACTGTCTTGTCCTAATTAAGATGATTTATTCCATTTAGGGTTCATGTCTAGTACTTGTAAGATGCTCCTATGATCTGGTTGTGATGTTTAATGGGAATTTGGGATGCTCTGCACCTCATTGTTAGTGACCACCACCATTTGATTGTGTGATGCTATTGTTGATGTGTGATTAAGGTTGGATTAAATGCTAGGGTTGCATATTATTGCCTCTGGCTGGTACTCTGGTGAACTGATGTGTTTATCTATTATCAGTATCTTGATATTGGCAATGATCTAGTCAGTGAGAATTTACTGACTTAGTTATTGTTGGCTTGCCAGATGATGCTTGTTTTGAATTTTATCCAGTAGAATCTAATGATTCTTTGATCATGAATAAATAATTAGAATATGATCCCTGTATCTAATTCCAGGGAGATGATTTGATAGATGATTTGTGAAGTTTGGACTATTTGATTGTCTTTGTGATAAGGTCAGTGCTTATGAAACCTTCTTAAGATGGTACATAAGTAGATCTTGTTACTGACTAGGCTTAAAGTCATTTTTGGGACTTGATGGATGTTGATAGATAAGTTGAGAAACTTATTGTTTGACCTAGCCAGTGATGCTGGTCTGAGGCTCTAGGACCTAAGCTTCTATGTTGCTGTCATTTTCCAAATTGGTTAAGACATCAACTACTTACTAGATCTTATATCCTAGTTGGTTAATATATATGGTTTTGTTTGTGGCTTATAAAATCTGAGGTGCTACTCCTTCTGGGAGATGTGCCCAGATTTTGTAAGAACAAATGATATAATATAAAGGTTGCCTTTGGTATCACCAATTCTGTGAGGCTGATCTGAGAATTTGGTGTTTTGAAAAGAGTTTGATCTTAATCTTTATGTTTAAAACCTCTAGGATAGCTTCACCCCACTTGGGTGATTTTTGAGAGGTTGCATATATACTTTGCTTGGGATAAGATAAACAGATCACATGGTTTGTTATGATGCTCACCACAAAAACTATGTTGGTGATGGCTTGATGTGCTGGTGGTGTTGCTGGTCTGATCCAGTCCTTCTCCCCTTGATGTTGTTCTTGTATTTCCTTGATGCTTGTGCTTGGCCTTGAGGAACTCTGCTCCTCCTAGCTCCTGTGAGCTTGGACTTGCTATTCACATGATCCTTCTCCTCCTTATGTCACCATCAGGTGATATGTGGCTTGATCTGATGTGAGATGGTGTGGCTGGTTTATTTGGCTCGGGTTTAGCTAGTTGTTCTTGTGTGTGTGAGCAGTGAAGAGATGCACTAGTGCCTCTCCACGGCTGTGCTGAGCAGTTTTGTGTTGCTGGGCTGTTGCTGAGGTGCTGACAGCACATGCCATGCAGTTTGGTGTGTGTGCTGCTTGTGTGCTTGCTGTACGGATGTGGATATCTTCAGAATTTTGAAAGTTACTTCGATCTGATTACTATTACTTGGCTAGTGAAACTTGCCCCTCCTTGCTGTCATTTGACTCCTGGCTTAAAATTTATGAAAGATTCATTCTTTCATATTGGTGAAACATGCCCCTTTTATAAGTTTACTCCATGATGAACCTTGATCAGTGCACTTCACTAACAAGTCTAGGAGTAAAACAATCCTAATCCTAACTTTCCTTTTCCTATTCAGTTTTGTTTATTTTGCAGGTACAGATTTGAAGATGAAGATTTTAGTTTATTTTTTTATAGGAGAGTCCAATGTAATCTTATTTATTCTTTTGTAATTTTAGTTCTATTCTTTTGTAATCTTCATTTTATTATTTTGTAATAAATATTATACTATTATCAATAAATAAATATTATTCTTCATTTATTTACTATTGTAAAAATTGTGGATGATTTTTATAAGTTACATTTTTATAACTTATTTATTGAATGAAAATATGAAATAGATATTCATATTCTTAATTGCTTTCTTTAGATAAAGTTTGGGTTATATTGGTTAACTCTTAATTAAATCAAGATTCAAACATTATTCAAAAATCCTTATTGAATTATAATTCAAACACTTAATGTTTTAAATTCAAGTTTCATTTCCCAAAATACATAATTCCAAAAAGATCTTATCAAAGTCTATAGCAATCATCCTTTAAGACTAAACCTAATCTCAAAGTATGAAAGAAACCTTGATCACTTTAGGTTTTTTATTTGGCGAAAAATTTACCCACCTTTTCACAGATGAATGCATGCAACATTCCAAATTCCTAAATCTACCCTTTGTGAGTTCCTAAATGCTGGGATGTTACAGACTTCCCCCCTTAAATTAAACTTCGTCCCGAATTTTGTGGAGATGTACCTGAATAGTTCTGGATAGGCTTTTCTTAAATCCTCTTCTTTCTCCCACGTGGCTTATCTTTCAGGGTGATGTTCCCATTGTACTTTGCAATATTTGATTTCTCTGTTCCTCAACCTTTTCCAGTTTTCTTCTAGAATCTTACAGGGCTTTTCAATATAGGTCAAATCTATTTGTAGTTATATCTCTTGATGTGTAATTGCATCATCTGGAACTTTCAAACATTTACAAAGTTGTGACACATGAAAAACTTTGTGCACTTGAGCCAATCTTGATGGTAACTCTAAAGCATAAGCTATAGTTCTGTTCTGACTCAATATTTTGAATGGTCCGATGTATCTTGGACTTAACTTTCCTTTAACTCCGAATGTTTTCACCCCTTTCATTGGACTTACTTTCAAGTATACCATATGTCCCACTTCTGAATGCCATGATCTTCGACTTTGATCAACATAACTTTTCTGCCTACTCTGGGATATTTTCTGTCTATCAATGATATCTTGTCTTTCCTTAATATAGTCTGGTGCAAATTCTTTTCTTCTTCCAGGCTCATACCAACATATTGGTGATCTATACTTCCTTCCATATAGAACTTGGTATGGGGCTGCCGTCAGACTACTCTTATAGCTATTATTGTAAGAAAATTCTACCAATGGTAGATGATCTTCCTATGTACCTCCAAAATCTAACGCACACGCTCTTAACATGTCTTCTATTATTTGATTTGTTCTTTCAGTTTGACCTCCTGTCTCAGGATGATAGGCTGTGCTGAAATCTAACTTTGAACCAAGTGCTTAATGCAATTGTTTCCAAAATGCTGAAGTAAACACTGATCCCCTATCAGTTATGATCTTTTTGGGTACTCCATGCTTACTTACTATCTCTTTGACATATACTTCAACTAACTTCTCGGCATTATCTTTTTGATTCACCGGAAAAAAATGTGCACTCTTAGTGAGTCTGTCCACAATTACCCATACCTTATCCTTCCGTTTAGGTGTCATGGCCAATCCTGTGATGAAGTCCATACCTATTTCTTCCCACTTCCATTCGGGAATATCCAAAGGTTGTAATGGTCCTACTGGACTTTGATGTTCAACCTTCACCCTTTGGCAAGTATGGCATTCAGATACATATTTAGAAATATCCCTTTTCATGTTATTCCACCAGAATAGTTCTTTCAAGTCCATATACATCTTAGTACTTCCTGGATGTATAGAATATGGTGTTTCATGTGCTTATCTGAGTATGACATCTCTAATCTCAGTCACATCTGGAACACATAGACGGTCTTGAAACCATAAAGACTCATGATCTCCAAGGCAAAAAACTGATTTTTGCCCTTGGGATATCCTTCGAATTTCCTCAGCAATAAAAGGATCTTCTGCTTGATGTCTAAAAATTTCTTGTTTAAGATCACTGTCCTGCTCTGCAACTACCTGCATAGTAGCTAATCCTCCAAGAACCTCTGTTTTGATGAATTGAAGCTCTCATATTTCCAAGTCCATTTGTAACTCTTTTGGTAACTCCCGATTACTAGGCTGAATATCTGCACTCTTTTTGCTTAAAGCATAAGCTACAACATTTGCTTTCCCTGGAGTATAGTTGATTGTTAAATCATAATCCTTGATTAGTTCCAACCATCGTTTATATCTCATATTCAATTCCTTTTGAGTGAAGAAATATTTGAGACTTTTATGGTCAGTGTATAACTCACATCAGGCTCCATAAAGAAAATGCCTCCATACTTTTAGCGCAAATACTACTGCTGCTCACTCTAAATCATGAGTTGGATAGTTGACTTCATGTGGTTTCAGTTATCTTGAACCATAAGCAATCACTTTTCGATCTTGCATTAATACACAACCTAAAGCTTCTTTAGATGCATCACAATATACTGTAAAGTCTTTCCCTATTTCGGGAACTGCTAAGATTGGAGCAGTGGTTAACCTAGTCTTCAACTCCTGAAAACTTGCTTCACACTTCTCATCCCAATTGAATGGTATATTCTTTCTTAACAATTTGGTCATTGGTCCGACTATTTTGGAGAAACCTTCAATGAATCTCCGATAATAACCAGCCATTCCTAAGAAACCTCGAATTTGCTTCACATTGGTTGGTGCAGTCCACTCTAGTACTGACTGAACTTTAGATGGATTTATAGCAATTCCATCTTTACTGATCACATGACCGAGGAATTCTACCTCATCTAGCCAAAATTCACACTTACTAAACTTAGCATAAAGTTTGTGTTCCCTTAGAGTCTGTAATGCTATTCTCAAATGATCAGCATGCTCTTCCTTATCCTTGGAATATATCAGAATATCATCAATAAAAACTATGATGAACTTGTCTAGATATGGCATGAAGATTTTGTTCATCAAGTTCATAAATATTGCAGGTGCATTGGTCAAACCAAATGGTACTACCAAATACTCATGGTGTCCATATCTTGATACAAATGCTGTCTTTGGAACATCTCCAGGCTTGATTTTTATTTGATGGTATCCAGATCTTAGGTCGATCTTTGAAAATAATCCAGCTCCCTTCACTTGATCAAACAAATCTTGGATCCTTGGTAAAGGATACATATTCTTGATAGTGACATTATTCAGATTTCTATAATCTCCACACATCCTTCTTCCACCATCTCTCTTATCTACAAAGATTACTGGTGTTCCCCATGGAGATACGCTTTCCTGAATAAATCCTTTTCTGGCTAACTCATCAAATTGCTCTTTGAGTTCTTTTAATTCTTTGGGTCCCATTTTATATGGTGCTTGAGCTATTGGTGCTGTGCCAGGAATTAGGTCAATAGTGAACTCTATCTCTCGGTCTGGTGGCATTCCCGGTAGCTCTGCTGGAAAAACGTCTTGAAACTCATTTACTATAGGTATCTCTTCCAATTTGACCTCTTTCATTGAGTTCAACTGCAGATCCACCATAATATGACTGTGCTTATCTGCTTGGTAAACTATCCTAGCTCCACTTGGAGTTTTGATTGAGACAGTTTTCTCCTCACAATTTATCTGAGCTCCGTGTTCCATCATCCAGTCCATCCCCAGCACTACTGCAATTCCCTTCAAAGGAATCACATAAAGGTCTGCAAAGTATGTACAACCACAAATCGAGATAACCTGATCTTGTTTTATGTGGCGTACGATCACATTTCCCCCTACCGTAACTACGGTCATAGGGTTTTCTAACGTTGCCCTTCTAATCCCGAACATATCACATAATTCTTCAGAAATGAATGAAGTAGTTGCACCAGTATCAAATAGAACTTTGCCGGGATTGGTAAGGATATTGAGCGTACCTATCACTGCATGCTCCGAATTATCCACCTCCTCGAGGGTTGCATAGTTCAGCTTCCCAGTAGTTCTATTTCTCTTGCCATTATTTCCTCCTTTATTGGGCTGTCCATTCCCTCCAGTGGCTTGCCTTATGTCTCGAGCCGGCCAACCACCTTGCGGTTTGCTTGGACAATTGGGCTTGATGTGACCTCTCTGACCACAAGCGTGACATACAATTACTGGTTTCGGGCAATCCCTACTAATATGCCCTGGAAGTTTGCAATTGTGACACATAATATTATTTGCATTTGGATTTGCACTCCGATTGGGATTGTTATTGTTATAAGGCCTATTACTTGGTTTGAATTCTAGATTGGGCTTGTGCTTGCTTGCTTGTATCCTCTTGGTTTCCTTCTTAGCTCTCTTCCTTCTATCCTCTTGGACATTGTTGTAGTCTGTAGAGGGAGTGTCCCAACCTTTAAACAATATAAGGTGGAGTCCCCTGTGTTTACAATGCTAGTCCCTGGATCAATAGCTAGCATCCACAGTTAAGATGTAATATCAAGAAACAAAGGTCATAATACACCTTTATAACCAGGAATAACATAATTTTATTACATCTTACATAGCTCATTTGTCTATTACATTACATTGCAGCAGAATATCTATAAGCATGGGGTCCTTCATCTTCAAAGTGCCACAGGCAGACATGTTGGTTGTAGACTTTGTAATCCTAATCAACACACTTCACTAAATCAATAAAACCTGCAACATCACAAGTTACAGCCACAAGGGTCAATACATTTGAATTGTATTGGCAAGTGATACTATGGTAGTATAGTGGAGTCTATCATCTATATGCATTTGGCTAAGTGGAGTTGAGGCTTGCATTGCTCAAAATAGATTTTTCCTTAACATTTTGAAAACACTAAGTTTTTGCTTTGACAAAATCATTTTTCTCAATCAAAGATTGAAGAATCCTTTAACCCTTGTTCAAACCACAAGTTTTTAACTTAGAAAGTTGAATGATGAGATTCTTGATTGCTTCCATGTCTTGATGCTCAAATTGTCCTTTACCAGGGACATGGCTAAGTACTTAGATTTTACACTCTGCAGAGGTGGTGCACTTTCCCCACAAGACTTGGTTTCCCAAGACAAGATCTTTCAGAAGCCTTCCCTTAGACCAAAATGGACGCGTTCCAACCTATCAAACTCTACCACCCACTGTCCATATGGCTAAGTTCTTGCAACCTATATGATCATGGCAGAGCCCATATTGCCAAGTGGTTGCACTTGAAGCTTCTCAACATTTGACATCTCAAATCTCTTTGTTCCTGGGTGGCCATCCACAAGTGATATACACAAGGTCAACCATAGACATGGGCCTTGTGAACCACTCAACCAAAAACCACCAAGCAAGTCCCATTCCACCCAGGTGATTCATTAACTTAGTTGTTTTATTAAACAAAAACACAAGTTCTCAGACTTAGAAATTTTCCATAGTGTGAATATATATTCCACCCTTGTTTTCTATTAGCTAGGCTAAGCTTGATAGTAGTAGGAATCTTAACTTAGGAATATTTCTAAAAGGTTTTATCTACTAGGTTTTCCTATAGCAAGGTTTATACTTAGCAAAATTCCATGCAAGTTTTACTTAGAGAAAATCACTAATGCATAGTGAAAGTAATGGGACAAAAAGTATGAAGCATCACTTGCCTTTTTGGTAGAGGGTATAGGTTCACTCCTTGTCCTTGCAACAATCACACTCTTCAAGTCACTACAATTCAATCAAGCAAGGCACAAACTGAATCTACCAATCAAGCAAAACATCACATAAAATGACAAAGTCAAAGTAATGCATGCAAGCATGCCAAGCTTTGTTTTGTTTGAAAAAGTGGTTCCTAATGGGTTATAAACATTGGAAAGAACCTAATGGTCATTTTGGAAAGGGGCAAAGTCATTTGCAAAAGGTTTCACTTTATAAACCATTTTAAAACAAAGTATCATTTTATGTGGTGTAGAAATATTTTTACTAAGGCATTAACCTATAGGGTTCACAAAATATGTTTTCAAACCACAAAACTTGATGTTTGGGGTCAGAGAGTTTAAAACAAAACATTTTCCAAAGGTTTTCTTCCAAAACCATTTTTAATAAATAACCCACATTTCTATTTGACTAGAAATGGTTTTAAATCAAAGAATCATTATTTTGTTTCACCAAATACATTTTTGAATCCACAAAGTGTTTCCTATGGTCAGTAGGTTCAAATCACACCATTTTCCAAAGATTTTATCCCCAAATTCATTTTTAAACAATTTTCACATCCTTAACAAGCATACAAATGTTTCTGCAAAAACAACCATTTTAACAGAAGATTTTTGCTAAACAAAAGGCATGGTTGGCTAGGGCTTGATCCACTGATTCCAATGATATAAAGTTTGCAAAATTTGGACGTGTGGTTTAAAAGTTGTGCAATTTACAAAATTGGAAATCTAATAGATCAAATCTGTCTTTTAAATCAACTACAGGCCATGTGGCTGTTTCTTATTGGCGGTACCGATTCGTGTGGATCGAGCGATACAGACCACACGATTAAAAGGGGCATGTGCGGCTTAGATCATCGCATACCCTTTCGTTTAATCGCTTGTTCCTACGCGTCCGATCTAAAACGAATGGCCCTAATCTATTTGACCACAAAGTGGCGGCGCTGGCGGCGGTTGTTGGCGGCGGCGAGGTCAGACGGTGGCGGCGCTGGTGAAATAGGAAGCGAGGGAGGGAACGGATATGCTCACCGGGTGCGCCGTGGTATTCTGGTGCTCAACGTGGTCGTAGGAGAGCAGGGGGTGCACGGGGGCGACGGTGATTGCTCGTCGGAGGAGCTTCTGGCGTCGGGTTCGCTTCGAGGCCGTTAGGCGGGGCTACGGTGCATGCTAGGACAAATGGGAGGAAGGGTCAGACGCGCAAAACCATGGTGATGATGTGTGCGTGAAGGAGAAGGAGAGGCGCTGTCGGAAACTACCTGTGGGGCTCGTCGAAGTTGGAGCGGACGGCGGCGTTGTTCAGTCGAGGACGCAGTCGTCGCTGCAGAGCACGCGCGAGCGAGAGGAAAGCACTAGCAGGTGCAGGAGATGATGGCGAGCAAGCCAGTGTGCTCTGGAAGCAGTGCGGCTGGCGGTGGTGGCCGGATTTTTAAACGGGAGTTCGCTGGAGTCTGTGGTGGTTCGGGGAGAATTCCGAGCAGCCTGGTGGCCGAGGGAGCCGGGCGAGAGAGGGGAAATGGAGAGGAGGGGGAGACGCTTTATCTTGCGTGGTCGCAGGGCGGGGTTATTGCGCCATTAAACGAGAATTAAGCCCGTGAATTCAACGCAGAAACAGGAGAGAGGGGGTGGAAGAACAGGTCGTGGGTTGAAGACGAGGTGAGATGGCGGTGGGGCCTGCTCGTCAGCGAAAGAGAGGAAGTGGAGGTGGGGGCCAGTAATCAGTCGCTGAGTGGGTGAGTTGCTGGGTGGAACAAAACGCTTCGGGGGGGAAAGAGGAGTTGGGCTGCTGGGCTAGGATAGTTGGGCTGGGCCGTTTCATTTCTTTTTCTGTCTGAATCTTTTTTCTTTTTCCAAATCTATTTTCTGTTTTGAAAATCAATTCACAATTCAAACAACAAAACAAACATTCAAACAATTCAAACAATCACCACACTTGTAATTGAATTTGGTTCTTTTTAGCAACATAAACCAATATCCAAAATAAAATAATATTTTTATTTTAGAGTCCATTTATAATTAAATAAAATGGACATTAGTTAATAAATCAAATGGGTTTTAATTTATTCAAAAACTCCATTTGAAATCTAAATATTTTTCAAAACCAATCAGTAGGTTTTATTTGAAAATATAAGATACTTTGGAAAACTTGTTTAAAATAAAATAACATTTTATTTTAGGTTCCATTATTAATTAAATAGAATGGACCTTAGTTATTAAATCAAATAGGATTTGTTTTATTAAAATCCTTATTTTGAATTTTAAAAATAAAACCAAAACACTTCAGTAGGTTTTATTTGAGAATATAAAATACTTGGAAAACTTATTTAAAATAAATAAATAAGTTTTAGTGTTTAATTAAAATGGGAAAAGCTTCCACTTAAATAAAAATTGGATATTAAATCCTTATTATTTTATTTAAATAAACTTTTACTATTTTTATTCAAAACAAAATGTTTTATTTCAAAAGCTTGGCCAAGGTTTAATTTGGCTTTATAAAATAATCCTCATTTATAAATCCACCTTTTCTTTTGAAAACCAAATCCTTTTATTAAAAGATCCAAAATAGTAATTCCAAAATATTTTATTTTCCTTTATCAAATGTTTACCTTTTTAAATCTCTTTAGGATTTTTATTTGATCCAAATTGGTTTGAAGATTTCCAATTGGATTTAAAGCGTTTCTTCTCACTCTGAAAATTAAACAAAGTTTTATTTTATTGATTTATTTTTCACATAACAAGATTTGGAAAATCTTGGGATGTGACAGGCTACCACCCTTAAAATAAATCTCGTCCCGAGATTTGGGAAGGCTAGGGTTACAAGTAGGCTCAAAACAACTAGGGTACTACCACCCTTAAGAATTTTCCAACTAAAATTACATATTGGCTTGCTTGGGATCTTGGGGTAACTTTCCTGGACAGAAGTTTGCATAGTGGCCTAGTTCCTTGCATTTGAAACATGTGACAAGGCTGATATCCCTCATAGGCTTGTTTATCTTGTGTTTCATCTTTTCTGGACAGTTGCTTGCATAATGACCTAGCTCTTTGCAATTGTTGCACCACACTTGGCTAATATCTTTCTTTTCCTTTGGTAACAATTCTTCTTGTTTGTTTCCTTGGTTCTTCTTCTTTTCTGGGCAGTCACTGGCATAGTGTCCCATTTCTTTACATTTATGACATTGCACATGGCTCTTGTCCTTCTTTTGCTTTTTGGATTTCTCCAAAGCTAGGAGTTCTTCTAGTTCATGCTCTTCAAAGGTGGGAAATCTTTCTCTCTTCTTGGCGCAGTTGCTAAAGATATGACCTTGTTCTTCACAATTAGGGAATTGATCTTCATGTTCCTTGGATGTATGCTCCTTGTCTCCACAAGTATTGCTAGCTTGGGTTCCTTCTAGAATAACATCTTTGTCATCCTTGTTGTCATTAGCTCTTTGGGAAAAGTTTTCTCTCATGTTGATCACTTGAGTAACCAATCCTTGCAACAATTGGGATTGAAGTTTCAAAATCCTTTGTATGGCTGGGTCTAGTCCATTGTTGTTGGCTAAAAGCTGAGTTGTCTCTTGGCTCAACTGGTTTTGGGTTGCTATAAGTTCTCTCATGTTGTCCTCTTGGTTGTTGTTGGTGTCACCATCCTTGATGTTGGAGTCTCTTGGAGTAGTCATCTGTTTGGGTTTGAATGAGGATTTAGAATAGGCAAGATATTTCTAAGGAATTATTTCTAATCACACTCATCACAATTCACTCAAACAATGTGCAAGCATTCTCAAACAACTTTTCTCTCAAACAACAAAGTTCAAGCACATACTTAGGCAACAAAATATTTTTGTTACACCACATATGTTGGTGTGTTTTGACTTATCTATATTTGGTGGTCCATCTACATGGTTCACTTGTGATCTTTCCTTCCTTCTTGATTCTTCTTGTATGAGATCATGGTTTCCTTGAGAAAAACTCTTGGTTACAAATACTTCAAAGTTGTTGATGGCTCCTTCTTATTTTGCATTCCCTTAGTCTCTAAATCTTGAGCAAGATTTCCTTGTCTCACTTGTAGTCCTTAGTGATAACCATGGTTGAAGTCCTTGGTGAATATGCTGAAGATGTTGAAGTCACTAGAGTTGAAGAAGTTGAAGTCATTAGAGTTGAAGATGTTGAAGTCATTAGAGTTGATGAAGTCCTTTACACATGGTGAAGTCTTTGGCCATGGGGTAGGTTTTTTCCATTAAGTTGAAGTAGAAGAGATGTAGAGTTGAAACCAAAATGGTTGAGGAAAGAGTTTACAAGTGTTTTTGTAAATAAGTTTTTGGAACAAATATAACTCCTATTCTTCTAAGGGTTTTTGTCCAATCCTAGGTTTACAAATCCTACAGGCAACACAATGCTCTGATACCATCTGTAGAGGGAGTGTCCTAACCTTTAAAAATATAAGGTGGAGTCCCCTGTGTTTACAATGCTAGTCCCTGGATCAATAGCTAGAATCCACAGTTAAGATGTAATATCAAGAAACAAAGGTCATAATACAACATTATAACCAGGAATAACATAATTTTATTACATCTTACATAGCTCATTTGGCTATTACATTACATTGCAGCAGAATATCTATAAGCATGGGGTCCTTCATCTTCAAAGTGCCACAGGCAGACATGTTGGTTGTAGACTTTGTAATCCTAATCAACACACTTCACTAAATCAATCAAACCTGCAACATCACAAGTTACAGCCACAAGGGTAAATACATTTGAATTGTATTGGCAAGTGATACTATGGTAGTATAGTGGATTCTATCATCTATATGCATTTGGCTAAGTGGAGTTGAGGCTTGCATTGCTCAAAATAGATTTTTCCTTAACATTTTGAAAACACTAAGTTTTTGCTTTGACAAAATCATTTTTCTCAATCAAAGATTGAAGAATCCTTTAACCCTTGTTCAGACCACAAGTTTTTAACTTAGAAATTTGAATGATGAGATTCTTGATTGCTTCCATGTCTTGATGCTCAAATTGTCCTTTACTAGGGACATGGCTAAGTACTTAGATTTTGCACTCTGCAGAGGTGGTGCACTTTCCCCACAAGACTTGGTTTCCCAAGACAAGATCTTTCAGAAGCCTTCCCTTAGACCAAAATGGACGCGTTCCAACCTATCAAACTCTACCACCCACTGTCCATATGGCTAAGTTCTTGCAACCTATATGATCATGGCAGAGCCCATATTGCCAAGTGGTTGCACTTGAAGCTTCTCAACATTTGACATATCAAATCTCTTTGTTCCTGGGTGGCCATCCACAAGTGAGATACACAAGGTCAACCATAGACATGGGCCTTGTGAACCACTCAACCAAAAACCACCAAGCAAGTCCCATTCCACCTAGGTGATTCATTAACTTAGTTGTTTTATTAAACAAAAACACAAGTCCTCAGACTTAGAAATTTTCCATAGTGTGAATATATATTCCAGCCTTGTTTTCTATTAGCTAGGCTAAGCTTGATAGTAGTAGGAATCTTAACTTAGGAATATTTCTACTAAGGTTTTATCTACTAGGTTTTCCTATAGCAAGGTTTATACTTAGCAAAATTCCATGCAAGTTTTACTTAGAGAAAATCACTAATGCATAGTGAAAGTAATGGGACAAAAAGTATGAAGCATCACTTGCCTTTTTGGTAGAGGGTATAGGTTCACTCCTTGTCCTTGCAACAATCACACTCTTCAAGTCACTACAATTCAATCAAGCAAGGCACAAACTGAATCTACCAATCAAGCAAAACATCACATAAAATGACAAAGTCAAAGTAATGCATGCAAGCATGCCAAGCTTTGTTTTGTTTGAAAAAGTGGTTCCTAATGGGTTATAAACATTGGAAAGAACCTAATGGTCATTTTGGAAAGGGGCAAAGTCATTTGCAAAAGGTTTCACTTTATAAACCATTTTAAAACAAAGTATCATTTTATGTGGTGTAGAAATATTTTTACTAAGGCATTAACCTATAGGGTTCACAAAATATGTTTTCAAACCACAAAACTTGATTTTTGGGGTAAGAGAGTTTAAAACAAAACATTTTCCAAAGGTTTTCTTCCAAAACCATTTTTAATAAATAACCCACATTTCTATTTGACTAGAAATGGTTTTAAATCAAAGAATCATTATTTTGTTTCACCAAATACATTTTTGAATCCACAAAGTGTTTCCTATGGTCAGTAGGTTCAAATCACACCATTTTCCAAAGATTTTATCCCCAAATTCATTTTTAAACAATTTTCACATCCTTAACAAGCATACAAATGTTTCTGCAAAAACAACCATTTTAACAGAAGATTTTTGCTAAACAAAAGGCATGGTTGGCTAGGGCTTGATCCACTGATTCCAATGATATAAAGTTTGCAAAATTTGGACGTGTGGTTTAAAAGTTGTGCAATTTACAAAATTGGAAATCTAAGAGATCAAATCTGTCTTTTAAATCAACTACAGGCCACGTGGCTGTTTCTTATTGGGCGGTACCGATTCGTGTGGATCGAGCGATACAGACCATGGGATTAAAAGGGGCATGTGCGGCTTAGATCATCGCATACCCTTTCGTTTAAGTCGCTTGTTCCTACGCGTCCGATCTAAAACGAATGGCCCTGATCTATTTGACCACAAAGTGGCGGCGCTGGCGGCGGTGGTTGGCGGCGGCGAGGTCAGACGGTGGCGGCGCTGGTGAAATAGGAAGCGAGGGAGGGAACGGATATGCTCACCGGGTCCGCCGTGGTATTCTGGTGCTCAACGTGGTCGAGTGCTCAACGTGGTGATGGAGGTGCATGGGGCGGTGATTGCTCGTCGGAGCTTGGCGTCGGGGGGTTGGTCAGAGGCGGGGCTACGGTGCACGCTAGGACAAATGGGAGGAAGGGTCAGACGCGCAAAACCATGGTGATGATGTGTGCGTGAAGGAGAAGGAGAGGCGCGGTCGGAAACTACCTGTGGGGCTCGTCGGAGTTGGAGCGGACGGCGGCGTTGTTCAGTCGAGGACGCAGTCGTCGCTGCAGAGCACGCGCGAGCGAGAGGAAAGCACTGGCAGGTGCAGGAGATGATGGCGAGCAAGCCAGTGTGCTCTGGAAGCAGTGGGGATGGCGGTGGTTGCCGGATTTTTAAACGGGAGTTCGCCGGAGTCTGTGGTGGTTCGGGGAGAATTCCGAGCAGCCTGGTGGCCGAGGGAGCCGGGCGAGAGAGGGGAAATGGAGAGGAGGGGGAGACGCTTTATCTTGCGTGGTCGCAGGGCAGGGTTATTGCGCCATTAAACGAGAATTAAGCCCGCGAATTCAACGCAGAAACGGGAGAGGGGGGGTGGAAGAACAAGTCGTGGGTTGAAGACGAGGTGAGCTGGCGGTGGGGCCTGCTCGTCAGCGAAAGAGAGGAAGTGGAGGTGGGGGCCGATGTCATCGAGTGGGTGAGTTGCTGGGTGGAAGAAAACGCTTCGGGGGGGGGGGGAAGAGGAGTTGGGCTGCTGGGCTAGGATAGTTGGGCTGGGCCGTTTCATATATTTTTTTCTGTCTAAATCTTTTTTCTTTTTCCAAATCTATTTTCTGTTTTGAAAATCAATTCACAATTCAAACAACAAAACAAACATTCAAACAATTCAAACAATCACCACACTTGTAATTGAATTTGGTTCTTTTTAGCAACATAAACCAATATCCAAAATAAAATAATATTTTTATTTTAGAGTCCATTTATAATTAAATAAAATGGACATTAGTTAATAAATCAAATGGGTTTTAATTTATTCAAAAACTCCATTTGAAATCTAAATATTTTTCAAAACCAATCAGTAGGTTTTATTTGAAAATATAAGATACTTTGGAAAACTTGTTTAAAATAAAATAACATTTTATTTTAGGTTCCATTATTAATTAAATAGAATGGACCTTAGTTATTAAATCAAATAGGATTTGTTTTATTAAAATCCTTATTTTGAATTTTAAAAATAAAACCAAAACACTTCAGTAGGTTTTATTTGAGAATATAAAATACTTGGAAAACTTATTTAAAATAAATAAATAAGTTTTAGTGTTTAATTAAAATGGGAAAAGCTTCCACTTAAATAAAAATTGGAAATTAAATCCTTATTATTTTATTTAAATAAACTTTTACTATTTTTATTCAAAACAAAATATTTTATTTCAAAAGCTTGGCCAAGGTTTAATTTGGCTTTATAAAATAATCCTCATTTATAAATCCACCTTTTCTTTTGAAAACCAAATCCTTTTATTAAAAGATCCAAAATAGTAATTGCAAAATATTTTATTTTCCTTTATCAAATGTTTACCTTTTTAAATCTCTTTAGGATTTTTATTTGATCCAAATTGGTTTGAAGATTTCCAATTGGATTCAAAAAGTTTCTTCTCACTCTGAAAATCAAACAAAGTTTTATTTTATTCATTTATTTTTCACATAACAAGATTTGGAAAATCTTCGGATGTGACATAGTCATCTTCGAAGGTAATAGCTACATCTAGCAACTGCTGATAAGTTTCCTTATTAGCCAACCTCAATTGCATCTTCACAAATGGATTTAATCCACGCAGGAAATGCTTCTTCCTCTTTTCCTCCGTGTTCACCTCTTCCTCAGCATAACGAGATAGTTTACTAAACTTTCGGATATACTTCATAACACTTGTATATCCCTGCAGCAGCTCTTCAAATTCTCTTCGCTTCAATTCCATAGCACTCTCCGGAACATGATATTCACGAAATCTCTATTTAAACTCTTCCTAGGTATACTCCCTTCCTGGTTGTTGCATGGCCAACTGATTTTCCCACCAAGATGTTGCAGGTCCTGTCAGAAGATGGGTTGCATACCTCAATTTCTCCTCATCATTGCATCCTACAGTCTTCAGCTTTCTCTCTATATCTCCTAGCCAATCTTATGCATCCATTGGTTCGGGAGTTGATGCAAAAGGTAACGGCCTTGCATTCTGGAAGTCAGATAGACTCACTCCTCCACCTTTAGGTGCCCTCTGATTTGCTCGTCCCAGCAACTCCTCCATGAACTTGTTCTGGTTCTCTTGCATCATTTGCATGCATTGCATAAAGTTATGTTCCATTAATGGCCTCATTGGTGGTGGTAATGCTCCCTGATTTGCTGCATCTGCATCGGCCTTCTCCTTGGCCTCTCGCTCCCTCTGTTGCTTCTCAGTTTCCATTTCTACACCCGTATCCATGACCCTCTAGTCCTGCAACATAAAGCGAATACTCTTAATTACATCATGCACATGTGTTCTGAGCTCGACTTTACGCATAGAACTAGTCACACAATGAAGATCCAAACAAAATCCAAATATGCATTTCACATTATATACATAATATAATAACAATACAAAGTCATTACAACATATACCATATAGGTATAATCACAAAACTACCTTATTCATCTAACTATCTTATTTCTTGGAGTACAATACACGGTACTCGATATCACTAACTAGTTGCCTCCTGCTAGTAGTAACTACGCTCATCATACATGCCTGATGTCCAACCGTTATGACGTGTTGTTTGTCGCACAGTTTGTGGAACAAACAGCCTTCTAGAAGGAACATACTCTGTATCTGAAGTGTCAGGACTTGAGTCATTACTCAACCTGAGCGCATTGAATCCCTCCAGCTCAGCTAAAAAGTCTTCAGAAGCAAATTCAACATTATCTCCCGCCTGCATCTCCTGAGCTTCATTCCTTGAGTTGTCAACAAGATACGCAAATCCTGCTGCTTCCCAGGTGCTCCTTTGGACAACATAGTTAAACACTGGATAATGTATATCCCCTGGGTTTTCAGAAGATGTTGATGATTCAAACACTCTTTCCTCAGGATCTTCTTCTTCCTCCTGATTATCTATCGACATGGCATTTCTACTACTATTACTAGGGTTAACCATCCAGCTAGATTGTCCAACATTTCTGTCAGAACCATCTGTGGACATCTGGTGTTCATGAGATCCTTCATATGATCCCCTTCTCCAACCATAAGAATTCTCAATAGGAAGTTCTGAGTCAGAACCATCCTCTGAGCCCTATGGTACTGCATACCTCATATCCATAGTAGGATCATGTCTAGGTTCAGGACTTGGTGAATAAGGATATGGTATAAAAGATTCAGGATCTATAGGGATATCCTTAAAGATAGGTGTTGCACTACTACCTGCTTCCTTCTCTAACTGGAATGCTAACTGCTTCCTCCTTTCCGGATCAGTTAGATCCTCTAACATGTCATTTTTATCTTCGACAATAACTTGATGTGTCTTATAAAAAGACACAACGAGTGTTCGGTATCTATCCATAAACTTGGAAGCTAACTTTGGATGCTTCTTAAACAAATTAAGATGATCGGGTATAGGCTCCGAGTCTATAGAATCATGAGGTATCACAGAGAATGTGCTACCTTCTAACTCCTTGGTTTTATGCTCCCGGATATTAGCTATCGACTCCAGAACCGCAACATGATATGCTGCTAAATGACTCCTACCTTTACCTATACGTAGATCGTGATATAATCCAAGCTCCTCTGGAAGTTGGATACTCACATGATACTTGGATAACATCCGGCCATCAAGGTAAGTGATAGTATTCACTGGTATTCTAGTTGGACAACTAAAGATCTTTAAAACTTGACGAAGTTGGTCGGTGAATGATCCTTGATAATCATCAAGAGTCTCCTCTTTCCTTACCAAAGTCTATTTTGGAAACTTTGGTGCCATAGCTCTGTATATCAGAAAAATAGTTTTGATTAGTATCCAATAATATGTTGCATCATAACAAAGAATTATCGCACTAAAATATATAACGGAATATTCTCAATTGAATACCCATTATATTACTTTTAGAGAATTCTTTATCGTTGCTAAAATTTCCTACAGGTAATACCCTTTACTAGGTTTCCAACCTAAGGTCAAAGCAATTTGCTCTGATACCAACTGCGGTGATCTAGCATACCACTGCATGTGTAGTACACTATAGTCGTTGACATGACATCCCCAGAACACCGTTCCGTAAATATCACATCCCTCAGAGTGGTACAAAAGAAACATTGCGGGTCCATATTACAAATATACACATTTTATTATTATTACAATACCGGAAGTTCAAGACTTCCTAAAGATTCAACCTTACAAACCAAAATGTAAGTGTTTCAGCGGAAGTTTCAAATTTCAAACTTAAACTCCAAATTGAGCTCAGCAATTTATTGCTATATATTTTTCATGATGCTCGGCTCAAGTGGTTACTAGAACTATAGTAATTATTCAGACTCCTGGAAATCTCCTCCGTAGATGATGTCGTAGTCCTCCCCTTCTATGTCTCCATACAAGTTGGGCTCTTCATAGAAGACCTCCTCTTGACTCTCGGATGCATACATTGGAGTATCTTTGGGGTTCATAGAGTCTAAACAAGGATTCAAAGGAAAGGATGAGTAACAGCGTTACTCAGCAAATTCATTATATGCAAGGTAGGAAGTTTGATGCTCTATCTACCAACTCGGACTATCAGTCATTGGTACTATGCAATTTTTGTATATCTTTATTCAAAGGTTGATTTTATTATTAAAATATATGACCACGAGCCTTCACAGGTTGACCAAAACTTTCATGGAGTTCCTTTCCTACCGCGTTCATAGCTCCTTCCCGGAACAGGGAGTAACAAGTTACAGTTCTTACACTCTGCAGAGGTGCGTTACTTTTCCCATGAGAGATCAACTCCTTGTTGCACAACCGGGCATACTTTCCCGTCCACAATTCCATGATGTGGGGCCCAGTAGTTAGTCCAAGCCAATCACTGCCCTCTCCGCGACCTCATATGTCTGCACTATCCTTCGGGCTAGCTCACCTTCATTAAGCCCCCTTTCGGGCAGGCTAAAACCCTGATGAGTTCCCTAAGACTCTATGACCTAGTGATGCCCAGATTAGTACCATTTACATGGACTATCTCCCTAAACACCATTCATAGATAATCTAGACACCAAAAGTGTGGGGCGTAAGGGTGCCCACCCATATGTTGGATCCGCACAAGGAATCACAACGTCACGTTAAGGTCGTCTTGCCTCCATACAAGAGGAAAAGGATACAGCTGACTTCCATGTCCCATTCCAAATCTCATGGTTAACGCGTAATATACAGCGCTAGAATTACTGATGTCATGGTTTATTAATTCCTAAGTGTTCATCATTAGTGCAAGTAGAACTCTAAGTTCTATTGCTCCATCATATCATCTCTTAGGATGATATCTAAGATTTAGTATCTTGAGAAAATAGTGTTTTCTTTTTCTATAGTATATATGATAACACACAATTTGCAAATACTTTGATAAAGACTCTTCAAAGGACATGAGCAAGTGATAAACTTGCCTTATGATTGCAAGGTAGTGAAGTCTGATGCTTGCACTGGACCTTGAGCTTCTATGTCTACAAAAACAACATTATTGCCCGGTAAGGACAATATTTAAAGAAGCAAAATGATTATGCAGAGTAATGCAATGCATCATTTATCTTGATATGCATTCTCCCCATTATTAATAAATTATTTTTAATAATAAAGGATTTATGAATATTAATTTTTAATATTTATAATAGAATATTGTATTCTTTTATTTTATTTCCCTTTTATTGGACTTTTATTGATTTAATAATTCTTTTAAGAATTATCACTTAAATATCAAAAATTGTTATTAAATATTTGTTTACTTTTTTTGTAAAATACTATAATATTAATATATGATTAAAGTGATTTTTATTTATTTTTATCATCTTTCAATAATTTTGTAAAATTCCATAAGGAGTATATTAATTACAAAATTCTTAATAAAATTTATAGGGCTAAAATTTTATCTCTTAATAAAATGGTCGTCGGCCACCTCTGCTTCCTCTTCTAGTCTCCAGTGAGGACCTTTGGTGAGTTCTTTTCCTCTCCCCTTGTGCTCTCTGTGCTCGCCCATCCTATGCTAGATGTTGGTAGTGACCTCTCTGGTTACTGTCTTGTCCTAATTAAGATGATTTATTCCATTTAGGGTTCATGTCTGGTACTTGTAATATGCTCCTATGATCTGGTTGTGCAGTTTAATGGGAATTTGGGATGCTCTGTACCTCATTGTTAGTGACCCCCACCATTTGATTGTGTGATGCTATTGTTGATGTGTGATTAAGGTTGGATTAAATGCTAGGGTTGCATATTATTGCCTCTAGCTGGTACTCTGGTGAACTGATGTGTTTATCTATTGTCAGTATCTTGATATTGGCAATGATCTAGTCAGTGCGAATTTACTGACTTAATTATTATTGGCTTGCCAGATGATGCTTGTTCTGAATTTATCCAGTAAAATCTAATGATTCTTTGATCATGAATAAATAATTAGAATATGATCCCTATATCTAATTCCAGGGAGATGATTTGATAGATGAGTTGAGAAACTTATTGTTTGACCTAGCCAGTGATGCTGGTCTGAGGCTCTAGGAACTAAGCTTCTATGTTGGTGTCATTTTCCAAATTGGTTAAGACATCAACTGCTTACTAGATCTTAGATCCTAGTTGGTTAATATATATGGTTTTGTTTGTGGCTTATAAAATCTGAGGTGCTACTCCTTCTTGGAGATGTGCCCAGATTTTGTAAGAACAAATGATAAAATATAAAGGTTGCCTTTGGTATCACCAATTCTGTGAGGCTGATCTTAGAATTTGGTTTTTTGAAAAGAGTTTGATCTTGATATTTATGTTTAAAACCTCCAGGATAGCTTCACCCCCACTTGGGTGATTATTGAGAGGTTGCCTTATGCATCAGCATATATACTTTGCTTGGGATAAGATAAACAGATCACATGGTTGTTTATGATGCTCACCACAACAACTATGTTGGTGATGGCTTGATGTGCTGGTGGTGTTGCTGGTCTGATCCAGTACTTCTCCCCTTGATGTTGTTCTTGTATTACCTTGATGCTTGTGCTTGGCCTTGAGGAACTCTGCTCCTCCTATCTCCTGTGAGCTTGGCCTTGCGATTCACCTGATCCTTCTCCTCCTTATGTCACCATCAGGTGATATGTGGCTTGATCTGATGTGAGATGGTGTGGTTGGTTTATTTGGCTCGGGCTAAGCTAGTTGTTCTTGTGTGTGTGAGCAGTGAAGAGATGCACTAGTGCCTCTCCACGGCTGTGCTGAGCAGTTTTGTGTTGCTAGGATGTTGCTGAGGTGCTGACAGCACACACCATGCAGTTTGTTGTGTGTGGTGCTTGTGTGCTTGCTGTACAGATGTGGATATTTTGAGAATTTTGAAAGTTACTTTGATCTGATTCTTTTATTTGGCTGGTGAAACTTGCCCCTCCTTGCTGTTATTTGACTTCTGGCTTAAAATTTATGAAAGATTCATTCTTTCATATTGGTGAAACTTGCCCCTTTTATAAGTTTACTCCATGATGAACCTTGATCAGTGCACTTCACTGACAAGTCTGAGAGTAAAACAATGCTAATCCTGACTTTCCTTTTCCTATTCAGTTTCTATTTATTTTGTAGGTACAGGTTTGAAGATGAAGATTTTAGTTTATTTTTCTTTATAGGATAGTCTAATGTAATCTTCTTTATTCTTTTGTAATTTTAGTTCTATTCTTTTGTAATCTTAATTTTATTATTTTGTAATAAAGATTATACTATTATCAAAAAAATAATATTATTCTTCATTTATTTACTATTGTAAAAATTGTGGATGATTTTTATAAGTTACATTTTTGTAACTTATTTATTGAATGAAAATATGAAATAGGTATTCATATTCTTAATTGCTTTCTTTAGATAAAGTTTGAGTTATATTGGTTAACTCTTAATTAAATCAAGGTTCAAACATTATTCAAAAATCCTTATTGAATTATAATTCAAACACTCAATGTTTTAAATTCAAATTTCATTTCCCAAAACACATAATTCCACAAAGATCATATCAAAGTCTATAGCAATCCTCCTTTAAGACTAAATCTAATCTCAAAGTATGAAAGAAACATTGATCACTTTAGGTTTTTTATTTGTCTAAAAATTTACCCACCTTTTCACAGATGAATGCATGCAACATTCCAAATTCCTAAATCTACCCTTCGTGAGTTCCTAAATGCTGGGATGTTACAAATACACTACTAACAACATGACTTCTCCCATGTCCTCAAGAAATAAACGAACTACTCACGAGACATCATATGGATCAAGATCAAATATGATATGGTAATGGATAACAATCTAAACATAAACAATAATCCAATGGGTCCACTCACAAGCATCAAATACAATAGTAATCAACACCGGGAAAGTTTCCCCTAAGAACTATGCAAGTATTCAACACGATTGTTACAACGGGATGGAGTGGTGATGATGGTGCTAGTGGAGATGATGGTGTGGATGATGATGATCCTAATGAAGCCTAGATTGATGATGGTGTTGATGGCGACGATCTCCCCTCCCCGGGAAGGAATTTCCCGGACAGAAATATGTCTGCCAGAGAGCTGTTTCTCACTTAGGGTTTTCCACCCCACAGAGGTGGAGAAAATCTTTCTGTGGTCGCTCCCCTGGTATTAGGGTTGCTAGAGGAAGATATAGGCGAGAGGGCGGAGTCAGACGCCATCCAGGTGGTCCACACCTTCCCTAGGCGTGACCCAAGGGGGCGCGCCTGGGTGGGGGGGTGTGGGCCCCCTATGGCCCAACTCCGCCTCCCCTCCTGGCTTCCTTCGTCTTCTGGGAAAATATAATTTTCCAGGATTTTTCTGGTATTTTTCTTATCTTCGCGAAATTGCATCAAAACACCTCTTCTTCTGTCAGAATCCTGACTCCGGCAGTCCGTCCTCCAAGAATCATCCAACATGCAAAAATAGAGGAAAAAACATAAGTAGCACCTCATAATAAGACATATATCAATGAATAGAGGCAAATTATGATATATAATGGTGATGCAAATTGGACGTATCAACTCCCCCAAGCTTAGACCTTCGCTTGTCCCCAAGCGAAAACTGAGCTCAGTAAACCGGTCCACAGGTTTATGGAGTGAAGTGTCGATAAAAGAATATGGGAAAGAAGCATCACATTTACCATTACACAACTCATAGAAGAAAGAAACTCACCATTATATAATCTTAGCTTGCAACAAGTACATGAGTCACAATAGAGATGCATAAAGATAAATCATAATTGGAATTGGCAAACTTTGTTCTTGGTTAGAGAACAGCTGGCAAACAGTTTCACAAAAAGATTTTGTAGAAGTTTTTACAACAAGAGTACTCTTTGCTCAAACAAAAAGGTTTTTCACAATGAAGGCTTTCAAAGTAATACTCAATAGATAAGAGTTTTGTGCAAACAAGGAAGATAAAGAACATGATTGAATAAATCACCATACGAATGCTTGCAACACAACAAATCAATTGCTTGCTGGAGATAGAGAGGGAGTGGGTTTACTAACTAAACTTAGAAATAGGAGAAAGGTCCCTTCATAGAGGGAAGGAGGGATTTCAAGTTCATAAAGAGCTTCCAAAAGATTATGGTACTTACAAGCTTTGAGCCCTCATTGCCCCTATCATAAGCATCTTGAGGTGGTTAAGGTTAAAGTGAACAAGGATGGAGTATATGCTTGTCGAAATATAAGTTGGCAATCTCATGTCCTTTGAATACGAGGGCCGCACCACATGCTACTCAACTTTGGTCACCTGTAAGTTCTTGTCATTGTAAGTAAATGTGTATCATAAAGAACCGCCAACGGGGTACCCCTTGCACATGATACAGGAGCTATCCCATAATCAAAATGACAAGGAAAGCAGACAGTGAGCATCTCCGCGATCTTTTTATTTATTATTTGCATAGATTTTTTATTGAATATGCTTCACAGATCGCTCAATATGGTGATGCTGCAAGTTTCCACCATTATTAGGCATGGCTTAGGCTAGCGGCCTAGGCGTTTCTCTAACACACAGACATATATCCATGGACTTACAGGATCCCTTTTTATTTCACACCGACGACATCCGCAAACAAAAGATCATGATATCAACTGTGTACAATGTACATGTGCAATGTTGAAAGCATTCCCCGTGACAACATGGTTCTGCTAATTCCAACGTATAGGTGCAAGCATATACAACTTCGATGACACAATGGCTCAAGTCTATTAGGGGCAAGAAAATAAGGCGTGCCATCAAGTTCGTGAGAACTTTACTAACTAGTTTTCACTAAAAAAATACTTTTTAATTCGAAAGATAGATGAATCTTGAGAATTTACTTGGAATAGTAATAATGCTAATGGGTAGATATGGTGGACACAAATGGCACAGGTTTGGTTCAAAAGGATTGGATACATGAGAAGTATGCCTTCTCAAAACAGGTTTTTGGCTAGCAAGGCTGGTAGCAAGCAAGAGAGTTGAAGAAAACAAGCAAACACACAAGTAATAAAACCAAACATGTCATCTTCCTTGAAGACACAAAAGATCTTAAATAAAGAATACTAAGCTTATGAGCCAATCAAGAAAGAAAATAAATGATACAAAATACTTGTATGTCGTGGTATTGCCGACGAGTACGCCATGGAGGGGTCCTCACAGTGCGTGTTTAGAGACGTGGGGTAAGGCGGACGGTTGACGGGTACGAGGTAACACAGCTTACCCAGGTTCCGATCCCACAACGGTGGCGGAATCCTACTCCTGCTATAAATCACTATAAGGGCAATACCGATTCTGAGAGATTAGGTTCATTGCGAGGTGTATGTAAAAAGATGTTATGTTATGCCCTAAAGGCTCCCATAGGCCCGACTTATATAGTCGTCAGGTCCTAGGGTTACAGGGAAAAGTCCTAGCCGGACAGGTCATAGAGTCCTACACCGTCTATTACTAGTCTTGTGTATCTTGCACTCCAAGGCTCCGGGTACGCTGGTGACTCCACCGTAGCCTTCCTTTATCCGGCATGGGCCTCCTTACGGATCCACCTAAGCTGGGCCATAGGCCATGCTACCGACTATGGTCCACCCGGGTTAGTCGGATAAGAGACATGCTATGAGGATACCCATATAGCATATCCCCAACAGTAGCCCCCGGAGAACTCCGAGATCTTGCCCTGTCTTGCCTCTTCTCGTGGAATGCTCCGTCTAGATGGATGTCGGCAAATCGTGAAGCAATATCTTGTATCCCTCCCAAAGAACCCTGCAAAGGTTTTCTCCATCTTCTATGAGTAAGTCGGAGAAATGCTGAATCTTCCATCGTACGCTCCTGTTGTCGGATCAAATCCGTCCATGCCGGAATCTTCGATGGGACGGTTCATCTACCATGTCAGTTAAGGCGACGTAGGCTGTAGGTCAGCGACGCCTCGTAACTCACACATGCATAGAATACAATCATATCCGATTTTCCCGCGCGAGCGATACGAACCGTTGGCGGCGACGGTTGGAGACGTGGCAAAATTACCGCGCACGCTCACGAACACATCGTCTACGCGGCAACCGTACGATTAGCTGCACGAATCTTGACGCAAAGTAGGATAAATAGTAACCGTGGGACACTTGCCACTTTTTCACCTCATTCCCTCGCGTCATCGTCTTCTTCCTGCAGCCGCGCGCCTCCTCGAGCTCTCCACGAAAACCTCGAGAAACCCTAGCTTTCGCTCTCTGCACCAGTCGTGCTCTCTTCCTCCTCCATGGCTAGCAGTAGCTCATCCCCTTCAATGGCGGCGTCGAGCGAAGCCGCGGCGAAGCCGACGAGCTCTGTCGTCGTGCCCCCAGAGGGCCTGGTCATCCCTGCATCAGCGGTGATAGAAACCACCGGCGGCGACCATAACTTGGCGGCGCTGGAGCCCCTGTAAGAGGAGCCTTACTCGCACAAAGGCAATTGGCGCGGGTCGGACATCACCACGCGCGACATCCAGGAGATGGTCGCCGAAGGTTACCTCCCCGCGACGGAGGGGCTCGCCTGGCAATGGAGAGGCACCATAAGCTTCAAGATCCGTCCTGGCCGGCGGTTCCCCGACATCGTCGGCCAAGAGTCGTGCAAGAACTGGCAACGGACGTACTTCTACGGCCCCGACATTCCTTTGGCGGGCCGAGAAGTAACATACCCGGACTTCGTGGATGGAGCCACCGCCGAAGTCTCCACGTGGCGGTCCCATGCCTCCCTTCCCTCCGACCTCGACACTTCCCGCGCAATAAGGCGGATCGAGTGGTTCGTAGAGACGGGTCTGACCGGCTGGGACCTAGCCATGTGCTGGTTCATCACGCGGATCCAACCTTTGCAGCACCGCACGAAGTATATGCACGAGTACACCAACGACCGAAGGGATTCCCTCCGGATCTCCGAGGACAACTTCTCGAGCGACTCCATCAAATTCCGCCTCAAGGACATCGTCAAGGTGAAGGACAAGAAGCGTGGCTTCACCCTCACCTACGACATGTTCGTAGACGGAAAGTGCCCAAAGGTAGACATTTATTTTCCGTGTATGACATTGCTCCATTTTTTCCGTCTTGCTAATACCATCTTGTCTAACACAATGATTTCTCACTTAACAGCTTAGCGATCTACAGGAGGGCAACCTGGCTGCCCAAATCTATGATCCAAAGATGAAGGAAGTCACGGTCGTGTCCGACGATGATGTCCCGTTGGCGTGAAAGCGGAAGAGCTCCACCTCGGACGCTGCCGACGGAGGCAAGAAAAAGAAGACGGAGGGTGGAGCCTCCAAAAGAGTCTTGCCACAGAGGTGGAAAAGAAGAAAGCCACCGGGATGTTTGCTAAAGCGCCCCCCCTAGTGTAAGCTTCTTATTCTCCGACATTGTCTCATTTATCTGTCTTATTCCTGTACTTATGCATTTTGCACGTTTCAGGAAGAAAGCCACAACCAGCCTCAAGAAGTCCGCCGAGACTCTTGGGGCTTCTAGAAATATTAAAGAGATGCTGCATCACGACTCCTCCCCCGCCATCGCCCCTGCTACTCCTGCCGTCAAGCCCTCCTCCGCTCCGACAAGCTCCCAAGCCCAGGAGGCACCAGGCCCTTCCGCCATGGAAGTGGATTCTGGCGCTTCTACCGAACTCGCGATTGTCGGCGAGCAGGCGACGCAGGAGAGCGCTGCTCTTCAAATGGCTGAAGCTCTGGCTAAGGATGCCATCGGTAGAGGCAAGGCAGTGGTGGGTGCTGGAACTTCTGCCGAAGATTATCTTCCGGTGCTTACGTCGGGTAGCACAACTATGGTTCTTGGAGGAGTGCCGTCATCTCCGACGTTCGGTCTTGAGGAGCTACTCCATGCCAAGACATCTTCTTGATATGGCGTTTCCTTTGGCAAACTGCTGGCCGAGAGTGCTACAAACCTCAAGATCATCGCCTTGTAAGTTTTACTTTACCTTTTGCATTTCATATGAGTATCCCACTATAGCCCCCGAGGATGTAGACGGAAAACCATTGGTTTTGCATCTATATGCTCTAAGAGTGACTAAGTTGGAAAAAACTCTCACTGTAGCCCCCAAGCATTTGGATGGAAGAAATTATTCCGACTAGATGCTTTAAGAGTAGCATACACAGTGTTTATATTTTTAAGTGCCGTAGCCCCCCAAGCGTCTAGTTGTAAATGTATTAGTTCTGACTAGGTTCTTAAAGAAAAGCTAAGCATTTTCCGAGTTAAAACTTTATACTGTAGCCCCCAAGCCTCTAGTTGAGAACTGAATTAGCTCCGACTAGATGCTTAAAGAAAAGCTAAGCATATTGCTAAGTTAAAAAACTCTCGCTGTAGCCCCCGAGCACCTAGATGGAAAATCTCCGACTAGGGGCTCCAAGTAGACTGAACAACGACTTGACTTTGTATTTGTTTCCACAGAACGAGAATGCTCGGAGGGGCATGGCCAATGATAAGTACCAGAAGATGCGCGTGGACCTTGAAGATGAAAAGGGTAAAACCGCCATCTTGAAGGAACAGATCATCAAAAACAAGAGTCTGTTTTCTTTTTGCGCATTTCCGTCTTACTTTGGTGCCTATAATCTCCGAGTACTCAATGTGTACTTTGGTTTTTCCGACGTGCAGAGCATGTCGCCAAGGCCAAGGATATTGTCGAGCAGTCCAAGCACATCCAGCAGCTGGACAGCGAGAACAAGATCCTTAAGAAGGAGAGGGAAGAGATGCTGAAGATGCACGAGGATTCCATGAAAGCCCTGCAGGACTCCGCCTCCGCTGAGATCAATTGCTTGAAGGAGGAGCTTGGGATCCTAAAGGATCAGAAGCAAGCTGCCGATGAGCAAAACCTTCACCATAGAGAGGCATTTAAGCTCCTCCAAAAAGAGAATGAATCCTTGGCGGACGTCGTCTGGCAGGCTAAGGTCAGCATCTTCAGTAAGTATCCTCCGCCTTGTAGTTCTGTAGTCTGGATACTTAGAATTTTTGAACCCATGCGATCATTGTGAGAATTTTCAGCGCCCATGGGTTTAACCCGCTCGCCTCCTTCGGACAAGGAATGCATGATTCTTGCCGGCAACTTCATCAACACCGCCATTGCCCAAGCCAAGGAGATCGCCAAGCCCCTCCAGATTTATATCAAGGCCTCGGACTCCATGGTGAAGTACTCGGAGATTCTGCGCCGAGCCCCCGAGCGTGTCATGAGCTGGAAAGCTTCTTGTGCACGGGATGGCGCAAGGATGGCTCTGTCGATGGTGAAGGCACATTATGAAGATGCTGACATCGACACGGTAACCTCAGGTATCCCCGACGCGGATGATGACGGCAAGGAGATCGATCATGATGCTATCCTGTCATCCCTCGCGGGGTATGACACCAGGGTTGCCGAGTTAGTGGACGTGGATGTCTTCGTGCCTAGAAAATTTCTCGACAACGCCCACCCGGAATCCTCCGAGTCTCACCATAGCACCGATGCTGAGGGTGATTCTCCGGCTGGCGATGATGCGGCCTCCAAGTCTCCTGCACCCAAAGAGTGAAAAACACTTTGTAATTTCTATTTCACCTTTGTCGTGTGCATGGAAAAAACTTGATGATGTAATCCTTAAGGCGGAAAACAGTGTTTATTGTATCCTGCTACTTAAGAATTTATTCCCAGTATGTATGTATTTTTAAGCAAGTGCTGGCTTATCCATTACTTTGGTTTTTATGCTTGACTTTTCGTGAGCCGGAAGACTCGTTGTCGGAACCATGCGCTTAGGTGATGATGCCCAATGGCACCGTCAATAACCTGAGCACAAAATCGCCGACAATAAGTGCCGAAAGTCACTACTCTAGAATCCACATAAAAACATCAAAGAACGTGTAGACCAGAAAACTTAAGCTAACGCCCGTAGGCGGAATTTTCACAAGTGCAATCGCAAAGCTTGTGCATAAAGGTTTATATGATCCAAAAATGAACACTAAAGGAGGTAAAAGACTCAGCAAAATGAGTGAACCAAAGAGCTTTATTTCATTGATCATATAAGAGGTACACGATTAGATAAAAAATGATGTGTAGAAAGGACGTAGCTGTGCTATGTTCCATGGACGATCAAGCTCCGAGTAGTCATCATCCGGGTCACGTCGCTTACGCTTATGATCCTCATTGGGCCTATCCTTGAGTTCACGATTGTCGACAAGGTAGTAAGACCCAATGAGCAGCGCCTTGCTTACGATGAACGGTCCTTCCCATGGCGGGGATAATTTGTGTGACTTCTTCTGCTTAAGTCGGAGCACCAAATCCCCCTCTTTAAACGAGCGATGCCGGACGCGGCGACTATGGTAGCTGCATAGCTTCTGCTGGTAGATGGCGGATCTTTGGCATGCCAAAACGCGCTCCTCCTCGAGAAGGTCCACATCTAGGCGTCTGGATTCTTCAGCGTCATCTTCCTCGTAGGCGGCAGCTCTTGGTGCATCGTGGAGGATGTCGGAAGGTAGGATGGCTTCTGCTCCATATACCATGAAATAGGGGGTGTAGCCGGTGGATCTGTTGGGTGTAGTTCGTAAACTCCACAGCACAGATGGTAATTCTTCTGCCCAGGCTCCAGCTGCTCTATGTAGCGGTGCCTCAAGACGTGGCTTGATTCCCTGCAGAATTAATCCATTGGCCCGCTCGACTTGACCATTGGATTGTGGGTGTGCCACAGATGCAAGGTCAAGTCGGATGCCTTTGTCCCAGCAATAGGCCTCCACTTCTCCGAGTGACAAGTTGCTTCCATTGTCGGTGATGATGCTATGTGGGAGACCAAATCTCACCACTAGATCCCGGACAAACCTGAGGGAAGTTGCCCCATCAAGCTTTCTAATGAGTTTAGCTTCTATCCATTTGGTGAATTTGTCAACTGCTACAAACAGATGCGTAAACCCACACGGTGCCGTTTCCAACGGTCGCACCATGTCTAGCCGCCAGACTGCAAACGGCCAAGTTATTGGTATTGTTCGCAATTCTTCAGCAGGAACATGTGGTTGTCGGGCATAGTACTGGCATCCTGTGCATGTCTCAACCAGCTTGTCGGCGTCCGCCTTCGCGGTCAGCCAGTAGAATCCTTGCCGGAAGGATTTCGCGACCAACGATCGAGGAGCGGCGTGATGCCCGCAATCTCTGAGATGGATCTCGCGCAGGATTTCCATACCTTCTAGCTGGGAGACGCACTTTAGGTATACACCAGTAGTGCTCCTTTTATAGAGTTGCCCAATGATTATGGTATAACCCTTTGCTCGTCGTACTATTTGCCGACTTTCGACCTCGTTGTCGGGCAAAGTTCCATGTTCGAGATATTCCATGAACGGTTTTGTCCAAGCCGGAGGGATCTTTGTCACCATGTTGACGAACGAGTCAGCTCTATCCGGGTTGTCGATGTCGGTGCCCTTCACGGATGGTGTGCGTAGATGCTCTAGGAAAACTCCTGGTGGAATTTGCTTGCGCCCTGATCCAAGTTTAGACAGTAGATCAGCCGCCTCGTTTTGCTCCCTAGGCACATACTTGACTTCGTATCCCAAGAAGCTTTTGGCTATCTCGTCCACTTCGTCGCGATATGCCGCCATCATAGGGTTCCGCGCATTCCAGGTGCCAGCCACCTGCTGGGCAACCAAGTTGGAGTCTCCACAGCAAACTATGCGCTTGATGCCAATATCCTTGGCTACACGCAGTCCGTGAATGAGTGCTTCATACTCCGCCATGTTGTTTGTAGCCTCAAAGTGGATCTGCAGAATGTAGTGTAGCTTGTCTCCTTTTGGTGACTGTAGTAGTACACCATCCCCCGAGCCGTTGAGCAACTTTGATCCGTCAAAGTGCATCACCCAGTACTCTGGTTCTGGCAACGGAGTAGCATCTGGCATTTCCGTCCAACCTGCAATGAAATACGCCAAGGCTTGTGACTTGATAGCGTCGCGTCTCTTGTAGGTGATCTCGAAGGCGGCAAGCTCAATGCCCCACTTCGCGACCCTTCCTGTAGCGTCGCTGTTGTTGATGAGGTCGGACAGTGGAGTCTTGCTCACTACTATTATTGGGTGCTCTTGAAAGTAATGCCTTAACTTCCGAGAAGCAAGGAATACTCCATAAGCTATCTTTTGGTAGTGCGGGTAACGCTGCTTGGACTCCGTCAAGACCTCGCTTACGTAGTAAACTGTTCGTTGAACTCCGTACTCATAGCCTGGTTCCTTCCGCTCTACCACGACAACGATGCTGATAACCCGAATGGTTGCCGCCATGTAAATTAACAGGGGATCTCCAGGCTCGAGTGCTGCAAGGATGGGTGCTGAGGAGAGAATCTCCTTGAGCTGCTTCAATGATGCATCTGCTTCGTCCGTCCATGTGAATTTGTCCGCCTTCTTCAGCAACTTGTACAGCGGCAGAGCCTTTTCTCCAAGTCGGCTGACGAACCGACTAACTGCTGCAACACAACCTGTTAGTCGTTGGATGTCCTTGAGGCATGTTAGACGGTTTATGTTTAAGATGGCCATGATTTTCTCCGGGTTGACCTCGATTCCGCGCTGGGAAACGATGAAGCCCAAAAATTTGCCGGCTGGAACCCCGAAGACGCACTTCCTAGGGTTGAGCATCATGTTGTATTTCCGGAGATTCTCAAAGGTTTCTTTTAAGTAGGAGATTAAGTCGTTTGATTTTTTATACATCACCGCAATATCGTCCACATAGGCGTGAACGTTCCGACCAATTTGGTCGTGAAGGCAACGTTGCATTGTCCGCTGGTAGGTAGCACCTGCGTTTTCAGCCCAAAGGGCATCGTGACATAGCAAAACGTGCCGTAAGGGGTAGTGAACGAAGTGGCCAATTGGTCCGACTTCCTCATTTTGATCTGGTGGTATCCTGAGTATGCATCGAGAAAACACAAAAGTTCCGAGCCAGCCGTCGAGTCAATGACTTGGTCAATGCGAGGCAAAGCAAACGGATCTTTGGGACATGCTTTGTTCAAGCCGGTGTAATCAACGAACATTCTTAATTCATTGGTTCCCTTTTTGGGGACAAGTACAGGATTTGCCACCCATCGGGTGTGAAGGACTTTTCGGATAAAACCAGCCTTAAGTAACCTAGCTATCTCTTTGCCAATGGCGCGTCTCTTCTCATCTCCGAAGCATCGTAGCGGTTGTTTCATTGGTTTACATTTTGGATCTATGTTTAAGCTGTGCTCGGCAAGTTCCCTAGGTACACCTTTCATGTCGGCAAATTGCCAGGCAAAGATGTCCCTATTCTCACGGAGGAACTCGACGAGCGCGCTTTCCTATTTGGGATCCAGGTTTGTCCCAATGGCGACGGTCTTGGAGGCATCGCCTACCACAAGTTCCACCGGCATGGTTTCAATGGCGGCCTTGAACGCAGGAGCGGAGTCGGAGATCTGCTTCTTCGACACGGGCTTCTCTGAGTCATCGACCTTGCTCTAGATCTCCTTGAATTCTTTGCTGTAGAGGACAGCTTCTGCAACGGCTGCTTCATTGACCTCGCAGTCCCTTGCCTTGGTAAAGCTTCCGGATACGGTGATGACACCGTTTGGTCCGGGTATCTTGAGCTTGTTGTAGACGAAGCATGGCTTGGCCATGAACGTGTGGAATATGTCGCGGCCGAATATGACGTGGTACACGCTCTTGAAGGGGACTACCTCAAAGGTCATGCGCTCTTGGCGGTAATTATTAACGTCGCCAAAGGCTACCTGAAGTGTGATGCACCCAAGGGACCAAGCCTCCCGACCAGGCACTACGCCATGTAACACGGTGTTGGTCCGTCTTAGGTTTGCCTCCGTCAAATTCATCTTCTGCAGTGTATCCAGGTACATGATGTTTGTCAACACCCGGATTTTTAAATCCTAGCTGCCTGTTATGCCATACATCGCAATCCCAGGATTACCATTTTTGCGAGACATAACAAAATTGGATACCATAGTACTTCATCCATTACAAACGATACATAAGTTCTTACACAAATAGGGATCTCATGATCCAGTTCTTAATACAGCATCAAGCAGCGGAATACTTAATAATAACGGTAGCATAGGCGAAGCTCCATCTTGAGGTCACGGCAATGACGATGGAAATGATCCTAGTTGTCGTAACCTTCACGGGTCCATCTTCCGGTACTCCTCTTCATAGTCGCCATGGGAATAGCCAGGACAAAGCCATGAGTACTCTTTAAGTACTCGCAAACTAATACTAACAGGTAAGGGGTTTTTGGATAATAGGACACTAGGCTCTAGGGTTGTTTTGCAAAAAGCCAGGTTTATCTCTACTAAGTTCCAAAGCTAGTCACAATTTTATAACTCCTAAGTGGGGTCTTGTAATTTAGGTCACAACTCTGTTGTGGTCAAGTCACAGTCTCAATTCATTTCACAAGTCATTTTGAAAAGTCTGATGGGGGAGCAGTATGGCCACTCCAACTGTCCATAACGGCGGACGCGGCTATTCGAATAGTTTAACACTCTGCAGAGATTGTACACTTTCACCACAACATTCCATACATCCGTCAGGAACAAATCCTGAATTCACCATAATCAGTATGCGGATAATCAATCCTAACCTTTCAATTACACGCCCTAGTATAATCACCTCTCCTGTGAGTTTGGCCTCCCAACCATGACCAGTTGTCATCTTGGGTACTACACAGGTGGACAATCTTCACAAGGTAGCCTCAGCTCAGACCTTGGCCGTGAGGGAACTAATACTAAGGTATATAAGTTTCCATTCAAGCCCTACCCAATCTTCGGGTATTGTGGTTGTACGATAAAATTGGAATGGTATCGCATCCAAACAACCATCAGTTTTAAAAAGGGCTAAGGCTCATGCCTCAACATTTTTATCACCAGAATCATCAAGTGTTTGGAAACACATGTCCAAAACATTTCAATAGAATGATCCATCATTCCAAGGTTTTCATAACCATTTTTACACCAAGTATTCCCATCTAAAAGTTGATCAAGTTTTATGCTTAGCACTAGCATCTACAGGTGGGGGTAGTACTAATGAGGGGTGGTAACTAGTGGAGTTTCACTAAGTCCAACCTTATATCTTAGGCTAATATCTAGGTTTCTAGCTTAGGCCAAATTTTATGCTCTTTATGCAACCTTCAGCACAACTGTCTAGTATCTACCAAACTCTTAGGTAGACTCTAAGTAAGCTTTGATAAAGAAATAAAGTAAGAAGCTTGCACATAAAACTCGGATTTGGTTTATCAAGTGGGTATGATCACATATGCTTAAGGCATATAGTAGTCATATCACAAGTATGGGTTTGTGGCATCAGTAGGGTATCTGGCAAGGGTTAGCTTGCATCAATATCAGTATAAGCTTGCATAGGTATAGTATCTTGCAAGTGTTAGCTTGCACATTCACTAGTAGTATTAGGCTTGCCTTGTGCAGAGCAGTGGTTGAAGTTCTCCTTGGCTTCTTCTTCGTAGTATCCTCCTTCCTCCTCGTATCCTTGGTCGGTACTAGCGTCTATGAATAAATACGAGGTACACAATCACCAAACAATACTTAACTACTTGCACTCATCACACACAAGGGTCCTATAGATGATCTAGCATCATCTCTAACATTACAAGGTTAAGGCTTGGTTTAAATCTTTTTATTTTTATAAAAAGTAATTTCTACTCATTGAAAAATTACTTAAGATTTAATATTCTCCAAACTAAACATGGGATCATGTTGACACATGTCATCACCACATATTGTAGTCCATGGGAATGTGATTTAAAGTGGTGTCACAATTTAATAAGGTTTTACCCTTTTATTTTAATTAATTAAAGTGGCTAGAAATGCTTATGTAGCATTCTTTTATTACTTGAACATTATTTCTGCAAGTAAACCCATATATTTTTATATATTCTGAAAGGTATGGTTAAATGTGATTTTTGAGAGTTGGAATCAACTCAAAAGCTTTTATGGTTTAAATTTGAAAAATGTTTGAATGCAGAAAAGCCTCTGCCTTGTTATTTTTACTAGAGGTGATCTACAGATCCAAATGACTTGAATCCAACGGGCTTGGATTAAGCATTCACAGACCTTTCCAACAAAATTAGTTTCATTCAAATTGGTTCACTGAAGCGATCTAGGTTGATTTTTTAAGTTGGGTACAGAAGTGTGTTTGAATTTAAAAAGAAAAGGTTTAATTTGAATCGCTGGGCTGCGCGGGAAATTCTAACGGGCCGGCCTGCTAAGCGCAGTGCTCCTGCGGGCTGCTTAAGTGGGTGTCCCCACTCGTCAGTGACACGGGCCTGGGCGAAGCGGTATGGGGCAACGTGGATCGTTCGATCTAGTTCTAATCCAACGACTGGGGGTCATCGTCGCCGCGAGACAACTCCGGCGAGAACGAAACCTAGCGCGGCCAGTGAGGGGTGCTGGGGGCTCACCGGGGTACGGGCGAGGGTCGGCGAGGCGGGCGAACGACGAAGTCGACGACGGCGAACCTCCTGGTACCGGTGGCTTCTCCTGGGGCGGCTCCAATCGCTGGCTCCCTTCTTCTCCAGAGGCGGCGGGCTCCGGTGAAATTCCGACGAGGTGGTGCTCGCCTTGCTCTGAGAATGGTGTGGCACGGTCAGTGAGGAGAGGGGAGTGATATGGTGTGAAGAAATCGTGCGGGGGTGGCCTCTATTTATAGTCGAGCGAGGGGACCGTCAGGCGCCTGTGAGCTCGTCGGGGGCGACGTTACAGGCGGCTAATGGCATGGGCAAGGGTAGGGGATGGTGCGGTGTCTCCTGGCGATGCTCAACGACATGGTCGCGAGGCATGGGGCGGTGTGGTTTGGTCTGGAACGGCCGGTGCTCTGCGTGGCAGAGGCGGCGTCTTCGATGGCGGGCGGTGGCTGTATGGCACGGGGCGGCAAACGGGGATGTCTGGCGGTCTCCTGGGTCGGTGGTGATCGTGTGTGCACGTGGTGAGGCGTGGCAGCGATGGTGGGCGCTGGTCGGTGGCGCTGGCGCGCACGCTCGGCATGGTCTGGGCGCCGCTTGTGCGCATGGTCCAGGGCTTGGCAACGTTCGCGGCTGGGACAGGGAGTGGCGGTGGACGGTGGGCTGCCTCCTAGACAAGGTTGGCACGGCTAGTTCTTCCTCTAGCCTGCTGTCCACAATGGAGTGACAAGGTTGGCTTCGGCTGTTCACCATTGATGGCAATGGCAAGCTCACAGGGGTACTAGTGTTGGGCTAATCTTTCTAGATGATCTACTAAGCTGTGTGTGAGCTAACTAGGGAACAAGTTAGGCTCAAAACACTGCACACTATAGTGTTTGATGTTTTGTTTGATTTGTGTCTGCAACCTGTTTGAAGAAATGGCCGCATGAAATCAAGTTTTGAATTTTGAAATGAATTTTGGTGGGTTTGCTAGATTGGTGCTGGTGAGTCTGTAGATGCTTGGGTTTTGAAAGTTGAGCTTGTTTGAGTGGTTTTTGAAAATGTGGGATCTTCCCATATGAAGAAGATTCAATTTTGAATTGTCATTTAAACTAGGCATTTGAAAGTTTCTAGATGATCACAAGGTGGGCCTTGATACCTTGTTATGAGTACATTCAAGGGGTGCAAAGATCCAGAAAAGTTTTTGTTAGGTTTTGAAAGTTTGAGACAGCCAAAGTAGGCATGGGAGTTAAATTGGTCAAAATGACCATTCACTTAATTTTTTTTTTTTGATTTACTTGTCTTTAGGAAAAGTGTGGGAAATGTTTTAGATGATGTTCATTTCACCTAAGAAACATTTTACAAGCAATGGATCACACAAACAAGGTGGTTTTTAAAGAAATTCAAAATCTATGCATACACATATGCATGCATTCATGAGTTTATTTAGAAAAGTTTTTGTTAACCCTAATCTTGATGATTAGTGTTTGATGATCTAAGTTTGGTATTTTTGGGATGTTACAATGTTGATGCTGCTTCCACTATCCACCATGCACTTGGTGAACTCCACGCCGTCAATCAATGGGTTGATGACCATGGCGTACTGGTTCTCCGTGAGCACAAGGTCTGGGTGGTCCGTCCTGTCCCAAGTGATTGGAACCTCCGACCAGCGCAGGTATTGAGGAACTGGGGGGAGAGTAGCCATCAGGATCCTTAGAGAGGTCTTCTGTTGTCGGACGGTGGGGGTGCCAAGGAAAGTGTGGTAGACTGGGGCCTTCTTTGCGAAGGGGTTCTTTCCCTTGTCATCGCTCTTGGCGGCGTGCTTGGGGTCAACGTCCTCGTCTATATCACTTGAATCCTTAGAGTCCTCCTCCTTCTTCTTACCCTTGCCCTTGCCTCGCGGTCTATTCTTCCGAATTCGCTTGTAGCCGGACTCCGGGTCTTCCTTGAGGTCGTTGACGAACTTGCAGTGTCGATTGGTATGGGTGGTTTTGCCGTTGGCGCCGCGGTGTACGAGGCACGACATATCGCGGTACTCTTTGTAGGTTTGGGGAACGCGGAGTGGTGCCGAGTTAGTTTCACTTCCTCGCTGCTGCCCACGACCTGCTCCCCTTCCTCGGCCACGTTGTCCGCCTTCGCCTCGTCCTGCAAAATTCATGGCGACCATGTCGGTAGATTGCTTTTCTTCTGGAGCGGTTTTCTGCTTTGTACTGCTGTTCCTCTGGGCTTGAGTTGGAACGGCCGTTGCCGGCAAAGAGCCACGAGCGTCGTCGTCGGCAGCTGCGAACTCACTAGCTAACTGAATCATCTGATTCAAGTCAAGTTGATGATTGTCCTGCAAGCGCTTCAGCTTATGTCGGAGCAACGTGCCCCTTTCCAACCCATCGATGAAGGCGGCCATGGCGGTCTGGGCGTGCACTCCTGCGCAGGAATTCTTCATATCCAGCCAGCGGGAGAGATAGGCGCGAGATGTCTCGTCTTTCTCTTGCACGCACCACTGTAGATCGCCTACAGTGCAGGGACGCTTGTATGTACCCTCAATGTTCTTGGTGAATGCTTCTTGCATGTCCAGCCAGTTGTAGATAGATTTCTCCGGCAAGTCATCGATCCATTGACGGGCCGTGCCCGCCAACATTAACGGGAGGTACTTGACGGCGATGTTGGGGTTGCCTCCGGCAATCTCCACCGTGTTGCCATAGTCCAGCAACCATGTGGTAGGCTTTGCGGTGCCGTCATAGGGCTTGATGGTCTTGTCAATCCGGAAACCTTTGGGGTAAGTTGCGGACCGTATTGCAGGTCCAAAGAAACGTGGTCCCCGGTATGGTCCTTCCCGGGCCTCGTGGATCTTATCGATCTGCGAACGTGCGTCGTATGGCTCCGGGTTCTTCTTCTTTTTGTCAACAGGGGATGGGCTGTGCGCACGACGCGGGCCTCCTCCACCGTGGTGACTGCTTGGCAGCGATAGAGGCGGAAGTGGCAGTGGGTTAGCCTTTTTGCTGTTACCCTCCTGCGACGCCTCACGCCTGTCGCGGTTGCTTGTCGGACATGGAGGGTCATGGCGCGACCTACTCTTATGTCCTTAGTTGTGCTTTACGTCATGACAGGTCTGCTCCGCGTTGTCGCGTATGACGGTGCCACACTGCTTTGGTGGGGGCATATCCGTACGATGGTGAGCCTTGTAGTCTTCCTGACGTCGGGGGGATCGGGGCGGTGGCGATGGGCGGCGAGGTTGGGATCTTTCTCCGTGGTCGGAGGATATGGGGATAGCATCCTTCCTGTTGCGTGCATCCCTCCGTCTTTGTTCTGATGAACCCGTCTGCGATCCGACATCCTGAGGAGATCGGTCCCTTGGCGGTTTGTACTGGCTAGATCGGCAGAGCGCTGGGTCAGACTCAGGCCTCTGAGAGGTGGCCTTTTCCTGCTGCTTTACCGCCTTGGCCACTAGGTCATAGACCTACTCTACTGCCTCGGGCGATCTATCCTGCTCCAGAAGGGTCTTGGCGACGGAGAGGTTAAGGAGTGGGGTGGGCATCACCTGCTTGCCTTCACTGTCAATGTATGGCTTGGCCTGTGCCGGCTTCGAGGGAGCCCATCCTAGGTTGCGCCGTACACCAGGATCGTTGATGACGCGAGCCAGAGCCTTCTTAGCCTTCTGCTGCTGGAGCAGAGTCTTGTACTCGGCCTCCATTGATCTAGATTTTTCTATGGACTTCTGCGCGTTGACCAGATCTCAATCTAGTTTAGCGCCTTGCTCCGCGATGGCTTGCGCTTCTTCCAGTAGCTGCCGGCGCTTCTCATCAAGCTGAGTCACGTTCCGGATATGATCAATAGTTAGTGGCTCAACGAGGAGATTGCCGTACATCACTCTATCAGCTGGAGTAAGATGGGGTGCTGCTGACGTGGATGTTGGAGGCGGCAAGTTTGCGGTGTTGTTGTTGCTCGGACCGGTGCCGAGTTCCTACGGCTGATGCACTGGATTAGGCGGAGGAGGCATGACTCTTGCGCGATCATTGTCAGTAGCAATAAGTGGCCCCTTCCCCTTATCCAGCGCCGTAGGCAGAGCTTTCCCGGGCTGGTCTTCATCCATCGCTGTCCCAATGGTGACAAACACCCCTCAGGACATGACGGTGTTATTAGCTTGTTCGTCGCGCGAGTACTCCTCCTCCATCTCCTGCATGGCGGAGTCTAGCTCTTCTGGACTGAAGTCTATTTCCTCTGAATCTGCACTAAAATCAGCATAAAGTGCGTCAATGACAGAGTCGAAGGGTGCCAGGATCTCCTCGATGACGGGCGGTGGAGGTGCAACGGCCTCGACGATGACTGGAGGTGGTGGTGATGCTACGACGATGGCGGCCAGAGGCGGTGGTGGTGGCTGAATCGGAGGTGCTCCGTCAATGAGCGCAAGCGCTGTCTGAGATGCCGCTTCAGCCTCCGCGTAATTGTTGACGGTGTTCACCATGCCTTCGAAGGTGAGGCGTCCTGACGCCTATTACCGCCTTAGAGAATGTCGGAGAAGTGTACCATGGTCCAGTCCTTCCACAAAGTGATAGATGGCATCATCATTGGGGTAGTGGGCCAGATCGGCTCGTATACGGAGCCACCTGGCGAGGTAGTCGCGGGGGTTTTTGCCCTCTCTCTGAACGCAGCGCGCCAGGTCGAAGATGATAACCACGCCGACGAACTTGGATCTCTGCTGTCCAGACGCACGGGCGAAGCCGGTGGATTGGCAGTGATCTTCCACCTTTATATCCTGCACGGGGGCGGTTTGGGTGGGTCTTGAATTTTTTCGATCTTTGCCGGCAAACTCCAAAGAGAGATCCGACATCGATCCTTCCGCGAACGTATCATGCCCGTAGGCGGTCCGTGCGGGTCTTGATGTTCTCTGATCTTTGCCGGAAAACTCCGAAGAGAGGTCCGACATTGATCCTTCCGCGAACGTGTCCTGCCCGTAGGCGGTCCGTGTGGGCCTTGATGCTCCTCCGACTCCCAGGGAACTAGTGCCCGAGTCGGTTTCACTAATGAAGAGGTGGATGTCTCCGATAGGAACGATCGAACACCGCGTAGGGTTCGTCTTCGCCGGGATCCATAACTCATCGGGGGGGACGATCGGAACATTGCCGGAGAAAAGAACGCGACCGATGGCTACGGTTTCGCCGATTCCCACAAAGATCTTGGTCCTCGCCCGCTGAAGAGCCTGAAGCTCCTCCTTCCCCACGGTGGGCGCCAGCTGTCATGGTATTGCCGACGAGTACGCCATGGAGGGGTCCTCACAGTGCGTGTTTAGAGACGTGGGGTAAGGCGGACGGTTGGCAGTGCGGGTACTGAGTTCAGATCCCACAACGGTGGAGGAATCCTACTCCTGCTATAAATCACTATAAGGGCAATACACCGAGTTACAGAGATTAGGTTCGCTATGCGAGGTGTATGTAAAAAGATGTTAGGTTATGCCCTAAAGGCTCCCATAGGCCCGACTTATATAGTCGTCAGGTCCTAGGGTTACAGGGAAAAGTCCTAGCCGGACAGGTCATAGAGTCCTACACCGTCTATTACTACTCTTGTGTATCTTGCACTCCAAGGCTCCGGGTACGCTGGTGACTCCACCGTAGCCTTCCTTTATCCGGCATGGGCCTCCCTTCTGGATCCACCTAACTGGGCCGCCCAGCAGGCCATAGGCCATGCTACCGACTATGGGCCACCCGGGTTAGTCGGATAAGAGACATGCTATGAGGATACCCATATAGCATATCCCCGCTTACTCTAAGCGTTTTCTCTTTCCTTTCAAAACTCAAAAAGTGTTGCTACTGACCAGAGCTCGGTTTGCCAAAACCAATTTAGATCTACTTGATGCCCCCAAAGTGATGCCAATACTGATCAACAAGATCAATCATATAATAAATATTGCAAACTAAAATAAGAAGTGCAAAAGGTAAAAGATGAAACTTCTCATTAATATTCCATAAAGGCACTCACACCAAGGGATACATAGATAATCAACTAAAGGAGAGATACTTCCACATGCAAACCAACATATAAGATAACTTCTCTACCAAAGATATGAATCCACTATAAAGGTAAAAGATAAAATATAATAATTGTGATACCGCGACACTCCCTCAAGCTTGGAACAAGCCAAGGGGATGCCAAACCTGATGACGAATTACTCCTTCGGTGGTGGCGGTGTTCTCTTGATAAGCTCTTCAATCAGTTTCCTCAAATCCTCAGTATCGAAGGTCAGAGTACGAATCAACTCCGAATTGTGCACAATGCGGTTCATGATCATGTCGGACCGAGAATCCCAGTCCTTGTTATTCTTTCCCCACTCTTCCTCCTTCGCGTGTTCCTTCCCTACATGGTTAGAACGAGGCAGATCCCAAACAGAGGGCAAATTCCCTTGGGGTACCTTCTGGTATTGTTGCTCATGTATAAGAGTATAGAAGGGTCTCTTGGTACATGGAGGAGATGACCGTGGAACAAAGATAAGACATGGAGGTTTCCCTCCTGTAGACATACGTGCTGTCCTTCTAAGCTTGGTAGGGTTTGCCACCACTCCAATGATTGCGACGGTAGCGCGGGTGTATGGATGCTCGTCCTCCTCCATGTCTTCTTCATCCCCTACCAAAATATCCTCCTCCTTGGGGTTTTGAGGATCATCTTCCTCGGGCTTATTGCCTTTGTCACTGGCGGAGACCATGGTGCTCTAAACTTAAGAAGATTTCCTGACAAAAACAGATCGAAACGAAAACACGATGAGAACACGATGCACGAACCTCGAGGGATCCGAGGGTTTAAATATTACGAAGTTTCAAACCATAAGGAAGGTACTGGAGAGAACACGAGGCGTAGACGGAGCTCGGGGGGATCACACCCCCTCCAGGCGCGGCCAGCTGGGGCCCGCGCCTGGGGTGGGTTTGGCCACCCCGGACTCCATTTCCTCCTCTGTTTCGTCTCGTAACCTTCCTTATGTAATAAAAACATAAAAAATATAAAAATATAGGATTTTCACGAACCTTCTGTTTTCACCACTTTTACCTAATCAAATACGAACTCTGTAGATTCCTTTTCTCCTTATCCTAGAAATTTATTTCATGCAAGGCATCACACAAACCTCAATGGCAACATTAGTGTAAGAAAAAATAATAAACCTTTAGGTACACACTTCAACTGAAAACCATCAAAACATTAGGATAACATTAGTTATTACTGAGGTAATAACTTCCAAGACTCGACAAAACTATTGGGTTATCTCCCAAGAAGTACTTCTATTTAATGCCTTTAAGTTAGGCTTGAAAGTTTCAAAGATGCTCTCATAGGAGATAAATATTTGAAGTGAAAGAGACAATCAAGAAGCAAATAACCAACACATTTGAGTCTAACCCACTTCCTATGCATAGGAGAATCATGAGAAAACAAATTGTTGAAACAAAAATCCACTAGCATAGGAAGACAAAACAGATGCAACTTCAAAGCTTTCAACATAAAATGGGGAAACTTAACATTATTGAGATGCATAAAACCATGTTTCCCTCTCTCATAATAACTTTCAGGAGCACTTTGAATAAATTTGACAATATAATTGTCACTGGCAACAACTTTATCATCAGAATGAGCATATTTACAGTCACCAAAAAGAGGTCCAAGGTCATAAACTGGATCAATAGAAGCAAGTTGTTCTATCCTGAAATCTTCATTAGGCAAGCTATTTTCACAAGGAGCTTTAGCAAATTTGGAAAAGTTAAACTCATAAGAATCTCCATCAAACTTAGTTAAAACTTTTTCCTTCTTACAATCTATAATAGCTCCACAAGTGTTCAAGAAAGGTCTACCAAAAATGATAGGACAAGTTTTGCTAGCTGCTGAATTAAGCACTAGAAAATCAGCAGGATACTTAATCTTACCACAGAGAACCTCCACATCTCTTACAATGCCAATAGGTCAAATGGTTTCCTTATTAGCAAGGTGCATAACCACATCAATATCCTCAAGCTCACAAGGACCAATTTCATGCATAATATCCATGTAAAGCTCATAAGGAATATCACTACAACTAGCACCAATATCACATAAACTATAGTAGCAATGATCACCAATTTTAACAAAAGCACAGGAACAATAGCTTTTCTAGATTTACTAGGATCAGAGATAATATTAGAAGCGTATTCACAGAAGACAATGTGCTCATCCTCTATATTTCTAGTGACAAGGTCTTTCACAATAGCTACCACAGGTTCATTATTCATTTGCTCATCAGGCTCCATAGTTTTCTTAGTATTTGTTATTTGCACTAATCATCATAGAATACTCCTTTACCTTAGATGGGAAAGGTATTTTATCAACATAAGGATGATCAATAGTAAAAAACTTCAGTACTTCTAACGGGAACATGACTAACAACATCTTTATACAGTGCATGGTACTTATTACACTTCCTTTTGGGAATTTCTATGTAAGAGGCAAAGGCCTTAAAACAATTGGCAATACTTTGGGAATCAAGACCAAACTCATTACTAATATCACGGAAGTCATAAGTTCCCATAAAAGATTTAATGCATTCATAATCATAATTTATACCTGACTTTCTTCCTTTGTCATTCTCCCAAGCTTCAGTGTTCTCTTGAATACGGTCTAGGAGATCCCATTTAGCTTCTTCCTTCATACGTGTGAATGATCCAGCACAAGAAGCATCTAGTAAATATTTATCATGAAGAGAAAGCCTCGCATAAAAGTTACTTATAATAATATTGTTAGGGAGTTCATGAATAGGACATTTAAGCATTAGTAACTTCAATCTCCTCCAAGCTTGAGATGTACTCTCTCCATCACGAGGCCAAAAGTTATATATCAGATTCCTATCCTTATGAATTTCACTGGGAGGATATAACTTAGAATAAAAGAGAGATGCTATTTCCTCCATTCCATGGATTGTCCATTCTTCAGCAGGTTATACCATTCTTCAGCTCTCCCTTTCAAGGATATAGAGAGTAACTTCTTCACATGTTTAGTTGTGATACCTTCACACTTAAACAACCCGCATAATCCATGGATAAAAAGCAAATGATCACCAGGGTGGATAGTTCCATCCCCTAAATAATAATTATCCATAACACGATCAACAATACTTGTAGGTATCTTAAAAGGATCTATCTCAATAGGTGGTGGTTCATCTACTACCCTAACAGTGGTAGTAGTTTTCCCAAACATAAAACCAAGTGGGTTATCCATATTGGAAACAAAGTAACAAACAGAAATAAAAAGCAATACTCACAGTAGAAGTATTCTTTACTAGTTCCACTCTTCAATAGCGCTTTACTCCCTGGCAACGGCGCCAGAAAATAGTCTTGATGACCCACAAGTATAGGGGGTGTATCGTAGTACTTTCAATAAATAGGAGTGTCGATCCCAACGAGGAGCAAAAGGTGTTGACTAGTGGTATGGAGCATGAAATATCTGTAAATACTTAGCAAACAGATTTTTAGGGGTTTTCTGATAAAGCAACAGAACAAAGTGCAAGTAATAAAGACAAAGAACAACTGCAGCAAGTGGCCCAGTCCTTTCTTAGCAAAGGACAAGCCGGTGGAAATACTTATGAGGACCAAACATTCTCGAGGACACATGGGAATTCTGTCAAGTGCTTTCGCTTCAAATAGCTGAGTACCCTTCTTTGGTGTTGTAAGTGTTGTGTGGGTGAACCTGTGCTAATGTACCGACCTTACTTGGACTAGTACATACTTTTGATTAAACCCCCTGCAAGCATCCGTAATTATATAAAATCAATTAAGATACAAACCTAACCACAACCTTCAACTCTGAGATCCCACGCTCCCTTGTGCAAAGGTGTCCTAACGGGGATTCAGGTTTCTGTCACTCCGGCAACCCCATAATTAGTAGCCAAATACACAATGCACTCCCCTTGGCCCATAAATGGTGAAGTATCATGTAGTCGACGTTCACATGACACCACTAGAAGAATAGCACCACAACTTAAATACTAAACCATTGAATAATATCTCAACACAAATCCACTACTAACAACATGACTTCTCCCATGTTCTCAAGAACTAAACGAACTACTCATGAGACATCATATGGATCAATATCAAAGATGATATGGTAATGGATAACAATCTGAACATAAAAAATAATCCGATGGTTCCACTCACAAGCATCAACTACAATAGTAATCAACACCGGGAAAGTTTCCCCTAAGAACTATACAAGTATTCAACACGATTGTTACAGCGGGATGGAGTGGTGATGATGATGCTGATGGAGATGATGGTGTGGATGATGATGATCCCGATGAAGCCTAGCTTGACGCTGGTGTTGATGGCGATGATCTCCCATCACCGGGAAGGAATTTCCCCGCCAGAAATCTATCTGCCGGAGAGCTCTTTCTCTCTCGGTGTTTTCCTCCCCGTAGAGGCGGCGGAAATATTTCTATGGTCGCTCCCCCGGTATTAGGGTTCCGAGAGGAAGATATAGGCAAGAGTGCGGAGTTGGAGGCCGGCCAGGTGGGCCACACCTGCCCTAGGCGCGGCCCAGGAGGGGCCCATGCCTGGGGGGTGTGGCCCCCCTATGGCCCAACTCCGCCTCCCCTTCTGGCTTCCTTCGTCTTCTGGGAAAATATAATTTTCCAGAATTTTTTTGGTATTTTTCTGATCTTCGCGAAATTGCATCAAAACACCTCTTCTTCCGTCAGAATCCTGACTCCGGTAGTCCATCCTCCAAGAATCATCCAACATGCAAAAACAGAGGAAAAAACATAAGTAAAACCTCATAATAAGACATATATCAATGAATAGAGGCAAATTATGATATAGAATGGTGATGCAAATTGGACGTATTAGAGACACCGACACCATTTGGAACAAATAGTTTCATGCAAAAAAGATTAACAAAGCACAAGAATTTATTTCACTAGACAGCAGAAATGTTTCGAGTGAAATTGCTGAAAGTGTTTCTGCATGTGAAATGAAATACTATCAAGGGGTTATATGTGAATGTTTGTCCATTAAAGTTGTTGGGTATATGCTACAAGGGTATCCTCACAGCATGTCTCTAATCTGGATAACCCGGGTGGCCCACAGTTGGTAGCAAGGCCCATGGCCTGCTGGGCGGCCTAGTTAGATGGATCTAGAAGGGAGGCCCATGACGGATGAAGGAAGGCTACAGAGGAGTCACCGACGTACCCGGAGCCTTGGAGTGCAAGACACGTTAGACTAGTTGTGTACCGTGTAGGACTCTGTAACCTGTCTGGCTAGGACGTTGCCTATAACCCTAGGATCTGGAGACTATATAAGCTGGACCTATGGGAGCCTTTAGGGCATAACCTAGAGAACACAACTCATATCGCACACAACGAACCGATCCCTGTAACTCGGCGTATTGCCATTATAGTGATTTATAGCAGGAGTAGGATCCTGCCACCGTCGTGGGATCTGAACCTGGGTAAGCTGTGTTACCTCGTACCCGCCAACCTTCCTCCATACCCCACATCTCTAAACACGCTTTGTGAGGACCCCTCCATGGCGTACTCGTCGGCAATACCACGACAGTTGGCACCCACCGTGGGGCAAGAGGCACTTCAGGCTCTACAACGGGCGAGGACAAGCCCCAGGGATTATTGAACGTAAATCTATGCACGAACCCATGCAAATAGGCTTAAAAGCAGTGGATAGCCTGGTTCCTATAGGCCGTGGTCAACGAGAACTTATAATCGGGGACAGACAAACTGGAAAAACTGCAAGATCTTTGCGGGAATCAGCGAAACCATAGCCATCGGCCGTGTTCTTTTCTCCAGCAACGTTCCGATCGTCCCTCCTGATGAGTTCTGTATCCTGGCAAAAACGAACCCCACCCACTGCTCGATTGTTCCAATCGGGGACATCCACCTCTTCATTGGCGAAACCGACTAATGCTCTAGTTCCCTGGAAGTCAGAGGAGCGACAAGACCCGCACGGACCGCCTACGGGAAGGATATGTTCGCAGAAGGATCGAAGTCGGATCTCTCTTTGGAGTTTGCCGGCATAGATCGGAAAAATTCAAGAACCACCCAAACCTCCCATGTGCAGGATATAATGGTGGAAGTTCGCTGCAAGTCCGCCGGCTTCGCCCGTGCGTCTGGACAGCAGAAATCCAAGTTCGTCGGCGTGGTGACTATCTTCAATTTGGCGCATTGAGTTCAGAGAGAGGGTGAAAACCCCCGCGATTACCTAGCCAGGTGGCTCCATATACGGGCCGAACTGGAGCACTACCCCAATGATGATGCCATATATCACTTTGTGGAAGGACTGGACCGTGGTACACTTTTGTGGCATACGCTAAGACGGCAGCAGGCCGCGGGTATCCTCACTTTCGAAGGCATGGTTCACACCGTCAACAGCTACGCGGTAGCCGACGCATAAGCTCATGCAGCGCTCACGATTCTACCCGGAGTCCCTCTGCCTCAGCAGCCACCACCGTCGCCTCCGATCATCATCGCCGGGGCCGCACCACCATTTCGAGTCGTCGTCGCTGCTATTGCACCGCCACCGCCCATCACCGAGGAAGCCCCGGCACCCTCCGACTTCGTCTTGGACGCGCTCTACACCGACATCAGCGTGGACTTAGAGGATATAGACTTCAGCCCAGAGGAACTCGACTCTGCCATGCAGGAGATGGAGGAGGACTACAGGCGTGACGAACAGGTTGACAAGGCCATCACATCCCGAGAAGTGTTCGTCGGTATTGGGATCGTGATGGAAGAAGATCAACCCGGACAAGCTCCGCCTAAACCGCTGGACAAGGGGAAGGGACCACCTATTGCTGCCTACAGTGATCGCGCAAAGGCCATGCCCCCTCCTCCTAACCCAGTGCAGTAGCCACAGGAACTCAACCTCGGTCCGAGTAAAAATAGCACCGCAAATCCGCCGCCTTCGGCATCTACGTGCAGCGACCCAGATCACTCCAGCTGATAGAGTGATGTACGTCAACTTACTCGTCGAGCCCATGACTATGGCTCATATACGGAACGTAGTCCATCTTGACGAGAAGCGTCAACAGCTACTGGAGGAAGTGTAGGCCATCACGGAGCAAGGCACAAAGCTGGATCGAGATCTGGCTAACGCGCAGAAGTCAATAGAGAAAGATAGAGCCATGGAGGCCGAGTACAAGACTCTGCTCAAGCAGCAGAAGGCTAAGAAAGCTCCGGCTCGCATCATCAACGATCCTGGTGTAGGCAAAACCTAGGATGGGCTCCCCCGAAGTCGCCACAAGCCAAGCCATACATTGACAACGAAGGCAGGTAGGTCATGCCCACTCCTATTCTCAACCTAGCCGTCACCAAGACCCTTCTGGAGCATGATAGATCACCCATAGCATTGGAACATGTCTATGACCTTGTAGCGAAGGCGGTCAAACAACAGGAAAATGCCACCTCTTAGAGGCTTGAGTCTAATCCATCATATTGGCAATCTAGCAATCCTAAGCTGCCAAGGGACCGATCTCCTCAGGTTGTCGGGTCTCACACGGGTTCATCAAAATGAAGACGGAGGGATGAACGCAACAAGAAGGATGCTATCCCCATATCCTCCAACCACGGAGGTAAGGCTCATTCTCGTCACCCGTCTCCGCCGCCCCGGTCTCCCCGACATCGCGAAGAACCAAGAGCTCACCATCGTACGAGCATGCCTCCACCATCTGTAGGGGTTCGTAGCATGGAAAACAAAAAATTTCTACCGCATGCACACAAACAAGCCAAGATCTATCTACTAGATTGTAGCAACGAGTCGATAGAGGAAGTCACCCTCGAAGATTGCAAAGCGGTTAACGAGAGCAGATTCTCGTGGGTGATGTAGTCGTACACTTGCCGATCTCAAGATCGCGTAGACGATCCTTTCGGCGCTGCGTTCGGGCAGCGCTTCCGCAGACGGTCACACGTTCGGTACTCGAGGAAGACCTTCCTCTCCCTTGTTCCAGCAGGCAGCGGAGGTTGTAGCACTCTCCTCGTGATTCCGGCAGCACGACGGCGTGGTGTCGGAAGTAGAGGGAAGCTCTCGCAGGGCTTCGCCTAAGCCGGAGTGAGTATCGTGGAGTAAGAGAGGGCCTTGGTGATCTACGGTTTAGAGGCACCAAGGGGGGTGGTATAGCCGGCGGCTAGATCTTGGAGAAGCCCCAACTCGGCAACTTGGAGGAGCTCTAGTTGGCGGCAGCACTTGGAGGGTGGTGGCGCCTAGGAGCTAGGGTTTTGGTGTGAGGGGTAGGGGTGCGCCCTACCCATCCTTATATAGGTGGGGAGAGGCGGTTTGGGGAGGAGGGAGTCCTCCCCAACTCCTCTTCATGGCCGGCGGGTGGAGGGAGTTGGACTCCTACCCTAGGTAGGTTTCCTACTCTCCCTCCACCAAGCAATGTTCGGATTTGACTTTTCAAATTGGCGTTTGACTTTCAAACTTGGATTTGATTTCTCTCTTCATATTGCTCAGCCAAGTGAAATAGTACATGATGCAACCATTCCATATTGTCATGAAACATCCATGTACCCTTCCCCTTCCCCTTCCGGAGTGCCGGACCTTCCAGACCCTTCTAGAACATTCCCGATGAAAACACCAAAATCATTTCCGAACTCCAAAACAGGACTTTCCTTATATGAATCCTATTCTCTGAACCATTCCGGATATCCTCGTGATATCCCGGATCCCATCCGATACTCCGAACAACATTCAGTCTCTTTACTCACTTTCCATATCTACTAAACAACATCGAATCCTTAAATGTGTCTCCCTACGGTTCGTGAATTATGGGGACATGACCGAGACACTTCTCCCTTTAATAACCAATAGAGGAATCTGGAAATTCATATGGCTCCCACATATTTCTACGATTACTTTGCGATCGAATGAACCACTTACATACGATACCAATTTCCCTTTGTCTCACGATAGTGTACTTATCCGAGGTTTTGATCGTCGGTATCTCTGCATACCTAGTTCAACCTCATTACTGATAAGTACTCTTTTCTCGTTCCTGTGATATGTGATCCCTTTGAGCCAGTCACATGCTTTCAAGCCAATTGGATGAAATTCCACCGAGAGGGCCCAGAGTATATCTATGCGTCATATGGATGGCAAATCCCACTCTTGATCCATGTGCCTCAACACATACTCTCTGAACACTCAATGCCACCTTTAAAGCCACCCAGTTACGGTGTGGTGTTTGATGTCATCAAAGCATCCTTCCGGTGATGGTGATTAGCATGATCTCATGGTCGAAGGAATTAGGTTACTATGTATCAGAAAGCATATAGCAAATGAACTATATTAAATGACTTGATCTTTATGCTATGCTTAACTATAGGAGTATGTCCATCATATCATTCTCCTAATGATATGACTCTGTTGTTAATAACATCTCTATGTTCATGATCAGGAAACCATGATCATATATTAACCAACAAGCTAGTTTAACAAGAGGCTTTACTAGGGACTCTTTTATGTTTACAAATCACACAAGTATTAATGTTTCCGGTTAATACAATTATAGCATGGTATGTAAACATTTATCATAAGCATGAAGATATGATAATAACCACTTTATTATTGCCTCTTGGGCATATCTGCAACAGTCTCCCACTTGCACTAGAGTCAATAATCTAGTTTCAAACCTTTGTGTATTCAACACCTATGGCTTTCCAGTGTTGTATGTACACGATTGCTAGTGGTCAACTGATCTCCGGATCTGACACTTCCAGGTCCGTGTGTAATTGCATGTCTTTGCGTCTCTACGCGAGATGGCTTTGTATAAATTTGGTCCTTTGGTGAGACCTTTAGTTCTTTGGGGTTAAAACATGTTGATAATATTGTCATACAATATATCTTCATAGTATTATCCCTGTTGTGAACTACACCTAGTTTGATAACAAACTACTTGACACAAATGCCCTCTTTAGCTACTATAACAACAGTCATATACTTAGCCTTTTGTCGTAGTATCTGTCACAATGTCGTAACTTTGGAACTCATCCAAATCCATTATGGAACTTACTTTCCATTATATCGTGCCACCCTTAGTTTAGATTGAGAAAAACTTAATTTGTACTTTGTGACAAAACTAGTATCAATGCAACACTTTTACAATGAACTAACCATCTATTTGTCACCTCTACAAAACAATATATTCTTAGTTCTTCCAAAAGGTTCATAAGAATATCCTTACTATTGTCCAATGATCATCTTATGAATCATTCTGGTATATGCTCATAACATTTAGAGCATAGGACATATCTAGATTTGTACATATCACAGTATGATTGATATAAATACTCTTTGTGATTTCATACATCAAGTATCAATCTATACTTGAATCTTTGTTTCACTTACCAAGTGTTAATACACTTGAATATATCATCAATATTGAACTCATTCAATCCTTTATATGCGACAAGAACCTTTCTTGTAGTTTCTATATTGAACTTATTCAATACATCATCTATGTACTTTTGGCATAACCATATTAGGGTCTATTGATGCCAAATATTTGGTTTTTGCCTAAGTCTTTCATCAGGATGAAATTCTTAATATGTGTTAATACAAGATACATCATTTCCAATCAACAATATGTCTTCCACATAATGTATTAGAAATATGTCTTAGCGATCCCACTTAATTTCTTGCAAATGCAAGCATATTCATCGTCTCTGATGAATTTAAACTCTTTTAACAATTTCATCATGATGAAGATTCCAACTCCGTGATGCTTACTTCAACCATTGAAGTTTGCATATGCTTTTAGCATCCTTTGAATTAACAAAACCCTTTGGACCGTGTTATGCACACGTCCTAGGTAACAATTCTATTAGAAGAACTTGTTTTGTTTATTCAACTATCACATAACAAAATTATATGTAGTGGTTGCTACATTAATCCGTCTAGACTAAATATTGCTATGAAAGATCAAGTCTTGTCATAGTCAACCTTTGAACATTGTTGTGAACTCTTTCCCAACATGTCAACTATTTCATAGATGTGAAACATCCATGTCTATTTCTTTATAGATCCAAACACGACTGTAAGGTCTTACACCTTTCTCGAGGGTCCTTCAAGTTCAAAGCTTGATTTCTCGTGTATGGAACTATCACGGATATTATGGCTCCAAGCCATTTTACGGAGTCAGGGCCCATCATCACTTCTTTGCATGTAGTCCATTCATTACTCTCAAATAATGATTCAACCCTCAAATCTTGGTATTTGATTGTTTACCCGACCTACTTGGTTCAATAGAAATTTTGACCCCCGTAACCACAACCTTTGAGGCACGTGAGCCATGAGCATTGTTGCTGCCTCCAGAACACTTTACGGCGCTGCGCAACTTTGCATATATAGCTAAGATTCTTTTAACCTTATCAAAGTTCTATTGTCCTCCCACTTATCTTTTCACGAAAAATTCCTTCTCAAAGAAACTTGACGTTCTAAACGACAAACACTTTTGTCTCCGATTTTATGGAGTAATACTTAATAGTTATTCAATAACATACAAAGACAGGTTCATCCGACTTTGGTTGCAAACATATTTCTTATGCATAGCATACCAATGTTTAGGAAAGGACAACTTGGGTTTTATATCAAACCATAACTTTATATGGTGTCATTTCAACAGATTATGATGGAGCTCTTTTCAGTGGAAAAACGGTAGTCTCTAAAGCTTTTAATCTTTAAAATATAATGGCAGTTTTATGAATTACACCTTTGATCTTACCATGTCAAACAAGGTTTAATTACATATCTCGAACGTTCCATACTCTTATGGTGTTTCGGGAAATGCAAATCCACGGAACGATTCCTTAAGTCTTAGGTATTATGCTAAACTTGTAATTCAAATATCTTCCTTTATGATCTTATCATAAACTATTTATATTCTTGTTACAATGATTTTGCACTTCATCTTGAAAGTCTTTGAACTTTTCAAATGTTTCATACTTCATCCTTATTAAGTAAATATTCATATATTCACTCAAATTTTCGGAGAAAGCATATGAAGTTGAAATCCATCGCTCTTGACTACACATAATGGACTTCATACAACAATATGTACAAGTTCCAATAAGCTAGTCATTCTTTCCCTTTTTGGCCTATGAACGAAGTTTTAATTATATCTAGGAAAGTTTCACAAGCGTCATTTGATCAAAATCAAAAGACTCAAAAATTCCATCCACATGGAGTTTCTTCATGTTTTCTTTCCAATATAATTTAAACAGCGATGTCACTTCCTAAGTGATCTTTCAATAAATTTGTCTTTCAACATTTTTAGCACTAGTTTTATGGATGTGATTTCTCCAACGAGATTTGTAAATTATCCATCTTTTATGGATTACGGTAATTATTTGAACAACCTTTTTGTTCTCATAATACCTGATAAAACAAATCTTAAAGGAAAGCTTTGATGTTTACCGAGCAACACAATAACCCTTTATTTGTTATCGATGAACATCATAACATATTCTTTTGCTAGTTACTTAGGCCATTCTAGTTCATGAATTATGTTATTTCGTATGATGATTCATACCAACAAATTCAGTATCCAATACTTAAGAACCACATTATTTAACAAGCAAAGAATACAGCCATAACACGTATATCCTCTATATACCTAAACTGAACAATTCTAGTCTTTCCTTTTCTGCCATATATTTATGAGATTCTCTTTCAGTATTTCTTTTTCTGTTTGAAAGAATCTATCAACATCAATAGTGGAGCCATATACATGACACATAGTCCAAAGCATGTATAGTTAAATACCAATGTCTTTGGTCTTGCACTTTGAAGTAGATCACCATCATCAAATGTTTGGTGTTCTTTCAAATTCCTTTATTTAGTAATCTCTTGGTGTAGTAAACATTTTACCTACATCAAATATTCACCCTTATCATGGAATTATTCATGATCAAGCTACTTTTAGCTTATAACGGTGAATCACGAGTATAATGTTACTCTCCAAAACCTTTTGGAGGATTAGGACAACTAGTGTCTCCAACTTTTTGCAAATTCTCATCAAATATGAGAACATAAACTTTGCCATATTATACTCTATCATGTTGTAACCAAAACATCATTTCAGATATCGCAATATCTTCCATACATAATGGTTTCTGAAACAACTCTTTCAACTCCTAGATTACCTTGATATTGAAACTATCTTTCGAATATCAAGATTCACGGAGATAAACATGATACTTATATACTAACACTGGAATTGTTACTCTTGATTTAATACCAACTATTAAACTTCACGGAGTAATCGAAACTTACTGAAAGTTTGCAATGGGACTTTTAAACTTTAGATTAACACTTTAAAACAATACGATACCAGTTCGTAAAGTAACTAACCAGAATTCTATAGTTCTATCATCTCAATTATAACTAAGCGCAAGGTGGTAAACGGATGCCAATGACTACAACAACTATGCAAATTCACTTTTATTTAATTTATGATAAATAGTGTTCAACTTTTAATCATATTGCTATTGAATTCCCACTCAAAACAATATCCCTCACATTGTTTTAGTGATTACATGAACCAAATCCACCATATCAAAACCGATCATCACGAGAGTTGATGTAGCTTCAATGGCGAACAATCAACATGTTCATCATATCTACTATATGACTCATGCTTTACCTTTCGGTGATCCGTGTTCCGAGACCATGTATGTACATGCTAGGCTCGTCAAGATCAAACCTTAGCTTCCGCATGAGCAAATCTGGCTTGCTCACGTTGTATACACTCACAGAATCTAACACACCCGATCATCACGTGGTGCTTCGAAACAACGAGCTTTAGCAACGGTGCTTACTAAGGATGAACACTTTAAAACTTGAAATTGTGTGCTTGAGGGATCATCTTATAATGCTACCGTCGTGAACTAAGCAATACAAGATGCATAAAAGGATTAACATCACATGCAATTCATAATATGTAATATGATATGGCCTTTCTTCTTGTGCTTCCGATCTCCATCTTCAAGCACGAACATGATCTACATCATCACCGGTGTGGTGTCAAGGTCAATGGCGCCGTTTCATGGTTATCTTCCACCAGCATCGACTATTACAACTACTTTGAATAATAGACACGCAGGACTTAACGGAATTAAAAGACAACCATATGGCTCCTGCCGGTTGCCGACTTACAATGAGGAACATTGCATACATCATATATAATCACAATCATGGCCATATCACATCACAGCACACCCCTGCAAAACAAAGTTAGACGCCTCTAATTTTCTTTCCATGTTTTATGTAGTTTGGGGCTTTCAATAAGTGTCGTTCTAACTTACGAACAAGAACTACAACGTTGATGTTTGAACTATTAAGTGCCCGTTGTAAATTGAATCTATACTATGATGGGAGAGACAGACACCCGCAAAGCCACTTATGCAATACAAGTTGCATGTTGAGCGTGGAGCAAGTCTCATGAACGATGTCATATAAGGTTAGCCCAGGCCGCTTCATCCCATCATACCGCAAGATGAAAAGTACACAAAAAGCAATTGATAATAAAAGCACCACCGCCATAATGAAAATTGTGTTCTACTCGTGCAACAGATCTACATATACACACGGCTCTGATACCACTGTAGGGGTTCGTAGCATGGAAAACAAAAAATTTCTACCGCATGCACACAAACAAGCCAAGATCTATCTACTAGATTGTAGCAACGAGTCGATAGAGGAACTCACCCTCAAAGATTCCAAAGCGGTTAACGAGAGCAGATTCTCGTGGGTGATGTAGTCGTACACTTGCCGATCTCAAGATCGCGTAGACGTTCTTTCTAGCGCTGTGTTCTGGCAGCGCTTCCGCAGTCGGTCACACGTTCAGTACTCGATGAAGACCTTCCTCTCCCTGGTTCCAGCAGGCAGCGGAGGTTGTAGCACTCTCCTCGTGATTCCGGCAGCACGACGGCGTGGTGTCGGAAGTAGAGGGAATATTTCGCAGGGCTTCGCCTAAGCCGGAGCGATTATGGTAGAGTAAGAGAGGGCCTGGGCAATCTACGGTTTAGAGGCACCAAGTGGGGTGGTATAGATGACGGCTAGGGCTTGGAGAAGCCCCAACTCGGCGACTTGGAGGAGCTCTAGTTGTCGGTAGCACTTGGAGGGTGGTGGCGCCTAGGAGCTAGGGTTTTTGTGTGAGGGGTAGGGGTGCGCCCTACCCCTCCTTATATAGGTGGGGAGAGGCGGTTTGGGGAGGAGGGAGTCCTCCCCCAACTCCTCTTCATGGCCGGCGGGTGGAGGGAGTTGGACTCCTACCCTAGGTAGGTTTCCTACTCTCCCTCCACCAAGCAATGTTCGGATTTGACTTTTCAAATTGGCGTTTGACTTTCAAACATGGATTTGATTTCTCTCTTCATATTGCTCAGCCAAGTGACCTAGTACATGATGCAACCATTCCATATTGTCATGACACATCCATGTACCCTTCCCCTTCCCCTTCCGGAGTGCTGGACCTTCCAGACCTTTCTAGAACATTCCCGGTGAAAACACCAAAATCATTTCCGAACTCCGAAACAGGACTTTCCTTATATGAATCTTATTCTCCGGACCATTCCGGATCTCCTCGTGATATCTCGGATCCCATTCGATACTCCGAACAGCATTCGGTCTCTTTACTCACTTTCCATATCTACTAAACAACATCGAATCCTTAAGTGTGTCTCCCTACGGTTCGTGAATTATGCGGACATGACCGAGACACTTCTCCGATCAATAACCAATAGAGGAATATGGAAATTCATATGGCTCCCACATATTTCTACGATTACTTTGCGATCGAATGAACCACTTGCATACGATACCAATTTCCCTTTGTCTCACGATAGTTTACTTATCCGAGGTTTTGATCATCGGTATCTCTGCATACCTAGTTCAAACTCATTACTGATAAGTACTATTTTCTCGTTCCCGTGATATGTGATCCCTTGTGAGCCAGTCACATGCTTGCAAGACAATTGGATGACATTCCACCGAGAGGGCCCAGAGTATATCTATCCTTCATATGGATGGACAAATCCCACTCTTGATCCATGTGCCTCAACACATACTTTCTGAACACTCAATGCCACCTTTATAGCCACCCAATTACGGTGTGGTGTTTGATGTCATCAAAGCATCCTTCCGTTGATGGTGATTAGCATGATCTCATGGTCGAAGGAATTAGGTTACTATGTATCAGAAAGCATATAGCAAATGAACTATATTAAATAACTTGATCTTTATGCTATGCTTAACTATAGGAGTATGTCCATCATATCATTCTCCTAATGATATGACCCTGTTGTTAATAACATCTCTATGTTCATGATCAGGAAACCATGATCATGTATTAACCAACAAGCTAGTTTAACAAGAGGCTTTACTAGGGACTCTTTTATGTTTACAAATCACACAAGTATTAATGTTTCCGGTTAATACAATTATAGCATGGTATGTAAACATTTATCATAAGCATGAAGATATGATAATAACCACTTTATTATTGCCTCTTGTGCATATGTCCAACACCATCCGCGTCCGATAAACAACCGTGACAAGCGCGAGGAGTCGCAGGAGGGTAACAGCAAGAAGGCTAACCCACCGCCACCTCCGCCTCCGTCACCACCTAGAAGCCACCATGGCGGAGGAGGCCTGCGTCGTTCACGCAGCCCATCCTCTAATGGCAAGAAGAAAAGAGCAAGCCCGGAGCCATACAACGCATGTTCACGCCTGGACAAGATTCACGAGGCTCGGGAAGGACCATACCTAGGACCATGTTGCTTTGGACCTGTAATACGGACCGTAACTTACCCCAAGGGTTTCCGGATAGACAAGACCATCAAGCCCTATGACGGCACCACCAAGCCAGCTACGTGGTTGCAGGATTATGGCAATGCGGTGGAGATCGCCGGGGGTAACCTCAATGTTGCCGTCAAGTACCTCCCACTGATGTTGATGGGCACGACCCGCCAATGGATCGATGACTTGCCGGAGAAGTCCATCTGCAACTGGTTGGACATGCAAGAAGCGTTCACCAAAAACTTCGAGGGTATGTATAAGCGTCCCTGCACTGTTGGCGATCTACAGTGGTGCGTGCAAGAGAAAGACGAGTCATCTCGCACATACCTCTCCCGTTGGCTGGATACGAAGAATTCCTGCGCAGGAGTGCATGATCAGACTGCCATGGCAGCCTTCATCGATGGGTTGGAAAAAGGTACATTGCTCCAACATAAGTTGAAGCGCCTACAGGACAATCACAGGCTAGATCTCAACCAGATGATCTAGCTGGCCAGTGAGTTCGCGGCTGCCGACGACGATGCTCGCGGCTCGTTGCCGGCATTAGCCATTCCAACCCAAGCTAAGAGGAACAACAACACAAAGAGGAAGAACCCGCCTGAAGAAAATCAAACCTCCAACATGGTCGCCATGAATTTTGCGGGACAAGGTGATAGCGCACAGCGTGGCTGAGGACGGGGGGCTGGTCGTGGACAGCAGCGAGGTAGTGAAACTACCTCGGCAGCACTCCGCGTTCCCCAAACGTACGAGGAATACCGTGATATGCCATTCCTTGTACACCTTGACGCCAACGGCAAAGCCACTCACACCAATCGCCACTGCAAGTTCGTCAACGACCTCAAGGAGGACCCGGAGTCCGGATACAAGCGAAGACGGAAGAACAGACCACGAGGCAAAGGCAAGGGGAATAAGAAGGAAGAGGAGTCCAAGGATTCAAGTGACATGGACGAGGATGTTGACCCCAAGCACGCCGACAAGGGCGATGGAAAGGGAAAGAACCCCTTTGAGAAAAAGGCTGTTGTCTATCACACTTTCCTTGGCACCCCTACTGTCCGGCAACAAAAAACCTCCATGAGGATACTGATGGCCACCCTACCCCCAGTTCCCCGGTACCTGCGCTGGTTAGAGATTCCAATCACTTGGGACAGGAAGGATCACCCAGACCTCATTCCAACGGAGAACCAGTACGCCATGGTCATCAACCCTTTGATTGACGACAACGAGTTCACCAAGTGCATGGTGGACAGTGGAAGCAGCATCAACATCATGTACCTGGATACACTGCACAAGATGACTCGAGGGAGGCTAACCTAAGGCGGACCATCACCGTGTTTCATGGCATAGTTCCTGGCAGGGATGCTCGGTCCCTTGGGTGCATCACACTTCAGGTCGCTTTTGGCGATGTTAATAATTACCGCCAAGAACGCATGACCTTTGAGGTGGTCCCCTTCAAGAGCGTGTACCACGTCATCTTCGGACGCGACATCTTCCATGCCTTCATGGCCAAGCCATGCTTCGTCTACAACAAGCTCAAGATACCCAGACCAAAAGGTGTCATCATCGTATCCGGAAGATTTACCAAGGCAAGGGACTGCAAGATTAGAGAAGCAGCCTTTGCAGAGTGATACATCGGAAACGTATCTATAATTTTTGATGTTTCATGCTTGTTAGTATCTACTTTGCTTTGCTTTGTCTACACTTTGAGGTGCTTTTTACATGTTTTCTGGTACTAACATATTAACAAGTTGCCACAGTGCCAGTTGCCTGTTTTTGTTGTTTTTGGTTTTAGAAAAGCTAGTAAAGAAATATTCTCAGAATTGGACGGGACAAACGTCAAAGTCAATAACTTTCCATGAGGAACAAGAAGTCCAGAGGGGAGACAGAGAGGGGTGCCAGGGCACCCAGACCCCCTAGGCGCAGGTGGGCCCTGCCCCACTCCTAGGAAGGGTGTAGGGCCCCTGTCCACCGCCTCGGCCTCCCCCTTAACCTATAAGAAGCCCCCGATGCAGAAACCCTAAGCAACCCGATCAAATCTCCACGAAACCGTCTGTAGACACCGCCACCATCGTCCCTAGATTGGGGGGATCTGAAGTTCTTCTTGGCACCCTGTCGGAGGGGAGATCATCCCGGAGGCCTTCTCTCCGGTATGATGCGTGAGTAGTTCCACCTTGGACTATGGGTGCATGTAGTAGCTAGATGGTTGTATCTCCTCCTTTGTGCATTCGTGTATAGATCTTGTGAGCTCCATTCATGATCAAGATCTAATATATTTCTAATCACGCATGTTATGTTTGCGGGGATCCGATGGATATTGAGATTATTATGTTGGTTTGATTAATGGTTTTGTCTTTATGATTCTATCATGTATGTGTTGTTTATGATCTTGCATTATCTCCGTTGTTAGTGGCTATCTTGTCCAAGTAGTTGCTAGTGACTCCAAGAGGGAGTATTTATGCTCGATAGTAGGTTCATGCCTCTAGTTTCCAAGGGAAGTGACAATAATCTTTTCGGTTGTAGATGTGCTGTTGCTACTAGGGTGAAAACAACGGTCTCTTGTTCATGGAACATGTGGACTGTTTATCTTACACACTTTGCTTAAAGCAGTTGTGTGTTGCTTTCAACTTAATACTGGAGGGGTTTCGGATGATAACCTGAAGGTGGACTTCTAGTCATAGATGCAGTTGGATGGCGGTCTATGTACCTTGTTGTATTGCCCAATCGAATCTCATAGGATCTTTCTGACTAGTAATTGCATTGTTATGCCTTGCTCAGTTCATGTCAATTGCCCTGCTGTAATTTGTTTACCCTTCATGCCATGTTGTTTATCTAAGGAGAGCACCTCTAGTGAACTATGGACCCCGGTCCAATCTTTACCATTGATACATCTTCCACTGTTACTTGTTTACTTGATGCAAACCATTACCTTCCACACCATACGTTTAATCCTTTCTTACAGCAAACCGGTGAACTTGACAACCTCACTGATTCGTTGGGGTCAAAGTCTTGAGTTTGTGTTGTGCAAATTTCCACATTGCTTGCAACACCTTTGAGACATTTCCTTCCTCCTTATGGTTCGATAACCTCGGTCTCTACTGAGGGAAACTTGCTGCTATGCTCTTCAGACCTTGCTCTTAGGGTTACAACAAGGTGCCACATCGAGCACCATCAAAGATTTCTGGCGCCGTTGCCGGGGAGGCTAAGGACGTCTCCACAAGGAGAGTCCTCCACTTCCTTTCTCTTTACTTTGTTTTTAGTTTGCTTTGTTTCTTTTGCTTGGTTTTGTTTGCCTCTTTTAAAAAAACAAAAAATAGTCTAGTTTGGTTTGCTTTCTTTATTCAAAAACACAAAAAAATTAGTTCCTACTCTAGTTGCTACCATGTCTGGTTTCGGACCAACCTTTATTTCCCCTATGGTAGAAATCTCCACTTTTAAGCAAAAAAGTGAAGAAAGTTTTAAAGAATCTTGGTCTAGAATCTCTGATTTTCGGAGGGAAACTGAGCCTAAGGTGAGCCTTAGCTTGGTTATTGATAGTTTCTACCACGGTATTGCTGTTAGTTATAGATATGCTTTGGATGCTATGGCTGAGAAAGATTTCTTTCTATGTACTGAGGATGAAGCTTTTGATGCCATAAAGGAATTAATCATGATTTATGGTACACCTGGCAAGTCTGATTCCTCTTTCATAATTATTTTTGCTAGGTTGAACACTCTTGAGACCGGTATTGCTGCTATGAATAGTTGCTATCACACGCTTAGGGCTTACCATGATTATGTTCCCATAAATTCTGAGCCTTCAAAGTGGTTTCCCACAATCAAAGACTCAATAATCACTACACTTTTTGATGCTCACTGTGATATCATGTCTGAATTTTGTCTCATGCCTAAAGATATTTATGATTCCTTGAGTCTTTGGGGGCTTACTGAAGGAGGAGAGGAAATATCTCTTCCCAACAATGCCACTATATTACCCATTGGAATAGTTGAAGGTGTGTTTAAAAAATCTCAGGGAAAATGGTGACTACTGATTATCTTGTTATTGAATGTGTAGGCAATGGACAGATCACACTTGGAAGATCTCTACTGAAATACCTTGGGGCAGTGATAGATGTGGGAAAAGACATCATGCATTTTGCTCCTCCGATAAGCAATCACATCTTCACTAAGGAAAAGAAGAAAGGTAAGAAAGGAAAGAACAAGAAGGTTGCTTCTTCATTTGAAAATACTTGATTCTTGATGCTCTCTTTGACTTCAATTCATATTTCTTATGTGAGCATCTTCTCAAGCTATCATGCCTAACTTAAAGGAGTTAAAGAAAAGTACTTGTTGGGAGATAACCCAAGAGTTTACTTGAGTCTTGGAAGTTATTACTTCAGTAATGATCTCTCTTTATCCTTTTTGTTTGCTTTTTTGTGCGAAGAATGACCTCTAATGAGAGGGAAGTAAGATTTGGGGAGTTGCTGTCCCGAAATAGATTTATGTCCTCCACCAAAAAATATTCGTGAGGAGTATATGTAACTCGGATTGAGCTCAAAATTTACGAATAAATCCCCCAGTATGTTAGCTAACTTTAGTTAGTTCAACACTTTTTGATTTGAGCAACAGAAGATGTTCAAAAAAATTGGTTTTTGCCTGCTAGTCTGTTTGACAGATTTCTGCCATTATTTGCATTTGCTTCTTATTGATTCCTTTTTGAGTTATCTTTTGGGGAATTGAGCTTTTTGAAGGAGTTACTACATTAGCTTGTGTTTTTAGTGAAAAGCCTTGATATTCCAAAGCTTTGCCAGAGGTCTAATATCTTTTGAATACACTAATGTTGCTAATGAAGATTGTGTGAAGTTTTGTATGAAGGAAAAATTTTAGGTGTAGAGAGAGAATGATGCAATGAGATGAAGAATGGAAAAAAGATCAAGCTTGGGGATGCCACCATATGTGTCACCCCAATAAATATCCAAGAGGTACAAGCGTCAAAGCTTGGGGATGCCCAAGGCATCCCCTTCTTCATCAATAAAAAGCTCAGGTCTGTCTAGACACTTCATTTTTATTATTTCCTGCACAGTTGTGTTGTTATTGGAGTGTCTTAGTTTTTGTTTGCTTTGCTTAGTTTTTTTTAGTTTTCTTGAGTAGTTTGGACCCCCGCTTTGACTGTGTTTTGTTGAAAATAAGTTGCTTGGTGTTGGAAAGGAGTAGTAAGTTCTTGCTTGAAGTGCAAGAGGAGCTTGCATTGACCGTGACTTAGAATTTAGCATGGCATGATAGGTGTTGTTCTAACCTTATGCTTAGTGATTATTCTTGTAGCATGGCTTGCTCCAAGTCATTCGGATTGCTTAGTGTGCCTTGAAGAAATTATGCGTTGTTTTAGCATGCAAAAGCATAGTATTGTGGTATTCTCCTTTAATGCTTTGTTTGGGTTGACTTGGCACATGCTCACACCATGTTATGACTATGACAAGTCACCATAGCCTCTATGATCATTTAGTCCTTGACTTGTAGTACCACTCTATGCTTTGATTAGTAATGCTTTGTTGCTCTGCATGATTATGGCCATTATTGCTCTCTTAATTGGTTGCTCCCAGTCTTTTGCTAGCCTCTACTTGTATGAGTAAGCTCTACTCATGCTTCCAACTCCCAAGAAACCAAGTTATTCCACAGTGTCCACTATAAACTCCTATGCATGGTGTGTTACACCATTCCAAGTATATTCTAGTTTTCAGCTATCTTCCAATTAAAAACTATTTTGTGATGTGAAAACTTAGTGATTAAAGCTCTCACGAACTAGATGGCACACTTTATATTCTTTGCCCCTAATAAACTTGAACCATTGTGGCGCTATGTTGTATATGCTTGCACTTATACGTTGGAATTAGCAGAACCATGCTATCATGGGGAACGTTTTCGACATTGCACTTGTACTTTGTACTCAGTTGATATCATGATCTTTTGTCTGTGGATGTCACCGGTGTGAAATAAAGAGGGACCTTGTAAGTCCATGGAGTTTGTATTCTGTGTTAGAGAAACGCCTAGGCCGCTAGCCTAAGCCATGCCTAATCATGGTGGAAACTTGCAGCATCACCATAGTGAGCTATCTATGAAGCATCCTCAATAAAAATCTATGCATATAGTAAATAAAAAGATCTCCGAGATGCTCATTGTCTGTTTGCCTTGTCATTTTGGTTATGGGAAAGATCATGTACCATGTGCAAGGGGTACCCTGTTGGCGGTTCTCAATGATATGCAAATACTTACAATGACAAGAACTTGCCTGGGCCTGAAGTTGAGTAGCATGAGGTGTGGCCCTCATATTCAAGGGACTTGAGATTGCCAGCTTATACTTCATCAATCATATACTCCCTAGTTTGTTCACTTTAACCTTAATCACTTCAAGATGCTTATGATAGGGGCAATGAGGGCTGAAAGCTAACAAGTACCATAATTTTTGGAAGCTCTTTTTGAAACTTGAAATCCCTGCTTCCTTTATAAAAAGGCCTTTCTTCCACCACTATTGAGTCTCCACCTACTACCTTTATGCACAATTAAGAGAGCATACTTGTCATCCTGTGTGCAGTGTTCCAAAGCTTATTGATTGATGCATATTGTCATATTACTTGTTCTTGTGCTATATGTTTCTAGTCACCCTTGTGAACTTTGAAGGTGTCCTATGCATCTATATTTCTACTCTATGAGGGACAAGCTGATTGCCACTATGCTATGTTTTCTGTATTTGAAACAAACAAACATTTTTTAATGCATGTTATTCATGATCTTTGTTTGTAGCCTTTCATGATGCATGCATAGTTACTATGTCCTACTGTTAGAACTCCATTCTTTCATGCACATGTTTAGAGTTCTTTGATCCCAGCTTTCAATGCTTGCAAATGGTTGGATCTTTATTATGAGGGTGCATGTCACCTCAAAAATTATTCTTTTTATCACTTACCTACTCGAGGACGAGTAGGAGTTAAGCTTGGGGATGCTTGATACATCGGAAACGTATCTATAATTTTTGATGTTCCATGCTTGTTAGTATCTACTTTGCTTTCCTTTGTCTACACTTTGAGGTGCTTTTTACATGTTTTTTGGTACTAACCTATTAACAAGTTGCCATAGTGTCAGTTGCCTGTTTTCTGCTGTTTTTGGTTTCAGAAAAGCTAGTAAAGAAATATTCTCGGAATTGGACGGGACAAACATCAAAGTAAATAACTTTCCGTGGGGAAAAAGAAGTCCAGAGGGGAGACGGGTGCCAGGGCGCCCAGATGTAGAGGTTCCAACCTTTAATAAGGTAGAGATCCCTGTGTTTACAATGCTAGTCCCTGGTTCAATAGCTAGCTGTAACATCCCTAAAATCATGTTTCAAAACTCATGCATATCATACATGCATCCATGATCATGTAGAGTTCATTTCAAAAATCAATTCAAAAACAGGAGCAGATGAGCTCATTATTTTATGTGATCAGCATTAAATCAAATGCTACTCTCCATTGAGATATTGTTGTTCATGAATCAAACCTTGTTACTCTCAGATTGTTTTGCTTGATTGCTAGAGCATAAACCAAAATTTACAAAACAAATATGGATTTTGAAACCAAATTCAAAACTTGATCAAACCAAGTGCAATGTCACTGTTTATTATATTTGATCAAAAGAACCAAGCTTGTACAGAGAGACCACATGTTTTTATGCCCAGAAATATGAATATTTCACTCTACAAAAATCCTGAAAAGGTTTGAATTCAAATAGCTTTTGAAATCATTTGAAAATGATTTATGAAAATGCAAACAGAAATAGAAAAGAAATAAAGAAATAGGAAAAGGCCAGCGCCAGTCATTTGGCCCAATAGAGAAACCAGCCCACTAAGCCCACCCGGGGTTTTCCCCTCTCTCTCACACGCACTCACTCGACCCTGCGCTCACTGATCAGTGGCCCCATCGCCACGTCGTCATCGTCTTCCCCAAATCCCGCGCGAGGAACACGTCGCCGCCCGTTTCTTCCCCGCCTCTGCCCCAATTGAAATCCTTTAATTGGCGATGAATGCGTGTGAGATTCTCGCCCCTGCTCTGGCTACTTAAACCTCTTCCCCTCGCGACCATTTCCCCCAACCAAGCTAGCCAGGAGCGCCACCAGGCTGCCAGTATTTGCCCTCGCATCGCCGCAGTACCGACGACCTCCGACGACCAATCCCGGTGAGCTCCGTGCGCGCCTTCCTCTCTGGTTCACGCGAGCTGCTTCGCAACCTTCTTGCGGTCCTTCTGACATCTTTAGTTCCTCCTGTACTGCCCCAGGTCGTCGACTATAACGAGCACCGCAAGTTCCCGACGCTGTCTCCAACTCCGGCAAGAAAATTCGGTGAGAATCGACCGCCCCGTGCCTTCCCTTTGAAACTATCATGTTCGCCTGATCGATGCGCACCCGCTGATGCCCTCCATTTGTGTTAGGGCGGATCAGAACGTCGCCAACGTCGCCGTCCACCCAAGCCCGACGATGTCCTCTACTCCGATGAGCTCCCACGGCCACTGCAGCACGCCCCTTCGCCAACCGAGCATGCGTTGAGCATATCCACGTCGCGGCAAATCTGGTGAGCATCCTCCCACCTCCTCGGGCGACCTAGTTCGCTGGCTCCACCATTGTCAGAGCGCGCCGCCTCCTGTCGCTGCCGCCAGCGCCGCCACTTGTTGGTCAAGTGCTGAGCGCCGTTAGATTTAGATCTAGTGGTCATGATAGATCATAGGCGAAGCGGTATGTTTCAATCAGATCCACGCGATTAAGTTAGATCCAACGGCTCAGAAGCGTGATCCGTGACGGTACCAAGCCGATTAAAGCCGCAGCGTGCTTAGGTTTCGTTTTAAAATTTTGAATTAGATCTATTAGATGTTTGATTTTGTTTTAATCATAACTTTCGATTCCCACGTCCAAATTTGACAAATTTTATATCAATGGAATCAGGAGAGAAAGCCCTTTCTATATATGTAATGTGTTTAATGTTTTGCTTCTGTTAAAATGGTTATTTTTACAGAAACATGTGTAGGCCTATTTTGTGTATATTAATTATTTGAGAAATGTTTTAATGTTCAAATAAAGTTTGTTTGGCAAGTTTTTAACTTGTTTATGAATCAGTACTGTGCACTTGTCATGTTTGGTATAGAAAATCATCACATATCATATTGCATGCATCCATATATTTTTACTTGTATCTATTTTGTATGTGATTTTGTGCTATCATTTTATGTGTATATTTTGGTGCAAATAGTGATTGTGATTGTGAGGATTGTAGCTACTCTCCAAACTACCAAGGCAAGTGGTGCTTCATGATTTTATACCTATGTTTTTCAAATATGCATTAGAAATATTTTGCTAGACTTGCATGGATAATTTTTGGTCTTTATATGCTATGCTTGGGAAATCCTAGTAGTTGTAGAATTGCTAGAAATTTCTAAGTTAAGATGTTTATCTATGCTATGCTTAGCCTAGCTAGTAGCAACCAAGGGTGGTGAATTATTCATGCTATGATAAAATATTTCTAAGTCTTTGGACTTGTGTTTTTGCTAATAAAACAACTAAGTGAATGAATCACCTGGGTGGAATGGAAGGAATGGTTTATGTTGAGTGGTTACGCAAGGCCCATTTCTATGGTTTACCTTGTGTATCTCACTTGTCGAAAGCCACCCAGGAACAAAGGGAATTGAGAGGCCAAATGTTAAGAAGCTTCTAGTGCAGCCACTTGGCAATATGGGCTCCGCTTGGATCACATAGGTTGCAATAACTTAGCCATTTGGACAGTTGGTGGTAGTGGGATGATAGGTTGGAGCGCGTCCATTTGGTCTAAGGGAAGGCTTCGAAGGTCTGTCTTGGTGAAAATCAAGTCTTGTGGGGAAAGTGCACAACCACTGCATATGGAAGAATCTAAGTACTTAGCCATGTCCCTGGTATTGGACAATTTGAGCATCAAGACATGGAAGCTATCAAGAATCTCCTCATCCCAATTTCTAAGTAAAACTTGTGGTTGAACAAGGGTGAAGGACCCCAATGTCTATTGGTGGTTCCTTGGAAAAAGTTTTTGACAAAGAAAAACTTAGTGTTTTCAACTGATAGGCAAAACCTATTTTGAGCAAAGCAAGCCTAAGCTACACTTAGCCAAAATGCATATAGTATTTAGTCCACCAATATTCTACTAAGGTATCACCTGCCAATACTATTCCAATGTATTCACCCACTGTGGCTGTAACTTGTGATGTTGCTGGATATACTGATGATGATTAGGAGTCATGAGTCTACACTCAACATGCTTGCCTGTGGCACATGAAGATGAAGACTTATTTATCTTATTATATATTTGAACTCTTGTATTAGGCCTGTGGCCATGGAGTTGTAAAAGACTATGTTTGTCTCTGGATTGATATGTAATAATGACCTTTGTTTCTGTGTACTTCATCTTAAACTGTGGATGCTAGCATTGATCCAGGGACTAGCATTGCAATCACATGGATCCTTTCCTTTACAAAGGAGGGATCTTACAGATGGTATCAGAGCACTGTGTTGCCTGTAGGATTATGACCTTAGGATTGGAAACCACTAAGGAATTTTTTTCAACAACTTCCACACTTGTCTTTTCTTCTCGTAAACTTTTCTAATCTTCTCTCTCATCTCTATTTGTAGATGAACTCCATCAACAAAGCCGTAAGGAAGGGACCACTCATGACTATGACTTTGGAATGTGAGACAGAATTCCCCAAGGCTCTCAAGGACCTCATGGTTGCAATGGGGATACATGGTGCAGCTGTGTACAAAGGTTTTCCTATGATGGATGAAGGAGTTGAGTACTGGTGGGTGCAACTTCACTTGTATAAAAACAAGGAAGACAACCACAAGGAATCAGGATTCTGCATGGTCACCAATTCAGTGGTGCACACTACATTCTTTGATTCAGCAAGGGATGCAGCTTGGAAGGCCATCAAAGAACTTGGTGATAGAGTCAAGTGCAGAATGCTCAACACTCAGAATGACCTAAAGGAAGAAAAGAAACATACCCAAGAGTTGGAGGCTACCAACGAAACCTTAAGGGAAGACATTATAGACCTAGTAATGGAGTCATGTGCTCTAGATAGACAGATTGCTTCTAGAAATTTCCTGTTAACCAACTTGGCAAGTGAGTTGGGATTGTAACGTACTTCGTTAGTTGGACCACCACTTAACCATTTATTTTCCGAAATGTTGCTTCAAATAAGTTGAACCTTGGAATGTTTGTAATGGTTTCATGTATGCCATGATTTGTGTGTTTGATTTCCAAAGTTATGCATGTGATGCCTTGTCTTGTGATTTGTCTTAAATTGTGTTGATTCTAACTTTTCTATCTTATTAAATAGATGCCTAATGTTACCATCAGCACGGCTGAAGAGTTCAAGGGAACTCGTTTTGGCCCTCGTATTATTGAGCTCACTAGTTTGCTCAATCTCCCTCTTCCTACCATCATGGTGCTTCCATTCACCAAGTTTGAGAGGAAAGACCTTTGGGGCTTCAAGGTCAATCATCCCGGAGGCCAGACTGAGCCTACCACGGAGGCTATCATATTCAAGCTCATGCACGATGACAAGGAGAGAGGCCTTGAGGTAGTCATGCAGGACTTGATTGGACGTCTGTTAGGGAGACACTCTCGACAGGTTAGAGGTACTCACTTCCACACCTTCGGTAGACGTGATGAGGATGGTGAGGCCATTGACTTCGAGGATACTTGAGGGAGACAATGAGCGATTATCTATACCTCGAGGACTTAGAGGTTCTTCTTAGGCACATGGACACTGATAGGACCAACGTCATGCTCGGCAATGACGAACTCCAGGTGCAGCTTCGTGAGAAGGACAAGCTCTTCGCGGAGCAAGATGAGATAGTCAAGGAGATGGAGACCAAATTCGAGATTCAGGACAGAAAGTTCAAGAGTCAAGAGAAGCGAGTCCAAGATAGGAACAAGAGGATTCGAGACATGACTGCAGAACTGGAGGCCAAGGACTTCGAGCTCGAGCATCAGCAGACTGTGATTGAGAGGCTTCGTTCTCAGAAGAGGGCTCTCAAAGCCAAAGTAGAGACCTTGACCACCAATGTCGAGGAATACAAGACCTCTATGGAGAATGCAGGTCTTACATTTGTTGAGGAGGAGGTTGATGCCGAGGAGTAGTGATGACTACTCATTTATCATTTATTTATCATGCTTTTTATTGAGTCGCAATGATCATCCAACATGTGGATGGCTTGCTATTGGTGTGTTTACTTTTCCAAAACTTATTGTCTGTGTTGTTGAACTTTTATTTCTATGATGCATGTTTGTTGTGATTTGCTAAGTGATGTATTGTGCATGTTAGCATCTATGGGTATCTCATTCTTATCTCTATTGAACAAACCACAGATGCCTCCCCGACGTGCCAATCCCAACCCCAACAACAACAACATCACCCCTAAGATGCAGCAAATGATGACAACTCAGACTCAGCTGATGCAAATGATGACTACATTCATCCAGAATCAGAACAACAACAACAACAACAATAACAACAACAACAAACAGAACAACCCACCGGGTTTTGACATGCTTACCAGGTTCTTAAGATTGAGGCCAGCAAAGTTCTCAGGAACTACTGATCCTATGGTGGACAATTATTGGCTACGCTCTGTGAACAAGGACTTGGTAACAGTTGGCTGTACTGATGAAGAGAAAGTCAGATTTGCAGCTCACTTGTTGGAAGGACCAGCAGCTACTTGGTGGGATAATTTCCAGATCGCCACTCCCATTGCAGATGTGACATGGGCTATATTTGAAGATGGTTTCCGTACTGCTCACATCTCATCCGGAGTGATGAGCTTGAAGAAGAAAGAGTTCCATAACCTGAAGCAACGCCACCGCAGCATGGCTGAATATATTGAAGAGTTCAACAATCTGGCACGTTATGCACCTGATGAAGTTGACACTGATGCTAAGAGGAAGGAAAAGTTTCTTGAAGGGTTGAATGATGAATTGAACCTGCAGTTAGTTGTGGCATATGTTCCCACATACCAGTCTCTTTGTGACAAGGCTGCTATTTTGGAGAACAAGATGAAGCAAGTTGAAAGTAGGAAGAGAAAGCACTCTGATAAGCACAGCTCGGGATCGTCTCACAAGCGTTCCCATTATGATGATAGTGGGAGTTCAGGATCCCACAAGCATGGGAAATTCAACAAGCACCACAACCACAACCGTCATCATGACAACAAGAGTCACCGTAGTCATGACAATGACAAGTAAAAAAATCACAAGGGTGGATATAAGAGCCACCACATTGGAAGTGGCAGTGGAAGCCAGCCTGTCAAGAAGGATATTAGTCAGGTTGAGTGTTTCAAGTGCAAGAAGATGGGGCATTATGCAAATGAATGCCCAGAAAAGAAAGTTGAAGGACCCAACAAGCCCAACCCTTTCCAGAAAGGGCAAGTGAACCACATCAATGTGGAGGAAATCTATGAAGAGCCAGATGTTGTTGCTGGTAAGTTCAAACTCAATTCTATTCCAGCACTTGTTCTTTTTGATACTGGAGCATCGCATTCATTCATATCAAAAGCATTTGTTGATAGAAACGGGTTTCCAACTGAAAACATTGGGTGTCCATTAAAAGTTAGTTCTCCAGGTGGAGATATGATAGTAAGTCTTGGATGCCTGGATCTAGTGATAGAGTTTGGAAAGCATAAGTTTCCAGTGAGTCTGATAATCCTAGATTCCCAAGGAATGGATGTAATATTGGGAATGGATTGGATGGCTAAGTATGAAGGAGTACTAGATTGTGCCAATCGTACTGTTGCACTCACAACCCCGGAGAAGAAATGGATTAGATTCAAGTCTAACTTTGAATCAAAAGGGAGTAAGCTAAATTCTCTTAAGGGGGTTAGCATAGACAGTGTGCCAATTGTGAGTGAATATCCGGATGTGTTTTCGGAAGAATTGCTGGGAATGCCACCAGATAGAGATGTGGAGTTTCTTATTGATTTGCTACCAGGATCTGGACCAATAGCAAAAAGACCGTACAAGATGTGAGTTGATGAGTTGAAAGAACTCAAGAAGCAGCTTGGAGAACAGTTGCAGAAAGGTTTTACCCAACCAAGTTCCTCATCTTGGGGAGCACCAGTTTTTTTTGTGGAAAAGAAAGATAGAAGTCAAAGGTTATGCATAGATTACCGTTCACTCAATGAGGTGACTATCAAGAACAAATACCCTTTGCCTAGAATCAATGACTTGTTTGATCAGTTAGAAGGAGCTTGTGTGTTCTCAAAGATTGATCTCCGGTCAGGTTATTTCCAGCTTAAGATAAGGGAACAAGACATACCCAAGACAACTTTCACCACAAGGTATGGATTGTATGAGTATACCGTGATGCCATTTGGTTTTACCAATGCACCAGCATACTTCATGAATATGATGAACAAGGTGTTCATGGAATTCCTTGATAAGTTTGTTGTCGTGTTCATCGATGACATTTTGATCTACTCCAAGAGCAAGGAAGATCATGAAGGACATCTACGTTTGATACTTGAGAAACTTAGAGAGCATAAGTTATATGCCAAATTCAGCAAGTGTGAATTTTGGTTAAATTAAGTTGGATTTCTTGGGCACGTTGTGTAAGGAGATGGAGTAGCAGTTGATCCTGCTAAGGTTTCAACTGTAACTGAATGGGAATCTCCCAAGTCAATGAAGGAGGTTCGTAGTTTCCTTGGTTTAGCAGGATACTACAGAAGGTTTATTGAGAATTTCTCCAAGGTAGCTAAGCCTATGACAGAATTGTTAAAGAAAGACAAGAAATTTGCTTGGTCTGAGGGATGTGAACTCAGCTTTCAAGAATTAAAGAAGAGGCTAGTGACAACACCAGTCTTGTGTTTGCCAGATCTGGAGAAAGATTTCCAAGTGTATTGTGATGCATCTCATCATGGATTAGGTGCATTACTTATGCAAGAAGGGAAAGTTGTGGCTTATGCCTCGAGACAACTCAAAACTCATGAAGTGAACTACCCTACTCATGGTTTCGAGTTAGCCTCTATTGTCCATGCACTCAAAACATGGAGACATTATCTTTTGGGAAAGCGATGTGAAGTGTTCACAGATCACAAAAGTTTGAAGTATATCTTCACCCAGAAAGAAATTAACATGAGACAAAGAAGATGGCTAGAACTCATCAAGGACTATAACTTGAGTTTGCAATACCACCCCGGTAAAGCAAATGTTGTAGCGGATGCTCTAAGCCGTAAGATTTTTGTGAATGGCCTTACTAAGGGAGAATTGCCAGATGATCTGTGTGCCCAATTTAGAGACCTCAGATTGGAGATTGTGCTTGAAGGACATCTCATGACCTTGGATGTTCAACCTACTTTGTTGGACAAGATTAAAGAAGACCAGAAGACTGATAAGGAAATTGAAGAGATTAAGGAAAAGATTGGCAAAGGAAAATCCAAAGGATTCCATGAAGACGAACAGGGTACTTTATGGCATGGAAAACGTATATGTGTTCCACAAGATCCGGAGCTTCGGAAACTAATTTTACAAGAAGCACACAACTCATCATATTCTATTCATCCGGGTAACACCAAAATGTAAATGGATATGAATGAAAGATTTTGATGGAATAATCTCAAGAAGGACATCGCCGAACATATTACTTTGTGTGATGTATGTAGCAGAGTGAAGGCGGAACACCAGAAACCAGCATGATTGCTTCAACCACTACCTATTCCTGATTGGAAGTGGGACAAGATTGGTATGGATTTCATTACCGGATTACCAAGGACCAGGTCAGGATATGATTCTATTTGGGTAGTAGTGGATCGCCTAACTAAAGTGGATCATTTCATACCCGTGAAGACAACCTACACTAGTGCTAAGTTGGCCAAGATATATATGAGTAGAATTGTGTGTCTACATGGAGTACCCAAGAGTATTGTGTCTGATTGGGGAACTCAATTCACTTCTCATTTTTGGAGGCAACTACATGAGTCATTGGGAACGAGGTTGGAATTCAGTACTGCATTTCATCCTCGGTGATGGATGTATGTAAAGGACTAATCAGATTCTTGAAGATATGTTGAGAGCGTGTGCTCTAGACTATGGAGCCAGTTGGGATGAAAGTCTGCCTTACGCAGAATTTTCTTACAAAAACAGCTATCAAGCCAGTATTGAGATGGCACCATTTGAGTTTCTCTATGGGAGAAAGTGTACCACCCCATTGCTATGGAATGGTGTGGGAGAAAGAAGTTTGTTCGGACCAGAACTTATCAAAGAGGCTGAAGAGAAAGTCAAGCTTGTTAAGGATAGGTTGAAGATAGCACAGTCCCGACAAAAGAGCTACGCAGATCCTAAGCGTAGAGAAGTCACCTATGAAGTAGGTGATAGAGCTTATCTTAGAGTGTCACCATTTCGTGGAGTGAAGAGATTTGGTGTCAAAGGTAAATTGGCCCCAAGATATGTTGGACCATTCAAGATTATGAGTCGTAAAGGAGAAGTTGCTTATGAGATTGAATTGCCAGAGTCTTTGTCAGCAGTTCATAATGTGTTTCATGTGAGTCAGCTTAAGAAATGTCATCTAGAAATGGAAGAAACTTCTTTGAAGGATACTATACCTTTGGAACAGGTCCAATTGGAATATGATCTCACTTATGAAGAGAAACCTATCAAGATTCTTGAGACTACACAAAGAGTTACTCGGACTAAGACTATCAAGTTCTGCAAAGTTCAATGGAACCATCATTCCGAAGAAGAAGCAACATGGGAAAGAGAAGATGATCTTCGGAAAGACCACCCTCACCTATTTGCTAACCAATCTGAATCTCGAGGGAGAGATTCACCTTAAGGGGGTTAGATTTGTAACATCCCTAAAATCATGTTTCAAAACTCATGCATATCATCCATGCATCCATGATCATGTAGAGTTCATTTTAAAAATCAATTCAAAAATAGGAGTATCTGAGCTCATTATTTTATGTGATCAGCATTAAATCAAATGCTACTCTCCATTGAGAGATTGTTGTTCATGAATCAAACCTTGTTACTCTCAGATTGTTTTGCTTGATTGCTAGAGCATAAACCAAAATTTACAAAACAAATATGGATTTTGAAACCAAATTCAAAACTTGATCAAACCAAGTGCAATGTCACTGTTTATTATATTTGATCAAAAGAACCAAGCTTGTACAGAGAGACCACATGTTTTTATGCCCAGAAATATGAATATTGCACTCTACAAAAATCCTGAAAAGGTTTGAATTCAAATAGGTTTTGAAATCATTTGAAAATGATTTATGAAAATGCAAACAGAAATAGAAAAGAAATAAAGAAATAGGAAAAGGCCAGCGCCAGTCATTTGGCCCAACAGAGAAACCAGCCCACTAAGCCCACCCGAGGTTTTCCCATCTCTCTCACACGCACTCACTCGACCCCGCGCTCACTGATCAGTGGCCCCATCGCCACGTCGTCATCGTCTTCCCCAAATCCCACGCGAGGAACACGTCGCCGCCCGTTTCTTCCCCGCCTCTGCCCGAATTGAAATCCTTTAATTGGCGATGAATGCGTGCGAGATTCTCGCCCCTGCTCTGGCTACTTAAACCTCTTCCCCTCGCGACCATTTCCCCCAACCAAGCTAGCCAGGAGCGCCACCAGGCTGCCAGTATTTGCCCTCGCATCGCCGCAGTACCGACGACCTCCGGCGACCAATCCCGGTGAGCTCCGTGCGCGCCTTCCTCTCTGGTTCACGCAAACTACTTCTCAACCTTCTTGCGGTCCTTCTGACATCTTTAGTTCCTCCTGTACTGCCCCAGGTCGTCGACTCCAACGAGCACCGCAAGTTCCCGATGCTGTCTCCAACTCCGGCAAGAAAATTCGGTGAGAATCGACCGCCCCGTGCCTTCCCTTTGAAACTATCCTGTTCGCCTGATCGATGCGCACCCGCTGATGCCCTACATTTGTGTTAGGGCGGATCAGAACATCGCCGACGTCGCCGTCCACCCAAGCCTGATGATGTCCTCTACTCCGATGAGCTCCCACGGCCACTGCAGCATGCCCCTTCGCCAACCGAGCATGCGTTGAGCATATCCACGTCACGGTGAATCTGGTGAGCATCCTCCCACCTCCCCGGGCGACCTAGTTCGGCTCAGCCATCGCCGGGCCGCTGTCGCCGCCAGCGCCGCCACTTGTTGGTCAAGTGCTGAGCGCCGTTAGATTTAGATCTAGTGGTCATGATAGATCATAGGCGAAGCGGTATGTTTCAATCAGAGCCGCGCGATTAAGTTAGATCCAACGGCTCAGAAGCGTGATCCGGCGCGAAGCGGTACCAGCCAGTTAGAAGCCGCCGCGTGGCACAAGTTTCGTTTTAAAATTTTGAATTAGATCTATTAGATGTTTGATTTTGTTTTAATCATAACTTTTCATTCCCACGTCCAACTTTGACAAATTTTATATCAATGGAATCATGAGAGAAAGCCCTTTCCATATATGTAATGTGTTTAATGTTTTGCTTCTGTTAAAATGGTTATTTTTACAGAAACATGTGTAGGCCTATTTTGTGTATATTAATTATTTGAGAAATGTTTTAATGTTCAAATAAAGTTTGTTTGGCAAGTTTTTAACTTGTTTATGAATCAGTACTGTGCACTTGTCATGTTTGGTATAGAAAATCATCACATATCATATTGCATGCATCCATATATTTTTTTCTTGTATCTATTTTGTATGTGATTTTGTGCTATCATTTTATGTGTATATTTTGGTGCAAATAGTGATTGTGATTGTGAGGATTGTAGCTACTCTCCAAACTACCAAGGCAAGTGGTGCTTCATGATTTTATACCTATGTTTTTCAAATATGCATTAGAAATATTTTGCTAGACTTGCATGGATAATTTTTGGTCTTTATATGCTATGCTTGGGAAATCCTAGTAGTTGTAGAATTGCTATAAATTTCTAAGTTAAGATGTTTATCTATGCCATGCTTAGCCTAGCTAGTAGCAACCAAGGGTGGTGAAATATTCATGCTATGATAAAATATTTCTAAGTCTTTGGACTTGTGTTTTGCTTAATAAAACAACTATGTGAATGAAACACCTGGGTGGAATGGAAGGAATGGTTTATGTTGAGTGGTTACACAAGGCCCATTTCTATGGTTTACCTTGTGTATCTCACTTGTGGAAAGCCACCCAGGAACAAAGGGATTTGAGAGGCCAAATGTTACGAAGCTTCTAGTGCATCCACTTGGAAATATGGGCTCCGCCTGGATCATATAGGTTGCAATAACTTAGCCATTTGGACAGTTGGTGGTAGTGGGATGATAGGTTGGAGCGTGTCCATTTGGTCTAAGGGAAGGCTTCTGAAAGGTCCTGTCTTGGTGAAAATCAAGTCTTGTGGGGAAAGTGCACAACCTCTACAGATGGAAGAATCTAAGTACTTAGCCATGTCCCTGGTATTGGACAATTTGAGCATCAAGACATGGAAGCTATCAAGAATCTCCTCATCCCAATTTCTAAGTAAAACTTGTGGTTTAACAAGGGTGAAGGACCCCAATGTCTATTGGTGGTTCCTTGGGAAAAGTTTTTGACAAAGAAAAACTTAGTGTTTTCAACTGATAGGCAAAACCTATTTTGAGCAAAGCAAGCCTAAGCTACACTTAGCCAAAATGCATATAGTATTTAGTCCACCAATATTCTACTAAGGTATCACTTGCCAATACTATTCCCATGTATTGACCCACTGTGGCTGTAACTTGTGATGTTGCAGGATATACTGATGATGATTAGGAGTCATGAGTCTACACTCAACATGCTTGCATGTGGCACATGAATACTTATTTATCTTATTATATATTTGAACTCTTGTATTAGGCCTGTGGCCATGGAGTTGTAAAAGACTATGTTTGTCTCTGGATTGATATGTAATAATGACCTTTGTTTCTGTGTACTTCATCTTAAACTGTGGATGCTAGCATTGATCCAGGGACTAGCATTGTAATCACAGGGAACCTTTCCTTTACAAAGGAGGGATCTTACACTACAATCCATAGTTAAGATGTAATATCAAGAAACAAAGGTCAATATACAACTTTATAACCAGGAATAAAATAATTCATTACATCTTACATAGCTAATTTGGCTATCTCATTACAATGCAGCAGAAATAACTATATAGCATGAAGTCCTTCATCTTCAAAGTGCCACATGCAATCATTTTGGTTGTAGACTTGTAATCCTAATCAACACACTTCACTAACATCAAACAAACCTGCAACATAATAAGTTACAGCCACAAGGGTCAATACATTTGAATTGTATTGGCAAGTGATACTATGGTAGAATAGTTGTATCTATCATCTATATGCATTTGGCTAAGTGGAGCTTAGGCTTTCTTTGCTCAAAATATATTTTCCATATGAGTTGAAAACACTAAGTTTTTCTTTGTCAAAATCACCCAATGAAAGATTGAATATCCTCTACCCTTGTTCACCCACAAGTTTTTAACTTAGAAATTGGGATGAGGAGATTCTTGATAGCTTCCATGTCTTGATGCTCAAATTGTCCATTGCCGGGGACACGGCTAAGTACTTAGATATTTCCTTCTGCAGAAGTGGTGCACTTTCCCCACAAGACTCGACATGCATCGAGACAAGATCTTTCAGAAGCCTTCCCTTAGACCAAAATGGACACGCTCCAAACCTATCATCCCCTACCACCAACTGTCCATTTGGCTAAGTTATTGCAACCTATATGATCCAGGCAGAGCCCATAATGCCAAGTGGCTGCACTTGAAGCTTCTCAACATTTGACATCTCAAATCTCTTTGTTCCTGGGTGGCTTTCCACAAGTGTGATACACCAGGGTAGTCCATTGAAATGGGCCCTTAGTAACCACTCAACACAAACCGTTCTCACCATTCCACCCAGGTGATTCATTCACATATTTGTTTTATGTAAGATCCCTCCTTTGTAAAGGAAAAGGATCCCTGTGATTGCAATGCTAGTCCCTGGATCATTGCTAGCATCCACAGTTTAAGATGAAGTACACAGATACAAAGGTCATTTATTACATCCATTCCAGAGATAAAACATAGTCTTTTACAACTCAAGGCCACAGGCCTAATACAAGAGTTTTGGAATAAGTAAATAAACATAAGTCTTCATCTTCATGTGCCACAGGCAAGCATGTTGAGTGTAGACTCATGACACCTAATCATCATCGGAGTAACCTGCAACATCACAAGTTATAGCCACAGTGGGTCAATACTTTGGAATAGTATTGGCAAGTGATACCTTAGTAAATTTTAAGTGGACTATATTACTATATGCATTTTGGCTAAGTGTAGCTTGGCTTGCTTTGCTCAAAATAGGTTTTTTCCTATTAGTTGAAATCACTAAGTTTTTCTTTGACAAAACTTTCCCAAGAAACCATCAACAGACATTGAGGTCCTTCACCCTTGTTCACCCACAAGTTTTACTTAGAAGTTGGAGTGATGAGATTCTTGATAGCTTCCATGTCTTGATGCTCAAGTTGTCCATTTCCATGGACTTGGCTAAGTACTTAGATTTTCCATCTGCAGAGGTTGTGCACTTTCCCCACCAGACTTGGTTTCCCAAGACAGGACCTTTCAGAAGCCTTCCCTTAGCCAAATGGACGCGTTCCAACCTATCATCCCACTACCACCAACTGTCCAAATGACTAAGTTCTAGCAACCTATATGATCAAGGCAGAGCCCATATTGCCAAGTGGCTACACTGTGAGCTCTCAACACTTGGCCTCTAAAATCCCTTTGTGCCTGGGTGGCATACCACAAGTGAGATACACAAGGTAAACCATGTCCATGGGCCTTGTGTAACCACTCAACCAAAAACCACCATTCAAGTCCCATTCCACCCAGGAGGTTCATTGACTTAGTTGTTTTATTAGGAAAACATAAGTCCAAAGACTTAGAAATATTTTCATCATAGCATGTATATACTTTACCACCCTTGTTTGCTACTAGCTAGGCTAAGCATGGCATAGTAACTTAACTTAGGAAATTTCCTAGCAATTCTACAATTCTACAACTACTTAGGATTTCCCCACATAGCATTTGGCAAAAAGTAACATGCAAGACTTAGCAAAATATTTCTAATGCTTATACAAAATATAGGGATGAAAATAGTCATGAAGTACCACTTGCCTTGGTAATGGGGAGAGTAGCACTCTTCACAATCACAGTCACTAGCAAAATCTACACAAAAATTTGTAGCACAAAATTACACACAATTCATATACAAACAAAAATATATATATATATGCATGCATGCAAGAATGCAAAGTGATGATTTTTTTAAACTCCACCAACCAAGTGCATGATACAGAAACATAACCAAGTCAAAAACTTGCTAACTAAACTTATTTAGCACTAAAACAATTTACTAAACAAATTTTATACTGAAAAAGATCCTAAACAAGTTTCTGCATAAAAAGTCATTTTAACAGAAACTTTTTGCTAAACACATTGCATAAACAGAAAGATCTTGTCTCCCTGATTCCAACGGTATAAAATTTGCAAAAATCTAACGTGGAAATCAAAAGTTATAGCCATTTCAAAATTGGATCTAAATCTGTTTTCAAAATCTGTTTTAAATCAAACCCTAGCCACGCGTCTTAATCCTATTGGATGATACCGTTTCGTTCAGGATCACCCTCCCGCGCCGTTGGATCTATTTAAAACACACGGCTCAGATCTACCCATAACGCTTCGCTAAATGATCTATTTCTATGCGTTGGATCCAGATCGGACGGCTCTGGATCAAGCGACCAAAACGGGGCGGCGCTGGCGGCGGCTACTGGCGGCGGCGAGTTCTGTCCGCGGCGGCGCGGCGCTACAGGTCGACCGGAGGGACAGGAGGGTGCTTACCAGGTTCGCAGCGTCGAGGAGAAGCTCAACCTAGCAGTGGCTTGACGAGGGGCGCACGGGCACGGTCTCAGGGGCTCGTCGGAGTTGCGGCGGCGTCTGTCGTTTGCATTCGAGGTTGTTGCCGAGGTTTGGCGTCGCCCTAGCACGAACCAGAGGGGTCAGGCGATGCACAAGATGAAGGAGAACATTCCCGTATGAAAGAGGGGGCAAGGGGCGCTCGGGTTTACCTCAATTGATCGCCGGAGTCGAGCGGCGGCGCAGGCGGTTGCGGTCGTGAACGGGATCGACGACCTGGGTCACGATCAGGCAAAAGAAAAGTATTAGGAGGTGCGCAAGATCAAGCTGGACACGACCGTTTGAACCAGAGAGAGGGGGGCGGTCGAGGCTCACCGGAATTAGTCGCCGGAGTCGTCGGTACTGCGGGGTTTCGAGGGCAAATGTGCACAGCCTGGTGGCGGAGTGAGCGAGGAGAGTGGGGGAAAATGACCGCGGTGCAGAGGGGGTTTTGTAGGCGAGAGGGGAGCGGCGATTAAGCATGGAATCAACGGAAATTAAGCGAGAATCAATCGCGGCAGTGAAGGGCGGAGGAAACTACCGGCGACGGGGTCGGGCGTGATTTGGGGAAGACAAGGGTGACGTGAAGAGGGCCCGCTCGTCAGCGAAACGCGCAGAGAGGAGGTGGGGTCTGGTTGTCAGCGATTGCTTCGGTGCGCTTGCGCGTGCCAGAGAGAGAGAGAGGAAGGCCGGGTGGGCTAGTTGGGCCAGTTCTGTTGCTGGGCTAGAATCCTGGCGCCTGGCCCTTTTCTTTTCTTTTGTCCTTTTCTTTTTCTGTTTTGATTTTCAGTAATGGTTTTGATATGAATTCAAACTCTTTTTGAATTCAAATCTTTCTGGGGTTTTTGCAGTGTGCAAAAGTTTCAATTATAGGCATAAAACCATGTGGCTACTTGCAAAGGCTTGGTCACTCTTGGAGAAACAGAATATCAGGAGCTTTGCACAAGATTTGCAAAATGTTTGAAAAATGGTTTTTGAACCATTTCCATTTTGTAAAACTTGGTTCAAATTTCCACACTCAATCCATTCAACAAAGGAGACAAGCAATCCAGGTTTAAAACATTCAAACTCTCAAATGGGGATGGCCATTTGATTTTAGCTTGCTCACATAAAATGATAGCACTATGTGCTTTGTTTTTCTGAAATGAGTTTTGAAAATGATCTCAATTCTATATGCATGCATGAATGATATGCAAACTTTGAAATCATGATTTTAGGGATGTTACATTTTATTAAATAAAACACAAGTCCTTGACTTAGAAATATTTCATAGCATGAATATAATCCACCCTTGTTTTCTACTAGCTAAGATAAGCATGATAGTAGTAGGAATCTTAACTTAGGAAAATTCTACTAAGGTTTCATCAACTAGGATTTCCCATGATGGCATAGCATTCTTAGTAAAATTCATGCAAGTCCTACTTAGAAATATCACTAATGCATGCATAGTGAAAATAATGGGACAAAATTATGAAGCACCACTTGACTTTTTGGTAGAGAATATAAGTTCACTCCTTGATCTTGTAATAATCACACTCTTCAAATTCACTACAATTCACTCAAGGCACAAATTCAATCTACCATTCAAGAAATTCATCACATAGAATAACAAAAACAAAGCAATGCATGCAAGCATGCCAAAGATTGTTTTATTTGGAAAAGTGGTTTCTATTAGGTTATAAACATTTTAAAACACCTATTGGTCATTTATAAAGGTGGTAAAACCATTTGATATTAAGTTAGTGAAAAATGGCCACTTTAAATCATTTTTGTTTTGTTAAAAATGATTTAAATCAAAGGAATATTTCTAGTGATTACCAAATATATTTTAAACACAAATGTTTATTGTTTTATGGTCAAGTGTTTATTATTAAACCATTTGCAAAAGGTTTTACCTATAAGCCATTTTGAAATCAAAGCAATATTTTTTTTGTTGGTAATGTCTATAAACAAGGTAATAATTTTATAGGGTTCACCAAATATATTTTTAAATCCTAAAACTTGGTGTTTAGGGTCAGAGAGTTTAAATCAAATCATTTTCCAAAGTTTTTACTCAAAAAGCATTTTTAAACCATTTTCAACATTTTTATTTAGCTAGAAATGCTTTTACTCAAAGATTTATTCTTTAGCTTCACAAAATATGTTTTTAAATCCACAAGTTGGTTTCTATGGTCAGTGTGTTCAAAACAAACCATTTTCCAATGATTTTACCCTAAAATTATTTCTAGAATAAATTTTATGTCCAAATTATTCCTACACAAGTTTTTGCAAAAACAACTAAGTTTACACTGGCAAATTACTAAACTAAGTACATGGTTGGACATTAATCTTCTTGTTGATTCCATTCAATAAAATTTGCAAAATTTGGACGTGTGGATCAAAAGTTATGCAATTTACAAAATCAAACATCTAATAGACATAATTCTGTTTTTAAAACAAACTACATGCCACGCGTCGCCACCCCATTGGCTGGTACCGGTTCATGAGGATCACGCTACGTGGAGCGTTGGATTTAAAGTGGATCGTGCGGCACAGATGGGCGTACCGGTTCGATTTAAGTGAATCTATCCTACTCGCTAGATCCAGATCTAACGGTCCTATGTGGCTTGACCAAACTCTAGCGGTGCTGGGTCAACGGCGAGCGGCGGTGCGCTCGGCTAACGGCATTTCTGGCGATATAGGAAGCAAGAGAGGGAGCAAGATAGCTCACAGTGATCGCAGTGCGTTGCTGATGCTCAACTTGCTCGCGGGAAGGCAGGGGGCGCTTGGAGTTGACGGCAATTTCTCGCCGGAGAAGCTTCTAGCGGCGGTTTGCTCGGTCTATCGTCGTTGGCGACGTTTCGGACCGCTCTAAGACAAGACAAGGGTTGCATTAGCTGCGCACGAGGTCGGCGATCATGCGTGTATCAACGAGAGGGAGAGGGGCGGTAAGATGCTACCTGGGGATGTCGCCGGAGTGGAGGCAGACGACGGCGACGTTCAATCTTGGTCGTTGCCTATGTTGTGGTGCACGCGCAGGCGAACTGGGGCTACTGGGAGATGCGTACGGGAGAGGGGAGCAGGCTCGAGTGGTCGAGGGCGCAGAGGAGTAGCTGGGCTCACCGGAATTCGCCGGGAAGCTCGTCGGGGTCAGAGGGAGTTGGGGTCGAAATTTGGGCAGCCTAGTGGCTCTCTGGCGACGGGGTGTGAGGGAAATGAGAGAGGGGGAGGAGGCGTTTAGTAGGGCGTGGACACGGGAGGGATTAGTGCGGCAGTAACTCGAATTGAATCGAGTATTCAATGGCCAGTAATGGCGAGGTCAGCGCACGGGTGAGGAAGACGGTCTGGCAGGTGGGGTTCAGTGGTCAGCGAGAGAGAGAGAGGTGCGGTGAGGTCCGGTCGTTAGTGGCGATGCGGGTTCGTTCACGAGTGTGAAACGTTTTCCACGGAGAGGAGGGAGTGGGCTGGTTGTTGGGCCTCATGGGCTTAGCTGGCTGGGCTGGTTTGTTTTATTTTTTTCTTCTTCTGATTTCTTTTTCTTTTTCCATTTTGATTTTCTATTTTCAAATTCAAACTCTTATTTGAATCAGATTTGTTTATCAAATCTTTTCAAAACTTTTCAGTAGTTTTTATACTGTTTAAACATGTATTTTAAAGAAAAATTTTGAATATTTCTTTTATTCCCACATGGTTTAATTATTTATTTAAAATAGACATTTTGTCTTTATTAAATAGGATTTTAAATATGATTCTAATCCATATTATTTATTCAGATGATTTAAATTTCTGTTTTAAATTCAAATATTTATCAAACCCTTTTTAGTAAGTTTTATTTATTCAATAGGGTGTTAAATAATTCTTTTCGAATTATTTTAATATGTTTTATTAATCATTTTAAATTGGGTATTTCCCTTATGTAGAGGTCCCAACCTTCAATAAGGTAGAGATCCGGTGTTTACAATGCTAGTCCCTGGATCAATAGCTAGCATCCACAGTTAAGATGTAATATCAAGAAACAAAGGTCATAATACAATCTTATAACCAGGAATAACATAATTTTATTACATCTTACATAGCTCATTTGGCTATTACATTACATTGCAGCAGAATATCTATAAGCATGGGGTCCTTCATCTTCAAAGTGCCACAGGCAAACATGTTGGTTGTAGACTTGTAATCCTAAACAATCAACTTCACAAATATCAGACAAACCTGCAACATAACAAGTTACAGCCACAAGGGTCAATACATTTGAATTGTATTGGCAAGTTTCACTACTATGTAAAAATAAGCGGATCCTATCATTACATGCATTTTTGGCTAAGTAGGGTTTTAGGCTCATTTGCAGAAAGCAATAATTTATCCTATCTTTTCAAAAATGGTTTTGAACTTTTGTCAAATCTTTCTGAGCTCCTTGGTACACCCCAAGTGCTTCCAGTCTTTGTAAAAATCTCTTGATCTCCTTGGTACACCCCAAGTGCTTCAAGTCTTTGCCAAAATCTCTTGAGCTCATTGGTACACCCCAAGTGCTTCAAGTCTTTGTTGTCACTTTAAAAAATTTCTTTTAGAAATTGGAATGTCGAGATTTCCCATAGCTTCAGGCTTTAGTTGCTCAGTATTGTCCATAACCGGGGACACGGCTAAGTACTTAGAATTTTATCTTCTGCGGAAGTTGTACACTTTACCCACATGACACAATCTCATCTTGTTGCCACCATTGGCCGCTGGATAAGTACTCACCAAGATGGAGTACTGGCAGATTGAGATTGTGACGAAGTCTTTCCATAGGGTCCTCCCATACACAATGCTAGCTTGTCTTCAGGCACCAATGTAGGGTTCCTAGTTCCCTCATTTCCAGTTAACCTGAAGACCAATGCATGGGTCTTCCCAATGTAGTTGACTAAGCCAGAGCCATATTAGCATGTGGCTATACACGGAATCCACTGTTGGAGAAACATGTTCAATCTCTAAGTCCCTGGGTGGTTTTCATCTGATGCACAACAAAAAGAGATTGCCATATAAACATGGTTCCTCTTGTTGCCATCTTGTCCAAAACTTGAGTATCCTTGTCCACCCAGGTGGTTCATTGAGTACTTGTTTTATTATATAAAAACACAAGTTTTTTCAGTCTTTTCTCAACTTCAAAAATAAATCTCAACATGTATCTCTTCTCAAAATATGTGGCATGGCTAAGCATTTTACAACTACATTGTTTTCACTAAGGAATGTAAAAGAGTATCCTATTAGGATTTAGCATAGCATATAGTATAGAAATCCTTTTCATGCATGTTTTCAAAATCCACTAAGTATAATGAAAATAGTAGGACTTTAGATGATAGTGTCACTTGCCTTTTTGGTAGGGAATGTTGGTTCACTTCTTGATCTTGCTAATATCACACTCTTCTAACTTCACTACAAATCAATCAAGCAAACATAGACTCAACTAGTATTCCAACCAACAATCCATCAAACAAATCATCACACATAAAATAATAGAAACAAAGTCATGCATGCAAGCATGCAACAGATAGTTTTATTTGTAAAGGTGGTTTCTACTAGGCTCTATACATTGTAAGGTTCAAAGTGGTCATTTTCCAAAGTGGCAAAGTTATTTGCAAAAGGGTTTTATCTATAAACCATTTTTAAATCCAATCATTACTTTATGTGGTGGAAAATGTTTTTAGCAAAGCAACAATTTTATATTGTTCACCAAATAAGTTGTTAATTCACAAAACTTGGTGTTTTGGGTCAGTAGGTTTGAATCAAAACATTTTCCAAAGGTTTTTCTCAAAAAAAAATCATTTCCATAACAAAATCAATACTTTTATTTGGCTAGAAATGGGCTAATTCAATTAATCCATCCTAATCTTTTCAAAATACATTTTTAAATCCATAAGTTGGTTCCTAAGGTCAGTAGGTTCACATTAAACCATTTTGCAAAGATTTCAACCCCAAAATCATTTTGGAATAATTTTTATAACCTAAACAAGTATACAAATGTTTCTGCAAAAACAAACATTTTACCAGAAGCTTTTTACTAAACAAATTTCATGGTTGGCTAGGGCTTGTTCCACTGATTCCATTGATATAAAGTTTTCAAATTTTGGACGTGTGGATCAAAAGTTACAAGGTTTACAAATTTGCATCTAAATCAGATTCAAAATTTGTTTTAAACAGAACTAGTGCCACGCGGCGCAATACTATTGGGCGGTACCGGTTCGCACGGATCGGCCTCTGTGAGGCGTTGGATCTAAACAGATCGCGCGGCTCAGACGTGCTCGTACCCTTTCGCTCAGGTTCTAATCTTAGCCATAGGATCAAGATCTAACGGTGTAATTTTGATTGACCAAACTCGAGCGGCGCTGACGGCGGTGAGCGGCGGCGCACGGTCGGACGATGTGCTATCGGCGGTTACAGGAAGCAAGGATGACAGAGGAGGGTCTCACCGTGTTCGCGAGGTCGAGATGAAGCTCGAGGTGGTGCTGGTCTGGCGAGGGGCGCATTGGAGTAGGAGTAATCGCTCGCCGGAGTGGAGCTGCGCCTCGGCCACGCTCTGTCTTCGTCGAGGACGGCGCTACGGGTCACGAGGAAACAAACGGAAAGCATGCTCAGACGCGCAAAGCCATGGCGATGATGCGTGCGTGATTGAGAGGGCGCGGGGTGGTCGATTCTTACCAGGAAAGCTCGTCGGAGGCGAGACAGACGGCGGCGGCGAATCGAGCTGGTCCTTGCTGACACTCTGGGGCGAGCGCGGGCGAACGGAATGCTCAGGGAGAAGCGCCAGAGGCTGGGGAGTGTGTGAGCTTGGTCGAGGAGGCAAGGGGAAGTCTGGTTTCGCCGGAATTGTCTAGGAAAGGTCATCGGGGCAGTGAGGGTGCATGGAGAAATTCGTCCGGCCTGGGGGCAGAGAGGGGGAGGCGAGAGAGGGAAAAGAGAGAGGAGGTGCTGGCGTTTATCACTGCGTGGTCACGGCGAGGGATTAACGCGACATTAAGGCGTAATCAAGCGAGCGTTAATCGGCAGAAAACCGCCGGCGAGGTTTGCGCGCGGGTGAGGAAGAAGAGGGCTGGTGGTGGGGCCGTCTGGCAGCGAGAGAGGGAAAAGGGAAATGGGGTCCACCTGTCTGTCGCTCTGCGGGTGCGTGTTTAGGTGAAAAACGATTCGCCGAAAGGGGGAGGGAAACTGGGCTGCGACTGGGCTTCCTGGGCCAGGTGGGTTGGGTCAGGTCTGGTTCTATTTTTTTCTTTCTAATTATTTTATCTTTTTCCATTTCAATTTTTCTGTTTGAAATTCAATCAAACAAATCATACATCCAAAACAAATCAAACCTCCTCCAAACTTGTATTGAGTTTTGGTTCTGTTTAACAACATAAACCAAAGTCCAAAGACAAAAATAATATTTTTATTCTTTTTAGGATCTATTTAATAATTTAAATAGTCCTAAGTTACTTATTTAAATAAGATTTGTTTTATTTAAAAACTCCATTTGAAATCTAAAAATAAAACCAAAACACTTCAGTAGGTTTTATTTAAGAATATAAAATACTTGGAAAACTTATTTAAAATAAGTTTTTGTGTTTATTCAAAATAGAAAAGCCTTGGTTTTATTAAAATGGGATATTAATAAATCCTCATTATTTTATTTAAATAAACCTTTACTCTTTTTATCAAAACAAAAATATTTTAATTCAAAAGCTTGGCCAAGGTTTTATTTGGCTTATAAAATAATCTTTATTTAATATTCTATCCTTCTCTTTGAAACCAAATCTTTTATTAAAAGATCCAAAAATAGTAATTCCAAATATTTTAACTTTATTGTTTATTTATCTTTTTAAATCCCTTTAGGATTTTATTTGATCCAAATAGGTTTTGAAAGTATCCAATTGGATTCAAAAAGTTTCTTCTCACCTTGAAAATCAACAAAGTTTTATTTTATTCATTTATTTTTCACATTACAAGATTTGGAAAATCTTGGGATGTGACACCTTAATTCAAATAGTATTCAATATGGTTTTAAATCCATATAAATTTTATTTAAATGATTCTTTTATTTCGTTAAAGTTAATTTAAATAACTTTTATTCCACTTGGGCAAATTCCAGTTATTATTTTCCCATGATTTAATTAATCATTCTTATTAAGGTTTTTGTCTTTATCCATATATATTTAAAATATGGTTTAATGCCATATAATTTTATTGGAATAATCTTTATCCCTTTATTTTATTTGGATTATCTTTATTTCATTTGCTTATGGATTTGGCCAAGATTTTATTTGGCTTTTAGATATTCCTAATTTATTTATTCCTTTCCTTATCTTATAAAATCCATATATTTTTATTTATAGATCCAATATTGGTGATTCCAATTTGTATAATTTTATTTAATATTTGTTTATCTTTTTAAATCCTTTAGGATTAGTTTGCTCACAATTTGGTATGGATTTTAGATAGGAGGTTTATTAGCTTTGGAAATTATTTCTTTTCAACTTATTAAATTCATAAGTTTTTATCGATGGTTCCAAATTGAAAATAATCAATTTTTATGGTTTTATAATATTTCTATTTGTCATTGTTGATGTTTTATAAATGTTTGTTGACAAATTTTTATATGGATCTAATCCATAGCCTTAGAGAGACCTTGGAATTGATTTTCTTCCATCAGGGTTTTAGGGTTTTGGTTTACGTTTCCAAGTGTTTAAATTTTAAGATTCTTTCTTGATGAATGTATTTCACTTGATTGAAATTTTGTTGGATTCCATTTTATTCAAATTTCTTCAAGATGGGTTTTGATGTTTCCATTTAGAAACAAAAAGTTTCTTTTCACCCTAAATTTCAACAATTATTTATTTTGTTTATTTAATTTTCACATTTCAAAATTTGGAAATTTTTTGGGATGTGACACCAGACCTACCTTGGCGCGGGTGGGCCCTGCCCCGCGCCTAGGCAGGGTGTGGGGCCCCTGGCCACCGCCTCGGCCTCCCCCTTCTCCTATAAGAAGCCCCCGATGCAGAAACCCTAAGAAACCCGATCAAATCTCCACGAAACTGTCTGTAGCCGCCTCCACCATCGTCCCTAGATCGGGGGGATCTGAAGTTCTTCCCGACACCCTGCCGGAGGGGAGATCATCCCGGAGGCCTTCTCTCCGGTATGATGCATGAGTAGTTCCACCTTGGACTATGGCTCCATGTAGTAGCTAGATGGCTGTATCTCCTCCTTTGTGCTTTCATGTATAGATCTTGAGAGCTCCGTTCATGATCAAGATCTAATCTATTTGTAATCATGCATGTTGTGTTTGCGGGGATCCGATGGATATTGAGATTATTATGTTGGTTTGATTAATGGTTTTGTCTTTATGATTCTATCATGTCTATGTTGTTTGTGATCTTGCATTCTCTCCGTTGTTAGTGGATATCTTGGCCAAGTAGTTGCTAGTGACTCCAAGAGGGAGTATTTATGCTCGATAGTAGGTTCATGCCTCTAGTTTCCAAGGGAAGTGACAATAATCTTTTTGGTTGTAGATGTGTTGTTGCTACTAGGAAGAAAACAACTGTCTCTTGTTCATGGAACATGTGGACTGTTTACCTTACACACTTTGCTTAAAGCAGTTGTCTGTTGGTTGCAACTTAATACTGGAGGGGGTTCGGATGATAACCTGAAGGTGGACTTCTAGTCATAGATGCAGTTGGATGGCGGTCTATGTATCTTGTTGTATTGCCCAATCGAATCTCATAGGATCTTTCTGACTAGTAATTGCATTGTGATGCCTTGCTCAGTTCCTGTCAATTGCCCTGCTGTAATTTGTTTACCCTTCATGCCATGTTGTTTATCTAAGTAGAACACCTCTAGTGAACTATGGACCCCGGTCCAATCTTTACCATTGATACATCTTCCAGTGTTACTTGTTTACTTGCTACAAACCATTACCTTCCACACCATATGTTTAATCCTTTGTTACCGCAAACCGGTGAGCTTGACAACCTCACTGATTCATTGGGGCAAAGTTTTGAGTTTGTGTTGTGCAGGTTTCCACGTTTCTTGCAACACCTTTGAGACGTTTCCTTCCTCCTTCTGGTTTGATAACCTCGGTCTCTATTGAGGGAAACTTGCTGATGTACTCTTCACACCTTTCTCTTGGGGTTCCAACAAGGTGCCACGTCGAGCACCATCAATAAGCTGTCCTCTATAGCAAATAATTCAAGGAGATCCAGAGCAAGGTCGATGCCACGGAGATGCCGGCATCAAAGAAGCAGATTTCTGACTCTGATCCCGCCTTCAAGGCCGCCATCGAGACCAAGCCGGTGGAACTTGTGGCAGGCGATGCCTCCAAGACCATCGCCATTGGGAAAAACCTGGACCCTAAATAGGAAAGCGCGCTCGTCGAGTTCCTCCGTGAGTATAGGGACATCTTTTCCTGACAACCTACCGACATGAAAGGTGTATCTAGGGAACTTGCCGAGCATAGCTTGAATATTGATCCAAAATGCAAACCGGTGAAACAACCTCTACGATGCTTCAGAGAGGAAAAGAGAGGCGCCATAGGCAAAGAGATAGCTAGGTTACTTAAGGCTAGTTTTATCTGAGAAGTCCTTCACACCCGATGGGTGGATACTACTGTACTTGTCCCCAAAAAGGGAACCAAAGAATTAAGAATGTGCGTTGATTACACCGGCTTGAACAAAGCGTGTCCCAAAGATCCGTTTGCTTTGCCTCGCATTGACCAAGTCATTGACTCGAAGGCTGGCTCGGAACTTTTGTGTTTTCTCGACGCATACTCAGGATACCACCAGATAAAAATGAGGGAGTCAGACCAATTGGCCACTTTGTTCACCACACCTTATGGCACGTTTTTCTATGTCACGATGCCCTTTGGGCTAAAAAACACTGGTGCTACGTACCAGCGGACTATGCAACATTGCCTACACGATCAAATTTGGTCGGAACGTTCATGCCTATGTGGAAGATATAGCGGTGATGTCTAAAAAGTCAAACCACTTAATCTCCGACTTAAAAGAAACCTTCGATAATCTCCGAAAATACAACATGATGCTTAACCCAAAGAAGTGCGTCTTCGGGGTTCCAACTGGCAAATTGTTGGGCTTCATTGTTTCCCAGCATGGAATCGAGGTCAACCCGGAGAATATCAAGGACATCTTAAACATAAACCGTCTGACATGCTTGAAGGACATACAACGGCTTACAGGCTGCATAGCAGTAGTAAGTCGATTCGTCAGCCGACTTGGAGAGAAGGCTCTATCACTGTACAAGTTGTTGAAGAAGGTGGACAAATTTACATGGATGGACAAGGCAGATGCAACACTTAAGAAGCTAAAGGAGGTACTCTCCTCGGGACCTATACTTGCAACACCCGAGCCAATGGAGCCTATGTTGATTTACATGGCGGCCACCAACCGGGTAATCTGGATCGTCGTCGTGGTAGAGCGGAAAGAACCAGGGCATGAGTACAGAGTACAATGACCAGTTTACTATGTAAGCGAGGTCTTGACGGAGTCCAAGCAGTGTTACCCGCACTACCAGAAGCTAGCTTATGGAGTGTTCCTTTCTTCTCGGAAGCTAAGGCACTACTTCTAGGAGCACCCTATCATAGTTGTGAGCAAAGCTCCACTGTCCGACATCATGAACAACAACGACACTATAGGAAGGGTCGCGAAGTGGGGCATTGAGCTTGCCTCCTTCGAGATCACCTACAAGAGACGCGACGCTATCAAATCACAAATCTTGGCGGATTTCATCGCAGATTGGACGGATATGCCGGATGCTACCCCTGTACCAGAGCTAGAATACTAGGTGATGCATTTTGACGGATCAAAGCTACTCAACGGCTCAGGGGCTGGTGTACTGCTATATTCACCAACAGGGGAAAAGATACACTAGGTTCTGCAAATCCACTTCGAGGCTACAAACAACATGGCGGAATATGAAGCACTCATTCACGGACTTCACGTATCCAAGGATATTGGCATCAAGCGCATAGTTTGCTATGGAGATTCCGACTTGGTTGCCTAGCAGGTGTCTGGCACCTGGAACGCGCGTAACCCTATGATGGAGGCATATCGAGATGAAGTGGACGAGATAGACAAGGGCTTCTTGGGATACGAAGTCAAGTATGTCCCGAGGGAACAAAATGACGCGGCTGATCTATTTTCAAAACTTGTGTCAGGGCACAAACAAATTCCGCATTTTTCTGGAGCATCTATGGACATCATATGTAAAGGGAGCGGACCCCAAGAACCCGGATAGAGTTGACTCTTTCATTCACATAGTGAGAAAGGTCCCTCCGGCTTGGACAAAACCGAATATCTAGTACACAGAAATTTTCCCATCGACGAGGTCGAAAGTCGGAAAATAGTACATCGAGCAAAGGGCTACACCATAATCTATGGACAACTCTATAAAAGAAGCACCACTGGTTTATACCTCAAGTGTGTTTCCTAGCAAGAAGGTATTGAAATCCTACGTGAGATTCATCTCGGAGATTGCGGGCATCACGCCGCTCCTCGATCGTTGGTCTCCAAAACCTTCCGGCAAGGATTCTACTGGCTAACCACGAAGGCGGACGCCGACAAGATGGTCGAGACATGCATGGGATGCCAGTATTATGCCCGACAACCACATGTTCCAGCTGAATACTTGCAAACAATACCAATAACTTGGCCGTTTATAGTCTGGGGGGTAGACATGGTTGGTCCATTACAGACGGCACCATGTGGGTTTACTAATCTTCTAGTGGCAGTTGATAAATTCACCATATGGATAGAAGCTAAACCCATTAGAAAGATTGATGGGGCAACTTCCCTTAGGTTTGTCCGAGATCTAGTGGTGAGATCTGGCCTCCCACATAGCATTATCACCGACAATGGAAGCAACTTATCACTTAGAGAAGTAGAAGCATACTATTGGGAGATAAAGATCCCTGTGTTTACAATGCTAGTCCTTGGATCAATAGCTAGCATCCACAGTTTAAGATGTAATATCAAGAAACAAAGGTCAAAGTTACAACTTTACAACCAGGAATAAAATAATTCATAACGTCTTACATAGCTCATTTTGCTATCTCATTACAATGCAGCAGAAATAACTATATAGCATGGAGTCCTTCATCTTCAAAGTGCCACAGACATTCATGTTGGTTGTAGACTTGTAATCCTATTCAACACACTTCACTAACATCAAACAAACCAGCAACATAATAAGTTACAGCCACAAGGGTCAATACATTTGAATTGTATTGGCAAGTGATACTATGGTATAGTAGTGGTATCTATCATCTATATGCATTTGTCTAAGTGGATCTTTGGCTTTCTTTGCTCAAAATAGGTTTTCCTTATAAGTTGAAAACACTAAGTTTTGTTAGACAAAAATTCCCAAGGAACCACTAATAGACATTGGTGAACCTTTACCCTTGTTCAACCACAAGCTTTTAACTTAGAAATTGGGATGAGGATATCCAATGATAGCTTCCATGTCTTGATGCTCAAATTGTCCATTGTCGGGGACACGGCTAAGTACTTAGATTCTTCTTTCTCGAGAGGTGGTGCACTTTCCCCACAAGACTCGACATGCATCGAGACAAGATCTTTCAGAAGCCTTCCCTTAGACCAAAATGGACGCGTTCGCAAACCTATCACCCCTACCACGAACTGTCTATCTGGCTAAGTTTTTCCAACCTATATGATCCAGGCAGAGACCATATTGCCATGTGGCTGCGCTTGAAACTTCTCAACATTTGACACCTCAAATCTCTTTGTTCCTGGGTGGCTTTCCACAAGTGAGATATACTAGGGTAGGCCATAAGTATGGGGCCCTGTGTAACCACTCAACATAATCCATTCACACCATTCCACCCAGGTGATTCATTCACATAGTTGTTTTATTAAACAAAACACATGTCATTGACTTAGAAATATTTCATAGCATGAATATAATCCACCCTTGTTTTCTACTAGATAAGCTAAGCATGATAGTTAGGGATCTTAACTTAGGGAAAATTCTACTAAGGCATCATCTACTAGGATTTCCCATGGCATAGCATACTTAGTAAAAATTCCATGTAAGTCCTACTCTAAACATCACTAATGCATAGTGAAAATAATAGGACAAAAGTATGAAGCAAATGGTCACACTCTTCAAATTTCACTACAATTCAATCAAGCAAGGCACAAATTCAATCTAGCATTCAAACAATTCATCACATAAAATAAAGAAATCAAAACCATGCATGCAAGCATGCAAAAGATTGTTTTATTTGGAAAGGTGGTTTCTAATAGGCTATAAACATTTTCAAACACCTATTGGTAATTTATAAAAGTGGCAAAACCATTTAAAATTAAGTTAGTGAAAATGGCCATTTAAATCATTTTTGTTTTGCTAGAAATGATTTTAATCAAAGTAATAATTTCTAGTGTTAGTCAAAATGTTTTTAAACACCAATATTAATGTTTATGGTCAAAGCGTTTTAAAACAAATCTATTTACAAAATATTTCACCCAAAATCATTTTTAAATCAAAGTAACATTTTACTTTACTAGAAATGCCTTCAATCAAAGTAATAATTTTCTAGGGTTAATCAAATACATTTTTTAATTCAAAACTTAGTGTTTAGGGTCAGAGAGTTTAAATCAAATCATTTTCCAAAGGTTTTACTCAAAAAGCATTTTTAAACCATAATCAACATTTTTATTTAACTAGAAATGCTTTTATTCAAAGATTTATTCCTTAGTATCACAAAATATACTTTTAAATCTACAAGTTGGTTTTTTATGGTCAGTAGGTTCAAAACAATCCATTTACAAAAGATTTTACCCTAAAAACATTTTTGGAATAACTTTTATAATCAAAATAGGCCTAAACAAGTTTCTGCAAAAACAATCAATTTTCTAGAAGCAAAATGCTAAACTGAGGGCATGGTTGGAAAGTTTTCATTTTTCTGAATTAAGTGATATAAAATTTGTAAATTTTGGACGTGTAGATTAAAAGTTATGAATTTTACAAATCTAAACATCTAATAGACAAGTTTCTGTTTTTAAAACAAATCACTGGACACGTGGCTGAATCTTACTGGTGCATACCGTTTCGTGAGGATCGAGAAGTACTGGCCATAGGATCTAAAGTGCATCACACGGACCAGATTGATCCATACCGCTTCGATAAGTTAATCTATCGTTTCCACAAGATCTATATCTAACGGCCCTAATCGAATCAACCACAAACTGGTGGCGCTGCGACGGTGGACGGCGGCGGCGCTCTCTGTCAGTGATGTTGCCGGCGAACTAGGAAGCAAGAAAGGAAGAGGGATGGCTCACCGTGATTGCAGTGATGTGGGGAAGCTCGATGTGCTGGCGATTGCTCGCCGGAGATGGTCCTGGCGACGGGTACTCTCTATTGAGGACGGAGGCGATGCTAGGGGGAATGCGCGGTCAAGTGGAGGCTACTGGCGGATGCACAAGACGATGGGGAGTAGGCTCGTAGGTGCCAGGGAGCAAGGGGAGGTGAGGAATGGCCGGAATCGTCGCCGGAGTGTCGCTGGGCGGTGGTGCATTTGGCGATAAATTGAGGCAGCCTAAGGGAAGTGAGAGGATGGCGAGCGAGGGGAAAGAGAGGGGAGAGGTGAGCATTTAGTAGGGAGTGGTCTCTGTGATTAATGGCCGCGGCATTTAGGCGAATTGAAGCTACGATTGAATGGAAGAAACATGCGAAGTTTGGGGGAAGAACAGGTCTGCAGGGGTTGAAGACGATGTGCTGGCGGTGGTGCTGCGTCGTTGTAACATCCCAAAAAAATTAAACTAGAATCATCAAACTCTAATCACCAAATTTAGGGTTAACAAAAACTTTTCCAATGAAAATATGAAAGCATTCATATGTGTGTGCATTAAAATTTGGATTCTTTTGAATTGCCATGATTATGTGTTTCTTTGCTTGTAGAATGATTCTTAGGTGAAATAAACATCATCTAAAGAATCCCCAAACTTTTCCCTGAGACAAACAAATCAAAACAAACAAATTAAGTGAATGGTCACTTTGGCCAATTTAACTCCCATGCCTACTTTGGCTATCTCTAACTTTCAGAACTTAACAGAAACATGTATGGATCTTTGCACCCCTTGATAGTACTCATAACAAGGTATCAAGGCCCACTTTGTGATCATCCAGAAACATTCAAATGCTTAGTTTAAATGACAGTTTAAAATTGAATCTATTTCATATGGGAAGATCCCACTATTTCAAAAACCACTCAAACCAACTCAATTTTCAAAACCCAAGCATCCACAGACTCCCGAGTACATGCCTAGCAGCCCCACCAAAAATATTTTCAAAATTCAAAACTTAAGTTCATGCGGCCATTTCATCAAACAGGTTGCAGATGCAAATCAAACAAAATCAAAACACTATGTTGAGCAGTGTTTTGGGCCTAACTTGTTCCCTCTCTGGACACCACTAGCCTTAGTAGATCATCTAACAACCTTAACTAATCACTAGCACCATCATAAGCTAGCCATTATCATCAATGGTGAACAGGCCGAGAGCACCATTGCCACCCCATGGTCGACAGCAAGCTAGGAGCAACACTAGCCTCGCCAACCTTGTCTGGGAGCAAGCTAGCACCCCACCACCACTCCCTGTCCCAGCCGTGAGCAATGCCAGCCACTGTACCACACGCCCAGGCCATGCCAACCTTCTCTGCAACCATTCCGAGAGCGCGCCCCGTGCGCCATGCTCGACACACGCCCACAGACCACGCGCCGCCCTCGCCGCGTGCACGCGTGATCACCACCGTCCCAGCAACCCCGCAGACACGCTCATTCGCCTCCGTGCGGACCATGCACGTTGTGCGCCATCAAAACTTCCGTCGGACCAGCGCAGAGCACCGCAGCATTCCGACCGATCAGCACCGCCCCACTCCTCGCTACCACGGCGTTGAGCTTCTCTAGGGAGCACAGCACCGCCTCCTACCGTCGCCCACGCCGATATCCCTCTGTACCGTCGACCACGACGAGCTCAGCTTGCGCCCGTCGGTCCCCTCTCGCCACTATAAATAGAGGCATCCCCCGCTCGGATTCTTCACACCATTCTACTCCCCTCTCACCCAGAACCACCCCACCTCATTCCCGGAGCAGGGCGAGTAGCGCATCGCCAGAATTTCACCAGAGTCCGCCGCTGCTGGAGGAGAAGGAAGCCATCGATTGGAGCCGCCCCAGGAGAAGCTGCCGGTACCAGGAGGATCGCCGTCGTCGACTTCATCGTTCGCCCGCATCGCCGACCCTCGCATGAGCCCCGGGAAGACTCCCACGACCCCTACCGAGCCACTAGGGTTTGAGTGCGCCGGTGACTTTTTCATCGTCGACGATGACCCTCAACCGTCGATCTTCATTCTAATCCAATGCACCACATCGCCCCGTACCACTTCGCGTTTAAAGAGCCACTGACCAGTAGACCCCCCTGTCAGCTGCGCCCCGCGCTGCAGAGTGACACTGGGCCGGCCCGTTAACCTTTCCCGCGCAGCCCACTCGTTTGAATTTATCTTTTTCTATTTATATTCAAACTTAGTTCTGTACCTAGTTTCAAAAATCAACCCAGCTCGATTCAGTGAACCAAATTGAATGAAACCAATTTTGTTAGAAAGATATTGAAATGTTTAATCCAAGCCTGTTGGATTCAAATCATTTGAATCTTTAGATCAACCTTGGTAAAAATAACAAGGCAGAAGCTTTTCTACATTCAAACATTTTTCAAATTTCAAACATAATAGCTTTTCAGTTGATTCCAACTCTCAAAAATCACATTTGATCATACCTTTCAGAATGTATAAAAATATATGGGTTTACTTATAGAAATAATGTTCAAGTAATAAAAGAATGTGACATAGGCATTTCTAGCCACTTTAATGATTTAAACTAAAAAGGTTAAACCTTATTAAATTGTGACACCACTTTAAATCACATTCCCATGTACTGAAATATGTGGTGATGACATGTGTCAACATGATCCCATGTTTGGTTTGGAGAATATTAAATCTTAAGTAGTTTTTCAATGAGTATAAATTACTTTTCTAAAAATAAAATAAATAAGACAAATGCTTTAATCTTGTAATGTTAGTGATGATGCTAGATCATCTATAGAACCCCTTTTGTGTGATGATTGAAAGTAGTTAAGTATTGTTTGGTGATTGTGTACCTCGTATTTATTGATAGACGCTAGTACCGACCAAGGATACGAGGAGGAAGGAGGATACTACGAAGAAGAAGCCGATGAGAACTTCAACCACTGCTCTGCACAAGGCAAGCTAACACTTTCAAGATATTCTACTTATGCAAGCCTATACTGATACATATGCAAGCAAATACTTGCTTGTTACCATGCTAACCATATGCCTTAAGCATATGTGATCATACCCACTTGATAACCCCTCCTAGTTTTACTTGCAAGCTTCTACTTCATTTCTTTATCAAAGCTATTACTTAGAGTTTACTTGAGTAAATTGTAGATACTAGAAAGATAATTGAAGGTTGCATAAAGAGCATTAAATTTGGCCTAAGCTAGATAATCTTGATGTCATCCTAAGGCATGAGACTGAACTTAGTTAAACTCCACTTGTTTACTACCCCTCATTAGTACTTACCCCAATTATAGATGCTAGTGCTAAGCATAAAACTTGATCAACTTTAGATGGGAATACTTGGTGGAAAATGGTTATGAAAACCTTGGAATGATGGATCATTCTAATGAGATGTTTTGACATGTGTTTCCGAACACCAGATGATTTGATGATGAAAATGTTGAGGCATGAGCCTTATCCTTTTATAAAACTGGTGGTTGTCTGGATGCGATACCATTCCAATTTTACCGTACAACCACAATACCCGATAATTGGGTAGGGCTTGACTGGAAACTTATATCTCTTAGTATGGGTTCCCTCACGGCCAAGGTTTGAGATGAGGCTACCTTGTGAAGATTGTCCACCCATGCAGTACCCAAGATGACAGTTGGTCATGGTTGGGAGGCCAAACTCACAGGAGAGGTGCCTATACTAGGGCGTGTAATTGAAAGGTTAGGATTGATTATCCGCATACTAAGTATGGTGAATTCAGGATTTGTTCCTGACGGATGTATCGAATGTTGTGGTGAAAGTGTACAATCTCTGCAGAGTGTCAAACTATTGAATAGCGGCGTCATGATTATGGACAGTTGGAGTGGCCATACTGTTCCCCCGTCAGATGTTTTCAAAATGACTTGTGAAATGAATTGAGATTTTTGACTTGACCACAACAGAGTTGTGATATGAAATTCAAGTTTCCCACTTAGGTGTTATAAAATTTCAACTAGCATTCTGGTTTCTGCACTTAGTAGAGGTAAATCTGGCTTTTTGCAAAACAACCCTAGAGCTTAGTGTCCTACTACAAAAACCCCCTTCACTTGTTAGTATTAGTTTGCGAGTACTTGAAGAGTACTCATGGCTTTGTCCCTGGCTATTCCCGTGGCCAGACTATGAAGAGGAGTACCAGGACAAAGGACCCTAGGAAGGTTATGACAACTAGAATCATCTCCCATCGTCAGCATTGCCTGTGAACCCGAAGATGGAGCTTCGCCTACGCTATCGTTATTATTACGTTATTCCGCTGCTTGAGTTGTATTAAAAACTAGATCATGAGATCCTTATTTGTGTAAGACCATATGTATGGTTTCTAATGGATGATGTACTGTGGTATCCAATTCTGTTATGTCTTGCAAAAATGGTAATCCTGGGATTGCAATGTATGGCATAACAGGCATATGGGATTAAAAATCCAGGTGTTGACAGTGGTCAGCGAGAGAGAGAGCGCACGTGGGGTCGTTCTGTTAGTGGCCGAGAGGGTGCGGGTTCTAGTGAGAAAACGATTCGGGGAGGGGAGAGAGTGGGTTGTGCTTGTTGGGCTAGACTGGGCCTGGTTTCTGGGCTGATTTGTTTTCTTATTTTTTCTTCTCTGAATCTTTTTCTTTTTCTATCTCTATTATTCTGTTTTGAATTCAAACTCTTATTTGAAATTAGATTTATTCATCAAATCTTTTGAGTAGGTTTTATACTGTTTATAAATGTGATTTAAAGTCCATTTTAGAATAATTCTTTTATTCATTTAGGGTTTATTATTTATTTAAATTAGGCACTTATCTTTATTTAAATAGGATTTTAAATATGTTTTCAATCCATATTATTTTATTCAAATTATTTAAACATCTGTTTTGAATTCAAATGTTTATCAAACCTTTTTAGTAGGTTTTATTTATTCATTTAAGTGTTTAAATAATTCACTTTGAATTATTTCCAATATTAATATGATTTAATGTTCATTTAAATTGGGCATCTGTCTTTATTCAAATAAAATCATATATGGTTTTAAACCCATATAAATTTTATTCAAATACTTCTTTTTAAGTTAATAAGATAACTTATTAATCCACTTTGGTAAATTCTAATTTATTAATTTCTCATGATTTAATTAATCATTTACTTTAGGGATTTTGTCCCTATTTAAATATAATTCAAAATATGGTTTAATCCCATATACTTTTATTTAATAATCCTTATCCCTTTATTTTATTTGTATTATCTTTATTCCATTTGCTTATGGATTTAATTCAGGATTTAAATTGTCTTCTAAATAATTTTCTTATTATTTAGTTTAGGCAATTTGTCTCTATTTAAAATAAAGTTGGATATTGTTTAATCCTTATGATTTTATTTAAATAATCTTTTACTCCTTTTTATTATTCAATAAACTTTCATTTTATTTGTTTATGGATTTGACAAAGATTTAATTTGGATTTTTAAACATTCCTTATTTCTTTCTTTGTTTGTCTTATAAAATCCAAATCTTTTTATTATAGATCCAAACATGGTGATTCCAATTTGTCTAATTTTATTTAATATTTGTTTATCTTTTGAAATCCTTTTAGGATTAATTTTCTCACAATTTGGTATGGATTTAACTAGGAGTTTTATTAGCTTTGGAAATTAATTCCTTTTAACTTATTAAATTCATAAGTTTTTATCCGTGGTTCCAAATTGAATGAAACCAATTTCTATGGTTTTATAATCTTTTTGTTTATCATTTTTGATAATTTATAAATGTTTGTTGACAAATTTTTATATGGATCAAATCCATAGTCTTAGAGAGATCTTGGAAATGATTTTCTTCCATTAGGGTTTTAGGGTTTTGCTTTGTTTTTCCAATTTTTTAAATTTCAAGATACATTAATTGTTGAATGCATTTCACTTGATTGAAATTTGTTGGATTACATTTTATTCAAATTTGTTCCAGAAGGTTTTTGATGTTTCCAAAAAGTTTCTTTTTACCCTAAATTTCAACATTTAATTCTTTTGTTTATTTATTTTTCACATTTCAAAATTTGAAATTTTTTGGGATGTGACAGGCTACCACCCTTAAAAGAAATCTCGTCCCGAGATTTGGGAAGGCTAGAGGTTACAAGTTGGCTTCAAGGCAACTAGGGTACTACCACCCTTAAAAAGGTTTCAACTAGATTACATCTTGGCTTACTTGGGATCTTGATGAAACTTCTCTAGATAGTTGCTTGCATAATGGCCTAGCTCTTTGCATTTGAAACACATCAATTGGCTAATATCCTTCTTTTCCTTTGGTATCTTTGTCTCTTGTTTGTTTCCTTGGTTCTTCTTCTTTTCTGGACATTCACTGGCATAGTGTCCCATCTCTTTGCAATTGTAACATTGCACCTGGCTTTTGTCCTTCTTCTTCTTTTTGGGTCTCTCCAAAGCTAGGAGTTCTTCTAGTTCATGTTCTTCATATCTCACCTCAAAGGTGGGAAATCTTTCTCTCTTCTTGGGGCAGTCACTAGAGATATGACCTTCTTCTCCACAAGAGTAGCAACACTTTGTGGTCACTTTGGATGTGGCCTTATGAGGTATGGTTCTGACTTTGCCTTCATCCTTCTTGGTAGAAGTTGTTCCCTTATGGAAGTTTCCAAACATTTGATGCATTCCATCTTGTTTCATTTGTTGAACTATAGGATAGATGGGGCATTGGGTAGGGACATGATCATTTCCTTCACATAGGAAACAAGTCACTTGAGATGTGGGGCATTGTTTAGTTGGATGTTTCTCCTCACAATTAGGGCATTGGTCCAAATGCTCTTTGTAAGTGTGTTCTATGTCTCCAAAAATATTGCAAGCTTGAGTTCCTTCCATAATATCATCCTTGATACCATTGTTGTCACAATATCCTTGGGAAAGGTTGTCTCTCATGTTGATCATTTGATTGGTCATCCTTTGCAACAATTGAGATTGGGTTTCCAAAAACTTTTACATGGTTGGGTCTAACTCATTGTTGTTGGCTAAAAACTGAATTGTCACTTGACTCAACTGGGCTTGGGTTGCTAGAAGTTGTTCTCTCATGTCCATCTCTTGGTTGTTGTTGTCACCATCCTTGATGTTGGAGTTTCTTGGAGAAGTCATCTGTTTGGGTTGGATTGGGATTAGAATAGGAAAAAGATTCCTAGAGGAACAATTCTACTCACACACAACAATTCACACAAGCAATGTGCAAGCAATTACAAACAAACATTCCACTCAAACAACAAGATTCAAGCATATTTTTAGGCAACAAAATATTTTTGCTACACCACACAAGTTGGTGTGATCTATATATGATCTAAACTAAACACTAGTATGGTGGTCCAACTATAGGTTTCACTTGAGATCATTTCATTCTTCTTGGTTGTTTCTTCATGAATGAAATCATGGTTTCCTTTGCATCTTGGTCACAAAACTTCAAAGATGATGATGGTTCTTTCTAGGTTGTGTTTCCTTAGTCTTCAAGTCTTGAGTATTCTTCTTATCTCACTTGTAGTCCTATCTAGGTTGAAGTCCTTGGTGAAAATAAAGTTGAAGTCATTTGAGTTGGTGAAGTCCTTTGCTCATGTTAAAGTCTTTGCTCATGGTGTAGGCTTTGTCCATCAAGTTGAAAAAAAAGAGATGTAGAATTAAAACCAAAAAGGTTGAGAAAAGAGTTTACAAGATTGTTTATAAATAAGTTTGGGACAAATATAACTCCTATTTTTCTAAGGGGTTTTGTCTAATCCTAGGGTGACAATCCTACAGGAAACACAGTGCTCTGATACCATCTGTAAGACCCCACCTTTATAAAGATAAAGATCCCTGTGTTTACAATGCTAGTCCCTAGATCAATAGCTAGCATCCATAGTTTAAGATGTAATATCAAGAAACAAAGGTCAAAGTACAACTTTATAACCAGGAATAAAATAATTCATTACATCTTACATAGCTCATTTGGATATATCATTACAATGCAGAAGAAATAACTATATAGCATGGAGTCCTTCATCTTCAAAGTGCCATAGGCATTCATGTTGGTTGTAGACTTGTAATCCTATTCAACACACTTCACTAACATCAAACAAACCTGCAACATAATAAGTTACAGCCACAAGGGTCAATACATTTGAATTGTATTGGCAAGTGATATTATGGTATAGTAGTGGTATCTATCATCTATATGCATTTGGCTAAGTGGAGCTTTGTCTTGCTTTGCTCAAAATAGGTTTTCCTTATAAGTTGAAAACACTAAGTTTTTGTTTTACAAAAATTCCCAAGGAACCACCAATAGACATTGGTGAACCTTTAACCTTGTTCAACCACAAGCTTTTAACTTAGAAATTGGGATGAAGAGATCCTTGATAGCTTGCATGTCTTGATGCTCAAATTGTCCATTGCCGGGGACACGGCTAAGTACTTAGATTCTTCCTTCTCGAGAGGTGGTGCACTTTCCCCACAAGACTCGACATGCATCGAGACAAGATCTTTCAGAAGCCTTCCCTTAGACAAAAATGGATGCGTTCCCAAACCTATCACCCCCTACCACCAACTGTCCATCTGGCTAAGTTATTGCAACCTATATGATCCAGGCAGAGCCCATATTGCCATGTGGCTGCACTTGAAGCTTCTCAACATTTGACATCTCAATTCTCTTTGTTCCTGGGTGGCTTTCCACAAGTGAGATACACTAGGGTAGGCCATAAATATGGGGCCCTATGTAACCACTCAACATAATCCATTCACACCATTCCACCCAGGTGATTCATTCACATAGTTGTTTTATTAAACAAAACACAAGTCATTGACTTAGAAATATTTCATAGCATGAATATAATCCACCCTTGTTTTCTACTAGCTAAGCTAAGCATGATAGTAGTAGGGATCTTAACTTAGGGAAAATTCTACTAAGTCATCATCTACTAGGATTTCCCATGGCATAGCATACTTAGTAAAAATTCCATGCAAGTCCTACTCAAAACATCACTAATGCATAGTGAAAATAATAGGACAAAAGTATGAAGCACCACTTGCCTTTTAGTAGAGAATATAGATACACTCTTTGATCTTGAAATGTTCACACTCTTCAAAGTTCACTACAATTCAATCAGGCAAGGCACAAATTCAATCTAGCATTCAAACAATTCATCGCATAAAATAAAGAAATCAAAACAATGCATGCAAGCATGCAAAAGATTGTTTTATTTGGATAGGTGGTTTATAATAGGCTATAAACATGTTAAAACACCTATTTGTCATTTATAAAAGTGGCAAAACCATTTAAAATTAAGTTAGTGAAAATGGCCATTTAAATCATTTTTGTTTTGCTAGAAATGATTTTAATCAAAGTAATTATTTCTAGTGTTAGCTAAAATGTTTTTAAACACCAATATTAATGTTTATGGTCAAAGTGTTTTAAAACAAATCTATTTACAAAAGGTTTCACCCAAAATCATTTTTAAATCAACGTAACATTTTATTTTACTAGAAATGTCTTCAATCAAAGTAATAATTTTCTAGGGTTAATCAAATACAATTTTTTTTGAATTCAAAACTTAGTGTTTAGGGTCAGAGAGTTTAAATCAAATCATTTTCCAAAGGTTTTACTCAAAAAGCATTTTTAAACCATAATCAACATTTTTATTTAACTAGAAATGCTTTTATTCAAAGATTTATTCCTTAGTATCACAATATATACTTTTAAATCTACAAGTTGGTTTTTATGGTCAGTAGGTTCAAAACAATCCATTTACAAAAGATTTTACCCTAAAAACATTTTTAGAATAACTTTTATAATCAAAATAGGCCTAAACAAGTTTCTGCAAAAACAATCAATTTTCCAAAAGCAAAATGCTAAACTAATGGCATGGTTGGAAATTTTGCATTTTTCTATATCTAGTGATATAAAATTTGTAAATTTTAGACGTGTAGACTAAAAGTTATGAATTTTACAAATCTAAACATCTAATAGACAAGTTTTTATTTTTAAAAGAAATCACTGGACACGTGGCTGAATCTTACTGGTGCATACCGTTTCATGAGGATTGAGCAGTACTAGCTATAGGATCTAAAGTGCATCGCACGGACCAGATTGATCCATACCGCTTCGATAAGTTAATCTATCATATCCGCAAGATCTAAATCTAACGGTCCTAATCGAATCAACCACAAACTAGTGGCGTTGCGACGGTGGACGGCAGCGGCGCTCTCTGTCAGTAACGTTGCGGGCGAACTAGGAAGCAAGAAAGGAAGAGGGATGGCTCAATGTGATCGCAGTGACATGGGGAAGCTCGACGTGCTTGTTGTAGACGAAGGGGCGCTCGCATGTGCTGGCGATTTCTCGCCGGAGATGATCATGGCGACGGGCACTCTCTGTTGAGGATGGAGGTGACGCTAGGGGCATGCGCGGTTAAGTGGAGGCTACTAGCGGATGCGCAAGACGATGGGGAGTAGGCTTGTAGGTGCCAGGGATTAAGGGGAGGTGAGAATGGCCGGAATCGTCACCGGAGTGTCGTCGGGTAGTGGCGCGTTTGCGAGAAATTGAGGCATCCTAAGGGCAGTGAGAGGATGGAGAGCGAGGGAAAATAGAGGGGAGAGGTGAGCGTTTAGTAGGGCGTGGTCTCTGTGAGTAATGGGCGCGTCATTTAGGCGAATTGAAGTCGCGATTGAATGGCAGAAACAGGCGAAGTTTGGGGGAAGAACAGGTCTGTGGGGGTTGAAGACGATGTGCTGGCGGTAGGGCTACGTCGTCAGCGAGAGAGAAAGAGTGCACGTGGGGTCGTTCTATCAGTGGCCGAGAGGGTGCGGGTTCTGGTGAGAAAACGATTCGGGGAGGGGAGAGAGTGGGATGTGCTTGTTGGGCTGGACTAGGCCTGGTTTCTAGGCTGATTCGTTTTCTTATTTTTTTCTTCTCTGAATCTTTTTCCTTTTTTATCTCTATTATTCTGTTTTGAATTCAAACTCTTATTTGAAATCAGATTTATTCATCAAATCTTTTCAAATCTTTTCAGTAGGTTTTATACTGTTTATAAATGTGATTTAAAGTCCATTTTAGAATAATTATTTTATTTATTTATGGTTTATTATTTATTTAAATTAGGCACCTGTCTTTATTTAAATAGGATTTTAAATATGTTTTCAATCCATATTATTTTATTCAAATTATTTAAACATATGTTTTGAATTCAAATGTTTATAAAACCTTTTTAGTAGGTTTTATTTATTCATTTGAGTGTTTAAATAATTCACTTTGAATTATTTCCAATATTAATATGATTTAATGTTCATTTCAATTGGGCATTTTTCTTTATTCAAATAAAATCGTATATGGTTTTAAACCCATATAAATTTTATTCAAATACTTCTTTTTAAGTTAATAAGATAACTTTTTAATCCAATTTATTAGTTCTCATAATTTAATTAATCATTTACTTTAGGGATTTTTTCCCTATTTAAATATAATTTAGAATATGGTTTAATCTCATATAATTTTATTTAATAATACTTATCCCTTTATTTTATTTGTATTATCTTTATTCCATTTTCTTATGGATTTAATTCATGATTTAAATTGTCTTCTAAATAATTTTCTTATTATTTAGTTTAGGCAATTTGTTTTTATTTAAAATAAAGTTGGATATTGTTTAATCCTTATGATTTTATTTAAATAATCTTTTACTCCTTTTTATTATTCAATAAACTTTCATTTTATTTTTTTATGGATTTGACCAAGATTTAATTTGGCTTTTTAAATATTCCTTATTTATTTATTTCTTTGTCTTATAAAATCCATATCTTTTTATTATAGATCCAAACATGGTGATTCCAATTTGTCTAATTTTATTTAATATTTGTTTATCTTTTTAAATCCTTTTAGGATTAATTTTCTCATAATTTGGTATGGATTTAACTAGGAGTTTTATTAGCGTTGGAAATTAATTCCTTTTAACTTATTAAATTCATAAGTTTTTATCCATGGTTCCAAATTGAATGAAACCATTTTCTATGGTTTTATAATATTTTTGTTTATCATTTTTGATCATTTATAAATATTTATTGACAAATTTTTATATGGATCAAATCCATAGTCTTAGAGAGATCTTGGAAATGATTTTCTTCCATTAGGGTTTTAGGGTTTTAATTTGTTTTTCCAAGTGTTTAAATTTCAAGATACATTAATTGTTGAATGCATTTCACTTATTGAAATTTGTAGGATTCCATTTTATTGAAATTTGTTCCAGAAGGGTTTTGATGTTTCCAAAAAGTTTCTTTTTACCCTAAATTTCAACATTTAATTATTTTGTTTATTTCTTTTTCACATTTCAAAATTTGGAAAATTTTGGGATGTGACAGGCATCCGACTTGACCTAGCATCTGTGGCACATCCATAATCCAATGGTCAGGTTGAACGAGCCAATGGATTAATTCTGCAGGGAATCAAGCCACGTCTTGAGGCATCGCTACATAGAGCAGCTAGAGCCTGGGCGGAAGAGTTACCATTTATTCTGTGGAGATTACGAACTACACCTAACAGATCTACCGACTACACCCCTTATTTCATGGTATATGGAGCAGAAGCCATCCTTCCTTCCGACATCCTTCACGATTCACCAAGAGTTGCCGCCTATGATGAAGATGACGCTGAAGAATCCAGGCGCCTAGATGTGGACCTTCTCGAGGAAGAGCACGTATTGGCATGCCAAAGATCCGCCATCTACCAGCAGAAGCTACGCAGATACCATAGTCACCGCGTCCGGCATCGCTCATTTAAAGAGGGGGATCTGGTGCTCCGACTTAAGCAGAAGAAGTCACACAAACTATCCCCGCCATGGGAAGGACCGTTCATCATAAGCAAGGCGCTACTCAATGGGTCGCACTACCTCGTTGACAATCATGAACTTGAGGATAGACCCAGTGATGATCATAAGCGTAAGCGACGTGACCCGTATGATGACTACCCGGAGCTTGATCGGCCATGCAACATAGCACAGCTACGTCCTTTCTACACTTAGCATATTTTTTATCTACTGTGTACCTCTTATATGATATATGAAATATATCTCTCTGGTTCACTCATATTATTGAGTATTTTACCTCCTTTAGTGTTCATTTTTGGATCGTATAAAACATTTATGCACAAGCTTTGCACTTGCACTTGTGAAAATTCTGCCTACGGGCGTTAGATTAAGTTTTCTGGTCTTCACGTTCTTTGTTGTTTATATGTGCATTCTGGAGTAGTGACTTTTGTCACTTGAAGTCGGTGATTTTGTGCTTAGGTTTTGACGGTGCCATTGGTCATCATCACCTGAGCGCATGGTTCCAACTACGAGTATTCTGACTCATGAAAGGTCAAGAATAAAAACCAAAGTAATGGATACGCCAGCACTTGCTTAAAAATATTTACATGCTGTAAGTAGTACCTGAGTAGCAGGAAACATACAACTTTTGTTTTTCCATCGTAAGATTACAAGCAATAGTTTTTCCGCATACACAAACTAGAGGAAACAAATATTACATAGTGATTTTCCATTCCTTTGGCGCAGGAGACTTCGAGGTCGCATCGTCGGCAGCAGGATATCCATCCTGATCATCTTCAAAGTCGGTGGTCTTGAGGGACTCGGAGGAGCTACGATGGTCGCCATCAATGATCTCAAGAGGCACAAAGACGTTGTGATCCACAAACTCGGCGACCCTGGTATCAAAACCCGCGAGCGATGCCCAGATAGCTTTGTGATCAATCTTCTGGCCATCATCGTCTACGTCGGGCAGACCCGAGGTCATCGTGTCGATGTCGGAGTTCTCGTAGTGTGCCTTGACCATTGCCAGCAAAATTCTTGCACCAGCCCGGGTACCTGAAGCTTTCTATCTTACTATACGCTAGGGGGCTTGGCGCAAGATCTCCGAGTACTTCATGACGGAATCCACCGCCTTATTGTTTATGTTCAGTGGCTTGGCAATCTCTTTGGCTTGCTAGACAGCAGTACTGATGAAGTTGCCGGCGATAACCATGCATTCCTTTGGCGGAGGAGGTGAGTTGGTTAAACAAATAGGAGCTGCATTTCCGACAAGGCAAGGGAGTACATGATTCAAATAACACAAAAACGTTTAGAGTACCTGGCTTACAGAAGTACAATACGGAGATCGCTTACCAAAGATGCTTGCCTCCGCTTGCGGGAGTGTCTCCGCCGTGGAGTCCCGTTCTTATCAGAGAACCTTGTAAGCCTCAAGGTTGCGCTGATTCTGCTCATCGGCAGCTTTCTTCCGTTCCTTGAGGATTGCAATTTACTTCTTCAGAAAGTTCATCTCCGTATTGGCGGACTCCTACAAGGCCTTCATGGATTCCTCGTGCATCTTCAAAGTATCAGCCCTCTCCTGCTTAAGAATCTTGTTTTCACAATCCAACAGCTCAATGTGCTTGGATTGCTCAACAATGTCTTTGGCCTTGGCGATAGCTTCTGCAAGTCGGAGAAATAACAACACATAATGAGTAGTAGGAGAGTCATGGCACAAGACCAAGTTTGAGTGCAAAATTGAAAGGAAAAACAGACTCTTGCTCTTGGTGATCTGTTCCTTCAAGAAAGCAATTTTACCCTTTTCAGCTTCCAATTCAGCATGCATCTTGTGGAACTTCTCGTTGGCGACGCCTCTCCGAGCATTCTCATTCTGTGAAAATAAGATCAAAGTTGCTTAGTCTACTTGGAGCATCTAGCCGGATAAATATCCACCTAGAGGCTTGGGTGCTACAGTGAGAGTTTTTAACTCGGCAAAATGCTTAGTATTTCTTTAAGCATCTAGTCAGAACTAATTATGTTTCAACTAGAAGCTTGGGGGCTACAGTATTGAAATTTACAAACACTGCATATGCTACTCTAAAAAGTATCTAGTCGGAATAACTCATTCAAACTAAATACTTGGGGGCTACAGTGTGAAGTTTTTTAACTTAGTCACTCTTAGAGCATTCAGATGCAAAGACCTATAGTTTTCCGTCTAAATCCTTGGGGACTACAGTGGGATACTACATATGAAATGCAAAAGGCAAATAAAACTTACAAGTGCGATGATCTTGAGGTTGGTAGCGCTCTCGGCAAATAACTTGCTGAAGGAAAGACTATTTCCTCGCAAGATATCCGCCTTCCTGAGCAGCTCCTCAAGGATGCAAGTCGGATAAGTGGGCGTTGCCCCAGGAGCCAAAGTTAAGGTACTTGGCATAAGCGCCGGGTAGACAATCTTTAGGAGCTCTGTTGACGTCCTGGGTGCAGTGTCGCCGCCTTCGGCAGATGTTCCGCCTTCCACCACCGCCTTACCGCTACTAGTGGCATCCTTAGCTATGATGTCCTCTCATAGACTTAAGAGAGGAGCTTGGTGATAGACTCAAGTCCAGAATGCTTAACACCCAAAATGACCTTAGGGAATAAAAGAAGCATACCCAAGAGTTAGAGGCTACCAACCAACGTTTAAGAGAGGACATCATAGACTTAGCAATGGATTTGTGCCTGTGCTATAAGAGAGGACATCATAGACTTAGCAACGATGTCCTCTCTTAAGTCTATGATGTCCTCAACAGACGTTCCGCCTTCCACCACCGCCGTATCGCTACCTGTGGACATCATAGACTCTACATAAAAGTGGTCATCATCTGCATCAGCTGTGCATGTGGTGTCATCAGCTGCTACATCTCGGGGGTGACATTGTTGTTGTTTGGGTTGGGGTTGGCACGTCGAGGAGGCATCTGTGGTTTTCATACGGATAAGAATGAGATACCCATAGATGCTAAACATGCACAATACATTACATAGACAATCACCAAAACAAGCATCAAAATAATCATAAGGTTCAACGACTTAAACAACAAGTTTGAAAAAGCAAACACACCATAGCAAGCCATCCACATGTTGGATGGTCATTGCGACTCAATAAACATAAGCATGGTAAATGAAAGATAAATGAGTAGTCATCACTACTCCTCTGCATCAACCTCCTCATCAACAGTGTAAGACATGCATTCTCCATAGCGGTCTTGTATTCCTCGACATTGGTAGTCAAGGCCTCTATCTTGGCCTTAAGAGCCCTCTTCTGTGAACGGAGTCTCTCCATCACACCCTGCTGATACTCGAGCTTGAAGTCCTTGGCCTCTAGTTCTGCATTCATCTCTCGAATCCTCTTGTTCCTGTCTTGGACTCTTTTCTCTTGGCTCTTGAACTTCCTGTCCTGGCTCTCAAACTTGGCCTCCATTTCCTTGACTATCTCTTCTTGCTCTGCGAAGAGCTTGTCCTTCTCACGAAGCTGCACCTGGAGCTCGTCATTGCTAAGCATGATGTTGGTCATATCAGTATCTAGGTGCCTAATAATAACCTCTAGGTCCTGAAGGTATAGACGAATTGGCTCTGCCGTCTCTCTAGCAGCATCCTTGAACTCAATAGCCTCACCCTCCTCGTCGCGTCTTCCGAAGGCATGAAAGTGAGTACCTCTAAGCTCCCTGGAGTGCCTCCCTACCAGATGCCCAAGTAAATCCTGCATGACTACCTCTAAGCCTCTCTCCTTGTCGTCATGCATTAGCTTGAAAGTGATAGCCTCCGTGGCTGGCTCAGTCTGGCGTCGTGGCTGAGTAACTTTGAAGCCCCAAAGGTCCTTCCTCTCAAACTTGGTGAGGGGAAGCGTCATGATGCTAGGGAGCGGAAGGTTGAGCACACTAGTGAGCTCAGTAAGACGAGTGCCAAAATGAGTTCCCTTGAACTCTTCAGTCGTGATGATAGTAACATTAGGCATCTATTTTATAAGATAGAGAAAAGTTAGAATCAACATCAATAGAAATTAATCACAAGACAAAGCATCACATGCATATCTTTGGCAATCAAACACACATGTCATGGCATACATAAATCCATTACAAGCATCCAAGGTTCAACATAACTTAGACAAAAAAATTGGAAATAAAACGATAAGTGTGGTGGTCCAACTAACGGAAAACATTACAATCCCATCTCTCTCGCCAAGTTAGATAACAAGGCATCTCTAGAGGCAATCTGTCGATCCTGATCACATGACTCCATTGCTAAGTCTATGATGTCCTCTCTTAAATGTTGGTTGGTAGCCTCTAACTCTTGGGTATGCTTCTTTTCTTCCCTAAGATCATTTTGGGTGTTAAGCATTCTTCACTTGAGTATATCACCAAGCTCCTTGATGGCCTTCCAAGCTGCATCTCTTGCAGAGTCAAAGAATGTGGTGTGCATCACTGAGTTGGTGACCATGCAGAATCCTGATTCCTTGTGGTTGTCTTCCTTGTTTTTGTACAAGTGAAGTTGCACCCACCAGTACTCCACTCCTTCATCCATCACGGGGAAACCTTTGTACACAGCTGCACCATGTATCCCCATGGCAACCATGAGGTCCTTGAGAGCCTTGGGAAATTCTGTCTCACACTCCAAGGTCATAGTCATGAGTGGTCCCTTCCTCACGGCTTCGTTGATGGAGTTCATCTACAAATAGAGATGAGAAAGAAGATTAAAAAAGTTTACGAGAAGAAAAAGACAAGTGTGGAAATTGTTGAAAATTTTCCTTAGTGGTTTCTAATCCAATCCTAGGGTCATAATCCTATAGGCAACACAGTGCTCTGATACCATCTGTAAGATCCCACCGTTATAAAGGTAAGGATCCCTATGATTGCAATGCTAGTCCGGGGATCAATTGCTAGCATCCACAGTTTAAGATGAAGTACACAGAAACAAAGGTCATTATTACAACGTCATTCCAGAGATAATATAGTCTTTTACAACTCCATAGCCGTAGGCTAGTACAAGAGTTTAACTTAACAATATAAAATAGAAGTCTTCATCTCCATGTGCCACAGGCAAGCATGTTGAGTGTAGACTCATAACCCCTAATCATCATCAGAGAAACTTGCAACATCACAAGTTAGCGCCACAGTGGGTCAATACATTGGAATAGTATTGGCAAGTGATACCTTAGTAGAATATTAACATCTAGTTACTACATGAATTTGGCTAAGTGTAGCTTAGGCTTGCTTTGCTCAAAATAGGTTTTACCTATTATTTGAAAACACTAAGTTTTTCTTTGACAAAACTTTCCCAAGGAACCACCAATAGAAATTGGTCAACCTTCACCCTTGTTCAACCACAAGTTTTAACTTAGAAAATTGGGATGAGGAGATTCTTGATAGCTTCCATGTCTTGATGCTCAAGTTTTCCATTACCGGGGACATGGCTAAGTACTTAGTTTATTCCATCTGCAGAGGTTGTGAACTTTCCCCACAAGACTTGATTTTCACCAAGACAGGACCTTTCAGAAGCCTTCCCTTAGACCAAAATGGATGCGCTCCAAACCTATCATTCCCCTACCACCAACTGTCCATTTGGCTAAGTTATTGCAACCTATATGATCCAGGCAGAGCCCATAACGCCATGTGGCTGCACTAGAAGCTTCTTAACATTTGGCATCTCAAATCCCTTTGTTCCTGGGTGGCAATTGTAGTGGCCTCGGATCGGTAAAGATCCTAAGTCCCTGTGATTAACATGCTAGTCCCTGGATCAATAGCTAGCACTCACAGTCGATGAAATATCATGTAAAACACAAAGTCTTTATTACACGGAGAATCCAGAGTATAAATTTATTACAAATTTTCTTAGCATAAGGCTAGCTCAAATTACAGCGGAAACATAAAATCAGCTTGAGTCCATCAACGCCCCAGGCTTGTCGAGTGTAGACTCACGATCCCTACGCACCTTTCAATCTTCGGATTCTGCACATAATACGTGCAGCCAACAAGTTGGGTCAATACTTTGAATGTATTGGCAAATTACACCAAGGAGAGAAAAGACTATCTCTACATGCAAGGCTAATTTAGGCTGTAGAGTTCATTTGCTCAAAGCTAATTTTTCTTAAGTAGAGAGAAGAAGAGAAGGTTTTCCCTACTTTGTAAACATTTGCTTGGATAAAATAAGGTCGAATGGCACACGAGGATATTACTCACCAAGTGTCCAAACAACCAAACACTTGGATATTACGCACCAAGCGATACTTGGATATTACACACCAAGTTCCCAAAATCCCACCCATTGGCGATATTACGCACGCCATGGGGTTTCAAAGTTTTGTTTTAGAAAAGAGAGAGGAAGACCCTTCAGAGGCTCCATCCTTCAGATGCTCAATGTTGTTCTGTTTCCGTGAACACGGCTGATCGATCAGGTTGCAATACTCTCGAGAGTTTGTGCACTTTACCCACAATCCACGATCAAGTCCTTTTTACAGACAAGACCATGGCGAGGCTTTCCCTTAGTAGCCCCTCTACCTTCCGGATCCAACCATGCCAAGAACCTCCAAATGTTGGTACCCAGGTGAAGTTTCCCACTAAGTACTAGGCCAAGACAGAGCCCATAATGTATTGTGGTTGCACTGGAAGCTTCTGAATTCTGAAACATGGCAGACTTCTTTGATTCCTGGGCGGCCGTCCTCCACCAAAATCTCACTCGTTGACCCGACAACCATTCCGCCCAGAAGAAAACTTAATTTTATTTTGAAGTGGATTTGAGAAGGAAAGTTTGCTCTAGAGAGCCTTTATACTTAGAAAAAATTCTTTGTCTATCGAACCCCCCAACGGTAATTTGTATATATAGCATAGCAAGCAATACTTAGCAAAAACAGGGGTAACCTATTAGGAGGGAAAAATCCTAAGTATAGAGCTACTCATAGCATACTACAAAATCATCACACTTGCAAAATAATACTAAGGAAAAATTCTACTAGAACATCCTATACATGCATAATACAGAATTTTGAAGATCACATGCATAGAATCAAAACTGGGACAAAATTATGAACAAGTGGTGTAACTTGCCTTGATCCGAGCAGCACTCTACACAATAGCACTCCTTAGCGCACTCCGAACAATCTAACGAATCACAAACATAGATCTAATCACAACTTGCTCAAAACATGTCACAGAGATAATCATGCATGCATGCAACATGGTATTTTATGCAAGATTGGTTTTCTAAATTGACCAAGGTAGCATAATTGGATTGCAATAGTGTTAAGGGTGTTACTAGGATTGATTTCCCATAGGTTTAAATCTATTTGGGTCACTAATATAATTCATAGGATTAATAGGAGATCCAACCATCTAATTAGCCCCAAATTAGATCTAATGATCTTAAGCAAAGTTTTATAATTTTTTTCAGTAGGTATTGCGGAAACAAAGTCAACACAGCAAGAATCAACTAAAACAGAAATTTAATTATTTTTCTATAGAATAAACACTCTAATTTAGATATTAAAATCTACACCAAAAACCCTACTGTAAACTTGGAATTTTATTGCAGATCTGGGTTCTACATAAAATTATGAATCCAACGGTATATTATAAGCTAAGTTTGGCCAAATATTTAATTTTATATGATTTTCGCAATATTAATCCCAATCTGCAAAACAGATCTAGCCCTAACTTAAAAACTTGCCAAGTGGCAGCGCCTGATTGGCTCCAGCTAGACAAGGCGGTGGCGACGCAGTGTGCTGGCGTGGCTTGCCACGCGGCAGCGCGGGATTTGCTTGTACCCCTTCGATCAATCTTCTAATCGTCACCGTCGAGCCTAGATCTAATGGCTAAGAACAAGGACGGCCTCACCTCTCTGGCTGGCGGCGGCGGTTATGCCACGTTGGTCGTCGGCGTCGTGTTCTTCGGTGAGGGTGAAACAGTCGCGACGATCGCCTCCTCCTCGGGTCCCGCCTCAGTAGCCTCAGGTACGGTCTTCTCTTCCCCGAGCGGTGGCGGTGGCTGCTCCTTCTCCGCAGCTCCGGCGAGCAATCCGTGGCGGTGCGCTGCGGTAAACAGAGGGGGAAACGGGTGAGTCGGTGTTGTCGGTCGAGAGGTTCAAGCTAGGGAAGAAATCAGGGGGAGGGGGTTCCCCTGTTGTCGACTTCGTCGGCTTACCGATGCCAGCGGCGGTTCGAGCCCGCGGAATCGGAGGGAGGCTAGGGTTCTGAGGGTTTTGGGAACGGAGAAGAGGGCTCGCGGCTGGGTCTTTATATGCGGCCTAGTGGGGAAGTCCTGTCTGGACACGGAGACGGGAAGAAGCGTGGCCGGCGCAGACTCCGGTTCTCGTCGGAGAGAAAGGGGGGTGACAGGTGGGGTCCGGGTGTCGGCGGGAGCGGCAGCGCGGGCCGTGCTGGGCTGTGCTGGCGTCTGCTAGCGCTAGGCGACGCGCGCGCGTTAGTGGGCTGGCGCAGCCAGCCCAGTAGGTTAGACAGGTTGTTTTTTTTATTCAATTCTTTTCCAATTCTATTTTACTAAATCTTTAATAGCTTTTGCATACTAAGTCCAAACTTGGTGAAACTTGTTTCCAATTTTTTTGTAAAAGTAAGGTGGTTAACATAGGACCATGGTTTAATGTTTTTACATAGTTTTTTTCTTTTTAGAAGGCTACAACAAAATTTATCACATAGGGTATTCTTATTAGGGTTTTTGGTGGGTTTAGGTGTTAGGGTTTTGTTGTAGATTCATTTGTAGGATGCAAGGATGCATGCAATGATGCAAGGATGATGCATGCTTCTAGTAATCATCTTAATATAAAATCTGGGATGTTACAAACCTAACCCCTTAAGAAGAATCTCGTCCCCGAGATTCGGGTTGGCTAGCAAATAGGTGTGGGTGTTCTGTCTTCAAGTCTTATTCACGCTCCCATGTAGCTTCTTCCTCGAAGTGGTGGTTCCATTGTACTTTGCAGAATCTTATAGTCTTGGTGCGGGTAATCCTTTCGATTGTTTCCAGTATTTTGATGGGTTTTTCCTCATAGGTAAGGTCATTCTCCAATTGAACCTCATCTAGGGGAACGGTGTCTCTTAGCGGTGTTTCCGCCATCTCCGGGTGACACTTCTTTAGTTGTGACACATGAAACACGTCATGAACAGTCAGTCCTTCCGATAACTCCAACTGATAAGCAACTTCTCCTCTATGGGTCAGAACCTTATATGGTCCTATGAATCATGGGGCTAACTTGCCCTTGATTCCGAACCTCTTAACTCCTCATAGGGGTGAAACTCGAAGATACGCACGGTCTCCTATTTTATAAGCCACATCTCTATGCTTGGAATCAGCATAACTCTTCTGTCGGGATTGGGCTACCTTTAGCCTATATTGAATATGTCGTACCTTTTCTTCGGCATCCTTGATCAATTCAGGTCCAAATAGACTACGTTCACCAACCCCACTCCATAGTAGAGGAGTCCTACACTTCCTGCCATACAGAATTTCAAACGGAGCCATCTTGATACTTGTCTGGTAGGTGTTGTTGTATGAGAACTCAGCGTATGGAAGGTTATCGTCCCAACTAGACCCATAGTCTAGTGCGCAATCTCTCAACATATCTTCCAGAATCTGGTTCACTCTTTCGGTTTGGCCATCTATTTGAGGGTGGAAAGCAGTGCTAAATTCTAGTCTGGTTCCAAGAGACTCATGTAGCTGTCGCCAAAACTTTGAAGTAAACTGGGTGCCTCTATCTGACACAATCCCCTTAGGAACGCCATGCAGACTTACAATCCTTGTCATGTATATCTTAGCAAGCTTAGCACTTGTATAAGTGGTTTTTACGGGGATGAAGTGAGCCACCTTGGTAAAGTGGTCCACCACTACCCAGATAGAATCAAATCCAGAACGAGTCCGGGGCAATCCCGTGATGAAATCCATGCCTACCTTATCCCACTTCCAGTCGGGTATAGGTAGTGGTTGAAGTAATCCGGCCGGTTTCTGATGCTCGGCCTTAACTCTATTGCATACATCACACAGAGAAATATATTCGGCAATATCTCTTTTTAGATTATTCCACCAAAATCTATCCTTCACATCCATGTACATCTTTGTGTTACCTGGATGAATTGAGTATGGTGAATCATGAGCTTTTTGTAAAATCAACTTCCTGATATCGGGGTCATTGGGAACGCACAAACGCTTCCCATACCAGAGGTTTCCTTGTTCATCCAGACGGAATTCTTTTGTCTTTCCTTCACTTATCCTGACTCTTATTTCTTCCAACTCTTTATCTCCCTTTTGTGCTTCCTTGATTCTCTTTTGGAAGGTGGAAACTATTTCCATAGTCGCTACGTGTCCTTTCGGAACTATCTCTAGCCTGAGATCCTTGAATTGCCTGCATAAATCCTCTAGAAGTTCCCCTACGGTAAGTCCATTCACATAAACCTTACGACTTAAGGCATCAGCCACCACATTTGCCTTTCCGGGGTGGTACTGTAAGTCCAAGTCATAGTCCTTAATCAGTTCAAGCCATCTTCTTTGCCTCATATTTAACTCCTTTTGGGTGAAGATATACTTCAAGCTCTTATGATCTGTGAACACATCACAATGTTTGCCCATGAGGTAGTGTCTCCATACCTTAAGTGCATGAACCACAGACGCAAGTTCCAAATCATGTGTGGGATAGTTGTGTTCATGGTTCTTAAGTTGCCGGGAGGCATAGGATACCACTTTCCCATCCTGCATCAATACACTTCCAAGTCCTTGTCGAGAAGCGTCACAATAGACTTGAAAATCCTTCTGGATATCAGTGCATACGTAATCGGTGCCGCATAAGGCTTCTTCAACTCTTGAAAACTTGCTTCGCATGCCTCGGTCCATAGGAATTTATTTTCCTTCTTCAATAGTTCCGTCATGGGTTTTGCTATTTTGGAGAAGTTTTCAATAAACTTCCGGTAATATCCTGCGAGGCCCAAGAAACTCCTAATATCTCCCACATTCTTGGGTGATTCCCATTCCATTACGGAAGCTACTTTACTGGAATCTACGGCAACTCCTGTTGCCGACACAACATGACCAAGGAACCCCACTTTCTTTAACCAGAATTCACATTTGCTGAATTTGGCATACAACTTGTGTTCTCTTAGTTTCTCCATAATTAGGCGCAGATGTTTCTCATGTTCCTTCTCATCCTTTGAGTATATGTGTATATCATCTATGAAGACTACGATAAACTTGTCCAAATATTCCATGAACACCTTGTTCATCATGGTCATGAAGTACGCTGGGGCATTGGTTAGACCAAATGACATCACGGTGTACTCATACAATCCGTATCTTGTGGTAAATGTTGTTTTGGGCACATCGTGTTCTCGAATCTTTAGTTGGAAGTAGCCTGATCGCAGATCGATCTTTGAGAACACACTGGCTCCCTTTAACTGATCAAACAAGTCATTGATGTTGGGTAGAGGATACTTATTCTTGATCGTCACCTCATTCAACGAGCGGTAGTCCACAACCAGCCTCTTGGTTTTATCCTTCTTTTCCACAAATAGGACAGGTGCTCCCCAAGATGACGCTCTGGGTTGGATGAATCCCTTGTCCAATTGTTCCCTAAGCTGCTTCTTGAGTTCCTTTAACTCGTCCACATCCATCTTGTATGGTCTCTTAGCTATTAGCCCCGTGCCTGGCATCAAGTCAATGAGGAACTCGATATCACGGTCGGGAGGCATTCCTGGTAGTTCCTCCAGGAAGACATCTGGGAATTCCTTTACAATGGGTACATCCTCCAGGCTAACCCCCTTAATAGAGTTCACCATGACTTCCTTAAGTGCGAAATTCGACTTGATGCGAATCCTTTTCCCTTCCAGTGTTGTGAGCGTGATAGTTCTTTTTGCACAATCTATGACTCCTTCATATTCGGTCATCCAATTCATGCCCAAGATTATGTCTAATCCTTGTGATTCTAGAACTACTAGTCTTGTGGGAAAGATGTGCGTCTCAATCCTTAGTTCTAATCCCCGGCAACCGGAGTTTGCCACTATTTCTCCCCCAGCAGAACTTACCCTTAGAGGAAAGTTTATAGTCTCCGCAGGTATCTTGCCTTTATCCACGAATACCCTTGATATGAATGAATGCGATGCACCAGTATCAAAAAGAACAATTGCGGGAATAGAATTGAGTTTGAACTTACCAATCATGGAGTCTGGTGCATCACAAGTATCCTCCATAGTGACATGATTCATCGTGGCTTTGACAAACGGATTTGGCTTCTTCCCGTTTCCATTGCCATGGTTGTGTCCATTTCCATTCCCATTGCCATTGCCATTCTTCTTCTCGGGGCAAGAGGTTGCATAGTGTCCTATCCTGTTGCACTTAAATCATGTCACCTCACTGAGATACTTTCCATTGCTGCCATTCCCATTGCGGTTTTTATGCCCATTGTGTTTGTGGCCGCCATGGTGATGACTGTTATGATTGTGGCCATTATTGTTATAAGGTGGTGGTGATGAAGTGCGCTGCTTCTGGTATGGAACAGAGTGCTTGTGAGGGTTAGACTTCCTCTTGCGGTTTTCTATGCTCTTCCTTTTGGATTCAACAACAATGGCTCAGTCCAGGAGTTCCTGAAAGTTGTCAAACTTCTGAGCCACAAGCTGAATGGATATCTCATCATTGAGTCCTCTTAAGAACTCCTCCTGTCTCTTGGCATCAGTGGAAACATCATCGGGTGCATAACGGGCTAGCTTGTTGAAAATCACACCATACTCTGTGACAGAACGGTGCAGTTGGTGTAGATCGTGAAATTCATGCCTTTTCGGAGTCATGATACCAGCAGCCACATGATGAGTGCGAAAAGCTAACTCAAACTGATCCCAAGTGATAGCATCAATATCTGGGTGGGAGACTTGGTAATTATCCCACCATTCTACAACAGGTCCTTCAAGCTGGTGTGCGGCATAATGTATCCTGTCGGCTCCGACAGCTTGTACGGTGTCTAGCTTCTTGTTGATTGTACGTAGCCAGTCATCTGTGATGATTGGTTCAGCGCTGCTAGTGAAGGTAGGTGGGTTCAACCTCAAAAACCGAGTAAAGCGATCCTGTTGAGGTGGTGGCGGAGGTGGTGGTGGTGGTGGCGGGTTGTTGTTGTTGTTTTGCATGTTCTGAGTGAGCAGTTGGATCAGCTGGTTCTGAGTGGCCAAAAGTTGTGCTATTTCTGGAGGAATTTCGGTGTTCGCGCGTCTTGGCGGCATCTGTGGGGTTTGAGAGAAAATTTAAGAAATAGACAGAAAGACTAAGTAGTAAACTCCTACCCTTATGAAAACACACCAAGCACACACGACACACAAGACACATTAACACAACTTAACACAGAAAAGTTTAACTAAACCAAAATTGTCTTGGTATTTATTACAATCGTGAATAACGTTCTACTATAGAATTAAAGGTGGTCCAACTATTACACATCTTCCACGCCTTCCTCTTCCTCGTCCTCGAACGAGTAGCCTTCCTGCTCTAGGGTTGTCTTGTACAACTCCATCTCCTTCGTGGTGGCCTCAAGCTTCTCTTGGAGGTTCTTTATCTCATCCTGCAGCTTCTTGGTAGTGGCTTCTAGCTGCTCCTGAAGTCCCTCCTTCTCGCTTTGTAGCTCCTCCACTAGACTTGACTTCTTCACGACTTCAAGTTGCTTTGCCAAGTCCCTCTTGGAAGCACGCACATCATTGATTATCTTGCAAAGGCCTTCGGTTTGCACTTCAGTTCCATCGATCTCCTGCTTGAGTTCCCTAATCCTCTTGTTTTTATTTATCACCCTCTTCTCTTGGTTAGCGAACTTCTTCTCTTGGTCCTGGAACTTCATCTCTTGGAGCTTCATTGCCTCCTCCTGCTGCTTGATCATTTCCTCCTTCTCCTTAATGAGGGCGCATAGCTCGTCGTTCTTCAACATCTCGAGGAAGGTACCCTTTTCAAGGTCATGGATGTGGCACTCCAAATCTTGATATTGGGTCCTTCGGCGCTTGGTAGAAGTCCTTTCCTCAAAGGTTAACTCCATGGGAATTCCTTCCTCATCTCGTCTTCCAAAGAGGCCGCCGCAGTGTCCTTGGAGAGCTTCATGATGACGTCCACATAGGCGACCAATGAGATGCTGCAAGCTGATGCTAAGGGCCTTCTCCTTGGAATCGCTAACAATGTGGATTGCTATGTCTTCTTCCGGGTTCTTGCCTCGCTCTTTTCCTGGTTGGATGACTTTGACTCCCCAACAGCCGTCCTTGTGGAGTTTCTTCATTGTGCTCCCCTGGATTGTTGGGAGGGGAAGGTCCAAACGTGTGAGTAGGTCCATGAGGCATCCACCAAAGCGAAGGGGCTCGATGTCCGCGACGGTGTCGTAGAGGAAGCTTCTCATCTTTCAGTTAGAAGAATGAAAATTAGATACCTAATCAAGTAGAGGAAAGCAGATACTAGAAGTGCAGAAAATAACTTAGTAGAAAAGCAAGTTAGGCACATAAGTTAGAGGTGGTTCCAATCATAGGGTCACGTCCCACAGGCAACGATGTGCTCTGATACCATCTGTAGTGGCCTCGGATCGGTAAAGATCCTAAGTCCCTGTGATTAACATGCTAGTCCCTGGATCAATAGCTAGCACTCACAGTCGATGAAATATCATGTAAAACACAAAGTCTTTATTACACGGAAAATCCAGAGTATAAATTTATTACAAATTTGCTTAGCATAAGGCTAGCTCAAATTACAGCGGAAACATAAAAGCAGCTTGAGTCCATCAACGCCCTAGGCTTATCGAGTGTAAACTCGCGATCCCTACGCACCTTTTAATCTTCGGATTCTGCACATAAGACGTGCAGCCAACAAGTTGGGTCAATACTTTGAATGTATTGGCAAATTACACCAAGGATAGAAAAGACTATCTCTACATGCAAGGCTAATTTAGGCTGTAGAGTTCATTTGCTCAAAGCTAGGTTTTCTTAAGTAGAGAGAAGAAGAGAAGGTTTTCCCTACTTTGTAAACATTTGCTTGGATAAAATAAGGTCGAATGGCTAACGAGGATATTACTCACCAAGTGTCCAAACAACCAAACACTTGGATATTACGCACCAAGCGATACTTGGATATTACACACCAAGTTCCCAAAATCCCACCCATTAGCGATATTACGCACGCCATGGGGTTTCAAAGTTTTGTTTTAGAAAAGAGAGAGGAAGACCCTTCAGAGGCTCCATCCTTCAGATGCTCAATGTTGTTCTGTTTCTATGACCACGACTGATCGATCAGGTTGCAATACTCTCGAGAGTTTGTGCACTTTACCCACAATCCACGATCAAGTCCTTTTTACAGACAAGACCATGGCGAGGCTTTCCCTTAGTATCCCCTCTACTTCGGATCCAACCGTGCCAAGAACCTCCAAATGTTGGTACCCAGGTGAGGTTTCCCACTAAGTACTAGGCCAAGACAGAGCCCATAATGTATTGTGGTTGCACTGGAAGCTTCTGAATTCTGAAACATGGCAGACTTCTTTGATTCCTGGGCGGCCGTCCTCCACCAAAATCTCACTCGTTGACCCGACAACCACTCCGCCCAGAAGAAAACTTAGTTTTATTTTGAAGTGGATTTGAGAAGGAAAGTTTGCTCTAGAGAGCCTTTATACTTAGAAAAAATTCTTTGTCTTTTGAACCCCCCAACGGTACTTTGTATATATAGCATAGCAAGCAATACTTAGCAAAAACAGGGGTAACCTATTAGGAGGGAAAAATCCTAAGTGTAGAGTTACCCATAGCATACTACAAAATCATCGCACTTGCAAAATAATACTAAGGAAAAATTCTACCAGAACATCCTATACATGCATACTACAGAATTTTGAAGATCACATGCATAGAATCAAAACTGGGACAAAATTATGAACAAGTGGTGTAACTTGCCTTGATCCGAGCAGCACTCTACACAATAGCACTCCTTAGCGCACTCCGAACAATCTAACGAATCACAAACATAGATCTGATCACAACTTCCTCAAAACATGTCACAGAGATAATCATGAAGGGAATATGCCCGAGAGGCAATAATAAAGTGGTTATTATCGTATTCCTTGTTTATGATAAATGTTTATTTTGCATGCTATAATTGTATTAATACGGAAACGTTAATACATGTGTGTTTAATAAACAAACAGAAAGTTCCTAGTTATGCCTCTCTTATAAACTAGCTCGTTGATTAACAAGATGATCAAGGTTTCCTGATCATGGACATTGGATGTTGTTAATAACGGCATCACAACATTAGTGTAATGGTGTGATGAACATTCATCCGAAGTATAGCATTACGATCAAACTCATTGAGTTTATATTGCTATAACAACTTACGAAGTGATCCTAATCCTTAGACCATGAGATCATGTCAATCACTAACACCGGAAGAGTTTCTTGATAACATCAAACGTCACACCGTAACAGGGTGATTATAAAGATAGATTCAGAACTAATAAAGTGTTATGTTGAGGCCCATGGATCGAGAGTGGAATTTGTTCATCCTGATGACGGATAGATATGCTCTGGGCCCTCTCGGTGATATCACATTGATTAGCTTGCAAGCAAGTGATTTGATCACTAGAATGTTATATCACGGGAACGAGAAAAGAGTGCATGTCAGTATCGAGATCAAACTAGGTATGGAGATACCGATGATCGAATCTCGGACATGTAATATATCGTGAAACAAAGGGATTAAGATACTAGCGTAAAAGGTTCCGACGATCACAAGAAAGTCATCGTTGAATGTGTGGGAGTCAGTATGGGTCTCTAGATCCCGCTTCTGATTATTGATCCGAGAGGGGTCTCCATCATGTCCGCATTATTCTTGAACCGTAGGGTGACACACTTAAGAGACACCTACATCCATTTGGAGCAAAAGTTTCATGCCGAAAAGAATAACAAGCGCAGGAATTATTTCACTAGATACCGAAACGGGTTTTCGGGTGAAATTGTAGAAAGTGTTTCTGCATGTGAAATGAAATACTAGCAAGGGGTTATATGTGAATGTTTGTCATTAAAGTAATTGACAAAATTCTGAATAAATAAAAGGAGTTTTATTTAATGAGAGTTTGCATTAAATTTGGTGGAAATTTAATGGAAATTTGAGTGGGTTTTTGAGTGGAGGGAATTGAAAGGCATTTGAGTGAGTGGAGTGTCCACCCACATGAATCTGGAAGATGTGGGGGAAGCCCCATGGCTGGGCGCATGGCCCCTCGGGTGCCCCCCCTCTCCCTATAAAAGGAGCCCCCTCCCTCTCTCTCACTCACACCTCCTCGTGAAGGATCTCTCTCCCCCTCTAGAATTTATCCCCCATGGTCTCGGACTAGCGAGATACATGTTCCCGGTGGCTATTCGGCAAGAAAGAGTTGTGCTTCCGCTGCATCGCTGGAGCGAGGAGGTGGAGGTTGCTCGGTGCCTCGAACGTGTGTGCGAGCACGGATGCGCTGCTATTTTGCGGCGCTAGGACTTCCTCTCGATCTTGAGATCAGCAAGAGATCGTCTACATCAACCACGAGTTTGGACTCGTTAAGCTTTGTCGGTCTTCAAGGGTATGTTCTCTATGGATATACATCCGCCCGTTGTTTGTATCTAGTATAAAGATCTTGGTACATAGTTGTTCACATCGTAGGAATTTTTTTTGTTTTCTATGCTGCGAACCCTACAGTGGTATCAGAGCCGGATCTATGCGTAGATACTTTACACGGGTAGTACACATATGATTATGTGGGCGATGATGATCATTTTATTTCTTCTTAGTTGTACTTTGGATATTGGTGGCATAGTGAGATGAAGCGGCCCGGACAAACTTTACATGTCCTCGCACATGAGACCTGTTCCACGCTTGACATGCAACTAGTTTTGCATAAGTGGCTAGCGGGTGTCTGTCTCTCCTACTATAGTCAATATCTAATTTGCACCGAGTTGTCAACAATTTGGTTATCCTCGTTGTGGTTCATGTTCGTAGGTAAGAACAGTTCTATCTTCGAAATCCCTAAGCCACGTAAAACTTGCAATGGATAAATTAGAGGCGTCTAGTTTAGATTGTTGCTGGGCTAGTGTTATGATATGGTGATGTTGTAAGTAGAAGTATGAGATGATACTCTTACAACACACATAGCGTGTAAGTTCCATAGACCTTGGCCTTACACATAAAGGTATGATAGAGATCATACCACGGTGCACATGATGGAGATCATATGCGGGAACCATATCATTTCACTAATAAACATGTGATGTTTTGATTGCATCTTATATTGCTTGTTTGGAATTTTATTAGCATAATAATATGATCCCTCATTTAGATATCAAGATAAGAATGTGTTCTTCCTTAAGTATGCACCGACAATGTTTCGTCGCTTCAAGACATCACGTGATGATCGGGTGTACTTGAATCCATGAGCATAACTCGGGTGTAAGACAGTTACACACGCGAATACTAATGTTCTTACTTGGCGAGCCTAGCATGTACAGACATGGCCTCGAAACATGGACCGAAAGGTTAAGCATGAGTCATATGTTTTTGATATGATGACCATATGGATGCTCGCCTTTGAAGCTACACCGACTCACGTGATGATCGGACTTGGTGTAGTGGATTTGGTTCATGTAATCACCAAAAAGACACGAGGGATGTCGTTTTTGAGTGGGAGTTCATTTCTAATTTGGATTAGTAGAACTCAATTTATCATAAATTAAATCAAAGTGAATTTGCATAATTTGTTGTAGTCATTGGCATTCGTTCACCACCTTATGCATAGTTGTAATTGAGATAATAGAACTATAGAATTCTGGATATATACTTTACGAACTGGTATCGTATTGAGTTGAGTGTCAATCTAAAGTTTAAAGTCCTATTGCAAACTTTCAGCAAACTCTATTTACTCCGTGAAATTTAATAGTTGGTATTAAATCGAGAGTAACAATTCCAGTGTTAGTATCTTAAGTATCATATTTGCCTCCATGATTCTTGATTTAAATATCAAGATTATCTAGGAGCTGGAAGAATTGTTTCAGAAACCATCATGTGTGACAGATATAACGATATCTGAAACAATGTTTTGGTTGCAATATGATAGAGTATAATATATGTTCTCATATTGGATGAGAATTTACGAAGGTTGGAGATGCTAGACATCCTAATCATCCAAAAGGGTTTTGGAAATTAATGTTATACTCACGATTCGCCTTTATAAGCTAAAGTAGCTTGATCATGAAAGTCGTCATGATAAGGGTGAATATAATATGTATGTAAAATGTTTACTACACTAAAAGATTACTAAAGAATGGATTTTGAAAGAATACCGATCATTTTGATGATGGTGATCTACTTCAAAGTGCAAGTCCAAAGGTATTATTATTTGAATATACACGCTTTGGACTATGTGTCATGTATATGGCGCCACTTTTGATGTTGATAGATTCTTTTAAAAAGGAAAAGGAAATGCTGAAAGAGAATCTATAAAATATACTTGGCAAAAAAGAAAAGATTGGAAATATCCAATTTAGGTATATATATGATATGCATGTTATGGTTGTATTCTTTGCTTGTTAAACAATGTGGTTCTTGGGTATTGGATACCGAATTGGTTGGTATGAAATTTCATACGGAACAACGCAATTCATGAACCACAATGGCCTAAGTAACTAGCAAGAGAATATGTGATGATGTTCATCGAAAACAAACAAACCGTTGTTTGTATTTCTCGTTGACATCAAAGCTTGACTTCATGATTTGTTTTAATAATTGTTATTTAAATCAGGTATTATGAGAACAAAGGTTGTTCAAATAATTACCGTATTCCATATAAGATGGATGATTTACAAATCTAGTTGGAGAAATCACATCCATAAAACCTAATGCTAAAATGTCGCAAGACAAATGATTGAAAGATCACTTATGAAGTGACATCGCTGTTTAAATTATATTGGAAAGAAAACAAGAAGAATCTCCATATTCATGGATTTTTGGAGTCTTTGATTTGATCAAGTGACGCTTGTGAGACTTTCCACATGATAATTAAAACTTCGTTCAAAGGCCAAAGAAGAACAAACGACTAAATTATTGGAATTTATACATATCGATGTATGTAGTCCATTATGTATAGTCGTAAGCGATGGATTTCAACTTCATATGCTTTCTCCAGAAATTTGAGTGAATGTTCACTTAATGAGAAAGAAGTATGAAATATTTTGAAAACGTTTCAAAGACTTTCAAGATGAAGTGCAAAATCATTGTAACAAGAAAATAAATGATTTATGATTTGATCATAAAGGGATTTATTTGAGTTACAAGTGTAACAAGAAAATAAATGAATTATGATTTTATCATAAAGGGATTTATTTGAGTTGCAAGTTTAGCAAAACATCTAGATTTACATATCCCGAAACACCATAGGAATATGGAATGTTTGAGATTTGTAATGAAACCTTGTTTGACATGGTTGGATCAAAGGTGTTATTTATAAAACTGCCATTATGTTTTAAAAGATTAAAGCTTTAGAGACTTCCTCTTTTACACTGAAAAGAGCTCCATCTTGATCCGTTGAAATGACACCATGGAAGTTATGGTTTGGGGTAAAACCCAAGTTGTCATTTCTTAAATTTTGGTATGCTAAACATAAGTAAGATGTTTACAACCGAAGTCGGATGAGCATGTCTTTGTAGGTTATTTCGAATAACAATTGGTTATTCCTCCATAACACCAAGGACAAAAGGGTTTGTCGCTTGAAACGTGAAGTTTCTTGAAGAAGGAATTTTTCATAAATGTTTAGTGGGAGGACAATAGAACTTTGATAAGGTTAACGAACGTTAGCTATATGTGCTGAGTTGAGCAGCGCCGGAAAATGTTCCGGAGGCAGCCAGAATGCTCATGGATTACGTGCCTCAAAGGTTGGGGTCACGGAGGTCTAAAGTTCCTATTGAACCAAGAAGGTCCGATAAACAATCAAATGATTAAGATTTGAGAGTAAATCATTATTGTTTGACAATGATGAACCGACTATATGCAAAGAAGCGATGATGGGCCCTGACTCCGTCAAATGGCTTGAAGCCATAAAATCCGTGATAGTTCCATACACGAGAAATCAAGTTTTGAACTTGGAAGACCCTCCGGAAAGGTGTAAAAACCTATTGGTCGTATTTGGATCTATAAAGAAACAGACATGGATGTCTCACATCTATGAAATATTCGACATGTCGTAAAGTATTTTATGACAATGTTCAAAGAGTTGACTATGACAAGATTTGATATTTCATAGCGATATTTAGTCTGAACGGATTAAAGTAGCAACCACTACATATAATTTGGTATATGGTAGATGAATAAACAAAACAAAGTTCTTCTAATAGAATGGTTACCTAGGACGTGTACATGACACGGTCCAAAGGGTTTTGTTAATTCAAAGGATGCTAAAAAGGGCATGCAAACTTCAACGGTTGAAGTAAGCATCGCGGAGTTGGAATCTTCACCGTGATGAAAAAGGAGTTTTCATCTGGAGACGATGAAGATGCTTGCATTTGCAAGAAATTAAGTGGGAGCGCTGAGACATATTTCTAATACATTATGTGAAGGACATCTTGTTGATTATAAATGATGTATCTTTTATTGACAAAGGTTAAGGATTTCATTTTGATGAAAGACTTAGGCAAAACCCGAATATTTAGCATGAATGTATATAATGGATAGACGGTGACGCTAATACAGTTGGGCCAAACGAACATATATGATATATTGAAGGATTTCAATATAGAAACGACAAGAAATGGTTCTTGTCGCATGGAAAGGAATTGAATCAAGATTCAAGTGTATCGACACTTGATAAGTGAAACAAGATTCAAGTGCTTTGACACTTGATGAGTGAAATCACGAGAATGTTTTGATCAATCATACCAAGATATGTACACATCCAGATATGTCCTATGCTCTAAGTGTTATGAGAATATACCAGAATGAATCATAAAATGATCATTGGACGATAGTGAGAATATTCTTATGATCTTTTGGAAGAACTACGAATATATTTGTGTAGAGGTGACAAACAATTACAAATAGTTCATTGTAAAGCGTTACATTGATACTAGTTTTGTCACAAGATACAAATGAAGTTTATCTCAATTTAAACTATGGGTGGCACAATGTAATGGAAAGGAGATTCCATGATGGATTTGGTTGAATTCCAAAGTTAAGACATTGTGACGGATACTACAACAAAAGGCTAAGTATATGACTGCTATAGTAGCAGCAAAGGAGGGAATTTGTGTCAAGTAGTTTGTTATCAAACTAAGGTGTGGTTCGCAACGGGCTAACACTAAAGATATATTGTACGACAATAGTATCGACATGATTTAACCCCAAGGAACTAAAGGTCTCACCAAAAGACCAAATTTATACAATGCCATCTCATTGGAGAATGAGTGATGCGTGAAGACGCAAAGACATGCAAATACACACGGACCTAAAGAGTCAGATCCGTAGATTATGTTAACCACTTGCAATTGTGTATATGGAACACCGGAAAGCCATAAGTGTTCAATACGCAAAGTTCTCAAACTAGATTATCGTCTCTAGTGCAAGTGGGAGACTGAAGGGAATATGCCCGAGAGGCAATAATAAAGTGGTTATTATCATATTCCTTGTTTATGATAAATGTTTATTTTGCATGCTATAATTGTATTAATACGGAAACGTTAATACATGTGTGTTTAATAAACAAACAGAAAGTTCCTAGTTATGCCTCTCTTATAAACTAGCTCGTTGATTAACAAGATGATCAAGGTTTCCTGATCATGGACATTGGATGTTGTTAATAACGGGATCACAACATTAGTGTAATGGTGTGATGAACATTCATCCAAAGTATAGAATTACGATCAAAGTCATTGAGTTTATATTGCTATAACAACTTACGAAGTGATCCTAATCCTTAGACCATGAGATCATGTCAATCACTAACACCGGAAGAGTTTCTTGATAACATCAAACGTCACACCGTAATAGGGTGATTATAAAGATGGATTCAGAACTAATAAAGTGTTATGTTGAGGCCCATGGATCGAGAGTGGAATTTGTTCATCCCGATGACGGATAGATATGCTCTGGGCCCTCTCGGTGATATCACATTGATTAGCTTGCAAGCAAGTGATTTGATCACTAGAATGTTATATCACGGGAACGAGAAAAGAGTGCATGTCAGTAACGAGATCAAACTAGGTATGGAGATACCGATGATCGAATCTCGGACATGTAATATATCGTGAAACAAAGGGATTAAGATACTAGCGTAAAAGGTTCCGACGATCACAAGAAAGTCATCGTTGAATGTGTGGGAGTCAGTATGGGTCTCCAGATCCCGCTTCTGATTATTGATCCGAGAGGGGTCTCGATCATGTCCGCATTATTCGCGAACCATAGGGTGACACACTTAAGAGACACCGACATCCATTTGGAGCAAAAGTTTCATGCCGAAAAGAATAACAAGCGCAGGAGTTTATTTCACTAGATACTGAAACGGGTTTTCGGGTGAAATTGTAGAAAGTGTTTCTGCATGTGAAATGAAATACTAGCAAGGGGTTATATGTGAATGTTTGTCATTAAAGTAATTGACAAAATTCTGAATAAATAAAAGGAGTTTTATTTAATGAGAGTTTGCATTAAATTTGGTGGAAATTTAATGGGAATTTGAGTGGGTTTTTGAGTGGAGGGAATTGAAACGCATTTGAGTGAGTGGAGTGTCCACCCACATGAATGTGGAAGAGGTGGGGGCAGCCCCATGGCTGGGCGCATGGCCCCTTGGGTGCCCCCCTCTCCCTATAAAAGGAGCCCCCCTCCCTCTCTCTCACTCACACCTCCTCGTGAAGGATCTCTCTCCCTCTCTAGAATTTATCCCCCATGGTCTCGGACTAGCGAGATACATGTTCCCGGTGGCTATTCGGCAAGAAAGAGTTGTGCTTCCGCTGCATCGCTGGAGCGAGGAGGCGGAGGTTGCTCGGTGCCTCGAACGTGTGTGCGAGCACGGATGCGCTGCTGTTTTGCGGCGCTAGGACTTCCTCTCGATCTTGAGATCGGCAAGAGATCGTCTACATCAACCACGAGTTTGGACTCGTTAAGCTTTGTCGGTCTTCAAGGGTATATTCTCTACGGATATACATCCGCCCGTTGTTTGTATCTAGTAGAAAGATCTTGGTACATAGTTGTTCCCATCGTAGGAATTTTTTTTGTTTTCTATGCTGCGAACCCTACAAATCATGCATGCATGCAACATGGTATTTTATGCAAGATTGGTTTTCTAAATTGACCAAGGTAGCATAATTGGATTGCAATAGTGTTAAGGGTGTTACTAGGATTGATTTCCCATAGGTTTAAATCTATTTGGGTCACTAATATAATTCATAGGATTAATAGGACATCCAACCATCTAATTAGCCCCAAATTAGATCTAATGATATTAAGCAAAGTTTTATAATTTTTTTCAGTAGGTATGGCGGAAACAAAGTCAACGCAGCAAGAATCAACTAAAACAGAAATTTAATTATTTTTCTATAGAATAAACACTCTAATCTAGAGATTAAAATCTACACCGAAAACCTTACTTTAAACTTGGAATTTTATTGCATATCTGGGTTCTACATAAAATTATGAATCCAACGGTATATTATAAGCTAAGTTTGGCCAAATATTTAATTTTATATGATTTTCGCAATATTAATCCCAATCTGCAAAACAGATCTAGCCCTAACTTAAAAACTTGCCAAGTGGCAGCGCCTGATTGGCTCCAGCTAGACAAGGCGGTGGCGACGCAGTGTGCTGGCGTGGCTTGCCACGCGGCAGCGCGGGATTTGCTTGTACCCCTTCGATCAATCTTCTAATCGTCACCGTCGAGCCTAGATCTAATGGCTAAGAACAAGGACGGCCTCACCTCTCTGGCTGGCGGCGGCGACTGGCGGCGGTTGGGCGCTACGTTGGTCGGCGTCAGCGTCCGTGTTCTTCGGTGAGGGTGAAACAGTCGCGGACGATCGCCTCCTCCTCGCGGTCCCGCCCGTAGCCTCAGGTACGGTCTTCTCTTCCCCGAGCGGTGGCGGTGGCTGCTCCTTCTCCGCAGCTCCGGCGAGCAATCCGTGGCGGTGCGCTGCGGTAAACAGAGGGGGAAACGGGTGAGTCGGCGTTGTCGATCGAGAGGTTCAAGCTAGGGAAGAAATCAGGGGGAGGGGGTTCCCCTGTTGTCGACTTCGTCGGCTTACCGATGCCAGCGGCGGTTCGAGCCCGCGGAATCGGAGGGAGGCTAGGGTTCTGAGGGTTTTAGGAATGGAGGAGAGGGCTCGCGGCTGGGTCTTTATATGCGGCCTGGGGGGATGTCCTGGCTAGACACGGAGACGGGAAGAAGCGTGGCCGGCGCAGACTCCGGTTCTCGTCGGAGAGAAAGGGGGTGACAGGTGGGGTCCAGGTGTCGGCAAGGAGCGCTGGCCGGGCCGTCTTTGGCGTCTGCTAGCGCTAGGTGACGCTACAGCGTTAGTGGGCAGTGTGATCGTCTCAAAGATGGGTTAGACATGTTGTTTTTTTATTCAATTCTTTTCCAATTCTGTTTTACTAAATCTTTAATAGCTTCTGCATACTAAGTCCAAACTTGGTGAAACTTGTTTCCAAATTTTTGTAAAAGTAAGGTGGTCAACATAGGACCATGGTTTAATGTTTTTACATAGTTTTTTTTCTTTTTAGAAGGCTACAACAAAATTTCTCACATAGTTCTTATTAGGGTTTTTGGTGGGTTTAGGTGTTAGGGTTTTGTTGTAGATTCATTTGTAGGATGCAAGGATGCATGCAATGATGCAAGGATGATGCATGCTTCTAGTAGTCATCTTAATATAAAATCTGGGATGTTACAGCAATCCACAAGTGAGATACACAAGGTAAACCATAGAAATGGGCCTTGTGTAACCAGTCAACCAAAAACCACCAAGCAATTACCATAAAATGATAGCACCACATTCACATATCAAACAAGACAAGTATTCAGTACTGAATTGTAAACAAGACAAATATACACTAAATAAACTTTATTTAGTCTTTAAATCATTTTTCAAATAATTTCTATACTCAAAATAAGCCTATAAATGTCTCTTAAAAATAACCAATTTTACAGAAGCAATTCATTAAACAAATTGCATAAATGGATAGAATTCTTTATCCTGATTCCAATGATATAAAATTTGAACGTGTGGATCAAAAGTTATGAATTTTGCAAGTTTGAATCACTAATAGATCTAATTCAGATTTTTAAAACAAATAACCACGCCTGGCAGCCTCGGTTGGATGGTACCGTCAAGACCGGATCACGCCATGACCGTTAGATCTAAATTAAAACCAGCAGCTCTGATCTGCCCGTACCTCTTCGGCCTGACATCTAATCTAAACCACTGGATCTAGATCCAGTGGATCAAATCGCTCTGACCTAAAACCGGCGGCGCAGGTGGTTGCTGGCGGCGACGTTGCTGCCGACGACGTTCCGGTGGTTCTAGGAAGCAAGGGAGGAAACAAAGGGGTTTATCGAGCTCGTGGGGTCATCGCGGTGCTCAAGGTGGTCGAGGGAGGGACAGGGGCACACGGACTCGACCGCTATTGCTCGCCGGAGAACCTACAGCCGTCGGTTACGGTCGCTCGTCGTCATTGGCGGAGATACAGGTCGCGCCTAGCCAAAAGGATGGTGTTGTTAGATGCGCACAAGTCTGGCGAACACGTGAGCAGCAAAAAGAGAGAAGGGGCGGTCGGGGCTTACGGGGAGAACTCGCCGGAGTGGACGCGGTCATCGGTGGCGCTCTGATGTTGACATTGGCGAGGCTCTGGATGGTCCTAGAATGCACCAGTGGGGTTAAACGATGCGCAAGGTTTGCAGAGATCATACTGGCAAGATCAATAGGCAAGGGGCGGAGTGTTCTCACCGAAATTCACCGCCGGAGTTCGTCTGTACAGCGGCGGAGTGAGCTCAAATACGAGCAGCCTGGGGCGAATGGGTGTGGGTGTTTGGGGGGAAAGGGCCGCGGCGAGGTGGTGATTAAATAGCCAAAGCAGGCGCAAAAATCTCGCGGTGAATCAATGCAATTGATCATGGCAGTGAAGAGTAGGAAACGGTCGGCGACGACGTGTTCATCATGCGAGTTCTGGGGAGGACGTTGACGATGTGGCGTTGGGGCCACTAGTCAGTCTCTGGTGGGTTGGTTCGATGCGGGTGAGAGAGAGGGGGAGGGAAATGGCCTGGGTGGGCTGTTTTGGCTACTGGGCCGAAAGGGTGGCGCCGGCCCATTTCTTATTCTTTAACCTTTTTCTATTTCTATTTTGATTTTCAGGAACCAAATTCAAATGAGTTTCAAATAAGTTTGAATTCAAACCTTTTCTAGATTTTTGTAAAGTGAAATTAGTACACAATTAGCTGCAGAACAATGTTGTACACTTGAAAATAATTTGGCACATTGGAATTTTAAAATAGACAATGTCTTTATCAATTACTTAGTAAGGACATAAAAATGGTTTTAAATTTTCTCTTTGTTTTTGAAATCCTTGTCCAAGCTTTGGAAAACATCAATAAACCATAGGATCAAATATCTTTGGTTTAAAACAAAAATAATCTCATATTAGAGAGTAACATTGGGCCAATGCCTTGCTTACATAAAATGATAGACATTCAAATGTTTCTGTTTTTGAAATTTCATTTGAAAAAGATCCTAAAATTATTATGAATGCATGAATGATATGCAAGTTTTGAAAACATGATTTTAGGGATGTTACATCCACCTAGAGGCTCGGGGACTACAGTGAGAGTTTTTAACTCGGCAAAATGCTTAGTATTTCTTTAAGCATCTAGTCAGAACTAATTATGTTTCAACTAGAAGCTTGGGGGGTACAGTATTGAAATTTACAAACACTGCATATGCTACTCTAAAAAGTATCTAGTCGGAATAACTCATTCAAACTAAATACTTGGGGGCTATAGTGTGAAATTTTCTAACTTAGTCTCTTAGAGCATTCAGATGCAAAGACCTATGGTTTTTCATCTAAATCCTCGGGGACTACAGTGGGATACTACATGTGAAATGCAAAAGGCAAATAAAACTTACAAGTGCGATGATCTTGAGGTTGGTAGCGCTCTCGGCAAATAACTTGCTGAAGGAAAGACTATTTCCTCGCAAGATATCCGCCTTCCTGAGCAGCTCCTCAAGGATGCAAGTCGGATAAGTGGGCGCTGCCCCAAGAGCCAAAGTTGAGGTACTTGGCGTAAGCGCTGGGTAGACAATCTTTGGGAGCTCTGTTGACGTCCTGGGTGTAGTGTCGCCGCCTTCGGCAGACGTTCCTCCTTCCACCACCGCCTTACCACTACCAGTGGCATCCTTAGCCGGAGCTTTAGCCACTTGGGATGCGGTGCTTTCTTGTGTCGCCTGCTCCCCGACAACGACAAGTTCCATGGGAGCGACTAGGTCCACGTCCATGGCAGAAGGGCTAGACGCTACCCTTACAGGAGAGCTTATCAGTGCGGCAGCAGGCTAGACGCTGGGAGTGGTAGGGTGATGGCGGGAGATGCTTGGTGCAACATATCAATAATGTTTTTAGAAGCCCCCGATGTTTTGGAGGTTTTCTTCAAACTCAAACTAGCTTTCATCCTGAAACGTGCAAAAGTATAAGTACAGGAACAAGACGAGCAATGGACAATGTTGGAGGATAAGAAGCTTACACAACGGTGGGTGCCTTGGTGAAAGGGATGCCGGTAATTCTTCTTTTCTCCGCCTCCAGGGTGGCAGTGGACTTCTTAGAGGCTCCACCCTCCGTCTTCTTCTTGTCTCCATCGGCAGCGTCAGAGGTGGAGCTCTTCCGCTTACGCACTAACGAGACCTCGTCGTCAGACACGACGGTGACTTCCTTCATCTTGGGGTCATAGATTTGGACAGCCATGCTATCCTCCTATAGACTTTTGAGATGTTAAGTGAAATCCTGAAGTGTTAGATAAAATGGTAAAGGATAGACAGAAGAACTGGAGTATATGTCATACACAGAAAATAAACACATACCTCTGGGAACGTGACGTCAATGAACATGTCGTAGGTAATGGTGAAGCCACGCTTCCTGTCCTTTACCTTGACAATATCCTTGAGGCAGAGCTTGATGGAGTCACTCGAGAAGTTGTCCTTGGAGATATGGAGGCTATCCTTCCTATCCTTGGTATACTAATGCATCAACTTCGCGCGGTGCTGCAGAGGTTGGATCCGCCTGATGAACCAGCACATGGCTAGGTCCAATCTGGTCAAACCCGTCTCTACGAACCACTCGATCCGCCTTACGACGCGAGAAGCGTCGTTGTCAGAGGGAAGGGTGGCCTGGGATCTCCATGTCGGGGCTTCAGCGGCGGCCCCGTCGACGAAATCTGGGTACGTTGTTTATTGCCTGGCCAGAGGGATATCTGGGTCGTAGAAGTACGTCCGCTGCCAATTCTTGCAGGACTCATGACCTATGATGTCGGGGAATCACCGGCCAGGCCGGATCTTGAAACTAACAGTTCCGCAGTTCCGAAGCTCGTCCTTGCTCGCTCCGGCTTCCCTCTTGACGGTGAAGAAATAGATAAACAGATCTAACCTAGGCCTAATCCCTAGGTAACCCTCACAGAGCGCCGCGTAGTTGCTAAGCGTGAGGATGCTATTGGGGGATAGGTTCTGAGGTTAAACCCGGTAATGGTTAAGGGCAACTAGGAAGAAGTCGGAGATCAGGAGGGAGACGTCGCGTACCATTTGATCGGGAGAGGGGATGACCTCGACGGCCGGCGCTGCCCGCTAGAACAGCCCCTCCATCGTAGGGAGGTATCCTTCAGCGAGCAGCTCCTTGAGATCACCATCGGTGATATCGGAGCCGCGCCACTCTCCTTTATGAGAGTCTCCTTCCTCCTCCAGCGGCTCCAGCACCGCTGTAATATGGTCGCTGTCGGTGGATTCCACCACCACGGAGCGTGGCAGCACTAGGCCCTCTAGGGGCACGTGTACGGAGCTCGTCGGCTTCGCCGCAATATCGCTTGTTACCGCCATGGATGGGTTGGAGCTGCTGCTTTCCATTGGAGAGGGGAGGGAAGTGACTGGGATATGGGGGAGAACTAGGGTTTTTCCTGTGCGTGCGGAGAGCTTGAGGAGACGTTCACATGAGGAAGACGATGACACGGGGGAGAATGAAGTGAAAAGATAAAATCTACCATGGTTGTAATTTATAACCCCCAACGTCAAGATTCGTGCAAGGTTGATTGAATGGTTGCTGTGTGGACAGCGCGTGCGTGTACGTACGTGGAAATTTCGCCATGTTCCCACCACCGCCGCCAACGGTTCGTATCCTTCACGCGGGAAAAATGGACATGATTGCATTCTATGCATGTGTAAGTTACGAGGCATTGTTGACCTATGGTCTACGTTGCTCTAGATGACATGGCCAGGTGAACCATCACATCGGAAGATTTCGGCATGGACGGATCTAGTCTGGCTACGAGAAGAGTACGATGGAAGATTCAGTTGTTCTCCGACTTACAGGTTGAAGACGGAGAGCATTGCATGGTTCTTGGGAGAGATACAAGATGTTGCTTGAATATTTACCGACATTCATCTAGACGGACCATTCAACCTGAAGAGGCAAGACGATGCAAGATCTCGGAGTTCTCCGGGGGCTACTGTTGGGGATATGCTACAAGGATATCCTCTTAGCATGTCACTAATCCGGATAACCCGGGTGGCCCACAGTTGGTAGCAAGGCCCATGGACTGCTGGGCGGCCCAGTTAGATGGATCCAGAAGGGAGGCCCATGCCGGATGAAGGAAGGCTACGGAGGAATCACCGACGTACCCAGAGCCTTGGAGTGCAAGATACGTTAGAATAGTTGTGTACCGTGTAGGACTATGTAACCTGTCCGGCTAGGACTTTGCCTGTAACCCTAGGATCTGGCCACTATATAAGCCGGACCTATGGGAGCCTTTAGGGCATAACCTATAGAACACAACTCATATAGCACACAACGAACCGATACCTGTAACTCGGTGTATTGCCATTATAGTGATTTATAGAAGGAGTAGGACCCCGCCACCGTCGTGGGATCTGAACCTGGGTAAGCTGTGTTACCTCATACCCGCCAACCTTCCACCTTACCCCACGTCTCCAAACACGCTCTATGAGGACCCCCTCCATGGCATACTTGTCGGCAATACCACGACAAAAGTAATTGACAAAATTTTGAATAAATAAAAGGAGTTTTATTTAAAGAGAGTTTGCATTAAATTTGGTGGAAATTTATTGGGAATTTTGAGTGGGATTTTGAGTGGAGAAGTGAAGGGCCATATTTGTGAGTGGGAGCTCCACCCACATGAATGGAGGAGGGGAGGGGGAAGCCCCCATGCGCCGTCCACCCCCTTGGGGTGCCCCTTCCCTCCTATATAAAGCCCCCCTCTCCCTCTCTCTCACTCACACCTTCTCGTGAAGGATCTCTCTCCCCCTCTGGTTTATTCCCCATGGTCTTGGACTAGCGATATACATGTTCCCGTTGGCATTTCGGCAAGAAAGAGTTGTTGCTTCCGCTACATCGCTGGAGCGAGGAGGCGGAGGTTTCTCGGTGGCTCGGACGTGTGTGCGAGCACGGATGCTCCGCTGATTGGCGGCGCTAGGACTTCCTCTTGGTCTTGAGATCGGCAAGCATTCCTCTACATAATCCACGAGTACAACCTCGTTAAGCTTTGTCGGTATTCAAGGGTATGTTCTCTATGGATGTATATCCACCCGTTGCTTGTATCTAGCAGATAGATCTTGGTACATAGGTGTTCCCATCATAGGATTTTTTTTTGTTTTCTATGTTGCGAACCCTACAATAGCACCTATTGCATCTATCTTATTCTTGCATCATATGTCACGATTCGTATAAAAATTAAATCCCAAGTATTGCATAGCCTTTATTTTTAAACCCCACTAAAGCTTGTTCCCTCCATCCTATGAGCCATTACTACAGGAGTTGTTTGAGCCATGCGAGTCGTAGAATTGCATGTGTAAGGTTTATGAGTGTCTTTGAATAATGTGGTACCTAAACAACTAAATTGAGTAGTAATGGGGTAACTAATGAAAGACGCACCGATGGTCATTATCTGCTATTTGGTTCTTTAAGCTCACTTGTGTCCCGTAGGGCCCCGAGTACTTGATTCTTGTTCCTTGACTATCGCACTATCCCTATGTGGGACCATAAATCCCCTTAGTCCTAGATCGAGTCATAATTAATTTCTTGGAGCCACAAATAGTTTGGGACGTTATTACTATCTTGTACTTATGTCATACTTTACTGCATTATTTACTACCATTGCTCGAGGAGCGTTTACTACTATCTGGTTTTGGAACAAATGCCGAATGTTTATGCGGTATCGACAACCCCAGTCACACTTTCGGGTTTCCATTCGTTTACAGCCATTGTCACAAACCCCTTGGTCCATCGCGGAGCCGGCCAACTTCATAGAGGGTATCTTAGTGGGGTGGCCCTCTGAAATCAATTATGAATCTTGTGAATGCTTTGTTGTGATGCCTCGTTGGGTTTTCATTTGGTTTTTTCGAGGTTGATTGTGCGTGTGTGTTGGGGTTCGGTGCAGAAAATCAAAACTTTTACTACGCGACAAACCCCGGAAGCCCAAGATCTATCTACTATTAATGAAGTAACGGAGAGAGATAAAATATTCATACCTTTGAATACAGAACGCGGTTAACATACCGAGAGGAACATGGATGATGAAGACGCCTCGACGCTGACCTTGAGGTCACAATGTCCTTGCGGCTCCACAACAACTCCTAGTACCAAAAGCACGGTATCGCCAGAGGGAGTCACACACGTACGATGGTTGACGATGACCCCCGCTTCTCCCCGATCCATCCGAGATTGCGGAAATAGATCTCCCGACTCTGAATCCCGCAGAGCGACGGCTCTCCACGGTGAAGAACTCCTCGCTCGCACAACCCAGACAAGGGATCCACAGTCGCAAGAGATAGAGAGAGAGAGAGAAGAAATAGGCAACACATTCCTTTTTATTTATTTTCAGGTGGAAATTGGTGTGTTTTAATCCTCTCATGGGACCTCTTTATATAGGCGGAGGGAGGGTCCCTTGTGAGATCCAAGCACATGACTTAATAGGATTGATAGGATACTCGTACCAACAAGTTGCAACTTCTTTTCTGGAAGCTCATTCGAAAAGAACTCTAAGGTTAAGCGTGCTTGGCCTAGAGAAATTCTAGGATGGGTGACCGACCGGGAAGTGGGTACCGGATACGCATGAGTGAGGACAAAGTGCGCATACAAGACTAGTGTTGTTCTGTGGGGTTAGTGTAGATATCATATTAAGCTGCCAGGAGTGACACCCCCCGGGCCCAGTGGACGGGGTGTTACATCCCTCCACCTTTAGGTCCCAATGTGGGACTAATAAAACAAAGAAAAAGGGGGGTAGAATAGCCGTCGGCCGGGTGGGACAAATTCCCACCAGCAGCGACCCACACGGCGGCGATGATGATTGGACCCGACTAGACCTCCCTGCATGGCATCCCGCAGATGTGACGACCCACAACGGCAGTAGCAAGTGCCTATCCCGGGTAGACCAGCCTGGCGGCCCGCGTGCACGTGGGCTAGCGGTGGTGACGCCCGGTTGGGCCGGTCCAGTGTGGCCTTCGAGCAGATGCTGCTGCTGTAGCGCGCGACGCGCACAGCCTTCCGCCCATGTGCGACGCGGACTATCCGCTGCCCACGTGGGTTTTTTCAAAAATAGCTCCTTTGCCTATTTTTCAAGAATAAGGAAAATAACTTTTACGACACTTTCAGAAATATTTATTTAAATATTCTTTTATAATATATTAATATGTAATAAACATATTTAAATAACCATTTATCCGAAAACCCTTTTCCGATCCTTTTCCTTATTCTTTCTCTGAACGCTTTTAGATTTTCCTTGAACTTTTTTGGTCTCTCTCTTCTCATTTCTTTAGCGATTCAAACTAGCCATTTAACGATCTCCAAGATTTGTCAAGCCCTTAAGCGTGCTACACAATGGTTCGAGAATACTACATACATGGCCAAGACTCCTCTATGACCAAGTATCAACATCAGGACCTGGATGTCCATAATGACCACCTGTGTACTCAATGATATTTGTCGTTAAACAATAAACACTATGACTTATTCCTTTTGTATCTGTGATACTGTATTGTCTAAGGTTTTGATTAAGTGACATCCCCATGTCAGTATTCTACCCTGTTACCGACAATACCTTCTTTACTCGATCTGATAAGTGATACTCCCGTGACCTAGTCACATGCTGCGCAGCTTATTGATATAACTTATCTGAGTGGGCCTAGAGTATCTTCCGCCATGTGAATGGACAAATCCCGCTCTTCACACAGTATCCTCAACCCGTTCCTCTGAATGCCCAACGTCACCTTTATGATCACCATTTCACTGAGTGATGTTATGTGCCATCAGAGTATCCTCGGGCAACAGTGATTTGATATGGTTTGACGGTCTAAGGAAAGCGTCATTATGTTTCCTAAACATCATAACCTGAACTTCATGACATGATCGTTATACGATGCTATAGATAGAGTATGTTCACCATATCATTCCCCAATGAGATGACCTCATTGTCAATTAGGGGTCGAGGCACCTTCATGATTAGGAAACCTTTGATCATCCGTTGACCAATGAACCACTGGCTAGAGTTTCACTAGGAACTACTATTTGTTTGCATATCACACATGTATTAATTTTTCCCTATCAATATAGTTATAGCATGATATAAAACTTTGATCATAAACTTTATGAAATATGCCATCAAATATTTGACTCTATGGCATATTCCCTTTAGTGTGTTGCTATTTGTGCAACCCTGCAGGGTAAATCTTTCTGAAAGCTATGTCCGCTGTTATGGATGACTTGGAGCACCATTTCTCGATCATAGACAAGCATAACTAAAGTACCGATTTTAATATGACTAAGAGTTGACTAGTAATATTGCAATATTCATGAAATGATTAATAAAATTGCCTATGGATGGGATGTGCTTCCGCCTTCTCGTACGGGAACGGGGATGTGGACGAGCGATGATTACTTTTGTTGATATATATCTATTCGGTAATTCAATGTTGTTTAATTAACGAAGATCTGTCTATCTTTGTTTAGGCGGATGTTGTAGCGTGTCTCTATAGAACTATTAGGATTTATTTTTGCTGCAATTGCATCACCCCTAGGTTGTTCAGATGGACACGATAAAATATTGGTTCAGATGGACAGGTATACCCATAGGAAGGCTACTGGGTCAAGGAGACCGATGATGGTGGCAACGGCCGTTAGGTGCAGAGATTCTGGGGCATGGAGATCGTGAGATCATGTGGATGGGTTGTGCTTATTTTCAGGGCATATTATGCCAATTTGCTTCTTATTTGTACTTGGATCTTATCTTCCTCTTCCGCTTGATACTCTGATGTGTGAGGTATGAGAGGTATCCTAAACTATTACCTATCTAGTATTTTGGATTTTGCCATGTGGTGTTGAATATTTCTATTTCTTTTAGATGGTTTGGCTCTGATGTAGTCTTGTATGTCGTTGGCATATATACTCATTTTTGTATGCTTGACTCACATTCCACCCGTCTACGTCTATCGCACTTGAAGCTATAACCACGAGAAGTGGGTAGGGTGGTTGGCCGGTACCGTGCCCTGTTCCGCTTAGACAGGACCTATACATGGGTGGCCTTTAGGCCTCCTCGGTAGGACACCTTATCCATTTTTGGGTTAAACCGGATTGTGATTTAGAGCGTAGGGTCAACGGGATTATATCTAGTATCAGAGCCACTCCACCCTTCAGGGTCTCAGCCAAGATGGTTATTGTCAGTCTAATAAATATTTTGATAGTTATGTATATTAAGGAAAAACTAAACACGAGAGTAGGACTGCTTCCATTTTTTCTTACCCTCCCACCCACCCTTTTCTAGTAAGGAAGTGTAACGTTTATCAATCCTCTTCTAAAAATTCAAACTAGGATTCACGTGTTGGTGGTTTTCCGTAGTACCATAGGATGTGTTAAATCCTTTGTCTATCTATTGCATCCAACTTTTCTTCATAGTCTGCCTTTGGTTATCAACTATTGGTAACATTCCATCCTGATAGGCTTTTGTAAACCAACGTGATCTATCCGAATCGTTGTAAACTGACGCGATCTTTTTAAGGGTGTTCGTCATTCCTGCTTGCTTTCACAAAATGTGGAGTGCTAATCTCTATCTGTTAAGTTGTTTTTCGCATCTATTGGTATTTTAATGCCAAAAAATACGAATTTTTTTCTTTGATACATCTGAGTTTCCACACTCCTTTCATTCGTGTGTGTTACATTATTCGCCTTATTTTGTTGGCATGTTCATGCTAACTCGTTCTTTTGCTACCGACGCTTCAATCTAGAGTTTTTACTTCATCTTCAAATTCTTTTGGACTAAATACATAACGTGTGTCGATCCGATGCTGGTGATTATAATTTGGTTCTCGTTATAGCTATAGGACACTTATCATGAGTGAAATGTGGTCAATGCTATCAATATGATTGTAACGCCCTCGCCTGATAAGGCTGAGTTCATATGTATAGTGTCAATCCCTAGATCGGTTCACTGGCACACACAGTACAAAATGATACCAAATATAACTGTGCATCATAAATACAACGAATATGATCTAGAATTTACATTATTTATTCAAGTACACAGCGGAAAACGAATACAAGGTATATCCATCCTTCAAATGTGTCATAGGCGAACAATTGTTGAGTGGAGTATCGTGACCTATGAATGATCACTCAGATACGATATAACCTGCAACATGAAACGTAGCAGCCCCGAAGCGTCAATACATGGAATGTATGGCAAGTAGGCTAAAGTGGTTAACAACAGATCTATCAACTACATGCTTATTTGGCGGGTGGAGCTGTGGCTAGCTTGCATTTTTCAAACACTTTGTCCTACTTTATTAAACCAATTTTATTCACAATAACCCTTTAAGTTCACCCATCAAGTTTTAGAAATCAAGAAATAAGGATGAGCGAGAATATATCATAGCATCGATATCAAGCAACTCATTTTTCCGTAACCGGGGACACGGCTAAGCACTTAGTTTATACACCCTGCAGGGGTTTGTACACTTTACCCATGTGACTTGGACAGCCTAGCTCGTACTACCACACTCATATTGTGTGACCATAGGGAGAATCCTAAGAAGAGACTGTTCGGGAAGTAGATCCCCAAACCCCACTACGCACCGGTCCCAACCTACCATTCACTAGATCTCTGCCTACGCTGGGTTAGGGTCACCACGACCTACTGAGTCCAACCAGCCACCCATTTCTTACTTGCACATGGTTACACACGTAAGCTACTGGAATACAGACAACTAATCCTTCTCAGTGCCCCGGGCGGCATTCCCCACCATTATTCACACTCCGATGACTAATCCAGCCACTACGCCCAGGTAGTTCATTGACATTATGTTGTTTTAGTAGAACAAAACCTTTACTTTACCAAAGCATGATCCCTTCCTCGTATCTACAGCAATGCCAAGCACATCTACCATACGGGATCTCAAGTACAAAGGATTTTCCTACCACAATATATAGGATATAGGATATAGCATAACATAGTAATTCCTACACATGTAGCTACGAAAACATCTATAATGCATAGGAAAACAGTAGGACATTTATGACCAAGATAGCACCACTTGCCTTTGATGTAGATGTAGTCGTTTATAAAATCCTCACAAATATAATTGTTGCATTCTTCATAACCACAATACTTGCAATCACAATAGTTGCAATCATAGTAGTTGCACTCCTCGCAATCTATCATTCAAAAGCAAGGGCACAACAAACACAACAATCAAAACATTGCAACAATGCAACAATACAATAAAACAATGATGAGAAAATGCATGCATGATGATTTAATAACCCACAATGGTTGTATTTAGTTGTCTGAACATTATTAGATCACATGATGCATGTGGAAAGTCATTTAATGCATTAAAGCATTTATTATTAAAGTTATATCGATTTAATATGGTTTATCTCACTTTAATTGAACTACTGATGTTTTCTGTCATATTAAATTTTGAATTAAATGCTACTGGATAGGTAATGTAATTTATAACCAATAGCAATTTGAAACACCTAAAAAGGAGTTATAGATCTTTTCTTATGACTAAAATACTATAGAAATGGGTTTAAAGCTTTCTGCAAGAATTTCTATTTTAACAGTACCAAATAATTTGGAACGCAATTTCTCTGTATAGATATTGTCAATACAAAACCTTAGAAATTGGTTTCACTAATTTTGGAGTTTTTGTTAATTTTCTAGGATTTAAATACTAGTTAAAGGGTTCAAACCTTTTAACTTATTTCCTTCGAAAAAAATATATCTAAGGCCAGATAAGTGTTCTACATGATCCAAGGCTTTCATAGACATATTATTTGTATTTTTAGTATCTATAAGTAATTTACTATGATTTATTTACTCCAATTTGGCCATCAAATCATTTAAATTACTATAGTAAATATATACCGTAAAAGTTAGATACAAAGGTATGTGCGGTTTTGAATTTCAAGGTTGAGAGGGTTTTAAATTCAAAATAATTTCTTTTCTTTGAGAATTTTTAACAAAGTCAAACAAACAATCAAACTTACTTTATTTATTTCACATTCCAAAATTAGGAAATTTTTTGGATGTGACAGACTACCACCCTTAAAAAAAATATCGTCCTAAGATTTGGGAAGGCTAGAAAGAAAGGTGGGTTAAGGTTCCACTAGGACGCTACCACCCTTAAAAGGAAATTGACTAAGTCACTTCTTGAGGGTGCACTTGGCTCCAATAAATTCTCCTCTAGACATTTATTGACAAAATGTCTCTTGCACATTCTAAACTTCATGATTGGAAGATTCCAAGCAAACACTACTTGAACTAGCAGAACTCTCATGATGGTCAATTAGGGGATGTTTTACTTCACGGTACACATTAATCATGGTTGAGATTCATCCTTACCGTATAGTCCTACGCTTAGCAGTGAATGCTTATGTAAAGATGGAACATCATACCATTATAAGGTCTAGGCTCAATGCCGGCTCTCTTCTAGGGTTCAAAAGGCACTCAAGATTCACAAAACTAACAATACAAGAGCGAATAATAATAGTAGTAGGAATGATGATCAATCCATCCTGCACCCAAATCATTACCCTACATGAGGATAGGTGAATCATGTTTTTCTATCACTCGAGCATCCTCACTTGCATTGAAGAAGGTTCCCAATGTGCACGAAATAATGCTCGATGTACACTCCCATGTATTCAATCAAAGAGGCTACTACTAAAACGAAACTATCGATACTTCAACTTTCAGGTTGCGTAATCTACTACATAACATCATTGCAACACTTCATACTTCCACATCCTTCTGTTGCATTAGATGAACTATTCTCCTTTGTCGATGCATTAGGTTGTAAAACTTTACACTTAATCCTTCTCCGTGTATTCAACACATCATTATAGCTCCATGGGTTTGAGATAGGGAAGAATTGATTGTAGGGAAAAGAAACTACTAAGGAAGTAATCCTACCCATAACTATATGAAGCAATCAATGTCACAAACAAACAATCATAAGCAATCAACACACAAGAAAACACTTGCATAACAACATTACAGGGGTTTAAACTTAGCAGTACATAACCACAAAATAGTTTGAAAGCATTGGAAACAATACTAGAGTAAAATAGAGCAACATATAAGCAACAAACAAAATCTGTCAAAATGGTACAACAGGTTTCAAAAAATTTTCTAACCGACTTAACCTCGTCAGGAATTTTAGCCAATTTTTGTGCTTGTAGCACAGGTAATTACTCTACAGATCCTAATTTTTTTAGATTTTTCTGAGTTACCAATAAAACATGAAAAATCATGTGGTACAACTGGTCAGGCAGAAAACTACAGCAGTAATCTCACGAATTTTAATCAAATCACACCATTAAAATAATTTTTAAACCACACGAAAACTTCAGCAACTTTAGAGTTTCAAAATAACATATCCTAAACAAGACATCACATAGTATAGTTCAATACAAACAAGCAAGCAACCTATATTGTCATACCACATAAGTTGATAAGATCAATAATGCTAACACGATAGCGATGATCTCCTAAAGAGATAAAGCATGGTGGTCTGATCTAACCAAACTTGATGAGATATTCATTTGTCATAGTATTTTTTATATTACTTATAGTTCAACTCTTATATAGGTATCGAAAGAATGGACAACTACAAATTTTGAACAAGAAGAGGTTCTAGAAAAGATAGAAAAGAAATATAAGAACTCTAATAAGTATAAAATATGATAGTTCTCCTAATAGAGATCTTCTATTACTAATCCATTTCTAAGGTCACGATCCTACAATCAACACACAACTCTGATACCATCTTGTAACGCCCTCGCCTGATAAGGCTGAGTTCATGTGTATAGTGTCAATCCCTAGATCGGTTCACTGGCACACACCGTACAAAATGATACCAAATATAACTGTGTATCATAAATACAACGAATATGATCCAGAATTTACATTATTTATTCAAGTATACAGCGGAAAACGAATACAAGATAGATCTCCATCCTTCAAATGTGCCACAGGCGAACAATTGTTGGGTGGAGTCTCGCGACCTATGAACGATCACTCAGATATGATATAACCTGCAACATGAAACGTAGCAGCCCCGAAGGGTCAATATATGGAATGTATGGCAAGTAGACTAAAGTGGTTAACAACAGATCTATCAACTACATGCTTATTTGGCTGGTGGAGTTGTGGCTAGCTTGCATTTTTCAAACACTTTGTCCTACTTTATTAAATCAATTTGATTCACAACAACCCTTTAACTTCACCCATCAAGTTTTAGAAATCAAGAAATCAGCATAAGTGAGAATATATCATAACATCAATATCAAGCAACTCATTTGTCCGTAACTGGGGACACGGCTAAGCACTTAGTTTATACACCCTACAGGGGTTTGTACACTTTACCCATGTGACTTGGACAACCCAGCTCGTACCACCACACTTATATTGTGTGACGATAGGGAGAAGCCCAAGAAGAGACTGTTCGGGAAGTAGATCCCCAAACCCCACTGCACACTGGTCCCAACCTACCATTCACTAGATCTCTGGCTATGCTGGGTTCGGGTCACCACGACATACTGAGTCGAACCAGCCACCCATTTCTTACTGACACATGGTTGCAAACGTAAGCTACTAGAATACAGAAACTAATCCTTCTCAGTGCCCTGGGCGGCATTTTCCACCATTATTCACACTCCGATGACTCATCCAGCCACTCCGCCTAGGTAGTTCATTGACATTATGTTGTTTTAGTAGAACAAAACCTTTACTTTACCAAAGCATGATCCCTTCCTTGTATCTACAGCAATTCTAAGCACATCTACCATACGGGAGCTCAACTACAAAGGATTTCCCTACCGCAATATATAGGATATAGCATAGCATAGTAATTCCTACACATGTAGCTACGAAAACATCTATAATGCATAGGAAAACAGACATTTATGACCAAGATAGCAGCACTTGCCTTTGATGTAGATGTAGTCGTTTAGAAAATCCACAAAAATATAATTGTTGCATTCTTCATAACCACAATACTTGCAATCACAATAGTTGCAATCATAGTAGTTGCACTCCTCGCAATCTATCGTTCAAAAGCAAGGGCACAACAAGCACACCATTCAAAATATTGCAACAATGCAACAATGCAACAATGCAACAATACAATAAAACAATGATGATAAAATGCATGCATGATGATTTAATAACCCACAATGGTTGTATTTAGTTTTCTGAACATTATTAGATCACATGATGCATGTGGAAAGTCATTTAATGCATTAAAGCATTTATTATTAAAGTTATATCGATTTAATATGGTTTATCTCACTTTAATTGAACCACTAATTTTTTCTGTCATATTAAATTGTGAATTAAATACTACTAGATTGGTAATGTATTTTATAACCAGTAGCAATTTGAATCACCTAAAAGGAGTTATAGATCTTTTCTTATGACTAAAATACTATAGTAATGGGTTTAAAGCTTTCTGCAAGAATTTCTGTTTTAACAGTACCAAATAATTTAGAACGCAATTTCTCTTTATAGATATTGTCAATACAAAACCTTAGAAATTGGTTTCACTAATTTTGGAGTTTTCATTAATTTTCTAGGATTTAAATACTAGTTAATGGGTTTAAACAAACAATCAAACTTACATTGTTTATTTCACATTCCAAAATTAGGAAATTTTTGGGATGTGACAATGATCCTTCAAATGATGGCGATTATCTCTTGTGATTTGGAGTTATACCATGATCATATCTATATCATATTCAAGTATCTTTGACAATTCAGAGGTCTCTTAAGGCACTATGGTGGTCTATCTTCTGGTTATGATGCTTCAAATCTTTTTGAACTTAACTAGGAAACATGCCCGCGCGTTGCACCGGAGAGCAAATTATGTACTGCCGAGACACATAAAATGAAGTATGTTCATCTGCGTAACATGGTGCAAATTATGTACGGCCGAGACACATGTTTTTGTTGCCACATCTGCGACCAACCAGCTCCAGCACATCCATGAACTTTATCACTGCATGTCTATCGCTTCATCCAGGCCACCTGGTATAACTATTGAGATACATGATAATAAAACAACTATCTAGCATGAGAATTTGTAGGAACTTAGAGTATCAATGTTTATCGTATCGGTGTAATAGCCTCTTGCTTCTTTTTGCCGTCTAAAAATCGATCTCGTGTACTCGAGCAAGACAACTTTACTATTAGAAAATAGTACATATCCGCTTCCCTGTTTCCATGCCAAGTGGTAATTTTAGAATGGTGATAGATGTCAAATGTGACAACACTTTTCTCATATTCATTTTGGAGAATGTGATATAGTAGTATTCATTTTTGAGAATGCAATATAGTACATATCAGGCATCACCTATTTCCTTTTCCATGATCCTTCGGCATGTAACATGATTTAAATCTTCCCTAATGAAAATAACGAATTCGTCAGAACATTATTGCAATTGCCATAGTCTTTAGTCATCATGTTAGTTCAAACTAAAAACAATGACTAAGGAGAAAGCCACCGTGTGACTATCATATAGGATAGAGGATTTGGAAACCAAGTTCTTATTCATGGCAGAGCTACCATTGGCCCTCTTGACGCACTCAACAAATGTAACAGTGTAAGCTGCATGAGTGTAGCTTTCAAAATCTCCATTCACATAGAAAGTCGCTGCATGTGATGAAATCATTGTGTGTCAGCTCGATCACAACCTTCAATCGATCAGCGAAATCCTTCACCAAAGGGTCCATGTCGCCAGCTACCCATGTACGAACTTGAAGAAGCGTCTTCTACAATTAAAATTTAGACAGAGAAGAGATGTCATTGTAAAAGAAGGAAGAGAAAAGTACAATGATGTTACAGAATTCTACTTAGATATACGCGAGCTGACAAATTTGATCAAATCACTGAAATTCTCCAGAAGAAATTCCTCATGCAAATATATGTATGCATGATGACCCACAAGTATAGGGGATCGCAACAGTCTTCAAGGAAAGTTAAACCCAATTTATTGATTTGACACAAGGGGAGTCAAAGAATATTTATAAGGCTTAACAACCGAGTTGTTAATTCATCTGCACCTGGAAACAATCTTGCTCACAGTAGTTTATAAGTAGCAACAATTTTGTAGTAGCAATAGCAAAGTAATATCAGTAGTAAAATAAGACAGTAGTAACAACTGTAGTAAACAGCAGGATTTAAGGTGCGATAGGCATAGGGATGGATGGGCGAGCGTTACATGGATAAGACAAATCATGTAATAATCAAGACAAGGTAATTTTCGGATAAATAAGGTAAAGCATCCAAGTACTAAGTAATCATAGGCATGTGTTCCATATATAGTCATATGTGCTCGCAATGAGAACTTGCACAACATCTTTTGTCCTGCCAGCCCATTGCAGCGGGGCCTCTAGGGAATCTACTGGCAATTAAGATGCTCCTTTTAATAGAGCACTGGAGCAAAGCATTAACACTCCGTGAACACGTGATCCTCATATCACAGTCATCCCCTCCGGTTATCCCGATTTCTGTCACTTCGGGGCCTTGGGTTCCGGACAATGGTAAGTGTATACAACTTGCAGGTAAGATCACAAATAATAATATTATCATGAATCAATAACATGTTCAGATCTGAGATCATGACACTAGGGCCCTAGTGACAAGCATTAAGCATAGAAAGTTGCAACAATGTCAAAAAGCACTAACAATAGATACTAGGCACCATGCCTTGACAATCTTATGCAATTGCACGAGAGATCGCATCTAATCCGTACCATCCCCATAGCCTACTGCGGGGATTACTCACTCATGGATGGGGGAATCATGGATGGTTGATGGAGAGGCGTTGGTGATGATGATGGCGATGATCTCGTCCAATTCCCCGTCCTGACAGGGTGCCAAAACAGAGTTTCTGGTTCCAAATCGCGGTTTCTGGTGGTAGTGGCGCAGTGGAACTCTATATGGAAAAACGTCGAACCCTCCCCCCCCTCTGTTTTTAGGTCAGAGGGCTTATGTAGGCGAAGCAAGAGGTCGAGGTGGTGCCCGAGGCGGCCACACCACCCCCTGGCACGGCCTAGCCTGGCCCGTGCCACCAGGTGGTGTGGGCCCCTCATGGCCCTTCTCCGTCTCGTCTTCTAGCTCCGTGAGTCTTCTGTTAAAATAGGAGTTTCGCGATATTTTTCGAGATTTTTCCTGAAAGTTGATTTCCTGCATGAAAATAAGACACCAAAGCAATTCTAATGAAAATAGCATCAGTCCATGTTAGTTGTATCCAAATCACACAAATTAGAGGAGAAACAATAGCAAAAGTATTCGGAAAAGTAAATACGTTTTAGACGTATCAATGTATCAAAGTAGCCTTCTCAAAGAGAACTTCCAAATTAACAGTTCAAGAATGCGGTTCAACAATACGAATATCAATCTATTGTGAGTAGTGTCCATCAACCATTGATTGTCCCGAATACCTATTTTAACTCTAGCCCAAGAATTTTCACTAATACAATCTTTAGGGCAAGGAGGGCACCTCTCCCTCAAACTTCCGCCACCTCCACATCAAGGTAGCGGGTTTACTTTTTTTAGTGAACCGCACAACAAATTCAGATGATAACATCCCTAATATTTCTCTTAGTTAAATTCAACCCGCTTGTAGATGGTGCAGACTTTGCAAGTATTCAAAGGAAAATTTTGCTATATGAAGTTTTTTGGGAGCAGAAACAATGAATCAGGTTCAAAAACTTCTGTATCACTAATGAGTAAAGTGAGACAAACACGTTAGATGCAAACATACTATAAGAACTTGAATGTGAAAATTTCCACAACAAACATGGCATGGGAAAGCATATATTTAGGAAATTTTGTTCCAATATCATGTAAAGTTCATGTGACAAACTCATGAACATCAGGTGTGTAGACTTAGTGAAATCTGGTCATTTAGGCCGACCCAAGCTAGTGAATTTTTCATTCCTCGACATAGACTCCAAAAGAGCATCCAAGGTCCAGCGATATACAATTATTTCACTATGCAAACCAAAACCGAAACACGATGATGTCCATTTCTAAAATTCAAATAAGAAGGTACGTCTGTGTGTTTCCACATGTGATGTGTAATAACTTCACAAGATCACATATCTCCAAACAATCTGGAATTTTATTATAAAATAAACATAAAAACTGACTTGTTTATACACTGATTTATGAACGGTCATGCATATCAAAGGAGATGAATAAAATGAACCTTGCATTATTTATCCGAATTAAATTTATTCTTTGATGAAAACACCACAACCTTATATTTCATTAAATGAGAAGGAGGAAAAACAAACTTGGTGTGCATCTTCCTAATTCCACTGCAGTGACATGATACCCAGCACGTGACCCATCATTAAAAACTACATAAACATTAGAAACAAGTATCAGAATATTGGAGAAAACGCCCGCATGATTAATCAATATTGCCTGGTCGCGAGGCTGGGTAGCATCCAACATGGGTGCTTTCGATCCATTCTTTAGGAACTCCTGCACCTCTTAAAAAAACAGGGAAATAGACACAGGTTTAGCACAGGTATAAAGAACAATACTGGAGAACTAACAACTCCAAATAAATATGTCTTAGTTAAATATGCTTTCTGTAATCTCAACCAAAGTGAAGGGCAGCAACAACCTACTTCATTCCTTCTAGAAATTTCTAATATGCTACAAACATAGATTCAGTTATAGTTTACAAAAGCATGTGGTTCAATCAGTAATACCATGGTAGCACCTATGATAGAACAGAGGAGATAAAATCTGAAGTGAATGATCACAAGCATCAGATCAGGTCTATAGGTTGTACTTGCAACTACAAGAGAGCTTATAGGTTATACTCGCTCTTCCACAATATAAGTCTTTTTAGTAAGCTGTTTTAATTTGATAAAAAGGCTTATATTGTGGAACGGAGGTAGTAGCTGCCAAAGATATCTTCTCTAGTGCCATCTTCTAGAAAAGAGAGGACCATCATGATGAATCTCCTCAACTACTTGTCTGCCACCTTCCAGAGTTACACGATGAACTTGTGATATTTGCAAGAAGTGTTATGAAGATTCACATCATCATACTATGAATTTACATTAGTTATAGTTAATTTATAAGCCACACAATTTACTGATGTAGTTGCAAGTGGGTTATGGTCAAACTTGAAAATAATTCACTCATGGATAAATTGCATTACATGAATGTTTTATGGTGTTGTTTCGACTGTTTGCAAACCAATGGAGATACTCATTAGAAATAAATTAAAATTATACTATATCTTAATCGTGAGCAAAAGCCAGCCTTCCGAGGCACTTGCCCGCGCGTGCTTTGGCTTCCGAAAAAAAACAGCTGGTTCTCTCTCCTCCCATCCCGACCCAACCCTCCTCTCTGCTTCCTCTCCTCCCGGACATCCTCTCTAGCGTGGGGCGTGCTGCCACATCAAATCAGGCGAGCCGCCGCCACCTCGCCTCGATTCTCGCCTGAGAAAAAGGTGCGGTTTGTTTTAGACGCGATACCACAGAAATCCCATCCCCCCTTCCCACTGGCGGGTGCCGCTCTCTCTCTTCACATTCATCCTGCTCCACCGGCTGGTGAGCGCCGCCCTCACCTCCCCTTCATCTTGGTCCACCGGAAGGCGCGACCTCCGTTCCCTTCTTTCAACTTTCCCGCGCGCCGTTCGGTCCCCGATGGCTTCTACGCGCCCTAGCTCGGGGAACTAGCGGCCTTCACTCGTGAGCGAGGGGAAAAGGTGGGAGAAGGCAGCGGGCGTTCGGAGTTCTCCTTCGACCGCCATGGCGTCGCCACCGGGTCCATGTAGGGGTTCGTAGCATGGAAAACAAAAAATTTTCTATCGCATACAAACAAACAAGCCAAGATCTATCTACTAGATTGTAGCAACGAGTCGATGGAATAACTCACCCTCGAAGATTCCAAAGTGTTTAACGAGAGCAGATTCTCGTGGGTGATGTAGTCGATTTTTCCGATCTCAAGATCGCAGAGACGATCCTTCCGCGCCTCAAGAGCGCCCCGCAGTCGGGTCACACGCTCGTATTGACGAAGACCTTCCTCTCCCTTGTTCCAGCAGGCAGCGGAGGTTGTAGCACTCTCCTCGCGATTCCGGCAGCACAACGGCGTGGTACCGGAGGTAGAGGGGAGATCCCGCAGGGCTTCGCCTTAAGCCGGTGCGAGTATGGTGGAGCTTATGAGAGAGGCTATTAGTGGTCTAGTAATTAGACACACCAATTAGAGGGCTCTAAACCAATTAGAAGGCTCTAAACCGAAACAGCTCTAAACCGGGGTCTAGGTCTAGTTTCTAGTTTAGAGGATAGGAACTTGTGTGTCTCTAGAGGGAGGCCCTGCCTCCCTTTATAGGTGGGAGGGCTGGCGGCCAGGGAGGGAGGAGTCCTCCCCAACTCGCCTAGGGCTGGCCGGCTTGGGAGGAGGACTCCTCCCCAAGTCGGTTTCCAACTTCTCCTTCTTCCTAAAATCGGGCTTGACCAAAATGCAGCTTGACTTTTCCAATTTAGGAATTAAATAAACCCTTGATGTGGGACAGCGAGAACACTTAGTACATGATGCAATCATTCCATCTTGCAATGACACATTCATGTACCCCTTCCCCCCCGGAGTGCCGGACATTCCGGGACCTTCTAGAATGTTCCCGATGAAAACACCGGAACCATTCCCCAACTCCAAAACGGGACTTTCCTTATATGAATCTTATTCTCCGGACCATTCCGGATCACCTCGTGATATCCCGGATCCCATCCGAGACTCCGAACAACATTCGGTCTCTTTCTCATAATACCATAACTACTCAAACAACGTCGAATCCTTATGTGTCTCCCTACGGTTCGTGAATTATGCGACATGATCGAGACACTTCTCCTAACAATAACCAATAGAGGAATCTGGAAATTCATATGGTTCTACATATTTCTACGATTACTTTATGATCGAATGAACCACTTACATACGATACCAATTTCCCTTTGTCTCACGATATGTTACTTATCCGAGGTCATGATCGCCGGTATCTCCGCATACCTAGTTCAACCTCACATCGATAAGTACTCTTTTCTCGCTCCTGATATGTGATCCCTCAGACCAAGTCACATGCTTGCAAGCTAATTGGATGACATTTCACCGAGAGGGCCCAGAGAATATCTATCCGCATGTGGATGGACAAATCCCACTCTTGATCCATGTGTTTCAACCAATACTTTCCTAACACCCAATGCCACTTTTATAGCCACCTGTTACGGTGTGGTGTTTGATGACATCAAAGCATCCATCCAAGAAAGGCAATATGCATGATCTCATGGTCGAAGGAATTAGGTTACTATGTATCGTAAAGCATATAGCAATTGAACTATTGAAATGACTTGATCTTTATGCTACGCTTGTCTATAGGAGTATGTCCACCATATCATTCTCCTAACGATATGATCTTGTTGTTGATAACATCTCAATGTTCATGACAAAGAAACCACATCATCAATCAACCAACAAGCTAGTGAAGTATAGAGGCCATACTAGGGACTTCAAATTAAGTTTACAAATCACACAAGTATTAATGGTTTCCTTGTTAATACTATTATAGCATGAATGTAAACATTTATCATAAACACAAAGATATATAATAATAACTACATTTATTATTACCTCTAGGGCATATCTCCAACAGTCTCCCACTTGCACTAGAGTCATCTGATCTAGATTACATGGTAATATACCAACACCCATGGCAGTTTGGTGTTGGTCATGTTTTGCCCTTGGGAGAGGTTTAGTCAACGGATCCGCCACATTCAGATCTGTGTACTTTGCAAATCTTTATATCCCCATCCCGGATATGTTCTCGAATAGCGTGAAAACGCAGCTTGATATGCTTCAGCTTCTTGTGACCTTGGTTCTTGCGCATTGGCTATGGCGCCCATGTTATCACAAGAGATAGACATTGGGTCCAGACTTGGAACCACACCCAGCTCAGAATGAACTCTTTCATCCATATCGCTTTGTGAAGCCTCCGGCAGCCATGTATTCCGATTCAGTTGAAGATCTCGCCACAACGCTTTGCTTTGCACTCCTCCAGCTAATCGCTGCACCATTCAAAATAAATACGTATCCAGATTGTGATTTAGAATCATCCGGATCGGTGTTCCAACTAGCATCGGTGTAACCATTAACAACGAGCTGTTCATCACCTCCATAAGAAAGAACCATATCCTTAGTTTTTCTCAAGTACTTAAGGATGTTTTTGACCGTTGTCCAATGATCCACTCGATCACTTTGATATCTCGCTAGTTAGACTAACAAGATATGCGATGTCGGGTCTAGTACATAGCATGGCATACATTAGAGATCCTATGGCTGAGGCATAGGAGTCTTACTCATCTTTTCTCTATCTTCGCCGATGTCGGACTTTGAGTTTTACTCAAGGTCGATTAGCAACATGGGAAAAAACCCTTTCTTGCTATCTTCCATTCCAAACCTCTTTAGAACTTTGTCCAAATATGTACTTTGTGACAATGATATTTGGCGTTTCGATCTATCTCTATAAATCTTTATGCCTAATATGTAAGCTGCTTCGCCAAGATCCTTCATTGAAAAACTATTATTCAAATATTCTTTGACACTATTAAGAAGGTCTACATCATTCCCAATCAACAATATGTCATCCACATACAGTATTAAGAATGCTACAGAGCTCCCACTCACTTTCTTGTAAATACAAGCTTCTCCATAAGTTTGTATAAAACCAAAATCTTTGATTACCTTATCAAAACGTTGATTCCAACTTCGATGCTTGCTTCAATCCATAGATGGACCGCTGAAGTTTGCATACCTTGTTAGCATCTTTAGGATCGACAAAACCTTTGGGTTGCATCATATACAACTCTTCATCAATGTCTCCATTGAGGAATGCTGTTTTGACATCCATCTGCCATATCTCATAATCATAATATGCAGCGATTGCTAACATAATCCTCACAGACTTTAGCTTCGCTACCGGTGAGAAAGTCTCATCGTAGTCAACTCCTTGAATTTGTCGAAACCCTTTTGCGACAAGTCGAGCTTTATAGACAGAACATTACCATCAAGATCTGCTTTCTTCTTGAAAATCCATTTGTTCTCGACACCTTCCGCCATCCGTAAGTCCACCAAAGTCCATACTTGGTTTTCGTACATGGATCCAATCTCGGATTTCATGGCTTCTTGCCATTTATTGGAATCAGCTCATCATTGCTTCCTCATATGTCTCGGGGTCATCGGTGTTGTCCACCAACATGACATTCATAACGGAATCATACCAACTGGAGTGGTACGATTTCTCGCTGACCTCCGAGGCTCAGAAAGCAACTTCAACCGAAGTTTCATGATCACCATCACTAGCTTCCTCTCTTATTGGTGCAGCACCACAGAACTTCTTCCGTGCTGCGCTACTGCAATTTCGAGAGAAGGTTCGACAACCTCGTCGAGTTCTACTTTCCTTCCAAATACTTCTTTCGAGAGAAATTCCTTCTCTAGAAAGGATCCATTCTTGGCAACAAAGATTTTGCCTTCGGATCTATGATAGAAGGTATACCCACAGCTTCCTTCGGTATCCTATGAAGACGATTTTTCCGCTTTGGGTTCAAGCTTGTCCGGCTGTAACTTCTTTACATAGGCTTCAGATCCCCAAACTTTAAGGAACGACAATTTAGGTTTCTTCCCAAACCATAATTCATACGGTGTCGTTTCAACGGATTTAGACGGTGCCCTATTTAAAGTGAATGCGGCTTTCTAATGCATGACCCCAAAATGATAGTGGCAAATCTGTAAGTGACATCATAGAACTAACCATATCTAAGAGAGTTCGACACGACGCTCGTACACACCATTATTACTGTGGTGTTCCCGGCGGTGTCAATCGCGAAAGTATTCCACATTTCTTCAAATGCTCGCCAAACTCGTAACTTAGATATTCACCTCCACGATCGTAACGTAGAAATTTAATCTTCTTGTTACGTTGATTCTCTACCTCACTTTGAAACTCCTTAAACTTCTCGAAAGTTTCGGACTTATGTTTCATGAAATAGATATACCCATATCTACTCAAGTCATCCGTGAAGGTAAGAACATAACGATAACCATCACATGATGCTACACTCATTGGACCACACACATCGGTATGTATGATTTCCAATAAGTCCAGAGCTCGCTCCATCATACCGTAAAATGGAGTCTTAGTCATTTTACCCATCGACATGCTTCAGATCTTTCAAGTGATTCAAAATCAAGTGATTCAAGAAGTCCATCGAATGGAGTTTCTTCATACGCTTCACTCCAATGTGACCAAGACGACAAGCCACATATAGGTCAAATTATCGCTGATTTCAAACGCTTAGCCTCAATGTTATTAATATGTGTATTTCTACTATCGAGATTCAATATGAATAGACCATCTATCAAAGATGCATGTGCATAAAACACATTACTCATATAAATCGAACAACCATTATTCTCGGATTTAAACAAGTAACTGTCTCGCAATAAACAAGATCCCGATATAATGTTCATGCTCAACGCAGCACCAAATAACAATTATTTAAGTATAAAACTAATCCCGATGGTAGATGAAGAGGTAGTGTGCCGACGCGATCACATCAACCTTTGATCCGCTTCCCACGCCGCATCGTCACCTCGCTCTTCACTAGCTTCCGCTTATTCTCAGAGCTCTGCTTCGAGTTACAAATATGAGCAACAACCAAGATCAAATACCTGTGCACTACTACGAATACTAGTGAGATACACATCAATAACATGTATATCGATATACCTTTCTTCTTGATGTTGCCGTTCTTCAAATCTGCCAAGTACTTTGGGCAATTCCGCTCAAAGGACCTTCTCCCTTGCAGAAAGCACTCAGGCCAGGTTTGTCCAGCCTTGGTCCTCTTCGTCAAGATGGTAACTTTCTTACCACCCTTCTTGAAGTGTCCTTCCGCTTAGACTTGCCTTTCTTGAATTTGGTGGTCTTATTGACCATCAACACTTGGTGCTCTTTCTTGATCTCCACTTCAGATTTTAACATAGCAAATAGTTCGCAACTCTTTGTTCATGTTCTGCATGTTGTAGTTCATCACAAAGTTCTTGTAACTTGGTGGTAGTGATTGGAGGATGCGGTAAACCCCAAAGTATTAGGAATCACTATACCCAAACTTTGAAGTTTATTTATGCGTCTGCACATCTTAAGCACATGCTCACCGACGAGCTACCTCTTCCATCTTGCGCTAAAGAACTTTTCAGAAGCTTCATAACTTTCAATTGCCGCATGAGTCTCAAAAATTAATTTGAGATCCTCGACAATATCATATGGGTCTGACTCTTCAAACCTTTTCTCAAGCTCGATTCTAAACCATACAAGATAGCACATCGAACTATGGAGTACCGATTCTTCCGAGCGAGGTAAACATTCTTTACTTCATCGGTAGCATCACCTGCAGTGGGTCACCTAGCGGTGCATCCAGACATAGGTCAAATTACCAGTGAGGACAATCCTCAAATTGCGGAACCAATCCGCCAAGTTGCTTCCATTGTTTTTCAACTTTTCTTTCTCTAGGAACGCATTAAAATTGATGGTAGGCTGCCATTGATCTACAACATATTTGCAATAGTTTAGACTAAGTTTATGACAAATTGAGTTCAAATTAATTAATGAAATTAAACTAGGTGAACTCCCACTCAAAACAACATCCCTCACATTGTTTTAGTGATCACATCTAACCAAATCCACTACATCAACACCGATCATCACGAGAGTTGATATAGTTTCAATGGCGAACAATCATCATGTTCATCATATCTACTATATGATTCATGCTTTGCCTTCGGCCATCCGTGTTCCGAGGCCATGTCCATACATGCTAGGCTCGTCAAGACAAACCTTAGCTTCCGTGATAAGCAAATCTGGCTTGCTTACGCTTGTAGTCACCAAGGAATTAAAGACACCCGATCATCACGTGGTGCTTCAAGCAAGCTTTGGCAACGGTGCATACTAAGGGTGAACACTTTAGAACTTGAAATTTATGTGCATGAGGGATCATCTTATAATGCTACCGTCGCCTACTAAGCAATACAAGATGCATAAAGGATTAACATCACATGCAATTCATAATATGTGATATGATATGGCCTTTCTTCTTTGTGCTTCCGATCTCCATCTTCAAGCTACGAACATGATCTCCATCATCTCCGCATAGCATCAAGGTCAATGACGCTTCTTCATGGTTGTCGCCCACCAGCTTCAACTATTACAACTATTTTGAATAGACACGCAGGTCTTAACAGAAATTAAAGACAACCATATATTTCGCCGTTGCCAACTTACAATAAGGAACATTGCATACATCAAATATAATCACAATCATGGCCATATCACATCATCAGACACCTGCAAAACAAAGTTAGACGCTTCTACTTTCTTTTGCATATTTTACGTGGTTTGGGGCTTTCCATAAGTGTCGCTCTAACTTACGAACAAGAACCACAACATTGATACTAGCATTGTTGATTACCCGTTGTAAATTGGATCTTAACTATGCTAGGAGAAACAGCACCATAAAGCCACTTATGCAATACAAGTTGCATGTTGCGTGGAGCAAGTCTCATGAACGATGTCATGTAAGGTTAGCCGGGCTTCATCCCAACATACCGCAAGATGCAAAGTACACAAAAGCAATCTACAATAAAAGCATCAATGCCCACAATGATCATTGTGTTCTACTCGTGCAACAGATCTACATATAGACACGGCTCTGATACCACTGTAGGGGTTCGTAGCATGGAAAACAAAAATTTTCTATCGCATACAAACAAACAAGCCAAGATCTATCTACTAGATTGTAGCAACGAGTCGATGGAATAACTCACCCTCGAAGATTCCAAAGTGTTTAACGAGAGCAGATTCTCGTGGGTGATGTAGTCGTACTCTTTCCGATCTCAAGATCGCGTAGACGATCCTTCCGGCGCCGCGTTCCAAGGCGCTCCTTGATCGGTCACACGTTCGGTACTTGACGAAGACCTTCCTCTCCCTTGTTCCAGCAGGCAGCGGAGGTTGTAGCACTCTCCTCGCGATTCCGGCAGCACAACGGCGTGGTACCGGAGGTAGAGGGGAGATCCCGCAGGGCTTCGCCTTAAGCCGGTGCGAGTATGGTGGAGCTTATGAGAGAGGCTATTAGTGGTCTAGTAATTAGACACACCAATTAGAGGGCTCTAAACCAATTAGAAGGCTCTAAACCGAAACAGCTCTAAACCGGGGTCTAGGTCTAGTTTCTAGTTTAGAGGATAGGAACTTGTGTGTCTCTAGAGGGGAGGCCCTGCCCCTCCCTTTATAGGTGGGAGGGCTGGCCAGGGAGGGAGTCCCTCCCCAACTCGGCCTAGGGCTGGCCGCCGGCTTGGGGAGGAGGACTCCTCCCCCAAGTCGGTTTCCAACTTCTCCTCTTTCCGAAAACTGGCAGTTTGACCGAAAACTGGCAGTTTGACTTTTCCAATTTAGGAATTAAATAAACCCTTTATTTTGGACAGCGAGAACACTTAGTACATGATGCAATCATTCCATCTTGCAATGACACATTCATGTACCCCTTCCCCCCCGGAGTGCCGGACATTCCGGGACCTTCTAGAATGTTCCCGATGAAAACACCGGAACCATTCCCCAACTCAAACGGACTTTCCTTATATGAATCTTATTCTCCGGACCATTCCGGATCACCTCGTGATATCCGGATCCCATCCGAGACTCAACAACATTCGGTCTCTTTCTCATAATACCATAACTACTCAAACAACGTCGAATCCTTATGTGTCTCCCTACGGTTCGTGAATTATGCGACATGATCGAGACACTTCTCCTAACAATAACCAATAGAGGAATCTGGAAATTCATATGGCTCTACATATTTCTCACGATTACTTTACGATCGAATGAACCACTTACATACGATACCAATTTCCCTTTGTCTCACGATATGTTACTTATCCGAGGTCATGATCGTCGGTATCTCTGCATACCTAGTTCAACCTCGTTCATCGATAAGTACTCTTTTCTCGCTCCGTGAAATGAGATCCCATGTGCCCAAGTCACATGCTTGCAAGCTAATTGGATGACATTTCACCGAGAGGGCCCAGAGAATATCTATCCGTCATGTGGATGGACAAATCCCACTCTTGATCCATGTGTTTCAACCAATACTTTCCGAACACCCAATGCCACTTTTATAGCCACCCTGTTACGGTGTGGTGTTTGATGACATCAAAGCATCCATCCAGTAAAGGCAATATGCATGATCTCATGGTCGAAGGAATTAGGTTACTATGTATCAGAAAGCATATAGCAATTGAACTATTGAAATGACTTGATCTTTATGCTACGCTTGTCTATAGGAGTATGTCCACCATATCATTCTCCTAACGATATGATCTTGTTGTTGATAACATCTCAATGTTCATGACAAAGAAACCACATCATCAATCAACCAACAAGCTAGTGAAGTATAGAGGCCATACTAGGGACTTCAAATTAAGTTTACAAATCACACAAGTATTAATGGTTTCCTTGTTAATACTATTATAGCATGAATGTAAACATTTATCATAAACACAAAGATATATAATAATAACTACATTTATTATTACCTCTAGGGCATATCTCCAACAGTCCAGATCTTCCCCGGTCCCGACAGGTGCTGTCTAGGGCCACCCCAGATGACCAGATCAAGCCGCTTAAGGCCACCCCACCGACCCATGGCTGAGGCCCCAATCACCCATCACCCAATGGCCCGGTCGTCGATGCTTCCCGCCGCGATCTCCTTCCTCCTTTTCAATTCCCCTAAACCAATTTCATGGTTCATAGCACTTGGATACTCTAATCCCCACTTCAATATTTCATTATATACTAACGCCCAACTATGGTTCCCTGGTCCCAAAAATCTCCCGGTTACCGAGATCCTTCTGCCCGACCGAATAGCCGTCCAAGCATTCTCCACAGCCACAACCACCAGTAGGACATGTAAGTTTAGGTGTATCCATAGCCGCAGGCGCAAGCCGGTGGCTGTGCACCGACACGGAGGACTGGTCAAGGGTCAGCCCACCACACAGACTTGTCACGGGCTCCTGGGTGATTGGTGGATGTGGAGACAGGGGAGGCTACGGCGGCTGATTTTGTCATTTGATTGGTGATGTGGAGGATATGCAGAGAAGCAGAAGCACAGGTGGTTCGTCAGGTTCTTAATTCATCTTCTTGTCCTTTAGAATTAGTGCTTGTGTGCTATTCTCTGAAGCGTGCAGTTGCAAGCCTGCAACCCTGATGTTTGTACAATCAGGGGAGTTCCTGTAGAGCAGGTTTTAAATAGAATTGGAACATGAAGTTGTTGATTCACCAAGTAAGTTTACTAGAATAAAAGGCACATGGAAACTTGTATTTACTCATAGGAGAATGTCATGTTTGTTATTACATGGCAGGTTCTCTTTTAACATAGAGTAACTAGTGAAACTCTACTTGAATTATATGTTAGCATTTTTATTGGACAAGAGGACTAATGTATAGATTTATTGTGCTAAATAGGTAGATGTGATTTACAAGGTCTTGGTCTAAGCATGAAGACAGCAGTGCAGAAGTTGCACAACCATGATAAGGTAAAGTCTCATGCTAATTGAATTTGATTCTCTTTGTGGCATCACCTAATTTTATCAGCGGACATGAGCAGCCAGCAGTGTAACAATACTATGGAGGCTTTAGAAGAAATAAGGGTAGCATGATTCAGATGATGCAACTAAAGTTTTTCTGATTAGTACACCTACAATATATATTCAAGACTTGCGCAACCTTATATCTCATATCAGGTTATGTTTGGTAGAAAATTGCAAATGAGAAATAAATCCATGTTAAATTTAATTCTCCACACTTTGTTTGCTCTTCTTTAGGCCAGTAGTGATTGCACAAGAGTGCTGCCAAGAACCTAGCAATCCTCCCTTAGTTTTTTCTTTTTTCTTTTCCTAATTTTATTTTGTTGTCTGTGGCGTACAGCTGAACTACAGTACCCTCCGGGTGTTGAGCGTTGAAGGTGGGGAATTCGCCGACCACCTATGGTTGTGCCTCACTGGGAACAGAGCGATTGACGGGGATGCAGGGAGGAACTTGGGCTGCTCATTCCTTCGATAGCTGTGGAATTTACAGCCATGAGGGCAACGGCAGCGGAACTTGCGGTTGGGCCATGGACCATCTGGTCGTGCTTGGATGATGTATGCCCTGGATACGCTTGCAAAGGTGTGGATTTTCTCACTTAAGTTAAATTGCTCTAGAGTACATGAATCATGCATAGATGACAGAATATGCCATAAGCTTAAGTTTCTTTTCAATCTGGCTCTTTCAGTATTTGTCATATCCTACAGTTGATAACATCGTGATTGTTCTATGAAGATTCATTATATGGATGTTTTGTTGTAATAAAGTATTTTCATCTTCTGAGCAAGATCTGATATTTAATAAAATGAATAAACAACAGGTTTGATGCTTAGGAAGGGAAACGAAGAATGAACTACTCAACTTTAGATGAAAATGGAGATCCACAAAATGAGCTAAGTTGATCCCATCTATTTAATATATGTAGGAATAATTTTTCTACATGCAAGAAGGTTCACAAGTATGTCCAACTTTTTTTATTCTAAAATCTTCAGACAGTTCTAAAGTAAAGTGAGCAGATTTGCTGATGTTGCCAACAAGAAAAAATGTAGAACCGTTTAATTCATGCGCTCACTAAGGTGTTTCAAATTCTTCTTTTGATTGTTTTTATGTGTCCCAGGTTTGCCAGACTGCATATTTTGTGCTACTAACATATCAGCGGGAGTCATGGCTATTAAAGCATCCCGCTGGCTCGAGGACCAGGGGAAATTGAGAGCGAATAAAGTGGGACTTGTGGTTACACACCACCCATAGCTATCTACATGTGGATCTGGTGAGTTTTTTGGAGCTCTAGATGACTAGACTTGCTTCTTTATAAGCTTATGAAAGGCTGGTGATTACAGACGTGGGGAGTGGTCTGGGTTATGTGTGCTTGTGGCTCCTTGCACTACATCGTTTTGTTCCGGGACTCCTGGTAGATTGTTGTTTGGCTCGCCATTATCAGCAAGAGGGCGCCACAATTGAGGTGAGTACAACATGCTATTTATTGTTCAGTTTCCGCAGCAGACTCACAATGAACATGATCAATCGAGTATTGGTTGTTGGATATAGTAGTCCTTCTGTTGTCTTGAATGGATTTTATCCACATACTTATTTGTGCAAGAGATTAGCTGATGGCCACCTCTTCCACCCGAGAGCATGCTATCTTACTTCAGATCAGTAGGATCACAAGAGCAATGACGCCATAACATGCACACACCAAAGTGGGGCATAATTATGTTGTTGTATCATCACCACTTTTTTTTCTTTGATAGTGACTTATGTTTCCTAGATAGTTTTCTTTCTGTAAGCAAAAACAAACATAGTGAGGAATTCTGCTGGATTTTTGTACATACACTATGCAGCATTGTAGTTGCAGTTCTCCCTTTCTTTTGGTTTAGTTTGTTAATGGAGAAAGAAAACTTCAAAGTATCCCTCTTACTTTTCCTTCTATTTCATAGGACAGGCTAAGTTTGTTTTTAAATATATTGTTTAAAAGTAGCACATTTACCTCTAGATTACTTAATTTTGATGCTTTTGGATATATGTATGGAGGTCTAGCTAGATCTAAGAAGTAGAGACAAACATGTTACATTGTTCTAATTCATATAAATCTTGGGGTCATGAGTCAAAGCTCAGATATAGAAGACCTTTGCAATTATTATAGCCTGCTTAAAACTCTGTTGTACGGTTCTGGGCAATGGATTTTCATACAAACATGTTTACTACTTACATATGTTATTACTATGAATATTATGTTGATCTCAATGTTTGGGCTTATAAGCAAATGATTATTATTCTGAGAAGAGGGTACTCAACTGAAGGTTGGTAAAACTTGTATGGCTAATATTGGATTGATGTGGCTGGGGTAGCTGATGCATCTTGATCTTGCATCGCTGCCGTATGGCTAGCTAATACAGCAAGCTATGGCCAATTTTTTCCATTTGAAGTAGATCAACATCTTGTGTTGGTAGGCGATAAAAGAAAATTTCACTTATCAATCAGGCAAGGGTCCATCCGTTTTTTACCCATTAATTTGGTATTGTTATTTTTTATTTTGCTTGCGTCATGTTTCGCCTATAGGCCATCCACGGGTCCATCCAATGTTAAAACGCTCATTAATGCTCCGCACTGACATCGCTAAACAGGCGGCGCGGCGAAGCGCGCCTCTCCATCTAGTCTACCATTTACTCATGAACAACTATGATGCTCGTGGTGAATTTAGTAGTCTGAACACTTACAGAGCCAAATCAAAATTACAATTCAAACAAGTGCTAAACTATGCAAGCATACTAAAAAAAATGGGAGCTTATTCCCACGAAATTTTGCATAACTATTATTGTTGGTGTAAATGATATGAGCAGGACCGACAGTGATGGTGATGCCCCTCAATATGCTTGTTCCTTGTTCAGCCAGCACGACCAACTTGTGATATCTACAAGAAGTAACTATACTGGTAAATCTGTATCACCTCCAACAGCCATTCCTTGTTCAGTTCTGTAGTAACTAAACTGCCGTATAAAGCCGCCAAGACAATAACCAGAATCAGGCCCGAACAATCCAATAAATAAATCAAAACCTTAGAAGGAACTCATGATTCAGTGAAGAATCGCCTGGAGGAGGCGGGCATGGAGGGCGTTCTCGCGGACATCTGAAACTCGGCCCGTATCTTGTAGAGCGCCTCTAGGTGCACACGGTCCGAGGTGACCTTCCACACCAGTATGATTTCGTGGTGGTGGCACGACAGATGTCATAGGTAGGCTAAAGTATGGGGCTAATGGATGCTAGAGGGATCTGGAGAGGGAAGATGTAGTTATTTCTACACGCGAATGACTAACATATAGATCTTTATTTCTCCTCTCTTGGACTACAAGTGCTCCTTGAGCTGTATGCAGGAAGAGAAGATGAACTTTACAAGCCTAACGGTGTTAAATGAGCCCATCGCCCTCTTAGGGATCCAAGCCTCTCCTTATAAAGGGAGCCTTGGCTCCTCTAGGGCTGACGTGGCAATATAGTAACTCGGCGACCTCCTTTCCGTGTTGCCCTTCTAATGACGGCAAAGTTCCAGAGAACCCCACCTGCACGCCTCGGGCTCCAGGACTGTCACCTCTGTGACCTCCTTCTGCCCTTCTACTGCTCTACGCCTTGTCCTTTGTGCTTGGCTCTATTCAGATTCCTCCTAGCCCGTGGCTAGGGTTTGACTATAGGCACCTCCTTCTCCTGCAAGCTTCATGTCATTCGGTCTTGTCTCGCTTAACTCGACTTGGCCTTCACCTGCATTTAGATTATTCGGACTTACTCGGCCGACCTAACTCGTATGTCGGCCGGATAGTCTACATCTCCTCCCATAGGTGTCATGGTCGTGCTTATCTCGGCCGAGCTTTACATGATTCGGCCGATATAGACAGTAACTCGGCATATGACAGGGGAAATTCCTTTTATCTTCCCCTGTCTTGACCCTATCCGGGGTCACCTCCCCAACATTAGTCCCCGAAGCAGGTGTGGTCCTGTTCGTAACCTCGGCCGGGCCACATCAGTTTCCCAATATTCATTTGTCCTCATTTCCGAGTTACTTTTTCCCGTTCGAGGTATCCGTGTAGCTTCTTGTGTACGCCTCATCCTATGTGTAACACTCATCATTGTTTCTCTAGTTTTTTGTTCCTCTATAGTGTCCACTGACAAGCCACAGTAATTACTGTGCATGTCGCATCGGCGCTGCGGCTCCTCGCGCACCGCATCGGTCAGGGGTCCTGATCGTCTCCTGCGTCGTGTGGTCATTGGTGTGGCTCCACTCAGCCACGAGCGGTTCCGCCGCACGCAGGATCTACATGGTTAGCATCGCCGGTGAGTTTTTCTGCGGTCTCCTTGCCTAGATTTCTCTCTAGACGCATCTGCTGCTTTTTAGCCTTCCCGCGGCGGTTCCTTTTCTGCTCCGCCGCCGTCCTCGCTTAGAGCCACGACGGGGCCCTGCACCTCTAAGCCTTGCTCCGCCGTTAGTTCCTCTTCTGTGGATTCCTCCGGCGACCCTATGTCGAGTTCCATTAGCGGCGCTCTAGTCGAGGACGACGATGTAGCAACTGGTCCAGAGCGGGGCTCCTGGCAGGGTTCCTCCGTCACTCGTCGTGAGATCGAGTGGCTGATTAGGACTCGCCGGATTCCTGCTGAGGTAAGCTGTCGCTTACCCGGCAGCGAATCTTCTCCCGTACTCAACGAAGGCGAATATGTTGTCTTCATGTCCCATTTCGCTCGTGGGTTTGGTATTCCCCTTAGTGATTTTGCTAGGGAATTTCTCGATTATTCGGCCTTCAGCCGCATCATCTTCCGGCTAATGCCATTGCTTCCCTATCTGCTTTTATCCCGGCCTCGGAAGGATACTTCGGCCTCTGGCCGTCTGTGCACATATGGTCCAAATTCTTCCAGATCTGTTCTAACGTTGTCCCAGACAAATCCCTCCAGCCCTCTGAGAAGTTACTTACTCAGTGTGGGGCCGCGTCCATCACTCCTCGGAGAAAATCCGAGTTTCCTCGTGTTGCCGGTCTCGAATCTTGTAAGAAGTGGCATAGATCATTTTTCTATGTCAAGAATACTAGAAAGGAAGACAAGATTCGGCTCCCTGCTTTCTCCATCGGCCCCCCTTCTAAGAGGAACTGGACATACAACCCCAGGAAGAGCCATGCTCTGGCCGAGGCCTTTGAGATTCGGCTGAAGGAGTTGATCCGCGCCGGGCTACACGAGGATCTGATGACCACCTTCGTCAGCAGCCGAATCTGCCCTTTCCAGCATCGCACGCACAAGCTTTGCTACATGAGCGGTCCTCTCGATCCCAACCGAGTCTCCACGGCCGAGCTCGATAATTATCTTATTTTCAAGCGTGTCCGAGCTATCTTTAAGACGGAGATGCCGGAGGACTGGACCTGGGGACTGAAGCTGTTCACCCGCGGGAATTCCCCTCCAGCACTTACGTTTTGACCCCCAATTGCGTTTGTGATTCCTTTTGCTAATTCCTCTTTGTCTCTTTTCTTGCAGAGATTTGCGGAGCAGAAGATTGAAGATGCCGAGGTTCTGGCCCTCCCGTGGACAGCAGATCCGAACACCCCGGATAGCGGGGAGCCTGACTCGGAGGAGTTTGTTCCCAAGTCAGACCTCGCTCCGGCTCGCGCCTGTGGCAAGACCTCGGCTCACGGGAAGGAAGGTGATTCAGACGACGTCCAAATTCTTGAGGTAGTCGCCGCAATGCCTATCTCTTATGCATTTCCAGCTTCTACTTCCCCAGCTAATCAGGCCGTTCAGGTGCACGACGCCGAGCCTCTCGCCTCCCAACCTCCTGCTACCTCGAGGAAGCGTGCCCCTCCAACAGGTGCCTCCGAAGCCGCTCCCAAGAAGCGAACTAAAAAGTCAGCCTAGCACCTTCCGAAGCGTAAAACTATGCCCGGAGTTACTGGGTACGCTCATTTTCATTTGTATTTCTTGTTTCTCTTTTTCTGTCTTTTGATTTGACTTTTTGTGCTTTTGCAGCGCTCCTTTCTGTTAAGCCCAGTGGTCCAAGCATGACGAGTCATACAATTCGGCTGCCTTCTCCTCCGCCTCCTGAAGATACCAGAGTTCCTAGTCCTGCTCGCGTGGACTCTCCTCCTGCTCCGAATCAAACATCACCTCGGCAAGATGCACCCATGGTTTCCGTTGCTGATGCCAACGTAACTCGGACAGTAGATCCTCCTACCGAACCCGCTGCCCCTGTCGTGAACCCCGGAGTTTCCCTCGAGACTCCTTTGGCCCCCACAGTTTCAACCGCAACTCCAACTCCAGCCGAGGATATCACCATCTGGGCGCCCTCAGAAAATATAGTTCCTCCTGTTTCCAAGGACGACACCCCTAGTGCCGAGGTAACAGCTCCTTCCGACGCCTCTTCTAAGGCTAAGAAGGTCGTCGTCACCAAACCTCCCTCATCTCAGAAAGGACTTGCCAGCTCTTCTCAACCTACGATTGCTGATGCGCTCCGCAAGGGGGTTTCCTCTGCTAAGACCGTTGTCACCCCGGCCGCTGATACTCAGCTCACTCTCCACAAGAGTCCCGCGGCAGCGGTGGTTACACAAAGCGTCCGAGGTAAAGTCCTGACTCGTACTAAGAGTGGGAATAGCATCGGCTCCTTGGTTGAGTATGCCAATAATTGGAACGCTGCTGATCAGCTCGAGGGCAATCCAAGCAGTCAGCCATTTCAACTCTCCGACATCAGTAGTCGCCTGCATATGGCTGCCAAGATCGTGCTTGACAGCGATAAGATGAATGAGGTAATTGTTTTTATGGACATTTGATTAGTTATTCAAATGATATTATATATACTCTAGTCCCCGAAGCTTGAAACAGAATAACTTGTTATTCGTTTGGAAGCTTTATTAGGCTCTGCCTGATTCGGATATGTCTTAGTGTTCGAATATTCAGTCACCTAGATCTGAGTTAGGCTTTGCTTGATTCAGATTTGTCTTAGCTTCGAATATCCAGCCACCTAGATCCGAGTTAAGTTTTGCCTGATTCGGATCTGTCTTAGCTTCAAATATCCAGCCACCTAGATCCGAGTTAAGCTTTGCTTGATTCGGATCTGTCTTAGCTTCGAATATCCAGCCACCTAGATCCGAGTTAAGCTTTGCTTGATTCGGATCTGTCTTAGCTTAGAATATCCAGCCACCTAGATCAGAGTTAAGATTTGCTTGATTCGGATCTGTCTTAGCTTCGAATATCCAGCCACCTAGATCCGAGTTAAGCTTTGCTTGATTCGAATCCGTCTTAGCTTCGAATATCCAGCCACCTAGATCCGAGTTAAGCTTTGCTTGATTCGAATCCGTCTTAGCTTCGAATATCTCACTGTAATTTATTTTGTCGCTTAGGTTGCCCATGATCGGCGGACCGCCGAATTCCAAAGGTTGCTTTTCGCACACAAGAAATTGCAAGAGAAGTATGAGAAAGTTGTTCCCGTGGTGAAGAAAGCTGGTAATTTAACAAACTTTTGTATTGTCCTTAAAGCTCTTAATATTTTCGACTGGAGGTGTTAGCTCATTTTGCTGGTAAACAGGTAATATCAACAATCTTAATATCCGTCTTGAGAAGAAAGTCAAGGCCCTGGAAAGTTAGTTATCCTTTCTCTTTACTGATTCCCGTTCGAGATTTATCCCGGGTTTCTTATAACCTTCTGGCTTTGGTATAGCCGAGTTACAAACTCTTGCAGCGTCACATGAAGAATGCATACCCATGCCTGATATGATGCTGCATTTTTTAGAGCAAGCCTCTACCCATTCGGCGCGGCTGAAAGAGAAAGATGACGATATAATTCGCTTGCGTGCCGAGGTGGAGTCCCTCAAGCTTTCTCAGAAATCTGAGTTAGAGAAAGTTGATCAGGAGTTCTCCGAAGAGAAGAATCGGCTAAGTCTGCAATTGCAGAAGGATAAAGAACTCCTCGAGGCTGCCGAACGTAAGACTCGGACGATGAGCAAGGAAATCACTCGCTTTGAGAAGACCAAGGTTGATTGGGCTCAATATCTTCAGAAAATGCTGAGCTATATTCATCGTAAGTCTCTGACCGTGGCCAAGTTATCTTCTTCTCTTTCTTACTTTTGACTGATATACTTTTATTTTGCGTAGACCATTTTCCGGAAGCTAGGCCCGTGAGCTCTAGAGCGGTGATTAATGCTCGCGTGCGCCGAGGTGTCCCCGCCGATGCGAGCCCAGAATACTCGATGGAAGACTTCTTGGTTGCCGTTGGCGCTGCCATTGGTCCGATGAAGATTATGGGCAGGGATTTGGTGCAGGCAGCCATTCGGGCCTACCATGTTCTCGGTCAATACTTCGAACTCCTGATATTGATGAGATCAAGATACTGGTGGAAAGATTAATGGCATCCCAGAACCAGTTAAATATCTGGAGGGAATCCGCTGGACAGGCTGGTGCTGATATGGCGCTCACAGTCATTATGTCTTGGTACGAGGATATTTCACTCTTTACCTTGATAAACTTGCGCACTGGATCCCGTTGGGTTGAGGATCCAGAATTCGTCGCTCGCTGCCAAGATCGTGCCTTCCAGCTTGTTGAGTATGCTGATGTGCATAACTAGATTGAAGGGCCGAGTTTTCTTCCCAACCCAGCGGATGACGTCGAAGTCGAAGATGCCTCTGATAATAGTTCGGCCGATCAGGACGAGGGTGAGGGCGACTCAGACAACTCTGGTGATTCCAGCGCCAGCTCGGATGGGGAGGGCGATGCGCGATCATCTTCCAAAGGGACTGGGCACTCTCAAGCTCAACCTAACGTTTCTCAACAGCCCAGGGCTTCCCCCGAAGTCGCTATTGCTTCTGTGGAGGGCGAAGTAACTTCGGCCGAGGTGTCGTCTACCTCGGAGCACCTAGTGCCTGACCAAGTCGCTGCCCCTTAGGTTCAAAAAACTTAAGTTATTTCTTATCCCCGGTATGATGTGTGTGAAACAATTGTCCGACTTTCTGTGTGGTATGAACCCTTTTTGCCTTTTGCCGCTGAGGCACATATGATGGTGATCGTTATTAGTCTGACTAAACAGATCTTGTTGGTTTAAATCTTTGCTTTGGTGGCCTTCAATCTCATTAGTTTGGATCGTGTGTTTTCATTTGACCCACCTTAGTTCGGCGTTTAATATCACCTGGCCTTTATAAATTCGATGGCTTAACCATTTTATTCTTGATCTCTATCCGAGCTATAAATCTCGAAGCCCATATTTGAGGAAAGCGAAATAATATCGTTCAAGGTAGCTTCTGACCTATCGTTCGGAGTGCCGAAGTTTAATACCCATTTTTGTAACAGGAGACAATCATGAGGCAATTCCCTAGTCAATGCTCTAGAAATCGAGGTTTTAATGCCTAATCCGAGATAAGGGATAATATTTCATAGTCCCCGAGTTCCCTACTCGAGGTCTTGAAACTTAATACATAATTCAGGAATAAGAAATAACTTTGGGCAGTCCCCATGTCACTGCTCAAAGTGCATAACTCAAAGTGCTGAGGTTTAGTACATAACTCAATAATATAGGGCAGTCCCCGAGTTACTTCTCAAGGTGCCGAGGGTTAATACATAACTCAAAATGCGAAATAACATAGGGCAGTCCCCGAGTCATTGCTCAAGGTGCCAAGGTTTACTACATAACCCAAAATGATAAATAACATAGGGCAGTCCCCGAGTCACTGCTCAAGGTGCCGAGGTTTAATACATAACCCAAATGAGAAATAACATAGGGCAGTCCCCGAGTCACTGCTCAAGGTGCCGAGGTTTAATACATAGTCGATACTTCGACTTGAGGCGTCATATTACAATGTATCATAGGTGACTCGTACGAGTAAAATGGACGAAGTAAAGCTATGTTCCATGGTCTTTTCGATTCTTCGCCGACTTTGTTTGCCTTGTTCTTTTCTGGTGATTGAGCATCAATTAGGTAATATGCATCATTGTGCAATGCTTTGCTCACGATGAATGGTCCCTCCCATGGGGGTGATAGTTTGTGCATGCCAGCTGTGCGTTGCACTAGCCGAAGAACCAAATCTCCTTGTTTAAACACACTTGGATTGACTTTCTTTCTGTGATATCGTCGTAAGTCTTGCTGATAAATAGCTGATCTTGATAGTGCCAACTCCCTGGCTTCTTCTAGCAGATCGACATCATCTTGCCGAGCTACCTCATTTACTTCAGCAGTTATATACTGGGTAACTCTTGGCGAGTCATGTATTATGTCAGCTGGAAGCACGGCTTCTGCTCCATATAATAGAAAAAATGGGGTATACCATGTTGACCTGTTTGGGGTAGTTCTGAGGCTCCATAGTACTGTTGGTAGTTCCTCGATCCAGCAGCCTGCCGACCTTTGCAATGGTTCGACGAGTCGGGGTTTTATTCCGGACAGTACTAGTCCATTAGATCTTTCTACTTGCCCATTAGATGCTGGGTGAGCCACCGAGGCGACATCTAGTCTTATGTGTTTTTCTTGGCAGAATCTAGCAAAGGCCCCTACAGCAAAGTTTGTGCCATTGTCTGTAATAAGACTATGTGGGTAACCATATCTCAAGATAATATCTTTGAGGAATTTTACTGTTGTTGGTCCATCACATTTTTTTATTGGTTTCACTCCAATCCACTTTGTGAATTTGTCGACCATGACTAAAATGTGGGTCATCCCGCCCCGGGCCGGCTTGAATGGTACCACCATATCTAAGCACCATACAGAAAACGGCCAAGTAATTGGTATCGTCTTTAACTCGGACGATGGCATATGTATCTTGCTGGCATATCTCTTGCAACCATTACATTTTTCCACCAATTCTTTGGCCTCTTTCAACGTTGTTGGCCAATAAAATCCATCCTGAATGCTTTGGCCACTAAAGATCTAGACGAAGCGTGATGCCCGCATTCTCCTTGATGTATATCTAGGAGAATCTCCTGGCCTTCCGCCGAATCCACACATCTTTGCAGCACGCTTGTGATGCTCCTTTTATACAGCTCATTGTTTATGATTGTATAAGCTTTAGCTCTTCTCACTGTCTGTCTAGCCAGTACCTCGTTACTCGGCAAAGTCGCATCCTTAAGGAAGGAAAATATGGGTTGCGCCCATGTTGGCATGATTTTCTCTGGGATAATTTCACTATCTATTTCCATATTTTCCGCCGACATAAACACCTCGGATTTTTCCATATCCATCCGTGCATCGGCCGGGTTCACTTTTGGAAACTCCGGGTTACATTCTTTGTCAACTTCCATCGGCATACTATCTTCTCTTGATTTTGCCGGAATAAAGATGGATTCGAACTCTGGTGATGGTGTTATTGATGGTTTTCTCAGGTGCTCTAGGGCGATACCCGGGGGAATTGATTGCCTGGTTGATCCGAGTTTTGACAGCGTATTTGCAGCGTCATTTTCTGCCCGAGGTATATAATGAAATTCACATCCATCGAAGTATCCACTGAGTTTTTGCACATGGAATATATATAAGGTCGTATTCGCATCTAGCGCGCCCCAATTGCCTGATACTTGTTGTACTACTAGATCTGAATCTTCGTAGCATAAGATCCGGCGTATCCCAATCTCTTTTGCCACCTTCAATCCATGGACGAGTGCTTCGTACTCGGCTACATTGTTTGATGCGGCAAAATGTATTTGCAGCACATATTTCAGCTGATCTCTTTTTGGCGAGGTTAACACTATCCCTGCCCCCAAGCCATTCCTCAGCTTGGAACCGTCGAAGTGCATTGTCCAATAATTCGGATCTGGTAATGGTGGCTCATATTGTACCTCGGCCCAATCCACAAAGAAGTCGGCCACAGCCTAAGATTTGATTGCATCTCGCCTATCGAATTGTGGAGCGTAAGGTGACAATTCAATTGCCCATTTTGCTATTTGGCCGCTTGCATCTTTGTTGCTCAATATGTCGGCTATGGGCGCTTCACAGATCACTTTGATAGGGTGTTCTTCGAAGTAATGTTTTAGTTTCTTCGCCGACATGTATACTCCATATGCCATCTTCTGGTAATGTGGGTAATTTTGTTTCAAGGCTGATAGTACCTCGCTTAGGTAATATACTGGCCTTTGTACTGATTTATCATTTTCAATTCGTTCCACAACGATCACCGCACTTACCACTCTGTTTGTGGCGGCTATGTAAAGTAACATAGGCTATTTTGACAATGGAGAGGCCAGGATTGGTGTTGTGACCAAAATCCTTTTCAGTTCATGAAATGCATTATCTGCTCGTGGTGTCCAAATGAACTTATCAGATTTTTTCATCAGTTGATATAGTGGTAATGCTTTCTCTCCCAGCCGACATACAAATCGGCTAAGCGAGGCCAGGCAACCCGTGAATTTCTGTACGTCATTTAGACATCTCGGCAATTCCATCCTTTCTACCGCGCTTATCTTAGTTGGATTGTCCTCTATACCTTGGCTGGATACGAGAAAACCTAGTAATTTCCTAGCTGGTACACCGAAGGTGCATTTCTCCGGGTTAAGATTCATTCGGAACCTTCTCAAGTTCGCGAATGTCTGCCGAATATCATCCAGTAGCATTTTCCTCTCTTTGGTTTTGATAACCACATCGTCTACATATACTTGTACATTTTTCCCTATTTGGTCATGTAGACATTTTTGCATACATCTCTGATACGTTGCCCCTGCGTTACGAAGGCTGAATGGCATGGTGCGATAGCAATAAGCCCCGTACGGGGTAATGAACGCAGTCTTTATTTGATCAGCTGGATTTAACGGTATCTGGTGGAAACCAGAATACGCGTCTACAAATGATAACAGCTCACAACTAGTGGTCGAATCAATGACTTGGTCTATTCTAGATAAAGGAAAAGGATCTTTGGGACACGCCTTGTTCAGGTTCGTGTAATCAATACACATTCTCCATACGACGGCTACATTTGGATCATCCTTTTTCTTTTCTACTAACACCAGGTTTGATAGCCAATCTGGATAAAACACTTCCATGATGAACCCGGCCGCAAGGAGCCGAGCTATCTCATCTCCTATTATTTTTCTCCTTCGAGTGACGATCATGCAAAGATGTCCCGATTCTCACGGAGGAAGTTGGTGAGCTCGCCTCTATTTGCATCTAGGGGCACCAATGGTGATGGATGGTGCGCGCGAAAACTCATCTCATCTATCTCTTTTTTTTTTTCTTTAGTCGTGGTTGGAGGAGACGCCCTCTATGCGCACTACTAGAGAAAAGGCTATAGGAGACATTCTTATGCGAGGCACATTTAGACCATATGCGCCTCCTATAAAATAGGCCAGGCACACTCCTTCTCCATGCGCCTCTAGTATAAAAATAGGCGAGGCGCATATGATAAGAATGCGCCTCCTATGATCCCTGTACGGACGAAATCTAGCAGCCCCATATTATGCGAGGCGCATTCTAATCATATGCGCCTCCTATATATCAGATATGCGAGGCGCATATGGGCAAAATGCGCCTCGCATAAGTTGCGTTGACCCAGATGAAAATCGGTGGTCGAATATACGAGGCGCATATAGTCATATGCGCCTCCTATAGTTGACAATATGCGAGGCATGTATTGTCACATGCGCCTCCTATACTCTGCCGGCCCCACCCCATCTCCTACCACAGCCACATGACCCCACCCCGCGTGTCCACCTCGTCCCTCACCAACCATGTTCGCACCCCTCGCCGCTAATCCTCGCCGCCAGCTCCTCGCCTTCCTCGCCGTTGTCCACCGCCAGATCCTCGTGGCCGCACCCGTAGCAAAGCTCCCCCGCCCCGAGCTTCTCCCCCGGATCCAAGGCACTCCGCCGCGTTTTTTTCCTCCCTCCCTCACCCGAGATCGGGATCAGAGATCGGGATCAGAGATCCTTCTCCTCGGATCAGGAGGCGGCAGCTGTACCCGGCGGCAATCCATCCAGCGGATCGGGAGGCGGAAGCCTGACCCTGAAGGTGAGACTCCGTCCCTCTCCTTCTCGCTCTGATTGGTTTCACCGCATCTGCTTGTCGAAACCGATGCATCTGCACTACTTGATGGATGCTGAAGAAATTGTCTGCTCCGCCTCTCTCCTTCACTGGTTGTTATCAAGATGGCTAGTGAAGAAATTGTCTTCCTTGGTGATCAATTCCTATGACAAGTTAACTAAGCCATCCACCATCCACTACCCCACCAGCACCCGTGGAAATCAGCTTCCGAGCATCATCCGGTTGGGGCGACGACACCTCGGGTGGGCGAGCAGTATCCTTTTTCCAGAGTGCATGGTTGCCCGGCGTCTAGGGCACCGCGTGATCTGGCTCGAAACCATCGTTAGCGCCTCCCCCCCTCATGTTCTTCGGCACCGCCAGGACAGGCTCCCATTACCAGCCTTTTTCTCTGGTGGTGTTACGTCCAGATGGGTCGAGCCCGTCTGAATCCTGAATGCTCCAGGCTAGACACGCTCATCGACCTGTCTACTTACTGCTGCTGATCTATGCGTGCCACTGAACCATGTGAAGGTCAGCTTTCCTGCACACCACTTTTTCTTCACCTTTTATGCTCGTAATGCCAGCTCCAATGGTTTCACATATGATCCATGATCCAAGTGCTTTTCGTAAACGCCTCAAAGCTACCATCTACCTAGCTAGCTATGTAGTTAGATTGGCACTAGTTGATACATGTAGTTAGCTTGGCACTAGCTGATATATGCAATTAGCTTGGCACACTGCTTGTACTGGCTGAACATAACTATAGAACCCATGAAAATGCAGGAAACTAAATCGCTCGTGGGGTATCTGTTCGAATGTCCGGTCATTTAGCCGTCCGTTTATTCGTGCTCAAAATCCCGCCAGATATGCTTCTACGCGTATACGCGTAGCTACTGGAGTCAACAACATCTTAGAGTACATCCAAGCAAACCAAAATCCATTATTTCTACCCACGTACATAATGTATCAGGCACTGTAGTACCACTCCTGGTTTGATGTTTCCCTTTTGGAGTAGTCTACTGTTTACAACTATATATGTTTTGATTACCACAACATTATAAATGCTTGTTACACGATGTTGCAATTAAACATCTTATCTTAGGAAATTAAATTAACTTTTTATAGGACTTGATTAAACCTGATTTTTCAATTATGTCTTAGTTATAGGACTTGATCACCAAGCTCACTAGACTTTGAAATGCCTGATATATAAAAATTGTAGGACAATGTTTATTTAACTTGTTAAGTAGGTTTCTATAGCATCCTTCACAAGGAAGATCCAAGTTTTGAATTTCCTTCAGGTTCTTATCTTCATTGTTCGTGTCTACCTACCTTCAAGGTTTATGGTTTACTAAAGATTAATTTTTGCTTTGCTATGAAATAGAAAACCTCTCTTCGTTGCTAAATAATGTTTTATATTTTTTGTAGCAGATTGTGATTAATCATGATAAGATTATGGAGCGGGAGCAGCAGTCGCACCAGGTGACCCTCGCTAGGCTCCCGACGATGGTGCTGGAGCAAAGGTTCTTAGTGTGTTGGATCTTGAAGAATTTTTGCCTTAGAAGAATTTGTATTTCCTATCTTGCTGTGAACTTGTACTCGAAGGTGTGAACTTGTGGCACAAACACTTGGTGTTGTGTGAAAACTTGGCACTTATTGATTTTAGTTTATGTATTAACTCGTATGTCGCGATTGATGTGCAATGTACTTGTATTCATGTTGGTTCTATTATGCTTTGGCCAATTACAAGTTTTTGGAATATTCTGTGCTATTTATACTGTATTCTGGACTGTATTGTATCATGACTCCAGCTAGCACCGCTGCTGGCCCCATGGTGGGCGCCAACTGTCGTGGTGGTGGCACGACAGATACCATGGGTAGGCTAAAGTATGGGGCCAATGGATGCTAGAGGGATCTGGGGAGGGAAGATGTAGTTATTTCTACATGCGAATGACTAACATACATATCTTTATTTCTCCTCTCTTGGACTACAAGTGCTCCTTGAGCTGTATGCAGGAAGAGAAGATGAACTTTACAAGCCTAACGGTGTTAAATGAGCCCATCGCCCTCTTAGGGATCCAAGCCTCTCCTTATAAAGGGGAGCCTTGGCTCCTCTAGGGCTAACGTGGCAAGCATATTCGAAGAATATGCTTGTCCCAATATAGTAACTCGGCGACCTCCTTTCCGTGTTTCCCTTCTAATGACGGCAAAGTTCTAGAGAACCCCACCTGCACGCCTCGGGCTCCAGGACTGTCACCTCCGTGACCTCCTTCTGCCCTTCTGCTGCTTTGCGCCTTGTCCTTTGTGCTTGGCTCTATTCAGATTCCTCCTAGCCCGTGGCTAGGGTTTGACTATAGGCACCTCCTTCTCCTGCAAGCTTCATGTCATTCGGCCGTGTCTCGCTTAACTCGACTTGGCCTTTACCTGCATTTAGATTATTCGGACTTACTCGGCCGACCTAACTCGTATGTCGGTCGGATAGTCTACATCTCCTCCCATAGGTGTCATGATCGTGCTTATCTCGGCCAAGCTTTACATGATTCGGCCGATATAGATAGTAACTCGGCATATGACAGAGGAAATTCCTTTTATCTTCTCCTGTCTTGACCCTATCCGGGGTCACCTCCCCAACAATGATACATTACCTCTGGTCACACAAGATATCAATCAAGTTTATCAGCTTGCGTGCTAGACTCAAATCCATAAGTACCAAGATGACTTGCAAGTTTCTTTCCACGTGGCTTCTGCAAATCTTCTGTCGTATTGAACTCAGGAGTTGTCCACACGACAGCCGGATGCTTTTTTTTAAAATGAACCGTAGCAGAAGTAACCTCAGGCTAAAAAAGGGACAAGAGTACATGGTGAGCAGCTGAAGAGCAAGGGAACAATTAGAAAGGCTCTCAAGAATATGGTACATATGCACAAAGCAAAAACATCTAGACCGATTAGTTAACATCGTGTATGTTGTGTAGTTTTAAGCATAAGAGCAGTATCCCCTCTACCCATTCATTAGATGCAATGATTGAAATCCATCAGAAATACAAATGTAAGGAATAATTTACATGTCCTTGATTCATTACTTTCTGGTCAGGCACGGGGATACCCCCTCAGTCGTTGGTACAAATTACAAATACACAAATACTTGCAACTAAAATGGTTGATGAAAATTTATGACGTGTATGGTTTTAGGTCGCTCGTAGATTAAAGGCATGCAACAAGGAAGGAAACCTATCTGAGATATCCTAACCTCCGGCTACATACTTAAAATTTCATCATTGAATTGCTTCACATTCTATGCACAAACCCAATACGATGATGTGTTTTGTGCTCTTTTAGTTCCAGCTTCAGTACATTCCTCTTTTCCTTCAGCAAATGTTATATGCACTGGATAGGTATCAATTATCGTGATAAACAAAAGAAGATCGATTGCACTTGGAGTCACTGTGCTAGTGTGCTGAACATTTCATTGCTCTGCTCAAGCATAATTTTGCAAGAGAAATTGAGCAAAATTTCCATATAGGAAGTAATAAATAAGCCTAGAGAAAGAGGGACGATTACCTGAATCTCTGGAATCGCTTCACAATGGTGGCACTGGCGCGCCCGTCGCACATCATGTCCTGCAAGTAAGAGCCAGACAGACAGCGTTTCATGCCTGGACCCTAACCCTCCCACGAAACTCAAAGAGAAAAACAAAATGGAGAACCGAAGACCTCTAAATCCAAGGTAGCAGTTGAGACGAGAAGTTCCCCTGGTGCAGAAATATTCCTCAACCTGCAGCATCAACGCCTCGACCTGGTCACACGCCGCCACTCGGCGCTCTTGCCCTCCTTGAAGGAGCCCACTGGCGAAGCAGCCCCTGAGCTGCCATCAACCTGCTCACGGAATCTAATCGGAAACTGCAACGGGAACGGGGATGCGCCGGCGTCAGATTCCTCATCGTATATAGAGGCAACAGTGGATATTGAAAATGAAGAGCAGATCCACCGCGGCGGTGCGCTGCGGGACGACGGTCCAAGACGGTGAGGCCCCCGATGTAGGCGTGGGGCGGTGAAGACTTGTGTAGTACGGGAGAGATCTGGCTGTGATGGGCGAGATTCTCGGAGAGAGAGGAGCAGGCGTTTTTTCGTGCATGAAAAGAGCAGGTCGCAGTACAGCACTTGACAAAGCGAAACGCTCGTTTGACCTAGCAATCAATGTATTGTGAGAAGACGACGAAGGGACGAAGAAATTGTGGAGACGGAACTCAATATTATTTTTAGGTAGTAGATATATCTACAATGTTCTCTTTGATACAAGAGAATCTCATCTTTTTAGCTATGTTAGTTTGCTTAAATGTATGAGTTATCATCGGTTTTTATCCAAAAAATTTCTTTTTCCAACCATTGTTACGATCAACAAGGTGAACGAGTCAGCATCCATTTTCTTATCTCAATGGCCAGATAATATATCCTTTCAATGCATATTTTCAACATAATCCGTGCTCGTGAGGTTGATCTTTCGTCGTTGTATATCTTGACGATACTCTCGCCTATTCTATATCAATGGAAGAACATGAAGAATGACCTCTTTGATATGTCGTAAACGTATCTATAATTTTTTTATGCTCTCCATGCTTGTTTTGTATTAACTTTCTTAAGTTTTGTCTACACTTCAAGGCATTTTTATATATTTTCTGAAACTAACCTATTGACAAGATGCCACAGTGTCAATTGCCTGTTTTTACTTTTTTTGGTTTCAGAAAAGCTAGTAAGAAAATATTCTCGGAATTGGACGAAACAAAAGCATAAGTGCCTATTTTTTCAGACGCAACATGCAGCCCGAAGTAGAGACGAAGGGGAGCCACGAGGCCGCAACACCATAGGGTGGCGCGGGCCCACCCTTGGTCGCGCCAGCCCATGGTGTGGGATCATCGAGGCTCCACCGACCTTGCCCTTTCGCCTTTATATATGTCTCCCCGAGATGTAAACCCAATGCGGATCAGATCTCCACAAAAAGTTCCGCAGCGCCGCCGCCACCGAAGAGGAGATTCGGGGGGACAAAAGTCTCTATTCCGGCACCCTGCTGGGATGGGGAATTGCCCTCAGAGCCATCTCCATCGATCTCCGCCACCATCTCCATCGTCGTTGCTGATTTCCATGATGAGAAGGGAGTAGTTCTCCCTCGAGGCTAAGGGCTCTACTGGTAGCTATGTGTTCATCTCTCTCTATGCGTGATCTTATTGTGATCATGAGCTTTGTAATCTAGTTGAATAAGTAGATCTACTCTGCTACTCAAGTGATTTAATTATTGTAATCTCCGCTATTCTCATGTGTGTGAAGTTGATAGTGTGCATATCGTGTGGCACTTAGACTAAGGATTACAAAAATAATTATCATGAGTTATAATTTGAGTTAGATGTTTCTATGAGTTTGTGGTGTTTGTTGGAACCATCTAGGGCTCGAGGTGACAATGGGGTTATCTAGATGGGGAACGCGAACTTTGAGGTGTGTTGTTATAGCCCTACATCGTCCAACCGGAGAGTAGTTCAGAGTAGCATAATGAAAAGAAGATATTTATATGAGAGTGTCCACTAGTGAAAGTATGATCCTTGGGCCTTGTTTATAAGCATTGAAACACCGTTTACAATCAGTCCTGCTACATGTTTGTGTGTTGCCACTTTTATTTCAGATTGCAATTACCACTTATAATCATCCATATTACTTGTATTTCACTATCTCTTCGCCGAACCAGTGCACCTATACACTATCAAGTGTATTGGGTGTGTTGGAGACATAAGAGACTTCTTGTATCTTGATTTCAGGGTGGTTTGAGAGGGATACCTTTGCCCAATACCTCCCTGAGTTCGATAAACCTTGGGTGATCCACTTAAAGGAAACTTGCTGCTGTTCTACAAACCTCTGCACTTGGAGGCCCAACACTGTCTATAATAATAGAAGCCTGCATAGAAATCAAGCTCTTTTCTGGCGCCGTTGCTGGGGAGGTAAGGTAAAACGTACTCACATCCTATGGGTACTAAGATATATTCTAGTACTGTTGCTGGTGTGTGGGTGCTCGAAGTTATTTTCTTTAGATTCTTCAATTATATATTTTTGTTTCTTATTTTTATTTTCACTAGTTAGGCTTAATGGAAAACAACAACAAAATTAGAGAGCTTTATAGTATTTATATTGAGTTAGGACATGAAGTGTTTAAAGAGAAAATTAAAAAACCAATGGAACTTGATTTGCATGCTAATAGCAATATTATTAGTATGAATTCTTTGAACACCATTATTGCTAATGCTATGAAAATGTCTAAGCTTGGGGAAACTAGTTTTTATGAAAAAGATATTTTTAGTTCCCCAGCTTTAGAGGAGATAATTTTGTTATGATGATACTATACCTCCAATATATGATGATTACAATGATGAATATAATATTTTCAGTCCACCTGCTTTAGAGGAGAAAATTTGCTATGATGATACTATACCTCCAATGTATGATGATTACAATGATGAATATGACATTTTCAGTCCACCTACTATTGAGGAGAAAATTAATTATGATTACAATATGCCTTCTATATTTGATGATTATGGTGATGAGAATATTAATGATAGGTATTTTGTTGAATTTGCTCCCACTACAACTAATAAGAATGGCTATGCTTATGTGGAGAGTAATAATCATTTTATGCATGTGGCTCGTGATAAGAATGTTTTATGTGATAGTTATATTGTTAATTTTATTCATGATGCTACTGAAAGTTATTATGAGATAGGGAAACATGGTTTTATGCATCTCAATAATATTAAGTTTCCCCTCTTTATTTTGAAAGTTTTTAAGTTGCACTGGTTTTGCTTTCCTATGCTTGTTGCTTTGTGCTTTCATGACTTGTTTATTTACAAGATTATTTTTCATAGGAAGTGGGTTAGACTTAAATTTGTTTTATATTTGCTTCTTTATGCTCTCTTTTACTTCAATTCATATTTCTTATGTCAGCATCTTTTCAAACTATCAAGCCTAGCTAAAAGGCATTAAAGAAAAGCGCTTATGGGAGACAACCCATTGTTTTATTTCAGTAAGTTTTTATTTTGTTGAGTCTTGGAAGTTATTACTTCTGTAATAACCTCTCCTTATCCTATTTGTGTGGTTTTTGTGCCAAGAATCACTTCTAATGAGAGAGAAGTAAGATTTGGGGAAGTTGTTGTCCCGAAACAAATTTTTGTGCTTCACTATAAAAATTCATGAAAAATACCATTACGTCGTATTTAGCTGTAATTTTCTGATAATATGCCCCAGGGTATTATCCAACTTTAGTTAGTTCAACACTTTTCAATTTGAGCAATAGAAGGTCTTCAAAAAAAATTGGTTTTTACCTGCTAATCTGTTTTGACAGATTTCTGCCATTATTTGCATTTGCCTCTTATCGGTTTTTTTTTGAGTTCTCTTTGATCACATGAGCTTTTAAAAGGAATTGCTACAGTATCTTGTGTTCTAATGAAAGTTTTACTTGAGTTGAAACTGAACTCAAAGACTTATTATCTTGAATACACTAATGTTGCTAATGAAGATTGTGTGAAGTTTTGTATGACGGAATTTTTCAAGTGTAGGGAAAGAACGATGTGATGACATGAAGAATGGACAAAAGCTCAAGCTTAGGGATGACACCTTTGTCACCCCAAGAAATATTCAAGAGGTACAAGCGTCAAATTTTGGGGATTCCCAAGGCATCCCCATCTTCATCAACAAAAATCCCAGGTCTTCTTTTAAGACACTTTATTTTTATTGCCTCATGCACTATTGTGTTGTTCTTGGAGCATCTTTATTTTTGTTTTTAGTTTTCTTTTGCTTGTTTGCTGCAATAAGTTGGTTGGATCCCAGCACACTTCTTTTGGAGAGAGACACGCTCCGTTTTCATTGTTTAGAACACTCTAGTTTGCACTCTTATTATTTTGTAGGTGTTCACTTTTGCTAGCACTGTGTTTAGCTTTAGTTTTTTCTGCTTTTTGCTTAGAACTTCTTAGTTATTCTTTATAGATTTGTGAGACAAGCTCTCTGATCTTTATTGATTATTATCTTTGTGAGTTGTTTCAAATAAGTTGATTGGTGTTGGAAAAGAGTAAAAAGTTTCATGCTTATAGTGGTACAAAAAGGAAGCTTGTCTTGAATGTTAGACTTTATCATATCATGTTAGATGTTGCTTTGACTATATGCTTCGTCATTATTTCTGTAGCTTGACTTGTTCCAAACAATTGAGATTGCTTAATGTGCCTTGAAATAATCATGTGTTGTTTTAGCATACAAAATCATAATATTGTGGTATTCTCCTTTGATGCTTTGTTTGGGTTGACTTGGCACATTCTTACACCATGTTAAGACTATGAACAAGTCACCTAGCCTCTATGATCATTTAGTTTTTGACTTGCGATACCACTTTACGCTCTGATTAATAATGTTTTGTCGCTTTGCATGATTATGTCCATTATTTCTCTCTTAGTTGGTCGCTCCTAGTCTTTTGCTAGCCTCCACTTGTACTGAGTAAGCTCTACTCATTCATCCAACTCCCAAGAAACCAAGTTATTCCAAAGAGTCCACTATAAATTCCTATGCATGGTGTGTTACAGCATTCCAAGTATATTCATGTTTTATCTATCTTCCAAATTAAACTTGTTATGTGAAAATTAGTGATTAAAGCTCCCACAAACTTGATGGCACACTTTATTTCTTGCACCTAATAAACTTGAACCATTGTGTCATCTATGTTGTATATGCTTTCACTTATAAGTTGGGAATTAGTAGAACCATGTTGTCATGGGATACGCTTTCAACACCTATACATATTACCTAGTTGATATCATGATATTTTGTTTATGGATGTCGGCGGTGTGAAATAAAAGGGGAGCTTCTAAGTTCATGGAGTATTATATATGTGTTAGAGAAACGCCTGGGCAGCTAGCCTAAGCCATGCCTAATCATGGTGGAAACTTGCAACATCACCATAGTGAGCAATCCATGAAGCATCCTTAGAAAAAATATATAGAAAAAAAGAGAAGAGAAAAAATGCACCATGCTCATGGTAAATAAAAGGATCGCTGAGATGCTCACTATCTGTTGCCTTGTCATTTTGATATGGGATAGCTCCTGTGTCATGGGGCAAGGGGTACCCTGTTGGCGGTTCTCTATGATACACATATATTTACAATGACAAGAACTTTCTTATGACTAAAGTTGAGTAGCATGAGGAACGATCCTCGTACTCAAGGGACATGAGATTGCCAACTTATGATTTGTCAAGCATATACTCCATATTTGTTTCGCTTTAACCTTAATCACTTCAAGATGCTTATGATAGGGCAATGAGATCTGAAAGCTAATAAGTACCATAATTTTTGGAAGCTCTTTATGAAACTTGAAATCCCTGCTTCCTTCTGAAGGCCCTTTCTTCTTGGTTTTATGTTGAGTCTCCACCTTCTATCTTTATGCACCAATTAAGATAGCATTGTTGTCACTATTAGTTTTATGTGCATTGTCCCAAAACATATTGATTGATTCATAATGTTGATATTGCTTGTTCTTAAATTATTTGTATCTAGTCATCCTTATGAACTTTGAAGGTGTCCTATGCATTTATGTTTTGCTATTCCATGCAGGACAAGTTGACTACCACTTTTGCTATGTTTTCTATATGTGAAACAAACAAATTCTTTCAATGCATTGTTATTCATGACCTTTTGTTTGTATCTCTTTCATGTTACAACATAGTTGCTACGTCCTATTGTTAGAAATACATCTTTCATGCTCATGTTTAGAGTACTATGATCCTAGCTAACAATGCTTTACAATACCTTGATCAAGATTGTGATAGTGCATGTGACTTCAAAAATTATTCTTTTTATGACTTACCTACTCGAGGACGAGCAGGAGTTAATCTTGGGGATGCTTGATACGTCGTAAACGTACCTATACTTTTTGATGCTCCATGCTTGTTTTGTATCAACTTCCTTATGTTTTGTCTACACTTTAAGGCATTTTTATACATTTTCTAGAACTAACCTATTAACAAGATGGCACAATGCCAGTTGCATGTTTTCTGCTATTTTTGGTTTTAGAAAAGCTAGTAAGGAAATATTCTCAGAATTGGAAGAAACAAAAGCCGAAGTGCCTATTTTTCCAGACGCAACACGGAGCCCGAAGGAGAGACGAAGGGGAGCCACGAGGCGGCCACACCATAGGGTGGCGTGGGCCCACCCTTGTCCATGCCAGCCCATGGTGTGGGCCCCTCGAGGCTCCACTGACCTTTCCCTTTCGCATATATATACGTCTCCCCGAGACGTAAACCCTACGAGGATCAGATCTCCACAAAAAGTTTCGCAGCGCCGCCGCCACTAAAGAGGATATTCGAGGGACAAAAGTCTTTATTCTGGCACCCTGCCATGACGGGAAATTGCCACCAGATCCATCTCCATCGATCTCCACCACCATCTCCATCACCGTTGCTGATTCCCATGATGAGAAGGGAGTAGTTATCCCTCGAGGCTAAGGGCTCTACCGGTAGCTATGTGTTCATCTCTCTCTCTCTATGTGTGATATTATTGTGATCATGAGCTTTGTAATCTAGTTGAATAAGTAGATCTACTCTACTACTCAAGTGATTTAATTATTGTAATATCCGCTATTCCCCACGTTTGTGAAGTTAACAGTGTGCACACCATGTGGCACTTAGGCTAAAGATTACAGAAATACTTATCATGAGTTATAATTTGAGTTGGATGTCTCTATGATTTTGTGGTGTTGCAACCATCTAGCACTCGAGGTGAAAATGGGGTTACCTAGATGGGGAATGCGAACTTTGAGGCTATTATAGCCCTATATTGTCCAACCGGAGATTAGTTCAGAGTAGCATAATGAAGAGAAGATATTTATATGAGCGTGTCCACTAGTGAAAGTATGATCCCTAGGCCTTGTTTCTAAGCATTGAAACACCGTTCACAATCAGTCCTTCTACATTTTTGCTTGCTGCCACTTTTATTTCAGATTGCAATTACCACTTATAATCATCCATATTACTTGTATTTCACTATCTCTTCGCCGAACTAGTGCATCTATACACTTGACAAGTGTATTGGGTGTGTTGGGGACACAAGAGACTTCTTGTATCTTGATTGCAGGGTTGTTTGAGAGGGATACCTTTGACCACTTTCTCCCTGAGTTCGATAAACCTTGGGTGATCCAATTAAAGGAAACTGGTTGCTGTTCTACAAACCTCTGCACTTGGAGGCCCAACACTGTCTACAAGAATAGAAGCATGCGTAGAAATCAAGCTCTTTTCTTCCGCTCAAGCTTCAAGAACACTGCACCTGTGTAAAATTCTCAAAGTGTAATTTCCAACTTTTTAAATTCACCTATCTCGACCATGTCCTTCTTCTAAAGACATTGCTACAATCCAGGAAGCATCAAAATCAATTGTTAATTCTATCCTCCACCTTCAACCAAATATGGAGCTTTTCCTTGTTTTGTCAAGTTATCATCATTGTTCTGCTAGAGTTTTACTCAAGACACCTAAATTTATCTTAGATATTACCAAGAAGGGCATGAAATTCCTTTGGTCTTCCACTCATCAAGAAATCTTTTTGAACCCTCTCGCTTTATCTTCTATCCTCAATCCGTCGAATGCCATGAAGTTTTCTCAGATATTTTACAATTCTTCTATTCAAGTTTAAGGCACTATCCTTAATCTGTCTATTGAATCTTTCATGCTTCTCCATGATCTTCATTCATATTTTTCTGATGGCTTGTGACTTACGACACGATTACAACATCATCATCCTTATCCACATTGGATCCGACGAATCATTGCATCAATCTATGTTTTCTTACGGAGCTTCATATGTTTCTCCTTGTCAATATCTTCAATCTAAACTTCTGAGATTTGGGATGCATAGTTTTCGTATTCATCCGTGGAGTAATGCTTTTGGTGCGGGTTGGAGTAGCTACCATACCAATACTCTTATAATTCGCTCTTATACATTGAATTGGTGAATTAATGCGATTTCACTCATTCCATGGAAGTTAGATGTGGTCGTTATCCCTCGAGACTTTTACTTCCGTATTTGTTTCTTCGGAGTGTTCTCTCAAAAATGGAATCAATAATCTCTTGTTGGTGATCTCGTCTATTTCAATATGGAGCAAAAACTTCAATGATCTGGTGGAAACAAATGAAAATCTTCTCCGTCTTCTTTATTCGATCGGTGTTCTACATCATCATACAAGATGGATGGAAGTTATGTCTAACATATTTTCAGTAATTCTTTTTTTTGGTAAAGCCAATTATAGTTGATGCCACAAATCCCAAATTCTATTGCAATAAACTCATGGTTAAAGAAACTAATAAGCATCTCTACAATAAATTCCAGATTTCAACAATCCACTTCTTTCTTAGGATTGTACTGTAAGCTTGGATCACCTCCTTCTCTTGAAGATAATACGTGCACCTAAATTGTGTGATCTTTTGGTCCTTATCGGCATGACAAGAACCTAATCTGAGAATTGTGAAAACAAAATCTCTTTGTTGATATCAAGTACTCTATTGTTAGAAGGAATAGTGTTTTCTTCATACTTCATTCCAAAATATATGGGAAGAAACAATACTACTTTTATAGTGGTTGATAACTTGTCCAAAGACGTTCTTTTTATTCCGGTGAAAGAAAGAATTATCTTCACATGGATATTTTGATCTTTAATCATAACGACGTGTCTTCTCAAATTCATCGTTCTTTTTCTCAATTCATTGTCTTCTCAAATTTCTTTAAGAAGTGGGTATTTTCCTTTATCGCGTTCCTCGATATCATCTGAGATATGTCCATCCTACCTTTCTTTTCACGACAACCCTCCCTTCTTCAATTCATTTATTTTTAAGAAGCAAAATGCAAGACTTGCAACATGTCTAGCAAGTTTTGCAAGGTGTAGTGGCTGTACAATTTGATACGTCCATTTTGCATCACTATTTCATATCATAATTTTCTGTTATTCATTGATATATTTCATATTAAGAGATGATACTTATGTTGTTTCATCTATTTTGCATGTTTGATGAATTTTGGAGGATGAACCGCTGGAGTTAGGATTCTGATGGAAAAAAGCGTGGTCTAGATGCAATATTCGCGAAGATCATAAAATCCCAGAAAATATACGGAAATTCCTATTTTTCCAGAAGACGAAGGAAGCCAGAAGGAGGAGTGGACATGGGCCACAGGGGGCCCACACCACCCCCTGGCGCGGGTCCCCCCTGGGCCACGCCACCAGGTGGTGTGGCCACCCTAGCCCACCTCTAGCATCGCCCTTTGGCGTATATAATACCCCCGAAACCCTAAGACTCGGGGAGCGACCATAGAAAGATTCCACCGCCTCTGCAGGGAGGAAACTATAGAGAGAGAATGAGCTCTCCGGCAGGCAGAAATCTGCCGGGGAAATTCCTTCCCGGAGAGGGGAGATCGTCGCCATCAACACCGTCATCAAGCTAGACATCATCAGGATCATCATCATATTCACCATCATCTCCACCAGCACCAACACCAGCACTCCATCCCGCTGTAACAATTGGGTTGAATCTTGCATAGTTCTTTGGGAAACTTTCCCGGTGTTGATTACTTGTTGTAGTTGATGCTATTGAATGGAACCATTGGATTATTTTTCATGTTTAGATTGTTACTTATCATTATTTCATCTCTGATCTTGATCCATATGATGTCTCATGAGTAATTCGTTTAGTTCTTGAGGACATGGGAGAAGTCATGTTGTTAGTAGTGGAATTGTGTTGAGAAATATTTTATGGTTTGATATTTAAGTTGTGGTTCTATTCTTCTAGTGGTGTCATGTGAACGTTGACTACATGATACTTCACCTTTATGGGCCTAGAGGAATGCATTGTGTATTTGGCTACTAATGTGGGGTTGCCAGAGTGACAGAAACCTAAACCCCCATTAGGAAACCATTGCATAAGGGAGTGTAAGATCTCAGAGTTTAATGTTGTGGTTAGGTTTTTATCTTAATTACTTTCTTGTAGTTGCGGATGCTTGCAAGAGGTATAATCAAAAATATGTATTAGTCCAAGTAAGATCGGTACATTAGCATAGGTGCAGCCACATAACACTTGTCCAACCAAAGAAGATTAATCAACTATATGAAGCGAAAGAACTTCACAATATCCCCATTTGTCCTCGCGAACGTTTGGTAATCTTAAGTAATAAAACCGACTTGAACTTTCATAAAGAAAGGATTGGGACACTTGCTGCAATCCGTTTGCTAAGTATTTACAATGAATCCTTGATCCAAACCACTTGTCAACACCTTCTACTCCTCGTTGGGTTCGACACTCTTATTTAACAAAAGTACTACGATACACCCCTATACTTGTGGGTCATCAATACTATTTTCTAGCGTCATTGCCGGGGAGTGAAGCGTTATTGAAGAGTGGAATTGGTAAAACAAAATTTCTACTGCGAGTATTGTTTATTTCTGTTTGTTACTTTATTTCAATATGGATAACACAATTAGTTTCCTATTTTGGAAAGCTACTACCACTGCTAAGGTAGTAGATTAACCACCACCTGCTGAAATAGATCCTTTTAAAATACCTACAAAAATTGTTGATCGTGTTATGGATAACTACTATTTTGGAGATGGAACTGTCCATCCTGGTGATCATTTGCTTTTTATACATGAATTATGTGGATTGTTCAAGTGTGAAGGTATTACAACGGATCAAGTTAAGAAAATTTTATTCTCTTTGTCATTGAAAGGCAAAGCTGAGGAATGGTATAAGCTGCTAAAGAATGGCCAATCTCTTGAATGGGAGGAAGTTGTACCTCTCTTTTATTCTAAAATCTATCCTCCTAGTGAGATTCATAGAGATCGGAATCAAATATATAACTTTTTGCCTCATGATAGAGAGAGTACAACTCAAGATTGGGGGAGATTGAAGTTACTAATGCTCAAATGTCCCATTCATGAGCTCCCCAATAATATTATTATTATTAATAACTTTTATGCAAGGCTTTCTCTTCATGATAAGGATTTATTGGATGCTTCTTGTGCTAGATCATTTACACGTATGAAAGAAGCTAAATGGGATCTTCTCGACCGTATTCAAGAAAATACTGAGGCATGGGAGAATGATAAAGGAAGAAAGTCAGGTATAAATTATGATTATGAATGCATTAAATCTTTTATGGGAACTAATGACTTTCATAATATTAGTACTGAGTATGGTCTTGATTCTCAAGTTCTTGCAAACAAATTTAAGGCCTTTGCCTCTTATATTGAAATTCCTAAAAAGGAATGGAACAAGTATCATGCACCATATAAGGATATTGTTAATTGTGTTCCTGCTAGAAATATTGAAGTTTGTACTGTTGATCACATTTTTCCTGAACCTTATATTGAGAAAATACCTTTTCCTGCTAAGGTAAAGGAGCATTCTATGATAACTAGTGTGGTAAACAAAAGTACAAAGAAAGTCGTAGAACCAAATGAACAAATAAATGTTGAACCTGCAGTAGCAAAGACGTTGTCACTAAAAATGTAGAATATGGACACATTATCTTTTGTGAAGATGCTTCTAATATTGTCTCACATCCTAGTAGAACTAGGAAAGGTAGTGTCCCTGTGCTTTCTGTCAGAATTTGTGATCATTGCTATTATGGTTTATGTGATATTGGTGCAAGTTCAAGTGCTATTCCTTATGATATTTACAAAGAAATTATGCATGAAATTGGTCCTTATGAACTTGAATATATTGATGTGGTTATTCACCTTGCTAATAGAGGGACTATCTCTCCAATTGGTATTGTAAGAGATGTGGAAGTTCTTTGTGGTAAGATTAAATATCCTGCTAACTTTCTAGTACTTGGTTCAGCTGCTAGTAAAACTTGTCCTATCATTTTTGGTAGACCTTTCTTGAACACTTGTGTTGCTATTATAGATTGTAAGAGGGAGAAAATTTTAACTAAATTTGATGGAGAATCTTATGAGTTTAATTTTTCCAAATTTGCTAAAGTTCCTTATGAAAATGAATTGCCTAATGAGGGTTTTAGAGTTGAACAACTTGCTTCTATTGATCCAGTTTTCAACCTTAAACCTCTATTTTATGATTCTAAATATGCTTATTTTGATGATAAGAATGTTTTATGTGATAGTTATATCGTTAATTTTATTCATGATGCTGAAATTTATTATGAGAGAGGGAAACATGGTTTTATGCATCTCAATAATATTAAGTTCCACCGCTTTATGTTGAAAGTTATGATGTTGCACTTGTTTTGCCTTCTTATGCTAATAGCCCCTTGTTTCAATAAATTGTTTCCTTACAAAATTCCCTTGAATAGGAAGTGGGGTAGACTTAAATATGTTGGATATTTTCTTCTTGATGCTCTCTTTTACTTCAATTTATATTTCCTCTGTGAGCATCATTGAAATTATCATGCCTATCTTAATGGCTATAAAGAAGAGCTTTTGGGAGACAACCCATTATGTTTTGCTTTCAGTTTATTTTTGTTTATTTGAGTCTAGGAAGTTATTGCCTCTGTAGTAACCTCTCCTTATCCTTTTTGTTTGGTTTTTGTGCCAAGATTAGCCTGTAACGAGAGGGGGTGAGATTTGGGGAAGTTGCTGTCCTGAAACAGATCTCTGTGCTTCGCTGTAAAAAATCATGAAAATTTCCAGAATGACGTATTGATTGGTAATTTTTTTGTGTGCATGTCCCAGGTTATTATATAACTTTTGTCATTTTTGCACTTTTCGATTTGAGCAACAAAAGATTTTCGAAAAAATCGGTCTTTACCTACTAGTCTGTTTTGACAGATTTCTGACATTAGCATTTGCCTCTTAAATCGATTTCCTTTTGTGATATTTTGATCACTTGAGTTTTTAGAAGGAGTTGCTATAGTAGCTTATGTTTTGATGGACTTTAGTTGAAACTGAACCCAAAGGTTTATTATCTTGCATACACAAATGTTGCTAATGAAGATTGTGTGAAGTTTTGTATGAAAGAAATTTTCAAGGGTTGGAAGAGAATGATGTAATGAGATGAAGAAGGGTCAAAGGCTCAAACATTATATTTCTGGAGATTCTTATAATGAAAATATTGATATTATTCAAGTGGTGACTCCGGAAGAATTTATTAAAGACCAAATTCAGGAATCTGCAGAGTTCGTTTTCGAATAGGTAATAGTTCTGGTAAGAAAAGGTTCGCGAAAAACTTTCCAATTTATATTTTTGCAGTTTTTATCTAACATGGAAGATAATGAGTCGAAAGAGGGACGGAGACAGAGTCCAGGGGGCTCACACGACCCCCTAGGGTGGCCACCTCGAAGCTTCTCTCTGACCCGTTTTCTCCCAGCACCTTCCTTTTATCGTTAAACCTTGCGATATATAATCTCTCGGACCCTTGATGTCGATCTGTTATGTTCAGATGTCGTTCTAGGGTTCGTTTTCGGAGGACTATGAGCTGCGACGCCGGCGCAAGCTTGTCACATCCCAAAATTTTCAAAATTTTGAAATGTGAAAAATAAATAAACAAAAGAAATAATTGTTGAAATTTAGGGTGAAAAGAATTTTTTTTGCTTCTAAATAGAAACACCAAAACCCTTCTTGAAAAAATTTGAATAAAAAGGAATCCAACAATTTCAATCAAGTGAAATGCATTCATCAATGAATGTATCTTGAAATTTAAACACTTGGAAAAGTTAAACCAAAACCCTAAAACCCTAATGGAAGAAAATCATTTCCAAGATATCTCTAAGACTATGGATTTGATCCATATAAAAATTCAGCAACAAACATTTATAAATGATAAACAAAAATATTATAGAACCATGGAAATTGTTTTCATTTAACTTGGAACCATAGTTAAAAACTTATGAATTTAATAAGATAAAAGGAAATAATTTCCAAGGCTAATAAAGCTCCTATATAAATCCATGCCAAATTTTCAGCAAAGTAATCCTAAAAGGATTTAAAAGGATAAAAAAATATTAAATAAAATTATACAATTTGGAATCACCAATTTTGGATCTATAAATAAAAAGATATGGATTTTATAAGGCAAATAAATAAATAAATAAGGACTATTTAAAAGCCAAATTAAATCTTGGCCAAATCCATAAACAAAAGAAAATTTATTGATTAATAAAAAGAAGTAAAAGATTATTTAAATAAAAAATCACATGGATTAAACCATATTAAATTTTATTTAAATAAAGACAAATTGCCTAAACTAAATAATAAGTCCCAAGAAAATTATTTAGAAGACAATTTAAAACTTGAATTAAATCCATAAGCAAATGGAATAAAGATAATCCAAATAAAATAAAGGGACAAATAATATCCAAATAAAATTATATGGCATCAACCAAATTCAGTTATATTTGAATAAAGACAAAAATCCCTAATATAAAGTATTAATTAAATCATGGGAAAAATAATTGAAATTTCCAAAATAGATTAAAGTTATCTAATTGACTTAAACAGAATAAAAGAATAATTAAATAAAATCATATGGATTGGAACCATATTTAAAATCCTATTTAAATAAAGACAAGTGTCTAATTTAAATAAATAATAAACCATGAAAAGAATAAAAGAAATTATTCTAAATGGACTTTAAAAACACATAAATAAACAGTACCAAAAAATACTGAAAGTTTAGAAAAGTTTGGTCAAAACTTGAAATTCAAATTGAAGATTAAATCAAAGGATTGAAATCAAAACAGAAAATAGAAAAAGAAAAAGAAACCAGGAGGAAAAAAGAAAAGGACCAGCCCAAACTAACCTACCCAGCTACCAGGCCCAACAAGCCAAACAGTCAGCCCACCTGGCAGCCCCTCTCGCGAATCGTTTTCTTACTCACCCCCGCACCCAATCAGCCGCTGATGACCTGACTCCACATCTGCCCCATCATCGTCTTCCCCACCACGACGACCACGCCCTCCTCCTTCGCCGTTTCTACCAATTGAATGATTCGATTAATTCCATTGAATGCGTGAGTAATCTCCATCCACGACCCTGCCCATTTAATCACCCCCCTCTCTCCTCTCTTTCCCCTCACACCTCGTTTCCAGAGAGCCACCAGGCTGCCCTGATTCCACCTCGAATCACCGCCGTCTCCGGCGAGCCTTCGTCCAAATTCTGGCAACGTTGACCCTCCCCACTGGCCCTGGTTTCCAAGAGAGCACTCGTCATCGCCAAGATCACCTAACCGTACTCTCTACTCGCCCACGTGTGCCCCAAAGCCTCGACAACGACCAAGTCCGAGCGCCGCCGCCTCCTTCTCCAACTCCGGTGACCCCTACTGGTAAAACCCGACCGCGCCTCTCCCTCTCAGTGATGCTCATGTACTCACCATCGTATTGCGCATATAACAAGCACTTTGCCACTCCTTCCCGAGCCGCGCAGCCTCGCCTTCAACCACAGCAGAGCGCACCCGGCACCGACGATAACACCGGCGAGCAATCACCAGCAACACCGTGCGCCCCTGTCCCTGCGGCGACCATGTCAAGAATCAGTGAAATCCTGCGAGTCTGGTAATGCCCTCCTCCCTCTCCCTCTCTTCCTATAGTCGCTGGTACACCACTTCCTGAGCATGCCGCGGCCATCCACCGTTGCTAGCGCCGCCAGTTAGTGGCCAGTGGATCTGAGCCGTTAGATGCAGATCGTACAGCCACGATAGAATCATTAAATGAAACGGTATGATTGCATCTGTGTCGTGCATGGTTATTTAGATCTGACGGCCCATGATGATCGATCTGTGTGAACCGGTACCGTCCAATCGAAACTTGACGCGTGGCCCAGTTTCTATTTTAAAAACCATATTAGATCTATTAGTTGCTAGATTTTGTAAAATCCATAACTTTTGATCCACACGTCCAAAATTTGCAAATTTTATATCATTGGAATCAGGAAAATGTGAACTCTGCAACCATGCCCTTATTTTATTATTTTTACTCGGTAAAATTAGTTTTTTTGCAGAAACATTATTAGGGCTATTTTGGTTATAAAATTATTCTAAAAATGATTTTAGGGAAAAATATTTTGCAAATGGTTTGTTTTGAATCTACTGACCATAAAAACCAACTTTTGGATTTAAAAGTATATTTGGTGACACTAAGGAATTATTCTTTGAATAAAAAGCATTTCTAGTAAAACAAAAGTGTTGCTATTATTTAAAAATGATTTTTGGGTGAAACCTTTTACAAATGATCTTGTTTCGAACACTTTGAACATAAAAACTAACTTTTGTGTTTAGAAACATATTTGACTAACTCTACAAAATATTACTTTGATTTAAAATCATTTCTAGCAAAACAAAAATGATTTAAATGGCCCATTTTCACTAACTTGATTTTAAATGGTTTTGCCACTTTTATAAATGACCAATAGGTGTTTTAAAATGTTTATAGCCTATTAGAAACCACCTTTCCAAATAAAACAATCTTTTGCATGCTTGCATGCATTGCTTTGTTTTCTTTATTTCATGTGGTGAATTGTTTGAATGCTAGTTTGAATTTGTACCTTGATTGAATTGTAGTGAACTTTGAAGAGTGTGACAATTGCAAGATCAAGGAGTGAACCTATATTATCTACTAAAAAGGCAAGTGGTGCTTCATACATTTTGTCCTATTATTTTCACTATGCATTAGTGATATTTTGAGTAGGACTTGCATGGAAATTTTACTAAGTATGCTATGCCATGGGAAATCCTAGTAGATGATGCCTTAGTAAATTTTCCCTAAGTTAAGATTCTTGCTACTATTATGCTTAGCCTATCTAGTAGAAAACAAGGGTGGATTATATTCATGATCTGAAATATTTCTAAGTCTATGACTTGTGTTTGGTTTAATAAAACAACTATGTGAATGAAACACCTGGGAGGAATGGTAATTGCTTGGATGGATTTTTGTTGAGTGGTTACCAGGGCCCCATTTTCATGGCCTACCCTGTGTATCTCACTTGTGGAATGCCACCTAGGAACAAAGAGATTTGAGATGTCAAATGTTGAGAAGCTTCAAGTGCAGCCACATGGCAATATGGGCTCTGCCTGGATCATATAGGTTGCAATAACTTAGCCAGATGGACAGTTGGTGGTAGGGGTGATAGGATGGAGCGCATCCATTTGGTCTAAGGGAAGGCTTCTGAAAGATCTTGTCTCGACGCATGTCGAGTCTTGTGGGGAAAGTGCACCACCTCTCGAGAGAGTAAGCCGTGTCCCCGGCAATGGACAATTTGAGCATCAAGACATTGAAGCTATCAAGGATCTCCTCACCCCAATTTGTAAGTTAAAATATTGTGGTTGAACATGGGTTAAAGGTTAACCAATTCTATTGGTTGTTCCTTGGGTGATTTTTGACAAACAAAAACTTAGTGTTTTCAACTTATAAGGAAAACCTTATTTTGGGGAAAGCAAGCCTAAGCTCCACTTAGCCAAATGCATATAGATGATAGATACCACTACTCTACCAGTATCACTTGCCAATACAATTCAAATGTATTGACCCTTGTGGATGTAACTTATTATGTTGCAGGTTTGTTTGATGTTAGTGAAGTGTTTTGAATAGGATTACAAGTCTACAACCAACATTACTGCCTGTGGCACTTTGAAGATGAAGGACTCCATGCTATATAGATATTTCTACTGCATTGTAATGATATAGACAAATGAGCTATGTAAGATGTAATGAATTATTTTATTCCTGGTTATAAAGTTGTATTATGACCTTTGTTTCTTGATATTACATCTTAAACTGTGGATGCTAGCTATTGATCCAGGGACTAGCATTGTAAACACATGGATCTCTACCTTATAAAGGTTGGGACCTCTACAAAGCTCCTCCGCGATCTTGAGCAAGGGACTTTCATTGGATGGGTGGAAGAAGAAAGGATCATAGCTAGGCGCGAAGACACGGATCGAGCGTCAAGGAGAAAGTAAATAACATGTCATAAAGCATTGAGGGACATATCACTACATGATCAAGGGCAAGAAAACCCACTCTTGTAGGGCAACTAACACTAGCTGTGATTTTTCTCATAATATGCAGGGGCTAAGACCACCAGTTCCAAGCCTCCGTTCCTGCCCTGCAGTAGTGGAAGCCCTTCAAGCCACTGATGAGTTTTGTGATTAGTTTCAAATTTTGAGGAGAGAGGTGGAGATACTTTAAGAGGAGAATAACAGGATTCGCAAGATGCTGGAGAATTTTCTCACCCCGATCATGAAAACACCACCCCCACCGAAGGAGTAATTTGTCATCAGGTTTTGGCATCCCCTTGGGTTTTTCCAAGCTTGGGGGAGTGTCGCGGTATCACATCATTATCTTTTATATTTTTACCTTTTTAGTAGAGTCATATCATGAATAGAGAAGTTATCATATAGGATGGTTTGCATTGTGGAAATATCTCTCCTCTAGTTGGTTATCTATGTATCCCTTGGTGTGAGTGCCATTATGGAATATTAATGAGAAGTTTCATCGTTTACTTTTTGCACATATTATTTTAGTTTGCAATTTCTGTTATATGATTGATCTTGTTGTTAGTATTGGTATCACTTTGGGAGCATCAAGTAAATTTAGTTGGTTTTGGCAAACCTAGCTTTGGTCAGTAGAAACACTACTTTGAGGATTGAATGGAAAAGAGAAAAGTACTTGCAGATATATTATTTAATTTTCTTTCTTTCTTGATTGGCTCATAAGCTTAGTATTCCCAAGTTAAGATCTTTTGTTTCCAAGGAAGATTGCATGATGGTTTCTATCATTTGTATGTTTGTTTGTTTCCTTCAACTCTTATGCTTGCTACCCAGCCTTGCTAGCCAAAAATCTGTACTGGGAGGGAATGCTTCTTGTGCATCCAAGACTTGAACTAAAACCTATGCCATTTGTGTCCACTATACCTACCTATTTGCATTATTGCTATTCCAAGTAAATTCTCCAGTTTTATCTATCTTCCAAATTAATTTTTTTTGTTATGTGAAAATTAGTTAGTAAAGTTCTCATGAACGTGATGGCACACTTTATTTTCTTGCACTTAATAAAATTGAACCATCGTGCCCATCTATGTTGCTTATATGCTTGCAAGTTATAAGTTGGGAGTTAGCAGAACCATGCTGTCATGGGGAACGCTTTCAACATTTGTACATATCTATCCAGTTGATATCATGATCTTTTGTTTATGGATGTCGGCGGTGTAAAATAAAAGGGGAGCTTGTAAGTACATCGAGTATTGTATATGTGTTAGAGAAACGCCTGGGCGGCTAGCCTAGGCCATGCCTAATCATGGTGGAAACTTGCAGCATAACCATAGTGAGCAATCTATGAAGCATCTTCAGAAAAAATAGAAAAAAAGTGAAAAGAAAAAATAAAAAAGCACCATGCTCATGGTAAATAAAAAGATCGTTGAGATGCTCATTGTCTATTGTCTTGTCATTTTTATATGGGATAGCTCCTGTGTCATGGGGCAAGGGGTACCCCGTTGGCAGTTCTATATGATATACATATATTTACAATAACAAGAATTTGCTTGTGACTAAAGTTGAGTAGCATGAGGAACGACCCTCGTACTCAAGGGACATGAGATTTTCAACTGATGATCTGTCAAGCATATACCTCACAGTTTTCTCACTTTAACCTTAATCACTTCAATATCCTTATGATAGGGGCAATGAGAGCTCAAAGCTAGTAAGTACCATAATTTTTTGGAAGCTCTTTATGAAACTTGAAATCCCTGCTTCCCTCTGTGAAGGGCCTATCTTTTACTTTTATGTTGAGTCAGTAAACCTATTCCTTTCTATCTCAAGCAAGAATTTGAGTTGTTGTGATTCAATCATCCATATGTTTATTTATTCAATCTTGTTTCTTATGTTCCTTGTTTGGCACAATGCTCTTATCTGAATGAATATGACTTTGAAAGCTATCTTTGTAGGTGAAAATACCATTATGTTTGAGCAAGAGACTCCTGCAATATAAACTCCTTTATAAAATCTTTGCCTAAAACTAAGTATGACTTGTTAATTGTTCTCTGACCAAGAGCAAAGTTTGCCATCACCAATTATGATTTTCTTTGTGCATCTTTATTGTGACTCCCATACTTGTTACAAGTTAAGTTATATAAGAGTGAGTTGTTTTCTATTATTATTTGTGTATTGATAAATGTGATGCTTCTTGTCCGTATTCTCTTTATCGACACTCCACTCCATAAACCTATGGTCATGTTTATTGAGCTCAGTTTTCGCTTGGGGACAAGCAAGGTCTAAGCTTGGGGGAGTTGATACGTCCATTTTGCATCACTATTTTATATCATAATTTACCGTTATTCATTGATATATTTCATATTAAGAGATGATACTTATGTTATTTCATCTATTTTGCATGTTTCATGACTTTTGGGGGATGAACCTCTGGAGTCAGGATTCTGTTGGAAAAAGCGCTGTCCAGATGAAATATTCACGAAGATCAGAAAATCCTAGAAAATATACAAAAATTCCTATTTTTCAGAAGACGAAGGAAGCCAGAAGAAGGAGTGGAGATGAGCCACAGGGGGCCCACACCACCCTCTGGCGCGGATCCCCTCTAGGCCACGCCACCAGGTGATGTGGCCACCCTAGCCCACCTCTGGCATCGCCCTTTGGTGTATATAACCCCCCCCCCCCCCCCCCGAAACCCTAAGACTCGGGGAGTGATCACAAAAAGATTCCGCCGCCTCTACGAGACGGAAACTACAGAGAGAGAAAGAGCTCTTTAGCAGGCAGAAATCTGTCGGGGAAATTCCTTCCTGGAGAGGGGAGATCGTCGCCATCAACACCGTCATCAAGCTAGACTTCATCGGGATCATCATCATCATCATCTTTTACCATCATCTCCACCAGCACCATCACCACCACTCCATCCCGCTGTAACAATTGGGTTGAACCTTGCATAGTTTTTAGGGAAACTTTCTCGGTGTTGATTACTTGTTGTATTTGATGCTATTTAGTGGAACCATTGGATTATTTTTCATGTTTAGATTGTTACTTATCATTATTTCATCTCTGATCTTGATCCATATGATGCATCATGAGTAGTTCATTTAGTTCTTGAGGACATGGGAGAAGTCATGTTGTTAGTAGTGGCATTGTGTTGATATATATTTAACGGTTTGATATTTAAGTTGTGGTGCTATTATTCTAGTGGTGTCATGTGAACATCGACTACATGATACTTCACCTTTATGGGCCTAGGGGAATGAATTATGTATTTGGCTATTAATTATGGGGTTGCCGGAGTGACATAAACCTAAACCCCCGTTGGGAAACCATTGTATAAGGGAGTGTAGGATCTCAGAGTTTAATTGTGGTTAGGTTTTTATCTTAATTACTTTCTTGTAGTTGCGGATGCTTGCAAGGGGTATAATCATAAGTATGTATTAGTTCAAGTAAGGTCGGTACATTAGCATAGGTTCACCCACACAACACTTGTCCAACCAAAGAAGATTAATCAACTATATGAAGCGAAAGCACTTGAAAATATTCACATGTGTCCTCAAGAACATTTGGTCATCTTAAGTAATACAACCGGCTTGTCCTTTTCTAAATAAAGGATTGGGTCACTTGCTGCAATTATTATTATTGTCTTTATTTACTCGCACTTTATTTATCTGCATTATCAAAAACCGCTAAAAACCGTTTGCTAAGTATTTATAGTGAATCCTTGATCCAAACAACTTGTCAACACCTTCTGCTCCTTGTTGGGTTCGACACTCTTATTTATCGAAAGTACTACGATACACCCCCTATACTTGTGGGTCATCACCATTCCGTTGAGAAATCATCTTGGAAACATGAGGATCACCTTCGTTCCGAACACCTACCTTTCCTTGGTCTATTTCTTTTCCTAGGAATATCGGGGCGAGATTCTTGTTTAGTGGGGAAGAGTTGTAGCATCCCAATTTTCTAACAATTGCAATGCTACTTGCCTAGTCTATATGTTCCTACTTCCTACATATCACAATTCCACTACATCATCATTATATCATGCTCATGTCACCATGCCAGCTTGCATTTGAGCATCGTATAAAAACCCCTTTTATTTGGTTCTTATACAATATCTATTTATATTGTATCACTTGTATTTGCCTCTTGATATATTATAGTTGACTCTTGATATATTGTTTGATGCCCAAGTTGATTTGGGGGCATATCTTTTACAACTCCACCGCTTTTCTTGTCACAACCTTATAATTCCACCATGCATATGTATGTGGGCTCCTTATTTAGTTGCTTTAGTTAAATCATGCCCATATATTATTGTGTGGATCCTTGCCACAACATCCATATATATACACTTGCCTCCATGTCCTTGTTAGAATTCCACCATCTATGGTATATGTGTATCCGTTATTTGGATTTGTGTTTTAGAATCATGCCACATGCTATTGGATGGATCCATTTATATTCTATAGGTGCCCCATGTTCTGTTTGCTTGGTTTGATCCAAAGCCTGCTCTATGTCGTTCCATGAGTAGATCAACTCTACATATTGCTTTAAATTCCAAGCATGTGTTTTCTCTCAACTATATGCTCCCATGCATATGTCTATTTTGTGAAAGTTGCATGCATTCAATGCTTGTGCATGGCCCATGAAAGTGCACCTCCTCCTCTCCCACCTATTTTTTCCTCTATGGGTTCTATTATATTGCTTTATGGTTTTTAATTCATGCCATGTGTGTAGTGTGGTTCCACACCCCCATATATTAACCATATAATCTCGTTCTAATCACATCATACAAGTTACCACATGGGTTCCTTGAACCTTGTTGGATTTTAATCATATCCATAAGAATTTGTGAACCTAACTATCACCATGTGAATGGGTGAACCTAACTATCACCATGTGACATCTCATTTATAACCCTTCCATTTTATCTATATTATTCTTGTGATTGATCCTCCTCTATTCCATATCATTGATCTATATTTATTGTTTTTATTGGATCCTTTGTTTCTCTGACCATTTAACCACCTGACTTTCTCTATCGATCTTTTGGACCTGGCCATATACCTTTTCCTTGTTACTCCTAAAGCCTACTCGCATGCCACATGTTCTACCTAATACCATGCCTCCATGTATTCTCTTGTCACCACATAAAATTTTGCCTTGTTTTTCAATTCTACCACATGAAAAAATACACCATTCCTTTCCCTACACTAAAACTTTGCCTAAAAATCTTACCCTTTTTCTCTAAAACTAGCTGATCCATCCTTGCTTGAGCCACCATCTAGCTAACTTGAACAGGACCGCCTCTCTTTGTTTTGTTCCAGCCCAACCAGACGTTGTTGTACACCGAGCCAGCGGTGCCCTGGTCCTCTCCTACCACGCGATCACGTGCAAGCCGAGCCGACCACCTTCTATTTGTCCTCCTCGGTGCCTTTCTGCAAAGTGGAACACCCCATGTGAGACTCATGCCCCTCTCGTGTCTCCCTTCCTTGCCCTATTTGCAAAAAGCTAGAGCACCACCGCCTTTGAACCAGCCAGATCGAGTTTCCCTTCCTTGTTCTTCTTCATCCCCACGCAAAGCTCCACCAGCCGTTGTGGCCATGCCGCCACCGCCCACGGAAAACCGCTGATTTCCTCGCTGTTCAAGCCTTCCGACGTGCCCGGACGCCTCATCAAGCACGGTAGGAACCAGTTCATACCGCTTGCTAGGAGGAGCAGCCCCAAGACGCGTCACCACCCGACACCGTCCGCCGTCACCGATGTAGAGTACGCCGCGTTGCCGCCGTCTTCCGCACGCTGTCCTCCCTTATCGCGCGCTCTAACCTGGCCAGAGACGTGCGCAAGGTGAGCATTGCCTTCCCATGTACCTCATTTCTTCTCCCGCTCGATCCCTGCATCGTTACCTGTTAGCCACCCCCCGTCCTGCGGCACCGTCGTCGCCCGTTCCGCACGCGCGTCCAGCAGCGCTGGCAGACATCATATGCAAACCTGTTGCCACCTCTGTTCACCGCACAACCACGTCCTTCACGAACCACCTCCGATCAAGATTCTGGTACCACTGTGAGCTCCGATATTACCTCTTTACAATGCCATCGATCATGCTCGTTTTCGTTGCCTGTAACGCCAGATATCCTCTGGCGAAATAGGCGACATGTCTCTGCTGACGTTCGATCGCGCCGTTAGTCTGCTTCCGATTCTCGGCGCCTGTTCCTTCCTGTTTTCCCGGTGATACACTCGACCCCTAGTGAAGTACCCTTGACAAGATATGAAGCCCTTGATCTAATCTACAACTTTTATCTCTACGGAGATGCGATATATGCAACCGTTTGCTCGACAAATTCATCCAAAATCGGACCAGCTAGCCTCGTTCGTGAACCCCCAGTTTCAGTTTCGTCAGTAATGCTGTATGAATTCCCCTCAGTTCCTTGAAGATTTCGGGCGCTGAAGTCCTCTTCTCAGGAAACTCTCTGAATAAACTTTATAGACCGTTGTCCCATCTTCATTTCACTTACTTACGTAATGTCCTAATTCTTGCTCAATCCGTCGCCATATTCGTCCAAAGATTAGCCGAGCTAGCAGTTTTTGCACCGATAGTTCCTGTCGAGATTCAGTTCGTCACCACCAGTTCATGTCGGTTTTGTAAATAAAACCCCAGTTTTCCTTTTCTTGGACCCGTAATCCCTTTGCTAGCACCAGTTGGGCTGGCGCATGTTCTGTCCGCCGTCAGCGAGCGTCGCGTAGCCAAATCGGAGCCCAATCCCTCTTTCGTGGGCCTCTGTCTCTTTTCCTTTTTTTTCCTAATCCTAAATCCTTTTATAATTCAATTTCACAAATAATTCCAAAAATACAAATCTGTTGGGAATTTTAAAATGATTCCAAAATGAAGAGTAAATGTTTTGCAGAGATGAATTCAAACATAGTTTCAAATCTGGCCAGAGTTGACTCTATCTATTCAAACCTTTGACTTTGACCCATTTTAATATAATTTGACTTTGATATTGTTTTAAATTCACAAATTAAAATAATATGTATAATATATGTTTTTGAATCATAAAAACATGAGGATTATGAATATTCTCTTTAAAATATCATTTGGGAAATTTACAATATCGAAATATTTTAATTGCTAATAAATGCCATTTCTTAATAATTGCATAACTTTATTTATGTAACTCTGAATTCGACAATGATATGTCTAAGTCGATTAGCTCGACGAGCCCATTCTAACTATGAATTCCTTGATATGAATTTAATCATGGATCATGTAAATATTAACTATACATCAGTGTTTATGGGAGCAAAACATGACTAAAAACTTAATAAGATGCTTTATTCTTGTACCCCACACCTCACCCATGCCATGCTATTGTTATAGCATGTAATTATGCATAATTCCATCATGGCATACCTTGTTCGCTTGTTGCATATGATTATATGTTTGTGCAATGTATTTATTCCGGCCTCTTGTGTGTTTGGTTTTTATTTGAATAGACGCTGAGCAAGGAGAATATCAGGAGCCACAGGAGTATTACCTGGATCCCAACTATTCTGTAATTGAACTGTCAGGCAAGATATTCCCCATGCTTGTACTACATATAGTACCTATTGCATCTATCTTATTCTTGCATCATATGTCGCGATCCGTATAAAAATTGAATCTCAAGTATTGCATAGCTTTTATGTTTAAACCCCACGGAAGCTTGTTCCCTCCATCCTATGAGCCCTTACTACATGAGTTGTTTGAGCCATGCGAGTTGTAGAATTGTATGTGTAGGGTTTGTGAGTGTCTTTGAATAATGAGGTGTAGGGGTTCATAGCATGGAAAACAAAAATTTCTATCACATGAACACACACAAGCCAAGATCTATCTACCAGATTGTAGCAACGATTCGATAGAGTACTCACCCTCGAAGATTCCAAAGCGGTTAACGAGAGAAGATTCTCGTGGGTGACGTAGTCGTTCACTTGCCGATCTCAAGATCGCGTAGACGATCCTTCCGCCGCCGCGTTCCGGAAGCGCTCTCGCGGTCGGTCACACGTTCGGTACTCGATAAAGACATTCCTCTCCCTTGTTCCAGCAAGCAGCGGAGGTTGTAGTTCTCTCCTCGCGATTCAGGGCAAAGACGACGTGCAGGACGGAGTTAGAGGAAATCCAGAGGCTTCCTTAAGCCGGAGCAGGTTATGGTGGAGTAGTAGGGTTCCCTGATGTCTAGGGTTTAGAAGCCGGAGAGGAGGAGGTGGAGCTGGCGGCGACTAGGGCGGCAGCGGTGATCTGATTGTGGCGCTTGGCGGCGGCGTGGCCGCGACGGTAGTAGGTGACGGCTTGGAGGGGTGGGATTGTGGTGGTCTTGGGGGGCACACCCTCCCCTCTATTTATGATAGGGAGGGGCATGTTGGGAGAAGGGAGTTTGAATCCTACCCCAACTCCCTTTCCTTCTATGCGCGTGGTGGAGGGAGAGAAGGATTCTCTCCTTCCTCCACCAGGAAACATTGTCCCAGTTTGACTTTTCAATCTTACCTTCCCTTTCCCTTTCATGATTCAATGACTCCACTTATTCATGACACATTCATGTACCCTTCCCTTTCCGGTCCGATGAACCTTCTAGACCCTTCTAGATCATTCCGATGAAAACACCGGAATCATTTCCAAACTCCGGAATTGGACTCTCCTTATATGAATCTTATTCTCCGGACCATTCCGGATCTCCTTGTGATATCCTGGATCCCATCCGAGACTCTGAACAACATTCGGTCTTCCTACTTACATTCCATATCTACTAAACAGCATCGAATCCTTAAGTGTGTTCGTGAATTATGCAGACATGACCGAGACTCTTCTCCGATCAATAACCAATAGAGGAATCTGGAAATTCATATGGCTCCCACATATTTCTACGAGTACTTTGCGATCGAATGAACCATTTACATACGATACCAATTTCCCTTTATCTCGCGATATTTTACTTATTCGAGGTTTGATCGTCGGTATCTCTTCATACCTAGTTCAACCTCGTTACCCATAAGTATTATTTTCTCGTTCCCGTGATACATGATCCCTTGTGACCAGTCACATGCTTGTAAGATAATTGGATGACATTCCACCGAGAGGGCCCAGAATATATCTATCTGTCATATGGATGGATAAATCCCACTCTTGATCCATGTGCCTCAACACATACTTTCCGAACACTCAATGCCACCTTTATAGCCACCTAGTTACGATGTGGTGTTTGATGTCATCAAAGCATCCTTCCGGTGATGGTGATTAGCATGATCTCATGGTCGAAGGAATTAGGTTACTATGTATCAGAAAGCTTATAGCAAACGAACTATTGAAATGACTTGATCTTTATGCTACGCTTATCTATAGGAGTATGTCCATCACACCATTATCCTAATGATATGATCTTGTTGTTAACAACGTCTCAATGTTCATGATCCAGAAACCATGACCATCTATTAACCAACAAGCTAGTATTATAAAGAGGCTTTACTAGGGACTCTAATTTGGTTTACAAATCACACAAGTATTAATGTTTATGGTTAATACTATTATAGCATGAATGTAAAGATTTATCATAAACACAAATATATAATAATAACTACTTTTATTATTGCCTCTAGGGCATATCTCCAACAGTCTCCCACTTTCACTAGAGTCAACTAATCTACATTACATGGTAATATACCGAACACCCATGGCGGTTTGGTGCTGGTCATGTTTTTCCCTTGGGAGAGGTTTAGTCAACGGATCCTCCACATTCAGATCTATCTGTACTTTGCAAATATTTATGTCACCATCTTGGACATGCTCTCGAATAGCGTGAAAATGTAGCTTGATATGCTTTAGCTTCTTGTGTGACCTTGGTTCTTGCGCATTCGCTATGGCGCCCATGTTATCACAGTAGATAGACATTGGGTCCAGCGCACTGGTAACCACACCGAGATCTGTAATGAACTCCTTCATCCATATCGCCTCTTGTGAAGCCTCTGAAGCAGGTATGTATTCCGATTCAGTTGAAGATCTCGCCACAACGCTTTGCTTTGCACTCCTCTAGCTCACTGCTGCACCATTCAAAGTAAATATGTATCCAGATTGAGATTTAGAATCATATGGATCGATGTTCCAACTAGCATCGGTGTAACCATTAGCAACGAGTTGTTCATCACCTCCATAAGAAAGAATCATATCCTTAGTTCTTCTCAAGTACTTAAGGATATTTTTGACTGTTGTCCAATGTTCCACTCCTGGATCACTTTGATATCTGCTAGTTAAACTAACAACATATGCAATGTCAGGTCTAGTACATAGCATGGCATACATGATAGATCCTATGGCTGAGGAATAGGGAGTCTTACTCATCCTTTCTCTATCTTCTGTCGTAGCTGGACTTTGAGTTTTACTCAAGGTCATATTGGGCAACATGGGCAAGAACCCTTTCTTGTTATCTTCCATTCCAAACCTCTTTATAACTTTGTCCAAATATGTACTCTGTGAAAATGATATTAGGCATCTCGATCTATCTCTATAAATCTTTATGCCTAATATGTAAGCAACTTCGCCAAGATCTTTCATTGAAAAACTATTATTCAAATAATCTTTGACACTATTAAGAAGGTCTACATCATTCCCAATCCACAATATGTCGTCCACATATAGTACTAGGAATGCTACAGAGCTCCCACTCACTTTCTTGTAAATACAAGCTCCTCCGTAAGTTTGTATAAAACCAAAACTTTTGATTACCTTATCAAAACATTGATTCCAACTTCGGCATGTGTCATGGTATTGCAGATGAGTAAGCCATGGAGGGGTCATCACAGAGCGTGTTTAGAGACGTGGGGTAAGGCGGAAGGTTGGCGGGTACGAGGTAACACAGCTTACCTAGGTTCAGATCCCACGACGGTGGCGGAATACTACTACTGCTATAAATCACTATAACAGCAATACGCCGAGTTACAGGGATCGGTTTGCTGTGTGCGATATGAGTTGTGTTCTCTAGGTTATCGTGCCCTAAAGGCTCACATAGGTCCGGCTTATATAGTCGCCAGATCCTAGGGTTACAGGCAAAGTCCTAGCCGGACAGGTTATAGAGTCCTACACAACATACAACTAGTCTAGCGTGTCTTGCACTCCAAGGCTCCGGGTAGGTCGGTGACTCCTCCGTATCCTTCCTTTATCCGGCATGGGTCTCCCTTATGGATCCATCTAACTCGGCCGCCCAGCAGGCCATGGTCCTCGCTACCAACCGTGGGCCACTCGGGTTATCCGGATTAGAGACATGCTATGAGGATACCCTTGTAGCATATCCCCAACAGTAGCCCGCGGAGAACTCCGAGATCTTGCGCCGTCTTGCCTCTTCAGGTTGAATGCTCCGTCTAGATGAATGTCGGCAAATCGTCAAGCAATATCTTGTAGCTCTCCCAAGAACCCTGCAATGCTCTCCATCTTCAACTTGTAACTCAGAGAACAGCTGAATCTTCCATCATACTCTTTTCGTAGCCGGACTGGATCCGTCCATTCCGGAATCTTTCGATGGGATGGTTCACCTACCCGTGTCAGCTAGAGAGACGTAGACCATAGGTCATCGACGCCTCGTAACTCACACATGCAGAGAACGCAATCATGTCCATTTTTCCCGCGCGAAGGATACAAACCGTTCGCGGCGGTGGTGGGAACGTCGAAATTTCCGCGTACGCGCACGCACACGTCGTTCACGCGACAAACACTCGATCACAGTGCACGAATCTTGAAGCCAATGGTTATCAATTATAATTGCGTTAAATTTTATCTTTTCACCTCATTTCCCCCTGCGTCATCGTCTTCCTCCTATGAGCACCTCCTCGTTCTCTCCGCGCGCATGCGAAAAACCCTAACTTCTCCCCAATCTTCCAGTCACCTCTCTCCCATCCCAATGGCGAGCAGCAACTCCACCTCGTCCATGGCGGCAACAGGCGATGCTGCGGCGAAGCCGGCGAGCACCATCCATGTGCCCCTAGAGGGTCTGGTGCTACCACGGTCCGCGGTGGTGGAGTCCACCGGCGGCGACCATATACCAGCGGCGCTAGAGCCGCTGGAGGAGGAAAGCCACTCCCACAAGGGAGAATGGTGTGTCTCTGATATCACCGATGGTGATATCAAGGAGCTGCTCGCCGAAGGATACCTCCCCGTGACGGAGTGGCTAGTCTAGCGGGGGGCGCCGGCTGGCGAGGTCACTCCTCCACAAGCCGGAGAGAAGGTGTACCTCAAAGCATAGATGGTACGAGACATCTCCTTCCCGATCTCCGACTTCTTCCTTTCTATCCTTACCCATTACCGGGTTCAACCTCAGAACCTATCCCCTAATAGCATCCTCGTGCTTAGCAACTACGCGGCGCTTTGTGAGGGTTACCTAGGGATTAGGCCTAGGTTAGATCTGTTCATCTACTTTTTAACCGTCAAGAGGGAAGACAGAGCGAGCAAGGACGAGCGCAGGAATTGAGGAACAATTAGTTTTAAGATCCGGCCTGGCCGGCGGTTCCCGACATTGTCGGCCATGAGTCTTGCAAGAACTTGCAGCAGACGTACTTCTACGACCCAGATATCCCTCTGGCTAGCCGATAAGAAATGTACCTGGACTTTGTCGATGGGGCCGCCGCTGAAGCCCCGACATGGAAATCCCAGGCTACCCTTCCCTCTGACAACGACGCTTCCCATGCCAAAAGGCGGATCGAGTGGTTCGTAGAGACGGGTCTAACTGGATTGAACCTGGCCATGTGCTGGTTCGTTAGGCGGATCCAGCCTCTGTAGCACCGCGCGAAGCTGATGCATTAGTATACCAAGGACAGGAAGGATAGCCTCTGCATCTCTGAGGACAACTTTTCGAGTGAATCCATCAAGCTCCGCCTTAAGGACATCGTCAAGGTGAAGGATAGGAAGCGTGGCTTCACCATCACCTACGACATGTTCGTTGACGGAACGTGCCCAGAGGTATGTATTTATTTTCAGTGTATGACATATACTCCAGTTCTTCCGTCTATCCATTACCCCTTCATCTAACACTTCAGGATTTCACTTGACAGCTCAAAAGTCTATAGGAGGATAGCATGGCTGTCCAAATCTATGACCCCAAGATGAAGGAAGTCACCATCGTGTCCGACGACGATGTCCCGTTGGCACGTAAGCGGAAGAGCTTCACCTCTGATGCTACCGATGGAGGCAAGAAGAAGAAGACGGAGGGTGGAGCCTCCAAGAAGTCCACTGCCACCCTGGAGGCGGAGAAAAGAAGAATTACCGGCATCCCTTTCACCAAGGCACCCACCATTGTGTAAGCTTCTTATCTTCCGACATTGTCCATTGCTCATCTTATTCCTGTACTTATACTTTTGCATGTTTCAGGAAGAAGGCTAGCTTGAGTTTGAAGAAGACCTCCAAAACATCGGGGGCTTCTAGAAACATCAGAGATATGTTGCACCCAACATCTCCCGCCATCATCCCTATCACTCCCAGCGTCCAGCATGCTGCCGCACCGACAAGCTCTCCTGCAAGGGTAGCATCTGGCCCTTTCGCTATGGAAGTGGACCCAGTCGCTCCCGCGGAACTTGTCGTTGCCGGCGAGCAGGCAACACAAGAAAGTACCACGTCCAAAATGGCTGAAACTTCGGCTAAGGATGCCATCGGTAGCAGCAAGGCGATAGTGGAAGGCGGAACGTCTGTCGAAGGCGGCGCTACTGCACCCCAGAAGCCAGCAGAGCTCCCAAAAATTGTCTATCCGACACTTACGCCGAGTAGCACAGCTCCGGGTCCTAGTGCAGCGCCAACTTCTCCGACATGCGGCCTTGAGGAGCTGCTCAAGAAGGCGGATATCCTGCGAGGAAATAGCCTTTCCTTCAGCAAGATATTTGCCGAGAGCGCCACCAACCTCAAGATTATCTCACTTGTAAGTTTTATTTGCCTTTTGCATTTCATAAGTAGCATCCCACTATAGCCCCCGAGGATTTAGACGGTAAACCATAGGTCTTTGCATCTGAATGCTCTAAGAGTGACTAAGTTAGAAAACTTCACATTGTAGCCCCCAAGTATTTAGTTTGAATGAATTATTCCGACTAGATACATTTAAGTAGCATATGCAGTGTTTGTAAATTTCAATACTGTAGCCCCCAAGCTTCTAGTTGAAACAAAATTAGTTCCGACTAGATGCTTAAAGATAGACTAAGCATATTGCCGAGTTAAAAACTCTTACTGTAGCCCCCAAGCTTCTAGGTGGATATTTATCCGGCTAGATGCTTCAAGTAGACTAAGCAGTTTTAATTTCTTTCCACATAATGAGAATGCTCGGAGAGGCGTCCCAACGAGAGGTTCCACAAGATGCACGCTGAGCTGGAAGATGAAAAGGGTAAAACTGCGTTCCTGAAGGAACAAATCACCAAGAGCAAGAGTCTGATACGTCTAAAACGTATCTACTTTCTCGAACACTTTGCTATTGTTTCTCCTCTAAACTTATGTGATTTGGATACAACTAACACGGACTGACGCTGTTTTAGCAGAATTACCTTGGTGTCTAGTTTTTGTGCAGAAAATCAACTATCAGGAAAAATCCGGGAAAATATGCCAAAAATCCTATTTCACCAGAAGATCCACGGAGCCAGAAGACGAGATGGAGAAGGGGCCTGGGGGCTCACACCCCTGCCAGGCGCGGGCCCACCTCTGGCCGTGCCTAGGGGGGTGCAGCCACCCCAGGCACCCGCTCGACCTCCCTCTGCGCCTATAAGTTGCCTCTCGACCTAAAAACAAAGGGGGGTTTGATAGATTTCCAGAAAGTTCCGCTACGCCGCCGCCACCAGAAACCAAGATTCGGATCCAAAAGCTCTGTTCTGGCACCCTGCCGGGACATGGAATTTGGAGAGGATCATCGCCATCGTCATCACCAACGCATCTCCATCAACCATCCATGTTTCCCTCATCCATGAGTGAGTAATCCCCCGCTGTAGGCTTGGGGATGGTAGGGATTGGATAAGTTCTATCATGTAATCGAATAAGATATGCTAGGGCATAGTGCCTAGTATCTCTATTAGTGCTATTTGACTTTGTTGCATCTTGTTGTGCTTAATACTTGTCACTAGGGCCTGAGTGCCATGATCTCAAATCTGAACTTATTATTGAATTATTATGATAGTATTGTTTGTGATCTTATCTGCAAGTTGTGTACACATATCATTGTCCAGATCCAAAGGCCCCAAAGTGACAATAATTGGGACAACCGGAGGGGATGGCTGTGGTGTGAGGATCACATGTGTTCAAGGAGTGTTAATGCTTTGCTCTAGTGCTCTATTAAAAGGAGCACCTTAATTGCCAGTAGTCCCCTAGAGGCCCCGCTGCCACGGGCTGGCTTGACAGAAGATGTAGTGCAAGTTCTCATTGCGAGCACGTATGACTATATTTGGAGCACATGCCTAGGATTGTTTAGTACTTGGATGCTTGTTATTATTTATCTGCAATGCCCTAGATCTTGAGGTTACATGTTTAGACTCGTCCATGCAACACCCGTCCATCCATCCCTATGCCTACCACACTCGAATCCCACTGTTTACCGTTACTGTTACTATTGCTTTTGTTCTACTATTGATGTTGCTTTGCTGTTGCTACTACCAAACTGTTGCTACTGATAAACTTCTGTGAGCAAGAACTATTTCCAGGTGCAGCTGAACTGACAACTCAGTTGTTAAGGCTTGCAAGTATTCTTTGGCTCCCCTTGTGTCGAATCAATAAATTGGGTAATACTACCCGCGAAGACTGTTGCGATCCCCTACACTTGTGGGTCATCAAAGTCCATTTTTCCTTTCTGTTTTGTACTCAACCTTGGTCTTGTGCCATCATTCTCCGACTACTCATTGTGTGTTGTTCTTTTTCCCGACATGCAGAAGCTATCGCTAATGCCAAGGACATTGTCGAGCAATCCAAGCACATTGAGCTGCTAGATAGAGAAAACAAGATCCTCAAGCACGAGAGAGCTGACAGTTTGAAGATGCACGAGGAGTCCATGAAGGCCCTGCAGGAGTCCGACAATACGGAGATGAACCGCTTGAAGGAGGAGATCGCGATGCTTAAGGAGCACAAGAAAGCTGCTGATGAGAAAAATCAGCGTAACCTTGAAGCATACAAGGTCCTCCGACAAGAACGGGATTCCATGGAGGAAACACTCCAGCAAGTGGAAGCGAGAATCTTCGGTAAGCAATCTCTGTCTTGTACTTCTGTAAGCCAGGTACTCTGAACTTTTTTGTGTTATTGAACTCACGTGCTCCTTTGTTTGTCGGAAATGCAGCTCCTATTGGTTTGACCAATGCGCCTCCTCCGCCAAAGGAATGCATGGTTCTCGCCGGCAACTTTATCAGCACTGCCTTCAAGCAGGCCAAGGATATTGCCAAGCCCCTCAATATCAACATCAAGGCGGTGGACTCCGTGATGAAGTACTCGGAGATCTTGTGCCAAGCCCCTGAGCGTATCGTAAGCTGAAAAGCTTCATGTACCCGGGCTGGTGCAAGGATGTCGCTGGCAATGGTCAAGGCACACTACGAGGATGCCGACATTGACACGGTGACCTCGGGTCTACCCGACGTAGATGATGAATGCCTTAAGATAGACCACAAAGCTATCTGGTCATCGCTCACGGGTTTTGACACCAGGGTTGCCGAGTTAGTGGATCACAACGTCTTCGTGCCGCTTGAGATCATTGATGGCGACCACCAAAGCTCCTCCGAATCCCTCAAGACCATCGACTTTCATGATGACCAGGATGGCTCTCCTGCTACCGACGATGCTACCTCGAAGTCTCCTGCGCTAGAGGGATAAAAAACACTTTGTAATATTTGTTTCCTCTGGATTGGTGTATGTGGAAAAACTACTGTGTTAACTTAAGGCAGAAAAACAATAGCTGTAATTTCCTGCTACCCAAGTACTAGTTCCAGCATGTAAATATTTTTTAAGCAAGTGTTGGCTTATCCATTACTTTGGTTTTTATGCTTGACCTTTCGTGAGTCAGAAGACTCGTAGTCGGAACCATGCGCTTAGGTGATGATGCCTAATGGCACCGTCAAAAACTTAAGCACAAAATCGCCGACTTCAAGTGCCAAAAGTCACTACTCCAGAATCCACATAAAAACAACAAAGAACGTGTAGACTAGAAAACTTAAGTTAACGCCCGTAGCCGGAATTTTCACAAGTGCAAATGCAAAGCTTGTGCATAAAGGTTTTATACGATCCAAAAATGAACACTAAAGGAGGTTAAAGACTCAAGAATATGAGTAAACCAGAGAGCTTTATTTCATTGATCATATAAGAGGTACACAATAGAAAAAATGCTAAGTGTAGAAAGGACGTAGTTGTGCTATGTTCCATGGCCGATCAAGCTTCGGGTAGTCATCATCCGGGTCACGTCGCTTACACGTATGATCATTGCTGGGTCTATCCTCAAGTTCACGATTGTCAACGAGGTAGTAAGATCCATTGAGAAGCGCCTTGCTTATGATGAACGGTCCTTCCCATGGCGTGGATAATTTGTGTGACTTCTTCTGCTTAAGTCGGAGCACCAGATCCCCCTCTTTAAACGAGCGATGCCAAACACGAAGACTATGGTAGATGCGTAGCTTCTGCTGGTAGATGGCGGATCTTTGGCATGCCAATACGCGCTCTTCCTCGAGAAGGTCCACATCTAGGCGCCTAGATTCTTCAGTGTCATCTTCGTCATAGGAGGCAACTCTTGGTGAATCGTGAAGTATGTAGAAAGGTAGGATGGCTTCTGCTCCATATACCATGAAATAAGGGGTGTACTCGGTAGATCTGTTGGGTGTAGTTCGTAAACTCCACAACACAGATGGTAATTCCTCTGCCTAGGCTCCAGCTGCTCTATGTAGCGGTGCCTCAAGACGTGGCTTGATCCCCTGCAGAATTAATCCATTGGCTCGCTCAACTTGGCCATTGGACCGTGGATGTGCCACAGATGCTAGGTCAAGTCGGATACCCTTCTCCCAACAATAAGCTTCCACTTCTCCGAGTGACAGGTTGCTGCTGTTGTCAGTGATAATGCTATGTGGGAGACCAAATCTCACCACTAGATCTCGGACAAACCTAAGGGCTGTTGCCCCATCAAGCTTTATAATGGGTTTAGCTTCTATCCATTTGGTGAATTTATCAACTGCTACTAGTAGATGTGTAAACCCACATGGTGCCGTCTGCAACGGACCAACCATGTCTAGCCCCTAGATTGTAAAAGGCCAAGTTATTGATATTGTTCGCAATTCTTCAGCTGGAACATGTGGTTATCGGGCATAAAACTGGCATCCCAAGCACATCTCAACCTGCTTGTCGGTGTCCGCTTCGTGGTCAGCCAGTAGAATCCTTGCCAGAAGGCTTTGGAGACCAACGATCGAGGAGCGGCATGATTCCCGCAATCTCCGATATGGATCTCACGAAGGATTTCAATACCTTCTTGCTGGGAAACACACTTGAGGTATACACCAGTGGTGCTTCTTTTGTAGAGCTGTCCATTGATTATGGTATATCCCTTTGGCTCGACGTACTATTTGCCGTATTTCGACCTCATCGTCAGGCAAAGTTCCGTGTACGAGATAATCCATGAACGGTTTTGTCCAAGCCAGAGGGACCTTTGTCACTGTGTGAACGAAAGAGTCAACTCTATCTGGGTTCTCGGTGTCTGCCCCCTTTACGGATGGCATCCTTAGATGCTCCAGAAAAACGCTAGGCGGAATTTTTTTGCGCCCTGATCCAAGTTTTGACAGTAGATCGGAATTTGTTCCCGCCTCATTTTGATCCCTTGGGACATACTTGATTTCGTAGCCCATCATGACTTGCACATGCATATTTATGCATTTTAAATATGTCAATTGCCCAACTATAATTTTTTCACCCAACATGCTATTTAACTTAAGGAGAAACACCTCTAGTGAACTGTGGACCCCGGTCCATTCTTTACCCTTGACATTCCATCTATTGTTTATTGTTTACTTTCTGCAATTGCTATCTTCCACACTGTACATTTAATCCTTTGTTTTCAGCAAACCAGTGAGCTTGACAGCCTCACTGTAAGTTGGGGCAAAGTTCTATGGTTGTGTTATGCAGATTCCAAGTTGCTAGCAACACCTTGGAGTTGTTTCCTTACTCCTACTAGTTCGATAACCTTGGTTTCATAACTGAGGGAAAACTTACTGCTGTGCTCATCACACCTTGCTCTTGGGGTCTCCTAAGAGGCTCTACGTCAACTGATTGTCAATACCCGGATTTTTAATCCCAAATGCATGTTATGCCATACATCGCAATCCTTGGATTACCATTTTTGCGAGACATAACCGATTTGGATACCACAGTACATCATCCATTACAAACCATACATAAGGTCTTACACAAATAAGGATCTCATGATCTAGTTCTTAATACAACTCAAGCAGCCGAAATACGTAATCAAAGGTAGCGTAGGCGAAGCTCCATCTTCGGGGTCACAGGCAATGCTGACGATGGGAGATGATCCTAGTTGTCGTAACCTTCCTGGAGTCCATCCTCCTGGTACTCCTCTTCATAGTCTGGCCACGGGAATAGCCAGGGACAAAGCCATGAGTACTCTTTAAGTACTCGCAAACTAATACTAACAAGTGAAGGGGGTTTTTGTAGTAGGACACTAAGCTCTATTGTTGTTTTGCAAAAGCCATATTTACCTCTACTAAGTTTAGAAACGAAGAAAGCTAGTTGAATTTTTATAGCACCTAAGTGGGAACTTGTATTTCATATCACAACTCTGTTGTGGTCAAGTCAAAGTCTCCATTCATTTCATAAGTCATTTTGAAAACATCTGACGGGGGAACAATATGGCCACTCCAACTGTCCATAACCGCGGACGCGGCTATTCGAATAGTTTGACACTCTGTAGAGATTGTACACTTTCACCACAACATTCGATACATCCGTCAGGAACAAATCCTGAATTCACCATACTCAGTATGCGGATAATCAATCCTAACCTTTCGATTACGCGCCCTAGTATAGGCACATCTCCTGTGAGTTTGGCCTCCCAACCATGACCAATTGTCATCTTGGGTACTGCACAGGTGGACAATCTTCACAAGGTAGCCTCAGCTCAGACCTTGGCCATGAGGAAACCCGTACTAAGGTATATAAGTTTCCAGTCAAGCCCTACCCAATTTTCGGGTATTGTGGTTGTACGGTATAATTGGAATGGTATCGCATCCAGACAACCATCAGTTTTATAAAGGGCTAAGGCTCATGCCTCAACATTTTTATCATGCAACTCATCTGGTGTTCGGAAACACATGTCAAAACATCTCAATAGAATGATCCATCATTCCAAGGTTTTCATAACCATTTTCACCAAGTATTCCCATCTAAAGTTGATCAAGTTTTATGCTTAGCACTAGCATCTACAAATGGGGGTGAGTACTAATAAGGGGTGGTAAACTAGTGGAGTTTTACTAAGTTCAATATCATGTCTTAGGGTGACATAAAGATTATCTAGCTTAGGCCAAGTTTTATGCTCTTTATGCAACCTTCAATTATCTTTCTAATATCTACAATTTACTTAAGTAATCTCTAAGTAATAGCTTTGATAAAGAAATAAAGTATAAAGCTTGTAAGTAAAACTAGGATTGGGGTTATCAAGTGGGTATGATCACATATGCTTAAGGCATATAGGTGGCCTGGTAACAAGCAAGTATTTGCTTGCATAATTGCAAGTATAAGCTAGCTAAGTTAATAGCTTGCAAGTATTGGCTTGCATCAGTATCAGTATAAGCTTGCTAAATTGAAAGTGTTAGCTTGCTCAATCGACTAATAGTATTAGGCTTGCAAGGTTGCAAGTATTGGCTTGCTAAAGTATCAGTATCAGCTTGCTAAATTTCAAGTGTTAGCTTGCCTTGTGCAGAGCAGTGGTTGAAGTTCTCCTCGGCTTCTTCTTCATAGTATCCTCCTTCCTCTTCGTATCCTTGGTCGGTACTAGCGTCTATGAATAAATACGAGGTACACAATCACCAAACAATACTTAACTACTTTCAATCATCACACACAAGGGTTCTATAGATGATCTAGCATCATCACTAATATTACAAGATTATTTCTTTAATTTTTAGAAAAGTAATTTCTACTCATTGAAAAACTAATTAAGATTTAACATTCTCCAAACCAAACATGGGATCATGTTGACACATGTCATCTCCACATATTTCAGTCCATGGGAATGTGATTTAAAGTGGTGTCACAATTTAATTAGATTTAACCTTTTATTTCAATTAAATAAAGTGACTAGAAATGCCTATGTGGCATTCTTTTATTACTTGAACATTATATTTCTGTAAGTAAACCCATATGTTTTTATATATTCTGAAAGGTATGATCAAATGTGATTTTTGAGAGTTGGAATCAACTCAAAAGCTATTATGGTTTAAATTTGAAAAATGTTTGAATGCAGAAAAGGTTCTGCCTTGTTATTTTTTACCAAGGTTGATCTATAGATTCAAATGATTTGAATCCAACGGGGGATTGGATTAAGCATTTCAAAACCTTTCTAACAAAATTGGTTTCATTCAATTTGGTTTAGTGAATTGAGCTGAGTTGATTTTTGAAACTAGGTACAGAACTATGTTTGAATTAAAATGGAAAAAGTTAAATTCAAACCATCGGGCATAATCGGCAGGCGGGTCTCTGATCGGTGACTCTTTGAGCCTTGAATGCAGGCGATGTGGTGCGTTGGATTAGAAGTAAGATCAACGGCTGAGGGTCGTCGTCGACGATGAACTAGTCACCAGCGAGCTCGAACCCTAGCGGCTCAGTGGGGGTCGTCAGGGGCTCACCGGGGCTCAGGCGAGGGTCGGCGATGTGGGCGAACGACGAAGTCGACAACGACAAACCTCCTGGTACCGGCAGCTCCTAGGGTGGACGAAATTGACGGCGCCCTTCTTCTCCAGAGGCGGCCTGCTCCGGTGCAATTCCGGCGATGCGCTGCACGCCTTGCTCTGGGAATGGGGTGGAACGATCAGTGAGGTGAGGGGAGTGAGATGGTGTGAAGAATTCGAGCGGGGGAGGCCTCTATTTATAGTGGCGAGAGGGGACCGACGGGCGTGGGATGAGCTCGTCGTGGTCAACGACATATATGGCTATCGGCGTGGGTGACGGTAGGGGGCGGTGCTATGCTTCCTAGCAAAGCTCAATGACGTGGTGGCGAGGCGTTGGGCGGTGCTGATCGGTTGGAACGCTTTGGTGCTCTGAGCATGCCCGACGGGAGTTTTAATGGCGCACAACGCGTGTGGTCCGCGCGGCGGCAAACATGCGTGTCTGCGGGGTTGCTGGGACGGTGGTGATCACGCGTGCACGCGGCGAGGGCGGTGCGCGGTCTGTGGTCGTCTGTCGAGTGTGGCGCACGGGGCGTGCTCTCGGCATGGTTGCAGAGCGGCTTGGCATGGTCTGTGCGTGTGATCCAGGGGCTGGCATCGCTCGCGGCTGGGACAGGGAGTGGCGGTGGGGTGCTAGCTTGCTCCCAGACAAGGTTGACAAGGCTAGTGTTGTTCATAGCTGGCTGTCGACTATGGGGTGGAAATGGTGCACTCGGCCTGCTCACCATTGATGACAATGGCCAGCCTACAGTGGTGCTAGAGATTAGTTAAGGGTGTTAGATGATCTACTAAGGCTAGTGGTATCCAGAGAGGGAACAAGTTAGGCCAGAATCACTGCACACTATAGTGTTTAGGATTTGTTTGATTTGCATCTGCAAGGTATTTGATAAAATGGCCGCATGAACTCAAGTTTTGAATTTTGAAATTATTTTTGGTGGGTGTGCTAGGCATGTGCTGTGATACTGTGGATGCTTGGGTTTTGAAAATTGAAAAAGTGGGATCTTCCCATATGAAATAGATTCAATTTTAAACCGTCATTTAAACTGTGCATTTGAATGTTTCTGGTTGATCACAAGGTGGGCCTTGGTACTTTGTTATGAGTACTATCAAGGGGTGCAAATATCCAAACAAGTTTCTGTTAAGTTCTGAAAGTTAGAGATAGCCAAAGTAGGCATGGGAGTTAATTTGGCCAAAGTGACCATTCACTTGATTTGTTTGTTTTCATTTATTGTCTTTGGGAAAAGTGTGGGGATTGTTTAGATGATGTTTATTTTACCTAATAATCATTTTACAAGCAAAGAAACACATAATCATGGCATTTCAAAAGAATCCAAATTTTGTTACATACACATAGGAATGCTTTCATATCTTTAATTGGAAAAGTTTTTGTTAACCCTAATTTTGGTGATTAGAGTTTGATAATCCAAGTTTAGTATTTTTGGGATGTTACAAACCTTCCCCCTTAAAAAAAATCTCGTCCTGAGATTTGAAAAAGGACGAAAAAGATTACCTAGGATTTGAAGAGATCGGGAAACTCCGTCCTGATGTGGTCTTCGTGCTCCCAGGTAGCTTCTTCTTCGGTGTGGTTGCTCCATTGAATCTTGAGAAACTTGATGCTTCTGGTTCGGGTAGTTCTGAAAGCTTCTTCCAAAATACGGATGGGTACTTCGGGATAGGTCAGGTCATCATTGATCTCTATAGTCCGGTGATCAATATTCTTGAACACTTCCGTCTTCTCTGGAACTTTGAGACACTTTGCAAAGTAATGAGATATGGAACACATTGTGTACGGCTAACATCTCTTCAGGTAGTTCCAATTGATATGACACTTCTCCTCGACAGTTCAGAATCTTGAAGGGGCCGATATATCTGAGGGCTAACTTTTCTTTAAGTTGGAAACGCTGCATTCCTTTCAATGGAGACACTTTCAGATACACAAAATCTCCTATGTTGAAGGCGAGGTCTCGACGTCTCTTGTCGGCGTAACTCTTCTGTCTGGACTGGGCGGTCTTGAGGTGCTCACGAATCTTGTGAACCTTCTATTCCGCTTCTCGTAGGATATCGGGTCCAAAAATCTGACTCTCTCCTACTTCCGAACAGTTCAATGGGGTGCGACACTTCCTTCCGTACATGAATTCAAATGGGGCCATTTGCAAACTAGCTTGATAACTATTGTTGTAAGAAAATTCTGCAAAAGGCAGACATTCTTCCCATTTAGATCCATATTCTATCACACACACTACTAGAGAAAAGGCTATAGGATACATGCTTATAGGAGGCACATTTAGACCATATGCGCCTTCTATAAAATATGGGAGGCGCACTCCTTCTCCATGCGCCTCTAGTATAAAAATAGGCGAGGCGCATATGATAAGAACGCGCCTCCTATAATCCATGTACGGACAAAATCAAGCAGCCCCAGAATATGCGAGGCGCATTCTAGTCATATGTGCCTCCTATATATTAGATAGGCGAGGCGCATATGGGAAGAATGTGCCTCGCATAATCTGTGTGGGCCCGCGTGTTGGTAGGTGCTCGAATATGCGAGGCACATATGGTCATATGCGCCTCCTATATTTGACAATATGCGAGGCGCATATGGTCATATGTGCCTCAAGTAACTCCTGCGGGCCCGGGTGGAGGTAGGTGGCCGCATAGGCGAGGCGCATATTGCTATATGCGCCTCCTATAGTTTAAATTATAGGAGGCACATATTGTGCAATATGCGCCTCCTATAACCTGGCACCACCTTTTTCCAGCTTTTTGCACATGGAGCCAACTACCACCCCACTCACTTGTCTCACTTCTTCCTCCTCCACCAAGACAAATTTGGTCGCCCCCCTCCTCCTCCCCACCTCATTTCCCCCATTGATTCACCATAGAAGCTCGCTCAACCTCCATTGGTTGACACTCATATGTAAGTGAAGTCTCTTGCTCCTCTAGAGTGTGCCTCAATTAACTCATGCGGACCCAGGTGGAGGTAGGTGGATGCATAGGCGAGGCGCATATGGTCATATGTGCCTCCTATAGTTCAAAGTATAGGAGGCACATATGAAGCAATATGTGCCTCCTATAGTTTGAAGTATAGGAGGCACATATGGAGCACTATGCGCCTCCTATAACCTGGCCGGATTCAAATTCAAAACAGCCACCTACCACACCTATATAACACCTACCACCTCTCCTCCTTCTCATTCTCCTTCTCCTCCACCTCTCCTCCTTCTCCTCCACCTCTCCACCTTCTCCTTCTCCTCCATCTCTCCTTCTCCCCTTCTCCTCCTCCTCCACTCTCCTCCTCCTCCTCTTCCTCCGGTGACGTTCTCCTCCTCCGGTGACCTCCTCCTCCGATGATGACTACTGCGGCCATGGCCTCCACAACCACACCGACCATCTCCTCCTCTACCTCCGGTGGCCTCATCCTCCTCCACCATCTCCGGTGATCCCCATGGACATGACCTCCCGCACATGCCTGCGGTGGTAGGTTGCTCCGACAAAATTCTGGCCAGATCTAGATCTAGATCTAGATCTAGATCTGGCCGCTTTTTTTTTGAAATTCAAAAATAATATACGAGGTGCCTTCGAATCAATATGTGCCTCGCATATGCAGAATATAGGAGGCGCATATCAATATGCGCCTCGCATATGCGGAATATAGGAGGCGCATATCGATATGCGCCTCGCATATGTGAAGTATAGGAGGCGCATATCATATGCGCCTCGCATAATGTTTTCTCTAGTAGTGACATGCTCTCAGCATATCTTTGAGTATTTGATTTACTCGCTCCGTTTGTCCATCGGTCTGAGGGTGATAAGCTGTACTAAAATCTAGTCGGGTTCCTAAACCTTCTTGGACTTTCTTCCAGAATCTCGAGGTAAACTGAGTTCCTCGATCCAATACGATATTCTTAGGGACTCCATGCAAACTGACGATTCTAGCAATGTATAACTCTGCTAGCTTCGAACTCTGATATGTGGTCTTGACGGGTAAATGGGCGACTTTGGACAATCGGTCCACTATGACCCAGATATAGTCATTTCCCCTACTAGAAGTAGGCAATCCGGTGATAAAGTCCATTCCAACTGAATCCCATTTCCATTCCGGAATCTACAATGGTTGCAACAATCCAGCGGGTCTTTGATGGCTCGCCTTGACTCGCTGACATATATCACACTTGGCGATATAGCTTCCGATTTCTCTCTTCATCTTATGCCACCAAAATTGCTCCTTGAAATCTTGATACATCTTAGTTCCTCCGGGGTGGATAGAATAAAGAGTATCATGAGCTTCCTTCAGAATCACTTCTTTCAACTCGGAATCTGCTGGTACACAAAGGCGTCCTTTGTACCACAGAACTCCTTCTTCGTCTTCGGTAAATCTGGGTACTTTGCCTGTACCAATACGACGCTTTATTCCGTCGATACTAGCATTTCCTTTCTGCGCCTCTTTCATCTGGCTGATCAAAGTGGGTTGAAGTTCTATGCTAGCCAAAAATCCTTCACTTACTAATTCCATTCGAAAATCTTCCATCTCTTTGTGCAAGCTTGGTTGCTCCTTCAAAATCATGGAGTTCAAGCGGCACGGCAATCTGCTAAGGGCATCTGCTACCATGTTGGCTTTACCAGGGTGATAGTGAATGTCCAGGTCGTAATCCTTGATTAGCTCAATCCATCTTCTCTGTCTCATATTCAGCTCCTTCTGAGTGAATATATACTTCAGGCTCTTGTGATTCGAATAAATCTCACAACGGTTTCCCATCAGGTAGTGCCTCCATGTCTTCAGGGCTAGAACTACGGCTGCAAGTTCGAGGTCATGGGTTGGGTAATTTTTCTCATGTTGCTTCAGTTGTCGAGATAGATAATATATAACTTTGCCTTCTTGCATTAGCACACATCCGAGACCGATCTTGGATGCGTCACAATACACGTCAACGGGCTTCGTGATATCTGGCATGATTAAGATTGGGGCTGAAATCAATCTCCTCTTGAGTTCTTGAAAACTCGCTTCACATTTGTCCGTCCATTCAAACTTCTTGTCCTTATTAAGCAATTAGGTCATGGGTCTGGCGATACTCGAGAATCCTTCTACGAACTTGCGGTAATATCCCGCCAATCCGAGAAATGCACGAACTTGGGTTTGGGTGGTTGGGGCTTGCCAATCTTCGACATCTTTCACCTTCTATAACCAGAATTCACATTTGCTATACTTGGCATACAACTGATGCTCTCTAAGGGTTCCAAGAATGGTCCTTAGGTGTAGCTCATGTTCTTCTTCCGATTTGGAATAAATCAGAATGTCATCGATGAAAACAACGACAAACTTATCCAGGAAGTCCATAAAAATCTTATTCATGAGATTCATGAAATAAGTGGGGGCATTGGTTAATCCAAAAGACATGACGGTATACTCGTATAATACATATCTGGTGGTAAAGGCGGTCATGGGAATATCCTCTGCGCGAATCTTGAGTTGATGATAGCCGGTTCTAAGGTCAATCTTAGAAAACACTTTGGCACCGCTCAACTGATCAAATAAATCTTCTATCCTGGGTAATGGGTACTTGTTCTTGATGGTGACATCATTCAACTTCCGATAATCCGTACACAAACGGTTACCTCCATATTTCTTGTCCACAAATAATACAGGTGACGCACTTGGTTGAATCAATCCAATTTCCAGCATGGCATCCAGTTGCTTCTTCAGTTCTGCTAGTTCAGACGGGTTCATACTATATGGTCTCTCGGCTATGGGTCCATTAAAGGCTCGATTAGTTCAATGATAAACTCGATATCTCGATCTGGGGGCATACCGGGCAAAACATCTGGAAATACATCGGGGTATTCACAGACTATCCAGACTTGGTCAATGGTAGGTTGGGCTATACTCTTGTTGCATTTGAATTGACAAGGTAAGGTTTTAGATATATGATCGACTGATATTCCAGCGGTACTGGTCATGGTTATGGATTTCTTGGTACAGTCAATTAATCCTTTATGTTTGGACATCCAATCCATTCCTAGTACTACTTCCAAACCTTTAGTTCCAAGTACTATCAGATTAGCATAAAAGTCTATGCCATGGATTCGAATGGGGACGGATTTGCAAATTTGCCTATCTTTGGTGGTTGAACCGGGGATTTGAACAATCATAACATGCTTCATCTTGGTTGGTTGAATCTTGCTAGTGCATGCAAATTGTTCGGTGACAAATGAGTGCGATGCACCAGAATCAAACAATACTCGAGCAAGTACTGAATTAACAGAAAACATACCCAGCATGACGTCTGACGCTTCCTAAGCTTCTTCAGCATGGATGAGAAAAAGACGGCCGTTGCGGTTGAGGGAATTCCCTGGGGCAAATCTTCTTCCGGGCTGAACACGACGCTGCTGCTGAGCTGGGGCCTTTGCATTGGGGGCTGCGGTATTCTTCTTGTTGGGGCACTCGTTGGAGTAGTAACCCTTATATCCATAGTCATAACAAGTCACTTGTGACTTGTCCTTTGCTACAACAGGCACAGCATTGCTTCTAGTCCTTGGGGCAGTGTTGGTGTTGGTGGAAGCATTGTTGTTGTTGAACTTGGGTGGTGCACGGTTGAAATTGCTAGAGTTGCCAGGGTTATGGTGATTTCCTCCGGGCCTTGGGTTTTGTAACATCCCAAAAATACTAAGCTTGGATCATCAAACACTAATCATCAACATTTAGGGTTAACAAAAAACTTTGCTAAATAAAACTTTGAAGGCATGCATATGTGTATGCATGGATTTTGAAATTCTTTGGAACCACCTTGTTTGATTGTTTCATTGCTTGTAAAATGTTTCTTAGGTGAAATAAACATCATCTAAAACATTTCCCACACTTTTCATAAAGACAAGTAAATCAAAACAAATATATTAAGGGAATGGTCATTTTGACCAATTTAACTCCTATGCCTACTTTGGCTGTCTCAAACTTTCAAAACCTATGAAACTTTCTGGATCTTTGCACCCCTTGAATGTACTCATAACAAAGTATCAAGGCCCACTTTGTGATCATCCAGAAACTTTCAAATGCATAGTTTAAATGGCAATTCAAAATTGAATCTATATCATATGGGAAGATCCCACTTTTTCAAAAACCACTCAAACAAGCTCAACTTTCAAAACCCAAGCATCTGCAGACTCACCAGCACCAACCTAGCACACCCACCAAAAATCTTTTCAAAATTCAAAACTTGAGTTCTTGTGGCCATTTCATCAAACAGGTTGTATACAAATCAAACAAAATCTAAACACTATAGTGAGCAGTGATTGGAGCCTAACTTGTTCCCTCTTTAGCTCACAACCATCTCAGTAGATCATCTAGCAAGCTAAACTAAGCACTAGCACCACTGTAAGCTTGGCATTGTCATCAATGGTGAGCAGGCCGAATTGCAAGTATAAGCTAGGTAAGTTAATAGCTTGCAAGTATTGGCTTGCATCAGTATCAGTATAAGCTTGCTAAATTGCAAGTGTGAGATTTCTCAATCAACTAGTAGTATTAGGCTTGCAAGGTTGCAAGTATTGGCTTGCTAAAGTATCAGTATCAGCTTGCTAAATTGCAAGTGTTAGCTTGCCTTGTGCAGAGCAGTGGTTGAAGTCGTCATCATCGGCTTCTTCTTCGTACTATCCTCCTTCCTCTTCGTATCCTTGGTCGGTACTAGCGTCTATGAATAAATACGAGGTACACAATCACCAAACAATACTTAACTACTTTCAAACATCACACACAAGGGTTCTATAGATGATCTTGCATCATCACTAATATTACAAGATTATTTCTTTTATTTTTAGAAAAGTAATTTCTACTCATTGAAAAACTACTTAAGATTTAATATTCTCCAAACCAAACATGGGATCATGTTGACACATGTCATCTCCACATATTTCATTCCATGGGAATGTGATTTAAAGTGGTGTCACAATTTAATAAGATTTAACCTTTTATTTCAATTAAATAAAGTGACTAGAAATGCCTATGTGGCATTCTTTTATTACTTGAACATTATTTTTGTAAGTAAACACATATGTTTATATATACATTCTGAAAGGTATGATCAAATGTGATTTTTGAGAGTTGGAATCAACTCAAAATCTATTATGGTTTAAATTTGAAAAATGTTTGAATGCAGAAAAGGTTCTGCCTTGTTATTTTTACCAAGGTTGATCTATATATTCAAATGATTTGAATCCAATGGGCTTGGATTAAACATTTCAAAACCTTTCTAACAAAATTGGTTTCATTCAATTTGGTTCAGTGAATCTAGCTGAGTTGATTTTTGAAACTAGGTACAGAACTATGTTTGAATTAAAATGGAAAAAGTTAAATTCAAACGACTGGGCTGCGCGGGAACTGCTAATGGGTCGGCCCAGTGTCACTCCGCAGCACGGGGCGCAACTGACAGGGCGGTTTACTAGTCAGTGACTCTTTAAACACGAAGCGATACGGGGTGATGTGCTGCGTTGGATTAGAAGTAAGATCAACGGCTGAGGGTTGTCGTCGATGATGAACTAGTTACCGGCAAGCTCGAACCCTAGCGACTCGAGTGGGGTCGCTTGGGCTCGGGGCTCAAAGCGAGGTCGGAGATGCGAGCGAGCAGCAGAAGTCGACGACGGCGAACCTCCTGGTACCGGCAGCTCCTCCTGGGGTGGACGAAATCGATGGCACCCTTCTTCTCTAGAGGCGTCCTGCTCCGGCGCAACTCCGGCGATGCGCTGCTCGCCTTGCTCCGGGAATGGGGTGGAATGATTAGTGAGGTGAGGGGAGTGAGATGGATTCAATAATTCGAGCGGGGAAGGCCTCTATTTATAGTGGCAATAGGGGACCGACGGGCGCGGGATGAGCTCGTCATGGTCGACGGCACAGATGTCTATCGGTGTGGGCGATGGTAGGGGGCGGTGCTGTGCTTCCTGTCGAATCTCAACGACGTGGTGGCGAGGCGTGGGGCGGTGCTGATCGATCGGAATGTTGCGGTGCTCTGAGCGTTCCCGACAGGAGTTTTAATGGCGCACATCGCGCGTGGTCCGCGCGGCGGTGAACGGGCGTGTCTGCGGGGTTGCTGGGACGGTGGTGATCATGCGTGCCTGGGCGTGCAGCGGCGTCATCGATGCGTGGCACGGTAGCGCTCTCGGCATGGTTGCAGAGCGGCTTGGCATGGTCTGTGCGTGTGTTCCAGGGCTGGCATCGCTCGCGGATGGGACAGGGAGTGGCGGTGGGGTGCTAGCTTGCTCCCAGACAAGGTTGGCGAGGCTAGTGTTGTTCATAGCTGGCTGTCGACTATGGGGTGGCAATGGTGCACTCGGCCTGCTCACCATTGATGACAATGGCCAGCCTACAGTGGTGCTACAGATTAGTTAAGGTTGTTAGATGATCTACTAAGGCTAGTGGTGTCCAGAGAGGGAACAAGTTAGGCCAGAATCACTGCACACTATAGTGTTTAGGATTTGTTTGATTTGCATCTGCAAGGTGTTTGATGAAATGGCCGCATGAACTCAAGTTTTTAATTTTGAAATTATTTTTGGTGGGTGTGCTAGGCATGTTCTGGTGATACTGTGGATGCTTGGGTTTTGAAAATTGAGCTTGTTTGAGTGTTTTTTGAAAAAGTGGGATCTTCCCATATGAAATAGATTCAATTTTAAACTGTCATTTAAAATGTGCATTTAAATGTTTCTGGATGATCACAAGGTGGGCCTTGGTACTTTGTTATGAGTACTATCAAGGGGTGCAAAGATCCAAACAAGTTTCTGTTAAGTTCTGAAAGTTAGAGATAGCCAAAGTAGGCATGGTAGTTAATTTGGCCAAAGTGACCATTCACTTAATTTGTTTGTTTTGATTTATTGTCTGGGAAAAGTGTGGGGATTGTTTAGATGATGTTTATTTTACCTAAGAATCATTTTACAAGCAAAGAAACACATAATCATGGCATTTCAAAAGAATCCAAATTTTGTTACATACACATAGGAATGCTTTCATATCTTTAATTGTAAAAGTTTTTGTTAACCCTAATTTTGGTGATTAGAGTTTGATGATCCAAGTTTAGTATTTTTGGGATGTTACACTGATCCACCATCAAGATTTTCTGGCGCCGTTGCCAGGGAGTTAAGGACAGCTTCAATCTCTTCCTCCTCGTCAGTCACCTTTTAGGGAGAAAGAAGATTCTCGCAAGGGGAGTCTCTCAAAACCAATCTCTTTACTTTGTTTTTGTTTTATTTTGCTTTGTTTTGCTTTTTTATTTTTATAAAAAATACAAAACAATAGTTGTACTGGTTTGTTTCTTTTTATCAAAAACACACAAAAAATTAGTTCCTACAAAAGCTTGCTAGAAGTCCTAATGCTAGTGCTATGAATATGTCTTTTACAAAACACATTATAGATGCTCTCATGACAATTAAAGAAGAAAAATTGAAACATAAAGCTTCTATTCCTAGGAAATTAGAATATGGTTGGCAACCCATCATTAATATGAAAGTGAATGATTTTCATCTCAAAGGTTTATGTGACCTTGGTTCTAGTGTCTCTATTATGCCTAGAAAAATTTATGAAATGCTTGATTTGCCACCATAGGAAGATTGTTATTTTGATGTCCATGTTGATGATAATGCTAAAAATAAACTTATGGGGAGCATTAATGATGTTCTTATTATGGTTAACAATTTCTTTGTCCCCATTTATTTCTATTTTTTGGATGTGGAATGCAATGCTTCTTGTCCTATTACTTTGGGAAGACCTTTTCTTAGAACTGTTGGTACCATTATTGATATGAAGGAAGACACCAGTAAATATAATTCCCACTCAAGAAAGGTATAGAACACTTCCCTAAAAATAGAGAGAGAATATATGCTTTGCTCCTCCTATTAAAACAAATTTTGATATTAACGCTTCTTCATTCGAAAATACTTGATTCTTGCTTCCTATGCCTAACTTAAAGGCGTTAAAGAAAAGTACTATTGGGAGATAACCCAAATTATTTTTTATTTAAGCGAGTTTTTATTTTGTTGAGTCTTGGAAGTTATTACTTCTGTAATAACCTCTCCTTATCCTTTTTGTGTGGTTTTTGTGCCAAGAATAACCTCTAATGAGAGGGAAGTAAGATTTGGGGAAGTTGCTGTCCCGAAACAGATTTCTGTGCTTCACTATAAAAATTCGATAACAATCCCAGTATGTCGGATTGAGCTATAATTTTCTGAGCATATGACCCAGGTTATTATCTAACTTTCCTTAGATCAACACTTTTCGATTTGAGCAACAGAAGATCTTCGAAAAAAATCGGTTTTTACCTGCTGGTCTGTTTGGACAGATTTCTGCCATTATTTGCATTTGCCTCTTATCGGTTTCTTTTTGAGTTCTCTTTGATCACTTGATCTTTTAAAAGGAATTTCTAAAGTATCTTGTGTTTTAATGAAAGTATTACTTGTGTTGTAACTAAGCCCAAGGGCTTATTATCTTGAATACACTAATGATGCTAATGAAGATTGTGTGAAGTTTTGTATGAAGGAAATTTTTAAGTGTAGGGGAAGAATAATGTGATGAGATGAAGAATGGACAAAAGCTCAAGCTTGGGGATACCACCCGTGTCACCCCAAGAAATATTCAAGAGGTACAAGCATCAAAGCTTGGGGATGCCCAAGGCATCCCCTTCTTCATCAATAAAAATCTCAGGTCTCTTTCTAGACACTTTATTTTTTTTGCTTTATGCACTTTTGTGTTGTTGTTGGAGCGTATTTGTTTTTTTAGTTTTCTTTTGTTTGGTTTGCTTGAATAAATTAGTTGGACCCCCGCATTCATATTTTGTTTCACATAAGTCGCTTGGTGTTGGAAAAGAGCAGAAAGCTTCATGCTTAAGTGGTACAAAAGGGAGCTTATTTTGACTATGGCTTAGACTTTATCATGTCATACTAGATGTTTCTTTGACCTTAGGCTTAGTGATTATTGCTGTAGCATTACTTGTTTTAAACAATTGAGATTTCTTAATGTGCCTTGAAAGAATCATGCATCGTTTTAGCATACAAAAGCATAATATTGTGGTATTCTCCTTTGATGCTTTATTTGGGTTGACTTGGCACATGCTTACACCATGTTTAGACTATGAACCCATCACCTTAGCCTATATGATCATTTAGTTTTTGACTTGTGATATCACTTTATGCTTTAGTTAATAATGTTTTGTCGCTTTGCATGATTATGGCCATTATTGCTCTCTTAGTTGGCCACTCCCAGTCTTTTGATAGCCTCCACTTATACTGAGTATGCTCTACTCGTGCATCCAACTCCCAAGAAACCAAGTTATTCCAAAGAGTCCACTATAAATTCCTATGCATGGTGTGTTACACCATTCCAAGTATATTCATGTTTTTATCTATCTTCCAAATTAAACTTGTTATGTGACAATTAGTGATTAAATCTCTCACAAACTTGATGGCACACTTTATTTCTTGCACCTAATAAACTTGAACCATTGTGTCATATATGTTGTTTATATGCTTGCACTTATAAGTTGGGAATTAGCAGAACCATGATGTTATGGGGAACACATTCAAGACTTGTAAATATTATCCATTTGATATCATGATATTTTGTTTATGGATGTCGGTGGTGTGAAATAAAAGGGGATCTTGTAAGTTCATGGAGTATTATATGTGTTAGAGAAACGCCTGGGTGTCTAGCCTAAGCCATGCCTAATCATGGTGGAAACTTGCAGCATCTCCATAGTGAGCAATCTATGAAGCATCTTGAGAGAAAAAATATATAAAAAAAGAAGAGAAGAGAAAAAAAGCACCATACTCATGGTAAATAAGAAGATCGCTGAGATGCTCATTGTGTGTTGCCTTGTCATTTTGATATGGGATAGCTCCTGTGTCATGGGACAAGGGGTACCCCATTGGCGGTTCTCTATGATACGCATATACTTACAATGACAAGAACTTGCTTATGACCAGAGTTGAGTAGCATGAAGAACGACCCTTGTACTCAAGGGACATGATATTGCCAACATATGATTTGTCAAGCATATACTTCATATTTGTTTCAATTTAACCATAACCACTTCAAGATGCTTATGATAGGGGCAATGAGAGATGAAAGCTAAAAAGTACCATAATTTCTGGAAGCTCTTTATGAAACTTTAAATCCCTGCTTCCCTTTGTGAAGGGCCTTTCTATTTACTTTTATGTTGAGTCTCCACCTTCTATCTTTATGCACCAATTAAGAGAGCATAGTTGTCATTCTTAGTTCAATGTGCATTGTCCCAAAACTTATTGATTGATTCATAATTTTGATATTGCTTGTTCTTAAATTATTTGTATCTAGTCACCCTTATGAACCTTGAAGGTGTCCTATGCATTTATGTTTTGCTATACCATGAAGGACAAGCTGAATACCACTCTTTCTATGTTTTCTATATATGAAACAAAGAAATGTCCTTCAATTCATTGTTATTCATGATCTTTTGTTTGTACCTTTTCATGTTACAACATAGTTGCTATGTCTTATTGTTAGAGCTACATATTTCATGCTCATGTCTAGAGTGCTTTGATCCCAGCTATCAATGCTTTTCAATACCTTGATCAGTTGTGATAGCATGTCACCTCAACTTTTTATCACTTACCCACTCGAGGACGAGCGGGAGTTAAGCTTGGGGTTGCTTGATACGTCGGAAACGTATCTATAATTTTTGATGCTCCATGCTTGTTTTGTATCAACTTTCTTATGTTTTGTATACACTTTGAGGTATTTTTATACATTTTCTAGGACTAACTAATTAAAAAGATGCCACAGTGACAGTTGCCTATTTTCTGCTATTTTTGGTTTCAGAAAAGCTAGTAAGGAAATATTCTCGGAATTGGACAGAACAAAAGCCAAAGTCAATATTTTACCAGAAGGAACACGAAGTCCGAAGGGCAGCCAAAGTGGAGCCACGAGGCGGACACACCTGGTGGCGGCACGGCCAAGGGGGCAGTCCTAGGTGTGGGCCCCTCGGGCGCCCACTGACCTTGACCCTTCGCCTATAAAAGCACTCCGATGCAGAACCCTAAGTACCCAATCAGATCTCCACGAAATAGTCTGTAGCCGCTGCCATCTCCATCCCTAGATCTGGGGGATCCGAAGCTCTTCCCGGCACCCTGCCAGAGGGGAGAGATCATCCCGGAGGCCTTCTTCATCACCATGCCAGCCTCTGGAGTGATGCATGAGTAGTTCACCCTTGGACTACGGGTCCATACAATAGCTAGATGGTTGGTTATCCTCCTTTGTGCTATCATGTTTAGATCTTGTGAGCTCTGTTCATGATCAAGATCATCTATTTATGCACTCCTACATGTTGTGTTTTGTCACATCCCAAAATTTTCCAAATTTTGTAATGTGAAAAAATAAATAAACAAAATAATTAATTTTTGAAATTTAGGATGAAAAGAAGCTTTTTGTTTCTAAGTGGAAACTTAAGATCCCATCTTGAACAAAATTTGGTTAATGTTTGAATCCAACTAATTTCAAATCAAGTGGGATGCATTCTTCATAAATGCATCTTGAAATTTAAAACATTTGGAAATAAACCAAAACCCTAAAACCCTAAGGGAAGAAAAACATTTCCAAGCTATCTCTAAGCCTATGGATTTGATCCATATAAAAATTTGTCAACAAACATTGACAAAGGATCAAGAATGACAAATAGAAATATTATAAAACCATATGAATTGGTTTCACTTAATTTGTAGCCATAGATAAATTAAAATCTTATGAATTTAATAAGATAAGGAAATTGAATTTCCAAAGATAATAAAGCTCCTCTCTAAAATCCATACCAAATGGTGGGCAAATAATCCTAAAGACATTTAAAAGGATAAACAAATGTTAAATAATATTTTACAAATTGGAATCACCAAGTTTTGGTCTTTAAATAAAAAGATATGGTTTTAAAAAGACAAAGGAGGAAATAATAAATAAGGACTATTTGATAAGAGCCAAATAAAACTTGGCCAAGACCATAAACAAATGGAATAATCATAATCCAAATCCAAATAAAAGGATAGAGAATTTTGAAATAAAATAATATGGCCTTAAGCAAAATTCTATTCCATTGGATTAAGACAAATTCCCTAATAAGAATGATTAATTAAATCATGGGAAAATAATATTTGGAATTTACCCAAGTGGATTAAAAGTTATTTAATTAACTTAAATGGAATCAAGGAAAGCACCTAAATAAAATTTATGGAAGTAAAACTATAATTGATTTCATTGGAATAAAGACAAATACCCAATTTAAATGATTAATAAATCATATTAAAAATATTCCAAATAATTCAAAGTTAACTATTTGACACCCTAATAAATAAGAAAAACCTACTGAAGAAGGTTTGGTAAAAATTTGAATTCAAATAAGAGTTGAAATTATATTTAAAATCTTGTTTGAATTAATACAAGGGCCTACTTTAAATAATTAATATACCCTAAAAAGAATAAAAGAATTATTTTAAAATTGACTTTAGAATGTATTACTAATCAGTATTTGATTATACACAAAGTTTGGTTGAAGTTTGAATTCAATTAGTTGTTTGAAATGATTAAACAAAATCAAAACAGAATAATAGAAGTGGAAGAAGAAAAGTTTTCAGAACAAAAAAAATATATATAAGAAGCCAGCCCAGCTAACCCAGCCCACTAGCCCAGTCCAGCCCACCCCTCTCTCCCACGAGAAAAACGATTCGCACCCACAGTTTCACCCTTTAGACGCCGACAGATGGACCCCACTGCCCCTCTCTCTCTCTCGCTGTCAAGCAGACCCCACCAGTCAGTCATTTTCCTCACCCCCGCGGTGACCACGCCTCGCCGGCCGTTCCTGCTGTTACCTCTGCGGCTTAATTCCGCGATAAAGGCTCAGTAATCAACTCTCGCGACCATGCTGGATTGATAACCCGTTTCTCCTCTCCATTTCCCCCAACCAACGTCACCAGAGAGCCACCGGGCTGCTCCAATTTCGTTTCGCACCGCTGCGCCTCCGGCAAGCTTCGCGAACGATTCCGGTCACTCCTCGCCGAGCCTTGCCCCCTTGACCCCACGAACCTATTCCTCATCTCCCTACGCACCTTCCCGTGCCCTCCTCTCTCTCGCGCGTGCCCCGTATCCACGGCAACGACTTCAACTGAGCTCCGCCACCGTCTGCCTCGACTCCGGCGACTCCCCTGGTAATGTTCTGACCACCCCTCTTCCTTTCGATGATACGCCTGTGACCAGTGACCTCTTCCACAACTAACTCCGCCATTTTCGTGTCCTAGCTCGCACCATAGCATCGCCTCCGTCTTCGACAGTAAACATCCGTCGCCAGGAGCTTCTCCGGCGAGCGATTAACGTCGCCACCGTGCGCCCCTCCGTCGACAAAGACAACCCCGTGAATCAGCGCTTCACGGAGAGTATGGTAAGCTCCTTCTCCCTCTCCCGTGCACCCTAGCTTCGCCGGAACACTCCTGCCCGAGCGCGCCGCCGCCGCTCACCGTTGCTAGCGCCGCCAATCCATGACCAGAGACTCAGAGCCGTTAGATGCAGATCCATTGGCTAGAATAGAATCAATTATCGAAGAGGTATGAGAGCATCTGTGCCATGCGATTTGCATTAGATCCAGCGGCCCACGTTAGTCGATCCACGCGAAACGGTACTAGCGAATAGGAAATAGCCACGTGACCAGAGTCTGTTCTAAATTAGAAACTTTGATCTATTAGATGCTAGATTTTGTAAAATCTATAACTTTTGATCCAAACGTCCAAATTTTGCAAATTTTATATCAATGGAACCAGCAAGACAAACCCTATCCAACCATGCACTTTGTTTAAAGAATTACATCTGTAAACTTAGTTGTTTTTTGCAGAAACTTGTATAGGCATATTTTGTGTATAAAATTTATTCTAGGAATGTTTTTTGGATAAAATCTTTGATAAATGTTTAGTTTTGAACCTACTGACCATAAAAACCAAATTGTGGATTCAAAAACATATTTTGAGAAGCAAAAGGATAAATCTTTGATTTAGAACATTTCTAGTCAAATAAAAATGTTGTTTATATGTTAAAAATACTTTTTTGGTGAAAAACCTTTGGGAATTGTTTTGATTTAAACTCTCTAACCCTGAACACAAGGTTTTATGATTAAAATATATTTGATGAACCCTATAGATTATTACTTTGCTAAAAAACATTTTTAACCACATAAAATAATGATTTGGTTTAAAAAGGGTTTATAGGTAAAATCTTTTGCAAATGGTTTTACCACTTTTATAATTGACCAATAGGTGTTTTTCAAATGTTTATAATCTATTATAAACCACCTTTTCAAATAAAACAATCTTTGGCATGTTTGCATGCATTGCCTTGTTTGTATTATTTTATGTGATGATTGCTTGAATGGTAGATTGAATATTTGCTTGCTTGATTGAATTGTAGTGGAATTTGAAGAGTGTGAATATTGCAAGATCAAGGAGTGAACTTATAATTCTCTACCAAAAAGTCAAGTGATGCTTCATACTTTTGTCCCATTATTTTCACTATGCATTAGTGATGTTTCTAAGTTGGACTTGCATGGAATTTTTGCTAAGTATAAACTATGCCATGGGAAATCCTAGTAGATGAAACCTTAGTAGAAATATCCCAAGTCAAGATTCCTACTACTATCATGCTTAGCTTAGCTAGTAGAAAACAAGGGTGGATTATATTCATGCTATGGAATATTTCTAAGTCAAGGACTTGTGTTTTGTTTAATAAAACAACTAAGTGAATGAATCACCTGGGTGGAATGGAAAGAAAGGTTTGTGTTGAATGGTTACATAAGGCCCATTTCTATGGTTTACCTTGTGTATCACACTTGTGGAATGCCACCCAGGAACAAAGAGATTTGAGATGTCAAATGTTGATAAGCTTCAAGTGCAACCACTTGGCATTATGGGCTCTGCCTGGATCATATAGGTTGTAATAACTTAGCCAAATGGACAGTTGGTGGTAGGGGATTGATAGGTTGGAACGCGTCCATTCTGGTCTAAGGGAAGGCTTCTGAAAGATCTTGTCTTGGTGAAACCAAGTCTTGTGGGGAAATTGCACCACCTCTGCAGAGTGTAAAAAAATCTAAGTACTTAGCCATGTCCCTGGCAAAGGACAATTTGAGCATCGAGACATGGAAGCTATCAAGAATCTCCTCATCCAAATTTCTAAGTTAAAAACTTGTGGTTGAACAAGGGTTTAAGGTTCACCAATTTCTATTGGTGGTTCCTTGGGTGATTTTGACAAGCAAAAATTTAGTGTTTTCAAATGATAAGGAAAAATATATTTTGAGCAAAGCAAGCCTAAGCTCCACTTAGCCAAATGCATATAGATGATAGACTCCACTATACCACCATAGTATCACTTGCCAATACAATTCAAATGTATTGACCCTTGTGGCTGTAACTTATTATGTTGCAGGTTTGTATGATGTTAATGAAATGTGTTAATTAGGATTACAAGTCTACAACCAACATGATTGCCTGTGGCATTTTGAAGATGAAGGACTCCATGCTATAATTATTCTGCTGCATTGTATTGTGATAGCCAAATGTGCTATGTAAGATGTAATAAATTATTTTATTCCTGGTTTTAATGTTGTATTATGACCTTTGTTCCTTGATATTACATCTTAACTGTGGATGCTAGCTATTGATCCAGGGACTAGCGTTGTAAACACATGGATCTCTACCTTATTAAAGGTTGGGACCTCTACATGTTTGTTGGGATCTGATGGATATTGAGTAGTATGTTCAAGATTGATTATTGAATCTATCATGTCTGTGTTATTTGTGATCTTGCATGCTCTTTTTTGTTCGTAGATGCTTTGGCCAAGTAGATGCTTGCAACTCCAAGAGGGAGTATTTATGCTCGATAGTAGGTTCATGCCTCTAGTAATCCGGGGAAGTGAGAGAAATCTCTAAGGTTGTAGATGTGCTATTGCTACTAGGGAGAAAAAAATCATTTGTCTAAGGGAAATTGTATTGTTTACTTTACACACTTTTCTTAATGCAATTATCCGTTGCTTGCAACTTAATAGTCGAAGGGGTTTGGATGATAACCTGAAGGTGTGTATTATTAGTCATAGATGCATTTGGATTATGGTCTATTGATACGTCCAATTTGCATCACCATTCTATATCATAATTTGCTTTTATTCATTGATATATTTCATATTAAGAGGTGTTACTTATGTTATTTCATCTGTTTTTGCATGTTGGATGATTCTTGGAGGATGAACTACTGGAGTCAGGATTCTGATGGAAAAAATGGTGTTTTGATGCAATTTTGCGAAGAACATAAAAATACCAGAAAAACTACAGAAAATTATACTTTACTAGAAGACGAAGGATGCCAGAAGGGGAGGCGGAGTTGGGCCACAGGGGGCCCACACCCCACAGGCGCGGGCCACCATAGGCCGCTCCTATAGGGGGTGTGGCCACCCTGGCCCACCTCTGGCTCCGCCCTCTCGCCTATATCTTCTCCTCGAAACCCTAAAGTCAGGGGAGTGACCACAGAAAGATCCTGTCAACTCTGCGGGGAAGAAACCACCGAGAGAGAAAGTGCTCTCCGGCAGACATATTTGTACCGGGGAAATTCCTTCCTGAAGAGGGGAGATCATCGCCATCAACACCGTTATCAAGCTATACTTCATCGGGATCATCATCATCATCATCCACAACATCATCTCCACCAGCATCATCATCACCACTCCATCCCGCTGTAACAATTGTGTTGAATCTTGCATAGTTCTTAGGGGAAACTTTCCCGGTGTTGATTACTATTGTAGTTGATGCTTGTGAGTGGAACCATTGAATTATTTTTTATGTTCATATTGTTATCCTTCATCATATCATCTCTGATCTTGATCCATATGATGTCTCGTGAGTAGTTTGTTTAGTTCTTGAGGACATGGGAGAAGTCATGTTGTTAGTAGTGGAATTGTGTTGAGGTATTATTCAATGGTTTAATATTTAAGTTGTGGTGGTATTCTTCTTGTGGTGTCATGTGAACATCGACTACATGATACTTTGCCATTTATGGGCCTAGGGTAATGCATTGTGTATGTGGCTACTAATTGTGGGGTTGCCGGAGTGACAGAAACCTGAACCCCCGTTAGGAAACCTTTACACAAGGGAGTGTAGGATCTCAGAGTTTAAGGCTGTGGTTAGGTTTTTATCTTAATTGCTTTTTATAGTTGTAGATTCTTGCAAGGGGTTTAATCACAAGTATGTATTAGTCCAAGTAAGGTCGGTACATTAGCACAGGTTCACCCACACAATACTTATAAAACCAAAGAAGATTAATCAGCTATATGAAACGAAAGCACTTGACAGTTGTTAGGGGGATGACCCCAGGTAGGGTCAAGATAAGTAAAAGGCGAGAGGAATGTTCATGATCAAGGCTGGATCTAGATATGATTCGGCCGAGTCATGTAGGAGTCAGCCGGATGAGGTCTGACTAACCCCGAATCAAGTGGTTAAGACTTGACTCGACCGACATATGAGATATGTTGGAGTAACATGGTCATGCATCTTAAGTGTAGGGTGAGGTCAAGACGAGTCATGCGAGGTGAGGCCGGGTCATGTGAAGCTTGTACAAGAAGGAGGAGGCAAGCTCCAAGGTCAAACCCTAGCCACTTTCTCTCTCTGGAATCTGCACAGTGCCAAGCGCTAGGGACAAGGATCAGAGCAGCAGAAGGAGGTCACGGAGGTGACAGTCCTCAGGCCCGAGGCTCGCATGTGGTGGACTCTGGGTCTTTGCCATCGATATAAGGGGGACATGGAAAGAGGTCCACCGAGTTACCACTTTGGGACACGCATATTCCACGAATATGCTGGTCCACATCAGTCCTAGAAGGCACCAGGTCATTCCTTTATAAGGAGGGACTGGGCGTCTAGAGGATGGGATCGATTCATTTTTCCTCATTGGGCACTAGTTGTAGATTCTTCTTCCTCTTGCTCATACAGCTCGAGGAGCAATTGTAGCTCCATTGGCGTTGAATAGAGATTGAGTTCTAGCATTCTTAGTGTAGAAACCACTACATCTTACCTCCCTGGATCCCACTAGCATCCATTGGCCCCCAACTTAAGCCTACCCATGGCATCTACCGTGCCACCACCACGACAGTTGGCGCCCACCGTGGGGCCTGCATCGGTGGTAGCTAGATTCAAGATCCGAACGGGAAAATTCATCAACAGAGGCGAGCGCGTCGTCTCCGGCTTAGTCGAGAGATTCGACATCTAGGACTATGTCAGCGACAACGCTGGCAGCTTCGGAGCGAGGCCACCCCCGCGCAACGGTATCTTTATCAACTTGGGCGCTCACAAGATCTAGTCGGCGTCGACATGTCTCGCGTCTACCCGCGCCGAGTCTTCCTCGTGGGAGACCCTCCCCTCAGTGCCGCGAGCGGTTAGCATAACACTCGCCCCACGGGCAACGTTGAGGTGATGATGACAACACCAACTCCAGCAGTAGGAGCAGGCGCCGGGCTAAGAAAGAACACGGCGATGGCATACCAGGCAGCGGTTAAGCCGGTAGCCGCGAAGCAGGCAGCAGCAAATCCATCAGTATCTAAAGCACCCGAGATGCAAGAGGTAACCCCCAAGGCACCAAGGGTAAGATGGCCACCTCTGGAGAGGCCGGAGAATATCTTGCAAGCAACCATAGACAACCTAACAACACATCACTACTAGGAAAAGGCCTATCAGTGGCGCACCATTTTGGGACTTCTGTGGCGCATATGGGATACGCCACTGTTATCTCGCCACTAAAGTTCAGTTTTGTGGCGCATATGGAAATGCGCCATAGAAGTCTGAAAAACTTCTGTGGCGCATATTGCCAAAATGCGCCACAGAAGTCCCGAACCAGATCTCAAACTTCTATGGCGCATTTAGCCAATATGCGCCACAGAAGTTTTTTTCGAATTTCAAAAAAAACCGGCCAGATCTGGCCGGAGGTGGTGCTCGCCGGAGTTGGGGGTCGCCGATGGAGGATAGAAGGAGGTTGCCGGTGGAGAAGAGGAGGAGGCCACTGGAGGAGGAGCTCGCCGGGATGGAGGATGGAGGTGGGAGAAGGAGGAGCTCGCCGGGGTGGAGGAGGAGGGAGGTGGGAGGAGGAGGAGCTCACTGGGGTGGAGGAGGGAAGAGCTCACCGGAGTGGAGGAGGGAGTAGCTCACCGGGGTGGTGGTGGAGGAGGAGGAGGAGGAGAAGCTGAGGAGAATGAGAGAAGAAGGTGAGGAGGGGAAGGGTGGAGGAGTGGAAGATTATAAGAGAGGGAGAAGGGGCGGGATTCAAATTTCGAATTTTGGCCAAGACTTCAGTGGCGCATATGGAAGAAATGCGCCACAGAAGTTTGTCCTCCTTCTTTATTTTTTTGCAAGAAAAAACGATCTTTTGGCCATAATTTTTTACTCTTTTCGAATTTTGAAAATCTAAATAATTGTAGGAAAAATGATCTTTTGTCCTCCTTTTCGAATTTTTGAATTTTACTCTTTTCGAATTTTTTTGTAGGTCGTTGCGAGTGGATGCAAAATCTCGTTCTCGTAATTTTGGTATATTATACGTATTTTTCCGACATCGTATGTAAAAGTTACGGCCGTTTTACCGTGGTATAAACTTTTTTTGCATAAAAAGTCGAAATGCATGTTTGTTAATTTTCCTACGAACTAGACCATATTACCTATCACTATGGGAAAGGATTTTATTTTTTGAAGTGTTTTTCATTTTCTATTATTTTTTGCAAGGCTAAAAAGGCGATCCACAAGGGGGGGAGGGGGATAGAATCTATTTTTCCAACTTCTGTGGCGCATGCCTCTATATGCGCCACATAAGATGAACTTGTGTGGCACATATGGTCATATGTGCCACAGAATGTTGGTCAGAGTACAGTCAATGATATTCTGTGGTAGGGTCCACCTGAGCTTTCTGTGGCGCATATGTCCATATGCGTCATAGAAGTTGGAACTTCTGTGGCGCATATGTGTGAAGACTTCTATGGCACATTTTCTGAAATGCGCCAATGGACAACTTTTGTGGCGCATGGTCAGAACCATGCGCCACAGAAGGTCTGTCTATCTATAGCTAGTTTCCTAGTAGTGCATGTAGCACCAATAGTCAACTCGACAAATGCACAGGCAGAACCAGAAGAGACTAGGTTGAGAATGTTAGAAGAGGCCAAGAAAGTATCTGTATGCGAGAATCCTTCAATAGGACCTTACGAGAGTATGCTAGGGAAAACAAGCTAGATACGACTCCCACATGAATATATGATCTAAGGATGAAAGGGAAGAACCTACTTAGTGATATTAATAAGGAACATGAGTCTCAGCAGGGTGATTCGGCTGACCCTAGGCTGCCGAGGTATAGTACCCTGGCAAAGAACCTCGAGGCGTGAATGCAGCCTCAAAGTTGGAGGGATTAACCGGGGAAGCCCGGTAGAGGCAGCAAGAAATAGTAAATGAGCTGGTACGCATAGCGAACCAGCAAAATGAGGAGATACTCAGAGCTAACCCGGTAAAGCCAGGGGGTTCATGCATGGTTCACTCGGCTGGAGCTGTCCCGACGTTATCAGCTGCCGCAGCATCCTCACCTAGAAATGGATTGCGAAAAGATAAAGCAGTAACCTCGGGAAAAAGGAACAAACAAATTGTTCCGTATGACCTGGCGGTGGTCGGAAAAGTCAATGAAAATAAAGGCAATGGAAGCCGAGGTAACAGCAGTGAAAGAAACCCTAGCCGTGGCAATAGAGAGCAGGGGAATCTCGGATGAGGGAACCCTGAGAATAATATCCCGACTGAAGGAAGACGGTACCACCCACATGATCATCAGCCGAGGCACGAACCTCGGCAGGGGAGAGATGCAGGACATGTTCTGCATAACCTGGCCCATGACAGATACAATGATGGTTATTCAGAAATGGAAAATGCCGGATTTATTGGGAAAAACCACTATGGGGTGGAAGAAAGAGCTGTGTACAAAAATTTACCGTCGAATGATGCAAGATTAAAATTGATAGGCTATATCGGTTCGAGTTATTGGAAGAGCAAGGTCCTCCTGGACCGACGTGTTTTGGACCCCAGATTATGGGTGAGCCACCTGTCCCAAACTTCCAGTTAGCAAGAGGCACAAAAACATAGAACAGAAGTACAAAACCACAAGATTGGTTGATTGACTATGCCACAACAGTGAAAATAGCAGGGGAAATTTGAGATGGGCTGTGAGATATGTGCCCCAGATGTTGGAGGGGCCGGCCAGGGTCTGGCTGAATAACTTACCCGCTGGCAGTATAAATTGCTGGCTGGACTTTGAGGAGATGTTTGTCAGTAACTTCACCAGTACATACAAGAGGCCGAATAGGCCTCAACAACTAGCAATGTGCAAACAGAGACCGAATGAGACTGATAGAGAATTCCTGACTCGATGCTACAACCTCAGAAACTCATGCGAAGGAGTAATTGAATCACAAGTGATTGCTTGGTTTGCACAAGGGTGCAGATACGGAATTGTGTTGTGGCAAAGGCTACAAAGAGATATGCCAACTATGTTAGCAGAGACAATCAGAATAGCAGATTCATATGCATTGGGTGATCCAACTCAACCTGAACTTATGTCGGTAGAACACCTTGAGCAGCAAGACCATTACACTCATGATGGTGCAGGATCATCCCAACGGAATGAGTTCTGAGGTAGGAGAAGAGATGATAGGCCGCATTACAGATACAGTTCGAATCAGGTTGCTGTAGTTGTTCAGGACCAGCCGGGTGCATGAAGCAATCAGCGCCAGAAGAACGGTCCTCAACAATGGACGTCAAGGAATGATGAGAAGAAACAATGGACTCCAGAACAGAAGAAACAATGGCAGGAGAGGCCGACACTATTAGGAAAATGGCTATAGGTAATCTACACATCCGTGGCGCACGTGCTAGTGGTGCCCCACGGGTAAAATAGGCGTGGCGCACTGCCCACAGGTGCCCTACGGCTAACTGCCGTAAGCGTGGCGCACATGGGGATGGTGCGCCACGCCTATTTGTGGGCTAGGGCACATGTGGCTGCAGCACACATACCCGTAGCGCACTAGGTTAAGGTGCACTACGGATGTGCAACTTAGCCGTAGGGCACTCCGGCCTAGTGCGCTACGGGGCTGTGTGTTGCAACAGCTGGGTCAACTTAGCCGTAGGGCACTCTGTCCTAGTGTCCTACGGCTAAGTGGCCTTCACCAACTCCACCACCCCCCCCCCCCCCCCGTGGATCGCCTTTTTAGGATTTATAAAAAATAAAAGAAAATGATAAACACTTCAAAAAATAAAATCATTTCATATGTAGGTAGGTAATGTGGTATAGTTTCTAGGAAAATTAACAAACATGACTTTCCACTTTTTCTGCAAAAAAAAGTCATGCCACGGTAAAATGGCCGTAACTTTTGCGTAGGATGTCGAAAAAAATCGTATAATATACCAAAATGACGAGAACGAGATTTCGCTTCCGCTCGCAACCACCTACGGTCGTTTAGCGATTAATTAGATTTTCAAAATTCGAAAAGAGTAAAAAGTTACGGTCAACAGACCGTTTTTTCCTGCAGAAAAAAAATAGAGAGCAACTTACCCGTAGCGCACCACCACCTAGTGCGCTACGAGTTAGTTAGGCGGGATTCAAAATTTGAATCCCCACCCCGCCCACCTACCCCTATTCCCTCCCTCTTCTCCTTTTCATTCTCCTCCCTCCTCCTTTTCCTTCTCTCTTCTCCTCCTCCTTTTCCTTCTCTCTCCTCCTCCTCCTCCTCCTCCTCCTCCTCCTTTCCTTCTCCTCCTTCCCTTGCACTGACGACAGCGATGGTGGCCTTCTCCTCCTCCTTGCTCCGGCATCCTCCTCTCCTTGTAGTGACGATGGCGATGGCGGCGGCGACCTTCTCCTCCCCCTTGCAGTCACGACGGCGATGACCTCCTTCCTTGCGACCTCCTCCTCCTTGCAGTCACGAAGAGCGACGACGAGATCCGCAGACCGCCGACGACCTCCTTCTCCTTGCGGCGACCTCCTCCCTTCTCCAACCACACCTCCTTCTCCCTCTCTTCCTCGATGCCGGCGACGAGTAGCACGGCCACGGCTTCCCGCACCTCCCTGCGGTGGTAGGTCGTGGCCACGGCCACCATGCTCCAGCGAGGCGACATGACGGCGGCGATGCGGACCTAATTGCTTTTGCAATTCAAAACGAGGGTGCTTTTTGCATTTTTTTGACTTTTGAAAAAAACATCCGTGGCGCACCTGTACCCCTACCCGTGGCGCACCTGGTAGTGCGCCACACCTATCCCCATATAACGGTAGCGCACCAGGGTAGTGCGCTACGGGCACTTTTTAGCCGCAGCGTACGCTTAGTGGCGCACCACTAGTGCGCCACGGATGGGCTTTTTAGGTGCGCCACGAATAGTCCTTTTCCTAGTAGTGCGAAGTACACATTTGAGTCAATGTTGTATCAATCGTGTAATTTTCACACACCTAACCCGGCAAAACCATCCAACCACACAACTCGTAAATGTGCTTGGATGAAGAGTGCAATGAGAAACCCGGCAGCAATGCAAGCGCCACAACGGCAACCACACCACCCACAACAGCCACAGCTTACAGGAGGAAATGCACAACAATTGATGTTACCTCCACCACCTCCGAGGTATGAGAATCAAGACCGGAGGGATGCAGTTCACCATGTGGTAAATCAAATCCAAGATGGCAGAGGAAACCCCAGAAATAATGGACGCAATTATTACAGGGAGCACCACCAGTCATACTGTGTATTCACCATGCAACAGCAAGACAGGTAGAGCATACAACACCGACTCATGGAAGTAAATACAGTTATGGCAGCAATTCTGAGGTATATGCCATGGTCTGATCAAGAGATAACTTGGAACATTACGGATCATCCCAAGATCATGCCGAATCCCGGGTCATATGCCCTGGTGCTAGACCCAACATTTGTCGGGCCCAATATCAATATGAAATTCTCAAAAGTGCTGATAGATAATGGAAGCAGCATCAACATTATGTACAAGGATACAATGCATAAGGTTGGCATATCTCCGAATATGCTACAATCGACCAAGACAACCTTTCATGGGATAGTGCCCGGACTCTCCTGCGAGCCCATTGGGAAGGTTCGAGTAGACGTCTTATTCGGTAAAAGGGAGAATTGCACAGCTGAGAATTTGGAATTCGATGTAGAGGTCCTAACCTGATAAGGTAGAGATCCCTGTGTTTACAATGCTAGTCCCTGGATCAATAGCTAGCATCCACAGTTTAAGATGTAATATCAAGAAACAAAGGTCATAATACAACTTTATAACTAGGAATAAAATAATTCATTACATCTTGCATAGCTCATTTGGTTACCTCATTACAATGCAGCAGAAATAACTATATATCATGGAGTCATTCATCTTCAAAGTGCCACAGGAAATCATGTTGGTTGTAGACTTGTAATCCTATTCAACACACTTCACTAACATCAAACAAACCTGCAACATAATAAGTTACAACCACAAGGGTCAATACATTTGAATTGTATTGGCAAGTGATACTATTGTAGAATAGTGGTATCTATCATCTATATGCATTTGGCTAAGTGGAGCTTAGGCTTGCTTTGATAAAAATATATTTTCCTTATCATTTGAAAACACTAAGTTTTTATTTGTCAAAATCACCCAAGGAACACAAGTGTGATACCAAGGTTGCCCAGTCACTAGGCCTTATGTAACCACTGGTCCTTTTGAAGGGTTCGCAGCATAGAAAACAAAAAAATTCCTACGATGGGAACTATGTACCAAGATCTATCTACTAGATACAAACAACGGGCGGATGTATATCCGTAGAGAACATACCCTTGAAGACCGACAAAGCTTAACGAGTTCAACTCGTGGTTGATGTAGACGATCTCTTGCCGATCTCAAGATCGAGAGGAAGTCCTAGCGCCGCAAAGCAGCAGCGCATCCGTGCTCGCACACACGTACAAGACACCGAGCAACCTCCGCCTCCTCGCTCCAACGATGCAGCGGAAGCACAACCCTTTCTTGCCAAATAGCCACCGGGAACATGTATCTCGCTAGTCCGAGACCATGGGGAATAAATTCTAGAGGAGGAGAGAGATCCTTCACGAGGAGGTGTGAGAGACAAGTGAGAGGAGGGGCTCCTTTTATAGGAGGTGGGGGGCACCCAAGGGGGTGGCCTCCGGCCATGGGGTCTGCCCCCTTCCCTCCTTCATTCATGTGGGTGGACACTCCACTCACAAAATGGCCCTTCAATTTTCTCCACTAAAAAATCCACTCAAATTCCCATTAAATTTCCACCAAATTTAATGCAAACTCTCATTAAATAAAACTCTTTTATTTTATTCAGAATTTTGTCAATTACTTTAATGACAAACATTCACAAATAACCCCTTGCTAGAATTCAATTTCACATGCATAACCACTTTATGCAATTTCACCCGAAAACCTCTTTCGGTATCTAGTGAAATAAATTCCTGCGCTTGTTTATTCTTTCGGGATGAAACATTTGCTCCAACTGGATGCCAGTGTCCCTTAAGTGTGTCGCCCTATGGTTCCCGAATAATGCGGACATGATCGAGACCCTTCTCCGATCAATAATCAGTAGCGGGACCTGGAGATCCATACTGACTCCCACACATTCAACGATGACTTTTCTTGTGATCGTCGGAACCTTTTACGCTTGTATCTTAATCCCTTTGTTTCACGATATATTACATGTCCGAGATTCGATCATCGGTATCTCCATACCTAGTTTGATCTCGCATCGACATGCACTCTTTTCTCGTTCCCGTGATATAACATTCTAGTGATCAAATCACTTGCTTGCAAGCTAACCAATGTGATATCACCGAGAGGGCCCAGAGCATATCTATCCGTCATCGGGATGAACAAATTCCACTCTTGATCCATGATTCTAAACATAACACTTTAGTAGCTTTGAATCCATCTTTATAATCACCCAATTACGGAGTGACGTTTGATGTCAACAAGAAACTCTTCCGCTGTTAGTGATTGGCATGATCTCATGGTCTAAGGATTAGGACTACTTTGTAGTTTGTTTATAGCAATATAAACTCAATGACTTTGATCGTAATGCTATACTTCGGATGAATGTTCATCACACCATTACACTAATGTTGTGATCTCGTTATTAACAACATCCAATGTCTATGATCAGAAAACTGTGATCATCTTGTTAATCAACGAACTAGTTTATGAGAGAGGCATAACTAGGAACTTTCTGTTTGTTTATTAAACACACATGTATTAACGTTTCCGTATTAATAAAATTATAGCATGCAAAATAAACATCTATCATATACTTGGAATACACATAATAAACATTTTATTATTGCCTCTCAGGGCATATTCCCTTCAGTCTCCCACTTGCACTAGAGACAATAATCTAGTTACATTGTGATGTATCTAACACCCATGGAGTTCTGGTGTAGATCATGTTTTGCTCTAGGGAGAGTTTTAGTCAACGGATTTGCTACATTGAGATCCGTATGTACTTTACAAATCTTTATATCTCCATCCTTGACATGTTCGCGGATGGAGTGAAACCGGCGCTTAATATGCTTGGAATGCTTGTGAGACCTTGGCTCTTTGGCATTGGCAATGGAACCATTGTTGTCACAATAGATCACCATTGGGTCCAACACGTTTGCAACCACACCTAGTTCGGATATGAACTCCTTCATCCAAACTGCTTCCTGAGCCACTTTTGAAGCAGCAACATATTCGGCCTCCATTGTTTATCCTGCCACCACAGGTTGTTTGGAGCTCCTGCAACTAACCGCTCCGCCATTCATGAGAAATACGTATCTGGATTGAGACTTAGAGTCATCCGGATCGGTGTCAAAGCTAGCGTCGACATAACACTTAGCGACGAGCTCTTCTTCACCTCCGTATACAAGAAACATATCCTTAGTTCTTCGCAAGTACTTAAGGATATTCTTGACCGCTTTCTAGTGTTCTGAACCTGGATCCGATTGGTACCTACTAGTCAAACTAATAGCATGTGCCACATCCGGTCTTGTACATAGCATGGCGTATTATAGAGCCTATGGCTGAAGCATAGGGACCTTGTCCATTATCTCTCTTTCTTCCATGAGCCGGACTTTGAGTCTTACTCAATGTCGTGCCTTGTGTCATAGGTAAGAACCCTTCTTACTATCTTCCATTTTAAACTTCTTTAAAATCTTATCAAGGTATGTACTTTGCGATAGCCCTATTAGGAGCCTAGATCTATCTCTATAGATCTTTATGCCTAATATGTATGACACTTCACCTAGGTCCTTCAATGAAAATTTGCTGTTTAGATAACTTTTAACACTGTTTAAAAGATCTATATCATTTCCGATCAATAATATCTCATCCACATATAATATCAGAAATGCCACATTGCTCCCACTCACTTTCTTGTAAATACAATCTTCTCCATAAGTTTGGACAAATCCAAACTCTTTGATCACCTCATCAAAGTGGAGATTCCAACTTCGTGATGCTTGCTTCAATCCATAGATGGATCGCTGAAGCTTGCACACCTTGTTAGCATCCTTAGGATCGACAAAACCCTTTGGTTGTATCATATACAACTCTTCTTCAATATTACCATTGCAAAACGCGGTTTTGACATCCATCTGCCATATCTCATAATCGAAATATGCAGCAATTGCTAACATAATCCTAACTGACTTTAGCATCGCTACGGGAGAGAATGTCTCATCGTAGTCAACTCCTTGAATTTTTCGAAACCCCTTTGCGACAAGTCGAGCTTTATAGACGGTTACATTACCATCAGCATCAGTTTTCCTTTTGAAAATCCATTTGTTCTCCACGTCCTTTCGGTCGTGAGGTAAGTCCACCAAGTTCCAAACTTGATTTTCATACATGGATTCCATCTCGGATTTCATGGCTTCTAACCATTTGTTCGAATCCGGGATCATCATCTCTTCTTCATACGTCGCAGGGTCATCATTTTCATCAACCATGAAATTCATGACAGGATTTCTGTACAGCTCGGGAGCTGCACGCGTCCTGCTAGACCTGTGAGGTTTGGTAGTACTCTCTTTTGGAGTTTCATGATCATTATCATTAGTTCCCTCTTCAACATGTGAAGCTAACTCCGGAACAACTTCCGGCGCTGTGCTACTCGCCATACTTTGAAGAGAAGGTTCAATAACCTCTTCGAGTTCTACCTTCCGACTACTCACACCTTTCGCGAGAAACTCTTTCTCTAGAAAGGATCCATTCTTGGCAACAAAAACCTTGCCCTCGGATCTGTGATAGAAGGAATACCCAATAGTTTCCTTAGGGTATCCTATGAGGACGCATTTTTCCGTTTTGGGTTCGAGTTTATCCGGTTGAAGTTTCTTCACATAAACATCACATCCCCAAACTTTAAGAAATGACAGCTTAGGTTTGTTTCCAAACCACAATTCATACGATGTCTTTTCAACGGATTTAGATGGTGCCCGATTTAAAGTGAATGCAGCAGTTTCTAGTGCATAGCCCCAAAATGACAACGGCAAGTCCGGTGAGACATCATAGATCAAACCATATCTAATAAAGTATGATTACGACGTTCACACACCATTTCTCTGGTGTTCCAAGCGTGTGAGTTGTGAAACAATTCAACACTCTTTCATGTGAGTGCTAAACTTGTAACTTAGATACTCACCTCCACGGTCGGACCGTAGAAATTTGATCATTCTATTACGATGATTTTCCACTTCATTCTGAAATTCCTTGAACTTTTCAAAGGTTTCAGACTTGTGTTTCATCAAGTAGATATAACCGTATCTACTCAAATCATCCGTGAAAGTAACAAAATAACGATATCCACCTCATGACACACTCATTGGACCACATACATCAGAATGTATGATTTCCAATAAATCTGTCGCCCGTTCCATTGAACCAGAAAACGGCGTTCTAGTCATCTTGGCCATAAGGCATGGCTCACATGTATCAAATGATTCAAAATCAAGTGATTCCAAAATTCCATCTGAATGGAGCTTCTTCATGCGTTTAACGCCAATATGACCTAGACGGCAGTGCCACATATATGCGGATATATCATCATTTAGTTTAATCCTTTTAGCATCAACATTATGAATATGTGTAACATTATTATCGAGATCTAAAAGAAATAAACCATTCATCATCGTTGCATGACCGTAAAAGATTTCATTTATATAAATGGAACAACCATTGTTCTCAGATTTAAATGAATAACCACTTCGCATCAAACACGATCCAGATACAATGTTCATGCTCAGTGCAACACCAGATAACAATTATTCAAGTTTATAACTAATCCCGATGGCAAATGGAGAGGCAGCGTTCCGACGGCGATCACATCAACGCTTGATCCATTGCCGACACGCATCTTGACCTCACCCCTTGCTAGCGGTCGCTTGTTCCGCAGCCCGATTTGAGTTACAAATATTAGCAATCGAATCTGGTATCAAATACCCGGTGCTCGAGCACTAGTCAAGTACACATCAATAACATGTATATCATATATACCTTTGTTTGCCTTGTCGGCCTTCTTGTCTGCCAAATACTTGGGGCAGTTGCGCTTCCAGTGGCCAGTCCCCTTATAATAGTAGCACTCGGTATCAGACTTAGGTCCAACTCGGGGTTTCTTTTTCAGCACAAAACCTTGCGGCCCTTACTTCCCTTCCGTTTTCCCTTCTTGTCTTTCTTGAAACCAGTGTTCCTATTGATCATCAACACTTGATGTTCCTTTTTGATCTCCACTTCTGCAGTTTTAAGCATTGAAAGAAGCTCGGGGAGAGACTTCTTCATGCCTTGCATATTATAGTTCATCACGAAGCTCTTATAGCTACGTGGCAGACACTGCAGAACACTATGGATGCCTAAGTCAATGGGAATCGATATTCCCAAGGACACAAGCTTATCGGCATAACCCGACATATTGAGTACATGCTCACTAACAGAGTTGTGCTCTTCCATCATGCAGCTAAAGAACTTTTCTGAAGCGTTGTATCTCTCTACAGCAGCATGTGTGTCGAAAATCATTTTCAACTCACCCATTGTATCAAATGCATTGCCGTTTTCGAAATGCTTTCGAAGTTCCGGCTCTAGCCCATACAATATGCCGCAATGAACTAAGTTGTGGTCCTCCTGACGAGTCTGATAGACATTCTTCTCCTCATTAGGGGCATCATCAAAAGGTGGGGGGCCTAGTGGCGCTTCTAGCACGTATTGCTTTTGTGCAGCAGAGAGGAGAATCCTCAAATTCATAGCCCATTCGGTAAAGTTGCTACCGTTCGTTGAAAGTTTCTCTTTCTCCATGAACACATTGAAATTAAAAGCAGGTGGTGCCATCTACAACAGAATTTGTAAAGTTTAGACTAAGTTTATGATAGATTGAGTTCAACTAATCCATATTATGAATGAACTCCCACTCAAAAATGACATCCCTCGTGCCTTTTTGGTGATTACATGAACCAAATCCACCAAGCCCGAGTCGGTGTAGCTTCAAAGGCAAGCATCAAATGGGCATCATATCTACCATATGACTCATGCTTAACCTTTCGGTCTGTGTTCCGAGGCCATGTCTGTACATGCTAGGCTCGCCAAGTTAAAACCTTAGTATTCGCATGTGTAACTGTTTTACACCCGAAATATGGTCGTGGATCCAAGAACACCCGATCATCACGTGATGTCTTGGGCGACGAAAACATAATAGGTGCATACTAAAGGAAGAACACATTCTTATCTTGATATTTAAATGAGGGATCATCTTATTATGCTAACAAAGCGCTAAACAAGAAATATAAGATGCTATCAAACATCACATGTTTATTAGTGAAATGATATGGTTCCCGCATATGATCTTATCATGTGCATCATGGTATGATCACTATCATACCTATATGTGTAAGTCCAAGGTCTATGGAGATTACACGTTATGTATGTTGTAAGAGTATCATCTCATACTTCTACTTACAACATCACCATATCATAACACTAGCCCAGCAACAATCTAAACTAGACGCCTCTAATTTATCCATTGCAAGTTTTACGTGGCTTAGGGCTTTCGAGATAGAACCGTTTCTTACCTACGAACATGAACCACAATGAGGATAACCAAATTATTGACAACTCGTTGCAAAATAGATATTGACTATAGTAGGAGAGACAGACACCCGCTAGCCACGTATGCAAACTAGTTGCATGTCAAGCGTGGAACAAGTCTCATGTGCGAGGACATGTAAAGTTTGTCCGGGCCGCTTCATCCCACTATGCCACCAATATCCAAAATTACAACTAAGGAGAAACAACATGATCATCATCGCCCACATACTCATATGTGTACTACCCGTGTAAAGCATCTACGCATAGATCCGGCTCTGATACCACTGAAGGGTTCGCAACATAGAAAACAAAAATTTTCCTACGATGGAAACTATGTACCAAGATCTATATACTAGATACAAACAACGGGCGGATGTATATCCGTAGAGAACATACCCTTGAAGACCAACAAAGCTTAACGAGTTCAACTCGTGGTTGATGTAGACGATCTCTTGCCGATCTCAAGATGGAGAGGAAGTCCTAGCACCGCAATGCAGCAGCGCATCCGTGCTCGCACACACGTACAAGACACCGAGCAACTTCAGCCTCCTAGCTCCAGCGATTCAGTGGAAGCACAACCCTTTCTTGCCGAATAGCCACCAGGAACATGTATCTCGCTAGTCCGAGACCATGGGGAATAAATTCTAGAGGGGGAGAGAGATCCTTCACGAGGAGGTGTGAGAGACAAGTGAGAGGAGGGGCTACTTTTATAGGAGGAGGTGGGGGCACCCAAGGGGGTGGCCGCCGGCCATGGGGGCTTCCCCCTCCCCTCCTTCATTCATGTGGGTGGACACTCCACTCACAAAATGGCCCTTCAATTTTCTCCACTCAAAAATCCACTCAAATTCCCATTAAATTTCCACCAAATTTAATGCAAACTCTAATTAAATAAAACTCTTTTATTTTATTCTGAATTTTGTCAATTAATTTAATGACAAACATTCACAAATAACCCCTTGCTAGAATTCCATTTCACATGCATAACCACTTTATGCCATTTCACCCAAAAACCTATTTCAGTATCTAGTGAAATAAATTCCTGCGCTTGTTTATTCTTTCGGCATGAAACATTTGCTCCAACTGGATGCCAGTGTCCCTTAAGTGTGTCGCCCTATGGTTCCCGAATAATGCGGACATGATCGAGACCCTTCTCCGATCAATAATCGAGCGGACCTGAGATCCATCTTGACTCCCACATTCAACGATGACTTTTCTTGTGATCGTCGGAACCTTTTACGCTTGTATCTTAATCCCTTTGTTTCACGATATATTACATGTCCGAGATTCGATCATCGGTATCTCCATACCTAGTTTGATCTCACATCGACATGCACTCTTTTCTCGTTCCCGTGATATAACATTCTAGTGATCAAATCACTTGCTTGCAAGCTAACCAATGTGATATCACCGAGAGGGCCCAGAGCATATCTATCCGTCATCGGGATGAACAAATTCCACTCTTGATCCATGATTCTAAACATAACACTTTAGTAGCTTTGAAGCCATCTTTATAATCACCCAATTACGGAGTGACGTTTGATGTCAACAAGAAACTCTTCCGCTGTTAGTGATTGGCATGATCTCATGGTCTAAGGATTAGGACTACTTTGTAGTTTGTTTATAGCAATATAAACTCAATGAATTTGATCGTAATGCTATACTTCGGATGAATGTTCATCACACCATTACACTAATGTTGTGATCTCGTTATTAACAACATCCAATGTCTATGATCAGAAAACTGTGATCATCTTGTTAATCAACGAACTAGTTTATGAGAGAGGCATAACTAGGAACTTTCTGTTTGTTTATTAAACACACATGTATTAACGTTTCCGTATTAATAAAATTATAGCATGCAAAATAAACATCTATCATATACTTGGAATACACATAATAAACATTTTATTATTGCCTCTCGTGGCATATTCCCTTCAGTCCCACTTGCACTAGAGACAATAATCTAGTTACATTGTGATGTATCTAACACCCATGGAGTTCTGGTGTAGATCATGTTTTGCTCTAGGGAGAGTTTTAGTCAACGGATTTGCTACATTGAGATCCGTATGTACTTTACAAATCTTTATATCTCCATCCTTGACATGTTCGCGGATGGAGTGAAACCGGCGCTTAATATGCTTGGAATGCTTGTGAGACCTTGGCTCTTTGGCATTGGCAATGGAACCATTGTTGTCACAATAGATCACCATTGGGTCCAACACGTTTGCAACCACACCTAGTTCGGATATGAACTCCTTCATCCAAACTGCTTCCTGAGCCACTTTTGAAGCAGCAACATATTCGGCCTCCATTGTTTATCCTGCCACCACAGGTTGTTTGGAGCTCCTGCAACTAACCGCTCCGCCATTCATGAGAAATACGTATCTGGATTGAGACTTAGAGTCATCCGGATCGGTGTCAAAGCTAGCGTCGACATAACACTTAGCGACGAGCTCTTCTTCACCTCCGTATACAAGAAACATATCCTTAGTTCTTCGCAAGTACTTAAGGATATTCTTGACCGCTTTCTAGTGTTCTGAACCTGGATCCGATTGGTACCTACTAGTCAAACTAATAGCATGTGCCACATCCGGTCTTGTACATAGCATGGCGTACATTATAGAGCCTATGGCTGAAGCATAGGGGACCTTGTCCATTATCTCTCTTTCTTCCGCCGAAGCCGGACTTTGAGTCTTACTCAATGTCGTGCCTTGTGTCATAGGTAAGAACCCTTCTTACTATCTTCCATTTTAAACTTCTTTAAAATCTTATCAAGGTATGTACTTTGCGATAGCCCTATTAGGAGCCTAGATCTATCTCTATAGATCTTTATGCCTAATATGTATGACACTTCACCTAGGTCCTTCAATGAAAATTTGCTGTTTAGATAACTTTTAACACTGTTTAAAAGATCTATATCATTTCCGATCAATAATATCTCATCCACATATAATATCAGAAATGCCACATTGCTCCCACTCACTTTCTTGTAAATACAATCTTCTCCATAAGTTTGGACAAATCCAAACTCTTTGATCACCTCATCAAAGTGGAGATTCCAACTTCATGATGCTTGCTTCAATCCATAGATGGATCGCTGAAGCTTGCACACCTTGTTAGCATCCTTAGGATCGACAAAACCCTTTGGTTGTATCATATACAACTCTTCTTCAATATTACCATTGCAAAACGCGGTTTTGACATCCATCTGCCATATCTCATAATCAAAATATGCAGCAATTGCTAACATAATCCTAACTGACTTTAGCATCGCTACGGGAGAGAATGTCTCATCGTAGTCAACTCCTTGAATTTGTCGAAACCCCTTTGCGACAATTCGAGCTTTATAGACGGTTACATTACCATCAGCATCAGTTTTCCTTTTGAAAATCCATTTGTTCTCCACGTCCTTTCGGTCGTGAGGTAAGTCCACCAAGTTCCAAACTTGATTTTCATACATGGATTCCATCTCGGATTTCATGGCTTCTAACCATTTGTTCGAATCCGGGATCATCATCTCTTCTTCATACGTCGCAGGGTCATCATTTTCATCAACCATGAAATTCATGACAGGATTTCTGTCTGCTCGAGCTGCCGTCTGCTAGACCTGTGAGGTTCGGTAGTACTCTCTTTTGGAGTTTCATGATCATTATCATTAGTTCCCTCTTAAACATGTGAAGCTAACTCCGGAACAACTTCCGGCGCTGTGCTACTCGCCATACTTTGAAGAGAAGGTTCAATAACCTCTTCGAGTTCTACCTTCCGACTACTCACACCTTTCGCGAGAAACTCTTTCTCTAGAAAGGATCCATTCTTGGCAACAAAAACCTTGCCCTCGGATCTGTGATAGAAGGAATACCCAATAGTTTCCTTAGGGTATCCTATGAGGACGCATTTTTCCGCTTTGGGTTCGAGTTTATCCGGTTGAAGTTTCTTCACATAAACATCGCATCCCCAAACTTTAAGAAATGACAGCTTAGGTTTGTTTCCAAACCACAATTCATACGATGTCTTTTCAACGGATTTAGATGGTGCCCGATTTAAAGTGAATGCAGCAGTTTCTAGTGCATAGCCCCAAAATGACAACGGCAAGTCCGTCAGAGACATCATAGATCAAACCATATCTAATAAAGTATGATTACGACGTTCCGACACACCATTTCTCTGTGGTGTTCCGGCATGTGTGAGTTGTGAAACAATTCAACACTCTTTCATGTGAGTGCTAAACTTGTAACTTAGATACTCACCTCCACGGTCGGACCGTAGAAATTTGATCATTCTATTACGATGATTTTCCACTTCATTCTGAAATTCCTTGAACTTTTCAAAGGTTTCAGACTTGTGTTTCATCAAGTAGATATAACCGTATCTACTCAAATCATCCGTGAAAGTAACAAAATAACGATATCCACCTCGCGCCGACACACTCATTGGACCACATACATCAGAATGTATGATTTCCAATAAATCTGTCGCCCGTTCCATTGAACCAGAAAACGGCGTTCTAGTCATCTTGGCCATAAGGCATGGCTCACATGTATCAAATGATTCAAAATCAAGTGATTCCAAAATTCCATCTGAATGGAGCTTCTTCATGCGTTTAACGCCAATATGACCTAGACGGCAGTGCCACATATATGCGGATATATCATCATTTAGTTTAATCCTTTTAGCATCAACATTATGAATATGTGTAACATTATTATCGAGATCTAAAAGAAATAAACCATTCATCATCGTTGCATGACCGTAAAAGATTTCATTTATATAAATGGAACAACCATTGTTCTCAGATTTAAATGAATAACCACTTCGCATCAAACACGATCCAGATACAATGTTCATGCTCAGTGCAACACCAGATAACAATTATTCAAGTTTATAACTAATCCCGATGGCAAATGGAGAGGCAGCGTTCCGACGGCGATCACATCAACGCTTGATCCATTGCCGACACGCATCTTGACCTCACCCCTTGCTAGCGGTCGCTTGTTCCGCAGCCCCTGATTTGAGTTACAAATATTAGCAACTGAACTGGTATCAAATACCCAGGTGCTACTGGGAGCACTAGTCAAGTACACATCAATAACATGTATATCATATATACCTTTGTTTGCCTTGTCGGCCTTCTTGTCTGCCAAATACTTGGGGCAGTTGCGCTTCCAGTGGCCAGTCCCCTTATAATAGTAGCACTCGGTATCAGACTTAGGTCCAACTCGGGGTTTCTTTTCAGGCACAGCAACCGGCTTGCGGCCCTTACTTCCCTTCCGTTTTCCCTTCTTGTCTTTCTTGAAACCAGTGTTCCTATTGATCATCAACACTTGATGTTCCTTTTTGATCTCCACTTCTGCAGTTTTAAGCATTGACAGAAGCTCGGGGAGAGACTTCTTCATGCCTTGCATATTATAGTTCATCACGAAGCTCTTATAGCTACGTGGCAGACACTGCAGAACACTATGGATGCCTAAGTCAATGGGAATCGATATTCCCAAGGACACAAGCTTATCGGCATAACCCGACATCTTGAGTACATGCTCACTAACAGAGCTGTGCTCTTCCATCATGCAGCTAAAGAACTTTTCTGAAGCGTTGTAGCTCTCTACAGCAGCATGTGTGTCGAAAATCATTTTCAACTCACCCATTGTATCAAATGCATTGCCGTTTTCGAAATGCTTTCGAAGTTCCGGCTCTAGCCCATACAATATGCCGCAATGAACTAAGTTGTGGTCCTCCTGACGAGTCTGATAGACATTCTTCTCCTCATTAGGGGCATCATCAAAAGGTGGGGGGCCTAGTGGCGCTTCTAGCACGTATTGCTTTTGTGCAGCAGAGAGGAGAATCCTCAAATTCATAGCCCATTCGGTAAAGTTGCTACCGTTCATTGAAAGTTTCTCTTTCTCCATGAACACATTGAAATTAAAAGCAGGTGGTGCCATCTACAACAGAATTTGTAAAGTTTAGACTAAGTTTATGATAGATTGAGTTCAACTAATCCATATTATGAATGAACTCCCACTCAAAAATGACATCCCTCGTGCCTTTTTGGTGATTACATGAACCAAATCCACCAAGCCCGAGTCGGTGTAGCTTCAAAGGCAAGCATCAAATGGGCATCATATCTACCATATGACTCATGCTTAACCTTTCGGTCTGTGTTCCGAGGCCATGTCTGTACATGCTAGGCTCGCCAAGTTAAAACCTTAGTATTCGCATGTGTAACTGTTTTACACCCGAAATATGGTCGTGGATCCAAGAACACCCGATCATCACGTGATGTCTTGGGCGACGAAAACATAATAGGTGCATACTAAAGGAAGAACACATTCTTATCTTGATATTTAAATGAGGGATCATCTTATTATGCTAACAAAGCGCTAAACAAGCAATATAAGATGCTATCAAACATCACATGTTTATTAGTGAAATGATATGGTTCCCGCATATGATCTTATCATGTGCATCATGGTATGATCACTATCATACCTATATGTGTAAGTCCAAGGTCTATGGAGATTACACGTTATGTATGTTGTAAGAGTATCATCTCATACTTCTACTTACAACATCACCATATCATAACACTAGCCCAGCAACAATCTAAACTAGACGCCTCTAATTTATCCATTGCAAGTTTTACGTGGCTTAGGGCTTTCGAGATAGAACCGTTCTTACCTACGAACATGAACCACAATGAGGATAACCAAATTATTGACAACTCGTTGCAAAATAGATATTGACTATAGTAGGAGAGACAGACACCCGCTAGCCACGTATGCAAACTAGTTGCATGTCAAGCGTGGAACAAGTCTCATGTGCGAGGACATGTAAAGTTTGTCCGGGCCGCTTCATCCCACTATGCCACCAATATCCAAAATTACAACTAAGGAGAAACAACATGATCATCATCGCCCACATACTCATATGTGTACTACCCGTGTAAAGCATCTACGCATAGATCCGGCTCTGATACCACTGAAGGGTTCGCAACATAGAAAACAAAAATTTTCCTACGATGGAAACTATGTACCAAGATCTATATACTAGATACAAACAACGGGCGGATGTATATCCGTAGAGAACATACCCTTGAAGACCAACAAAGCTTAACGAGTTCAACTCGTGGTTGATGTAGACGATCTCTTGCCGATCTCAAGATGGAGAGGAAGTCCTAGCACCGCAATGCAGCAGCGCATCCGTGCTCGCACACACGTACAAGACACCGAGCAACTTCCGCCTCCTCGCTCCAGCGATGCAGTGGAAGCACAACCCTTTCTTGCCGAATAGCCACCAGGAACATGTATCTCGCTAGTCCGAGACCATGGGGAATAAATTCTAGAGGGGGAGAGAGATCCTTCACGAGGAGGTGTGAGAGACAAGTGAGAGGAGGGGCTACTTTTATAGGAGGAGGTGGGGGCACCCAAGGGGGTGGCCGCCGGCCATGGGGGCTTCCCCCTCCCCTCCTTCATTCATGTGGGTGGACACTCCACTCACAAAATGGCCCTTCAATTTTCTCCACTCAAAAATCCACTCAAATTCCCATTAAATTTCCACCAAATTTAATGCAAACTCTAATTAAATAAAACTCTTTTATTTTATTCTGAATTTTTTCAATTAATTTAATGACAAACATTCACAAATAACCCCTTGCTAGAATTCCATTTCACATGCATAACCACTTTATGCAATTTCACCCAAAAACCTATTTCAGTATCTAGTGAAATAAATTCCTGCGCTTGTTTATTCTTTCGGCATGAAACATTTGCTCCAACTTGATGCCAGTGTCCCTTAAGTGTGTCAGCCTACGGTTCGCAAATAATGTGGACATGATCGAGACCCTTCTCCAATCAATAATCAGTAGCGGGACCTGGAGATCCATACTGACTCCCACACATTCAACGATGACTTTTCCTGTGATCGTCGGAACCTTTTACGCTTGTATATTAATCCCTTTGTTTCATGATATATTACATGTCCTAGATTCGATCATCGGTATCTCCATACCTAGTTTGATCTCGTTACTGACATGCACTCTTTTCTCGTTCCCGTGATATAACATTCTAGTGATCAAATCACATGCTTGCAAGCTAACCAATGTGATATCACCGAGAGGGCCCATAGCATATCTATCCGTCATCGGGATGAACAAATTCCACTCTTGATCCATTATTCTCAACATAACACTTTAGTAGCTTTTGAGCCATCTTTATAATCACCCAGTTACGGAGTGGCGTTTGATGTCAACAAGAAACTCTTCCGCTGTTAGTGATTGGCATGATCTCATGGTCTAAGGATTAGGACTACTTCATAGTTTGTTTATAGCAATATAAACTCAATGGCTTTGATCATAATGCTATACTTCGGATGAATGTTCATCACACCATTACACTAATGTTGTGATCTCGTTATTAACAACATCCAATGTCTATGATCAGGAAACTGTGATCATCTTGTTAATCAACGAACTAGTTTATGAGAGAGGCATAACTAGGAACTTTCTGTTTGTTTATTAAACACACATGTATTAACGTTTCCGTATTAATACAGTTATAGCATGCAAAATAAACATCTATCATATACTTGGAATACACATAATAAACATTTTATTATTGCCTCTTAGGGCATATTCCCTTCACCTTTGCCCTTGTTCAACCACAAGTTTTTAACTTAGAAGTTGGGATCAAGAGATCCTTGATAGCTTCCATGTCTTGATGCTCAAAATTGTCCATTGTCGGGGACACGACTAAGTACTTAGATTTTACTCTCTCGAGAGGTGGTGCACTTTCCCCACAAGACTCGACATGCATCAAGACAAGATCTTTCAGAAGCCTTCCCTTAGACCAAATGGACGCGTTCCAAACCTATCACCCCCTACCACATTCTGTCCATCTGGCTAAGTTATCGCAAGCTATATCATCCAGGCAGAGCCCATAATGCCATGTGGCTGCACTTGAAGCTTCTCAACATTTGACATCTCAAATTTCTTTGTTCCTGGGTGACTTTCCACAAGTGTGATACACAAGTTTTCGCCAGTTTACTGGCCCTGTGTAACCACTCAACATAAATCCATTCCACCCAGGTGATTCATTCACATAGTTTTTTATTAAACAAAACATAAGTCATAGACTTAGAAATATTTCATAGCATGAATATAATCCACCCTTGTTTTCTACTATCTAGGCTAAGCATAATAGTAGCAAGAATCTTAACTTAGGGAAAATTCTACTAAGGCATCATCTACTAGGATTTCCCATGGCATAGTATACTTAGTAAAAATTCCATGCAAGTCCTACTCAAAATATCACTAATGAATAGTTAAAATAATAGGACAAAATGTATGAAGCACCACTTTACTTTTTGGTAGAGAAACTAGGTTCACTCCTTGATCTTGCAATAGTCACACTCTTCAAAGTTAACTACAATTCTAGTGAAGATTATAAGAGAGGGAGAAGGGGCGAAGGTGGGAGGAGGAGGAGCTCGCCGGGGTGGAGGAGGAGGGAGGTGGGAGGAGGAGGAGCTTACTGGGGTGGAGGAGGGAAGAGCTCACCGGAGTGGAGGAGGGAGTAGCTCACTGGGGTGGTGGTGGAGGAGGAGGAGGAGGAGAAGCTGAGGAGAATGAGAGAAGAAGGTGAGGAGGGGAAGGGTGGAGGAGTGGAAGATTATAAGAGAGGGAGAAGGGGCGGGATTCAAATTTCAAATTTTGGCCAAGACTTCAGTGGCGCATATGGAAGAAATGCGCCACAGAAGTTTGTCCTCCTTCTTTATTTTTTTGCAGGAAAAAACGATATTTTGGCCATAATTTTTTACTCTTTTCGAAATTTGAAAATCTAAATAATTGCAGGAAAAATGATCTTTTGTCCTCCTTTTAGAATTTTTGAATTTTACTCTTTTCAAATTTTTTTGTAGGTCGTTGCGAGCGGATGCAAAATCTCGTTCTCGTAATTTTGGTATATTATACGTATTTTTCCGACATCGTATGTAAAAGTTACGACCGTTTTACCGTGGTATAAACTTTTTTTGCATAAAAAGTCGAAATGCATGTTTGTTAATTTTCCTACGATGTGAAAGGATTTTATTTTTTGAAGTGTTTTTCATTTTCTATTATATTTTTCAATGCTAAAAAGGCGATCCACGGGGGGGGGGGGGAGGGGGGGAGAATCTATTTTTCCAACTTCTGTGGCGCATGCCTCTATATGCGCCACAGAAGATGAACTTGTGTGGCGCATATGGTCATATGCGCCACAGAATGTTGGTCAGAGTACAGTCAATGAGATTCCGTGGTAGGGTCCACCCGAGCTTTTTGTGGCGCATATGTCCATATGAGTCATAGAAGTTGGAACTTCTGTGGCGCATATGTGTGAAGACTTCTGTGGCGCATTTTCTGAAATGCGCCACTGGACAACTTTTGTGGCGCATGGTCAGAACCATGCGCCACAGAAGGTCTGTCTATCTATAGCTAGTTTCCTAGTAGTGCATGTAGCACCAATAGTCAACTCGACAAATGCACAGGCAGAACCAGAAGAGACTAGGTTGAGAATGTTAGAAGAGGCCAAGAAAGTATCTGCGCTGCAGGAATCCTTCAATAGGACCTTACGAGAGTATGCTAGGGAAAACAAGCTAGATACGACTCCCACATGAATATATGATCTAAGGATGAAAGGGAAGAACCTACTTAGTGATATTAATAAGGAACATGAGTCTCAGCAGGGTGATTCAGCTGACCCTAGGCTGCCGAGGTATAGTACCCTGGCAAATAACCTCAGGGCGGCGAATGCAGCAGCCTCAAAGTTGGAGGGATTAACCGGGGAAGCCCGGTAGAGGCAGCAAGAAACAGTAAATGAGCTGGTACGCATAGCGAACTAGCAAAATGAGGAGATACTCAGAGCTAACCCGGTAAAGCCAGGGGGTTCGCGCATGGTTCACTCGGCTGGAGCTGTCCCGACGCTATCAGCTGCCGCAGCATCCTCACCCAGAAATGGATTGCGAAAAGATAAAGCAGTAACCTCGGGAAAAAGGAACAAACAAATTGTTCCGTATGACCCGGCGGTGGCCGGAAAAGTCAATGAAAATAAAGGCAATGGAAGCCGAGGTAACAGCAGTGAAAGAAACCCCAGCCGTGGCAATATAGAGAATGGGAATCTCGAATGAGGGAACCCTGAGAATAATAACCCGACTGAAGGAAGACGGTACCACCCACATGATCATCAGCCGAGGCACGAACCTCGGCAGGGGAGAGATGCAGGACATGTTCTGCATAACCTGGCCCATGACAGATACAATGATGGTTATTCAGAAATGGAAAATGCCGGATTTATTGGGAAAAACCACTATGGGGTGGAAGAAAGAGCTGTGTACAAAAATTTACCGTCGAATGATGCAAGATTAAAATTGATAGGCTATATCGGTTCGAGTTATTGGAAGAGCAAGGTCCTCCTGGACCGACGTGTTTTGGACCCCGGATTATGGGTGAGCCACCTGTCCCAAACTTCCAGTTAGCAAGAGGCACAAAAACATAGAACAGAAGTACAAAACCACAAGATTGGTTGATTGACTATGCCACTACAGTGAAAATAGCAGGGGAAATTTGAGATGGGCTGTGAGATATGTGCCCCAGATGTTGGAGGGCCGCTGTGGTCCTGGCTGAATAACTTACCCGCTGGCAGTATAAATTGCTGGCTGGACTTTGAGGAGATGTTTGTCAGTAACTTCACCAGTACATACAAGAGGCCGAATAGGCCTCAACAACTAGCAATGTGCAAACAGAGACCGAATGAGACTGATAGAGAATTCCTGACTCGATGCTACAACCTCAGAAACTCATGCGAAGGAGTAATTGAATCACAAGTGATTGCTTGGTTTGCACAAGGGTGCAGATACGGAATTGTGTTGTGGCAAAGGCTACAAAGAGATATGCCAACTATGTTAGCAGAGACAATCAGAATAGCAGATTCATATGCATTGGGTGATCCAACTCAACCTGAACTTATGTCGGTAGAACACCTTGAGCAGCAAGACCATTACACTCATGATGGTGCAGGATCATCCCAACGGAATGAGTTCTGAGGTAGGAGAAGAGATGATAGGCCGCATTACAGATACAGTTCGAATCAGGTTGCTGTAGTTGTTCAGGACCAGCCGGGTGCATGAAGCAATCAGCGCCAGAAGAACGCTCCTCAACAATGGACGTCGAGGAATGATGAGAAGAAACAATGGACTCCAGAACAGAAGAAACAATGGCAGGAGAGGCCGACACTATTAGGAAAACGGCTATAGGTAATCTACACATCCATGAAACACGTGCCAGTGGTGCCCCAAAGGGTAAAATAGGCGTGGCGCACTTCCCACAGGTGCCCTATGGCTAACTGCCGTAAGCGTGGCGCACATGGGGGTGGTGCGCCACGCCTGTGTGTGGGCTAGGGCACATGTGGCCGCAGCACACATACCCGTAGCGCACTAGGTCAAGGTGCGCTACGGATGTGCAACCTAGCCGTAGGGCACTCCGGCCTAGTGCGCTACGGGGCTGTGTATTGCAACAGCTGGGTCAACTTAGCCGTAGGGCACTCTGTCCTAGTGCCCTACGGCTAAGTGGCCTTCACCAACTCCACACCCCCCCCCCCCCCCGTGGATCGCCTTTTTAGGCTTTATAAAAAATAAAAGAAAATCATAAACACTTCAAAAAAGAAAATCATTTCATATGTAGGTAGGTAATGTGGTATAGTTTCTAGGAAAATTAACAAACATGATTTTCCACTTTTTCTGCAAAAAAAAGTCATGCCACGGTAAAATGGCCGTAACTTTTGCGTAGGATGTCGAAAAAAATCGTATAATATACCAAAATGACGAGAACGAGATTTCGCATCCGCTCGCAACCACCTACGGTCGTTTAGAGATTAATTAGATTTTCAAAATTCGAAAAGAGTTAAAAGTTACGGTCAAAAGACCGTTTTTTCCTGCAGAAAAAAAATAGAGGGCAACTTACCCGTAGCGTACCACCACCTAGTGCGCTACGAGTAAGTTCGGCGGGATTCAAAATTTGAATCCCCACCCCGCCCACCTACCCCTATTCCCTCCCTCTTCTCCTTTTCATTCTCCTCCCTCCTCCTTTTCCTTCTCTCTTCTCCTCCTCCTTTTCCTTCTCTCTTCTCCTCCTCCTCCTCCTCCTTTCCTTCTCCTCCTTCCCTTGCACTGACGACATCGATGGTGGCCTTCTCCTCCTCCTTGCTCCGGCATCCTCCTCTCCTTGCAGTGACAATGGCGATGGCGGCGGCGACCTTCTCCTCCCCCTTGCAGTCACGACGGCGACGACCTCCTTCCTTGCGGCCTCCTCCTCCTTGCAGTCACGAAGAGCGACGGCGAGATCCGCTGACCGCCGACGACCTCCTTCTCCTTGCGGCGACCTCCTCCCTTCTCCAGCCACACCTCCTTCTCCCTCTCTTCCTCGATGCCGGCAAGGAGTAGCACGGCCACGGCTTCCCGCACATCCCTGTGGTGGTAGGTCGTGGCCACGGCCACAATGCTCCAGCGAGGCGACACGACGGCGGTGATGCGGACCTAATTGCTTTTGCAATTCAAAACGAGGGTGTTTTTTGCATTTTTCGACTTTTGAAAAAAACATCCGTGGCGCACCTGTACCCCTACCCGTGGCGCACCTGGTAGTGCGCCACACCTATCCCCATATAACCTTAGCGCACCAGGGTAGTGCGCTATGGTCACTTTTTAGCCGCAGCGTACGCTTAGTGGCGCACCACTAGTGCGCCACGGATGGGCTTTTTAGGTGCGCCACGAATAGCCCTTTTCCTAGTAGTGCGAAGTACACATTTGAGTCAATGTTGTATCAATCGTGTAATTTTCACACACCTAACCCGGCAAAACCATCCAACCACACAACTCGTAAATGTGCTTGGATGAAGAGTGCAATGGGAAACCCGGTAGCAATGCAAGCGCCACAACGGCAACCACACCACCCACAACAGCCACAGCTTACAGGAGGAAATGCACAACAATTGATGTTACCTCCACCACCCCCGAGGTATGAGAATCAAGACCGGAGGGATGCAGTTCACCATGTGGTAAATCAAATCCAAGATGGCAGAGGAAACCCCGGAAATAATGGATGCAATGATTACAGGGAGCACCACCAGTCATACAGTGTATTCACCATACAACAGCAAGACAGGTAGAGCGTACAACGCTGACTCATGGAAGTAAATATAGTTATGCCAGCAATTCCGTGGTATATGCCATGGTCTGATCAAGAGATATCTTGGATCATTAGAGATCATCCCAAGATCATGCCGAATCCCGGGTCATATGCCCTGGTGCTAGACCCAACATTTGTCGGGCCCAATATCAACATGAAATTCTCAAAAGTGCTGATAGATAATGGAAGCAGCATCAACATTATGTACAAGGATACAATGCATAAGGTCGGCATATCTCCGAATATACTACAGTCGACCAAGACAACCTTTCATGGGATAGTGCCCGGACTCTCCTGCGAGCCCATTGGGAAGGTTCGAGTAGACGTCTTATTCGGTAAAAGGGAGAATTGCAGAGCTAAGAATTTGGAATTCGATGTAGAGGTCCTAACCTGATAAGGTAGAGATCCCTGTGTTTACAATGCTAGTCCCTGGATCAATAGCTAGCATCCACAGTTTAAGATGTAATATCAAGAAACAAAGGTCATAATACAACTTTATAACTAGGAATAAAATAATTCATTACATCTTGCATAGCTCATTTGGTTACCTCATTACAATGCAGCAGAAATAACTATATATCATGGAGTCATTCATCTTCAAAGTGCCACAGGCAATCATGTTGGCTGTAGACTTGTAATCCTATTCAACACACTTCACTAACATCAAACAAACCTGCAACATAATAAGTTACAACCACAAGGGTCAATACATTTGAATTGTATTGGCAAGTGATACTATTGTAGAATAGTGGTATCTATCATCTATATGCATTTGGCTAAGTGGAGCTTAGGCTTGCTTTTCTCAAAATATATTTTCCTTATCATTTGAAAACACTAAGTTTTTATTTGTCAAAATCACCCAAGGAACACAAGTGTGATACCAAGGTTGTCCAGTCAATAGGCCTTATGTAACCACTGGTCCTTTTGAAGGGTTCGCAGCATAGAAAACAAAAAATTTCCTACGATGGGAACTATGTACCAAGATCTATCTACTATATACAAACAACGGGCGGATGTATATCCGTAGAGAACATACCCTTGAAGATCGACAAAGCTTAACGAGTTCAACTCGTGGTTGATGTAGACGATCTCTTGCCGATCTCAAGATCGAGAGGAAGTCCTAGCGCCGCAAAGCAGCAGCGCATCCGTGCTCGCACACACGTACAAGACACCGAGCAACCTCCGCCTCCTCGCTCCAGCGATGCAGCGGAAGCACAACTCTTTCTTGCCGAATAGCCACCGGGAACATGTATCTCTCTAGTCCGAGACCATGGGGAATAAATTCTAGAGGAGGAGAGAGATCCTTCACGAGAAGGTGTGAGAGACAAGTGAGAGGAGGGGCTCCTTTTATAGGAGGAGGGGGGCACCCAAGGGGGTGGCCGCCAGCCATGGGGGCTGCCCCCTCCCCTCCTTCATTCATGTGGGTGGACACTCCACTCACGAAATGGCCCTTCAATTTTCTCCACTCAAAAATCCACTCAAATTCCCATTAAATTTCCACCAAATTTAATGCAAACTCTCATTAAATAAAACTCTTTTATTTTATTCAGAATTTTGTCAACTACTTTAATCACAAACATTCACAAATAACCCCTTGCTAGAATTCAATTTCACATGCATAACCACTTTATGCAATTTCACCCGAAAACCTGTTTCGGTATCTAGTGAAATAAATTCCTGCGCTTGTTTATTCTTTCGGCATGAAATATTTGCTCCAACTGGATGCCAGTGTCCCTTAAGTGTGTCACCCTAGGGTTCGTGAATAATGCGGACATGATCGAGACCCTTCTCCGATCAATAATCAGTAGCGGGACCTCGAGATCCATACTGACTCCCACACATTCAACGATGACTTTTCCTTTGATCGTCGGAACCTTTTACGCTTGTATCTTAATCCCTTTGTTTCACGATATATTACATGTCCGAGATTCGATCATCGGTATCTCCATACCTAGTTTGAAATTGTTACTGACATGCACTCTTTTCTTGTTCCCGTGATTAACATTCTAGTGATCAAATCACTTGCTTGCAAGCTAACCAATGTGATATCACCGAAAGGGCCCATAGCATATCTATCCGTCATCGGGATGAACAAATTCCACTCTTGATCCATGATTCTCCAGATAACACTTTAGTAGCTTTTAAGCCATCTTTATAATCACCCAGTTACGGAGTGACGTTTGATGTCAACAAGAAGCTCTTCCGGTGTTAGTGATTGGCATGATCTCATGGACTAAGGATTAGGACTACTTCATAGTTTGTTTATAGCAATATAAACTCAATGACTTTGATCGTAATGCTATACTTCGGATGAATGTTCATCACACCATTACACTAATGTATGATCTCGTTATTAACAACGTCCAATGTCTATGATCAGAAAACTGTGATCATCTTTTTAATCAACGAACTAGTTTATGAGAGAGGCATAACTAGGAACTTTCTGTTTGTTTATTAAACACACATGTATTAACGTTTCCGTATTAATAAAATTATAGCATGCAAAATAAACATCTATCATATACTTGGAATACACATAATAAACATTTTATTATTGCCTCTCAGGGCATATTCCCTTCAGTCTCCCACTTGCACTAGAGACAATAATCTAGTTACATTGTGATGTATCTAACACCCATGGAGTTCTGGTGTAGATCATGTTTTGCTCTAGGGAGAGTTTTAGTCAACGGATCTGCTACATTGAGATCTGTATGTACTTTACAAATCTTTATATCTCCATCCTTGACATGTTCGCGGATGGAGTGAAACCGGCGCTTAATATGCTTGGAATGCTTGTGAGACCTTGGCTCTTTGGCATTGGCAATGGAACCATTGTTGTCACAATAGATCACCATTGGGTCCAACGCGTTTGCAACCACACCTAGTTTGGATATGAACTCCTTCATCCAAACTGCTTCCTGAGCCTCTTCTGAAGCAGCAACATATTCGGCCTCCGTTGTTCATCCTGCCACCACAGGTTGTTTGGAGCTCCTCCAACTAACCGCTCTGCCATTCATGAGAAATACGTATCCGGATTGAGACTTAGAGTCATCCGGATCGGTGTGAAAGCTAGCGTCAACATAACACTTAGTTCTTCGCAAGTACTTAAGGATATTCTTGACCGCTTTCCAGTGTTCTGAACCTGGATCCGATTGGTACCTACTAGTCAAACTAATAGCATGTGCCACATCCGGTCTTGTACATTATAGAGCCTATGGCTGAAGCATAGGGGACCTTGTCCATTATCTCTCTTTCTTCCGCCGAAGCCGGACTTTGAGTCTTACTCAATGTCGTGCCTTGCGTCATAGGTAAGAACCCTTCTTACTATCTTCCATTTTAAACTTCTTTAAAATCTTATCAAGGTATGTACTTTGCGATAGCCCTATTAGGCGCCTAGATCTATCTCTATAGATCTTTATGCCTAATATGTATGACGCTTCACCTAGGTCCTTTATTGAAAATTTGCTGTTTAGATAACTTTTAACACTGTTTAAAAGATCTATATCATTTCCGATCAATAATATGTCATCCACATATAATATCAGAAATGCCACATTACTCCCACTCACTTTCTTGTAAATACAAGCTTCTCCATAAGTTTGGACAAATCCAAACTCTTTGATCACCTCATCAAAGTGGAGATTCCAACTTCGTGATGCTTGCTTCAATCCATAGATGGATCGCTGAAGCTTGCACACCTTGTTAGCATCCTTAGGATCGACAAAACCCTTTGGTTGTATCATATACAACTCTTCTTCAATATTACCATTGCGAAACACGGTTTTGACATCCATCTGCCATATCTCATAATCGAAATATGCAACAATTGCTAACATAATCCTAACTGACTTTAGCATCGCTACGGGAGAGAATGTCTCATCGTAGTCAACTCCTTGAATTTGTCGAAACCCCTTTGCGACAAGTCGAGCTTTATAGACGGTTACATTACCATCAGCATCAGTTTTCCTTTTGAAAATCCATTTGTTCTCCACGGCCTTTCGGTCGTGAGGAAAGTCCACCAAGTTCCAATCTTGATTTTCATACATGGATTCCATATCGGATTTCATGGATTCTAACCATTTGTTGGAATCCGGGCTCATCATCCCTTCTTCATACGTCGCAGGGTCATCATTTTCATCAACCATGAAATTCATGACAGGATTTCCATACAGCTCGGGAGCTGCACCCGTCCTGTTAGACCTGCGAGGTTCGGTAGTACTCTCTTTCGGAGTTTCATGATCATTATCATTAGTTCCCTCTTCAACATGTGAAGCTAACTCCGGAACAACTTCCGGCGCTGTGCTACTCGCCATACTTTGAAGAGAAGGTTTAATAACCTCTTCGAGTTCTACCTTCCGACTACTCACACCTTTCGCGAGAAACTCTTTCTCTAGAAAGGATCCATTCTTGGCAACAAAAACCATGCCCTCGGATCTGTGATAGAAGGAATACCCAATAGTTTTCTTAGGGTATCCTATGAAGACGCATTTTTCCACTTTGGGTTCGAGTTTATCCGGTTGAAGTTTCTTCACATAAACATCGCATCCCCAAACTTTAAGAAATGACAGCTTAGGTTTGTTTCCAAACCACAATTCATACGGTGTCTTTTCAATGGATTTAGATGGTGCCCGATTTAAAATGAATGCAGTAGTTTCTAGTGCATAGCCCCAAAATGACAATGGCAAGTCCGTCAGAGACATCATAGATCGAACCATATCTAATAAAGTATGATTACGGCGTTCCGACACACCATTTCTCTGTGGTGTTCCGGCAGGTGTGAGTTGTCAAACAATTCCACACTCTTTCATGTGAGTGCTAAACTCGTAACTTAGATACTCACCTCCTTGGTCGGACCGTAGAAATTTGATCTTTCTATTACGATGATTTTCCACTTCATTCTGAAATTCCTTAAACTTTTCAAAGGTTTCAGACTTGTGTTTCATCAAGTAGATATAACCATATCTACTCAAATTATCCGTGAAAGTAACAAAATAACGATATCCACCTCGCGCCGACACACTCATTGGACCACATACATCAGAATGTATGATTTCCAATAAATCTGTCGCCCGTTCCATTGAACCGGAAAACGGCGTTCTAGTCATCTTGCCCATAAGGCATGGCTCACATGTATCAAATGATTCAAAATCAAGTGATTCCAAAAGTCCATCTGAATGGATCTTCTTCATGCGTTTAACGCTAATATGACCTAGATGGCAGTGCCACATATATGCGGATATATCATCATTTAGTTTAATCCTTTTAGCATCAACATTATGAATATGTGTAACATTATTATCGAGATCTAAAAGAAATAAACCATTCATCATCGGTGCATGACCATAAAATATTTCATTTATATAAATGGAACAACCATTGTTCTCGGATTTAAATGAATAACCACTTCGCATCAAACACGATCCAGATACAATGTTCATGCTCAGTGCAGCACCAGATAACAATTATTCAAGTTTATAACTAATCCTGACGGCAAATGGAGAGGCAGCGTTCCGACGGCGATCACATCAACGCTTGATCCATTGCCGACACGCATCTTGACCTCACCCCTTGCTAGCGGTCGCTTGTTCCGCAGCCCCTGATTCGAGTTACAAATATTAGCAACTGAACCGGTATCAAATACCCAGGTGCTACTAGGAGCACTAGTCAAGTACACATCAATAACATGTATATCATATATACCTTTGTTTGCCTTGCCGACCTTCTTGTCTGCCAAATACTTGGGGCAGTTGCGCTTCTAGTGGCCAGTCCCCTTATAATAGTAGCACTTGGTATCAGACTTAGGTCCAACTCGGGGTTTCTTTTCAGGCACAGCAACCGGCTTGCGGCCCTTACTTCCCTTCCGTTTTCCCTTCTTGTCTTTCTTGAAACCAGTGTTCCTATTGATCATCAACACTTGATGTTCCTTTTTGATCTCCACTTCTGCAGTTTTAAGCATTGTGTAAGCTCGGGAGAGACTTCTTCATGCCTTGCATATTATAGTTCATCACGAAGCTCTTATAGCTAGGTGGCAGAGACTGCAGAACACGATGGATGCCTAAGTCAATGGGAATCGATATTCCCAAGGACACAAGCTTATCGGCATAACCCGACATCTTGAGTACATGCTCACTAACAGAGCTGTGCTCTTCCATCATGCAGCTAAAGAACTTTTACGAGCGTTGTAGCTCTCTGACAGCATGTGTGTCGAAAATCATTTTCAACTCATGGTTGTATCAAATGCATTGCCGTTTTAAAGCGCTTCGAAGTTCCGGCTCTAGCCCATACAATATGCCGCAATGAACTAAGTTGTGGTCCTCCTGACGAGTCTGATAGACATTCTTCTCCTCGTTAGGGGCATCATCAAAAGGTGGGGGGCCTAGTGGCGCTTCTAGCACGTATTGCTTTTGTGCAGCAGAGAGGAGAATCCTCAAATTCGTAGCCCATTCGGTAAAGTTGCTACCGTTCGTTGCAAGTCTCTCTTTCTCCATGAACACATTGAAATTAAAAGTAGGTGGTGCCATCTACAACATAATTTGTAAAGTTTAGACAAAGTTTATGATAGATTGAGTTCAACTAATCCATATTATGAATGAACTCCCACTCAAAAACGACATCCCTCGTGCCTTTTTGGTGATTACATGAACCAAATCCACTATACCAAGTCCGATCATCACGTGAGTCGGTGTAGCTTCAAAGGCGAGCATCAAATGGGCATCATATCTACCATATGACTCATGCTTAACCTTTCGGTCTGTGTTCCAAGGCCATGTCTGTACATGCTAGGCTCGCAAGTGAAAACCTTAGTATTCGCGTGTGTAACTGTTTTACACCCGAAATATGGTCGTGGATCCAAGAACACCCGATCATCACGTGATGTCTTGGAGCGACGAAAACATAATCGTTGCATACTAAAGGAAGAACACATTCTTATCTTGATATTTAAATGAGGGATCATCTTATTATGCTAACAAAGCGCTAAACAAGCAATATAAGATGCTATCGAACATCACATGTTTATTAGTGAAATGATATGGTTCCCGCATATGATCTTATCATGTGCATCATGGTATGATCACTATCATACCTATATGTGTAAGTCCAAGGTCTATGGAGATTACACGTTATGTATGTTGTAAGAGTATCATCTCATACTTATACTTACAACATCACCATATCATAACACTAGCCCAACAACAATCTAAACTAGACGCCTCTAATTTATCCATTGCAAGTTTTACGTGGCTTAGGGCTTTCGAGATAGAACCGTTCTTACCTACGAACATGAACCACAACGAGGATAACCAAATTATTGACAACTCGTTGCAAAATAGATATTGACTATAGTAGGAGAGACAGACACCCGCTAGCCACTTATGCAAACTAGTTGCATGTCAAGCGTGGAACAGGTATCATGTGCGAGGACATGTAAAGTTTGTCCGGGCCGTTTCATCCCACTATGCCACCAATATCCAAAATTACAACTAAGGGGCAACAATATGATCATCATCACCCACATACTCATATGTGTACTACCCGTGTAAAGCATCTACGCATAGATCCGGCTCTGATACCACTGAAGGGTTCGCAGCATAGAAAACAAAAATTTTCCTATGATGGGAACTATGTACCAAGATCTATCTACTAGATACAAACAACGGGCGGATGTATATCTGTAGAGAACATACCCTTGAAGACCCACAAAGCTTAACGAGTTCAACTCGTGGTTGATGTATACGATCTCTTGCCGATCTCAAGATGGAGAGGAAGTCCTAGAGCCGCAATGCAGCAGCGCATCCGTGCTCGCACACACGTACAAGACACCGAGCAACCTCCGCCTCCTCGCTCCAGCGATGCAGCGGAAGCACAACCCTTTCTTGTCGAATAGCCACTGGGAACATGTATCTCGCTAGTCCGATACCATGGGGAATAAATTCTAGAGGGGGAGAGAGATCCTTCACGAGGAGGTGTGAGAGACAAGTGAGAGGAGGGGCTACTTTTATAGGAGGAGGGGGGCACCCAAGGGGGTGGCCGCTGGCCATGGGGGCTGCCCCTCCCCTCCTTCATTCATGTGGGTGGACACTCCACTCACAAAATGGCCCTTCAATTTTCTCCACTAAAAAATCCACTCAAATTCCCATTAAATTTCCACCAAATTTAATGCAAACTCTCATTAAATAAAACTCTTTTATTTTATTCAGAATTTTGTCAATTAATTTAATGACAAACATTCACAAATAACCCCTTGCTAGAATTCCATTTCACATGCATAACCACTTTATGCAATTTCACCCGAAAACCTATTTCGGTATCTAGTGAAATAAATTCCTGCGCTTGTTTATTCTTTCGGCATTAAACATTTGCTCCAACTGGATGTCAGTGTCCCTTAAGTGTGTCACCCTACGGTTCACGAATAATGCGGACATGATCGAGACCCTTCTCCGATCAATAATCAGTAGCGGGACCTGGAGATCCATACTGACTCCCACACATTTAACGATGACTTTTCCTGTGATCGTCGGAACCTTTTACGCTTGTATCTTAATCCCTTTGTTTCACGATATATTACATGTCTGAGATTCGATCATCAGTATCTCCATACCTAGTTTGATCAAATCACTTGCTTGCAAGCTAACCAATGTGATATCACCGAAAGGGCCCAGAGCATATCTATCCGTCATCGGGATGAACAAATTCCACTCTTGATCCATGATTCTGAACATAACACTTTAGTAGCTTTTAAGCCATCTTTATAATCACCCAGTTACGGAGTAACGTTTGATGTCAACAAGAAACTCTTCCGGTGTTAGTGATTGGCATGATCTCATGGTCTAAGGATTAGGACTACTTCGTAGTTTATTTATAGCAATATAAACTCAATGACTTTGATCGTAATGCTATACTTCGGATGAATGTTCATCACACCATTACACTAATGTTGTGATCTCGTTATTAACAACATCCAATGTCTATGATCAGGAAACTGTGATCATCTTGTTAATCAACGAACTAGTTTATGAGAGAGGCATAACTAGGAACTTTCTGTTTGTTTATTAAACACACATGTATTAATGTTTCTGTATTAATACAATTATAGCATGCAAAATAAACATCTATCATATACTTGGAATACACATAATAAACATTTTATTATTGCCTCTCAGGGCATATTCCCTTCACCTTTGCCCTTGTTCAACCACAAGTTTTTAACTTAGAAGTTGGGATGAGGAGATCCTTGAAAGCTTCCATGTCTTGATGCTCAAAATTGTCCATTGTCGGGTACACGGCTAAGTACTTAGATTTTACTCTCTCGAGAGGTGGTGCACTTTCCCCACAAGACTCGACATGCATCAAGACAAGATCTTTCAGAAGCCTTCCCTTAGACCAAATGGACGCGTTCCAAACCTATCACCCCCTACCACATTCTGTCCATCTGGCTAAGTTATCGCAACCTATATGATCCAGGCAGAGCCCATAATGCCATGTGGCTGCACTTTAAGCTTCTCAACATTTGACATCTCAAATCTCTTTGTTCTTGGGTGGATTTCCACAAGTGTGATACACAAGTTTTCTCCAGTTTACTGTCCCTGTGTAACCACTCAACATAAATCCATTCCACCCAGGTGATTCATTCACATAGTTTTTTATTAAACAAAACATAAGTCATAGACTTACAAATATTTCATAGCATGAATATAATCCACCCTTGTTTTCTACTATCTAGGCTAAGCATAATAGTAGCAAGAATCTTAACTTAGGGAAAATTATACTAAGGCATCATATACTAGGATTTCCCATGGCATAGTATACTTAGTAAAAATTCCATGCAAGTCCTACTCAAAATATCACTAATGCATAGTTAAAATAATAGGACAAAATGTATGAAGCACCACTTTCCTTTTTGGTAGAGAAACTAGGTTCACTCCTTGATCTTGCAATAGTCAGACTCTTCAAAGTTCACTACAATTCAATCAAGGCACAACTTCAATCTAGCATTCAAACAATTTACCACATAAAATAAAGAAAACAAAACAATGCATGCAAGCATGCAAAAAATTGTTTTATTGGAAAAGTGGTTTATACTAACGCTACAAACATTTTGAAACATCTATTGGTCATTTATAAAAGTGGCAAATACATTTAAAATCAAGTTAGTGAAATTAGGCCATTTAAATCATCTTTGCTTTACTAGAAATGATTTTAATCAAAGTAATAATTTCTAGTGTTAGCCAAATATGTTTTTAAACAAAATGTTAGTGTTTAGGATCAAAGTGTTTTAAAAAAATCCATTTACAAAAGGTTTCACTCAAAAATCATTTTTTAAATAATAGCAACATTTTTGTTTTACCAAAATGCCTTTATTCAAAGGATAAATTTTCTATGGTTAACCAAATACATTTTTGAATCCAAAACCTTGTGTTTAGGGTCAGAAAGTTTAAATCAAACCATTTTCAAAAGGTTTTACTCAAAAATCAATTTTAGAATAAATTTTATACACAAAATAGACCTAGACATGTTTCTGCAAAAACACCTAATTTTCTAGAGGCAAAATACTAAACTAAGGAAATGGTTGCAAGGATTTCTTTTTCCTAATTCCAATGATATAAAATTTGCACAATTTGGACTTGTGGATCAAAAGTTATGAATTTTTCAAACTCTAACATCTAATAGAAATGTTTCTGTTTTTAAAACAAAAGACAGACCACGTGGAGCGTTTCTATTGGCTAGTACCGGTTCGCACGGATCGATCAACGTGGGATGTTAGATCTAAATAACCATGCACGGCACATATGCATTCGTACCCCTTCGGTTTAAGATCTAATCCTAACCATTCGATTAAGATCTAACGAACCAAATCGTCTTGGCCAGGAACTGGCGGCGTTGCGAGGTTGATGACAACGAGTTGGCAGTGTGGCCGGTTAGTCAGAGAGGTGCGGGGTTACGTGTGGGGTCGCTAGGTAAGTGGGTGGAGGGGTTAGTTTGCGTGTGAGAAAATGTTTCGCGAGGGGGTGAGAGAGGTGGGCTGCTGGACCAAGTTGGGCTAGAGTGGGCCTTGTTCGCTGGGCAGTTCTGTTTTCTATTTTTTCCTTGTGTGTCGGGGGGATAACCCCCAGGTGGGGAAAGCCATTCATAAGTAGGCCGGATCCAGAAGATGCAGGCCGCCTGGCTTCCCGGAATCACAACTCTAACCGTTTGGCAAGCAAGCCCAGCTAGGCTTATAGCCTTCCCAGCTGGCCCGTCTAGACGGTGGCCAGAAGAACCGGTCGGGTGGCCATTCCCATCTGGCTCACCTCGGATTCGATGGAGAGCACGGAAGGACTAGCACTCCGTGCGGGGTATGCTTCTGGATCTCCCTCGTCATCAAGGAAGCTGGCATGCCGTCATGAACAGCGCTACCAGACAAAGATAAAGCAAGACGGTCGGCTGGACTGGCGAAAGCGGTCCGGGTGGCCGTTAAAGCTAGGGTGACGCCCTAAAGGAAGCCCGGGTGACCACTAAAGAGAAGGATGACGCTAAAAGAAGGGAGGACTGGGTCCTGGCCCACCGGCTGGGCCCTGCAGCCGGCCCTGCCCTGTAAACCCATATCCAAACAGTAAACCCTAGGACCCAAATTGTAATCTGCCCCCCAGACCAGTATATAAGGGAGGGCAGAGCCAGGGTTCTACAGAGAGGGAGATAGACTCACATAGATTCCATGTAACAACAGTAGAAGAAGAGAAGTGTTAGCATCTAGCTCCCAGTTTTCCTCTAGCCATCGATACTAGCTAAGGAAACAGCTCAAGGAGCACTTGTACTGAGCATCGAGCTCCCATACATAGTTCATATTGCAGGAGTAGGGGTGTTACCTCGCCAAGAGGGCCCCGAACCTGGGTACGTCCCTGTGTTTGCAGTGCATCGTGCCCAACCCGTTGCGTGAGCTACCGAATGCATCCGTGTGTCGCTTCTTTTCCATCCCCGATGGCTCTGCCGTGTTCCACACCACGATAGTTGGCGCCCACCATGGGACACAACACTTTGGCTGGGATCATCTTCCGCACGGGACTTCTGCTCGTCGCCGGCGAACGCGTGGCCTCTGGACTAGTGCTCACGCTCGGTGCCTTCGACTGCGTCCTCGACAACGCAGCGTGTTTCGCTGGGAACACCTTCCCCGCCGGTGGCTCCATCATGCATTTTGGGGACATCCGCGTCTACGTCGCCATTGTCACTAAGGGTTTCCCCAGCATGGTCATCCCCGTCCTCGACGTGCCCCTCGCCCGTGTCCCAGCCGCAGGGGGGAGTTGCGTCGAAGTCATGATGGTGAACGATCGCAAAAACCTTCGGCAGTCTCAAGAACGTCGTGCGGGAGGAGAAAACTCCGCGCCTCAGCCGGAGCAAGACCCGCTCACCGCCTCCATCCAGCACCTGCGCGCTCCGGTCGTCGTTGAGAAGGATCCAGCGGCTACGGCGGTAGCGCTCGAAGCCACAAGCCAGAAGCTCCTGGAGGAAGCCACAAAGGTCGCGTCTAACCAGCGTTGGCTGAACGCCACCGTGCATGAGTACAACGCTGCCCATGGCTTCGTCAGGAAGATCCAGCATCGAGGGCGCGACCTGGCGTCGGAACTGGATCGCGCCACCGACTCACATGCAGGTGTGGCACGACCCGTTTACAACACTCCCGCCAAGAATATGAGGGCAGCCGAGGCGGCGGCCGCGGAGCTGAAGCACCTGGAGGGCGAGGAACTTCGTCGCCAGCAGGAGCATGTGCAGCTCCTCGTGGCTACTGCTAACAAGCAGCAGGCCGAGGGCGTTCCCAGCCAGGTGGGCAACTCCCGCGACATCGTCGTCCGGAAAGGCGCATACCAAATAGCGCACGGAGGAAGCAAGAACCAGCAAGCCTCTTCCCCAGGAGGGGTCGGGCAAAACAGTCGCCCGCGTGGCGAATCGGGCAACCGCGGTCGCCACAACCGTGACGCCGCATCCTCCAGCGTTAGTCGCGCAGGCGGAGCCTCCCAGGGGAAAAAGACGCGAGCATGGGAGGAGGAAGCAGACGCGAACAAGGACCCGCCTACGTCACATTTGAAGGGCCGGCTCGGTCCTCGAGAACCAGCTGATGCGCGGGAGCACATAGACCTCCTAGTGCAGTCACGCACCTTGGAGGAGGAAAGTCCGGCTGGCCCAAAGTGTTTTGGCCCGTGCATCCGGAACGAGCCATTCCCTAAAGGATTTTCACTCCCAAGAGACACGCCAAAGTACAATGGGACCGTCAAGCCTGAGGATTGGTTGGTCGATTACACCACCGCGATGGGAATCGCCAATGGCAACCTTCGCTTGGCCGTCCGCTACGTCCCGCTCATGCTCGTCGACTCGGAGAGGACGTGGCTCAACAGCCTCCCCGACAACAGCATCAACGCGTGGCTGGACTTCGAAGAGGCGTTCATCCGCAACTTCACCGGAACACACAAACGGCCGGGTCGACCTCGCGAGCTCGCCCTTTGCGTGCAAGGCAAGAACGAGTCGGACCACGCCTACCTCACCCGATGGACTAGCATGCAAAATTCGTGCGAAGGGGTGCGTGAGCACCAGGCGATAGACTTCTTCACCAACGGATGCCGAGACGGCACCATGCTGAAGCATAAAATCAGCCAGGCAGACCCGCAAACCATGGCTCACGTCATGGCCATCGCAGACAAGTATGCCACTGCGGATGCGGAAATGAAGAAGCCCATCGTGGTGGACGACCAGGGCCAAATCGTCACGAACGAGCAGGCGTAGCGTCGTCAGCCGGGCGACCATCATACCAGGTGGCATAGTCACGACAACCGCCACGGCAAGAGGAAAGACGACCATCCGGATAGCCGATACGGTACCAAACAGGTAGCCGCGGTGCATGAGGATCCGGCTGCAGGAGGCAGTCGGAGGCACAGGCCGGATGACAGGCCGCCTCGGCCCAAGTACACCATCGAGTCCATGGTCGTTGGGCCGTGCAAGTTTCACAGCTGTGGCAACAAGCCCGCCAACCATACGACACGCCAATGTATCTGGACAAAGAAGATGGCCAAAGACGGTGGACTCCCTCCACCACCTCCACCGCCAGCCGAAGGCCCATCGAATAATAGGGAACGGCACAACCGCCGCGAGGATGACAAAGATGATTACCCGCGGCATGTGGGTAATTACCACATATTCCTGGTAGATCTGGAAAGGAAGCACGCCAAGCGGAGACGTGAGGCGGAGGTGAACGCAATCATCCCACCCGTCCCCCAGTACCTGCACTGGTCCGATCAGGCGATCACCTGGAGCAAGGAGGATCAGTCGGCCGTGTTACCAAGCCCTGGTAGCTATGCGCTGGTCCTGGACCCCATCATCATCTCCAAGAATCATTCATGCCGCTTCTCTCGAGTGCTGATCGATGGAGGGAGCAGCATCAACCTCCTCTACTGGAGCAGCCTCGAGAGGCTGGGCATCAGTGAGTCCCAGCTCGAGCCTTCAAGCACTTCGTTTCATGGAGCAGTACCGGGGCCGTCGCACTCCCCAATCGGCAAGATCCGGCTGGACATCATCTTCGGCAGCGAGAACAACTTTCGCAGCGAGCCAATCTGGTTCGAGGTCGTGAATCTCTCCAGCGCCTACCACGCCATACTAGGGCGCCCAGCTCTGACCAAGTTCATGGGAGTACCGCACTACGCATACCTCAAGATGAAGCTGCCAGGCCCAAAGGGAGTGATCACCATCGATGGATGCTACAAGCGTTCGATCGAGTGCGCCTCAGACAGCTCCAAGCTGGCCGAAGCAATGATCATCGCTGAAGAGAAGCGCGTCATAATGCAGAACGTGGCGGCCTTGCAGAAGTACATGTCGGCTGGAGAGCCCAAACCGGCTGGAGAATCATAGTTCAAGCCCTCGTAGGGAACAAGGAAGATCCTGCTGAATGAGGAAGACCCAAGCAAGTTCGTCCTGGTCGAAGAACAACTTTCTTTTTCTTTTTCTATCTATATTTTATGTTTTGATTTTAAACCTTTGATTTAGATTTCAATTTGAATACAAGTTTTGACCAAACTTTTTCAGCAAGTTTGTACTGTTTATTGTTGTGTTTGAAATTCCATTTTTAGAATATTTCAAATATTCTTTTATGGTTTAGTATTTATTTAAATTAGTCATTTTGTCTTTATTTAATTAAGGGTTTAAATATGTTTTCAAACCTCTATTTGAATTCTAATTTTTACCAAACCTTTTCATTAGGTTTTATTTATTCATTAGTGTGTTAAATAATTCACTTTGAATTATTTAAAATATTTTTAATATGATTTAATATTCATTTAAATTGGCATTTGTCTTTATTAAATATGGTTTTAAACCCATATAAATTTTATTCAAATAATTCTTTTATTCCTTTTAAGTTAATTAGATAACTTTTATTCCTCTTGGGCAATTCCAATTTATTATTTTCTCATGATTTAATTAATCATTTATATTAGGGATTTGTCTCCATCTGAATATAATTAGAATATGGTTTAACCTCATATGCTTTTATTTGAATATTATTTACCCCTTTATTTTATTTTATTTGGATTTGGATTATCTTTACTCCATTTGATTATGGATTTAACCAAGATTTAATTTTGACTTTTAAATACTCCTTATTTATTTCTTTCTTTCTTTGTCTTATAAAACCCATATCTTTTTATTTATAGATCCAAAATTGGTGATTCCACTTTGTATAATTTCATTTAATATTTGTTTATATTTTTAAATCATTTTAGGATTAATTTGGTCACAATTTGGTATGGATCTAAGATAGGAGCTTTATTATCCTTGGAAATTATTTCCTTTTATCTTATTAAATTCATAAGTTTTTATCCATGGCTCTAAATTAAATGAAACCAATTTCTATGGTTTTATAATATTTTTATTTATCATTTTTTATCATTTATAAATGTTTGTTGCTGAATTTTTCATATGGATAAAATACATAGTCTTAGAGAGATCTTGGAAATGATTTTCTTCCATTAGGGTTTTGGGGTTTTGTTTTAGCTTTCCCAAATGTTAAATTTCAAGATACATTCATTGATGAATGCATTTCACTTGATTGAAATTTTGTTTCATTCCCTTTTTATTCAAATTTTATTCAAGAAGGGTTTTGATGTTTTCCATTTAGAAGCAAAAAAGTTTCTTTTCACCCTAAATTGGGATGTGACATTCGAGGTAGTGGATCTAAAAAGTTGCTATAACACATTACTCGGACGATTCGGATTAGCTAAGTTTATGAGCAGTTGTCACATTGGTTACTTAAAAATGAAGATGCCAGGACCACATGGAGTAATAACGATAGCAGGAGATTGCAAGAAGTCAATGGAATGTGCTTCGTCCGGATCAAATCTGGCCAAGTCTTTGGTGATTGCAAGGGAGAAAAGGAGAATTCAGGAGGTTGCAGCTTTAGCTCAGTCAGCACAGCTTAACATGTCGGCACTTGCTAACCCGCATGGAAGTGTGTGTTTTTAGCCGACTAAAGAGACAAAGAAAATTCAGATTGATCATCAATTCCCAGAGCGCACCATCACCATTGGTGCTGGCTTGAATGATAAATAGGAAAGCGAGCTCACCAACTTCCTCCATGAGAATCGAGATATCTTTGCATGGTCTACACAAGATCTGTAAGGAGTGCTGAGGAAGTTGGTTGAGCACTCTTTGCATGTAAGGCCAGGAGCAAGGCCAGTGAAGCACCCTCTCCGCCACTTCGCCGAAGATAGGAGAAAAATCATACGGGATAAGATAGCTCGGCTCCTTACAGCCGGGTTTATTATGGAAGTACTTCATCCGTACTGTCTGTCTAACCCGGTGTTGGTAGATAAGAAAAAGGATGACCCGAACATAGCCATCGTTTGGTGCATGTGCATCGATTACACGAACCTGAACAAGGCATGTGCCAAAGATCCTTTTCCCTTACTAGGATAGACCAGGTTATTGATTCAACCGCAGGTTGTGAACTGTTATCATTTGTAGACACGTATTCTGGTTTCCACCAGATACCGTTAAACCCGGATGATCAAATAAAAACTGTGTTTATCACCCTGTATGGGGCTTATTGTTATTGCACCATGCCATTCGGCCTGCACAATGCGGGAGACACGTACCAAAGGTGTATGCAAAAATGTTTGCATGATCAGATTGGGAAAAATGTTCAAGTATATGTTCATTATTTGGTTATAAATACCAAGGAGAGCCATACGCTCCTGGAAGATATCCGACAAACGTTCGCGAATTTGAGAAGATTTCGAATGAAGCTTAACCCGGAAAAATGCACCTTCGGTGTACCGGCCGGAAAATTACTTGGTTTCCTCGTATCTAGCCAAGGTATAGAGGCAAAACTGACTAAAATTCGCGCAGTTGAAACGATGGAACTGCCGAAATGCCTCAATGATGTTTAGAAATTACAGGATGCCTTGCATCCTTAAGTCGGTTCGTGAGTCGGCTAGGTGAAAAAGCATTGCCTTTGTATCAGTTGATGAAAAAATCCGATAAGTTCATCTGGACACCTCAGGCTGATAGCGCTTTTCATGAGTTAAAAAAGATGTTGGCCACAACGCCAATTTTAGCTTCACCACTATCAAAAGAGCCTATGCTGCTCTATGTAGCAGCAACTAACCGAGTTGTGAGCGCTGTGATAGTTGTACAGCGTAATGAGGAAGGTAGGTCGTTACAAAGTCTGGTTTATTACCTAAGCGAGGTATTATCGGCATCAAAACAAAACTATCCACACTACCAAAAAATGGCTTATGGAGTGTATATGTCGGCAAAAAAGCTCAAGCATTATTTTCAGGAACACCCCATAAAGGTGATTTGCGAGGCACCAATAGCGAGATAATGAGCAAAAAAGATGCAAGTGGCTGAATAGAAAATGGGAAATTGAGTTATCCCCTTACGCCCCATAATTTGATAGACGATATGCGATCAAATCTCAGGCAGTGGCCGACTTTTTCTGTCGATTGGGACGACATATAGTATGAACCCCCATTACCTGATCCGAACTATTGGACGATGCATTTTGATGGATCCAAATTAAGGAATGGGTTAGGAGCAGGAATAGTATTAACCTCTCCAAAGAAGGATCACCTGAAATATGTATTGAAGATATAATTTGCTGCATCAAACAATGTAGCCAAGTATGAGGCACTTGTCCATGGCCTAAAGATGGCAAAAGAGATCGGCATACGTCAGATTCTATGTTTTGCAGATTCGGACATTGTAGTGCAACAAGTATCAGGAAATTGGGACGCATTGGATGCAAACATGGCCTTATATCTGTTTCATGTATAGAGAATTAGTGGCTATTTCAACGGGTGTGAATTTCATCACATACCTCTGGCGGAAAACGACGCTGCAGATACCCTGTCAAAGATCAGATCGACCAGATAGTCAATTCCACCTGGTATCTCCTTAGAACACGTGAGAAAGCCATCAATAATACCTTCCCTAGAGTCCGAATCAATTCGCCTCTCATCAGATCAGAAATCTAAATGTGTCCCAATGGAATTTGACAACTGACATGAGCCGAATAACCCGAGGACTGATTCAGCGAACTAGAGAGATGATTGGGAAAGTTCGGCAAACATTACGTCGGGAGAAGTAATGGAAATTGATAAAACAATTACCCTAGAGCAGGACATACCGAAATGGGCACATCCAATATTCTTATTCCTCAAAAATGAGACCCTGCTGAATAATGAGGGCCTTGCCAGGCAAACAGTAAGAAGGGCGAAATCTTACACAATAATAAATAATGAGCTTTATAAGAGAAGCGCAACAAAAGTGTTGCAACGATGTGTTAGCCCGACAAAGGACAAGAGATCCTCTTGGACATACATCAAGGGGAATGTGGGCACCATGCCTCGTCCAGAGCCCTTATGACCAAAGCATTCCGACATGGGTTTTATTGGCCAAGTGCGCTAAAGGAAGCAAAAGAATTGGTAGCAAGGTGCAATGGCTGCCAGAGATATGCCAGCAAAATTCATATGCCTTCATCCGAGTTAAAAATAATACCGATCACTTGGCCATTCTAAGTATGGTGCCTGGATATGGTAGGTCCATTTAACCTGGCTCGCGGAGGCATGACTCACATTTTGGTCATGGTGGGCAAGTTCACAAAATGGATAGAGGTAAAGCCAATAAGAAAATGTGACGGGCCCACAGCAGAAAAATTTCTCAAAGATATCATTCTGAGATATGGTGACCCACACAGTATCATTACAGATAATGGCACAAATTGCTGAAGGAGCCTTTGCTCGATTCTGCCAAGAAAAGCACATTAGACTTTTGCTTCGATAGCACACCCGACATCAAATGGGCAAGTGGAAAGATCGAATGGACTCGTGTTATCCAGAATAAAACCTCGGTTGCTAGAACCACTCCAGAGGTTGGCAGGTTGTTGGATTGAGGAACTCCCAGCGGTGCTATGGAGTTTAAGAACTACCCCAAATAGATCAACGGGGTACACCCCATTCTTTCTCGTATATGGGGCAGAAGTTGTGCTCCCATCCGATATAGTGCATGACTCGCCTAGAGTCACCCAATACAAAATGAAATATCTTGGCAAGATGATGTGGATCTACTAGAGGAAGCAAGATAATTAGCATTGTCCAGGTTAGCTGTTTATCAACAAGACCTCAAACGCTACCATATCAAGAAGGTAAATCCCATAGTCTTCAAGGAAGGAGATCTGGTCCTTCAGCTATTGCAACGCACGGACGGCATGCATAAGCTATCGCCCCCATGGGAAGGCCCCTTCATCATGAGAAAAGCACAGCACAACGATGCATATTACCTCATAGATGCTCAAGAACCATAAAGGAACAAGGCAGATAAATCCGGAGATGAGTCAAAAAGACCATGAATGTAGCACTACTTCGTCCATTTTACACTTAGAGGAAGTGTACTATATCCAGTATTATTATATATCGGTTTATTGTGTCAGGAATGAATTAATTAAACCTCGGCAACTCGAGCAGTGACTCGGGGACTGCCCCATGTTGTGTATCACTATGATTATGTATTCGATATGAATGAGACTTCAGCAATTCGAGTAGTGACTCAAGGACTGCCCCATGTTGTTTATCACTATGATTATGTATTTGATATGAATGAGACTTCGGCGACTCGAGAGGTGACTCGGGAACTGCCCCATATTGTTTATCATTATAATTATGTATCTAATTTATCGAAAATAAATCAGCAAGTGAAACCTCAGCAACACGAGCGGTAACTCGGCGACTGGCCCATGTCATCTATCCTGCTATTCTATATTTGATATGGTGGATGATTTATATGTCCATCAATTCGAATTAGTAACATATGGGCATCATAAGCAACGTCCCTGGCCTTTCACGGTCTGAAGAGAGATCTTATGGTAAATAAGACAAGAGCCAACCAAGAATCAAACACACGAAAACCGACTAAGGAATGAACTATACACAAGTCGGCGCATGTTATATTATCTTTCTTATGACCGCTGTGGTATGCTAACCAAAGAACGCGTCTTCAAACATAGCTCATAATCTCTAAGAAAGCACACGGATAATCAAACATGTTCGATTCAAACTTACGGATTGAAGTTGACGAATGATAATACACGCAGAATAACTCAACCAGCATGGTAACAACTTAACGATTACCACAACATATGAAAGATTCCGAACTTATACAGATTAAACAGTACCAAAAGATGTAGATTGTCTTAAAACAACATACACCCGGCATACTGGGGACTTAGCAAATAAAAGTTTTATAGCTCAGGCATTAACCGTAGCCGAATCACCAGTAGGAGGGGTGATTGTACTGGCAGGGGTTTCCGAAGTAGGTACCTTGGCTACCACCAAAGGCACCTCGACTTATGTAGAAGCAATAGTTTCAGGAGCAGGAATCTCCAAAGTTGCCTGGGCCTCCGCGGAAGTTACCTCGGCATCGACCGAAGTAACCGGAGCATCTTGAGCATTGGCCATTTGACGCGAAGTTCCACCTTGGGCTTGGGAAGCTTCAGTCCCCTTGGAGGAAGACCGGGCTTCAGCATTTCTTCCCGAACTGCCACATGACTCATCAGAACTTCCAAAGTCTTCATCTAAATCATGTTCATCACCAGAATCCTTGGCAAACTCATCATCATCACTGGCCTCAACATTCTCTTCAGCCTCGTCTGGGAGAAAACTCAGCCCCTCATTCCATTGATGCACATTTGCATACTTGATGAGTTGATAGGCACGGGCATGGCGGCGAGCAACGAAATCCGGATTCTCGACCCAAGAAGAGCCGGTACACAAATTCATTAATGTGTCGAGGGAGATGTCCTCGTACCTGATAGAATGGCAGTAAGCGCCATGTCAGCCCCAGCTCGCCCGACGGATTATCTCCAGAGGTTCAACTGAGTTTGAGAATCCATTAATTTTGCCACAAGTACCTCCACCTTGCTAATTTTTGGTTCATTCGGCCAGAGCACATTGAAAGCTCGAATTGACGCTTTCACCAAATCTCTTCCCATGATTTTCATCGGCTCAATGGCGGCAGCGACAGCAACCAGGAGATCCTCAATAGAATATTCTTAATCAGGGAGATTGGGGACACCTCGGCGGGCACGGGAAGCAACCACGGCTTTAGTACTCATGGGCTCGTCTTCTAAAAAGTGATCTGTAAAGCAAAACATCATATAAATCAAGAGGAGCAACAAGCAAAGGATGACTCGGCCATTGACCAAGAGGAAAAATCCGGCAAATAAGCTTACGATGGATATATCGCAACATCTTCTGAAGATCCACGGCCCAGCCAACCCGTTTCTTATCAAACCGAGTAATCTCCTGAGTCATCGTCTGATTTTTCAGCTCGGCTGCATCAAGAAGTTCTTTGTCCTTTTGAAGCTGGAGACTTAACCGATTGTTTTCCTCAAAAAATTCTTGGTCAATTTTCTCCATCTCGGACTTCTAAGATGATTTCAAGGACTCAACCTCGGCAAGGAGCCGAGCTATCTCGTCATCCTTCTCCTTCATCTGCGTCGAATGAGTCCCTGCTTGCTCTAAAAAATGCAGGATCATATCAGGCATGGGTATGCACTCTTAATGCGACACTGCAAATATTTGTAATTTGGCTGAGCCGAAGATGGAGCACTATAAGATACTCAGAATTTATCTAGAAGAGAAATAAACGAGTATAGAGAGGATGGATGACTAACCTTCAAGACTGGCACTCTTTTTCGTCAGCAGAGTATTTTGATTATTAATGTTAGCTGAGTAAGGATAAATCGCAAATTAATTAGGAATCAAAGACTTGAACGGAGGACTTGAGTGCAAACACTGAATAATTTACATGTCTTCTTCAGAATGGGAACCATCTTGTCATACTTGACCTGAAGCTTCCTATGTGAAAAGAGTAGCTTCTGGAATTCGGCTATAGGTCGATTGTGAGCAACCTAAAATAACAGCGAGTTATACAAGGAAAAATATGCAAAAGATCCGAATCAAGAAAAACTTGCCTCGAATCTAGGTGGCTGGATATTCAAAGCTAAAACTTAAAAAGATCCGAATCAAGCAAAACTGCCTCGGATCTAGGTGGCTGGATATTCAAAGCTAAAACTTAAAAAGATCCGAATGAAGCAAAACTTGCCTCGGATCTAGGTGGCTGGATATTCAAAGCTAAAACTTAAAAAGATCCGAATCAAGCAAAACTTGCCTCGGATCTAGGTGGCTGGATATTCGAAGCTAAAACTCAAAAAGATCCGAATCAAGAAAAACTTGACCCGGATCCAGGTGGCTGGATATTGAAAGCAAGAAATCAAGAAGATCCGAATCCAGCAAAAGGCGATTTAAAGCTAGGTGGCTAGGTGTATTTTAAGCCGAAACATGCACAAAAAAATTATATACTACGCATGCAGGTAACTCTATTCTAAGCAAGGGAAGCTTCCAAACGAATAACAAGTTATTCGGTTGCAAGCTCGGGGACTAGCGGGCATATAGTATACTGTGCGCAAAAGATAAAGTGTGGATTAAAGCACATACCTCATTCATCTTGTCACTTTCAAGTACAACTTTAGCAGCCATATGCAAACGACTGCTAATGTTGGAAAGTTGGATGGGTTGATTACTTGGGTTGCCCTCAATCTGGTTGGCAGCATTCCAATAATTGGCATATTCTACCAACGACCTGAGGCTCCCTCGCTCTCTGTGCACGTCAAAACCTTTCCCTTGGCCTCTTGCGCCTGTTGTGCAGCTATCCCAGCCGCCGAGCTCTTATGAAGCACGAGCTGTGTGTCGGCGGCGGAGGCAGACCTAGACTTAGCAAAAAAGCCTCCCTTGTGAAGCATGTCGGCGACACTGGGCTGAGAGGAACCAGGTTTGGCTTTCTGAGCGGGTTTGGATTTGGCAGCGCCATCCTTCTTGGTCTTAGCGGGAACCTCGGTAATAGGCAATAACTTAGGGTGATGGACATGACTCGGAGAAATAACCTCTACGGCAGGGGCGGCGCTTGCCTCGACAAGTACCGAGGTAGCGGCAGCCTCGACAATAACCTAAGTAGCAGCAACTTCGGTAGAGGAAGGTTCAACGGGGGAAACTTCAGGGACCTCAGAGGAAATTACCAGATCAATTGATTGATCCAGCATAACGATATCAATACCATCACCAGGAGCAACTTCGGTCTTGTCTCGCCGAGGCGGGCTGTTAGTCGGCATGGGAGGAGAATTATCGTGAGGAAGACCTGAAACTCGAACATCCTCTTGAGGCGATGGCGAAGGCGGCCGAGTAGCATGCAAGGTCATTCTCGGACCAATAGGCTTAGCAGAAAGAGGAGCACTGTCTAGATAAAGGGAAAAACCAATTCAGAAATATAAAGAGAAAAAAGAAGTACAAGTTAGAATAAGCAAGAGGACTTACCCAGAAACTCCGGGCATAGTTTTCCGCTTCGGAATGTGCTGGGCTGATCTCTTAACATTTTTCTTGGGATTCGAGTCTGAGGGATTTTCCAAAGCGGCACGCTTCTTTGATGGAGCGGGAGCTTCGAACGCAAGGGGTTCAACCTCATGCACCTGGCCAGCCGGATTAGCTAGGAAAGAAGGAGCCGGAAATGTATAAGAGATAGGCACCGCGATAACTACCTGGAGAATTTGGACGTCGTTAGAATCACCTTCATCATCACGGGCAGAGGATTTACCCCGAGTACAAACGGGAGCAGCCTCGGGTTTGGAGATAAACTCCTCCGGGTCTGGTTCTCCATTATCCGGGGTGCTGCGGTCATTGCTCCAAGGAAGATCCAACACCTCGGCATCTTCCAAAACTTGCTCATCAAATTTCTGCAGAAAGAGGAGACAAAAATTAGTAGAATAATCGATGGAAAATAACTCGTATGGGGCAACTAAAGTTCGAATTACCTGAGGAGGGGGATTATCGCGGGAAAAGGGCTTCATTCTCCACGCCCATTCCATAGGGATGTCGGTCTTGAAGATAGATCGGACGTGTTTCTAAATTTGAACGTCATCAAGCTCAACTATGGAGACTCGGTTGGGATCCAGAGGACCGCTCATATAGTAGATCTTGTGAGATTGAAGCTGGAAGGGGCAGATCCGGCTACTGATGAATGCAACCATCAAATCTTCGCCGTGAAGCCCCGCCCGAATTAATTCCTTCAGTCGGTGCTGGAACGCTTCGGCAAGAGCGTTATTCCTCTTCGGATTATAATTCCAATTCTGCTTAGAAGGAGGGCCGACTGAGAAGGCAGGGAGCCGAATCTTATCCTCCTTTCCAGTATTCTTTACAAATAAAAACAACCTATGCCACTTTTTGCAGGACTCTAGGCCTGTAACTCGGGGGAACAAAGAATTCTTCCGAGGTGTGATGGAAGCGGCCCCACACTGAGTCAGAGGCTTCTTGGAGGGATGGAGAGATTTATCCGGCACAACATTAGCTCGGATCTAGAAAAACTTGGACCGGACCACTACAGAAGGCCAGAGGCCGAAGTATCCCCCTTGTAAGACCCCACCTTTTAAGGTAAAGGCCCCTATGATTGCAATGCTAGTCCCTGGATCAAAATGCTAGCATCCACAGTTTAAGATGAAGTACACAGATACCAAGTTCATTATTACATCGTCATTCCAGAGATAACAAAGTCTTTACAGCTCATTAGCCAAAGGCTAGTACATAGATTTCATAACATAAGTAGATAAATAAAAGTCTTCATCTTCATGTGCCACAGGCAAACATGTTGAGTGTAGACTCATAAGCCTAGTCACCATCAGAGTAACCTACAACATAATAAGTTACAGCCACAAGGAGTCAATACAGTTGGAATTGTATTGGCAAGCGATACCATAGTAGAATAGTATTATCTAATAACTATATGAATTTGGCTAAGTATAGTTCAGGCTCGCTTTGCTCAAAATAAGGTTTTTCTTATTAGTTGGAAACACTAAGTTTTTGTTTAAAAAAACACCCAAGGAACCACCAATAGACATTGGTGAACCTTTACCCTTGTTCAACCACAAGTTTTAACTTAGAGAAATTGGGATGAGGAGATTCTTGATCACTTCAATGTCTTTGATGCTAAAATTGTCAATTGCCGGGGACACGGCTAAGTACTTAGGTTTTGCCCTCTCGAGAGGTGGTGCACTTCCCCACAAGACTCGACATGCATCGAGACGAGACTTTTCAGAAGCATTCCCTTAGGCCATCATGGACGCGTTCCATCCTATCAACCGTACCACCAACTGTCCATCTGGCTAAGTTCTTGCAACCTATTTGGTCAAGGCAGAGCCCATATGCCATGTGGTTGCACTAGAAGCTTCTCAACACTAAATGTCTCAAGTCCCTTTGTTCCTGGTTGGCCATCCACAAGTGTGATATGCAAGGTAAACCATAGACATGGGCCTTGTGTAACCACTCAACACAAACCATTCTTTCCATTCCACCCAGGTGATTCATTCACATGTTGTTTTATTATTCAAAAACACATAGTCATAGATTTTGCATAACAACATAGTATGAATATTACACCCTTGTTTTCTACTAGCTAGGCTAAGCATACCAATATAGCAAGTTTCTTATCTTAGGAAAACTACTAAGACAACAACTATAGGATTTTCCAAGCATAGCATATACTTAGAAAATAATCATGCAAATCCTACTCAAAATATCATTAGTGCATAGATAAAATAGTAGGACAAAAATATTAAGCATCACTTGCCTTGATAGTTGGGAGAATAGCAATAGACCTCACAATCACCACAATCACCAAAATCTACACATAAAATCATAACACCAAATTCACATTCAATATTCAAAGAAAAATACATATGAATGCATGCAAATGCAATGGAATGATTTTCTACACTAAACAAGTCAAACTAAACAATACTGAACACAAAGTAAACTTTCTAAAGTCTAAATAAAATCAAATTTACTTTAAAACAATTTTCCAAATAATTTTTATATACAAAATAGGCCTACAAATGCTTCTGCAATAAATCCTATTTTTTAGAATAAAATGACTAATTCAAGGCCATAGATGTGTAGGGCTTTTTTTTTCTAAATCCAATGATATATTATTTGTAATTTTTGTACAAACATATCAAAATTTATGAAGCTTACAAGTTAATTCTTCTAATAGATTCAAATCTGGATTTTAAAACAAAAACTTCAACCTCCTTGGCAATCGTCATCAAGTACCCACTGAACAGTGCTTCATACGCCGGCATATCTCTATTGCCGGTCCGCACCACTCATGGATGGGCCATAGATCTAAGTTAGATCGTGCGGTCTAGATTGGACCGTACCCCTTCGCGCTAGATCTAATCCTAGGCCCTAGATCTAGATCCAGCGGATCTGGGCGCTCTAGCCATAGACGGGCGGCACGAATGGCCACTACGGCGGCGACAGCTCTGTCGGCGATGCACTGGCGGCACTAGGGGGTAAGAGGGGTGGTGGCGAGGCATACCAGAGTCGCTTGGACACGAGGAAGCTCAAGGTGGTCGTGGCTTGGATAGGGGTGTACTATCGTGGGCGTGGGAGATCGTCGAAGTTGGTTCTGGCATCGGGCGTTCGCAAACGGAGACGGGGGCAGCAACCTGGTGCGCAAGGGAACAAACGGCATGCATAAGCAGATGTGCAAGACAGTGGTGAACTCACTCGCGTGAACTAGAGATCAAGGGGGACATAGGCCTCACCGGAATGGCTCGTCGGAGTCGCGCTCGGCGTCGGGGGCTTGCAGAGCTTGTCGAGGGCGACGTTTTGGGGCACAAGAGAGAAAACGGGAAGCATCAGAAGGAGCTCAAGAGGATGGCAAGAAAGATAGCATGAACCAGAGGGAGATGGGTGGACGGAGCTCACCGGTATTGGCCGCCGGAGACCTGCGGTGCTGCGGCGGCGTGAGCTCAATTACTGGCAGCCTGGGGGCGCTTAGTGTGGGCTAGGTGAGAGGAAATGGCCGCACAGGGGTGGTGCTTAAGTATCCAGATCAGGGGCGGCAATCACGCGGGGAATCAACACAATTTAATCGAATTGAAATCACGGAAGAAATGGTAGGCGACGGGCGGCGCGGGATTGAAGATGACATTGATGACGTGGCGTAGGGCCCAGTGGCAGTGAGCGAGGGGGTGCGCGCGCGGGTGAGAGAGAGGGGGAGGGAGAACCCGGGTGGGCTTGCTGGGCCACAAGTGGGACTGAGCTAGATAGGTGGCGCCTGGTTTATTTTTTTCCTTCTACCTTTTCTTTTTTTGTTTTAAATTTCTAGGATAGATTTGAAATGCTATTTCAAATCTGTTTGAATTCAAACCTTCCCCAATTTTTTGTACTATGATCCTAGAGTTAAACACATACATTCACTCAAAATCACTTTGGTATTTGAAATAAAAATAAAACCATGCCCCATATATAATATATAAAGAGGGGTTTAAATATGGTTTTATTTAGTGTTTTGATTTGAAAAATGTTGTGCAATATAAATATGCTATGATGATATGAATGCAATAACATGACTTTGCATTTGGTGAAATTTGGGATATTACACCTCTGAAGCCGAGATAAAGGCCGAAAAAGAAGCGATGGCGTTAGCCGGTAGGTGATGAGGCTGGAGGCCAAAGAATTCAAGGAAGCCCTTGGCAAAGTTGCTAAGAGGAAGGCTGAACCCTCTAGCGAAATGCGACATGAAGACTACATACTCGCCATCCTCAACTATAGGGGTAGATTCCTTGCCGGGTAAGGGACACTTTACCTTGGTTGCAACTCGACGAGTCTTGCGGATCCACTCGATCTCTCGGCGGGTGACCGTGGATCCTTGCCAGGAACCACGCTCTGGACCCACCACGAGGTCTTCTTCTCCCACGACGGTGCCGCTGTGCGAGCTCGACATGGGCTCGTCGAAGTAGCCAACAGAGGAGGAATCGCTGCCAGCGGGAAGTGGCCTCGAAATCCAAGGCCCCGTCGCAGAGACGATGGGAACGATGGTGGCGGAAGGAGAGAGCTGCCGCGGAGGCCTAATGCGGAAGCGAGGCGCGGTGAGGAAGGACCGAACAAGGGCGGCGTGCTGCAGGAGAGGCAGCGCGGCGACGTGGTCGTGGGAGCAGGAGCACAGCGGCAGCGACGCAAGAAGGAAGACGATGAGAGTGAGAATAGGAAATTAAACCAACCCTCTCCCTACTCCCCCAATTTATAACCATGCGCGGTGAGAGGTAGTGGGATCGTGAATGCGCCGCGATAACTGCAAAAGGGCATTTATCGTTTGTTCTCAATCGACGAATGGAGCCACATGGAGGACCACACGGCACAGGAGGAGATCAGGCTGTCATGACCGTTGCGGTGATCGAAGAGTCACTGCGTCGATAAGACTGCCACAGTAATTACTATAGCAATGTCAGGATACACTATAGCGGTACAAAAAGTGAGACAAAATGCAATGATTGATACACGTAGGACGAAGCTTACCATAGAAGCTAAGTGGATGTCTCGGAAAAAGATGAGTGACTCGGAAATTTAGTCACACCTCGGAAAAAGAGGATAAGCAAGGAGGAGAAAAAACGAGAAAGGCACCGACTGAATAATAAGTGGGAAAGAGAGAAGTACAAAAAACTGAGTGTCTAGAAACTGCTGTGGAATAGCCGAATAAAGTCGGCAAGACCGCACCAGCTTCGGGGACTAATGTTGGGGGATGACCCCAGGTAGGGTCAAGATAAGTAAAAGTAGAGAGGAATGTTCATGATCAAGGCCAGATCTAGATATGATCCGGCCGAGTCATGTAGGAGTCATCCGAATGAGGTCTGACTAACCCCGAATCAAGTGGTTAAGACTTGACTTGACCGACATATGAGATATGTAGGAGTAACACGGTCACACATCTTAAGTGCAGGGTGAGGTCAAGTCGAGTCATGCGAGGCGATGCCGGGTCAAGGGAATCTTGTACGAGGAGGAGGCAAGCCCCGAGGTCAAACCCTAGCCACTGTCACTCTCTAGAATCTGCACAGTGCCAAGCGCTAGGGACAAGGAGCAGAGCAGCATAGGAGCAGAAGGAGGTCACGGAGGTGACAATCCTCAGGCCCGAGGCTCACATGTGGTGGACTCTGGGTCTTTGCCATTGATAGAAGGGGGACACGGAAAGAGGTCCGCCGAGTTACCACTTTGGGACAAGCATATTCCACGAATATGCTGGTCCATGTCAGCCCTAGAAGGCACCAGGTCATTCCTTTATAAGGAGGGGCTGGGCGTCTAGAGGAGGGGATCGATTCATTTTTCATCACTGGGCACTAGTTGTAGCTTCTTCTTCCTCTCACTCATACAGCTTGAGAAGCAATAGAGAATGAGTTCTAGCATTCTGAGTGTAGAAACCACTATATCTTCCCTCCCTGGATCCCACTAGCATCCATTGGCCCCCAACTTAAGCCTACCATGGCATCTGCCGTGCCACCACCATGACAATAGTATTCCCATGTGTCCTCGAGAATGTTTGGTCCTCATTAGTATTTCCACCGGCTTGTACTTTGCTAAGAAAGGATTGGGCCACTTGCTTCAATTATTTGCGGTCTTTATTTACTTGCACTTTATTTCCTTGCTTTATCAAAAACCCCTAAAAATCAGTTTGCTAAGTATTTACAGAGAACTCTTGAGCCAGTACCACTAGTCAGCACCTTCTGCTCCTCGTTGGGACCGACACTCCTATTTATCGAAAGTACTATGACACACCCCCTATACTTGTGGGTCATCAAGACTATTTTCTGGTGCCATTGTCGAGGATTGAAGCACTATTGAAGAGTGGAACTGGTAAAGGAAACTTGTACTATGAGTATTGTTTTTTATTTCTGTTTGTTACTTTGTTTCCAATATGGATAACCCACTTGGTTTCCTGTTTGGGAAAACTACTACCACTGTTAGGGTAGTAGATGAATCACCACCTGTTGGGATAGATCATTTTAAGATACCTACAAGAATTGTTGATCGTGTTATGGATAATTATTATTTTGGGGATGGAACTGTCCATCCTGGTGATCATTTGTTTTTTATCCATGAATTATGCGGGTTGTTTAAGTGTGCAAGTATCACAACTGAACATGTGAAGAAGAAGTTACTCTCTATATCATTGAAAGGAAGAGATGAAGAATGGTATAAGCTGCTAAAAATGGACAATCTATGGAATGGGAGGAAATAATACCTCTCTTTTACTCTAAATTCTATCCTCCTAGTGAGATTCATAAGGATAGGAATCTAATATATAACTTTTGGCCTCGTGATGGAGAGAGTTCAGCCCAAGCTTGGGGGAGATTGAAGTTACTAATGCTTAAATGTCCTATTCATGAACTCCCTAACAATATTATTATTAATAACGTTTATGCAAGGCTTTCTCTTTGTGATAAAGATTTATTATATGCTTCTTGTGTTGGATCATTCACACGCATGAAGTAAGAAGCTAAATGGGATCTTCTAGACCGTATTCAAGAGAACACTGAAGCATGGGAGAATGACAAAGGAAGAAAGTCAGGACAAATTATTATTATGAATGCATTAAATCTTGTAACATCCCTAAAATCATGTTTCAAAACTCATGCATATCATCCATGCATCCATGATCATTTAGGGTTCTTTTTCAAAACCATTTCAAAAACAGGAGCATATGTTGCTCATTATTTTATGTAAGCATGCTATAACCTTATTGCTACCTTCTAATGAGAAAGGTACTTATTTTATTCAGTAATGTTTTGAGTTCAAACTTAAGTGTTTTCCAAAGCTTGGGCATAGTTTTCAAAACAAAGTATGAATATAAAACCAATTTTATGCCTATTATTTATATCTCATTAAGGCTTGGTTTTTTTTTTCAAATGATCAAAGTGTGTTTGAGTAAACAGAAGTGTTTGACACACATTTGAGTACAAAGTTCACTGTGTAAAAATCTAGAGAATATTTGAAATCAAACTTATTTGAATTAGAGTTGAAAATCATTTCTAGAAAATCAAACAGAAAAAGAAAAGTGAAAGGTGGAAAAAAATAAAGCAAACAGCCAATTTGGCCCAACCCAGCCCAGTTCGACCCATCTAGCCCAACTATCCACTCCCGTGAAACGTTTTCTTTTACTCGCAACCACACCCTTGAGTCAGCACGAGGGACCCCACCTCCTCTCTTTTTCTCTCGCTGACAACAGAGGCCCACACGTCAGTCATCGTCTCCACCCCCAGCGACCAGTTCTTCCCCAATTTCCTCCGGGCGTTTCCTGTTTAATTCCGCGGCTTCAATTCCGTTGAATGCTCGATTAAATCTCGCCCACGACCACACCTACTTAAGCACCATTCTCCCCTTCCCCTTTTCTCCCAAACCCCACCCCACCGGAGCCACCAGGCTGCTCGGAATTCTCTCAGAACCTCCCTCTGCTCCGATGCCTTCCGGCGACGATTCCGGCCAAACCTCGTCGCCCCTCGCCTCCTCGACCACACGAGCACACCCACCATCACCAGGCGTATCTCTCGGAACCGTCCTCTCGCCCGCACATGCTCTGTATCCTCGGCAGCGTCATCGACTGAGCTCCGCCACCGTCTGCTCGAACTCCGGCGACCATTCCCCGTAAGCCCCAGCTTCTCCTCTCCCTCTGTTTGATACGCGTGTGATCCCCAGCATCCTACGCACTTAACAGAACCCTTTTCTCGTCTTAGCGTGGCCCAGAACATCGTCTCCGTTGCCAACCGAGAACATCCGACGCCGTCTCGATCTCCGACGAGCAATCAACATCGACTCCGTACGCCCCTTCGCCAACCGAGCACACGACGAGCATCCCCTCGCCACGACGATTATGGTGAGCTTCTCCCCTACTCCTCTCGCCTCCTGTAACTCCGGCAAATTCACCGCCAGAGCACGCCGCCGCTACTCGCCGCCGCCAGCGCCGCCACTCGATGGTCAGTCGCTGTGAGTCATGCGATGTAGATCAGACGAACGCGATAGAACATAGTCGAAGGGGTAAGTAGCGATCTGTGCCGCATGATTCAGTAAGATCCAACGCCTCACAGCACGCGATCCACGCGAACCGTTTTTATCCAATGAAATCACACCACGTGGCCTGTCTGTTTAATAAAAACCAGGAATTAGATCTATTAGATGTTTAAACTTGAATAATTCATAACTTTTGATTTCCACGTCAAAATTTGACAAATTTTATATCAATGGAATCAGGAGAGAAAATCCTTTCCATTTATGCAATGTGTTTAATGTTTTTCTTCGGTTAAAATGATTGTTTTCACAGAATCATTTGTAGGCATAAATTGAGTATAGTAATTATTTGGAAAATGTTTTGTTATTCAAATAAAGTTTATTTAGCTTGTTTTGTACTTGTTTATGATTAAGTACAGTGCACTTGTCTTGTTTGGTGTAGAAAATCATCACATGGCATATTGCATACATTCATGTATTTTTGCTTGTATTAATTGTGTATGTGATTTTGTGCCATTATTTTATGTGTAGATTTTGGTGCAAATAGTGATTGTGATTGTGAGGATTATAGCTACTCTACAAACTACCAAGGCAAGTGGTGCTTCATGATTTTATTCCTATGTTTTCCAACTATGCAGTAGAAATATTTTGCTAGACTTGCATGAGTATTTTGATCTATATGCTATGCTTGGGAAATTCTAGTAGTTGTAGAATTGCTAGAAATTTCTAAGTTAAGATGCTTATCTATGCCATGCTTAGCCTAGCTAGTAGCAACCAAGGGTGGTTATATATTCATGCCAAGAGAAAATATTTCTAAGTCTTTAGACTTATGTTTTTGCTTAATAAAACAACTAAGTGAATGAAACACCTGGGTGGAATGGAAGGAATGGTTTATGTTGAGTGGTTACACAAGGCCATTTCTATGGTTTACCTTGTGTATCTCACTTGTGGAAAGCCACCCAGGAACAAAGGGATTTGAGGTGCCAAATGTTAAGAAGCTTCTAGTGCAGCCACTTGGCATTATGGGCTCTGCCTGGATCTCATATAGGTTGCAATAAATTAGCCATTTGGACAGTTGGTGGTAGTGGGATGATAGGTTGGAGCGCATCCATTTGGTCTAAGGGAAGGCTTATGAAAGGTCCTGTCTTGGTGAAAATCAAGTCTTGTGGGGAAGGTGCACAACCTCTGCAGATGGAAGAATCTAAGTACTTAGCCATGTCCCTGGAGTTGGACAACTTGAGCATCAAGACATGGAAGCTATCAAGAATCTCCTCATCCCAATTTCTAAGTAAAAACTTGTGGTTGAACAAGGGTGAAGGTTCCCCAATGTCTATTGGTGGTTCCTTGGGAAATATTTTGACAAAGAAAACTTAGTGTTTTCAACTAATAGGTAAAACTATTTTGAGCAAAGCAAGCCTAAGCTACACTTAGCCAAAATGCATATAGTATTTAGTCTACCAATATTCTACTAAGGTATCACTTGCCAATACTATTCCAATGTATTGACCCACTATGGCTGTAACTTGTGATGTTGCAGGTTATTCTGATGATGAATAGGGTTTATGAGTCTACACTCAACATGCTTGCCTGTGGCACATGAAGATGAAGACTTATTTATCTTATTATATATTTGAACTCTTGTATTAGGCCTATGGCCATGGAGTTTGTAAAAGACTATGTTGTCTCTGGAATGATATGTAATAATGTCCTTTGTTTCTGTGTACTTCATCTTAAACTGTGGATGATAGCATTGATCCAGGGACTAGCATTGCAATCACAAGGATCCTTACCTTTATAAAGGGGAGGGATCTTACAGATGGTATCAGAGCACTGTGTTGCCTGTAGGATTATGACCCTAGGATTGGAAACCACTAAGGAAAAGTTTTTCAACAACTTCCACACTTGTCTTTTCTTCTCGTGAACTTTTCTAATCTTCTTTCTCACCTCTATTTGTAGATGAACTCCATCAACGAAGCCGTGAAGAAGGGACCACTCATGACTATGACTTTGGAATGTGAGACAGAATTCCCCAAGGCTCTCAAGGACCTCATGGTTGCCATGGGAATACATGGTGCTGCTGTGTACAAAGGTTTTCCTGTGATGGATGAAGGAGTTGAATACTGGTGGGTGCAACTTCACTTGTATAAAAACAAGGAAGACAACCACAAGGAATCAGGATTCTGCATGGTCACCAATTCAGTGATGCACACTACATTCTTTGATTCAGCAAAGGATGAAGCTTGGAAGGCCATCAAAGAACTTGGTGATAGAATCAAGTGCAGAATGCTCAACACCTAGAATGACCTTAGGGAAGAAAAGAAGGATACCCAAGAGTTAGAGGCTACCAACCAAATTTTAAGGAAGGACATCATAGACTTAGCAATGGAGTCATGTGATCTAGATAGACAGATTGCCTCTAGGGATGCCTTGTTAGCCAACTTGGCAAGTGAGATGGAATTGTAACGTACTTCGTTAGTTGTACCACCACACTTATCATTTTATTTCCCAAATGTTCTTTAAAATAAGTTGAACCTTGGTTGTTTGTAATGGATCCATGTATGCCATGACCTATGTGTTTTGATTTCCAAAGATATGCATGTGATGCCTTGTCTTGTGATTTATCTTAAATTGTGTTGATTCTAACTTTTTCTATCTTATTAAATAGATTCCTAGTGTTACTATCAACATGGCTGAAGAGTTCAAGGGAACTCGTTTTGGCACTCGTATTATTGAGCTCACTAGTTTGCTCCATCTCCCACTTCCTACCATCATGATGCTTCCCCTCACCAAGTTTGAGAGGAAAGACCTTTGGGGCTTCAAGGTTAATCAGCTAGGGCCTTGGTGAGCCTACCACGGAGGCAATCATCTTCAAGCTCATGCATGATGACAAGGAGAGAGGCCTAGAGGTAGTCATGCAGGATTTGCTTGGACGTTTACTAGGGAGACACTCTCGAGAGATTAGAGGTACTAACTTCCACGCCTTCGGTAGACGTGATGAGGATGGTGAGGCCATTGACTTTGAGGATGCTTCGAGAGAGACGGCAGAACCGATACGTCTATACCTCCAGGACTTAGAGGTTCTTCTTAGGCACCTAGATACTGATAGGACCAACGTCATGCTTAGCAATGAAGAACTCCAGGTGCAGCTTCGTGAGAAGGACAAGCTCTTCGCGGAGCAAGATGAGATAGTCAAAGAAATGGAGGCCAAGTTTGAGAGTCAGGATAGAAAGTTCAAGAGTCAAGATAAGAGAGTCCAAGATAGGAACAAGAGGATTCGAGACATGACTGCAGAACTAGAGGCCAAGGACTTCGAGCTCGAGCATCAGCAAGGTGTGATTGAGAGGCTTCGTGCACAGAAGAGGGCTCTCAAAGCCAAATTAGAGACCTTGACCACCAATGTCGAGGAATACAAGACCGCTATGGAGAATGCAGGTCTTACACTTGTTGATGAGGAGGTTTATGCAGAGGAGTAGTGATGACTACTCATTTACCATTTATTTACCATGCTTTTGATTATTGAGTCGCAATGACCATCCAACATGTGGATGGCTTGCTATTGGTGTGTTTAGTTTTCAGAACTTGTTGTCTATGTTGTTGAACTTTTATTATTATGATGCATGTTTGGTGATTGTTTATGTGATGTATTATGCATGTTAGCATCTATGGGTATCTCATTCTTATATCCATTGAACAACCACAGATGCCTCCCCGACGTGCCAATCCCAACCCCAACAACAACAACATCACCCCTAAGATGCAATAGATGATGACAGCTCAGACTCAGTTGATGCAAATGATGACCACATTCATCCAGAATCAGAACAACAACAATAACAACAACAACAACAACAACAACAACAACAACAATCAGAACAACCCACCGGGTTTTGAAATGCTTACCAGGTTCTTAAGACTGAGGCCAACAAAGTTCTCAGGAACTACTGATCCTATGGTGGCCAATGATTGGCTATGCTCTGTGAACAAGGACTTGGTAACTGTTGGCTGTACTGATGAAGAGAAGGTCAGATTTGCAGCACACTTGTTGGAAGGACCAGCAGCCACTTGGTGGGATAACTTCCAAATCACCACTCCCATTGAGGATGTGACATGGGTTATCTTTGAAGATGGTTTCCATACTGCTCACATCTCATCCAGAGTGATGAGTTTTAAGAAGAAAGAGTTTCATAACTTGAAGCAGCGCCACCACAGCATGGCAGAGTATATTGAGGAGTTCAACAATCTGGCGCGTTATGCACCGGATGAAGTTGACACCGATGCTAAGAGGAAAGAAAAGTTCCTTGAAGGATTGAACGATGAACTGAACCTGCAGCTATCTATGGCTTATGTTCCCACTTATCAGTCTCTTTGTGATAAGGCTGCTATTTTGGAGAGCAAGATGAAACAAGTTGAAAGCAGGAAGAGAAAGCACTCTGACAAGCACAGATCAGGATCGTCTCATAAGCGTTCCCACTATGATGATAGTGGGAGTTCTGGATCCCACAAGCATGGGAAGTACAACAAACACCACAACCACAACCGTCATCATGACAACAAGCACCACCGTAATCATGACAATGATAAGTACAAGAATCACAAGAGTGGATATAAGAGCCACCATAATGGAAGTGGAAGTGGTAGTGGAAGCCAGCCTGTCAAGAAGGATCTTAGTCAGGTTGAATGTTTCAAGTGCAAGAAGATGGGGCATTATGCAAATGAATGCCCAGAAAAGAAAGTTGAAGGACCCAATAAGCCCAACCCTTTTCAAAAGGGACAAGTGAACCACATTAATGTGGAGGAGATCTATGAGGAATCTGATGCTGTTGCTGGTAAGTTCAAACTCAATTCTATTCCAGCACTTGTTCTTTTTGATACTGGTGCATCACATTCATTCATATCAAAAGCATTTGTTGATAGAAATGAGTTTCCAACTGAAAACATTGGGTGTCCAATAAAAGTAAGTTCTCCTGGTGGAGATATGATAGTAAGTCTTGGATGCCGGGATCTAGTGATAGAGTTTGGAAAACATAAGTTTCCAGTGAGTCTGATAATCCTAGATTCCCAAGGACTGGATGTAATTTTGGGAATGGATTGGATGACCAAGTATGAAGGAATACTAGATTGTGCCAATCGTACTGTTGCACTCACAATCCCGGAAAAGAAACGGATTAGATTCAAGTCTAACTTTGAATCAAAAGGGAGTAAGCTAAATTCACTTAAGGGGGTTAGCATAGATAGTGTGCCAATTTTGAGTGAATATCCGGATGTGTTTCCGGAAGAATTGCCAGGAATGCCACCAGATAGAGATGTGGAATTTCTTATTGATTTGCTACCAGGATCTGGACCAATAGCAAAGAGACCGTACAAGATGTCAGTGGATGAGTTGAAAGAACTCAAGAAGCAGCTTGGAGAACAATTGCAGAAAGGTTTTATCCAACCAAGTTCTTCATCTTGGGGAGCACCAGTGTTGTTCGTGGAAAAGAAAGATAGAAGTCAAAGGTTATGCATAGATTACCGTTCACTCAATGAGGTGACTATCAAGAACAAATACCCTTTGCCAAGAATAAATGACTTGTTTGATCAGTTAGAAGGAGCTTGTGTGTTCTCAAAGATTGATCTCCGGTCAGGTTATTTCCAACTCAAGATAAGTGAACAAGACATACCTAAGACAACTTTCACCACTAGGTATGGATTGTATGAGTACACTGTGATGCCATTTGGTTTGACGAATGCACCAGCATACTTCATGAATATGATGAACAAGGTGTTCATGGAGTTCCTTGATAAGTTTGTTGTCGTTTTCATCGATGACATTTTGATCTACTCAAGAGAAAAGAAGAGCATGAAGGACATCTACGTTTGATACTTGAAAATCTTAGAGAGCATAAGCTGTATGCCAAATTCAGCAAGTGTGAATTTTGGTTAAATGAAGTTGGTTTTCTTGGACACATTGTGTGTCAGAGATGGTGTGTGATTGATCCTGCTAAAGTTTCAGCTGTAACTGAATGGGAATCTCCTAAGTCAGTGAAAGAGGTTCGTAGTTTCCTTGGCTTGGCAGGATACTACAGAAGATTTATCGAGAATTTTTCCAAGGTATCTAATCCTATGACAGAGTTACTAAAGAAAGACAAGAAATTTGCTTGGTCTGAAGGATGTGAACTCAGTTTCCAAGAATTAAAGAAGAGACTAGTGACAGTACCAGTCTTATGTTTGCCAGATTTGGAGAAAGATTTCCAAGTATATTGTGATGCATCTCATCATGGATTAGGTGCAGTACTTATGCAAGAAGGGAAATTTGTGGCTTATGCCTCGAGAAAACTCAAAACTCATGAAGTAAACTACCCTACTCATGATTTAGAGTTAGCCTCTGTTGTCTGTGCACTCAAAACATGGAGACATTATCTTTTGGGAAAGCGATGTGAAGTGTTCACAGATCACAAGAGTTTGAAGTATATCTTCACCCAGAAAGAAATTAACATCAGACAAAGAAGATGGTTAGAACTCATTAAGGACTATGATTTGAGTCTGCAATACCACCCTGGTAAAGAAAATGTTGTAGCGGATGCTCTAATCCGTAAAGTTTTTGTGAATGGCCTTACTAAGGGAGAATTGCCTGTTGATCTGTGTACCCAATTCAGAAATCTCAGATTGGAAATTGTGCCTGAGGGACATCTCATGTCTTTGGATGTTCAACCCACTTTGTTGGACAAGATCAAAGGAGCCCAAAAGACAGATAAGGAAATTGAAGAGATTAAGGAAAAGATTGGCAAGGGAAAAGCCAAAGGATTCCATGAAGATGAACAGGGTACTTTATGGTATGGAAAACGTATCTGTGTTCCGCAAGATCCAGATCTTCGAAAAGTGATTTTACAAGAAGCCCACAACTTACCATATTCCATTCATCCGGGTAACACCAAAATGTACATGGATATGAAGGAAAGATTTTGGTGGAATAATCTCAAGAAGGACATCGCCGAACATATTGCTTTGTGTGATGTATGTAGTACAGTGAAAGCGGAGCATCAGAAACCAGCAGGATTGTTACAACCACTACCCATTCCTGATTGGAAGTGGGACAAGATTGGTATGGATTTCATCACCGGATTGCCAAAGACCAGGTCAGGATATGATTCCATTTGGGTAGTAGTGGATTGCTTAACTAAAGTGGCTCATATCATACCCGTGAAGACAACCTATACAAGTGCTAAGTTAGCCAAGATCTATATGAGTAGAATTGTATGTCTACATGGAGTACCCAAAAGTATTGTGTCTGATAGAGGAACTCAGTTCACTTCCCATTTTTGGAGGCAACTACATGAGTCATTGCGAACAAGGTTGGAATTCAGCACTGCTTTTCATCCTCGGACTGATGGACAGACAGAAAGGACCAACCAGATACTTGAAGATATGTTGAGGGCATGTGCCCTGGACTATGGAGCCAGTTGGGATGAAAGTCTGCCCTACGTAGAATTTTCTTACAATAACAGCTATCAAGCTAGTATTGAGATGGCACCCTTTGAGTTTCTCTATGGGATAAAGTGTACCAACCCATTGCTATGGAATGGTGTGGGAGAAAGAAGCTTGTTCGGACCAGAACTAATCAAAGAGGCTGAAGAGAAAGTCAAGCTAGTTAAGGACAGGTTGAAGATAGCATAGTCCCGACAGAAGAGCTACACAGATCCTAAGCATAGATAAGTCACCTATGAAGTAGGTGATAGAGCTTATCTTAGAGTGTCACCACTTCGTGGAGTGAAGAGATTTGGTGTCAAAGGCAAAATAGCCCCAATATATGATGGACCATTCAAGATTCTGAGTCGTAAAGGAGAAGTAGCTTATGAGATTGAACTGCCAGAATCATTGTCTGTCGTTCACATTGTGTTTCATGTGAGTCAGCTTAAGAAATGCCATCCAGAAATGGAAGAGACTTCTTTGAAGGATACCATACCTTTGGAGGAGGTCCAATTGGAAAGTGATCTCACTTATGAGGAGAAACCTATCAAGATTCTTGAGACTGCAGAAAGAGTTACTCAGACTAAGACTATCAAATTCTGCAAAGTTCAATGGAACCATCATTCCGAAGAAGAAGCAACATGGGAAAGAGAAGATCATCTTCGGAAAGACCACCCTCACCTATTTGCTAGCCAATCCGAATCTCGAGGGCGAGATTCACCTTAAGGGGGTTAGATTTGTAACATCCCTAAAATCATGTTTCAAAACTCATGCATATCATCCATGCATCCATGATCATTTAGGGTTCTTTTTCAAAACCATTTCAAAAACAGGAGCATATGTTGCTCATTATTTTATGTAAGCATGCTATAACCTTATTGCTACCTTCTAATGAGAAAGGTACTTATTTTATTCAGTAATGTTTTGAGTTCAAACTTAAGTGGTTTCCAAAGCTTGGGCATAGTTTTCAAAACAAAGTATGAATATAAAACCAATTTTATGCCTATTATTTATATCTCATTAAGGCTTGGTTTTATTTTATTTTTCAAATGATCAAAGTGTGTTTGAGTAAACAGAAGTGTTCGACACACATTTGAGTACAAAGTTCACTATGTAAAAATCTAGAGAAGATTTGAAATCAAACTTATTTGAATTAGAGTTGAAAATCATTTATAGAAAATCAAACAGAAAAAGAAAAGTGAAAGGTGGAAAAAAATAAAGCAAACAGCCAATTTGGCCCAACCCAGCCTAGTTCGACCCATCTAGCCCAACTATCCCCTCCCACGAAACGTTTTCTTTTACTCGCAACCACACCCACAGAGTCACTGACGCAGGGACCCCACCTCCTCTCTTTTTCTCTCGCTGACAAAAGAGGCCCACACGTCAGTCATCGTCTCCACCCCCAGCGACCAGTTCATCCTCAATTTCCTCCGGGCGTTTCTTGTTTAATTCCGTGGCTTCAATTCCGTTGAATGCTCGATTAAATCTCGCCCACGACCACGCCTACTTAATCACCATGCTCCCCTTCCCCTTTTCTCCCAAACCCCACCCCACCGGAGCCACCAGGCTGCTCGGAATTCTCTCAGAACCTCCCTCTGCTCCGATGCCTTCCAACGATGATTCCAGACAAACCCCGTCGCCCCTCGCCTCCTCGACCACACGAGCACACCCACCATCACCAGGCGCATCTCTCGGTTCCTTCCTCTCGCCCGCGCATGCTCTGTATCCTCGGCAGCGTCATCGACTAAGCTCCACCACCGTCTGCTCAAACTCCGGCGACCATTCCCCGTAAGCCCCAGCTTCTCCTGTCCCTCTGTTTGATACGCGTGTGATCCCCAGCATCCTACGCACTTAATGACACCCTTTTCTCGTCTTAGCGTGGCCCAGAACGTCGTCTCCATCGACAACCGAGAACAACCGACGCCGTCTCGATCTCCGACGAGCAATCAAAATCGACTCCGTACGCCCCTTCGCCAACCGAGAACACGATGAGCATCCCCTCGCCACGGCGATTCTGGTGAGCTTCTCCCCTACCCCTCTCGCCTCCTGTAACTCCGGCAAATTCACCGCTAGAGCACGCCGCCGCCACTCGATGGTCAGACGCTGTGAGCCGTGCGATGTAGATCAGACGAACGCGATAGAACATAGTCGAAGGGGTAATTAGCGATATGTGCCGCACGATTCAGTTATATCCAACGCCTCACAGCACGCGATCCACGTGAACCGTTCTGTCCAATGAAATCACGCCACGTGGCCTGTCTGTTTAATAAAAACCAGGAATTAGATCTATTAGATGTTTAAACTTGAATAATTCATAACTTTTGATTTCCACGTCAAAATTTGACAAATTTTATATCAATAGAATCAAGAGAGAAAATCCTTTCCATTTATGCAATGTGTTTAATGTTTTGCTTCTGTTAAAATGATTGTTTTCACAGAATCATTTGTAGGCATAAATTGAGTATAGTAATTATTTGGAAAATGTTTTGTTATTCAAATAAGTTTATTTAGCTTGTTTTGTACTTGTTTATGATTCAGTACAGTGCACTTGTCTTGTTTGGTGTAGAAAATCATCACATGGCATATTGCATACATTCATGTATTTTTGCTTGTATTAATTGTGTATGTGATTTTGTGCCATTATTTTATGTGTAGATTGTGAGGATTGTAGATACTCTCCAAACTACCAAGGCAAGTGGTGCTTCATGATTTTATTCCTATGTTTTCCAACTATGCACTAGAAATATTTTGCTAGACTTGCATGAATATTTTGATCTATATGCTATGCTTGGGAAATCCTAGTAGTTGTAGAATTGATAGAAATTTCTAAGTTAAGATGCTTATTGTCACATCCCAAGATTTTCCAAATCTTGTAATGTGAAAAATAAATTAAACAAAATAAATTTTTGTTGAAAATCAGGGTGAAAAGAAACTTTTGTTTCTAAAAGGAGACTTAAAATCCCATCCTGAACAAACTTTGGTCAAAGTTTGAATTCAACAAAATCCAAATCAAGGGAAATGCATTCCTCAATGAATGTATCTAGAAATTTGAACATTTGGAAAGTAAACCAAAACCCTAAACCCTAATGGAAGGAAACCAAAGTATCTCCCAATCTATGGATTTGATCCATACCAAATTTGATCAACAAATATTCACAAAGGATCAAGAAAGACCATAGAGATTGGTTTCACTTAAATTGGAACCAAAGACAAAATCTTGTGAATATAATAAGATAAGGAAATTGAATTTCCAAAAGCCAATAAAGCCCTTACCCACAAGCCCATACCCTTTGGTGAACAAATAATCCTAAAGGGATTTATAAAGATAAAACATTTATCAAAGGAAAATAAATTGTTTTGGAAACACTGTTTTAGATCTTTTAATAAAAGACTTTGGTTTCAAATGAAAAGATAAGCCAAATTAATTTTGGCCAAACTTTTGAAATAAAATATTTTGTTTTGATAAAATGAGTAAAGGTTTATTTAAATAAAATGATAAGGATTTAAATATCCAATTTTATTTAAGTAAAAGCTTTTCCCATTTTAAATGAACACCAAGTATTTTATTACTACTTTGAAATCTTTTATTAAAAGGTTTTGCTTTGATTAAAATGAGTAAAGGATTATTTAAATAAAATAAATAAGGATTTAAATATCCAATTTTATTTAAGTAAAGGCTTTCCCATTTTAATTAAAACACCAAAACTTATTTATTTATTTAAATAAGTTTCCAAGTATTGTTTTATGTTTCAAATTAAACCTTCTGGTTTGGTTTTGAAAATAATTGGTTTTCAAATGGAAATTTTATTAAATAAAACAAACCCTAATAACTAAAGATCCATTTTATTTAATTATTAAATGGATCCTAAAAATAAATAAAATATTATTTCATTTTGAGATTTGGATTATGTTGCCAAACAGAACCAAATTCAAAGTGAAGTTGAGTGATTGTTTGAATTGATTTGAGTGTTGTTTGAAATTGTTTGAATTAATTGTTTGAATTGAAAACAGAAAAATAATTAGAAAAAGAAAAAGGTTTAGACAGAAAAAAAAATAAGAAAAAGGTTGACCCAGCCCAGCAGCCCACTAAGGCCCAGTCCAGCCCAGTCTTCTCCCCCCCCGAAGAAACCTTTTCTCACTCAGGAACAGACCCGCACAGAGACTGACAGCCTGGCCCCTCTTCTCCCTCCCTCACCCCACTGACCAGTAGGCCCGACAAACCCGAGCGAACCGTTTTTCCTCACCGCTGAAGCAGCCCGCTAAGTCAATGACAAGTGGACCTCCTCCTCTCTCCTTTTCCCACTGACCGTTGGACCCCACTGCTCCTGTTCTCCTTCCCCACCCGCGCGACCAGTTCTTCCCCTCCTCGTCGCCGTTTCCTGCTGTAACTTCGCGGCATCAATTCGCTTTAACACGGCCACCTTAACTCGCAGCGACCATGCTCCCTTAAAAACCTCCCTCTCCTCTGTCATTTCCCCCAGACCAGTCCTCCACTCTGCCCCTAGGCTGCCTCCAATTCTCTCTGTACCGCCGCCGCTCCGACGATGTTCCGGTGACGATTCCGACCAAACCTGACCGCCCCTTGCCTCCTCGACTGTACTCTCGTGATCCCCACCTCCTGGCGATCATCTCCGTAGCCCCAGCTCGTCCCCGAGCGCCCAGAGCGTCGACAACGACGACACCGAGAGAGCGCCGCCGTCTGCCATTGCTCCGTCAAGCAATCCAGGTGAACACCGACCACCCCGCGCCTCCTAGATCACGCGCACAGCATCGCCTTACTCTTGCGCATCTGAACTTGCTTCTGTCTTGCCTTAGGGCGATCTGCAGCAACGCCTCGTCGTCAACCTGAGCGCCACCGTCTGTCTGCAAACTCCGGCGACTCTTCTGGTAAGCACAAGACCACCCCGACCCCTCTCGTTCACGCACACGACTCCGTCTCGATCTTGCGCATCTAACCGAGCCTTCTATTCGCTTCGGAGAGAACCACATCAACGTCCTCGACAGCAACCGGAGCCAACCGCCGCCAGCACGAACTCCGGCGAGGAATCGCGGCTAAACCAGAGCACCCCTTGTCAAGCCAGCAGCACTTTGAGCTTCCCCGTGCCTCGGCGATCACTGTGAGCCACTCCTCCCTCTCTCTTGCTTCCTGTGTTAGCCGGAACTCCACCGCCAGAGCGCCGCCACCGTCTGCCGCCGCGCAGCGCCACCGATCTTTGGCAAGCGTGCTAATAACCGTAGGATCCAGATCTGACGGATATGATAGAATGTTAGTGAAGGGGTAAGTACTAGCTCCGCACCGCAAGATTTAACTTAGATCTAACGCTCCACGATGCCGATCCGGCCGAACCGGTACTGGCCAATCACAGCGCAACGCGTGGCACTAGATCTGTTTAAAAGAAATTTGAAAACAGATTTATTTGCCATTTTCAAACCCATGTATCTTTTGATCCACACGTCCAAATTTTACAAATTTGATGTCGTTGGAATCAGCAAGACAAGCCCTAGCCAAACCTACCCTTAGTTTAGCAAATAGTATCTGTTAGCTTGTTTGATTTTGTAGATTCTTTTGTACGCTTGCTAACATTAGAAAAATCATTTAAAAATGATTCTTAGGTTAAAACCTTTGCAAATTGGTTTGTTGTGACCTTACTGACCCTAGGAACCAACCCATAGTTTGGAAAATGGTTTTGGAAAAGAATAGGATGGATTAATTAGTTTAGTCCATTTCTAGCTAACTAAAACTATTTGTTTTGTTTATGAAAATGCTTTCATAAAGAAAACTTTGAGAAAATGTTTTGGACCAAACCTACTGACCCAAAACACCAAGTTTTGCAATAGCAACTCATTTGGTGAACCCTATAGACTAAAACCCTAGTAGACATATTTCTTCACCACATAAAATGACCAAATAGGTGCCTTGTTTTGAAAATGGTTTTGAGGTGAAACCTTTTGCTAACAACTTTGCCACTTTGGTAAATGACCAATTTGGATCTTACAAAGTTTAGGAATCTAATAGAAGCCCTTTTGCAAATGACTTTGCCATTTTGGTAAATGACCAATTTGGAACTCACAAAGTTTAGAAGCCTAGTGAAGACCATCCCTACAATAGAACCAACCTTTGCATACTTATGCATGACTCAGATATACCCAAATGTCTATGACCCACTAGGAACCACTTTTGCAAACAAAGCAAAGCTTGGCATGCTTGCATGCATTTCTTTGACTTTGTTATTTTATGTGTGTGTTGTTTTGCTTGATTGGTAGATTGAGTTTGTGCCTTGCTTGATTGATTGTAGTGACTTGAAGAGTGTGAGTGTTGCAAGGTCAAGGAGTAAACCTATACCCTCTACCAAAAAGGCAAGTGATGCTTCATATCATTATCCCATTATTTTCACTATGCATTAGTGTTTTGCTAAGTAAAACTTGCATGGTTTTTATTTTGCTAAGAATATACCTTGCTATAGGAAAACTAGTAGAATGAATCCTTAGAAGGATTTTCCTTAGTTAAGAATCCTATTACTACCAAGCTTAGCCTAGCTAATAGAAAACTTGGGTGGAATATATTCACACTATGAAAATTTCTAAGTCTATGGACTTGTGTTTTATTTAACAAAACAACTAAGTTAATGAATCTCCTGGGTGGAATGGGACTTGCATGGTGGTTTTTGGTTGAGTGGTTCACAAGGCCCATGTTTATGGTTTACCTTAGTGTATCTCACTTGTGGATGGCCACCCAGGAAACAAAGAGATTTGAGATGTCAAATGTTGAGAAGCTTCAAGTGCAACCACTTGGCAATATGGGCTCTGCCATGATCATATAGGTTGCAAGAACTTAGCCACATGGACAGTGGGTGGTAGTGATTGATAGGTTGGAACGCGTCCATGTTGGTCTAAGGGAAAGCTTCTGAAAGATTTTGTCTTGGGAAACCAAGTCTTGTGGGTAAAGTGCACCACCTCTGCAGAGTGAAAAACCTAAGTACTTAGCCATGTCCCTGGTAAAGGACAATTTGAGCATCAAGACATGGAAGCAATCAAGAATCTCATCACTCCAATTTCTAAATTAAAACTTGTGGGTGAACAAGGGTTGTGTAAAATTCTTCAATCTTTGATGGAGAGATGGCTTGGTACAAGGATCTCAAAATCTTAGATTGGGAAATTGTTTTTGCCAAGCAAATGTTCAGTCTTTGATTGGTAGATGCCCTGAGTGGATCTCCAGTCTTTGATTAGTAGATGTCTTGGAAAGTTTTTTGCCAAACAAAACTTAGTGTTTTCAAAAATGATAGGAAAAATCTATTTTTGAGCAATGCAAACCTCAACTCCACTTAGCCAAAATGCATATAGATGATAGACTCCACTATACTACCAAAGTATCACTTGCCAATACAATTCAAATGTATTGATCCTTGTGGCTGTAACTTATGATGTTGCAGGTTTGATTGATTTTAGTAAGGATTGATTGATTAGGATTACAAGTCTACAACCAACATGTCTGCCTGTGGCACTTTGAAGATGAAGGACCCATGACTATAGTTATTCCGCTGCAATGTAATGTAAATAGCCAATGAGCTATGTTTGATGTAATAAAATTATGTTATTCCTGGTTATAAAGTTGTATTATGACCTTTGTTTCTTGATATTACATCTGAACTGTGGATGCTAGCTAATGATCCAGGGACTAGCATTGTAAACACAGGGGACTCAATCTTATTAAAGGTTGGGGACGCTACAGAATGGCATCAGAGCATTGTGTTGCCTGTAGGATTTGTAAACCCTAGGATTGGACAAAAACCCTTAAAAAAATAGGAGTTGTATTTTGTTCCAAAACTTATTTACAAAAACAATCTTGTAAACTCTTTCCTCAATCATTTTTGGTTTCAACTCTACTTCCCTTCTATTTCAAACTTGATGGAAAAGCCTACCCTATGACCAAAGACTACACCATGTGCAAAGGACTTCTTCAACTTCATCAACTCTAATGACTTCAACTTCTTCAACATCTTCAACATGTACACCAAGGACTTCAACTTGGATATCACTAAAGAATACAAGTCTTGAGTAACATTTCATTTGAAGACTAAGGAAACACAACTTAGAAGAAACCATGAACACTTTGAAGATTTGTGACCAAGACACAAGAATTCTCCAAGGAAACAAAGATCTCATTCAAGAAGAATCAACCAAGAAGGATGGAAAGATCACAAGTGAACCATGTAGATGGACCACCATATTTAGTTTAAGTCAAAACACACCAACTTATGTGGTGTAAGAAAAAATTATTTTGTTGCCTAAGTATGTGCTTGAAACTTATTGTTTGAGTGGAATGCTTGTTTGTGATTGCTTGCACATTGCTTGTGTGAATTGTGATGTGTGTGATTAGGATTGATTCCCTTAGAAATCTTTTGCCTATTCTAATCCCCTCCAACCCAAACAGATGACTTCTCCAAGAGACTCCAGCATCAAGGATGATGACATCAACAACAACCAAGTTGACAGCATGAGAGAACTCCTAGCAACCCAACACCAATTGAGCCAACTAACAGCTCAGTTCATAGCCAACAATAGTGATAAAGACCCTACCTTGCAAAAGTTTTTGGAAGAACAATCCCAACTGATGCTTAAGGTGACTAATCAAAAGATCAGCATGGAAGAAAACTATCCCAAAAGAGTGTATGACAACAAGGATGACAAGAATGTTATTCTAGATGGAGCCCCAGCTTGCATTATTTGTGGAGACAAGGATCATACATCCAAAGAGCATGAAGATCAATGCCCCAATTGTGAAGAGGAACATCCAGTTGGCCAATGCCCCACATCTCAAGTTACTTGTTACCTTTGTGAAGGAAATGACCATGTTCCTATCCAATGCCCCATCTATGCTATTGTTGAACAAAGGAAACAAGAAAGATCCAAGTATGCCAAGAATGTTGATGACAAAGGAAAAGGACCACTTATACCTCCAAACAAGACAACCCAATTCAAAGGATCAAAGAAGCCCAAGAAACCAAAGCAAGACATGAGCCTTGTGCAATGTCGTAAATGTAAGGAAATGGGACACTACCCCAGTGGATGCCCAGAGAACCCGAAGAATAAAGAGATCGGCCAAGTAGTGTGCAACAACTGCAAAGAGCTAGGCCACTATGTAGCCACTTGTCCACAAGAGCAACGTAGAGAACTCCAAGATATCCACTGTTTCAATTGCAAGGAACCGGGACACTATGTAAGCAATTGTCCAGAAAAGATGAAGAACAAGATAAACAAGCCTATGAAGGATCTCAACCTTGGCCCATGAGTCAAGTATGGAAATAAAGACCACTATGCAGAAGTTTTCCCAAGGATGTTTCATCAAGATTCCAAGCAAGCCAAGATGAAGTTTAGTTGGAAAATTTTTAAGGGTGGTAGTACCCTAGCTGTTTGAGCCAACTTGTAACCCTAGCCTCCCCAAATCTCGGGACGAGATTTATTTTAAGGGTGGTAGCCTGTCACATCCCAAGATTTTCCAAATCTTGTAATGTGAAAAATAAATTAAACAAAATAAATTTTTGTTGAAAATCAGGGTGAAAAGAAACTTTTGTTTCTAAAAGGAGACTTAAAATCCCATCCTGAACAAACTTTGGTCAAAGTTTGAATTCAACAAAATCCAAATCAAGGGAAATGCATTCCTCAATGAATGTATCTGGAAATTTGAACATTTGGAAAGTAAACCAAAACCCTAAACCCTAATGGAAGGAAACCAAAGTATCTCCCAATCTATGGATTTGATCCATACCAAATTTGATCAACAAATATTCACAAAGGATCAAGAAAGACCATAGAGATTGGCTTCACTTAAATTGGAACCAAAGACAAAATCTTGTGAATATAATAAGATAAGGAAATTGAATTTCCAAAAGCCAATAAAGCCCTTACCCACAAGCCCATACCCTTTGGTGAACAAATAATCCTAAAGGGATTTATAAAGATAAAACATTTATCAAAGGAAAATAAATTGTTTTGGAAACACTGTTTTAGATCTTTTAATAAAAGACTTTGGTTTCAAATGAAAAGATAAGCCAAATTAATTTTGGCCAAACTTTTGAAATAAAATATTTTGTTTTGATAAAATGAGTAAAGGTTTATTTAAATAAAATGATAAGGATTTAAATATCTAATTTTATTTAAGTAAAAGCTTTTCCCATTTTAAATGAACACCAAGTATTTTATTACTACTTTGAAATCTTTTATTAAAAGGTTTTGCTTTGATTAAAATGAGTAAAGGATTATTTACATAAAATAAATAAGGATTTAAATATCCAATTTTATTTAAGTAAAGGCTTTCCCATTTTAATTAAAACACCAAAACTTATTTATTTATTTAAATAAGTTTCCAAGTATTCTTTTATGTTTCAAATTAAACCTTCTGGTTTGGTTTTGAAAATAATTGGTTTTCAAATGGAAATTTTATTAAATAAAACAAACCCTAATAACTAAAGATCCATTTTATTTAATTATTAAATGGATCCTAAAAATAAATAAAATATTATTTCATTTTGAGATTTGGATTATGTTGCCAAACAGAACCAAATTCAAAGTGAAGTTGAGTGATTGTTTGAATTGATTTGAGTGTTGTTTGAAATTGTTTGAATTAATTGTTTGAATTGAAAACAGAAAAAGAATTAGAAAAAGAAAAAGGTTTAGACAGAAAAAAAAAATAAGAAAAAGGTTGACCCAGCCCAGCAGCCCACTAAGGCCCAGTCCAGCCCAGACTTTCCCCTCCCCCGAAGAAACCTTTTCTCACTCAGGAACAGACCCGCACAGAGACTGACAGCCTGGCCCCTCTTCTCCCTCCCTCACCCCACTGACCAGTAGGCCCGACAAACCCGAGCGAACCGTTTTTCCTCACCGCTGAAGCAGCCCGCTAAGTCAATGACAAGTGGACCTCCTCCTCTCTCCTTTTCCCACTGACCGTTGGACCCCACTGCTCCTGTTCTCCTTCCCCACCCGCGCGACCAGTTCTTCCCCTCCTCGTCGCCGTTACAGCGCGGCATCAATTCGCTTTAACACGGCCACCTTAACTCGCAGCGACCATGCTCCCTTAAAAACCTCCCTCTCCTCTGTCATTTCCCCCAGACCACTCCTCCCTCTGCCCCTAGGCTGCCTCCAATTCTCTCTGTACCGCCGCCGCTCCAACGATGTTCCGGTGACGATTCCGACCAAACCTGACCGCCCCTTGCCTCCTCGACTGTACTCTCGTGATCCCCACCTCCTGGCGATCATCTCCGTAGCCCCAGCTCGTCCCCGAGCGCCCAGAGCATCGACAACGACGACACCGAGAGAGCGCCGCCGTCTGCCATTGCTCCGTCAAGCAATCCAGGTGAACACCGACCACCCCGCGCCTCCTAGATCACGCGCACAGCATCGCCTTACTCTTGTGCATCTGAACTTGCTTCTGTCTTGCCTTAGGGCGATCTGCAGCAACGCCTCGTCGTCAACCTGAGCGCCACCGTCTGTCTGCAAACTCCGGCGACTCTTCTGGTAAGCACAAGACCACCCCGACCCCTCTCGTTCACGCACACGACTCCGTCTCGATCTTGCGCATCTAACCGAGCCTTCTATTCGCTTCGGAGAGAACCACAGCAACGTCCTCGACAGCAACCGGAGCCAACCGCCGCCAGCACGAACTCCGACGAGGAATCGCGGCTAAACCAGAGCACCCCTTGTCAAGCCAGCAGCACTTTGAGCTTCCCCGTGCCTCGGCGATCACTGTGAGCCACTCCTCCCTCTCTCTTGCTTCCTGTGTTAGCCGGAACTCCACCGCCAGAGCGCCGCCACCGTCTGCCGCCGCGCAGCGCCACCGATCTTTGGCAAGCGTGCTAACAACCATAGGATCCAGATCTGACGGATATGATAGAATGTTAGCGAAGGGGTAAGTACTAGCTCTGCACCGCACGATTTAACTTAGATCTAACGCTCCACGATGCCGATCCGGCCGAACCGGTACCGGCCAATCACAGCGCAACGCGTGGCACTAGATCTGTTTAAAAGAAATTTGAAAACAGATTTATTTGCCATTTTCAAACCCATGTATCTTTTGATCCACACGTCCAAATTTTACAAATTTGATGTCGTTGGAATCAGCAAGACAAGCCCTAGCCAAACCTACCCTTAGTTTAGCAAATAGTATCTGTTAGCTTGTTTGATTTTGTAGATTCTTTTGTACGCTTGCTAACATTAGAAAAATCATTTAAAAATGATTCTTAGGTTAAAACCTTTGCAAATTGGTTTGTTGTGACCTTACTGACCCTAGGAACCAACCCATAGTTTGTAAAATGGTTTTGGAAAAGAATAGGATGGATTAATTAGTTTAGTCCATTTCTAGCTAACTAAAACTATTTGTTTTGTTTATGAAAATGCTTTCATAAAGAAAACTTTGAGAAAATGTTTTGGACCAAACCTACTGACCCAAAACACCAAGTTTTGCAATAGCAACTCATTTGGTGAACCCTATAGACTAAAACCCTAGTAGACATATTTCTTCACCACATAAAATGACCAAATAGGTGCCTTGTTTTGAAAATGGTTTTGAGGTGAAACCTTTTGCTAACAACTTTGCCACTTTGGTAAATGACCAATTTGGATCTTACAAAGTTTAGGAATCTAATAGAAGCCCTTTTGCAAATGACTTTGCCATTTTGGTAAATGACCAATTTGGAACTCACAAAGTTTAGAAGCCTAGTGAAGACCATCCCTACAATAGAACCAACCTTTGCATACTTATGCATGACTCAGATATACCCAAATGTCTATGACCCACTAGGAACCACTTTTGCAAACAAAGCAAAGCTTGGCATGCTTGCATGCATTTCTTTGACTTTGTTATTTTATGTGTGTGTTGTTTTGCTTGATTGGTAGATTGAGTTTGTGCCTTGCTTGATTGATTGTAGTGACTTGAAGAGTGTGAGTGTTGCAAGGTCAAGGAGTAAACCTATACCCTCTACCAAAAAGGCAAGTGATGCTTCATATCATTATCCCATTATTTTCACTATGCATTAGTGTTTTGCTAAGTAAAACTTGCATGGATTTTATTGTGCTAAGAATATACCTTGCTATAGGAAAACTAGTAGAATGAATCCTTAGAAGGATTTTCCTTAGTTAAGAATCCTATTACTACCAAGCTTAGCCTAGCTAATAGAAAACTTGGGTGGAATATATTCACACTATGAAAATTTCTAAGTCTATGGACTTGTGTTTTATTTAACAAAACAACTAAGTTAATGAATCTCTGGGTGGAATGGGACTTGCATGGTGGTTTTGGTTGAGTGGTTCACAAGGCCCATGTTTATGGTTTACCTTAGTGTATCTCACTTGTGGATGGCCACCAGAAACAAAGAGATTTGAGTTGTCAAATGTTGAGAAGCTTCAAGTGCAACCACTTGGCAATATGGGCTCTGCCATGATCATATAGGTTGCAAGAACTTAGCCACATGGACAGTGGGTGGTAGTGATTGATAGGTTGGAACGCGTCCATGTTGGTCTAAGGGAAAGCTTCTGAAAGATTTTGTCTTGGGAAACCAAGTCTTGTGGGTAAAGTGCACCACCTCTGCAGAGTGAAAAACCTAAGTACTTAGCCATGTCCCTGGTAAAGGACAATTTGAGCATCAAGACATGGAAGCAATCAAGAATCTCATCACTCCAATTTCTAAATTAAAACTTGTGGGTGAACAAGGGTTGTGTGAAATTCTTCAATCTTTGATGGAGAGATGGCTTGGTACAAGGATCTCAAAATCTTAGATTGGGAAATTGTTTTTGCCAAGCAAATCTTCAGTCTTTGATTGGTAGATGCCCTGAGTGGATCTCCAGTCTTTGATTAGTAGATGTCTTGGAAAGTTTTTTGCCAAACAAAACTTAGTGTTTTCAAAAATGATAGGAAAAATCTATTTTTGAGCAATGCAAACCTCAACTCCACTTAGCCAAAATGCATATAGATGATAGACTCCACTATACTACCAAAGTATCACTTGCCAATACGATTCAAATGTATTGACCCTTGTGGCTGTAACTTATGATGTTGCAGGTTTGATTGATTTTAGTAAGGATTGATTGATTAGGATTACAAGTCTACAACCAACATGTCTGCCTGTGGCACTTTGAAGATGAAGGACCCATGACTATAGTTATTCCGCTGCAATGTAATGTAAATAGCCAATGAGCTATGTTTGATGTAATAAAATTATGTTATTCCTGGTTATAAAGTTGTATTATGACCTTTGTTTCTTGATATTACATCTGAACTGTGGATGCTAGCTAATGATCCAGGGACTAGCATTGTAAACACAGGGGACTCAATCTTATTAAATGTTGGGGACGCTACACTTATCTATGCCATGCTTAGCCTAGCTAGTAGCAACCAAGGGTGGTTATATATTCATGCTAAGAGAAAATATTTCTAAGTCTTTAGACTTATGTTTTTGCTTAATAAAACAACTAAGTGAATGAAACACCTGGGTGGAATGGAAGGAATGGTTTATGTTGAGTGGTTACACAAGGCCATTTCTATGGTTTACCTTGTGTATCTCACTTGTGGAAAGCCACCCAGTAACAAAGGGATTTGAGGTGACAAATGTTAAGAAGCTTCTAGTGCAGCCACTTGGCATTATGGGCTCTGCCTGGATCATATAGGTTGCAATAACTTAGCCATTTGGACAGTTGGTGGTAGTGGGATGATAGGTTGGAGCGCGTCCATTTGGTCTCAGGGAAGGCTTCTGAAAGGTCCTGTCTTGGTGAAAATCAAGTCTTGTGGGGAAAGTGCACAACCTCTGCAGATGGAAGAATCTAAGTACTTAGCCATGTCCCTGGAATTGGACAACTTGAGCATCAAGACATGGAAGCTATCAAGAATCTCCTCATCCCAATTTCTAAGTAAAAACTTGTGGTTGAACAAGGGTGAAGGTTCCCCAATGTCTATTGGTGGTTCCTTGGGAAAGATTTTGACAAAGAAAAACTTAGTGTTTTCAACTAATAGGTAAACCTATTTTGAGCAAAGCAAGCCTAAGCTACACTTAGCCAAAATGCATATAGTATTTAGTCTACCAATATTCTACTAAGGTATCACTTGCCAATACTATTCCAATGTATTGACCCACTGTGGCTGTAACTTGTGATGTTGCAGGTTATTCTGATGATGAATAGGGGTTATGAGTCTACACTCAACATGCTTGCCTGTGGCACATGAAGATGAAGACTTATTTATCTTATTATATATTTGAACTCTTGTATTATGCCTATGGCCATGGAGTTTGTAAAAGACTATGTTGTCTCTGGAATGATATGTAATAATGACCTTTGTTTCTGTGTACTTCATCTTAGACTGTGGATGCTAGCATTGATCCAGGGACTAGCATTGCAATCACAGGGATCCTTACGTTTATAAAGGGGACGGATCTTACAAATCTTTTATGGGAACTGATGACTTTCATGATATTAGTACTGAGTATGGTCTTGATTCTCAAAGTATTGCCAATTGTTTTAAGGCTTTTTCCTCCTATATTGAAATTCCTAAAAAGAAGTGGGACAAGTACCATGCACCTTATAAAGATGTTGTTACTCATGTTCCTGCTAGCATTGAAGTTTGTACTATTGATCATATTTTTCTGGAACCTTATATTGAGAAAATCGCTTTTCCTACAAAGGTAAAGGAACATTCTATTTTAGCTAATGTGGTTAGAAAAAGTACAAAGAAAACTGTGGAACCTGATGAGCAAATAAACATTGAACCTATAGTAGCCATTGTGAAAGATCTTGTCACTAAAAATGTAGAAGATGGGCACATTATCTTCTGTGAAGATGCTTCTAATATTGTCTCTCATCCTAGTAAAGCTAGGAAATCTAGTGTCCCTATGCTTTCTGTTAGAATTGGTGATCATTGCTATTATGGTTTATGTGATATTGGTGCTAGTTCTAGTGTTATTCCTTATGAGCTTTACAGGGAAATTATGCATGAAATTGGTCCTTGTAAACTTGAGGACATTGATGTGGTTATTCACCTTGCTAATAGAGAGACCATTTTCCCTATTGGCATTGTAAGAGATGTGGAGGTTCTTTGTGGTAAGATTAAATATCATGCAGATTTTCTAGTGCTTGGTTCAGCTGCTAGTAAAACTTGTCCTATCATTCTCGGTAGACCCTTTCTGAACACTTGTGGATATATTATAGATTGTAAGAAGGAGAAAGTTTTAACTAAGTTTGATGGAGATTCTTATGAGTTTAACTTTTCCAAATTTGCTAAGGCTCCTTATGACAATAATTTTCCTAATGAAGATTTTAGGGTGGAACAACTTGCTTGTATTGTTCCAGTTTATGAGCTTAGACCTCTTTTTGATGATTGTAAGTACGCTCATTATGATGATAAAGTTGTTTATTGTGATAGTTATATTGTCAAATTTATTCAAAGTGCTACTGAAAGTTATTATGAGAGAGGAAACATGGTTTTATGCATCTCAATAATATTAAGTTTCCCCGCTTTATGTTGAAAGCTTTGAAGTTGCATTTGTTTTGTCTTCCTATGCTAGTATCCTTTTGTTTCAACAATTTGTTTTATCATGAAACTCCCTTGCATAGGAAGTGGGTTAGACTCAAATGTGTTGGATATTTGCTTCTTGATGCTCTCTTTCACTTCAAATCTATATCTCCTATGTGAGAATCATTGAAATTGTCAAGCCTAACTTAAATGCATTAAAGAAAAGTACTTCTTGGGAGATAACCCACTAGTTTTATTGAGTGTTAGAAGTTATTACCTCAATGATAACCAATTCTTATCCTTTTTGTTTTGGTTTTTGAGTCAATATCAACCTTTTTTGAGAAGTAGAGGAGTTGTGAAAAGTTGATGTCCTGGGACAGATTTTTGTGTTGCATTATAAAAATCCGTGAAGGAGCTCAGTATTTCGGAAGGAGCTGTAATTTTCTGTGCTTGTTCCCCAAGTTGTTAACCAACTTTCATTAGTTTTACAATTTTTTATTTGAGCAATAGAAATTCTTTAAAAATAATTAATCTTTACCTGCTGGTCTGTTTTGACAGATGTCTGCCATCATTCGCATTTGCCTCTTATATTGATTCCCTTTCAGATTCTTTTTGGGCTTTTGGAAAGGAGTTACTGCAGTAGATTTTGTTTTAATGGATTTCAGTTGAAGTTTGAACCTAAAGGTTTATTATTTTTATATACACTAATGTTGCCAATGAAGTTTGTGTGAGACTTTGCATGAAAGGAATTTTCAGGTGATGGAGATAAGGAATTTGCAGAGTCCGTCTTTGAATAGGTAAAAGAGCTGGAAATCAAAGGTTCGCGAAAACCTTATCTCTTTATATTTTTGATGTTTTTATTACATACTAAAAGTTACGAGATGAAACGGAGGAGGAAACGGAGCCCGGGTGGGCCACACCCACCAGTGGCGCAGGCCGTAGCTGGTCGCGCCACTAGGGGTGTGATCCCCCTGGAGTCTGTCTCCGCCCCGTTTTCGCATAGTACCTTCCTTATGTCGTAAAACTTCGTAATATATAACCCCTGCATCCCCTGAGGTTCCTATATCATGTTCTCGTCGTGTTTTCGTTTCAATCTGTTTCTGTCAGGAAATAATCTCAAGTTTAGAGGCACCATGGTTTCCGCCAACGACAAGGGTAAGGAGCCCGTGGAAGAAGAAATGATCATTCCTAGGCGCAAAGAAATAGATTGTAGCATCGAGGATAAAGTAAAGGACATGTCAGCAGGCATGAAGGGACAAGCTGCCATGGGATCAAGGGCAATAAAACCTACTTTTGTAGGGGAAATTAACACTGGATGTGATTTTTCTCATAATATGCAGGGGATTATGACCTCCGTTCGAGACTTCAGTTCATGTCCTGAGGCAGTGGAAGCCCTTCGAACCACTGATGATTTTTGTGATAAGTACCGTGCTCTAAGGATGAAAGTGGATATACTTCAAGAGGAGAATAACAGGCTTCGTAAGATGCTGGAAGGTTTTCTCAACCTAAACAAGGGAAGACCACCACCATCAAAGGAGTAATTCGTCATCAGGTTTTTGGCATCCCCTTGGCTTGTTCCAAGCTTGGGGGAGTGTCGCGGTATCACATCATTATCTTTTATCCTTTTTACCTTTTTAGTAGATTCATATCTTGGGCAAACAAGTTATCTTATAGGTTGGTTTGTATTGTGGAAATATCTCTCCTTTAGTTGGTTATTTATGTATCCCTTGGTGTGAGTGCCTTTATAGAATATTAATGAGAAGTTTCATCTTTAACTTTTTGCACTTCTTATTTTAGTTTGCAATCTCTTTTATATGATTGATCTTGTTGACCAGTATTGGTATCACTTTGGGAGCATCAAGTAGATCTAAATTGGTTTTGGCAACCGAGCTCTTGTCAGTAGCAACACTTTTTGAGGTTTGAAAGGAAAAGAGAAAAAGCACCTACAGGTATTTTATATCGTTTTATTTCTTTCTTGATTGGATCCTAAGCTTAGTATTCTTTATTTAATATCTTTTGTATCTTCAAGGAATATTGCATGTTTGGCTTTATCACTTGTATGTTTCCTTGTTTTCTTCAACTCTTTTGCTTGCTACCCGGCCTTGCTAGCCAAAAACCTGTGCTGAGAGGGAACACTTCTCGTGCATCCAACCCTTTAAACCAAAACTTGTGTCATTTGTGTCCACCATATCTACCTATTAGCATTATTTCTATTCCAATTAAATTCTCAAGCTTCATCTATCATTCAAATTAAAAATTCTTTTGTTATGTGAAAACTAGTTAGTAAAGCTCTCACGAACATGATGGCACACCTTATTTTCTTGCCCCTAATAAACTTGAACCATTGTGTCATCGAAGTTGTATGTGCTTTCATGTATACGTTGGGATTAGCAGAACCGTGCTATCACGGGGAACACTTTCAAAACTTGTGAAAAGCCTTTTAGGTTTGAGCAAAAAGGACTCCTGTTTTAAACTTCCTTACAAAAGCTTTACTTGAAAACTGTTTACCAACTATTCTCCAACCAAGAACAAAGTTTGCTAATCCCAATTATGATTTATCTTTATGCATCTTTATTGTGACTCCCATACTTGTTGCAAGCTAAGTTATATAATGGTGAGTTTCTTTCTACTATGAGTTGTGTATTGGTAATGTGATGCTTCTTGTTCGTATTCTTTTTATCGACACTTCACTCCATAAAACTATGGACATGTTTACTGAGCTTAGTTTTCGCTTGGGAACAAGCGAGGTCTAAGCTTGGGGTGAGTTGATACGTCCAATTTGCATCACCATTCTATATCATAATTTTCTTCTATTCATTGATATATTAAATATTAAGAGGTGTTACTTATGTTATTTCATCTGTTTTTGCATGTTGGATGATTCTTGGAGGATGAACTGCTGGAGTCAGGATACTGATGGAAAAAGCGGTGTTTTGATGCAATTTCGCGAAGATCAGGAAAATACCAGAAAAACTACAGAAAATTATATTTTCCTAGAAGACGAAGGATGCCAGAAGGGGAGGCGGAGTTGAGCCACAGGGGGCTCACACCCCCCAGGCGCGGGCCACCCTGGGTCGCGCCTAGAGGGGGTGTGGCCACCCTGGTCCACCTCTGGCTCCACCCTCTCGCCTATATCTTCTCCTCGAAACCCTAAAGTCAGGGGAGCGACCATAGAAAGATTATGCCACCTCTGTGGGGCGGAAACCACCAAGAGAGAAAGAGCTCTCCGACAGACAAATTTCTGGCAGGGAAATTCATTCCCGGAGAGGGGAGATCATCACCATCAACACCGTCGTCAATCTAGACTTCATCGGGATCATTATCATCATCCACACCATCGTCTCCACCAGCACCATCATCACCACTCCATCCCGCTGTAACAATGGTGTTGAATCTTGCATAGTTCTTAGGGGAAACTTTCCCGGTGTTGATTACTGTTGTAGTTGATGCTTGTGAGTGGAACCATTGAATTATTATTGTTCAGATTGTTATCCATCATCATATCATCTCTGATCTTGATCCATATGATGTCTCATGAGTAGTTTGTTTAGTTCTTAAGGACATGGGAGAAGTCATGTTGTTAGTACTGGAATTGTGTTGAGGTATTATTCAATAGTTTAATATTTAAGTTGTGGTGCTATTCCTCTAGTGGTGTCATGTGAACGTCGACTACATGATACTTCACCATTTATGGGCCTAGGGGAATGCATTGTGTATTTTGCTACTAATTGTGGGGTTGCCGGAGTGACAGAAACATGAACCCCCGTTAGGAAACCTTTGAACAAGGGAGTGTATGATCTTAGAGTTTAAGGCTGTTGTAGAGGTCCCAACCTTTAATAAGGTAGAGATCCCTGTGTTTACAATGCTAGTCCCTTATCTAGCATCCCCAGTTAAGATGTAATATCAAGAAACAAAGGTCATAATACAACTTTATAACCAGGAATAAAATAATTCATTACATCTTACATAGATCATTTGGATATCTCATTACAATGCAGCAGAAATAATTATAGCATGGAGTCCTTCATCTTCAAAGTGCCACAGGTAATCATGTTGGTTGTAGACTTGTAATCCTATTCAACACACTTCACTAACATAAAACAAACCTGCAACATAATAAGTTACAGCCACAAGGGTCAATACATTTGATTTTTATTGTCAAGTGATACTATGGTAGTATAGTGGTAACTATCATCTATATGCATTTGGCTAAGTGGATCTTAGGCTTGCTTTGCTCAAAATAGATTTTTCCTATCACTTGGAAACACTAAGTTTTTGTTTGGCAAAAACTCCCAAGGAACCACCAATAGAAATTGGTGAACCTTCACCCTTGTTCAACCACAAGTTTTAACTTAGAAAATTGGGATGAGGAGATTCTTGATAGCTTCCATGTCTTGATGCTCAAATTGTCCATTACCGAGGACACGGCTAAGTACTTAGTTTTTACTCTCTCTCGAGAGGTGGTGCACTTTCCCCACAAGACTCGACATGCATCGAGACAAGATCTTTCAGAAGCCTTCCCATAGACCAGAATGAACGCGTTCCAAACCTATCATCCCCTACCACCAACTATCCATTCGGCTAAGTTATTGCAACCTATATGATCCAGGCAGAGCCCATAATGGCTGCACTTGAAGCTTCTCAACATTTTACATCTCAAATCTCTTTGTTCCTGGGTGGCATTCCACAACTCAGATACACAGGGTAGGCCATTGAAAAATGGGCCCTAGTAACCACTCAACAAAAATCCATCCATGCAAGTCCCTTTCCACCTAGGTGATTCATTCACATAGTTGTTTTATTAAACAAAACACAAGTCCTTGACTTAGAAATATTTCATAGCATGAATATAATCCACCCTTGTTTTCTACTAGCTAAGCTAAGCATGATAGTATTAGTAATCTTATATTAGGAAAATTCTACTAAGGTTTCATCTACTAGGATTTCCCATGGCATAGTTTATACTTAGTAAAATTTCATGCAAGTCCTACTTAGAGATATCACCAATGCATAGTGAAAATAATAGGACAAAAGTATGAAGCACCACTTGCCTTTTTGGTAGAGAATATAATTTCACTCCTTGATCTTGCAATAGTCACACTCTTCAAATTTCACTACAAATCAATCAAGGCACAATTCAATCTACCATTCAAGCAATTCATCATAAAATAATAAAAGCAAAGCAATGCATGCAAGCATGCCAAAGATTGTTTTATTTGGAAAAGTGGTTTCTAATAGGTTATAAACATTATAAAACACCTATTGGTCATTTATAAAAGTGGCAAAACCATTTGATATTAAGTTAGTGAAAATGGCCACCTTAAATCATTTTTGTTTTGCTAGAATTGATTTAAATCAAAGTATAATTTCTAGTCTTAGACAAAAAAAATTTAGACACTAATATTAATGCTTATGGTCATAATGTTTAAAAACAATTCCATTTGGAAAGGGTTTCATCCAAAATCCATTTTTAAATCAAAGTAACATTTTATTTTGTTGGAAATGCCTTTAAACAAAGCAATAATTCTCTAGAGTTAATCAAATACATTTTTAAATCCAAAACATGGTGTTTAGGGTCAGAGAGTTTAATTCAAACCATTTTCAAAAGGTTTTACTCAAAAAGCATTTTGAACCATATTCAATATTTTTATTTAGCTAGAATTGCTTTTATTCAAAGATTTATTCTTTAGCTTCACAAAATACACTTTTAAATCCATAAATTGGTTTCTATGGTCAGTAGGTTCAAAAGAAACCATTTACCAAAGATTTTACCTTAAAAATATTTCTAGAATAATTTTTATATTCAAATTATGCCTACACAAGTTTCTGCAAAAACAACTAAGTTTACAGAAGCAATTTACTAAACAAAGTACATGGTTGGATAGAATTTTTTTGCTGATTCCAATGATATAAGGTTTGTAAAATTTGGATGTGTGGATCAAAAGTTATGAATTTTTCAAATCTAACATCTAATAGAAATGTTTCTGTCTATTTAAAACAACACAGTGCCACGCGTCTTGTTCTTATTGGCCGAAAACGGTTCGTGCGGATCTGCTGTTATAGAGCGTTAGATCTAAACCAAATCGTGCGGCTCAGATGGACTCGTACCCCTTCACTTTAGTCATCTATCTTATCCGATGGATCAATATCTAATGGTGCAAATCGAATCGACCACAAACGAGCGGCGCTGGCTGTGGTGGCTGGCGGTGGAGCGGTCAGACGAGGACGGAGCTAGCGATACAAGAAGTGAGAGGAGGTGTGTAGGGGCACACCGGGTTCGTAGGGTGGCGGTGATGCTCAAGGTACTCGCTGTTTATCGAGGGGCGCACGAGGTCGATGCTGATTGCTTGCCAGAGATGCGCTTCTCCTCGGGTTCGGTCAGTCGTTGTCGGAGGTGGGTGTCTAGGGCGCAAGCGAGCAAGAAAACGTGTCAGGAGGGTGTGAAATTTTGTAGAGGTTGAGAAGGAACTCACCATAGGGCAAGGGGCACACGGAGTCGACGACAGTAGCTCGCTGTAGCTGATGCAGACGGTGGTGGCGAGGAGGCGTCGTTGCTGTCGACGTTTCAAGGCGCGCGCGAGTGAGTGTATGATACTGTGAGATGCAGGGGACAGTGGGAACGTGTTCGTTTGCTCTAGGGCGATGGGGCGATGAGGGCTGGCCGGAATCGACCGGAGAAGGTCATCGGAGCAGTGATGGCGCGTGGAGAAATTCGTCCATCCTAGGGGCAGAGGAAGGATGGTGTCTGGGGGAAACGGTAGAGGGGATGATGGCGGTTTATCATGCGTGATCACTGGGCCAAATCAACGCGGAATTAACGAGAATTGAAGCGATATTTCAACGGCCAGAAACGGCAGCGAGGTGGGGAGTGGTCACCACGGGTGAGAACGATGATGACGGGGCAGTGGGTCCTAGCGGCAGCAAGAGAGAGAGAGAGGTGCGGTGGGGTCACCTAGTCAGCGAGTGAGCGGGTTGGATTTGTGGTGAGAAAAACGATTCGGGGAAAAAAGAGGAGGTGGGCTCGCTAGGCTTAGTGGGCTAGCTGGGTTGGGATGGTTTCTTTCCTTTTTTATTCCTGAAACCATTTTCTTTTTCTGATTTCTTTTCCTGTTTTGAATTCAAACTATTATTTGATTTCAGATTTCTTTTTGAAATCTTTTCTAAGTATTCAGTATGTTTCCATACTGTTTTAAATAGGTATTTAAAGTCCATTTTAGAATAATTCCTTTATTCTTTTATGGTTTATATTTTATTTATAAAGGGCATTTGTCTTTTATTCAAATAAGATTTTATTTATTTCTAGAGTTTTGGTTTATTTTCCAAGTGTTTAAATTTCAAGATGTATTTATGAAGGATGCTTTTCACTTGATTTGAATTTAGTTGGATTAAAATTTTATTCCAAGTTTGTTCAAGATGGGTTTTGATGTTTCCATTTGGAATCAAAAAAATTCTTTTTACCCTAAATTTCAACAAATATTTACTTTGTTTATTTATTTTTCACATTTCAAAATTTGGAAAATTTTGGGATGTGACCGGCTACCACCCTTAAAATAAATCTCGTCCCGAGATTTGGGAAGGCTAGAGGTTACAAATTGGCTTCAAGGAAACTAGGGTACTACCACCCTTAAAAATTTCCAACTAGATTACATCTTGGCTTGCTTGGGATCTTGATGAAACTTCTCTGGGCAGACATCTGCATAGTGTCCTTTGTTTCCACACTTGAAACATGTGACAAGGCTGAGATCCCTCATAGGCTTGCTTGTCTTGTACTTCATCTTTTTTGTACAATTGCTTGCATAATGTCCTTGGTCACCACACTTATAACATGTGACAAGGTTGAGTTCTTCACCTATCTTCTCTGGACAAGTTGATATATAATGGCCTAACTCTTCGCAGTTGTTGCACCACACTTGGCTAATTTCCTTATTCTTCTTTTTCATGGGTTTCTCCAAAGCTAGGAGTTCCTCTAGTTCATTTTCTTCATATCTCACCTCAAAGGTGGGAAAGTCTCCTCGGTTCCTTGAACGATTCCTTGGATAATAACTATGTTTCCTGTGTTGTCCATCAAGGTGATTCTTAATGTATGGAGGTGCAATCTGAGATTTTCCTTTGTCTTCATCCTTCTTGATAGAAGTTGTACCTTTATGGAGGTTTCCAAACATTTTATGCATTCCATCTTGCTTCATTTGTTGAACTATGGGATAAATGGGGCATTGGATAGGGACATGATTATTTCCTTCACATAGGAAACAAGTCACTTGAGATGTGGGGAATTGTTTAGTTGGATGTTTCTCTTCACAATTACGGCATTGATTTTCATGCTCTTTGGAAGTGTGTTCCATGTCTGCACAAATATTTCAAGCTTGAGTTCCTTCTATAATATCATCCTTGTCATCATTGTTGTCACAAGCTCCTTGGGAATGGTTGACTTTCATATTGATCATTTGAGTGGTCATCCCTTGCAACAATTGGGATTGGATTTCCAAAAACTTTTGCAAGGTTGGGTCTAACTCATTGTTGTTGGCTAAACACTGAGTTGTCATGTGATTCAACTGGGCTTGGGTTGCTAGAAATTGTTCTCTCATGTGCATCTCTTGGTTGTTGTTGTCACCATTCTTGATGTTGGAGTTTCTTGGAGTAGTGATATGTTTGGGTTGGATTGGTATTAGAATGGGCAAAAGATTTCTAAGGAAGTAGTCTAATCACACACATCACAATTCACACTAGCAATGTGCAAGCAATCACAAACAACATTCCACTCAAGCAACAAAGTTCAAGCACATTTTTAGGCAACAAAATATTTTTGCTACACCACATAAGTTGGTGGGTTTGATCTAAACACTAGTATGGTGGTCCAACTATATGGTTTTCTTGAGATCATTCCATTCTTCTTAGTTGTTTCTTCTTGAATAAGATCATGGTTTCCTTGGAAGAATTCTTGCATCTTGGTAACAAAACATCAAAGGTGATGATGGTTCCTTCTAAGTTGTGTTTCTTTAGTCTTCAAGTCTAATATTTCGTGTCTCACTTGTAGTCCTTAGTGATATCCAAGTTGAAGTCCTTGGCCAAAATAAAGTTGAAGTCTTTGATGATGTTGAAGTTGAAGTCATTGGTGATGTTGAAGTCTTTGCTCAAGTTGAAGTCTTTGCTTATGGTGAAGTCTTTGCTCATGTTGAGGTCTTGTCCATCAAGTTTTAAAAGGAAGAGATGTAGAATCAAAACCAAAAATGTTAAGGAAAGAGTTTACAAGATTGTTTGTAAATAATTTTTGGAACAAATACAACTCCTATTTTTCTAAGGGGTTTTGTCCAATCCTAGGATTACAATCCTGCAGGCAACACAGTGCTCTGATACCATCTTTAGAGGTCCCAACATTTAATAAGGTAGAGATCCCTGTGTTTACAATGCTAGTCCCTGGATCAATAGCTAGCATCCACAGTTAAGATGTAATATCAAGAAACAAAGGTCATAATACAACTTTATAACCAGGAATAAAATAATTCATTACATCTTACATAGCTCATTTGGCTATCTCATTACAATACATCAGAAATAAATATAGCATGGAGTCCTTCATCTTCAAAGTGCCATAGGCAATCATGTTGGTTGTAGACTTGTAATCCTATTCAACACACTTCACTAACATCAAACAAACCTTCAACATAATAAGTTATAGCCACAAGCGTTAATACATTTGATTTGTATTGGCAAGTGATACTATGGTAGTATAGTGGTAACTATCATCTATATGCATTTGGCTAAGTGGAGCTTAGGCTTGCTTTGCTCAAAATAGATTTTTCCTATCAGTTGAAAACACTAAGTTTTTGTTTGGCAAAAACTCCCAAGGAACCACCAATATAAATTGGTGAACCTTCACCCTTGTTCAACCACAATTTTTAACTTAGAAAATTGGGATGAGGAGATTCTTGATAGCTTCCATGTCTTGATGCTAAAATTGTCCATTACCAGGGACACGGCTAAGTACTTAGTTTTTACTATCTAGAGAGGTGGTGCACTTTCCCCACAAGACTCGACATGCATCGAGACAAGATCTTTCAGAAGCCTTCCCTTAGACCAGAATGGACGCGTTCCAAACCTATCATCGCCTACCACCAACTGCCATTTGGCTAAGTTATTGCAACCTATATGATCCAGGCAGAGCCCATAATGCCAAGTGGCTGCACTTGAAGCTTCTCAACATTTGACATCTCAAATCTCTTTGTTCCTGGGTGTCATTCCACAAGTGAGATACACAGGGTAGGCCATTGAAAAATGGGCCTTGGTAACCACTCAACAAAAATCCATCAATGCAAGTCCCTTTCCACCCAGGTGATTCATTCACATAGTTGTTTTATTAAACAAAACACAAGTCCTTGGCTTAGAAATATTTCATAGCATGAATATAATCCACCCTTGTTTTCTACTAGCTAAGCTAAGCATGATAGTATTAGGAATCTTAACTTAGGAAAATTCTACTAAGGTTTCATCTACTAGGAATTCCCATGGCATAGTTTATACTTAGTAAAATTCCATGCAAGTCCTACTTAGAGATATCACTAATGCATAGTGAAAATAACAGGACAAAAGTGTGAAGAACCACTTGACAAAAGTGTGAAGAATATAAGTTCACTCCTTGATCTTGCAATTTCAAATTTCACTACAAATCAATCAAGGCACAAATTCAATCTACCATTCAAGCAATTCATCATAAAATAATAAAAGCAAAGCAATGCATGCAAGCATACCAAAGATTGTCTTATTTGGAAAAGAGGTTTCTAATAGGTTATAAACATTATAAAATACCTATTGGTCATTTATAAAAGTGGCAAAACCATTTGATATTAAGTTAGTGAAAATGGCCACCTTAAATCATTTTTGTTTTGCTAGAATTGATTTAAATCAAAGTATTAATTTCTAGTGTTAGCCAAAATGTTTTTAAACACTAATATTAATGCTTATGGTCATAATGTTTTAAAACAATTCCATTTGCAAAGGGTTTCATCCAAAATCCATTTTTAAATCAAAGCAACATTTTTTTTGTTGGAAATGCCTTTAAACAAAGCAATAAATCTCTAGAGTTAATCAAATACATTTTTAAATCCAAAACATGGTGTTTAGGGTCAGAGAGTTTAATTCAAACCATTTTCAAAAGGTTTTACTCAAAAAGCATTTTTAAACCATATTCAATATTTTTATTTATCTAGAATTGCTTTTATTCAAAGATTTATTCTTTAGCTTCACAAAATACACTTTTAAATCCATAAATTGGTTTGTATGGTCAGTAGGTTCAAAACAAACCATTTACCAAAGATTTTACCTTAAAAATATTTCTAGAATAATTTTTATATTCAAATTATGCCTACACAAGTTTCTGCAAAAACAACTAAGTTTGCAGAAGCAATTTACTAAACAAAGTACATGGTTGGATAGACTTATTTTTGCTGATTACATTGACATAAAGTTTGTAAAATTTGGACATGTGGATCAAAAGTTATGAATTTTACAAATCTAACATCTAATAGAAATGTTTCTGTCTATTTAAAACAACACAGTGCCACGCGTCTTGTTCTTATTGGCTGAAAACGGTTCGTGCGGATCGGCTATTACAAAGCGTTAGATCTAAAGCAAATCATGCGATTCAGATGGACTCGTACCCCTTCACTTTAGTCATCTATCTTAGCCGACGGATCAAGATCTAACGGTGCAAATCAAATCGACCACAAACGAGCGGCGCTGGCGGCGGTGGCTAGCGGCAGAGCGGTCAGACGAGGACGGAGCCGGCGATACAAGAAGCGAGAGGAGGTGTGGAGGGGCTCACCGGGTTCGCAGGGTGGCGGTGATGCTCAAGGTACTCGCCGTTTGTCGAGGGGCGCACGAGGTCGATGTTGATTGCTCGCCGGAGATGCGCTTCTCCTCGGGTGCGGTCAGTCTTTGTCGGAGGTGGGTGTCTGGGGTTCAAGCGAGCAAGAAAACGTGTCAGGAGGGTGTGCAAGTTTGTATAGGTTGAGAAGGAACTAACCATAGGGCAAGGGGCACACGGAGTCGATGACAGTAGCTCGCTGGAGCTGATGCAGACGACGGTGGCGAGGAGGCGTCGTTGCTGTCGACGTTTCAAGGCGCGTGCGAGTGAGTGTATGATACTGGGAGATGCAGGGGACACTGGGGAACGTGTCCGTTTGCTCTGGGGCGATGAGGGCTTGCCGGAGTCGACCGGAGAAGGTCGTCGGAGCAGTGATGGCGCGTGGAGAAATTCTTCCAGCCTAGGGGCAGAGGGAGGATGGTGTCTGGGGGAAACGGGAGAGGGGACGATGGCGGTTTATCGTGCGTGATCGCTGGGCCAAATCAACACGGAATTAACGAGAATTGAAGCGATCTTTCAACGGCCAGAAACGGCAGCGAGGTGGGGAGTGGTCACCGCGGGTGAGAACGATGATGACGGGGCAGTGGGTCCTGGCGGCAGCGAGAGAGAGAGAGGTGCTGTGGGGTCACGTAGTCAGCGAGTGAGCTGGTTGGGTTTGTGGTGAGAAAAACGATTCGGGGGAAAAAAGAGGAGGTGGGCTCGCTGGGCTTAGTGGGCTAGCTGGGATGGGCTGGTTTCTTTCTTTTTTTATTCCTGAAACCTTTTTCTTTTTCTGATTTCTTTTCATGTTTTGAATTCAAACTATTATTTGATTTCAGATTTCTTTTTCAAATCTTTTCTAAGTATTCAGTATGTTTCCATACTGTTTTAAATAGGTATTTTAAAGTCCATTTTAGAATAATTCCTTTATTCTTTTATGGTTTATATTTTATTTATAAAGGGCATTTGTCTTTTATTCAAATAAGATTTTATTTATTTCTAGAGTTTTGGTTTATTTTCCAAGTGTTTAAATTTCAAGATGTATTTATGAAGGATGCTTTTCACTTGATTTGAATTTAGTTGGATTCAAATTTTATTCCAAGTTTGTTCAAGATGGGTTTTGATGTTTCCATTTGGAATCAAAAAGTTTCTTTTCACCCTAAATTTCAACAATTATTTATTTTGTTTATTTATTTTTCACATTTCAAAATTTGGAAAATTTTGGGATGTGACAGCTGTGGTTAGGTTTTATCTTAATTGCTTTCTTGTTGTTGCGGATGCTTGCAAGGGGTTTAATCACAAGTATGTATTATTCCAAGTAAGGTCGGTACATTAGCACAGGTTCACCCACACAATACTTATAGAACCAAAGAAGATTAATCAGCTTTATGAAACAAAATCACTTGACATTATTCCCATGTGTCCTCGAGAACGTTTGTTCCTCATTAGTATTTCCACCAACTTGTCCTTTGCTAAGAAAGGATTAGGCCACCTGTTGTAATTATTTGCGGTCTTTATTTACTTGCACTTTATTTCCTTGCTTTATCAAAAAACCCTAAAAATCCGTTTGCTAAGTATTTACAAATAACTATTGAGCCAGTACCACTAGTCAGCACCTTATGCTCCTCGTTGGGATCGACACTCCTATTTATCGAAAGTACTACGATACACCCCCTATACATGTGGGTCATCAAGACTATTTTCTGGCGCCGTTTCTAGGGAGTGAAGCGATATTGAAGAGTGGAACTGGTAAAGGAAAATTCTATTGTGAGTATTGTTTTTATTTATGTTTGTTACTTTGTCTCCAATATGGATAACCCACTTGGTGTCCTGTTTGGGAAAACTACTACCACTGTTAGGGTAGTAGATGAATCACCACCTGTTGAGATAGATCCTTTTAAGATACCTACAATAATTGTTGATCGTGTTCTGGATAATTATTATTTTGGGGATGGAACTATCCATCCTGGTGCTCCCGCAGGGCTTCGCCTAAGCCGGAGCGAGTATGGTGGAGTAGAAGAGGGCCTTGGGAATCTAGGTTTTAGAGGGCGCCAAGAGGGATGGTGTGGCCGGCGGCAAGGGGCTTGGGTTTGCCCCAAGTCGCCTACTTAGAGGGCTCCAGGCAGTGGCTAGAGAGGGCTAGGCGCCTTGGGCTAGGGCTTGGAGGTGTGGGGCAAGGGGGTGTAGAGGTCCCAACCTTTAATAAGGTAGAGATCCCTGTGTTTACAATGCTAGTCCCTGGATCAATAGCTAGCATCCATAGTTAAGATGTAATATCAAGAAACAAAGGTCATAATACGACTTTATAACCAGTAATAAAATAATTCATTACATCTTACATAGCTCATTTGGCTATCTCATTACAATGCAACAAAAATAACTATATAGCATGGAGTCCTTCATCTTCAAAGTGCCACAGGCAATCATGTTGGTTGTAGACTTGTAATCCTATTCAACACACTTCACTAACATCAAACAAACCTGCAACATAATAAGTTACAGCCACAAGGGTCAATACATTTGAATTGTATTGGCAAGTGATACTATGGTATTGTAGTGGAGCTTAGGCTTGCTTTGCTCAAAATAGATTTTCCTTATAAGTTGAAAACACTAAGTTTTTGTTTGTCAAAATCACCCAAGGCATCTACCAATCAAAGATTGAAGATCCTTTAACCCTTGTTCAACCACAATCTTTTAACTTAGAAATTGGGATGAGGATATTCTTGATAGCTTCCATGTCTTGATGCTCAAATTGTCCATTGCCGGGGACACGGCTAAGTACTTAGATTTTACACTCTCGAGAGGTGGTGCACTTTCCCCACAAGACTCGACATGCATCGAGACAAGATCTTTCAGAAGCCTTCCCTTGGACCAAAATGGACGCGTTCCCAAACCTATCATCCCCTACCACCAACTGTCCATTTGGCTAAGTTATTGCAACCTATATGATCCAGGCAGAGCCCATAATGCCAAGTGGCTGCACTTGAAGCTTCCCAACATTTGACATCTCAAATCTCTTTGTTCCTGGGTGGCATTGCACAAACGTGATACACAAGGTTCACCAGTCCCCTGGCCTTGTGTAACCACTCAAAAAAAATCCATCCAAGCAATAGCATTCTACCTGGGTGATTCATTCACATAATTGTTTTATTAAACAAAACACAAGTCCTTGACTTAGAAATATTCCATAGCATGAATATAATCCACCCTTGTTTTCTACTAGCTAAGCTAAGCATGATAGTAGTAGGAATCTTAACTTAGGAAAATTCTACTAAGGTTTCATCTACTAGGATTTCCCATGGCATAGCTTATACATAGAAAATTCCATGCAAGTCCTACTTAGAAATATCACTAATGCATAGTGAAAATAATAGGACAAAAGTATGAAGCACCACTTTCCTTTTTGGTAGAGAATATAAGTTCACTCCTTGATGTGGTAATGGTCACATTCTTCAAAGTTCACTACAATTAGATCAAGCAAGGCGCAAATTCAAAACTAGCATTCAAACAATTAATCACATAATAATACAAACAAAGCAATGCATGCAAGCATGCCCAAAAATTGTTTTATTTGGAAAAGTGGTTTATAATAGGTTATAAACATTTTAAAACACCTAGTGGTCATTTATAAAAGTGGTAAAACCATTTGATAACAAGTTAGAGAAAATGGCTACTTTAAATCCTTTTTGTTTTGCTAGAATTGATTTTATTCAAAGAATAATTTCTAGTGTTAGCCAAAATGTTTTTAAACACCAATATTAATGTTTAGGGTCATAATGTTTTAAAACAATTTCATTTGCAAAGGGTTTCATCCAAAATCCATTTTTAAGTCAAAGCAAAATTTTATTTGTTGGAAATGCCTTTAAACAAAGTAATAATTTTATAGGGTTCACCAAATATATTTTTAAATCCAAAAACTTGGTATTTTAGGGTCAGAGAGTTTTAATCAAACCATTTCCAAAGGGTTTTACTCAAAAAGCATTTTTAAAACATATTCAACATTTTTATTTAGCTAGAAATGCTTTAATTGAAAGATTTATTCCTTAGCATCACAAAATATACTTTTAACTCTACAGTTGGTTTCTATGGTCAGTAGGTTCAAAACAATCCATTTACAAAATATTTTACCCTAAAAACATTTCTAGAATAATTTTTATATTCAAAATATGCCTACACATGTTTCTGCAAATACAACTAATTTTACAGAAGCAAATCATTAAACAAAGGGCATGGTTGGATAGAATTCTTTTTCATGATTCCACTGATATAAAATTTGGACGTGTAGATTAAAAGCAATGTTGAGGATATCGTTTATCGTTAACTTATCGGTCAGCCCGAAATTAGTGATTTTTGGGTGTATCAGCCGATTTATCGGGTGATCAATTGATTAATCGGCTTATCGGTCACCTGGTGATAAGAGATAAATCGGACGATAAATCGGCATATCAGACGATTTTTTGAACAGTGATTAAAAGTTATGAATTTTGCAAAATCACATATCTAATAGAAATGTTTCTGTTTTCAAATCAAAGTCTGAGCCACGTGGAGCAATCCTATAGGCTGGTACCGGTTCGGGCGGATAGGCTAACTTGGACTACTGGATTAAAATAGGATCGTGCGACACAGATCAGAGCATACCCCTTTGGATTAAGTTTCTATCGTATCCCTTAGATCAAGATCCTACGGCCACAAACGACTAGACCATACTCTAGCGGCGCTGCAACGGTGGCTGGCGGCGGCATGCTCAGACGATGACGATACCGGCGATACAGGAAGCGAGAGAGCAAGGGGAGAAGCTCACCGAGTTCTCCGTGGCGTGCGGTTGCTCGAGGTGGCCGTCGAAGGGCAGGGGCGCACTGGTTCGACGATGATTGCTCACCGGAGTTGCGCCTAGCGTCTGGCTCGTACTGGTCTTGACGGAGGCGAGGATTGAGCGCGCGCTAAGACAAGTGGGGGACACTGTTAGATGCGCAAGGTCGTGGCACGCACAGGAGCATCGAAAAGAGGGGAAGGGGAGGTCAGGGTTACTCGGAAGAGGTCGCCGGAGTCAAAGCCGAAGATGGTGGCGAGCTGGCGTTGAGGTTGCCGATGCTAGGGGGCTCGCGCGACTGAGCTCGGGGTACTGGGAGATGCAGGAGATGCTGGGGGCACGCTCGTGTGCTCTGGGGCAGTGGGGCTGCGGTGTGTGGCCAGAATCGGCCGAGGAAGGTCGTCGGAGCAGAGAGGACGTGAGCGAAAATTTGCGTAGCCTGGTGGCTCACTAGGCAGGGCGTGAGAGGGAAAAGAGAGAGGAGGATGGGGCGATTAAGTGGCGTGATTACAGCGAGTAATGGTCGTGGCGTTAAGGTGAATTAAACGGTGGATTCAAACCAGAAATGGCGACGAGGTTTGGGGGATAAAGGGTCGCGGCGGGTGAGAACGATGATCTGACAGGTGGGGTCTGGCATCAGCGAGAGAGAGATATGCACGGTGGGGTCGTCTCGTCAGTGGCAGTGCGGGTGTGTGTTGCGGTGTGAACCGTTTTTCTGTGGAGGAGAGGGGAAATGGGCTTGCTAGGCTAGATGGGCTAGGTTGGGTTGGGCTTCTCCTTCTCTATTCTTTTTCCTTCTTTGTTTCTTTTTTTTTCTGTTTTCTTTTTCTGTTTTGAATTTGTACAAATGATTTCAAACCCTTTTTCATTTCAAATCTTTTTCAAATTTTTCAGTATGTTTTAATACTGTTTTAAACATGTATTTCAAGTCCGTTTTTAGAATAGTTATTTCATTTACACATGGTTTGTTATTTATTTTAATTAGACATTTTGTCTTTATTAAATAGGATTTTAAATATGGTTCTAATCCATATTATTTATTCAAATGATTTAACTTTCTGTTTTAAATTCAAATGTTTATCAAACCCTTTTTAGTAAGTTTTATTTATTCAATAGGGTGTTAAATAATTCACTTTGAATTATTTTAATATGTTTTATTAATCATTTAAATTGGGTATTTCCCTTTATTCAAATAATATCAAATATGGCTTTAATCTCATATAAATTTTATTCAAATAATTCTTTTGATTCCATTTAAGTTAATTAAATAACTTTTATTCCACTTGGATAAATTCCAATTTATTATTTTCTTATGATTTAATTATCCATTTCTATTAGGCATTTTGTCTTCATTCAAATGGAATAGAATTTGGTTAATGCCAATTTATTTTATTTGGATATTCTTTATCCTTTTATTTCAATTGGAATATCTTTAATCCATTTGCTTATGGATTTAATTCAATCTTTAAAATAATTTCTAAATAATTTTATTGGGATTTATTATTTAGTTTAAATAACTTATATTTATTTAAATAAAATTGGATATTGTTCAATCCTTATGATTTTATTTAAATAATCTTTTTCCCTTATTTATTATTCAATAATCTTTTGTTTGATTATGGATTTGGCCAAGATTTAATTTGGCTTCTAAATATTCCCTATTTATTATTTCTTTCTTTATCTTATAAATTCCATATCTTTTTATTTAAAGATCCAAAATTGGTGATTCCAATTTGTATAACTTTATTTAATATTTGTTTATCTTTTTAAATCCTTTTAGGATTACTTTGCTCACAATTTGGTATGGATCTTAGATAGGTGCTTTATTATCTTTGAAATTTAATTTCTTTATCTTATTAACTTCATAAGATTTTTCTATGGTTCCAAATTGAATGAAATCAATTTCTATGGTACTATAATATTTCTATTTATCATCCTCGGTCATTAGGGTTTTAAGGTTTTGGTTCGTTTTCCCAAGTTTAAATTTTAAGATACATTCATTGATGAATGCATTTCACTTGATTTGAATTTTTTTGGTTTCCCTTTTATTCAAAGTTTGTTCAAGATGGGTTTTAATGTTTCCTTTTAGAAACAAAAAGTTTCTTTTCACCCTAAATTTCAACAATTATTTATTTTGTTTATTTATTTTTCACATTTCAAAATTTGGAAAATTTTGGGATGTGACAGGCTACCACCCTTAAAAGAAATCTCATCCCGAGATTTGGGAAGGCTAGAGGTTACAAGTTGGCTTCAAAACAACTAGGGTACTACCACCCTTAAAAAATTCCAACTAGATTACATCTTGGCTTACTTGAGGTCTTGATGAAACTTCTCTAGACAGACATCTGCATAGTGTCCTTTGTTTCCACACTTCAAACATGTGACAAGGCTAAGATCCTTCATAGTCTTGCTTGTCTTGTACTTCTTTTCTGGACAATTACTTGCATAATGTCCTTTGTCACCACACTTGTAACATGTGACAAGGTTGAGTTCTTCACGTATCTTCTCTGGACAATTTGATATATAATGGCCTAGCTCTTTGCAGTTGTTGCACTACACTTGGCTAATTCCCTTATTTTTCTTCTTCTTGGGTTTCTCCAAAGCTAGGAGTTCTTCTAGTTCATGCTCTTCATATCTCACCTCAAAGGTGGGAAAGCTTCCTCGGTTCCTTCAACGATTCCTTGGATAATACCTATGTTTCCTCTTTTGTCCATCAAGGTGATTCCTAATGTATGGAGGTGCAACCTGAGGTTGTAATTTGTCTTCATCCTTCTTGATAGAATTTGTTTCCTCATGGGGGTTACCAAAATTTTGATGCATTCCACCTTGTTTCCTTTGTTGAACTATAGGGTAGATGGGGCATTGGATAGGAACATGATTATTTCCTTCACATAGGAAACAAGTCACTTGAGATGTGGGGCATCATTTAGTTGGATGTTTCTCTTCACAATTAGGGCATTGATCCTCATGCTCTTTGGAAGTGTGTTCCATGTCTGCACAAATATTTCAAGCTTGAGTTCCTTCTATAATATCATCCTTGACATCATTGTTGTCACAATCTCCTTGGGAATGGTTGACTTTCATATTGATCATTTGAGTGGTCATCCCTTGCAACAATTGGGATTGGATTTCCAAAAACTTTTGCAAGGTTGGGTCTAACTCATTGTTGTTGGCTAAAAACTAAGTTTTCATCTGATTCAACCGGCTTTGGGTTGCTAGAAGCATCTCTTGGTTGTTGTTGTTGTTGCCACCATTCTTGATGTTGGAGTTTCTTGGAGAAGTCATCTATTTGGGTTAGATTGGGATTAGAATAGGCAAAAGATTTCTAGAGAAAGAATTCTAATCACACACAACAATTCACACAAGCAATGTGCAAGCAATCATAAACAAACATTCCACTCAAAAAACAAGTTTCAAGCACATTTTTAGGCATCAAAATATTTTCCCTACACCACTTAAGTTGGTGTGTTTGATCTAAACATTAGTATGGTGGTCCAACTATATGGTTTTCTTGAGATCATTCCATTATTCTTAGTTGTTCCTTCATGAATAAGATCATGGTTTCCTTGGGAAAATTCTTGCATCTTGGTCACAAAACTTTAAAGGTGATGATGGTTTCTACTAAGTATTCAAGTCTTGAGTAAAATTCTTGTCTCACTTGTAGTCCTTAGTGATGTCCAAGTTGAACTCCTTGATGAAACTAAAGTTGAAGTCATTTGAGTTGATGAAGTCCTTTGCTCATGTCGAAGTCTTTGCTCATGGTTGAGGTCTTTGTCCATCAAGTTTGAAAAGGAAGAGATGTAGAATCAAAAACAAAATGTTGAGGAAAGAGTTTACAAGATTGTTTGTAAATAAGTTTTGGAACAAATACAACTCCTATTTTTCTAAGGGGATTTGTCCAATCCTAGGGTTACAATCCTACAGGCAACACAGTGCTCTTATACCATCTGTAGAGGTCCCAACCTTTAAATAGGTAGAGATCCATGTGTTTACAATGCTAGTCCCTAGATCAATAGCTAGCATCCATAGTTAAGATGTAATATCAAGAAACAAAGGTCATAATACAACTTTATAACCAGGAATAAAATAATTCATTAAACCTTACATAGCTCATTTGTCTATCTCATTACAATGCAGCAGAAATAACTATATAGCATGGAGTCCTTCATCTTCAAAGTGCCACAAGCAATCATGTTGGTGGTAGACTTGTAATCCTATTCAACACACTTCACTAACATCAAACAAACCTGCAACATAATAAGTTACAGCCACAAGGGTCAATACATTTGAATTGTATTGGCAAGTCATACTATGGTATAGTAGTGGAGTCTAACATCTATATGCATTTGGCTAAGTGGATCTTAGGCTTGCTTTGCTCAAAATAGATTTTCCTTATAAGTTGAAAACACTAAGTTTTTGTTTGTCAAAACCACCCAAGGCATCTACCAATCAAATATTGAAGATCCTTTAACCCTTGTTCAACCACAAGCTTTTAACTTAGAAATTGGGATGAGGAGATTCTTGATAGCTTCCTTGTCTTGATGCTCAAATTTTCCATTGCCGGGACACGGCTAAGTACTTAGATTTTACACTCTCGAGAGGTGGTGCACTTTCCCCACAAGACTCGACATGCATCGAGACAAGATCTTTCAGAAGCCTTCCCTTAGACCAAAATGGATGCGTTCCCAAACCTATCATCCCCTACCACCAACTGTCCATTTGGCTAAGTTATTGCAACCTATATGATCCAGGCAGAGCCCATAATGCCAAGTGGCTGCACTTGAAGCTTCTCAACATTTGACATCTCAAATCTCTTTGTTCCTGGGTGGCATTACACAAGTGTGATACACAACGTTCACCAGTCCCCTGGCCTTGTGTAACCACTCAACAAAAATCCATCCAAGCAATACCATTCCACCCAGGTGATTCATTCACATAGTTGTTTTATTAAACAAAACACAAGTCCTTGACTTAGAAATATTCCATAGCATGAATATAATCCACCCTTGTTTTCTACTAGCTAAGCTAAGCATGATAGTAGTAGGAATCTTAACTTAGGAAAATTCTACTAAGGTCTCATCTACTAGGATTTCCCATGGCATAGTTTATACTTAGAAAATTCCATGCAAGTCCTACTTAGAAATATCACTAATGCATAGTGAAAATAATAGGACAAAAGTTTGAAGCACCACTTGCCTTTTTGGTAGAGAATATAAGTTCACTCCTTGATCTTGTAATGGTCACATTCTTCAAACTTCACTACAATTAAATCAAGCAAGGCACAAATTCAAAACTAGCATTCAAACAATTCATCACATAATAATAAATTCATGCAAGCATGCCCAAAAATTGTTTTATTTGTAAAAGTGGTTTCTAATAGTTTATAAACATTTTAAAACACTTATTGGTCATTTATAAAAGTGGTAAAACCATTTGATAACAAGTTAGTAAGAATGGCTAATTTAAATCCTTTTTGTTTTGCTAGAATTGATTTTATTCAAAGAATAATTTCTAGTGTTAGCCAAAATGTTTTTAAAAACCAATATTAATGTTTAGGGTCATAATGTTTTAAAACAATTTCATTTGCAAAGGGTTTCATCCAAAATCCATTTTTAAATCAAAACAAAATTTTATTTGTTGGAAATGCCTTTAAACAAAGTAATAATTTTATAGGGTTCAGCAAATATATTTTTAAATCCAAAAACTTGGTGTTTTAGGGTTAGAGAGTTTAAATCAAACCATTTCCAAAGGGTTTTACTCAAAAAGCATTTTTAAAACATATTCAACATTTTTATTTAGCTAGAAATGCTTTAATTCAAAGATTTATTCCTTAGCATCACAAAATATACTTTTAACTCTACAATTTGGTTTCTATAGTCAGTAGGTTTAAAACAATCCATTTAAAAAATATTTTACCCTAAAAAAAATTTAGAATAATTTTTATATTCAAAATATGCCTACACATGTTTCTGCAAATACATCTAATTTACAGAAGCAAATCATTAAACAAAGGGCATGGTTGGATAGAATTATTTTTCCTTATTCCATTGATATAAAATTTGTAAAATTTGGACGTGTAGATTAAAAGTTATGAACTTTGCAAAATCACATATCTAATAGAAATGTTTCTGTTTTCAAATCAAAGTCTGAGCCACGTGGAGCAATCCTATAGGCTGGTACTGGTTCGGGTGAATCGGCTAACGTGGACTATTGGATTAAAATAGGATCGTGTGGCACAGATCAGAGCATACCCCTTCATATTAAGTTTCTATCGTATCCCTTAGATCAAGATCCTACATCCTGAAACGACTTGACCATACTCTGGCGGCACTGCGACGGTGGCTAGCGGCGGCGCGCTCAGACGATGACGATACCGGCGATATAGGAAGCGAGAGAGCGAGGGGAGAAGCTCACCGAGTTTGCCGTGGAGTGGGGTTGCTCGACGTGGTCGTCGAAGGGCAGGGGGCGCATGGGTTCGACGATCATTACTCACCGGAGTTGCGCCCGGTGTCTGGCTCGTACTGGTCTTGATGGAGGCGAGGATTGAGGGCGCTCTAAGACAAGTGGGGGACACCGTTAGATGCGCAAGGTCGTGGAGCACACAGGAGCATCGAAAAGAGGGTAAGGGGAGGTCAGGGTTACCGGGGAGAGGTCGTCGGAGTCAAAGCCGAAGACGGTGGCGAGCTGGCATTGAGGTTGCCGACGCTAGGGGGCTCGCGCGGCTGAGCTCGGGGTACTGGGAGATGCAGGAGATGCTGCGGACACGCTCGTGTGCTCTAGGGCAGTGGGGTTGGCGGTGTCTGACCAGAATCGGCCGAGGGAGATCGTCGGAGCAGAGAGGACGCGAGCAAAAATTTGCGTAGCCTGGTGGCTCACTAGGCAGGGCATGAGAGTGAAAAGAGAGAGGGGGATGGGGCAATTAAGTGGCGTGATCACAGCGAGTAATGGTCGCGGTGTTAAGGAGAATTAAACGGTGGATTCAAACCAGAAACAATGACGATGTTTGGGGGAGAAAGGGTCACGACGGGTGAGAACGTTGAGCTGACAGGTGGGGTCTGGCATCAGCGAGGAAGAGATATGCACGGTGGGGTCGTCTCGTCAGTGGCAGTGCGGGTGTGTTCTGTGGTGTGAACCGTTTTTCTGCGGGGGAGAGGGGAAATGGGCTTGCTGGGCTAGATGGGCTAGTTTGGGCTGGGCTGCTCCTTCTCTATTTTTTTCATTCTCTGTTTCTTTTTCTTTTTATTTTTCTTTTTCTTTTTTATTTTTCTTGCTGGGCTAGATAGGCTAGGTTGGGCTGGGCTGCGGTGTTTCTTTTTTCCTTCTCTATTTTTGGGCTAGGTGCGGGTACAAATGATTTCAAACCCTTTTTCATTTCAAATCTTTTTCAATCTTTTCAGTATGTTTTAATACTATTTTAAACATGTATTTAAAGTCCATTTTTAGAATAGTTATTTCATTTACACATGGTTTGTTATTTATTTTAATTAGACATTTTGTCTTTATTAAATAGGATTTTAAATATGGTTCTAATCCATATTATTTATTCAAATGATTTAACTTTCTGTTTTAAATTCAAATGTTTATCGAACCCTTTTTAGTAAGTTTTATTTATTCAATAGGGTGTTAAATAATTCACTTTGAATTATATTAATATGTTTTATTAATCATTTTAAATTGGGTATTTCCCTTTATTCAAATAATATAAAATATGGCTTTAATCTCATATAAATTTTATTCAAATAATTCTTTGTTTCCGTTTAAGTTAATTAAATAACTTTTATTCCACTTGGATAAATTCCAATTTATTATTTTCTTATGATTTAATTATTCATTTCTATTAGGCATTTTGTCTTCCTTCAAATGGAATAGAATTTGGTTAATGCCATTTTATTTTATCTGGATATTATTTATCCTTTTATTATAATTGGAATATCTTTATTCCATTTGCTTATGGATTTAATTCAATCTTTAATTTTTTTCTAAATAATTTTATTGGGATTTATTATTTAGTTTAAATAACTTATCTTTATTTAAATAAAATTGGATATTGTTCAATCCATATGATTTTATTTAAATAATATTTTACCCTTATTTATTATTCAATAATCGGCCAAGATTTAATTTGGCTTTTAAATATTCCCTATTTATTATTTCTTTCTTTATCTTATAGAATCCATATCTTTTTATTTAAAGATCCAAAATTGGTGATTCCAATTTGTATAACTTTATTTAATATTTGTTTATCTTTTTAAATCCTTTTAGAACTACTTTGATCACAATTTGGTATGGATCTTAGATAGGTGCTTTATTAGCTTTGAAATTTAATTTCTTTATCTTATTAACTTCATAAGATTTTATCTATGGTTCCAAATTGAATGAAATCAATTTCTATGGTTTTATAATATTTATATTTATCATCCTTGATCATTTATAATTGTTTGTTGGCAAATTTTTATATGGATCAAATCTGTAGTCTTAGAGATATCTTGGAAATGATTTATTCCATTAGGGTTTTAAGGTTTTGGTTCATTTTCCCAAGTTTAAATTTGAAGATACATTCATTGATGAATGCATTTCACTTTATTTGAATTTTGTTGGTTTCCCTTTTATTCAAAGTTTGTTCAAGATGGGCTTTTATGTTTCCTTTTAGAAACAAAAAGTTTCTTTTCACCCTAAATTTCAACAATTATTTATTTTGTTTATTTATTTTCACATTTCAAAATTTGGATAATTTTGCGATGTGAGAGGGGGCACCCCCTCCCCTCTATTTATGAGAGGGAGGGTCGACAAGGGGAGGGAATCCTCCCCCAAATCCACTTCATGTGGCGAGAAGCAAGGGGAGGGAGGATCATTTCCTAGGTAGGAATCCTTCCCTCCCTCCACATGGAAATATTGTCCCAGTTTGACTTTTTCAAACTGGCTTTTTACTTTAAATTTAGAGTTTGATTTCTCTCTTGCAAGTGTCCAACCAAGTGACCTGGGACATGATGCAACCATTTCACTTTGTCATGACACATCCATGTACCCTTCCCCCTCCGGATCGGTGAACCTTCTAGACCCTTCTAGAACATTCCGGCAAAAACACCAGAATCATTCCCGAACTCTGGAATTGGACTTTCTTATATGAATATATTCTCTAAACCATTCGACATCTCCTCGTGATAACCCAGGTCCCATTCGAGACCCTGAACAACATTCGGTCTTCTTACTCACATTACATATCTACTAAACAACATTGAATCCTTAAGTGTGTCTCCCTACGGTTCGTGAATTAGGCGGACATGACCGAGACTCTTCTCCGATCAATAACCAATAGAGGAATATGGAAATTCATATGGTTCCCACATATTTCTATGATTACTTTGCGATTGAATGAACCATATACATATGATACCAATTTCCCTTTGTCTCGCGATATTTTACTTATCCGAGGTCTGATCATTGGTATCTCTGCATACCTAGTTCAACCTCGTTACCAATAAGTACTCTTTACTCGTTCCTATGATATGTGATCCCTTGTGAGCCAGTCACATGCTTGCAAGCTAATTGGATGACATTACACCGAGAGGCCCCAGAGTATATCTATCCGTCATATGGATGGACAAATCCCACTCTTGATCCATGTGCCTCAACACATACTTTCCGAACACTCAATGCCACCTTTATAACCACCCAGTTACGAAGTGGTGTTTGATGTCATTAAATCATCCATCCGGTGATGGTGATTAGCATGATCTCATGGTCGGAGGATTAAGGTTACTATGTATCTAAAATTTTATAGCAATTGAACTACTGAAATGACTTGATCTTTATGCTATGCTTATCTATAGTAGTATGTCCATCACACCATTCTCCTAATGATATGATCTTGTTGTCAATAACATCTCAATGTTCATGATTAGGAAACCATGTTCATCTATCAGCCAACAAGCTAGTATTATAAAGAGGCTATACTAGGGACTCTAACAAGTTTACAAATCACACAAGTATTAATGTTTCTGGCTAATACAATTATAGCATGGGATGTAAACATTTATCATAAGTATGAACATATGATAATAACCACATTATTATTGCCTCTTGGGCATATCTCCAACAGTCTCCCACTTGCACTAGAGACAATAATCTAGTTTCAAATATTTGTGTGTTCAACACCTATGGATTTCCGGTGTTGTATGTACACGATTTCTAGTGGTCAACTGATCTTCGTATCCGACACTTTCAGGTCCGTGTGTAATTGCATGTCTTTGCGTCTCTATGCATCACTCATTATCTAATGAGATGGCTTTGTATAAATTTGGTCCTTTGGTGAGACCTTTAGTTCCTTGGGGTTAAAACATGTTCATAATATTGTCGTACAATATATCTTCATAGTACTATCCCGTTGTGAACCACACCTAGTTTGATAATAAACTACTTGACACAAATGCCCTCTTTTCCTGCTATAATAGCAGTCATATACTTAGCCTTTTGTTGTAGTATCTGTCATAATGTCTTAACTTTGGAACTCATACAAATCCATTATGGAACTTACTTTCCATTGTATTGTTCCACCCTTAGTTTAGATTGAGATAAACTTAATTTGTATTTTGTGACAAAAATAGTATCCATGTAGTAATTTTACAATGAACTAACCATATATTTGTCACTTCTACAAAATAATATATTCTTAGTTCTTCCAAAATATCATAAGAATATCCTTACTATTGTCCAATGATCATCTTACGAATCATTCTGGCATATGCTCATAACATTTAGAGTATAGGACATATCTGGATGTGTACATATCACAATTTGATTGATAAACTCTCTTTGTGATTTCAATCATCAAGTATCAAAAATACTTGGATCTTTGTTTCACTTATACCGAGTGTTGATACACTTGAATTTTGATTTAATCATTTCTGTGTGGCAAGAACCTTTATTTCCATTTCCATATTGAAATCATTCAATATCTCATTTATGTACATTTGGCACAACCATATTAGCGTCTCAATCTATCTATATAGATATTTATGCCAAACATTCGGGTTTTGCCTAAGTCTTTCACCGAAATGAAATTCTTAATCTGTGTCAATAAAAGATACATCATTTCCAATCAACAATATGTCTTTCCACATAATGTATCCGAAATATGTCTTAGCGCTCCCACTTAATTTCTTGGAAATGCAAGCATCTTCATCGTCTCCTATGAAATTAAACTCTTTTAATAGTTTCATCATGATGAAGATTCCAACTTCTCGATGCTTACTTCAACCATTGAGATTTGCATACGCTTTTAGCATCCTTTGAATTAACAAAACCCTTTGGACCGTGTGATGTAAGCGTCCTAGGTAACCATTTTATTAGAAGAACTTGTTTTGTTTATTCAATTACCACATAAAAAAATTATATGTAGCGATTTCTACATTAATCCATCTAGACTAAATATCGCTATGAAAGATCAAATCTTGTCATAGTCAACTTCTTGAACATCGTCGTGAACACTTTCCCGACATGTCAACTATTTCATAGATGTGAAAACATTCATGTCTATTTATTTATAGATCCAAATACGACTGTGAGGTCTTACACCTTTTCAGATGGTCTTCCAAGTTCAAAGATTGATTTATCGTGTATGGAACTATCATGAATTCTATGGATTCAAGCCATTTGACGGAGTTAGGGCCCATCATCGCTTATTTGCATGTAGTCAGTTCATCATTTTCAAATAATGATCTAACTCTCAAATCTTGGTATTTGATTGTTTTCTCGACCTACTTGTTGCAATAGGAACTTAGACCTCCGTGACCACAACCTTTGAGGTACGTTGGCCATGAGCATTGTTGCTGCCTCCGAAAAACTTTTCGGTGCTGCGCAACTTTGCACATATAGCTAAGGTTCTCTTAACCTTATCAAAGTTCTATTGTCCTCCCACTTAACCTTTTCACGAAAAATTTCTTCTTAAAGAAACTTGACGTTCTAAGCGACAAACACTTTTGTCTCCAGTGTTATGGAGGAATATTCAACGAATATTCGAAATAACCTATAAATACACGCTCATCCGACTTTGGTTGTAAACATCTTACTTATACATAGCTTACCAATGTTTAAGAAAGGACAACTTGGTTTTTCTCCCAAACCATAACTTTATATGGTGTCATTTCAATGGATCATGATGGAGCTCTTTTTAGTGTAAAAGCGGTAGTCTCTAAAGCTTTAATCTTTCAAATATAGTGGCAGTTTTATAAATTACACCTTTGATCTTACCATGTCAAACAAGGTTTTATTACATATCTCAAACACTCCATACTCATATGGTGTTTAAGGAAACACAAATCCATGGAACGATTCCTAAAATCTTAGGTGTTTTGCTAAACTTGTAACTCAAAAATCTTCCTTTATGATCCTATCATAAATTCTTTATTTTCTTATTACATTCATTTTGCACTTCATCTTGAAAGTATTCGAACTTTTCAAATGTTTCACACTTCATCCTCATTATGTAAATATTCATATATTCACTCAAATTTTCGGAGAAAGCATATGAAGTTGAAATCCATCGCTCTCGACTAGACATATTGGACTTCATACATCAAATATGTACAAATTCCAATAAGCTAGTCATTCGTTCCCTTTTGTCCTATGAACGGAGTTTTAATTATCTCTAGGAAAGTTTCACATGTGTCATTTGATCAAAAATAAAAATACTCCAAAATTCGATCCACATGGAGTCTCTTCATGTTTTCTTTCCACTATAATTTACACGGCGATGTCACTTCCTAAGTAATCTTTCAATCAATTGTCTTTTGACATTTTTAGCATTAGTTTTATGGATGTGATTTTTCCAACTAGACTTGTATATCATCCATCTTTTATGGAACACGGAAATTATTTGAACAACCTTTTGTTCTCATAATACCTGATAAAAACAAATCTTGAAGTTAAGCTTTGATGTCAACGAGAAACACATCAACACTTTATTTGTTCTCAATTAACATCATCACATATTCTCTTGCTAGTTACTTAGGCCATTGCAGTTCATGAATTGTGTTGTTTCGTATGAGGATTCACACCAACAAATTCAGTATCCAATACTTAAGAACCACATTGTTTAACATGCAAAGAATATAGCCATAACGTGTATATCATCTATATACCTAAGATGAACAATTCTAGTCTTTTCTTTTCTGCCATATATTTCTTAGATTTTTCTTTCAGCATTTCTTTATCCTTTCAAAAGAATCTATCAACATCAATAGTCGCGCCATACTCATGAAACATAGTCCAAAGCATGTATAGTTAAATACCAATGTCTTTCGACTTGCACTTTGAAGTAGATCACCATCATCAAATTCTTGGTGTTCTTTCAAATTCCAATCTTTAATAATATTTTAGTGTAGTAAACATTTTACCTACATCAAATATTCATCCTTATCATGGAACCATTTATGATCAAGCTACTTTAGCTTATAACGGTGAATCACGAGTATAATGTTTCTCTCCAAAACCTTTTGGAGGATTAGGACGACTAGTGTCTCCAACCTTTTGTAAATTCTCATCAAATATGAGAACATAAACTTTGCCATATTATACTCTATCATGTTGTAAACAAAAAATCGTTTTAGATATCGCAATATCTTCCACACATGATGGTTTCTGAAACAATACTTTCAGCTCCTAGATAACCTCGATATTAAAACAATCATTTGAATATCAAGAATCATGGAGATAAACATGATACTTATATACTAACACTAGAATTACTACTCTTGATTTAATACCAATTATTAAACTTCACGAAGTAACTGGAACTTAATGAAAGTTTGCAATAGGAATTTTTAAATTTAGATTAACACTTCAAAACAATACGATACCAGTTCGTAAAGTAACTAACCAGAATTCTATAGTTCTATTATCTCGATTATAACTAAGAGAAAGGTGGTAAACGGATGCCAATGACTACAACAACTATGCAAATTCACTTTGATTTAATTTATGATAAATATTTTTCAACTTTTAATCATGTTACTATTGAAGTCCCACTCAAAACAATATCCCTCACATTGTTTTAGTGATCACACGAACCAAATCCACTACACCAAGTCCGATCATCATGAGACATGATGTTGTTTCAAAGGCGAACATGATGTTCATCATATCATCTATATGACTCATGCTTTACCTTTTGGTATTCCATGTTCCAAAACCATGTCTGTACATGCTAGTCTCGTCACGATTTAACCTTAGTTTCCGCATGAGCAAATCTGGCTTGCTCCCGTTGTATACACTCGCAGAATCTAACACACCCGATCATCACGTGGTGCTTCGAAACAACGAGTCTTGGCAACGGTGCCTACTAAGGACGAACACTCTATAACTTGATATTTTGTGAGAGGGATCATCTTATAATGTTACCGTCCTGATCTAAGAAATACAAGATGCATAAAAGGATTAACATCACATGCAATTCATAATATGTGATATGATATGGCCTTTCTTCTTGTGCTTCCGATCTCCATCTTCAAGCACGAACATGATCTCCATCATCACCGACATGGCGTCAAGGTCAATGGCACCGCTCTATGGTTGTCCTCCACCAGCATCAACTATTACAACTACTTTGCATAATAGACACACAAGTCTTAACTAAATTTAATAGACAACCATAAGGCTCCTGGCGGTTGCCGACTTACAATAAGGATCATTGCATACATCATATATAATCACAATCATGGCCATATCACATCACAGCACACCCCTGCAAAACAAGTTAGACGCCTCTAATTTTCTTTGCATATTTTACGTGGTTTGGGGCTTTCAATAAGTACCATTCTAACTTACGAATAAGAACCACAAAATTGATGCTTGAACTAACAAGTGCCCGTTGTAAATTGAATCTTTAATATGATAGGAGAGACAGACACCCGCAAAGCCACTTATGCAATACAAGTTGCATGTTGAGCATGGATCAAGTCTCATGAATGATGTCATGTAAGGTTAGCCCGGGCCGCTTCATCCCACCATACCGCAAGATGAAAAGTACACAAGAAGCAATTGATAATAAAAGAACCACCGCCCACAATGACCATTGTGTTCTACTCATGCAACACCCCCCAGCCACCTTCGACAGCTAGCACTAGTAGAAAACAGGCCATCCGTCCGCGCCCCCTCAGAGCATTAGTCCCGGTTGCGCCACCAACCGAGACTAATGCTGGCACGCGTCCCGGTTCGAGCGGGCACGGGGCCCGGAGGCATGCGTCCCGGTTGGTAACGGGGCATACGTCCTAGTTGGAGCCAGCAACCGGGACTAAAGGTTTGGCCACAGCCACGTGGCGTGGCACACACCTTTAGTCCCGGTTGGTGGCTCCAACCGGGACGTATGCTCCCGCCCTCTATAAATGCAACGCCCCAGCCCCCTCTGCCTCCACTCTGTTTTTTCTCTTGGTGGAAGGTGTGAGGGGTGTGCTAGTTTTTTATCTCCTATGCATGCATTCAAGGTGTTTGATGAGATGTTTGAGTGAATAATCCCGTTCAATTTCTCATAGAACAAAAATATAGAAGGTGTCTGAGACACACTTGAGCTTTCTCCTCTTTATTTCCCTCGATCGAGGTTAGCAATCTTATCTTTTCTCTGTCATTGATACAATGCATGTGTCGATGTGAATTGGTCATTTCACTATTTATGATGTCCTGTTTTTTGATAAACTTACTTATATGATGCAAATGAATGGTCGGGAATGGATGTACGGTGACCGGTGCGTAGCCGGGTATATGAAAGGCGTGGATAAATTTATCGATGTGGCTACGACAAACAAAGAGAAAGGTTTTATACGTTGTCCATGTGTTCAATGTCGGAACAACAAGGAGTAATCTTCCTCGAAAATCATTCGCGGCCACCTGATTATGAAAGGTTTCATGCCCAACTATAATTGCTGGACCAAGCATGGGGAAAGAGGGGTTATGATGGAAGATGGTGAAGAAGAAGATGATGATAACAGCTATCATCATATGTTTCCTGAGTACAGTGATACTGCAATGGAAGACAATGGAGAGGAAAGAGGTGAAGAACGGGAATCAGATGAGCCAGCTGATGAACTTGGTAGGGTCATTTCTGATGCAAAGCGAGGTATGAAATGAAAATGAGAAGTTGAAGTTAGAGGGCATGTTAGAAGATCACAAGAAATTGTTGTACCCAAATTGTGAATATGGCAGCACAAAGCTCGGTACCACACTGGAATTGTTGCGATGGAAGGCAGAGTGTGGTCTAACTGACGCCTCATTTGAAAAGATGCTGAAAATAATGAAGCCGAAGTTTCCAAAACATAACGAACTTCCCGAGAGTACCTACGAAACAAAGAAGACTCTCTGTCCTCTGGGATTAGATGTGCAAAAGATACATGCATGCATTAATGACTGCATCCTCTACCGCGGTAAGGAGTATGAGAATTTAGATAAATGCCTGGTATGCAATGCGTTGCGGTATAAGATCAGACGAGATGACCCTGGTGATGTTGAGGGAGAGCCTGTAAGGTTACCAACCTTTAATAAGGTAGAGATCCCTGTGTTTACAATGCTAGTCCCTGGATCAATAGCTAGAATCCATAGTTAAGATGTAATATCAAGAAACAAAGGTCATAATACAACTTTATAACCAGGAATAAAATAATTTATTACATCTTACATAGCTCATTTGGCTATCTCATTACAATGCAGCAGAATATAGCAATAGCATGGGGTCCTTCATCTTCAAAGTGCCACAGGCAGACATGTTGGTTGTAGACTTGTAATCCTAATTCACTAATATCAAACAAACCTGCAACATAACAAGTTACATCCACAAGGGTCAATACATTTGAATTGTATTCGCAAGTGATACTATGGTAGTATAGCGGAGTCTATCATCTATATGCATTTGGCTAAGTGGAGCTTAGGCTTGCTTTGCTCAAAATAGATTTTCCTTATCATTTGAAAACACTAAGTTTTTGCTTGACAAAATCTTTCCCAAGGCATCTCCCAATAGAAATTGGTGATCCTTCAACCACAAGTTTTACTTAGAAATTGGAATGAGGAGATTCTTGATAGCTTCCATGTCTTGATGCTCAAATTGTCCTTTGCCAGGGACATGGCTAAGTACTTAGATTTTTCACTCTGCAGAGGTGGTGCACTTTCCCCACAAGACTTGGTTTCACCAAGACAAGATCTTTCAGAAGCCTTCGCTTAGACCAGAATGGACGCGTTCCAACCTATCATCCCCTACCACCAACTGTCCATTTGGCTAAGTTATTGCAACCTATATGATCCAGGCAGAGCCCATAATGCCAAGTGGCTGCACTTGAAGCTTCTCAACATTTGACATCTCAAATCTCTTTGTTCCTGGGTGGCCATCCACAAGTGAGATACACAAGGTAAACCATAGAAATGGTCCATGTGAACCACTCAACACAAACCATTCCTTCCATTCCACCAGGTGATTCATTCACTTAGTTGTTTTATTAAACAAAACATAAGTCCTCGGACTTAGAAATTTTCCATAGCATGAATATATATTCCACCCTTGTTTTCTACTAGCTAAGCTAAGAATGATAGTAGTAGGAATCTTAACTTAGGAAATTCTACTAAGGTTTCATCTACTAGGATTTCCCATGGCATAGTTTATACTTAGCAAAAATTCCATGCAAGTCCTACTTAGAAATATCACTAATGCATAATGAAAATAATGGGACAACAGTATGAAGCATCACTTGCCTTTTTGGTAGAGAATATAAGTTCACTCCTTGTCTTTGTAATGATCACACTCTTCAAATCACTACATTGAAATCAAGCAAGGGCACAATTTCAATCTACCATTCAAGCAACATCACATAAAATAATAGCAACAAAACAATGCATGCATGCCAAACTTTGTTTTATTTACAAAAGTGGTTTATAATAGGTTATAAACATTATAAAACACTTTATTGGTCATTTCATAAAGTGGCAAAACTATTTGCAAAAGATTATATCTATAAACCATTTTTAAACCAAATCATTATTTTATGTGGTTGAAATGTCTTTAGCAAAGTAATAATTTTATAGGGTTTACCAAATACATTATCAAATCATAAAACTTGGTGTTTAGGGTCAGATAGTTTAAATCAAAACATTTCTCAAAGGTTTTCCTCCAAAATCATTTTTAAACCATAATCAACATTTTTATTTGACTAGAAATGGTTTAAATCAAAAGTTTATTCTTTTGCTTCACCAAATATATTTTTGAAACCACAAATTGATTCCTATGGTCAGTAGGTTTAAAACAAACCATTTGCCAAAGATTTCATCTCAAAATTCATTTTAGAACAAATTTTATATTCTATTTATGCCTACACAAGTTTCTGCAAAAACAAACAATTTAACAGAAGCATTTTACTAAACAAAGTGCATGTTCAGAAAGTACTTGTCTTGCTGAATCCATTGATATAAAATTTGCAGAATTTGGACGTGTGGTTTGAAAGTTATGAATTTTTCAAAATTGAACATCTAATAGACAAGTTTCTGTTTTTAAAACAGATTCCAGGCCACGTGTCGAGATTCTATTCTGGTATCGTTTCGGTTGGATCGAGTGATTCAGACCGTAGGATTTAACTTGATCGCACGGCACAGGTTGCTAATTACCCCTTCGCTTAGTTCTAATCTTAGCCACTAGATCTAGATCGGACAGCCAAAGACGCTTGCTGTAGATGGCGTAGGCGTAAGGTGGCGGCGCAGTGGTGGCGGTGACGATGCTACAGGATGCGAGAGGGCGAAGGGAGGTGCTCACCGAGTTCGTCGTGGCGTGGGGAAGCTCAAGGTACTCGCGAGGAAGCAAGGGGCGCACGAGGATGACCTGAATCGCTCACCGGAGTTCCCGCTATCGTCGGGTGCGCACGGTCGTGGTCGAAGACAAGCGCCTGGGATGCAAGCAAGCGTGGTCGAGGAGGCGAGGGGTGGCAGGGTTTGGCCGGAATTGCCGTCAGAGCTCGCCGGAGTAGAGGACGATGCAGGGGGAATTTCGGTTGGATCGGGGGTTGTAGAGGTACTCACCAAGACACAAGGCGCCGGTTTGGCGTCGATGGCTCGAGTTGCGAATGGGTCGCTTGGCGCACTGGTGAAGACATTGCCGACGTTCTGGCACGCGCGCGAGCGAGATGATGCTACGGGGAGGTTCGCCAGGAGGTGGGGAGCAAGTGAGCGTGGTCGAGGAGGCGAGGGGCGGCAGGGTTTGGCCGGAATTGCCGTCGGAGCTCGCCGGAGTAGAGGGTGATGCAGGGGGAATTGGGGACAGCCTGGGGGCTCTGGTGGTGTGGCGTCTAGGGGAAATGGAGAGGAGGAAGAGGCGCTTAAGAAGGCATGGTCGCAGGGGGAATTTATTGGGCCATTTACGCGTATTCAATCGATCTTTAATCGCCTGCAACGGTCGGCGAGGTGAGGGGCGGTGTCAGCGGGGTGAGGAAGATGATGATGTGGCGGTGGGGTCGCTTGGCAGCGAGAGAGAGGAGGAGGAGGTGGGGTCCATCTGTCGGTGACTCTGCGGGTGCAAGGGTGAGTGGAAAAACGTTTCGGCAGAGGGGGTGTAGGTGGGCTGCAAGTTGGGCTTAGTGGGCTGGGCTGTTCCTTTCATTTTTTTATACCAATTGTTTTTCCTTTTTTGTTTGAATAATCTGATTTGATTTTGTTTAAACAATTCAAACATTCATTTGAATTCAAATCTTTGCCAAATTTTGTGAAGACTCAAATACTAATTAATAACACATTCTGAAGTCAATTTTTGAATAAAACTTTATTCTTTTTGGGGTCTTTTTAATTATTAAAAAAGGCCCTTGTTTTAAATCAAATAAGATCTAATAATATTTTCAAACACCATTTAAATTCTTAAACCCTCAAATCTTTTCAGTAGGTTTTTATTTGTTTAATAGGGTGTCAAATAATTCATCTTGAATTATTTGGAAAGTATTTAATATGATTCATAAATCATTTGAATTGGGTATGTGTTTTAATTCCAATGGGATTAAATATAGTTTTAATTCCCTAAATTTTCTTTGGAAGATTTATTTTATTTAAATTAATTAACAACTTTTATTCCACTTGGGTAAATTCCAAAATACTATTTTCTCATGAATGAAATTATTCTTATTAGAGATTTATCTTTATTAAAATAGGGATAGAATGGTTAATGCCATTTTATTTTATTTTGAAAATTCTTTATCCTTTTATTTTATTTGGATTTGGATTCTATTCATTCTTTTTGCTTAATGGATTAGGCTAAGATTTAATTTGGTCTTTAAATAATCCTTATTTAATATTTCTTTCTTCATCTTATAAAATCCATATCTTTTTATTTAGAGATCCAAACTTGGTGATTCCAATTTGTGAAATTTTATTTGATATTTATTTATCCTTTTAAATATCTTTAGGATTATTTGCTCACCATTTGGTATGGATTTATAGATAGATGCTTTATTAGCTTTGGGAATTAAATATCCTTATCTTATTAAATTCATAAGATTTTATCTATGGTTCCAAATTAAGTGAAACCAATTCCTATGGTTTTATAATATTTATATTTTTCATGAATGATCAATTTGAAATGTTTGATTGACCAATTTTTATATGGATCAAATCCATAGTCCTAGAGATAACTTGAAAATGATTTTCTCCCATTAGGGTTTTAGAGTTTTGGTTTATTCTCCAAGTGTTTAACTTTCAAGATGCATTGAGGAATGCATTTCACTTTGTTGGATTCAAACTTTAATTAAAGTTTGTTCAACATGGGATTTTAAGTTTCCATTTAGAAACAAAAGTTTCTTTTCACCCTAAAATTCAACAATCTTTTATTTTGTTTATTTATTTTTCACATTACAAGATTTGGAAAATCTTGGGATGTGACAGGCTACCACCCTTAAAATAAATCTCGTCCTGAGATTTGGGGAGGCTAGGGGTTACAAGTTGGCTCAAAGCATCTAGGGTACTACCACCCTTAAAAATTTTCCAACTAGATTACATCTTGGCTTGCTTGGGATTTTGTTGAAACTTCTCTGGACACTTGTCTGCATAATGGCCTAGCTCTTTGCATTTGAAACATATCACTTGGCTATTATACTTCTTCTTCTTTTGTATCAATTCTTCTTGTTTATTTCCTTGGTTCTTCTTTTCTGGGCAATCACTGGCATAGTGTCCCATTTCATTGAAATTGTAACATTGCAACTGGCTTATGTCCTTCTTCTTCTTGGGTCTCTCCAAAGCTAGGAGTTCTTCTAGTTCATGCTCTTCATACTTTACCACAAAGGTGGTAAATCTTTCCCTCTTCTTGGGGCATTTACTAGAGATATGACCTTCTTCTTCACAAGAGTAGCAACACTTTGTGATTACTTTGGATTTGGCCTTATGGTGCATAGTTTTGACTTTGCCTTCATCCTTCTTGGTAGAAGTTGTTCCTTTATGAGGGTTTACAAATTGTTGTTGCACTCCACCTTGTTTCCTTTGTTGAACTATGGAATAGATGGGGCATTGGATAGGGACATGATTATTTCCTTCACATAGATAACAAGCAGCTTCAGATGTGGGGCATTGATTAGCTGGATGTTTCTCTTCACAATTGGGACATTGATCTTCATGCTCTTTGGAAGTGTGATCCTTGTCTCCACATATATTGAAAGCTTGGGTTCCTTCTAGATTATCATCCTTGACATCCTTGTTGTCACAAACTCCTTGGGAAAGATTGTCTCCCATGTTGATCATTTGAGTGGCCATCATTTGCAACAATTGGGATTGAATTTCCAAAAAAATTTGTATGGTTGGGTCTAATCCATTGTTGTTGGCTAAAAACTGAGTTGTCACTTGGTTCAACTGGGTTTGGTTTGCTAGTAGTTGTTCTCTCATGCAGGTCTCTTGGTTGTTGTTGTCACCATCCTTGATGTTGGAGTCTCTTGGAGAAGTCATCTGTTTGGGTTGGGTTGGGATTAGAATAGGCAAAATATTTCTAAGGGAATAATTCTAATCACACCACAATTCACACAAGCAATGTGCAAGCAATCACAAACAAACATTCCACTCAAACAACAAGTTTCAAGCACATTTTTAGGCAACCAAAAATATTTTTGTTACACCACATAAGTTGGTGTGTTTGATCTAAACTAAACACTAGTATGGTGGTCCAACTATATAGTTTTCTTGAGATCATTCCATTCTTCTTTGTTGTTTCTTCTTGAACAAGATCATTGTATCCTTGGAAAAATTTCTTGAATCCTGGTCACTAAACTTCAAAGGTGATGATGGTTCCTTCTAAGTTGTGTTTTTTAGTATTCATGTCATGAGTAACATTTCTTGTCTCACTTGTAGTCCTAAGTGAAGTCCAAGTTGAAGTCCTTGGTGAAACTAAAGTTGAAGTCATTGGTGTTGATGATGTTGAAATCATTTGAGTTAGTGAAGTCCTTTGCTCATGTTGAAGTCTTTGGCCATGGGGTAGGCTTTGTCCATCAAGTTGAAAAGGAAGAGACGTAGAATAAAAACCAAAAGGTTGAGGAAAGAGTTTACAAGATTGTTTGTAAATAAGCTTTTGGAACAAAAACAACTCCTATTTTTCTAAGGGGTTTAGTCCAATCCTAGGGTTATAATCCTACAGGCAACACAATGCTCTGATACCATCTGTAAGGTTCCCAACCTTTAATAAGGTAGAGATCCCTGTGTTTACAATGCTAGTCCCTGGATCAATAGCTAGCATCCACAGTTAAGATGTAATATCAAGAAACAAAGGTCATAATACAAATTTATAACCAGGAATAAAATAATTTATTACATCTTACATAGCTCATTTGGCTATCTCATTACAATGCATCAGAATATAACAATAGCATGGGGTCCTTCATCTTCAAAGTGCCACAGGCAGACATGTTGGTTGTAGACTTGTAATCCTAATTCACTAATATCAAACAAACCTGCAACATAACAAGTTACAGCCACAAGGGTCAATACATTTGAATTGTATTGGCAAGTGATACTATGGTAGTATAGTGGAGTCTATCATCTATATGCATTTGGCTAAGTGGAGCTTAGGCTTGCTTTGCTCAAAATAGATTTTCCTTATCATTTGAAAACACTAAGTTTTTGCTTGACAAAATCTTTCCCAAGGCATCTCCCAATAGAAATTGGTGATCCTTCAACCCTTGTTCAACCACAAGTTTTACTTAGAAATTGGGATGAGGAGATTCTTGAAAGCTTCCATGTCTTGATGCTCAAATTGTCCTTTGCCAAGGACATGACTAAGTACTTTAATTTTTCACTCTACAGAGGTGGTGCACTTTCCCCACAAGACTTGGTTTCACCAAGACAAGATCTTTCAGAAGCCTTCCCTTAGACCATAATGGACGCGTTCCAACCTACCATCCCCTACCACCAACTGTCCATTTGGCTAAGTTATTGCAACCTATATGATCCAGGCAGAGCCCTTAATGCCAAGTGGCTGCACTTGAAGCTTCTCAACATTTGACATCTCAAATCTCTTTGTTCCTGGGTGGCCATCCACAAGTGAGATACACAAGGTAAACCATAAAAATGGGCCTTGTGAACCACTCAACACAAACCATTCCTTCCATTCCACCCAGGTGATTCATTCACTTAGTTGTTTTATTAAACAAAACATAAGTCCTCAGACTTAGAAATTTTCCATAGCATGAATATATATTCCACCCTTGTTTTCTACTAGCTAAGCTAAGCATGATAGTAGTAGGAATCTTAACTTAGGAAATTCTACTAAGGTTTCATCTACTAGGATTTCCCATGGTATAGTTTATACTTAGCAAAAATTCCATGCAAGTCCTACTTAGAAATATCACTAATGCATAGTGAAAATAATGGGACAACAGTATGAAGCATCACTTGCCTTTTTGGTAGAGAATATAAGTTCACTCCTTGTCTTTGCAATGATCACAATCTTCAAATCACTACATTTAAATCAAGCAAGGGCACAATTTCAATCTACCATTCAAGCAACATCACATAAAATAATAGCAACAAAACAATGCATGCATGCATGCCAAACTTTGTTTTATTTACAAAAGTGGTTTATAATAGGTTATAAACATTATAAAACACTTTATTGGTCATTTCATAAAGTGGCAAAACTATTTGCAAAATATTCTATCTATAAACCATTTTTAAACCAAATCATTATTTTATGTGGTTGAAATGTCTTTAGCAAAGTAATAATTTTTATAGGGTTCACCAAATACATTTTCAAATCATAAAACTTGGTGTTTAGGGTCAGAGAGTTTAAATCAAAACATTTCTCAAAGGTTTTCCTCCAAAATCATTTTTAAACCATAATCAACATTTTTATTTGACTAGAAATGGTTTAATTCAAAAGTTTATTCTTGTGCTTCACCAAATATATTTTTGAAACCACAAATTGATTCCTATGGTCAGTAGGTTCAAAACAAACCATTTTCCAAAGATTTCATCTCAAAATTCATTTTAGAACAAATTTTATATTCTATTTATGCCTACACAAGTTTCTGCAAAAACAAACAACTTAACAGAAGCATTTTACTAAAAAAACGTGCATGGTAAGAAAGTACTTGTCTTGCTGAATCCATTGATATAAAATTTGCAGAATTTGGACGTGTGGTTTGAAAGTTATGAATTTTTCAAAATTGAACATCTAATAGACAAGTTTCTGTTTTTAAAACAGATTCCAGGCCACGTGTCGAGATTCTATTCGCTGGTATCGTTTCGGTTGGATCGAGTGATTCAGACCGTAGGATTTAACTTGATCGCACGGCATAGGTTGCTACTTACCCCTTCGCTTAGTTCTAATCTTAGCCACTAGATCTAGATCGGACGGCGCTCAGCACGCTTGCCAGAGATGGGCGGCGCTGGCGGCGGCAGGTGGTGGCGGTGCGGTCTGATTGTGGCGGTGATGACGCTACAGGATGCGAGAGGGCGAAGGGAGGTGCTTACCGAGTTCGACGTGGCGTGGGGAAGCTCAAGGTACTCGCGAGGAAGCAAGGGGGGCACGAGGATGACCTGAATCGCTCACCGGAGTTCTCGCTGTCGTCGGGTGCGCACGGTCATGGTCGAAGACGAGCGCCTGGGATGCAAGCAAGCGAGGAAACGTATCAGGAGGATGCGCATGGTCTCGGGGGTTGTAGAGGTACTCACCAGCACACGAGGGGCGCACGGGTTTGGCGTCAGTAGCTCGCCGGAGTTGCGGGGGTCGTCGGTGGCGCACTGGTGAAGACGTTGCCGACGTTCTGGCACGCGCGCGAGCGAGCTGATGCTACGGGGAGGTTCGCCAGGAGGTGGGGAGCAAGTGAGCGTGGTCGAGGAGGCGAGGGGCGGCAGGGTTTGGCCGGAATTGCCGTCGGAGCTCGCCAGAGTAGAGGGCGATGCAGGGGGAATTGGGGACAGCCTGGGGTCTCCGGTGGTGTGGCGTCTAGGGGAAATGGAGAGGAGGAAGAGGCGATTAAGAAGGCGTGGTCGCAGGGGGAATTTACTCGGCCATTTACGCGTATTCAATCGATCTTTAATCGCCTGCAACGGCCGGCAAGGTGAGGGGCGGTGTTAGCGGGGTGAGGAAGATGATGATGTGGCGGTGGGGTCGCTTGGCAGCGAGAGAGAGGAGGAGGAGGTGGGGTCCATCTGTCGGTGACTCTGCGGGTGCGAGGGTGAGTGGAAAAACGTTTCGGCAGAGGGGGTGTAGGTGGGCTGCGAGTTGGGCTTAGTGGGCTGGGCTGTTCCTTTCATTTTTTTATACCAAATGTTTTTCCTTTTTCTGTTTGAATAATCTGATTTGATTTTGTTTAAACAATTCAAACATTCATTTGAATTCAAATCTTTGCCAAATTTTGTGAAGACTCAAATACTGATTAATAACACATTCTGAAGTCAATTTTTGAATAAAACTTTATTCTTTTTGGGGTCTTTTTAATTATTCAAAAAGGCCCTTGTTTTAAATCAAATAAGATTTAATAATATTTTCAAACACCATTTAAATTCTTAAACCCTCCAAATCTTTTCAGTAGGTTTTTATTTGTTTAATAGGGTGTCAAATAATTCATCTTGAATTATTTGGAAAGTATTTAATATGATTCATAAATCATTTGAATTGGGTATGTGTTTTAGTTCTAATGGGATTAAATATAGTTTTAATTCCCTAAATTTTATTTGGAAGATTTATTTTATTTAAATTAATTAAACAACTTTTATTCCACTTGGGTAAATTCCAAAATACTATTTTCTCATGAATGAAATCATTCTTATTAGAGATTTATCTTTATTAAAATAGGGATAGAATGGTTAATGCCATTTTTTTTATTTTGGAAATTCTTTATCCTTTTATTTTATTTGGATTTGGATTCTGTTCATTCTTTTTGCTTAATGGGTTGGGCCAAGATTTAATTTGGTCTTTAAATAATCCTTATTTAATATTTCTTTCTTCATCTTATAAAATCCATATCTTTTTATTTAGAGATCCAAACTTGGTGATTCCAATTTGTGAAATTTTATTTGATATTTATTTATCCTTTTAAATATCTTTAGGATTATTTGCTCACCATTTGGTATGGATTTATAGACAGATGCTTTATTAGCTTTGGGAATTAAATATCCTTATCTTATTAAATTCATAAGATTTTATCTATGGTTCCAAATTAAGTGAAACCAATTCCTATGGTTTTATAATATTTCTATTTGTCATTCATGATCAATTTGAAATGTTTGATTGACCAATTTTTATATGGATCAAATCCATAGTCCTAGAGATAACTTGAAAATGATTTTCTCCCATTAGGGTTTTATAGTTTTAGTTTATTCTCCAAGTGATTAACTTTCAAGATGCATTGAGGAATGCATTTCACTTTGTTGGATTCAAACTTTAATTAAAGTTTGTTCAAGATGGGATTTTAAGTTTCCATTTAGAAACAAAAGTTTCTTTTCACCCTAAAATTCAACAATCTTTTATTTTGTTTATTTATTTTTCACATTACAAGATTTGGAAAATCTTGGGATGTGACAGAGCCCCTCCGGAAGAGGGTTCCTGCTAAGGTTATGTGGTATGCTCCTATAATACCAAGGTTGAAACGCATGTTCAGAAACAAAGAGCATGCCAAGTTGTTGCGATGGCACAAAGAAGACCGTAAGAAAGACGGAAGTTGAGACACCCTGCTGATGGGTCACAGTGGAGAAAAATCGAGAGAGACTTCCCAGACTTTGCAGGTGATGCAAGGAACTTATGGTTTGGTCTAAGTACGGATGGCATGAATCCTTTTAGGGAGCAGAGCTGCAAAGACCACCCGTGACTCTATGTATCTATAACCTGCCTCCTTGGTTGTGCATGAAGCATAAGTTCATTATGATGCCAGTGCTCATCCAAGGCCCGAAGCAACCAGGAAACGACATTGATGTGTACCTTAGGCCATTAGTTGAAGAACTCTTACAGTTGTGGGGCAAACCAGGTGTACGTGCGTGGGATGAGAACAAACAGGAGCCATTTTGTCAACACCCGGATTTTTCAATCCTAGATGCCTGTTATGCCATACATCGCAATCCCAGGATTACCATTTTTGTGAGACATAACAGAATTGGATACCATAGTACATCATCCATTACAAACGATACATAAGTTCTTACACAAATAGGGATCTCATGATCCAGTTCTTAATACAACATCAAGCAGCGGAATACGTAATAATAACGGTAGCGTAGGCGAAGCTCCATCTTCGGGGTCACAGGCAATGCTGACGATGGGAGATGATCCTAGTTGTCGTAACCTTCCTGGGGTCCATCCTCCAGGTACTCCTCTTCATAGTCTGGCCATGGGAATAGCCAGGGACAAAGCCATGAGTACTCTTTAAGTACTCGCAAACTAGTACTAATAGGTAAGGGGTTTTTGGATAATAGGACACTAGGCTCTAGGGTTGTTTTGCAAAAGACAGATTTATCTCTACTAAGTTCCAAAGCTAGTCACAATTTTATAACTCCTAAGTGGGATCTTGTAACTCATGTCACCACTCTGTTGTGGTCAAGTCAAAGTCTCAATTCATTTCACAAGTCATTTTGAAAAGTCTGACGGGGGAACAGTATGGCCACTCCAACTGTCCATAACCACGGACGCGGTATTCGAATAGTTTGACACTCTGCAGAGATTGTACACTTTCACCACAACATTCGATACATCCGTTAGGAACAAATCCTGAATTCACCATACTTAGTATGCAGATAATCAATCCTAACCTTTCAATTACACGCCCTAGTATAAGCTCCTCTCCTGTGAGTTTGGCCTCCCAACCATGACCAACTGTCATCTTGGGTACTGCACAGGTGGACAATCTTCACAAGGTAGCCTCATCTCAGACCTTGGCCGTGAGGGAACTAATACTAAGGTACATAAGTTTCCAGTCAAGCCCTACCCAATATTCGGGTATTATGGTTGTACGATAAAATTGGAATGGTATCGCATCCAGACAACCATCAGTTTTATAAAGGGCTAAGTCTCATGCCTCAACATTTTCATCACCAAAATTCTCAAGTGTTTGGAAACACATGTCCAAAACATTTCAATAGAATGATCCATCATTCCAAGGTTTTCATAACCATTTTTCCACCAAGTATTCCCATCTAAAAGTTGATCAAGTTTTATGCTTAGCACTAGCATCTACAGGTGGGGGTAGTGAAGGGTTTCGCAGCATAGTAAATCAAAATTTTCTAAGGAAGGGAACAGAGGGAAAGCCAAGATCTAATCTAGGAGATGCAAACAACGAGAGAGATTGGATTAGATCTTCATACCCTTGAAGATTCGCAGCGAACGTTAAATCGAACGTGGGTGATGTAGTCGTACTCGCTTCTCCTCCTCGCGATCCGATCCGATCTAGCACCACAAGTGGCGGTGCCTCCGTGAGATGCACACGTGCGGCACCTCGACGTCTCCTCCTTCCTCGGACCAGCAAGTATGGTGGAGAGATAGATTGGATCTACAACGCGACGGCGCGGTGTATATGGTGGAGAATTTCTGTAGCAGGGCTTCGCCTACAAACAGTCGGGAGGGAGAGAGGAAGGTAGCAAGGCAGCTAGGGCTTGGAGGAAGGTGTAGGTCAGGGGGGAGGGGGCGCACCAGCCCTCTATATATAGAAGGGGGGGTGCGGCCAGCCCTTGCCCATCCTCCAAGCCTATCTCTAGTTTAAACGATTTAAACTCTCCCTTCTAGAAACCCTATCTTATCTCTAGTTTAAACGATTTAAACTCTCTAGGATTGGCTGGGACCTATGGGGCCTTGTGCCCCTGGCCCAATGCGTCCAGGACACTCCCTCATAGGCCCATGCCCCCTCCCGGAAGGTGGGAACACGTTGGCCCCCTTCCGGAAGGTTCTAGAAGCTTCCGGTACAATACCGATTAACCCGGAACAATTCTGAACTCCAAAAACTGCACTGCCTTATATGAATCTTATTCTCCGGACCATTCCGGAACCTCTCGTGATATCCCGGATCCCATCCGAGACTCCGAACAAAAATTCATAAACCAATTGTCCAATCTATCCTAGCGTCGAGACACGTTAAGTGTGTGACCTGGGTTCGAGAATATGCGACATGATCTTCTATCAATAATCAACAGCGGTCAGGCACCCATATTGACTCCACACATTCATCGATGATCATATCGGATGAACCACGATGCCGATTCAATCAATCCCATATATATATTCCCTTCGTCTCGCGATATTTTACTTGCCGAGATTCGATCGTCGGTATCGTCATACCTAGTTCAATCTCGTTCACAAGTACTTTACTCGTTCCGTAATCCGATATCACTTTGTGATTAACTCCTTAACCACATGCTTGCAAGCGGTGTTGATATCGATTACCGAGTGGGCCCGAAGTATATCTCTCCGACTGAGAGACACCTTTATGAGCACCCTCTCATAGGATGACGTTTGATGACCTCAAAGCTTTCTTCCGATACCAGGGAGTTGCATTATCTCATGGTCTAAGGAATACAATATTTGACATAAGAAAAGCTTCGCAAAGACGAACACGATGACACGATCTAATTGCTTCGCTTAGTTTGGTCATCCACCATATCATTCTCCCAATGATATGATCTCATTATCAATTGACAACTCATGTCTATGGTTAGGAAACCTTAACCATCATTGATCAATGAGCTAGTCCATAGAGGCGTACTAGGGACACGGTGTTGTTCACAAACCACACAAGTATTAATGTTTCCGCTTAATACAATTCTAGCATGGAATATAAACTTTATCATGAACAAGAATTATAATAATAACATCTTTATTATTGCCTCTAGGGCATAATTCCAACAGTCTCCCACTTGCACTAGAGTCAATAATCTAGTTTACATTTGGCAACAATCTCACACCCATGGCACTGAGGTGTTGATCATGTTTTACACGTGGAAGAGGTTTAGTCAATGGATCTGCGACATTCAGATCTGTATGTACTTTGCTGATCTTCAGATCTCCATCTGCTATATAATCTCGGATTATATGAAACTTTCTGTTGATATGCTTGGTCTTTGGATGATATCTTGGTTCCTTAGTGCTATGGCGCCGGTGTTGTCACACAATATCTCCAGTGGGTCCAATGCACTTGGAACCACGCCAAGCTCGATGATGAAGTTTGATCCAAACTCCTTCACTTGACGCTGCGGCAGCCATGTATTCCGCTTCTCAGTAGATCCCGACCACGCTTTGCTTGCAGCTTCTCCAACTCACAGCTCCTCCATTCAAAATATACACGTATCCTGTCTGAGATTTAGAATCATCCTTGTCGGTGTCGAAACTAGCATCGACGTAACCTTTTACGACGAGCTGTTCATCACCCCCATAGAATAAGAACATTTCTTTAGTCCTATTTAGGTACCTTAGGATGTTCTTCACGGCTGTCCAAAGGTTCCACTCCTAGATCACTTTGATATCGCCGTCAAACTAAGAGCATTGGACACATCCGGTCTAGTACATAGCATGGCATACATGATGGAACCTGTGGCTGAGGCATAAGGCATTTTGCTCATAGCTTCCCTATCATTTACCGTAGCTGGACACTGAGCCTTGCTCAATATCTTACGACAACATAGGCAATCAACCTTTCAATGCCTTATCCATTCGAACCTTTTCGAACTTTGTCTAGATATGTACTCGCTTAAAGCTATCATGCGTCTTTGTCTATCTCTATAGATTTTGATGCCCAATATATAAGAAGCTTCACCTAGGTCTTTCATTGAAAAACACTTGTTCAAATATCTCTTCACATCGTTAAGCATGTCGATGTCATTTCCATTTATCAATATGTCATCCACATATAGTACCGTAAACGCCACCGAGCTCCCACTCACTTTCTTGTAGATGCAAGCAGAGAAATTTGGAACAAATCCAAAGCTCTTGATCACTTGATCAAACGAAGGTTCCAACTCGAGATGCTTGCTTCACCATAAATGGAACGCTGAAGTTTGCATACTTTATCAGCATCCTTAGGATCGACAAAACCTTCGGGTTGCATCATATACAACTCTTCATCAATGTTGCCATTGAGGAAAGCAGTCTTGACATCCATTTGCCATATTTCATAATCATGAAACGCAGCAATTGCTAATAAAATCCGAATGGACTTAAACATCGCCACGGAGAGAAAGTCTCATCGTAGTCAACACCTTGAACTTGTCGAAAACCTTTACATAAGCCGTGCTTTATAGACGGTAACATTACCATCCGCGTCCGCTTTCTTCTTGAAGATCCATTTGCACTCAACGGCCTTTCGGCCGCTAGGAGGGTCCACCAAAGTCCATACTTGGTTTTGCCATGGATCCCAATTGATTTCATGGCTTCTAGCCATTTCTCGTAGTCTGGGCTCATCATCGCTTCCTCATAGTTCGCAGTTCACGTCATCTACTAACAAGACAGTTAAGACAGGGTTGCCGTACCACTCAGAGGGCACGCGACCTTGTCGACTCTGACGCTCAAAGAGCGAGATCGTCTGAGCTTCATGATCCTTGTCATTAGCTTCCTCTATTGTTGGTGCAGCGACCGGAACAATTTCAGGTGCTGCGCTACTCTCCAATTCAAGAGAAGGTTCAATAACCTCGTCTAGCTCTACTTTCCTCCCACTCACATCTTTCGAGAAAGTCCTTCTCAAGAAAGGAACCGTTCTTTGCGACAAACACTTTGCCTTCGTTACGTGATAGAAGGTATACCCAATAGTTTCCTTAGGGTATCCTATGAAGACGATTTCTCGCTTTGGGTTCGAGCTTGTCCGCATCAACTTCTTGACGAAGCTTAGATCCCCAAACTTTAAGAAACGACAACTTAGGTTTAGCACCAAACCACAGTTCATACGGTGTCGTCTCAACGGATTTAGATGGAGCCCTATTTAAAGTGAATGCAGCGGTTTCTAATGCATAACCCCAAAATGATAACGGCAAATCAGTAAGAGACATCATTGATCGGACCATATCTAATAGGGTTCGATTCAAGGCTCAGACACACCATTGCGCTGTGGTGTTCCGGGTGGCGTGAGTTGTGAAACGATTCCACTTGCTTTGAGATGCGTGAGAAAATCATAACTCAAATATTCGCCCCCACGATCGGATCGTAGAAACTTAATCTTTCTGTTACGATGTTTCTCCACTTCATTCTGAAATTCTTTGAACTTTTCAAACATTTCAGATTTATGTTTCATTAAATAGATATACCCATATCTACTTAAGTCATCGGTAAAAGTGAGAAAATAGCGATATCCACCGCGCGTCGAAACACTCATCGGTCCGCACACATCGGTATGTATGATTTCCAACAAGTCCGTTGCTCGCTCCATCATTCTGGAGAACGGGGTTTTGATCATCTTGACCATGAGGCATGGTTCGCATGTGTCAAATGATTCAAAATCAAGAGACTCCAAAAGTCCATCAGAATGGAGTTTCTTCATGCGCTTTATACCAATATGACCTAGACGATTACACAAATAAGTAGTATTATCACTATCTACTTTGCATCTCTTAGCCTCAATGTTATGGATGTGTGTTTCATCCTTTTCGAGATTTAGAAGAAATAAACCATTCACAATAGGTGCATGACCATAAAAGATGTTACTCATATAAATAGAACAACCATTATTCTCCGATTTAAATGAATAACCGTCTTGCAATAAACACGATCCAGAAATAATGTTCATGCTCAACGCAGGCACATAATAACATTTATTAAGGTTTAAAACTAATCCGAAGGTAAAACTAAGGAGAGCGTGCCGACGCCATCACATCAACTCTTGATCCGCTGCCAACGCATCGTCACCTCATCCCTCGCAGTCGCCGTCTATTCGTAGCTCTGTTTGAGTTACAAATATTAGCAACCCGAACCAGATCAAATACCCGTGCACTACAACGAGGGCTAGTAAGGAAAACATCAATAACATGTATATCAAATATACCTTTGATGGTGCCAGCCTTCTTGTCCGCTAAGTACTTTGGACGATTGCTTCCAAAGGACCCTTGTCCTTGCAATAGAAGCACTCAGTGTCCGGCTTAGGACCAGACTTGAGCTTCTTCTCAGCAGGGGCAACGCGCTTGCCGCCGCCTTTCTTGAAGGGCTTCTTTGCACCTTTACCTTTCTTAAAGGAGGGCTTGTTGACCATCAACACATGATTATCCTTCTTGATGTCCACCTCCGCAGCCTTCAGCTTTGCGAAGAGCTCGGTGATCGTATCAGTGGAACCAATCTGATTATGAGTCACTACAAAACTTTTGTAGCTGGGAGGGAGTGATTGCAGAACCCTGTCAATCTTGAGCTCCTCCGAATCTTGCGATCCAGTTGCTCAAAGGCGTTGAGTGTAGCCCGACATCTTAATGGCGTGCTCACTAACGGAACTCCCTTCCTCCATCTTGCGATTAAAGAACTTCTCGGAGATCTCATATCTCTCGAACGGGCCTGAGTCCAAACATGGTTTTCAACTCTTGAGAATCTCAAAGGGCGGATAGTTTTCAAAACGATTTTGAAGTTCGGTTCCATAGCAAACAACATGGTGCTCTTAATCACACCATAATCATCTTTCTTGGATCGATAGACAGCTTTCTCATCAGCCGGCAGCCTTGATTCAGGGGTTACCTAACGCTTTCTCAAGGACATAGTCCTTTTGACCGCCAGAGAGAATGATTCTCAGATTGCAGAACCAATTGGTGAAGTTAGACCCATTGTTCTTAAGCTTTTCTTTCTCAGCAAAAACGTTGAAGTTGAAGTTGGACTTAGCCATTTGATCTACAATATTTGCAAGTACAAATTAGACTATGTTCATGATAACTAGTTCAACTTTTAATCAAATTACTAGATGAACTCCCACTAAATTCAACATCCCTCAAGTTGTTTAGTGAACACGATCCAAATTCACCACACCTAATCTGATCTTCACGAGAAGAGATGTGGTTTCAATGGTGGACAACAAAGTGTCGATCATATCATTCATATGACTCATGCTTAACCTTTCGGTTCATGTGTTCCGAGGCCATGTATGTACATGCTAGGCTCGTCAAGTTAGACCCAAGTATTTCCGCGTGTGCAAAACTGGCTTGCACCCGTTGTATGTGAGCGTAGAGTCTATGGCACCCGATCATCACGTGATGCTTGGATAGGACGAACTTTCGCAACGGTGCATACTTGGGGAGAACACAGTTTTATCTTGATCTTTAAGTGAGGAATCATCTTATAATGCTACCGTCGCGATCTAAGCATAATAAGATACATAAAAGGATAAACATCACATGCATATAACTTTATGTGACATGGTATAGCCAATCTTCGTGCAATGATCTCCATCTTGTGCGTTCCGGCATGATCTCCATCACTCCACCATGATTGCCTCCACCACGAATAGCAACTACAACTATTGCTAACTACTTAGCGATAAAGTAAAGCTATTACATGGCGTATAAGAAGTTGACTCGCGGGTCATACACAATTATAAAGACAACCATATGGCTCCTGCCGGTTGTGTACTTCATCGACATGCAAGTCGTGAAACATTACAAAACATGATCATCGCATACAATATACACATCACATCTTGGGCCATACCATATCACATAAAACACTCACTGCAAAAACAAGTTAGACGCCTCTACTTTGTTGTTGCATGTTTTACGTGGCTTATGGGAGTAGATGCTAAGAACGATTCTTACCTACGGAAAGCCACAACGGTGATATTATGGTTGCCAAACTCCGGTGTTAATCCCATGACAACTATAGTGAGAAATCGACATCCACCAGCCGCATGTGTGGTACAAGCCACACGTCAAGTGCGGAGCCGGTCTCGCGAACGACGTCGCGTAAGGTTGGCCTGGACCGCTTCAATCTCACTATCCCGCGTCATAAGAAGAACACAAACAAGAGGCTTGCAACAGAAAACATCAACGCCCGCAACAACCATGTTGCGTTCTACTCGTGAATCACATCTACGCATAGATCTAGCTCTGATACCACTGAAGGGTTTCGCAGCATAGTAAATCAAAATTTTCTACGGAAGCAAACAGAGGGAAAGCCAAGATCTAATCTAGGAGATGCAAACAACAAGAGAGATTGGATTAGATCTTCATACCCTTGAACATTCGCACAGCGGAACGTTCGTCGAAACGTGGGTGATGTAGTCGTACTCGCTTCTCCTCCTCGCGATCCGATCCGATCTAGCACCACAAGTGGCGGTGCCTCCGTGAGATGCACACGTGCGGAACCTCGACGTCTCCTCCTTCCTCGGACCAGCAAGTATGGTGGAGAGATAGATTGGATCTACAATGCGACGGCGCGGTGTATATGGTGGAGAATTTCTGCAGCAGGGCTTCGCCTACAAACAGTCGGGAGGGAGAGAGGAAGGTAGCAAGGCAGCTAGGGCTTGGAGGAAGGTGTAGGTCAGGGGGGAGGGGGCGCACCAGCCCTCTATATATAGAAGGGGGGTGCGTCCAGCCCTTGCCCATCCTCCAAGCCTATCTCTAGTTTAAACGATTTAAACTCTCCCTTCTAGAAACCCTATCTTATCTCTAGTTTAAACGATTTAAACTCTCTAGGATTGGCTGGGCCCTATGGGGCCTTGTGCCCCTGGCCCAATGCGGCCAGGACACTCCCTCATAGGCCCATTCCCCCTCCCGGAAGGTGGGACCACGTTGGCCACCTTCCGGAAGGTTCTAGAAGCTTCCGGTACAATACCGATTAACCCGGAACAATTCCGAACTCCAAAAACTGCACTGCCTTATATGAATCTTATTCTCCGGACCATTCCGGAACCTCTCGTGATATCCCGGATCCCATCTGAGACTCCGAACAAAAATTCATAAACCAATTGTCCAATCTATCCTAGCGTCGAGACACGTTAAGTGTGTGACCCTGCGGGTTCGAGAATATGCAGACATGATCTTATATCAATAATCAATAGCGGGGTCTGGGCACCCATATTGACTCCCACACATTCATCGATGATCGTATCGGATGAACCACGATGCCAGGATTCAATCAATCCCATATATATATTCCCTTCGTCTCGCGATATTTTACTTGCCCGAGATTCGATCGGTATTGCCATACCTAGTTCAATCTCGTTCATAGCAAGTACTTTACTCGTTCCGTAATCCGATATCACTTTGTGATTAACTCCTTAACCACATGCTTGCAAGCGGTGTTGATATCGACAATGAGTGGGCCCGAAGTATATCTCTCCGACTTGGGAGGGACAAATTCCATCTCGATACATACAACCCAACAGATACTTTCCGATCACCTGAGAGACACCTTTATGATCACCCTCTCATAGGATGACGTTTGATGACCTCAAAGCTTTCTTCCGATACCAGGGAGTTGCATTATCTCATGGTCTAAGGAATACAATATTTGACATAAGAAAAGCTTCGCAAAGACGAACACGATGACACGATCGAATTGCTTCGCTTAGTTTGGGTCTGTCCACCATATCATTCTCCCAATGATATGATCTCATTATCAATTGACAACTCATGTCTATGGTTAGGAAACCTTAACCATCATTGATCAATGAGCTAGTCCATAGAGGCGTACTAGGGACACGGTGTTGTTCACAAACCACACAAGTATTAATGTTTCCGCTTAATACAATTCTAGCATGGAATATAAACTTTATCATGAACAAGAATTATAATAATAACATCTTTATTATTGCCTCTAGGGCATAATTCCAACAGGTAGTACTAATGAGGGGTGGTAACTAGTGGAGTTTCAACTAAGTATAACCTCATGTCTCAGGCTGATGTCAAGGTTTCTAACTTAGGCCAAATTTTATGCTCTTTATGCAACCTTTAGCATCTTTCCAATATCTACCAGTCACTTAAGTAAACTCTAAGTAAGCTTTGATAAAGAAATAAAGTAAGAAGCTTGCGAGTAAAACTAGGATTGGTTTATCAAGTGGGTATGATCACATATGCTTAAGGCATATAGTAGTCATAGAACAAGTATGGGTTTGTTGCATTAGTAGGGTTTCTTGCAAGGGTTAGCTTGCATAGGTATAGTATCAGCTTGCATCAATATCAGTATAAGCTTGCTAAATTTCAAGTGTTAGCTTGCAAGGTTAATAGCTTGCTAAAGTAGAGTGTCTTGCAAGTTTTAGCTTGCCTTGTGCAGAGCAGTGGTTGAAGTTCTCCTCGGCTTCTTCTTCGTAGTATCCTCCTTCCTCCTCGTATCCTTGGTCGGTACTAGCGTCTATGAATAAATACGAGGTACACAATCACTAAACAATACTTAACTACTTGCAATCATCACACACAAGGGTCCTATGGATGATCTAGCATCATCCCTAACATTACAAGGTTAAGGCCTGATTTAATTCCTTTTATTTTTAGAAAAGTATACTCATTGAAAACTACTTAAGATTTAATATTCTCCAAACCAAGTATGGGATCATGTTGACACATGTCATCACCACATATTGTAGTCCATGGGAATGTGATTTAAAGTGGTGTCACAATTAATAAGGTTTTACCCTTTTATTTTAATTAATTAAAGTGGCTAGAAATGCTTATGTAGCATTCTTTTATTACTTGAACATTATTTCTGCAAGTAAACCTATATATTTTTATATATTCTGAAAGGTATGGTTCAATGTGATTTTTGAGAGTTGGAATCAACTCAAAAGCTATTATGGTTTAAATTTGAAAAATGTTTGAATGCAGAAAAGCTTCTGCCTTGTTATTTTTACCATGGGTGATCTATAGATCCAAATGACTTGAATCCAACGGGCTTGGATTCATCATTCACAGACCTTTCCAACAAAATTGGTTTCATTCAATTTGGTGCACTGAATCGATGTGGGTTGATTTTGAAGTTGGGTACAGAAGTGTGTTTGAATTGAAATAGAAAAAGGTTTAATTTGAATAACTTTCATTGCGGGAAAGATTCTGGGCCGGCCTGCTAAGGGCAGTGCTCCCACAGGCTGCTTAAGTGGGTGTCCCCACTCGTCAGTGACACGGGGCTGGGCGAAGCGGTATGGGGCAACGTGGATCGTTCGATCTAGTTCTAATCTAACGGCTGGGAGTCATCGTAGACGCGAGACTACTCCGGCGAGAACGAAACCTAGCGCGGCCAGTGAGGGTCGCTGGGGGCTCACCGGGGTGCTGGCGAGGGTCGGAGGCGGCGAATCCAGAAGTCGACGAACTTCAGGGGTGGTCGCGGCAGCTCTGGGGTGGACGAAATCGATGGCTCCTTCTTCTCCGCAGCGGGCTGATGAAATTCAGAGGTGGTGCTCGCCTTGCTCGAGAATGGTGTGGCACGATCGGTGAGGAGAGGGAGTGAGATGGTGTGAAGAAATCGTCTTGAGGTGGCCTCTATTTATAGTCGGCGAGGGACCGTCAGGCGCCAGTGAGCTCGTCGGGGGCGAGGTTACAGGTGGCTAAAGGCATGGGCAAGGGTAGGGGACGGTGCGGTGTCTCCTGGCGATGCTCAACGACATAGTCTCGAGGCATGGGTCGGTGTGGTTTGGTCTGGAACGGGCGGTGCTCTGCGCGGCAGAGGCGGCGTCTTCGACGGCGGGCGGTGGCTGTGCGGCACGGGGCGACAAACGGGGATGTCTGGTGGTCTCCTGGGTTGATGGCGATCGTGTGTGCACGCGGTGAGGGCGGCGCGCGGTCTGTGGGTGATGGTCGAGGGTGGCGCTCTGGCGCACGCTCGGCATGGTCTGGGAGCGGCTTGTGCGCGTGGTCCAGGGCTTGGCAACGCTCGCGGCTGGGACAGTGAGTGGCGGTGGACGGTGGGCTGCCTCCCAGACAAGGTTGGCAAGGCTAGTTCTTCCTCTAGCCTGCTGTCCACAATAGGGTGACAAGGGGGTGCTCGGCTGTTCACCATTGATGGCAATGGCAAGCTCACAGTGGTGCTAGTGCTGGGCTAATCTTTCTAGATGATCTACTGAACTGTGTGTGAGCTAACTAGGGAATAAGTTAGGCAAGAATCACTGCTCACAATAGTGTTTGATGTTTGTTTGATTTGTGTCTGCATCCTGTTTGATGAAATGGCCGCATGAAATCAAGTTTTGAATTTTGAAATGATTTTTGGTGGGTTTGCTAGATTGGTGCTGGTGAGTCTGCAGATGCTTGGATTTTGAAAGTTGAGCTTGTTTGAGTGGTTTTTGAAAAAGTGGGATCTTCCCATATGAAGAAGATTCAATTTTGAAATGTCACTTAAACTATGCATTTGAAAGTTTCTAGATGATCACAAAGTGGGCCTTGATACCTTGTTATGAGTACATTCAAGGGGTGCAAAGATCCAGAAAAGTTTCTGTTAGGTTCTGAAAGTTTGAGATAACCAAAGTAGGCATCGGAGTTAAATTGGCCAAAATGACCATTCATTTCATATATGTGTTTTGATTTACATGTTTTTAGGAAAAGTGTGGGAAATGTTTTAGATGATGTTTATTTCACCTAAGAAACATTTTACAAGCAATGGCTCACACAAACAAGGTGGTTTAAAAGAGTTTCAAAATCAATGCATACACATATGCATGCATTCATGAGTTTATTTAGAAAAGTTTCTGTTAACCCTATGTTTGATGATTAGAAATTGATGATCCAAGCTTAGTATTTTTGGGATGTTACAAACCTTCCCCCTTAAATAAAATCTCGTCCCGAGATTTGAAAAAGGACGAAAAGATTACCTAGGATTTGAAGAGATCGGGAAACTCCGTCCTGATGTGATCTTCGTGCTCCCAGGTAGCTTCCTCTTCTGTGTGGTTGCTCCACTGAATCTTGAGAAACTTGATGCTTCGGGTTCGGGTAGTTCGAAAAGCTTCTTCCAAAATACGGATGGGTACTTCGGGATAGGTCAGGTCATCGTTGATCTCTATGGTCCGGTGATCGATATTCTTGAATACTTCGGTCTTCTCGGGGACTTCGAGACACTTGCAAAGTAACGAGATATGGAACACATTGTGCACAGCTGACATCTCTTCAGGTAGTTCCAATTGATACTATACTTCTCCTCGACGGTTCAGAATTTTGAAAGGTCCGATATATCTGGGGGCTAACTTTCCTTTGAGTTGGAAACGTTGCATTCCCTTCAATGGCGACACTTTCAGATAAACAAAATCTCCTATATTGAAGGCGAGGTCTTGACGTCTCTTGTCGGCGTAACTCTTCTGTCGGGATTGGGCGGTCTTAAGGTGCTCACGAATCTTGTGAACCTTCTCATCTGCTTCTCGGAGGATGTCGGGTCCGAAAATCTGACTCTCTCCTACTTTCGACCAGTTCAAAGGGGTGCGACACTTTCTTCCGTACATGAATTCAAATGGGGCCATTTGCAAACTGGCTTGGTAACTATTGTTGTATGAAAATTCTGCAAACGGCAGACAGTCTTCCCACTTGGATCCATATTCTAGCACACATGCTCTAAGCCTATCTTCGAGTATTTGATTTACTCGCTCCGTTTGTCCATCGGTCTGGGGGTGATACGCGGTACTAAAATCTAGGCGGGTTCCTAAACCTTCTTGGACTTTCTTCCAGAATCTCGAGGTAAACTGAGTTCCTCGATCCGATACTATGTTCTTGGGGACTCCGTGCAAACTAACGATTCAAGCGATGTACAACTCCGCTAGCTTCGAACTCTGATATGTGGTCTTGACGGGCAAGAAATGGGCGACTTTGGACAACCTGTCCACTGTGACCCAAATAGAGTCATTTCCCCTACTAGAAGTAGGTAGTCCAGTGATAAAGTCCATTCCTATAGAATCCCATTTCCATTCCGGAATCTGCAAAGGTTGCAACAATCCAGCGGGTCTTTGATGTCCTGCCTTGACTCGCTGACATATATCACACTTGGCGATATAGCTTCCGATTTCTCTCTTCATCTTATGCCACCAAAATTGATCTTTCAAATCTTGATACATCTTAGTTCCTCCGGGATGGATAGAATAAAGAGTATCATGAGCCTCCTTCAAGATAACTTCTTTCAACTCCGAATCTGTTGGTACACAAAGGCGTCCTTTGTACCACAGAACTCCTTCTTCATCTTCGGTGAATCCGGGTACCTTGCCTGTACCGATACGACGCTTGATTCAGTCGACACTGGCATTTCCCTTCTGCACCTCTTTTATTTGTCTGATCAAAGTGGGCTGAAGTTCTATGCTAGCCAAAAATCCTTCGCTCACTAATTTCATTCGAAAATCTTCCATCTCCTTGTGCAAACTTGGTTGCTCCTTCAAAATCATGGAGTTCAAGCGGCACGGCAATATGGTAAGGGCATCGGCTACCACGTTGGCTTTACCAGGGTGATAGTGAATGTCCAGGTCGTAATCCTTGATTAGCTCAATCCATCTTCTCTGCCTCATATTCAACTCCTTCTGAGTGAATATATACTTTAGGCTCTGGTGATCCGAATAAATCTCACAACGGTTTCCCATTAGGTAATGTCTCCATGTCTTCAGGGCTAGAACTACTGCTGCGAGTTCGAGGTCATGGGTTGGGTAGTTTTGCTCATGTTGCTTCAATTGTCTAGATAGATAAGATATAACTTTGCCTTCTTGCATTAGCACACATCCGAGACCAATCTTGGATGCGTCACAATACACATCGAAGGGCTTCATGATATCCGGCATGATCAAGATTGGGGCTGAAATCAATCTCCTCTTGAGTTCTTGAAAACTCGCTTCACATTTGTCGGTCCATTCAAACTTCTTGTCCTTCTTTAGCAATTGGGTCATGGGTCTGGCGATACTCGAGAATCCTTCTATGAATTTGCGGTAATATCCTGCCAATCCGAGAAAAGCACGAACTTGGGTTTGAGTGGTTGGGGCTTGCCAATCTTCTACATCTTTCGCTTTGGCAGGGTCAACGGCAATTCCTCCGGCTGATACAATGTGACCGAGGAATCCTACCTCCTGTAACCAGAATTCACATTTGCTAAACTTTGCATATAGCCGATGCTCTCTAAGGGTTCCAAGAATGGTCCTTAGGTGTAGCTCATGTTCTTCTTCTGATTTGGAATAAATCAGAATGTCATCGATGAAAATAAAGACAAACTTATCCAGGAACTCCATAAAAATCTTATTCATGAGGTTCATGAAATAAGCGGGGGCATTGGTTAATCCAAAAGTCATGATTGTATACTCATACAATCCATATCTGGTGGTAAAGGCAGTCTTTGGAATATCCTCTGCACGAATCTTGAGTGGATGATAGCCAGTTCTAAGATCAATCTTAGAAAACACCTGGGCACCGGTCAACTGATCAAACAAATCTTCTATCTTGGGCAAGGGGTACTTATTCTTGATAGTGACATCATTCAACTTCCGATAATCCGTACACAAACGGTTACCTCCATCCTTCTTGTCCACAAACAAGACAGGTGATCTCCATGGTGACGCACTTGGTTGAATCAATCCAATTTCTAGCATGGAATCCAGTTGCTTCTTCAGTTCTTCTAGTTCTGACGGGTTCATACTATAGGGTCTCTGGGCTATGGGTCCTCTTCCGGGGATTAGTTCGATGATAAACTCGATATCCCGATATGGGGGCATACCGGGCAAAACATCTAGAAATACATCGGGGTATTCACAGACTATCCGGACTTGGTCAATGGTAGGTTGGGCTAGACTCTTGTTACACTTGAATTGGCGAGGTAAGGTTTCAGATATATGCTCGATTGATATTCCGGTGGTACTGGTCATGGTGATGGCTTTCTTGGCACAGTCAATCAATCCCTTATGTTTGGACATCCAATCCATTCCTAGTACTACTTCCAAACCTTTAGTTCTGAGTACTATTAGATTAGCATAAAAATTTATGCCATGGATTCGGATAGGGACGGCTTTGCAAATTTGCCTAGCCTTGGTGGTTGATCCGGGAATTTGCACAATCATAACATGCTTCAGTTTGGTTGGTTGAATTTTACTAGTGCAGGCAAATTCTTCGGTGAAAAATGAATGCGAGGCACCAGAGTCAAACAACACTCTTGCAAGTACTGAATTAACAGAAAACATACCCAAGACGACGGCGTCTGGCGGCTTCTTCAAGATGCATGAGAAAAAAAGGCGCCATTGCGGTTGAGTGAATTCACTGGGCAAATCTTCTCCCTGGTGAACACGACGCTGCTTTGCTGGGCATTGGCATTAGGGGCTGTAGCATTCTTCTTGTTGGGGCACTCGTTGGAATAGTGGCCTTTATTTCCACAGTCATAACATGTCACTTGCGACTTGTCCTTGGCTGCGACAGGCACAGCATTGCCTCCAGTCCTCGGGGCAGTGTTGGTGTTGGCGGTAGCATTGTTGGTGTTGAAGTTGGGTGGGGCACGAGTGAAATTGCTAGAGTTGCCAGGGTTGTTGTGATTTCCTCTGGGTCTAGGGTTTCCACGGTTGGGGTAGGTCGGACGGGTCATAGGGGGTCTGTTGGTTCTTGGGGCAAATCCTGGAGATGGGTTGGGGCGTTACTTTGGGGTCTGATGGGTTCCTGGTTGATGCATCATGCGACGCTTGCGGTTCTCATTGGCTTGGTTGATCTTTCCTTCCATATGGATGGCAGAGTCGACAAGGGCTTCAATATCAGCAAAGGGGATATTGACTAACACCGTCTGCATCTCGTCATGCAGACCATTCAGGAATCTTTCTTTCTTCTTGGCTTCGGTGTCTATCTCGTCCGGGGCATACCTAGCTAATGACAAAAATTTGTCACGGTATTCCACTACAATCATCCTTCCTTGCTTCAGCTCTCTGAACTCGTCTCTCATTCTCTTTATCAAACCCGGTGGCACATGGGTTCTGCTAAACTTGACCTTGAATTCCTCCCAGGTCATCATCTGGCCTCCGGTCATTGCACGAACACTGTTCCACCATGCCCTGGCATCTCCTGCTAGATAATGGGTGGCGAACAGGACTTTCTCGTTGGCTTCCACTCCGGCGACTTCTAGGTTGTTTTCCATGGTTTGCAGCCAATCATCGGCATCTAGGGGCTCTTCTGACTTAGTGAAAACGGGTGGGTTAGTATTCTGGAAATTCTTGAGCTTAGATCCATGGTTGTCCTGATTTCCGTGGCCTTGGTTGTTGTGGGCTAGTTGGGCTATCTGTTGCAGGGTGGCTAGGTTGGCTTGACGTTCCGCTCTTTCAGCTTCGCGGTCAGAAGTCAACATTTGCAGGATCTGCAACATCGGGTCCGGGGCTGAACCACTTCCTCCACGTGGCATCTGAAGATTGATATAGATTATGAGAAAAGAGGAAAATTTCTAAGGGTTTGGGTTTTTGAAAAGTTTTTAAAAGTTTGACTCAGGTTTTTCTAGCAACTTGCTTTTTCATTCATTCATTCATAGCACACAGTACAACACACACCACAACAAAGAAAAACAGATGGTTTTAAGAAACATTCTGGAGACTACGATATAGTGGGACCGACTACTACTCACTACGCTAGTTCTCAGTGCTACTACTCCTCGGAGTCTGTGGCTTCATCATCTTCATCATCATCGATGAAGGAGAAATCATCTTCATCGGTGAAGAAGTCCATGGCCTGATCCTCCAGAAAATCATCGTCATCGCTGAGATAGGAGTAAGGGTCTCCACGAAGATCATCTCCGGCATTCTCCCTTTCCTCCAACTGCATGTCTCTCTCGTGGATGGTCTCCTCCAGATATGAGATGCGGTGGCGAAGACGGGCAATAATGCGCTCCTTTTTGTCGAGCTGACAGCGGCGAGACTTGCAATCCTTTGCTAGCATGGCTATGGTCTGATCCTTCGTCTTGATGATGGCAGACTTGTGGTTGCAATAGTCACGGCAGTTGTCCAACTCCTGCTGACGATCATACATCATGAAGCTAAGGTGGTCCAATTGAGTCTTCAGCTCGGGGTGGTATGGGGCTTCTAGGGGTTGTCCATTTGCATCACGCCTTGGGAAAAACTCAAAGCGAGTACCCTTGATCTGATTGATGCTCTGCCCACATAGACGGGAAAGAGCTTCCTGCATTGCTCTAGCAAGTCCATCGAGCCAGTTGTTTTCCCTAAAGGTAAACTGAATTCCCTCCGCAGTGGGAGGTTCAATCTTTCCTCAGAGACTTGCAACAATTATCCACTACAGATCTTCTCCTCCTTGATCATTGAGCTGAGCTACAAAGAACTCGGGGTGCGGACGCTCCAGAAGTTCTGAAAGCTGATCCAGATCCCTCTCAAAGATAAGGTATCCTCCATTCCCAAGTTGGTAAAACTTGCTGTACTTCACGTCCATCTATAAAAATAGAGGATGAGTAGATTAGCAGAGTGATCAAGTGTGTCAAAATTTTATGTATTTTGCAAGAGTTTTTGAGGAACATGCATTTTTATGAAAGAATCAAAGAGATGAGAATGAGAATAAGTTTTTGTAAATATTTGTTTTCTTTGGTTTTGAAACTAAGTTTTTGGTTCAAACGTCCAGTCTAAATAGGGTCTCCTATGGTCAGGATGGCTCTGATACCAACTTGTCAACACCCGGATTTTTCAATCCTAGATGTCTGTTATGCCATACATCGCAATCCCAGGATTACCATTTTTGCGAGACATAACAGAATTGGATACCATAGTACATCATCCATTACAAACGATACATAAGTTCTTACACAAATAGGGATCTCATGATCCAGTTCTTAATACGACATCAAGCAGCGGAATACGTAATAATAACGGTAGCGTAGGCGAAGCTCCATCTTCGGGGTCACAGGCAATGCTGACGATGGGAGATGATCCTAGTTGTCGTAACCTTCCGGGTCCATCCTCCGTGTACTCCTCTTCATAGTCCGCCATGGGAATAGCCAGGACAAAGCCATGAGTACTCTTTAAGTACTCGCAACTAATAGTAACAGGTAAAGGGGTTTTTGGATAATAGGACACTAGGCTCTAGGGTTGTTTTGCAAAAGCCAGATTTATCTCTACTAAGTTCCAAAGCTAGTCACAATTTTATAACTCCTAAGTGGGATCTTGTAACTCATGTCACAACTCTGTTGTGGTCAAGTCAAAGTCTCAATTCATTTCACAAGTCATTTTGAAAAGTCTAACGGGGGAACAGTATGGCCACTCCAATTGTCCATAATCATGACGCCTATTCGAATAGTTTGACACTCTGTAGAGATTGTACACTTTCACCACAACATTCGATACATCCGTCAGAAACAAATCCTGAATTCACCATACTCAGTATGCGGATAATCAATCCTAACCTTTCAATTACACGCCCTAGTATAAGCACCTCTCCTGTGAGTTTGGCCTCCCAACCATGACCAACTGTCATCTTGGGTACTGCACAGGTGGACAATCTTCACAAGGTAGCCTCAGCTCAGACCTTGGCCGTGAGGGAACTAATACTAAGGTACATAAGTTTCCAGTCAAGCCCTACCCAATATTCGGGTATTGTGGTTGTACGATAAAATTGGAATGGTATCGCATCCAGACAACCATCAGTTTTATAAAGGGCTAAGGCTCATGCCTCAACATTTTCATCACCAAAATTCTCAAGTGTTTGGAAACACATGTCCAAAACATTTCAATAGAATGATCCATCATTCCAAGGTTTTCATAACCATTTTTCCACCAAGTATTCCCATCTAAAAGTTGATCAAGTTTTATGCTTAGCACTAGCATCTACAGGTGGGGGTAGTACTAATGAGGGGTGGTAACTAGTGGAGTTTCAACTAAGTACAACCTCATGTCTCAGGCTGGTGTCAAGGTTTCTAACTTAGGCCAAATTTTATGCTCTTTATGCAACCTTTAGCATCTTTCCAATATCTACCAGTCACTTAAGTAAACTCTAAGTAAGCTTTGATAAAGAAATAAAGTAAGAAGCTTGCGAGTAAAACTTGGATTGGTTTATCAAGTGGGTATGATCACATATGCTTAAGGCATATAGTAGTCATAGAACAAGTATGGGTTTGTTGCATCAGTAGGGTATCTTGCAAGGGTTAGCTTGCATAGGTATAGTATCAGCTTGCATCAATATCAATATAAGCTTGCTAAATTGCAAGTGTTAGCTTGCAAGGTTAATAGCTTGCTAAAGTAGAGTGTCTTGCAAGTTTTAGCTTGCCTTGTGTAGAGCAGTGGTTGAAGTTCTCCTCGGCTTCTTCTTCGTAGTATCCTCCTTCCTCCTCGTATCCTTGGTCGGTACTAGCGTCTATGAATAAATACGAGGTACACAATCACCAAACAATACTTAACTACTTGCAATCATCACACACAAGGGTCCTATGGATGATCTAGCATCATCCCTAACATTACAAGGTTAAGGCTTGATTTAATTCCTTTTATTTTTAGAAAAGTAATTTCTACTCATTGAAAAACTACTTAAGATTTAATATTCTCCAAACCAAGTATGGGATCATGTTGACACATGTCATCACCACATATTGTAGTCCATGGGAATGTGATTTAAAGTGGTGTCACAATTTAATAAGGTTTTACCCTTTTATTTTAATTAATTAAAGTGGCTAGAAATGCTTATGTAGCATTCTTTTATTACTTGAACATTATTTCTGCAAGTAAACCTATATCTTTTTATATATTCTGAAAGGTATGGTTAAATGTGATTTTTGAGAGTTGGAATCAACTCAAAAGCTATTATGGTTTAAATTTGAGAGTTGGAAAAATGTCTGAATGCAGAAAAACTTCTGCCTTGTTATTTTTACCATGGGTTATCTATAGATCCAAATGACTTGAATCCAACGGGCTTGGATTCAGCATTCACAGCCCTTTCCAATAAAATTGGTTTCATTCAATTTGGTGCAATGAATCGATCTGGGTTGATTTTTGAAGTTGGGTACAGAAGTGTGTTTGAATTGAAATAGAAAAAGGTTTAATTTGAATAACTGGGTTGCGCGGGAAAAGTTACTGGTCCGGCCTGCTAAGCGCAGTGCTCCCGCGGGCTGCTTAAGTGGGTGTCCCCACTGCCGGTGACACGGGCTGGGCGGTATGGGGCAACGTGGATCGTTCGATCTAGTTCTAATCTAACGGCTGTGAGTCATCGTCGACGCGAGACAACTCCGGCGAGAACAAAACCTAGCGCGGCCAGTGAGGGTCGATGGGGGCTCACCGGGGTGCTGGCGAGGGTCAGCGAGGCAGGCGAACGATGAAGTCGACGACGGCGAACTCAGGGGTGGTCGCGGCAGCTCCTAGGGTGGACAAAATCGATGGCTCCCTTCTTCTCGGGCAGCGGCAGGCTCTAGTGAAATTCCGACGAGGTGGTGCTCTCCTTGCTCTGAGAATGGTGTGGCACGATAAGTGAGGAGAGGGGAGTGAGATGGTTGAAGAAATCGTGCGGGGGTGGCCTCTATTTATAGTCGAGCGAGGGGACCGTCGAGGCGCACGGTGAGCTCGTCGGGGGCGAGGTTACAGGTGGCTAAAGGCATGGGCAAGGGTAGGGGACGGTGTGGTGTCTCCTGGCGATGCTCAACGACATGGTCTCGAGGCATGGGGCGGTGTGGTTTGGTGCTGACGGGTGGTGCGGTGGCGGCTGACGGGCGGCAAACGGGGATGTCTGGTGGTCTCCTGGGTTAATGGCGATCGTGTGTGCACGCGGTGAGGGCGGCGCGCGGTCTGTGGGTGATGGTCGAGGGTGGCGCTCTGGCGCACCCTTGGCATGGTCTGGGAGCGGCTTGTGCGCGTGGTCCAGGGCTTGGCAACGCTCGCGGCTGGGACAGTGAGTGGCGGTGGACGGTGGGCTGCCTCCCAGACAAGGTTGGCAAGGCTAGTTCTTCCTCTAGCCTGCTGTCCACAATGGGGTGACAAGGGGGTGCTCGGCTGTTCACCATTGATGGCAATGGCAAGCTCACAGTGGTGCTAGTGCTGGGCTAATCTTTGTAGATGATCTACTGAACTGTGTGTGAGCTAACTAGGGAAAAAGTTAGGCAGGAATCACTGCTCACAATAGTGTTTGATGTTTGTTTGATTTGTGTCTGAAATCTGTTTGATGAAATGGCCGCATGAAATCAAGTTTTGAATTTTGAAATGATTTTTGGTGGGTTTGCTAGATTGGTGCTGGTGAGTCTGCAGATGCTTGGGTTTTGAAAGTTGAGCTTGTTTGAGTGGTTTTTGAAAAAGTGGGATCTTCCCATATGAAGAAGATTCAATTTTGAAATGTCATTTAAACTATGCATTTGAAAGTTTCTGGATGATCACAAAGTGGGCCTTGATACCTTGTTATGAGTACATTCAAGGGGTGCAAAGATCCAGAAAAGTTTATGTTAGGTTCTGAAAGTTTGAGACAGCCAAAGTAGGCATGGGAGTTAAATTGGCCAAAATGACCATTCATTTCATATATGTGTTTTGATTTACTTGTTTTTAGGAAAAGTGTGGGAAATGTTTTAGATGATGTTTATTTCACCTAAGAAACATTTTACAAGCAATGGATCACACAAACAAGGTGGTTTAAAAGAGTTTCAAAATCAATGCATACACATATGCATGCATTCATGAGTTTATTTAGAAAAGTTTTTGTTAACCCTAAGTTTGATGATTAGAAATTGATGATCCAAGCTTAGTATTTTTGGGATGTTACACATTTGATCTACGAGGGTTGTTATTCGTAACCATCAATGATTGGCCTGCTCTTAGTAACCTTTCAGGACAGACAAACAAGGGATATAAGGCATGCACACACTGTTTAGATAAGACTGAAGGTACATATTTGCATAAATGCAAGAAGGTTCTGTACCTGGCGAATCGATGATTTCTTCCGACCAATCATCCCGTAAGAAAGAAAGGCAAGCATTTCAAAGGTGAGGCAGATCACCGGAAGAAGCCTGAACTCCCTGCTGGTGATGATGTATTTGGTATGGTCAAGGACATAGAAGTAATCTTTGGAAAGGGTCCGTGATCAATCAGTTCGAGCAGCGTCGCTGAGGACATGCACCCATGTGGAAGAAGAAATCTATATTTTGGGAGCTGCCATATTGGAAAGTCCTGCGTTTCCGCTCTTCAATCGACGTGATGCACGTGACGAAGAATCTTTGCGTGAACCTGCTAGGATTCCTAGGCGTGTATGGGAAGACAAAAGATACACCAGAAGCACGGGAGGACCAACAAATTATGAAAGACCCAAAGAACATGCATACACATAACAAGACGGATAAAGGGCGTCACTTAAGTCGTGCCAGCTATGCTCTTACCAAAGCAGAGAAGGAAATCTTTTTTGAAGTCCTTTACACTATCAAGGTGTCGTCGGGCTTCTCATCTAATATAAAGGGGATAATAAATATGGCAGAGAAAAAGTTCCAAAACCTGAAGTCTCATGACTATCACGTGATTCTACCGGAAAATGTTCGAGTACCCATTGTGAAGCTGTGTGCATTGCTCAATGCAATATCTCAGAAGGTAATCAATCCAGATATTCTGCCAAGGTTACAGAAGGATGTGGTACAATGTCTTGTTAGTTTTGAATTGGTGTTCCCACCATCCTTCTTCAATATTATGACGCATCTCCTGGTTCACCTAGTGGAAGAGATTGCCATTCTCGGTCCGGTATTTCTGCACAATATGTTCCCCTTTGAGAGGTTCATGGGAGTCTTAAAGAAATATGTTCATAACCGTGCTAGACCAGAAGGAAGCATCTCCAAGGGATATGGAACAGAGGAGGTCATTGAGTTTTGTGTTGACTTTATTCGTGACCTTAAGCCGATTGTTGTTTCTGACTCGCGGCATGAGGGAAGACTAAGTGGAAAAGGCACGCTGGGAAAGAAAGCAATGATATGTAGGAACGGGGATTCTTTCACTAAAGCACACTACACAGTTCTACATAATTCCTCCTTGGCAGCTCCGTATATCGAGGAACAAAAGAATATTGTACGCTCCAAAAACCCGGGGAAGCCTGAATCATGGATTACAGATGAACACATGAAGTCTTTCGGTGGTTGGATGCGGACACATCTCTTGAATGACACCACTGTTGGAGATCAGCTATACTTGTTGGCCGCGTCACCATCTTCTACTGTATTGAATTTCCAAGGGTATGAAATAAATGGGAATACATTCTACACGATCGCCCAAGATAAAAAGAGCACCAACCAAAATAGTGTTGTCCGCTTTGATGCAATAGACGAGAATGGACAAAAGGACACATATTATGGTTACATAGAGGAGATATGGGAACTAGACTATGGAGTCTCTTTTAAGGTCCCTTTGTTTCGCTGCAAATGGGTCAACCTGAATGGGGAAGGGTTAAAGATAGACCAGTTGTACGGAATGACAACAGTGGATCTCAACAATCTTGGTTATAGAGATGAACCATTCGTCCTAGCCAATGATGTGTCTCAGGTTTTCTATGTGAAGGACATGTCCTCGGACGAAAAAGAAAAAATATGCAAACGAATACATCATATGATGAGCCAAAGCGTCACATAGTTCTTTCAGGGAAAAGAAACATCGTGGGAATCAAGGACAAGACAGACATGTCATAAGATTATAATAAGTTTGATGAAATTATGCCCTTCATAGTGAAAACTGACCCAAGCATTCCGTTAAGTAAAGAAGATGCTCCATGGTTACGTCTGAAGCAATCATAAGGAAGGACATATGCCAAGAAGTTCATGCTCATATTATGTAACTCTAGTTCATGTCTTTCGCGGTTTGTGGCTTGACCGAAGGATATCTTTCGCGGTTTGTGGCCTTTAGTCCTGGTTTTGTAGTCTCAGTTTTTAATATTAATAAATGTCTTTAGTGTTAGTCCCGTTTTGTGGCTGGACCGGGACTATTAAGAAGTTGTCCCGATTCGTACTTACCATTAAGATCTGATCTCTAAACACGCGCAGTCACATATTAGGGAGTGCCTCTATGACTAGTTTCTTGGAGATCTTTGGAGGGATCGATCGTGGCATCACCTGAAACTGGTCGTGGTGTCCCTGCTCTCAAAACCATCTTGCAGCTTGTAACTTCTCTAACTAGATCAATACGCCTCGGGCTAACTAATCTCACATATTAGGAGTGCCTATGACCAGTTTCTCGGAGATGCCGGAGGACCAGGCTCCATCGGCATCTCCACAGGCGCAGTGATGGTGTCCCTGCTCTCGAAAACCATCTTGCAGCTTGTAACTTCTCTAACTAGATCAATACGCCTCGGAGCTAACTAATTTCACATATTAGGGAGTGCCTCTATGACCAGTTTCTCGGGGATGCCGAAGGACTGGGATCCATCGGCATCTCTCTAAAACTGGCCGTAGTGGTGTCCCTGCTCTCGAAAACCATCTTGGAGATGCCTCAAACTGGCTGGAGGACTGGACTCGCAAGGATGCCTATTTATAGTACAAGCAGCTCGGCATAGTGTCGACACTTATGAAATAATGTCGACACTCACCCCTACCATTAGTGTTGACTCGTGTTTTGTCCCGGTTGGTGTCTCCAACCGGGACTACAGGTTGATCTTTAGTCCTGGTTGGTGACACCATCCGGGACAAGGTACACGCCGCACGACATAATGTCGACACTCACCCCTATCATTAGTCTTTGCTGGCCAGCTGCCGAAATCGTCCATCCGGGTAAAGGACAAATGTCTGCCGAATCGGCAGGAAGTGGGTCCGGTTTGTACTACAGAGATCCAATGCAAGTTCTAACGATCATGTTCGAGGTTTCATGGCTTTCGGTCCAAATGACCGATGTTATGTGCAGAATCACGGCATAGTTTGTGATGTTGTGCCCATATTATGCATGTGTGTGGACATTGGTATGGAGAACAATGTTGCAGGAGGAAATTTTCCTTTTTATGCATGAAAAGCCCTTTTCCATTTCTTATAGCAAAAAACGGGTCGCTTGTGAAGTAACCACCAAAATGCCGTTTTGAATGCTACCGTCCCATTTTCCTAAAATACTAGACCACCTTACATGAACTATCTCCCAACCGGGACATCTCAAACCTTTTTGTCCATCCCGGGTAAAAAGGACAAATGTCTGCCGAATCGGTAGGAAGTGGGTCCGGTTTGTACTACAGGTACATGATCTATCGCCCGTGATTTTTTTAAAAAATCATTTTCAGACTCGCAATATGTGGTTTCTTCAGAGATCCAATGCAAGTTCTAACGATGCTCGTCCCCTATCTTCATGCACACCGGTTCGACTATAGTTAGAAATTCAGATAATTCAAAATGGGCATAATAAATTCAAAAAATCCAAACAATGAAAATCCTTCGCGTGGTGTCATATTATGTTACATAGTTGAAAGGAAAAATACCAGACTTGGTATATTGATCATGTTTCGAAAAAACCTTCACAAAATGACCTATCATGTTGAGTTTCATGGCTTCGGTCCAAATGACCGATGTTATGTGCTGAATCACGGCATAGTTTGTGATGTTGTGCCCATATTATGCATGTGTGTGGACATTGGTATGGAGAACAATGTTGCAGGAGGAAGTTTTCCTTTTTGTCGCACGGAAAAGCCCTTTTCCATTTTCCGAGCAAAAAAAACGGGTCGTTTTGTGAAGTAACCACCAAAATGCCGTTTCAGAATGATACCGTCCCATTTTCCTAAAATACTAGACCACCTTACATGGACTATCTCCCAACCGGGACATCTCAAACCTTTTCTTCCATCGCGGGTAAAAAGGACAAATGTCTGCCGAATCGGTAGGAAGTGGGTCCGGTTTGTACTATAGGTACATGATCTATCGTGATTTTTGAAAAATCATTTTAGACTCGCAATATGTGGTTTCTTCAGAGATCCAATGCAATTTATAACGATGCTCGTCCCTATCTTCATGCACACGGTTCGACCATAGTTAGAAATTCAGATAATTCAAAAGCGGGCATAAAAATTCAAAAATCCGAACAATGAAAATCCTTCGCGTGGTGTCATATTATGTTACATAGTTGAAAGGAAAAATACCAGACTTGGTATATTGATCATGTTTCGAAAAAACCTTCACAAAATGACCTATCATGTTCGAGGTTTCATGGCTTTCGGTCCAAATGACCGATTTTATGTGCTAAATCACGGCATAGTTTGTGATGTTGTGCCCATATTATGCATGTGTGTGGACATTGGTATGGAGAACAATGTTGCAGGAGGAAGTTTTCCTTTTTGTCGCACGGAAAAGCCCTTTTCTATTTTCCGAGTGCAAAAACGGGTCGTTTTGTGAAGTAACCACCAAAATGCCGTTTCAGAATGCTACCGTCCCATTTTCCTAAAATACTAGACCACCTTACATGGACTATCTCCCAACCGGGACATCGCAAAACTTTTCGTCCATCCCGGGTAAAAAGGACAAATGTCTGCCGAATCGGTAGGAAGTGGGTCTGGTTTGTACTACAGGTACATGATCTATCGCCCGTGATTTTTTGAAAAAATCATTTTTAGACTAGCAATATGTGGTTTCTTCAGAGATCCAATGCAAGTTCTAACGATGCTCGTCCCCTATCTTCATGCACACCGGTTCGACCATAGTTAGAAATTCAGATAATTCAAAACGGTTCCCGCCAGTTCTTCCCGCCATTTCTTCCCGCCAGTTCTTCCCACCATTTCTTCCCGCCAGTTTTTCCCGTCGGTTCTTCCCGCCAGTTCTTCCCTCCAGTTATCTTCCTGCCATTTCTCACTATATATATATATGTAGGGTTGGCCTCCATTGTCATTGCACATCTCTAGACTCATATCTGCAACCTTATCACTCTTTCCCATGACTTCCACCGTAGCACTAACTCCCAAGGAGGCGGAGGCGCATTGCGCCTCGAACTACCCCCTTGCCAGACTCTTGTATCCCCGTCGGCTGGATCTGGCGCGGGCGCAGTTCCTCTGTCCCTCTAGGTGTGGCGCGTCGGATGGCCATCACGAACCACTACTACTTCGAGCTCAGGCCCGAGCAGCAGAGGAATCCCAGATGGCATCCCGACTATTTCCCGACTTGGGAAGCCTTCTTTAGGGATCGGCGTGAGAGGGCACTCGCCAGGCACGAGGAGGACGGCCCAACTCCTCCGAACTTCAACGAGGCCAGCTGTCGGCTGTGGTGGCGCGGCCGGACTCTCTAAAGCGTCATGGCCTACAACACGACCGCCGACTCTAGCCCCCGCCTGCGCTACCCTCAAGTCCAGCCCACTCGTACTCAGCCTTCAAGGTTCAACTACGGCGACCCCGACGACGATAGCGACGACGGCCGCGGCGATTACGGCGACTACAGTGGCGAGTATTACAGGTGTAGGCAGGAGCATGATTGAATTATTCCAACATTGCAAAACAAGTTCGGCCGATTGTGGATTAATCTGGCCATGTATCTTAATTTTTAGTTCTTCTATGTAACTTTGTGTTAGTTGTGTTATGTACTTTAATTCCAGTTCTATCCTAATCAAATTTTCTTTCCGCCCATTATTTTCCGTCCTTTTTTTTCCGCCAATTAAAAACAGAAAATGGTTTTGAATTACTTATTCAAATCCAAACTCTTTTTATGTTTAAAGTTTTTCTAAATTCCAAATTGATATTAAAAAAATATAAGTTAATTAATTTTTAATTGTAAATGGTTCATATTTTAAATGGTTACATTAATTATTTTTTAAAACAGAAAATTGTTTTGAATTATTTATTCAAATCCAAACACTTTTTATGTTTAAAGTTTTTCTAAATTCCAAATTAATATTCAAAAAATATAAGTTAATTCATTTTTAATTTTAAATGGTTACATTAATTATTTTTTAAAATAGAAAATGGTTTTGGATTATTTATTCAAATCCAGACACTTTTTATGTTTAAAGTTTTTCTAAATTCCAAATTAATATTTAAAAAATATAAGTTATTTCATTATTAATTTTAAATGGTTCATAGTTTAAATGGTTACATTAATTATTTTTAAAAATAGAAAATGGTTTCGAATTAGTTATTCAAATTCAAACACTTTTTATGTTTAAAGTTTTTCTAAATTCCAAAGTAATTATCATTTAAAAACATTACAAATTTAAACACCAAAATAAAAAATAAGGCGGGAACAGAGAGAAAATACCTGAAAAAATTTGAAAACAGGGGAATATGTCTCAGTTGGAGCCACCAACCGGGACTAAAGACCCCCTGCGCGCGCGCCCCTTCATCTGCTGAAAAATTGGAGTATACGTCTCGGTAGGTGGCTCCAACCGGGACGTTTGACCCTTTAGTCCCGGTTGGAGCCTCCAACGGGACTAAAGGTCCTTCCTTTATATACGCGTGCCTCTTCTTATTCTTCCCCTTCTCCATTCTCTGCAACCACCCAACGCGCCGCACACAGCAGGGGAGACGCTGCCTCGTCCTTGCGCGCCTGTCGTCGCCGTGAGCGCCGCCGCCTCCACCTCCGTCTCCGTCCATCGCCGGGCGTCGCCTCCGTATGTCTCCGGCCGCGCATCGCCTCCGTAGGTCTCCAACCAGCGCCCAAGCGCTCCACCTCTCATCTCCGACCAGCGCCTTGCCCATCGCCACTGCCACCAGCCTTGCCGCCACGCTCTCCTCTCCTCCCGACCTCCACATACAGCCGCCATTGCACCGTGACGTGCCCGAGTAGAGGCTCTTTAGTTTTTTAGTTGATTTAGGTTTGATTATTTTAGGTGTATTAGTTGTTAGATGATTTAGTTGTTAGATGATTTAGTTGTATTTAGTTTGATGAATTTTAGGTGTATGTGTAGAATATGATTTAGGTGTATATGATGTAGATGATTTAGTTTGATGAATTTTAGGTGTATGTACATGTAGATGATTATTTAGTTGTTAGATGATTTAGTTGTAAATAATGTTAGATGATTTAAGTAGTATATGTATATTATCATATTTTTTATATATTATCATATTTTGTATTTGTATATGTATATGTATTTGTATATGTATATGTATATTATCATATTTTGTACATACTATTTTTCTAATAGGAAATGAATAAATCTTATAAATTTATCCTCCAACCGGGACTAAAGGCCCTTCCCCTTTATACACGACGCCCCTTCTCCTTCTCCTTCTTCCCCATTCCTCATCAACCGCAACAGATCATCGCCGCCGCCGCGAGGACAAGCGCTCGATGCCGTCAGGCTGCCCAACCACTGCCCCGATGTCGGCCTCCACGCGCTGCCTCGCCGTGGGACTCCACGCGCGCCCCGCTGTCGCGCCTCCACGTGCTCCTTGTCGGCGCTCCAAGCCTCGCTGACTCCGGCCATCGCCTCCACCGCTGATTCCGGCCACCCCGAACCCCTCCGTCTAGTTTTTCGAGCTCCTGGTGAGTATCTGAAGCTCAAGGCCTACTCCGTTTGCCTGCTTGCTTGCTGTAGCCGCTGCGCGTCGTGTCCGAGCAAGCTCCTCCGCTCGCCGCCGTCGTGACCACTGTTCCGATGACCACAAGTGGGCGGCGCTGCCACCACTGGGTCCGCCTTGATCTCCTCTTTCCAACTAGCCTACCCACTAGCCCACGCGTGCATCGAATAGACGGATTCGAGCCCAACCCGAGGATCGCCATTGCTGATGTCTTGCTGACATCAGCATGAGGCAGTATATCCTTTTTTGGAAATAATTATAATAACCCATGGGGCCCAGACGTCAGTGACTGTGAGTAGCCCCAGATCGAGTGAGAAATGTTTCTCAGCCTATGGTGACGTCAGCCTGAGGTCATAAATTTTTTAAAATTGATTAAATAAATTTCAGAAAATAATTTAATATTGTAAAATCAATAATTATTATTTATAAGTCAGAAAAATATGTATAATATACCAAAATGTTCAGAAAAATGAAACCTACCTATTTAAGCTATAATCATGCATTGTTAAGCAACTTAAATGACAAGTTTGATTAGAAGAACATAGTAATCCCTCATAGGTGATTCCGGAGTTTCCCCGAGTTAGGGTTTGCGCCCCTCGGAACCCCGTTTAATTTGTCGAGCATGCTTTAGGGTTACTTTTCAATACAATTTAACTTGTCATATCATCATACTTGCTTGATCATTGCATCGATGCTATAGGGTTTCCCTTTCTTTTTGGTGTTTGGATTATTAGGTTTATTATTAGTTAGGTATTATTAGGTTTATTAATTAGTTTGGTATTATTGTGTTTGTATATATTAGGGTTTCTCTTAATTAGGGTTTATATCTCTCAACACCGTACCTAACTTTCTCCCTTAGCCGCTTTGACTTATTCGTTTTTCCACCTATGCAGAAAATATGGACCCACACGTCAGAGACGAAGAAAAGGAAGAGTTGATCCAAGGTGTGATCCGTGGGGAAGAAAATTTAGACGTATCAACGTTTCTGAACAACTCTGGTGAGGGTGATCCTCTTTTTACCGGAATAGACGACTTGTTTGAAGTTGAAGGTGTTGCCTTCCGCGAGGGAGAAGGCGATGCCTTGTGTAATCGAGAAGACGACCGCTCCGACGAGGTGCATGTAATATAATTAATTCATTAATTAATCATCTGCTATCTATATAGAAATAGTAACGACGATCTTTCTTCTTTTAGCCCTCCGTATCGAAGGAATCTACTGAAAAGAGCAGACGAGGCCCAACCAAAAAGTTGCAAGACCATGAGAGGTTCAGGATCGAAGATGTCGCTGAAGACGGCAAACCGACGGCTCCCGAAGTTGTCGCAAACAAATTTGTGGCACAATGCGGAGTAATCGTTAGGGACTTAATCCCGATCACCATTAGAAATTGGAATATGCCTGTTAATGCAGATGAAGAGAGAACATGTTTATTTGTCCCTAACCACGCCAAAGATTTACTGTGGAAGAGGCTCATGGTTAATTTCAAACTACCAAAGATAGAGCTAGATCCAAATACGGAGGATCCAGTTGAGGACGCCTTAGAACATGGGAGAGCCATGGAGGCTAAGGTCAGGGAGTGGGCTTTGAAGAAGATGGCCCAGTGTTTCACCAACTGGAAGAAAAGATTGCACCTTGACTATGTCGTGAAAAAGAAGACTCCTAATTTCGAGAATATTCAGTTTGAGAAGATAAAACCATTCTGGGCTGAGTTTGTGGAATACAAGACATCAGAAAAAAGCTAAGAAAATGTCTGCAACGAATAAGCTGAATGCTTCTAACAAGAAGTATCACCATACTATGGGGCAAGGTGGCTACAGGGCTGGCATTCCTAAGTGGGAGAAACTTGAGAATGAACTGCGTGCTAAAAAGATCACCCTAGAGACAGATGATTGGGTAGAACGTGCAAGGAATTGGTTTTACGGGCATGGGGGCACGTTGGACTCGGAAGGGAGGTGTATATATAACATACGACATAAAGAAGACCCCTTGCCAATCGAGAGGATGAGAAAAGCAGTAAAGGCTGTTAAAGATGGGGACTTCATTCCCGATAGAGAGAATGATGAGCTCACACTCGCCCTTGGAAATAAGGAACATGATGGACGAACACGAGGCACAAGAGGCTCCCAACCATGGAGGACTGGGTTTCCCGAAGAGAGGAAGAAATATCCTGATAGAAGCCGTCAGAGGAGAAAGGACAGGGCGGAAGTTGAAGCAGATAGTTAGAAAGAGCGAATGCGTTTAATTGAAGAACGATTAAAGCAACAACAAGATGAAATTAACACACTTAAAGAGCAAATTACTACCGGCCCATCTCAGCAGCACACTGCATTCGATGCTACCGGCCTATCGAATAATCGAAAAAGCAGTGTGGCTTCCACCGAGATCCCGGGTGATGACAATGGCGATGACGATGGTGCACCGACGATGGCTCCTGTTGGCTACCCAGTGGATGATATCACAGAGATGACACACTGCGAGCTACATGTCAAAGTTGTGAACATATCAATGAAGGTGGCGGTCGGCTATGCCTTACCAATTGGACCCACACCAACTTACCACTGTCGTCCGGTTCCAGAGGGCTACGCTGTTGTCGGGGTGGATGAAATCATGCCCACCTTTGAAGTTTTGGATCTTGACTACCCTGCAGGTTTAGGGGATGTGACTGTACTGGGAGACGCAAAAACGTCACCATTCTATGGCCAAAGGAATGTATCGTGCTTCGAAATCACACGCGAAGGCCATCTTCGCCGCCGCCTCACCCGTCTCCAGCGAGGTCGTCGCCGCCGCGGCAGCCGTCTTCGTCGCCTCACCCGGCTCCGTCACCTCACCCGGCTCCATCGCCTCACCAATCTCCGGCGTAGCCATCGCTGCGGGAGCCATCGCCGACACCTCAGGATAAAAAGCGTAAGCGTACCGCTACTCTGCGTTGTGGTAAGCGATCGCCTAAACATAAACAAGAGCCTCTTCCAAAAGTACCAAAGGTTCCTCCCAAGAGAGCTTATGACTGTACTAAAGAGGAGACTGCGGCGATCGTTGATGCGGAAACGATAGCGTTTTTCGCTAAGCTGAGGCGGCCGAAAGAGCCAGAGTTCCCCAGCACGAAAGAAGAAAAAGCCAAAGTGTTGAAAATGCTAAAGTCTCTTCATCAACCCGAGCCAAAGCTATCATCAGACTATGAGCGTTCTATTCTCAAGTCACATGCGGCACAAAAAGCCTCGAAGAGCAGTACTGATGCAAGCGAGAAATCTGTTGCCCAGCTCGGAGAACAAGCAAAACAGTCTTGCGCCCCTCTCAAGGTGATTTCCCAAATCAATGTGGAGTCGAGCAAATATGGGGCCGAAGAGCAGTATGATCCAGAGGTAGTTGCACAATACGGAGAAGCTTCCGCTGCTCAAGGTATGAGTATTGCCCAGTACTTATCCCAGTTAGAGTACTTCCCCGTGAGTGAAGTAGCATACAAATACCAGTATGGCAAACCTCTCGTCAAACCTGAGGAGTTAAATAATCTTCCAACAAAAATGCGAAGATTGCATAATTGGTACTTGCATGCCACAAAGGCCGGGGCTAATTGGATAGTGGTGAAGGTTAAAAAAAGCATTATGGGAAAGATATGGATGACATGATATCCATTGAATTTGATGAACTATTTCAATTATTCAATCAAGACGCCTTGGACAAATCGATCATCAGTGCCTATTGTCTGTAAGTACTAATTCTGTAATTAATTTAGTCTCCAGCTATCTCACCTTGTTTATTGCATGTATATAATCATACTGTAATATGCAGAATGAAGATTCTCGAATGCAGCAGAGGACAAATCTATGACATTGGCTTCATTGACCCATATTGGGTTCATCAAGCTAATCTCAAAACAAACCCCCAGGATACGGAGGATAATATAGTACACGCGTTAAGGTTTCAAGAAACCAAAAGGGAAATACTATTTCCTTACAACTTCGAGTGAGTGTTATTGTCTTGTATACATTTTCTATTTCGCTTACTCGATGTTAAGTATATAATTGATTAGTTATGCATTCGCAGCTACCACTATATTCTGTTAATCATTCAACTTGACAAAGGGCGTGTACTAGTAATGGACTCGAAACATAAACCCCTTGAGACGTGGAAGGACATGCAGATACTTCTCCAGCGGTAATTCTAATAATTGCGACACTATATCGGCAACGTTCGTGAATTTTATGATATCAAGTACTTAATAACTTATTTTATTCGTTTTCTTCGCCGGGCAGCGCTTGGAAAAGGTTCACCAAAAAGGCTAGGGGTGTTTGGAAAGAGGAGCTTACATTTGAAGCACTATATGTAAGCACCACTAGCTATATCCATGCATCTCTTTGATTCTAGTTTTGATACAGTTATTATCATGCTTGATTATTATTTTGATTGAACTATGTTCTCATAAAGTGCCTGACGCAGGGACCAGGTAACAATCTATGTGGATATTATGTTTGCAAGTTCATCCGGCAGACGTGCGATGAGAAGGGCAGAAATTTAGAGCAACTCCACGTACGTAAACAATTTCCATAGTTTTAATTATAATCAAATTGTGTTTAGTTTCATTCATATAGGCTGACTCCTTTTTTAAATCAGATCGAACGTCTACGGGACGGTCTTCTGCCAAAGGATCGCGTACGAGCAACTCAGGAGGAATTGGCGGGATTCTTGGATGCAGAAGTCCTAGACCCAAAAGGATACTATTCGGCTGTATATAGACAATAGGGATTATACAAAGAGCAACTTTTGTATGTAGTGCATGAACTCGATCCGTGTATCGAATGTAATATTGTCATGATGATATTGTGTAATATAATGGTTCCTTCATTGATGAGTGCAAAACACTAAATAAACAACAAATCAACCTAAATGAATTCTCTGCCACGGCACAAAAAGTGGCGAAAATGCTGCCGCGGCAACAAAATGTGCCAAAATGAATTCTCTGCCGCGGCAGAGAAATGGGCCAAATCTCTGCCGCGGCAGAAGGTTATTTGTCCCGGTTCGTGTTACGAACCGGGACTAATGCTCCACCCCCCTCGCGCTCTGACGCCACCACATGTGCCCCCATTTGTCCCGGTTGGTGGGGCAACCGGGATTAAAGGTTGAGGCTTTAGTCCCGATTGCCCCGTCACGGTTGGGCAACCGGGACTAAAGCCCCTTACCAACCGTTTTTTCATGACACAATGAACCATATACATATGATACCAATTTCACTTTGTCTCGCGATATTTTACTTATCCGAGGTCTGATCGTCGGTATCTCTGCGTACCTAGTTCAACCTCGTTACCGATAAGTAGTCTTTGCTCGTTCATGTGATATGTGATCCAGTCATATGCTTGAAAGATAATTGGATGACATTCCATCGAGAGGGTCCAGAGTATATCTATCTGTCATATAGATGGACAAATCCCACTCTTGATCCATGTGCCTCAACACATACTTTCCGAACATTGAATGCCACCTTTATAACCACCCAATTACGAAGTGGTGTTTGATGTCATCAAAGCATCCATCCGGTGGTGGTGATTAGCATGATCTCATGGTAGAAGGATTTAGGTTACTATGTATCTAAAGCTTATAACATTTGAACTATTAAAATGACTTGATCTTTATGCTACGCTTAACTATGGGAGTATGTCCATCACACCATTCTCCTAATGATATGATCTTGTTGTCAATAAAATCTCAATGTTCATGATCAGGAAACCATGATCATCTATCAACCAACAAGCTAGTATTATAAAGAGGCTATACTAGGGACTCTAACAAGTTTGCAAATCACACAAGTATTAATGTTTCTGGCTAATAGAATTATAGCATGGGATGTAAACATTTATCATAAGTATGAACATATGATAATAACCACTTTATTATTTCCTCTTGGGCATTTCTCCAACACTTTCTTGGTTATATATATAATTCCACCATCTTTACTTTGTTCCATGTGGGCTTAACTTGCCTAGTAAATCCTACCATATAATTCTTATGATATTTTGATATTCTTTTGACACTTAATCTAGCTCATATATTTTGGGTGGATCCAATTCTATTCCACCTACTTCTACACGTGGACTTATATTGTTTTCACAGTATGGAATAAGGAAATTCTACATGGTCTTTTTGAATGCTAGGTAAAAGTAGAAGAAACACCAATCCAAATCCATGATTTTATTCAATTTTGAGCCTAATTGAATTCATATGGTCCCATTAAACCATAGTGGACCAATTCACACTATATTGGCCTTTGAATTCAATTAGCCCCATTAATAATGGAAACATGTTTTGACTTGTTGTTTTCTTTTGGCAACAATATCAAGTACCACTTGGAGATAGTTTGTGTTCACCAAACTAGATCCAAGCATAGAGCTTGCATGGCCCATGCATGAGGCTTTTCTTATTCCTCCTTTTGTTTTTCTTTTTCTTTTGGATTCCTAAATATGGTTACATGATAAATTATTTTCAAACTAAGGGACAAATAGAACCAAATACCTTTCCAAACTATCCATCCTACTTTATTCTTGTTTGTTTTTCTTTGTTTTTTTGCTTTGGTTTATTTCAACTAAGATTTTGTAAAGAAATAAAACAAATAAAATTAAAGAGAAGAAATCCTAACTAAGCCCTACCTCTAACCTACCCGAAGACCCATCCCATCGGATTTACCTACACCTTCTAATCCTAAGTCCTAGCCCAGCTGCTCACCTCCTTTCCTCCCTAGCTGCCGCAACCAGACCCGGTGGACACCAAGTTAAGGCATCTCCACCGGCTCGACCCATTTCGTCTGAGCGTGTCTGAAATCATCCGCGCGAACGCGTGGGACATGCGCGGAGCCCAGCGTCCCGACCCATCCGGACAAGCGCATCTTTCTCGACCCATCCATGCATCTAATCTAAGCCTCGGTTGCGTTGTTCCGAACACGCGCTTGTTCGATTATGTCCTCCCTTTATTTTTGGCGGTCCCTCTCGCCAATGGCAAAGAAACCACACCACTTCTCCCTCCAAAAAACCTCTCCCAAATTTCCACTGGCAGGAGTAGGAGGGAAGGCGATGTATCCTGCCGCCATGGTTGATGTTGCGCCCTTCGGCGTTCCCGCCACCAAGAAGCGTGACCGGCCGAAGAAGCCCATAAAGGACCAGACACCAGAGGAGCAGAAGATCGAGTCGGACAAGCGTGCTGGCCAACGGGTAGCAGCGAGAAATCGACGTGTCACTGCTAGGCTCGAGATGAAGCGCCAGGAGGAGAAGGATCGCTTCCTCGCCACCCAGAATAGGATCGACACCAACGAGCTGGCAGTGAATGCCGCCAAGCACGCCGTTGATGTCTACGCACTTCTATCCTTGTAGACAATTGTTGGGCCTCCAAGTGCAGAGGTTTGTAGAACAGAAACAAGTTTCCCTTAAGTGGATCACCCAAGGTTTATCAAACTCAGGGAGGAAGTGGTCAAAGGTATTCCCTCTCAAGCAAAACTGCAATCAAGATACAAGAATTCTCTTGTGTCCCCAACACACCCAATACACACGTCAGGTGTATAGGTTCACTACTTCGGTGAAGAGATAGTGAAATACAAGTGGTAACGGTGCCAGAAAATAGCTTTGATGGAGCTTGACGTGGAGGAAAGGACTAAAGGCAAACAGATGGAAGCAAGCAAACATGCAACAGATATAGTTGTAAACGGTGTTTCAATGTTTAGAAACAAGGCCTAGGGATCATACTTTCACTAGTGAACACTCTCAATAAATATATTCTCTTCATGATACTACTCTTAACTACTCTCTAGTTGGACACTCTAATCCATGGTAGGGCTATAACAGCACTCCTCAAAGTCCGCCTTCCCCATCTAGAAACTCCACACTGTCACCTTGAGCGCTAGATGGTTCCAACAAACACCACAATTTAATTGAGACAACCAACTCAAAATATAACTCATGAATATATATGTAATCTAGCTTAAGTGCCACACACAGTGCGCACGCTCTCACTTTCACACACGTGGGGAAAAGCATAGATCTATTAAATCACGATGAGTATTTATGTAGAATCTAGCCTAAGTGCCACCATGGCGTGCACACTTTCACTTTCACACACATGGGGAGAGCAGAGATCTATTGAAACACTTGAGTAACAGAGTAGATCTACTTGATTACAAAGCTCATGACCACAACAAGATCATATATAGACAGAGAGAGAGGAACACATAGCTACCGGTAGAGCCCTTAGCCTGGAGGAAGAACTACTCCCTCCTCATCATGGGAATCAGCAACGGCGATGGAGATCGATGGAGATGGCTCCGGGGGCACTTCCCCATCCCGGCGGGGTGCCGGAACAGAGACTTTCTGTTCCCCGAATCTCCCCTTCGGTGGAGGTGGCGCTGCGGAACTTTTCATGGCTTTTTGGTCGATGATTTAGGTTTTCTGAGTCGGGGGCTTCTTATAGGCGAAGGAGGCAAGGTCGATGGAGGGCCAGGGGACCCACATCCCCTGTGAGCGCGGCTAGGGTGGGCCCCGCACCCACCTAGGGTGTGGACACCCTGGTGTCCTCCTCCGTCTCGTCTTTGATTTTCCGTATCGCTTAGGGAAAAATATGAACTTTGCCTTTTGTCTCATCCAATTCCGAGAATATTCATTTTTTAGCTTTGTGAAACAAAAAACAACAGAAAACAGGCAACTGGCACTGTGGCCTCTTGTCAATAGGTTAGTTCCAGAAAGTGTATAAAAATACCTCAAAGTGTAGACAAAACATAACCAAGTTGATACTAAACAAGCATGGAGCATCAAAAATTATAGATACGTTTACGACGTATCAAGCATCCCCAAGCTTAACTCCTGCTCATCCTCGAGTAGGTAAGTGATAAAAATAATAATTTTTTAGGTGACATGCACCATCAAAATCAAGATCAAACCATTTGCAAGCATTGAAAGCTGGGATTAAAGAACTCTAAACACGAGCATGAAAGATGAAGTTCTAACAATAAGACATAGCAACTATGTTGCAACATGAAAAGATACAAACAAAGATTCATGAATAACAACACATTGAGAGACGTTTGTTTGTTTCACATACAGAAAACATGGCATAGTGGCATTCAGCTTGTCCCTCATGGAGTAGCAAATAAATGCATATGACACCTTCAAAGTTCATAAGAGTGACTAGATGCAAATAGATCATGAGCAAGTAATATCAACAATATGCATCAATCAATAAGTTTTGTGACAATGCACATAGAACTAAGAATGGCAACTATGCTATCTTAACTGGTGCCTAAGGATAGAAGGTGGAGACTCAATATAATAGTGGAAGAAAGGCCCTTCATAAAAGGTAAGCAGGGATTTCGAGTCTTAAAAAGAGCTTCCAAAAATTATGGTACTTGTTAGCTTTCATCTCTCATTGCCCGTATTATAAGCATCTTGAAGTGATTAAGGTTAAAGTGAACAAACTATGGAGTATATGCTTGACAAAGTATAAGTTGGCAATCTCATGTCCCTTGAATATGAGGGACGCTCCTCATGCTACTCAACTTTAGTCACCTGTAAGTTCTTGTCATAGTAAGTACATGTGTATCATAAAGAACCGCTAACGGGGTACCCCTTGCACATTATAGGGGGGATGACCCCAGGTATGGTCAAGATACTGGAAAGAAGGAAGGAACCTTTCTTACCATATGCCGGGTTATAAGGTTATTCGGCCGAATTATGCAAGGGTCGGCCAAATAAGGCATGGCTTAACCAGAGTCAAGCGATTAATACCTTACTCGGCCGACATATGAGCTAAGTCGGCCGAATAAGGTTGATCATCTCATACGCAGGTAAAGGTCGAGCCGAGTTACCCGAGGCGAGGCCAAGTAACGGGAAGCTTGCAGAAGAAGGAGACAGATCCCAAAGTCAAACCCTAGCTACTAACTAGGAGGAATCTGCATAGAGCCAAGCGCTAGAGATAAATAGCAGAGCCGCAGAGGGGTAGACAGGTGTCATGGAGGTGACAGTGGGGAAGCCCGAGGCTCACATGTGGGGGTCCTGGGTCTTTGCCGTCAATAGAAGGGCGACATGGAAAGAGGTCCGCCGAGTTACCACTTTGGGACAAGCATATTCCAAGAATATGCTTGTCCATGTCAGCCCTAGAAGGAACCAAGGGATCCCTTTATAAGGAGGGGCACGGCATCCTGGAGAGGGGATCGACTGATTTTCTCACAAGAGCGCTCATGTTGTAATCTTCTTCCTCCTCTCTCTGATACTACTCAAGGAGAAATTGTAGCTTGATTGAGGAGAAACAAAGATCTGTGTTCTAGCTAGTTGTGTGTAGAAATCACTACACCTTCCCTCCCTAGATCCCACTAGCATCCATTGGCCCCATACTTTAGCATACCCATGGCATCTGCCGTGCCACCACCACGACAGTTGGCGCCCACCATGGGGCCAGTAGCGGTGCTAGCTTGAGTCAAGATCCAGACGGAAAACTTCATCGATATTAGCGAGCGGGTGGTCTCTGGATTAGTCCAGAGATTTGACATCTGGGACTATGTCAGGGACAACGCTGGCAGTTTCAGGAGGAGGGCACCCCCGTGCAATGGCGTCTTCATCAAACTGGGCGCTCACAAGATCTACGTCGGCATCGACACTTCCTGTGTCTATCCGCGCCGAGTCATCATCGCAGGAGATCCTCCCCTCAATGCTTCCAGCGGTCAGCGTGGCACTCGCCGCGCGGGCAGCGTTGAGGTGATGATGACAGCTTTTGCACCAACAGCAGGGGCAGGTGCTAGGCCAAGCAAAGACCCGACGGCAGGAGGACAGGTTGCCGCAAAGCAAGCAGCTCCAAAGCCAACAGCAGCAAATCCTCCGGTAACCAGGGCAGCCGAGGTGCAGGAGATAACTCCAAAAGCAACAAGGGTAAGGTGGCCACCTCTGGAGAGGCCAAAGAATATCGTGCAGGGAGCTATAGATAACTTAACTACACCTGTAGCGCCGATAGTTGACCTGGCAAACGCACAGGCAGAGTTAGAAGAAACTAGATTGAAAATGTTAGAGGAGGCAAAAAAGGTGTCGGCTTTGCAAGAGTCCTTTAATAGGACTTTGCGAGAATATGCCAGGGCAAACAAGCTAGATACGGCCCCTGACCGAGTAGATGATCTGAGATTAATAGGAAAGAACCTCATGAATGATATCAACAAAGATCATGAGGCTCAACCAGATGATTCAGTTGACCCAGGTTTGCCGAAGTATAGTACCCGGCAAAGAACCTCGGGGCAGCAAATGCGGCATCCCTAGAATTGGAAGGACTAACCGGGGAAGCCCGGCAAAAGCAGCAAGAAAGGGTAAACGAGCTGGTACGCATCATGAAACATCAAAATGAGGAGATGCTTAGGGCTAACCCGGCAAAGCCGGGAGCTTCCTGCATGGTTCATTCGGTAGGGGCCTCCCCCGCATTATCAGCGGCGGCAGCATCTTCCCCCAGAAACAATACACGGAAGGATAAGGCAGTAACTTCGGGAAAGATAAACAAGCAAATTGTCCCGTATGACCCGGCAGTGGCCGGGAAAGTCAATGAACATAGGGGCAATGGAAGCCAAGGTAATAGCGGGGACAGAAACCCTGGCCGGGGCAACAGGGAGCAGGAGAATCTCGGAACAGGGAACCCAGAGAACAATAACCCGGCAGAAGGAAGGAGGTACCAACCACAAAATCATCAGCCGAGGCATGAACCTCGGCAAGATTGAGAAGCAAGACAAGCCCCGCATAACCGAGCAAATGACAGATATAATGACAGATATTCGGCCATGGAAAATGCAGAGCATGGTGGGCAAAATAATTATGAAATGCAGGAAAGGATTATTTATAGAAACTTGCCGTCAGCAGATGCGAGGTTGAAGCTGGACAGGCTATATCGGTCCGAGTTATTAGAAGAGAAAGGCCCTCCTGGCCCGGCATGTTTTGGACCTAGGATTATGGGCAAACCGCCCGTACAAAACTTCCAGTTAGCGAGAGGCACGAAAACATACAATGGAAGTACAAAACCACAACATTGGCTGATTGATTATGCCACGAAAGTATAAATAGCGGGAGGAAATTTGAGATGGGCAGTAAGATACGTGCCCCAGATGCTGGAAGGACCAACCAGAGTTCGGCTAAATAACTTGCCAGTGGGTAGTATCAACTACTAGTTGGAATTTGAGGAAATGTTCGTCAGTAACTTCACCAGCACATATAAGAGGCCAAACAGGCCACAACAGCTGGCAATGTGCAAGCAGAAACCGAATGAAACTGATAGAGAGTTCTTAACTCGGTGGTGTAACCTCAGAAATTCGTGTGAAGGAGTTATAGAATCTCAAGCAATAGCCTGGTTCGCTCAAGGATGCAGATATGCAAGTGTGTTGTGGCAGAGGCTGCAGAGAGATATGCCCACTATGTTGGCAGAAACCATCAGAATAGCAGATTCATATGCATTGGGTGATCCGACTCAACCTGAGCTTTTGTCGGTATAACAACGTGAACAGCAAGATCATTACGCCCGGGATGGTGCCGGATCATCACGACGCAATGAATACCGATGAAGAAGAAGGGAGGAGAGGACGGATTGCAGATACCATTCAAATTAAGTTGCAACGGTCATGTAGGATCAGCCGGGTCATGGAAGAAATCAACGTCAGAAAAATGGTCCTCAGCAAGGGACACCGTGAAACGATGGGAAGAAACAATGGATGTAACAGCCCAAGTTTGTAACATATGTAATTAGTATTTAAGTATTGCATGCATCTGTTTAAATCAATAAAATGTTTGCATGTGATCAAGTGTGTTGAATTAAATGCAAATCCAAAACCGTAATTTCCCCCTCTCTTTGAAACCACATTCAAATAGTTTTGAATTTTGAAATGACAAAATGTTTGGAGCCCAAAAGGATTAATAGGACCCCTGCAATATTTCAAATATTTTTAACAAAGTCTTGTATTTTTTTGAATTATTAAAAACAGATTCAAATGAAATTAGAAAGAGAAAATAGTAAACAGAAAAAGAAAAGGGGGGTTTTGTTAAAAAAAATAGGCAGCAAGAGCTAATGGGCCGTGGCCCGTCCCTCTTTCCTTTCCCTGCCGCTCGCGTGCGCAAGCCAGCGGCCCAAGCCAGCCCACGCAGCCCGATACCCCTTCGATTCCTTTTCTCCTTTCTTCTTCCTCGCCAGAAGGACGCCGACGAAGCACCTGCGTGTCCTGCCACCGGCCGTTGATTCCCCGTGCGCTACGATGCCCGTCGCCGCGCCTGGACGTGAGGATAAGAACGCCCTCGCCCAGCTACCTCTCCCCATACCAGTTTCCCCTCCCCTCGCTTCCTCTGTTGGATTTCCCCTTCCAGCCAAACCCTAGCCCGACATGGCCGCCGGCTAGCCGCCGTCTCCGGCCTCCCCTCGCCCATCCGACACCGCCGCGAGCTCCGCCTGGATGCGAGCATCCTCCTCCCCGAAGGAATCGGGCTGGGACGCCCCCGATAGACCGCATCGATCCCATCTTCTTCAACACCGACGAGGTCCGCCGAGCACCTCGCCGTCGATCCCGGCCTCGCCTGGCTTCCCCGACCCTCCTTCTAGCACCGTGGTGAGCCACTGGTGCTCAACGCACCCTATGCCTGCTCTCTAGCCTCTTGTAGCCATCGCGCGTCGTCGATCTACAAGCGCCGCCGCTGCCGCTCGTCGTTGACCAAGCTCCGGTGACCCAAAATCAGTAGCGCCGCCACCGTTGGGTTCGCCTTGTTGCGCTGGTTCGAGTAGACTAGGCCCCTCAGTCCCGCGCTCCCTCCCTCGCCGTCTCCGGCAACCATCTGGTGGTGGTCGTCGTGCTGACGTCACCCCGACGTGGCCTGGGTCCCCTTTGACCGCTGACCGCCAATGTGGCTGTTGAGGTGGCCTCGGGCCCCTCTGCCAGTCTCACTGGCTAGGGTTAGCTGTGTGTAAAAAGTATCTAACTCCTGTGCTGACGTCAGCCTGATGCAATAATTCAATTTAAATTGTTTTATTAATTTTAGAAAAGGTTTAAATATTGTAAAATGAATAACTAATTATCTATAAGTAAGAAAAATACAAATGATATATCAAAATGTTCAGAAAAATGAGTTCTACATATTTACACTATAATCATGCATTGTTAACTAACTTTCATGACAAGTTTAAATAGAATAACAAATTCAACCCCACAGGTGATTCCGAGGATCCTTCTGTTCTAGGGTTTGGACCTCTCGGACCCCATTTAAAATGACCAAACATGTTCTAGGGTTCATTTCAACACTATTTAACTTGTCATATCATCCATATTGTTTGAGCATTGCGCATGCCATGTATTGAATGTTGGTTTCCCTTTTTCCGGTATTTGGTTCTTCGCGAATAGGAACCGAACCCGAAGCTGAAGTCAACAACACCGAAGATCCATACTTGTCTACTGACGGACAAGGCAAGCATAGCCTCTCATTCTGAACCTATGTTTTACGAAGTATATTACTTTCTCGCTATGATGCACATGATTCTAATGTGGTCTTTTGTCAGTAGCTAGGGTTACCTATCTGCTGCACAGTTTCCCTTTGTAGCCTTATACTCCTGATCCACTGCTCCTAGCATACCTAGGTTTGGCCATGCATAGTTACAACGTCTGATCTATCCAAATGATGAACCAGAGATGCCAAGGAAGGTAGTGAGGTAGGAGATGGTGACATCATCGAAGGAGTTAATTAAATATGCTAAGGCTTGTATGGGAGGCCATGTTGGTTGTGGTTTTTGTAGTCCCATGCTCGTCACCACTAGGAACTGAGTTCTTACCTTTGGAACCAAGACAAGCGTATAGCCACACGGGGCCTGGACAACCCCTCGGTTGACTAACTTGCTGTAGAGGTCCCAACCTTTAATAAGGTAGAGATCCCTGTGTTTACAATGCTAGTCCCTGGATCAATATCTAGCATCCACAGTTAAGATGTAATATCAAGAAACAAAGGTCATAATACAACTTTATAACCAGGAATAAAATAATTCATTACATCTTACATAGCTCATTTGGCTATCACATTACAATGCAGCAGAAATTACTATAGCATGGAGTCCTTCATCTTCAAAGTGCGACAGACAATCATGTTGGTTGTAGACTTGTAATCCTAATCAACACACTTCACTAACATCAAACAAACCTGCAACATAATAAGTTACAGCCACAAGGGTCAATATACTTGAATAGTATTGGCAAGTGATACTATGGTCGTATAGTGGAGTCTATCATCTATATGCATTTGGCTAAGTGGAGCTTAGGCTTGCTTTTCTCAAAATAGATATTCCTTATCATTTGAAAACACTAAGTTTTTATTTGTCAAAATGACCCAAGGCATCTACCAATCATTGATTGAATATCCTTTACCCTTGTTCAACCACAAGTTTTTAACTTAGAAATTGGGATGAGGAGATTCTTGATAGCTTCCATGTCTTGATGCTCAAATTGTCCATTGCCGGGGACATGGCTAAGTACTTAGATTTTTCCTTCTGCAGAAGTGGTGCACTTTCCCCACAAGACTCGACATGCATCGAGACAAGATCTTTCAGAAGCCTTCCTTAGACCAAAATGGACGCGTTCCCAAACCTATCATCCCCTACCACCAACTGTCCATTTGGCTAAGTTATTGCAACCTATATGATCTAGGCAGAGCCCATAATTCCAAGTGGCTGCACTTGAAGCTTCTCAACATTTGACATCTCAAATCTCTTTGTTCCTGGGTGGCATTCCACAAGTGTTATACACAAGGTTCACCAGTCCCCTGGCCTTGTGTGACCACTCAACATAAATCCATCCTTTCCATTCCACCCAGGTATTTCATTCACTTAGTAGTTTTATTAAGCAAAAACATAAGTCAAAAGACTAAGCAAAAATCCATAGCATGCATATATAAACCACCCTTATTTGCTACTAGCTAGGCTAAGCATGATAGTAGTAGGAATCTTAACTTAGGGAAAATTCTACTAAGGCATCAACTACTAGGATTTCCATGGCATAGTTAACACTTAGAAAATTCATGCAAGTCCTACTTGGAAATATCACTAATGCATAGTGAAAATAATGGGACAAAAGTATGAAGTACCACTTTCCTTTTTGGTAGAGATTATAAGTTCACTCCTTGATCTTGCCATAGTCACACTCTTTAAATTTCACTACAATTCAATCAAGGCACCAATTCAATCTACCATTCAAGCAATTCATCACATAGAATAATAAAAACAAAGCAATACATGCAAGCATGCCAAAGATTGTTTTATTTGGAAAAGTTTCTAATAGGTTATAAACATTTCAAAACACCTATTGGTCATTTATAAAAAGTGGCAAAACCATTTGATATTAAGTTAGTGAAAAATGGCACTTTAAATCATTTTTGTTTCGTTAGAACTAATTTTTATCAAAGCAATACTTTCTAGTGTTTGACAAATATATTTTTGAACACAAACGTTAGTGTTTTATGGTCAAGTGTTTATTATTAAAACCATTTGCAAAAGGTTTTACTTATAAACCATTTTTATACCAAAGCAATATTTTATTTGTTAAAAATGCCTTTAAATAAAGTAATAATTTTTCTAGGGTTCACCAAATATATTTTTAAATCATAAAACTTGGTGTTTAGGGTCAAAGAGTTTAATTCCAACCATTTTCAAAAGGTTTTACTAAAAAAGCATTTTTAAAACATAATCAATATTTTTATTTCACTAGAAATGCTTTAATTCAAAGATTTATTCCTTAGCATCACAAAATATGTTTTTAAATCCAAAAGTTGGTTTCTATGGTCAGTAGGTTCAAAAAAATCCATTTACCAAATAGTTTATCCTAAAACCATTTCTAGAATAATTTTTATATTCAAATTATGCCTACACAAGTTTCTACAAAACACCTAATTTTACAGAAGCAAAACATTGAACAAAGGGCATGGTTGGAAAGTTTTCTTCTTGCTGGTTCTATTGATATAAAATTTGCAAAATTTGGACGTGTGGATCAAAAGTTATGAATTTTTCCAAATCCAACATCTAATAGACATGTTTTCTGTTTTTAAAACAAACTCTGGGCCACCTGTCTTGTTCTGATTCGCTGATACCGGTTCGGCAGGATCGATCAGCGTGGAGCGTTCGATTTAAAGTGGATCGTGCGGCACAAATGAGCGTACCAGTTCGATTTAAGTGAATCTATCCTACTCGCTGGATCCAGATCTAACGGTCCTGAGTGGCTTGAACAAATTCTGGCGGCGCTCGACGATGGCTGGCGGCAGCGACGCTTGGCTAACGGCGGTTCCGGCATATAGTAAGCAAGAAAGGGAGAGAGATAGATCACAGTGATCGCAGTGCATTGCTGACGCTCAACTTGCTCGCGGGAAGGCAGGGGGCGCTTGGAGTTGACGGCAATTTCTCGCTGGAGAAGCTTCTGGCGGCGGTGTGCTCGGGTTGTCGTTGTTGGCGACGTTTCGGACCACGCTAAGACAAGACAAAGGTTGTGTTATCTGCGCACGATGTCGGTGATCATGTGTGTATCAATGAGACAGAGAGGGGAAGACGGGGCTTACGGGGAGACATCGTCGGAATCGAAGCAGGTGGTCGCGGTGTACTGTCGATGTTGTTGCCAAGCTTCTGAGGTTTGCGCGGGAGAGTGGGAGACACTGGCAGGTGCGCCTGAGGCTGGATATCAAGCTCGTATAAACTGGGAGGCAAGAGGAGGCGAGGTCTGGCCTGAATTCGCCGGAAAGCTCGTCGGGGTCAGAGGGAGTTGAGGTAAAAATTCGGGTAGCCTAGTGGCTCTCCGGCGATGGGGTGTGAGGTAAATGGAAGAGGGGGAGGAGGCGTTTAGTATGGCGTGATCACAGTGAGTAACAGCCTCTGCCTTAAGGCGAATTAAGGCTACGAAAATCAAGCCAGAAACTGGCGAGGGAGGGAGGAACTGGTCGTGGCGGGTGAGGAAGACGGTCTGGCAGGTGGGGTTCAGTGCCGAGAGAGAGTGTCTTGGATGGGGTCGGGAGTCGGTGACTCTGTTGGTGAGTTACTGAGTGATAAAACGCTTCGCTTGGGGTGGGTTATTTGCTGGGCCTGCTGGGCTTAGTTGGGCTGGGCTGTTTCTTTTATTTTTTTCTTCTTCTAATTTCTTTTTCTTTTCTGTTTCATTTTTCTGATTTGAATTTATTTCAAATGATTTCAAACGTCTTTTTAATTCAAATCTTTTCCAATTATTCAGTATGTTTTTATACTGTTTTAAACATGGATTTAAAGTCCATTTTTAGAATATTTATTTCATTTACACATGTTTTTTCTATTTATTTAAATAGACAATTGTTTCTATTCAAACAAGATTTAATTATATTTTCAAACTCTTTATTTCCATTCTGATTTTCACTAAACCTTTTTCAGTAGATTTTATTTATTTAATAGGATGTTAAATACTTAACTTTGAATTATTTGAAATATTTTTAATATTATTTATTAATCATTTAAATTAGGCAAATGCTTTTATTTAAATCAAATATGGTTTTAATTCCATATAAATTTTTATTCAAATAATTCTTTGATTCCATTTAAGTCAAGCAAATAACTTTTTAATCCACTTTGGGAAATTCCCATTTATTATCTTCACATTATTTAATTAATCATTTCTATTAGGGATTTTATCTTTATTCAAATATAATTAGAATATGGTTTAATCCTATATGTTATTATTTGAATATTCTATATCCATTTATTTTCTTTGGATTTGGATTATATTTATTCCATTTGTTTATGGATTTGGCCAAGATTTAATTTGGCTTTTGAATATTCCTTGTTTATTTATTTCTTCCTTTTGCCTTATTAAATCCATATCTTTTTATTTATCGATCCAAAATTGGTGATTCCGATTTGTATAATTTTTATTTAATATGTGTTTATCCTTTTAAATCTCTTTAGGATTATTTTGCTCACCATTTGGTATGGATTTGATATAGAAGCTTTTATTAGCTTTGGAAGTTATTTCCCTTTAACTTACTAAATTCATAAGTTTTTAGTCATGGTTCCAAATTGAATGAAATCAATTTCTATGGTTTTATAATATTTTTATTTATCATTTTTGATCATTTATAAATGTTTGTTGATAAATTTTTATATGGAACAATTCCGTAGTCTTTGAGAGATCTTGGAAATGTTTTATTCCATTAGGGTTTTTAGAGTTTTGGTTTTCCAAATTGAATGAAATCAATTTCTATGGTTTTATAATATTTTTATTTATCATTTTTTATCATTTATAAATGTTTGTTGATAAATTTTTATATGGAACAGTTCCGTAGTATTTGAGAGATCTTGTAAATGTTTTATTCCATTAGGGTTTTTAGAGTTTTGGTTTAACTTTTCCAAGTGTTCAAATTTCAAGATACATTATTTGATGAATGCATTTAACTTATTAAAATTATTGGATTTCATTTTATTCAAATTTTGTTCAAGATGGGTTTTAATGTTTCCATTTGAAATCAAAAAGTTTCTTTTCACCCTAAATTTCAACAATTATTTATTTTTCACATTTCAAAATTTGGAAAATTTTGGGATGTGAAAGGCTACCACCCTTAAAAGAAATCTCGTCCCGAGATTTGGGAAGGCTAGAGATTACAAGTTGGATTCAAAACAACTAGGGTACTACCACCCTTAAAAGTTCTCCACTAGATTTCATCTTGGCTTGCTTGGGATCTTGATGGAACTTTTCTGGACAGACATCTGCATAGTGTCCTTTATTTCCACACTTGAAACATGTGAAAAGGCTGAGATCCTTCATAGGCTTGTTTGTCTTATACTTCATCTTTTCTGGACAATTGCTTGCATAATGTCCTTGGTCACCACAATTGTAACATGTGACAAGGTTGAGTTCTTCACGTATCTTCTGTGGACAAGTTGATATATAATGGCCTAGCTCTTTGCAGTTGTTGCACCACACTTGGCTAATTTCCTTATTCTTCTTTTTCTTGGGTTTCTCCAAAGCTCGGAGTTCCTCTAGTTCATGGTCTTCATATCTCACCTCAAAGGTGGGAAAGTCTCCTCGGTTCCTTAATCGATTCCTTGGATAATACCTATGTGTCCTCTTTTGTCCATCAAGGTGATTCCTAGTGTATAGAGGTGCAATCTGAGATTTGCTTTTGCTTTCATCGTTCTTGATAGAAGTTGTTTCCTCATGGGGTTTTCCATACTTTTGATGCATTCCACCTTGTTTCCTTTGTTGAACTATAGGATAGATGGGGCATTGGATAGGGACATGATTATTTCCTTCACATAGGAAACAAGTCACTTGATATGTGGGGCATTGTTTAGTTGGATGTTTCTCTTCACAATTAGGGCATTGATCTTCATGCTCTTTGGAAGTGTGATCCATGTCTCCACAAATATTGCAAGCTTGAGTTCCTTCTATAATATCAACCTTGACATCCTTGTTGTCACAATCTCCTTGGGAAGAGTTGCTTATCATGTTGATCATTCGATTGGTCATCCTATGCAACAATTGGGGTTGGGTTTCCAAAAACTTTTGCAAGGTTGGGTCTAATTCATTGTTGTTGGCTAAAAACTGAGTTGTCATCTGATTCAACTAGGTTTGGTTTGCTAGTAGTTGCTCTCTCATGTGCATCTCTTGGTTGTTGGTGTCACCATTCTTGACGTTGGAGTTTCTTGGAGAAGTCATCTGTTTGGGTTGGATTGGGATTAGAATAGGCAAAAGATTTCTAAGGAAGAATTCTAATCACACAAATCACAATTTACAGAAGCAATGTGCAAGCAATCAAAAAAACATTCCACTCAAACAACAAGGTTCAATCACATTTTAGGCATCAAAATATTTTTGCTACACCACATAAGTTGGTGAGTTTGATTTAAACTAAACACTAATATGGTGGTCCAACTATATGGTTTTCTTGAGGTCATTCCATTCTTCTTAGTTGTTCCTTCTTGTACAAGATCATTGTATCCTTGGAGAAATTCTTGTATCTTGGTCACAAACTTCAAAGGTGGTGATGGTTTCTTCTAAGTTGTGTTTCCTTAGTCTTCAAGTCTTGAATATTATTCTTGTCTCACTTGTAGTCCTTAGTGATGTCCAAGTTGAAGTCCTTGGTGCTGTTGTAGTTGAAGTCATTTGAGTTGGTGAAGTCCTTTGCTCATGTTGTAGTCTTGTCCATCAAGTTTGAAAAGGAAGAGATGTAGAATCAAAACCAAAATGTTTGAGAAAAGAGTTTACAAGATTGTTTGTAAATAAGTTTGAACAAATACAACTCCTATTTTTCTAAGGGTTTTTTTCAAATCCTAGGGTTACAAATCCTACAGGCAACACAGTGCTCTGATACCATCTGTAGAGCTCCCAACCTTTAATAAGGTAGAGATCCCTGTGTTTACAATGCTAGTCCCTAGATCAATAGCTAGCATCCACAGTTAAGATGTAATATCAAGAAACAAAGGTAATAATACAAATTTATAACCAGGAATAAAATAATTCGTTACATCTTGCATAGCTCATTTGGCTATCACATTACAATGCAGCAAAAATAACTATAGCATGGAGTCCTTCATCTTCAAAGTGCCACCGGCAATCATGTTGGTTGTAGACTTGTAATCCTAATCAACACACTTCACTAACATCAAACAAACCTGCAACATAATAAGTTACAGCCACAAGGGTCAATACACTTGAATTGTATTGGCAAGTGATACTATGGTTGTATAGTGGAGTCTATCATCTATATGCATTTGGCTAAGTGGAGCTTAGGCTTGCTTTGCTAAAAATATATTTTCCTTATCATTTGAAAACACTAAGTTTTTATTTGTCAAAATCACCCAAGGCATCTACCAATCATTGATTGAAGATCCTTTACCCTTGTTCAACCACAAGTTTTTAACTTAGAAATTGGGATGAGGAGATTCTTGATAGCTTGATGCTCAAATTGTCCATTGCCGGGGACATGGCTAAGTACTTAGATTTTTCCTTCTGCAGAAGTGGTGCACTTTCCCCACAAGACTCGACATGCATCGAGACAAGATCTTTCAGAATCCTTCCTTAGACCAAAATGGACGCGTTCCCAAACCTATCTTCCCCTACCACCAACTGTCTATTTGGCTAAGTTATTGCAACCTTTATGATCTAGGCAGAGCCCATAATTCCAAGTGGCTGCACTTGAAGCTTCTCAACATTTGACATCTCAAATCACTTTGTTCCTAGGTGGCATTCCACAAGTTTGATACACAAGGTTCACCAGTCCCCTGGCCTTGTGTAACCACTCAACATAAATCCATCCTTTCCATTCCACCCAGGTATTTCATTCACTTAGTAGTTTTATTAAGCAAAAACATAAGTCAAAATACTTAGCAAAAATTCCATAGCATGTATATATAAACCACCCTTGTTTGCTACTAGCTAGGCTAAGCATGATATTAGTAGGAATCTTAACTTAAGGAAAATTCTACTAAGGCATCAACTACTAGGATTTCCATGGCATAGTTAACACTTAGAAAATTCATGCAAGTCCTACTTGGAAATATCACTAATGCATAGTGAAAATAATGGGACAAAAGTATGAAGTACCACTTTCCTTTTTGGTAGAGATTATAAGTTCACTCCTTGATCTTGCAATAGTCACACTCTTCAAATTTCACTACAATTCAATCAAGGCACAAATTCAATCTACCATTCAAGGAACTCATCACATAGAATAATAAAAACAAAGCAATGCATGCAAGCATGCCAAAGATTGTTTTATTTGGAAATGTGGTTTCTAATAGGTTATAGACATTTTAAAACACCTAGTGGTCATTTATAAAAAGTGGCAAAACCATTTGATATTAAGTTAGTGAAAAATGGCCACTTTAAATCATTTTTGTTTTGTTAGAAATGATTTTTATCAAAGCAATAATTTCTAGTGTTTGACAAATATATATTTAAACACAAATGTTAGTGTTTTATGGTCAAGTGTTTAGTACTAAAACCATTGCAAAAGGTTTTACTTATAAACATTTTTATACCAAAGCAATATTTTATTTGTTAGAAATGCCTTTAAACAAAGTAATAATTTTTCTAGGGTTCACTAAATATATTTTTAAATCATAAAACTTGGTGTTTAGGGTCAGAGAGTTTAATTCTAACCATTTTCAAAAGGTTTTACTCAAAAAGCATTTTTAAAACATAATCAATATTTTTATTTTACTAGAAATGCTTTAATTCAAAGATTTATTCCTTAGCATCACAAAATATGTTTTGAAATCCAAAAGTTGGTTTCTATGGTCAGTAGGTTCAAAACAATCCATTTACCAAAGATCTTACCCTAAAAACATTTCTAGAATAATTTTTATATTCAAATTATGCCTACACAAGTTTCTACAAAAACAACTAATTTTACAGAAGCAAAACATTGAACAAAGGGCATGGTTGGAAAGGTTTCTTCTTGCTGATTCTATTTATATAAAATTTTAAAAATTTGGATGTGTGGATCAAAAGTTATGAATTTTTCCAAATCCAACATCTAATAGACATGTTTTCTGTTTTTAAAACAAACTCCGGGCCACGAGTCTTGTTCTGATTCGCTGATATCGGTTCAGCAGGATCGATCAGCGTGGAGTGTTGGATTTAAAGTGGATCGTGCAGCACAGATGAGCGTACCGGTTCGATTTAAGTGAATCTATCCTACTCGCTAGATCCAGATCTAACGGTCCTTGGAGAAGCTTCTGGCAGCGGAGTGCTTGGAGTTGACGGCAATATCTCGCCGAAGAAGCTTGGAGTTGACGGCAATATCTCGCCGGAGAAGCTTCTGGCAGCGGAGTGCTCGCGCTGTCGTTGTTGGCGATGTTTCGGACCGCGCTAAGACAAGACAAAGGTTGCGTTAGCTGCACATGAGGTCGGTGATCATGTGTGTATCAACGAGAGGGAGAGGGGAAGACGGGGCTTACGGGGAGACGTCGCCAGAATCGAAGAAGGTGGTGGCGGTGTATTGTCGATGTTGTTGCCGAGCTTCTGAGGTTTGCGTGGGCGAGTGGGAGACACTGGAAGGTGCGCCTGAGGCTGGAGATCAAGCTCGTAGAAACTGGGAGGCAAGAGGAGGCGAGGTCTGGCCTGAATTTGCCGGGAAGCTCGTCGGGGTCAGAGGGAGTTGAGGTCAAAATTCGGGCAGCCTAGTGGCTCTCTGGCGACGGGGTGTGAGGGAAATGGAAGAGGGGGCGGAGGCGTTTAGTAGGGCGTGATCACGATGAGTAACGGCCTCTGCGTTAAGGCGAATTAAAGCTGGGAAAATCAAGCCAGAAACCGGCGAGGGAGGGAGGAACTGGTCATGGCGGGTGAGGAAGACAGTGGCGGTGGGGGTTCAGTGATCGTGAGAGAGAGTGTGTGCGTGGAGTCGGGAGTCGGTGATCATGGGTGAGTTGTTGAATGATAAAGCAACGCTTCGAGGTGGGTTAGTTCTTTGGGCTTGGGCTTAGCTGGGTTGGGCTGTTTCTTTTATTTTTTTCTTCTTCTGATTTCTTTTTCTTTTCTATTTTTATTTTTCTGATTTTAATTTGTTTCAAATGATTTCAAACCTCTTTTTAATTCAAATATTTTCCAATTATTCAGTATGTTTTTATACTGTTTTAAACATGTATTTAAAGTCCATTTTTAGAATATTTATTTCATTTACACATGTTTTTTCTATTTATTTAAATAGACAATTGTTTTTATTCAAACAAGATTTCATTATATTTTCAAACTCTTTATTTCCATTCTGATTTTCACTAAACCTTTTTCAGTAGATTTTATTTATTTAATAGGATGTTAAATACTTCACTTTTAATTATTTGAAATATTTTTAATATGATTTATTAATCATTTAAATTGGGCAAATGCTTTTATTTAAATCAAATATGGTTTTAATTCCATATAAATTTTTATTCGAATGATTCTTTGATTCCATTTAAGTCAAGTAAATAACTTTTTAATCCACTATGGGAAATTCCCATTTATTATCTTCACATGATTTAATTAATCATTTCTATTAGGGATTTTATATTTATTCAAATATAATTAGAATATGGTTTAATCCTATATGTTATTATTTTAATATTCTATATCCATTTATTTTATTTTGATTTGGATTATCTTTATTCCATCTGTTTATGGATTTGGCCAAGATTTAATTTGGCTTTTAAATATTCCTTGTTTATTTATTTCTTCCTTTGCCTTATTAAATCCATATCTTTTTATTTATAGATCCAAAATTGGTGATTCCAATTTGTACAATTTTTATTTAATATTTGTTTATACTTTTAAATATCTTTAGGATTATTTTGCTCACCATTTGGTATGGATTTTAGATAGAAGCTTTTATTAGCTTTGGAAATTATTTCCTTTTAACTTATTAAATTCATAAGTTTTTATTCATGGTTCCAAATCGAATGAAATTAATTTCTATGGTTTTATAATATTTTTATTTATCATTTTTGATCATTTATACATGTTTGTTGATAAATTTTTATATGGAACAATTCCATAGTCTTTGAGAGATCTTGGAAATGTTTTATTCCATTAGGGTTTTTAGAGTTTTGGTTTAACTTTTCCAAGTGTTAAAATTTCAAGATACATTATTTGATGAATGCATTTCACTTGATTGAAATTTATTGGATTTTGTTTTATTCAAATTTTATTCAAGATGGGTTTTAATGTTTCCATTTGAAATCAAAAAGTTTCTTTTCACCCAAAATTTTAACAATTATTTATTTTATTTATTTATTTTTCACATTCAAAATTTCGAAAATTTTGGGATGTGACACTTGCCTAGTAGATTCCATGAGTCACATAGCTCGGGCTTTCCATTTGGCATACGCATTGAAAACATTTTGAAAGAGGGGTGAAGGAGGTGCATCATAACAGGTAGGGAAGCATGGCCGCGGTTGCTTGGGGTCGATGGAGCCCCTGGTGAACCAACCTCGCCTCACATCTTTAAGTACCGACTTCAGGATTTGACCCGTTACGGCGGAACTATACTTATTGCGTGACTCATGGTCTCGGCGAAAGCAAGGTAAAGTTAGTGGTCAACCATCCTCTGTCGGCCTTCTAAGGAAGAGGGCTAATAATATTTGGTGTTAAGAGTCGGTTGGTACGTGTGGGTAAAGTTGTACAACCCTGTAGGGTTAAATATTTTTGAAAATCCATGTTCACAGTTATGAACGACTTGGCGACCGGACTTAAGATTATAGATAACAGTAACCACTATGAAACTTGTTGATCCACGTGTGCTTAAGGATGCTTCCTCTGGGTCGAGGGGGTGATCCTAGATAGGAGGTTCTGATGAAGCTGGTGGTTATCCAGATGTGATGAACAAGATGAAGAAGTCGCTATCTTATCCCTTTTAAAATATTATGAGTAGACGAGCCTCTTCTCTCTCTTGTTTACAAATGAAGATTGCTTTCCGCAAAAGTAAATCCAGAGAAAGCCTTTATAGCCAAAGCATGTAGATACTAGGTTATCTAAGTCTTGCGGAGTACATTCTCATACTCAGCCTTGCGCCATTGTTGTTTTTCTACAGATGATCTAGTTGCGACTGAAGGTGGCTTCTACGTTGACATCGACGAGTAGTTGGGGGTCCCAAGTAGCATCCCGAGGACTATGGGATGGACGTCACTTTTGTTTATGGCCTCTTAGGCCTTTTTCTAAGTGGTTGTGTAGAACAACCTAATTTGCTTTCGATGTGTGATGTAATGTTGGGCCTATGACCTCTGGTTTGTAATAACTCTAATATCTTACACTGTTAAGAGTTTAAACTTATGTTGTTGAATCCCTGTGTTCTGTAATGTTACCGAATCATACTGTGATCTTCCGTGTTTGGAGTTGAACTTATCTTAGATGGTGATCTGAGGTTAGTTTAACCCTAATCCCAGGGGGGTGCTACAGGTTTTGGTATCAGAGCAGGACTGCCTATAGGAAACCCTTTTATTGGTCGATGTTGAGTCTAGAAGTTGACAAAACTATTTGGAAGTTAAAAATTGTTTGCAGAAACTTTGACTAGGATTCTTTTTACTCCTTTTCTGGTGTGTTTCTGATGCTGGAGTTTCCCTTACCCTATTTGATTTTAAAAGGTTTTCATTCCTTGTCTCATATCTCAAAACTTCTAGGATCGTGGTTTTGGGGTTGTTTCTCTAAAGTACTCCGTACTTGGTTGCTATTCTCAGAGTTCCAAGATATCTCATTTTTGCTTGGTGTGTAACATCTTAGCATTCCATCGTCATGGTTTGTAAGTCAGTTGGTTAGTGTATACATTAGTATGCTTTGATACTACCATGCTTGATAAGATGATACGTTTATATCAAGTACTCTCCGTTCATCTTTCCGTCTTGTTCCTTTGAATCCCTTGTCTAACTCTTTTTGTTCTTTCAGGATGGATGATACCTCTCGTGCCCGTACCCGCGCTCATGCTCGTGGTGCTGCAAATGAGGGTGAATCTTCCAACCTTCCTCCACGCTGACAACATGGCCATGTACGAAACCAACCATGCTGACAACATGAGGCTCCTTGAAAGGATTGAGTGTAACACTACTCAACGCCAGAACAATCAAGTTGGTATCAAGGACTTCACATGTCTCACTCCGCCAGTTTTCAGCTATTCCACTGAGCCACTTGATGCGGACTACTGGCTTCTCACTATGGAGCGCAAATGTCAGGTTGGTCATGTTGCTCAAGCTGATTGGGTGACTTTTGGTGCCTATCATCTGGAGGGAGCAGCTAACTCCTGGTGGGAAAACTTCTTGGCTATGTAAGAAGCTCACCATGTTGTTACATGGCAAGAGTTCACTGAAGCCTTCCGAGCTTACCATATTCCAGAGGGTCTGATGGATCAGAAGAGGGAGGAGTTCCTCAAGCTGAAGCAGGGCACTGGTTCCGTGTGTGATTACCAATGCAACTTCAATCGTCTTGCCTGCTATGCTACTGAAGAGGTCTCCACTGATATTAAGAAGCAAGCTATGTTCCGCAAGGGACTTGATCCTAAGGTTCGCCATGATATCCACCTCATGGACTTTGGTAACTTCCAAGGTCTTGTTAACAAGGCTATGAAGGCCGAGAGTGGAAAAGTAGAGTACGAAGAAACTCGTAAGCGTCCTCGGGAGGGGTACAACAAGGCTGGTTCTGGCAATAATAAGTGTCGTGTCTTTGTGCCTTACAGTGCTGTGCCACGTGCTCCTTACACCTCAAGGTCTTCTGGATATGCTCCTCGTCCAAATGCTACTCCAAACAATGCTGGTGGATCAAACTACCCTCCTGCTGGCAATGCATCAGGTTTTATTTGTTTCAATTGTCGCCAGCCTGGCCACTATGCAAAGGAGTGTCCTCAAAATAATGCTGCTGAGAAGGCACCACCACCAAAGAAGAATGATAAGTACCAAGGTGCTGGAAGAGGTCGCCTGAACCATATCTCCGCTGAGGAGGCTCAGGAAGATCGAAGCGTCATAATGGGTATGCTTCGTATCAATCAAATTCCAGCTAAAGTTTTGTTTGATTCTGGAGCATCGCATTCATTCCTGTCACAAGCTTTTGTTCAAATGCATGGGATAAGTTTTGAGGGGTTATCTGTTCCTCTATGGGTTCAATCTCCTGGTTCTAGTTGGCGTTCCACCATGATTAGTCATGGGAATCTAATCGAAGTTGCATTTCAACTTTTCCCCACCTCCCTTATTGCCCTCAAGTCAACTGATATTGACATCATTCTGGGCATGGATTGGTTGACCCGTTATCAAGCCATCCTCGATTGTACAACCAAGTCTGTGACTCTGACTAGTCCTGCTGGCATAACAGTCAAGTATTGGACCGTAGGGTCACTATCTCCTTCAGCTGTTTCTATTCCTGAAACAGAGTTGTATGCTCTTGAAGTTCTACCTCCGTTAGAGATTCAAGATGTTTCTGTGGTCTATGAATTACAGGATGTCTTTCCTGAGGAGTTGCCTGGCATGCCACCTGATCGAAGTGTGGAGTTTGTCATAGAGTTAGTTCCTAGAACTGCTCCTGTTTCTAAAAGACCCTACCGTATGCCTCCTCATGAGCTTGTGGAGTTGAAGAAGCAATTAGAGGAGTTAGAAGGAAAATAATACATTCAGCCCAGCACATCTTCTTGTGGATGTCCTACCATCTTTGTTAAGAAGCGGGATACCAACATACCGCGTCTGGTTGTGGACTATCGCCCACTCAATGTTGTGACTATCAAGAATAAGTATCCCCTCCCTAGGATCAATGATCTCTTTGATCAGTTAAGTGGTGCCACTGTCTTTTCCAAAATGGATTTGAGGTCAGGGTATCACCAGATAAAGATCCGTAAGGAAGATATTCCAAAGACTGCTTTCACCACTCGTTATGGTCTTTACGAGTACACAGTCATCTCCTTTGGTCTTACCAATGCTCTAGCCACTTTCATGCGGCTTATGAACTCTGTCTTCATGGAGTATCTTGACAAGTTTGTCGTGGTCTACATCGATGACATTCTGGTCTATTCCAAGACTGAAGAAGAGCACGCCGAACATCTTCGTTTGGTGTTGACAAAACTTCGAGAACATCGTCTCTATGCCAAGTTCTCCAAATGTGAGTTTTGGTTACAAGATCTCGTATTCCTTGGTCATATTGTTTCCGCCCAAGGGGTTGCTGTTATCCATGATAAGATCCAAACTATCCTCGACTGGGAGTCTCCTAAATCCGTCAAGGATGTCCGAAGTTTTCACGGGATGGCTGGTTATTACCGTCGATTCATCGAGAACTTCTCCAGGATTGCAAAGACAATGACTGGTCTTCTTAAGAAGGATAAGAAGTTCGAATGGTCTGATAAGGCTGAAGAAAGCTTCCAGCTGCTGAAAACCAAGTTAACAACTGCTCCGGTGCTAGTTCTCCCAGACACCAGCAAAGACTTTGTTGTCTTTTGCGATGCTTCTCACCAAGGTCTCGGATGTGTGTTAATGCAATATGGGCATGTGGTGGCTTATGCCTCCCGTCAGCTAAAACCACATGAGAACAACTACCCAACTCATGATTTTGAGCTTGCAGCTGTTGTTCATGCTCTTAAGCAATGGAGAAATTACCTTCTTGATAGTCGTTGCGAGTTATACTCGGATCATGAGAGTCTGAAGTATCTGTTCACACAACCTGATTTTAATCTCAGGCAAAGAAGATGGTTGGAACTCATCAAGGACTATGATTTGGGTCTCAACTATCAACCTGGAAAAGCCAATGTTGTTGCTGATGCACTAAGTCGTAAGTCTGATTGCAACACCCTGATGATCAAACAAACACAACCTTCTCTTCATGAGGAATTTGCTCGATTGAATCTTGAAGTAGTTCCTCGTGGATTCCTTTCTACCCTTGAAGTGAAGTCTTCTATAGAGGATGAAATCAAGCTTGCTCAGAAATATGATTCTAAAATTAATGAGATCAAAGGGAACATTGCAAGCGGAGTAGCTAAGTGTTTCTCTGTTGATAATCAAGGTACTGTTTACTTTGGTAATCGTCTAGTAGTGCCTAAGAGAACAAAATTGAGGGATTTAATTCTCCAAGAGGCTCATGAATCACCTCTTTCTATCCACCCTGGAGGTACCAAGATGTATCGGGATCTTCGTCAAAGATTCTGGTGGTCTGGTATGAAGAAGGATATCGCTCGTTTGGTTGCTGAATGTGACGTTTTCCGTCGCGTCAAAGCTGAGCACCAAAGACTCGTTGGTCTCCTGCAACCACATAAAATACCTGAGTGGAAATGGGATGAAGTTGGTATGGATTTCATCACTGGTGTCCCAAAGACTCAAAAAGGAAATGATGCCATCTGGGTAATCGTTGACTACCTGTCCAAAGTTGCTCACTTTCTACCTATTCGCGAGAGTATAAATGCTAGTCAGTTAGTAGATCTATATATATCTCGAACAGTTGTTCTTCATGGGATTCCGAAGAAAATTGTCTCTGACCGAGGGAGTTTGTTCACCTCAAGGTTCTGGACAACCTTCCAAAATGCTATGGGAACTCGCCTCTCCTTCAGTACAGCTTATCATCCTAGTACCGATGGCCAGACCGAAAGAGTGAATCAAATCCTTGAAGACATGCTAAGAGCGTGTGTCATATCTTTTGGCAAGGACTGGGAGAAATGCCTTCCTTTTGCTGAATTCTCCTACAACAACAGTTATCAGTCCAGTATAGAAATGGCACCTTTCCAGTTCTTATATGGAAGAACCTGTCGTACTCCTTTGAACTGGTCAAAAATCGGCGAAAGAAAGTTTTTTGGACCGGATATGATCCAGGAAGCAGAAGATCAAGTTCGTATCATTCGAGATCTTTTGAAAACTGCTCAGTCTTGCTAGAAAAGCTATCATTATCGTCACCATCAACATGTTGAATATGAAGTTGGTGATCAAGCTTATTTTCGGGTCACTCCTTTAAAGGGTGTCCACCGTTTCGGTATCAAAGGCAAACTAGCCCCTCGCTATGTTGGTCCTTTTCGAATTCTTCCAAGCAAGGTAAACTCGCATATCAATTGGAGCTGCCTACAAACTTCCCTGAGGTACATGACATCTTTCATGTGTCTAAACTCAAGCGTTGCTTCAAAGATCATGTCTGTGGTGTTGTTCACCAAATTCTTGATCTCCAAAAGGATCTGACTTATCGTGAGTATCCTGTTCGTATCCTTGATGAAACCGAGTGCAAAACTCGTCGTCAAAACATCAAGTTCCTGAAAGTTCAGTGGTCTCATCACTCTGAGGATGAAGCAACCTGGGAATGAGAAGATCATCTTAGATCTGAGTACCCTGCCTTCTTTTCTAAAACTTAGGAATCTCGGGTCGAGATTCTTGTAAGGGGGGTAGAGCTATAACAGCCCAAGTTTGTAACATATGTAATTATTACTTAAGTATTGCATGCATCTGTTTAAATCAATAAAATGTTTGCATGTGATAAAGTGTGTTGAATTAAATGCAAATCCAAAACCCTAATTTCCCCCTCTCTTTGAAACCATATTCAAATAGTTTTGAATTTTGAAATGACAAAATGTTTGGATCCCAAAAGGATTAATAGGGCCCCTGCAATATTTCAAATATTTTTAAAAAAGTCTTGTATTTTTGAATTATTCAAAACAGATTCAAATGAAATTAGAAAGAGAAAATAGTAAACAGAAAAAGAAAAAGGGGGTTTTGTTAAAAAATAGGCAGCAACAGCCAATGGGCCGTGTCCCATCCCTCTTTCCTTTCCCTGCCGCTCGCGTGCGCAAGGCAGCGGCCCAAGCCAGCCCACGCGGCCCAGTACCCCTTCCATTCCTTTTCTCCTTTCTTCTTACTCGCCAGAAGGACGCCGGTGAAGCACCTGCGTGTCCCGCCGCCGGCCATCGATTCCCTATGCGCTACAATGCCCGTCGCTGCCCCTGGACGTGAGGATAAGAATGCCCTCACCCAGCTGCATCTCCCCATATCGGTTTCCCCTCCGCTCGCTTCCTCTGTTGGATTTCCCCTTCTGGCCGAACCCTAGCCCGCCATGGCCGCCGGCTAGCCGCAGTCTCCGGCCTCCCCTCGCCCATCTGACACCGCCACGAGCTCCGCTTGGACGCGAGCATTCTCCTCCGTGAAGGAATCGGGCTGGGACGCCCCCGATAGACCACATCGATCCCTTCTTCTTCAACACCGACGAGGTCCTCCGAGCACCCCACCGTCGATCCTGGCCTCACCTGGCTTCCCCGACCCTCCTGCGAGCACCGTGGTGAGCCCCTGGTGCTCAACGCACCCTCTGCCTGCCCTCTATCCTCTCGTAGTCGTCACGCTCCGTCGATTTGCAAGCGCCGCCGCTGTCGCTCGTCGTTGACCAAGCTCCGGTGACCCAAGACCAGCGGCGCCGCCACCGTTGGGTTCGCCTTGTTGTGCTGGTTCGAGTAGACTGGGCCCCTCAGTCCCGCGCGCCCTCCCTCGCCGTCTCCGACGACCATCTGGCGGTGGCCGTCGTGCTGACGTCACCCCGACGTGGCCTGGGTCCCCTTTAACCGCTGACCGCCAACGTGGTTGTTGAGGTGGCCTCGGGCCCCTCTGTCGATTACCTTGGCTAGGGTCACGTGTGTAAAAGTATCTGGCCTGTCTTGTCGCCACTGATGCAATAATTCAATTTAAATTGTTTTAATAATTTCAGAAAAGGTTTAAATATTGTAAAATCAATAACTAATTATCTATAAGTAAGAAAAATACAAATGATATATCAAAATGTTCAGAAAAATGAGTTCTACATATTTACACTATAATCATGCATTGTTAACTAACTTTCATGACAAGTTTAAATAGAATAACAAATTGAACCCCACAGGTGATTCCGAGGATCCCTCTGTTCTAGGGTTTGGACCTCTCGGACCCCGTTTAAAATGACCAAACATGTTCTAGGGTTCATTTCAACACTATTTAACTTGTCATATCATCCATATTGTTTGAGAATTGCACATTCCATGTATTGAATGTTGGTTTCCCTTTTTCTGGTATTTGGTTCTTCGCGAATAGGAACCGAACCCGAAGCTGAAGTCAACAACACCGAAGATCCATACTTGTCTACTGACGGACAAGGCAAGTGTAGCCTCTCATTCTGAACCTATGTTTTACGAAGTATATTACATTCTCGCTATGATGCACACGATTCCAATGTGGTCTTTTGTCAGTAGCTAGGGTTACCTATCTGCTGCACAGTTTCCCTTTGTAGCCTTATACTCCTGATCCACTGCTCCTAGCATACCTAGGTTTGGCATGTTAGAGCTGTTGTTACTGACAGCTTAGCCATGCATGGTAACAATGTCTGATCTATCCAAATGATGAATCAGAGATGCCAAGGAAGGTAGTGAGGTAGGAGATGGTGACATCATCGAAGGAGTTAATTAAAAATGCTAAGGCTTGTATGGGAGGCCACATTGGTTGTGGTTTTTGTAGTGCCGTGCTCGCCACCACTAGGAACTGAGTTCTTACCTTTGGAACCAAGACGAGCGTACAGCCACACGGGGCCTAGACAACCCCTCGATTGACTAGCTTGCCTAGTAGATTCCATGATTCGCATAGTTCGGGCTTTCCATTTGGCATGCGCATTGAAAACGTTTTGAAAGAGGAGGTGAAGGAGGTGCATCATAATAGGTAGGGAAGCATGGCCGCGGTTGCTTGGGGTCGATGGAGCCCCTGGTGAACCAACCTCGCCTCACATCTTTAAGTACCGGCTTCGGGATTTGACCCGTTACGGTGGAACCATACTTATTGCGTGACTCATGGTCTCGGCGAAAACAAGGTAAACGTTGTGTTCAACCACCCTCTGCTGGCCTTCCAAGGAAGAGGCCTAATAATATTTGGCGTTAAGAGTCGGTTGGTACGTGTGGGTAAAGTTGTACACCCCTGGAGGGTTAAATCTTTTCGAAAAGTCTTGTTCACGGTTATGAACAACTTGGCGACCGGACTTAAGATCATAGATAACATTAACCACTATGAAACTTGTTGATCCACGTGTGCTTAAGGATGCTTCCTATGGGTCGAGGGGGTGATCCTAGATAGGAGGTTCTGATGAAGCTGGTGGTTATCCAGATGTGATGAACAAGATGAAGAAGTCGCTATCTTATCCCTTTTAAAAGATTCTGAGTAGACGAGCCTCTTCTCTATCTTGTTTACAAATAAAGATTGCTTTCCGCAAAAGTAAATCCAGAGAATGCCTTTCTAGCCAGAGCATGTAGATACTAGGTTATCTAAGTCTTGCAGAGTACATTCTCGTACTCAGCCTTGCGCCATTGTTGTTTTTCTACAGATGATCTAGTTGCGACTGAAGGTGGCTTCTACGTTGACATCGAAGAGTAGTTGGGGGTCCCAGGTAGCAGCCTGAGGACTATGGGATGGACGTCACTTTTGTTTATGGCCTCTTAGGCCTTTTGCTAAGTGGTTGTGTAGAACAACCTAATTTGCTTTCGCTGTGTTATGTAATGTTGGGTCTATGACCTTTTGTTTGTAATAACTCTAATATCTTACTCTGTTAAGAGTTTAAACTTATGTTGTTGAATCCCTGTGTTTTGTAATGTTACCGAATCATACTGTGATCTTTCGTGTTTGGAGCTAAACTTATCTTAGATGGTGATCTGAGGTTAGTTTAAACCTAATCCCGGGGGGTGCTACAATGGACCCCAGAACAAAAAAAACAGTGGCAAGAAAGGCCGAAGTACACATTTGAATCAATGATGGATTAGCCGTGTAAATTTCACACGCCTAACCTGGCCAAGCCAGCTAACCATACCACCCGCCAGTGCGCTTGGATGAAGAGCACAATGGGAAACCCGGCATCCATACAAACACCACAGCATCAAAAGCATCAACAGCAGCAGCCACTGCTAACGAGAGGAAATGCGCAACAACTGATGTTACCTCCACCACCTCCGAGGTATGAGAATCAGGATCAGAGGGATACATTTCATCAAGTGATAAATCAGAATCAAGATGGAAGGGGAAACCTCAGAAATAATGGATGCAATGATTACATGGAACATCACCAATCATACTGTGTGTTCACAACAGAACAACAAGATAGAAAGAGCGTACAACGCTGACATATGGAAGTGAATGCAGTTATGCCGGCAGTGCCGAGATACGTGCCATGGTCGGACCAGGAGATAACCTGGAGCATAAGGGATCATCCGAAGATCATGCCGAACCCAGGATCGTATGCTTTAGTGCTGGATCCGACGTTTGTCGGGCCTAGCATCAATGTGAAGTTCTCAAAGGTACTAATAGATAATGGGAGCAGCATTAATATCATGTACAAAGACACAATGCACAAACTCGGAATAACTCTGAATATGCTACAGTCAACAAGGACAACGTTCCACGGGATAGTGCCGTGACTCTCATGTGAACCCATTGGGAAGGTCCGAGTAGATGTATTATTCGGCACAAGAGAGAATTGTAGAGCTGAGAATCTGGAGTTTGAGGTGGTGGATTTGGAAAGTTGCTATGATGCTTTACTCGGACGGTTGGCATTGGCTAAATTTATGAGTAGTTGTCACATCACTTACTTGAAAATGAAGATGCCAGGACCTCAGGGGGTGATAACAATAGTTGGGGATTATAGGAATTCAATGGAATGTGCTTCAGCAGGATCAAACCTGGCCGAGTCTTTGGTAATCGCAAGAGAGAAAAGAAGAATTCAGGAATTGGCAGCTTTAGCTCAGTCAGCACAGCTCAACATGCCGGAACTTGCCAACCCGCACGGAAGTGTGTCATTCCAGCCGACTAAGGAAACAAAAAAGATCCAGATCGATGATTAATTCCCAGTGCACACCATCACATTTGGTGTCGGCCTGGATGACAAATAGGAAAGCGAGCTCACCAACATCCTCCGTGAGAATCGGGATATCTTTGCATGGTCAACACAGGATCTGCAAGGAGTATCGAGGGAGTTGGCCGAGCACTCTTTGCACGTAAGGCCAGGAGCAAGGCCGATGAAGCAACCTCTCCGCCGCTTCGCCGAAGACAGGAGAAAGATAATAGGAGATGAGATAGCTCGGCTCCTTGCGGCCGGGTTTATCATGGAAGTACTTCATCCGGATTGGTTATCAAACCCGGTGTTGGTAGAAAAGAAAAAATATGACCCAAATGTAGCTGCCATTTGGCGAATGTGTATCGATTACACGAACCTTAACAAGGAGTGTCCCAAAGATCCTTTTCATTGATTCAACCGTAGGTTGCGAGCTGTTATCATTTGTAGAAGCGTACTCTGGTTTCCACCAGATACCGTTAAACCCGGCTGATCAAATAAAGACTGCGTTTATTGGGGCTTATTGCTATCGCACCATGCCATTCGGCCTGCGTAATGCAGGAGCCACGTACCAAAGATGCATGCAAAAATGTTTGCACCACTAGATCGGAAAAAATGTGCAAGTATATGTTGATGATGTGGTTATAAAAACCAAAGAGAGCAACATGCTCCTAGAATATATTCGGCAGACATTCGCGAACTTAAGAAGGTTCCGAATGAAGCTTAACCCAGAAAAATGTACCTTTGGTGTACCGGCCGGAAAATTACTCGGTTTCCTCATGTCCAACCGAGGTATAGAGGCAAATCCGACTAAGATTCGTGCGGTCGAAAGAATGGAACTGCCAAAGTGCCTAAATGATGTACACAAATTTACAGGGTGTCTGGCATCCCTGAGTCCGTTCGTGAGTCGGCTAGGTGAAAAAGCATTGCCTTTGTATCAATTAATGAAAAAATCTAACAAGTTCACCTCGACACCTTAGGCCAATAATGCTTTTCATGAGTTGAAAAAGGTGCTGACTACGGCGCCTATCTTGGCTTCCCCATTGTCAAAAGATCCTATTCTACTCTATGTGGCAGCAACAAACATGGTGGTAAGTGCAATAGTTGTCGTGGAACGAAATGAAGAAGGTAAGTCAGTCAAAAGACCGGTATATTACCTGAGTGACGTATTATCGGCCTCCAAACAGAACTACCCACACTACCATAAAATGGCTTACGGAGTGTACATGTCGGCAAAGAAGCTAAAACATTATTTTGAAGAACACCCAGTAAAGGTGATTTGTGAGGTACCGATAGACGAGATACTTAGCAACAAACATGCAAGTGGACGAATAGCAAAATGGGAAATTGAGTTGTCACCTTATGATCCGCAATTTGATAGGCGAGATGCAATTAAATCTCAGGCAGTGGTCGACTTTTTCGTAGACTAGGCCGAGGTGCAGTACGAACCCCCATTGCCAGATCCGAATTATTGGACGATGCACTTTGACGGGTCCAAGTTAAGAAATGGGCTAGGAGTAGAGATAGTATTAACCTCTACAAAAAGGATCAGCTAAAATATGTGTTGCAAATATATTTCGCTGCATCGAACAATGTAGCTGAGTATGAGGCGCTTGTCCATGGCCTAAAAATGGCAAAAGAGATTGGCATAAGTCGGATTCTTTGTTACGGGGATTTGGACCCCGTAGTTCAGCAAGTGTCCGGTAATTGGGACGCATTGGATGCAAATATGGCCCTATATAGGTTTCATGTACAGAAAATTAGTGGTTACTTTGATGGATGTGAATTCCATCACATACCTCGGGCAGAAAATGATGTTGCAGATACGCTATCGAAGCTCGGATCAACCAGACAATCAATTCCACCTTGTATAGCCCTAGAACATCTAAGAAGGCCATCAATTATACCTTCGCCAGAATCTGAGTCAATTCGTATGTCGTTAGATCAGATAGAAGGCTACGTCCCAATGGAAATTGGCAAAGTACATGAACCTAACTACTCGGAGATTGATTCGGTTGACCCAAAAATGGATTGGGAAAAGCCGACAGAGGTTATGTTGGCAGAGATGATGGAAATTGACAATACAATTATCCCGACAAAAGTCGTGCCGCAATGGGCACAACCCATATTCTCATTCCTCAAAGAAGAGATCTTGCCGGATAATGAGGTTATGGCCAGGCAGATAGCGAGAAGAGCAAAAGCTTACACAATCATAAATAATGAGCTTTATAAGAGAAGCGTGACAAATGTGTTGCAACGATGCGTTGACTCGGCAGAGGGACAAGAGATCCTCTTGGATATACATCAAGGAGAGTGTGGGCACCATGCCTCCTCCAGATCCCTCGTGGACAAAGCATTCAGGCATGGGTTTTACTGGCGAACTGCGCTGAAGGAAGCAAAGGAAATGCTAACAAAGTGTAACGGCTACTAAAGATATGCCAGCAAAATACATATGCCTTCGTCCGAGTTAAAAACAATACCAATCACTTGGCCATTCTCTGTGTGGTGTTTAGATATGGTAGGTCCATTTAAGCCGGATCGCGGCGGCATGACTCACATTTTGGTCATGGTGGACAAATTCACAAAGTGGATAGAAGTAAAGCCAATAAGAAAATGTGACGGGCCCACGACGGTGAAATTCCTCAAGGATATCATCCTGAGGTATGGTTACCCACACAGTATCATCACGGATAATGGCACAAACTTCGCTGAAGGAGATTTTGCTCGATTTTGCCAAGAGAAGCACATAAGACTCAATGTTTCTTCGGTGTCTCACCCGGCATCAAATGGATAAGTAGAAAGATCAAATGGACTAGTACTGTCCGGATTAAAACCCAGGCTGATAGAACCGCTACAAAGGTCGGCAGGATGCTGGATTGAGGAACTCCCAACAGTGCTGTGGAGCCTTAGGACCACCCCAAATAGATCGACAGGATATACCCCGTTCTTTCTCGTATATGGGGCAGAAGCTGTACCAGCCTACATAATGCCTGACTCGCCAAGAGTCACACAATACACAAGCGCCAAAGTAAATGAGATATCACGGCAAGATGATGTGGACTTGTTAGAATAAGCAAGAGAATTGGCACTATCAATATCAGCTATTTATCAACAAGACCTCAGACGATATCACATCAAGAAAGTGAGTCCAAGAGTTTTCAAGGAAGGAGATCTAGTTCTTCGGCTAGTGAAACGCACAACCGGCTTGCATAAACTCTCACCTCCGTGGGAAGGCCCATTTATCGTGAGCAAAGCATTACACAATGATGCATACTACCTAATCGACGCTCAAACACCAGAAAAGAACAAGGTGGATAAGTCCGGAGACGAATCAAAAAGACCGTGGAATGTGGCTTTGCTTTGTCCATTTTACACTTAGAGGAAGGGTGTTGTATCCAGCAATATTATGTATCAAATTGATGTATCAGACTTGAATTAACGGGATTTCAGTAGCTCGGGCAGTAACTCGGGGACTACCCCATGATATTTGTCATTTTTAACGAAACTTCGGTAGCTCGAGCAGTGACTCGGGGACTATACCATGTTAGTTGTCATTTTTTAGTTATGTAAGAAACTTCGGTAGCTCGGGCAATGACTTGGGAACTACCCCATGTTGTTTATCATTTTTAGTTATGTATGAAACTTCGGTAACTCGAGCAGTAACTCAGGGACTACCCCGTAATGTTCGTCGATTTGATTATGTATGAAACCTCGGTGGCCCAACCAGTGACCCGGGGACTGCCCCGTCTTGTCTATCATCAATCACATGTGTAATATGAATGATCGCTTTGGCAACCCGAGCAATAACTCGGGGAGTTCCCCATGAATTTGTACTATTGCAATCATCTGAGTAATAACCTCAGTAGTTCCAGATATAATGTGGAAAGTACCCTATTTATATTATCTTACCAATAGATAACTCGGAGAGGTAGTAAGTTTATTAAACTAAATGATGTATGGACATAAGTGCTCATATTCCTTGAGACAAAATTGTAAAACCAAGAGTTTTGCGACTAAGAATAGATGAAAGACACAAGATGGATACCGAACGAGAATAAGACATGTGGAAATATGATCCGAACTTATGAAGTTGAAATTTTGCAAACAAAGATACGGATGACACAAATTCAACTAGAAGAGTAACAACATTACCACAGCATATGATGCCAAAGTTAAACGGATCACATAGTACCAGAAGAGGAAGATTGTTTTAGGACAGCATACAACCGGCATACCGGGGACTTGAACAAGTAAGAGTTTTTAAGCTCAATCATCGGCAGTTACCGAATCACCCGTGGGAGGAACAGTAACAGCAACAGGAGTTTCCGACGTTAGTATCTCGGACGCAGCAGAGGCTACCTAGGCCTTGATAGGAGGAATGACCTTAGGAGCAGGGGCCTCAGAGGTTGCTTGATCCTCTGTAGAGGTTACTTCGGCGTCCATGGAGGTTGCAGGAACATATTGGGCAGGGATTGTTCGCTAAGAGACCCCACCTTAGGCTTGAGAAGCTTCAGTTCCCTTGGAGGAGTATCGAGCCTCGGCATCCCCTCCCGAACTGTCACTGGACTTGTCAGCATTATCAGAATTTTCATAAAATTCACCTTCACCATCATACTCTCCATTGGATTCGTCATCATTCGCAACCTTAGCGTTATCTTCGGCGTCGTCAGGAAGGAAACTCGGCCCTTCGATCCAACGATGAACATCAGCATACTCAATGAGCTGGAAAGCACGGGGTTGGCGATGAGCAACATAGTTCGGATCTTCAACCCAAGGAGAGCCAGTGCGCAAGTTCATCAGAGTATCGAGGGAAATATCCTCGTACCATGACAAAACAGCAGTAAGCTCAATATCAGCTCCAGCTCGTCCAGCAGATTCTCTCCAAAGATTCAATCAGTTTGGGACACCATCAGCCTCACCACGAGCACTTCAACTTTCTTAATCTTTGGCCCATTCGTCCAGAGCACATGGTAGGCCCGAATAGCCGCTTCCACCAAGTCTTTCCCCATGACTTTCATTGGATCGATAGCAGAGGCAATGGCAACCAGGTAGTCCTCGATGGAATATTCTTGATTCGGAACAATAGGAATACCTCGGCGGCCGCGAGCAGCAGTCATAGCCTTTGAACTTATGGATTCGGCTTCTAGAAAATGGTCTGTAAGCAAAAAACGTCACTTAAGTCAAGAAAATCTACAAGCAAAGAATGACTCGGCTAGAAAAAAACTTACGGTGGATGTAATGTAGCATTTTCTAGAGATCCAGGGCCCAGTTAGCTCTATTCTTCTCAAAACGAGTCATTTCTTTGGTCATTGCCTGGTTCTATAGCTCGGCGGCATCAAGAAGATCCTTGTCCTTCTGAAGCTGCAGGCTTAGTCGGTTCTTCTCCTCGAAAACTCCTGTTCAACTTTTTCTAGCTCGGACTTCTGGGAAAGTTTAAGAGATTCAACCTCGGGACGGAGCTGGGCTATCTCATCATCCTTTTCCTTAACTTGCACCGAGTGAGTGCCAGCTTTCTCTAAAAAATGCAGCATCATATCAGGCATAGGTACGCATTCTTGATGCGACACTGCAAGCGGCTACGCCGAAGCCAGAATACCGTAAGATACTCAAGATTTACTTCGAACAAAGAAGGATAAATAAAAGGGCAAAGGGATAACTAACCTTCAAGGGTAGCGACCTTCTTCGTAAGCCGGGTATTTAGATTGTTTATGTTAACTGCACAACAACACATCAGAAATTAGTACAAATATGGAGTTTTCCTACAAAGATAGAGGGCACTAAAAGCCGAATAATTTACCAGTCTTCTTCACAACAGGGACCATTTTGTCGAATTTATCTTGAAGATTCTTATGCGAGAAGAGTAACCTTTGGAATTCGGCCGTTCTCTGATCGTGAGCAACCTGAAATAACAACAAGTTACACAAAGAAAATCACAAAAAATCCGAATCAAGAAAAACTTGACTCGGATCTAGATGACTGGATATTTAAAACAAAAGCAGATCCGAATCAAGAAAAAACTTGACTCGGATCTAGATGGCTGGATATTTAAAACTAAAGCAGAGCCGAATCACGAAGAAACTTGACTCGGCTCTAGGTGGCTAGAGTTATTTTAATATACACAACAAACACTATCTACTACACAGGAAAATTTCTATATTTAGAACAAGGAAAGCTTCCAAACGAATAACAAGTCATTCTGTTGCAAGCTCGGGGACTAGTGCGTATATAATATTGTATAAATAAAATAAAAGTGTAAATTGAGGCATTAACCTCGTTCATCTTGTCACTTTCAAGGACAATCTTGGCAGCCATGTGCAAACGGCTACTGATATCGGATAGCTGGAATGATTGGTTACTCGGATTGCCTTCAAGTTGATCAGCAGCGTTCCAATTGTTGGCATACTCTACCAATGATCCGAGCCTATTCCCACTCTTAGTGTGTGTGTCAACACTTTACCCCTGACCTGTTGCGTGACTGCCACGGTCACTGGATTCTTGTGAAGCACGAGTCGCGTGTCGGCAGTAATGGCAACCCCAGGCTTACTTGAAGGGGCACCCTTGCGGAGCATATCAGCAACACTGGGCTGAGAGGAACCTGATTGCCCCTTTTGAGATGGCAAGGGTTTAGCAGCGACAACTTTCTTGCTTTTGGCGGGAACTTCGGTAGTGGCAATAACCGCGGTGCTGGGAGCAGTATCCTTGGCAGCGGAAGGAGCGACGGTCTCAGGAGGAGCTGAGGTAGCGGCAACCTCGGCAGAATGAGCGGTGGCTGGAGCTACAATAGATGAAAGGTCGGTGGGAGTGACTTCGGAAACCTTGGGAGAAGCTACCGAATGAGTAGGGCGATCCGGCATAGGGACGTCATCAGAAACCACAGGGGGAGCTATGGGCTCATCTTGTCGAGGAGAGCCATTAGTCAGCCCGGGAGGAGAGCAACCACGAGGAGGACTAGGAACTCGGACATCTTCCGGAGGGGATGGTGAAGGTGTCCGAGTAACATGAGATGTTATGCTCAGACCGCTAGGTTTAGCGGAGAGAGGAGCTCTATAGAGAAATGAAAATCAATTCAGAAATAGAAAGAGAGAAACAAGAAATACAAGGAAAAATGCAAAGGGAAACTCACCTAGTAACTCCAGGCATAACCTTGCACTTCGGAACATGCTGGGAGGATTTCTTGGTTTGTTTCTTGGGAGCGGCATCAGAAGGATCCTTCGAAGCAGCACGTTTCTTAGAAGCAGCAGGGGCTTCCGAAGCAAGAGGCTCGACCTCGTGCACCTGGCCAGCCGGATTAGCTGGGAAAGAAGGAGCCGGAAATGCATAAGAGATAGGCACCATGGCAACTACCTCAAGAATTTGAACGTCGTCCGAGTCACCTTCATCAACGTGGGCCAAGGTTTTATTCCAGGTGCAAGCAGGAGCTGCCTCCTGTTTAGGAATAAATTCCTCCGGGTCAAGTTCCCCATTGTCCGGGTTACTGTGATCAGCAGGCCAAGGGAGAGCCAGCACCTCGGCATCTTCCGTGGTTTGCTCGGCAAACCTCTGCAATAAGGGCAAACAAAAGCTTAGCGGGATGCACAATGGGAGATAACCCAAACGAAACAATTTGCATCCGAATTACCTAAGGAGGAGGGTTAGCACGAGAGAAGGGTTTCATTCCCCAAACCCATTCCTCGGGCATTTCAGTTTTGAGGATAGCCCGGACGCGCTTCTGGATCTGGACATCGCCGAGCTCAACCGTCGAAACTCGGTTAGGATCCAAAGGACCACTCATATAGCAAAGCTTGTGGGAATGGAGTTGAAAGGGGCATATTTGGCTGCTAATAAATGCAGTCATCAGATCTTCACCCCGAAGCCCAGCACGAATCAACTCCTTAAGCCGGATCTCAAATGCCTCGGCAAGAGCATGGGTCTTCTTCGGATTATAGAGCCAGTTCTTCTTTGAAGGAGGACCGATGGAGAAATCAGGAAGCCGAATCTTATCCTCCGCTCCAGTATTCTTAACGTAGAAAAATGATCTGTGCCATTTCTTACAAGACTCTAAACCCGCTACTCGGGGGAACATGAAATTCTTCCAAGGTGTAATAGAGGCGGACCCACACTGGGTTAAAGATTTCTCGGAAGGATGGAGAGATTTATCCGGCACAACATTGCCTCGGATTTGGAAGAACTTCGACCAGAAATCTACTGAGGGCCAAAGGCCGAAGTATCCTTCAGAAGTAGAGATAAAATCCGAGAGAGAAGCTACGGCATTGGCAGGCAGATGATGCGGCTGAAGGCTGAAGTAATCTAGATATCTCCTAGAAAAATCGCTAAGAGGGAGACCAAATCCTCTGGCAAAGTGTGACATGAAAACTACGTACTCACCCTCGTCGAGCACGGGGGAAGATTCTTTGCCGGGTAAGCGATAGTTTAACTCGGCTGGAATCCGGCGGGTCTTGCGCAGCCACTCAACCTCTCGGGGAGTAGCCGTAGAACCTTGCCATGAACCCCGTTCTAGGCCCGCCAGAAGCTATTCTTCCCCAACAACGGCGCTGCTCTGGGAGCTAGACATCGGCTCGTCGGAGGAATCGACGGAGGAAGAACTGGTGGCGGGGAGAGGCCTAGAAACCCAAGGCCTCGTCATGACGATGACAAGCGTGGCGGCGGAGCAGTAAAAGAACCGCCGCAGGAAATTGAGGAAGACAAGAAGAGCACCTAGGGCAGGGACCTAGCGGCGGCGCAAAATGCTGCGGAGAAGCACAGTGGCAAGGATCCAAGAACGGGGACGCGGCGAAGAGCTTGCGAGAGCATAAGAGCGGCGGCGTGACCATCAAGGAGGAGGTGCGGTGGCGCAATCAATGGAGCGCAACGACTGCGGCGACGCTGGGAGCAAGACGAAGGGAGTGGGGAGGGGGGAAAGTGAATTGACCCACCCCCGCTCCCCTACTTATAACCGCGTAGGGTGAGGGGTAGTTGGATCGTGGGTGTGTCGTGGTAACCGCATGAACGCGTGTATCGCGCATCCTCGAACAAAGAGTGGAGCCACAGCAAGGGCCACACGGAGCGAGAGGAGATCAGGATGTGTGACCTTTGCATTTATAGAAGCGCACTGCGCCGACACGACGGGCACAGTAATTACTGTTGCGTGTCAGCATACACTTTAGCAGTACAAAAAACAAGACAATAGTAATGATTGGTACACGTAGGATGAGGCTTACTCAAGAAGCCAAGTGGATACCCCGGAAGAAAGAGAATGACTCGGAAAATGGCTTAGACCTCGGTAAGAGAGGTATAAACAAAAGAAAGGTAGATGAAGACGAGCATCGGCTAGAAAATACGTCGGACAGGAAATGAGAAAGAATAAATATCTGGAAACTGATGTGGCCCTGCTGAAGTATCTGGCAGGACTGCACTAGCTTCGGGGACTAATGTTGGGGGGATGACCCCGGGTAGGGTCAAGATAGTGGAAAGAAGGAAGGAACCTTCTTACCATATGCCGGGTTATAAGATGATTCGGCCAAGTTATGCAAGGGTCGGCCGAATATGGCATGGCTTAACCAGATTCAAGCGATTAATACCTTACTCGGCCGACATATGAGCTAAGTCGGCCGAATAAGGTTGATCAGCTCATACGCAAGTAAAGGTCGAGCCGAGTTACGCGAGGCAAGGCCGAGTAATGGGAAGCTTGCAGAAGAAGGAGACAGATCCCAAAGTCAAACCCTAGCTACTAACTAGGAGGAATCTGCATAGAGCCAAGCGCTAGAGACAAAGAGCAGAGTCATAGAGGGGCAGACAGGCATCACGGAGGTGACAGTGGGCAAGCCCGAGGCTCACATGTGGGGGTCCTGGGTCTTTGCCGTCAATAGAAGGGTGACACGGAAAGAGGTCCGCCGAGTAACCACTTTGGAACAAGCATATTACAAGAATATGCTTGTCCAGTCAGCCTTAGAAGGAACCAAGGGACTCCTTTATAAGGAGGGGCATGACATCCTGGAGAGGGGAACGACTAATTTTCTCACAAGAGGGCTCATGTTGTAATCTTCTTTATCCTCTCTCTAATACAACTCAAGGAGAAATTGTAGCTTGATTGAGGAGAAATAAAGATCTGTGTTCTAGCTAGTTGTGTGTACAAATCACTACATCTTCCCTCCCCAGATTTAACTAGCATCCATTGGCCCCATACTTTAGCCTACCCATGGCATTTTTCATACCACCACCACGACACACATGGTACAGGAGCTATCCCATAACCAAAATGACAAGGCAAGCAGAGAATGAGCATCTTAGCGATCTTTTTATGTGCTATTTGCATAGCTTTTTATTGAGGATGCTTCCAGATTGCTCATTATGGTGATGCTGCAAGTTTCCACCATGATTAGGCATGGCTTAGGCTAGCAGCCCAGGCGTTTCTCTAACACAAAATACATAACTCCATGGACTTACAAGCTCCCCTTTATTTCACACTGACGACAGCATGATATCAACTGTCTACAAAGTACAAGTGCAATGTTGAAAGCGTTCCTCGTGACAGCACGGTTCTGCTAATTCCAACGTATAAGTGCAAGCATATACAACATATATGACACAATGGTTCAAGTTTATTAGGGGCAAGAAATATAAAGTGTCCCATCAAGTTCGTGAGAGCTTTAATCACTAAGTTTTCACATAACAAAATACTTTTTAATTGGAAGATAGATGAAAACAAGAATATACTTGGAATGGTGTAACACACCATGCACAGGAATTTATAGTGGACTCTTTGGAATAACTTGGTTTCTTGGGAGTTGGATGCATGAGTATAGCTTACTCATACAAGTGGAGGCTTAGCAAAAGACTGGGAGCGACCAACTAAGAGAGCAATAATGGCCATAATCATGCAGAGCGACAAAACATTACTAATCAAAGCATAAGTTGTACTACAAGTCAAGGAATAAATTATTATAGAGGCATGGTGACTTGTTCATAGTCATAACATAGTGTGAGCATGTGCCAAGTCAACCCAAACAAAACAACAAAGGAGAATACCACAATACTATGCTTTTGTATGCCAAAACAACGCATGATTCTATCAAGGCACATTAAGCAATCCTAATTGTTTGGAACAAGTCATGCTATAGCAATAATCACTAAGCATAAGGGCAAAACAACATCTAGAATGACAAGATAAAGTTTAATCCATAGTCAAAGCAAGCTCCCTTTTGTACCACTATAAGCATGAAGCTTTCTACTCTTTTCCAACACCAATCAACTTATTTGAAACAACTCACAAGGATAATAATCAATAAAGATCAGTGAGATTGTCTCACAAATACACAAATAAGAACTAAAAAGTCCTAAGCTGAAAGCACAAGAAAACTAAAGCTAAACACAGTGCTAGCAAAAGAGAACACTCACAAGACAATAAGAATAAAAACTAGAGTGTTCTAGGCAATGAAAACAGAGTGTCTCTCTCTCTCCAAAATAAGTGTGCTGGGATCCAACTAACTTATTCAAGCAAACTAAGCAAACGAAAACTAAGACGCTCCAAGAACAACACAACTATGCATGAAGTAAGAAAAACAAAGTGTCTAGAAAGACGTGAGATTTTTATTGATGAAGAAGGGGATGCCTTGGGCATCCCCAAGCTTTGACGCTTGTACCTCTTGAATATTTCTTGGGGTGACACGGGTGGAATCCCCAAGCTTGATCTTTTGTTCATTCTTCATCTCATTACATCATTCTTCCTCTACACCTGAAATTTTTCCTTCATACAAAACATCACACAATCTTCATTAGCAACATTAGTGTATTCAAAAGATAATAGACCCTTGGGTTTAGATTTAGAACAGAAAAACTTTCACTAAAAACACAAGATATTGTAGCAATTCACTCAAAAATATCAATTTCCCAAAAAGAACCCCAAAAGGAATCAATAAGAAGCAAATGCAAATAATGGCAGAAATCTGTCAAAACAGACCAGTAGGTAGAAACCGATTTTTTTGAATACCTTCTGTTGCTCAAATAAAAAAGTGTTGATCTAACGAAAGTTATCTAACGTACTGGGGGATGTATTCAAAAAATATCAGCTCAATCCGACTTATAGAGATTCCTCACCAATTTTTACGGTGAAGCACAAAAAATCTGTTTCGGGACAACAACTCCCCAAATCTTACTTCCCTCTTATTAGAGGTTATTCTTGGCACAAATAGCAAACAAAAAGGATAAGGAGAGGTCATTAATTAAGTAATAACTTCCAAGACTCAAGAAAACCATTGGGTTATCTCCCAACAAGTACTTTTCTTTAACGCCTTTAAGTTAGGCATGATAATTTGAGAAGATGCTCACATATGAAATATGAATTGAAGTAAAAGAGAGCATAAAGAAGCAAATTCAAAACACATTTAAGTCTAACCCACTTCCTATGAAAATTAATCTTGTAAAGAAGGAAGTCATTAAAGCACAAATCAACAAGCATAGGAAAGCAAAACAAGTGCAACTTCAAAACTTTCAACATAAAGAGAGGAAACTTAATATTATTGAGATACATAAGACCATGTTTCCCTCTCTCATAATAACTTTCAGTAGCATCATGAATAAAATTAACAATATAACTATCACATAAAACATTCTTATCATGAGCCACATGCATAAAATAATTATTACTCTCCATATAAGCATAGTCATACTTATTAATTGTAGTGGGAGCAAATTCGACAAACTAGCTATCATTATTATTCTCATCACCATAATCATCAAATATAGGAGGAATATTGTAATCACAATCAATTTACTCCTCAATAGTAGGTGGACTAAAAATACCATACTCATCATTGTAATCATCATATATTGGAGGTTTGGTATCATCATAAGCAATAGAATAGCTATCTTCCAAAGCTGGGGGACTAAAAAGATCATTTTCATAAAAACTAGCTTCCCCAAGCTTAGAATTTTCCATAGCATTATAAATAATGGTGTTCAAAGAATTCATACTAATAACATTGCTATTATCATACAAATAAAGCTCCATAGGTTTTTTAATTTTCTCTTCAAACACTTCATATCCTAACTCGAGATAGATACTATAAAGCTCTCTAATTTTTTTGTTGTTTTCCATTAAGCCTAACTAGTGAAAACAAGAAACAAAAAGATAAAATTGCAGAATCTAAAGGAAATAACTTTGAGCACTCACACACCAAGAGGATGTGAGTACCTTTTACCTTACCTCCCTGGCAATGGTGCCAGAAAATGGCTTTCTCGCTTGCTGTTACCGTGGGGTAACGTGTGTGAGTTCCTTTTACATTTCCTCCCCGACAACGGTGCTAGAAAATAGCTTGATGTCTACGCACTTCTATTCTTGTAGACAGTTGTTGGGCCTCCAAGTGCAGAGGTTTGTAGAACAGCAGCAAGTTTCCCTTAAGTGGATCACCCAAGGTTTATCGAACTTAGGGAGGAAGTGGTCAAAGGTATTCCCTCTCAAGCAACCCTGCAAATAAGATACAAGAAGTCTCTTGTGTCCCCAACACACCCAATACAATTGTCAGGTGTATAGGTGCGCTAGTTTGGTGAAGAGATAGTGAAATACAAGTGGTAATGGTGCCAGAAAATAGCTTTGATGGAGCTTGACATGGAGGAAAAGACTAAAGGCAAACAGATAGAAGCATGGAAACATGCAACAGATATAGTTGTAAACGGTGTTTCAATGTTTAGAAACAAGGCCTAGGGATCATACTTTCACTAGTGAACACTCTCAATAAATATATTCTATTCATGATACTGCTCTTAACTACTCTCCAGTTGGACACTCTAATCCATGGTAGGGCTATAACAACACTCCTCAAAGTCCGCCTTCCCCATCTAGATAACCCCACACTGTCACCTTGAGCGCTATATGGTTTTAACAAACACCACAATTTTATAGAGACAACCAACTCAAAATTTAACTCATGAATATATATGTAATCTAGCATAAGTGCCACACACGGCACGCACGTTGTCACTTTCACACACGTGGGGAAAATCATATATATATTAAAGCACGATGAGTATTTATGTAGACTCTAGCCTAAGTGGCACCATGGCGTGCACGCTGTCACTTTCACACACATGGGGAGAGCAGAGATCTATTGAAGCACTTGAGTAACGGAGTAGATCTACTTGATTACAAAGCTCATGAAAACAACAAGATCATGCATAGAGAGAGAGATGAACACATAGCTACCGGTACAGACCTTATCCTCGAGGAAGAACTACTCCCTCCTCATCATGGGAATGAGCAATGGCGATGGAGATGGTGGTGGAGATCGATGGAGATGGCTTCGGGGGCACTTCCACGTCTCGGTGGGGTGCCGGAACATAGACTTTCTGTCCCCCGAATCTCCCCTTTGGAGGCGACGGTGCTGCGGAACTTTCCGTGGCTTTTTGGTCGATGATTTAGGTTTTCTGAGTCGGGGGCTTCTTATAGGTGAAGGAGGCAAGGTCGATGGAGGGCCAGGGGGCCCACACCCCTTGTGCTCGCGGCCAGGGTGGGCCCCGCGCCCACCTAGGGTGTGGCCACCCTAGTATCCTCCTCCGTCTCGTCTTCGATTTTCCGTATCGCTCAGGGAAAACATGAACTTTGGCTTTTGTCCCGTCCAATTCCGAGAATATTCATTTTTTGCTTTCTGAAACCAAAAACAGCAGAAAATAGGCAACTGGCACTGTGGCATCTTGTCAATAGGTTAGTTCTAGAAAGTGTATAAAAATACCTCAAAGTATAGACAAAACATAACCCAGTTGATACTAAACAAGCATGGAGCATCAAAAATTATAGATACGTTTACGACGTATCAGCCATCAACAAGATAGAGCAGGAGGCAATGACCGCCATTTTCGGCGGCACCGACTCTCTTCTTGGCCTGGCCACGGCCGACATGTCCTCTACCAGCTCCGTCACTTCCACGCCTACCGGTCGGCCTCCAGCTCAGCCCAGGACGATAGGGCCGCAGACGCCCTCGCTTGGAGGCCACCAGCCATCCCGATTCAACCATCCCCGCATGGCATCGTTGGAGGCGGGAGATCTCGCCATTGACCTGAACCGCACTCCAACCACCATGGACACAACCCCGGAGGAGTCAACGAAGAGGTGTGCCATCTCTATCGCGAACATGCCGATGCCAGTCAACCTGTTCGGCGAAATGCGAGCCGAGCCACCAGCCGCCAATGACACAGTATGGTCGCCACATTTCTTCTCCATTGCCAGTATACTTCTCTCATCGCTTTGCAATGGCTGATGGTGGCTCAGATCACTGTAGAGCTTCTTTGGGAGACCCCAAGAGGAAGGTGTGATGAGCACAACAGCAAGTTTTCTCTCAGTAAGAAACCAAGGTTATCGAACCAGTAGGAGGAAGGAAAATACTCAAAGGTGTTGCTAGCAACTTGGAAACCTGCATGACACAAACTCAAGACTTTTCCCTAACGAACAGTGAGGTTGTCAATCTCACTGGTTTGCTGAAAACAAAGGATTAACTGTATGGTGTGGAAGGTAATAGTGATTTGTAGAAAGTAAACACTAATAGTGGAAGATGTATCAATGGTAAGGATTAGACTGGGATCCATAGTTCTCTAGAGGTGTTCTCATTAAGATAAACAAACATGGCAAGTTGGGTTAATAAATTACAGCAGTGCAATTGACAGGACTGAGCAAGGCATAACAATGCAATACTAGACATTCATGATCTTATGAGACTCAATTGGGCAATACAACAAGATACATAGACCCCCTCCAGTATTAAGTTGCAAGCAACGGATAACTGCTTTAAGAAAAGTGTGTAAGGTAAACAATCCACTTGTTCCATGAACAAGAGACCGTTGTTTTCTCCCTAGTAGCAACAACACATCTACAACCTTAGAGATTTCGGTCACTTCCCTTAGATAAAAATAGAGGCATGAACCCACTATCGAGCATAAATACCCCCTCTTGGAGTCACTAGCATCTACTTGGCCAAGATAGATACTAGGAAAGGAGAGCATGCAAGATCACAAAAAACATAGACATGATAGAATCAATAAGACAAAACCATTAATCAATCTGACATAGTAATCTCAATATCCATTGGATCCCCGCAAACACAACATGCATGATTACAAATAGATGATCTTGATCATGAACGGAGCTCACAAGATCTAAACATGGTAGCACAAAGGAGGAGATACAACCATCTAGCTACTACATGGACCCGTAGTCTAAGGTGGAACTACTCACGCTTCATACCGGAGGCTCGCATGATGAAGAAGAAGGCCTCCGGGATGATCTCCCCTCCGGCAGGGTGTCAGGAAGAGCTTCAGATCCCCCTCCCCGATCTAGGGACGATGGTGGCAACGACTACAGACTGTTTCATGGAAGATTGATCGGGTACTTAGGGTTTTAGTATCAGGAGGTCTTTATAGGCGAAGAGGCGAGGAAGGGGGTCAGTCAGGGCGGCCGCACCCCCCCAGGTGTAGGCTAGGGTTAGCTATGCCGCCAGGGGGTGTGGACCCATGGTGGCTCCCCTCCGTCTTGTATTCCGGCTCCATGTTCCCCACGGTAAAATATTGACTTTGGCTTTTGTCCCGTCCAATTCTGAGAACATTGATTTTCTGCCTTTTCTGGAACCAAAAACAGAAGAAAACAGGCAACTGGCACTGTGGTATCTTGTTAATAGGTTAGTCCAGAAAAACATATAAAAACACCTCAAAGTGTAGATAAAGCAAAGCAAAGTAGATACTAAACAAGCATGGAACATCAAAAATTATAGATATGTTTTCAACGTATCAAGCATCCCCAAACTTAACTCCTGCTCATCCTCGAATAGGTAAGTGATAAAAAGAATAATTTATGAGGTGACATGCACCATCAAAATCAAGATCAAACCATTTGAAAGTATTGGAAGTTGGGATCAAAGAACTCTAAACATGAGCATGAAATATGGAGTTCTAGAAATAAGACAAAGTAACTATGCTGCACCATGAAAGGTTACAAACAAAGATTCATGAATAACATGCATTGAAAAATGTTTGTTTGTTTCACATATAGAAAACATAGCATATTGGCGTTCAGCTTGTCCCTCATGGAGTAGCAAATAGATGCATAGGACACCTTCAAAGTTCATAAGAGTGACTAGATACAAATAGTTCATGAGCAAGCAATATCAACAATATGAATCAATCAATAAGTTTTGGGACAATGCACATAGAAGTAAGAATGGCAACTATGCTCTCTTAATTGGTGCCTAAGGATAGAAGGTGGAGACTCAATATATAGTGGAAGAAAGGCCCTTCATAAAGGTAAGCAAGGATTTCAAGTTTCATAAAGAGCTTCCAAAAATTATGGTACTTGTCAGCTTTCAGCCCTCATTGCCCCTATCATAAGCATCTTGAAGTGATTAAGGTTAAAGTGAACAAACTATGGAGTATATGCGACAAAGTATAAGTTGACAATCTCATGTCCCTTGAATACAAGGGCCGCTCCTCATGCTACTCAAGTTTAGTTACTTGCAAGTTATTGTCATAGTAAGTACATGTGTATCATAGAGAACCGCCAACGGGGTACCCCTTGCACATGATATAGGAGCTATCCCATAATCAAAATGACAATGCAAGCAGACAATGAGCATCTCAGCAATCTTCTTATTTACCATGGGAATATGGTGCTTTTTCTCTATTTCCTCTATTCTCATTTTTTTATTTTTCTCAATCTCTTTTTCTATCTCTTTTTTTATAAGAAGAATGCTTCATAGATTGCTCACTATGGTGATGCTGCAAGTTTCCACCATGATTAGGCATGGCTTAGGATAGTGGCCCAGGCATTTCTATAACACACATATATAACTCCATGGTCTTACAAGCTCCCCTTTCATTTCACACCGATGACATCCATAAACAAAACAGCATGATATCAACTATGTACAATGTACAAGTGCAATATTGAAAGCGTTCCCCGAGACCGCATGGTTCTGCTAATCCCACCGTATAAGTGCAAGCATATAAAACATAGATGACACAATGGTTGAAGTTTATTAGGGGAAGAAAAATAAAGTGTGCCATCAAGTTCGTGAGAGCTTTAATCACTAAGTTTTCACATAACAAAATACTTTTTAATTGGAAGATAGATGAAAACAAGAATATACTTGGAATGGTGTAACACACCATGCATAGGAATTTATAGTGGACACTTTGGAATAACTTGGTTTCTTGGGAGTTGGATGCATGAGTAGAGCTTACTCGTACAAGTGGAGGCTAGAAAAAGACTGGGATCGACCAACTAAGAGAGCAATAATGGTCATAATCATGTAGAGCGACAAAACATTACTAATCAAAGCATAAAGTGGTACTACAAGTCAAGGAATAAATGATCATAGAGGCTATGGTCACTTGTTCATAGTCATAACATGGTGTGAGCATGCGCCAAGTCAACCCAAACAAAGCATCAAAGCAGAATACCACAATACTATGCGTTTGTATGCTAAAACAACACATGATTCCTTCAAGGCACATTAAGAAATCCTAATTGTTTGGAAAAAGTCATGCTACAGAAATAATCACTAAGCATAAGGTCAAAACAACATCTAGCATGGCATGATAAAGTCTAAGTCACAATCAAAGCAAGCTCCTCTTGTACTAATCAAGCAAGAACTTTCTACTCCTCTCCAACACCAATCAAATTATTTGAAACAACACAGTGAGAACAGGGGTCCAAACTACTTTATTCAATCAAACTAAAACGAAAACTAAAACTAAGACACTCCAAGAACAACACAATAGTGCATGAAACAATAAAAACGAAGTGTCTAGAAAGACCTGAGATTTTTATTGATGAAGAAGGGGATGCCTTGGGCATCCCCAAGCTTTGACGCTTGTACCTCTTGATATTTTCTTGGGGTGACAAGGGGTGGCATCCCCAAGCTTGAGATTTTGTCCATTCTTCATCTCATTACATCGTTCTTACTCTACACCTGCAATTTTTCCTTCATACAAAACTTCACACAATCTTCATTAGCAACATTAGTGTATTCAAAAGATAATAGACCTTGGGGTTTAGCTTTAGAACAGAAAAACTTTCACTAAAAACACAAGCTACTGTACAAATTCCCTCAAAAAGCTCAATTTCCCAAAAAGAACCCAAAAAGGAATCAATAAGAAGCAAATGCAAATAATGGCAGAAATCTGTCAAAACAGACCAGCAGGTAGAAACCGATTTCTTCGAAGACCTTCTGTTGCTCAAATAAAAAAGTGTTAAACTAAAGAAATTTATCTAACATACTGGGGGATTTATTTAGAAAATTACAGCTCAATCCAGGTTACAGATATTGTACACAAATTTTTACAGTGGAGCACAAAAATCTGTTTCGGGACAACAACTTCCCAAATCTTACTTCCATCTCATTAGATGTTATTCTTGGCACAAAAATCAAATAAAAAGGATAAGGAGAGGTCATTACTGAAGTAATAACTTCCAAGACTCAAGAAAACTTTTGGGTTATCTCCCAATAAGTACTTTCCTTTAACGCCTTTAAGTTAGGCACAAGAAGCAAGAATCAAGTATTTTGAAATGAAGAAGCATTAACACCAACTCTCTTGCTCCTACCTTTCTTACCTCTCTTCTTCTCTTTAGGGAATATATGATTGATTATTCGAGAAGCAAACTACATAATGCCTTTTCCCACATCTATTATTGCTCCAAGTTGTTTCAGCAGGGATCTTCCAAGTGTAATTGTCCTTTTCCTACACATTCAATAACAAGATAATCAGTAGACACCACTTTCCCTAAGATTTTTGTAAACACACCTTCAGCTATTCCAATGCGTAATAAAATTGCATTATTGGTAAGATATATTTCTTCTCCTCCTTTAGAAAGTCCCCAAAGATTCAAAGACTCATAGATATCTTTAGGCATAAGGCAAAATTCAGACATGATATCACAACGAGCATCAAAAGTTTCATTATTTATAGCAACTTTTATTGTAGGAAACCATTTTGAGGGCTTAGAATTTATTGGAACATAATCATGGTGCTCTCTAATCATGTTATAGCAATCTTTCAAAGCAATTGTACTGGTCTCAAGAGTGTTCAACCTAGCATAAATGTTTATAAAGGAAGAATCAGACTTGCTAGGCATATTATAAATTATAATCAACTTATTTATAGAATCCAAAGCTTCATCCTCAGTACATCAAAATATATCTTTCCCAGCTACAGCATCCAAAGCATATCTATAACAAAGATCAAGACCATGGTAGAAACTATTAATAATCAAGCTAATACACATATTAGGCTCGGTGTTCCTTTGTAAATCAGAGATTCTAGACCAAGCTTCTTTGAAACTCTCTTCACTTTCTTACTTCAAAGTACAGATCCTTTCCATATGTGACACAAGGATTGGACCAAAACCAGACATGGTAGCAACTAAAGTAGGAACTAATTTTTTGTGTTTTTTATAAGAGAAAGCAAACCAAACTAAACTAATTTTTTGGAGTTTTTGATAAAAAGAGGCAAACAAAACCAAGCAAAAGAAACTAAGCAAAACAAAAACAAAGTAAAGAGAAAGGTTGTGAAGGACTCCCCTTGTGAAGCCATCCTTAGCCTCCCCGGAAATGGCGCCAGAAAAGTCTTTAATGGTGGCTCAGATCACTGTAGAGCTTCGTTGGGAGACCCCAAGAGGAAGGTGTGATGAGCACAGCAGCAAGTTTTCCCTCAGTAAGAAACCAAGGTTATCGAACCAGTAGGAGGAAGGAAATGACTCAAAGGTGTTGCTAGCAACTTGGAAAACTGCATAACACAAACTCAAGACTTTGCCCCAATGAATAGTGAGGTTGTCAATCTCACCGGTTTGCTGAAAACAAAGGATTAACTATATGGTGTGGAAGGTAATAGTGGTTTGTAGAATGTAAACAGTAACAGTGGAAGATGTATCAATGGTAAGGATTGGACCGGGGTCCATAGTTCACTAGAGGTATTCTCCTTAAGATAAACAAACATGGCATGCAGGGTAAACAAATTACAGCATGACAATTGATAGGACTGAGCAAGGCATAACAATGCAATACTAGACATTCATGATCCTATGAGATTCGATTGGGCAATACAACAAGATACATAGACCGCCATCCAACTGCATCTATGACTAGTAATCCACCTTCAGGTTATCATCCAAACCCCCTCCAGTATTAAGTTACAAGCAACGGATAACTGCTTTAAGCAAAGTGTGTAAGGTAAACAATTCACTTGTTCCATGAACAAGAGACCGTTGTTTTCTCCCTAGTAGAAACAGCACATCTACAACCTTAGAGATTTCTGTCACTTCCCTTAGATTAAATAGATGCATGAACCCACTATCAAGCATAAATACCCCCTCTTGGAGTCACTAGCATCTACTTGGCCAAGATATCTACTAGAAATGGAGAGCATGCAAGATCACAAACAACACAGACATGATAGAATCAATAAGACAAAACCAGTAATCAATCTGACATAGTAATCTCAATATCCATCGGATCCCCGCAAACACATTATGCATGATTACAAATAGATGATCTTGATCATGAATGGAGCTCACAAGATCTAAACATGGTAGCACAAAGGAGGATATACAACCATCTATCCACTACATGGACCCGTAGTCTAAGGTGGAACTACTCACGCTTTATACCGGAGGCTGGCATGATGAAGAAGAAGGCCTCCGGGATGATCTCTCCTCCGGCAGGGTGTCAGGAAGAGCTTCAGATCCCCTAGGCAGCGTCTATAGAATGATTCGTGGAAGATTGATCTGGTACTTAGGGTTTTGATATCGAGGGTCTTTATAGGCGAAGAGGCGAGGCAGGGGCAGCCAGGGCGGCCGCACCCCCCCCAGGAGCGGGCTAGGGTAGCTGCGCCACCAGGGGTGTGGCCCCCTGGTGTCTCCCCTCCATCTCGTATTCTGGCTCCGTATTCCCACGGTAAAATATTGACTTTGGCTTTTGTCCCGTCCAATTCCGAGAATATTGATTTTCTGCCTTTTCTGGAACCAAAAAACAGAAGAAAACAGGAACTGGCATTGTGGCATCTTGTTAATAGGTTAGTCCAGAAAAACATAAAAAAACACCTCAAAGTGTAGACAAAGCAAAGCAAACTAGATACTAAACAAGCATGGAATATAAAAAATTATAGATACGTTTTCAACGTATCAAGCATCCCCAAGCTTAACTCATGCTCGTCCTCGAGTAGGTAAGTGATAAAAAGAATAATTTTTGAGGTGAGATGCACCATCATGCTCACCGTAACTCCTGCTAATGGGGATTGAGGCCAAGGAGACGGAGGCCGAAGCCAATGCCAAGGAGGCCGAGGCCAGGTCTAGGGTGCTAGAGGCAAAGGCGAATGCCAAGGAGGCCAAAGCCAAGATCATGGCCGAGAAGAATGCCATCATGCTCACCGGCCTGGATAGCATCGCCGACCCCGATCGCACATCTTGGGTTACGAAGAGGCAGAAGGCCATCAGGGCTCGCAATGCATGAAGGGCAATATCGACGGCGGATGCAACTTTTTGGGCAGAGAAGCTGCCATTTTTTTGGACATATGTGTATGATATTGCTCCTTTTTTATATTTCATAACCAGTGGCCACTTGTTGGCGATGCCAAAAGGACGATGGGGCACGTCTGACATGTTATTTGACAAAATTTGTGTGTTTTTGGCATGCCAATTTGACATTTTCACCTAATTTGCATCCCTTGCCCAGGGATTGCGCCAACGACCGCCAGCCAGGACAAATGGGTCGCGTCGCTACGCAAGGTCGGCTGGCCCCCTCCCCAAATCGAACGCGGCCCGATCCAGACGAATACAAACAGACCGTTTAGAGCGACCGGATGGATCGGCGCGGTGGAAATGTCCTTAGCCCAGGCTTTCACTATTTTTCTCCTTCCCCAAGAGCATGTGAACCCCCAACCACAACTACCGGGAGAACATGCTTTGCTCGTGCGCTTGCCACCTCCCTCATTTGCCTTTATCTGGAGTACTCAGCCACCACACGCAACTACTCCCTCCGTTTAGAAATATAAGATGTTTTAGGTTTGTGAATAAGATGTATCTAGACATCTTTTGAACCTATACACTAAAAGATGTCTAGATACATCTTATTCATAAAGCTAAAACATCTTATATTTCTAAACGGAGTGAGTAGTACGCAGCAGATCGAGATCTAGGGAAACCTAAGCCACCTCCTTCTTCCCTTCCTCCTAGCCATGGCCATGGCCCTCCCTAAACCCTAGACTTGGCCTCGTTTGCTAGCCGGTGGAGAAGTGGTATCCAGAGGTGGAGGTAGTCGGGGGAAGCTTCTTCGCCAGCCCCACCGTCACATCGCACCATGAGCTGCGCTGGAGCGTGCCGTAGAAGCCTCGCCGCAGCTCCCTAGACCACAGTCGCGTCGCCCATCCATGCGTCACCGAGCCCTCTCTCGTCGCCTGCAGGCCGCTAGTGAGCCCCGTGGCCTCCCTATAGCCAGGTCCCTACTTCTGTACCGCCGGGCATCGCCGCAGTGCGCACCCGCCGTCAAAGGCATGTCCAGCAAAGTTGTTTCTGCACCTCCTGTTCCTTTCGATCTAGACGATGCCTCAAACCAGTGTTGTCTTAGCTCTTATCACCAAGAGGTAGTGCTAGGTCACCTCTTTAGGTCGAGCCTTTACCCGCTCAAAATCGTCCACCATGCTGCTCGCAATCGACCTCGAAAACCAGTCGCTCGCGTCGTCAGTAGCTAGCTGCAGCAGGTGCTCGCAGTCAGGTACTACAGTGCCCCTATTACTCTCAAAATCTTGGTGGTTCTTGCCATGCTCTGGTACCGCTCTGCATACCTAGATACAGAGCATGCTTCCCTCTTTAGATCGAGTTGCCCCACACCCCATTCAGCACAGAGACGAGCTCGCGGTCACGCTCGAAAGATAACGCTGCCGCGTTGTTCTTCTATCAAGGTTCAGTCTCGCATGGACATTTTCTTCAGCGAACAGCGCCAGCAGCTGCCTTACCTAGACATGAATCAGTAGCCCAACCCTAGTCCGAGTAGCACCAGCAGCTGCCTTACTCTAGTCCGAGTTGGGCCGCAGGCCACGAGATCCTGAGTTCAATCCCTGCGCCCACCCCTTTTTTTAGCTATGTTTTTGTGCCGGCTCTAAACTGCACACGCACCTAGAATTCAGGTTCAGAGATCCCAGCTATCAAAAAATTCAGTTACCTCAGAATAGTTCAGTCAGGAATTTTCAAAAGAAAACCTGGCGCCTTTTGCAGAAAAGACCCCTTCTATTCAAGTAATTATAGTTCTCCAAATATACATCAAATGCAAAAACTGTGTACATGAAAGTTGTTTGTTTTTGTTTTCTGAATCTAAAAATGTGATTTGTTTAATGTGTACATAACTGCAATTATTAAAACTTGGACATATTTACTCTTTTGCCATTTATTAAATAGTTGAATAATAACTTAAAATTAATAATTCCAAATATTAAGTATAATATATGTTTTTGAATCAAAAAATGTGAGGAATATTATTATGCTATTTATAATATCTTTTGGGAAATTTAAAATTTTGAAATAAATTAAATGCTAGTAAATACCATTTTCTTAATAATTGCATAATTTTAATTCTGTAATTCCAAATTTGACAAATGATATGTCTAAATAGATTAGCTCGGCGATCCTGTTCTAAATATATATTCCATGGTATAAATTGAATCATGCATCATATACATATTAAGTATACAGCAATATTTATGCGAGCAAAACATGACTAAAAACCTAATCATATGTTTTATTCTTGTACCCCACACCTCACCCATGCCATGCTATGTTATGTCACTTAAATTGTGCATCATTCCATCATGGCATAATTGTTTTCTTGTTCCATATGATTTTTATGTTTGTGCAATATATTTATTTTGGCCCCTTGTATGTTTGGTTTTTATCGGATAAACGCTGAGCAAGGAGAATATCAGGAGCCTCGGGAGTATTAAGCAGATTCATCTTATTCTACAACTGAACTTCCAGGCAAGCATTTCCCCATGCTTTCACTATACATAGCACCTATTGCATCTATCTTATTCTTGCATCATATGTCACGATTCGAATAAAATTGAATCACAAGTATTGCATAGCCTAAGATTGTTTCTTCAATCCTATGAGCCATTACTACAGGAGTTGTTTGAGTCATGTGCATCGTAGAATTACATATGTATAGGGTTTGTGAGTGTCATTGAATAATGAGGTACCTAAACAACTGAATTGAGTAGTAATAGGATAACTAAAGAAAGAGGCGCTGGTGGGCATCATCTGCTATTTGGTTCTTTAAGCTCACTTAAGTCCCATAGAACCCTGAGTACTTGATATATGTTCCTTGACTATCGCACTATCCGCATGTGGGACCATGAATCCCGTTAGCTAGAGATTGAGTCATTTCTTATTTCTTGGGGCCATAAACTAGTTTGGGGCTTTACTACTATCATGTAATTATGCCATGCTACTGCTTATTTACTACTACTGCTCGAGGAGCGTTTACTACTGTACCTTTTATGACCATGTGCCACGTTTCCGTTGTATCAATAAGCCTAGTCACACTTTCGGGTTCCCGGTTGTTTACCGCCGTCTTCACACACTAAGGGTCCGTCGCGGAGCCGATCGACTTCATAGCGGGTAGCTTAGTGGGATGGATCCCTAAAATATTTAATGAATCTTGTGATTGCTTTGTCGTGATGCCTCGTTGGATTTTCATTTGGTTTTTCCGAGGTTGACCGTGCGTGTGTTGCTATTTGTGCACCCATACAGGTTAAATCTTTCTAAAAGCCGTGTCCGCGGTTATGGATGACTTGGAGCACAGTTTCTCGATCGTAGACAAGCATACCTAAAGTACCGCTTTTAAATTGACTAATACATGACTAGAAATAGTGCAATATTCATGGAATGATTAATAAAACTACGAACAAATGGGATGTTCTTCCTGTTGGAATTATGCCCTAGAGGCAATAATAAAGATGTTATTATTATAATTCTTGTTCATGATAAAGTTTATATTCCATGCTAGAATTGTATTAAGCAGAAACTTTGATACTTGTGTGGTTTATGAACAACACCGTGTCCCTAGTACGCCTCTATGGACTAGCTCATTGATTAATGATGGTTAAGGTTTCCTAACCATAGACATGAGTTGTCGATTAATAGTGAGATCATGTCATTAGGAGAATGATATGATGGACAGACCCAAATTAAGCAGAGCAATTAGATCGTGTCATCGTGTTCATCTTTGGCGAAGCTTTTTCCTATGTCAAGTATTGTATTCCTTAGACCATGAGAGAATACAACTCCCTGGTACCGGAAGAAAGCTTTGAGGTCATCAAACGTCATCCTATGTGAGGGTGATCATAAAGGTGTATCTCAGGTGATCAGAAAGTACTTGTTGGGTTGTATGTATCGAGATGGAATTTGTCCCTCCCGAGTCGGAGAGATATACTTCGGGCCCACTCGGTAATCGATATCAACACTGCTTGCAAGCACGTGGTTAGGGAGTTAATCACAAAGTGATATCGGATTACAGAACGAGTAAAGTACTTGCTGTGAACGAGATTGAACTAGGTATGCCGATACCAACGATCGAATCTCGGGTAAGTAAAATATCGCGTGACGAAGGGAATACATATATGGGATTAATTGAATCCTGGCATCGTGGTTCATCCGATATGATCATCGATGAATATGTGGGATTCAATATGGGTTTCCAGATCCCGCTGTTGATTATTGATAGAAGATCATGTCTACATATTCTCGAACCCGTAGGATCACACACTTAACGTGCATCGACGCTACGATAGAATGGATAATTGGTTTATGAGTTTTTTGTTCGTAGTCTCAGATGAGATCCAGGACATCATGAGAGGTTCCGGAATGGTCCGGAGAATAAGATTCATATAAAGGAAAACAGTTTTTGGATTTCGGAATCGTTTCGGAGTTTATCAGTATTGTACCGGAAGGTTCTAGAAGGTTCTGGAGTGGGACCAACGTGGGCCCACTTTTCGGAGGCCTGCGTGGGCCTACGGGGAAGTGCCCTGGCCACTTTGGGCCAGGGGCACAAGGCCCCTAAGGCCCAGCCGGCCAGCCCTTAGGGGAAATCCTAAGGGAACCTTCCAGAAGAGGGGGGATGACTTGCCCTCCACTCCACCCCTTGGGTCACCGCCCTAGGGCTTGGAGGAGGGGTCAAGGGGCTGGCCAGCCCCCTATATAAGGAGGGCAGGGGTGCAGCCTCCCCCCATTCCAACCCTAGCCGTCGTCCAACTGCTACCCCTCCACCTCTCTTTCTCTCCCGACTACGCGTAGGCGAAGCCCTGCCGCAGAAACTCTCCACCATAAGCACCACGTCGTCGTGTTGCAGATCCAATCTATCTCTCCACCATACTTGCTGGACCAAGGAAAGGAGGAGACGTCACTGCACCATACGTGTGCATCTCTCGGAGGTGCCGCCACTTGCGACGTAGGATCGGATCGGATCGCGAGGAGGAGACGGCGAGTACGACTACGTCAACCACGTTCTGTTGAACGTTTCTGCTGTGCGATTTCTTCAAGGGTATGAAGATCTCATCAATCTCTCTTGTTGATTACATCTCCTAGATTAGATCTTGGCTTTCTTGTTCGCATCCGTAGGAAATTTTTTGATTTACTATGCTGTGAAACCCATCAGTGGTATCGGAGCTAGATCTATGCGTAGATGTGTTTCACGAGTAGAACGCAACATGCTTGTTGCGGGAGTTGATGTTTTATATTGCAAACCTCTTGTTGTGTATTTCTTATGGCGCGGCATAGTGAGATCGAAGTGGTCCAGGCCAACTTTACGCGACCTCATTCACGAGACCGGCTCCGCACTTGACGTGTGGCTTGTTCCACACATGCGGCTGGTGGATGCCAATTTCTCTCACTATAGTAGTCATGGGATTTACAACGGATGTTAGCAACCATAATATCACCGTTGTGGATTTCCGTAGGTAATAATCGTTCTTAGCTTATTACTCCCATAAGCCACGTAAAACATGCAACAACAAAGTAGAGGCGTCTAACTTGTTTTTGCAGGGAGTGTTTTGTGATATGGTATGGCCCAAGACATGATGTGTATGAATTGAGATGTATGCAATGATCATGTTTTGTAATATTTCACGACTTGCATATCGATGAGTTCACAACCGGCAGGAGCCGTATGGTTGTCTTTATAATTGTATATGACCTGCGTGTCAACTTCTTATACGCCATGTAATAGCTTTACTTATCGCTAAGTAGTTAGCAATAGTTGTAGTTGCTATTCGTGGTGGAGGCAATCATGGTGGAGTGATGGAGATCATGCTGGCGCGCACAAGATGGAGATCATTGCGCGGAGATTGGCTATACCATGTCACATAAAATTATATGCATGTGATGTTTATCCTTTTATGTATATTATTATGATTAGATCGCGACGGTAGCATTATAAGATGATTCCTCACTTAAAGATCGAGATAAAATTATGTTCTCCCCATGTATGCACCGTTGGGAAAGTTCGTCGTTTTCAAGCACCTCGTGATGATCAGGTGCTATAAACTCTACGTTCACATACAACGGGTGCAAGCCAGTTTTGCACACGCGGAAATACTTGGGTTTGACTTGACGAGCCTAGCATGTACAGACATGGGCTCGGAACACACGAATCGAAAGGTTAAACATGAGTCATATGAATGATATGATCGACACTTTGTTGTCCACCATTGAAACCACATCTCTTATCGTGAAGATCGGATTAGGTGTGGTGAATTTGGATCGTGTTCACTAAACAACTTGAGGGATGTTGAATTTAGTGGGAGTTTATCTAGTAATTTGATTAAGTTGAACTAGTTATCATGAACATAGTCTAAATTGTATTTGAAAATTTTGTAGATCAAATGGCTAAGTCCAACTTCAACTTCAACGTTTTTGCTGAACAAGAAAAGCTTAAGAACAATGGGTCTAACTTCACCAACTGGTTCCGCAATCTGAGAATCATTCTCGCTGGCGAACAAAAAGCCTATGTACTTGAGAAAGCGCTGGGTGACGCCCCTGCTACTGATGCGCCGGCTGATGAAAAAGCTATTTATCAGTCACGCAAAGATGATTATGGAGTGATTAAGAGTACCATGTTGTTTGCTATGGAACCGGAACTTGAAAATCGTTTTGAGGAGTTCGACGGGCCCTTTGAGATACTTGAGGAACTGAAAACCATGTTTCAGACTCAGGCCCGTTCTGAGAGATATGAGATCTCTGAGAAGTTCTTTAACTGCAAGATGGAGGAAGGGAGTTCCGTTAGTGAGCACGCCATTAAGATGTCGGGCTACACTCAACGTCTTGAGCAACTAGACTGCAAGATCCCAGAAGAGCTCAAGATTGACAGAGTTCTGCAATCACTCCCTCCTAGCTACAAAGGTTTTGTAGTTACTCACAATCAAATTGGTTCCACTGATACGATCACTGAGCTCTTCGCTAAGCTGAAAGCTGCGGAGGTGGATATCAAGAAAGATAATCATGTGTTGATGGTCAACAAGACCACTAGATTTAAGAAAGCTAAGGGTGCAAATAAATCCTTCAAGAAAGGCAGCGGCAAGCGCGTTGCCCCTGCTGAGAAGAAGCTCAAGTTTGGACCTAAGACGGACACTGAGTGCTTCTATTGCAAGGACAAGGGTCACTGGAAGCGCAACTATCCGAAGTACTTAGCGGACAAGAAGGCTGGCACCATTAAAGGTATATTTGATATACATGTTATTGATGTTTACTACGCTCGTTGTAGTGCCTAGGTATATGATACTGGTTCAGTTGCTAATATTTGTAACTCGAAATAGGAGCTACGGAATAGACGGCGGCTAGCAAGGGATGAGGTGACGATGCGCGTTGGCAATGGATCAAAATTTGATGTGATGGCCGTCGGCACGCTCTCCTTAGTTTTACCTTCGGGATTAGTTTTAAACCTTAATAAGTGTTATTATGTGCCTGCGTTGAGCATGAACATTATATCTGTATCGTGTTTATTGCAAGACGGTTATTCATTTAAATCAGAGAATAATGGTTGTTCTATTTATATGAATAACATCTTTTATGGTCATGCGCCTGTTGTGAATGGTTTATTTCTTCTGAATCTCGAAAGCAATGAAACGCACATCCATAACATTGAGGCTAAGAGATGCAAAGTAGATAGTGATAATCCAACTTATTTGTGGCAATCGCTGCTCACGTCATATTGGTGTAAAACACATGAAGAAACTCCATTCTGATGGACTTTTGGAGTCTCTTGATTTTGAATCATTTGACACGTGCGAGCCGTGCCTCATGGGCAAGATGATCAAAACCCCGTTCTCCGGAATAGTGGAGCGAGCAACGGACTTATTGGAAATCATACATACCGATGTATGTGGACCAATGAGTGTTTCGACGCGCGGTGGATATCGCTATTTTCTCACTTTTACTGATGACTTGAGTAGATATGGGTATATCTATTTAATGAAACATAAATCTGAAACGTTTGAAAAGTTCAAAGAATTTCAGAACGAAGTGAAAAACCATCGTAACAGGAAAATTAAATTTCTACGATCCGATCGTGGAGGTGAATATTTGAGTTATGATTTTCTCACGCATCTTAAAGCAAGCGGAATCGTTTCACAACTCACGCCACCTGGAACACCACAGCGCAATGGTGTGTCTGAACGCCGGAATCAAACTCTATTAGATATGGTGCGATCAATGATGTCTCATACAGATTTGCAGTTATCATTTTGGGGTTATGCATTAGAAACCGCTGCATTCACTTTAAATAGGGCACCATCTAAATCCGTTGAGATGACACCGTATAAACTATGGTTTGGTGCTAAACCTAAGTTGTCGTTTCTTAAAGTTTGGAGATGCGAAGCTTACGTCAAGAAGTTGATGCCGGACAAGCTCGAACCCAAAGCGGAGAAATGCGTCTTCATAGGATACCTTAAGGAAACGATTGGGTATACCTTCTACCACAGATCCGAAGGCAAAGTGTTTGTTGCAAAGAACGGATCCTTTCTTGAGAAGGAGTTTCTCTCGAAAGAAGTGAGTGGGAGGAAGGTAGAGCTAGACGAGGTTATTGAACCTTCTCTCGAGTTGGAGAGTAGCGCAGCACCTGAAATTGTTCCAGTGTTGTCTGCACCAACAAGAGAGGAAGCTAATGACGAGGATCATGAAACTTCGAACGATGCTACTACTAAACTTCGCAGGTCGACAAGGTCACGTGCCACTCCTGAATGGTACGGCAACCCTGTCTTAACCGTCTTGTTGTTAGACAACAGGGAACCTGCGAATTATGATGAAGCAATGATGAGCCCAGACTCTGAGAAATGGCTAGAGGCCATGAAATCCGAATTGGGATCCATGAGCGAAAACCAAGTATGGACTTTGGTGGACCCTCCTAGCGACCGTAAGGCCGTTGATTGCAAATGGATTTTCAAGAAGAAAATGGACGCGGATGGTAATGTTACTGTCTATAAAGCTCGGCTTGTCGCAAAAGGGTTTCGGCAAGTTCAAGTTGTTAACTACGATGAGACTTTCTCTCCCTAGCGATGTTTAAGTCCATTCGGATTTTATTAGCAATTGCTGCATTTCATGATTATGAAATATGGCAGATGGATGTCAAGACTGCGTTCCTGGCAACATTGATGAAGAGTTGTATATGATGCAGCCCGAAGGTTTTGTCGATCCTAAGGATGCTAATAAGGTGTGCAAACTTCAGCGTTCCATTTATGGACTAAAGCAAGCATCTCAGAGTTGGAACCTTCGTTTTGATCAAGTGATCAAGAGTTTTGGATTTGTTCCAAATTGCTATGAAGCTTGTATCTATAAGAAAGTGAGTGGGAGCTCGGTGACATTTTTAGTACTATATGTGGATGAAATATTGATTATTGGAAATGACATTGGTATGCTTAATGATGTGAAGAGTTATTTGAATAAATGTTTTTCAATGAAAGACCTAGGAGAAGCTGCTTGTATATTAGGCATCAAAATCTATAGAGATAGACAAAGACGCCTAATATCTTTAAGCCAAAGTACATATATAGACAAAGCTCTGAAAAGGTTCAGAATGGATAAAGAAAAGAAAGGTTCATTGCCCATGTTGTCAGGTAAGATATTGAGCAAGGCTCGAGGTCCACTCTGTAAAGATAGAGATACTATGAGCAAAGTACCATATGCCTCGTCCATAGGTTCTATCATGTATGCCATGCTATGTACTAGACCAGATGTGTCCAATGCTCTTAGTTTGACGAGAAGATACCAATGTGATCCAGGAGTAGAACACTGGACAGCTGTAAAGAACATCCTAAAGTATTTAAATAGGACTAAAGAAATGTTATTGGTCTATGGAGGTGATGAGCAGCTCGTCGTAAAAGGTTACGTCGACGCTAGTTTCGACACCGACCCGGATGATTCTAAATCTCAGACAGGATACATTTATATTTTGAATGGTGGAGCTGTGAGCTGGAGAAGCTGCAAGCAAAGCGTGATAGTGGGATCTACAACAAAAGCGAAATACATGGCGGCTTCAGAAGCGTCAAGTGAAGAAGTTTGGATCAGGAACTTCATCACTGAGCTTGGTGTGGTTCCAAGTGCCTTGGACCCACTGGAGATATTGTGCGACAACACTAGCGCCATAGCACTGGCTAAGGAACCAAGATATCATCCAAATACCAAGCACATCAACCGTCGTTTTCATATAATTCGAGATTATATAGCAGATGGAGATCTGAAGATTAGCAAAGTACATACGGATCTAAATGTCGCAGATCCGTTGACTAAACCTCTTCCACGAGCAAAACATGATCAGCACCTTAATGCCATGGGTGTTAGATTGTTCCCAGATGTAAACTAGATTATTGACTCTAGTGCAAGTGGGAGACTGTTGGAATTATGCCCTAGAGGCAATAATAAAGATGTTATTATTATAATTCTTGTTCATGATAAAGTTTATATTCCATTCTAGAATTGTATTAAGCGGAAACTTTGATACTTGTGTGGTTTATGAACAACACTGTGTCCCTAGTACGCCTCTATGGACTAGCTCATTGATTAATGATGGTTAAGGTTTCCTAACCATAGACATGAGTTGTCGATTAATAATGAGATCATGTCATTAGGAGAATGATATGATGGACATACCCAAATTAAGCAGAGCAATTAGATCGTGTCATCGTGTTCATCTTTGCGAAGCTTTTTCCTGTGTCAAGTATTATATTCCTTAGACCATGAGATAATACAACTCACTGGTATCGGAAGAAAGCTTTGAGGTCATCAAACGTCATCCTATGTGAGGGTGATCATAAAGGTGTCTCTGAGGTGATCGGAAAGTACTTGTTGGGTTGTATGTATCGAGATGGAATTTGTCCCTCCCGAGTCGGAGAGATATACTTCGGGCCCAATCGGTAATCGATATCAACACCGTTGCAAGCACGTGGTTAGAGAGTTAATCACAAAGTAATATCGGATTACGGAACGAGTAAAGTACTTGCTGTGAACGAGATTGAACTAGGTATGCCGATACCAACGATCGAACCTTGGGCAAGTAAAATATCGCGTGACAAAGGGAATACATATATGGGATTAATTGAATCCTGGCATCGTGGTTCATCCGATATGGTCATCGATGAATATGTGGGAGTCAATATGGGTTTCCATATCCCGCTGTTGATTATTGATAGAAGATCATGTCTACATATTCTCGAACCCGTAGGGTCACACACTTAACGTGCATCAACGCTAGGATAGAGTGGATAATTGGTTTATGAGTTTTTTGTTCAGAGTCTCGGATGAGACCCAAGACATCACGAGAGGTTCCGGAATGGTCCGGAGAATAAGATTCATATAAAGGAAAGTGGTTTTTGGACTTCGGAATCGTTTCGGAGTTTATCAGTATTGTACCGGAAGGTTCTAGAAGGTTCCGGAGTGGGACCAACATGGGCCCACTTGTCGGAGGCCTGTGTGGGCCTAAGGGGAAGTGCCCTGGCCACTTTGGGCCAGGGGCACAAGGCCCCTAAGGCCCAGCCAGCCAGCCCTTAGGGGAAACCCTAAGGGAACCTTCTAGAAGAGGGGGGGATGACTTGACCCCCACTCCACCCCTTGGGCCGGTGCCCTAGGGCTTGGAGGAGGGGTCAAGGGGCCGGCCAGCCCCCTATATAAGGAGGGCAGGGGGGCATCCTCCCCCCACTCCAACCCTAGCCGCCGTCCAACTGCTACCCCTCCAACTCTCTCTCTCCCGACTGCGCGTAGGCGAAGCCCTGCCACAGAAATTCTCCACCATAAGCACCACGCCGTCGTGCTGCAGATCCAATCTATCTCTCCACCATACTTGCTGGACCAAGGAAAGGAGGAGACGTCGTTGCACCATACATGTGCATCTCTCGTAGGCACCGCCACTTGCGGCGTAGGATCACATCGGATCGCGAGGAGGAGACAACGAGTACGACTACGTCAACCACGTTCTGTTGAATGTTTCCGCTGTGCGACTTCAAGGGTATGAAGATCTCATCAATCTCTCTCGTTGATTACATCTCCTAGATTAGATCTTGGCTTTCTTGTTCACATCCGTAGGAATTTTTTTGATTTACTATGCTGCGAAACCCATCACTTTCGCCTTCTCATTCGGGAACGGGGAGGTGGGCGAGCGATATTTACTTATGTTGATATATATATATATATATGTTGGGTATTTAACCATTTTTTACTTAACGAGCGTTCATCTATCATTGGTTCGGCGGATGATGTAGCATGTCTCTATAGAACTGGTAGGCTTTATTTTCGCTGCAATTGCGTCATCCCCAGGTTGTTCTCTTTAGATGCATAAAGACTTGCTGATCCCCCTAGGGTACCACACGATAAATTATTGATTCAGATGGACATGTATATTTTCAAGAAGGCTACTGGGTCGAGGAGACCGACGATGGTGTCAACGACCATCTGGTGTAGAGATTCTAGGGATGGAGATCCGTTGGCGGGATGTGCTTATTTTTAGGGCTTCTTATGCCAATTTGATTCTTATCTGTACTCGGATCTTGTTTCCTCTTTCGCTTGATACTCTAATGTGTGATGTATGAGGATGTATCCTAAACTATTAGAACTATCTAGTAATTTGGATCTTGTCATATGGCGTTGAATATTTCTATTTCTTTTAGATGGTCTGTCTCTGATGTACTTTTGTATGCCGTGGACATACACACTTGTGTATGTCTGTTCGCATGCATGTCGACTATAACGCTTGTACTTGTCCCGATGCTCTTGCAAAGTGGATAGGATGATTGGCCGGTACCGTTCCCTGTTCTACTTAGACGGGACCTACATGTGGGTGGCCCTTGGGCCTCCTTGGTAGGACACCTTATGTACTTTGGGTTCATTCCAGGCTTGTTACTTAGAGCATAGTGTCGGAGGTATTACAGTATGGGGATATCTAGATCGTCGGATTAGATCGTGATCCAACAGCGGAGGTTCCTCATCCTCGCAAGCTCAGCATCGGTGAGGTCTAACCCTAACTGCGGTGGTGAAAGGGACGATGAGGCTCACCTAGGGGCTTAGAAGGATCGGGGAATGTTGGGACGAAGTGGTGATTGACGGCGAGTATGACGATGGGCGGCAACCTCAGCTTTTCATCCGGAACACTCAACGGGCACGATGGTGGCGACGAACGGTGCAGGCATCTGTGGTGTTACCGTTGAAGTGCGTCCCTAGGAGAAAAGAGAGGCAAGTTAGGTAGGCAAGAGAGGGGCACACACGACAGTACGAGAGAACAAGAGGGAGAGGGCATGCAGTGTCCACAACCTTCTCCTTTCCTCCTTAGTACCGCGGCGGTGCAGCGAGAATGGCGAAAGGCAGAGAGAAGGAGTCTCTGCCTCCGCTCTCTGGGTAGTAGTGGGAGGCTCTAGGGTGAAATAAGGTGGGTGGCGAGGGTGTGCGAGGTCGCTGCCTATTTAACTCGACTAGGCGAGTCTATTGTGCACCAAGAGCATGTAGGGGTGGTGCGAGTGCGTGGGAGCTCGCGGTTGGCCAGACTGGGCGGTGGGGAGCGACATGGTGCGTTTGTGATGCGGTCTGAGCGACGGAGATGGCCGGGAGCTTCGGGAGCGCGCGATGAGGTGATGACATTGAGCGCACGCAGCATGCTCGATAGATTGACGCGACGTGACCAAGGCTCAACCATGCATGCGTGGGGGCGAGGATAGGCTTAGGATGGTGGGTAGAGGTAGTGGTTGTGTCTCATGTGAGCTCGTGGTCGTTTGGTACCACGGGGAGGGTGAGGTGGACATCGCCGGTTGGGGGTCACTGCGGTTGGAGGGTGAGGGAGAGGGAGGTTGAGGGTGCTTTGGGGGAGTTAGAATACGTAATGTTGGGCCCAGGGAGAGATAGGACAGGGCAGAGCTGCTACTACTCATAAATGGCAAGATTTGCTCCATCTTCTTTGTCTCGCCTTCCTGACCGGGTTTGGGGCGGGTTAGTGTCGAGTTGGGGGTGTGGTGCAGGGCTGGGACAAGTGTGTACTCGTGCACAACAATGGAAAAGACCACAACACTAGTTCTTGGCATTTTACACATGTTAGATCATCTAGGGTGGGTTTATCAAGGTACCATTTTGGCTTGATAATGGCGAGTAGCTCGAGCCACATATGGCCATGGTTAGGGTTTAATTGCATAGAGGGATTGTATATGCACAACCCCATAACAAGTGTTCTTCCTAGTTGTCCATTAAACTAAAGTTATGATCCTCCAAAGTTGGATAAAAATAAGGGCGTCATTTCCCTTCAATCAACATGTGTTGCAAAATTTCTTGATAATGTTGTTAGGGTTTTTGTTAGTCCAGGGTGGGATTGATATCTAGTAATACTCCTACTAGGGTATTAATAAATGGGTTTGCATGGCATTGGTTGATCATGGTTTGGTTAAACCATGTCGCCAAAAATGGCACTTTTTAAGTTATTTTGACTTGGCCAAAAGGTGATGCTTTTCTAGGGTTTTAATATGTTGACAAAGCAGGGATCACTATTAGGGTAGTGAGATGATAAAGGTTGCCCTAGGATTAGATTACTAAGGACTGGGTTAAATTTAATTCTAACAAACATTCAGATGCAAGCATTTCACCCAAAACAACAATGTAGCCAAGAAAGTCCCAATTTTTTTGTTTATTCTAACTCTTATTCATCTAATAGTTTTTAAACAAGGGTTTCAGGAAATGGGATGTTACAAGTCACTTGTGGGGAGAAGAGCAGCACCGATCCACGCATGCTGCCAGCCGTTGCCATGCTCGCCTTCAGATCCCCGCCATTGGAATCACAACCTCCGCAGTCCTGACTCTTATCCTCATGCGCACAGCTACTCCGGTGGCGGTGGGGGTCCTAACCGATAGAGGATCCATGCGGCCGTTGTTAACCATCTCATCAGAAGCATACCGGGCCATGCAACAACCTAGACCGGCGGCGACAAGTACGTAGACACCCTCGGGCTCGCCGGCGTTTCCGCCTGTCCTTGGGGGCCAGATCGATGGATGCGGCGGCCAAATTGACAGGCGCCACCCCGCACTAGAGAGCGGCTACCTCATCTTTTACTGATGCCTGGTATGTGCATGAACTCGTGACAGTTTCCTCGCCACCAGCGTCACCATTCTATACCCGACGACGCGTAGTGGATTTCTCGTCCTTTGCCCTGTCTGGTACTCGAAGGTCGGATTCTCACCAATTTCTCCCTCTCTCACCCTACAACGGCTGGCCCCGGAGAGAGTTGGAAGGGGGGCGCGCTCGTGTGGGTGCAGGAGGCTACCCACACCATGGAATCGCTCCTCATTCGAAGGGGAGTTCTAACGATGCGGAAACAGATGGGTGGGCCATTGGAGTCATGGATGATTGAACAGTTGGAGGAGACCGTGCCTCAGTATTTTTTGCCCCGGTGTGTGGTACATATTTAGCTGTTTAGGCGGTCTTTTTTTCTAAACTAGCAAAAATGCCCGTGCGTTGCACCGGGAGAAATAGATACCTAGATGATCTAGCAAATCATCCATGAACATAAGCATGACTAAAAAAATTAGACTGCAAACCTGTTGTACCGACTTTTAATACCACATATTTGTAATGATCTTAATTACTACATCTCTAGGACATATCAAAAATCAAAATAAACATATAGCAGAGCTTGGATATAATCTTAAGCAAAGTGTGTGATCTACATATTAATCATACGACAGCACTCACAAAATGAATTAGAGTTCAAAAGGATAAAATACTGAAATAGACTAACATATCGGTCAAATTTTGAATAGAATAAAAAACAATAAGAGATTGGACGAACCCAAACAATGATGATGCATAAACCTGCCCATCTAAGTAAGCTTGTAAATATCAACTAAACCTAGGAATACCACCTATATGAAGAAGCATCGAATTGTGGGCACTACTCAAAACAACCTCAAAAGGCCAATTGATAATAGTAGAAGAGTTGGATGTGAAACGGCCCATGATATTCACTGTGCAGCCTTGCAATTCCGGACCAATCACATGGAATATATCAAATAATTGGTGTAAACTATATGATTTTAATAAAATATAATTATGTTCTATAAACACAAAAGCATAGCCAAACCTCAAAAGCATATGCAATTCCAGGTATAGCAAAAATATCCCCACCAATTATCTTCAGTTCGAAATCCTGTTTTGCTAACATAAATTTTGAAGAGTAAAAAAGTGAGGCTGACAATGGAATAGCTTCACCAAACAGAGAAAAATAATGCATCAAGAACAAAAGAAAATCGAATAAAAATAGAACACGCACAAGAAGGCCTACTTAGTATTGAGCAAATTCGCGAGACTGCCTCTCTCTCTCTAGATCGTTCACCGTCAATGGTGGCACTCTTTTTCTGGCTGACCTCCACACCATTTGTCTTCCGGGGCTTGCTTCAACCCATAGGAATTTAGCTGAACGAAATCAACCATAGCAAGACATTAAATAATAATTATTTTTTAGAAAAACTAAGGCCCCGTTTGGAAGCTCCGTTTTTCTAAAGTATTCTCGTAATACTTCAGTTTATGAAAATAATAAAGTATGGAATACTTCAATGTGTTTGGTTGTGAGGAATACCGTGGTTTCGGAAACTGAAGTATTGTTAAAAGTGCAGTTTTTTTAACGTATAATAAACTTCACCCCCGACCTCTTTTTTCCTAAACGGAGAAACGCGTTCTCTTCGTGCTCCTCGGAAAACGGATCTGCTCTCCCGTCGTGTTCGCATGTGGCGCCCGCAGCGATGTCTTCTTCTTCAACCATGAAAAAAGCAAGCCCATCATTAGGAAAAGAAGGTCGGTTCTGCTATGTTCTTGCGGAGATCTATGGCACAATATTTTTTTCAACTTGATCGCACTATTACTGACATCTAAGGCATAGAACCCCTCCGATTCCCACTGGCGGCAGCATCTGCGTAAGGTACATGCGTGAATCCAGCCCAAATTCACTGTAGATCTGTCCTAAACTATCTTTCCTAGTTTTATGCATGCAACCAGCTGTCGATCTAATGAGCCGTATCCTAACAGGAAATATGTACCTACCGTTTCTAGTTTTAGGCATACAATCAGCTACTATGATACCTCATATATATTCATCTATGCCTTACCGATTGTCCTACTACACAAATTTCAGTTAGGATCAAACGGGATCATGCATGCAGCCATAACAATCGGTCAAACCAACAATGCAACTTTACTTCCCAAACGCCTTCGAGCTTTTGCCAAAACTCAGAAATACTGAAGTATTATGAAACTGAAGTATTCATTATCCATGCACCGAAATACTTCAGTTTTAGAATACTATGATTTAGAAAAAGTAGAACTCCCAAACGGAGCCTAAATAATTAGTTGGGGCTATCCTCATTGTGAGCACTGCACAAAATTCCAACACACCCACCACCCAGGCCACGCGGAACACACGACTAACGCACGCACTGTGGACGCGACCAAAATCCCCATCGCTCCTCACTCGTCCTTTCCTCGCCGCCCTCACCACCGCTCCTCCCTCATCTCTCAAGTACAGCCGCCTCCATCCATGTCGTTGCGGCCTCGAGCATCAGCTCCCCGTTGGCTCCCTCGAGTCCTCTCTCCTACACCCGACTGCCTCCTCCTCTTCCTCTCCCAACGGCCGCCAGGCCCTGGACCGGCATGCCCAGCACCAGCTACTCCGGCAGCCGGCCTAGGTCCTCTCCGCCGTCGTGTGTCCGCCCTCCGGTCCATGCCACGAGCGACCACATCAGTCCCTTCCTGTAGCTCCTAAATTGGGCCTCCTCCGACAAGTCAATTTCGCATCCACGGGCTGACGAGTGGACCCCGGTGCGGCACCACACCTTGTCTCCGACCGTGTACACACGCGCGACGACCGCCTGCACCTCTCCAGATCGCCAGCTCGTCTGCAAGGGACAAAGCCGCCCAATATTGCCGCCGACGACGGAGAGATGGGTTGACGGACGCGAGGGGCCGCCGACGAAGGAGGGATGGGTTAACGGACGAGAGGGGAACGATGGGGAAATTGTGCGGATGAAAAAAGCTCGAATAGTTTTTTCCACTCGCTGGTGGCATAGGCAGGTAATTACTTCCAAAGTGTAGGGGTAAAATTGTTTAAAAGCTGATTAAACCAAAGAAACCGAAACTGTTTTGCTCTTATTAGTAGGTATATCTATCTACTAATTTACACAGAGGTAGGTTCGTCTGCACCGGTTTTAGTTTCGATTTTTATTTGGACGATTTTGCCCTTAGCTATTTGGGGATTTTACAAGGTGTGCCACCGCCGAGTCATAAACTGAACGGTTGCGGTTCCACCTCGTCACACCCTCGACTGTTACAAGTCGCCCATCCTCTGTTGTTCCTCCACGCTCCACCTTCGGCGCGAGCACACGCCTCTGGGAACCATGGCGGCCCGACCACGCAAGCACACGCCTTGGCTACTGGGAACCCAAGTGGGCATCGCTAGAAGCGACGTCCGGGTGAATTCATCTGAGGCCCAATAAGCGGAAGCAGCTGAGACTAAAGCCGCATTGGAGCTCCTTCCATTACTCCGATCCCATCCGCATCGAGCTCACCTGACGCCCGCCCCGCCACAGATTCTTCTCAAGCCTCTCCGCTGCTCGCCACCAAAGACACGACTCACCGTGGAGCTTCTGTAGAAGAACGTGGCTCTGTTGGGCGGCTCGCGATGCGGTTCTTGAAAAGCAATGTCGCGACGCCGCCGGTGAGAACTTACTACTGGTGCAGCTCCCCACGCCATTGAGCAGCAGTCGTGGCGTGCCTCGGCGCGGAAAAAACCTCCGACCGATCGGCAAGGACCGCTCTCTCCCGGGTCAGCAGAGATGCGGTGATTTGGGGAAAAACGACTACCATCTCTCGATCTCAAACAGCACGGGGAGAAGAACCTTATCTCTTTGGTAATTTCTCATTGTACTTCTTCCAATTTATAAAATTATGTTAAACTCCTATAGTTATTTGTTTAGCCTTCAGGCTTACTACAACAGGCTCACTCATACTTGTTTCGGTACTTCTTTCATAAAGCTCCTACATTTGTCCACACTGATTTCAGTATTATTACAGTATGCACTAAATCACTTACGGAGTAGATTTTTTTTCACGTAACATTCCTTTGACTTCCTGTACAGGTTGTGTCCTCTGTAGTTGTAAACAACAGCCTCAAAGTCCACACGTTGGGCTCAGTCCTTGCTCCATACAGGTTCTACGGATTGGCAAGTAGTATCCTATTTAATTAGAATCCATACCCATTTGAAGGAGTTAATTCGGTTTATATATTCGGAAAAGCACTTATCAGCTAGCCTGTCCAAGCTGATTAATTATTCTAAGAATCCGCCTAATGGTTTCAGGTGGATGTTTGATATAAACTTGGTACTTTCATTGTTATTGTAAATAAAATTAGTTTTCGAAAGAGGGACATAATCTGAACACAAAATTCGAGTTGCCCCGTCATTCACCGTGAAAATAAAGGAACTCAACTAAACATGAGAAAATAGACGTGTTCCAAAAATTGAAGGCCCGAAGTAAATGATACTACACTACATTGCTATCTATCAACTTCTGCTTTTGTTTCTGAACGAAGTGAAGTAGCGGGTGGCAAGTGATCCCTTTGCATGACTTAGAATAGGCCAGAAAGTATCTTTGCTTCCGAGCACACCCTCTCTTCATTTAAAAAGATATATACTTAATAAATACGCAAATGATAATATTTATCGTCGTCTAACCCGTAGCAACTCATGCTTGGGTCGCTAGGACGTGTGAGAATTTGTTTCTCCCTTGCATCTAGCTTGCTGGCTGCCTCCCCTCTTATAAAGTTGCAACCCTCTCGGCCAAATCCAGTACAATCAACACAGACCGATTGTCCAAAAAACTCCATCCCAAAAAATTAAATTTCTGGCAAAAATCATCATCATGGGCAACATGTCGAAGTTGATGGTGCAGAGCTCACCTCGAGTCGTTAAAGCGGCAGTCTCGCAAGCGCGAGACATGGAACAGAACCTCACGGTGAAGAAGGCCATCGACAAGGCAACATTAATACCGCGTGCATCGAGAGAGAGGGGGAGGGAAATAGCGAGGCAGAGAACCTCACGGTGAAGAAGGCCATCGACAAGGCAACGTTAATGTCGTGTGCACCGAGAGAGAGTGGGAGGGAAATAGCAAGGCATATAGGGTGGCGAGATGCTAGCGATGCAAGTCGAGGGAGAAGGCTGCGCGCAGTTGGGGTCATGCAGGCATAAGGCAGGGTTAGATCGCATGCCTAGGGTAGCCAACAAATTAAGAGCCGTAGCAACGCACGGGCAATTAGCTAGTAGATATAGATAAGCATGTTTATGGTTTGGTTTCAAACCGGCCAACCCGCCGACCCAAACCAAACCAGTTATACAGTTTGTAAACTAGCTGGTTTTTAGTTGGGTTGAAACCGCGAAACTCGTGTGCTACTAGTTGCTACTAGTTAACAAGAACATAGCTCACTCCGCCGGCGAGCAAGCAGCAACACCGTGATGCTTGAAGCAGAACTCGCGTGGCTGCTTGCAGCAGAACCCGTGAGCGTCCGTATAGTGTAGTCATGCCACTGGCGAGCAAGCAGCGGAACTCGTGCATCCTTGCCGTACTCACGTCAGCGGCGAGCAACAAAACCCATGAGCTTTGTTTTTCTTGTTTGATACGACACGACGGTGTCTTACGTATTTTAGCATATGTCCCTCCAGTACACTGGCAATGGCGTTACCGATGAGGATGGCGAGTGGAGCAGCACATCAGTCTTATCATGGAAATTAGAGCGAGAGTACCACTAGTGCAGACGCAACAATGAGGTCAAGAGGTAGAGCTATTAGGCGAGTTCACTGGCCGGCGGCGAGGTGGAACATGAACGACTCGGCGAGTCCGCTGGCCGTCGACAAGGTCGAGCCTCGTGCGAGTCAGCGAATCCACTGGCCGTCGCGGCGTTAGCGATCTCGCTAAGAACCTTGCTGGCAGCACAGCGGCACTGCCAGATGTAGTTCAACTGTTTAATCCGTGTAAACCGTCAAACCAAACTGTTCAGAACCAGCTGATTATAGACTGGTTTGGTTTTATATTGAAAATCGGCTAAAACTGTGTATGCATAGGCTTAGATATACATATAGATTTCGTTTTTTGCGCTATTTTTGCATGCGGGATTGTTGGAAGGAATCAGGGCGGCAAGAGGGTCGACCTACTTCTCCGTTTCAAAATATAATATGTTTTAGCTTTATAAAGAAAATGTATCTAAACTTCTTTTATATATAGGTTTATCAAGGTTTTAAGTGAATCTAGATACTAAAATAAGTATAGATTTTTTTTTTATAAATCTAAAACATCTTATATTTTAAAACAGAGAGAATATGTACCAACCAACAATCATTTCCTCTTTGGATTTATAGGAAACATGTCTCCATGTTGCGAAGGGAGAGAAAACACACGCGTCACAAATGCACACAAAGTAAAAAATTCGTTACCACTGTGGACACGACTTAGTTAACACTAAGCGTGATGATAAATTGTGTTTGTCATCCAAAAGAATGTTACTAGCACAGTAATAGTAGTATAGCATCATCATAGTAGATAATTGAATTCCCTGGGCACTACTAATTAAGCACACATATATGGTTAGATGCAACATTTTGTGCAAAATATAATTTCAGAAATAGACGCGACATTATTCTACCCGTACAACTGACTATTACGTGGAATCTGAATAATCGCACTGCTATGCTGCATCAATAATGCTAGACCTACGCTCAACTAGCTACAGAAATTGATCTACGGGATGGCATGCACGCACTCGGTTAGTTCTAATTCCTTTTCCTCCCGTGATTCTATGACCAAGCTCCAACTATATCTCTCCATGTCCCTCTGTAGGTGATTTTTCTAAGATGCATTCCGTAGATGTAGCATTATTGGTACTGCATACTGCAACAAAATTGAAGGGGCGGTAGAAAAGCTTGTCCGTAAGTATGAGAAAGTAAAAGGACTAGCATGAAAAGATGCCAAAAGAATAAGATTCCCCGTTCCTTTTCCCTCCATCGTAGCTCTTGCTCATCTCGAAAGGCAACAAATCATGGTTCTACCAAAACAAAGAAATTAGAGTGGCTGGTGCTGTCCTGCTGGCTGCGGCGAGTCGGCTGTTGGACGACGCCTTCACTGCGCCTAGACGACCACGGCCCCGCTAGGAGTCGGTTCGAGGGCGAGGTCCACGACCATAGGCACCTCCGTGCCGGGAGTAGCAGCGCCGGGGTCAGGGCAGCCTCCGCATCATGTGTCATTTATGTCGCCGGTGATCTCCCCGCCAAGCTCCCTCCACGTCGAAGCGGTCATAATTGACGTCGACGCACAACCATCCTCCGGGGCCTCCCTGCTGCTGTTGCTCCTGCATGGCACATGCGTTCTGGCTGGCCCATGCAGTTGGGAGGAGGTGTAGGCATGTAGCGTGCCAGCAAGGCCAACCTCTTCTTCATCCGCTTTGTACCTGCGTGTGGGGGTCGGGTTCAGGCATGCGATGCGGCCGCAGCCATGACGACGCTCCCAAATCCGGGCCACCGATGCTTGGCAACGCAGACTGGATGTTGGACTCGGCGTGAGGGTAGGATGCAGCTCGAGATGGTGGTGGGATCAGCGCCACATGCATCACCATCCTCGCTGGCCACTGTCGTCGCGAGACACGCCATGGAGGGGATGGCGGGAGCCTCGTCTGGTCATTGGGCTAGGTTGGTAGCGACATTGCGGTGACCCAGCATACCACTGCATGATGTAGTATACTATAGTCGTTGCCATAACACCAATAAAACACCGTTCACTAGTATTACAACCCTCAGAATGGCACACCAGAAACACAGCGGGTCCAATACATGGCTAAAGGTTACAACTCACTCTTTACACAAGATCCAGAGAACACTCTAGGTTAAAGAGAGAGAAAGAACTTCTTACGGAGAAGAATCAAAAATAAACAACACAAGAACTATTATACTATTAAGACTAGTATTTTAACTAAGGGATTGGCATTGTTGCTATTGCAATACACTATAGAATTAGGTTCTTTGGCTAGAGATTATATTCAAATCTAATCAGTAACTTCTTCTTCACTTGAGTTGATGTATATGTTGATTTTCTTGTCTGCATTGAAGGTCTTTAGCTTTGGATGATCAGTCCTGGAGCATAACTTGATGTAGATGTTGAATGTACCAGCTTCCGAATCTAGCAAGTGTTAAGAAGATACTTTGAGTACGAGCGTACTCAGCAAATTCACTAGAAAAGGAGTGTTTGATGCACTATAACTACAGCCACAAACCATAGGTCATAGGCAATGCAAGTTTTTTTTATAAACATTTCTTCAAAGGTTGCTTTTATTCTGAAAAGCTATGTCCGTCAGCCTTCACGGGTTTACCAGAACTTTCATGGAGTTCCTTTCCCGCCGCGTTTGCAGCTCCTTCCCGGAATAGGGAGTAACAAGTTATAGTTCTTACACTCTGCAGAGGTGCGTTACTTTACCCATGAGAGATCAACTCTTTGTTGCACAACCGGGCAGCTTATTCCCGTCCACAATTCCATGATGTGGGGCCCAGAAGATGATCCAAGCCAATCACTACCCCCTTCGCGACCTCGCATGCCTCCTTGGTGTACACCATGCCCACATATTGGATTACGACAATGGTTTGTACAAAATGTTAGATGCTAGAACTATCGTGGGACGTTTAGGGTTCCCACCCATATGCTGCATATCCTCTACGAATTACCAATTAATATGCACGCTTCGAGGATAACATCCACGACCTGCACATCCGGCTTCATGCGAGAGGAAGAATATACAGCTGACTTCTTCGTCCCATTCCAAATCTCATGGTCAACGCGTAATATACGGCGCAAGAATCACTGGCGACATTGGTTGTTAAGTCCTAGGTGATATAGTTCTGAACAGTGGTATTCCAACTGTCAGATTTAATAGATTAGCTGATCACCCTGGATCTGTAACCAATAGCTCACATTATTATCAAAAATAGTGTTTTCTGATCTTTTTTAAATGCAGGTGGTGACAACAGTGGATTTGTAAAATACTTTACAGAAAATAAACAAAGGACATGAGCAAGTGTGGACTTGCCTTTTGTGATTGCAAGATTATGCACTCACGGTCTTCGAGTTAGTATAAGATCCAAAATCTAAAATCAACATTATTGGTCCGGTAAGGACTAATGTTTAAAAAGGCAGTATGCTTTATGCATAAGTAATGAGATGCACTTTTATAAACGCGAATCTTGGGAATAACGTTGTTCTAGGGTTTTAATTCCAGAAATGGTTACTTAAGAATGTGTTGTCCTTTTAGATAAGTTTCACACTTGTTCTTCTTATTAGGGCTTGTGAGTGTGTGTGAACAGCACATATTTATGCGGCAATAAAATATATATCTATGAAATGCTATTTAAAATTGTTTACACTTTAATATTTTATCTCCAAACTTTACTTTATAAGTAGAGTCACTTATAATGGACTTAAATGTTAACGTTCCTAAGTATACGAGTAAAGTATGAAGTAATGTGATCTTGATTATTTGTCATATATTGTCTGAAGTGGCAAAACGAATAACTTTTGAAGAAAAGATTCCTTTTCTAAGGTTTAAACAATCTTTGTGGTTAGTTAGTGGTGGTCGATGTTATTTGTGTTTGCTTGAATAGTTTTGGCTTTAGATGCTTTATACCTTAACTAGTTCAGACCAAAGTTAACTATAAAACATATAATAACGCTTATAGTGTTATATTTAGATTCTTGTAGACTAAAGTTAATTTTAAAATAAAGATAGTTTGAAAGTATAAAGCTTATGATATTTGTATATTGTGTACCTGGTAATGTTTCCTTAAGGTTACTTAAGAATGGTTATTCTTTTACTTGGTGTAGTGTTTTCTTGATTTTATAATGGAGTAGTATCATTTACCTTTTATAGATGAGTGGTTATAGTTTATAAACCAAGATATAATATTACTTAATTACTTATGAACTTACTATAGTGTTGTGGTAGTTTTTGTAATATGGTGCTTAAAGTAGAAAGAAAGGATCTGATTTATTCACAAGTTGTTCTTTAAGGTTTTTATTATGAATAGGAATCATTTTAGAATGTAATCTTCACTTAAGGTTGAAGATAATTTAATAAAAAGGTATTTATAATGTTTTAGACCATTATGGCTTCATATTATTAATATTTAAGACTAATACTATTTATTAGACTTAATTGACTCATTTTAGAAATATTAACAATTTTTTTATCCTTATATGAATTATTAATTAAGTAAATAAATTTAAATTTGTGTTATTAAAATATTTGAATTTTTAATTAACTCAAAAGTGGAATATTATATTTTTAACATGTAGATATTATTTTTTTGTGATCATTTTGGTATTTTATATTTATTTTTATGATTTATAAATATTAAGATATGACTTTTATAAGATTTAACACTTTAAAATACTTAATAAATAATAAATATTTAAGTAAGTGAAATAATAATGTATGATTATAGTTTGAAATTATAGTTTTTATTTTGCTAAGATTTTTGATATTTTATTCATATTTTTAATATTTACCATTATTGGAATATGAATTATCAAAGTTTTATTACTTTTAAACCTTTATTAAATAATATTTATTTAAATAATCATAATAATAATATTGGATAATAAGTTTAAGTTGTAGATTTTATTTTTCTACAAATTTTCATATATTATACACATTTTTCTAAATTATAAATCAAAAGTTATTGATTAAACAAGATTTAATCATTTATTTTATTTCTAGAATGTTAATAATTGAGTTTATAACATTTTATTTATTTCTTAAACAGGAATTAAATTTTTACACCACACCCGCATCTAGCCTGAGTCACTGACCAATGGGCTAGTGGCCACCTCGGCGCACAGGTTAAAGAAAATGCATTTGTTACTGACTGGTTGGCTACCCCCCAGTCAATGACATATGGGCCCTAGGCCATGTCACATGCCACGTGAGATAAAGACCAGGTCAAACAGGAAACTGGGTCCAGGGTGGCGTCGGCGTGACGTAGTTATGGCGTCAGCACCACCACCACCATCAATAGGTGGTCGCCGGCGACGATCCACGACGCCCTAACAAGCGAAACTAACCTAGTTCGAATCAGCGCAACACGCTAAACCCTAAAATGGCGACGCCGCTCAGAAATAGTCATCGGAGCTTCATCTCCGATGAGCTCCGACGGTGGCCGACGGTGACAGAAGGTGCGACGGCGTATAACAACGAGATATAGCGATTTAGGGATGCTGGAGTGTTCAGGAACTCACCCTGATGATGATAGAGAGGTTGGCGAGGACCGGCGTGGTCGGAGGCGAGCTCTCCGACGAGGATTCCGACGAACTGCCGCAAAGAGGAACAGCAAAATTCGCCCTCTCCAGTGCTCCCCTTGATGCAAGATTCTACTCAGAGGATCTACGGAGGACGGGGCTTCTCCATGGCTGCTTGGAAGAGTGTGGGGAGATGTGGTACAACAGCGAGATGTGGCTCCGGTGATCTAGGGTTTCAGCCCCATTTGAATCGGAGAGGATAAGGAGGGATTATGGATAAGGATTGAGGCAGGGTGTCACGGTGGCCTTCTTATCCCCCTCTGGAACGACGGCGAGCATCTTGACGCACGACTAACGACGACGACATCGGGCGGCGGCGAGCTCCTCTAGCGAGCTGCCTGTGTGCGTGAGGATGACGATGATGTCACTTTTGCAGAAAACCCCCTGGTGTTTATTTCTTCTCAACCCGCGATCCTTCCCTGGCCCCACTCGTCAGTCATAGGAGAGAATGAGCTGGGCTGGTTACTGGGCCTTTGTGGGCAGCACCTGGGCGACAGGTAAGCACGTAGGAGTTCAGCCACGGCCAGGTCTTGTTTTTTATTTGTTTTCTATTTTTCTATTTTCTGTTTTCCTTTTCAGATTTGTATATAATCTTTAATTTGAACCTTTCTTCGTATAATTTATTTGCTGGATAATTGTAGTAATACTAAAATATATTTAGTATCATTTGTAAATTTTTATTATATAATCTTTTTATATTTCTTTTATTTTCTCTATATGAACCCCTTTTAATATTTTGTAGAAGCTTTTCTTATTATTTTTCTTTCCACTTTTAACCATGGATTTATTAAATGATACATTCTTATTTGTTTACAAAACTTAACTCTAGTTGGCTCATAGTTTGAATAGAATTTTTTTATATGTATAATGATCCTATATCATTATTTGATGCATGAAATACAAAATAAATTAGTATGGTTATTACTACTTCCATTGGCTTGGAAAATGGCAATGTATATATTCTATTATGATAAGCAAAGAAGTTTAGGATTTTGAATTATGAATATTTACCCTAGGGTTTAGGGTTTTTAATATACTTAGATTCCTTTATGGATGTGAGTAAAGATTTAATAACTAAGCATATTGTTTTCTATTTGTGATATTTGATGACATCACCTTTTATAATAGAAAGTTCTATCTAGAATGTTTTATAGGAAGGAATTGATAAAGATACTCTTAAGCACATATAATTATGATATTTGGAATAAACAGAGATGTGCTTATGTGATTTGTTATAGGAAAATATTCCTATAAAGTGATATTAACATAAGATGATGAATCAATTCCCTGAATGGACATTATACTTGGTTTAAGATTTAGAGTTGGTTGTTTAACAAGGATGTCAATTTTTCCATTCTTCACCATCCTTGACCTTTAATTAAAGAATTCCTTTCCTAGATATAATACTTCTTCCTATCCATCATCATAGTTAGTATGATGAGCTTTACTTCACAAGAATGTTCTTATTCACCTTTTATTGTTCTAAACTCATGGATGAATCCAATGAGTTTGATACTAAAGTATTTCATAGTTTTCTCATATCATTGCTTGGTTATACCCACTACTCTACTATTGATAATCATCACACCAACAAGTAGTTCTTTCAAACTCCACTCATAATCTTCCTTAATCATCCATCACTAATATTTCTTCATCAGATGTATGTATGTATCCAACTACCTTTCTCTAAGGCTTACTATCCTTTAAGATGAATAACACTTCTTCCATAGCCCTATGCTAAACTAGCTTCAATTGAATAATATCATCCTACATTTACTTTACTCTAATAACTCACACTCCACCCTTACATTATATTAATGTGGCTTGTAATGACTACTCTAGGATAACTTATCTCTACTAGGGTTTCAATCATGTTCTACCCATCAATATCTTTTATATTAGATATAGGTAGACCATCCTGGTGAGTAAGGCATGATCAATATAAGCCTTTAATCATTTATATCTTAAGTTCTTAGTTGGCTAAGCAAGGCTTTATCAATACTACTTTTCAATTGTATTGAAATTATCTTCTTAGTATCTCATATTGGATTAAAGTTATTCATGGACTATGCCCTCTTTAAAAGATTTAAGTAGATGTTATGATAAGATCAAGAAATAGTAGATCAAGGATTGATAGTTAAAGAATTTGTAAATCAATGGTGGATTACTCAACATTGATGAACAACAGATATTAAGATAAGTTCCATAAAAATTGATATGGAAAGAAAGATATATAGTGAATGATCTTGACTTAGTCTCTTTCCAACTCAAACTCATTAAAGAGTTAAAGTTAAGTATTACTATGATACTCATAGTAAGAATAGATAAGAATAAGATAGGTTAGGATTAGTCATTACATTTATATTACTTTAGTTTGTAATCTTAACTTGGCACTTATGAATTATTGTGTTGAATATGATGATAGAATCCCTTAAGGACTAGATATTAATTATTTAAGCAATGTATTATGAGTAGCATTTATTCTATCTGATATACCCTTAGATCAAATCATGTTTACCCAAATAAGGTTTTAGCAAAGGTCATATTGAAACTTATCGCAGTCAACTTGATGGTCTACTTCAATTCTATCAAGTTAAGAGAAGCTTCAATCACTTCTACAAGTTTTGTTCAAAAGCACGATAATTCTTTAGATTTTCTATGCATGAATGCAATGCACACATCTGGGTTCATCTTATTTCTGAGCTCTAATACTGGGATGTTACAGACATGGGGCTTTCTTATTGACCGATCGAACGAGCTCCGGCTTTCTTACCTGGGGTTAGTAGATTTTCCTTGACTTCACTTTGATGACCCACAAGTATAGGGATGTATTGTAGTACTTTCGATAAATAGGAGTGTCGATCCCAACGAGGAGCAGAAGGTGTTGACTAGTGGTTTGGAGCAAGAAATCTATGTAAATACTTAGCAAAAGGATTTTAGGGTTTTTAATAAGGCAAAGAAATAAAGTGCAAGAAAATAAGGACAACAAGAATAATTTAAGAAAGTGGCCCAATCCTTTCTTAGCAAAGGACAAGCCAGTGATATTACTTATGAGGACCAAACGTTCTCCAGGACACATGGGAATACTGTCAAGTGCTTTTGTTTCATATAGTTGATTAATCTTCTTTGGTTTGATAAGTGTTGTGTGGGTGAACATGTGCTAATGTACTGACCTTACTAGGACTAATACATACTTGTGATTAAACCCCTTGCAAGCATTCGAACTACAAGAAAGTAATTAAGATAAAAACCTAACCACAACCTTAAACTCTGAGATCCTACACTCCCTTGTGCAAAGGTTTCCTATTGGGGGTTCAGGTTTCTATCACTCCGGCAACACCACAATTAGTAGCCAAATACACAATGCATTCCCCTGGGCCCATAAATGGTGAAGTATCATGTAGTCGACGTTCACATGACACAACTAGAAGAATAGCACCACAACTTAAATATCAAATCATTGAATAATACCTCAACACAATTCCACTACTAACAACATGACTTCTCCCATGTCCTCAAGAACTAAACGAACTACTCATGAGACATCATATGGATCAAGATCAGAGATGATATGATGATGAATAACAATCTCAACATAGACAATAATTCAATGGTTCCACTCACAAGCATCAACTACAAAAGTAATTAACACCGGGAAAGTCCCCCTAAGAACTATGCAAGATCCAACACAATTGTTACAACGGGATGAAGTGGTGATGATGGTGCTGGTGGGGATGATGGTGTGGATGATGATGATCCTGATGAAGTCTAGCTTGATGACGGTGTTGATGGCGAAGATCTCCCCTCTTCGGGAAGGAATTTCCCCGGCAGAAATATGTCTGCCGGAGAGCTTTTTCTCTCTCTGTAGTTTCCGCCCCGGAGAGGCGGCGAAATCTTTCTGTGTCACTCCCCGAACTTTAGGGTTTCGGGAGGAAGATATAAGCAGAGGGGAAGAGAAGGAGGTGGGCCAGGGTGGCCACACCCTTGGTGGCGTGACCTAGGGTGGCCCGCGCCTGGGGGGTGTGGGCTCCCTGTGGCCCAACTCCGCCTCCCCTTCTGGCTTCCTTCGTCTTCTAAAAAAATATGACTTTCCATATATTTTCTGGTATTTTTCTGATCTTCGCGAAAATTGCATCTAGACACCGCTTTTTCTATCAGAATCCTAACTCCGGCAGTTCATCTTCCAAGAATCATCCAACATGCAAAAATAGATGAAATAACATAAGTATCACCTCTTAATATGAAATATATCAATGAATAGCAGTAAATTATGATATATAATAGTGATGCAAAATGGACGTATCAACTCCCCCCAACCTTAGACTTTCACTTGTCCCCAAGCGAAAACTGAGCTCAGTAAACATGTCCACAGGTTTATGGAGTATAAAAATAATACGGACAAGAAGCATCACACTTACTAATACAAAACTCATAAAAGAAATAAAATCACCATTATATAACTTAACTTGCAATGAGTATGCGAGTCACAATAAAGATGCATAAAGACAAATCATAATTGGTAATGGCAAACTTTGTTCTTGGTCAAAGAACGGTTTCCAAACAGTTTTCAAGCAAAGATTTTGTAAAGAAGTTCATAACAAGAGTACTCTTTCCTCAAACATACAAGGATTTTCACAATGATGGCTTTCAAAGTAATACTCATTTAGATAAGAACAATGTGCAAAACAAGGAAGATAAGGAACATGATTGAATAAATCATCATATGAATGATTGAAACACAACAACTCAAATGTCTGCTGGAGATGGAAATAAATAGGTTTACTGACTCAACTAAGAAGTAAAAGAAAGTCCTTGCACAAAAGGGAAGCAGGGATTTCAAGTTCATACAGAGCTTCCAAAAGATTATGGTATTTACTAGCTTTGAGCTCTCTTTGCCCCTATCATAAGCATCTTGAGGTGATTAAGGTTAAAGTGAACAAAGATGGAGTATATGCTTGACGAAATATAAGTTGGCAATCTCATGTCCCTTGAGTACGAGGGCCGTTCCTCATGCTACTCAACTTAAGTTACCGGTAAGTTCTTGTCATAGTAAGTACATGTGTATCATAGATAACCGCCAACGGTGTACCCCTTGCCTCATGATACAGGAGCTATCCCATATCAAAATAACAAGGCAAGAAGATAATGAGCAACTCAGCAATCTTATTATTTACCATGGAAAAATGGTGCTTTTCCTCTTTCCTCTTTGATATGTCTCTCTCTCTATGATTTGTTGGCTGTTGGAAAGCAGATCTACTTCGGCTCCCATGCGTCATCGTTCAGACTGGATCCTTCGCTGTTTAAAGGCAGCCAGATCGCATCTGACCGGTAATTCACCGGGGAGGCGTCGCCATCTTCATCAGCAGGACCCGTGGCAGCGTTGTTAGGATTTTCTTGTAAATACGCTGGTGTTGCCGGCAGCTTCTACATCTACTCCACGTGAAAGGGCAGCCAAACAGTGAAAGTTTTTGTCAACGGACATATTGCCAAGTTGAATCCAAAGGGACACCCGAAGTCCTATGAAGACAAAATTACTAGATACTACTACAGCTGCCTGCTATGGATCAATCCAGCTCTCTGCCATGAGGAATCCTACAGGAGAATCGGACTCACGCGCAAAGAAAAAAATCAATCAATCCGATCGCGTAAGGAAACATGGCCACATCAATTCACGTTAAGCTGCAGCAGATCAATCCAAATCCAAGAGAAATCAAAGCACGACCCGTTCCCCTTTTTCTACTCCTAAAAAGAGAAGAAAAAAGAGATCAATCACAGATAACTAGCTTGGTCCTTCACGGACGCATCCGATTTAGATCAGTCGAAAGAAAAAGACTTTGGATGATAAATAATCTGGCGATTCCGCTCCGTGGCTCTGTCTGACGTCTTTCCGATCCCGTCACTGTCAGCTCTATGCTCGGGGGCTGGGCCAACCCGTTGCTGCGTCGACTCGTATCCATCGGTAGGCGCCGCTCCGACGATCCCGTGACCCATCAACTACACAAGGGAGATACGTCGACACATGCGCTACGCCAACTCCGCTGCGTGACCTGTTGTGGGCTTCGACCCTGACGACCTGCTGTACTCTTCGGCTACGTCGACCTTCCGCAATCTTCGATTACAGCAAACTGCTACCACCATAGGTCTGGGCAACCCGCTGCCGCGCTGACTTCGGTCCGTCGCATCGGCTCTCGGACGCTGCCTCGACCACATAAACTCCATGTTCTGGGGTTGCGCCCATTTGGCCACATGACTTCATCGACCTGGACCACATGTCAGCTACGACGACAATGTTCTACCATGTCAATCTACGCCCGGGGGCTGCGCCGATTTTGACGTACGGTCCTCTACGATCTTCGGGTCCAACGACTCGGGGGCTCCCTCTGTTTCGGCGACCAGCCACGTCCTTCGGCTCCAGCAACCCACCACGGTCTTCGGCTCTGAAGAACTGTGTGGCCTTCGGCTGTGGTGACCCGCTGCATTCTTCGGATGAGATGATCCAGTGTGGTCTTCGACTGCGAAGTACATGTGTATCATAGAGAAGCGCCAACGGGGTACCCCTTGCCTCATGATACAAGAGCTATCCCATATCAAAATGACAAGGCAAGCAGACAATGAGCATCTCAGCAATCTTCTTATTTACCATGGAAAAATGGTGCTTTTTTCTCTTTCCTCTTTGCTATGTCTCTCTCTTTTTTTTATAAGAAGAATGCTTCATAGATTTCCCACTAAGGTTATGCTGTAAGATTCCACCATAATTAGGAATGGCTTAGGCTAGCGGCCCAGGCATTTCTTTAACACATATATATAATTCCATGGACTTACAAGCTCCCCTTTTATTTCACACCAACGACATCCACAAACAAAATAGCATGATATAAACGGGGTAGATATTTACAGGTGTTGAAAGCGTTCCCCGTGACAACACGTGACATGGTTATACCCCACAGGTGTACAACATTGGCATATATGGTTCAGCCCAAGGAAGGCCCATGACAAAGGTACGCGGCCCGTGGAGATTTTGGGTGGCCCAAGCCCATGACGACTTTTGGATCCTTGAAGAACAAGACTAGAATAGATAGAATTTCAAAGGGTACAAACCGTAATCTGTAACTAACTCGACCTATGCCCATGACCTGCCTATCTATATAAAGGCTAGGAGGGCACGGCGAGGAGGGCCTTCAACTCACCTCATACACAACTCACGCCAGATTGCATATGCGCACCCCTATAACGTTCGGTTTCGCCGTAATCAAGAACAGACAAGCAGAAGTATGGTTCTCCCTCTGGGGGCCTGAACGTGGGTAAATCTCGTGTCTCCGTGTTGCTTGTCTGTTAACCGTTTCGCGATCTCCAGCATCCCCATCTTCTCCAAACCCAAGTCCATAACAATGGGCATTGACGAGATCGAACCTCGTCAATTGGCGCCATCCGTGGGGATCGGGGGTGCTGATTGTGCGATCGTGACAGTCCCATCCACCACAATCTACAATTCGTCGGCTGTTGGAAAATAGATCTACTTCGGCTCCGAAGCGTCATCGTTCAGACTGGATCCTTTGTTGTTTTAAAGGCAGCCAGATCGCATCTGACCGGTAATTCACCAGGGAGGCGTCGCCATCTTCATCAGCAGGACCCGTGGCAGCGTTGTTAGGATTTTCTTGTCAATACGCTGGTGTTGCCGGCAGCTTCTACATCTACTCCGCGTGAAAGGGCAGAAACAGTGAAAGTTTTCGTCAGCGCACATATATTGCCAAGTGCAATCCAAAGGGACACCCGAAGTACTATGAAGGAAAAATTACTAGATACTACTACAGCTGCCCTCTATGGATCAATCCAGCTCTCTGCCATGAGGAATCCTACATGAGAATCGGACTCACGCGCAAAGAAAGAAATCAATCAAGCCGATCGCGTAAGGAAACATGGCCATGTCAATTCACGTCAAGCCGCAGCAGATCAATTCCAATCCAAGGGAAATCAAAGCACGACCCATTACCGTTTTCTACTCCTAAAAAGAGAAGAAAAAAGAGATCAATCACAGCCAGCTAGCTAGCTTGGTCCTTCACGGACGCATCCGATTTAGATCAGTCGCAAGAAAAAGACTTTGGATGACAAAAAATCCAGCGATTCCGCTCCGTGGCTCTATCTGATGTCTTTCCGATCCCGTCACTGTCAGCTCTACGCTCCGGGACTGGGCCAACCCGCTGCTGCATCGACTCTTCTCCATCGGTAGGCGCCGCTCCGACGATCCCGTGACCCATCAACTAGACAAGGGACCTGCGTCGACACATGCGCTGCGCCAACTCCGCCGCGTGACCCGTTGTGGGCTTCGACCCTGACAACCTGCTATACTCTTCGGCTATGTTGACCTTCCGCGATCTTCGATTGTAGCAAACTGCTACCACCATCGGTCTCGGCGACCCGCTGCCGCGTTGAATCCGATCCGCCGCATCGTATCTCGGACTCTGTCTCGACCACATAAACTCCATGCTCGGGGGCTGCGCCCATTTGGCCACATGACTTCATCGACCTGGACTACATGTACGCTGCGACGACAATGTTCGACCATGTCAATCTATGCCCGGGGGCTGCGTCGATTTCGACGTACGGTCCTCTACGATCTTCGGGTCCAACGACTCGGGGGCTCCCTCTGTTTCGACGACCAGCCGCGTCCTTCAGCTCCAGCAACCCGCCGTGGTCTTCGGCTTCGACAAACTGTGGGGACTTTGGCTGTGGTGACCCGCTGCATTCTTCGGATGAGACGAACCAGTGTGGTCTTCGACTGCGAAGTACATGTGTATCATAGAGAACCGCCAACGGGGTACCCCTTGCCTCATGATACAGGAGCTATCCCATATCAAAATGACAAGGCAAGCAGACAATGAGCATCTCAACAATATTCTTATTTACCATGGGAAAATGGTTCTTTTTTCTCTTTCCTCTTTGCTATGTCTCTCTCTCTTTTTTATAAGAATGCTTCATAGATTGTCCACTATGGTTATGCTGCAAGTTTCCACCATAAGTAGGCTTGACTTAGGCTAGCAGCCCAGGCATTTCTCTAACACATATACATAACTCCATGGACTTACAAGATCCCCTTTTATTTCACACCGACGACATCCACAAACAAAATAGCATGATATAAACGGGGTAGATATTTACAGGTGTTGAAAGTGTTCCCCGTGACAACACGTGACATGGTTATACCCCATGGGTGCACAACATTGGGATATATGGTCCAGCCCAAGGAAGGCCCACGACAAAGGTATGCGTCCCATGGAGATTTCGGGTGGCCCAAGCCCATGACGACTTTCGGATCCTTGGAGAATAAGACTAGAATAGATAGAATTTCAAAGGATACAAACCCTAATTTGTAACCGACTCAACCTATGCCCGGGACCTTCCTATCTATATAAAGGCTAGGAGGGCACGGCGAGGAGGGCCTTCAAGTCACCTCATACACACCTCACGCCAGATTGTATATGCGCACCCCTGTAACTTCGGTTCCACCGTAATCAAGAACAGACAAGCAGGAGTAGGGTTTTCCCTCCGGGGGCCTGAACCTGGGTAAATCTCGTGTCCCCGTGTTGCTTGTCTGTTAACCATTCCGCGATCTCCAGCATCCCCATCTTCTCCAAACCCAAGTCCATAACAATGCGCATTGACGAGATCGGACCTCGTCAATTGGCGCTGTCTGTGGGGATCGGGGGCGCTGATTGTGCGATCGTGACGGTCCCATCCACCGCAATCTACGATTCGTCGGCTGTTGGAAAACAGATCTACTTTGGCTCCCACGCATCATCGTTCAGAGTAGATCCTTCATTGTTTTAAAGGCAGCCATATCGCATCTGACCGGTAATTCACCGGGGAGGCATCACCATCTTCATCAGCAGGACCCGTGGCAGCATTGTTAGGATTTTCTTGTCAATACGCTGGTGTTGCCGGCGGCTTCTACATCTACTCCATGTGAAAGGGCAGCCAAACAGTGAAAGTTTTTGTCAGCGGACATATTGCCAAGTTGAATCCAAAGGGACACCCGAATTCCTATGAAGGAAAAATTACTAGATACTACTATAGCTGCCCGCTATGGATCAATCCAGCTCTCTACCATGAGGAATCCTACACGAGAATCGGACTCACGCGCAAACAAAAAAAATCAATCAATGCGATCGCGTAAGGAAACATGGCCATGTCAATTCACGTCAAGCTGCAGCAGATCAATCCCAATCCAAGGGAAATCAAAGCACGACTCGTTCCCATTTTCTACTCCTAAAAAGAGAAGAAAAAAGAGATCAATCACAGCTAGCTAGCTTGGTCCTTCACGGACGCATCCGATTTAGATCAGTCGAAAGAAAAAACTTTGGATGACAAAAAATCCGGCGATTCCGCTCTGTGGCTATGTCTGACGTCTTTCTGATCCTGTCACCGTCAGCTCTACACTCGGGGGCTGGGCCAACCCGCTGCTGCATTGACTCTCATCCATCGGTAGGCGCCACTCCGATGATCCCATGACCCATCAACTACACAAGGGAGCTGTGTAGACAGATGCGTTGTGCCAACTCCGCCGCGTGACCCGTTGTGGGCTTCGACCCTAACGACCTGCTGTACTCTTCGGCTACATCAACCTTCCGCGATCTTTGATTGCAGCAAACTACTACCACCATCGGTCTCGGTGACCCACTGCCGCGTTGACTCCGGTCTACCGCATCGGCTCTCGGATGCCGCCTCGACCATATAAACTCCTCGTTCGGGGGCTGCGCCTATTTGACCACATTACTTCATCGACCTGGACCACATGTCTGCTACGACGACAATGTTTGACCATGTCAATCTACGCCTGGGGGCGGCGCCGATTTCGACGTACAGTCCTCTACGATCTTCGGGTCCAACGTCTTGGGGGCTCGGGGGCTCCCTCTGTTTCGGCGACCAGCCGTGTCCTTCGGCTCCAACAACCCGCCCCTGTCTTCGGCTCCGACAAACTGTGTGGCCTTCGGCTGTGGTGACCCGCTGCATTCTTCGGATGAGACGACCCAGTGTTGTCTTCGACTGCGATAATCTTCGGATGCGGAGCTCGCTAGCGCCATCTACCCCAGGAACTCATGGTTGCTATGATCGTGATCCGCCGCGTCGACTACGTCTGCCGCATGACCCGCTACCTCGTTAACTTCTCCACAACAACCAACAAAGCTAAGTTTCCCTCTACTTAGAACTGATATCTTTTTAACTCACACTCGAAATACTCGGGGGCTGCACCCTCTTCGAGTAACCTAGTGTGCCATCGGCTCCACGCACTCGAGTACCTCTAACGCGACAGCCTGAGTAGCTGATCCTGCCCGATTGTCGAATTCTTGAACTCCGAGAACCTCGGCAAGGTACTGAGACTAAGGGTAATCAGGCTAACGAAAAGGCCTAGCATACAGTGCAAAAGTGTCGACTCGATCGGCACCAGAATTTTACCTTACAAGCCGACAAACAAATACACTTTATAAGATACAAGTACTTCATAATTCTTTATGTTTTATGCAGCTCACAAGGACGTCGACTGCGCCTAGCTATTCAATCGGATCCTTTAACAGGAGTTGTCAAAACAACTAGCTACGCCATAAACCCAAGACCTGAGTCGAGTCCCTCTTCGGATGGTTGCATCTCATGATGCTACAAAGGCGCAATGCTGGTCGTGCACCTGACAAAAGCAACAACATCGACTTCATCCGCAACGTGAAGTCCTTCCGGCTAAACGCCGTGCGACTCCACTATGTCGACTCTTGGCTCCTTATGCGTGAGACGCTGACTCGATGCACTTCCGGGTCAGTGGTTTCTCCATGCATGAGTCTCCACTCGAGTCTGCGACTCGACTAGACACTCGAGGGCTACTCCTATCTGGAGCGCTGGCCGCGCACCTGAGAAATGATCAAATAACGTCACTAATCGACTATCTTCGAGTCCTACCGTCGAGTCTACGACTCCACTATGGACTTAGGGGCTACTCCCATAGGGAGGACTGATTAAGCATCTGAAAAAATAGTGTCCTACAGACTTTAAGCTCAATTGACTGAACTAAAAGTCTCTGCTCGAGTCTATGACTCGAACAGACACTCGGGGGCTACTCCCATAGGGAGCGCTGGCCGCGCACCCTATGAATTCTTCGACTGCGATCCTTCGGATCAAATAACGACAAAATCTTTTCGGCAACTTTGCCCAAACCAACGCTAAGTGAGACGCAACGTCCTTGGCCACCCAAAACACCTCTGTGGTGATCAAATTTCGGATGCTGTGTCTATGAAGCAAAGATAAGCCCTAAATATATCATCTGATGGCCTGGTAACGCACCTGACTGCGCTCTGCCAGCAAAATACCGTGTCAACAGGCATGACGAAAAATCCTGATGAACATGTTAGGTCCAATTGCACCCGAAAGATCAAAGAGTCCTCAGCCGAATCTACGATTCGACTGAACACTCGGGGGCTACTGACATGGTTATACCCCACGGGTGCACAACATTGGCATATACGGTCCAGCCCAAGGAAGGCCCACGACAAAGGTACACGACCCGTGGAGATTTCGGGTGGCCCAAGCCCATGACGACTTTCGGATCCTTGGAGAACAAGATTAGAATAGATAGAATTTCAAAGGGTACAAACCCTAATCTGTAACCGACTCGACCTATGCCCGGAACCTGCCTATCTATATAAAGGCTAGGAAGGCACGGCGAGGAGGGCCTTCAACTCACCTCATACACACCTCACGCCAGATTGCATTTGCGCACCCCTGTAACCTTCGGTTCCGCCTTAATCAAGAACAGGCAAGCAGGAGTACGGTTTTCCCTCCAGGGGCCTGAACCTGGGTAAATCTCGTGTCCCCATGTTGCTTGTCTGTTAACCGTTCCGCGATCTCCATCATCCCCATCTTCTCCAAAACCCAAGTCCATAACAATGGGCATTGACGAGATCGAACCTCGTCAGCATGGTTCTGCTAATCCCAACTTATAGGTGCAAGCATATACAACATAGATGACACAATGGTTCAAGTTTATTAAGGGAAAGAAAATAAGGTCTCAAGTTCGTGAGAGCTTTACTAATTAGTTTTTGAAAGGTAGATGAAGCTTGAGAATTTACTTGGAATAGCAATAATGCTAATAGGTAGATATGGTGGACACAAATGGCATAGGTTTTGGTTTAAAGGATTGGATGCACGAGAAGTATTCCCTCTCAGTACAGGTTTTTGGCTAGCAAGGCTGGGTGGCAAACAAAAGAGTTGAAGGAAACAAGCAAACATACAAGTGATAAAGTCAAACATGCAATCTTCCTTGAAAACACAAAAGATCTTAACTAAAGAATACTAAGCTTATGAGCCAATCAAGAAATAAATAAAATGATATAAAATACCTGTAAGTGTTTTTCTCTTTTCCTTTCAAACACCAAAAAGTGTTGCTACTGACCAGAGATCGGTTTGCCAAAACCAATTTAGATTTACTTGATGCTCCCAAAGTGATACCAATACTAATCAACAAGATCAATCATATAATAGATATTTCAAACTAAAATAAGAAGTGCAAAAAGTAAAAGATGAAACTTCTCATTAATAATCCATAAAGGCACTCACACCAAGGGATACATAGACAACCAACTAAAGGATAGACACTTCCATAAGGCAAACCATCCTATATGATAACTTCTATAATCATGATATGCCTCTACTAAAAGGGTAAAAAGATGAAAGATAATGATGTGATACCACGGCACTCCCCCAAGCTTGGAACAAGCTAAGGGGATACCAAAACCTGATTGATATGTCCATTTTGCATCACTATTCTATATCATAATTTACTGCTATTCATTGATATATTTCATATTAAGAGGTGATACTTATGTTATTTCATCCGTTTTTCCATGTTGGATGATTCTTGGAGGATGAACTGCCGGAGTCAGGATTCTGATGGAAAAAGCGGTGTCTAGATACAATTTTCATGAAGATCAGAAATTTACCAGAAAATATATGGAAAATCATATTTTTCCAGAAGACGAAGGAAGCCAGAAGGGGAGGCGGAGTTGAGCCATAGGGGGCCCACACCCCACCAAGCGCGGGCCACCCTAGGACGCGCTACCAGGGGTGTGGCCACCCTGGCCCACCTCCTTCTCTTCCCCTTTGCCTATATCTTCCTCCTGAAACCCTAAAGTTCGGGGAGCGACACAGAAAAATTTTGTCGCCTCTGTGGGGCGGAAACTACAGAGAGAGAAAAAGCTCTCCGACAGATAGATTTCTGCCAGGGAAATTCCTTCCTGGAGAGGGGAGATCGTCGCCATCAACACCTTCATCAATATAGACTTCATTGGGATCATCATCATCCACACCATCATATCCAACAGCGCAATCATCACCACTCCATCCCGCTGTAACAATTGCGTTGGATCTTGCATAGTTCTTAGAGGAAACTTTCCCGGTGTTAATTACTTTTGTAGTTGATGCTTGTGAGTGGAACCATTGAATTATTTTCTATGTTCAGATTGTTATTCATCATCATATCATCTCTGATCTTGATCCATATGATGTCTCTTGATTAGTTTGTTTAGTTCTTGAGGACATGGTAGAAGTCATGTTGTTAGTAGTGGAATTGTGTTGAGGTATTATTCAATGGTTTAATATTTAAGTTGTGGTGCTATTCTTCTAGTGGTGTCAAGTGAACGTCGAATACATGATACTTCACCATTTATGGGCCTAGGGGAATGCATTGTGTATTTGGCTACTGACATGGTTATACCCCACGAGTACATAACATTGGCATACCTAGTCTAGCCCAAGGAAGGCCCATGACAAGATACACGGCCCGTGGAGATTTCGGATGGCCCAAGGCCCATGATGTCTTTGGATCCTTGGAGAATAAGACTAGAGTAGATAGAATTTCAAAGGGGCAAACCCTAATTTGTAAACCGACTCGACCTACGCCCGAGACCTGCCTATCTATATAAAGGCTAGGAGGGCACGGACAGGATGGCTTGAATCAACTCACCTCGTACACACCTCATGCCAGATTGCATCTGCGCACCCCTGTAACTTTTGGTTCCGCCGTAATCAAGAGAAGACAAGCACGAGTAGGGTCTTCCCTCCGGGTGCTTGAACCCGGGTAAACCTCGTGTCCCCGTGTTGCTTGCCTGTTAACCATACCACGATCTCCAGCATCCCCATCTTCTCCAAAACCCAAGTCCATAACAATGGGCAGACGAGATCGAACCTCGTTAATTGGCGCCGTCTGTGGGAATCGGGGGCGCTGATTGTGCGATCGTGATGGTCCCATCCAAAGAGATCTACAACTCCTCAGCGACGGAGAGCCATCTCCTCTTCGGTGCTTTTGACTTCACCACCCACTCGCCAGCCACCATGAGAGATTTCGAGCCTGTCGGCGACGGGCTCGAGATTATGTTCGGAAGCTTCTGCTTCCAGGTGGCGCAGACCGACACTCTCTGCCTCCTTGAGAGGGTGCCACCACCATCCATCAGGTCCGCTTCGTGGGCCCCACACATCGGCGTGTTATGCATGTCGATGCTAACAGAAGAGTCATACGGCAGCAGCTGCTGCAACTCAGATCTATGCGGCCCTCCATCAGACGAAGGAACCTATGGTTCCGAATCCAAAAGCTGCGGTAGCAGCGTCCCAATCTGCAGGCGTTACCAATGCGCCATGGTCATCCAGGGCGAATCGGAACTACCACCGAGTTCGAGTGCCCACATACCACCACCTAATCCACTTCCTAACCCACAGGTTGGGAACGGAGAAAACGGAGGAAACCCATCCCTCCAGCCTAATGAAGGAGACGCTAACGCCTACCAGAAGATCAACCTCAACAAGGAAGGATGGCGCCAGGCACGCGAAGCCGTGGCGGGCAACATGATCATACATGTGAATGCTTCACGGGATCTGCTGATGGCATACCATCTCCTCCTCATTGGCGAGCATAACCTGCGGGTAAAACTGCAGGAAGACCTCGACAAACACAAGAAGGCAGCCTCGGAGTCTAGCGCGCAGTGAGCTGCGCTCTCCGCCACTGGCGACTCCAGCTCGCATGGCAACCATGCCAACAAGAATCGCTCTCTCACAGAGCGCATGGATCCCGCTGCGCGACGCGAGGTCACCAAGACCCTCAACACGTCCTTCATGGAGATGGACGCCAACGACAACGTCATGCCGAAAACACCGCAGGCAGTGATCATGGCAGCCACCACCTATCTCACGTCCCATTTGCCTCCAACAGATGACCTAAAGAGTGCGATGCACAAGTCCGCACTAGCAGGCCCCGGACTTTTCAGAGCTGCGCTCCACAACGAAGCTCCTGTGGAGCCGACGAAGAAAGCTATGGTTAGGTTCAACCGCAGCCCTACTCCCTCATCCGAAGAAGATGAGAATGATTTGCCTCGACACCACAAGAGTCCATGTCGCCGCAGCAGTGACTACGATGCTCGCAACGACCTCACTCAACGCAAGATCGACAAGGCACGTGCCAAGCGCGCGTGTTCGACTGAATCTAAGGAGGAAGACGACGGAGAGCTATGCGGAGCCAGATGTTTCAGCAGATCCGTTCGGTGAATGCGGATGCCAAAAAATTTCAAGCTCCCTTCAGAACATCCGAAGTTCGATGGCACGCAGGACCCGAAGGCCTGGCTCAGCGACCATCTTTCATCCGTCAAGCTGCACGGTGGTAACAGGACTACCGCCCTGCAGTGCCTTCAGCTGCAGCTAACAGGCGCAGCTCGGATCTGGCTCAACAGCCTGTCCTCTGGCTCCATCCGAAGCTGGGAGGAGTTGGCGTATAGTTTCATCCAAAACTTCAAGGGAACCAGCAAAAGGCCAGCCTCGATCGAGGAATTGCGGGCCTGCTCCCAAAGAATGAGCGAATCCATTCGCTCGTATATCTTGTGCTGGTCCAACATCAAGAACTCCGCCGTGCACATCTCTGAGGAGAGAACAATCGATGCCTTCAAAGATGGCATCAAGCGCCCGGACTTCAAGGAAGAGCTTGGGCGTATCAAGCCGAAAACACTCGACCACCTCATGGACATTTCCAACCGATGGGCACATGGCGAAGATTCCCTCCACCGAACACATTCGGATGACGAGGACGACTACGGCTGCAGGCAAGAACGTCGCAGCAAGCGAAGATCGCGCGTCTACGACGATCACGGCGGAGTCGACATGGTTGCGGCTGGCTACGCCGACCGACGCAACGACAGCAACCGCAGCAGCGGATACCGCAGAGACAGCTTCCGTGATGGAGGATGACCCACATAGACGTGGCAACATCGCAGCCGCGACGATGAGCCCTCTACATACGACAAGTTGTCGGGTCCTTGCACCATCCACTTCTATATCGACAAGCAGCATGGAAAAAAGAAAGCCAGCCACATGCTAAAGGACTGCCGCGAGTTCCAGAACCTCAGCGAGGGCCTCACCCAGATGCGACGCCAGATCACAAACCCTGGGTTTGGAACCGCACCTGCACCAGGAGACATCGCCCATGGAGCTCCTCCACCTCCACACGTTGGACCTTCGAATCCAGCAATCACACCAGCACCAAACAACGGCGTAGGAGGGTACCCGCCACCAAAGTGGTCCCTGATGATCCAGAAGGGGCGCCCAACAAACAGGGTGCAAAAGAAGATCACCTGCCAAGTCAGCCTGGCCGTGACTGCTCCGCCTGCCATCCCTAAGTACCTTAGTGGCTCGGAATCCTGCATCACATTCGATCGTTCGGATCACCCTCGCCAGATCCTAGCCTAGGTCATGCTGCCTCGGTGCTCGAGGCGTAGATCAGAGGGTTCGAGATGAGCCGCGTCTTCATGGATGGCGGCAACGACATCAACCTGATGTTCGCTAGCACCCTAGCAGCAATGCGGATCCCGCTGTGCAGCCTGGAACAATCCGACACGATGTTCCACGGCATAGTCCCAGGGAAGGGCATATATCCCCTAGGAAAGATATGGCTCGACGTCATCTTCGGCCAGCCCAAAAACTTCAGGCGCGAGCGGCTAGAGTTCGAAGTGGTGGACTGGACATCACAGTTCCACACCATCCTCGGGCGCATGGCATTCACAAGATTCCTAGCCGTACTGCACTATGCGTACCTGCTACTCAAGATGCCAGGGCCCAGGGGCGTCATTACCGTCCAAGGTAGCTTCACCCGATCCGACTACTGCGATAGAGACTTCAATAGAATCTCCAAGTAGGTCGGTATGCAGGAGGAGCTCACGAGGCTTAGAGAGATCACATACAATGGGGCACCCCCAGTCTCTAGGCAAAACGCACCCGACATGTCGTTTGACTCCATAGTCAACACGAAAAAGGTGCAGGTTCACCCGACAGACGCCTCCAAGACGGTGCTGATTGCCAACGACATCAGCCCCGCATAGGAAAGCATGCTCGTCGAATTCCTCCGTGAGCGCTAGGAAATCTTCGCCTAGTGTCTTGCAGACATGCCAGGAGTTCCCAGGGAATTCGCCGAGCATGCACTCATTGTGTTTCTGGATACGAAGCCCGTCAAACAGTCCATCCGGCGATTGTCCGATCCAAGAGCCGAAGCCGTTGGAATCAAAGTCAACAGACTGCTCGACGCCAACTTCCTCCTGGAAATCAAGGAGAGCGAGTGGCTGGCCAACACCGTGCTGGTCCCCAAAAAGGACACGGACATCCTGCGGATGTGCGTGGACTTCACGTTGCTCAACAAATACTGTCCCAAGGACCACTTCCCTCTACCGTGGATCCATCATATCATCGGTTCAAATACAGGATGCAAGAAACTCTCCTTCCTTGACGCCTACTTAGGCTACAACCAGATTCGACTGAAGGTCGAAGACCAGGAGAAAACGGCGTTCATCACGCCGTTCGGAGTATTCTGCTATAACTGAAGGGAATATGCCCTGAGAGGCAATAATAAAGTGTTTATTATGTGTATTCCAAGTATATGATAGATGTTTATTTTGCAGGCTATAATTGTATTAATACGGAAACGTTAATACATGTGTGTTTAATAAACAAACAGAAAGTTCCTAGTTATGCCTCTCTCATAAACTAGCTCGTTGATTAACAAGATGATCAAGGTTTCCTAATCATAGACATTGGATGTTGTTAATAACAGGATCACAACATTAGTGTAATGATGTGATGAACATTCATCCGAAGTATAGCATTATGATCAAAGTCATTGAGTTTATATTGCTATAACAACTTACGAAGTGATCCTAATCCTTAGACCATGAGATCATGTCAATCACTAACACCGGAAGAGTTTCTTGATAACATCAGACGTCACACCGTAACAGGGTGATTATAAAGATGGGTTCAGGACTAATAAAGTGTTATGTTGAGGCCCATGGATCGAGAGTGGAATTTGTTCATCCCGATGACGGATAGATATACTCTGGGCCCTCTCGGTGATATCACATTGGTTAGCTTGCAAGCAAGTGATTTGATCACTAGAATGTTATATCACGGAGCGAGAAAGAGTGCATGTCGATGCGAGATCAAACTAGGTATGGAGATACCGATTATCGAATCTCGGACATGTAATATATCGCGAAACAAAGGGATTAAGATTCTAGCTTAAAAGGTTCCGACGATCACAAGAAAGTCATCGTTGAATGTGTGGGAGTCAGTATGGGTCTCCAGATCCCGCTTCTGATTATTGATCCGAGAGGGGTCTCGATCATGTCCGCATTATTCACGAACCGTAGGGTGATACACTTAAGGGACACCGACATCAAATTGGAGCAAAAGTTTCATGCCGAAAGAATAAACAAGCGCAGGAATTTATTTCACTAGATACCGAAACAGGTTTTCGGGTGAAATTGCATAAATTGGTTATGCATGTGAAATAGAATTCTAGCAAGGGGTTATATGTGAATGTTTGTCATTAAAGTAATTGACAAAATTCTGAATAAATAAAAGAGTTTTATTTAATGAGAGTTTGCATTAAATTTGGTGGAAATTTGATAGCAAGTTTGAGTGGGGATTTTGAGTGGAGGGATTTGAATGGATTTTTTGAGTGGAGTGTCCACCCACATGAAGAGGGGAGGGCAAGGGGGAAGCCCCATGCGCCGGCCACCCCCTTGGGGTTCCCCTCCTCCTCCTATAAAAGGCACCCCTCTCCTCACTTCTCACTCACACCTCCTCGTGAAGGATCTCTCTCTCCCTCTAGAATTTATCCCCCACGGTCTCGGACTAGCGAGATACATGTTCCCTGTGGCTATTTGGCAAGAAAGAGTTGTGCTTCCGCTGCATCGCTAGAGCGAGGAGGCGGAGGTTGCTCGGTGCCTCAGACGTGTGTGCGAGCACGGATGCGCTGCTGATTTGCGGCGCTAGGACTTCCTCTCGATCTTGAGATCGGCAAGAGATCATCTACATCAACCACGAGTCGAACTCGTTAAGCTTTGTCGGTATTCAAGGGTATGTTCTCTACGGATATACATCCGCCTGTTGTTTGTATCTAGTAGATAGATCTTGGTACATAGTTCACATAGTAGGAATTTTTTTATTTTCTAAGCTGCGAACCCGACAGTGGTATCAGAGCTGGATCTATGCATAGATGCTTTACACGGGTAGTACACATATGAGTATGTGGGCGATGATGATCGTGTTGTTGATCCTTAGTTGTAATTTTGGATATTGGTGGCATAGTGGGATGAAGCGGCCCGGACAAACTTTACATGTCCTCGCACATGAGACCTGTTCCACGCTTGACATGCAACTAGTTTGCATAAGTGGCTAGCGGGTGTCTGTCTCTCCTACTATAGTCAATATCTATTTTGCAACGAGTTTTCAACAATTTGGTTATTCTCGTTGTGGTTCATGTTCGTAGGTATGAACGGTTCTATCTCGAGAGCCCTAAGCCACGTAAAAACTTGCAATGGATAAATTAGAGGCGTCTAGTTTAGATTGTTGCTGGGCTAGTGTTATGATATGGTGATGTTGTAAGTAGAAGTATGAGATGATACTCTTACAACACATATAACGTGTAAGTTCCATAGACCTTGGCCTTACACATAAAGGTATGATAGTGATCATACCACGGTGCACATGATAGAGATCATATGCGGAAACCATATCATTCCACTAATAAACATGTGATGTTTGATAGCATCTTATATTGCTTGTTTGGCGTTTTATTAGCATAATAAGATGATCCCTCATTTAAATATTAAGATAAGAATGTGTCCTTCCTTTAGTATGCACCGATTATGTTTTCGTCGCTCCAAGACATCACGTAATGATTGGGTGTTCTTGGATCCACGACCATATTTCGGGTGTAAGACAGTTACACACGCGAATACTAAGGTTCTTACTTGGCGAGCCTAGCATGTACAGACATGGCCTCAGAACACAGACCGAAAGGTTAAGCATGAGTCATATAGTAGATATGATGCCCATATGATGCTCGCCTTTGAAACTACACCTACTCACGTGATGATCGGACTTGGTGTAGTGGATTTGGTTCATGTAATCAACAAAAGGACACGAGGGATGTCGTTTTTGAGTGGGAGTTCATTCGTAATATGGATTAGTTGAACTCAATCTATCATAAAATTAGTCTAAACTTTACAAATTCTGTTGTAGATGGCACCACCCCTTTTAATTTCAATGTGTTCATGGAGAAAGAGAAACTTGCAACGAACGGTAGCAACTTTACCGAATGGGCCATGAATTTGAGGATTCTCCTCTCTGCTGCACAAAAGAAATATGTGCTAGAAGCGCCGCTAGGCCCCCCACCCTTTGAGGATGCCCCTGACGAGGAGAATAATGTCTACCAGATTCGTCAGGAGGACCACAACTTAGTTCATTGCGGCATATTGTATGGGCTAGAGCCGGAACTTCGAAAGCGTTTCGAAAACGGCAATGCATTTGATACAATTGGTGAGTTGAAAATGATTTTCGACACACATGTTGCTGTAGAGAGCTACAATGCTTCAGAAAAGTTCTTTAGCTGCATGATGGAAGAGCATAGCTCCGTAAGTGAGCTTGTACTCAAAATGTCGGGTTACGCCGATAAGCTTGTGTCCTTGGGAATATCGATTCCCATTGACTTAGGCATCCATCGTGTTCTGCAGTCTCTGCCACCTAGCTATAAGAGCTTTGTGATGAACTATAATATGCAAGGCATGAAGAAGTCTCTCCCCGAGCTTCTGTCAATGCTTAAAACTGTAGAAGTGGAGATCAAAAAGGAACATCAAGTGTTGATGATCAATAGGAACACTGGTTTCAAGAAATACAAGAAGGGAAAACGGAAGGGAAGTAAGGGCGGCAAGCGGTTGCGTGCTGAAAAGAAACCCCGAGTTGGACCTAAGTCTGATACCGAGTGCTACTATTGTAAGGGACAACCCATCGGCAAAGCTTAAGCCCCAAGTATTTGGCAGACAAGAAGGCCGACAAGGCAAACAAAGGTATATATGATATACATGTTATTGATGTGTACTTGACTAGTGCTCGCAGTAGCACCTAGGTATTTGATACCGGTTTAGTTGCTAATATTTGTAACTCGAATCAGGGGCTGCGGAACAAGCGACCGCTAGCAAGGGGTGAGGTCAGATGCGTGTCAGCAATGGATCAAGCGTTGATGTGATCGCCGTCAAAACGCTACCTCTCCATTTGCCGTCGGGATTAGTTATAAACTTAAATAATTGGTATCTGGTGCCTGCACTGAGCATGAACATTGTATCTGGATCGTGTTTGATGCGAAGTGGTTATTCATTTAAATCCGAGAACAATGGTTGTTCTATTTATATGAATGAAATCTTTTATGGTCATGCACTGATGATGAATGGTTTATTTCTATTAGATCTCGATGATAATGTTACACATATTCATAATGTTGATGCTAAAAGGATTAAACTTAATGATGATATATCCGCATATATGTGGCACTGCCGTCTAGGTCATATTGGCGTTAAATGCATGAAGAATCTCCATTCGGATGGACTTTTGGAATCACTTGATACATGTGAGCCATGCCTTATGGGCAAGATGACTAGAACGCCGTTTTCCGGTTCAATGGAACGGGCGACAGATTTATTGGAAATCATACATTCTGATGTATGTGTGTAAGATCCCTCCCTTTATAAAGGTAAGGATCCCTGTGATTGCAATGCTAGTCCCTGAATCAATGCTAGCATCCACAGTTTAAGATGAAGTACATAGAAACAAAGGTCATTATTACATATCATTCCAGAGGCAAACATAGTCTTTTACAAACTCCATGGCCACAGGCCTAATACAAGAGTTCAAATATATAATAAGATAAATAAGTCTTCATCTTCATGTGCCACAGGCAAGCATGTTGAGTGTAGACTCATAACCCCTAATCATCATCAGAATAACCTACAACATCACAAGTTACATTGGAATAGTATTGGCAAGTGATACCTTAGTAGAATTTTAGTAGACTAGATACTATATGTATTTTTGGCTAAGTGTAGCTTAGGCTTGCTTTTCTCAAAATAGGTTTTACCTATCAGTTGAAAACACTAAGTTTTTCTTTGACAAAACTTTCCCAAGGAACCACCAATAGAAATTGGTGAACCTTCACCCTTGTTCAACCACAAGTTTTTACTTAGAAATTGGGATGAGGAGATTCTTGATAGCTTCCATGTCTTGATGCTCAAGTTGTCCAATACCAGGGACTTGGCTAAGTACTTAGATTCTTCCATCTGCAGAGGTTGTGCACTTTTCCCACAAGACTTGATTTTCACCAAGACAGGACCTTTCAGAAGCCTTCCCTTAGACCAAATGGATGCGTTCCAACCTATCATCCCACTACCACCAACTGTCCAAATGGCTAAGTTATTGCAACCTATGTGATCCAGGCAGATCCCATATTGCCATGTGGCCGCACTAGAAGCTTCTTAACATTTGGCCTCTCAAATCCCTTTGTTCCTGGGTGGCTTTCCACAAGTGAGATACACAAGGTAAGCCATATAAATGGGCCTTGTGTAACCACTCAACATAAACCATTCTTTCCATTCCACCCAGGTGTTTCATTTACTTAGTTGTTTTATTAAGCAAAAACACAAGTCCAAAGACTTAGAAATATTTTCTCATAGCATGAATATATAACCACGCTTGGTTGCTACTAGCTAGGCTAAGCATGGCATTGATGAGCATCTTAACTTAGAAATTTCTAGCAATTCTACAACTACTAGGATTTCCCAAGCATAGCATATATACCAAAATATTCATGCAAGTCTAGCAAAATATTTCTAGTGCATAGTTGAAAAACATAGGAATAAAATCATGAAGCACCACTTGCCTTGGTAGTTTGGGGAGTAGCAACAATCCTCACAATCACAATCACTATTTGCACCAAAATCTACACATAAAATAATGGCACCAAATCACATACAAAATATATACAAACAAAAATATATGAATGCATGCAAAATGCCATGTGATGATTTTCTACACCAAACAAGACAAGTGCACAGTACTGAATCTTTAACAAGTTCAAAACTTGCCAATTAAACTTTATTTGAGTAATAAAACATATTTCAAATAATTACTATACACAAAATATGCCTACAAATGTTTCTATAAAAACAATCATTTTAACAGAGGCAAAACATTAAACACATTGCATAAATGGAAAGGATTTTCTCTCCTGATTCCAATGATATAAAATTTGTCAAATTTGGACGTGGGAATCAAAAGTTATGAATTTTAGAAGTTTAAACATCTAATAGATCTAAATTCTGATTTTATTAAACAGACAGGGCCACGTGGCTGCTTCTCATTGGGTGATAACGGTTCGTGCGGATCGACAGAGGACATACGTTAGATCTAATGCGCACCGCACGGTACAGAACAAAATTTACCCCTTCGATTATGAATCTATCGTGACGCTCGGATCTAAATCTAACGGCCTAAACTGACTAACTCAAAACGGGCGGCGCTAGCGGAGGCGACTGGTGGCGGCGTGGTCAGTCAGCAGCGGAGCCGGCGATGCAGGAAGCAAAAAGGGTAGAGGAAAGGCTCACTGAGGTCGTCGCGGTGTGCTGATGCTCAACGATGCCGCAGCTGTCGAAGGGGCGCTCGGGGTCGATGTGGATTGCTTGTCGGAGAAGTTCCTAGCGACGGTGTGCTCGGGCGGACGACGTTGGCGATGCTACAGGGATCGGAAAGGCAAGAGAGAGTTAGTCCATTAGATGCGTACGATGACCCTGGTTATGCGTGTGTCCACGAGGGAGAGAGGGGCGGTCGGTATTTACCACTGATAGTCGTCGTAGAAGAGGCAGACGGCGGTGGAGTATTGCCGATGTCGTAGTCAGGCTACGGTGCTTGCGCGGGAAAGCCAAGGATGCTGAGAGGTGCAGGGGGCGATGGGTATCACGCTCGCGTGAAGCAAGGCTCGCGGGGTTGAGGGTGCTGGCCGGAATCAGAGTTGGAGCTCGTCGGAGCAGAGGGAGGTCCCGAGAAGATTCCGAGCAGCCTGGTGGCTCTGGTGGAGTGAGGATTGGGGGAAAAGGAGAAGGGAAGTATGGCGATTAAGTACGCATGGATGTGGGCAGGATTTACTCGAGCATTCAACGGGAATTGAAGCCGCGAAATCATACAGGAAACGGCCGGAGGAATTAGGGGGAGGAACTGGTCGCTGGGGTGGAGACGACGACTGACGCGTGGGCTATTGTTGTCAGCGAGAGAAAAAGAGAGGAGGTGGGGCCAGATGTCAGTGAGGGGGCGGGTCGAACAAATGGTGCGAATCGTTTTCCTCGCGGGAGAGGTTGCTGGGCTAAATGGGATAAGCGGCTGAGTTGGGCCAGATTGGCTGGTCTGTTTTATTTTTCCTCCTTTATTCTTTTTCCTTTTTCTGAATGGATTTCTAGTTTGAATTTGAAAGCTCAATTCAAATCTGTTTTAAATGAAACCTTCTCCAAACAAGAGTTTGCTGATCCTTGTCTCCTAGGAGGTGTAACACAACTGTTCATACTTGAGGGAAAAACAAAAAGGGTTTGGAAAAGAATTTAAACAAGCTTTAGTTAAATATTTATAAGTAGTGATGAAATGGTTTTCAAATCATAATTTGTTTTTGAAACTTTGACCAAACTTTAGAAGCATCACCCAAGCTCAAGCTCAACATTACTGATCAAAATAGTATCTTTCTTATTAGAAGGTGGTAATAAACCATAGCTTGCTTACATAAAATAATGAGCATCTGATGCTCCTGTTTTTGAAATGATTTTGAAAAGGAACCCTAAATGATCATGGATGCATGGATGATATGCAATCTTTGAAAACATGATTTTAGGGATGTTACAAATCTAACCTCCTTAAGGTGAATCTCGCCCTCGATATTCGGGTTGGCTAGCAAATAGGTGAGGGTGGTCCTTCCGAAGATCATCTTCTCTTTCCCATGTTGCTTCTTCTTCGGAATGATGGTTCCATTGAACTTTGTAGAATTTGATAGTCTTAGTCCGAGTAACTCTTTCTGCAGTCTCAAGAATCTTGATAGGTTTCTCCTCATAAGTGAGGTCACTCTCCAATTGGACCTCTTCCAAAGGTATAGTATCCTTCAAAGAAGTCTCTTCCTGTAGCGTCCCCAACCTTTAATAAGATTGAGTCCCCTGTGTTTACAATGCTAGTCCCTGGATCAATAGCTAGCATCCACAGTTCAGATGTAATATCAAGAAACAAAGGTCATAATACAACTTTATAACCAGGAATAAAATAGTTTCATTACATCAAATATAGCTCATTGGCTATTTACATTACATTGCAGCGGAATAACTATAGTCATGGGTCCTTCATCTTCAAAGTGCCACAGGCAGATGTTGGTTGTAGACTTTGTAATCCTAATCAATCAATCTTCACTAAAATCAATCAAACCTGCAACATCATAAGTTACAGCCACAAGGGTCAATACATTTGAATTGTATTGGCAAGTGATACTTTGGTAGTATAGTGGAGTCTATCATCTATATGCATTTGGCTAAGTGGAGCTGAGGCTTGCATTGCTCAAAATAGATTTTTCCTATCATTTTGAAAATACTAAGTTTTGTTTGGCAAAAACTTTCCAAGACATCTACTAATCAAAGACTGGAGATCCACTCAGGGCATCTACCAATCAAAGACTGAAGATTTGCTTGGCAAAAACAATTTTCCTCAATCAATGATTTCAAGATCCTTGTACCAAGCCATCTCTCCATCAAAGATTGAAGAATTTCACACAACCCTTGTTCACCCACAAATTTTATTTAGAAATTGGAGTGATGAGATTCTTGAAGTTTCCATGTCTTGATGCTCAAATTGTCCTTTACTGGGACATGGCTAAGTACTTAGGTTTTACACTCTTCAGAGGTGGTGCACTTTCCCACAAGCCTTGGTTTCCCAAGACATGATCCTTGATAGCCTTTCCTTAGTCAAATGGACGCGCTCCAACCTATCATACACTACCACCCACTGTCCAAATGACTAAGTTCCAGCATCCTAAGATCATGGCAGAGCCCATATTGCCAAGTGGTTGCACTTGAAGCTTCTCAACATTTGACATCTCAAATCTCTTTGTTTCCTGGGTGGCCATCCACAAGTGAGATACACAAGCCAAGTCCATGGCCTTGTGAACCACTCAACATAAACCATTCCTTCCATTTCCACCCAGGTGATTCATTAACTTAGTTATTTTATTAATCAAAAACATAAGTCCTCAGACTTAGAGATTTTTCCATAGTGAATATATACCACCCAAGTTTTCTATTAGCTAGGCTAAGCTTGGTAGTAATAGGATTCTTAACTTAGGAAAATCCTTCTAAGGATTTATCTACTAGTTTTCCTATAGTAAGGTCTATACTTAGCTAAATAAAAACCATGCAAGTTTTACTTAGCAAAAACACTAATGCATAGTGAAAATAATGGGACATAAGATATGAAGCATCACTTGCCTTTTTGGTAGAGGGTATAGGTTCACTCCTTGTCCTTGCAACACTCACACTCTTCAAGTCACTACAATCAATCAAGCAAGGCACAAACTTGATCTACCAATCAAGCAAAACAACACGCACAAAATAACAAAATCAAGAAATGCATGCAAGCATGCAAAGGATGGTTCTAATTGTAAAGGTGGTCTCCACTAGGCTTCTAAACTTTGTAAGTTCCAAATTGGTCATTTACCAAAATGGCAAAGTCATTTGTAAAAGGGGTTTCATTAGATTCCTAAACTTTGTAAGATCCAAATTGGTCATTTACCAAAGTGGCAAAGTTAAAGAAATGCATGCAAGCATGCCAAGCTTTGTTTTGTTTTGAAAAAGGGGTTCCTAATGGGTCATAGACTTTTGGGAACACCTATTGGTCATTTTGTGAAGTGGCTAAGTCATTTGCAAAAGGTTTCACTATAAAACCATTTGCAAAACAAAGTGTCATTCTATGTGGTGTAGAAACATTTCTACTAGGGTATTAACCTATAGGTTTCACCAAATTAGTTGCTATTGCAAAACTTGGTGTTTTGGGTCAGTAGGTTTGGTTCAAAACATTTTCTCCAAAGTTTTCTTTATGAAAGCATTTTCATAAACAAAACAAATAGTTTTAATTAGCTAGAAATGGACTAAACTAATTAATCCATCCTATTCATTTCCAAAATCACTTTCCAAACTATGGGTTGGTTCCTAGGGTCAGCAAGGTCACAACAAACTAAATTTCAAAGGTTTTAACCTAAATATCATTTTTTAAATGATTTTTCTAATGTTAGCAAGCACACAAAAGAATCTGCAAAATCAAACAAGCTAACAAATACTATTTGCTAAACTAAGGGCAGGGTTGGTTAGAGCTTGTCTTGCTGAATCCAACGACATCAAATTTGTAAAATTTGGACGTGTGGATCAAAAGATACAAGGGTTTGAAGTTTGTAAGAAATTCTGTTTTCTAATTCTGTTTTTATTCAAACACTGGCCACGCGGCGTGATCTTACTGGTCGATACCGGTTCGGCCGGATCGAGTGCTGCGGTGCGTTAGATCTAAATTAGATCGTGCGGTCCAGAGGACATACCCCTTCGGTGTTTAAGTAATCTATCGTAGCCGATGGATCTGCATCTAACGGTTGCTACACTTTTGACCACTAAGCAGCAGCGCTGGCAGCGGCGTCTGGTGGCGGAGTGGTCGGTCGACGACGGTGCTGGTGCTACAGGGGTGAGGGAGAAGGAGGGGTTGCTCACCGGGCTCAGGAGGTCACGGCGGTGCTCGAGGAAGTGTTGGTCGGACGAGGGGCGTTCGGGGTCAGGCGTAATTGCTCGTCGGAGTTGGGAACGGCGGCGGTTGGCTCTGTCCACGGTCGAAGACGTTGCTGTGGACCACGAGAAGGCAAACAAAAAGCACTGTAAGACGCGCAAAGGTGCAGCGGTGATGCGAGCGTGAAGAAGGAGGAGAGGGGCGGTCTGGTTTTACCGGGCAATGTCGCCGTAGTTGGAGAGCGGCAATGGCGGCTCGGGGCTTGTTGAGTCGGGTTACGGTGCTCCAGCAGGTGATCTGAGGCTACTTGGCGGTGCGTCGAGTGGCGAAGCTGCCAGCGTGCTTGGGAGGCAAGCGATGCGGTGTTGCGGAATTGCCATGAGCTTGCCGGAGACAACGGCAGTGCAGAGAGGAATTGAGCGGCCTAGGGGCACGCTAGGGTGAGGCGTCTGGGGGAAAAGGGAGAGGGAATGCTGGTGCTTAAATGGGCGTCGTCGCAGGGGGAGTAAAGGCCGTGGTTAACGCGAATTTAACGCCGGAGTAAATCGGCAGAGCGCCGTTGAGGGGAGGAAGAAACGGCTGGCGAAGTTTGGGGGAGACGGGGTCGCGGGGAAGACGATGAACAGCTGTCGGTGGGGTCCTCTGGTCAGTGGGAAAAGAAAGGAGGGAGGGGTCCACTTGTCAGTCTCTTTGCGGGTTGTTTAGTCGGTGAGGAAAAGCAGTTGGTGTGGGAGCAGGTGGGGTCTGTTGTCGTGAGAGGGAGCGGAGAAGTGGGTCCACGTCTGTGTTGAGTGGGTCGATTTCTTTGGACTAGAGGCTTTGTTGGGCCAAAGCTAGGCTGCCCCTGTTTTCCTATTTTTTTCTGTCTAACTCTTTTTCCTTTTCTGTTTATATTTTCTATTTTGGAATTTCAAACAATTATTCACACATTCAAACAATTTCAAACAATTCAAACAAACACTCAACTTTGTACTTTGAATTTGGTTCTGTTTTTCAACATATTCCAAATCTCAAAATAAAATAATATTTTTATTCTTTTTAGGATCCATTTAATAATTAAATAAAATGGATCTTTAGTTTTTTAATAGTGTTTGATTTATTCAAATAAAATTTCCATTTGAAATCCAATTATTTTCAAAACTAAACCAGAAGGTTTAATTTGAAAAATAAAAGAATACTTGGAAACTTATTTAAATAAATAAATAAGTTTTGGTGTTTTAATTAAAATGGGAAAGCCTTTACTTAAATAAAATTGGATATTTAAATCCTTATTATTTTATTTAAATAATCCTTTACTCATTTTAATCAAAGCAAAACCTTTTAATAAAAGATTTCAAAGTAGTAATAAAATACTTGGTGTTCATTTAAAATGGGAAAAGCTTTTACTTAAATAAAATTGGATATTTAAATCTTTATTTTATTTAAATAAACCTTTACTCACTTTATCAAAACAAAATATTTTATTTCAAAAGTTTGGCCAAAATTAATTTGGCTTATCTTTTCATTTGAAACCAAAGTCTTTTATTAAAAGATCTAAATTTGTGTTTCCAAAACAATTTATTTTCCTTTGATAAATGTTTTATCTTTATAAATCCCTTTAGGATTATTGATCACCAATTGGTATGGCTTTTGGTAAGGGCTTTATTGGCTTTGGAAATTCAATTTCCTTATCTTATATTATTCACAAGATTTTGTCTATGGTTCCAAACTAAGTGAAACCAATCTCTAAGGTCTTTTCTTGATCCTTTTAGAATTTTTGTTGATCAACTTTGGTATGGATCAAATCCATAGATTTGGGGTAACTTTGGAAAATAATTTCCTTCCATTAGGGTTTAGGGTTTTGGATTACTTTCCAAATGTTCAAATTTCCAGATACATTCATTGAGGAATGCATTTCCCTTGATTTGGATTTTTGTTGAATTCAAACTTTAACCAAAGTTTGTTCAAGATGGGATTTTAAGTCTCCTTTTAGAAACAAAAGTTTCTTTTCACCCTGATTTTCAACAAAAATTTATTTTGTTATTTTATTTTTCACATTACAAGATTTGGAAAATCTTGGGATGTGACACTTCCATTTCTGGATGGCATTTCTTTAGTTGACTCACATGAAACACATTGTGAACAACAAACAATGATTCTGGCAATTCAATCTCATAAGCTACTTCTCCTTTACGACTCAGAATCTTGAATGGTCCAACATATCTTGGGGCCAATTTTCCTTTGACTCCAAATCTCTTCACTCCACGAAGTGGTGACACTCTAAGATAAGCTCTATCACCCACTTCATAGGTGACTTCTCTATGTTTAAGATCTGCATAACTCTTCTGTCGGGACTGTGATATCTTCAATCTGTCTTAACTAGCTTGACTTTTTCTTCAACCTCCTTGATTAGTTCTGGTCCGAACAAACTTCTTTCTCCCACACCATTCCATAGCAATGGGGTGGTACACTTTCTCCCATAGAGAAATTCAAATGGTGCCATCTCAATGCTGGCTTGATAGCTGTTATTGTAAGAGAATTCTGCGTTAGGCAGACTTTCATCCCAACTGGCTCCATAGTCTAGGGCGCATGCCCTCAACATATCTTCAAGAATCTGGTTGGTTCTTTCTGTTTGTCCATCAGTCTGAGGATGAAAAGCAGTGCTGAATTCCAACCTCGTTCCCAATGACTCATGTAGTTGCCTCCAAAAATGAGAAGTGAATTGAGTTCCCCTGTCAGACACAATACTCTTGGGTACTCCATGCAGACATACAATCCTACTCATATAGATCTTGGCTAATTTAGCACTTGTATAGGTTGTCTTCACGGGTATGAAATGAGCCACTTTAGTTAGGCGATCCACTACTACCCAAATAGAATCATATCCTGACCTAGTCCTCGGCAATTCGGTGATGAAATCCATGCCAATCTTGTCCCACTTCCAATCAGGAATAGGTAGTGGTTGTAGCAATCCTGCTGGTTTCTGATGTTCCGCTTTCTCTCTACTACATACAATATGTTTGGCGATGTCTTTCTTGAGATTATTCCACCAAAATCTTTATTTCATATCCATGTACATTTTGGTGTTACCCGAATGAATGGAATACGGTGAGTTGTGTGCTTCTTGTAAAATCAGTTTCCGAAGTTCCGGATCTTGTGGAACACAGATACGTTTTCTATGCCATAAAGTACCATGTTCATCTTCATGGAATCCTTTGGCTTTTCCCTTGCCAATCTTTTCCTTAATCTCTTCAATTTCCTTATCTGTCTTTTGGGCTTCTTTGATTTTGTCCAACAAGGTGGGTTGAACATCCAATGACATGACATGTCCTTCAGGCACAATCTCCAATCTGAGATCTCTAAATTGGGCACACAGATCATCTGGCAATTCTCCCTTAGTAATGCCATTCACAAAAACCTTACGGCTTAGAGCATCCGCTACAACATTTGCTTTACCGGGGTGGTATTGCAAACTTAAGTCATAGTCCTTGATAAGTTCTAGCCATCTTGTTTGTCTCATGTTAATTTCTTTCTGGGTGAAGATATACTTCAAACTTTTGTGATCTGTGAACACTTCACATCGCTTTCCCAAAAGATAGTGTCTCCATGTTTTGAGTGCATGGACAACACAGGCTAACTCTAAATCATGAGTAGGGTAATTTACCTCATGAGTTTTGAGTTGTCTCGAGGCATAAGCCACAACTTTCCCTTCTTGCATAAGTACTGCACCTAATCCATGATGAGATGCATCACAATACACTTGGAAATCCTTCTCTAAATCCGGCAGACATAAGACTGGTGCTGTCACTAGTCTCTTCTTCAATTCTTGAAAACTGAGTTCACATCCCTCAGACCAAGCAAATTTCTTGTCTTTCTTTAGTAACTCAGTCATTGGCTTAGCTATCTTGGAGAAATTCTCAATGAACCTTCTGTAGTATCCTGCCAAGACAAGAAAACTACGAACCTATTTCACTGACTTAGGAGATTCCCATTCATTTATAGCTGAAACTTTAGCGGGATCAACTGCTACACCATCTCCTGACCCAACGTGTCCAAGAAATTCGACTTCATTCAACCAAAACTCACACTTGCTGAATTTGGCATACAACTTATGCTCTCTAAGCTTCTAAAGTATCATACGCAAATGTCCTTCATGCTCTTCTTTGCTCTTGGAGTAGATCAAAATGTCATCGATGAAAACGACAACAAACTTGTCAAGGAATTCCATGAACACCTTGTTCATCATATTCATAAAGTATGCTGGTGCATTGGTCAAACCAAATGGCATCACAGTATACTCATACAATCCATACCTAGTGGTGAAAGCTGTCTTAGGTATGTCTTGTTCCCTTATCTTAAGCTGAAAATAACCTGTTCGGAGATCAATCTTTGAGAACACACAAGCTCCTTCTAACTAATCAAACAAGTCATTGATTCTAGGCAAAGGGTATTTGTTCTTGATAGTCACCTTATTGAGTGAACGGTAATCTATGCATAACCTTTGACTTCTATCTTTCTTTTCTACAAACAAAACTGGTGATCTCCAAGATGAAGAACTTGGTTGAATAAATCCTTTCTGCAAATGTTCTCCAAGTTGTTTCTTGAGTTCTTTCAACTCATCAACTGACATCTTGTATGGTCTCTTTGCTATTGGTCCAGATCCTGGTAGCAAGTCAATAAGAAACTCCACATCTCTATCTGGTGGCATTCCCGACAATTCTTCCGGAAACACATCCGGATATTCACTCACAATTGGCACACTGTCTATGCTAACCCCCTTAAGAGAATTTAGCTTACTCCTTTTCGATTCAAAGTTGGTCTTGAATCTAATCCTTTTGTTTTCTAGAGTTGTGAGTGAGACTGTATGGTTGGCACAATCTATCACGCCCCTGTGCTTAGTCATCCAGTCCATTCCCAAAATGACATCCAATCCTTGGGAGTTTAGGATTATCAGATTAACGGGAAACTTATACTTCCCAAACTCTATGACTAGATCATGACATCCTGAGTTCACTATCATTTCTCCGCCAGGAGAACTTACTTTTATAGGGCACCCAATAGTTTCTACCGGTAGTTCATTTCTTTCAACAAATTCTCTTGATATGAATGAATGAGCTGCACCAGTACCAAAGAGAACAAATGCTGGAACAGAATTGAGTTTGAACTTACCAGCAACAGCATCAGGTTCCTCATAGATCTCTTCCACATTGATGTGATTCACTTGTCCCTTTTGGAAAGGGTCGGGCTTGTTGGGTCCTTCAACTTTATTTTCTGGGCACTCATTTGCATAATGCCCCATCTTCTTGCACTTAAAACATTCAACCTGACTAAGATCCTTCTTGATAGGCTGGCTTCCACTACCACTTCCACTTCCATTGTGGTGGTTTTTGTACCCACTCTTTTGATTTTTGTACTTGTCATTGTCATGATTACGGTGATGCTTGTTGTCATGATGACGGTTGTGGTTGTGGTATTTGTTGTACTTCCCATGCTTGTGGGATCCAGAATTCTCACTATCATCATAATGGAACGCTTGTGAGACGATCCCGAGCTGTGCTTGTCAGAGTGCTTCCTCTTCCTGCTTTCAACTTGTTTCATCTTGATCTCCAAGATGGCAGCATTGTCACAAAGAGACTGATATGTGGGGACATAGGCCACAGCTAACTGCAGGTTCAATTCATCGTTCAATCCTTCAAGGAACTTCTCTTTCCTCTTAGCATCAGTGACAACTTCATCCGGTGCATAACGCGCCAGATTGTTGAACTCCTCAATATATTCAGCCACGCTGCGGTGGCGCTGCTTCAAGTTATGAAATTCCCTCTTCTTCAAACTCATCACTCCGGATGAGATGTGAGCAGTACGGAAACCATCTTCGAAGATAGCAATGTCACATCCTCAATGGGAGTGGTGATCTGGAAGTTATCCCACCAAGTAGCTGCTGATCCTTCCAACAAGTGTGCTGCAAATCTGACTTTCTCTTCATCACTACAGCCAACAGTTACCAAATCTTTGTTCACTGAGCGTAGCCAATCATTGGCTACCATGGGATCAGTAGTTCCTGAGAACTTTGCTGGCCTCAGTCTTAAGAATCTGGTAAGCATGTCAAAACCCGGTGGGTTGTTCTGATTGTTGTTGTTGTTGTTGTTGTTTTTGTTGTTGTTGATGTTGTTGTTGTTGATGTTGTTGTTGTTGTTGTTGTTGTTGTTGTTGTTGTTGTTGTTGTTGTTGTTGTTGTTGTTGTTGTTGTTGTTGTTGTTGTTGTTGTTGTCGTTGTTGTTGTTGTTGTCGTTGTCGTCGTTGTTGTCGTTGTTGTTGTCGTTGTTGTTGTCGTTGTTGTTGTCGTCGTTGTTGTTGTTGTTGTTGTTGTTGTTGTTGTTGTTGTTGTTGTTGTTGTTGTTGTTGTTGTTGTTGTTGTTGTTGTTGTTGTTGTTGTTGTTGTTGTTGTTGTTGTTGTTGTTGTTGTTCTGATTCTGTATGAACGTGGTCATCATCTGCATCAGCTGCGTCTGAGCTGTCATCATCTGCTGCATCTCAGGGGTGATATTGTTGTTGTTAGGGTTGGGATTGGCACGTCGGGGAGGCATCTGTGGTTTTCAATAAGGATAAGAATAAGATACCCATATATGCTTAACATTCACAATACATCACATAGACAATCACCAAGCATGCATCAAAATAACAAAAGTTCAACAACATAAACAACAAGTTTTGAAAAGTAAACACACCAATAGCAAGCCATCCACATGTTGGATGGTCATTGCGACTCAATAATAAAAAACATGATAAATATAAGGTAAATGAGTAGTCACCACTACTCCTCTGCATCAACCTCCTCGTCGACAAGTGTAAGACCTGCATTCTCCATAGCGGTCTTGTACTCCTCGACATTGGTGGTCAAGGTCTCTACCTTAGCTTTGAGAGCCCTCTTCTGTGAACGAAGTCTCTCAATCACCACCTGCTGATGCTCGAGCTCAAAGTCCTTGGCTTCTAGTTCTGCAGTCATGTCTCGAATCCTCTTGTTCCTAGCTTGGACTCTTTTCTCTTGACTCTTGAACTTTCTATCCTGACTCTCAAACTTGGCCTCCATCTCCTTGACTATTTCATCTTACTCCACAAAGAGCTTGTCCTTCTCACGAAGCTGCACCTGGAGTTCGTCATTGCTAAGCATGACGTTGGTCCTATCGGTATCTAGGTGCCTAAGAAGAACCTCTAAGTCCTGGAGGTACAGACGAATCAGCTCTGCCGTCTCTCTAGCAGTATCCTCGAAGTCAATGGCCTCACCATCCTCATCACGTCTACCGAAGGCGTGGAAGTGAGTACCTCTAATCTCCCGAGAGTGTCTCCCTAGCAAACGTCCAAGCAAATCCTGCATGACTACCTCTAGGCCTCTCTCCTTGTCATCATGCATGAGCTTAAAGGTGATGGCCTCCGTGGCTGGCTCAGTCTGGCGTCCTGGCTGAGTAACCTTGAAGCCCCAAAGGTCCTTCCTCTCGAACTTGGTGAGGGGAAGCATCATGATGGTAGGAAGTGGAAGATTGAGCACACTAGTGAGCTCAATAAGACGAGTGCCAAAACGAGTTCCCTTGAACTCTTCAGCCGTGCTGATAGTAACATTAGGCATCTATTTTATAAGATAGAGAAAAGTTAGAAACAATATTACTAAAAGTACACAAGACAAGTGGCACAAGCATATCATTGGCAAGCAACACACAAGTCATGGCATACATAATACAAGCAACCTAGATTCAATGTAACTTAGTCAAAATTTTGGAAATATAATGATGAGTGTGGTGGTCCAACTAATAAGGCACAATACATCTTTCTATCAAAAGAGATGAGAAATAAGATTAGAAAAGTTTACTAGAAGAATAAGACAAGTGTGGAAGTTGTTGGAAAAATTTCCTTGGTGGTTTCTAATCCATTCCTAGGGTCATAATCCTACAGGCAACACAGTGCTCTGATACCATCTGTAAGATCCCTCCCTTTATAAAGGTAAGGATCCCTGTGATTGCAATGCTAGTCCCTGGATCAATGCTAGCATCCACAGTTTAAGATGAAGTACACAGAAACAAAGGTCATTATTACATATCATTCCAGAGACAAACATAGTATTTTACAAACTCCATGGCCACAGGCCTAATACAAGAGTTCAAATATATAATAAGATAAATAAGTCTTCATCTTCATGTCCAACAGGCAAGCATGTTGAGTGTAGACTCATAACCCCTAATCATCATCAGAATAACCTGCAACATCACAAGTTACAGCCACAGTGGGTCAATACATTGGAATAGTATTGGCAAGTGATACCTTAGTAGAATTTTAGTAGACTAGATACTATATGCATTTTTGTCTAAGTGTAGCTTAGACTTGCTTTGCTCAAAATAGGTTTTACCTATCAGTTGAAAACACTAAGTTTTTCTTTGACAAAACTATCCCAAGGAACCACCAATAGAAATTGGTGAACCTTCACCCTTGTTCAACCACAAGTTTTTACTTAGAAATTGGGATGAGGAGATTCTTGATAGCTTCCATGTCTTGATGCTCAAGTTGTCCAATACCAGGGACTTGGCTAAGTACTTAGATTCTTCCATCTGCAGAGGTTGTGCACTTTTCCCACAAGACTTGATTTTCACCAAGACAGGACCTTTCAGAAGCCTTCCCTTAGACCAAATGGATGCGTTCCAACCTATCATCCCACTACCACCAACTATCCAAATGGCTAAGTTATTGCAACCTATGTGATCTAGGCAGAGCCCATATTGCCATGTGGCTGCACTAGAAGCTTCTTAACATTTGGCCTCTCAAATCCCTTTGTTCCTGGGTGGCTTTCCACAAGTGAGATACACAAGGTAAGCCATATAAATGGGCCTTGTGTAACCACTCAACATAAACCATTCTTTCCATTCCACCCAGGTGTTTCATTTACTTAGTTGTTTTATTAAGCAAAAACACAAGTCCAAAGACTTAGAAATATTTTCTCATAGCATGAATATATAACCACCCTTGGTTGCTACTAGCTAGGCTAAGCATGGCATTGATAAGCATCTTAACTTAGAAATTTCTAGAAATTCTACAACTACTAGGATTTCCCAAGCATAGCATATATACCAAAATATTCATGCAAGTCTAGCAAAATATTTCTAGTGCATAGTTGAAAAACATAGGAATATAATCATGAAGCACCACTTGCCTTGGTAGTTTGGGGAGTAGCAACAATCCTCACAATCACAATCACTATTTGCACCAAAATCTACACATAAAATAATGGCACCAAATCACATACAAAATATATACAAACAAAAATATATGAATGCATGCAAAATGCCATGTGATGATTTTCTACACCAAACAAGACAAGTGCACAGTACTGAATCTTTAACAAGTTCAAAACTTGCCAATTAAACTTTATTTGAGTAATAAAACATATTTCAAATAATTACTATACACAAAATATGCCTACAAATGTTTCTGTAAAAACAATCATTTTAACAGAGGCAAAACATTAAACACATTGCATAAATGGAAAGGATTTTCTCTCCTGATTCCAATGATATAAAATTTGTCAAATTTGGACGTGGGAATCAAAAGTTATGAATTTTAGAAGTTTAAACATCTAATAGATCTAAATTCTGATTTTTATTAAACAGATAGGGCCACGTGGCTGCTTCTCATTGGGTGATAACGGTTCGTGCGGATCGACAGAGGACAGACGTTAGATCTAATGCGCATCGCACGGAACAGAACAAAACTTACCCCTTCGATTATGAATCTATCGTGACGCTCGGATCTAAATCTAACGGCCTAAACTGACTAACTCAAAACGGGCGGCGCTAGCAGTGGCGACTGGTGGTGGCGTGGTCAGCCAGCGGCGGAGCCAGCGATGCAGGAAGCAAAAAGGGTAGAGGAAAGGCTCACCGAGGTCGTCGCGGCATGTTGATACTCAACGATGCCGCAGTTGTCGAAGGGGCGCTCGGGGTCGATGTGGATTGCTCGTCGGAGAAGTTCCTGGCGACGGTGTGCTCGGGCGGACGACCTTGGCGATGCTACAGGGCTCGGAAAGGCAAGAGAGTTAGTCCATTAGATGCGTACGATGACCCTGGTTATGCGTGTGTCCACGAGGGAGAGAGGGGCGGTCGGTATTTACCACTGATAGTCGTCGGAGAAGAGGCAGACGGCGGCGGAGTATTGCCGATGGCGTAGTCGAGGCTACAGTGATTGCGCGGGCATGCCAAGGATGCTGAGAGGTGCAGGGGGCGATGGGGATCACGCTCGCGTGAAGCAAGGCTCGCGGGGCTGAAGGTGCTGGCCGGAATCAGAGTTGGAGCTCGTCGGAGCAGGGGGAGGTCCCGAGAGGATTCCGAGCAGCCTGGTGGCTCTGGTGGAGTGAGGATTGGGGGAAAAGGAGAAGGGAAGTATGGCGATGAAGTACGCATGGACGTGGGCGGTATTTACTCGAGCATTCAACGGGAATTGAAACCGCAAAATCATACAAGAAACGACCGGAGGAATTATGGGTAGGAACTGGTCGCTGGGGTGGAGACGACGACTGACGCGTGGGCCGTTGTTGTCAGCAAGAGAAAAAGAGAGGAGGTGGGGCCAGATGTCAGTGAGTGGGCAGGTCGAACAAACGGTGCGAATTGTTTTCCTCGCGGGAGAGGTTGCTGGGCTAAATGGGCTAAGGGGCTGAGTTGGGCCAGATTGGCTGGTCTGTTTTATTTTTTCCTCCTTTATTCTTTTTCCTTTTTCTGAATGGATTTCTTGTTTGAATTTGAAAGCTCAATTCAAATCTGTTTTAAATGAAACCTTCTCCAAACAAGAGTTTGCTGATCCTTTTCTCCTAGGAGGTGTAACGCAACTGTTCATACTTGAGGGAAAAACAAAAAGGGTTTGGAAAAGAATTTAAACAAGCTTTAGTTAAATATTTATAAGTAGTGATGAAATGGTTTTCAAATCATAATTTGTTTTTGAAACTTTGACCAAACTTTAGAAGCATCACCCAAGCTCAAGCTCAACATTACTGATCAAAATAGTATCTTTCTTATTAGAAGGTGGTAATAAACCATAGCTTGCTTACATAAAATAATGAGCATCAGATGCTCCTGTTTTTGAAATGATTTTGAAAAGGAACCCTAAATGATCATGGATGCATGGATGATATGCAATCTTTGAAAACATGATTTTAGGGATGTTACAATGTGGTCCAATGAGTGTGTCAGCGTGAGGTGGATATCATTATTTTGTTACTTTCACGGATGATTTGAGTAGATACAGTTATATCTACTTGATGAAACACAAGTCTGAAACCTTTGAAAAGTTCAAGGAATTTCAGAATGAAGTTTAAAATCATCATAATAGAAAGATCAAATTTCTATGGTCCGACCGTGGAGGTGAGTATCTAAGTTACGAGTTTAGCACTCACATGAAAGAGTGTGGAATTGTTTCACAACTCACGCCTGCCGGAACACCACAGCGAAATGGTGTGTCGGAACGTCGTAATCGTACTTTATTGGATATGGTTCGATCTATGATGTCTCTGACGGACTTGCCGTTGTCATTTTGGGGTTATGCACTAGAAACTGCTGCTTTCACTTTAAATCGGGCATCATCTAAATCCGTTGAAAATACACCGTATGAATTGTGGTTTGGAAACAAACCTAAGCTGTCATTTCTTAAAGTTTGGGGATGTGATGTTTATGTGAAGAAACTTCAACCGGATAACTCGAACCCAAAGAGGAAAAATGCGTATTCATAGGATACCCTAAGGAAACTATTGGGTATTCCTTCTATCACAGATCCGAGGGCAAAGTTTTTGTTGCCAAGAATGGATCCTTTCTAGATAAAGAGTTTCTCGCGAAAGGTGTGAGTAGTCGGAAGGTAGAACTCGAAGAGGTTATTGAACCTTCTCTCCAAAGTATGGCGAGTAGCGCAGCGCCGGAAGTCATTCCGGAGTTGGCTCCACCATTGAAGAGGGAACTAATGATAATGATCATGAAAGTCCGAAAGAGAATACTACCGAACCTCGCAGGTCTAGCAGGACGCGTGCAGCTCCCGAGCTGTACGCAAATCCTGTCATGAATTTCATGGTTGATGAAAATGATGACCCCGCGACGTATGAAGAAGCGACGATGAGCCTGGATTCAAACAAATGGTTAGAAGCCATGAAATCCGAGATGCAATCCATGTATGAAAATCATGTTTGGAACTTGGTGGAATTACCTCACGACCGAAAGGCCGTGGAGAACAAATGGATTTTCAAAAGGAAAACTGATGCTGATGGCAATGTGACCGTCTATAAAGCTCGACTTGTCGCAAAGGGGTTTCGACAAATTCAAGGCGTTGAATACGATGAGACATACTCTCCCATAGCGATGCTAAAATCAGTTAGGATTATGTTAGCAATTGCTGCATATTTCGATTATGAGATATGCAGATGGATGTCAAAACCGCGTTTCTCAATGGTAATATTGAAGAAGAGTTGTATATGATACAACCAAAGGGTTTTGTCAATCCTAAGGATGCTAACAAGGTGTGCAAGCTTCAGCGATCCATCTATGGATTGAAGCAAGCATCACGAAGTTGGAATCTCCACTTTGATGAGGTGATCAAAGAGTTTGGATTTGTCCAAACTTATGGAGAAGCTTGCATTTACAAGGAAGTGAGTGGGAGCAATGTGGCATTTCTGATATTATATGTGGATGACATATTATTGATCGGAAATGATATAGATCTTTTAAACAGTGTTAAAAGTTATCTAAACAGCAAATTTTCAATGAAGGACCTAGGTGAAGCATCATACATATTAGGCATAAAGATCTATAGAGATAGATCTAGGCGCCTAATAGGGCTATCGCAAAGTACATACCTTGAGAAGATTTTAAAGAAGTTTAAAATGGACGGAAGTAAGAAGGGGTTCTTACCTATGTTGCAAGGCAAGACATTGAGTAAGACTCAAAGTCCGGCTACGGCGGAAGAAAGAGAGATAATGGACAAAGTCCCCTATGCTTTAGCCATAGGCTCTATAATGTATGCCATTCTATGTACAATACCGGATATGGCACATGCTATTAGTTTGACTAGTAGGTACCAATCGGATCTAGGTTCAGAACACTGGATAGCGGTCAAGAATATCCTTAAGTACTTACGAAGAACTAAGGATATGTTTCTTGTATACGGAGGTGAAGAAGAGCTCGTCGCTAAGTGTTATGTCGATGCAAGCTTTGACACCGATCCGGATGACTCTAAGTCTCAATTCGGATACGTATTTCTCATGAATGGCGGAGCGGTTAGTTGGAGGAGCTCCAAACAACCTGTGGTGGCGGGATCAACAACGAAGGCCGAATATATTGCTACTTCGGAAGCGGCTCAGGAAGCGGTTTGGATGAAGGAGTTCATATCCGAACTAGGAGTGGTTGCAAACGCGTTGGACCCAATGGTGATCTATTGTGACAATAATGGTGCCATTGCCAATGCCAAAGAGCCAAGGTCTCACAAGCATTCCAAGCATATTAAGCGCCGGTTTCACTCCATCCGCGAGCATGTCAAGGATGGAGATATAAAGATTTGTAAAGTACACACGGATCTCAATGTAGCAGACCCTTTGACAAAAACTCTCCCTAGAGCAAAACATGATCAATACCAGAACTCAATGGGTGTTAGATTTATCACTATGTAACTAGATTATTGTCTCTAGTGCAAGTGGGAGACTGAAGGGAATATGCCCTGAGAGGCAATAATAAAGTGTTTATTATGTGTATTCCAAGTATATGATAGATGTTTATTTTGCATGCTATAATTGTATTAATACGGAAACATTAATACATGTGTGTTTAATAAAAAAACATAAAGTTCCTAGTTATGCCTCTCTCATAAACTAGCTCGTTGATTAACAAGATGATCAAGGTATCCTGATCATAGACATTGGATGTTGTTAATAACGGGATCACAACATTAGTGTAATGATGTGATGAACATTCATCCGAAGTATATCATTACGATCAAAGTCATTGAGTTTATATTGCTATAACAACTTACGAAGTGATCCTAATCCTTAGACCATGAGATCATGTCAATAACTAACACCGGAAGAGTTTCTTGATAACATCAAACATCACACCATAATATGGTGATTATAAAGATGGGTTTAGGACTAATAAAGTGTTCAGTTGAGGCCCATGGATCGAGAGTGGAATTTGTTCATCCTGATGATGGATAGATATACTCTGGGCCATCTCGGTGATATCACATTGGTTAGCTTGCAAGCAAGTGATTTGATCGCTAGAATGTTATATCACGGGAAGGAGAAAAGAGTGCATGTCAGTAACAAGATCAAACTAGGTATGGAGATACGAATGATCGAATCTCGGACATGTAATATATCGTGAAACAAAGGGATTAAGATACTAGCGTAAAAGGTTCCGACGATCACAAGAAAGTATCGTTGAATGTGTGGGAGTCAGTATGGGTCTCCAGATCCCACTTCTGATTATTGATCCAAGAGGGGTCTCGATCATGTCCGCATTATTCATGAACCATAGGGTGACACACTTAAGGGACACCGACATCCAATTGGAGCAAAAGTTTCATGCCGAAAGAATAAACAAGCACAGGAATTTATTTCACTAGATACCGAAACAGGTTTTCGGGTGAAAATGCATAAAGTGGTTATGCATGTGAAATAGAATTCTAGGAAGGGGTTATATGTGAATGTTTGTCATTAAATTAATTGACAAAATTCTGAATAAATAAAAGAGTTTTATTTAATGAGAGTTTGCATTAAATTTGGTGGAAATTTAATAGCAAGTTTGAGTGGGATTTTGAGTGGAGGGATTTGAATGGATTTTTGTGAGTGGAGTGTCCACCCACATGAAGAGGGGAGGGCAAGGGGTCAGCCCCCATGCGCCGACCACCCCCTTGGGGTTCCTCCCTCCTCCTATAAAATGCACCCCTCTCCTCACTTCTCACTCACACCTCCTCGTGAAGGATCTCTCTCCCCCTCTAGAATTTATCCCCATGGTCTCGGACTAGCGAGATACATGTTCCCGGTAGCTATTCGGCAAGAAAGAGTTGTGCTTCCGCTGCATCGCTGGAGCGAGGAGGCAGAGGTTGCTTGGTTCCTCGGACGTGTGTGCGAGCACGGATGCGCTGCTGATTTGCGGCGCTAGGACTTCCTCTCGATCTTGAGATCGGCAAGAGACCGTCTACATCAACCACGAGTCAAACTCGTTAAGCTTTGTCGGTCTTCAAGGGTATGTTCTCTATGAATATACATCTGCCCGTTGTTTGTATCTAGTAGATAGATCTTGGTACATAGTTCACATCGTAGGAAAATTTTTGTTTTCTATGCTGCGAACCCGACAATAACACCATGCCCTTCGGGATGAAGAACGCAGGTGCCACGTACCAGAGGTGCATGCAAGCGTGCCTGGAAAAACAGATCGGTCGCAACATCCAAGTCTATGTCGACGACATAGTAATCAAGACCAGGGATGCTGATCGACGATCTCCACAAGACGTTCGATAACCTTGATCACTATAAGATCAAGATGAACCCAGAAAAGTGCGCCTTCGGCATCCCATCTGGCCAATTACTTGGCTACTTCATCTCCCAACGAGGAATCGAAGTGAACCCGAAGAAATTACGGGCCATACTAACCATGGAGAAGACGAAGAACCTCAAGAGTGTCCAGCAACTAGCTGGGCGCATCGCAGTGCTGAGCAGATTCATCAGTCACATGGGTGAGAAGGCCCTACCTTTCTACTAGCTGCTACGCAAAGCTGACAAGTTCGAGTGGACACCCGAAGCAGAGGACGCATTCGAAGATCTCAAACGGCTGCTCTCCACCTCGCATGTCCTAGTCACGCCAAAGGAGCACGAGCCTCTCCTGATATACATCGGAGCCACACATCAGGTGGTAGGAACTGTACTCGTGGTCGAACGACCCAAAGATGGCAAGACCCACGAGGTCCAACGCCCCATCTACTACCTCAGCGAGGTACTGACCCCAACAAAGCAGAGGTACCCTCACTACCAGAAGCTCGCCTATGGCGTATTCATGATGGCTCGTCGGCTGAGCCACTACTTCTAGGAGCATCGAGATAATGGTCGTCATCGAGGCGCCACTGTCCAACGTCCTGAACAACCCCGAAGCCACAGGACACGTAGCTCTGTGGGGCATCGAGCTATCACCTCTAGACATAGTCTATGAGCGACACAAGGCCATCAAATCTCAGGTCCTCCCTGACTTCCCCGTCCACTGGATGGAGCTCCAGCTGCCGGACACTCCGGACATGACGCAATCATGGACAATGCACTTTGACGGCTCCAAACGTGAGGCGAGAGCAGGAGATGGTGTCATACTGACATCCCCTCAAGGCGACAAGATGAAATACGTCCTTCGGGTGAAATTTTGAGCCTACAACAACAAGGCCGAATATGAGGCCCTCATCCACGTCATGAGGTTGGCAAAGATCTGCGGCGCAACGCGCCTAGTCATCTACGGTGACTCGAACCTTGTCGTCCAGCAGACGATGAACGAGTGCAATGCTCATAGCGCCAACATGATCGCGTACCGCGTTGCTCTATCACTCACTCGAAGGAGACTTCGACGACTGTGAACTTTGGCACGTTGGAAGAGAAAGCAATGAAGAAGCCGATAGACTCGCCAACATCGGCTCCACCTGCTCACGGGTGCCACCAGGTGTGTTCCGCGAACAAATCCGTGTACCCTCCATTAAAAGGAAATTCCCCAAGGGATCAACCGAAGAAGCGTAACACTCGGGGGCTGCACCACCCGAAGGACAGGAAGGACCCGAAAATCTCGACACCGAGGTCGATCTGGTTAGCCTAATGCAGGTCATGGCGATTGCAGAGACATGGACGCAGCCGTACCTTTGGTACCTGATAAACAGAGAATTGCCTGAAGAACCGATAGATGCCCGGCGCATATCTCGCTGGTCCAAGGCCTTCACCATAATCAATGGCGAGCTGTACAAGCGCAGTATTTCGGGTGTGCTTCAAAGGTGCGTCACCATCAGTGAAGGAAAAACCATCCTCCAAGACATCCACGAGGGCATCTGCGGTCATCACGCAGGCAGCCGCGCTCTAGTCGCCAAAGCTCCACGAGCTAGATTCTATTGGCCAACGGCCATGAACGATGCTAAGGACATCGTCCAAAGATGCAACGCCTGCCAGAGGTACGCGTACAAGGCACACGTGCCCGGATCCGAGCTCAGGCCCATACCATTGGCCTAGCCCTTTGCCCAATGGGGCCTCGACATGATCGGCAAACTGCCCAAGTCCTCGAAAGGAGGCCACGTCAACCTCTTGGTCGCAGTCGACAAATTCACCAAGTGGATAGAGGCAATGCCCGTCACCAACCAAAGCAGCAAAACTGCCGTCAAGTTCTTCGAGACCATAGTTTTGAGGTTTGGCATGCCACACATCATCATCACGGACAATGGATCGAACTTCATCTTGGAAGAATTCTAGGACTTCTGCGAAGGCCTCAGAGGAAACATATCATACGCCTCCGTGGCGCACCCGCATACCAATGAACAAGTCGAAAAGGCCAATGGCCTCATAGGCAACAGCATCAAGAAATGCCTACTGTGCCCACTCGAAAGGCTTGTGGGAGCCTGGGCAGAGGAACTACCCTCCATCCTATGGAGCTTGCGTACAACACCGAGCAGCTCAACAGGCTTCACGCCTTTCTTCATGGTGCACGGAGCCGAAGCCGTATTACTTGCAGAAGTACGCCATAAGGCCCCACAGGTCGTTGCCTACATCGAAGCCGAATCATCAGCCGCACTCGAAGACATCGTCGACACACTCGACGAAGCACGCGACATTGCTGCAGGCCGCTCAGCGGTCTACGAGCAGAGCCTGCGCAACTACCACAGCCGTCGGCTGCGCCAAGGTCCTTCATCGAAGGAGACCTCGTCTTACGACTCAAGCAAGAGCGGCCAAAGAAGCTCGAGTCACCCTGGGAAGGACCCTACATCGTCACTGAAGTCATCCCAGGTGGCGCCTATCGTCTCATGGACGTCGCATCAGGAGTCGAATACTCCAACCCCTGGAACGTCACACAGCTACGATGCTTCTACCCCTAGCTACCTCTTTACTTTCAATAAGGCTACTCAGCCGAACAAATGTATCTCCTTGTTACGATATGAATAAAAGCTAAGTTCCTCGTCCAAAATTTCTTTTACCTCGCATTACTTTTGGCTATAACACGCTCGGGGGCTACGCGTCACCTCACGACTTTGTCGACTAAGAATAACGCATGCAACCTGAGTAGCTGACCACGTCAAGGTAACGAAAAGGACATGCACATAAAAAAAGAACTACGTGCTAATACAAATAAACTTTACAAAAGGGCATAACAAGACCACTCAAATATATACAAGTTTTACATCAATCTATCTCTTTACAGGGTCTACCTACTCTGAAGAATCACACATGCCCGATGCTCAAAGAGATACACGATATCTTTGGCATACTTCCTCACAGCCGCATAATGCGGGTACATATGACAAAGACTACCATCTGGTTGAAGGGGCGGCCCAGTCGCCACCACCGCAAGATCAACATCACGGCGGTGCAACCGAACAAGTGAAAGAGCAGCATTCACCCCGACAACTAGCTAGTGTCGCACCAGCTCCCTAACGCGACCTACATCTCGAAACTTCGACAGAAGACCCCAAAGGGTGGAAGGTGCCTCATCTAGGGGGAACATGACGAAGAAGATGGACGCTAGGGAAGTCCTCGCCTGCTTCAGCACCCGAGAAACCTGATGCACACAATCCTGCATCGTCGCAAGGACGACGACTCAATCACGGCCCATCTAGAAGAAGCCACCAGCCTCTAAGTCTTGCTGGGTCAGGCAATTCATCTGAACTGCAACGCGCTCCTTATCTTCCCTCGGAATGAGATTGACACCTGCAACAAGGACAAAATAAGAGGGCGCGCAAACATGGTGCATCCGCAAACAAGCAGCGGCTCAGGAAGACTCACATTGTAGTTGCTTGCTCAACTGCCACAACTCCCTATAGAAGTGCCGAAGAACCTCTTTGGCCTTCGCCAGAGAGCTAGCAGCAGTGCCACAGCGATCTTCGACAACTGCGGTGGCGTCATCTAGAGCACTTCCATGCTCTAGCGGACCGCGATCAAACGCGATGCCTGAAGCATCTGAGACAAAGAAGGAAATGATCCAAATAAGAACGAGAAAAGGAGCATCCCTAAACCAAATCAAGTGAAAGACACTCATCGGAGAAAGCGTTGGCCGCAGCCATCAGCCTATCGGCCATCGCCTTCTCGCGAGCGGCCGCAACAGTTGCGAGCTGCTCCTCGCGATCAGAAGACTCCCGCTGTAGGCGCTCCTTGGCCTCGGTAGCATCATCCACCTCCTTCTGCAGGCGCTCCTTCGCCTCCGCAGCCTTTTTATCCGCTCAACCGAGGCTCTTTTTGAGAGCGTCCAGCCGAAGAAGGGCCACATTATTTTCATCTGCAAAACACCAAGAACACACATGAGCAACACAAGCATTGTTCATGCAATAGAAGAAACATACAAGAATGGGCAAAAAAAGTACCTCGAAGCTGCTGCATGCTAGCCTCCAGCGCCAGATGCTGCTGGATAAGAAGGTTCGTGCTATGCATAAAGGGCTGTAAGAAGAAACAGAAACACACAACCAAGAAAACATCAGCAAGGGCTCGGGGGCTACGCCCCGAAAGAACAAAAATCGACCAACAGGTCATCCGAAAAAGGACTCGGGGGCTCCCCCCACAAGTCAAAGGTGCAAGTTACTTACGTGCTCAAACGGAGACTCCGAAGGTCCGCATGCGGTCTTCTGAGTAACAACTGCCCGAGCCTCTCGCGGGGAGGGGTTCGGGGCATTTTCCTTAGAGTCGGCCACCATCTGAGAGGGAGGAGCTCTCGGCTTCGATTCCCCTACAATCTCCTGAGTGCTCTCGCTGCAAGGAAAAAGCTCGATTAGATAACAATCTATGCACTCCGAAGCAAAACGGCGAATAAATAATGTAGACTAAGATACTTATGAATCAATGTCAGACAAATTGAAGATGGGCGGTGCCTTCACCTTCTTCTTCTTCTTCTTGGCCGGTGGCTGCGGCGCCATCGCCCGAATGGGCACAACCGGAAACGGTGCAGAAGAGGCACCATCATCCTTGACGTGGTGCTCGAGGATGTACGAACCCCTTGGCGTTGGCGGGGTCGACGCATCCGAAGACTCGATCCGGGTGCGCTTTCGGGTCCGCCCCTCGCTGGGCTCGGGGGCTTCCTAAGTTGGAGACTGCACCGGAGGAAGTTCGGACTCAGATTCCACAACCTCGTTGTCCGGCGCAATCGGAAATTTTTTTGGCAGCGAGGGCACCATGCCAGCCACCTTGAGCTCCTGCAAACCAAAGAGATCAAAGATTGTGATTACTAACAACAATCATAAGAAAATAGCACAGAAACAAAGGCGCAACATGCATGACGCAATTCTACACCCGAGGGACTAGTTTTGAAGCACTGAAGGGGGCAATCAAGGACTTCCCTGGGAGGTCCTCCTTGGCCTTGTACTTCAGAAGCGGACGAAGAGCTCTATCGAGGTCGCCCCTAGACAGTTCCTTGGCTGAGACCCTCGTCGGGTCATTGCGGCCAGTGTAAAGAAACATCGGATGCGCCCTCGCTTGGAGCGGCTGCACCCGACGTTTGGGGAAGGTGCAGATAATATCCACACCATTGACCTCTTTCGTAGCAACCATCTGGAGCGCCTCCACCCGACGGTAGAGCTCTTCCACCTCCGCTACCTCGCACTCCAAGATATGATTCTTCCAAGATCTCTTCAGAACGATTTCCTGGGAGGATTCGAAAGGAGCGAGGCCAAAATCTTCCCGTCCAATGTGGAGTCGCAGATATAAAACCACTTCTTCTGCTAGTATTGAACGGACTCGCACATGGAAAAGGAAAAGAAAAGAACAGAAGATCGAAGGGAGATGATGCAGCCACCGAGAGGATAGACCCCGCCGGTGCCAGACTGCCACTTCACGGAATAGAGCTTCCGAAAGAGGCCAAAGTGTGGCTCGATACCGAGCCAACACTCGCAGAAAGTGATAAAATAGGCGATATGGAGGAGAGAATTCAGAGAAAGATGATGAAGTTGGATGCCATAGAAGAGAAGGAGTCCACAAAGAAAATCGTGGACAAGGAGCGAAAGGCCACGAAGAACAAAAGCAACAAACATCACCCAAAACCCTACGGGTGGACGGGGGATTACCTCATCGCCTGGAAGCTTCATAACCTCCTTGTCCTGCGAGATCAGCCCCGCATCATGCAGTTTGCGCAGGTCATCCTCGCGCACCTTTGTGCGCCTCCAGTTGCCATCAGTGATGCGTGTGGCGGCAGCAACCTTATTGCCACCAGCGGCGGCGCTCGAGCCCTCCCCGGAAGAGGTCTTCTTTGATTTGCCCATGACGGGGCATCGAAAATGGCGGTGCGCGCGAAGAAAGGAAGAAGGAAACGAACGGAGGACGTCTAGTGCGTGCAAGGGAGTTAGTGCTCGTGAAAATGGAGGCAATGGTGAAAGCAAATGGCAAGGGGTGAAACAGAATCACTGTTTCCCCCACGGTTATAAAAGACGAGGATGATGAACACGAACCGTTTATCCAGAAGCCCTAACGTCTAGTGCGCGCAAGGGAGTCAGTGCTCGTGAAAATGGGTGCAACTTAAATCCAACCCTACACGTGTCAATACTGCAGCGAACCGTTGCCCGCACGCCGTCCACTTCGCACGGAAATGGAGGAGACCGTAATTCTCGCCACGACGCGCATGACCAGTCAACTCCAAGTCAGGAAGTGGGACCCACTTTCGTCCTATCATGTCACCTCTGGCACCGCAGACGATTGAGGTCGCCGATCGTCATCACTAACATCATCAAAAGCAACCTAGCAACAGCTGTAAATCTCCGACTGAAAAATCAAGTACTTACTCGAATCTACGATTCGAACAACTACTCGGGGGCTACTCCTATTAGGAGCGCTGGCCGCGCACATGAGAAATGATCAAGGAACGGCACCACTCGACTATCTTCGAGTCCTACGTCGAGTCTACGACTCCACTAAGGACTCGGGGGCTACTCCCATAGGGAGGACTGATCAAGCATCCGAAAAAATTGTGTCCTATGGACCTTACGCTCAATCAACTAAACTAAAGTCTCTGCTCGAGTCTACGACTCGAACAGACACTCGGGGGCTACTCCCATAGGGAGCGCTGGCCGCGCACCCTATGAATTATTCGACTACGATCCTTCGGATCAAAATACAAATTCTTTGCTGGCAACTTTGCCCAAACCAAAGCTAAGTGAGAAGCATTCTCCTTGGCCACCCAAAACACCTCCGTGGTGATAAAATTTCGGATGCTGTGTCTGCGACACAAAGATAAAGACCTACAGATATCAGCTGATGGCCTGGTAACGCACCTGACTACGCTCTGCCAGTAAAATACCGTGTTAGCAAGCACGACGAAAAATCCTGATGGACGCGTTAGGTACATCACTTGAAAATCACTGGGATTCGACTCCTATAAGACCTCAATGGCATGGGTCTAATTACACCAGCATTCGTACCAAATTCGAGTCCCGGGACTCGAGTTTGATGAAGATCGTGTTGTTTTCTCCTATGAAAGTTAACTGGCCCTGATCCGTCAGGAGAGTCAGGCACACGCATCAACTATGCCTATGAACTAACCATTTTCTCTTAACAACAGGTTCAACTGCACCCGAAAAATTGAAGAGTCCTCAGCCGAATCTATGATTCTACTAAACACTCGGGGGATACTAACATGGTTATACCCCACGAGTACATAACATTGGCATACCTAGTCCAGCCCAAGGAAGGCCCACGACAAGATACACGGCCTGTGGATATTTAGGGTGGCCCAAAGCCCATGATGTCTTCGGATCCTTGGAGAACAAGACTAGAGTAGATAGAATTTCAAAGGGGCAAACCCTAATCTATAAACCGACTCGACCTACGCCCGAGACCTGCCTATCTATATAAAGGCTAGGAGGGCACGACGAGGAGGGCCTGAATCAACTCACCTTGTACACACCTCACGCCAGTTGCATCTGCGCACCTCTGTAACTTTCGGTTCCGCCATAATCAAGAGCAGACAAGCAGGAGTAGGGTTTTCCCTCTGGGGGCCTGAACCTGGGTAAACCTCGTGTCCCCGTGTTGCTTGCCTGTTAATCGTTCCGCAATCTCTCCAAAACCCAAGCCCATAACAATGGGCATTGACGAGATCGAACCTCGTCAGCTACTAATTGTGGGGTTGCCGGAGTGATAGAAACCTGAACCCCCGTTAGGAAACCTTTGCACAAGGGAGTGTAGGATCTCAGAGTTTAAGGCTGCGGTTAGGTTTTTATCTTAATTACTTTCTTGTAGTTGTGGATGCTTGCAAGGGGTTTAATCACAAGTATGTATTAGTCCTAGTAAGTTCTGTACATTAGCACAGGTTCACCCACACAACATTTATCAAACCAAAGAACATTAATCAACTATATGAAACAAAAGCACTTGACAGTATTCCCATGTGTCCTCGAGAACGTTTTGACCTCATAAGTATTACCACCGGCTTATCCTTTGCTAAGAAATGATTGGGCCACTTGCTGCAATTATTTGCTGTATTTATTTACTTGCACTTTATTTCCTTGTTTTATAAAAAAACCCAAAATCTGTTTGCTAAGTATTTACAGAGATTTCCTGCTCCAAACCACTACTCAAAACCTTCTTCTCCTCATTGGGATCGACACTCCTATTTATCGAAAGTACTACGATACATCCCCTATACATTTGGGTCATCAAGACTATTTTCTGGCACCGTTGTCGGGGAGTGAAGAGTTATTGAAGAGTGGAACTGGGAAAGGAAACTTATACTATGAGTATTGTTTTTTTTATTTCTGTTTGTTACTTTATTTCCAATATGGATAAACCACTTGGTTTCCTATTTGGGAAAGCTACTGCCACTGCTAGGGTAGTATATGAACCACCACTTGTTGCGATAGATCCTTTTAAGATACCTACAAGAATTATTCATCGTGTTATGGATAATTATTATTTTGGGGATGGAACTGTCCATCCTGGTGATCACTTGATTTTTATCCATGAATTATGCGGGTTGTTTAAGTGTGCAGGTATCACAACAGAACAAGTCAAGAAGAAGTTACTCTCTATATCATTTAAAGGAAGAGCAGAAAAATGGTATAAGCTGCTGAAGAATGGACAATCTATGGAATGGGAGGAAATAGTACCTCTCTTTTATTCTAAATTCTATCCTCCCAGTGAGATTCATAAGGATAGGAATCTAATATATAACTTTTGGCCTCGTGATGGAGAGAGTACAGCCCAAGCTTGGGGGAGATTGAAGTTACTAATGCTTAAATGTCCTATTCATGAACTCCCTAATAATATTATTATTAATAACTTTTATGCAAGGCTTTCTCTTCATGATAAATATGTATTAGATGCTTCTTGCGCTGGATCATTCACACGTATGAAATAAGAAGCTAAATGGGATCTTCTATACCGTATTCAAGAAAACATTGAAGCATGGGAGAATGACAAAGGAAGAAAGTCAGGTATAAATTATGATTATGAATGCATTAAATCTTTTATGGAACTGATGACTTTCGTGATATTAGTACTGAGTATGGTATTGATTCTCAAAGTATTGCCAATTTTTTTAAGGATTTTGCCTCTTATATTGAAATCCCTAAAAAGAAGTGGGAGAAGTACCATGCACCTTATAAAGATGCTGTTGATCATGTCCTGTTAGAAACACTAAAGTTTGTACTGTTGATCCTATTTTGCTCGAACCTTATATTAAGAAAATACCTTTCCCTACTAAGGTAAAGGAACATTCTATTATGGCTAATGTGGTTAGCAAAAGTACAAAGAAAGTTGTTGAACCTGATGAACAAATAAATATTGAACCTGTAGTAGCCATTGTGAAAGATCTTTTCACTTAAAATGTAGAAGATGGGCACATTATCTTCTGTGAAGATGCTTCTAATATTGCCTCTCATCCTAGCAAAGCTAGGAAAGCTAGTGTCCCTGTGCTTTCTGTTAGAATTGGTGTTGATTGCTATTATGGTTTATGTGATATTGGTGCTAGTTCTAGTGATATTCCTTATGATCTTTACAAGGAAATTATGCATGAAATTGGTCCTTGTGAACTTGAGGACATTGATGTGGTTATTCACCTTGATAATAGAGAGACAGTATGTCCAATTGGCATTGTAAGAGATGTGGAGGTTCTTTCTGGTAAGATTAAATATCCTGCTGATTTTCTAGTGCTTGGTTCAGAAGCTAGTAAAACTTGTCCTATCATTTTTGGTAGACCTTTATGTAGCACTTGTGGAGATATTATAGATTGTAAGAAGGAGAAAGTTTTAACTAAGTTTGATGGAGAATATTATGAGTTTAACTTTTCCAAATTTTCTAAAGCTCCTTATGAAAATAATTTGCCTAATGAGGATTTTAGGGTTGAACAACTTGCTTCTATTGATCCAGTTTATGACCTTAGACCTCTTTTCGATCATTGTAAGTATGATCATTCTGATAAAGTTGTTTCTTGTGATAGTTAGATTGTCAAATTTATTCAAAGTGCTACTGAAAGTTATTATGATAGAGGGAAACATGGTTTTATGCATGTCAATAATATTAAGTTTCCCCGCTTCATGTTGAAAGCTTTGAAGTTGCATTTGTTTTTTCTTCCTATGCTAGTGGCCTTTTGCTTCAATAATTTGTTTTATTATGATACTCCCTTGCATAGGAAGTGGGTTAGACTCAAATGTGTTGTATATTTGCTTCTTGATGCTCTCTTTCACTTGAAATCCATATTTCCTATGTGAGCATCATTGAAATTATTATGCCCATCTTAATGGCTATAAAGAAAGAGCTTTTGGGAGACAACCCATTTTAGTTTGTTTTGGGTCTTTATTTCTTTGAGTCTTGGAAGTTATTACCTCTATAATAACCGATCCTTATCCTTTTTGTTTAGTTTGTGTTTCAAGATCAACCTCTTTTGAGAAGTAGAGGAGTTGTGAAAAGTTGCTGTCCTGGGACAGATTTTTGTGCTGCATTGAAACATTCGTGAAGGATCTCAGTATGTCGGATGGAGCTATTATTTTCTGTACTTGTGCCCCAAGTTGTTATACAACTTTCATTAGTTTTGTACTTTTTGATTTGAGCAACAGAAGATTTGTGAATAATCAATCTTTACCTGCTGGTCTGTTTTGACAAATTTTTGCCATAAATTGCATTTGCCTCATAAATCAACTTCCTTTTAAATTATTTTTGGGCTTTTTAAAGGATTTGTTTCAGTAGCTATTGGGTTGTTGGATTTTAGTTGAAATGTGAGCCCAAGGGTTCTTTTTTTGCATGCACTAATGTTGCTAATGAAGATTATGTTAGGCTTTGTGTGAAAGGAACTTTCAAAGTGTTGGAGAGAGGGAATCTGCAGAGTCCGTTTCCGAATAGGTAAAAGTGCTGGAAATCAAAGGTTCGTGAAAAACATTTCTCTTTATATTTTTGTTGTTTTTATTCCATATGGAATATTACGAGATGAAAAGAGGAGGAAACGGAGCCCAGGGGGGCACAACTCCTAGTGGCGCGGTCCCTGCCTGGCCGCACCACTAGGGGGTGTAAAACTTCGTAATATATACCCCTGGATCCCCCGAGGTTCGTATATCGTGATCTCGTCGTGTTTTTGTTTTGATCTGTTTCTGTCAGCAAATATTCTCAAGTTTAGAGGCACCATGGTCTCCGCCAACGACAAGGGCAATAAGCCCATGGAAGATGATCTTCAAGACCCCTAGGAAGAGGAGATCTTATTTAAGGATGAGGAAGAAGTGAAGGAAGACTAGGATCTGGACATCCGCGCTACCATTGCAAGCATTGGAGTGGTGGCAAACCCTATCAAGCTCAGGAGGACAACACGGATGTCTATAGGAGGGAAACCTCCGCGTCATTGCCTCGCTCCACGGTCACTTCCTCCACGTACCAATAACCCCTTCCATACTCTTATACATGAGCAGCAATTCCAAAAGATTCCCAAAGGGAAGTTGCCCTCCAGTTGGGATATGCCTCATTCTAACCATGTAGGAAAGGAACACTCTAAGGATGAAGAGTGGGGAAAGAATAACAAGGATTGTGATTCTCGGTCCGACATGATCATGGACTGCATTGAGCATAATTCAGAATTGATTCATACTCTAACCTTCAAGATTGAAGATTTGAGGAAGCTGATTAAAAAGATCATCAAGGGAACACCACTACCACCGAAGGAGTAATTCTTCATCAGGTTTTGCCATCCCCTTGGTTTGTTCCAAGCTTGGGGGAGTGCTGCGGTATCACATCATTATCTTTCATGTTTTTATCTTTTTAGTAGAGTCATATCTAGATTAAAGAAGTTATCATATAGGACAGTTTGCATTGTGGAAGTATCTCTCCTTTAGTTGGTTATCTATGTATCCCTTGGTGTGAGTGCCTTTATGGAATATTTATGAGAAGTTTCATCTTTTACTTTTTGCACTTCTTATTTTAGTTTGCGATCTCTATTATATGATTGATCTTGTTGATTAGTATTGGTATCACTTTGGGAGCATCAAGGAAATCTAAATTGGTTTTGGCAAACCAAGCTCTGGTCAGTAGCAACACTTTTTGAGGATTGAAAGGAAAAGAGAAAAGAACTTACAGGTATTTCGTATCATTTATTTTCTTTCTTGATTGGCTCATAAGATTAGTATTATTTATTTAAGATCTTTTGTGTCTTCAAGGAAGATTGCATGTTTGAATTTATCACTTGTATGTTTGCTTGTTTCCTTCAACTCTTTTGCTTGCTACCTAGCCTTGCTAGCCAAAAACCTATACTGAGAGGGAATAATTCTCATGCATCCAGTCATTTAAACCAAAACCTTTGCCGTTTGTGTCCACCATATCTACCTATTAGCATTATTGCTATTCCAAGTAAATTCTCAAGCTTCATCTATCTTTCAAATTAAAATTCTTTTGTTATGTGAAAACTAGTTAGTAAAGCTCTCACGAACTTGATGGCACACCTTATTTTGTTGCCCTTAATAAACTTGAACCATTGTTGATCGATGTTGTATATGCTTGCACTTATAAGTTGGGATTAGCAGAACCGTGCTGTCATGGGGAACGCTTTCAACACCTATAAATATCTACCCTGTTGATATCATGCTCTTTTGTTTATGGATGTCGTCGGTGTGAAATAAAAGGGGAGCTTGTAAGTCCATGTAGTTATGTATATGTGTTATAGAAACGCCTGGGGGCCGCTAGCCTAAGCCATGCCTAATCATGGTGGAAACTTGCAGCATCACCATAGTGAGCAATCTATGAAGCTTTATTCTTATAAAAAATAGAGACATTGAAATTAGGAAAGAGAGAAAAAAGCACCATTTTCCCATGGTAAATAAGAAGATTGCTGAGATGCTTATTGTCTGCTTGTCTTGTCATTTTGATATGAGATAGCTCCTGTATCATGTGCAAGGGGTACCCCATTGGCGGTTCTCTATGATACACATGTAATTACTATGACAAGAACTTACCGGTAACTAAAGTTGAGTAGCGTGAGGAGCGGCCCTCGTACTCAAGGGACATGAGATTGCCAACTTATACTTCATCAAGAATATACTCCATGTCATCTGATTGTCGATAAGTATGCCATAGGGGGTCCTAGTGGCGTTGGAAGGATGGGGTGTGAAACGTTGGATGTTCTAGGAGCGGTGAGCACAAGTTTACCCAGGTTCAGATCCGACTGCGGTGATCGATCCTACTCCTACTAGCAACCCAGTAATATATCGGCGTAAGCCGGATGTTACAATGGATTATAAGAGAGGTTCTCCTATGCGAGTTGGTTGTGGTTGATCTATGATCTGGTGCCCTAAAGGCTCCCATAGGTTTGGTTTATATAGTCACCGGGGCCTGGGGTTACAGGGAGAGACATATCCGGCTACGTTACAGAGTCGGTAACTATGTACAACTTGGACTACAAGTAATACTATAGGCCTAAGTTGGTAACTCTTCTGGGCCTTGTCATAGCCGGAACTGGCTCATCCTCTTTCTCTGACTGGGCTGCCCGTGAAGCAAAGCTCTAACCCGTCGGTGGGCCACCCTGGTCAGCGAGTCCTGTGGGTATACCCGGAAAGTATATCCCCAACAGTAGCCCCCGGAAGTCTCCAAGATCTGAAGTCAGATAAATCGTCTAGCTTGATGGTTTCTTCGTCTTGAGAATCTTGAAGGGTTCCCAAAAACTTCTTTTATTGATGTAGGATTCCGAATCAATCGAGTCGGATATATCTCGTTCTGACCTTGATCTTTTCCTTGCTTGATTTGAAACATAAGTCGGATTTTACAGCGGTGTGCTGACTGACAACTTTACAGGTCAGGTCCCATCACTGACAGGATTTCCATCAGCATGACCATTGGTGTGTCCATTCCGTACAGAACAGAACGTTGTTTCAATTCCTGCGCGAAAATCGAGGGGGCGGAAGAGTCGCGAGGAAGCTAACTCCCCCTCTCCTATACGCGTGGCGATGATCGCGCGTCTTACCGCATGAATCTTGACGCAGAGGCAAATAAGAAGAGAGAAAACCCTTCTTCTCAGATTCACTTCTCCGTCGATTCATTCATTGTTTCCTCGTACTCCTCGAGCTCTCCGCACCAGTCCCCATCTGCACACCATTGAGAAAAAATCTCTCCCTTCCCCCACAAGCCCTTCTTCCACCAAGAACTATGTCATTTGCCTCGTCCTCAGGAACAGTGGCGACGGCGGCGGCGGGTCCATCGGCAGCGGACGAGAAGAAGATGCAGGGTCTTTGGATCCCCAGCGCCATGGATACCGCGGAGCTCCAAGTTATGGAGGATGAGGGGTTCATTTGTGCTGGCGCGTGGCGGAGCACTGCTGGACACGCCACTCCCTCGCTGAAAGACGGCGAGAGGGTGCTATTCGGCACTCACGTCGACCGCGGCCTCATCCTCCCACCATCGGACTTCTTCGTCGAGGTCCTCAACCATTACGGTGTGCAACTCCATAACCTTCCTCCCAACTCTCTACTCGAGCTTAGTGCTCATGGAGCTCTGTGCAAGGGTTTTCTTGGCATTAGGACAAGTCTCACCCTTTTTCGGTACTACTATGGTACTCGGAAGAATTCCATCAGTGTCGGTGTGCCTTATGTCACCGGTACTCTTAGCTTAGTCCTTAGGAGGAATCGGATCTATCCTAGGATTAATGCTAGTGAATCTGTCAAATGCTGGGCTGGAACTTTCTTTTATCACAAGGATATTCCGGCTCCGGGTGAGGCGGAAGGTCTTCCGGTGTTTGTCAACGGCGCTGCCCCCACCAAGATTCGTGGGACGCGGAGGCGCCGGAGCTGTCGGACATTTTGAGCCTTGCCAATAGGCGGATCGAGTTTTTGATGAAGCATGAGGGGCTTCGTGGATCCGACTTGATCTATTGCTAGCTGGGGCGCCATATTCAGCCTCTCGAGCACCACGGAGACCGCCTTATGCACGAGATTACGAGCGATAAGAAGGACAAGATGAGGGTCAGTTCTAGCTGGCTCACGCCGAAGGATTACAAGACCCTCATGCAATACCTGATCAAAGAAAGATTGGAACGGAAAGTTCCGGAAGTTTCTCTGAAGATGTATACGACCAACCGTCCTCTACTCCAGTAATCATTTCGACTGTGCCTTTTGCATTTCCTCTTTCTTTTTGGTTCTTTCTCCGACTCTATTTTCATCGATGCTTTTTCGACTCTATTAACTCAAGAAACTCTCCGAGTCCGAGCTAGATCCACTACAGGGCTATGCTTCTGACGACCCGGAGGCGATGGAGGATGATGAGGTTCATGAAGTTACCGCCTTTGCCTCCAAGAAGCGTAAGGCAAAGGAAGTTGTCACTTCTGGTAACCAAGTGCTGCTAGTAGTTAAAAAGTAAGCACCTCACCTTTCATTTTTAGTACTCTTGTACCTTTGTTATCTTTCCAGAGCACACCTAATATTTAGGATTTTCGTGTTCTAGAGTTAAATCATCGTTGAAGAGCAAGATAAAGCCGCAAAGCAAGCTGATCAAGCAGATGCGTCAGCAGAAGCTTGTCATTTCTCCTGCTGTGCCACCGTCGACCCCATCCTCTATTCCATTAGCGCAGGTGTTTACATCTCCTGACGCCAGAAAAATCTCGAAAGCCTTGGTCATCGGCAAGTGACAAGGGTGAACCCGTAAAGGGTAATGATCCCATGGTTATGACCACGGGTACGATGGATAAAGTGGTTGACTCTGCTGTCCTTGGCATCAAGAGAAAAGAAAAGGAAGAGATCCTCAGACTGGCTCAAACCAATCTTGAGAAGCAAACCTTGACTCTAGAGGCAGCGAGCCAAGAGGAGGAAGACGTCAAGCTGGTTATCCTCCTAGACCAAATTTTGGTCCTAGACGCTAAAGTCGCATCTGGCGAACTTCCAGCGACGGATGTTCCGTCCCTTACCCTTACCCTTACCGGGAAGGTGTTTCACAACACCAAGCTCAGATTTGAGAAATTACACTTGGAACACATTGTAAGTTTCCTATACTTTTTTGCATTCATTATCATATCCTCTAGCCCCCAAGCATAAAGTCGGATAAGCACTTCTGGATCCGAGTTGATGCTTTTAGGTTGCAAAAGAACGATGTAGTGTAGCCCCCAAGGCTCGTGCTGTGATTTTACTTAGCTAAATTTGCAGTTCGAGTCTTAGTAGCCGTCTGACGGTGTTCCGTCTCTAAACTTACAGAAAATTGCATCTTCCAACCAGGAATTTCTCAAGAATATTTCCAACAAGCACAAAGAAATCAAAGCTTTGCGCTTTGAAAATTCAAAGTTGAAAGTTGAAAAAGATGAAGCAGAAGGTAAACTTTTCCGGCTTTCTCTTTATCAATTATATGTTTTGTCATAGTCGAATTTGCTTTTTCCGACTGATATTTTTGTCTTTGCAGAATTGTTAAGACAATCCAGCAAGGTGGTGGAGCAGGCCGAAAACTTCAAGGTCTTGGAGGCAGAGAATGCTGAACTCCGAGAAAAGCTTGAGACCCTAACTGTGGAATCGGAGAAATCCATAGCTGCAGTCTTGGAATCAAGAAACCACGAGACCGTGAGGCTCGAGAAGCTCCTAGACCCCCGAGATAAAGAACTTGCTGATCTCAAGAAGGATTTTGATATCCAGAAGGATCTTGCCCAGGCCTCAGCAAGTGAACTAGACAGCCTCCGCAAGGAGCATGCTGAATGGAATCACTCCGTGCTTGGTAAGATTTCCAAATCTTTTACTTTTTTACTTTTTGTTATTTATCTTTCCGACTTTCTTTTCAGTCGAATTTCACTTTTTTGGTTCTTTTACAGCCCCCTTGAATATTTATGATTCTCCCACTTCCGAACCTTGCCTCAAGCGCATAAAGCTCGTCGGAGATGTCTTGTATGACTTCCGCCAAAATCTAGAAGAGGCTAGCAAAGCCGTCAAGCTATCCGAGTTGCACAAAATGTCAGTGCACGAGGTGAGGGACAAAGTGAAGGAGATTCCGAAGTTGATTGAAGACTGGAAGATCTCCTACGCCCAGACTACTGCGCAAACAGCTCTGACAATGGTGATGAGCCACCATAGCGAGATGGAAATCTGGCACGTCACCAAGGGCATCGCCGAGGAGGATGATGAGGGTAACCCGCAAGATATCAAGGACATCCAAGAATCTTGTGCAGGTTACGCTTGTCGAGTGGCGGATATGACCAACTACACGACGCCATTCTTCGATGCCGTCGCAGCTCCTCCCTCGCCCCAAGAGCCAGAAGCCAGCAATGCTTCCGAGTCTGAGATCGAGGGTGACACTGCTGTTGATTCCAGTGTTCCACCTGCGTCATCACCACCGCCTACAACATAAACAATTTATATGCATTATCTTGATCTTAGCAATTTTATTTATATATTTTTGATGCATGTGCCTGAAATTTTTGAAGCACTTTGCTTTTTTTATGCCTATACTTATCGGTTTATCTGGCTCTCTGCCTCGTCCCTTTCATTGTCGGCCAACCTTTAGCACGGAAACTTTGCCGAGAAACGGAGCACAATTGCTAAACCAGTTTATACTCGGAAACAAAGCCGGCTTCCAGTACCAACAACCCATTACTCGGAAAATACCCGCATCTAAGCAATCAGATAAATAATCAAAGCATAGACAATAAATTTAAATTTTGTACCCTAAGGTAACATTTTTAGATATTCAAAAATCATGACCAGAACAAACATGAGCATAAAGTACTTTCAAGCATTCTGGGATTTTTGACAAAATTACATGCTCTTTTTTGGAAATAAGATGGCAAAAACTTCTCAAAGATAAAATATGAGGAAACCAACACTTTCTTTCACTTTTGAACATGTACATATATGATTACAAGGAAATATAATTAAGAATAGAAGGGACGTAGCTGTGCAATATTCCATGGATGGTCTATTTCTTGCCACCAGCTCTCTTTCTCTTCCGAGTATCAGGTTTTTCCTTGATTGTTCTCATGTCGGTTAAATAATACGACCCATTATGCAAAACTCTGCTAATCATAAAGGTCCTTCCCAAATTGGGGAAAGTTTGTGCTTTTTCTTTTGCACAAGTCGGAGAACCAAATAGCCTTTTCTAAAAGAGAAATTTTGAACTCTTTGACTATGGTACTTGCATAACTTTTGCTGATAGGCTATAGATCTTTGGTGCTGGTTCTTCCAGACACTAGCAAAGACTTTGTAGTCTTCTGCGATGCTTCTCACCAAGGTCTCGGATGTGTGCTGATGCAAGATGGGCATGTGGTGGCTTACGCCTCCCGTCAGTTTAAACCACATGAGAACAACTACCCAACTCATGATCTTGAACTTGTAGCTGTTGTTCATGCTCTTAAGCAATGGCGACATTACCTTCTCGGTAGTCGTTGTGAGTTATACTTGGATCATCAGAGTCTAAAGTATCTTTCCACACAACCTGATCTGAATCTCAGACAAAGAAGATGGTTGGAACTCATCAAGGACTATGATTTGGGTCTCAATTATCAACCTGGCAAAGCCAATGTCGTTACTAATGCGCTGAGCCGTAAGTCTTACTGCAACAACTAATGATCAAACAATCTCAACCTTCTCTTCCTGAGGAATTTGCTCGATTGAATCTTGAAATAGTTCCTCGTGGATTCCTTTCTACTCTTGAAGTGAAGTCTTCTCTAGAGGACCAAATCAAAGCTGCTCAAAGGCAATATCCTGAGATTGATACGATTAAAGAGAACATTGCTAGCGGAGTTGCTAAATGTTTCTCTGTTAACGAGGAAGGCGTTCTCTATTTTGGTAACCGTCTGGTAGTCCCGAATGGAGACGACTTGAAGCAGATAATCCTTACCGAAGCTCATGAATCACCTCTTTCTATCCACCCTGGAGGTACCAAGATGTATCAGGATCTTCGTCAAAGATTCTGGTGGTCTGGTATGAAGAAGGATATTGGTCGTTTCATTGCTGAGTGTGGCGTTTGTCGTCGTGTCAAAGCTGAACATCAAAGGGCCGCTGGTCTCCTACAACCACATCGCATTCCTGAGTGGAAATGGGATGAAATTGGTATGGACTTCATCACTGGTCTCCCTAAAACTCAAAAAGGAAATGATGCAATCTAGGTGATCGTTGACTACCTATCCAAGGTCGATCACTTTCTTCCCATCAAGGAAAGCCTTCGAGCCAGTGAACTAGGTGATCTTTACATCTCTTGGATTGTTCTTCTTCATGGTATTCCTAAGAAGATAACATCTGATCGTGGAAGTCTGTTCACCTCCAAGTTCTGGGAAAGTTTCCAAACTGCTATGGGAACTCGCCTCTCCTTCAGTAGAGCTTATCATCCTAGTACCGGTGGCCAGACCGAAAGAGTGAATCAAATCCTTGAAGAAATGCTAAGAGCGTGTATCATATCTTTTGGCAAGGACTGGGAGAAATGCCTTCCTTTTGCTGAATTCTCCTACAACAACAGTTATCAGTCCAGTATAGGTATGGCACCTTTCCGATTCCTATATGGAAGAACCTGCCGTACTTCTTTGAACTGGTCAGAAACCGGCAAAAGAAAGTTCTTTGGACCGGATATGATCCATGAAGTAGAATATCAAGTTCGTATCATTCGAGATCGTTTAAAAACTGCTCAGTCTCGCCAAAAAAGCTATCATGATCATCACCATCAATATGTTGAATATGAAGTTGGTGCTCAAGCTTATCTTCGGGTCACTCCTTTGAAGGGTGTCCATCATTTTGGTATCAAAGGCAAACTAGCTCCTCGCTATCTTGGTCCTTTTCGCGTTCTTTCCAAGCAAGGTAAACTTGCATATCAATTGGAGTTGCCTGCAAACTTCCCTGAGGTGCATGACGTCTTTCGTGTGTCTCAACTCAAGCGTTGCTTCAAAGATCCTGTCTGTGGTGTTGATCACCAAACTCTTGATCTCCAAAAGGATCTAACTTATCGTGAGTATCCTGTTTGTATCCTTGATGAAACCGAGCGCAAAACTCGCCGTCAAAACATCAAATTACTGAAAGTTCAGTGGTCTCATCACTCTGAGGACGAAGCAACCTGGGAACGAGAAAATCTTCTCCGATCTGAGTACCCTGCCTTCTTTTCTAAAACTTAGGAATGTCGGGTCGAGATTCTTGTAAGGGGGGTAGAGCTGTAACAGCCCAAGTTTGTAATATATGTAATTAGTACCTAAGCATTGCATGCATCTGTTTAAATCAATAAAATGTTAGCATGAGATCAAGTGTGTTGAATTAAATGCAAATCCAAAACCCTAATTTCCCCCTCTCTTTGAAACCACATTCAAATGGCTTTTGAATATTTTTGAAATCTACCAAAATTGAGGAGCTCAAATTGTTTATAAGGGACCCTGCAATATTTCAAATATTTACAATGTCCTTTGTATTTTGAAACTATACAAAACAGATTACAAAATGAAAATACAAACAAATAAATAGAAAACATAAAAGGGAAATGTTTCTGCAAGAAAACTTCTTTCTAAACCTATCTGGGACACAGCCCAGCTTCTCTCCTTTCCTCCCGCGTCTCTCTATCACTCACGCGTGCCCCGCCGTCAGCAACCCATCACCTGCCCGGTACGCCGTCGCTTATCTCCTTTCTCTTCCTTGCCAGAAGGACGCCGGCGAAGCACCTGCGTGTCCCACCGCCGGCCGTCGATTGCCCGCACGCTACGATGCCCGCCGCCGCCTCTGGACGTGAGGATAAGAACGCCCTCGCCCAGCTGCCTCTCCCCATACCAGTTTCCCCTCCCCTCGCTTCGTATGTTGGATTTCCCCTTCCGACCGTAACCCTAGCCGCAGCAACTATTCGCCGTCGCCATCTCCGGCCACCCCGGTCCAAGCCAAGGCTACAGTCGAGTTCCCCATGTTCTCCTAGGTTGCCTCACCGAAGAAATCGAAGCCCCACGCCCTCAGTCGAGCTCCCCGACCGTTTCTTCTCCGACGACGATCGCCGTCGTTGCCGACGATTCAAGCCTGGCCTCGCCTCACCGACCTTCCCACGAGCATCCTGGTGAGTTGGCGGTTCTCTAGAGCCTCCCCACTGTCCCCCTCTCTCTCTGTAGCTCGCTCCCACCGAACACCCGACGCCGTCGCCGCTGTTCCTTGTCGCCGCTGTTGCTCCGATGACCATACCGAGGCGGCGCCGCCAATATAGTGCTCGCCTCGGCCTCCTCTTTCGAACGAGACCAACCACACATCCACAGACTCCGCCAATCGCTCACCCCTCTCTCGATCTAAGAATATCAGCCATTGATGACGTCACAGTGACGTCATCATGATGCAATAAATATTTTTCTATTTACTTAAATGTTTTCTGTAAATATTTTCTATAATAATTAAATGCTGACAGATGGGCCCTATCTGTCAGGGTTTTAATCTTTTTTGTAAATCATTTTTGAAATTAATAAAAGTCTGACATGTCGGCGGAAGTTAAAAAAATAATTCAAATATTCCACAAATGATTTAAAATGAATTAAAATTGGAGAAATTCATAACTAATTCATATTAAATCAGAAAAATACAAATAATATATCAAAATGTTCAGAAAATTTAGACCTATCTATTTAATAAATAATCATACATTGTTAACCAACTTTCATGACAAATTTAATTAGAAGAACCATTTGAACCCCATAGGTGATTCTGAGGATCCCCCTATTCTAAGGTTTGGACCTCTCGGACCCCGTTTAAAGTAACCAAGCATGTTCTAGGGTTCATTTCAACACTATTTAACTTGTCATATCATCCATATTGTATGAGAATTGCACATGCCATGTATTGATTGTCGTTTTCCTTTCCGGTATTGGTTCTTCGCGATAGGATCCGAACCCGAGGCTGAAGTCAACGACACTGAAGATCCATATATGTCCACTGAAGGACAAGGCAAGCGTAGCCTCTCATTCTGAACCAATGTTTTATAAAGTATATTACTTTCTAGCTATGATGCACACGATTCCAATGCGGTCTTTTGTCAGTAGCTAGTGTTACCTATCTGCTGCACTATTTCCCTTTTGAAGCCTTATACTCCTGATCCACTGCTCCTAGCATACCTAGGTTTGGCATGTGAGCGTTGTTAGAGATTTTGCGACCGACAGCTTAGCCATGCATAGTAACAACGTCTGATCCATCCGAATAATGAATCAGAGATGCCGGTGAAACTAGAAAGTTAGTAGATGGTGACATCATCGAAGGAGTTAACTAAACATGCTAAGGCTTGTATGGGAGGCCACGTTGGGAGTGGTTTTTGCAGTCCCATGCTCGCCACCATTAGGATCCGAGTTCTTGCCTCTTGAACCAAGACGAGCGTACAACCACACGGAGCTATGGGAACCCCTCGATTAAATAACTTGCCTAGTAGATTCCTTGAGTCACATAGTTCGGGATTTCCATTTGGCATAGGCATTGAAAACCTTTTCGAAAGAGGAGGTGAAGGAGGTGCATCATAACAGGTAGGAAAGCTTGGACCGGGTTGCGTTGGGTCGATGGATCCCCTGGTAAACCAACCTCGCCTCACATCTTTAAGTACCGGCTTCGGGATTTGACCCGTTAGGGCGGAACCATACTTATTGCGTGACTCATGGTCTCGGGGAAAGCAAGGTAAAGGTCGTGGTCAACCACCCTCTGTCGGCCTTCCAAGGAAGAGGGCTAATAATTGGGCATTAAGAGTCGGTTGGTACGTGTGGGTAAAGTTGTACACCCCTGCAGGGTAATAATATTTTCTAAAAGCCGTGTTCATGGTTATGAACAACTTGGGAACAGACGTGATGATCATAGAGAACTATAACCTAAATAAAACTAGATGATCCACGTGTGATTAAGGATGCTTCCTATGGGTCGAGGGGGTGATCCTAGATAGGAGGTTTTGATGAAGCTGGTGGCTATAGAGATGTGATGAACAAGGTGAAGAAGTCGTTATCTTATCCCCTTTTAAAAGATTCTGAGTAGACGAGCCTCTTCTCTCTCTTGTTTACAGATAAAGATTGCTTTCCGCAAAAGTAAATGAAGAGAAAGCCTTTCTAGCCCGAGCATGTAGATACTAGGTTATCTAAGTCTTGCGGAGTACTGTAAGGGTCCCAACCTTTAAATAAGGTAGAGTCCCCTGTGTTTACAATGCTAGTCCCTGGATCAATAGCTAGCATCCACAGTTAAGATGTAATATCAAGAAACAAAGGTCATAATACAACTTTATAACCAGGAATAACATAATTTTATTACATCTTACATAGCTCATTTGGCTATTACATTACATTGCAGAGGAATAACTATAAGCATGGGGTCCTTCATCTTCAAAGTGCCACAGGCAAACATGTTGGTTGTAGACTTGTAATCCTAATCAATCAACTTCACTAATAACAATCAAGCCTACAACATAACAAGTTGCAGCCACAAGTGTCAATACATTTGAATTGTATTGGCAAGTTTCACTACTAAGTATAATATGAGTGGATCCTATCAATACATGCATCTTTGGCTAAGTGGGGTTTAGGCTCATTTGCAGAAAGCAATATAGTTTTATCCTATCTTTTCAAAATAGTTTTGATCTTTTGTCAAATCTTTCTGAACTCCTTGGAATCCACCAAGTGTTTCAAAATCCCTTGTTGTCACCCTTAAGGTTTACGTTGAGAAATTGGAATGTCGAGATCTTCCATAGCTTCAGGCCTTAGTTGCTCAGTATTGTCCATAACCGGGGACACGGCTAAGTACTTAGAATTTTTGATCTTCTGCAGAAGTTGTACACTTTACCCACATGACACAATCTCATCTTGATGCCACCAGTGGCCACTGGATAAGTACTCACCAAGATGGAGTACTGGTAGATTGAGAATGTGACAAAGTCTTTCCATAGGTGTCCTCCCAATACAAAATGCTAGCTTGTCTACCAGGCACCAATGTAGGGTTTCAAGCTCCCTTACACAAATCTAGTTAACCTGAAGATGCCAATGCATGGGTCTTCCACTATGTAGTTGACTAAGCCAGAGCCCATTTAGCATGTGGCTGTACACGGAAGCCACTGTACGAGAAACATGTTCAATCTCTAAGTCCCTGGGTGGTTTTCTTCTAGTGCACAACAAAAAGAGATTGCCATATAAACATGGTTCCTTTCATTGTCACCTTGTCCATAAGCTTGAGTATCCTTGTCCACCCAGGTGGTTCATTGAGTACTTGTTTTATTATATAAAACATAAGTCTTTTCAATACTTCATATAATCATAACATGTATCCCATCCCAATATATAGCTGGGCTAAGCATACTACAACTACATTCTTTTTACTAAGGAATATATAGGGGTATCATATTAGGATTTAGCATAGCATAAGTATAGAAATTCTTTTCTTGCATGTTTCAAAATCCACTAAGTATAATGAAAATAGTAGGACTTTTAGATGATAGTGTCACTTGCCTTTTGGTAGGGAATGTTGGTTCACTTCTTGATCTTGCTAGTTTCACACTTTTCTAACTTCACTACAAATCAAACAAGCAAACACAATATCACTAGCATTCCAACCAAAATCAATCAAACAAATTAACACACATAAAACAATGGGATCTAAGTTATGCATGCAAGCATGCAAAAGATAGTTTTATTTGCAAAGGTGGTCTCCACTAGGCTCTAAACTTTGTAAGGTTCAAAGTGGTCATTTTCCAAAGTGGCAAAGTCAATTGCAAAAGGGTTTTATCTAAAACCATTTTTCAAAACCAATCATTATTTTATGTGGTGGAAAATGTTTTTATCAAATCAAAAAATTTATGTTGTTCACCAAATAAGTTGTTAATTTTCAAAACTTGGTGTTTAGGGTCAGTAGGTTTGATTCAAATCATTTTCCCAAAGTTTTTGCTTCAAAATCATTTCCATAATCAAAACAATATTTTTATTTGGCTAGAAATGGGCTAAATCAATTAATCCATCCTAAACTTCACCAAATTCATTTTTAAATCCACAAGTTGGTTCCTAAGGTCAGTAGGTTCACCACAAACCAATTTTCAAAGATTTTAACCCTAAAAACATTTTGGAAATTTTTTATCACCTAAACAAGCATACAAATGTTTCTGCAAAAACAATTATTTTACTAGAGGCTTTTTACTAAACAAATTGTATGGTTGGCTAGGGCTTGTTCCACTGATCCATTGAGATAAAGTTTGTAATTTTTGGTCGTGTGGATTCAAAGTTACAAGGTTTTCAAATATGCATTCTAATCAGATCCAAAATCTGTTTTAAATCGAATCCAGTCCACGTGGCTGTTTCTGATTGGACAAAAACGGTTCGCGTGGATCAATAGATACAGGCCGTTGGATTAAAAGAGATCTGTGCGGCTCTGATCCTACGATACCCCTTCGATTAGTCATTCTATCGCAACGCTTGGATCTAAATCCTACGGTCCACAGCAACTCGACCAGAAACTGGCGGTGCTGCGCGGCGGTGACTGGCGGCGACGCTCAGGCGGTGGCGCTACGGCGGTTTTAGGAAGCAAAGAAGATAGGGGAGGGTCTCACCGTGTACGCGTGGTCGTGGTGGTGATCAAGGTGCTCTCGAGGAAGCAAGGGGCGCACGGGGACGGGAGTAATCGCTCGCCGGAGTCGTCGTCGGCGTCAGATGGTCTTGTTCGTGGTCGGGGTCGACGCTACAGATCACAAGGGGGCAAACAGAGAGCATGGTTAGATGCGCATGGTCGAGGCGATGACGCGTGCCCGATCGAGAAGGCGCGGGGTGGTATGTCTTACCAGGGAACTTCACCGGAGAAGTAGCAGATGCGGCGGCGCGGTCAGAGGTTGTCGAATTCGAGGTTCTGGGGCGCCCGCGGTTGAATGGGAGGTACAGGGAGAAGCGCAAGGATCTGGGGAAGGTGTCCGTGTGCTTGGGGAGGCAAGGGGTGGCGTAGAGTCGCCGGAATTGGCTGGGGACGGTGGTCGGAGCAGTGACGGTGTCAAGGAAATTCCGAGCAGCCTAGTGGCTCCGGTCGAATGGGTTCTGAGGGGAAAGGAGGAGGGAGCGTGGGCGATTAAATGTGCGAGGTTACTGGGAGGATTTATTCGTCCATTTACTCAAATTGATGCGAGCAATAAGAGGCAGCAAACAGCGATGAGGGGGAGGAACTAGTCGCGGGGTGAGGAAGACGATGACACGGCAGTGGGGCCGTCTGGCAGCGAGAGAGAGAGAGGGGGAGGGTGGGGTCCTGCTGTCTGTGACTGCATGGGTGTGAGTTTGAGTGAAAAACGTTTCGCAGAGGGGTGAGTTGGTGGGCTGGAACTGGGCTTGATGGGCCAGGCTTAGTTGGGTCGAGTTTGCTCTATTTTTTTCAGTTCTGAATCTTTTTCTTTTTCCCTTTCTATTTTCTGTTTTGAAATTCAAACAACCAATCAAGCATTCAAATCTATTCAAAACTTTCACCACACTTTGCAATTGAATTTGGTTCTGTTTAACAACAACATTCCAAGTCCCAAAATAATAATTTTATTTTTAGGGTCCATTTATAATTAAATAAAATGGACATTAGTTAATAAATCAAATGGGTTTTAATTTATTTAAAACTCCATTTGAAGTCTAAATATTTTCAAAACCAAATCAGTAGGTTTCATTTGAAAATAAAGAATACTTGGAAAACTTATCTAAAATAAATAAATAAGTTTTGATGTTTAAATAAAATAGTAAAACCTTTATTTTTAATAACTTGGATATTAAATCCTTATTATTTTATTTAAATAAACCTTTACTATTTTTATCAAACAGAAATATTTTATTTCAAAGGCTTGGCAAAGTTTTAATTTGGCTTACAAAATAATCCTTATTTAAATTTCTACCTTTTGATTTGAAAATCAAATCTTTTTATTAAAAGATCCAAAATAGCAATTCCAAATATTTAAATTTTTCTTTATTAAAGGTTTTATCTTTTCAAATCCCTTTAGGATTTGTTTGATCAAATAGGTTTGAAAGTTTCCAAATTGAATTCAAAAAGTTTCTTCTCACCCTGAAAATCAACAAAGTTTTATTTTATTCAATATTTTTCACATAACAAGATTTGGAAAATCTTGGGATGTGACAGGCTACCACCCTTAAAATAAATCTCGTCCCGAGATTTGGGAAGGCTAAAGGTTATAAGTAGGCTTAAAATAACTAGGGTACTACCACCCTTAAAATAAAGTCTCATAGGGTTACATTGATGGTTCACTTGACTAAAAGTTCAACACAATAATCAGACAAGGAATCCTTATTTGACTCTTCTGAGTTTTCTAAATCCTGACATCCACTTCTTCTATCTCTTCAAAGTTTCCATTCATGTCAAAGTGGTTCACATGTCCTTTCTGGGTCACATTGGAGTCATTTCCATTGGCTCTTCTAGCATCCTTTTTCTTTTTCTTCTCTGGACAGTCTGATGCATAGTGTCCAAGTTCCTTACAATTATAGCATTGCAACTGGCTAATGTCCTTTTTCCTGTAAGTGTCATGTTGGTTCTGACCAAGGTTATCTCCATTGTCAGTATCATTTCCATTATTCTCACTTCCATTGTTGTTGTGGTGATACTGATGTGGTTCAGAATCCTTATTGCTCTTTTTGTATGAATGCTTCTTCTTTGATGATCCTGAATAGTTCTTGAGTTTATGTTTCCTCTTTCTGTTCTCAACTTGATCATCTTGTTTTCCAATATTGTGGCTTTGTCACAGAGTGATTGATAAGTTGGGACATAGGCAACAGCTAGCTGCAGGTTCAACTCATCATTAAGTCCTTCAAGAAATTTATCCTTTCTCTTAGCATCTGTATCAACTTCATCCGGTGCATAGCGTGCCAGATTGTTGAATTCTTCAATATACTCAGCCACACTGAGGTGACGTTGTTTCAGATTGTGAAACTCCTTTTTCTTCAAGTACATTACTCCAGGTGAGATGTGAGTGGTTCTGAATCCATCTTCAAAAATAGCCAAAGTCACATCTTCAAGGGGAGTGGTGATTTGAAAGTTGTCCCACCATGTTGCTGCTGGTCCTTCAAGCAGAAATGTTGCAAACCTTACTTTTTATTCATCAGTGCAACCAACAGTCACTATGTCTTTGTTCACTGAACGTAACCAATCGTCAGCTTCCATTGGATCAGTTGTTCCAGAGAACCTTGCAGGCCTAAGTTTCAGAAACTTGGTGAGCATGTCAAGTGCTGGAGGATTATTCTGATTGTTTTTGTTGTTGTTGTTGTTGTTGTTGTTATTCTGATTCTGTATGAATGTGGTCATCTGCTGCATCAACTGTGTCTGAGCTGCCATCATCTGTTGCATCTCAGGGGTGAGGTTGTTGTTGTTTTGGTTGGGGTTGGCACGACGGGGAGGCATCTGTTGGTTTGATAGGGATAAGTATTGGTGGATAGGTTTTTAAGAAGTCTTAACACACAACCCAAAAACAACCAAGTTCAATCAAACAATCAAACCTTTAAACAATCAACAAGCAACTAACCACTTAACAACTTATGAGCTTAACTCATGAGTTAAAGGAAACAACAAGTTTTCTTGAAAATAATAACTTAGTATAATCATACCTCATAGGACAATATGATCCATACTCTAACTTGATATAAATGTCTTTGGTAGGCAATCTAATGTCTCTTGGTTTTCACTAGTAGTCCTTAGTGATATCTAAGGTTGAGTCCTTGGTGGGAATGCTGAATACGTTGAAGTCATTAGAGTTGAAGATGTTGAAGTCATTAGAGTTGGTATCCAAGATTGAAGAAGTTGAAGTCATTAGAGTTGAAGATGTTCTTAGCTCATGGTAAAGTCTTTGGCCATGGGGTAGGCTTTGTCCATCAAGTTTGAAATAGAAGAGATGTGGAATCAAAACCAAAATGGTTTGAGGAAGGAGTTTACAAGATTGTTTGTAAATAGATTTTTGGAACAAACACAACTCCTATTTTTCTAAGGGGTTTTGTCCAATCCTAGGGTTACAATCCTATAGGCAACACAGTGCTCTGATACCATCTGTAAGGGTCCCAACCTTTAAATAAGGTAGAGTCCCCTGTGTTTACAATGCTAGTCCCTGGATCAATAGCTAGCATCCACAGTTAAGATGTAATATCAAGAAACAAAGGTCATAATACAACTTTATAACCAGGAATAACATAATTTTATTACATCTTACATAGCTCATTTGGCTATTACATTACATTGCAGAGGAATAACTATAAGCATGGGGTCCTTCATCTTCAAAGTGCCACAGGCAAACATGTTGGTTGTAGACTTGTAATCCTAATCAATCAACTTCACTAATAACAATCAAGCCTGCAACATAACAAGTTGCAGCCACAAGTGTCAATACATTTGAATTGTATTGGCAAGTTTCACTACTAAGTATAATATGAGTGGATCCTATCAATACATGCATATTTGGCTAAGTGGGGTTTAAGCTCATTTGCAGAAAGCAATATAGTTTTATCCTATCTTTTCAAAATAGTTTTGATCTTTTTTCAAATCTTTCTGAACTCCTTGGAATCCACCAAGTGTTTCAAAATCCCTTGTTGTCACCCTTAAGTTTTACTTTGAGAAATTGGAATGTCGAGATCTTCCATAGCTTCAGGCCTTAGTTGCTCAGTATTGTCCATAACCGGGGACACGGCTAAGTACTTAGAATTTTTGATCTTCTGCAGAAGTTGTACACTTTACCCACATGACACAATCTCATCTTGATGCCACCAGTGGCCACTGGATAAGTACTCACCAAGATGGAGTACTGGCAGATTGAGAATGTGACAAAGTCTTCCCATAGGAGTCCTCCCAATACAAAATGCTAGCTTGTCTACCAGACACCAATGTAGGGTTTCAAGCTCCCTTACACAAATCTAGTTAACCTGAAGATGCCAATCCATGGGTCTTCCACTATGTAGTTGACTAAGCTAGAGCCCATTTAGCATGTGGCTGTACACGGAAGCCACTGTACGAGAAACATGTTCAATCTCTAAGTCCCTGGGTGGTTTTCTTCTAGTGCACAACAAAAAGAGATTGCCATATAAACATGGTTCCTTTTGTTGTCACCTTGTCCATAAGCTTGAGTATCCTTGTCCACCCAGGTGGTTCATTGAGTACTTGTTTTATTATATAAAACATAAGTCTTTTCAATACTTCATATAATCATAACATGTATCCCATCCCAATATATAGCTGGGCTAAGCATACTACAACTACATTGTTTTCACTAAGGAATATATAGGGGTATCATATTAGGATTTAGCATAGCATAATTATAGAAATTATTTTCTTGCATGTGTCAAAATCCACTAAGTATAATGAAAATAGTAGGACTTTTAGATGATAGTGTCACTTGCCTTTTGGTAGGGACTGTTGTTTCACTTCTTGATCTTGCTAGTTTCACACTTTTCTAACTTCACTACAAATAAAACAAGCAAACACAATATCACTAGCATTCCAACCAAAATCAATCAAACAAATTAACACACATAAAACAATGGGATCTAAGTTATGCATGCAAGCATGCAAAAGATAGTTTTATTTTCAAAGGTGGTCTCCACTAGGCTCTAAACTTCGTAAGGTTCAAAGTGGTCATTTTCCAAAGTGGCAAAGTCAATTGCAAAAGGGTTTTATCTAAAACCATTTTTCAAAACCAATCATTATTTTATGTGGTGGAAAATATTTTTATCAAATCAAAAACTTTATGTTGTTCACCAAATAAGTTCTTAATTTTCAAAACTTGGTGTTTAGGGTCAGTAGGTTTGATTCAAATCATGTTCCCAAAGTTTTTGCTTCAAAATCATTTCCATAATCAAAACAATATTTTTTATTTGGCTAGAAATGGGCTAAATCAATTAATCCAACCTAAACTTCACCAAATTCATTTTTAAATCCACAAGTTGGTTCCTAAGGTCAGTAGGTTCACCACAAACCAATTTGCAAAGATTTTAACCCTAAAAACATTTTGGAATTTTTTTATCACCTAAACAAGCATACAAATGTTTCTGCAAAAACAATTATTTTTCCAGAGGCTTTTTACTAAACAAATTGTATGGTTGGCTAGGGCTTGTTCCACTAATTCCATTGATATAAAGTTTGTAATTTTTGGTCGTGTGGATCAAAAGTTACAAGGTTTTCAAATATGCATTTTAATCAGATCCAAAATCTATTTTAAATCGAATCCAGTCCACGTGGCTGTTTCTGATTGGACAAAAACGGTTCGCGTGGATCAACAGATACAGGCCGTTGGATTAAAAGAGATCTGTGCGGCTCTGATCCTACGATACCCCTTCGATTAGTCATTCTATCGCAACACTTGGATCTAAATCCTACGGTCCACAGCAGCTTGACCAGGAACAGGCGGCGCTGCGCGGCGGCGACTGGTAGCGATGCTCAGGCGGTGGCGCTACAGTGGTTCTAGGAAGCAAAGAAGACAGGGGAGGGTCTCACCGTGTACGCGTGGTCGTGGTGGTGCTCAAGGTGCTCTCGAGGAAGCAAGGGGCGCACGGGGACGGGAGTAATTGCTCGCCGGAGTCGTCGTCGGCGTCAGATGGTCCTGTTCATGGTCGGGGTCGACGCTACAGATCACAAGGGGGCAAACAGAGATCATGGTTATATGCGCATGGTCGAGGCGATGACGCGTGCATGATCGAGAAGGCGCGGGGTGGTCTGTCTTACTAGGGAACTTCGCCGGAGAAGTAGTAGACGCGGCGGCGCGGTCAGAGGTTGTCGAAGTCGAGGATCTGGGGCGCTCGCGGTTGAATGGGAGCTACAGGGAGAAGCGCAAGGATCTGGGGAAGGTGTCCGTGTGCTTGGGGAGGCAAGGGGTGGCGTAGAGTCGCCAGAATTGGCTGGGGACGGTGGTCGGAGCAGCGACGGTGTCAGGGAAATTCCGAGCAGCCTAGTGGCTCCGGTCGAATGGGTTCTGAGGGGAAAGGAGGAGGGAGCGTGGGGGATTAAATGTGCGAGGTTACTGGGAGGATTTATTCGGCCATTTACTCGAATTGATGCGAGCAATAAGAGGCAGCAAACATCGACGAGGGGGAGGAACTAGTCGCGGGGTGAGGAAGACGATGACGCGGCAGTGGGGCCGTCTGGCAGCGAGAGAGAGAGGGGAGGGTGGGGTCCTGCTGTCTGCGACTGCGTGGGTGTGAGTTTGAGTGAAAAACGTTTCGCAGAGGGGTGAGTTGGTGGGCTGGAACTGGGCTTGCTGGGCCAGGCTTAGTTGGGTCGAGTTTGCTCTATTTTTTTCTGTTCTGAATCTTTTTATTTTTCCCTTTCTATTTTCTGTTTTGAAATTCAAACAACCAATCAAGCATTCAAATCTATTCAAAACTTTCACCACACTTTGCAATTGAATTTGGTTCTGTTTAACAACAACATTCCAAGTCCCAAAATAATAATTTTATTTTTAGGGTCCATTTATAATTAAATAAAATGGACATTAGTTAATAAATCAAATGGGTTTTAATTTATTTAAAACTCCATTTAATGTCTAAATATTTTCAAAACCAAATCAGTAGGTTTCATTTGAAAATAAAGAATACTTGGAAAACTTATATAAAATAAATAAATAAGTTTTGATGTTTAAATAAAATAGTAAAACCTTTATTTTTAATAACTTGGATATTAAATCCTTATTATTTTATTTAAATAAACCTTTACTATTTTTATCAAACAGAAATATTTTATTTCAAAGGCTTGGCCAAGTTTTAATTTGGCTTACAAAATAATCCTTATTTAAATTTCTACCTTTTCATTTGAAAATCAAATCTTTTTATTAAAAGATCCAAAATAGCAATTCCAAATATTTAAATTTTTCTTTATTAAAGGTTTTGTCTTTTCAAATCCCTTTAGGATTTGTTTGATCAAATAGGTTTGAAAGTTTCCAAATTGAATTCAAAAAGTTTCTTCTCACCCTGAAAATCAACAAAGTTTTATTTTATTCAATATTTTTCACATAACAAGATTTGGAAAATCTTGGGATGTGACAAGTACATTCTTGTACTCAGCCTTGCGCCATTGTTGTTTTTCTACAGAGGATCTAGTTGCAACTGAAGGTGGCTTCTACGTTGACATCGACGAGTAGTTGGGGGTCCCAGGTAGCAGCCTGAGGACTATGGGATGTACGTCACTGTTGTTTATGGCCTCTTGGACCTTTTGCTAAGTTGTCTTGTAGAACAACATATTTGCTTTCGCTGTGTGATGTAATGTTGGGTCTATGACCTCTGGTTTGTAATAACTCTAATATCTTACTCTGCTAAGAGTTTAAACTTATGTTGTTGAATCCATGTGTTCTATAATGTTACCGAATCATATTGTGATCTTCCGTGTTTGGAGTTGAAATTATCTTAGATGGTGATCTGAGGTTAGTTTAACCCCAATCCCGGGGGGTGCTACAATATTGAAGTTACATGTTTAGACTCGTCCATGCAACGCTCGTCCATCCATCCCTATGCCTACCGCACTTGAATCTTACTGTTACCATTACTGTTACTATCTCTCTTGTTTTACTGCTGCTATTACTCTTCTTTTGCTACTACACACTTTTGCTACTGATAAACATCTGTGAGCAAGAACTATTTCCAAGTGCAGCTGAATTGACAACTCAGTTGTTAATGCTTGCAAGTATTCTTTGGTCCCCTTATGTCCAATCAATAAACTGGGTAATACTACCCGCGAAGACTGTTGCGATCCCCTATACTTGTGGGTCATCAAGGCTATTTTCTGGCGCCGTTACCTGGGAGCATAGCTTTATTTGTGAGTTCACTTGGATCTATTATTGTTCACTGTTACTCCTATTCATCATGGGGAAGTCTCGTGATGGAAAGTTTCCTATTTTACCATCCACTACAAGAAGAGGTACAGTCCTAAACACCTCTGATGCTCTTGATTCACTGTCTGTTATAAGTAAGCTTGTTACACGACGACCACATACACATGTTAAACACACTGCTACTATTGTTGAGTCTGAAACTGCTTTTGATACTCATGATGTTACTTCTACTGTGCTTGATGCGAGTGGTTCATTAGGTCCTGTCCTAGATGCTACTGTGGCTAGTCTAGGAAATAACGAAACTCCTAGTGAAGACACTGTTACACCTGTTAGCTCACCGGAGTCTAGAGAGAGTTATGATATTAATGATGGTTACATTGAGTTTACTGATGAATTTATTGAAGAGTTCCAAAACACACATGGTACTAGTGCTATTAAGAGCCTCCTAACGAGACGCACCATTATTCCTAAGTTGTCTTCTGATCCTAAGTTTGACACCTCTCCCATAGATATTAAAGATAGAGATTATGATTTCTCTCTTGATTTATCCTATTTAGACATTGTTGCGAAAGAACCTTTTTGTGCGACTGAAAATGAGAGTGTTGTGGCTCATATGAATGAGCTTTCTACTATGAGTGCTTTATTCTCTGATGAATTTAAGATGCACAAGTACTTTATCACTAAAACGAGAATCTAGGGCTTGGTTTAATAGATTACCTCCTGGTTCCATTAATAGTCCTGATTGTTTGATTGCTTCTTTCTTCTAGAAATATTTTCCTCCTAGTGCTAGACATGCTGCTTTGTAGAGAATTTTTTATTTTAAATAGGGAGAAGAAGAGAAATTGCCTGAGTCGTGGACAAGGTTCTGTGCCTTGATTCATGCACATCCTACATGTCCATTGCCTAAGAATGGCCTTCTTGATATTTATTATAATGGACTAACTGATGATTCTAGGAGATAACTAGATAGCTTTGCTGATTGTGTTTTCAGGAAGAGAACTCCTACAAATGCTGAAGAATTAATGGCTAAAATAAGGAAGAATTATGATGATTGGACTTCAATTGAGATAAATACACCTGAGCCTATTACTCCTGAACCAGTTGTGCCAGAGCCAGTTCCAATACCAACACCAAAGAAGAGAGGAGTTATTGCATTAAATGATGAAGTGATGAAGGAATCTAAGAAGTGTCTTAAGGATAAAGGTATTAGAGTTGAAGATGTGAAGAATCTACCTCCTATAGAAGAATTATGTAAGCAATTTCCCCACTCATCTACTATTGAGGTACACTCTCTCCAACACTTTGATGAAGGTGATATTCCCTATGGTAAGCCTCCTGGTCAATGTTTAGAGGAACTTGACATTTTTATTGTTAAACAAGGCCATTTTAATAAACAAATTCAGAATCACTTATTGGAAAACTCTAGAGATATTAAAGAGTTCAAAGATATTGTGGAAAGAACTTCTAATGATATTAAAATGCTTTATAAACACTTTAAAATGGTTCATACTCAAATTGATCAACTTGCTAAGGTGCAAAAGGATATGCTAGTTAATGCTTCAGGGGATAAACATGCTTATGGAATTAGAACTAGGAGTGGTATAGCCACTCAAGATCCTTTATATCCTAAAGGACACCCTAAAAGAATTGAGAAGGATTCCCAACAAGGTGAAGATAGTGGTAGTCCTCGTAAGAGAAAGAAAAATAAACATAGAATAATTGAGGAACCACTTGAACCTGCTGTAGATCCTAATAGAATATCTGTCTCTGATGCTGAAACTGACAATGGTAATGATAAAAATGATGCTCCTGATAAGGAGGAAGTTGAGGAAGAACCTGAGAAGCACACTAAGAACACTAGGTACACTAAGGAATATTTTATTGCTAATAAACATGGTAAAGAGAGAGAACCTTGGGTGCAGAAACCTATGCCTTTTCTAGGTAAGAAACACAAGTCAAAGGAGGAAGAATACTACAACAAGTTTTGTGAGTGGATGAAACCTTTATTTTTGCAAATTCCTTTGACTGATGCTATTAAGTTCCCTCCTTATTCAAAGTATATGAAGGATATTGTCTCTAATAAAAGGAAGATTCCTAATGAGGAAATTTCTACTTTGCTTGCTAATTATTCCTTCAATGGTAAGGTTCCAAAGAAACTTGGTGATCCAGGTATACCAACTATTCCTTGCTCTATTAAGAATAATTATGTTAGAACTACTTTATGTGATTTGGGAGCTGGAGTTAGTGTTATGCCTTTTTCTCTCTACAAGAACCTCCAGCTAGAAAAGTTGATACCAAATGATACATCATTGCAAATGGCAACTACTATTCCTATTGGTATATGTGAGGATGTTCCTGTTCAAGTTTCTCATAATTGCTTGGTTTTAACTGATTTTGTTGTGCTTGAAATGCCTGAAGATGATAATATGTCTATTATTCTTGGGAGACCTTTTCTTAATACTGCAGGTGCTGTCATTAATTGTAATCAAGGGAAAGTAACTTTCAATATTAATGACAAAGATCATACTATCTATTTCCCCAAGAAGGTTGCTAAAAGCTATTGCCTGAACTCCATTGAAAATATTGAGAGCACCAAGGTTGGAGAAATATATTGTCCCATTCCACAAGAAAATTTTGAAACTATTATGATTGGGACTATTGCTATCTAGCTTGAGGTAACATAATCACTTGGTGGAATACAAATTTTGTCTCATATAAAATTGTTTTGGTAATAATACTTGATCAACCTTGTTAAAAAAAGGATTTTAATGAACAAAACAATGTTTTCACTGTGCTTATTTTTGCTCACTTTTACTTTTGTCCTTCCTAGTCCTCGCTCTTTCTCTTGTTAGATTTAGTTTTGCTAGTTGTTTGCTTGTTGGAGTGTCTTAGAAAAACTGTAGTTCTGGTTTTGGTTAGCTTTTGCTTCTTCTAAAAAAATCTTTTCTGCGAAAAAATCAATTTTCATACCCTGAAAATTGGCAAAAAATAAAGTTTCCCGAAAAATACCAGATAATTCAAAATACTTTTTTCCTCAGAAAAAAGGGCAGAGGGACACCTGGAGTGACCCAGGGGGCCACCCGAGGCCACCACACCCCTAGTGGGCGCGGGCACACCACAAGTGGCGCCTGGGTGGGGTGTGGCCCACCTGGGCCCCTCCAAGGTGCCTCCTCGTAGCCATCTTATTTATCTCTCCCAAAAAACACCGGAAAACTTTCTCAAGCTCGAGTTCTTGTTGTTCTTTCTCCTGATTTTCGATCTCCTTTCTCAGCCCATCTTTGCTGCTGATTTTTGGAGGGATTGCTCCTTGGTATGTGCCTCCTCTACTTGTCCAATTATATTTGTGATTGGTAGATTGTATCTTGAGTATTTTGCTGCTATAGGTGTAACATACCACCTTTTGTGTAATATTAATAAAGACATGTTTGAGCATTGCATGCATGCATTACACTTGCACTTTGATTTAATCAACTAAGCACAAACAAAACCCTAATTCTCTCCCTCTCAAAGCCATTCAAATGGTTTCTATATTTTGAAAATTATCAAAACAAATGGATCCCAAAATGGTTTAGAAGGGCCCCTGAGCATTTCATATATTTTATAAAAGTCTCTAATATTTTTGAATTATTCAAAACAGAAATTGAATTCAAATACAAAAGAGAAATCAGAAAACAGAAAAAGAAAACAGTTTTCAGGAAGAAATCTAACCCTAACTCCTAATGGGCCGCAGCCCATCTTTCCTCTCTCTCTCGCTTTTTGCAGCTGAGCAGCCCGTAGAAACCACCGGGGCCCAAAAGCGCAGACCTGGCCCATACGTCGTTTCTCCGGTCGTCTTCGGTATAGTCTTCGGAAGACGACCGGAGAAACGATGAAGCTGTGGGAACCGGTGGGCTGTGGTTTGCTGGCTGCTCATAATCTGGCGCGACGGGAGAGAGGAGAGATGATGGGGGCTGCGCCTTCCCCTTCACCACATTGAGTGCGCCGCGCCGCCGTCGCGCCGATGCGCGGCCCGCGAAAGCCAAATCGCCCGCGGCCGCCTACAAGACCCTCCTAGCCGCTGCCGATGAACCTTAGGCCCCACATTCCCCCTCTCTCCCTTATCTCCTTGCCATGGCCGAACCCTAGCTCGTCGGCAACCACCAGTCCCCGCCGTCTTCGGCCATCCCGCGCCGCGCCAAGGCCACCATTGGACGAGCCTCGTCGCCCTTGGTCTCTCCCTTGAAGCACGCCTGCTGGGACGCCTTCCTCTCAATGGAATCGACCCTGAAGCACCGTCGACCATCGTCAGTCATGCCATCGATTTGTCGCCCTCCGAGATTTCCCCGCCTCCCGACACCACCGTCATGCTCATAGTGAGCCGCTGGTGCTCAAGAAACTCTCCGTTTCCTCCCTCTCCCCCTGTGCTGGCCTCCCCGCGTGGTCCCGACGTCGCCGCCGCTTGCCGTCATCGTGCACGCCGCTCCAGTGACCTCCCGCTAGCAGCGCCGCCAGTTTATGGTCGCCCGCATCGCCCTTTGTCGAACGCCCCTAGCGTCGCTTTCTCCATGCCCCCAATCGCAAGGACCAATCTTGATCTAAGGAGGAGCTCCATTGCTGATGTCATGCTGACATCAACATGAGGTAATAAATCTTTTTCTTTTATTAAATTGTTTTGTAAATATTTTCGAGAAATATTATATGACATGTGGGCCCTACTTGTAAGATGTTTAATCTTTTTCATAAATGTTTTCTAAAATTAATAAAAGTCTGACATGTGGGCCCAAGTTGGAAAATATTTTAAATATTCCAAAAATGAATTAAAATTGGAGAAATTCATAACTAATTCATTTTAAATCAGAAAAATACAAATAATACATCAAAATGTTCATAAAAATGGGATCTATCATTTAAAAATGTAAGCATTCATATTTACGCAACTTTGGAATTCATATTTAGAGGAGCACCGATACCCCCTAAGTACCATGGGTTCGATGGTTTGCCTATTTAGGGCACTCCGGAATTCATTTAAATCGATGAGGCATCTAGGGCTACTCTATTACTTGTAATATATCATATCATCCATATTGTATGAGCATTGCACATGCCATGTGTTGAATGTTGCTTTTCCTTTTCTGGTGATTGGTTCTTCGCGAATAGGAACCGAACCCAAGGCTAAAGTCAACGCCACCGAAGAGAAGTACCAGTCCAACAACGGACAAGGCAAGCGAAGCCCCACTCATACATATGAATCCTATGGTTACAAAGTATTTCATTCTCGCCATATGCATTCGGTTCAACAGTCTTTTATCAGTAGATAGAGTGATCCTATCTGATGCATGTTTCCCTTTGTGAACTCTAATACCTGAACCACTGCTCCTAGCATAACTAGGGTTTGGCTTATGAGCATCGCTAGTGCCACAGTTCAGTCAAGCTTAGCCATGCTTAGTGGTCCGATGTTGATCATTCACATGATGCACTGGAGATGCAAATGAAACTAGTATGGTAGGATGATGTGATGTGATCAGAGATGGATAATAAACATGCTAAGGCTTGTATGGGAGGCCACGTGGGTTGTGGTTTTTGTAGTCCCATACTTGCCACCCTTAGGGCCCGATGTTCTCTCCTCTTGAACCAAGACGAGCGTACAACCACACGGGAGCCTAGAAACCCCCTCGACCAACTAACGTGCCTAGTAGATTCCATGAGTCACATAGTTCGGGCTTTCCATTCGACATATGCATCTTGGTTGTTCTTGGATGGAGGTAAAGGAGGTGCATTCATATAGGTAGGTAAGCGTGTCAGGGAATGGGAGATGCCCGGAATCCGTAATCTCAACCTGTTCACATCTCTAGGGACCGACTTCGGGACTCGACCCATTACGGCAGCATATCCTTAGTGGGTGACTCATGGTCTTGGTTGGTACGTGTGGGTAAAGTTGTGCACCCCTGCAGGTTATTAATCTGTTCAAAAATCCATGTCCACGGTTATGGACGACTTGGGAACGGATCCTGTGATTATAAAAAACTATAACCGAATGATAAAACTTAGCCAACTAATGTGAGATCCAGAATACTTCCTCGGGGTTGCTTGAGGGGGTAGTCCGGGAAGAGAGGTTCAGTTGATGATGGTTCTCAGTGGATATCGAAGATGACTTCAAAGAGCTAGAGTTGTAGTCTCCTTATCCCTTTTGAAAATGATCTAACTAGATGTGCTTCTTCTCCATCTTGTTTTGAAAACAAAAGATGGCTTTATGCAAAATAACTCCACTAGCCATAAGTCTTGCGGAGTACACCATGTACCCAGCCTTGCTTCGTTGATGTTTTTCTACAGATGAAGCTACTCCAACTGAAGGTGGTTTCTACGTCGAAGTCGACGAGTAGTTGGGGTTCCCGGGCAGTAGCCTAGGATCTATGGAAGGGTAGCTACTTCTATTTATGGCCTCTTAGGCCCTTTGCTATGTTTGTTGTTTAGAACAACTTGTTTTCTTCCGTTGTTTGATGTAATGATGGGTTTGTGACCCCTTGCTTGTATGACTGATTTGTAACTCTCTTAAGAGTTTACCTTATTAATGTGTATGTTCTGTAATGTTACCGATCATTCCCTGCGCGCTTCAGAATTTAGGTTAGGCTTATGTCAGATAAAGATCTAGTATTTGTCTAGCCCTGATCCCGGGTCGTGACAGATTTTGGTATCAGAGCCGGACTGCCTATAGGAAACCCTTCTAGCTGGTCGATGTTGAGTCTAGAGTTTAAGAAAACTATTTGAAAACTAAAAAATTATTTGCAAAGCTCTAAATAGGACTCTTTTTACTCCTTATCCAAGGTTGTTCTATTATTGAGTTATCTTACCTCATTTGTTTTGCAAAGTTTTCACTTCTTGTCTAACATTTCAAACTTCTAGGATATACCAGTTTGGGTTGTTTCTTCAAGTACTCCGTATTTGGTTGCAAGGCTCAGAGTTTCCAAGATAAATCCGTGCAACTGAAGCATTGTTTTTCAACTTTGCTAAGGATGCTTATAGTCCTACTCTCTTTCCTTTTGTGACTTGTTGGTATCATATCATGCTTGCATTCCATTGCTATGGTTTGTATCTAAGTTGGTAGCATATACGTTTCGTATGCTTGTTCTACTACCATACTTAATGCATTGATATAATCGTTATCCACATGTTCACCTCTACCATGATATTTTTACATGGTTCATGTCATCCTTTGATGTACTCTTTTTGGTGAACCATTCTCATGGTTTCCGTTTTCTCCTCAGGATGTCGTCTGATACTCGTGGTTCTGTTGGCCGTCGAGGAAACAACAATGCTGAACAGGAACTTCCACCACCTCCCACAATGGCCGAGGTTCTCAACAACATTGAGACCAACCGTCTGAGGAATGAACGCCTTCTGGAGCGTGTGGTTCAGAACACTGAACATCGTCCTGACGACTGTGTCACACTTGGAGATTTCATTTGCTCTTTTACTCAAATCTTCAGCCACCCCAAGGAGACCCTTGATGCTGATGATTGGCTCCGCACCATAGAGCGCAAGTTCAGAGCTCTTCGTGTCTGTTCCGATGACCGCGTCAACTTCGCCACCTATCAACTGGAAGGTGAGGCTGGTGTTTGGTGGGAATGCTTTCTAAATCTGCAAGCTCAGGGACATATTGTTACTTGGGAAGAGTTTTTTGCAGCATTCCGTGCCTCTTATATCCCTAAGCCCGTCATGGATCTCAAAAGGAGATAATTTCTGGATCTGACTCAGGGGCGCAGGGATATTGAAACATATGGGCGTGATTTTACTCCCCTGGCTCGTTATGCAACCAGGGATGTGACCAATGATGAAGATAAGAAAGAGCTATTTCGTAAGGGACTTAACCCAGTACTTCTCTATGAGTTGCTGCCCTTCAAGTTCCAGTCTTTCCAGGAACTGCACAATCAGGCTCTCACTTTGGAGCATGGAGGTTTCTTAGAAGCGTGAAGAAGGAAATTCTCGTGCTTCTTCCTCTGGTAACAAGAAGCGTCGTGTCTTTGTTCCATACAGTGATGTGCCTCATGATCCTTATGCACCCAAGTCTTCTGGCAATGCTTCTCGTCAGCCATAGTCAAATACTCCTGCTGGTTCTTACACTGGAGTTACCTGCTACTCCTGTGGTCAGCCTGGTCACTACTCAAGGGAGTGTTCCCAAAGGGCTGTCGGTCGCAATGATCAGCATGCAAAGAAGAATGATCAAGCCCAAGGTGTTGGACGTGGTAACCTGACCCATGTCACTATTGAGGAAGCTCAGGAAGACCCAAGCGTCATTCTTGGTACGCTTCGAATCAATCCCATTCCAGTTGTTGGGGATATGTTGTATGGGTATCCTCATAGCACGTCTCCTATCCGGATAACCCGGGTGGCCCACAGTTGGTAGCATGGCCCATGGCCTGCTGGGTGGCCCAGTTAGATGGATCCGGAAGGGAGGCCCATGCCGGATAAAGGAAGGCTACGGTTGGAGTCACCGACGTACCCAGAGCCTTGGGGTGCAAGATACACAAGACTAGTAATAGACGGTGTAGGACTTTGTAACCTGTCCGGCTAGGACTTTTCCCTGTAACCCTAGGACCTGGCGACTATATAAGTCGGGCCTATGGGAGCCTTTAGGACACAATCTCAGACGATCAAGTAGCGATTAGCACACACCTCGCACAGCGAACCAATCCCTGTAACTCGGCGTATTACCCTTATAGTGATTTATAGCAGGAGTAGGATTCCGCCTCCGTCATGGGATCTGAACCTGGGTAAGTTGTGTTACCTCGTACCCATTAACCGTCCGCCTTCCCCCACGTCTCTAAACACGCACTGTGAGGACCCCTCCATGGCGTACTCGTCGGCAATACCACGACAGTTGGCGCCCACCATGGGGCAAGAGGCGCTTCAGGCTCTTCAGCGGGCGAGGACCAAGATCTTCGTGGTAATCAGCGAAACCATAGACATCGGTCGTGTTCTCTTCTCTGGCAACGTTCCGATTGTCCCTCTCGATGAGTTCTGGATCCCAGCAAAGATGAACCCTACGCGGTGTTCGATAGTTCCTATCGGAGACATCCACCTCTTCATTGGCGAAACCGACTCGGGCACTAGTTCCCTGGGAATCGGAGGAGCATCAAGGCCCGCACGGACCGCCTATGGGCAGGATACGTTTGTGGAATGATCAATGTCGGATCTCTCTTCGGAGTTTGGCGGCAGAGATCGGAAAAATTCAAGGCCCACCCAAACCGCCCCTGTGTAGGATATAAAGGTGGAAGATCGTTGCAAGTCCGCCGGCTTCGCCTGTGCGTCTTGACAGCAGAGATCCAAGTTCGTCTGTGTGGTTACTATCTTCGATCTGGCGCGATGCATTCAGAGAGAGGGTGAAAACCCCCGCGATTACCTGGCCAGGTGGCTCAGTATACGAGCCGATCTGGCCCACTACCCCAATGATGATGCTATGTATCACTTTTTGGAAGGACTAGACCATGACACGCTTCTCTGACATTCTGTAAGACGGCAGCAGGCGTCAGGCCGCCTTACCTTCAAAGGCATGGTGAACACCGTCAACAACTATGCGGAGGCCGAAGCGGCAGCTCAGACAACACTTGTGCTCATTGACGGAGCCCCTCCGATTCAGCCACCGCCACCACCGCCTCCGACCGCCGTCGTCACGGCCGCGCCGCCACCTGCAGTCATCGTCGCTGCTGTTGCACCTCCACCGCCCGTCATCGAGGAAGCCCTGGCACCCTCCGACTCTGTTATTGACGCGCTTTATGCAGACTTCAGTGCAGATTCAGAGGAGATAGATTTTAGTCCAGAGGAGCTAGACTCCGCCATGCAGGAGATGGAGGAGGAGTACACACGCGATGAGCAAGCCAACAACACCGTCACTTCTTGAGAGGTGTTCGTCACCATTGGGACGGCGATGGATGAAGATCAACCCGGACAAGCTCCGCCTACAGCGCTGGAAAAGGGGAAGGGGCCACTTATTGCTGCTAATGATGATCGCGCAAAGGTCATGCCTCCTCCGCCTAACCCAGTGCAACAGCCGCAGGAACTCGGCACCGGCCCGAGCAATAACAACACCGCAAACTTGCCGCCTCCGGCGTCTACGTCTGCTGCTGCCCAAGTTACTCCGGCTGATAGAGTGATGTACACCAATATCCTCGTTGAGCCACTGACCATATCTAATATCCGGAACGTGACTCAGCCTGACGAGAAACGCTAGCAGCTGCTGGAGGAAGCACAAGCCATCGCGGAGCAAGGCACTAAGCTAGATCAAGATCTGGTCAACGCACAGAAGTCCATAGAGAATGCAAGAGCAATGGAGGCCGAGTACAAGACTCTGCTACAGCAGCAGAAGGCCAAGAAAGCCCCGGCTCGCGTCATCAACAATCATGGTGTAAGGCGAAACCTAGGATGGGCTCCCTTGAAGCCGGCACAGGCCAAGCCATACATTGACAGTAAAGTCAAGTAGGTGATGCCCACCCCACTCCTTAACCTCGCCGTTGCCAAGACCCTTCTGGAGCAGGATAGATTGCCCGAGGCAGTGGAACATGTCTATGACCTAGTGGCCAAGGCGGTGAAGCAGCACGAAAAGGCCACCTCTCAGAGGCTTGAGTCCGACCCAGTGCTTTGCCAGTCTAGCCAGTGCAAGCCGCGAAGGGATCGATCTCCTCTTGATGTCGGGTCCCAGACGGGTTCATCAGAATGAAGACGGAGGGATGCGCGCAACAGGAAGGATGCTATCCCCATATCCTCCGACCACGGAGAAAAGGCCCGACCTCGTCGCCCATCGCCACCACCCCGATCCCCCCGACATCACGAAGATCCCAAGGCTCACCATCGTACGGATATGCCCCCACCAAAGTAGTGAGGCATCGTCATCCGCGACAACGCGGAGCAGACCCGTCATGACGGAGAGCGCAACCAAGGAAAGAAGAGCAGGTCACTCCATGACCCTCCGCGTCCGACAAGCAACCGTGACAGGCGCGAGGCGTCACAGGAGGGTAACAACAAGAAGGCTAACCCACCGCCACCTCCGCCTCCGTCACCACCAAGCAGTCACCATGGCGGAGGAGGCCCGCGTCGTTCACGCAGCCCATCCCCTATTGACAAGAAGAAGAAGAACCCAGAGCCATACGATGCACGTTCACGGATCGATTCCACAAGGCCCGGGAAGGACCATACCTGGGACCATGTTGCTTTGGACCTGCAATATGGTCCGCAACTTACCCCAAAGGTTTCCGGATTGACAAGACCATCAAGCCCTATGACGGCACCGCCAAGCCAGCCACATGGTTGCAGGACTACGGCAACGCGGTGGATATTGCCAGAGGCAACGCCAACGTCGTCGTCAAGTACCTCCCATTAATTTTGGCGGGCACGGCCCGTCAATGGATCGATGATTTGGCGGAGAAATCCATCGGCAATTAGTTGGACATGCAAGAGGCGTTCACCAAGAACTTTTAGTGTACATACAAGCGTCCCTTCGCTGTTGGCGATCTACAACGGTGCGTGCAAGAGAAAGACGAGACATCTCGCGCCTACTTCTCCCGCTGGCTAGACATGAAGAATTCCTGCGCAGGGGTGCACGCTCAGACCACCATGGCCGCCTTCATCGATTGGTTGGAAAGGGCACGTTGCTCCGACTTAAGTTGAAGCGCTTGGAGGACAATCACCAGCTTGACTTGAACCAGATGATTCAGTTGGCTAGTGAGTTCGCAGCTACCGAAGACGATGCTCGCGGCTCTCTGCCGGCAACGGCCATTCCAACTCAGGCTCGAAGGAACAGCAGTACAAAGCGGAAAACCGCTCCAGAAGAAAAGCAATCTATCGACATGGTAGCTATGACTTTTGCAGGACGAGGTGATGGAGGACAACGTGGCCGACGAAGGGGAGCTGGTCGAGGGCAGCAACGAGGAAGCGAAACCACCTCGGCGCCGCTCCACGTTCCCCAAACCTACGAGGAGTACCGCGATATGCCGTGCCTCATACACCTCGATGTCAACGGCAAGGCCACCCACACCGATCGACACTGCAAGTTCGTCACGACCTCAAGGAAGACCTGGAGTCCGGCTACAAGCAAAGTCGGAAGAACAGACCGCGATGCAAGGGCAAGGGGAAGAAGAAGGAGGAGGAGTCCAAGGATTCAAGTGACATGGACGAGTACGTTTACCCCAAGCACGCCGCCAAGAGCGACGACAAGGGCAAGAACCCCTTCGTGAAGAAGGCGCCTGTCTACCACACTTTCCTTGGCACCCCCACCGTCAGACAACAGAAGACCTCCTTGAGGATCCTGATGGCTACTCTCCTCCCAGTTTCCCAGTACCTGTGCTGGTCGGAGGTTCCAATTACTTGGGACAGGACGGACCACCCAGACCTTATCCCTACGGAGAAACAGTACGCCATGGTCATCAACCCCTTAATTGACGGCGTGGAGTTCACCAAGTGTATGGTGGATAGTGGAAGCAGCATCAACATCATGTACCTGGATTGTAAGAGGGAGTGTCCCAACCTTTAAACAATGTAAGGTGGAGTCCCCTGTGTTTACAATGCTAGTCCCTGGATCAATAGCTAGCATCCACAGTTAAGATGTAATATCAAGAAACAAAGGTCATAATATAACTTTATAACCAGGAATAACATAATTTTATTACATCATACATAGCTCACTTGGCTATTACATTACATTGCAGCGGAATAACTATAGTCATGGGGTCCTTCATCTTCAAAGTGCCACAGGCAGACATGTTGGTTGTAGACTTTGTAATCCTAATCAATCAATCTTCACTAAAATCAAATCAAACCTGCAACATTACAAGTTACAGCCACAAGGGTAAATACATTTGAATTGTATTGGCAAGTTTCACTACTATGTGGAATATAAGTGGATTCTATCACTACATGCATTTTTGGCTAAGTAGGGTTTAAGGCTCATTTGCAGAAGCAAAAAATTTCCTATCTTTTCAAAATGGTTTTGGTCCTTTGTCAAATCTCCTTTTCCAAATTCCCTGAACTCCTTGGTAAATTCCCAAGTGTTCAAGTCCTTGTCAAAAATCCCTTGAGCTCCTTGGTAACCCCAAGTGCATCAAGTTTTATCAAAATCTCTTGAGCTCCTTGGTACCCCCAAGTGCATCAAGTTTTATCAAAATCTCTTGAGCTCCTTGGTACCCCCAAGTGCATCAAGTTTTATCAAAATCTCTTGAGCTCCTTGGTACCCCCAAGTGCATCAAGTTTTATCAAAATCTCTTGAGCTCCTTGGTACCCCCAAGTGCATCAAGTCTTTAAAAGTTTTATTTTAGAAATTAGAATGTCGAGATTTCCCATAGCTTCAAACTTTAGTTGCTCATTATTGTCCATAACCGGGGACACGGCTAAGTACTTAGATTTTATTATCTTCTGCAGAAGTAGTACACTTTACCCACATGTCACAATCCCATCTTGTTCCCATACACCATTGCTAGCTTGTCTTCAGTACCCATGTAGGATTCTAGGTCCTCATGTCCAGTAAGCTGAAGACAATGCATGGGTCTTCCCAATGTAGTTGACTAAGCCAGAGCCATAAATAGCATGTGGTTGCACACGAAAGCCACAATTGGAGAAACATGTTCAATCTCTAAGTTTCCTGGGTGGTTTCCTCTTGGAGCACAACACAAAGAGATTGCCATAGACATGGTTCCTTTTGTTGCCACCTTCTCCAAAACTCAAAGTCCTTGTCCACCCAGGTGGTTCATTGAGTCCTTGTTTTATTATATAAAAACACAAGTCCTTTTCTCAACTTCATAAAATCTCAACATGTAACTCTTTTCAAAACATAGCATGGCTAAGCATGTATCAACTACATTGTTTTCACTAAGGTATATATAGGGAATCCTATTAGGATTTAGCATAGCATAGGTATAGAAATTCTTTTCATGCATGTTTCAAAATCCACTAAGTATAATGAAAATAGTAGGACTTTAGATGATAGTGTCACTTGCCTTTCTTTTGGTAGGGAATGTTGGTTCACTCCTTGATCTTGCTAGTCTCACACTTTACTAACTTCACTACAATCAATCAAGCAAACAAAATATCAACAAGCATTCCAAACCAATAATCAAACAAACATTTCACACACATAAAACAATGGGATCTAGGTCATGCATGTAAGCATGCAAGAGGTAGTTTTATTTACAAAGGTGGTTTCCACTAGGCTCTAAACTTTGTAAGGTTCAAAGTAGTCACTTTCTAAAGTGGCAAAGTCATTTGCAAAAGGTTTTGTCCTTAAACCATTTTTAAATCCATTCATTATTTTATGTGGTGGAAAATATTTTTATCAAAGCAACAACTTTAGGTAGTTCACCAAATAAGTTGTTTTTTTTCTCAAAACTTGGTATTTAGGGTCAATAGGTTTGCTCCAAATCATTTTCTCAAAGTTTTTACTCCAAAGTCATTTCCATAGCAAAATCAATATTTTTATTTGGCTAGAAATGGGCTAAATCAATCAATCCATCCTAAACTTCACCAAATTCATTTTTAAAACCATGGGTTGGTTCCTAGGGTCAGTAAGTTCACCACAAACTAATTTGCAAAGATTTTAACATTGAAAACATTTTGGAACAACTTTTCTAATCTAAACAAGCATACAAATGTTTCTGCAAAAACAAAAAATCTAACAGATACTATTTACTAAACCAATTTCATGGTTGTCTAGGGCTTGTTCCACTGATTCCAACGATATAAAGTTTGTAATTTTTGAACGTGTGGATCAAAAGTTACAAGAGTTTCAAATCTGCATCTAAATCAGATTCAAATTTTGTTTTAAACAGAAACTGGCCACGGTTCAAGTTCCTATTGGGCGGTACCGGTTCGTTCGGATCAGCAACGTGGACTGCAGGATTAAACGGGATCTGTGCGGCTCTGATCCTACGATACCCCTTTGACTTGATTCTAATCTGATGCGTCCAATTCAGATCTAACGGATCCTATGCATTTGACCAAAATGCAGCGGCGCTGGTGGTGGCTAGCGGCGGCGACGGTCAGGTGATGGCGGTGCCGGCAATACAGGAAGTAATGGGAGGTGGGGAGATGCTTACAATGATCGCAGGGCGACGCCGAAGCTCAACGTGGGGTCGTCTTGGCGAGGGGCGCACAAGATCGGGCTTGATTGCTCGCCGGAGTGGAGCTGCGCCTCGGCCACGCTCAGTCGTCGTCGGGGACGGTGCTATGGATCACTCGGAGACAAACGAAACACACGGTCAGACGCGCAAAGACACGGCGATGATGTGTGCGTGATTGAGAGGGGTCCGGGTAGTCTGGTTTACCAGAGGGAGGTCATCGGAGAAGAGCCAGACGCGGTGGCGCTCAGAGCTTGTCAAAGACGGCTTTCTGGGGCGCCCGCAGTTGAACAAAAGGCACAGACAGATGCGCCAGGAGGTGGGGAGTATGTGTGCATTGTCTATGAGGCAAGGGGCGGCGCTGGGTTGCCGGAATCGGCACCGGACCTCGTCGGAGCAGAGGATGGGGTTGAGCGGAATTCGACAGCCTGGGGGCGTGTCGAGGTGGGGCGACAGAGGGGAACCATAGAGAGAGAGTGGGCGCTTAAGAGGGCGAGATTGCTGAGTGGAATCACTGCGGCATTACTGCGAATTTACGCGCGGCAACAACGGCAGGAAACGGCCGGCGTGGTCATCGGGAGGAAGAAGGTGAGCTGGAGGGGTGGGGTCCGGGAGTCAGCGAGGGAGTGAGAGAGAAGAAAGGGGCCACTCGTCAGCGTCTCTGTGGGTTCAAAATTGAGTGCGAACCGTTTTCTTTCGGGGAGAGGGAAGCTGGGCTGGTACTGGGCCTAGTGGGCTGCTGGGTTGGGTCGACCAGATTCTTATATTTTTTTCCTGTCTGAATCTTTTTCTTTTTCCAATTTCAATTTCTTTTTGAAATTCAAACAACACTCAAGCATTCAAATCACATTCAAACATTCAGCACACCTTGCAATTGAATTTGGTTCTGTTTAACAACATAAACCAAATACCAAAATAAAATAATTTTATTCTTTTTAGGATCTATTTAATAATTAAATAAAATAGATCTTGATATTAATTCAAATAGATTTTGGTTTATTTAATAAAATCTCCATTTGAAATCTAAATATTTTCAAAACCAAATCAGTAGGTTTTATTTGAAAATATAAAATACTTGGAACACTTATTTGAAATAAATAAATAAGTTTTAGTGTTTATTTAAAATGGGAGAAGCCTTTTCTTAAATAAAAATTGGATATTAAATCCTTATTATTTTATTTAAATAAACCTTTACTATTTTTATCAAATGGAAATATTTTTATTTCAAAGGCTTGGCCAAGTTTAATTTGGCTTATAAAATAATCATTATTTATAAAACTTCTATTTCATTTGAAAACCAAATCTTTTTATTTAAAAGATCCAAAAATAGTAATTTTAAATATTTTATTTTCCTTTATTAAATGTTTATCTTTTTAAATCCCTTTAGGATTTATCTTGGTCAAAATAGGTTTGAAGGTTCCCATTTGAATTCAAAAAGTTTCTTCTCACTCTGGAAAACAATAAAGTTTTATTTTATTCATTTATTTTTCACATTACAAGATTTGGAAAATCTTGGGATGTGACAGGCTACCACCCTGAAAATATATCTCGTCCCGAGATTTGGGAAAGCTAGGGTTACAAGTAGGCTCAAAACAACTAGGGTACTACCACCCTTAAAAATTTTCAAACAAAAATTACAAGTTGGCTTGCTTGAGATCTTGGGGAAACTTCTTTGGGAAAACTTCTTCTTAGTGTCCATTGTTTCCATACTTGACTCATGGGCCAAGGTTGAGTTTCTCCATAGGCTTATTCAACTTGTTCTTCATCTTTTCTGGACAGTTGCTGGCATAATGTCCTGGGTTCTTGCAATTGAAACAGTTGATATCTTTGAGTTCTTTACGTGGCTCTTGTGGACAAGTTGCCACATAATGGCCTAGCTCTTTGCAGTTGTTGCACACCACTTGGCTAATTTCCTTATTCTTCTGGTTCTTTGGGCATTCACTGGAATAGTGTCCCATTTCTTTACATTTATGACATTGCACATGGCTTTTGTCCTTCTTTTGCTTTTTGGGTTTCTCCAAAGCTAGGAGTGCATCCAGTTCATGTTGTTCATATGTTATCTGGTAGGTAGGAATGTCTACATGTTTCTTGGACCTTTTATTGCTCTTTAGAAAATTCACATTCCTCTTATTTGATCCCTTGAATTGGGTTGTTTTGCTTAGAGGTATAAGTGGTCCTTTTCCTTTGTCATCAACCTTCTTGGTAGACTTGGATCCTTCTTGATGGTTTGCAATCATTTGTTGTACTCCACCTTGTTTCCTTTGTTCAACAATGTAATAGATGGGGCATTGGATAGGAACATGGTTGTTTCCTTCACATAGGTAGCAAGTAGCTTGAGAAGTGGGACATTGTCCAACAGGATGTTTCTCTTCACAGTTGGGGCATTGATCTCCATGCTCCTTGGAAGTATGATCCTTGTCTCCACAAATAATGCAAGCTGGGGCTCCATCTAGAATGACATTTCTGTCATCCTTGTTATCACTAACTCTTTTGGAATAGCTTTCTTCCATTTTGATCATTTGATCAGTCACCTTTAGCATCAGTTGGCCTTGAGTTTCCAAAAATCCTTGTAGGGATGGATCTTCTCCACTAGTGTTGGCTATGAATTGAGCTATCACTTGGTTCAACTGGTGTTGGGTTGCTATGAGCTCTTTCATGCTGTCCTCTTTGTTGGTGTTGGTGTCATCAACCTTGATGTTGGAGTCTCTTGGAGTAGTCATCTGTTTGGGTTGAATGAAGATTAGAATAGGAAAGATATTTCTAAGGAAATATTTCTAATCACACACATTATAATTCACACAAACAATGTGCATGCAATCACAAGCCAAACATTTCACTCAAACAACAAAGTTCAAGCACAGACTTAGGCAACAAAATATTTTTGTTACACCACATAAGTTGGTGTGTTTGACTTAAACAAAATATGGTGGTCCATCTATAGAGTTTACTTGTGATCTTTCCATCCTTCTTGGTTGATTATTTTTGCATGGGATCATGGCTTCCTTGAGAAAAACTCTTGGTTTCAATACTTCAAGTGAAGTGAACTCCTTCTAGTTTTGCATTCCCTTAGTCTCTAAATCTTGAGCAAGATTTCCTTGTCTCACTTGTAGTCCTTAGTGGTATCCAAGTTGGAGGTCCTTGGTGAATATGCTGAAGATGTTGAAGTCATTAGAGTTGAAGAAGTTGAAGTCATTGGAGTTGAAGAAGTTGAAGTCATTAGAGTTGAAGAAGTTGAAGTTATTAGAGTTGATGAAGTACTTTGCACATGGTGTAGTCTTTGGCCATGGGGTAGGTTTTTCCATCAAGTTGAAATAGAAGAGATGTAGGATGGAAACCAAAATGGTTGAGGAAAGAGTTTACAAGATTGTTTGTAAATAAGTTTTTGGAACAAATACTTCTCCTATTTCTCTAAGGGTTTTTGTCCAATCCTAGGTTTACAAATCCTACAGGCAACACAATGCTCTGATACCATCTGTAAGAGGGAGTGTCCCAACCTTTAAACAATGTAAGGTGGAGTCCCCTGTGTTTACAATGCTAGTACCTGGATCAATAGCTAGCATCCACAGTTAAGATGTAATATCAAGAAACAAAGGTCATAATATAACTTTATAACCAGGAATAACATAATTTTATTACATCATACATAGATCATTTGGCTATTACATTACATTGCAGCGGAATAACTATAGTCATGGGGTCCTTCATCTTCAAAGTGCCACAGGCAGACATGTTGGTTGTAGACTTTGTAATCCTAATCAATCAATCTTCACTAAAATCAAATCAATCCTGCAACATTACAAGTTACAGCCACAAGGGTCAATACATTTGAATTGTATTGGCAAGTTTCACACTATGTGGAATATAAGTGGATTCTATCACTACATGCATTTTTGGCTAAGTAGGGTTTAAGGCTCATTTGCAGAAACAAAAATTTTCCTATCTTTTCAAAATGGTTTTGGTTCTTTGTCAAATCTCCTTTTCCAAATTCCTTGAACTCCTTGGTAAATTCCCAAGTGTTCAAGTCCTTGTCAAAAATCCCTTGAGCTCCTTGGTAACCCCAAGTGCATCAAGTTTTATCAAAATCCCTTGAGCTCCTTGGTACCCCCAAGTGCATCAAGTTTTATCAAAATCTCTTGAGCTCCTTGGTACCCCCAAGTGCATCAAGTTTTATCAAAATCTCTTGAGCTCCTTGGTACCCCCAAGTGCATCAAGTTTTATCAAAATCTCTTGAGCTCCTTGGTACCCCCAAGTGCATCAAGTCTTTAAAAGTTTTCTTTTAGAAATTAGAATGTCGAGATTTCCCATAGCTTCAAACTTTAGTTGCTCAGTATTGTCCATAACTGGGGACACGGCTAAGTACTTAGATTTTATTATCTTCTGCAGAAGTAGTACACTTTACCCACATGTCATAATCCCATCTTGTTGCCACCAGTGGCCACTGGAATAGTGCTCACCAAGATGGAGTACTGGCAGATTGAGAATGTGACGAAGTCTTTCCAGAGGGTCCTCCCATACACCATTGCTATCTTGTCTTCAGTACCCATGTAGGATTCCAGGTCCTCATGTCTAGTAAGCTGAAGACAATGCATGGGTCTTCCCAATGTAGTTGACTAAGCCAGAGCCATAAATATCATGTGGTTGCACACGAAAGCCACAATTGGAGAAACATGTTCAATCTCTAAGTTTCCTGGGTGGTTTCCTCTTGGAGCACAACACAAAGAGATTGCCATAGACATGGTTCCTTTTGTTGCCACCTTCTCCAAAACTCAAAGTCCTTGTCCACCCAGGTGGTTCATTGAGTCCTTGTTTTATTATATAAAAACACAAGTCCTTTTCTCAACTTCATAAAATCTCAACATGTAACTCTTTTCAAAACATAGCATGGCTAAGCATGTATCAACTACATTGTTTTCACTAAGGTATATATAGGGAATCCTATTAGGATTTAGCATAGCATAGGTATAGAAATTCTTTTCATGCATGTTTCAAAATCCACTAAGTATAATGAAAATAGTAGGACTTTAGATGATAGTGTCACTTGCCTTTCTTTTGGTAGGGAATGTTGGTTCACTCCTTGATCTTGCTAGTCTCACACTTTACTAACTTCACTACAATCAATCAAGCAAACACAATATCAACAAGCATTCCAAACCAATAATCAAACAAACATTTCACACACATAAAACAATGGGATCTAGGTCATGCATGTAAGCATGCAAGAGGTAGTTTTATTTACAAAGGTGGTTTCCACTAGGCTCTAAACTTTGTAAGGTTCAAAGTAGTCACTTTCTAAAGTGGCAAAGTCATTTGCAAAAGGTTTTGTCCTTAAACCATTTTTAAATCCATTCATTATTTTATGTGGTGGAAAATATTTTTATCAAAGCAACAACTTTAGGTAGTTCACCAAATAAGTTGTTTTTTTCTCAAAACTTGGTATTTAGGGTCAATAGGTTTGCTCCAAATCATTTTCTCAAAGTTTTTACTCCAAAGTCATTTCCATAGCAAAATCAATATTTTTATTTGGCTAGAAATGGGCTAAATCAATCAATCCATCCTAAACTTCACCAAATTCATTTTTAAAACCATGGGTTGGTTCCTAGGGTTAGTAAGTTCACCACAAACTAATTTGCACAGATTTTAACATTGAAAACATTTTGGAACAACTCTTCTAATCTAAACAAGCATACAAATGTTTCTGCAAAAACAAACAATCTAACAGATACTATTTACTAAACCAATTGCATGGTTGTCTAGGGCTTGTTCCACTGATTCCAACGATATAAAGTTTGTAATTTTTGAACGTGTGGATCAAAAGTTACAAGAGTTTCAAATCTGCATCTAAATCAGATTCAAATTTTGTTTTAAACAGAAACTGGCCACGCGTCAAGTTCCTATTGGGCGGTACCGGTTCGTTCGGATCAGCAACATGGACCGCAGGATTAAAAGGGATATGTGCGGCTCTGATCCTACGATACCCCTTTGACTTGATTCTAATCTGATGCGTCCAATTCAGATCTAACGGATCCTATGCATTTGACCAAAACGCAGCGGCGCTGGTGGTGGCTAGCGGCGGCGACGGTCAGGTGATGGCGGTGCCGGCGATACAGGAAGGAATGGGAGGTGGGGAGATGCTTACAATGATCGCAGGGCGACGCCGAAGCTCAACGTGGGGTCGTCTTGGCGAGGGGCGCACGGGATCGGGCTTGATTGCTCGCCGGAGTGGAGCTACGCCTCGGCCACGCTCAGTCGTCGTCGGGGACGGTGCTATGGATCACTCGGAGACAAATGAAACACATGGTCATACGCGCAAAGACACGGCGATGATGTGTACGTGATTGAGAGGGGTCAGGGTAGTCTGGTTTACTAGAGGGAGGTCATCGGAGAAGAGCTAGATGCGGCGGCGCTAGGAGCTTGTCAAGGAAGGCTTTCTGGGGCGCCCGCAGTTGAACGAAAGGCACAGACAGATGCGCCAGGAGGTGGGGAGTATGTGTGCATGGTCTATGAGGCAAGGGGCAGCGCTGGGTCGCCGGAATCGGCACCGGACCTCGTCAGAGCAGAGGGTGGGGTTGAGCGGAATTCGACAGCTTGGGGACGTGTCGAGGTGGGGCGACAGAGGGGAACCAGAGAGAGAGAGTGGGCGCTTAAGAGGGCGAGATTGCTGAGCGGAATCACTGCGGCATTACTGTGAATTTACGCGCGGCATCAACGGCAGGAAACGGCCGGCGTGGTCGTCGCGAGGAAGAAGGTGAGCTGGAGGGGTGGGGTCCGGGAGTCAGCGAGGGAGTGAGAGAGAAGAAAGGGGCCACTCGTCAGCGTCTCTGTGGGTTCAAAATTGAGTGCGAACCATTTTCTTTCGGGGAGAGGGAAGCTAGGCTGGTACTGGGCCTAGTGGGCTGCTGGGTTGGGTCGACCAGATTCTTATATTTTTTCCTGTCTGAATATTTTTCTTTTTCCAATTTCAATTTCTGTTTTCAATTCAAACAACACTCAAGCATTCAAATCACATTCAAACATTCAACACACCTTGCAATTGAATTTGGTTCTGTTTAACAACATAAACCAAATACCAAAATAAAATAATTTTATTCTTTTTAGGATCTATTTAATAATTAAATAAAATAGATCTTGATATTAATTCAAATAGATTTTGGTTTATTTAATAAAATCTCCATTTGAAATCTAAATATTTTCAAAACCAAATCAGTAGGTTTTATTTGAAAATATAAAATACTTGGAACACTTATTTGAAATAAATAAATAAGTTTTAGTGTTTATTTAAAATGGGAGAAGCCTTTTCTTAAATAAAAATTGGATATTAAATCCTTGTTATTTTATTTAAATAAACCTTTACTATTTTTATCAAATGGAAATATTTTTATTTCAAAGGCTTGGCCAAGTTTAATTTGGCTTATAAAATAATCCTTATTTATAAAACTTCTATTTCATTTGAAAACCAAATCTTTTTATTTAAAAGATCCAAAAATAGTAATTTTAAATATTTTATTTTCCTTTATTAAATGTTTATCTTTTTAAATCCCTTTAGGATTTATCTTGGTCAAAATAGGTTTGAAGGTTCCCATTTGAATTCAGAAAGTTTCTTCTCACTCTCGAAAACAATAAAGTTTTATTTTATTCATTTATTTTTCACATTACAAGATTTGGAAAATCTTGGGATGTGACATGGATACACTGCAGAAGATGAACTTGATGGAGGGAAACCTAAGGCGGACCAACACCATCTTCCACGGCGTAGTTCCTGGTCGGGAGGCTCGGTCCCTTGGGTGCATTACACTTCAGGTTGCCTTTGGCGATGTTAATAATTACCGTCAAGAGCGCATGACCTTTGAGGTGGTCCCCTTCAAGAGCGTATACCACGTCATATTCGGCCGCGACATATTCCACATGTTCATGGCCAAGCCATGCTTCGTGTACAACAAACTCAAGATACCCAGACCAAACGGTGTCATCACCATATCTGGAAGCTTTACCAAGGCAAGGAACTGCGAGATCAATGAAGTAGCCGTTGCGGAAGCTGTCCTCTACAGCAAAGAATTCAAAGAGATCTAGAGCAAGGTCGATGACTCAGAGATGCCCTCGTCGAAGAAGCAGATCTCCGACTTCTCTCCTGCGTTCAAGGCCGCCATCGAGACCAAGCCGGTGGAACTTGTGGTAGGCGATGCCTCCAAGGTCACCGCCATTGGGACGAACCTGGATCCCAAATAGGAAAGCGCACTCGTCGAGTTCCTCCGTGAGAACAGGGACATCTTTGCCTGAAAACCTACCGACATGAAAGGTGTACCTAGGGAACTTACCGAGCACAGCTTAAACATTGATCCAAAGTCCAAACCAGTGAAACAACCTCTACGACGCTTTGGAGATGAGAAGAGACGCGCCATTGGCAAAGAGATAGCTAGGTTACTTAAGGCTAGATTTATCCGAGAAGTCCTTCACACCCAATGGGTGTCCAATCCTGTACTTGTCCCCAAAAAGGGAACCAATGAATTAAGAATGTGCGTTGATTACACCATATTGAATAAAGCATGTCCCAAATATCCGTTTGCTTTGCCTCGTATTAACCAAGTCATTGACTCGACGGCTGGCTCGGAACTTTTGTGTTTCCTCGATGCATACTCAGGATACCACCAGATCAAGATGAGGAAGTCGGACCAATTGGCCACTTTGTTCACTACCCCATACGGCACGTTTTGCTATGTTACGATGCCCTTTGGGCTGAAAAATGCAGGCGCTACGTACCAGCGGACAATGCAGCGTTACCTTCACGACCAAATTGGTCGGAACATTCATGCCTATGTGGATGATATCGCGGTGATGTCTAAAAAGTCAAATGACTTAATCTCCGACTTAAAAGAAACCTTTGATAATCTCCGGAAATACAACATGATGCTTAACCCAAAGAAGTGCGTCTTCGGGGTTCTAGCCAGCGAATTGTTGGGTTTCATCGTTTCCCAACACGGAATCGCAGTTAACCCGGAGAAAATCAAGGCTATCTTAAACACAAACCGTCCGACATGCCTAAAGGACATTCAACGACTAACAGGTTGTATTGCAGTAGTTAGTCGGTTCGTCAGCCGACTTGGAGAGAAGGCTCTGCCGCTGTACAAGTTGCTGAAGAAGGCGGACAAATTCACGTGGACGAACGAAGCAGACGCGGCATTGAAGCAGCTCAAGGAGATTCTTTCCTTAGCACCCATAATTGCAGCGCCTGAGCCTGGCGAGCCCCTGTTAATTTACATGGCGGCAACCAACCGGGTAATCAGCATCGTCGTCGTGGTAGAACGGAAGGAACCAGGCTATGAGCATGGAGTTCAACGACCAGTTTACTATGTAAGAGAGGTCTTGACGGAGTCCAACCAGCGTTACCCGCACTACCAGAAGATAGCTTATGGAGTATTCCTTGCTTCTCAGAAGTTGAGGCACGACTTTCAGGAGCACCCAATCACAGTGGTGAGCAAGACCCCACTGTCTGACATAATCAACAACAACGACGCCACGGGAAGGGTCGCGAAGTGGGGCATTGAACTTGCCGCCTTCGAGATCACTTACAAGAGACGCGACGCTATTAAGTCACAAGCCTTGGCGGATTTTGTTGCAGATTGGACGGAGATGCCAGATGCTACTCCGTTTTCGGAACCAGAGTACTGGGTGATGCACTTTAAAGGATCAAAGCTGCTCAACGGCTCGGGGCTGGTGTATTGCTACAGTCACCAACAGGAGACAAGCTACACTACGTTCTGCAGATCCACTTCAAGGCTACAAACAACATGACAGAGTATGAAGAACTCATTCACGGACTGCGTGTAGCCAAGGATATTGGTATCAAGCGCATAGTTTGCTGTGGAGATTCCGACTTGGTTGCCTAGCAGGTGGCTGGCACCTGGAATGCGCGGAACCCTATGATGGCGGCATATCGAGACAAAGTGGACGAGATAGCCAAGAGCTTCTTGGGCTACGAAGTCAAGTATGTACCTAGGGAGCAAAACGAGGTGGCTGATCTGCTGTCTAAGCTTGGATCAGGGCGCAAACGAATTCCGCCAGGAGTTTTCCTAGAGCAGTTGTACACACCATCTGTGAAGGGAGCCGGCATCGACAACCCGGATAGAGCTGACTCTTTCGTCAACATGGTGACAAAGGACCCTCCGTCTTGGACAAAACCGTTCATGGAATATCTCGAACACGGAACTTTGCCCAACGACGAGGTCGAAAGACGGCAAATAGTACGACGAGCAAAGGGTTATACCATAATCAATGGACAACTCTACAAAAGGAGCACTACTGGTGTATACCTAAAGTGTGTTTCCTAGCTAGAAGGTATGGAAATCCTACGCGGAATCCATCTCGGAGAATGCGGGCATCATGCCACTCCTCGATCGTTGGTCGTGAAAGCCATCCGGCAAGGATTCTACTGGCTGACCGTGAAGGCAGACGCCGACAAGCTGGTTGAGACATGCATGGGATGCCAGTATTATGCCCGACAACCACATGTTCCTCCTGAAGAATTGCAAACAATACCAATAACTTGGCCGTTCGTAGTCTGGGGGCTAGACATGGTGGGACCGTTACAGATGGCACCATGTGGGTTTACGCACCTGCTAGTAGCAGTTGATAAATTCACTAAATGGATAGAAGCTAAACCCATTAGAAAGCTTGATGGGGCAACTGCCCTCAGGTTTGTCCGGGATCTAGTGGTGAGATTTGGTCTCCCACATAGCATTATCACCGACAACGGCAACAATTTGTCACTTGGAGAAGTCGAGGCTTATTGTTGGGAGAAAGGCATCCAACTTGACCTTGCATCTGTGGCACACCCACAATCCAACTGTCAGGTTGAGCGAGCCAATGGATTAATTCTGCAGGGAATCAAGCCACGTCTTGAGGCACCACTACATAGAGAAGCTAGAGCCTGGGCGGAAGAATTGCCATTTGTGCTATGGAGTTTACGAACTACACCCAACAAATCCACCGGATACACCCCTTACTTCATGGTATATGGAGCAGAAGCCATCCTGCCTTCCGACATCCTTCGCAATGCACCAAGAGTTGCCGCCTACGACGAAGATGATGCTAAAGAATCTAGACGCCTAGATGTGGACCTTCTCGAGGAGGAGCGCGTTTTGGCATGCCAAAGATCCGTCATCTACCAGCAGAAGCTACATAGCTACCATAGTCGCCGCGTTTGGCATCGCTCGTTTAAAGAGGGGGATTTGGTGCTCCGACTTAAGCAGAAGAAGTCACACAAATTATCCCCGCCATGGGAAGGACCGTTCATCATAAGCAAGGATCTACTCAATGGGTCTTACTACCTCGTTGACAATTGTGAATTGAAGGATAGACCCAACGAGGATCATAAGCGTAAGCGATGTGACCCGGATGATGACTACCCGGAGCTTGATCGGCCATGGAACATAGCACAGCTACGTACTTTTTACACTTAGCATTTTTTATCTAATTGTGTACCTCTTATATGATCAATAAAATAAAGCTCTCTGGTTCACTCATATTTCTGAATCTTTTACCTCCTTTAGTGTTCATTTTTGGATCATGTAAAACCTTTATGCACAAGTTTTGCGATTACACTTGTGAAAATTCCGCCTACGGGCATTAGCTTAAGTTTTCTGGTCTACACGTTCTTTGTCGTTTTTATGTGGATTCTGGAGTAGTGACTTTTGGCACTTCTGGTGATTTTGTGCTTAGGTTATTGACGGTTCCATTGGGAATCATCACCTCAGCGCATGGTTCTAACAACGAGTCTTCCGACTCACGAAAAGTCAAGCATAAGAACCAAAGTAATGGATAAGCCAGCACTTGCTTAAAAAATATATACATGCTGGAAACTAATTCTTATGTAGCGGGACATGCAACATTGTTTCCGCCTTAAGTTACATCAATAAGTTTTTTCCGCATACGCACCAAAGGTGAAACAAATATTACAAAGTTGTTCTTCATTCCTTTGGCGCAGGTGACTTAGAAGCAGCTCCATCACCAGCTGGAGAACCACCCTCGAAGTCGGCGGTGTGAAGAGACTCGGAGGAGCTTTGGTTGCCGCCATCGATGGTGTTCATCGGCACGAAGACGTTGATGTCGACCAACTCGGCAACTCTGGTGTCATAACCCGCTCGCGACGACAAGATGGATTCATGGTTAATCTCTTTGCCATCGTCGTCTACGTCAGGAATGCCAGAGGTCACTGTGTCGATGTCGGCATCTTCGTAGTGTGCCTTCGCCATTGACAGCGCCATCCTTGCGCCAGCCCGTGCACATGAAGATTTCTAGCTTGTGATACGCTCGGGGGCTCGGCGCAAGATCTCCGAGTACTTTGCTATTTAGTCTGATGCCTTGATGTTGATCTGGAGGAGCTTGGCGATATCCTTAGCTTGCGTGATGGCGGTGTTGATGAAGTTGCCGGCAAGAACCATGCATTCTTTGGCTATAGGAGGTGATCGGGTTAAACCCATAGGAGCTACAAATTCCGACAAGGAACACATGAGTTCAACAATTCAGAGTACCCACACTACAGAAATCCAAGACGGAGAAAACTTACTAAAGTTGCTAGCCTCAGCTTGCCAGAGGGTGTACACCAAGGATTCTTTCTCTTGTTGGAGGAGTTTATACGCCTCACTATGGCGTTGATTCTGCTCATCGACAGCTTTCTTCTGATCTCTTAAGATAGAGATCTCCTCCTTCAAGCAATTGATTTCCTTGGTGGCGGAGTCCTGCAGGACCTTCATTGACTCCTCATGCATTTTCAGCATGTCCTTTCTCTCTTGCTGAAGAATTTTGGTTTCACTATCCAGCTCTTGAATGTGCTTGGATTGCTCGACAATATTATTGGCCTTGGCGATGGTTTCTGCAAGTCGGAGAAAGCAAAGTACACAGTGAGTACTTGGAGAATATGGGCACAAAACCAAGTCGGAATGCGAAAAAGAAAACAGACTCTTGCTCTTGGTGATCTGTTCCTTCAAGAAGGCAATTTTACCCTTTTCAGCTTCCAAGTCTGCGCGCATCTTCTGGTACTTGTCATTGGCCATGCCCCTCCGAGCATTCTCGTTCTATGGAAAAAAGGAAAAAGTTAAACATTGTTTGGTCTGCTTGGAGCATCTAGCCGGAAATTTTCCACCTAGACGCTCGGGGGTTACAACGAGAGTTTTTAACTTAGCAATATGCTTAGCTTTTCTTTAAGCATCTAGTCGGAACTAATTCAGTTCTCGATTAGAAGCTTGGGGGCTGCAGTATAAAGTTTTTTACTCGGCAATATGCTTAGATTTTCTTTAAGCATCTAGTCAGAACTAATTCAGTTACAACTAGAGGCTTGGGGGCTACAATATCGAAATTTATAAACACTGCGTATGCTACTCTTAAAGCATCTAGTCAGAATATTTCATTCCACCTATATGTTGGGGGCTACAATGAGAGGTTTTCTAACTTAGTCACTCTTAGAGCATATAGATGCAAAGACCTATGGTTTTCCGTCTACATCCTCGGGGGCTACAGTGGGATACTCATATGAAATACAGAAGACAAATAAAAATTACAAGTGCAATGATCTTGAGGTTTGTAGCGCTCTCGGCCAATAGCTTGCCAAAGGATTCGCTGTTTCCTTGCAAGATCTCTGCTTGTCAGAGGAGCTCCTCTAGACCGCACGTCGCAGATGTCGGTGCCGCACCAGGAACCATAGCAGTGCTACCCGGTGTAAGTACCAGATAGACTATCTTTGGATAGGCTATGGATTTCTTGGGTGTGAGCCTTCGCTTCCACCACCGCCTTACCACCACTGATGGCATCCTTAGCCAGATCTTCAGCCATTTGGTGGGCGACACTCTCCTGCGTCGCCTGCTCGTCGACGACAACAACCTCGGTAGAGCCACCTGAGTCCACTTCCATGACGGAAGGGCCAGATGCCTCCTTAGCCTGTGAGCTTGTCGGGGCAGACGAAGGCTTGACGAAGGGAGTGGCAGGGGCGATGGCGGGAGATGTGTCGTGATGCAGCATGTCCTTGATGGTTCTAGAAGCCCCCAATTTGGAGGTCTTCTTCAGGCTGGTCATGGCTTTCTTCCTGAAACATGCAAAATGCATAAGTACAGGAGCAAGACAGATGAATAGACAATGTTGGAGAGAAATAAGCTTACACAAGTGGGGGTGCTTTGGCAAAGGGGATCCCGGTAACTTTTCTCTTCTCCGCCTCCAGGGCGGCGGTAGTCTTCTTGGAGGCTCCACCCTCCGTCTTCTTCTTCTTGCCTCCGTCGGCAGCGTCAGAGGTGGAGCTCTTCCGCTTTCGCGCCAATGGAGCATCGTTGTTGGACACGATCGTGACTTCCTTCATCTTTGGATCGTAGATTTGGGCAGCCATGTTGTCCTCCTCTAGATCGCTAAGCTGTTAAGTGAGAAGTCACCGTGTTAGATGAGATGACATTTGCAAGACGGAAGAACTGGAGTATATATCATACACGGAAAACAAATAACTACCTTTGGGCACTTGCCGTCTACGAACATGTCGTAGGTGATGGTGAAGCCATGCTTCTTTTCCTTCACCTTGACGATGTCCTTGAGGTGGAGCTTGACGGAATCACTCGAGAAGTTGCCCACGGAGATGCGGAGGCTATCCCTTCTATCGCTGGTATACTCGTGCATGAGCTTCACGCGGTGCTGCAGAGGTTGGATTCGCCTGATGAACCAGCACATGGCTAGGTCCAAGCCGGTCAAACCCGTCTCTACGAACCATTCTGTCCGCCTTATGGCGCAGGAAGCATCGAGGTCGGAAGGAAGGGAAGCCTGGGATCTCCATGACGAGGCTTCGGTGGTGGCTCCGTCAACAAAGTCTGGGTACGTTACTTGTCAGCCAGCCAGAGGGATATCTGGGCTGCCAGTTTTTGCAGGACTCGTGACCGCCGATGTCGGGGAACTGCCGGCCAGGACGGATCTTGAAGCTTATGGTGCCTCAATTCCTAAGTTCTTCCTTACTGGATCCGGCTTCACGTTTTACGGTGAAGAAGTGCACGAAGAGATCTAGCCTAGGCTTTATCCCTAAATAACCCTCACAGAGCGCCGCATAGTTGCTAAGCGCTAAGATACTATTGGGAGCAAGGTTTTGGGGCTGGACTCTGTAGTGGTTCAATACGGAGAGGAAGAAGTTGGAGATGGGCAGGGAGACGCCGCGTACTAGTTAGGCTTTGAGGTACACTTTTTCTCCGGCTTGGGGAGAAGGTGTCACCTCGCCGGCGCCGCTTGCCAAAGTAGTCCCTCCGTCAGGAGGTAGCCTCGGCGCCAAAGACCGGATGTCGCGGTTCGTGATATCTAAACCACGCCAGTCGCCCTTGTGAGAATCGAGCTCCTCCTCCAACGGCTCCAGCACCGCTGGATTATGGTCGCCGCCGGTGGACTCAATCACCGCCGAGGCGGGGATGACCAAGCCCTCTGGGGGCACGACGATAGAGATCGCTGGCTTCGCCGTGGCTTCGTTCGGCACTGCCATGGAAGGGGAAGTGCTGCTGCTAGCCATGGAGTGGGTTTGAAGGTGACTGGTGCGGATTGGGGCTAAGGTTTTTCGCGAGTTCGCGCCGAGAGCTTGAGGAGGCACGCGCTGGAGGAAGAAGACGATGCGGGGAGAGAATGAGGTGAAAAGTAAAAAGTTCACCGTAGTTACTATTTATCATCTCTAGCATCAAGATTCGTGCAGCTTAATCGGACGGTTGCCGCGTAGACGACGTGTTCGCGAACGTGCGCGGAAACTTCACCACGTCTCCAACCGTCGCCGCCAACGGTTCGTATCGCTCGTGCGGGGAAATCGGACATGATTGCGTTCTCTGCATGTGTGATTTACGAGGCGTCGCTGACCTATGTCTACGTCGCCCTAGCTGACATAGGCAGATGAGCCGTCACATCAGAAGATTCCGGCATGGACGGATCCAGTCCAGCTACGGAAGAGTACGATGGAAGATTCAGCATTTCTCCGACTTACGTGTTGAAGACGGAGAAAACCTTGCAGGGTTCTTTGGGAGGACTACAAGATATTGCTTGACGATTTGCCTACATCCATCTAGACGGAGCATTCCACATGAAGAGGCAAGACGGCGCAAGATCTCGGAGTTCTCCGGGGGCTACAGTTGGGGATATGCTGTATGGGTATCCTCATAGCATGTCTCCTATCCGGATAACCCGGGTGGCCCACAGTTGGTAGCTAGCCCATAGCCTGCTAGGCGGCCAAGTTAGATGGATCCAGAAGGGAGGCCCATGCCGGATAAAGGAAGGCTACGGTTGGAGTCACCGATGTACCCGGAGCCTTGGAGTGCAAGATACACAAGACTAGTAATAGACGGTGTAGGACTCTGTAACCTGTCTGGCTAGGACTTTTCCCTGTAACCCTAGGACGTGACGACTATATAAGTTGGGCCTATGGGAGTCTTTAGGGCACAATCTCAGACAATCAAGTAGAGATTAGCACACACCTCGCACAGCGAACCAATCCCTGTAACTCGGTGTATTGCCCTTATAGTGATTTATAGCAGGAGTAGGATTCCGCCACCGTCGTGGGATCTGAACCTGGGTAAGCTATGTTACCTCGTACCCGTCAACCATCCGCCTTCCCCCACGTCTCTAAACATGCACTATGAGGACCCCTCCATGGTGTACTCGTTGGCAATACCGCGACACCAGCAATAGTCTTGTTTGATTCTGGAGCATCGCATACATTCATATCACAAGATTTTGTGCAAATGCATGATATCACCTTTGAAGCTATGGCCTCTCCTCTAGAGATTAGAACTCCTGGGTCTCGTTGGCATACCATCTGGGTTACTCATGGGGTTGAGATAGATATAGCATATCAGAAGTTTCCCACTTCCCTCATTGCACTCAAGTCAAGTGGCATTAATTTCATTCTAGGCATGGACTGGTTAACCAAGTATCAAGACTTCATTAACTGTGCACCTAGAACAGTTACTGTGACCTCTACTGCTGGCATAACTGTCAAGTATTGTACTGATGGTTCAAAGTCTCCGTCAGCAGTCCTTAAACCCTTCTCGGAGTTATATGCCATGGATGTCCTACCTACTCTCGAGGTCCAAGATGTCCATGTAGTCTGTGATTTCCCGGATGTCTTTCCTGAAGAGTTGCCTGGCATGCCACCTGATCGAAGTGTGGAGTTTGTCATAGATCTAGTTCCTGGAACTGTTCCTATCTCCAAAAGACCTTACCGCATGCCTCCTCATGAGTTAGTTGAGTTGAAGAAGCAACTGGAAGAGTTAGAAGGCCTAGGCTACATCCAACATAGCACATCCTCGTGGGGTTGCCCTACCATCTTTGTCAAGAAGCGGGATACAAATATTCCAAGATTGGTGGTTTATTACCGTCCACTCAACACGGTGACAATCAAGAATAAGTACCCACTTCCCCGGATAAATGACCGCTTTGATCAATTAAGTGGTGCCACCGTCTTCTCCAAAATGGATTAAGATCAAGGTATCATCAAATCAAGATTAGGAAGGAGGATATCCCAAAGATAACATTCACACCTCGTTTTGGTCTTTACGAATATACAGTGATGTCCTTCGGGTTAACCAATGCCCCTGCCACATTTATGAGGCACATGAACTCTGTCTTCATGGAGTATCTCGACAAGTTCGTCATGGTATACATTGATGACATCCTAATCTATTCCAAGACCGAAGAAGAGCATGTCGGACATCTACGTTTGGTGTTGACTAAACTTCGTGAACATTGGCTCTATGCCAAATACACCAAATGTGAGTTCTGGTTACAAGAGCTCATCTTCCTTGGCCATGTTGTCTCTACAAGTGGTGTTGTTGTCATACCAGATAAGGTTCAGACCATCATGTAATGGAAGTCACCTACTTCAGTCAAGGAACTCCGAAGTTTCCTTGGAATGGCTGGATATTATCGCTGATTCATCGAGAACTTCTCCAAGATAGCCAAGCCTATGACTGATCTTCTTATGAAAGATAAGAAGTTTGAATGGTCAGAAAAGGCAGAAGAAAGCTTCCAAGCCTTGAAAACTAAGCTAACCACTGCTCCTGTGCTTGTCCTTCCAGATACAAGCAAGGATTTCATCATCTATTGTGATGCTTCTCTTCAAGGGCTCGGTTGTGTGTTGATGCAAGATACTCATGTAGTGGCCTATGCTTCTCGGCAGTTGAAGCCACATGAGAACAATTATCCAACCCATGATCTCGAACTCGCTGCTGTTGTTCATGCTCTTAAGCAATGGCGACATTACCTCATCGGTAACCGTTGCGAACTTTACTCAAGTCATCAAATCCTGAAGTATCTCATTAACTAGCCAGATCTGAATCTCAGGCAAATATGATGGTTGGAACTCATCAAAGATTATGATTTGGGTCTCAACTATCAACCCGACAAAGCCAACGTCGTTGCTGATGCGCTAAGTCGGAAGTATTATTGCAACAATCTAATGATTTCACAAGCCCAACCTGATATCTATGAGGAAATCAAGCGTCTTAACCTCGATGTGGTTCCTCGTGGATTCCTTGCTAACCTTGAAATAAAATCTTCTCTGGAGGACCAAATCAAGGAAGCTCAAAAACAAGATGATGAGTTTACCAATATCAAAGAACGTGTTGCAAGTGGTGAAGCCAAATGTTTCTCCATCAATGATCAAGGTATCCTATACTTCAGTAACCGACTAGTGGTTCCAAACAGTCATAAAATCAAAGATCTAATCCTATTAGAAGCCCATGAATCCCCTCTGTCCATTCATCCTAGTGGTACCAAGATGTACCGAGATCTCCGTCAAAGATTCTGGTGGAGTGGAATGAAACCATAAATCGCTCGCTTTGTTGCAGAGTGCGACGTTTGCCGTCATGTGAAGGTTGAACACCAAAGACCCACTGGACTTTTGCAGCCGTTGAAAATTCCTGAGTCGAAATGGGATGAAATTGGTATAGATTTTATCACTGGACTCCCAAGGACACAAGCAGGAAATGATGCCATATGGGTAATAGTTGATCATTTATCCAAAGTTGCTCATTTCCTTCCGGTTCGAGAAACTATCCGTGCTAGTCAAATGGCTGACCTATACATCTCTCAGATCATTGTTCTTCATGGTGTTCACAAGAAGATCATCTCTGATCGTGGAAGTTTGTTTACTTCCAAATTCTGGCAAAGTTTCCAAGAAGCAACGAGAACTCATGTATCCTTCAGCACAACTTATCATCCTAAAACCGGTGGTCAAACCGAAAGAGTAAATCAAATTCTGGAAGACATGCTCAAAGCGTGTGTCATATCCTTTGGAAAGAACAGGGAGAAATGTCTTCCTTTCGCGGAGTTCTCTTACAACAACAGTTTTCAATCCAGTTTGGGCATGGCACCTTTCCAATTCCTGTATGGGAGAACATGTCGAACACTGCTGAACTGGACAGAAACCGGTGAAATACAATTCTTTGGTTCGGACATGATCCAAGAAGCAGAAGATCAAGTTCGCATAATTCGTGAGCGTTTGAAGGCCGCTCAATCTCGTCAAAAGACCAACTACGATCGTCATCATCTTGATGTTCATTATGATGTTGGTGATCAAGTTTATCTTCGGGTCATTCCTATGAAGGGTGTCCATCGATTTGGTATCAAAGGCAAATTGGCTCCTCGCTACGTTGGTCCCTTTAGCATTCTCTCCAAGCAGCTTGCCTACGAATTGGATCTACCTTCAACTTTTCCAGAGGTTCATGATGTCTTTCATGTGTCCCAACTTAAGCGTTACTTCAAAGATACCATTCGTGGTGTAGACCATGAAACTTTGGATCTGCAAGATGATCTAACCTACCGAGAATACCCTATTTGTATTCTTGATGAAACCGAGTGCAAGACTCATCGTCAAACCATCAAGTTCCTGAAAGTGTAATGGTCTCATCACTCTGAGTCAGAAGAAACCTAGGAACGCGAAGATTGTCTTCGATCTGAGTACCCTGCCTTCTTTTCTAAAACCTAGGAATCTCGGGACGAGATTCTTGTAAGTGGGGTAGAGCTGTATCATACCACCTTTTGTGTAATATTAATAAAGACATGTTTGAGCATTGCATGCATGCATTACACTTGCACTTTGATTTAATCAACTAAGCACAAACAAAACCCTAATTTCTCTCCCTCTCAAAACCATTCAAATGGTTTCTATATTTTGAAAATTATCAAAACAAATGGATCCCAAAATGGTTTACAAGGGCCCCTGGGCATTTCATATATTGTATAAAAGTCTCTGATATTTTTGAATTATTCAAAACAGAAATTGAATTCAAATACAAAAGAGAAATCAGAAAAAGAAAACAGTTTTTTGGAAAAACTAATCCAACCCTGACTCCTACTGGGCTGCAGCCCATCTTTCCTCTCTCTCCCCCGTCGCTCGCACGCGCTATAGAGCAGCCCTGCAGAGGCCCACCTAGGCCCCAAGCATAGCCCGCAGCCGTCCCATACCGCTTTGTCGTTTCTCCGGTAGTCTTCCCCGTCGCCGGATCGAGCGAAGCTACTCGCTGTCGAGCTCCGCCGTGCCGGCGTGCGCCAAGATCCGTGCTGCCTCCCCCGAGCGTCTACAAGACCCCCCTGGCCGCCGCCGACGAACCCTAGGCCCCACTTTCCCCCTCTCTCCCTTATCTCCTCGCCATGGCCGAACCCTAGCTCGTCGGCAACCTCCAGTCCCCGTTGTCTCTGGCCACCCTGCACCGTGCCAAGGCCACCATTAGATGCGCCTCTTCGCCCTCATCCTCCCACTTGAAGCACGCGTGCTGGGACGCCTTCCTCTCGCCGGAATCGACCGGGAAGCATTGTCGGCTATCGTCAGTCACGCTATCGATTCGTCGCTATCCGAGCTTGCCCCGCCTCCCTGACACCACCATCGTGCTCACGATGAGCCGCTGGTGCTCAAGCACCTCTCCATTTCCTCCCTCTCCCCTGTGATGGCCTCCCCACGTGAGCGCGACGCTGCCGTCGCTTGCCGTCGTCGTGCACGCCGCTCCGGTGACCTCCTGCTAGCAGCGCCGCCAGTTTATGGTCGCCTGCATTGCCCTCTGTTGAACGCCCCTAGCCTCGCTTTCTCCCGTGCCCCCAATCGCCAGGACCAATCTTGATCTGAGGAGGAGCTCCATTGCTGATGTCATGCTGACATCTGCATGAAGCAATAAATCTTTTTCTTTTTTAAATTGTTTTGTAAATATTTTCTGGAAATATTATATGACATGTGGGCCCTACTTGTAAGATGTTTAATGTTTTTCATAAATGTTCTCTAAAATTAATAAAAGTCTAACATGTGGGCCCAAGTTGGAAAATATTTCAAAATATTCCAAAAATGAATTAAAATTGGAGAAATTCATAACTAATTCATTTCAAATCAGAAAAATATAAATAATATATCAAACTGTTCAGAAAAAATGATCTCTATCATTTAAAAATGTAAGCATTCATATTTATGCAACTTTGAACCCTAACATATTTAGAGGAACACCGATACCCCCTAAGTACCATGGGTTCGATGGTTTGCCTATTTAGGACATTCCGGAATTCATTTAAATTGATGAGGCATCTAGGGATACTCTATTACTTGTAATATATCATATCATCCATATTGTATGAGCATTGCACATGCCATGTGTTGAATTTTTCTTTTCCTTTTCTGGTGATTGGTTCTTCGAGAATAGGAACCGAACCTGATGCTGAAGTCAACGCCACCGAAGAGCAGTACCGGTCCAACAACGGACAAGGCAAGCGAAGCCCCACTCATACATATGAATCCTATGGTTACAAAGTATTTCATTCTCGCCATATTCATTCGGTTCAACAGTCTTTTATCAGTAGATAGAGTGATCCTATCTGATGCATGTTTCCCTTTGTGAACTATAATACCTGATCCACTGCTCCTAGCATAACTAGGGTTTGGCTTATGAGCATCGCTAGTGCCACTATTCAGTCAAGCTTAGCCATGCTTAGTGGTCCGATGCTGATCGTTCACATGATGCACTAGAGCTGCGAATGAACCTAGTATGGTAATATGATGTGATGTGATCAGACATGGATAATAAACATGCTAAGGCTTGTATGGGAGGTCACGTGGGTTGTGGTTTTTGTAGTCCCATACTTTCCACCCTTAGGACCCGATGTTCTCGCCTCTTGAACCAAGACGAGCATACAACCACACGGGGGCCTGGAAACCCCCTCGACCAACTAACTTGCCTAGTAGATTCCATGAGTCACATGTTCGGGCTTTCCATTCGACATATGCATCTTGGTTGTTCTTGGGTGGAGGTGAAGGAGGTGCATTCATACAGGTGGGTAAGCGTGGTAGGGAATGGGAGATGCCCAGCATCCGTAATCTCAAACCTGCTCACATCTCTAGGGACCGACTTCGGGACTCGACCTGTTACAGCGGCATCTCCTTAGTGTGTGACTCATGGTCTCGGCGAAAGCAAGGTAAAGGTCGTGGTCAACCACTCTCTGTCAGCCTTCCAAGGAAGAGGGCTAATAATTTGGCATTAAGAATTGGTTGGTACGTGTGGCTAAAGTTGTGCACCCCTGCAGGGTATTAATCTTTTCGAAAAGCCGTATCCATGGTTATGGACGAATTGGGAACGGATTCTGTGATCATAGAAAACTATAACCGAATGATAAAACTTGGCCAACTAATGTGAGATCCGGAATACTTACTCGGGGTTGTTTGAGGGGGTAGTCCAGGAAGAGAGGTTCAGTTGATAATGGTTCTCGGTGGATATCGAAGATGACTTTGAAGAGCTAGAGTTATAGTCTTCTTATCCCTTTTGAAAATGATCTAACTAGACGAGCTTCTTCTCCTTCTTGTTTTGAAAACAAAAGATGGCTTTATGCAAAATAACTCCACTAGCCATAAGTCTTGTGGAGTACACCATGTACTCAGCCTTGCTTCGTTGATGTTTTTCTACAGATGAAGCTACTCCAACTGAAGGTGGTTTCTACGTCGAAGTCGACGAGTAGTTGGGGTTCCCGGGAAGCAGCGTAGGATCTATGGAAGGGTCGCTACTTCTATTTATGGCCTCTTAGGCCCTTTGCTATGTTTGTTGTTTAGAACAACTTGTTTGCTTCCGTTGTTTGATGTAATTATGGGTCTGTGACCCCTGGCTTGTATGACTGGTTTGTAACTCTCTTAAGAGTTTACCTTATTAATGTATGGTTTGTATGTTCTGTAATGTTACCGATCATTCCCTGCACGCTTCGGAATTTAGGTTAGGCTTATGTCAGATAAAGATCTGGTATTTGTCTATCCCTGATCCCGGGTCATGACAATAGGTGTCAGGTTGTGTGAGCTTGCATGCTTGTTCTATTCTTAGAAACTTTATTTTGATGCATGTGTTGCTCTCTAGCAAGTTCCTATAGTAGTTTCTCATCATTTTTCAACTTGGAAATCACCTGGTTTGATGTTTGTCTAAAAAATTCAGAAAGGAAGATTAGTGCATACCCACTGAATCAATATGATTTGATGGTGTCTGAGCCAATGAAGGTCCATCGCGAGGAAGGAGTCTTTCCTACCATTTACCCATGCACTGAATTTAAGAGAGTTGCGGGAATCTTCCAGGATTTCCAAACTATATGATTACTAATGCAGTGTTGGAACACTTTGTTGAAGGAGAACCAATTCAATATGTCAAACTAACCATGGCTGTGGTGCAGGAATTCAGGTTCATTTGGTCCCCGACTAATCCCATGGTCCATTATAAAATCTATAATGTGGCTGTCAACTTGCCTTTTGCTGATTTCTGTGCATCCATTAGAGTGCCCCAGTGGGGATCTTGTGAGAAGATCAAGGAGAGGCCCAAGTTACTTATGGACTTATATGCTGAGGTTTGCCAAGGTTTATACTTCTCAAAGGAAAGTGGTAAAATTCGGAACATTCAGTTTCCATCCATTAGATATTTTGCCTATTTCATTACCAAGCGCGTTCTTGCTAGAAAGATTGCTAGAAAGTTATATTCATTTCATCTAGCTTTTATCACAGTTGCTTTGAAAAGGGATATATCTTATAACCTGGGTGCTTTGATAGCTTACCGTCTTACCACTAACCGCGAGATGGGTGGAATTTGTGGAGGTCTCGTCGCCTCTAGGTTGCTAGATTTCCATGGTTTAGAGCCTCACCATTGAGATTATCAGTTCCCCATAGAGAGGCTTGATCTCAATTCCATGATTCATCATAGTTTTATTTCTGCATGGGCTACTGAGAGAACTTTACCTACGAATTTTTCTTTACCAAGCGTGGTTGGAGAGGGGGTAGGACTGAGAAAGTAATTTATTTGCCTGCACCTGCTTTGTTCAATTGTGATAATAGGCAAGGATGGTCACTTATGGAGGAGGAGTTTGATGCTTATAAGGCAGAGCTCTCCCAGCAAGAGGAGAATGTTGGAGAGGATGCCGAAGATGATTTGGTTCAGCCCTCCAACTTGGGAGAGTCTTCATACCAGCGGCCTTCTTATGATTGGGGTGCGTCTTCTTCTTCATCGCAAGCGCCGGACTATGATCATTCCTATGATGACCCACCATCTTGGGGTTACTACCCGTGCTATTGAGCCCCGCTTAGGCCAAAAGCGTAAGCTTGGAGGGAGGTATACCGACATGACACTCATCTATATATCATGTTTTGTCGGTTCTTTGTATATCCATTGTTTCGCTTTCTTTTTAGTTTTTGTTTCTAATTTCTTAAAACACAAAAATACCAAAAATATTTTTCGTTGTTTCTCTTGGTTTGTTTCTTTTATTTTTAGCTTTGGTTTGCCTCAAAGAAAAATACAAAAATATTCTGCTTTGTTTTGCTTTGTTTGCTTCTTGTTTGATTTGCTTTTTCTTTGTTTGGTTTTTCTTTGTTTGCTTGTTTCTTCAAAAAACGAAAACACCAAAAAAATTTGTTGTTCTTCTTTGGTTTTGTGAGTTCTTTGCAGGGTTCAGCCGTCCTCAGTGGATTTTGGTTTCATGTTATTATTCAAGTCACACAAGTGAAGGGCAATAATGAAGATTAAGACAAATTTAGGTGTGGTAAGAGGCTGGTAACGAACTCTACTTGTTTCATTTTTGTATAAATACTCATCATTGTGAGCCTACTTAGCCTGTTCGTGTAAGGTGTATGTAATTATGGATGCTTAGTAGTTCTTGCTTGCTTGTGATTAGATCAATCTTGCTAATAGTTTTTAGCATGTCATATGAGTGTTTGCTTGCATTGTTTTATTCATATCTTGGTATGATATTGTGGTATCATCCTCTGAATGTTCATGTGAATCGACTTCGCACATGCTCATGCATGCATATGGCTGAACAATAGTCAGTAAGCCTCGATGATTTATTTTGCCTCAGAGTTCTTGTATCACTTTCATGCCATAATTAGTCCTGTTGCAAGCATGATTATGACAGTTATTGCTCTCTCGTTTGTCCCTCCCTCTCTATTGCTAGCCTTCATTTGCACTGAGTATGAGCTCTACTTGTGCACCCAACTCCCCAAAACCAATATTGCCAATAGTGTCCACCATACCTACCTATTAGCATCATTTGCTATTTCAGTGCATATTCAATATGCCTTGTTTTCTTCCAAATAAAATGATTGTCTGTTTTGAGAAAATAAGTTAGTAAAGCTTGCACTTAATAATCCCGAACCATTGTGACATGTCCATGAAAGTTATATGCTTGCAAATTATAGGCTGGGAGTTAGCAGAACTGTGTTGTCACGGGGAACGGTTTCAACACTTTTTGGATATTTATCCAGTAGATATCATGCTCTTTTGTTTGCGGATGTCGTCGATGTGAAATAAAAGGGGAGCTTGTAAGTCCATGGAGTTATATACATTGTGTTAGAGAAACGCCTGGGCCGCTAGCCTAAGCCATGCCTAATCATGGTGGAAACTTGCAGCACCACCATAATGAGCAATCTGTGAAGCATCCTCAATAAAAATCTATGCACATAGTAAATAAAAAGATTGCTGAGATGCTCATTGTCTTCTTGCCTTGTCATTTTGATTATGGGATAGCTCATGTATCATGTGCAAGGGGCCTCGTTGGCGGTTCTCTATGATATGTATGTATTTACGATGACAAGAACTTACCGGTAACCATAGTTGAGTAGCATGCGGAGCGGCCCTCGTACTCAAGGGACATGGGATTTCCAGTTTATTGTCTGTCAAGCATATGATTCTGAGTGGACCTCACTTTCACCTTAACCATATAAAGATGCCTATGATAGGGGCAATGAGAGCTCAAAGCTAATGAGTACCTTACTTTCAGCATTTGGAAGCCTTTCAAACTTCAAAACCTTTTCATTTCCTTGTTGAGTCACCACCTATTCTATGAGAACCTTCTTGAGAGCATAGTTGTCATTCTTGTGTTTGTTTCAAAACTTGGTTAATTATGTCATGACTTTGATGCTTGTATCTCTGATATCTTTATCTCTAGTCTTCACTTGAACTTCAGAGGTGTCTTGATGACATGGTTATACCCTACAGGTACATGATCTCAGCATATCTGGTCCAGCCCAAGGAAGGCCCACGGCAGATGTACGCCGGCCCATGAAGATTTTCGGGTGCCAAGGCCCAGGACGCCTTCGGATCCTTGGAGAGAAAGACTAGAGTAGATAGGAAATTCAAAGGGGTAAAACCCTAGAACTTGTAACCGACTAGGTCTATGCCCGGGACCTGCCTGAGACTATATAAAGGCTAGGAGGGTACGACCTAGAGCTCTCTCATACTCTCGCATACACGCCTCCATGCCAGATTGCATCTGCGCACCCCTGTAACCTTCGGTTCCGCCATAATCAAGAGCAGACAAGCAGGAGTAGGGTTTTCCCTCCGGGGGCCTAAACCTGGGTAAACCTTGTGTCCCCGTGTTGCTTGTTTGCTAACCGTTCCACGATCTCCAGCATCCCCATCTTCTCCAAAACCCAAGTCCATAACAATGGGCATTGATGAGATCGAACCTCGTCAATTGGCGCCGTCTGTGGGAACTGGGGACGCTGATTGTGCGGTCGTGACGGTCCCAACCCGATCGATCTACAACTCTGCGGTGACGGAGAGTCACCTCCTCTTCGGCGCTTTTGACTTTACCGCCCACTCACCGGCCACCATGAAGGACTTCGAGCCCGTAGGCGACGGACTCGAAATCCTGTTCGGGAGCTTCTGCTTCTAGGTGGGGCAAACCGGCACCCTCTGCCTCCCTGAGCGGGTGCCCCTACCATCAATCAGGCCCGCTTCATGGACCCCACACCCCGTGCTACGCACAACATCATCAACAGATGATTCCTACGACAGCAGCAGCTGCAACTCCGGTCTGTGCGATCCGCTATCGGAGGAAGGGACCTAAGGTTCCGGATCTAAAAGCTGTGGTAGCAGCAGACCAATCTACGAGCGCTACCAATGCGCCGTAGTCATGCTGACGGGGATCAGCAAACACCCAACCCGCCACCCAACTCGAACCCCAACCCGCAAGACAGGAACGACGGGAACAGAAGAAGCCAGTCCCCCCACCCGAAGGGAAAACAACGGCCATGTCATCCGCCTTAGCAAAGAAGGATGGGCCCAGGCACGCAACGCCGTGGCAGGCAACATAGTCCTGCCTGCAGACTCCTCCCGGGATCTGCTGATGGCCTACCACCTGCTCCCGATCGAGGAGCACAAGAAGCAGGTCAAGATGCAGGAGGTGCTTGACAAACGCAAGCAAGCAGCCTCAAAGTCCAGCGCGCGACGAGCCGCGCTCTCCGTCATGGGCATCGGCTCAAGCTCGAACGGCAACCAAGGCAACAAGCACCGCTCTCGGGTGGAGAACATGGACCCCAAGGAGCGCCGGGAGGTGACCCGAACCCTCCACACATCCTTCATGGAGATGGACGCTGACGGCAACGTCATCCCGAAAACGCCGCAGGCTGCGATCATGGTAGCCACTGCGTACCTCGCAGCCCACCCACCTCCAGAGAGGGACCCGAAGAGGGCCATGCACAAGTCCGCACTTACCGGACTCGGACTTGTCGGAGCCGCGCTCCACCAGGAAGCTCCTGCGGAGCTGAAGAACAAATCTCCGGCCAGGCACGACCGTAGCCCCACCCCTTCATCCGAAGAAGAAGAGGAACACGACCTTCATCGAAGAAATAAGAGCTCGCATCATCATAAACGCGACTACGACGCCAGAGACGCGCTCACACAGCACAAAATCGACAAAGCGCGAGCCAAGCGCGCATGCTCGTCTGAATCCGAGATGGACGAAGACGAAGGAGAACTCTGCAGAGCCCGATGCTTCAGCAGATATGTTCGACGAACAAACATGCCACGCAATTTCAAGCTTCCTTCGGATACTCCGAAGTTCGATGGCACGCAAGACCCAAAGGCATGGCTAAGTGATCATCTGTCATCCGTCAAGCTGCACGACGGCAATAAAGAAACCACCATGCAATGCCTTCAGCTGCAGCTGACAGGCGCGGCACGGATCTGGCTTAGCATCCTATCTTCACTGTCCATCCGAAGTTGGGAGGAGCTGTCTTATAGCTTCATCCGAAATTTTAAAGGCACTAGCAAGAGGCTCGCCTCAATCGAAGAGTTGTGAGCCTGCACTCAAAAAACGGGCGAATCCATTCGCTCGTACATATTACGCTGGTCCAACACCAAGAACTCCGCAGCACACATCTCCGAAGAGAGGGCCATCGACGCCTTCAAGGACGGCGTCAAGCGCCAAGACTTCAAGGAGGAACTCGGGCGCGTCAAGCCCAAAATACTCCACCACCTCATGGACATCGCCAACAGGTGGGCCGACGGCGAAGACTCTGTCCACCGGGCACACTCGGAGGAAGAAGACGACTACGGCCGACGACGAGAACGTCGTAGCAAGAGGAGATCGCGCGTCTACGACGATCGCGACGGACCCGACATGGTCGCGGCCGGCTACGCCGACCGCCGCAACGACGCCAACTACAACAGCGGAGGATACCGCGGAGGAAACTTCCGCGACGGGGGATGCCCAGCGCAGTCGTGGCAGCGCCGCGACCGCGATAACGGACCCTCAGCATACGAAAAGATTTCGGGTCCATGCACCATCCACTTCTACATCGACAAGCAGGATGGCAAAAAGAAGGCGAGCCACATGCTCAAGGACTGCCATGAGTTCCAGAAGCTCAGCGAAAGCATGGTGCAGATGAGGCAGCAATCCCCAATTCCTGCGTTCGGAAACGCACCCGCGCCAGGTGAAATAGCACACGGAGCTCCTCCACCACCACCCGTGAGAGGTCCGCACCAACCAGTCGCACCAGCACAGAACAACGCCAGGAACGGATATCCCCCGCCAAAAGGAGCACTGATGATCCAGAAGGGGCGCCCCACGAATAGGGTGCAGAAGAAAATAACTCGCCATATCAACTTGGCCGTAGCAACTCCACCCGCCATCCCTGAGTACCTCAGCGGATCGGAGTCCTGCATCACGTTCCGCCGTTCGGATCACCCTTGCCAGATCCCTCGCCCAGGTCATGCTTCCCTGGTGCTAGAGGCGCAGATCGGAGGTTTCGAGATGAGTCGCGTCTTCATGGACGGCGGCAGCGGCATCAACCTGATGTTCGCAAGCACTCTAGCAGCAATGAGGATCCGCGGTGCAGCACGAACAATCGGACACAACGTTCCACGGCATCGTTCCAGGGAATGGCATATTCCCCCTGGGCAAAATATGGCTCGACGTCATCTTCGGCACGCCGGACAACTTCCGACTGGAACGGCTCGAATTCGAAGTGGTGGACTGGCCATCACAGTATCACGCCATCCTCGGGCGTGTAGCATTCGCAAGGTTCTTGGCTGTCCCACACTATGCATATCTGCTACTCAAGATGCCAGGGCCGAAGGGCGTCATCACAATCCACGGGAGCTTCACCCGATCGGACCAATGCGATAGAGATTTCAACAGAATCTCCCAATCATTTGGCATGCAGGAGGAACTCGTAAGGCTCCGCGAGGTGACGGACAATGGGGCACCCCCAGTCGCACGACAAAACGCACCTGACATGTCCTTCGACTCCACCGTCAACACAAAGAAGGTGCAAGTCCATCCGACGGATGCCTCCAAGACGGCGCTGATCGCCAACGACCTCAGCCCCGCATAGGAAGGCGCGCTCGTCGAATTCCTCCGTGAGCGCTGGGAAATCTTCGCCGGGTTTCCTGCGGACATGCCAGGAGTTCCTAGGGAATTCGCCGAGCACGCACTCAACGTTTTTCCAGACACCAAGCCCGTCAAGCAGTCCATCCGGAGACTGTCCGAGCCACGGGCCGAAGCTATCGGCAAAGAAATAAACAGACTACTTGCCGCAGACTTCATCAGGGAAATCAAAGAAAGCGAGTGGCTTGCAAATACAGTGATGGTCCCAAAGAAGGACACGGACATCCTGCGGATGTGCGTGGATTTCACGTCGCTAAACAAGCACTGCCCAAAGGACCACTTCCCTCTTCCTCGGATCGATCAGATCATCGATTCGACTGCAGGTTGCAAGAAACTCTCCTTCCTCGATGCCTACTCAGGCTAAAACCAGATTCGACTCAAGGTCGAAGATCAGGAGAAAACGACGTTTATCACACCGTTCGGAGTGTTCTGCTACAACACAATGCCCTTCGGGCTAAAGAATGCAGGTGCCACGTACCAGTGATGCATGCAGGCATGCCTCAAGGACCAGATCGGTCGCAACGTTCAAGTCTATGTCGACGATATAGTCATCAAAACCAGGGAGGCAAGGACACTTATCGACGATCTCCGCGAGACGTTCGACAATCTCGATCGCTACATGATCAAACTCAATCCCGAAAAGTGCGCCTTCGGCGTCCCATCGGGTCAGCTACTTGGGTACTTCATCTCTCAGCGAGGGATCGAGGCGAACCCGAAGAAAATCAGGGCCATCATGGCGATGGAGAAGCCGAAAAACCTCAAGGGTGTCCAGCAGCTCACAGGGCGAATAGCGGCGTTGAGCAGATTCATCAGCCGCATGGGCGAGAAGGCCCTTCCATTCTACCAGCTGCTACGCAAGGCAGATAAATTCGAGTGGACGCCCGAAGCCGACGATGCGTTCGAAAGCCTCAAACGGCTACTCTCCACCTCGCCCGTCCTGGTCACGCCAAAGGAGCGCGAGCCTCTGCTGCTGTACATAGCAGCCACACACCAGGTGGTCAGCACCGTGCTAGTGGTCGAACGACCCGAAGAGGGCAAGACCCACGGGGTCCAACGCCCAATCTACTACCTCAGCGTAATCGACCAACAAAACAGAGGTACCCTCACTACCAGAAACTCGCCTACGGCATGTTCATGACGGCTCGACGGCTGAGCCATTACTTCCAGGAACACCAGGTGATGGTCGTCAACGAGGCACCCCTGAACAGCATCCTGAATAATCCAGAGGCCACAGGACGTGTGGCCCTGCGGGGCATCGAGCTGTCACCCCTAGACATCGTCTACGAGAAGCGACTCGCAATCAAATCTCAAGTCCTCCCGGACTTCCTTGTACATTGGATGGAGCTGCAGCTGCCAGACACCCCAGACATGTCGCAGTCATGGACGATGCACTTCGAGGGCTCCAAGCGTGAAGCTGAAGCAGGAGCCGGGGTCATACTGACCTCCCCGCAGGGCGACCAGATGAAGTACGTCCTCCGGATGAAATTCCGAGCTTCCAACAACGAGGCCGAATACGAAGCCCTCGTCCACGGCATGACGATGGCAAAGATCTGCCGTGCAATGCGCCTGGTCATCTACGATGAATCTAACCTCGTCGTTTAGCAGACGATGAACGAGTGCGAACGCACACGCCAAAAACATGATCGCGTACCGCGCACTCTACAACGCACTCGAAGGAGAATTCGACGGCTGCGAGCTTTGGCACGTTGGAAGAGAAAGCAACGAGGAAGCCGACAGACTCGCCAACATCGGCTCCACCTGGGCAAAGGTGCCACCGGGGGTGTTCCTCGAACAGATCTGTGTGTCATCCATCAAGCGGAAATTCCCCAAGGGATCACCCGAAGAAGCAAAACACTCGGGGGCTACGCTTCCCGAAGGACACGAAGGACCCGAGAAACTGGACACAGAGGTCGCTATGGTCAACCTGATGTAGGTCATGGCAGTCGAAGAAACTTGGACGCGACCATACCTCCAGTTCTTGATAAACGGAGAGCTGCCTGACAGCCCGACAGATGCCCGGCGCATATCTCGTCGGTCAAAAGCCTTCACCATCATCAATGGCGAGTTGTACAAGCGCAGTATTACAGGTGTACTGCAAAGGTGCGTCACCATCAGTGACGGGAAAGCCATCCTCCAAGACATCCACGAGGGCATCTGCGGCCATCATGCAGGCAGCCGCTCCCTTGTCGCCAAAGCTCTACGAGCTGGATTCTACTAGCCAACGGCCATGGGCGATGCAAAGGACATCGTCCGAAGATGCAACGGGTGCCAAAGGTTCGCCAACAAACCGCACGCACCCGGGTCAGAGCTCAGACCCATAACTATAGCCTGGCCCTTTGCTCAATGGGGCCTCGACATGATCGGCAAACTGCCAAAGTCCTCGAAAGGGGGGCATGTTTACCTCCTGGTCGTAGTCGATAAATTCACCAAGTGGGTCGAGGCCATGCCGGTTACCAACCAAAAGGGCAAGACCGCCGTCAAGTTCTTCGAGTCCATTGTCTACAGGTTCGGCGTACCGCACAGCATCATTACCGACAATGGATCGAACTTCATCTCCAAAGAATTCCAAGACTTCTACGAAGGCCTCGGGATCAACATCACATACGCCTTAGTGGCTCACTCGCAAACGAACGGGTAGGTCGAAAAGGCCAACGGCCTAATCTGCGCTGGCATCAAGAAGCGCCTCATGAGCCCACTCGAACGAAAGGCCGGAGCCTGGACGAAAGAGCTGCCATTCGTCCTATGGAGCTTGCGTACTATGCCAAACAGCTCCACCGGCTACACACCGTTCTTCATGGTGCATGGAGCCGAAGCCGTACTACCGGCAATCGCCACCAGGCCCCCGGTAGTCGTAAACTACAAGCCGAATCCACGGCTGCACTCGAAGACGCCGTCGACACACTCGACGAGGCAAGAGACGTAGCAGCAGCTCGATCAGCGATGTACCAGTAGAGTCTCCGCAACTACCACAGCCACCGGCTGCGCCCAAGGTCCTTCGCCGAAGGAGACCTCGTCTTACGACTCAAGCAAGAGCGACCGAAGAAATTCGAGTCACCATGGGAAGGACCCTACATCATCACCGAGGTCATCCCAGGTGGCGCCTATCGCCTCAAGCACGTGGAGTCTAGAGTCGCATACTCCAACCCATGGAACATCGCGTAGTTGCGACGATTCTACCCCCAGCTACCTACCCCTTTACTTTCAATAAGGCTTTTCAGCCAAGGCTATTCAGCTGAACAATGTACTTCCTCTATTACGATATAAATAAAGCTAAGTGTCTCGCCCCAAAATTTCGTTTCGCTATTTGCAACTTTACTTTATGCTACAAACGCACTCGGGGGCTCCCCCCACCTCACGATTTCATCGACCGAGAATCACACGTGTACACCTGAGTAGCTGACAACGTCAGGCAAACGAAAAGGACACGTACCCAAACAAAGCACTGCGTGCTCAAACAACAAACAAACCTTTATAACAAAGGGCACAACACGCCCAGTCGAAATATACAAATTTTACATCTATCTCTTTTACAGGTACTACCTATTCTGGAGAATAACTTGAGCACGCTGCTGAAACAAATCTATGACCTGTTCGGCATACTGCCTTACAGCCGCATAATGCGGACGCATATCCCACTCGCCACCATCCGGCCGAGGAGGTGGCCCAGCTGCTACAACAGACAGATCTACATCAGGACGATGCAGCCTAACAAGGGACAACGCAGCCTTCACCCCCTCGACGAGCTGCTGCCTCACCAATTCTTGGACACAGGTCACGCTCCGAAATCTAGACAGAAGGCAGAACAGGGTTGTTAGCATAGCATCCAGGGGAAACATCACATGCCGAACCGACGAGAGCGAAGTCTGCACTTGGCGAAGCACCCGCGATACTTGGTGAACACGATCCTGCACCGTTGCCAGAGCCATGGCACGGTTACGATCCATCCAGAAGAAGCCGCCAGCTTCCATGTCTTGTTGAGTCAAGCAATTGACCCGAACAGCGACACACTCCTTCTCCTCCCTCGGAGCAAGGTTAACACCTGCGACACTCGCACAAAATAAGACGCAAGGCCAGCAGGCGCATCCGAAAAACTGTGCTGCAGCTCGAAACAACGAACAACTTACACTGAAGCTGCTCAGACAGTCGAAGCAGTTCCGCCATCAAGTACTCCTCTCTGGCTGCACCGCGATCTGCCTTGGACTTCCAAACATCGGCGTGACCACGCACCCCAAGCAACTCCCTCTCCAGACTACGAACACGGTCTCGAAGAAAAGCAAGTTGCGAGGAATCATCCAAAGATGGCCGCAGTCGCGCTGCAGGCGAGGTGTCAACGGGGTCAGCACCCGAAGGAACCTAGAACAGCAGAAAAGCAAAGGACATAAACATTCAGACAGAGAAGAGCACAACTCAAAAAAATTCATTAAGCATATAAAGGCCACTACGTGGCACAATGATTTCGTTCCTCAACATAATTACAGCAAAAGAAGACTACAAACTATCCTACAGCTACAACGCCTAAGATGCGGCACCCTGAGTAGCCTCAGAGCCGGACTGCCTCGCCTTGGCTTCCCCCTGTTGCCGCAGCGCATACTCGGACAGCAGATCAATGAGCTTCGGCCCATATCGCTTGCAGCGAGCAGAATAGGTAGCAAAAGCTACCTCGGATCCATCTGCGGTCGTCGGCATCCGGGAGGTGATCTAGGGAAGGTCCAGCTCCGCTCCAGCCGCCAAGGCCATCGCCAGCCCGACGGACGCACCGATGCCCTTCTGCTTGCGCTTGTACGCCGCAGGCGCTTCGACCGACAAAGCCTCCGCCAGGGCGTCAACATCATCAACGGCTGCGCCCTTGGGGACAAGCTCCTTGTAGAAGTGGCCAAGGACCTCCTTGGCCTTGGCGAGTGAGTTGACGACTGTGCTGCAGCGATCTTCGACCGCTACAGTTGCATCATCTAGAGCACTCCCGTGCTCCAGAGCGCCATGGTCAAACTCGATGCCTGCGGCATCTGAGACAACAAAAAGGAGAAAAGGAATGAAGAAATCATCACAGAATAAAGACAAGAAAACAAGCAAAAAGGAGCAAAACTAAGACGCTCATCCGAAACAGCCTTGGCAGCAGCCATGAGCTTGCCTGCCACCTCTTTTTCACGCGTAGTCGCAGCAGTGGCAAGCTGCTCCTCGCGGTTCGTGGCCTCCTGCTGCAGGCGCTCCTTAGCCTCGGCTGCCTTGGCCAGCTCCAGCTCGAGGCGCTCTTTCGCACCAGCGGCGGCCTCGGCTTTCTTCTCCGCTTGACCAAGGCTCTTCTTGAGAGCATCAATCTCACGAAGAGAAGTGTTATGCTCCTCTGCATTCAAATAACACAAGCGTTAGACAACAAGACAATAATACAAAAAGAAAGAAGCACCAAGGCATACAGGTACCTCTAAGCTGTTGGAGGTTGGCCTCCAGCACCAGGTGCTCCTGCACCAGTCGCTTGGCATCCTGCACAAAAGGCTGCAGGAAGAAGACCTACCAGTAAGGAAAAGGACTTGGGAGCTGCGCCCAATACAAAAGAACAAGAGACAAACACACGCACGAAAACGCTCGGGGGCTCCCCGGGACTCGAAGAACGAACAAAACAAAGAAAACCTTTTACAGCTGCTCGGGGGCTCCCCCGTGGCAGGAAACAGAAGTACTTACATGCTCCGATGGCGACTCCGAAGGCCCGCTCGCAGCCTTCTAAGGCACAACCACCTGAGCCTCCTACGAAGAAGGGACCGGCGCGGCACCCTCAGAGGTAGCCACCTTCTAAGGAGGAGGAGACGCAACCTTCGACTCTCCCATCATCTCCCGAGCACCATCGCTGGAGGAGTCGTGGGAGGAATGTCTGCACACGAAATAATCAGCACAAGTGCAAAAGTCAATAGCAAACAGGACAACAGTATAAAAGAAACTTACGAGTCTAGTGAGCTCAGGTCGAAGACAGGAGGATTCCTTCAGACTCTCTTCTCCCCCTTCTTCTCTCCCTTCTTCTCTTCCTTCTTTTCTTCCTTATTCCGCTTCGCTGGCGGGTGCGGCGCAATGGCTCGCACGGAAGAGCAGGAATAGGAGAGGAAGAACCTCCATGCCTGTCACTGTGACGCTCAAGGCACAGAGGGTTTCTGGGAGTCGGAGGAGTTGAGGCATCCGAAGACTCGCTGGAGCTCCGCGATCGTTTGCGAGTATGATCCTCGCTCGACTCGTTGACCTCTTCAGCCGGAGATCGTGCCGAAGGCAGCTCGGACATGGAATCCACCACATCATTATCCGGAGCATCCGGAAATAATTCGGGCAATGGCGGCACCATGCCCGGCACCTTGAAGCTCTGCAGAAAAGGAGAGACTTTGTTAGCAAACAAAGAAAAATAAATACACAGTCGACAAAAGCGCTACGCGCACGAATCTACACCTGTGGAATAGCCAGCGTCGAAGAAAACGGCGGAGTCAGCGACTTCCCCGGGATATCCTCTCCAGCCTTGTACTTCAACAGCGTACGAATGGCCCTGTCGAGATCACCCTGGGAAAGCTTCTCGGCCGAAACTCTCGTCGGATCATGGCGCCCAGCATAAAGAAACATCGGGTGCGCTCTAGCCTGGAGAGGCTGCACCCGACGCTCGAGAAACGTGCGGATAATATCCACGCTGTTCACTTCTTTCTCAGGAATCAACTGGAGATCCTCCACCCAACGGTAAAGGACCTCTATCTCCGCTGACTCGCCATCCAAGATCTGGTTTTTTCAGGACCTTTTCGTCTCGATTATCTGGGAGGAGTCGAAAGGAGCAAGACCAAAATGTTGCCCAGCCACTGTGGAGTCGCGAATGTAAAACCATCGCCTCCGCCAGTACTGGACAGATTCGGACATGAAAAAAGAAAAGAATATTGGCCTTGAGGGAACTGATGCAACCCCCAATGGGATACACACCATCCGAACCGGATTGCCTCTTCACGGAATAGAGTTTCCGGAAGAGGCCAAAGTGAGGCTCGATGCCAAGCCAGCACTCGCAGAGGGTGATAAAACAAGCAATGTGAAGAAGAGAATTGGGGGAAAGATGATGCAGCTGGATGTCGTAGAGAAAGAGCAGCCCACGAAGGAAGTCATGGACTGGGAAGGAAAACCCACGAATAACGAAGGCAAAAAACATAACCCGATACCCAGCGGGAGGACGGGGGATTACCTCGTTGCCTGGGAGTCTGACGGCCTCCCTATCCTGCGGGATCAAGCCCCGCTCATGAAGCTTGCGGAGGTCACTCTCCCGCGTCTCTGATCTCCGCCAACCACCGTCGGTGACACGGGTAGCGGTGGCGCCTTTATTCCCCCCGGCGGCGCTGGTACCAGCCGCAGATGACGACTTCTTCGGTTTCCCCATCGCGGTGCAGCGGTGCCGGCGGTGAGAGCGCAGAAGGGAAGAAAGAAATGTGCAAGAATATTCGAGCGCGCAGAAAGAACTCTTAGAGCACAAGGAGGCAGTGAAAACAAGAATAGATGCGGTGAAAACAAACTGCAGCTTCCCCAATGATTATAACAACGAAGACGATGCACGACAACCGTCCATCGAGAAGACCTAACGCCAACGGCAGATCTGGCCATACACGTGTCAGCATCACAACGAACCGTCGCTAACACGCCGTCCACTACGAGCGGAAATCGAGGCAACGCCGTAATTATCTCCACGCCGCGCGAGACCGGCCACTTCAAGGTCAGCAAGTGGGACCCACGTTCGTCCAGTCAAGTCATCTCTGGCGCAGCAGACGTTTGAGGTCATTGATCGTCAGCACTGACGTCATCAAAAGCTATACTAGCAATAACTACAAATTCTTCGGCTTCAAAGCTAAGAGTACTCACTCGAATCTATGATTCGACTAAATTCTCGGGGGCTACTCCTATCAGGAGCACTGGCCGCACACCCTAAAGATGAATAGAAGAAAACTATTTTTTCGAGTCCTACGTCGAGTCTACGACTCCACTTTGGACTTGGGGGCTACTCCCATAGGGAGGATGGATTTAAGCATCCAAAAATTTTTGTGTCCTACGGACTTAACAGCTGAACAATGTTTGAACTAAAGTCTCCGCTCGAGTCTACGACTGGAATAGACACTCGGGGGGCTACTCCCATAGGGAGCGCTGGTCGCGCACCCTATGAATTCTTCGACTGCGATCTTTCGGATCAGCATGCAAAAACTTTTCGGCAACTCTGCCCCAACAAGACGCTAAGTGAGCAGCGTTCTCCTTGGCCACCCGAAACACCTCCGCGGTGATAAATATTCGGATGCTGTGTCTGCGAAACAAAGATAAGACCTACAGATACCATCTGATGGCCTGGCAACGCACACGACTGCGCTCTGCTAGTAAAAACCCGTGCCAACAGGCGCGATGAAAAATCCCGACGGACACATTGGGTACATCAATTAAATTCACTGGAATTCCACTCCTGTAAGTCCTCCGCGGCCTGAGTCAAATTACACCAACATATGTTCCAGGCTCGAGTTGAGGGACTCGAACCTGAATAAGGTCGTGTTGTTTCGTCCTAAGAAGGTTAACTGACCCTGATCCGTCAGGTGAGTCAGGTACACGCATCAACAATCCCTACACACATACTATTGAAATACATAGTTGCACCTGAAGGATTGAAGAGTCCTCAGCCGAATATACGATTCGACTGATCACTCGGGGCTACTGATATGGTTATACCCTACGGGTACATGATCTCAGCATATCTGGTCCAGCCCAAGGAAGGCCCACGGCAGATGTACGCCGGCCCATGAAGATTTGCGGGTGCCAAGGCCCAGGACGCCTTCGGATCCTTGGAGAGCAAGACTAGAGTAGATAGGAAATTCAAAGGGGTAAAACCCTAGAACTTGTAACCGACTAGGTCTATGCCCGGGACCTGCCTGAGACTATATAAAGGCTAGGAGGGTACGACCTAGAGCTCTCTCATACTCTCGCATACACGCCTCCATGCCAGATTGCATCTGCGCACCCCTGTAACCTTCGGTTCCGCCATAATCAAGACCAAACAAGCAGGAGTAGGGTTTTCCCTCCGGGTGCCTGAACCTGGGTAAACTTTGTGCCCCATGTTGCTTGTTTGCTAACCGTTCCATGATCTCCAGCATCCCCATCTTCTCCAAAACCCAAGTCCATAACAATGGGCATTGATGAGATCGAACCTCGTCACTTGGCATTTATATTGTGCTCTACAAACAAAGGCAAGCGAGATACCACTCTATCTTACCTTCTTATGAGCATTGCAATGTTTCTTATGTTTATGTTTCTTGATACTTATTATTATTGAGTTGGAATATCTTCATAGTTTGCAATGACTATTGAGTAGACTTAGTTGCATCCTCCTTATTATGAATTGTCTAAGTATCTACTCTTGTGCTGAGAATATTTACATCATATGAAGCAAATGTGTTCATGAAAGTTCTTTTATCGCACTCAGTTTTCAACTGAATTGCTTGAGGACAAGCAATAAGCTAAGCTTGGGGGGAGTTGATACTTCCAAAACGTATCTACTTTCCCAAACACTTTTGCTATAGTTTCTCCTCTAAACTTGTGTGATTTGGATACAACTAACACAGACTAACGCTGTTTTCAGCACAATTACCTTGGTGTCTAGTTTTTGTGTAGAAAATCAACTATCAGGAAAAATCCCGTAAAGTATGCCAAAAATCCTATTTCACCAGAAGACTCACGGAGCTAGAATACGAGACTGAGTGGAGGCCTGAGGGGCCCACACACCCCTTCCGCATGGGCCAGACCTTGTCGCGCCTGGAGGGGGTGTGGCCGCCTCAGGCACCCCCTCGGCCTCCCTCTTCGCCTATAATTTGCCTTCTGACCTAAAAACTCAAGGGGGTCGACGTTTTTCCAGAAAGAGTTTCCTTGCACCACCACCACCAGAAACCATGATTCGGAACCAGAAATTCCATTCTGGCACCCTGCCGGGACGGGGAATTTGGTGAGGATCATCGCCATCATCATCACCAATGCATCTCCATCAACCATCCATGTTTCCCTCATCCATGAGTGAGTAATCCCCCGTTGTAGGCTATGGGGAAGGTAGGGATTGGATGAGTTCTATCATGTAATCGAATAAGATTGTTAGGGCATGGTGCCTAGTATCTCTATTAGTGATATTTGACTTTGTTGCAACTTGTTCTTGTTACTATTGCTCTTGTTATACAACTGCTGTTATTTTATCTATTTGTAACATCCCAAAAAATATTAATCAAGGTTATCAAGTTCTAAACACCCAAGCTTAGGGCTAACAAAGACTTTTGTTATTAAAAATCAATATGAATGCATGTGTGTATGTGATGAATGCATAAATGCTTGCAATGACTTGTTTGATTGTTAGGAATGGAAAGGATTGGCTTAAAGATGAAAACAACAACATCTAAATCATTTCCAGTCAGAATCAAATCAATGGAAATTCAAATATAAACAATATGAGCTAATGGTCATTTTGACCAAAGTTAACCACTTGACCACTTTGCGTGTTTCTAGTCCAAGATTTATAACATAAACAAATCCAATTATTTTCACCCCTTACTAGACCAGGTAAAAGTGAACCCAAGCCCACCTTGCAAACCCATAGAAACATTTTGCAAATTAATGCCAAGGACAATTCAAAATTGAATCTAGTTCATATTGTAAGATCACCATTTCTCAAAAACCACTCAAACTAGTTCACCCTGACAAACCCAAGCAACTAGAGACTACCAAGTATGTGACCAATGCAACCACAAAATTTCATCCAAAAATTCAAATATAAATTTCTTTCGGCCATTTCATCAAACACTTGGCAGACACAAATCAAATTGGCCAAACTTTCACTGTTTTGAGCAGTGATCATTCAAACCGTTGGCTCCAATTCTTAACCGTTGTCCCCCCAGTGACAACCAATCCCTCTGAACCATGTCGTGCATGCCCGACCACCCCCTTGTCCACCTCAACATCGACAGCATGATGCACGCGTCGCCAGCCTCGCCAACCATGTCTAGCACGCTGCCCATGCCTCACTGCCCCCTCCAGACCATCCCTAGCTCGAGGACAGAGAGAGGAGACGCGGGAAACGCCGTGCCCGCGCCGCTGTCGACCTTGCCGATGTGCACCGCAGTTCACGCAGCATTCCCACTCAACCCGACCACCTCGAGCTCTTGTCGCCCGCCTGCACGATCACTACCGTCCTAGGAGACCACTAGACATGCTCGTTCCCTCGACCATGCCCTGTAGCCATTGCACGCCCTGAAGTTCGCTGTCAGTACCGCGCAGATCACCGCCCCGTTCTGGCCATTCTAGACCACCATTTACTGAGCCATGCTACCCGTGATGACCGCCAGGCGACCGCCCATCATCCTAGCACCCGAGCCATGCCACTAGCTCACTGTGCCATCGCCTCCGTCGACCTCTGCCCATGCCGTGCTGCCCCCCTTGCCCCGCTATAAAAAGGGATCTCCCCTGCCTCATTTCTCCACACCCCAACACTCAACACTCCTTACTGATCCTCCCCCACTTCTTCCCGGAGTAAGGCAAGCTCTCCATTTCTGGAATTTGACCGGAGCCCGCCGCTACTGGAGGAGAAGGGCGCCATCGATTCAGGCCACCGCAGGAGAAGCCGCCATTACCAGGAGAACCGCCGTCATCGACAACCCCATTCGCCCGTGTCACCGACCCTCGCCTGAGCTCTGGTGAGCCTCCCCGACCCTCACTGGCCGTGCTAGGGTTCCTCCTCGTCATGTCCTGTTCTGATGAGGACGATGGCCGTGAGCCATTGATCTTGGATCTAATCCTACTGTCAAAATCATCCCATACCCCTTCGGCACCCTGTCTCACTGACGGGTGGGGACACCACTTAAACCATCACGCGCGTGCGCTGGGCGCACTGGGCTGGCCCAGTTTAGTTCCCGCGTGACCCAGTTAGTTCAAATTTAGATTTTTCAATTTAGTTCAAACCCTAGTTCCGTCTGTTGATTCAAAAATCAATTCAGAGAGATTTACTGAACCAGATTGCATGAAACTAATCTTGTTAGAAAGGTATTGAAATTCTTAATCCAAGCCCGTTGGATTCAAACCATTTGAATTTATAGATCACCTATAGTAACAATAACAAGGCAGAGACCATAAATCAACCATAAATTCTTTTGAGTTGATTCCAACTCTCAAAAATCACATTTGACAAGACCTTTCTGAATATATAAAATATCTAGGTTTACTTATAGTGATAATGGACAAGTATTAAAAGAATGCCCCATAGGCATTTCTAGTCACTTGATTTATTAAAATAATAAGGTTAAACCTTATTAAATTGTGACACCACTTTAAATCACATTCCCAAGTATTAAAATATGTGGTGATGACATGTGGCAACATGATCCCATATTTTAATTGGAGAATATTAAATCTTAAGTAGTTTTCAATGAGTAGAAATTACTTTTCTAAAAATAAAATAAATAATACTAAGTCTTTATTTCATGTGATGATTATGATGATGCTAGATCATCTAGTGTGAACCTTTGTGTGCTAAATAGAAGTATTTAAGTATTGTTTGGTGATTGTGTACCGTGTATTTATTTATAGACGCTAGTATCAACCAAGGATACGAAGAGGAAGGAGACTACTACGAAGAAGAAGTAGAGGAGAACTTCAACCAGTGCACTACTCAAGGCAAGCCTAAAACTACAAGTTGACTATGCAAGCTATCTAATGCAAGCCATCTTAGCAAGCTAATACTTGCAAGCCCCACAATACCAATTAACCTATGCAATGCATTAGGCATGCTTTGGTTATACCATTTGATTATACCAAATCGCAGTTTTACTTGCAAGAATTATTATTTTATTTCTTTATCAAAGTTCTTTATTACTTCTAGTTAGTGTGTTGTGAGTTTTGGAAAGATTTTAGAGGTAGCATAAAGAGCATAAAACTTGGCCTAAGTTAATTAGACCTAGATGTCAAGCTGAGGCATGAGATTAGATTTAGATAAGTCACACTTGATTAGCACCCCTCATTAGTGATTACCCCCAACATTAGTGACTAGTGCTAAACATAAAACTTGATTACTTTAGATGGGAATACTTGGTGAAAATGGTTATGAAAACCTTAGAATGATGAGTCATTCTGATGAAATGTTTTGACATGTGTTATGAACACCAGATGATTTGATGATGAAAATGTTGAGGCATAAGCCTTAGCCCCTTTATTAAACTTATGGTTGGGTTCGGATGCGATACCATTCCAATTTTACCGTACAACCACAATACCCGAGTTTGGGTAGGGCTTGACTGGAAGTTTATATATCTTAGTATGGTTTCCCTTGCGGCCGAGGTTTGAGCTGAGGCTACCTCGTGATGATTGTCCACATGTGCAGTTCCCAAGATGACAGATGGTCGTGGTTGGGAGGCCAAACTCATAGGGGAGGTGCCTATACTAGGGTGTGTAATTGAAAGGTTAGGACTGATTATGCACATACTGAGTATGGTGATTCAGGATTGTTCCTAACGGATGTATCGAATGTTGGTGGTGAAAGTGTACCACCTCTGCAGAGTGTCAAACTATTCGAATAGCCGCGTTCACGGTTATGGACAGTTGGAGTTGCCATACTGTTTCGTCATCAGATGTTTTCAAGATGACTTCTGAAATGAATCATGACTTTGACTTGAGCACAACAGGGTTGTGAATATGAAAAACTAAGTTCCCACTTAGGTGTTATAAAACATTAAGTTAGTTTTCTTTTGTAAGATCCCTCCCTTCATAAAGGTAAGGATCCCTGTGATTGCAATGCTAGTCCCTGGATCAATGCTAGCATCCACAGTTTAAGATGAAGTACACAAAAACAAAGGTCATTATTACATATCATTCAAGAGACAAACATAGTATTTTACAAACTCCATGGCCATAGGCCTAATACAAGAGTTCAAATATATAATAAGATAAATAAGTCTTCATCTTCATGTGCCACAGGCAAGCATGTTGAGTGTAGACTCTTAACCCCTAATCATCATCATAATAACCTGCAACATCACAAGTTACAGCCACAGTGGGTCAATACATTGGAATAGTATTGGCAAGTGATACCTTAGTAGAATATTAGTAGTCTAGATACTATATTCATTTTGGCTAAGTGTAGCTTAGGCTTTCTTTGCTCAAAATAGGTTTTACCTATTAGTTGAAAACACTAAGTTTTTCTTTGACAAAATCTTTCCCAAGGAATCACCAATAGAAATTGGTGAACCTTCACCCTTGTTCAACCACAAGTTTTTACTTAGAAATTGGGATGAGGATATTCTTGATAGCTTCTATGTCTTGATGCTCAAGTTGTCCAATACCAGGGACATGACTAAGTACTTAGATTCTTCCATCTGCAGAGGTTGTGCACTTTCCCCACAAGACTTGATTTTCACCAAGACAGGACCTTTCAGAAGCCTTCCCTTAGACCAAATGGACGCGCTCCAACCTATCAACCCACTACCACCAGCTGTCCAAATGGCTAAGTTATTGCAACCTAGATGATCCAGGCAGAGCCCATAATGCCATGTGGCGGCACTAGAAGCTTCTTAACATTTGGCATCTCAAATCCATTTGTTCCTGGGTGGCTTTCCACAAGTGAGATACACAAGGTAAACCATAGAAATGGGCCTTGTGTAACCACTCAACACAAACCATTCTTTCCCTTCCACCCAGGTGTTTCATTTACTTAGTTGTTTTATTAAGCAAAAACTCAAGTACAAAGACTTAGAAATATTTTCTCATAGCATGAATATATAAACACCCTTGGTTGCTACTAGCTAGGCTATGCATGGCATTGATAAGCATCTTAACTTAGAAATTTCTAGCAATTCTATAACTACATGGATTTCCCAAGCATAGCATATAGATCAAAATATTCATGCAAGTCTATTAAAATATTTCTAGTGCATAGTTGAAAAACATAGGAATAAAGTCATGAAGCACCACTTGCCTTGGTAGTTTGGGGAGTAGCAACAATCCTCACAATCACAATCACTATTTGCACTAAATTCTACAAATAAAATAATGGGACCAAATCACATACAAAATATATACAAACAAAAATATATGAATGCATGCAAAATGCCATGTGATGATTTTCTACACCAAACAAGACAAGTGCATAGTACTGAATCTTTAACAAGTTCCAAACTTGCCAATTAAACTTTATTTGAACAACAAAACATTTTTCAAATAATTACTATACACAAAATATGCCTACAAATGTTTCTTTAAAAACAATCATTTTAACAGAGTCAAAACATTAAACACATTGCATAAATGGAAAGTATTTTCTCTCCTGGTTCCAATGATATAAAATTTGTCAAATTTGGACATGGCAATCAAAAGTTATGAATTTTACAAGTTTAAACATCTAATAGATCTAAATTCTGATTTTAAATCAAACCTATAGACATGCGGCGTGTTCTGATTGGTTGATAACGATTTGTGTGGATCGACTAATGTGGACCGCCCGATCTAATTTAAATCGCACGGCCAGATCTAATCCATACCCCTTCGTTTAAGTGTTCTATCTAACACGTTGGATCTAGATCCAACGGTGGCCGATCAAACGACCAAAGCCTGGCGGCGTGCGGCGATGGTGAGCGGCGGCGCGCTCTGTCTACGGCGTCGCGGTGGCTACAGAGGGGGCTGGGGTTGTCGGAGAGGCTTACCAAAATCGCAGAAGCATGCTGGAGCTCAACGCGGTAGTGGCTTGTCAAGGGGCGCGCGGACAAGGTGGGGATTCCTCGTCGGAGTAGAGGCAGACGTCGGGTACGGCTGTTCGTCGTTGTTGCCGGAGTTGTAGATCATGCCAAGGTGAAACAAGTGCTGGGTTAGGTGCGCACGAGTCTGGCGATAACATGAGTGTCAATAAGAGGGACGGGGGCGGTCGGAATTTACCAGGAGGGGTCGCCGGAGTTGTGCCGTGCTTCGGCTGCTTCCAGAGGTGGACTGTGACGACGTTCTAGGATGATACAGAGGAAAAGGAAGGCATGAGAAGATGCGCAAGGGCATGTTGATCATGCTCGCATGAAATAGAGAGAGGGGGAGGACGGTGCTCACCGGAATTGGTCGCCGGAGGTCGTCGGTACAGTGGCGGTGCGAGCAAGATTGTGGGAAGCCTAGTGGCGGAAATGGTGCGCCGAGTGAGGGGAAATGAGCGGAGAGGGAAGGGGGTCTTATAGCCAGAGCAGGGGCGGATATTACGCACGCATTCATCGTCATTTAAGCAGATTAAAGTCGCGGTAGTGAAGGGGGAGGAAACGGGCAGCAACGGCATCTGCGCGCGGAGTTTGGGGAAGAAGGTGCTGACGTGGAGAGGGTCCACCGATCAGTGACTGCGGGTGGGTCTGTGTCACGTGAGAAAAGTAGGGAAAAACCCCGGGTGGGCTTGCTGGGCTTCGTTTGCCGATGGGCTGAAAGTCTGGCGCCAGGCCCAGTTGGGTTTTAAATTTCTTTTTCTTTTTCTGAGTTGATTTTCAGGAATCATTTTCAAATAAATTCAAAAGCAATTGAATTCAAATATTTTCTGGATTTTTGTAAAGTGTAACCTTCATACTTTTGTGCATAAAATCATGTTGTTTCTCTGTACTTGCTTGGTCTGTTGGAGTAAACAAATAAACAGTGCCATAGTTCAAGATTTGAATAGGTTTTGCAAATGGTTTAAAACCATATTTGTTTTGAAATTTTGTCCAAGCCTTGCTCACAATCAAACCAATCCTATGAACTTACAATAATGGTTTTAAAACAAATATTCCTCCACTAGAGAGTTGCATTAGAGTTAAAGCTTGCTCACCTAAAATCATAGCACTCAAAGTTTCTGTTTCTTCAAAATGAGTTTGAATTTGAGCCCTAAATGAGTATGCATGCATGGATGATATGCCAAACTTGAAAACATGATTTTAGGGAAGTTACAAATCTAACCCCCTTAAGGTGAATCTCGCCCTCGAGATTCGGGTTGGCTAGCAAATAGGTGAGGGTGGTCTTTCCAAAGATCATCTTCTCTTTCCCATGTTGCTTCTTCTTCGGAATGATGGTTCCATTGAACTTTGCAGAATTTGATAGTCTTAGTCCGAGTAACTCTTTATGCAGTCTCAAGAATCTTGATAGGTTTTTCCTCATAAGTGAGATCACTTTCCAATTGAACCTCCTCCAAAGGTATGGTATCCTTCAAAGAAGTCTCTTCCATTTCTGGATGGCATTTCTTAAGCTGACTCACATGAAACACATTGTGAACGGCAGACAATGATTCTGGCCATTCAATCTCATAAGCTACTTCTCCTTTATGACTCAAAATCTTGAATGGTCCAACATATCTTGGGGCCAATTTACCTTTGACACCAAATATCTTCACTCCACGAAGTGGTGACACTCTAAGATAAGCTCTATCACCCACTTCATAGGTGACTTCTCTACGCTTAGGATCTGTGTAGCTTTTCTGTCGGGACTGTGCTATTTTCAATCTGTCCTTAACTAGCTTGACCTTCTCTTCAGCCTCCTTGATTAGTTCTGGTCCGAAAAAACTTCTTTCTCCCACACCATTCCATAGCAATGGGGTGGTACACTTTCTCCCATAGAGAAACTCAAATGGTGCCATCTCAATACTGGCTTGATAGCTGTTATTGTAAGAGAATTCTGCGTAAGGCAGACTTTCATCCCAACTGGCTCCATAGTCTAGGGCACATGCCCTCAACATCTCTTCAAGAATCCGGTTGGTCCTTTCTGTTTGTCCATCTGTCTGAGGATGAAAAGCAGTGCTAAATTCCAACCTCATTCCTAATGACTCATGTAGTTGCCTCGAAAAATGAGAACTGAATTGAGTTCCCCTATCAGACACAATACTCTTGGGTACGCCATGCAGAAATACAATCCTACTCATATAGATCTTGGCTAACTTAGCATTTGTATAGGTTGTCTTCACGGGTATAAAATGAGCCACTTTAGTTAAGCGATCCACTACTACCCAAATAGAATCATATCCTGATCTGGTCCTTGGCAATCCAGTGATAAAATCCATGCCAATCTTGTCCCACTTCCAATCAGGAATAGGTAGTGGTTGTAACAATCCTAGGGCTTTTGATGTTCCGCTTTCACTCTACTACATACATCACACAATGCAATATATTCGGCGATGTCCTTCTTGAGATTATTCCACCAAAATCTTTCTGTCATATCCATGTACATCTTGGTGTTTCCTGGATGAATAGAATATGGTGAGTTGTGTGCTTCTTGTAAAATCAGTTTCCAAAGCTCCGGATCTTGTGGAACACAGATACGTTTCCCATGCCATAAAGTACCCTGTTCATCTTCATGGAACCCTTTGGCGTTTCCTTTGCCAATCTTTTCTTTGATCTCTTCAATTTCCTTATCTGTCTTTTGGGCTTCTTTGATTTTGTCCAACAAAGTGGGTTGAACATCCAATGACATGAGATGTCCTTTAGGCACAATCTCCAATCTAAGTTCTCTAAGGCCCCCTTCTTTTCAGCTTTTTGACCAGCTTCTTCCAGAAGCTATCCTCGACCAGCTTCTCCCAGAATCTTATTTTCAAAATTCGTTCAAACTTCTTAACTAGTAGTTTCAATGTCAATTTAAAAGTATAAATAATTTTGGCAGATGAGATTCTGGGAGAAGCTGGTCGAGGGTAGCTTCTGGGAGAAGCTGGTCAAGAAGCTGAAAAGAAGGGGACGTAAATTGGGCACACAGATCATTTGGCAATTCTCCCTTAGTAAGGCCATTCACAAAAACCTTACGGCTTAGAGCATCCGCTACAACATTTAGTTTACCGGGGTGGTATTGCAAACTCAAATCATAGTCCTTGATGAGTTCTAGCAATCTTCTTTGTCTCATATTAATTTCTTTCTGGGTGAAGATATACTTCAAACTTTTGTGATCCGTGAACACTTCACATCGCTTTCCCAAAAGATAGTGTCTCCATGTTTTGAGTGCATGGACAATAGAGGCTAACTCTAAATCATGAGTAGGGTAATTTACCTCATGAGTTTTGAGTTGTCTCGAGGCATAAGCCACAACTTTCCCTTCTTGCATAAGTACTGCACCTAATCCATGATGAGATGCATCACAATACACTTGGAAATCTTTCTCCAAATCTGGCAGACATAAGACTGGTAGTGTCACTAGCCTCTTCTTCAATTCTTGGAAACTGAGTTCACATCCCTCAGAACAAGCAAATTTCTTGTCTTTCTTTAGTAACTCTGTCATTGGCTTAGCTATCTTGGAGAAATTCTCAATGAACCTTCTGTAGTATCCTGCCAAGCCAAGAAAACTATGAACCTCTTTCACTGACTTAGGAGATTCCCATTCAGTTATAGCTGAAACTTTAGCAGCATCAACTGCTACACCATCTCCTGAAACAACGTATCCAAGAAATCCAACTTCATTCAACCAAAACTCACACTTGCTGAATTTGGCATACAATTTATGCTCTCTAAGCTTCTCAAGTATCAAACGCAAATGTCCTTCATGCTCTTCCTTGCTCTTGGACTAGATCAAAATGTCATCGATAAAAACGACAACAAACTTTTCAAGGAATTCCATGAACACCTTGTTCATCATATTCATAAAGTATGCTGGTGCATTGGTCAAACCAAATGGCATCACGGTATACTCATACAATCCATACCTAGTGGTGAAAGATGTCTTAGGTATGTCTTGTTCCCTTATCTTAAGCTGAAAATAACCTGATCGGAGATCAATCTTTGAGAACACACATGCTCCTTCTAACTGATCAAACAAGTCATTGATTCTAGGCAAAGGATATTTGTTCTTGATAGTCACCTCATTGAGTGAAGGGTAATCTACGCATAACCTTTGACTTCTATCTTTCTTTTCTACAAACAAAACTGGTGCTCCCCAAGATGAAGAACTTGGTTGAATAAATCCTTTCTGCAACTGTTCTCCAAGTTGTTTCTTGAGTTCTTTTAATTCATCAACTGACATCTTGTACGGTCTCTTTGCTATTAGTCCAGATCCTGGTAGCAAATCAATAAGAAACTCCACATCTCTATTTGGTGGCATTCTTGGCAATTCTTCCGGAAACACATCCGGATATTCACTCACAATTGGCACACTGTCTATGCTAACCCCCTTAAGAGAATTAAGCTTACTCCCGTTCGATTCAAAATTAGACTTGAATCTTATCCGTTTCTTTTCTGGGGTTGTGAGTGCAACAATTCTATTAGCACAATCTAGCAGTCCTTCATACTTGGTCATCCAATCCATTCCTAGAATTACATCCAGTCCTTGGGAATCTTGGATTATCAGACTCACTGGAAACTTATGCTTTCCAAACTCTATTACTAAATCCTGGCATCCAAGACTCACTATCATATCTCCACCTGGAGAACTTACTTTTATTTGACACCCAATGTTTTCAGTTGAAAACCCATTTTTATCAACAAATGCTTTTGATATGAATGAATGTGATGCACCAGTATCAAAAAGAACAAGTGCTGGAATAGAATTGAGTTTGAACTTACCAGCCACAGCATCTGACTCTTCATAGATTTCCTCCACATTGATGTGGTTCACTTGCCCTTCTGGAAAGGGTTAGGCTTGTTGGGTCCTTCAACTTTCTTTCCTGGGCATTCATTTGCATAATGCCCCATCTTCTTGCACTTGAAACACTCAACCTGACTAAGATCTTTCTTGACAGGCTGGCTTCCACTACCACTTCCACTGCCATTGTGGTGGCTCTTCTATCCACTCTTGTGATTCTTGTACTTGTCCTTGTCATGAATACGGTGATGTTTGTTGTCATGATGACGGTTGTGGTTGTGGTTATTATACTTCCCATTCTTGTGGGATCCAGAATTTCCACTATCATCATAATGGGAACGCTTGTGAGACGATCCCGAGCTGTGCTTGTCAGAGTGCTTCCTCTTCCTGCTTTCAACCTGTTTCATTTTGCTCTCCAAAATAGCAGCCTTGTCACAAAGAGACTGATAAGTGGGGACATAGGCCACAGCTAACTGCAGGTTCAACTCATCGTTCAATCCCTCAAGGAACTTTTCTTTCCTCTTAGCATCAGTGTCAACTTCATCCGGTGCATATCGCGCCAGATTGTTGAACTCCTCAATATATTCAGCCACGCTGTGGTGGTGCTGCTTCAAGTTATGAAATTCCCTCTTCTTCAAACGCATCACTCCGGATGAGATGTGAGAAGTACAGAAACCATCTTCGAAGATAGCCCATGTCACATATGCAATGGGAGTGGTGATCTGGAAGTTATCCCACCAAGTAGCTGCTGGTCCTTCCAATAAGTGTGCCGCGAACCTGACTTTCTCTTCATCAGTACAGCCCACAGTTACCAAGTCCTTGTTCACTGAGCGTAGCCAATCATTGGCCACCATGGGATCAGTAGTTCCTGAGAACTTTGCTGGCCTCAGTCTTAAGAATCTGGTATGCATGTCAAAACCTGGTGGGTTATTCTGATTGTTGTTGTTGTTATTGTTGTTGTTGTTGTTCTAATTCTGTATGAATGTGGTCATCATCTGCATCAGTTGCGTCTGAGCTGTCATCATCTGCTGCATCTCAGGGGTGATATTGTTGTTGTTAGGGTTGGGATTGGCACGTCGGGGAGGCATTTGTGATTTTCAATAAGGATAAGAATGAGATACCCATATATGCTTAACATGCACAATACATCACATAGACAATCACCAAGCATGCATCAAAATAACAAAAGTTCAACAACATAAACAACAAGTTTTGAAAACTAAACACACCAATAGCAAGCCATCCACATGTTGGATGGTCATTGCGACTCAATAATCAAAAGCATGGTAAATAAAAGATAAATGAGTAGTCATCACTACTCCTCTGCATCAACCTCCTCATCAACAAGTGTAAGACCTGCATTCTCCATAGCGGTCTTGTACTCCTCGACATTGGTGGTCAAGGCCTCTACTTTGGCTTTGAGAGCCCTCTTCTATGAACGAAGTCTCTCAATCACCACCTGCTGATGCTCGAGCTCAAAATCCTTGGCTTCTAGTTCTGCAGTCATGTCCCGTATCCTCTTGTTCCTATCTTGGACTCTCTTCTCTTGACTCTTGAACTTTCTATCCTGACTCTCAAACTTGGCCTCCATTTCCTTGACTATCTCATCTTGCTCCGCGAAGAGCTTGTACTTCTCACGAAGCTACACCTGGAGTTCGTCATTGCTGAGCATGACGTTGGTCCTATCAGTATCTAGGTGCCTAAGAAGAACCTCTCAGTCCTGGAGGTATAGACGAATCGGCTATGCCGTATCTCTAGCAGTATCCTCGAAGTCAATGGCCTCACCATCCTCATCACGTCTACCGAAGGCATGGAAGTGAGTACCTCTAATCTCCCGAGAGTGTCTCCCTAGCAAACGTCCGACCAAACCCTGCATGACTACCTCTAGGCCTCTCTCCTTGGCATCATGCATGAGCTTGAAGGTGATAGCCTCCGTGGCTGGCTCAGTCTGGCGTCCTGGCTGAGTAACCTTGAAGCCCCAAAGGTCATTCCTCTCGAACTTGGTGAGGGGAAGCATCATGATGGTAGGAAGTGGGAGATTGAGCAAACTAGTGAGCTCAACAAGACGAGTGCCAAAACGAGTTCCCTTGAACTCTTCAACTGTGCTGATAGTAACATTAGGCATCTATTTTATGAGATAGAAAAAGTTAGAATCAACACAATTGAAGATAAATCACAAGACAAGGCATCATAGGCATATTAAAACACACAAGTCATGGCATACATAAATCCATTACAAGTACCCAAGGTTCAACTTATTTTAGACATCAAATTGGAAAATAAAAATAAAAATGATAAGTGTGGTGGTCCAACTAACGAGGTACGTAACAATTCCATCTCACTTGCCAAGTTGGCTAACAGGGCATCTCTAGAGTCCATGAGGTCAATTCTTAAACATTGGTTGGTAGCCTCTAACTCTTCGGTATGCTTCTTTTCTTCCCTAAGGTCATTCTGGGTGTTGAGCATTCTGCAATTGATTCTATCACCAAGCTCTTTGATGGCCTTCCAAGCTGCATCCCTTGCTGAATCAAAGAATGTGGTGTGCATCACTGAGTTGGTGACCATGCAGAATCCTGATTCCTTGTGGTTGTCTTCCTTGTTTTTATACAAGTGAAGTTGCACCCACCAGTATTCAAATCCTTCATCCATCATAGGAAAACCTTTGTACACAGCTGCACCATGTATTCCCATGGAAACCATGAGGTCCTTGAGAGCCTTGGGGAATTATGTCTCACATTCCAAAGTCATAGTCATGAGTGGTCCCTTCCTCATGGCTTCGTTGATGGAGTTCATCTACAAATAGAGATGATAAAGAAGATTAGAAAAGTTTACGAGAAGAAAAGACAAGTGTGGAAGTTGTTGAAAATTATTCCTTAGTGGTTCCAATCCTAGGGTCATAATCCTACAGGCAACACAATGCTCTGATACCATCTGTAAGATCCCTCCCTTTATAAAGGTAAGGATCCCTGTGATTGCAATGCTAGTCCCTGGATCAATGCTAGCATCCACAGTTTAAGATGAAGTACACAGAAACAAAGGTCATTATTACATATCATTCTAGAGACAAACATAGTATTTTACAAACTCCATGGCCACAGGCCTAATACAAGAGCTCAAATATATAATAAGATAAATAAGTCTTCATCTTCATGTGCCACAGGCAAGCATGTTGAGTGTAGACTCATAACCCCTAATCATCATCAGAATAACCTGCAACATCACAAGTTACAGCCACAGTGGGTCAATACATTGGAATAGTATTGGCAAGTGATACCTTAGTAGAATATTAGTAGTCTAGATACTATATACATTTTGGCTAAGTGTAGCTTCGGCTTTATTTGCTCAAAATAGGTTTTACCTATTAGTTGAAAACACTAAGTTTTTCTTTGACAAAATCTTTCCCAAGGAATCACCAATAGAAATTGGTGAACCTTCACCCTTGTTCAACCATAAGTTTTTACTTAGAAATTGGGATGAGGAGATTCTTGATAGCTTCCATGTCTTGATTCTCAAGTTGTCCAATATCAGGGACATGGCTAAGTACGTAGATTCTTCCATCTGCAGAGGTTGTGCACTTTCCCCACAAGACTTGATTTTCACCAAGACAGGACCTTTCAGAAGCCTTCCCTTAGTCCAAATGGACGCGCTGAAACCTATCAACCCACTACCACCAACTGTCCAAATGGCTAAGTTATTGCAACCTATATGATCCAGGCAGAGCCCATAATGCCATGTGGCTGCACTAGAAGCTTCTTAACATTTGGCATCTCAAATCCCTTTATTAACGTGTGGCTTTCCACAAGTGAGATACACAAGGTAAACCATAGAAATGGGCCTTGTGTAACCACTCAACACAAAACATTCTTTCCCTTCCACCCAGGTGTTTCATTTACTTAATAGTTTTATTAAGCAAAAACTCAAGTCCAAAGACTTAGAAATATTTTCTCATAGCATGAATATATAACCACCCTTGGTTGCTACTAGCTAGGCTAAGCATGGCATTGATAAGCATCTTAACTTAGAAATTTCTAGCAATTCTACAACTACTAGGATTTCCCAAGCATAGCATATAGATCAAAATATTCATGCAAGTCTATTAAAATATTTCTAGTGCATAGTTGAAAAACATAGGAATAAAGTCATGAAGCACCACTTGCCTTGGTAGTTTGGGGAGTAGCAACAATCCTCACAATCACAATCACTATTTGCACCAAAATGTACACATAAAATAATGGGACCAAATCACATACAAAATATATACAAACAAAAATATATGAATGCATGCAAAATGCCATGTGATGATTTTCTACACCAAACAATACAAGTGCATAGTACTGAATCTTTTACAAGTTCAAAACTTGCCAATTTAACTTTATTTGAACAACAAAACATTTTTCAAATAATTACTATACACAAAATATGCCTACAAATGTTTCTGTAAAAACAATCATTTTAACAGAGGCAGAACATTAAACACATTTCATAAATGGAAAGGATTTTCTCTCTTGATTCCAATGATATAAAATTTGTCAAATTTGGACGTGGGAATCAAAAGTTATGAATTTTACAAGTTTAAACATCTAATAGATCTAAATTCTGATTTTAAATCAAACCTACAGACACGCGGCGTGTTCTGATTGGTTGATACCTATTCGTGCGGATCGACTAACATGGACCTCCCAATCTAATTTAAATCGCACGGCCAGATCTAATCCATACCCCTTCGTTTAAGTGTTCTATCTAACACGTTGGATCTAGATCCAACGGTGGCCGATCAAACGACCAAAGCCTGGCGGCGCACGGTGATGGTGAGCGGCGGCGCACTCTGTCTACGGCGTCACGGTGGCTACAGAGGGGGCTGGGGTCGTCAGAGAGGCTTACCAGAATCGCAGAATCGTGCTAGAGCTCAACGCGGCAGTGGCTTATCAAGGGGCGCGCGGACACGGTGGGGATTCCTCGTCAGAGTAGAGGCAGACGTCGGGTACGGCTGTTCGTCGTCGGAGACGGAGTTGTAGATCATGTCAAGGTGAAACAAGTGCTGGGTTAGGTGCGCACGAGTCTGGCGAAAACGTGAGTGTCAATAAGAGGGACGGGGCGGTCGGAATTTACCAGGAGGGGTCGCCGGAGTTGTGCCGTGCTTCGGCTGCTTCCAGAGGTGGACGGTGACGACGTTCTAGGATGATACATAGGAAAAGGAAGGCATGAGAAGATGCACAAGGGCATATTGATCACGCTCGAATGAAACAGAGACAGGGGGAGGACGGTGCTCACCGGAATTGGTCATCGGAGGTCGTCGATACAGCGGCGGTGCGAGCAAGATTGTGGGCAGCCGGGTGGCTGAAATGGTGCGCCGAGTGAGGGGAAATGAGCAGAGAGGGGAGGGGGTCTTATAGCCGGAGCAGGGGCGGAGATTACGCACGCATTCATCGTCATTTAAGCAGATTAAAGTTGCGGTAGTGAAGGGGAGGAAACGGGCGGCGACGGCGTCTACGCGCGGAGTTTGGGGAAGAAGGTGCTGACGTGGAGAGGGTCCACCGATCAGTGACTGCGGGGTGGGTCTGTGTCGCGTGAGAGATGGAGGGAAAAACCCTGGGTGGGCTTGCTGGGCTGCGTTTGCCGATGGGCTGAAAGTCTGGCGCCAGGCCCAGTTAGGTTTTAAATTTTTTTTTCTTTTTCTGAGTTGATTTTCAGGAATCATTCTCAAATAAATTCAAAAGCAATTGAATTCAAATCTTTTATGGATTTTTGTAAAGTGTAACCTTCATACTTTTGTGCATAGAATCATGTTGTTTCTCTGTACTTGCTTGGTCTCTTGGAGTAAACAAATAAACAGTGGCATAGTTCAAGATTTGAATAGGTTTTGCAAATGGTTTAAAACCATATTTGTTTTGAAATTTTGTCCAAGCCTTGCTCACAATCAAACCAATCCTATGAACTTACAATAATGGTTTTAAAACAAATATTCCTCCACTAGAGAGTGGCATTAGAGTTAAAGCTTTCTCACATAAAATCATAGCACTCAAAGTTTCTGTTTCTTCAAAATGAGTTTGAATTTGAGCCCTAAATGAGTATGCATGCATGGATGATATGCAAAACTTGAAAACATGATTTTAGGGATGTTACATCTTTACTTCTAAACTCAGTTAGAGATAAATCTGGCTTTTTGCAAAACAACCTAGAGCTTAGGATTCCTACTTAAACCACTTTACTTGTTAGTGATAGTTTGGGAGTACTTAAAGAGTACTCATGGCTTTGTCCCTGGCTATTCTCGTGGCTAGGCTATGAGTAGGACTACCAGGATGATGGACAGCAGGAAGTCTACGACAACTAGGATCATCTCCCATCGTCAGCATTGCTTGTGACCCTAGAGATGGAGCTTCGCCCATGCTACCGTTATTATATTATTCCGATGCGTTGATTGTATTAAGACTGGATCATGAGATCCTTTATTTGTAAGAACTTTATTATGGTTTGTAATGGATGATGAACTATGGTACCAATCTGTTATCTCTCGCAAAAATGGTAATCCTCGGATTGTGATGTATGGCATAACATGCATGTGGGATTAAAAATCTGGGTGTTGACAAGTTGGTATCAGAGCCATCCTGACCATAGGAGACCCTAGTTAGAATGGATGCTTGAATCTTAGTTTCAAAACAAAATAAGTGAGTATTTATGAAAACCTATTCTCATTCTTATCACTTAGATTGTTTCATGAAAATTTATGTCCTTCAAAAATTCTTGCAAACTTACATAAAATTTGACACACTTGATCACTCTACTAACTTACTCATCCTATATTCTTATAGATGGACGTGAAGTATAGCAAGTTATGTCAGTTGGGCAATGGAGGAGAGCTCATCTTTGAGCGTGATTTGGACCAACTCTCGGAACTTCTGGAGCGCCCGCACCCTGAGTTCTTCGGAGCCCAGCTCAATGATCAACAAGGAGGAGAATTACAGTGGCTGATTGTTGCAAGTCTCAGAGGCAAGATTGAGGCACCCACCTCAGAGGGAATCCAGTTCACCTTAACAGAGAACAACTGGGACAACCATTGGAGGTACCATACCACCCCAAGCTGAACCTTCAGGTGGATCATCTCAGATTCATGCTATCTGATAGGCAGAATGAGTTGGACAATGCCCGCTCCTACGCCAACCACAACTATGCCTTCGCAGTCAAGAAGGACCAGAGCATCGCCATCCTTGCAAAGGAGCGCAAGACCTTTTGTTGTGTGCGTGATAGACTTGGAGGAGACCATCCATGAGCAGGACATGCAACTGGAGGAGAGGGAGAATGCGGGGGAAGATATCCAGGGAGACCCTTACTCCTACCTCAGTGATGATGATGACTTCCTGGAGGACCAAGCCATGGACTTCCACACTGATGATGATGACTTCGCCTTCATTGATGATGATGATGATGATGATGAAGACATCTATTCTGATGAGTAGTAGCACTTGAGCACTATCGTAGGTTTGAGTTGTATCTGGTCCCACTATATCGTAGTTCCACAGAATGGTTCTTAAAACCATCTGTTTCCTTATTGTGGTGTGTGTTTATATTGTGTGCTATGAATGAATGAATGAAAAGCAAGTTGCTAGTGGGAAAAACCTAAGTCAAACTTAAAGTTTAAAAACTTTTCAAAAACAAAACCTTGAACCTTGGAAATTTCCCCCTTGTCTCATGCTCTATCTCAATCTTCAGATGCCTCGCAGAGGAAGCAGTTCATACCCAGACCCGATACTGCAAATCTTGCAAATGTTGGTTTCTGACCGTGAAGCTGAAAGAGCCGAACATCAAGCCAACTTAGCGACCCTTTAACACATACTCAGATGGCCAACAACAATCAAGGCCATGGAAACCAGGACCACCATGGATCCAAGCTCAAGAACTTTCAGAACACCAATCCACCTAGCTTTAGTAAGTCTAAAGAGCCCTTAGATGTGGATGACTAGCTACAGACCATGGAGAACAACTTAGAAGTCGCCGGAGTGGAGGCCAATGAGAAAGTACTATTTTCCACTCATTATCTGACAGGAGATGCAAGATCTTGGTGGAATACTATTCGCACCATGAATGGAGGAAAAATAATGACTTGGGATGAATTCAAACTCAAGTTCAGCTGAACCCATGTGCCACCGTGTCACATCCCAAAATTTTCCAAATTTTGAAATGTGAAAAATAAATAAACAAAATAAATAATTGTTGAAATTTAGGGTGAAAATAAACTTTTTGGTTCCAAATGGAAACATCAAAACCCATCTTGAACAAACTTTGAATAAAATTGAATCCAACAAATTTCAAACAAGTGAAATACATTCATCAATAAATGTATCTTTAAATTTAAACACTTGGAAAAATAAACCAAAACCCTAAAACCCTAATGGAAAGAAATCATTTCCAAGATCTCTCTAACCTATGGAATTGATCCATATAAAAATTCAGCAACAATCATTTTAAAATGATCAAGAATTATAAATAAAAATATTATAAAACCATGGAAATTGGTTTCACTCAATCTGGAACCACGGATAAAAACTTATGAATTTAATAAGTTGAAAGGAAATAATTTCCAAAGCTAATAAAGCTCCTATCTAAAATCCATACCAAATGGTGAGAAAATAATCCCAAATAGATTTAAAAGGATAAACAAATATTAAATAAAATTATACAAATTGGAATCACCAAATTTGGATCTATAAATAAAAAGATATGGATTTTATGAGACAAATAAAGAAATAAATAAATAAGGAATATTTAAAATACAAATTAAAACATGGCCTAATCCATAAGCAAATGAGATAAAGTTAATCCAAATTCAAATGAAAGAAAGGGATAAAGAATAAGCAAATAAAAGTATATGGGATTAAACCCTATTCTAATTAAATTTAATAAAGACAAAATCCCTAATATAAATGATTAATTAAATCATGGGAAAATAATAAATGGAAATTTCCCATGAGAAATAAAAGTTATTTAATTAACCTAAATGGGATCAAAGAATTATTTGAATGAAAATTTATATAGGAATAAAACCATATTTAATTTGATTTGAATAAAGACAATCTACCCAATTTAAATGATTAATAAATTATATTAAAATACTTTAAATAATTCAAAAAGAATTATTTAACACCCTATTAAATAAATAAAACTTACTGAAAAAGGTTTAGTGAAAATTAGAATTCAAATAAAGAGTTTGAAAATATAATTAAATCTTATTTGAATAAAATACAAGTGCCCATTTTAAATAAAATATAAACCATAAAATAATAAAATAATTATTCCTAAAATGTTATTTAAAATACATGTTTAAACAGCATTAAAATTTACTGAAAGTTTGGCAAAGATTCGAATTCAAATGATTGTTTGAATTTTTTGAACAAAATCAAAACAAAATAAAAGAAATAGAAAAGGAAAAAAATGGAAAAAAGCCAGCCCAGCCCAACCTCGCCCATCTAGCCCAATAGCCCACCTCTCTCCTCCACCCCCGCAGAAAACGATTCACACTGCAGTACTCACCCACGCCATCACGGACGATTGGACCCCACCTCGTATTTCTCTCTCTCGCTGAACGCCGGGCCCCACCTATCGGTCTTCGTTCTCACCCACCCCACGACCCGTTCCTCCCGAGCGTTTCTGCGTTGAATTCGCGGGTTGAATTCACGATGAATGGCTCAGTGATTCTTGCCGCGACCATGCTCGTTAATGTAAGATCCCTCCCTCATAAAGGTAAGGATCCCTGTGATTGCAATGCTAGTTCCTGGATCAATTGCTAGCATCCACAGTTTAAGATGAAGAACACAGAAACAAAGGTCATTATTACAACGTCATTCCAGAGATAACATAGTCTTTTACAAATCCATAGCCATAGGCTAGTACAAGAGTTTAACTTAACAATATAAAATAGAAGTCTTCATCTTCATGTGCCACAGGCAAGCATGTTGAGTGTAGACTCATAACCCCTAATCATCATCAGAGTATCCTGCAACATCACAAGTTACAGCCACAGTGGGTCAATACATTGGAATAGTATTGGCAAGTGATACCTTAGTAAATATTAGCATCTAGTTACTACATGAATTTGGTTAAGTGTAGCTTAGGCTTGCTTTGCTCAAAATAGGTTTTACCTATTAGTTGAAAACACTAAGTTTTTCTTTGACAAAAACTTTCCCAAGGAACCACCAATAGAAATTGGTGAACCTTCACCCTTGTTCAACCACAAGTTTTAACTTAGAAAATTGGGATAAGGATATTGTTGATAGCTTCCATGTCTTCATGCTCAATTGTCTAATACTAGGGACATGGCTAAGTACTTAGATTCTTCCATCTGCAGAGGTTGTGCACTTTCCCCACAAGACTTGATTTTCACCAAGACAGGACCTTTCAGAAGCCTTCCCTTAGACCAAATGGACGCGTTCCAACCTATCATCCCGCTACCACCAACTGTCCAAATGGCTAAGTTATTGCAACCTATATGATCCAGGTAGAGCCAATAATGCCATATGGCTGCACTAGAAGCTTCTTAACATTTGGCATATCAAATCCCTTTGTTCCTGGGTGGCTTTCCACAAGTGAGATACACAAGGTAAACCATAGAAATGGGCCTTGTGTAACCACTCAACACAAACCATTCTTTCCATTCCACCCAGGTGTTTCATTCACTTAGTTGTTTTATTAAACAAAACATAAGTCAAAGACTTAGAAATATTTCACATAGCATGAATATATATTCCACCCTTGGTTGCTACTAGCTAGGCTAAGCATGGCAATAGCAAGTATCTTAACTTAAAGGAAATTCTAACATTACTACAACTACTAGGATTTCCCAAGCATAGCATATGGATACTTAGCAAAATATTCATGCAAGTCCTATACAAAATATTTCTAATGCATAGGTAAAAATATTGGGATAAAAACATGAAGCACCACTTGCCTTGGTAGTTTGGGGAGTAGCAACAATCTTCACAACCACAATCACTATTAGCACCAAAATCTACACATAAAATATTGGCACCAAAATCACATATCAAAATATATAAGCAAAAATATATGAATGCATGCAAATGCTATGTGATAATTTTTCTAAATCAAACAAGACAAGTGAAACAGTACTGAATCATAAACAAGACAAATATACACTAAACAAACTTTATTTATTCTCTAAATCATTTTTCAAATAATTTCTATACTCAAAATAATACTATAAATGTCTCTGCAAAAAATAATCAATTCTACAGAATCAAAACATTAAACACATTGCATAAATGGATAGAATTCTTTCTCCTGATTCCAATGATATAAAATTTGCAAAATTTGAATGTGTGGATCAAAAGTTATGAATTTTGCAAGTTTGAATATCTCATAGATCTAAATCAGATTTTTAAAACAAATAACAGGCCACGTGGCAGCGTCTGATTGGACGATACCACTTTGCACGGGATCACGCTCGCGGGCCGTTGGATCTAACTAACTGCGCACGGCCCAGATTAAATCATACCGCTTCGCGACAGATCTAATCACGGCCTTAGGATTTAGATCCAATGGATCAGATCCATCTGACCATGAACTGGCGGCGCAAATGGTCGCTAGCGGCGGCGGCGCTACTGGCAGTGATGTTCCGGCGAATACAGGAGGGGCTGGGGGTGGGGTGTGTCTTACCAGACTCACAAGATCACGAGGAATCTTGAGATGGTACTGGCGTGGACAGGGGCGAGTTGATGTGGTCGTAGGAACTCGTCGGAGTTGAGCGCAGTGTCGGGTGCACGGTGACGAAGACGTTGGCGACGCTCTGGATCACCCTAGCATGAACCAGTTGTATCAGGGGGTGCGCAAGGCCATGGCGAACACGATAGAATCAAAGGGAAGGCAAGGGGCGGTCGGGTTTTACCTCGATTGCACGTCGGAGTCGAGCGGTGGTTATGTCGCTTGCGAACGCGAACAGGGACGGCGACCTGGATCACGAGAAAGCAAACGAAAGGCATCAGGGGATGCGCCAGAACATGCTGGTCACGCTCGTTTGAAGCAGAGGCAAAGGGGCGGTCGAGGCTCACCGGAATCAGTCGCCGGAGGTCGTCGGTACAGCGGCGGTTTGAGCTCGATTGCACGCAGCCTGGTGGCGGAGTGAGCGAGGAAAGTGGGGGGAAATGACCGCAATGGGATAGGGTTTAAGTAGCAGGTGAAGGCTGGGCGAATTACTGTCGGAATCAAGGGAATTGATTCGATTTAATCCGCAAGGTAACGGCGGCAACGACGTGTTCATCGCGCGGAATTTTGGGGAGGACGATGATGACATGGCGATGGGGCCACTGGTCAGTGTCTAGTGGGTTGATTCGGCGCGGGTGAGAGAGAGAGAGGGGGACGGAATGGCCCGGGTGGGCTTAGGCCTAGTTCTTTTGGCGGCTTCTCTGAAAAGCCGCCCTGCCCCCAACTTCTTGGGGAAGCCGGTTTCAAAATTTCCCAAGGCTTCCAAATTAGTTTAGCTTTAACCACTTTAGAAGCCTCGTAATTTTTCTGAACTGGCTTCCCCAGGAAGCTGGGGGTAGGGTAGCTTCTTGGAGAAGCCGTCAAAAGAACTGGGCCTTAGTGGGCTGGATTCTGTGTTGGGCTTAATTGGCAGCGCCGGCCTTTTCTTGTTTTCTGTATTCTTTTTCTTTTTCTTTTTCTGTTTGAATTTCCAGGAATCCTTTTCAAATGATTTCAAATATGTTTGAATTCAAACTCTTTCCGGATTTTTATAAAGTGAAACCTACACACAATTGGCTATAGAACAAAGTTGTACACATGAAAATAATTTGGCACATTGAAATTTTAAAATAAACAATGCCTTTAATAATTGTTTAGTAAAGGCATAAAAATGGGTTTTAAATTTATAATTTGTTTTTAAATCCATGTCCAAGCTTTGGAAAGCATCAATCAAACTTAGGTTCAAACATCCTTGGTTTAAAGCAAATAATCTCTTACTATAGAGTAGTATTGGGCCAATGCCTTGCTTACATAAAATAATAGACATTCAAATGCTCCTGTTTTTGTAATGACTTTGCAAATGATCCTAAAATTATTATGAATGCATGAATTATATGCAAGCTTTGAAAACATGATTTTAGGGATGTTACAAATCTAACCCCCTTAAGGTGAATCTCGCCCTCGATATTCGGATTGGCTAGCAAATAGGTGAGGGTGGTCTTTCCGAAGATCTCTTCTCTTTCCCATGTTGCTTCTTCTTTGGAATGATGGTTCCATTGAACTTTGCAGAATTTGATAGTCTTTGTCCGAGTAACTCTTTCTGCAGTCTCAAGAATTTTGACAGGCTTTTCCTCATAGGTGAGATCACTTTCCAACTGGACCTCTTCCAAAGGTATGGTATCTTACAAAGACGTCTCTTCCATCTCTGGATGGCATTTATTTAGCTGACTCACATGAAACACATTGTGAACGGCAGACAATGATTCCTGCAATTCAATCTCATAAGCTACTTCTCCTTTATGACTCAGGATCTTGAATGGTCCAACATATCTTGGGGCCAATTTTCCTTTGACTCCGAATCTCATCACTCCACGAAGTGGTGACACTCTAAGATAAGCTTTATCACCCACTTCATAGGTGACTTATCAACACTTAGGATCTGCGTAGCTCTTCTGTCGGGACTGTGCTATCTTCAATCTGTCCTTTACTAGCTTGACTTTCACTTCAGCCTCTTTGATTAGTTCTGGCCCGAACAAGTTTCTTTCTCCCACACCATTCCATAGCAATGGGGTAATACACTTTCTCCCATAGAGAAACTCAAACGGTGCCATCTCAATACTGGCTTGATAGCTGTTATTGTAAGAGAATTCTGCGTAAGGCAGACTTTCATCCCAACTAGCTCCATAGTCTAGGGCACATGCCCTCAACATATCTTCTAAAATCTGGTTGGTCCTTTCTGTCTGTCCATCAGTCTGGGGGTGAAAAGCAGTACTAAATTCCAATCTCGTTCCCAGTGATTCATGTAGTTGCCTCCAGAAATGAGAAGTGAACTGAATTCCCCTATCAGACACAATACTCTTGGGTACTCTATGCAGACACACAATCCTATTCATATATATCTTGGCCAACTTATCACTTGTGTAGGTTGTCTTCACGGGTATGAAATGAGCCACTTTAGTTAAACGATCCACTACTACCCAAATTGAATCATATCCTGACCTGGTCCTTGGCAGTCCGGTGATGAATTCCATGCCAATCTTGTCCCACTTCCAATCAGGAATAGGTAGTGGTTGTAGCAATCCTGCTGGTTTCTGATGTTTCGCTTTCACTCTACTACATACATCACACAAAGCAATATGTTCGGCGATGTCGTTCTTGAGATTGTTCCACCAAAATCTTTCCTTCATATCCATGTACATTTTGGTGTTACCCGGATGAATGGAATATGGTGAGTTGTGTGCTTCTTATAAAATCAGTTTCCGAAGCTCCGGATCTTGCGGAATGCAGATACGTTTTCCATACCATAAAGTACCTTGTTTGTCTTCATGGAATCCTTTGGCTTCTCCGTTGCCAATCTTTTCCTTAATCTCTTCAATTGCCTTGTCCGCCTTTTGGGCTTCCTTGATTTTGTCCAACAAAGTGGGTTGAACATCCAATGTCATGAGATGTCCTCCAGGCACAATCTCCAATCTGAGGTCTCTAAAGTGGGCACACAGATCATCTGGCAACTCTCCCTTATTAAGGCCATTCACAAATACTTTATGGCTTAGTGCATCCGCTACAACATTTGCTTTACCGGGGTGGTATTGCAAACTTAAGTCATAGTCCTTGATGAGTTCTAGCCATGTTCTTTGTCTCATGTTGATTTCTTTCTGAGTGAAGATATACTTCAAACTTTTATGATCTGTGAACACTTCACATCGCTTTCCCAAAAGATAATGTCTCCATGTTGTAAGTGCATGGAAAACAGAGGCTAACTCTAAATCATGAGTAGGATAATTTACCTCATGAGTTTTGAGTTGTCTCGAGGCATAAGCCACAACTTTCCCTTCTTGCATTAGAACTGCACCTAATCCATGATGAGATGCATCACAATACACTTGGAAATCTTTCTCCAAATATGGCAAACATAGGACTGGTGCTGTCACTAGTCTCTTCTTCAATTCTTGGAAACTGAGTTCACATCCTTCAGTCCAAGCAAATTTCTTGTCTTTCTTTAGTAACTCCGTCATTGGCTTAGCTACCTTGGAGAAATTCTCAATGAATCTTCTGTAATATCCTGCTAAGCCAAGAAAACTACGAACTTCCTTCACTGACTTAAGAGATTCCCATTCAGTTACAGCTGACACTTTTGCGGGATCAACTGCTACACCATCTCCTGACACAACGTGTCCAAGAAATCCAACTTCATTCAACCAGAACTCACACTTGCTGAATTTGGCATACAACTTATGCTCTCTAAGATTCTCAAGTATCAAACGCAAATGTCCTTCATGTTCTTCTTTGCTCTTGGAGTAGATCAAAATGTCATCAATCAAAACGACAACAAACTTGTCAAGGAACTCCATGAACACCTTGTTCATCATATTCATGAAGTAAGCTGGTGCATTGGTCAAACCAAATGGCATCACTATATACTAATACAATCCATACCTAGTGTAAGAGGTCCCAACCTTTAATAAGGTAGAGATACCTGTGTTTACAATGCTAGTCCCTGGATCAATAGCTAGCATCCATAGTTAAGATGTAATATCAAGAAACAAAGGTCATAATACAACTTTATAACCAGGAATAAAATAATTTATTACATCTTACATAGCTCATTTGGCTATCTCATTACAATGCAGCAGAATATAACAATAGCATGGGGTCCTTCATCTTCAAAGTGCCACAGGCAGTCGTGTTGGTTATAGACATGTAATCCTAATCAATAAACTTCCCTAACATCAAACAAACCTGCAACATAATAAGTTACAGCCACAAGGGTCAATACATTTGAATTGTATTGGCAAGTGATACTATGGTAGTATAGTGGAGTCTATTATCTCTATGCATTTGGCTAAGTGGAGCTTAGGCTTGCTTTGCTCAAAATAGATTTTCCTTATCATTTGAAAACACTAACTTTTGTTTGTCAAAATAAATCAGCCAAGGCATCTCCCAATAGAAATTGGTGATCCTTCAACCCTTGTTCAACAACAAGTTTTAACTTAGAAATTTGGATGAGGAGATTCTTGATAGCTTCCATGTCTTGATGCTCAAATTGTCCTGTACCAGGGACATGGCTAAGTACTTAGATTTTACACTCTGCTGAGGTGGTGCACTTTCCCCACAAGACTTGGTTTCACCAAGACAAGATCTTTCAGAAGCCTTCCCTTAGACCAACATGGACGCGCACCAACCTATCAAACCCCTACCACCAACTGTCAATTTGGCTAAGTTACTGCAACCTATATGATCCAGGCAGAGCCCATAATGCCAAGTGGCTGCACTTGAAGCTTCTCAACATTTGACATCTCAAATCTCTTTGTTCCTGGGTGGCCATCCACAAGTGAGATACACAAGGTAAACCATAGAAATGGGCCTTGTGTAACCACTCAACACAAACCATTCCTTCCATTCCACCCAGGTGATTCATTCACTTAGTTGTTTTATTAAACAAAACACAAGTCCTTGACTTAGAAATATTCCATAGCATGAATATAATCCACCCTTGTTTTCTACTAGCTAAGCTAAGCATGATAGTAGTAGGAATCTTAACTTAGGAAATTTCTACTAAGGTTTCATCCACTAGGATTTCCCATGGCATAGTTTACACTTAGCAAAAATTCCATGCAAGTCCTACTTTAGAAATATCACTAATGCATAGTGAAAATAATGGGACAAAAGTATGGAGCATCACTTGCCTTTTTGGTAGAGAATATAAGTTCACTCCTTGATCTTGCAATATCCACACTCTTCAAATGTCACTACAATTCAATGAAGCAAGGCACAATTTCAATCTACCATTCAAGCAAACATCACATAAAATAATAGAATCAAAACAATGCATGCAAGCATGCCAAAGATTGTTTTATTTGGAAAAGTGATTTCTAATGGGTTATAAACATTCTAAAACACTTATTGGTCATTTTATAAAAGTGGCAAGACTATTTGCAAAAGATTTTATCTATAAACTCTTTTTAAATCAAAGCATTATTTTATGTGGTTGAAAATGCCTTTAGCAAAGCAATAATCTTTATAGGGTTTACCAAATACATTTTTAAATCATAAAACTTGGTGCTTGGGGTCAGAGAGTTTAAATCAAAACATTTTCCCAAGGTTTTTCTCCAAAAAGCATTTTTAACATATAAACAACATTTTTATTTGACTAGAAATGCTTTAATTCATAGATTTATTAATTTGCCTCACAAAATATATTTTTGAATCCATAAGTTGATTTATATGGTCAGTAGGTTCAAAACAATCCATTTGCCAAAGGTTTTGTCACAAAAATAATTTTAGAACAATTTTTATATCCAAAATATGCCTACACAAGTTTCTGCAAAAACAATCAATTTAACAGAAGCATTTTACTAAACAAAGTGTATGTTTAGAAAGTACTTGTCTTGCTGATTCCATTGATATAAAATTTGCAAAATTTGGACGTGTCGTTTGAAAGTTATGAATTTTACAAATTGGAATATCTAATAGATCATTTCTGGTTTTTAAAACAGAAGGTGGGCCACGTGGCGCGATCTTATTGAACAAAAATGTTTCGTGCGGATCGCGTGCTGTAGTGTGTTGGATCTAATGGAAATCGTATGGTACAGAGACACTCGTACCCCTTCGTTTATGTTCTATCGTGTGCATTGGATTTTAATCCTACGGCTGACGATCGAACAACCATTGAGTGGCGGCGCTGGCGACGGCGACTGGCGGCGGCGTGTCTGGTGGTGGTTCGGTGAATCTAGGAAGCGAGAAGAGGAACGGAGGGGCTCACCGGGTCCGCGGGGTCGTGGTGATGCTCGAGGTGGTCGCAGGATGGACAGGGGCGCACAGATCTTGCTTGAATCGTTCGCCGGAGTTCGTGTCCGCGTCGGGCTCCTCTGGTTGTCATCGTGGGCGACGTTTTAGACCGCGCTAAGACAAGATGAGAGCTGCGTTATCTGCGCACGAGGTCGGCGATCATGTGTGCATCCACATGAGGTATGGGGGTGGTCAGATACTACCTGGGGGACTCGCCGGAGGAGGAGCAGACAGTGGCGATGCTCTGTCGGAGACGTGGTCGATGATGCAGAGCACGCGCGGGCGAGCTAGCGCTATGGGGAGGTTCGCCAGGAGATGGGGAGCAAGTGAGCGTGGTCGAGGGGGCAAGGCGCGGTGGAGGATGGCCGGAATCGATGGAAGTGCTCGTCGGAGACAGTGGCGGTGCAACGCAAAATTAGGCAGCCTCGGGGCGCACTAGGGTGGGAGATTAAGGGGAAAACAGAGAGGAGGGAGAGGCGGTCGCGGGGTGGATTCACTGCGTCAATTAAACGAATTTACACGCTTTGAATCGAACCAGAAACTGCCGAGGGAGAGAGGGGCGTGGTCAGCACGAGGTTGGGGGTGATGAGGTGGCGGTGGGACCTGGCTGTCTGCGAGAGAGAGAGGGAGAGAGAGAGAGAGAGAGAGAGAGAGAGAGAGAGAGAGAGAGAGAGAGAGAGAGGAAGAGTGGGGCCTGCTAGTCAGCGACTGCACGGTTAATTTTTCTGGTATGAAATGTTTTCTCGTGGGAGAGAGGGAGTGGGCCGATGCTGGGTTGGGCTGCTCTGTTTATATTTTTTCCTTCTCCTGTTTATTTTCTTTTTCCAATTCTAATATTCTGTTTTGATTTTGTTTGATTATTTCAAACAAGAATTTGAATTCAATTTTCTACCAAACTTTGTGTATAATCCAATACTGTTTACTAATACATTTTAAAGTCAAATTTAGAATATTTATTTTATCATTTTTAGGGTCTTTTAATTATTTAAAATAGAACCTTGCATTTATTCAAATAAGATTTAATAATGTTTTCAAACTCCATTTGAATTCTAAATCTTTACAAATCTTTCCAGTAGGTTTTATTTATTTATTAGGGTGTCAAATAATTCACCTTGAATCATTTAGAAAATATTTAATATGATTTATAAATCATTTGAATTGGGTATTTGTTTTAATTCCAATGAAATCAATTATAGTTTTATTTCATAGTTTTTATTTAGGTGAATTCCTTTATTCCACTTTAAGTTAATTAAATGACTTTTAATTCAGTTGGGTAAACTCCAAATACTATTTTCCCATGATTTAAAATAATCATTCTTATTAGGGATTTGTCTTTATTCAAATAGAAATAGAATTTGGTTAATGCCATTTTATTTTATTTGGAAAAAAATTTATCCTTTTATTTTATTTGGATTTGGATTATATTCCATTTGCTTATGGATTAGGCCAAGATTTAATTTGGTCTTTAAATATTCCTCATTTAATATTTCTTTCTTTATCTTATAAAATCCATATCTTTTTATTTAAAGATCCAAACTTGGTGATTCCAATTGGTAAAATCTTATTTAATATTGGTTTATCCTTTTAAATCTCTTTAGGACTATTTGCTCACCATTTGGTATGGATTTTTAGATAGGTGCTTTCCTACCTTTGGAAATTCAATTTCCTTAATTTATTAAATTCATAAAATTTTATCTATGGCTCCAAATTAAGTGAAACCAATTTATATGGTCTTATAATATTCCATTTGTCATTCTTGATCATTTATAATTATTTGTTGACAAATTTTATATGGATCCAATCCATGATCTTGGAGATAACTTGGAAATGATTTTATTCCATTTGGGTTTTAGGGTTTTGGTTTATTCTCCAAGTGTTTAAATTTCCAGATGCATTTATGAAGAATGCATTTCACTTGATTTGAATTTAGTTGGGTTCAAACTTTACTCAAGTTTGTTCAAGATGGGATTTTAAGTTTCCAATTAGAAACAAAAAGTTTCTTTTCACCCTAATTTTCAACAATCATTTATTTTGTTTATTTATTTTTTACATTACAAGATTTGGAAAATCTTGGGATGTGACACCTAGTGGTGAAAGCTGTCTTAGGTATGTCTTGTTCCCTTATCTTAAGCTAAAAATAACCTGATCGGAGATCAATCTTTGAGAACACAAAGGCTCCTTCTAGCTGATCAAACAAGTCATTAATTCTGGGCAAAGGATATTTGTTCTTGATAGTCACCTCGTTAAGTGAACGATAATCTATGCATAACCTTTGACTTCTATCTTTATTTTCCACAAACAAGACTGGTGCTCCCCAAGATGAAGAACTTGGTTGGATAAATCCTTTCTGCAACTGTTCTCCAAGTTGTTTCTTGAGTTCTTTCAACTCATCAACTGACATCTTGTAAGGTCTCTTTGCTATTGGTCCTGATCCTGGTAGCAAGTCAATCAGAAATTCCACATCTCTATCTGGTGGCATTCCCGGCAATTCTTCCGAAAACACGTCTGGATATTCTCTCACAATTGGCACACTGTCTATGCTAACCCCCTTAAGAGAATTTAGCTTACCCCCTTTTGATTCAAAGTTAGTCTTGAATCTAATCCTTTTATTATCTGGGGTTGTGAGGGTGACAGTATGATTGGCACAATCTAGCACTCCCTTGTACTTAGTCATCCAGTCCATTGCCAAAATGACATCCAATCCTTGGGAATTCAGGATTATCAGATTAACGGGAAACTTATACTTCCCAAACTCTATGACTAGGTCAGGACATCCTGAGTTCACTATCATTTCTCCACGAGGAGAACTTACTTTTATAGGACACCCAATAGTTTCAACTGGAAGTTCATTTCTTTCAACAAATGCTTGATATGAATGAATGCGATGCACCAGTATCAAAAAGAACAAGTGCTAGAACAGAATTGAGTTTGAACTTACCAGCCACAGCATCAGGTTCCTCATAGATCTCTTCCACATTGATGTGGTTCACCTGTCCCTTTTGGAAAGGGTTGGGCTTGTTGGCACCTTCAACCTTCTCTTCTGGGCACTCATTTGCATAATACCCCATTTTCTTACACTTGAAGCATTCAACCTGACTGAGATCCTTCTTGACAGGCTGGCTTCCACTACCACTTCCACTTCCATTGTGGTGGCTCTTGTATCCACCCTTGTGGTTCTTGTACTTGTCATTGTCATGACTACAGTCATGCTTGTTGTCATGATGGCGGTTGTGGTTATGGTGGTTGTTGTACTTTCCATGCTTGTGGGATCCGGAACTCCCACTATCATCATAATGGGAACGCTTGTGAGACGATCCCGAGTTATGCTTGTTAGAGTTGTGCTTCCTCTTTCTGCTTTCAACTTGTTTCATCTTGTTCTCCAAGATGGTAGCCTTGTCACAAAGGGACTGGTAGGTGGGGACATAGGCAACAGATAGCTGCAAATTCAGTTCATCGTTCAGTCCTTCGAGGAACTTCTCTTTCCTCTTGGCATCGGTATCCACTTCATCTGGTGCATAACGTGCCAGATTATTGAACTCCTCAATATATTTAGCCACGCCGCGGTGGTGCTGCTTCAGGTTATGGAACTCCTTCTTATTCAAACTCATCACTCCGGATGAGATGTGAGCTGTACGGAAACCATCTTCAAAGATAGCCCATGTCACATCCTCAATGGGAGTGGTGATCTGGAAGTTATCCCACCAAGTAGCTGCTAGTCCTTCCAACAGGTGTGCTGCAAACCTGACTTTCTCTTTGTCGGTGCAGCCGACAGTTACCAAATCCTTGTTCACCGAACGCAGCCAATCATTGGCCACCATGGGATCAGTAGTTCCTGAGAACTTTGTAGGCCTCAGTCTTAGGAATCTGGTGAGCATGTCAAATCCTGGTGGATTGTTCTGATTGTTGTTGTTGTTGTTATTATTCTGATTCTGCATGAAAGTGGTCATCATCTGCATCAGTTGTGCCTGTGCTGTCATCAGCTGCTACATCTCGGGGGTGACATTGTTGTTGTTCGGGTTGGGGTTGGCACATCGAGGAGGCATCTGTGGTTTTCATAAGGATAAGAATGAGATACCCATAGATGCTTAACATGCACAATACATCACATATACAATCACCAAAACAAGCATCAAAATAACATAAAGTTCAACGGCATAAACAACAAGTTTGAAAAGCAAACACATCATAGCAAGCCATCCACATGTTGTATGGTCATTGCGACTCAATAATCATAAGCATAGCAAATGAAAGATAAATGAGTAGTCATCACTACTCCTCTGCATCAACCTCCTCGTCAACAAGTTTAAGACCTGCATTCTCCATAGCGGTCTTGTATTCCTCGACATTGGTAGTCAAGGCCTCTATCTTGGCTTTAAGAGCTCTCTTCTGTGATCGAAGTCTCTCAATCACACCATGCTGATGCTCGAGATCGAAGTCCTTGGCATCTAGTTCTACATTCATCTCTCGAATCCTCTTGTTCCTGTCTTGGACTCTTTTCTCTTGGCTCTTGAACTTCCTGTCCTGGCTCTCAAACTTGGCCTCTATTTCCTTGACTATCTCGTCTTGCTCCACGAAGAGCTTGTCCTTCTCACGAAGCTGCACCTAGAGCTCGTCATTGCTAAGCATGACGTTGGTCCTATCAGTATCTAGGTGCCTAAGAAGAACCTCTAGGTCCTGAAGGTACAGACGAATCGGCTCTGCCATCTCTCTAGAAGCATCCTCGAACTCAATAGCCTCACCCTCCTCGTCGCGTCTTCCGAAGGCGTGAAAGTGAGTACCTCTAAGCTCCCTGGAGTGCCTCCCTAATAGACGCCCAACTAAATCCTGCATGACTACCTCTAAGCCTCTCTCCTTGTCATCATGCATTAAGTGATAGCCTCCATGGCTGGCTCAGTCTGGCGTCCTGGCTGAGTAACTTTGAAGCCCCAAAGGTCCTTCCTCTCAAACTTGGTGAGGGGAAGCATCATGATGCTAGGTAACGGAAGATTGAGCACACTAGTGAGCTCAATAAGACAAGTGCCAAAACGAGTTCCCTTGAACTCTTCGGCCGTGTTGATAATAACAGCAGGCATCTATTTTTTATAAGATAGAGAAAAGTTAGAATCAACATCAATAGAGAAAAAATCACAAGACAAAGTATCACAAGCATTTTTTTGGCAAAACTCACACAAGTCATGGCATACACAAATCCATTACAAGCATCAAAGGTTCAACAAAACTTAGATAAATTTTTTGGAAATAAAACGATAAGTGTGGTGGTACAACTAACGAAGTACATTACAATCCCATCTCACTTGCCAAGTTGGCTAACAGGGCATCCCTAGAGGCAATCTGTCAATCTGATCACATGACTCCATTGCTAAGTCTATGATGTCCTCTCTTAAACGTTGGTTGGTAGCCTCTAACTCTTGGGTATGCTTCTTTTCTTCCCTAAGGTCATTTTGAGTGTTGATCATTCTGCACTTGAGTCTATCACCAAGCTCCTTGATAGCATTCCATGCTGCATTTCTTGCAGAGTCAAAGAATGTCGTGTGCATTACTGAGTTGGTGACCATGCACAATCCTGATTCCTTGTGGTTGTCTTCCTTGTTTTTGTACAAGTGAAGTTGCACCCACCAGTATTCTACTCCTTCATACATCACGGGAAATCCTTTGTACACAGCTGCACCATGTATTCCCATGGCAACCATGAGGTCCTTGAGGGCTTTGGGGAATTCTGTCTCACACTCCAAGGCCATGGTCATGAGTGGCCCCTTCCTCACGGCTTCGTTGATGGAGTTCATCTACAAATAGAGATGAGAAAGAAGATTAGAAAATTTTACGAGAAGAAAAAGACAAGTGTGGAAATTGTTGAAATTTTTTCCTTAGTGGTTTCTAATCCAATCCTAGGGTCATAATCCTACAGGCAACATAGTGCTCTGATACCATCTGTAAGATCCCTCCCTCATAAAGGTAAGGATCCCTGGGATTGCAATGCTAGTTCCTGGATCAATTGCTAGCATCCACAGTTTAAGATGAAGTACACAAAAACAAAGGTCATTATTACAACGTCATTCCAGAGATAACATAGTCTTTTACAACTCCATAGCCATAGGCTAGTACAAGAGTTTAACTTAACAATATAAAATAGAAGTATTCATCTTCATGTGCCATAGGCAAGCATGTTGAGTGTGGACTCATAACCCCTAATCATCATCAGAGTATCCTGCAACATCACAAAAACTTTCCCAAGGAACCACCAATAGAAATTGGTGAACCTTCACCCTTGTTCAACCATAAGTTTTAACTTAGAAAATTGGGATGAGGAGATTCTTGATAGCTTCCATGTCTTGATGCTCAATTTTCCAATACCAGGGACATGGGTAAGTACTTAGATTCTTCCATCTACAGAGGTTGTGCACTTTCCCCACAGGACTTGATTTTCACCAAGACAGGACCTTTCAGAAGCCTTCCCTTAGACCAAATGGACGCGTTCCAACCTATCATCTCACTACCACAGCCTGTCCAAATGGCTAAGTTATTGCAACCTATATGATCCAGGCAGAGCCCATAATGCCATGTGGCTGCACTAGAAGCTTCTTAACATTTGGAATCTCAAATCCCTTTGTTCCTGGGTGGCTTTCCACAAGTGAGATACACAAGGTAAACCATAGAAATGGGCCTTGTGTATCCACTCAACACAAACCATTCTTTCCATTCCACCCAGGTTATTCATTCACTTAATTGTTTTATTAAGCAAAACATAAGTCAAAGACTTAGAAATATTTCTCATAGCATGAATATATATTCCACCCTTGGTTGCTACTAGCTAGGATAAGCATGGCAATAGCAAGTATCTTAACTTAAAGGAAATTCTAACATTACTACAACTACTATGATTTCCCAAGCATAGCATATAGATACTTAGCAAAATAATCATGCAAGTCCTATACAAAATATTTCTAATGCATAGGTAAAAATATTGGGATAAAAACATGAAGCACCACTTGCCTTGGTAGTTTGGGTAGTAGCAACAATCTTCACAACCACAATCACTATTAGCACCAAAATCTACTCATAAAATATTGGCACCAAAATCATATATCAAAATATACAAACAAAAATATATGAATGCACGCAAATGCTATGTGATGATTTTTCTAAATCAAACAAGACAAGTGAAACAGTACTGAATCATAAAAAAGACAAATATACAATAAACAAACTTTATTTATTCTCTAAATCATTTTTCAAATAATTTCTAACTCAAAATAAGCCTATAAATGTCTCTACAAAAATAATCAATTCTACAGAAGCAAAACATTAAACACATTGCATAAATGGATAGAATTCTTTCTCCTAATTCCAATGATATAAAATTTGCAAAATTTGAACGTGTGGATCAAAAGTTATGAATTTTGCAAGTTTGAAGATCTAATATATCTAAATCAGATTTTTAAAACAAATAAAAGGACACGCGGCATTGTCTGATTGGACGATACCGCTTCGCACGGGATCAGGCTCGCGGGCCGTTTGATATAACTAACTGCGCACGGCCCAGATTAAATCATACCTCTTCGCTACAGATCTAATCGCGTCTTTAGGATTTAGATCCAATGGATCAGATCCATCTGACCATGAACTGGCGGCGCAAATGGTCGCTAGCGGCTGCGACTCTACTGGCGGCGATGGTCTAGCGAATACAGGAGGGGATGGGGGTGTGGTGTGGCTTACCAGACTCGCAAGATCGAGAGGAAGCTTGAGATGGTACTGGCGTGGACAAGGGCGAGTTGATGTGGCCGTAGGAACTCGTCATAGTTGAGCGCAGCGTCGGGTGCACGGTGACGAAGACGTTGGCGACGCTCTAGATAACCCTAGCATGAACCAGTTGTATCAGGGGGCACGCAAGGCCATGGCGAACACGATATCATCAAAGGGAAGGCAAGGGGCGGTCGGGTTTTACCTTGATTGCACGTCGGAGTCGAGCGGTGGTTCTGTCGCTTGCGGACGCGAACGGGGACGGCGACCTGGGTCACGAGAAAGCAAACGAAAAGCATCAGGGGATGCGCGAGAACATGCTGGTCACGCTCGTTTGAAGTAGAGGCAAAGGGGCGGTCGAGGCTCACGGAATCAGTCGCCGGAGGTCATCGGTACAGCGGCGGTTTGAGCTCGATTGCGCGCAGCCTGGTGGCGGAGTGAGCGAGGAAAGTGGGGGGAAATGACCGCGACGGGGTGGGGTTTAAGTAGCAGGTGAAGGCTGGGCGAATTACCGCGCCGGCCTTTTCTTGTTTTCCGTATTCTTTTTCTTTTTCTGTTTGAATTTCCAGGAATCCTTTTCAAATGATTTCAAATATGTTTGAATTCAAACTCTTTCTGGATTATTATAAAGTGAAACCTGCACACAATTGGCTATAGAACAAAGTTGTACACTTGAAAATAATTTGGCACATTGAAATTTTAAAATAAACAATGCCTTTAATAATTGTTTAGTAAAGGCATAAAAATGGGTTTTAAATTTATAATTTGTTTTGAAATCCATGTCCAAGATTTGGAAAGCATCAATAAAACTTAGGTTCAAACATCCTTGGTTTAAAACAAATAATCTCTTACTATAGAGTAGTATTGGGCCAATGCCTTGCTTACATAAAATAATAGACATTCAAATGCTCATGTTTTTGTAATGACTTTGCAAATGATCCTAAAATGATTATGAATGCATGAATGATATGCAAGCTTTGAAAACATGATTTTAGGGATGTTACAATTAAAGGCGCCTTCCTTCCCTTTACCTTTCCCCTCACACCCTACTTCCCCTCCGCCACCAGGCTGCGCTGATTTTGCCCGAGACCACGCTCTGCGCCGACGAGCCTCCGCCCAAATTCCGGCAGCACCAGCCACCGCCTTGCCCCCTCGACCACTCGAGCCTACTCCCCACCTCCCTACGCACCTCCCGGCACCAACCACTCGCCCGCGCGTGCCCCCTATCGTCGACAACATCTTCGCCTGAACGCCACCGTCTCCTGCCACAACTCCGGCGAGTTCTCCCCGTAAGCCCCGACCGCCCCCTTCTCTCTAAATGGTACTCCTGCAGTTACCGTCCCTGTGCGCATCTAACGCCCCCATTCTCTTGCTTTGGCATGGTCCGTAGCCTTGTCAATGTCGACTACCGTGCGAACCCGTCGTCAGTAACCACTCCGGCGAGAGATTGTCGACCCGTCTGTGCGCCCCTGTCCCCACGATGACAACCTTGAGCTTCAGCACGACAAGGCGAACTCGGTGAGCTATTCCTCCCTCTCCCGCGCTTCCTATATCGCCGGCACCATCCTTTCTGACCGCGCCGCCGCCAGCCACTATCATTGCGCCGCCCATCGATGGTCAATGCACTCTAGACCGTTAGATGCAGAGCCAGTGGGTGTGTTAGATTCACTTAAGCCAAGGGGTACGCTAGATCAGAGCCGCATGATCCCCTTTTAATCCAAAGCGCCACAGCACTTGATCCAGCCGAACCGTTTTCGGCCAATAAGAACAAGACGCGTGGCACTATGTTGTTTTAAATAGATAGAAACTTTTCTATTAGATGTTAAAACTTGCAAAATTCATAACTTTTGATTCACTCGTCCAAATTTTGCAAATTTTATATCAATAGAATAAGAAAAATAATTCTATCTAACCATGTACTTTTTTAGTAATTTGCGTCTGTAAACTTAGTTGTTTTTGCAGAAACTTGTGTAGGAATAATTTGAATATAAAAATTATTCTAGAAATATTTTTAAGGTAAAATCTTTGGTAAATGGGTTGATTTGAACCTACTGACCATAGAAACCAACTTATGGATTTAAAAATATATTTTGTGAGGCGAAAGGAATAAATCTTTGAATAAAAGCATTTCTAGCTAAATAAAATTATTGAATAAGTTTTAAAAATTCTTTTTGAGTAAAACCTTTGGAAAATGATTTGATTTAAACTCTCTGACCCTAAACACCAAGTTTTTGGATCTAAAAATATAGTTGGTGAACCCTATAAAAATATTACTTTGTTTAAAGGTATTTCCAACAAAATAAAATATTGCTTTGGTGTAAAAAAATGGTTTATAGGTAAAACCTTTTGCAAATGGTTTTAATATTAAACACTTTACCTTAAAACACTAACATTTGTGTTTTAAAATATATTTGTCAAAACACTAGAAATTATTACTTTGATTAAATCATTTCTAACAAAACAAAAATGATTTAAATGGCCATTTTCACTAACTTGATATCCAATGGTTTTGCCACTTTTATAAACGACCAATATGTGTTTTAAAATGTTTATAACCAATTAGAAATCACTTTTCTAAATAAAACAATCTTTGGCATGCTTGCATGCATTGCTTTGTTTTTATTATTCTATGTGATGAATTGCTTAAATGGTAGATTGAATTTGTGCCTTGCTTGATTGAATTGTAGTGAACTTTGAAGAGTGTGACTATTGCAAGATCAAGTAGTGAACTTATATTCTCTACCAAAAAGGCAGGTGGTGCTTCATACTTTTGTCCCATTATTTTCACTATGCCTTAGTGATATTTCTAAGTAGGACATGCATGGAATTTTCTAAGTATAAACTATGCCAGGGGAAATCCTAGTGGATGAAACCTTAGTAGAATTTTCCTGAGTTAAGATTCCTACTACCATCATGCTTAGCTTAGCTAGTAGAAAACAAGGGTGGATTATATTCATGCTATGGAATATTTCTAAGTCAAGGACTTGTGTTTTGTTTAATAAAACAACTATGTGAATGAATCACCTGGGTGGAATGGTATTGCTTGGATGGATTTTTGTTGAGTGGTTACACAAGGCCAGGGGACTGGTGAACCTTGTGTATCTCACTTGTGGAATGCCACCCAGGAACAAAGAGATTTGAGATGTCAAATGTTGAGAAGCTTCAAGTGCAGCCACTTGGCATTATGGGCTCTGCCTGGATCATATAGGTTGCAATAACTTAGCCAAATGGACAGTTGGTGGTAGGGGATGATAGGTTGGAATGTGTCCATTCTGTTCTAAGGGAAGGCTTCTGAAAGATCTTGTCTCGATGCAGGTCGAGTCTTGTGGGGAAAGTGCACCACCTTTTGAGAGAGTAAAATCTAAGTACTTAGTCGTGTCCCGGCAATGGACAATTTGAGCATCAAGACATGGAAGCTATCAAGGATCTCCTCATCCCAATTTCTAAGTTAAAAACTTGTGGTTGAACAAGGGTTAAAGGATCACCAATGTCTATTGGTTGATGCCTTGGGTGATTCTGACAAACAAAAACTTAGTGTTTTCAAATGATAAGGAAAATCTATTTTTAGCAAAGCAAGCCTAAGCTCCACTTAGCCAAATGCATATAGATGATAGATACCACTATTCTACCATAGTATCACTTGCCAATACAATTCAAATGTATTGACCCTTGTGGATGTAACTTATTATGTTGCAGGTTTGTTTGATGTTAGTGAAGTGTGTTGATTAGGATTACAAGTCTACAACCAACATGATTGCCTGTGGCACTTTGAAGATGAAGGACTCCATGCTATAGTTATTTTTGCTGAATTGTAATGAGATAGCCAAATGAGCTATGTAAGATGTAATGAATTATTTTATTCCTGGTTATAAAGTTGTATTATGACCTTTGTTTCTTGATATTACATCTTAAATGTGGATGCTAGTTATTGATCCAGGGACTAGCATTGTAAACAGAGGGAACTTTACATTTATACTGGTGGGGTCTTACACACCGGGTTTAATCAAGAGGATGAGAGATAAATTCCGAGAACTGAAGCAAGGGAGGATGACAGTAGTTGAGTACCGTGACAAATTTCTGTCATTTGCTAGGTATGCACTAGATGAGATTGACACTGAAGCCAAGAAGAAAGGAGAGATTCTTGAATGGTCTGCATGATGAGATGAAGACAGTATTAGTCAATATTCCGTTTGCTGTTGAAGCCTTAGTGTATTCTGCAATCCAGATGGAAGGCAAGATCAACCAAGCCAATGAGAACTGCAAGCATCGAATGATGAATTAACCAGGAACCTACCATACCCCAAAGTATCACCCAACCCATCTGTAGGATATGCCCCAAGAAACAATAGACCCCTAATAAACCGTCCAACCTATCCCAACAGTGGAGGAGGAAACTCAAGGCCAGGAGGAAACCACAACAACAACCCTGGCAACTCCAACAATTTCAACCGTGCACCACCAAAAGTCAACAACTCCACCAACACCAATACTGCCCCGAGGACTAGAAGCAGTGATGTGCCTGTTGCAGGAAAGGACAAGTCTCAGGTGACTTGTTATGAATGCGGAACCAAGGGTCACTACTCCAATGAGTGCCCCAAGAAGCTTGCAACAGTCCCTAATGTGAATGCTCCAGCTCAGCAGTAGTGCCGTGTTCAGCCTGGAAGGAGATTTGCCCCAGGGAACTCGCTCAACCGCAACGGCCGTCTGTTTCAGATGAATGCTAAAGAAGACCAAGAAGCGCCAGATGTCGTGCTGGGTATGTTTTCTGTTAACTCTGTACTTGCAAGAGTGTTGTTTGATTCTGGAGCATCACACTCATTTGTTATAGAAGAATTTGCATGCACTAGTAAGATTCATCCAACAAAATTGAAGCATGTTATGATAGTTCAAATACCTGGTTCAACCACCAAAGCTAGACAAATTTGCAAGTCCGTACCTATCAGAATCCATGGCATGGATTTTTATGCTAATCTAATAGTACTTGGAACCAAAGGTTTGGAAGTAGTACTAGGAATGTATTGGATGTCGAAACATAAAGGATTAATCGACTGTGCCAAGAAAGCCATAACCATCTGAATTAGTGGAGCTAAAGAAGAAACTGGATGCTATGCTGGAGATAGGCCTGATTCAACCAAGTGCATCACCATGGAGATCACTTGTCGTGTTTGTGGATAATAAAGATGGAGGTAACCATTTGTGTACGGATTATCGGAAGCTAAATGATGTCACCATTAAGAACAAGTATCCACTACCGAAGATAGAAGATTTGTTTGACCAGTTGACCGGTGCCAAAGTGTTTTCTAAGATTGATCTTAGAACTGGTTATCATCAACTCAAGATTCGCGTAGAGGATATTCCAAAGACTGCCTTTACCACTAGATATGGACTGTATGAGTACAATTTCATGTATTTTGGATTAACCAATGCCCCCACTTATTTCATGAACCTCGTGAATAAGATTTTTATGAACTTCCTGGATAAGTTTGTTGTTGTTTTCATCGATGACATTCTGATCTATTCCAAATCAGAAGAAGAACATGAGATACACCTAAGGACCATCCTTTGGAACCCTTAGGGAGCATCAGTTGTATGCCAAGTTTAGCAAATGTGAATTCTAGTTCCAGGAAGTAGGATTCCTCAGACATATCGTGTCGGTAGGAGGAATTGCTGTCGACCCTGCCAAGGTTAAGGATGTTGAAGAATGGCAAGCCCCAACCACTCAAACCCAAGTTCGTGCATTTCTCGGATTAGCGGGATATTACGGCAAGTTCGTAGAAGGATTCTCGAGCATCGCAAGACCCATAACCCAATTGTTGAAGAAAGATAAGAAGTTTGAATGGACGGACAAATGTGAAGAAAGTTTTTAAGAGCTCAAGAAGAGACTAATCTCAGCCCAAATCTTGATCATGTCGGATATCACGAAGCCCTTTGATGTGTTTTGTGACGCATCCAAGATTGGTCTCGGATGTGTGCTCATGTAAGAAGGCAAAGTCATATCCTATCTATCCCGACAACTAAAGCAACATGAGCAGAATTACCCTACCATGACCTTGAACTAGCAGCCGTAGTTTTAGCCTTGAAGACATGGCGGCATTACCTCATGGGAAACCATTGTGAGATTTATTCAGATCAAAAGAGCCTGAAGTATATTTTCACCCAGAAGGAGCTGAATATGAGGCAAAGGAGATGGATAGAGTTAATCAAGGACTATGATCTTGAAATTCACTATCACCCCGACAAAGCCAATGTGGTAGAAGATGCTCTTAGCAGATTGCCATGTCGATTGAACACCATGATTCTGAAGGAGCAACCAAGTTTGCACAAGGAGTTGGAAGATTTCTGAATGGAGCTAGTAAGTGAAGGATTTTTGGCTAGCATAGAACTTCAACCCACTTTGATCAGTCAGATCAAGGAGGCGTAGAAAGGAAATGCTAGTATCGACGGGATCAAACGTTGTATCGGTACAGGGAAGGTACCCGGATTCACCGAAGATGAAGAAGGAGTTTGCGGTATAAAGGACGTATCTGTGTGCCAGCAGACTCAGAGTTGAAACAAGCTATTTTGAAAGAAGCCCATGATACGCTTTATTCTATCCACCCCGGAGGAACGAAGATGTATCAGGATTTGAAGGAGCAATTTTGGTGGCATAAGATGAAGAGAGAAATCGGAAGCTACATAGCCAAATGTGATATCTGTCAGAGAGTCAAAGCGGGAAATCAGAGACCCGTAGGACTGTTGCAACCATTGCAGATTCCGGAATGGAAATGGGATTCAGTCGGAATGGATTTTATCACCAGTTTTCCTACATCTAGTAGGGGAAATGACTCTATTTGGGACATAGTGGATAGAATGTCCAAGGTTGCCCATTTCTTACTAGTCAAGACCACCTATCAGAGTTCGAAGCTAGCAGAGTTGCACATTGCTAGGATAGTCAGTTTGCATGGAGTCCCCAAGAATATTTTGTCGGATCGAGGAACCCAGTTTACCTCGAGATTTTGGAAGAAAGTCCAAGAAGGATTAGGAACCCGACTAGATTTCAGCACAGCTTATCACCCTCAGACTGATGGACAAACGGAGCGAGTACATTAGATACTCGAAGATATGTTGAGAGCTTGTGTGTTAGAATATGGATCAAAATGGGAAGACTATCTGCCTTTCACAGAATTTTCATACAACAACAGTTATCAAGCCAGTTTGCAAATGGCCCCATTTGAATTCATGTATGGAAGGAAGTTTCGTACCCCTTTGAATTGGTCAGAAGTAGGAGAGAGTCGGATTTTCGGAACCGACATCCTAAGTGAAGCCGAAGATAAAGTTCACAAGATCCGTGAGCACCTCAAGACCGCCCAATCTAGACAGCAAAGTTATGTCGACGAGAGACGTCGAGACCTAGCCTTCAACATCAAAGATTTTGTGTATCTCAAAGTATCACCTTTAAAAGGAATGCAACGTTTCCAACTCAAAGGAAAGTTAGCCCCCAGATATATCGGACCCTTCAAGATTTTGAATCATCGAGGAGAAGTATTGTATCAACTGGAACTGTCGGAAGAGATGTCAGCCATGCATAATGTGTTTCATATCTTGTTACTTCACAAATGCCTAGAAGTCCCGGTGAAGATTGAAGTTTTCAAGAATATTGATCACAGGACCATAGAGATCAACGATGACCTGACATATCCCGAAGTACCCATATGTATTTTGGAAGAAGCCTTTAGAACCACCAAGACCCGGAGTATCAAGTTTCTCAAGATCCAATGGAGTAACCACACTGAAGAAGAAGCTACCTGGGAGCAAGAAGATTACATTAGGACTGAGTTTCCAGACCTATTTAAATACTAGTTTTCTTTTTATCAAATCTCGGGACGAGATTTTGTTTAAGGGGGGAAGGTTTGTAACATCCCAAAAATATTAATCAAGGTTATCAATGTGACACCCCAGGGACCAGGGCTAAACAAATCCCAGACCTTCGTCTGACATAAGCTTAACCTTGAGCTCGAGAACATCCAGTGAGGAATCGATAACACAAAAGTGACCCTATGACACGAAAATTATTATAGCAAGCTCATAACTGAGCGAAGAACCAAATTATTACAAGCAGAGGTCACTGACCACAAACATCAAATAATGGAAGGCAAATTATGCTATTAAGTATAGCAAACTTAACAAATGGCCTAAGAGGCCTGAAGCATAACGATGACGTCCCATTCCATAGATTCCAGGCTGCCGGCCGGGAACTCCAAACTACTCATCAATGTCAATACCGTAAAGAACTCATCTTCTATCGTAACACTTACTCGGCTGCAAAAGTATCAACAAAGCAAGGGTGAGTACAGGGTGTACTCCGCAAGACTTATGGCTGGTGGAGTTGTTTTGCATAAAGCCATCTTTGTTTATAAAACAGGAGGGAAAAGAAGCTCGTCTAATCAGAGTGTTTTAAAAGGGGATAAGAGAGCGACATCTCCAAAGTATTGATCATCAGCTTCTGATATCCACCAAGTCATCATCATCGAACCTCATCTAGGATCACCCCCTCGTACCCAAGAGGAAGTATCCTTAAGCACACATTATTTTGCCAAGTTTTACAATTAGGTTCAAGTTCTCTATGATCCCACGTCCATTCCCAAGTCGTCCATAACCGTGGAGACGGCTTTTCGAAAAGATTAAACCCTGCAGGGGTGTACAACTTTACCCACACACGCCGACCGACTATTAGCGTCACTTGACACACTTCCTTGGTGTGCTGATAGAGGGTGGTCAACCAAAACCTTTCCCTTACTTTTGCCTAATCCATGAGTCACCAGAAGGGCTCCCAGCTGCAGTAGTTGGCCATAATCCCAGGCGGTCCTCGACTCTGTGTACTTGGATCCAGTTCAATGCCGAGCATCCTTCACCCGGCCACGTCCTATATGCTTGCACCATTTTCCAAAACCTTTTTCTATGCGGGTGTCGAATAAATCTTCAAACCACAGACTCATGGATCAGACTAGGAAAGTTGGGGTCAAGGGGGTCCCCATAGACCCCTGTGTGGCTGTACTCTCGTCTTGGTTCAAGAGGAAAGAACCTTGGGTCCTAAGGGTGGCAAGTATGGGACTGCAAAAACCACAACCCTCGTGGCCTCCCATACAAGCCTTAGCATGTTTACCTCACATCACCTATCATACCACGTTCTCCTGTCCAATTAGGTTCATTCGAAGCTCAGATCCATCAGCCAGGTGAATCAGCAGAACTACTAAAGCATGGCTAAGCACAACAGATCAAGTAGCTCTAGCAGCGCTCACAAAGCCAAACCCTAGTTATGCTAGGAGCAGTGAATCAGGGAATATAGGTTCAAAGGTAACATGCATCAGATAGGATAACTCTATCTATCGATAAAAGACTTTGGAATCGTATGCACATGGTTTAAAATTAAAATGCTTGAAAGCATAGGATCATATCATGTGTGGGGTTTCGCTTGCCTTTGCCTTTGACACCCAATACAGATCTTCAGAGTCATCGGCTTGACTTGTTTGACAACCACAAGGATATAGATCTCCAGGGTTCATCTTGTTGTCATTGTTCGTCGATGACCTTCGATGGTGTTAATATTGATCTTCATTCTTGGACTCGATTTCGATATCGTGTTCTACTAGAGAAGAACCAAACACTAGAAAGAAAGGGAAACAATCAACACATGGCATCGATGCAATGCTCAAACAAGTATGATGATATGACAAGTTGAATTGTATTGAAATTTAAACCCTAAACACGCTTGGTAGTTTAATCGGGGTTCCGAGGGGTCCAAACCCTAATTCGGAGAAACCCCGGATGTATATGAGAGGGTTCATTATGTTCTTCTAATTAAACTTGTCATGAAAGTTGATTAACAATGCATGATTGTAGTGTAATTAGATAGAGTTCATTTTTTGAACATTTTGATATATTATTTGTATTTTTCTGATTTATAAATAATTACTTATTGAATTTAAAAGTTTTATTCATTTTCTAAAATTATTTAAACCATATTAATACTTTTTTCTGAAAATATAAGAAACTAGACAAACTTTTTACACCAGGGCACAGCTAGCCAGAGAGACTGACTAAGTGGCCCTAGTGCCAACTAAACCTCCACGTGGACAGAGCGGGTCCCACGGCTTTGACTGGGTTGACTACGTGTTGCTGACATCATCACAAACCTAACCCTAAGTTTTTATCACCACGGCAGAGGCTAGCCGCACTGGATGACGAGTGGGGCCTTGGCCACGCGGGCACCACGCGGTAGCCACGCGGGCACCACGTCACCACGACGGGTGGCGCGGTAGACGGTGGCCGGCAGTGATGCTAGAGAGCGCGCGGGGTTGCGGGGATACGCGCGTCTGAACCAGTGCATCGCGGGGAACTTAAAATGGGCGGCGCTGCTAGCTATAGGTCATCGGAGCGTCGTCTGCGACGACGTCCGACGGCGAGCTAAGGCGTGAGCTCAAACCAGAGAGAGAGGAGAGGATTATAGGGTTCCTGGAGGTGCAGGGGCTCACCACGAGCGTGATGGGAGGGTCAGCATGGCCGGGGAAAGGTCGAGGTCGACGGCTATGGCGGCGGGGGAGCTTGTCGGAGACAGGGAAGAAGCGGTCGGGATGGCTGATTGCGGGCACCCCGCATCGATTCCTTCTAGGAGGATGACAAAGGGAGCACGCTGGTTCTCCAGGGCATCTCAGTGTGGCTCGGGGTGGTCGGGAAGGTCGACGACGAGCTGCGCCTGCGACGGTTAGGGTTCGGCCAGGGGAAAATCAAGAGAGGGAGCGAGCCTAGGAGGGAATGAGAGGATAGGGAAGAGGGAGCGGCGTACCCGGGTGTTCCTTATCCTCTCCACGGGCGGCGGCAGCGCAGATCATGGCGCATCGGCGACGGATGGCACGGGCGTCCCCACCGAGCAGCTTGGCTGGAGGAGGAAGACGACAGGGAGAAGGTGCGAAGAGGTATTGGGTCGGGGCTCGGCCGCGCTGGACTGCTGGCTGCGCACGCGAGCGGCAAGAAAGGGAAAGAGTGGAGTGGGCTTGCTGGGCTACGGCCTGTTAGGGTTTATGGCTCTGTTTTTTTATTTACAAAACCTTTTTATATTTAGTTTTTCTCTCTTTCTCTTTCTATTTTCAAATTGTTTTCTGATTTGGATCTGTTTGAAAATACTATAGGATTTTAATAAATTATAAAAACACTCAGGGGCCCTTCCATACTATTTGGGTCTCCACAAATTTGGTAGTTTTCAAAATTCCAAGTCATTTTGAATATGTTTCAAATAGAGAGGGGAAGCTAGGGTTTAGGGTTTTAGGAACCTTTTCTTTAATGAAATTTTCTTTAGCAATGATAATGATGCTCATGAATGCACAAACATTTCCTAATTACTATTTAGTAAAACTAGGGTTGTTACAATCAAGTTCTAATCACCCAAGTTTAGGGCTAACAAAAACTTTTGTTATTAAAAATCAGTATGAATGCATGTGTGTATGTGATGAATGCATGAATGCTTTCAATAACTTGTTTAATTGTTAGGAACGGCAAGGATTGGTTTAAAGACGAAAACAACAACATCTAAATCATTTCCAAGCAGAATCAAATCAATAGAAATTCAAATATAAACAATATGAGCTAATGGTCATTTTGACCAAAGTTAACCACTGGACCACTTTGAGTGTTTCTAGTCCAAGATTTCTAATAGAAACAAATCCAATTATTTTCACCTCTTCCTACACCACACCTTGCAAACCCACAGAAACATTTTGCAAATCAATGCCAAGGACAATTCAAAATTGGATCTAGTTCATATGGTAAGATCACCATTTCTCAAAAACCACTCAAACAAGTTCACCTTGAAAAACCCAAGCAACCAGAGACTACCAAGTATGTGACCAATGCACCCACCAAATTTCATCCAAAAATTCAAATATAAATTTGGGGCCCTGTGACAACCATTGCATTGACACAGCTAGCAAGCTACCCTCTGCACCATGTCGTGCATGCCCGACCACCCCCTTGTCCACCTCAACATCGATAGCACGATGCACGCGTCGCCAGCCTTGCCAACCATGTCAGCACGCTGCCCGTGCCTCATTGCCCCCTCTAGACCAGCCCTAGCTCGAGGACAGAGAGGAGACGCTGGAAACACCGTGCCCGCGCTGCTGTCGACCATGCCGATGTGCACCGCAGTTCATGCAGCGTTCCCACTCGACCCGACCACCTCGAGCTCTTGTCGCCCGCCTACACAATCACCACCGTCCTAGGAGACCACCAGACATGCCCATTCCCTCGACCATGCCCTGTAGCCGCCGCACGTCGCGGAGTTCGCCATCAGTACCGCACAGAGCACCACCCCCCTATAGACCACCATTTACTAAGCCATGCTTCTCGTGATGACCTCCAGGCGACCGCCCATCGTCCTAGCACCCGAGCCATGCCGCTAGCTCACTGTGCCATCGCCTCCGTCGACCTCTGCCCACGCCGCGCTGCCTCCCTTGACCCTCTATAAAAATGGAGCTTCCCTGCCTCATTTCTCCATACCCCAACACTCACCACTCCTCACTAATCCTCCCCCACTTCTTCCCGAAGCAAGGCGAGCTCTCCCTTGCTGGAATTTGGCCGGAGCCCGCTGCTACTGGAGGAGAAGGGCGCCGTCGATTCAGGCCACCGCAGGAGAAGCCGCCAGTACCATGAGAACCACCATCATCGATAAACCCCATTCGCTCTCGTCATCGACCCTCGCCTAAGCTCCGCTGATCCTCCCCCGACCCTCATTGGCCGTGCTCGGGTTTGTCCCCGTCGTGTCCTATTCCGATGAGGACGATGGCCGTGAGCAGTTGATCTTGGATCTAATCCTACGGTCAAAATCATACCATACCCCTTAGATACCCCCTGTCTCACTGAAGGGTGGGGACACCACTTAAACCAACCTGCGCGTGCTGTGCGCACTAGGCCGGCCCAGTTTAGTTCCCGCACGACCCAGTTAGTTCAAATAGATTTTTCAATTTAGTTCAAACCCTAGTTCTGTCTGTTGATTCAAAAATCAATTCAGAGAGATTTACTGAACCAAATTGCATGAAACTAATTTTGTTAGAAAGGTATTGAAATTCTTGATCCAAGCCCGTTGGATTCAAACCATTTGAATTTATAGATCACCTATAGTAAAAATAACAAGGCAGAGACTTTTCTACATTCAAACAATTTTCAAAAATCAACCATAAATGCTTTTGAGTTGATTCCAACTCTCAAAAAATCACATTTGATAAGACCTTTATGAATATATAAAAATATCTATGTTTACTTGCAGTGATAATGGACAAGTATTAAAAGAATGCCCATAGGCATTTCTAGTCACTTTAATTAATTAAAATAATAAGGTTAAACCTTATTAAATTGTGACACCACTTTAAATCACATTCCCAAGTATTAAAATATGTGGTGATGACATGTGTCAACATGATCCCATATTTTAATTGGAGAATATTAAATCTTAAGTAGTTTTCAAAGAGTAGAAATTACTTTTCTAAAAATAAAATAAATAAGACTAAGTCTTTATTTCATGTGATGATGCTAGATCATCTTGTGTGAACCTTTGTGTGCTAAATAGAAGTAGTTAAGTATTGTTTGGTGATTGTGTACCTCGTATTTATTTATAGATGCTAGTACCAACCAAGGATACGAAGAGGAAGGAGACTACTACGAAGAAGAATCATAGGAGAACTTCAACCACTACACTGCTCAAGTCAAGCCTAACACTACAAGTTGACTATGCAATCTATCTAATGCAAGCCAGCTTAGAAAGCTAATACTTGCAAGCCCCACAATACCAATTAACCTATGCAATGCATTAGGCATGCATTGGTTATACCACTTTATTATACCAAATCCCAGTTTTACTTGCAAGCTTTATTATTTTATTTCTTTATCAAAGTTCTTTATTACTTCTAGTTAGTGTGGTGTGAGTTTTGGAAAGATTTTAGAGGTAGCATAAAGAGCATAAAACTTGGCCTAAGTTAGTTAGACCTAGATGTCATACTGAGGCATGAGATTAGATTTAGATAGGCCACACTTGATTATCACCCCTCATTAGTGATTACCCCCAACTTTAGTGACTAGTGCTAAGCATAAAACTTGATTACTTTAGATAGGAATACTTGGTGAAAATGGTTATGAAAACCTTAGAATGATGAGTAATTCTGATGAAATGTTTTGACATGTGTTATGAACACTAGATGATTTGATGATGAAAATGTTGAGGCATGAGCCTTAGTCCCTTTATAAAACTAATGGTTGGGTTCGGATGTGATACCATTCCAATTTTACTGTACAACCACAATACCCGAGTTTGGGTAGGGCTTGACTGGAAGTTTATATATCTTAGTATGGGTTCCCTTGCGGCCGAGGTTTGAGATGAGGCTACCTCGTGATGATTGTCCACATGTGCAGTTCCCAAGATGACAGATGGTCATGGTTGGGAGGCCAAACTCATAGAGGAGGTGCCTATACTAGGGTGTGTAATTGAAAGGTTAGGATTGATTATCCGCATACTGAGTATGGTGATTCAGGATTGTTCCTGGCGTATGTATTGAATGTTGTGGTGAAAGTGTACCACCTCTGCAGAGTGTCAAACTATTCGAATAGCCGCGTCCGCAATTATGGACAGTTGGAGTGGCCATACTGTTCTGTCGTTAGATGTTTTCAAAATGACTTGTGAAATGAATCATGACTTTGATTTGACCACAACAGGGTTGTGAACAAGAAAAACTAAGTTCCCACATAGGTGTTATAAAACATTAAGTTAGTTTTCTTTACTTCTAAACTCAGTTAGAGATAAATCTGGCTTTTTGCAAAACAACCTAGAGCTTAGGATTCCTACTTAAACCACTTTACTTGTTAGTGATAGTTTGTGGGTACTTAAAGAGTACTCATGGCTTTGTCCCTAGCTATTCCGTGGCCAGACTATGAGGAGGACTACCGGGATGATGGACAGCAGGAAGTCTATGAAAACTAGGATCATCTCTCATCATCAGAATTGCTTGTGACCCTGGAGATGGAGCTTCTCCCATGCTACCGTTATTATATTATTCTGCTGCGTTGATTGTATTAAGACTGGATCATGAGATCCTTTATTTGTAAGACCTTTATTATGGTTTGTAATGGATGATGAAATATGGTACCAATCTGTTATGTCTCGCAAAAATGGTAATCTTGGGATTGAGACGTATGGCATAACAGGCATCTGGGATTACAAATCTGGGTGTTGACACTATTGCTACTACAAAACTATTGCTACTGATAAACTACTCTGAGTAAGATTATTTCTAGGTGTAGATGAATTGACAACTCAGTTGTTAAGGCCTGGCCCGCGCGGCAGGGGGTGTGGGCCCCTTAGGCCCCTACTCCGTCTCGTGTTCTGGCTCCGTGAGTCTTCTGGTGAAATAGGATTTTTGGCATATTTTTCGGGATTTTTCCTGATAGTTGATTCTCTGCACAAAAACTAGATACCAAGGTAATTCTGCTGAAAACAGCGTCAGACCGTGTTAGTTGTATCCAAATCACACAAGTTTAGAGGAGAAACAATAGCAAAAGTGTTCGGGAAAGTAGATACATTTTGGACGTATCAACTCCCCCCAAGCTTAGCTTATTGCTTGTCCTCAAGCAATTCAGTTGAAAACTGAGTGCGATAAAAAAACTTTCCCGAACACATTTGCTTCATATGATGTAAATATTCTCAACACATGAGTAGATACTTAGACAATTCATCATAAGGAGTATGCAACTAAGTCTACTCAATAGTCATTGCAAGCTATGAATAGATTCCAACTCAATAATAATAAGTAGCATGAAACATAAGCAACATTGCAATGCTCATAATAAGGTATGATAGAGTGGTATCTCGCTTTCCTTTGTTTGTAGAGCACAAAATAAATGCCAAGGCACCTCTAAAGTTCAAGTGAAGACTAGAAGTAAAGATATCAGAGATACAAGCATCAAAGTCATGACATAATTAACCAAGTTTTAAGACAAGCACATTACACTAAGAATGACAACTATGCTCTCAAGAAGGTGTTCATAGAATAAGTGGTGACTCAACAAGGAAGTGAAAAGGTTTTGAAAAGTTTGAAAGGTTTCCAAATGCTGAAATTATGGTACTCATTAGATTTGAGCTCTCATTGCCCCTATCATAGGCATCTTTAGATGATTAAGGTTAAAGTGAGGTCCAATATGAGTTATATGCTTGACGGACCATAAACTGGAAATCTCATATCCCTTGAGTACGAGGGCCACTCCTCATGCTACTCAACTTTAGTTACTTGCAAATTCTTGTCATAGGAAATACATGTGTATCATAGAGAACCGCCAACGGGGTACCCCTTGCACATGATACAGGAGCTATCCCATAATAAAAATGACAAGGCAAGCAGACAATGAGCATCTCAGCAATCTTCTTATTTGCCATGGGAAAATGGCGCTTTTTTTCTCTCTTTCCTCTTTTCAATATGTCTCTCTTTTTTTTATTTTTCTCAATATCAATCTCTATTTTATAATAAGAATGCTTCATAGATTGCTCATTATGGTGATGCTGCAAGTTTCCACCATGATTAGGCATGGCTTAGGCTAGTGGCCCAGGCGTTTCTCTAACACATATACATAACTCCATGGACTTTCAAGCTCCCCTTTTATTTCACAGCGACAACATCAATAAACAAAAGAGCATGATATCAACTGGGTATATATTTACAGGTGTTGAAAGCGTTCCCCGTGACAGCACGGTTCTGCTAACTCCCAGCCTATAATTTGCAAGCATATAACTTTCATGGATAGTCACAATGGTTTAGGTTTATTAAGTGCAAGAAATAAAGTGTGCCATCAAGTTCGTGAGAGCTTTACTAACTAACTTTATCATAACAAGCAAACATTTTCTTTGGAAGAAAACGAGGCATAATGAATATGCACGGAATAGCAAATGATGCTTATAGGTAGGTATGGTGGACACTGTTGAAAATATTGGTTTTGGGGAGTTGGATGCACAAGTAGAGCTCATACTCAGTGCAAGTGAAGGCTAGCAATAGAGAGGGAGTGACAAAAAAGTGAGCAATAACTTTCATAATCATGCTTGCAACAAAACATGACTAATTATGGCATAAAAGTGATGCAAAAACTCTGAGGCAAAATAAATCATCAAGGCTTAATTGACTATTGTTCAGTCATATGCATGTGTGAGCATGTGCCAAGTCGATTCACATGAAACATTCAGAGGAGGATACCACAATATCATACCAAGTTATGAATAGAACAATGCAAGAAAACATTCATATGGCATGCTACAAACTATTATCAAGCTGGAGCTAATCATAAGAAAGCAAGAACTACTAAGCATCCATAAATAACATACACCTTACATGAACAGACTAATCATGCCCACAATGCTGAGTATATGTACAAAAATGAAAACAAATAGAGTTCATTACCAGCCTCTTACCGCACCTCAAGTTGTCATTAATCTTCATTATTTCCCTTCACTTGTGTGTCTTGAATAATAACATGAAACCAAACTCCACTGAGGACTGCTGAACCCTGCAACGAACTTCACAAAACCAAAGAAGAACATCAATTTTTTTGGTGTTTTTGATTTTTAAAGAAAAAACAAACAAAGAAAAATCTTTTTGGATTTTTGTTTAAGGCAAACCAAAGCTAAAAACCAAAGAAACAAACCAAGAGAAACAACGAAAATATTTTTGGTATTTTTGTGTTTTGGGAAAGCAGAAACAAAAACCAAAAAGAAAGTGAAACATGGATATACAAAGAACCGACGAAACATGATATATAGATGAGTGTGATGTCGGTGTACCTACCCCCAAGCTTAGGATTTTGGCCTAAGTGGGGCTCAACCCCATGGTGACCAAGAAGGTGCACCTCTATAATACGACGAAGAGGCCCCTTCGTCCTGGTACGAGCTCGAGGACGCCCCTATATAGTGCACAGAGTGGTCATAAGAGGGCTCGTCCCCCTGGTAGTGTTCGTGGAAACCATGAATGCGTAGCTTCTCGTCCATCTCCTCCTTGGAGTGTGATCAAGGTCGTCCATGACAAATACTGAACAAAGTGGTTTGGGGCAAAGAAATTTCTCTCTCTCTTCCCCGTCAGTAAACATCATCCTGTAAACCAAACTCTCAAGGGTAGAGCTAGTAGTGACAAAGTGATGCGCTTTCATGGCAGCTAAATCAAGCCTCTGAGGAGCCAAAATTGTATCATTTGGATAAACAGAAAGGTCTAAGGCAGAAACAACAGTGCAGCAATAATACCCCCATAAATGGGTCCCTTAGCAGCTAAGCGACGAGCAATGAGAGAACCAAGATTGTACCTGGTTTCATTGTTGAGTGTAGCATCTAGAAAGGCTTAATGATAGTTGGAAATATTGCTAGTGTTCTCCCTACCAATAATACTAGTGCCAAGATAATAAGCAAAATATCTGATAGCTGGGAGTTGAATATTTCTTCTCTTTCCGCGCTAGGCTCTGCGGTCATCATCATTAGTTATCCCATGGTAGAGCTCCAACAAATCAGTTGGTCAAGCTGGAATATTCTTCACTGTCCTAGCCGTGCCAATACCCAAGATTTTGCAAAATTTCTTCAGTGTCATGGAGATAGGCCTATTATAGATTTTGAATCAAACATCTGACCTGAAAGGGCTGTTAGAAAAAGAGAAACTCTCCACAAACGTTCTGGTGAGCATATCATATTGCTCACTCTCATCCTGCATATAACTAGTTAGTCCAACCCTTCGAACCAAGGTTAGGCAATCATTGAGAATCCCTGCAGCCTGCAAAAAGGTAAGACAAGGGAAGGTAAAAGGGTGTGCATCCCCCTCATCTCCCTTGTTGCCAAAACGCCGTAAAATGAGATCATCATTGTATGATGGCCTAGCTCAGGAGGATGATCTTGAAGGCCTTGTCCTCCTAGGTGCATCACTCTCAAACACTTCTCCAAAGGTGTGGTTGTCCATGACCCTTTTTCTGAAATTTTTAGACAAACATCAAACCAAGTAATTTCCAAGTTGATAAATGATGAGGAACTACTATAGGAACTTGCTAGAGGGATAAACATGCATAAAAATGAAATATCTAAGCATATAACAAGCATGCAAGCTCACACAACCTGTCACATATAGTAGCAAAATACTCAAGATACAATCTACCAAACACAAATCTAATTGGACAAGCGGAGGAGGCACATACCAAGGAGCAATCCCTCCAAAAATCAGCAGCAAAGATGGGCTGAGCAAGGGGATCAAAAATCGGGAGCAAGAACAGTAGGAACTCGAGCTTTAGAAAGTTTTCCGGTGTTTTTAGGGAGAGAGAAAGAAGTGGCTGGAAGGAGACAACTTGGAGGGCCACATGTGGGCCACACCTAAGCCAGGCGCCACCTGGGGCTGGCCGCGCCACCAGGGGTGTGCTGGCCTGTTGGGTCCCCCTGGGCCAATCCAGGTGTCCCTCTTCCCCTTTTTCAAGGGAAAAATTAATATGAATTTTCTAGAATTTTTCAGGAAACTTTATTTTTGGCCAATTTTCAGGTTATGAAAATTGATTTTCTCGCAGAAAAAGATTTTTTAGAAGAAGAAAAACCAAACAAAAACCAAAACTACAGAAGTTCTAAGACACTCTAACAAGCAAACAACTAGCAAAACTATAGCTAAAAGGATAAGGATCAAAGACTGGAGAGGGGAAAAATAAAAGTGAGCAAGTATAACCACTTTGAAAACATTGTTTTGTTCATTAAAATCCCTTTGTTAACAAGGTTGATCAGGTCTTGTTACCAAAACAATCTTATATGAAACAAAACTTTGCATTCCACAAAGTGATTATGTTACCTCAATCTTGATAGCATTAGTCCCAATCATAATAGTTTCAAAACTTTCTTGTGGAATGGGACAATATATTTCTCCAACTTTGATGCTCTCAATATTTTCAATGGAATTTAGGCAATAGATCTTATCAATCTTCTTGGGTAAATAGCCAGTATGCTCTTTGTCATTAATATTAAAAGTTACTTTTCCTTGATTACAACTGATGACAGCAATTGCAGTATTAAGAAAAGGTCTTCCAAGAATAATAGACATATTATCATCTTCAGGCATCTCAAGCACAACAAAATCAGTTAAAACCAAGAAATTATGAGCTACTTGAACAGTAACATCCTCACATATACCAACAGGAATAGTAGTAGACTTATCAGCCATTTGCAAAGATAATATCAATTGGTATCAACTTTTCTAGCTGGAGTCTCATGTAGAGAGAAAAAGGCATAACACTAACTCCAGCTCCCAAATCACATAAAGCAGTTCTAACATAATTATTTTTAATAGAGCAAGGAATAGTTGGTATACCTGGATCACCAAATTTCTTCGGAACCTAACCATTGAAGGAATATTTAGCACGCAAAGTAGAAATTTCCTCATTAGGAATCTTCCTTTTATTAGAGACAATATCCTTCATATACTTTAAATAAGGAGGCAACTTAATAACATCAGTCAAAGCAATTTGCAAAAATAAAGGTTTCATCCACTCACAAAACTTGTTATAGTGTTCTTCCTCCTTTGACTTGTATTTCTTATTGGGAAAAGGCATAGGTTTCTGCACCCAAGGTTCTCTTTCACTACCATGTTTATTAGCAATAAAATCTTCCTTAGTGTACCTAGTGTTCTTAGTGTGCTTCTCAGGTTCTTCCTCAACTTCTTCCTTACCAGGAGCATCCTTGTTCTTATTACCACTCTCAGTTTCAGCATCAGAAACAGATATATTATTAGGATCTATAGCAGGTTCAGGTGGTTCCTCAACTATTTTGTGTTTCTTTTTATTTATCTTATGAGGACTACAACTTGTTTCACCTTGTTGAGAATCCTGCTCAATTCTTTAAGGGTGTCCTTCAGGATATAAAGGATCTTGAGTGGCTATACCACTCCTAGTTCTAATCCCATAAGTATGTTTATCTCCTGAGGCATTAACTAGCATATCTTTTTGTACCTTAGCAAGTTGATGAATTTGGGTTTGAACCATTTGAAAGTGTTTACAAAGCATTTTAACATCATTAGCAGTTCTTTCCACAATATCTTTCAACTCATTAATAGCTCTAGAGTTTTCCAATAAATGATTCTGAACTAGTTTATTAAAATTACCTTGCTTAACAATAAAAATGTCAAGTTCCTCTAAGCATTGATTAGGAGGTTTACCATAGGGAATATCACCTTCATCGAAGTGTTGGAGAGAGTTTACCTCAATAGTGGATGAGTGGGGAATTGTCTTACATAATTCTTCTATAGGAGGTAAATTCTTCACATCTTAAGCTCTAATACGTTTCTCCTTAAGACATTTCTTAGCTTTTTTCATCACTTCATCATTTAATGCAATCACTCCCCTCTTCTTTGGTGTTGGTGTTGGTGTTGGAACTGGTTCAGGCACAATTGGTACAGGAGTAGTAGGATCAGGTGTATTTATCTCAATTGAAGTCCAATCATCATAATTCTTGCTTATTTTAGCCATTAATTCTTCAGCATCTATAGGAGTTCTTTTCCTGAAAACACAGTCAACAGAACTATCTAGGTATGTCCTAGAATCATCAGTTAGTCCATTATAATAAATATCAAGAAGCTCATTTTTAGGTAATGGACATCCAGGATGTGCATGAATCAAGGCACAGAACCTTGTCCATCACTCAGGAAATTTCTCTTCTTCTCCCTGTTTAAAATCAAAAAAATCTGCAAAGCATGTCTAGCACTAGGAGGAAAATATTTCTGGAAGAAAGAAGCAATCAAACAATCAGGGCTATCAATGGATCCAGGAGGTAATCTATTAAACCAAGCTTTAGATTCTCCTTCTAGTGAAAAAGGGAAGATCTTTGTAACAAAGTACTTGCGCATCTTAAAATCATCAGAGAATAAGGCACTGTAAGATCCCTCCTTTATAAAGGAAAAAGGATCCCTGTGATTGCAATGCTAGTCCCTGGATCATTGCTAGCATCCACAGTTTAAGATGAAGTACACAGATACAAAGGTCATTTATTACATCCATTCCAGAGATAAACATAGTCTTTATAACTCAAGGCCACAGGCCTAATACAAGAGTTTGAATAAGTAAATAAATATAAGTCTTCATCTTCATGTGCCACAGGCAAACATGTTGAGTGTAGACTCATGACACCTAATCCTCATCAGAGTAACCTACAACATCACAAGTTACAACCACAGTGGGTCAATACTTTGGAATAGTATTGGCAAGTGATACCTTAGTAAAATTTAGGTGGACTATATTACTATATGCATTTTGGCTAAGTGTAGCTTGGCTTGCTTTGCTCAAAATAGGTTTTTCCTATTAGTTGAAATCACTAAGTTTTTCTTTGTCAAAACTTTTCCCAAGGAACCACCAATAGACATTGAGGTCCTTCACCCTTGTTCACCCACAAGTTTTTACTTAGAAGTTGGAGTGATGAGATTCTTGATAGCTTCCATGTCTTGATGCTCAAGTTGTCCATTGCCATGGACTTGGCTAAGTACTTAGATTTTTCCATCTGTAGAGGTTGTGCACTTTCCCCACCAGACTTGGTTTCCCAAGACAGGACCTTTCAGAAGCCTTTCCTTAGACCAAATGGACGCGTTCCAACCTATCATTCCCACTACCACCAACTGTCCAAATGGCTAAGTTCTAGCAACCTATGTGATCCAGGCAGAGCCCATATTTCCAAGTGGCTGCACTAGAAGCTTCTCAACACTTGGCCTCTAAAATCCCTTTGTTCCTGGGTGGCTTTCCACAAGTGAGATACACAAGGTAAACCATAGCCATGGGCCTTGTGTAACCACTCAACCAAAACCACCAATCAAGTCCCTTTCCACCCAGGTGATTCATTGACTTAGTTATTTTATTAAGAAAAACATAAGTCCAAAGACTTAGAAATATTTCCATCATAGCATGTATATTTCACCAACCCTTGTTTGCTACTAGCTAGGCTAAGCATGGCATAGATAGTAACTTAACTCAGAAATTTCCTAGCAATTCTACAACTACTTAGGATTTCCCAACATGGCATTTGGCAAAAATAGTAACATGCAAGACATAGCAAAATATTTCTAATGCTTGTATAAAAATATAGGGATAGAAATATTCATGAAGTACCACTTGCCTTGGTAGTTGGGAGAGTAGCACTCTTCACAATCACAATCACTAGCACCAAAGTCTACACAAAGAATATAGCCACAATCACATACAAGACATATTCAATCAAAAATATATATGCATGCATGCAAAATGCTAAGTGATGATTTTTAAAATTCAACCAAGCAAGTGCATAGTACTGAATTCTAAACAAGTCCAAACTTTGCCAAACCAAATTTTATTTAACACTAAAACAATTCCTAAACAATTCATATGACTAAACAAGCCCTACACATGTTTTTGCAAAAGAAACCATTTTAACAGAAGCTAAACATTAAACACATTGCATATTTAGAAAGGGCTTGTCTTCCTGATTCCAACGGTATAAAATTTGTCAAAATCTAACGTGGGAATCAAAAGTTACAAACAAAACAAATTTGAACTAAAATCTGATTCAAAATCTGTTTTAAATTTAACTCACTGCCACGCGGCGCTATCCTATTGGCGCGTACCGCTTCACACGGATCGGTCGACGCAGATCGTTGGATTTAAGTGATCGCGTACGGCTCAGATCTAACGTACCGCTTCGCTAAGTGATTCTATTACACGCGTTGGATCTAGATCCAACGGCTCTCGATCAAACGACCAAGGTCTGGCGGCGCGCGGTGACGGCGAGCGGCGGCGCCTGTCGATGGCGGTGCGGCGTTCTAGGTCGCCGAGGGAGGAGAGGTGCTTACCAGAACCGCAGGGACGGTGAAGCTCAACGTGGCGGTGGCTTGGCAAGGCGCCGGAGTCGTCGGGATTCCTCGCCGGAGTTCGTGGGCCGTCGAATGCAGCTCTGGTCGACGTTGGCGAGGTTCTGCGTCGCGCTAAGTCAAAAGGAGGGCACCGTTAGATGCGCAAGATGACGGGGATCCTAGGCGTATCAGACAGAGGGCAAGGGGCGGCTGGTACTTACGGGGAGAGGTCGCTGGAGTTCGTGCAGAGAGCGGCGGCGCTCGGTTGAAGTCGCTGCCGAGGCTACAGACCATGCGAGAACAAACGGGGTGTGTCAGTAGATGCGCAAGGAGTTGCTGAGCTTGATAGGATGAGTCATGGACAGAGGGGGACACGGTGCTCACCGGAATTCGTCGGCGAGGTCGTCGGAACAGTGGCAGCGTCGGGCGAGTTGCGAGCAACCTGGTGGCGTGGAGAGGAAATTGGGTGAGGGGAAATGGCCGCGAGAGGGAGGGGCTTAAGTAGGCAGAGGCTCGACAAGAAACGCTCAGTGATTCAATGCCAATTACGCCGCGGAATCAATGCAGCAACGGCCAGCGGCGGTGTTCATGCGCGGAATTTGGGGAAGACGATGACGACGTGGGGGGCCGCCGTCGTGACGAAACAGAGGAGTGGGGTCCGGGTGTCAGCGGCTCGCTGGGTGCATCTGCGCGTGAGCGAGGGAGAGAAGGGAGCCGGGAGGGCTAAATGGGCTGCGTCTGTTGCTGGGCTCAAATCCTGGCGCCGGCCCTTTTCCATTTCCTTTCTCTTTTCTTTTTCTAAATAGAATTTCTGAAATGAGTTTCAAATGAATTCAAAGTCTATTTGGATTCAAATATTTTTGGGATTTTTGCAGTGTGCAACAATCACATTTCAGGACATAAAATCAAGTGGTCTCTCTGTTCAAGCTTGGTTCTTTTGAAATAACAAAATAAATAGTGCCATAGCACTAGATTTGCAAATGTTTTGAAAATGGTTTTGAAACCATTTTTATTTTGTAAAATTTTGTTCAAACTCTACACTCAAACCAATCAACAAATAAGCAAACAAACTTGGTTTTAAAACACTAAGCTCTCAAATGAGGATGGGCATCTGATTTAAGTTTGCTCACATAAAATGATAGCACTATGTGCTTCTGTTTTCTTGAAATGAGTTTGAAATTGATCTCAAATCTATATGCATGCATGAATGATATGAAATCTTTGAAATCATGATTTTAGGGATGTTACAAATCTAACCCCCTTAAGGTGAATCTCGCCCTCGAGATTCGGATTGGCTAGCAAATAGGTGAGGGTGGTCTTTCCGAAGATCATCTTCTCTTTCCCATGTTGCTTCCTCTTCGGAATGATGATTCCACTGCACTTTGCAAAACTTGATAGTCTTAGTCCTTGTGACTCTTTCTGTAGTCTCAAGAATCTTGATAGGTTTCTCTTCATAAGTGAGATCACTTTCCAGTTGAACCTCCTCCAAAGGTATAGTATCCTTCAAAGAAGTTTCTTCCATTTCTGGGTGACATTTCTTAAGTTGACTCACATGAAACACATTATGAACTGCTGACAAATATTCCAGTAGTTCTATTTCATAGGCAACTTCTCCTTTGTGACTCAGAATCTTGAATGGCCCAACATATCTTGGTGCCAATTTTCCTTTGACTCCGGACCTTTTCACTCCACGAAGTGGTGACACTCTAAGATAGGCTCTATCACCCACTTCGTAGGTGACTTCTCTACGCTTAGGATCCGCGTAGCTTTTCTGTCGGGACTGTGCTATCTTCAATCTGTCCTTAACCAACTTGACCTTCTCTTCGGCTTCTTTGATAAGATCTGGCCCGAATAAGCTTCTTTCTCCCACACCATTCCATAACAATGGGGTGGTACACTTTCTTCCTTAGAGAAACTCAAACGGTGCCATCTCAATGCTGGCTTGATAGCTGTTGTTATAAGAAAATTCTGCGTAAGGCATACTTTCATCCCAACTGGCTCCATAGTCTAGGGCACATTCCCTCAACATGTCTTCAAGAATCTGATTAGTCCTTTCTGTTTGTCCATCGGTTTGAGGATGAAAAGCAGTACTGAATTCCAACCTCGTTCCCAATGACTCATGCAACTGTCTCCAAAAATGGGAAGTGAATTGAGTTCCCCTATCAGACACAATACTCTTGGGTACTCCATGTAGACACACAATTCTACTCATGTAGATTTTGGCTAACTTAGCACTTGTGTAGGTTGTCTTCACGGGTATGAAATGAGCCACCTAGTTAGGCGATCTACTACTACCCAAATAGAATCGTATCCTGACCGGGTCCTTGGTAATCCGGTAATGAAATCCATACCAATCTTGTCCCACTTCCAATCAGGAATAGGTAGTGGTTGAAGCAAACCTGCTGGTTTCTGATGTTCCGCTTTCACTCTACTACACACATCACACAAAGCAATATGTTCGGCGATGTCCTTCTTGAGATTATTCCACCAAAATATTTCTTTCATGTCCATGTAGATTTTGGTGTTACCCGGGTGAATAGAATACGGAGAGTTGTGTGCTTCCTGCAAAATCAGTTTCCGCAACTCCGGGTCTTGTGGAACACAAATACGTTTCCTATTCCATAAAGTACCCTGTTCGTCTTCATGGAATTCTTTGGCTTTTCCCTTGCCAATCTTTTCCTTAATCTCTTCAATTTCCTTATCAGTTTTCTGGGCTCCTCTGATCTTGTCCAACAAAGTGGGTTGAACATCCAAAGACATGAGATGTCCTTCAGGCACAATCTCCAATCTGAGTTTTCTAAATTGGGTACACAGATCATCTGGCAATTCTCCTTTGGTAAGGCCATTCACAAAAACCTTACGGCTTAGAGCATCTGCTACAACATTTTCTTTACCGGGGTGGTATTGCAAACTTAAGTCATAGTCTTTGATAAGTTCTAGCCATCTTCTTTGTCTCATATTAGTTTCCTTCTGGGTGAAGATATACTTCAAACTTTTGTGATCCGTGAACACTTCACAACGCTTTCCCAAAAGATAGTGTCTCCATGTCTTGAGTGCATGGACAACAGAGGCTAACTCCAAATCATGAGTAGGATAGTTTACTTCATGAGTTTTGAGTTGTCTCGAGGCATATGCCACAACTTTACCGTCTTGCATAAGTACTGCACCCAAACCTTGATGAGAGGCATTACAATATACTTGGAAATCTTTTTCCAAATCAGGTAGACACAAGACTGGTGCTGTCACAAGTCTCTTCTTCAATTCCTGAAAGCTGAGTTCACAACCTTCAGACTAAGCAAACTTCTTGTCTTTCTTTAACAATTCAGTCATGGGCTTAGCTACCTTAGAGAAATTCTCAATGAACCTTCTGTAGTAACCTGCTAAGCCAAGGAAACTACGAACTTCTTTCACGGACTTGGGAGATTCCCATTCAGTCACATCTGAAACCTTAGCAGGATCAACTGCTACACCATCCTTTGTCATAACATGACCAAGAAATCCAACTTCCTCCAACCAGAACTCACACTTGCTGAATTTGGCATAAAGTTTATGCTCCCGTAACTTCTCAAGTATCAAACGCAAATGTCCTTCATGCTCTTCTTTTCTCTTGGAGTAGACTAAGATGTCATCGATGAAAACGACAACAAATTTGTCAAGGAATTCCATGAACACCTTGTTCATCATATTCATGAAGTATGCTGGAGCATTTGTCAAGCCAAAAGGCATTAAGGTATACTCATACAATCCATACCTTGTAGTGAATGCTGTCTTAGGTATGTCTTGTTCCCTTATCTTGAGTTGAAAATAGCCTGACCTTAGATCAATCTTTGAGAACACACATGCTCCTTCTAGCTGATCAAACAAGTCATTGATTCTAGGCAAAGGATATTTGTTCTTGATAGTTACCTCGTTGAGTGAACTGTAATCTATGCATAACCTTTGACTTCTATCTTTCTTCTCCACGAACAGAACTTGGGCTCCCCAAGAGGAAGAACTTGGTTGAATGAATCCTTTCTGCAACTGTTCTCCAAGTTGTTTCTTGAGTTCTTTTAGTTCATCAACTGACATTTTGTACGGTCTCTTTGCTATTGGTCCAGACCCTGGTACCAAATCTATAAGAAACTCCACATCTCTATCTGGTGGCATTCCCGGCAATTCTTCCGGATACTCACTCACAATTGGCACACTGTCCATGCTAACCCCCTTAAGAGAATTAAGCATACTCCTTTTTTCTTCAAAGTTGGTCTTGAATCTGATCCTTTTATTTTCTGGAGTTGTGAGTGAGACAGTATTGTTGGCACAATCTATCACTCCTTTGTACTTAGTCATCCAGTCCATTCCCAGAATGACATCCAATCCTTGGGAGTTTAGAATTATCAAGTTAACGGGAAACTTATATTTCCCAAATTCTATGACTAGATCATGACATCCTGAATTCACTATCATTTCTCCACCAGGAGAACTTACTTTTATAGGACACCCAATAGTTTCTACCGGTAGTTCATTTCTTTCAACAAATGCTCTTGATATGAATGAATGAGATGCACCAGTATCAAAGAGTACAAATGCTGGAATAGAATTGAGTCTGAACTTACCAGCAACAGCATCAGGCTCCTCATAGACCTCCTCCACATTGATGTGGTTCACTTGTACTTTCTGGAAAGGATTGGGCTTGATGGGTCCTTCAACTTTCTTTTCAGGGCATTCATTTGCATAATGCCCCATCTTCTTGCATTTGAAGCATTCAACCTGACTGATGTCTCTCTTAACAGGCTGACTTCCACTTCCACTTCCATTACCACTGTGGTGGCTCTTATGTCCACTCTTGTGGTTCTTGTACTTTTCATTGTCATGACTACGGTGATGCTTGTTGTCATGACGGTTGCGGTTGTGGTGCTTGTTGAATTTCCCATGCTTGTGGGATCCTGAGCTTCCACTGTCATCATAATGAGATCGTTTGTGAGATGATCCCGAGCTGTGCTTGTCGGAGTGCTTCCTCTTTCTACTCTCCACTTGCTTCATTTTGTTCTCCAAAATAGCAGCTTTGTCACAGAGCGACTGATAAGTGGGAACATAGGCCACAGCCAATTGCAGATTCAGCTCATCATTCAAGCCTTCCAGAAATTTTTCCTTTCTCTTAGCATCGGTGTCAACTTCATCCGGTGCATAAGCAGCGCATTGTTGAACTCCTCAATGTATTCAGCCACGCCTGCGGTGGCGCTTCTTGATTGTGGAACTCTTTCTTTTCATACTCATCACTCGATGAGATATGAGCGATCAAGCCATCCTCAAAGATAGCCCATGTCACTTCATCTATGGGAGTGGTGATCTGGAAGTTGTCCCACCAAGTGGCGGCTGGCCCTTCCAGCAGATGTGCTGCAAATCTGACCTTTTCAGCATCCGTATAGCCCACGGCTACCAAGTCCTTGTTTACTGAGCGTAGCCAATCATTGGCCACCATGGGATCAGTCGTTCCTGAGAACTTTGCTGGCCTCAATCTCAAGAACCTGGTGAGCATATCAAAGCCCGGAGGGTTGTTGTTGTTATTGTTGTTGTTATTGTTGTTGTTGTTGTTATTGTTTTGGTTCTGGATGAACGTTGTCATCAGCTGTGTTTGAGCAGTCATAATTTGTTGCATTTCCGGAGTGATGTTGCTGTTGTTGTTGGGGGTTGGGGTTTGCACGACGGGGACGCATCTGTGGTTTGTTCAAATAGAGATAAGAATGAGATACCCATAGATGCTTTAATGCACATTACATCACATAAGCAATCACAAGCATGCAACAAAAAGATAAAAGTTCAACAACAAGATAATAAGTTCACAAAGTAAAACACACAAGTAGCAAGCCATCCACATGTCGGATGGTCCAATAACAAGTTCTCAAATAACAAGTACGATAATAAAAGATAAACAAGTAGTCAATCTACTCATCGGCATCAATCTCCTCCTCGACAAAGGTAAGACCTGCGTTCTCCATCGCGGTCTTGTTCTCCTCGATGCTAGTGGTCAAGGTCTCTATCTTGGCCTTGAGAGCCCTCTTCGAGGAAGCCTCTCAATCACCGTCTGCTGCTGCTCTAGCTCGAAGTCCTTGGACTGCAGTTCTTCAGTCATATCCCGGATCTTCTTGTTCCTATCCTGGACACGCTTCTCCTGACTCTTGAACTTCCTGTCCTGGGTCTCGAACTTCGCCTCCATTTCCTTGACTACCTCGTCTTGCTGCGCGAAGAGCTTTTCCTTCTCGCGAAGCTGCACCTGGAGCTCATCATTGCTGAGCATGACATTGGTCCTGTCCGTTTCCACGTGCCTAATGAGAGACTCTAAGTCCTGGAGGTACAGGCGTATCGGCTCTGCTGCGTCCCTCGAATCGTCCTCGAAGTCGATGGACTCTCCATCCTCATCACGTCTTCCGAAGACGTGAAAGTGGGTACCTCTAACCTGTCGGGAGTGTCGCCCTAGCAGACGTCCTATCAGATCCTGCATAACTACCTCAATGCCTCTCTCCCTGTCATCGTGCATAAGCTTGAAGACGATGGCCTCCGTAGTAGGCTCTGTCTGGCGTCCGGGCTGGTTCACCTTGAAGCCCCAGAGGTCCTTCCTCTCAAACTTGGTGAGGGGATGCACCATGATGGTGGGAAGAGGGAGATTGAGCAAAGTGGTAAGCTCAACGATACGAGGACCAAAGCGGGTAACCTGGAACTCCTCAACAGTGCTGATGGTAATAGGCATCTATTTATAAGATAGAAAAGTTAGAACAACACAATCATGATAAAACAAAAGACATAACATCACATACATATCCTTGGGAAGCAAAACACACAAGTCATGCATACATGAAACCATTACAACAACCAAGTTTCAATCTTATTTTAAGCAACATTTTGAAAAATAAGGTGATAGGTGGTGGTCCAACTAATGAAGTACGTTTACAATCCTATCTCACTGGATCTGTTGGCTAACACAATGTTTCTAGAAGCAATCAACCTATCTTGCTCGCATGATTCCATCACTAAGTCTATAATATCTCCACTTAAGGTTTGGTTGGTAGCTTCCAACTCTTGGGTATGTTCCTTCTCTTTCCTTAGATCATTTTGGAGGTTGAGCATTCTGCACTTGACTCTATCACCAAGTTCTTTGATGGTCTTCCAAGCTGCATCCCTTGCTGATTCAAAGAATGTAGGGTGCACCACTGAATTGGTGAACATGCAGAATCCTTTTTCCTGATGGTTCTCTTCCTTGTTTTTATACAAGTGAAGTTGCACCCACCAGTATTCCACTCCTTCATCCATCACTTGAAAACCCTTGTACACAGCTGCACCTTGTATCTCTAATGCAACCATGAGGTCCTTGAGAGCCTTGGGGAATTCTGTCTCACACTCCAAAGTCATTATCATGAGTGGTCCTTTCCTTACGGCTTCGTTGATGGAGTTCATCTACAAATAGAGATGAGAGAAAAGATTAGAAAAGTTTACGAGAAGAATAGACAAGTGTAGAAGTTGAAATTTTTTCCTTAGTGGTTTCCAATCCTAGGGTCATAATCCTACAGGCAACACAGTGCTCTGATACCATTTGTAAGATCCCTCCTTTATAAAGGAAAAAGGATCCCTGTGATTGCAATGCTAGTCCCTGGATCATTGCTAGCATCCACAGTTTAAGATGAAGTACACAGATACAAAGGTCATTTATTACATCCATTCCAGAGATAAACATAGTCTTTATAACTCAAGGCCACAGGCCTAATACAAGAGTTTGAATAAGTAAATAAATATAAGTCTTCATCTTCATGTGCCACAGGCAAACATGTTGAGTGTAGACTCATGACACCTAATCCTCATCAGAGTAACCTACAACATCACAAGTTACAACCACAGTGGGTCAATACTTTGGAATAGTATTGGCAAGTGATACCTTAGTAAAATTTAGGTGGACTATATTACTATATGCATTTTGGCTAAGTGTAGCTTGGCTTGCTTTGCTCAAAATAGGTTTTTCCTATTAGTTGAAATCACTAAGTTTTTCTTTGTCAAAACTTTTCCCAAGGAACCACCAATAGACATTGAGGTCCTTCACCCTTGTTCACCCACAAGTTTTTACTTAGAAGTTGGAGTGATGAGATTCTTGATAGCTTCCATGTCTTGATGCTCAAGTTGTCCATTGCCATGGACTTGGCTAAGTACTTAGATTTTTCCATCTGTAGAGGTTGTGCACTTTCCCCACCAGACTTGGTTTCCCAAGACAGGACCTTCGAAGCCTTTCCTTAGACCAAATGGACGCGTTCCAACCTATCATTCCCACTACCACCAACTGTCCAAATGGCTAAGTTCTAGCAACCTATGTGATCCAGGCAGAGCCCATATTTCCAAGTGGCTGCACTAGAAGCTTCTCAACACTTGGCCTCTAAAATCCCTTTGTTCCTGGGTGGCTTTCCACAAGTGAGATACACAAGGTAAACCATAGCCATGGGCCTTGTGTAACCACTCAACCAAAACCACCAATCAAGTCCCTTTCCACCCAGGTGATTCATTGACTTAGTTATTTTATTAAGAAAAACATAAGTCCAAAGACTTAGAAATATTTCCATCATAGCATGTATATTTCACCAACCCTTGTTTGCTACTAGCTAGGCTAAGCATGGCATAGATAGTAACTTAACTCAGAAATTTCCTAGCAATTCTACAACTACTTAGGATTTCCCAACATGGCATTTGGCAAAAATAGTAACATGCAAGACATAGCAAAATATTTCTAATGCTTGTATAAAAATATAGGGATAGAAATATTCATGAAGTACCACTTGCCTTGGTAGTTGGGAGAGTAGCACTCTTCACAATCACAATCACTAGCACCAAAGTCTACACAAAGAATATAGCCATAATCACATACAAGACATATTCAATCAAAAATATATATGCATGCATGCAAGATGCTAAGTGATGATTTTTTTTAAAGCTCAACCAAGCAAGTGCATAGTACTGAATTCTAAACAAGTCCAAACTTTGCCAAACCAAATTTTATTTAACACTAAAACAATTCCTAAACAATTCATATGACTAAACAAGCCCTACACATGTTTTTGCAAAAGAAACCATTTTAACAGAAGCTAAACATTAAACACATTGCATATTTAGAAAGGGCTTGTCTTCCTGATTCCAACGGTATAAAATTTGTCAAAATCTAACGTGGGAATCAAAAGTTACAAACAAAACAAATTTGAACTAAAATCTGATTCAAAATCTGTTTTAAATTTAACTCACTGCCACGCGGCGCTATCCTATTGGCGCGTACCGCTTCACACGGATCGGTCGACGCAGATCGTTGGATTTAAGTGATCGCGTACGGCTCAGATCTAACGTACCGCTTCGCTAAGTGATTCTATTACACGCGTTGGATCTAGATCCAACGGCTCTCGATCAAACGACCAAGGTCTGGCGGCGCGCGGTGACGGCGAGCGGCGGAGCGCTCTGTCAGTGGCGGTGCCGGCGTTCTAGGTCGCCCGGGGAGGGGAGAGGGTGCTTACCAGAACCGCAGGGACGAGGTGAAGCTCAACGTGGCGGTGGCTTGGCAAGGGGCGCTCGGAGTCGTCGGGGATTCCTCGCCGGAGTTCGTGGACGCGTCGGGTACGGCTGCTGGTCGACGTTGGCGAGGTTCTGCGTCGCGCTAAGTCAAAAGGAGGGCACCGTTAGATGCGCAAGACGACGGGGATCCTAGGCGACGACAGAGGAAAGGCGGCTGGTACTTACGGGGAGAGGTCGCCGGAGTTCGTGCAGAGAGCGGCGGCGCTCGGTTGAAGTCGCTGCCAAGGCTACAGACCATGCGAGAACAAACGGGGTGTGTCAGTAGATGCGCAAGGAGTTGCTGATCTTGATAGCATGAGTCATGGACAGAGGGGGACACTGTGCTCACCGGAATTCGTCGGCGAGGTCGTCAGAACAGCGGTAGCGTCAGGCGAGTTGCGAGCAGCCTGGTGGCGTGGAGAGGAAATTGGGTGAGGGGAAATGGCCGCGAGAGGGAGGGGCTTAAGTAGGCAGAGGCTCGACAAGAAACGCTCAGTGATTCAATGCCAATTACGCCGTGGAATCAACACAGCAATGGCCAGCGGCGGTGTTCGTGCGCGGAATCTGGGGAAGACGATGACGACGTGGACGGGGCCCTTCGTCGTGAATGAAACGCAGGGGAGTGGGGTCCGGTGTCGGCTGGGTGCATCTGCGCGTGAGCGAGGGAGAGAAGGGAGCCGGGTGGGCTAAATGGGCTGCCTCTGTTGCTGGGCTCAAATCCTGGCGCCGGCCCTTTTCCATTTCCTTTCTCTTTTCTTTTTCTAAATTGAATTTCTGAAATGAGTTTCAAATGAATTCAAACTCTATTTGGATTCAAATCTTTTTGGGATTTTTGCAGTGTGCAACAATCACATTTCAGGACATAAAATCAAGTGGTCTCTCTGTTCAAGCTTGGTTCTTTTGAAATAACAAAATAAACAGTGCCATAGCACTAGATTTGCAAATGTTTTGAAAATGGTTTTGAAACCATTTTTATTTTGTAAAATTTTGTTCAAAATCTACACTCAAACCAATCAACAAAGAAGCAAACAAACTTGGTTTTAAAACACTAAGCTCTCAAATGAGGATGGGCATCTGATTTAAGTTTGCTCACATAAAATAATAGCACTATGTGCTTCTGTTTTCTTGAAATGAGTTTGAAATTGATCTCAAATCTATATGCATGCATGAATGATATGAAATCTTTGAAATCATGATTTTAGGGATGTTACAGGCACTCATAGTGGAAAGCACATTCATATGTGCCACAGCACTCTCACTCTCAGTCCCACAAAAAGGTTCTTCTCAACAATGTCTATATAGGATAGATCAAGAGAGAAATCATAATCTTCATTTTTAATATCTATGGGGGAAGTGGCAAACTTAGCATCAGAAGACAGTATAGGAATAATGGTACGACTTTCAAGGAGACTCCTAATAGCACTAGCACCATGTGTGTTTTGGTACTCTTCAATAAATTCATTAGTCAGTTCAATGTAATCATCACTAATATCATATCTCTCTCTAGAATTAGGTGAGCTAATAGGTGTAATAGTGTCTTCACTAGGAGTTTTAGTGTTTCCCAAAATAGTTCTAGCAATAGTAGCATCTAGGAAAGGACCTAATGAACCACTTGCATCAAGCACAGTAGAAGTAACATCATTAGTCTCAGAAGCAATTTCAGATTCAGCAGTAGTAGCAGTGTGTGTGTCATGAGTAGGTGGTGGTGGTGTAACAAGCTTACTTATAACAAACGGTGAATCAAGAGCAGCAGAGGTGTTTATGACTGTGCCTCTTCTTCTAGTGGATGGTAAAATAGGAAACTTTCCATCACGAGACTTCCCCATGATGAAAGGAATAGTAGTGAACAATAATAGATCCAAGTGAACTTACAAATAAAGCTATGCTCCCCGGCAACGGCGCCAGAAAATAGTCTTGATGACCCACAAGTATAGGGGATCGCAACAGTCTTCGGGGGTAGTATTACCCAATTTATTGATTCGACACAAGGGGAGACAAAGAATACTTATAAGCCTTAACAACTGAGTTGTCAATTCATCTGCACCTAGAAATAGTCTTGCTCACAGAAGTTTATCAGTAGCAACCGTTTTATAGTAGCAATAGCAAACTAACAGCAGCAATAAAACAAGAGCAATAGTAACAGTAGTAGCAAACAGTAGGAAATGAGTGCGGTAGGCATAGGGATAGATGAACGGGCGTTGCATGGACGAGACTAAACATGTAACTTCAAGACCTAGGGAAATTGCAGATAAATAAGATAAAGCATCCAAGTACTAAACAATCATAGGCATGTGCTCCATATATATGTAGGGTTCACAGCATAGAAAACAAAAAAATTCTATGATGTGAACTATGTACCAAGATCTATATACTAGATACAAACAACGAGCGGATGTATATCCGTAGAGAATATACCCTTGAAGACCGACAAAGCTTAACGATTCGACTCGTGGTTGATGTAGACGATCTCTTGCCGATCTCAAGATCGAGAGGAAGTCCTAGCGCCGCAAATCAGCAGCGCATCCGTGCTCGCACACACGTCCGAGGCATGGAGCAACCTCTGACTCCTCGCTCCAGCGATGCAGCGGAAGCACAACTCTTTCTTGCCGAATAGCCACCGGGAACATGTATCTCGCTAGTCCGAGACCATGGGGAATAAATTCTAAAGGGGGAGAGAGATCCTTCACGAGGAGGTGTGAGTGAGAAGTGAGGAGAGGGGTGGCTTTTATAGGAGGAGGGGGGGACCCCAAGGGGGTGGCCGGAACATGGGGGCTGCCCCCTTGCCCTCCTCTCTTCATGTGGGTGGACACTCCACTCACAAAAATCCATTCAAATCCTTCCAGTCAAAATCCCACTCAAACTTGCTATTAAATTTCCACCAAATTTAATGCAAACTCTCATTAAATAAAACTCTTTTATTTATTCAGAATTTTGTCAATTACTTTAACGACAAACATTCACATATAACCCCTTGCTAGAATTCTATTTCACATGCATAACCACTTTATGCAATTTCACCCAAAAACCTGTTTCGGTATCTAGTGAAATAAATTCCTGCGCTTGTTTATTCTTTCGACATGAAACTTTTGCTCCAATTGGATGTCGGTGTCCCTTAAGTGTGTCACCCTACGGTTCGTGATTAATGTGGACATGATCGAGACCCCTCTCGGATCAATAATCAGAAGCGGGATCTGACCCATACTGACTCCCACACATTCAACGATGACTTTCTTGTGATCGTCGGAACCTTTTACGCTAGTATCTTAATCCCTTTGTTTCGCAATATATTACATGTCCGAGATTCGATCATTGGTATCTCCATACCTAGTTTGATCTCGTTACTGACATGCACTATTTTCTTGTTCCCGTGATATAACATTCTAGTGATCAAATCACTTGCTTGCAAGCTAACCAATGTGATATCATCGAGAGGGCGCAGAGTATATCTATCCATCATCGGGATGAACAAATTACACTCTCGATCCATGGGCCTCAACATAACACTTTATTAGTCCTGAACCCATATTTATAATCACCCTATTACGGTGTGACGTTTGATGTTATCAAGAAACTCTTCGGGTGTTAGTGATTGACATGCTCTCATGGTCTAAGGATTAGGATCACTTCGTAAGTTGTTATAGCAATATAAACTCAATGAATTTGATCGTAATGCTATACTTCGGATGAATGTTCATCACATCATTACACTAATGTTGTGATCCCGTTATTAACAACATCCAATGTCTATGATCAGGAAACCTTGATCATCTCGTTAATCAATGAGCTAGTTTATGAGAGAGGCATAACTAGGAACTTTCTGTTTGTTTATTAAACACACATGTATTAACGTTTCCGTATTAATACAATTATAGAATGCAAAATAAACATCTATTATATACTTGGAATACACATAATAAACACTTTATTATTGCCTCTCGGGGCATATTCCCTTCAGTCTCCCACTTGCACTAGAGACAATAATCTAGTTACATAGTGATAAATCTAACACCCATTGAGTTCTGGTGTTGATCATGTTTTGCTCTAGGGAGAGTTTTAGTCAACGGATCTGCTACATTGAGATCCGTGTGTAATTTACAAATCTTTATATCTCCATCCTTGACATGCTCGCGGATGGAGTGAAACCGGTGCTTAATATGCTTGGAATGCTTGTGATACCTGGGATCTTTGGCATTGGCAATGCCACCATTGTTGTCACAATAGATCACCATTGGGTCCAACGCGTTTGCAACCACTCCTAGTTCGGATATGAACTCCTTCATCCAAACCGCTTCCTAAGCCGCTTCCGAAGCAGCAACATATTCGGCCTTCGTTGTTGATCCCGCCACCACAGGTTGTTTGGAGCTCCTCCAACTAACCGCTCCGCCATTCATGAGAAATACGTACCTGGATTGAGACTTAGAGTCATCCGGATCAGTGTCAAAGCTTGCATCGACATAACACTTAGCGACGAGCTCTTCTTCACCTCCGTATACAAGAAACATATCCTTAGTTCTTCGTAAGTACTTAAGGATATTCTTGACCGATATACAGTGTTCTGAACCTGGATCCGATTGGTACCTACTAGTCAAACTAATAGCATGTGCCACATCCGGTCTTGTACATAGCATGGCGTACATTATAGAGCCTATGGCTGAAGCATAGGGGACTTTGTCCATTATCTCTCTTTCTTCCGTCGTAGCCGGACTTTGAGTCTTACTCAATGTCTTGCCTTGCAACATAGGTAAGAACCCCTTCTTACTTCCGTCCATTTTAAACTTCTTTAAAATCTTATCAAGGTATGTACTTTGTGATATCCCTATTAGGCGCCTAGATCTATCTCTATAGATCTTTATGCCTAATATGTATGATGCTTCACCTAGGTCCTTCATTGAAAATTTGCTGTTTAGATAACTTTTAACACTGTTTAAAAGATCTATATCATTTCCGATCAATAATATGTCATCCACATATAATATCAGAAATGCCACATTGCTCCCACTCACTTTCTTGTAAATACAAGCTTCTCCATAAGTTTGGACAAATCCAAACTCTTTGATCACCTCATCAAAGCGGAGATTCCAACTTCGTGATGCTTGCTTCAATCCATAGATGGATCGCTGAAGCTTGCACACCTTGTTAGCATCCTTAGGATCGACAAAACCCTTTGGTTGTATCATATACAACTCTTCTTCAATATTACCATTGAGAAACGCGGTTTTGACATCCATCTGCCATATCTCATAATCGAAATATGCAGCAATTGCTAACATAATCCTAACTGATTTTAGCATCGCTATGGGAGAGAATGTCTCATCGTAGTCAACTCCTTGAATTTGTCGAAACCCGTTTGCGACAAGTCGAGCTTTATATACAGTCACATTGCCATCAGCATCAGTTTTCCTTTTGAAAATCCATTTGTTCTCCACGGCCTTTCGGTCGTGAGGTAAATCCACCAAGTTCCAAACTTGATTTTCATACATGGATTCCATCTCGGATTTCATGGCTTCTAACCATTTGTTGGAATCCGGGCTCATCATCACTTCTTCATACGTCGCAGGGTCATCATTTTCATCAACCATGAAATTCATGACAGGATTTCCATACACCTCGGGAGCTGCACGCGTCCTGCTAGACCTGCGAGGTTCGGTAGTATTCTATTTTGGAGTTTCATGATCATTATCATTAGTTCCCTCTTCAACTGGTGGAGCCAACTCCGGAACGACTTTCGGCGCTGCGCTACTTGCCATACTTTGGAGAGAAGGTTCAATAACCTCTTCGAGTTCTACCATCTGACTACTCACACCTTTCGCGAGAAATTCTTTCTCTAGAAAGGATCCATTATTGGCAACAAAACTTTGCCCTCGGATCTGTGATAGAAGGAATACCCAATAGTTTCCTTAGGGTATCCTATGAAGACGCATTTTCCGCTTTGGGTTCGAGTTTATCCGGTTGAAGTTTCTTCACATAAACATCACATCCCCAAACTTTAAGAAATGACAGGTTAGGTTTGTTTCCAAACCATAATTCATACGGTGTCTTTTCAACGGATTTAGATTGTGCCCGATTTAAAGTGAAAGCAGCAGTTTCTAGTGCATAACCCCAAAATGACAACGGCAAGTCTGTCAGAGACATCATAGATCGAACCATATCCAATAAAGTACGATTATGACGTTCCGACACACCATTTCGCTGTGGTGTTCCGGCAGGTGTGAGTTGTGAAACAATTCCACACTCTTTCATGTGAGTGCTAAACTCGTAACTTAGATACTCACCTCCACGGACGGACCGTAGAAATTTGATCTTTCTATTACGATGATTTTCAACTTCATTCTGAAATTCCTTGAACTTTTCAAAGGTTTCAGACTTGTGTTTCATCAAGTAGATATAACTGTATCTACTCAAATCATCCATCAAAGTAACAAAATAACCATATCCACCTCGCGCCGACACACTCATTTGACCACATACATCAGAATGTATGATTTCCAATAAATCTGTCGCCCGTTCCATTGAACCGGAAAACGGTGTTCTAGTCATCTTGCCCATAAGGCATGGCTCACATGTATCAAATGATTCAAAATCAAGTGATTCCAAAAGTCCATCCGAATGGAGCTTCTTCATGCGTTTAACGCCAATATGACCTAGACGGCAGTGCCACATATATGCGGATATATCATCATTAAGTTTAATCCTTTTAGCATCAACATTATGAATATGTGTAACATTATCATCGAGATCTAATAGAAATAAACCATTCATCATCGATGCATGACCATAAAAGATTTCATTCATATAAATAGAACAACCATTGTTCTCGGATTTAAATGAATAACCACTTCGCATCAAACACGATCCAGATACAATGTTCATGCTCAGTGCAGGCACCAGATAACAATAATTTAAGTTTATAACTAATCCCGACGGCAAATGGAGAGGTAGCGTTTTGACGGCGATCACATCAACGCTTGATCCATTGCCGACACGCATCTTGACCTCACCCCTTGCTAGCGGTCACTTGTTCCGCAGCCCCTAATTCGAGTTACAAATATTAGCAACTGAACCGGTATCAAATACCCAGGTGCTACTGCGAGCACTAGTCAAGTACACATCAATAACATGTATATCATATATACCTTTGTTTGCCTTGCCGGCCTTCTTGTCTGCCAAATACTTGGGGCAGTTACGCTTCCAGTGGCCTGTCCCCTTACAATAGTAGCACTTGGTATCAGACTTAGGTCCAACTCGGTGTTTCTTTTCAGGCACGGCAACCGGCTTGCCGCCCTTACTTCCCTTCCGTTTTCCCTTCTTGTCTTTCTTGAAACCAGTGTTCCTATTGATCATCAACACTTGATGTTCCTTTTTGATCTCCACTTCTGCAGTTTTAAGCATTGACAGAAGCTCGGGGAGAGACTTCTTCATGCCTTGCATATTATAGTTCATCACAAAGCTCTTATAGCTAGGTGGCAGAGACTGCAGAACACGATGGATGTCTAAGTCAATGGGAATCGATATTCCCAAGGACACAAGCTTATCGGCGTAACCCGACATCTTGAGTACATGCTCACTTACGGAGCTATGCTCTTCCATCATGCAGCTAAAGACCTTTTCTGAAGCATTGTAGCTCTCTACAACAGCATGTGTGTCGAAAATCATTTTCAACTCACCCATTGTATCAAATGCATTGCCGTTTTCGAAACGCTTTCGAAGTTCCGGCTCTAGCCCATCCAATATGCCGAAATGAACTAAGTTGTGATCCTCCTGACGAGTCTGATAGACATTCTTCTCCTCGTCAGGGGCATCCTCAAAGGGTGGGCGGCCCAGTGGCGCTTCTAGCACATATTGCTTTTGTGCAACAGAGAGGAGAATCCTCAAATTCATGGCCCATTCGGTAAAGTTGCTACCGTTTGTTGCAAGTTTCTCTTTCTCCATGAACACTTTGAAATTAAAAGCAGGTGGTGCCATTGTAGGGTTTCGTAGCATGGAAAACAAAAAATTTCTACCGCATACAAACAAACAAGCCAAGATCTATCTACTAGATTGTAGCAACGAGTCGATGGAATAACTCACCCTCGAAGATTCCAAAGTGTTTAACGAGAGCAGATTCTCGTGGGTGATGTAGTCGTACTCTTTCCGATCTCAAGATCGCGTAGACGATCCTTCCAAGGCCATGCGTTCGGCAGCGCTCCCATGATCGGTCACACGTTAAATTTTCGACGAAGACCTTCCTCTCCCTTGTTCCAGCAGGCAGCGGAGGTTGTAGCACTCTCCTCGCGATTCCGGCAGCACAATGGCGTGGTACCGGAAGTAGAGGGGAGATCTCGCAGGGCTTCGCCTTAAGCCGGAGCGAGTATGGTGGAGTATGAGAGAGCTTTGGTGATCTAGGGTTTAGACACACCAATTAGAAGGCTCTAAACCGGAGGCTAGGGCAATTAGAAGCTCTAACTTGACGGCTTGGGAGAAATCCCTAGGCTGTGGCTAGGGTTTAGGTTTAGAGGAGAGGGACTTGTGTACTAGGAGGGGCAGCCCTGCCCCTCCCTTTTATAGGTGGGAGGTGCGGCCAAGGGGAGGGGAGTCCCTCCCCAACTCGGCTTGGAGGGTACGCCGGCTTGGGGAGGAGGGACTCCCTCCCCAACTCGGTTTCCAACTCTCCTCCTCTTTCCAAAACTTGCCGTTTGACTTTCAAACTAGCCGTTTGACTTTTTCAAATTAGGATTTAAATAAACCCTTTATTTTGGACAGCAAAGACACCTAGTACATGATGCAATCATTCCAACTCACAATGACACATTCATGTACCCTTCCCCCTCCAGTCTTGGGACATTCCGAACCTTCTAGAATGTTCGATGAAAACACCAAACCATTCCCCAACTCGAAGCGGACTTTCCTTATATGAATCTTATTCTCCGGACCATTCCGGATCTCCTCGTGATATCCCGAATCCCATTCGAGACTCCAAACAACATTCGGTCTCTTTCTCATCATTCCATAACTACTGAAACAACGTCGAATCCTTAAGTGTGTCTCCCTACGGTTCGTGAATTATGCAGACATGATCGAGACACTTCTCCGAACAATAACCAATAGAGGAATCTGGAAATTCATATGGCTCCCACATATTTCTACGATTACTTTGCGATCGAATGAACCACTTACATACGATATCAATTTCCCTTTGTCTCACGATAGTTTACTTATCGAGGTTATGATCGGTATCTCTGCATACCTAGTTCAACCTCGTTCTTGATAAGTACTCTTTTTCGTTCGTGATATGTGATCCCTTGTGAGCCAGTCACATGCTTGCAAGCTAATTGGATGACATTTCACCGAGAGGGCCCAGAGTATATCTATCCGTCATATGGATGGACAAATCCCACTCTTGATCCATGTGTTTCAACCAATACTTTCTGAACACTCAATGCCACCTTTATAGCCACCCAGTTACGGTGTGGTGTTTGATGTTATCAAAGCATCCATCCGGTAAAGGTGATATGCATGATCTCATGGTCGAAGGAATCAGATAACTATGTATCAGAAAGCATATAGCAATTGAACTATTAAAGTGACTTGATCTTTATGCTACGCTTATCTATAGGAGTATGTCCACCATATCATTCTCCTAATGATATGATCTTGTTGTTAATAACATCTCAATGTTCATGATAGGGAAACCACAATCATCTATTAACCAACAAGCTAGTATTATATAGAGGCTTTACTAGGGACTTCAAATTAAATTTACAAATCACACAAGTATTAATGTTTCCTTGTTAATACTATTATAGCATGAGTGTAAACATTTATCATAAAAACAAAGATATAATAATAACTACATTTATTATTGCCTCTAGGGCATATCTCCAACAGTCTCCCACTTGCACTAGAGTCATCTAATCTAGATTACATGGTAATATACCGAACACCCATGGCAGTTTGGTGCTGGTCATGTTTTGCACTCGGGAGAGGTTTAGTCAACGGATCCGCCACATTCAGATCTGTGTGTACTTTGCAAATCTTTATATCCCCATCTTGGATATGTTCTCGGATAGCGTGAAAACGTAGCTTGATGTGCTTCAGCTTCTTGTGTGACCTTGGTTCTTGCGCATTGGCTATGGCGCCCATGTTATCACAGTAGATAGACATTGGGTCCAGCGCACTAGGAACCACACCCAGCTCTGTAATGAACTCATTCATCCATATCGCTTCTTGTGAAGCCTCCGACGCAGCCATGTATTCCGATACAGTTGAAGATCTCGCCACAACGCTTTGCTTTGCACTCCTCCAGCTAACTGCTGCACCATTCAAAATAAATACGTATCCAGATTGTGATTTAGAATCATCCGGATTGGTGTTCCAACTAGCATCGGTGTAACCATTAACAACGAGTTGTTCATCACCTCCATAAGAAAGAACCATATCCTTAGTTCTTCTCAAGTACTTAAGGATGTTTTTGACCGCTGTCCAATGATCCACTCCTGGATCACTTTGATATCTTCTAGTTAGACTAACAGCATATGCAATGTCGGGTCTAGTACATAGCATGGCATACATTAGAGATCCTATGGCTGAGGCATAGGGAGTCTTACTCATCCTTTGTCTATCTTCTGCCGATGTCGGACTCTGAGTTTTACTCAAGGTCATATTGGGCAACATGGGCAAGAACCCTTTCTTGCTAGCTTCCATTCCAAACCTCTTTAGAACTTTGTCCAAATATGTACTTTGTGACAATGATATTTGGCGTTTTGATCTATCTCTATAAATCTTTATGCCTAATATGTAAGCTGCTTCGCCAAGATCCTTCATTGAAAAACTATTATTCAAATATTCCTTGACACTATTAAGAAGGTCTACATCATTCCCAATCAACAATATGTCATCTACATATAGTATTAAGAATGCTACAAATCTCCCACTCACTTTCTTGTAAATACAAGCTTCTCCATAAGTTTGTATAAAACCAAAACTTTTGATTACCTTATCAAAACGTTGATTCCAACTTCGGGATGCTTGCTTCAATCCATAGATGGACCGTTGAAGTTTGCATACCTTGTTAGCATCTTTAGGATCGACAAAACCTTTGGGTTGCATCATATACAACTCTTCATCAATGTCACCATTGAGGAATGCTGTTTTGACATCCATCTGCCATATCTCATAATCGTAATATGCAGCGATTGCTAACATAATCCTCACAGACTTTAGCTTCGCTACTCGTGAGAAAGTCTCATCATAGTCAACTCCTTGAATTTGTCGAAACCCTTTTGCGACAAGTCGAGCTTTATAGACAGTAACATTACCATCAGCATCTGTTTTCTTCTTGAAGATCCATTTGTTCTCGACAGCCTTCCGGCCATCCGGTAAGTCCACCAAAGTCCATACTTGGTTTTCGTACATGGATCCAATCTCGGATTTCATGGCTTCCTGCCATTTATTGGAATCTGGGCTCATCATTGCTTCCTCATATGTCTCAGGGTCATCGGTGTTGTCCACCAACATGACACTCATAACGGGATCATACCAATCTGGAGTGGTACGAGTTCTCGTTGACCTACGAGGCTCTGTAGCAACTTCGACCGAAGTTTCATGATCATCATCATTAGCTTCCTCTCTAATTGGTGCAGGCACCACAGGAACTTCTTCCGGCGCTGTGCTACTCGCAATTTCGAGAGAAGGTTCGACAACCTCGTCGAGTTCTACTTTCCTTCCAGTCACTTCTTTCGAGAGAAATTCCTTCTCTAGAAAGGATCCATTCTTGGCAATGAAGATTTTGCCTTCGGATCTATGATAGAAGGTATACCCAATAGTTTCCTTCGGGTATCCTATGAAGACGCATTTTTCCGCTTTGGGTTCAAGCTTGTCCGGCTGTAACTTCTTTACATAGGCTTCGCATCCCCAAACTTTAATGAACGACAATTTAGGTTTCTTCCCAAACCATAATTCATACGGTGTCGTTTTAACGGATTTAGATGGTGCCCTATTTAAAGTGAATGCGGCTGTTTCTAATGCATAACCCCAAAATGATAGCGGTAAATCTGTAAGTGACATCATAGAATGAAACATATCTAAGAGAGTTCGATTACGACGTTCAAACACACCATTACGCTGTGGTGTTCCCGGTGGTGTCAATTGTGAAAGTATTCCGCATTTCTTTAAATGCTCGCCAAACTCGTAACTCAGATATTCACCTCCACGATCAGAACGTAGAAATTTAATCTTCTTGTTACGTTGATTTTCTACCTCACTTTGAAATTCCTTAAACTTCTCGAAAGTTTCGGATTTATGTTTCATGAAATAGATATACCCATATCTACTCAAGTCATCCGTGAAGGTAAGAACATAACGATAACCACCGCGCGATGCTACACTCATTGGACACACACATCGGTATGTATGATTTCCAATAAGTCCGTAGCTCGCTCCATCATACCAGAAAATGGAGTCTTAGTCATTGTTCCCATTAGACATGCTTCGCATCTTTCAAGTGATTCAAAATCAAGTGATTCAAGAAGTCCATCGGAATGGAGTTTCTTCATACGCTTCACTCCAATGTGACCAAGACGACAGTGCCATATATAGGTCGAGTTATCGCTTGATTTCAAACGTTTAGCTCCAATGTTATTAATATGTGTATTTCCACCATCGAGATTCAATAAGAATAGACCATCTATCAAAGGTGCATGTGCATAAAACATATTACTCATATAAATCGAACAACCATTATTCTCGGATTTAAACAAGTAACCGTCTCGCAATAAACAAGATCCCGATATAATGTTCATGCTCAACGCAGGCACCAAATAACAATTATTTAAGTATAAAACTAATCCCGATGGTAAATGAAGGGGTAGCGTGCCGACCGCGATCACATCAACCTTTGATCCGTTTCCCACGCGCATCGTCACCTCGTTCTTCACTAGCTTCCGTTTATTCTGCAGCTCCTGTTTTGAGTTACAAATATGAGCAACCGAACCAAAGATCAAATACCTGTGCACTACTACGAATACTAGTGAGATACACATCAATAACATGTATATCAGATATACCTTTCTTCTTGATGTTGCCGTTCTTCAAATACGCCAAGTACTTTGGGCAATTCGCTTCAAAGGACCTTCTCCTTTGCAGAAAAGCACTCAAGATCGTGCTTGGGTCCAGCCTTGGTCTTCTTCGTCGGTGTGGTAACTTTCTTACCACCCTTCTTGAAGTGTCCCTTCTGCTTAGACTTGCCTTTCTTGAATTTGGTGGTCTTATTAACCAACAACACTTGGTGCTCTTTCTAGATCTCCACTTCTGCAGACTTTAACATAGAAAACAGTTCTGGCAACTGCTTGTTCATGTTCTGCATGTTGTAGTTCATCACAAAGTTCTTGTAACTTGGTGGTAGTGATTGGAGGACACGATAAATCCCCAAAGCATTAGGAATCACTATACCCAAGCTTTGAAGTTTGTTTATGCGTCGGACATCTTAAGCACATGCTCACTAACGAGTGCCCTCTTCCATCTTGCGCTTAAAGAACTTTTCGTAAGCCTCATAACTCTCAATGCGCCGTGAGTCTCAAAGATCAATTTGAGATCACGGACAATATCATGTGGGTCTGAATTCTCAAACCTTTTCTCAAGTCATTCTAAACCATACAAGATAGCACACTGAACTATGGAGTACTGATTCTTCCAGCAAGGTAAACATTCTTTACTTCATCGGTAGGATCAGCAGTGGGTCACCCAAATGTGCATCCAGCACATAGGTCAAATTACCACCGTGAGGACAATCCTCAAATTGGAACCAATCCAAGTTGCTTCCATTGTTTTCAACTTTTCTTTCTCTAGGAACGCATTAAAATTGATGGTAGGGGCTGCCATTGATCTACAACATATTTGCAATAGTTTAGACTAAGTTTATGACAAATTGAGTTCAAATTAATAATAAAGTTTAATCTAGGTGAACTCCCACCAAAACAACATCCCTCACATTGTTTTAGTGATCACACTAACCAAATCCACCATATCAAAACAGATCATCACGAGAGTTGATATAGTTTCAATGGCGAACAATCGACATGTTCATCATATCTACTATATGATTCATGCTTTACCTTTTGGTGATTCGTGTTCCTGAGACCATGTCTGTACATGCTAGGCTCGTCAAGATCAAACCTTAGCTACCGCATAAGCAAATCTGGCTTGCTTATGTTGTATACACTTGCGGAATCTAACACACCCGATCATCACGTGGTGCTTCGAAACAACAAGCTTTAGCAACGGTGCATACTAAGGGTGAACACTTTAGAACTTGAAATTTATGTGCATGAGGGATCATCTTATAATGCTACCGTCATCTACTAAGCAATACAAGATGCATAAAGGATTAACATCACATGCAATTCATAATATGTGATATGATATGGCCTTTCTTATTTGTGCTTCCGATCTCCATCTTCAAGCACGAACATGATCTCCATCATCACCGGCATTGCATCAAGGTCAATGACGCTTCTCCATGGTTGTCGTCCACCGGCTTCAACTATTACAACTACTTTGAATAGACACGCGGGTCTTAACAGAAATTAAAGACAACCATATGGCTCCTGCCGGTTGCCAACTTACAATAAGGAACATTGCATACATCAAATATAATCACAATCATGGCCATATCACATCACTGCACACCCCTGCAAAACAAAGTTATACGCCTCTACTTTCTTTGCATATTTTACGTGGTTTGGGGCTTTCAATAAGTGATGTTCTAACTTATGAACAAGAACCACAACATTGATACTAGTATTGTTGATCACCCGTTGTAAATTGGATCTCCACTATGCTGGGAGAAACAGGCACCCGCAAAGCCACTTATGCAATACAAGTTGCATGTCAAGCGTGGAGCAAGTCTCATGAACGATGTCATGTAAGGTTAGCCCGGGCCGCTTCATCCCAACATCCCGCAAGATGCAAAGTACACAAGAAGCAATCGACAATAAAAGCATCAATGCCCACAATGACCATTCTGTTCTACTCGTGCAACAGATCTACATATAGACACGGCTCTGATACCACTGTAGGGTTTCGTAGCATGGAAAACAAAAAATTTCTACCGCATACAAACAAACAAGCCAAGATCTATCTACTAGATTGTAGCAACGAGTCGATGGAATAACTCACCCTCAAAGATTCCAAAGTGTTTAAAGAGAGCAGATTATCGTGGGTGATGTAGTCGTACTCTTTCCGATCTCAAGATCGCGTAGACGATCCTTCCGGCGCTGCGTTCCGGCAGCGCTCCCGCAGTCGGTCACACGTTCGGTACTCGACGAAGACCTTCCTCTCCTTGTTCCAGCAGAAAATGGAGGTTGTAGCACTCTCCTCGCGATTCCGGCAGCACAACGGCGTGGTACCAGAAGTAGAGGGGAGATCTCGCAGGGCTTCGCCTTAAGCCGGAGCGAGTATGGTGGAGTATGAGAGAGCTTTGGTGATCTAGGGTTTAGACACACCAATTAGAAGGCTCTAAACCGGAGGCTAGGGCAATTAGAAGCTCTAACTTGACGGCTTGGGAGAAATCCCTAGGCTGTGGCTAGGGTTTAGGTTTAGAGGAGAGGGACTTGTGTACTAGGAGGGGCAGCCCTGCCCCTCCCTTTTATAGGTGGGAGGTGCGGCCAAGGAGGGAGTCCTCCCAACTCGGCTTGGAGGGTGCGCCGGCTTGGGGAGGAGGGACTCCCTCCCCAACTCGGTTTCCAACTCTCCTCCTCTTTCCAAAACTTACCGTTTGACTTTCAAACTAGCCGTTTGACTTTTTCAAATTAGGATTTAAATAAACCCTTTATTTTGGACAGCAAAGACACCTAGTACATGATGCAATCATTCAAACTCACAATGACACATTCATGTACCCCCCGAGTGCCGAACATTCCGGAACCTTCTAGAATGGTCCCGATGAAAACACCGGAACCATTCCCCAACTCCGAAACGGGACTTTCCTTATATGAATCTTATTCTCCGGACCATTCCGGATCTCCTCGTGATATCCCGAATCCCATTCGAGACTCCGAACAACATTCGGTCTCTTTCTCATCATTTCATAACTACTCAAACAACGTCGAATCCTTAAGTGTGTCTTCCTACGGTTCGTGAATTATGCAGACATGATCGAGACACTTCTCCGAACAATAACCAATAGAGGAATCTGGAAATTCATATGGCTCCCACATATTTCTACGATTACTTTGTGATCGAATGAACCACTTACATACGATATCAATTTCCCTTTGTGTCACGATAGTTTACTTATCCGAGGTTATGATCGTCGGTATCTCTGCATACCTAGTTCAACCTCACATCGATAAGTACTCTTTTCTCGTTCCCGTGATATGTGATCCCTTGTGAACCAGTCACATGCTTGCAAGCTAATTGGATGACATTTCACCGAGAGGTCCCAGAGTATATCTATCCGTCATATGGATGGACAAATCCCACTCTTGATCCATGTGTTTCAACCAATACTTTCTGAACACTCAATGCCACCTTTATAGCCACCCAGTTACGGTGTGGTGTTTGATGTTATCAAAGCATCCATCCGGTAAAGGTGATATGCATGATCTCATGGTCGAAGGAATCAGATAACTATGTATCAGAAAGCATATAGCAATTGAACTATTAAAATGACTTGATCTTTATGCTACGCTTATCTATAGGAGTATGTCCACCATATCATTCTCCTAATGATATGATCTTGTTGTTAATAACATCTCAATGTTCATGATAGGGAAACCACAATCATCTATTAACCAACAAGCTAGTATTATATAGAGGCTTTACTAGGGACTTCAAATTAAGTTTACAAATCACACAAGTATTAATGTTTCCTTGTTAATACTATTATAGCATGAGTGTAAACATTTATCATAAACACAAAGATATAATAATAACTACATTTATTATTGCCTCTAGGGCATATCTCCAACAGCCATCTACAACAGAATTTGTAAAGTTTAGACTAAGTTTATGATAGATTGAGTTCAACTAATCCATATTACGAATGAACTCCCACTCAAAAACGACATCCCTCCTGTCCTTTTGGTGATTACATGAACCAAATCCACTACACCAAGTCCGATCATCACGTGAGTCGGTGTAGTTTCAAAGGCGAGAATCATCATATCTACTATATGACTCATGCTTAACCTTTCGGTCCGTGTTTCGAGGCCATGTTTGTACATTCTAGGCTCGCCAAGTAAGAACCTTAGTATTCGCGTGTGTAACCGTCTTACACCCAAAATATGGTCGTGGATCCAAGAACACCCGATCATCACGTGATGTCTTGGAGCGACGAAAACATAATCGGTGCATACTAAAGGAAGAAAACATTCTTATCTTGATATTTAAATGAGGGATCATCTTATTATGCTAATAAAACGCCAAACAAGCAATATAAGATGCTATCAAACATCACATGTTTATTAGTGGAATGATATGGTTTCCGCATATGATCTCTATCATGTGCACCGTGGTATGATCACTATCATACCTTTATGTGTAAGGCCAATGTCTATGGAACTTACACGTTATATGTGTTGTAAGAGTATCATCTCATACTTCTACTTACAACATCACCATATCATAACACTAGCCCAGCAACAATCTAAACTAGACGCCTCTAATTTATCCATTGCAAGTTTTTACGTGGCTTAGGGCTTTCGAGATAGAACCGTTCATACCTACGAAAATGAACCACAATGAGGATAACCAAATTGTTGACAACTCGTTGCAAAATAGATATTGACTATAGTAGGAGAGAAAGACACCCGCTAGAAACTTATGCAAACTAGTTGCATGTCAAGCGTGGAACAGGTCTCATGTGCGAGGACATGTAAAGTTTATCCGGGTCGCTTCATCACACTATGCCACCAATATCCAAAATTACAACTAAGGAGCAACAACATGATCATCATCGCCCACATACTCATATGTGTACTACCCGTGTAAAGCATTTACGCATAGATCCGGCTCTGATACCACCGTAGGGTTCGCAGCATATAAAACAAAAAAAATCCTACGACGTGAACTATGTACCAAGATCTATCTACTAGATACAAACAACGGGCGGATGTATATCCGTAGAGAACATAGCCTTGAAGACTGACAAAGCTTAACGAGTTCGACTCGTGGTTGATGTAGACGATCTCTTTCCGATCTCAAGATCGAGAGGAAGTCCTAGCGCCGCAAATCAGCAGCGCATCCGTGCTCGCACACACGTCCGAGGCACCGAGCAACCTGCGGCTCCTCGATCTAGCGATGCAGCGGAAGCACAACTCTTTCTTGCCGAATAGCCACCGGGAACATGTATCTCGCTAGTCCAAGACCATGGGGGATAAATTCTAGAGGGGGAGAGAGATCCTTCACGAGGAGGTGTGAGTGAGAAGTGAGGAGAGGGGTGCCTTTTATAGGAGGAGGGGGGAACCCCAAGGGGGTGGCCGGCGCATAGGGGATGCCCCCTTGCCCTCCCCTCTTCATGTGGGTGGACACTCCACTCACAAAAATCCATTCAAATCCCTCCACTCAAAATCCCACTCAAACTTGCTATTAAATTTCCACCAAATTTAATGCAAACTCTCATTAAATAAAACTCTTTTATTTATTCAGAATTTTGTCAATTACTTTAATGACAAACATTCACATATAACCCCTTGCTAGAATTATATTTCACATGCATAACCACTTTATGCAATTTCACCCGAAAACCTGTTTCGGTATCTAGTGAAATAAATTCCTGTGCTTGTTTATTCTTTCGGCATGAAACTTTTGCTCCAATTGGATGTCGGTGTCCCTTAAGTGTGTCACCCTACAGTTCGTGAATAATGCGGACATGATCGAGACCCCTCTCGGATCAATAATCAGAAGCGGGATCTGGAGACCCATACTGACTCCCACACATTCAACAATGACTTTCTTGTGATCGTCGAAACCTTTTACGCTAGTATGTTAATCCCTTTGTTTCGAGATATATTATATGTACGAGATTCGATCATTGGTATCTCCATACCTAGTTTGATCTCGCATGCACATGCACTCTTTCTCGCTCCTGATATAACATTCTAGTGATCAAATCACTTGCTTGCAAGCTAACCAATGTGATACCACCGAGAGGGCCCAGAGTATATCTATCCGTCATCGGGATGAACAAATTCCACTCTCGGTCCATGGGCATCAACATAACACTTTATTAGTCCTGAACCCATCTTTATAATCACCCTTTTACGGTGTGATGTTTGATGTTATCAAGAAACTCTTCCGGTGTTAGTGATTGACATGATCTCATGGTCTAAGGATTAGGATCACTTCGTAAGTTGTTATAGCAATATAAACTCAATGACTTTGATCATAATGCTATACTTCGGATGAATGTTCATCACATCATTACACTAATGTTGTGATCCCTTTATTAACAACATCCAATGTCTATGATCAGGAAACCTTGATCAGCTTGTTAATCAACGAGCTAGTTTATGAGAGATGCATAACTAGGAACTTTCTACTTGTTTATTAAACACACATGTATTAACTTTTCCGTATTAATACAATTGTAGCATGCAAAATAAACATTTATCATATACTTGGAATACACATAATAAACACTTTATTATTGCCTCTCAGGGCATATTCCCTTCAATATAGTCATACGTTCTCGCAATGAGAACTTGCACGGCATCTTTTGTCCTGCCTGCCCATTGCAGCAGGGCCTCAAGGGAATCTACTGGCAATTAAGATACTCCTTTTAATAGAGCACCGGAGCAAAGCATTAACACTCCGTGAACACATGTGATCCTCACATCATAGCCATCCCCTCCAGCTGTCCCAATTTTTGTCACTTCGGGGCCTTTGGATCCGGACAATGATATGTGTACACAACTTGCATATAAGATCACAAACAATACTATCATTATGAATCAATAATAAGTTCAGATCTGAGATCATGGCACTCGGGCCCTAGTTACAAGAATTAAGCACAACAAGTTGCAACAAAGTCTAATAGCACTAATAGAGATACTATGCACCATGCCCTAACAATCTTATTCGATTACATGATAGAACTCATCCAATCCCTACCATCCCCATAGCCTAGATCGGGGGATTACTCACTCATGGATGAGGAAAACATGGATGGTTGATGGAGAGGCGTCGGTGATGATGATGGCGATGATCCTCTCCAAATTCCCCGTCCCGGCAGGGTGCCCGAATGGAGTTTCTGGTTACGAATCGCGGTTTCTGGTGGTGGCGGCACAACGGAACTCTTTCTAGAAAACGTAGAACCCCCCTGAGTTTTTAGGTCAGAAGGCAACTTATAGGCGAAGAGGGAGGCCGAGGGGGTGTCTGAGGTGGCCACACCCCCCTCTAGGCACGGCCAGGCCTGGCCCACGTGGCAGGGGGTGTGGGCCCCTCAGGCCCCTACTCCGTCTCGTGTTCTGGCTCTGTGAGTCTTCTGGTGAAACAGGATTTTTGGCATATTTTCCGGGATTTTTCGTGATAGTTGATTTTCGGCACAAAAACTAGACACCAAGGTAATTCTGCTGAAAACAACATGAGTCCGTGTTAGTTGTATCCAGATCACACAAGTTTAGAGGAGAAACAATAGCAAAAGTGTTCGGGAAAGTATATACGTTTTGGACGTATCAGGGGCCCCTGTGGCCCAACTCCTCCTCCCCTTCTGGCTTCCTTCATCTTCTGGAAAAATATGATTTTCCATATATTTTCTGGTATTTTTCTGATCTTTGCGAAAATTGCATCTTGACACCACTTTTTCCATCAGAATCCTGACTCCGGTAGTTCATCCTCTAAGAATCATCCAAAATGCAAAAACAGATGAAATAACATAAGTATCACCTCTTAATATGAAATATATCAATGAATAGCAGTAATTTATGATATAGAATAGTGATGCAAAATGGACGTATCACACTCCCTTTCCTGTGCCCCGCTACTACAAGGGCCAAGTCCTCCTCCTCTCTTGTCCCCAAAGGTGCCATCCTCCAACGCGGATTTCCCACATGTAAGTTGGGCCCCGGCACCATCTCTGCCATAGATTTGTTGAAGATTCGTGCAAAGTCAACACGGTCAGCGTTGCTAGTATATTTTACATTTTAGCCCTCTGGAATATTTTATTCAACCTGCAGTCCTCGTGGAGAGGAATAATCCCAGGCCCAGCTGGCAGCCCGACACCACCCCGTTGCCCCCGACCCCTTCTCCACCTCGACGCCTGCCCAACCATTCCTCCACCTCGACGCCTCCCCCGCCCCTCCTCCACCTCGTCGCCCCCACCTCATCACCCCTACCTCGTCGCCTCCCTCCACCCCTCCTCCCTCGTGCTCCCCACCATGTCGCCTCTCCAACCCCTCCTCCCATGTGCTCCCCACCTCCCCCTGCCTCGGTGGAGCAGGACGCCCACGCCCTTCCCCAACACCGATGATGCCCCCGATTTGGCCATGGAGGTCTTGTTCTTGGCTAGGAGTGGCCGGATCTGGGAGGCCTCCTTTTTCTTATTCAGTTTGAGTGGCATGGATCTGAGTTCATGTTGAACTTTTTTGTTCTAGATCTTTTAGATTTGTTTGACCTATGAAACATTTAATTTCCTATTCCTAGATCTAGGCTTGGAGGCATGGATCTCGACTTGGAGGGCCTAGATCCGTGGCCACCAATAGATATGTTCTTTCCCTTTTTTGGATGACGAATTCTTATTTCTTTTTGGGGATTCGTTTTTGGTTGTGTTGGTTCTTGGACGGAAAATTGTGTTTATGGTGTTTCTTGTTTTTCAGATTCGATAGTGTATGAAATTTGTATGGATCGACAAATTTTCTATGGATCTTTTATGGTTTTGTTGTCAAGCTGTGAGGAAACATATAGGTTTCATAAATTGTATCATTCTCATATCTTGTAAGGATTTGTATGACACGGATCTTGTATGGATTTGTATGCCACGACTACGAATCTTCTATGTATTATCAAGTTTTGACACGGATCTTGTATGGATTCTAGTATGTATCTTATATGAATATTATTGACTATGAATATTGAATGAATCTGTGTTGAAATTTTGGATATTTATGCAACCGAACCAAAAAAATCATTTTTGTTTTTATCTGGTATTATTGAAAAAATCATTCAATAATATATGTATCTTGTATGAATATTATTGAATGTTCAGCAAAGAATATTGTATGAGAAAATATTATATTAACTTTTATGATTCTTTGAAGAAACAAGTACATAGATTGTATGCGTTTTTATTAGAATTGCTAATTAAAATTGGTAGATAAAATTCATTGATAAACTGTTTTTATGTGAAACACCATCGTTCTATATAAAAAATGAAAACATAGGGGGCATGCTGAAAAATGCAAATGGACTTGAGAACATAGACAGTACAGGTGGGAGGGAAATTTTGCAAAATCTATAGCACAAATCTCCAACAAATGTACAGTGAAGATGGTGTCGGGGGCCCAACTTATAGGAGGATTGCATTTCCCAGCATCCTCCATGATCCGCCCCACCCACGAGCCAGATTGTGCCTCCATGCATCCTTCCTTGACTTTGACCTCCCTCTGCTTTGGCTTGCAGAGCCTATGTCCGCCTCAACGCCGACGTGCTGGTAGCCGTCTAGCTCGCTCATCTCTAGCATCTCATCCACTACATGCGCGAGCTCTACTTGTTGTCAATCCTCTCAGGGCCATCCTCGATCCACTTCTAAAGCACATATTTAGTGCTAGTTTTTCCCTGGGCCGAGCACCCAAGCGCCTCTCCCCTCATCGATCTCCTCTTCCCTCACCTCACTCTGCTCCCTAGTCCAAGCCTGCAACCTTGATCGTCGTCTCCCCTCACTGTAGCGATGGGGATGTCGCCAACATCGTCGACCCGGAGCTCGTCTCCTCGTTCCCACTGCTGCTCACCACCGCCGATAGTAGCCCAGCCTGCTGATACGTCCAAAACGTATCTACTTTCCCGAAAACGTTTGCTATTATTTCTCCTCTAAACTTTTGTGATTTAGATACAACTAACACGGACTGACATTATTTTCAAAAGAATTACCTTGGTATCTAGTTTTTCTGCAGAAAATCAACTATAGGAAAAATCCCGGAAAATATGCCAAAAATCCTATTTCACCAGAAGACTCACGGAGCCAGAGTATGAGACAGAGTCGAGGCCTGAGGGGCTCACACCCCTGCCAGGCGCGGGCCAAGCCTGGCCGTGCCTGGGGGGTGCGGCCACCTCAGGCGCCCCCTCGGCCTCCCTCTTCGCCTATAAGAATCCCCTTGACCTAAAAACCTAGGGGGTTCGATGTTTTTCTAGAAAGAGTTCCACTGCGCCGCCACCACCAGAAACCGCGATTCGGAACCAGAAACTCCGTTCTGGCACCCTGCCGGGACGGGGAATTTGGAGAGGATCATCGCCATCGTCAACAACAACGCTTATCCATCAACCATCCATGTTTCCCTCATCCATGAGTGAGTAATCCCTGGCTGTAGTCTATGGGGATGGTAGGGATTGGATAAGTTCTATCATGTAATCGAATAATATTGTTAGGGCATAGTGTCTAGTATCTCTATTAGTGCTATTTGACTTTGTTGCAACTTGTTGTGCTTAATGCTTGTCACTAGGGCCTGAGTGCCATGATCTCAGATTTGAACTTATTATTGAATCATTATGATAGTATTGTTTGTGATCTTATCTGCAAGTTGTGTACACATATCATTGTCCTGATCCAAAGGCCCCGAAGTGACAGAAATTGGGACAACCGGAGGGGATGGCTATGGTGTGAGGATCATGTGTGTTCATGGAGTGTTAATGCTTTTGTAAGATCCCTCCTTTGTAAAGGAAAAGGATCCCTATGATTGCAATGCTAGTCCCTGGATCATTGCTAGCATCCACAGTTTAAGATGAAGTACACAGATACAAAGGTCATTTATTACATCCATTCCAGAGATAAAACATAGTCTTTTACAACTCAAGGCCACAGGCCTAATACAGGAGTTTTGGAATAAGTAAATAAACATAAGTCTTCATATTCATGTGCCACAGGAAAGCATGTTGAGTGTAGACTCATGACACCTAATCATCATCGGAGTAACCTGCAATATCACAAGTTACAGCCACAGTGGGTCAATACTTTGGAATAGTATTGGCAAGTGACACCTTAGTAAATTTTAAGTGGACTATATTACTATATGCATTTTGGCTAAGTGTAGCTTGGCTTGCTTTGCTGAAAATAGGTTTTTCCTATTAGTTGAAATCACTAAGTTTTTCTTTGACAAAACTTTCCCAAGAAACCATCAATAGACATTGAGGTCCTTCACCCTTGTTCACCCACAAGTTTTACTTAGAAGTTGGAGTGATGAGATTCTTGATAGCTTCCATGTCTTGATGCTCAAGTTGTCCATTGCCATGGACTTGGCTAAGTACTTAGATTTTCCATCTGCAGAGGTTGTGCACTTTCCCCACCATACTTGGTTTCCCAAGACAGGACCTTTCAGAAGCCTTCCCTTAGCCAAATGGACGCGTTCCAACCTATCATCCCACTACCACCAACTGTCCAAATGACTAAGTTCTAGCAACCTATATGATCAAGGCAGAGCCCATATTGCCAAGTGGATGCACTGTAAGCTCTCAACACTTGGCCTCTAAAATCCCTTTGTGCCTGGGTGGCATACCACAAGTGAGATACACAAGGTAAACCATGTCCATGGGCCTTGTGTAACCACTCAACCAAAAAACCACCATTCAAGTCCCATTCCACCCAGGAGGTTCATTGACTTAGTTGTTTTATTAGGAAAACATAAGTCCAAAGACTTAGAAATATTTTCATCATAGCATGTATATACTTTACCACCCTTGTTTGCTACTAGCTAGGCTAAGAATGGCATAGTAACTTAACTTAGGAAATTTCCTAGCAATTATACAATTCTACAACTACTTAGGATTTCCCCACATAGCATTTGGCAAAAAGTAACATGCAAGACTTAGCAAAATATTTCTAATGCTTATACAAAATATAGGGATGAAAATAGTCATGAAGTACCACTTGCCTTGGTAATGGGGAGAGTAGCACTCTTCACAATCACAGTCACTAGCAAACTCTACACAAAAATTTGTAGCACAAAATTACACACAATTCATATACAAACAAAAATATATATATGCATGCATGCAAGAATGCAAAGTGATGATTTTTTTTTAAACTCCACCAACCAAGTGCATGATACAGAAACATAACCAAGTCAAAAACTTGCTAACTAAACTTATTTAGCACTAAAACAATTTACTAAACAAATTCTATACTCAAAATGATCCTAAACAAGTTTCTGCATAAAAAGTCATTTTAACAGAAACTTTTTGCTAAACACGTTGCATAAACATAAAGAGCTTGTCTCCCTGATTCCAACGGTATAAAATTTGCAAAAATCTAACGTGGAAATCAAAAGTTATAGCCATTTCAAAATTGGATCTAAATCTGTTTTCAAAATCTGTTTTAATTCAAACCCTAGCCACGCGTCTTAATCCTATTGGCTGATACCGTTTCGTTCAGGATCACCCTCCCGCGCTGTTGGATCTATTTAAAACACACGGCTCAGATCTACCCATAACGCTTCGCTAAATGATCTATTTCTATGCGTTGGATCCAGATCGGGCTCGGATCAGCGACCAAAAGCAGGCGTGGCGGCCATCGGCGGCGGCGAGTTCTGTCCGTGGCGGCGCGGCGCTACAGGTCAACCAGAGGGACAGGAGGGTGCTTACCAGGTTCGCAGCGTCGAGGAGAAGCTCAACCTAGCAGTGGCTTGACAAGGGGCGCACGGGCACGGTCTCAGGGGCTCGTAGGAGTTGCGGCAGCGTCTGTCGTTTGCAGTCGAGGTTGTTGCCGAGGTTTGGCGTCGCCCTAGCGCGAACCAGAGGGGTCAGGCGATGCACAAGATGAAGGCGAACATTCCCGTATGAAAGAGGGGGAAAGGGGCGCTCGGGTTTTACCTCAATTGATCGCCGGAGTCGAGCGGCGGCGCAGGTGGTTGCGGTCGTGAACGGGATCGACGACCTGGGTCACGAGCAGGCAAAAGAAAAGTATAGGAGGTGCGCAAGATCAAGCTGGACACGACCGTTTGAACCAGAGAGATGGGGGCGGTCGAGGCTCACCGGAATTAGTCGCCGGAGTCGTCGGTACTGCGGGGTTTCGAGGGCAAATGCGCGCAGCCTGGTGGCGGAGTGAGCGAGGAGAGTGGGGGAAAATGACCGTGGTGCAGAGGGGGTTTTGTAGGCGAGAGGGGAGCAGAGATTAAGCGTGGAATCAATGGCAATTAAGCGAGAATCAATCGCGGCAGTGAAGGGCGGAGGAAACGGCCGGCGACGGGGTCGGGCGTGATTTGGGGAAGACGAGGGTGACGTGGAGAGGGCCCGCTCGTCAGCGAAACGCGCAGAGAGGAGGTGGGGTCTGGTTGTCAGCGACTGCTTGGGCTATGCTGCAAGAGAGAGAGAGAGAGGAAGGCCGGGTGGGCTAGTTGGGACAGTTCTGTTGCTGGGCTAGAATCCTGGCGCCTGGCCCTTTTCTTTTCTTTTGTCCTTTTCTTTTTCTGTTTTGATTTTCAGGAATGGTTTTGATATGAATTCAAACTCTTTTTGAATTCAAATCTTTTTGGGGTTTTTGCAGTGTGCAAAAGTTTCAATTATAAGCATAAAACCATGTGGCTACTTGCAAAGGCTTGGTCACTCTTGGAGAAACAGAATATCAGGAGCTTTGCACAAGATTTGCAAAATGTTTGAAAAATGGTTTTTGAACCATTTCCATTTTGTAAAACTTGGTTCAAATTTCCACACTCAATCTATTCAACAAAGGAGACAAGCAATCCAGGTTTAAAACATTCAAACTCTCAAATGGGGATGGCCATTTGATTTTAGCTTGCTCACATAAAATGATAGCACTATGTGCTTTGTTTTTCTGAAATGAGTTTTGAAAATGATCTCAATTCTATATGCATGCATGAATGATATGCAATCTTTGAAATCATGATTTTAGGGATGTTACAGCTTTGCTCCGGTGCTCTATTAAAAGGAGCACCTTAATTGCCAGTAGTTCCCTTGAGGCCCCGCTGCAATGGGCTGGCTGGACAGAAGATGTTGTGCCGAGGTGCCGCACGTGTGCATCTCACGGAGGCATCGCCACTTGTGGTGCTAGATCGGATCGGATCGCGAGGAGGAGAAGCGAGTACGACTACATCACCCACGTTCCGAGCGTTCACCGCAAGCGAATCTTCAAGGGTATGAAGATCTAATCCAATCTCTCTTGTTGTTTGCATCTCCTAGATTAGATCTTGGCTTTCCCTCTGTTCGCATCCGTAGAAAATTTTGATTTACTATGCCGCGAAACCCTTCAGTGGTATCAGAGCTAGATCTATGCGTAGATGTGTTTCACGAGTAGAACGCAACATGGTTGTTGCGGGCGTTGATGTTTTCTATTTCAAGCCTCTTGTTTGTGTTCTTCTTATGACGCGGGATAGTGAGATTGAAGCGGTCCAGGCCAACCTTACGCGACGTCGTTCGCGAGACCGGCTCCGCACTTGACGTGTGGCTTGTTCCACACATGCGGCTGGTGAATGTCAGTTTCTCTCACTATAGTTGTCATGGGATTAACACCGGAGTTTGGCAACCATAATATCACCGTTGTGGCTTTCCGTAGGTAAGAATCGTTCTTAGCATCTACTCCCATAAGCCACGTAAAACATGCAACAACAAAGTAGAGGCGTCTAACTTGTTTTTGCAGGGAGTGTTTTCTGTGATATGGTATGGCCCAAGATGTGATGTGTATAATGTATGCGATGATCATGTTTTGTAATGTTTCACGACTTGCATGTCAATGAGTACACAATCGGCAGGAGCCATATGGTTGTCTTTATAATTGTGTATGACCTGTGTGTCAACTTCTTATGCGACATGTAATAGTTTCACTTTATCGCTAAGTAGTTAGCAATAGTTGTAGTTGCTATTCGTGGTGGAGACAATCATGGTGGAGTGATGGAGATCATGCCGGAATGCACAAGATGGAGATCATTGCGCGAAGATTGGCTATACCATGTCACATTAAAGTTATATGCATGTGATGTTTATCCTTTTATGTATCTTATCATGCTTAGATCGCGACCGTAGCATTATAAGATGATTCCTCACTTAAAGATCAAGATAAAACTGTGTTCTCCCCAAGTATGCACTGCTATGAAAGTTCGTCGTGTCCAAGCATCACGTGATGATCGGGTGCTATAGACTCTACGCTCACATACAACGGGTGCAAGCCAGTTTTGCACACGCGGAAATACTTGGGTCTAGCTTGACGAGCCTAGCATGTACAGACATGGCCTCGGAACACAAGAACCGAAAGGTTAAGCATGAGTCATATGAATGATATGATCGACACTTCGTTGTCCACCATTGAAGCCACATCTCTTCTCGTGATGATCGGATTAGTTGTGGTGAATTTGGATCGTGTTCACTAAACAACTTGAGGGATGTTGAATTTAGTGGGAGTTCATCTAGTAATTTGATTAAGTTGAACTATTTATCATGAACATAGTCTAAATTGTACTTGCAAATACTGTAGATCACATGGCCAAGTCCAACTTCAACTTCAACGTTTTTGCTGAGATAGAAAAGCTTAGAAACAATGGGTCTAACTTCACCAAATGGTTCCGCATTCTGAGAATCATTCTCGCTGGCGGACAAAAGGACTATGTCCTTGAGAAAGCGCTAGGTGACGCCCCTGCTATAGATGCGCCGACTGATGAAAAAGTTGTTTATCAGTCGCGCAAGGATGATTATGATTTGATTAAGATCTCCATGTTGTATGCTATGGAATCGGATCTTCAAAATCGTTTTGAGGAGTTCGCCAGGCCCTTTGAGATTCTCGAGGAGCTGAAACCATGTTTCAGACTCAAGCCCGTTCTGAGAGATATGAGATCTCTAAGAAATTCTTTAACTACAAGATGGAGGAAGGGAGTTTCGTTAGTGAGCACGCCATTGAGATGACGGGCTACACTCAACGCCTTGAGCAACCGGATCGCAAGATTCCGAGGAGCTCAAGATTGACACTCCTAGCTACAAAAGTTTTGTAGTTGATCACAATCAGATTGGTTCCACGATATGATCACGAGCTCTTTGCTAAGATGAAAGTAGCGGTGAACATCAAAAGAATAATCATGTGTTGATGGTCAACAAGCCCCCCACCTTCAAGAAAGGTAAGGGTGCAAGGAAGCCCTTCAAGAAAGGCGGCGGCAAGCGCGTTGCCCCTGCTGAGAAGAAGCTCAAGTCTGGTCCTAAACCGGACACTGAGTGCTTCTATTGCAAGGACAAGGGTCACTGGAAGCGCAATCCAGTACCAGCATTTAGCGGACAAGAAGGTCGGCACCATCAAAGGTATATTTGATATACATGTTATTGATGTTTTCCTTACTAGCCCTCGTTGTAGTGCAGGTATTTGATACCGGTTCGGTTGCTAATATTTGTAACTCAAACAGAGCTACGGAATATACTGGCCTTGCGAGGATGAGGTGACGATGCTGCGTTGCAAGCGGATCAAGAGTTGATGTGATGGCCGTCGACACGCTCTCCTTAGTTTTACCTTCGGGATTAGTTTTAAACCTTAATAAGTGTTATTATGTGCCTGCGTTGAGCATGAACATTATTTCTGGATCTTGTTTATTGCAAGACGGTTATTCATTTAAATCAGAGAATAATGGTTGTTCTATTTATATGAGTAACATCTTTTATGGTCATGCATCTATTGTGAATGGTTTATTTCTTCTAAATCTCGAAAGGGATGAAACACACATCCATAACATTGAGGCTAAGAGATGCAAAGTAGATAGTGATAATACTACTTATTTGTGGCACTGTCGTCTAGGTCATATTGGTGTAAAGCGCATGAAGAAAATCCATTCTGATGGACTTTTGGAGTCTCTTGATTTTGAATCATTTGACACATGCGAACCATGCCTCATGGGCAAGATGATCAAAACCCCGTTCTCCGGTATGATGGAGCGAGAACCGGACTTGTTGGAAATCATACATACCGATGTATGCGGACCGATGAGTGTTTCGACGTGCGGTGGATATCGCTATTTTCTCACTTTTACCGATGACTTAAGTAGGTATGGGTATATCTATTTAATGAAACATAAATCTGAAACGTTTGAAAAGTTCAAAGAATTTCAGAATGAAGTGGAGAACCATCGTAACAGAAAGATTAAGTTTCTACGATCCGATCGTGGAGGTGAATATTTGAGTTATGATTTTCTCATGCATCTTAAAGCAAGCGGAATTGTTTCGCAACTCACGCCACCCGGAACACCACAGCGCAATGGTGTGTCTGAACGCCGGAATCGAACCTTATTAGATATGGTCCGATCAATGATGTCTCTTACTGATTTGCCGTTATCATTTTGGGGTTATGCATTAGAAACCGCTGCATTCACTTTAAATAGGGCATCATCTAAATCCGTTGAGACGACACCGTATGAACTATGGTTTGGTGCTAAACCTAAGTTGTCGTTTCTTAAAGTTTGGGGATGCGAAGCTTACGTCAAAAAGTTGATGCCGGACAAGCTCGAACCCAAAGCGGAGAAATGCGTCTTCATAGGATACCCTAAGGAAACTATTGGGTATACCTTCTTTCACAGAACCGAAGGCAAAGTGTTTGTCGCAAAGAACGGTGCCTTTCTTGAGAAGGAGTTTCTCTTGAAAGAAGTGAGTGGGAGGAAAGTAGAGCTGAACGAGGTTATTGAACCTTCTCTTGAATTGGAGAGTAGCGCAGCACCTGAAATTGTTCCAAAGGTCACCGCACCAACAATAGAGGAAGCTAATGACAAGGATCATGAAGCTTGACGATGTCACTCTTGGACGTCGCAGGTCGACAAGGTCGCGTGCACCTCCCGAGTGGTAATGGCAACCTGTCTTGACTGTCTTGTTGGTAGAAGACAGTGAACCTACGAACTATGAGGAAGCGATGATGAGCCCAGACTCTGAGAAATGTCTAGAAGCCATGAAATCCGAATTGGGATCCATGAGCGAAAACCAAGTATGGACTTTGGTGGACCCTCCTAGCGACCGAAAGGCCGTTGAGTGCAAATGGATCTTCAAGAAGAAAACGGACGCGGATGGTAATGTTACCGTCTATAAAGCACGGCTTGTCGCGAAAGGTTTTCGACAAGTTCAAGGTGTTGACTACGATGAGACTTTCTCTCCCGTAGCGATGTTTAAGTCCATTCGGATTTTATTAGCAATTGCTGTGTTTCATGATTATGAAATATGGCAGATGGATGTCAAGACTGCATTCCTCAATGGAAACATTGATGAAGAGTTGTATATGATGCAACCCGAAGGTTTTGTCGATCCTAAGGATGCTGATAAAGTATGCAAACTTCAGCGTTCCATTTATGGACTGAAGCAAGCATCTCGGAGTTGGAAACTTCGTTTTGATCAAGTGATCAAGAGCTTTGGATTTGTTCCAAATTGCTACGAAGCTTGCATCTACAAGAAAGTGAGTGGGAGCTCGGTGACATTTTTGGTACTATATGTGGATGACATATTGATTATTGGAAATGACATTAACATGCTTAACGATGTGAAGAGTTATTTGAACAAGTGTTTTTCAATGAAAGACCTAGGTGAAGCTGCTTATATATTGGGCATCAAAATCTATAGAGATAGACAAAGACGCCTGATAGCTTTAAGCCAGAGTACATACCTAGACAAAGTTCTGAAAAGGTTCAGAATGGATAAGGCAAAGAAAGGTTCAGTGCCTATGTTGTCAGGTAAGATATTGAGCAAGGCTCAGTGTCCAGCTACGGTAAATGATAGGGAAGCTATGAGCAAAGTGCCTTATGCCTCGGCCATAGGTTCTATCATGTATGCCATGCTATGTACTAGACCGGATGTGTCCAATGCTCTTAGTTTGACGAGCAGGTATCAAAGTGATCCAGGAGTGGAACACTGGACAGCCGTGAAGAACATCCTAAAGTACCTAAATAGGACTAAAGAAATGTTCTTAGTCTATGGGGTGATGAACAGCTCGTCGTAAAAGGTTACGTCGATGCTAGTTTCGACACCGACAAGGATGATTCCAAATCTCAGACAGGATACGTTTATATTTTGAATGGAGGAGCTGTGAGCTGGAGAAGCTGCAAGCAAAGCGTGATCGCGGGATCTACAGTAGAAGCGGAATACATGGCTGCTGCAGAAGCGTCAAGTGAAGGAGTTTGGATCAGAAACTTCATCACTGAGCTTGGCGTGGTTCCAAGTGCATTGGACCCACTGGAGATATTGTGTGACAACACTGGCGCCATAGCACTCGCTAAGGAACCAAGATATCATCCAAAGACCAAGCATATCAACCGCAAGTTTCATATAATCCGAGATTATATAGCAGATGGAGATCTGAAGATTAGCAAAGTACATACATATCTGAATGTCGCAGATCCGTTGACTAAACCTCTTCCGCGTGCAAAACATGATCAGCACCTCAGTGCCATGGGTGTGAGATTGTTGCCAGATGTAAACTAGATTATTGACTCTAGTGCAAGTGGGAGACTGGAATTATGCCCACGAGGCACTAATAAAGCTGGTATGATTATAATGCATGGTCATGATAATGTTTATATTCCATGCTAGAATTGTATTGCGGAAACTTTAATGCTTGTGTGGTTTGTGAACAACACCGTGTCCCTAGTATCGCCTATGGACTAACTCATTGATTAATGATGGTTAAGGTTTCCTAACCATGGACATGAGTTGTCGATTAATGAGATCATATCATTGGGAGAATGATATGGTGGATGTAACCAAACTAAGCGAAGCAATTAGATCGTGTCATCATGTTCGTCTTTGCGAAGCTTTTCTTATGTCAAATATTGTATTCCTTAGACCATGAGATAATACAACTCCCTGGTATCGGAAGAAAGCTTTGAGGTCATCAAACGTCATCCTATGAGAGGGTGATCATAAAGGTGTCTCTCAGGTGATCGGAAAGTATCTGTTCGGTTGTATGTATCGAGATGGGATTTGTCCCTCCCAAGTCGGAGAGATATACTTCGGGCCCACTCAGTAATCGATATCAACACCGCTTGCAAGCATGTGGTTAAGTAGTTAATCACAAAGTGATATCGGATTATGGAACGAGTAAAGTACTTGCTGTGAACGAGATTGAACTAGGTATGACGCAAGTACGATCGAATCTCGGGCAAGTAAAATATCGCGAGAAAGGGAATATATATATGGGATTGATTGAATCCTGGCATCGTGGTTCATCCGATATGATCATCGATGAATGTGTGGAGTCAATATGGGTTTCGGACCCGCTGTTGATTATTGATAGAAGATCATGCCTGCATATTCTCGAACCCGCAGGGTCACACACTTAACGTGTCTCGACGCTAGGATAGATTGGATAATTGGTTTATGAGTTTTTTTTCCGAGTCTCGGATGGGATCCGGGACATCACGAGAGGTTCCGGAGTGGTCCGGAGAATAAGATTCAATAAGGCAGTGCAGTTTTTGGAGTTCGGAATTGTTCCGGGTTAATCGGTATTGTACCAGAAGCTTCTAGAACCTTCCGGAAGGGGACCAACGTGGCCCCACCTTCCGGGAGGGGGCATGGTCCTATGAGGGAGTGCCCTGGCCGCATTGGGCCAGGGGCACAAGGCCCCATAGGGCCCAGCCGGCCAAGAGAGGTTTAAACTCTAGATAGAGCTTCTAGAAGGGGGGTTTCCTTGCCCCCCACTCTTCCTCCTTGGGGCCGGCCTTGGCTTGGGAGGGGTTAGGCTGCGCCCACCCCTCTATATATAGAGGGCTGGGGGCGCACCAACCCCCTACACCTTCCCCTCCAACCCTAGCCGCCCTGCTGCCCTCCTCTCTCCCTCCCGACTGCTTGTAGGCGAAGCCCTGCTGCAGAAATTCTCCACCAATTGCACCGCACCGTCGTGTTGTAGATTCAACCCATCTCTCCACCATACTTGCTGGACCAAGGAAGGAGGAGACGTCGAGGTGCCGCACGTGTGCATCTCATGGAGGCATCGCCAATTGTGGTGCTAGATCGGATCAGATCGCGAGGAGGAGAAGCGAGTACGACTACATCACCCACGTTCCGATTTAACGCTCAGGCGAATCTTCAAGGGTATGAAGATCTAATCCAATCTCTCTCGTTGTTTGCATCTCCTAGATTAGATCTTGGCTTTCCCTCTGTTCGCATCCGTAGAAAATTTTGATTTACTATGCCACGAAACCCTTCAGATCAAGCTAATTTTTAGGTACCCATTTTTCAATGGGTCCTCTTTTGTTAGCAACAAGGGTCTTGGGAACCCAAATAGGCCAAGCAATATAACCATCATATGGGCCAACATGTTGTGCATACACATCACCATAATAATCATGCATTAGAACATAGTGAGGGTTAGTACTTCCCGCAAAGTCATCATGGGACATAGTTTTACCACTTGTGGTCTTACTATCCATAATGGCCTTGTTGGTCTCTTGTGCGGGCTTGGCCTTCTTCTTCTTGTTGTTCTTCCTCTTAGTTTTGGAGATAAAACCAATGCCCCCTTTTTCACCACTAGGCCTTTGCTTACTCAAAAGATCATCAATGGACTTGTTGCCTTGAGGGAATGTGGCCTTGGCTAGCTCCCCTTTCAACCTAGCATTTTCTTCAAGAATAGTTGTACTACTAGATGGAATGAAGTTACTAGATGAGGGAATATTGGCCAATTGAGTTTGAAGCATTTAATGAGACTTTGTGAGTGACAAGAATTCACTTTTCAAAACCTTGTGAGCCTTGTCTAGTAAATTAAAGTCCTCGGCAAGTTTTTCATGAACCACACCAAACTCAATCTTGTCCTTTTTAGCCCTTTTGCATTTAGCAATAGCATGATCACGTTCTTTGATGAGTTTATTAACAATAATGTCATTGGCCTCATCAAGCCCATCAAGTTTTAATTCAAGTGACATCCTAGTCTCTTGTTCTTCTTGTAGAGCATTGTTTAAAGCCTCTAGCTCAATCATGTGTTCATGCCCAAGTTTACATCTTACATCTAGGAGCTCTTGTGTTTGGGAAAGTTGATCTAAGATGTTACCAAAATGTATCTTAGCATCCCCTTGTAGGTTAGTCATAAACTCATCGAAAGCAATTAATTCCCTTTTAACATCAAGAGACATCTCATCATCAATTTCGTCATTAGCTAAGGGAGTAGAGTGAGATGATGAGGATACCTCAGTTCCTCTTGCCATAAGGCAAGTGACGTCTTGATGGGAGAATTCTCATTTGGAGAATCGAAGAGTGAGAATGTCAGAGTAGTGGCTAGAGACGCCACACCATTAGAAGTTTCCTCTTCCTCATCTTCATCATCTTCATTGTCGGAGGAGTATTCTTCATGAGTGATCAAGACAATTTCTCCCGACTTCTTGTTGATGTGATTATATTTGATGAAGGGTTTCTTGTAAGGTGCTTTGAGAGTCTTCTTCAACACAAGCTTACCCCCATGATCTTCTCTCTTCTCATAGGGGCAACTTGCCACAAAGTGATAGCAGTCACCACAATTGAAGCAAGTTCTCAATCTAGTAGTATTTTCTCTTTTCCCATTTGGGTTGCTCCTTTGTTGCATTTCCATCTTAGCCTTGGCGGGGTTCTTCTAAAAGTTCTTTGCATAGAAGGCCATATATTGACTATGAGCGATCTTGACTTCATCGGGGTGGTCCATGGAGAGGCCTTTATCACTATCATCTTCATACCCATGGTCCACAACTTTGGCCTTCAAAGCAACATTGACAACGTTGCTCATACCAAGGGAACGAGCACGGGCATCTTAGGCATTCTTAGCGGCAACTTTGAAAGCGGCCATCTCTTGCATAACTTCATTGGAAGTCATGAGATGGTAGTTGTGTCTTCCTTGTAGGCTCTTCAAGTCGGTGGGCTCAAAGGGCATGAGTGCACTCACATATTTCCTTTTTATCCACGCATCATCCACATGTGAGGCACCCACATTTCTAAAAGCGGTGGCGGTGGCCTTGAGCCTTTGGTACATGTCTTCATGATTTTCACCTTCCATCATGTAGAAGCCTTCGGTTTCATTGCTTAGTGCATCATACTGGTTCCTCTTCATGCTCTCATTTCCAACAAACAATACCGTGAGAGCATCCCAAGCTTCCTTGGCAATGCTAAAGTGCTCAATGTGTGGGTAATCCTTTGTACCCAAACCTTGTTGAATCATGTTCAAGGCAGTGGCATTGAATTGACTATTGACAACTTATCCTCTTGTCAAGTTGTTTGAATCCCCAATAAAGAGTCCATGCTCGATGATGTTCCATAGTTCAATGCAAGAGCTGTGCATATGAGTTCTCATTAGAGATTGCCATTGAGCAAAAGTAGCAGATTCTTCAAGCTTGGGTGGGTCACCTCTATTGTATACATGAGGGTGAGGAATTGGTGGGTCGGGAGAGTACCATGAATCACGGTGCTCACCCTTCCCACCATCATTTTGTGTGGAGGAATTAGGTTGTCTTGTTTACCCCCCACCATCATACCCTCGGGGGATACGGAAGTATTCCCTTTAGTTAAAACGGATGGGGGATCCTCTTGAGGAGAAGGGGATGATGATCCATCTTTGTCTTTAAGAAGTTGCTCAAGCATCTTCTTGACTTCGTTGACCAAGGAAGAGCTCAATCTTGTTTCCAAGTTTTTGAGATCTTCCATGGTAACCGTGGTGGGCTCACCATCACCATCCCCTTCGCGGGTACCCATATTCTCTTAGGAGGTAAAGCCCAAATAAAGAGCTGAGGCTCTGATACCAATTGAAAGGATCGTAAGGGCACCTAGAAGGGGGTGAATAGGTGCTACTTCAAATTTTCTTCTTTTTCAAATTAGGGTTTGACAATAAGGTAAATTCTCTAGATAATGCAACTAATGTGAATTTACCTATATGACAAATATGCACTAGCTAACACAATACAAGGCAAGAACAAGTGAGTAAAGTGCGGTAAAGGATACAAGTAACCAAAGTGGTGGACGCGGAGACACAAGGATTTGTATCCCGTAGTTCCTTCCATTTGAGGGTAAGTACGTCTACGTTTGGAGAGGGGGTGGTTTCAAACCACCAACTCCACGAGAGGCCTCCCTTGTTCTCCGATGAATCTCACCCCAACGGGATCGATCCACCTTCCACTATATCGGCAACCTTCAAGGTGGAAGCCGACACCTTTACAAGTTTGGGGCACACATCCACAACTTAATTGGAGGCTCCCAAATACAAGCAAGCTGTCAAGACAATCAAAGACAAGCTTGTAAGAACCAAATCTAGAACTAGGGTTTCCAAGAAAAACACTAGAGCAAAGGGGCCTCAAGTGAATGAGGGGGAAATGAAGATCTCTTTTGGTGAAGTAGTAGATCAAGGCCTCCTCCTTCGATTCCCCAAAGATCAAGGACGTTGGGTTTTTGATTGAAGAGATCTTGTAGATTTGGTGGCTCCAATGGTGGTAGTAGACTTTAATGCGAAATGAGCAGCTTGTCCCAAGGTAGGTGAAGAGATATTTATAGCTCCAGATCCAATCTGACCGTTGGAGCATTTAATGCAGCGGTAGTACCGGATTTTCCAAGCGGTAGTACCGGAAACAACCGGTACTACCGGACAGGTACCAGAGATGCAACATTGAGTTACATAGCCCAACAGTTTCCAACGGTATCAAAGTGTGGTGCTACCGCACGGCGGTAGTACCAGCCCTACACGGTAGTGCCGTATTTTGATACCGGGAGGAACATCAGTGTGAGTCAACTGGCCAGACACTTCAGTAGTGATAGGTACTAAAATGCGGTACTACCGGTCAGTTCTGAGGAGATAGGCAAGCTTGCCAATCGCTTCAGTCTTGACCGGTATCATAAAGCGGTAATACCGCTCAATACTGAGGAGTTTGGCGAGCTTACCAATTGCTTCAGTCATGAGCGGTACCAAAATGCGGTACTACCGCTTTTTGATATCGCTCAGTTTTGAGGCCTTTGGAGAGTATACCCACCATATTTGCCAGGCCCGGAAGTGAAACCCGGTGCTGCCGGTCCTGAGCGGTAGTACCGGATGAATTCTCCGGTACTATCGGACATCACTGAGGCAAAATGTGGAGCAATAGGAAAGTCCTTTTTGTGAGCAATTAGTCAGGGAATTCTAGACATGCAACCTGTAGAGTACTTGGCAAATAATTAGTATGTTATGTATGTTGTAATAAACACCAAAATCTCTAGGGATAAGAAATGTTCTTTCACCGCCGCCACCTTGTCGGTCGTCCAAGGCTTCCTCATGCGCATTCACCCCATTGTTGATAGAAGCCGCATCTCCGACCATCTCAGTCTGGCCAAAACCAAAAATGTCCGGCTCACTTGGCTGTGATGGTGTGCGTGCATCACAGCGTGCCCTTTTGTCGCACGAAGTGGCTTGACGAAGAAGAAGAAGAAGAAGAAGAAGAAGAAGAAAGAAAGAATAGTCAAGTGGTATGCAGTTGTCATTTATCAATAAATATAAAGAGAGAAAGTGTTTGATCTCCTCTCAAAATCAATGATTTATAAAATAAAGGAGAAATCTAAAGTATCGTTGCACCACATACTTGTCAAAATTGTTCCTTGACATCTAGTATTTTTTTTAAGGGACATCAGATTATTCTCCACCACACACAACTTCTTCCTTATCATCTCATTTTTTCCCACTTTTAGCCACAGCGTATAATGTAGTGACCGCAAACATAGAAGCAACAACACTTGAATTTATTAAGGAGCGACAGAGCCGGGAGCGAGGGTGTTAACTGGCCAGCCAGGACCATGACCTGGGATGTCGATTCTCGATCGCAGCAGTCCCAATTCACGAGCTTGTTGACAGCAACACCACGGCTCGAGCAATTCGGCAAGACGACCTTAGGGACGGAGGCGGAGTGTCAAAATGTGGCTGTCTGTGAACACGCACGGAAAGATTAATTCCAGAGGCATTGCGTGTGCGAGGCCAGCTCTGCGAGCCGGAAAGCAAACCAGATGCGGCATCTCGGCAGGGCTCTCTCCTCTCCGCTGTGTCATGCTCGAGTTTGGGCGATCTGGACGTCCCGCTAAGAGCGGACGAAGATGGACTCTGCTTGTTGCTTCACTGAACCTCAGGTTGCAAGCGGGCCTGGACTACCCACAACGCCGCTACGCCGCCCCGCAAAAATGGTTCGAGGATGCCGCTAGGCTAACCGCATCATTTATAGCGGGCCGAAACGGCACGCCGCATTGCCCACTAGGGTCCAACGAAAAAAATAGCACACTATCTCAACGGTATAGCGCTCCTATAGCGTTTTCGCGAGTCAGACGCTACGTTATGCATAAAATGCTCGCTATGACGCTAATCGCGCTTTAACGGTGCTAAATGGCGCTAAACACGCTATACGTTATACCGTTATAGCGGCGCTACAGAATCTTATCGGCCATCTATCCGGCCCATTCATCCTGCACGACTCAACAAACCTAGCTAAACCAACTCCCAGCCCCATGTTGCATCCCATTCGCCACCACGCGACGGTGGTGGCGGCTGCAGGCTCCTCCATCTCCTCCAGCTCCGGTCGGCCGCTCGCCTTCATCCAGCACATCTCTGACCAAAAGGAGTACAGCTAGCAACGCAGCGACCAAGGATCTCCCACAGCAGCAAACAACGCCACGCCTAGATTCATCCCCACCTGGAACAGGCACGATGTTTTCCTCGCCCCAAAGAAGTCAGCCATCGATTCTGAATAAGTAGTTTCTCCTAGTTGTTTCTTGGGTGCTTTGTTGGCTGTTGATGTGACTGTCTGAAAAATATGTCCTTCATTTTGAATTTGCCGATCATTTTGATCCGTACTCTATCATTTAGTCACTATTTGGTTATCACCGGTTAATTGGCTATGCATATATTACTTTGGACAATTTTTTAGCTACTAAAATCCTTAGTATACAGACTATACCTATCAAAAAATTATTGTTTTACAAAACGCTATTTTGAAAAATAGCATGCTATTAGCGCGTTATAGTTTCTTTAGCGTCTAGAGAGAGAGGCAACGTAAAATAAATAGCGCGCTATTTTTTTCCTCGCTATGGACCCCGCATGGCCGCATAGCCCGCAACCTGCGCAAGGCATGTATTCTCTTTCTCCCGGTGCTCGTCAACTCTCCTCCAAGCACGCCTCCGCCTGTGCTCCTCTCCGTGCGCGCCTTTTCCTCGACATATCGCCGAGCTCAGTTTGCCGGCGTACGTCTATAGCAGCGCTAGCAGCCTCGTGTGTACGGCGTACGTCTACAAGCTCGCCGGCGTGCCCGCGAAGCGGACCTGCGAGAGAGGTTTCGTGAGTCGTGGACAGACATGATGTATTTTGCATGTGCTGACGTGTTGTGCTTTGCATGTCCTTACGGGCTGATATCGCCAAGTAGGATAAAGCGGCAGATGCGGGCGCCGCCCGCCTACCAGGAGGCTGATCTAGACTCGAATTTCGGTCCGGACGTCAAAAATTGAACCAGTCGCGTATCTAAGGACTTATTTTTAGTCGGATTTTGGCTAATTTTGGTCCGAACTACCCAGGCTGGACCCAGGTTTTCGGGTACACCCTGGAAACGCCGGACTCAGCGAATTCGGCGAAAAAACCGAAGCGGCGCGTGGACCCGCCGAGTCAGTGACGGAAGCCGAGTCGTCGTCATCCTCGGAACCACGCGGCGACCGCCGGACATTAACTGCCTGTCGCGTCGACCACGCGTCGCCAATTTACGGCGCCACCGTCGCCGCCTCCGCTGCCGTGACGGACCGGCGGGCACTAACTTCCCGTTGTTTCCCTTTTTCCCACCCTCGCCGCTACACCCCTCCCGCCCTCGCCATCCACCTTGGCCTTTATAAGATGTACCCCTCGTCGGAGATCTTCACAATCTCTCACAGCTTCCCACCCACAAGCCCAAACTCCGGCGAACCCTCTCTCACCGTTTCCCCTTCCCAGCCATGGCCGAACGGTACCCCGGCGACGGCGCTGCGGCGAACGGCTTCGGCCGGCGCACCCTCCAGGCCTGGGAGGCGCGCATGTTGTACGACGCCGGCTATATGGCGCCGTCGGACATGGGGATGCCTCGGGGTGGAAGCTGAGCGCCGGCGGCATCCCTATCCCGTCGGCGTCGACGCCGGACGGCTGTCGTACGATGTGCAAGAGTACATCAGCGGCATGAACGGCCCCTCCGAAGCCGAGAGCGCCGACAACCTCATGTACTGGGAGCAGTTCTTCGCGGACCGGCGCGTACATGATCTCGCCCGCCACGAGGGGCCGCCGAACGAGTCACGGCCGAAGCGCAACAATTCGGCTGGCCGCCGGCGTTGGTGGAGCGCGTCAGGCCGGACGCTCGCGGCGGTGATGGAGCACATCAACCGCGGGAACACGCCGCGGCTCGGCTTTCCGCGCACACCGACGCCGGCGGCCAGGTCGGGTCGGCGCCCTCCGCCGAACTGGATGCCGAGGAGGATGACGAGTTTCGTCCTCCTCGCGCCGGCGTCACTCCTCCGCTCGGCGCTCGCGACGCCGACGGGCGATCAAGCGCAGCGGTCATTCGCTCGCCGCCGCGAACGCGCTCGCGCGGCATCGTCATCGGCGAGCCACAGACAATGGCGTCGCCAACCGGCCACCTGCATCTCCGCCGTCCCAAGATAGAAGACTCGGCGCCGGCCGAAGACGCCGCCTTGAAGATGGCGCTGGAGCAGTCGCTCCGCGACACGGCGCCGCAGCCGCCGCCGGTGGAGCCCTCCTCGCCGGACATCCTGGAGTGGTCCAGGATGGACTGGGAGAAGGCGGAGCGGCAGCGCATCCTCGGCCTGCAGCAGCAGGCCGAGGAGCAGGCCGCCCGGCGTCGGGCGTTGTCTGGGCGTGAGCTCGCCTACCAGGGCGCCCCACTCTACGTCCTCGACGACGACGAGGACGAAGGCCCGTCCTACCAGCCCTGGAGGTGCGGCGACCCAGGCCAGGGAAGCTCCCGCCAGAACCAGCCGCCGAGCGACGACGACGGCGGCGGCGAGGATGACGGCCGCGCCGACCCCGGCTACACGGCGTTCTACAGCAACTTCGGCATGTAGGACGGCGAAGGCACCGGCGGAGGCCATGGCGACGGCCTTTTTTAAGTTTATTATGTATTAGTTTAGTTCAAATTTGATGTAATTCGCTATATTCGCCCAACTGAATGAAATTCTCCCATATTTAATGAATTTTAGCCGAACTTGGAAACTCGGCATGGGTACGCGAGTGGGAAAATGGGCGTACCTAGGCCGAAAACTAGTTCCGTCTGGCCGAAAAACGGTGTGATTTTCACCCTGGGTTCGCCCAACGAGTGAAGATGCTCTTACGCGCTAATTCCAGCGGCTTATCGCGGCAAGCTGCGGGTGCGGCGGATCGATTTAGAGATGCAAGGTATAAAGCCGGCGAGCAATCGATGGGGAAAAATCATTATTTGATTTATGGGTGACATGGTGGGTAATTATTCCTAACTGGTATGATAAAGTCGTCCAAAAAAATATAAGAACTACAAGATACACTGCATCCTTTATTATACTATTATACTAGCACAAAACCCGTGCGTTGCATCAAAAAGACTGATGCAATTAAGAATATTTTTTATCTTGTCTCATGACATCGGTCTCAAAGTTTGACCTTTTTCTTATCTTGAACGAAGCTATTCACACTGATTACAGAGCTATATCGCAACGTTGCAACAGCACACAAAAGTATGTGTCACGGATATATGCGCCGCCACTATCTTTCCTGCCCGTGCCCATCCAGTATATTTTTTATAATTTTTGACGTAAATATTTTTTTTTTGACAAAGACCTTTTATGGTCATATTTATGATGTAATTACACTAATTATGAACATTCTAATTTTTCCAATATAATGAGAAGATACTATATTTTTTATAATATTTTTGGTGCAAATATTACTTAGTTTGAAATTAGTAGTACCAACTCGATCCAATTTACACGCGCGCACGGAAATGTAATCAAGGGCCGCCTAACCCGATTAACCTCTAATTCTATCCCTAACCATGTGTCCACGACGCAAACACGCACACACACAGCATACGATGACACAATACACGCACTGAGAGCATCTCCACTCGCCTATCCAGGAGGCCAATCCAGACGCCGAAATTACGTCCGGACGTTGAAAACGGGCGTGGGCCAGCTCTTCCGGCGACAGAAGCCGACTCGCCGCCATCCTTCCCGCAGTTTCCCTTTTCTCGCCATCGTCGCTACACCCCTCTCGCCATTCTTTCGGCCTATAAAAGCCGTACATCTTGCCGTCTCTCTTCATAGTTCCTCACACCACCACAACTCCGGTGAACTTTGGACGTTCGCACCTTGCTTCCTCCCTAACTTCGCCGAGAAGCCATGGCCGGCCGCCGTACGCTGTCGTCGTGGGAAGCTCGGCTCCTCCGGGAGGCGCGCTATACGTGACGAGGTTTGATCTCATCAATGCCCATTGTTATGGACTTAGGTTTTGGAGAAGATGGGGATGTTGGAGATCGTGGAACGGTTAGCAAACAAGCAACACGGGGACACAAGGTTTACCCAGGTTCAGGCCCCCGGAGGGAAAACCCTACTCCTGCTTGTCTGCTCTTGATTACGACGAAACCGAAAGTTACAGGGGTGCACAGATGTGATCTGGTGTGGAGGTGTGTATGCGAAAATATGAGTCGTGACCTCTAGGTCGTGCCCTCCTGGCCTTTATATAGACTTAGGCAGGTCCCAGGCATAGACCTAGTCGGTTACAGATTCTAGGGTTTCACCCCTTTGAATTTCCTATCTACTCTAGTCTTGCTCTCCAAGGATCCGAAGGCGTCATGGGCCTGGGCCACCCGAAAGTCTTCATGGGCCGGCGTATATTTGCCGTGGGCCTTCCTTGGGCTGGACCAGGTATGCTGAGATCATGTGCCCGCGGGGTATAACCATGTCAGTAGCCCCCGAGTGATCAGTCGAATCGTATATTCGGCTGAGGACTCTTCAATCTTTCGGGTGCAACTATGTATTTCAATAGTTCATGTGTAGGGATTGTTGATGCGTGTGCCTGACTCACCCGACGGATCAGGGTCAGTTAACTGTCTTAGGACGAAACAACACGATCTTCTTCAGGTTCGAGTCCCTCAAATCGGACCTGGAACATATGCTGGTGTAATTCGACTCGGGCCGCGGAGGGCTTACAGGAGTGAAATTCCAGTGATTTTAATTGATTTACCCAACGCGTCCGTCGGGATTTTTCATCGCGCCTGCTGGCACGGGTTCATACTAGCAGAGCGCAGTCGTGTCCGTTGCCAGGCCATCAGATGATATCTGTAGGTCTTATCTTTGTGTTGCAGACACAGCATCTGAATGTTTGTCATCGCAGAGGTGTTTCGGGTGGCCGAGGAGATCGTTGCTCACTCAGCGTTTTGTTGGGACAGAGTTGCCAAAAAGTCTTTTTGCGTGCTGATCTAAAAGATCGTAGTCGAAGAATTTATAGGGTGTGCGACCAGCGCTCCCTATGGGAGTAGCCCCCGAGTGTCTGTTCGAGTCGTAGACTCGAGCGGAGACTTTAGTTCAAACATCGTTCAGTTATTAAGTCCGTAGGACACAAAAAAAAATTGGTTGCTTAAATCCATCCTCCCTATGGGAGTAGCCCCCGAGTCTGTAGTGGAGTCGTAGACTCGACGTAGGACTCGAAGAAAAGTTCGTTGTTATTCATCTTTCGGGTGCGCGACCAGCGCTCCCTATGGGAGTAGACCCCGAGTATTTAGTCGAATCGTAGATTCGAGTGAGTACTCTTAACTTTGAAGCTGAAGAAAATATAGTTGTTGCTAGTATAGCTTTTGATGATATCAGTGCTGACGATCAGCGACATTAAGCGTCTGCTGCGCCAGAGATGACTTGACTGGACGAGCGTGGGTCCCACTTGTTGACCCTGAATTGACCGGTCACGCGCGGCGTGGAGATAATTACGGCGTCTCCTCGATTTCCGCGCGTAGTGGATGGCGTGGTAACAACGGTTCGTTGTGGTGTTGACACGTGTATGGCCAGATCTGCCGTTGGCGTTAGGTCTTCTTGATGGACGGCTGTCGTGCATCGTCCTCGTCGTTATAATCATTGGGGAAAGCTGTAGTTTGTTTTCACCACATCAGTTCTTGTTTTCACTGTCTCCTTGTGCTCTAGCGATTCTTGCTGCGCGCTAGAATTTCCTTCCACATTTCCATCTTCCCTTCTGCGCTTTCACCGTCGGCGCCGCCGTAGAGCAATGGGGAAATCAAAGAAGTCATCATCTGCAGTTGGTATCAGCACCGCCGGAGGAAAGAAAGGCGCCACCGCTACCCGAGTCACCGACGGTGGTTGGCGGCGGTCAGAGACGCGAGAGAGTGATCTCCGCAAGCTTCGCGAGCGGGGCTTGATCCCGCAGGATAGGGAGGCCGTCAAACTCCCCGGCAACGAGGTAATCCCCCGTCCCCTCGCTGGGTATCGGGTTATGTTTCTCGCCTTCGTTATGCGTGGATTTTCCTTTTCAGTCCACAACTTTCTTCGTGGGCTGCTCTTTCTCTATGGCATCCAGCTGCATCATCTTTCGCCCAATTCTCTTCTTCACATTGCCTGTTTCATCACTTTCTACGAGTGCTGGCTCGGCATTGAGCCGCACTTTGGCCTCTTTCGGAAGCTGTATTCCGTGAAGAGGCAGTCTGGTTCGGATGGTGTGCATCCCATTGGGGGTTGCATCATCTCTCTCAGTCCCAATCTGCTTTTCTTTTCCTTTTCCATGTCCGAATCTGTCCAGTACTGGCGGAGGCGATGGTTTTATATCCGCGACTCCGTAGTGCCTGGGCAAGATTTTGGTCTTGTGCCTTTTGACCCCTCCCAAAAGATTGAGCCGAAAAGGTCTTGGAAAAACAAGATCTTGGATGGCGAGGACGCGGAAGTAGAGGCCCTTTACCGTCGGGTGGAGGATCTCCAACTGATTCCGGAGAAGGAAGTGAACGGCGTGGATATCATCCGGACGTTTCTCGAGCGTCGGGTGCAGCCTCTCCAGGCTAGGGCGCACCCAATGTTTCTTTATTCTGGGCGCCGTGATCCGACGAGGGTTTCGGCTGAGAAAATCTCCGAGGGGGAACTTGACAAGACTCTTCGCTCGCTGCTGAAGTTCAAGGCCGGAGAGGAAATCCCGGGAAAGTCGCTGACTCCGCCGTTTTCTTCGACGTTGGCTGTTCCACAGGTGTAGATTCGTGCGCGTAGCGCTTTTCACCGACTGTGTTTTATTTCCCTTTGTTTGCTAACAAAGTCCCTTCTGTTGTGCAGAGCTTCAAGGTGCCGGGCATGGTGCCTCCATTGCCCAAATTATTTCCGGATGCGCCGGATAACGACGTGGTGGATTCCGTGTCCGAACTGCCTTCGGCACGATCGCTAGCTGAGGAGGCCAGCGAGTCGAGCGAGGACCACACGCGCAAACGATCACGGAGTTCTAGCGAGTCTTCGGATGCTTCGACTCCTCCGACTCCCAGAAACCCTCTGTGCCTTGATCGTCACAGTGACGGTCATGGAGGTTCTTCCTCTCCCATTCCTGCCATTCCTGTGCGGGCTGTAGCACCGCACCCGCCGGCAAAGCGGAAGAAGGAAGAAAAGAAGGAAGAGAAAAAGGAGGAGAAGAAGAGGGAGAAGAGAGCCCGAAGGACTCCTCCTGTCTTCGACCTGAGCTCACTGGGCTCGTAAGTTTCTTGTTATACTGCTGTCCTTTTTTCTTGTTGACTTTGTATTTGTGCTAATTGTTTCGTATGCAGGCATTCTTCCCACGACTCCTCCAGCGATGGTGCTCGGGAGATGATGGGGGAGTCGAAGGTTGCATCTCCTCCTCCTCAGACGGTGGCAACGTCGGGGGGCGCCGCTCTGAATCCTCCTCTGCAGGAGGTGCAGGTGGTTGCGCCTCAGAATTTCGCCAGCGGGCCTTCGGAGTCGCCATCAGAGCATGTAAGTACCTCTGTTTCGTGCTACGGGGGGAGCCCCCGGGCGTCTGAAAAATTTCTTGTCTTGTTCTTCTTTTTCGAATCTTCGGGGGGAGCCCCCGAGTGTCTTTGTGTGCGAATTTTGCTTTTATTCCTTTGTGTTGGGCGCAGCCCCCAAGTCCTTTTCTTTACTGGGAATTCTTTTTCTGCAGCCTTTTGTGCGGGAGGCCAAGCGGCTGGTGGAAGAGCGCCTGGTGCTAGAGGCTAACCTTCGACAGCTTCAAGGTGCTTGTGTGCTTTTGGTGCTTTGTTCCTTTAGTCCTGTCCTGCTTTCTGACGTTTGCTTGTTTTGAATGCAGAGGAGCATAATACTTCTCTCCGTGAAGTCGATGCTCTCAAGAAGAGCCTTGGTCAATCAGAGAAGAAAACCGAGGCCGCTGTTGGTGCAAAGGAACGCCTCGAGCTAGAGCTGACCAAGGCAGCCGAAGCTAAGGAGCGTCTGCAGCAGGAGGTCATGGCGACCGTGAGGGAGCAGCTGGCCACCTGGTTCTTGGCGTGAAAGAGAGGTGGCAGGCAAGCTCATGGCTGCTGCCAAAGATATTTCGGGTGAGTGTTGCATTTGTGCTCCTTTCGTTTTGTTTTCTTGTCTTCTTCTGTGTGAATTTCTTCATTCCTTCTCTTTTAGTCTCAGATGCCGCAGGCATCGAGTTTGACCGCGGCGCTCTAGAGCATGGGAGTGCTCTAGATGATGCAACTGTAGCGGTCGAAGATCGCTGCAGCACCGTCGTCAACTCCCTTGCCAAGGCGAAGGAGGTTCTTGGCCGCTTCTACAAGGAGTTTGTCCCTAAGGGCGCGGCCCTTGATGATGTGGACGCCCTGGCGGAGGCTTTGTCAGCCGAAGCGCCTGCGGCATACAAGCGCAAGCGTATAAGGGCATCGGCGCGTCGTCGGGTCAAGCGATGGCCTTGGCGGTGCGGAGCTGGACCTTCCCAGATCACCTCCGTATCTTCGACAACCGCAGATGGATCCGAGGTAGCCTTTGCCTATTCGCTTATTTCTACCGCGATATGGGCCAAGCTCATTGATCTCATTGGTTCGAGTATGCGCCATGCGCAGGGGAGGTCAAGGCTAGGCAATCCGGCTCCGAGGCGACTCGGGGTGCCGCGTCTTAGGCGTTGTAGATGTAGGATAGTTTATAGTCTGCTTTTTTTGTAAATATTTTGAGGAACACAATCCTTGTGCCACGTAGTGGCCTTTATATGCTTAATGAATTCTTCTGAGTTGTGCTGTACCACTGTCTGAATGTTTGTGTCATTTGCGTTTATGCTGTTCTAGGTTCCTTCGGGTGCTGACCCTGTTGACACCTCGCCTGCAGCGCCGCTGCGGCCATCTTTGGATGATTCCTCGCAACTCGCTTTTCTTCGGGACCGTGTTCATAGTCTTGAGAGGGAGTTGCTTGGGTTGCGTGGTCACGTCGATGTTTGGAAGTCCAAGGTGGATCGCGGTGCAGCCAGAGAGGAGTACTTGATGGCGGAACTGCTTCGGCTATCTGAGCAGCTTCAGTGTAAGTTGTTCTTTATTTCGAGCTGCAGCGGATGAGCCTGCTGGACTTGCCTCTTATTTTGTACAATTGTCGCAGGTGCTAACCTTGCTCCGAGGGAAGAAAAAGAACGTGTCGCTGTTCAGGTCAATTGCTTGACTCAACAGGACATGGAGGCCGGCGGCTTCTTCTGGATGGATCGTGACCGTGCCATGGCTCTGGCGACGGTGCAGGATCGTGTGCACCAGGTTTCGCGGGTGCTTCGCCAGGTGCAAACGTCGCTTGCCTCTGTGTTGCATGTTATGTTTCCTTTGGATGTCGTGCCAACGAGCCTTGCGAGTCTTCTGTCGAAGTTTCGGAGCGTGAGCAATGTCAAGGAGTTGGTGCGGCAACAACTCGTCGCAGGAGTGAAGGCTGCTTTGTCCCTTGTGAGGCTGCACCGGCCTGATGTAGATTTGTCTGTTGTAGCAGTTGGGCCGCCTCTTCGTCCGGATGGTGGCGAGTGGGACATGCGTCCGCATTATGCGGCTGTAAGGCAGTATGCCGAACAGGTAGTAGATTTGTTTGAGCAGCGTGCTCAAGTTATTCTTCAGAATAGGTAGTACCTGTAAAAGAGATAGATGTAAAATTTGTATATTTCGACTGGGCTTGTTGTGCCCTTTGTTATAAAGGTTTTGTTTATTGTGAGCACGTGGTGCTTTGCTTGAATACGTGTCCTTTTCGTTTGTCTGACGTTGTCAGCTACTCAGGTGTACACGTGTGATCGTGAGGTGGGGGGAGCCCCCGAGTGCGTTTGTAGCATAGAGTAAAATTGCAGGTAGCGAACAAGATTTTGGGGCAGAACACTTAGCTTTATTTATATCGTAATGGAGGAAGTTCATTGTTCGGCTGAAAAGCCTTGACTGAAAAGCCTTATTGAAAGTAAAAAGATAGGTAGCTAGGGGTAGAATCGCCGCAAGTGTGCGATGTTCCATGGGTTGGAGTATGCGACTCCGGACTCCACATGCTTGAGGCGATAGGCGCCACCTGGGATGACTTCGGTAATGACGTAGGGTCCTTCCCATGGTGACTCGAATGGGTGTGGGCGGATATATCCCACACCCATTCTTCCTGTGGCATCCTGAGGCATTTCATCATCTGCATCACAAGCATCAACATGCCCCTCTTGGGGACCATCATATTCTTAGAAGGTCACACTACAAGATTCTATGACGGCTCCGAAGAGCTTATCATAGGTTCTATAAGTGTGAGATTCGAGACCATAGTCAACAAAAATACCAACTAATGCTTTAGACTCGAATTTGGACAAACGAACACCTTTTATGAGATAGAAACACTTACAACCGAACACCCAGAAGTAAGATATGTTGGGCTTGTTACCGGTAAGTATTTCATATGGAGTCTTGTTGATTTCTTTGCGGAGGTAGAGCCGGTTTGAAGCATGGCAAGCGGTGGAGATGGCTTCGGCCCAAAAGTTGTATGGAGATTTAAACTCTGCCAACATGGTCCTAGCCATCTCAATAAGAGTCCGGTTCTTCCTTTCAGCCACACCATTTTATTGAGGGGTGTATGCAGCGGAATATTGATGTTTTATCCCCTCATCACTAAGGAAATCATTCAAGGTGTAGTTCTTGAACTCGGTGCCATTGTCACTTCTTATAATCAACACGGGAAGGTTGTATTGACGTTGAACCATGTTGATGAAGTCGATGAAGGTCTTTTGGGTCTCACTCTTCAACTTGAAGAAATAAACCCAAGAGTATCTTGAAAAGTCATCAAAAATCACCAAGCAATATTTCTTCCCACCAAGACTTGCATGAGATGGAGGACCAAAGAGGTCCACATGGAAGAGCTCCAAGATCTTGGTTGACTTGATGCGATTCTTAGGCTTGTGAGGAGCATCAAGCATCTTCCCTAGAACACATGCCCTGCAAACACGATCTTTGGCAAAGGAAACATTTTATTTTAGTCCAACAATATGGCCCTCCTTGTGGAGACTTTGCAAAGTTCTCATATTGACATGGTCTAGTCGGCGATGCCATAACCAACCCACATCGGCCTTTCTGAATAAGCACATCGCACTTGTAGTGGCTTGCCCCGAAAAGTCCACCACATACAAGTCATGTTCGACGTACCCAACGAAAGCGACCTTGAGAGACTTGCTCCACATGAGAACCACAATATCATCATCTATAAAGACGGCAAAGCCCATCTTTCCAAGAGCATAGACAGAAAGTAAATTGTAACCAAGGGTTTCAACAAGCATGACGTTCACGAGTGTAATGTCGTGAGCAACCACAACCTTGCCGAAACCTATTACCTTAGACTTTGACTTGTCGGCATATGTAACAGATATTTGATCATCATTTGTCCTTAGATCTTGGACAATAGAAGAGATTCCTTTCATATGACTTGTGCAACCACTATCAAGCACCCACTTTGACCCTCCGGAAGCATATGTCTACAGAAGATCAAGCTAATTTTTAGGTACCCATTTTTCAATGGGACCTCTTTTGTTAGCAACAAGGGTCTTGGGAACCCTAATAGGCCAAGCAATATAACCATCATATGGGCCAACATATTGTGCATACACATCACCATAATAATCACGCATTAGAACATAGTGAGGGTTAGTACTTCCCGCAAAGTCATCATGAGACATAGTTTTACCACTTGTGGTCTTACTATCCATAATGGCCTTGTTGGTCTCTTGTGCGGGCTTGGCCTTCTTCTTCTTGTTGTTCTTCCTCTTAGTTTTGGAGATAAAACCAATGCCCCCTTTTTCACCACTAGGCCTTTGCTTACTCAAAATATCATCAATGGACTTGTTGCCTTGAGGGAATGTGGCCTTGGCTAGATCCCCTTTCAACCTAGCATTTTCTTCAAGAATAGTTGTACTACTAGATGGAATGAAGTTACTAGATAAGGGAATATTGGCCAATTGAGTTTGAAGAGTTTCATGGGACTTTGTGAGTGACAAGAATTCACTTTTCAAAACCTTGTGAGCCTTGTCTAGTAAATTAAAGTCCTCGGCAAGTTTTTCATGAACCACACCAAACTCAATCTTGTCCTTTTTAGCCCTTTTGCATTTAGCAATAGCATGATCACATTCTTTGATGAGTTTATTAACAATAATGTCATTGGCCTCATCAAGCCCATCAAGTTTTAATTCAAGTGACATCCTAGTCTCTTGTTCTTCTTGTAAAGCATTGTTTAAAGCCTCTAGCTCAATCATGTGTTCATGCCCAAGTTTACATCTTACATCTAGGAGCTCTTGTGTTTGGGAAAGTTGATCTAAGATGTTACCAAAATGTATCTTAGCATCCCCTTGTAGGTTGGTCATAAACTCATCGAAAGCAATTAATTCCCTTTTAACATCAAGAGACATCTCATCATCAATTTCGTCATTAGCTAAGGGAGTAGAGTGAGATGATGAGGATACCTCAGTTCCTCTTGCCATAAGGCAAGTGACGTCTTGATGGGAGAATTCTCATTTGGAGAATCGAAGAGTGAGAATGTCGGAGTAGAAGTAGTGGCTAGAGCCGCCACACCATTAGAAGTTTCCTCTTCCTCATCTTCATCATCTTCATTGTCGGAGGAGTATTCTTCATGGGTGATCAAGACAATTTCTCCCGACTTCTTGTTGATGGGATTATATTTGATGAAGGGTTTCTTGTAAGGTGCTTTGAGAGTCTTCTTCAACACAAGCTTACCCCCATGATCTTCTCTCTTCTCATAGGGGCAACTTGCCACAAAGTGATAGCGGTCACCACAATTGAAGCAAGTTCTCAATCTAGTAGTATTTTATCTTTTCCCATTTGGGTTGCTCCTTCGTTGCATTTCCATCTTAGCCTTGGTGGGTTTCTTCTAAAAGTTCTTTGCATAGAAGGCCATATATTGACTATGAGTGATCTTGACTTCATCGGGGTGGTCCATGGAGAGGCCTTCATCACTATCATCTTCATACCCATGGTCCACAACTTTGGCCTTCAAAGCAACATTGACAACGTTGCTCATACCAAGGGAACGAGCACGGGCATCTTAGGCATTCTTAGCGGCAACTTTGAAAACGGCCATCTCTTGCATAACTTCATTGGAAGTCATGAGATGGTAGTTGTGTCTTCCTTGTAGGCTCTTCAAGTCGGTGGGCTCAAAGGGCATGAGTGCACTCACATATTTCCTTTTTATCCACGCATCATCCACATGTGAGGCACCCACATTTCTAAAAGCGGTGGCATCCACATGTGCATCATACTGGTTCCTCTTCATGCTCTCATTTCCAACAAACAATACCGTGAGAGCATCCCAAGCTTCCTTGGCAATGCTAAAGTGCTCAATGTGTGGGTAATCCTTTGTACCCAAACCTTGTTGAATCATGTGCAAGGCAGTGGCATTGAATTGACTATTGACAACTTATCCTCTTGTCAAGTTGTTTGAATCCCCAATAAAGAGTCCATGCTCGATGATGTTTCATAGTTCAATGCAAGAGCTGTGCATATGAGTTCTCATTAGAGATTGCCATTGAGCAAAAGTAGCAGATTCTTCAAGCTTGGGTGGGTCACCTCTATTGTATACATGAGGGTGAGGAGTTGGTGGGTCGGGAGAGTACCATGAATCACGGTGCTCACCCTTCCCACCATCATTTTGTGTGGAGGAATTAGGTTGTCTTGTTTACCCCCCACCATCATACCCTCGGGGGATACGTAAGTATTCCCTTTAGTTAAAACGTATGGGGGATCCTCTTGAGGAGAAGGGGATGATGAGCCATCTTTGTCTTTAAGAAGTTGCTCAAGCATCTTCTTGACTTCGTTGACCAAGGAAGAGCTCAATCTTGTTTCCAAGTTTTTGAGATCTTCCATGGTAACCGTGGTGGGCTCACCATCACCATCCCCTTTGCGGCTACCCATATTCTCTTAGGCGGTAAACCCAAATAAAGAGCTGAGGCTCTGATACCAATTGAAAGGATCGTAAGGGCACCTAGAGGGGGGTGAATAGGTGCTACTTCAAATTTTCTTCTTTTTAAAATTAGGGTTTGACAATAAGGTAAATTCTCTAGATAATGCAACTAAGGTGAATTTACCTATATGACAAATATGCACTAGCTAACACAATACAAGGCAAGAACAAGTGAGTAAAGTGCGGTAAAGGATACAAGTAACCAAAATGGTGGACGCGGAGACACAAGGATTTGTATCCCGTAGTTCCTTCCTTTTGAGGGTAAGTACGTCTACGTTTGGAGAGGGGGTGGTTTCAAACCACCAACTCCACGAGAGGCCTCCCTTGTTCTCCGATGAATCTCACCCCAACAGGATCGATCCACCTTCCACTATATCGGCAACCTTCAAGGTGGAAGCCGACACCTTTACAAGTTTGGGGCACACATCCACAACTTAATTGGAGGCTCCCAAATACAAGCAAGCTGTCAAGACAATCAAAGACAAGCTTGTAATAACCAAATCTAGAACTAGGGTTTCCAAGAAAAACACTAGAGCAAAGGGGCCCTCAAGTGAATGAGGGGGAAATGAAGATCTCTTTTGGTGAAGTAGTAGCTCAAGGCCTCCTCCTTCGATTCCCCAAAGATCAAGGACTTTGGGTTTTGATTGAAGAGATCTTGTAGATTTGGTGGCTCCAATGGTGGTAGTAGACTTTAATGCGAAATGAGCAGCTTGTCCCAAGGTAGGTGAAGAGATATTTATAGCTCCAGATCCAATCTGACCGTTGGAGCATTTAATGCAGCGGTAGTACCGGATTTTCCAAGCGGTAGTACCGGAAACAACCGGTACTACCGGACAGGTACCAGAGATGCAACATTGAGTTACATAGCCCAACAGTTTCCACCGGTATCAAAGTGTGGTGCTACCGCACGGCGGTAGTACCAGCCCTACACGGTAGTGCCGTATTTTCATACCGGGGGGAACATCAGTGTGAGTCAACTGGCCAGACACTTCAGTAGTGATAGGTACTAAAATACGGTACTACCGCATTTTAGTACCGGTCAGTTCTGAGGAGATTGGCAAGCTTGCCAATCGCTTCAGTCTTGACCGGTATCATAAAGCGGTAATACCGCTCAGTACTGAGGAGTTTGGCGAGCTTACCAATTGCTTCAGTCATGAGCGGTACCAAAATGCGGTACTACCGCTTTTTGATACCGCTCAGTTCTGAGGCCTTTGGAGAGTATACCCACCATATTTGCCAGGCCCGGAAGTGAAACCCGGTGCTGCCGGTCCTGAGCGGTAGTACCGGATGAATTCTCCGGTACTACCGTACATCACTGAGGCAAAATGTGGAGCAATAGGAAAGTCCTTTTTGTGAGCAATTAGTCAGGGAATTCTAGACATGCAACTTGTAGAGTACTTGGCAAATAATTAGTATGTTATGTGTGTTGTAATAAACACCAAAATCTCTAGGGATAAGAAATGTTCTTTCACCGCCGCCACCTTGTCGGTCGTCCAAGGCTTCCTCATGCGCATTCACCCCATTGTTGATAGAAGCCGCATCTCCGACCATCTCAGTCTGGCCAAAACCAAAAATGTCCGGCTCACTTGGCTGTGATGGTGTGCGTGCATCACAGCGTGCCCTTTTGTCGCACGAAGTGGCTTGACGAAGAAGAAGAAGAAGAAGAAGAAGAAGAAAGAAAGAATAGTCAAGTGGTATGCAGTTGTCATTTATCAATAAATATAAAGAGAGAAAGTGTTTGATCTCCTCTCAAAATCAATGATTTATAAAATAAAGGAGAAATCTAAAGTATCGTTGCACCACATACTTGTCAAAATTGTTCCTTGACATCTAGTATTTTTTTAAGGGAAATCAGATTATTCTCCACCACACACAACTTCTTCCTTATCATCTCATTTTTTCCCACTTTTAGCCACAGCGTATAATGTAGTGACCGCAACCATAGAAGCAACAACACTTGAATTTATTAAGGAGCGACAGAGCCGGGAGCGAGGGTGTTAACTGGCCAGCCAGGACCATGACCTGGGATGTCGATTCTCGATCGCAGCAGTCCCAATTCACGAGCTTGTTGACAGCAACACCACGGCTCGAGCAATTCGGCAAGACGACCTTAGGGACGGAGGCGGAGTGTCAAAATGTGGCTGTCTGTGAACACGCACGGAAAGATTAATTCCAGAGGCATTGCGTGTGCGAGGCCAGCTCTGCGAGCCGGAAAGCAAACCAGATGCGGCATCTCGGCAGGGCTCTCTCCTCTCCGCTGTGTCATGCTCGAGTTTGGGCGATCTGGACGTCCCGCTAAGAGCGGACGAAGATGGACTCTGCTTGTTGCTTCACTGAACCTCAGGTTGCAAGCGGGCCTGGACTACCCACAACGCCGCTACGCCGCCCCGCAAAAATGGTTCGAGGATGCCGCTAGGCTAACAAGATCATTTATAGCGGGCCGAAACGGCACGCCGCATTGCCCACTAGGGTCCAACGAAAAAAATAGCACACTATCTCAACGGTATAGCGCTCCTATAGCGTTTTCGCGAGTCAGACGCTACGTTATGCATAAAATGCTCGCTATGACGCTAATCGCGCTTTAACGGTGCTAAATGGCGCTAAACACGCTATACGTTATACCGTTATAGCGGCGCTACAGAATCTTATCGGCCATCTATCCGGCCCATTCATCCTGCACGACTCAACAAACCTAGCTAAACCAACTCCCAGCCCCATGTTGCATCCCATTCGCCACCACGCGACGGTGGTGGCGGCTGCAGGCTCCTCCATCTCCTCCAGCTCCGGTCGGCCGCTCGCCTTCATCCAGCACATCTCTGACCAAAAGGAGTACAGCTAGCAACGCAGCGACCAAGGATCTCCCACAGCAGCAAACAACGCCACGCCTAGATTCATCCCCACCTGGAACAGGCACGATGTTTTCCTCGCCCCAAAGAAGTCAGCCATCGATTCTGAATAAGTAGTTTCTCCTAGTTGTTTCTTGGGTGCTTTGTTGGCTGTTGATGTGACTGTCTGAAAAATATGTCCTTCATTTTGAATTTGCCGATCATTTTGATCCGTACTCTATCATTTAGTCACTATTTGGTTATCACCGGTTAATTGGCTATGCATATATTACTTTGGACAATTTTTTAGCTACTAAAATCCTTAGTATACAGACTATACCTATCAAAAAATTATTGTTTTACAAAACGCTATTTTAAAAAATAGCACGCTATTAGCGCGTTATAGTTTGTTTAGCGTCTAGAGAGAGGGCTATTTTTTTCCTCGCTATGGACCCCGCATGGCCGCATAGCCCGCAACCTGCGCAAGGCATGTATTCTCTTTCTCCCGGTGCTCGTCAACTCTCCTCCAAGCACGCCTCCGCCTGTGCTCCTCTCCGTGCGCGCCTTTTCCTCGACATATCGCCGAGCTCGGTTTGCCGGCGTGCGTCTATAGCAGCGCTAGCAGCCTCGTGTGTACGGCGTACGTCTACAAGCTCGCCGGCGTGCCCGCGAAGCCGGACCTGCGAGAGAGGTTTCGTGAGTCGTGGACAGACATGATGTATTTTGCATGTGCTGACGTGTTGTGCTTTGCATGTCCTTACGGGCTGATATCGCAAGTAGGATAAAGCGGCAGATGCGGGCGCCGCCCGCCTACCAGGAGGCCGATCTAGACTCGAATTTCGGTCCGGACGCCAAAAATTGAACCAGTCGCGTATCTAAGAACTTATTTTTAGTCGGATTTTGGCTAATTTTGGTCCGAACTACCCAGGCTGGACACAGGTTTTCGAGTACACCCCTGCGCGGACTGACTCACGATTAAAAAAAAAACGAAGCGCGCGCCGGACCCGCTGAGAAGCAGTCGGTGTCAGTCGTCATCTTCTCGAAACCACGGGCGGTGCGCGGGCGGACATTAATCGCCGCGTCGACCGTCGCCAATTTACTGGCGCCACCGGCGCCGCCTCAGCCCGCTGGGGACGGGCGGGCACTAACTTCCCGTTGTTTCCCTTTTTCCCGCCCTCGCCGCTACACCCCTCCCGCCCTCGCCATCCACCTTGGCCTTTATAAGATGTACCCCTCGTCGGAGATTTTCACAATCTCTCACAACTTCCCACCCACAAGCCCAAACTCCAGCGAACCCTCTCTCACCGTTTCCCCTTCCCAGCCATGGCCGAATGGTACCCCGGCGACGGCCCGGCGAACGGCCCGGCCGCGCACCTCCAGCCTGAGGCGCGATGTTGTACGACGCCGCTATATGGCGCCGTCGGACACGGGATGCCTCGGTGGAAGCTGAGCGCCGCGGCATCCCTATCCGTCGGCGCGGCGCGGACGGCTGTCGACGATATGCAAGAATACATCAGCGGCATGAACGGCCCTCCGGCGAGAGCGCCGACAACCTCATGTACTCGAGCAGTTCTTCGCGGACCGGCAGACATGATCTCGCCCAGGCCGCCAACGAAGTCACGGCCGGCGCAATACCGCTGGCCGCCGGCGTTGGTGGAGCGCGTCAGGCCGGACGCTCGCGGCGGTGATGGAGCACATCAACCACGGGAACACGCCGCGGCTCGGCTTTACGCGCACACCGACGCCGCCGGCGCCAGGTCGGGTCGGCGCCTCGCCGGCCGAATGGATGCTAAGGAGGATGGCGAGCATGAGCCGTCCTCCGCGTCGGCCCCACTCCTCCGGCTCGGCGCTATCGCGCGCCGACGGCGATCAAGCGCCAGCGGTTCGCTGTCGCGCCGCTGCCGTGAACGCGCTCACGCGGCATCGTCATCGGCGAGCCACGGACAATGGCGTCGCCAACCGGCCACCTGCGTCTCCGCCGTCCCAAGATAGAAGACTCGGCGCCGGCCGAAGACGCCGCCTTGAAGATGGCGCTGGAGCAGTTGCTCGCGACACGGCGCGCCGCCGCGCGGTGGAGCCTTCGCCGGACATCTCGAGTGGTTCAGATGGATCGGGAGAAGGCGGAGCGGCAGCGCATCCTTGGCCTGCAGCAGCAGGCCGAGGAGCAGGCCTCCCGGCGTCGGGCGTTATCTCGTGAAGCCGCTTCTAGGGCGCTCTACGTACGACGAGGACGGCGTCTGCCCTACCAGCCCTGGAGGTGCGGCGATCCAGGATAGGGAAGCTCCTGCCAGAACCAGCCGCCGAGCGACGACGGCGGCGGCGAGGATGACGGCCGCGCCGACCCCGGCTACATGGCGTTCTACAGCAACTTCGGCATGTAGGACGGCGAAGGCACCGGCGGACGCCATGGCGATTATGTATTAGTTTAGTTTAAATTTGATGTAATTCGCCTATATTCGCCCAACTGAATGAAATTCTCCCATATTTAATGAATTTTAGCCGAACTTGGAAACTCGGCATGGGTACGCGAGTGGAAAAATGGGCGTACCTAGGCCGAAAACTAGTTCCGTCCGGCCGAAAAACGGTCCGATTTTCACTCTGGGTTCGCCCAACGAGTGAAGATGCTCTTACGCGCTAATTCCAGCGGCTTATCGCGGCAAGCTGCGGGTGCGGCGGATCGGCGGATCGATTTAGAGATGCAAGGTATAAAGCCGGCGAGCGATCGATCGGGAAAAATCATTATTTGATTTATGGGTGACATGGTGGGTAATTATTCCTAACTGGTATGGTAAAGTCGTCCAAAAAAATATAAGAACTACAAGATACACTTCTTCCTTTATTATATTATTATACTAGCACAAAACCCTTGCGTTGCATCAAAAAGACTTATCCGATTAAGAATATTTTTTATCTTGTCTCATGACATCGGTCTCAAAGTTTGACCTTTTTCTTATTTTGAACGAAGCTATTCACACTGATTACAGAGCTATATCGCAACGTTGCAACAGCACACAAAAGTATGTGTCACGGATATATGCGCCACCACTATCTTTCCTGCCCGTGCCCATCCAGTATATTTTTTATAATTTTTGACGTAAATATTTATTTTTTGACAAAGACCTTTTATGGTCATATTTATGATGTAATTACACTAATTATGAACATTCTAATTTTTCCAATATAATGAGAAGATACTATATTTTTTTATAATATTTTTGGTGCAAATATTACTTAGTTTGAAATTAGTAGTACCAACTCGATCCAATTAACACGCGCGCACGGAAATGTAATCAAGGGCCGCCTAACCCGATTAACCTCTAATTCTATCCCTAACCATGTGTCCACGACGCAAACACGCACACACACAGCATAGGATGACACAATACACGCACTGAGAGCATCTCCGCTCGCCTATCCAGGAGGCCAATCCAGACGCCGAAATTACGTCCGGACGTCGAAAATCGGTCCAGTCGCGTATCCAGGGACCTGTTTTCGGCCGAATTTGGGCCAACTTTTGTCCCGACTACCCAGCCGAACCCAGGATCCCGGGTATGCCCTGGGGACGCCGGACTCAGCGAAAACGGGCGTGGGCCAGCTCTTCCGGCGACAGAAGCCGACTCGCCGCCATCCTTCCCGCCGTTTCCCTTTTCTCGCCATCGCCGCTACACCCCTCTCGCCATTCTTTCGGCCTATAAAAGCCGTACATCTTGCCGTCTCTCTTCACAGTTCCTCACACCACCACAACTCCGGTGAACTTTGGACGTTCGCACCTTGCTTCCTCCCTAACTTTGCCGAGAAGCCATGGCCGGCCGCCGTACGCTGTCGCCGTGGGAAGCCCGGCTCCTCCGGGAGGCGCGCTATACGTGACGAGGTTTGATCTCATCAATGCCCATTGTTATGGACTTAGGTTTTGGAGAAGATGGGGATGCTGGAGATCGTGGAACGGTTAGCAAACAAGCAACACGGGGACACAAGGTTTACCCAGGTTCAGGCCCCCGGAGGGAAAACCCTACTCCTGCTTGTCTGCTCTTGATTACGGCGGAACCGAAAGTTACAGGGGTGCGCAGATGTGATCTGGCGTGGAGGTGTGTATGCGAAAATATGAGTCGAGACCTCTAGGTCGTGCCCTCCTGGCCTTTATATAGACTTAGGCAGGTCCCGGGCATAGACCTAGTCGGTTACAGATTCTAGGGTTTCACCCCTTTGAATTTCCTATCTACTCTAGTCTTGCTCTCCAAGGATCCGAAGGCGTCATGGGCCTGGGCCACCCGAAAGTCTTCATGGGCCGGCGTATATTTGCCGTGGGCCTTCCTTGGCTGGACCAGTATGCTGAGATCATGTGCCCGTGGGTATAACCATGTCAAGAGTCTCGAGTGATCAGAATCAGAGATTCGGCTGAGGACTTTTCAATCTTTCGGGTGCAACTATGTATTTCAATAGTTCATGTGTAGGGATTGTTGATGCGTGTGCCTGACTCACCCGACGGATCAGGATCAGTTAACTGTCTTAGGACGAAACAACACGATCTTCTTCAGGTTCGAGTCCCTCAACTCGACCGAACATATGCGTGTAATTCACTCGGGCCGGAGGGCTTACAGAGTGAAATTCCAGTGATTTTAATTGATGTACCCAACGCGTCTGGGATTTTTCATCGCTCACCGGCACGGGTTCATACTAGCAGAGCGCAGTCGTGTGCGTTGCCAGGCCATCAGATGATATCTATAGGTCTTATCTTTGTGTCGTAGACACAGCATCCGAATGTTTGTCACCGCAGAGGTGTTTCGGGTGGCCGAGGAGATCGTTGCTCACTCAGCGTTTTGTTGGGATAGAGTTGCCGAAAAGTCTTTTTGCGTGCTGATCTAAAAGATCGTAGTCGAAGAATTCATAGGGTGCGCGACCAGCGCTCCCTATGGGAATAGCGCCCGAGTGTCTGTTCGAGTCGTAGACTCGAGCGGAGACTTTAGTTCAAACATCGTTCAGTTATTAAGTCCGTAGGACACAAAAAAAATTTGGTTGCTTAAATCCATCCTCCCTATGGGAGTAGCCCCCGAGTCTGTAGTGGAGTCGTAGACTCGACGTAGGACTCGAAGAAAAGTTCGTTGTTATTCATCTTTCGGGTGTGCGACCAGCGCTCCCTATGGGAGTAGCCCCCGAGTATTAAGTCGAATCGTAGATTCGAGTGATTACTCTTAACTTTGAAGCCGAAGAAAATGTAGTTGTTGCTAGTATAGCTTTTGATGACATCTTGGCATCACGACCTCAAGCCGTCTCGCGCCAGAGATGACTTGACTGGACGAGCGTGGGTCCCACTTGCTGACCCTGAATTGACCGGTCACGCGCGGCGTGGAGATAATTACGGTGTCTCCTCGATTTCTGCGCGTAGTGGACGGCGTGGTAACGACGGTTCGTTGTGGTGCTGACACGTGTATGGCCAGATCTGTCGTTGGCGTTAGGTCTTCTTGATGGACGGCTGTCGTGCATCGTCCTCGTCGTTATAATCATTGGGGAAAGCTACAGTTTATTTTCACCGCATCAGTTCTTGTTTTCACTGCCTCCTTGTGCTCTAGCGATTCTTGCTGCGCGCTGGAATTTCCTTCCACATTTCCATCTTCCCTTCTGCGCTTTCATCGTCGGCGCCGCCGTAGCGCAATGGGGAAATCAAAGAAGTCATCATCTATAGTTGGTACCAGCGCCGCCGGAGGAAAGAAAGGCGCCACCGCTACCCGAGTCACCGACGGTGGTTGGCGGCGGTCAGAGACGCGAGAGAGTGATCTCCGCAAGCTTCATGAAGGGGCTTGATCCGCAGATAGGGAGGTCCAAACTCCCCGCAACGAGGTAATCCCCGTCCCTGCTGGTATCGGGTTATGTTTCTCGCCTTCGTTATGCGTGGATTTTCCTTTCCAGTCCACAACTTTCTTCGTGGGATGCTCTTTCTCTATGGCATCCAGCTGCATCATCTTTCGCCCAATTCTCTTCTTCACATTGCCTGTTTCATCACTTTCTGCGAGTGCTGGCTCGGCATTGAGCCGCACTTTGGCCTCTTTCGGAAGTTGTATTCCGTGAAGAGGCAGTCTGGTTCGGATGGTGTGTATCCCATTGGGGGTTGCATCATCTCTCTCAGTCCCAATCTGCTTTTCCTTTTCCATGTCCGAATCTGTCCAGTACTGGCGGAGGCGATGGTTTTATATCCACGACCAGTGCCGGGCAAGATTTTGGTCTTTTGACACCTCCCAAAAGATTGAGCCGAAAAGGTCTTGGAAAAACAAGATCTTGGATGGCGAGGACGCGGAAGTAGAGGCCCTTTACCGTCGGGTGGAGGATCTCCAACTGATTCCGGAGAAGGAAGTGAACGGCGTGGATATCATCCGGACGTTTCTCGAGCGTCGGGTGCAGCCTCTCCAGGCTAGGGCACACCCAATGTTTCTTTATTCTGGGCGCCGTGATCCGACGAGGGTTTCGGCTGAGAAAATCTCCGAGGGGGAACTTGACAAGACTCTTCGCTCGCTGCTGAAGTTCAAGGCCGGAGAGGAAATCCCGGGAAAGTCGCTGACTCCGCCGTTTTCTTCGACGTTGGCTGTTCCATAGGTGTAGATTCGTGCGCGTAGCGCTTTTCACCGACTGTGTTTTATTTCCCGTTGTTTGCTAACAAAGTCCCTTCTATTGTGCAGAGCTTCAAGGTGCCGGGCATGGTGCCTCCATTGCCCGAATTATTTCCGGATGCGCCGGATAACGACGTGGTGGATTCCGTGTCCGAACTACCTTCGGCACGATCGCTAGCTGAGGAGGCCAGCGAGTCGAGCGAGGACCACACGCGCAAATGATCACGGAGTTCCAACGAGTCTTCGGATGCTTCGACTCCTCCGACTCCCAGAAACCCTCTGTGCCTTGATCGTCACAGTGATGGTCATGGAGGTTCTTCCTCTCCCATTCCTGCCATTCCTGTGCGGGCTGTAGCACCGCACCCGCCGGCAAAGCGGAAGAAGGAAGAAAAGAAGGAAGAGAAAAAAGAGGAGAAGGAGGGGGAGAAGAGAGCCCGAAGGACTCCTCCTGTCTTCGACCTGAGCTCACTGGGCTCGTAAGTTTCTTGTTATACTGCTGTCCTTTTTTCTTGTTGACTTTGTATTTGTGCTAATTGTTTCATATGCAGGCATTCTTCCCACGACTCCTCCAGCGATGGTGCTCGGGAGATGATGGGGGAGTCAAAGGTTGCATCTCCTCCTCCTCAGACGGTGGCAACGTCGGGGGGCGCCGCTCTGAATCCTCCTCTGCAGGAGGTGCAGGTGGTTGCGCCTCAGAATTTCGCCAGCGGGCCTTCGGAGTCGCCATCAGAGCATGTAAGTACCTATGTTTCATGCTACGGGAGCCCCAAGCGTCCCAAAATTTCTTGTCTTGTTCTTCTTTTTCGAATCTTCGGGGGGAGCCCCCAAGTGTCTTTGTGTGCGAATTTTGCTTTTATTCCTTTGTGTTGGGCGCAGCCCCCAAGTCCTTTTCTTTACTAGGAATTCTTTTTCTGCAGCCTTTTGTGCGGGAGGCCGAGCGGCTGGTGGAAGAGCGCCTGGTGCTAGAGGATAACCTTCGACAGCTTCAAGGTGCTTGTGTGCTTATGGTGCTTCGTTCCTTTAGTCCTGTCCTGCTTTCTGACGTTTGCTTGTTTGGAATGCAGAGGAGCATAATACTTCTCTCCGTGAAGTCGACGCTCTCAAGAAGACCCTTGGTCAATCGGAGAAGAAAACCGAGGCTGCCGTTGGTGCGAAGGAACGCCTCGAGCTAGAGCTGACCAAGGCAGCCGAAGCTAAGGAGCGTCTGCAGCAGGAGGCCGTGGACCGTGAGGAGCAGCTGGCCACTGTTTCGGCTGCGCGTGAAAGAGAGGTGGCAGGCAAGCACCGTCGTCAACTCCCTTGCCAAGGCGAAGGAGGTTCTTGGCCGCTTCTACAAGGAGCTTGTCCCTAAGGGCGCGACCCTTGATGATGTGGACGCCCTGGCGGAGGCTTTGTCAGCCGAAGCGCTTGCGGCGTACAAGCGCAAGCAGAAGGGCATCGGCGCGTCCGTCGGGCTGGCGATGGCCTTGGCGGTTGGGGCGGAGCTGGACCTTCCCCAGATCACCTCCCGTATGCCGACAACCGCGGATGGATCCGAGGTAGCCTTTGCTGCCTATTCTGCTCGCTGCAAGCGATATGGGCCGAAGCTCATTGATCTGCTGTCTGAGTATGCGCTGCGGCAGCAGGGGGAGGTCAAGGCTAGGCAATCCGGCTCCGAGGCGACTCAGGGTGCCGCGTCTTAGGCGTTGTAGATGTAGGATAGTTTATAGTCTGCTTTTGCTGTAAATATTTTGAGGAACACAATCCTTGTGCCACGTAGTGGCCTTTATATGCTTAATGAATTCTTCTGAGTTGTGCTGTACCACTGTCTGAATGTTTGTGTCCTTTGCTTTTATGCTGTTCTAGGTTCCTTCGGGTGCTGACCCTGTTGACACCTCGCCTGCAGCGCGGCTGCGGCCATCTTTGGATGATTCCTCACAACTCGCTTTTCTTCGGGACCGTGTTCGTAGTCTTGAGAGGGAGTTGCTTGGGTTGCGTGGTCACGTCGATGTTTGGAAGTCCAAGGTGGATCGCGGTGCAGCCAGAGAGGAGTACTTGATGGCGGAACTGCTTCGGCTATCTGAGCAGCTTCAGTGTAAGTTGTTCTTTATTTCGAGCTGTAGCTCGGTTCTTCGGATGAGCCTGCTGGACTTGCCTCTTATTTTGTACAATTGTCGCAGGTGCTAACCTTGCTCCGAGGGGAGAAAAAGAACGTGTCGCTGTTCGGGGCAATTGCTTGACTCAATAGGACATGGAGGCCGGCGGCTTCTTCTGGATGGATCGTGACTGTGCCATGGCTCTGGCGACGGTGCAGGATCGTGTGCACCAGGTTTCGCGGGTGCTTCGCCAGGTGCAAACGTCGCTTGCCTCTGTGTTGCATGTTATGTTTCCTTTGGATGCCATGCCAACGAGCCTTGCGAGTCTTCTGTCGAAGTTTCGGAGCGTGAGCAATGTCAAGGAGTTGGTGCGGCAACAGCTCGACGCAGGAGTGAAGGCTGCTTTGTCCCTTGTGATGCTGCACCGGCCTGATGTAGATTTGTCTGTTGTAGCAGTTGGGCCGCCTCTTCGTCCGGATGGTGGGGAGTGGGACATGCGTCCGCATTATGTGGTTGTAAGGCAGTATGCCGAACAGGTAGTAGATTTGTTTGAGCAGCGTGCTCAAGTTATTCTTCAGAATAGGTAGTACCTGTAAAAGAGATAGATGTAAAATTTGTATATTTCGACTGGGCTTGTTGTGCCCTTTGTTATAAAGGTTTTGTTTATTGTGAGCATGTGGTGCTTTGCTTGAATACGTGTCCTTTTCGTTTGCCTGACGTTGTCAGCTACTCAGGTGTACACGTGTGATCGTGAGGTGGGGGGAGCCCCCGAGTGCGTTTGTAGCATAGAGTAAAATTGCAGGTAGCGAACAAGATTTTGGGGCAGAACACTTAGCTTTATTTATATCGTAATGGAGGAAGTAAAAAGCCTTGGGTAGAATATCGTAATGTAGCTGTAAATATTGTTCGGCTAAAAAGCCTTGACTGAAAAGCCTTATTGAAAGTAAAAAGATAGGTAGCTATGGGTAGAATCGCCACAAGTGTGCGATGTTCCATGGGTTGGAGTATGCGACTCCGGACTCCACGTGCTTGAGGCGATAGGCGCCACCTGGGATGACTTCGGTAATGACGTAGGGTCCTTCCCATGGTGACTCGAATTTCTTCGGTCTCTCTTGCTTGAGTCGCAAGACGAGGTCTCCTTCGACGAAGGACCTTGGGCGTAGCCGTCGGCTGTGGTAGTTGCGGAGACTCTGCTGGTACACCGCTGATCGAGCTGCTGCTATGTTTCTTGCTTCGTCGAGTGTGTCGACGGTGTCTTCGAGTGCAGCCGTGGATTCGGCTTCGCGGTAAGCGACGACCCAGGGGGGCCTGGTGGCGTACTTCGGCTGGTAGCACAGCCTCGGCACCGTGCACCATGAAGAACGGCGTGTAGCCGGTGGAGCTGTTTGGCGTAGTCCGTAAGCTCCACAGTACGGATGGTAGCTCTTTCGTCCAGGCTCCAGCTTTCCGTTCGAGTGGACTCATGAGGCGCTTCTTGATACCAGCGTCGATTAGGCCGTTGGCCTTTTCCACTTGCCCGTTCGTTTGCGGGTGCGCCACTGAGGCGTACGTGATGTTGATCCCGAGGCCTTCGCAGAAGTCCTGGAACTCCTTGGAGATAAAGTTCGATCCATTGTCGGTGATGATGCTGTGTGGTACGCCGAACCTGTAGACGATGGACTCGAAGAACTTGACGGCAGTTTTGCCCTTTTGGTTGGTGACCGGCATGGCGTCGACCCACTTGGTGAATTTGTCGACTGCGACCAGGAGGTAAACGTGTCCCCGTTTCGAGGATTTTGGCAGTTTGCCGATCATGTCGAGGCCCCATTGAGCAAAGGGCCAGGCTATAGGTATGGGTCTGAGCTCTGACCCGTGTGCGTGTGGTTTGTCAGCAAACCGTTGGCACCCGTTGTATCTTCGGACGATGTCCTTTGCGTCGCTCATGGCCGTTGGCCAGTAGAACCCGGCTCGTAGAGCTTTGGCGACAAGGGAGCGGCTGCCTGCATGATGGCCGCAGATGCCCTCGTGGATGTCTTAGAGGATGGCCTTCCCGTCACCGATGGTGACGCACCTTTGTAGTACACCCGTAATACTGCGCTTGTACAGCTCGCCATTGATGATGGTGAATGCTTTTGACCGACGAGATATGCGTCGGGCATCTGTCGGGCTGTCAGGTAGTTCTCCGTTTATCAAGAACTGGAGGTACGGTCGCGTCCAAGTTTCTTCGACTGCCATGACCTGCATCAGGTTTACCATAGCGACCTCTGTGTCCAGCTTCTCGGGTCCTTCCTGTCCTTCGGGCAGCATAGCCCCCGAGTGTTCTGCTTCTTCGGGTGATCCCTTGGGGAATTTCCGCTTGATGGATGGCACGCAGATCTGTTCGAGGAACACACCTGGTGGCACCTTTGCGTAGGTGGAGCCGATGTTGGCGAGTCTGTCGGCTTCCTCGTTGCTTTCTCTACCGACGTGTCGAAGCTCGTAGCCGTCGAATTCTCCTCCGAGTGCGTTGTAGAGCGCGCGATATGCGATCATGTTTTCGGCGTGTGCGTCGCACTCGTTCATCGTCTGCTGGACGACGAGGTTGGAGTCATCGTAGATGACCAGGCGCGTTGCGCCGCAGATCTTTGCCATCCTCATGCCGTGGATGAGGGCTTCGTATTCGGCCTCGTTGTTGGAGGCTCGGAATTTCATCCGGAGGACGTACTTCATCTTGTCACCCTGCGGGGAGGTCAGTATGACCCCGGCTCCTGCTCCGGCTTCACGTTTGGAGCCGTCGAAGTGCATCGTCCAATGTACTAGGAAGTCCGGGAGGACTTGAGATTTGATTGCAAGTCGTTTCTCGTAGACGATGTCCAGGGGTGACAGCTCGATGCCCCACAGGGCCACGCGTCCTGTGGCCTCTAGGTTATTCAGGATGCTGTTCAGAGGTGCCTCGTTGACGACCATCACCTGGTGCTCCTGGAAGTAGTGGCTCAGCCGTCGAGCCGTCATGAACACGCCATAGGCGAGTTTTTGGTAGTGAGGGTACCTCTGTTTTGTCGGAGTTAGTACCTCACTGAGGTAGTAGATTGGGCGTTGGACCCCGTGGGTCTTGCCCTCTTCTGGTCGTTCAACCACTAGTACGGTACTGACCACCTGGTACGTGGCTGCTATGTACAGTAGCAGAGGCTCGCGCTCCTTTGGTGTGACCAAAACGGGCGAGGTGGAGAGAAGTCGCTTGAGGCTTTCGAATGCATCGTCGGCTTTGGGCGTCCACTCGAATTTGTCTGCCTTGCGTAGCAGCTGGTAGAATGGCAGGGCCTTCTCGCCCATGCGGCTGATGAATCTGCTTAGCGCCGCTATTCGTCCTGCGAGCTGCTGGACGCCTTTGAGGTTTTTTGGCTTCTCCATTGCCATGATGGCCCCAATTTTCTTCGGGTTCGCCTCGATCCCTCGCTGAGAGATGAAGTACCCAAGCAGCTGACCCGATGGTACACCGAAAGCGCATTTTTCGGGGCTGAGCTTGATCCTATAGCGATCGAGGTTGTCGAACGTCTCGCAGAGATCGTCGATGAGTGTTTTTGCTTCTCTGGTTTTTATGACTATGTCGTCGACATAGACTTGGACGTTGCGACCGATCTGGTCCTTCAGGCATGCCTGCATGCATCACTGGTACGTGGCACCTGCGTTCTTTAGCCCGAAAGGCATTGTGTTCTAGCAGAACACTCCAAATGGCGTGATAAACGTCGTTTTCTCCTGATCTTCGACCTTGAGTCGAATCTGGTTGTAGCCTGAGTAGGCGTCGAGGAAGGAGAGTTTCTCGCAACCTGCGGTCGAATCGATGATCTGGTCGATTCGAGGAAGGGGGAAGTGGTCCTTTGGGCAATGCTTGTTTAGTGACGTGAAATCCACGCACATCCGCAGGATGTCCGTGTCCTTCTTTGGGACCATCACTGTATTTGCAAGCCACTCGCTTTCCTTGATTTCCCTGATGAAGTCTGCAGCGAGTAGTCTATTGATTTCCTTGTCGATAGCTTCGGCTCGTGGCTCGGACAGTCTCCGGATGGACTGCTTGACGGGCTTGGTGTCTAGAAAGACGTTGAGTACGTGTTTCGATTCCACGAACTCCTGGCATGTCCGCAGGACACCAGGCGAAGATTTCCCAGCGCTCACGGAGGAATTCGACGAGCGCGCCTTCCTATGCGGGGCTGAGGTCGTTGGCGATCAGCGCCGTCTTAGAGGCATCCGTCGGATGGACCTGCACCTTCTTTGTGTTGACGGTGGAGTCGAAAGACATGTCGGGCGCGTTTTGTCGTGCGACTGGGGGTGCCCCATTATCTGTCACTTCGCGGAGTCTTAGGAGTTCCTCCTGCATGCCGAATGACTGGGAGATCCTGTTGAAATCCCTGTCGCATTGGTCCGATCGGGTGAAGCTCCCGTGGATTGTGATGACGCCCTTCGGCCCTGGCATCTTGAGTAGTAGGTATGCGTAGTGTGGGACAGCCAGGAACCTTGCGAATGCTACACGCCCGAGGATGGCGTGGTATTGTGACGGCCAGTCCACCACTTCAAATTCGAGTCTCTCCAGCCGGAAGTTTTCTGGCTTGCCGAAGATGACGTCGAGCCATATTTTGCCCAAGGGGAATATGCCCTTCCCTGGAACGATGCTGTGGAACGTTGTGTCTGACTGTTCTAGGCTACACTGCGGGATCCGCATTGCTGCTAGGGTGCTTGCGAACATCAGGTTGATGTCGCTGCCGCCATCCATGAAGACGCGACTCATTTCGAAACCTCCGATCTGCGCCTCCAGCACCAGGGAAGCAAGACCTGGGCGAGGGATCTGGCAAGGGTGATCCGAACGAGTGAATGTGATGCAGGATTCCGATCCGCTGAGGTATTCAGGGATGGCGGGTGGAGTTGCCACGGCCAGGTTGATTTGTCGGGTGATTTTCTTCTGCACCCTATTCGTGGGGCGCCCCTTCTGGATCATCAATGCTCCTTTCAGCGGGGGTACCTGCCCCAAGATTGTTCTGCTGTGCGATCGGGTTGGTTCGGGCCTCCGATAGGTGGCGGTGGAGGAGCTCCATGCGCTATTTCACCTGGCGCAGGTGCGTTTCCGAACGCAGGGATTGGGGCTTGCTGCCTCATCTGCACCATGCTTTCGCTGAGTTTCTGGAACTCGCGGCAGTCCTTGAGCATGTGGCTGGCTTTCTTTTTGCCATCCTGCTTGTCGATGTAGAACTGGATGGTGCATGGACCCGAAAGCTTTTCGTATGTTGAGGGTCCGTTGTCGCGGTTGCGGCGTTGCCACGACTGCGCTAGGCGTCCTCTGTCGCGGAAGTTTCCTCCTGTAGGGTTTCGTAGCATGGAAAACAAAAAATTTCTACCGCATACAAACAAACAAGCCAAGATCTATCTACTAGATTATAGCAACGAGTCGATGGAATAACTCACCCTCGAAGATTCCAAAGTGTTTAACGAGACCAGATTCTCGTGGGTGATGTAGTCGTACTCTTTCCGATCTCAAGATCACAGAGACGATCCTTCCCAAGACTGCGTTCGGCAGCGCCTCCAGCAATCGGTCACATCGCTCGGTACTCGACGAAGACCTTCCTCTCCCTTGTTCCAAGCAGTGGAGGTTGTAGCACTCTCCTCGTGATTCGGCAGCACAACGGCGTGGTACCGGAAGTAGAGGGGAGATCTCGCAGGGCTTCGCCTTAAGCCGGAGCGAGTATGGTGGAGTATGAGAGAGCTTTGGTGATCTAGGGTTTAGACACACCAATTAGAAGGCTCTAAACCGGAGGCTAGGGCAATTAGAAGCTCTAACTTGACGGCTTGGGAGAAATCCCTAGGCTGTGGCTAGGGTTTAGGTTTAGAGGAGAGGGACTTGTGTACTAGGAGGGGCAGCCCTGCCCCTCCCTTTATAGGTGGGAGGCGCGGCCAAGGGGAGGGGAGTCCCTCCCCAACTCGGCTTGGAGGTGGGCCGGCGGTTGGAGGAGGGAATCCCTCCCCAACTCGGTTTCCCACTCCTCCTCTTTCCAAAACTTGCCGTTTGACTTTTCAATTTAGGATTTAAATAAACCCTTTATTTTGGACAGCAAGGACACCTAGTACATGATGCAATCATTCCAACTTACAATGACACATTCATGTACCCTTCCCCCCCGGAGTGCCGGACATTCCGGAACCTTCTAGAATGTTCCCGATGAAAACACCGGAACCATTCCCCAACTCCGAAACGGGACTTTCCTTATATGAATCTTATTCTCCGGACCATTCCGGATCTCCTCGTGATATCCCGAATCCCATTCGAGACTCCTAACAACATTCGGACTCTTTCTTATCATTCCATAACTACTCAAACAACGTCGAATCCTTAAGTGTCTCACGGTTCGTGAATTATGCAGACATGATCGAGACACTTCTCCGAACAATAACCAATAGAGGAATCTGGAAATTCATATGGCTCCCACATATTTCTACGATTACTTTGCGATCGAATGAACCACTTACATACGATATCAATTTCCCTTTGTCTCACGATAGTTTACTTATCCGAGGTTATGATCGTCGGTATCTCTGCATACCTAGTTCAACCTCACATCGATAAGTACTCTTTCTCGTTCCTGATATTTGATCCCTTGTGAGCCACCACATGCTTGCAAGCTAATTGGATGACATTTCACCGAGAGGGCCCAGAGTATATCTATCCGTCATATGGATGGACAAATCCCACTCTTGATCCATGTGTTTCAACCAATACTTTCCGAACACTCAATGCCACCTTTATAGCCACCCAGTTACGGTGTGGTGTTTGATGTCATCAAAGCATCCATCCGGTAAAGGTGATATGCATGATCTCATGGTCGAAGGAATTGGATAACTATGTATCAGAAAGCATATAGCAATTGAACTATTAAAATGACTTGATCTTTATGCTACGCTTATCTATAGGAGTATGTCCACCATATCATTCTCCTAACGATATGATCTTGTTGTTAATAACATCTCAATGTTCATGATAGGGAAACCACAATCATCTATTAACCAACAAGCTAGTATTATATAGAGGCTTTACTAGGGACTTCAATTTAAGTTTACAAATCACACAAGTATTAATGTTTCCTTGTTAATACTATTATAGCATGAGTGTAAACATTTATCATAAACACAAAGATATAATAATAACTACATTTATTATTGCCTCTAGGGCATATCTCCAATAGTCTCCCACTTGCACTAGAGTCATCTAATCTAGACTACATGGTAATATACCGAACACCCATGGAAGTTTGGTGCTGGTCATGTTTTGCCCTCGGGAGAGGTTTAGTCAACGGATCCGCCACATTCAGATCTGTGTGTACTTTGCAAATCTTTATATCCCCATCTTGGATATGTTCTCGGATAGCATGAAAACGTAGCTTGATGTGCTTCAGCTTCTTGTGTGACCTTGGTTCTTGCGCATTGGCTATGGTGCCCATGTTATCACAGTAGATAGACATTGGGTCCAGTGCACTAGGAACCACACCCAGCTCTGTAATGAACTCTTTCATCCATATTGCTTCTTGTGAAGCCTCTGAAGCAGCCATGTATTCCGATTCAGTTGAAGATCTCGCCACAACGCTTTGCTTTGCACTCCAGCTAATCGCTGCACCATTCAAAATAAATACGATCCAGTGATTTAGAATCATCCGGATCGGTGTTCCAACTAGCATCGGTGTAACCATTAACAACGAGTTGTTCATCACCTCCATAAGAAAGAACCATATCCTTAGTTCTTCTCAAGTACTTAAGGATGTTTTTGATCATTGTCCAATGATCCACTCGATCACTTTGATATCTGCTAGTCAAACTAATAAAGATATGCAATGTCGGGTCTAGTACATAGCATGGCATACATTAGAGATCCTATGGCTGAGGCATAGGAGTCTTACTCATCCTTTCTCTATCTTACGCGATGTCGGACTTTGAGTTTTACTCAAGGTCGTATTGGGCAACATGGGCAAGAACCCTTTCTTGCTATCTTCCATTCCAAACCTCTTTAGAACTTTGTCCAAATATGTACTCTGTGACAATGATATTTGGTGTTTTGATCTATCTCTATAAATCTTTATGCCTAATATGTAAGCTGCTTCGCCAAGATCCTTCATTGAAAAACTATTATTCAAATATTCCTTGACACTATTAAGAAGGTCTATATCATTCCCAATCAACAATATGTCATCTACATATAGTATTAAGAATGCTACAGAGCTCCCACTCACTTTCTTGTAAATACAAGCTTCTCCATAAGTTTGTATAAAACCAAAACTTTTGATTACCTTATCAAAACGTTGATTCCAACTTCGGGATGCTTGCTTCAATCCATAGATGGACCGTTGAAGTTTGCATACCTTGTTAGCATCTTTAGGATCGACAAAACCTTTGGGTTGCATCATATACAACTCTTCATCAATGTCTCCATTGAGGAATGCTGTTTTGACATCCATCTGCCATATTTCATAATCGTAATATGCAGCGATTGCTAACATAATCCTCACAGACTTTAGCTTCGCTACTGGTGAGAAAGTCTCATCATAGTCAACTCCTTGAATTTGTCGAACCCTTTATGCGACAAGTCGAGCTTTATAGATGAACATTACCATCAAGATCTGTTTTCTTCTTGAAAATCCATTTGTTCTCGATGCCTTCCGCCATCCTAAGTCCACCAAAGTCCATACTTGGTTTTCGTACATGGATCCAATCTCGGATTTCATGGCTTCTTGCCATTTATTGGAATGGGCTCATCATCGCTTCCTCATATGTCTCGTGGTCATCGGTGTTGTCCACCAACATGATACTCATAATGGGATCATACCAACTGGAGTGGTACGAGTTCTCGTTGACCATGAGGCTCAGAGCAACTTCGATCAAGTTTCATGATCATCATCATTAGCTTCCTCTCTAATTGGTGCAGGCACCACAGAACTTCTTCCGCTGCGCTACTCGCAATTTCGAGAGAAGGTTCGACAACCTCGCCAAGTTCTACTTTCCTTCCAGTCCCTTCTTTTCGAGAGAAATTCTTCTAGAAAGGATCCATTCTTAGCAACGAAGATTTTGCCTTCGGATCTATGATAGAAGGTACACCCAATAGTTTCCTTCGGGTATCCTATGAAGACGCATTTTTCCGCTTTGGGTTCAAGCTTGTCCGGCTGTAACTTCTTTACATAGGCTTCGCATCCCCAAACTTTAAGGAACGACAATTTAGGTTTCTTCCCAAACCATAATTCATACGGTGTCGTTTCAACGGATTTAGACGGTGCCCTATTTAAAGTGAATGCGGCTGTTTCTAATGCATAACCCCAAAATGATAGCGGTAAATCTGTAAGTGACATCATAGAACGAACCATATCTAAGAGAGTTCGATTACGACGTTCAGACACACCATTACACTGTGGTGTTTCCGGCGGTGTCAATTGTGAAAGTATTCCGCATTTCTTCAAATGCTCGCCAAACTCGTAATTAGATATTCACCTCCACGATCATAACGTAGAAATTTAATCTTCTTGTTACGTTGATTCTCTACCTCACTTTGAAATTCCTTAAACTTCTCGAAAGTTTCAGACTTATGTTTCATGAAATAGATATACCCATATCTACTCAAGTCATCCGTGAAGGTAAGAACATAACGATAACCACCACGCGATGCTACACTCATTGGACCACACACATCGGTATGTATGATTTCCAATAAGTCTGTAGCTCGCTCCATTATACCAGAAAATGGAGTCTTAGTCATTTTACCCATCAGACATGCTTCGCATCTTTCAAGTGATTCAAAATCAAGTGATTCAAGAAGTCCATCGGAATGGAGTTTCTTCATACGCTTCACTCCAATGTGACCAAGACGACAGTGCCACATATAGGTCGAGTTATCGCTCGATTTCAAACGTTTAGCCTCAATGTTATTAATATGTGTATTTCCACTATCGAGATTCAATAAGAATAGACCATCTATCAAAGGTGCATGTGCATAAAACATATTACTCATATAAATCGAACAACCATTATTCTCGGATTAAACAAGTAACCGTCTCGCAATAAACAAGATCCCGATCATGCTCAATGCAGGCACCAAATAACAATTATTTAAGTATAAAACTAATCCCGATGGTAGATGAAGGGGTAGAGTGCCGACCGCGATCACATCAACCTTTGATCCGTTTCCCACGCGCATCGTCACCTCGTTCTTCACTAGTTTCCGTTTATTATGCAGCTCCTGTTTTGAGTTACAAATATGAGCAACCGAACCAGTATCAAATACCCAGGCACTACTACGAATACTAGTGAGATACACATCAATAACATGTATATCAGATATACCTTTCTTCTTGATGTTGCCGTTCTTCAAATCCGCCAAGTACTTTGGGCAATTCCGCTCAAAGGACCTTCTCCTTGCAAAAAGCACTCAATATCGTGCTTGGGTCCAGCCTTGGTCTTCTTCGTCGTGGTAACTTTCTTACCACCCTTCTTGAAGTGTCCTTCCGCTTAGACTTGCCTTTCTTGAATTTGGTGGTCTTATTGACCAACAACACTTGGTGCTCTTTCTTGATCTCCACTTCGCAGACTTTAACATAGCAAACAGTTCCGAATCGCTTGTTCATGTTACGCATGTTGTAGTTCATCACAAAGTTCTTGTAACTTGGTGGTAGTGATTGGAGGACACGGTAAATCCCCAAAGCATTAGGAATCACTATACCCAAGCTTTGAAGTTTGTTTGCGTGCCTGCACATCTTAAGCACATGCTCACCGACGAGCTGCCTCTTCCATCTTGCGCTTAAAGAACTTTTCAGAAGCCTCATAGCTCTCAATTGCCGCGTGAGTCTCAAAGATCAATTTGAGTTCACGGACAATATCATGTGGGTCTGAATTCTCAAACCTTTTCTGAAGCTCCGATTCTAAACCATACAAGATAGCACACTGAACTATGGAGTACTGATTCTTCCGAGCAAGGTAAACATTCTTTACTTCATCGGTAGCATCAGGCCAGTGGGTCACCCAAATGTGCATCCAAAGACATAGGTCAAATTACCAGCTGTGAGGACAATCCTCAAATTGCGGAACCAATCCGCGAAGTTGCTTCCATTGTTTTTCAACTTTTCTTTCTCTAGGAACGCATTAAAATTGATGGTAGGGGCTGCCATTGATCTACAACATATTTGCAATAGTTTAGACTAAGTTTATGACAAATTGAGTTCAAATTAATAATAAAGTTTAATCTAGGTGAACTCCCACTCAAAACAACATCCCTCACATTGTTTTAGTGATCACACGAACCAAATCCACCATATCAAAACCGATCATCACGAGAGTTGATATAGTTTCAATGGCGAACAATCGACATGTTCATCATATCTACTATATGATTCATGCTTTACCTTTCGGTGATCCGTGTTCCTGAGACCATGTCTGTACATGCTAGGCTCAAGATCAAACCTTAGCTTCCGCATAAGCAAATCTGGCTTGCTTACGTTGTATACACTTGCGGAATCTAACACACCATCATCACGTGGTGCTTCGAAACAACAAGCTTTAGCAACGGTGCATACTAAGGGTGAACACTTTAGAACTTGAAATTTATGTGCATGAGGGATCATCTTATAATGCTACCGTCGTCTACTAAGCAAAACAAGATGCATAAAGGATTAACATCACATGCAATTCATAATATGTGATATGATATGGCCTTTCTTCTTTGTGCTTCCGATCTCCATCTTCAAGCACGAACATGATCTCCATCATCACCGGCATAGCATCAAGGTCAATGACGCTTCTTCATGGTTGTCGTCCACCGGCTTCAACTATTACAACTACTTTGAATAGACACGGGTCTTAATGAAATTAAAGACAACCATATGGCTCTGCCGTTGCCAACTTACAATAAGGAACATTGCATACATCAAATATAATCACAATCATGGCCATATCACATCATCAGACACCCGCAAAACAAAGTTAGACGCCTCTACTTTCTTTGCATATTTTACGTGGTTTGGGGCTTTCAATAAGTGACGTTCTAACTTACGAACAAGAACCACAACATTGATACTAGTATTGTTGATCACCCGTTGTAAATTGGATCTCCACTATGCTGGGAGAAACAGGCACCCGCAAAGCCACTTATGCAATACAAGTTGCATGTCAAGCGTGGAGCAAGTCTCATGAACGATGTCATGTAAGGTTAGCCCGGGCCGCTTCATCCCAACATCCCGCAAGATGCAAAGTACACAAGAAGCAATCGACAATAAAAACATCAATGCCCACAATGACCATTGTGTTCTACTCGTGCAACAGATCTACATATAGACACGGCTCTGATACCACTGTAGGGTTTCGTAGCATGGAAAACAAAAAATTTCTACCGCATACAAACAAACAAGCCAAGATCTATCTACTAGATTGTAGCAACGAGTCGATGGAATAACTCACCCTCGAAGATTCCAAAGTGTTTAACGAGAGCAGATTCTCGTGGGTGATGTAGTCGATTTTTTCGATCTCAAGATCGCGTGACGATCCTTCCGGCTGCTCCAAGAAGGCTCCCGCAGTCGGTCACACGTTCGGTACTCGACGAAGACCTTCCTCTCCCTTGTTCCAGCAGGCAGCGGAGGTTGTAGCACTCTCCTCGTGATTCCGGCAGCACAACGGCGTGGTACCGGAAGTAGAGGGGAGATCTCGCAGGGCTTCGCCTTAAGCCGGAGCGAGTATGGTGGAGTATGAGAGAGCTTTGGTGATCTAGGGTTTAGACACACCAATTAGAAGGCTCTAAACCGGAGGCTAGGGCAATTAGAAGCTCTAACTTGACGGCTTGGGAGAAATCCCTAGGCTGTGGCTAGGGTTTAGGTTTAGAGGAGAGGGACTTGTGTACTAGGAGGGGCAGCCCTGCCCCTCCCTTTATAGGTGGGAGGCTTGCCAAGGGAGGGAGTCCCTCCCCAACTCGGCTTGAGGTGGGTCGGTTGGAGGAGGAATCCTCCCAACTCGGTTTCCCACTCCTCCTCCTCTTTCCAAAACTTGTTGTTTGACTTTCAAACTAGCCGTTTGACTTTTCAATTTAGGATTTAAATAAACCCTTTATTTTGGACAGCAAGGACACCTAGTACATGATGCAATCATTCCAACTTACAATGACACATTCATGTACCCTCCCCCCCCCCCCGGAGTGCCGGACATTCCGGAACCTTCTAGAATGTTCCCGATGAAAACACCGGAACCATTCCCCAACTCCGAAACGGGACTTTCCTTATATGAATCTTATTCTCCGGACCATTCCGGATCTCCTCGTGATATCCCAAATACAATTCGAGACTCTGAACAACATTCTGACTCTTTCTCATCATTCCATAACTACTCAAACAACGTCAATCCTTAAGTGTGTCTCCCACGGTTCGTGAATTATGCGACATGATCGAGACACTTCTCCAACAATAACCAATAGAGGAATCTGGAAATTCATATGGTTCTACATATTTCTACGATTACTTTGCGATCGAATGAACCACTTACATACGATATCAATTTCCTTTGTCTCACGATAGTTTACTTATCCGAGGTTATGATCGGTATCTCTGCATACCTAGTTCAACCTTATCGATAAGTACTCTTTTCTCGTTCCTGATATGTGATCCCTTGTGAGCTACCACATGCTTGCAAGCTAATTGGATGACATTTCACCGAGAGGGCCCAGAGTATATCTATCCGTCATATGGATGGACAAATCCCACTCTTGATCCATGTGTTTCAACCAATACTTTCCGAACACTCAATGCCACCTTTATAGCCACCCAGTTACGGTGTGGTGTTTGATGTCATCAAAGCATCCATTCGGTAAAGGTGATATGCATGATCTCATGGTCGAAGGAATTGGATAACTATGTATCAGAAAGCATATAGCAATTGAACTATTAAAATGACTTGATCTTTATGCTACGCTTATCTATAGGAGTATGTCCACCATATCATTCTCCTAACGATATGATCTTGTTGTTAATAACATCTCAATGTTCATGATAGGGAAACCACAATCATCTATTAACCAACAAGCTAGTATTATATAGAGGCTTTACTAGGGACTTCAATTTAAGTTTACAAATCACACAAGTATTAATGTTTCCTTGTTAATACTATTATAGCATGAGTGTAAACATTTATCATAAACAGAAAGATATAATAATAACTACATTTATTATTGCCTCTAGGGCATATCTCCAACACCTCCGTGATATCCTCCGCCATTGCTATACGTGGCTGCTTTGGCGATCGGTAGCTAGTCGCGACCATGTGGTCCCTCGCGATCGTCAGACGACGATCTTCTCTTGCTCTGGCGTTTCGCCGTCGATCAATCGTCTTCTTCCTCCGATTGTGCTCGGTGAATGGAATCTTCGCCGTTAGCCCACCTGTTGGCGATGTCCATGAGGTGGTCGAGTGTTTTGGGCTTGACGCGCCCAAGTTCCTCCTTGAAATCTTGGCGCTTGACGCCATCCCTGAAGGCGTCGATTGCCCTCTCTTCGGAGATATGTGCTGCGGAGTTCTTGGTGTTGGACCAGCGTAGTATGTACGAGCGAATAGATTCGCCCGTTCTTTGAGTGCAGGCCCGCAACTCTTCGATTGAAGCGGGTCTCTTGCTGGTGCCTTTGAAATTTCGGATGAAGCTATAAGCTAGTTCCTCCCGGCGGATGGACCACGATGTTAGGCCGAGCCAGATCGTGTCGCTGTCATTGCGGTGAAGGCATTGCATGGCGGTTTCTTTGTTACCGCCGTGCAGTTTGACGGATGACAAATGATCGCTGAGCCATGCTTTTGGATCTTGCGTGCCGTCGAACTTCGGAGTATCCGAAGGAAGCTTGAAGTTGCGTGGCATCCGTGTTCGCCGAACAGATCTGCTGAAGCATCGTGCTCCATAGAGTTCTCCTTCGTCTTCGTCCATCTCGGATTCAGACGAGCATGCGCGTTTGGCTCGTGCTTTGTCGATTTTGCGCTGTGTAAGCGCGTCTCTGGCGTCGTAGTCGCGTTTATGGTGACGCGAGCTCTTCTTCCTTCGAGGAAGGTCGTGTTCCTCTTCCTCTTCGGATGAAGGGGTGGGGCTCCGGTCATGCCTGGCCGGAGCTTTCTTCTTCGCAGAGGCGTCTTGATGGAGCGCAGCTCCGGCGAGTCGAGTCCGGTGAGTGCGGACTTATGCATGCTCTTTTGTCCCCCTCCGGTGGGTGAGCGCGAGATCTGTGATGGCTGCCATGATCGCAGCTTGCGGCGTCTTCGGGGTGACGTTGCCGTCGGCGTCCATCTCCATGAACGATGTGTGGAGAGTTCGGGTCACCTCACGGCGCTCCTTGGGATCCATGTTCTCCATCCGAGAGTGGTGCTTGTTGCCTGGATTGGCGTTCGAGCTAGAGCCGATGCCCATGGCGGAGAGCGCGGCTCGTCGTGCGCTGGACTCTAAGGCTGCTTGCTTGCGTTTGTCAAGCACCTCCTGCATCTTGACCTGCTTCTTGTGCTCCTCGATCGGAGGTGGTAAACCATCGCATATCCCGCGAGGCGTCATGCGATACTATGTTGCCGCGGCCGCGGACTGGTCCATCCTTCTTTTCTAAGGCGGATGACATGGCCCGTTGTTTTCTTCGGGTGGGGGGCCGGCTTCTTTCCCCGCTTCGCTTCGACAGGTTAGGCGTTTTCTGATCCACGTCGCTTTGGATGACTGCGGCGCATTGGTAGCGCTCCCAGATTGGTCCGCTGCTGCCGCAACTTTCAGATCCGGAACCGTAGGTCCCCGCATCCGATGGGGATCGCACAGATCGGAGTTGCAGCTGCTGCTATCGTAGGAATCATCTGTTGATGATGTTGTGCGTAACGGGTGTAAGTCCATGAAGCGGGCACGATAGATGGTAGGGGCACCCGCCAGGAGGCGGAGGGTGTCGATTTCCCCACGTGGGCGAAGCTCCGAGGATTTCGAGTCCGTCGCCTCGTGCTCGAAGTCCTTCATGGTGGCCGAGTGGGCGGTGAAGTCAGCGCTGAAGAGAAGGTGACTCTGTTCTGCAGAGTTGTAGATCGATCGGGTTGGGAGTCACTATCGCACAATCAGCGCCCCCAGTTCCCACAGACGGCGCCAATTGACGAGGTTTGATCTCATCAATGCCCATTGTTATGGACTTGGGTTTTGGAGAAGATGGGGATGCTGGAGATCGTGGAACGGTTAGCAAACAAGCAACACGGGGACACAAGGTTTACCGTGTTCGAGCCGAGGGAAAACCCTACTCACCTTTGCGCTCTTGATTACGGAACCGAAAGTTACAGGGCGCAGATGTGATCTGGCGTGGAGGTGTGTATCTTGAAAATGAGTCGAGACCTCTAGGTCGTGCCCTCCTGGCCCTTTATATAGACTTAGGCGGGTCGGGCATAGACCTAGTCGGTTCATTCTAGGGTTTCACCCTTTGAATTTCCTATCTACTCTAGTCTTGCTCTCCAAGGATCCGAAGGCGTCATGGGCTGGGCCACCGAAAGTCTTCATGGGACGACGATATTTGCCGTGGGCCTTCCTTGGACCGAGTATGCCGAGATCATGTGCCCGGGGTATAACCATGTCAATACTGACACGGACACTCGCCTCCCCTAGGCTGGACACTCGGCATGGCGGGATCCTCGTTCGTCGGTGCTGGCGGAGACCTCGCCGAAGAGATCGGCGACTATCGCCCATGAAAGACCAGACCGGGAGAGATCCAGCCGCTATCGCCATAAGACCCGGATCTCGCCGAGATCAGGGCAACAGTCTTCGAGGCAGTTTTTCGACGAGCGTCTCGAGAACTTCGCCTTACACGACCATGGCCTCGCCGCCGCTGCGTAACAATATGGCTTACCGCACTTGTTGGTGGGCGTTAAAGGCGGACTCTTGCCGGAGTCATGGCGCACATCAAAGCCGGTAACAACACCCGCCTCGGCCTGTAGTTGCGGCGTCCGGCGGCGACCACGGCGGCGTCCTTTCCTAGTTAAACCGATGTACTATGTTCCCCTCGCCCAATTTAATGAAATTCTGCCTATATTCGCCCATATTCGCCGAGTTTAAGTGAATTTAGCCGAACCTGGGAACACGGCCTGGAATCTGGCAGTGACATGGGACATACGCCGAACGCGATTAAATGCAGTGAAATCGGTCAGATTTTCGGCATGGCTACGCCTAAGATGCTCTAACGCACACACCCACTGGACTCAGGGTGTCTGGACACAACACACGCCACACAGAACACAAGTACACAACACACGCACGCGTCCAATGCCACCTACCCCCACCGCTAATCGGAGGCTCCCCACTCCACCCATCGATTCCCTAAAAAAACCACCCATTGTCCTCTTCCCTAGATCCCGCGCAACCTCCGCTCAGGGCCTTCCCCTGCTCCCTCGCGCGTCAAGACATCTCCTACGCATCGTCGGCCCGCCGCCGCTAGTCCATCGAGCAGCCATGGCCGCGACCCCGGGCATCAGCGCATCCGTCCTCTCCCCTTCTTCCTCCTGCCGCCCGCCCGTCCGGACTGGCGCCGCTCTGCCGTCGACGCGGGAGGCGACTCCTCTCTCGTGCATTCCTGCTCATCGTGCCACCGCCAAGTCCCGCTTGACTTTGCGATGCCTCCTACCACTGTAGCGTCGGGCGCCGTCCTTTGACGCCGCGGGAACTGTCGCTGCCCCCAAGAACTCCATGTCGTCCCAGGTTCCTAGAAAGCCAAGAAGAGCTCTCCTCGCAGGCGGAGCTCCGGTCTCAACACGCCGCCTCGCCTCCCGCTGCAAGCCCCCCCTCTGAGACCGTGGCTCTCATGCTCTTCCCCAAGCTCTTCTTTGATCCCGTTTAATTTTATAGCTCACATCGAAAGGCAGGGGGATTCAATTCTTTCAAGTCATTAGCTCACTGATATTCAATGGAGCTTGCAAACATTATAAACCGGTAGATTTTGATCCAAAGATTTAAGGTGGGACTAAACCTGAATAGTATATGTCAGATCTTAATTAAAATTCGGATCTGAGACCGCGGCCGTGGGATTTACATGGCATGTCTTGTACGCGCCTCGCAAAAAAAAGTTAGTACTAAAATTTACGTCAGAACCACGACAATGCGGCACTCCCGAACTGCTCCAGGGTTACAAACAATTCAATCATAAAAATTAACAGGTTATCAAACCCTAAATTAATTACTCTCTCCCACTCATATTACTTAACTTGGATTTATCAAAATTTGGATGAACATATATACTAAATGGTGTCTAGATTCATCCAAATTTAAACAAATTTGAATCAACTAATATGAGCCGAAAGGAGTATAATTTTCTGAAAGAATAGGTAGTCTATAGGTTAGATCAGGGACGTGAGACTTACAGATTGATGCCCAGTTCTTTTGGCAGCTTCTGGGAGAAACTGCCTTACCCCCAGCTTCGTGGAGAAGCCGGTTTAAAAAAATTGTGACGCTTGCAAATTTATTTAGACTTAACTATTTTAGAAGTCTCATAATTTTTTTAGAACGGCTTTCTCGAAAAGCTAGAGGAAGGCGGCTTGTCGGAGAAGTGTCCAAAAGAACTGAGCCTAAATCCACGCAACAGTTTATAAGAGGAGAAGAGCCGACGGACTGAACGGGAGGATGGATTGAAAAAAATCGTCTTGCGGCGGCGTTCCCGGGCCCTGGCAGTTCCGAACAGAAATCAAGGAGGAGCGGACGACCGGGCGACGAGTGTGTGCGTTGTTTTCCTAGCGAGATATTCCTAGCGATATACGTACTCTGTTGCTGCATGGGCTTTTCCTTATTGGCATCAGCTATTGCACGAGTTGAACTAATAAAAGGCCAAAGTGGGCTGCCCTTGCGTGCGTGTAGACACTGCCACACTGGGGTCAAAATATTATTTCACCGGGGTCATTTTTGTAATTGGGCTTTGAGCTTAAGGAACAAGCCAGAAGGCATCGGTGTCATTTGACCCGGCCATGTACTGTAGCTCCGCCCCTGGTAGTGATCAGTTTACAACATTTACAAAGAATCTAGGCCAGGGCAGAAATAGGGGAGGCCAAAATAACGACTTGATACATCCTGACGAATAGCATAAAATCTATTTGGCTGGAAATAAAGTCCATCGCAGCTCTTAGCAGTTCACTCAGCCATATCTGCAGCAGGATCAAGCTCCCCATTCTTCGTGTCCAGCCATTTCCTTGACTGCCGAGAACTGACAAAACTCTTCGATGTGCAACTTGAGATCCGTGTAACATGTCTTGTGTGAGATGTGAGAGGTTAACGGATAGGTCTATCAAAAGAACATGTGTCAGATAAGTGTCACTGCAGAGTGCATAGTCATGGCAGTTTGTATCAACATTGTAGGGAGAGAAGTGTCGTTCATGAATGTAACACCTTACACTTTCACAAAGCGAATGGCGGACAATAATGGGCCGATCTATTGTGACACATGCCAACAGAAGTATCACACGATCTTTGGTAAAAAATATACTGCAAACGAGAAGAATAACAGATCATATAACAGAAGTAGCAAATATGTGAACTCCAGAGTAAATGCATGAAAGATATGTTAGGTTGTATATATATCACAATTACAAACAACATACCTGATAATAGCATACCCTAGTAATATTGTCTTAACCGTATATATATGCTTTGAATGACAAGTGGGAATACCACAAGTTGTAGACACCATATGAATTTGTTTCATGCCTTCAGCAGAGGATTGAGGGGGGCAATTCTACGATTATTTTTTATAAATTTCATAATCACAATTTTGAAACGATCAGCTCGATATTTTCAAATCCATTTCACCTTAGAGTAACATTTGATTGAATAGAAAAAACATAAATATTTTTGGGTAGGTGCAAGAAATAAGGCAGAAATTACTTGCTCATCGTATGATCGTCTCTCTCTATTGAGATTGCAGATGGGGTGGCTTGCTTATCACCCGTTGCGATGTGGACTGAGATAGAACATAAAGCAGAAAACAATGTGTCTTTGGTATTAAATCAATTGTACCGAGTTAACCCATAGCATAATGAGAAAGTCCCAGGAAACACGTTAAGGCTTGGTGCCTTACATACCTGATATATTATAAACAAGGGATCTTGGTAGTTCAGTGGCTAAGAAACTATACTGAAAGTAAGGTGCACATAAGAACATGCATAATCGTTGACATTGCGCCTCCGTCTCCTAGATCAGCCAACATATACCTCCTTCTCCATGGGTGACATCCTTCATCTCCATTTTCATTTTGCTTCTTCATATTCCTCTCCTTGTCCCTAGCTGACATGGACTTGATAAAATAAATAAATATCTAAGATGCACTTACATAAATATGCTCATGAAAATTTTTAATCAATAGCGACAAAAGTAATGCTCAAATATCAATCGAGTGTTTTTCTTTTATAGGTAACCGAAAGAATTAAGCATATTAATACAAAGTACTTTGTAGACATATCAATTGATTAATCATCGTCATGTTAAATAACAGAATTCATAGATTTACGGTGACAAATTAAAGTTATCACTTTCAGCTGGTCGATGTCGTAGTCCACCTCGAAGAAATGCTAGCTCGTCTCGTTAATTGCATGGGCGAACCCATCCTTGTCATCCGCATAGAGAGCATAGTAACGGAAAATGTTGCTGACCACGAATAGACGGCAAATCTAGGCGTGAGCCTCGCAATTAGTTGATTCAAGTCAACTTGACAGTGATAAGTGATGCAAGACCAATGAAACACACATCACTAATGGAGAAAAAATAAACTAAAATCAATTATCTAAACCTCATGAAGTCCAAGTACTGTACAAACTAACCAAACCCAAGTCCAGGAGTAAACCTACAAGAATCTCTGATTCCATGAGAATCATACACCCTTCTCCTCAGAACATGGGATGAAAGACACACCAGTAGACAAATAAATCAGACATGTAAACAATAAAAGGAACTAGGATTCAACAAGCAATATATATAATGAATACGGAGAATCCCCGACAAGGGTACATGCTGAATAGAACTCCATGTACATGGTAACAACGGAGAAGATAAAAAATACATAGTAGAACAATACCTGAATGGCATAAACAGAGAGCAGAGTCACACCTCTTAACTGTTTTTTAGGAACATTTGGGCAAAGCAGCAGGTTAGCAATGTACATACCGAATCCAAGGGTCCATGCTGATAAAAAAATAGGAGGTAATACAAAACAGTAGCTGAATGGCATGAACAGAGAGAACAAAGTCACACCTCTTAAACTTTGTTCAGGAATATCTCGGCAAGGCTGGAGGCTTCCTAGCAACAAACGAACAGAGGCAATAGAGTAAGACACCCAGATAACCTCTTAAATTCATGGACGCATCTTAGAGAAATCCCTTACCGCCGAGAACATAGTCCACTATAGCACGCGAGAATAGCTTCAGGGAAGACGGTAGGTTCCCAAACGCGACGGCAACCAGTGGAAAAGGTCAGCCATGGCGGATGTGTCGAGAAGGAGGGGGTAGTTCCTGGCGGACGACAGCGGCATGGAAGTTGGAGGCGTGCGAAGCATCAGGCGGTGTCGAGAGGTGGGGTATCAAGATTCAGGGGGTTGAGTCCTCTGTTGCGGCCTGGTCGCCAGTTGCTCGGCCCGCTTGACGCTCGACGTTGGTCACTTTCCACGGATCGGAGGCTGATCCGCGCCTCCAGCGGCTGCCCTCTGCGCCCTGCTATCCGTTGGCGGGGTGGAAGAGAGGCACAGGAGGGAGAGCGGAAGAGAGGTGTAGCAGATGGATCCAGGGGTGGAGGGATCGGGGGAGTAGAGAAGTTCTTGGCGGCTGCAGGAGAGCAAACCTGGCCAACGGGCCGCTTTTAAACGGGCTGGCACGTGAGCCCGCGTAAAAAGCCCGGCACCGGCCCGGCTCGGCCCGTCAAACGCCGGGCCGTGTCTGTGCCGCGGCCTCAGGCATGGCCCGTTTAGACCCTGGCAGAAGAATTCATGTTTATTAGTTGTAAAAATAGCAGGGTGGAGGGTCGAACTTGAGACCAGCACTAGTCTTTTTTATATGTTTCTGGACACGACGTGCCTAACGGGCTACATCTCTCGCGTGCCTAACTGGCCAACGTGCCGGCCCGGCAGATTCTGGGGCCGTGCCCGGGCCTCGCGGCCAAGCCCGGCACGGCACATTTGCTTGACGGGCCACGACGTCACGAACCATGCCGCTTAGCGCGTCGTTAAGGGTCGCTTGGCCGATTGGGCGAATCGGGAGAGTCGGGGTCGTCGGCTCTGCGACAGGAACGGATGCGCCGCGCGGAGAGAACAGATCTATGATCGTGTGCGGCAAGAACGGAGTAGAATATTTACTTTTTTCTTGTAGACTACAGGGTGCAGCAGAGTTTTAGTCCGTTCAACCTATTTGCTATGTGCACCCAAGAGAAATTGTAGGCTAATTTCAACTGTTAAATTTAGTTTAGAGTGTCTGATCGTGCGACTATAGTATATCTGTGTATGGTAAATGGGGTACCCGTAAGAAAGTTCTTGTTAGGGCCTTTATTAGTAGTAGAGATATACTAGCTGAGTGTTCGTGCGTTGCTACGAAAACCTCGCCGGACGATGCCCTTAAAACATAACAAATCTTGGCGCCAAGTGGTGGGACAGAATTCTACCCATTTCCTAGTCTCGGAGCTAAGAAATCCTCATGTGGTCCCCCTCCTACCTCGCACAATCTCTCTATTTGTGACCGATCGCCGCTAGTCCGCTTACTAATGTCGTCATCACCATCTTTGGGGGACAAGTGAAGATGTCTGGAGTAAGCTCTCATGTATATTTTTCACATGTAAACCACAAATACATGGAAAGATTGCATTTTTCACCCTTCTTTGAAGCCCGCCTCTTCACTTTAGCTTTTTCACCATTGTGCTCCCTAGGCACCTCAATCTAATAACCTTAGCCCAATAGAGCTGGTGTATCATCATCGCAGTGTCTACACCAATGTTGTTGTTTCCAATCCAAGTTATGACATATTGAATAATTTTACAAAAAAATTGTTTCGTGTCTTATACCAACAAATAGGATGTCAACAGATCTTAATATCACATTCTAATTAAAATCAATCTTAATTTCCTAGCAATGCCTAAATCTATACTCAGTCGATAATAGAATAAAACAGACATCTTCTGCGAGATAACAAAAGGATTCTGTACATCCAAGTAAGTACTACACTTTTTTAGGTTTCATCATCGGAATCGGAATCTCTTCCTAATTTTATTTCTCTATGAAAATGTCGTCACTTCTCTATAGCAACGAATTCAGATAGATCGGCTATTATCCATCTTGTTTTATTTATGAGGGACTGAAACATTTTGAATCATCGCATCAGTGTACGTTTCTCAGACGTAAGTATTAAAGACATGGAGTAGTTTCTTGGCTTGTGCATGCTTAGAATCTCCATTTTTACAGCTTCGCATATAAAAAGTAAGATTTCCAAACGTATCGTACCTTCCAATGAAAGTAAGTTTCTTCCTGTGCTTCTCAGATTGAAATAGATCAGTTCTAGGAGAATCATACTTAAGTCTGTTTCAATAAAAGCCACATTTTAGTCCTACCATGTTGTACAAATTAACTGTCACCAAGATTAGTTTATTTTGAAAAAAAAAACAATACTGATTTCTTGTAGTTATTCGGTATGCAGTTTTCCATAGCATTTTCTTATAAGGTTTTCAAAATGCAGTTATGTTCCTATTGTCGGAATTGCAAGCTTCAATCAACAAAGCATCTAGGCTGAATAGACAACTATTTCAGATGCAATCATAAAAGCATTTGGTCTTCTTTATATCTGTACGAAAAAGTACACATATACAATAGCTACCATGTGCTGTTGGATCCTGGACCTCGGTCGCACGGAGATGAACATCTCCTTGATGTTGGATGCACTGCTGCCTAGGAGGAGCATATTTTTGCTGCCGGAAGAGCTGTGGATGCACATCTTAGACTTCCTCCTATTTAAATTGACGAGGAATTGGACGTTCGGTCGACGCATCCTGAAGGCCACCACGGCCGCTCGAGACGGACGCTGACGCTGACGCCGACGCCGACGCAGCTGCTGCTTTTTCCCCGGATACCGAACTCTGTGCTCTTTTCCTGATACCGATATATCCTGGACCTGAACCACTACAGCTGGGGCTGGAGCACCTAGCTGCACCTGGTTGTGTGGCCGGACTCCCAGGACTCCTACAGCAACAAGATCGCCCAGGACAGCAGAAGTGTAACGTCCTTGATGGCAGTCAGATCCAGCGACTGGAATCTCGCCGACCAGGAGGGATTTTGGAGCGGACAGACAACTCTCAAGGTGGAGCAGGGGCAGCAAACGGCGGCCGTTCACAATGGGAGTTGGGGGTGGCGTGGTGGATGAATTTGGGCCGGGGAGTGGCATGGTCGGGGAAAGAAACCTAGCGGCACAATGGAGGAAGGAGCCGCCGCTGAAAGAGAAAGGGCCGGAGGCCATCAGGCTTCCAAGGAACCGTTTGTTTTTTACTGGGTGGTGGCATTGCTTGTAATACCCACAGATAGCCAGGGTAAAACAGACTAGAAAATTTTGAGGCGACGGACGAAGATTAGGTTGCGACGAAAACCACGATAAGCAAAAATTATAGTAGAGAAGAATAAGACTAGCACAAGACCCGTATATTGCTACGGCGTCACACTAAATCAACTGAGTTATTTGAATTGAGACCGTGAAAAATCAGACAAAAAAATTTACATATATAATAGTGAAAATCATATGACGAGTTAAATATAGTAAAAATCACATGACATCAATTAATAATAATAAAATGTACTGATTGATTTTTTTATTAAATATTTTTTAGAAAAAAAACCACAAAACCCAATCTAACCGAATGCAAGTCTAGTTTCTCGTAGCAAGTGTTGGTGTTGATCTTCAGAAAGTGCATGAATGTCAATAGAAGGAATTAGATGATCAAATGGCTGAAACTTCTATGACTTTGTTAATATGCTCTGTCCTTTGCAGAGCTGCACCAACTGCATATGTGAGCAAAAATTAAAGACTGCATATGTGAGCAAAATTTGAGGAATGACAAGAACTTCTTTACAGGTTACATCAGGAACGACATACTAGACCATCAAGACGTCTAGTAATTTAATAGTATAGACTAGCAACATGTCCGTGCGTTGTTGCGTAATAACAAAAAATATAGACTACCAAGATAAAAAATTACATGTTCATAATATAGGCTCACATGATTTACAAGACGAATCATAGGCCGCATTTTCATGCCATGATATCACGACCAGTGGAGGTTCTCAAAAAAGAAAAACCATGAGTGGATGGTTTTTAAATGTATTTCCTTGACCATGAGAAATATATGTACTAACTGTAATGTGACATGTATAAAGACAACATGTTTGGTTGGAATACATTGACATCCTTTTTGTGTAGATCCGTCTTCTTTCCGTAGCCATTGTCATCGAATCACTTTCCTTAATGCCCGGAACACCACTTTGTCACCCTCCGAGAAAACTGACATCCGTCCCGAGCATGTGTGTGTCCTGGAATCCTTTGATGTGCCTTTGCTTTGACGGTTGGTCATGCTATCGTTCTCGTGCGTCCCCGGACCCATGAATAGTCCCATTGAGATCTTGGTGAGCTCATGATCTTCGCGGGCCTCACGTCAGTCCTCCTCTTGGCACGTGTGAGTGTTGGCACGAAGCACCACCATTCACCATTACGGAACACTATCGGCAGACAGCTTCTCAGCTACCCCACACTTCGCACTTGCGATTGCCCAAGGCGTCGATCCTCTGTTTTCTCGATGGCTTTAATGTCGACAGAAAATAGGGCAAGAAAACAAATTTAAAAATCAAGGACTCACACTACTGCCTTTTATGTTCGGCATAGATTATAGAAAATACACATTGACATATAAATAAATTGAACAATATGTTCAAATTTTCAAAAGTTACAATTTAAATGAAAATTCGATTTAGCTAGTTTTTGTAATATTTGGACCATGCAAATTGACAGAAAGATTTGTTTTGCAATTTTGCAAACAACATCAGGAATCAGCAAACCACATCAACTGGAAAAAAAAAACAGCAGCAAACCATATCAGCTAGCTAGCAAATTGCAAAGACACTAACCAAAGGATTAGCAGCATGGTGCTTCGAGTGCGCGCACATCGCAACATGGCCGCTGCCCTGCAGACATGACCACAAGCAGTGCAGTTCGTGGACGTCTCTCCTGCACGGGCCGATGCAGTCGTGGAGGCCGCGCCGGAAACAGCCGAAGCTTTGCGCTCGCTCCTGAAACAGAACCGCTCGAGGTGCCCGGGAGATGGCGCAGGTACATTGCCTTCCCCCTCCTTCGTGATTCATGTTTTACCTTTCGGTGATTCATGTTTTAAGACCATGTCTGTATGTGCATCAAACCTTAGCTTTCGCATGAAAAAAATTAGCGTGTTTCCGTTGTATACACTCGCAGAATCTAACACACCCGATCATCACGTGGTGCTTCGAAACAACGAGTTTTAGCAACGGTGTCTACTAAAGACGAACACTTTATAACTTGATATTTTGTGAGAGGGATCATCTTATAATGCTATCGTCGCGAACTAAGCAATACAAGATGCATTAAAGGATTAACATCACATGCAATTCAAAATATGTGATATCATATGACCTTTCTTCTTGTGCTTCCGATCTCCATCTTCAAGCACGAACATGATCTCCATCATCACCGGCGTGGCATCAAGGTCAATGACACCAACATCAACTATTATAACTATTTTGAATAATAAACACGCATGTCTTAAGAAATTAAAAGACAACCATAAGGCTCCTACCGGTTGCCGACTTACAATAAGGAACATTGCATATATTATATATAATCACAATCATGACCATATCACATCACAGCACACCCCTGCAAAATAAAATTAGACGTCTCTAATTTTCTTTACATGTTTTACGTGGTTTGGGGCTTTCAATAAGTGCCGTTCTAACTTACGAACAAGAACCACAACGTTGATATTAGTATTGTCAAATACCCGTTGTAAATTGAATCTTCACTATGTTGGGAGAAATAGGCACCCGCAAAGGCACTTATGCAATACGAGTTGCATGTCAAACGTGGAGCAAGTCTCATGAACGATGTCATATAAGGTTAGCCCGGGCCGCTTCATCCCACCATCCCGCAAGATGCAAAGTACACAAGAAGCAATTGACAATAAAAGCATCAACACCCACAATGACCATTGTGTTCTACTCGTACAACAGATCTTTATATAAACACGGCTCTGATACCACTAAAGGGGTTCGTAGCATGGAAAACAAAAAAAATTCTACCGCATGCATACAAACAAGCCAAGATCTATCTACTAGATTGTTGCAACGAGTCGATTAGGGTACTCATCCTCGAAGATTCCAAAGCGGTTTACGAGAGCAGATTCTCGTGGGTGATGTAGTCATACACTTGCCGATCTCAAGATCGCGTAGACGATCCTTCCGGCCCTGCGTTCCGGCAGCGCTTCCGCAGTCGGTCACACGTTGGGTACTCGATGAAGACCTTTCTCTCCCTTGTTCCAGCAGGCAGCGGAGGTTGTATTTCTCCCCTCGCGATTCCGGCAGCATGACGGCATGGTGCCGGAAGTAGAGGGAAGATCTAGCAGGGCTTCGCCTAAGCCGGAGCAGGTTATGGTGGATCTAGGGTTTCCGGCGATCTAGGGTTTAGAGGGCCGGAGAAGAGGAGGCATGGACGGCGGCGGCTAGGGTGGCAGCTGGCAGTGATACGTCAGAAATGTATCTATAATTTTTGATGTTCCATGCTTGTTTAGTATCTACTTTTCTTTGCTTTGTCTTTCTTTGAGGTGTTTTTATATATTTTCTGGAACTAACCTATTAACAAGTTGTCACAGTGCCAGTTACCTGTTTTCTTCTGTTTTTGGTTCCAGAAAGGCAGAAAATCAATATTCTCGGAATTGGACAGGACAAAAGCCAAAGTCAATAACTTTCCATGGGGAACACGAAGTCCAGAGGGGAGATGGAGAGGCAAGCCAGGGCGGTCAAACCCCCCTAGGCGCGAAGGGGTGGGCCCGTGCCTAGGCAGGGTGTGGCCCCCTGGTCGCCTCCTCGGCCTCGCCCTTTGCCTATAAGAAGCCCCCGATGCCTAAACCCTAAGTACCCGATCAAATCTCCACGAAACCGTCTGTAGCCGCCGTCACCATCGTCCCTAGATCGGGGGGATCTGAAGTTCTTCCAGACACCCTGCCGGAGGGGAGATCATCCCGGAGGCCTTCTTCTCCGGTATGATGCGTGAGTAGTTCCACCTTGGATTATGGGTCCATGTAGTATCTATATGGTTGTAAATCCTCCTTGTGCTTTCATGTATAGATCTTGTGAGCTCCGTTCATGATCAAGATCTAATTTATTTGTAATCATGCATGTTGTGTTTGTGGGGATTCGATGGATATTGAGATTATTATGTTGGATTGATTAATGGTTTTGTCTTTATGATTCTATCACGTCTGTGTTGTTTGTGATCTTGCATGCTCTCTGTTTTTAGTGGCTATCTTGGCCAAGTAGTTGCTAGTGACTCCAAGAGGGGGTATTTATGCTCGATAGTGGGTTCATGCCTCTAGTTTCCATGGGAAGTGACAGAAATCTCTTCAGTTGTAGATGTGCTGTTGCCACTAGGGAGAAAACAATGGTCTCTTGTTCATGGAACATGTGGACTGTTTACCTTACACACTTTGCTTAAAGCAGTTATCTGTTGTTTGCAACTTAATACTGGAGGGGGTTCGGATGATAACCTGAAGGTGGACTTCTAGTCATAGATGCAGTTGGATGGTGGTCTATGTATCTTGTTGTATTGCCCAATCGAATCTCATAGGATCTTTCTGACTAGTATTACATTGTTAAGCCTTGCTCAGTTCCTGTCAATTGCCCTGCTGTAATTTGTTTACCCTTCATGCCATGTTGTTTATCTAAGGAGAGCACCTCTAGTGAACTATGGACTCCGATCCAATCTTTACCATTGATACATCTTCCACTGTTACTTGTTTACTTGCTGCAAACCATTACCTTGCACACCATACAGTTAATCCTTTATTACAGCAAACCGGTGAGCTTGACAACCTCACTGATTTGTTGGGACAAAGTCTTGAGTTTGTGTTGTGCAGGTTTCCATGTTGCTTGCAACACCTTCAAGACATTTCCTTACTCCTTCTAGTTCGATAACCTCGGTCTCTATTGAGGGAAACTTGTTGATGTGATCATCACATCTTGCTCTTGGGGTTCCAATGAAGTGTCCCACGTCAACACCGGGTGCACGCATCAAGATTCTGGCACCGTTGCTGGGGAGACTAAGGACGTCTTCACAAGGGGAGTCCTCCACTTCCTTTCTCTTTACTTTGATTTTAGTTTGCTTTGTTTATTTTGCTTGGTTTTGTTTGCCTCTTTTCAAAAAATCCAAAAAAACAGTTCCTGCTCTAGCTGCTGCTGTTTTTGGCTTGCCCACCTTTGCCAAAATGAACTCTGCTGAGAACACCAAGTTGTGTGACTTCACTAGCACCCAAAACAATGATTTCCTAAGCACTCCTATTGCTCCACCTGCTCCTGATGCTACCTTTTATGAAATTAAGCTTGCTTTGTTGAATCTTGTGATGAGAGAGCAATTTTCTGGTGCTAGTTCTGATGATGTTGCTGTCCATCTCAATAGCTTTGTTGAACTTTGTGAGATGCAGAAGTATAAGGATGTAGATGGAGATATTATTAAGCTCAAGTTTTTTCCTTTCTCCTTGAGAGTAAAAGCTAAAGAATGGTTGCTATCCTTGCCTAGAAATAGTATTGATTCTTGGACTAAGTGCAAAGATGCTTTTATTGGAAAGTACTATCCTCCTACTAAGATTATATCTATGAGAAGTGACATTATGAAATTTAAACAACTTGATAATGAACATGTCGCTCAAGCTTGGGAAAGAATGAAATCTTTGGTTAAGAATTGTCCCACTCATGGACTCACTGCTTAGATGATTGTGTAGACTTTTTATGCAGGTTTGAATTTCTCCTCAAGAAACCTGTTGGATTTAGCTGCTGGAGGTACCTTTATGGGCCTCACTCTGGGTGCTGCAATGAAGCTCCTTGATAATATGATGGTTAACTACTCTGAATGGCACACTGAGAGAGCTCCACCTGGTAAGAAGGTAAATTCTATTGAAGAAACCTCCTCTTTGAGTGATAAGATTGATGTTATTATGACTATGCTTGTTAATGGGAAAGCTCCTCTAGATCCTAATCATGTTCCTTTAGCCTCTTTGGTTTCTCAAGAAGAGAAAGTTGATGTTAACTTCATTAGAAACAACAATTTCAACAACAATGCTTATAGGAGTAATTTTGGTGGTAACAACTATAGGCCTTATCCTTCTAATAATGGCAATTCCTATGGAAACTCTTACAACAATGCTAGAAGTTCCCCATCTGAACTTTAAGTCATGCTCAAAGACTTTATTAGTAAACAGAGCACTTTCAATAAGGCTATAGAGGAAAAGCTTTTAAATGTTGAGAAAAATATATCCTCTTTGTCTGAAGCTCAGTCCTCCTTGATTAATAAAATGGCTGCTAAACCTGAAACCATGGAAAGTACCTTTGCTGCTACTCATGCCATACAAGTTACTATTGATGAAAATGTTAGACTGTAAGCCCAACTTCATGCTAAGTGGAAAAGGGAAGCTGAAATTGATAGAAACAATAGTGTGTGCACCATCACCACTAAACCATAAGTAGTCCCTATTCCTCCTCCTACTATGCCTAAGCCTATTGAGCCTACTACTAGTGATGCTAAGTTTGAATTTGATATAGATGGTTGCAATATTTCTGAAGTGATTATGTTCTTGCAAAAACTTGCTAGAAGTCCTGATGCTAGTGATATGCATGTTGCTTTCACTAAACATATTATAGATGCTCTTATTAAGATTAATGAAGAGAAGTTAAAACACAAAGCTTCTATTCCTAGGAAAGTAGAAGATAGTTGGGAGCCCATTATTAATATGCAAGTGAATGACTTTGATCTCAAAGCTTCATGTGATCTTGGTTCTAGTGTCTCCTTTATGAAATGCTTGATTTACCACCTTTGGAAGATTGTTATTTGGATGTCCCACTTCATGATAATGCTAAGAAACTCATGGGGAGTGTTAATGATGTTCTCATTATGGTTAACGATGCTTATGTCCCTATTGATTTCTATGTTTTGGATCTTGAATACAATGCTTCTTGTCCTATTACTTTGGGAAGACCTTTTCTTAGAACTGTTGGTGCCATCAGTGATATGAAAGAAGGCACCATTAAATATTACTTTCCATTCAATAAAGGTATTGAACACTTACCTATGAGGAGAGATAAGTTTCTTTTTTCTCCTCCTTTGAAAGCAAGGTTTGATGTTAATGCTTCTTCATTTGAAAATACTTGATTCTTCTTGCTTCTTGTGCCTAACTTAAATTCGTTAAAGAAAAGAACTTGTTGGGAGATAACCCAAGAGTTTCCTTGAGTACTAGAAGTTATTACTCAGTAATGACTTCTTATCCTTTTTGTTTGCTTTTTGTGCCAAGAATGACTTCTAATGAGAGGGAAGTAAGATTTGGGAGTTGCTGTCCCAAAACAGATTTATGTCCTCCACCATAAAAATTCGTGAGGAGTCTCTGTAACTCGTATTGATCTGATATTTTACGAGTAAATCCTACAGTATGTTAGATAACTTTCGTTAGTTCAACACTTTTTGATTTGAGCAACATAAGATTTTCAAAAAAATTGGTTTCTGCCTGCTGGTCTGTTTTGACAAATTTTTTCCATTATTTGCATTTGCTTCTTATTGATTCCTTTTTGAGTTCTCTTTTGGGGAATTGAGATTTTTGAAGGAGTTATTACAGTAGCTTGTGTTTTTAGTGAAAAGTTTTGCTGTTCCAAAGCCATGCCTAAGGTCTAATATCTTTTAAATAAACTAATGTTGCTAATGAAGATTGTGTGAAGTTTTGTATGAAGAAAAAATTCAGGTGTAGAGAGAAAATGATACAATGAGATGAATAATGTACAAAAGCTCAAGCTTGGGAATGCCACCATGGTGTCACCGCAAGAAATATCCAAGAGTTATAAGCGTTAAAGCTTAGGGATGCCCAAGGCATCCCCTTCTTCAACAATAAAAAGCTCAGGTCTGTCTAGACACTTCATTTTTATTGATTCATGCACAGTTGTGTTGTTCTTGGAGCGTCTTAGTTTTCATTTCCTTTGCTTAGTTTGCTCGAGTAGTTTGGACCCCCGCTTTTGCTATGTTGTTTCAAATAAGTTGCTTGGTGTTGGAAGTGAGTAGAAAGTTCTTGCTTGGAAGTGCAAGAGGAGCTTTCATTGACTGTGACTTAGACTTTATCATGCCATGCTAGGTGTTGTTTTGATTTTATGCCTAGTAATTATTGTTGTAGCTTGGCTTGCTCCAAGTTATTGGGATTGCTTAGTGTGCCTTGAAGAAATTATGCATTGTTTTAGCATGCAAAATCATAGTATTGTGGTATTATCCTTTGATGCTTTGTTTGGGTTGACTTGGCACATGCTCACACCATGTTATGACTATGACAAGTCACCATAGCCTCTATGATCATTTAGTCCTTAACTTGTAGTACCACTCTATGCTTTGATTAGTAATGTTTTGTCGCTCTGCATGATTATGGCCGCTATTGCTCTCTTAGTTGGTTGCTCCCAGTCTTTTGCTAGCCTCCACTTGTATGAGTAAGTTCTACTCATGCTTCAAACTCCCAAGAAACCAAGTTATTACAAAGTGTACATTATAAACTCCTATGCATGGTGTGTTACACCATTCAAGGTATATTCTTGTTTTCAGCTATCTTCCAATTAAAAACTATTTTGTCATGTGAAAACTTAGTGATTAAAGCCCTCACGAACTTGATGGCACACTTTTTGTTCTTTGCCCCTAATAAAATTGAACCATTGTGTCGTCTATGTTGTATATGCTTGCACTTATACGTTGGAATTAGCAGAACCATGCTATCACGGGGAACGTTTTCAACATTGAACTTGTACTTTGTACACAGTTGATATCATGCTCTTTTGTCTGTGGATGTCACCGGTGTGAAATAAAAAGGGAACTTGTAAGTCCATGGAGTTTGTATTCTGTGTTAGAGAAACGCTTGGGCCGCTAGCCTAAGCCATTCCTAATTATGATGGAAACTTGCAGCATCATCATAGTGAGCTATCTATGAAGCATCCTCAATAAAAATATATGCATATAGTAAATAAAAAGATCGCTGAGATTCTCATTGTCTGCTTGCCTTGTCATTTTGGCTATGAGAAAACTCCTGTACCATGTGCAAGGGGTACCCTGTTGGCGGTTCTCTATGATATGCAAATACTTACAATGACAAGAACTTACAGGTGACTGAAGTTGAGTAGCATGAGGTGTGACCCTCATATTCAAGGGACTTGAGATTGCCAGCTTATACTTTGTCAAGCATATACTCCATAGTTTGTTCACTTTAACCTTAATCACTTCAAGATGTTTATGATATGGGAAATGAGGGCTGAAAGCTAACAAGTACCATAATTTTTGGAAGCTCTTTTTGAAACTTGAAATCCCTGCTTCCTTTATAAAAGGCCTTTCGTCCACCACTATTGAGTCTCCACCTTCTACCTTTAGGCACCATTAAGAGAGCATAGTTGCCATTCTTAGTTTTATGTGCAGTGTCCCAAAACTTATTGATTGATGCATATTGTGATATTACTTGTGCTTGTGCTACTTGTTTCTAGTCACCCTTGTGAACTTTGAAGGTGTCCTATGCATCTATTTGCTTCTCTATGAGGGACAAGCTGATTGCCACTATGCTATGTTTTCTGTATGTGAAACAAACAAAAAATTTCAATGCATGTTATTCATGATATTTTTTTGTATCTTGTCATGTTGCAACAATAGTTGCTTTGTCTTACTGTTAGAACTCCATCTTTCATGCACATGTTTAGAGTTCTTTGATCACAGCTTTCAATGCTTGCAAATGGTTAGATCTTCATTGTGAAGGTGCATGTCACCTAAAAAATTATTCTTTTTATCACTTACCTACTCGAGGACGAGCAGGAGTTAAGCTTGGGGATGCTTGATACGTCGAAAACGTATGTATAATTTTTGATGTTCCAAGCTTGTTTAGTATCTACTTTGCTTTGCTTTGTCTTTCTTTGAGATGTTGTTATATCTTTTCTGGAACTAACCTATTAACAAGTTGCCACAGTGCCAGTTGCCTGTTTTCTTTTGTTTTTGGTTCCAGAAAGGCAGAAAATCAATATTCTCGGAATTGGACGGGAAAAAAATCCAAATTCAATAACTTTCTGCGGGGAACACGAAGTCCAGAGGGGAGACAGAGAGGCAAGCCAGGACGACCAAACCCCCCTAGGCGCGGCCAGGGGTGGGCCCGCGCCTAGGCAGGGTGTGGCCCCCCTGGTCGCCTCCTCATCCTCCCCTTCGCCTATAAGAATCCCCTAATGCCTAAACCCTAAGTACCCGATCAAATCTCCACGAAACCATTTGTAGCCGCCACCACCATCTTCCCTAGATCGGGGAGGAGGGGTCTGAAGTTCTTCCCGGCACCCTGCGAGAGGGGAGATCATCCCGGAGGCCTTCTTCTCCGATATGATGCGTGATTAGTTCCACCTTGGACTATGGGTCCATGTAGTAGCTAGATGGTTGTATCTCCTCCTTGTGCTTTCATGTATAGATCTTGTGAGCTCTATTCATGATCAAGATCTAATCTATTTGTAATCATGCATGTTGAGTTTGTGGGGATCCAATGGGTATTGAGATTATTATGTTGGATTGATTAATGGTTTTGTCTTTATGATTCTATCATGTCTGTGTTGTTTGTGATCTTGCATGCTCTCCGTTGTTAGTAGATATCTTGGCCAAGTAGTTGCTAGTGACTCCAAGAGGGGGTATTTATGCTCGATAGTGGGTTCATGCCTCTAGTTTCCAAGGGAAGTGACAGAAATCTCTTCGTTTGTAGATGTGTTGTTGCCACTAGGGAGAAAACAACGGTCTCTTTTTCATGGAACATGTGGACTGTTTACCTTACACCCTTTGCTTAAAGCAGTTGTCTGTTTCTTGCAACTTAATACTAGAGGGGGTTCGGATGATAACCTGAAGGTGGACTTCTAGTCATAGATGCAGTTGGATGGCAGTCTATGTATCTTGTTGTATTTCCCAATCGAATCTCATAGGATCTTTCTGACTAGTATTACATTGTTATGCCTTGCTCAGTTCCTAACAATTGCCCTACTGTAATTTGTTTACCCTTCATGCCATGTTGTTTATCTAAGGAGAGCACCTCTAGTGAACTATGGACCCTGGTCCAATCTTTACCATTGATACATCTTCCACTGTTACTTGTTTACTTGCTGCAAACCATTACCTTCCACACTATATAGTTAATCCTTTATTACAGCAAACCGGTGAGCTTGACAACCTCACTGATTCGTTGGGAAATAGTCTTGAGTTTGTATTGTGCAGGTTTCCATGTTGCTTGCAACACCTTTGAGACGTTTCCTTCCTCCTTCTGGTTCGATAACCTCGGTCTCTACTGAGGGAAACTTGCTGCTGTGCTCATCACACCTTGCCCTTGGGGTTCCAACAAAGTGTACCACGTCAACACCGGGTGCACGCATCAGGCAGCGGAGGCGGGCGGCAGCAGTGGCGCTAGGGGGCGGCGGCGGCGCTGGTGGGCGGCGGCTAGGTGGGGAGAGGATAGTGTTGTGTGTCCTTGGGGCACCCCTCCCCTCTATTTCTGAGAGGGAGGGCAGCTTGGGAGAGGGGATTTTGAATCCTTCCCCAACTCCCTCTCCTAGTTGGCTTGTGGTGGAGGGAAAGAAGGATTATTTCCTTCCTCCACCAGGATACATTGTCCCAGTTTGACTTTTCAAACTTTCTTTTTGACTTTCAATTTGAAGCTTAATTTCTTTGTTGCAAATGCCCGACCAAGTGACCTAGGACATGATTCAATCATTCCACTTATCCATGACACATTCATTTACCCTTCCGATTCCAGTTCGGTGAACCTTCTAGACCCTTCTAGAACCTCTCTAATGAAATCATCGGAATCATTCCCGAACTCCGGAATTGGACTTTCCTTATATGAATCTTATTCTCCGGACCATTTCGGATCTCCTCGTGATATCCCGGATCCCATCTGAGACTCCAAACAACATTCGGTCTCCCTACTTACATTCCAACTAAACAACATCAAATCCTTAAGTGTGTCTCCTTACGGTTCGTGAATTATGTAGACATGAACGAGACTCTTCTCCGATCAATAACCAATAGAAGAATTTGGAAATTCATATGGCTCCCACATATTTCTACGATTACTTTGCGATCAAATGAACCACTTACATATGATACCAATTTCCCTTTGTCTCGTGATAGTTTATTTATCCGAGGTTTGAACTTCGGTATCTCTGCATACCCAGTTCAACCTCGTTACTGATAAGTACTCCTTTCTCGTTCCCGTGAAATGTGATCCCTTGTGAGCCAGTCACATGCTTGCAAGCTAATTGGATGACATTCCACCAAGAGGGCCCAGAGTATATCTATCTGTCATATGGATGGACAAATCCCACTCTTGATCCATGTGCCTCAACACATACTTTCCGAACAATCAATGCCATCTTTATGACCACCCAGTTACAGTGCGGTGTTTGATGTCATCAAAGCATCCTTTCGGTTATGGTGATTAGCATGATCTCATGGTCGAAGGAATTAGGTTACTATGTATCAGAAAGCTTATAGAAAACAAACTATTGAAATGACTTGATATTTATGCTACGCTTATCTATAGGAGTATTTCCATCACACCATTCTCCTAATGATATGATCTTGTTGTTAATAACATCTCAGTGTTCATGATCGGGAAACCACGATCATTTATCAACCAACAAGCTAGTATTACAAAGAGGCTTTACCAGAGACTCTAATTTAGTTTACAAATCACACAAGTATTAATGTTTCCGATTAATACTATTATAGCATGAATATAAACATTTATCATAAACACAAAGATATAATAATAACGACTTTTATTATTTCTTCTAGGGCATATCTCCAACAAGGGGAGGATGGAGGGTCACCGCGATGAACCTGCGCCGGATTTAGGAGCTCGTGGTGGAGGCGGACTCCATCCTCCAGAGGAGGGCATCGGCACCGGTCGCCTGGGATCGATTGCTACGAAATTCGGAGAGAAGCGATCAATCGGTATGTTATGGATGTCACGCCGGCTGGCCAGACGGTTGTGCTAGTCCTGGCGAACTCCCTGAGTCCACCATATGCGAGCCCTCCACCAGTAGCAAAATCACGGGGTCAATCCCCACCAAATCCGAGAAGGGCATAGCCCGGCTACATCAGCACATGAGGGTAGTCTGATGACCAGGGCACGGCGGCGCCATCCCCTCGTCCTCACCTCCCTCGTTTAGATCTTGTGGAGCGGCTCGCGAACACCATGTTCCAAGCCGCGCTGCTCCCGCGTGCTCCAGTGCATCATGCGCTGGCCGTTGGATTCATCGGGAGAGGAGAGAAAATAAGAACGAAAGTGAAAAGAAAACGTTTGAGTGGCAACAGTGTGTAATATGTGATTTGGTGGGAGGGAAAAACGGTAAGGAAAAAGGCTGGTTGACAGAAGCGTTGCTGCTTTTATTATTGGAAAAATCTATTGATAGGCGCCGCATCAACATATCTTCCGTGCGGCGCGGTGCACCATCGCCGAGCACGCACCGCGAAGCCCGCCGCCGACAAATATGAGGAGGAGGGGCTTGTCGGTAGCACCGTTCGTTCCTAGCGCCGTGGATGCCGCTGTGCAAAGGAGAGGCTATCACCAAACGAGCACATAGAAGGGTGTGCGTGCCGTGATATTCCGGCCGCAGTCCTCCATCTATTCCTAAGTTTCTCTTGCCATAAATCTCAATTTTGTCGGTTGTTTTTATCTCTTGATTTTTGGTGGTGATGTCTCTTGCATTTTGCATATTAGAACTAATACTGCGAGTCATTTTCTAGATGCGTGTAAGATTATCCTGGCAATCAGGCACTATAAATATGGCAATTAGATAAAATTAACCCGTCAGCTAGGTAGTAATTAACTAATGATCCTATCTTGTTTAAATATGGTAATCAAGTTTTGCTTATCTGGCAACTATGCTCGGGTGAGCCGGTAACCATATCTAATTGGAGTATTTTTTCTGTTAATCCAGTTTAACTATTCTGGCAATCAATTTTAACTATTATGACAATCAAGTTTAATGAATCAAGCAATCAAGTTTAACTATTATGGCAATCAAGTTTAATGAATCAGGCAATCAAGTTTAACTATTCTGACAATAAGTACAATTATTTAGCCAGTCAAGTATACTATATCTAGCAAGTGACAACTATGCTCTGTTTTGTGCTAGCTAAACGGGACATCATGAGATTTTAGTTGAGAAATCGAACGAGCTACCGTCTGATGCCATATGGAAGATGCTTAGTACTAGCTAGCATTTAGATGCTTTGCATGCAGCTTTATGCATTTTTTGCTAGGAAAGCAAGAGGGCAGCATGCAGCTTTTTTATATTGCATTTATGTTGTGCATGCGGAACGACACCCGGTTAAAAGTAAAAAACGAAGCGCGTGTACGGATACGGCCGTCGCACGGGTAGACATAATGTGCAGCGCCGCGCGTTAGCACGGTCCTTTATTATTAGGTATAGATAGACTACCTAAATGTCCGTGCGTTGCCACAGTTGACCATACTTTTATTTCTTATGTCAGATATAAATGTGATTTATGAAATTCACAAATATACATGACTCGATATGCCAAAAGAAACGACCACCATGGTATTAGTTTTCTGCAAAACAATAGCATAACCATATTAGCACATAAGGCATCAATTCTGAATAATATGACTTTCCCATTATTAAGAAACATGTTGGATAAATATTCCATTTTGGACTTTTTTTGCATTTTGGATTTTAAACATATTTAAATCAATTTCCAAATAACGAATAAAATAAAAGAGGAGAGAATAATATGGAATTCTTATAATATAGTTAGAAATGATATAAATGTATTGCATATTCATTTTGGATCTATACAAATGTTATGGGAATTTACAACCTAAAGTTTATTTAGGGAATTTTTAAAGTTCATAATGGATTTACCACAAATAAAATAATTTTATAAAAAACAATTGGATAGGAAAATATATTCCTAATAGTCCAATATAACTATATTGTTTTATTGAAACTGCTGGTTTCGTGTTTGAAGAATTTGTAAACTTGTGTCAAATAGAAAAACCCTAGTATAGAAACGAAGATAGAAAAAGAGAAAGAAAAAAAATTGTTGAACCGACCAAAAGAAAGGCTTAGTTCAGCCCAACTCATAACCGGTTGTCTTCCTCTTCCATAACACCTTCATAAACAAAGTGTAATTGAACTGTAGTCGTGAACATATTTTGTCCTCGAAATTCCATCCATTTTAGATACTCCCCAAAATACATGTACTACACGGACGACTCGATACAAACTTTGACGTATCCGTGTAGTACATGTATTGACATAAGATGACATACGCCTACCTAAGAAGAGCGACGGACGAAGAGACTAAAACCTCCTAAACATTAATTATATATAGCAGAAGTGTTCGTCCGTTGCTACAAGTTAATATAAATGAATTGAAAACTCTCAAGGTATGCCAATGTCTCAATTTATTCGAACTCAAATCAAGAATTGCTTCCATAATCGTATTAGTCCATCGATATGCCTATGAAATTACCAACCACAAGTCTCCAAGATTTTAGAAAACTTGGCAAAAAAAACCATTCCAATCAAGTTTTTGCAATATCGTAGATATTGCTGTCTTGCTCAACCAAACTAAAACAAACAAAACTGTAATTATCTACCTGAAGATTAAGTAAAAAAGACACAGTCGAGTATTTGTTCTCCAAGCCGAGCGCTGCCCCAGGCTGAAGCGTGTGTCCTCCACGCAAGCCCTGCCCCAGGTCGACATGTTTGTCCTGCCTGTTTCGCCTTCTACTGAGCTTTTGAAAACTACACGGGGTAGTTTCTCGCTGGCAAGTGACAAAACTATGCATCTCCTCAGGACATAGTATGACTTGATTGCTTTCTATGTTTTAGTCCTAGGGTACTTTTTGTAAGTGTTAGGCCCTTCTCTATTTTGTCTAGCCTGGCTAGAGTTCTTAATGCTGAGGGCCTAACCGTAATTTATACCCGCCACGTTTATTAATTCGCAGCTTCTCGGGTCCTTTGGACCCTTTTACCGTTCAAAAAAAAAAACATCGCTCTTCTTTGTTTCTAAACCCATTCAGTTAAGTAGGCCTTCTTCCTGCGATCGAGCAAGATATACATGAAAATGCAAAGCGCTAGAAAAAGGATAAAAGGAAAACCGACAAATATTTGCAAGAACAAAAACTTATAAACAACAACCATATGTATCACTATGGAATAATGAACTACTGTTTTTCACGAACATGTGTGTCGAGCAGTCGTGAATTTCCAGTCAAACTGACTTGCAGGCTTATTATTTTTTCAAAAGCATGTGTGTCAAACTGACGTATATTTCCAATCAGACTGACTTGGAGGCTGAAGGGCAGCAATTAGTCTAAACCATTTCTTTTCTCATGGTTTTTCTTGAAGGATTGTTCTTAGAAACCAACCAAGGGCTTAACCCGAGAGAAGCAAAGGGGAATTCCAGAAACAAAATCTAAAGCTAATACAAACAGCACAAGACCTCTATCAATTAAACTCTTATCTTCTAACCTGTATGCAGAATTGATTTCCACATGTATAAATCGTGCGCTCTCTGGCTCAATCTAGCTCGCATCAGATCAGATAAAATTGAATATTACCTCTGTCCTGTGGAGATGGAGCAGAGTGACGAGCTGCAGGTCGGCCGTGAGTGGCAGTGGCTCACCCGACGATGCAGGCAACCATCGGCTCCATTGTGCGCGGTAGCAACAGCCTCTCCGCTCCGATTCAACTTTTCGATGCCGGGCGGAAGGAATCTCGGGTTAAGTCCTTACGCGGACGCTTCGCTCCATCCTCCACTCGACAGAAGCCCGCCACCCACCAAAACCTCCATCGCCTTCCTCTATGATTATCTGCACCATGAATTTGATCTTTTACCAGATTGCTCTGATACCACTTCTTAGTAATATACACGATTAGATCATTGCAGAAAGTAGACGGAGAAGACGACGTTTGATAACGCAGTTCGGCAAAGGCTACATCTGCGGAGCATGCTTTACGAACGCTCCTCTCCTGATACTATAATTAGAGTACCGTCGACGACAAGCCCGTCAAGATGTACAGACACATCAGATCTATAAAACGCCACGCCGATTCGGCGCCCCTGCCACGAGGACCGGACCGTCCCCGAAACTCGATCTTGTGACTAACCTGTGTTGCGTCTAGTCTATTTTAGCTACTCCCGGTGCCTTTTATATAATAGACCAGGTTATAAGTGTCCGACTCAAACACCTAACCCTACCGCATAGTCCAAGTTTAACTGTAGCCTATACACATATTCGACACTATTACAATATAATGTATCTAATAAGATTGATTTGATCCTGTAGAGGTTTATAGTTTTTTCTAAAAAATTGGTCAAACTTTGTAATGTTTGACTTTTGACTAAATTTATACGCCTTAGAAATTCTAAGGAACGGAGGGAGTATGTAAGTTAATTATTTGTAGAATCTCAATGCAAACTAGTATACTAGATCTATTTATCATTAAATATTCTAGTATCACGTGCTATGATACTACAGCCCATTCTCTCTTCATTAATTGAGGTGTCACGTAAGTTTTTTATCAACTTGGTATGCATGATACTGTTTATGATAGTACCACTAGAAACAACCGATAAATGACTGAGTAAAGTCTAACCTACTTAAATTTGCTTGTCACTGAATATTTTGCATCTGCCCATTTTTCAAAGCTGTTGGCCAGACATTGAATCAAAGAAAAGCAATACTCAGACACCACACTCCGAATGTACGTACCAAGAGAAAATCGTAGCCGAATAAATTCATGTGTGCGCATGCTGTTAGATGTAATACACCTCTACGTGTATACAGTATGTCGTAGTACTCCAACATGTATACGTGTCCAACATGTATACGTCACAGTGGGGCTATTCCACCTATATAACATGCAACACGAGACCCCAACGGGTCATCGTTTTCGCCTAGGTTAACATGGTATCAGAGCCTGCCTCTTCCACCTCCTAGCAGCCGATCTACACAAAATTTTCGTCGCCGCCGCCGGTCCCAAGACCCGTCGCCGCCTACAAACCCTGCTGCCGCCGCCGATCTTCTGATCCACCCCGCCGCCGCCAGAACAACCACAACCTACAACCTACAACCTACAGACCCGCCGCTGCAGCCCAGCCTTACGCTCCCTGCCGCCGCCCAAAACACATCACAACCAAAAACCCTAGCCGCCGATGACGACATTTTTGTCCGTCGCCACCGCTCCCAAAAAAACCCTAGCTACCGCCGCCGATCTCTAATCCGTCGCCGCCGCCTCAACAACTCGCCACCCCGATGTCGTCCTCTACATCCGCGACTCTCCTCGGCGTGGCCCTCGGATCACCTCCGTCCCAGAAGCTGACTCGGGTGAATTTTCTGTTCTAGAAGACGCTTGTTCTCCCGACCTTGCGTGGAGCTCAAGTTCCGCCTCTCCTGAACGGCACCGATGCCGCTCCACCAGAGTTTCTGGAAGAAGAAGATGCTGACAAGAAGACGATCAAGATCGCAATCCCGGCTTATGCTGCATGGATTGCTCGTGATCAAGCGGTCATGAGTTACCTTCTGAATTCGCTGTCACCGGACATCTTGGTGCATACTGTCGACCTCGAGTCCTCTGCTCAGGTTTAGCTCAAAATCAATATCTGCCTCTCGTTCCAAGGTCTCCCACATCTGTGATAAACTCAACAGTACAAAAAAGCTTGAGCTAACGGCCACGACCTATTTTGCTAAGATGAAAGGGTTTTGTTCTAAGCTTGCTGCTATGGGCAAGCCCGTCGATGATGATGAACTTGTTGGCTACATCCTCCGTGTCCTTGATGGCTGATGGGGCTCAGATCACTGTAGAGCTTCGTTGGGAAACCCCAAGAGGAAGGTATGATGAGTAAAGCAGCAAGTTTTCCCTCAGTAAGAAACTGAGGTTATCGAACCAGTAGGAGGAAGGAAACGTCACACAGGTGTTGCAAACAACGTGGAGACCTGCACAACACAAACTCAAGACTTTGCCCCAACGAATCAGTGAGGTTGTCAAGCTCACCGGTTTACTATAACAAAGGATTAACTGTATGGTGTGGAAGTTAATGGTGGTTTGCAGCAAGTAAACAGTAACAGTGGAAGATGTATCAATGGTAAAGATTGGACCGGGATCCATAGTTCACTAGAGGTGCTCTCCTTAGATAAACAACATGGCATGAAGGGTAAATAAATTACAGCAGGACAATTGACAGGAACTGAGCAAGGCATAATAATGCAATACTAGTTAGAAAGATCCTATGAGATTCGATTGGGCAATACAACAAGATACATAGACCGCCATCCAACTGCATCTATGACTAGAAGTCCACCTTTAGGTTATCATCCGAACCCCCTCCAGTATTAAGTTTCAAGCAACAGACAACTGCTTTAAGCAAAGTGTGTAAGGTAAACAGTCCACTTGCTCCATGAACAAGAGACCGCTGTTTTCTCCCTAGTGGCAACAACACATCTACAACTGAAGAGATTTCTGTCACTTCCCTTGGAAATTAGAGGTTTAAACCCACTATCGAGCATAAATACCCCCTCTTGGAGTCACTAGCAACTACTTGTCCAAGATAGCTACTAACAACGGAGAGCATGCAAGATCACAAACAACACAGACATGATAGAATCATATAGATAAAAACATAATAATCTCAATATCCATCGGATCCCCATAAACACAACATGCATGATTAAAAATAGATAAGATCTTGATCATGAACGGAGCTCAAAAGATCTATACATGAAAGCACAAGGAGGAGATACAACCATCTAGCTACTACATGGACACATAGTCCAAGGTGGAACTACTCACGCTTCATACCGGAGAAGAAGGCCTCCGGGATGATTTCCCCTCTGGCAGGGTGCCGGGAAAAACTTCAGATCCCCATGATCTAGGGACGATGGTGGCGGCGGCTACAGACAGTTTCGTGGAATATTGATCGGGTGCTTAGGGTTTCTGCATCGGGGGCTTCTTATAGGCGAAGAGGCGAGGCTGGGAGGACGCCAGGGGGCCCACACCCTGCCTAGGCGTGGGCCAGGCTTGGCCGTGCCTAGGGGGTCTAGCCTCCCTCTGGTGCCCCTCCGTCTCGTACTCTGGCTTCGTGTTCCCCACGGTAAAATATTGACTTTGGCTTTTGTCCCGTCCAATTCCGAGAATATTGATTTTCTGCCTTTCTGGAACCAAAAACAGGCAACTCACACTGTGGCAACTTGTTAATAGGTTAGTTCTAGAAAACATATAAAAACACCTCAAAATGTAGACAAAGCAAAGCAAAGTAGATACTAAATAAGCATGGAACATCAAAAATTATAGATACGTTTCTGACGTATCAAGCATCCCCAAGCTTAACTCCTGCTCGTCCTCGAGTAGGTAAGTGATAAAAGAATAATTTTTAAGGTGACATGCACCTTCACAATAAATATCAAACCATTTGCAAGCATTGAAAGCTGGGACCAAAGAACTCTAAACATGTGCATGAAAGATGGAGTTCTAACAGTAAGACAAAGCAACTATTGTTGCAATATGACAAGATACAAACAAAGATCATGAATAGCATGCATTGAAAAACGTTTATTTGTTTCACATACAAAAAACATAGCATAGTGGCAATCAGCTTGTCCCTCATATAGTAGCAAATAGATGCATAGGACACCTTCAAAGTTTATAAGAGTGACTAGATCAAATATCACAAGAACAAGCAATATCAACAATATGCATCAATCAATAAGTTTTGGGATACTGCACATAGAACTAAGAATGGCCACTATGCTCTCTCAATGGTGCCTAAAGGTAGAAGGTGGAGACTCAACATAACAGTGGAAGAAAGGACCTTCATTTAAGCAGGGATTTCAAGTTTCAAAAGGAGCTTCCAAAAATTATGGTACTTGTTAGCTTTCGGCCCTCATTGCCCCTATCATAAGCATCTTGAAGTGATTAAGGTTAAAGTGAACAAACTATGGAGTATATGCTTGACAAAGTATAAGTTGGCAATCTCAAGTCCCTTGAATATGAGGGCCATACCTCATGCTACTCAACTTCAGTCACCTGTAAGTTCTTGTCATAGTAAGTACATGCGTATCATAGAGAACCTCCAATGGGGTACCCCTTGCACATGGCACAGGAGCTTTCCCATAACCAAGATGACAAGGCAAGTAGACAATGAGCATCTCAACGATCTTTTTATTTACTATGTGCATAGCTTTTTATTGAGGATGCTTCACAGATAGCTCACTATGGTGATGCTGCAAGTTTCCACCATGATTAGGCATGGCTTAGGCTAGCGGCCCAGGCGTTTCTCTAACACAAAATACATAACTCCATGGACTTACAAGCTCCCTTTTTATTTCACACCGATGACATCCACAGACAAAAGAGCATGATATCAACTGTGTACAAAGTACAAGTGCAATGTTGAAAACGTTCCCCATGACAGCATGATTCTGCTAATTCCAACGTATAAGTCCAAGAATATACAACACAGACGACACAATGATTCAAGTTTATTAGGGGCAAAGAATATAAATTGTTCCATCAAGTTCGTGAGGCTTTAATCACTAAGTTTTCTCATAACAAAATACTTTTTAATTGGAAGATAGCTGAAAACAAGAATATACTCAGAATGGTGTGACATACCATGCATAGGAGTTTATAGTGGACACTTTGGAATAACTTGGTTTCTTGGGAGTTTGAAGCATGAGTAGAACTTACTCATACAAGTGGAGGCTAGCAAAAGACTGGGAGCAACCAACTAAGAGAGCAATCATTGCCATAATCATGCAGAGCGGCAAAACAATACTAATCAAAGCATAGAGTGGTACTACAAGTCAAGGACTAAATGACCATAGAGGCTATGGTGACTTGTTCATAGTCATAACATGGTGTGAGCTTGTGCCAAGTCAACCCAAACAAAGATCAAAGGAGAAAACCACAATACTATGCTTTTGTATGCTAAAACAACACATGATTTCTTCAAGGCACACTAAGCAATCCCAATGACTTGAAGCAAGCCATGCTACATCAATAATTACTAGGCATAAAGTCAAAACAACACCTAGCATGGCATGATAAAGTCTAAGTCACAGTCCAAGCAAGCTCCTCTTGCACTTTCAAGTAAGAACATTCTACTGCTTTCCAACACCAATCGACTTATTTGAAATAACGCAGCGAGAGCGGGAGTCCAAACTACTTTACTCAAGCAAACTAAACAAATTAAGCAAAGAAACAAAAACTAAGACGCTCCAAGAACAACACAACAGTGCATGAAACAATAAAAACGAAGTGTCTAGACAGACCTGAGATTTCTATTGATGAAGAAGGGGATGCCTTGGGCATCCCCAAGCTTTGACGCTTGTACCTCTTGGATATTTCTTGGGGGGACACCATGGTGGAATCCCCAGTCTTGAGCTTTTGTCCATGACTTTTGATTCAATAGACCCCCAAAGGAATGAAAAAAGGAGACATGTGAGATCGATGGCTCGGATCGACCGATACCTCTTCGCGAGTTGGGGCATGATCAGGATTCAAAAAATTTAGACCATATACGTACTTCCCACCAAAGCCCGTACAGGCCCGAAGCATGTTAATATGCGGGTATTCTACGGATGCAACGTTGAAATTTAAGTGTCTAACTCGAATACAACACTTGCATGTGTCCGCTGACGTGGAAACATCGTGTACGTTATTTAGGGTGTGTTATATTGGGCCCATCGACGGGCTACCCTCGTGTGCCCTCCTCTAATACGTAGGGGGTAATTCTACCCTTTGGGATGTTTAAAACTTTTTAGAGTGAGGGGTCTATGGAATCACACCTCTTTGTCCATTTTTCATCTCATTACATCATTCTCTCTCTACACCTGAAATTTTTCCTCCATACAAAACTTCACACAATCTTCATTAGCTACATTAGTGTATTCAAAAGATAATAGACCCTTGGGTTTAGTTTTAGAACAACAAGAATTTCACTAAAAACATAAGCTACTGAAGCAAATTCCTTTAAAAATCTCAATTCCCCAAAAGAGAACTCAAAAAGAAATTGATAAGAAGCAAATACAAATAATGGCAGAAAATTATCAAAAGAGACCAGCAGGTATAAACCTATTTTTTCGAAAATCTTCTGTTGCTCAAATCAAAAAGTGTTGAACTAACGAACGTTAGCTAACATACTGGGGGATTTATCCGTAAAATATCAGCCCAAATCTTACATCCCTCTCATTAGAGGTCATTCTTGGCACAAAAAGGATAAGAAGAGTTCATTACTGAAGTAATAACTTCCAAGACTCAAGGAAACTCTTGGATTATCTCCCAACAAGTACTTTTCTTTAATGCCTTTAAGTTAGGCATGATAGTTTGAGAAGGTGGTCACATAAGAAATATGAATTGAAGTAAAAGAGAGCATCAAGAAGCAAATTCAAAACACATTTAAGTCTAACCCACTTCCTATGCATAGGAATATTGTAAGAAAATAAATCAAAGAAGCACATAGAAACAAGAATGGGTAGATAAAACAAGAGCAACTTAAAAACTTTTAGCACATAGAGAGGTGTTTCAGTACCATGAAAACTTCTACAACCATATTTTCCTCTCTCATAATAAATTTTAGTAGCCTCATGAATAAACTCAACAATACAACTATCACATAAAGCATGTTTTTCATGATCTACAAACACATAATTTTTATCAAGCTCAAAAATAGTGGGATTAAAACCTTCAAACCCACTTTTAGCAATTTTATAATAAGGTAACTGATCATTCAACATAGGACCATCATCTAGAGCTTTATCATAAACATTTTCTAAGCAAAAATCCTTAGTACCATGCATTTCGAAGTTAGGCACAAATATAGGATTATCATAGATAACATGAGCATAACTATTATCACAAGTTTTACCCATAGCAGATATTTCAAAAGAATCCACATGAACATAACATTAATCCTCCTTTGGTAAACAAGGGGGACAATCAAATAATGTAAGAGGTAAAGGTTACTCTCATTAGAAGGTAGACATGGGTAGATCCATTCTTCCTCCTCTTGACCATCACTCTCCTCCTCTTTTTCATCTAATGAGCTTTCAGTTTCAGCAATTTCTTCTTACATAGGCTCCTGCAAGGCATTAGTCTCTTCCATTTGTGGAAAGCACCTATTAAAATATTCAAGAATATAGCCATTTTCTTCCTTGTAATTATCAAAGCAGAATTTAAGTATCTCATAAACCTCATATTCATAAGGTGCATCATGAGTATCTTCAAGCAAACTGGCAAGTTCAAATGCACCCTTGAAAGCAATAAATTCTTAAATTTGTTCCACGTCATAAAAGTCATAATTTCCCTTAACATAAGAAGATATGGTAACATTATCATTATACTCACACTAAAAATGAAGGTGTTTATACCTCCTAAAACAACAAGATTCATCAAAGCAATAAGTAACATTATAAGTAGAGAACACGTATCTAGCAATAGTTTTCAACTTATCAATTTGTTCCCATAAGTGTTTCCCTTTTTTGTGACAAACGGTGTTCCTTATAATAATAATTTTGTTCTTCCGTGAACCCAACTTGCCAATAAGAACTAGTTTCAAAGAAACCATCCATTGATAGAAAGCATGACCAAGCAAGGCAATAACATACCAGCAACTAGAGCAGGAACTATTTTTTTTGTGTTTTTGAATAAAGAAAGCAAACCAAACTAAACTATTTTTTTTGGAGTTTTTGATAAAAAGAGGCAAATAAAACCAAGCAAAAGAAACTAAGCAAACTAAAAACAAAGTAAAGAGAAAGGAAGTGGAGGAATCCCCTTGTGAAGACGTCCTTAGCCTCCCCGGCAACGGCGCCAGAATAAGCTTTGATGTGGCTTAGATCACTGTAGAGCTTTGTTGGGAAACCCCAAGAGGAAGGTATGATGAGTACAGCAGCAAGTTTTCCCTCAGTAAGAAACCGAGGTTATCGAACCAGTAGGAGGAAGGAAACGTCACCCAGGTGTTGCAAACAGCGTGGAGACCTGCACAACACAAACTCAAGACTTTGCCCCAACGAATCAGTGAGGTTGTCAAGCTCAACGGTTTGCTGTAACAAAGGATTAGCTATATGGTGTGGAAGATAATGGTGGTTTGCAACAAGTAAACAGTAATAGTGGAAGATGTATCAATGGTAAAGATTGGACCGGGGTCCATAGTTCACTAGAGGTTCTCTCCTTAGATAAACAACATGGCATGAAGGGTAAACAAATTACAACAGGGCAATTGACAGGAACTGAGCAAGGCATAACAGTGCAATACTAGTCAGAAAGATCCTATGAGATTCGATTGGGCAATACAACAAGATACATAGACTGCCATCCAAATGCATCTATGACTAGAAGTCCACCTTTAGGTTATCATCCGAACCCCCTCCAGTATTAAGTTGCAAGCAATAGACAACTGCTTTAAGCAAAAAGTGTAAGGTAAACAGTCCACTTGCTCCATGAATAGGAGACGATTGTTTTCTCCCTAGTGGCAACAGCACATCTATAACCGAAGATATTTCTGTCACTTCCCTTGAAAACTAGAGGCATGAACCCACTATCGAGCATAAATACCTCCTCTTGGAGTCACTAGCAACTACTTGGCCAAGATAGCTACTAACAACGGAGAGCATGCAAGATCACAAACAACACAGACATGATAGAATCATATAGACAAAACCATTAACCAAACTGACATAATAATCTCAATATCCATCGGATCCCCGCTAACACAACATGCATGATTACAAATAGATCAGATCTTGATCATGAACAGAGCTCACAAGATCTATACATAAAAGCACAAGGAGGAGATACAACCATCTAGCTACTACATGGACCCATAGTCCAAGGTGGAACTACTCACGCTTCATACCGGAGAAGAAGACCTCCGGGATGATTTCCCCTCTGGCAGGGTGCCGAGAAGAACTTCAGACCCCCCCGATCTAGGGACGATGGTGGCGGAGGCTATAGATGGTTTCGTGGAATATTGATCGGGTGCTTAAGGTTTTTGCATCAGGGGCTTCTTATAGGCGAAGAAGTGAGGCTGGGAGGCGGCGAGGGCCCACCACTGGGGCCAGGCGTGGGCAGTGCCTAGGGGTCTAGCCTCCCTCACAGTGGCCCCTCCGTCTCGTCACTGCTGACCCGTGTTCCCCGGTAAATATTGACTTTGTCTTTTGTCGTCCAATTCGAGAATATTGAGTTTACGCCTTTACGGAACCAAAAAGCAGAAGAAAAGCAGAACCTAGCACTGTGACAACTTATTAATAGGTTAGTTCCAAAAAACATATAACAACACCTCAAAGTGTAGACAAAGCAAAGCAAAGTAGATACTAAACAAGCATGGAACATCAAAAATTATAGATACATTTCCGACGTATCAATGGCTCCTACAATGATATTTTTTCTGCCGTTAATGGCAATCCTGACATGACTCTAGATGAGCTCTTTGATCAGATCAACGCCCATGATGTGCGCCAAGCCTACCTACAAGACTCGGGTGACTCGTTCACCCTTCATGCCAACCTTGCTCGCAGTAGCCGTGATTATCGAGGAGGTAACGACTATAGCCGTGTTGATGATGACTGTGACCACCGTCGTGATGATGGTGGTCGCCGAGATGATGCTAGACACCATGATGACTGGCGCCATGATACGTCAGAAACGTATCTATAATTTTTGATGTTCCATGCTTGTTTAGTATCTACTTTGCTTTGCTTTTTCTACACTTTGAGGTGTTTTTATATGTTTTCTGGAACTAACCTATTAACAAGTTGTCATAGTGCCAATTGCCTGCTTTCTTCTGTTTTTGGTTCTAGAAAGGCAAAAAATCAATATTCTCGGAATTGGACGGGACAAAAGCCAAAGTCAATATTTTATCGTGGGCAACACAAAGCCAGAATACGATATGGAGGAGGGCCACTAGGGGGACACACCCCTGGCCGCGTGGCCTAGGGCTGGGCGCGCCTAGGGGTGCATCCGCCCTGGCGACCCCCTGCCTCCCCTCTTCGCCTATAAAGTCCTCCCGATGCAAAAACCCTAAGTACCCGATCAATATTCCACAGTCTGTTGTCAGCCACCACCGTCCCTAGATCGGGGATCAAGTTCTTCCGACACCTCACGGAGGGGAGATCATCTGGAGGCCTTCTTCATCATCATGCCAGACCTCGCGTGAAGCGTTCACCTTGGACTACGGGTCCATGTAGTAGCTAGATGGTTGTATCTCCTCCTTTGTGCTTTCATGTATAGATATTGTGAGCTCCATTCATGATCAAGATCTAATCTATTTGTAATCATGCATGTTTTGTTTGTGGGGATCCGATGAATATTGAGATTACTATGTCAGATTGATTAATGGTTTTTTCTATTTGATTCTATCATGTCTGTGTTGTTTGTGATCTTGCATGCTCTCAGTTGTTAGTAGCTATCTTGGCCGAGTAGTTGCTAGTGACTCCAAGAGGAGGTATTTATGCTCGATAGTGGGTTCATGCCTCTATTCAAAGTGATGATAATCTCTTGATGGTAGATGATGTTGTTGCCACTAGGGAGAAAACAGGGGTCTTTATTCATGGAATAAGTGGATTGTTTACCTTTGCACTTTGCTTAAAGTAGTCTTGCAACTTCTTCTTTGGAGGGTTCGGATGATAACCTGAAGGCTTGGATCTAGCCATAGATGGAGTTGGATGGCCGGTCTGTGTATCTTCAGTATTGCCCAATCAAATCTCATAGGATCTTTTGTCTAATGTACATTATTATACTGCTTCGGTTCTACTGTCATGCCACTGTTGTAATTGTTTACCCTTCATGCCATATGGATTGAGAGAACCTCTAGTGAACTGGACCCCGGTCCAATCTTTCCATTGATACATATTCATTGTTGCATTTTTACTTGTACTTGCGCACCGTACCTTCCACTCCACTTTAATGCTTTGTTACAGCAACTTGGTACCATTGAGTTAACGGCATTGGTGGAGGCAAGTCTTGAGTTTGTGTGTTGATGCAGGTTGTGCAGTTTGGAGTTACTTGTGTTACTTCCTTCCACCCTCTTGGTTCGATAACGGTTTCTTTGTGAGACTGACTTGCTCTTGTCTTTTGATCACACCTTGGGGTTAGCGAACTGTGGTTCGGCCCGAGCCTCAGGCGGTGATGATGCGACAGCCGTCTTGATCCTCCGCCCCAGCCATACGTGATGATGATAAATGCGCGCCGATATGATGATGCTCCCCGTCGTCATGATGATCCCAGGCATGATGGTGGCGCCCCTATGCATCACCGTGATGATGGTGACTGATGAACAACAAGTATAGGGGATCACAACAGTCTTCGATGGTAGTATTATCCAATTTATTGATTCGACACAAGGGGAGCCAAAGAATACTTGCAAGCCTTAACAACTGAGTTGTCAATTCAGCTGCACCTGGAAATAGTTCTTGTTCACAGAAGTTTATCAGTAGCAACAGTTTTGTAGTAGCAACAGCAAAGCAACACCAGCAACAAAACAAGAGCAATAGTAATAGTAGTAGCAAACAGTAGGATATGAGCGCGATAGGCATAGGGATGGATGGCGGGCGTTGCATGGACGGGACTAAACATGTAACTTCAAGATCTAGGTCAATTGCAGATAAATAAGATAAAGCATCAAAGTACTAAACAATCATAGGCATGTGCTCCATATATAGTCATGCGTGCTCGCAATGAGAACTTGCACAACATCTTTTTTTCCACTAGCGCGTTGCAGCGGGGCCTCAAGAGAACTACTGGCAATTAAGGTGCTCCTTTTAATAGAGCACTGGAGCAAAGCATTAACACTTCGTGAACACATGTAATCCTCACATCAAAGCCATCCCTCAAAGTTGTCCCAATTTACATCGCCGGGGCCTTTGGATCCAGACAATGATATGTGTACACAACTTGCAGATAAGATCACAACCAATACTATCATAATGAATCAATAATAAGTTCAGATCTGAGATCATGGCACTAGGGCCCTAGTGACAAGCATTAAGCACAACAAGTTGCAACAAAGTCAAATAGCACCACCATGCCCTAACAATCTTATTCGATTACATGATAGAACTCATCCAATCCGTACCATCCCCATAGCCTACAGCGAGGGATTACTCACTCATGGATGAGGGAAACATGGATGGTTGATGGAGAGGCATTGTTGTTGATGATGGCGATGATCCTCTCCAAATTTCCTGTCCCGGCAGGGTGCCAGAATGGAGTTTCTGGTTCCGAATCGTGGTTTCTGGTGGTGGCGGTGCAGCGGAACTCTTTCTGGAAAAATGTCGAATCCCCACCGTGTTTTTAGGTCAGAAGGCAACTTATAGGCGAAGAGGGAGGCCGAGGGTGCTGGCGACAAGCCCCTCCAAAGTGCCAGCTGGCACGCTGGGTTGGGGTGGGCCCCTAGGGACCCACTCCGTCTCATATGATGGCTCTGTGAGGCTTTTGGTGAAATAGGATTTTTGGCATATATTCCGGGTTTTTTCTTGATAGTTGATTTTCTGCACAAAAACTAGACACCAAGGTAATTCTGCTGAAAACATCGTCAGTCCGTATTAGTTGTATCCAAATCACATAAGTTTAGAGGAGAAACAATAGAAAAAGTGTTCGGGAAAGTAGATATGTTTTAGATGTATCAACTCCCCCAATCTTAGCTTATTGCTTGTCCTCAAGCAATTCCGTTGAAAACTGAGTGCGATAAAAGAACTTTTCACGAACACATGTGCTTCATATGATGTAAATATTCTCAGAACAGGAGTGGATACTTAGACAATTCATAATAAGGAGTATGTGACTAAGTCTACTCAATAGTCATTGCAAGCTATGAAGAGATTCCAACTCAATAATAATAAGTAGCATGAAACATAAACATAAGCAACATTGCAATGCTCATAATAAGATATGATAGAGTGGTATCTCGCTTGCCTTTGTTTGTAGAGCACAAAATAAATGCCAAGGCACCTCTGATTTTCAAGTGAAGACTAGAAGTAAAGATATCGGAGATACAAGCATCAAAGTCATGACATAATTAACCAAGTTTTGAGACAAGCACATTAAACTAAGAATGACAACTATGCTCTCAAGAAGGTGATCATAGAATAAGTGGTGACTCAACAAGGGAGTGAAAAGGTTTTGAAAAGTTTGAAAGGCTTCCAAATGCTGAAAGTAAGGTATTCGTTAGCTTTGAGCTCTCATTGCCCCTATCATAGGCATCTTTAGATGGTTAAAGGTGAAAGTGAGGTCCAATATGAGTTATATGCTTGACAGACCATACACTAGAAATATCATGTCCCTTGAATACGAGGGCCTATCCTCATGCTACTCAACTTTAGTTACCTATAAGTTCTTGTCATAGTAAATACATGTGTATCATAGATAACTGCCAACGGGGTACCCCTTGCACATGATACAGGAGCTATCCCATAATCAAAATGACAAGCAAGCAGACAATGAGCATCTCAGAGATCTTTTTATTTGCTATTTGCATAGGTTTTTATTGAGGATGCTTCACAGATTGGTCATTATGGTTATGCTACAAGTTTCCACCATGATTAGGCATGGATTAGGCTAGCGGCCCAGGCGTTTCTCTAACACATATATATAACTCCATGAACTTACAAGCTCCCCTTTTATTTCACACCGACGACATCCGGAAACAAAAGAGCATGATATCAACTGGATATGTATCCATAAGCGTTCAAAGCGTTCCCCGTGACAGCATGGTTCTGCTAACTCCCAGCCTATAATTTGCAAGCATATAACTTTCATGGACAGTCACAATGGTTCTGGTTTATTAAGTGCAAGAAATAAAGTGTGCCATCAAGTTCGTGAGTGTTTTACTAACTAACTTTCTCAAAACAGTCAAACATTTTATTTGGAAGAAAACAAGGCATAATGAATATGCACTGAATAACAAATGATGCTAATAGGTAGGTATGGTGGACACTGTTGTCAATATTGGTTTTCGGGAGTTGGATGCACAAGTAGAGCTCATACTCAGTGCAAGTGAAGGCTAGCAATAGAGAGGGAGCGACAAACGAGAGAGCAATAATTGTTATAATCATGCTTGCAACAAAACAAGACTAATTATGGCATGGAAGTGATACAAGAACTCTGAGGCAAAATAAATCATCGAGGCTTACTGACTATTGTTTAGTCATATGCATGCGTGAGCATGTGCCAAGTCGATTCACTTGAACATTTAGAGGAGGATACCACAATATCATACCAAGTTATGAATAGAACACTACAAGCAAACTTTCAGATGACATGCTACAAACTATTAGCAAGCTGGAGCTAATCATAAGAGAGCAAGAACTACTAAGCATCCATAAATAACATACACCTTACATGAACAGACTAAGCATGCTCACAGTGATGAGTATATGTACAAAAATGAAAACAAATAGAGTTCGTTACCAGCCTCTTACCACACCTCAAGTTGTCTTAATCTTCATTATTGCCCTTCACTTGTGTGGCTTGAATAATAACATGAAACCAAACTCCACTGAGGACTGCTGAACCCTGCAAAGAACTTCACAAAACCAAAGAAGAACAACAAATATTTTTGGTGTTTTCGATTTTTTAAAGCAAGCACACAAAGCAAAATCTTTTTGGATTTTTCTTTAAGGCAAACCAAAGCTCAAAAGCAAAGAAACAAACCAAGAGAAACAACGAAAATATTTTTGGTATTTTTGTGTTTTGAGAAAGCAGAAACAAAAACCAAAAGTAAAGTGAAACATGGATGTACAAAGAACCGACGAAACATGATATATAGATGAGTGTGATGTCGGTATACCTCCCCCAAGCTTAGGCTTTTGGCCTAAGTGGGGCTCAATAGCGCGTTTAGTAACCCCAAGCTGGTGGGCCATCATAGGAATGATCATAATCAGGCCCTCGCGATGAAGAAGAAGATGCGTCCCAATCATGGGAGGGATGCTGGTATGAAGACTCTCCCATGTTGGAGGGTTGAACCGAATCATCTTCGGCATCCTCTCCAACATTCTCCTCTTGCTGGGAGAGCTCCGCCACATATGTGTCAAACTCCTCCTCCGTGAGCGGCCATCCTTGCCTGTTATCAAAATTAAACAAAGCAGGTGCAGGCAAATAGACCACTTTCTCAGTCCTACCCCCTCTCCAACCACGCTTGACAAAGGATAACTCAAATGGTAAACTTCTCACAGTAGCCCAAGAAGCGACAAAATTATGCTGAACCATGGAATAAAGATCTAGTCTCTCTATGGGGAACCGATAATCTGAATGGTGAGGCTCTAAACCATGTAAAGCTAGCAACCTATAGGCAATGAGATCTCCACAAATTCCACCCTTCTCGCGGTTGGTGGTAAGACGGTAAGCTATCAAAGCACCCAAGTTATAAGTTCTATCCCTATTCAAAGCCGCTGAGATAAAATCTAGATCAAAAGAAGATAACTTTCTACCAAGAACACACTTGGTAACGAAATAGGCAAAATATCTAATGGATGGGAACTGAATGTTCCAAATTTTACCACTTTACTTTGAGAAGTTAAAACCTTGGCAAATTTCAGCATATAAATCCATAAGTGACTTAGGCCTCTCCTTGATCTTCTCACAAGATCCCCAATGGGGCACTCTAATAGCTGCACAGAAATCAGCAAAAGGCAGGTCGATAGCTATATTGTAGATTTTATAATGGACCATGGGATTAGACGAGGACCAAGTAAACCGGAAGTCATACACCACAGCCATGGTTAGCTTGATATACTGATATGGTTCTTCAACAAAGTGTTCCAACCCTACATTAGTGATCATAGTTTGGAAATCCTGGAAGATTCCTGTGGCTCTCATAAATTCAGGGCATGGATATATGGAAGGGAAGACTCCTTCCTCAAGATGGACTTTCATTGGCTCAGGTACCATCAAATCATATTGATTCAGTGGGTATGCACTCATCTTCCTTTCTGAAATTTTTAGACAAAAATCAAACCAAGTGATTTCCAAGTTGATAGATGACGAGGAACTACTATAGGAACTTGCTAGAGGGCCAAACATGCATAAAAATAAATCTCTAAGCATAGAACAAGCATCCAAGCTCACACAACCTGGCACCTATAGCAGCAAAATACTCAAGATACAATCTACCAATCACAAATCTAATTGGACAAGCGGAGGAGGCACATACCAAGGAGCAATCCCTCCAAAAATCAGCAGCAAAGATGGGCTGAGCAAGGAGATCGAAAATCGGGAGCAAGAATAGTAGGAACTCAAGCTTGAGAAATTTTTCCGGTGTTTTCGGGAGAGAGAAAGAAGTGGCTGGGAGGAGGCAACGTGGAGGGCCACAGGTGGGTCCCACCCAGGCCAGGCGCGCCCTGGGGGCTGGCCGCGCCACCAGGGGGTGTTATGTCCTAGTGGGTCCCCCTGGGCCAATCCAGGTGTCCCTCTGCCCCTTTTTCGAGGAAAAATTTAATATGAATTTTCTGGAATTTTCGGGAAACTTTATTTTTGGCCAATTTTCAGGGTATGAAAATTGATTTTCTCACAGAAAAGATTTTTTTAGAAGAAGCAAAAGGCAAACAAAAACCAAAACTACAGAAGTTCTAAGACACTCTAACAAGCAAACAACTAGCAAAACTAAAGCTAACAAGAGAAAGAGCAAAGACTAGGACGGTGAAGAATAAAAGTGAGCAAATTTAACCACTGTGAAAGCATTGTTTTGTTCGTTAAAATCCTTTTGTTAACAAGGTTGATCAAGTCTTGTTACCAAAACAATCTTATATGAAACAAAACTTTGCATTCCACAAAGTGATTCTGTTACCTCAAACTTGATGGCAATAGTCCCAATCATAATAGTTTCAAAACTTTCTTGTGGAATGGAACAATATATTTCCCGAACTTTGATGCTCGCAATATTTTCAATGGAATTCAGGCAATAGCTCTTATCAATCTTCTTGGGGAAATAGACAGTATGCACTTTGTCATTAATATTAAATGTTAACTTTCCTTGATTACAATTGATGACAACACCTGTAGTATTAAGAGAGGGTCTCCCAAGACTAATAGACATATTATCATCTGCAGGCATCTCAAGCACAACAAAATCAGTTAAAACCAAGAAATTATGAGCCACTTAGAACATCCTCACATATACCAACAGGAATAGTAGTTGACTTATCAGCCATTTGCAAAGATATATCAGTTGGTATCAACTTTTCTAGCCAGAGTCTCTTGTAGAGAGAAAAAGGCATAACACTAACTCCAGCTCCCAAATCACATAAAGCAGTTCTAACATAATTATTCTTAATGGAGCAAGGAATAGTTGGTATACCTGGATCACCAAGTTTCTTTGGAACCTTACCATTGAAGGAATAATTAGCAAGCAGGGTAGAAATTTCCTCATTAGGAATCTTCCTTTTATTAGAGACAATATCCTTCATATACTTTGAATAAGGAGGCAACTTAATAGCATCAATCAAAGGAATTTTCAAAAATAAAGGTTTCATCCACTCACAAAACTTGTTGTAGTGTTCTTCCTCCTTTGACTTGTGTTTCTTATTGGGAAAAGGCATAGGTTTCTGCACCCAAGGTTCTCTCTCACTACCATGTTTATTAGCAATAAAATCTTCCTTAGTGCACCTAGTGTTCTTAGTGTGCTTCTCAGGTTATTCCTCAACTTCCTCCTTGTCAAGAGCATCATTTTTATCACCACTTTCAGTTTCAGCATCAGAGATAGATATACTATTAGGATCTATAGCAGGTTCAGAGGGTTCCTCAACTATTTTGTGTTTCTTTTTCTTTATCTTACGAGGACTACCACTACTTTCACCTTGTTGAGAATCCCGCTCAATTCTTTTACGGTGTCCTTCAGGATATAAAGGATCTTGAGTGTCCATACCACTCCTAGTTCTAATTCCATAAGCATGTTTATATCCTGAGGCATTAACTAGCATATCCTTTTGTACCTTAGCAAGTTGATAAATTTGAGTTTGAACCATTTGAAAGTGTTTACAAAAGCATTTTAATATCATTAGCATTTCTTTCCATAATATCTTTCAACTCATTTATGGCTGTAGAGTTTTCCAATAAATGATTCTGAAATTGTTTATTAAAATTACCTTGTTTAACAATAAAAGTGTCAAGTTCCTCTAAGCATTGAATAGGAGGTTTACCATAGGGAATATCACCTTCATCAAAGTGGAGAGAGTGTACCTCAATAGTGGATGAGTGGGGAATTGGCTTACATAGTATAGGAGGTAGATTCTTCACATCTTCAACTCTTATATCTTTCTCCTTAAGACATTTCTTAGCTTCTTTCATCACTTCATCATTTAATGCAATCACTCCCCTCTTCTTTGGTATTGGTGTTGGAACTGGTTCCGGCACAACTGGTTCAAGAGTAATAGGCTCAGGTGTATTTAGCTCAGTTGAAGTCCAATCATCATAATTCTTGCTTATTTTAGCCATTAATTCTTCAGCATCTATAGGAGTTCTTTTCCTGAAAACACAATCAGCAAAACTATCTAGGTATGTCCTAGAATCATCAGTTAGTCCATTATAATAAATATCAATAAGCTCATTTTAGGCAATGGACATCCAGGATGTGCATGAATCAAGGCATAGAACCTTGTCCATGACTCAGGCAATTTCTCTTCTTCTCCCTGTTTAAAATCAAAAAGTCTCTACAAAGCAGCATGTCTAGCACTGGTAGGAAAATATTTTTGAAAGAAAGAAGCAATCAAGCAATCAGGGCTATCAATGGATCCATGAGGTAGTCTATTAAACCAAGCCTTAGCTTCTCCTTTTAGTGAAAAGGGAAGATCTTCGTAACAAATTACTTGCGCATCTTAAAATCATCAGAGAATAAGGCACTCAATAGTGTAAAGCTCATTCATATGTGCCACAACACTCTCACTCTCAGTCCCACAAAAAGGTTCTTTCTCAACAATATCGAAATAGGATAAATCAAGAGATAAATCATAATCTTCATCTTTAATATCTATGGGAGAGGTGGCAAACTTAGGATCAGAAGACAGTTTAGGAATAATGGTACGTCTCTCAAGGAGGCTTCTAATAGCACTAGCACCATGTGTGTTTTGGTACTCTTCAATAAAATCATCAGTCATTTCAATGTAACCATCACTAATATCATATCTCTCTCTAGACTCAGGTGAGCTAACAGGTGTAACAGTGTCTTCACTAGGAGTTTCAGTGTTTCCCAAAATAGTTTTAGCAATAGTAGCATCTAGGAAAGGACCTAATGAACCACTCACATCAAGCACAGTAGAAGTAACATCATGAGTATCAGAAGCAGTTTTAGATTTAGCAGTAGTAGCAGTTTGTGTAGCATGTGTATGTGGTGGTGGTGTAACAAGCTTACTTATAACATACGGTGAATCAAGAGCAGCAGAGGTGTTTAGGACTGTACCTCTTCTTGTAGTGGATGGTAAGATAGGAAACTTTCCATCACGAGACTTCCCCATGATGAAAGGAATGGCAGTGAACAATAATAGATCCAAGTGAACTTACAAATAAAGCTATGCTCCCCGGCAATGGCGCCAAAAAATAGTCTTGACGACCCACAAGTATAGGGGATCGCAATAGACTTCGAGGGTAGTATTACCCAATTTATTGATTCGACACAAGGGGAGCCAAAGAATACTTGCAAGCCTTAACAACTGAGTTGTAAATTTAGCTGCACCTGGAAATAGTTCTTGCTCACAAAAGTTTATCAATAGCAACAGTTTGGTAGTAGCAATAGCAAAGCAATAGCAGCAGCAAAACAAGAGCAATAGTAATAGTGGTAGCAAACAGTAGGATATGAGCGCGGTAGGCATAAGGATGGATGGACGGGCGTTGCATGGATGAGACTAAACATGTATCTTCAAGATCTAGGGCAATTACAGATAAATAAGATAAAGCATCCAAGTACTAAACAATCACAGGCATGTGCTCCATATATAGTCATGCGTGCTTGATGACCCACAAGTATAGGGGGTGTATCATAGTACTTTCGATAAATAGGAGTGTCGATCCGAACAAGGAGCAGAAGGTGCTGAACAGTGGTATGGAGCAGGAAATCCCTGTGAATACTTAGCAAACGGATTTTTATTGGTTTTCTGACAAGGCAACAAAACAAAGAGCAAGTAACAAAGGTAACGAAAGCAAGTGGCCCAATCCTTTCTTAGCAAAGGACAAGCCGGTGGAAATACTTATAAGGACCAAACGTTCTCGAGGACACATGGGAATTCTGTCAAGTGCTTTCGCTTCAAATAGCTGAGTACTCTTCTTTGGTGTTTGTAAGTGTTGTGTGGGTGAACCTGTGCTAATGTACTGACCTTACTTGTACGAATACATACTTGTGATTAAACCCCCTGCGAACATCCGTGACTACAGGAAAGTAATTAAGATGTAAATCTAACCACAGCCTTAAACTCTGAGATCCTGCGCTCCCTTGTGCAAAGGTGTCCTAATGGGGGTTCAGGTTTCTGTCCCTCCGACAACCCCACAATTCGTAGCCAAATACACAATGCATCCCCCTAGTCCCATAAATGGTGAAGTGTCATGTAGTCTATGTTCACATGACACCACTAGAAGAATAACACCACAACTTAAATACTAAACCATTGAATAATAACTCAACACAGATTCACTACTAACATCATGACTTCTCCCATGTCCTCAAGAACACAACGAACTACTCACAAGACATCATATGGATCAAGATCAAAGATGATATGGTAATGTATAACAATCTGAACATAAACAATAATCCAATGGTTCCACTCACAAGCATCAACTACAATAGTAATTAACACCGGGATAGTTTCCCCTAAGAACTAAAGCAATATCCAACACAATTGATACAGCGGGATGGAGTGGTGATGATGGTGTTGGTGGAGATGATGGTGTGGATGATGATGATCCCGATGAAGCCTAGCTTGATGATGGTGTTGATGGCGACGGTCTACCCTCTCCGGAAGGAATTCCCCGGGCAGAATTTGTCTGCCGGAGAGATCTTTCTCTCTTGGTGTTTTCCACCCCAAGAGGCGGCGGAAATCTATCTGTGGTCGCTCCTCGAGGCTTAGGGTTCCGTAGGGAAGATATAGGCGAAGGGGCAGAGTCGGAGGCCGGGCAGGTGGGCCACACCTGCCCTAGGCGCGACCCTGTGTGGGCCCGCGCCTAGGGGGTGTGGGCCCCGTGCGGCCCCTCTTCGCTCCTCCTTCTGGTTTCCCTCGTCTTATGGTAAAATAATATATTTCCATATTTTTCTGGTATTTTTCTGATCTTCGTGAAATTGCACCGAAAAGCCTTATTTCCCATCATAATCCAGACACTGGGAGTCCATCCTCCAAGAATCATCCAACATGCATAAACAGATGAAAATCCATAAGTAATACCTCATAATAAGACATATATCAATGAATAGAGGTAAATTATGATATAGAATGGTGATGCAAATTGGGCGTATCAACTCCCCCAAGCTTAGACTTCGCTTGTCTCCAAGCGAAAACTAAGCTCAGTAAACATGTCCACAGGTTTATGGAGTGAAGTGTCAATAAAATAATACGAACAAGAAGCATCACACTTACCATTGCACAACTCATAGAAGAAAGCAACTCACCATTATATAACTTAGCTTGCAACCAAGTACAACAGTCACAATAGAGATGCATAAAGATAAATCATAATTGGAATTGGCAAACTTGTTCTTGGTCAGTGAACACCTAGCAAACAGTTTCACAAAAAGGTTTTTCACAAGTGAAGGCTTTCAAACTAATACTCAATAGATAAGAGTTTTGTGCAAACAAGGAAGATAAAGAACATGATTGAATAAATCACCATATGAATGCTTGAAACACAACAACTCAAATGCTTGCTGGAGATAGAGAGGAAGTAGGTTTACCGACTCAACTTGGAAGTGGGAGAAAGGTCATTTCATAGAGGGAAGCGGGGATTACAAGTCATAAAGAGCTTCCAAAAGATTATGGTACTTACTAGCTTTGATCCCTCATTGCCCCTATCATAAGCATCTTGAGATGATTAAGGTTAAAGTGAACAAAGATGGAGTATATGCTTGAAGAAATATAAGTTGGCAATCTCATGTACCTTGAATATGAGGGCCACTCCTTATGCTACTCAACTTTGGTCACAGGTAAGTTCTTGTCATTGTAAGTATTTGCATATCATTGAGAACCGCCAACGGGGTACCCCTTGCACATGGTACAGGAGCTTTCCCATAACCAAAATGACAAGGCAAGCAGACAATGAGCATCTCAGCGATCTTTTTATTTACTATGTGCATAGCTTTTTATTGAGGATGCTTCATAGATGACTCACTATGGTGATACTGCAAGTTTCCACCATGATTAGGCATGGATTAGGCTAGCGGCCCAGGCGTTTCTCTAACACAGAATACAGACTCCATGGACTTACAAGTTCCCTCTTTATTTCACACCATTGACATCCATGGACAAAAGAGCACGATATCAACTGTGTATAGAGTATAAGTGCAATATTGAAAACGTTCCCTGTGTCAGCACGGTTCTGCTAATTCCAACATATAGATGCAAGCATATACAACTTCGATGTTCACAATGGTTCAAGTCTATTAGGGGCAGGAAATAAGGTGTGCCATCAAGTTCGTGAGAGCTTTACTAACTAGTTTTCACATAACAAAATACTTTTTAATTCGGAAGATAGATGAAGCTTGAGAATTTGCTTGGAATAGCAAAAGCTACTAGGTATATATGGTGGACATAAGTGGCGAAAGTTTTGGTTCAAAGGGATTTGGAAACATGAGAAGTATTCCTTCTCAAAACATGTTTTTGGCTAGCAAGGCTAGGTAGCAAGCAAGAGAGTTGAAAGAAACAAGCAAACATACAAGTAATAAAGCCAAACATGCAATCTTCCTTGAAGACACAAAAGATCTTAAATAAAGAATACTAAGCTTATAAGCCAACAAGAAAGAAAACAAATGATACCAAATACCTGTAAGCTTTTTTTTCTCTTTTTCTTTCAAACCTCAAAAATTGTTCCTACTGACCAAAACTCAGTTTGCCAAAACCAATTTAAATCCACTTGATGCTCCCAAAGTGCTTCCAATACTGATCAACAAGATCCATCATATAACAGAGATTGCAAACTAAAATAAGAAGTGCAAAAAGTAAAAGATGAGACTTCTCATTAATATTCAATAAAGGCACTCACACCAAGGGATACATAGATAATCAAATAAAGGAGAGATACTTCCACATGCAAACCAAAATATAACATAACTTCTCTACCACAGATATGAATCCACTAAAAAGGTAAAAGATAAAATATAATGGCGGTGATACCGCGGCACTCCCCCAAGCTTGGAACAAGCCAAGGGGATGCCAAACTTGATGACGAATTACTCCTTCAGTGGTGGTGGTGTTGCTCCCTTGTTTAGAATAAGAAAACCCTCCAGCATCTTACGAAGATTGTTGTTCTCCTCTTGAAGTTCATCCACCTTTATCCTCAAAGCATGGTATCTTTCACAAAACTCATCAGTGGTTTGAAGGGCTTCCGCTGCCTCGGGGCAGTATCTGAAGTCTGGACCAAAGGCTACGATTCCCTGCATGTGACGAGAAAAATAATCCATAGTGTTAATCGCTCCTACAAAAGTAGGTTTCCTTCCCCATGTCCTGCGGTGGTTTGTTCTTCCAACTTTATCTCCACGGGCTTCTTGCCTTTGTTGTTGGCGGAGGCCATGGTGCTCTAAACTTGAAAAGGTTTCCTGACAGAAACAGATCAAAACGAAAACACAACAAGAACACGATGCATAAAACTCGGGTAACCCGGGAGGGTTATATATTATGAAGTTTCAAGGCATAAGGAAGGTACTAACATGGAAACAAGGCGGAGACAGAGTTCGAGGGTGGAACACCCCCTCTAGGCACGTCCAGGCTAGGCCCGCGTCTGGGGTGGGTTTGTCCACCCCGGACTCCGGTTCCCCCCTCTGTTCTGTCTCGTAGTCTTCCTTATGTCTTAAAAAATCAAAAATATAAAAAGATTGGACTTTCACGAACCTTCTGTTTTCACCACTTTTACCTATTCAAAGACGAACTCTGCAGATTCCTTTTCTCCTTCTCCTAATAATTTCCTTCATACAAAACCTTTGCACAAACTCAATGACAACATTAGTGTAAGCAAAAACAATAAAACTTTGGTACACACTTCAACTGAAAACCCATCAAAACAAAAGCTTCTGTAAGAGGCAAATGCAAATGATGGCAGGAATCTGTCAAAATAGACCAGCAGGTAAAGATTGAATTTTTCGAGAACCTTCTGTTGCTCAAATCAAAAAGTGCAGAACTAATGACAGTTGGGTAACAACCTGGAGAACAAGCTCAGAAAAATTCAGCTCCATCCGAAGTACTGAGCTCCCTCACCGAGTTTTACAATACAACACAAAAATCTATCCCGGGACAACCACTTTTCACAACTCCTCTACTTCACAAAAGTAGTTGAACTTGACACAAAAACCAAAATAAAAAGGATAAGGAGCGGTTATTACTGAGGTAATAACTTCCAAGACTCGACAAAACTCTTGGGTTATCTCGCAATAAGTAATTTTCTTTAATGCCTTTAAGTTAGGCTTGAAACTTTCAAGGATGCTCACAAAGGAGATAAATATTTGAAGTGAATGAGAGCATCAAGAAGAAAATAACCAACACATTTGAGTCTAACCCACTTCCTATGCATGGTAGTATCATGAGAAAACGAATTGTTGAAACAAAAATCCAATAGCATAGGAAGACAAAGCAGATGCTTCAAAGCTTTTAGCATAAAACGGGGAAACTTAACATCATTGAGATGCATAAAACCATGTTTCCCTCTCTCATAATAAATTTTAGTAGCACTCTGAATAAAGTTGACAATATAACTATCAATGGAAACAACTTTATCATCAGAATAAGCATACTTACAGTCATCAAAAAGAGGTCCAAGGTCATGGACTGGATCAATAGAAGCAAGTTGTTCCATCCTGAAATCTTTAGTAGGCAGGCTATTTTCATAAGGAGCTTTAGCAAATTTGGAAAAGTTAAACTCATAAGAATTTCCATCAAACTTAGTTAAAACTTTTTCCTTCTTACAGTCAATAATAGCTCCACAAGTGTTCAAGAAAGGTCTACCAAAAATGATAGGACAAGTTTTGCTAGCTGCTGAATTAAGCACTAGAAAATTAGCAGGATATTTAATCTTACCACAAAGAACCTCCACATCTCTTACAATACCAATGGGGTAAATGGTTTCCTTATTATCAAGGTGGATAACCACATCAATGTCCTCAAGCTCACAAGGACCAATCTCATGCATAATTTCCCTGTAAATCTCATAAAGAATAGCACTAGAACTAGCACCAATATCACATAAACCATAATATCTATGATCACCAATTTTAACAGAAAACACAGGAACACTAGCTTTTCTAGACTTACTAGGATGAGAAATAATATTAGAAGCGTCTTCACAGAAGACAATATGCTCATCCTCTATATTTCTAGTGTCAGGGTCTTTCACAATAGCTACCACAAGTCAACATTCAATTGCTTACCAGGCTCCACTGTTTTCATTGTACCTTTGTTATTTGCACTAATAATCATAGAATACTCCTTTAACTTAGCCGGGAAAGGCATTTTCTCAACACGAGGTTCAGGCACAATATGATTAGTAGTACAAACTTGAGTACTTCTAACAGGAACATGGCTAACAACATCTTTATAAGGAGCATGGTACTTATTCCACTTCTTCATGGGAATTTCTATGTAAGAGGCAAAGGCTTTAAAACAGTTGGCAATACTTTGGAAATCAAGACCAAACTCATTGATAATTTCACGGAAGTCATCAGTTCCCCTAAAAGATTTAATGCATTCATAATCATAGTTTATACCTGACTTTCTCCCTTTGTCATTCTCCCAAGCCTTAGTGTTATCTTGAATACGGTCTAAGAGATCCCATTTAGATTCTTCCTTCATACGTGTGAATGATCCAGCACAAGAAGCATCTAGTAAATCTTTATCATGAAGAGAAAGTCTAGCATAAAAGTTATTGAGAATAATATTGTTAGGGATTTCATGAATAGGACATTTAAGCATTAGTAACTTCAATCTCCCCCAAGCTTGAGCTGTACTCTCTCCCTCAAGAGGCAAAAGGTATATATAAGATTTCTATCCTTATGAACTTCACTGGGAGGATAAAATTTAGAGTAAAAGAGAAATGCCATCTCCTCCCATTCCATGGATTGTCCATTCTTTAGCAGCTTATACCATTATTCAGCTCTCCCTTTCAAGGATATGGAGAGTAAATTCTTCACCTGTTCAGTTGTGATACCAGTTCCACTCTTCAATAGCGCTTCACTCCCTGGCAACGGCGCCAGAAAATATTCTTGATGACCCACAAGTATAGGGGGTGTATCGTAGTACTTTCGATAAATAGGAGTGTCGATCCCAACGAGGAGCAGAAGGTGCTGAATAGTGGTATGGAGCAGGAAATCCCTGTGAATACTTAGCAAACGGATTTTTAGTGGTTTTCTAACAAGGATCCAAAACAAAGAGCAAGTAACAAAGGTAACAAACAAACGGAGCAAGTGGCCCAATCCTTTATTAGCAAAGGACAAGCCGGTGGAAATACTTATAAGGACCAAACGTTCTCGAGGACACATGGGAATTCTGTCAAGTGCTTTCGCTTCAAATAGCTGAGTACTCTATTTGGTGTTTGTAAGTGTTGTGTGGGTAAACCTGTGCTAATGTACTGACCTTACTTGGACTAATACATACTTTTGATTAAACCCCCTGCAAACATCTGTAACTACAGGAAAGTAATTAAGATATAAATCTAACCATTAACGGGGGTTCCGGTTTCTATCACTCCGGCAACCCCACAATTAGTAGCCAAATACACAATGCATCCCCCTAGGCCCATAAATGGTGAAGTGTCATGTAGTCGACGTTCACATGACACCACTAGAAGAATAACACCACAACTTAAATACTAAACCATTGAATAATAACTCAACACAGATTCACTACTAACATCATGACTTCTCCCATGTCCTCAAGAACACAACGAACTACTCACAAGACATCATATGGATCAAGATCAAAGATGATATGGTAATGGATAACAATCTGAACATAAATAATAATCCAATGGTTCCACTCACAAGCATCAACTACAATGGTAATTAACACCGGGAAAGTTTCCCCTAAGAACTAAAGCAATATCCAACACAATTGTTATAGCGGGTGGAGTGATGATGATGGTGCTGGTGGAGATGATGGTGTGGATGATGATGATCCTAATGAAGCCTAGCTTGATGATGGTGTTGATGGCGACAGTATCCCCTCTCCGGGAAGGAATTCCCCCGACAGAAATCTATCTGCCGGAGAGATCTTTCTCTCTCGGTGTTTTCCGCCCCAAGAGGCGGCGGAAATCTATATGTGGCTGCTCCCCGAGGCTTAGGGTTCCGTAGGGAAGATATAGGCGAAGGGACAGAGTCGGAGGCCGGGCAGGTGGGCCACACCTGCCCTAGGCACGGTCCAGGGTGTGCCTGCGCCTAGGGGGGTGTGGGCCCCCTGCGGCCCCTCTTCGCTCCTCCTTCTGGGTTCCCTCGTCTTCTGGTAAAATAATATATTTCCATATTTTTCTGGTACTTTTCTGATCTTCGCGAAATTGCACCGAAACGCCTTCTTTTCCATCAGAATCCAGACTCCGACAGTCCATCCTCCAAGAATCATCCAACATGCATAAACAGATGAAAAGCCATAAGTAATACCTCATAATAAGACATATATCAATGAATAGAGGTAAATTATGATATAGAATGGTGATTCAAATTGGGAGTATCACTGCTCGCAATGAGAACTTGCACAACATCTTTTGTCCTGCCAGCCCGTTGCAGCGGGGCCTCAAGGGAACTACTGGCAATTAAGATGCTCCTTTTAATAGAGCACCGAAGCAAAGCATTTACACTGCGTGAACACATGTGTCCTCACATCACAGCCATTCCCTCAGGTTGTCCCAATTTCTGTCACTTCGGGGCCTTTGGATCCGGATAATGATATGTGTACACAACTTGCAGATAAGATCACAAACAATACTATCATAATGAATCAATAATAAGTTCAAATATGAGATCATGGCACTCGAGCCCTAGTGACAAGCATTAAGCACAACAAGTTGCAACAAAGTCAAATAACACTAATAGAGATACTAGGCACCATGCCCTAATAATCTTGTTTGATTACATGACAGAACTCATCCAATCCCTACCATCCCCATGGCCTACAGCGGGGGATTACTCACTCGTGGAGGAGGGAAACATGGATGGTTGATGGAGAGGCGTTATTGATGATGATGGCGATGATCCTCTCCAAATTCCCCATCCCGGCAGGGTGCCAGAACGGAGTTTCTGGTTCCGAATCACGGTTTCTGGTGGTGGCGGCGCAACGGAACTCTTTATAGAAAAACGTCAAACCCCCACTGAGTTTTTAGGTCAGAAGGCAACTTATAGGCGAAGAGGGAGGTCGAGGGGGTGCCTAGGGCGGCCACACCCCCTCCAGGTACGGCCAGGCCTGGCCCGTGCGGCTGGGGGGTGTGGCCCCCCTAGAGCTCCACTCCGTCTCGTGGCTCCGTGAGTCTTCTGGTGAAGGTTTTTTCATGATAGTTGATTTTCTGCACAAAAACTAGACACCAAGGTAATTCTGCTGAAAATAGCGTCAGTCCGTATTAGTTGTATCCAAATCACACAAGTTTAGAGGAGAAACAATAGCAAAAGTGTTCAGAAAAGTAGATACGTTTTGGACGTATCAGTGACTGCTCTTACCGTCGCCGTCATGGTCGTGCTCCCACGCCCTATGTGGACACCACATGTCAGATTTGCAAAATTCATGGCCACCCTGCAAGTGACTGCTGGTGGAGATATGACAGAGACAATGATTCTGATGATGATGATTGTGAGACCAAGACTGCCCACATGGCCTCCTATGGAGTTGATACAAATTGGTATTCTGATACTGGTGCTACAAACCACGTTGCTCGAGAGTTGAGGAAGCTCTCTACTCATGAGAAGTACACTGGACGTGATCGTGTCCACACGGCCAATGGTAACGGTATGCAAATTGCTCATGTTGGTCATTCATATTTTTGCACCCCATATTGTCGTATGCATCTTAATGATATTCTTCATGTTCCTAGTGCTTCTAAGAATCTGCTTTCCGTTCACCGCTTTACACTTGATAATCATGTCTTCATTGAATTTCACCCCTTCTTCTTTTTTATTAAGGATCAGGCCACCCGGAGAATACTGTTTAAAGGTCCGTGTTCTGACGGCCTTTATCCCCTCATACCCCACATCACCGACGCCTCCAAGCAAGCCTTCCTCACCATCGGGCCTTCTTCCTCCATGTGGCATCGTTGTTTTGGACATCCTTCTTCCTTTGTGGTGCAACAGATTCTTAGGAAACATAAAATTTCGTATACTCCAGAAACAACACCTTACGTGTGTGATTCATGTCAGTTAGCCAAGAATCATCAATTGCCATACCCTGTGTCTACCAATGTTTCTACTGTTCCTTTAGAACAAGTGTTCTCTGATGTCTAGGGTCCAACACCCCTGTCTGTTGGAAAGAATTCATACTATGTAAGCTTTATCGATGATTATAGTAAATTTACTTGGATATTCTTGCTTAAGAAATGATCTGATGTTTATCAAGTTTTTCTTAACTTTCAGCAATATGTTGAACGTCAATTTGGCACTAAGATCAAAACCATGAAAACTGATTGGGGAGGTGAATATGAAAAACTTAACAACTTCTTTGAAAAAGTTGGCATTGTCCATCATGTTTCTTGCCCACATGCCCATCTTCAAAACGGCTCTGTCAAACGCAATCATCGACATATAGTTGAAGTCGGCCTTTCCCTTCTTGCTAATGCTTCTATGCCTCTTAAATTTTGGGATGATGCTTTCTTCACTGCCACCTTTCTCATAAATCTGCTTCCAGGCAAGGTCATACACTTTGATACCCCTATAGAGAGTCTTCTTGGTGTTAAGCCCAACTATGAGTCTCTTCGAATTTTTGGCTGCGCCTGCTGGCCTAATCTTCGTCCCTATAATACTCGTAAGCTTTCCTATCGATCCAAACAATGTGTTTTTCTAGGATATATTCCTCTCCATAAGGGAGTTAAATGTCTTGATGTTAAGACTGGTCGGGTGTATATTTATTGAGATGTTGTTTTCGATGAGAACGTTTTTACTTTTGCATCCCTACATCCAAACGCTGGTCAATGCCTTCGTCAAGAACTCCTCTTGTTGCCTCTTAATCCTCCCTCTGCCTCTTCCAAAACTGGGATGCACAAGTTGATGACCACATGCATATGCATTACATACCTGTTGTTACTAACCATGACCAAAATATTGTTGAGATTACTATTGCAGATGACAGTGCATTAGATGATGAACACACAGACACAAATGTGAGCAAAAAAGGAGAAGACACGGAGATTCCTGCATAGGAATAATGCCACCACAAGCTGCCATCAGCACTAGACACGAGGCTGATCCAGGTGCTGCCCCATCTGCGCGCACGAATCCCGAGGATGATCCGCTTCCGCACCCTGACTCGCCTGCGTGCGTTCTGTCGCCGCGTCCCACTGGTCTGGCCGCCTCGTCGCCCGTGCACCAGCCCCAGCATGCCACGTCGCCGCCCCCGTCTGGCTCCAGGATCGCGTCCCCTCCGCACCAGTCGCCGTCTGACACATTGCAGGCTGCGCCCTCCGCACACGCGAGCACGATGCTCCGATAGCTGTGTCAGCTGTCCCCTCGATAGCAGCAGCCGGATCTTCTGTGGCTGATGATGTCGTTGCTCTTCCTGTCTCTGGAGTGCGCACACGTCTGCAAAAAGGTATTCGTCGTCCGAAAAAGTACACTGATGGAACTGTTAGATATGGCATGCTTACCTCCTTAGGTGAACCTCGCTCGCTCTCGGAAGCTCTCGAGGATGCTCATTGGCTCCCTGTTATGGAGAAAGAATATCGTGCTCTTCTGCAGAATAACAGTTGGCATCTTATGCCACCAAGCTCCAACAAAAAATTAATTGACTGTAAATGGGTCTATCGTATCACGCGTCGTGCTGATGGTACTATTGACCGTAAATTTAATTGATTGTAAATTGGTATAACTTTTCAGCTGTCATCCTCTATCCTTTTGAGTGCTTTTTCAGATGCAGATTGGGCTGGCTGTCATGAAGACAGACGCTCCACTGGTGGGTTTGCCATCTTTGTTGGTCCTAATCTGGTTTCTTGGAGTGCTCGAAAACAAGCAACAGTGTCACGTTCTAGTACAAAAGCAGAATACAAGGCCTTAGCCAATGCTACGGCCGAATTGATATGGGTTGAATCTCTTTTGTGTAAACTTGGAGTTAAATTGAAGGAAAAACCATGTTTATGGTGTGATAATCTGGAAGCTACATATCTTTCTGCAAACCCAATATTTCATGCTCGCACAAAGCATATTGAGATAGATTTTCACTTTGTACGTGAAAGAGTTGCCAGTAAACAGTTGGACATTCGGTTTGTTTCCAGCAAGGACCAAGTCGCCGATGGCTTCACAAAGGCTCTTTCTGTCAAGAATTTTTATGATTTTAGACGTAATCTAAATCTTCTTCGTAGTCCTCCGTAGTTTAGATTAAGGAGGGCTGTTAGATGTAATACACCTCTACATGTATACGATATGGAGTAGTACTTTAACATGTATACGTGTACAACATGTACACGCCATAGTGGGGCTATTCCACCTATATAACATGTAACACTAGACCCCAACGGGTCATTGTTTCTGCCTAGGTTAACACATGCATTATGTCGCGCGCTCCGCTGCTGATAGGAAAAAATATGTCTCTTAAGCTTTTTTTGGTTGGGATGACTCTTAAACTAATCATACATAGAAGAGAAATCTCTCGGAAAGCAAACACATTTAGGACTTATTTACTTCTAAGGTATTTAAGGGGGATGGGAGGGTATTATTTCGTATCCCAAAATTTTCCCGATAGATCGTTTACTACGTCGGTTTTGGAGGAGATAATCCTAGAATATCCCTGCAGATCCTCTTTATACTAGTGTATTTTTAGCTAAATTAAAGACTCTCCATCATGGTAGAGTAGTTTTAGGAAAAGGTATTTGGGAGGATTAAAGATTATTTGGTGAACACTAAATCTCTGCATATCCCCACATCTTTTGAGATAAAAATATTGATGAAGTAAACTAAGCCCTCATGTAAGAGGATGGTTCCAATCTATCTACTAATTTTCCTAGAGGTAGGTTCGTCCAACAAATTTTCCGTCCGACTTTTCGTTGGACAGTTTTGCCCATGCGCGTTCGGGGTATTTACCCCTTGTGCCACCGCCAAGTGACACAAAGGCAGCACCACCGGGCCTTATCCACTCCCCTCGTCTTCCAACGCCACCTGCCGCACCCCCCAGTCGTTGTTGTGCGGACCCTAGATTTCTTCCCCGCCGAGCTTCGTCACCATCTCCACCTACCCCCCGATGTGCCCCACCTCCCTCTGCCACTCGAGGTCCTCTATTCATGCTCGAGCGTTCGATACCTATTCTCCTTTCCACTGCACCGCCAAACTACTTCCAGTTCCTACCTGCGAGAACCGAAGCAGGAGAGGTGGTCCTGTTGGAGATATGCCCTAGAGGCAATAATAAAAGTGGTTATTATTATATCTTTGTGTTTATGATAAATGTTTACATTCATGCTATAATAGTATTAACCGGAAACATTAATACTTGTGTGATTTGTACACTAAATTAGAGTCCCTGGTAAAGCCTCTTTATAATACTAGCTTGTTGGTTAATAGATGATCGTGGTTTCTCGATCATGAACATTGAGATGTTATTAATAACAAGATCATATCATTAGGAGAATGGTACGATGGACATACTCCTATAGATAAGCGTAGCATGAAGATCAAGTCATTTCAATAGTTCGTTTGCTATAAGCTTTATGATACATAGTAACCTAATTCCTTCGACCATGAGATCATGCTAATCACCATCACCGGAAGGATGCTTTGATGACATCAAACACCACACCATAACTGGGTGGCTATAAAGGTGGCATTGAGTGTTCGGAAAGTATGTGTTGAGGCACATGGATCAAGAGTAGGATTTGTCCATCCATATGACGGATAGATATACTCTGGGCCCTCTTGATGGAATGTCATCCAATTAGCTCGCAAGCATGTGACTGGCTCACAAGGGATCACATATCACGGGAACGAGAAAAGAGTACTTATCGTTAACGAGGTTGAACTAGGAATGCAGAGATACCGACGATCAAACCTCGGATAAGTAAACTATCGCGAGACAAAGGGAAATTGGTATCGTATGTAAGTGGTTCATTCGATCGCAAAGTAATCGTAGAAATATGTGGGAGCCATATGAATTTCCAGATTCCTCTATTGGTTATTGATCGGAGAAGTGTCTCGGTCATGTCCGCATAATTCACGAACTGTAGGAGACACACTTAAGGATTCGATGTTGTTTAGTAGATATGGAATGTAAGTAGGGAAACCGAATGTTGTTCGGAGTCTCGGATGGGATCCGGGATATCACGAGGAGATCTGGAACGGTCCGGAGAATAAGATTCATATAAGGAAAGTCCGATTCCGGAGTTCGAGAATGATTTCGATGTTTTCATCGGAGAGGTTCTAGAAGGGTCTAGAAGGTTCACCGGACTGGAAGGGGAATGGTTCATGAATGTGTCATGGTTAAGTGGAATGATTGGATCATGTCCTAGGTCACTTTGGTTGGGCATTTGCGAGAGAGAAATAAAGCTCTAAATTGAAAGTCAAAATGGAGGTTTGAAAAGTCAAACTACAACAATAGTTTACTAGTGGAAGAAGGAAAGAGTCCTTCCTTCTATCCAACTTAGGTTTGGGTATGGATTCAAACTCCTCTCTCCCAAGGCTTCCCCCTCTCATAAATAGAGGGGGAGGGCTTCCCCAAAGACCACAACACCAAGCCCTCCCCACCGTGCGCCGCCGCCGCCCAAATCGTCGTCGCCGCCCCCGCACGCGCCGCCGCCCTGCGCCGTCGCGCCGCCACCGCCGCCACCTCCTCCTCCTCTCCGGACTTCTAAACCTAGATCGCCAGAAACCCTAGATCCACCATAACTCGCACCGGCTTAGGAAAAGACCTGTGGGATCTTTCCTCTACTTCCGACACCACGCCGTCGTGCTACCAGAATCGCGAGGGGGGAACTACAACCTTCGCTGCCTGCTGGAACAAGGAAGAGGAAGGTCTTCATCGAGGACCGAACGTGTGACCGACTACGAAAGCGCTGCCGGAACACAGCGCCGGAAGGATCGTCTATGCGATCTTGAGATCGACAAGTGTATGACTACATCATCCACGGGAATCTGCTCTTATTAACCGCTATAGAATCTTCGAGGATGAGTACTCTAATCGACTCGTTGCTACAATCTAGTAGATAGATCTTGGTTTGTTTGTATGCATGCGGTAGAAATTTGTTGTTTTCCATGCTACGAACCCCTATAGGTCCATACGATTTAGAGCAGCGCTGGCCTGATTTGAGGATCCACGCCGCCTGGTAAAGTTGAGAGAGGAAGCCGGCCATAAACCAATCCCGAGCCTCTTGGAGGAGCACGACTGAATCTTTCCCTACCTGCTGCTGGTGCTCATATCCACTCGAGAAGGATTGAGTTGGCGCCCCTGAGTTGGTGGGGATGACCCAACGAAAAGTTGATAGAATAAGAGGTGGAGATGCCCTATCTCCCGGCCACCTACAATCCTGCATCGTCCCCATAATTCCCTTTTGCCTTGTTCCCGATCCCGATCCACAATCCATGAGCTCAAGCTCAAAATCTAAATGAGGGAATGAGATAAGTGGTGGATTTGTGCTTCCAAATTTTAGTTTCTCTTGATTTGATACAATCTTTGGTGTCCAATAAGAAAGAAAGACCACAATCTATCACAACGGCCAAGCAAGTTTTTTTTGAGGGACGACCAGACTCAAAGCGGACAAGCAAGCTTTGAGTCAACGAAGAAGGTGATTGCCCCACAACCTCCCTGCAGCCTGGCCTTATCTGGAGCGGAGTCGTCGCCTATCTCTGATCAACATCAGCAGCGAGAGAGCAAGGATAGGAGCAGCGAGAGCTCGCCCTAACCAAAATCGGCAATAGGACTCAAGAGAGCTACCCGCTGTCCAGCTGCACGCCACCACCGACACCAGCCTGCCATTGACCGGCAGCAATCTGATCAGTAATATACGCCGCCTCGTCAATGATTTGGGTGCTAGACTGCTGTCACCGCCACCAACCGGAGAATAATTAGACTTATCTTTCCTCCTCGATGGCAAAAAAAATGATGACATAGGGTAATCTTTTTTTTAACGGGAATAGGGGTCTCGAAGGACCCGAAGCTGCATTATCTCTTCGACGGTGGGATACATTTTACAAGGAGGCGGTGTCCTTAACTTTTGCAACTAAGACCCTAGAACCAAAAATAAAAAAAAGCAATCAAGTCCAGAGTCTCTTCCAACTCCTTCACCACCACGATCTCGATGACGCTTCTGACGACGTCCGACCCCTACACCACCAGGGGCAGCACCACTTGGGGTACAGCGGCGGGAGCTTGACGCATCAGATCCAAAGGGCCTCCAAATGGACCATGGCCTGGAGATAGGAACATACCAATCACTGACATAAAGCTTGAAGAACACCACTTATTGTTGCCGACGAGTTGGGTGGGAGTGGCTTCCCAACAACCAAATAAATCAGCAGCAAGACATCAGTCAACTGTGGAAGGTGCTGCTGAGGACGAACTCCTGCGAATCTTCAAGGCCGCAACCCTTCTTCCCTTCACTCCAGATCCAGCGCAAAGCAAGCTCCACCACCGCTCTCCCCACCCATCACCATGATGACTGGAAGAAAGAAGCAGCAGCTCCCACTTGTCCAGATCTGAAGCACGACCAAACTCGATCTTATTTGCAGAGGAGGCATGGCTAGCGCCGCCACCCAGGCGCTCCATCCACTGAAGCTTCACCACCAGCATCAGCACCATCATCCACCACCAAAGGCCACCCGCAGACCTTGGTGATGAACTCCACAACGACAGGACGCCATTCGTCACATAGACAAACCCTAGACCTAGACTAGACCAAACACTAACACTACTACTATACAGAGGAGGCCGACCTCCTCTCCCCCGCCGTCTTCGACCGGCTAGGTCGCCGGAGAAGATGGGGAGAGGAGCCGTGAGCAATTGGGGCGTTCGCAGAGAAGGCAAAGAGGAGAGAGGTGAGGGAAGAAAAGTCCTCCAACATAAGGTAATCTAGAGAGTGTGTTTCGGTGGCCACGCCCACGTGAATTGCATCCAAACAGTTGTGAGTAAAAGATATGCCTTGTGGCCTCATGGCTCCACTTTAAGCCCGATCAAGAAACTGAAACGTTGGAGATATCCCCTTCAAAACAAAGAAACATTTGAGATATTCTGACATGTTATAATGGTCAACTTAGAAAATATGAACATTCGACCGGTTAGAAAAGAAATAAACATAGGTTTCACAAAATACAAGGAAAACAACATAAGTTTGAAAAATAGAAGAAAATAAATATTGGAGATATCCATGTACAATATGTGAAGTTGCCAGTTAGTCGGATCCTTCGCCTGTCCATAACTGCGAGATAAAAAAGCCGCCCCGTCCTAACATTCCACTGATTTCTAGGAAAGATTGACGTGATGATGCCACCAATTAAAACTGATTCGAAAGAAAATCAAAGACCAAATATTTTATTGATTTTAATTTTTGCAAGTATATTTTATCATCTTTTGACCCACAGCAACGTACAGGTACTGTGCTAGTATACTATAGAATCTGCTTAGAAGAAGACGGAAAAACAGAAAAACGTGTGCGGGTTCCTTTTTAATAGTGGAACCAGTAGAGTAGTCATCCCCTATGTTCAGCCAGCAACCGTCCTGGCTCAAGAAGATCCGATTGAGACCAACGCAAAAAAATATGGAGGCATCGAGCTTGCTCAAACGTTACTGACCAGTTAGTCAAGTGTGACAAATAAACTAGAAGTGGGATTTTGGTGGGATTCCACTTGACACCCTACCCTGGCTCCCTCTCGCTGCTAGTCCTTGGCTCTCCCAGCCCGGCACTGATTTTCTCGTTCCTTGCGGTGAGGAACTCCTCATGATTCGTCTCCGCCTCTCGACTGATTCAGGCGACGCCTGTCAGCATCCCTCCTCTTCCTCCTTCATCGGCGCTAGCCACAGGACGGAGCAGCTCCACCTGCATCAGTCCGCCACCATGATAGGGGGTCAGGTCCAGCCGGCGGAGATGGGGTATGGAGGCGTAAAGCCGAGGGGGCTCGCCGGAAATTGGGCTGAAATCCATACCAGTGCCACCTGGGAGCTCCGCTTCGTGGGCAGATCGAGGCGGTGGAGGCAACTCGATTGGATCTTTGATGTAGAGGAGTCCGGCACGGATCAGCAGGAGATGTTGCCGCCGTATACGTGGGGATTTAACAATTTGTCTCGTTTTATTTTGCAATTTGATCATTTATCATACCCTGTGTGATTAACATGTGGCGGTGGCAAATGATCAAATTCTAGAGTAAAGTGGAACACATGATCAAATATCCCTAAGTACCTGTTTTATTGCTCGAGTTAAAGTGTTACGCGATCTCTGTGGTCCATAGAAATAGCCAACGAGCAGCAACAAATGCAACGACCCCTCGGGTGTACTATGCGGTGGATATCTGACATCACTGTGCCAAATTATCTCGGCAGTTCATGCGAGGGTGGGGGGCGAATTTGGGGGCTGACCTCAGGAATCAGAAGGAGTCCATTCTGCGGGATATACAGGCCTTGGACCGGGAGGCCGATCTTCACGGCCTCTCGACTGAGGCCTGGTCCCATAGGTACTCCCTTGAGTCTTCCATTATGGATATCTATAAGGGAGATGAGGCTTTCTGGCGCCAGCGGAGTCGCCAGAACTGGAATGTCCAGGGGGAATCGAACACGTCTTACTTCCATACCATTGCCAATGGTAGGAGGAGGAAGTGCTCGATTCCCTGCCTCTAGGAGGGGGAGTCGCTGCTAGAGTCACCTCAGGCGCTCTCCTCCCATATTTATGCCTTCTACCAGGGTCTCTTCTCCGCCTCGCCGCAGTCGGGAGTCTCGCTGGCGCCTGACTTCTGGACTGGTGAGGCGCTTTTCTCTCTCGAGGAGAATGCTGGACTCACTCTCCCCTTCTTAGGAGGGGAGGTGGAGGCTACCCTGAAGTCCATGAAGTCTAGTTCGGCATCGGGCCCTGATGGCCTCCCGGTGTGCTTCTTCCAGACTTTTTGGGCTCAGTTGCAACCTTTGATCTTGCAGCTCTTCCAGGAGCTGTACACGGGTACCCTGGTGATGTCTCGATTGAACCTTGGCATGATTACCCTGGTCCCCAAGGTTGTGGGAGCCACGGATATCCGCCAGTTCCGTCCGATCACGGTGATTAATGTCATTCAGCGCCTGTTCGCCAAGGTTTGTGCCATCCGTCTCGCTCCAGTGATGGAGCGTCTCACCCATCCTCTCCAGTTCGCCTTCCTCAAGGGACGCCTCATTCATGACAATGTCCTGACACTTCATGAAATTATCCATAAAGTCAAGGTGCGACGTCAGAAAGGGGTGTTCCTGAAGCTATACTTTCAGAAGGCCTATGATGGCTTAGACTGGGCCTTCCTGAGACTCGTCCTGGAGAGGAGGGGCTTTGATGACCGCATGATCTGCTGGATCATGCAGTTCGTGAGGAGTGGCACGACGGCGATCAACATCAATGGGGAGATCGGTCCTTACTTTAGTCCGTCCTGCGGGGTTAGGCAAGGGGACCCGATATCCCCTATATTGTTTAACGCCGCGGTGGATGCCCTGGCGGAGATTTTGGATAGACCCCAACGCTCGGGGCACATCTCCGGGGTGGCGGGGCACTTGATCCCTAGGGGTGGGATCTCCCACCTCCAGTATGCAGATGACACCATGATCATGGTGCAGGGTTCGGACCGGGACATCATTCACCTGAAGTTCCTGCTTCTCTGCTTCGAGTCCATGTCAGGTCTGACGATCAATTTTGACAAGAGTGAGGTTATGGTTCTTGGGTACCCAGAGGAGGAGCGTCAGCGGATCGCGGATGGGCTGAATTGTAGACTCGCGGACTTCCCTATTACGTATCTTGGGATGCCCATCAGGGAGACGCGTGTGTTGATCAGAGACCTGACCCCTTTGGTCGCGAGGGTGCGCTCGAGGGCGGAACCTTGGAGAGCGCGCCTCACGTCTAAGGGGAGCAAGTCGGTGCTGATTAACTCGTGTCTCTCGAGTCTACCCATGTACCATATGGGGCTGTACCTGCTGCCCGAAGGGACGCATGCCGACTTCGCTAAGGAGTTGTCTAGGTTCTTTTGGGCGGCGAGGGATGGCCATCAGAAATACCACATGGTAAAATGGGCGGACGTCTGCGCCCCCAAGAGCTTAGGGGGCATAGGTATCCTTGACTCTCGCCGCTTTAATGTGGCGTTGATGTTGAAGTGGATCTGGCGCATTCTTAGAGACGACGGCGGCCTCTGGCTTCAGCTTATCAAAGCCAAGTATCTCCGGGACCGCCCCATTTTGGCTTGCGAGCGGAGGGAGGGTTCTCAGTTCTGGAGAGCCCTCCAGGAGATTAAGCATTTCATCGGGCTAGGCCTCTCCTTTGAGGTTGGTTACGGACAGGGGATTCGATTTTGGCTTGATCCCTGGCTGCTCCCGATCCCGTTGGGGGTCCTATACCCCAGCCTTTTTGCTATCTCCGCTTCCCCCGAGATTCTTGTGCAGGAGGCCTTCCTGGAGGGTCACTGGAACGTCTTGTTCCGGTGGCACCTTAGCGCGGCGGAGGACGCGAACCGCCAGCAGCTGTTACGCTCCCTCCCTGGGGCCTTATCCGAGGCCCCAGACTCTGCAGCATGGCAACTGCATCCCTCTGGCGAGTTCACGATGAGCTCGGCCTATCGCGCCCTCTTCCAGGGCCCTGAGTTGGGTTGGACGGCTCCTCTGTGGAAGGCCCCCCTGCCGCTTAGTATCCGCATCTTCGTGTGGCAGCTGCTGCGGGACCGGCTTCCCTCGGGGGTGGAGGTGGCCAAGCGTAACGGCCCGGGCGATGGCTTGTGTCCCCTATGTGGGACTCCGGAGACCTGTGCCCATATTATGTTCTCCTGTTCGGCGGCCCAGGCTCTTTGGTGCTTTGTTAGAGAGGCGCTGGGGCCTGCCTAGGGAGCGCTGGAACTTGGGGAGTTCCTGCAGTCCCAGGCTAACAGGGCCGGAGGGGGTCGCCGCCTCTTCTGGCTCGTGTTTGCGGCCATCTCGTGGTCTTTGTGGAACGTGCGTAATAAGATGGTGATTAAGAAGGTTTATCCTTCCCGCGTGTCTGACCCTGTGTTTTCCTTTCTTGCCTTTCTCCAGCAGTGGTCTCCCCTGGTGAGGCAGCGTGATCAGACGGCTTTCGACAGTTCTATGCGGGCCCTGAGGACGGCAGCGATCCCCCTATCTGCTCCGACTTCCTCTGCTTTGGCGTCCTGAGTCCTCCCGCATCCTCGTTGTGGTTTTAGTTTTTGTTTGGGCGTGCTTGTGCTGTGGCTCCAGCTGTTGTGTGAACCCCTTTTTCTTTTTCATTTGGCCTAGGCCGTGGTGGATGCTTGCTGAACTTTCTATCTGGATGTTGCTTTATTTATAAAGCAGGGCGAAAGCCTGTTTCGAGAGCAACAAACGCAACGCTGGCAAAAAGTTTAATACCACCTCGACAAACTACCAAGACCTTCGTAGCGCGGATCAATGCTCTGATATACAAACCAAAGAAACATGTATGGACAAAAGAGAAACACTCCTTCTTTTATTATTAGATATAGATATAGATATAGATATAGATATAGATATAGATATAGATATAGATATAGATTGACTTTAATAAATGGTAGAGATTTTGTGGGCTTGATAGCACAGGCCCATTCGAGCCCAGGTAAGTAGGGTTTGTGGAGGGTATAACGACCACGTTGACTTGCGATCTGAACCACGCCGCCGCTCTTCATCCTCCTCTCTTCGTGTTAGGGTTAGGGTTGTTCGCTCTAGAAGGTAGCAAGCACCTGGCGGCAGAGCTTTCACCTTATTGCCCCATATGATTTCATCTTCTTCATCTAATTTGAACTCTGTATTGGTTTTTGGCGACAGATCAGAGATGGCGGTCCCTACGATGAAGATCGTGAAGAAGAGCGTCAAGCAGTTCAAAATGACCCATACCGACCACTACATTGGCCTGAAGGTACAATTTCTTCTACAAACCCTCGATGTAGTGAAAACTGCTGGCACTTTGTTTTGGTTGCTTAGCGCAAAAGATTTGCTCTGCTTGTAGATCCCGATTGTTACGCATGGCTGCAGTCTCAAAATTCTGCAGCTGTTCACTATTTCAATAGTTTTCTATGGCAACATATGGAGTTCTGCATCGATTAGTAGTACTAGCTGAATGCCCATGCGTTGCTACGATACTTTTTTTTTGTAGATACACATATCACACATGTACATATGAAATACATGTAAAAATATCGGCGTTGCATTTAAGAAAAATGAAAATTTAGTATCCCTATTTCTTCTTCCACTCCAATGATTCGATGACACAAATTGAGCAATGTCTGTGGAAGAGTTATTAATAGAACAAAATATGCCTTACTTTTTAAAACATAGAGAGTCATATAATAAAGAAATATATATTGAAAAAAATGAACATTTGAACTCTAAACAACTCTAAGAATGAACAGATAAATCGGATCTCATCCATTAGAAAATTCTCCATAGAAGAAGTGTAGAGCAAAAGTACAACATAGATGAATTATAATGGGAATTTTTTTCTTGTAGGGACCATTCCTATTTGTAAGAAGTAAAACTGATTTATATTTCTTATTGTCAGTCATGGAAACCAAGAGATATTTAGTGATTATTAAGTAACGTGTCTGATCAATTCATTGGAAGGGTCAGATGCTGACAGATAGTTTTGTAATTACGGGGAAATTTAGATTAGATGAGACATAGGTTATCATAGCAAAAATAGTAATAAAAAGCATACGGGTGCAACAATTTTCACATGACATGACAAGTACGAACCTGAAAAATAAATCCGATTCCATTAGATAGATCATCGACTGAAAAGTGGCATAGCATTAGACATATATTTCTCTCAGGAGGGAGGTCGTAATCATGAGAACACACATTACCCGGAAAATAATCTAGGAGTATCAAAACCTAAAGCCCTAAACCAGTGCGAGCCTCTAGAGCCGCCGCAACGAAATTCTCCGCCATTGAGAACGCCCCACCCGGAAAACCGACGAAATATAACATCACCACTGAGAAAGGGGTTTCCTCACCTCTGGTGCAGAGAGCAGAGCCGCGGCCCCATCCGATGGTCATCGCCCCGTGTACATACATCCACGTTGTACCGGCCACTGCTTCAGAGAGAAAGGGAGAAATCGCGGTGGCAGGGGAGAGATAGGCGAGGACATCCGTACGTACTGCGACAACTACGCCTGCGGTGCGTATAAGACGCCGAACGCTGTCCTTTCCTCCAGGCGTGATCCGGTGGTGGAGTTCCTGGTCGTCGCGCGTGTGCCCGCCATAGCCTACGACCGCACGGAGGTGTGGGAGGCCATGGCTAGCCGACGCGCTGTCGGAACGGCGGGAGCTCGAGGAGGGGAGCATGGAAGAGAGTGGCGGCGCTAGGGTTAGGATTTTCGTCCATGGGGAGAGGAGGGGGAAAACGGAATGTTTTGGACGCGGTGTTTTTGGGGGCGAACTTCTACAAGCAGCGACGATAGCAACATAGACCCACTGACAGAGACACCAAGCTGCAGGGCGCACAGCAGGTGCCCTGAGAAGCCTTCCTGCATCTCACGCTTAAGCAATTAAGTAATTCTTAAAGTAGCGTGTATGATATTTTTAAAGATAATGGATTGCAAGAGCAACCTACCTATCCTTCAATGTCAGCATTTTGCAAGTGCTTAATGCTGGAAAACATCATCCGATCTTTTTGATTGCCCAAGCATGCATCTCCAATGCTTTTCAGGCCTTACATACAAACTTGACCATGACCACCATATTGGCCACGGCTGTAGCGCACGTACCCGCCTTGGACCTAGACGCGGCCTAGGTCGACGAAGAAGGATGCACCGTGGCTATCTGTGGTGTAAGCCGTAGAGGAAAAAGCTTTACCAGCGATGCGGGAGTGTCCAACCCGATCTTTTTTGTATAGCACAACGGAGACGCCAGTGCCGGCTAGGCGGTCTCTTTGACGCATGCCCACTCGTCCCCCGTTTCCTCGCTGGAGTGGACTGTCATGGATGGCTTATTCGGTGTCGAGCTCCTCGTGCCTGCGACACGTACTACAGAAACTTGACTGACACTAAGTTGTGGATTCCCACTTACCCCTTTGTCCAAACACCACAAACCGTACCAAGACCGATCAAATCGCTCAACCATGAGCTCAAGCAAGAAAAGCAGGGGCTGTCTCCCAGGTCACCTTCTCCCGCCGGCAGCCTCTCGAAATATCCATCAATCAAGTTTCCTGCTTCTGATTGTTATTTCTAAATCGGAGGAGGATTAGAGAGCGAAAGCTGCATTGGTTTTGGAGATTGTGCGTGCGTAGGTCGCTCCACCTCGCTGTGCGTCTTCTCGCGGTTGGACAATATCTTCTTCTCTGCATGCGCTAATCCTTGGCACGGCCATGGCGACCATGGTCCACCTTGTGAGGCTTGACGCTAGGAGCGTCTAGAAGAGATTGGGGTTGCCGTGATCGATCAACAGATCTAGGGCAACTTGATTTAATCGGCCGCGCCTAGGTTTTCATGTCTAGGGCTAGCCATCTAGGAGATATGGGGTCGTGGCTGACTGATACTCGATCGAGTCCTCACTATTGACGTTCTAGGCTCATAATCGATGGATCAAGGCTGGGCCAACGAGGACTCGTGTCCGGCTTTCTAGCGCTGGTGGGCATCGAGGGATTGAACAAGGACTCCTACCCGGTTTCTTAGCGTTGCACTCAAGGGACGAAAACCACTTTAAGCAAAATTATATAGTAGATAGATAGATAGAAGATAGAAGAGAAGAGATAGCTAAATAACTGTGCGTTGCTCCGGGTCATAAAAATAAGGTGTCGCCATGCCGATCTGTTTCAAGTAACCTCGTTCTCGTGATAATGGTATTATGCTACAGTGCCCAAGTTTTCGGTTAAAAAATTGTCAATCCTTGTAATACCATTCAAATATAGTTTGAGATTATTCAAAAGCAATTTGTTAAACAAATCATCAAATTCCATTGAATTTGAGCATATTATGTGAAAAGACGTAGACATAAATATTGGTCGGTAATCTATTTGTGGGGACTACAAGAATCGGTTTTCCAAAATTTCAAACGAAAACAAAAACCTACATGGGATGAAAAGTCTAATTTTAACAACTTGTTGGTAGACCGAGAGGAAAGTTGTGGGAGCTTGGACATGTTTTACTCCTACGTGAGAGGCCAGATGGGGACACTATACGTATGGATCATGCCTGACAAGAAGGTGAATAATTCTAAGTATTTATGATGTATTTCAGAGGCAATGAATAGCACACCGGATGAATTCTATACTCAAAATTCAAACCGCCCTGCAGTATCAAACTTTGGACATCACCGGAGACATGGTCCGGCCGCCCTGTAACATGAAAAGCCCCAACTGTCATAGATGTCAGCTGCCCTACAGTATCAAGCATTGGACGTCTCCGGGCGACGTGGTCCATCAGCGTGAATATGGCCCTGCCGATCCATCACCGTGTAGCCAATAACATCCATATTTTACAATCGATCTGTATTTTTTAAACTAAACTTCCAATAATAGCCAATAACATCACTATTTCACCAACGAACATGCTATGTGTCAGTTATTTTTTCAGGCCGGGTTCCGAACTGCTCCTCAGGCCGGACTGTGGGAGGCTTAGATCCTGGACCATGTAGAACTGTAGAAGAGGGACGGCTACGCGGCAGTCTTTTTTTGACGATCGTTTCCTCGGCCCCATTTTATTAAAAAACGAGACCACACCAAGTACCAGCACACATCCAGGACAAAAACAAAAAACTACAAGGTCTTGAAACACTCAACGCAGTCTGATACTATGAATCCATATACAACCTGTGCCGGAGAGGGAAACAAGCTCAAAACACAACCAGGAACGGGAGGAGAGGAGTAGACTGATAGCGATCAACCCAAGACCACGTGGACCGAGTCTTCTTTCTCAGGGTGTGCCTTCAGATACTCCATCGTCGCTCGCCCAACATGTTTGGAAGTAGCACTAGTCTTCCAGGTGGAGACCCACTCAAAGCCAGTGCACCTTAGTTAGCCGGGAGCCCCAAGGGCGTTCTTAGGTTGTGGATCATCTTGTTCATGAACACCTCCAGCTTCCCCCTCTAAATCCTTGAAGGGAACTTTCCAGTTCCAAAGGTAGAGGAGAACGAGACGCCAAACCTGCTTCATGTTAACCCATGAACAAGAATTAAAAACTAAACTATTTCTATTATTCCAAATGCTCCAGAGAATTGCCGAAGATATAGTATTAAAGTGCATATATCTCTTATGCGCAATCCATTTATAATCTACGGAGAAAAACTATCTACTGTGATACCAAAAACCTCAAAGACATCATCCCACAGTACTCTAGAGACAATGCATTCAAAGAAAAGGTGGTTCACAGATTCAAACTCAGAGCACAGATTACACTCTAGCGATTTAGGGATACCTCTAGCTCTTAAATTATCTCTAGTCATGATTTTGTTTTGAGAGAGCAACCACAGAAAAATTTGAATCCTAGGTGGAATTTTCAAAGACCAAACAGTAGGTAGAAAAACTGGAGACACCCCTCTAAAGTTAACCACTGCATACATGGATTTAGAAGAATAAACACCAGAGGTTTCATACTGCCAAACCAGTTGGTCAGCTGAATCATCCAAAATGATAGTATTTGCAATGCTATTAATATCTAACCACTGAACCATCATCTCATCAGAGAAAATTCTTCTAAAATCACACCTAAGTTGGGAACCATCCCATAAGTCAGCTATGGTCTTAGTTTGTTGATTAGAGATCAAGTATAAATCCTAGAGCTGGGTAGCTAAGGGAGAATTACCAAACCAAATATCTTCTCAGAATTTGATTTTCCTACCATTACCAACTTTCCATTTATACCCTAAAGAAACAGCTCTAGTAGCCCACATAACACCTTTCCAAAAGGTAGATGGATGAATATCTCTACAACAAAGAATATTAGGAGAGCTAGTGTTGTATTTAGCATCAATCACCCTTCTCCAAAGGGTCCCTTCCCCTTGAATGTGCCTTTTAACCCAAGACCCCAGTAAGCACAAATTAAGAACCTTAAGGTTGGGAATACCCATCCCCCCCCCCCAAAATCTTTTCTCATGCAGATAGAGGCCCAGTTAGCCAAGTGTATTTTGTGATTACCTTCCTCATAATTCCAAAAGAAATTAGCTAAGTGTGAGTCTAAGATGTTTAGAGCCCACTTAGGGAATTTGAAAAAGGAAAGTAAGTAGATAGGAATACTAGAGAGGTAGGCCTGAATAAGCACTCTCTTAGCAGCATAAGAGAGAAGCTTGCCTCTCCACCCAGTTATCCTATGTAGAACGCTCTCAATTAAAGGTTGCAGATCCTCTGTTCTGAGTTTGTCAAAATGAAGAGGGATACCTAAATACTTGATAGGGAATTTTCCTAGAGAACACTGAAAAATATCAATGAAAGGATGACATTCCTCAGGCCCAAGGTTAATAGGAATGAGTTCACTCTTAGAATAATTAATTTTTATTCCAGAGATCTGAACAACGCAGGTAAGATTCACATCAATTCTTTCATTATTCTCCAAAAAAGCAAAGTATCATCTGCATATTGTAAACAAACTACCCCTCCAGGAACAAAATCAGGACAGATACCTCTAATAACTCTTGTCCTAGTCCCTCTACAAAGCATCCTAGCAAAAACATCAATCATGATGTTAAATAGGAGAGGAGCAATGGGATCCCCTTGCCTCAGGCCTTTTCTAGTGAGGAAAAAATCACTTTCTACATCATTAACCGTTACCCCAGTTGACCCTCCCTGAGAAATCTGTTTAATCAACCTAACAAAAAAGGATCAAAACCCCTTAATTCTAGAATTTCAAAAAGGAAATCTAAATTAACTCTATCATACGCTTTTTCAGTGTCAATTTTAAAAACTAATCCTTTATCTTTCTTCCTATGAACCTCATGAGCAGTGACCACACTCTCAAGAATGAATCTGCCTCGAATAAATGCAGATTGTTTAATAGAGATGACCCTATCAATCACACGAGCAAGCCTATTAGTAAGGACCTTAGTGAAAATTTTAAAGGAGCAATTTAGTAAACTAATAGGTCTAAATTTCTTCATAGATCTAGCATTATTTTCTTTTGGATTGAGAGTAATCATGGAAAAATTAAGTCTAAAAATATCTAATCTGTCAACAAACCAAGCTTTAAACATAAGAAACAGATCAATCTTGATAATGTCCCAGTAAGTTTGGTAAAATAGGAAGGACAAGCCATCAGGGCCAGGAGCTCCTTCCCCATAAGAACTAAAAACAACAACTTTAATCTCTTCTTCAGTAAAAGGAGCACTCAAGGCCAAGTTCTCCTCTATACTAATTTTTTCATCTAGACTAAAGAAATCATGACATAAACGAATGCTAGGTCTATCTTCTTTCCTAAACAAGTCCTTATAATAATCAGTAGCCACTTTAAGCATATCATCAATCTCAGAAATAGGCCCATCTGGGCCATCAAGAATGTGTATAAGCTTCTTCCTCCTATGTTGATTGGCTACAACATGGAAATAAGCTGTATTCCTATCCCCCTCCAGAATGTTTCTGTATCTAGACCTCTGTCTAGCCTTAATTTCTTCTAAAACCCAAAAATAATTTAATTCCCTAAGGATAAAATCTAGTCTTTCTTTTTCACCAGGAGAAAGAATGCAAGTCTTAGCCTTAATATCTAGGGAATCATATTCTTCCATGAGGGTTTTCCTATTTATCCTACGAGAAGCCTCAATATTAATATTCCACCCTTTGGCAAGCTTTCTAAAGAATCTAACCTTACCCTACCAAATATCCAGAATATTAGAACTATTCACTCTAAGAGACCAAGCTTTAATCACAATATCTTTAAAATCTGGCCTACTAATCCACCATTTTTCAAATCTAAACTTCCTATTCCTAATCACCTGACCTTCCCCTGAGTCCCAAATAATGGGAGTGTGATCACTACCAATTCTAGGTAAAGACCTAGCACTAGCTAAAGGAAACTTAGCATCAAAACTAGTGGAACAAAAAACTCTATCAGAGAGCCCAATCTCCATCAAGGCCCAAAGCTCCACCCAAGCATTAAACTTGTCTATCCATCTAAAGTCTACATTACCATTACTCTTATCTTCAGAAGATCTAACTAAATTGAAGTCTCCCCCTATCAGAGCCAAACCATCCCAATTAAGGAAAAGTTCATGCAACTCAGAAATAAACTCCTGTTTTCTCTCCTCATAGGCAGAGCCATAAACAGTAGTGATCCTACAAGTAACATCAGAAATCCTGTTTTTAAGAATAACACTAACAGAGAAAGTCCTAATATCCCAAGCTACCACATCAAATAAGTCTAAATTAACACCAACAAGGATACCTCCTACAGTCCCAATAGAGGGCAGAAAGTTCCAAGAAATATTCCTATTTCCTAACAGATTCCTCAAGAAGGTATTGCTAAACTTATCTTTTTTAGTTTCTTGGAAACCAATGTAATCAACCTTTAAAGGAAAAATATTATCTTCTATGAATTTCTGTCTACCAGGAGCAGAAATGCTCCTACTATTCCAAAAAGCACATATCATATTTTTTTCTTCCTGGCGTGCTTGCCCCGAGATCTATTAACTACTTCTATCCAAACATCAGCAACTCTTTCTAAGTCCTCATCATTATGCAAGGAGCAAGAAGGAGTGCTACTACTAACAACTACTTCATCTAAAGGAAAATCTACACCTATATCATTTGAAACTGCTTCAATATCAGAAATAGAAAGAACATCAAAAGGGTTTGTTTTCATTATACCTTTCATGGTTTTTGGAGCATCCAAGTTAATCACCTTCTTCAGATCCATAGCTTTCTCGAGAATATTTCTAGAGTTATCCACCCTTGCACTTTGTCTGACAGCTTGAATAGGACCCCAGATTTTCTGTTTCTTCTTGTTGTTGTTCCCAACATCCTCTCCTCTAGTCTGTGTACTAGCAAAAACCGGCATAATATCCTTAGGCAAAGCAGCTATCTGGTCAGTGACAGACACTTCCCTATCTTCACCATAAACCATCCTATCCTTCTGCTCAGCAGCCCAGAAACTATGAGCCTCAACCACTACAGAATCATCAGCCTTCTTTTTATCTTCCATTCTAATACAGTCAGCATCAAGCAGACCATTTTGCAAGAGCAGTTTGAAAACAGTTGATACGTCCAAAACGTAATCTACTTTCCCGAACACTTTTGCTATTGTTTCTCCTCTAAACTTGTGTGATTTGGATACAACTAACACGGACTAACGCTGTTTTCAGCAGAATTACCTTGGTGTCTAGTTTTTGTGCAGAAATTCAACTATCAGGAAAAATACGGGAAAATATGCCAAAAATCCTATTTCACTAGAAGATCCACGGAGCCAGAGTTCGAGATGGAGTGGATGCTTGGGGGGCACACACCCCTGCCAGGCACGGGCCCACCCCTGGCCGCGCCTAGGGGGTGCAGCCACCCCAGGCACCCCCTCGGCCTCCCTCTCCGCCTATAAGTTGCCTCTCGACCTAAAAACAGAGGGGGGTTCGATAGTTTTCTAGAAAGAGTTCCGATGCACCGCCGCCACCAGAAAACAAGATCCGGATCTAGAAACTCCGTTCTGGCACCCTTCTGGGACAGGGAATTTGGAGAGGATCATCGCCATCGTTATCACCAACGCATCTCCTTCAACCATCAATGTTTCCCTCATCCATGAGTGAGTAATCCCCCGCCGTAGGCTTGGGGATGGTAGTGATTGGATGAGTTCTATCATGTAATCGAATAAGATTTGTTAGGGCATAGTGCCTAGTATATCTATTAGTGCTATTTGACTTTGTTGCAACTTGTTGTGCTTAATGCTTGTCACTAGGGCCCGAGTGCCATGATCTCAGATATGAACTTATTATTGAATTATTATGATAGTATTGTTTGTGATCTTATCTGCAAGTTGTGTACACATATCATTGTCCGGATCCAAAGGCCCCGAATTGACAATAATCAGGACAACCTGAGAGGATGGCTGTGGCGTGAGGATCACATGTGTTCACGGAGTGTTAATGCTTTGCTCCGGTGCTCTATTAAAAGGAGCACCTTAATTGTCAGTAGTTCCCTAGAGGCCCCGCTACCATGGGCTGGCTGGACAGAATATGTTGTGCAAGTTCTCATTGCGAGCATGTATGACTATATTTGGAGCACATGCCTAGGATTGTTTAGTACTTGGATGCTTGTTATTATTTATCTACAATGCCCTAGATCTTGAAGTTACATGTTTAGACTTGTCCATGCAACACCCGTCCATTCATCCCTATGCCTACCGCACTCGAATCCCATTGTTTACTGTTACTGTTACTGTTACTATTGCTCCTGTTTCACTATTGCTGATGCTTTGTTGTTGCTACTACCAAACTATTGCTACTGGTAAACTTCTGTGAGCAAGAACTATTTCTAGGTGCAGCTGAACTGACAACTCAGTTGTTAAGGCTTGCAAGTATTCTTTGGCTCCCCTTGTCGAATCAATAAATTGGGTAATACTACCTGCGAAGACTGTTGCGATCCCCTACACTTGTGGGTCATCACACATCTTCTAGAATCCCACATGCAGAGACAGCTTGATCAAGAGTGTTCCATTCACACAATTTTGTTTGCAGCCCAGTGATGATAATTGTAACACCCTCGCCTGATAAGGCTGAGTTCATGTGTATAGTGCCAATCCCTGGATCGGTTCACTGGCACACACAGTACAAAATGATACCAAATATAACTGTGCATCATAAATACAATGAATATGATCCAGAATTTACATTATTTATTCAAGTACACAGCAGAAAACGATTACAAGGTAGATCTCCATCCTTCAAATGTGCCACAGGCGAACAATTGTTGAGTGGAGTCTCGCGACCTATGAACGATCACTCAGAACAGAACAACCTTCAACATGAAACGTTACAGCCATGAATGGTTAATACTTTGAATGTATTGGCAAGTAGAACTAATGAGTACAAATGATCTATCAACTACATGCATATTTGGCTAGGTGGAGTTCAGGCTCATTTGCTAAAAGCAATACAAATTTTCCCTACTTTCAAAATACTTTTATTTTTTCAAAAACAATCTTCTAAGGACATACCAGCATAAACCCATGTAGAAACAATACAGTTCATCTTTTGTCTGCTCCTAAACCCATGTTCACCATCAAGTTTTAGCAATTAAGAAATTGGGATGAGTGAGATCTTCCAAACAGTTCCAGGCCCACTTGCTCATAGTTGTCCATAACCGGGGACACGGCTAAGTACTTAGTTTAGACACCCTGCAGGGGTTGTACACTTTACCCGCACGACCCAGTCAACCTGCTCTTACCATTACACTCATTTTGTGCCATGATAGGGAGAAAACCAAGACAAAACCTTTCAGAAGTAGAACCCTGAGCCCTCAGGACGGACCCATACCAACCTACATCCCCTACATCTGCTAGTCACGTCGGGTCAGGTTCCCACAACTTACTAAGTCAAGACAAATAATGACATGCGGTCAACCTTTGAAGCTACTACACAAGAAACCTGTCCAATCTCTGAAGCCTAGGTGTGCTTTCCGCAATAAACCACCCAAAAACATCAATCCATCACACCCAGGAGATTCATTAAATTCCAGTTGTTTTCATTTCCATAACATAATCAATCATGAAATCCCTTTTTGCGCATCTAATAAGCATGGCTAAGCAACTACAATACGATGGCTCAAAGGAGATCAAGTCATGGAAGTATGGCAATCATGCCTGGGTGTCATAGCATAGTAGTAAAAACACCTACACATGCATCACTACTGAAAATCATACTACATGCATAGGAAAAATAGTAGGACATTTATGATAGCTCTACTTGCCTTTGTTGTAGAAGATGTAGTCGATCAAATAATCCTCACAATAGAGAAGATTGCACTCATCACAATCACAAACATTGCACTCCTCGCAATCTATCGATCAAAACAAGTGCACAACAAACAAACCATTCAAAACAATGCAATTATGCACAATACAACAAAACAATGATGGACAAATGCATGCATGACAATTTAATATGTCACAGATGGTTGTTACTTTAGTTCTCTAAACAGTACTGAAGTATATGATGCATGCAAGAGGCCAATTAATGCAATGGAGTACTTGTTATTAATAATTACTTGCCAATATAGGGTTTTTAATATTTCTGTTGTAACGCCTATTCTAACTATCGAATTAAATTTGTTTCTTGGGTTTACTGGATAGAGGACGTTAATATGAATCAGTAGGCGTTAGATTCACCCTAATCGGAGTTATAGATCTTTTTAAATAATTAAAATACTACAGAATGTATTATAATGCTCCTAACATTATACATATTGTACACCTATAATTTTAATTCAAAAACTGGTTCTACTCTTTCTTGTGATTCCAGGGACATATTATTTGCCATTTTCTAAATAGTATTTATTTTCTTATGAATTTATTACTCAAAAATGGGTATTAGCTTGTTTAAATATCTACAGAATAACCTTACAGTATTTGCCTGAACCAAATATGTATTGATGATCTACATGGAACCAGCTTTCCATCGGTATATCATTTATATTTTTTTGATATGCAAATAATTTACTATGAATATAATGATTTCTAAAGCCATTAAACTAATTAAATCACTACAGGTTAAATAATCCACAAATGCTGGATCCAACAAGATATTATTAATCTACATTATAGTAGCTTCAATTTGATATATTGTTCATATTTTTCGGAGTTACAGATAATTTCCTATGAATTTATTAACCTAAAAGACCATTAAAACTAATTAAATTACTGTAGTAAACGAATACTGTTAAGGTTGGATCTAATGCCATATTAATATTCTACACGTTTTTCTGAATCCATTAATATATTATTTGCTATTTTTGGATCTACGAATCTTTTTATATGATTTTTGCAAGTTTACACAATTTTCTGCAAATTAAATTCAATTTCAAATCTACAGGGAATATTCCCTGGGAATATTCTATGCTGACTGGGACGCGGGGCTAACCTGACGTTGACACATGGCAAGATCCGGTTGGCTCGTACCCCTTCGCGGAATCGATCTAATCCTGGCCGTTGGGATGAGATCGAGTGGTTAGGAGAGGAGATTGACCCGATTTTGGCTCAGAATAGACAAGAAATAGATCTGTGTTAGAGAGACAAATCCGTAGGTCAAATTGAAAAACTTACAACATAAAAGTTATGGGGAATCATTAGTCCTACCTTCTCACCAAAGGAATTTGGATTTGAAGAAACGAGCGCGAGTACATCTTGGATTTACACCATCATATCTGAAATATTGCGATGCGAAATTATCCGGCTTTGGTGGATGAAAAGAGGTGAGGTTTGTCGGGATTGAAAGATTTTGACGATATCTACAACTTTTGTTTTTTGGCCGAAGGCAAACAACGAAGTCTAGATGGGTGAATAAGCGAAATAAGATTCGGGCGTAGATTCGGGATTTCGAGAAGGGAAACTCATACACCTGTGGCTCTATGGGTTTATATGGAGATTTAGGATGGTGTAGAGATAGGTCTTGGAGTAGGGAACAAGTATAAACAAACGAAAGTCGATTTGGAGTTGTAGATTAAAAGTTATAAGAGTTTGAATAGAGATAGGGTTGAGAAAAACTGATTTGCACGGAAATTAAAGCAACTATGCGATCGTGCCTTGTGCCCTCAAGGTATGGGTAATGGTTCGGTCTCGGTAGTTTTTATTTATTTATTTATTTGTTTCTCTCATATCTTTTGCATACGAACTCCAAATGACATGATTCTTGTTTCTAAAATTTTCTAAAATCGAATAGATCATTGTAGGATCATAATTGTAATATTTTTACTAGTTTGCAAGTAGTGGATTTATAAATCCTTGTATATTTGATTTTATTTATAACTTTATGTGTTTGTATTTATTCCATAACTTTTTCATAATAGCTTCAAATGTGCTCAATTTTGTTTCTAAAATTTTGTAATATTAATTGGATCTTTTTAGGCTATAATTATCAACAATCGATGCCTTAGCAACAATGGGTTTTTGTAAATCCAATTTAATTCCCTTTAGGAACAAAGTGGCATATACTATTTAGGGTTTTAGTACTTTATTTCTATTTAGGGATTTTTCTTGATGCAAATATGCAATGCAATGCTCATGAATGTCATGCAAGTGCAAATTTTTTCCTAGTCTCAATTTCCAAAATCTTGGGATGTGATAATAATCCACACCTTTTGAGAGATTCCACAGGCTCAGGGTCATCAGTCCATGCCTCAACTTTCACCCAGACACCTGGTTTGGATACTCCAAATTTGGGCTAGCCAATCACCTGCTCAACAATAATGTGTGGTGGAAACTTCACTAGGAAAGTGTTATCTGCCCCTAATTCCCTAATCTGCCATGGTCAATTTGTCATGTAGATTTTTGAGAACTCCACAACAAGCTCATTAGCTGACACAGACCCTTCCTCTACCAACACCACTCCACAGTTTTTGGAAGAAGCAAAAGGATGAGCAATAACCTCAGCGATCTCAACATGGTAGAAGCCAAGACCTGGGGCACCACTTCCAATATATCTACCTACCTGATGAGGTCTTCTTCTAATAGGACACTTATCCACTAGATGACCAAAGCTCTTGCAAATCAAGCACATAGGTTTCTTCTCATAGTTCACTTGTAAATGGCCAGGATCTCCACAACATAGACAAATAGCATCCACATATGCCATCTAACCACCTGAGCAAGCTAACACCTGGACATCTCTAACAGCTACACCACTCTACTTCTTTTTGGCTTTTTGAGCATTCTTCAATTTATCCTCTTGATCCAAAACCTGGTGTGTTGTTGTTGTTGTTGTTGTTGTTGTTGTTGAGGATTGTTGTTTGGAGCCAACCATTGGTTTGAGCCACCTCCAAACTGGGGATGTTGCTGAAAAGGAGGGAAAGGGCCATTGAACCCCCAAGGTGGAATCATACCTCCAGGAGCAAAACCAAAAGGAGGTTGCCCAGCAAAGAATTGTGGAGCAAACTGCCCAAACTCAAAGGACCCTTGCTGGTTCCCCTGTTGTTGCGGTTGCATCTGTTGTTGAGGTTGCATCTGTTGCTGCTGCCACTGATCTTGCCCATTGGAGAAACCTCTGCCCCTTCCCCTTCCTCCTCTGCCACGATCTCCCATTTCCCCCTCCACAGCACTGTCAACATGATTAAGAGGGAGCTCTAAACCTAAGCACCCAAGGCTAGCAGTTTGCTCCCTCTGCGCTGCCACTAAGAGAAGGGGAACACGAACCCTAGACTTCAGGGAACTAGGCTTTATACCACAGGGCAGAATCAGATGAGCTTTTAGTGGTGGGGATGGACGCAGGTGGGAGCGTGGATCTCCATGCATCCACAACAGGGAGAAAAAACCTCAGCACTTTCCCCATCCCCCTTAACCACCACCACCTCTTTTCCCCACTAACCACTGGAACCCTCAACAATCTAAATATTCTTCCGTTTTGTGTCCTTCCTCTGTGGAAAAACTGGACTGAGTTCCCGCCAGATGAGCAACACTGCCGCAAGGAACCAGGCCCTTCTTCAGAGCTTCGAGAATCAAATCGAACAGAGTCACCTACTAATTCAGATCGAGCAATGCAAGTGCAACAATATACTCCTTCCTCGAGAAACCTGGAACAACCACTATAGACTGTAAATCTCTCAGCATCTCCCGTTGATGATCCTGCACGAAGCGCGAGAGCAGGGAGCCTACCCTCCTCGGCCTTCCCCTTTTCCTGAAAACCCTCTTCCTCGAATCCTCTGTAAAAACTGACTAGCTTCGATTTGGTGAGCTTCAGAAGCTCGGCTATCGCCATGCTCCTTCGCTTTCATCTCCGAGGCCCGGGAAGCTTGCTTCGGCTGCTTCGAGGAATTGGATCCACCAACCCCTGCTCAGCTTCAATGAGGAACGGATCGAAGGATCCAATGCGGATATTGAAGCACTCATCTGCCCCTGATCCGACTGGATCCTCACCTGACTTCGCCGCGAACGATTCCGGCAAAAACCCCAATCTACTGGCAAGGCATCTAGCCTGGACTGTCGAGGATTCCTGCCGCCAACCTTCTCCTTCACATCCCATCCTCTGATCCCTTCCAGATTCACCTCTCGCATCTCCGTCGATCGCCAGGGCCAACCGCCGATGAGACCCAAATCTGAAATCAAGGATTCTCGCAGTGGGGGGAGAACACAGCGGAGAGCGGAGCCGATAAGGGTTTCTAGGAGTGGGAGGTGGTGAAGCGGTCGAGACCAGAGGTAGGTGCGGGCTTGGGCTTGACCCCCAGAGGCCGCCATGGATGGAAACCGAGGTGGTTCCACCATGAACAGGGCCCCGAGTCGGAACATGAGAGAGGACATGTCGGGGGGACTAGTCCATTTTTCGTTTTGTCTTCTGAGATGGGAAATGTCACAAAAGACGGGTTCGGGCTCTGTTCCTTGTTCAGGCCATGGAGCTAGTGGGGCAGGCGATCGTGGGGCACGCCATGGATATCGGGGCGGAGCCAGGCGGCCATGGAGGCGGCGCTCTTCACCATCTCAGTCACTGATGAAGAAGACCCGACTCTTTTTGATCTTATTGTCCTTGTTCAACACTTCAGCGATTCGACGACGGCGAAAGATCAGGAGCAGATGTGGCCAATGAAGAGCATAGAGTCTACCCTTGACCCGTACCCAAGAGTCGTTAGGCTCCAGTGCGTGGGCCTCAATAGAAGTATCTCCGTTACAAAAAAATAAATAGAAGTACCTTCTGCCTGCCATCCTCGGCTACTGTCCTAGGAGGTTTGTGTCGACTCAGTTATCTCTCACGTACATGGCGATTATCACCGGCTCGCCATGCCCAGTGCTGATGACTACTTCCTCGGCCTCCACATACATAGAATCACCATCCTCTGGACTCGGGCGGACCTCCACGATGGTCTTCAAGCACCGTCATCCTCATATATCAAATTCTCTTCCCTGATTTGATCTGATTTTGAGAGGAGAGGTGGCATGCCCTGGTTCATTTCCTATGTAACACCCTCAGAATCAGCCCTATGCAAGTTTTTCAGCGATTCCCGCCAAACCCGCATAGAAACGATTCAAAGGTGCCCACCAGGCACTTTCGTGCGGGTGGAAAACGAAGTAATACCATTACACAATAGTCTAGGATGGAACCCACAGAACAGATATATACAACAACGACTCCATGAGTCTAGAATACAATATACAGTACAAAGATCCAAATCACCTTGAAAACGATACAGCGTCCGAGTACGGACAAGATGCAAATTGAGCTAAGAGCCCTGAAGAATAACCAATGGCGTCCATAACCCTGCCCAGGCCAAGCCGGAAGGGTAACCCTGCTAACGACGTCGATCTCAAAACCTGCTAAAAACAAAAGGGGTGCCGACAAAGGGCAAAGGAAAAAGAGAGCGGTCAGTACTGAGGCCAGTACACGGCGAGACTAGAATTCGGCGGTCCTCGCCTACATAGGTATGGTGGACTGAAGCGGCAGCACAACATGCACTAAACAACCTATAGAGACTCGATATAATTGTCGGCTATCAGAGAGAGATAAGAAAGACCTATTCGGAACCAACCTAATACTACTACCAAACATACCCATCCTCGTATTTCCCCCTCGAGACCAAACGAGGAAGTCAACTGAGGAACTCACACAGATGGCAGTTTTATTTATTCAATTATCGTTGCAGCAATTACTAGTCAGGTATAGATAGCATGAGTCATCCTGATATAATAAGGAGTGGGCAGTTTTAATTAACCATTCCGTTATAGTTGTAGTACTTACTAGTCAGATACATATAGCATGAGGCATCCCAAAACCCAGCAGTTGTTGGTACTTCTATTTAGTCATTCCTTTGTAATTGCAATAATTACTAGTCAGATACAATGGTAACAGGTGACAACTCAAACCAGCAATTGTTGGCACTTTTATTTAGCCATTCCATTATAGAGAAGCTGATTACTAGTCATTATAAAGTCAAATTTATAGCACTACTTTAGTTATAGTTGTCTATGATCGACATACTGTACTCCAAGTCGTCCATAACCGCGGACACGGCTTTCAGAAAGTTTTACCCTGCAGGGGGCACAAATAGCAACACACGCACGATCAACCTCGGGAAAAACCAAATAAAACCCAACGAGGCATCACGACAGAGCAATTGCAAGATTCATATAAATTTCAGGGGGCCACCCCACCAAGCTACCCGCTACGAAGTTGGCCGGCTCCGAGACGGAACCAGAGGTTTGCGAGAAAACTGGTGGCGGCGGTTGCGTTCATGAAAACCCGAAGCGTCGCGTCGAGGGACGTCTGGAGGGGATCGCGGGGTCAGGGTGGGGCCGGGGGTCTTCGACTGCGTGGGTGCGTTGTGTCGGTTTGTGCTGGTTTGGGTTGTGGGTGGTGGGCGTGTGTGTTTGGCTCCAGGGTGGGTAGCAGTAGGTGGTGGCGGCGGGTGGGGTGTGGAGTGGTTGGTCTAGGATTTGGTGGCTGGGGTGTTAGGGCTAGGGTTTAACCGGTTGGGCCTTTTGGGCCTGACCGGTTTAGGTCTAGATTTAGGTTTGCTATTTGTTTATAAAATATTCTATTTGTTTTGTTTTGTTTTAAATCTTTTTAGCAATTAGTTTTTAGACAAATAGTTTAACATATAACTATAAGACTTGTTTTGAAATAAGAGAAGAGGTATTGTTTTAGACAAAATAGTTTTTAGTTAAAATATTCTGAGACCCAAAAATACATGATGCCATGATGATGCACAAAGTTTTATTTAATATGCGATTTTCTAATAGTGGATTTACCAGGGGTGCTATAATTTCCTTCCTATATGGGTGGGGGGAACGAGGTAGGGGTGGTGTGGTGTGATCCGTTTCTACCTCCTCGTGTGGTCCGATCAGAATATGAAAACACGCGACCTACCTAGCCATGACGACGGACGAAAAAATTGAAGACGAAAACCACTGCTAGATAAATTATATAGTAGAGATTATGAACCCCCCTATGCACTGATATTTGCCAAATTTATCTATCTCGCATAGTCAATTTTACTACAAAACGGAGTATTGGATTCAGTGATTTAACACGAGTGTATCACTAGATTTTAGTGTATGTTGCTATAGAAATGTATTGTGTTGATTTAGGTGGAAACCGTTTATGGTATCAATTATTGTGAAGTAGTGAACTCTTGTAGATAAGTGAATGATGAAAGTTTTAATTGAACTTATTTGTTGCATTTGTACACAAGTGAACACTAGGTAGTAAAATTATGACAATTATTTGTTTGGAGTGTTTTGTTTTACCTTTCTATTTGGCTTCTGAAAGAAAGGAAGTAATGTCCTAGTAAGAAAAAAATTTCTTTAGTAAACATAGGGTTGAAGGAAGAGGGCCCAAGCCCTTGCGTTAGATAGTATGTGGCTGTCGCAGCCACTTCTACAACAATTAATTCATGTTTTCATGAAATGGAGTGAATAAAACAAGGCATGGGCTTCATTCCGAGTATGAATGCTTGCTTAGTCTTCTTCCAACACTTGTTTCCCAATATATGCTTAAGAAAAATCAAGTTTTCTGCACGATTAAGACCCTTTATCTGATCCTTTCAGTGAAACTACTGATGCATTATATACTTGCTTTTTTCAGTGTTGTTAGTTTGTTTTTCTTCAATTTTGTGTGTTCTTTGAAATTCTTGTAGCAAGTTTACCCCTAAAAGGTGCCAAGTGAGTTTTTTTCTATGCGGGGTATCACTAGTAGAAAACAGGCCATCCGTTCGCGCCCCCTCAGAGCATTAGTCCCGGTTGCGCCACCAACCGAGACTAATGCTATCTTGTGCCCCTGGTTCGAAAGGGCACGGGGCCGGAGCATCGTCCCGCGTGGTAAGGGGCATCGTCGTTGGAGCCACCAACCGGGACTAAAGAACACACCTTTAGTCCCGGTTGGTGGCTCCAACCGGGACGTATGCTCCCGCCCTCTATAAATGCAACGCCCCAGCCCTCTCTGCCTCCACTCTGTTTTTTTCTCTTGGTGGAAGGTGTGAGGGGTGTGCTAGTTTTTTCTCCCCAATGCATGCATTCAAGGTGTTTGATGAAATGTTTGAGTGAATAATCCCGTTCAATTTCTCATAGAACAAAAATATAGAAGGTGTCCGAGACGCACTTGAGCTTTCTCGTCTTTATTTCCCTCGATCGAGGTTAGCAATCTTATCTTTTCTCTGTCATTGATACAATGCATGTGTCGATGTGAATTGGTCATTTCACTATTTATGATGTCCTGTTTTTTGATAAACTTACTTATATGATGCAGATGAACGGTCGGGAATCGATGTAAGGTGACCGACGCGTAGCCGGGTATATGAAAGGCGTGGATAAATTTATCGATGTGGCTATGGCAAACAAAGAGAATGGTTTTATACGTTGTCCATGTGTTCAATGTCGGAACAACAAGGAGTACTCTTTCTCGAAAATCATTCGCGGCCACCTGATTATGAAAGGTTTCATGCCCAACTATAATTGCTGGACCAAGCACGGGGAAAGAGGGGTTATGATGGAAGATGGTGAAGAAGATGATGATAACAACTATCATCATATGTTTCCTGAATACAGTGATACTGCAATGGAAGACAATGGAGAGGAAGGAGGTGAAGAACGGGCATCGGATGAGCCGGTGATGAACTTGGTAGGGTCATTCGATGCAAAGCGAGGTATGAAACAGAAAATGAGAAGTTGAAGTTAGAGGGCATGTTAGAAGATCACAAGAAATTGTTGTACCCAAATTGTGAAGATGGCAGCACAAAGCTCGGTACCACACTGGAATTGTTGTGATGGAAGGCAGAGTGTGGTCTAACTGACTCCTCATTTGAAAAGATGCTGAAAATAATGAAGCCGAAGTTTCCAAAACATAACGAACTTCCCGAGAGTACCTACGAAGCAAAGAAGACTCTCTGTCCTCTAGGATTAGATGTGCAAAAGATACATGCATGCATTAATGACTGCATCCTCTACCGTGGTAAGGAGTATGAGAATTTAGATAAATTCCCGGTATGCAATGCGTTGCGGTATAAAATCAGACAAGATGACCCTGGTGATGTTGAGGGAGAGCCCCTCCGGAAGAGGGTTCCTGCTAAGGTTATGTGGTATGCTCCTATAATATCAAGGTTGAAACGCATGGTCAGAAACAAAGAGCATGCCAGGTTGTTGCGATGGCACAAAGAAGACCGTAAGAAAGACAGGAAGTTGAGACACCCTGCTGATGGGTCACAGTGGAGAAAAATCGAGAGAGACTTCCTAGACTTTGCAGGTGACGCAAGGAACTTATGGTTTGGTCTAAGTACGGATGTCATGAATCCTTTTGGGGAGCAGAGCTGCAGTCACAACACCTGGCCCGTGACTCTATGTATCTACAACCTGCCTCCTTGGTTGTGCATGAAGCGTAAGTTCATTATGATGCCAGTGCTCATCCAAGACCCGAAGCAACCGGGCAACAACGTTGATGTGTACCTTAGGCCATTAGTTGAAGAAATCTTACAGTTGTGGGGCAAACCAGGTGTACGTGCATGGGATGAGAACAAATAGGAGCCATTTGATCTACGAGGGTTGTTATTCGTAACCATGAATGATTGTCCTGCTCTTAGTAACCTTTCAGGACATACAAACATGGGATATAAGGCATGCACACATTGTTTAGATAAGACTGAAGGTACATATTTGCATAAATGCAAGAAGGTTGTGTACCTGGCGAATCGACGATTTCTTCCGACCAATCATCCCGTAAGAAAGAAAGGCAAGCATTTCAAAGGTGAGGCAGATCACCGGAAGAAGCCTGAACTCCCTGCTGGTGATGATGTATTTGGTATGGTCAAGGACATAGAAGTAATCTTTGGAAAGGGTCCCGACGGTCAATCAGTTCCGAACGACATCGCTACAGGACACACACCCATGTGGAAGAAGAAATCTATATTTTGGGAGTTGCCATATTGGAAAGTCCTGCGTGTCCGCTCTTCAATCGACGTGATGCACGTGACGAAGAATCTTTGCGTGAACCTGCTGTAAGAGGTCCCAACCTTTAATAAGGTAGAGACCCCTGTGTTTACAATGCTAGTCTCTGGATTAATAGCTAGCATTCACAGTTAAGATGTAATATCAAGAAACAAAGGTCATAATATAACTTTATAACCACGAATAACATAATTTTATTACATCTTACACAGCTCATTTGGCTATTACATTACATTGCAGCAGAATATCTATAAGCATGGGGTCCTTTGTCTTCAAAGTGCCACAGGCAGACATGTTGGTTGTAGACTTTGTAATCCTAATCAATCAACTTCACTAATATCAATCAAACCTGCAACATTACAAGTTACAGCCACAAGGGTCAATACATTTGAATTGTATTGGCAAGTTTCACTACTATGTAGAATATAAGTGGATCCTATCAATACATGCATATTTGGCTAAGTAGGGTTTTAGGCTCATTTGCATAAAGCAATAATTTATCCTATCTTTTCAAAATAGTTTTGATCTTTTGTCAAATCTTTCTGAACTCCTTGGTAAATCCCCAAGTGTTTCAAGTCTTTGTCCAAATCCCTTGAGCTCCTTGGTAAATCCCCAAGTGCTTCAAGTTTTTATCAAAATCTCCTGAGCTCCTTGGTAAATCCCCAAGTGCTTCAAGTTTTTATCAAAATCTCTTGAGCTCCTTGGTAAATCCCCAAGTGCTTCAAGTCTTTGTTGTCTCTTTAAAGTTTTTCTTTTAGAAATTGGAACGTCGAGATTTCCCATGGCTTCAAGCTTTAGTTGCTCAGTATTGTCCATAACCGGGGACACGGCTAAGTACTTAGATTTTTGATCTTCTGCAGAAGTTGTACACTTTACCCACATGACACAATCTCATCTTGTTGCCACCAGTGGCCGCTGGATAAGTACTCACCAAGATGGAGTACTGGCAGATTGAGAATGTGACGAAGTCTTTCTAGAGGGTCCTCCCATACACCATTGCTAGCTTGTCTTCAGGCACCCATGTAGGGTTCCGAGTTCCCTCATTTTCAGTAAACCTGAAGACAATGCATGGGTCTTCCCAATGTAGTTGACTAAGCCAGAGCCATAATAGCATGTGGCTGTACACGGAAGCCACTGTTGGAGAAACATGTTCAATCTCTAAGTCCCTGGGTGGTTTTCTTTTGGTGCACAACACAAAGAGATTGCCATCGACATGGTTCCTTTTGTTGCCACCTTGTCCAAAACTTGAGTATCCTTGTCCACCCAGGTGGTTCATTGAGTACTTGTTTTATTATATAAAACACAAGTTTTTTCTCATCTTTATAAAATCTCAACATGTATCTCTTCTCAAAAATATGTTGCATGGCTAAGCATTTTACAACTACATTGTTTCACTAAGGAATATATAAGGTATCCTATTAGGATTTAGCATAGCATAAGTATAGAAATTCTTTTCATGCATGTTTCAAAATCCACTAAGTATAATGAAAATAGTAGGACTTTAGATGATAGTGTCACTTGCCTTTTTGGTAGGGAATGTTGGTTCACTTCTTGATCTTGATAATCCCACACTCTTCTAATTTCACTACAAGTCAATCAAGCAAACATAGATTCAACTAGCATTCCAATTAATATTCAAACAATTCCACACACATAAAATAAGAGAAACTAAGTCATCCATGCAAGCATGCAAAAGGTAGTTTTATTTGCAAAGGTGGTTTCTACTAGGCTCTAAACATTGTAAGGTTCAAAGTGGTCATTTTCCAATGTGGCAAAGTCATTTGCAAAAGGGTTTTTCCTATAGATCATTTTTAAATCAAATCATTATTTTATGTGGTGAAAAATGTTTTTAATCAAAGCAACAATTTTATGTTGTTCACCAAATAAGTTGTTAATATCAAAACTTGGTGTCTAGGGTCAGTAGGTTTGAATCAATACATTTTCCAAAGGTTTTGCTAAAAATTATTTCCATATCAAAATCAATATTTTTATTTGACTAGAAATGGGCTAATTTAATTAATCCATCCTAATCTTTTCAAAACACATTTTTAAATCCACAAGTTGGTTACTAAGGTCAGTGAGTTCACAACAATCCAATTTGCAAAGATTTTAACTCTAAAAACATTTTGGAATAATTTTTATAACCTAAACAAGCATACAAATGTTTCTGCAAAAACAAACATTTTACCAGAAGATTTTTACTAAACAAATTGCATGGTTGGCTAGGACTTGTTCCACTGATTCCATTGATATAAAGTTTGCAAATTTTGGACGTGTGGATCAAAAGTTACAAGGTTTTCAAATTTGCATCTAAATCTGATTTCCAATTCTGTTTTAAAACAAAAGCTGGCCATGCGGCGTGTTCTCATTGGGCGGTACCGGTTCGCGCGGATTGTGCTCTACGGTTCGTTGGATCTAAGCAGATCGCACGGCTCTGGTTGCGTACCCCTTCAGCGTTTAAGTGATCTATCGCGTGCGTACGATTAAAATCCAACGTCTCACAACTACTGGACATACACCGGCGGCGCTAGCGGTGGTGAACGGCGGCGGCGCGGTCGGACGATGACGCTGCGGCGGCTACAGGAAGCAAAGAAGGAAACGAGGATGCTCACCGTGCTGAGGGGATCGTGGCGATGCTCAACGTGGTCGCGAGGAGGCGAGGGGCGCTCAGGATCCGTCGGTATTCCTCGCCGGAGTCAAGGACGGCGTCGGTCTCGCTCAGGCGTCGTCGGGGACGAGGCTATCGATCGTGCTGAGGCAAAACGAAGGTGTGGTTAGACGCGTACGAGTATGGGGAATGTGAGAGCATCACTGAGAGGGCACGGGGTGGTCTGGGCTTACCAAGGAAGTTCGCCGGAGTAAGAAGCAGACGCGGCGGCGTTCAGTTGTTGTCGAAGTCGAGGCCCTGGGGAGAGCGCGGTCGAACGGATGACACGGGCAGGTGCGCAAGGATCTGGGGAAGGTGTCCGTGTGCTTGGGTAGGCAAGAGGTGGTGCGGGGTCGCCGGAATTTGCTCGCGAGGTCGTCGGAGCAGTGGCAAAGCAAATGGAATCGGGGGCAGCCTGGTGGATCCGGTGGTGCGGGGTCTGGGGGGAAAGAGAGGTATGACGCGTGCGGTTAAATGGGCGTGGTCGCGGGGTGGAGTAATGCGGCCATTAACGCGAATTGATCGCTGGCGTTACTGGATGCAACGGCAGGGCGACGTCTGTGCGAGGAAGAAGGGAGTGAGCTGGCGGTGGGGTCTGGGCGTCAGCGAGGGAGTGAGATAGGGAGAGGGTCCACCAGTCAGCGTCTGCGCGGGTGCGGGAAAGAGTGCAAAATGATTCGCGCGTGGGGGAGGTAGCTGGGCTGAAATGGGCTGCTGGGCCTGCTTAGTTGGGTCGAGTCCGTTTTCGTATTTTTTTCTGTTCTGATTGTTTTTCTTTTTCTATATCTATTTTCTGTTTTGAAATTCAAACAACCAATCAAACATTCAAATCAATTCAAAACTTCTCCAAACTTTGCCTTGAGTTTTGGTTCTGATTAGCAGCAATATTCCATGTCCCAAAATAATATAATAATTTTATTTTAGGGTCCATTTATAATTAAATAAAATGGACATTAGTTAATAAATCAAATGGGTTTTAATTTAATTAAAATCTCCATTTAAAATCTAATTATTTTCAAAATCAAATCAGTAGGTTTTATTTGGAAATAAAGAATACTTGGAAAGCTTATTAAAATAAAATAATAAGTTTTGATGTTTTAATTAAAATAGTAAAACCTTTATTTTTTTTAATAAACTTGGATATTATATCCTTATTATTTTATTTTAAATAAACCTTTACTATTTTTATCAAATAGAAATATTTTATTTCAAAGGCTTGGCCAAGTTTTAATTTGGCTCTATAAAATAATCCTTATTTATATTTCTACCTTTTTATTTGAAAGTCAAATCTTTTATTAAAAGATCCAAAATAGTATTTCCAAATATTTTAACTTTATTGTTTATTTATCTTTTTAAATCCCTTTAGGATTTTATTTGATCCAAATAGGTTTTGAAAGTTTCCAAATGGATTCAAAAAATTTCTTCTCACCCTGAAAATCAACAAAGTTTTATTTTATTCATTTATTTTTCACATTACAAGATTTGGAAAATCTTGGGATGTGACAGGCTACCACCCTTAAAATAAATCTCGTCTCGAGATTTGGAAAGGCTAGGGTTACAAGTAGGCTCAAAGCATCTAGGGTACTACCAACCTTAAAAATTTTCCAACTAAATTACATGTTGGATTGCTTGGGATCTTGGGGAAACTTCTCTGGGCAACCATCTGCATAGTGTCCTTTGTTTCCACACTTGACTCATGGGCCAAGGCTGAGATCCTTCATAGCTTGTTTATCTTGTTCTTCATCTTTTCTGGACCACCTTACATGGATTATCTCCCAACCGGGACATCTCAAACCTTTTTGTCCATCCCGGATAAAAAGGACAAATGTCTGCCGAATCGGTAGGAAGTGGGTCCGGTTTGTACTACAGGTACATGATCTATCGCCCGTGATTTTTTGAAAAAATCATTTTTAGACTCGCAATATGTGGTTTCTTCAGAGATCCAATGCAATATCTAACGATGCTCGTCCCCTATCTTCATGCACGCCGGTTCGGCCAAAGTTAGAAATTCAGAAAATTCAAAACGGGCATAAGAAATTCAAAAAAAATCCGAACAATGAAAATCCTTCGGTTGGTGTCATATTATGTGACATAGTTAAAATAAAAAATACCAGACTTGGTATATTGATCATGTCTCGAAAAAACCTTCACAAAATGACCTATCATGTTCGAGGTTTCGTGGCTTTCGGTCCAAATAACCGATGTTATGTGCTGAATCACGGCATAGTTTGTGATGCTATGCCCATATTATGCATGCATGTTGACATTGGTATGGAGAACAATGTTGCAGGAGGAAGTTTTCCTTTTTGTCGCCCGGAAAAGCCCCTTTCCATTTTCCGAGCGCAAAAACGGGTCGTTTTGTGAAGTAACCACCAAAATGCCGTTTCAGAATGCTACCGTCCCATTTTCCTAAAATACTAGACCACCTTACATGGACTATCTCCCAACCGGGACATCTCAAACCTTTTCTTCCATCCCGGGTAAAAAGGATAAATGTTTGCCGAATCGGTAGGAAGTGTGTCCGGTTTGTACTACAGGTACATGATCTATCGCCCGTGATTTTTTGAAAAAATCATTTTTAGACTCGCAATATGTGGTTTCTTCAGAGACCCAATGCAAGTTCTAAATGAGCCATTTTTCTTCCCGCCATTTCTTCCCGCCATTTTCTTCCCGCCATTTTTCCCGGCATTTCTCCCGCCATTTCTTCCCGCCAATTTTTCCCGCCTGTTCTTCCCGCCAGTTCTTCCCTTCAGTTATCTTCCTGCCATTTCTCACTATATATATGTAGGGTTGGCCTCCATTGTCATTACACATCTCTAGACTCATAACTGCAACCTCATCACTCTTTCCCATGACTTCCACCGTAGCACTAACTCCCAGGGAGGCGGAGGCGCTTTGCGCCTCGAACTACCCCCTTGAGACCTCATGTCCCCGTCGGCTGGATGCTGAGCGCCGGTGGCGTGCCGGTTCCTCCTGTCCCTCTAGGTGTGGCGCGTCGGATGGCCATCACAAACCACTACTACTTCGAGCTCACGCCGGAGCAGCGGAGGAATCCCAGATGGCATCCTGACTATTTCCCGACTTGGGAAGCCTTCTTCATGGATCGGCGTGAGAGGGCGCTCGCTAGGCACGAGGAGGATGGCCCACCTCCTTCGAACTTCAACGAGGCCGGCCATCGGTTGTGGTGGCGCGGTCGGACTCTCCAGAGCGTCATGGCCTATGACACGGCCACCGACTCTAGCCCCCGCCTGCGCTACCCTCAAGTCCAGCCCACTCGTACTCAGCCTTCAAGGTTCAACTTCAGCGACCCCGGCAGCAGTGTGGCAACGGCATGACACGGACGACTACTGATGGCGAGTATTACAGGTGTATCCAGGAGCATGACTGAATCACTCCAACATTGCAAAACAAGTTCGGTCAATTGTGGCTTAATCTGGCCATGTATCTTAATTTCCAGTTCTTCTATGTAACTTTGTGTTAGTTGCGTTATGTACTTTAATTCCAGTTCTATCCTAATAAAATTTTCTTTCCGCCCATTATTTCCCGTCCTTTTATCCCGCCCATTAATATATAAAAAATATAAGTTAATTCAAATCCAAATTAAAACACAGAAAATGGTTTTGAATTAGTTATTCAAATTCAAACACTTTTTATGTTTAAAGTTTTTCTAAATTCCAAATAAATATTCAAAAAATATAAGTTAATTAATTTTTAATTTTAAATGGTTCATAGTTTAAATGGTTACATTATTTATTTTTTAAAAATAAAAAATGGTTTTGAATTATTTATTCAAATCCAGACACTTTTTATGTTTAAAGTTTTTCTAAATTCCAAAGTAATTATCATTTAAAAAACATTACAAATTTAAACCCCAAAATAAAAAATAAGGCGGGAACAGAGAGAAAATTGCTGAATTTTTTTGAAAACAGGGTCATATGTCCCGGTTGGAGCCACCAACCGGGACTAAAGACCCCCTACGCGCCCCTTGGTCAGCTGAAAAAATTGGAGTATACGTCCCGGTTGGTGGTTCCAACCGGGACGTATGACCCTTTAGTCCAGGTTGGAGCCACCAACCGGGACAAAAGGTCCTTCGGTTATAACTGGATCGCCTCCTCTTCTTCTTCCCCATCTCATTCATCGGCGCGCGCACACAGGAACCCCCACGACGCCGGCAGGCTGCCCGCCGAGCTCGTCGCCGCTGTTCGATGCAAGGATAGGAACCGCCGCGTTGCCCTCTCTCTCCCAGTACCAATCTCATCCCCTCTCATTCCTTCTCGCGTTCTTCCCCATTTAAGAAGAAACCCTAACTCGTCGTCGCCGTTCAGAGCCTCCCCGAGCCAAGCCAAGGAGCCGAGGAGCTCCACCGTGCTAGACTGCGTCTCTACGCCAGAGGAATCATCCCATCTCGGCCTTAATCAAGCTCTGCAACCCATCTTCCCGAGCTCCGGCCGCCGTCGATTCGCCTCCGCCCGGCCACCCCTTGCTTCCCCGACCCCGGCATCGCGTTCGTGGTGAGCCACTGGTGCTCTAGCACCTCTTCACATGCTCCCTCTCGCTCTCTAGCTCTACCGCGGCGACCATCTGTCGCTGCCGCCTCTGTCCGCCGATGTGCTCGTCGCTCCGGCGACCAATAATGGGCGGCGCAGCCACCATATGGTTCGCCTCGACAAGCTCTTTTGAACGCGCACAGCCTCGCAGTGCCGCGCGCTCCCCAGGGTCGCCGTCGACCACTGTCTTCCGCTCCGCCCGTCGTGGTGACGTGGTGCTCGCGTGGCTACCGCGTGGTGCCCGCGTGGCCACGGTCCCACCTGCCAGCCTCAGAGGCTAGGTGCCTCTGTGGTGCAGGTTAGCCGTGGCCTGGTCCAGGTCCCACCTCCCTGCGTGGAGGCTGCGGTGGCCACGGGCCCCTCTGTCAGCCATTGTGGCTAGCAGTGGCCTCGGTGTAAAAATGTTTTCTGTTTTGTTTAAATTCAGAAATGGTTTAATTAAATCCAGAAATTGATATAATATTGTAAATTCAATAATTAATTATTTATAACTCAGAAAAATACAAATAATATATCAAAATGTTCAGAAAAATGAGATCTAACTATTTAACCTATAATCATGCATTGTTCAACAAATTTCAAGACAAGTTTAATTAGAAAACAAAATCAACCCCTCTCATATACTATGGAGTTTCGCCGAGTTAGGGTTTTCACCCCTCGGAACCCCGTTTAAATTGCCGAGCATGTCTTAGGGTTACTTTTTAATACTAATTAACTTGTCATATCATCATCCTTGTTTGATCATTGCATCGATGCCATGTGTTGATTGTTCCCCTCTCTTTCCAGCATTCGGTTCTTCGCGGTAGAATACGAGATCGAGATCAAAGACCGAGGTCAACACCATCGAAGATCGAAGATTTCTTGATAGCCAACGCATTGTAGATGCTTAGCCATGATATTAGTTGTCATAGACCCTAGTTGAATCGATGTTGCACCTAGGGTTAGCCGGTGTGTCCTCGCCAGGGCATCCCGAACCCGAGGGTTGATTGATTGCCGCCTTTCTTTTTGGTATTGGTTCTTCGTGATAGGATCCGAGCCCGATGGTTTCTCCTTAGCCGCTTTGACTTATCCGTTTTTCCACCTATGCAGAAAATATGGACCCACATGACAGAGACGAAGAAAAGGAAGAGTTGATCCAAGGTGTGATCCGCGGGGAAGAAAATTTAGATGTATTGACGTTTTTGAACAACTCCGGTGAGGGTGATCCTCTTTTTGCCAGAATAGACGACTTCTTTGAGGTTGAAGGTGTTTCCTTCCGCGAGGGAGAAGGCGATGCCTTGTGTAATTGAGAAGATGACCGCTCTGGCGAGGTGCATGTAATATAATTAATTCATTAATTAATCATTTGCTATCTATATAGAAATAGTAACGACGACCTTTCTTCTTTTAGCCCTCCGGATCGAAGAAATCTACTGAAAAGAGCAGACGAGGCCCAACCAAAAAGTTGGAAGACCATGAGAGGTTCAGGATCGAAGATGTCACTGAAGACGGCATACCGACGGCTCCCGAAGTTGTCGCAAACAAATTTGTGGCACAATGCGGAGTAATCGTTAGGGACTTAATCCCGATCACCATTCGAAATTGGAATAGGCCTGCTGATGCGGAAGAAGAGGGAACATGTTTATTTGTCCCTAACCATGCCAAAGATTTACTATGGAAGAGGATCATGGTTATTTCAAACTACCGAAGATAGACTGGATCCAAATGCGGAGGATCCAGTTGAGGACGCCTTAGAACATGGGAGAGCCATGGAGGCTAAGGTCAGGGAGTGGGCTTTGAAGAAGATGGCCCAGTGTTTCACCAACTGGAAGAAAAGATTGCACCTTGACTATGTCGTGAAAGAGAAGACTCCCGATTTCAAGAATATTCAGTTTGAGAGGATAAAACCATTCTAGGATGAGTTTGTGAAATACAAGACATCAGAAAAAGCTAAGAAAATGTCTGCAACGAATAAGCCGAATGCTGCTAACAAGAAGTATCACCATACTATGGGGCAAGGTGGCTACATGGCTGGCATTCCTAAGTGGGAGAAACTTGAGAATGAACTGCGTGCTAAAAAGATCACCCCAGAGACAGACGATTGGGTAGAACGTGCAAGGAATTGGTTTTACGGGCATGCACGTTGGACTCGGAAGGGATGTGTATATATAACATACGACATAAAGAAGACCCCTTGCCAATTGAGAGGATGAGAAAAGCAGTAAAGGCTGTTAAAGATGGGGACTTCATTCCCGATAGAGAGAATGATGAGCTCACACTCGCCCTTGGAAATAAGGAACATGATGGACGAACACGAGGCAAAAGAGGCTCCCAACCATGGAGGATTGGGTTTCCCGAAGAGAGGAAGAAATATCCTGATAGAAGCTGTTAGAGGAGAAAGGAAAGGGCGAAAGTTGAAGCAGATAGTCAGAAAGAGCGAATGCGTATAATTGAAGAACGAATAAAGCAACAACAAGATGAAATTAACGCACTTAAAGAGCAAAGTACTACCGGCCCATCTCAGCAGCACACTGCATTCGATGCTACTGGCCTATCCAATAATCGAAAAAGCAGTGTGGCTTCCACCGAGGTCCCGGGTGATGACAATGGCGATGACGATGGTGCAAGCGATGGCTCTGTTGGCTACCCTGGATGATATCTCAGAGATGACACACTGCTATCTAAATGTAAAATTTGTGAACATATCAATGAAGGTGGATGTAGTCTATGCCTTACCAATTGGACCCACACCAACTTACCACTGTCGTCCGGTTCCAGAGGGCTACGCCGTTGTCGGGGTGGATGAAATCATGCCCACCTTTGAAGTTTTGGATCTTGACTACCCTGCAGGTTAAGGGGATGTGACTGTACTGGGAGACGCAAAAAACATCACCATTCTATGGCCGAAGGAATGTATCGTTCTTCGAAATCACACGTCAAGGCCATCTTCGCCGCCGCCTCACCCGTCTCCAGCGAGGTCGTCGCCGCCACGGCAGCCGTCTTCGTCGCCTCACCCGGCTCTGTCGCCTCACCAATCTCCGGCGCAGCCATCGCCGCAGGAGCCATCGCCGGCGCATCAGGATAAAAAGCGTAAGCGTACCGCTACTCTGCGTCATGGTAAGCGATTGCCGAAACATAAACAAGAGCCTCTTCCAGAAGTACCAAAGGTTCCTCCCAAGAGAGCTTATGACTGTACTGAAGAGGAGACTGCGGTGATCGTTGATGCGGAAATGATAGCGTTTTTTGCTAAGCTGAGGCTGCCAAAAGAGCCAGAGTTCCCCAGCACCAAAGAAGAAAAAGCCAAAGTGTTGAAAATGCTAAAGACTCTTCATCAACCCGAGCCAAAGCTGTCATCAGACTATGAGCGTTCTATTCTCAAGTCACATGCGGCACAAAAAGCCTCAAGAGCATCTTGATGCAAGCGAAATCTGTTGCCATTTCGGAGAACAAGCAAAATAGTCTTGCCCCTCAAGGTGATTTCCCAAACCAATGTGGGGTCGAGCAAATATGGGGCGAAGAAGTATGATCCAGAGGTAGTTGCACAATACGGAGAAGCTGCCGCTGCTCAAGGTATGAGTATTTCCCAGTACTTATCCCAGTTAGAGTACTTCCCCGTGAGTGAAGTAGCATACAAATACCAGTATGACAAACCTCTCATCAAACCTGAGGAGGTAAACAATCTTCCAACAAAAATGCGAAGATTGCATAACTGGTACATGCATGCCACAAAGGCCGGGGCTAACTGGATAGTACTGAGGGTTACAAAAAAGCATTATGGGAAAAAAAAGGATGACATGATATCCATTGAATTTGATGAACTATTTCAATTATTCTATCAATACGCCTTGGACAAATCGATCATCAGTGCCTATTGTCTGTAAGTACTAATTTTGTAATTAATATAGTCTCCAGCTATCTCACCTTGTTTATTGCATGTATATAATCATACTGTAATATGCAGAATGAAGATTCTCGAATGCAGCAGAGGACAAATCTATTACATTGGCTTCATTGACCCATATTGGGTTCATGAAGCTAATCTCAAAACAAGCCCCCAGGATACGGAGGATAATATAGTACACGCGTTAAGGTTTCAAGAAACCAGAAGGGAAATACTTTTTCCTTACAAGTTCGAGTGAGTGTTATTGTCTTCTATACACTTTCTATTTCGCTCACTCGATGTTAAGTATATAATTGATTAGTTATGCATTCGCAGCTTCCACTATATTCTATTAATCATTCAACTTGACAAAGGGCGTGTACTAGTCATGGACTCGAAACATAAACCCCTTGAGCAGTGGAAGGACATGCAGATGATCCTCCAGCGGTAATTCTAATCATTACGACAATATATTGGCAACGTTCGTGAATTTTATGATATCAAGTAATTAATAACTTATTTTATTTGTTTTCTTCGCCGGGCAGCGCTTGGAAACGGTTCACCAACAAGGCTAGGGGTGTTTGGAAAGAGGATCTTACATTTGAAGCACTAGATGTAAGCACCACTAGCTATATCCGCGCATCTCTTTGATTCTAGTTTTGATACAGTTATTATCATGCTTGATTATTATTTTGATTGAACTATGTTCTCGTAAAGTGCCTGACACAGGGACCAGGTAACAATCTATGTGGATACTATGTTTGCGAGTTCATCCGGCAGACGTGCGATGAGAAGGGCAGAAATTTAGGGCAACTCCACGTACGTAAACAATTTCTATAGTTTTTAATTACAATCAAATTGTGTTTAGTTTCATTCATATAGGCTGACTCCTTTTTTAAATCAGATCGAATGTCTACGGGACGGTCTTCTGCGAAAGGATCGCGTACGAGCAATTCAGGAGGAATTGGAGGGATTCTTGGATGCAGAAGTCCTAAACCCAAAAGGAGAATACTATTCGGCTGTGTATAGACAATAGGGATTGTAAAAGAGCAACTTTTGTATGTAGTGCATGAACTCGATCCGTGTATTGAATGTAATATTGTCATGATGATCTTGTGTAATATAACGGTTCCTTCATTGATAAGTGCAAAACACTAAATAAACAATAAAACAACCTAAATGAATTCTCTGCCGCGGCACAAAAAGTGGCGAAAATGCTGCCGCGGCAACAAAATGTGCCAAAATGAATTCTCTGCTGCGGCAGAGAAATGGGCCAAATCTCTGCCGCGGTAGAAGGTTATTTGTCCCGGTTCGTTTTACGAACCGGGACTAATGCTCCACCCCCTCGCCCTCTGACGCCGCCACGTGTACCCCCATTTGTCCCGGTTGGTGGGGCAACCGGGACTAAAGGTTGGGGCTTTAGTCCCGATTGCCCCGTCCCGGTTGGGTAACCGGGACTAAAGCCCCTTACCAACCGGGACCAATGGGCCTCTCTGCACTAGTGTATGCTCAGTATATTTTAGCATCTCATTGTTGTACGTTGTTGCCTTTGTGTTACTCTTCTATAACTATGACACATGCGAAAATTGATTGTGCTTGTATTTGTAGCCTTGTTGCTGAATGGCTTCAAAATATTTTTCAATATACAATCAATATGAAGCAGGTCATGCTGTTTTCTTAGGTATTTCAGATTTCTTGAATATTACTATTGTTCTTCTCGGCTTGTGCTCTTGCACATTGTCTATTATCTTGTGCTTAAGCTAAACCATTTTTAATTCTTGATTGTAGACTAGCTGGCGGAGGCCAAAGGGTATTGATTCCCGTGTTAGGAGAATTGTAACAACCCTACTTTTATTAAATGGTAATTAGGGTTTGGTATTGTTCATCATGAGCATAGCATGCATATCATGGTTTGATAAACATTGCATTAAGAGAAGGTTTGGAAAACAAAACCCTAAAACCCTACTTTGGTGTTTCCCTTCTCTAAGTAATGCGTTGGGAAATGCTACCAATGTTTCAAAATAAAATTACATGGATCTTCTAATGTATTAAGGAGGGTCCACTTTATAAAACATATAAATATTTTCAAAAATATCTAATGAATAAAAATATTAAAGTAATTCCAAAATGTAAATGATGTCCTAATATTCAAAAATTGATTTAAAATGAATTTAAAAATGGAGAAATTCATAACAAATTCATTTTGAATCAGAAAAATATGAATAATATATCAAAATGATCAGAACAATATGATCTACATCATAGAATTAAAAATTCATGAAATTTTAAGCAACTTCAACTAACAATTTTAGTAGAACACTAAAGTAACCCCCTCATATGTTTGTGGAAATGCCCTGGTATGGCATCTCGACAACATTTAAAATTATGGTCTCGTCTCTAGGGTTTATTTCAACACCTTTAATATATCATGCCATTCATTGTGCGCATTGCATCGATACTTTTGTTGATTGTTGCCTCTCTTTCCGGTGTTTCTGCTTCTTCTCGGTAGACCTTGGAGTTAATGTGAGCAATGAGAACGAGTCCGAGATCAAGGTCAAGATCAACACCATCGAAGAGAAGTAATGGATCATTGACAAACAAGTCTATCTGATGAACCCTGAAGATCTATATCTAGGTATCAACAAACAAGGCAAGCAAATCCCCACACATGATATAATCCTACAACTTCAAAGTATTTCAATTCTTGCCATGTGCATACGATTTCAAAGTCTTTTATCGACAGATATAGTAATCCTATCTGATGCATGTTCCCTTTATAGCATATATTACCTGATCCACTGCCCCTAGCATAACTAGGGTTTGGATTTTGAGCGTTGCTAGAGCTGTTATATGTTTTGTGCTTAGCCATGCTTAGTTGTTACTGCTAGTCCATCCGGTTGACGAATCAGAGGTGCGAACGAACCTAGTGTGATAGGATGTCTGTTATGATTAGATATGTAAGTTTAACATGCTAAGGCTTGTATGGGAACCCATGGTGGGTTGTGGTTTTTGTAGTCTCATACTTGCCACCACTAGGATTTGAGTTCTTGACTCTTGAACCAAGATGAGCGTACAACCACAGGGGGGGCTAGAAACCCCCTCGGCCAATTAACTTGCGTAGTAGATTCCATGAGTCACATAGTTCGGGCATTCCATTCGACATATGCATTCTGGTTGTTCTCGAAGGTGGTGAAGGAGGTGCATTCATAACAGGCAGGTGTTGGGGATATGGTATATGGGTATCCTCATAGCATGTCTCTTATCCGACTAATCCGGGTGTCCCATAGTCGGTAGCATGGCCTATGGCCTGCTCAGTGACCCGATTAGGTGGATCGGAAGGGAGGCCCATGCCGGATAAAGGAAGGCTACGGTGGAGTCACCAGCGTACCCGGAGCCTTGGAGTGGAAGATACACAAGACTAGTAATAGACGGTGTAGAACTTTGTAACCTGTCCGGCTAGGACTTTTCCCTGTAACCCTAGGACCTGGAGACTATATAAGTCGGGCCTATGGGAGCCTTTAGGGCATCGTTTTACACACACCTCGCACAGCGAACCTATCTCTGTAACTCGGCGTATTGCCATTATAGTGATTTATAGAAGGAGTAGGATTCCGCCACCGTTGTGGGATCTGAACCTAGGTAAGCTGTGTTACCTCGTACCTGTCAACCGTCCTCCTTACCCCAGGTCTCTAAACACACACTGTGAGGACCCCTCCATGGCGTACTCGTCGGCAATACCACGACAGTTGGTGCCCACCGTGGGGCAAGAGGCGCTTCAGGATCTTTAGCGCGCGAGGACCAAGATCTTCGCGGGAATCAGCAAAACTGTAGCCATCGGTCGTGTTCTCTTCTCCGGCAACATTCCGATCGTCCCCTCCGACGAGTTTTGGATCCCCGCGAAGATGAACCCTACATGGTGTTCGATCGTTCCTATTGGAGACATTCACCTCTTCATCGGCAAAACCGGCTCGGGCACTAGTTCCCTGGGAGTCGGAAAAGCATCAAGACCCGCACGGACCGCCTACGGGCAGGATACGTTCGCAGAAGGATCGATGTCAGATCTCTCCTCGGAGTTTGCCAGCAAAGATCGGAAAAATTCAAGACCCACCCAAACCGCCCCTGTGCAGGATATAAAGGTGGAAGATCACTGCAAATCCGCCGGCTTTGTCCGCGCGTCTGGACAACAGAGATCCAAGTTCGTCGGCGTGGCTACCATCTTCGATCTGGCGCGCTGCATTCAGAGAGAAGGCGAAAACCCCCACGATTACCTGTCCAGGTGGCTCTGTATACAAGCCGATCTGGCCCACTACCCCAATGATGATGCCATCTATCACTTTGTGGAAGGACTGGACCATGGGACACTTCTCCGACACTCTCTAAGGCGGAAACAGGCGTCAGGACGCCTTACCTTCGAAGGCATGGTGAACACCGTCAACAACTACGAGGAGGCTGAAGCGGCAGCTCAGACAGCGCTTGCGCTCATTGATGGAGCCCCTCCGATTCAGCCACCACCACCGCCTCCAGCCGCCATCGTCGTAGCAGCACCACCACCTCCAGTCATCGTCGAGGCCGTTGCACCTCCACCGCCCGTCATTGAGGAAATCCTGGCACCCTCCGACTCTGTCATTAACGCGCTTTATGCTGATTTCAGTGCAGACTCAGAGAAAATAGACTTCAGTCCAGAAGAGCTAGACTCTGCTATGCAGGAGATGGAGGAGGAGTACTCGCGCGACGAACAAGCTAATAACACCATCATGTCTCGAGGGGTGTTCGTCACCATTGGGATGGCGATGGATGAAGACCAGCCCGGGCAAGCTCCGCCTACGACGCTGGATAAGGGGAAGGGGCCACTTATTGCTGCTGACGTTGATCGCGCAAAAGTCATGCCTCCTCCGCCTAACCCAGTGCAGCAGCCACAGGAACTCGGCACCGGCCCGAGTAACAACAACACCGCAAACTTACCGCCTCCAGCATCTACGTCGGCAGCAACCCATGTTACTCCAGCTGATAGAGTGATGTACGGCCATCTCCTCGTTGAGCCACTAACTGTTGATCATATCCGGAACGTAACTCAGCTTGACGAGAAGCGCCAGCAGCTGCTGGAGGAGGCGCAAGCCATCGCGGAGCAAGGCGCTAAACTAGATCGAGATCTGGTCAACGCGCAGAAGTCCATAGAAAAAGCTAGAGCAATGGAGGCCGAGTACAAGACTCTGCTACAGCAGTAGAAGGCTAAGAAGGCTCCGGCTCGCGTCATCAACGATCCTGGTGTACGGCGCAACCTAGGATGGGCTCCCTCGAAGCCGGCACAGGCTAAGCCATACATCGATAGTGCGGGCAAGCAGGTGATGCCCACCCCACTCCTTAACCTCGCCGTCGCCAAGACCCTTCTGGAGCAGGATAGATCGCCTGAGGCAGTGGAACAGGTTTATGACCTAGTGGCCAAGGCGGTAAGCAGCAGGAAAAGGCCTCCTCTCAGAGGCTTGAGTCAGACCCAACGCTCTGCCGATCTAGCCAGTACAAACCGCCAAGGGACAGATCTCCTCAAGATGTCGGATCACGGACGGGTTCATCAGAACGAAGACGGAGGGATGCGCGCAACAGGAAGGATGCTATCCCCATATCCTCCGACCACGGAGAAAGAGCCCAACCTCGCCGCCCATCGCCACCGCCCCGATCCCCCGACGTCAGGAAGACTACAAGGCTCACCATTGAACGGATATGCCTCCACCAAAGCAGTGCGGCATCATCATCCGTGACAACGCGGCACAGACCCGTCATGATGAAGAGCGCCACCAAGGACATAAGAGCAGGTCACACCACGACCCTCCGTGTCCGACAGGCAACCGCGACAGGTGTGGGGCATCGCAGGAGGGTAACAGCAAGAAGGCTAACCCACCGCCACCTCCGCCTCTGTCGCCGCCAAGCAGTCACCATGGCGGAAGAGGCCCACGTCGTTCACGCAGCCCGTCCCCTGTTGACAACAAGAAGAAGAACCCGGAGCCATAAGACGCACGTTCGCGGATTGATAAGATCCACGAGGCCCGGGAAGGACCATACCTGGGACCGCGTTGCTTTGGACCTGGAATACGGTCCGCAACTTACCCCAAAGGTTTCCGGATTGACAAGACCATCAAGCCCTATGACGGCACCGCCAAACCTGCCACATGGTTGCAGGACTACGGCAACGCGGTGGAGATTGCCGGAGGCAACCCCAACGTCGCTGTCAAGTACCTCTCGTTAATGTTGGCAGGCACGACCCGTCAATGGATCGACGACTTGCTGGAGAAATCTATCTACAACTGGTTGGACATGCAAGAAGCATTCACCAAGAACTTTGAGGGTACATACAAGCGTCCCTGCACGGTGGGCGATCTACAGAGGTGCGTGCAAGAGAAAGACGAGACATCTCGCTCCTACCTCTCCCGCTGGCTGGATATGAAGAATTCCTGCGCAGAAGTGCACGCCCAGACCGCCATGGCCGCCTTCATCGATGGGTTGGAAAGGGGCACGTTGCTCCGACATAAGCTGAAGCGCTTGCAGGACAATCATCAGCTTGACTTGAATCAGATGGTTCAGTTAGCTAGTGAGTTCGCAGCTGCCGACGATGATGCTCGTGGCTCTTTGCCGGCAACGGCCGTTCCAACCCAAGCTCGGAGGAACAGCAGTACAAAGCGGAAACCCGCTCCAGAAGAAAAGCAATCTACCGACATGGTCGCCATGACTTTTGCAGGACGAGGAGAAGGCGGACAACGTGGCCGAGGAAGGGCAAGGGGAAGAAGAAGGAGGAGGAGTCCAAGGATTCAAGTGACATGGACGAGGACGTTGAACCCAAGCACGCCGCCAAAAGCGACGACAAGGGCAAGAACCCCTTCGCAAAGAAGGCCCCAGTCTACCACACTTTCCTTGGCACCCCCACCGTCCGACAACAGAAGACCTCTCTAAGGATCCTGATGGCCACTCTCCCCCCAGTTCCCCAATACCTACGATGGTCGGAGGTTCCAATCACTTGGGACAGGATGGACCACCCAGACCTTGTGCCCATGGAGAACCAATATGCCATGGTCATCAACCCATTGATTGACGGCATGGAGTTCACCAAGTGCATGGTGGATAGTGGAAGCAACATCAACATCATGTACCTGGATAAATTGCAGAAGATGAACTTGACGGAGGCAAAACTAAGGCGGACCAACACCGTGTTCCATGGCATAGTTCCTGGCCGGGAGGCTCGGTCCCTTGGGTGCATCACACTTCAGGTAGCCTTTGGCGATGTCAATAATTACCGCCAAGAACGCATGACCTTTGAGGTGGTCCCCTTCAAGAGTGTGTACCACGTCATATTCGGCCGCGACATATTCCACGTTCATGGCCAAGCCATGCTTCGTCTACAACAAACTCAAGATACCCGGACCAAACGGTGTCATCACCGTATCCGGAAGCTTTACCAAGGCAAGGGACTGCAAGATCAATGAAGCAGCCGTTGCAGAAGCTGTCCTCTACAACGAAGAATTCAAGGAGATCCAGAGTAAGGTCAATGACTCAGAGATGCCCGCGTCGAAGAAGCAGATCTCCGACTCCGCTCCTGTGTTCAAGGCCGCCATCGAGACCAAGCCGATGGAACTTGTGGTAGGCGATGCCTCCAAGACCGTCGCCATTGGGACGAACCTGGATCCCAAATAGGAAAGCACGCTCGTCGAGTTCCTCCGTGAGAATAGGGACATCTTTGCCTGGCAACCTGCCGACATGAAAGGCGTACCTAGGGAACTTGCCGAGCACAGCTTAAACATAGATCCAAAATGTAAACCAGTAAAACAACCTCTACGACGCTTCGGAGATGAGAAGAGAAGCGCCATTGGCAAAGAGATAGCTAGGTTACATAAGGCTGGTTTTATCCGAGAAGTCCTTCACACTCGATGGGTGGCCAATCCTGTACTTGTCCCCAAAAAGGGAACTACCGAATTAAGAATGTGCGTTGATTACACCGGCTTGAACAAAGCATGTCCCAAAGATCCGTTTGCATTGCCTCACATTGACCAAGTCATTGACTCGACGGCTGGCTCAGAACTTTTGTGTTTTCTCGATGCATACTCAGGATACCACCAGATCAAGATGAGGAAGTCGGACCAATTGTCCACTTCGTTCACTACCCCATACGACACGTTTTGCTATGTCACAATGCCCTTTGGGCTAAAAAACGCAGGTGCTACCTACCAGCGGACAATGCAACATTTCCTTCACGACCAAATTGGTCGGAACATTCACGCCTATGTGGACGATATCACGGTGATGTCTAAAAATCAAATGACTTAATCTCCGACTTAAAAGAAACCTTTGATAATCTCTGGAAATACAACATGATGCTCAACCCTAAGAAGTGCGTCTTCGGGGTTCTAGCTGACAAACTGTTGGGCTTCATCGTTTCCCAGCGCGGAATCGAGGTCAACCCGGAGAAAATCAAGGCCATCTTAAACATAAATCGTCCGACATGCCTAAAGGACGTCCAACGACTAACAGGTTGTGTTGCAGCAGTTAGTCGGTTCGTCAGCCGACTTGGATAGAAGGCTCTGCCGCTGTACAAGCTGCTGAAGAAGGCGGACAAATTCACATGGACGGACGAGGCAGATGCAGCATTGAAGCAGCTCAAGGAGATTCTTTCCTCAGCGCCCATCCTTGCAGCACCCGAGCCTGGAGAGCCCCTGTTAATTTACATGGCGGCAACCAACCGTGTTATTAGCATCGTCGTCGTGGTAGAGCGGAAGGAACCAGGCTATGAGCACGGAGTTCAACGACCAGTTTACTATGTAAGCGAGGTCTTGACAGAGTCCAAGCAGCGTTACCCGCACTACCAAAAGATAGCTTATGGAGTATTCCTTGCTTCTCCGAAGTTAAGGCATTACTTTCAGGAGCACCCAATCACAGTAGTGAGAAAGACTCCACTGTCCGACATTATCAACAACGGACGCCTTCAGGAAGGGTCGAAGTGGGGCATTGAACTTGCGCCTTGAGATCACCTACAAAATACGCGACGCTATCAAGTCACAAGCCTTGGCGGATTTTATTGCAGATTGACGGAGATGCGGATGCTACTCCTTTGCGAACCGTCTTTGGGTAATGCACTTTGACGTATCAAAGCTGTTCAACGGCTCAGGGGCTGGTGTACTACTACAGTCACCAAAAGGAGACAAGCTGCACTACGTTCTGCAGATCCACTTCGAGGCTACAAACAACATGGCGGAGTATGAAGCACTCATTCACGGACTGCGTGTAGCCAAGGATATTGGCATCAAGCGCATAGTTTGCTATGGAGATTCCGACTTGGTTGCCCAGTAGGTGGCTGGCACCTGGAATGCACGGAACCCCATGATGGTGGCATATCGCGACGAAGTGGACGAGATAGCCAAGAGCTTCTTGGGCTACGAGGTCAAGTATGTGCCTAGGGAGCAAAACGAGGCGGCTGATCTAATGTCTAAACTTGGATCAGGGCGAAAGCGAATTCCGCCAGGAGTTTTCCTAGAGCATCTACGCACACCATCCGTGAAGGGCGCCGACATCGACAACCCGGATAGAGCTGACTCTTTCGTCAACATGGTGACAAAGATCCCTCCGGTTTGGACAAAACCGTTCATGGAATATCTCGAACACGGAACTTTGCCCGACGACAAGGTCGAAAGACGGCAAATAGTATGGCGAGCAAAAGGTTATACCATAATCAATGGGAAACTCTATAAAAGGAGCACTACTGGTCTATACCTAAAGTGTGTTTCCCAGCTAGAAGGTATGGAAATCCTACGCGAAATCCATCTCGGAGATTGTGGGCATCACGCCGCTTCTCGATCGTTGGTCGCGAAAGCCTTCCGGCAAGGATTCTACTAGCTGACCGCAAGGCGGACGCCGACAAGCTGGTTGAGACATGCACATGATGCCAGTATTATGCCCGACAACCACATGTTCCTGCTGAAGAATTGCGAACAATACCAATAACTTGGCCATTTGCAGTCTGGGGGCTAGACATGGTGGGGCCGTTACAAACGGCACCGTGTGGATTTACACATCTGCTGGTAGCAGTTGACAAATTCACCAAATGGATAGAAGCTAAACCCATTAGAAAGCTTGATGGGGCAACTGCCCTCAGGTTTGTCCGGGATCTAGTGGTGAGATTTGGTCTCCCACATAGCATCATCACCGACAACGGAAGCAACTTGTCACTTGGAGAAGTGGAGGCCTATTGCTGGGACAAAGGCATCGGACTTGACCTCGCATCTGTGGCACACCCACAATCCAATGGTAAAGTTGAGCGAGCCAATGGATTAATTCTGCAGGGAATCAAGCCACGTCTTGAGGCTCCGCTACATAGAGCAGCTGGAGCCTGGGCGGAAGAATTGCCATCTGTGTTGTGGAGTTTACAAACTACACCCAACAGATCCACCGGCTACACCCCCTATTTCATGGTATATGGAGTAGAAGCCATCCTACCTTCCGACATCCTCCACGATGCACCAAGAGTTGCCGCCTACGACGAAGATGACGCTAAAGAATCCAGACGCCTAGATGTGGACCTTCTCGAGGAGGAGCATGTTTTGGCATGCCAAAGATCCTCCATCTACCAGCAGAAGCTTCGCAGGTACCATAGTTGCTGCGTTCGGCATCGCTCGTTTAAAGAGGGGGATTTGGTGCTCCGACTTAAGCAGAAGAAGTCACACAAATTATCCCCGCCATGGGAAGGACCGTTCATCATAAGCAAGGCACTGCTCAATGGGTCTTACTACCTTGTCGAAAATCGTGAACTCAAGGATAAACCCAACGAGGATCATAAGCGTAAGCGACGTGACCCGGATGATGACTACCCAGAGCTTGATTGGCCATGGAACATAGCACGGCTACATCCTTTCTACACTTAGCATTTTTTATCTAATTATGTACCTCTTATATGATCAATGAAATAAAGCTCTCTGGTTCACTCATTTTACTGAGTCTTCTACCTCCTTTAATATTCATTTTTGGATCATATAAAAACCTTTATGCACAAGTCTTGCGATTGCACTTGTGAAAATTCTGCCTACGGGCGTTAGCTTAAGTTTTCTGGTCTACACGTTCTTTGTTGTTTTTATGTGGATTCTGGAGTAGTGACTTTTCGGCACTTGTTGTCGGTGATTTTGTGCTCAGGTTATTGACGGCGCCATTGGGCATCATCACCTAAAGCGCATGGTTCTGACTACGAGTCTTCCGACTCATGAAAAGTCAAGCATAAGAACCAAAGTAAAGGATAAGCCAACACTTGCTTAAAAAATATATACATGCTGAAACTTAATTCTTAAGTAGAAGGATACGATAACCATTGTTTTCCGCCATAATATTACATCAACAAAGTTTTTCCCGCGCACATTCCAGAGGAGAAACAAAAATTACAAAGTATTTTTCACTCTTTGGGTGCAGGAGACTTGGAGGCCGCATCATCACCAGCTGGAGAATCACTCTCAGCGTCGGCGCTGTGATGAGACTCGGAGGATTCCGGGTTGGCGTTGTCGAGAAAGTTCCTGGGCATGAAGACGTCGACATCTACCAACTCGGCAACCCTGGTATCATACCCCGCGAGTGAGGACAAGCTGGCTTCATGATCGATCTCCTTGCCGTCATCATCCACGTCGGGGATACCAGATGTCACCGTGTCGATGTTGGCACCTTCATAGTGTGCCTTCACCATGGACAACGCCATCCTCGCGCCAGCCCGTGCACATGAAGCTTTCCAGCTTGCAACACGCTCGGGGGCTCGGCGGAGAATCTCCGAGTACTTCACCATGGAGTCCGAGGTCTTGATATAAATCTGGAGGGGCTTGGCGATCTCCTTGTCTTGGGCGATGGCGGTGTTGATGAAGTTGCCGGCAAGAATCATGCATTCCTTGTCCGAAGGAGGCGAGCGGGTTAAACCCATGGGCGCTGACAATTCCGACAACGATGGCATGAGTTCAAAAATCCAAAGTATCCAAACTACAGAACTACAAGGCGGAGGACACTTACTGAAGATGCTGGCCTTAGCCTGCCAGACGACGTCCGCCAAAGATTCCTTCTCTTGTTGGAGGAGCTTAAACGCTTTGCTATGGCGAAGGTTTTGCTCATCGATACCTTGCTTTTGATCCTTTAGGATCGCAAGCTCCTCCTTCAAGCGATTGATCTCTGCGGAGGCGGAGTCCTGCATGGCTTTCATGGAATCCTCGTGCATCTTCAGCATTTCTTCTCTCTCCTTCTTAAGGATCTTGTTCTCGCTGTCCAGTTGCTGAATGTGCTTGGACTGCTCGACAATAACCTTGGCCTTGGCGACATGCTCTGCAAGTCGGAGAAACCAAAGTACACATTGAGTACTTGGAGATTGTGGGCACAAAAATAAGACGGAAATGCGTCATAAGAAAATAGACTCTTGTTTTGATGATCTGTTCCTTCAAGATGGCGGTTTGACCCTTTTCAGCTTCAAGGTCTGCGCGCATCTTCTGGTACTTGTCATTGTCCATGACCCTCTGAGCATTCTCGTTCCGTGGAAGAAAATACAAAGTTAAGTCGTTGTTTAGTCTACTTGGAGCCCCTAGTAGGAATTTTTCCACCTAGATGCTCGGGGGCTACAGCGAGAGATTTTAACTTAGCAAAATGCTTAGCTTTTCTTTAAGCATCTAGTCGGAACTAATTTAGTTACAACTAGAGGCTTGGGGGCTATAGCACTTAAAATTATGAACACTGTGTATGCTACTCTTAAAGCATCTAGTCGGAATAATTCATTCCATCTAAATGCTTGGGGGCTACAGTGAGAGTTTTTCTAACTTAGTCACTCTTAGAGCATATAGATGCAAAACCTATGGTTTTCCGTCTACATCCTCGGGGTCTACAGTGGGATACTCATATGAAATGCAAAAGGTAAAGTAAAACTTACAAGTGCGATGATCTTGAGGTTTGTAGCGCTCTCGGCCAGCAACTTGCCAAAGGAAATGCTATTTCCTCACAAGATGTCTGCTTGACGGAGTAGCTCCACAAGACCGCACGTCGGAGATGACGGCACTCCTCCAGGAACCATAGTTGTGTTACCCGGCGTAAGCAACGGGTAAATAATCTTCGGCAACTCGAAGGGTTTCTGGGGAGTAGAGGCGCCGCCTTCGGCAGAAGTACCATCCCCCACCACCGCCTTGCCGCTACCGATGGCATCCATAGCCGGAGCTTACGCCATTTGAAGAGCAGCACTCTCCTGCGTCGCCTGCTCGCCGACATCAGCTAGTTCGGTAGAGGCGCCAGAGTCCACTTCCATGGCGGAAGGGCCTGGTGCCTCCTGGGCTTGGGAGCTTGTCGGAGCAGAGGAGGGATTGACGGCAGGAGTAGCAGGGGCGATGGCGGGAGAAGAGTCGCGATGCAGCATATCTTTGATATTTCTAGAAGCCCCAAGAGTCTTGGAGGACTTCTTGAGGCTGGTTGTGGCTTTCTTCCTGAAACGTGCAAAATGCATAAGTACAGGAATAAGACAGATAAATGAGACAATGTCGGAGAATAAGAAGCTTACACTAGGGGGGGCGCTTTGGCAAACATCCCGGTGGCTTTCTTCTTTTCCGCCTCCAGGGCGGCAGTACTCTTTTTGGAGGCTCCACCCTCCGTCTTCTTTTTCTTGCCTCCCTCGGCAGCGTCAGAGGTGGAGCTCTTCCGCTTTCGCACCAACGGGGCATCGTCGTCGGACACGACCGCGACTTCCTTCATCTTTGGATCATAGATTTGGGCAGCCAGGTTGCCCTCCTCTAGATCGCTAAGCTGTTAAGTGAGAAATCCCCGTGTTAGACAAGATGGTATTAGCAAGACGGAAAAACTGGAGCAATGTCATGCATGGAAAATAAATGTCTACCTTTGGGCACTTTCCGTCTATGAACATGTCATAGGTGAGGGTGAAGCCACGCTTCTTATCCTTCACCTTGACGATGTCCTGAAGGCGGAACTTGACGGAGTCGCTCGAGAAGTTGTCCTCGGAGATCCGGAGGGTATCCCTTCGGTCGCCGGTGTACTCGTGCATATACTTCGTGCGGTGCTGTAGAGGTTGAATCCGCCTGATGAACCAGCACATGGCTAGGTCCAAGCCGGTCAGACCCGTCTCTACGAACCACTCGATCCGCCTTATTGCGCGAGAAGCGTTGAGGTCGGAGGGAAGGGAGGCATGGGACCGCCATGTGGAGACTTCGGCGGCGGCTCCATCCACGAAGTCCGGGTACGTTACTTCTCGGCCCGCCAAAGGAATGTCGGGGCCGTAGAAGTACGTCCGCTGCCAGTTTTTGCACGACTCGTGGCCGACGATGTCGGGGAACCGCCGGCCAGGACGGATCTTGAAGCTTATGGTGCCGCAATTCCTAAGCTCCTCCCTACTGTGTCCGGCTTCACGTTTGACGGTGAAGAAGTATACAAACAAGTCTAACCTAGGCCTAATCCCTAGGTAACCCTCACAAAGTGCCGCGAAGTTGCTGAGCACTAAGATACTGTTGGGGGAGAGGTTATGGGGTTGGACCTTGAAGTGATTCAAGACGGACAAGAAGAAGTGGGAGATGGGCAGAAAAATGCCGCGTACCAATTGCGCCTTGAGGTATACTTTCTCTTCGGCTTGGGGAGAAGGGGTCACCTCGCCGGCCGGCGCCGCCCGCCAGGCGAGCCCCTCCGTCGCGGGGAGGTAACCCTCAGCGACCATCTCTTGGATGTCGCGGCCGGTGATGTCCGAGCCGCGCCAGTCGCCTTTGTGCGAGTCTGGCTCCTCTTCCAGGGGCTCCAGCTCCGCCAGATTGTGGTCACCGCCGGTGGTTTCTATCACCGCTGATGCGGGGATGACCAGACCCTCTGGGGGCACGACGACGCAGCTCGCCGGCTTCGCCGTGGCTTCGCTCGACGCCGCCATCGACGGGGATGAACTGCTGCTAGCCATGGAGGAGGGAGAGAACGCGACTGATGCAAAGAGAGAGGCTAGGGTTTCTCGAGGTTTTCGCGGAGAGCTCGAGGAGGCGCGCGGCTGGAAGAAGAAGACGATGACGCGAGAGAATGGGGTGAAAAAGTGGCAAGTGTCCCACGGTTACTATTTATCTTACTCTACGTCAAGATTCGTGCAGCTAATCGGACGGTTGCCGCGTAGACGACGTGTTCGTGAACGTGCGCGGCAATTTCGCCACGTCTCCAACCGTCGCCGCCAACGGTTCGTATCACTCGCGCGGGAAAATTGGATATGATTACGTTCTCTGCATGTGTGAGTTACGAGGCGTCGCTGACCTACAGCCTACATCGCCATAACTGACATGGTAGATGAGCCTTCCCATCGAAGATTCCGGCATGGACGGATTTAATCCGACAACGGGAGCGTACGATGGAAGATTCAGATTTTCTCCGACTTACTCATAGAAGACGGAGAAACCTTTGCAGGGTTCTTTGGGAGGACTAAAAGATGTTTCTTGACGATTTGCCGACATCCATCTAGACAGAGCATTCCACGGGAAGAGGCAAGACGGCGCAAGATCTCGGAGTTCTCCGGGGGCTACTGTTGGGGATATGCTATATGGGTATCCTCATAGCATGTCTCTTATCCGACTAACCCGGGTGGCCCATAGTCGGTAGCATGGCCTATGGCCTGCTGGGCGGTCCAGTTAGGTGCATCCAGAAGGGAGGCCCATGCCGGATAAAGGAAGGCTACGGTGGAGTCACCAGCGTACCCGGAGCCTTGGAGTGCAAGATACACAAGACTAGTAATAGACGGTGTAGAACTCTGTAACCTGTCCAGCTAGGACTTTTCCCTGTAACCCTAGGACCTGGCGACTATATAAGTCAGGCCTATGGGAGCCTTTAGGTCATCGTTTTACACACACCTCGCACAGCGAACCTATCTCTGTAACTCGGTGTATTGCCATTATAGTGATTTATAGCAGGAGTAGGATTCTGCCACCGTTGTGGGATCTGAACCTGGGTAAGCTGTGTTACCTCGTACCCGTCAACCGTCCGCCTTAACCCACGTCTCTAAACACGCACTGTGAGGACCCCTCCATGGCGTACTCGTCGGCAATACCACGACAGTAGGTAAGCGTGGCCGGGAACAAGAGAGGCACGGCCTCTGTAATCTTGAACCCTATGCACACCTCTAGGTATCGGCTTTGGGACTCGACCCGTTACGGCGGCAACTACTTAGGGTGTGACTCATGGTCTCGGTGAAAGAAAGGTAAAGGTCATGGTCAACCACTCTCTGTCGGCCTTCTAAGGAAGATGTCTTATAGCTTGGCAAGAATTGGTTGGTACGTGCGGGTAAAGTTGTACACCTATGCAGGGTTTTAAGCTTTTCAAAAATCCGTGTCCGCGGTTATGGACGACTTGGGAACGGATTCAAAGACCATAGAGAAGAATGACCTAATCGTAAAACTGGGCAAGTAAAGTGTGCTTAAGGATGCTTCCTCAGGGATCGAGGGGGTGATTCTAGTTGGTGGGTTCGGCTGATAAAGATTCAGCGGATATCAAAAGATGATCAAAGCTAAAGATATTGCTCTCTTATCCCCTTTAAAATATTCTTATTAGTCAAGCTTCTACTCCCTCTTGTTTTATAACCAAAGATAGCTTTGTGCAAGTAACTCCACCATGAAGGGAATATGCCCGAGAGGCAATAATAAAGTGGTTATTTTATTATTCCTTATTTATGAAAAATGTTTATTTCTCATGCTATAATTGTATTAATTTGGAAACATTAATACAAGTGTGTTTAATAAACAAATAGAAGGTTCCTATTTATGCCTCTCTTATAAAATAGCTCGTTGATTAACAAGATGATCAAGGTTTCCTAATCATGGACATCAGATGTTGTTAACAACGAGGTCACAACATTGTTGGAATGATGTGATGAACATTCATCCGAAGTATAGCATTATGATCAAAGTCATTGTGTTTATATTTCTATAACATCATACGAAGTAATCCTAGTCCTTAGACCATGAGATAATGTCAATCACTAACACTGGAAGAGTATCTTGATAACATCAAATGTCACACCATGAGAGGGTGACTATAAAGGTGGGTTCAGTGCTACAGAGGTGTTATGTAGAGTCTCATGGATCAAGAGTGGAATTTGTCCATCCCGATGACTGATAGATATACTTTGGGCCCTCTAGGTGATATCACATTAGCTAGTTAGCTTGCAAGCAAGTGATGTGATTACTAGAATGTTATATCACGCGAACAAGAAAAGAGTGCATGTCAGTAACGAGATCAAACTAGGTATGGAGATACCGATGATCGAATCTAGGACATGTAATATATCGTGAGACAAAGGGATTGAGTTACATGCATAAAAGGTTCTCATGATCACATAAGTCATCGTTGAATGTGTGGGAGTCAGTACGGATCTCCAGGTCTCGTTGCTGATTATTGATCGGAGAGGGGTCTCGATCATGTCTGCATTATTCGTGAACCATAGGGTGACACACTTAAGGGATACCGACACCATTTGGAGGAAATAATATGCCATGAAAAAGAATAACAAAGCTCCGGAATTATTTCAATGGAAACCGGAATTATTTTGGGTGAAATTGCTGAATTGGTTCTGCATGTGAAATTGAAATGTTGTAAGGGTTTTTATGTGAATGTTTGTTAATTAATGTAATTAACAAAATTATGAATAAAATAAATAAAAGAGTTTTATTAAATGAGAGCTTGCATTAAATTTGGTGGAAATTTAATGGATGTGAGTGGATTTTTGAGTGGAGGCATGCTTATGTGAGTGGAGGCTTTTGATTTTGAGTGGGAGCTCCACCCACATGAATGTGGAAGAGGTAGGGGAAGCCACCATGGCTGCCATGCCTCCCTTTGGGATGTCCCCTCTCCCTATAAAAGGCACCCCTCTCCTCCTCTCATGACACACCTCCTCGCGAAGGAGATCTCTCCCTCTAGAATTTCCCCATGGTCTCGGATCAGCGAGATACATGTTCCCGGTGGCTTTTTATGGAAGGATTTGTTGCTTCCGCTTCTTTGATAGAGCGAGGGCATGGAGGTTGTCAGGATACCCGAACGTGTGTGCGATCACAGATGCACCACTGCATTGCGGTGCTGGACTTAATGGTATTGGACCTGCTGGACCTACTAGACTTCATCACGATCTTGAAATCGGCAAAAGATCGACTACATCACCAACGAGTTCATACTCATAAAGCTTTTTGGTCTTCAAGGGTATGTATTCTATGTATGTATATCCATCAGTTGCTTGTATCTAGATAGATGGATCTTGGTGCATATAGTTCCTATCATAGGAATTTTTTTGTTTTCTATGTTGCGAACCCAATAGTGGTATCAGAGCCAGATCTATGCATAGATGCTTTGCACGGGTAGTACACATATGTGTATGTGGGTGCTGATGTTCATGTTATTGCTTCTTATGTGTATTTTGGATATTTGTATCATAGTGGGATGAAGCGGCCCGAACAAACTTTACATGTCCTCGCACATGAGACCTCACTACAAAAAAATGTCCTTTTACAACAGACGATTTTCGTGGTTGAAGGACCTTTTTCGTGGCTGAAGGGTCTTCTACGATGAATGCTCTTCATGGTGAAAGCCCCGTCACAAATGAATCTACCACGGGTTTTTTTCGACCGTGGCGGATCGCACCCTTCAGCCATGAAAAGTTGTTCCGTCGTAGATGTGTTCGCCAGCCGCGTTGACTGCTGACGTCATGCAAACTGCCATGTGGCGAGCGTCGTTAACGGCCAGTTAACGCCATTAACTGTCAATGGAACCATGGTAGAAGACAGGCCCAAGGACTCCTAATTATTAAGTGGGCCCTCCCATTAAGGAATCCCAAAAGGATCGTGACCCATTACTGTTTTGATATGCACTTTTACAAATGGGCCCACTAGTGCAGTCGTGGTCGCCCCGTAAACTTTCTGACCCATTACTGTTTCCACATGCACTGTTTGAAATTGGCATGTTTGTGCGGCCCATAAATATTCGGGCCCGTTACTGTTCCACCCTGCACTATTCTAAATTGGACCGTTTTGGCCCGTAACCGTTCCGGCCCATTACTGTATATCCACGTACTGTTCGAGTCGAGCCCATATACTTTGGGCCCTACTGTTTAGGCCTATAAATGTTTGGCCCATGTTCTGGCCCATTAATGTTTTAACCTGGTTAGTTCCTTGGACTGTTATTGTCCCGGCCTAGTGCAAACTCGGCCTGTTACTGTTCTGGCCTAGTACGTCCTGACCTTTTTCCTGGCCAGGCCTGCTACTATTCTGGCCTGTTACTGTTTTTGCCATTTAATATCCAGGGCCTTTACTATTTCGAGAGTTACTGTTCTGGTCTGTTACCATCTCGACCTGTTACTATTTTGGCCTTTTACTTTCTTGGCCCGTTACTGTTTCGGCATGTTACTATTTAGATCTATTACTGTTTCGGCCTGCCGTTATTTTAGTCTATTACTGTTTCGGCCTGCCGTTATTTTAGTCTATTACTGTTTCGGCCTGCCACTGTTACGGCATGCCGCTGTTACGTACCGTTACTATTACTATTATTGCTTGTGGGTCGACCCCGTTACTTACAGTTTCTGCGTTTCTGGAGCCCATTTCGACACCATAAAAGGTGTACAACTTGTGAGCATTTTTACTGTTCATCATCGGCCTAATACAAGATGGGAAAATATAGAGAACGATATTGTACCCTAATCGACCTGGCTAGCGCAGATACGACACCACCTACCGCTATATGTGGACGTCATCAACTAAATGCCTACACGGCCTATGCAATTAGTCTAGATATTACATCAGATGGAAACAAATTAAAATTATTACATATTATCAACTCAAGGAAAATAAAAATCGGCATTTCAGTTGACAATCGAGTTGATATCAGTCCTCAATTTTCTTTCTCCATCTATCACCTCCATCTTCCTTTTGAGTGTAACATCTACATTGGAAAACAAACTTGAGACATGATCATGCGCCCCCTCTTTGGTGGCGATAGCAATAATTGTAGTTTGAAAAAAAGTAATAACAAGTTAATACGTCAAACAAGGCAAACTACTCATTTAACTGATATGACAGGAGCTATGAACTAGAGTTTACTACTGGTCAATGGTTCAAATATATTGACCATCATGTTAAACAAACATGACAAGCAAGAATTAAACAAGTGTGCCAACCATGAAACGAGAAATATAACAATGTGTGTGGCTTAGAATTTCAAGAAATATATATAAAAGACTAAACCAGACAATGGCATGCAGTTACTATCATAGGTAAGAATGAACGAGACAGAAATTATAATGGCATCATGTGAGAACTTGTAAAAAAGGAATGCAAACCACAAATGAACTATACAATAGGACATGAATTAGGTCGTTTCTTATGACGAACCAGAACCAGATACGGAATATAATGGCGTCGCTTTTGAACCTGTAGAACAGGAAAGGCAAGCATTAGACAAGTGTGCCTACAATAAAATGAGCAGTCAAACAAAGTGTTTCTTAGAGTTTTAGCAAATTTAAACTAGCAAGCTTAATGCCTGTTGTCCAATTAAGGGCCCAGACAACATGATGATTTGTTCTACATAGATAGAATCTTGTTTGCTAGCAGACCGGCGACCCCCGAGTGACACGGAGATATCAATGGGAAACTAGTTTGACTCGAGGATAACGAGGAACCACCAAGATTATTGTATTAGTCCGATCGAAGGAGCTTAATTCCTAAGCAACCTGAAGGAACTTAATCGTATAGTGACTGACCATGGTTGTGGTAAACAGGCTAGTAGGATTATTGAAGTTGGGTTGAAATCTACCAAGAGGAGTTCCGGCTAATTATGGGTTGCTCGTCTACACACATCTTATAAGATTATAATTGTTACACTTATTACTCATTCACCCGACACATTCACTATCACCGTGAACTAAAACTCCATGCGCCTACTTCGTCATATGCAGAAAACAACAAAGAAATCGTTCTTTACTTTTTATGCCTTTTTATTTCTGAAGTTTATATTTTAGTTTTATTCAAGTACTTCTGTTTAAATCCAAATTCCATTCTCATTCTCAACACTTGCAGTCAATTCACTCAAAGACATGTGACTACTTCAGGTGCGATAGAGACTTCACCAATAAACATTTACCTTTGGGCTCCCCATGGAATCGATATCTGAACTTCGCAACTAGCTACAAACGATTTGTGCACTTGTAGCCATCAATGTTGTGAAGACAACATAACAATATGTATGGAAGCATGTAGATATCAAATGATCCACCCAAAAATTAGAGGAGCTAGCATTAACTACCAAAAGAGAAATGCAATTGCTCATATATAGTTTGGATGGTGGAATTATAAGGTGGTGACAAAGAAAGGTGATGGAGTTGCAAAAGAGATATGCCCACAACTCAACTTGGGCATGAAGCAATTTATCAAGAATAAAATACAATATATCAAGAGGAAAATACAAGTGATACCATATACTACCTCCGTCCCAAGGCTTAAGGCATATAACTTTTTTCAGAAGTCAAACTACCTAAAGTTGGACCAAGTTTTTAAAGAAAAATATTAATATTTACAATACGTAATCCATACCCTTTCATACATCATTAAACTTATTTTCACATGGTATCTATATAATATAATATTTCTTGATAGTTTTTTCTAAAAGTTTGGTGAAACTTTACATGACTTGACTTTTCAAAAAAAATATATGCCTTAAGCCTTGGGATGGAGGGAGTATGATGCATATGGGATAAGAACCAAATAGAGGGGTTTTTATATGATGCTCAAATGCGAGGTGGCATGGTGACATGAGAATGATATAATGATGATGCAATGAATGACATGTAGGAAGTAGCAATATAGAATAGGAAACTAGCATTGCAATTGTTAGACAATTGGGATGCTACATCCAGCCCATTATAAGAGCCCAATAGGAAGATGGCATGTTACTGTTTTGACCTTCACTATTTGAAATGGGCCCATAAGTGGGGCCCGTAAACTTCCATGCCCACTACTATTTCATCCTATATAATGCCCACATTATCCAAACACTATCCGACCTGCTCCATGTCGGCCGAGTACTGTTTTGGCCTGCTGTTAATCTAGCCTTCTACTATTCCGGCGTTCTGTGAATCTTGCCTTCTACTGTTCTGGCCTTTTGTGAATCTGATATTTTACTGTTTCGGACTGCTAACAATCTAGCCTTTTACTGTTCAGGTCTATTAGTACTTCGGCATGTTACTGTTCCAGCCCATTAGGATTTTGGCCATAGTACTGTTCATGCCTACTGTTCTGGCCTATTTTTATTCTGGATTATTACTGTTCTGGCCTTTCATCGTTATGGCCTTTCACTGTTATGGTGTTATAGCCTTTTACTGTTATGGCCCTTCGCTGTTCTAGCCTTTTACTATTATGGCCCTTCACTGTTCTGGTCTTTTACTATTCTGGCCTGTTACTATTTTGCCCTTTAATGCTTTGGCCTTTTATTGTTCATGTTCACGTCCATGCTCACGTTGTTTCATTGATCGTTCTGTTCCATCCTGTTACTGTTTTTGACATTTTTGGAACTGCCGACTTATTTTGCAGAACAACACAGGAATGCCAAGATGCCAATTAATACACATGCAAAAATTTAAAATACTTATTACACAACAATAAAAGTTTATTACAACAGACCATTAAACAAGATCTACATTCTAAAAGATTATAGAGTGGTTGTATCCTCAATAAGGGATCGATACATGGCAGTTCGCTTCAATGTATCATATCCTCTTCTTCAACATTTCAACTACAGATCTAAGAGCAGCTACACCCTTTCTTTCTGCATTGAAACACATCCTTCATATATCTATCACCTGTAGGAGTTTTTCTAGGTGGACCGGTAAGTAAGTTGTTTTCTTCGGAAATGCAATGGGAGGATGAATGATAAGAGGGATCACAACTTTCAATCATGCCTTCCGAGGACTCCTGCTTGGTTTTAACTGCAACCTAGTACAATATGGTGAAAGGGATTAAAACAAAGAACAAGGGGAAGGAGAAGTATTATATAAATTAGAGATCATTTAAGAGCAATCACAGGGTGAGCCTTACTAGACGTGGCTAAGAAATTTACTAGGCTCGCATCTAAGAAAATAAAATCCGCTCCACCGTTTACACAAGATAGGGGACCCACTCATCCGACTAGAAAGAAACAATAAAGGCATGGGTCTTGTACTAGACCCAGGGTCCACAAAAAAACTTGCTAGACTCACCCTCACTAGTGAAAAATACTCTCTTAGACACTGATACGTCATAAACGTATCTATAATTTTTGATGTTCCATGCTTGTTTAGTATCCACTTTGCTTTGCTTTGTCTACACTTTGAGGTATTTTTATATGTTTTCTGGGACTAACCTATTAGCAAAATGCCACAGTGCCAGTTGCCTGTTTTCTTCTGTTTTTGGTTCCAGAAAAGGCAGAAAATGAATATTCTTGGAATTCGACGGGACGAAAGCCAAATTAAATATTTCACCAAGGGGAACACGGAGCCAGAAGACGAGACAGAGGTGGGCCACGAGGAGGCCACACCCCCTGGCCGCACAACCAGGCCTGGCCTGCGCCAGTGGTGGGGGGTGTGCAGCCGCCTTGGGCACCCCCTCGGCCTCCCTCTTCCCCTATAAGAAGCCCCTAGTACCTAAACTCTAAGTACCCGATCAATCTTCCACGAAATAGTCCGTAGCCGCTGCCACCATCGTCCCTAGATCGGGGGGATATGAAGCTCTTCCCGGCACCATGCCGGAGGGGAGAAATCATCCTGGAGGCCTTCTTCATCACCATGCCAGCCTTCGGTATGATGCGTGAGTAGTTCCACCTTGGACTATGGGTCCATGTAGTAGCTAGATTGTTGTTTCTCCTCCTTTTTGCTATCATGTTTAGATCTTGTGAGCTCCGTTCATGATCAAGATCATCTATTTGTAATCATGCATGTTATGTTCGCGGGGATCCAATGGATATTGAGATTACTATGTCATATTGATTAATGGTTTTGTCTTATTGATTCTATCATGTCTGTGTTGTTTGAGATCTTGCATGCTCTTCATTTCTAGTAGCTATCTTGGCCAAATAGATGCTAGTAACTCCAAGAGGGGGTATTTATGCTCTATAGTGGGTTCATGCCTCTATTGAATCTGGGGAAGTGACAGAAATCTCTAAGGTTGTAGATGTGCTGTTGCTAATAGGGAGAAAACAAAGATCCTTTGTTCATGGAACAATTGTATTGTTTAATTTACACACTTTGCTTAAAGCAGTTATCCGTTGCTTGCAACTTAATACTAGAGGGGGTTCAAATGATAACCTAAAGGTGGATTAGTAGTCATAGATGCAGTTGGATGGTGGTCTATGTATCTTGTTGTAATGCCCAATCGAATCTCATAGGATCATGAATGTATAGTATTTCATTGTTATGCCTTGCTCTGTCCTGTCAATTGCCCCGCTGTAATTTGTTTACCCACATATATTAATGTTTATCTTAAGGAGAACACCTCTAGTGAACTGTGGACCCCAGTCCAATCTTTACCATTGATACATCTTCCACTGTTACTGTTTACTATCTGCAAGCCACCATTACTTTCCACACCATACGGTTAATTATTTGTTTTTAGCAAACCGGTGAGATTGACAACCTCACTGTTCGTTGGGGCAAAGTCTTCATTTTGTGTTGTGCAGGTTTCCAAGTTGCTAGCAACACCTTCGAGTCGTTTCCTTCCTCCTATTGGTTCGATAACCTTGGTTTCTTACTGAGGGAAAAACTTGCTGCTGTACTCATCGTACCTTCCTCTTGAGTAAGGACGACTTCACAAGGGGAGTACTTCACAACCTTTCTCTTTACTTTGTTTTTGTTTTGCTTAGTTTCTTTTGCCTTGTTTTGTTTGCCTCTTTTTATCAAAAAATACAAAAAATTAGTTTCTTGGTTTTGCTTTCTCTTATCAAGAACACAAAAATTTTAGTTCCTACTATAGTTGTTGGCATGTTATTGCCTTGCTTTGTCATGCTTTCTATCAATGGATGGTTTCTTTGAAACTAGTTCTTATTGGCAAGGTGGGTTCACGGAAGAACAAAAATATTATTACGAGGAACATAGTTTGTCACAAAAAAGGAAATATTTATGGGAACAAATTGATAAATTTAATACCATTGCTAGAAATGTTTGCTCTACTTATAATGCTACTTATTGATTTGATAAATCTTGTTGCTATAGGAGGTATAAACACCTCCCTTTTCAATGTGAGTATAACTATAATGTTATCATATCCTCTTATGTTAAAGGAAATTATGACCTTTATGATGTGGAACAAATTGAAGAATTTATTGCTTGGAAGGGTGCATTTGAACTTGCTAGTTTGCTTGAAAATACTGATGATTCACCTTATGAATATGAGGTTTATGATATACTTAAATTTTGCTTTGATAATTACAAGGAAGAAAATGGCTATAATCTTGAACATTTTAATATATGCTTTACACAAACGGAAGAGACTAATGTCTTGTAGGAGCTTATGGAAGAAGAAATTGCTGAAACAGGAAGCTCATTAGATGAAAACGAGGAGGAGAGTGATGAACAAAAGGAGGAAGAATGGATTAGATACCCATGCCTACCTTCTAATGGGAGTAACTCTTTATCCCTTACATTATTTGATTGTCCCCCATGCTTACCAAAGGAGGATGTATGTTATGCTCCTATGGATTCTTTTGAAATATCTATTATGGGTAAAACTTGTGATGATGTTCCTATGCCTGTTACCTATAGTAGTGTTCATGATTGGGAAAGGCACACTACTTTTGATATTGAAAATCTCTTTGGTAGCAATTCTAAAAATTCTATTGCCTATGATGATACTATACCTCCAATGTATGATGATTACAATGATGAATATGATATTTTCAGTCCACCTACTATTGAGGAGAAAATTAATTATGATTACAATAAGCCTCCTATATTTGATGATTATGGTGATGAGAATAATAATGATAGCTATTTTGTTGAATTTGCTCCCACTACAATTAATAAGAATGACTTTGCTTATGTGGATAGTAATAATCATTTTATGCATGTGGCTCATGATTAGAATGTTTTATGTGATAGTTATATTGTTAATTTTATTCATGATGCTAATGAAAGTTATTATGAGAGAGGGAAACATGGTTTAAGTATTTCAACAATATTAAGTTTCCCTTCTTTATATTCAAAACCTTGAAGTTGCACTTGTTTTGCTTTCCTATGTTTGTTTCTTTGTGCTTTCATGACTTGTTTATTTACAAGATTATTTTTCCTAGGAAGTGGGTTAGACTTAAATGTGTTTTTAATTTGCTTATTGATGCTCTCTTTTACTTCAATTCATATTTGTTATGTGAGCATTTTCTCAAACTATCAAGCCTAACTTAAAGGCGTTAAAGAAAAGTACTTCTTGGGAGATAACCCAATAGTTTTCTTGAGTCTTGGATGTTATTACTTCTGTAATAACCTCTCCTTATCCTTTTTGTTTGATTTTTGTGCCAAGAAAAACCTCTAATGAGAGGGAAGTAAGAATTGGGGAGTTGCTTTCCCGAAACAGATTTTTGTGCTCCACTATAAAGATTCTTGAAAAATCTCTGTAATTAGGATTGAGCTGTAATTTTCTAAATAAATCCCCCAGGTTGTTAGATAAATTTCGTTAGTTTAACACTTTTTGATTTGAGCAACATAAGGTCTTCGAAAAAATCAGTTTCTACCCGCTGGTCTGTTTTGACAGATTTCTGCCATTATTTGCATTTGCTTCTTATTGATTCCTTTTTGAGTTCTTTTTGGGAAATTGAGCTTTTTAAAGGAAGTTGCTTCAGTATCTTGTGTCTTTAGTGAAAGTTTGGCTATTTGAAACAAAACCAAAGGTCTATTATCTTTTGAATGCACTAATGTTTCTAATGAAGATTGTGTGAAGTTTTGTATGAAGGAAAAATTTTAGGTGTAAGGAAAGAATGATGTAATGAGATGAAGAATGGACAAAAGCTCAAGCTTTGGGATGCCACCCGGTGTCACCCCAAGAAATATTCAAGAGGTACAAGCATCAAAGCTTGGGGATGTCGAAGGCATCCCCTTCTTCATCAATAAAAATCTCAGATCTTTCTAGACACTTCGTATTTATTGTTTCATGAAGAGTTGTGTTGTTCTTGGATCGTCTTAGTTTTCGTTTTTGGTTTTTGCTTTCTTAGTTTTCTTGAATAAAGTAGTTGGACCCCTGTCTTCACTGTGTTTTTTTCAAATAAGTTGATTAGTGTTGGAAAGGAGTAGGAAATTCTTGCTTAGTAGTACAAGAAGGAGCTTGCTTTGACTATGACTTAGACTTTATCATGTCATGTTAGATGGTTTTTTGACCTTATGCTTAGTGATTATTTCTGTAGCATTACTTGTTCCAAACAATTTGGATTGCTTAATGTTCCTTGGAAGAATCATGCGTTGTTTTAGGATAGAAAAACATAGTATTGTGGTATTCTCCTTTGATGCTTTGTTTTGGTTGACTTGGCACAAGCTCACACCAAGTTATGACTATGAACAAGTCACCTTAGCCTCTATGATCATTTAGTTTTTGACTTGTGGTACCACTTTATGCTTTGATTAGTAATGTTTGGTCGCTCTGCATGATTATGGCCATTATTGCTCTCTTAGTTGGTCGCTCCTAGTCTTTTGCTAGCCTCCACTTGTATTGAGTAAGCTCTACTCATGCATCCAACTCCCAAGAAACCAAGTTATTACAAAGTGTCCACTATAAATTCCTATGCATGGTGTGTTACACCATTCCAAGTATATTCTTGTTTTATCTACCTTCCAATTAAAAAAGTCACTTTGTTATGTGAAAAACTAGTGATTAAAGCTCTCACAAACTTGATGGTACACTTTATTTTTCTTGCCCCTAATAAACTTGAACCATTGTGTCATCTATGTTGTATATGCTTGCACTTATACGTTGGGATTAGCACAACCGTGATGTCACGGGGAACGCTTTCAACATTGGACCTATACATTGTACCCAGTTGATATCATGCTCTTTTGTTTATGGATGTCATCAGTGTGAAATAAAAGGGGAGCTTGTAAGTCCATGGAGTTATGTATGTGTGTTAGAGAAACGCCTAGGCCGCTAGCCTCAACCATGCCTAATCATGGTGGAAACTTGCAGCATCACCATAGTGAGCAATCTATGAAGCTTTCTTCTTATAAAAAAAGAGACACATTGAAAAGAGGAAAAAGAGAAAAAAGCACCATTTTCTCATGGTAAATAAGAAGATTGCTGAGATGCTCATTGTCTGCTTGCCTTGTCATTTTTTATGGGATAGCTCCTGTAGCATGTGCAAGGGGTACCCCGTTGGCGGTTCTCTATGATACACATGTACTTACTATGAGAATAACTTACCGGTAACTAAAGTTGAGTAGCATGAGGAGCGGCCCTCGTACACAAGGGACATGAGATTGCCAACTTATACTTTGTCAAGCATATAATCCAGAGAATGTTCACTTTAATCTTAATCACTTCAAGATGCTTATGAGGGGAAATGAGAGCTGAAAGGTAACAAGTACCATAATTGTTGGAAGCTCTTTATGAAACTTGAAATCCCTGCTTCCCTTTGAAGGGCCTTTCTTCCACTTTTATATTGAGTCTCCACCTTGTACCTCAGACACCAATTAAGAGAGCATAGTTGCCATTCTTAGTTCTATGTGCATTGTCCCAAAACTTATTGATTGATTCATATTGTTGATATTGAATGATCTTGAACTATTTGTATCTAGTCACCCTTATGAACTTTGAAGGTGTCCTATGCATTTATGTTTTGCTACTCCATGAGGGACAAAATGAATGCCACTATGTTATGTTTTCTATATGTGAAACAAACAAACGTCTTTTAATGCATTGTTATTCATGAATCTTTGTTTGTATCCTTTCATGTTGCATGCATAGTTACTTTGTCTTATTGTTAGAACTTCATCTTTCCTGCTCATGTTTAGAGTACTTTGATCCTAGATTTCAATGCTTGCAAATGGTTTGATCTTGATTTTGATGGTCCATGTCACCTCAAAAATTATTATTTTTATCACTTACCTAGTTGAGGACGAGCAGGAGTTAAGCTTGGGGATGCTTGATACGTCGTAAACGTATCTATAATTTTTTATGTTCCATGCTTGTTTAGTATCCACTTTGCTTTGCTTTGTCTACACTTTGAGGTTTTTATATGTTTTCTGGGACTAACCTATTAACAAGATGCCATAGTGCCAGTTGCCTGTTTTCTTCTATTTTTGGTTCCATAAAAGGCAGAAAATAAATATTCTCGAAATTGGACGGGACGAAAGCCAAAGTCAATATTTCACCAAGGGGAACACGGAGCCAGAAGACGAGACGGAGGTGGGCCACGAGGGGGCCACACCCCCTGGCCGCGTGGCCTGGCCTGGATCGTGCCTGGGGGGTGCAGCCGCCTCGGGCACCCCCTCGGCCTCCCTCTTCACCTATAAGAAGCCCCAAATACCTAAACCCTAAGTACCCGATCAATCTTCCACGAAATAGTCTGTAGCCGCCGCCACCATCATCCCTAGATCGGGGGGGATTTGAACCTCTTCCCGGCACCCTGGCGGAGGGGTGAGATCATCCCAGAGGCCTTCTTCATCACCATGCCAGCCTCCAGTATGATGCGTGATTAGTTCCACCTTGGACTATGGGTCCATGTAGTAGCTAGATGGTTGTTTCTCCTCCTTGATGCTATCATGTTTAGATCTTGTGAGCTCCGTTCATGATCAAGATCATCCATTTGTAATCATGAACGTTGTGTTTGCGGGGATCCGATGGATATTGAGATTACTATGTCAGATTGATTAATGGTTTTGTCTTATTGATTCTGTCATGTCTATGTTGTTTGATATCTTGCATACTCTCCGTTTCTAGTAGCTATCTTGGCCAAGTAGATGATAGTAACTCCAAGAGGGGGTATTTATCCTAGATAGTGGGTTCATGCCTCTATTGAATCTGGGGAAGTGACCAAAATCTCAAAGGTTGTAGATGTGCTTTTGCTACTAGGGAGAAAACAACGATACTTTGTTTATGGAACAATTGTATTGTTTAATTTACACACTTTGCTTAAAGTAGTTATCCGTTGCTTGCAACTTAATACTAGAGGGGGTTCGGATGATAACCTGAAGGTGGATTACTAGTCATAGATGCAGTTGGATGGCGGTCTATGTATCTTGTTGTAATGCCCAATCGAATCTCATAGGATCATGAATGTCTAGTTTTGCATTGTTATGCCTTGCTTTGTCCTATCAATTGCCCCGCTGTAATTTGTTTACCCAGCATGTTATGTTTCTTATCTTAAGGAGAACACCTCTAGTGAACTATGGATCCCGATCCAATCTTTACCATTGATACATCTTCCACTGTTACTATTTACTATCTGCAATCCACCATTACTTTCTGCACCATACATTAATCCTTTGTTTTTAGCAAACCAATGAGATTGACAACCTCAATGTTCGTTGGGGCAAAGTATTGAGTTTGTGTTGTGCAGGTTTCCAAGTTACTAGCAACACCTTCGAGTCGTTTCCTTCCTCCTTTTGGTTCGATAACCTTGCTTTCTTACTGAGGGAAAAACTTGCTATTGTACTCATCATACCTTCGTCTTGGGGTTTCCCAACGAAGCTCTAAAGTGATCTGAGCCGCATCAGACACCCCAAATTTCCAACGCTGCACATGATGGGCATCCAATATGTATGAAAAACCACACCATAAGACAAAAATTGCAACTTAAGAGCAATCCATACATTGTGGACCTTTTCCACAAGCCAAAAAGCTTAAGGGTGACCCATAAGCTTTAAGTAATTATGAACTTACAATAGCTCGTTCAGGCTAACAATGACTCCTTCTCAAGCGGGTGCCACTCCTGGTCAATCTGCCAGTAGTATCTGAGTCAAGCAGTTGGAACTCTGGTCCTAGTACTCCATTGTCCTTTCTCTGCATTAAGGCATAACATTTAAACCGAGTTAGCTGGTTTGGAAGGATGAAAGCACTTGGAAACACCAAAAAGATAGCATTAAAAATGACCATATGTATGATTGAAACTAGCTAGCTGGTTTGGAAGGATGAAAGCAGTTGAAAATACAAAAAAGATAGCATTAAAAATGACTAGATGGACATTTTCTAAAATAAGCATTCGTAGATAGAAACCCAACAAAATATGAATGGAAATGTCATGGCAAGTTTTCAGGTAGAATAACTTATTAAATTAATATGCATCCATGTAATATAACTTATTAACATGACAAAAAACTAGCCTAAGTAACACACATAAACGTCGCACTTCAGCCTTGCTTGGCGTCAGATTGTTAGTGTTGGATCCTTTATGAGTTGTTCCTATGACCCATTCGAGTGCCCGAAAAGAATAGCATCTACGAGTTAGTGCTACAAGATTACACCGATAGTGTGAGAATGTAAGAAAGGAAATAATAGCGACAAGCTTATGATGTGGATAAGAACTACCAGATGTGGGCGCAAACAAAATGGCAATAACATCCAGGATATTGAGCAACATTCTAATGCTTTCGTAGCTCACGAGTATAAAAAAATAGCAAATTAGCAAGATAAATTATCGCTGTGCGGCGGGGGCGGGTGGGACATGCAAGAGGGCGGCGAGGGCAGCGGCTAGGAATTTCGAGGTGGATTCAATGTGTTGGGCGATGAAGAGTTCCCTAGTGGAAGAGATGCCAGTGAGTAAGGAGATCCAGTGTGGAAGAGAGCGCCAACGGTGAAGATGCTCCCGTGTAGAAGAGAGTGTTGGCTGTGAAGGAGATCCGGTGTGGAAGAAAGGGCTGGAGGTGAAGAAGATGGAGGAAGGTGGAGGTGAAAGGGGGGTGGATAGAGAAGAGGCGATGGGGGATATAGGTGGGATGACACACATTTACCACCTATACGCCTCTATTATTACAATGCTCCTCTAGTCCTTGTTTCTAGGCCAGGGATAGAAGAGGAATTTTGCATTCGCAAAAAATGGGACCAAATTTTTGAATAGATGTGCGGGATGTTTTAGCATTGTGCGAAAATTTTGAGGTTGAAGATTCCGACGTACGCTAATCTGACGCAGTCGTTCCTCACATGCTGGCCCTGTCTAGACCCACACGCCAGCGAAAACATGCTTACTAGCTTTTAAATGAGTTTCCACAAATTTTACGAAATTGATAAACCCTATATTTTAAAGGCTTTCAAACAAGATGACCAAGGTCACGGCCATATCTCTACCATAGTTTATGCTAACGTGTCCATATTTGGTAGATTGTTCCATCTTGGCATTTGAAACAATGTTTACAAAAGGAGATTCCAGGTTTTATTGATATATAATGCCCTGCTTGGTTAGGGTCATTTAGGGGTTTAGGGTTTAGGGAATTTTCAATAATTTTCGAGATTTATGGTTATATTCGTGGAATAAAATAGCGTTACCGCAATTTAATGTAAGTATCTCAAATTTTGATCTATAAGTGCATGATACATGCTTGGTTATATGCTTTAGGGGTCAAGGGTTTATGGTTTTAGTATTGAAAGGTTTTGGGTTTTGGTTTTAGGGGTAGTTTAGGGTTTATGGTTTAGGAAATTTTCAATAATGTTCGAGTTGTATGCTTATATTCCTCGAATAGAATGACGTTACACAATTTAATGAAAGTGTCTCAAATTTTGATCTATAAGTGCATGATAACTGCTTGGTAAGGGTTTAGGGTGGTTAAGGGTTTAGGGGTTTAGGTTTTAGGTTTTAGGGAATTTTCAATAATGTTCGTGGAATAAAATGACTTAACACCAATTTAATGAAAGTATCTCAAATTTTGATCTATAAGTGCATGATACCTACTTGGTCAGGGTTTAGGGGTTGAGGGTTTAGGGGTTTTAGGGTTTAGGGGTATAGGGCTTAGGGGGTTAGGATTTCGGGAATTTTCAATAATGTTCGAGCTATATGCCTATAGTCGTGGAATAGAATGGCGTTAGTGCAATTTAATGAAAGTATCTCAAATTTTGATCTATAAGTGCATGATTCCTGCTTGGGCAGGGTTTAGGGGTTGAGGGTTTATGGTTCTGGGGTTTAGGGGTTTAGGGTTTAGGTTTTGGGACAGTTTCAATAATGTTGGAGCTTTGTGCTTATATTCGTGGAATAGAATGGCGTTATCATAATTTAATAAAAGTATATCTCAAATGTTGATCTACAAGTGGATGATACCCCTGCCTGGCCAGGGTCGTTTAGGGGTTTAGGGTTTAAGGTTTAGGGAATTTTCAACAATGTTTAAGCTTTATGCTTATAATCATGGATCAGAATGGCGTTACCGCAATTTAATGAAAGTAACTCAAATTTGGATCCATAAGTGCATGATACCCTGCCTGGTTAGGGTTTAATTATGCGTTGAAGGGTTTAGGCTTTTAGTATTTAGGGGTTTAGGGGTTAGGGGTAGTTTATTAGGGTTTAGGGTTTAGGAAATTTTCAATAATGTTCAAGCTTTATGCTTATATTCGTCAAATAGAATGGCGTTGCCCAATTTAATGTAAGTATCTCAAATTTGATATACAAGTGCATGATATATTCTTGGTCAGGGTTTAGTGTTTAGTGTTTCGGCAATTTTTCAATAATGTTCAAGTTGCTTTATGCTTTTAATCGTGGAATAGAATGGTGTTACCGTAATTTAATGAAAGAATCTCAAATTTGAATCTATAATTGCATGATACGTGCTTGGTTAGGGTTTAATTATTGGTTGAGGGGTTTAGGATTTAGGATTTAGGGGTTTAGAGCTTAGGGAATTTTTAATAATGTTCAAGCTTTATGCTTATATTCATGCAATATAATAGCGTTACCGCAATTTAAGGAAAGTATCTGTCACATCCCAAAATTTTCCAAAATTTGATATGTGAAAAATAAACAAACAAAATAAATAAAGGATGAAATTTAGGGGGAAAAGAAACTTTTTGCTTCTAAATGGAAACATCAAAACCTTACTTGAACAAAAATTTGAGTGAGAAAGTAACAAACAAATTTTCAAACAAATCAAATGCATTCATGCATGGAATGTATCTTGATATTGAGCACTTGGAAAAGATAAACCTAAAACCTAAACCCTAATAAGAGAAATGGTCATCAAGTTTAATATAGGACTATGGCTATGTTCCATATAAAAATTTAGCAACATGTCACATCCCAAAATTTTGCAAATTTTGAAATGTGAAAAATAAACAAACAAAAGAAATAAAAAGATATAAATTTTATAAAAATTTAGCAACAATATTACAAAAACCATGGGAATTGTTTTCACTCTATTTGGAGCCATGGCTAAAATGATATGAATTATATAAGCCAAGAAGAAAAAGTAAATAAGACATATTGCAAAGTCAATTTAAGCGATGGCTAAAATCCATTAGTGAATGGAATAAAAGTATATTTAAATAATATAAAAGGATAAACATTTATTAAATAAAACTATATGGGCTTAGGTACCATATTCAAATTTTATTTAATTAATGCCAAATGTGCCACACTCAATTTTAAATGAATATTAATATATAAAAAGTATTTGAAATTCCCTAATTGGACTAAATAACCAACTTATATTTTGTATAAAATCTTTTGGAAAGATTTGGTGAAGATTTGAAATCATTTTGGAGGTTGAATCAAATGATTTGAATAAAACAGAAAAATAGAATCGTAAAAAGAAAAAGAAAAAAGAAAAAAACTTACCAGCTAAACCAATTCGGCCCAGCACCCTCCCCCGGCCCACTAAAGCCCACCCGGCACACCTCTCTCCCCCTGCTAGATCCTTTTCTCACACACCCCCTCTCTGCACCCACTCGATGATAGCCCGACCCCACCTCCACGTCGTCGTCGTCTTCAACCCCGCGCGCAGAGACCGCTTCTCCCTCCCTTGCATTTATTCGTTTTAATTCGCATAAATTCAATTAACTATGCAAGTGATTCTATCCCCTGACCCCGTCCTCTTAATCTCCTCTGACTCCTCTCCATTCCCCCTTAAACCCCGCACCCCGAGAGCCCCCAGACTGCTCGATTTCGAGCTTGCATCGCCGCAGTCCCCAACGAGCTCCGACAATAATTCAGGTGAAGTCTAACTTCCCCTCGCCCTTTGGTTTTCTCTATCAAGACCCTTGTATTCGGACACATCCACTGACTCCATCCGTTTGATTTAATATGCCCCAGCACTACAAGGAATCTGGCATTATATGACCCTCTATTTTCGTCACAAAATCGTCACAATAGTCCGTTTATGACGATTTTGAGATCGTCGAAAGCTGGGCGTCGCTAATGAACTATAACGACGATTTTATTGAAATTGTCATAAGATACTATGACGACTTGGGATCGTCATAACCTCTATGACGTTCCAAAATCGTCATGTGCAACCAGCCCACGCCACGTGGACGATCCGACCTGGCAGAACTTTGTGACGAAATGAAAACATCTTAACGTGAATTTAGCCCGGTTCATACTGATTGTTATATGGGCCAGCCCATTAAATTGGTCCATTATGAATTATTATTCTGGAATTTTTTTTCGAGCTATTGGGCCAAACATATGCATTTTTAGGGTTCTCTATATTCTGGCTACTGGCCTTTTTAGTGTCAGGCTTACATTTGAGCCATGGCCTTACTCAGTATATTAGCTTATATTTCAGTTTTTTTTCTAAAAAAGAAATGTCCATTTACACTTTCTTCTGGGCCAAGGCCTTTTATTCCAATCCAGATTACTTTGGCTATGGCCATTCATTACTTTGGGTTGTGGCCTGTTTACTAAGGCCACTATTTCATTCAGCACAAACTAAATAGACAGGAAATCAACATTTGAAATTCAAAACCAATATTTCAATACATCATGTAGCATTTCAAACACTAAATTAACATCATGTAGCATCAGGCATCATTTCAAATAACATCAGGTTCACAGTCACCAGGTATCATTTAAAGTAACATCATCATGTAGGATCAGGTTCAGTCATCAGGTACATCAGGTTCACAGCCAAAACGATAGCAAGATACTCATAGCAAGATACTCACATCCAAACCGATAGCAAAATAACAGCAAGATGCTCATCGCCAAAAAAACAGTAATAAGATACCCATCGCCCAGCAAGATACCCATCATGTGATTTTGGCTCCAAATAAAGCCATCATGTGAGCAAGCTTCTCCTCATTCTCTTGCGCCCTCTTGACCAGCACCTGGTACTCCTGATCCCGTTGAGCTTGTGCAGCTTCTGCCTCTTGCGCCGCCTTCTTGATTGCAGCCAATTCTTCAGACATCTCTTCACCTCGCTGCTCTGACTTCTGCAACTTCTCTTGCAGGTCACGGACATGAGCAGATACAGCCGCATGTGAACTGTTCATCTTGTTCTTGGAGCCCTTCTGGAGGCCAACATTCTTCAGGAATGTGCTTGACGGCGCCCCATTGGTGAGAACTTGGGCAACCACCTCCACAGCAGACTTTAGCTGTTCACCTTCTGGTACCGGCTTAGCCATCTCAGCTTCCATTTTTCTCTGCCATTTGGAATCAGTTGCTCAAAGATGTTAGGAAACATTAGCATGAGCACAAATAGTAGGAGCAGAATCGCCGAAAAATAAGTTAATCCACTAGGAGCAGAAGCAAAGAAATATGAAATGGACAGTATCATAAGTTCTTAAAGTAGACAAGAACTACAACATACTTGGAGAGCAACCTTCCGGTAAGAAATGAAGAATAACATGCTTACCAAACAACTATAGACCATTTCCAACATTAATAAGCTTATCAAGTAGACCATTAAAGAAACCTAGGCAGAACTAAACAAGTCCACACACAGATTTAATCACAACTAGGAAAGGAGTGACTCACTATAGCATCTTGAACTGCGACAGAGAAACCATCGTTCTTGCTGTTGTGGGTGACCTTAAACATGTCAATGGCATTAAGCTCTTCACCTTGACGTTCCTCCCTCTAAAATGATTTCCAACATTATTAAGAACACAGGCTTATAAGGACACAAGTTAATTATGCCTAAATAAAAATGTAAGTGTATCTTACAGCTGCATAAAGATGAGCTAGATAGCACCGCGAACCGGTCTTCTGCTGAAACTTGACTAGTCCTCGATTAGTCCTGTTCTTTTGGCATGTGTCCTACATATGGGAGCATTTTTATAAGAACATTTCCATCAATCTGCATACTAGAATATAAACTACTTCATGAGACTTGACCAGATTATGTATCATATCAAGCAACAAAATGAGCATGTATCCTATCACATACAACATCAGATAAAATAAAGTAGTTCACTTGACTTGAATGTTCCTTCAACATTCAAACTTCAAAAAACAGTAGTTGACAGCATATAAAACTACAGTACATGGTAATTACAGAATGTAAAGGTCAAGAAATGCAAAATACCATGTGTTTCGGGTTTGTCCACAGCTTGAGCAGCACTTGCCATTCCTCATTAGAGATGTATGAAACAGGGGACTTGATGCTGAGTTCAGCTGCTGGTACTTGATCGAAAAACTTCTTCTTGACCAAATGCCGTCTTTGTTTTGAAACATTCTTCAAGATATCAGTGCAGGCTACCTTAACTTCCTTTGCATCAGTGTCCATCTCAAAATTTGCCTACAAACACAGTAAATAAAGCAATGATAATATAAGTAACCAAATGACAAAAACAGTAGAAAAAACAGATTCAGGTAAGGACTCATGAGCTTACAGCAACTTTTCCTATATAGTCTTTCACCATAGCCTTGTCCTTTTTTTATTCCTTGAAGTATGGAAGAATGGGTGTATGGCTTCTTGCAATCATCCCACCTTCTGATGCAAACTTTGCAGCTAGCACGGGCCTCTCGGGGCGTTTCATCCCTTCAGCGATTTCAATCCTCACTTTGCTTCCCAAACCCTTGGTCATCTTTTCCAGGCCTGTGCCTTTTCTCTTGCGGCTGACTACCACAAGTGATGTGCCTGAAATAGAAGCAAGCAGTACAATATCAGTAGAAATAGAAGCTACAACAGTAAAAAATTACAACAAGTTTTCCAAATATCAATACAATAGCAATACAATAAATATATTTTAAATCATATGTGCAAATAAATTACAGAAAACAGATTTGGGCGCTTGTTTAGTTTGGAGATACTGATATCCATGCACAGCAATAATCTGAATTAATTGCCTAGTAAAGGATTTGTGCTACTAATATTTCATACTTACCTTCATCACCCATAGGCTGCTCAGGTGCGGAATTGAATTCATCATTTCTGTCCACCGTAGGCGCCACAGGGCTGAGGTCCATACGGACAGTACTTCCTTCATCCATGGACATAGACCCATCATCCCATTGCATTGAGCTTCCACCATCCTTGCGAAGTAGGCCTCCTTCATTGGCTACATCAACCGCCTTCGCTTTCTGCCTTGTGACTCTAGCAGTAGCATGTTCATCAAGACACATCAACTTATCTGATCCTCCTGGTGGTACCGCAAACACCCGTCCTGGAGCCATTGTTGTAGTTGTATCTGGGCTACTTGTACTCTTTCTCTTTCTCTTAGCACACTTCTTCCTCCTCCTAGGAACCTTCGGGACCTCGCATGAAAAGCATTAGACCACAGATCAGAAATAAAACAGTGTAAGCATAGAATGAAGGAAAACAAGGAAAAACACACATTAAACAAATAAACCCCCCACCAAACAAGTTAGAATTTGCACCTTTACAATCTTGTCCACTACAGTATCGTCAACTTCTTCCTCAATAATATCTTCATCTCTAGGATTGTAGTCCGAGCTCGCGCCTTGTGTTATGGCAGATGCGGAGGAGTCCTCAACTATTAATGCACTACCATTTGAGTTTCTAATCATTGAGGCTATCCGGGAGATGCCAAGAGATTGGAAGACACGGTTGTTCCTCATCATTGTCCTAGCCCTAATCTTCTCAAGTTCAGTGAGAGGCGCTTCTTTACATGGATAAGAAAATATGCATTATATGGATGGTTGAAATGCATATGGGAGCAAGACAACTCAAACAGCCAATGTATCTTATCAGGTTTTAGTTTCATTAAATCTAGTAGATTAACAAGAAATTTCTATATTGAAAATATAAACCAGTACATGGACTAGGGAACCCATGAAGCATTTGATGACAAGGTGTGAACCAACAACAACAATAGATTATAGCAGCAGAACTTATGAACCCATGAATAAGTACACGGACAATCAAACAGATTATAGCAGCAGAAATTATAGCACATACAAGCTTACAAGCAAGATTATAGCAGCAGAAATTATAGCACATATAAGCTTACAAGCAAGATTATAGCAGCAGAAATTTTAGCACATCAAAGCTTACAAGCAAGATTATAGCAGCAGATTACAAGCTTATAATCTTAGCACATCCAATCACAGCATTACATGGACAACCAAACAGATTACAAGCTTAGCACATCCAATCACAACATTTATAGCATCAAGCATATACATGAGGAGCAATTTGCATACCAGCAGACTGCGTCTTCCTTGTCATTCTTCCCATTGTTGATCTCAAAATCCTGAGCAACATCAAGTAAAAGTCAGATCGTGTGTTGTCAATAGATGCTTCCACAAAGATCAGATAGACATACACAGTTACACAAAGGTCCAGTTATAAAATCTACGCATTAAGTACAAAGTTACACTAAGCATTACACATAAACTTGGTATAGTCTTAGAGAACTCAAAATAAACATACACACATAGCTAGCTACCATGTACACCCTGAAACATCAGGGACACAACCATCTGCCACATCACTACACACATCAGTACCTTGCTCCAACATTTGCCTAGAACAGGGGCAAACAGAGTGCTCACTAATTCAATAGCAGCATCAGCAAAAAGATCCAATTTCAGCCTAGGACACATTTAAATCAATAGGAGCATCAATAAAAGCTACATCCATCATAGTCAGTACAGATCTTCAAACCCAAAAAAAATCTCTGAACCAACTTATAGTCAGTACAGATCATAGTCAGAAAAAAAGAAGAGAGGCTCCCTATCTTCTAAACATGGACATGGACAATACACCTCCCTATTAGATCAAAGTCTAACCTAACCATAACCCTAGACACGCCATGGAAGCCAAAACCTAACCCTAGACACGCCATGGTAGCCAAAACCTAACCCTAGACACGCAATGGGAGCCAAACCCTAACCCTAGATACGCCATGAGACAAACCCTAACCCTAGAAAGCAGGAAGTAGGAGGATCTAGGGAGATAGCCAGGAGAGTCACCTGCTCTGGCCGTCGTGGCAGATGGACGGAGGGGTGGGTCGTGGGAGATGGAGGGAGGGGTGGGTCGTGGAGAGAGCACTGGAGGGGTGGGTCATGGAGCGAGCGCTGCCGATGGAGGGAGATGGAGGGAGGGAGAGGGAGGGAGCAAGCGCTACCGATGGAGGGAGATGGAGGGAGCAAGCACTGCTGATGGAGGGAGATGGAGGGTGGGGTGGGTCGCCGTGGCCGTCGGGAGCGAGTGCGCCGTCGCCGCTCGCGTCGTGAGATGGGGGTGGGTGGAGATGGGGATGGATGGAGTGGCCGAGTGGGGATGCGTGGGTCGGTCGATGACTCGGTGGGGATGGACCGAGTCCAATTGTCCAAATTTCCCCTGCCGAAATTTGTTGGCGGGAGACGTTTGCGGGAGAGGGGGAAATTTTGGGTTTTGGCGGCAGAATTTTGGGTTTGGGTTTATATAAGGGTTTTTATGCTATATATGTCACCTAAAATGATGCCCACATAAAATGATGCAGCATGAAAACAATTTCTTGGATGCTATGTCACATAAAATAATGCAATACGTTGGTATTTTTCCTTGCAACCGTGTCACATAAAATGACGCCACGCGAAAGATTTACATTGTTCGGACAGTTTTTGAATATTTTACGCCAGTTTCAAACTATGGTCAAAACGACGGGCATGAAGGTTCTTAGCTAGGGGATGAGTATCGCCAAACTTGCATTGGATCTCTAATAAACAGCATATTGTGAGTCTAAAAATGATTTTTGCAAAAAATCATGAGCATACGATAATGTACTTGTAGTTCAAATCGGACCCACTTCTTACCGATTCGGAAGACATTTGTATTTTTCGCCAGGGGTGGACCGAAAGGTTTTAGATACCCAGTTGGGACATTTGTAAATGTAAGGTGGTCTATCATTTTAGAAAAATGTGGTGCTGGCATTTCGCAACTTTTATTTCGTGGTTGATTCACAAAACGGCCCGTTTTTTGTGCTCGAATAATAGAAAATGGTTTTTCGGTGCGACGACAAGGAAAAATTTCTCCTGCAACATTGTTCGCCATCCCAGGATGCACATGCATACACAATATGGACACGTTATCACAAACTATGCAGCGATTCTTGCCATAGCATTGGCCATTTGGACCGAAAGCCATGAAACCTCAAACATGATAGCTCATTTTGAGAAGGACTTTTCGAGATGCAATCAATATACCAGGTTTGGTATTTTTCCTTGCAACCGTGTCACATAAAATGACGCCACGCGAAAGATTTACATTGTTCGGACAGTTTTTGAATATTTTACGCCAGTTTCAAACTATGGTCAAAACGACGGGCATGAAGGTTTTTAGCTAGGGGATGAGTATCGCCAAACTTGCATTGGATCTCTAATAAAACAACATATTGTGAGTCTAAAAATGATTTTTGCAAAAAATCATGAGCATACGATAATGTACCTGTAGTTCAAATCGGACCCACTTCCTACAGATTCAGCAGACATTTGTCTTTTTTGCCAGGGGTGGACCGAAAGGTTTTAGATACCCCAGTTGGGACATTTGTAAATGTAAGGTGGTCTATCATTTTAGAAAAATGTGGTGCTGGCATTTCGAAACTTTCATTTGGTGGTTGATTCACAAAACGGCCCGTTTTTTGCGACGAAATCTGACTTACTTACTACCGATTCAAATCTTATTTTATTCTAATAAAAATTTGTTGCAAAATCTCACATATATAAAAGATTTTTTTTTCAAAATCTCACATATATAAAATAAAATGAAAATCTAATTCTAAATCTTATTTTATTTTCGAATGTGTTTTTTAATTTACTACCTTAACTCAATGCCATTTATTTAGCAGACTTAACGCTTCCCTCCCCCCGGACACGGCTCCCCCGTAGCCAATTCTGCCTTTGAGTCACTGACATGTGGGTCCCGCATGGACTGGGTCCCACCTGTCAGCGACCCAAAGTCAGAGGATCTTAGTCCCCCTCCCCCTGCCCTCCGCCTCCTCGAGCCATTCGCCTCCCTCCCCTTCCTCTCCAAGTCCCCCGCAAGTCCCTCTCCCTCCTTTCCCCATAAGCCCTCTCCTCCCCTCCCTTCTCGAGCTCTCCATGATCTGCCTCCCTCTGCTCCCCCTCCTCGAGCACCGCCGGTAAGCCCCTCCCCTCCCCCGCAAGTACCTCTCCCTCCCTTTCCCTGCAAGCCCCTCTCCCTCCCTCTCCCCTCCTCGAGCTCTCTACCGATCTTCCTCCCTCCACCTCCCCTCCTCGAGCTAAGGTGCCAAGGTGAGATTTGTTTAGCTTCCTATGATTGCTCCGGCGCCGTGAGCTAGCGGCGATCTGCCTGTCCGCCTGCGTTCCTCCTTCCAGGATTCTGTCCACTGGGTTCCTGTGGAGAGGAGAGGGTCAGTTCTCCTCAATGCATTCACCGTGGGAACCCGCCTCGCCCTTCAGCGCTCCTGAATCTCCTGTCCCTCTCCTTCTGTTGGGTGGATTTCGGTTGCGCTGGGCTCAGCTAGGGTTTTGTCCCCGGCCAGGGGAGGAGAGATTTGGGGGAATTTCTCTATCTTGGCCTTGCTACTGCAATCGGAGGGGGCCGAATCTGTTCACCATTCACCGGTTGTGTGTGATGTGCTGCCTTGGCCGAATATTATTTTTCTTCTAGTGATTCGAGTGCTGCGCTGCCTTGTGTGTGCTGCCTTGGCCACACAACCTTTCATGCTTCTCTGCTAGTGATTCGAGTTCCTAGTGATTTACAGGGTGTTTGATTGGTGTATCTATTTTGTTCTGTTTTAGTTAGGTGGTGAACCGGTTATTATTTTATTATATAGGGTGTTTCTTGTTCTAGCTGTAGGCTTCTAGTCCTGCATAGACCATATCATTGTTTTTCTTTTGGCTGAACCATTTACAGTGTGTTTCTTGTTCTAGCTGTATTATATAGGGTGTTTCTTGTTCTAGCTGTAGACTTATTGTCTGGAAAATCAAGCTCAAGCTGCATCAGTACTCTTTGTTTATGTGTTAGGTAGTAGCTGTGCGATGTCTATGAGGATGCATGATATCATTTGCCTTGATAATATACATTTTCCCTCATATGCAATGCATGATATAAAAGTGCAAGGTTGATACGGCATATGATGTTGATCAGGGTAGGGGAGGAATAGCTAGAGATACTACTAGAAAATTTATTGCTTGCGGATGAACAAATGAATGAGTTTGCTAGTTGATACATCAGTTTGCAACATTAGTTTGCTAGTTTGCTAGTTGATTCATATTCTTATGATAACTGCCTGGTGCCTAGTTTGCTAGTTGATGCATGTACTGATTCAGTTTTTTTTTAGGTGACCATGGACTCTCTGGGGGTCATCGAGCTTAGCTCGGATGATGAAGCTGTCATTGCTGCGGAGAGAGCTGCTGCTCAGGCTAAGAGAGCTACTGCTCAGGCTAAGCGGCGTGCTAAGAAAGTCTTCAAGGAAGCTGTACGCATGAAGCGCCGCCGCTGCCAACAAGATTATCATATGTCGAGGTAAAATCCTTTTCTGCCATTGTTCCTTTTCTTTATCTTTTACTTATGCAGTTTGCTGATTTGAAAATGTGCCTTTTTCTTTGCATGTAGGTCCCAAGTCAAAGGCAAGTGTCAGTTTTGATAAGTGGTGTGTGTATGGCAACAAGATTGCTTTGAAACACACACAGGTGTTGTTCATGAGGGAACTTGCAAAGAAGAAACCCACTCTACCAGTGTATGTATGCACTATGCAGCTAGCAAACACCGAGGAGCCAAAAGCTAAAATGGTAAACAAATTGTTTGCACTATGTCCTTGCATTGCTCATTGCATTTTGCTGATTGCTGATTGCATTGCTGATTGTATATTGCATTGTTGTTTGCATTGCAGTATTTCCCAAGGAACTTCACCAATGCCAACATCAGGCCATACAAGGACTTCCCATCAAAGCTGAGGGTCTTCTGCGGAGGCCGTGATCCCATAATTGTCTCCCTCATCATGAGCAAAGGGAAGGGTAAAGGAGCACAAACTACAACCCAATGGTCCCAGGTGGTGGCGGCGTCCAGGATGCATAAGGGCGATGTCTTCATGTTCCGTTTCCGCCGCAGCCCTACCGACGGACTTAAGCTGGAGGTTAAGAAGGTCATGTAATCAGCTGGTTGTGTTGGTTGGTGCTGTTTTGTAAAAATGGTCCTCTAGGTTGCTGGTTGTGTTGTTATCAGGTTGCTGTTGGTGCTACTTGTCCAGACTATGGAATGATCCTAGCTATCAGGCCCTAACTATCAGAATGCTTTTGGTCCTGTAATGTCCAGACTATGGATGGTCCTAGCTATGAGGTTGCTTTTGGTTGCTAGTACTAGTATCTATGAAATGATTCTCAAACCTACTAGTATCTATGAAATGATCCTTTGCATTGTGAAATGGTCTTTTGGTTGCTTTTGATCAGGTTGCATTGTGAAATGGTTGTGAAATGATCAGGTTGTAAATATGGTCCTGTGATCTATGAAATCATTCTCAAACCTACTAGTATCTATGAAATGATCCTTTGCATTGTGAAATGGTTGTGAAATGGTCTTTTGGTTGCTTTTGATCAGGTTGCATTGTGAAATGGTTGTGAAATGATCAGGTTGCATTGTGAAATGTTTGTGAAATGATCAGGTTGCTTTGTTTTTAAATGGTCCTGTGATCAATATACAATGCTACTTGTATCATGTGATCAGATACCTAACAAGGTCACTTGTGTAGTGTGGTGGCAGTTGACGCTGCAATAGTAGTAGGAGGTCCCGGGCTCGATCCCCAGGCCTCACCATTTTTCCTTTTTTGGATAGATTCAGAACTCACAATGATATGCACTCAAAGATTCAGAACTAAAATCACAATGATCATCCAGAAGTCACAATGATATTCATAACTCATCCAGAAATTAAAATGACATGGTCATCCAGAAATAGTAGTACATGGTCAAGATTACAAGGCAAACAATAGGCAGAAATCACAATGCTCATCCAACTAAAAGGATCTTGCTCCTCACCACCACTACTACTGATCTGATATTGCTCCTCACCACCACTAGCATTTGCAACAAAGAATAGCAATTTCCAGTGAGACACTAGCAATGAAATAAAAAAGAAAAGATAATGGAGGATAGAATTTACCTTGCATGTTGTTACTAATCATCATCATCGAAATGCATCTGCCTTTTATCCTCACCATCGCTACAGTACTGGAGGACTGTGTCATCTACCATGTTTTCATCATCGCATTCATGGCCCTCCACTACCTCCTTCCTTCTTTTCCTAATGTTTTCTACGAATAAAGCATCAAGTAACATTCGTTCCCGTCTCCTTCGCACTCTAGTATGCACACCGGGTTCTTTCTCTTGCACTGGAACTTCCTCAGTGTTATCATCTTGGTATGTTCGACCACCACCACCATTGAGACCATTCTCCATTTCAGTTTCTTTCACACTCCACAAATGTCTGTGCTGAAACTTTTGCACAACTTGCCAATTTCCACGCAAGTCGGTGTCTGGCACATAGAACACCTTTGTTGCTTGTGTCGTTATAATAAATGGATCACTCTTATACCAGTATCTTCTAGTGTTAATGATTTTGAAGTGTCCGTCATCTTGGATCCCTGTCTTCTTTCTGCCACCAAGATCAAACCAATCAGAGCGGAACAAGACGACCGATCGATGGACGCCTATACTGGAGTTGTACTGGAGCCTTATGATGCTTTTAAGCTGACCATAGAAGTCCATCTCTTCACCATCATGGTCTCCCTCGGCAACTATTCCACTGTTCTGCATGTTTCTATTTTTCTCGCGGTCAACTGTGTGGTAGCGGACACTGTCAACAATACATGCTGAATACAGCCTCACTCGCCTATCCGGCTCGCATGCCAAAGCAAAAAGATCAGCACTGACCTTATTGTCCTCATGCAATTTTCCAATCTGCACAAATAAAGCAGGGTTAGTAACAAAAACACACACAAAAAAACATGTGGCAATTGATTCCAAGACTAAAGATCTCACATGATTCTTAAACCACTTAGCAAATCCCTTCGCGAGCCATCTATCAACATTGATGTGGCTACCTTGCTTATTCAGCTCTATTTTGCACAACCTGCAATGCCAACAAAAACATAAAGTTAATTAAATCATCAGGCTTGCAAATGGGTTCCTTCCAACTCAATAAAAAAGATAAGGGTGCATGCACAAGAGATGACATACTCGATATACGGTAGAACCTCAGGGCAACTCCTTAGCACATACCAATGCATCTTGTCATATTCATCACCAGCCTCCGAGTACTCTGACCCTCCAAGAAGGTTTACACCATGGTTGAAAACAGAGACATCACCAACGTGCGAATCATCCCGCTCTCTATTTCTGCCCGGCCTATTGAATCTTGTTTCCAGATCGTCGAAGTACCTCGAGAAAAATGTAAGGCACTCATCAACAATATATGCCTCGGCAATCGACCCTTCAGGCCTGGCGGTGTTTCGTACATAACGCTTAAATGTAAGCATCCTTCTTTCGACAGGGTACATCCAGCCGTATTGTATGGGGCCTCTAAGCATTGCCTCTTTGGGTAAATGCACAGTCAAATGAACCATCACCGTGAAGAAGGCCGGAGGAAAGATCTTTTCAAGCTTGCAAAGTATAACTACGATTTCTTTTTCGAGTCTTTCAAGAACAGATAGCTTCAGTGTTTTGGCGCGCAACTCTCTTAAGAAATTCCCTAGCTCAGCAACTGCTTCATATATTTCTTTATCCAAAATTCCACGGAGTGCAGCCGGTAAAATCCTTTGAAGGAGGATGTGACAGTCATGAGTTTTTAGTCCCTGGAGCTTGCATCCATCAGGAGACACGCATTTTGCTAGGTTAGCGGCATACCCATCTGGAAATCTCACCGCTCTTATAAATTCACAGAATGCAAGCTTTTCTTCTTTAGTCATTGTATACCATGCTTCTGGCATCTCAAACGACTCTCCACCTTCAACAGGCTGAAGATCCAAATCTTTTCTTATGCCCAAGTCTTCCAAATCAAGCCTAGAGTTAACTGTATCCTTTGACTTCCCGTTGATGTTCATAAATGTGCCAAGCAGATTATCACATATGTTTTTCTCGATATGCATTACATCAAGGTTGTGCCTCAACTTGAGATCTGCCCAGTAAGGGAGGTCCCACAAAATAGCCCTCCGGTCCCAACACTGTCCATCCTCACGCTTCCTTTTCTTCTGATGTTTTCCAGGTCTCACATCTTTCACATTGTGAAGCTGTTGCTCGAGCTCTTCTTTAGTGAACTCCGCCGGCTGGTCACGGGTTTCAGTTTTTCCATTGAAATCTTTGCTTTTTCGCCAAGGATGGTGGCGGGGAAGAAAATGGCGCCCCCCGGTCCAACATATCTTGTTCCTTATTCTTTCCGAGCACGGATTCTTGTCACAACGCACACATGCTTGATAACCAGACGCGAGCCTCCCCGACAAAGTGTGCAGCGCTGGGAAATCATGGATACACCGTATTACCGCAGCACGGAGATCGAACTTATTAGGACTTAGGGCATCATAGGTACGGACACCCTTCCAGAGTTTGAGGAGATCTTCTACTAGGGGCTCCATAAAGACATCAAAATCCTTTCCTGGAGATTTTGGACCGGGGATTAGCAAAGCCATCATGAAGTTGGACTGCTCCATACATGCCCATGGTGGAAGATTGTACGGCACAACAAATACCGGCCACATGCTATATTTCGAGCTCATTCCAAATGGATTAAAGCCATCTGTGGCAAGGCCGCATCTGATGTTCCTCGCATCAGCGGCGAACTCTTTATGTTTATCATCAAAATCTTTCCATGCCTTTCCGTCGGCTGGATGGCTAAGTTCATTATCCACGGGTTGCCGCTTTAGCTTGTGCCACTGTACATCCTCCGACTGTTGCTTCGAAATGAACATCCTCTGTAGCCTTGGAATCACAGGAAAGTACCTCAACACCTTCTCCGGCATCTGCTTCCTCCCATTCGCATCTTTCCACCTTGAGGCATCACATTTCGGGCACCTGTCATGCTTGGCGTACGTGTTCCGAAACAAGATATAGTTGTTCGGGCAGACCTGGATTGAATCATAACCAAGCCCCAATCTACCGATTATACCCAATGCTTCTTCATAAGATTTGGGAATTGCACTTTTAGGGTATTGGATGGTCAAGATACGGAGTATTGCGTTGAAGGCAACATTGCTGATTCTGTAGAAGGACTTGACATGGAGTAACTTCACGGTAAAAGAAAATCTGGACAATGTCCCACCATCACTAGCTGTGCGCTTGGCCTCCTCTATTAGCTCGGCATAGATTGTATGCTCTCCAGCACCTTGCGGTTCAGACTCGTACAAATCCCTAAACAGATCAGGGATTCTATCATCCTCATAGCCATCCTCTGCCTCCAAACCAACATCCTCCTGCGGAACATCATCTTGTACAAACTCACCGCCATCCTCTGCGCCTTCACCAGGTTTAGGTTCAGCTCCGAGTTCTGGATGTAAAGGCTCTCCATGATGGATCCACCTATCATACGTGCATGCCATCCCACGCATTAGCAGATGAGCCTCTACATTTGGTAGAGTTTGTTCAACACGATTCATACAGCTAGGGCATGGGCATAAAACTTGAGCATCATCGGGAACACTTCTACGAACAAATTGCATGAACTCATCCACTCCCCTTAGATGCTCATAAGAAAGCCTTCTAACTCCTTTTGTTATCCAGCTTCTGTCCATCTGCAAAAGACCGAAAAATGTTGCAAGTTAGAATTGCACTGAAGTGTACACACTAGCTAGCAGAAATTAAACCAAAACCTAGATAAGCTCCAACAATATAGTTCTATGCCTACATCTAGCTAAAGGCAAAAAAGACCTGAAGGTTTGGGCTTGAATTGATTCTAAACATCATCTGGAAATATGGATTTTGAAACCCTAATGAAACCAGATCTGAAATTAACAGGGAAGTATATCAACAGGGGAGAGAGGAGAGGGTGCTAACCGATGTCGACTGCTGCAGCACCTCCTCCAGTCAGCATCGCCGGAGCCCCTCCGCCGGCCACGACCGCCGCAGCCCCTCCGCCGGCCACCTAGCCCAGACCCCTGCGTGCGCCTCAGCCCCTCCGCCGGCCACTACCGCCTCAGCCCCTCTGCCGGCAACCACCGCCTCTTCCCCTCCGCCGGTCCACCGTTCAGCCGTTCAGTGTCGCCCCCGCCGCTGCCGGTCCGCCGTTCAGCGTCGCCCCGCCCGCCGCTGGTCACCACGAAGGGAGCTGTTCTGTTCTGTTCTGTGTGGTAAGGTTCGGTTCAGTGTGGTCATGTTCTGTTCGGTTATAGTAATAGTATACATAGAGTTGTTTATACATTATTTGCAACAACACAACTATAGCATAGTGGTTAAGACAGCTGCCTCACATCGCTAGGTCCTGGGTTCAAGTCCCAGCTAGTGCAATCTTTTTTGCCTAACAATATTATCTAGGCCAAAGAAGCTATTGGGCCTGACCTGAAAGAATCGGCCCATCCAGGCCCGACCTAAAAAATCCCTAGCACACAACTAACACTAACAGCCCCTCTCCCCCCAAAAAAATACCACGTAAGAGCGACACGTGGATCACATTGAGGAGGTGGCAGCATAGTCATCCTAGTGCTTAACATACTACGACGTTATTATAGCGTCATAAGTGACTATGACGATTTTATATCATCGTAGTATGCTCCAAACAAGGCCCCAAACAATACACACCAGCTTATGACGATTTCGTGTAAATAATTTAAGACGTTTTTGGGACAAATCGTCATGCATTTGCTATCCTTTGCCCCTTCCAAACATCTCATGACCATCTGCAGCAAGATCGTCATGAATTTATGACAATTTCTTTCGGGGTCACTCTCAAAAGGTCATAGTATAGCACATTTCTTGTAGTGCAGGTGCTCGGCTTTGTCTCTGTCTGCAGGCACCCGACGGAGAGCACGACTCCTATGAGGAATCCCAGCCGAACCCCTGTGCCCCTGCCTCTACTGCGACCCCCACTTCAACCGCCTCACCCTCGCGACCTTGGTAACGCCCCTGCACCCTCCCCTTACCACCTAGCACCACCAGACCGCCGTCACCAGACGCGCCACCGCCACACGCAGCAGTCAGCGTCACCAGATCTTGTCCAAGCACTGTGGTCCATCGGATGCGAATCCAAGGGATAGGATAGATCACTTAAACGAGGGGGTATCAATCCATATGGGCCGCTCAGTTTCGCTTAGATACAACGACACACGTGCCTGATCCGCGTGAAGCGGTACCAGCCAGTAAGAACAGGCCACGTGGCTAGGGTTTTCAGATAAAATCCATATTTGGTTTATTAGATGATTAAACTTAAAAAATCCATAACTTTTGATCCACAAATCATAAAAATACAAACTTGGTGTCCATGGATTCAGAAAAATGTGAACTACAATACTGTGTCCTCCTTTTGTTCAATGGATTTTGTAAAAAACTGATTTTTAGGCAGAACTTTTTGTTGAGTATTTTGAGTATAAAAATTGTTGTGAAAATTATTTTTGAGTAAATCATTTTTCAAATGGTTATATATTCAACCCTATTGACCATAAACATTACCATTTGAAATTAAACATATAATTTATTGGTACTAAAAAATATCCCTTTGAATAAAAGCTTTTCTAGTAAAAGAAAAATAATTTAAAAATAGATTAATTGCACTAACTTGGTACCAATTGGAATTCCACCTTTTAGTAAGACTAGTAGATGTTTGTAGGCTTGAAAAAATTTCTATAACGATTTCTCAAATAAAATGATCTTTTGCATGCTTGCATGCATTTCATTGTATTCTTGTGATTGTTTTGTGTTGTAGTTTTGAGTGTGTGCTTTTTGGTTGATTGTATTGTTGTAGACTTTGAGGAGTGTGAAATTTGCAAGATCAAGGGGAGTACCTAAGTATTCTACTATAAAGTCAAGTGATACTTTGGTCATCAAAAGTCCTATATTTTCTATATTGCATTAGTGATGTTGTTGTAGTGTGCATGATAGGACTATTATGTATATTACTATGTTATGCGAATCCTATAGTATCAACCTTGGTAGTATTTCCTAAAGATAGGAGACATCATAAGAATAGAATGCTTAGTCTTGCTATATAGATTCGTGGGTGTAAATCATGATATGATGTCTTATGGAAATATGAGTATTTTGGACTAATGAAAACAACTGATGTTAATGAAACACCTGGGTGGAAATGGGACTTGCATGGATTAAGTTGAGTGGTTAACTAGGGCCCATTTCTATGCTTTACCCTGGTGTATCGCGCTTGTGGACATCCACCCAGGAACAAAGAGATTGGAGACATTCTTGTCGCCAAAGCTTCTAGTGCAGCCACATGGCATATGGGCTCTGCCTTGACCAACTAAGTTGCAAGAACTCAGCCAGACAGACAGAAGGTGGTAGTGATGATGGTATGGAACGCGTTTGTGGTGGTCTGAGGGATTGCTTCTGAAAAGTATCATCTCGATGCATGTCGAGTCTTGTGGGGAAAGTGCACCACCTCTCGAGAGGGTAAACCTAAGTACTTAGCCGTGTCCCTGATTATGGACAATTTTTGAGCATCAAGATAATGAAACAGAGTCAAGAATCTCATCATTCTACTTTCTCTAAGTTAAAACTTGTTTGGTGAACAAGGCAAGCACCTGGAGGGTATCCAGAGTGCCAAGCTTGTTGTAGTGTTGTTCAAAAAGAGAAAAACTATTTTACAAAGGATAGGGAAAACTTACTTTATGCAAAGGCCAGCCAAAACTTCACTTAGCCATATATTCATGTAGATGTTAGATTCTCTATATCAATATGGTATCACTTGCCAATACAATTCAAATGTATTGACCCTTGTGGCTGTAACTTATCATGTTGCAGGATTACTTGTTGTTAGTGAAGTTTGATGAGTAGGGATTATGAGTCTACAACCAACATGTTTGCCTGTGGCACATGAAGATGACGGACTCCATGCTTTATAGTTATATCTGTTGCTTTGTAATAAGATACCCATATGAGTTATGTAAGTTGTAATGAACTATTTTATTTCTGGATATGCGATATAATATGACCTTTGTTTCTTGATATTATATCTTAATTGTGGGTGCTAGATATTCGATCCAGGGACTAGCACTATAAACACAGGGACTTGTACCTTATTGGGTTCGGTCCTCTACAGATGGTATCAGAGCACTGTGTTGCCTGTAGGTTCGTAACCCTAGGATTTGGACAAAACCCCTTAGAAAATAGAAGTTAAATTTGTTCTAAGTTATTTACACACAATCTTGTAAACTCTTTCCTCATTATTCTATTTTTTTTCTATATCTCTCCCTTTTTTCAACTTGATGGTCAAAGACTTCAACCTGAGCGAGGACTTCAACTACGACATGACTAAGGACTTCAACATCACAAATGAATTTAGCTTCACCATCACAAAGAACTTTAGTTTCAGTTTCACCAAGGACTTCGGCTTCATCATTGCTAAGGACGTCAAGTAAGATAAGAATAATACTCAAGACCTGGAGACTAAGGAAACTCAACTTAGGAAGAACATTATAGACATGGCCTTTGAACGTTGTGACAAGATGACATAATTTTTTCCAAGGATACCATGTTCTCTTTCATGACAAAGTATCTATGAAGAAGGATGGAATGATCTCAAGTGATACCCTATAGTTGGACCACCATACTAAGTATTTCATTTAAATCGACTTGCTAAACATTTATTGATCATACCAACCTATGTGGTATGACAATAATATTTTGTTTGCCTAAGATATGCTTGAACCTGGTTGATTGAGTGGAATTCATGATGGATATTGCTTGCATATTGCTTTGTGTGATTTGTTATGTATGAGTAGAATTCTTTACCTAGAAATATTTTGTCTATTCTAATTCCAACCCAACCTAAGCAGATGACTTCTCCAAGGGACCACAACAACCTCGAGATGAACATGACAGTGCAACTGCTAACAGCCCAAACTAAGTTGAATCAAGTAACAACCCAATTTTTAGCCAACAACCAAAATAATACTGAGTTAGACCCGACCATGCTAAAGTTCTTGGGATCCCAATCCCAATTGTTGCAAAGGATGACCAATCAGACAATCAACATGGGAAACAAACATTCCCAAAGAAATTATGACAACAATGATTTCAAGGATGATATTATGGAAAGAACAAGAGCCTGCAAAATTTGTGGAGACATAGGACACACTTATAAAGAGCATATTGACCAGTGCCCTAATTGTGATGAGAACCATCCAGCTGGACAATGCCCCACATATCATGTTACGTGTTTCCTATGTGAAGGAACTGATCATGCCCCTGTCCAATGCCACATCTATCCTATAGTTCAACATATGAAACATGAAGCTAAGGATGGAATACATAGGGTATTTGGAAACACCCATGAAGGTACAACTTCCACCAAGAATGATGAAGACGAAGTCAAATATCAGTATGCACCTCCATACAATGTAACCAACTTTGGTGAGCAAAATAGGAAACATGGAAGTTACCCTCGGGACTGTTCTAAGAACCGAGAAAGGTTTCTTAAATTTGTGGTGAAATATGAAGAACATGAACTAAGAGACCTCCTAGCCTTGGAGAAACCCAAGAACAAGAAGAATCGCCCCAACACCAGCAAGAAAGACATTAGCTAGATGCAATGTTTCAATTGCAAGGAGATGGGACACTATGCTAATGAATGCCCAGAAAAGAAGAAGGGCCAGGGAAACAAACAAGAGATAGTGATACAAAGGATAAAGAAGGATATTAGCCAGGTCGTGTGCTATAATTGCAAAGAGTTAGGACATTATGCGTCTTATTGTCTACAAAAAAAGAATAACAAGACACGCAAACCTAGGAAGGACCTCAATCTTGTCACTTGATTCAAATGTGGTAATAAGGGACACTACGCAAACAACTGTCCAGAGAAATTACATCGAGACACCAAGTAAGCCAATATGCAACCTAGTTAAATCCTTTTAAGGGTGGTAGTACCCTAGTTATCCTAAAACTAACTTGTTGTTTCTAGCCTTCCCTAATCTCGTGACGAGATTCCTTTTAAGGGTGGTAGCCCATCACATCCCAAAATTTTCCAAATTTTGAAATGTGAAAAATAAACAAACAAAAGAAATAAAGGATGAAATTTAGGAGGAAAAGAAACTTTTTGCTTCTAAATGGAAACATCAAAACCTTACTTGAACAAAAATTTGAGTGAGAAAGTAACAAACAAATTTTCAAACAAATCAAATGCATTCATGCATAGAATGTATCTTGATATTGAGCACTTGGAAAATATAAACCTAAAACCTTAACCCTAATAAGAGAAATGATCATCAAGTTCAATACAAGACTATGGCTATGTTCCATATAAAAATTTAGCAACATGTCACATCCTAAAATTTTGCAAATTTTGAAATGTGAAAAATAAACAAACAAAAGAAATAAATGTTGAAATTTAGGGGGAAAATAAACTTTTTCTTCTAAATGGAAACATCAAAATCTTACTTGAACAAAAATTTGAATGAGAAAGTAAGAAACAAATTTTCAAACAGATCAAATGCATTCATGCATGGCTGTATCTTGATATTGAGCACATGGAAAAGTTATACAAAAAACCTAAACCCTAATAAGAGAAATCATCATCAAAATCACTCCAAGACTACGGCTTTGTTCCATATAAAAATGTAGCAACAACATTCCTAAATAATCAATAATGATAAACACCAATATTACAAAACTATGGGAATTGATTTCACTCTATTTGGAGCCATGGATAAAAACTTATGATTTTTATAAGATAAAATAAAGTATTCCAAGGCTAATAAAGCTCATAGCTAAAATCAATACTTAATTGTGGACAAAGTAATTCTAAAGGATATAAAAATATAAATAATTATTAAATAAAATTATACAAATTGGAATTACCATTTTTTGAACTATAAATAAAAATATATGATTTATATAAGACAAAGAAGGAAATAAATAAATAAGAATTATTACCAAGAAAATTTAAACCATGGCTAAAAACCCATAAGTTAAAGGAATAAAACTGTATTTAAATAATATGAAAAGATAATTGTTTACTAAATAAAAATTATATGGGCTTAAGTACCATATTCAATTTTATTTAAATAAATGCCAAGGTACCACAATCAATAATAAATGATTAATAAATCATAAAAATATTTGAAATACTGTAATTGGATTAAAGAACCAACTTAGATTATGTGTAAAATCATCTGAAAAGGTTTGGTGAAAATTTTAAATCAAATTGAGGTTTAAATCTTTGGATTTGAATAAAAACAGAAAACAGAAAAAGAAAAGGAAAAAGTTTTGAAGGAAAAAAAGGGGGAAACCCTACCAGCAAAACCTCCATGGCCCAACACCCCAGCCCAGCAGCCCACCCGGCCACTCCGTCTCTCCCTGTTGACTTCCTTTTCTCACCAAGCCCACTCCGCACCTGCCCGCTGACCGGCTGACCCCACCCTGCCCCGTCAGCGTCGTCCTCACCGCACGCAGGACCCTTTCTCCCCTCTCTGTTGTTTCTGCTCATTTTAATTCGCGTGATTGCGAGAGTAATCCCCACCTCTGACCATGGCCTATTAATCCCATCTCCCTCCTCTCTTTTTCCCCTCAAACACTTCACCCCGAGAGCCCCCAGGCTGATCGTAATCGAGCTTGCACCGCCTAAGGTTTGCTCTGGCATGACCTTTGTACTCGTGCGCACCTCCCTGATGCCTTTCCTTGCTTTCTTGCACTCCAGGAGCTCGCCTCTGTCATCATCTGCAAGCGCCCGGTGGCGGACGAACTCCGGTGAGCAATAGCGGCCAAACCCGTGCGCCCCTTGCCCTCTGGTTCAAACTAACTTGCTCGTCATCCTCGTGTGCACTCACTGATGCCCACTTTTTTCCTGCTTGTGCCCCGGACGCTTGGCAACAACATCATCTACAAGCCATCGACAGCGGATGAACTCCAGAGAGCAATTCTAGGCCAAAGCCGTGCACCCCTTATAGGGTTCGTAGCATAGAAAACAAAAAAATTCCTACGATGGGAACAACTATGTACCAAGATCTATCTACTAGATACAAGCAATGGGCGGATGTACATCTGTAGAGAACATACCCTTGAAGATCGACAAAGATTAACGAGGTTGAACTCGTGGTTGATGTAGATGATCTCTTGCCGATCTCAAGATCGAGAGGAAGTCCTAGCACCGCAAACACGTGCTCGCACACACATCCGTGCTCGCACACACGTCCGAGGCACCGAGCAACCTCCGCCTCCTCGCTCCAGCGATGTAGCCGAAGCACAACTATTTCTTGCCGAATATCCACCGGGAACATGTATCTCGCTAGTCCGAGACCATGGGGGATAAATACTAGAGGGGGAGAGAGATCCTTCACGAGGAGGTGTGAGTGAGAGAGAGGGTGACTCCTTTTATAGGAGGAGGGGGGCACCCAAGGGGGGTGGCCTCCGGCCATGGGGGCTGCCGCCTCCCCTCGTTCATTCATGTGGGTGGACACCTCACTCACAAAATGCCCCTTCAATTTTCTCCACTCAAAATCCCACTCAAATTCCCATTAAATTTCCACCAAATTTAATGCAAACTCTCATTACATAAAACTCCTTTTATTTATTCAGAATATTGTCAATTACCTTAATGACAAACATTCACATATAACCCCTTGCTAGTATTTCATTTCACATGTAGAAACACTTAATGACAAACCAGTTTCGGTATCTAGTGAAATAAATTCATGTGCTCTGTTATTCTTTTCAGCATGAAACTTTTTCTCCAAATGGTGTCGGTGTCTCTTAAGTTTGTCACCCTACGGTTCGTGAATAATGCGGACATGATAGAGACCCCTCTCAGATCAATAATCAGAAGCGGGACCTGGAGATCCATACTGACTCCCACACATTCAACGATGACTTTCTTGTGATCGTGAGAACCTTTTACGCTAGTATCTTAATCCCTTTGTTTCGCGATGTATTACATGTCCAAGATTCGATCATCGGTATCTCCATACCTAGTTTGATCTTGTTAATTACGTGTACTCTTTTCGTGTTCCCGTCATATACATTCTAGTGATCAAATCACTTCTTGCAAGCTAATCAATGTGATATCACCGAGAGGGCCCAGAGCATATCTATCTGTCATCGGGATGAAAAAATTCCACTCTCGCTCCATGGGCCCCAACATAACACTTTAGTAGTACCTAACCCATCTTTATAATCACCCTGTTATGGTGTGACATATGTTATCAAGATACTCTTCTAGTGTTAGTGATTGACATGACCTCATGGTCTAAGGATTAAGATCACTTCGTATGATGTTAGCAATATAAACTCAATGACTTTGATCATAATGCTATACTTCGGATGAATGTTCATCACACCATTCCAATAATGTTGTGACCTCATTATTAACAACATCCAATGTCCTTAATCAGGAAACCTTGATCATCTTGTTAATCAACGAGCTAGTTTATGAGAGAGGCATAACTAGGAACTTTCTGTTTGTTTATTAAACACACATGTATTAATGTTTCCGTATTAATAGAATTATAGCATACAAATTAAACATATATTATATACTTGGAATATACATAATAACCATTTTATTATTGCCTCTCAGTGCATATTCCCTTTAGTCTCCCACTTGCACTAGAGACAATAATCTAGTGATAAATCAAACACCCATGGAGTTCTGGTGTTGATCATGTTTTGCTCTAGGGAGAGTTTTAGTCAACGGATCCGCTACATTGAGATCCGTGTGTACTTTACAAATCTTTATATCTCCATCCTTGACATGCTCGTGGATGGAGTGAAACCGGCGCTTAATATGCTTCGAATTCTTGTGAGACCTTGGTTCTTTGGCATTGTTTATGGCACCATTGTTGTCACAATAGATCATAATTAGGTCCAACTGTCAACACCCGGATTTTTCTATCCTAGATGCATGTTATGCCATACATCGCAATCCCAGGATTACCATTTTTGCGAGACATAATAGAATTGGATACCATAGTACTTCATCCATTACAAACGATACATAAGTTCTTACACAAATAGGGATCTCATGATCCAGTTCTTAATACAACTTCAAGCAACGGAATACGTAATAATAACGGTAGCGTAGGCGAAGCTCCATCTTCGGGGTCACAAGAAATGCTGATGATGGGAGATTATCCTAGTTGTCGTAACCTTCCTGGGGTCCATCTTCCAGGTACTCCTCTTCATAGTCTGGCCATGGGAATAGCCAGGGACAAAGCCATGAGTACTCTTTAAGTACTCACAAACTAATACTAACAGGCAAGGGGTTTTTGGATAATAGGACACTAGGCTCTAGGGTTGTTTTGCAAAAAGCCAGGTTTATCTCTACTAAGTTCCAAAGCTAGTCACAATTTTATAACTCCTAAGTGGGATCTTGTAATTCAGGTCACAACTCTGTTGTGGTCAAGTCAAAGTCTCAATTCATTTCACAAGTCATTTTGAAAAGTCTGACGGGGGAACAGTATGGCCACTCCAACTGTCCATAACCACGGACGCGGCTATTCAAATAGTTTGACACTCTGCAGAGATTGTACACTTTCACCACAACATTCGATACATCCGTCAGGAACAAATCCTGAATTTGCCATACTCAGTATGCGGATAATCAATCCTAACCTTTCAATTACACGCTCTAGTATAAGCACCTCTCCTGTGAGTTTGGCCTCCCAACCATGACCAGCTGTCATCTTGGGTACTGCACAGGTGGACAATCTTCACAAGGTAGCCTCAGCTCAGACCTTGGCCGTGAGGGAACTAATACTAAGGTATATAAGTTTCCAGTCAAGCCCTACCCAATCTTCGGGTATTGTGGTTGTACGATAAAATTGGAATGGTATCACATCCAGACAACCCTCAGTTTTATAAAGGGCTAAGGATCATGCCTCAACATTTTCATCACCAAAATCATCAAGTGTTTGGAAACACATGTCCAAAACATTTCAATAGAATGATCCATCATTCCAAGGTTTTCATAACCATTTTTCCACCAAGTATTACCATCTAAAAGTTGATCAAGTTTTATGCTTAGCACTAGCATCTACAGGTGGGGGTAGTACTAATGAGGGGTGGTAACTAGTGGAGTTTCACTAAGTCCAACCTTATATCTTAGGCTGATATCAAGGTTTCTAGCTTAGGCCAAATTTTATGCTCTTTATGCAACCTTCAGCACAACTGTCTAGTATCTACCAAACTCTTAGGTAGACTCTAAGTAAGCTTTGATAAAGAAATAAAGTAAGAAGCTTGCACATAAAACTAGGATTTGGTTTATCAAGTGGGTATGATCACATATGCTTAAGGCATATAGTAGTCATATCACAAGTATGGGTTTGTGGCATTAGTAGGGTATCTGGCAAGGGTAGCTTGCATCAATATCAGTATAAGCTTGCATAGGTATAGTATATTGCAAGTGTTAGCTTGCCTTGTGTAGAGCAGTGGTTGAAGTTCTCCTCGGCTTCCTCTTCGTAGTATCCTCCTTCCTCCTCGTATCCTTGGTCGGTACTAGCGTCTATGAATAAATACGAGGTACACAATCACCAAACAATACTTAACTACTTGCAATCATCACACACAAGGGTCCTATAGATGATCTAGCATCATCTCTAACATTACAAGGTTAAGGCTTGGTTTAAATCTTTTTTTATTTTTAGAAAAGTAATTTCTACTCATTGAAAAATTACTTAAGATTTAATATTCTCCAAACTAAACATGGGATCATGTTGACACATGTCATCACCACATATTGTAGTCCATGGAAATGTGATTTAAAGTGGTGTCACAATTTAATAAGGTTTTACCCTTTTATTTTAATTAATTAAAGTGGCTAGAAATGCTTATGAAGCATTCTTTTATTACTTGAATAGTATTTCTGCAAGTAACCTATATTTTTTTTTATATATTCTGAAAGGTATGGTTAAATGTGATTTTTGAGAGTTGGAATCAACTCAAAAGCTTTTATGGTTTAAAATTGAAAAATGTTTGAATGCAGAAAAGCTTCTGCCTTGTTATTTTTACTAGGGGTGATCTAGAGATCCAAATGACTTGAATCCAACGGGCTTGGATTAAGCATTCACAGACCTTTCCAAGAAAATTGGTTTCATTCAAATTGGTGCACTGAATCGATCTAGGTTGATTTTTGAAGTTGAGTGCTGAAGTGTGTTTGAATTGAAATAGAAAAAGATTTAATTTGAATCGCTGGGCTGCGCGGGAAATTCTAACGGTCCGGCCTGCTAAGTGCAGTGCTCCCGCGGGCTGCTTAAGTGGGTGTCCCCACTCGTTAGTGACACGGGGCTAGGCGAAGCGGTATGGGGCAACGTGGATCGTTCGATCTAGTTCTAATCCAACGGCTGGGGGTCATCGTCGACGCGAGACAGCTCCGGCGAGAACGAAACCTAGCGCGGCCAGTGAGGGGTGCTGGGGGCTCACCGGGGTACGGGCGAAGGTCGGCGAGGCGGGCGAACAATGAAGTCGACGACGGCGAACCTCCTGGTACCGGTGGCTTCTCCTGGGGCGGCTCCAATCGCTGGCTCCCTTCTTCTCCAGAGGCGGCGGGCTCCGGTGAAATTCCGGAGAGGTGGTGCTCGCCTTGCTCTGAGAACAGTGTGGCACGGTCAGTGAGGAGAGGGGAGTGAGATGGTGTGAAGAAATCGTGCGGGGGTGGCCTCTATTTATAGTCGAGCGAGGGGACCATTGGGGCGCACGGTGAGCTCGTCGGGGGCGACGTTACAGGCGGCTAATGGCATGGGAAAGGGTAGAGGACGGTGCTGTGTCTCCTGGCGATGCTCAACGACATGGTCGCGAGGCATGGGGCTGTGTGGTTTGGTGCAGGCGGCGGTGCTCTGCGGCAGGCGGCGTCTTCGGCAATGGCGGTGGCTGTATGTACGGGCGGCAAACGGGGATGTCTGGCGGTCTCCTGGGTCGGTGGTGATCGTGTGTGCACGTGGTGAGGACGGCGCGCGGTCTGTGGACGCTGGTCGAGAGTGGCGCTCTGGCGCATGCTCGGCATGGTCTGGGCGTGGCTTGTGTGTGTGGTCCAGGGCTTGGCAACGCTCGCGGCAGGGACAGGGAGTAGCGGTGGACGGTGGGCTGCCTCCCAGACAAGGTTGGCACGGCTAGTTCTTCCTCTAGCCTGCTGTCCACAATGTGGTGACATTGGGGTGCTCGGCTGTTCACCATTGATGACAATGGCAAGCTCACAGGGGTGCTAGTGTTGGGCTAATCTTTCTAGATGATCTACTGAGTTGTGTGTGAGCTAACTAGGGAACAAGTTAGGCAAGAATCACTGCACACTATAGTGTTTGATGTTTTGTTTGATTTGTGTCTGCAACCTGTTTGATGAAATGGCTGCATGAAATCAAGTTTTGAATTTTGAAATGAATTTTGGTGGGTTTGCTATATTGGTGTTGATGAGTCTGCAGATGCTTGGGTTTTGAAAGTTGAGCTTGTTTGAGTGGTTTTTGAAAAAGTGGGATCTTCCCATATGATAAAGATTCAATTTTGAATTGTCATTTAAACTATGCATTTGAGAGTTTCTGGATGATCACAAAGTGGGCCTTGATACCTTGTTATGAGTACATTCAAGGGGTGCAAAGATCCAGAAAAGTTTCTGTTAGGTTTTGAAAGTTTGGGATAGCCAAAGTAGGCATGGGAGTTAAATTGGTCAGAATGACCATTCACTTAGTATATTTGTTTTGATTTACTTGTCTTTAGGAAAAGTGTGGGAAATGTTTTAGATGATGTTCATTTCACCTAAGAAACATTTTACAAGCAATGGATCACACAAACAAGGTGGTTTTTAAAGAAATTCAAAATCCATGCATACACATATGCATGCATTCATGAGTTTATTTAGAAAAGTTTTTGTTAACCCTAATCTTGATGATTAGTGTTTGATGATCTAAGTTTGGTATTTTTGGGATGTTACAAACCTTCCCCCCTTAAACAAAATCTCGTCCCGAGATTTGAAAAAGGACGAAAAGATTACCTAGGATTTGAAGAGATCTGGAAACTCCGTCCTGATGTGATCTTCGCGTTCCCAGGTAGCTTCCTCTTACGTGTGGTTGCTCCTTTGAATCTTGAGAAACTTGATGCTTCGGTTGGTAGTTCGAAAGGCTTCTTCCAATATACGGATGGGTACTTCGGGATAGGTTAGGTCATCGTTGATCTCTATGGTCTGGTGATCGATATTCTTGAACACTTCGGTCTTCTCGGGGACTTCGAGACACTTGCGAAGTAACGAGATATGGAACACATTGTGCACAGCTGACATCTCTTCTGGTAGTTCCAATTGATACGATACTTCTCCTTGACGGTTCAGAATTTTGAAAGGTCCGATATATCTGGGGGCTAACTTTCCCTTGAGTTGGAAATGCTGCATTCCCTTCAATGGCGACAACTTCAGATAAACAAAATCTCCTATGTTGAAGGCGAGGTCTCGACGTCTCTTGTCGGCGTAACTCTTCTGTCAGGATTGGGCTGTCTTGAGGTGCTCACGAATCTTGTGAACCTTCTCTTCTGCTTCTCGTAGGATGTCGGGTCCGAAAATCTGACTCTCTCCTACTTCCGACCAGTTCAAAGGGGTGTGACACTTCCTTCCGTACATGAATTCAAATGGGGCCATTTGCAAACTGGCTTGGTAACTGTTGTTGTATGAAAATTCTGCAAACCGCAGACAGTCTTCCCACTTGGATCCATATTCTAGCACACATGCTCTAAGCATATCTTCGAGTATTTGATTTACTCGCTCTATTTGTCCATCGGTCTGAGGGTGATACGTGGTACTGAAATCTAGGCGGGTTCCTAAACCTTCTTGGACTTTCTTCCAGAATCTCGAGGTAAACTGAGTTCCTCGATCCGATACTATGTTCTTGGGGACTCCATGCAAACTAACGATTCTAGCGATGTACAACTCTGCTAGCTTCGAACTCTGATAGGTGGTTTTGACGGGCAAGAAATGGGCGACTTTGGACAATCTGTCCACTATGACCCAAATAGAGTCATTTCCCCTACTAGAAGTAGGTAGTCCAGTGATAAAGTCCATTCCTACAGAATCCCATTTCCATTCCGGAATTTGCAAAGGTTGCAACAATCCAGCGGGTCTTTGATGTCCGGCCTTGACTCGCTGACATATATCACACTTGGAGATATAGCTTCCGATTTCTCTCTTCATCTTATGCCACCAAAATTGCTCTTTCAAGTCTTGATACATCTTAGTTCCTCCGAGATGGATAGAATAAAGAGTATCATGAGCCTCCTTCAAGATAACTTCTTTCAAATCCGAATCTGCTGGTACACAAAGGCGTCCTTTGTACCACAAAACTCCTTCTTCGTCCTCGGTGAATGCGGGTACTTTGCCTATACCGATACGACGCTTGATTCCGTCGATACTAGCATTTCCTTTCTGCGCCTTTTTAATCTGAGTGATCAAAGTGGGATGAAGTTCTATGCTAGCCAAAAATCCTTCACTTACTAATTCTATTCGAAAATCTTCCATCTCTTTGTGCAAACTTGGTTGCTCCTCTAAAATCTTGGAGTTCAAGCGGCACGGCAATCTGCTAAGGGCATCGGCTACCACATTGGCTTTACTAGGGTGATAGTGAATGTCCAGGTCGTATTCCTTGATTAGCTCAATCCATCTTCTCTGCCTCATATTCAGCTCCTTCTGAGTGAATATATACTTTAGGCTCTTGTGATCCGAATAAATCTCACAACGGTTTCCCATCAGGTAATGTCTCCATGTCTTCAGGGCTAGAACTACGACAGCGAGTTCGAGGTCATGGGTTGGGTAATTTTGTTCATGTTGCTTCCATTGTCGCGATAGATAAGATATAACTTTGCCTTCTTGCATTAGCACACATCCGAGACCAATCTTGGATGCGTCACAATACACATCGAAGGGCTTCGTGATATCCGGCATGATCAAGATTGGGGCTGAAATCAATCTCCTTTTGAGTTCTTGAAAACTCGCTTCACATTTGTCGGTCCATTCAAACTTCTTGTCCTTCTTCAGCAATTGGGTCATGGGTCTGGCGATACTAGAGAATCCTTCTACAAATTTGCGGTAATATCCCGCCAATCCGAGAAAAGCACGAACTTGGGTTTGTGTGGTTGGGGCTTGCCAATCTTCTACATCTTTCACTTTGGCAGGGTCAACGGCAATTCCTCCGGCTGATACAATGTGACCGAGGAATCCTACTTCCTGTAACTAGAATTCACATTTGCTAAATTTTGCATACAGCTGATGCTCTCTAAGGGTTCCAAGAATGGTCCTTAGGTGTAGCTCATGTTCTTCTTCTGATTTGGAATAAATCAGAATGTCATCGATGAAAACAAAGACAAACTTATCCAGGAAGTCCATAAAAATCTTATTCATGAGGTTCATGAAGTAAGCGGGGGCATTGGTTAATCCAAAAGACATGACTGTATACTCATACAATCCATATCTGGTGGTAAAGGCAGTCTTTGGGATATCCTCTGCACGAATCTTGAGTTGATGATAGCCAGTTCTAAGATCAATCTTAGAAAACACCTGGGCACCGGTCAACTAATCAAACAAATCTTCTATCTTAGGCAAGGGGTACTTGTTCTTGATGGTGACATCATTCAACTTCCGATAATCCGTACACAAACGGTTACCTCCATCCTTCTTGTCCACAAATAAGACAGGTGATCTCCATGGGGACGCACTTGGTTGAATCAATCCGATTTCCAACATGGAATCCAGTTGCTTCTTTAGTTCTTCTAGTTCTGACGGGTTCATACTATAGGGTCTCTAGGCTATGGGTCCGGTTCCAGGGATTAGTTCGATGATAAACTCGATATCCCGATCCGGGGGCATACCGGGCAAAACATCTGGAAATACATCGGGGTATTCACAGACTATCCGGACTTGGTCAATGGTAGGTTGGGCTATACTCTTGTTAAACTTGAATTGGCGAGGTAAGGTTTCAGATATATGCTCGACTGATATTCCGATGGTACTGGTCATGGTGATGGCTTTCTTAGCACAGTCAATCAATCCTTTATGTTTGGACATCCAATCCGTTCCTAGTACTACTTCCAAACCTTTAGTTCCGAGTACTATTAGATTAGCATAAAAATCTATGCCATGGATTCGGATAGGGATGGCCTTGCAAATTTGCCTAGCCTTGGTGGTTGATCCGGGAATTTGCACAATCATCACATGCTTCAATTTGGTTGGTTGAATTTTACTAGTGCAGGGAAATTCTTCGGTGACAAATGAATGCGATGCACCAGAATCAAACAACACTCTTGCAAGTACTGAATTAACAGAAAACATACCCAGCATGATGTCTGGCGCTTCCTGAGCTTCTTCAGCATGCATGAGAAAAAGACGGCCATTGCGGTTGAGTGAATTCCCTGGGGCAAATCTTCTCCCTGGATGGACACGATGCTGCTGCTGAGCTGGGACATTGGTATTAGGGGCTGTAGCATTCTTCTTGTTGGGGCACTCGTTGGAATAGTGGCCTTTATTTCCACAGTCATAACAGGTCACTTGTGACTTGTCCTTGGCTACGACAGGGACAACATTGCTTCCAGTCCTCGGGGCAGTGTTGGGGTTGGCATTAGCATTGTTGGTGTTGAACTTGGGTGGGGCACGGGTGAAATTGCTAGAGTTGCCGGGGTTGTTGTGATTTCCTCCGGGTCTAGGGTTTCCACAGTTGGGATAGGTCGGACGGGTCATAGGGGGTCTGTTGGTTCTTGGGGCAAATCCTGGAGATGGGTTGGGGCGATACTTTGGGGTCTGATGGGTTCCTGGTTGATGCATCATGCGACGCTTGCGGTTCTCATTGGCCTGGTTGATCTTTCCTTCCATCTGGATAGCAGAGTCGACAAGGGCTTCAATATCAACAAAGGGGATATTGACTAACACTGTCTGCATCTCGTCATGCAGACCATTCAGGAATCTTTATTTCTTCTTGGCTTCGGTGTCTATTTCGTCCAGGGCATACCTAGCTAATGACAAAAATTTGTCACGGTATTCCACTACAGTCATCCTTCCTTGCTTCAATTTTCTGAACTCGTCTCTCATTCTCTTGATCAAACCTGGTGGCACATGGGTTCTGCTAAACTTGACCTTGAATTCCTCCCAGGTCATCATCTGGCCTCCGGTCATGGCACGAACACTGTTCCACCATGCCCTGGCATCTCCGGCTAGATAATGGGTGGCGAACAGGACTTTCTCGTTGGCTTCCACTCCGGCGACTTCTAGGTTGTTTTCCATGGTTTGTAGCCAATCATCAGCATCTAGGGGTTCTTCTGACTTGGTGAAAACGGGTGGGTTGGTATTCTGGAAATTCTTGAGCCTAGATCCGTGGTTGTCCTGATTTCCGTGGCCTTGGTTGTTGTGGGCTAGCTGGGCTATCTGTTGCAGAGTGGCTAGGTTGGCTTGACGTTCCGCTCTTTCAGCTTCGCGGTCAGAAGTCAACATTTGCAGGATCTGCAACATCGGGTCCGGGGCTGAACCACTTCCTCCACGTGGCATCTGAAGATTGATATAGATCATGAGAAAAGAGGGAAATTTCTAAGGTTTTGGGTTTTTGAAAAGTTTTTAGAGTTTGACTCAGGTTTTTCTAGCAACTTGCTTTTTCATTCATTCAATCACTCGATACAACGCACACCACAACAAGGAAAAACAGATGGTTTTAAGAACCATTCTGGAAACTACGATACAGTGGGACCGACTACTACTCACTACGCTAGTGCTCAGTGCTACTACTCCTCGGAGTCTGTGGCTTCATCATCTTCAGCATCATCGATGAAGGCGAAATCATCCTCATCGATGAAGAAGTCCATGGCCTGATCCTCCAGAAAATCATCGTCATCGCTGAGATAAGAGTAAGGGTCTCCACGAAGATCCTCTCCTACATTCTCCCTTTCCTCTAACTGCATGTCTCTCTCGTGGATGGTCTCTTCCAGAGATGAGATGCGATGGCGAAGACGGGCAATAATGCGCTCCTTCTTGTCGAGCTGACGGCGGCGAGACTTGCGATCCTTTGCTAGCATGGCGATGGTCTAGTCCTTCGTCTTGATGATGGCAGACTTGTGGTTGCAATAGTCACGGAAGTTGTCCAATTCTTGCTGACGATCATACATCATGAAGCTAAGGTGGTCCAATTGAGTCTTCAGCTCGGGGTGGTATGGGGCTTCCAATGGTTGGCCATTTGCATCACGCCTTGGGCAAAACTCAAAGCGAGTACCCTTGATCTGATTGATGCTCTGCCCACACAGACGGGAAAGAGCTTCCTGCATTGCTCTGGCAAGTCCATCGAGCCAGTTGTTTTCCCTTAAGGTAAACTGAATTCCCTCCGCAGAGGGAGGTTCAATCTTTCCTCGGAGACTTGCAACAATTAGCCACTGCAGATCTTCTCCTCCTTGATCATTGAGCTAAGCTCCGAAGAACTCGGGATGCGGACGCTCCAGAAGTTACGAAAGCTGATCCAGATCCCTCACAAAGATAAGGTCTCCTCCATTCCCAAGTTGGTAAAACTTGCTGTACTTCACGTCCATCTATAAAAATAGAGGATGAGTAGATTAGCAGAGTGATCAAGTGTGTCAAAATTTTATCTATTTTGCAAGAGTTTTTGAGGAACATGAAGTTTTATTAAAGAATTAAAGAGGTAAGAATGAGAATAGGTTTTCGTAAATATTTTTGTTCCTTGGTTCTGAAACTAAGTTTTTGGTTCAACGTCCAATCTAACTAGGGTCTCCTATGGTCAGGATGGCTCTGATACCAACTTGTCAACACCCGGATTTTTCAATCCTAGATGCCTGTTATGCCATACATCGCAATCCCAGGATTACCATTTTTGCGAGACATAACAGAATTGGATACCATAGTACTTCATCCATTACAAACGATACATAAGTTCTTACACAAATAGGGATCTCATGATCCAGTTCTTAATACAACTTCAAGCAGCGGAATACGTAATACTAACGGTAGCGTAGGCGAAGCTCCATCTTCGGGGTCACAGGCAATGCTGACGATGGGACATGATCCTAGTTGTCGTAACCTTCCTGGGGTCCATCTTCCAGGTACTCCTCTTCATAGTCTGGCCATGGGAATAGCCAGGGACAAAGCCATGAGTACTCTTTAAGTACTCGCAAACTAATACAAACAGGCAACGGGTTTTTGGATAATAGGACACTAGGCTCTAGGGTTGTTTTCCAGGTTTATCTCTACTAAGTTCCAAAGCTAGTCACAATTTTATAACTCCTAAGTGGGATCTTGTAATTCAGGTCACAACTCTGTTGTGGTCAAGTCAAAGTCTCAATTCATTTCACAAGTCATTTTGAAAAGTCGGCGGGGAACAGTGTGGCCACTCAATCTGTCCATAATCATGACGCGGCTATTCGAATAGTTTGACACTCTGCAGAGATTGTACACTTTCACCACAACATTCGATACATCCTTCAGGAACAAATCCTGAATTCGCCATACTCAGTATGCGGATAATCAATCCTAACCTTTCAATTACACGCCCTAGTATAAGCACCTCTCCTGTGAGTTTGGCCTCCCAACCATGACCAGCTGTCATCTTGGGTACTACACAGGTGGACAATCTTCACAAGGTAGCCTCAGCTCAGACCTTGGTCGTGAGGGAACTAATACTAAGGTATATAAGTTTCCAGTCAAGCCCTACCCAATCTTCGGGTATTGTGGTTGTACGATAAAATTGGAATGGTATCACATCCAGACAACCCTCAGTTTTATAAAGGGCTAAGGATCATGCCTCAACATTTTCATCACCAAAATCATCAAGTGTTTGGAAACACATGTCCAAAACATTTCAATAGAATGATCCATCATTCCAAGGTTTTCATAACCATTTTTCCACCAAGTATTACCATCTAAAAGTTGATCAAGTTTTATGCTTAGCACTAGCATCTACAGGTGGGGGTAGTACTAATGAGGGGTGGTAACTAGTGGAGTTTCACTAAGTCCAACCTTATATCTTAGGCTGATATCAAGGTTTCTAGCTTAGGCCAAATTTTATGCTCTTTATGCAACCTTCAGCACAACTGTCTAGTATCTACCAAACTCTTAGGTAGACTCTAAGTAAGCTTTGATAAAGAAATAAAGTAAGAAGCTTGCACATAAAACTAGGATTTGGTTTATCAAGTGGGTATGATCACATATGCTTAAGGCATATAGTAGTCATATCACAAGTATGGGTTTGTGGCATCAGTAGGGTATCTGGCAAGGGTTAGCTTGCATCAATATCAGTATAAGCTTGCATAGGTATAGTATATTGCAAGTGTTAGCTTGCCTTGTGTAGAGCAGTGGTTGAAGTTCTCCTCGGCTTCCTCTTCATAGTATCCTCCTTCCTCCTCGTATCCTTGGTCGGTACTAGCGTCTATGAATAAATACGAGGTACACAATCACCAAACAATACTTAACTACTTGCAATCATCACACACAAGGGTCCTATAGATGATCTAGCATCATCTCTAACATTACAAGGTTAAGGCTTGGTTTAAATCTTTTTTTATTTTTAGAAAAGTAATTTCTACTCATTGAAAAATTACTTAAGATTTAATATTCTCCAAACTAAACATGGGATCATGTTGACACATGTCATCACCACATATTGTAGTCCATGGAAATGTGATTTAAAGTGGTGTCACAATTTAATAAGGTTTTACCATTTTATTTTAATTAATTAAAGTGGCTAGAAATGCTTATGAAGCATTCTTTTATTACTTGAATAGTTTTTCTGCAAGTAACCTATATTTTTTTTTATATATTCTGAAAGGTATGGGTAAATGTGATTTTTGAGAGTTGGAATCAACTCAAAAGCTTTTATGTTTTAAAATTGAAAAATGTTTGAATGCAGAAAAGCTTCTGCATTGTTATTTTTACTAGGGGTGATCTAGAGATCCAAATGACTTGAATCCAACGGGTTTGGATTAAGCATTCACAGACCTTTCCAACAAAATTGGTTTCATTCAAATTGGTGCACTGAATCAATCTGGGTTGATTTTTGAAGTTGAGTGCTGAAGTGTGTTTGAATTGAAATAGAAAAAGATTTAATTTGAATCGCTGGGCTGCGCGGGAAATTCTAACGGGCCGGCCTGCTAAGCACAGTGCTCCCGCGGGCTGCTTAAGTGGGTGTCCCCACTCGTCAGTGACACGGGGCTGGGCGAAGCGGTATGGGGCAACGTGGATCGTTCGATCTAGTTCTAATCCAACGACTGGGGGTCATCGTCGACGCGAGACAGCTCCGGCGAGAATGAAACCTAGAGCAGCCAGTGAGGGGTGCTGGGGGCTCACCGGAGTACGGGCGAGGGTCGGCGAGGCGGGCGAACGACGAAGTCGACGACGGCGAACCTCCTGGTACCGGTGGCTTCTCCTGGGACGGCTCCAATCGCTGGCTCCCTTCTTCTCCAGGCGGCGGGCTCGGTGAAATTCCGGCAAGGTGGTGCTCGCCTTGCTCGAGAACGGTGTGCACGGTCGGTGAGGAGGGAGTGAGATGGTGTGAAGAAATCGCGGGGTGGCCTCTATTTATAGTCGAGCGAGGGGACCGTCGGGGCGCACGGTGAGCTCGTCGGGGGCGACATTACAGGCGGCTAATGGCATGGGCAAGGGTAGAGGACGGTGCTGTGTCTCCTACCGATGCTCAAGGACATGGTCGCGAGGCATGGGGCGGTGTGGTTTGGTCTGGAACGGCCGGTGCTCTGCACGGCAGAGGCGGCGTCTTCGACGGCGGGCGGTGGCTGTATGGCACGGGGCGGCAAACGGGGATGTCTGGCGGTCTCCTGGGTCGGTGGTGATCGTGTGTGCACGCGGTGAGGGCGGCCTTGTGATGCATGGGCGCTGGTCGAGAGTGGCGCTCTGGCGCATGCTCGGCATGGTCTGGGCGCGGCTTGTGCGCGTGGTCCAGGGCTTGGCAACACTCGCGGCGGGGACAGGGAGTGGCGATGGACGGTGGGCTGCCTCCTAGACAATGTTGGCACGGCTAGTTCTTCCTCTAGCCTGCTGTCCACAATGGGGTGACATTGGGGTGCTCGGCTGTTCACCATTGATGACAATGGCAAGCTCACAGGGGTGCTAGTGTTGGGCTAATCTTTCTAGATGATCTACTGAGTTGTGTGTGAGCTAACTAGGGAACAAGTTAGGCAAGAATCATTGCACACTATAGTGTTTGATGTTTTGTTTGATTTGTGTCTGCAACCTGTTTGATGAAATGGCCGCATGAAATCAAGTTTTGAATTTTGAAATGAATTTTGGTGGGTTTGCTAGATTGGTGCTGGTGAGTCTGCAGATGCTTGGGTTTTGAAAGTTGAGCTTGTTTGAGTGGTTTTTGAAAAAGTGGGATCTTCCCATATGATAAAGATTCAATTTTGAATTGTCATTTAAACTATGCATTTGAAAGTTTCTGGATGATCACAAAGTGGGCCTTGATACCTTGTTATGAGTACATTCAAGGGGTGCAAAGATCCAGAAAAGTTTCTGTTAGGTTTTGAAAGTTTGGGACAGCCAAAGTAGGCATGGGAGTTAAATTGATCTAAATGACCATTCACTTAGTATATTTGTTTTGATTTACTTGTCTTTATGAAAAGTGTGGGAAATTTTTTAGATGATGTTCATTTCACCTAAGAAACATTTTACAAGCAATGGATCACACAAACAAGGTGGTTTTTAAAGAAATTTAAAATCCATGCATACACATATGCATGCATTCATGAGTTTATTTAGAAAAGTTTTTGTTAACCCTAATCTTGATGATTAGTGTTTGATGATCTAAGTTTGGTATTTTTGCGATGTTACACCAACGCCCTCGCAACCACACCTAGTTCGGTTATGAACTACTTCATCCAAACTGCTTCCTGAGCCGCTTCCAAAGCAGCAACATATTCGGCCTCCATTGTTGATCCCGCCACCACGGGTTGTTTCGAACTCCTCCAACTAACCGCACCACCATTCATGATAAATACGTATCCGGATTGATACTTAGAGTCATCCAGATCAGTGTCAAAACTAGCATCGACATAGCACTTAGCGACGAGCTCTTCTTCACCTCCATAGACAAGAAACATAACCTTAGTTCTTTGCAAGTACTTAAGGATATTCTTGACCGCTATCTAGTGTTCTGATCCTGGATCAGATTGATACCTACTAGTCAAACTAATAGCATGTGCCACATCCGGTCTTGTACATAGCATGGCGTACATTATAGATCCTAGGGCTGAAGCATAGGGGACTTTGTCCATTATCTCTCTTTCTTCCGCCGTAGCTGGACTTTGAGTCTTACTCAATGTCTTGCCTTGCAACATAGGTAAGAACCCCTTCTTACTTCCGTCCATTTTAAACTTATTTAAAATCTTATCAAGGTATATACTTTGCGATAGCCCTATTAGGCGCCTAGATATATCCCTATAGATCTTTATGCCTAATATGTATGACGCTTCACCTAGGTCCTTCATTGAAAATTTGCTGTTTAGATAACTTTTAACACTGTTTAAAAGATCTATATCATTTTTGAGCGATAATATGCCATCCACATATAATATTAGAAATGACACATTGCTCCCACTCACTTTCTTGTAAATACAAGCCTCTCCATAAGTTTGGACAAATACAAACTCTTTGATCACCTAATTAAAGTGGAGATTCCAACTTCGGGATGCTTGCTTCAGTCCATAGATGGATCGTTGAAGCTTGCATACCTTGTTAGAATCCTTAGGATCGACAAAACCCTTTGGTTGTATCATATACAACTGTTATTCAATATTGCCATTGAGGATCGCAGTTTTGACATCCATCTGCCATATCTCACAGTCGAAATATGCAGCAATTGCTAACATAATGCTAACTGACTTTAGCATCGCTACGGGAGAGAATGTCTCATCATAGTCAACTCCTTGAATTTGTCGAAACCCCTTTGCGACAAGTCGAGCTTTATAGATAATTACATTACCATCTGCATCAGTTTTCCTTTTGAAAATCCATTTATTCTCCACGGCCTTTCGGTCGTGAGGTAAGTCCACCAAGTTCCAAACTTGGTTTTCGTACATGGATTCCATCTTGGATTTCATGGATTCTAACTATTTGTTGGAATCCGGGCTCATCATCGCTTCTTCATACGTCGCAGGGTCATTAATTTCATCAACCATGAAATTCATAACAGGGTTTCCGTACACCTCGGGAGATGCACGCGTCCTGCTAGACCTATGAGGTTCGGTAGTATTCTCTTTCGGAGCTTCTTGATCATTATCATTAGTTCCCTCCTCATTTGGTGAAGCCAACTCCGGAATGACTTCCGGCGCTGCGCTACTAACCATACTATGAAGAGAAGGTTCTACAACATCTTCGAGTTCTACCTTCCGACTACTCACACCTTTCGCGAGAAACTCTTTCTCTAGAAAGGACCCATTCTTGGCAACAAAAACCTTGCCCTCGGATCTGTGATAGAAGGAATACCCAATAGTTTCCTTAGGGTATCCTATGAAGACGCATTTTTCCGCTTTGGGTTCGAGTTTATCCGGTTGAAGTTTCTTCACATAAACATCGCATCCCCAAACTTTAAGAAATGACAGCTTAGGTTTGTTTCCAAACCATAATTCATATGGTGTCTTTTCAACGGATTTATATGGTGCTCGATTTAAAGTGAATGCAGCAGTTTCTAGTGCATAACCCCAAAATGACAGTGGAAAATCCATCAGAGACATTATAGATCGAACCATATCTAATAAAGTACGATTACGATGTTCCGACACACCATTTCATTGTGGTGTTCCGGCATGTGTGAGTTGTGAAACTATTCCACACTCTTTCATATAAGTGATAAACTCGTAACTTATATACTCACCTCCACGGTCGGACCGTAGAAATTTGATATTTTTATTACTCTGATTTTCCACTTCACTCTGAAACTCCTTGAATTTCTCAAAGGTTTCAGACTTGTGTTTCATCAAGTAGATATAAACTTATCTACTCAAATCATTCATGAAAGTTACAAAATAACGATATCCACCTCGCGTTGACACACTCATTGGACCACATACATCAGAATGTATAATTTCCAATAAATCTTTCGCCCGTTCCATTGAACCGGAAAACGGCGTTCTAGTCATCTTGCTCATAAGGCATGACTCACATGTATCAAATGATTCAAAATCAAGTGATTCCAAAAGTCCATCCGAATGGAGCTTCTTCATGTGTTTAACGCCAATATGACCTAGACGGCAGTGCCACATATATGTGGATATGTCATCATTAAGTTTAATCCTTTTAGCATCAATATTATGAATATGTGTAAAACTATTATCGAGATCCAACAGAAATAAACCATTCATCATCGGTGCATGACCATAAAAGATATCATTCATATAAATTGAACAACCATTGTTCTTAGATTTAAATGAATAACCATTGTGCATAAACACGATCCGGATACAATGTTCATGCTCAGTGCTGGCACCAGATAACAATTATTCAAGTTTATAACTAATCCTGATGGTAAGTGGAGAGGTAGCGTTCCGACAGCGATCACATCAACGCTTGATCCATTGCCGGCACGCATCTTGATCTTAACCCTTGCCAGCGGTCGCTTGTTCCGCAGCCCCTGATTCGAGTTACAAATATTAGCAACTGAACCGATATCAAATACCCAGGTGCTACTTCGAGTACTAGTCAAGTACACATTAATAACATGTATATCATATAACCTTTATTTTCCTTGCCGACCTTCTTGTCTGCCAAATACTTGGGGAAGTTACGCTTCTAGTGGCCAGTCCCCTTGTAATAATAGCACTCGGTATTAGACTTAGGGCCAACTCGGGGTTTCTTCCAGGCACGGAAACCGTCTTGCCGCCCTTATTTCCCTTCCGTTTACCCTTATTGTATTTCTTGAAACCAGTGGTCTTATTGATCATCAACACTTGATGTTCCTTCTTGATCTCCACTTCTGTAGTTTTAAGCATTGACAGAAGCTCGGGGAGAGACTTCTTCATGCCTTGCTTATTATAGTTCATCACAAATCTCTTATAGCTAGGTGGCAGAGACTGCAGAACACGATGGATGCCTAAGTCAATGGGGATTGTTATTCCCAAGGACACACGCTTATCGGCGAAACCAACATCTTGAGTACATGCTCACTTACGGAGCTGTTCTCTTCCATCATGCAGCTAAATAACTTTTCTGAAGCATTGTAGCTCTCTACAGTAGCATGGGTGTCGAAAAGGCATTGCCATTTTCGAAATGCTTTCAAAGTTCTAGCTCTAGCCCATACAATATGTCGCAATGAACTAAGTTGTGGTCCTCCTGACGAGTCTGATAGACATTCTTTTCCTTGTCAGGGGCATCATCGAATGGTGGGGGGCCTAGCAATGCTTCTAGCACATATTGCTTTTGTGCAGCAGAGAGGATAATCCTCAAATTCATGGCCCATTCAGTAAAGTTGCTACTGTTCGTTGCAAGTTTCTCTTTCTCCATGAACACATTGAAATTAAAAGCAGGTGGTGCCATCGACAATAGAATTTGTAAAGTTTAGACGAAGTTTATGATAGATTTGTTGGAATTATGCCCTAGAGGCAATAATAAAGATGTTATTATTATAATTCTTGTTCATGATAAAGTTTATATTCCATGCTAGAATTGTATTAAGCGGAAACATTAATACTTGTGTGGTTGTGAACAACACCGTGTCCCTAGTACGCCTCTATGGACTAGCTCATTGATCAATGATGGTTAAGGTTTCCTAACCATAGACATGAGTTGTCAATTGATAATGAGATCATATCATTGGAATATGATATGGTGGATAGACCCAAACTAAGCGAAGCAATTAGATCGTGTCATCGTGTTCGTCTTTGCAAAGCTTTTCTTATGTCAAATATTGTATTCCTTAGACCATGAGATAATACAACTCCCTGGTATCGGAAGAAAGCTTTGAGGTCATCAAACGTCATCCTATGAGAGGGTGATCATAAAGGTGTCTCTCAGGTGATCGGAAAGTATCTGTTGGGTTGTATGTATCGAGATGGAATTTGTCCCTCCCAAGTCGGAGAGATATACTTCGGGCCCACTTTCGTGTCGATATCAACACCGCTTGCAAGCATGTGGTTAAGGAGTTAATCACAAAGTGATATCGGATTACGGAATGAGTAAAGTACTTGCTGTGAACGAGATTGAACTAGGTATGATGATACCGACGATCGAATCTCGGGCAAGTAAAATATCGCGAGACGAAGGGAATATAAATATGGGATTGATTGAATCCTGGCATCGTGGTTCATCCGATATGATCATCGATGAATGTGTAGGAGTCAATATGGGTGCCTGCACCCATTGTTGATTATTGATAGAAGATCATGTCTGCATAGTCTCGAACCCGCAGGGTCACACACTTAACGTGTCTCAACGCTAGGATAGATTGGATAATTGGTTTATGAATTTTTGTTCGGAGTCTCGGATGGGATCCGGGATATCACGAGAGGTTCCGGAATGGTCCGGAGAATAAGATTCATATAAGGCAGTGCAGTTTTTGGAGTTCGGAATTGTTCCGGATTAATCGGTATTGTACCGGAAGCTTCTAGAACCTTCCGGAAGGGGGCCAACGTGGTCCCACCTTCTGGGAGGGGGCATGGGCCTATGAGGGAGTGTCCTGGACGCATTGGGCCAGGGGCACAAGGCCCCATAGGGCCCAGCCGATTCTAGATAGATTTAACTCGTTTAAATCTAGCGATAGAATTTCTAGATAGGGGGAGAGTTTAAATCGTTTAAACTAGAGATAGGCTTGGAGGAGGGGCTAGGGCTGGCCGCCGCCACCCCCTCTATATATATAGGGCTGGTGCGCCCCCTCCCCCCCTACACACACCTTCCTCCAAACCCTAGTTGCCCTGCTGCCCTTCCTCTCTCCCTCCCGACTGTTTGTAGGCGAAGCCCTGCGGCAGAAATTCTCCACCATATACACCACGCCGTCGTGCTGTAGATCCAATCATCTCTCCACCATACTTGCTGGTCCTAGGAAGGAGGAGACGTCGAGGTGCCGCACGTGTGCATCTCATGGAGGCACCGCCACTTGTGGTGCTAGATCGGATCGGATCGCGAGGAGGAGAAGCGAGTACGACTACATCACCCACGTTCGGAGCGTTCCGCTGTCAGCGAATCTTCAAGGGTATGAAGATCTAATCCAATCTCTCTCGTTGTTTGCATCTCCTAGATTAGATCTTGGCTTTCCTCTGTTCGCTTAAGAGAAAATTTTGATTTACTATGCGAAACCCTTGAGGGTATCGAGCTAGATCTATGCGTAGATGTGATTCACGAGTAGAACGCAACATGGTTGTTGCGGGCATTGATGTTTTGTTGCAAGCCTCTTGTTTGTGTTCTTCTTATGGCGGGATAGTGAGATTGAAGCGGTCCAGGCCAACCTTCTGGCGACGTCGTTCATGAGACCGGCTCGCACTTGACGGCGTGTGGCTTGTACCACACATGCTGGTGGATCGTTTCTCTCACTATAGTTGTCATGGGATTAACACGGAGTTTGGCAACCATAATATCACCGTTGTGGCTTTCCGTAGGTAAGAATCGTTCTTAGCATCTACTCCCATAAGCGACGTAAAACATGCAACAACAAAGTAGGCGTCTAACTTGTTTTTGAAGTGTTTTCGTGATATGGTATGGCCCAAGATGTGATGTGTATAATGTATATGATCATGTTTTGTAATGTTTCACGACTTGCATGTCGATGAGTACACAACCGGTGAGCCATATGGTTGTCTTTATAATTGTGTATGACCTGCAGTCAACTTCTTATATACATGTAATAGCTTTACTTTATCTCCAAAGTAGTTAGCAATAGTTGTAGTTGCTATTCGTGGTGGAGGCAATCATGGTGGAGTGATGGAGATCATGTCGGAACGCACAAGATGGAGATCATTGCGCCAAGATTGGCTATACCATGTCACATAAAGTTATATGCATGTGATGTTTATCCTTTTATGTATCTTATCATGCTTAGATCGCGACCGTAGCATTATAAGATGATTCCTCACTTAAAGATCAAGATAAAACTGTGTTCTCCCCAAGTATGCACCGTTGCGAAAGTTCGTCGTGTCCAAGCATCACGTGATGATCGGGTGCTATAGACTCTACGCTCACATACAACGGGTGCAAGCCAGTTTTGCACACGCGGAAATACTTGGGTCTAGCTTGACGAGCCTAGCATGTACAGACATGGCCTCGGAACACAAGAACCGAAAGGTTAAGCATGAGTCATATGAATGATATGATCGACACTTCGTTGTCCACCATTGAAGCCACATCTCTTCTCGTGAAGATCGGATTGGGTGTGGTGAATTTGGATCGTGTTCACTAAACAACTTGAGGGATGTTGAATTTAGTGGGAGTTCATCTAGTAATTTGATTAAGTTGAACTATTTATCATGAACATAGTCTAAATTGTACTTGCAAATATTGTAGATCACATGGCTAAGTCCAACTTCAACTTCAACGTTTTTGCTGAGAAAGAAAAGCTTAAGAACAATGGGTCTAACTTCACCAACTGGTTCTGCAATCTGAGAATCATTCTCTCTGGCGGTCAAAAGGACTATGTCCTTGAGAAAGCGTTAGGTAACCCCCCTGCTGCAACTGCGCCGGCTGATGAGAAAGCTGTCTATCAGTCGCGCAAAGATGATTATGGTGTGATTAAGAGCACCATGTTGTTTGCTATGGAACCAGAACTTCAAAATCGTTTTGAAAACTATCCCGGGCCCTTTGAGATTCTCAAGAGTTGAAAACCATGTTTCGACTCAGGCCCGTTCTGAGAGATATGAGATCTCCGAGAAGTTCTTTAACTGCAAGATGGAGGAAGGGAGTTCCGTTAGTGAGCACGCCATTAAGATGTCGGGCTACACTCAACGCCTTGAGCAACTGGACTGCAAGATTCCAGAGGAGCTCAAGATTGACAGGGTTCTGCAATCACTCCCTCCCAGCTACAAAAGTTTTGTAGTGACTCATAATCAGATTGGTTCCATCGACGATCACCGAGCTCTTCGCAAAGCTGAAGGCTGCGAGGTGGACATCAAGAAGGATAATCATGTGTTGATGGTCAACAAGCCCTCCTTTAAGAAAGGTAAGGTGCAAAGAATCCCTTCAAGAAAGGAGGCTAAACGCTGTTCTCGCCGAGAAGAAGCTCAAGTCCGACCCAAGCCGTAAACCGAGTGCTTCTATTGCAAGGACAAGGGTCATCGAAGCGAATCGTCCGAAGTACTTAGCAGACAAGAAGGCTGGCACCATCAAAGGTATATTTGATATACATGTTATTGATGTTTTCCTTACTAGCCCTCGTTGTAGTGCCTGGGTATTTGATACTGGTTCAGTTGCTAATATTTGTAACTCGAAACAGGAGCTACGGAATAGATGGCGGCTTGCGAGGGATGAGGTGACGATGCGTTGGCAACGGATCAAGAGTTGATGTGATGGTCGCCGCACGCTCTCCTTAGTTTTACCTTCGGGATTAGTTTTAAACCTTAATAAATGTTATTATGTGCCTGCGTTGAGCATGAACATTATTTCTGGATCGTGTTTATTGCAAGACGGTTATTCATTTAAATTGGAGAATAATGGTTGTTCTATTTATATGAGTAACATCTTTTATGGTCATGCACCTCTTGTGAATGGTTTATTTCTTCTAAATCTCGAAAAGGATGAAACACACATCCATAACATTGAGGCTAAGAGATGCAAAGTAGATAGTGATAATACTACTTATTTGTGGCATCGTTCAGGTCATATTGGTGTAAAGCGATGAAGAAACTCAATTCTTATGGAATTTTGAGTCTCTTGATTTTGAATCATTTGACACATGCGAACCATGCCTCATGGGCAAGATGATCAAAACCCCGTTCTCCGGTATGATGGAGCGAGCAACGGACTTGTTGGAAATCATACATACCGATGTATGCGGACCGATGAGTGTTTCGACGCGCGGTGGATATCGCTATTTTCTCACTTTTACCGATGACTTAAGTAGATATGGGTATATCTATTTAATGAAACATAAATCTGAAACATTTGAAAAGTTCAAGGAATTTCAGAATGAAGTGGAGAACCATCGTAACAGAAAGATTAAGTTTCTACGATCTGATCGTGGAGGTGAATATTTGAGTTATGATTTTCTCACGCATCTTAAAGCAAGTGGAATCGTTTCACAACTCACGCCACCCGGAACACAAGCAATGGTGTGTCTGAGCCGAATCGAACCCTATTAGATATGGTCCGATCGATGATGTCTCTTACTAATTTGCCGTTATCATTTTGGGGTTATGCATTAGAAACCGTTGCATTCACTTTAAATAGGGCTCCATCTAAATCCGTTGAGACGACACCGTATGAATTGTGGTTTGGTGCTAAACCTAAGTTGTCGTTTCTTAAAGTTTGGGGATGCGGCTACGCCAAGAAGTTGATGCCGACAAGCTCGAACCCAAAGCGAGAAATGCGCCTTCATAGGATACCCTAAGGAAACTATTGGGTATACCTTCTATCACGTAACCAAGGCAAAGTGTTTGTCATGAAGAACGGTTCCTTTCTTGAGAAGGAGTTTCTCTCGAAAGAAGTGAGTGGGAGGAAAGTAGAGCTAGACGAGGTTATTGAACCTTCTCTTGAATTGGAGAGTAGCGCACCTGAAATTGTTCCGGTCACTTTGCACCAACAATAGATGAAGCTAATGACAAGGATCATGAAGCTTCTGACGATGTCGCTATCTTGAACATCGCAGGTCGACAAGGTCGCGCGTGCCCTCCCGAGTGGTACGGCAACCTGTCTTTGTCTTGTTAGTAGAAGACAATGAACCTACGAACTATGAGGAAGCGATGATGAGCCCAGACTCTGAGAAATGGCTAGAAGCAATGAAATCCGAATTGGGATCCATGAGCGAAAACCAAGTATGGACTTTGGTGGACCCTCCTAGCGACCGAAAGGCCGTTGAGTGCAAATGGATCTTCAAGAAGAAAACGGACGCGGATGGTAATGTTACCGTCTATAAAGCACGGCTTGTCGCAAAAGGTTTTCGACAAGTTCAAGGTGTTGACTACGATGAGACTTTCTCTCCGTAGCGATGTTTAAGTCCATTCGATTTTATTAGCAATTGCTGCGTTTCATGATTATGAAATATGGCGATGGATGTCAAGACTGCTTCCTCAATGGCAACATTGATGAAGAGTTGTATATGATGCAACCCAAGGTTTTGTCGATCCTAAGGATGCTGATTAAGTATGCAATCTTCAGAGTTCCATTTATGGACTAAAGCAAGCATCTCGGAGTTGGAACCTTCGTTTTGATCAAGTGATCAAGAGCTTTGGATTTGTTCCAAATTGCTACGAAGCTTGCATCTACAAGAAAGTGAGTGGGAGCTCGGTGACGTTTCTGGTACTATATGTGGATGACATATTGATTATTGGAAATGACATCAACATGCTTAACGATGTGAAGAGTTATTTGAACAAGTGTTTTTCAATGAAAGACCTAGGTGAAGCTGCTTATATATTGGGCATCAAAATCTATAGAGATAGATAGCTTTAAGCCAGAGTACATACCTAGACAAAGTTCTGAAAAGGTTCAGAATGGATAAGGCATTGAAAGGTTCAGTGCCTATGTTGTCAGGTAAGATATTGAGCAAAGCTCAAAGGTCCAGCTACGGTAAATGATAGGGAAGCTATGAGCAAAGTGCCTTATGCCTCGGCCATAGGTTCCATCATGTATGCCATGCTGTGTACTAGACCGGATGTGTCCAATGCTCTTAGTTTGACGAGCAGATATCAAAGTGATCCAGGAGTGGAACACTGGACAGCCGTGAAGAACATCCTAAGGTACCTAAATAGGACTAAAGAAATGTTCTTAGTCTATGGGGGTGATGAACAGCTCGTTGTAAAAGGTTACGTCGATGCTAGTTTCGACACCGACAAGGATGATTGTAAATCTCAGACAGGATACGTGTATATTTTGAATGGAGGAGCCGTGAGCTGGAGAAGCTGCAAGCAAAGCGTGATCGGGATCTAAGAGAAGCGGAATACATGGCTGCTGCAGAAGCGTCAAGTGAAGGAGTTTGGATCAGAAACTTCATCACTGAGCTTGGCGTGGTTCCAAGTGCATTGGACCCACTGGAAATATTGAGTGACAACACTGGCGCCATAGCACTCGCTAAGGAACCAAGATATCATCCAAAGACCAAGCATATCAACCGCAAGTTTCATATAATCCGAGATTATATAGCAGATGGAGATCTGAAGATCAGCAAAGTACATACAGATCTGAATGTCGCAGATCCATTGACTAAACCTCTTCCACGTAAAACATGATCAGACCTCGCCATGGGTGTGAGATTGTTGCCAAATGTAAACTAGATTATTGACTCTAGTGCAAGTGGGAGACTGTTGGAATTATGCCCTAGAGGCAATAATAAAGATGTTATTATTATAATTCTTGTTCATGATAAAGTTTATATTCCATGCTAGAATTGTATTAAGCGGAAACATTAATACTTGTGTGGTTGTGAACAACACCGTGTCCCTAGTATGCCTCTATGGACTAGCTCATTGATCAATGATGGTTAAGGTTTCCTAACCATAGACATGAGTTGTCAATTGATAATGAGATCATATCATTGGAGAATGATATGGTGGATAGACCCAAACTAAGCGAAGCAATTAGATCGTGTCATCGTGTTCGTCTTTGCGAAGCTTTTCTTATGTCAAATATTGTATTCCTTAGACCATGAGATAATACAACTCCCTGGTATCGGAAGAAAGCTTTGAGGTCATCAAACGTCATCCTATGAGAGGGTGATCATAAAGGTGTCTCTCAGGTGATCGGAAAGTATCTGTTGGGTTGTATGTATCGAGATGGAATTTGTCCCTCCCAAGTTGGAGAGATATACTTTGGGCCCACTCGGTAATCGATATCAACACCGCTTGCAAGCATGTGGTTAAGGAGTTAATCACAAAGTGATATCGGATTACGGAACGAGTAAAGTACTTGCTGTGAACGAGATTGAACTAGGTATGATGATACCGACGATCGAATCTCGGGCAAGTAAAATATCGCGAGACGAAGGGAATATAAATATGGGATTGATTGAATCCTGGCATCATGGTTCATCCGATATGATCATTGATGAATGTGTGGGAGTCAATATAAGCCTGCATCACCGTTGATTATTGATAGAGGATCATGTCTGCATATTCTCGAACCCGCAGGGTCACACACTTAACGTGTCTCAACGCTAGGATAGATTGGATAATTGGTTTATGAATTTTTGTTCGGAGTCTCGGATGGGATCCGGGATATCACGAGAGGTTCCAGAATGGTCCGGAGAATAAGATTCATATAAGGCAGTGCAGTTTTTGGAGTTCGGAATTGTTCCGGATTAATCGGTATTGTACCGGAAGCTTCTAGAACCTTCCGGAAGGGGCCCAACGTGGTCCCACCTTCCGGGAGGGGGCATGGGCCTATTAGGGAGTGTCCTGGCCGCATTGGGCCAGGGGCACAAGGCCCCATAGGGCCCAGCCGATTCTAGATAGATTTAACTCGTTTAAATCTAGGGATAGAATTTCTAGATAGGGGGAGAGTTTAAATCGTTTAAACTAGAGATAGGCTTGGAGGAGGGGCTAGGGCTGGCCGCCGCCACCCCCTCTATATATAGAGGGCTGGTGCACCCCCTCCCCCCCTACACACACCTTCCTCCAAACCCTAGTTGCCCTGCTTCCCTTCCTCTCTCCCTCCCGACTGTTTGTAGGCGAAGCCCTGCGGCAGAAATTCTCCACCATATACACCACGCCGTCGTGCTGTAGATCCAATCCATCTCTCCACCATACTTGCTGGTCCGAGGAAGGAGGAGACGTCGAGGTGCCACACGTGTGCATCTCACGGAGGCACCGCCACTTGTGGTGCTAGATCGGATCGGATCGCGAGGAGGAGAAGCGAGTACGACTACATCACCCACGTTCCGACGAACGTTCCGCTGTGCGAATCTTCAAGGGTATGAAGATCTAATCCAATCTCTCTCGTTGTTTGCATCTCCTAGATTAGATCTTGGCTTTCCTCTGTTCGCTTCCGTAGAAAATTTTGATTTACTATGCTGCGAAACCCTTCAAGATTGAGTTCAACTAATCCAAATTAAGAATGAACTCCCACTCAAAAACGACACCCCTCATGCCTTTTTGGTGATTACATGAACCAAATCCACTACACCAAGTCCGATCATCACGTGAGTCGGTATAGCTTCAAAGGCGAGCATCAAATGGGAATCATATCTTCCATATGACTCATGCTTAACCTTTCGTTCCATGTTCCGAGACCATGTCTGTACATGCTAGGCTCTCCAAGTAAGAACCTTAGTATTCGCGTGTGTAACTGTCTTACACCCAAAATATGATCGTGGATCCAAGAACATCCAATCATCACGTGATGTCTTGGAGCGACGGAACATAATCGGTGCATACTTAAGGGAGAACACATTTTTATCTTGATATCTAAATGAGGGATCATCTTATTATGCTAATAAAACGCCAAACAAGCAATATAAGATGCAATCAAACATCACATGTTAATAAGTGGAATGATATGGTTCTTGCACTTGATCTCCATCATGTGCATCATGGTATGATCACTATCATTCCTATGTGTGTAAGGCCAAGGTCTATGGAACTTACACATTATGTGTGTTATAAGAGTATCGACTTATACTTCTACTTACAACATCACCATATCATGACACTAGCCCAACAACAATCTAAACTAGACACCTCTAATTTATCCATTGCAAGTTTTACGTGGCTTAGGGCTTTCGGAGATAAAACCGTTCTTACCTACGAACATGAACCACAACGAGGATAACCAAATTGTTGACAACTCGTTGCAAATTAGATATTGACTATAGTAGGAGATACGGACACCCGCTTGCGACTTATGCAAAACTAGTTGCATGCCAAGCGTGGAACAGGTCTCATGTGCGAGGACATGTAAAGTTTGTCCGGTCCGCTTCATCCCACTATACCACCAATATCCAAAGTACAACTAAGAAGCAATAACTTGATCATCATCGCCCATATATACATATGTGTACTTCCCGTGCAAAGCATCTACGCATAGATCAGGCTCTGATACCACTGTAGGGTTCACAACATAGAAAACAAAAAATGCTATGATGGGAACAACTATGTACCAAGATCTATCTACTAGATACATGCAACGGGCGGATGTACATCCATAGAGAACATACCCTTGAAGACCAACAAAGCTTAACGAGGTTGAACTCGTGGTTGATGTAGACGATCTCTTGCCGATCTCAAGATCGAGAGGAAGTCCTAGCACCGCAAATCAGCGGCGCATCCGTGCTCGCACACACGTCTGAGGCACCGAGCAATCTCTGCCTCCTTGCTCCAGCGATGAAGCGAAGCACAACTCTTTCTTGCCGAATAGCCACCGGGAACATGTATCTCGCTAGTCTGAGACCATGGGGGATAAATATTAGAGGGGGAGAGAGATCCTTCACGAGGAGGTGTGAGTGAGAGAGAGGGAGGGGGGCTCCTTTCACAGGAGGAGGGGGCACACAAAGGGGGTGGCCGCCGGCCATGGGGGCTGCCCCCTCCCCTCCTTCATTCATGTGGGTGGACAATCCACTCACAAAATGCCCCTTCAATTTTCTCCACTCAAAATCCCACTCAAATTCCCATTAATTTCCACCAAATTTAATGAAAACTCTCATTAAATAAAACTACTTTTATTTATTCAGAATATTTTCAATTACTTTAATGACAAAAATTCACATATAACCCCTTGCTAGTATTTCATTTCACATGCAGAAACACTTTCTGCAATTTCACCCGAAACCAGTTTCGGTATCTAGTGAAATAAATTCCCGCGCTCTATTATTCTTTTCAACATGAAACTTTTGCTCCAAATGGTGTCGATGTCTCTTAAGTGTGTCACCCTACGGTTCACGAATAATGCGAACATGATCGAGACCCCTCTCAGATCAATACTCAGAAGCGGGACCTAGAGATCCATACTGACTCCCACACATTCAACGATGACTTTCTTGTGATCGTGAGAACCTTTTACGCTAGTATCTTAATCCCTTTGTTTCACGATATATTACATGTCTGATATTCGATCATCGGTATCTCCATACCTAGTTGGATCTCGTTATTGACATGTACTCTTTTCTCTTTCCCGTGATATAACATTCTAGTGATCAAATCACTTGCTCGCAAGCTAATCAATGTGATATTACCGAGAGGTCCTAGAGCATATCTATCCGTCATCGGGATGAAAAAATTCCACTCTCGATCCATGGGCCTCAACATAACACTTTAGTAGTACTGAACCCATCTTTATAATCACCCTGTTACGGTGTGACATTTGATGTTATCAAGATACTCTTCTAGTGTTAGTGATTGACATGATCTCATGGTCCAAGGATTAGGATCACTTCGTATGATGTTATAGCAATATAAACTCAATGACTTTGATCGTAATGCTATACTTCGGCTGAATATTCATCATACTATTCCAATAATGTTGTGACCTCATTATTAACAACATCCAATGTCCATGATCAGGAAACCTTGATCATCTTATTAATCAACGAGCTAGTTTATGAGAGAGGCATAACTAGGAACTTTCTGTTTGTTTATTAAACCCACATGTATTAATGTTTCCGTATTAATACAATTACAGCATGCAAAATAAACATCTATCATATACTTGGAATATACATAATAACCATTTTATTATTTCCTCTCAGGGCATATTCCCTTCACCCCTGCCTCGCTCGCGATCATCCCTAAGCTCGCCTAGTCCTCACGACCATGGTAATGCCCCGCACCTCTCCCCTTACCCCCTAGAACCGCTAGTACACCATCGTCCGACGTGCCGCCATCGCAGCTCGCCAGCAGCGCCGCCCATCTCTGGCCAGAGCACGAAGATCCACTGGATCAAGATCCCGTGGCTAGGATAGATTCACTTACCAAAAGGGTACGATTCGATCTGGTCTGTGCGATCCCACTTAGATCCAACGGTGCGTGATGCTGATCCTGCCAAAGCGGTACCAGCCAGTCAGATAGCGCCACGTGGCTAGGATTTCGATTCAAAATCCAAAAAAGATTTGTTAGATGATTAAACTTGTAAAATTCATAACTTTTGATCTATAAATCATAAAAATACAAACTTGGTGTCTATGGATTCAGAAAAATGTGAACTTTATTACTGTGGCCTTATTTGTTTCACTTGTTTATGTAAAATTTGAGTTTTAGGAAGAGACTTGTATAGGGCTATTTTGGCTATAAAAATTGTTGTAAAAATTATTTTTGAATGAATCCTTTTACAAATGGTTTTGTTTTGAACCCTTTGACCATAAACACTAACAATTGATATTAAAAATATAATTTGTTAGCACTATAAAAATATTCCTTTGAATAAAAGCATTTATTGTAAACCAAAAATGATTTGAATAACCAAATTACACTAACTTGGTTCCAATTGGAATTCCACTTTTATAAAAAAGTCCAGTAGGTGTTTGTAATGTTTAGAACCTTGTTAGGAACAAATTTTCAATAAAATGACGTTTTTCATGCTTGCATGCATTTCTTTGTATTCTTGTTTTATTATTTTTGTGTTCTAGTTTTGAGTGTGTGCTTTTTGCTTGTTTGTATTGTTGTAGTGAACTTTGAATAGTGTGACATTTGCAAGATCAAGGAGAGTACCTAGATATTCCACTATAAAGGCAAGTGATACTTTGGTCATCAAAAGTCCTATCTTTTTCTATATTGTATTAGTGATATTTTTGTAGAATGCATGATAGGACTATTATTTAAATTACTATGCTATGCTAATCCCGTAGTATCTACCTTGGTAGTATTTCCTAAACATAGGAGACATCGTAAGATTAGAATGCTTAGTCTTTCTATATAGATTCATGGGTGGAAATCATGATATGATGTCTTACAAAAATATGAATATTTTTGGACAAATGAAAACAACTAGTGTTAATGAAACACCTGGGTGGAAATGGGACTTGTATGGATTTATGTTGAGTGGTTACTCGGGGCCCATTTCTATGGTTTACCCTGGTGTATCTGACTTGTGGATGGCCACCCAGGAATAAAGAGATTTGAGACATTTTTGTCGTGAAAGCTTCTAGTGAAACCACATGGCATATGGGCTCTACCTTGACCAACTAAGTTGCAAGAACTCAGCCAGATGGACAGAAGGTGGTAGTGATGATAGGATGGAACGCGTCCATGGTGGTCTGAGGGATTTCTTTTGAAAAGTCTCATCTCGATGCATGTCGAGTCTTGTGGGGAAAGTGCACCACCTCTCGAGAGGGTAAAACTAAGTACTTAGCTGTGTCCCTGGTTATGGACAATTTTGAGCATCAAGACAGTGAAGCAGTTCAAGAATCTCATCATTCTAATTTCTATAAGTAAAAACTTGTTTGGTGAACAAGGGATGCACCTAGAGAGTTTCTAGTGAGCTATGTTTGTTGAAGTGTTGTTGAAAAATAGAAAAACTATTTTAGAAAGGATAGGGAAAACTTATTTTATGCAAAGGCCAGCCAGAACTCCACTTAGCCATATATTCATGTAGATGTTATATTCTCTATATCAATATGATATCACTTTCCAATACAATTCAAATGTATTGACCCTTGTGGCTGTAACTTATCATGTTGCAGGTTTGTTTGATGTTAGTGAAGTTTGTTGAGTAGGGATTACAAGTCTGCAACCAACATGCTTGCATGTGGCACATGAAGATGAAGGACTCCATGATTTATAGTTATATCTGTTGATGTGTAATAAGATATCCATATGAGCTATGTAAGTTGTAATGATTTATTTTATCTCTGGATATGCGATGTAATATGACCTTTGTTTCTTGATATTACATCTTAACTGTGAGTGCTAGCTATTCAATCCAGGGACTAGCACTATAATCACAGGGATCTCTACCTTATTAGGTTGGGTCCTCTACACAACATCATTCTCAAATAATCAATAATGGTAAACAACAATATTACAAAACCATGGGAATTGTTTTCACTCTATTTGGAGCCATGGATAAAAAATATGAATTATATAAGCCAAGAAGAAAAATAAATAAGACATATTGCAAAGTCAATTTAAGCCATGACTAAAATCCATAAGTGAATGGAATAAAAGTATATTTAAATAATATAAAAGGATAAATTTTTATTAAATAAAATATTATGGGCTTAGGTACCATATTCAAAATTTATTTAATTAATGCCAATGTGCCACACTTAATTTTAAATGAATATTAATTTATAAAAAAATATTTGAAATTCTCTAACTGGACTAAATAACCAACTTATATTTTGTATAAAATATTCTAAAAAGGTTTGGTGAAGATTTGAAATCATTTTGGAGGTTGAATCAATTGATTTGAATAAAACAGAAAATAGAATCAGAAAAAGAAAAAGGAATAAGAAGAAAAAACCCTACTAGCTAAACCAATTCGGCCCAGCACCCTCCCCCGGCCCACTAAAGCCCACCTGGCACACCTCTCTCCCCCGCTGGATCCTTTTCATGCACCCCCTCTCTGCACCCACTTGATGATAGCCCGACCCCACCTCCATGTTGTCGTCGCCTTCAACCCCGCGCACAGAGACCTCTTCTCCCTCCCCTGCCGTTTCTTTGTTTTAATTCACATAAATTCGCTAAACTACGTGAGTGATTCTCCCTGGCCCTGTCCTCTTAATCCCCTCTTCCTCCTCTCCATTTCCCCTCAAACCCTACACCCAGAGAGCCCCTAGGCTTCTCGATTTCGAGCTTGCACCGCCGTAGTCCTCGACGAGCTCCGGCAACAATTCCGGCAAAGTCTAACCTCCCCTCGCCCTATGGTTTGCTCTATCGCGACCCCTGTCTTTAGGTGCATCCATTGACTCCCTCTGTTTGATTTAATATGCCCTAGGTGCTCGGCTTTGTCTCCATCTGCAAGCACCCGGACGGAGAGCACGACTCCGACGAGGAATCCCAGCCGAACCCGTGTGCCCCTGCCTCTACTGTGACCTCCACTGCAACCGCCTCACCCTCGCGACCTCGGAACGCCCCTGCACCCTCTGCTTACCTCCTAGCACCACCGGACCGCCGTCACCAGACGCGCCGTCGTCGCGCGCAGTAGCCAGCGCCGCCAGATCTTGCCCAAGCATTGTGGTCCATCGGATGCAAATCCAAGGGATAGGATAGTTCACTTAAACGAAGGGTTTGTCAATGCATTTGGGCCGCTCATATTCACTTAGATCCAATGGCACACGCGCCTGATCCGCGCGATGCGGTACCAGCAAGTAAGAACAGGCCATGTGGCTAGGCTTTTCAGATAAAATCCAGATTTGGTTTATTATATGATTAAACTTATAAAATACATAAATTTTGATCCACAAATCAAAAAAAATACAAAATTGGTGTCCATGGATTCATAAAATGTGATCTACACGACTGTGACCTCCTTTTGTTCAATGGCTTCAATAAAAACTTATTTTTAGGAAGAACCTTTTGTGGAGTATTTTGAGTATAAAAATTATTGTGAAAATTATATTTGAGTAAATCCTTTTGCAAATGGTTATATATTTAACCCTCTGACTATAAAAATTAACATTTGAAATTAAACATATAATTTGTTCGCACTAAAAAAATATCCCTTTGAATAAAAGCTTTTCCAGTAAAAGAAAAATAATTTAAAAATAGCTTAATTGCACTAAGTTGGTACCAATTGGAATACCACCTTTTTAGTAGGACCAGTAGATGTTTGTAGTGTTCAAAACTTTTCTATAACAATTTCTCAAATAAAATGATCTTTTGCATGCTTGCATGCATTTCATTGTATTCTTGTGATTGTTTTGTGTTGTAGTTTTGAGTGTGTCATTTTTGATTAATTGTATTGTTGTAGACTTTGAGTAGTGTGACATTTGCAAGATCAAGGGTAGTATCTACTATAAATTCAAGTGATACATTGGTCATCAATAGTCCTATCTTTTCTATATTGCATTAGTGATGTTGTTGTAGTGTGCATGATAGGACTATTATGTATATTACTATGCTATGCTAATCCTATAGTATCTACCTTGGTAGTATTTCATAAATATAGGAGACATCGTCAGAATAGAATGCTTAGTCTTGCTATATAGATTCGTGGGTGGAAATCATGATATGATGTCTTATGGAAATATGAGTATTTTGGGCTAATGAAAACAACTTATGTTAATCAAACACCTGGGTGTAAATGGGACTTGCATGGATTATGTTGAGTGGTTACCCAGGGCCCATTTCTATGGTTTACCATGGTGTATCACTCTTGTGGACGGCCACCCAGGAACAAAGAGATTGGAGACATTCATGTCACGAAAGCTTCTAGTGCAGCCACATGGCATATGGGCTCTGCCTTGACCAAATAAGTTGGAAGAACTCAGCCAGACAGACAGAAGGTGGTAGTTGATGGCGCCTAATTTGATGTAGGAGCGCTTCGTTGGAAACCCCAAGAGCAAGGTGTGAAGCAGCACAACAACAAGTCTTCCCTCAGTAGATACCGAGGTTATCGCAATAGAAGGAGGAAGGAAACGTCTCAAAGGTCTTGCAAGCAACATGGAAACCTGCACAACACAAACTCAAGACTTTGTCCCAACGAATCAGTGAGGTTGTCAAGCTCACCGGTTTGCTGTAACAAAGGATTAAACGTATGGTGTGAAAGGTAATGCTTTGCAACAAGTAAACAAGTAATAGTGGATGATGTATTGATGGCAAAGATTGGACCGGGGTCCATAGTTCAATAGAGGTGCTCTCCTTAGATAAACAACATGGAATGAAGGGTAAACAAATTACAGCAGGGCAATTGACAGGAATTGAGCAAGGCATAACAATGCAATTATTAGTCAGAAAGATCATATGAGATTCGATTGGGCAATACAACAAGATACATAGACCGCCATCCAACTGCATCTATGACTAGAAGTCCACCTTCAGTTTATCATCCGAACCCCCTCCAGTATTAAGTTGCAAGCAACAGACAACTGCTTTAAGCAAAGTGTGTAAGGTAAACAGTCCACATGTTCCATGAACAAGAGACTGTTGTTTTCTCCCTAGTGGCAACAACACATTCTCAACCGAAGAGATTTCTGTCACTTCCCTTGGAAACTAGAGGTATGAACCCACTATCAAGCATAAATACCCCCACTTGGAGTCACTAGAAACTACTTGGCCAAGATAGCTACTAACAATGGAGATCATGCAAGATCACAAACAACACAGACATGACAAAATCATAAATACAAAACCATTAATCAAACCAACATAATAATCTCAATATCCATCGGATCCCCGCAAACACAACATGCATGATTACAAATAGATTAGATCTTGATCATGAACGGAGCTCACAAGATCTATACATGAAAGCACAAAGGAGGATATACAACCATCTAGCTACTACATGGACCCATAGTCCAAGGTGGAACTACTCACGCATCATACCGGAGAGAAGGCCTCCGGGATGATCTCCCTTCCGGCAGGGTACCGGGAAGAACTTCAGATCCCCCCGATCTAGGGACGATGGTGGCGACGGCTACATATGGTTTCATGTATATTTGATCGGGGCTTCTTATAGGTGAAGGGGGAGGCCGAGGAGGCAGCGAGGGTAGGCAAACCCTAGCCAGGCGCGGGCTAGGGCCCACCTAGGGTGGGTCTGTCCCCCTGGCTGGCCCCTCTGGAGCCCCTCTGGACTTCTTATTCCCCACGGAAAGTAATTGAGTTTGTCGTTTGTCCCGTCCAATTCCGAGAATATTTCTTTACCAACTTTTCTGAAACCAAAAACAGCAAAAAAGGGCATCTGGCACTGTTGCAACTTGTTAATAGGTTAGTACCAGAAAACATGTAAAAAGCACCTCAAAGTGTAGACAAGTAAAGCAAAGTAGATACTAAACAATCATGGAGCATAAAAATTATAGATAAGTTTCTGACGTATCAACATCCCCAAGCTTAATTCCTGCTCGTCCTCGAGTAGGTAAGTGATAAGCAGAATAATTTTTGAGGTGAACATGCACCCTCATAATAAAGATACAACTATTTGCAAGCATTGAAAGCTAGGATCAAAGAACTCTAAACATGTGCATGAAGGATGGAGTTCTAACAGTAGGACACAGTAACTATGCATGCAACATGGCAAGCTACAAACAAAGATCATGAATAACATGCATTGAAAAACATTTGTTTGTTTCACATACAGAAAACATAGCATAGTGGCAATCAGCTTGTCCCTCATAGAGTAGAAATATAGATGCATAGGACACCTGCAAAGTTCACAAGGGTGTCTAGAAACAAGTAGCACAAGAACAAGTAAAATCACAATATGCATCAATTAATAAGCTTTGAAACACTGCACACAGAATGACAACTATGCTCTCATAATGGTCCCTAAAGGTAGAAGGTGGAGACTCAAATAACGGTGGAAGAAAGGCCTTTTTGTAAAAGAAGCAGGGATTACAAGTTTCAAAAAGAGCTTCCAAAAATTATGGTACTTGTTAGCTTTCAGCCCTCATTGCCCCTATCATAAGCATCTTGAAGTGGTTAAGGTTAAAGTGGCAAAGCTGGAGTATATGCTTGACGAAGTATAAGTTGGCAATCTCAAGTCCCTTGAATATGAGGGCCACACCTCATGGATACTCAAGTTTGGGCCCATGCAAGTTCTTGTTATTGTAAGTATTTGCATATCATTGAGAACCACCAACGGGGTACCCCATGCACATGGTACAGGAGCTTTCCCATAACCAAAATGACAAGTCAAGTAGACAATAGCATCTCAGCAATCTTTTTATTTACCATATGCATAGCTTTTTATTGAGGATGCTTCATAGATAGCTCACTATGGTGATGCTGCAAGTTTCCACCATGATTAGGCATGGCTTTGGCTAGCGGCCCAGGCATTTCTCTAACACAGAATACAAACCCCATGTACTTACAAGGTCCCTCTTCATTTCACACCGGTAACATCCATAGACAGAAGAGCATGATATCAACTAAGTACAAAAGTACAAGTGCAATGTTGAAAACGTTCCCCGTGACAGCACGGTTCTGCTAATTCCAACTTATAAGTGCAAGCATAGACAGCAAAGGTTTCACAATGGTTCAAGTTTATTAGGGGCAAATAATAAAGTATGCCATCAAGTTCATGAGGGCTTTAATCACTAAGTTTTCACATAACAAAACAGTTTTTAATTGGAAGATAGTTGAAAACAAGAATATACTTGGAATGGTGTAACACACCATGCATAGGAGTTTATAGTGGACACTTTGTAATAACTTGGTTTCTTGGGAGTTGGAAGCATGAGTAGAACTTACTCATACAAGTGGAGGCTAGCAAAAGACTGGGAGCAACCAACTAAGAGAGTATAATGGCCATAATCATGCAATGCAACAAAAATACTAATTAAAGCAAAGAGTGGTACTACAAGTCAAGGACTAAATGATCATAGAGGCTAATGGTGACTTGTCATAGTCATAACATGGTGTAATCATGTGCCAAGTCAACCCAAGAAAAGCATCAAAGGAGAATACCACAATACTATGCTTTCGCATGCTAAAACAACGCATAATTTCTTCAAGGCACACTAAGCAATCCCAATTGTTTGGAACAAGACATGCTACAGCAATAATCACTAAGCATAATGCTCAAACAACACCTAGCATGTCATGCTAAAGTGTAAGTCACAGTCAATGCAAGCTCCTCTTGCACTTTAAGCAAGAACTTACTACTCCTTTCCAACACCAAGCAAAATTATTTGCAAAACAACACAGCGAGAACAGGGGTCCAAACTTACTTTATTCAAGCAAACTAAACAACCTAAGCAACGCAAACGAAAACTAAGACGCTCCAAGAACAACACAACTATGGATGAAACAATAAAAATGAAGTGTCTAGACAGACTTGAGCTTTTTATTGATGAAGAAGGATGCCTTGGGCATCCCCAAGCTTTGACGCTTGTACCTCTTGGATATTTCTTGGGGTGACACCATGGTGGCATCCCCAAGCTTGAGCTTTTGTCCATTCTTCATCTCATTACATCATTCTCTCTTTACACCTGAAAATTTTCCTTCAAACAAAACTTCACACAATCTTCATTGGCAACATTAGCTTATTCAAAAGATATTAGACCACTGGCAAAGCTTTGGAACAGAAAGGATTTTCACTAAAAACACAATATACTATAGTAACTCCTTCAAAAATCTCACTTTACCTGAAGAGAACTCAAAAAGGAATCAATAAGAAGCAAATGCAAATAATGGCAGAAATCTGTCAAAACAGACCAGCAGGTAGAAACCGATTTTTTCGAACATCTTATGTTGATCAAATCAAAAACTATTGAACTAATGAAAGTGAGCTAACATACTATTGGATTTATTTGTAAATTTTGATCTCAATCCGATTTACAGAGACTCCTCACGAATTTTTTTTATGGAGGAAAGAAATCTGTTTTGGGACAGCAACTCCCCAAATCTTACTTCCCTCTCATTAGAGGTTATTCTTGGCACAAAAAGCAAACAAAAAGGATAAGTAGAGGTCATTACTGAGGTAATAACTTCCAATACTCAAGGAAACTCTTGGGTTATCTCCCAACAAGTACTTTTCTTTAATGCCTTTAAGTTAGGCACAAGAAGCAAGAAGAATCAAGTATTTTAAAATGATGGAGCATTAATATCCATACTTGCAAAGTCTTCAACTATGAAAGGTATCTCATCCAAATGGGTTTTGGAGGATCCCTTCTCATCTCTCTTTGGTCTACTACTTTCATCAAAAATATTTTCAGGAGCAATCCAATCAAAATTCTTTTCAAAGGCTTCATGCATTCCAACAAGCTTAAAGGGTATGGGTATCTTAAATTCTTCTTTAGGCTTAGTTTTATCAGAAGTACCCACAACATATACATATTTTCCTAGCATATTGAAATGCTCAAAGACCTTTTTGGCTTCCCTAGCAACATCATGGAATTCATTAAATAAAGTTTCAAGGATGAATTCCCTCTTTTCAGCATTCTTTTCTTCTTTTAGTTTTAGGAACAAGAATTGTGTGAAGGGGTTAAGGCTAACAAACCTAGCCTCCAACATATGAACTAAAGAAGCTAAAGCAATTTCATAATTAGGAGCAAGCTCTGCTATAGATTTATCCTCCATATCCTCATGCTTGCTAACATAATTAAAGAATTCTTCAATATTATCTTTCCCAATTATGGAGCCACTACCTATTGCAAGATATTTCTGGGTGAACTTGGGGAGAAACATGGTGAGCTAGAGCAGGGTGGCAACTAGAGAAGGAACTAATTTTTTTGTGTTTTTGAATATAGAAAGCAAACCAAACTAGACAATTTTTTTGGGATTTTTGGAAAGAGGCAAACAAAACCAAGCAAGAAAAACAAAGCAAACTAAAAATAAAGTAAAGAGAAAGAGTGAAGGACTCCCCTTGTGAAGACGTCATTGGCCTCCCCGGCAACGGCGCTAGAAAACTTGTTGATGGCGCCTAATTTGATGTAGGAGCGTTTCGTTGGAAACCCCAAGATCAAGGTGTGAAGCAGCCCAGCAGCAAGTCTTCCCTCAGTAGAGACTGAGGTTATCGAACTAGAAGGAGGAAGGAAACATCTCAAAGGTGTTGCAACCAACATGGAAACCTGCACAACACGAACTCAAGACTTTGTCCCAACGAATCAGTGAGGTTGTCAAGCTCACCGGTTTGCTGTAACAAAGGATTAAACGAATAGTGTGAAAGGTAATGGTTTGCAGCAAGTAAACAAGTAACAGTGGAGGATGTATTGATGGTAAAGATTGGACCAGGGTCCATAGTTCACTAGAGGTGCTCTCCTTAGATAAACAACATGGCATGAAGGGTAAACAAATTACATTAGGGCAATTGCCAGGAACTGAGCAAGGCATAACAATGCAATTACTAGTCAGAAAGATCCTATGAGATTCGATTGGTCAATACAACAAGATACATAGACCGCCATCCAACTGCATATATGACTAGAAGTCCACCTTGAGGTTATCATCCGAACCCCCTCCAGCATTAAGTTGCAAGCAACAGACAACTGTTTTAAGCAAAGTGTGTAAGGTAAACAGTCTACATGTTTCATGAACAAGAGAACATTGTTTTCTCCCTAGTGGCAATAGCACATTCTACAACCGAAGAGATTTCTGTCACCTCCCTTGGAAACTAGAGGCATGAACCCACTATCGAGCATAAATACCCCCTCTTGGATTCACTAGCAACTACTTGGACAAGATAGCTACTAACAACGGAGAGCATGCAAGATCACAAACAACACAGACATGATAGAATCATAAAGACAAAACCATTAATCAAACCAACATAATAATCTCAATATCCATTGGATCCTCACAAACACAACATGCATGATTACAAATAGATTAGATCTTGATCATGAATGGAGCTCACAAGATCTATACATGAAAGCACAAAGGAGGAGATACAACCATCTAGCTACTACATGGACCCATAGTCCAAGGTGGAACTACTCACGCATCATACCAGAGAGAAGGCCTCCGGGATGATCTCCCCTCCGGCAGGGTGCCGGGAAGAACTTCCTATGCCCCCAATCTACGGACGATGGTGGCGGCGGCTATAGACGGTTTCGTGGATATTTGATTGGGTCCTCAGGGTTTCTGCATTGGGGGCTTCTTATAGGCGAAGGGGGAGGCCGAGGAGGCGGCCAGGGTAGGCAAACCCTATCCAGGCACGGGCTAGGGACCACCCGCGCCTAGGGTGGGTATGGCCCCTCTGGCTGGCCCCTCTGGATCCCCTCTAGACTTCTTGTTCCCCACGGAAAGTAATTTACTTTGTCGTTTATCCCGTCCAATTCCGAGAATATTTATTTACTAACTTTTCTGAAACCAAAAATAGCAGAAACAGGCATCTGGCACTGTTGCAACTTGTTAATAGGTTAGTACCAGAAAACATGTAAAAAGCACCTCAAAGTGTAGACAAGTAAAGCAAAGTAGATACTAAACAAGCATGGAGCATAAAAAAATATAGATACGTTTCCGACGTATCAGTAGTGATGATAGGATGGAACGCGTCTGTGGTGGTCTGAGGGATTGCTTCTGAAAAATCTAGTCTTGATGCATGTCGAGTCTTGTGGGGAAAGTGCACCACCTCTTGAGAGGGTAAACCTAAGTACTTAGGCGTGTCCCCGATTATGGACAATTTTTGAGCATCAAGACAATGAAACAGAATCAAGAATCTCATCATTCTAATTTCTCTAAGTTAAAACTTGTTGGGTGAACAAGGGAAGCACCTGGACGGTATCCAGAGTGCCAAGTTTGTTATAGTGTTGTTCCAAAAGAGAAAAACTATTTTACAAAGGATAGGGAAAACTTACTTTATGCAAAGGCCAGCCAAAACTCCACTTAGCCATATATTCATGTAAATGTTAGATTCTCTATATCAATATGGTACCCTTGTGGCTGTAACTTATAATGATGCAGGATTACTTGTAATGACCCTTGTGGCTGTAACTTATAATGATGCAGGATTACTTGTTGTTAGTGAAGTTTGATGAGTAGGGATTATGAGTCTACAACCAACATGTTTGCCTATGGCACATTAAGATGAACGTCTCCATGCTTTATAGTTATATCTGCTTCTTTGTAATAATATAGCCATATGAGCTATGTAAGTTGTAATGAACTATTTTATTTCTGGATATGCGATGTAATATGACCTTTGTTTCTTTATATTACATCTTAACTGTGGGTGCTAACTATTTAATCTAGGGACTAACACTATAAACACAGGGACTTGTACCTTACTGGGTTCGATCCTCTACAGTATCTCAAATTTTTATCTATAAGTGCATGATACATGCTTGGTTAGGGTGTGGGTTGAGGGTTTAGGGTTTTAGTATTTATGGGTTTAGGGCTTAAGTTTTAGGGGTTGTTTAGGGTTGAGGATTTAGGGAATTTTCAATAATGTTCAAACTTTATGCCTATATTCGTTGAATAGAATGGTGTTACCCAAATTAATAAAAGTATCTGAAAATTTGATCTATAGGTGTGCATGTGAGCTACTTGGTCAAGGTTTAGGAGTTTAGTGTTTAGGGTTTTAGGGTTAATGGTTTAATGTTACGAGTTTTAGGGTTTAGGGGTTTAGTGTTATGTGTTTTAGGGTTTAGGTTTTAGGTATTTAGGGGTTTAGGGTTTTAGGAATTTTCCATAAAGTTTGAACTTTATGCTAATATTCATGGAATAGAATGACTTAACAACAATTTAATAATGAAAGCGTCACAAATTTTGATCTATAAGTGCATGATACCTGCTTGGTTAGGGTTTATGTGTCGAGGGTTTAGGGTTTTAGTATTGAGGGCTTTAGGGTTTTGGTTTTTTTAGTGGTAGTTTAGGGTTTAGGAATTTTTCAATATTTTCCGAAATTAGGGTTAGAGGTTGAGGGTTTATTGTATTTAGGGGTATAAGGCTTAATGTTTAGTCTTTAGGGGGTGAGGGTTTAGGAAATTTTCAATAATATTCGAGCCATACGCCTATATTCGTGAATTAGAATGGCGTTAGCGCAATTTAATGAAAGTATCTCAAATTTTGATCTATAAGTGCATGTAACCTGCTTGGTCAGGGTTTATGGTTATTGGGTTTAAGGTTTAGGTTTTAAGGCATTTTCAATAATGTTCAAGCTTTATGCTTAGATTCGTGGAATGGAATGGTGTTAGTGCAATTTAATGAAAGTATATCTCAAATGTTGATCTATAAGTGGATGATACCTTTTTGGTTAGGGTTGTTGTTGTCTACGCACTTCTATTCTTGTAGACAGTGTTGGGCCTCCAAGTGCAGAGGTTTGTAGAACAGCAGCAAATTTCCCTTAAGTGGATTACCCAAAGTTTATGGAACTCAGGGAGGAAGTGGTCAAAGGTATCCCTCTCAAGCAACCCTGCAATCAAGATACAAGAAGTCTCTTGTGTCCCCAACACACCCAATACACTTGTCAGGTGTATAGGTGCACTAGTTTGGCAAAGAGATAGTAAATTACAAGTAGTCTGGATGATTATAAGACAACGGTGCCAGAAAAGATCTTGACGGGGAGGAAGAGACTAAAGGAAATCTGAAATAAATATGGAAGCAAGCAAACATGTAGCATTACTAGTTGTAAACGACATTTCAATGCTTAGAAACAAGGCCTAGGGATCATACTTTCACTAGTGGACACTCATATAAATATCTTCTCTTCATTATTCTACTCTGAACTACTCTTGGTTGGACAACTCTAATCCACGGTAGGGCTACAAAAGCACTCCTTAAAGTTCGCATTCCCCATCTAGATAACCCCACACTGTCACCTTGAGCACTAGATGGTTCCAACAAACACCACAATTTCATAGATACATCCAACTCAAAATATAACTCATGATAAGTATTTATGTAATCTTTAGCCTAAGTGCCACACGGTGTGCACACTATCACCTTCACACACGTGGGGATAACCGGAGATTAAAATTAAACCACTTGAGTAGCAGAGTAGATCTACTTTATTACAAAGCTCATGATCACAATAAGATCATGCATAGAGAGATGAACACATAGCTATCGGTAGATCCCTTAGCCGTGAGGAAGAAGTACTCCCTCCTCATCATGGGAATCAACAACTACGATGGAGATGTTGGTGGAGATCGATGGAGATGGCTCTGGGGCAATTCCCTGTACCGGCAGGGTGCCGGAACAGAGACTTCTGTCCCCCGAATCTCCTCTTCGATGGCGGCGGCGCTGTGGAACTATTTATGGAGATATTCCCATGTTGGGTTTAAGTCTCGGGGATACGTATATATAGGCGAAAGGTCAAGGTAGGTGGAGCCTCGAGGGGACCACACCAGGGGTTGGCGCGGCCAAGGGGACCCACGCCACCCTAGGTGTGGCCGCCTCGTTGCGCCTCCTCATCTCTCCTCCAGACTCCGTGTCTGCTCCGGTAAAATATTAACTTTGGATTATATCCCGTCCAATTTTGAGAATATTTCTTTTCTGGCTTTTCTCCAAAAACAGCAGATGATGGGATATGCCGAGTGGGGTATACCTAGTAGGACGTTCCCTAATGGATCATACTCCCAACAAGTGGGCCTGCAGGACGACGAGACTGGACCGCGACCCAAGAGGAAGCCCGGCGACTGGAAGCTGAAGGCCCAGAAGCATAGCTAGGCCCAGTCGGGTTAGGTCAAAACTCTCCGGCTACACCCACCCGAAGTCCAACGGCTAGGCGGAACACGCCAACCAGAGCATCATCCACGGCCTCAAGCCGCGACTGCAAGTTCCCCTCGAGCGAACTCCGGGGTGCTGGGTCGAGGAGCTCCCCTTCGTCATTTGGGGCATACGCACCTCCTTCAATCGATCGGCCAGGTTCATGCCCTTCTTCATGGTGTACGGCGCTGAAGCCGTCATGCCGACTGACCTCGAGCACGACTCGCCACGAGTCATCAACTACACGGAGGCCGACAACGAGCTCGCATGTCAAGATGGAGTCGACCAGCTCGACGAAGCACGTGACCTAGCTTGCTCCCGCACCGCCATCTACCAGCAGGGGCTCCCCGCTACCACAGCCGCCGAGTCCGGACTCACACCTTCTTGGAAGGCGACCTGGTCCTGCAACTGATCCAGGACAAGAAGGGCATGCAAAAGCTCTCTCCCCCATGGGAGGGACCATTCGCCGTAGGGCGAGTCCTCGGCAACAACGCCTACTACCTCATGGATGTCCGAGGCGACGGGCAACTCGACATCAGGCGGTCGTGGAATAAACCTCCTAAGTTCTACACCTAGAAATCCGACCTGTACTCCCCCTGACATGCAATAAAGATGTTCGATTCGCACAAATTGTGTCTACTCTCCAACCCTTTTGCCATTCACACTCGTAAAAATAGCATTACGCTAATCACGGAAGTCAACCCTTGGTCGGGCGACTGGCATGGCTAAGTAGTGCGGCGCAAGGGCATTGACAAAGTTCGGGCTTTGCATCGTCCACAAAAACGCCAACCCGGAGCCCCCATCGGAGTCGCCTCGCTTGACTGGTCTACTGGGCCAAGACAACCGCACTCACTTCCCACAGCGACCCAGTCCTCTACATCCTCGGCATAGCAACTCAAACGGTCAAGTACCATGCTCGGGGACTGACTCCAGTCCAAACCTATGTGGCTCGTGAAAACAAGTATGAGAGCGCACCCTGAACTCACCATACGACTGGCTCCTCGAGTCAGGCGGAGCGACGCGCCAACCACAACGCGCTCTGTCATCACCTACCCAGGGCATGCGACTAGAATGTCTAAGTACCATGCTCGGGGACTCGTCCAACCGACCCCGTTCGTGTTCGGGAAAACGGCTAAGCACAGAGCACCCCTCGGGGTCGCCAAGCGACTGGCTTCCCAAGCCACGGTGAGTCGATCACAACTAACCAACAGTACATAAACAAACGAACACAGAAAGACACGAGGTTAACCCCATTAAAGGGCGGACGCGCTCGGGGACTCGCACAACAAACATACCAAACTCTAATCAAAAGCTGACTCAAGCATACTTGCATTCCTTACGGGAACAAAATATTGTTCGCTTACAAGGGCAGACATACATTTATTTAAATTAACGTTTGCCGGCAAAGCTATCTACTCTACAGGCTTTGATACGCCCAATTTGCATCACCATTCTATATCATAATTTACCTCTATTCATTGATATATGTCTTAATATGACGTATTACTTATGTATTTTCATCTGTTTGTGCATGTTGGATGATTCTTGGAGGATGAACTGCCGGAGTCTGGATTTTGATGGAAAAGAAGGCGTTTTGATGCAATTTCGCGAAGATCAGAAAATACCAAAAAAATATGGGAAAATAATATTTTCCCAGAAGATAGAGGAAGCCAGAAGGAGGGGCGAAGAGGGGCCGCAGGGGGCCCACACCCCCTAGGCGTGGGTCCCCCCTAGGCCACGCCTAGGGCAGGTGTGGCCCACCTTCCCGGCTCCCGACTCCACCCTTTCGCCTATAACTTCCCTACGGAACCCTAACATCAGGGGAGCAACCACAGATAGATTTCCGCTGCCTCTGCAGGGCGAAAAACACCGAGAGAGAAAGATCTCTCCGGCAGACAGATTTCTGCCGGGGGAATTCCTTCCTGGAGAGGGGAGACCGTCGCCATCAACACCATCATCAAGCTAGGCTTCATCGGGATCATCATCATCCACACCATCATGTCCACCAGCACCATCGTCACCACTCCATCGCGCTGTAACAATTGTGTTGGATATTTCTTTAGATTAATAGGGGAAACCTTCCTGGTGTTAATTACTATTGCAGTTGATGCTTGTGAGTGGAACCATTGGGTTATTGTTTATGTTCAGATTGTTATCCATTACCATATCATTTTTGATCTTGATCCATATGATGTCTTGTGAGTAGTTCGTTGTGTTCTTGAGGACATGGGAGAAGTCATGTTGTTAGTAGTGGATTTGTGTTGAGTTATTATTCAATGGTTTAGTATTTAAGTTGTGGTGCTATTCTTCTAGTGGTGTCATGTGAACGTCGACTACATGATACTTCACCATTTATGGGCTTAGGGGAATGCATTGTGTATTTGGCTACTAATTGTGGGGTTGCCGGAGTGATAGAAACCTGAACCCCCGTTAGGACACCTTTGCACAAGGGAGCGTAGGATCTCAGAGTTTAAGGCTGTGGTTAGATTTATATCTTAATTACTTTCATGTAGTTACGGATGTTTGTAGGGGGTTTAATCACAAGTATGTATTAGTCCAAGTAAGGTCGGTATGTTAGCACAGGTTCACCCACACAACACTTACAACACCAGAGAAGAGTACTCAGCTATTTGAAGCGAAAGCACTTGACAGAATTCCCATGTGTCCTCGAGAACGTTTGGTCCTTATAAGTATTTTCACCGGCTTGTCCTTTGCTAAGAAATGATTAGGCCACTTGCTCCGTTTGTTTGTTGTCTTTATTACTTGCTCTTTGTTTTGTTGCCTTATCCGAAAATCACTAAAAATCCGTTTGATAAGTATTCACAGGGATTTCCTGCTCCATACCACTGTTTAGAACCTTCTGCTCCTCGTTGGAATCGACACTCCTATTTATCGAAAGTACTGAGATACACCCCCTATACTTGTGGGTCATCAAGACTATTTTCTGGCGCGTTGCCGTGGAGTGACGTGCTATTGAAGAGTGGAACTGGTAAAGGAAGCTTCTACTATGAGTAATGTTTTCGTTTCTTTGTATCAAATATGGATAACCCACTTGGTTTTATGTTTGGGAGAAATACTACCGCTGAAAGGGTATTAGAGGAACCACCACCTATTGAGATAGATCCTTTTAAGATACCTACAAGTATTGTTGATCGTGTTATGGATAATTATTATTTAGGAGATGGAACTGTCCATCCCGGTGATCATTTGCTTTTTATCCATGAATTATGTGGGTTGTTTAAGCGTGCAGGTATCACAACTGAACAGGTGAAGAATAAGTTACTCTCCATATCCTTGAAAGGGAGAGATGAAGAAGGGTATAAGTTACTGAAGAATGGACAATCCATGGAATGGGAGGAGATGGCATCTCTCTTTTATTCTAAATTTTATCCTCCCAGTGAGATTCATAAGGATAGAAATCTGATATATAACTTTTGGCCTCATGATGGAGAGAGTACGGCTCAAGCTTGGGGGAGATTGAAGTTACTAATGCTTAAATGTCCTATTCATGAACTCCCTAACAATATTATTATCAATACCTTTTATGCTAGGCTTTCGCTTCATGATAAAGATTTAATAGATGCTTCTTCTGCTGGATCATTCACACATATGAAGGAAGAAGCTAAATGGGATATCTTAGACCATATTTAAGATAACACTGAAGCTTGGGAGAATGGCAAAGGAAGAAAGTCAGGTATAAACTATGATTATGAATGCATTAAATCCTTTATGGGAACTGATGGCTTCCATGATATTAGTAATGAGTTTGGTCTAGACTCTCAATTTCTTGTAAAATGCTTTGAGGCTTTTGCCTCTTATATAGAAATTCCTAAAAAGGAGTGGGACAGGTACCATGATGCTTTTAAAGACATTGTTACTCATGTTCCTGCTAGTATAGAAGTTTGTACTATTGATCCTATTTTGCATGAGCCTTATGTTGAGAAAGTCCCTTTTCCTGCTAAGTTAAAGGAACATTCTATCATAGCTAATGTGGTTAGAAAAAGTGCAAAGAAAACTGTGGAGCCCGATGAGCAAATTAATATTGAGCCTGTGGTAGCTATTGTGAAAGATCTTGTCACTAGAAATATAGAGGATGAGCATATTGTCTTTTGTGAAGACGCTACTAATATTGTTTCTCATCCTAAAAAAGCTAGAAAAGCTAGTGTTCGTATGCTTTATGTTAGAACTGGTAATCATAGCTATTATGGTTTATGTGATATTGGTGCTAGTTCTAGTGCTATTCCTTATGAGCTTTACAGGGAAATTATGCATGAGATTGGTCCTTGTAAGCTTAAGTACATTGATGCGGTTATTCACCTTGCTAATAGAGAGACAGTCTGTCCCATTGGCATCATAAGAGATGTGGAGGTTCTTTGTGGTCAGATTAAATATCCTGCTGATTTTCTAGTACTTGGTAAAGAAGCTAGTAAAACCTATCCTATTATCTTTGGTAGACCCTTATTGAATACTTGTGGGGCTATCATAGATTGTAGGAAGTAAAAAGTTTTGACTAAGTTTGATGGAGAGTCTTATGAGTTAATTTTTCCAAATTTGCTAAAACTCCTTATGAAAATGAACTGTCTAATGAGGATTTCAGGGTTGAACAACTTTCTGCTATTTCTCTGGCTCCTAACAATGCCTTGCAACAGTTTATGGAAGATCATGAGAGCGATGTCTTTATGAAGGAAAGAAATGAGATTGACGAGGTTTTTCTTCGTCAACCTGAGTTACTTAACCATAAACTACTTGTGGAAGATTTGGGAACCACATTACCACCTAAAGGGGACCCTGTTTTCGAATTAAAGCCTTTACCTGATGCTTAAATATGCCTATCTTGATGACAAGAAGGCATATCCTGTTATTATTAGTTCTATACTTTCAGGAAAGGAATAAGAAAGGTTACTGGAGATACTGAAGAAACACCGAGGAGCTATGGGGTATACTCTTGATGATTTAAAAGGAATTTCTCCTACTATATGTCAGCATGCTATTAATATTGAACCCGATGTAAAGCCAGTTGTTGAGCACCAACGTCATCTAAATCCTAAGATGAAGGATGTGGTAAGAAATGAGGTATTAAAACTCCTTGATGCTGGTATTATTTAACCTATTGCTGATAGTCAATGGGTTAGCCCTGTTCATTGTGTTCCCAAGAAAGGGGGAATAACTGTTGTGCCTAATGAAGATAATGATCTTATACCCCAAAGAGTAGTGGTTGGGTATAGAATGTGCATTGATTTTAGAAAGATTAATAAAGTTACTGAGAAAGATCATTATCCTTTGCCCTTTATTGATCAAAAGCTTGAAAGGTTGTCCAAAAAGACTCACTTTTGTTTTCTTGATGGTTATTCTAGGTTTTCTCAAATTGCTGTGAAAGCACAAGACCAAGAGAAAACTACTTTCACTTGACCTTATGGTACTTATGCTTATAGGAGTATGCCTTTTGGTTTATGTAATGCTCCTGCTACCTTTTAGAGATGTATGTCTGCTATCTTTCATGGTTTTTGTGAAGAAATTGTGGAGGTTTTCATGGACGATTTATCCGTCTATGGAACTTCTTTTGATAACTTTTTGCACAATCTTGATAAAGTTTTGCAGAGATGTGAAGAAACCAACCTTGTTCTTAATTGGGAGAAATGCCATTTCATGGTTAATGAAGGGATTGTTCTTGGACACAAAATTTCTAAAAGAGGCATTGAAGTTGACAAAGCCAAAATTGAAGCAATTGAGAAGATGCCCTGCCCTAGGGATATAAAAGGTTGTAACATCCCAAAAATCATGATTTCAAAGTTTGCATATCATCCATGCATTCATAATCATTTTAGGATCATTTTCAAAGTTATTTCAAAAACAGAAGCATTTGAATGTCTCTTGTTTTATGTAAGTACGGTATTAGCCTTATTGCTACCCTTGAGAATTAAAAACACTTGTTTTGATCAGTAGGGGTTTGATCCTAAGTTTGAGTGATAATTTTCAAAAATTTGGACAAGTTTCAAAACAAGGTATGAATTTTAAAATCATTCTTATGCCTTTATTAAACAAATGGTAAAGGAACTGTTTTTATTTAAATTCCATTGGGCTAAGGTATTTTGAGTGAACAACTTTGTTCTGCAGCCAATAAGGTACAAATTCTGATTTACAAAAATTCGGAACAGGTTTGAATTCAAACCCATTTGAAAACCCTTTGAATTTGATTCCAGAAAATCAAATCAGAAAAAGAAAAAGACAAAAGAATAGGAAAAGGGCCGGTGCCACTCTTCCAGCCCAACAGCAGATGCAGCCCGCGAAGCCCACCCGGCCATTTCCCCTTTCCCCCTCTCTCTTACGCGTGCAGCTCTAACCACGGTCGCTGACGCGCTGACCCCACACGCCAAGTCATCATCTTCCCCGAAATCACGCACCCGCGACCAGCTCCGGCCGTTTCCTCCCCCGTCACTGTCGTTGAATGCGTGAGTTATTGTCATTGATTCGCCGAGTAACTCCTCTCCCAGCTCCGGCTACTTAAACCCCACAGTCCCTGCTCCATTTCCCCCAACCAATTCCCTCTGAACGCCGCTAGGCTGCTCGCTTTTCTCTCCACAACGCCGCTGTCCCGACGAACTCCGGCGACCGATTGTGGTAAGCCTCGTGCGTGCCTCACTCTCTGATTCATGCAAGCTTGTCCGCTATAACCTTGCACATCTCCTGATGTTCGCCGTTTGCTTTATCTCGCACCAGAGCGTCGCCTTCGACGACGACCATGAGCATCCGACGACAGGCTTCACTCCAACGAGGAATCCCCACCGTGTCCGTGCGCCCCGACCTTGTCCAGCTGCACGTTGAGCTTCGCCGTGTCTCCACGACCTCAGTAAGCACTAGGCCCCTTGCCCTGTCCCTCTGGTCTCGCCGGAACATCACCGTGAGAGCGATCGCCTTGGTAGCCATTTGTGCATGCTTGTTGGTCGAACAACGTGGTCCGCTGGATCTGGATCAGCGGATGCGATAGATCAACCAGCGAAGGGTATGCAGATCTGGGCCGTGCTTAGTTAGTTAGATCCAACGGCCATGGCGTGATCGGTCGCGAACGGTACCAGCGAATCAGAAAGCACCGCGTGGCTAGAGTTTAAATTTAAAATCTGGAAATAGATCTATTAGTTGTTCAAACTTGCAAAATTCATAACTTTTGATCCACACGTTCAAATTTTGCAAATTTTATATCATTGGAATCAGGAGAAAGAATTCTATCAAATTATGCACTTTTTTTAATAAATTGCATCTGTAAAATGGGTTGTTTTTGCATAGACATTTCTAAGCTTATTTTGTATATAAAAATTGTATGGAAAATGTTCTAGGGGACAAATTAATTTTATTTAGTGTATAATTGTTTTGTTTATGATTCAGTACTGTTTCACTTGGGTCGTTGATCTAGAAAAATCATCACATGGCATTTTCATGCATACATATATTTTTGCTTGTATATTTTTGATATGTGAATTTGGTGCTATCATTTTATGTGTCGATTTTGGTGCTAATAGTGATTGTGGTTGTGAAGATTGTTGCTACTCCCCCAACTACCAAGGCAAGTGGTGCTTCATATTTTTTCCCAATATTTTGACTATGCATTAGAGATATTTTGTATAGGGCTTGCATGAATATTTTGCTAAGTATCTATATGCTATGCTTGGGAAATCCTAGTAGTTGTAGAATTGTTAGAATTTTCTCTAAGTTAAGATACTTGCTATTTGCCATGCTTAGCCTAGCTAGTAGTAACCAAGGGTGTAATATATATACATGCTATGGAAAATATTTCTAAGTCTTTGACTTATGGTTTTGCTTAATAAAACAACTAAGTGAATGAAACACCTGGGTGGAATGGTGTGACACCCCGGTTCTGAAAAGACCGTGGCCTCTATGTGACATGCCAATCCCTGGATAGGTTCATTGGCCCACAATAGAGTAAGATAGATAACATAGCAAAATATCCGTGTATCATGAATAATGGAGATCCAGAGTACCATTATTACAATAAAAGCTTAGCACAAAGCTAGCTCAAATTATTCAGGTAGCAACATAAACAAGTATATCCTCCATTCTTCAAATTGCCCACAAGTGAACAAGTGCCGAGTGGAGTACCGTGGCCTATATCGATTACTCAGAATCGGAATAACCTGCAACATGAAACGTAGCAGCCCCGAAGGGTCAATACATGGAATGTATGGCAAGTAGAGCTAGTAAAGGAGACAATAGTACTAACATCTACATGCATATTTGGCAAGTGGAGTTGTGTCTGGCTTGCATTTGCAAATACTTTTGTCCTACTTTCATAACCAGTTTTTGGTTTTCTTTGAAAAGATCCCAATTAAGTTAACCCAACAATGTTAAAACAGTTATGAAATTAGAATGAGTGAGAAACATGTCATGGAATCAATATCAAGCAACTCAGTTGTCCATAACCGGGGACACGGCTAATCGATTAGATTATACACTCTGCAGAGGTTAGTACACTTTACCCATGTGACTTGGCCAGCCCAGCTCGTACCATCACTCTCATTTTGAGTGATGATAGGGAGAAGTCCAAGTTGAGACTGTTCGGGAAGTAGCTCCTCAATCCCGACGCGCACCGGTCCAACCTACCAAAATTTTACATCTCTGGATACGCGGGTTCGAGTTACCACAACCTACTAAGTCCAACCAACCGCCCATTCCATTATTGGCACATGGTTGTACACATAAGCTACACAATAAAGAAGCCAATCATTCTCTCTTGATACCTGGGTGCCTTTCCGCAATGAAACCACCAAAAATTATCAATACCATCACACCCAGGGGGTTCATTGATTAAGTTGTTTTTAGTTTTCACAAACCAATACTTTGAGAAAACAAGTATCAATGATGTAACCCAGCCCTCGTTTAACATAGCATGGCTAAGCACACCTACCAACGGTGGTTCATCTACAAGGAAAGCCCTACCACATAATAGGTCATAGCATAGCGATAGTATCATCCTACACATGCAACTACAAAATACACGACAATGCATTGAAAATAGTAGGACGATATCATGAACAAAGTAGCATCTACTTGCCTTGGTTGTAGCGGTCGGAAGAACAATCCACACACGAGCAAGCATTGCACTCGTCACAATCTACACGATACAATTGCATTCATAAACAAACAATCCACAACATATGCAACAAATATGATGCATGAATGTAAGAGCGACAAGTAAATCGGTGCTACAGCTGCACCACAACACCCTATACCATAATACTACCGATTGCATGCATGGAAAATAGTTTTAGCGCTAGAAAAAACTATTAAGCAAAAATAGTGCTCAAAACTAGAGCTAAACTCAAATAATTCACTATCGGTAGTATACTGTTTGTAAAATCTTGGGAAAATTCTACCACATAGGCATCGCTGATTAGAAACAGTACCAACTGGAATTACTCAAAAAGGAATTATAAAACTCTCGGAGTAATTAAAACACTGCAGAAAGCCAATAGACAGTTTCTGCAGAAGTTTTTACTGTAAGCCTATCTTTTTAATTCACGATAAGATTCCCCTCGTTCCAACGAATACAGGGACATATCACACGTGACTTTTGGAGCTACGGATCTTTTTCTACGAATTTATTACTCCAAAAAGGCCACTAACTAGTTTGATTAAACTGTACTAAACCTTGCTGCAAAAGTCTGAACCAAAGGTACAGCGAGATGCTGCACGACTCCCTGAATCTGCACATATTTTATTTGCAATTTTTGGCCAAGCGGTTTAATTTCTATGCAATTTACAAGATTCTACCAAAATCTGCCAACTAAAAGGATTAACGAAATTAACCAGTCAATTGTGTCTGTTGACTGGTCAAAGTGTCTGCTGACTGGACGCTGACTGGGCGTCTGACTAGTCAACGCCTGAGTCTGACCGGTCAACTAACAATCTGAGCCGCTGATCTGAGATCTGACGGTGGCTGCTGTCTTACCGGAAACAAGCGTCGAAACGGACTCCGGACGGTGCGGCGAGTTCCGGACGGCGGTGACGATTGGTTCCGGCGTCGGGGTTCTTCCTGCACGGACGGAGACGGTCAACGAACGGGTCGAGAAAACAATTGCGCGCGCAAGGCGGTAAATGCGCGCGTACGTGCGGGTGTGTGTGCGTGCATGCACGCGATATCGCATGCGGTAACGCACGAGCGCACACGACAGCGCAGCGCGGAAGACGGCTCGGTTGGCGAGGCGCGGAGGCGCGCGGTGCAGCGGCGGCGTCGGCGGCTGGCGGGCGCGGTGGCCGAGGCGGGGCGGCGTGCAGCGAGTCGCGGGGCAGCAGCGGCGGAAGGGCGGCGAGTCGACGGCGCGGTGGCTGGCGGCGATGGCGGCGGCTGCCGCGGGTGCTCTGAGTGGCGGCGGTGCGCGGCTGGCGGCGGCGATGGCGGGATGCTGTATGGCGGCGTTGGCGGGATCTGCGGCGGGCAGCGATGGCGAAGGAGGAGGCGGCGATGGCCTTACTGGCCAGCGGGATGCGGCGAACTGGGCGGTGGCGGCCAGGTTGCGCTTGACGCGCCGAAGCGGCGGCAGCGGCGAATCGGCGAGCGGCGCACGGGTGGGTGGGCAGAGGCGGCGGGGTCGGGCACGGGTTACGAGGCAGGCGGAGTCCCCTTTAAGTGGCCCCTCTTGCGCGAGTTCTAAACTGAATCGGTCCGGAGTTGGACTAGAACTCGGAAATCGGTCCAGATTTTCGGACCGTTTTCCGGCGGTTTACTAAAACGGCCGAAGCTTTTCCGTACGAGCTCCGATTTGAGCGATTCTTGTGCCTACGGGTTCGTATCGTCGAGGGGAACAATCTAGCGTCAAGGTTTGAGCGAAACCTCGAATCTACAGGGGTGGTCCACGCTAGTCCTACTAAAGCTTCCCGAAGGAACCTCGTAGCAAAATAAAATAGGGTTTTGAAGATAGTGTTTCGCCGAACCTTTCTACTCGACGGTTTTGCATGGAAAGATATGATGCAATGATATGAATGATATGCAAGACCAAATCTAAAATTTGGGATGTGACAAGACTAACCCCCTTAAGATGAATCTCGTCCTCGAGATTCGGCGCGGCTAGCAAATAGGTGTGGATAGTCCTCACGGATGTCATCCTCACGCTCCCAAGTGGCTTCCTCTTCGGTGTGGTGGCTCCACTGTACCTTGCAAAATTTGATTGTCTTGGTACGGGTAGTCCTCTCTGCTGTCTCCAGAATCTTGACCGGTTTCTCCTCATAGGTCAAGTCATTCTCAAGCTGAACCTCCTCTAGCGGTACCGTGTCTCTCAATGGTGTATCCACCATCTCCGGATGGCATTTCTTCAGCTGGGACACGTGGAACACGTTGTGAACAGCGGACAGAGCTTCTGGCAACTCCAACTGATAAGCAACTTCTCCTTTGCGTTCTAAGACCCGATACGGTCCAATAAATCGAGGTGCCAGCTTACCCTTAATACCAAACCTCTTGATTCCATGAAGTGGCGATACTCTGAGGTATGCTCTATCACCTATCTCATACACCACTTCCTTGCGCTTGGCGTCAGAGTAGCTCTTCTGCCTTGATTGTGCTACCTTCAGCCTGTCCCTAATCAAGGCGACCTTCTCCTCAGCGTCCTTGATCAAATCAGGTCCAAATAACTGACGTTCTCCTACTCCATCCCATAGCAATGGTGTACGGCATCGTTTCCCATACAGCACATCGAACGGCGATGTATTGATGCTGGTTTGATAGCTGTTGTTATAGGAAAACTCAGCATACGACAAATTCTCATCCCAACTAGAGCCATGAGCCAAGGCGCAAGCTCTCAGCATGTCCTCCAAAATCTGATTCACCCTCTCGGTCTGTCCATCAGTCTGTGGGTGAAACGCTATGCTAAACTCCAATCTAGTACCAAGTGACTCGTGTAGCTGGCGCCAGAAGTGTGAGGTAAATTGGGTGCCTCTATCGGATACGATACTCTTGGGAACTCCGTGTAGGCACACAATCTTGTCCATGTAAATCTTGGCCAACTTTGCACTCGTATAAGTCGTCTTCACCGGTATAAAGTGGGCTACCTTGGTCAAATGGTCGACCACTACCCAAATAGAGTCATATCCTGACCTGGTCCTGGGCAATCCTGTGATAAAGTCCATTCCCACTCTATCCCACTTCCAATCCGGCACGGGCAATGGTTGTAGTAGTCCTGCTGGCTTCTGGTGTTCTGCCTTCACTCGGCTACATACATCACACAGGGCAATATGCTTGGCGATATCTCCCTTCATGGTGTTCCACCAAAATCTGCTCTTCAAATCCATATACATCTTTGTGTTGCCCGGATGTATGGAGTATGGCGAGTTATGAGCCTCTTGCAGAATCAACTCCCTTATCTCCGGATTACAGGCACACACAAACGATCTCCGTACCACAAGGTACCATGCTCATCCTCGCGAATATCCTTTTCCCGATTCTCCTTCATCTTTTCCTTTATCTCATCTATTTCCTTATCTCCTATCTGGGACTTTATGATCCTGTCCTGTAGCGTTGGTTGGACTTCCATTGTTGCCAGGTATCCTTCAGATACTATCTCCAATCTGAGATCCTTGAATTGCTTGCACAAATCCTCAGGCAATTCACCAATTGTCAATCCATTGGCATAAACCTTCCGGCTCAGAGCATCTGCTACTACATTGGCCTTTCCTGGGTGGTATTGTAGATTCATATCGTAGTCCTTGATAAGTTCCAACCATCTCCTTTGTCTCATATTAAATTCCTTCTGCGTGAATATGTACTTCAGGCTCTTGTGGTCGGTGTACACATCGCGGTGCTTTCCCATTAAGTAATGCCTCCATACCTTGAGCGCATGAACCACTGACGCTAACTCCAAGTCGTGTGTGGGGTAATTCCGCTCATGGTGCTTGAGTTGTCGCGAGGCATACGACACTACTCTCCCATCTTGCATCAGCACACTCCCAAGTCCCTGTCGAGAAGCGTTGCAGTACACTTGGAAATCCTTATGAAGATCTGGTAAACACAGAACAGGCGCAGTCACTAGTCGACGCTTCAGTTCCTGAAAGCTGGCTTCACATACATCTGACCATTCAAACTTCCTCTCCTTCTTCAGAAGTTCAGTCATCGGCTTAGCAATCTTGGAAAAGTTTTCAATGAACCTCCTGTAATATCCAGCAAGTCCCAAAAAGCTTTGAATCTCACCCGCATTCTTGGGTGCTTCCCACTCAGTTACTGCAGTCACTTTGCTTGGATCAACAGCGACTCCTTCTCCTGACACTACGTGTCCAAGAAACCCAACGGTGTTAAGCCAGAATTCACACTTGCTGAATTTGGCATACAGCTGGTGTTCTCTCAGTTTCTCCATAATCAGTCACAGATGTTTCTCATGCTCAGCATCATCCGTGGAATATATCAGTATGTCATCAATAAACACCACCACGAACTTGTCCAAGTACTCCATAAATACCTTGTTCATCATGGTCATGAAATATGCCGGGGCATTCGTTAGTCCAAAAGACATAACTGTATACTCATATAAACCATACCTAGTGGTGAAGGCGGTTTTTGGTACATCCTCCTTCCGGATCTTCAATTGAAAGTAGCCAGATCGCAGATCGATTTTGCTGAACACCTTTGCACCCTCCAGTTGATCAAACAAATCATTTATGTTCGGCAGAGGGTACTTGTTCTTGATGGTTACTTCATTCAGCGAGCGATAGTCCACCACTAATCTCTTGGTGCTGTCTTTCTTCTCCACAAACAGAACAGGCGCACTCCATGACGACGCACTAGGCTGAATGAATCCCTTTTCCAGCTGCTCCTTCAACTGTTTCTTCAATTCTTTCAGCTCATCCACATCCATCTTATATGGTTTCTTTGCTATTGGTCCTGTTCCCGGCATCAGGTCGATAAGAAACTCTACTTCTCTGTCAGGCGGCATTCCTGGCAGTTCTTCCGGAAACACATCGGGGTAATCCCTAATCACTGGCACAGTATCCATGCTAACCCCCTTAAGAGAATTCAGCTTACACCTTCCTGGTCGTGCAGCTGACTTGAACCTAATCCTCTTACCATCCGGGGTTTTGAGTGAAACAGCTCGCTGTGCACAATCTATGTGTCCCCCATGCATAGACATCCAATCCATACCCAGAATAACGTCTAATCCCTGTGAATCCAACACTACCAAATGTGCAATGAAGTTGTGTGTTCCAATCCTCACAGTTAAATTGCGGCATCTCGCACTAGCTATCATATCTCCTCTAGGTGAAGTCACTCTAAAAGACCTCTTCATAGACTCAGTAGGTAACTTATACTTATCCACAAATGACCTTGATATGAATGAATGCGATGCACCAGTATCGAAAAGTATAAGTGCAGGGTAAGTGTTGATTGGAAACTTACCAATCACAAGGTCAGGCTCATCTGGAATCTCCTCCACATTCATGTGGTTCACTGTGGCCTTCTCGTTGTTGGTTGGCTTCAGTCCTTTCCTCTCTGGACAGTTGTCAGCATAGTGTCCCTTCTGTTTACACTTGAAGCATGTCACCTCACTCAGATCCTTCTTCACAAAGCTGCGATCACGGTTGCGGTCATGTCCACCGTGTCCTCCAGAGTGGTGAGAGTGTCCTCCCTTGTGGCTGTGGTGGCTGTTCCTATGGTTGTCATGACGATGCCATCGCCTCCATGGTGGTGGCGGTCATGGCTCCCATGGTCACTCCCTCCATGCTTGGAGTATCCATCATATGAAGTGCGAGACTTGTGATGTGAACCAGAGTGATGGTTGTTGCTCTTTCTCTTGCGGTTCTCCACCTTCTTGTGCTTCCCTTCCAAGATGTTGGCCTTGTCCATAAGCTCCTGGAAAGTGGGGCAGTAAACCACCAGTAGCTGTACTGAAAGCTCATCACTGAGGCCATCCAGGAATCTCTCCCTCCTTTTTGCATCAGTGTCAACATCCTCAGGTGCATAACGGGACAAGTTGTTGAACTCCTCAATGTACTCGGCCACGGTGCGATTGGTTTGGCGCAAGTTGTAGAACTCCTTCCTCTTCAGGCTCAGAACTCCAGAAGACACGTGGTTGGTCCTGAAACCTTTCTCAAACATTGCCCAAGTCACGGTATCCAGCGGGTGGGTGATCTGAAAAGTGTCCCACCAAGAAGCGGCTGGTCCCTCCAGTAGGTGAGCGGCAAACCTCACCTTCTCAGCATCAGTGCATCCAACAGTTACTAGATCCTTGTTGACTGAACGCAACCAGTCGAGAGCAACCATTGGTTCCGTTGCAGTAGAGAACTTAGCTGGCCTTAACCTCAGAAATCTGGTGAGGGCATCTCCCTACGGCTGATTGTTTCCATTGTTGTTGTTCTGATTTGCCATGAACTGAGTCATCACTTGGGTCAGCTGGGCCTGAGCTGCCATGAGCTGCTCCAACTCAGTGGGGTGGCGGCGGGGAGGCATCTGTGGTTCAGCACAGGTAAGTTTAGAAAGAATCATCTACGGTAATAGGATTCTACCCATGCATATGATCAAACAACACCAAACAATGGCAGACAATCACAAGCAAGCAACACATCAACAAACAAGCGGTCCAGCAACATCCTAGGTGTTATCCTAGCAGTATATACCTACTGAAATAGTTTTGCAAGAGTTGGCAATGGTTAACTAAACAATAGATCAACTAAACGACAAAAACAGCAATCTGCCAGAACAGTCCAGCAGTATTCACGAATTTTTCCGCCTGACTTAAAATCGTCAGAAAATTTAGCTGATTTTTTCACATATAGTACAGAGAGTTTCGCATCAGCCCAGTTTTTTTCAGATTTTTCTGAGTTACCAGATAAATATGAAAAATCGCGCAGTACTGCTGTATCAGCAGAAAAACTGCAGCGAAAATAACACAGATAGTAACCAAACTGCCATAACTCTTTCATAAAATTCGCACAAATAAATCCTGGGATATTGGAGTACACAAATAAGAAACTAAACACCTTTAAACTAACACGAACTAAGTTTCACAATGATCGAGACTAATCCTAACGAGTTTACCTAACGAGGACTAATTGGTGGACTTCTATCTACTTCTTGAAGAGATTGAGGTAGGTCCTTGCGGTCATGCGTTGGCGCTTCGGCTCGCGGTACAACCATGGCGGCGGAGTGTACACTTCTCCTGAACCATCACTTGAAACCTCAAACTCCACCTCCTCTGGATCCTACAGTCGACACACGGGCTCTGATACCATCCTGTGACACCCCGGTTCTGAAAAGACCGTGGCCTCTATGTGACATGCCAATCCCTGGATAGGTTCATTGGCCCATAATAGAGTAAGATAGATAACATAGCAAAATATCCGTGTATCATGAATAACGAAGATCCAGAGTACCATTATTACAATAAAAGCTTAGCACAAAGCTAGCTCAAATTATTCAGGTAGCAACATAAACAAGTATATCCTCCATTCTTCAAATTGCCCACAAGTGAACAAGTGCCGAGTGGAGTACCGTGGCCTATATCGATTACTCAGAATCGGAATAACCTACAACATGAAACGTAGCAGCCCCGAAGGGTCAATACATGGAATGTATGGCAAGTAGAGCTAGTAAAGGAGACAATAGTACTAACATCTACATACATATTTGGCAAGTGGAGTTGTGTCTGGCTTGCATTTGCAAATACTTTTGTCCTACTTTCATAACCAGTTTTTGGTTTTCTTTGAAAAGATCCCAATTAAGTTAACCCAACAATGTTAAAACAGTTATGAAATTAGAATGAGTGAGAAACATGTCATGGAATCAATATCAAGCAACTCAGTTGTCCATAACCGGGGACACGGCTAATCGATTAGATTATACACTCTGCAGAGGTTAGTACACTTTACCCATGTGACTTGGCCAGCCCAGCTCGTACCATCACTCTCATTTTGAGTGATGATAGGGAGAAGTCCAAGTTGAGACTGTTCAGGAAGTAGCTCCTCAATCCCGACGCGCACCGGTCCAACCTACCAAAATTCTACATCTCTGGATACGCGGGTTCGAGTTACCACAACCTACTAAGTCCAACCAACCGCCCATTCCATTATTGGCACATGGTTGTACACATAAGCTACACAATAAAGAAGCCAATCATTCTCTTGATACCGGGTGCCTTTCCGCAATGAAACCACCAAAAATTATCAATACCATCACACCCAGGGGGTTCATTGATTAAGTTGTTTTTAGTTTTCACAAACCAATACTTTGAGAAAACAAGTATCAATGATGTAACCCAGCCCTCGTTCAACATAGCATGGCTAAGCACACCTACCAACGGTGGTTCATCTACAAGGAAAACCCTACCACATAATAGGTCATAGCATAGCGATAGTATCATCCTACACATGCAACTACAAAATACACGACAATGCATTGAAAATAGTAGGACGATATCATGAACAAAGTAGCATCTACTTGCCTTGGTTGTAGCGGTCGGAAGAACAATCCACACACGAGCAAGCGTTGCACTCGTCACAATCTACACGATACAATTGCATTCATAAACAAACAATCCACAACATATGCAACAAATATGATGCATGAATGTAAGAGCGACAAGTGAATCGGTGCTACAGCTGCACCACAACACCCTATACCATAATACTACCGATTGCATGCATGGAAAATAGTTTTAGCGCTAGAAAAAACTATTAAGCAAAAATAGTGCTCAAAACTAGAGCTAAACTCAAATAATTCACTATCGGTAGTATACTGTTTGTAAAATCTTGGGAAAATTCTACCGCATAGGCATCGCTGATTAGAAACAGTACCAACTGGAATTACTCAAAAAGGAATTATAAAACTCTCGGAGTAATTAAAACACTGCAGAAAGCCAATAGACAGTTTCTGCAGAAGTTTTTACTGTAAGCCTATCTTTTTAATTCACGATAAGATTCCCCTCGTTCCAACGAATACAGGGACATATCACACGCGACTTTTGGAGCTACGGATATTTTTCTACGAATTTATTACTCCAAAAAGGCCACTAACTAGTTTGATTAAACTGTACTAAACCTTGCTGCAAAAGTCTGAACCAAAGGTACAACAAGATTCTGCACGACTCCCTGAATCTGCACATATTTTATTTGCAATTTTTGGCCAAGCGGTTTAATTTCTATGCAATTTACAAGATTCTACCGAAATCTGCCAACTAAAAGGATTAACGAAATTAACCAGTCAATTGTGTCTGTTGACTGGTCAAAGTGTCTGCTGACTGGGCGCTGACTGGGCGTCTGACTAGTCAACGCCTGATTTTGACCGGTCAACTAACAATCTGAGCCGCTGATCTGAGATCTGACGGTGGCTGCTGTCTTACCGGAAACAAGCGTCGAAACGGACTCCGGACGGTGCGGCGAAGCGCGGGCAGCAGGCGAAGCGGCGGCGAAGCGCGCGCGGTGGCGGCGGCGATATGGCGGCGCCGCGGTGCGGCGAGGCGGCGCGCGGCTAGCGGAAAGTGCGGCGCAGCGGCGGGCGGGATGGCGAAGGCGGCGCGGCGGCGGTTGGCGGGATGCGGCGGCGGCGGGCCGGCGATGGCGACGAGGAGGGCGGCGGCGATGGCCTTACCTGGCGGCGGCGGCGCGACCAAGTGGCGGCGCGGCGCGCAAGCCGGGGCGGCGGCGGTGGCCGAATCGAGGCAGGGGCGGCGCGCGGGTGGGTGGGCAGAGGCGGCGGGGTCGGGCATGGGTTACGAGGCAGGCGGAGTCCCCTTTAAGTGGCCCCTCTCGCGCGAGTTCTAAACTGAATCGGTCCGGAGTTGGACTAGAACTCGGTCCAGATTTTCGGACCGTTTTCCGGCGGTTTACTAAAACGGCCGAAGCTTTTCCGTACGAGCTCCGATTTGAGCGATTCTTGCGCCTACGGGTTCGTATCGTCGAGGGGAACAATCTAGCGTCAAGGTTTGAGCGAAACCTCGAATCTACAGGGGTGGCCCATGCTAGTCCTACTAAAGCTTCCCGCAGGAACCTCGTAGCAAAATAAAATAGGGTTTTGAAGATAGTGTTTCGCCGAACCTTTCTACTCGACGGTTTTGCATGGAAAGATATGATGCAATGATATGAATGATATGCAAGACCAAATCTAAAATTTGGGATGTGACAAATGGTAATTGCTTGGTGGTTTTTGGTTGAGTGGTTATAGAAGGCCCATTTCTATGGTTTACCTTGGGTATCTCACTTGTGGATTGCCACCCAGGAACAAAGGGATTTGAGATGCCAAATGTTAAGAAGCTTGTAGTGCAGACACATGACATTATGGGCTCTGCCTGGATCATATAGGTTGCAATAACTTAGCCATTTGGACAGTTGGTGGTAGTGGGATGATAGGTTGGAACGCGTCCATTTGGTCTAAGGGAAGGCTTCTAAAAGGTCCTGTCTTGGTGAAAATCAAGTCTTGTGGGGAAAGTGAACAACCTCTGCAGATGGAAGAACCTAAGTACTTAGCCATGTCCCTGGTATTGCACAATTTGAGCATCAAGACATGGAAGATATCAAGAATCTCCTCATCCCAATTTTCTAAGTAAAACTTGTGGTTGAACAAGGGTGAAGGTTCACCAATTTCTATTGGTGGTTCCTTGGGAAAGTTTTTGCCAAACAAAAGCTTAGTGTTTTCAACTTATAGGCAAAACCTATTTTGAGCAAAGCAAGCCTAATCTACACTTAGCCAAATTCATGTAGTAACTAGATGCTAATATTTTACTAAGGTATCACTTGCCAATACTATTCCAATGTATTGACCCACTGTGGTTGTAACTTATGATGTTGCAGGTTACTCTGATGATGATTAGGGGTTATGAGTCTACACTCATAATGCTTGCCTGTGGCACATGAAGATGAAGACTTCTATTTTATATTGTTAAGATAAACTCTTGTTCTAGCCTATGGCTATGGAGTTGTAAAAGACTATGTTATCTCTGGAATGACGATGTAATAATGACCTTTGTTTCTGTGTACTTCATCTTAAACTGTGGATGCTAGCAATTGATCCAGGGACTAGCATTGCAATCACATGGATCTTTAACTTTATAAAGGTGGGATCTTACAGATGGTATCAGAGCACTGTGTTGCCTATAAGATTATGACCCTAGGATTGGATTAGAAACCACTAAGGAAAAAATTTCAACCATTTCCACACTTGTATTTTTCTTCTCGTAAAATTTTCTAATCTTCTTTCTAATCTCTATTTGTAGATGAACTCCATCAACGAAGCCGTGAGGAAGGGACCACTCATGACCATGACCTTGGAGTGTGAGACAGAATTCCCCAAGGCCCTCAAGGACCTCATGGTTGCCATGGGGATACATGGTGCAGCTGTGTACAAAGGATTCCCCATGATGGATGAAGGAGTAGAGTACTGGTGGGTGCAACTTCACTTGTACAAAAACAAGGAAGACAACCACAAGGAATCAGGATTGTGCATGGTCACCAACTCAGTAATGCACACGACATTCTTTGACTCTGCAAGAAATGCAGCATGGAATGCTATCAAGGAGCTTGGTGATAGACTCAAGTGCAGAATGATCAACACTCAAAATGACCTTAGGGAAGAAAAGAAGCATACCCAAGAGTTAGAGGCTACCAACCAACGTTTAAGAGAGGACATCATAGACTTAGCAACGGAGTCATGTGATCAGGATCGACAGATTGCCTCTAGGGATGCCCTGTTAGCCAACTTGGCAAGTGAGATGGGATTGTAATGTACTTCGTTAGTTGGACCACCACACTTATCGTTTTATTTCCAAAAAAATTATCTAAGTTTTGTTGAACCTTTGATGCTTGTAATGGATTTGTGTATGCCATGACTTGTGTGATTTTTGCCAAAAAAATGCTTGTGATACTTTGTCTTGTGATTTTTTCTCTATTGATGTTGATTCTAACTTTTCTCTATCTTATAAAAAATAGATGCCTGCTGTTATTATCAACACGGCCGAAGAGTTCAAGGGAACTCGTTTTGGCACTCGTCTTATTGAGCTCACTAGCGTTCTCAACCTTCCGCTCCCTAGAATCATGATGCTTCCCCTCACCAAGTTTGAGAGGAAGGACCTTTGGGGCTTCAGAGTCACTCAGCCCGGACGCCAGACAGAGCCGACCACGGAGACCATCACCTTCAAGTTGATGCATGACGACAAGGAGACGGGCTTAGATTTAGTTATGCGGGAGTTACTTGGGTGTCTGGTAGGGAGACACTCCAGAGAGCTTAGAGGTCTTTACTTTCACCCCTTCGAGAGACGCGACAAGGAGGGTGAGGCTATTGAGTTCGAGGATGCTGCTGGAGAGACGGTGGAGCCGATTCGCCTGTACCTTCAGGACCTAGAGGTTCTTATTAGGCACCTAGATACTGATAGGACCAACGTCATGCTTAGCAATGACAAGATCTAGGTGTAGCTTCGTGAGAAGGACAAGCTCTTCGCGGAGCAAGACGAGATAGTCAAGGAGATGGAGGCCAAGTTTGAAAGCCAGGACAGGAAATTCAAGAGCCAAGAGAAGAGAGTCCAAGACCAGAATAAGAAGATCCGGGAGATGAAGGAAGAGCTGGAGGCCAAGGACTTCGAGCTCGAGCACCAGCAGGGTGTGATTGAGAGACTTCGCTCACAGAAGAGGGCTCTTAGGGCCAAGATAGAGGCCTTGACTACCAATGTCGAGGAATACAAGACCACTATGGAGAATGCAGGTCTTACACTTGTTGATGAGGAGGTTGATGCAGAGGAGTAGTGATGACTACTCATTTATCTTTCATTTACCATGCTTATGATTATTGAGTCGCAATGACCATCCAACATGTGGGTGGCTTGCTATGGTGTGTTTATTTTTTACAAACTTGTTGTTTACGTCGTTTGAACTTTAAGTTATTTTGATGCTTGTTTTGGTGATTGTCTATGTGATGTATTGTGCATGTTAAGCATCTATGGGTATCTCATTCTTATCCTTATAAAAGCCACAGATGCCTCCTCGACGTGCCAACCCCAACCCAAACAATAACAATGTCACCCCCGAGATGCAGCAGCTGATGACAGCACAGGCACAACTGATGCAGATGATGACCACTTTTATACAGAATCAGAATAACAACAACAACAATAACAACAACAACAATCAGAACAATCCACCAGGATTTGACATGCTCACCAGATTCCTAAGACTGAGGCCTGCAAAGTTCTCAGGAACTACTGATCCCATGGTGTCCAATGATTGGCTACGTTCGGTGAACAAGGATTTGGTAACTGTCGGTTGCACCGACGAAGAGAAACTCAGGTTTGCAGCACATCTGTTGGAAGGACCAGCAGCCACTTGGTGGGATAACTTCTAGATCACCACTCCCATTGAGGATGTGACATGGGCTATCTTTGAAGATGGATTCTGTATAGCTCACATCTCATCCGAAGTGATGAATTTGAAGAATAAGGAGTTCCATAACCTGAAGCAGCGTCACTGCAGCGTGGCTGGATATATTGAGGAGTTCAACAATCTGGCGCGTTATGCACCGGATGAAGTTGATACCGATGCCAAGAGGAAGGAGAAATTCCTCGAAGGAATGAACGATGAACTGAATCTGCAGCTATCTGTTGCCTATGTCCCAACCTACCAATCACTTTGTGACAAGGCTACCATTTTGGAGAACAAGATGAAACAGGTTGAAAGCAAAAATAGGAAGCACAACTCTGACAAGCATAGCTCGGGATTGTCTCACAAGCGTTCCCATCATGATGATAGTGGGAGTTCTGGATCCCACAAACATGGAAAGTACAACAACCACCACAGCCACAACCGCCATCATGACAACAAGCATCACCGTGGTCATGATAATGACAAGTACAAGAACCACAAGAGTCACCATAGTGGAGGTGGAAGTGGAAGTGGCAGTCAGCTTGCAAAGAGAGATATCAGTCAGGTTGAATGTTTCAAGTGTAATAAGCTAGGGAATTATGCAGATGAGTGCACAGAGAAGAAAGTTGAAGGAGCCACCAAGCCCAACCCTTTCCATAAGGGACAAGTAAAGCACATCAATGTGGAAGAAATTTATGAGGAACCTGATGTTGTGGCTGGTAAGTTCAAACTCAATTCTGTTCCAGCACTTGTTCTTTTTGACACTGGCGCATTGCATTCATTCATATCAAGAGCATTTGTTGATAGAAATGAACTTCCAGTTGAAACTATTGGGTGTCCTATAAAAGTAAGTTCTCCTGGTGGAGAAATGATAGTGAACTTAGGATGTCATGACCTAGTCATAGAGTTTGGGAAGTATAAGTTTCCTGTTAATTTGATAATTCTAAATTCCCAAGGATTGGATGTCATTTTGGGAATGGACTGGATGACTAAGTACAAGGGAGTGCTAGATTGTGCCAATCATACTGTCACACTCACAACCCCGGATAATAAAAGGATTAGATTCAAGACTAACTTTGAATCAAAATGGAGTAAGCTAAATTCTCTTAAGGGGGTTAGCATAGGTAGTGTGCCAATTGTGAGTGAATATCTGGATGTGTTTCCGGAAGAATTGCCTGGAATGCCACCAGATAGAGATGTGGAATTTTTGATTGACTTGCTGCCAGGATGAGGACCAATAGCAAAGAGACCTTACAAGATGTCAGTTGATGAGTTGAAAGAACTCAAGAAACAACTTGGAGAATAGTTGCAGAAAGGATTTATTCAACCAAGTTCTTCATCTTGGGGAGCACCAGTCTTGTTTGTGGAAAAGAAATATAGAAGTCAAAGGTTATGCATAGATTATCGTTCACTTAATGAGGTGACTATCAAGAACAAATATCCTTTGCCCAGAATCAATGACTTGTTTGATCAGCTAGAAGGAGCCTGTGTGTTCTCAAAGATTGATCTCCGGTCAGGTTATTTTCAGCTTAAGATAAGAGAGCAAGACAGACCTAAGACAGCTTTCACCACTAGGTATGGATTGTATGAGTACACAATGATGCCATTTGGTTTGACCAATGCACCAGCTTACTTCATGAATATGATGAAGAAGGTGTTCATGGAGTTCCTTGACAAGTTTGTTGTCGTTTTCATCGATGACATTTTGATCTACTCCAAGAGCAAATAAGAGCATGAAGGACATTTGCGTTTGATACTTGAGAAGCTTAGAGAGCATAAGATGTATGCCAAATTCAGCAAGTGTGAATTCTGGTTGAATGAAGTTGGATTTCTTGGACACATTTTATCAGGAGATGGTGTAGTAGTTGATCCCGCAAAAGTGTCAACTGTAACTGAATGGGAATCTCCTAAGTCAGTGAAGTAAGTTCGTAGTTTCCTTGGCTTGGTAGGATACTGCAGAAGATTCATTAAGAATTTCTCCAAGGTAGCTAAGCTAATGATGGAGTTACTAAAGAAAGACAAGAAATTTGCTTGGACTGAAGGATGTGAACTCAGTTTCCAAGAATTGAAGAAGAGACTACTGACAGCACCAGTCCTATGCCTGCCAGATTTGGAAAAGGATTTCCAAGTGTATTGTGATGCATCTCATCATGGATTAGGTGCAGTTCTAATGCAGGAAGGGAAAATTGTGGCTTATGCCTCGAGACAACTCAAAACTCATGAAGTAAATTACCCTACTCATGATTTGGAGTTAGCCTCTATTGTCCATGCACTCAAAACATGGAAACATTATCTTTTGGGAAAGCGATGTGAAGTGTTCATAGATCACAAAAGTTTGAAGTATATCTTCACTCAGAAAGAAATCAACATGAGACAAAGAATATGGCTAGAACTCATCAAGGACTATGACTTGAGTTTGCAATACCACCCAGGTAAAGCAAATGTTGTAGCGGATGCACTAAGCCGTAAGTTATTTGTGAATGGCCTTACTTAGGGAGAGTTGCCAGATGATCTGTGTGCCCAATTTAGAGACCTCAGATTAGAGATTGTGCCTGAACGACATCTCATGTCATTGGATTTTCAACCCACCTTGTTGGACAAAGTCAAGGAAGCCCAAAAGACGGACAAGGAAATTGAAGATATTAAGGAAAATATTGGCAAAGGAAAAGCCAAAGGATTCCGTGAAGACGAACATGGTACTTTATGGTATGGAAAACGTATCTGCGTTTCGCAAGATCCGGAGCTTCAGAAACGGATTTTACAGGAATCACACAACTCACCATATTCCATTCATCCGGGTAACACCCAAATGTACATGGATATGAAGGAAAGAATTTGGTGGAATAATCTCTAGAAAGACATCGCTGAACATATTGCTTTGTGTGACGTATGTAGTAGAGTGAAAGCGGAACATCAGAAACCAGCAGGATTGTTACAACCACTACCTATTCCTGATTGGAAGTGGGACAAGATTGGCATGGACTTCATCACCAGATTGCCAAGGACCAGGTCAGGATATGATTCTATTTGGGTAGTAGTGGATCGCCTCACTAAAGTAGCTTATTTCATACCCGTGAAGACAACCTATACAAGTGCTAAGTTGGCCAAAATCTATATGAATAGGATTGTGTGTCTGCATGGAGTACCCAAGAGTATTGTGTCTGATAGGGGAACCCAATTCACTTCTCATTTTTGGAAGCAATTACATGCATCATTGGGAACGAGATTGGAATTCAGTACTGCTTTTCATCCCCAGACCGATGGACAGACAGAAAGGACCAACCAGATTCTGGAGGATATGTTGAGGGCATGTGCCCTAGACTATGGAGCTAGTTGGGATGAAAGTCTGCCTTATGCAGAGTTCTCTTATAACAACAGCTATCAAGCCAGTATTGAGATGGCACCGTTTGAGTTTCTCTATGGAAGGAAGTGTACTACGTCATTACTATGGAATGGAGTGGGAGAAAGAAACTTGTTTGGGCCAGAACTAATCAAAGAGGCTGAAGAGAAAGTCAAGCTAGTAAAGGACAGATTGAAGATAGCACAGTCCCGACGAAGAGCTATGCAGATCCTAAGCATAGAGAAGTCACCTATGAGGTGGGTGATAGAGCTTATCTTAGAGTGTCACCACTTCGTGGAGTGAAGAGATTCAGAGTCAAAGGAAAATTGGCCCCAAGATATGTTGTTCCATTCAAGATTCTGAGTCGTAAAGGAGAAGTAGCTTATGAGATTGAATTGCCAGAATCATTGTCTGCCGTTCACAATGTGTTTCATGCGAGTCAGCTAAATAAATGCCATCCAGAGATGGAAGAGACTTCTTTGAAGGATACTATACCTTTGGAGGAGGTCCAATTGGAAAGTGATCTCACTTATGAGGAAAAACCTATCAAGATTCTTGAGACTGCAGAAAGGGTTACACGAACAAAGACTATCAAGTTCTGCAAAGTTCAATGGAACCAGCATTCCGAAGAAGGAGCAACATGGGAGAGAGAAGATGACCTTCGAAAAGACCACCCTCACCTATTTGCTAGGCAATCCGAATCTCGAGGGCGAGATTCACCTTAAGGGGGTTAGATTTGTAACATCCAAAAAATCATGATTTCAAAGTTTGCATATCATCCATGCATTCATAATCATTTTAGGATCATTTTCAAAGTTATTTCAAAAACAGAAGCATTTGAATGTCTGTTATTTTATGTAAGCAAGGCATTAGCCTTATTGCTACCCTTGAGAATTAAAAACACTTGTTTTGATCAGTAGGGGTTTGATCCTAAGTTTGAGTGGTAATTTCCAAAAATTTGGAAAAGTTTCAAAACAAGGTATGAATTTTAAAACCATTCTTATGCCTTTATTAAACAAATGGTAAAGGCACTGTTTTTATTTAAATTCCATTGGGCTAAGGTATTCTGAGTGAACAACTTTGTACTACAGCCAATAAGGTACAAATTCTACTTTACAAAAATTCGGAACAGGTTTGAATTCAAACCCATTTGAAAACCCTTTGAATTTGATTCCAGAAAATCAAATCAGAAAAAGAAAAATACAAAAGAATAGGAAAAGGGCCAGCGCCACTCTTCCAGCCCAAAAGCTGATGCAGCCAGCGAAGACCACCCAGCCATTTCCCCTTTCCCCCTCTCTCTTACGCGCGCAGCTCTAACCACGGTCGCTGACGCGCTGACCCCACAAGCCAAGTCATCATCTTCCCCGAAATCACGCACCAGCGACCAGCTCCGGCCGTTTCCTCCCCCGTCATTGTCGTTGAATGCGTGAGTTATTGCCGTTGATTCGCCGAGTAACTCCTCGCCTAGCTCCGGCTACTTAAACCCCACAGTCCCCGCTCCATTTCCCCCAACCAATTCGCTCTGAATGCCGCCAGGCTGCTCCCTTTTCTCTCCACAACGCCGCTGTCCCGACGAACTCCGGCGACCTATTGTGGTAAGCCTCGTGCGTGCCTCGCTCTCTGATTCATGCAAGCTTGTCCGCTATCACTTTGCGCATCTCCTGACGTTCACCGTTTGCTTTATCTCGCACCAGAGCTTCTCCTTCGACGACAACCGTGACCACTCGACGACAGGCTTCACTCCGACGAGGAATCCCCACCGTGTCCGTGCGCCCCGACCTTGTCCAGCTGCACGTTGAGCTTCGCCGTGTCTCCGCGGCCACGGTAAGCACCAGCCCCCTTTCCCTGTCCCTCTGGTCTCGCCGGAACATCACCGACAGACGTGCAGCCGCCGCGGTAGCCATTTGCACCGCCCGCTGTTGGTCAGAGCAACGTGGTCCGCTGGATCTGGATCCAGCGGATGCGATTAGATCCACCCGCGAAGGGGTATGCACAGATCTGGGCCGTGCTTAGTTAGTTAGATCCAACGGCCCGCGAGCGTGATCCAGTGCGAACCGGTACCAGCGAATCAAAAAGCGCCGCGTGGCTAGAGTTTAAATTTAAAATCTGGAAATAGATCTATTAGTTGTTCAAACTTGCAAAATTCATAACTTTTGATCCACACGTTCAAATTTTGAAAATTTTATATCATTGGAATCAGGAGAAAGAATTCTATCCAATTATGCACTTTGTTTAATAAATTGCATATGTAAAATGGGTTGTTTTTGCAAAGACATTTCTAAGCTTATTTTGTATATAAAAATTGTATGGAAAATGTTCTAGGGGCCAAATTAATTTTATTTAGTATATAATTGTTTTGTTTATGATTCAGTACTGTTTCACTTGTCTTGTTTGATTTATAAAAATCATCACCTGACATTTGCATGCATACATATATTTTTGCTTGTATATTTTTGATATGTGAATTTGGTGCTATCATTTTATGTGTATATTTTGGTGCTAATAGTGATTGTGGTTGTGAAGATTGTTGCTACTCCCCCAAATACCAAGGCAAGTGGTGCTTCATATTTTTGTCCCAATATTTTGACTATGCATTAGAGATATTTTGTATAGGGCTTGCATGAATATTTTGCTAAGTATCTATATGCTATGCTTGGGAAATCCTAGTAGTTGTAGAATTGTTAGAATTTTCTCTAAGTTAAGATACTTGCTATTTGCCATGCTTAGCCTAGCTAGTAGTAACCAAGGGTGGAATATATATACATGCTATGGAAAATATCTCTAAGTCTTTGACTTATGGTTTTGCTTAATAAAACAACTAAGTGAATGAAACACCTGGGTGGAATGGTAATTGCTTGGTGGTTTTTGGTTGAGTGGTTACGCAAGGCCCATTTCTATGGTTTACCTTGTGTATCTCACTTGTGGATTGCCACCCAGGAACAAAGGGATTTGAGATGCCAAATGTTAAGAAGCTTCTAGTGCAGCAACATGGCATTATGGGCTCTGCCTGGATCATATAGGTTGCAATAACTTAGCCATTTGGACAGTTGCTGGTAGTGGGATGATAGATTGGAACGCGTCCATTTGGTCTAAGTTAAGGCTTCTGAAAGGTCCTGTCTTGGTAAAAATCAAGTCTTGTGGGGAAAGTGCACAACCTCTGCAGATGGAAGAACCTAATTACTTAGCCATGTCCCTGGTATTGGACAATTTGAGCATCAAGACATGGAAGCTATCAAGAATCTCCTCATCCCAATTTTCTAACTAAAACTTGTGGTTGAACAAGGGTGAAGGTTCACCAATTTCTATTGGTGGTTCCTTGGGAAAGTTTTTGCCAAACAAAAACTTAGTTTTTTTAACTAGTAGGCAAAACCTATTTTGAGCAAAGCAAGCCTAAGCTACACTTAGCCAAATTCATGTAGTAACTAGATGCTAATATTTTACTAAGGTATCACTTGCCAATACTATTCCAATGTATTGACCCACTGTGGCTGTAACTTATGATGTTGCAGGTTACTCTGATGATGATTAGGGGTTATGAGTCTACACTCAACATGCTTGCCTGTGGCACATGAAGATGAAGACTTCTATTTTATATTGTTAAGTTAAACTCTTGTTCTAGCCTATGGCTATGGAGTTGTAAAAGACTATGTTATCTCTAGAATGACAATGTAATAATGACCTTTGTTTCTGTGTACTTCAACTTAAACTGTGGATGCTAGCAATTGATCCAGGGACTAGCATTGCAATCACAGGGATCTTTACCTTTATAAAGGTGGGATCTTACAAAGGTATTCGCAGTATCCTTGGTCATGCTGGTTTCTATAGGAGGTTTATTAAAAATTTCTGTAAACTTTCAAAGCCCCTTACTAATCTTCTTCAAAAAGATATACCTTTTGTTTTTGATGACGATTGTAAGGAAGCTTTTGAAACTTTGAAGAAAGCTTTAACTATTGCTCCTATTGTTCAACCACCTGATTGGAGTTTACCTTTTGAAATTATGTGTGATGCTAGCGATTTTGCTGTGGGTGTTGTCCTTGGACAACGTGTTGATAAGAAGTTGAATGTCATTCATTATGCTAGCAAGACTCTAGACGCTGCTCAAAGGAATTATGCTACTAGTGAAAAAGAGTTTTTAGTTGTAATCTTTGCTTGTGATAAGTTTAGACTTTATATTGTTGATTCAAAGGTTACTATTCATACTGACCATGCTGCTATCAAGTACCTTATGACAAAGAAGGACGCTAAGCCTAGGCTTATTAGGTGGGTGCTTCTTTTACAAGAGTTTGATCTGCATATTATAGATAGGAAGGGTGCTGGAAATCCTGTTGCTGACAATTTATCTCGTTTGGAAAATATTTCTTTTGACCCTTTGCCTGTTAATGATAGTTTTCCAAATGATCAGTTGGCTGCAATAAAGGTAAGCCCGCATGAGAGTCCTTGGTATGCTGATTATGCTAATTTTATTGTTTCCGAGTATTTTTCTCCAACCTTTACAGCCCAGCAAAGAAAGAAATTCTTCTATGATCTAATGCATTACTTTTGGGATGACCCACACTTATATAAAGAAGGAGTAGATGGTATTATGCGAAGATGTGTTCCAGAATTTGAACAACAAGAGATATTGAGAAAATGTTATGACAGTGCTTATGGAGGACATCATGCTAGGGATAGGACTGCACAAAAGGTTTTACAATCTGGATTTTATGGGTCCTTTTCCTCCTTCAAAAGGGTACACTCACATTCTTGTTTCAGTTGACTATGTTATAAAGTGGGTAGAATCCATACCTACAAAAAGCGCTGATGGTAAGACCTCTTTAAAAATGCTTAAAGATGTTATTTTCCCAGGTTTGGTGTGCCTAGATATCTCATGACTGATGGAGGATCTCATTTTATTCATGGGGGTTTTAGAAACACTCTCGCTAAGTATGATGTAAACCATAGAATTGCTTTAGCTTATCACCCCCAAACCAGTGGGCAGGTAGAACATTCCAATAGGGAAATTAAATCTATCTTGCATAAGTCTGTCAATAGATCTAGGAAAAATTGGGCTAAGAAGTTGAATGACGCTTTATGGGCTTATAGAACCGCTTATAAAAATCCTATGGGGATGTCTCCTTACAAAATGGTCTATGGGAAGGCTTGTCCCTTGCCCTTAGAATTAGAACACAAAGCTTATTGGGCAGTGAAAGAACTGAATAGAGATTTTAGACTTGTCGGTGAGAAAAGATTGCTTGACTTGAGTACTTTATATGAGTGGAGAAGTGAAGATTATGAAAATGATAGACTCTTTAAGGAAAAAGTAAAAATATGGCATGATAGGAGAATTCTCAAAAGGGAGTTCCATCTTAGTGAGAAAGTTCTTTTGTACAGATCTCGTCTCAGATTTTTTGCAGAAAAACTACTCTCAAAATGGGAGGGACCTTTTGTTATTAAGGAAGTATATCATTCATGTGCTATCAAAATAACTTCTTTGAAGGACGACACCACGTAGGTGGTGAATGGTCAAAGACTAAAGCATTATATCTCTAGAGATTCCTATAATGAAGATGCTGATGTTGTTCAAATGCTGACCCTAGAAGAATTTATCAGAAATCAAACACCAGAATTTGCAGAGTTCGTCCTTGAATAGGTAAAAGTGGTGAAAATAGAAGGTTCGTGAAAATCCAATATTTTTATATTTTTTGATGTTTTTAATACATATGGAAGGTTACGAGACGGAACAGAGGAGGAAACGAAGGCCGGGGTGACCATGCCCACCCTAGGTGCGGGTGTAGGGTTCGCAGCATAGAAAACAAAAAATTTCCTATGATAGGAACATCTAAGTACCAAGATCTATCTACTAGATACAAGCAACGGGTGGATATACATCCATAGAATACATACCCTCGAAGACCGTATAGCGTTAACGAGGTTGTACTCGTGGATGATGTAGTCGAACGCTTGCTGATCTCAAGATCATGATGAAGTCCATCTGGTCCAGCACCATCACGTCCAGCACCGCAAAGCAGCGGTGCATCCGTGATCGCACACACGTCCGGGTACCCCGACAACCTCCGTGCCCTCGCTCCAGCGAAGCAGCAGAAGCAACAAAGGGGGAACATGTATCTCGCTAATCCGAGACCATGGGGAAATTCTAAAGGGGGGAGAGAGATCCTTAGCGAGGAGGTGTGAGTGACAAGTGAGAGGAGGGGGTCCTTTTATACAGGAGGGGTGGAGCCCAAGGGTGCATGGCCGCCGGCCATGGAGGGTGCCCCCACCTCTCCCTCATTCATGTGGTGGATGCTCCACTCACATAAAAACACCTCCACTCACAATTCCACTCACATGCATTAATTTTCCACCAAAATTAATGCAAGCTCTCATTTAATAAAACTCTTTTATTTATTTTATTTTGAATTTTGTTAATTACTTTAATTAACAAACATTCACATAAAACCCCTTGCTAGTATTCAATTTCACATGCAGAACCAGTTTCAGCAATTTCAACCGAAACAATTCCGATGTCTAGTGAAATAAATTCCTACGCTTTCTTTTCTTTCTCTGGCTTATCATTTGATCCAAATGGTGTCGGTATCCCTTAAGTGTGTCACCCTACGGTTCGCGAATAATGTAGACATGATCGAGACCCCTCTCCGATCAATAATCAGCAGCGGGACCTGGAGATCCGTACTGGCTCCCACATATTCAACGATGACTTCTGTGATTGTGTGAACCTTATACGCATGTAACTCAATCCCTTTGTCTCGCGATATATTACATGTCCGAGATTCGATCATCAGTATCTTCATACCTAGTTTGATCTCGTTTTTTTTACTGCAAGATTGTGAGGCAAAATCCCCACAGTAATTTATTAATAAAAAACAAAGGAAACAGAGTCAAAGGAGATACTTACAAAAGCTAAAGCTAAAAGTAAAAACTACTACTACTAATTACAAGAAGGATCAATAAGCATCTGTCTTGATCCCTAGTGCAAACCATCTACCCACTCTAACAGAGAAGCTCTCCATTTCTTCTTAATTCTATATTGAAGCAGATTGATGTCATGAATAAATCTTGATTTCCATTGAGAGAAAGATGGACTCTGATGATTAAATATTGGAAAATGATACGGTTCCTCTAGGGGATAAATGCCTCGCGATCCCCCGGGTCCGTTGCGAGCCACGTTGCTCCTGCATGGAGAGAAACCGACTGCTAGCGGGTCCCACCCTTGAGCATCTTCCTTATCTCTTCTTTTCCTCTACTCTTTCTTCCCCAAATAGCTATTCCCTGCTCCTGTATTCCCGTCGCCCTCACCGGATGACAGAGGTCGCCCTCACCGTTGGCTACTGCTGCCACACGCGCCTACGTCCCTAGCCTCGCCTCCCTATACTGTGCTTTGCTTCCTCACTCTCTCTACCCTCGTCCATGTCGTCGAGCACGGAGATTCAAGGCGGCGGTCACCACTGCAAGTACTGGCGGCGGTGATGTGAACACCTTCTAGCCATGGGCGGCGATACGATGATGAGCGGCCACATTTTTCGTGAGACTGGAGTCGAATGCTTCAAGGGCAAGACGGCAGTGCTACAAGTGAGGGTGGAATCTGCTACCTAGCGGCGACCTCTGCTACCAACAACAACGATGCTACATGTGGGTTTGGGTGCTGCCACCAATGGTTGTGAGCTCTGCTGCCGATGGAAGCGAGCCCTCCTACCGACGACAGTGGGGTTTGCTACCAAAGGTGGCGAGTTCCGCTACCAGTGGCTGCGAGCTCTGCTACCTACGGCGACGAGCGCTGCTACCAACGACGGTGGTCTTTGCTATCGGCGGTGAGTTTTGCTACCAGAGGCTGCGAGCTCTGCTACCGATGTAGGCGAGTTCTGCTGCCGACGGCGACGAGCGCTGCTAAAAATGGCGGTCCTGCTACAATTAGCCGCGTGAGCAGACACCGCCGTTGCTACAAGCGGCTGGCGCTGGAGCTACAGAAGAGAGGCATCGGTCTCCTGCATCATCAAAACTGCGGTGATAGGCGGTCCTCAAGGAGGAGCGATGAGGCGGAAGATGAGCGCGGGGAGCACATGGATTTTCTTTTGTGCAGGAGAGATGCGGGAGCTACAGGAGAATACGGGTATTTTCTGCCATGACGCTGTGAGAGAAGATGCGGTGAGAGATTGCGAAGGAGAGAATAACAAGTCTGGGGAGCCAGGTGTGCAGGGGAGAATTCGACCAGTTTAATCAGACGGTCAGCGTTGATGCAATCGAACGGCAGGCCAGCCGGGGGATCGTTGGTTTCGATCCCCCAGGGGACGCTCAGTAGTTCCCTTAAATATTTTATCATTTCGAATTAACCAAATATTCCAGCAAGCAGTGATCAAGACCTCCATGAAAAACTGATGACCAAAAGATCTTTTAGCTGTTACTAAAATCAACTGCAAATCTCCAAGTGGTAACCAAACAATCTGTAAGTAATTCCATATTCTAGCACTAAAATTGCACTCAAAGAATAGATGGAATCTGTCCTCATATGCTCTGGTAGGGCACAGTTCATAATGTATATCATCAGTAACATTCCAATGTCTCCTCTGTAATAAATCTTTGGTGTTCAATCTGTCCTTCAGAAGTAGCCAAGCAAACACCTTAGTCTTCATGGTACAACAAGATTTCCATAACCAAACATAAACCTTAGGGGCCATTATATTGTCAAAATGCACTTATATAATTTACTTGGGGCATAACTATCCCCCCATCTATAAGTCCAGACATCCTTCTATGTAGAAATTGGGTTAGCCACCATCGTATTCTGAAGATCTCTCAGATCCTGAGAAGCCTCAACAGATAGAGGCAAATAGAATAAATCATGGATATCATCAGAAGAATAAACCTAGGCAGCTGACAAATTCTCATTGAGCACAAATGAGAAAAGTTTTGGATATCTTTCTTTTAAAGGCCTGGTGGATCCATTTAGTTCCCAATTATCTGACCAAAACAGAAAAGAATCCCCTCTACCTTGGTGCACTACCGCCACCCCTCGAAAATTATCCACTTGTTTCAAAACATCTTTCCACCAAAAAGAACCACATAAGTTTTTAGCATGAGGCACCTTATCTATGTAATAGGCATGTTTCACTAATTGGACCCAAGGTATATCTTTACTATTGTAATATTTATCCATAAATTTAATGAGCAGAGAGGCATTCTTCTTCTGAAAATCGATAACACCAAGTCCACCTTTTTCCTTTGGCAAACAAACGATGTCCCATGCATCTAAAGCAGGCTTTGGCTCATCATGTTTCTTCCTCCAAAGGCATTGCTTTAGTATCCGATCTAACTACTTAGTTAATCCTTTAGCCAGTTGCAGGGAACTTAGGAAATGTAGTGGCATAGAAGACAAGGCAGAATTAATGAGCTGTAATCTAGCCCCCTGAGATAAAAAACTAGAGCTAGAAGTGAGTTTCCTTTCAAGTCTACACACCAAAGGTTGCATTTCAGCTATAGTTGGTCTAGTAGTGCCCAAAGGCAGCCCCAAGTAGGTGAAAGGCATAGACCCCACAAGACATCCAAACTCTTCTGCTAGATCCTTCACCTGGTCATCAGGGACATTGATGGGAACCAACATCGATTTGCTAAAATTAATTTTAAGGCCAGTAGAAAGTTCTCGTTGCCGACATGTACTCTTTTCTTGTTCCCGTGATATAACATTCTAGTGATCAAATCACTTGCTTGCAAGCTAACTAATGTGATATCACCGAGAGGGCCCAGAGTATATCTATCCGTCATCGGGATGGACAAATTCCACTCTTGATCCATGAGCCTCAACATAACACCTTCAGAAAGTTGAACCCATCTTTATAGTCACCCTGTTACGGTGTGACGTTTGATGTTATCAAGATACTCTTCTGGTGTTAGTGATTGACATGATCTCATGGTCTAAGGACTAAGATTACTTCGTATGATGTTATAGCAATATAAACACAATGACCTTGATCGTAATGCTATACTTCGGATGAATGTTCATCACACCATTACCCTAATGTTGTGACCTCGTTATTAACAACATCCAATGTCCATGATCAGGAAACCTTTGATCATCTTGTTAATCAACGAGCTAGTTTACAAGAGAGGCATAACTAGGAACTTCCTTTTTGTTTATTAAACACACATGTATTAACATGTCCATATTAATACAATTATAGCATGCAAAATAAACATTTATAATAAATAAGGAATACGATAATAACCACTTTATTATTGCCTCTCGGGCATATTCCCTTCAGTCTCCCACTTGCACTAGAGACAATAATCTAGTTTGAAAACTTTGCGTATTGAACACCTATGGCTTTCTAGTGTTCCATATACGCAATTGCAAGTGGTTAACATAATCTACGGATCTGACGCTTTCAGGTTCATGTGTATTTGCATGTCTTTGCGTCTCCACGCATCACTCATTCTCCAATGAGGTGTCATTGTATAAATTTGGTCTTTTGGTGAGACCTTTAGTTCCTTGGGGTTAAATCATGTCGATTCTATTGTCGCAATATATCTTTAGTGTTAGCCCATTGCGAACCACACCTTAGTTTGATAACAAACTACTTGACACAAATTCCCTCCTTTGCTGCTACTATAGCAGTCATATACTTAGCCTTTTGTTGTAGTATTCGTCACAATGTCTTAACTATGGATTTCATCCAAATCCATCATGAAATCTCATTTCCATTACATTGTGCTAGCCATAGTTTAAATTGAGATAAACTTAATTTGTATCTTGTGAAAAAACTAGTACCAATGTAACGCTTTACAATGAACTATTTGTAATTGTTTGTCACCTCTATACAAATATATTCTTAGTTCTTCCAAAAGATCATAAGAATATCCTCATTATCGTCCAATGATCATTTTATGATTCATTCTGGTATATGATCATAACACTTAGAGCATAGGACATATCTGGATGTGTACATATCATGGTATGATTGATCAAAACATCCTTGTGATTTCACTCATCAAGTGTCAAAGCACTTGAATCTTGTTTCACTTATAAAGTGTCGATGCACTTGAATCTTGATTCAATTCCTTTCCATGCGACAAGAACCGTTTCTTGTCGTTTCTATATTGAACTCCTTTAATATCTCATATATGTACGTTTGGCACAACCATATTAGCGTCACAGTCTATCCACTATAGACATTCATGCTAAATATTCGGGTTTTTCCTAAGTCTTTCATCGAAATGAAATTCTTAACCTTTGTCAATAAAAGATACATCATTTCCAATGAACAAGATGTCCTCCACATAATGTATTAGAAATATGTCTTAGCGCTCCCACTTAATTTCTTGCAAATGCAAGCATCTTCATCGTATCTTGATGAAAAACTCCTTTTTCATCATGGTGAAGATTCCAACTCCGCGATGCTTACTTCAACCATTGAAGTTTGCATGCCCTTTTAGCATCCTTTGAATTTAAAAAAACCCTTTGGACCGTGTGATGTACACGTCCTAGGTAACCATTCTATTAGAAGAACATTGTTTTGTTTATTAATCTACCATATACCAAATTATATGTAGTGGTTGCTACTTTAATCCGTCCAGACTAAATATCGCTATGAAAGATCAAATCTTGTCAGATTCAACTCCTTGAACATTGTCATAAAATACTTTATCGACATGTCGACTATTTCATAGATGTGAAACTTCCATGTTTGTTTCATTATAGATCCAAATACGACCGATAGGTTTTTACACCTTTCCGGAGGGTCTTCCAAGTTCAAAACTTGATTTCTCGTATATGGAACTATCACGGATTTTATGGCTTCAAGCCATTTGACGGAGTCAGCGCCCATCATCGCTTCTTTGCATGTAGTCAGTTCATCATTGTCAAACAATAATGATTTACTCTCAAATCTTAGTATTTTATTGTTTATCCGACCGACTTGGTTCAATAAGAACTTAGATCTCCGTGACCACAACCTTTGAGGCACATAAGCTATGAGCATTATGGCAGCCTCCAAAACGATTTCCGGTGCTGCGCAACTCAGCACAATTAGCTAAGGTTCATTAACATTAACCTTATCATGGCTAATAAGTTGTGGCTTTTTTGGGAGATTTTAATCTCATACGGTCGTCTGAAAATAGAAATCAGCCAGGGGGAGATCTCTTGAATATGCAAAGGTTCAATTCTTTGATCAGTGGTCAGTCTTTAATCGAGATTCCTCTTAAAGGTCGTAGGTTCACATGGAGCAATATGCAGGAGCAACCTTTACTGGAACAGTTAGACTGGTTCTTCACCACAGTTGAATGGATTTCTGTTTTTCCTAATACTTTTGCCAAGCCAATGTCTAATCCAATCTCAGACCATTCCCCTTGTATGCTTACCATTGAGACCTCCATCCCAAAATGCAAAATATTCAGGTTTGAAAGTTTTTGGCCAATGCACCCAGGTTTTAAAGAGGTGGTCAAACTGAGTTGGGAAAGGTCTGTTAGATCTTCCTGTAGTGCCACTGTGATCTCAGCGAAGCTTAAAAACCTGCGAAGGAGTTTGAAAGTTTGGAGTAAATCTATCTCTAGGTTAAAATTGCTTATTGAGAATTGTAATATGGTTCTTTTGGAACTAGACAATATGGAGGATAGGAGAACCTTGTTTGTGCAGGAGAAGAATTTCAGGATTATTTTGAAAGCACACATAAGTAGGCTATTAGTCTACCAAAACAAGTGCTGGCAGAAACGATGTACATATCGCTAGGAACAAGTTGGTGATGAGAATACCAAATATTTCCATGCAAGAGCCACTGAAAGATATATAAATAATGCATTTACCGCTGTAACCTTGGAAGATGGAACAATGGTGGATAGTCATTCTGAGAAGGCTGCTGCTTTTCTTGCATCTTTTAAGAGTGGGATGGGACTCTCTCACACCCCTCACATGGCTTTTGATCTGGGCTCTTTGTTCTCTAGAGTTCCTGGGCTTGAGGCACTTTCTGTACCCTTTTCAACTTAGGAAATTGACAAGGTTATTGTTTCGATCCCTATGGATAAGGCACCTGGGCCTGATGGATTTAATGGTCTGTTCTTAAAAGTTTGTTGGGATATTATAAAAGGGTATTTCTACAAGTTTTGCTCTGACTTTTGGGAGGGCAACATTAGCTTGCAGTGTTTGAATAATTCCTTCATTACTCTTGTGCCTAAAGTTCTTTCTCCTGAATCTGTTAATGACTATAGACCCATATCTTTGCTGAATTGTGTTTTAAAAGTTTTGACAAAGATTCTGGCTGAGAGGTTGCAGAAGTGGATTCTTAAGATGGTTCATAGAAATCAGTATGGCTTCATTAAAGGTAGGAATATTCAAGACTGCCTAGCTTGGTCTTTTGAGTATTTACATCAATGCAAGGCCTCTGGCAGAGACATCGTGGTAATTAAGTTGGACTTTGCCAAGGCATTCGATACAATTGAACATGCTTAAATTCTGGAAATTCTTAAGCATATGGGTTGTGATGATAGATGGCTAAAGTGGATTAGTTTGATTTTTGAGTCTGGTTCTTCCTCTATCCTTCTGAATGGGATTCCTGGTACCGAGTTCCAGTGTAGGAGAGGTGTTAGGCAGGGGGACCCCCTCTCCCCTCTTCTTTTTGTTGCAGGAGCTGAGTTACTGCAAGTGGCTATTAATGATGCCTGTTCAGAAGGGTTGCTCTCTCTTCCAATTGAACAACCACCTTCTGAGGATTTTTGTATGGTTCAATATGCCGATGACACATTGATAATCTTGCCGTCTAACCATGAACAACTGAAAAACTTGAAGGATATTTTGGATGCTTATGCACCCTCAACAGGTTTAAAAATAAACTATCACAAATCTCAACTCATTCCAATTAATGTGGATCACTCTAGAGCTCTGGATCTAGCCAATGACTTTGGTTGCCAAGTGGGTGAAATGCCTTTCACTTACTTAGGGTTACCTTTAGGGACCACAAGGCCTACTATGGCTGAGCTTATGCCCCTAGTAGACAGAGTGGAGAGGAGGTTGTCTAGTACTGCTATTTGGCTCAATTTTGGAGGTAGAGTAACTTACATAAATTCTGCTCTCACACCACTGATCACTTATGCCTTATGTGTTCTGAAAGTGCCTCTCCAGATTATTGAGTTTGTTGATCGTGCTAGGAGACACTGTCTATGGAGGAAATCTGAGGACAGAGATGAAAAATCCTACTCTCTTGCAGCATGCGACCTGGTTTGTCGACCAAAAGAAAAAGGGAGGTTTAGGAATTTTGAACCTAAAAGTTCAAAATCTGGGGCTGCTATTGAAATTTCTTCACAAATTCTATCAAAAGCTTGATATACCCTGGGTTATGATGGTATGGTATAAATATTACATGGATATTGTTCCACATGCTGCAGCTTCATGTGGGTCGTTCTGGTCGAAAGATGTTGTAACCTCTCTGATATGTTTAGGGGGATCACCTCTTGCTCAGTTAACAGTGGGGATTCAGTCCTGTTATGGAAGGATCTCTGGGTTGGAAATGATATCCTTCAGCATTATCTTCCAAGGTTATTCTCTTATTCATTAATGGAGGATATTTCAGTGGCAGATTTTACTGAAATCAATGATTTGGATGGCCATTTTAGTTTACCGATGTCTTCAGTTGCAAATGATGAATTAAGTATTCTTGTGGGGCACATTAATAATCTGAGCAGGGATCATCGGTTGCCAGATGAATGGGTTTATAAATGGGGTTCAAAACAGTTCAGTGCTCATAAATTTTACAAGCATTTCTTCAGGGAACTAAAGCCAATTGCTGCTTTTCCAAGAATTTGGAAAACAAAATGTATGATGAAGCATAAGGTATTTGCTTGGCTAATGATTATGGATAAACTCAACACTAGAGACATGCTTCTGCGCCGGCAGTGTCCTATCTCTGATGTTTGCTGTGTTGTCTATCAACAACATAGGGAAACGAGTGAGCATCTTTTTTTTCCTATCAGTTTAGCCAAGATTGCTGGAATTTGATGGGCATCCCTTGGGACATGACCTTAGACCTTAGTTCTAGGCTGAATTGTGCACAGCGGTTATGGCTGAAGCCTCTTTTCTTTGAATGTGTTATTATTGGTGCATGGAATATTGGGAAGCAATGTAACAGGAGATACTTTGATGATGTAGCTCCAAGTATTTCATCTTGGCTGACTCAATTCTCCCTGGATATTGATTTGCTAGGGGCTAGGATAAAGCCTGATCTTAAAGATCAAATAAAAAGCTTTGTAAGTGAGTTGAGAGTCTTCTAGTTTTATTTTGTAAGTGGGAAGGAAAATTCCTTACCCTATGTAAATATGTTGTAACCTATATTCTTCTTTAATTTAAGAGCAGTAGGAGCCTCTCCTGCTGTATTTCCTCAAAAAAAAGTTCTATTGTCCTCCCACTTAACTTTTGTGAAAACATCCTTTTTCAAGAAACTTCACATTTCAAGCGACAAACCCTTTTGTCCTTGGTGTTATGGAGGAATATCCAATGGTTACTCAAAATAACCTACAAAGACATGCTCATCCAACTTTAGTTGTAAATATCTTACTTATGCTTAGCATACCAAAATTTAAGAAATGACAACTTGGGTTTTACCCCAAACCATAACTTCCATGGTGTCATTTCAACGGATCAAGATGGAACTCTTTTCAGTGTAAAAGCGGTAGTCTCTAAAGCTTTAATCTTTTAAAACATAATGGTAGTTTTATAAATAACACCTTTGATCCAACCATGTCAAACAAGGTTTTATTACAAATATCAAACACTCCATACTCCTATGGTGTTTCGGGAGATGTAAATCTAGGTGTTTTTGCTAAACTTGCAATTCAAATAAATCCCTTTATGATAAATCATAATTCATTTATTTTTCTTGTTACACTTGTAACGAAAATAAATCCCATATGATAAAATCATAAACCATTTATTTACTTGTTACAATGATTTTCCACTTCATCTTGAAAGTCTTTGAACATTTTCAAATATTTCATACTTCTTTCTCATTAAGTGAACATTCACTCAAATTTCCGGAGAAAGCATATAAATTTGAAGTCCATCGCTTACGACTATACTTAATGGACTACATACATCGATATGTATAAATTCAAATAATTTAGTCGATCCTTCTTCTTTGGCCATTGAACGAAGTTTTAATTATCCTAAGGAAAGTCTCACAAGCGTCATTTGATCAAATCAAAGACTCCAAAAATCCATGAAAATGGAGTTTCTTCATGTTTTCTTTCCAATATAATTTAAACGGTGATGCCACTTCGTAAGTGATCTTCCAATCATTTGTCTTGTGACATTTTAGCATTAGTTTTTATGGATGTGATTTCTCCAACTATATTTGTAAATCATCCATATTATATGGAATACGATAATTATTTGAACAACCTTTGTTCTCATCATACCTCATTTAAATAACTATTATTAAAACAAAATCTTGAAGGCAAGCTTCAAAGTCAACGAGAAATACAAACAACGGTTTGTTTGTTTTTGATGAACATCATCACATATTGGCTTGCTAGTTACTTAGGCCATTGTAGTTCATGAATTGCGTCATTCTATATGAAATTTCATACCAACCAATTCGGTATCCAATACCCAAGAACCACATTGTTTAACAAGCAAAGAATACAAGCATAACATGTATATCATCTATATACCTAAATTGGATATTTCCAATCTTTTCTTTTCTGCCAAATATATTTTATAGATTCTCTTTCAGCATTTCCTCTTTCTTTTAAAAAGAATCTATCAACATCAACAGTGGCGCCATATACATGACACATAGTCCAAAGCGTGTATATTCAAATAATAATACCTTTGGACTTGCACTTTGAAGTAGATCACGATCATTAAATGATCGGTATTCTTTTAAAATCCATTCTTTTGTAATCCTTTTAATGTAGTAAACACTTTACATACATCTTCTATGCACCCTTATCATGACAACTTTCATGATCAAGCTAATGTAGCTTATAAAGGAGAATCGTGAGTATAACATTACTTTCCAAAACCCTTTTGGACGATTAGGATGTCTAGCGTATCCAACCTTTGCAAATTCTCATCCAATATGAGAACATATATTATACTCTATCATATTAGAACCAAAAACATTGTTTCAGATATCGTTATATCTGCCATACATGATGGTTTCTGAAACAATTCTTTCAGCTCCTAGATAAACTTGATATTAAAACAATCAAGAATCATGGAGGCAAACATGATACTTAAGATACTAACACTGGAATTGTTACTCTCGATTTAATACCAATTATTAAATTTCACGGAGTAAACAGAGTTTGCTAAAAGTTTGCAATAAGACTTTAAACTTTAGATTGACACTCAACACAATACGATACCAGTTCGTAAAGTAAATATCTAGAATTCTATAGTTCTATTATCTCAATTACAACTATGCATAAGGTGGTGAACGAATGCCAATGACTACAACAAATTATGCAAATTCACTTTGATTTAATTTATGATAAATTGAGTTCTTCTAATCCAAATTAGAAATGAACTCCCACTCAAAAACTACATCCCTCGTCCCTTTTTGGTGATTACATGAACCAAATCCACTACACCAAGTCCGATCATCATGTGAGTCGGTGTAGCTTCAAAGGCGAGCATCCATATGGTCATCATATCAAAACATATGACTCATGCTTAACCTTTCAGTCCGTGTTCCGAGGCCATGTCTGTACATGCTAGGCTCACCAAGTAAGAACCTTAGTATTCGCGTGTGTAACTGTCTTACACCCGAGATATGCTCATGGATTCAAGTACACCCGATCATCACGTGATGTCTTGAAGCGACGAAACATTGTCGGTGCATACTTAAGGAAGACCACATTTTTATCTTGATATTTAAATGAGGGATCATCTTATTATGATAATAAAACGCCAAACAAGGAATATAAGATGCAATTAAACATCACATGTTTCTAAGTGAAATGATATGGTTCTTGCACTCGATCTCCATCATGTGCATCGTGGTATGATCACTATCATACCTCTATGTGTAAGACCAAGGTCTATGGAACTTACACGTTATGTGTGTTGTAAGAGTATCAAATTATACTTCTACTTACAACATCACCATATCATGACACTAGCCCAGCAACAATCTAAACTAGACGCCTCTAATTTATCCATTGCAAGTTTTACGTGGCTAAGGGCTTTTGAAGATAGAACCGTTCTTACCTACGAACATGAACCACAACGAGGATAACCAAATTATTTACAACTCGTTGCAAATTAGATATTGACTATATTAGGAGAGATAGACACCCGCTAGCCACTTATGCAAAACTAGTTGCATGTCAAGCGTGGAACAGGTCTCATGTGCGAGGACATGTAAAGTTTGTCTGGGTAGCTTCATCCCACTATGCCACCAATATCCAAAGTAAAACTAAGAAGCAATAAAATGATCATCATCGCCCACATACTCATATGTGTACTACCCGTGCAAAGCATCTACGCATAGATCCGGCTCTGATACCACTGTAGGGGTTCGCAGCATAGAAAACAAAAAAATTCCTACGATGGGAACATCTAAGTACCAAGATCTATCTACTAGATACAAGCAATGGGTGGATATACATCCATAGAATACATACCCTCGAAGACCGTATAGCGTTAACAAGGTTGTACTCGTGGATGATGTAGTCGAACGCTTGCCGATCTCAAGATCATGATGAAGTCCATCTGGTCCAGCCGGTCCAACACCATCACGTCCAGCACCACAAAGCAGTGGTGCATCCGTGATCGCACACACGTCTGGGTACCCCGACAACCTCCGCGCCCTCGCTCCAGCGAAGCAGCAGAAGCAAAAAATCCTTCTAGAAAAAACCACCGGGAACATGTATCTCGCTGATCCGAGACCATGGGGAAATTCTAAAGGGGGGAGAGAGATCCTTCGCGAGGAGGTGTGAGTGACAAGTGAGAGGAGGGGGTCCTTTTATAGGGTAGGGGGGCAGCCCAAGGGGGCATGGCCGCCGGACATGGAGGGTGCCCCCACCTCTCCCTCATTCATGTGGTGGATACTCCACTCACATAAAAACACCTCCACTCACAATTCCACTCACATGCATTAATTTTCCACCAAAATTAATGCAAGCTCTCATTTAATAAAACTATTTTATTTATTTTATTAAGAATTTTGTTAATTACTTTAATTATCAAACATTCACATAAAACCCCTTGCTAGTATTCAATTTCACATGCAAAACCAGTTTCAGCAATTTCAACCGAAACAATTCCGGTGTCTAGTGAAATAAATTCCTGCGCTTTCTTTTCTTTCTATGGCTTATCATTTTCTCCAAATGGTGTCGGTATCCCTTAAGTGTGTCACCCTATGGTTCACGAATAATGTAGACATGATCGAGACCCCTCTCCGATCAGTAATCAGTAGCGGGACCTGGAGATCCGTACTGACTCCCACATATTCAACGACGACTTCTGTGATCGTGTGAACCTTATACGCATGTAACTCAATCCCTTTGTCTCGCGATATATAACATGTCCGAGATTCGATCATCCGTATCTTCATACCCAGTTTGATATCATTGCCGACATGTACTCTTTTCTCGTTCCCGTGATATAACATTCTAGTGATCAAATCACTTGCTTGCAAGATAACTAATGTGATATCACCGAGAGGGCCCATAGTATATCTATCCGTCATCGGGATTGACAAATTCCACTCTTGATCCATGAGCCTCAACATAACACCTTCGTAGAACTGAATCCATCTTTATAGTCACCCTGTTACGGTGTGACGTTTGATGTTATCAAGATACTCTTTCGGTGTTAGTGATTGACATGATCTCATGGTCTAAGGACTAAGATTACTTCGTATGATGTTATAGAAATATAAACACAATGACCCGAGCTCCGTCTCCGCCTTGTTTTTGTGCCAGCACCTTCCTTATGCATTTAAACTTCGTAATATATAACCCCCAGGTTCCCCGAGGTTCTTGTATCGTGTTCTCGTCGTGTTTTTGCTTCGATCTGTTTCTGTCAGGAAAATTCTCAGTTTTGGAGCCACAATGTATTCCTCTGGATCACCCATGGAGGATTCCTCCGTGGATGTCATCAACCCATACATGTATGAGTTGAAGATCCATCCCAAGGAGTTGATTCTCAAGGATGGGGAGGTGCAGATAAAAGAAGTTCAAGTCCCTAAAAGAGAAGGCATTCTGGAAGACATGATGGAAGCTTTGGAACAGGAAGTTTTCAGGTACAAGAAGTTGGCGGAACGTGAGGTGGATATTATCCATAATATAAGTTCAGAACTCAACTCCAAGCATAAGGAGGAGGTTTCTGAGCTCCAGGGCAAAATATTCTCACTACATCAGGCCACCAACCAATTACAAGCACAGCTTTACGACATACAAAACCAAAACTATGAGTATGAGGCTAGATTTGCTCGCATGTGCTCTACTTCTAGTTTCAGGATTGTGGAAACCAAGACATCCTTTTTGTATGGGGAACCTTTACCTTGGAAGTCTCATGATTTGTAACGTCCCCAACCTTTAATAAGATTGAGTCCCCTGTGTTTACAATGCTAGTCCCTGGATCAATAGCTAGCATCCACAGTTTAGATGTAATATCAAGAAACTAAGGTCATAATACAACTTTATAACCAGGAATAAAATAATTTTATTACATCAAACTTAGCTCATTGGCTAATTACATTACATTGCAGCGGAATAACTATAGTCATGGGTCCTTCATCTTCAAAGTGCCACAGGCAGATGTTAGTTGTAGGCTTTGTAATCCTAATCAATCAATCTTCACTAAAATCAATCAAACCTGCAACATTACAAGTTACAGCCACAAGGGTCAATACATTTGAATTGTATTGGCAAGTGATACTTTGGTAGTATAGTGGAGTCTAATATCTATATGCATTTGGCTAAGTGGAGTTGAGGCTTGCATTGCTCAAAATAGATTTTTCCCTATCATTTTGAAAATACTAAGTTTTTGTTTTGGCAAAAACAGCACAAGGCATCTACCAATCAAAGACTGAAGATCCACTCAGGGAATCTACCAATCAAAGACTGAAATGCTTGGCAAAAACAATTTTCCCAATCTAAGATTTTGAGATCCTTGTACCAAGCCATCTCTCCATCAAAGATTGAAGAATTTCACACAACCCTTGTTCACCCACAAATTTTATTTTAGAAATTGGAGTGATGAGATTCTTGATTGCTTCCATGTCTTGATGCTCAAATTGTCCTTTACCAGGGACATGGCTAAGTACTTAGGTTTTACACTCTGCAGAGGTGGTGCACTTTACCCACAAGACTTGGTTTCCCAAGACAAAATCTTTCAGAAGCTTTCCCCTGACCAACATGGACGCGCTCCAACCTATCAATCACTACCACCCACTGTCCATGTGGCTAAGTTCTTGCAACCTATATGATCATGGCAGAGCCCATATTGCCAAGTGGTTGCACTTGAAGCTTCTCAACATTTGACATCTCAAATCTCTTTGTTTCCTGGGTGGCCATCCACAAGTGAGATACACTAAGGTAAACCATAAACATGGGCCTTGTGAACCACTCAACCAAAAACCACCATGCAAGTCCCATTCCACCCAGGAGATTCATTAACTTAGTTGTTTTGTTAAATAAAACACAAGTCCATAGACTTAGAAATTTTCATAGCATGAATATATATATCCCACCCAGGTTTTCTATTAGCTAGGCTAAGCTTGATAGTAATAGGATTCTTAACTTAGGTAAATCCTTCTAAGGATTCATTCTACTAGTTTTCCTATAGCAAGTTCTATACTTAGCAAAATAAAAACCATGCAAGTTTTACTTGGCAAAAACACTAATGCATATTGAAAATTAATGGCAGATAGTATGAAGTATCACTTGCCTTTTTGGTAGAGGGTATAGGTTTACTCCTTGATCTTGCTAGTCTCACTCTTCAAGTCACTACAATTCAATCAAGCAAGGTACAACTCAATCTACCAATCAAGCAAAACACAAAATCATCTAACATTCCAAACCAAAGTCAAACAAACAATTTCTCTCACACAAAGTAATGGGATCTAAGTCATGCATAAGCATGCAAAGGTTGGTTCTAATGTAAGGATGGTCTCTACTAGGCTTCTAACTTTGTAAGTTCCAAATTGGTCATTTACCAAAATGGCAAAGTTAAAGTAATGCATGCAAGCATGCCAAGCTTTGTTTTGTTTGAAGAAGTGGTTCCTAATGGGTCATAGACTTTTGGGTACACCTACTGGTCATTTTGTGAAGTGGCTAAGTCATTTACAAAAGGTTTCACTATAAAACCATTTGCAAAACAAAGTAACATTCTATGTGGTGTAGAAATATTTTTACTAAGACACTAACCTATAGGTTTCACCAAATGAGTTGCTATTGCAAAACTTGGTGTTTGGGTCAGTAGGTTTGGTCCAAAACATTTTCTCAAAGTTTTCTTTATGAAAGCATTTTCATAAATAAAACAATGGTTTTTAATTAGCTAGAAATGGACTAAACTAATTAATCCATTCTATTCCTTTCCAAAATCATTTTCCAAACTATGGGTTGGTTCCTAGGGTCAGTAAGGTCACAACAAACTAATTGGCAAAGGTTTTAACCTTAAAATCATTTTTAAATGATTTTTCTAATGTTAGCAAGCACACAAAAGAATCTGCAAAATTAAACAAGCTATCAGGTACTATTTGCTAAACTAAGGGCAGGGTTGGCTAGGGTTTGTCTTGCTGATTCCAACGACATAAAATTTGTAAAATTTGGACGTGTGGATCCAAAGATACAAGGGTTTGAAGTTTGCAAAAGTTTCTGTTTTCAAATCTGTTTTTAAACAGACTAGGTGACACGCGGCGTGATCTTACTGGTCGATACCGGTTCGGCCGGATCGAGTGCTGCGGTGCGTTAGATCTAAATTAGATCGTGCGGCTTAGGTAGCGTACCTCTTCGGCGTTAAGTGAACTAATCGTGTCCGATGGATCTGCATCTAACGGTCGCTGCTTGCTTGACCTAAAAGGAGCGGCGATGCGGCGGCTGCTGGCGGCGGAGTGATCGGTCGATGACGGTGCCGGCGATACAGGAAGTGAGAGAGGAAAAGGGCATGCTCACCGTGCTCGCAAGAACGTGGGGAAGCTCGAGGTAGTGTTGGTTGGGCGAGGGGCGCTCTGGTTTGTCTGCGATTGCTCGCCGGAGTAGAGGACGGTGTCGGGCGGCTCTGTCCACGGTCGAAGACGGTGCTATGGATCACGAGAAGACAAACGGAGGTCTGGGTTAGACGCAGGAGATTTTGGTGGAGCTGTTAGCGTGAACGAGAGGGCTCGGGGCGGTCAGATACTACCTGTGGGCTTCGTCGGAGAAAGAGGCAGACGGTGGCGACGGTGGTCGAGGTGGTTGTCGATGCTCTGGGTCGCTCGGGGGCAAGCTGATGCTACGGGGATGATCGCCAGGAGGTGGGGATCACGAGAGCATGGTCGAGGAGGTAAGGGGTAGGGTTGGCTGGCCGGAATCGCTCGCGGAGCTCACTGGAGACAGAGGAGCTCGGGAAGAAATTAGGGGTGGTCTAAGGCGTGCCAGCGCGAGGTGTCAGAGGGGAAATATAGAGGAGAGGGAGGCGTTTAAGTCTGCGTGATCAATTCGAGTAACGGCGGTCGCATTAAGGAGAATTAAGTCGGAGAGATCAACGGCAGAAAGGGGGAAAAGAACGAGTCGCTGAGGGGGTTTGAAGACGATGAGCAGTAATAGTGGGGTCCAACGGTCAGTGGGACAAGGAGAGGGAAGGAGGTCCACTTGTCAGTGTCACTGTGGGTTTCTTTCGCGGTGAAGAAAACGGTTCGGGGGAGGAATAAGAGGAGGTGGGGTCTGTTGTCAGCGAGTGAGGGAGAGGGGGAAGTGGGTCCACGCTGCATGGTGAGTGGGTCGATTTACAGGTGAGAAAAAGGTTTCTTCGGGAAGAGGGAGGATCAGGCTGGTCAGGCCTTAGTGGGCTGTCTGCTTCCTATTTTTTCTGTCTAATTCTTTTTCTTTTTCTAATTCTTTTTCTGTTTTGAATTTCAATCAAATATTCAAGCAATCAAACCACACTCAAATCAATTCAAACAAACACTCAACTTGGTATTTTGAATTTGGTTCTGTTTATCAACATAATCCAAATCTCAAAATAAAATAATATTTTATTTATTTTAGGATCTATTTAATAATTAAATAAAATGGATCTTTAGTTATTAGGGTTTGATTTATTTAATAAAATTTCCATTTGATATCCAATTATTTTCAAAACCAAACCAGTAGGTTTTATTTTGAAAATAAGGAATACTTGGAAACTTATTTAAATAAATAAATAAGTTTTGGTGTTTAATTAAAATGGGAAAGCCTTTACTTAAATAAAATTTGGATATTTAAATCCTTATTATTTTATTTAAATAAACTTTTACTCATTTTATCAAAACAAAATATTTTATTACAAAAGTTTGGCCAAAATTAATTTGGCTCACCTTTTCATTTGAAAACAAAGTCTTTTATTAAAAGATCCAAATAGTATTTCCAAAACAATTTATTTTTCCTTTATTAAATGTTTATCTTTTTAATCCCTTTAGGATTATAATTGTTCACCAATTGGTATGGCTTTTGGTAAGAGTTTTATTGGCTTTGGAAATTCAATTTCCTTTATCTCATTATGTTCACAAGATTTTGTCTATGGTTCCGAACTAAGTGAAACCAATCTCTAAGGTCTTTCTTGATCCTTTGTGGAAATTTTGTTGATCAAATTTGGTATGGATCAAATCCATGGATTTGGAGATACTTTGGAAAATGATTTCCTTCCATTAGGGCTTAGGGATTTGGATTTATTTTCCATGTGTTCAAATTTCCAGATACATTCATTGAGGAATGCATTTCCCTTGATTTGGATTTTTGTTGAATTCAAACTTTAGCCAAAGTTTGTTCAAGATGGGATTTTGGTTTCCTTTTAGAGACAAAAGTTTCTTTTCACCCTGATTTTCAACAAAAATTTATTTTGTTTATTTAATTTTCACATTACAAGATTTGGAAAATCTTGGGATGTGACATGATTATAAGGGGGCAACACCGCCACCACCGGAGGAGTAATTCATCATCAGGTTTGGCATCCCCTTGGCTTGTTCCAAGCTTGTGGGAGTGTCGCGGTATCACCACCATTATCTTTCATATGTTACCTTTTTAGTGGATTCATATCTTTGGTAGATAAGTTATCTTATAGGTTGGTTTGCATGTGGAAGTATCTCTCCTTTAGTTGATTATCTATGTATCCCTTGGTGTGAGAGCCGTTATGGAATATTAATGAGAAGTCTCATCTTTTACTTTTTGCACTTCTTATTTTAGTTTGCAATCTCTTTTTATGATGGATCTTGTTGATCAGTATTGGCATCACTTTGGGAGCATCAAGTAGATCTAAATTGGTTATGGAAAACCGAGCTCTGGTTAGTAGCAACAATTTTTGAGGTTTGAAAGAAAAAGATAAAAAGCTTACAAGTATTTTGTATCATTTGTTTTCTTTCTTGGTTGGCTCATAAGCTTAGTATTCTTTTTTAAGATCTTTTGTGTCTTCAAGGAATATTGCATGTTTGGCTTTATTACTTGTATGTTTGCTTGTTTCCTTCAACTCTCTTGCTTGCTACCCAGCCTTGCTAGCCAAAAACCTATTTTGAGAAGGCATACTTTTCATGTTTCCAATCCCTTTGAACCAAACCTGTGCCATTTGTGTCCACCATATCTACCTATTAGCATTATTGCTATTCCAAGAAAATTCTCAAGCTTCATCTATATTTCGAATTAAAAAGTATTTTGTTATGTGAAAACTAGTTAGTAAAGCTCTCACGAACTTGATGGCACACCTTATTTTATTGCCCCTAATAGACTTGAACCATTGTGTCATCGAAGTTGTATATGCTTGCATCTATACGTTGGAATTATCAGAACCATGCTATCATGGGGAACGTTTTCAACATTGCACTTGTACTCTGTACACAGTTGATATCATGCTCTTTTGTCTATGGATGTCACGAGTGTGAAATAAAAAGGTAGCTTGTAAGTCCATGGAGTTTGTATTTTGTGTTAGAGAAACGCCTGGGCCACTAGCCTAAGCCATGCCTAATCATGGTGGAAACTTGCAGCATCACCATAGTGAGCAATCTGTGAAGCATCCTCAATAAAAAGCTATGCACATAGTAAATAAAAAGATCGTCGAGATGCTCAATGTCTGCTTCCCTTGTCATTTTGGTTATGGGAAAGATCCTGTACCATGTGAAAGGGGTACCCCGTTGGCGGTTCTTTATGATACGCATGTACTTACAATGACAAGAACTTACCCGTGACTGGAGTTGAGTAGCATGAGGAGTGGCCCTCATATTCAAGGGACATGAGATTGCCAACTTATATTTTGTCAAGCATATACTCCATCCTCGTTCACTTTAACCTTAATCATCTCAAGATGCCTATGATAGGGGCAATGAGGGCTCAAAGCTAGTAAGTACCATAATCTTTTGGAAGCTCTTTATGACTTGAAATCCCTGCTTCCCTCTATGAAGGGACCTTTCTCCTACTTCCAAGTTGAGTCAGTAAACCTATTTCCTCTCTATCTCCAGCAAGCATTTGAGTTGTTGTGTTTCAAGCATTCATATGGTGATTTATTCAATCATGTTCTTTATCTTCCTTGTTTGCACAAAACTCTTATCTACTGAGTATTACTTTGAAAGCCTTCATTTGTGAAAAACCTTTTTGAGCAAAGAGTGCTCATGTTTTGAAAACTTCTACAAAAATATTTATGTGAAACTGTTTGCCAGGTGTTCTCTGACCAAGAACAAAGTTCGCCAATTCCAATTATGATTTATCTTTATGCATCTCTATTGTGACTCACGTACTTGTTGCAAGCTTAAGTTATAAAATGGTGAGTTGCTTTCTTCTATGAGTTGTGAATTGGTAAGTGTGATGCTTCTTGTTCGTATTCTTTTATCGACACTTCACTCCATAAACCTGTGGACATGTTTACTGAGCTCAGTTTTCGCTTGGGGACAAGCAAAGTCTAACCTTGGGGGAGTTGATACGCCCAATTTGCATCACCATTCAATATCATAATTTACCTCTATTCACTGATATATGTCTTATTATGAGTTATTACTTATGCCTTTTCATCTGTTTATGCATGCTGGATGATTCTTGGAGGATGGACTGCCGGAGTCTGAATTCTGATGGAAAAGAAGGCGTTTTGATGCAATTTCGCGAAGATTAGAAAAATATCAGAAAAATATGGGAAAATAATATTTTCCCAGAAGACAGAGGAAGCCAGAAGGAGGGGCGAAGAGGGGCCGCAGGGGGCAAACACACCGCTAGGCGCGGGTCCCCCTGGGCCACGCCTAGGGCAGGTGTGGCACACCTTCCCGGCTCCCGACTCCGCCCTTTCGCCTATAACTTCCCTATGGAACCCTAACATCAGGGGAGGGACCACAGATAGATTTCCGCCGCCTCTGCGGGGCAGAAAACACCGAGAGACAAAGATCTCTCCGGCAGACAGATTTCTGCCAGGGGAATTCCTTCCCTGAGAGGGGAGACCGTCGCCATCAACACCATCATCAAGCTTGTCTTCATCGGGATCATCATCATCATCCACACCATCATCTCCACCAGCACCATCATCACCACTCCATCCCGCTGTAACAATTGTGTTGGATATTCCTTTAGTTCATTAGGGGAAACCTTCCCGGTGTTAATTACTATTGTAGTTGATGCTTGTGAGTGGAACCATTGGATTATTGTTTATGTTCAGATTGTTATCCATTACCATATCATATTTGATCTTGATCCATATGATGTCTTATGAGTAGTTCATTGTGTTCTTGAGGACATGGGAGAAGTCATGTTGTTAGTAGTGGATTTGTGTTGAGTTATTATTCAATGGTTTAGTATTTAAGTTGTGGTGCTATTCTTCTAGTGGTGTCATGTGAACGTCGACTACATGATACTTCACCATTTATGGGCCTAGGGGAATGCATTGTGTATTTGGCTACTAATTGTGGGGTTGCCGGAGTGACAGAAACCTAAACCCCCGTTAGGACACCTTTCCACAAGGGAGCATAGGATCTCAGAGTTTAAGGCTGTGGTTAGATTTATATCTTAATTACTTTCCTGTTGTTACGGATGTTCGCAGGGGGTTTAATCACAAGTATGTATTAGTCCAAGTAAGGTCGGTATGTTAGCATAGGTTCACGCACACAACACTTACAACACCAGAGAAAAGTACTCAGCTATTTGAAGCAAAAGCACTTGACAGAATTCCCATGTGTCCTTGAGAACGTTTGGTCCTTATAAGTATTTCCACCGGCTTGTCCTTTGCTAAGAAATGATTGGGACACTTGCTCCATTTGTTCGTTGCCTTTATTACTTGATCTTTGTTTTGTTGCCTTATCAGAAAACCACTAAAAATCTGTTTGCTAAGTATTTACAGGGATTTCCTGCTCCATACCAATGTTCATCACCTTCTTCTCCTCGTTGGGATCGACACTCCTATTTATCGAAAGTACTGAGAAACACCCCTATACTTGTGGGTCATCAAGCTTCGAGCACGACGCACCACCACTACCATGAACGCGGATGAAGGGGACCCATGGGTTCGACTGGTGCATGGTCAAGGTGCCCGCCATCACCGATCGAAACGCCTGCTCCGTTTTGAAGTCGCGATGCGCCGGCTCGGGGTCGTTTGGGGCGACGACCGTCTCCTGGTATGGCAGGAGGTCGCCCATCGCCAACACCCGCTCGGAGTACACAGCGGCCCGATCGGTCAACTTCAACACCTCGGCAATTTCAACCGAGCCAGTCGCCGAGGGGTACCCGCTGGTGACGTTGTCGAGGTAGAAGTCATCGGGGAAGTGAGCGAGCCCAAGGCTCAGCGCAGTCGCGGCCCCGCGGCGGAAAGCTGACCGCGACGTGTAATCCACCATAGTCGGCGCCCTCTCCAGGTAGCGCCACACCTCCGTGAGCTCGCTGGGAATCACTTCTGTTGGCGAGATCTCCTGGAGGTACGCACGAATGCAGGTCGCCGAAAGCGTGGCCGAATCCAACCAGCATGGTGACACACTGCCTCGCGTCATACGACTGCGCCTCAGGCTCGTCATCGAGAATCTTCCCTGCAATCAAGCAAAACTTAGCTTCAGAAGGGTGCACAAATCGAAGTCCACCCTTCTCGGGGACTCGAAGGCATAGGCGACCCACCGCCCGGGGACTCGCTGACACGATAGCTACAAGACTACAAAACTCACCAATAAGTGGACGGTAGCGCCCCGTGATGAAATCTTGAAGACCGGTCAGGTCATCCTGCAGCCCTGCGACAAGAGCATCGGACACCTTCCGCTCGTCAGTTGCGGCAGTGACTGCATCCTTGGCCCTCTCCTCCACCGAGCTAGCGTTCGCCTTAGCGGCCTTGAGCTCGCTCTCCAACTCGGCAACCCTCTTCTTCGTGGCGGTCAACGACAAATGGGCGGCTGTTAACTCCCCAACTAGGACAAAGCCTTCGCGGGCCTTGGCAACCGCGTCCGAGTGACCCTCTGCACAAAACAGGGGTGATATTATAATCAAGCAAAAGGAACTAGTGATGTCCACAATCCAAACACCTACCCGCAGTCACCTGCAACTGCTGCTTCACCTGTTGCACGGATCGAGGTCGCATTCTAGACGCTCTTTCGTGTCCAGTCGCTCTGTCGATTAGCGTTGGAGGCCCTGCATAGACAAAATAAATGTAAGCAAATGTCGGATATTATCCTAAGTGCCTAGCCGCTGAAATTCAGCGACTAGCCACTCGGGGACTGGACATCGAAGATTTTCCTAAGTGCCTAGCCACTGAAATTCAGCGACTAGCCACTCGAGGACTGGACACCAAAGAATTTCCTAAGTGCCTAGCCTCAGAAATTCAGCGACGAGCCACTCGGGGACTGGATAGCAAAAGCAATAAGAATCTACCCATTTAAATTCAGCGAGTAGATCCTCGGGGACTGGACATACCTGAATAGCCACACCCAGCATGCTATGCAGCTCGATCGCGTCGACCGAAGGCAGCACGACGGGCGTGTGCCCGCGATGCTGCTCGATGTCCGCGCCCAGTGCCTCGGGTAGTTGGGCTGATTGTGCCGTGGCGCTTGAAGGAGAGGCCCTCGCCATAAAGGGAGGGAAGGTCACCATCGCCGCTCTCGAAACACTCGTCGCAGGCCCTGACGCCCTGACCAGCGCCACTGGCTCCACTTGCTGTGACCCCATGTCCATGACGGCCTTTGCGTCCGCGTCCACTCTGGTTGGAGCTTCACTTGGCGCGTCGGCCGGATCGTCCAAAACAATGGCGACCTCGTCGCCCTTCATCTTCTTCGCGCCCTCAGTAGGTGCCTCTACACTATCTCCCTTTCTCTTCTTTGAGGGATCATCCCCCTTCTTTGAGGCATCTACTGGGACCTTGGACACCAAGTGGTGACAAATCTTCTTCACGCTCGTCCCGCAAAGGAAATGGTCAACAAATCAGACAACATCTACAAAGTAGCAATTCAAGTCGACACGGCAAAACACTCACCTTGCGACTGGGATGTAGCGCGGGCCGGTGCGGATGTGCGCCTGCTTCTCTAGTTATGGGCCCAGATTTCAGCTAATGTCCATCTCAAACAGGGCTGGAGCCCACGGCACGGAGGCCTTCTTTGTTGACGAGGCCGCGGCAGCAGGAAGTTCCCCTCCGGTCGACATAGGTGCCTCCCTTGATGGCGACGTCTCTGCGGCCGGAGCAGCCCCGAGGCCCGTGACTGCTGAGAACGGTGGTGGAAGAGACGCCAGTGGCACCTCTTCCTCCACCACCGCCGCACTGGCTGCTTCCAGCGCCTTCGTCGATGCTTCGGCCCCAGCATCGTCAGTCGTGCTAGTCGCTTCGGAGCTAGTTGCTGGCCAAGGCGGAGACACTGCCCAGGGCGCCTCCTTCTTATTCTTCGGCGACTTCTTCTTCGACGCCGTAGACACATGTCGTAAACTATGTTCATGGGCTTCGCCCTTGCCCCCATCATGACCCTCGAGGCTCTTGCTGGCCTCAAGCTCGCGTTGCCGCTTCCCGCGAGTTTTTAGAACCACGGGTGCGGTGACCTCCACGGCCTCTTCATCGTCATCATCGTCATCGTCGTCGTCCTCTCCATGATTCTCCTCGTCAGAGGAGGACTCTCTCTCGTCCCCTGCGGCCTTCGAGATTTCGTCGTCGGCGGGAGGAAGCCTTCCTTCCACAACTTGGAACAGCTGAACAAACAACACACGGTTAGTAAACCGCGACTGCATTTCTGCAGCTGCGAAATAGACGAGGAAAAACAGACTTAACGATGGCGCCTTGCGCTTCATGTTGTATGGGGTGATTCTGGCCTTCGGATCGCGGTATTCCGCGTCGGTGATCTTCCTTAGCGCGGAGGCGTAATCATCAACCTTCCACTCGGCGGTGCAGGCCTTGGTCCCGTCGTCCTTACCAGTGTACTCATACATCCAGTGGGCACGGTTGGCCAGGGGCACCAGTCACCGCCAGAGCCAGCAATTGTATAAATTGATGGTCTCGATCCCATCTTTCTTTAGTTGGCGAATCATCATCAGCATCTCGTCCATAACCATCCGCTGGTCATGCGGAAGTTTGGCGACTTGGAGCCGGCGCGGCTCGGCCCACTCGGAGGAGTATGTCGGGAGTGACACCTCGCCGTCCGGTGTCGACTCTCTAACGTAAAACCAGTTCTTCTTCCACTCTCTCACCGCCTTCTTTGGCAGCATGAGGTCGAGGAAGGAGGCCTTGGACTTCAGTTGAAAAGTAAGGTTGCCCGCTGCCAGCATCAGGCTGCCTACCTCATCATGACCAATCCGCCCGTGGAACAGCTCCTGCCACGGGGGAAAGTATGGGCGACATCCCAGGTAGCATTCGCAGAACGCCACGAAGATGGCAAGCTGCTTGATGCTACGCGGCCCAAATCTGACGGCTGGATGTCGTAGTACGCTCAAAACCGACGGAAGAAGAGTGAGGTGGGGAATCCGAGCCCCGTCTTGAGATGGTTGGTGAAGCATATGAACTCACCGGCACACGGATCTGGTTCCGCCTCCATGTCCACAGGAATTCTCCATCTCCCGGCGCAGAGGATACCCGCATCCTCGATGGACTTCAGTGTCTCCCTGGTGCATTTGGACTTCCCCTAAAACTCTTTTGGAGGCGCCATCGGGTCATGAATCTGGGCTCGCTAGATCACTCTGGAGATTCTCGAGGGAATCGAAGACTGGAGGGCGCGCGAAGTCTGAGGAAATGTGAGGAATGACTCGCAACTCACCCTTCACTCTCCTTATATAGCGGTTTGTTCCCGCCAATTTCGGGGAGTCGTTACCGCGTGGTGATTACGCCAATATTACCGTTGGATTACCCAACGGCTAGTTTGACCAGGCTGACGGTCCAACTTCGTCTACTCGACTCGCCGACCCATTTGTCATGGTATTGCCGACGAGTACGCCATGGAGGGGTCCTCACAGTGCATGTTTAGAGACGTGGGGGAAGGAGGACGGTTGACGGGTACGAGGTAACACAGCTTACCCAGGTTAAGATCCCACGACGGTGGCGGAATCCTACTCCTACTATAAATCACTATAAGGGCAATACGCCGAGTTACATGGATTGGTTCGCGGTGCGAGGTTGTCTGAAGTTGTAAGCTATCGTGCCCTAAAGGCTCCCATAGGCCCGACTTATATAGTCGCCAGGTCCTAGAGTTATAGGGAAAAGTCCTAGCCGGACAGGTCACAAAGTCCTGCACCGTCTATTACTAGTCTTGTGTATCTTGCACTCCAAGGCTCCGGGTACGTCGGCGACTCCAACCGTAGCCTTCCTTTATCCGGCATGGGCCTCCCTTCTGGATCCATCTAACTGGGCCGCCCAGCAGGCCATAGGCCATGCTACCAATTGTGGGCCACTCGGGTTATCCGGATAGGTGACATGCTATGAGAATACACATATAGCATATCCCCAACAATAGCCCCCGGAGAACTCCGAGATCTTGTGCCATCTTGCCTCTTCGTGTGGAATGCTCCGCCTAGATGGATGTCGGCAAATCGTCAAGAAATATCTTGTAGTCCTCCCAAATAACCCTGCAAGACTTTCTCCGTCTTCAATATGTAAGTCGGAGAAATGCTGAATCTTCCATCGTACTCTTCCATAGCCGGACTGGATCCGTCCATGTCGGAATCTTCCGATGTGACGGCTCATCTACCTATGCCAGCTAGGACGACATAGGCTTAGGTCAGCGACGCCTCGTAACTCACACATGCAGAGAACGCAATCATGTCCGATTTTCCCGCGCGAGCGATACAGACCGTTGGCGGCGACGGTTGGAGACGTGGCGAAATTTCCGCGCATGTTCGCGAACACGTCGTCTACGCGGCAACCGTCCGATCAAGCCTGACGAATCTTGACGCTGGAGATGATAAATAGTAACAGCAGTGGAATTTCCACTTTTTACCTCATTCTCCTTTCCTCGTCTTCTTCCTCCAGCGCGCGCACCCTCGAGCTCTCCGCGCCTAACTCGCGAAAAAACCCTAGCCTCCAATCCGCACCAGTCACACCCAACCTTGTTCCATGGCCAGCAGCAGCACCTCTCCCTCCATGGCGGCGTTAAACGAAGCCGCGGCGAAGCCGGCGAGCTCCATTGTCGTGCCCCCAGAGGGCCTGGTCATCCCCGCATCGGCGGTGATAGAGTCCATCGACAGCGACCTTAATCTGGCGGCACTGGAGCCGTTGGAGGAGGAGCTAGATTCGCACAAGGGCGACTGGCGAGGCTCAGATATCACAGACCGTGATATCCAAGAGCTGATCGCCGAGGGCTACCTCCCTGCGACGGAGGGGCTCGCCTGGCGGGCGGTGCCGGCCGGCGAGGTGACACCTTCTCCCCAAGCCGGAGAAAAGGTGTACCTCAAAGCCCAACTGGTACGCGGCGTCTCCCTGCCCATCTCCAACTTCTTCCTCTCCGTCTTGAATCACTATAGAGTCCAGCCCCAGAATCTTTTCCCCAATAGTATCTTAGTGCTTAGCAACTACGCGGCGCTCTGCGAGGGATACTTAGGGATAAGGCCTAGGTTATACCTCTTTGTGTACTTCTTCACCGTCAAACGTGAAGCAGGACATAGCAAGGAAGAACTCAGGAACTGCGGCACCATAAGCTTCAAGATTCGACCTGGCCGGCGGTTCCTCGACATCGTCGGCCACGAGTCCCACAAAAATTGGCAACGGACATACTTCTACGGCCCAGACATCCCTCTGGCTGGCCGACAAGTAACGTACCCGGACTTCGTTGACGGAGTCGCCGCTGAAGCCTCATCATGGAGATCCCAGGCCTCCCTTCCCTCCGACCTTGATGCTTCCCACGCCATAAGACGGATAGAATGGTTTGTAGAGACGGATTTGACCGGCTTGGACCTAGCCATGTGCTGGTTCATCAGGCGAATCCAACCTCTGCAGCACCGTGCGAAGCTCATGCACGAGTATACCAGCGAAAGAAGGGATAGCCTTCGCATCTCTGTGGACAACTTCTCGAGCCACTCCGTCAAGCTCCGCCTTAAGGACATCGCGAAGGTGAAGGATAAGAAGCGTGGCTTCACCATCACCTACGACATGTTCGTAGATGGCAAGTGCCCAAAGGTAAGTATTTATTTTGCGTGCACGACATATACTCCAGTTCTTCTGTCTTGCAAGTGTCATCTTATCTAACATGGTGACTTCTCACTTATTAGCTTAGCGATTTAGAGGAGGGCAACCTGGCTGCCCAAATCTATGATCTAAAGATGAAGGAAGTCACGGTCGTGTCCGACGATGAGGCTCCGTTGGCGCGAAAGCGGAAGAGCTCCACCTCTGACACTACCGACAGAGGCAAGAAGAAGAAGACGAAGGGTGGAGTCTCCAAGAAGACTACCGCCGCCCTAGAGGCGGAAAAGATAAAAGTTACTGGGATCCCCTTGCCAAAGCACCCCCACTTGTGTAAGCTTCTCTTCCTCCGACATTGTCTATTTATCTGTCTTACTCCTGTACTTATGCATTTTGCACATTTCAGGAAGAAAGCCACGACCAGCCTCAAGAAGACCTCCAAATTGGGGGCTTCTAGAACTATCAAGGACATGCTGCATCGTGACGCATCTCCCACCATCGCCCCTACCACTCCCTCCATCAAGCCTTCGTCTGCCATGACAAGCTCGCAAGCTAAGGAGGCATCTTGACCTACCGCCATGGAAGTGGACTCAGGTGCTTCTACCGAGGTTGCAGTCATCGGCGAGCAGGCGACGCAGGAGAGTGCCACCCATAAAATGGCTGAAGCTTCGGCTAAGGATGCCATCAGTGGCAGTAAGGCGGTGGTGGAAGCAGGTACCCTGCCGTTGGCGGCGCCCCTGCACCCAAGAAAACCATAGCCTATCCAAAGATAGTCTATCCGGTACTTACACCGGGTAGCACTGCTTTGGTCCCTAGTGCGGCGCCGACATCTCCGACGTGCGGTCTAGAGGAGCTCCACCGGCAAGCAAAAATCTTGCAAGGAAACAGCGAATCCTTTGGCAAGCTGCTGGCCGAGAGTGCTACAAACCTCAAGATCATTGCACTTGTAAGTTTTATTTGCCTTTTGCATTTCATATGAGTATCCCACTGTAGCCCCCGAGGATGTAGACAGAATAACCATAGGTTTTTGCATCTACATGCTCTAAGAGTGACTAAGTTAGAAAAACTCTCACTGTAGCCCCAAGCATGTAGGTGGAATGAAATTTTCCGACTAGATGCTTTAAGAGTAGCATACGCAGTGTTTATAATTTTCTATACTGTAGCCCCCAAGCGTCTAGTTATAACTGAATTAGTTCCGACTAGATGCTTAAAGAAAATCTAAGCATATATCCGAGTTAAAAACTTTATACTGTAGCCCCCAAGATTCTAATTGAGAACTAAATTAGTTCCTACTAGATGCTTAAAGAAAAGCTAAGCATATTACTAAGTCAAAAATTCTCGTTGTAGCCCCCGAGCATCTAGGTGGAAAATTTCTGGCTAGATGCTCCAAGCAGACCAAACAACGTTTTAACTTTGAACTTTTCTCCATAGAACGAGAGTGCTCGGAGGGGCATGGCCAATGACAAGTACCAGAAGATGCGCGCAGAACTAGAAGCTGAAAAGGGTAAAACTAGCTTCTTGAAGGAACAGATCACCAAGAGCAAGCGTCTGTTTTCTAATGCGCATTCCGACTTGGTTTTGTTCCCATATTCTTCGAGTACTCATTGTGTACTTTTACTTTCTCTGACTTAGCAGAAACCATCGCCAAGGCCAAGAATATTGTCAAGCAATCCAAGCACATTCAAGAGCTGGATAGCGAGAACAAGATTATTTAGTAGGAGAGGAATGATATGTTGAAAATGCATGAGGAATCGATGAAGGCCCTACAGGACTCCGCCACCAAGGAAATCAATCGCTTGAAGGAGGAGATTGCGATCTTAAAAGATCAGAAGCAAGCTGCCGATGAGCAAAATCAATGCCATAGTGAGGCGTATAAGCTCCTCCAACAAGAGAAAGAATCCTTGGCGGACACCCTCTGGCAAGTTGAGGCCAACATCTTCAGTAAGTTTTCTCCGTCTTGGATTTCTGTAGTCTGGGTACTTTGAATTGTTGAACTCATGCGCTCCTTGTCGGAATTTGCAGCTCCTATGGGTTTAACCCGATCACCTCCTCTAGCCAAGGAATGCATGGTTCTTGCCAGAAACTTCATCAACACCGCCATCATGCAAGCCAAGGAGATTGCCAAGCCCCTCCATATAAACATCAAGGCATCGGACTCCGTGGTGAAGTACTCGGAGATTCTGCGCCGAGCCCCCGAGCGTATCACAAGCTGGAAAGCTTCATGTGCACGGGCTGGCACAAGGATGGCGCTTTCAATGGTGAAGGCACACTATGAAGATGCCGACATCGACATGGTGACCTCTGGCATTCCCGACGTAGACGATGATGGCAAAGAGATTAACCATGAAGCCATCCTGTCGTCACTCGCGGGCTATGACACCAGAGTTTCCGAGTTGGTGGATGTCGACGTCTTCGTGCCCATGAACATCATCGACAACGGCAACCAAGGTTCCTCTGAGTCCCACCACAGCGCCGACTTCGAGGGTGGTTCTCCGGCTGGTGATGATGCTGCTTCCAAGTCACCTGCGCCAAAGGAGTGAAGAACAACTTTGTAATATTTGTTTCACCTTTGGTGCATATGTGGGAAAAAACTTGTTTATGTAACTTAAGGCGGAAAACAATGGTTGTTATTTCCTGCTGCTCAAGAACTAGTTTCCAGCATGTATATATTGTTTTAAGCAAGTGTTGGCTTATCCATTACTTTGGTTCTTATGATTGACTTTTCGTGAGTTGGAAGACTCGTTGTCGGAACCATGCGCTTAGGTGATGATGCCTAATGGCACCGTCAATAACCTGAGCACAAAATCGCCGACAATAAGTGCTGAAAGTCACTACTCCAGAATCCACATAAAAACGACAAAGAACGTGTAGACCAGAAAACTTAAGCTAACGCCCGTAGGCAGAATTTTCACAAGTGCAATCGCAAAGCTTGTGCATAAAGGTTTTACATGATCCAAAAATGAACACTAAAGGAGGTAAAAGACTCAGAAATATGAGTGAACCAGAGAGCTTTATTTCATTGATCATATAAGAGGTACACAATTAGATAAAAAAATGCTAAGTGTAAAAAGGACGTAGCTGTGCTATGTTCCATGGCCGATCAAGCTCCGGGTAGTCATCATCCGGGTCACGTCGCTTACGCTTATGATCCTCGTTGGGTCTATCCTTCAGTTCACGATTGTCAACGAGGTAGTAAGACCCATTGAGTAGCGCCTTGCTTATGATGAACGGTCCTTCCCATGGTGGGGATAGTTTGTGTGACTTCTTCTGCTTAAGTCGGAGCACCAAATCCCCCTCTTTAAACGAGCGATGCCGAACGTGGCGACTATGGTAGCAGCATAGCTTCTGCTGGTAGATGGCGGATCTTTGGCATGCCAAAACGCGCTCCTCCTCGAGAAGGTCCACATCGAGGCGTCTAGATTCTTCAGCGTCATCTTCGTCGTAGGCGGCAACTCTTGGTGCATCATGAAGGATGTCGGAAGGCAGGATGGCTTCTGCTCCATATACCATGAAGTAAGGGGTGTAGCCGGTTGATCTGTTGGGTGTAATTCGTAAACTCCACAGCACAGATTGTCGTGGGAATGACCACGGCAGATGCTGCAATCGGCAGCGAGTAGTAGACCATGGGGCAAGAGCGTCCAGCCATCTGCGGTGCGAGATGAGGGCGGAGACACAAGGATTTACCCAGGTTCGGCCCCCCGGAGGGTAAAGACCTACTCCTGCTTGATTGTATTACGGTGGAAGTACAATGGGGCGAGCTCGGTGGCTAGGCAGCGAGTCGCTTGGGTGGATGATGGAACGTGTCCTCTACTCACCCTTTAGGGAGGTTTATATAGACTCACCCCCCTAGGGTTTACAGATCTCAACCGAATCAGTTAAGGTTTTAGCAATCGTTTAACCTAATCCGACTGGGCCTATCTACACTTCTGGGCCTTCGGCTTCCAATCGCTTGAGTCCACGCCAGGTCGCGATCCAGTCGCCGTTACTGCAGGCCCACTCGCAAGGACCTGGGCCAGTCGGAATCGTCCTGCTGGGTATACCCCGGTAGGCATATCCCCATCAGTAGTCCCCGAGGCCGTCGTTGATTGGTCGCATACGGTCGCTGGCAGTCGGTGTATACGGCTCCACTACGGACGCCCAGTCAAATCAGCGGCGGACTCCTTAATAAAGAAAAAACCAATTACTCTAGTCGCACTAACGGTGACCGATTTAGTCGCAGCTCGGCGAACGGGTCGGCGAATATTCAGTCGCTGTTGCAGCGATCGGGTCGTCGAATTAGCAAGTCACGCGGAGCGACGAGCCGAGGGGATGAACTTGGACCGTCAAGTGGGGTGAAAACTAGCCATTGGGGTAATCCAACGGTAACTTTTGGCGTAATCACCGCGGAGTAACGGCTCCCGAAATTGGCGGGTAACAACCGCTATATAAGGGGAATGACGGGCGAGCGGGGAAACATACCTTCATCTTTCCTCCGACCTCTCCCATCTCCGTTTCCACTCCGTATCGCGATCCAACCGATCCAGAGAGCCTCGACCTCCGCAAATCTTCCAACCAATGGCACCCTCCACCGAACCATGGGGCCGATCCAAGTGCACCAGGGCATTATTGGCGTCGTTCGAAGAGGCCGGGATCCTGCGCGCCGGCAGGTGGCGCATCCCCGCGGCCGGAGAGGTGACCCCGGATCCACGTGAGGGAGAATTCATTTGCTTCCCCAGTCACCTGGAGCGGGGGCTGGGGTTTCCCACTTCTCTATTCTTTCGGCGGTTCTGCGCCTTCTACGGGATCCAGCCGTCGGACCTGGGCCCGCATAGCATCGAGCAGCTCGCCATTTTCGTGGTGTTCTGCGAATGCTATCTGGGATGCAGGCCTTACTTCCCCCTGTGGCAAGATCTATTCCATGGGAGGATTAGTCGCGAAGAGTCAGGCGGCCCGATGCTGGCAGCGGGTGGCCTGACGTTTCAACTAAAATCGAAGGTGTCCTTCTTCGACCTGATGCTGCCGGCCAAGGCGGCAAGCGAGTGGAAGAAATCCTGGTTCTACGTCACCGAGGCGACTCCAGATGGCGAGGTGGTGCTTCCAAGGTACTCCGCTAACCGTCCTGAACCGCGTCGGCTCCAGGCCGGCAAGCTCCCGCTGAGCCAGCGGATGGTTGTCGACGAAATGTTGCAAACCATCCGTGGCCTGAAGAAGAAGGGCCTCCAAAACATCAATCTTTACAACTGCTGGCTCGGGCGGCGGCTCGTGCCTTTGGCCCGCCGTGACCACTATATGTACGAGTACGCGGGCAGGGACGACCCGACAAAATCCTGCCTCATCGAATGGAAGCTCGAGGACTATATCCTGGCTCTGAAAAAGATCACCCAGGCGGCGTACCTGGATGCGAAGGCCGGGGTCGCCCCCTATACCGCAAGGCTACCAGCTCCGACGGTAAGTCACCACTTTTGTCGCCATTCGCAGTCGCAGATGATGCAGTCACGGTTATGCTGACATTGTTTCGTCTTTGTTGCAGCTGTTCCAAGTGGTGGAAGGATGGCTCCCACCCACAGACGACGAAAACTCGAGCTCGTCCGTTCGGGACGGGAGCGAGTCGCCACCCGCTAGAGTCGACGTCAGGAGCGACGCGGGTGAAGACGATGATGATGACGAGGATGAGCCCGTGGAGGACGCCGCCCCGATGTTTCGCAAAACTCGCGGGCAGCATCAGCGCGAGCTCGAGGCGAGCAAGAGCCTCGAACGTCACGACAACGACGACAACGAGCTCCCCGAGCACACCTCGCGTCGTGAGGCTACGCCATTTAAGAAGAAGAAGAAGAAGAGGAAGAAGGAAGTGAAGGCTCCGCCAAGGAGGAAGATGAAGCCGACGAAGCAGGCGTCTCCGTCTCGCTCTGCGACTAGTTCTGACGCCAGCAGCTCGGCTAAGGGTGAGACGGAGCGCCCGACGACAACACTAGAAGCTGCTGCCCCCCTGGATGAGGTACCTCTGGCCTCGCTTCCACCCCCGTTCGCCCCGGTCTCTGGGTTGGGGGCTGTTCCATCCGCGGCGGCTTCGCCTCCCAGGAGAGCTCCAGCAGATGTCGTCACGGAGGCTCCTGCCGCGGCCTCGTCTTCGAAGAGGCCCTCCGTGTCTTGGGCACACGACGTGCTCGAGATGGGCCTCAGTCGGAAGCTGGTTCCCGAGCTGGAGAAGCCGGCCAGTATCCGCACGGGACTGTGGTTCATACCAGTCGCCAAGTAAGTTCTGTCCATCTGCTTGACTTTCATTGTACTCGGACAATTTTGCTCATATCGTTGTTTCACAGGACTGGAGTTAAGAAGATCAGCCACCCTTCCGTGGCCAAGGTGCCACCAGTCGTCGCCGAAGAGGACACCTCACGGAAGAGGAAAGCTGATGAGGTCGCTGCCCCCGCAGACAGTGCTAAGAAGGCCAAGGGCGACGATGTCGTCACGGTCTCTAACGACATGACGGTTGCTCCGAGTGATCCTGCGACTGCTACGGAGGTGTCCTTGAAGACCAAGGAGGATGTTTCCTCGCCTGGAATGGCCGAGCCGGCTCCTAGTGGCACTGGAGCATCCGCTGCGACCTTCCCCCGCTTTATGGCCAAGGCGGCTACAGCGAGTTGTACAACGCCATCGAGCCGCATGCCTGGGATCGCCGAAACGGAGGTCGAGCAGCGTCGCGGACACACTCCGGCTCTTCTCGCATCTGTGGACGCGCTACAGCTCCACGGCATGTTGGGCGCAGCCATCCAGGTATGCCCAGTCACCGAGGATCGGGCCAATGAATTTCAGTGGTCGGGTTCTTTTAGTGTTTGCTTTTATTTGTAATACCCAGTCCCCGAGTGCCTAGTCGCTGAATTTCAGCGGTTGGGCACTTAGGATTCTATTGTTGTTGACTGTTTGATTTGTGCGCAGGGCTTGCAGCGTGAGTCAGCCGATCGGCTTGCTGCGAAGTGTCGCATGGAGAAGGAACTGGTTGTCGTCCAAGAAACGAACAAGGGACTCCAAGCGATCGCTGCCAAGGCAGAGGAGGTCCGCCAGGGCCTTATCCCGGCAGGTGAGCTGACAATGGCTCAGTCTGCGTTGAGTATGGCGGAGAAGCGGATCGCTGAACTGGAGCGCGAGCTCAAGGAAGCGAAGGCGGAGGTGAGCTCAGCGGATGGGCGAGCGAAAGCTGCTGTTACGGCTGCCGCTGAAGAGCGAAAGGTCTCTGACGCCCTTGTTATTGGGCTGCAGAACGACTTCTCCTCGCTTCAAAGCTTCATCACGGGCCTCTGCCGTCCTTTAATTGGTAAACTTTCTGCCTCTTCGTATAGTAGCTGCATTATGTAATCGTCATTATACTCATTGCCGTCCTCTGTCCACAGGTTGGATTATCGATAGCTCGGAGGAGGCGCAGTCGTATGACACGCGGTAGTGTGTGACCACTCTGGTCGACTCGGCCACATTGTCGGCGGCTTGCATTCTGGCATATCTTCAGGAGATATCGCCTACGGAAGTGATTCCCAGCGATCTCGTCGAAGTATGGCGGTATCTGGAGAAGGCGCCGTCAGTCATCGAGTTCATGACGTGGTCGGCGTTCCGGCGCGGGGCGGCGATGGCTCTCAGCCTTGGGTTTGCCCACTTCCCGGAGGACTTCGACCTTGACGACGTGACGAGTGGCTACCCCTCGTCGACAGGCTCGGTGGAGATCGCCGAGGTGCTGAAGCTGACGGACCGGGCCGCGGTGTACTCTGATCGCGTCTGGGCGATGGGCGACCTCCTCCCCTATCAGGAGACGAATGTTGCTCCCAACGATCCTGAGCCGCCGCATCGGGACTTCAAGGTTGAGCAGCCCTTCCGTGCGGCGATGTCGGGTGAGTTGACGACTTACCCGTCGAACCCGTACACGCCCTTCATTCGCAACCGCAGGGGTGGCGGCGAGTCGCCGTCGAAACCTGCAGAATAGAAACACTGTGCCCTGGGGCGTTCAGTAGCGATTGTCCATTGGACTCAACTTGTATTTTGGAACGATGTTGTTCTGCTGTAATGAAACTTCGTATTATTTTTTGAATTGTTTCGTAATTTTGATTGCTTATTGGACGAGTCCCCGAGCGCGTCCGCCCTTTTTATGGGGTTTACCTCGTTTGTTATGTGTTTGTGGTTTTGAATGTTTTGTCAGTTGTTATGTTATTGAGGTCGACTCGCCCGAGCTCGGAGAGCCAGTCGCAGGACGACTCCCGTGAGTTCTCTTTACTTGACCGTTTTCCCTTGCACGAACGAGGTCGGGTGGTCGAGTCCTCGAGCGTGGTACTTGGTGGTTCTAGTCACAACTTCAGGGTGGGTGAGGACTTAGCGCGTTAGAGTAAGCGCGTCACTCCTGCTTGACCCGTAGGATCAGTAGCATGGCGAGTCCCTGGCACGCTCTCATACTTGGTGTTTTTCCCTAGTCGCTCGTGCTCGACTGGTCGTCAGTCCCCGAGCGTGGTACTTGGCCGGTCGAGTCGCTGTGCCGAGGACGCGGAGGACCTTGGTCGCTGTGAGGAACGAGGGCAGTTGTCTTGGCTCGTTAAGCCAGTCGAGCTAGGCGACTCCAATGGTGCTCCGGGTTGGCATTTTTCGTGGATGTTACGAGTCCTAGGGTAACCCAGTGCCCTCGAAACACACTACTTGGCCGTGCCGGTCGTTGTACCAGAGGTTGACTTCTGCGGTTTAGCTGGACGCTGTTATTACGAGTGCGAGTGGCACAAGGCACGTAGAGTAGACGCAATTTGCGGTAACCGATCTATTTTATTTCATAGCAAGTGGAGAGTACATGTATGGAATTCTAGGAATATAATTTCTGTAGTAAGTTTACATTCCACGGTCGCTTGACGTCGAGTTTCCCGTCTCCTCGGACATCGATGAGGTAGTAGGCGTCGTTGCCGAGGACTCGCCCGATGGCGAATGGTCCCTCCCGAGGGGGGGATAGCTTGTGCATGCCCTTCTTGTCCTAGATGAGGCGTAGCACCAGGTCGCCTTCCTGGAACGTGCGAGTCCTTACTCGCCGGCTATGGTAGCGGGGTAGCCCTTGTTGGTAGATGGCGGTGCGGGAGCGGGCTAGGTCGCGTGCCTCGTCGAGTTGGTCGACTCCATCCTGGCGTGCGAGTTCGTTTGCGGCCTCCGTGTAGTGGACAACCCTGGGCGAGTCGTGCTCTAGGTCGGTGGGCATGACTGCCTCGGCCCCGTACACCATGAAGAAGGGGGTAAATCCTGTCGACCTGTTGACGGAGGTGCGGATGCCCCAGATGACGGAGGGTAGCTCCTCTACCCAGCACCCGGCGGTGCGCTCGAGTGGTACTTGAAGTCGTGGCTTCAGGCCGTGGAGGATGCTCTGGTTGGCCCGTTCCGCCTGGCCGTTGGACTCCGGGTGAGCGACTAAGGCGAGGTCGAGTCGGATGTGATGTTCTTCGCAGAACTCGGCCATGGCTCCTTTAGAGAAGTTGGTGCCATTGTCCGTGATGATGCTATTTGGGAACCCGTAGCGATAGATGAGCTCGCGTAGGAACTTGGTGGCGGTCTTCCCGTCGCATTTCTGGACTGGCTTAGCCTCCACCCATTTTGTGAATTTGTCGACTGCGACCAGGAGGTGGGTGAAGCCGGAGGGGGCCTTTTTGAAAGGGCCTACCATGTCCATACCCCACACGGCGAACGGCCAGGTGATGGGTATTGTCTTGAGCGCCGAGCTCGGTACGTGGGTCTGGTTGGCGTACTTCTGGCACCCGGCGCACCGCTGGACGATGTCGACAGCGTCTGCGTGTGCGGTTGGCCTGTAGAAACCGTGTCGCATGGCCTTTGCGACCAGAGAGCGGGTGCTGACATGGTGGCCGCAGTCGCCGGAGTGGATGTCGTGGAGGATTTTGCGTCCTTCAGCGGGTTGGACGCAGCGTTGGAACACATCGGTCACGCTGCGCTTGTGGAGCTCGCCGTCGATGATGACGAAGGATTTGCAGCGGCGTGCTATCATCCGGGCGTCTGTTTCGTCTGCTGGCAGGGTGCCTCCTTCCAGGTAGGCAATGTACGGCATAGTCCAGTCCTCTGGCTCGGCGATGAGTGCGACCAGGGCTGCCTCTGGTTGCAGCGGGACTCCGATGTCGATCTCCCTTGGGGGAGAGACGGAAGGCTTGGTGATGGTGTCGAGGAAGACGCTGGCGAGTGGTGCGAGTCCAGCCGAGCCGATGCGAGAGAGCGCGTCGGCCTCCTCGTTCTTCCGCCTGTCGATCCACTCGACGGAGTAGCCTGCGAAGTGTCCGCCCAGCTTGTCCACTGCTTGGCGGTATGCCGCCATGGTGGGGGAGACGGTGTCGCAGGTGCCAGCGACTTGGCCAGCGACGAGGTCGGAGTCTCTGTAGCAGCGTAGGCGGTTGACATTCATCTCCTTGGCGGCTCGCATACCATGGAGTAGTGCCTCGTACTCGGCCATGTTGTTGGTGCAGGGGGTGAAATCGAGGCAAAGGACGTAGCGTAGCTTATTGCCCTTCGGAGAGGTTAGCACGATCCCTGCTCCTGCACCGTCCGCATTCTTGGAGCCGTCGAAGTGTAAACTCCAGTAGTGGTGGTATGGCAGCTTTTCTGGCTGCTGGGCCTCCTCCCAGTCGGCGATGAAGTCCGTGAGAGCCTGCGACTTGATCGCTTTGCGCGGCTCGTACTTGATGTTGTGGACGCCGATTTCGACGGCCCACTTGGCGACTCACCCAGTCGCCTCACGGTTGCGGATGATGTCCTGCAACGGTGCTGAGGAGACGACCGTTATCGGGTGCTCCTGGAAGTAGTGCGGCAGTCGCTGCTGCGCTCTGAAGACCGCGTATACCAGTTTCTGGTATTGCGGGTATCGCTGGCGCGACTCGATGAGGACCTCGCTGATATAGTACATTGGTCGCTGTACTGGGCGTTCCTTTCCTTCCTCTGGTCACTCGACGACCATGACGGCGCTGACGACGCGCTCGGAGGCCGCGACGTAGACTAGCATGGGTTCCTTGTCGGCGGGGGCGGCCAGTAGCGGTGCTACGAGTAGCACCTTCTTGAGGTCACGGAGCGTGTTGTCAGCCTCCTTGTCCCACTCGAAGGTGGGGTTCTTGCGCATCAGGTGGTATAGGGGCATCGCCTTTTCACCCAATCGGGGGATGAAGCGACTGAGAGCCACGACTAGCCCGGCCAGCTTCTGGATATCGCGCAGGCACTCGGGTTTGCCGAGTCGAGCGATCGTGTCGATCTTGGTGGGATTCGCCTCGATCCCACGCTTGGAGACGACGTATCCCAGTAGCTGCCCTGCTGGTACGCCGAAGGTGCATTTGCCTGGGTTGAGCTTTATCTTGTATTTCCGCAGGTTGGCGAATGTTTCCGCCAGGTCGGCGAGTAGGTCGCCCTGGCGGGCGGACTTTACTACCACATCGTCGATGTAGACGTGGATATTGCGGCCAATTTGGCTCGCAAGGCACTCTTGCATACACCGCTAGTAGGTCGCCCCGGCGTTCTTGAGGCCGAAGGTCATGGCGGTGTAGGAGAAGGCTCCAAATGGCGTGATGAACGCTGTCTTCTCTTCGTCCTCAACGGTCATTTTGATCTGGTTGTACCCAGAGTAGGCGTCGAGGAAGCATAGCAACTCCGAGCCCGCGGTGGAATCGATTATTTGGTCGATCCGCGGGAGGACGAATTGCTCCTTCAGGCAGGCGCTGTTTAAGTTTGTGTAATCGATACACATCCTCTAGGTCCCATTTTTCTTCTCGACGAGGACTGGGTTTGCCAGCCACTTGGAGTATTTGATTGGCCAGATGAAGCCTGCAGCGAGTAGACGCTGCACCTCCTCGGCGATGGCTCGGCGGGGCTCTTCATTGAATGGCCGCAGCGACTGCTTGACAGGTCCCACTTTGGGGTCGGCGTTGAGTTTGTGCTCAGCGAGTTCCCTAGGGACACCAGGCATGTCAGAGGGCTTCCATGCGAAGATGTCCCTGTTCTCACAGAGGAACTCGATGAGCGCGCCTTCCTATGTTGGGCTCATGCCCGTCCCGATTGTCACCGTCTGGCTGGAGTCGCCTGGGACCAGCTCGATGGTGCGGGTATGCGTTGTTGCTTCGAAGGCTGAGGTGTTGCCGCCCTCCGCGTTGGGCTTCTTGAGTATAGTGGGGTCGTCGTTGTTGACCCCGCTCGCGTATTTGGCGAGCTCGTCGGCGTGGTTAGCCTCTGTCGCGATGAAGGCGTCGGCGAGTTCGGCTCCTTTGGCCTCGCACTCGGCAGCCATGTCGGGGTCGCCGTGGATGGTGATGACGCCACACGGTCTGGGGAGCTTCATCGCGTTCTACGCGTAGTGGGGAGCCGCCATGAACTTGGCGAACGCCTGGCGCCCCAGGACACAGTGGTAGGGGCTGTCGAAGGGCACCAGCTCGACGACGATCCGCTCGGTGCGGAAGTTTGCCGGTGTGCCGAAGGTGACTGGCAGCGTGACCTTGCCGATCGGGTATGCCTTCCGACCGGGGACGATGCCGTGGAACGTGGTGTAGGTCGTCTCGACCATCGACTGCGGGAGCCGCAGTCGCCTGAAGGTGTCCAGGTATAGGATGTTGATGGAGCTTCCGCCGTCCATCAATGTCTTGGGGAGACAGTAGTGTCCCACCTTGGGCTTGACCACCAGGGCGACTCGGCCTGGGTACTCGATGCATGGCGAGTGGTCCTGGCGGCTCCAGGTGATGGGTTGCTCCGACCAGTTGAGGAACTGGGGAACGTTCACCTGTGCCACCGCGTTGATGGCGACGGCGCGGGCGATGACCTTCTTCTCGCGCTTCGTGTTGAAGCCTGTGAAGGTGTGGAGCGAGCCAGCCACGCTGCCGAATTTTCTGCCGTTTGGCGGGTTGTTGTCGGGGTCTTCCCGCGCTCGCCATGCCTTCTCGATCTCCTTGAGAGAGTGGCAGTCGGCGGTCGTGTGCGTGGCAGGCTTTCCTTCCCTGCTGTAAAATGCACAAGGTTGGTTAAGGAGGTCCGCGGGGTCGAACCTTGGTTTCGCCTTGTAATTGCCACCGTCGCGGCGTTGCCCCTGTCGCGGCGGAAGCTCTTGGGCTCGCGCTGCGCGTGCCCAGCGTTGGCGACGAAGTCGACTCGCCCGTCACTGCGGTGCTTGCCGGTGAGGCGAGTGTTGCTGTAGCGTAGATCGGATCGTCGTCCGTTGTCATTGCCGCTCGTGCGGCGCTGTCCTCCCGACTCGTCGTCGGTTTCTTGATTTGGGTCTTCCTCCGCGTATCTTTTGGCGATCTCAAGGAGGTCCGGTATGTTTTCGAGTGTGTGGTATGCTCATTTGAGCTTGGCGACCAGGGGCTCGTAACGGCACGAGGTCTTGAAGTAGTGGATTGCGGTGTCTGGATGGATACCGACCGCGTTGTACCACAGCTCTTGCCATTATTGGACCCAGCTGCGGGTCGACCCGCGAGGTCCCTGGACGCATCGTTCCAGGTCCTCGATCGTGCTGGCGCGGGTGTATGAACCCTCGAAGTGCCTGACGAAGGCGTCGCCCATCTCTTCCCAGGAGTCGATGCTATCTGCGGGGAGAGTGTTGATCCACTGCCTGCATGCCCCCTCCATCATCAGGGGGAGGTAGCGGGCTGCGAGTAGATCGGTGTGGCCGGCGATCCCCATTGCCATGAGGTAAGTATCTAGCCATACGAGGGATCGTACGTGGGGGTACTTCTCTATTTCCTTCGGCGCTTTGAAATTCGCCGGGTATCTTTCGCCTCGGATCATTGGTCCGAAGCACCGGGGCCCGAGTTGACTTAGCGACTTTTCGCCGTCGCGCGTTGGTTAGGGTAAGTCGCCGGGCTGGCGGCGCGCCAGCTCGTTGTTAATGATGTGGGTGCGGGCGTCGACGGGTCGACCGTTGGAGGCGACGGTTGGTCGCCGCCGGGGTCGCAGGAGAGTGCCGTGTTCGCGGGTCGGTGTTGGAGCTGTAGTGGTTCGGGTGGCGGGCAGTTGATGGTGTTTGCCGCCAAGGGACGGCCGCTTGAGGCCGCTCTGCTGCCCGATGAACGCGAGTACATCCGACCCTGTGAGTCGACGCCTACGTTTTGTTGCTCGACCGCCTTTGCGAGCAAGGCCTTGACGTACTGGATCTGTAGGGCGCCATCACCGGTGGCCGTGATGTTGTCGGCCGCTGCACGGCCCGCCACGAGGTTGTCCATCGGGGTGGAGAACAGTGGTAGGCCATTCGCGTCTCGCTCCCGTGAGGAGACCATGATCTGCGGTTGGTCCCTGGGGGGTGCGCGGTTGGTTGGAGGTGGGGCGCCATTCGCCGTCGACCGTGGTGGGGGCCGGGCACTTCCTCCTGGTGGCGCGTTCTCGCAGATCGCGCGCTCGGCCGCGCAGGCCGGGTCGTTCTCGTCGTCGAAGTTCAGGGCACGCCCATGGACGGTGGGGTTCAGGCGCGACCTGATTCGTTGATGGTCGTAGCGCGACAGCTCCTGCGCCGTCACCTGCTCGAGGCGAACTTTTTCGCGCTCGGCTTGCTCCCTGCGGACTGCTTCCGCCAGCTTCAGGCGGAGTTCCCCGACCTCAGTTGCCATTGCGTTGGGAGGGATCGGGTGGAGAAGGGATCCTCCGGTGGGTCGGCGTCGGTTGCCATGTAGGTCGCGGCGTGGCGACCATTCCCATCGCGGAGATCGACGGAGTTTTCTAACCCAGAGTCGAAGTCGAAGATCCTGAGGATGGAAGGATCCTCGAAATCTCCGATGTTGGAGACCTGGGTGATGGAGCCCGCGGGCAACGCGGCGACGATGGATCCGGCGAGTGACGCCGGGGTCGCCAAGTCAGCGTCGTCGCTGAGGGCCGCGTCTTTCGCGGCCGCGGTGGTTTCAGCCACATCACCGTGGGCTGAGTTGTACTCGGAGGCGAGGCGGTGGATCGTGCGGACCTGACTCTCGGAGAGCCGGTCGCGTGGCAGCGACTCACGGATGTGATCCAAGTCCTCCGAGACGATGACGTCGGTGAGGCCGACGAAAAGACTGATCGTGCCCACCGGCATGATCATGATGTGCATGACAGGCCGCGCCGCCGGGACGTAGCTGCACGGCAAGATTTGGAGCATCTTGTCGATCGCTATCATGCGGCCGGTGGCGATCAACTCGTTGATGGGCAGATTGGATCTCGCCGCAAAACACCGGCCAGACCGGCCAGGCCCCACGGTGGGCGCCACTGTCGTGGGAATGACCACGGCAGATGCTGCAATCGGCAGCGAGTAGTAGAACATGGGGCAAGGGCGGCCAGCCATCTGCGGTGCGATATGAGGGCGGAGACACAAGGATTTACCCAGGTTCGGCCCCCCGGAGGGTAAAGACCTACTCCTGCTAGATTGTCTTACGGTGGAAATACAATGGGGCGAGCTCGGCGGCTAGGCAGCGAGTCGCTTGGGTGGATGATGGAACGTGTCCTCTACTCACCCTTTAGGGAGGTTATGTAGACTCACCCCCTAGGGTTTACAGATCTCAACCGAATCAGTTAAGGTTTCAACAATCGTTTAACCTAATCCGACTGGGCCTATCTACACTTCTGGGCCTTCGGATTCCAATCGCTTGAGTCCACGCCAGGTCGCGATCCAGTCGCCGTTACTGTAGGCCCACTCGCAGGTACCTGGGCCAGTCGGAATCATCCTGCTGGGTATACCCCGGTAGGCATATCCCCATCACAGATGGTAATTCTTCCGCCCAGGCTCCAGCTGCTCTACGTAGCGGTGCCTCGAGACGTGGCTTGATTCCCTGCAGAATTAATCCATTGGCTCGCTCAACCTGACCGTTGGACTGTGGGTGTGCCACATATGCAAGGTCAAGTCGGATGAATTTCTCCCAACAATAAGCCTCCACTTCTCCGAGTGACAAATTGCTGCTGTTGTCGGTGATAATGCTATGTGGGAGACCAAAGCTCACCACTAGATCCCGGAGAAACCTGAGGGCAGTTGCCCCATCAAGCTTTCTGACGGATTTAGCTTCTATCCATTTAGTGAATTTATCCACTGCTACAAGCACATGTGTAAACCCACAAGGTGCCGTCTGTAGCGGTCCCACCATGTCCAGCCCCCAGACTACAAACGGCCAAGTTATTGGTATTGTTCGGAATTCTTCAGCAGGAACATGTGGTTGTCGGGAATATTACTGGCATCCCATGCGCGTCCCAACTAGCTTGTCGGCGTCCGCCTTCGCGGTCAGCCAGTAAAATCCTTGTCGGAAGGCTTTCGCGACCAACGATCGAGGACAAGCATGATGCCCGCAATCTCCGAGATGGATTTCGCGTAGGATTTCCATACCTTCTAGCTAGGAAACACACTTTAGGTATACACCAGTAGTGCTCCTTTTGTAGAGTTGCCCATTGATTATGGCATAACCCTTTGCTCGTCGTACTATTTGCCTTCTTTCGACTTCATCGTCGAGCAAAGTTCCGTGCTCGAGATATTCCATGAACGGTTTTGTCCAAGCCGGAGGGACCTTAGTCACCATGTTGACGCAAGAGTCAGCTCTATCTCGGTTGTCGATGTCCGCTCCCTTCACAGATGGTGTGCGCAAGTGCTCTAGGAAAACTCCTGGCGGAATTTTCTTGCGCCCTGATCCAAGCTTAGACAGCAGATCAGCCACCTCGTTTTGCTCCCTAGGTACATACTTGACTTCGTAGCCCAAGAAGCTCTTGGCTATCTCGTACACTTCGTCTCGATATGCCGCCATCATAGGGTTCTGCGCATTCCATGTGCCAGCCACCTGTTGGGAAACCAAGTCAGAATCTCCACAGCAAACTATGCGCTTGATGCCAATATCCTTGGCTACACGAAGTTCGTGAATGTGTGCTTCATACTCCGCCATGTTTTTTGTAGCCTCGAAGTGGATCTGCAGAACATAGTGTATCTTATCTCCTGTTGGTGACTGTATCAACACACCAGCCCCCGAGCCGTTGAGCAGCTTTGATCCGTCAAAGTGCATCACCCATTACTCTGGCTCCGGCAACGGAGTAGCATCTGTCATCTCCGTCCAATCTGCAACAAAATCCGCCAAGGCTTGTGACTTGATAGCGTCGCGTCTCTTGTATGTGATCTCGAAGGCGGCAAGTTCAATGCCCCACTTCGCGACCCTTCCTATAGCGTCGCTGTTGTTGATTATGTCGGACAGTGGAGTCTTGCTCACCACTGTGATTGGGTGCTCCTGAAAGTAATGCCTCACCTTCCGCGAAGCAAGGAATACTCCATAAGCTATCTTCTAGTAGTGCGGGTAACGCTGCTTGGACTCCGTCAAGACCTCGCTCACATAGTAAACTGGTCATTGAACTCCGTGCTCATAGTCTGGTTCCTTCCGCTCTACCACGACGTCGATGTTGATTACCCGTTGGTTGCCGCCATGTAGATTAAAAGGGGCTCTCCAGGCTCGGGCGCTGCCAGGATGGGCGCTGAGGAAAGAATCTCCATGAGCTGCTTCAATGCTGCATCTGCTTCGTCTGTCCACGTGAATTTGTCCTTCTTCTTCAGCAACTTGTACAGCGGCAGAGCCTTCTCTCCAAGTCGGCTGACGAACCGACTAACTGCTGCAACACAACCTGTTAGTCGTTGAATGTCCTTTAGGCATGTCGGACGGTTTATGTTTAAGATGGCCTTGATTTTCTCCAGGTTGACCTCGATTCTACGCTGGGAAACGATGAAACCCAACAATTTGCCAGCTGGAACCCCGAAGACGCACTTCTTAGGGTTAAGCATCATGTTGTATTTCTGGAGATTATCAAAGGTTTCTTTTAAGTCGGAGGTTAAGTCTTTTGAATTTTTAGACATCACCGCGATATCGTCCACATAGGCGTGAACGTTCCGACCAATTTGGTCGTGGAGGCAACGTTTCATTGTCCGCTGGTATGTAGCACCTGCATTTTTCAGCCCAAAGGGCATTGTAACATAGAAAAACGTGCCGTAAGGGGTAGTGAACGAAGTGGCCAATTGGTCTGACTTCGTCATCTTGATCTGGTGGTATCCTGAGTATGCATCAAGAAAACACAAAAGCTCCGAGCCAGCCGTCGAGTCAATGACTTGGTCAATGCGAGGCAAAGAAAACGGATCTTTGGGACATGCTTTGTTCAAGCCGGTGTAATCAAAGCACATTATTAATTCATTGGTTCCCTTTTTGAGGAAAAGTACAGGATTGGCCACCCATCGGGTGTGAAGGACTTCTCGGATAAATCTAGCTTTAAGTAACCTAGATATCTCTTTGCCAATGGCGCGTCTCTTCTCTTCTCCAAAGCGTCATAGAGGTTGTTTCACTGGTTTGGATTTTGGATCAATGTTTAAGCTATGCTCGGCAAGTTCCCTAGGTACACCTTTCATGTCGGCAGGTTGCCAGGAAAAGATGTCCATATTCTCACGGAGGAACTCGACGAGCGTGCTTTCCTATTTGGGATCCAAGTTCGTCCCAATGGCGGTGACCTTGGAGGCCTCGCCTACCACAAGTTCCACCGGCTTGGTCTCGATGGCGGCCTTGAACGCAGGAGCGGAGTCGGAGATCTGCTTCTTTGATGTGGGCATATCTAAGTCATCGACCTTGCTCTGGATCTCTTTGAATTCTTCGCTGTAAAGGACAGCTTCTGCAATGGCTGCTTCATTGATTTCGCAGTCCCTTGCCTTAGTAAAGCTTCCGGATACGGTGATGACACCATTTGGTCCGGGTATCTTGAGTTTGTTGTAGACGAAGGATGGCTTAGCCATGAACGTGTGGAATATGTCGCGACCGAATATGACGTGGTACACGCTCTTGAAGGGGACCACCTCAAAGGTCATGCGCTCTTGGCGGTAATTGTTAACATCGCCAAAGGCAACCTGAAGTGTAATGCACCCAAGGGACCGAGCCTCCCGACCAGGAACTACGCCGTGGAAGATGGTGTTGGTCCGCCTTAGGTTTGCCTCCGTCAAGTTCATCTTCTGCAGTGTATCCAGGTACATGATGTTGATGCTGCTTCCACTATCCACCATACATTTGGTGATCTCTACGCCGTCAATCAAGGGGTTGATGACCATGGCGTACTGGTTCTCCGTAGGTATAAGGTCTGGATGGTCCGTCCTGTCCCAAGTGATTGGAACCTCCGACCAGTGAAGGTACTAGGGATCTGGGGGGAGAGTAGCCATCAGGATTCTCAGAGAGGTCTTCTATTGTCGGACGGTGGGGGTGCCAAGGAAAGTGTGGTAGACTGGAGTCTTCTTCGCGAAGGGGTTTTTGCCCTTGTCGTCGCTCTTGGCGGCGTGCTTGGGGTCAACGTCTTCGCCCATGTCACTTGAATCCTTGGACTCCTCCTCCTTCTTCTTCCCCTTGCCCTTGCCTCGTGGTTTGTTCATTCAACTTTGCTTGTAGCCGGACTCCGGGTCTTCCTTGAGGTCGTTGACGAACTTGTAGTGTCGATTGGTATGGGTGGCTTTGCCGTTGATGTCGAGGTGTACGAGGCACAGCATATCACGGTACTCCTCGTAGGTTTGGGGAACGCGGAGCAGCGTCGAGGTGGTTTCACTTCCTCGTTGCTGCCCACGGCCATCTCCCCTTCCTCGGCCATGTTGTCCGCCATCACCTCGTCCTGCAAAATTCATAGCGACCATGTCGGTAGATTGCTTTTATTCTGGAGCGGTTTTCCACTTTATACTGCTGTTCCTCCGAGCTTGAGTTGGAACGGCCGTTGCCGGCAAAGAGCCGCGAGCATCATCCTCGGCAGCTGCGAACTCACTAGCCAACTGAATCATCTGGTTCAAGTCAAGCTGGTGATTGTCCTGCAAGCGTTTCAGCTTATGTCGGAGCAACGTGTCCCTTTCCAACACATCGATGAAGGTGGCGATGGCGGTCTGAGCGTGCACTCCTGCGCAATAATTTTTCATGTCCAGCCAGCAGGAGAGGTAGGCGCGCTCGTCTTTCTCTTGCATGCACCGCTATAGATCGCCCACAGTGCAGGGACGCTTGTATGTACCCTCAAAGTTCTTGGTGAACGCTTCTTGCATGTCTAGCCAGTTGTAGATAGATTTCTCCAGCAAGTCGTCGATCCATTGACGGGCCGTGCCTGCCAACATTAACTGGAGGTACTTGACGGCGACGTTGGGGTTGCCTCCGGAAATCTCCACCGTGTTGTCGTAGTCCTGCAACCATGTGGCTGGCTTGGCGGTGCCGTCATAGGGCTTGATGGTCTTGTTAATCCGGAAACCTTTGGGGTAAGTTGCGGACTGTATCGCAGGTCCAAAGCAACATGGTCCTAGGTATGGTCCTTCCCGGGCCTCGTGGATCTTATCGATCCGCAAACGTGCATCGTACGGCTCCTGGTTCTTCTTCTTCTTGTCAACAGGGGATGGGCTGCGTGAACGATGCGGGCCTCCTCCGCCATGGTGACTGCTTGGTGGTGACGGAGGCGGAGGTGGCGGTGGGTTAGCCTTCTTGCCGTTACCCTCCTGTGACGCCTCACGCCTGTCACGGTTGCTTGGCAGACGCGGATGGTCATGGTGTGACCTGCTCCTGTGTCCTTGGTTGCGCTCTCCATCATGACGGGTGTTCTCCGAGTTGTCGTGGATGACGATGCCGCACTGCTTTGGTGGGGGCATATCTGTACGATAGTGACCTTGTAATCTTCGTGATGTCAGGGGGAGCGGGGCGGTGGCGTTGGGCGATGTGGTCGGGCCTTTTCTCCGTGGTTGGAGGATATGGGGATAACATCCTTCCTGTTGCGCCCATCCCTCCGTCTTCGTTTCGATGAACCCGTCTAGGACCCGACATCAAGAGGAGATCTGTCCCTTGGCGGCTTATACTAGCTAGACTGGCAAAGCGCTGGGTCGGACTCAAGCCTCTGAGAGGTGGCCTTTTCCTGCTGCTTTACCTCCTTGTCCACTAGGTCATAGACTTGTTCCACTGCCTCGGGCGATCTATCCTGCTCCAGAAGGGTCTTGGCGACGGCGAGGTTAAGGAGTGGGGTGGGTATCACCTGCTTGCCTTCACTGTCAATATATGGCTTGGCCTGTGCCTGCTTCGAGGGAGCCCATCCTAGATTGTGCCGTACACCAGGATCGTTAATGACGCGAGCCGGAGCTTTCTTAGCCTTCTGCTGCTGCAGCAAAGTCTTGTACTCGGCCTCCATTGCTCTAGCTTTCTCTATGGACTTCTGTGCGTTGACCAGATCTCGATCTAGCTTAGCACCTTGCTCCGCGATGGCCTGCGCTTCCTCCAGCAGCCGTTGGCGCTTCTCGTCAAGCCGGGTCACGTTCCGGATATGAGCAACGGTCAGTGGCTCGACGAGGAGATTGTCGTACATCACTCTATTAGCTGGAGTAACTTGGGCTGCTGCAGACGTAGATGCTAGAAGCGGCAAGTTTGCGGTGTTGTTGTTGCTCGGGCCGGTGCCGAGTTCCTGTGGCTGCTGCACTGGGTTAAGCGGAGGAGGCATGACCTTTGCACGATCATCGTCAGCAGCAATAAGTGGCCCCTTCCTCTTTTCCAGCGCTGTAGGCGGAGCTTGTCCGGGTTGATCTTCATCCATTGCCGTCCCAATGGTGATGAACACCCCTCGAGACGTGACGACGTTGTTGGCTTGCTCGTCGCACGAGTACTCCTCCTCCATCTCCTACATAGCGGAGTCTAGCTCTTCTGGACTAAAATCTATCTCCTTTGAGTCTGCACTGAAATAAGCATAAAGTGCGTCAATGACAGAGTCGGAGGGTGCCAGGACTTCCTCGATGACGGGCGGTGGAGGTGCAATGGCAGCAACGATGACTGGAGGTGGTGGTGCAGCTGCGACGATGGCGGCCGAAGGTGGCGGTGGCTGAATCGGAGGTTCTCCGTCGATGCGCGCAAGTGCTCTCTAGGCTTCTGCGTCAGCCTCCGCGTAGTTGTTGACGGTGCTCACCATCTGTTCGAGGGTAAGGCGTCCTGTTGCCTGCTGCCGTCTTAGAGAATGTCGGAGAAGCGTGCCACGGTCCAGTCCTTCCATGAAGTGATACAAAGCGTTATCATCGGGGTAGTGGGCCAGATCGGCTCGTTGACGGTGCTCACCATCTGTTCGAGGGTAATCACGGGGGTTTTCGCCTTCTCTCTGAATGCAGCGCGCCAGATCGAAGATGGTAACCACTCCGACGAACTTGGATCTCTGATGTCCAGACACACAGGTGAAGCCGGCGGATTTGCAGTGATCTTCCACCTTTATATCCTGCACAGGGGCGGTTTGGGTGGGCCTTGAATTTTTCCGATCTTTGCCGGCAAACTCCGAAGAGAGATCCGACATCGATCCTTCCGCGAACGTATCCTACCCGTAGGCGGTCCGTGCGGGCCTTGAATTTTTTCGATCTTTGCCGGCAAACTCCGAGGAGAGATCCGACATCGATCCTTCCGCGAACGTATCCTGCCCGTAGGTGTTCCGTGCAGGCCTTGATGCTCCTCTGACTCCCAGGGAACTAGTGCCCGAGTCGGTTTCGCCAATGAAGAGGTGGATGTCTCCGATAGGAACGATCGAACACCACGTAGGGTTAGTCTTCGCCGGGATCCAGAAGTTGTCAGGAGGGACGATCGGAACGTTGCCAAAGAAGAGAATGTGACCGATGGCTATGGTTTTGCTGATTCCCGCGAAGATCTTGGTCCTTGCCCGCTGAAGAGCCTGAAGCGCCTCTTGCCCCACGGTGCGCGCCAACTGTCGTGGTATTGCCGACGAGTACGCCATGGAGGGGTCCTCACAGTGCGTGTTTAGAGACGTGGGGGAAGGCGGACAGTTGACGGGTACGAGGTAGCACAGCTTACCCAGGTTCAGATCCCACGATGGTGGCGGAATCCTACTCCTGCTATAAATCACTATAAGGGTAATACGCCGAGTTACAGGGATTGGTTCACTGTGCGAGGTTGTCTGAAGTTGTAAGTTATCATGCCCTAAAGGCTCCCATAGGCCCGACTTATATATTCGCTAGGTCATAGAGTTACAGGGAAAAGTCCTAGCCGGACAGGTCACAGAGTCCTACACCGTCTATTACTAGTCTTGTGTATCTTGCACTCCAAGGCTCCGGGTACGTCGGTGACTCCAACCATAGTCTTCCTTTATCCGGCATGGGCCTCCCTTCTGGATCCATCTAAATGGGCCGCCCAGCAAGCCATAGGCCATGCTACCAACTATGGGCCACCCGGGTTATCCGGATAGGTGACATGCTATGAGGATACCCATATAGCATATTCCCAACACCATTATCCATGGCTGCAATTCGACTACTTGCCAAATTGGCGATTCGACTGGTCGCCATTATTGCGACTGATGATGCATGCTAAATATTCTTTCTCTCATTGAAGGAGTCCATCGCCGATTCGATTGGTTGTTCAAATTGGGCCCAAATACTCCGACTGCCAAAGAACACCTGCGACGAATCAACGACGGCCTCGGGGACTACTGATAGGGATATGCCGAGTGGGGTATACCTAGCAGGACGTTCCCTACTGGACCATACTCCCAATGAGTGGGCCTGTAGGACGGCGACTAGACCGCGACCCAAGAGGAAGCCCGACAACAGGAAGCTGAAGGCCCAGTAGCATAGCTAGGCCTAGTCGGGTTAGGTCAAAACCCTCCGAGTCCTTATCTAACTCGGTTGTAGATCTGTAAACCCTAGCGAGGTGACTCTATATAAACCTCCTTAGGGCACGCATAGCACTTATGTTCCATCATACACCCCTTCGACTCGCCACCTAGCCGCCGAGCTCGCCCTTTGTACTCTCTCATCAATACAATCTAGCAGGAGTAGGTCATTACCCTCCGGGGGGTCGAACCTGGGTAAATCCCTGTGTCTTTGCCCTCATCTTGCACCGTAGATGGCTGGCCGCCCTTGCCCCTTGTTCTACTACTCGCTGTCAATCCCAGCATCTGCCGTGGCCATTCCCACGATAGCAGAAAACAGACAACTGACACTGCGACATCTTGTTAATAGGTTAGTCCCAGAAAATGTATAAAAATACCTCAAAGTGTAGACAAAACATAATAAAGTTGATACAAAACAAGCATGGAACGTTAAAAATTATAGATACGTTTACAACATATCAAGCATCCACAAGATGAACTCCTACCCGTCCTCGAGTAGGTAAGTGATAAAAAGAATAATTTTTGAGGTGACATGCACCATCACAATCTTGATCAAAGTATTTGTAAAGCATTGAAAGCTGGGATCAAAGTGCTCTAAACATGAGCATGAAATATGTAGTTCTAACAATAAGACATAGCAACTATGTTGTAACATGAAAAGGTACAAACAAAGATCATGAATAACAATGCATTGAAAGATGTTTGTTTGTTTCACATACAGAAAACATAGCATGTGTGGTATTCAGCTTGTCCCTCATGGAATAGCAAAACATAAATGCATAGGACACCTTCAAAGTTCATAAGGGTGACTAGATACAAATAGTTCAAGAACAAGCAATATTAACATTATGAATCAATCAATAAGTTTTGGGACAATGCACATAGAACTAAGAATGAAAACTAAGCTCTCTTAATTGGTGCATAAAGATAGAAGATGGAGACTCAACATAAAAGTAAGAAGAAAGGCCCTTCATAGAGGTAAGCAGGGATTTAAAGTTTCATAAAGAGCTTTCAAAAATTATGGTACTTATTAGCTTTTAGCTCTCATTGCCCCTATCATAAGCATCTTGAAGTGATTAAGGTTAAAGTGAAACAAATGTGGAGTATATGCTTGACAAATCATAAGTTGGCAATCTCATGTCCCTTAGTACGAGGGTCGTTCCTCATGCTACTCAACTTTAGTCACAAGCAAGTTCTTGTCATTGTAAGTATATGTGTATCATAGAGAACCTCTAACGGGGTACCCCTTGACCCATGACACGGGAGATATCCCATATCAAAATGATAAGGCATCAGACAGTGAGCATCTCATCAATCCTTTTATTTACCATGAGAATGGTGCATATTTTTTTATTTTTCTCTCTCTTTTTCTTATATTTTTTTCTGAGGATACTTCATGGATTGCTCACTATGGTGATGCTTCAAGTTTCCACCATGATTAGGCATGGCTTAGGATGGCGGCCCAGGCGTTTCTCTAACACATATACATAACTCCATGACCTTACAAGCTCCCCTTTTATTTCACACCGCCGACATCCATAAACAAAATAGCATGATATCAACTGGGTAGATATTTATAGGTGTTGAAAGTGTTCCCCGTGACATCACGGTTCTGCTAATTCCCTACTTATAAGTGCCAGCATATACAACATAGATGACACAATGGTTCAAGTTTATTAGGGGAAAGAAAAATAAAGTGTGCCATCAAGTTTGTGAGAGCTTTAATCACTAATTTTCACATAACAAGTTTAATTTGGAAGATAGATAAAACAAGAATATATTTGAAATGGTGTAACACACCATGCATAGAAATTTATAGTGGACTCTTTGGAATAATGTGGTTTCTTGGGAGTTGGATGCATGAGTAGAGCTTACTTGACACAAGTGGAGGCTAGCAAAAGACTGGGAGCGACCAACTAAGAGAGCAATAATGGCCATAATCATGCAGAGCGACAAAACATTATCAATCAAAGCATAAAGTGGTATCACAAGTCAAAAACTAAATGATCATAGAGGATAAGGTGGCTGGTTCATAATCATAACATGGTGTGATCATGTGCCAAGTCAACCCAAATAAAGCATTAAAGGAGATACCACAATATTATGCTTTTGTACGGTAAAACAATGCATGATTCTTTCAAGGCACATTAAGTAAGCTCAATTGTTTGGAACAAGTCATGCTACAACAATAATCACTAAGAATAAGCTCAAAGAAACATCTAGCATGACATGATAAAGTCTAAGCCACAGCCTAAACAAGCTCCTTTTTGTACCACTTAAGCATGAAGCTTCATACTCTTTTCCAACACCAATCGACTTATTTGAAACAACTCACAAAGATAATAATATACAAAGATCGGCGAGCTTGTCTCATAAATCCACAAAGAAGAACTAAAAATTTCTAAGCTGAAAGCACATGAAAACTAAGGCTAAACATAGTGCTAGCAAAAGAGAACACTCACAAGACAATAAGAATGAACACTACAGTGTTCTAGGCAATGAAAACAGAGTGTGTCTCTCTCCAAAATAAGTGTGCTGGAATCCAACCAACTTATTTGCAGAAAACCAAGCAAAAGAAAACTAAAAACAAAAACCAAGACGCTTCAAGAACAACACAATAGCATGAAGCAATAAAAATAAAGTGTCTAGAAAGAAAACCTGAGATTTTTATTGATGAAGAAGGGGATGCCTTGGGAATCCCCAAGCTTTGACACTTGTACCTCTTGAATATTTCTTGGGGTGACACGGGTGGCATACCCAAGCTTGAGCTTTTGTCCATTCTTCATCTCATTACATCATTCTTCCCCTACACTTGAAAATTTCCTTCATACAAAACTTCACACAATTCTTCATTAGCAACATTAGTGTATTCAAGATAATAAGCCTTTGGGTTTAGTTTCAACTCAAGTAAAACTTCCATTAAACACAAGCTACTGTAGCAATTCCTTTTAAAAGCTCAAGTGATCAAAGAGAACTCAAAACAAACCGATTAAGATGCAAATGCAAATAATGGCAGAAATCTGTCAAAACAGACCAGCAGGTAAAACCGATTTTTTCGAAGACCTTATATTTCTCAAATATAAAAGTCTTTGAACTAAATAAAGTTAGATAACAACCTAGGGCATTTACTCATAACATTACAGCTCAATCTGACATACAGAGATTTTCGTGAATTTTTACTATAAAGCACAAAAATCTTTTTTGGGACAGCAACTTCCCCAAATCTCACTTCTCTCTCATTAGAGGTTATTCTTGGCACAAAAACCACACAAAAAGCATAAGGAGAGGTTATTACATAGGAAATAACTTCCAAGACTCAACAAAACAAAAACCTACTGAAATTTATTTGGGTTATCTCCCAATAGTGCTTTTCTTTAACGCCTTTCACCTAGGCATGATAATTTCGATGATGCTCACATAAGAAATATGAATTTGAAGTGAAAGAGAGCATCAAGAAGAAATAATAAAACAAATTTAAGACTAACCCACTTCCTATGAAAAATAATCTTGTAAAGAAATAAGTCATGAAAGCACAAAGTAACAAGCATAGGAAAGCAAAACAAGTGCAACTTCAAGATTTTCAACATAAAGAGGGGAAACTTAATATTCTTGAGATAAATAAAACCATGTTTCCCTCTCTCATAATACCTTTTAGTAGAATCATGAATAAAATTAACAATATAACTATCACATAAAACATTCTTATCATGAGCCACATGCATATAATAATTGTTACTCTCCACATAAGCATAGTCATTCTTATTAATTGTATTGGGAGAAAATTCAACAAAATTGCTATCATTATTATTCTCATCACCATAATCATCAAATATAGGAGGCATATTGTAAACATAATTAATTTCCTCCTCAATAGTAGGTGTACTGAAAATATCATATTCATCATTGCAATCATCATACATTGGAGGTATAGTATCCACATAAGCAATATAATAGCTATCTTCCCAAGTGTATTTATTTGTAAACATATCATCATTGGAAGGAACATGGATAGTACTAATAGTACATCAATTATTAATATCATCATTTTCAGAATTGAAAGAGATTTTCAATATCAAAAGTAGTGTGCTTTTCCCAATCATGATCACTACTATAGGTAACAAGCATAGGAACATCATCGAGTTCGGACTCATCAGAAAAACTATAATAGTAGCTCTCTCCTTTTACTCCTCCTCTTCTTCTTCTTCTTCTTCTTCTTCTCCTCTTTAGGAGGGAGAGGCTTGAAAGGAAGCTTCTCCACATACCCTGGTTTATTGTTAGAGACAATATAAGAAACTTTGGAGGATTCCTCCTTTTTATTAATAAGAACAAAACTCATATCAGTCCTGTCATATTTTGGTAAAATATTATCTTTTATAAGGTTTTGTATGTAAGTATTTGTGTGGCAATTATCAACATAATAAAGATGACAACCATGCAGTACGTTATTCATACCAAAAGAACTCATATCTACCAAAGAAGTTTTTCTTGATAACTCTTCACACCCCAAAAATAATATAAGTTCATCATGTTGATTATAAGTGATCACGTTATCACAATACAAACTTGAAGGATTATTATGGCCCGAGAATTGAAAATTGAAATGACCCACTTCAAAGCAAAGATCACAAATAAAAGGATAGAGGGCACAAACTTTTTTACTAAGATCATATAGAGCCTTATACCACGTTCTAGTTTTTTCATTCCAATGGGTGATACAATATTCTTCTTCGATTTGATTATTTTCACAAGGTCTATGTATTCCACAAAAATTAACATGCTTATAAGAAATAGTACTTTCAGAACTTTGAGAATGTTTATTGCAATTATTAATAACAGTTTTTTCTTCGATTTGAGAATGTTTCTTCGATTTGACATGCTTCTTCGATTTGAGAATGTTTCAAAAATTAACATGCTTATAAGAAAGGTTAATGATGCATGTCCCATTTTTCTTTAGGAGAATTAACATGAGAAGCAAAAGCTCTACAATCAACAAGAATTTGAGGATCAAGACCATATTTAGCACTAATCTCTTGAAAATCAGCAGTTTCAGCGAAAGAATTAATGCAATCATACTCATAGTTTATACCTGGTTTTTACCTTTATCGTTATCCCAATCTTCGGTATTGCTTTGAATTGTTTCAAGAAGATCCCACTTAGCTTTGACCTCTTTACTTGTGAAGGATCCCTCTAAAAAGGTATCTAGATAGTCCCTGTAATGTCCTGAAAGCCTTGCATAAAAATTATTATTAATAATATTACTGGGGAGCTCATGAACGGGACATTTGAGCATTAGTGACTTCAATCTCCCACATGCTTGGGCAATACTTTCTCCATCATGAGGATGAAAAATATAAATATAATTCCTATCTTTATGAATTTCATGAGGAGCATAAAATTTAGAGTAAAAGAGAGATTCAAGTTCCTTCCACTCCAAATGATGAGGATCATCTAGTAGCTCATACCACTCCCTTGCTTTTTCCTTAAGTGATAAAGATAATAGCTTCCTCTTAACTTGGTCCATTGAAATACTTTCACACTTGAACAACTCACATAATTCATGTATAAAGAGTAAATGATCACCAGGATGGACAGTTCCATCTCCAAAAAAGCAGTTATTCATAACACACTCAACAATTTCAATAGATATTTTAAAAATGACACTTTCAGTATGTGGATTTAAAATATCACAAGTATCATTATAATTAACACATATGGGAGATAAAGTATCATAAGAGAAAATTTTCTTCCCTAAAGCTGGGAACTAAAAAGATCTTTTTCATAAAAACTAGCTTCCCCAAGCTTAGACATTTCCGTAGCATTAGGAACAATGGTGTTCAAAAAATTGATGCTAATAACATTGCTATTAGCATGCAAAAAAGTTCCATAGGTTTTTAAATTTTCTTTTCAGACCATTTATTTTCTAACTCAGGAAATAGAGTAAAAAGATCTCTAATTTTTTTGTTGCTTTCCATTAAGCCTAACTACTGAAAATAAAAAAATAAAAAATATATAATTGCAGAATCTAAAGGAAATAACTTCGATTACTCACACACCAGCAATAATACTAGAAGATAGCTTAGTAGCCAGAGGATGTGAGTACCTTTTACCTTACCTCCCCAGCAACAGCGCCAGAAAAGAGCTTGATGTCTATGCACTTCTATTCTTGTAGACAGTATTGGGCCTCCTAGTGCAGTGGTTTGTAGAACAGCAACAAGTTTCCCTTAAGTGGATTACCCAAGGTTTATCGAACTCATGGAGGAAGTGGTCAAAGGTATCCCTCTCAAGAAACCCTACAATCAATATAAAAGAAGTCTCTTGTGTCCCCAACAAACCCAATACACTTGTCAGGTGTATAGGTGCACTAGTTCAGCAAAGAGATAGTAAAATACAAGTAGTATGGATGATTATAAGACAACGGTGCCAGAAAAGAGCTTGACTAGGAGGAAGAGACTAAAGTAAATTTGAAATAAAGATGGAAGCAAGGAAACATGTAGCAATACTAGTTGTAAATGGTGTTTCAATGCTTAGAAACAAGGCCTAGGGATCATACTTTCACTAGTGGACACTCTCATATAAATATCTTCTCTTCATTATTCTACTCTGAACTACTCTCCGGTTGGACAACTCTAATCCACGGTAGGGATACAAAAGCACTCCTTAAAGTTCGCATTCCCCATCTAGATAACCCCACACTGTCACCTTGAGATCTAGATGGTTCCAACAAACACCAAATTTCATAGAGACATCCAACTCAAAATATAACTCATGATAAGTATTTATGTAATCTTTAGCTGTCGTGGTGGTGGCATGGAGATGCCATGGGTAGGCTTAAGTTGGGGGCCGAATGGGTGCTTGTGGTCACCGGGGAGGGAGTGCACGGTCGAGCCATGCACAAAGAACAAGAAGAACTCTCCACACTTGACAATTTGATTGATACCCCGAAGAATACAATTTCTCCTTGAGATGTATTGGCTAGAGTATGCAGCACCTTCTCTCTACTTGGTCCAACCTCCCTCTACTGCCTCTATGCCCTCCCTTATATAGGCAGCGCTATCTAGCTAATACCCCTTTCGGTTCTAGGGTTTACTGTTTGGGTCTTGGTCCCTACCATATAGGCCCGGTCCATAAAGCTTGACAGCTAACGGTCTTCTAGTACGCTGCTTCTTATTCTTTTTGGCGTCACGATGTTACTTTGTACGTCAACGCTTGCTTTGGGCGTCACCCGGATCCTTTTGTGTCACCCGGCGTCGCCCTTCACTTTTGACCATGCTTTACCATGGTCCTTCGCGAACCTTACTCGGAAAGGTGCCACGCGTCCTTCCTGACTCGGCCCTTCCTCGGTTGACTCAGCTCGTTGGTACCTGCAAGGGTTGCAACTTTGTCCTATACGGGCCGAGATAGTTTATATCTCGGCTTTCTTGCTTATCTTACCCGGCCGTTCTTACCCGGCCTGGTTCGTTTTTTCACTCGGAGCCAACCTAGCTGCGCTATGTTTCCCTTCTCATGACCCTACCGGGGGTTATCCCCCCGACATTAGCCCCCAAAGCTGGTGAGGTCTAGTAGCTTTAGCTGTTAGGCGTCTCTAGGTTCCTTTTGTGTGAATGGAATTTCAGTTTTTGTCTTTTATCTACCTCAGTTTTGCATCTTGCCAGGTTAGTATGACAATTTCGGGTCAATTCTTTGACCTCTTGGCTCATTCTTGCCTCGAGCCGAGTTATCTTGGTCAATTCCGGGTCATTTTCGGCACGCTTCAGTCACTGACAACCAGTAATCATGATTACTTGCCTCAATTTTTGTTCCAAGCTCTGGCGGCACAGTGACGGCTGCGCAGTTATTCCACGTCACTATGGCAGTCCCATCAGTCTACGCCTCTTGTCCTTCCAGCCATGACATGGCATTGGGTTTTTCGTGTATCTCTGGCTACGTGGCGCTCGCTGATTGGCTCACCCGGCGTGGTACATGGCCACACACTGGCCGCACGGCACAGTTAGATCCAACTATGGGTGTTTTTACCGCCCTTAAGTATGGGTTGGGGGTTTCCACTTCCCCCATGCCCGTTCAGTTTCCTTAGCTCTTCTTCCTCCTTGCGCCTGTAAGATTGAACCGCCTCCTTTGCGGTTCCTTCTTTTTCTTGCCCTAGCGCTGCGATTGCCCCTGACCTCTTTCGATTTCAGCACGGGTCCTCGTTGTTCCAAGCCTTTCCTTTCCGTGGAGGAGACAGACTCCGACGATCCCATGGATGCTCATGACGGCGCTGATGGCGCTAAGGAGCAGGAGGCTCCCTCCGGCGAGCGAGGCAGTTGGGAAGGCTCTGAAGTTTCCACCGAAGAGGTGGAGTGGCTCCGCTCCACCAGACACATTCCACTGCAAGTGGATTGTAGTCTCCCCGCCGGTGAGATTTCCCCCACCCCTCAAGCTGGCGAGCGGGTGGTTTTTATTTCACACTTTGAACGTGGTTTTGCTCTTCCTGTGAGCACTTTCTTTTCCTCGTTTCTTTCTACCTTCCATCTTCAGACCCACCATCTTCCTGCCAACGCAATTGTCTCTCTCTCTTGTTTCATCTCTGCCTGCGAGGCCTATCTTGGAATTTGGCCTACAGTTCTTCTGTGGGCCAAGTATTTTCGCTTCAAAGTCCAGGTTGTCCCCCAGCCTGGTGCTCCTCGATCCGAGAAAAGGCCGACCCGGTGTGGTGCTGCTAGCATCACCCCCAGGAGAGATTTTATCTTTCCTCGGGTTCCCGGCATTTACTCTTGCAAGAAGTGGCATAGAACCTTTTTCTATGTCAAGAACAGCGGGTCCACCGATAACATACGGCTTCCCTCTTTCTCGGACGAGGTCCCCGACAAGAAACACTGGCAACTTGACCCGCGTGACCAAGACGCTGCGGTTAACGAGGCAAACGCTATCCTGGAAAGGTTGCTGTCGCCGGATGAGAACTTTCGTCTCGCCGACTATGACCTCATGTGCACCTTCATCTCACGCCGGGTAAGCCCCATCCAAGCCAGGAGCCACAAGATGTGCTTCATGAGCGGGTCACATGATCCCACTCGGCATTCCACCAAGGAGCTCACCCATGACTCCATAGCCCGCCGGGTAAGCTCAATCTTCAAATTGAACTTGGCGGATGATTGGGCTTGGAGATGGCCACCGTTTAGCCGGGTCAGGCCTGTCCCCTGGGTAAGTTTCCGGATTACTTCCTCGCCAAGTAGGCTTTAGCTTTTTTGCCACTCTTAGCTTAGTTTTTAGTCTCTTATTCTGTTTGTCTTTCGCAGAATCTCCTTCACCAGGTTGATGACAGTAATGTCCCTCCTGCTGGTTATCAAGGGGACCGTTCTGACTCGGATGAGGCCAAGTGCGACCAGGAGTGCTTCATGCCAATTCCGTACACTGTGGCTGCTTCAGCTTCGGGTAAGAGTCGATCTCGTAACCCCTTACAAGATTGGTCTGACGATGATGAGGATGATGATTGTACGCTTTTGGAGGTATACGCCTTGTAACCTTAGCCTCTTTTCTTATCTAAGTAAGCTTATTATTTACTTATGCAGCTGGTCAGGTACATGACACTCCTCCTCTCGCCGTGGGTGGAGTCGGCAAGATTCCTGTTTCTAAGCCGAAGCGACGCGGAACCTCCTCCAGCACCCAGCCGGCTAAGAAGAACAAGCCCACTCCGGCTGCTCCTGCTGCCTCTGCTGCTGCCAGCTTGAGTGAGACTCGCCAAGATGCTGGGCGCCGAGTCTCACGCCGAGTCATCCGTGACCCGGTTGTCACCGGGTCAGTTTTTGCACTTTGCTTTCTTTGCTCTTTTCTTTTTCATCACTGCTGTTCTCTCATATATATCTTGTTATTTTAAGTGTTGCACCTTTGACGGCGAGTCAGGCTGCTTCTAGCATTGCCTCGCCGCTTAGTCCTGCACCTCCTCCAGCTAACTCGGTGGCACCGAGTCCCGTCTGGGTTGAGGCTCGCACTGCCGAGGCTCACGCTTCTCAGTGTCAGTCAGACCCGGTGGATCACTCGGCTAGCGCCCCTATCGGTGGTCAGGAGAAACTTCCTGATCTTGGTGCCCACAAGTCTGGCACCGAGAAACCCTCTGCCACCAGTTCCTCTGGCATCAGCCCTCAAGCTGATGTGAATGAACAGCTTCCTGATCTTGGAGCCAACAAGACTGCTGAGCCCAGTCAGGAGGCTCCTCTATCTTCTACAAATCCTCCTTCTCGCTCTCAAACTCTGTCAAAGGGCCAGACCCAGCCCAAGGCTTCTGGTTCTTCCCGCCCCTCTTCTGTCAAATCCGCCTCTTCCAATCAAGCAACTCTAGTTTGTGCTCCGGGTTCTGCTCCTCGGATCCGGCCTTTGACGTTGGCGACAATACTCGCTTCAGCGGGTAAGGGGGACGGATCTGCTACTGCCGGGTCAGGTGACTACTCCAGGGCTGTTACCCTCCACACTTCTGCCGCTGCAACCCGTGCCACTGTGGGAACCACCCTAAAAACGGGTTGAGTTCTTACTCGGACGCTCAGTGGCAAGAGCCTTGGTTCGGCTGAACCTTACGCTGTGGCATGGAATGCAGGAGGCGAGCAGGAGGTCAGCACTCGTGCCGGGAAGAAGCTAAAGCTGGGCCCGAAGGCTGTTTCCGACATGACCCAGCAGGCCATTTCTCTGATGGCCCGCGTCGACGAAGTGAATGAGGTAAATTAGCTTCTTACTCTTTTGTATCATTGAGTATTTCCTTTATACATATCACCTAGTCCCCGAGGTTACAAATGAGTCGAACTTAATCGGTCAGAAGCTCCTCAATAGTCACTCAGCCTTCAAATCCTTTACTCCAAGCTTGTATGTTAGGACTTCGATCCCTAGCCCTCGAGGTTATTTCTGAGTAAGGAACTTACTCGGCTGTAAGCTCTTAAGCTCTTTTTACTCGGCAGGTCGCCTGACTCGGTTCTTTCTTTCTTATCTGTCTTCTTTGATTAGCTTACGCATAACGAGCGCACCAAGGTGCACCAAGCTCTTGTCCTGGCGCATCGCAAGCTTGAACTTGCGTATGAGAATCTACAGACTGACACCTTCGGACAAGGTAATATCTTTGCTTTTCCCTTTTATAGTTTTTTGGTGCAATTCTCCTTGGTTCATCTTTTCATTTTTTCCTCTCACTGTTGTCTCACAGCCACTGCTCAGTCCACCATCAACGAACTTCACTCGCAAATCAGCGAGGCCGAGAGTAACTTTCTTATCTCCGTACGCCAATTGCTGAAATTTTTCTGTTGGTACTCACAAATTTTGTTCTCAATAAGCAGAGAAGCACCAAGCCGAATTCCAGAAGGAGCGCGATGAGGTGACTCAGCTGAAGAAATTGATGGCCGAGACGGAGGAGAAACACTTGGCCGAGGTGAAAGGACTGAAGGAGAAGCTTGCCGAGAAGAGCGAGCAGCAGGCTGCTAGTGCCGAGAAGACTAAGAAATTGCTCGACGAGTCCGAGTCATTGGTCGAGTCGACCAATATGAACCTCGACGCCCTTCAAGCCAAGACCAAGACTTGGCATAGCAAGCTCGCTGCCATCAACTTCTTTCTCGGTAGTGAGTTCTTACTCTTTACGCGTTGTCCAAGTCCTGCTGGATTTCTTCCATCTTACTTTGCTATTTGCTAACTTTCTCCTTTTGCTTGCAGAGAACTTTCCTGAGGCCAACATGTTTGCCATCCGAGCCATGAAGAAGGTGAGAGCTGAGGCTGGTGCTCCTGCTGACGGTGATGTGTCCATGGAGGAGCTCCTTGCAGCGGTGTCTGAACGGGTCAAGACCCTCAGATCTTGCGGTGTGGACTTGCTCAAAGCGGCTATCCATGCGTTTTGCATGCTCTGGCCGGATGAAGAACCACCCGAACTCATCGATCCACTTGCTGACAGACTGCTCCTCACTGAAGACCGGCTGGATCAATGGCGCGAGTCGGCCAGCCGGGCTGCAGCAGACAAGGCTCTCTCCTTCATGCTTTCATGGTACGAGGACATCAACCTTGACGTTCTTGCTCGCATAAGGGGAGATGGCAAATGGTTGAACGACCCGGAGCTGATTAAAAAGCGCCAGGAGCAAGCTTATGTTATGATAGAGTACACCATGGTACACGCTTGGTGTGAAGGGCCCAGCTTCCTCGACCTTGGCTATCCGTTCGTCGAAGTTCCTGCTGAAGATGGTGGCGATAGCGAGGCGACCGAGTCAGATGATCCAGACGACCCGGCCGCAGATGCCCCTCACCCGGCCGATGCTCCAAGTACTCCTGCTTCCGAGAATGCTCCTCCGAGTTCTCCTGCTCCTTAGGCCAACAAATACTTGGACTTTTATTAGATCCCCAGTATGCCGGGTACAGATGTAACATACATTGCACTCAAAGTTTGATTATGTGCCTTTTGATAGGCTTTATATGTTTGCATCATGCTCTTAGTGCGAATCATTCAAGGGCAAGTCCCCGAGTTTCATTCTGCCATGTCACCTCTCCTTGTCGTTGGCCCTTGTTTACCATTTTTCGATGTTCGACATTAGGATCTCAAAGGACGAAGGATTTAGTTAGCGGATATGAAACTTGGGTAACTTGGCCAAGATTACTCGACACATAGTATAACACAACCTGCAGAGAGTTAGGCACAAACTAGAGCCGACTCACGTTTCTCCCTTGTACTTATCCGGCGTTCGTGTTTACCCGTCCTAGATCTTTTTCTCTTGCTTGCCATGAAGCCGTGTTTTCGAACAACAACATAGTCGAAGAGCTGATTTCTTTCGAGTAAACACTACTTGTTCCGAAATAAATTCCAGGTATCACACCAGCCGACGTAAAATAATTGAAATGGAAAGCCTAAGGGATAGTCCCCGAGTCAGTTTCCGAATCATACCACTTTATTATTAGCACATAGCCGGAAAACACATCCGGTAGACGAGAGTTCGAGTGATACATGCATTGCTTCTCCTAAGTGTAGAAGGGACGAAGCAGTGCCACGTTCCATGGCCTTTTGGTTTCATCTCCTGACCTGTCCGCCTTGTTCTTTTGCGCTTCACAAGCGTCTATGAGATAATAGGAATCATTGTGCAATGCTTTGCTTACAATGAATGGACCTTCCCAAGGAGGCGATAATTTATGCATTCCGGCTGTGCGCTGCACTAGCCTTAGCACCGTATCTCCTTCTCAGAAAACACGAGGTTGCACTATCCAGCTGTGGTAGCGTCGGAGGTTTTGTTGATATATAGCAGATCTGGAAAATGCAAGTTCCCTTGCTTCTTCGAGTAAATCTACTCCATCTTCTTGGGCCTCTTTCACCTAGGCTTCCGAGTATTGCCTTATCCTTGGCGAGTCATATTCTATGTCGGACGGCAAGACTGCTTCAGCCCCATATACAAGGAAAAATGGCATATAACCAGTTGATCGATTCGGAGTCGTTCTTAAGCTCCACAGTACTGAGAGTAGTTCCTCTATCCAACAACCAGGTGATCTCTGGAGTGGTTCCATTAAGCGGGGTTTTATCCTGGACACAACTAAGCCATTAGCCCGTTTAACTTGTCCATTTAATTCTGGATGGGCGACTGACGCTACGTCAAGTCTTATTCGGTGTTTCCCACAGAAGCGAGCAAAAGACCCTTCGGCAAAGTTTGTGCCATTGTCAGTGATCACACTATGCGGGTAGCCATATCTGAGGATTATATCCCTTAGGAATGTGACGGCTGTCTTACCATCCAATTTCTTGATTGGCTTCACTTCTATCCACTTGGTGAACTTATCGATCATGACCAACATATGAGTCATGCCTCCCCTTGCTGGTCTGAATGGTCCTACCATATCCAGGCACCACACTGCAAAAGGCCACGGTATTGGTATAGTCTTCAATTCTGACGCTGGCAAATGTGACTTGGATGCATAGTGTTGACAACCACTGCATTTCCCGACTAACTCTTGTGCTTATGCCAATGCGCTTGGCCAGTAGAATCCATGTCGGAATGCCTTGGCTACCAATGCTCTTGATGATGCATGGTGCTCGCACTCTCCTTGATGGATATCCAATAAAATCTCCTGTCCTTTCTCTGAACTAATACAACGCTGTAGTACACTTGTCACGCTTCGTTTGTATAGTTCCTTGTTGATTATGGTGTATGCTTTCGCCCTTCGTGTTGTTTGCCTTGCCAATATTTCGTCACTTGGCAAGGTTCCATCCTTCAAATAACGAAATATTGGTCGTGCCCACGTTGGTATTAGTGGTTCCGGGTCTGCTTCAACATCAATATCCGTTGGTTTCGCCGAAATATGCTCTACCGACATAACCTGAGGAGTCCCCGAGTGTGATTCGGCTAACCTCGAGGTGAATGGATCAGTCCCCGAGTGACTCGAACCTACCCCTAAGTCAATATCCATTGGCACTGCCTCTGATTCCAGTCTCGCCGGGATGACCCTGATTGATTCGGACTCTAGTGAGGGCGTGATCGATGGCTTCCTGAGATGCTCCAATGCTACCCCTGGTGGTATTGCTTGTCTAGATGATCATAGCTTGGATAACACATCTGCTGCCTCATTTTCTGCTCTAGGAATGTGATGGAATTCGCAACCGTCAAAATATCCCGAAATTTGCTGCACGTGGAAGCGATATAATGCCATGTTTGCGTCCAGTGCGTCCCAATGTCCAGACACTTGCTGAATCACCAAATCTGAATCACCAAAACACACGATCCTTTTGATACCAATTTCCTTGGCTACTTTAATGCCATGGACGAGTGCTTCATACTCGGCAACGTTGTTAGAAGCAGCAAAATGAATCTGCAAGACATACCTCAGTTGATCCCTCTTTGGAGATGTGAGCACTATCCCGGCGCCCAGACCCATTCTCGTCTTGCACCCATCAAAATGCATTTTCCAGTAATTTGGATCTGGCAGCGGTGGCTCGTACTGTATCTCCATCCATTCTACAAAGAAATCTGCAACGGCTTGAGATTTTATTGCATCCCGCCTATCATATTGCAGAGTGTATGGTGCTAGTTCAATGGCCTATTTGGCTACTCGGCCGCTGACATCTTTGCTGCCCAATATATCCGATATAGGTGCCTCGCATATTACCCGGATCGGGTGTTCCTGAAAATAATGTTTCAGCTTCTTTGCTGCCATATATACCCCATATGTCATCTTCTAATAATGCGGGTAATTCTATTTCGAGACAGAGAGCACTTCGCTCAAGTAATATACTGGTCTTTGGACTGATTTGCCCCCTTCTTCACATTCAACCACTATTACTGCACCTACAACTCAGTTGGTTGCGGCAACATAGAGCAGCATTGGCTCCTTGGATAGTGGTGACGCTAATATTGGTGATGTTGCCAACATCTTCTTTAATTCATGGAAAGCGCTATCAGCTTGCTGTGTCCATGTGAATTTGTCTGATTTTTTCATTAGCTGATATAGTGGTAGGGCTTTTTCACCTAGCCGACTAACAAACCTGCTCAATGAAGCCAGGCATCCAGTAAACTTCTGGACATCATTGAGGGTTTTTGGCAATTCCATTCTTTTGATGGCCCTGATCTTTGTCGAGTTAGCTTCAATTCCTCGGCTGGATACAAGGAATCCGAGTAACTTGCCAGCCGGGACACCAAATGTACATTTTTCCGGGTTAAGTTTCATCCGCAATCTTCTCAAGTTTGCGAATGTTTAACGCAAGTCCTCGATTAGAGTATGACTTTGTTTGGTTTTTATTACCACGTCATCGACGTATACTTGAACATTTTTGTCCAATTTATCTTGCAAGCATTTTTGCATGCATCTTTGATATGTTGCGCCTGCATTTCTTAATCCAAATGGCATGGTGCGATAGCAATAAGCCTCGTATGGGGTGATAAAAGCTGTATTTATTTGATCATTTGGATTCAGTGGAATTTGACGGAATCCTGAATACGCATCCACAAATGACAACAACTCACACCCAGCAGTAGAATCTATGACTTGATCGATCCAAGGCAGAGGAAATGGATCTTTTGGACACGCCTTGTTTAGGTTTGTGTAATCAATACACATGCGCCATACCACTGCCACGTTCGGGTCATCTTTCTTCTTCTCGACCAGGACTAGATTTGACAACCAGTCCGGGTGCAGCACTTCCATGATGAATCCAGCAGCTAAAAGTCTTGCAATCTCGGCCGCTATTACTTTCCTCCTATCTTCGGCGAAGCGGCGTAGGGGTTGCTTCACCGGCCTTGCATCTGGTCTTACATGAAGAGAGTGCTCAGCCAGCTCCCTCGGAACTCCTTGCAGATCTTGAGTGGACCATGCAAAGATGTCCGGATTCTCACGGAGGAAGCTGGTGAGCTCGCTTTCCTATTTATCTGTAAGGCCCGCCCCAATGGTTACTGTGCGCTCTAGGAAAGTTTCATCCACCTTCACCTTCTTGGTTTCTTTGGTAGCTTGAAATGACACATTGCCATGCGGGTTGGTGAGTGCCGGCATGGACATTTGTGCTGCTTTGGCCAATGCTGCCACCTCCAACATCTGACTTTTCTCTTGAGCTATGATGAGTTACTCGGCCAGTGAAGATCCGGTTGAGGCACAAGCAATAGATCTTTTGCAATCTTCTTCAACTATGATCACCCCACATGGGCCTGGCAGCTTCATCTTCAAGTAAGCGATGTGAGGAGTAGCCATGAACTTTGCCATAGTCGGTCTGCCGAGTAAGGCATGATATGAGCGGACCAAATCTACTACCTCGAACTCTATGGCTTCAGTGCGACAATTTTCTCTGTTGCCGAATAAGACGTCAACCCAGATCTTGCCAATTGGCTCACAGGACAATCCCGGCACAATCCCGTGGAAAGTGGTCTTAGTCGGCTCCAGCATGTTCATGGTAATGCCTAACTTGAGAATAGTATCCTTGTACATGATGTTGATGCTACTGCCATCGTCGATTAACACCTTTGAAAATTTTAGTTGATATCTGGGCCCACGGATGTTGGATCCAGAACCAGAGTGTATCCTCCTGGGGTTGGCATGATTCTGGGGTGATCCTTTATACTCCAAGTTATCTCTTGCTCAGACCAATGCATGTACATGGGAATTTCTGGCATCGTGGCATTCACTTCCATCATTCGTCGCTGCTGGCTCTTCTTGTCATTTGGCTCTATGACAAAGACAACATAGCTCTGGTGATGTTCTCTGTACTCATTTCTGGTTCCATGGCCTATATGAGCATCATCACCTCCTGGATTGTGCACCTGATGCACAAATTCTCTTCTTTCCTAATTCTGATATCTCGGCTGCCTATTTTCATATCTGTTATCTGCTCCTACTGCTTGAGCATTTCCTCCTGTAAGTGGTGGAGGGGGAGGTGGTGGAAGCTTCTTATTCGACGAGTCCACTCTATCTCCTTTCTGAAACCAAGTGTATTGCCTTGTTGAGTGATTTGCCAGCTTACTCGGACTAGGCGTGTGAAACTTACATGGCTGATCCAGCATCATCTCATAGGTGTATTTTTGTCGGTCTTGGTACTGTTTCCTCGGATCGTATGGCCTTTTGCCGTCATTCTTTGGCATCCATTGTTGTTGACCATTTGTCCTTTGACGCTGACTTCTTCCAGCATCTGGATGATCCTGATTCACCGCAGCAACCTGAGCCGAACCATACCTGTAATCTGGTCTCTCGTCCCTTCTCTTGCTTCTGTATTCGGATCTCTCCTGGCGCCTTTGTGACCCGGCAGCGTCATAGATCTGAGTCTCGGTCATCCCGTCTGCCGACATGAGCAGCGGCTGAGTTGGATCTCCTAACGCGTACAAGTCGGTGATTCTTATCGTCTCTACTAGGCTTGCCGGCATATCTCTTTGTAACCTTTGCCATAGCACACTCCCATGTATACATCCTTGTGCAAACCATGCTATTGCTTGTGACTCGATTACCCCTTCACAAGAGTTACGCATCGTACACCACCTTGTGAGGAACTCCCTGACTGTCTCATTCGTCTTTGCTTGCACATTGCTAGTTGTTGTGGGTGATTCAGCCTCTTGTAAGTGCTCGTGAAATTGCTCACGAAGGGGTCGTGAAAATCAATCCAACTGTTGATGCTTCCGGGTGGAAAATTGTTCAACCACACCCGATGTCACATCCCAAGATTTTCCAAATCTTGAAATGTGAAAAATAAATGAATAAAATAAAACTTTGTTGATTTTCAGGGTGAGAAGAAACTTTTTGAATCCAATTTGGAAACTTTCAAAACCTATTTGGATCAAATAAAATCATAAGGGATTTTAAAAGTTAAATAAACAATAAATTTAAAATATTTGGAAATACTATTTTGGATCCTTTAATAAAAAGATTTGGTTTTCAAATAAAAAAGGAAGGAATATAAATAAGGATTATTTTATAGAACCAAATTAAAACTTAGCCAAGCTTTTGAAATAAAACATTTTGTTTTGATCAAAAGAATAAAGATTTATTTAAATAAAATAATAAAGATTTAATATCCAAGTTAATTAAAAAATAAAGGTTTTACTATTTTAATTAAACATCAAAACTTATTTATTTATTTTAAACAAGTTTTCCAAGTATTCTTTACATTCAAATAAAACCTACTGATTTGGTTGTGATAATATTTAGATTTAAAAAATGGAGTTTTGAATAAATCAAAATCTATTTGATTTATTAACTAAGGTTCATTTTATTTAATTATTAATGGACCCTAAAATAAAATTATTTAAAATTATTTTATTTTAGGACTTGGTTTTGTGTTGTTAAACAGAACCAAATTCAATTGCAATGTTTGGTGAAAGTTTGATTTGATTTGAATGTTTGATTGTTGTTTGAAATTCAAGACAAAAAACAGAATTGGAAAAGAATAAAACATTCAGAAAGAAAAAAAAAATGAAAACAAACCTGACCCAACCCACCTGGCCCAGGAAGCCCACTCGCAGCCCAGTCTCTCTCCCCCTCTCAAACGCGTTTTCCATAAACTTCCTTTTAGAGAGCAAACCGATGGTGGACCCACTTTTCCCTCTCACTGCCTCACTGACAGCAAGGCCCCACAACACTGTTCATCGTCTTCAACTCGCGCTGATTCCTCCTCGCCGTTTCCTGTCTTTACTCCGGCGATCAATTCGCGCTGTTAACAGCCATTAATCCCCCAGTGACCACGCTCCCTTAAACGTCTCCCTCTCCTCCCCATTTCCCCTCCCTCGCACGCACCAGCTCGCCACCAGGCTACGCTAATTTCACCAGAGACCCCTCACTGCTCCGACGAGCTTCCTCCTTGATTCCGGCCGAACCTCGCCACCCCTTGCCTCCCTGAGCACACGACCGTGATCCCCACTCCCAGGCGCACCTGTCTGTGCCCTCCGTTCAACCGCGGGCGCCCCAGAGCGTCGACTTCGACAACTTCCGAGCGCCGCCGCGTCTGCTTCCCACTCCGGCGAACTCCACCGGTAAACTCCGTTCGCCCCAACACTCCTAGATGATACTCCCACACTCGCCTCACTCTCCTGCATCTGACCATGCTCCTGTCTTGCCTTAGGGCGATCTGCAACGTCGCCCCGACAACGAACAGAACCAACTGACGCTGACGACGTCTCCGGCGAGCGATTACTCCCGTCCCCGTGCGCCCCTTGCTCCCTCGAGAACACCTTGAGCACCACCACGACCACGTGAACACGGTGAGACCCTCCTCTATCTTCCCTGCTTCCTGTAACCGCCGTTAGCTCATTGTCCGACCGTGCGCCGCCGCTCACCGCCGTCAGCACCGCTCGTGTTTGGTCAAGCCAACCAGCACCGTTAGATTTCCATCTGGCGGCCACGATAGATTCATTTAGCGAAAGGGTACGGGCTAGTCTGAACCGTGTGATTGAACTAAGATCCAACGCACCAGAGGGGCTAATCCGCACGAACCGGTACCGCCCAATAAGAACACGCCGCGTGGCACCAGACGATTTAAAACAGAATTTGAAATCTGATTTGTTTGCAAAATTGAAACCCTTGTAACTTTTGATCCACACGTCCAAAATTTGCAAACTTTATATCAATGGAATCAGTGGAACAAGCCATAGCCAACCATGCAATGTGTTTAGTAAAAAGTTTTTGTTAGATTGATTGTTTTTGCAGAAACATTTGTATGGTTGTTTAGACTATAAAAATTATTCCAAAATGATTTTGAGGTTGAAATCTTTGCAAATTGGTTTGTGGTGAACCTACTGACCTTAGGAACCAACTTGTGGATTTAAAAATGTATTTGGTGAAGATTAGGATGGATTAGTTGAATTAGCCCATTTCTAGCCAAATAAAAATATGGATTTTGTTATGAAAATGATTTTGGAGGAAGAACTTTGGGAAATTGTTTTGATTCAAATCTACTGTCCCTAAACACCAAGTTTGTGAATTAGAAACTTATTTAGTGAACAATGTAAAATTGTTGCTTTGCTAAAAACAATTTCAATCACATGAAATGATGTTTTGATTTAAAAATATTCTATAGATAAAACCTTTTGCAAATGACTTTTCCACTTTGGAAAATGACCACTTTGAACCCTACAAAGTTTAGAGCCTAGTAGAAACCATCTTTGCAAATAAAACTATCTTTTGCATGCTTGCATGCATGACTTAGTTTCTAATATTTTTATGTGTGATGTTTTGTTTGTTTGATTATGGTTTGGAATGCTAGTTGATTTTGTGTTTGCTTGATTGACTTATAGTGAAGTTAGAAGATTGTGAGATTAGCAAGATCAAGAAGTGAACCATCATTCCCTACCAAAAAGGCAAGTTACACTATCATCTAAAGTCCTACTACTTTCATTATACTTAGTGGATTTTGAAACATGCATGAAAAGAATTTCTATACTTATGATATGCTAAATCCTAATAGGATACCTTATATATTCCTTAGTGAAAACAATGTAGTTGTAAAATGCTTAGCCATGCAACATATTTTGAGAAGAGATACATGTTGAGATTTTATGAAGTTGAGAAAAGGACTTCTGTTTTATATAATAAAACAAGTACTCAATGAACCACCTGGGTGGACAAGGATACTCAAGTTTTGGAGAAGGTGGCAACAAAAGGAACCATGTCTATGGCAATCTCTTTGTGTTGTGCTCCAAAAGAAAACCACCCAGGGACTTAGAGATTGAACATGTTTCTCCAATTGTGGCTTTCGTGTACAGCCACATGCTACTTATGGCTCTGGCTTAGTCAACTACATTGGGAAGACCCATGCATTGTCCCAGGTACTAAAAATGAGGGAACTCGAAACCCTACATGGATGCCTGAAGACAAGCTAGCAATGGTGTATGGGAGGACCCTCTGGAAAGACTTCGTCACATTCTCAATCTGCCAGTACTCCATCTTGGTGAGTACCAATCCAGCGGCCACTGGTGGCAACAAGATGAGGGTGTGTCATGTGGGTAAAGTGTACAACTTCTGCAGAAGATAATAAAATCTAAGTACTTAGCCGTGTCCCCGGTTATGGACAATACTAGCAACTAAAGCTTGAAGCTATAGGAAATCTCGATATTCCAATTTCTAAAAGAAAAACTTTAAAGTGACAACAAAAGACTTGAAGCACTTGGGGGTACCAAGGGGCTCAAGATATTTTGATAAAAGCTTGATGCACTTGGGGATTTACCAAGGAGCTCAAGAGATTTTTGATAAAAATTTGAAGTACTTGGGGATTTACCAAGGAGCTCAAGAGATTTTTGATAAAAATTTGAAGTACATGGGGATTTACCAAGGAGCTCAAGAGATTTTTGATAAAAATTTGAAGTACTTGGGGTGTACCAAGGAATTCAAGAGATTTTGACAAAGACACTTGGGGATTTACCAAGGAGTTCAGAAAGATTTGACAAAAGAGCAAAACCATTTGAAAAGATAGGATAAATTATTGCTTTATGCAAATGAGCCTAAAACTCTACTTAGCCAAATATGCATGTAATGATAGGATCCACTTATATTCTACATAGTAGTGAAACTTGCCAATACAATTCAAATGTATTGACCCTTGTGGCTGTAACTTGTAATGTTGCAGGTTGATTTGATTTTAGTGAAGATTGATTGATTAGGATTACAAAGTCTACAACCAACATGTTTGCCTGTGTCACTTTGAAGATGAAGGACCCCATGCTTAAAGTTATTCTGCTGCAATGTAATGTAATAGCCAAATGAGCTATGTAAGATGTAATAAAATTATGTTATTCCTGGTTTTAAAGTTATATTATGACCTTTGTTTCTTGATATTACATCTTAACTGTGGATGCTAGCTATTGATCCAGGGACTAGCATTGTAAACACAAGGATCTCTACCTTATTAAAGGTTGGGAACCTCTACAGATGGTATCAGAGCATTGTGTTGCCTGTAGGATTTGTAAACCTAGGATTGGACAAAAACCCTTAGAAAAAAATAGGAGTTGGATTTGTTCCAAAATTTATTTACAAACAATCTTGTAAACTCTTTCCTCAACCATTTTGGTTTGAACTCTACATCTCTTCTATTTCAAACTTGATGGAAAAACCTACCCCCTAGCCAAAGACTTCACCATGTGCAAAGGACTCCATCAACTCTAATGACTTCAACATCTTCAACTCTAATGACTTCAACATCTTCAGCATATTCACCAAGGACTTCAACCTTAGATGTCACTAAGGACAAGTGAGAGAAGAAATCTTGCTCAAGATTTAGAGACTAAGGAAATGCAAAAATTAGAAGGAGCCCACATCACTTGAAGTTTTGTGACCAAGAATTTTTCCTAAGGAAACCATGATCTCATGCAAGAAGGAATCAACCAAGAAGGATGGAAAGATCACAAGTGAACCATATAGATGGACCACCATATTTAGCTAAGTCAAACACACCAACTTATGGGGTGTAACAAAAATATTTTTGGTTGCCTAAGTATGTGCTTGGACTTTGTTGTTTGAGTGAAATGTTTGGCTTGAGACTGCTTGCACATTGCTTGTGTGAATTGTGATGTGTGTGAACTATTTCCTTAGAAATATCTTGCCTATTCTAATCTCAATTCAACCCAAATAGATGACTACTCCAAGAGACTCCAACATCAAGGTTGATGACACCAACACCAACCAAGAGGACAACATGGAGGAACTTATAGCAACCCAAAACTAGCTGAACCAAATGACAGCTCAATTCATAGCCAACACCAGTGGGGAAGATCCAACCCTACAAGGATTTTTGGAAGAACAAGCCCAAATGTTGCATAAGGTGACAGATCAAATGCTCAACATGGAGAGCAGCTTCAAGGATGACAAGGATGTTATTCTAAAAGGAGTGTCACATCCCAAGATTTTCCAAATCTTGTTATGTGAAAAATATTGAATAAAATAAAACTTTGTTTGATTTTCAGAGTGAGAAGAAACTTTTTGAATCCAATTGGAAACTTCAAACCAATTTGGATCAAATAAAATCCTAAAGAAATTTAAAAATGTAAACATTTAATAAAGGAAAATAAAATATTTTGGAACTACTATTTTGGATCTTTTAAATAAAAGGATTTGGTTTTCAAAAGAAAAAGAAGTTTTATAAATAAGGATTATTTTACAAAGCCAAATTAAACATTGGCCAAACTTTTGAAGTAAAACATTTTTTTGATAAAAATAGTAAAGGTTTATTTAAAATAAATTAATAAGGATTTAATATCCAAGATTTATTAATAAAGGTTTTACTATTTCCAAAACATCAAAACTTATTTATTTATATAAAATAAGTTTTCCAAGTATTTTATATTCCCAAACAAATCCTACTGATTTGGTTTTGAAAATAATTAGATTTCAAAAAGGATTATTTAATTAAAACAAATCCTATTTTATTTTAATAACAATGGTCTATTTATTTAATTAATAATGGACCTTAAAATAAAATTATTATTTTGGTTTTGGAATTTGGTTTATGTTACTAAACAGAACCAAATTCAAAACTACAAAGTCTACTGATTGTTTGAATCAATTTCAATGTTTGAAGGTTGTTTGGAATTTCAAAACAGAAAATATTATTGGAAAAAGAAAAAGGTTTAAAACAGAAAAAAATAGGATTTGGTCGACCCAACCCAGCAGCCCAACTAAGCCCCAGAACCAGCCCAGCTCCCCTTCCCCAAAGAAAACGCTTCGCACCTGACAAACGACCCGCTGAGCCAATGACTGGTGGACCCTCCCCTCACACCTTTTCCCACTGACCAAACGACCCCACTTTTCCAGCTCACCTTCTTCCTCGCGACGACCACGCCGGCCGTTTCTGCCGTTGATGTCGCGGCTTGAATACGCATTGATTCCGCGCCTTAACCTCGCCGTGACTGCACGCTTTTAATCGCCAGCGTCTCCTCCCCCTTTCCCCTCACACGCCACTCCCTCTCTGCCCCGAGGCTGCCTCAATTTGAGCTCGCCCTCCCACTGCTCCGACGAGCTTTCTCCTCCAATTCCGGCCATCACTCGCCACCTCCTGCCTCCTTGACCAAGCTCACACCTTCACCACTCCCTGGCGCATCTCCCAGTACCCTCCGTTCAACCGCGGGCGCCCCAGAGTGTCACCTTCGACAAGCTCGGACCTCGCTCCTGCGTCTGTCTTTAACTCCGGCAAGTACCCAGGTAGTTTCAGACCACCCCGCGCCTTCTAGTTCACGCACGTGTCATCTCCTTGGTCGTGCGCGTCTAACCATGCTTCTGGTTTGCCTTCTCGTGACCCGTAGCATCATCCTCGACCCCGACCGCGTGCATCCGTCGCCAGACCCAACTCCGGTGAGGAATCCCGCCTGTCCTCATGCGCCCCTTGACCTAAGAAGACCACATTGAGCTTCCCCATCCTCCTGCGATTCTGGTGAGCATCCTCCCCTCTCTTCTAGCGTCCTGTTTCACCAGCGCTGCCGCCGACTGACCTCGCCGCCGCCAGCAACCGTCGCTGCGCCGCCAGAGTTTGGTCAATGCGTTAATAGCCGTAGGATCTGGATCGAACGAACTAGATAGATCACTTAAACGCCGAAGGGGTACGCTTTCAGAACCGTGCGATCTATTTAGGTCCAACGCGCCGCAGAGCCGATCCGGCCGAACCGGTATCGTCCAATGAGAAAGTGACGTGTGGCTAGTTTTGTTTAAAATAGAAATTTGAAAATAGAATTGGTTGCAGTTTTGAAAACACAATAACTTTGGATCCACACGTCCAAAATTTACAAACTTTATATCGTTGGAATCAGTGGAACAAACCCTAGCCAACTATGGAATTTGTTTAGGAAATAGTATTTGTTAGATTGCTTGATTTTGCAGAAACTTTTGTATGCTAGTTTAGATTAGAAAAATGTTTCAAAAATGTTTTTGAGTTTGAAACCTTGGCAAATTAGCTTGTGGTGAACTTACTGACCCTAGGAACCAACCCATGGTTTTGAAAATGAATTTGGTGAAGTTTAGGTTAGATTAATTGATTTAGCCCATTTCTAGCCAAATAAAAAGAATGGTTTTGTTTTGAAAATGTTTTTGGAAAGAAAGCTTTGGGAAAATGTTTTGGATCAAACCTACTGACCCTAAGCACCAAGTTTTGGGAATTAACAACTTATTTGGTGAACAACTTAAAGTTGTTGCTTTGATAAAAATGTTTCCACCACATAAAATAATGAATGGATTTTTGGACAAAACCCTTTTCCAAATGACTTTGCCACTTAGGAAAGTGACCACTTTGGACCTTACAAAGTTTAGACGCCTAGTGGAGACCATCTTTGCAAATAGAACCATCTTTTGCATACTTGCATGCATGACTTAGATCCCATTGTTTTATGTGTGTGAATTGTTGATTGATTATTGGTTTGGAATGCTTGTTGATATTGTGTTTGCTTGATTGATTGTAGTGAAGTTAGAAAAGCGTGAGACTAGCAAGATCAAGGAGTGAACCATCATTCCCTACCAAAAAGGCAAGTGACACTCTCATCTAAAGTCCTACTATTTTCATTATACTTAGTGGATTTTTGAAAACATGCATGAAAAGAATTTCTATACTTATGCTATGCTAAATCCTAATAGGATACCTTATACACTCCTTAGTGAAAATAATGTAGTTGATACATGCTTAGCCATGCTATATTTTGAAAAGAGATACATGTTGAGATTTTATGAGATTGAGAAAGGACTTATGTTTTATATAATAAAACAAGGACTCAATGAACCACCCGGGTGGCCGAGGATACTTTGAGTTTTGGAGAAGGTGGCAACAAAAGGAACCATGTCTATGGCAATCTCTTTGTGTTGTGCTCCAAAGGAAAACCACCCAGGAAACTTAGAGATTGAACATGTTTCTCGTACAGTGGCTTCCGTGTACAGCCACATGCTAAATGGGCTCTGGCTTAGTCAACTACATAGTGGAAGTCCCATGCATTGGCATCTTCAGGTTAACTAGATTTGTGTAAGGGAGTAACCCTACATTTTTGCCTGGTAGACAAGCTAGCATTTTGTATTGGGAGGACTCCTATGGAAAGACTGTCACATTCTCGATCTGTCGGTACTCCATTTTGGTGAGTACTTATCCAGCGGCCACTGGTGGCGTCAAGACGAGATTGTGTCATGTGGGTAAAGTGTACAACTTCTTCAGAAGATAATAAAATCTAAGTACTTAGCCGTGTCCCCGGTTATGGACAATAGTGAGCAACTAAGGCCTGAAGCTATGGAAGATCTCGACACTCTAATTTCTAAAAGAAAACTTTGAAAACTTGATGCACTTGGGGTTACCAAGGAGCTCAAGAGATTTTGACAAAACTTTATGCACTTGGGGTTACCAAGGTGCTCAAGAGTTTTTGACAAGGACTTGAACACTTGAGTTTTTACCAAGGAGTTCAAGGGACTTCTGAAAGGAGATTTGACAAAGGACCAAAACCATTTTGAAAAGATAGGATAAAATATTGCTTTATGCAAATGAGCCTAAGACTCTACTTAGCCAAAATTGCATGTAAAGATAGGATCCACTCATATTATACATAGTAGTGAAACTTGCCAATACAATTCAAATGTATTGACCTTTGTGGTTGTATCTTATAATGTTGCAGGTTTGATTGATTTTAGTGAAGATTGATTGTTTAGGATTACAAAGTCTACAACCAACATCTGCCTGTGGCACTTGGAAGATGAAGGACCCCATGACTATAGTTATTCCGCTGCAATGTAATGTAATAGCCAAATGAGCTATGTAAGATGTAATAAAATTAAGTTATTCCTGGTTATAAAGTTATATTATGACCTTTGTTTCTTGATATTACATCTCAACTGTGGATGCTAGCTATTGATCCAGGGACTAGCATTGTAAACACAGGGGACTCCACCTTATATTGTTTAAAGGTTGGGACACTCCCTCTACAGATGGTATCAGAGCATTGTGTTGCCTGTAGGATTTGTAAACCTAGGATTGGATAAAAACCCTTAGAAAAATAGGAGTTGTATTTGTTCCAAAACTTATTTACAAAACAATCTTGTAAACTCTTTCCTCAACCACTTTGATTTCAACTCTACATCTCTTCTACTTCAACTTGATGGAAAAGCCTACCCCATGGCCAAAGACTTCACCATGAGCAAAGGACTTCATCAACTCTAATGACTTCAACTTCTTCAACTCTAATGACTTCAACATCTTCAGCATATTCCCCAAGGACTTTCAACTTGGATATCACTAAGGACTACTAGTGAAAACCAAGAGACATTAGATTGCCCACCAAAGACATTGATATCAAGATAGAGTATGGATCATATTGTCCTATGAGGTATGATTATACTAAGTTGTTATTTTCAAGAAAACTTGTTGTTTCCTTCAGCTCATGAGTTAAACTCATAAGTTATTAGGTGGTTTGTTGCTTGTGGATTGTTTGATTGCTTGATTGTTTGATTGAGATTAGTTGTTTTTGAGTTGTGTGTTAGAACTTCTTAAAAACCTATCCACCAATACTTATCCCTATCAAACCAACAGATGCCTCCCCGTCGTGCCAACCCCAACCAAAACAACAACATCACCCCTGAGATGCAGCAGATGATGGCAGCTCAGACACAGTTGATGCAACAGATGACCACATTCATACATAATTTGAATAACAACAACAACAACAATCAGAATAATCCTCCAGCACTTGACATGCTCACCAAGTTTCTGAAACTTAGGCCTGCAAGGTTCTCTGGAACAACTGATCCAATGGAAGCTGATGATTGGTTACGTTCAGTAAACAAAGACTTAGTGACTGTTGGTTGCACTGATGAAGAAAAAGTAAGGTTTGCAGCATTTCTGCTTGAATGACCAGCAGCAACATGGTGGGACAACTTTCAAATCACCACTCCCCTTGAAGATGTGACTTGGGCTATTTTTGAAGATGGATTCAGAACCACTCACATCTCACCTGGAGTAATGTACTTGAAGAAAAAGGAGTTTCACAATCTGAAACAACGTCACCTCAGTGTGGCTGAGTATATTGAAGAATTCAACAATCTGGCACGCTATGTACCGGATGAAGTTGATACAGATGCTAAGAGAAAGGATAAATTTCTTGAAGGACTTAATGATGAGTTGAACCTGCAGCTAGCTGTTGCCTATGTCCCAACTTATCAATCACTCTGTGACAAAGCCACAATATTGGAAAACAAGATGAATCAAGTGGAGAATAGAAAGAGGAAACATAAACTCAAGAACTATTCAAGATCATCAAAGAAGAAGCATTCATACAGAAAGAGCAATGAAGATTCTGAACCACATCAGTATCACCACAACAACAATGAAAGTGAGAATAATGGAAATGATATTGACAATGGAGATGACCTTGGTCAGAACCAACATGATACATACAGGAAAAAGGACATTAGCCAGCTGCAATGCTATAATTGTAAGGAACTTGGACACTATGCATCAGACTGTCCAGAGAAGAAAAAGAAAAAGGATGCTAGAAGAGCCAATGGAAATGACTCCAATGTGACCCAAAAAGGACATGTCAATCACATTGACATGAATGGGAACTTTGAAGAGATAGAAGAAGTGGATGTCAGGATTTAGAAAACTCAGAATAGTCAAATACGGATTCCTTGTCTGATTATTGAGTTGAACTTTTAGCCAAGAGAACCATCAATGTAACCCTATGAGACTTTATTTTAAGGGTGGTAGTACCCTAGTTATTTTAAGCCTACTTGTAACCCCAGCCTTCCCAAATCTCGGGACGAGATTTATTTTAAGGGTGGTAGCCTGTCACATCCCAAGATTTTCCAAATCTTGTTATGTGAAAAATATTGAATAAAATAAAACTTTGTTTGATTTTCAGAGTGAGAAGAAACTTTTTGAATCCAATTGGAAACTTCAAACCAATTTGGATCAAATAAAATCCTAAAGAAATTTAAAAAGGTAAACATTTAATAAAGGAAAATAAAATATTTTGGAACTACTATTTTGGATCTTTTAAATAAAAGGATTTGGTTTTCAAAAGAAAAAGAAGTTTTATAAATAAGGATTATTTTACAAAGCCAAATTAAACCTTGGCCAAACTTTTGAAGTAAAATAATTTTTTTGATAAAAATAGTAAAGGTTTATTTAAAATAAATTAATAAGGATTTAATATCCAAGATTTATTAATAAAGGTTTTACTATTTCCAAAACATCAAAACTTATTTATTTATATAAAATAAGTTTTCCAAGTATTTTATATTCCCAAACAAAACCTACTGATTTGGTTTTGAAAATAATTAGATTTCAAAAAGGATTATTTAATTAAAACAAATCCTATTTTATTTTAATAACAATGATCTATTTATTTAATTAATAATGGACCTTAACATAAAAATATTATTTTGGTTTTGGAATTTGGTTTATGTTACTGAACAGAACCAAATTCAAAACTACAAAGTCTGGTGATTGTTTGAATCAATTTGAATGTTTGAAGGTTGTTTGGAATTTCAAAACAGAAAATAGTATTGGAAAAAGAAAAAGGTTTAAAACAGAAAAAAATAGGATTTGGTCGACCCAACACAGCAGCCCAACTAAGGCCCAGAACCAGCCCAGCTTTTCTTCCCCGAAGAAAACGCTTCGCACCTGACAAACGACCCGCTGAGCCAATGACTGGTGGACCCTCCCCTCACACCTTTTCCCACTGACCAAACGACCCCACTTTTCCAGCTCACCTTCTTCCTCGCGACGACCACGCCGGCTGTTTCTGCCGTTGATGTCGCGGCTTGAATACGCATTGATTCCGCGCCTTAACCTCGCCGTGACTGCACGCTATTAATCGCCAGCGTCTCCTCCCCCTTTCCCCTCACACGCCACTCCCTCTCTGCCCCGAGGCTGCCTCAATTTGAGCTCGCCCTCCCACTGCTCCGACGAGCTTTCTCCTCCAATTCCGGCCATCACTCGCCACCTCCTACCTCCCCGACCAAGCTCACACCTTCACCACTCCCTGGCGCATCTCCCAGTACCCTCCGTTCAACCGCGGGCGCCCCAGAGTGTCACCTTCGACAAGCTCGGACCTCGCCGCCGCGTCTGTCTTCAACTCCGGCAAGTACCCAGGTAGTTTCAGACCACCCCGCGCCTTCTAGTTCACGCACGCGTCATCTCCTTGCTCGTACGCATCTAACCATGCTTCTGGTTTGCCTTCTCGTGACCCGTAGCATCATCCTCGACCCGACAAGTGCATCCGTCGCGACCCAACTCCGTGAGGAATCCCGTCCCTCGTCGCCTTGACCCAAGAAGACCACGTTGAGCTTCCCTAGCCTCCTGCGATTCTGGTGAGCATCCTCCCCTCTCTTCTAGCGTCCTGTTTCACCAGCGCCGCCGCTGACTGACCTCGCCGCCGCCAGCAACCGTCGCTGCGCCGCCAGAGTTTGGTCAATGCGTTAATAGCCGTAGGATCTAGATCGAACGAACTAGATAGATCACTTAAACGCTGAAGGGGTACGCTTTCAGAACCGTGAGATCTATTTAGATCCAACGCGCCGCAGAGCCGATCCGGCCGAACCGGTATCGTCCAATGAGAAAGTGACGCGTGGCCAGTTTTGTTTAAAATAGAAATTTGAAAACAGAATTGGTTGCAGTTTTGAAAACACAATAACTTTTGATCCACACGTCCAAAATTTACAAACTTTATATCGATGGAATCAGTGGAACAAACCCTAGCCAACTATGGAATTTGTTTAGCAAATAGTATCTGTTAGATTGCTTGATTTTGCAGAAACTTTTGTATGCTAGTTTAGATTAGAAAGATGTTTCAAAAATGTTTTTGAGTTTGAAACCTTGGCAAATTAGCTTGTGGTGAACTTACTGACCCTAGGAACCAACCCATGGTTTTGAAAATGAATTTGGTGAAGTTTAGGTTGGATTAATTGATTTAGCCCATTTCTAGCCAAATAAAAAGAATGGTTTTGTTTTGAAAATGTTTTGGAAAGAAAGCTTTGGGAAAATGTTTTGGATCAAACCTACTGACCCTAAGCACCAAGTTTTGGGAATTAACAACTTATTTGGTGAACAACTTAAAGTTGTTTCTTTGATAAAAATGTTTCCACCACATAAAATAATGAATGGATTTTTGGACAAAACCCTTTTTCCAAATGACTTTGCCACTTAGGAAAGTGACCACTTTGGACCTTACAAAGTTTAGAAGCCTAGTGGAGACCATCTTTGCAAATAGAACCATCTTTTGCATACTTGCATGCATGACTTAGATCCCATTGTTTTATGTGTGTGAATTGTTGATTGATTATTGGTTTGGAATGCTTGTTGATATTGTGTTTGCTTGATTGATTGTAGTGAAGTTAGAAAATCGTGAGACTAGCAAGATCAAGGAGTGAACCATCATTCCCTACCAAAAAGGCAAGTGACACTATCATCTAAAGTCGTACTATTTTCATTATACTTAGTGGATTTTTGAAAACATGCATGAAAAGAATTTCTATACTTATGCTATGCTAAATCCTAATAGGATACCTTATACACTCCTTAGTGAAAATAATGTAGTTGATACATGCTTAGCCATGCTATATTTTGAAAAGAGATACATGTTGAGATTTTATGAGATTGAGAAAAGACTTATGTTTTATATAATAAAACAAGGACTCAATGAACCACCCGGGTGGCCGAGGATACTTTGAGTTTTGGAGAAGGTGGCAACAAAAGGAACCATGTCTATGGCAATCTCTTTGTGTTGTGCTCCAAAGGAAAACCACCCAGGAAACTTAGAGATTGAACATGTTTCTCGTACAGTGGCTTCCGTGTACAGCCACATGCTAAATGGGCTCTGGCTTAGTCAACTACATAGTGGAAGTCCCATGCATTGGCATCTTCAGGTTAACTAGATTTGTGTAAGGGAGTAACCCTACATTTGTGCCTGGTAGACAAGCTAGCATTTTGTATTGGGAGGACTCCTATGGAAAGACTGTCACATTCTCGATCTGCCGGTACTCCATTTTGGTGAGTTCTTATCCAGCGGCCACTGGTGGCGTCAAGACGAGATTGTGTCATGTGGGTAAAGTGTACAACTTCTGCAGAAGATAATAAAATCTAAGTACTTAGCCGTGTCCCCGGTTATGGACAATACTGAGCAACTAAGGCCTGAAGCTATGGAAGATCTCGACACTCTAATTTCGAAAAGAAAACTTTGAAAACTTGATGCACTTGGGGTTACCAAGGAGCTCAAGAGATTTTGACAAAACTTGATGCACTTGGGGTTACCAAGGTGCTCAAGAGTTTTTGACAAGGACTTGAACACTTGAGTTTTTACCAAGGAGTTCAAGGGACTTTTGAAAGGAGATTTGACAAAGGACCAAAACCATTTTGAAAAGATAGGATAAAATATTGCTTTATGCAAATGAGCCTAAAACTCTACTTAGCCAAAATTGCATGTAAAGATAGGATCCACTCATATTATACATAGTAGTGAAACTTGCCAATACAATTCAAATGTATTGACCTTTGTGGCTGTAACTTATAATGTTGCAGGTTTGATTGATTTTAGTGAAGATTGATTGTTTAGGATTACAAAGTCTACAACCAACATCTTCCTGTGGCACTTGGAAGATGAAGGACCCCATGACTATAGTTATTCCGCTGCAATGTAATGTAATAGCCAAATGAGCTATGTAAGATGTAATAAAATTAAGTTATTCCTGGTTATAAAGTTATATTATGACCTTTGTTTCTTGATATTACATCTCAACTGTGGATGCTAGCTATTGATCCAGGGACTAGCATTGTAAACACAGGGGACTCCACCTTATATTGTTTAAAGGTTGGGACACTCCCTCTACAAGGAGCCAAAGCTTGCAATATTTGTGGAGACAAGGATCAAACTTCCAAGGAGCATGGAGATCAATGCCCCAACTGTGAAGAGAAACATCCTGTTGGCCAATGCCCCACCTCTCAAGCTACTTGCTACTTATGTGAAGGAAACAACCATGTCCCTATCCAATGCCCCATCTATTCCATAGTTGAACAAAGGAAACAAGGTGGAGTGCAACAAATGATTGCAAACTATCCAGAAGGATCCAAGTCTACCAAGAAGAATGAGGACAAAGGAAAAGCTCCACTTATACCTCCATGCAATACAACCCAATTCAAAGGACCAAAGAAGAGGCATATGAATTATCCAAAGAGCAATAGAAGGTCCAAGAAACATGTAGACATTCCTACCTACCAGATAACATATGAACAACATGAACTAGATGCACTCCTAGCTTTGGAGAAACCCAAAAAGAAAAAGAAGGACAAAAGCCATGTGCAATGTCATCATTGTAAAGAAATGGGACACTATTCCAGTGAATGTCCAGAGAAATAGAAGTATAAGGAGATTGGTCAAGTATGGTGCAACAACTCCAAAGAGCTAGGCCATTATGCAGCAACTTGTCCATAAGAGACACGTGAAGGACTCAAACTCATCAACTGTTTCAATTGCAAAGAAACAGGACATTATGCAAGCAATTGTACAGAAAAGATGAAGAACAAGATAAACAAGCCTATGAAGGATCTCAGCCTTGACACATGTGTCAAGTGTGGAAACAAAGGACACCATGCAGATGTTTGCCCAGAGAAGTTTCCCCAAGATCCCAAGCAAGCCAACATGTAATTTAGTTTGGAAAATTTAAGGGTGGTAGTACCCTAGATGCTTTTGAGCCTACTTGTAACCCTAGCCTTCCCAAATCTCGGGACGAGATTTATTTTAAGGGTGGTAGCCTGCCACATCCCAAGATTTTCCAAATCTTGAAATGTGAAAAATAAATGAATAAAATAAAACTTTGTTGATTTTCAGGGTGAGAAGAAACTTTTTGAATCCAATTTGGAAACTTTCAAAACCTATTTGGATCAAATAAAATCCTAAAGGGATTTTAAAAGTTAAATAAACAATAAAGTTAAAATATTTGGAAATACTATTTTGGATCCTTTAATAAAAAGATTTGGTTTTCAAATGAAAAAGGAAGGAATATAAATAAGGATTATTTTATAGAACCAAATTAAAACTTAGCCAATCTTTTGAAATAAAACATTTTGTTTTGATCAAAAGAATAAAGATTTATTTAAATAAAATAATAAGGATTTAATATCCAAGTTAATTAAAAAATAAAGGTTTTACTATTTTAATTAAACATCAAAACTTATTTATTTATTTTAAACAAGTTTTCCAAGTATTCTTTATTTTCAAATAAAACCTACTGATTTGGTTGTGATAATATTTAGATTTCAAAAATGGAGTTTTGAATAAATCAAAATCTATTTGATTTATTAACTAAGGTTCATTTTATTTAATTATTAATGGACCCTAAAATAAAATTATTTTATTTTAGGACTTGGTTTTGTGTTGTTAAACAGAACCAAATTCAATTGCAATGTTTGGTGAAAGTTTGATTTGATTTGAATGTTTGATTGTTGTTTGAAATTCAAAACAGAAAACAGAATTGGAAAAGAATAAAACATTCAGAAAGAAAAAAATGAAAACAAACCTGACCCAACCCACCTGGCCCAGGAAGCCCACTCGCAGCCTATTCTCTCTCCCCCTCTGCGAAACGTTTTCCACTTAAACTCGCACCCGCAGAGCAACTGACTGGTGGACCCTCTTTTCCCTCTCACTGCCTCACTGACAGCAAGGCCCCACAGCACTGTTCATCGTCTTCAACTCGCGCTGATTCCTCCTCGCCATTTCCTGTCTTTACTCCGGCGATCAATTCGCGCTATTAACAGCCATTAATCCCCCAGCGACCACGCTCCCTTAAACGTCTCCCTCTCCTCCCCATTTCCCTCCCTCGCACGCACCAGCTCGCCACCAGGCTACGCTAATTTCACCAGAGACCCCTCACTGCTCCGACGAGCTTCCTCCTCGATTCCGGCGGAACCTCGCCACCCCTTGCCTCCCTGAGCACACGACCGTGATCCCCACTCCCAGCGCTTTACTGCATGCCCTCTGTTCAACCGCGGGCGCCCCAGAGCGTCGACTTCGACAACTTCCGAGCGTCGCCGCGTCTGCTTCCCACTCCGGCGAACTCCACCGGTAAACCCCGTTCGCCCCAGCACTCCTAGATGATACTCCCACACTCGCCTCACTCTCTTGCATCTGACCATGCTCCTGTCTTGCCTTAGGGCGATCTGCAACGTCGCCCCGACAACAAACAGAACCAACTGACGCCGACGACGTCTTCGGCGAGCGATTACTCCCGTCCCCGTGCGCCCCTTGCTCCCTCGAGAACACCTTGAGCACCACCACGACCACGCGAACACGGTGAGACCCTCCTCTATCTTCCCTGCTTCCTGTAACCGCCGTTAGCTCATCGTCCGACCGTGCGCTACCGCTCACCGCTGTCAGCATCGCTCGTGTTTGGTCAAGCCAACCAGCACCGTTAGATTTCCATCTGGCAGCCACGATAGATTCATTTAGCGAAAGGGTACGGGCTAGTCTGAACCGTGCGATTGAACTAAGATCCAACGCACCAGAGGGGCTAATCCGCACGAACCGGTACCTCCCAATAAGAACACGTCGCGTGGCACCAGACGATTTAAAACAGAATTTGAAATCTGATTTGTTTGCAAAATTGAAACCCTTGTAACTTTTGATCCACACGTCCAAAATTTGCAAACTTTATTTCAATGGAATCAGTGGAACAATCCCTAGCCAACCATGCAATGTGTTTAGTAAAAAGTTTCTGTTAGATTGATTGTTTTTGCAGAAACATTTGTATGCTTGTTTAGACTATAAAAATTATTCCAAAATGATTTTGAGGTTGAAATCTTTGCAAATTGGTTTGTGGTGAACCTACTGACCTTAGGAACCAACTTGTGGATTTAAAAATGTATTTGGTGAAGATTAGGATGGATTAGTTGAACTAGCCCATTTCTAGCCAAATAAAAATATGGATTTTGTTATGAAAATGATTTTGGAGGAAGAACTTTGGGAAATTGTTTTGATTCAAATCTACTGACCCTAAACACCAAGTTTGTGAATTAGCAACTTATTTAAGTGAACAATGTAAAATTGTTGCTTTGCTAAAAACAATTTCAATCACATGAAATGATGTTTTGATTTAAAAATATTCTATAGATAAAACCTTTTGCAAATGACTTTGCCACTTTGGAAAATGACCACTTTGAACCCTACAAAGTTTAGAGCCTAGTAGAAACCATCTTTGCAAATAAAACTATCTTTTGCATGCTTGCATGCATGACTTAGTTTCTAATATTTTTATGTGTGATGTTTTGTTTGTTTGATTATGGTTTGGAATGCTAGTTGATTTTGTGTTTGCTTGATTGACTTATAGTGAAGTTAGAAGAGTGTGAGATTAGCAAGATCAAGAAGTGAACCATCATTCCCTACCAAAAAGGCAAGTTACACTATCATCTAAAGTCCTACTACTTTCATTATACTTAGTGGATTTTGAAACATGCATGAAAAGAATTTCTATACTTATGCTATGCTAAATCCTAATAGGATACCTTATATATTCCTTAGTGAAAACAATGTAGTTGTAAAATGCTTAGCCATGCAACATATTTTGAGAAGAGATACATGTTGAGATTTTATGAAGTTGAGAAAAGGACTTCTGTTTTATATAATAAAACAAGTACTCAATGAACCACCTGGGTGGACAAGGATACTCAAGTTTTGGAGAAGGTGGCAACAAAAGGAACCATGTCTATGGCAATCTCTTTGTGTTGTGCTCCAAAAGAAAACCACCCAGGGACTTAGAGATTGAACATGTTTCTCCAATTGTGGCTTTCGTGTGTACACCACATGCTACTTATGGCTCTGGCTTAGTCAACTACATTGGGAAGACCCATGCATTGTCCCAGGTACTGAAAATGAGGGAACTCGAAACCCTACATGGGTGCCTGAAGACAAGCTAGCAATGGTGTATGGGAGGACCCTCTGGAAAGACTTCGTCACATTCTCAATCTGCCAGTACTCCATCTTGGTGAGTACCAATCCAGCGGCCACTGGTGGCAACAAGATGAGGGTGTGTCATGTGGGTAAAGTGTACAACTTCTGCAGAAGATAATAAAATCTAAGTACTTAGCCGTGTCCCCGGTTATGGACAATACTAGCAACTAAAGCTTGAAGCTATAGGAAATCTCGATATTCCAATTTCTAAAAGAAAAACTTTAAAGTGACAACAAAAGACTTGAAGCACTTGGGGGTACCAAGGGGCTCAAGATATTTTGATAAAAGCTTGATGCACTTGGGGATTTACCAAGGAGCTCAAGAGATTTTTGATAAAAATTTGAAGTACTTGGGGATTTACCAAGGAGCTCAAGAGATTTTTGATAAAAATTTGAAGTACATGGGGATTTACCAAGGAGCTCAAGAGATTTTTGATAAAAATTTGAAGTACTTGGGGTGTACCAAGGAATTCAAGAGATTTTGACAAAGACACTTGGGGATTTACCAAGGAGTTCAGAAAGATTTGACAAAAGAGCAAAACCATTTGAAAAGATAGGATAAATTATTGCTTTATGCAAATGAGCCTAAAACTCTACTTAGCCAAATATGCATGTAATGATAGGATCCACTTATATTCTACATAGTAGTGAAACTTGCCAATACAATTCAAATGTATTGACCCTTGTGGCTGTAACTTGTAATGTTGCAGGTTGATTTGATTTTAGTGAAGATTGATTGATTAGGATTACAAAGTCTACAACCAACATGTTTGCCTGTGGCACTTTGAAGATGAAGGACCCCATGCTTAAAGTTATTCTGCTGCAATGTAATGTAATAGCCAAATGAGCTATGTAAGATGTAATAAAATTATGTTATTCCTGGTTTTAAAGTTATATTATGACCTTTGTTTCTTGATATTACATCTTAACTGTGGATGCTAGCTATTGATCCAGGGACTAGCATTGTAAACACAAGGATCTCTACCTTATTAAAGGTTGGGAACCTCTACACCCGAGCTGGTCCTTCCAGCATTTGCGGTACGTAACGTACTGCCCATCTCAAGTTTCCATGCGCTATCTTTACAGCGGTTCCATAATCTATGAGCCAATCCTCCGTCTTTGTGCTTCCATCATATGTTTTTGTTTCTCTGGCCAGCTGGAAATTCGTCACCGGTGGCTCCTTCATGATCCTTGGGCCAAAACATGGTGGACCCTGTGGACCTTGTGATTCAATTATCTCCGCCATTTTTATGCGGTCAAGAGTCAACCTGGCATCATCCGGTTGAAGGTTTCTACCTTCGTATCTTGCTCCCATTGCTTGATATGCATGGTCCGGCAGCTCATACCCGTCATTTACCATAGCCGAGTAACCATCATTGTACTTATTCACGTTCGGGTCAACTGGCTGATGAACTGCTTTTCCAGCCTCTGTCTTCTTCTGGTGACACAGTGCGTTATTCGGAGCTGGATTTCCTCCTCCTGCCGAGTGAGTTGCGCGCCGAGTATGAGGCGCAAAATTTTGCCCTCCGTTGTCATTTCTCTGTCCAATTTTTTCCTGGTTTTCATTTTCCTAGGGATTATTTCTTTTTGCCCCTTGCGCATGCGCCGGGTTTCCTTGAACTGCTGTCGGATCATAGGCAACCATCTGCTTGTTTCTTCCAGAATCCACACCTTTTTCTTTTCTCGGCCTGGGTGCCACTCCTGGTGAGGATGCCGTGTGCCTAGCCGATCTTGCCGGAACAGGAGTTACCGAGTGAACCAGCTCTGATCTCCCTGCTATACCCGGATTTTCTCTGTAATATGCCTCATTTAGCATGCTGGCTGCTTTTACTAACTCATTGACCCATTCTTGCTACCTTTTCTTTGCTTCCCCCTCCAAGTGGGGTAACTCTGCCATTGCTGCTTCTGCTGCTCGCAGATTAGCTGCTGCTGTGTTGTATGTTGGGCGCATGGCTGTCTCATTGCTATTCTCTGGTGTTATCTTTGATGTCGCATCTGCGAGCTCTTCGTTGAGGTTCCTTCCTCTCAATATCATTGCATCAAGCCGGGTCTTTGCGCCCTTGACTCGATTTGCCGAGTTAAGATCTCTGATAGTGATATCCACATCCTGTTGTAACTGTGCCAGCTCCTTTGCTTTTTCCAGAACTTTTATCCTGGTTTCTTCCAACTCGGCTTGCACACGTGCCGGGTCAGTCGCCTGTGCCACTGGCTCTGCCAACTTGTCTATTGCTTCTTGCAGCTCTTTAGCTCTTTTTCTCCTAGCTATGTTCTCTGGTTTCTCCAGCGGCGACTTCGCTGTTGTTGCAGCCCTTGGCGTTTCCTCATGATTTCCTCCCTCTGTGTTTTCATTTACCACTAGAACTACATTGGGAGCTACAGGGTTTGGGGCAGTCATCATTACCTCCATGGAGACGAGTTGGAGAGGTTTCCTAGCGACTGTTGCCGTTGGGGGATCTGGTGCCAGGATGACGTGCTCAGGATATGCACGCTCCACGCGCACCGCGATGTAGACCTGGTGCTCGCCGAATTTGATGAAGCGACCGCCCCTAGGGAACGGCTTGGTCCCGAAGCAGCCCGTGTTGTCGCTGACGAAGTTGAGCGCTCCAAACCGCTGGATGAGGCCGGAGTAGACGCGCTCGCCGGTCTTGGCGATGATGTTGCCCGTCCGGATGAAGACTCCATCAAGCACCTTCTTCTGCCCCACGGTGGGCGCCAACTGTCGTGGTGGTGGCACGGCAGATGCCATGGGTAGGCTTAAGTTGGGGGCCGGATGGGTGCTTGTGGTCACCGGGGAGGGAGTGCACGGTCGATCCATGCACAAAGAACAAGAAGAACTCTCCACACTTGACAATTTGATTGATACCCCGAAGAATACAAGTGCTCCTAGAGCTGTATTGGCTAGAGTATGCAGCACCTGCTCTCTACTTGGTCCAACCTTCCTCTACTGTCGCTATGCCCTCCCTTATATAGGCAGCGCTAGCTAGCTAATACCCCTTTGGGTTCTAGGGTTTACTGTTTGGGTCTTGGTCCCTACCATATGGGCCGGGTTATGGGCTTGCCCTAAGCCCATAGGCCCGGTCCATAAAGCTTGACAGCTAACGGTCTTCTCGTACGCTGCTTCTTATTCTTTTTGGCGTCACGCAGTTACTTTGTATGTTAGTGCTTGCTTTGGGCGTCACCCGTCTCCTTTTGTGTCACCCGGCGTCGCCCTTCTCTTTTGACCATGCTTTACCATGGTCCTTCCCGAACCTTACTCGAAAAGGTGCCACGCGTCCTTCCTGACTCGGCACTTCCTCGGTTGACTCGGCTCGTTGGTACCTGCAAGGGTTGCAACTTTGTCCTATACAGGCCGAGATAGTTTATATCTCGGCTTTCTTTCTTATCTTACCCGGCCGTTCTTACTCGGCCTGGTTCGTTTTTTCACTCGGATCCAACCTAGCTGCGCTATGTTTCCCATCTCATGACCCTACCGGGGGTTATCCCCCGACATTAGCCTAAGTGTCACATGGTGTGCACACTGTTACCTTCACACACGTGGGGATAACCAGAGATCACAATTAAAGAACTTGAGTTGCAGAGTAGATCTACTTGATTACAAAACTCCTGATCACAATAAGATCACGCATAGAGAGAGAGGGAGATGAACACATAGCTACCGGTAGAGCCCTTAGCCTTGAGGAAGAACTACTCCCTCCTCATCATGGGAATCAGCAACGGCGATGGAGATGGCGGTGGAGATCGATGGAGATGGCTCGGGGGAAATTCTCCCTCCCGGCAGGGTGCCGGAACAGAGACTTCTGTCCCCTGAATCTCCTCTTCGGTGGCGGCGGCGCTGGGGAACTTTTTGTGGACATCTGCCCGCATTGGGTTTACGTCTCGGGGAGACGTATATATAGGAGAAAGGTCAAGGTCGTTGGATCCTCGAGGGGACCACACCAGGGGATGGCGTGGCCAGGGGGATCCGTACCACCCCTAGGTGTGGCCGCCTCAATGCGCCTCCTCGTCTCTCCTCTAGACTCCATGTCTGCTCCCGTAAAATATTGAGTTTGGATTTTTTCCCGTACAATTCCGAGAATATTTCTTTTTTGGCTTTTCTGAAACCAAAAATAGCAAAAAACAGGCAACTGGCACTGCAACATCTTGTTAATAGGTTAGTCCTAGAAAATGTATTAAAATACCTTAGTGTAGACAAAACATAAGAAAGTTGATACAAAACAAGCATGGAACATCAAAAAATTTAGATACGTTTACGACGTATCAGTTGTTTACGGGTTTAGGGTTTAGGATTTAGGGAATTTTCAATAATGTTTAAGATTTATGCTTATATTTGGGGAACGTAATGGCGTTACCATAATTTAATGGAAGTATCTCAAATTTGGATCTATAAGTGCATCATACCTACTTGGTTAGGGTTTAATTATGGGATGAGGGGTTTAGGGTTTTAGTATTTAGGGGTTGAGGGTTTAGGTTTTAGGGGTTGTTTAGGGTTTAGGAAATTTTCAATAATGTTCAAGCTTTATGCTGATATTCGTCGAATAGAATGGTGTTTCCCAATTTAATGAAAGTATCTCAAACTTTATTTACAAGTGCATGATACCTGCTTGGTCAGGGTTTAGGTGTTTAATGTTTAGGGGTTTAGTGTTTCGGGAATTTTCAATAATGTTCAAACTTTATGGTTATATTTGTGGAATATAATGGTGTTACCAATTTTATCACCGCACCAATTTTATGGTTCAAAGTATAAATTATTTTATGGATAATGCCCAAGTTTCATAAATTTAGAAGTTTCCGAGCCAGTTTCGCAGAGTTTAACATTTTTTATGTCGGTTTAGAGAAAAAAATTCGAATTTCAAACTGCAAACGATGGGAATCTCTACTTCCCGTAATTCCGGGTCGCTGACATGCGGGTCACTTGCATTGTGAGTCCACAAAGTCAGTGTAAGGATGGAGTGGGAGGCTAGGTAAATACTTATCGAAGAAGGGCAGGGAAACGTCGATGGGTGATGCACGTGGGAGAATGCAAAATTATCACCTATATCCCTCTATTATTGTAGTGCTCCTCGGGTTCTTGTTTCCGGAGCTGGGATAGAAGAGGAATTTTGCATTCTAAAAAAAGGTGAAGTGTGTTTGAATGTATGTGTGCGATGTTTGGGTGCCGTACCCAAATGTTGAGGTCGAAGCTTCTAACATGTTTTTATTGTGAAGCAACTACAAAGATCATGGTTGATGGCCTGCAGGTGCACATGTTTATCAAAGAATGTTTTCACGGGAATATTAATTCCAGTTTTTATATCAATCCCAACAAGTAGCTTCAGCAAGTGCTTTTAGGCGGTGTTTATATCGCACTCAAGGTGTCACAAGTCTTGATTGAATTGACTGCAATTGTTTATGGTGGAGGGTTGTGAGTAAAAGATAGAGGAAACTTGCGTCGGGAATAAATAAGGAGTAAATTGCATAAAAGTAAAGAAGGGAAAGGTGTTTGGAGTTCCTGCAGATGAAAAGTTAGGCGCGGAGAGAAACGGTTCATGGTGATAGTGAAAGTGCCTAATGGATAAAGTGGAATAAGTAATTATGATATTTTGTTATTTCTAAGTGAGTAGGCAAGCAACCCATATACCAACTAGAAGTCTGCATGGCCAATTCTTCCTAGTCCAAATGATCTATCTGTCTGTTACCACGGCAATGGTCAACACATCAATTAAGTTCTTATGACCAGATCAAGGCTTTAATCTTGATGGTTCCTTGTTTTCCTCGAGTAATGCTAGCTCCTCATTGATATCGGTCGTGTAACTCAGGGGGTCGCCGATTCGCTAGCATACAAGTCCATACCTATGATATCTTTGGATCATGTTACTTGGGTCCTTAAATTAGATAACAAGCATTAGGCAAACATAGATAATCATTCTCACAAATTAATAATCACTACAACAATCACAAATCGATGGATATAAAGGAGTCATGACACATCTCACCAATTCCCTACATCTCCCACGCGTATGGGGATTTACTCAGACATGAGAGGGATAAAAATCAAAGGCATAATTGTATTGCAAATAGAAATCATCTCAAAGTTATTGTAGAAAACCAGAATAGTACTTGAAGATCAAATCGAATACAAACCTAAGGTAGATCAAAGTATCAAACCCTAATCTTAAAATTGCCATTCTCTCTCTCTCTAGATGATGGTTGGGGTGATCACGGAGTGTGTGGTCGAAGAGGTGGAGATCGTCGAGGAATGAGAGGATGTTATTCTCCTCTTCCATATCTGATCTCTTCTCTCTATATGAGTTTTGCGGTGGATGTGTTCTCTTTTTCATTGTCTCTCTTTTATGAAAGTTGTTTCTATTGATATAGTAGAGCCGATGGCGTGAAGTACGGGAGGGCGGTACTGGCACATCCCGACCATACCACGGGTCGTTACTCGCACTGTGCGCCTCCAATGAAAGGGGCTCCAATTGGGGATTTGCTTCTTTAGGTGTAATTAGTTCATAAATGCCATTAGATATTCAATAAATGTTTATTACCTAAAAACCATCAGAAGAAACCAAGGATTCACTAATTGCGACATTAAAGTTACTAGAAAGGGGTAATCTTCAGTGCAATCTGGCAATAAACAAGAGGTTAATCAATAGTAAAAATGATGAAATTTGGAGCTATCAACTTCCCCAAGCTTAGCTGTTACTTGCCCTCAACTGACAAAGCTATAATGAATAATAGCAAGGAATTGAATCAAGGCAAAAAGGACTTGCAAGTTCGAGGTTGTATCATATTCCATTGTTTCTAATCCTGCAACCCTAAACATGACCATAATATATTTGAACAGTTGCACTTAAGATCAATCCCTAGACACAAATAACTTGATATCAAATAATTCTTAAAAACCCAAATGAGATTGTCAAAAAAATTGGCTGGGCTTGTAGATCAATTTCTCTTCAGCGCCTCTCTTGTTATGAGAGTGAAAATGTTTTTAGCAAGGTCGCTTGCGTCAAATTTAAGGGTGCACAAGTAGATGTCAAAAGAAGGATAATCTTAGAGCTCTTTCATTAACACCCACTTCGATAATCGCGGCTATCAAACACCTCTTCTTTTCCTTGTTTTTCAAGAACTCTAATTATTCTTTCTAGGTGGTGAGGTGATACAAAAGCTCTAGCAAAGTACAAAAAAAATTCAGCTCATATCTTCTTTCTCTCTTTTTCTTCCTCTTTCAAGGATCAATGATTGTTTGCTTTTTATAAAATTCTTACACAATATTTGAGAGTACTAATAATTTTACCCATATAGTGACACATATGCCACTCATGTCATCAACTCATAGCCGAAATCCGGGGTTATACCATAGATCGTTCAGAGGCCAGTGGAATTGTTAGCATCCCAAAGGTGTGTATGAGAAACATAGAATTGTTTCCTCTCTCTTTTTAGCAAAGTAAAACAGGTTTTAGTATCTCTATCACCCAGCGTAAAAAGTTCATTCTATCAAACAATTCTTTTTCAAAAGATATCATCAAGTCAACGATGAGTATGTGGGGTTGAGTACTACTAAGATTAATCCCTTAATAAAAAAACTTGGCACCAAAGTTGTCGATAGAAAATTTCTCTTGTTCTCATTTTTTGGAATTTAATCCAAATGGTTGTTTTTCAAACTAATATCAATTGTCCCAAGTCTTAACCAAAGTAGATACAAAAACCTTTGAGCTCATGCCTTAAAACATAACTAGTTACACGAGGAGTAGAACTCAAGTGCAACGGAACAAACATAAAATGTTCATGAATAAACTTACAGGAAGAGGGAAAACAAGAATGTGATATCTCCTCTTGCTTGCTTGCCTCTTTCTTGATCCAACTCTTTGTGTTTATCTTTATAGCTAAGTCACTAGAAACGAGCAACCTGCAGAAAAATCAACAAGAGCAGAGAGAAATTTGCACAAGTGAAGATAAAAGTTAGTCTATTTTTTATTTTTATTCATGCAAAACTAAAAGTAAACATGCACTAAGATGTAAAATAAAATAAACCAAAAGAAGGATGAAAATATGAATGCAAAAGGTGGGAGGAGTTCATCCTCCCCAAGCTTAGGCTCTTGCCTATCTGAATCAAAAGTTGCCACCATCACCAGGTGGCGGTTGCTAGTATGGGATGTTTGGGTATTGTCTTGAAAAATTAGTCATAAAAGAAGTGAAGTTCTGATTGAGATTAACTATGTTGGCATTCGCATCTTGCAACATATTTTCAATGTTGTCGATGCGATGTACCACCTGGTCAAAATCACTGCTCGGGACATAGTTGAATCCCGGCTGTGGTTGAGGCATACCTTGTTGGTGCTGAGGGAAAGGCTGATTGTGGTGGTGTTGCTAACAATAGTCGTCCCAACCTCCTGCGTTCCAGTCTTCAACTCCTTGCCCTTGCTGCGATTGGCCAGCTGCTGTGTCTTCCCAGTTGGGATGACCTCCTGGCGTTGCAATCCTCCCTGAGAGGATTAGTGCCTACTGGAACTCCTCCTCTGTGAGGACCCAATTCTGTTTACCTAGCAAACCAAAAGCTTGGACAAAAGGAAGCAAAACTTGGTGGATATCACCGTTAGGCACAAAATAAAATTGGTAAGCACGAAGGGAGCGTTGGGGTCTATAGACCCCCATGAATTTGGTGCTAGCCATGTGGATGTCATCCAGAGTCTTACTACCAGCCATGGCTCTTTCTTGTGGAAGGACAAAACCACTTGCATAGGCAATCTGTGTGATCAAGCCTCCACGGCGGATGTACCAAGAGAACGCTGCCCTTTGCCGGCGAAAGTGCTGGATGAGTAAATCACCCAAGTTTACCGTGTGCTCCATATCGGGGTGCAAAGCCATATGAATTGCACTCTTTTCAAGGCCTTCCTTGCCCCAACATCTCCTTTCCCAAAAATCATCTCCTTTACCAAAAATAGAATTCACTAAGAAAATGTAAAAATAACGGATAGTGGGATTCTGGATGGTTGCGCTCTTCATGCGCAAGTAGTCGGTGTTCCTGTGGACAGAAATCATATCCCAAGATTGCATTGCCTCCACATGCACATTGTCATTAATTTCAAACAATCACGAAATTCATAAACGTAGAGGCTGCAGAGTTGCCTATTGAGCACAAAACTTATAGTGCAATTTTGCTCCTGGGCTTCGAGATCATCATGGAATGATGACAAGAACTCGAACATGGCGAGCGTGTAGGTGTCGACGGATTAGTAGGAGAAGGGGATCATGCCTGCATTCGCAGTCATCCGATCGAAGTCCTCCAAGATCCCTTGGTGGGAGAGAAACTCACGGTTTGCCCACTTGGTAGGTAAAACCTTGTGGTTGCCCACCCTCTCAAAGTCTCGGCTCATGTCGGCCCTCAAGTTGTCTGCCATCGAACGCCTCTTCTTCGAGCCCAGTGGCATAGAGGAGCCTGAGGCCCCTGCCATGCCCTTGCCCTTGCGGAGGATTCTTCAAATGTTATGCATTGTGCTACAAAATTTGGAAAGAAAAATATGGGTATCAAGTTTCTATCACATAAACAAACAATTACAGGCAGAAATTATAAATCCTAATGTGAGGAATCAAAAATTATCTCAAATATGATGAACTCATCTAGATAGCCAATGTGAGGAATTTAACCATGGATATAAAAAATAAAGCATAGATCGGATGAGAAACGTACCAATGTGAAGATTCCCCCACTCAAAAACATGAAATCGATGAAGAATTGACGGTTCTAGGTGATTAGTTTTAAGGTGGAGAGAAAGGGAACAAGGAAGAAAGAGGAAGAAGAAGGAGGAGGCTGGCTAGGATCCAGCCGCCTTCGGTCTTTACCTAGCGATGCACTCGGTATGGGCGGGCGGTATTAGCGCACCCCACCCATACCAGTGGTCCTCACCGTTGGATCAAAGTTAGAGTTCGAGATCAAACCTGGAGGGACTTGGTACGGGCGAACGTTACGGGTGGGTCCCGTCCATACCACAGCTCGTTATCAGCACTATGGGCGTCGTTGACTTGTCGCAGTTCGGTATGGGGGCACGCGGTATGGGCGCGTTGGCCCATACCGTTGCTCGTTATCAGCACGACGAACTTCGTTGGTTTTGTGGAGGTTTGGTACGGGTGCGGTACGGGCGCGTCTGACCGTACCACCACTCGTTACCGAGCCTGAACCCTATTTTAATTTTCCCCTTCATTTTTCTCTTGTTTCTTTAACTCCTCTAGGGTAGGTTCTCTGAATAAATCAACACTTGAAACAAATTTATTAGTTCAAAAAAAGACTTAAACTTAATTTATTGAGAATGGGTTAACTCCCATCAAGTATTTTATTCTGGATTTTTGGTCTATAGCCAATATCCATGCCATCAGCGTTTACTTCAAGTTGTTCTTCATCTTTTGTTTTTGCTGCTTGAACACGCTTAGGTGGTGGAACATACTTTCCATTATGCTCTGGTTTTTTTGGAAAGTAGCGAACAATCTGATCAACATATATATTGAAGATAATGTTACCGCTAGAGTAGTCTACATACATTATATCCAGTTGTGCTAATAAAAGGTCTTCCAAGGATGATAGACAGTTTGTCATCCTTAGGAACATCAAGTATAAGAAAATCAGTGGGTATAACATGTTGGTCTATTCTAAGTAGAACATCTTCGATCATGCCGATAGGTTGTTTAGTTGTTTTATACGCCATTTGTAGAGTGATTGAAGTAGGGGAATACTCTCCTAAGTCAATTTCTTAAATAAGGAATAAGGCATAACACTAACACCTGCTCCAAAACCACAAAGAGCATTAAATATATTGGTGTTTCCAATTGAACAGGAGATGGTTGGTATACCTGGGTCCCCAAGTTTAGTAGACAGTTTATCTCCAAAGCTTGTCATTACTGCTACAATCTTAGTTATATTCTTGTTTCTATTAAGAATATCTCGCATAAACATTTTATAAGTAGGAACTTGAATATCATTAGTTAAAGGAAGTTCTAAGTGAAGACTTCCTAGTGCCTTGGCAAAAGAATCATAAATAGCTTTATCCAGTTCATATTGAACCCGAGTAGGATAAGGAATTTCCTTTTTGGTGGGTATTACACTACTAGGAAAACGGCTATAGGTAATCCACACTTCTGTGGCGCACTTGCTAGTGGTGCCCCACGGGTAAAATAGGCGTGGCGCACTACCCACAGGTGCCCTACGGCTAACTGTCATAAGCGTGGCGCACATGGGGGTGGTGCGCCACGGCTATGTGTGGGCCAGGGCACATGTGGCCACATCACACATACCCGTAGCGCACTAGGTCAAGGTGCGCTACAGATGTTTCACTTATCCGTAGGGCACCTTGACCTAGTGCGCTACGGGCATGTTTGCTGCTGCAGCTGGGTCAACTTAGCCGTAGGTCACTCTGTCCTAGTGCCCTACGGCTAAGTGGCATGCACCAACTCCACCCCCCCCCACCCCCCAGTGGATCGCCTTTTTAGGCTTTGCAAAAAATAAAAGAAAATGATAAACACTTCAAAAAATTAAATCCTTTCATATTTAGGTAGGTAATATCGTATAGCTTCTAGTAAAATTAACAAAAATGAGTTTCGACTTTATTTGCAAAAAAAAGTCATGCCACGGTAAAAAGGCCGTAACTTTTTCATACAATATCAAAAAAAATCGTATAATATACCAAAATGAGCAGAACGAGATTTCACATCCGCTGACAACCACCTCTGGTCGTTTAGCGATTTTTTAGATTTTCAAAATTCGAAAAGAGTAAAAAGTTACGGTCAAAAGACCGTTTTTCCTGTAGAAAAAAAAATAGAGGGCGACTTACCCGTAGCGCACCACCACCTAGTGCGCCACGGATAAGCTTGGGCGGGATTCAAATTTGAATCCCCACCCTGCCCTCCTCCCTTTTCCTTTCCCCTTTTCCCTTCCCCTTTTCCCTCTTCCTCTCCATTTCCCTTCTCCTTCTTCCTTCTTCCTTCTCCCTTCTTCCTTCTTCCTTCTCCTCCTTCCCCTTCCCCTCTCCTTGCAGTGACGGCGCGACGTCGGCCTCCTTCTCCTCCTCCTCGCAGTGACAAGGGGCGACGGCGGTGCAACGGTGGCCTCCTTCTCCTCCTCCTCGCAGTGACAACGGGCGACGGCGGTGCAACGGTGGCCTCCTTCTCCTCCTCCTCGCAGTGACAACGGGCGACGGCGGCATCCTTCTCCTCACCGACCTCCCTTCCTCCCTCTCTTCCTCCATCTCTTCCTTCCTCCCTCTCTTCCTACCTTCCTTTCTCCAACCACACCCTTGCTACGGCCACGACCCCTCCCGCACCTCCCTGCCACGGCCATGCTCCGGCGAGGTGACACGACTGCAGCGGCGATGCATGGACCCGATTGCTTTTCAATTCAAAACGAGGGTGTTTTTTGCATTTTTGTTTTGTTTTTTGAAAAACACATCTGTATGCGTGCATTACCCCTACCCGTGGCGCACAGTAGTGCGCGCCTATCTCGATAAAACTATGCCGCACCATGCAAAGTGCGCCACTCTGAGATAGCCGTGGCCTTGAGCCCGTGGCGCACTGCTAGTGCGCCACGGAAGGCCTTTTCAGGTGCGCCACGAATAGGCGTTTTTCTAGTAGTGTTACCTTCTATTTTATCTTTTGCACTAGTGGAGTGTCTTTCTTAGTTTTCCTTGTTGCTGGCTTTTATGTTTATCAGCGTGTTCTTCACGTGGGGCAAAAACTTGCTCTTCTTGCTCTTTTCTAAGATCGGCATATTCCCTTGAGTCGATTGTCTCAACATCTAAATCATATAGTTTATGTTTATTGCTTGCTTCTTCTTGTTGTCTTATCTTGGAAGCCTCATGTTTTATTTTCTGAGCTTAAAAATCTATGTCATCTTGAGGATCCACTAGGTCATCTTCTTCCTGACTCATCTCCTGAGTCTCGTTTGTCTTGTGGGCTTGTTCTTCGTGATACCAAGGTGGTCCCTATGGTTCCTCTGTTTCCGTACCATGTCTAGTAAGAATGTTAGTAAAAATAGTACCAAAATTTCCTTGGTACAAAATCAAATTTTGGGTTTCGATTATTTGATCACATTATTGTGTTTTAACCATACTTAGATATATATATCTAAATGTTTTGTAGCATGACCCAAGTCATCAAAGACGTCGGTTAAGTATCTAATATTCTTTTCCCGTGTCACAGAACTGATTTTGTTGATATCGAAACTTTTGCATGACAAGATTTATATCATCTTCTACTACATAAGCTTAAATAATGTCAACTTTAGTTTCTTTAACAAGTTCCGAGTCTATAACTTTTTCTTCCCGTGACTTCTTAACCTCGAGAATGAGATATGAAGGTATGTGAATCATACCTTTTCGTGGTTCAACATCCTCATCTAGATTGTATTGTTTATCAATAAACGATCTTACCTCGAAAAGCTTCACACATTCTGGCAATGTTAGGTTACATATATCTCCCCCTACAGATAGATCAATTATCTCTTTTGTTACATTATTAAGCCCATTATAAAAATATTGAATAATTAAATGATCTTGGAAACCATGATTTGGGACTTCCATAATCATTGCATAAAATTTATTTCATGCTTGATAAAAGTTTTCTCCAACTGTTTGGAGAATTTTTTTATCCTACGTTTTATTTGCATGATTTTTCTGAATGAACATATTTATGCATAAATTCTTGGATGCAATCTTTCCAACTTTTAATAGTATGATGAGGTAATGATTATAACCAAGAAAAAGCATTATATTTCAGTGACCAACGAAAGAGTTTAAGGAGTACAAACTCTATTGGTAAACTTGCCAGTTTAAGAGTAGTGCAAAGGTCATAGACCCTTGTCAAGTGGTCACTAGGATCTTCATTTTCTTTTCCTGTGAAAGCAATTTATTTCATCATATAAAATAGCTCAAGATATATTTCAAATTCCTGGCCTTCAAGTTCACGACAAAGAATAGGTATCTTTCTTACGTGCCTCGATGGATTCCCATATTCTCCCAATGGCAGCTCAGGTTCAGCCTCTTGGGTGATGGTTAAGTGTTCCATCAATGGAATCAAACTGTTCACGTCTACTGTATTTAAGTTAAAAAAATCTTTCAGTAAACTATAGACATCTTTCAATTGGAACACGATCAATATATGGAGGTAAATAAGTTTTTTCTTATTGATTGGTACCTCTGTGTTCAACGGAGATCATGAATGGTGTCAACAACTGTGTTCTCAAGAAACAACACTTGGCGCTTATCTCCCCGACAATAGCGCCATAAAATATCTTGATGGCTAGCAAGTGCACAGGTTCATCAGAGAATGTTTTTGCGGAAGTATTAATTCTAGTTTTTATATCGATTCCAACAAGGAGCTTCGGCAAGTGCTTTTAGGTGGCCTTTCTGTCGCATTCAAGGTGTCACAGGTTTTGAGTGAATTGACTGCAAATATTTATGGTGGAAGGTTGTGAGTAAAATATAGAGGAAACTTGTGTAGGAAATAAATAAGGAGTAAATTGCATAAAAGTAAAGACGGGAAAGGTGTTTAGAGTTCCTGCAGATGAGAAGTTAGGCGCGGAGAGAAACGGTTCATGGTGATAGTGAAAGTGCCAAATGGATAAAGTGGAATAAATAATTATGATATTTCTTATTTTTATGTGAGCAGGCAAGTAACCCATATACCGACTAGAAGTACTCATGGCCAATTCTTCCTAGTCCCAATGATTTGTCCGTCTATTACGACCGCAATGGTCAGCACACCAATTAAGGTCTTGCGACCAGATCAAGGCTTTAATATTGATGGTTCCTTGTTGTCCTCGAGTAATGCTAGCTCCTCATTGATATCGGTTGTGTCACTCAGGGTCGTCGATTCTCTAGCATACAAGTTCATACCTATGATATCTTTGGATCATGTTACCTGGGCCTTAAATTAGATAACAATAATTAGGCAAACATAGATAATCATTCTCACAAATTAATAATCACTACAACAATCACAAATGGACGGATATAAAGGAGGCATGACACATCTCACCAATTCCCTACATCTTCCACGCCCATGGGGATTTACTCAGACATGAGAGTGAGACAAATCAAAGGCATAATTTTATTGTAGATAGAAATCATCTCAAAGTTATCTTAGCAAACCACAATAGTACTTGAAGACCAAATCAAATACAAACCGAAGGTAGATCAAAGTATCAAACCCTAATCTTACAAATGCCAATCTCTCTCTCTCTAGATGATGGAGTGTGTGGTTGAAGAGGTGGAGATCATCGAGGAATGAGGGGATGTTCTTCTCATCTTCCAGATCTGATTTCTTCTCTCTAGATGAGTTTTGTGGCGGTTGTGTTCTCTTTTTCGTCGTCTCTCTTTTACAAAGTTTCTTCTGTTGATATAGCAGAGATGATGGCGTGTAGTACAGGCGGGGGTTACGGGTGTGATTCGTCCATTTTGCATCACTATTTTATATCATAATTTAATGTTATTCATTGATATATTTCATATTAAGAGGTGATACTTATGTTATTCCATCTATTTTGCATGTTGGATGACTTTTGGAGGATGAAATGCCGGAGTCAGGATTCTTATGGAAAAAAGCGGTGTACAGATGCACTATTAGCGAAGATCAGAAAATTCCAGAAAATATATGGACATCCCTATTTTTCCAGAAGAAGAAGGAAGCCGGAAGGGGAAGTGGAGATGGGCCACAGGGGGCCCACACCACCCCCTAGCGCGTCCCCTGGGCCGCGCCACCAGGTGGTGTGGCCACCCTGGCCCACCTATGGCATTTCCCTTTTGCCTATAACATCCCCTCAAAACCCTAAGACTTGGGGAGCGACCACAGAAAGATTTCGTCGCCTCTGCATGGCAGAAACTACAGAGAGAGAAAGAGATCTCCGGCAGGCAGAATTATGCCGGGGAAATTCCTTCCTAGAGAGGGGAGATCGTCACCATCAACACCGTCATCAAGCTAGACTTCATCGAGATCATCATCAACTTAACCATCATCTCCACCAGCACCATCACCACCACTCCATCCCGCTGTAACAATTGGGTTGAATCTTGCATAGTTCTTAGGGGAAACTTTCCTGGTGTTGATTACTTTTGTAGTTGATGCTATTGAGTGGAACCATTGAATTATTTTTTATGTTCATATTGTTACTTATTATTATATCATCTCTAATCTTGATCCATATGATGTCTCGTAAGTAGTTTCTTTAGTTCTTGAGGACATGGGAGAAGTCATGTTGTTAGTAGTGGAATTGTGTTGAGAAATATTCAATGGTTTGATATTTAAGTTGTGGTGCTATTCTTCCAGTGGTGTCATGTGAACGTTGACTACATGTCACCTTTATGGGCCTATGGGAATGCATTGTGTATTTGGCTACTAATTGTGGGGTTGCCGGAGTGACAGAAACCTAAACCCACGTTAGGAAACCTTTGCACAAGGGAGTGTAGGATCTCAGAGTTTAATGTTGGGGTTAGGTTTTTATCTTAATTACTTTCTTGTAGTTGCGGATGCTTGCAAGGGGTTTAATCACAAGTATGTATTAGTCCAAGTAAGGTCGGTACATTAGCATAGGTTCACCCACACAACACTTATCCAACCAAAGGAGATTAATCAACTATATGAAGCGAAAGCACTTGACAGTATTCCATGTGTCCTCGAGAATGTTTGGTCCTCATAAGTAATACAACCGGCTCATCCTTTGCTGAAGAAAGGATTGAGACACTTGCTGCAATTATTATTATTGTCTCGCACTTTATTTCTTTGCATTATCAAAACCTCTAAAAATCTGTTTGCTAAGTATTTACAGAGAATTCTTGATCCAAACCACTAGTCAACACCTTCTACTCCTTGTTGGGTTCGACACTCTTATTTATCAAAGTACTACAATACACCCCGTATACTTGTGGGTCATTGATGCGTCATAAACGTATCTATAATTTTTGATGTTCCATGCTTGTTTAGTATCAATTTTGCTTTGCTTTGTCTGCAATTTGAGGTATTTTTATACATTTTCTAGGACTAGCCTATTAACAATATTCCACAGTGCTAGTTGCCTATTTTCTGCTATTTTTGGTTTCATAAAAGCTAGTAAGGAAATATTTTCGGAATTGGACGGGACAAAAGCCTAAGTCAATATTTCACCAAGGAGAACACGGAGTCCAGAGGAGAGACGAAGGGGCGACCAAAGGGCGGCCACACCCCCCAGGCACGGGCCCACCCTAGGCAGCGCTAGGGCAGGGTGTGGCCGCCCTCCTACCTCTCCTCTTTGCCTATAAGAGCACCCCGATGCCAAAATCCTAAACACCCGATCACATCTCCACGAAACAGTCTGTAGCCATCGCCACCATCGTCCCTAGATCGGGGGGATCTGAAGGTATTCCTGGCACCCTGCCGGAGGGGATAGATCATCTCGGAGGCCTTCTTCATCACCATGCCAGCCTCCGGTATGATGCGTGAGTAGTTCACTCTTGGACTATGGGTCCATACATTAGCTAGATGGTTGTTTCTCCTCCTTTGTTCTATCATGTTTATATCTTGTGAGCTCCTTTCATGATCAAGATCATCTATTTTTAATCATACATGTTGTGTTTGCGGGGATCCGATGCATATTAAGATTTCTATGTCAAATTAATTATTGATTCTATCATGTCTTATTGATTATTCATTCTATCATGTTTGTGTTGTTTGAGATCTTGCATGCTCTCTATTTCTAGTAGCTTTCATGGCCAAGTAGATGATAGTGACTCCAAGAGGGAGTATTTATGCTCGATAGTGGGTTCATGCCTCTATTAATTCTGGGGAAGTGACAGGAATCTCTAAGGTTATGGATGTGCTGTTGCTACTAGGAAGAAAACAACAATCTTTTGTTCATGGAACAATTGTATTGTTTACTTTACACACATTGCTTAATGCAGTTATCTTTTGCTTGCAACTTAATACTAGAGGGGGTTCGGATGATAACCTGAAGGTGGATTACTAGTCATAGATGCAGTTGGATGGTGGTCTATGTATATTGTTGTAATGCCCAATCAAATCTCATAGGAATCACGAATGTCTAGTATTTGCATTGTTATGGCTTGCTTTGTCCTGTCAATTGCCCCGTTGTAATTTCTTCACCCAGCATGTTATGTTATTTATATTAAGGAGAATACTTCTAGTGAACTTTGGACCCTGGTCCAATCTTTACCATTGTTACATCATCTACTGTTACTGTTTACTTTCTACATGCCACCATTACCTTCCACATTATATATTTAATCCTTTGTTTACAGCAAACCAGTGAGACTGACAACCTCACTGTAAGTTGGGGCAAAGTCTTGAGTTTGTGTTGTGCAGGTTTCCAAGTTGCTAGCAACATCTTGGAGTTGTTTCCTTGCTCCTACTGGTTCGATAACCTTGGTTTCATAACTGAGGGAAAATTTGTCGTTGTGCTCATCATACCTTCCTCTTGCGGTCTCCCAACGAAGCTGTAAAGTTGAGCCGCGTCAAGATATTTTCTGGCGTCATTACCAGGGAGTTAAGGATAGCTTCACAAGGGGAGTCTTTCACAACCACTCTCTTTACTTTGTTTTTGTTTTCCTTAGTTTCTTTTGCTTTGTTTTGCTTGCTTCTTTTTATCAAAAATTACAAAAAAAAATAGTTTTGTTTGGTTTTCTTTCTCTTACCAAAAACAAAATTAATAGTTCCTACTATAGTTGTTATTTTTGTTGGTCTGTTATTATCTTGCTTTATCATGCTTTTTATCAATGGCTGGTTTCTTTGAAACTAGTTCTTATTGGCAAGGTGGTTTTATGGAAGAACAAAAATATTATTATAAGGAACACCACTTGTCACAAAAAGGGAAACACTTATGCGAATAAATTAATAAATTGAATACCATTGCTAGAAACGTGTGCTCTACTTATAATGTTACTTATTGCTTTGATAAATCTTGTTGCTGTAGGAGGTATAAACACCTCCCTTTTTAATGTGAGTATAATGATAATGTTACCATATCTTCTTATGTTAAAGGAAATTATCACTTTTATGATGTTGAACAAATTGAAGAATTCATTGCTTGGAAGGGTGCATTTGAACTTGCTAGTTTGCTTGAAAATAATGATGATTCAACTTATAAATTTGAGGTTTATGATATACTTAAATTTTGCTTTGATAATTACAAGGAATAAAATGGCTATATTCTTGAATATATTAATGGATGCTTTCTACAAACGGAAGAACTAATGCCTTGCAGGCGCTTATGGAAGAAGAAATTACTGAATCTGAAAGCTCATTAGATGAAAAAGAGGAGGAGAGTGATGATCAAGAGGAGGAAGAATGGATTAGCTACCCATGCCTACCTTCTAATGAGAGTAACTCTTTATCCCTTACATTATTTGATTGTCCCCCTTGCTTATCATAGGAGGATGAATGTTATGTTCATGTGGATTCTTTGGAAATCTCTACTACTATAGTACAAGAATTTTTGAACATTTGAATCCACCGTCCTCTCCGCTGGTTTACGCGCCACTGGCAAAGTAAATTTGCTAATAGCCGTCGATGTCATTCAATCCAACGGCTGTAACTGTCCAGATTCGCCAGCCCGCCAAATTAGGAGTCGAACGTCCCTTCTAGAATACTCCACAGCCCACCGCCCGCCTCTAGCAAAATCCGTAGCAGTTGGATTTCTTGCCAGCTTTCGTCAATTCACCTCACAATGAGCATCGCCTGGCAGCGTTAATCTCTATAGCACGTGCGCCACAAATCAGCACCCCATCACTTCATCCTCTCGTGATCTCCCCTCCGCACCACCACCACCACCTCCATATCACCTCATAGTCTCTCACATATCCACATTGCAGCTCCACCGCAATCTCTTTGTAGATTTGCAATTAGATTGGAAGCTTCTTGAATCCTGCTGGATTCAGTATGACTGGAGCTGGACGTCCTTCAATGAACAGCTGATTGCAGCAGGCCATACGATAAGTTGTTCCTTCTTTGGTTGCCTATTTTTTTAATTATTGTGAAATTTGCAACGATTCTTGAACATGAGAACTCTGCACAATTGATTCGTCTTGATATTGGTAATCGCGTGTCACTATATTAGCACACAAGAATTGAAGATTGTACAGGTTGTAACCTTTTGTATTACACTGTTTTTTCTTGCACGCAGAGTGTTTGTGCTTTTGTCCAAACTGCTATCTTGTTGGTAGACCTTAAAAGGCAACTCCCTGAAGGCAAAAAGACTCCATATAATTACTTTTTCTTGTGAGAATTTCTCTATTCGTGCAACATAAAATTGATTTAATTCTTATACCGTAGACTGTTGTAGAGGACACCGGAAGCCATCCGGCAAGATGGAAGGTAACAATCCTTTCAGAGATATATTACAAATGTCTACTCCACAACTTTTAAAAAATGAAACCAATGTATGTTTATTACATTCTGTCGATATTATTATTATTGTCGATCTCTTGTCCTGCCATGCATAACCATTTTCCGTGCTTTTGTTTGGTTTGTTTTGTGTAATATAATCGGCTATCCCTAGAGAGCAGAATAATCCTTTAACTGAGAACAAAGATCATATACAAATGAGTTCTTCTCAACGTAAGCATTATCGGGATCGAGATGGATATCTATAGATATCTATGAATGTCTCCAGATCAAAGGGAAGCCTATCTACAAAGGAAACGTGAATATAAAAAAATGAGGCGTGATTGTAGTGCAGGTTGTAGCAATGCGAAACCAACACCACGACAAATAAATTCAAAACTGACAACACCATATATATGACAGATGAATTCGCTAAATCAATAAAAGGTACCGTTCTAATTTTACTATGGCAGCAGGGTGTTCGTTTATCTTCTTACAAATATTGTTTAATTTTGTGGCGGAAGAATATAAAACTACGTTCCAGGAAAGGAAGATGCGAACAATTCACTTTTTCGCTCTTTACCATCTTTTTGGTTACAAGAAAATGTTCTACTTTCAGGTCACGAGAACAACGATTACTGAACAATGTTCGTCGTCAAAAGGCAAACAAGGTTGTGAACTTGTGATACCTTATCAATGAATATTTATTATTTAATATAAGGGTTATTCTTTTTTTTTTGTTACACTGTTGTTGAATCATTTTCCATAAAAAAACCGTGGCAGGTAATGGTGGTTATGAAAACACAATTGTTATAATATGCGACAACAACAACACAACGAGAAGCATCCCAGCAGCAGAGGACCTGAGCAATGAGTCTGAAGGTAGTTAGTAACTTGTCTCCACTACCTCTGTTCTAATATGCGACAACAACAACACAACTGTTGCAAAATGGCCTATACAAGAGATCTACTACTTGAAGAATCGATCATGAAGGCAGGAAGATTGGAAGTGAGTATAATAGAGCTGCTCATGAGTTTAGGTTCTTTGGCCAGATTTCAGGAGATTAATTAAATCTGGCGCTTCGTGTATTTCTAAATGAGTTGATTCCTGATTGTATATAAGATGAATAATTCCTGATGTACTTAATGAAACCTGCCTCATGAGATCATTTCCCATATACATTAAGTCGTTCGGCTTCACACAGTCTATTTAATAAATATCCAATCATTTTGTTGTAAACACTGATATTTCTTTACTCATGCTGGCAAATAGTTCTAACGGGTACAATTTACGAAAGATACAACTCTAAGTAGGTTGAGAAGATAATTATCTCAGATAATATGTAGAATTCACAGGATATTTATAAGTCATGTATGTTGCCTTCCATCCCTAATCCGGTGTATCATAATCTCTGTACAAAGTACATAAAATTGTATAGCAATGCACACGTGCTTTGCACGTGCCTTCTACTAGTATCTACTATGGGTAAAACTGGTGATTATAATTATGCTCCTAGTATCAATGATAATCCTTTATTTGTGCCTAACTTCGAAATGCATGGTACTAAAGAGTTTTTCTTAAAAAATGTTTTTGATAAAGCTCTAGATGATGGTCCTATATTAAATGATCAGTCATCTTGTTATAAAATTGTTAAAAGTAGGTTTGAAGGTTTTAATCCCACTATTTTTGAGCTTGATAAAAATTATGCATTTATAGATCATGAGAAGCATGCTTTATGTGATAGTTATATTGTTGAGTTTATTCATGAGGCTACTGAAAATTATTATGAGAGAGGAAAGTCTGGTTGTAAAAGTTTTCATGGTACTAAAACACGTCTCTATGTGCTGAAAGTTTTGAAGTTACTCTTGTTTTATCTTCCTACGTTTGTCACTTTGTTCTTTTTGAATTTATTTGTGTATAATATTCCCATGCATAGAAAGTGGGTTAGACTTAAATGTGTTTTGAATTTGCTTCTTGATACTCTCTTTTACTTCAATTCATATCTCTTATGTGAGCATCTTCTCAAACTATCAATGCCTAACTTAAAGGCGTTAAAAAAAGTACTTCTTGAGTCTTGGAAGTTATTACTTCTGTAATAACCTCTCCTTATCTTTTTTGTTTGGTTTTTGTGCCAAGAATAACCTCTAATGAGAGAGAAGTATGATTTGGGGAAGTTGATGTCCCGAAACAGATTTTTGTGCTTCACCGTAAAAATTCGTGAAAAATATCTGTTTGTCGGATTGAGCTGTAATATTTTGTGCTGATGCCCCAGGTTGTTATATAACTTTCGTTAGTTCAACACTTTTTGATTTGAGCAACATAAGGTCTTTGGAAAAAATTGGTTTTTACCTGCTGGTCTGTTTTGACAGATTTCTGCCATTATTTGCATTTGCCTCTTATCGATTTCTTTTTTAGTTCTTTTTGGTGAATTGATATTTTTGAAAGAATTGCTACAGTATTTTCTGTTTTTAATTAATTTTTTGCTGTTTTGAAACTAAAACCCAAAGGTCAATTACTTTTGAATGCACTAATGTTGCTAATGAAGATTGTGTGAAGTTTTCTATGAAGGAAATTTCCAAGTGTAGGGGAAGAATGATGTAATGAGATGAAGAATTGACAAAATCTCAAGCTTGGGGATGCCACCCCATGTCACCCCAAGAAATATTCAAGAGGTACAAGCGTAAAAGCTTGGGGATTCACAAGGCATCCCCTTCTTTATCAATAAAAATATCAAGTCTCTTTCTAGACACTTCATTTTTATTGTTTCATGCATAGTTGTGTTGTTCTTGGAGTGTCTTAGTTTTAGTTATTGGTTTTAGTTTCCTTAGTTTGCTTGAATAAATTAGTTGGACCCCCATTTTCGCTGTGATGTTTAAAATAAGTTGATTGGTGTTGGAAAAGAGTAGAAAGTTTCATGCTTATAGTGGTACAAAAGTGAGCTTGCTTCGACTGTGGCTTAGACTTTATCATGTCATGCTAGATTTTTTTTAACCATATGCTTAGTGATTATGGATGTAGCATGACTTGTTCCAAACAATTGATATTGCTTAGTGTGCCTTGAAGGAATCATGTGTTGTTTTAGCATACAAAAGCATAATATTGTGGTATTCTTCTTTGATGCTTTGTTTGGGTTGACTTGGCACATGCTCACACCATGTTATGACTATAAACCGGTCACCTTAGCCTCTATGATCATTTATTTTTTGACTTGTGATACCACTTGATGATTTATTTGATAATGTTTTGTCGCTCTGCATGATTATGGCCATTATTGCTCTCTCAGTTGGTCGCTCCCAGTCTTTTGCTAGCCTCCACTTGTATTGAGTAAGCTCTACTCATGCATCCAACTCCCAAGAAACCAAGTTATTCCAAAGTGTCCACTATAAATTCTTATGCATGGTGCGTTACACCATTTCAAGTATATTCTTGTTTTATCTACCTTTCAATTAAAAGGCACTTTGTTATGTGAAAATTAGTGATTAAAGCTCTCACAAACTTGATGGCACTCTTTATTTTTCTTGCCCCTAATAAACTTGAACCATTGTGTCATTTATGTTGTATATTCTTGCACTTATAAGTTGGGAATTAACAGAAGCGTGCTTTCATGGGGAATGCTTTCAACACCTGTAAATATCTACCCAGTTGATATCATGCACTTTTGTTTATGGATGTCGGCGGTGTGAAATAAAAAGGGAGCTTTTAAGTCCATGGAGTTATGTATATTTGTTAGAGAAACATCTGGGCCACTAGCCTAAGCCATGCCTAATCATGGTGGAAACTTGCAGCATCACCATAGTGAGCAATCTATGAAGCTTTCTTCTTATAAAAAAAGCGACACACAGAAAAGAGGAAAGAGAGAAAAAAGCACTATTTTCCCATGGTAAATAATAAGATTGCTGAGATGCTCATTGCTGAGATGCTCATTGTCTGCTTGACTAAAGTTGAGTAGCATGAGGAACGGCCCTCGTACTCAAGGGACATGAGATTGCCAACTTATGATTTGTCAAGCATATATTCCATACTTTGTTCACTTTAACCTTAATCGCTTCAAGATCCTTATGATAGGGGCAATGAGAGCTGAAAGCTAATAAGTACCATAATTTTTGGAAGCTCTTTATGAAACTTGAAATCCCTGCTTCCCTTTGAAGGGCATTTCTTCCACTTTTATATTGAGTCTCCACCTTCTATCCTTAGGCACCAATTAAGAGAGAATAGTTGTCATTCTTAGTTATGTGTGCATTGTCCCAAAACTTATTGATTGATTCATAATGTTGATATTGCTTGTTCTTGAACTATTTGTATCTAGTCACCCTTATCAACTTTGAAGGTCTCCTATGTATTTATAATTTGCTACTCCATGAGGGACAAAATGTATACCACTATGCTATGTTTTCTATATGTGAAACAAACAAAAGTTTTTCCCTGCATTGTAATTCATGATCTTTGTTTGTATCCTTGCATGTTGCAACATAGTTACTATGTCTTATTGTTAGAACTTCATCTTTCATGCTCATGTTTAGAGTACTTTGATACCAGCTTTCAATGCTTGCAAATGGTTTGATAAAGATTGTGATGGTGCATGTCACCTCAAAAATTATTCTTTTTATCACTTACCTACTCGAGGACGAGCAGGAGTTAAGATTGGGGATTCTTGATACGTCGTAAATGTATCTATAATTTTTGATGTTCCATGCATGTTTAGTATCAACTTTGCTTTTCTTTGTCTACACTTTGAGGTACTTTTATACATTTTCTGGGACTAACCTATTAACAAGATGCCACAGTGCCAGTTTCCTATTTTATTCTGTTTTTGGTTTCAGAAAAGCTAGTAAGGAAATATTCTCGGAATTGGACGGGACAAAAGGCAAAGTCAATATTTCACTGAGGAGAACACGGAGTCCAGAGGAGAGACGGAGGGGCGACCCAGGGCAGCCACATACCTCCCAGGCGCGGGCCCAATCTATGTAAGATCCCTCCCTTTATAAAGGTAAGGATCCATGTGATTGCAATGCTAGTCCCTGGATCAATGCTAGCATCCACAGTTTAAGATGAAGTACATAGAAACAAAGGTCATTATTACATATCATTGCAGAGACAAACATAGTCTTTTACAAACTCCATGGCCACAGGCCTAATACAAGAGTTCAAATATATAATAAGATAAATAAGTCTTCATCTTCATGTGCCACAGGCAAGCATGTTGAGTGTAGACTCATAACCCCTAATCATCATCAGAATAACCTGCAACATCACAAGTTACAGCCACAGTGGGTCAATACATTGGAATAGTATTGGCAAGTGATACCTTAGTAGAATTTTGGTAGACTAGATACTATATGCATTATGGCTAAGTGTAGCTTAGGCTTGCTTTTCTCAAAATAGGTTTTACCTATTAGTTGAAAACTCTAAGTTTTTCTTTGACAAAACTTTGCCAAGGAATCACCAATAGAAATTGGTGATCCTTTACCCTTGTTCACCCACAAGTTTTAACTTAGAAATTGGGATGAGGAGATTCTTGATAGATTCCATGTCTTGATGCTCATATTGTCCAATACCAGGGACATGGCTAAGTACTTAGATTCTTCTATCTGCAGAGGTTGTGCACTTTCCCCACAAGACTTGATTTTCACCAAGATAAGACCTTTCAGAAGCCTTCCCTTAGACCAAATGGACGTGTTCCAACCTATCAACCCACTACCACCAACTGTCCAAATGGATAAGTTATTGCAACCTATGTGATCCAGGCAGAGCCCATATTGCCATGTGGCTGCACTAGAAGCTTCTTAACATTTGGCATCTCAAATCCCTTTGTTCCTGGGTGGCTTTTCACAAGTGAGATACACAAGGTAAACCATAGAAATGGGCCTTGTGTAACCACTCAACATAAACCATTCTTTCCATTCCACCCAGGTGATTCATTCACTTAGTTGTTTTATTAAGCAAAAACACAAGTCCAAAGACTTAGAAATATTTTATCATAGCATGAATATATAACCACCCTTGGTTGCTACTAGCTAGGCTAAGCATGGCATAGATAAGTATCTTAACTTAGAAATTTTCTAGCAAATCTACATCTACTAGAATTTCCCAAGCATAGCATATAGATCAAAATATTCATGCAAGTCTAGCAAAATATTTCTAGTGCATAGTTGAAGAACATAGGAATAATATCATGAAGCACCACTTGCCTTGGTAGCTTGGGGAGTAGCAACAATCCTCACAATCACAATCACTATTTGCACCAAAATCTACACATAAAATAATGCCACAAAATCACATACACAATATATACAAGCAAAAATACATGAATGTATGCAAAATGCTATGTGATGATTTTCTACACCAAATAAGACAAGTGCACAGTACTGAATCATAAACAAGTACAAAAAAAGCCAAATGAACTTTATTTGAATAACAAATCATTTTCCAAATAATTACTATACTCAAATTATGCCTACAAATGTTTCTTCAAAAACAATCATTTTAACAAAAGCAAAACATTAAACACATTGCATAAACAGAAAGGTTTTTCTCTCCTAATTCCAATGATATAAAATTTGTCAAATTTGGACGTGGAAAACAAAAGTTATGAATTAAACAAGTTTAAACATCTAATAGATATAAAATCTGATTTTATTAAACAGACAGAGCCACGTGGCTGCATCTCATTGGGTGATAACGATTCGTGCGGATCGACAGAGGACAGCCGTTAGATCTAATGTGCATCGCATGGTTCAGAACAAAACTTACCCCTTCAATTATGAATCTATCGTGACGCTCAGATCTACATCTAATGGCCCAAACTGATTGACTCAAAGCAATGGCGCTACTGGCGGCGTGTGATCGGTCAGCCAATGCGAGCAGCGATACAGGAAGCAAAAAGGGTAGAGGCAAGGCTCACTGAGGTCGTCGTGACGTGCTGATGCTCAACGATCCTCAGTTGACGAAGGGGCGCTCGGGGTCATCGTGGATTGCTCGTCGGAGAAGTTCCTGGCGACGGTGTGCTCGGGCGAACGACGTTGGCGACGCTGCAAGGCTCGGAAAGGCAAGAGATATAGTCCATTAGATGCGTACGATGATCCTGATTATGCGTGTGTCCACGAGGAGGAGAGGGGCGGTCGGTATTTACCACAGATGGTCGTCGGAGAAGAGGCAGACGGCGGTGGAGTACTGTCGATGTCGTAGTTGAGGCTAGGGTGCTTGCGCGAGCAAGCCAAGGTTGCTGAGAGGTGCAGGGGGCGATGGGGATCACGCTCGCTTGAATCAGGGCTTGCGGGGTTGAGGGAGCTGGCCGGAATCGGAGTTGGAACTCGTCGGAGCAGAGGGAGGTCCTGAGAGGATTCCGAGCAGCCTGGTGGGGTGGGGATTGGGGAAAAGGGGAAGGGAAGCATGGCGCTTAATTACGCATGGACGTGGGCAGAATTTACTCAAGAATTCAATGGGAATTGAATCCGCGAAATAAAACAGGAAACGGCCGGAGGAATTAGGGGGAAGGAACTGGTCGCGAGGGTGGAGACGATGACTGACGCGTGGGCCATTGTTGTCAGCGAGAGAAGAAGAGAGGAGGTGGGGGCCAGACGTCAGTGAGGGGACGGGTCGAACAACTGGTGCGAAATGTTTTCCTCGCAGGAGAGGCTGTTGGGCTAAATGGGCTATCTGGCTAGGTTGGGCCAGAGTGGTTGTCTACTTTATTTTTTTCCTCCTTTATTCTTTTTCCTTTTTCTGATTGGAATTCTACTTTGAATCTGAAAGCTCAAATCAATTCTGTTTCAAATGAAACTTTCTCCAATCAAAGTTTGTTGAAACCTGTCTCCTAGGAGGTGTAACAACTGTTCACACTAGAGGGAAAAATCAAAAAGGGTTTGGAAAAGAATTTAAACAAGCCTTAGCTAATACATATAAATAGTGAAGAAATGGTTTTGAAACCATAATTGTTTTGTAAATTTTTTCCAAACTCTAACATTCAACCAAAACAACAAGGAAGCAAACAAAGTTTGGTTTAAAACATTTACACTCTCAATTGAGAGTGGCATTTGCTTAATAGTTGTTCACATAAAATAATAGCACTAAGTGCTTCTGATTTCTTGAGATGAGTTGGAAAATGATCCCTAAATTATATGCATGCATGTATGATATGCAATCTTTGAAAACATGATTTTAGGGATGTTACACCCTAGGCCGCGCTAGGGTAGGGTGTGGGCTCCCTGGCCGCCCTCCTGCCTCGCCTCTTCGCCTATAAGAGCCCCCGATGCCAAAACCCTAAGCACATGATCACATCTCCATGAAACAGTATGTACCCGCCGCCACCATCGTCCCTAGATCGGGGGGATCTTAAGCTCTTCCTGGCACCCTGCCGGGGGGGAGATATCATCCCGGAGGCCTTCTTCATCACCATGCCAGCCTCCGGTATGACGCGTGAGTAGTTCACTCTTGGACTATGGGTCCATATAGTAGCTAGATTGTTGTTTCTCCTCCTTTGTGCTATCATGTTTAGATCTTGTGAGCTCCGTTCATGATCAAGATCATCTATTTGTAATCATACATGTTGTGTTTGCGGGGATCCGATGGATATTGAGATTGCTATGTCAGATTGATTATTGATTCTATCATGTCTTATTGATTATTGATTCTGTAACATCCCAAAAATATTAATCAAGGTTATCAATTCCAATCAACCTAATTTAGGGTTAACAAAAACTTTTGTTAATTAAAATCCATATGAATGCATGTGTGTATGTGATGAATGCATGAATTCTTGCAAGGACTTGTTTGATTGCTATGAATGACAAGGATTGGTTTAAAGATGAAAACAACATCATCTAAATCATTTCCAAGTAGAATCAAATCAATAGAAACTCAAAAACAAATCATATGAGCTAATGGTCATTTTTGGCAATCTTGTTCACTAGACCACTTTGAGTGTTTCTAGTCCAAGATTTCCAACAGAAACAAATCCAATTATTTTCACCCTTTGCTAGACCAAGTGAAAGTGAATCCATGCCCACCTTGCAAACCCACAGAAACATTTGGCAAACCTATTCAAATGACATTTAAAAATTGAATCTAGATCATATGGTAAGGTCACCATTTCTCAAAACCCAACCAAACCAGTTCACCTTGACAAATCCAAACAACCAGAGACTACCTAGTATGTGACCATTGCACCCACCAAGTTTCATCGAAAAATGCAAATATGAAATTCTTGCAACCATTTCATCAAACACCTACTAAGCACAAATCAAATTAAACAACAAACACTATTGTGAGCAGTGTTTATGCCAAACATGTTCCCTCTCTATCTCTCACCACACTCCCAGTAGATCATTAAACTTATCTAAGCAGCTCTAGCCTACTGTGTATTCGACCATGCCATCAATGGCCACCATGGCCGAGCACACTTTCCACCCCCACCATCAACAGCAAGCTAGAAGCATAACCAGCCTCGCCAACCTTGTCTACCATTCCGCCCGTACCTCACTGCCCCCTCTAGACTCGCCCTAGCTCGAAGACATAGAAAGGAACCGTCGGAAACGTCGTTCCCGCACTGCTGTCGACCATGCCGACGCGCACCGCGGAGCATGCACCGTTCCCACTCAACCCGACCACCTCGAGCCTTCGCCGCCCGTTTACACGATCACCACCATCCTAGGAGACCACCAGACATGCTCATTTCATTGACCATGCCCCGTAGTCGCCGCACGCTGCAGAGTTCGCCGTCAGTACCGCTCAAAGCATCGCACGTTCCCGACCGAACCACACCGCCCCTTGCCACGCCATCAAGCCTTTGAGCACCGCCAGGAGACCACGCACCGCCCCTACCCCCATGCATGCCCGTAGCTCGTTGTAACCCCGGCCCCAATGAGCACTTCCCACGTCGTGATGCCTCTCTTGCCCGCCTATAAAAGGAGGCCTTCCCCACTTGTTTTATTCACACAAGTTCACTCCCCACCTCTCACTGATCCTTCCACCTCTTCCCGGAGCAAGGCGAGCTCTCCCTCGTCGGAATTTCGCCGGATCCTGCTGCTGGAGGAGAAGGGCGCCGTTGATTGGAGCCACCCTAGGAGGAGCCGCCAGTACCAGGAGAATCGCCGTCATCGACTTCGTCGTTCACCCCCATCGCCGATCATCGCCTGAGCCCCTGTGAGCCACCCTAGACCCCCACTGGCCGCGCTAGGGTTCGAGCCCGTTGTGTTCTGTTCGATGAGGACGATGGTCGTGAGCCGTTGATCCTTAGTCTAATCCTACGGTCGCAATCGCCTCGTACCCCTTTGCACCCCCTGTCTCACTGACCAGTGGGTGATGGGGATATGCCTTCCGGGTATACCCAGCAGGACGTTTCCTACTGGCCCAAGCCTTCAGCGAGTGGGCCTGCAGGACGGCGACTGGATCAAGACTTGGCATGGACTCAGGCGACTGGAAGATGAGGCCCAGAAGCGTAGCTAGGCCCAGTCGGATTAGGTCATAGAATGTCTGAATCCTTAACTAATTTGGTTGTGATCTGTAAACCCTAGCGAGGTGAGCCTATATAAACCTCCCTAGCTGACGCATAGGGGATACGTTCCATCATACACCCAAGCGACTCGCCGCCTAGTCGTCGAGCTCGCCCCATTGTACTCTCACCGTAATACAATCTAGCAGGAGTAGGTCTTTACCCTCCGGGGGGCGAACCTGGGTAAACCCTTATGTCTCAGCCCTCATCTCGCACCGCAGATGGCTGGCCGCCCTTGCCCCATGTTCTACTACTCGCTGCCGATTCCAGCATCTACCGTGGTCATTCCCACGACAGTGGCACCCACCGTGGGGCATGGCCGGTCAGGCCGGTGTTCTGCGGCGAGATCCAATCTTCCCATCAACGAGTCGATCGCCACCGGCCGCATGATCGCGATTGGCGAGATGCTCCAGATCTTGCCGAGCAGCTACGTCCCGGTGGCGTGACCCGTCACGCACAGCGTGATCCTACCAGTCGGCATGATCAGCCTCTTCGTCGGCCTCACCGACTTCATCGCCTCGAAGGACTCGGCTCGCATCCGCGAGTCGCCGCCACACGACCGGCTCTCTAAGAGCCAGGTCCGCACGATTCACCACCTCGCCTCCGAGTATGACTCGGCCCACAACAACGTGGCCGAAACTACCACGACCGCGGACGACGCGGCCCTCAATGACGACGCCGATTCGGCGACCCCGACATCACTCGCCGGATCCATCTTCACCGCATCGCTCGTGGGATCCATCACCCAGGTCTCCAACGTCGGAGACTTTGAGGACCCTCCATCCTTGGGATCTTCGACTTCGACTTCGGGTCGAAGAACTCCGCCGACCTCCACGACGGAACCGGTCGCCACGCCGCGACCTACATGGCGACTGGAGCTGACCCATAGGAAGACCACTTCTCCATGCTGATCCCACCAAACGCGACGGCAACGGAGGTCGAGGAACTCCACCTGAAGCTGGCGGAGGCAGTCCGCAAGGAGCCAGCCGAGCGCGAAAAATTTCGCCTCGAGCAGGCGACAGCGCAGGAGCTGTCGCGATATCACCAACTTCGAATCAGGTCGCGCCTGAACCTCGCCATCCAGGGGCGTGCCCTGAACTTTGACGACGAGAACGACCCGCCAGGAGGAAGCGCTCGACCCCCACCAGGGGCGACGGACAATGCAATGGCGCACCACCACCCAACCGCGCTCCCCAAAGGGACCAACCAAGGATCGTGGTCTCCTCGCAAGAGCGAGACGCAAACGGCCTCCCGTTGTTTTCCACCCCAATGGACAACACCGTCGCAAGCCGAGCTGCGGTCGATAACATCCAAGTCACCGGTGAAGGTGCCCTGCAGATCCAATACGCCAAGGCTCTACTCGCCAAAGCAGTTGAGCAACAAAACGCGGGCGCCGACTTGCAGGGTCGGATGTACTCGCGCTCATCAGGCAGTAGAGCGGCCTCGAACGGCCGCCCCATGGAGGCAAATACCCTCAACTTCCCACCACCTGAGCCCCTGCAGCTCCAACACCGACACGCGAACACGGCACTCTCCACCAACGACCCACGGCCGGCGAACAACTTCGTCGCCGCCAACGGGCAGCCTGTCGACGCCCGCACCCACATCATCAACAACCAGAGCTGGCGCGCACGCCAGCCCGAAGACCTACGGCACACCCTCACCAACCGCCGCGACGGTGAACCAAGGGGATCGCTGAGCCGAGTGGGTCCCCCGTGCTTCGGACCAATGATCCGAGGTGAAAGATACCCGGCGAACTTCAAAGCGCCGAAGGAAATAGAGAAGTATGATCCCTCGTATGATCCGTCCGTGTGGCTGGACACCTATCTCATGGCGATGGGGATCGCTGGCCACACCGATCTACTCGCCGCCCGCTACCTCCCCCTGATGATGGAGGGAGCGTGCAGGCAGTGGATTAACACCCTCCCCGCGGATAGCATCGATTCCTGGGAGGAAATGCGCGACGCCTTTGTTAGGAACTTCGAGGGCTCATACACCCGCGCCACCACCATCGAGGACCTGGAGCGATGCGTCCAGGGACCCCGCGAGTCGACCCGCAGTTGGGTCCAACGGTGCCAAGATCTGTGGTATAACGTGGCCGGAATCCACCCGGACACCACGATCCACTGCTTCAAAACCTCGTGCCGCTACCAGCCCCTGGTCGCCAAGCTCAAGCGAGTGTACAGAACACTCGACAACATACCGGACCTCCTAGAGATCGCAAAGAAGTACGCGGAGGAGGACCCAAACCAAGAAACCGACGACGAGTCGGGAGGACATCGCCGCACGAGCGGCCACGACAACGGGAGGCGACCCGAGTTACGCTACAGCAACACTCGCCTCACCGGCAAGCCACGCGGTGATGGGCGAGTCAACTTCGTCGCCAACGCCGGATACGCGCAACGCGAGCCCAAGAGCTTCCGCCGCGACGGAGGACAGCGCCACGACGGTGGCAACTACAAGGCAAATCCGAGGTTCGATCTCACAGCCCTTCTCAACCAACCCTGTGTGTTTCATAGCAGGGAAGGAAAGCCCGCCATGCACACGACCGCTGACTGCCACTCTCTCAAGGAGATCGAGAAGGCACGGCACGCGCGGGAAGACCCCGACAACAACCCTCCAAACGGCAGAAAGTTCGGCAGCGTCGCCGGCTCGCTCCACACCTTCACAGGCTTCAACACGAAGCGCGAGAAGAAGGTCATCGCCCGCTCCGTCGCCGTCAACGCGGTGTCCCAGATAGACATCCCCCAGTTCCTCAACTAGTCTGAGCAACCAATCACCTGGAGCCGGGAGGACCACTCGCCACGGATCGAGTATCCGGGCCGAGTCGCCTTAGTGGTCAAGCCCAAGGTGGGAGACTACTGGCTCCCCAAAACGCTGATGGATGGCGGCAGCTCCATCAACATCCTGTACCTGGACACCTTCAGGTGACTGCGGCTCCCGCAGTCGATGATCGAGACGACCTACACCACCTTCCACAGCATCGTTCCCGGTCGGAAGGCGTACCCGATCGGCAAGGTGACGCTGCCAGTCACCTTCGGCACACCAGCAAACTTCCACACCGAGCGGATCGTCTTCGAGCTGGTACCCTTCGACAGCCCCTACCACTGCGTCCTGGGGCGCCAGGCGTTTGCCAAATTCATGGCAGCACCCCACTATGCGCACAACTCGATGAAGATACCTGGGCCGTGCGGCATCATCACTATCCATGGCGACCCCGACATGGCCGCAGAATGCGAGGCCAAAGGGGCCGAACTCGCTGACGCCGTCATCGTGGAAGAGGCTAACCACGCCGAGGAGCTCGCCAAGTACGCGAGCGGGGTCAACAGCGACGACCCCACCATACTCAAGAAGCCCAATTCGGAGGGTGGCAACTCCACCGCCTTCGAGGCAACGACGCACACCCGCACCGTCGAGCTGGTCCCAGGTGACTCGAGCTGGCCGGGCGAGTCGCATCTCTCAGTCGCTTCATCCCCCAATTAGGCGCAAAGGCGATGCCCCTCTACCGCCTAATGCGCAAGAACCCCACCTTCTAGTGGGACAAGGAGGCACACGACGCGCTCCACGCCCTCAAGGAGGTGCTACTCGCAGCATCGCTACTCGCCGCCCTCGTCGACAAGGAACCGATGCTGGTCTATGTCGCGGCTTCTGAACGCGTCATCAACGCCGTCATGGTCGTCGAACGGCCAGAGAAAGGAAAGGAGCGCCCGGTGCAGCGCCCCGTGTACTACATCAGCGAAGTCCTCACCGAGTCACGCCAGCGCTACACGCAATACCAGAAATTGGTATACGCGATCTTCAGAGCACAGCGGCGACTGCCGCACTACTTCCGGGAGCACCCAATAATGGTCGTATCCTCAGCACCGTTGCAGGACATCATCCGCAACCGCGAGGCGACCGGGCGAGTTGCCAAGTGGGCCATCGAGATCGGCGTCCACAACATCAAGTACGAGCCACGCAAGGCGATCAAATCGCAGGCTCTCGCAGACTTCCTCGCCGATTGGTAGGAGGCCCAGCAGCCAGAGAAGCTGCCATACCTCCATTACTGGAGCCTACACTTCAATGGCTCCAAGAACGCGGACGGCGCAGGGGCGGGGATCGTGCTAACATCCCCAAAGGGCGACAAGCTCTGCTACGTCCTCTACCTCGACTTCACCCCCTGCACCAACAATATGGCCGAGTACGAGGCGCTACTCCACGGCATGCGAGCAGCCAAGGAGATGAATGTCAATCTCCTGCGCTGCTATGGAGACTCCGACCTCGTCGCCGGGCAAGTCGCCGGCACCCGCGACGCCGTCTCCCCCACCATGGCAGCATACCGCCAAGCAGTGGACTAGCTGGGTGGACACTTCGCAGGCTACTCCGTCGAGTGAATCGACAGGCGGAAAAACGAGGAGGCCGACACACTCTCTTGCATCGGCTCGGCTTGACTCGCACCACCCGCCGGCGTCTTCCTCGACACCATCACCAAACCTTCCGTCTCTCCCCCAAGGGAGATCGACATCGGAATCCAGCTGCAACCAGAAGCAGACCTAGTCGCACTAATCGCCGAGCCAAGCGACTGGACCGCGCCATACGTCGCCTACCTGGAGGGAGGCACCCTACCCGCGGATGAAATGGAGGCCCAGATGATAGCACACCGCTGCAAATCCTTCGTCATCATCAACGGCGAGCTCCACAAGAGCAGCGTGACCGGCGTGTTCCAACGCTGCATTCAACCCGCTGAAGGTCGCAAAATCCTCCAAGACATCCATTCCGGTGACTACGGCCACCACGCCGGTGCCCGCTCTCTGGTTGCAAAGGCTATGCGGCACGAATTCTACTAGCTCACCACACACGCAGACGCTGTCGACATTGTCCAGCGGTGCGTCGGATGCCAGAAATACGCCAACCAGACCCACGTGCCGAGCTCAGCGCTCAAGACAATCCCCATCACCTGGACGTTCGTCGTATGGGGCATGGACATGGTAGGCCCCTTCAGGAAGGCCCCCTCCGGCTTCACCCACCTCCTAGTCGCAGTCGACAAATTCACAAAATGGGTGGAGGCCAAGCCAGTCCGCAAGTGCGATGGGAAGACCACCACCAAGTTCCTATGCGAGCTCATCTATCGCTACGGGTTCCCAAACATCATCATCACGGACAATGGCACCAATTTCGCCAAAGGAGCCACTACTAGAGAAAAGCCTATGCGAGGCGCATATCATATGCGCCTCTAGCTTCAAGCCTCGGGTATTTTTTATGCGAGGCGCATATGATATGCGCCTCCTATACTTCACATATGCGAGGCGCATATCGAGAGATTATTATGCGAGGCGCATATCGATATGCGCCTCGCATATGTGAAGTATAGGAGGCGCATATCATATGCGCCTCGCATATGTTTTACAATGCGCCTCGTATATTTATAGTATATGCGCCTCCTATAGTATCCTATATGCGCCTCCGGTAATATTTTCGAAATTCAAGTTTTATAGACCACTATAAATAATAATATACAGATATTCAAATATACAATATAGTCCAGAATACAGTATAAAAAGCACAGAATTTTTCAGAAACTTACAATTTGCCAAAGCATAATAGAACCAACATGAATACAATACATTACACGTCAATCATGACATACAAGTTCATACATCAAGTGTTTGTGCCACAAGTTCACACCTCCGAGTACAAGTTCACAATCACATTACACCTTCGAGTACAAGTTCACAATCACATTACAACTCCAACGACGTAGCTCTACCTAGATGAAGTAGAACACATAACCTACCATGAAGAGCAACAAGGTGGTGATCACGAGGAAGTTCCTCCACTTCTTCCTTCCATGCCTCCTCCACTTCTCTTCCGCCACCTCTCTACTCTCATAGCCTTGGTATCTGTTGCCCGAGAAGTTGTTCACTTGCTTCTGGCAGTCTTTCCACTCCTCGTACACACCTGGAACCTGACCGACGTACACGACATAACACCTCGGCATCTCCTACACATAATAAAGATGATATTACTTATGTCAGTGGAAAGCAATAGCTAGCAGTTCACAAGATAGAATCAGGCATATATATATGGGTGCAACAAAATGTAAGAAATCACGTTCTAATCAGCCTCCAGGCAGCGGCGCGGGGAGCAGGACCGGCACTCTTGAGGGAGTCGCAGCACAACGGGAAGTATGAATTTAGTTTTGAAATTGCATCACATAATTCCTGGTCCAAAGAGAAGTCCGGAAAACAGTAAGCACTACAGTAGATTGCTTTGAGTCGGGGGAAAAGTAAGCATTACACCAGCATTGTCGTGACACCAATGGGCCAATTGATGATAAAAATGCAGAGTCAGGACAAGAAAAGTTTGTTCAAAGATGCAAGAATATTTATTGCACAGATTTTCTCTTCTAGTAGTTTCAGTAACATTACTGGGAATTACACGGACTCTGCTGTGACCATTATAAAATACACAACATGCAAAGGTGCTGTGAGAAGCATGCCCATGTAACTTACAAAAAAAATCATACCTCCCATGATGCAAGAGTTCTCATATAAGGATGAAGTTGATCATACTGGTCTCTTGACGCCCTAATCATCCCTTGAAAACCATCATCTTCACAGATTCAGCAGAGAAACAGGTTATAAGGATCAAAGATATAATATATCTCTTTAAACCTAAAAGAGTTGCATTGCTGCTGACCATCTTGTTGATCTGTTTCCTTTTGGGTAGGTGTGGGTTCCTCAGCCTCATTCATAATCTCTTGGCCCTCATCAACACTGAACAGAATAAGTGCATCGGTCATTTTCAATAAAGCTAAAGTGAGTAAAGAACCATGGAAACAAAACAAAGAAAAGCGAGATAGCAGTATATATATCATGTATCTGTATTTCGTTGAGTTACCTTTCACTATCAGGTTTCTGTCAGGCATCTTTGGACTTGCAGAAAAATCATTATCTGCAACATCTCAACATCTCCCGACTGGTGTGGCTTACCGGGGCGACGTAGCCGCAGGAGACGAGGCGGAACTCGACGGCGTCGGCGTGTCGGGAGACGATGTTGAGCGCCTCGCGGCAGTGGCGGAGGAGCTCCTCGACGGAGACGGTGCCGAAGGCCATGTACTCGAGGCACGCCAGGTTGGCCCCCGTCGCCTCCACCCGCCGGTCCAGCCCCTACAGGAAAGCGGTCGTCCCCGAGTCTGTGACGAGACATGTCCACCGTGAGTTTACGAAGCCGGCGGTGGACACGGTGGGGTGAGGGAGTTGCAGCATGCTGGGGAGCAGTTGAGAGCCGCCTGTGGTGGCCGGCGGCCAGGTTGCCGGCTGTGGGATTCGATCATGGTGGGGATCGGGAGGGGAGGCGGGTGTTGGGGACGAATCTTGGGAAGGAAACCGGCGGTGCAGAGCTCACAGGTTCGGGAGGGGTCTGGACGGGAGAGGGGTGGCCCCAGGTGGGATCTGGGACGGTGAGGATGGTGTCTGGTGCTACTTATTGGGGATTCGCAACGTCACCTGCTCCGGGGATGCTGGAAGCGGCGCTTGGCATCACCCTGACCCGCCGCTAGAGCTCCTGCACAGGCCGGCGTGGCAGCATCGAGCAACCTCAATGGAAGCACGCCTCGGTACTCCGATGGTGGATCTGGAGGATGGGGATGGGCGCACGACGGGTGGGATGGGAATGTGACGGGAAAAGGCCGCGGTGGACAAGCACGCCGGAAGTAGAGGTGCGGCAGTGGTGGCCGAGCACCTCGGATTTCGGAGTGGAGCTGGCGGTGGTGGCAGGGGAAATTTTGACGGGCCCCACGTCGGGGGTGGGATCCAGGAAAGTGGTGCCAGGTTATGCGAGGCGCATATTGCATAATATGCGCCTCCTATAATTCAAACTATAGGAGGCGCATATAGCAATATGCGCCTCGCATATGCGGCCACCTACCACCGCCCGGGCCCACAGGAGTTACTTGAGGCGCATATGACCATATGCGCCTCGCATATTATCAAATATAGGAGGCGCATATAACCATATGCGCCTCGCATATTCGTGCACCTACCAACATCCGGGCCCACACAGATTATGCGAGGCGCATTCTGTCCATATGCGCCTCGCCTATCTGATATATAGGAGGCGCATATGACTAGAAAGCGCCTCGCATAATATGGGGCTGCTAGATTCCGTCCGTACAGGGATTATAGGAGGCGCATTCTTATCATATGCGCCTCGCCTATTTTTATACTAGAGGCGCATGAAGAAGGAGTGTGCCTCGCCTATTTTATAGGAGGCGCATATGGTCTAAATGTGCCTCGCATAAGCATGTCTCCTATAGCCTTTTCTCTAGTAGTGAGCCATGGCCGAGTTCTGCGAGGAACACCACATCCGGCTCGACCTCGCCTCAGTCGCTCATCCAGAGTCAATGGCCAGTCGGAACGCGCCAATCAGAGCATCCTCCATGGCCTGAAGCCACGGCTACAAGTCCCACTCGAGCGCACCGCCGGGTGCTGGGTCGAGGAGCTACCCTCCGTCATCTGGGGCATCCGCACCTCCGTGAACAGGTCGACAGGATTCACCCCCTTCTTCATGGTTTACGGCGCCGAGGCAGTCATGCCAAACGACCTCGAGCACGACGCACCAAGGGTGGTCAACTACACGGAGGCCGCAAACAATCTCGCACGCCAAGACGGAGTCGACCAGCTCGACGAAGCACGCGACCTGGCTCGCTCCGGCACCGCCATCTACCAGCAAGGGCTCCGCCGCTACCATAACCGGCGAGTGAGGACGCGCACTTTCTAGGAAGGCGACCTGGTGCTGCATCTAATCTAGGACAAGAAAGGCATGCACAAACTCTCACCCCCTTGGGAGGGACCATTCACCATCGGGCGAGTCCTAGGCAACGATGCCTACTACCTCACTGACGTCCGAGGAGACGGAAAACTCGACGTCAAGCGGCCATGGAATGTAAACCTCTTACGGAAGTTCTACTCTTAGAACTCCAGACATGTACCCCCACTCGCTATGAAATAAAACAGATCGGTTACCGCAAAAATGTGTCTACTATCCGTGTCTTGTGCCACTCGCACTCGTAATGACAGCGTTACGCTATTCGCAGAAGTCAACCTTTGGCAAAGCGACCGACACGGCCAAGTAGTGCGGTACGAGGGCACTGGGAAACCTCAGGCCTCGTAACGTCCACGAAAAACGCTAACCCGGATCCCCATTGGAGTCGCCTAGCTCGACTGGCTCCCCGAGCCAAGACAACTGCACACGCTCCCCACAGCGACCAAGTCCTCCGCATCCTTGGCACAGCGACTCGAACAGCCAAGTACCATGCTCGGGGACTGACACCTGGCCCGATACGAGCGACTAGGGAGAAACGCCAAGTATGAGAGTGTGCCCAGGACTCGCCATGCGACTGATCCTCCAGATCAGGCAGGAGTGACGCGCTTAGTCCTCACCTACCCTGGGCCTGCGACTAGAACAGCCAAGTACCACGCTCGGGGACTCGGCAACCCGACCTCGTTCGCGCCGGGGAAAACGGTCAAGTAAAGAGCACCCTTGGGAGTCGCCATGCGACTGGCTCCCCGAGCCATGGCGAGTCGACCTTAACTCACTAAAAGTTAACAAAATATATAACAACGAGGTAAACCCCATAAAAAGGGCGGACGCGCTCGGGGACTCGCACAATCAACATACAAAATCGCAAAACGAATGAAAAAATAACACGAGTTTCCTTAATAGCAGCACAATTTGTTCCACATACAAGGAAACTTACATAGTTATTCCGTACTAATGCTGCCCAATGGCAAAATAGTTCTACTCCGCAGGTTTTGATGAAGACACGCCACCGTCCCTGCGGCTGCGGATGAAGGGCACGTACGGGTTCGACGGGTACATCGTCAGCTCGCCCGCCATCGCCACACAGAACGGCTGCTCGACCTTGAAGTCCCGATGCTTCGGTTCAGAATCATTGGGAGCGACAATCGTCTCCTGATAGGGGATGAGGTCGCCCATCGTCCAAACGCGATCGGAGTACCCCGCGGCCCGGTCCGTCAGCTTCAACACCTCGGCAATCTCCACCGAGCCTGTCGATGAGGGATAACCACTCGTGACATCATCGAGGTCGAAATCCTCCGGGAAGTGGGCAAGCCCAAGGCTGAGCACCGTCGCTGCCCCGCGACGGAAGGCCGACCGCGTCATGAACTCGACGACCGACGGAGCCTTCTCCAGGTAGCACCATACCTCGACAAGGTCGCTGGGGATCAGCTCCATGGGCGATATCTCCTGAAGATATGCACGAAGGCAAGTCGCTGACAACGCGGCTGAGTCGACCAGGGTGGTCACACATTGCTGCGCGTCGTACGACCGCGCTTCTTCCGCGTCATCAATGATCCGACCTGCGGCACAGAAGCAAGCAGTAAGCAAACCATCGACATCACAATACAGTTATTGCAGTCAGAAGTTGGCTGAAGGAGGGTTTACCAATTAGAGTGCGGCAGAGGTCCGTGATGAATCTTTGAAGAGAAGAAAAGTCATTCTTCAACCCAGTAATGAGTGCATCAGATAATTTCCGTTCTACAGCGGCAGAAGTAACGGCAGCCTTGGATCGTCCCTCCGCTGAACTCGCTTCCGCCTTAGCCTCCTTGAGCTCACGTTCCAGATCGGCGACTCGCTGCTCGTCCGAGTTCAGAGCGGATTGAGCCGCCGTCAAGTCACCCACCGGGACAAGGCCTTGGCGGACCTCCTTCACCTCGACCGCAGCTGCTTGAAGCTCCTTGTTCGCCTCCTGGATGATAACGAGCTCCTTCTCCAAGCGATACTTCGTAGCAAGCCGTTCGGCTGACTCGCGCTGCAGGCCCTGCGCACGAACTACAGTACCAACAACAAATAGTTCATAAGTGCCCACCCGCTGAAACTCAGCGACTAGGCACTCGGAGACTGGATAATGAAATTCCTCAGTGCCCACCCGCTGAAATTCAGCGGCTAGGCACTCGGGGACTGGACAATGAAATTCCTCAGTGCCCACCCGCTGAAATTCAGCGACTAGGCACTCGGGGACCGGACAATGAAATTCCTCAGTGCCCACCCGCTGAAATTCAGCGACTAGGCACTCGGGGACTGGACAATGAAATTCCTCAGTGCCTACCCGCTGAAATTCAGCGACTAGGCACTCGGGGACTGGATAACATAAAAACATTAAGAATCCGACCACTAAAATTCAGTGGCCAGATCCTCGAGGACTGGACATACCTGGATAGCAGCGCCTACCATGCCATGAAGCTCCAGCGCATCTACCGACGCAAGCACGACCAGAGTGTGTCCGCGACGCTGTTCAACTTCCGTCTCGGCGGCCCCAGGAAGCTGGCTTGCCGGCACCAAGGCACTCGCTGTGGCCGCCTTTGCCATGAAGCGGGGGAAGGTAGCTGCAGCGACCGCTGCACCACTTGGGGTCGCCTCGTCCACATCGGGTGAGCCCGCAAGCACCACATGCTGTGATTCAACACCCTCCTTGGCTTTCGAATCCACTTCCGTTGCGGTTGGAGGATCGCTCGGAGCAACCGCCAGATCATCAGAGACCGTGACGACTTCGTCGCCTTTTGTCCTTTTGACGCCTTCGGCGGGAGCAACGACCTCGTCGCCTTTCCTCTTCCGCAAGGAATCTGCTGGCGCCTCGATGGCGACTGGCGGAACCTTGGCCACAGAAGGATGGCCGATCTTTTTAACACCAGTCATGTGAAAAAGTTTTATGAATAAGATTGTCCGATTGAAACGCAAAGCAAGCAGACGAGTAAAGGAAAGAGGAGCACTCACTTAGCGACTGGAAGGAATCGTAGACCGGTGTGGATGTTGGCCGGCTTCTCCAGTTCGGGCCCCATCTTCCGAGTTAGGCCCATCTCGAACACATCGTGTGCCCAAGACACTGACGGCTTCTTCGAAGATGAAGCCGTGGCAGGATCCTCTGTGGCAATCGCTATGGGAGCCCTCCTTGGTGCGAGGCCCCTGCGGCTGGAGCGGCCCCCAAGCTAGCGACTGGGGCGAATGGCGGTGGCAACGATGCCAGCGGTTCCTCGTCCCTGGGGCGGTAGCGCCTGTTGCCGTGGTCGCGTGTGCCGTTGCATCCTCAGCCGAGCTGGTGGCGTCGGAGCTGTTCGCAGATCGGGGCGGAGATATCGGCTTCGCTGGCTTTGTCTTCTTCTTTGACGGAGCTTTCTTCCTCTTCTTCGACGGCGTGGCCTCACGATGTGAGGTGTGCTCAAGAAGCTCGGCGTCGTCATCATCGTGGGGATCGAGGCTCTTGCTGGCTTTGATCTCGCGCTGGTGCTGCCTCCGAGTTTTGCGAACCGTGGGGGCAGCAACTTCCTTGGGCTCGTCATCTTCGTCGTCGTCATTGTCGCCTCCGTCGCTCTCGGCATTGCCCTTGGTGGGCGATGACTCGCTTCCGTCCTGGACGGACGAGCTCAAGTTCTCGTCATCTGCGGGTGGAAGCCACCCTTCCACCACTTGAAACAACTGCAACAAGAACAAACAATGTTAGCACGACCGCGAATGCACAAGATGCGACTGCGAGTGCTAATGGAGTGACGGCTTACCGTTGGAGCTGGGTGCCTCGCAGTATAAGGGGCGACCCCAGCCTTTGCGTCGAGGTACACGGCCTGGGTAATCTTCATCAGGTCCTACGTATAATCGTTGAGTCTCCACTCAACGAGGCAGGACTTCGTCGGGTCGTCTTTACTCGTATACTCGTACATGTAGTGGTCACGACTGGCCAGGGGCACGAGCCGCCGCCCGAGCCAGCAGTTGTAGAGTGTGATGGTATGGAGGCGTTTCTTCTTCAGGCTGCGGATGGTTTGTAACATTTCGTCAACAACCATCCGCTGATCCAGCGGGAGTTTGATGACCTGGAGCCGACGCGGCTTGGGCCGGTCGGCAGAGTACCTTGGAAGCACCACTTCGTCGCCTGGAGTCGACTCGGTGGCGTAGAACCAGTACTTCTTCCACTCGTTCGCCGCCTTGGTGGGCAGCATCAAATCGAAGAATGATGCCTTCGACTTCAGCTGGAACGTCAGACCGCCCACGGCTAGCATCGGACCGCCTGTCTCTTCGCGGCTGATTCTCCCGTGGAACAGGTCTTGCCATAGGGGGAAGTAGGTCCTGCATCCCAGATAGCACTCGCAGAACGCCACGAAAATGGTGACCTGCTTGATGCTATGCGGACCTAGATCCGATGGTTGGATTCCGTAGTAGGCACAGAAACGCCGGAAGAAGAGGGAAGTTGGGAAGCCCAGCCCCCGCTCCAGGTGGCTTGTGAAGCAGATGAATTTCCCCTCGCGCGGATCCGGAACTACTTCTCCTACTGTGGGGATGCGCCATCTACCGGCGCGGAGAATCCCCGTCTCCTCGAAAGATGCTAGCAGTGCCTTCGTGCACTTGGATCTACCCGATGGCTCGGTGGAGGGGGCCATCGGCTGAGGATCATGGGGGTCGGAACTTTCTGGATCTCGCTTTGGTCGTTGTGTGAAATGGGGAAACAGGGAGGCGCGAGATCGGAGGAAGCGAAAGAAGTGTTTTCCCTGTTCGCCCTTCACTCTCCTTATATAGCGGTTGTTACCCGCCATTTTCGGGAGCCATTATTACGTGGTAATTATGCCAATATTACCGTTGGGATTAACCAACGGCTAGTTTGACCACGATTGACGGTCCAACTTCATCTACTCGACTCGTTGCTCCCAGCGACTCGACGATTCGCCGACCCGATCATTATAACAGTGACAAATTATTCGCTGATCCGATCACTATAACAGTGACTAAGTACTCGCCGACCCGTTCGCCGAGCTGAGATACGATTGGTCTACGTTATTGCGACTGAAATGACTAGTTCTTTCCTTTGTTCAGGAGTCTGCCGCCGATTCGACTGGGCGTCCGCATTGGACCCGCATACTCCGACTGCCAGCAAACACCTGCAACAAATCAACGACGGCCTCGGGGACTACTGATGGGGATATGCCTTCCGGGGTATACCCAGCAGGATGTTTCCTACTGGCCCAAGCCTTCAGCGAGTGGGCCTACAGGACGACGAATGGATCAAGACTTGGCATGGACTCAGGCGACTGGAAGCTGAAGGCCCAGAATCTTAGCTAGGCCCAGTCGGATTAGGTCATAGAATCTCCGAATCCTTAACTAATTCGGTTGTGATCTGTAAACCCTAGCGAGGTGAGCCTATATAAACCTCCCTAGGGCACGCATAGGGGATACGTTCCATCATACACCCAAGCAACTCGCCGCCTAGTCGTCGGGCTCGCCCCATTGTACTCTCACCATAATACAATCTAGCAGGAGTAGGTCTTTACCCTCCGGGGGGCCGAACCTGGGTAAACCCTTGTGTCTCCACCCTCATCTCGCACCGCAGATGGCTGGCCGCCCTTGCCCCATGTTCTACCGCTCGCTGCCGATTGCAGCATCTGCCGTGGTCATTCCCACGACAGTGGGGACACCACTGAACCATCCCGCGCGCGTGCTATGCACAGTGGGACGACTTAGTTAGAATTCCCGTGCGACCCAGTTAGTTTGAATTTGGTTTTATTCTATTTAGTTTCGAACCTAGTTCTGGTAGTAGATTCAAAATTCAATTCAGAGTGATTCACTGAACCAAATTGCATGAATCCAATTTTGCTATAAAGATATAGAAATTCTTAATGCAAGACGGTTGGATTAAAACCAATTGAAATTATAGATCACGTATAGTAAAAATAACAAGGCAAAGACTTTTCTTCAATCAAACATTTGTCAAAATTCAACCATAAATGCTTTTGAGTTGATTCCAACTCTCAAAAATCACATTTGACCATACCTTTCTGAATATATAAAAATATCTAGGTTTACTTGCAGTAATAATGGACAAGTAATAAAAGAATGCCCCATAGGCATTTCTAGCCACTTTAATTAATTAAAATAATAAGGTTAAACCTTATTAAATTGTGACACCACTTTAAATCACATTCCCAAGTAGTGAAATATGTGGTGATGACATGTGTCAACATGATCCCATATTTTAAATTAGAGAATATTAAATCTTAAGTAGTTTTAAATAAGTAGAAATTACTTTTCTAAAATAAAATAAATAAACTATTGCCTTAATTCTTGTGAGGATTGTGATGATGCTAGATCATCTAATGTGAGCCTTTGTGTGCTAAATAGAAGTAGTTAAGTATTGTTTGGTGATTCTATAGGGGTTCGTAGCATGGAAAACAAAAAAATCTACAGCATGAACACATAATCAAGATCTAATCTATGATCAAGCCAAGATCTATCTACTAGATCGGTGCAACAAGTTGATAGAGTACTAATCCTCGAAGATCCAAAGCGGTTAACGAGAGAAGATTCTCGTGGGTGATGTAGTCGTTCACTTGCCGATCTCAAGATCGCGTAGACGATCCTTCTGGTGCCGCATTCCGGCAGCGCTCCCGCAGTCGGTCACACGTATGGTACTCGATGAAGACCTTCATCTCCCTTGTTACAGCAAGCAGCGGAGGTTGTAGCTCTCTCCTCGCGATTCCGGCAGCACGACGGCGTGGTGTCAGAAGTAGAGGGGAGATCCCGCAGGGCTTCGCCTAAGCCGGAGCGAGTATGGTGGAGTAGAGGGAGCCCCGGCGATCTAGGGATTAGAGGGCCGAGGTTTAGAGGTATCTAGCAACTAGAGTTTAGCTAGTCGGTAGCGGTTTAGGGGAGATCTAGATTGGTCGCAACTAGAGAGGGGGTGGCGGCCAACCTAGGGTTTCTTGGACGCCTAGGGCAAGGGGGATACCTTGGCGTATGCCCCTACCCCTCCTTATATAGGTGGGGGGCGTCCAAGGGTGTTCCCAACCCAGGTGGAAACCCTCCCTAACTCGGAAACCATGTTGGGATTTGACTTTTTCAAACTGCCTTTTTGACTTTCAAATTAGAGTTTGATTTCTCTCTTCCAAGTGTCTAGCCAAGTGACCTAGTACATGATGCAACCATTACAATTTGTCATGACACATCCATGTACCCTTCCCCTTCCGGATCGGTGAACCTTCTAGACCCTTCTAGAACATTCTGGTGAAAACACCGAAATCATTCCCGAACTCCAAAATTGGACTTTCCTTATATGAATCTTATTCTCCGGACCATTCCAGATCTCCTCGTGATATCCAAGATCCCATCCGAGACTCTGAAAAGCATTCGGTCTCTTTAGTCACATTCCATATCTACTAAACAACATCGAATCCTTAAGTGTGTCTCCCTACAGTTCGTGAATTATGCAGACATCATCGAGACTCTTCTCCGATTAATAACCAATAGAGGAATCTGGAAATTCATATGGCTCCCACATATTTCTACGATTACTTCATGATCGAATGAACCATTTACATATGATACCAATTTCCCTTTGTCTCACGATACTTTACTTATCCGAGGTTTGATCGTCGGTATCTCTGCATACCTAGTTCAACCTCGTTACCAATAAGTACTCTTTTCTCATTCCCGTGATATGTGATCCCTTGTGAGCCAGTCACATGCTTGCAACCTAATTGGATGACATTCCACCGAGAGGGCCAGAGTATATCTATCCGTCATATGGATGGACAAATCCCAATCTTGATCCATGTGCCTCAACACATACTTTCTGAACACTCAATGCCACCTTTATAGCCACCCAGTTACGGTGTGGTGTTTGATGTCATCAAAGCATCCTTCCGGTGATGGTGATTAGCATGATCTCATGGTCGAAAGAATTAGATTACTATGTATCAGAAAGCTTATAGCAACTGAACTATATTAAATGACTTGATCTTTATGCTACGCTTAACTATAGGAGTATGTCCATCACATCATTCTCCTAATGATATGACCTTGTTGTTAATAACATCTCTATGTTCATGATCAGGAAACCATGATCATATATTAACCAACAAGCTGTTTAACAAGAGGCTTTACTAGGGACTCTTTTATGTTTACAAATCACACAAGTATTAATGTTTCCGGTTAATACAATTATAGCATGGTATGTAAAAATTTATCATAAGCATGAAGATATGATAATAACCACTTTATTATTGCCCCTTGGGCATATCTCCAACAGTCTCCCACTTGCACTAGAGTCAATAATCTAGTTTCAAACCTTTGTGCATTCAACACCTATGGCTTTCCGGTGTTGTATTTACACGATTGTTAGTGGTCAACTGATCTCCGGATCCGACACTTTAAGGTCCGTGTGTAATTGCATGTCTTTGCATCTCTACGCATCACTCATTCTCTAATGAGATGGCTTTGTATAAATTTGGTCCTTTGGTGAGACCTTTAGTTCCTTGGGGTTAAAACATGTTGATAATATTGTCGTACAATATATCTTCATAGTACTATCCTCATGAACCACACCTAGTTTGATAACAAACTACTTGACACAAATGCCCTCTTTTGCTGCTATTATTGCAGTCATATACTTAGCCTTTTGTTGTAGTATCTGTCACAATGTCTTAACTTTGGAACTCATCCAAATCCATTATGGAACTTATTTTCCATCATATTGTGCCACCCTTAGTTTAGATAGAGATAAACTTAATTTGTACTTTGTGACAAAACTAGTATCAATGTAATACTTTTACAATTAAGTAACCATCTATTTATCACTTCTACAAAATAATATATTCTTAGTTCTTCTAAAAGATCATAAGAATATCTTTACTATCGCCCAATAATCATCTTATGAATCATTCTGGTATACGCTCATAACATTTAGAGCATAGGATATATCTGGATTTGTACACATCACAGCATGATTGATAAAGTACTCTTTGTGATTTTATATATCAAGTATCAAAAATACTTGAATATTTATTCAATCCTTCCTGTGCAACAAGAACCTTTCTTGTAGTTTCTATATTGAAATCATTCAATATATCATCTATGTACTTCTAGCACAACCATATTAGCGTCTCAATTTATCCATATAGACATTGATGCCAAATATTCGGGTTCTGCCTAAGCCTTTCATCGAGATGAAATTCTTAACCTGTGTCAATAAAAAGATACATCATTTCCAATCAACAATATGTCTTCCACATAATGTATTAGAAACATGTCTTAGCGCTCCCACTTAATTTCTTGCAAATGCAAGCATCTTCATCGTCTCCGATGAAATTAAACTCTTTTAGCAGTTTCATCATAGTGAAGATTCCAACACCGTGATGCTTACTTCAACCATTGAAGTTTGCATATGCATTTATCATCCTTTGAATTAACAAAACCCTTTGGACTGTGTCATGCACATGTCCTAGGTAACCATTCTATTAGAAGAACTTGTTTTGTTTATTCAACTACCACATAACAAAATTATATGTAGTGGTTGCTATATTAATCTGTCTAGACTAAATATCACTTAATGAAAAATTAGATCTTGTCATAGTCAACTCTTTGAACATTGTCGTGAACTCTTTCCCGACATGTCGATAATTTCATAGATGTGAAACATCCATGTCTATTTCTTTATAGATCCAAATACGACTATAAGGTCTTGCACCTTTTCAGAGGGTCTTTCAAGTTCAAAGCTTGATCTCTCGTATATGGAACTATCACGGATTTTATGGCTTCAAACCATTTGATGGAGTCAGGGCCCATCATCGCTTCTTTCCATGTAGTCGGATCATTATTGTCAAATAATGATTTAACTCTCAAATCTTGGTATTTGATTGGTTACCTGACCTACTTGTTTCAATAGGAACTTAGACCTCCGTGACCACAACCTTTTAGGAACGTGACCCATGGGCATTGTTGCTGCCTCCGGAACACTTTTCAGCGCTGCGCAACTTTGCACATATAGCTAAGGTTTTTTAACCTTATCAAAGTTCTATTGTCCTCCCACTTAACTTTTCACAAAAAATTCCTTTCTCAAAGAAACTTGACGTTCTAAGCGACAAACATTTTTTCTTTGGTGTTATGGAGGAATACTCAACGATTATTCAAAATAACATACAAAGATATGTTCATCCAATTTTGGTTACAAACATCTTTCTTATGCATAGCACACCAATGTTTAAGAAAGGACAACTTGGGTTTTATCCCAAACCATAACTTTATATGGTGTCATTTCAACGGATTATGATGGAGCTCTTTTTAGTGGAAAAACGGTAATCTCTAAAGCTTTAATCTTTAAAATATAATGGCAGTTTTATCAATTACACCTTTGATCTTACCATGTCAAACAAGGTTTCATTTCATGTCTCAATTATTCCATACTCGTATGGTGTTTTAGGAAACACAAATCCATGGAACGATTCCTCAAATCTTAGGTGTTATACTAAACATTATAACTCAAATATCTTCCTTTATGATCCTATCATAAATTCTTTATTTTCTTGTTACATTGATTTTGCACTTCATCTTGAAAGTCTTTAAACTTTTCAAATGTTTCACACTTCATCCTTATTAAGTAAATATTCATATATTCACTCAAATTTTCGGAGAAAGCATATGAAGTTGAAATCTATCGCTCTTGACTACACATAATGGACTTCATACAACAATATGTACAAGTTCCAATAAGCTATTCATCCGTTCCCTTTGGCCTATGAGCGGAGTTTTAATTATCTCTAGGAAAATTTCACAAGCGTCATTTGATCAAAAATAAAAAGACTCCAAAATTCCATCCACATGGAGTTTCTTCATGTTTTCTTTCCAATATAATTTAAACGGCGATGTCACTTCCTAAGTGATCTTTCTTATCAATTGTCTTTGACATTTTTAGCAATATTTTTATGGATGTGATTTATCCAACGAGATTTGTAAATCATCCATCTTTTATGGATTACGGAAATTATTTGAACAACCCTTTTGTTCTCATAATACCTGATAAAAGAAATCTTGAAGGCAATCTTTGATGTTAACGAGCAACACAACAACCCTTTATTTGTTCTCGATGAACATCATCATATATTCTTTTGCTAGTTACTTAGGGCATTTTAGTTCATGAATTGTGTTGTATCGTATGAAGATTCACACCAACAAATTCAGTATCCAATACTTAAGAACCACATTATTTAATAAGCAAAGAATATAGCCATAACATGTATATCCTCTATATACCTAAGCTGAACAATTCTAGTCTTTTCTTTTCTGCCATATATTTCTGAGATTCTCTTTCAGTATTTCCTTTTACGCTCGAAAAGAATCTATCAACATCAATAGTGGAGCCATACACATGACACATAGTACAAAGCATGTATAGTTAAATACTAATGTCTTTGGACTTGCACTTTGAAGTAGATCACCATCATCAAATACTTGGTGTTCTTTCAAATTCCATTCTTTAGTAATCTTTTAGTGTAGTAAACATTTTATCAAATATTCACCCTTATCATGGAACTATTCATGATCAAGTTACTTTTAGCTTATAACGGTGAATCGTGAGTATAATGTTGCTCTCCAAAACCTTTTAGAGGATTAGGACGACAAGCGTCTCCAACCTTTTCAAATTATCATCAAATATGAGAATATAAACTTTGCCATATTATACTCTCTCATGTTGCAACCAAAACATCATTTCAGATATCGCAATATCTTCCACACATCATGGTTTCTGAAACAACTCTTTCAGATCCTAGATAACCTTTATATTAAAACAATCTTTTGAATATCAAGAATCATGGAGATAAACATGATACTTATATACTAACACTGGAATTGTCACTCTTGATTAAATAGCAATTATTAAACTTCACGGAGTAACCGGAACTTACTGAAAGTTTGCAATAGGACTTTTAAACTTTAGATTAACACTTCAAAACAATACAATACCAGTTCGTAAAGTAACTAACCAGAATTCTGTAGTTCTATTATCTCAATTATAACTAGGCGCAAGGTGGTAAACGGATGCCAATGACTACAACAACTATGCAAATTTACTTTGATTTAATTTATGATAAATAGTGCTCAACTTTTTAATCATATTGCTACTGAACTCCCACTGAAAACAATATCCCTCACATTGTTTTAGTGATCACACAAACCAAATTCACTACACCAAGTATGATCATCACGTGACATGATATAGTTTCAAAGGCGAACAATCATCATGTTCATCATATCATCTGTATGACTCATGCTTTACCTTTTGGTATTCTGTGTTCCGAGACCATGTCTGTACATGCTAGGCTCGTCAAGATCAAACCTTAGCTTCCGCATGAGCAAATCTGGCTTGCTCCCATTGTATACACTCGCAGAATCTAACACACCCGATCATCACGTGGTGCTTCGAAACAACGAGCTTTGGCAATGGTGCCTACTAAGGACGAACACTCTATAACTTGATATTTTTTGAGAGGGATCGTCTTATAATGCTACCGTCGCGAACTAAGCAATACAAGATGCATAAAAGGATTAACATCACATGCAATTCACAATATGTGATATGATATGGCCTTTCTTCTTGTGCTTCCGATCTCCATGTTCAAGCACGAACATGATCTTCATCATCACCGGCGTGGCGTCAAGGTCAATGGCGCCACTCCATGGTTGTCGTCCACCAGCATCAACTATTACAACTACTTTGAATAATAGACACGCAGGTCTAGACGAAATTAAAAGACAACCATATGGCTCCTACCGGTTGCCGACTTACAATAAGGAACATTGCATACATCATATATAATCACAATCATGGCCATATCACATCACAACACACCCCTGCAAAACAAAGTTAGACGCCTCTAATTTTCTTTGCATGTTTTACGTCGTTTGGGGCTTTCAATAATTGTCGTTCTAACTTACGAACAAGAACCACAATGTTGATGCTTGAACTATCAAGTGCCTATTGTAAATTGAATCTTTACTATGATGGGAGAGACAGACACCCGCAAAGCCACTTATGCAATACAAGTTGCATGTCGAGCGTGGAGCAAGTCTCATGAACGATGTCATGTAAGGTTAGCCCGGGCCGCTTCATCCCACCATACCGCAAGATGCAAAGTACACAAGAAGCAATTGATAATAAAAGCACCATCGCCCATAATGACCATTGTGTTCTACTCGTGCAACAGATCTACATATAGACACGGCTCTGATACCACTATAGGGGTTCGTAGCATGGAAAACAAAAATGTTCTACCGCATGAACACACAATCAAGATCTAATCTATGATCCAGCCAAGATCTATCTACTAGATCGGTGCAACAAGTTGATAGAGTACTAACCCTCGAAGATCCAAAGCGGTTAACGAGAGCAGATTCTCGTGGGTGATGTAGTCATTCACTTGTCGATCTCAAGATCGCGTAGACGATCCTTCCGGTGCCGCGTTCCGGCAGCGCTCCCACAGTCGGTCACACGTATGGTACTCGATGAAGACCTTCCTCTCCCTTGTTCCAGCAAGCAGCGGAGGTTGTAGCTCTCTCCTCGCGATTCCGGCAGCACGACGGCGTGGTGTCAGAAATAGAGGGGAGATCCCGCAGGGCTTCGCCTAAGCCGGAGTGAGTATGGTGGAGTAGAGGGAGCCTCGGCGATCTAGGGTTTAGAGGGTCGAGGTTTAGAGGTAGCTAGCAACTAGAATTTAGCTAGTCGGTAGCGGTTTAGGGGAGATCTAGATTGGTCACAACTAGAGAGGGGGCGGCGGCCAACCTAGGGTTTCTTGGGCGCCTAGGGCAAGGGGGATACCTTGGGGTGCGCCCCTACCCCTCCTTATATAGGTGGGGGGCGTCCAAGGGTGTTCCCAACACAGGTGGAAACCCTCTCTAACTCAGAAACCCTCCCTAATTCGGAAACCATGTTGGGATTATACTTTTTCAAACTGCCTTTTTGACTTTCAAATTAGAGTTTGATTTCTCTCTTCCAAGTGTCCATCCAAGTGACCTAGGACATGATGCAACCATTACACTTTTTCATGACAGATCCATGTACTGTTCCCCTTGCGGATCGGTGAACCTTCTAGACCCTTCTAGAACATTCCGGTGAAAACACCGGAATCATTCCTGAACTCCGAAATTGGACTTTCCTTATATGAATCTTATTCTACGGCATTCCAGATCTCCTCGTGATATCCCGGATCCCATCCGAGACTCCGAATAACATTCAGTCTCTTTACTCACATTCCATATCTACTAAACTACATTGAATCCTTAAGTGTGTCTCCCTATGGTTCGTGAATTATGCAGACATGATCGAGACTCTTCTCCGATTAATAACCAGTAGAGGAACCTGGAAATTCATATGGCTCCCACATATTTCTACGATTACTTCGTGATCGAATGAACCAATTACATATGATACCAATTTCCCTTTGTCTCACGATACTTTACGTGTCTGAGGTTTGATTGTCGGTATCTCTGCATACCTAGTTCAATCTCGTTACCAATAAGTACTGTTTTCTCATTCCCGTGATATGTGAACCCTTATGAGCCAGTCACATGCTTGCAAGCTAATTGGATGACATTCCACCGAGAGGGCCCAGAGTATATCTATCCGTCATATGGAAGGACAAATCCCAATCTTGATCCATGTGCCTCAACACATACTTTCCAAACACTCAATGCCACCTTTATAGCCACCCAGTTACGGTGTGGTGTTTGATGTCATCAAAGCATCCTTCCGGTGATGGTGATTAGCATGATCTCATGGTCGAAGGAATTAGATTACTATGTATCAGAAAGCTTATAGCAAGTGAACTATATTAAATGACTTGATCTTTATGCTACGCTTAACTATAGGAGTATGTCCATTAAATCATTCTCCTAATTATATGACCCTGTTGTTAATAACATCTCTATGTTCATGAACAGGAAACCATGATCATATATTAAACAACAAGCTAGTTTAACAAGAGGCTTTACCAGGTTCTCTTTAATGTTTACAAATCACACAAGTATTAATGTTTCCGGTTAATACAATTATAGCATGGTATGTAAACATTTATCATAAGCATGAAGATATGATAATAACCACTTTATTATTGCCTCTTGGGCATATCTCCAACAGATTGTACTTCGTATTTATTTATAGATGCTAGTACCGACCAAGGATACGAAGGGGAAGGAGACTACTACGAAGAAGAAGCAGAGGAGAACTTCAACCACTGCACTGCTCAAGGCAAGCTCAAACTTGCAAGTTATCTTACCTAGCAAGCTATCTAATGCAAGCTACCATTATCAAGCCATCCTAGCAAGCTAACACTTGCAAACCTGATTATACCAAATCCTAGTTTTACTTGCAAGCTTTATTCTTTTATTTATTGATCAAAGCTTTTTAGTTACTTTTAATTGGTGACTTTTAGATTTTGGAAGGTTATTATAGGTAGCATAAAGAGCATAAAACTTGGCCTAAGTTAGATAGAACTAGATGTCATACTAAGGCATGAGATCTAGGTAGTCACACTTGATTAGCACCCCCCTCATTAGTGATTACCCCCAACTTTAGTGGCTAGTGCTAAGCATAACACTTGATCACTTTAGATGGGAATACTTGGTGAAAATGGTTATGAAAACCTTAGAATGATGAGTCATTCTAATGAGATGTTTTGACATGTGTGGTGAACACAAGATGATTTTGATGATGAAAATTTAAAGGCATGAGCCTTAGCCCTTTTTATAAAACCGATGGTTGTGTTCGGATGCGATACCATTCCAATGTTTACCATAAAACCACAATACCCGAATTTGGGTACGGCTTGAGTAGAAGTTTATATACCTTAGTATGGGTTCCCTTGCGGCCGAGGTTTGAGCTGAGGCTACCTCGTGATGATTGTCCACATGTGCAGTCCCAAGATGACAGATGGTCATGGTTGGGAGGCCAAACTCACAGGAGAGGTGCCTATACTAGGGTGTGTAATTCAAAGGTTAGGATTGATTATCCGCATACTGAGTATGGTGAATCAGGATTGTTCCTGACAGATGTATCGAATATTGTGGTGAAAGTGTAACCCCTCTGCAGAGTGTCAAACTATTCGAATAGCCTCGTCCGCGGTTATGGACAGTTGGAGTGGCCATACTGTTTCGTCGTCAGATATTTTCAAAACGACTTGTGAAATGAATGATGACTTGACTTGACCACAACAGGGTATTATCCAACATTAAACTCAGTTAGAGATAAACCTGGATTTTTGCAAATCAACCTAGAGCTTAGGATTCCTACTCGAACTATCTTACTTGTTAGTATTAGTTTGTGAGTACTTAAAGAGTACCCATGGCTTTGCCCCTGGCTACTCCCGTGGCCATACTATGAGGAGGACTACCAGGGTGATGGACAACAGGAAGTCTACGACAACTAGGATCATCTCCCATTGTTAGCATTGCCTGTGACCTTGAAGATGGATCTTCACCCACGCTACCGTTACTCTATTATTCTGCTGCGTTGATTGTACTAAGACTAGATCATGAGAACCTTTATTTGTAAGACCTTATTATGGTTTGTAATGGATGATGTATTGTGATATCCAATCTGTTATGTATCACAAAAATGGTAATCCTGGGATTGCGATGTATGGCATAACAGGCATCTGGGATTAAAAATCCGGGTGTTGATAGATTCTATCATGTATGTGTTGTTTGAGATCTTGCATGCTCTCCGTTTCTAGTAGCTACATTGTCCAAGTAGATGCTAGTGACTCCAAGATGGAGTATTTATGCTCGATAGTGGGTTCAGCCTCTATCAAATCTGGGGAAGCGACAGGAATCTCTAAGGTTATAGATGTGTTGTTGCTACTAGGGAGAAAACAACAATCTTTTGTTCATGGAACAATTGTTTTGTTTACTTTACACACGTTGCTTAATGCAGTTATCCATTGCTTGCAACCTAATACTAGAGGGGGTCCGGATGATAACCTGAAGGTGAATTACTAGTCATAGATGCAGTTGGATGGCGGTCTATGTATATTGTTGTAATGCCCAATCAAATCTCATAGTAATCATGAATATCTAGTATTCGCATTGATATGCCTTGATCTATCTTGTCAATTGCCCCGTTGTAATTTGTTCACCTAGCATGTTATGTTATTTATCTTAAGGAGAACACCTCTAGTGAACTGTGGATCCCGGTCCAATCTTTACCATTGTTACATCATCTACTGTTACTGTTTACTTTCTGCAAGCCACCATTACCTTCCACACTATACATTTAATCCTTTGTTTACAGCAAACCAGTGAGATTGACAACCTCACTGTAAGTTGGGGAAAAGTCTTGAGTTTGTGTTATGCAGGTTTCCAAGTTGCTAGCAACACCTTGGAGTTGTTTCCTTGCTCCTACTAGTTCGATAACCTTGTTTTCATAACTGAGGGAAAAATTTCCGTTGTGCTCATCATACATTCCTCTTGTGGTCTCCCAACAAAGCTCTAAAGTTGAGCCGCATCAGTCATCAACACTATTTTCTGGTGCCGTTGCCGGGGAGTGAAGCACTATTGAAGAGTGGAACTGGTAAAGGAAATTTCTACTGTGAGTATTGTTTTTATTTCTGTTTGTTACTTTGTTTTCAGTATGGATAATCAACTTAGTTTCATATTTGGGAAAGCTACTACCACTGCTAAGGTAGTAGATGAACCACCACCTGCTGAAATAGATCCTTTTAAGATACCTATAAAAATTGTTGATCATGTTATGGATAACTATTATTTTGGAGATCATTGAAAGGCAGAGCTTGGGAATGGTATAAGTTGCTGCAGAATGGCCAATCTATGGAATGGGAGGAAATAGTACCTCTCTTTTATTCTAAATTATATCCTCCTAGTGAGATTCATAAAGACCGGAATCAAATATATAACTTTTGGTCTCGTGATGGAGAGAATACAGCCCAAGCTCGTGTAACATCCCTAAAATCATGTTTTCAAAGATTTCATATCATGCATGCATGCATATCATTTAGGGATCAAAACTCAAACTCATTTGAAAGAAAACAGAACTTGAGAGCTATGATTTTATGTGATCAACATTAAATCAAATGCTACTCTCCAATGGGAGATTATTTGTTCAAAACCAAACCTTGTTGCTCTCAGATTGTTTTGCTTGATTGCTAGTGCTTAAACCAAAATTTACAAAACAAATATATATTTCAAACCATTTTTAAAACTTGTTCAAATCAAGTGCTAAGTCATTGTTTATTTTGTTTGATCTATAGGACCAAGCTAATACAGAGAGACCACATGATTTTATGCCCAGAAATATGAGTGTTACACTCTACAAAAATCCAGAAAAAGTTTGAATTCAAATGGTTTTGAAATCATTTGAAAATGTTTCCTGGAAATTCAAATAGAAAAAGAAAAGGAATAAAGAAATAAGAAAAGGCCGGCGCTACTAATCTAGACCAACAGTGAAACCATCCCACTAAGCCCACCCAGGGTTTTCCCCTCTCTCTCTCACTCGCAGCCGTACCCACAGAGTCACTGACCGCCTGGGGCCATCCCCTCTTTCTTTCTCTCGCTGACAACCGCGGCCCACATGGCAGTCGTGGTCTCCACCCCCAGCGACCAGTTCATCCCCAATTTACGCCGGGCGTTTCCTGTTTGAATTCGCGACTTCAATTCCGTTGAATGCTCGAGTAAATCTCGCTCGCGTCCTTGCTACTTAAACCCCCTCTGTCCCCTCTCCATTTCCCCCCAAACCCCAAGCACAGAGCGCCACCAGGCTGCTAGAATTTGCCTCGCGCCGCCGCGTTACTGAGCATCTCCGGCAGCAAATTCCGGTGAGTCCTGAAAGCCCCTGTGCCTCTGATTCAAACGAGTGTGACCAACATGTCCTAGTGCACCTTCTGATACCATTTGTTTGCCTACTCGTGACCCAGGACGCCGTCCCCGTTCATTTCTGCAAGCGACCGAGCCGCCACTCAACTCCGGCGATCGATTATGGTAAATACTGAGCGCCTCTTGACCCCTCTTGCATACAACTAGGTTCGCCTTGTCCTTGCGCAGCTACTGATGCCTCTGGTTTGTGCTAGGAAGGTCCAGAGCGTCGGCAACAACTCCGTCTGCAAGGACCCGACGCCGTGCACGACTCCGACGAGCTCCAGCGACCACCTCTGCGCGCCCCTTCGACATCGAAGCCCACCTTGAGCATCAGCAGCACACGGCGAGCACAGTAAGCCCCTTCTCCCTCTCCCGCGCGACCTAGAACGTCGGCAACGACTCTGACAGAGCCGCCGCCTCCTGTCGCCGCCGCTAGGACCGCCACTTGTTTGCCAGTTGCTTAGGACCGTTCGATTTAGATCCAGTGGATGCGATAGATCACAGCCGAAGGGGTAAGTTTAGATCTGAGCCGCGCATTTTAGTTAGATCCAACGGTTCACAGACGCGATCCAGCGTGAAGCGGTACCAGCCAGTAAGAAAGCGCCGCGTGGCATGTTCTTCGTTTTAAAATTCTGATTTAAATCTATTAGATGTTTAAACTTGTTTAAATCATAACTTTTGATTCCCACGTCCAAATTTGACAAATTTTATATCAATGGAATCAGGAGAGAAAGCCTTTCCATTTATGCAATGTGTTTAATGTTTTGCTTCTGTTAAAATGGGTGTTTTTGCAGAAACATTTCTAGGCATAATTTGGGTATAACAATTATTTGGGAAATGTTTTAATGTTCAAATAAAGGTTGTTTGGCAAATTTTGAACTTGTTTATGAATCAGTACTGTGCACTTGTCTTGTTGAGTATAGAAAATCATCACATATCATATTGCATGCATCCATATATTTTTTGCTTGTATTTATTTTGTATGTGATTTGGTGCTATCATTTTATGTGTAGATTTTGGTGCAAATAGTGATTGTGATTGTGAGGATTGTAGCTACTCTCCAAACTACCAAGGCAAGTGGTGCTTCATGGTTTTATTCCTATGTTTTCAAATATGCATTAGAAATATTTTGCTAGTCTTGCATGGATATTTTTGATCTATATGCTATGCTTGGGAAATCCTAGTAGTTGTAGATTTGCTAGAAATATTTCTAAGTCTCATCAATGCCATGCTTAGCCTAGCTAGTAGCAACCAAGGGTGGTTATATTCATGCTATGAATAAATATTTCTAAATCTTTGGACTATGTTTTTGCTTAATAAAACAACTAAGTGAATGAAACACCTGGGTGGAATGGAAGGAATGGTTTATGTTGAGTGGTTACACAAGGCCCATTTCTATGGTTTACCTTGTGTATCTCACTTGTGGAAAGCCACCCAGGAACAAAGGGATTTGAGAGGCCAAATGTTAAGAAGCTTTTGTGCAGCCACTTGGCAATATGGGCTCTGCCTGGATCATATAGGTTGCAATAACTTAGCCATTTGGACAGTTGGTGGTAGTGGGATTGTAGGTTGGAGCGCGTCCATTTGGCCTAAGGGAAGGCTTCTGAAAGGTCCTGTCTTGCTGAAAATCAAGTCTTGTGGGGAAAGTGCACAACCTCTGCAGATGGAAGAATCTAAGTACTTAGCCATGTCCCTGGTATTGGACAACTTGAGCATCAAGACATGGAAGCTATCAAGAATATCCTAATCCCAATTTCTAAGTAAAAACTTGTGGTTGAACAAGGGTGAAGGACCCCAATGTCTATTGGTGGTTCCTTGGGAAAGATTTACAAAGAAAAACTTAGAGTTTTCAACTAATAGGCAAAACCTATTTTGGTGCAAAGCAATCCTAAGCTACACTTAGCCAAAATGCATATAGTATCTAGTCCACCAATATTCTACTAAGGTATCACTTGTCAATACTATTCCAATGTATTGACCCACTGTGGCTATAACTTGTGATGTTGCAGGATATTCTGATGATGATTAGGAGTCATGAGTCTACACTCAACATGCTTGCCTGTGGCACATGAAGATGAAGACTTATTTATCTCATTATATATTTGAACTCTTGTATTAGGCCTGTGGCCATGGAGTTGTAAAAGACTATGTTTGTCTCTGGAATGATGTAATAATGACCTTTGTTTCTGTGTACTTCATCTTAAACTGTGGATGCTAGCATTGATCCAGGGACTAGCATTGCAATCACAGCAATCCTTTCCTTTACAAAGGAGGGATCTTACAGATGGTATTAGAGCACTGTGTTGCCTGTAGGATTATGACCCTAGGATTAGAAACCACTAAGGAAAAAATTTCAACAACTTCCACACTTGTCTTTTCTTCTCGTAAACTTTTCTAATCTTCTTTCTCATATCTATTTGTAGATGAACTCCATCAATGAAGCCGTGAGGAAGGGACCACTCATGACTATGACATTGGATTGTGAGACAGAATTCCCCAAGGCTCTCAAGGACCTCATGGTTGCCATGGGAATACATGGTGCAGCTGTGTACAAAGGTTTTCCTGTGATGGATGAAGGAGTTGAGTACTGGTGGGTGCAACTTCACTTGTATAAAAACAAGGAGGACAACCACAAGGACTCAGGATTCTGCATGGTCACCAACTCAGTGATGCACACCACATTCTTTGATTCAGCAAAGGATGCAGCTTGGAAGGCCATCAAAGAACTTGGTGATAGAATCAAGTGCAGAATGCTTAACACCCAGAATGATCTTAGGGAAGAAAAGAAGCATACCCAAGAGTTAGAGGCTACCAACCAAAGCTTAAGGAAGGACATCATAGACTTAGCAATGGAGTCTTGTGATCTAGACAAATAGATTGCCTCTAGAGATGCCCTGTTAGCCAACTTGGCAAGTGAGATGGGATTGTAAACGTACTCCGTTAGTTGGACCACCACACTTATCATTTTATTTTCTAAATGTTGTTTAAAATAAGTTGAACCTTGGTTGTTTGTAATGAATCCATGTATGCCATGACTTGTGTGATTTGATTTCCAAAGTTATGCATGTGATGCCTTGTCTTGTGATTTGTCTTAAATTGTGTTGATTCTAACATTTTCTATCTTATTAAATAGATGCCTAATGTTACTATCAGCACGGCTGAAGAGTTCAAGGGAACTTGTTTTGGCCCTCGTATTATTGAGATCACTAGTTTGCTCAATCTCCCTCTTCCTACCATCATGGTGGTTCCCCTCACCAAGTTTGAGAGGAAACACCTTTGGGGCTTCAAGGTCAATCAGCCCGAACGCCAGACTGAACCTACCACGAAGGCAATCATCTTCAAGCTCATGCATGATGACAAGGAGAGAGGCCTAGAGGTAGTCATGCAGGACTTGATTGGACGTCTGTTAGGGAGACACTCTCGACAGGTTAGAGGTACTCACTTCCACACCTTCGGTAGACGTGATGAGGATGGTGAGGCCATTGACTTCGAGGATACTTCAAGGGAGACAGCAGAGCCGATTCGTCTATACCTCCAGGACTTAGAGGTTCTTCTTAGGCACATAGACACTGATAGGACCAACGTCATTCTTAGCAACGACGAACTCCAGGTGCAGCTTCGTGAGAAGGACAAGCTCTTCGCGGAGCAAGATGAGATAGTAAAAGAGATGGAGGCCAAGTTTGAGAGTCAGGACAGAAAGTTCAAGAGTCAAGAGAAGCGAGTCCAAGATAGGAACAAGAGGATTCGAGACAGGACTACAGAACTAGAGGCCAAGGACTTCGAGATCGAGCATCAGCAGACTGTGATTGAGAGGCTTCGTTCGCAGAAGAGGGCTCTCAAATCCAAAGTAGAGACCTTGACCACCAACGTCGAGGAATACAAGACCGCTATGGAGAATGCAGGTCTTATATTTGTTGATGAGGAGGTTGATGCCAAGGAGTAGTGATGACTACTCATTTACCTTTATTTATCATGTCTTTGATTATTGAGTCGCAATGTCCATCCAACATGTGGATGGCTTGCTATTGGTGTGTTTACTTTGCAAACTTGTTGTCTATGTTGTTGAACTTTTATCATTATGGTGCATGGTTGTGATTTGTTATGTGATGTATTGTGCATGTTAGCATCTATGGGTATCTCATTCTTATCCTTATTGAAAACCACAGATGCCTCCCCGATGTGCCAATCCCAACCCCAACAACAACAACATCACTCCTGAGATGCAGCAAATGATGACAGCTCAGACTCAGCTGATGCAAATGATGACTACGTTCATCCATAATCAGAACAACAACAACAACAACAACAATAATAATAACAACAACAATCAGAACAACCCACCGGGTTTTGACATGCTTACCAGGTTCTTGATACTAAGGCCAGCAAAGTTCTCAGGAACTACTGATCCTATGGTGGCCAATGATTGGCTACGCTCTGTGAATAAGGACTTGATAAACTGTAGGCTGTACTGGTGAAGAGAAAGTCAGATTTGCAGCTCACTTGTTGGAAGGACCAGCAGCCACTTGGTGGGATAACTTCCAGATCACCACTCCCATTGAGGATGTGACATGGGCTATCTTTGAAGATGGTTTCCGTACTGCTCACATCTCATCCGGAGTGATGAGTTTGAAGAAGAAAGAGTTCCATAACTTGAAGCAGCGCCACCGCAGCGTGGCTGAATATATTGAGGAGTTCAACAATCTGGCGCGATATGCACCGGATGAAGTTAACACTGATGCTAAGAGGAAGGAAAAGTTCCTTGAAGGGTTGAATGATGAACTGAACCTGCAGTTAGTTGTGGCCTATGTTCCCACATACCAGTCTCTTTGTGACAAGGCTGCTATTTTGGAGAGCAAAATGAAACAAGTGGAAAGCAGGAAGAGAAAGCACTCTGACAAGCACAGCTCGGGATCGTCTCACAAGCATTCCCATTATGAAGACAGTGGAAGTTCTGGATCCCACAAGCATGGTAAATTCAACAAGCACCACAACCACAACCGTTATCATGACAACAAGCACAACCGCAGTCATGACAACGTTAAGTACAAGAATCACAAGGTTAGATATAAGAGCCACCACAGTGGAAGTGGAAGTGGCAACGGAAGTCAGCCTGTCAAGAAAGATCTTAGCCAGGTTGAATGTTTCAAGTGCAAGAAGATGGGGCATTATGCAAATGAATGCCCAAAAAAGAAAGTTGAAGGACCCAACAAGCCCAACCCTTTCCAGAAAGGGCAAGTGAACCACATCAATGTGGAGGAAATCTATGAGGAGCCGGTTGCTGTTGCTGGTAAGTTCAAACTCAATTCTATTCCAGCACTTGTTCTTTTTGATACTGGAGCATTGCATTCATTCATATCAAAAGCATTTGTTGATAGAAATGGGTTTCCAAGTGAAAACATTGGGTGTCCAATAAAAGTAAGTTCTCCTGGTGGAGACATGATAGTAAGTCTTGGATGTCGTGATCTAGTGATAGAATTTGGAAAGCATAAGTTTCCAGTGAGTCTGATAATCCTAGATTCCCAAGGACTGGATGTAATTTTGGGAATGGATTGGATGACTAAGTATGAAGGAGTACTAGATTGTGCCAATTGAACAGTCGTACTCACAACCCCGGAAAGGAAACGGATAAGATTCAAGTCTAACTTTGAATCGAAAGGGAGTAAGCTAAATTCTATTAAGGGGGTTAGCATAGACAGTGTGCCAATTGTGAGTGAATATCCGGATGTGTTTCCGGAAGAATTGCCGGGAATGCCACCAGATAGAGATGTGGAGTTTCTTATTGATTTGCTACTAGGATCTGGACCAATAGCAAAGAGACCGTACAAGATGTCAGTGGATGAGTTGAAAGAAGTCAAGAAGCAACTTGGAGAACAGTTGCAGAAAGGATTTATCCAACCAAGTTCTTCATCTTGGGGAGCACCAGTTTTGTTTGTGGAAAAGAAAGATAGAAGTCAAAGGTTATGCATAGATTACCGTTCACTCAATGAGGTGACCATCAAGAACAAATACCCTTTGCCAAGAATCAATGACTTGTTTGATCAGTTAGAAGGAGCTTGTGTGTTCTCAAAGATTGATCTCCGGTCAGGTTATTTCCAACTCAAGATAAGAGAACAAAACATACCTAAAACAGCTTTCACCACAAGGTATGGATTGTATGAGTATACCGTGATGCCATTTGGTTTGACCAATGCACCAGCTTATTTCATGAATATGATGAACAAGGTGTTCATGGAATTTCTCGATAAGTTTGTTGTCGTTTTTATCGATGACATTTTGATCTACTCCAAGAGCAAAGAAGAGCATGAAGGACATTTACGTTTGATACTTGAGAAGCTTAGAGAGCATAAGTTGTATGCCAAATTCAGCAAGTGTGAGTTTTGGTTGAATGAAGTTGGATTTCTTGGACACGTGGTGTCAGGAGATGGTGTAGCAGTTGATCCTGCTAAAGTTTCAGCTATAACTGAATGGGAATCTCCCAAGTCAGTGAAAGAGGTTCGTAGTTTCCTTGGCTTAGCAGGTTACTACAGAAGGTTCATTGAGAATTTCTCCAAGGTAGCTAAGCCTATGACAGAATTGCTAAAGAAAGACAAGAAATTTGCTTGGTCTGAAGGTTGTGAACTCATTTTCCAAGAATTAAAGAAGAGACTAGTGACAGCACCAGTCTTATGTTTGCTAGATTTGGAGAAAGATTTCCAAGTGTATTGTGATGCATCTCATCATGGATTAGGTGCAGTACTTATGCAAGAAGGGAAAGTTGTGGCTTATGCCTCGAGACAACTCAAAACTCATGAAGTAAACTATCCTACTCGTGATTTAGAGTTAGCCTCTGTTGTCCATGAACTCAAAACATGGAGACATTATCTTTTGGGAAAGCGTTGTGAAGTGTTCACAGATCACAAGAGTTTAAAGTATATTTTCACCCAGAAGGAAATTAACATGAGACAAAGAAGATGGCTAGAACTCATCAAGGACTATGACTTGAGTTTGCAATACCACCCCGGTAAAGCAAATGTTGTAGAGAATGCTCTAAGCCGTAAGGTTTTTGTGAATGGCCTTACTAAGGGAGAATTGCCAGATGATCTGTGTGCCCAATTTAGAGATCTCAGATTGGAGATTGTGCCTGAGGGACATCTCATGTCTTTGGAAGTTCAACCCACTTTGTTGGACAAAATCAAAGAAGCCCAAAAGACGGATAAGGAAATTGAAGAGATTAAGGAAAATATTGGCAAGGGAAAAGCCAAAGGATTCCATGAAGATGAACAGGGTACTTTATGGCATGGGAAACGTATCGGTGTTCCACAAGATCCGGAGCTTCGGAAATTGATTTTACAAGAAGCACACAACTCACCGTATTCCATTCATCCGGGTAACACCAAAATGTACATGGATATGAAGGAAAGATTTTGGTGGAATAATCTCAAGGACATCGCCGAACATATTGCTTTGTGTGATGTATGTAGTAGAGTGAAAGCGGAACATCAGAAACCAGCAGGATTGTTACAACCACTACCTATTCCTGATTGGAAGTGGGACAAGATTGGTATGGATTTCATCACCGAATTGTCGAGGACCAGGTCAGGATATCATTCTATTTGGGTAGTAGTGGATCGCCTAACTAAAGTGGCTCATTTCATACCCGTGAAGACAACTTATACAAGTGCTAAGTTAGCCAAGATCTATATGAGTAGAATTGTATGTCTACATGGAGTACCCAAGAGTATTGTGTCTGATAGGGGAACTCAATTCACTTCTCATTTTTGGAGGCAATTACATGAGTCATTGGGAACGAGGTTGGAATTCAGCACTGCATTTCATCCTCAAACTGATGGACAGACAGAAAGGACTAATCAGATTCTTGAAGATATGTTGAGTGCATGTGCTCTAGACTATGCAGCCAGTTGGGATGAAAGTCTGCCTTACGCAGAATTTTCTTACAATAACAGCTATCAAGCCAGTATTGAGATGGCACCATTTGAGTTTCTCTATGGGAGAAAGTGTACCACCCCATTGCTATGGAATGGTGTGGGAGAAAGAAGTTTGTTCGGACCAGAACTCATCAAAGAGGCTGAAGAGAAAGTCAAGCTGGTTAAGGACAGATTGAAGATAGCATAGTCCCGACAAAAGAGCTACGCAGATCCTAAGCATAGAGAAGTCACCTATGAAGTAGGTGACAGAGCTTATCTTAGAGTGTCACCACTTCGTGGAGTGAAGAGGTTTGGAGTCAAAGGAAAGTTGGCCCCAAGGTATGTTGGACAATTCAAGATTCTGAGTCGTAAAGGAGAAGTAGCTTATGAGATTGAATTGTCAGTCTTTGTCAGCTGTTCATAATGTGTTTCATGTGAGTCAGCTTAAGAAATGTCATCCGGAAATGGAAGAAACTTCTTTGAAGGATACTATACCTTTGGAAGAGGTTCAATTGGAGAGTGATCTCACCTATGAAGAGAACCCTATCAAGATTCTTGAAACAGCAGAAAGAGTTACATGGACTAAGACTATCAAATTCTGCAAAGTTCAATGGAACCATCATTCCGAAGAAGAAGCAACTTGGGAAAGAGAAGATGACCTTCGGAAAGACCACCCTCACCTATTTGCTAGCCAACCCGAATCTCGAGGGCGAGATTCACCTTAAGCGGGTTAGATTTGTAACATCCCTAAAATCATGTTTTGAAAGATTTCATATCATGCATGCATGCATATCATTTAGGGATCAAAACTCAAACTCATTTGAAAGAAACAGAACTTGAGAGCTATGATTTTATGTGATCAACATTAAATCAAATGCTACTCTCCAATGGGAGATTATTTGTTCAAAACCAAACCTTGTTGCTCTCAGATTGTTTTGCTTGATTGCTAGTGCATAAACCAAAATTTACAAAACAAATATAGATTTAAAACCATTTTTAGAACTTATTCAAATCAAGTGCTAAGTCACTGTTTATTTTGTTTGATCTATAGGACCAAGCTAATACAGAGAGACCACATGATTTTATGCCCAGAAATATGAGTGTTACACTCTACAAAAATCCAGAAAAAGTTTGAATTCAAATGGTTTTGAAATCATTTGAAAATGTTTCCTGAAAATTCAAATAGAAAAAGAAAAGGAATAAAGAAATAAGAAAAGGCCGGCGCTACTAATCTAGCCCAACAGTGAAACCAGCCCACTAAGCCCACCCAGGGTTTTTCCCTCTCTCTATCACTCACAGTCGTACCCACAGAGTCACTGACCGCCTGGGCCCATCCCCTCTTTCTTTCTCTCGCTGACAACCGCGGCCCACATGGCAGTCGTCGTGTCCACCCCCAGCAACCAGTTCATCCCCAATTTACTCCGGGCGTTTCCTGTTTGAATTCGCGACTTCAATTCCATTGAATGCTTGAGTAAATCTCGCTCGCGTCCTTGCTACTTAAACCCCCTCTGTCCCCTCTCCATTTTCCCCCAAACCCCAAGCACAGAGCGCCACCAGGCTGCTAGAATTTGCCCTCGCGCCGCCGCGGTACTGAGCATCTCCGGCAGCAAATTCCGGTGAGTCCTGACCTCCCCTGTGCCTCTTATTCAAACGAGTGTGACCAGCATGTCCTAGTGCACCTTCTGATACCATTTGTTTGCCTGCTCGTGACCCAGGACTCCGTCCCCGTTCATTTCTGCAAACGACCGAGCCGCCACTCAACTTCGGCGATCGATTACGGTGAATACTGAGCGCCCCTTGACCCCTCTTGCATATGACTGGGTTCGCCTTGTCCTTGCGCAGCTACTGATGCCTCTGGTTTGTGCTAGGAAGGTCCAGAGCGTCGGCAACAACTCCGTCTGCAAGGACCCAACGCCGTGCACGACTCCGACGAGCTCCAGCGACCACCTCTGCGCGCCCCTTCGCCATCAAAGCCCACCTTGAGCATCAGCAGCATACGGCGAGCACAGTAAGCCCCTTGTCCCTCTCCCGCGCGACCTAGAAGGTCGGCAACAACTCTAACAGAGTCGCCGCCGCCTGTCGCCGCCGCTAGCGCCGCCACTTGTTGGCAGTTGCTTAGGACCGTTCTATTTAGATCCAGTGGATGCGATAGATCATAGCCGAAGGGGTAAGTTTAGGTCTGAGCCGCGCATTTTAGTTAGATCCAACGGTTCGCAGACGCGATCCAGCGCAAAGCGGTACCAGCCAGTAAGAAAGCGTCGCGTGGCATGTTCTTCGTTTTAAAATTCTGATTTAAATCTATTAGATGTTTAAACTTGTTTAAATCATAACTTTTCATTCCCACGTCCAAATTTGACAAATTTTATATCAATGGAATCAGGAGAGAAAGCCCTTTCCATTTATGCAATGTGTTTAATGTTTTGCTTCTGTTAAAATGGGTACTTTTGCAGAATCATTTGTAGGCATAATTTGGGTATAACAATTATTTGGGAAATGTTTTAATGTTCAAATAAAGGTTGTTTGGAAAATTTTGAACTCGTTTATGAATCAGTACTGTGCACTTGTCTTGTTGAGTATAGAAAATCATCACATATCATATTGCATGCATCCATATATTTTTTGCTTGTATTTATTTTGTATGTGATTTGGTGCTATCATTTTATGTGTAGATTTTGGTGCAAATAGTGATTGTGATTGTGAGGATTGTATCTACTCTCCAAACTACCAAGGCAAGTGGTGCTTCATGATTTTATTCCTATGTTTTCAAATATGCATTAGAAATATTTTGCTAGTCTTGCATGGATATTTTTGATCTATATGCTATGCTTGGGAAATCCTAGTAGTTGTAGAATTGCTAGAAATATTTCTAAGTCTCATCAATTCCATGCTTAGCCTAGCTAGTAGCAACCAAGGGTGGTTATATTCATGCTATGAATAAATATTTCTAAATATTTGGACTATGTTTTTGCTTAATAAAACAACTAAGTGAATGAAACACCTGGGTGGAATGGAAGGAATGGTTTATGTTGAGTGGTTACACAAGGCCCATTTCTATGGTTTACCTTCTGTATCTCACTTGTGGAAAGCCACCTAGGAACAAAGGGATTTGAGAGGCCAAATGTTAAGAAGCTTCTAGTGCAGCCACTTGGCAATATGGGCTCTGCCTGGATCATATAGGTTGCAATAACTTAGCCATTTGGACAGTTGGTGGTAGTGGGATGATAGGTTGGAGCGCGTCCATTTGGTCTAAGGGAAGGCTTCTGAAAGGTCCTGTCTTGGTGAAAATCAAGTCTTGTGGGGAAAGTGCACAACCTCTGCAGATGGAAGAATCTAAGTACTTAGCCATGTCCCTGGTATTGGACAACTTGAGCATCAAGACATGGAAGCTATCAAGAATCTCCTCATCCCAATTTCTAAGTAAAAACTTGTGGTTGAACAAGGGTGAAGGACCCCAATGTCTATTGGTGGTTCCTTGGGAAAGATTTACCAAAGAAAAACTTAGAGTTTTCAACTAATAGGCAAAACCTATTTTGGTGCAAAGCAAGCCTAAGCTACACTTAGCCAAACTGCATATAGTATCTAGTCCACCAATATTCTACTAAGGTATCACTTGCCAATACTATTCCAATGTATTGACCCACTGTGGCTGTAACTTGTGATGTTGCAGGATATTCTGATGATGATTAGGAGTCATGAGTCTACACTCAACATGCTTGCCTGTGGCACATGAAGATGAAGACTTATTTATCTCATTATATATTTGAACTCTTGTATTAGGCCTGTGGCCATGGAGTTGTAAAAGACTATGTTTGTCTCTGGAATGATGTAATAATGACCTTTGTTTCTGTGTACTTCATCTTAAACTGTGGATGCTAGCATTGATCCAGGGACTAGCATTGCAATCACAGGGATCCTTTCCTTTACAAAGGAGGGATCTTACAGCTTGGGGGAGATTGAAGTTACTAATGCTCAAATGTCTTATTCATGAGCTCCCTAATAATATTATTATTAATAACTTTTATGCAAGGTTTTCTCTTCATGATAAGGATTTATTAGATGCTTCATGTGCTGGATCATTCACACATATGAAAGAAGAAGCTAAATGGGATATTCTAGACCATATTCAAGAAAATACTGAAGCATGGGAGAATGACAAAGAAAGAAAGGCAGGTATAAATTATGATTATGAATGCATTAAATCTTGATTCTCAAGTTCTTGCATTAAATCTTGATAAATTATGGGAAATGATGACTTTCATAATATTAGTACTGCATATGGTCTTGATTCTCAAGTTCTTGCAAATTGTTTTAAGGCCTTTGCCTCTTATATTGAAATTCCCAAAAAGGAGTGGAACAAGTATCATGCACCAAATAAAGATATTGTTAATCATGTTCCTGCTATAAATACTGAAGTTTGTACTGTTGATCGCATTTTTCCTAAATCTTATATTGAGAAAATACCTTTCCCTTCTAAGGTAAAGGAACATTCTATGATAGCTAATGTGGTTAACAAAAGTACAAAGAAAGCTATAGAACCTGATGAACAAATAAATGTTGAGCCTGCAGTAGCAATTGTGAAAGACCTTGTCACTAAAAATGTAGAAGATGGGCACATTATCTTTTGTGAAGATGCTTCTAATATTGTTTCACATCCTAGTAAAACTAGGAGAGCTAGTGCCCCTGTGCTTTCTATTAGAATTGGTGACAATTTCTATTATGGTTTATGTCACATCCCAAGATTTTCCAAATCTTGTAATGTGAAAAATGAATGAATAAAATAAAACTTTGTTTGATTTTCAGAGTGAGAAGAAACTTTTGAAGCCAATTGGAAATCTTCAAACCAATTTGGATCAAATAAAATTCTAAAGAAATTTAAAAGGGTAAACATTTGATAAAGGAAAATAAAATATTTTGGAATTACTATTTTGGATCTTTTAAATAAAAAGATTTGGTTTTCAAAAGAAATAGAAGTTTTGTAAATAAGGATTATTTTATAGAGCCAAATTAAAACTTGGCCAAGCTTTTGAAATAAAATGTTTTGTTTTAATAAAAATAGTAAAGGTTTATTTAAATAAAGTAATAAGGATTTAATATCCAAGTTTTATTAATAAAGTTTTACTATTTCCAAAACATCAAAACTTATTTATTTATTTAAAATAAGTTTTCCAAGTATTTTATATTCCCAAATAAAACCTACTGATTTGGTTTTGAAAATAATTAGATTTCAAAAGGAGTATTTAAATAAAACAAATCCTATTTGATTTTAATAACAATGGTCTATTTATTTAATTAATAATGGACCCTAAAATAAAATTATTATTTTGGTTTTGGAATTTTGGTTTATGTTACTGAACAGAACCAAATTCAAAGTTACAAAGTATTGTTTGGTGATTGTTTGAATCAATTTGAATTCTTGATTTGTTGTTTGAATTTCAAAACAGGAAATAGATTTGGAAAAAGAAAAAGCTTTTGAAAGAAAAAAAATGGAATTGGACTCGGCCCAACTGGCCAAGCCCAACAAGACCCAATCTAGCCCACCTACTCTCTCATGCGACGAAACGTTTTCCACTCAGAACCGCACCCGCGCACTCGCTGACTGGTGGACCACCTATCCTTCTCGCTTCCTCACTGACGAAAGGACCCCACCTTCCTGTTCATCCTCTCCACCCGCCACGACTTCTTCTCCCCAAACCACGTCGCCGTTTCTGCTGTTGAATGCGCGCTTGATTCCTCCTTAACCACGCATTGATTCAGCCCGTGACTGCGTGCACTTAAGCGCCTCTCCTCCCTCTATCATTCCCCTCAAACGCCAACTCCACATCGCCACCAGGCTGCTCGGAATCATCTCCAAACCGTCACTGTCTCCGACGCTCTCCGGCGAAAATTCCGGCCACCACCGCTAGCCCCACAGCCACCAGAGCACACTATCTTGCTCGCCATCATCTCCTGCATCTGCCAGTACCTTTCCCTCACTCGTGAGTGCTCTGCAACGACGACTTCGTCTTTGACTGAACGACTACCGTCATTGCCGCTCGACGAGATCCCTGTAGTATCCGACCGCCCCTTTCCCTCGCGTTGATGCTCCCACACTCGCCTCACTCTCCTGCACCTAACTACGCCCTCTGTTTGCCTCCGAATGATCTACAACGTCGCCTCCAACCACGAACAGGACCGCCCGACGCCGTTCTCCACTCCGACGAGCAATTGTTGCTGTCCCTGAGCGCACCTTGCCGAGCCGACCGTATGTTGAGCTTCCCCAGGCTTCTGCGAACACGGTGAGACTACTCCCTCTCTCTCTCTCTCACTTCCTACATCGCCAGCGCCGCCACCATCTGACCGCACCGCCGCTCGCCGTTGACCTTGCGCCGCCAGTTCATGGCAAGATAGATAAGAGCCGTTCGATTTAGATCAAAGAGACACGATAGATCCACTTATCAGCAAAAGGGTACGCAGCCAGTGCCGTGCGATGCAACTTGATCCAACGGCCTACAGCACGTGATCCACCCGAACCGGTACCAGCGAATAGGAAAGCGACGCGTGGCCAGACTTTGTTTAGAACTGAATTTGAAATCTGATTAGAATGTGATTTTGAAAACACTATAACTTTTGATCCACACGTCCAAAAATTACAAACTTTATATCGTTGGAATCAGTGGAACAAGCCCTAGCCAACCATGCAATTTGTTTAGTATATAGTATCTTTTAGATTGTTTGTTTTTGTAGAAACATTTGTATGCTTGTTTAGATTAGAAAAATGATTCAAAAATGTTTTTGAGTTTGAAACCTTGGCAAATTGGTTTGTTGTGAACCTACTGACCCTAGGAACCAACCCATGGTTTTAAAATGGATTTGGTGAAGTTTAGGATGGATTAATTGGTTTAGCCCATTTCTAGCCAAATAAAAATAAAGGTTTTGTTATGAAAATGTTTTTAGAGTAAAAACTTTGGGAAAAAGTTTTGGATCAAACCTGCTGACCCTAAACACCAAGTTTTGAGAAACAACAACTTATTTGGTGAACAACTTAAAGTTGTTGCTTTGATAAAAATATTTTCCACCACATAAAATGATGAATGGATTTAAAACTGGTTTATGAACAAAACCCTTTTGCAAATGACTTTGCCACTTAGGAAAAGGACCATTTTGGACCTTACAAAGTTTAGAAGCCTAGTGGAGACCATCTTTGCAAATAGAACCACCTCTTGCATGCTTACATGCATGGCTTAGATCCCATTGTTTTATGTGAGTGAATTGTTTGATTGATTATTGGTTTGGAATGCTAGTTGATATCGTGTTTGCTTGATTGATTGTAGTGAAGTTAGAAAAGTGTGAGACTAGAAATATCAAGGAGTGAACCAACATTCCTACCAAAAGAAAGGCAAGTGACACTATCATCTAAAGTCCTACTATTTTCATTATACTTAGTGGATTTTGAAACATGCATGAAAAGAACTTTTATACTTATGCTATGCTAAATCCTAATAGGATTCCCTATACATTACTTAGTGAAAACAATGTAGTTGTTACATGCTTAGCAATGCTATATTTTGAAAAGAGTTACATGTTGAGATTTTTATGAAGTTGATAAAAGGACATGTGTTTTTACATAATAAAACAAGGACTCAATGAACCACCTGGGTGGCCAAGGATACTTTGAGTTTTGGAGAAGGTGGCAACAAAAGGAACCATGTCTATGGCAATCTCTTTGTGTTGTGATCCAAAGGAAACCACCCAGGAAACTTAGAGATTGAACATGTTTCTCCAATTGTGGCTTTCATGTGCAACCACATGCTATTTATGGCTCTGGCTTAGTCAACTACATTGGGAAGACCCATGCATTGTCTTCAGGCTACTGGACATGAGGACCTGGAATCCTACATGGGTACTTGAAGACAAGCTAGCAATGGTGGATGGGAGGACCCTCTGGAAAGACTTTGTCACATTCTCAATCTGCCGGTACTCCATCTTGGTGAGCACTAATCCAGTGGCCACTGGTGGCAAAAGGATGGGATTGTGACATGTGGGTAAAGTGTACTACTTCTGCAGAAGATAATAAAATCTAAGTACTTAGCCGTGTCCCCGGTTATGGACAATACTGAGCAACTAAAGTTTGAAGCTATGGGAAATCTCGACATTCTAATTTCTAAAAGAAAACTTTTAAAGACTTGAACACTTGGGGGTACCAAGGATTCAAGAGATTTTGATGAAAACTTGAAGTACTTGGAGGTACCAAGGACTCAAGAGATTTTGATAAAACTTGATGCACTTGGGGGTACCAAGGAGCTCAAGAGATTTTTGACAAGGACTTGAACACTTGGGGTTACCAAGGAGTTCAAGGGATTTTTGAAAAGGAGTGTTGACAAAGGACCAAAACAATTTTGAAAAGATAGGATAACTTATTGCTTTCTGCAAAGAAGCCTTAAACCCTACCTAGACAAATATGCATGTAATGATAGGATCCACTCATATTATACATAGTAGTGAAACTTGCCAATACAATTCAAATGTATTGACCCTTGTGGCTGTAACTTGTAATGTTGCAGGTTTGTTTGATTTCAGTGAAGATTGATTGATTAGGATTACAAAGTCTACAACCAACATCTGCCTGTGGCACTTTGAAGATGAAGGACCCCATGACTATAATTATTCCGCTGCAATGTAATATAATAGCCAAATGAGCTATGTATGATGTAATAAAATTATGTTATTCCTGGTTATAAAGTTATATTATGACCTTTGTTTCTTGATATTACATCTTAACTGTGGATGCTAGCTATTGATCCAGGGACTAGCATTGTAAACACAGGGGACTCCACCTTATATTGTTTAAAGGTTGGGACACTCCCTCTACAGATGGTATCAGAGCATTGTGTTGCCTGTAGGATTTGTAAACCTAGGATTGGACAAAAACCCTTAGAAAAATAGGAGTTGTTTTGTTCAAAAACTTATTTACAAACAAACTTGTAAACTCTTTCCTCAACCATTTTGGTTTCAACTCTACATCTCTTCTATTTCAACTTGATGGAAAAGCCTACCCCATGGCCAAAGACTACACCATGTGCAAAGGACTTCTTCAACATCTTCAACTCTGATGACTTCAACTTCTTCAACTCTAATGACTTCAACTTCTTCAACTCTAATGACTTCAACATCTTCAGCATGTTCACCAAGGACTTCCAACTTGGATACCACTAAGGACTACAAGTGAGACAAGGAAATCTTGCTCAAGATATGGAGACTAAGGGAATGCAAAAATAAGAAGGAGATCATTTCACTAGAAGATATTGTAACCAAGAGTTTTCTCAAGGAAACCATGATCTCATACAAGAAGAACCAAGAAGTATGGAAAGATCACAAGTGAACCATATAGATGGACCACCATATTTTAGTTAAGTCAAACACACCAACTTATGTGGTAGAACAAAACTATTTTGTTGCCTAAGTATGTGCTTGAACTCTGTTGTTTGAGTGAAAAGTTGTTTGTGATTGAATGCACCTTGTTTGTGTAAATTGTGATGTGTGTGATTAGAAATATTTCCTTAGAAATATCTTTCCTATTCTAATCTCCCTTCAACCCAAACAGATGACTACTCCAAAAGACTCCAACATCAAGGTTGATGACACCAACACCAACCAAGAGGATAGCATGAAAGAGCTCATAGCAACCCAGAACCAGTTGAACCAAGTGACAGCTCAATTCATAGCCAACACTAGTGGAGAAGATCCAACCCTGCAAGGATTTTTGGAAACTCAAGGCCAACTAATGCTTAAGGTGACTGATCAAATGATCAAAATGGAAGAAAGCTATTCCAAAAGAGTTTGTGACAATAGGGATGACAGAAATGTTATTCTAGATGGAGCCCCAGCTTGCATTATTTGTGGAGACAAAGATCATACTTCCAAGGAGCATGGAGATCAATGCCCCAACTGTGAAGAGAAACATCCTGTTGGACAATGTCCCACTTCTCAAGCTACTTGCTACCTATGTGAAGGAAACAACCATGTTCCTATCCAATGCCCCATCTATTCCATTGTGGAACAAAGGAAACAAGGTGGAGTGCAACAAATGATTGCAAACCATCAAGAAGGATCCAAGTCTACCAAGAAGGTTGATGACAAAGGAAAAGGTCCACTTATACCTCCAAACAAAACAACTCAATTCAAAGGACCAAAGAAGAATTATCCAAAGAGCAATAGAAGGCCCAGGAAACATGCGGACATTCCTACCTACCAGATAACTTATGAACAACATGAAATGGATGCACTCTTAGCTTTGGAGAAACCCAAAAAGCAAAAGAAGGACAAAATCCATGTGCAATGTCATAAATGTAAGGAAATGGGACACTATTCCAGTGAATGCCCAGAGAACCAGAAGAATAAGGAGATTGGCCAAGTGGTGTGCAACAACTGCAAGGATCTAGGCCACTATGTAGCAACTTGTCCACAAGAGCTACGTAAAGAACTCAAAGACATCAACTGTTTCAATTGCAAGAACCCAGGACATTATGCAAGCAATTGTCCAGAAAAGATGAAGAACAAGTTGAAAAAGCCTATGGAGAAACTCAACTTTGGCCCATGAGTCAAGTATGGAAACAATGGACACTAAGCAGAAGTTTTCCCAAAGAAGTTTCCCCAAGATCTCAAGCAAGCCAACTTGTAATTTTTTGTTTGAAAATTTTTAAGGGTGGTAGTACCCTAGTTGTTTTGAGCCTATTTGTAACCCTAGCTTTCCCAAATCTCGGGACGAGATTTATTTTAAGGGTGGTAGCCTGTCACATCCCAAGATTTTCCAAATCTTGTAATGTGAAAAATGAATGAATAAAATAAAACTTTGTTTGATTTTCAGAGTGAGAAGAAACTTTTGAAGCCAATTGGAAATCTTCAAACCAATTTGGATCAAATAAAATTCTAAAGAAATTTAAAAGGGTAAACATTTGATAAAGGAAAATAAAATATTTTGGAATTACTATTTTGGATCTTTTAAATAAAAAGATTTGGTTTTCAAAAGAAATAGAAGTTTTGTAAATAAGGATTATTTTATAGAGCCAAATTAAAACTTGGCCAAGCTTTTGAAATAAAATGTTTTGTTTTAATAAAAATAGTAAAGGTTTATTTAAATAAAGTAATAAGGATTTAATATCCAAGTTTTATTAATAAAGGTTTTACTATTTCCAAAACATCAAAACTTATTTATTTATTTAAAATAAGTTTTCCAAGTATTTTATATTCCCAAATAAAACCTACTGATTTGGTTTTGAAAATAATTAGATTTCAAAAGGAGTATTTAAATAAAACAAATCCTATTTGATTTTAATAACAATGGTCTATTTATTTAATTAATAATGGACCCTAAAATAAAATTATTATTTTGGTTTTGGAATTTTGGTTTATGTTACTGAACAGAACCAAATTCAAAGTTACAAAGTATTGTTTGGTGATTGTTTGAATCAATTTGAATGCTTGATTTGTTGTTTGAATTTCAAAACAGAAAATAGATTTGGAAAAAGAAAAAGCTTTTGAAAGAAAAAAAAATGGAATTGGACTCAGCCCAACTGGCCAAGCCCAACAAGACCCAATCCAGCCCACCTACTCTCTCATGCGACGAAACGTTTTCCACTCAGAACCACACCCGCGCAATCGCTGACTGGTGGACCACCTCTCCTTCTCGCTTCCTCACTGACGACAGGACCCCACCTTCCTGTTCATCCTCTCCACCCGCCGCGACTTCTTCTCCCCAAACCACGTCGCCGTTTCTGCTGTTGAATGCGCGCTTGATTCCTCCTTAACCACGCATTGATTCAGCCCGTGACTTCGTGCACTTAAGCGCCTCTCCTCCCTCTATCATTCCCCTCAAACACCAACTCCACATCGCCACCAGGCTGCTCGGAATCATCTCCAAACCATCACTGTCTCCGACGCTCTCCGGCGAAAATTCCGGCCACCACCGCTAGCCCCACTGCCACCAGAGCACACTATCTTGCTCGCCATCATCTCCGTGATTGCCAGCCTTTTCCTCACTCATGAAAGTGCTCGCGACATTTACTTCGTCTTCGATCGAACGACTCCATTCCTGCAACTCCGACGAGATCCCTGTAGTATCCGATCCCTTTCCTCTCGTTGATGCTCCCACACTCGCCTCACTCTCCTGCACCTAACTACACCTCTGTTTGCCTCCGTGATCTACATCGCCTCCAACCAATGCCCAACCAGACCGCCCGATGCTGTTCTCCACTCCGACGAGCAATTGCTGTTGTCCCTGAGCGCACCTTGCCGAGCCGACCGTATGTTGAGCTTCCCCAGGCTTCTGCGAACACGGTGAGACTACTCCCTCTCTCTCTCACTTCCTACATCACCAGCGTCGCCACCATCTGACCGCACCGCCGCTCGCCGTTGACCTTGAGCCGCCAGTTCTTGGCAAGATAGATAAGAGCCGTTCGATTTAGATCGAAGAGACACGATAGATCCACTTATCAGCGAAAGGGTATGCAGCCAGTGCCATGCGATGCAACTTGATCCAACGGCCTACAACACATGATCCACCCGAACCGGTATCAGCGAATAGGAAAGCGACGTGTGGCCAGACTTTGTTTAGAACTGAATTTGAAATCTGATTAGAATGTGATTTTGAAAACACTATAACTTTTGATCCACACGTCCAAAAATTACAAACTTTATATCGTTGGAATCAGTGGAACAAGCCCTAGCGAACCATGCAATTTGTTTAGTATCTAGTATCTGTTAGATTGTTTGTTTTTGCAGAAACATTTGTATGCTTGTTTAGATTAGAAAAATGATTCAAAAATGTTTTTGAGTTTGAAACCTTGGAAAATTGGTTTGTTGTGAACCTACTGACCCTAGGAACCAACCCATGGTTTTAAAATGGATTTGGTGAAGTTTAGGATGGATTAATCGGTTTAGCCCATTTCTAGCCAAATAAAAATAAAGGTTTTGTTATGAAAATGTTTTTAGAGTAAAAACTTTGGGAAAAAGTTTTGGATGAAACCTACTGACCCTAAACACCAAGTTTTGAGAAACAACAACTTATTTGGTGAACAACTTAAAGTTGTTGCTTTGATAAAAATATTTTCCACCACATAAAATGATGAATGGATTTAAAACTGGTTTATGAACAAAACCCTTTTGCAAATGACTTTGCCACTTAGGAAAAGGACCACTTTGGACCTTACAAAGTTTAGAAGCCTAGTGGAGACCATCTTTGCAAATAGAACCACCTCTTGCATGCTTACATGCATGGCTTAGATCCCATTGTTTTATGTGAGTGAATTGTTTGATTGATTATTGGTTTGGAATGCTAGTTGATATCGTGTTTGCTTGATTGATTGTAGTGAAGTTAGAAAAGTGTGAGACTAGCAAGATCAAGGAGTGAACCAACATTCCTACCAAAAGAATGGCAAGTGACACTATCATCTAAAGTCCTACTATTTTCATTATACTTAGTGGATTTTGAAACATGCATGAAAAGAACTTTTATACTTATGCTATGCTAAATCCTAATAGGATTCCCTATACATTCCTTAGTGAAAACAATGTAGTTGTTACATGCTTAGCCATGCTATATTTTGAAAAGAGTTACATGTTGAGATTTTTATGAAGTTGAGAAAAGGATTTGTGTTTTTACATAATAAAACAAGGACTCAATGAACCACCTGGGTGGCCAAGGATACTTTGAGTTTTGGAGAAGGTGGCAACAAAAGGAACCATGTCTATGGCAATCTCTTTGTGTTGTGCTCCAAAGGAAACTACCCAGGAAACTTAGAGATTGAACATGTTTCTCCAATTGTGGCTTTCGTGTGCAACCACATGCTATTTATGGCTCTGGCTTAGTCAACTACATTGGGAAGACCCATGCATTGTCTTCAGGCTACTGGACATGAGGACCTAGAATCCTACATGGGTACTTGAAGACAAGCTAGCAATGGTGTATGGGAGGACCCTCTAGAAAGACTTTGTCACATTCTCAATCTGCCGGTACTCCATCTTGGTGAGCACTAATCCAGTGGTCACTGGTGGCAAAAGGATGGGATTGTGACATGTGGGCAAAGTGTACTACTTCTGCAGAAGATAATAAAATCTAAGTACTTAGCCGTGTCCCCGGTTATGGACAATACTGAGCAACTAAAGTTTGAAGCTATGGGAAATCTCGACATTCTAATTTCTAAAAGAAAACTTTTAAAGACTTGAACACTTGGGGGTACCAAGGATTCAAGAGATTTTGATGAAAACTTGAAGTACTTGGAGGTACCAAGGACTCAAGAGATTTTGATAAAACTTGATGCACTTGGGGGTACCAAGGAGCTCAAGAGATTTTTGACAAGGACTTGAACACTTGGGGTTACCAAGGAGTTCAAGGGATTTTTGAAAAGGAGTTTTGACAAAGGACCAAAACAATTTTGAAAAGATAGGATAACTTATTGCTTTCTGCAAAGAAGCCTTAAACCCTACCTAGCCAAATATGCATGTAATGATAGGATCCACTCATATTATACATAGTAGTGAAACTTGCCAATACAATTCAAATGTATTGACCCTTGTGGCTGTAACTTGTAATGTTGCAGGTTTGTTTGATTTTAGTGAAGATTGATTGATTAGGCTTACAAAGTCTACAACCAACATCTGCCTGTGGCACTTTGAAGATGAAGGACCCCATGACTATAATTATTCCGCTGCAATGTAATATAATAGCCAAATGAGCTATGTATGATGTAATAAAATTATGTTATTCCTGGTTATAAAGTTATATTATGACCTTTGTTTCTTGATATTACATCTTAACTGTGGATGCTAGCTATTGATCCAGGGACTAGCATTGTAAACACAGGGGACTCCACCTTGTATTGTTTAAAGGTTGGGACACTCCCTCTACAGATGGTATCAAAGCATTGTGTTGCCTGTAGGATTTGTAAACCTAGGATTGGACAAAAACCCTTAGAAAAATAGGAGTTGTTTTGTTCAAAAACTTATTTACAAACAAACTTGTAAACTCTTTCCTCAACCATTTTGGTTTCAACTCTACATCTCTTCTATTTCAACTTGATGGAAAAGCCTACCCCATGGCCAAAGACTACACCATGTGCAAAGGACTTCTTCAACATCTTCAACTCTAATGACTTCAACTTCTTCAACTCTAATGACTTCAACTTCTTCAACTCTAATGACTTCAACTTCTTCAGCATGTTCACCAAGGACTTCCAACTTGGATACCACTAAGGACTACAAGTGAGACAAGGAAATCTTGCTCAAGATATGGAGACTAAGGGAATGCAAAAATAAGAAGGAGATCATTTCACTAGAAGATATTGTAACCAAGAGTTTTCTCAAGGAAACCATGATCTCATACAAGAAGAACCAAGAAGGATGGAAAGATCACAAGTGAACCATATAGATTGACCACCATATTTTAGTTAAGTCAAACACACCAACTTATGTGGTAGAACAAAAGTATTTTGTTGCCTAAGTATGTGCTTGAACTCTGTTGTTTGAGTGAAAAGTTGTTTGTGATTGAATGCACCTTGTTTGTGTAAATTGTGATGTGTGTGATTAGAAATATTTCCTTAGAAATATCTTTCCTATTCTAATCTCCCTTCAACCCAAACAGATGACTACTCCAAAAGACTCCAACATCAAGGTTGATGACACCAACACCAACCAATAGGATAGCATGAAAGAGCTCATAGCAACCCAGAACCAGTTGAACCAAGTGACAGCTCAATTCATAGCCAACACTAGTGGAGAAGATCCAACCCTGCAAGGATTTTTGGAAACTCAAGGACAACTAATGCTTAAGGTGACTGATCAAATGATCAAAATGGAAGAAAGCTATTCCAAAAGAGTTTGTGACAACAGGAATGACAGAAATGTTATTCTAGATGGAGCCCCAGCTTGCATTATTTGTGGAGACAAAGATCATACTTCCAAGGAGCATGGAGATCAATGCCCCAACTGTGAAGAGAAACATCCTGTTGGACAATGTCCCACTTCTCAAGCTACTTGCTACCTATGTGAAGGAAACAACCATGTTCCTATCCAATGCCCCATCTATTCCATTGTGGAACAAAGGAAACAAGGTGGAGTGCAACAAATGATTGCAAACCATCAAGAAGGATCCAAGTCTACCAAGAATGTTGATGACAAAGGAAAAGGTCCACTTATACCTCCAAACAAAACAACTCAATTCAAAGGACCAAAGAAGAATTATCCAAAGAGCAATAGAAGGCCCAGGAAACATGTGGACATTCCTACCTACCAGATAACTTATGAACAACATGAACTGGATGCACTCTTAGCTTTGGAGAAACCCAAAAAGCAAAAGAAGGACAAAATCCATGTGCAATGTAATAAATGTAAGGAAATGGGACACTATTCTAGTGAATGCCCAGAGAACCAGAAGAATAAGGAGATTGGCCAAGTGGTGTGCAACAACTGCAAGGATCTAGGCCACTATGTAGCAACTTGTCCACAAGAGCTACGTAAAGAACTCAAAGACATCAACTGTTTCAATTGCAAGAACCCATGACATTATGCAAGCAATTGTCCAGAAAAGATGAAGAACAAGTTGAACAAGCCTATGGAGAAACTCAACCTTGGCCCATGAGTCAAGTATGGAAACAATGGACACTAAGCAGAAGTTTTCCCAAAGAAGTTTCCCCAAGATCTCAAGCAAGCCAACTTGTAATTTTTTGTTTGAAAATTTTTAAGGGTGGTAGTACCCTAGTTGTTTTGAGCCTACTTGTAACCCTAGCTTTCCCAAATCTCGGGACGAGATTTATTTTAAGGGTGGTAGCCTGTCACATCCCAAGATTTTCCAAATCTTGTAATGTGAAAAATGAATGAATAAAATAAAACTTTGTTTGATTTTCAGACTGAGAAGAAACTTTTGAAGCCAATTGGAAATCTTAAAACCAATTTGGATCAAATAAAATTCTAAAGAAATTTAAAATGGTAAACATTTGATAAAGGAAAATAAAATATTTTGGAATTACTATTTTGGATCTTTTAAATAAAAAGATTTGGTTTTCAAAAGAAATAGAAGTTTTGTAAATAAGGATTATTTTATAGAGCCAAATTAAAACTTGGCCAAGCTTTTGAACTAAAATGTTTTGTTTTAATAAAAATAGTAAAGGTTTATTTAAATAAAGTAATAAGTATTTAATATCCAAGTTTTATTAATAAAGGTTTTACTATTTCCAAAACATCAAAACTTATTTATTTATTTAAAATAAGTTTTCCAAGTATTTTATATTCCCAAATAAAACCTACTGATTTGGTTTTGAAAATAATTAGATTTCAAAAGGAGTATTTAAATAAAACAAATCCTATTTGATTTTAATAACAATGGTCTATTTATTTAATTAATAATGGACCCTAAAATAAAATTATTATTTTGGTTTTGGAATTTTGGTTTATGTTACTGAACAGAACCAAATTCAAAGTTACAAAGTATTGTTTGGTGATTGTTTGAATCAATTTGAATGCTTGATTTGTTGTTTGAATTTCAAAACAGGAAATAGATTTGGAAAAAGAAAAAGCTTTTGAAAGAAAAAAAAATGGAATTGGACTCGGCCCAACTGGCCAAGCCCAACAAGACCCAATCCAGCCCACCTACTCTCTCATGCGACGAAACGTTTTCCACTCAGAACCGCACCCGCGCAATCGCTGACTGGTGGACCACCTCTCCTTCTCACTTCCTCACTAACGACAGGACCCCACCTTCCTGTTCATCCTCTCCACCCGCCGCGACTTCTTCTCCCCAAACCACGTCGCCGTTTCTGCTGTTGAATGCGCGCTTGATTCCTCCTTAACCACGCATTGATTCAGCCCGTGACTGCATGCACTTAAGCGCCTCTCCTCCCTCTATCATTCCCCTCAAATGCCAACTCCACATCGCCACCAGGCTGCTCGGAATCATCTCCAAACCATCACTGTCTTCGACGCTCTCGGCGAAAATTCCGGCCACCACCGCTAGCCCCACTGCCACCAGAGCACACTATCTTGCTCGCCATCATCTCCTGCATCTGCCAGTACCTTTCCCTCACTCACGAGTGCTCTGCAACGACGACTTCGTCTTCGACTGAACGACTCCGCCGTCCGCTGCAACTCCGACGAGATCCCCAGGTAGTATCCGACCGCCCCTTTCCCTCGCGTTGATGCTCCCACACTCGCCTCACTCTCCTGCACCTAACTACACCCTCTGTTTGCCTCCGCGTGATCTACATCGTCGCCTCCAACCACGAACAGGACCGCCCGATGCTGTTCTCCACTCCGACGAGCAATTGCTGTTGTCCCTGAGCGCACCTTGCCGAGCCGACCGTGTGTTGAGCTTCCCCAGGCTTCTGCGAACACGGTGAGACTACTCCCTCTCTCTCTCACTTCCTACATCACCAGCGCCGCCACCATCTGACCGCACCGCCGCTCGCCGTTGACCTTGAGCCGCCAGTTCTTGGCAAGATAGATAAGAGCCGTTCGATTTAGATCGAAGAGACACGATAGATCCACTTATCAGCGAAAGGGTACGCAGCCAGTGCCATGCGATGCAACTTGATCCAACGACCTACAACACATGATCCACCCGAACCGGTACCAGCGAATAGGAAAGCGACGCGTGGCCAGACTTTGTTTAGAACTGAATTTGAAATCTGATTAGAATGTGATTTTGAAAACACTATAACTTTTGATCCACACGTCCAAAAATTACAAACTTTATATCGTTGGAATCAGTGGAACAAGCCCTAGCGAACCATGCAATTTGTTTAGTATCTAGTATCTGTTAGATTGTTTGTTTTTGCAGAAACATTTGTATGCTTGTTTAGATTAGAAAAATGATTCAAAAATGTTTTTGAGTTTGAAACCTTGGCATATTGGTTTGTTGTGAACCTACTGACCCTAGGAACCAACCCATGGTTTTAAAATGGATTTGGTGAAGTTTAGGATGGATTAATTGGTTTAGCCCATTTCTAGCCAAATAAAAATAAAGGTTTTGTTATGAAAATGTTTTTAGAGTAAAAACTTTGGTAAAAAGTTTTGGATGAAACCTACTAACCCTAAACACCAAGTTTTGAGAAACAACAACTTATTTGGTGAACAACTTAAAGTTGTTGCTTTGATAAAAATATTTTCCACCACATAAAATGATGAATGGATTTAAAACTGGTTTATGAACAAAACCCTTTTGCAAATGACTTTGCCACTAAGGAAAAGGACCACTTTGGACCTTACAAAGTTTAGAAGCCTAGTGGAGACCATCTTTGCAAATAGAACCACCTCTTGCATGCTTACATGCATGGCTTAGATCCCATTGTTTTATGTGAGTGAATTGTTTGATTGATTATTGGTTTGGAATGCTAGTTGATATCGTGTTTGCTTGATTGATTGTAGTGAAGTTAGAAAAGTGTGAGACTAGCAAGATCAAGGAGTGAACCAACATTCCTACCAAAAGAAAGGCAAGTGACACTATCATCTAAAGTCCTACTATTTTCATTATACTTAGTGGATTTTGAAACATGCATGAAAAGAACTTTTATACTTATGCTATGCTAAATCCTAATAGGATTCCCTATACATTCCTTAGTGAAAACAATGTAGTTGTTACATGCTTAGCCATGCTATATTTTGAAAAGAGTTACATGTTGAGATTTTTATGAAGTTGAGAAAAGGACTTGTGTTTTTACATAATAAAACAAGGACTCAATGAACCACCTGGGTGGCCAAGGATACTTTGAGTTTTGGAGAAGGTGGCAACAAAAGGAACCATGTCTATGGCAATCTCTTTGTGTTGTTCTCCAAAGGAAACTACCCAGGAAACTTAGAGATTGAACATGTTTCTCCAATTGTGGCTTTCGTGTGCAACCACATGCTATTTATGGCTCTGGCTTAGTCAACTACATTGGGAAGACCCATGCATTGTCTTCAGGCTATTGGACTTGAGGACCTGGAATCCTACATGGGTACTTGAAGACAAGCTAGCAATGGTGTATGGGAGGACCCTCTGGAAAGACTTCGTCACATTCTCAATCTGCCGGTACTCCATCTTGGTGAGCACTAATCTAGTGGCCACTGGTGGCAAAAGGATGAGATTGTGACATGTGGGTAAAGTGTACTACTTCTGCAGAAGATAATAAAATCTAAGTACTTAGCCGTGTCCCCGGTTATGGACAATACTGAGCAACTAAAGTTTGAAGCTATGGGAAATCTCGACATTCTAATTTCTAAAAGAAAACTTTTAAAGACTTGAACACTTGGGGGTACCAAGGATTCAAGAGATTTTGATGAAAACTTGAAGTACTTGGGGGTACCAAGGACTCAAGAGATTTTGATAAAACTTGATGCACTTGGGGGTACCAAGGAGCTCAAGAGATTTTTGACAAGGACTTGAATACTTGGGGTTACCAAGGAGTTCAAGGGATTTTTGAAAAGGAGTTTTGACAAAGGACCAAAACAATTTTGAAAAGATAGGATAACTTATTTCTTTCTGCAAAGAAGCCTTAAACCCTACCTAGCCAAATATGCATGTAATGATAGGATCCACTCATATTATACATAGTAGTGAAACTTGCCAATACAATTCAAATGTATTAACCCTTGTGGCTGTAACTTGTAATGTTGCAGGTTTGTTTGATTTTAGTGAAGATTGATTGATTAGGATTACAAAGTCTACAACCAACATCTGCCTGTGGCACTTTGAAGATGAAGGACCCCATGACTATAGTTATTCCGCTGCAATGTAATATAATAGCCAAATGAGCTATGTATGATGTAATAAAATTATGTTATTCCTGGTTATAAAGTTATATTATGACCTTTGTTTCTTGATATTACATCTTAACTGTGGATGCTAGCTATTGATCCAGGGACTAGCATTGTAAACACAGGGGACTCCACCTTATATTGTTTTAAGGTTGGGACACTCCCTCTATAGTTTATGTGATATTGGTGCATGTTCAAGTGCTATTCCTTATGAGCTTTACAAAGAAATTATGCATGAAATTGGTCCTTGTGAACTTGAAGACATTGATGTGGTTATTCACCTTGATAATAGAGAGACCGTCTGTACAATTGGTATTGTAAGACATGTGGAAGTTCTTTGTGGTAAGACTAAATATCCTGCCGATTTTCTGGTACTTGGTAGAGCTGCTAGTAAAACTTGTCCTATCATTTTTGGTAGATTTCCTGAATACTTGTGGAGCTATTATAGATTGTAAGAAGGAGAAAATTTTAACTAAATTTTATGGAGAATCTTATGAGTTTAATTTTTCCAAATTTGCTAAAACTCCTTATGAAAATGAATTGCCTAATGAGGATTTTAGAGTTGAACAACTTTCTTCTATTTCTCTTGCTCCTAACAATGCTTTGCAGCAATATATGGAAGATCATGAAAGTGAGATCTTCATGGAAGAAAGAAATGAGATCGATGATATTTTTCTTCGTCAACCCGAGATGCTTAAACATAACCTACCTGTGGAAGATTTGGGAACCACACTACCACCTAAAGAGGATCCTGTCTTCGATCTAAAACCTCTACATGATGATATTAAATATGCTTATCTAGATGATAAGAAAATATATCCTATTATTAGTTCTAAACTTTCAAGAAAGGAAGAGGAAAGATTATTGGAAGTATTGAAGAAACACCATGGAGCTATGGGTTATATTCTTGATGATTTAAAAGGGATTTCTCGTACTGTATGTCAGCATGCTATTAATATAGATCCTGATGCAAAGCCAGTTGTTGAACATCAACGCCGTTTAAATCCTAAGATGAAGGAAGTGGTAAGAAATGTGGTATTAAAACTTCTTGATGCTGGTATTATTTTTCCTATTGCTGATAGTAATTGGGTTAGTCCTGTTCATTGTGTCCCTAAGAAAGGAGGAATTACAGTTGTGCCAAATGAAAATAATGAGATTCTACCTCAAAGAGTAGTAGTTGGTTATAGGATGTGCATTGATTTTAGAAAGGTGAACAAAGTTACTAAGAAAGATCATTATCATCTACCTTTTATTGACCAAATGCTAGAAAGGTTGTCTAAGAAGACTCATTTTTGCTTTCTTGATGGGTATTCTAGGTTTTCTCAAATTTATGTTAAAGCGCAAGACCAAGAGAAAACAACTTTTACGTGTCCTTATGGAACCTATGCGTATAGACATATGCCTTTTGGTTTGTGTAATGCTCCGGCTACTTTTCAGAGATGAATGTCTGTTATCTTTCATGGTTTTTGTGAATAAATTGTGGAAGTGTTCATGGATGATTTCTCCGTCTATGGAAATTCTTTCGATAATTGTTTGCACAATATTGATAAAGTTTTGCAGAGATGTGAAGAAACTAATCTTGTTCTTAATTGGGAGTAATGCCACTTCATGGTTAATGAAAGAATTGTCCTTGGACATAAAATTTTTGAAAGAGGTATTGAAGTTGATAGAGCCAAAGTTGAAGCAATTGAGAAAATGCCTTGTCCTAGGTATGTTAAAGGTATTCGTAGTATCCTTGGTCATGTTGGTTTCTATAGTAAGTTTATTAAAGATTTCTCCAAAACATCAAAACCTTTTACTAATCTTCGCCAAAAACAAGTACCTTTTGTTTTTGATGATGATTGTAAGGAATATTTTGAAACTCTAAAGAAAGCTTTAACTACTACTCCTATTGTCCAACCACCTTATTGGAAGAACCCTTTGAAATTATGTGTGATGCTAGTGATTTTGCTGTAGGTGTTGTTCTTGGGCAACGAATAGGTAAAAAATTGAATGTTATCCATTATGCTAGTAAGACTCTTGATGCTGCTCAAAAAATTATGCTACTACTGAAAAAGAGTTCTTAGTTGTAATCTTTGCTTGTGATAAGTTTAGACCTTATATTGTTGATTCAAAAGTTACTATTCATACTGATCATGCTGTTATTAAATACCTTATGACAAAGAAAGATGCTAAGCCTAGGCTTATTAGATGGGTGTTACTTTTACAAGAGTTTGATCTACATATTGTAGATAGGAAAGGTGCTGAAAATCCAGTTGCTAACAATTTATCTCGATTGGAAAACATTTCTTTTTTATCCTATGCTTGTTAATGATAGTTTTCAAAATGAACAGTTGGCTGCAATAAAGGTAAGCTCGCGAGATAGTCATTGGTATGCTGATTATTCTAACTTTATTGTTTCCAAGTATTTTCCTCCAACCTTTACAGCCCAGCAATGAAGGAAATTATTTTATGATCTGAGGCATTATTTTTCGGTTGACCCACATTTATATAAAGAAGGAGTGGATGGTATTATGAGAAGATGTGTTCCAGAATATGAACAACAAGAGGTATTGAGAAAATGTCATGGCAATTCTTATGGAGGACATCATGCTGGAGATAGAACTGCGCAAAAGGTTTTACAATCAGGTTTTTATTGGCCTACTCTTTTTAAAGATGCACGAAAGTTTATTTTATCATGTGATGAATGTCAAAGAGTTGGTAATATTTCTAGACGCAATGAAATGCCTATGAATTATTTTCTTGTTATTGAACCATTTGATTGTTGGGGATTCGACTTTATGGGTCCTTTTCCTCCTTCAAAAGGTTATACTCATATTATTGTCGTTGTTCATTAGGTTAGTAAGTGGGTAGAAGCCATACCTACAAAAAGTGTTGATGGCGAGACCTATTTAAAAATGCTTAAAGATGTTATTTTTCCCAGGTTTGGTGTGCCTATATATCTTATGACTGATGGAGGTTCTCATTTTATTCATGGTGGTTTTAGAAAGACCCTTGCTAAATAGATGTTAATCATAGAATCACTTCAACCTATCACCTACAAACTAGTGGGAAGGTAGAACTGTCAAATAGAGAAATCAAATCTATCTTGCAAAAGACTATTAATAGATCTATAAAAAAATGGGTTAAAAAGTTGAATGATGCTTTATGGGCTTATAGAACTTCTTATAAAAATTCTATGGGAATGTCTCCTTACAAAATGGTTTATGGAAAATCTTGTCACTTGCCTCTAGAATTAGAACACAAAGCTTATTGGGCAGTGAAAGAATTGAATAGAGATTTTAAACTTGCTGGTAAGAAAAGACTGCTTGACTTGAGTTCCTTGGATGAGTGGAGAAGTGAAGCTTATGAAAATGCTAGACTCTTCAAATAAAAAGTAAAAAGGTGGCATGATAGGAGAATTCTCAAGAGAGAGTTCCATGTTGGTGAGAAAGTTCTTTTGTATAGGTCTCGTCTCAGATTTTTTGCAGGAAAATTACTCTCAAAATGGGAGGGGCCCTTTATCATCAAAGAGGTGTATCGTTCAGGTGCAATTAAAATTGCCTCATTGAGAGACAACACTACGCAAGTGGTGAATGGTCAAAGGCTCAAACATTATATCTCTGGAGATTCTTATAATGAAGATGTTGGTATTATTCAAGTACTGACTCCGGAAGAATTTATTAAAGACCAAAGTCAGGAATCTGCAGAGTCCATTTTTTGAATAGGTAATAGTTCTGATAAGAAAAGGTTCACAGAAAACTTTCCAATTATATTTTTGCAGCTTTTATTCAATGTGGAAGATAACGAGACGAAAGAGGGAAGGAAAGGGAGCCCGGGTGGCTCACACCACCCTGTGGCGTGGGCCCACCTGGTCGCGCCACCAGGTGGTGTGACCACCACTAAGCCTGTCTTCATCCAGTTTTCTCCTAGTACCTTCCTTTTTCGCTAAACTTCGTAATATATAATCCCCCGGACCCCCTGAGGTCTGTATATCGTGTTCTTGTCGTGTTTTCGTTTCGATCTGTTTCTGTCAGGAACTATTCTCAAGTTTAGAAGCACAATGGTCTCCGCCAACAACAAGGGCAAAAAGCTTGTGGAAGATGATCTCCAAGACCCCAAGGAGGAGGAGATCATGGTTGAAGTTGAAGAATAAGTGGAGGAAGACAAGCGTCTGCGCACCCGCGCCACCGTTGCAAGTATTGGAGTGGTAGCAAATCCAGTAAAGCTCAAGAGGACTGCACGGATGTCCACAGGATGGGAGTTCCGTGTATTTGCTTATCACCACGGTCACTTCCTCCACGTATCAAGAACTCCTTCCATACTCTTATACATGATCAGCAATTCCAAAATATGCCCAAAAGAAAGTTGCCCTCCAGTTGGGATATGCCTCGTTCTAACAATGGAGGGAAAGAATACTTTAAGGAGGAAGAGTGGGAAAGAATCACAAGGATTGGGATTCTCAGTCTGACATGATCATGAACCGCATTGAGCATAATTCGGAAATAATTCATACTCTCGCCTTCGAGATTGAGGATTTCAAGAAGTTGATTGAAAAGCTTATCGAGAGAACACCACCACCGCCAAAGGTGTAATTCGTCATCACGTTTTGGCATCCCCTTGGTTTATTCCAAGATTGGGGGAGTGTCGCGGTATCACATCATTATCTTTCATCTTTTTACCTTTTTAGTAGAGTCATATCATGAATAGAGAAGTTATCATATAGGATGGTTTGCATTGTGGAAGTATCTCTCCTCTAGTTGGTTATCTATGTATCCCTTGGTATGAGTTCCTTTATGGAATATTAATGATAATTTTCATCATTTACTTTTTGCACATCTTATTTTAGTTTGCAGTTCCTGTTATATACGATTGATCTTGTTGTTAGTATTGGTATCACTTTGGGAGCATCGAGTAAATTTAGTTGGTTTTGTCAAACTTAGCTTTGGTCAGTAGCAACACCACTTTGAGGATTGAAAGGAAAATAGAGAAGTACTTACAGTTATTTTATTTATTTTTCTTTCTTTCTTGTTTAGCTCATAAGATTAGTATTCACAAGTTAAGATCTTTTGTGTTTTTAAGGAAGATTGCATGATTCCTTATATCACTTGTATGTTTGTTTGTTTCCTTCAACTCTTATGATTGCTACCCAGCCTTGCTAGCCAAAAACATGTACTGAGAGGGAATGCTTCTCTTGCATCCAATCCTTGAACTAAAACCTATACCATTTGTGTCCACCATATCTACCTATTAGCGTTATTGCTACTCCAAGTAAATTATCGAGTTTCATCTATCTTCCAGACTAAAAATTCTTTTGTTATGTGAAAACTAGTTAGTAAAGCTCTCACGAACTTGATGGCACACCTTATTCTTGCACCTTAATAAACTTGAACCATTGTGTCATCTATGTTATATATGCTTGCACTTATAAGTTGGGAATTAGCAGAACCATGTTGTCATGGGGAACTCTTTAAACACCTATACATATTATCCAGTTGATATCATGATCTTTTGTTTACGGATGTTTGTGGTGTGAAATAAAAGGGGAGCTTATAAGTCCATGGAGTATCATGTATGTGTTAGAGAAACACTTGGGCTAGCCTAAGCCATTCCTAATCATGGTGGAAACTTGCAGCATAACCGTAGTGAGCAATCTATGAATACTAATTTGATATGGGATAGCTCATGTGTCATGGGGCAAGGGGTACCTATGCAAATAGCAAATAAAAAGATCGATGAGATGCTCATTGTCTGTTGCCTTGTCATTTTGATATGGGATAGCTCATGTGTCATGGGGCAAGGGGTACCCCGTTGGCGGTTCTCTATGATACACATATACTTACAATGATAAGAACTTGCTTGTGACTAAAGTTGAGTAGCATGAGGAACGGCCCTCGTACTCAAGGGACATGAGATTGACAACTTATGATTTGTCAAGCATATACTTCATATTTGTTTCACTTTAACCTTAATCACCTCAAGATGCTTATGATAGGGGCAACGAGAGCTCAAAGCTAGTAAGTACCATAATTTTTGGAAGCTCTTTATGAAACTTGAAATTCCTGCTTCCCTCTGCGAAGGGTCTATCTTTTACTTTTAAGTTGGGTCAGTAAACCTATTCCTTTCTATCTCAAGCAAGCATTTGAGTTGTTTTGGTTCAATCATCCATATGATGATTTATTCAATCTTGTTTCTTATGTTCCTTGTTTTGCACTTTGCTCTTATCTGCATGAATAATACTTTGAAAGCTATCTTTGTAAAAATCCCATTATGTTTGAGCAAGAGATTCCTGCTTTATAAACTACATTATAAAAGCTTTGCTTAAAACCAGGTATGATTTGTCAACTGATCTCTGACCAAGAACAAGGTTTTCCATTACCAATTATGATTTTCTTTATGCATCTCTATTATGACTCCCATACTCGTTGCAAGTTATGTTATATAATGGTGAGTTGTTTTCTATTATGACTTGTGTATTAATAAATGTGATGCTTCTTGTCCGTATTCTTTTTATCGACACTTCACTCCATAACCATGAGGTCATGTTTACTGAGTTCAGCTTTTGCTTGGGGACAAACAAGGTCTAAGCTTGGGGGATTTGATACATCCATTTTGCATCACTATTTTATATCATAATTTACTGTTATTTATTGATATATTTCATATTAAGAGGTGATACTTATGTTATTCCATCTATTTTGCATGTTGGATGACTTTTGGAGGATGAAATGCCGGAGTCAGGATTCTTATGGAAAAAAGCGGTGTACAGATGCACTATTAGCGAAGATCAGAAAATTCCAGAAAATATATGGACATCCCTATTTTTCCAGAAGAAGGAAGCCAGAAGGGGAAGTGGATATGGGCCACAGGGGGCCCACACCACCCCTTGCCCCCCCCCTCCTGGGTCGTGCCACCAGGTGGTGTGGCCACCCTGGCCCACCTCTGGCATTGCCCTTTCGCCTGTAACATCCCCTCGAAACCCTAATACTCGGGGAGCAACCATAGAAAAATTTCGCCGCCTCTGCAGGGCAGAAACTACAGAGAGAGAAAGAGATCTCTGGCGGGGGCAGAATTATGCCGGGGAAATTCCTTCTCGGAGAGGGGGGATCGTTGCCATCAACACCGTCATCAAGCTAGACTTCATCGGGATCATCATCATCTTCACCATCATCTCCACCAGCACCATCAGCACCACTCCATGCCGCTATAACAATTGGGTTGAATCTTGCATAGTTCTTAGGGGAAACTTTCCCGGTGTTGATTACTTTTGTAGTTGATGCTATTGAGTGGAACCGTTGAATTATTGTTTATGTTCAGATTGTTACTTATCATTATATCATCTCTGATCTTGATTCATATAATGTCTCGTGAGTAGTTTGTTTAGTTCTTGAGGACATGGGAGAAGTCATGTTGTTAGTAGTGGAATTGTGTTGAGAAATATTCAATGGTTTGATATTTAAGTTGTGGTGCTATTCTTCTAGTGGTGTCATGTGAACGTCGACTGCATGATACTTCACCTTTATGGGCCTAGGGGAATGCATTGTGTATTTCGCTACTAATTGTGGGGTTGCCGGAATGACAGAAACCTAAACCCCCGTTAGGAAACCTTTGCATAAGGGAGTGTAGGATCTCAGAGTTTAATGTTGTGGTTAGGTTTTTATCTTAATTACTTTCTTGTAGTTACAGATGCTTGCAAGGGGTTTAATCACAAGTATGTATTAGTCCAAGTAAGGTTGGTACATTAGCATAGGTTTACCCACACAACACTTATCCAACCAAAGAAGATTAATCAACTATATGAAGCGAAAGCACTTGACAGTATTCCCATGTATCCTTGAGAACGTTTGGTCCTCATAAGTAATACAACCGGCTTGTTCTTTGCTGAAGAAAGGATTGGTCCACTTGCTGCAATTATTATTATTGTCTTTTATTGTTTCGCACTTTATTTCTTTACATTATCAAAAAACCCTAAAATTCTGTTTGCTAAGTATTTACAGAGAATTCCTGATCCAAACCACTAGTCAACACCTTCTTCTCCTCGTTGGTTTCGATACTCTTATTTATCAAAAGTACTACGATACACCCCCTATACTTGTGGGTCATCAGGGCGCATCCTGACCGTACCACGGGTCGTTACGTCCATTGTGCGCCTCCAATAAAAGGGGGTCCAATTGGGGATCTGCTTTTTTAGGTGTAATTAGCTAATAAATGCCATTAGATATTCAATAAATGTTTATTACCTTAAAACCATCACAAAAAACCAAGGATTCGCTAATTGCGACATTAACGTTAGTGGAAAGGGGTAATCTTTAGTGGAATCTTTAGTAGAATCTTTAGTGGAATCCAACAGTAAAAAGTAATGGCTCAAAATGCCAGCGTCCCCTTTTTACGCACAAAGTATAACCTTTAAACATATACGCCCTTTCAAGCTTCCATGCTAAATGTAAGGTTCCCAACCTTTAATAAGGTAGAGATCCCTGTGTTTACAATGCTAGTCCCTGGATCAATAGCTAGCATCCATAGTTAAGATGTAATATCAAGAAACAAAGGTCATAATACAACTTTATAAACAGGAATAAAATAAATTATTACATCTTACATAGCTCATTTGGCTAACTCATTACAATGCAGCAGATTATAACAATAGCATGGGGTCCTTCATCTTCAAAGTGCCACAGGCAAACATGTTGGTTGTAGACTTGTAATCCTATTTCAACACACTTCACTAATATCAAACAAACCTGCAACATAACAAGTTACAGCCACAAGGGTCAATACATTTGAATTGTATTGGCAAGTGATACTATGGTAGCATAGTGGAGTCTATCATCTATATGCATTTGGCTAAGTGGAGCTTAGGTTTGCTTTGCTCAATATAGATTTTCCTTATCCTTTGAAAACTCTAAGTTTTTGCTTTGACAAAAATCTTTCCCAAGGAATCTCCCAATAGAAATTGGTGGTCCTTTCAACCCTTGTTCAACCACAAGTTTTTAACTTAGAAATTTGGATGATGAGATTCTTGATAGCTTCCATGTCTTGATGCTCAAATTGTTCTTTACCAGGGACATGGCTAAGTACTTAGATTTTACACTCTGCAGAGGTGGTGCACTTTCCCCACAAGACTTGGTTTCCCAAGACAAGATCTTTTAGAAGCCTTCCCTTAGACCAGAATGGACGCGCTCCAACCTATCAAACCCCTACCACCAACTGTCCATTTGGCTAAGTTCTTGCAACCTATATGATCCAGGCAGATCCCATAATGCCAAGTGGTTGCACTTGAAGCTTCTCAACATTTGACATCTCAGATCTCTTTGTTCCTGGGTGGCCATCCACAAGTGAGATACACAAGGTAGACCATAGAAATGGGCCTTGTGAACCACTCAACACAAACCATTCCTTCCAATCCACCCAGGTGATTCATTCACTTAGTTGTTTTGTTAAACAAAACACAAGTCCTCAGACTTAGAAATTTTCCATAGCATGAATATATATTCCACCCTTGTTTTCTATTAGCTAAGCTAAGAATGATAGTAGTAGGAATCTTAACTTAGGGAATTTCTACTAAGGTTTCATCTACTAGGATTTCCCATGGCATAGTTTACACTTAGCAAAATTACATGCAAGTCCTACTTAGAAATATCACTAATGCATAGTGAAAATAATGGGACAAAAGTATGAAGCATCACTTGCCTTTTTGGTAGAGGGTATAAGTTCACTCCTTGATCTTTGCAATGATCACACACTTCAAGTCACTACAATTCAATCAAGCAAGGCACAATTTTAATCTACCAATCAAGCAAAACATCACATAAAATAATAATAACAAAACAATGCATGCAAGCATGCAAAAGATTTTTTTATTTGGAGAGGTGGTTTCTAATGGTTAATGAACATTTGGAAACACCTAATAGTTATTTTATAAAGTGGCAAAATCATTTGCAAAAGGTTTTACTTCACTAACCATTTTTAAACTAAGTCATTATTTTATGTGGTGAAGAAATTCTTTTAATAAAGCATCCTTCTATAGGTTTAACAAAATATGTTTCCAAACCATATAACATTTTGTTTAGGGTCAGTGAGTTTATTTCCAAAACATTTCTCAAAGGTTTTCTTCCAAAACCATTTTTAATAATTAAACCATATTTTTATTTGACTAGAATTGGTTTAAATCCAAGATTCATTCTTTTGTTTCACCAAATACATTTTTGAAACCACAATTTGTTTCCTATGGTCAGTAGGTTCAAAACACACCATTTGCAAAAATATTTTATCCTCAAAATCATTTTAAAATAATTTTTATATCCTAAACATGCATACACAAGTTTCTGCAAAAACAAACATTTTAACAGAAGCTATTTTCTAAACAAAGTGCATGGTTGGTTAGGGCTTGTTTTTCTGAATCCATTGATATAAAGTTTGCAAAATTTGGACGTGTAGATTAAAAGTTATGCAATTTACAAAATCTTGTATCTAATAGATCAATTCTGTTTTAAAACAAATCAACAGAGACACGTGTCCTATTCATATTCGCCCATACCGCTTTGGTTGGATCGAGCGATGGCAGCCGTTGGATTTAAGTGGGATCACATGGCTCAGAAGCGCGCGTACCCTTTCGCTCACGTTCTATCCTAATCGTCAGATCCAAATCCTACGGTCCTAACTGTCTTGACCAATACTCAGCGGCGCTGGCGGCGGCACTCTGGCGGCAGCGCTCAGACGAGGTCGTCGCCGGTGATACAGGACGCGAAGGAGAGGGGGAGAAGTCTCACCGTGTTCGCCGAAGCTTGGGGAAGCTCAAGGTGGTACTGGCTGGCGAAGGGGCACACAGGATTGTCCTTAATCGCTCACCGGAGTTGAGCTGGGCCTCGGGTGCGGTCAGACGTCGACGGGGGCGGGGCTACAAGGCGTAAGAAGGCAAGGAAATATGTCAGGGAGGTGCGCATGGTCTCGAGAGTTGCAGGAGTACTCACCAGAACACGAGGGGCGCTCGGGGTTGGCGTCAGTAGTTCGCCGGAGAGGTAGCAGACGGCGGCGCTTGCTCAGTGATGTCGTTGTCGACGATTTACAGCATGCGCGGATGAACGGGCGACACTGGGAGGTGCGCCATGAGGTGGGGAGTATGTGAGCTTGGTCGAGGTGGCAAGGGGCGGTGTCTACTGGCCAGAATCGCTTGCGGAACTCGCCGGAGACAGTGGAAATGCGAGGCGGAATTGTCGCAGCCTGGTGGCTCCTGTGGGGTGTGGTCTGGGGGAGAAGGAAGAGGGAAGCCTGGCGCTTATCACTGTGTGGTCACGCCGAGAGATTAACGCATCATTAAGGCGAATTCATGCGAGGAATTAAACGGCAGGAACGGCAGCGGCGTCTGGGGGAAGAAGGGGTCGTCGCGGGTAGGGGAGAAAGAGCTGGCGGTGGGGTCCGCTTGGCAGCGGGAGAGAAAGAGAGGGAACAGGGTCCACCGGTCGGTGTCTCTGCGGGTCTGTGATTGAGTGAGAAAGAAAACGGTTCGGGAAAAAGAGATGGGCTACCGATGGGCTTAGTGGGCTAGGCTAGTTGGGCTGGGTCCTTTTCTTATTTTTTCTGTTCTGTTTGTTTTTCTTTTTCTCTTTTGATTTTTCTGTTTTGATTTTGAATAAGCAAATCAAACCCTCATTTGATTTCAAACCTTTGTCAAAGTTTGTGTAGGTTTAAGTACTGATTAATAAAACATTCTGATGTTAATTTTTGGAATTTATTTTATTCTTTTTGGGGTCTTTTTAATTAATAAAAAGGGCCCTTGTTTTAAATCAAAATAGGATTTAATAATGTTTTCAATTTCCAATTGACTTCTAAATTCTGCCAAAACCTTTCAGTAAGTTTTGATTACTTAAAAGGGTGTCAAATAATTCATCTTGAATTATTTGGGAAAGTTTTTAATAAGATTTATTAATCATTTAAAATTTGGATTTGTCTTTATTCCAATAGGATTTGGTTTATGCCATTTTATTTTATTTGGAAAATTCTTTATCCTTTTATTTTATTTGGATTGGGATTATAATCATTCCTTTTGTTTATGGTTTTGGCCAAGATTTGGTTTGGTCTTTAAATATTCTTTATTAAATAATTTTTTCTTCATCTTATAAAACCCATATTTCTTTATTAGAGATCCAAACTTGGTTATTCCAATTTGTGAAATCTTGTTTATTATTTGTTTATCCTTTTAAATCTCTTTTGATTATTTGCTCACCAATTGGTATGGGTTTCTTGATAGATGCTTTATTAACTTTGGGAAATCAATTTATTATCTTATTAAATTCATAAGATTTTATTTATGGTTCCAGATTGAGTGAAACCAATTTATATGGTCTTATATTATTTCTATTTGTCTTTATTGATCAATTGTGAATGTTTGTTGACAAACTTTTATATGGATCAAATCCATAGGCTTGGAGATAACTTGGAAATGATTTTATTCCATTAGGACTTTGGTATTTGGATTTATTTACCAAGTGTTTAAATTTCCAGATACATTCATTGAGGAATTCAATTCCCTTGATTTGGATTTTTGGTTGGATTCAAACTTTTACCAAAGTTTGTTCAGGATGGGATTTTTAGTTTCCATTTAGAAACAAAAGTTTCTTTTCACCCTGATTTTCAACAAAAAATTATTTTGTTTATTTTATTTTTCACATTACAAGATTTGGAAAATCTTGGGATGTGACAGGCTACCACCCTTAAAATAAATCTCGTCCCAAGATTTGGGGAGGCTAGGGTTACAAGTTGGCTCAAAGCATCTAGGGTACTACCACCCTTAAAAAATTTCCAACTAGATTACATCTTGGCTTGCTTAGGATCTTGTTGAAACTTCTCTGGACACTTGTCTTCATAATGGCCTAGCTCTTTGCATTTGAAACACATCACTTGGCTGATATCTTTCTTTTCCTTTGGTATCATTGCCTTTTGTTTGTTTCCTTGGTTCTTCTTCTTTTCTGGGCATTCATTGGCATAGTGTCCCATCTCTTTGCAAGTGTAACATTGCTCTTGGGTAATATCCTTCTTGTTTGGGTTGGGGCATTTCTTCTTCTTCTTCTTGGGTCTCTCCAAAGCTAGGAGTTCTTCTAATTAATGCTCTTCATCCTTCACCACAAAGGTGGGAAATCTTTCTCTCTTCTTGGGGCATTTACTAGAGATATGACCTTCTTCTTCACAAGAGTAGCAACACTTTGTGATCACTTTGGATTTGGCCTTATGATGCATAGTTTTGACTTTGCCTTCATCCTTCTTGGTAGAAGTTGTTCCTTCATGAGGGTTTACAAGCTGTTGATGCACTCTACCTTGTTTCCTTTGTTGAACTATGGAATAGATGAGGCATTGGATAGGAACACGATTATTTCCTTCACATAGGAAGCAAGTAGCTTGAGATGTGGGGCATTTATTAGTTGGATGTTTCTTTTCACAATTGCGGCATTGATCTTCATGCTCCTTGGGAGTGTGATCCTTGTCTCCACAAATATTGCAAGCTTGGGTTCCTTCAAGAACAACATCTTTGTCGTCCTTGTTGTCACAAGCTCCTTGGGAAGAGCTTTCTCCCATGTTGGTCATTTGATTAGCCATCCCTTGCAACAATTGGGATTGAAGTTTCAAAATCCTTTGTATGGCTGGGTCTAATCCATTGTTGTTGGCTAAAAGCTGAGTGGTCACTTGGCTCAACTGTGTTTGGTTTGCTAGTAGTTGTTCTCTCATGTTGTTCTCTTGGTTGTTGTTGTTGTCATCATCCTTGATGTTGGGGTTTCTTGGAGAAGTCATCTGTTTGGGTTGTATTGGGATTAGAATAGACAAAATATTTCTAAGGGAATAATTCTAATCACACACATCACAGTTCACACAAGCAATGTGCAAGCAATCACAAACAAACACTCCATTCAAACAACAAGTTTTCAAGCATATTTTTAGGCAACCAAAATATTTTTGTTACACCACATAAGTTGGTGGGTTTGACTTAAGCTAAATATGGTGGTCCATCTATATGGTTCACTTGAAATCATTCCTTCCTTCTTGGTTGATTCTTCTTGAACAAGATCTTTGTATCCTTGGGAAAATTCTTGGTCACAAAAACTTCAAAGTGATGATGGTTCCTTCTAAGTTGTGTTTTCCTTAGTCTTCAAGTCTTGAGAAACATTTCTTGTCTCAATTGTAGTCCTTAGTGATATCCAAGGTTGAAGTCCTTGGTGAAAATGATGAAGATGTTGAAGTCATTAGAGTTGAAGAAGTCCTTTCCACATGATGAAGTCTTTGGCCATGGGGTAGGTTTTGTTCATCAAGTTTTGAATAGAACAGATGTAGAATCAAAACCAAAATGGTTTGAGGAAAGAGTTTACAAGATTGTTTGTAAATATGTTTTGGACAAATACAACTCCTATTTTTCTAAGGGGTTTTGTCCAATCCTAGGGTTACAATCCTACAGGCAACACAATGCTCTGATACCATCTGTAAGGTTCCCAACCTTTAATAAGGTACAGATCCCTGTGTTTACAATGCTAGTCCCTGGATCAATAGCTAGCATCCACAGTTAAGATGTAATATCAAGAAACAAAGGTCATAATACAACTTTATAACCAGGAATAAAATAAATTATTACATCTTACATAGCTCATTTGGCTAACTCATTACAATGCAACAGATTATAACAATAGCATGGGGTCCTTCATCTTCAAAGTGCCACAGGCAAACATGTTGGTTGTAGACTTGTAATCCTATTTCAACACACTTCACTAATATCAAACAAACCTGCAACATAACAAGTTACAGCCACAAGGGTCAATACATTTGAATTGTATTGGCAAGTGATACTATGGTAGTATAGTGGAGTCTATCATCTATATGCATTTGGCTAAGTGGAGCTTAGGTTTGCTTTGCTCAATATAGATTTTCCTTATCATTTGAAAACTCTAAGTTTTTGCTTTGACAAAAATCTTTCCCAAGGAATCTCCCAATAGAAATTGGTGATCCTTTCAACCCTTGTTCAACCACAAGTTTTTAACTTAGAAATTTGGATGATGAGATTCTTGATAGATTCCATGTCTTGATGCTCAAATTGTCCTTTACCAGGGACATGGCTAAGTACTTAGATTTTACACTCTGCAGAGGTGGTGCACTTTCCCCACAAGACTTGGTTTCCCAAGACAAGATCTTTCAGAAGCCTTCCCTTAGACCAGAATGGACGCGCTCCAACCTATCAAATCCCTACCACCAACTGTCCATTTGGCTAAGTTCTTGCAACCTATATGATCCAGGCAGAGCCCATAATGCCAAGTGGCTGCACTTGAAGCTTCTCAACATTTGACATCTCAAATCTCTTTGTTCCTGGGTGGCCATCCACAAGTGAGATACACAAGGTAGACCATAGAAATGGGCCTTGTGAACCACTCAACACAAACCATTCCTTCCAATCCACCCAGGTGATTCATTCACTTAGTTGTTTTATTAAACAAAACACAAGTCCTCAGACTTAGAAATATTCCATAGCATGAATATATATTCCATCCTTGTTTTCTATTAGCTAAGCTAAGCATGATAGTAGTAGGAATCTTAACTTAGGGAATTTCTACTAAGGTTTCATCTACTAGGATTTCCCATGGCATAGTTTACACTTAGCAAAATTCCATGCAAGTCCTACTTAGAAATATCACTAATGCATAGTGAAAATAATGGGACAAAAGTATGAAGCATCACTTGCCTTTTTGGTAGAGGGTATAAGTTCACTCCTTGATCTTTGCAATGATCACACACTTCAAGTCACTACAATTCAATCAAGCAAGGCACAATTTTAATCTACTAATCAAGCAAAACATCACATAAAATAATAATAACAAAACAATGCATGCAAGCATGCAAAAGATTGTTTTATTTGGAGAGGTGGTTTCTAATGGTTAATGAACATTTGGAAACACCTAATGGTTATTTTATAAAGTGGCAAAATCATTTGCAAAAGGTTTTACTTCACTAACCATTTTTAAACTAAGTCATTATTTTATGTGGTGAAGATATGCTTTTAATAAAGCATCCTTCTATAGGTTTAACAAAATATGATTCCAAACCATATAACATTGTGTTTAGGGTCAGTGAGTTTATTTCCAAAACATTTCTCAAAAGTTTTCTTCCAAAACCATTTTTAATAATTAAACCATATTTTTATTTGACTAGAATTGGTTTAAATCCAAGATTCATTTTTTGTTTCACCAAATACATTTTTGAAACCACAATTTGTTTCCTATGGTCAGTAGGTTCAAAACACACCATTTGCAAAAGATTTTATCCTCAAAATCATTTTAAAACAATTTTTATATCCTAAACATGCATACACAAGTTTCTGCAAAAACAAACATTTGAACAGAAGCTATTTTCTAAACAAAGTGCATGGTTGGCTAGGGCTTGTTTTTCTGAATCCATTGATATAAAGTTTGCAAAATTTGGATGTGTAGATTAAAAGTTATGCAATTTACAAAATCTTGTATCTAATAGATCAATTCTATTTTAAAACAAATCAACGGAGACACGTGTCCTATTCCTATTCGCCCATACCGCTTCGGTTGGATCGAGCGATGGCAGCCATTGGATTTAAGTGGGATCACACGGCTCAGAAGCACGCGTACCCTTTCGCTCACGTTCTATCCTAATCGTCAGATCCAAATCCTACGGTCCTAACTGTCTTGACCAATACTCAAGGCCAAGGCGGGCGTCAGCTCTGGCCTTCGAGACGAGGTCATCGCCGGTGATACAGGACGCGAAGGAGAGGGGGAGAAGGCTCACCGTGTTTGCCGAAGCTTGGGGAAGCTCAAGGTGGTACTGGCTGGCGAAGGGGCACACGGGATTGTTCTTAATCGCTCACCGGAGTTGAGCTAGGCCTCGGGTGCGGTCAGACGTCGACGGGGGCGGGGCTACAAGGCGTAAGAAGGCAAGGCAATTTGTCAGGGAGGTGCGCATGGTCTCGAGAGTTGCAGGAGTACTCACCAGAACACGAGGGGCGCTCGGGGTTGGCGTCAGTAGTTCGCCGGAGAGGTAGAAGACGGCGGCGCTTGCTCAGTGATGTCGTTGTCGACGATTTACACCATGCGCGGATGAACGGGAAACACTGGGAGGTGCGCCATGAGGTGGGGAGTATGTGAGCTTGGTCGAGGTGGCAAGGGGCGGTGTCTACTGGCCGGAATCGCTTGCGGAACTCGCCGAAGACAGTGGCAATGCGAGGCGGAATTGTCGCAGCCTGGTGGCTCCTGTGGGGTGTGGTCTGGGGGAGAAGGAAGAGGGAAGCCTGGCGCTTACCATTGCATGGTCACGGCGAGAGATTAACGCAGCATTAAGGTGAATTCATGCGAGGAATTAAACGGCAGGAACTGGCAAATGGGGAAGAAGGGTCGTCATGGTAGGGGAGAAAGAGCTGGCGGTGGGGTCCGCTCGGCAGCGTGAGAGAAAGAGAGGGAACGGGGTCCACCGGTCGGTGTCTCTGCGGGTCTGTGATTGAGTGAGAAAGAAAATGGTTCGGGAAAAAGAGATGGGCTGCCGATGGGCTTAGTGGGCTAGGCTAGTTGGGCTGGGTCCTTTTCTTATTTTTTTTCTGTTCTGTTTGTTTTTCTTTTTCTCTTTTGATTTTGCATAAGCAATTCAAACCCTCATTTGATTTCAAACCTTTGTCAAAGTTTGTGTAGGTTTAAGTACTAATTAATAAAACATTCTGATGTTAATTTTTGGAATTTATTTTATTCTTTTTGGGGTCTTTTTATTTTTTAAATTAATAAAAAGGGCCCTTGTTTTAAATCAAAATAGGATTTAATAATGTTTTTAGTTTCCAATTGACTTCGAAATTCTTCCAAAACCTTTCAGTAAGTTTTGATTACTTAAAAAGGTGTCAAATAATTCATCTTGAATTATTTGGGGAAGTTTTTAATAAGATTTATTAATCATTTAAAATTTGGATTTGTCTTTATTCCAATAGGATTTGGTTTATGCCATTTTATTTTATTTGGAAAATTCTTTATCCTTTTATTTTATTTGGATTGGGATTATAATCATTCCTTTTGTTTATGGTTTTGGCCAAGATTTGGTTTGGTCTTTAAATATTCTTTATTAAATAATTCTTTCTTCATCTTATAAAATCCATATCTTTTTATTAGAGATCCAAACTTGGTTATTCCAATTTGTGAAATCTTGTTTATTATTTGTTTATCCTTTTAAATCTCTTTTAGATTAGTTGCTCACCAATTGGTATGGGTTTCTTGATAGATGCTTTATTAACTTTGGGAAATCAATTTCTTATCTTATTAAATTCATAAGATTTTATTTATGGTTCCAGATTGAGTGAAACCAATTTATATGGTCTTATATTATTTCTATTTCTCTTTCTTGATCAATTGTGAATGTTTGTTCACAAATTTTTATATGGATCAAATCCATAGGCTTGGAGATAACTTGGAAATTATTTTATTCCATTAGGACTTTGGGATTTGGATTTATTTTCCAAGTGTTTAAATTTCCAGATACATTCATTGAGGAATGCAATTCCCTTGATTTGGATTTTTGGTTGGATTCAAACTTTTACCAAAGTTTGTTCAAGATGGGATTTTAAGTTTCCATTTAGAAACAAAAGTTTCTTTTCACCCTGATTTTCAACAAAAATTTATTTTGTTTATTTTATTTTTCACATTACAAGATTTGGAAAATCTTGGGATGTGACACTAAATTTGTGAAATATATTGATTTTTGGGTATGGATGTTTTAATGAATGGGCAGGATGTTTGAATGGATGGGCGGGGTATTTTGGCTCTCTCTCGAAATTTTGAAGTTGAAGCTTCTAAGGTACGCTACTCCCACTTGGGGATGTTCTCCCCATCAGATAGACCTAGAAACATGTATTCTTTCAAGCATTTAATGAGTTGATAGACATCTGTCGGCTTTCAAACAAGATGACCAAGGTCACAACCATAGTTGTTGATACCGTGTCCATGTTTTGGACTCCATACATTGGATGCATCTTGGCCAATAAATCTTTGCTTACAAAGAGAGAATCCAAATTTGATTTTTTTCATTTCCAAGTGACAACATTTTTTTGGTTGTGAAGCAACTTCAAAGATTATGGCTCAATATGACAATATGCCAATTGTCACAGAAAGTAACCTGTTTAATGGATAAACCCATTCAATCTTACTAGCTAAATTCTTGCAATAAATTGACAATATGTCAATTTACTAAAAACATGTCAATTTTGGTCACATGGTCTATAAAAATGATGGAGAAGATTCTAGAACGATGGAGAGGTGTGTTTTAAGGTTTGTGCATAGCGTTCATTGTGCTCAATACTATCAATAGTATCTTCTAGCAAATGCTAATAGAATGGAAAAGAAGATCCGAGGGCTGGCAACGTTGGGATTCGGGAGTCTTGATCCAACTGTCAATATTCAAAGTTATTCGTACACTATATAGTGGTAAGATAAGATAGGGGATAATGGTTTTGGTTTTAGGGGTTTAGGGTTTAGATAATTTTCAATAATATTCAAGGTTTATGCTTAAGTGTGTCACCCTACGGTTCGCGAATAAAGCAGACATGATCGAGACCCCTCTCCGATCAAAAAATAGCAGCGGGACCTAGAGATCTATCTACTAGTAATGTAGTAACTGAGGAAGACAGCGGTAACGTACCCTTGCAGACCGAGATAGCGTTACGCTCATGCATAAGTGTGGCTGATGTAGTCGTACCCATCCGACCTCAAGGTCGCGAAGCTCCTCGCACGTCACCCCTTGTCCAGGTCCTCGCATGATGGCCTGGGTAGCTCCAAGTGTAGCCCCACCAAGTTTCCACACACATACAGTGCAAGACAATGACTCCCGGGCTCGGATCCCACCGAGGTTGCGGAAGTAGACCTCCTGGATGGAATCCCAACAACACAACGGCGTGCCGCAGAAGAGAAGGTCTTGCATGTGCAGTCCTGACGTGGGACCACGCACTAGAAAGGCAACTTTAGAGAGAGAGGTTTATTCCAACCAAAGGGAATATCTAAATTGGCGTGTTTAATCCCACCCATGGGCACCTCTTTATATAGGGAAAGGGAGGTGTGCCCTCCCTCTTAGGTGCCCCATGTGGGACTAAATATTGACAAAGGAAAAGGGAAAAGGGGCTGCCACCGACTGAGCTAGTCGATGCACCCGTATGGGCATCCCGTTGTGGCCAGTAGCAGCAATGGCAATGACGATGGCCAAGCAGGCTGATGGCGGCCGGCTGCCTCACTGTGAGTGGCCTAGCAAGGGCGACCAGTTCCTGTGGCGCTCGGGGCGGTGGTGAGCTAGCGGGCGGGTGGGACTTTGCGCGGCCCACCACGCACCCAGCTCTGCGCTGCGCATCTGCAACCGGGATGGGTCGGGAGGCCGATGCCTGCTAGCAGAAGCATGCTAAAACCCACTCATGGTGCACCTTGTCCCGCCTATGCGACTCGGCCAAGTCAAACTGGCCTAGCTTGTTGTGGCTGCTGCTTTCCCTTTCTTTTTCCAGCAGTTTTTCTTCTAGGTTAATTCCATCCGGGAATTTGGCCTACTAAGAAAGTTGACTTTATAAATCTTAGTTTAAACATTATTTATAATAAATTAATTCACAACTAACATATAATAAATTCATATTTAAATTCTCATTTATCTGAAACTCCTTTCAGTCCTTCCCTTCTTTCTTTATCCGAACAACTTCGGATCTCCAGAACAATTCTGGTTTCTCTCTCTTTTGTGATTCCTTAGAGGTAGATCTCTAAGTGTCATAATGTCCTTAAGCATGCATCCCTATGGTTTGGGAATGCCATAGACATGATCTCTATCAATGATCAACAGCGGGACCAAGATGCCCATGATGACCCATATGCGCTCCACGAGTCTCCATCGTGTCGAACCTTAAACAATGTGCCATATTCCTTTTGTCTATGCGATACTTGCATTGTCCGAGATTTGATCATCGATATCACCATGCCGGGTTTAACCTCGTTACCGACAAATGCTACTTTACTCGTACCGTTAAGTGATATCCACGTGACCTCGTCACATTTTGCGCGACATATTAGATATAACTTATCTGAGTGGGCTCAGATTATCTTCCATCATGCGGATGTAAAAATCCCTCTCTTGACACATACGCTTCTACTTGCCCCTCTGAGTACTTGATCACACCTTTATAATCACCATTTCACGGAGTGACATTTGATGCTCTCTAAACACTCTTGGGTGATAGTAATTTATTATGGTCTCACGGTCTGAGGAACAAGTCACTATGTTTCTGACAGTTGCAACTGTGAACTTTTTGATATGATCGTATTGTAACAATCATCTGTGGAATTGTTCACCGTCTTATTCTCCAATAAGATGGCTCCATTGTCAATAGGTTCCTAAGCACCAACATGATCGGGAAACCTTGATCATCTGTTGACCAATGAACTAGTTAAATAGAGGCTACTATGGACATGGGTTTGTTTACACATCACACTTATATCAATGTTTCATATTGATATAGTTATAGTATGATATAAAATATTATGAACTAATGAAATGTGTTAAATAAACTCCTTTATTGTTTGCCTCTAGGGCACATTTCCTTCACGCTTCACTTGCGGCATCACTTGTCGACACAAGAAGTTGATCCAACGAACCTCGATCTACACCACCGACGAGGAAAAGATCCTATGCAAGACATGGATAGAGATTTCACAAGATCCACTATGCAACGCCAAGCAAAAGGGATTTACCTATTGGAAAAAGGTGGGCAAGTTCTTCCATGAGCATAGGAAATTCGGGAAGGACGCCTTCTATAGTGATCGAAATGATCTCTCCCTCTCCAAGTGTTGGGGAACCATCCATGACGAGCGTAGAAAGTTCCAAGGTTCAATGAGACGGTGATCAAAAGGAAAATAAGTAGCATGAAAGTTTTGTTGACATGTTAAAACATCTTCCTCTCGTTGTCGATGTCTTGCATTTGCGTTGAGCCATTGTTGGCATACATATATGTAGGTCATGAAAGCAATGGAGCAATTCAATAAGGTTAGTGATAATAAGGCCTTCACGTTGTCCCATTGTTGGACGTTGATCAATGACACCAAAAAATGGGAGACTAGCTATGCCCTTGGAAAGAAATGGACAACAATAAGAAGGGCAAGAGCAATGCTTCGACGGGCGGTGTTGTAGACCTAGACGAAGGCTTCGTCAACCCTGCAGGCGACGGGACAGCTGCCCGTGCCCACCGGCCTGGTGGACCCAAGGCTATGAAGGCCGACATCGCCCGCCGGGGTGGTTCCTTGGTGTTCCAGGAGACCTTGACGAAGATCCTAGAGAAGAAGGAAGAGACCATCGCCGAGAGGGAGGAGAGGCGGCGCAAAGAGAAAGAGGCCACCACCAAGACCTTTGTCGAGCTGCAGAACAGGTCTATCGATGTGGAGGAAGCCAACGCTAAGGCTAGGCTAATGGAGATCGAGTCCAAGGCAAAGGCGAAGAGGGTCGAGGCCAGGTTTAGGGTGGTGGAGGCACAGGCAAAGGCCAAGGAAGCCGAAGCCAAGATCATTGTCGGGGGGATCACCCCCGGGTAGGCTAACCGGACGGGATGCAGGGGCAATGTAACTGCCGTCCGGCTGACCCAGCCGGATGTAAAAACCCAAACATAGGTCAGAAAGAAGGCCAGATGAAGAACAAGCTAGAAAACTAATCAGCCGGATAAGAAGCATGCCCAAAGGCACCTAGCCGACTGGGTCATGCCAGCCGGATAAGGCAAGATGAGTCAAGAACGAGCCGGAAGCACTACCAGCTGGATAAGACAGCAAGGATCAAACGCCTAGCCGGATGGGTCCGACCATCCGGACAAGACAGAGTAGCCGGCTAGCCGGACCTTCAAGACAGACGGATGACGTAGGGCACAGTATCCCGCCGCCCTGGCAGACAGAAGGATAGACACAGCGGCACTAAAGCCGGAGGAGACGGCTCGTACCCGTGTTTGGCGGGAACAGGGGTCGCCGCCCGTGTCGGCCGGGGCGGCAGCCACTGTTTCCGTGCCGGCCGGGGGCACGGCACTATACTAGACGTGAGGGAGGCAGAACACTGTACTGGAATAGTCGGCTAGGCCTGCCTGTGGGACCCGCCAGTCGGCAGCGTCTTTGCCCCTGCCGCCTCGGCCTATATAAGGGGCGGCAGGGGCATCGTAGCAAGGGTTGGACCCTCATTCTCTACTAGCTAGGACAGATACAGCTCGAGGAGCACTTGTAGCCCTTTATGTGTTCATCCAGATAGTCAGATCGGCAGGAGTAGGGGTGTTACCTCACCACAAGGGCCCCTAACCTAGGTACTTGTGTCCCCGGCGCTTGCCTGTGCCTAATCCCACCTGCGAATGCCATCGCTCGCTTCTCTGCTTGCTCCCGCACCACGAACTAGCCTGCTCATGCACTACAGTTTCCATAACAACGATAGTTGGCGCCCACCATGGGGCAGAGATGGTGGCGACCGGAGTGACGTTCCGCACAGGACCTCGTACTTCGTTCGGCGAGAGCGTGGCCTCCGTCCTCGTGCTCACCTTGGGAAAATTCGACTGTGTCATCAACAACGCTCGCTGATTTGCTGGCTCTAGTTTCCCGGCAGGCGGCTCCATCCTGCTGTTCGGCGACTTGCCCGTCTACATCGCCACCGTGCCGGAGAGCTTCCCTCGGAATATCGTCTCTGTCGCCGAGCCGCTGCCCACAGCCGGCAGTGTGCTCGTCGCGCCTCGCTGCGTGGAGGTTATGATGGCTGGTTCTAGCCATGGCCATTGTCCCCTCTCGATCGCAACAGCGGCACAGCCGGCCCATCCACTCCTCAGCACGAGAAGGGCGTGGTGGAATAAGTCATAGAGGATATCATCAAGCCGGTTGATCTTGGAGAGAACCCGGAAGAGGCGGCTGCCAAGATCGAGGTGGCACGAGAGCGTTTGCTTAAGCAGGCCCAGGGCTTGGCCTCCACCAAGTACTAGATGGAGAGAAATATCCGTGAGTATCACTGCTCCCATGGCCTCACCCCGGCTAATCAAGATCCTAGCCGGCTGGGCTCCATGCAGCGCCACGGAGGGGAGCTAGGCGCTCGTTTTGAGCAAGATGTCGAGTCGGTTCCCCACATGTACTTCCGACTTCCTGTGTACGACACCGCGGTCAAGAACGTCCGGGCGGCGCGAGCCGTCGCGGAGGATTTACCCCACCTAGAGGGAGAGAACAAGGTGCGATAGTTCTAGCGGATGCAGCACCTGCTGCGCGTGGCCGACGAGCAGGCCGAGGCCGCTCGAATCGCGTTCGAAGCAGGAGCCGACTCCAGAGAGAACCATCCGGGTGGAAGCAGCCGGGGAGGTCCTCGCCAAATTGAGTACTCCGCATCTCCAGGCCAGCACCCCCCACGCTCCAAGCATCGCCAGTCTGGCAGCAACTAACCCGCGGCGACTAAGGTGCCACGAGCCATCCACCTCCGGCTGGCCAGAACCACCCTCCACCCCCTCCCCCATCCCGCCTCGCTGGCCGGGTGGGAGCGCCCAACCCGGTTGAGCTGGATGCGCGCGACCGTATCGACCTCGTGATGCAAGATCGCCTCACGGAGGAGTAAGACGAAACCAAAGTATGATAGCAGCATGAAGTCAGAGGACTGCCTGACCGACTATGTCACCGCAGTTAGAATAGCCCACGGCAACACGCGTGTGGCGGTTCGCTACATCCCCTTCATGCTGACCTGCTCGGCAAGAACATGGCTCAATAGCCTCGCGCCCAACAGCATCAACGCATGGCCTGATTTCGATAAGGTCTTCATTCGAAACTTCAGCGAAACCTACAAGCGCCCGGGCAGACCCCGCGATCTTTCTCTGTACGTCCAAGGAGACCGCAAGCCGGATCGCGATTAGATTTCCCGCTGGACCAAACTGCACAACTCGTGCAAAGGGGTGGTGGAGAACCAGGCAATCGATTTCTTCATCGAGGGGTGCCGAGAAGGCATGATGCTGCGCCACCGGCTGCTGTGCGACGATCCCAAGACCATGGCGGAACTCATGACCGTCGCTGAACAGTACGCCACCACGGACGTGGCAATGAAGAACCCCTCCGGGTGAACGCGGAGGGTCAACCAGTTCAAACCGAGCTGGCTCGAGAGAAGCAAGCTATCCAAGGAGGAGATGCCGGATCGTCCAGGCAGCATGGCAGCGACAACCGCTACCAGGGCAAGCGTTCGATTGAGCAGCAAAACCCGCGCTACCAATAGAGGCAAGTCAACACGGTGCAAGGTGCACAGGCTGGCAATGACAAGAGGTAGAAGAACACCTTAACCTTTGAGAAAATGTTTGACAGGCCGTGCAAGTACCACAGTGGTGCCTTCAAGTCGGCTATGCACACCACGCGGCAGTGCATCTGGACACGGTAGATCAAGGAGTAGGTTGGGTTGCCTCCTCTCCCCCCACCCCCTCTCAGCGGACCCCTACCACCGGCTAGGGAAGCTGGCAACAACCACGGCAACGGGGCCTACCCTTAGCAGCATGAGAACTAACACATATTCGAGGCCGAGCCGATTGACAACCGCGGCCAGAAGCAGTGCACCGCGGAGGTGAACGTTGTCGTTCCCCCAGTCCCCCTGCACCTCAACTGGTCTGAGACTTCGATCACCTTGATCCAAGAGGATCAGCCAGTTCTACTCGTGAATCCTGGGGGCTACGCGATGGTGCTAGACCCTCTTCTCATCTCCGACGTGCACACCTGCCGATTCTCACGCATGTTGGTAGATGGTGGGAGCAGCCTCAACCTACTCTATCGGTCTTCCATGAAGAAGCTCGGCATCTGGGAGTGCGACCTGCAGCCCTCGACTACTCTGTTCCATGGCGTTGCGCCTGGGCCACTGTGCGTCCCATTGGGCAAGATCCGGCTGGACGTCATATTCGGTTTTTGGCGCAAGCCAATCTAGTTCGAGGTAGTCAACCTCGCCAAGGCCTATCATGTCCTTCTTGGGCGTCATGCCCTCGCAAAGTTCATGGCGGTCCCCCACTATGCATACCTAAATATGAAGTTGTCGGGGCCGAATGGTGTGATCACTGTGGCCGGCTGCTACAGGCGGTCCATGGCATGCGTGAAGGAAGGCGCAAAGATAGCTGAGGCCGTGCTCATCGCCGAAGAGAAGCGCGAGATGATGCGCAATGTTGCCATGCTGTAGAAAGAGGTGTCGGCTGGTTTGAAGCCGGCTGGGGACATGGCGTTCCAGCCGTCCAAGGACACTAGGCAGATCCCTCTCGACCCGGCTGACCCCTCCAAGTGCGTCACCATTGGTGCCGGCTTGGATAGCAAATAGGAAAGTGCGCTCGACGACTTCCTCCGTGAGAATCGGGACATCTTTGCATGGTCCCCCAAAGACATGCCGGGTGTGCTGAGGGAGTTCGTCGAGCACTCGCTTCATGTGCGTCCTGATACCAAGCCGGTCAAGTAGCCCCTCCTCGCTTTGTGGAGGACAAAAGGAAGGTCATCGGCGACGAGATCGTCCGGCTACTTGCCGCCGGCTTCATCATGTAAGTGTACCACCCAGACTGGCTGGCCAACCCAGTCCTGGTGTTGAAGAAGAACAAGACTTGGCGCATGTGTATCGACTACATGAGCCTGAATAAGGCCTGTCCAAAAGACCCATTCAGTTTGCCCCGTATTGATCAAGTGATTGAGTCTACGGCCGGCTGCGATCTGCTCTCCTTCCTTGATTGTTATTCTGGCTATAATCAGATCCAGCTGAATCCGGATGATCAATTGAAAACATCGTTCATCACCCCGTACGGGGCTTACTGCTATGTAACCATGCCATTCAGCCTGAAGAATGCAGGTGCTACCTATCAGCGTTGCATGCAGAAAAGCTTGCACTCATAGATCGGTCGGAATATGCACGCATACATGGATGGCGTTGTCATCAAGACTAAGAAGAACTAGACCCTGCTGGAGGACCTCGGCGAGACGTTCGCGAACCTTCACCGGTACCAGATGAAGCTGGACCCGGAGAAGTGCATGTTTGGCGTGCCAGCCGGACAGCTCCTCGGTTTCCTCGTGTCGAGCTGAAGGATCGAGGCCAATCCGGAGAAGATCGCAGCCATCAAGAGGATGCAGCCGCCCAAGAGATTGCTCGGTGTCCAAAAGTTCACCGGATGCTTGGCTTCCCTCAGCCGATTCGTCAGCTGGCTTGGGGATAAGGCACTACCACTGTACCAGCTGATGAAGAAGACGGACAAGTTCACCTGGACTGCGCAGGCGGATGCCGCATTCCACGACCTCAAGCGCATGCTGTCCACAGCGCCGGTTCTTGCCATGCCGGATGAGAAGGAACCGATGTTGCTCTATATAGCCGCCACCAACCGGTTCGTCAGCGTCGTCTTGTCGGTGGAGCGTCACGAGGAAGGCAAGGCCTAGCCGGTTCAGCGGCCCGTCTACTACCTCAGCGAAGTGCTCCCCCTCTCCAAGCAGAACTACCCCCACTACCAAAAGATGTGTTACGGCGTGTACCTAGCCTGCAAGAAGCTCAAGCACTACTTCCAGGAGCATCCGCTCACCGTGGTGTCCGCCGCGCCGTTGGGAGATATCTTCATCAACAAGGACGCCATGGGTCGGGTGCCCAAGTGGGCCATCAAACTGGCCGCCTACTACATCCGGTACGAGCCCCAGTTCACCATCAAGTCTCAGGCGATGGTGGACTTCTTCGTCGACTAGGCGGAGAACCAGTACATGCCGTCGATTCCTGATTCCGACTACTAGAAGCTGCACTTTGACGGCTCGAAGATGCGCGGGGGCTTGAGAGCCGGCATCGTGCTCACCTCGCCCAAGGGAGACCGGCTAGAGTACGTGTTGCAGATCTAGTTCACCGCGTCAAACAACGTCGCCGAGTACGAGGCCCTCACGCATGGGCTCTGGCTCGCGAAAGACATCGGCATCCGCCGGATCCTTTGCTTCGGCGATTCGGATCTGGTGGTGCAGCTAGTATCTGGCAAGTGGGACGCTCGGGATGCCAACATGGCCCTATACCGGTTCCACATCCAGCTGCTTGGTGCCGGATTCAAGGGATGTGATTCCATCATGTTCCCCGCGCCAACAATGAGGCGGCCGACGCGCTAGCACGAGTCGGATTCACCAGAGCGGCCATCCCGCCCGGAGTATCCTTGGAGCACCTTCACAAGCCCAGCATCACCCCCTCTCTGGAATCCGAGTCCATCATCTGGGTAGCAGACCCGGGGGTTGCCGGCTCGAAAGAGCTAGGCCCCGCTGTTGTGCCCTACGGCTCGAAAGACCCGGGGGCTGCCTCCTCCTCAGGCAAGCCGTCATCGAGCCAGGCAAAGGGTTCGGGGGCTGATGACTCGGGCATCCCACCCGGACGTCCCCCGGATGAGCTCCATATCATGCCGGATAGCGTCTTCACCATCCGAGAAGTGCCATCCTGGGCCCAGCCCTTCATGAACTACCTCCTCAACGACGAGCTCCCAGCTGACCAGGTGGAGGCAAGACAGATCCGGCACCGTGTGCACACATACAGCATCATCAACAAGGAGTTGTACAAGCGCAGTGCCGCAGGCGTCTTCTAGCGGTGCGTCGATGCAGATACCGGCTACCGGCTGCTGAAAGAAATCCACCAGGGGGAGTGCGGTCACCATGCCTCATCTCACTCCCTGGTGTCGAAGGCAATGCGCCATGGGTTCTACTGGCCGACCGCCTCGAAGGACACGGACCAGCTGGTTCGCACGTGCAATGGATGCCAGCGGTTCGGCCGGCTAAGGCGCATGCCGACGTCAGCGCTCAACACCATACCAATCACCTGGCCCTTCGCCGTCTAGGGACTGGACATGGTCGGCCCCTTCAAGCGAGCCCGAGCCGGCATGACCCACCTGCTAGTGGCGGTGGATAAGTTCACCAAATGGATCGAGGTGAAGCCGATCCGGAAGCTAGACGGTGCCACGGTTGTCACCTTCTTCCGCGACATCATCATCCGGTTTGGGTACCCCCATAGCATCATCACCGGCAACGGCACGAACTTTTCCAAGGGCGGCTTCGCCCGGTTCTGCCACAACAAGAGGATCCGACTGGACCTCGCGTTCGTCATACACCCGTAGTACAACGGGCGGGTGGAAAGATCCAACAGCCTGGTGTTAACTAGAATCAAACCCCAGCTGATCGAGTCGCTCGAGCGATCGTCCGGCTGCTGGATCGAGGAGCTCCCAACTGTGCTGCGGAGTCTTCGCACCACTCCGAACAGATAAACCGACTTCACTCCGTTCTTCCTCACCTAAGGCTCGGAGGCGGTCCTCACGGCGAACATCGAGTTCGACTCACCCCGCAAGCTCCTCTACACGGAGAAGGAGAACCAGGAGGCGATGGAGGATAGCGTGGACCTCCTCGAGGAGGCCCACGAGCTGGCCCTATCCAGGTCGGCCATCTACTAGCAAGGGCTGCGCCGATATCACTCCAACCGCATCTGACATGGTTATACCCTACGGGTACGTAACTTCAGCATACTCGGTCCAGCCCAAGGAAGGCCCACGGCAAATATACGCTGGCCCATGAAGATTTTCGGGTGGCCCAGGCCCATGACGCCTTCGAGTCCTTGGAGAACAAGACTAGAGTTTGAATACAACTTGTAACCTACTCAGACGGCACCCGAGACCTAGCCTCCCCATATATAAAGGCTAGGAGGGTCCAACGAGAGGGCAGCGACTAGATTACGACATACACACCTCCACGCCAGATCTAATCTGCGCACCCCTGTAACCTTCGGTTCCGCCGTAATCAAAGAGCGCATAAGCAGAGTAGGGTTTTCCCTCCGGGGGCCTGAACCTGGGTAAATCTCGTGTCCCCTGGTTGCTTGTCTGTTAACCGTGCCACGATCTCCAGCATCCCCATCTTCTCCAAAACCCAAGTCCATAACAATGGGCATTGATGAGATCAAACCTCGCCGATTGGCGCCGTCTGTGGGAACTGGGGCAGCTGATTGTGCGGTCGTGACGGTTCTGACCCGATCGATCTACAACTCCTCGGCGACGGAGAATCACCTCCTCTTCGGCGCTTTCGACTTCACCGCCCACCATGAAGGATTTCGAGCCCGTAGGCGACGGACTCGAAATTCTGTTCGAGCTTCGCCTGTGGGACAAACGGGCACCCTCCGCCTCCCTGAGCGGGTGCCCGTGCCGTCCATCAGGCCCGCTTCGTGGGCTCCGCACCCCGTGCTACGCACGTCACCATCAATAGATGAGTTCTACAGCGGCAGCAGCTGTAACTCCGATCTGTGCGATCCACCTTCGGATGAAGGGACCTATGGTTCCGGATCCGAAAGCTGCGGCAGCAGCCAACCAATTTGCAGGCGCTATCTGTGTGCCGCAATCATCCAAACCGACGAGGAAACGCCTAACCCGTCGCCCAACCCCAACCCGCAGGACAGAAATGGCGAAAACGGTGGAAACGGCGAAAACAGGGGCCACCTCATCCAACTTAGCAAAGAAGGATGGGCCGAAGCACGTCGCGCCGTTGCAGGCGAAATAGTCCTACCTCTGGACTCCCCACGTGATCTGCTGATGGCATACCACTACCTCCTCATCGAGGAGCACAAGAAACAAGTCAAGATGCAGGAGACGCTCGACAAACGCAAGAAAGCAGCCTCTGAGTCCAGTGCGCGACGAGCTGCGCTCTCCGCCATGGGACCCGGTTCTAGCACGAACGGAAACTAGGGAAACAAGCACCACTCTAGGGTGGAAAACATGGACCCGAAGGAGCGGCGTGACGTGACCCGAACCCTCCACACATCGTTCATGGATATGGACGCCGACGGCAACATCACTCTGAAGACGCCACAAGCTGCGATCATGGCAGCCACTGCGTATCTCGCGGCTCACCCACCTCCGGAAGGGGACCCGAAAAGGGCCATGCATAGGTCCGCACTCACCGGACTAGGACTAATCAGAGCTGCGGTCCACGAAGACGCTCCTACGGAGCCGAAAAAGAAAGCTCCGGCTAGGCGCGACCGGAGCCCCACTCCCTCATCCGAAGATGAAGAAGAGCACGACCTTCCTCGAAGGAAGAAGAGATCGCACCGCCATAAATGCGACTACGACGCCAGAGACAAGCTTACACAGCGCAAGATCGACAAAGCACGCGCCAAACGCGCATGCTCATCCGAATCTGAGATGGATGAAGACGAAGGAGAACTCCGCGGGGCTCGATGCTTCAGCAGATCCGTTCGGCGAACACAGATGCCACGCAACTTCAAGCTTCCTTCGGATACTCCGAAGTTCAACGGCACGCAAGATCCAAAGTCCTGGCTCAGCGACCATCTGTCATCCGCTGCTTCACGGAGGCAACAAAGAAACCGCCATGCAATGCCTTTAGCTGCATGACAGCGCGCGCTGGTCTGCTGCTCAAGAGCCTATCATCGATCCATCCGGTTGGGAGGAGCTATAGCTTCATCCGAAATTTCAAAGGCACCAGCAAAAGGCCGCCTCAATCAAAGAGTTGCGAGCTTGCACTCAGAACGGGTGAATCTATTCGCCACATACTACGCTGGTTCACGACCAAGAACTCCACAGACACATCTCCGAAGAGCGGCCATCGACGCTTCGTGGACGGCATCAAACGCCAGACTTCAAGGAGAAACTTGGACGCGTAAAGCCCAAGACACTCGACCAGCTCATGGAAATCGCCAACAGTTGGGCAGATGGCGAAGATTGCATCCAGCGGGCGCAATCAAATGAAGAGGACGACTACGGCCGAAGACGCGAACGCCGCAGCAAGAGGAGACCGCGCGTCTACGAGGACCGCGACGGACCCGATATGGTCGCAGCCGGCTACGCCGACCGCCGTAACGACATCAACCGCAACAGCGGAGGATACCGCAGCGGAAACTTCCGCGACAACGGACGACCAACGCAATCGTGGCAACACCGCGACCGCGATAACAGACCTTCAGCATTTTACAAACTTTCGGGTCCATGCACCATCCACTTCTACATCGACAAACAAGATGGCAAAAAGAAAGCTAGCCACATGCTCAAGGACTGCCGCGAGTTCCAGAAACTCAGCGAAAGCATGGTACACATGAGGCAACAAGGTCCCATCCCTGCGTTCGGAAACGCGCCTGCGCCAGGCGAAATAGCACACGGAGCTCCTCCACCGCCGCCTATTAGAGGCCCACATCAACCAGTCGCACCAGCGCAAAACAACGCCGGGGTCGCATACCCCCCACCAAAAGGAGCACTAAATATGATCCAGAAGGGACACCCAACCAACAGGGTACAGAAGAAGATCACCCGACAAATCAACATGGCCGTAACAACTCCGCCTGCAATCCCTGAGTACCTCAGCGGATCAGAGTCCTGCATCACATTCACTCGCGCGGATCACCCTATCCAGATCCCTCGCCCAGGTCATGCTGCCCTGGTGCTGGAGGCGCAGATCGGAGGTTTCGAGATGAGTCGCGTCTTCATGGACGGCGGCAGCGGCATCAACCTAATGTTCGCAAGCACTCTAGCAGCTATGCGGATCCCGCAATGCAGCCTGGAACAATCAGACACAACATTCCACGGCATTGTCCCAGGGAAGGGCATCTTCCCCTTGGGCAAAATAGGGCTCGACGTCATCTTCGGGACACCGGACAACTTTCGGCAGGAGCGCCTAGAATTGGTGGTGGATCGCCGTCGCAATACCACGCCATCTCGGGACGCGTAGCATTCGCAAGGTTCCTGGCCCCACACCACGCATACCTACTACTCAAGATGCCAGACCATGGGCGCCATCACATCCACGGAGCTTCACCCGATCGGACCAATGCGGAGATTTCAACAAAATCTCCCGGTCTTCGGCATGCAAGACGAGCTTGTCAAGCTCGCGAAGTAATGCATAATGGGCTACCCCTACCAAGCAGAATGCACCGACATGTCTTCGACTCCACCATCAACACCAAAAAGTGCGAGTAAATCCAACGGATGCCTCCAAGACGGCGCTGATCGCCAACGACCTCAAGATCATAGGAAAGCGCCGCTCGTCAATTCCTCCGTGAGCTGGAAATTCGCTGGTGTCCTGCGGACATGCCAGGAGTTCCCAGGGAATTCGCCGAGCACGCACTCAATGTCTTCCCAGACACCAAACCAGTCAAGCAGTCCATCCGAAGACTGTCAGAGCCACGAGCCGAAGCTATCGGCAAGGAGATCAACAGATTACTCGCAGCAGACTTCATCCGGGAAATCAAGGAAAGCGAGTGGCTGGCAAACACAGTGATGGTCCCGAAGAAGGACACGGACATCCTACGGATGTGCGTAGACTTCACGTCACTGAACAAACACTGCCCTAAGGACCATTTCCCTCTCCCTCGGATCGACCAGATCATTGATTCGACTGCAGGTTGTGAGAAACTCTCCTTTCTCGACGCCTACTCAGGCTATAACCAGATTCGACTCAAGGTCGAAGATCAAGAGAAAACAGCGTTCATCACACCGTTCGAAGTATACTGCTACAACACAATGCCTTTCGGGCTAAAGAACGCGGGTGCCACGTACCAGCGATGCATGCAGGCCTGCCTCAAGGACCAGATCGGTCGCAACGTCCAAGTCTATGTCGACGACATAGTCATCAAAACCAAGGAGGCAAGAACACTTATCGACGATCTCTGCGAGACGTTCGACAACCTCGATCGCTACAGGATCAAGCTCAATCCAAAATGCCTTCGGGCCCCTCGGTCAATCGCCGGATACTTCATCTCTCAATGAGGGATCGAAGCAAACCCGAAGAAAATCAAAGCTATCATGACAATGGAGAAGCCGAAAAACCTCAAGGGCGTTCAGCAGCTCGCAGGGCGAGTAGCGGCACTAAGCAGGTTCATCAGCCGCATGGGCGAGAAGGCCCTACCATTTTACCAGCTGCTGCGCAAGGCAGACAAGTTCGAGTGGACACCAGAAGCCAACGACGCATTCGAAAACCTCAAGCGGCTCCTCTCCACCTCGCCAGTTTTGGTCACGCCAAAAGAGCGCGAACCCCTGTTGCTGTACATAGCAGCCACACACCAGGTGGTCAGCACAGTACTCGTGGTCGAACGACCCGAAGAAGGCAAGACCCACGGGGTCCAACGCCCAATTTACTACCTCAGCGAGGTCCTCACTCCAACAAAACAGCGGTACCCGCACTACCAGAAGCTGGCCTACGGCGTGTTCATGACGGCTCGATGACTGAGCCACTACTTTCAGGAGCATCAGGTGATGGTCGTAAACGAGGCACCCCTAAACAGCATCCTGAATAACCCAGAGGCCACAGGACGCGTGGCCCTGTGGGGCATTGAACTATCACCCTTGGATATCATCTATGAGAAGCGACACGCAATCAAATCTCAAGTCCTTCCGGACTTTCTGGTGCACTGGATGGAGCTGCAGCTGCCTGACACCCCAGACATGTCGCAATCCTGGACAATGCATTTTGATGGCTCCAAACGCGAAGCCGGAGCAGGGGCAGGAGTCATACTGACCTCCCTGCAAGGTGACAAGATGAAATACGTCCTTCGGATGAAATTCAGAGCCTCCAACAACGAAGCCGAATACGAAGCCCTCATCCATGGCATGAAGATGGCAAAAATATGCGGCGCAACGCGCCTGGTCATCTACGGTGACTCCAACCTTGTCGTCCAGCAGACGATGAATGAGTGCAACGCACACGCCGAAAACATGATCGCATACCGCGCACTATACAACACACTCGAAGGAGAATTCGACGGCTGCGAACTTCGGCATGTTGGAAGAGAGAGCAACGAGGAGGCCGATAGACTCGCCAACATCGGCTCCACTTGTGCAAAGGTACCACCAGATGTGTTCCTCGAACAGATCTGCGTGCCATCCATCAAGCGGAAATTCCCCAAGGGATCACCCGAAGAAGCAGAACACTCGGGGGCTACGCTACCCGAAGGTCACGAAGGACCCGAAAAATTGGATACCGAAGTCGCCACAGTCAACCTAATGCAGGTCATGGCAGTCGAAGAAACTTGGACACGACCATACCTCCAGTTCCTGATAAACGGAGAATTGCCAGACAGCCCGACAGATGCCCGGCGCATATCTCGTCGGTCAAAAGCCTTCACCATCATCAACGGCGAGCTGTACAAACGCAGCATTACAGGCGTCCTACAACGGTGCGTCACCATCAACGATGGCAAGACCATACTCCAAGATATCCACGAGGGCATCTGCGCCACCACGCAGCAAACGCCCTTGTCGCCAAAGCTCTACGAGCAGGATTCTATTGGCCAACGGCCATGAGCGACACAAAGGACATCGTCCGAAGATGCAACGGGTGCCAACGGTTCGCCGACAAACCGCACGCACCTGGGTCCGAACTTCGACCCATACCCATAGCTTGGCCTTTTGCTCAATGGGGCCTTGACATGATCGGCAAACTGCCAAAATCCTCGAAGGAGGACACGTCTTCCTCTTGGTCGCAATGACAAATTCACCAAGTGGATTGAGGCCATGCGCCACCAACCGTAAGGGCAAAACCGTCAAGTTCTTCAATCCATTGTCTACCGATTTGGCGTACACATAGCATCATCACCGACAACGGATCGAACTTCATCTCGAAGAATTCGGACTTCGCGAAGGCCTCGGATCAATATCACGTATGCCTCGATGGCGCACCCGCACCCGCAAACAAACGGGCAAGTGGAAAAGGCCAACGGCCTAATTGGCACCGGCATCAAGAAGCGCCTCATGAGCTCACTCGAGCATAAAGCTGGAAACTGGACGAAAGAGCTACCGTCTGTCCTATGGAGCTTACGAACTACGCCAAACAGCTCCACCGGCTACACACCATTCTTCATGGTACACGGAGTCAAGCGTTGCCAAATTGGCACGCCATCAGGCTCCACGAGTCGTCGCTTATAGCGAAGCCGAATCCACGGCTGCACTCGAAGATGCCGTCGACACACTCGACGAAGCACGGGATATAGCAGCAGCTAGATCCGCGGTGTACCAGCAAAGTCTCCGCAACTATCACAGCCGCCGGCTGCGCCCCAGGTCCTTCGTCGAAGGAGACCTCGTCTTGCGACTCAAGCAAAAGCGACCGAACAAACTCGATTCGCCATGGGAAGGACCCTATGCCATCACCGAGGTCATCCCAGGTGGCGCCTATCGCCTCAAACACGTGGAGTCTAGAGTCGCATACTCCAACCCATGGAACGTCTCGCACCTGCGACGATTCTACCCATAACAATGGGCAGTGTACCCCCCTTTACTCTCAATAAGGCTTACAGCCAAGGCTACTCAGCCGAACCATGTACCTCCTTCATTACGATGCAAATATAAGCTAAGTATCTCGCCCCAACCTTCGGTTGATTATTTCTCTGCAACTTTATCACATGCTACATACGCACTCGGGGGCTCCCCCCACCTCACGATTTCATCGACTAAGGACAAAACGTGTATACCTGAGTAGCTGACCATGTCAGGCAAACAAAAAGGGCACGTACTAAATCAAAGCACTGCGTGCTCGGGGGCTCCCCCCACCTCACGATTTCATCGACTAAGGACAAAACATGTATACCCGAGTAGCTGACCACGTCAGGCAAACGAAAAGGGCACATACTAAATCAAAGCACTGCGTGCTCGCTAACAAGAAAACCTTTACAACAAAGGGCACATACACGCCCAGCCGCAATATACAAATCTTATATCTCTCTGTTTATTTTCAGGTCCTACCTATTCTGAAGAATAGCCTGAGCACGCTGCTCAAGCAAATCTACAATCTGTTCGGCATACTGCCTTACAGCCGCGTAATGCAGACGCATATTCCACTCACCACCATCTGGTCGAGGAGGTGGCCCAGTCGCCACAGTAGCCAAATCTACATCAGGACGGTGCACCCTCACAAGAGACAAGGCAGCCTTCACCCCTGCGACAAGCTACTGCCGCACCAGCTCCTTGACATTGCTGGCACTCTGAAACTTCGCCAGAAGACCTGCAAGGGTCGTTGGCACGCCATCCAACAGAAACATGACGGCAAAGACCGAGGGGCGGCGACGTACGCACTGGCGGAGCACCCGCGAAACCTGGTAGACACGATCCTGCACCATCGCCAGAACTATGGCGCGATCGCGATCCATCTAGAAGAAGCCACCGGCTTCCATGTCCTGTTGAGTCAAGCAATTGACTCGAACAGCAATGCGCTCCTTTTCTTCCCTCGGAGCAAGATTCGCACCTGCGAAAACAGCACAGAACAAGGGTAAGGCCAGCAGGCTCACCCGAAGAACCGAGCCACAGCTCGAAAGAAGGATCAACTTACATTGCAGCTGCTCGGACAGCCGACCCAGCTCCGCCATCAAGTACTCCTCTCTGGCTGCACTACGATCTGCTTTGGACTTCCAAACATCAGGACGACCGCGTAGCCCAAGCAAATCCCTCTCCAAGCTGCGCACGCGATCTCGAAGAAAAGCGAGCTGTGAGGAATCATCCAACGATGCTCGCAAGGGCCTTTCGGATGAAGTACCAACTGGGTCAACACCCGAAGGAACCTAAAGCAGAAGAAAAAGAAGGCACACAGACATTCAGCCAAAGATAAAGCCCAACTCGGAGGAATTCATTAAATAAGGCCACTACGTGGCACAAGGATGGGCTACAAAAGATATTTACAGCAAAAGTAACCTACATACTACCCTACATCTCCTATGCCTAAGGCGTAGGACACTGAGTCGCCTCAGAGCCAGACTGCCTAGCTTTGGCCTCGCCCTGCTGCCGCAGCGCGTACTCAGATAACAAGTCAATGAGCTTGGGACCATATCATCTGCAGCGAGCGGAGTAAGCAGCGAAGGCTACCTCTGATCCATCCGCAGCCGTCGGCATCCGAGAAGTGATCTGGGGCAAGTCCAGCTCTGCCCCAGCCGCCATGGCCATCGCCAGCCCGACGGACGCGCCGATGCCCTTCTGCTTGCGCTTGTACGCTGCAGGCGCTTCGGCTGACAGAGCCTCTGCCAGGGCACCCACATCTTCAAGGGTTGCGCCCTTCGGGAAGAGCTCCTGGTAGAAGCGACCAAGGACCTCCTTCGCCTTGGCAAGGGAGTTGACGACGGTGCTGCAGCGGTCTTCGACCGCTACAGTGGCATCATCCAGAGCACTCCCGTGCTCCAGAGCACCACGGTCGAACTCGATGCCTGCGGCATCTGAGACAAAAAGACGAATACATGAAGAAAGTTAACATAGAAGAAGACCCGCAGAAAAAGGAGCAAGTGCAAAAGAAAACACTCACCCGAAATAGCCTTGGCAGCAGCCATGAGCTTCTCCGCCGCCCCCCTCTCACGACCTGCGGCTTCTCGTGCAGACGCTTTCACTTCGGCCGCCATACCCAGCTCAATGCTCTTTCAGCGGCAGCTTCGCCTTCGCTCCGACACAAGGCTCTTCTTCAGAGCATCAACCTCACGGAGAGAGTCGTTATGCTCCTCTGCATTCACAACAAGCCAGTGTCGACAAACAGGACAAGGATAAACAAGAAAAGTACTACAATACTGATGAATACCTTGCAGCTGCCGCAGTTTCGCCTCCAGCGTCAGGTGCTCCTCCACCAGCCGCTTGGCCTCTCGGATACAAGGCTGCAGGAAAAGGCAATAGCAGTAAGAGCAGGACTTGGGGGCTATGCCCAAAACAAAGAAGCAAACACAACATCAGCACACGAAGACGCCCGGGGGATCCCCCCGTGACATGAAGCAGAAAAACTTACGTGCTCTGAAGGCGAACCCAAGCAGCTCGCTGAAATTCTGAGGCGCAACCACCAGCCTCTCTTGCACAAGAGGAACTGGTGCAGCACCACCCGAAGCCGCCGCCGTCTGAGGAGGAGACGACGCAATATTCGACTCCCCCATCATCTCGCGTGCTCCATCACTGGAGCCGTCGGAGGATTGCCTGCATACGAAATCAATCAAAAACAGGCGCAAAAATAGCAAGGGAACAAAGGACAACAGTCCAACAAGAACACTTACGAGCCCAACGCGCTCAGGTCGAAGATAGGAGAAGCCCTCCGGGCCCTCTTCTCCTCCTTCTTCTCCTCCTTCTTCTCTTCCTTCTTCCGCTTTGCTGGCGGGTGCGGAGCAACAGCTCGCACAGGAACGGCAGGAATAGGAGAAGACGAACCCCCCTGAACATCATCATGACGCTCAAGACCCAGAGGATTCCTGGGAGTCGGAGGAGTCGAGGCATCCGAAGACTCGCTCGAGCTCCATGATCGATTGCTCGAATGGTCCTCACTCGATTCGTCGGCATCCTCCGCCGGAGATCGCGCCGAAGGAGGCTCGGACACGGAATCCACCACTTCATTATCCGGGGCATTCGGATACCTTTCGGGCAATGGTGGTGCCATGCCTAGCACTTTGAAGCTCTACAAGATGAGAAGAAACTTTGTTAGCAAACAAAGGACACAAGTACACAACTGACAAAAACATAAGGGAAGCACTACGTGCGCAAATCTACACCTTCGGCACGGCCAACGTCGAAGAAAAAGGCGGAGTCAGCGACTTCCCCGGGATTTTTTCGTCGGCCTTGAACTTCAACAGCACGCGAAGATCCTTGTCAAGGTCCACCTCGGAGATCTTCTCATTCGAAACCCTCGTTGGATCACGGCGCCCAGAGTAAAGGAACATCGGATGCGCCCTCGCCTGGAGCGGCTGCACCCGACGCTCAAGAAACGTCCGGATGATGTCGACACCGTTCACCTCCTTCTCAGGAATCAATTGGAGCTCCTCCACCCGACGGTACAAGGCCTCTATCTCCGCCACCTCACCATCCAAGATTTGGTTTTTCCAAGATCTTTTCTTCACAATCAATTGGGAGGGGTCAAAAGGAACAAGACCAAACTCTTGCCCAGGCAGCACGGAGTCACGGATGTAAAACCATTTCCTCCGCCAGTACTGGACAGATTCGGACATGGAGAAGGAAAAGAATTGGATATCAGGACTAAGAGAGATGATGAAACCCCTAATAGGATACACACCATCCGAACCAGACTGCCTCCTCACGGAATACAGCTTCCGGAAGAGGCCAAAATGCGGCTCAATGCCAAGCCAACACTCGCAAAGCGTGATAAAACACGCAATGTGGAGAAGGGAGTTGGGAGACAGATGATGGAGTTGAACCCCATAGAAGAAGAGCAGTCCACGAAGGAAGTGATGGACTGGATACGCAAACCCACGCAAAACGAAGGCGACAAACATAACCCGATACCCAGATGGGGGACGGGGAATTACCTCATTGCCAGGGAGCCTCACGGCCGTTGTATCCTGCGGGATCAGGCTCCGCTCGCGCAGCTTGCGGAGATCGCTCTCCCGCGTCTCTGATCGCCGCCAGCCACCATCGGTGACACGAGCAGCGGCGGCGCCCTTCTTACCTCCGGCGGCGCTGGTCCCCACTGCAGACGCAGATTTCTTTGGCTTCCCCATGGCGCTACGGCGGTGGTGGCGTTGCCAACGACGAAGACAAAGGAAATGCGAAAGGAACTCTCAGCACGCAGCAAGAATCGCTCGAGCGCAAGGAAGCAATGGACAGATGAACTGCTGTGGTAAAAAACACACCACGATTTCACCACGGATTATAACAGCAAAGACGATGCACGCTGACCGTCCATCGAGAAGACCTAACGCCAACGGCAGATCTGTCCGTACACGTGTCAGCACCAAAACGAACCGTCGTTCCCACGACGTCCACTACGCGCGGAAATCGAGGAAACGCCGTAATCATCTCCACGCCGCGTGTGACCGGTCAATTCAAAGTCAGAAAGTGGGACCCACACTTCGTCAAGTCAAGTCATCTCTGGCGCAGCAGACGCTTGAGGTCATCGATCGTCAGCACTGACGTCATCAAAAGCTATACTAGCACCAACTTCGGCTACACAGCTAAGAGTACTCACTCGAATCTACGATTCGACTAAATACTCGGGGGCTACTCCTATCAAGAGCGCTGGCCGCGCACCCGAAAGACAAATGAAGACAACGCACTTCTCTGAGTCCTATGTCGAGTCTACGACTCCACTACGGACTCGGGGGCTACTCCCATAGGGAGGAAGGATTCAAGCATCCGAAAATTTTCGAGTCCTACGGACTCAACAGCTGAGCAATGCTTGCACTAAAGTCTTCACGAATTCACGACACTCTGGGCTACTCCCATAGGGCGCCGCCGCACCCTATGAAATCTTCGATCGCGATCTTCCGGATCCGCATGCAAAAACTTTCGCAACTCTGCCCCAATTAATGCTAAGTGAGTAACATCCTCCTTGGCCACCAAACACCTCCGGTGATAAACATTCGATGTGCGCTTCACGACGCAAAGATAAGACCCATGATATCATCGATGGCCCAGCAACGCACTGCAAGGCCTGCTAGTATGAATCTTACCAGCAGTACGATGAAAAATCCCGACGGACGCGTTGGGTACATCATTTAAAATCACTGGAATTCCACTCCTGTAAGTCCTCCGCGGCCTGAGTCGAATTACGCCAGCATATGTTCCGGGTTCGAGTCGAGGGACTCGCACCTGAAGAAGATCGTGTTGTTTTGTCCTACGATGATTAACTGACCCTGATCTGTCGGGTGAGTCAGGCACACGCATCAACAATCCCTACACATTCTCTTGAAAGACAGAGCTGCACCCGAAAGACTGAAGAGTCCTCAGCCGAATCTACGATTCAACTGATCACTCGGGGGCTACTGACATGGTTATACCCTACGGGTACGTAACTTCAGCATACTCGGTCCAGCCCAAGGAAGGCCCACGGCAAATATACGCTGGCCCATGAAGATTTTCGGGTGGCCCAGGCCCATGACGCCTTCGAGTCCTTGGAGAACAAGACTAGAGTTTGAATACAACTTGTAACCTACTCGTATCGGCACCCGAGACCTAGCCTCCCCATATATAAAGGCTAGGAGGGTCCAACGAGAGGGCAGCGACTAGATTACGACATACACACCTCCACGCCAGATCTAATCTGTGCACCCCTGTAACCTTCGGTTCCACCGTAATCAAAGAGCAGACAAGCAGGAGTAGGGTTTTCCCTCCGGGGGCCTGAACCTGGGTAAATCTCGTGTCCCCTGGTTGCTTGTCTGTTAACCGTGCCACGATCTCAACCATCCCCATCTTCTCCGAAACCCAAGTCCATAACAATGGGCATTGATGAGATCAAACCTCGTCAGCATCTAGCCCATCATGTTCCGGGAAGGCGACCTAGTGCTCCGGCTGATACAAGACACGAAGGGCATGCACAAGTTGTCCCCTCTATGGGAGAGCCCCTTCATCATCAGCAAGGCGCTGCACAACAACTCCTACTACCTCATTGACGCGCAGCAGCTGCGCAAGAACAAGATGGACAAGTCGAACGAGGAGACGGAGCAGCTGTGGAATGCAGACCTGCTCCGACCATTTTACACTTAGTCGCAAATCAGTGTATGTACCCGGAACCCTGAATGAATGAAATATGTGGAACCCCGGCTGATGCTCGAGGACTCCTTGCCAGAAATTTTGTTGTTGTTCCTTTCCGATTAAAACCCTGCAGCGTTTTTTCCGGCTTCCGTTGACCCCCAACCGCGAGGGCTCACCAGTTGGCCCGCTCTGCTAATCTGTAAAATGATTGAGTAGTGTGCGATGATGCTAGAGGCTCACTCTTCATCTTAGCTACAGACCGCAATCCGGCTGTCTGGCTAGCAAGAGCAAAAGCCCGAGGGCATCCCACACAATAAATGGTGAAAGATGCAATAGATCGGACAGTCGGGCCATGTGTCTAGTTGGTATTTTCCGGCTACTAAGCCTCTAGTACCGTGCATAAATGTATTGTCAGCTCCCTTCGGTTCCGGCTCCAGACCGCAACCCGGCTGTCCGGCAAGGTGTAGCGTAAACAGCATTGCGCATGAGAAAGTGACTAAGTATTTAGAAAAGCACGAGCTAGTTTTCAAAAAGGAGAAATTATAGTCGGGTAGTAGAAAGACGTACAACATAACAATGTATTGATAAGAAATCATTTCCGTGTATTTATTTTTGCACAAACCACACCGAGTCAGAAAGCAAAGGCAGAGAAGATTCGAAGTACCTACTTGCGGTAGCCACTCCGAATCTCAGGGGGCTACACCCAGTGGGTGTGCTAGCGCGCCCCCACTGGAAGCATGTGGCACCCGGCTGAAGGGCGCACCAGCCGGACGGAGAAAGACTAGGCCAGGTAGAAAGCAAGGAGGCAGACGCACCCCCAAGTCGGGAACGTCAGGAAGATCTAGCCAGTCAAGAGAAGAGGAAAGAAAGAAGAGAAAGTTGGAAAGATGGAAACAGGAAAGAAAGAGAGAAAGATGGAAAGAGGAAAGAAAGAGAAAAGAAATAAAGAGATAAGATAAGGAAAGTAATTGAGAAAAAGTCCCAAGGAGCGGCCGGATATGTATAGCCGAACTGCAGTGCAGTTTCCCCAATCCGGCTAAGCAAGTCGCACTTGGAAAGACAAGGTGAAAGGCAAGAGTTTTTTGAAGATTCGAAACACCTGGCTACTCCAGCTATTCCGAATCTCGGGGGGCTACACCTAGTGGGTGCGCTGGCGCGCCCCCACTCGAAGAATGTAGTACCCGGCTAGCAGATGTGCTAGTCGTCCAGAGAAAGTCGGCAGGTCGTCACCAGGTCAGAAGCATAGCGGCAGAAGGAAAACGCAAGTGAAAAGGCTCGCGAAAACGCATGTCAAAAAGCAAGATAACGTCGGCTGGAGTGGACCAGCCGGATAAGCTAGTTAGACAAAGCATAAACATAATTGGGTGCACGAAGGCAAGCCCAACCAGACGATTAATTAAATGGCGGGGGATGAAGCCCACGCAGATCTAGAGTGCTCAAACACAAGTACCAAAAGCAGAAAATATCTACAATTACACCTGGCATCCCGGGGTCTTCTTCTTCATGCTGCCAGGCCCTTGCCGTGGGGAGGAGCCGAGCCGGTCCCGCCCGGCTGGGAGGACGCCTCCGCAGCACCCTCTAACCCCGCGCTTGCCTAGCTATCCGTCAACACCTCGTCGATGTCGGTGTAGCCAGCAATGGTGATGGCGGCAGAACGGAGCCTCTGGTTGGCATGGCGCACGACGGGAAGATCCGCACCAGCTCGGAAGTCGTCCACCAGCTTGTCGAGTCGGGTGTCCTTGTACCAGGAGAGCATCAATGCCAGGGCCATCTCGAAGCCGGAGCGTGCGGCAAGGTTGCGGAGCTGGTCGATGGCGCGCGGCACGTCGCCCAGCTTGATAGCCAGGGCTCCCATGGTCTCCGGCAGGAGCTTCCCCGGGAAGACAAGGTCGTGGATGCCGGCTCCAGCCTTGCACAAGTTGGCGGCGTCTTCCCTAAGCCGTGCCACCAGATCCCGGACGCTAGCCTTCTCGCCCGGCGCGGCCTGCTACACCCGGTCGTAGGCAAGGGCATCTACTTGTGGGTAGAAGTCTTGTGATCAAATGGGGCAAGTCAAAAGGCATCCGACAGTACCAGTCGGACGAACAAAGAGAAAAGACAGTCGGACTTACCCTTGGCAATATGGCCGATGTTCATCAGCTCGTCGTCGAGGAAGGCGTTGTGCTCCTTCAGCCAGGTGATGTGAGACCCTAGCGCATGGCTCAATAAGATTGATAGGAAACCCATACCAACAAGTTGCAACTTCTTTTCCGGAATCTGATTCGAAAAGAACTCTGAGGTTAAGTGTGCTTGGCCTAGAGAAATTCTAGGATGGGTGACCGATAGGGAAGTGGGTACCGGGTGCGCATGAGTGAGGACAAAGTGCGTAGAAAAGACTAGTGTTGGTTTGTGGGGTTAGTCTAGAGATCCTATTAAGCTGCCAGAAGTGACAGCCGTCGGTCCGGAGTGACCGGGGGTGTTACAAGCGGTATCAGAGCCGACCCTCGCGGTTACATGGGCGTGTGCGGGTCAGTGGCGGACATGTGTAGCATGGCGCGTGTGGCCCGGAGTGGACACGGCATGGCAATGTGCCGGCACTGGACGCACAGACGTGTGCCAAGAGGGGACGTTCCTGGCTTGTGGTTGATCGACGAGGACGTCGATCTTCTAAGGGTGGGTGTATGTGAGACCCTGGCGCATGGCTCAATAGGATTGATAGGAAACCCATACCAACAAGTTGCAACTTCTTTTCCGGAATCTCATTCAAAAAGAACTCTGAGGTTAAGCGTGCTTGGCCTAGAGAAATTCTAGGATGGGTGACCGACTGGGAAGTGGGTACCGGGTGCGCATGAGTGAGGACAAAGTGCATAGAAAAGACTAGTGTTGGTCTGTGGGGTTAGTCTAGAGATCATATTGAGTTGAGAGAAGTGACAGCCGATGGCCTGGGTGTGTCTGGTGACCTCGATCCAGAGATCCAACGCAGTGGCTTACTGGCGAGGGCCTCGTCGCGCTCCTTCAGGGTGGCCTCCGGCTGGTTCACTCGGGAGTGCCATTCCTTGTTCTGTAGCGGGAGGGCGGAGTTGTCCTGGCTAAGGCGCATGTTAGAGCGCGTCAGTCGGTCAATCTCACGCTGGGCACAGATAAGAATGGTTGTGGCAAGGCAAGAAGAAAAAGCAGGTGAGAATGTAGACGGAAACACGCAAAAAAAAGGAGTGAGGGAAGCAAGACAAGACTTACTCCGCGCGACGACCTCACAGCAAGACAAGACTTACTCCGCGCGACGACCTCATTGGCGCTAGCCAGTGTCGCTTGGAGCTACCGGCACTCCTTGAGCCCAGCCTTGAGGTTGCCCTCGAGAGCTTGCAGGTCCGGTCCCGCCTCCACCGGGAGTGTCGCCAGGGGTCTGGCTAGGGTAGCCGGGGCATCGCGGGCGGCCGCCAGGAACTGCGTCGGCGCCTCCTCGTCGGAGTCGACGTCCTCCACCACCACCGTTTCCTTGCCGGCGCGCGGACCGCCCGCACCGGCTGATGAGCCCCACCCGGGCTGGAAGTCGCGTTCGGCCGGCTCACCGCGCGTTCGGGCGCAGCGGGAATCGGCTAGACCATGACCGTCGGTACTGGCGTGCGGTGACCCGGCATACCACTGCATGTGTAGTACACTATAGTCGTTGATATGACATCCACAGAACACCGTTCCATAAATATCACATCCCTCAGAGTGGTACAACAGAAACATTGCAGTTCCATATTAAAAACATACACACGTTATTATTACAATACCAGAAGTTCAAGACTTCCAAAAGATTCAACTTACAAACCAAAATATAAGTCTTTCAGCGGAATTTTCAAAGTGAAAACGTAAACTCCAAATTGAGATCAACAACATATTGCTATAGATTGTTTATGTTGCTCGGCTCAAGTGGCTCCTAGAACTATAGTAAATATTCAGACTCTTGCTACTCTCCTCTATAGACGATATCGTAGTCCTCCCCTTCTATGGCTCCATACAAATTGGGCTCTTCATAGAAGACCTCCTCTTGGCTCTCAGTTGCATACATTGGAGTCTCTTCGGGATCCTCGGAGTCTAAGCAAGGATTCAAAGGAAAGGGTGAGTAACAGCGTTACCAGCAAATTAACTACATGCAAGGTGGGAAGTTTGATGCTCTATCTACCACCTCGGACTATAAGTCCTTGGCACTATGCAGTTTTTGTGAATCTTTCTTCAAAGATTGATTTTATTATGAAAATCTATGACCATCATCCTTCACAGGTTGACCAGAACTTTCATGGAGTTCCTTTCCTGCCGCGTTCGTTGCTCCTTCCCGGAACAGGGAGTAACAAGTTACAGTTCTTACACTCTACAGAGGTGCGTTACTTTACCCATGAGAGATCAACTTCCTTGTTGCACAACCGGGCGTACTTTCCCGTCCACAATTCCATGATGTGGGGCCCAGTAGTTGGTCCAAGCCAATCACTGCCCTCTCCGTGACCTCATATGTCTACACGATCCTTCGGGGCCGGCTCACCTCCGTTAAGCCCCCTTTCAGGCAGGCTAAAACCCTGATGAGTTCCCAAAGATTCTATGAACTGGTGATGCCTGGACCAGTACCATTTGAATGGACTATATCCCTAAACACCATTCATAGATAATCTAGACACCAAAAGTGTGGGGCGTAAGGGTGCCCACCCCTATGTTGGATCCGCACAAGGAATCACAACGTCATGTTAAGGTCGTCTTGCCTCCATAGGAGAGGAAAAGGATACAGCTGAGTTCTCCGTCCCATTCCAAATCTCATGGTTAACGCGTTATATACGACGCTAGAATCACTGATGTCATGGGTTATTAATCCCTAATTGTTTATCATTATTGCAAATAGAAACCTAATTTCTATTGTTCCATCATATCATCACTTAGGATGATACCTTAGATTTATTTATTTTGAGAAAATAATATTTTCTTTCTCTGGAATATAGATGATAACACACAATTTGCAAATACTTTGATAAAGACTCTTCAAAGGACATGAGCAAGTGATGAACTTGCCTTCTGATTGCAAGGTAGTGAAGTCGGATGCTTGCACTAGACCTTGAGCTTCTATGTCTACAAAACATCATTATTGCCCGGTAAGGACAATATTTAAAGAAGCAAAATGATTATGCAAAGTAATGCAATGCATTATTTATTTTTGTATATTATCCCCCGTTATTTAAATTACAAAAATTCATTTTAGTAATTAAGAATTTATGAATATTAATTTATTAATATTTTATTTCATTTTATTTGGATTTTATTTATTTATTTATTAATTCCTTTAAGGATTATTATTTAAATACAACAAATGACATTAAATATTTATTTAGTATTTTTATAAAATACTACAATATTAATATATAATGAAAGTGATTTTTATTTATTTTTATCATCTTTCATTAATTTTATAAAATTTCATAAGGGATATATAGATTACAAAATTCTTAATAAAAATTATATGCCTAAAATTGTATTTCTTAATTTATTTAGATAGATTGAATTATTGTGAATCCAAAAATATTTTATTTATAATTTTTGGATTTTTATTTGATTTTCTAGAATTTATTAAATTTAGGGGCATTTTGGTCTTTTCTTAATTATTAAAAATTTTCCTTGGGTGATTGGGCTGGCCTAGTTGGACGACCAAAAGGGCTCCCCGAAGGGGTCATGGCCCTCTTAGCCCACTCCCTCTGTCTCTCTCGTTCTCATCTCCCCTCTCGTTCTCATCTCCCCTCTACCTCGACCCCGTGGGGTGCTGGCACCACCACTGGCGATGACCGCCATCGTGGCCCTTCTTGGCCACTGCCATGGTGCAGGGCAAGGTTGGTGACTATGCTTGTTCACCTCCTTCACTTCGATTTTATTTCGGATCCCTCTTGTGGCCGGGTTCGCCCCGTTCCCGAACCCTAGGGTTTGGGGTTAGGTGCGGCCACCGCCGCTATGGACCCTCCTGTGGAGGTGTGCGGTGTTCATGTGCTGCTGTGGCTGCTGTCGTGGCTGGTGTGGGTTGTAGTGCCCCCTGGGTGCTCCCCGTGCCGCCGCGGGCACGTCGGCCATTCTACTTCCTCTTCAATTCATCAGCGAGCACCCCGGGTGAGTTGTGCCTCTGTGGATCCTAGTTCATCTTATCACCATGAATCCCTCTGTGTGTATCTAGTGGCCAGTATTAGTTTGTGATTGTATTACTACTAGGGTCCATCTCTAGTGCTTGTAAGATGCTCCGATGGTCTGGTTAGGATGTTTAGTGGGGATTTGGGTGCTCTGCACCTTAGTGCTTGTGATCACCCCCTTGATTGTGTGGTGATGTTGCTGGTTTGAGGCTAATGCTGGATTAAATGCTAGGGTTGCATAGTATTGCCTCTGGTTTGTACTGTGGTGACTTGATGTGTTTATCTGTTGTCAGTATCTTGATACTAACAGTGATCCAGTCAGTGATGATTCATTGCCCTAGTTATTGTTGGCTTGCCATATTGTGCTTGGTCTGAATTTTATTCAATAGAATCAAATGATTCTTTGAACATGAATAGATAAATAGGGTATGATCCCTTTATCTGGTCTCAGGGAAATGATGTGATAGATGATTTGTGTAGATTGGACTATTTGATTGTCTTAGTGATAAGATCAGTGCTTATGAAACCCTCTTAGAGTGGTATATAAGTAGATCTTGTTGTTGACTATACTTATGGTCATTTCTAGGATTTGATGGATGTTCATAGATAAGTTGGGAAGCTTATTGCTTGATCAAGGCAATGATGCTGGTCTGAGGCTCTAGGAACTAAGTTCCTATGTTGCTATCATTTTCAAAATTGATTAAGGCATCAGCTGCTTACTAGATCTTGGATCCTGGTTGGTTAAGTGTATGGTTTTGTTTGTGGCTTATAAAATCTGAGGTGCTACTCCTTCTTGCAGATGTGCCCAGATTTTGTAAGAACAAATGATAAAATATAGAAATTTCCTTTGGTATCACCAATTCTGTGAGGCTGTTCTGAGAATTTGGTGTTTTTAATAGAGTTTGGTTCTGATCTTTATTTTTAAAACCTCTAGGATAGATTCACCCCACTTGGGTGATTATTGAGAGGTTTTATTATGCATCAGCACATATATTCTGCTTGGATAAGATATACAGATCATGTGGTTATTTATGATACTCACCAGAAAATTTATGATTTTGATGGCTGGATGTGCTGGTGTGTTGCTGGTCTGATTCAGTCCTTCACCTCCTGATGTTGTTCTTGTTTTCCTGTGATGCTTGTGCTTGGCCTTGATCAACTCTGCTCCTCCTAGCTCAAGTGATCTTGGCCTTGCTGTCAACTTGATCCTCGCCCTCCTTATGTCACCATCAGGTGATTTTTGGCTTGATCTGGTGTGAGACTGTGTTGGCTGGTTTATTTGGCTCTGGCTACTAGCTGTTCTTGTGTGTTGTGAGCAGTGGAGAGATGCACTAGTGCTTACCCACGGTTGTGCTTGGTCCTTTTTACTTGCTTGGACTGCTGGGGCTATGTCGACAGCACACCCATGCAGTTAGATGACTGAGCTGCTCGTATGCCTGCTGCATAGGTGTGGATAAGCTCAGTGGATGATCTACCTTTTTACCTGATTACATTTATCTGCCTGGTGGAACTTTGCCCCTCTTTCTGACTGAAATCATTTGACTTGTGGCTTATGGATTATGAAAGGTTTGATTCTTTCATATTGGTGAAACTTGCCCCTAAATATTTACTCAATGATGTAAAGTGGAATAGTGCATCCCACTGTCACTACTGAGAGTAAAATTAATACCTTAACCTTCATTTTATTTCCTTTTTTGTTTATTCTTTGTTTTGCAGGTACAAGACTTGAAGATTCAAGATTTAGATTAGGTTTTCTTTTTCTTTATAGAATAGTCCCCTTGTAATATTTATTTTATTCTTTTGTAAATAAAATGTACTAGATAAATAAAGATGTAATTCTACTCTTGTAAAGATTCTTTATTAGGTTTGTAATTTTCATTTTGTAACTTATTGATGAATAAATGAAATGGATATTCATTTATTTAATTGTCAATCTCATATAAAGTTTCTGGTTACTTATGTATTGTTTCTTTATTATCTTCATAAGTTATATTTTGTAACTTATTCATTGAATAACTATATGAAATAAATATTCATTTACTTAATTGTGTTATATTATTTAAAGTTTGAGTTACTAAATATCATTTCTTGATTAAGTAATATTCTCACACATAATCTTAATCTTTTAAAAATATAAATCCAAATCTCAAGTTTAAATTCAAATTCCTTTTCTCAAAATACACTAATCCATAAAGATCATGTCAAAGTTTATAACGATCATTCTCTAGGACTAATCAAAACTTGAAGAGTGAAAGAAACTTTTATCACCTTAGGTTTTTATTTGGCAAAAAAATTAGCCACATTTTTTTACAGATGAATGCATGCAATTGCACAGATTCCTAAATCTACCCTTCGTTGGTTCCTAAATCCTAGGATATTATAGACTTCCCCCGTTAAATTAAACTTCGTCCCGAAGTTTGGTGAAGTGTACCTGAATAGTTCTGGATAGGCTTTTCTTAAATCATGCTCTTTCTCCCAGGTGGATTCCCTTTCGGGGTGATGTTCCCACTGTACCTTGCAATACTTGATTGCCCTGTTCCTCAACCTTTTCCAGTTTTCTTCCAAAATTTTACAGGGTTTTTCAACATAGGTCAAGTCTGCTTGTAATTCTATCTCTTGATGTGTGATTGCATCATCAGGAACTTTAAGACATTTCCGGAGTTGTGACACATGGAAAACATTATGAACTTGAGCCAATCTTGTGGGTAACTCTAAAGCATAAGCTATAGTCCTGTTCTGACTCAGTATTTTGAATGGCCCTATATATCTTGGACTCAATTTTCCTTTAACTCCGAACCTTCTAACTCGTTTCATTGGACTTACTTTCAGATATACCATGTCTCCCACTTCAGGATGCCATGATCTTCAACTTTGATCAGCATAACTTTTCTGCCTACTTTGAGCGATTTTCAATTTGTCTTTGATTTTATCAATGATATCTTGTTTTTTCTTGATATAGTCTGGTGCAAACTCTTTGCTACTTCCAGGCTCATACCAAAATATTGGTGATCTACATTTCCTTCCATACAGAACCTGATATGGAGCTGCCTTTAGACTACTCCGATAGCTATTATTGTAGGAAAATTCCGCTAATGGTAGATGATATTCTCATGAACCTCCAAAATCTAATGCACAAGCCCTTAACATGTCCTCCAGTATCTGATTGGGTCTTTCCGTTTGACCCCCTGTCTTTGGATGATAAGTTGTGCTAAAATCTAACTTTGAACCAAGTGCTTCATGTAATTGCTTCCAAAATGTTGAAGCAAACACTGATCCCCTATCAGTTACGATCTTTTTGGGGACTCCGTGCTTACTTACTATTTCTTTGATGTAAACTTCTACTAACTTCTCGGCATTATCCTTCTGATTTATCGGAATAAAATGTGCACTTTTAGTGTGTCTATCCATAATCACCCATATCATATCCTTTCGTTTAGGTGTCATGGGCAATCCTGTGATGAAATCCATACCTATTTCCTCCCACTTCCATTCAGGAATTTCCAAAGGTTGCAATGGTCCTGCTGGACTTTGATGTTCAGCCTTCACCCTTTGGCAAGTATGGCATTCTGATACATATTTTGCAATATCTCTTTTCATGTTATTCCACCAGAATAATTCTTTCAGATCCATGTACATCTTAGTACTACCTTGATGTATAGAATATGGTGGTTCATGTGCTTCTCTGAGTATGACATCACGAATCTCCGTCACATCTGGAACACAAAGACGATCTTGGAACCATAAAGACTCATAATCTCCTAGGCGAAAAACTGATGTTTGCCCTTGAGATATCCTCCTAATTTCTTCACTAATGAAAGGATCTTCTGCTTGATGTCTAAAAATTTTGTGCTTAAGATCACTGTCCTGCTCTGCAACTACCTGCATAGTAGCTAATCCTCCAAGAATCTTTGTTCTAATGAATTGAAACTCTAATCTTTCCAAGTCCATCTGTAACTCTTTTGGTAGCTCCCGATTGCTAGGTTGAATATCTGCACTTTTACGACTTAAGGCATCTGGTCCAACATTTGCTTTTCCTGGAGTATAGTTGATTGTTAAATCATAATATTTAATTATTTTCAACCAACGCTTATGTCTCATATTCAATTCCTTTTGGGTGAAGAAATATTAAGACTTTTATGGTCAGTGTATAACTCACATCTGGATCCATAAAGAAAATGCCTCCATCCTTTCAGCGCAAAGACTACTGCTGCTAACTCTAAATCATGAGTTGGATAGTTGACTTCATGTGGTTTCCATTGTCTTGAACCATAAGCAATCACTTTCCGATCCTGCATTAACACACAACCTAAACCTTCTTTAGATGCATCACAGTATACTGGAAAGTCTTTCCCTGTTTCTGGACCTGCTAAAATTGGAGCGGTAGTTAACCTGGTCTTCAATTCCTGGAAACTTGCTTCACACTTCTCATCCCAATTGAATGGTGTATTCTTTCTTAACAATTTGGTCATTGGTCCAGCTATTTTGGAGAAACCTTCAATGAATCTCCGATAATAACCAGCCATACCTAAGAAACCTCAAATTTGTTTCACATTGGTTGGTGCATTCCATTCTAGTACTGATTGAACTTTGGATGGATTTACAGCAATTCCATCTTTACTGATCACATGACCAAGGAATTCTACCTCATCTAACCAGAATTTACACTTACTGAACTTAGCATAAAGTTTATGTTCCCTTAGGGTCTGCAATTCTATTCTCAAATGATCTGCAGGCTCTTATTTATCCTTGAAATAGATCAGAATATCATCAATGAAGACTATGACGAACTTATCCAAATATGGCATCAAGATTTTGTTCATCAGATTCATGAATATTGCTGGTGCATTGGTCAAACCAAATGGTACTACCAGATACTCATGGTGTCCATATCTTGAGACGAATGCTGTCTTTGGCACATCCTCTAGTTTGATTTTTATCTGATGGTATCCAGATCTTAGATGAATCTTAGAAAATACTCTGGCTCCCTTCACTTGATCAAACAGATCTTGAATTCTTGGTAAAGGATACTTATTCTTTATGGTAACATTGTTCAGATTTCTGTAGTCCCCACACATCCTTCTTCCACCATCTCTTTTATCCACAAATATCACCGGTGTTCCCCACGGGGACATACTTTCCTGAATAAATCCTTTCCTGGCTAACTCATTAATTTGATCCTTGAGTTCTTTTAATTCTTTTGGTCCCATCTAGTATGGTGCTAGAGCTATTGGTGCTGTACTTGGAATTAGATCAATAGTGAACTCTATTTCCCGATCTAGTGGCATTCCAGGTAGCTCTGCTGGAAAAACATCTTGAAACTCATTTACTACAAGAATATCTTCCAACTTGACCTCTTTCATTGAGTTCAACTGAAGATCCACCATGATATGACTGTGCATATCTGCTTGATACACTATTCTTGCTCCACTTGGATATTTTTATTGAGACAGTCTTCTCCTCACAATTTATCTGAGCCCCATGTTCAGTCATCCAGTCCATCCCTAGCACTACTTCAATTCCCTTCAAAGGAATTACATAAAGGTCCGCAAAGTATGTACAACCACAGATCGAAATAACCTAATCTTGTTTAATGTGGTGTACAATCACATTTCCCCTGCCGTAACTACGGTCATAGGGTTTTTTAACGTTGCCCTTCTAATCCTGAATTTATCACAGAATTCTTCAGAAATGAATGAAGTAGTTGCACCAGTATCAAATAGAACTTTGTCGGAATTGGTAAGGATATTGAGCGTACCTATCACTGTGTACTCCGAGTTATCCACCTCCTCTAGGGTTGCACAATTCATCTTCCCGGTAGGTCTATTCCTCTTGCCATTGTTGTTCTTGACATTATTCCCTCCTTTATTTGGCTGCCCATAGCCTCCACTAGCTTGCCTTCCATCTCTAATCGGCCACCCTCCTTGTGGTTTGCTTGGACAATTTGGCTTTATGTGACCTCTCTGACCACAAGCATGGCACACAATTACTGGTTTCGGGCAATCCCTACTCATATGCCCAGGGAGTTTGCAATTGTGGCATATAATATTCTTTACGTTTGGATTTGCACTCTGATTGGAATTGTTGTTGTTGTTGTCTGGTCTATTCTTTGGTTTGAATTCTAGATTGGGATTGGGTTTACTTGCATGTATCCTCTTGGTTTCCTTCTTAGCTCTCTTCCTTCTATCCTCTTGGACATTCTTGTAGTCATCTTCGAAAGTGATAGCTGCATCCAGCAACTGCTGATAAGTTTGCTTATTAGCCAACCTTAACTGCATCCTCGCAAATGGATTTAACCCACGCAGGAAATGCTTCTTCCTCTTTTCCTCCATATTAACTCTTCCTCAGCATAACGAGATAGTTGACTAAACTCCCAAATATACTTCATAACACTAGTATATCCCTGCTGCAGCTCCTCAAATTATCTCCGCTTCAACTCCATAACACTCTCCGGAACATGATATTCATGGAATCTCTGTTTCAACTCTTCCGAAGTGTACTCCCTTCCTGGCTGTTGCATGGCTAACTGATTTTCCCACCATGATGCTGCAGGTCCTGTCAGAAGATGAGTTGCATACCTCAATTTCTCCTCATCATTACAACCTACAGTCTTCAGCTTTCTTTCTGTATCTGCTAGCCAATCTTCTACATCCATTGGTTCAGGGGCTGATGCAAAAGGTAACGACCTTGCATTCTGGAAGTCAGAAATACTCACTCCTCCACCTTCAGGTGCTCTCTAATTCCCAGCTCGTCCCAACAACTCTTCCATGATCTTGTTCTGGGTCTCTTGCATCATTTGCATACACTGCATAAAGTTCTGCTCCATTAATGGCCTCATTGGTGGTGGTGGTGGTAACGTTCCCTGATATCCTACATCTGCATCGGCCTTCTCCTTGGCCTCATGTTCCATCCGCTGTTGTTCAGATTCAGTCTCTACACCCATGTCCATGACCCCCTAGTCCTGCAACATAAAGAGAATACTCATAATTACATCATGCACATGTGTTCTGAGGTCGACTTTACGCACAGAACTAGTCACACAAATAAAATCCAAATATGCATTTCACATATTATACATTACCACATCTTAATAATACAAAGTCATCACAACATATACCATATAGGTATGATCACAACACTACCTTATTTATCTAACTACCTTATTTTCTCGGATTACAATACGCAGTACCCGATACTTCTAAATAGCCGCCTGCTTCTAGTAATAACTACGCTCATCATGAAGGGAATATGCCAGGCAATAATAAAGTGTTTATTATGTGTATTCCAAGTATATGATAGATGTTTATTTTGCATGATATAATTGTACTAATACGGAAACATTAATACATGTGTGTTTAATAAACAAACAGAAAGTTCCTAGTTATGCCTCTCTCATAAACTAGCTCGTTGATTAACAAGATGATCAAGGTTTCCTGATCATGGACATTGGATGTTGTTAATAACGGGATCACAAAATTAGTGTAATGGTGTGATGAACATTCATCCGAAGTATAGCATTACGATCAAAGTCATTGAGTTTATATTGCTATAACAACTTACGAAGTAATACTAATCCTTAGACCATGAGATCATGTCAATCACTAACACCAGAAGAGTTTCTTGATAACATCAAACGTCACACCGTAACAGGGTGATTATAAAGATGGATTCAGAACTAATAAAGTTTTATGTTGAGGCTCATGGATCGAGAGTGGAATTTGTTCATCCTGATGACGGATAGATATACTCTGGGCCCTCTCGGTGATATCACATTGATTAGCTTGCAAGCAAGTGATTTGATCACTAGAATGTTATATCACGGGAACGAGAAAAGAGTGCATGTCAGTAACAAGATCAAACTAGGTATGGAGATACCGATGATCTAATCTCGGACATGTAATATATCGTGAAACAAAGGGATTAAGATACTAGCATAAAAGGTTCCGCCGATCACAAGAAAGTCATCGTTGAATGTGTGGGAGTCGGTATGGGTCTTCAGATCCCGCTTCTGATTATGGATCCAAGAGGGGTCTCGATCATGTCCGCATTATTCACGAACCGTAGGGTGACACACTTAAGAGACACCGACATCCAATTGGAGCAAAAGTTTCATGCCGAAAGAATGAACAAGCGCAGGAATTTATTTCACTAGATACCGAAACAGGTTTTCGGGTGAAATTGCATAAAGTGGTTATGCATGTGAAATAGAATTCTAGCAAGGGGTTATTTGTGAATGTTTGTCATTAAAGTAATTGAAAAAATTCTGAATAAAATAAAATAGTTTTATTTAATGAGAGTTTGCATTAAATTTGGTGGAAATTTAATGGGAATTTGAGTGGATTTTTGAGTGGAGAAAATTGAAGGGCCATTTTGTCAGTGGATTGTCCACCCACATGAATGAAGGAGGGGAGGGGGCAGCCCCATATCCGGGGCCACCCCCCTTGGGTGCCCCCCTCCTCCTATAAAAGGAGCCCCTCCTCTCACTTGTCTCTCACACCTCCTCGTGAAGGATCTCTCTCCCCCTCTAGAATTTATGCCCCATGGTATCGGACTAGCGAGATACATGTTCCCGGTGGCTATTCGGTAAGAAAGAGTTGTGCTTCCGCTGCATCGCTGGAGCGAGGAGGCGGAGGTTGCTCGGTGCCTCGAACGTGTGCGGCAATCGATGCGCTGCTGATTTGCAGCGCTAGGACTTCCTCTCGATCTTGAGATCGGCAAGAGATCGTCTACATCAACCACGAGTTGAACTCGTTAAGCTTTGTCGGTCTTCAAGGGTATGTTCTCTACGGACATACATCCGCCCGTTGTTTGTATCTAATAGATAGATCTTGGTACTTAGTTCACATCGTAGGAAATTTTTTGTTTTCTATGCTGCGAACCCAACAGTGGTATCAGAGCCGGATCTATGCGTAGATGCTTTACACGGGTAGTACACATATGAGTATGTGGGCGATAATGATCATGTTGTTGCTCCTTTGTTGTAATTTTGGATATTGGTGGCATAGTGGGATGAAGCGGCCCGGACAAGCTTTACATGTCCTCGCACATGAGACATGTTCCACGCTTGACATGCAACTAGTTTGCATAAGTGGCTAGCGGGTGTATGTCTCTCCTACTATAGTCAATATCTATTTTGCAACGAGTTGTCAACAATTTGGTTATCCTCGTTGTGGTTTATGTTCGTAGGTAAGAACGGTTCTATCTCGAAAGCCCTAAGCCACGTAAAACTTGCAATGGATAAATTAGAGGCGTCTAGTTTAGATTGTTGCTGGGCTAGTGTTATGATATGGTGATGTTGTAAGTAGAAGTATGAGATGATACTCTTACAACACACATAATGTGTAAACTCCATAGACCTTGGATTTACACATATAGGTATGATAGTGATCATACCACGATGCACATGATAGAGATCATCTGCGGGAACCATAACATTTCACTAATAAACATGTGATGTTTGATAGCATCTTATATTGCTTGTTTAGCGCTTTGTTAGCATAATAAGATGATCCCTCATTTAAATATCAAGATAAGAATGTGTTCTTCCTTTAGTATGCACCGATTATGTTTCGTCGCTCCAAGACATCACGTGATGATCGGGTGTTCTTGGATCCACGACCATATTTCGGGTGTAAAACAGTTACACACGCGAATACTAAGGTTCTAACTTGGCGAGCCTAGCATGTACAGACATGGCCTCGGAACACGGACCAAAAGGTTAAGCATGAGTCATATAGTTGATATGATGCCCATTTGATGCTCGCCTTTGAAGCTATACCGACTCACGTGATGATCGGACTTGGTATAGTGGATTTGGTTCATGTAATCACCAAAAAGGCATGAGGGATGTCGTTTTTGAGTGGGAGTTCATTCGTAATATGGATTAGTTGAACTCAATCTATCATACACTTAGTCTAAACTTTACAAATTCTGTTGTAGATGGCACCACCTGCTTTTAATTTCAATGTGTTCATGGAGAAAGAGAAACTAGCAACGAACGGTAGCAACTTTACCGAATGGGCCATGAATTTGAGGATTCTCCTCTCTGCTGCACAAAAGCAATACATGCTAGAAGCGCCACTAGGCCCCCCACCTTTTGAGGATGCCCCTGACGAGGAGAAGAATGTCTATCAGACTCGTCAGGAGGACCACAACTTAGTTCATTGCGGCATATTGTGTGGGCTAGAGCCAGAACTTCGAAAGCTTTTCGAAAACGGCAATGCATTTGATACAATGGGTGAGTTGAAAATGATTTTCGACACACATGCTGCTGTAGAGAGCTACAACGCTTCAGAAAAGTTCTTTAGCTACATGATGGAAGAGCACAGCTCCGTTAGTGAGCATGTACTCAAGATGTCGGGTTACGCCGATAATCTTGTGTCCTTGGGAATAATGATTCCCATTGACTTAGGCATCCATCGTGTTCTGCAGTCTCTGCCACCTAGCTATAAGAGCTTTGTGATGAACTATAATATGCAAGGCATGAAGAAGTCTCTCCCCGAGCTCACAATGCTTAAAACTGCAGAAGTGGAGATCAAAAAGGAACATCAAGTGTTGATGATCAATAGGAACACTGGTTTCAAGAAAGACAAGAAGGGAAAACGGAAGGGAAGTAAGGGCGGCAAGCCTGTTGCCGTGCCTGAAAAGAAACCCCGAGTTGGACCTAAGTCTGATACCGAGTGCTACTATTGTAAGGGGACTGGCCACTGGAAGCGCAACTGCCCCAAGTATTTGGCAGACAAGAAGGCCGTTAAGGCAAACAAAGGTATATATGATATACATGTTATTGATGTGTACTTCACTAGTGCTCGCAGTAGCACCTGGGTATTTGATACCGGTTCAGTTGCTAATATTTGTAACTCGAATCAGGGGCTGCGGAACAAGCGACCGCTAGCAAGGGGTAAGGTCAAGATGCGTGTCGGCAATGGATCAAGCGTTGATGTGATCGCCGTCGGAACGCTGCCTCTCCATTTGCTGTCGGGATTAGTTATAAACTTGAATAATTGTTATCTGGTGCCTGCACTGAGCATGAACATTGTATCTGGATCGTGTTTGATGCGAAGTGGTTATTCATTTAAATCCGAGAACAATGGTTGTTCCATTTATATGAATGAAATCTTTTATGGTCATGCACCGATGATGAATGGTTTATTTCTATTAGATCTCAATGATAATGTTACACATATTCATAATGTTGATGCTAAAAGGATTAAACTTAATGATGATATATCCGCATATATGTGGCACTGCTGTCTAGGTCATATTGGCGTTAAACGCATGAAGAAGCTCCATTCGGATGGACTTTTGGAATCACTTGATTTTGAATCATTTGATACATGTGAGCCATGCCTTATGGGCAATATGACTAGAACGCCGTTTCCCGTTTCAATGGAACGGGCGACAGATTTATTGGAAATCATACATTCTGATGTATGTGGTCCAATGAGTGTGTCGGCGCGAGGTGGATATCGTTATTTTGTTACTTTCACGGATGATTTGAGTAGATACGGTTATATCTACTTGATGAAACACAAGTCTAAAACCTTTGAAAAGTTCAAGGAATTTCAGAATGAAGTGGAAAATCATCGTAATAGAAAGATCAAATTTCTACGGTCCGACCGTGGAGGTGAGTACCTAAGTTACGAGTTTAGCACTCACATGAAAGAGTGTGGAATTGTTTCGCAACTCACGCCTGCCGGAACACCACAGCGAAATGGTGTGTCGGAACGTCATAATCGTACTTTATTAGATATGGTTCGATCTATGATGTCTCTAACGGACTTGCCGTTGTCATTTTGGGGTTATGCACTAGAAACTGCTGCATTCACTTTAAATCGGGCACCATCTAAAACCGTTGAAAAGACACCGTATGAATTGTGGTTTGGAAACAAACCTAAGCTATCATTTCTCAAAGTTTGGGGATGCGATGTTTATGTGAAGAAACTTCAACCGGATAAACTCGAACCCAAAGCGGAAAAATGCGTCTTCATAGGTTACCCTAAGGAAACTATTGGGTATTCCTTCTATCACAGATCCGAGGGCAAGGTTTTTGTTGCCAAGAATGGATCCTTTCTAGACAAAGAGTTTCTCGCAAAAGGTGTGAGTAGTCGGAAGGTAGAACTCGAAGAGGTTATTGAACCTTCTCTTCAAAGTATGGCAAGTAGCGCAGCGCCGGAAGTTGTTCCGGAGTTGGCTCCACCTGTTGAAGAGGGAACTAATGATAATGATCATGAAACTCCGAAAGAGAGTACTACCGAACCTCGCAGGTCAAGCAGACGTGCAGCTCCGAGCTGTACGGAAATCCTGTCATGAATTTCATGGTTGATGAAAATGATGACCCTGCGACGTATGAAGAAGCGATGATGAGCCTGGATTCGAACAAATGGTTAGAAGCCATGAAATCCGAGATGGAATCCATGTATGAAAATCAAGTTTGGCACTTGGTGGACTTACCTCATGACCGAAAGGCCGTGGAGAACAAATGGATTTTCAAAAGGAAAACTGATGCTGATGGTAATGTGACCGTCTATAAAGCTCGACTTGTCGCAAAGGGGTTTCGACAAATTCAAGGAGTTGACTACGATGAGACATTCTCTCCCGTAGTGATGCTAAAGTCAGTTAGGATTATGTTAGCAATTGCTCCATATTTCGATTATGAGATATGGCAGATGGATGTCAAAACCGCGTTTCTCAATGGCAATATTGAAGAAGAGTTGTATATGATACAACCAAAGGGTTTTGTCGATCCTAAGGATGCTAACAAGGTGTGCAAGCTTCAGCGATCCATCTATGGATTGAAGCAAGCATCACGAAGTTGGAATCTCCGCTTTGATGAGGTGATCAAAGAGTTTGGATTTGTCCAAACTTATGGAGAAGCTTGTATTTACAAGAAAGTGAGTGGGAGCAATGTGGAATTTCTGATATTATATGTGGATGACATATTATTGATCGGAAATGATATAGATCTTTTAAACAGTGTTAAAAGTTATCTAAATAGCAAATTTTCAATGAAGGACCTAGGTGAAGCGGCATACATATTAGGCATAAAGATCTATAGAGATAGATCTAGGCGCCTAATAGGGCTATCGCAAAGTACATACCTTGATAAGATTTTAAAGAAGTTTAAAATGGACGGAAGTAAGAAGGGGTTCTTACCTATGTTGCAAGGCAAGACATTGAGTAAGACTCAAAGTCCGGCTTCGGCGGAAGAAAGAGAGATAATGGACAAAGTCCCCTATGCTTCAGCCATAGGCTCTATAATGTACGCCATGCTATGTACAAGACCAGATGTGGCACATGCTATTAGTTTGACTAGTAGGTACCAATTGGATCCAGGTTCGGAACACTGGATAGCGGTCAAGAATATCCTTAAGTACTTACGAAGAACTAAGGATATGTTTCTTGTATATGGAGGTGAAGAAGAGCTCGTCGCTAAGTGTTAATACGGAAACATTAATACATGTGTGTTTAATAAACAAACAGAAAGTTCCTAGTTATGCCTCTCTCATAAACTAGCTCGTTGATTAACAAGATGATCAAGGTTTCCTGATCATGGACATTGGATGTTGTTAATAACGGGATCACAAAATTAGTGTAATGGTGTGATGAACATTCATCCGAAGTATAGCATTACGATCAAAGTCATTGAGTTTATATTGCTATAACAACTTACGAAGTAATCCTAATCCTTAGACCATGAGATCATGTTAATGACTAACACCGGAAGAGTTTCTTGATAACATCAAACGTCACACCGTAACAGGGTGATTATAAAGATGGATTCAGAACTAATAAAGTGTTATGTTGAGGCTCATGGATCGAGAGTGGAATTTGTTCATCCTGATGACGGATAGATATACTCTGGTCCCTCTCGGTGATATCACATTGATTATCTTGCAAGCAAGTGATTTGATCACTAGAATGTTATATCACGGGAACGAGAAAAGAGTGCATGTTATTAACGAGATCAAACTAGGTATGGAGATACCGATGATCGAATCTCGGACATGTAATATATTGTGAAACAAAGGGATTAAGATACTAGCATAAAAGGTTCCGACGATCACAAGAAAGTCATCGTTGAATGTGTGGGAGTCAGTATGGGTCTCCAGATCCCGCTTCTGATTATTGATCCGAGAGGGGTCTCGATCATGTCCGCATTATTCACGAACCGTAGGGTGACACACTTAATAGACACTGACATCCAATTGGAGCAAAAGTTTCATGCCGAAAGAATGAACAAGCGCAGGAATTTATTTCACTAGATACCGAAACAGGTTTTCGGGTGAAATTGCGTAATGTGGTTATGCATGTGAAATAGAATTCTAGCAAGGGGTTATTTGTGAATGTTTTTCATTAAAGTAATTGAAAAAATTCTGAATAAAATAAAAGAGTTTTATTTAATGAGAGTTTGCATTAAATTTGGTGGAAATTTAATGGGAATTTGAGTGGATTTTTTAGTGGAGAAAATTGAAGGGCCATTTTGTGATTGGAGTGTCCACCCACATGAATGAAGGAGGGGAGGGGGCATCCCCATGGCCGGCGGCCACCCCCCTTGGGTCCCCCCCCCCTCCTCCTATAAAAGGAGCCCCTCCTCTCACTTGTCTCTCACACCTCCTCGTGAAGGATCTCTCTCCCCCTCTAGAATTTATCCCCCATGGTCTTGGACTAGCGAGATACATGTTCCCGGTGGCTATTCGGCAAGAAAGAGTTGTGCTTCCGCTGCATCGCTGGAGCAAGGAGGCGGAGGTTGCTCGGTGCCTCGAACGTGTGTGCGAGCACGGATGCGCTGCTGATTTGCAGCGCTAGGACTTCCTCTCGATCTTGAGATCGGCAAGAGATCGTATACATCAACCACGAGTTGAACTCGTTAATCTTTGTCGGTCTTCAAGGGTATGTTCTCTACGGACATACATCCGCCCGTTGTTTGTATCTAATAGATAGATCTTGGTACTTAGTTCACATCGTAGGAAAATTTTTGTTTTCTATGCTGCGAACCCAACACATCATACATGCCTGATGTCCAACCGTGATGACGTGACGTTCTTCGCACAGTTTGTGGAACAAATGGTCTTCCAGAAGTAACATAATTAGTATCTGAAGTGTCAGGACTTTAGTCATTACTCAATCTGAGCGCATTGACTCCCTCCAGCTCAGCTGAAAAGTCTTCAGAAACATGTTCAAAATTATCACCCACTTGCATCTCCTGATCTTCATTCCTTGAGTCGTCAACAGAATACGCAGATCCTGCTGCTCCCCAGGTGCTCCTTTGGGCACGATAGTTAAACACCAGATAATGTATATTCCCTGGGTTTTGAGACGATGTTGATGAGTCAAACACCCTCTCCTCAGGATCTTCTTATTCATCCTGATTATTTATGAATATGGTATTTCTATTACTGTTACTAGGATTAATTCTTGTACCAATCCAACTAGATTGTCCAACATTTCTGTCAGAACCATCTATGGACATCTGGTGTTCCTGGGATCCTTCAGATGATCCCATTCTCCAGCCATCAGAATTCTCAATAGGAAGTTCTAAATCAGAACCATCCTCTGAACCCTGTGGTACTGCATACCTCATATATAAAGTAGGATCATATATAGGTTCAGTCCTTGGTGAATAAGGATATGGTATAAAATATTTAGGATCTATAGGTATATCCTTAAAGTTGGGTTTTGTACTACTACTTGCTTCCTTCTCCAACTGGAATGCTAACTGCTTCCTCCTTTCAGGATCCGTTAGATCCTCTAACATGTCATTTTTATCTTCGACAATAACTTGAGTTGTCTTATAAAAAGACGCAACAAGTGTTCGTTATCTATCCATAAACTTGGAAGCTAACTTAGGATGCTTCTTAACCAAAGTAAGATGATCCGGTACAGGCTCCGAGTCTATAGAATCATGAGGAATCACAGGGAATGTGCTACCTTCTAACTCCTTGGCTTTATGCTCCTGGAGATTAGCTATCGCCTCCACAACAACAACATGATATGATGCTAAGTGACTCCTACCTTCACCTATGGGTAGATCGTGATATAATCCAAGATCCTATGGGAGTTGGATACTCATAGATACTTGGATAACATCTGACCATCATAATAGGTTATGGTGTTCACTGGAATTCTAGTTGGACAACTAAAAAGCTTTAAGAGTTGACGAAGTTGGTCTGTGAATGATCCTTGATAATCATCAAGAGTCTCCTCTTTCCTTACCAAAGTCTGTTTTGGAAACTTTGGTGCCATAGCTCTGTATATGAGAAAAATATTTTTATTAGTAACCAATAATATATTGCATCATAACAAAGAATTATCGCACTAAAACATATAACAGAATATTCTCATTCGAATACCCATTATATTTCTTTTAGAGAATTATTTATCGTTTCTACACACTCCTACAGGTAATACCCTTTACCAGGTTTCCAACCTAAGGTTAAAGCAATTTGCTCTGATACCAACTACGGTGACCCATCATACCACTGCATGTGTAGTACACTATAGTCGTTGATATGACATCCACAGAACACTGTTCCGTAAATATCACATTCCATAGAGTGGTACAACAGAAACATTGCGGGTCCATATTACAAACATACACACATTATTATTATTACAATACCAGAAAATCAAGACTTCCAAAAGATTCAACTTACAAACCAAAATATAAGTGTTTCAGCGGAAGTTTCAAAGTGAAAACGTAAACTCCAAATTGAGCTCAACAACTTATTGCTATAGATTGTTCATGTTGCTTGGCTCAAGTGGCTCGTAGAACTATAGTAATTATTCAGACTCTTGGTACTCTCCTTTGTAGACGATATCGTAGTCCTCCCCTTCTACGGCTCCATACAAATTGGGCTCTTCATAGAATGCCTCCTCTTGGCTCTCAGTTGCATACATTGGAGTCTCTTCGGGATCCTTAGAGTCTAAGCAAGGATTCAAAGGAAAGGGTGAGTAACAGCGTTAACCAGCAAATTTATTACATGCGAGGTGGGAAGTTTGATGCTCTATCTACCACCTCGGACTATAAGTCCTTGGCACTATGTAGTTTTTGTGAATCTTTCTTCAAAGATTGATTTTATTATGAAAATATATGACCATCGGCCTTCACAGGTTGACCAGAACTTTCATGGAGTTACTTTCCCGCCGCGTTCGTAGCTCCTTCCCAGAACAGGGAGTAACAAGTTACAGTTCTTACACTCTGCAGAGGTGCGTTACTTTACCCATGAGAGATCAACTTCCTTGTTGCACAACCGGGTGTACTTTCCCGTCCACAATTCCATGATGTGGGGCCCAGTAGTTGGTCCAAGACAATCGCTGTCCTCTCCGCGACCTCATATGTCTGCACGATCCTTCGGGGTCGGCTGTAGAGGTCCCAACCTTTAATAAGGTAGATATCCCTGTGTTTACAATGCTAGTCCCTGGATCAATAGCTAGCATCCACAGTTAAGATGTAATATGAAGAAAGAAAGGTCATAATACAACTTTATAACCAGGAATAAAATAATTCATTACATCTTACATAGCTCATTTGGCTATCTCATTACAATGCAGCAGAAATAACTATAGCATGGAGTCCTTCATCTTCAAAGTGCCACAGTCAATCATGTTGGTTGTAGACTTGTAATCCTAATCAACACACTTCACTAACATCAAACAAACCTGCAACATTATAAGTTACAGCCACAAGGATCAATACATTTGAATTGTATTGGCAAGTTTCACTACTATGTAGAAATAAGTGGCTTATCAATATATGCATATTTGGCTAAGTAGGGTTTAGGCTCATTTGTAGATAGCAATATAGTTTTATCCTATCTTTTCAAAATAGTTTTGATCTTTTGACAATCTTTCGGAACTCCTTGGAAAACTCCAAGTGCTTCTAATCCCTTGTTGTCACCATCAAGTTTTACTTTGAGAAATTGGAATGTCGAGATCTTCCATAGCTTCAGGCCTTAGTTTCTCAGAGTTATCCGTTACCCGGGACACAGCTAAGTACTTAGAATTTGATCTTCTGCAGAAGTTATACACTTTACCCACATGACACAATCTCGTCTTGACGCCACCATTGGCCGCTGGATAAGTACTCACCAAATGGAGTACTGGCAGATCGAGAATGTGACAAAGTCTTTCCATAGAAGTCCTCCCAATACACAATGCTAGCTTGTCTACCAGGCACCAATGTAGGGATATATTTCCATACACAATTCTAGTTAACCTGAAGATGCCAATGCATGGGTCTTCCACTATGTAGTTGACTAAGCCAGAGCCCATTTAGCATGTGGCTATACACGGAAGCCACTGTACGATAAACATGTTCAATCTCTAAGTCCCTGGGTGGTTTTCTTCTAGTGCACATCCAAAAAGATAGCCATATAAACATGGTTCCCTTTGTTGCCACCTTGTCCAAAACTTAAGTATCCTCTTTCCACCCAGGTGGTTCATTGAGTATGTTTTATTATATAAAACATATATTTTTCAACACTTCATATATTCATAACATGGTATTCCACCCCAAGTATATAGCAGGGCTAAGCATACTACAACTACAATGTTTTCACTAAGGAAGGTATAAGGATATCCTAATAGGACATAGCATAGCATAGTAACATAGTAGCCCTATCATGCATACTACAAAAATTCCACTAAGTGTAGTGAAAATAGTAGGACATGGATGATAGTGTCACTTGCCTTAGTAGTTGGTGGTGTTGGTACACTCTTCGCAATAACACACTTGACAATCAACACAATCTATCAAGCAAAACATACACAAGATCAACACTAATGGCAACACAAAAATCATGCAAAGTATGCAAACATGCAAGATGGTAATTTTTATTGTACAAATTTTTATAACAAGGTTCTGAACATTACTAAGTGATTTATGAACATTTTATATTTTCAAGATTACAAATGCAACCATTTGTGCAATTGTAGCAATTAGCAACATTTTCTAACAGTTGGAAAGGCCATTCTTATTAAATAATTGCCACGGTCTTATTTATACTAGAATAAAATTATATTTTGGTCTTACTGTACATAGGATTCAATTTACAACCATTTGCAAAAGGATTTACTTAAAAATAATTTACACAACAATTTTATACTCAAAATACTCCAAAAATGGTTCTGTATAAAACGTGATTTCAACATACTAAAAATACCGAATTATGGGTCCACTGTATTCTACTCGTTTTTGTGAATCCATAGACATATTATTTGCTAAATTTGGATATACAGAACTAAAGATATAATTTTTATGGTGAAAATGACCAATTAAACCATTTAATTTATAAATAAAATTTTTGTACAGAGAATAAGTAATATTATTGCAGAAATGGATTCTACAGAATCTCAGCTTTTCAGGGATACCAAATTTATAATTTTTGGACTTCTAAATCTTTTTCTATGAATTATACGAGTTCATACTAAAATCTGGAAAAGTCAAAATCGGGAATTGACTGAAATTGACTTTGACTAATCTGACTGAGTTGACTGTTGACTACGCTGATGTCATGATGATGTCAGATTTGACTACAGAAAAAGTTGCTCGATGGAAAAACTTTCTACACGAAAGTTGTATGTAATAACTAGATCTATATACTATTCAAAGGAAATTGTGTTTGGAGCAACGAGGTGGGCGTAAAATGGATTATACCTTCTAAGTTCTGAATCTTTGACCGTGTTTTTCTCTTTGCTCGATGAACGAAACAAGGTGAAACCAGCGGGAATGGAACCGTCTTGACGAGGGTAACAACTTCCGTCTTCAAGCCACCGTGATCCGAGGTCGTCTTGAAGGTCTATTTGGGTGGATAAGATTGGAGAGAATTTTGGACGAAAATTGGGCTAAAATGAGTTTAAAACTTATGAAATTTCCTGGAGTGAGGTTTATATAGGAGGGGTGTGGGCTGGATTAAAGGAGATTAAAGAGGGAGAGAAATTAGAGGACATTTAGTGTAATTTAGGAGGGCAATTGAAGGTTATTTAAGTGCATTAGATACAAATAGATGCTCACTGGTTCCTCGTTCATGTACAGGTTCACCTACACGCCCTCTTGGCCGATCGGCCTGGTTGGGCCGGCCCATTTTGGCTGGCCTGGCCGGCCATTTTTTTTCGTTTTATTTTTTTCCTATTTTTTTAGTTCTTTTATAACTTTTGATTTAGAGTTCCGAATTTGTTGATTCAAATTTCTGCGGGTTTGTAAATTCATGGGCAATATTTTAGGACATAAATTTAATGTATTTGAAAATATTTAATTTTCTCAATTATTAATTAGTTAATTATTATACGGTTGCATGTGTGCGATATTGGCCTAGTTGCAGGGCAATATATTTGGAATGACTTGGATTCTGTCCTTATTTGAACTTGATTCGATTTAGTTCCACTTTACATGGATAACCATGAATTAAAGTTTGAAAATATGAGAGGATAATTTTATAAAATCTTAAAATAGCTCACATAAGCTATGGTGCTTATTTTAATAAGAGACTCTTTGCTTTTATTTTTGGTTCAAAACAAAACAAAGGTTGTTTGAAAAATGTAAAAGAAGTAGTTGAGATATATAGATGGTTTTTGGTTGAGAACTTCCTCAAGATTAAAAATAGATTTTCAAATACAGGAAGTTTGTGAAAAAGATTTTGAAGGGGAACCTTGCAAATTATAATTTTGAAGTAGAGGAGATATATGGATAATCTTGATGCTTTGATTTTAGGGTTTTTGTTAAATGCTATTTTTATTTTAAGGAGTACCTTTATTTGGGGTAAAACTTTTGTAATAGTTTAAAAGGTTTTAATGTTTCCAATTAGAAGCAAAAAGTTTCTTTTCCCCATAAATTTCAACAATTGTTTCTTTTGTTTATTTATTTTTCATATTTCAAAATTTGGAAAAATTTGGGATGTGACAGGCTACCACCCTTAAAATAAATCTCGTCCCGAGATTTGGGAAAGCTAGGGTTACAAGTTGGCTTGAAGACAACTAGGGTACTACCACCCTTAAAAGATTTTCAACTAGATTACGTCATGTGTATCTCTTGGTTGTTGGTGTTGTCCTTGATGTTGGAGTCTCTTGGAGAAGTCATCTGTTTGGGTCGGATTGGGATTGGAATAGGCAAAAGATTTCTATAGGGAGAGTTCTACTCACACACAATAATTCACACAAGCAATATGCAAGCAATCACAATCAACATTCCACTCAAACAACAAGATTCAAGCATATTTTTAGGCAACAAAATATTTTTCCTACACCACATAAGTTGGTGCGATCAATATATGATTTAATCTAAACACTAGTATGGTGGTCCAACTATAGGTTTCACAAGTGATCATTCCATTCTTCTTGGTTGTCTCTTCTTGAACAAGATCATGGTTTCCTTGGAAATATTCTTGCATCTTGGTCACAAATCTTCAAGGTGATGATGGTTCCTTCTAAGTTGTGTTTCCTTAGCCTCCAAGTCTTGAGTAATATTTCTTGTCTCAATTGTAGTTCTTGGTGAAACTAAAGTTGAAGTCATTGGTGATGTTGAAGTCTTTGCTCATGGTGGAGGCTTTTTCCATCAAGTTAAAAAGGAAGAGATGTAGAATCAAAACCAGAAAGGTTGAGGAAAGAGTTTACAAGATTGTTTGTAAATAAGTTTTGGAACAAATACAACTCCTATTTTTCTAAGGGGTTTTGTTCAATCCTAGGGTTACAATCCTATAGGCAACACAGTGCTCTGATACCATCTGTAGAGGTCCCAACCTTTAATAAGGTAGAGATCCATGTGTTTACAATGCTAGTCCCTGGATCAATAGCTAGCATCCACAGTTAAGATGTAGTATCAAGAAACAAAGGTCATAATACAACTTTATAACCAAGAATAAAATAATTCATTACATCTTACATAGCTCATTTGGCTATCTCATTACAATGCAGCAGAAATAACTATAGCATGGAGTCCTTCATCTTCAAAGTGCCACAGTCAATCATGTTGGTTGTAGACTTGTAATCCTAATCAACACACTTCACTAACATCAAACAAACCTGCAACATTATAAGTTACAGCCACAAGGGTCAATACATTTGAATTGTATTGGCAAGTTTCACTACTATGTAGAAATAAGTGGAACCTATCAATATATGCATATTTGGCTAAGTAGGGTTTAGGCTCATTTGCAAAAAGCAATATAGTTTTATCCTATCTTTTCAAAATAGTTTTGATCTTTTGACAATCTTTCTGAACTCCTTGGAAAACTCCAAGTGCTTCTAATCCCTTGTTGTCACCATCAAGTTTTACTTTGAGAAATTGGAATGTCGAGATCTTCCATAGCTTTAGGCCTTAGTTGCTCAGAGTTGTCCGTAACCGGGGACATGGCTAAGTACTTAGAATTTTATCTTCTGCAGAAGTTGTACACTTTACCCACATGACACAATCTCGTCTTGACGCCACCAGCGGCCGCTGGATAAGTACTCACCAAATGGAGTACCGGCAGATCGAGAATGTGACAAAGTCTTTTCATAGAAGTCCTCCCAATACACAATGCTAACTTGTCTACCAGGCACCAATGTAGGGATATATTTCCATACACAATTCTAGTTAACCTGAAGATGCCAATGCATGGGTATTTGTCGTGGTGGTGGCACGGCAGATGCCATGGGTAGGCTAAATTATGGGGCCAATGGATGCTAGAGGGATCTGGGGAGGGAAGATGTAGTTGATTCTACACACAGAAGACTAAGGTAAAGGTCTTTATTTCTCCTTCCTTGGGCTACAAGTGCTCCTTGAGCTGTATACAAGGAGAGAGGGAGAACTTTACCAGCCTAACGGTACTAAATGAGTCGATGCCCTTCTCAGGGTCCAGGCCTCCCCTTATAAAGGAGATCCATGGGTTCCTCTAGGGCTGACGTGGCAAGTATATTCGAGGAATATGCTTGTCCCAATATAGTAACTCGGCGGCCTCCTTTCCGTGTCTCCCTTCTAATGACGGCAAGGTTCCAGAGGGCCCCTCCTGCGTGCCTCGGGCTTCAGGACTGTCACCTCCGTGACCTCCTTCTGCCCCTCTGTCGCTCTGCGCCTTTGTCCTTTGTGCTTGGCTCTGCTCAGATTCTCCCTAGCCTGTGACTAGAGTTTGACTTTAGGCTTCTCCTTCTCCTGCAAGCTTCGTATCATTCGGCCCTGCCTCGCATAACTCGGCTCGTCCTTCACCTGCATTAAGACTACTCGGGCTAACCCAGCCGACTTACGCAGTATTTTGGCCGGGTAATGCCTTGCTATTATCATAAGGGTCCTGCTCTTTCATATCTCGGCCGACCTCTACAGGATTCGGACGACTTAGACTGTAACTCAGAAACTGGACGGGGAACGTCCTTTCGTCTTTCCCCGTCTTTACCCTATCCGAGGTCACCTTCCCAACATTAGTCCCCGAAGCTGGTATGGCCCTGCCAATAACTTCGGCCGGGCCGTATCAGTTTCATGATATTCCTTTCCCATTGTTTCCAAGTTATCTTTTTCTCGTTCGAGGTATCAGCATATCTTCTCGTGTACGCCTCGTCCTACGTGTCATACTCATCATTGTTTCCCTAGTTTTTTGTTCCTCTATAGTATTTACTGATAGGCTACAGTTATTACTGCACCTGTCGCGTCGGCGCTGCGACGCCTCGCGTACCGTTTCCATCAGAGATCTTGGCCTTCTATTTCATCGTGTGGTCGTTGGTGCGGTTCCACTTAGCGGCGTGCGGTCGTGCCGCGTACACGATCTACACAGATAACCGCCACACCCACAATCCCACTACCTCTCAAGCGGCGCGGTTATAAAGAGGGGCGCGGGGCTGGGGGATTCACTTTCCCCCTCCGCTTACCTGCGCCCTTGTCCTTCCTCTCGCCTCTGCGCCTGTTCGTGCTTCCGCCGCCGTGCGCTCATCTGGGTCTTCGACGGCAGGGATCTCACCGCACTGCTCCATTGACCTCGTCCCCGTTTGCTTGCTCCGGCGTCGTCGCCGGTGAGTTCATCTGGTCCTATCACCTAGTCTCTCCTCTAGACACCTCTGCTTTTCTTTTGTTCTCGCGCGGTAGTTCCTTCTCTGCTTCGCCGCCGTTTTCGCGTAGAATCACGATGGGGCCTTGCAGTTCTAGGTTTTCCTCCGCCGCTATTTCTTCCTCCGTAAGTTTCTCCGGCGACCCCATGTCGAGCTTTGTCAGCGGTGCGCTCATTGAGGATGACGATGCTGGGTCTGGGCCCAAGCGGGGCTCGTGGCAGGGCTCTTCCGTCACCCTCCGAGAGGTTGAGTGGCTAATCCGGACTCGCCGGATTCCTGCCGAGGTAGCTTGTCGCTTAAGGAATCCTCGATTCTTAGGAAGGGCGAATATGTAGTCTTCATGTCACATTTTGCTCGCGGGTTTGGTCTCCCTCTCAGCGATTTCTCTAGGGAGTTCCTTGATTACTTCGGCCTTCAGCCGCATCATCTTCCTGCTAACAACATTGCCTCTCTTTCTGCCTTCATCTCTGCCTCGGAGGGATACTTCGGCCTATGCCATCTGTGCACGTTTGGTCAAAGTTTTTCCAGATTCGATCCAACGTCATCCCAGACAAATCTCTGCAACCCTCCGAGAAGTTGCTCACCCAATGTGGAGCCGCGTCCATCACACCTTGGAGGAAATCCGAATTTCCTCGCGTTGCAGGTCTAGAATCATGCAAGAAGTGGCATAAGTCGTTCTTTTATGTCAATAACTCTGGGAATGAGGATAAGATTCGGCTCCCTGCTTTTTCCATTGGCCCTCCTTCCAAGAAGAATTGGACCTATAATCCGAGGAAGAGTCATGCTCTGGCCGAAGCTTTTGAGATTCGGCTGAAGGAACTGATCCGCTCCGGGCTACGCGGCAAGGATCTGATGACTACCTTCGTTAGCAGCCGGGTCTGCCCATTCCAGAAACGCGCACACAAACTCTGCTACATGAGCGGTCCTCTTGATCCCAACCGAGTCTCGACGGTGGAGCTGGACAATTACCTTATCTTCAAGCGCGTCCGGGCTATCTTTAAGACGGAGATGCCAGAGGACTGGGCCTGGGGATTGAAGCCGTTCACCCGCGAGAACCCCCCTCCCAGAGTAAGTTCTTGCAGTCATGTTTTATCTTTTAATCGCATCCATGTTTTCTCTTGTTAATTTTTCTCTTTCTTGTCCTGCAGAGGTTTGAGGAGCAGAAGGTAGAGGATGCCGAGGTTTTGTCCCTCCCATGGCCCGCGGACCGGAACACTCCGGACAGCGGGGAGCCGGACTCGGAGGAGTTCGTCCCCAAGTCGGATCTTGCTCCGGCTCGCGCCCGCAGCAAGACCACGGCCCACGAGGAGGAAGGTGATTCGGACGAGGTCCAAGTTCTAGAGGTAGTTGCCGTAATGCCAATTTCTTATGCATTTCCGGCTTCTACTTTCTCAGCTAATCAAGCCGGTCAGGTTCACAACGCCGAGCCTCTTGCCTCCCGGCCTCCTGTTACCTCGGGGAAACGTAGCGCTCCAGCTGGTGCCTCAGAAGCGGCTCCCAAGAAACGAATAAAGAAGTCAGCCCAGCACCCTCCGAAGCGCAAAACTATGCCCGGGGTTACTGGGTGAGTTGCTTTTGTTTGTATTTCTTGTTTCTCTCTTTCTGCTTTTTAACCTGATCTTATTGTCTTTGCAGGGCTCCTCTTTCTGTTAAGCCCAGCGGTCCTAGCATGACGAGTCGTGCGACTCGGCCGCCTTCTCCTCCGCCTCCTGAGGATACCAGAGTTCCGAGTCCTGCTCGCACTGGTTCTCCTCCTGCTCCAAATCAGACGCCACCTCGCCAGGATGCGCCTGAGATTTCTTCTGTTGATTCCGATACAACTCGGCCAGTAGATATTTCTACTGAGCCTGCTGCCTCCTCCGTGAACCCTGAAGTTTCGCCTGAGGTCCCTTTGACCCCCACAACCCTTGCTGCTACTCCGATTTCAGACGAGGATATCAATATCTCGGTGCCCTCAGACACCGTAATTCCTCCAGCTCCTAAAGACGTCAGTCCAAGTGCCGAGGTAACGGCTCCTGCCGACGCCTCTCCTAAGGCAAGAAAGATCGTTGTTACCAAGCCTCCGTCCTCTCAGAAAGGACTTGCTAGCTCATCTCAGCCTACAATTGCTGATGCGCTGCGCAAGGGGGCTTCCTATGCCAAGAGCACTGTTACCACGGCTGCTAATACACAGCTTGCTCTCCACAAGAGTCCCGCGGCGGTGGTGGCTAACCAACATATCCGAGGTAAAGTTCTGACTCGCACGGAAAGTGGGAACAGTCTCGGCTCGTTGGTCGAGTATGCCAACAATTGGAACGCTGCCGATCAGCTCGAGGGTAATCCAAGAAGCCAGCCGTTTCAGCTCTCCGATATCAGCAGCCGCCTACATCTGGCTTCCAAGATCGTTCTTGACAGTGACAAGATGAATGAGTTAATTGTTTTTATGGAGTTTTGATTAGTCCTCCGGATGCTATTATATATACTCTAGTCCCCGAAGCTTGCAACCGAATAACTTGTTATTCGTTTGGAAGTTTTATAATGCTTTACTTAGTTCAGTTTTTTGTTAGAGTTCGAATATCCAGACACTTAGATCCGAATTGAGCTTTGCTTGATTCGGATCTGCCTGAGGTTCGAATATCCAGCCACCTAGATCCGAATTGAGCTTTCCTTAATTCGGATCTGTCTGAGCTTTGAATATCCAGCCACCTAGATCCGAATTAAGCTTTGCTTGATTCGGATCTGTCTGAGCTTTGAATATCCAACCACCTAGATCCGAATTAAGCTTTGCTTGATTTGGATCTGCCTGAGGTTCGAATATCCAGCCACCTAGATCCTAATTGATCTTTGATTGATTTGGATCTGTCTGAGCTTTGAATATCCAGCCACCTAGATCCGAATTAAGCTTTGCTTGATTTGGATCTGTTGTATGTTCGAATATCTTATTGCTATTTGTTCTGTTGCTTAGGTTGCGCATGATCGGCGTACCGCCGAATTCCAAAGGCTGCTCTTTGCCCATAAAAAGTTGCAAGATATGTAAGAGAAGGTCATTCCCGTGGTGAAGAAAGCTGGTAAGTTAACGAGCTTTCACATTATTCTTAAAATTCTTATTGCTTTGGAAGTGGGGTGTTAGCTGACTTTGCTGGTGAATAGGTAATATCAACAATCTTAATATCCGTCTTGAAAAGAAAGTCAAGGCCCTGGAAGGTTAGTTACTCTTTTTCTTTTACGCATATCTATGTGAAATATTCACCGGGTTTCTCTTAACCCTTCTGGCTTCGGTATAGCCGAGTTACAAACTTTTGCAGCGTCACACCAAGAATGCATACCCATGCCTGATATGATGCTGCATTTTTTAGAACAAGCCGCCACTCACTCGGCGCAGTAGAAAGATAAAGATGACGAGATAACTCGCTTGCGCGCCGAGGTGGAGTCCCTCAAGCTTTCTCAGAAGTCTAAGTTAGAAAAAGTCGACCAGGAGTTCTCCGAGGAGAAGAATCGGCTAGCTCTGCAATTGCAGAAAAATAAAGAGCTCCTCGAGGTTGCCGAACTGAAGACACGGGGTATGAGCGAGGAGATCACTCGCTTTGAGAAAAGCAAGAGTGACTGGGCTAAAGATCTTCAGATAATGCTGAGCTATAGTCACCGTAAGCTTCTGACCGCGGCCGAGTTATCTTTTTCCCTTTCTTACTGTTGATCGACGCACTTTTGTTTTGCACAGACCATTTTCCAGAAGCTAAGCCCGTGAGCTCTAAAGCGGTGATTAATGCTCGTGTGTGCCGAGGCATTCCTGCTGATGCGAACTCAGAATACTCGATGGAAGATTTCTTGGTTGTTGTTGGCGCTGTTGTTGGTCCGATGAAGATTATGGGCAGGGATTTGGTGCAGGCAGCTATCCGGGCCTACCATGTTCTCTGGCCGAATACTTCTGGGACTCCTGATATTGATGAGGTCAAAGTATTGGTGGAAGGATTAATGGCATCTGAGAGACAGCTAAGTCTTTGGAGGGAATCCGCCGGACGAGCTGGTGCTGATATGGCTCTCACAGTCATTATGTCATGGTATGAGGATATCTCCCTTGATACCCTGATAAATTTTGCGCCGGTTCCGTTGGGTTGAGGACCCGGATTGCGCTTCCGTCGCTCCGCAAGCTCGTGCCTTCCAGCTTGTTGAGTATGCAGACGTGCATAACTGGAATGAAGGGCCGAGTTTCCTTCCTAACCCGGAAGACGAGGTCGAAGTTGAGGATGCCTCTGATGATAACTCAACCAAACAGGGCGAAGATGAGGGTGACTTGGCTACTTCTGGTGATTCCAATTCGAGCTCGGATGGTAATGGCGACGCGCGATCCTCCTCCAAAGGCACTAGGCATTCCACAGCGCAAGCTGACGTTCCTCAACAACCTCGGGCTTCCCCCAAAGTCGCTCCTGAGTCTGTGGAGGGCGAGGCAACTTCGGCCGAAGTACCACCTACCTCGGAGTGCCCGGCTCCTGATCAAGTCGTTGCCTCTCCAGTTAAAAAACTCTAAGTCATTTCTTATCCCCGGTATGCCGGGCGTATGATGTGTGTCAAACATTTGTCCGTCTTTTTCTGTGGTATGAACCTCTTTTACCTGTCGCCGCTGAGGCACACGTGGTTGTAATCTTTATCACTTTGTTTAAACTAATCTTTGTTCGTCCGAATCTTTTCTTTGATAGCCTTCCATTTCTTGAATTTGGAGTGTATGTTTGCCTTTGCCCTACCGTGGTTCGGCGCTCAATATTGCCTGACTTTGATAAACTTCATAACTTGACCACTGTGTTTTGGACTGTTAATCTGGGTGTAAATCTCGAAGGCCGTATTTGGGGAGAGTGAAATAGCATCACTCTGGGTGCCAAAGTTTGGTACTCACTCCTGTAACACGGGATACCCATACTTAGAAATAATATAAGGTAGTCCCCGAGCCACTGCTTAAGGCATCAAGGTTTAATACATAAACCAAACATAGAAACAATATAGGGCAGTCCCCGAGTCACTTCTCAAGGTGCCGAGGTTTAATACATAATACAAAATTAAAAACAACATATGGCAGTCCCCGAGCCACTACTCTGGGCGCCGAGGTTCGATACATAAACCAAACTTAGAGACAATATAGGGCAGTCCCCGAGTCACTGCTCGAGGTGCCGAGGTTTGATACATAGCACAAAATCAAAAACAACATATGGCAAGCCCCGAGCCACTGCTCAAGGTACCGAGGTTTAATACATAAACCAAACTTAGAAACAATACAGGGCAGTCCCCGAGTCACTGCTCAAGGTGTCGAGGTTTAATACATAACGCAAAATCAAAAACAACATATGGCAGTCCCCGAGCCACTACTCTGGGCGCCGAGGTTCAATACATAGTTGATGCTCCGTCCTGAAGCGTCACTTTACGATGTGTGATAGATGACTCCTACGAGTAAAACGGACGAAGTAAAGCTACGTTCCATGGTCTTTTCGATTCTTCGCCGGCTTTGTCTGCCTTGTTCTTTCCTGGTGACTGAGCATCGATTAGGTAATACGCATCATTGTGCAACGCCTTGCTCACGATGAATGGTCCTTCCCATGGGGGCGACAGTTTGTGCATGCCGGCCGTGGGTTGCACCAGCCGGAGAACCAAATCTCCTTCTTTAAACACTCTTGGATTCACCTTCTTGCTGTGATATCGTTGCAAGTCCTGCTGATAGATAGCTGATCTTGATAGCGCCAGCTCTCTGGCTTCTTCTAGCAGATCGACATCATCTTGCCGAGCTACTTCATTTACTTCAGCGGTTGTATACTGGGTAACCCTTGGCGAGTCATGTATTATGTTTGGAAGCCACTACACTTCCCCATACACTAGAAAAATGGTGTATAACCTGTTGATCTGTTTGGGGTAGTCCTGAGGCTCCATAGTACTGCTGGTAGTTCCTCAATCCAACATCCTGCCGACCTTTGCAGCGGTTCGACGAGTCGTGGTTTTATTCCGGACAATACTAGTCCATTAGATCTTTCTACTTGCCCATTGGATGCTAGGTGAGCCACAGAGGCGACATCTAGTCTTATGTGCTTTTCTTGACAGAATCCAGCGAAGGCTCCTTCTGCAAAGTTTGTACCGTTGTCTGTAATAACACTGTGTGGGTAACCATATCTTAAGATAATATCTTTGAGGAATTTCACTCCTGTGGGCCCATCACACTTCTTTATTGGTTTTGCTTCAATCCATTTTGTGAATTTGTCAACCATGACTAAGATGTGGGTCATCCCGCCTCGGGCCGGCTTAAATGGTCCCACCATATCTAAGAACCATACAGAGAATGGCCAAGTAATTGGTATCGTTTTTAACTCGGACGATGGCATATGTATCTTGCTGGAATATCTCTGACAACCATTCCATTTTTCGACCAGTTCTTTGGCCTCTTTCAATGCTGTTGGCTAATAAAACCCATGCCTGAATGCTTTGGCCACTAAAGTTCTGGATGAGGCGTGATGACCGCATTCTCCTTGATGTATATCTAGGAGGATCTCCTGGCCTTCCGCCGAGCTCACACATCTTTGCAACACGCTTGTGACGCTTCTTTTATACAGCTCATTATTTATGATTGTATAAGCTTTAGCTCTTCTCACTGTCTGTCTTGCCAATATTTCGTTATTCGGCAAAATCGCATCTTTAAGAAAGAGAATATGGGTTTCGCCCATGTTGGTGTGATTTTTTCTGTTGTAATCTCACTATCTATTTCCATATTTTCTGCCGACATAACTACCTCGGATTTCTCCATATTCATCCTTGCATCAGCCGGCTTCATTTTTGGAAATTCCGGGTTACATTCCTTGTCAATTTCCATCGGCACATTATCTTTTCTTGATTTTGCCGGAATGAAGATGGATTCGGACTCTGGAGATGGTGTTATTTATGGCTTCCTCAGGTGCTCTAGGGCGATACCTGGGGGAATCGACTGTCTGGTTGATCCGAGTTTTAACAATGTGTCTGCGGCGTCGTTTTCTGCCCGAGGTATATGATGAAATTCACATCCATCGAAGTATCCACTGAGTTTTTGCACATGAAACCTATACAAGGCCATATTGTATCTAATGCATCCCAATTGCCTGAGACTTGTTGTACTACTAGATCTGAATCTCCGTAGCACAAGATTCGGCGTATGCCAATCTCTTTCGCCACCTTCAATCCATGGACGAGTGCTTCATATTCGTCTACATTGTTTGATGCGGCAAAATGTATTTGCAACACATATCTCAACTGATCTCTTTTTGGTGAGGTTAACACTATTCCTGCCCCCAAACCATTTCTTAGTTTGGAACCGTCAAAGTGCATCGTCCAATAATTCGGATCTGGCAACGGTGGCTCATACTGTACCTCGGCCCAATCCATGAAGAAGTCGGCCACAGCTTGAGATTTGATTGCATCTCGCCTATCGAATTGCAGAGCATAAGGTGACAATTCAATTGCCCATTTTGCTATTCGGCCACTTGCATCTTTGTTGCTCAATATGTCGGCTATGGGTGCTTCACAGATCACTCTGATGGGGTGCTCTTCGAAGTAATGTTTAAGTTTCTTTGCTGACATGTACACCCCATATGCCATCTTCTGATAATGTGGGTAATTTTGTTTTGAGGCTGATAATACCTCGCTTAGGTAATACACCGGCCTTTGTACTGATTTATCATCTTCAATTCGCTCCCACGATCCGGTAGCTCACTACTACTGCATTTGGCGGCTATGTAAAGTAACATAGGCTCTTTCGACAATGGAGAAGCCAAGACTGGCGCTGTGACAAACATCTTTTTCAATTCGCACAATGCATTGTCTGCTTGTGGTGTCCAAATGAACTTATCAGATTTTTTCATCAATTGATAAAGTGGTAGTGCTTTCTCTCCCAGCCGACATACAAATCGGCTGAGCGAGGCTAAGCAACCTGTGAACTTCTGTACGTCGTTTATACATCTCGGTAATTCCATCCTTTCCACTGCTTTTATCTTAGTTGGGTTGGCCTCTATACCTCGGCTAGATACGAGAAAACCGAGCAGTTTTCCAGAGCACACAAAGTGCATTTTCCGGTTAAGTTTCATTCGGAACCTTCTCAGGTTCGCGAAAGTCTGCCGTATATCATCCAGTAGAGTTTTGCTTTCTTTGGTTTTGATAACTACATCATCTACATACACTTGTACATTCTTTCCTATCTGGTCATGTAGACATTTTTGCATACATCTCGACGTCGTTGCCCCGCGTTACGCGGCGAATGGCATGGTGCGATAGCAATAAGCCCGTCTGAGGTAATAAACGCAGTCTTTATTTGATCGGCGGATTTAACGATATCTGGTGGAAACCAGAATCTGGCGTCTACAAATGACAATAGCTCACAACCAACGGTCGAATCAATGACTTGGTCTATTCTAGGTAAAGGAAAAGGATCTTTTGGACACGCCTTGTTCAGGTTCGTGTAATCGATACACATTCGCCATACAATGGCTACATTTGGATCATCCTTCTTCTTTTCCACTAGCACCGGGTTCGATAGCCAATCCGGATACAGCACCTCCATGATGAACCTGGCCGCAAGGAGCCGAGCTATTTCATCCCCTATTATTTTTCTCCTGTCTTCGGCGAAGCGGCGGAGAGGTTGCTTCACCGGCCTTGCTCCTGGCCTTACATTCAGAGAGTGCTCAACTCCCTCGGCACACCTTGCAGATCCTGAGTTGACCATGCAAAGATATCCCGATTATCACGGAGGAAGTTGGTGAGCTCGCTTTCCTATTTAGCATCTAGGCCGGCACCAATGGTGACGGTGCGCTCTGGGAACTGCTCATCTATCTGGAACTTTTTTGTTTCTTTAGTCGGCTGAAAGGAGACACTTCCATGCGGGTTGGCTAATGACGGCATATTCAGTTGTGCTGACTGAGCGAGGGTCGCTACCTCCTGAATCCTTCTTTTTTATCTTGCTATTACCAATGACTCGGCCATATTTGATCCGGCTGAAGCACATTCCATTGACTTCCTGTAATCTCCTGCTACTGTTATCACCCCTTGTGGTCCGGGTAACTTCATTTTCAGGTAAGTTATGTGGCAGCTGCCCATGAATTTGGCCAATGCTGGCCGTCCGAGTAGAGCATGATAGCAACTCTCTAGATCCACCACTTCAAACTCTAAATTTTCTGCTCTGCAGTTATCTCTTGTGCCGAATAACACATCTACTCGAACCTTTCCAATGGGTTCGCATGAAAGCCCTGGTACTATCCCATGGAATGTGGTCCTCGTGGATTGCAGCATGTTCTGCGATATTCCGAGTTTATGCATTGTATCTTTGTACATGATATTGATACTGCTCCCATTGTCAATGAGTACCTTTGAAAATTTCACATTAATGCTTGGTCCGACTAATGTCGGATCTAACACGAGTGCATACGACCCCGGACTCGGCATTATCTTGGGGTGATCCTTTATGCTCCAAGTTATTTCTTGATCCGACCAAGGCACATATCTTGGTACTGCCGGCATAACTGCATTTACTTCCATATGCCGGCGCAGACACTCGCTTGTCTTGTCGTTCGCTGTGAACACGCAATATGATTGATGATGTTCTCTCGTAATCATTCGCCCATTACTTCTGGATTTGTCCTTCCATCCGGACCTTGGTTTATCACTTGATGCACCGATCTCTCCGTCCGAAGTTTTCATACCTCGGGGGAGGAGGTGGTAACATCAGTTGATGTGCATTTGCTCCAGATCGTGGTCAGCCGATGATGTTCGGAGAGGCGCCTCAGATGCTCGCTGGGTTACCCATTGCATTTTTCATCCATGCACATTGGCGGGTTGTATGGTTGGCCGGCCTGGCCGGGTTTGACGTGTGAAATTTACACGGCTGATCTAACATAGACTCAAACGTGTACTTCGGCCTCTCCTCCCATTGCTTCTTTTGCTCTGGTGTCCACTGTCTTTTCCCTTCATTCCTTGGTGTCCATTGCTGAGGACCATTCTTTTGCCGCTGACTATTTCCGTGACTCGGCTGATCTTGCACTACTGCTGCCACCTGAGTTGAACCATATCTATAATCCGATATTTCTTCTCTTCTTCTTCCTCTGAAGTCATTGCGCCTGGATGACCCGGCCACATCTCTTGCATATTGATCTTGATGTTCCCGATGATCTGCCGACATTAATTATGGTTGCGTCGGATCTCCCAATGCATAGGAATCCGCTATCCTGATGGTTTCTGCCAAAGTGGTTGGCATATCTCTTTGTAGTCGCTGCCATAATACACTGGCGTAGCGGCATCCTTGAGCGAACCAAGCTATTGCCTGTGATTCTATAACTCCCTCACACAAATTTCTCAGGTTACACCACCGAGTTAAGAACTCTCTGTCTGTCTCATTCGGTCTTTGCTTGCACATGGCTAGCTGTTGCGGCCTGTTTGGCCTCTTGTAAGTACTGGTGAAGTTGCTAACGAACATTTCTTCAAAATCTAACCAGCAGTTGATGCTGCCTGCTGGCAGGTTATTCAGCCATACTCTAGCTGGTCCTTCCAACATTTGCCGGACATATCGCACTGCCCATCGTAAGTTTCTGCCAGCTATTTTTACAGCAGTGGCATAATCGATCAAACAACCCTGTGGTTTGGTGCTCCCATTATATGTTTTTGTGCCCCTTGCCAGCTAAAAGTTCGGCACAGGCGCCTCGCCGATGATCTGTGGTCCGAAGCATGTCGGACCTGGTGGACCCTGTTCTTCTAACAGCTCGGATCGGTATAGCCGGTCCAGCTTTACTCTGGCATCACTTGACGGCAAATCTCTGTACAGAATTCTTTCTTGCATTCCATAGTGGTTATGACCACCATGAATCGCATATTCCATCTCGGAATAACCATCATTATACCTCTCGTTCACCTGATTGTGGCGAGCTGGTCTCACTTCTCTTTCCTGCCGAGGTTCATGTCTCGGCTGCGGGTTGGGTGGCGGTTCTCTCCTACCTTCGGCCGGGATGTTGTTCTCAAGATTCCCTCTTCCGAGTTCTCCTCTTCCGAGATCTCCATTGCCTCGGCTTCCGCTGCCTTTCTCGGCACGGACGGGGTTTCTCTCGCCACTGTTACCTCGGTTTCCATTGCCTCTGTTCTCATTTGCTTTTCCGGCTATCGCCGGATCATATGGAACAATATGCTTATTTCTCTTTCCTGAAGTTACCGCTCTGTCTTTTCGTGCATTGTTTCTAGGCGAAGATGTTGCTGCCACAGAGATAGGCGCACCACCAAAAGTGAACCATTCACAAGGCACTGGCCTTGCCGGTCTCGCTCGAGCATTTCTTCATTCTGCTGGTTCACCATGCGGACCAGCTCATTCACTCTTTCTTGCTGTTTCTGCCGGGCTTCGCCGGTCAATCCTTCTAACTCTAATGCAGCGGCATTTTCCGCCCGCAGGTTCTTTGCCGGGATACTGTACCTCGGCAAGCCTAGATCAACTGATTCTGCCCTATGATCATCATGCTCCTTGTTGATATCATCTATGAGGTTTTTTCCTCTTAATCTCAACTCATCAACCCGCTCGGGGGCGACGTCAAGCTTGTTTGCCCTGGCATATTCTCGCAGGGTCCTGTTTAAGGACTCCCGCAAGGCCGACACCTTTTTTGCCTCTACCAGCACTTTTTGCCTGGTCTCTTCCAACTCTGCCTGAGCATTAGCCGGATCAAGTATCGGCGCTACAGGTGTAGTCAGATTATCTATAGTTGCCTGAAGAATGTTTTCTGGTCTTTCTAGAGGTGGCCCTCTTACCCTTGGTGCCTTTGGGGTTGTCTCCTGCACCTCGGCCTGGTTGGCCACTGAAGGAATTACCTCGGTGGGTTGTGGAGCTATCTGCCTGGGCGCCACCTGCACACCTGTCGTCGGATCTCTGCTTGATCCGGCACCCGCTGCTCCCGCCTGCACCCCAGCTGCAACCATCACCTCGATGCTGCTGACAGGGCGCACTTCGCGTGGACTGTTTACAGCGCTAAGGGGAGGTTCTCCTGCAACAACAACCTGATGAGGATAAACGCCGGAGACGTCGACGCCGACGTAGATCTGGTGCATGCCCAAGTTGATGAAGACGCCGTTGCGCGGAGGAGTTTTTCCCTTGAAGCTGCCTGCATTGTCGCTGACGTAGTCACAGAGATCAAGACTCCGGACTAAGCCAGAGACAATGCGCTCGCCAGTGTTGATGAAGTTTCCCGTCTGGATCATGACTCCAGCTAGCACCGCTGATGGCCCCATGGTGGGCGCCAACTGTCGTGGTGGTGGCACGGCAGATGCCATGGGTAGGCTAAATTATGGGGCCAATGGATGCTAGAGGGATCTGGGGAGGGAAGATGTAGTCGATTCTACACACAGAAGACTAAGGTAAAGGTCTTTATTTCTCCTTCCTTGGGCTACAAGTGCTCCTTGAGCTGTATACAAGGAGAGAGGGAGAACTTTACCAGCCTAACGGTACTAAATGAGCCGATGCCCTTCTCAGGGTCCAGGCCTCCTCATATAAAGGAGAGCCATGGGTTCCTCTAGGGCTGACGTGGTAAGCATATTCGAGGAATATGCTTGTCCCAATATAGTAACTCGGTGGCCTCCTTTCCGTGTCGCCCTTCTAATGACGGCAAGGTTCCAGAGGGCCCCTCCTGCGTGCCTCGGGCTTCAAGACTGTCACCTCCGTGACCTCCTTCTGCCCCTCTGTCGCTCTGCGCCTTTGTCCTTTGTGCTTGGCTCTGCTCAGATTCTCCCTAGCATGTGACTAGAGTTTGACTTTAGGCTTCTCCTTCTCCTACAAGCTTCGTATCATTCGGCCCTGCCTCGCATAACTCGGCTCGTCCTTCACCTGCATTAAGACTACTCAGGCTAACCCAGCCGACTTACGCAGTATTTCGGCCGGGTAATGCCTTGCTATTATCATAAGGGTCCTGCTCTTTCATATCCCGGCCGACCTCTACAGGATTCGGCCAACTTAGACTGTAACTCGGAAACTGGACAGGGAATGTCCTTTCGTATTTCCCCGTCTTTACCATATCCGAGGTCACCTCCCCAACAGTCTTCCACTATGTAGTTGACTAAGCCAGAGCCCATTTAGCATGTGGCTGTACACGGAAGCCACTGTACGATAAACATGTTCAATCTCTAAGTCCCTGGGTGGTTTTCTTCTAGTGCACATCCAAAAATATAGCCATATAAACATGGTTCCCTTTGTTGCCACCTTGTCCAAAACTTAAGTATCCTCTTTCCACCCAGGTGGTTCATTGAGTACTTGTTTTATTATATAAAACATATATTTTTCCAACACTTCATATATTCATAACATGGTATTCCACCCCAAGTATATAGCAGGGCTAAGCATACTACAACTATAATGTTTTCACTAAGGAAAGTATAAGGATATCCTAATAGGACATAGCATAGCATAGTAACATAGTAGCCCTATCATGCATACTACAAAAATTCCACTAAGTGTAGTGAAAATAGTAGGACATGGATGACAGTGTCACTTTCCTTAGTAGTTGGTGGTGTTGGTACACTCTTCGCAATAACACACTTGACAATCAACACAATCTATCAAGCAAAACATACACAAGATCAACAGTAATGGCAACACAAAAATCATGCAAAGTATGCAAACATGCAAGATGGTAATTTTTATTGTACAAATTTTTATAACAAGGTTCTGAACATTACTAAGTGATTTATGAACATTTTATATTTTCAAGATTACAAATGCAACCATTTGTGCAATTGTAGCAATTAGCAACATTTTCTAACAGTTGGAAAGGCCATTCTTATTAAATAATTTCCACAGTCTTATTTATACTAGAATAAAATTATATTTTGGTCTTACTGTACATAGGGTTCAATTTACAACCATTTGCAAAAGGATTTACTTAAAAATAATTTACACGACAATTTTATACTCAAAATACTCCAAAAATGGTTATGTATAAAACGTGATTTTAACATACTAAAAATACCGAATTATGGGTCCACTGTATTCTACTCGTTTTTGTGAATCCATAGACATATTATTTGCTAAATTTGGATATACAGAACTAAAGATATAATTTTTATGGTGAAAATGACCAATTAAACCATTTAATTTATAAATCAAATTTTTGTACAGAGAATAAGTAATATTATTGCAGAAATGGATTCTACAGAATCTCAGCTTTTCAGGGATACCAAATTTATAATTTTTGGACTTCTAAATCTTTTTCTATGAATTATACGAGTTCATACTAAAATCTGGAAAAGTCAAACTCGGGAATTGACTGAAATTGACTTTGACTAATCTGACTGAGCTGACTGTTAACTATGCTGATGTCATGATGATGTCAGATTTAACTATAGAAAAAGTTGCTCGAATGGAAAAACTTTCTACCCGAAAGTTGTATGTAATAACTAGATCTATATACTGTTCAAAGGAAATTGTGTTTGGAGCAACGAGGTGGGCGTAAAATGGATTATACCTTCTAAGATCTGAATCTTTGACCGTGTTTTTCTCTTTGCTCGATGAATGAAACGAGGTGAAACCAGCGGGAATGGAACCGTCTTGACGAGGGGAACAACTTCCGTCTTCAAGCCACCGTGATCCGAGGTCGTCTTGAAGGTCTATTTGGGTGGAGAAGATTGGGGAGAATTTTGGACGAAAATTGTGCTAAAATGAGTTGAAAACTTATGAAATTTCCTGGAGTGAGGTTTATATAGGAGGGGTGGGGGCAGGATTAAAGGAGATTAAAGAGGGAGAGAAATTAGAGGACATTTAGTGTAATTTAGGAGGGCAATTGAAGGTTATTTAAGTGCATTAGATACAAATAGATGCTCACTGGTTCTTCTTCACGTACACGTTCACGTACACGCTCTCCTGGCCGATCAGTCTGGTTTGGCCGGCCATTTTTTTTCGTTTTTATTTTTTTCCTATTTTTTTTAGTTCTTTTATAACTTTTGATTTAGAGCTCCGAATTTGTTGATTTAAATTTCTGCGGATTTGTAAATTTATGGGCAATATTTTAGGACATAAATTTAATGTATTTGAAAATATTTAATTTTCTCAATTATTAATTAGTTAATTATTATACGATTTTATGTGTCCGATATTGGCCTAGTTGCAGGGCAATATATTTGGAATGACTTGGATTCTGTCCTTATTTGAACTTGATTCGATTTAGTTCCACTTTACATGGATAACCATGAATTAAAGTTTGAAAATATGAGGATAATTTTATAAAATCTTAAAATAGCTCACATAAGCTATGGTGCTTATTTTAAAACGAGACTCTTTGCTTTTATTTTTGGTTCAAAACAAAACAAAGGTTGTTTGAAAAATGTAAAAGAAGTAGTTGAGATATATAGATGGTTTTTGGTTGAGAACTTCCTCAAGATTAAAAATAGATTTTCAAATACAGGAAGTTTGTGAAAAAGATTTTGAAGGGGAACCTTGCAAATTATAATTTTGAAGTAGAGGAGATATATGGATAATCTTGATGCTTTGATTTTAGGGTTTTTGTTAAATGATATTTTTATTTTAAGGAGTACCTTTATTTGGGGTAAAACTTTTGTAATAGTTTAAAAGGTTTTAATGTTTCCAATTAGAAGCAAAAAGTTTCTTTTCCCCATAAATTTCAACAATTGTTTCTTTTGTTTATTTATTTTTCACATTTCAAAATTTGGAAAATTTTGGGATGTGACATCGGCTCACCTCCGTTAAGCCCCCTTTCGGGCAGGCTAAAACCCTGATGAGTTCCCGAAGACTCTATGACCTGGTGATGCCCGGACAAGAACCATTTGAATGGACTATATCCCTAAACACCATTCGTAGATAATCTAGACATCAAAAGTGTGGGGCGTAAGGGTTCCCACCCATATGTTGCATCCGCACAAGGAATCACAACGTCACATAAGGTCGTCTTGCCTCCATACGAGAGGAAAAGGATACAGCTGACTTCTCCGTCCCATTCCAAATCTCATGGTTAACGCGTAATATATGGCGCTAGAATCACTGATGTCATGGGTTATTAATCCCTAATTGTTTATCATTATTACAAATAGAAACCTAAGTTCTATTGCTCCATCATATCATCACTTAGGATGATACCTAAGATTTATTTATTTTGAGAAAATAATATTTTCTTTCTCTGGAATATAGATGATAACACACAATTTGAAAATACTTTGATAAATACTCTTCAAAGGACATGAGCAAGTGATGAACTTGCCTTGTGATTGAAAGGTAGGGAAGTCGGATGCTTGCACTGGACCTTGAGCTTCTATGTCTACAAAACATCATTATTGCCCGGTAAGGATAATATTTAAAGAAGCAAAATGATTATGCAAAGTTATGCAATGCATTATTTATTTTTGTACATTCTCCCCCATTATTTAAATTACAAAAATTCTTTTTAGTACTAAAGAATTTATAAATATTAAAAAAATTAATATTTATTGAATATTGTACTCTTTTATTTTATTTCATTTTATTTGGATTTTATTTATTTATAATTCCTTTAAGAATTATTATTTAAATACAAAAAATGACATCAAATATTTATTTAGTATTTTTATAAAATACTACAATATTAATATATAATGAAAGTGATTTTTATTTATTTTATCATCTTTCATTAATTTTATAAAATTTCATAAGGAATATATAGATTACAAAATTCTTAATAAAAATTATATGCCTAAAATTTTATTCCTTAATTTATTCAGATAGATTGAATTATTGTGAATCTAAAAATATTTTGTTTATAATTTTTGGATTTTTATTTGATTTTCAGGAATTTATTAAATTCAGGGGCATTTTGGTCTTTTATTAATTATTAAAAATTTTCCTTGGGTGATTGGGCTGGCCTAGTTGGGCTTATTGGGCCGTTCTGGCCCAAGTGATTATGACCAAAAGGGCTTCCCGAAGGGGTCCTGGCCCTCTCATCCCACTCCCTCTGTCTCTCTCTCTCGTTCTCATCTCCCCTCTCCCTCGACCCCGTGGGGTGCTGGCACCGCCACTGGCGATGACCGCCGCCGTGGCCCTCCTTGGCCACTGTCGTGGTGCAGGGCAAGGTTGGTGACTACGATGGTTCACCTCCTTCACTTCGATTTGATTTTGGAGCCCTCCTGTGCCCGGGTTCGCCCCGTTCCCGAACCCTAGGGTTTGGGGTTAGGTGCGGCCACCGCCGCTATGGACCCTCCTATGGAGGTGTGCGATGTTCATGTGATGCTGTGGCCGTCGCCATGGCTGGTGCGGGTTGCAATGCCCCCTGGGTGCTCCCTGTGCCGCCGTGAGCATGTCGGCCATTCTGCTTCCTCTTCAATTCATCAGCGAGGACCCCGGGTGAGTTGTGCCTCTATGGAACCTAGTTCATCTTATCACCATGAATCCCTCTGTGTATCTAGTGGCCAGTATTAGTTTGTGCTTGTATTACTACTAGGGTTCATCTCTGGTGCTTGTAAGATGCTCCTATGGTCTGGTTAGGATGTTTAGTGGGGATTTGGGTGCTCTGCACCTTAGTGCTTGTGATCACCCCTTTGATTGTGTGGTGATGTTGCTGGTTTGAGGCTAATGCTGGATTAAATGCTAGGGTTGCATAGTATTGCCTCTGGTTCGTACTCTGGTGACTTGATGTGTTTATCTGTTGTCAGTATCTTGATACTAACAGTGATCCAGTCAGTGATGATTCATTGCCCTAGTTATTGTTGGCTTGCCAGATTGTCCTTGGTCTAAATTTTATTCAATAGAATCAAATGATTCTTTGAACATGAATAGATAAATAGGGTATGATCCCTATATCTGGTCTCAGGGAAATGATTTGATAAATGATTTGTGTAGATTGGACTATTTGATTGTCTTAGTGATAAGATCAGTGCTTATGAAACCCTCTTAGAGTGGTATATAAGTAGATCTTGTTGCTGACTATACTTATGGTCATTTCTAGGATTTGATGGATGTTCATAGATAAGTTGGGAAGCTTATTGCTTGATCAAGCCAATGATGCTGGTCTGAGGCTCTACGAACTAGAGTGGTAAGGTATCAGCTGCTTACTAGATCTTGGATCCTGGTTGGTTAAGTGTATGGTTTTGTTTGTGGCTTGTAAAATCTGAGGTGCTACTCCTTCTTGCAGATGTGCCTAGATTTTGTAAGAACAAATGATAAAATATAGAAATTTCCTTTGGTATCACCAATTCTGTGAGGCTGGTTTGAGAATTTGGTGTTTTTAATAGAGTTTGGTTCTGATCTTTATTTTTAAAACCTCTAGGATAGATTCACCCCACTTGGGTGATTATTGAGAGGTTTTCTTATGCATCAGCACATATATTCTGCTTGGATAAGATATACAGATCATGTGGTTGTTTATGATACTCACTAGAAAATTTATGATTTTGATGGCTAGATGTGCTGGTGTGTTGCTGGTCTGATTCATTCCTTCACCTCCTGATGTTGTTCTTGTTTTCCCGTGATGCTTGTGCTTGGCCTTGATCAACTCTGCTCCTCCTAGCTCCAGTGAGCTCGGCCTTGCTATCCACCTGATCCTCCCCCTCCTTATGTCACCATCAGGTTATTTGTGGCTTGATCTGGTGTGAGATTGTGTTGGCTGGTTTATTTGGCTCTAGCTACTAGCTGTTCTTGTGTGGTGTGAGTAGTGGAGAGATGCACTAGTGCTTCCCCACGGCTGTGCTTGGTCCTTTTTACTTGCTTGGACTGCTGGGGCTATGTCGACAGCACACCCATGCAGTTAGATGATCGAGTTGCTCAGATGTCACGCATAGGTGTGGATAAGCTCGGTGGATGATCTACCTTTTTACATGATTACATTTATATGCCTGGTGAAACTTTGCCCCTCTTTATGACTGAAATCATTTGACTTGTGGCTTATGGATTATGAAAGGTTTGATTCTTTCATATTGGTGAAACTTACTCCTAAATATTTACTCAATGATGTAAAGTGGAACAGTGCATCTCACTGTCACTACTAAGAGTAAAATTAATATCTTAACCTTCATTTTCTTTCCTTTTTTGTTTATTCTTTGTTTTACAGGTACAAGACTTGAAGATTCAAGATTTAGATTAGGTTTTATTTTTCTTTATAGAATAGTCCCCTTGTAATATTTATTTTATTCTTTTGTAAATAAAATGTACTGGATAAATAAATATGTAATTCTACTCTTGTAAAGATTCTTTATTAGTTTTGTAATTTTCATTTTGTAACTTATTGATGAATAAATGAAATGCATATTCATTTATTTAATTGTCAATCTGATATAAAGTTTCTGGTTACTTATGTATTGTTTCTTTATTATCTTCATAAGTTATATTTTGTAACTTATTCATTGAATAACTATATGAAATAAATATTCATTTACTTAATTGTGTTATATTATTTAAAGTTTGAGTTACTAAATATCATTTCTTGATTAAGTAATATTCTCACACATAATCTTAATCTTTTAAAAATATAAATCCAAATCTCAAGTTTAAATTCAAATTCCTTTTACCAAATACATTAATCCATAAAGATCATGTCAAAGTTTATAACGATCATTCTCCAGGACTAATCCTAAACTTGAAGAGTGAAAGAAACTTTAATCACCTTAGGTTTTTATTTGGCGAAAAAAAATTTTACAGATGATTGCATGCAATTGCACAGATTCCTAAATCTACCCTTCATTGGTTCCTAAATGTTGGGATGTTACATGCCGGGGGCAATATCTCAATTGTGGGAGGCTGAGCGGCCATCGAGGGGGCATCCGGCTAAGGCGGAGGGTCGCGGGGTGGAGAGGCAGAAGGCACGCTGTGAGCTGGGCTCGCAGCAAAGGAGAGAAGAGACCTGCGGGAGAAGAACATGGTCAAGGCAAGGCCAAAGGCAAAATGACAAGGGCAAGTACAAGAAAAAGCAAGTGCAAGAAAACTCACTCCTGCACCACGGGCGTGGATCTCTTCCGGCCACCTGTGGCCCGGTCGGGGCATGGAGGAAACCCCACTCGGCTGCGCTTCGCAGCCGGATCTTCGGGGGCGGCAGCGTTGCTCGATGACCCCTCGCCGGCACGTTTTCAAGCCAGATCGGGCGGCGTGGTGTCGTCGCTCTCCTCTGGCACTGGGCCATGCGGGTCCTCCATCGCCTCGTCGGTCCAGCTAGGGAAGAAGCCCTCCTCGCTGTCTAAACCCTCGGTGCCGGTCCGGCGCGGTCGTGGCTCGGGCAGGTCAGCGGTGAAGACCTGGAGGGGATCCTCGCCCTCCTCTCGGATGATGCAGGGGAAAGTCTACAAGAGAGGAAGCAAGTCAGAGCCGGATCAAGCGACGATGTCGGACAAGGAAAGAACGAAAGAAAAGAGAGAAATAGGGAAAGTCACACTTACCCGGGGGGCGCGGTTATCGCGTGTATAAGGAGCCAGACCAAAGCTCCAATCGGCCTTGATCTTCTCCATGGTGATCATCCACGCCCATTCGTAGAGGTTGGCGAAGGGGGGTCGCGGCGCAAGAGCCGGGTCGGGTCGAGGCGCCCGGAGTAGTAGCACATCTTGTGTGCTAGCTGCTGGAGGGGCATCATCAGCCGGCTGGCTCAGCTGAGCATCACGTCGACGCCAGTCAGGCCGGCTGTGACCAGCGACCTCATCCGGTGCAGCAGCGCGTTCGACTCCTGCTTGGAGCCGAAGATCTTCTCCTCCCAGTGCGCCCGGCTGGACTCCGCATCTTGGAAGGCCAGAAGGTTGAGGAGGTCGTCGGAGCCGAGGTTCCGTACATAGAAGTAGTTATGCTGCCACAGCTTAACCGTGTCATGCAACTTGAACTTAGGGTAGCCGGTTTGGGCGCGGGAGTAGATGAAGGCGCCATCGCAGGGCACGAGCGGCCCCTTGGCATATTAGACCTGCGTCCAGATAAGAAAGAGCCGGCAAAAGAGCCCGAGATTCGGCTGGATCCCGAGGTAGCATTCGCAGAAAGCTACGAAGTGGGCCAGAATGCCGATTGCATTCGGGCCGAGATGGTGGAGTCGGAGATCGAAGTGGGCGAGAAAGGAAAGGAGTAAGGCGCTGGCCGGGAAGGCCAGGCCACGCGCCAGATGCGCGAGAAAGATGACGCACTCACCGTTTTGTAGAGCCGGCGAGACTTCGCCAGCCAGGGCAAGGCGCACCCCGACCTCGCTGGCGGTTGGCAGGAGGCGCGACCGCCGGTACTTTTCAACTTGCGCCTCCGTGATGGAGGAACCGCACCAGGCGCCACGGCTCTCAGCCATATCGCCGGTGGCGGAGCGCGGCGGAGAAGGAGGAGGAAGTGGAGAAGGCGCAGATGGAGCGGCGGAGGAGTGGCGGTGTCCTGTCGCTCTGGCAAGAAAAAGGCAGGGGCACCGGCAGAGTAGGGACGACGCGAGCACGTAGGTGGCGCTAGGGCAGAGCAACGGCAAGGAGGCTGGGAGGCGTGGCGTCGACAGGAAGAAAAGGGGGCAAATGGCGAATGGGGGAGACAGGGCGCCGCGTGCGATACTTAAAGGGGCTGGGGAGGCAAACAGTCGGCTCGCCACATGGCAGCACCTCACAGCCACAACCACGGTCGGATCATTTACGTCGGCGTGCAATGCGTAGAGGATCCTGGGGACGGGAGGCGATGCGCTGGCGGCAGTTCCCGAGGAGGCGTCTGACGCGACCCTTCGACGCACGTCTCCGCGGCCATCATTACGCCGTGGCTGACGTCAGGGATGACACGGCCGAGCAAGCCCAACCGCTAGATTTCAGCCGAGAAAAAAATTCAAACTAGCTTTTTTGGAGCCCACGCACATTTCTCATGAGGGTGGAATCTACGCATGCTTGGGGGCTAGTGTCGGGGGGATCACCCCCGGGTAGGCTAACCGGACAGGATGCAGGGGCAATGTAACTGTCGGCCGGCTAACCCAGCCGGATGTAAAAACCCAAAGATAGGTCAGAAAGAAGGCCAAATTAAGAACAAGCTAGCAAACAAATCAGCCGAATAAAAAGCATGCCCAAAGTCACCTATCCGGCTGGGTCATGCCAGCCGGATAAGGCAAGACGAGTCAAGAACGAGCCGGCAGCACTACCAGCCGGATAAGACAGCAAGGAGTAGACGCCTAGCCGGATGGGTTCGACCATCCGAACAAGACAGAGTAGCCAGCTAGGCTGACCTAGCCGGACCTTCAAGATAGACGGATGACGTAGGGCACAGTATCCCGCCGCCTCGCGCATGTATGACGACGTTAGGCACCGGCCGAGGAGACGGCCTGTACCCGTGTCTGGCGGGAACAGGGTCACCGCTGCTGCCGGGCGGCCTCCTTCCGTTCCGCTGGCGGGGCACGACACTATACTAGACGCCGTGAGGCGTAACAACATCGGAATAGTTGGCTAGGCCCGCCTGTGGGACCCGCCTGTCGGCAGCGTCTTTGCCCATGCCGCCTCGGCCTATATAAGGGACGGCAGGGGCATCGTAGCAAGGGTTGTGCCCTCATTCTCTACTAGCTAGGACAGATATAGCTCGAGGAGCACTTGTAGCCCTTTGTGTGTTCATCCAGATAGTCGGATCGGCCGGAGTAGATGAAAGAACATGTGGGCCCCCATGTGTGGTTTTGGTAATTAATGACAATCTCTATGGATTAATGCTTGTATCAAGTTGGTAATTAATGACAATCTCTATGTACATGTTGGGAGGAATTCAGTAAAATATCGTTGTCCCCGCGTGTCTCGGTTATCTCTATACCCGAGCTCTTTACTTATGCACTGATAGCCTTCGTGCTTGAAGTAATATATATCTTGCTATCACTTTGTTGCTTTTATTGCTTAGCATAAGTTGATGGTGCACATAGGTGAACCTTAGTTGTTCTAGGTTTTTCTTAACAAAGTAAACACTAGTTTTATTCCGCCTTTGTTGAGCCACTCTAGGAAAAGTTTTAATCGCCTATTCACCCCCCCTCTAGGCGGCATCCGTATCCTTTCAGTAGAGGTGTTACCTCACCACGAGGACCCCGAACCTGGGTATTTCTTGTGTCCCAGGTGCTTGCTTGTCAGCCACTTCCCGCCGCTTCCCGCACTACTTAACTAGCTTGCTTTCAGCCTTGTTGTTTCCATAACAACAACAATCATGGCCGTGGAGAATTCCATCATGCCCACTGACCTGAATAGCACCACTGACCCCGATCACAAGGCTTGGGTCGCGAGGAGGCAGCATACCATCCGGGCTCGTGATGCTTGAACGGCAATGGCGACGACTAGTGCAACCTTTTGGACAGAAAAGCTGCCATTTTTGGATACCGTGCATAATATTGCCCCTTTTGCACATTTCAGATCCACTAGCCACTTTTTGGCGATACCCAAAAGGCAATGGCACATGTCTGCCATATTATTTGATAGTCAACTTGTGTGTTTTTTTGTTGACTGTTTCAACTAATTAACGAAGCCTTGTTCAGCGATGACGAACAAACATCAGAACGGACAAATGAGTCGCATCGCTAGACGCGGTTGGCCGAATAGATCGAACCACGATCCAAAATAACCGCCTCTCAACTTAAACGGACAAAAACGGATCAACCATTTGGCTCGCCCATTAAAGATACCCTACAAGCAGTGTGACCACTATCAAAACAAGCTGGTGCGCCAACAGGACACAAAGCCGTTGTGGCAGATATGGGTCAACCGGCCGACCAAATGGGCCAACCCACATGACCCATTGTCCTCAAACTTTTGGGCCGGGTCAAGACCGGCCTATTTCCATCTTGACCCAAGGGAGTCATGGTGGCAGAGATTGCCAGGTGCAGCTAGGGATGTAAATGGCACTTAAATGGCATCCACGAGTCTTGTTTATTGAAAATCTTAGTTCTTTGTTTGAGAAAACACAAGCTTTATTAAACTAGAGTAATAATAAACGGTATTACGCGAGATTAAATGGTGTGTCACTTACATCTCTAGGTGCATCGCATGGACACCTAGGTGGGTCAAAGACTACCACATGTTTGAGGATTTCCTGTTTATGGTCTCTTTCGCTGGCCGTACAGAAGTGCCCATGACCATGAGTTTTGAATCCTCCATTTTAGTGCTAGCACATTTAGATCCGCTGTGCAAGGTGACGAGGAAGGAAGAAAGGGAACGACGTGAGAGTTTCCTAGCTAGGCTTTGCCCCCAACTATAATCCAAGCCAGATATGGCCACATGCATGGCCCAGCAGCAATACTACTAGCAGGATTCTGGGTTTCGGAACCGCACAAGAAAAAAAAAACTGGTTCCGGAGCACCCACACTCGTATTGTTGGCACACACAAAAGTTCCACGCAACCCCTTTTTCATCGGAGAGCGCTACGCGTCCTCCAGGATAACTCTCCCGTCGGGTTCTCTTCGTGACATGTGTTTTTTTTCTAGATTTTCGTTTTAACTACAAATTATTGCGGTTTGCTATAAAATATTTCGCTTTCGTTATATGTAGCAAAAAACTGTTCGGCTCAAAAAATAAAAAATAGACTGGACTTTGCCGGAGACCTCGACGACGACCGCGTAGCAAAAAAGTTGTGCTAATGTAGCATATCCGACCTCGCCGGAGGTTTTCGCCGGTAGACCTTACCAGAGACCGTGTAGCAAAAAAAGTTGTGCTAATGTAGCAAAACCATAAAACATATATAGCAAAAAATATCATATTATAGCAAATCCGACCTTGTCGAACAACTCGCCGGAGACATTATAGCAAACCCCAAGATACGCTTGTAGCACCGCCGTTCGCACGTAGCAACGCCGTCAACCCCATGTAGCAAACCTCGACGTCGTAGGTAGCATCAGCGGTGGCAGTAGGTAGTAGTGCCACCAACCCCATGTAGTAAACCTCGACGTCGTAGGTAGCCTGGTCGGTGGCGGTAGATAGCAGCATCGGTGGTCTTTGGTAGCAACGTAGGTGGACGGTGCTCTGGCGATGTGGGATCTAGCTAGATGCAGTCAGGCGGCACTCCGACGAGGGGCAGGGTGGCAGCGCTCCGGCGAGACGCAGCTCCGGAGAGGGCAGGGAGGTGGCGCTCCGGCGAGGCGCAGCTCCGGCGAGGGGCAGGGAGGTGTAGCTGAGCGCAGAGACCGGGGGTACGTGGTGGCGTGGAGGCGGTGGCCCTGCAGCGCTCTGGCGAGGCGCAGCGAGGGGCGGCTCCGGCGAGGGAAGGGAGGCACGCGGTGGCGCGCGTGTGGCGGCGATGCTCCGGCGAGGCGCAGCGAGGGGTGGCTCCGGCGAGGAAAGGAAGGCACGCAGTGGCGCGCGTGCGGTAGCGGCGCTCCGGCGAGGCGCAGCGAGGGGCGGCTTCGGCGAGGGAAGGGAGGCACGCAGTGGCGCGCGTGCGGTAGCGGCGCTCTGGCGAGGCGCAGCGAGGGGCGGCTTCGGCGAGGGAAGGGAGGCACACGGTAGCGCATGTGCGACGGTGGCCCTGCGCCGGTGAGGGGCGGCTCCAGCGAGGAAAGGGAGGCGCGCGGTAGCGCTCGTGCAACGGGGTGGTGTGCTGACCCACAGCAAGGATAACGCTCGACGGCGGCTTCCCTGTGCGTCGGCGACGGTTGAGTACGAACATAAGAGAGAAAAAGACAAAGGGATAAGAAGAATCAAAGGGAAACCGTCAAGGCCGGGTCCACCACGCAGTTGTCAGGCATGAGGAGAACGGAACATGGGCGAGCAAGCTAGCTACCCGGAGGATAGTTTTGTTCGATCCTCCGGAGTATGCGTATCATTTTTCTTTTCATCTACCTTTTTTGTCTAAGGGCACGTACAATACTAGATGTTTATCTAGACGCTTAAGCGGTTCAAAAATAAATAGAAAATACAAAAATATTTGATAACGTCTTGGCCTACAACCAGTGGCGGAGCTAGCCGGAGAGGGGAGGGGGCAAACTATTCTACTTTTTACATCCAAGTGCCTCAAAAATATATTTTTTTTAGTGATTGTTCTAAGTCTAGGGGGCGATGGCCCCCTCTGACTTACACATAGCTCCGCCAGTACCACGACGATAAATCTGCCTTTTGCATGAAAAAAATCATTAGCACCGACGATTAATTAAGCATCGACGAGAGCCAGAAACCCGATATTGGCTAGGAATCGTCCCCTTTTAGCGTCTGCGTTATACATGGCCTAACTATGTAGAAGTTGCACAGCTAACCATCATGGTTCCAAGGTAGGCACTGCTATTGACCATGGTCCGGCCCAGTTTTTTTAGTGGCTTTTTTGAGAAGTTGTCTTACCGTCAACTTTCTAAAGAAGCTGGTTTAAAAAAATTATAAAACTTTCGAATTAGTTTAGTCTTAATTATTTTAGAAGTCTCGTAATTTTTTTTAGCCGGTTTTCTTAAAAAGCTGAGGGTAAAACAGCTTCGCACGAGCCGCCAAAAAAAGGAACTAATTGCTTAGCTAGGGCGGTGAATCATCAGAGACAAGCGTCCCATATCACAGTGCTGCTGGGGGAGCCATTGAAAGGAGACACCCTACCAAGAATCCAGCAGCCTTTGCTCCAAACTCCAAAGGCAATGAGCACGCTCGTACTGCAAACCGGACTAATAACTACCGCTGCTGGACGGACCAGTACGACAGTACGTACGTGGACCACAGCGTCTTCTACTGCTAGGTGGCGTGCACACTGTCGCCGGCGCGCCCACCGTGATGCTAGGCCTCTCCGCTCCGGTCGGCCGGCAGACAAGCCTAACGGTATCCGACCACCGATTCGCCCCACCCCCTTGCTCTTTCCTACAGCTCGTTTGGCCCAGTACGTGTCTCATTTAATTCGCTCGGGCCGATCGCAGGGTTAGAGAATCTCTACTCGTTGCCACAACCCACGGCGAAATTTGGTCTGCTTTTCGGCCGGACTGAACTTGTTTTCAGTCTAGGTACGTCCATTTTCCCGCCCGTACCCAGGCCGAGTTCTCAAGTTCGGCTAAAATTCATCAAATTTAGACGATTTTTATTAAGTTGGGCGAAATATAGATGGATTACATCAAATTTAAACGAAATTAGTACATAAATAAACTTAAAAAGACCGTCGTCGGTGCCTTCGCCGTCCTACATGCCGAAGTTGTCGTAGAACGACGTGTAGTCCGGATCGCCCGTCGCTCTCGCCGCCGTCGTCGCTGCCGCGGCCGGTTACAGCGAGAGGCCGCCACCTCCGTGGTCGGTAGGACGGTCTGCGTCCTCGCCTCGCTGCCCGCCAGACATAGAGCGAGACGCTTGGTAGCTTACGCCGACAGCGCCGACGCTGCAGGCGGCTCGCTGCAGAGCCGAGGATGCGCTGATGCTCGCTTTCTCTCGCCCCTCCGGACCATTCTGTGATGTTCGGCGAGGGTGGCTCGACCAGCGATGCGCGTCGGCGCTGGCCGCGTGTGGCGGCGGCGCTTCGCGAGCGATCGCTCCAAAGACCATCTTCAAAGCGGCGTCCTCGGCCGGGCGCCGAGCCTTCGTCTTGGGCGGCGTAGACGGCTCGCCGATGACGATATATACGCGGCTGTCGCGCGATGGCGCGGGCGAGAGCAACCGCGTTTCACGGCCGTCGGCGTGCGAAGCGGCGCGCATGATCGCCATCCTCCTCGGCGCCCAGTTCGCCGGTGCACGCCGACCCGTCCTGGCCGCCGGTGTCGGGTTGCGCGGGAAGCCGAGCCGCGGAGTGTTCCCGCGGTTGATGTGCTCCAGTACGGCGGCGAAGCGCCCGCCTAGCGCTTCCACTAACGCCGGCGCCCGCCGAAGTTTTTACTGCGCCGGGACTCGTTCGACGGCCCCTCGTGGCGGGCGAGCTCCTGTTGGCGCCACTCCTCGAAGAAGTTCCCCTAGTAGACGAGGTCATCTGTGCTCACCGCTTCGGCGGGGTTGTCCATGCCGGCGATGTACTATTGTACATCGTACGGCAACTCCTCCAGCATCGGCCCCGGCGGGATTGGGATGTCGCCGGCTCTCAGCGTCCAACCCGGAGGCATCCGCGTTTCCGGCGGCGCCATGTACCTCGTCTGACAAAGATCGCGCCTCCCAAGTTTGGAGGCCGGTTGCCGTTTGCATTGGCCGTCGCCGGGGTAGCGTTCGCCCATGGTGAGAGAAGGGGGAAAGGCGAGAGAAGGTTCGCCGGAGTTGGGCTTGTGGGTGGGGGGAGCTGTGAGAGAGTGCGAAGATCTCCGACGAAGAGTACGGCTTATAAAGGCCGAGGTGCGCGGCGAGGGCGGGAGGGGTGTAGCGGCGAGGACGGGAAGTTAGTGACCGCCGGTCCGTCAGGGAGCCGAGGCGGCGATGGTGGCGCCGTAAATCGGCGACGCGTGGCCGACGCGACGGACAGTTATTGCCCGACGGTCGCCGCGTGGTTCCGAGGATGACGACGACTCAACTTCCATCACTGACTCGGCGGGTCCACGCGCCGCTTTGATTTTTTCGCCGATATCGCTGAGTCCGGCGTTCCCAGGGCGTATCCGGAAACCTGGGTTCGGCCTGGGTAGTCCGGACCAAAAATGGCCAAAATTCAGCCGAAAACAGGTCCTTGGGTACACGACTGGACCAGTTTTCGGCGTCTGGACTGAAATTCAGCGTCCGGATTAAAATTCGGCGTCTGGATCAGCCTCCTAGGTAGGCTAGTGGAGATGCTCTTAGGCCGGCTACTTGCTTCCAACTGTCAGCGGAAAAACAGAAATGTCTGGTTTGGTCTCTCTGCCGGAGTGCACACTAATTCAGATTAGCTGGTGATAGTCGTCCTTGGTTCAGCTTAAAATCAATCAATGGCGAGGGGAATGATTGACAACAGCAACGGAAGTAGTACATAACTGGAGTTGTAAAGGACAGTTTCAACTTTCTCTAGACCCTTCCTAGCTAGCAACCGATTTCTACTCTTTATCCAGAAGACTGTTCACATCTTGGCATGATCGATCGACCAGAAGAGGATTTGCTAGGCTGGTACGGATGCGAGCTGGTACAACGACCCGTTTACATCGAAAGTTCAATCAGAAATCGCAATAAATCGCGGTAATCATGGCTTGCACCAATAACATGGGAGGAAAAGATCTCCAGATGCGGCAGAGGAGGAGGGACATGGTAGCTATCGGGCACGAGACGCCATCATGAGTGTATAACCGAACCGGATAATCTCTGAAGTCTGAACTGTACTGCCTGCCTTGCCGCCTTCCGGCCGGCTGCAAATGTGAGTCGTTTCAGACAGCGCCGCAGGTAACACAAACTCCGGAAATTCAGCAGCACCACCAATGCCTTCAGTACCAATCCGCCGTTTCTGGCTCCCGTTTTCTCCCCCAAGAACCGGGACGACGACGTACTCTCCAGTCTCCCCTCCTATGATCCTATCCAATTAATCTTCCATGGATAAGATGGCCGCCGGCAATCCGGCATGGTTGGCCAAGGCAACCAGGAGAACCCACAGCCACACTCTGTCTGGGGGCCACGGCAGTATTGTTCCTGCAAGGAACCACACACGAAAAACAACAGGGTTAACGCCCGTGCTCCCAGTAGATAATACTGCTATGGAAGCCAGCCTAATGGCATCAAATGCCCTGGACCAGATCAGATCTTCGAGAGCACACCACACAAGCGTATGTTAATATCTCGCATCGCAGGCAGAAAGCACTTTCGACCGATCTGAAATGCCATCCCCAAATGGGAGTTAGCTGTGGCACCGCAGGATCCCACCGGATTGTCTTACCCCGCATCGGGCAAACGGGTAGTATTGTACACACTCGCGCGCTGCTGCCAGGGAGGTAGGGGCCCCGGAATCGGGTCCGACGGCGACCCGCGACCTAACGCCTAAATTCGGACTCAATCATTGCGGCTCGTAATCATTGTTACCCCCGATCCGTCCATCGATCTATCCGCTTCTTCTTTTCATTCTCTCAAGTCTGATTATTGAACTGGCGTAAATTGGCACTGAATTTTGTTGATCTTTCTTTCGTTTAATTAATTAGGATTTGATTGTTCCGGCACCCAATTAAGCAATCAATCCGAACGGACCGATCAATCATTCGCGGATGCCATGATGGGGGCGCGTGGGTTCGATTGAATCATCCCTGATGGATCATCATCCATGGATACGCCCAGTTGTACGTACGTTCCTCTGTTATGTCGATCGATCACCACCAGGTGGAGGAACGAGCGCCATGCCCTCGGATCTAGTAGCGCCGATCGAGCTCGCTAGCTACAGTGTCCGCGGCGCCGGTGCATGCATGGATTATCAGCCGGTCGATCGGTGTCACGTACGGTGGAACGATCTTTGATTTAGGGTCATCCGCCGCTGCTTCGGCTTGGTATCGCCTACCCCGACCGATCGCGGTCGCTGTCGTCGTTTTCAGACGCAACCGATCGGGCGTACGTCGTCCTATCGAGAACGACGACGACCCTCTCCACGAATTGAACAGATTCCGTCTCGGGTTCTTCCTGCCTTGCACGCAGAGGAAGCGCGTTGTCGAGTGACCAGCGGCCGGACGGTTTCATGCAGTCTTTGGTTTCTCCGAGAGAAAAAAAAGGTTTACTGCGTGCGTGTTGCGTCACCAGCTGCGAGGGTGCGGGGTCTGGTGGACCATGCAAAGACTGTTGTAGTGCTAGTACGTAGAGGATCATGCAAGGTCCGATCCAGCTCGGCGAGATGTACCTTGTGCTTGTGCTTGACCAGATGGAGCGCAGGAAGGATCGAAAAGAAGAGCATGTGATGCTTGTGCGGATTCGCCTGACGGTGCGTGCACAGCCGACCACGCACCGTCATAAGGGAATTTTTTTTTTGCGAATATAAAATTCATTAACTTATAGGAAAGTTACACTCATTGGTTACAATATCATGGAGTTCCTGTGGGAAATTTCTAATCCAAAACTGAGTTCTAGCCTTTGATCTTCCTAACTTAGCCATGGTATGGCTAGACATATTCTGACTCCTATGAATCTTTGTAACTATGCTCCCTCTTTCGTTTAGGAGCTCTTTAATGCTGGTCACTAGGTGTACTAAGCTCGATTTATCCTTCGTCGCTGCATTCAGCATAGCAACACCAACAGAGCAATCCATTTCCACGACTATTGGTTGCACAGACCAATTTAGTGCGAGTCGCAGGCCTTCCTCGCACGCCGCCAACTCCGCTTTCAGCACTGATGAACAATTTACCAGGAACCTACAGGCCGTGCATATCACCTCGCCTCGATGGTCCCGTAGGATCATACCCGCTCCAGCTTGTCCATCGTTTTGAATGTAGCTACCATCAACATTCAACTTCACCCATCCTTCCATCGGGGCTTCCCACGCTTTTTTGCCCTCTACCTTCTCCTGTGTGTTATGCGCACCAGATGTATCTGCGAAAGAAATCACTTGTTTTCCTTTAACAGTGTCAGCGTTAGGATTTTGCTTAAAGGATAATAGCGTCTCCACATAGCTACACAGAAATCTGCATGAGGCATCAGCCGGCGGTGCTTGTTTGTCATGTGTTAGTTCATTGTGCACATGCCAGTTTCGCCATAGGATCATCAACACCAAAAGCCTCTGAATCTCATTCAGTTTTGCAATGAGCGGGAGTACCCAATCTGCTTCTTTCCTGTCAATTATGTCTATACTTGGAATATCCCAAATCTGTCTCATTTTATGCCATAATTTCCTTGCATGTGTGCACGTAATTAGTGCATGGTACGAATCCTCTTTCTCTGATCCGCAGATTATGCAGATGTCATCCTGAGTCATCTTTCGCCTTAGCATATTTGTCCTTGTGGCCAGGCCATTTTTAGCTAGCTTCTAAGTGAAGGTTTTCACCTTAGGTGGTGCCAGACTATGCCATATTAACTTCCACTCATCTTTAGACCCGTCTGGGATAGCACTAGTAGTGGCTCTGTCCTGTGCTCTATAGATTTCATCCATACCCAATTTATATGCACTACTGACCGAGAACATCCCTTTACTATCTGGGTTCCAGGCAATAAAATATTTTGCGTTCCTTTTTGAGATTTTTATTTTGGCAATGTGTTCAATGTCCACTGGCAGGAACCACCGTTGGAGTAGTTGCATATTCCAAGAACCTTCTGGAGTAATAAGCTCCGAGACCCATTTAAGCCGACATCTGCCTTTCGGGGAAATAGGCGTTAACTGGTGTTTACGTGGAATCCATGGGTCTCTCCATATCCTTACATGATCTCCATTGCCAATTCTCCATATGGCTCCTTTTTTAATTAGTTCCAAGCCGTACTCAATCGCATGCCAAGTTGATGAGCCATTACCAGTGAACACCGTATCAAGGATATTCCCATTTGGGTAATATTTTGCCCGGAGAATCTGAGCACACAGGGAATTTGGGAACATTATTAAACGCCATGCCTGTCTAGCCAGGAGAGATTGATTGAACATTCTCAAATCCTTGAATCCCATCCCTCCTTGTTTCTTCGGTTTTAACATAATATCCCAAGCTACCCAGTGCGTCTTACGTTTCCCTTTATCTGACCCCCACCAAAAGTTCCTGATGATTTTGGTGAGATCATCGCAGAGGCCTAAAGGTAGCTTATAAACCCCCATCACATATGTAGATAGGGCTTTTCCTACTGACTTGATCATTACCTCTCTGCCTCCTTGTGCCATCTGATTCTCGCCGACTTGCATCAGTCTTTTTGCTAGCTTACCTTGCAAGCTCTGGAATTTTCCTTTTGTCATCCTGCCCTCCGGGGTGGGTAGCCCAAGGTACTTAGTTTCAAAACTTTCGCTTGTCACATGTAAAAATTCCATGACCGCAGTCTTTTTTCCAGCAGAGCAGAGGGGTCCAAAATAGATTGAGCATTTTGTCGGGTTAATGAACTGTCCAGTACCTTGACTGTACCTTTCTATAATTTGCAGCACCTTACTAGCTTCCGTAGGATCTGCTTTGAAGAATAACAGACTATCATCAGCGAAGAGGAGGTGCGAGATTCCGGGGGCGCACCGGCATATCTTCACTGGTGTGATGCTTTATTCCTGAACTTCTCTATGCAAGAGTGCAGAAAGACCGTCAGCAATAAAAAGAAACAAAAAGGGTGAAAGGGGGTCACCTTGACGTAATCCACGTGAAGGTGAGAACGATTCCAGTATGGCTCCGTTAAATTTAACCTTGTATCTCACCGTGGATACACACTCCATAATCCACTCTATCCATTGGTGAGAGAAGCCCAATCTTTCCATCGATCTCCTTAAGAAACCCTAGACGACCCTATCATATGCTTTAGAGAGGTCTAGTTTGTAAGCACAGAAATCATTAGATCGTTAGAGTTATGCTCAATATAATTAAGGCATTCAAAGGCAATAAGCGCATTATCTATGATTAAACGTCCAGGGATAAAGGCGCTTTGATTCAGTGAAATTAGGTCCCCTAAAATAGGCCTCACCCGGTTCACTAAGCATTTAGCAACAATATTGTACACCACTGTACATAGGCTGATTGGCCGAAATTCTTTTAATTCTTTGGGGTGGTCAACTTTTGGAATAAGGACAATGGTTGTCACATTGACTCCTTCTGGCATATATCCCATCTCAAAAAAACGCTTGACTGCCCCAATTATCTTCTTCTTCATCAGACCCCAATTGCGTTGATAGAATCTGGCAGGGAATCCATCCGGACCCGGAGCCTTTAGTGGACCGATTTGGAACAGAGCATTAGAGATTTCCTCATCTGTGAAGGTTCTAGTCAGCATCTCATTCATTTCTTCAGTAACCTTTCCTTCTAGGACATGAAGTACTTCATTCGGATTTAAGTTTGGATCTCTGGTAAACAGCTCTTTGAAGTAGGAGGTAGCCAACAATTCCATATCTGTAGGGGCTGTTTGCCATGCTCCATTTGCATCTTTTAATTTCTTCACTTTATTTTTCCTCGCTCTCCAAACAGCTTTTTGGTGAAAAAATCTTGTATTTCTATCCCCTTCTTTTAACCAGGCTATGCGTGACCTATGTAACCACAACATCTCTTCCCTGTAAAGCAATTCATCAATGTGGTCTGAAACTCTTTTGATTTCTTCTTTGTTCGTATTTTGCATCATTAACTGTTCCAACATTCTCCTATATTTGTCTAGCTCGTACAACACATTGCCAAACTTCTTCTTACTCCATCCTTGTAGTTTGGACATCATACGGTCAAGTTTGATCATGACGCCATTCAGGTCGTATCTCTCCTCTTCTTCCGCCCACATCTGGTTAATAACCTCATTCAGTTCCCCTGCCCTTTCCCAAAATATTTCATACTGTCGTGATGCTTGCCTTCTTGGGATACCTTGTTCCTGTAAGAATTTAATCACAAGCATTAGATGGTCAGAACAGGGGGTAACCACATGATGCACTACAATATCACTATAGATGTTTCGCCAGCCGGAGTCCGCCACAGCGCGGTCCAGGCGAACCTTGACATTGTTGTTGCCTTGTCTCTTATTATCATAAGTATAAGGTAGACTCACAAACCCAAGGTCGTGCAAGCCACAAATATCCAGGGTGTCTCTAAATAAGGCCATTTGATTTTCTGATCTTTGCACACGTGAAAAATGCTCAAATTGCCATAGTGCTTCATTAAAGTCCCCTAGTACTAACCATGGAAGATCAGAGGTGGCCCGAAGGTTCTGTATTTGGGACCAGAAGAGGTGTCTATTTTCTACTCTAGGTTCACCATAAACACATGTCAATCTCCACATAGGATCATCAGGAGAGAGACGAACATACGCATCAATAAAAAATTTATTCATATCCTTGATTTCGACGTACATGTTTTCATGCCAAAAGAGGGCCAACCCTCCACTAGAACCATCACTACTCACACCAGCAAAACCACGAAGACCTAAACGACTCCTAAGACGACGAACTTTATTTTTATTTTGCCTAGTTTCAGAAAGAAAAACTAATCTTGCATGCGAAGATTTAGCGAGGTTTACTAATTCCTGAACTGTCGAGGTTCCTCCCGCGCCTCGACAGTTCCATCCAATGCAACTAATTGTTCCTGACGAGACCAAACATTAGGTCTCGTCAAGGAGCCTCCACGTCCGGCTGCCATCTTCTGTCTCGGGGTAGTTCCTGTAGTACCTCCTGTCCTTTGTCCATTCTCCTGCTTCCCATACGCATTGCCCACCTACCTGCCCCGTTTTTGTTTTGCACTGTCTCCTTCCTCAGTATGTAGCGACAACTGCAAATTCATCTTCTCCCCCTGAATTTCCTTCTCCTCAGCCGTTCTCTTGCCCAACACCGAGTCAGCTGCTGTCATCTAGACATCGCTGCTTAGGGAGTCCGTCGAAGCTGACAGGTTACGAATTGCAGGGATCATGTCGCTCAGCCCTGGTACTGCCTTAATTGGCATGAACTGGTGGATATTGGCCGGCACCTGCATTGGCTTAATATGACTCCCTACCCCTCCTCCAAAGGTGAGTTCAGGCATATGCGGCTGAATCGTCTCCTTGGCCACATAGCTAGGCCCCGGTTCCTCATGTGCAGGTTTGATATGCATCTGATCAACCACTTTAGCAAGGTCTCTCCACCTCCTCCACAGACTTACTCCCTTCAGTATCTTCAAAGCCATCATTTGCACCCACTGGAACAGGGACATTCAGGTCTACGCTTTTGCGTTGCCTCGGAAAAAAATTAGCTCCACTATTCGTCTTACCCAAGAAGGATGAGCCTACACTGCCCGTTGGGGAGTTGAAGTTCAAATGTTGCTTAGCTATTGGGTTGTACGTGGCACTGATGGTGCGTCGTTCATACTTCCTCTTTGGGGAGCAGCGCAACGTTGTATCATAATTCAGTGACGGAGTTCCTCTAACCTTCTTCTCGCACATCTCCTCGTCATGCCCAATGAACCCACAGTGAAAGCAAAAGTGAGGGACCCGTTTGTATCTCAATTGGTATATCCTCGCAGTAGTTTGGCCCTTTACCGTCGTTTTGAACCTTGCTTGAAGGCGTCGGTCTAGTGGTAGGTCAATGCGTATCCGCAGGTAATCCTCATACTCCAATCCCTCCTTGCCGACGTTAGCCTCCATAAACCTCCCCAATTTTGAGCCAATAAGTTCTCCATATTCCTTGGTTTGCTTGTTCCACGGTACATCATAGACTCTCACCCAAATTGGCATTGAGTTTAGCACTGTTTCTGATGGTTGAGCTTTCTCCATGAACGGTGCCGTCAGACAGACCACCCCCAGATGAATCCAGGGCCCCCCGCTCATCACATATTTATAGTCACCTTCAGATGTAAACGTGATTATGAAGAAATTATCCTTCAGCGGCTTAAAGTGGATTGTAGCACGGATCCCCCACACACACATGAAGTGTTTCTGGATGTCTACATAGTTTGCTGCCTTCGTCGAGTAGTACCTCGCAAACAAACGCCAGAACTTGGAGTTCTCTGGCATGGCTGTCTCCTCCTCCGGTTCCTCCTCCATGCATGCCTCATCATCCAGATCCACCTCTCCATCAATGTACGCCTCTGGTCCGACGTTCGTCCCTACCGCCTCTGCACCTTGCCAGTTCCCCTATAACCCATCCTCCTGCTTAAACACTATGATCTGATCCTCCTTCCCCAAAGCAACAATCCCTGATTCCAACAGTGGCACGATCGCGCCTCCAATCAGTGGCTTCGGGTGGGTAGGTTCCTTATCGGATCCCCCATGATCACCCCCACCACCAATTAGCAACATCGTTCTTGCACGCCGGGAATTAGGTTTAAAACCTGGATCGTGGACAGAGGGTTGGTGGTCGAAAACCTTGGCGAGGTTCTGGATCCGATCTCCCAGCGGGTTTTTTATATCCAGCTTCCCTCCCGGTTGGTTTCTCTCCGATTCTTGTTGGCCACGAAGATCAGATCGCCTCTTATCCCTCGTAGGCTTTCTGGAACTTAGCAGTCCGTCTTCTCCCTGATTTCCTTCCCTCAGCTCCTTCGTATTCGACCTGGACTCTGCAGAAACATCATATCCTCCAATCCATCCCTTTTCGGGCGCGCTCCCGTCCATGGTTCGGCGGCGGCGCTCGGGGTCACCCCCCAGTCGCCAGACGAAACCCTAGAGACGTAGCGCAAACTCTAAGGTCTATTATCTTTTGAATATTAAATCATATAAGGGAATTTTTAATACCACGATTTTTAATCCGTACTACGTGTAAATGTGGTGCTGGACCCCGGCTTAGTGCTCGTCCTCTTTGTTATTCACAAAGTATGCGGTGAAATAATCTCACACTGAAAAATAATACTCCCTCCTACCTGGATTAGTTGACTCAAATTTGTTGAGATACGAATAAATCTAATATTAAATCATTTCTAGATACAATTGCTTGGTGTATCGTCTACCCCGATCGATCGCGGTCCCCATCGTCGTTTTTCAGTCGCAACCCATCGAGAACGACGTCGACCCTCTCCACAAATTGAACAGATTTTGTCTCGTTGTTTCAAGTTTAAACGTTGAATTACTTATAGTTATTTTGTTTCTTCTTGCTCGAGGACCATCAAGGTTTAAGCTTTGGGGAAATTGATGGCTCCAATATTTGCCAACTTTTACCACGTTTAAACATTGTTTTTGGTCAAGCAATTGACAAAAAACGCTCAATTCTTGCCACTAATAACTAATAGTTGCAAAGATATGCAAAAAACTTGCTTTGAATTATGTTGTGCAGGAAATCACGGATTTTAATGCGAAATCAGGAGTCATAATAAATTTTGTTAAGAAAGTCCACACGGCCAGGTGATGACCCACAAGTGTAGGGGATCGCGATAGTCTTCGCGAATAGTATTACTCAATTTATTGATTCGACAAAAGGGAAGCCAAAGAATACTTACAAGCCTTAACAACTGAGTTGTCAATTCAGCTGCACCTGGAAATAGTTTTTGCTCACAAAAGTTTATTAGTAGCAACAGTTTGTAGTAGCAATAGCAATAGTGGAATAAGAGCAATAGTAACAGTAACAGTAAACAATGGGATTTGAGTGCGGTAGGCATGGGGATGGATGGACGGGCATTGCATGGACGAGTCTAAACATGTAATTTCAAGATCTAGGGCATTGCAGATAAATAATAACAAGTATCCAAGTACTAAACAATCCTAGGCATATGCTCCATATATAGGCATACGTGCTCGCAATGAGAACTTGCACAACATCTTCTGTCCAGCCAGCCCGTGGCAGCGGGGCCTCTAGGAAACTACTGGCAATTAAGGTGCTCATTTTAATAGAGCACCGGAGCAAAGCATTAACACTCCGTGAACCCATGTGATCCTCACACCACAGTCATCCCCTCCCGTTGTCCCAATTATTGTCACTTTGGGGCCTTTGGATCCGGACAATGATATGTATACACAACTTGCAGATAAGATCACAAACAATACTATCATAATGATTTAGTAATAAGTTTAGATCTGAGATCATGTCACTTGGGCCCTAGTGACAAGCATTAAGCACAACAAGTTGCAACAAAATCAAATAGCACTAATAGAGATACTAGGCACTATGCCATAACAGATCTTATTCGATTACATGACAGAACCCATCCAATCCCTACCATCCCCAAGCCTACAGCGGGGGATTACTCACTCATGGATGAGGGAAACATGGATGGTTGATAGAGATGCGTTGGTGATGACAATGGCGATGATCCTCTCCAAATTCCCCGTCTCGGCATGATGCCAGAATGGAGTTTCTGGATCCGAATCTTGGTTTCTGGTGGCGGCGGCGTGGCAGAACTCTTTCTGGAAAACTATCGAACCCCCCTCGGTTTTTAGGTCGAAAGGCAACTTATAGGCGCATAGGGAGGCAGAGGGGATGCCTGGGTGGTCGCACTTCGTAGGCGCGACGATGATTGGCCCACTGGCGGTGTGGCCCCTGTGCCTCTCTATCTCTTCTGGCTCCGTGGATCTTCTGGTGAAATATATTTTTTGGCGTATTTTCCGGGATTTTTCCTGATAGTTGATTTTATGTACAAAAACTAGACACCAAGGTAATTCTGCTAAAAACAGCGCCAGTCCGTGTTAGTTGTATCCAAATCACATAAGTTTAGAGGAGAAACAATAGCAAAGTGTTCGAGAAAGTAGATGCGTTTTGGACGTATCAACTCCCCCCAATCCTAGATTATTGCTTGTCCTCAAGCAATTCAGTTGAAAACTGAGTGCGATAAAAGAACTTTTATGAACACTTTGCTTCATATGATGTATATGTTCTCAGCACAGGAGTAGATGCTTAGACAATTCATAATAAGAAGTATACAACTAAGTCTACTCAATAGTCATTGCAAGCTATAATGAGAAACAAACTCAATAATAATAAGTAGCAAGAAACATAAACATAAGCAACATTGCAATGCTCATAGTAAGGTATGATAGAGTGGTATCTCGCTTGCCTTTGTTTGAAGAGCACAATATAAATGCCAAGGCACCTCTGAAGTTCACTTGAAGACTAAAAGTAAAGATATCAGAGATACAAGCATCAAAGTCATGACATAATTAACCAAGTTTTGGAACAAACACAAGAATGACAGTATGCTCTCAAGAAGGTGCTCAAAGAATAAGTGGTGACTCAACAAGGTGGTGAAAACGGTTTTGAAAGGTTTGAAAGGCTTCCCAAATGCTGAAAGGAACGTACTCATTAGCTTTGAGCTCTCATTTCCCCTATCATACGCATATTCATGTGGTTAAGGTGAAAGTGAGGTCCACTCTGAATCATATGCTTGATAGACCATAAACTGGAAATTCCAAGTCCCTTGAGTACGAGGGTTGCTTCGCATGCTACTCAACTTTAGTTACCTGTAAGTTCTTGTCATTGTAAATACATGCATATCATAGAGAACCGCCAATGGGGTACCCCTTGCACATGATACAGGAGTTATCCCGTGATCAAAATGACAAGGCAAGCAGACAATAAGCATCTCAGCGATCTTTTTATTTACTATGTGATTAGCTTTTTATTGAGGATGCTTCATAAATGCTCATTATGGTGATGCTGCAAGTTTCCACCATGATTAGACATGGCTTAGGCTAGTGGCCCAGACGTTTTTCTAACACAATGTATAGACTCCATGAACTCACAAGCTCCCTTTTTATTTCACATCGTCGACATTCGCAAATAAAAGAGCAAGGTATCAACTGGATGAGATATCGAAAAAGAGTCCAAAGCGTTCCCCGTGACAACACGGTTCTGCTGACTCCTAGCATATAATTTGCAAGCATACAACTTTCATGGACAGGTCACAATGGTTAAGAATTATTAAGTGCATGGAATAAAGTGTGCCATCAAGTTTGAGAGAGCTTTACTAACTAACTTTCTCAAAACAGACAAATATTTTATTTTGAAAAAAAACAGGGCATATTGAATATACAATGAAGTAGCAAATGATGCTAATAGTTAGGTATGGTGGACACAGCTGGCAATAATGGTTTTAGGGAGTTGGAAGCACAGGTAAAGCTCATACTCAGTGCAAGTGAAGGCTAGCAATAGAGAGGGAGCGACAAACGAGAGAGCAATAACTGTCATAATCATGCTTGCAACAAAACGGGACTAATTAAGGCATGAAAATGATACTAGAACTCTGAGGCAAAATAAATCATCGAGGTTTACGGACTATTGTTTAGTCATACGCATGCGTGAGCATGTGCCAAGTCGATTCACATGAACAGTCAGAGGAGGATACCACAATGTCATACCAAAGTATGAATAAAACAATGCAGTCAAACATTCATATGCCATGCTACAAACTATTAGCAAGCTGGAGCTAATCACAAGCAAGCAAGAACTACTAAGCATCCATAATGACATACACCTTACACAAACAGGCTAAGCGTGCTCACAATGATGAGTATATGTACAAAAATGAAAACAAATAGAGTTCATTACCAGCCTCTTACCACTCCTCGAGTTGTCTTAATCTTCATTACTACCCTTCACTTGTGTGACTTGAATAATAACATGAAACCAAACTCCACTAAAGACAGCCGAACCCTACAAAGAACTCACAAAACCAAAGAAGAAGAACAAATATTTTTGGTGTTTTCGATTTTTTAAAGAAAGCAAACAAAGCAAAACCAAACAAAGAAAAGGCAAACCAAACAAGAAGCAAACAAAGCAAAATATTTTTGGATTTTTCTTTTAAGGCAAACCAAAACCAAAAAGGCAAAGAAACAAACCAAGAGAAATAACGAAAATATTTTTGGTATTTTTGTGTTTTGAGAAAGAAACAACAAGAACCAAGAAGAAAGTGAAACAATGGATATACAAAGAACCGACCGAACATGATATATATATGAGTGTGATGTCGGTACCTCCCCCAAGCTTAGGTTTTTGGCCTAAGTGGGGCTCAATCCCATGGTGTCCAAGAAGATGCACCTCCGTAGTATGTCGAAGAAACTCCCTCATCCTGGTATGAGCTCGAGGCCTCCCCTGTGTAATACACAGAGGGGTCGTATGATGGTGCTTCCTAATGATAGTGCTCGTGGAAGTTAAGAGAGCGCAGCTTGTCATCCATCTTCCCCTTTGAGCGTGACAAAGGTCCCTGAGAAATACTGAACCAAGTGGTTTGTGGTAGAGGGATCTCTCTTTCTCTCTCTTCCCCGTCAATAAACAACATTCTATAAACCAAGTTCTCAAGGGTAGAGCCAGTGGTGACAAAGTGGTGCGCCTTCATGGCAGCAAGATCAAGCCTCTAAGGAGCCAAAGCTGTATCATGTGGATCGACAGCAATGTTCAAGGCGGCAGCAACACGAGTAGCAATAATTCCCCCATAAATGGGTCCCTTAGCAGCTAAGCGATGAGCAAGGAGATAACCAAGATTATACTTAGCTTCATTGTTGAGCACAACAGCTAAGAAGGCCAATTGATAGTTGGAAATATTACTAGTGTTCTCCCTACCAAGAACACTAGTGGCAAGATAATAGGCAAAGTACCTGATGGCCGAGAGTTGAATATTCTTTATCTTTCCTCGTTGAGCTCTGCGGTCATCATCATTTGTTATTCCTCGGTAAAGCTCCAACAAATCAGCGGGTTGAGCTGGAATCTTCTTTGCTGACCCAGCTGTACCAAGTCCTAGGGCCTTAGAAAATTGCTTCAAAGTCATAGAACCTGCCATAAATTTTGAAAGACACATCTGGCTTGAACATGCTATTAGTAAAAGAAAAGCTCTGCACAAATGTTTTAGTGAGCAAAGCATATTAAGTGCTCTCATCCTGCATGTAACTTGTTAGTCCAGCCCTCCAAACCAAGGTCATAAAATCATCAAGAATCCCAGCAGCCCGCAAGAAAGTTTGGCAAGGAAAGGTGGAGGGGTGCGCATCCCCTTCATTTCCCTCGCCACCAAATAGTGGAGTAATGAGATCCTCATTGTATGAGGGTCTAGTACTGGTGGATGACCTTGGAAGCCTTGCCCTTCTAGGTGCATCACTCTCAAATATTTCACCAAATGTGTGGTTGTCCATGACCTTTCTTTAATTCTGAAATTTTTAGACAAACATCAAACCAAGTGATTTCCAAGTTGATAAATGATGAGCAACTACTATAGGAACTTGCTATAGGGCTACACATGCATCAAAATAAAGTTTCCAAGCATAGAACAAGCATGCAAGATCAAACAACCTGACACCTATAGCAGCAAAATACTCAAGATACAATCTACCAATCACAAATCTAATTGGACAAGTGGAGGAGGCACATACCAAAGAGAAAACCTTCCAAAAACAGCACTTGAGATGTACTGAACAAGGAGATCGAAAATCGTGAGCAAGAACAGCAAGAACTCGAGCTAGAGAAAGTTTTCCGGTGTTTTTCGGGAGAGAGAAAGAAGGTAGCTTTGAGGAGGCAGCGTGGAGGGGCCCAGGTGGGCCAAACCCCCTAGGCGCGACCCCTAGGTAGGTTGTGCCTACCCTAGGTGTGGTGGCCTGGGGTAGCCCCCTGGGTCACTTCAGGTGTCTCTCCGCCCCTTTTTCGAGGAAAAATTTATTTTGAATTTTCTGGGATTTTTCGGGAAACTTTATTTTTGGCCAATTTTCAGGGTATGAAAAATGATTTTCTCGCAGAAACAGTTTTTTCAGAAGAAGCAAAAGCAAACAAAAACCAAACTACGAAGTTCTAAGACACTCTAACAAGCAAACAACTAACTAACAAGAGCAAAAGCAAAGACTAGGAAGGAGAAAAGTAAAAGAAAGCAAGAATAACCACAGTGAAAACATTATTTTGTTCATTAAAATCCTTTTGTTAACAAGGTTGATTAAGTCTTGTTACCAAAACAATCTTATATGAGACAAAACTTTGTATTCCACCAAGTGATTATGTTACCTCAAGCTTGATAGCAATAGTCCCAATCATAATAGTTTCAAAATTTTCTTGTGGAATGGGACAATATATTTCTCCAACCTTAATGCTCTCAATATTTTCAATGGAGTTCAGGCAATAGCTTTTGGCAACCTTCTTGGGGAAATAGACAGTGTTCTATTTGTCATTAATATTTAATGTTACTTTTCCTTGATTACAATTTATGACAACACCTGCAGTGTTAAGAAAACGTCTCCCAAGAACAATAGACATATTATCATCTTCAGGCATTTCAAGCACAACAAAATCAGTTAGAACCAAGCAATTATGAGCCACTTGAACAGGAACATCCTCACATATACCAACAGGAATAGTAGTTGACTTATCATCCATTTGCAAAGATATATCAGTTGGTATCAACTTTTCTAGCTGGAGTCTCTTATAGAGAGAAAAAGGCATAACACTAACTCCATCTCCCAAATCACATAAAGCAGTTCTAACATAATTATTCTTAATAGAGCAAGGAATAGTTGGTATACCTGGATCACCAAGTTTCTTTGGAACCTTACCATTGAAGGAGTAATTAGCAAGCAAAGTAGAAATCTCCTCATTAGGAATCTTCCTTTTATTAGAGACAATATCCTTCATATACTTTGAATAAGGAGGCGACTTAATAGCATCAGTCAAAGGAATTAGCAAAAATAAAGGTTTCGTCCACTCACAAAACTTGTTGTAGTGTTCTTTCTCCTTTGACTTGTGTTTATTACCTGGAAAAGTCATAGGTTTCTGTACCCAAGGTTCTCTCTCTTTACCATGTTTATTAGAAATAAATCTTCCTTAGTGTACCTAGTGTTCTTAGTGTGCTTCTCAGGTTCTTCCTCAACTTCTTCCTCATTATCAGGAGCATCATTTTTATCATTACCACTCTCAGTTTCAGCATTAGAGACAGAAATACTATTAGGATCTACAGCAGGTTCAAGTGGTTCCTCAACTATTCTATGTTTCTTTTTCTTTCTCTTACGGGGACTAACACTATCTTCACCTTGTTGGGAATCCTGCTCTATTCTTTTAGGGTGTCCTTCAGGATATAAAGGATCTTGAGTGACCATACTACTCCTAGTTCTAATTCCATAAGCATGTTCATCTCATGAGGCATTAACTAGCATATCCTTTTGTACCTTAGCAAGTTGATCAAGTTGGGTTTGAACCATTTGAAAGTGTTTACAAAGCATTTTAATATCATTAGAAGTTCTTTCCACAATATCTTTCAACTCATTGATAGCTCTAGAGTTTTCCAATAAATTATTCTGAACTTGTTTATTAAAATTACCCTGCTTAACAATAAAAATGTCAAGTTCCTCTAAACATTTATCAGGAGGCTTACCATAAGGAATATCACCTTCATCAAAGTGTTGGAGAGAGTGTACCTCAATAGTAGATGAGTGGGGAATTGGCTTACATAATTCTTCTATAGGAGGTATATTCTTCACATCTTCAGCTCTAATACCTTTCTCCTTTAGACATTTCTTAGCTTCCTTCACCACGTCATCATTTAATGCAATTACTCCCCTCTTATTTGTTGTTGGTGTTGGAACTGGTTCAGGCATAACTGGTTCAGGAGTAATAGGATCAGGTGTATTCAGCTCAATTGAAGTCCAATCATCATAATTCTTGCTTATTTTAGCCATTAATTCTTCAGCATCTGTAGGAGTCCTTTTCTTGAAAACACAATCGGCAAACCTATCTAGGTTTATCCTAGAATCATCAGTTAGTCCATTATAAAAATATCAAGAAGATCGTTCTTAGGTAATGGACATCCAGGATGAGCATGAATCAAGGCACATAACCTTGTCCATGACTCAGACAATTTTTCTTCTTCTCCCTGTTTAAAATCAAAAAGTCTCTGCAAAGCAGCATGTCTAGCACTAGGAGGAAAATATTTTTGGAAGAAAGAAGCAATCAAACAATCAGGACTATCAATGGAACCATGAGGCAATCTATTAAACCAAACCCTAGCTTCTCCTTTTAGTGAAAAAAGGAAGATCTTAGTAACAAAGTACTTGCGCATCTTAAAATCATCAGAGAATAAAGCACTCATATTAGAAAGCTCATTCATATGAGCCACATCACTCTCATTTTCAGTCCCACAAAAAGGTTCTTTCTCAACAATATCTAAATAGGATAAATCAATAGAGAAATCATAATCTTTATCTTTAATATCTATGGGAGAAGTGGCAAACTTAGGAATAATGGTGCGTCTAGCAAGGAGACTCTTAATAGCACTAGTACCTTGTGTGTTCCAGCACTCTTCAACAAATTCATTAGAGAACTCAATGTAACCATCATTAATAAAATAACTCTCACTAGACTCGGGTAAGCTAACAGGTGTAACAGTGTCTTCACTAGGAGTTTCGGTATTTCCTAGACTAGCTATAGTAGCATCTAGGAAAGGACCTAATGAACCACTCGCATCAAGCATGGTAGAAGTAACATCATGAGCATCAGAAGCAGTTTCAGATTTAGAAGTAGTAGCAGTGTGTGTAGCATGAGTATGTGGTGGTGGTGTAACAAGCTTACTTATAACAGACGATGAATCAAGAGCAACAGAGGTGTTTAGGACTTACCTCTTCTTGTAGTGGATGGTAAAATAGGGAACTTTCCATCATGAGTCTTCCCGATCATGAAAGTAGTAGCAGTGAACAATAATAGATCCAAGTGAACTTACAAATAAAGCTATGCTCCCCGGCAACAGCGCCAGAAAATAGTCTTGACGACCCACAAGTGTAGGGGATCGCAACAGTATTCGCGGATAGTATTACCCAATTTATTGATTCGACACAGGGGAGCCACAGAATACTTGCAAGCCTTAACAATTGAGTTATCAATTCAGCTGCACCTGGAAATAGTTCTTGTTCACAGAAGTTTATCAGCAGCAACAGTTTGTAGTAGCAACAACAAAGCAACAGCAACAGGGGAAAAGAGCAATAGTAACACTAACAGTAACAGTAAACAATGGGATTCGAGTGCGGTAGGCATAGGGATGGATGGACGGGCATTGCATGGACGAGTCTAAACATGTAACTTCAAGATCTAGGACATTGCAGATAAATAATAACAAGCATCCAAGTACTAAATAATCCTAGGCATGTGTCCATATATAGTTATACGTGCTCGCAATGAGAACTTGCACAACATCTTCTATCCAGCCAGCCCGTGGAAGCGGGGCCTCTAGGGAACTACTGGCAATTAAGGTGCTCCTTTTAATAGAGCACTAGAGCAAAGCATTAACACTCCATGAACATATGTGATGCTCACACCATAGCCATCCCCTCCGGTTGTCCCAATTATTGTCACTTTGGGGCCTTTGGATCTGGACAATGATATGTATACACAACTTGCAGATAAGATCACAAACAATACTATCATAATGATTTAATAATAAGTTCAGATCTGAGATCATGTCACTTGGGCCCTAGTGACAAGCATTAAGCACAACAAGTTGCAACAAAATCAAATAGCACTAATAGAGATACTAGGCGCTATGCCCTAACAGATCTTATTCGATTACATGATAGAACTCATCCAATCCCTACCATCCCCAAGCCTACAGTGGGGGATTACTCACTCATGGATGAGGGAAACATGGATGGTTGATGGAGATGCGTTGGTGATGACGATAGAGATGATACTCTCCAAATTCCCCGTCCCGGCAGGGTGCCAGAATGGAGTTTCTGGATCCAAATCTTGGTTTCTGGTGGCGGCGGCGTGGCGGAACTCTTTCTGGAAAACTATCGAACACCCCTTGGTTTTTAGGTCGAAAGGCAACTTATAGGCGCAGAGGGAGGTAGAGAGGGTGCCTAGGGTTGCTGCACCCCCTAGGTGTGGCTAGTGGTGGGCCCACGCTTGGCAGGGGTGTGGGCCTCCCAGGCCCGTTCTCCGTCTCGTATTCTGGATCCGTGGATCTTCTGGTGAAATATAATTTTTGACATATTTTCCAGGATTTTTACTGATAGTTGATTTTCTGCAGAAAAACTAGACACCAAGGTAATTCTGCTGAAAAAACATCAGTCTGTGTTAGTTGTATCCAAATCACATAAGTTTAGAGGAGAAACAATAACAAAGTATTCGAGAAAGTAGATACGTTTTGGACGTATCACCAAGTAATTGGAAAGTCAATTCCAGAAGTCAGTGAGCTTAACGACCACTGGTACGGGCTTGGCCCGCCCGTATGGTCCGCCTGTACCAGGTGGCGGTGGCTCTGTCTCGTCAAACCCTACAACTTTCATAAAGATGTCTATATATTTTGAGGCTCCAACCACCAGCCAGAGAGCCGCCATTCTCAGATTTTATCACAACACCACCAAAGGAGATCCATCCCATTGTCCATCCATTCCATCATCCATCCCCTCCATTAGCCATAGCCATTTCTTTATACTTTAGATATACTTGTGATTTGGCGACCATTGTAAGAATATTTGATTTCAATCTATGTATTTTACACAATGTTTTCTATCCTTGATCTATTTGTTGTGAGTGAGTAGTCCTCATGGGCTGCGGATTGGGGAGAAACATCGCAGCAACTATGTGCATATAATCATGAGAGTATTTTTTTTGCAATTGAGATTTGTATCTTTTGTTTCTTTGTCACTTGTCTCGATTTGTGGAATTATAGGTACCCAAGATCCCATAGATTGATAAAGGCTTAAGGTGAGATACTTGGCTAGCGGCGATCTCATAGGAACCCTAGTGATAGAAAGGATAGTACGGTCTTTTCTTAGCGACCCATTCGGTATCACAACAACATCACACTACTAGGAAAAGGCTCATCAGTGGCGCACCATTTTTCAACTTCTGTGGCGCATATGGGATGCGCCGCTACTAGGAAAAGGCTCATCAGAAGTCCTCAAAGTTCAGTGGCGCATATTGTCTATATGCGCCACAAAACTGTTTTTTAATTAAAAAAAGGCGGGCTAGATCCCGCCCAGAATTTCAAATCGCAAACTTCTGTGGCGCATATTGTGAAATGCACCACTGATTGTTTTTTGAATTTTAAAAAATAAGCCTAGATCTGGCCGGAGTGGGAGGTGGGTGGAGGAGGGTGGTGGGTGGTGGGTGGAGGAGGGTGGTGGCCGGAGTGAGAGTGGGAGGTGGGTGGAGGAGGAGGAGGAGGATAAGGGTCGCCGAAGGAGGAGGGTCACCGGAGTAGGAGGAGGCGTAGTAGGAGGTGGTGGTGGAGGAGGAGGAGGAGTAGTAGGAGGCGGTGGAGGAGGTGGAGACCATGGACGGAGTAGGAGAGGGAGTTGGTCGGAGAGTGGAGAAGGAGGAGAAGGAGAGAAGAAGTATAAAGAGAGGGAGCGGGCGCCGCGGGAATTCAAAATTCCAATCCCAAGACTTCTATGGCGCATATGGGAGAAATGTGCGCCACAAAAGTTTGTCCCCCTTTTTTCCTTCAGAAAAAACAATCTTTTGAACATAATTTTTTACTCTTTTCGAGTTTTGAAAGTCTAAAAAATTTCGTTCTCGTCATTTTGGTATATTAAACGTTTTTTCCGATATCGTATGCAAAAGTTACAGCCGTTTTACCGTGGCATGACCTTTTTTTCATAAAAAGTCAAAATGCATGTTTGTTAATTTTCCTACAAACTAGTCCACATTACCTACCACTATGTGAAAGGATTTTATTTACTGCAAGGCTAAAAAGGCGATCCAAGGGGGGTTCGGATCTGTTTTTACTACTCCAATTCTATGGCGCATACCTCTATATGCACCATAGAATCATCACTTCCGTGGCGCTTATGGTCATATGTGTCATAGAAATGTTGGTCAGAGTGCGGTCAACGAGATTCCGTGGTAGGGTCCACCCGTGCTTTCTGTGACGCATATGGCTATATGCGCCGAGAAAGCCCGGGTGCCCAACCCCGGTGGAAACTTTATGTGACGCACCGACTCTTTTCATGCGCCACAGAACAACGAAAGGTTATGTGGCGCATTTACTGTAATACGTCACTGTTGGTTTTCTATGGTGCATGACAAAACATATGTGACAGAAGGCTTGTCTATTTTAGTTGTTTTCCTAGTAGTGTCACCACTTAATGCATTAATCTATGTTCTATACTTAATAATCATTTGTAACCTGTGGCTTCGGTGTGCTTGGATTAAAAGACCATTACTATGCCCGATCACGTAGCTCTAGTATATTAGAATGTTCCCACAAGAGATTATCTTTGTTCAAACATTATACATAACTATGCTTATTATTATCTTTTATCCTATACGATGTGTAGCTGCAGGTGGATCTTTAACCTTGATCTATCTTCATTCATTGATTCAAACCACTATAAAAGTAAACTAGATTGGTCCGGTAAACTAAGGTAAAATAAAGAGACAAAGTCTTGTAGACGTGTCCTTTTTATTTCCTTTTAGCATTTCTTTTCAAGATTCGATTAAACCTAGATTTTCTATGGAAAAAAAGCTATTATACTATATTCGTGAATCCGGATCGATGGTATCAGGTAACGAGTGCATTTTTGAAACATGTTTACTTTATTTTTTTGCATAAGTAGTAGTAGATATTTTGTATTTTATGGCGCTCACGCGTACATTTCATGCATGTTTCCACAGGATCCCATTGAGACTGATGAGCTGTCATATTGGACAAAATTTGATATTTCTGAAGTAATAGTACTAGGCACTTTTTTTTGGAGCGGCACAAGTAAAAAGTACCTCAAAACGTTGGTTAGCCGGCAGATGGATTGTCGCGGCACCCTTTTGTCGCGGCGTCCACCATTACGCCATGGCAGACATGACACCAGCACATATATGTGTCGTGTTACATGGAACACAAGAGCAGCGGTGCTTAGTGCCGTGCTTGGGAAACAGTGGCAGCCTCTATTACGCCGTCAATCGCAAGGGTCGTTCATTGTTAGTCGCACGCCGTAGAATGTTCAAGCACAGCCCATTGATAAAGTGTGACCCACTACTGCTCATTCGAGTGTGGGTATATCATAGAAAATAATTTTATGGAACATGATCCACATTTGAACCAACTCCAATGATTGACACATGGCCAATTAGATCTAGAAAACCATAGATGGACACATGACTTCTAGAGATCGCCGGATGGGCCGGTTTTTGGAAATTTAGCCCACTTTGCAAGGTTGCACTTGTTCGACAGTCTAAGTAGGAAATCGTAGATGTCATCACCTACCCAACCCCGTTTTCTATATAACACACGGCAACTCTTAGACCCCACTCATCATTCCTATCGTTATACGGCGCCGTGCTCCCACTCTCTTCAACTCTTGATCTGAACATAGGCATTTTCAGAAATATCCTAAGATCTCACCACTATCGCCCCTCACAAATTAATATGGTGATGCATATGAAGCTGAAGACTTGTAGGCTTGGTAGTTACTACCAATCTGACTTAGCCTCTCTTCTGGATTCCTCCCAGCTAGTGTCTTCATCACATCCATGGATCGATCTATATCATGTTCTTTCCCACCATGTTGTATCTTGTTCTTTCTCTCATCGATCTATTGTCTCTTTCAGATCCACATGGACGTCATCAGCGTTACACGCACGGAGGACCAGACTCAAGAAGGTATGGGCCATGATATGAAGGCGCGCGGAGGATGATGGTCTGCTGGGCTCCCGGCAGGACGGGGGCACGTCGCTGCGGCCGTCCCAGTTAGGGCGCGGTAGACAGCGGGCGCCCTAGGGAAACACGAAACTAAAGGCCCCTCGCTTAAAGTTGCAAATTTTCACTGAGTAAGGGGAGGGGCAATGGCCCCCCTAATTCAGAAAATTGTTTAAATAGATCTTTAATTTTCATGCTATTTTTTGTATTACTCAAATTTTAAACAAAATTAGCATTCTTAGGCCTCTAAACAATTATATAATCCGTACATCTTATAGATCCATGATCTTTGAAATCTTTGTAAAGACACTCAAACTACCATCATACTTATTCCTATGAATTGTGTCGGACATAAGTTGAAATAATAGAGATGTAATTAAATAAAAGGAAGGAAACCTTAGCCCGACATAGGGAAAAGTCGGCCTAGACGAGTCCCTCTTGGGCGGAGATTGCCCATGCCAACATCACCCTAACCTGGCCTGCGTCCACTGCCAAGCTGGCATTCCGTGACGTGGACGATGTGTGTAGGTGTAAGGTCGTGGCAATGCCAGGCCATCCCCTTCGTTAAGTTTATAAGTTTTGTTATTTTTTTGGCGAGCTGGCTTCGGTTTGTATCTGCATTTTCTTTATAAGGCTATATTAAATAATAAATAAAGAAGTCCGTGTGCACCATTTTGACCACCACCATTTCGGGACAAAAAAACTTGAAACAAAAATTATACCCGTGCAAGCTCTTTGAAAGAATCTCCTCATGGCGATCTAGATCCTATATGCTATATAGTCGATCATAGTTCCTTGGATCATTTGTTGTTGAAATTTTGGCAACAAAATGAAAATGATCAAACCGGACGCAATATGGGAATGAATGGTTGCATTCTCTCTCTCACCGATCTGTCCCTATCATCAGCTGCTAATGAGCAGTAGTAATCCGGAAACAGAGCACGACACTCTGCATCGCCGGCAGGAGATTTATCGCCAAACACGCGCCGCTGCCGCGTCCTAAGCGGGGCGAGCATCGCCATTAGAGCTCGGGGAAGAAATGGGCAGGCACGGCATTCATCACCCCCATCCCATGCCACGCGTGTCTGCTTTCGCCGCCTGCGCGCGATCGACGACGACGACGACCATAGAACAGTTCGGCGCCTCCCACAGCGACGTGTAACCTTCGGGATGCCGAGCGCGGGCAGCGACAGCGACCGTGCGCAGCGCCACGGCGTTTCGACCGGCGAGGGCGAGTACACGTAACCCCTTTCGCGTATATGATATGAAGCGTGTGAAATGCAGTGACCCTGTATTAGTGTATAGTGTACACTGCTGCTGCTGACCCTCGCCCAGTACGTATGTACAGTTGGTGGTATGTTAAGTGAGGGGCGGACGGGGTCCTTCCTTCCGATTTGCTGTCAGGCTACGACGGAGCTATCAATTCGTATTTTGTACTGGTCGTATGATTTCATGGGGTCGACAGGACAGGACGAGAGCTGGGGCGTACAGTTAGTTGGATGGCCTCCTCCCATTCCCGTGGGTAAGAAACGGAAACGGGGCCGAGAGCGACGCCAGGCCTAACCTTCGTCACTTGCGAGGAGCCTGTCTGTCATACGCCCTTGCTGTTACGGTATGTATCTCCGTAGAACAGAAACTGGGCATGGCCTGACACTGAAAGTCTGAAACTGGGTTTATCGAGCTAGGTGACACACCTACTAGTTCGTCGGAGAAATGGCGGTCTGAATCTGAAGAGCGAGAACAGTATTTAGGATAGGAGGGGATCGCCCGATCGTAGAGGGACTAACCAAAAGCGACGTGTAACCTACCGAGCTTTGGGGGCAGCGCGGCGTGCGTTTCGCTCTAACCGCCGGGGGGAGGAACGGAGGAAGGTGACAGCGAGAATACGTATAGTAGGCAGCAACAGCCAACAGCGCAAGCAAGCAACTGTTCATCATCATCAGAGACAGACAACTCCTCTCCTCTACGCACAAGAAATATCCAACGCCACTAACCTCAAAGGGAACCCCCAAAAAGAAAATATATACTAGGTGAAAAAGATTGAGCAGATTCTGCCTTGATTAGCATCAACAGTATTTAGGATTAGGAGAGGTGTCTTGTACACAAACTGTAATCGATCGTTACGTTATATTAATCATGACTTGCTGATATACTTAATTAATTGATGCCAGAAAGAAAATACAAGAGAGGTCACATCAGGTCGCCCTATAGGCGGAATGTGACGCGACCAAATTTCGTCTCTTGGAGCCTAATTACAAACAAAGACCTGTTAGCTTCATCAGAGTTCTTCAGAGCGGCTATAGAGCTTCACTCGCCACTCACAACGCCATAATGTACTTCTAGCTGTGGTACGTAGTTCCATCATCATCTTCTTATGTACAGATTGTCAATACTTTTCTTTTCGTTCAGGGCCAATTAGAACTCCATTTTCATCGGGCCTGCTTCCAACTCGCCTGCATCGATTCACACGAGTTAGCAAAACTATCATACGAGAAACAAGATTTTAGCAGAGCCTTATTATCGATCTTCTTACTGACCGTGGAAGCTCTCTGCGGAAACCCCATTGTCATGGCTCTGTCCATTATCAACATGGAAAACGCTCTGGAGATCATCCTCCCAGAAGTTCCTCTGCTCAAGGTTAACAAGAAGCACACCCACTATACATGTTAGAACAATCCTTCATCAAAATGATGCCAACAGCAAAGTTCTGAATCCAAGAATCACCTGCTGCAAGTTCGTGCTGGCAGTTCCATCCTGATTGAAGACAAACTGCGCGTTTGTGGCCTGAGACAGAGCCAAGTCTAGCTGGTTCAGGGTGCACGGGCTCTCCATGCTGTTCGGCACAAACGACTGGAAAACGTCACCTTGCTCGCTGGTAAACGGGAACGCCGAGCTGGAGCTCTCGAGCGAGAAAACGGAGCTCGCTGAAGGGCCACAAGATTGGTACATCTGCATTAGATTACAGGTAGAGTAAGTAACAGCTCGTTCTGTACATCACACTCAACATGATAAACAGGGAACAGTTTGAGTTTACATCTTTGTGTAGGAGAGTAGGCAGGTTGCTGAAGTCCAGTGGGTTCACGGTTGCTAGCTTCATAGACAGGAACTGAAGCCACCAAACAGAGGAGGAATCGAGATCAGAATTCAGAGTACCCGCGCATGCGTTTCATGGCATCAAACAGTTTCAAGAGATCTGCTCTTTTACCTCGACTTGACGTTGAAGCGACTGCACATAGTTTATGATCTCATCGAGCATGAGTGCCTTGCCAATCACCTAAAGTGACACACAGAATTTTAGCCATTATTCTAATTATTAACCTTGTGCATAAAGACTGTCTTTTCATACATACAAAAATGATGCGCATGAAGATTATCATTTTGAAATCACTAGTAGTACCTTGTTGCATCCTGGAACGAGGTCCTGGAGAAATTTCATCCTCTGGCTGATCCTCTCTCTTCTCACCTATGAAGGTACAGGGAAGTTAAGAATGGGTTCTGACAAAACTGAAGAAGAAAACATTGAAGCGCCATAAGCAGGAGTGTGTATGTACCCTCTCTGCGAGGCTGTGGCTGTCAGTCGCCTGCCCTCTCCTCGCCCGGACATGGACGTAGTCCTTGGGGGGCTCCACCGGCTTCGCATTCTTCCCCTTGCCCTTCTTCTGCTCGCCGTCCTCGACCGAGCTGTCGCTGCCGGTCTGCTCCGCCTTGGGCTTCACCGGGGTCGTCGCCTTCTTCTCGGCGTCTCCTGTCTTGCACCGCTTGGCATCCGATTCACCCTGCTCCCCTGCCTGAAAGACAGAATTGACGCGGCTTAATTGGTCAGTGTCGATGGCACGCAGACAGGGCAGAGCCGCAGAGCGAGCCCAATTCTGAAAGAAGGCGAAGCTTTCACCTGGCCAGAGGTGCTCAGGGAAGGCTCCTTGGCTTTGCCTTTCGCCGCCGGTGCCTTCCGCTTCTTGGCATTGGCATCCTTCATCGCCGAGGCGGGGTCGGATACAGAGGACGCCTCCCGCGAGCCACCGCCGAACTCGGCGCTGGGCGCCGGCGGCGGCATCCCGAAGAGGCCCCCGGCGAAGCGCTGCCCGTTGAAGCTGGACAGCCGCGCCGCGCGCTCCGTGAACCCCGGGTCGCCGCAGAACCTCTCCAGGCAGTCACCGCCCGCGCCCGCCACGGCGCCGTCCAGCACGCCGAAGTCGAGCATCGGCGACGAGTTCAGCAGGCTGGAAATGTAGTCGCCGCTGCCACCGCCGGCCCTGCCGCCCTCCATTGCAGCCGCACCGCGAGAAATGGAACAAGACAGACAGAACACCACCAGGGCACCGTCCAAGAACTGTTCTCCCGCTCAAGCAAAGGCGCCTCCTTCCTGCCTTTACGTGGCGAATCGAGAGCGGCACTTATAGGGAGAGCGAGGAGGATGAATGGGGAAGGGGGAGGAGGCTTGGGGATGAAGGAGGAGGGGGAATTGGGGTCAAAGTGGCCGTGAAGTGGTGATGCCCCGCGGCAGCTGGAAGTGGAAGGGAGCTTTAATGGAATCCTGTTTCGATTTGGGATGGGGAGGAGGATGCCTTTCCGCTGCCCGGGCCCTTTTTAAGCTCGTCCCGCCGGCTCCCGTAATAACCGGCGGTAGTAATTTCTGCTAGACGGCCCGGCGGCGGTCTCGGTCGACCCAGGACCTGGCTTTGCCATGTCCGACCATGGGTCAGTTTGGGATTTCAGATAGAACTCGCTGAATTTCAAGGAAAATTTCTGGGAAAATATTGCGCCATTTTATTGCGAGAAGGATCTATGGATCAATAAGAGCCATCTCCAACAGTTTATCCATATTTTGAGTATAAGAGGTATTCTATGGAAGAAAATATTTTGAGTAAGAGCATCTCCGCGGCGTTCCTCAAAGGAATGGTTGTGACTTTGGGAACCGGCGTCTAAACTGCCGACGTTTTAGGCCTAACAATCGCGTCCAACGATCACGCCGTGGAACAAAACACCTAAATTCTAAAAGATCATACAATTTGAGCATGTTTATTACTCCCTCCGATCTATAATATGTGTTGCTGATTTAGTTTAACATTGTACTAAACAAAAGATACTTTTTCTAAAAAAAAGATACTTATTATGGATAGAAAGAGTACAACAAATACAAATATAATCAAGTTTGTTACAACCAATTAAATTTCTTGAGAGAAATACTTCACATAATAATTTACACTAAAAATAAATCAAGCAGTAGGGATCCGTTGGCTTGGGGGTTTTGAGGTGCATTTCCTCTTAGCGCCTACAAATGCTCGACGAGATCTTTTTATAGCTAATCATGCACCTGGCTATCATAGATTTCTTGATGCATGGCGAGGAAAGCACCAAAATCAGCCGGCACCTCGTGATCAACCTTAGCAAGGAGGGTCATGCCCTCAAAGGGCAGCAGATCAATCACTGGAGCATCGCGCTCACTCTCAATGATCATATTATGTATGATCATGCAAGCATTCATCCCCTTCCACATCTATAATATTTACCAAGTTAGAGAGGGCGCCTGGTGATAGGAAATCAAACTAGGAGCACACCAAATGCTTGCTCAATATCCTTCCTACAAGCCTCTTGGCACTTGGCAAACTAACATCTTGCATCAGTATGAGGATCGGTGATTGTTTTTACAAAGGTGATCCATATAGGGTAAATACCATCATCTAGGTAGTAGCCTTTGGTGTATTCTCTACCATTGACCACAAAGTTTATTATCGGGGAATGACCTTCTACAAGTCTACCAAACAATGGAGATCAGGACAGGACATTGATGTCATTGTACGTTCCGGCCAAATTCACAAGTCATGATCTGCTACAACCTCTATTATCACACAACACTCATTTATGGCCTTTGTACATACCTTGGCAAGCAAACAGGCAATTCTTTCATCATCAATGCATGCAATCGATGATCCAAGCATCCCAGAAAATCCCCTAGCTGAGTTTTGTGCCAGCATACGAGCTGTATCTTCTTCATTTGGTGCCCTCAAATATGTTGGCCCAAAGTATCCCACCACAGCACAACAAAACTTGTACACACACTCAAATGATGTGGAATCGGCCATGCCTAGGTAGTCATCTTGAGTATATCCAGGAGCTCTGTATGCAAGACATCGCAAGGTAGCAGATGTAGTCCTTGCAAATGAAATATGGATGAAACCCTCGCACTCTATGCACAATCTTCATAAAAACATTCGTGTTCTTTCTAAACGGGCGCCAAAACACCGCTCCCATGAGTTGAATCATCCTGAAAGGAGGGGTGGAGAAAAGGGGATGGAGTTTTTCTTGGGTCAGTGGCAAGGAGGCTCGGTGCAGCCTTTCCAGCGTGGCGCGCATTTCCGGCAGCCCCAGCCCAGTCCCTGGTTGCCCGGGGCAGCAAGGGGGTGCCGGACAAATTGGTAGATAGCCCAATCTGCCGGCAGCGGTTGGGGGCCTCCTATGCGGGCCTATTTTTGGCCTCCACCCCCAACACGGTTGGGAGCAGATTGGAGATGCTCTAAGAAAATTGGTTTTGGGTGTTGGAGAGAGAAGGTATAGGTAAGCACACAATGGTTTACTTTTGTAGCTTACTCATATGGTGCTAACCCAAAACTATTTTGCTCTATTTGTGCACCTTATAATTAAATCGAATGGCTACACTACATTTTGCGGCTCCCGGGAAGGAGCGGCCGAAGTTTTCATTGAAATCTGGTATCGGCTAGATATAATTCGAACCGCTAAGAAACCTAACCCTCCCGAGCCGCCCCAGGCAACTTCGGCGGCTTCGAGGGCATCCTCTTCATCCTTCCCTAAGAACCCTCCTCCAACCCTCTCTGCATCGGTCGCCACTGCTGCCGGCTCCGGTGGCGGCGCCCCGTCCATCTAAGATGGGGGCAGGAGAGGGGTCTATGGCAGCGTTCACATGGGAGAGGTGCGGCGCTAGCTATGGGCCTGGTGCGGCGCGGCTGTCTTGGCCGGGGCATGAGGTTCTCCGACGATCGACGAGGGGATGGAGGCTTGCCGTCACCGCCGGGGGTGAGGTTGTGGCCTATCCACGGCAATATTCTGCGGTTGTTGCCCTCTCCTCCTCTATTGGTGTTGCACGGAGACGACGGGCGGCGTGGGGGCCTGCTCGTCTGCTGAATAAAGGTGGCGGTCCTAGGATTCATCTCACCCCAAGACAAGGATCTACTTGTTGCTTGTCCTCTCTGATCTGGTTGGAGTGGCGAGTTTCGGAAGGCTGCGCCGACAAACTCCCATGGGTGAATAATGCCTGGAAATTGCCGGATTGGAGGGATTCAGTCGTGCGCACCCATGTGTTTACTCTGACTGTTTGGGTTCACAGGGAGCGCATCGAAGATCTGTTGGTTGTTAATATCACGGGGCATGTTTCTCATTCCATGGTGTTGACGGAGAATGTCATGGAGACCGAGATCTGAGGACTAACAATGGTGATTCGAGTCTGGGTGGTGATAAGGAATTGGTTGGTGACTCGTGACTTGGAGAAGTGGCATGCAAGTGGGGCGACTGCACAAGAGAGGTTCACAGTCCTTCCTTTCAGGGTGAAAACCCAGGGTCTGGTCTTAATTGGTTGTGCTTGGCAATGGCCTTGTTGAAGGTATTGTCTTGAGAGCGTATACTTTCTTCAAGGTGAAAATCTAAGATCTATGATCAGGCAATGACGGTGTTTGTGCACTGTTCCCTTCTTGGAGGCGTCGTTTTTGGAGAAGCTGGACTTCTGGTGCTATATTGATGGTGGTAGTACCGTTGTTTCAATGAATGGGTCACTGTAGCGGGACTTTTCTTTTTTTTTGTAATTTTTCTTTCTTTTTTTGGTTGTGTGCATCCGTATGGCCGCTAGGACAATGCGTTGTTGCAGAGGTTGGGTGTAATTGGTATCTTGTGATATTAATATATGCTCCTTACAAAAAAAATCGAATGTACTAAAATAAAATGATAGAAAAAGAATCAAATAGTACATAATTTTTACAACATAATGTTCATCATTCAAACACAAATCTAATGCATGAAAGAAGAAAGTTTATGGAAAGCGAAATAGATACATAGAAACCAAAATGCATACTCAAAGCTCATGTTGACCACTCCACTTTCTTCTACAAGATCATTTTTAGGAGTGTAGGCAATGTTCTTATCTCCAATGTCATAGCGAGTTTGAAGGAAGCGCTCGATGCGATACACATTCCTAAGAGGATTCACCACTTGATGTCTACGTACTTTTATTCTTGTAGACAGTTGTTGGGCCTCCATGTGCAGAGGTTTGTAGAACAGCAACAAGTTTCCCTTAAGTGGATTACCCAAGATTTATCAAACTCGGGGAGGAAGTGGTCAAAGGTATCCCTCTCAAGCAACCCCGCAATCAAGATACAAGAAGTCTCTTGTGTCCCCAACACACCCAATACACTTGTCAGGTGTATAGGTGCACTAGTTCGGCGAAGAGATAGTGAAATACAAGTGATATGATGATTATAAGACAACGGTGCCAGAAAGAGCTTGACGACAAGGAAAAGACTGGAAGCAAGCAAACATGCAACAGATCTAGTTGTAAACGGTGTTTCAATGTTTAGAAACAAGTCCTAGGGATCATACTTTTACTAGTGAACACTCTCATATAAATATATTTTCTTTATGATACTACCCTGAACTACTCTCCGGTTGGACACTCTAATCCATGGTAGGGATACAAAAGCACTCCTCAAAGTCTGCCTCCCCCATCTAGATAACCCCACACTGTCACCTTGAGCTCTAGATGGTTCCAACAAACACCATAATTTCATAAAGACAACCAACTCCAAATATAACTCATGATAATTATTTGTAAGCTCTAGCCTAAGTGCCACCATGGCGTGCACGCTGTCACTTTCACACACGTGGGGAGATCAGAGATCTATTGAAGCACTTGAGTAGCAAAGTAGATCTACTTGATTACAAAGCTCATGATCACAATATGATCACGCAGAGAGAGAGAGAGAGAGAGAGAGAGAGAGAGAGAGAGAGAGAGATGAACACATAGCTACCGGTAGAGCCCTTAGCCTCGAGGAAGAACTACTCCCTCCTCATCATGGGAATCAGCAACGGCGATGGAGATGGTGGTGGAGATTGATGGAGATGGCTCCGGGGGCACTTCCCCGTCCTAGCAGGGTGCCGGAATAGAGACTTTCTGTCCCCCGAATCTCCCCTTCGGTGGCGGCGGCGCTATGGAGGTTTTTATGGCTTTATCCTAGATTATTTAGGGTTTTTGGATCAGAGGCTTCTTATAGGCGAAGGAGGCAAGGTCATTGGAGGGCCAGGGGGCCCACACCCCTGTGGGCGCCACCAGGGTTGGCTTGCGCCCACCTAGGGTGTGGCCACCCTGGTGTCCTCCTCCATCTCTGCTCCGTGGTTCCGTGTCAACACCCGGATTTTTCAATCCTAGATGCATGTTATGCCATACATCGCAATCCCAGGATTACCATTTTTGCGAGACATAACAGAATTGGATACCATAGTACTTCATCCATTATAAACGATACATAAGTTCTTACACAAATAGGGATCTCATGATCCAGTTCTTAATACAACATCAAGCAGCGGAATACGTAATAATAACGGTAGCGTAGGCGAAGCTCCATCTTCGGGTCACAGTGCGTCGACGATGGGAGATGATCCTAGTTGTCGAACCTTCCGGGGTCCATCTTCCGTACTCCTCTTCATAGTCCGGCCATGGGAATAGCCAGGACAAAGCCATGAGTACTCTTTAAGTACTGCAAACTAATACTAACAAGTAAAGGGTTTTTGGATAATAGGACACTAGGCTCTAGGGTTGTTTTGCAAAAGCCATTTATCTCTACTAGGTTCGAAACTAGTCATAATTTTATAAATCCTAAGTGGAACTTGTATTTCAGGTCACAACTGTTGTGGTCAAGTCAAAGTCTCAATTCATTTCACAAGTCATTTTGAAAAGTTTGACGGGGAACAGATGGCCATTCCAATCGTCCATAATCATGATGCGTCTATTCGAATAGTTTGACACTCTGCAGAGATTATACACTTTCACCACAACATTCGATACATCCGTCAGGAACAAATCCTGAACTCACCATACTTAGTATGCGGATAATCAATCCTAACCTTTCAATTACACTCCCTAGTATAAGCACATCTCCTGTGAGTTTGGCCTCCCAACCATGACCAGCTGTCATCTTGGGTACTGCACAGGTGGACAATCTTCACAAGGTAGCCTCATCTCAGACCTTGGCCGTGAGGGAACTAATACTAAGGTATATAAGTTTCCAGTCAAGCCCTACCCAATATTCGGGTATTGTGGTTGTACGCTAAAATTGGAATGGTATCGCATCCAGACAACCATCAGTTTTATAAAGGGCTAAGGCTCATGCCTCAACATTTTTATAACCAGAATCATCAAGTGTTTGGAAACACATGTCCAAAACATTTCAATAGAATGATCCATCATTCCAAGGTTTTCATAACCATTTTTCCACCAAGTATTCCCATCTAAAAGTTGATCAAGTTTTATGCTTAGCACTAGCATCTACAGGTGGGGGTAGTACTAATGAGGGGTGGTAACTAGTGGAGTTTCACTAAGTCCAACCTTATATCTTAGGCTGATATCAAGGTTTCTTGCTTAGGCCAAATTTTATGCTCTTTATGCAACCTTCAGCATCTTTCCAAAATCTACCAGTCACTTAAGTAAACTCTAAGTAAGCTTTGATAAAGAAATAAAGTGAGAAGCTTGCACATAAATCTAGGATTGGTTTATCAAATGGGTAATCTTGCAAGGGTTAGCTTGCATAGGTATATTATCAGTTTGCACATTCACTAGTAGTATTTGGCTTGCTAAAGTAGAGTGTCTTGCAAGTTATAGCTTGCATCAATGTCAATATAAGCTTGCCTTGTGCAGAGCAGTGGTTGAAGTTCTCCTCGGCTTCTTCTTCGTAGTATCCTCCTTCCTCCTCGTAGCCTTGGTCGATACTAGCGTCTATGAATAAATACGAGGTACACAATCACCAAACAATACTTTACTTGCAATCATCACACACAAGGGTCTTATAGATGATCTAACATCATCTCTAACCTTACAAGGTTAAGGCTTGATTTGATTCTTTTTATTTTTAGAAGAGTAATTTCTACTCATTGAAAAACTACTTAAGATTTAATATTCTCCAAACCAAATATGGGATCATGTTGACACATGTCATCACCACATATTGTAGTCCATGGGAATGTGATTTAAAGTGGTGTCACAATTTAATAAGGTTTTACCCTTTTATTTTAATTAATTAAAGTGGCTAGAAATGCTTATGTAGCATTCTTTTATTACTTGAACATTATTTCTGCAAATAAACCTATATATTTTTATATATTCTGAAAGGTATGGTTAAATGTGATTTTTGAGAGTTGAAATCAACTCAAAAGCTTTTATGGTTTAAATTTGAAAAATGTTTGAATGCAGAAAAGCTTCTGCCTTGTTATTTTTACTATGGGTGATCTACAGATCCAAATGACTTGAATCCAACGGGCTTGGATTCAGCATTCATAGGCCTTTCCAACAAAATTTGTTTCATCCAATTTGATGCAAAGAATCGATCTGGGTTGATTTTTGAAGTTGGGTACAGAAGTGTGTTTGAATTTAAAAAGAAAAAGGTTTAATTTGAATCGCTGGGCTGCGCGGGAAAAAGTACTGGGCCGGCCTGCTAAGCGCAGTGACACGGGCTACTTAAGTGGGTGTCCCCACTCGTCAGTGACACGGGGCTGGGAGAAGCGGTATGGGGCAACGTGGATTGTTCCATCTAGTTCTAATCCAACGGCTGGGGGTCATCGTCGACGTGAGACAACTCCGGCGAGAACGAAACCTAGTGCGGCTAGTGAGGGGTGCTGGGGGCTCACCGGGGTACGGGCGAGGGTCGGCGAGGCGGGCGAACGACGAAGTCGACGACGGCGAATCTCCTGGTACTGGTGGCTTCTCCTGGGGAGGCTCCAATTGCTGGCTCCCTTCTTCTCCAGAGGCGGCGGGCTCCGGTGAAATTCCGGCGAGGTGGTGCTCGCCTTGCTCTGAGAACGGTGTGGCACGGTCAGTGAGGAGAGGGGAGTGAGATGGTGTGAATAAATCATGCGGGGGTGGCCTCTATTTATAGTCGAGCGAGGGGACCGTCAGGCGCACGCGAGCTCGTCGGGGGCGAGGTTACAGGCGGCTAAAGGCATGGGCAAGGGTAGGGGACGGTGCGGTGTCTCCTGGCGATGCTCAACGACATGGTCTCGAGGCATGGGGCGGTGCGGCTTGGTCTGGAACGGGCGGTGCTCTGCGCGGCAGAGGCGGCGTCTTCGACGGCGGGCGGTGGCTGTATGGCACGGGGCGGCAAACGGGGATGTCTGGCGGTCTCCTAGGTCGGTGGTGATCGTGTGTGCACGCGGTGAGGGCGGCGCGCGGTCTGTGGACGCTGGTCGAGGGTGGCGCTCTGGCGCATGCTCGGCATGGTCTGGGCACGGCTTGTGCGCGTGGTCCAGGGCTTGGCAACGCTCGCGGCTGGGACAAGTAGTGGCGGTGGACGGTGGGCTGCCTCCCACACAAGGTTAGCACGGCTAGTTCTTCCTCTAGCCTGCTGTCCACAATGGGGTGGCAAGGTTGGCTTCGGCTGTTCACCATTGATGACAATGGCAAGCTCACAGTGGTGCTAGTGCCTGGCTAATCTTCCTAGATGATCTACTGAGTTGTGTGTGAGCTAAATGGGGAACCAGTTAGGCAAGAATCACTGCTCACAATAGTGTTTGATGTTTGTTTGATTTGTGTCTGCAACCTGTTTGATGAAATGGCCGCATGAAATCAAGTTTTGAATTTTGAAATGAATTTGTGTGGGTTTGCTAGATTGGTGCTGGTGAGTCTGCAGATGCTTGGGTTTTGAAAGTTGAGCTTGTTTGAGTGGTTTTTGAAAAAGTGGGATCTTCCCATATGATAAAGATTAAATTTTGAATTGTCATTTAAACTATGCATTTGAAAGTTTCTGGATGATCACAAAGTGGGCCTTGATACCTTGTTATGAGTACATTCAAGGGGTGCAAAGATCCAGAAAAGTTTCTGTTAGGTTTTGAAAGTTTGAGACAGCCAAAGTAGGCATGGGAGTTAAATTGGCCAAAATGACCATTCACTTCATATATGTGTTTTGATTTACTTGTCTTTAGGAAAAGTGTGGGAAATGTTTTAGATGATGTTTATTTCACCTAAGAAACATTTTACAAGCAATGAAACAAACAAACAAACAAACAAGGTGGGTTTAAAAGAATTCAAAATCAATGCATACACATATGCATGCATTCATAATTTTATTTAGAAAAGTTTTTGTTAACCCTAAATGTGAGGATTAGAATTTGATGATCCAAGTTTAGTATTTTTGGGATGTTACAAACCTTCCCCCCTTAAACAAAATCTCGTCCCGAGATTTGAAAAGGACGAAAAGATTACCTAGGATTTGAAGAGATCTAGAAACTCCGTCCTGATGTGATCTTCGCGCTCCCAGGTAGCTTCCTCTTCTGTGTGGTTGCTCCACTGAATCTTGAGAAACTTGATGCTTCGGGTTCGGGTAGTTCGAAAGGCTTCTTCCAAAATACGGATGGGTACTTCGGGATAGGTCAGGTCATCGTTGATCTCTATGGTCTGGTGATCGATATTCTTGAACACTTCGGTCTTCTCGGGGACTTCGAGACACTTGCGAAGTAACGAGATATGGAACACATTGTGCATAGCTGACATCTCTTCTGGTAGTTCCAATTGATACGATACTTCTCCTCGACGGTTCAGAATTTTGAAAGGTCCGATATATCTGGGGGCTAACTTTCCCTTGAGTTGGAAACGCTGCATTCCCTTCAATGGCGACACTTGCAGATAAACAAAATCTCCTATGTTGAAGGCGAGGTCTCTATGTCTCTTGTCGGCGTAACTCTTCTGTCGGGATTGGGCTGTCTTGAGGTGCTCACGAATCTTGTGAACCTTCTCTTCTGCTTCTCGTAGGATGTCGGGTCCGAAAATCTGACTCTCTCCTACTTCCGACCAGTTCAAAGGGGTGCGACACTTTCTTCCGTACATGAATTCAAATGGGGCCATTTGCAAACTGGCTTGGTAACTATTGTTGTATGAAAATTCTGCAAACAGCAGACAGTCTTCCCACTTGGATCCATATTCTAGCACACATGCTCTAAGCATATCTTCGAGTATTTGATTTACTCGCTTCGTTTGTCCATCGGTCTGAGGGTGATATGCGGTACTGAAATCTAGGCGGGTTCCTAAACCTTCTTGGACTTTCTTCCAAAATCTCGAGGTAAACTGAGTTCCTCGATCCGATACGATGTTCTTGGGGACTCCATGCAAACTAACGATTCTAGCGATGTACAACTCTGCTAGATTCGAACTCTGATAGGTGGTTTTGACGGGCAAGAAATGGGAGACTTTGGACAATCTGTCCACTATGACCCAAATAGAGTCATTTCCCCTACTAGAAGTAGGTAGTCTAATGATAAAGTCCATTCCTACAGAATCCCATTTCCATTCCGGAATTTGCAAAGGTTGCAACAATCCAGCGGGTCTTTGATGTCCGGCCTTGACTCGCTGACATATATCACACTTGGTGATATAGCTTTCGATTTCTCTCTTCATCTTATGCCACCAAAATTGCTCTTTCAAATCTTGATACATCTTAGTTCCTCCGGATGGATAGAATAAAGAGTATCATGAGCCTCCTTCAAGATAACTTCTTTAACTCAGAATCGATGGTACACAAAGGCGCCCTTTGTACCACAAAACTCCTTCTTCGCCCCTCGGTGAATCCGGTACTTTGCACTGTACCGACACGACGCTTGATTCCGTCGACATCGGCATTTCCTTCCGCGCCTCTTTAATCTGACCGATCAAAGTGGGCTGAAGTTCTATGCTAGCCAAAATCCTTCACTTACTAATTCCATTCAAAATCTTCCATCTCTTTGTGCAAACTTGGTTGCTCCTTCAAAATCATGGAGTTCAAGCGCACGATAATCGCTAAGGGCATCGGCTACCACGTTGGCTTTACCAGGGTGATAGTGAATGTCTAGGTCGTAATCCTTGATTAGCTCAATCCATCTTCTCTGCCTCATATTCAGCTCCTTCTGAGTGAATATATACTTTAGGCTCTTGGGATCCGAATAAATCTCACAACGGTTTCCCATCAGGTAATGTCTCCATGTCTTCAGGGCTAGAACTACTACCATGAAGTTCGAGGTCATGGGTTGGGTAATTTTGTTCATGTTGCTTCAATTGTCGCGATAGATAAGATATAACTTTGCCTTCTTGCATTAGCACACATCCGAGACCAATCTTGGATGCGTCACAATACACATCAAAGGGCTTCGTGATATCCGGCATGATCAAGATTGGGGCTGAAATCAATCTCCTTTTGAGTTCTTGAAAACTCGCTTCACATTTGTCGGTCCATTCAAACTTCTTGTCCTTCTTTAGCAATTGGGTCATGGGTCTGGTGATACTAGAGAATCCTTCTACAAATTTGCGGTAATATCCCGCCAATCCGAGAAAAGCACGAACTTGGGTTTGAGTGGTTAGGGCTTGCTAATCTTCTACCTCTTTCACTTTGGCAGGGTCAACGGCAATTCCTCCGGCTGATACAATGTGACCGAGGAATCCTACTTCCTGTAACCAGAATTCACATTTGCTAAACTTTGCATACAGCTGATGCTCTCTAAGGGTTCCAAGAATGGTCCTTAGGTGTAGCTCATGTTCTTCTTCTGATTTGGAATAAATCAGAATGTCATCGATGAAAACAACGACAAACTTATCCAGGAAGTCCATAAAAATCTTATTCATGAGGTTCATGAAATAAGCGGGGGCATTGGTTAATCCGAAACACATGACTGTATACTCATACAATCCATAACTGGTGGTAAAGGCAGTCTTTGGAATATCCTCTGCACAAATTTTGAGTTGATGATAGCCAGTCCTAAGATCAATCTTAGAAAACACTTTGGCACCGGTCAACTGATCAAACAAATCTTCTATCTTAGGAAAGGGGTACTTGTTCTTGATGGTGACATCATTCAACTTTCGATAATCCGTACACAAACGGTTACCTCCATCCTTCTTGTCCACAAACAAGACAGGTGATCTCCATGGGGACGCACTTGGTTGAATCAATCCGATTTCCAGCATGGAATCCAGTTGCTTCATCAGTTCTTCTAGTTCTGACGGGTTCATACTATAGGGTCTCTGGGCTATGGGTCCGGTTCCGGGGATTAGTTCGATGATAAACTCGATATCCCGATCTGGGGGCATACCGGGCAAAACATCTGGAAATACATCGGGGTATTCGCAGACTATCCGGACTTGGTCAATGGTAGGTTGGGCTATACTCTTGTTACCCTTGAATTGGCGAGGTAAGGTTTCAGATATATGCTCGACTGATATTCCGGTGGTACTGGTCATGGTGATGGCTTTCTTGGCACAGTCAATCAATCCTTTATGTTTGGACATCCAATCCATTCCTAGTACTACTTCCAAACCTTTAGTTCCGAGTACTATTAGGTTAGCATAAAAATCTATGCCATGGATTTGGATAGGGACGGCCTTGCAAATTTTCCTAGCCTTGGTGGTTGATCCGGGAATTTGTACAATCATCACATGCTTCAATTTGGTTGGTTGAATTTTACTAGTGCAGGCAAATTCTTCGGTGATAAATGAATGCGATGCACCAGAGTCAAACAACACTCTTGCAAGTACTAAATTAACAGAAAACATACCCAGCACGACGTCTGGCGCTTCCTGAGCTTCTTCAGCATGCATGAGAAAAAGACGGCCATTGCGGTTGAGTGAATTCCCTGGGGCAAATCTTCTCCCTGGTGGACACGACGCTGCTGCTGAGCTGGGACATTGGCGTTGGGAGCTGTAGCATTCTTCTTGTTGGGGCACTCGTTGGAATAGTGGCCTTTATTTCCACAGTCATAACAGGTCACTTGTGACTTGTCCTTGGCTGCAACAAGCACAACATTGCTTCTAGTCCTCGGGGCAGTGTTGGGGTTGGCGGTAGCATTGTTGGTGTTGAACTTGGGTGGGGCACGGGTGAAATTGCTAGAGTTGCCGGGGTTGTTGTGATTTCCTCCGGGTCTAGGGTTTCCACGGTTGGGGTAGGTCGGACGGGTCATAGGGGGTCTGTTGGTTCTTGGGGCAAATCCTGGAGATGAGTTGGGGCGATACTTTGGGGTCTGATGGGTTCCTGGTTGATGCATCATGCGACGCTTGCGGTTCTCATTGGCCTAGTTGATCTTTCCTTCCATCTGGATAACAGAGTCGACAAGGGCTTCAATATCAACAAAGGGGATATTGACTAACACTGTCTGCATCTCGTCATGCAGACCATTCAGGAATCTTTCTTTCTTCTTGGCTTCGGTGTCTATCTCGTCCGGGGCATACCTAGCTAATGACAAAAATTTGTCACGGTATTCCACTACAGTCATCCTTCCTTGCTTCAACTCTCTGAACTCGTCTCTCATTCTCTTGATCAAACCTGGTGGCACATGGGTTCTGCTGAACTTGACCTTGAATTCCTCCCAGGTCATCATTTGGCCTCTGGTCATGGCGCGAACACTGTTCCACCATGCCCTGGCATCTCCAGCTAGATAATGGGTGGCGAACAGGACTTTCTCATTGGCTTCCACTATGGCGACTTCTAGGTTGTTTTCCATGGTTTGCAGCCAATCATCAGCATCTAGGGTTTCTTCTGACTTGGTGAAAACGGGTGGGTTGGTATTCTGGAAATTCTTGAGCTTAGATCCGTGGTTGTCCTGATTTCCGTGGCCTTGGTTGTTGTGGGCTAGCTGTTGCAGAGTGGCTAGGTTGGCTTGACGTTCCGCTCTTTCAGCTTCGCGGTCAGAAGTCAACATTTGCAGGATCTGCAACATCGGGTCCGGGGCTGAACCACTTCCTCCACGTGGCATCTGAAGATTGATATAGATCATGAGAAAAGAGGGAAATTTCTAAGGTTTTGGGTTTTTGAAAAGTTTTTAGAGTTTGACTTAGGTTTTTCTAGCAACTTGCTTTTTCATTCATTCATTCACTCGATACAACGCACACCACAGGAAGGAAAAACAGATGGTTTTAAGAACCATTCTGGAATCTACGATACAGTGGGACCGACTACTACTCACTACGCTAGTGCTCAAGTGCTACTACTCCTCGAAATCTGTGGCTTCATCATCTTCATCATCATCGATGAAGGCGAAATCATCCTCATCGGTGAAGAAGTCCATGGCCTGATCCTCCAGAAAATCATCGTCATCGCTGAGATAGGAATAAGGGTCTCCACGAAGATCCTCTCCGGCATTCTCCCTTTCCTCTAACTACATGTCTCTCTCATGGATGGTCTCCTCCAGAGATGAGATGCGGTGGCGAAGACGGGCAATAATGCGCTCCTTCTTGTCGAGCTGACGGCGGCGAGACTTGCGATCCTTTGCTAGCATGGCGATGGTCTGGTCCTTCGTCTTGATGATGGCAGACTTGTGGTTGCAATAGTCACGACAGTTGTCCAATTCCTGCTGACGATCATACATCATGAAGCTAAGGTGGTCCAATTGAGTCTTCAGCTCGGGGTGGTATGGGGCTTCCAGTGGTTGTCCATTTGCATCATGTCTTGGGCAAAACTCAAAGCGAGTACCCTTGATCTGATTGATGCTCTGCCCACACAGACGGGAAAGAGCTTCCTGCATTGCTCTGGCAAGTCCATCGAGCCAGTTGTTTTCCCTCAAGGTAAACAGAATTCCCTCCGCAGTGGGAGGTTCAATCTTTCCTCGGAGACTTGCAACAATTAGCCACTGCAGATCTTCTCCTCCTTGATCATTGAGCTGAGTTACGAAGAACTCAAGTGCGGACGCCCAAGTTCCGAAGCTGATCCGCATCCCTCTCAAAGATAAGGTCTCCTCCATTCCCAAGTTGGTAAAACTTGTTGTACTTCACGTCCATCTATAAAAATAGAGGATGAGTAGATTAGCAGAGTGATCAAGTGTGTCAAAATTTTATCTATTTTGCAAGAGTTTTTGAGGAACATGAAGTTTTATGAAAGAATTAAAGAGGTAAGGATGAGAATAAGTTTTCGTAAATATTTGTTTTCTTTGGTTTTGAAACTAAGTTTTTGGTTCAACGTCCAATCTAACTAGGGTCTCCTATGGTCAGGATGGCTCTGATACCAACTTGTCAACACCCGGATTTTTCAATCCTAGATGCCTGTTATGCCATACATCGCAATCCCAGGATTACCATTTTTGCGAGACATAACAGAATTGGATACCATAGTACTTCATCCATTACAAACGATACATAAGTTCTTACACAAATAGGGATCTCATGATCCAATTCTTAATACAACATCAAGCAGTGGAATACGTAATAATAACGGTAGCGTAGGCGAAGCTCCATCTTCGGGGTCACAGGCAATGCTGACGATGGGAGATGATCCTAGTTGTCGTAACCTTCCTGGGGTCCATCTTCCAGGTACTCCTCTTCATAGTCTGGCCATGGGAATAGCCAGGGACAAAGCCATGAGTACTCTTTAAGTAATCGCAAACTAATACTAACAAGCAAAGGGGTTTTTTGGATAATAGGACACTAGGCTCTAGGGTTGTTTTGCAAAAGCCAGATTTATCTCTACTAGGTTCTGAAGCTAGTCATAATTTTATAAATCCTAAGTGGGAACTTGTATTTCAGGTCACAACTCTGTTGTGGTCAAGTCAAAGTCTCAATTCATTTCACAAGTCATTTTGAAAAGTCTGACGGGGGAACAGTATGGCCATTCCAACTGTCCATAATCATGGACGCGCTATTCAATAGTTTGACACTTTGCGTAGATTGTACACTTTCACCACAACATTCGATACATCCGTGAACAAATCCTGAACTCACCATACTCAAGATGCGGATAATCAATCCTAACCTTTCAATTACACTCCCTAGTATAAGCACCTCTCCGTGAGTTTGGCCTCCCAACCATGACCACGTCATCTTGGGTACGCAGTGGACAATTTTCACAAGGTAGCCTCAGCTCAGACCTTGGCCGTGAGGGAAATAATACTAAGGTATATAAGTTTCCAGTCAAGCCCTACCCAATATTCGGGTATTGTGGTTGTACGCTAAAATTGGAATGGTATCGCATCCAGACAACCATTAGTTTTATAAAGGGCTAAGGCTCATGCCTCAACATTTTTATCACCAGAATCATCAAGTGTTTGGAAACACATGTCCAAAACATTTCAATAGAATGATCCATCATTCCAAGGTTTTCATAACCATTTTTCCACCAAGTATTCCCATCTAAAAGTTGATCAAGTTTTATGCTTAGCACTAGCATCTACAGGTGGGGGTAGTACTAATGAGGGGTGGTAACTAGTGGATTTTCACTAAGTCCAACCTTATATCTTAGGCAGATATCAAGGTTTCTAGCTTAGGCCAAATTTTATGCTCTTTATGCAACCTTCAGCATCTTTCCAAAATCTACCAGTCACTTAAGTAAACTCTAAGTAAGCTTTGATAAAGAAATAAAGTGAGAAGCTTGCACATAAATCTAGGATTGGTTTATCAAATGGGTAATCTTGCAAGGGTTAGCTTGCATAGGTATATTATCAGTTTGCACATTCACTAGTAGTATTTGGCTTGCTAAAGTAGAGTGTCTTGCAAGTTTTAGCTTGCATCAATGTCAATATAAGCTTGCCTTGTGCAGAGCAGTGGTTGAAGTTCTCCTCGGCTTCTTCTTCGTAGTATCCTCCTTCCTCCTCGTAGCCTTGGTCGATACTAGCGTCTATGAATAAATACGAGGTACACAATCACCAAACAATACTTAACTACTTGCAATCATCACACACAAGGGTCTTATAGATGATCTAACATCATCTCTAACCTTACAAGATTAAGGCTTGATTTGATTCTTTTTATTTTTACAAGAGTAATTTCTACTCATTGAAAAACTACTTAAGGTTTAATATTCTCCAAACCAAATATGGGATCATGTTGACACATGTCATCACCACATATTGTAGTCCATGGAAATGTGATTTAAAGTGGTGTCACAATTTAATAAGGTTTTACCCTTTTATTTTAATTAATTAAAGTGGCTAGAAATGCTTATGTAGCATTCTTTTATTACTTGAACATTATTTCTGCAAATAAACCTATATATTTTTATATATTCTGAAAGGTATGGTTAAATGTGATTTTTGAGAGTTGGAATCAACTCAAAAGCTTTTATGGTTTAAATTTGAAAAATGTTTGAATGCAGAAAAGCTTCTGCCTTGTTATTTTTTACTATGGGTGATCTACAGATCCAAATGACTTGAATCCAACGGGCTTGGATTCAGCATTCACAGATCTTTCCAACAAAATTGGTTTCATCCAATTTGATGCACGGAATCGATCTGGGTTGATTTTTGAAGTTGGGTACAGAAGTGTGTTTGAATTTAAAAAGAAAAAGGTTTAATTTGAATCGCTGGGCTGCGCGGGAAAAAGTACTGGGCCGGCATGCTAAGCGCAGTGCTCCCACGGGCTGCTTAAGTGGGTGTCCCCACTCGTCAGTGACATGGGGCTGGGCGAAGCGGTATGGGGCAACGTGGATCGTTTGATCTAGTTCTAATCCAACGGCTGGGGGTCATCGTCGACGTGAGACAACTCCGGCGAGAACGAAACCTAGCGCGGCCAGTGAGGGGTGCTGGGGGCTCACCGGGGTACGGGCGAGGGTCGGCGAGGCGGGCGAACGACGTAGTCGACGACGGCGAATCTCCTGGTACTGGTGGCTTCTCCTGGGGCGGCTCCAATCGCTGGCTCCCTTCTTCTCCAGAGGCAGCAGGCTCCGGTGAAATTCCGGCGAGGTGGTGCTCGCCTTGCTCTGAGAACGGTGTTGCACAGTCAGTGAGGAGAGGGGAGTGAGATGGTGTGAAGAAATCGTGCGGGGGTGGCCTCTATTTATAGTCGAGCGAGGGGACCGTCGGGGCGCACGGTGAGCTCGTCGGGGGCGAGGTTACAGGCGGCTAAAGGCATGGGCAAGGGTAGGGGACGGTGCGGTGTCTCATGGCGATGCTCAACGACATGGTCTCGAGGCATGGGGCGGTGCGGCTTGATCTGGAACGGGCGGTGCTCTGCGCGGCAGAGGCGGCGTCTTCGACGGCGGGCGGTGGCTGTATGGCACGGGGTGGCAAACGGGGATGTCTGGCGGTATCCTGGGTCGGTGGTGATCGTGTGTGCACGCGGTGAGGGCGGCGCGCGGTCTGTGTACGCTGGTCGAGGGTGGCGCTCTGGTGCATGCTCGGCATGGTCTGGGCGCGGCTTGTGCACGTGGTCCAGGGCTTGGCAACGCTCGCGACTGGGACAGGTAGTGGCGGTGGACGGTAGGCTGCCTCCCAGACAAGGTTGGCACGGCTAGTTCTTCCTCTAGCCTGCTGTCCACAATGGGGTGGCAAGGTTGGCTTCGGTTGTTCACCATTGATGACAATGGCAAGCTCACAGTGGTGCTAGTGCCTGGCTAATCTTCCTAGATGATCTACTGAGTTGTGTGTGAGCTAAATGGGGAACCAGTTAGGCAAGAATCACTGCTCACAATAGTGTTTGATGTTTGTTTGATTTGTGTCTGCAACCTGTTTGATGAAATGGCCACATGAAATCAAGTTTTGAATTTTGAAATGAATTTTGGTGGGTTTGCTAGATTGGTGCTGGTGAGTCTGCAGATGCTTGGGTTTTGAAAGTTGAGCTTGTTTGAGTGGTTTTTGAAAAAGTGGGATCTTCCCATATGATAAAGATTAAATTTTGAATTGTCATTTAAACTATGTATTTGAAAGTTTCTGGATGATCACAAAGTGGGCCTTGATACCTTGTTATGAGTACATTCAAGGGGTGCAAAGATCCAGAAAAGTTTCGGTTAGGTTTTGAAAGTTTGAGACAGCCAAAGTAGGCATGGGAGTTAAATTGGCCAAAATGACCATTCACTTCATATATGTGTTTTGATTTACTTGTCTTTAGGAAAAGTGTGGGAAATGTTTTAGATGATGTTTATTTCACCTAAGAAACATTTTACAAGCAATGAAACAAACAAACAAACAAGGTGGGTTTAAAAGAATTCAAAATCAATGCATACACATATGCATGCATTCATAATTTTATTTAGAAAAGTTTTTGTTAACCCTAGTGAGGATTAGAATTTGATGATCCAAGTTTAATATTTTTGGGATGTTACATTCCGTGTCGTGCCTGGTAAAATAATGACTTTGGCTTTTGTCCCGTCCAATTCTGAGAATATTCATTTTTTAGCTTTTCTGAAACCAAAACAGCAGAAAACAGGCAACTAGCACCGTGGCATCTTGTCAATAGGTTAGTTCCAGAAAATGTATAAAATACCTCAAAGTGTAGACAAAAATAAGAAAAATGATATAAAACAAGCATGGAACATCAAAAATTATAGATACGTTTACAACGTATCAATCATCCCCAAGCTTAACTCCTGCTCGTCCTCGAGTAGTTAAGTGATAAAAGGAATAATTTTTGAGGTGACATGCACCATCAAAATCAAGATCAAACCATTTGCAAGCATTGAAAGCTGGGATCAAAGAACTCCAAACATGAGCATTGAAGATGAAGTTCGAACAATAATACATAGCAACTATGTTGCAACATGAAAGGATACAAACAAAGATCATGAATAACAATGCATTGAAAGACATTTTCTTGTTTCACAAATAGAAAACATAGCATAGTGGTATTCATCTTGTCCCTCATGGAGTAGCAAAACCTAAAAGCATAGGACACCTTCAAAGTTCATAAGGGTGACTAGATACAAATAGTTCAAGAACAAGAAATATCAACATTATGAATCAATCAATAAGTTTTGGGACAATGCACATAGAACTAAGAATGACAATTATGCTCTCTCAATTGGTGCCTAAAATATAAGGTGGAGACTCAATATAAAAGTGGAAGAAAGGCCCTACATCAAGGGAAGCAGGGATTTCAAGTCTCAAAAAGAGTTTCCAAAAATTATGGTACTTGTTAGCTTTTAGCCATCATTGCCCCTATCATAAGCATCTTGAAGTGATTAAGGTTAAAATGAACAAACTATAGAGTATATGCTCGAATAATTATAAGTTGGAAATCTCATGTCCCTTGAATACGAGGGCCGCTCCTCATGCTACTCAACTTTAGTCACATGTAAGTTCTTGTCATAGTAAGTACATGTGTATCATAGAGAACTGCCGACGGGGTACCCCTTGCACATGCTACAGGAGCTATCCCATAATCAAAATGACAAGGCAAGCAGACAATAAGCATCTCAGCAATCTTCTTATTTACCATGGGAAAATGGTTCTTTTTTTCTCTCTTTCCTCTTTTCAATATGTCTCTCTCTTTTTTATTAGAAGAAAGCTTCATAGATTGCTCACTATGGTGATGCTGCAAGTTTCCACCATGATTAGGCATGGCTTAGGCTAGCGGCTCAGGCGTTTCTCTAACACACATACATAACTCCATGGACTTACAAGCTGCCCTTTTATTTCACACCGACGACATCCGCAAACAAAAGAGCATGATATCAACTGGGTACAATGTACAAGTGCAATGTTGAAAGTGTAGGGGTTCGTAGCATGGAAAACAAAAAATTCTACCGCATGCATACAAACAAGCCAAGAACTATCTACTAGATTGTAGCAACGAGTCGATTAGAGTACTCACCCTTGAAGATTCCAAAGTGGTTAACAAGAGAAGTTTCTCGTGGGTGATGTAGGCGTACACTTGTCGATCTCAAGATCGCGTAGACGATCCTTCCGGCGTTGTGTTCTGGCAGCGCTTCCATAGTCGGTCACAAGTTCGGTACTCGATGAATACCTTCCTCTCCCTTGTTCCAGCAGGCAGCGGAGGTTGTAGTTCTCCCCTCGCGATTCCGGCAGCACGACGACGTGGTGTCGGAAGTAGAGGGAAAATCCTGCAGGGCTTCGCCTAAGCCGGAGCAAGTTATGGTGGATCTAGGGTTTCCATCGATCTGGGTTTAGAGGGCCGGAGAGGAGTAGGTGGAGTCGGCGGCGGCTAGGGTGGCGGCAACGATCTACGGCAGCGCGAGGCGGCGGCGCGGCGGCTTGGTGGGGAGGGCTGATTGTGTGGCCTTGGGGCACCCCCTCCCCTCTATTTATGAGAGGGAGGGCAGCTTGGGAGAGGGGAGTTTGAATCCTTCCCCAACTCCCTCTCCTAGTTGGCTTGTGGTGGAGGAAAAGAAGGATTCTTTCCTTCCTCCACTAGGAAACATTGTCCCAATTTGACTTTTCAAACTTGCCTTTTGACTTCCAATTTGGAGCTTTATTTATTTCTTGTAAATGCCCAACCAAGTGACCTAGGACATGGTCCAATCATTCCACTTATTCATGACACATTCATGTACCCTTCCCCTTCCGGTCCGGTGAACCTTCTAGACCCTCTCCGATGAAATCATCGGAATCATTCCCGAACTCCAGAATTGGACTTTCCTTATATGAATCTTATTCTCTGGACCATTCCGGATCTCCTCGTGATATCTCGGATCCCATCCGAGACTCTGAACAACATTCGGTCTCCCTACTTACCTTCAATATCTACTAAACAACATCGAATCCTTAAGTGTGTCTCCCTACGGTTCGTGAATTACGCGAACATGACCGAGACACTTCTCCAATCAATAACCAATAGAGGAATCTGGAAATTCATATGGCTCCCACATATTTCTACAATTACTTTGCGATCGAAAGAACCACTTACATACGATACCAATTTCCCTTTGTCTCGCGATAGTTTACTTATCCGAGGATTGATCGTCGGTATCTCTGCATACCTAGTTCAACCTCGTTACCGATAAGTACTCTTTTCTCATTCCCGGGATATGTGATCCCTTGTGAGCCAGTCACATGCTTGCAAGCTAATTGGATGACATTCCACCGAGAGGGTCCAGAGTATATCTATCCGTCATATGGATGGACAAATCCCACTCTTGATCCATGTGCCTCAACACATACTTTCCGAACACTCAATGCCACCTGTATAGCCACCCAGTTACGGTGTGGTATTTGATGTCATCAAAGCATCCTTCTGGTGATGGTGATTAGCATGATCTCATGGTCGAAGGAATCAGGTTACTATTGAAGGGAATATGCCCTGAGAGGCAATAATAAAGTGTTTATTATGTGTATTCCAAGTATATGATAGATGTTTATTTTGCATACTATAATTGTATTAATACGGAAACATTAATACATGTGTGTTTAATAAACAAACAGAAAGTTCCTAGTTATGCCTCTCTCATAAACTAGCTCGTTGATTAACAAGATGATCAAGGTTTCCTGATCATGGACATTGGATGTTGTTAATAACGGGATCACAACATTAGTGTAATGGTGTGATGAACATTCATCCGAAGTATAGCATTACGATCAAAGTCATTGAGTTTATATTGCTATAACAACTTACGAAGTGATCCTAATCCTTAGACCATGAGATCATGTCAATCACTAACACCGGAAGAGTTTCTTGATAACATCAAACGTCACACCGTAACAGGATGATTATAAAGATGGATTCAAAACTAATAAAGTTTTATGTTGAGGCTCATGGATCGAGAGTGGAATTTGTTCATCCCGATGACGGATAGATATACTCTGGCCCCTCTTGGTGATATCACATTGATTAGCTTGCAAGCAAGTGATTTGATCACTAGAATGTTATATCACGGGAACGAGAAAAGAGTGCATGTCAGTAACGATATAAAACTAGGTATGGAGATACCGATGATCGAATCTCGGACATGTAATATATCGTGAAACAAAGGGATTAAGATACTAGCGTAAAAGGTTCCGACGATCACAAGAAAGTCATCGTTGAATGTGTGGGAGTCAGTATGGGTCTCCAGATCCCGCTTCTGATTATTGACCCGAGAGGGGTCTCGATCATGTCCGCATTATTCATGAACCGTAGGGTAACACACTTAAGAGACACCGACATCCAATTGGAGCAAAAGTTTCATGCCGAAAGAATGAACAAGCACAGGAATTTATTTCACTAGATACCGAAACAGGTTTTCGGGTGAAATTGCATAAAGTGGTTATGCATGTGAAATAGAATTCTAGCAAGGGGTTATTTGTGAATGTTTGTCATTAAAGTAATTGACAAAATTTGAATAAAATAAAAGAGTTTTATTTAATGAGAGTTTGCATTAAATTTGGTGGAAATTTAATGGCAAGTTTGAGTGGGATTTTGAGTGGAGGCATATGAATGGATTTTTGTGAGTGGAGTGTCCACCCACATGAAGAGGGGAGGGCAAGGGGGCAGCCCCTGTCTGCCACCCCTTGGGGTTCCCCCCTCCTCCTATAAAAGGCACCCCTCTCCTCACTTCTCACTCACACCTCCTCGTGAAGGATCTCTCTCCCCCTCTAGAATTTATCCCCCATGGTCTCGGACTAGCGAGATACATGTTCCCGGTGGAGATTCGGCAAGAAAGAGTTGTGCTTCCGCAACATCGCTGGAGCGAGGAGGTGGAGGTTGCTCGGTGCCTCGAACGTGTGTGCGAGCACGGATGCGCTGCTGATTTGCAGCGCTAGGACTTCCTCTCGATCTTGAGATCGGCAAGAGATCGTCTACATCAACCACGAGTTGAACTCGTTAAGCTTTGTCGGTCTTCAAGGGTATTTTCTCTACGGATATACATCCGCTCGTTGTTTGTATCTAATAGATAGATCTTGGTACATAGTTCACATCGTAGGAATTTTTTTGTTTTCTATGTTGCGAACCCTACAGTGGTATCAGAGCCGGATCTAAGCGTAGATGCTTTACACGGGTAGTACACATATGAGTATGTGGGCGATGATGATCATGTTGTTGCTCCTTTGTTGTAATTTTGGATATTGGTGGCATAGTGGGATGAAGCGGCCCGGACAAACTTTACATGTCCTCGCACATGAGACCTATTCCACGCTTGACATGCAACTAGTTTGCATAAGTGGCTAGCGGGTGTCTGTCTCTCCTACTATAGTCAATATCTATTTTGCAACGAGTTGTCAACAATTTTGTTATCCTCATTGTGGTTCATGTTCGTAGGTAAGAACGGTTCTATCTCGAAAGCCCTAAGCCACGTAAAACTTGCAATGGATAAATTAGAGGCGTCTAGTTTAGATTGTTGCTGGGCTAGTGTTATGATATGGTGATGTTGTAAGTAGAAGCATGAGATGATACTCTTACAACACACATAGCGTGTAAAATCCATAGACCTTGGATTTACACATATAGATATGATAGTGATCATACCACGATGCACATGATAGAGATCATCTGCGGAAACCATAACATTTCACTAATAAACATGTGATGTTTGATAGCATCTTATATTGCTTGTTTAGCGCTTTGTTAGCATAATAAGATGATCCCTCATTTAAATATCAAGATAAGAATGTGTTCTTCCTTTAGTATGCACCGATTATGTTTTCGTCGCTCCAAGACATCACGTGATGATTGGGTGTTCTTGGATCCACGACCATATTTCGGGTGTAAAACAGTTACACACGCGAATACTAAGGTTCTAACTTGGCGAGCCTAGCATGTACGCATGGCCCTAACACGGACCTAAAGGTTAAGCATGAGTCATATAGTTGATATGATGCCCATTTGATGCTCGCTTTGAAGCTATACCGACTCACGTGATGATCGGACTTGGTATAGTGGATTTGGTTCATGTAATCACCAAAGGCACGAGGGATGTCGTTTTTGAGTGCGAGTTCATTCGTAATATGGATTAGTTGAACTCAATCTATCATACACTTAGTCTAAACTTTACAAATTCTGTTGTAGATGGCACCACCTGCTTTTAATTTCAATGTGTTCATGGAGAAAGAGAAACTAGCAACAAACGGTAGCAACTTTACCGAATGGGCCATGAATTTGAGGATTCTCCTCTCTGCTGCACAAAAGCAATACGTGCTAGAAGCGCCACTAGGCCCCCCACCTTTTGAGGATGCCCCTGACGAGGAGAAGAATGTCTATCAGACTCGTCAGGAGGACCACAACTTAGTTCATTGCGGCATATTGTATGGGCTAGAGCCGGAACTTCGAAAGCGTTTCGAAAATGGAAATGCATTTGATACAATGGGTGAGTTGAAAATGATTTTCGACACACATGCTGTGAGAGAGATACAACGCTTTAAAAGTTCTTTAGCTGCATGATGGAAGAGCACATTGTTAGTGAGCATGTACTCAAGATGTCGGGTTACGCTGATAAGCTTGTGTCCTTGGGAATAACGATTCCCATTCACTTAGGCATCCATCGTGTTCTGCAGTCTCTGCCACCTAGCTATAACAGCTTTGTGATGAACTATAATATGCAAGGCATGAAGAAGTCTTCCCGAGCTTACAAGGCTTAAAACCGTAAGTGGAGATCAAAAAGGAACATCAAGTGTTGATGATCAATAGGAACACTGGTTTCAAGAAAGACAAGAAGGGAAAACGGAAGGGAAGTAAGGGCGGCAAGCCTGTTGCCGTGCCTAAAAAGAAACCCCGAGTTGGACCTAAGTCTGATATCGAGTGCTACTATTGTAAGGGGACTGGCCACTGGAAGCGCAACTGCCCCAAGTATTTGGCAGACAAGAAGCCCGGCAAGGCAAACAAAGGTATATATGATATACATGTTATTGATGTGTACTTGACTAGTGCTCGTAGTAGCACATGGGTATTTGATACCGGTTCAGTTGCTAATATTTGTAACTCGAATCAGGGCCTGCGGAACAAGCAACCGCTAGCAAGGGGTGAGGTCAAGATGCGTGTCGCCAATGGATCAAGCGTTGATGTGATCGCCGTCGGAACGCTGCCTCTCCATTTGCCGTCGGGATTAGTTATAAACTTGAATAATTGTTATCTGGTGCCTGCACTGAGCATGAACATTGTATCTGGATCGTGTTTGATGCGAAGTGGTTATTCATTTAAATCCGGGAACAATGGTTGTTCCATTTATATGAATGAAATCTTTTATGGTCATGCACCGATGATGAATGGTTTATTTCTATTAGATCTCGATGATAATGTTACACATATTCATAATGTTGATGCTAAAAGGATTAAACTTAATGATGATATATCCGCATATATGTGGCACTGCCGTCTAGGTCATATTGGCGTTAAATGCATGAAGAAGCTCCATTTGGATGGACTTTTGGAATCACTTGATTTTGAATCATTTGATACATGTGAGCCATGCCTTATGGGCAAGATGACTAGAACGTCGTTTTCCGGTTCAATGGAACGGGCGACAGATTTATTGGAAATCATACATTCTGATGTATGTGGTCCAATGAGTGTGTCGGCGCGAGGTGGATATCGTTATTTTGTTACTTTCACGGATGATTTGAGTAGGTATGGTTATATCTACTTGATGAAACACAAGTCTGAAACCTTTGAAAAGTTCAAGGAATTTCAGAATGAAGTGGAAAATCATCGTAATAGAAAGATCAAATTTCTATGGTCCGACCGTGGAGGTGAGTATCTAAGTTACGAGTTTAGCACTCACATGAAAGAGTGTGGAATTGTTTCATAACTCACGCCTGCCGGAACACCACAGCGAAATGGTGTGTCGAAACGTCGTAATCGTACTTTATTAGATATGGTTCGATCTATGATGTCTCTGACGGACTTGCCGTTGTCATTTTGGGGTTATGCACTAGAAACTGCTGCATTCACTTTAAATCGGGCACCATCTAAATCTGTTGAAAAGACACCGTATGAATTATGGTTTGGAAACAAACCTAAGCTGTCATTTCTTAAAGTTTGGGGATGCGATGTTTATGTGAAGAAACTTCAACCGGATAAACTCGAACCCAAAGAGGAAAAATGCGTCTTCATAGGTTACCCTAAGGAAACTATTGGGTATTCCTTCTATCACAGATCCGAGGGCAAGGTTTTTGTTGCCAAGAATGGATCCTTTCTAGAGAAAGAGTTTCTCGCGAAAGGTGTGAGTAGTCGGAAGGTAGAACTCGAAGAGGTTATTGAACCTTATCTTCAAAGTATGGCGAGTAGCGCAGCGCCGGAAGTTGTTCCGGAGTTGGATTCACCTGTTGAAGAAGGAACTAATGATAATGATCATGAAACTCCGAAAGAGAGTTCTACCGAACCTCGCAGGTCAAGCAGGACGCGTGCAGCTCCCGAGCTGTACGGAAATCCTGTCATGAATTTCATGGTTGATGAAAATGATGACCCTGCGACGTATGAAGAAGCGATGATGAGCCCGAATTCCAACAAATGGTTAGAAGCCATGAAATCCGAGATGGAATCCATGTATGAAAATCAAGTTTGGAACTTGGTGGAATTACCTCACAACCGAAAGGCCGTGGAGAACAAATGGATTTTCAAAAGGAAAATTGATGCTGATGGTAATGTGACCATCTATAAAGTTCAACAAATTCAAGGAGTTGACTACGATGAGACATTCTCTCCCGTAGCGGTGCTAAAGTCAGTTAGGATTATGTTAGCAATTGCTGCATATTTCGATTATGAGATATGGCAGATGGATGTCAAAACCGCGTTTCTCAAAGGTAATATTGAAGAAGAGTTGTATATGATACAACCAAAGGGTTTTGTCGATCCTAAGGATGCTAACAAGGTGTGTAAGCTTCAGCGATCCATCTATGGATTGAAGCAAGCATCACAAAGTTGGAATCTCCGCTTTGATGAGGTGATCAAAGAGTTTGGATTTGTCCAAACTTATGGAGAAGCTTGTATTTACAAGAAAGTGAGTGGGAGCAATGTGGCATTTCTGATATTATATGTGGATGACATATTATTTATCGGAAATGATATAGATCTTTTAAACAATGTTAAAAGTTATCTAAACAGCAAATTTTCAATGAAGGACCTAGGTGAAGTGTCATACATATTAGGCATAAAGATCTATAGAGATAGATCTAGGCGCCTAATAGGGCTATCGCAAAGTACATACCTTGATAAGATTTTAAAGAAGTTTAAAATGGGCCGAGTAAGAAGGGGTTCTTACCTATGTTGCAAGGCAAGACATTGAGTAAGACTCAAAGTCCCGGCTTAGGAAGAAAGAGAGATAATGGACAAAGTCCCTATGCTTCAGCCATAGGCTCTATAATGTACGCCATGCTATGTACAAGACCGGATGTGGCACATGCTATTAGTTTGACTAGTAGGTACCAATCGGATCCGAGTTGAACCTTTGGATAGCGGTCAAGAATATCCTTAAGTACTTACGAAGAACTAAGGATATGTTTCTTGTATATGGAGGTGAAGAAGAGCTCGTCGCTAAGTGTTATGTTGACGCTAGCTTTGACACCGATCCGGATGACTCTAAGTCTCAATCTGGATGCGTATTTCTCATGAATGGCGGAGCGGTTAGTTGGATGAGCTCCAAACAACCTGTGGTAGCGGGATCAACAATGGAGGCCGAATATGTTGCTTGAAGCGGCTCGAGCGATTTGGATGAAGGAGTTCATATCCGAACTAGGAGTGGTTGCAAACGCGTTGGTCCCAATGGTGATCTATTGTGACAACAATGGTGCCATTGCCAATGCCAAAGAGCCAAGGTCTCACAAGCATTCCAAGCATATTAAGCGCCGGTTTCACTCCATCTGTGAGCATGTCAAGGATGGAGATATAAAGATTTGTAAAGTACATACGGATCTCAATGTAGTAGATCCGTTGACTAAAACTCTCCCTAGAGCAAAACATGATCAACACCAGAACTATCGTGGGAATGACCACGGTAGACACTGCAATCGGCAGCGAGTAGTAGAACGAAGGGCAAGGGCGGCCAGCCATCTGCAGTGCGAGATGAGGGCGGAGACACAGGGTTTCACCCAGGTTCGGTCCCCCGGAGGGTAAAAACCTACTCCTGCTAGATTGTATTATGATGGAAGTACAAAGGGAGCTCGAGCTAGGCTGGCGGCGAGTCGCCAGTGGATGATGGGCGTATCCTCTACATACAGCAGGGAGGTTTATATAGACTCACCCCCCTAGGGTTTACATATCTCAACCGAATCAGTTAAGGTTTCGGTATTCGTTTAACCTAATCCGACTGGGCCTATCTACTCTCCTGGGCCTTCAGCTTCTAGTCGCTTGGGTCCACGTCAGGTCTTGATCCAGTTGCCGTCCTGCAGGCCCACTCGCCAATTCCTGGGCCAGTCGGAAACGTCCTACTGGGTATACCCCGGTAGGCATATACCCATCAGTAGTCCCCGAGGCCGTCGTCGATTGGGCGCAGGTGGTTGCTGGCAGTCAGAGCATTCGGGTCCAATGCGGACACCCAGTCGAATCGGCGGCGGGCTCCTGAATAAAGGAAAAAACTAGTCATTCTGGTAGCTCGTGAGCGGTCGGCGAAATATTTAATCACTGTTGTAGTGATAAGGTCGGCGAGTCGAATGGACGAAGCTGGATCGTCAGACGCGGTCAAACTAGCCGTTGGAGTAATCCAATGGTAACCTTTGGCGTAATCACCACGTAGTAACGGCTCCCTGATTTGGCGGGCAACAACTGCTATATAAAGGAAATGGTAGGCGATCGGAGAACCACCCTCTCGTCATTTCCTCCGATTTCACGCATATCCGTTTTCCTCCGCATCGCGATCCAACCGATCCGAAATCCTCCGACCTCCACGAACCTTTCCGCCAATGGCCCCCTCCGCCGAACCATAGGGCCGGTCCAAATGCACGAGAGCGCTACTGGCGTCTTTCGAGGAAGCCGGGATCTGCGGCAGCGTGGTGGCGCATCCCCGCAGCCGGAGAGGTGACTCCGGACCCGCGCGAGGGAGAATTCGTCTACTTCACCAGCCACCTGGAGCGGGGGCTGGGGTTTCCCACATCTCTCTTCTTCCGGCGCTTCTGTGCCTACTACGGGATTCAGCCATCGGACCTGGGCCCGCACAGCATCGAGCAGCTCGCCATCTTCGTGGCGTTCTACGAGTCCTACCTAGGATGCAGGCCCTACTTCCCCCCGTGGCAAGATCTGTTCCACGGGAGGATTAGTCGTGAAGAATCAGGCGGCCCAATGTTGGCGGCGGGTGGCCTGACGTTCCAGCTCAAGTCGAAAGCCTCCTTCTTCGACCTGATGCTACCTGCCAAGGCAGCAAGCGAGTGGAAGAAGTCCTGGTTTTACGTCACTGAGGCGACTCCAGCCGGCGAGGTGGCGATCCCAAGGTATTCCGCCGACTGGCCCGAACCACGCCGAATCCAAGTCAGCAAGCTCCCAAACAGACCAGCGGATGGTCGTGGATGAAATGCTTCAAACCATCCGCGGCCTGAAGAAGAAGAAGGGTCTTCAGACCATCAATTTGTACAACTGTTGGCTTGGGCGGCGACTCGTTCCCCTGGCCCACCGTGACCATTACATGTACGAGTACACGGGCCGGGAAGACTCGACGAAGTCCTGCCTTGCCGAGTGGAAATTCGAGGACTACGTCCCGGCGTTGAAGAAGATCACCCAGGCGGTGTACCTGGACGCGAAGGCTGGGGTCGCCCCTACACCGCGAAGCATCCATCCCCGATGATAAGTCATTTTTTTACCATTCGCAGTCGCAGTTGATGCTGTCGCGGTTATATTGACATTACTTCATGCTTGCTGCAGTTATTTCAAGTGGTGGAAGGGTGGCTTCCGCCCGCGGACGACGAGAACTCGAGCCCGTCCGTCCAGGACGGGGGCGAGTCGCCTCCCACCAAGGGCAGCGCCGAGAGCGACAGGAGTGACGACGACGAGTCCGAGGAAGAGGCCGCCCCATTGGTTCGCAAAACTCGCGGGCAGCGTCAGCGCGAACTCGAGGCGAGTAGAAGTCTTGAACGTCATGATGATGACGACGACGAGCTTCCCGAGCTCACCTCGCGTCGCGAGGCCACTCTGTCGAAAAAGAAGAAGAAGAAGAAGAAGAAGAAGAAGAAGAAGAAGGAGGTGAAGGCCCCTCGAAGAGGAAGACGAAGCCAGCGAGACAAGCATCTCCGCCTCATTCGGCGAGTAGTTCCGACGCCACCAGCCTGGCCAGGGATGAAGCGCCACAGACGATGGCAGCACCGGATGTCACCGCCATCCTGAGTGAGGTACCTCTGGCCTCGATTCCTCCCCCATTCGCCCCAGTCTCTGGGTCGGGGGTCGCTCCGGCCGCGGCAGCTTCGCCTCCCGGGAAAGCTCCTGCCAAAAACATTGTGGAGGCTCCTGTCGCGGCCTCATCAACAAAGAGGCCGTCTGTGTCTTGGGCGCATGATGTCCTGGAGATGGGCCTCAGTCGGAAACTAGGCCCCGAACTGGAGAAGCCGGCTAGCATCCGCACGGGGCTGCGGTTCATACCAGTCGCCAAGTGAGTTTTATTCACCTGCCTTATTTTTCGTTGTACAAGGACCACTTTGCTCATGTAATCAATTTGCAGGACTGGGGTTAAAAAGATAGGCCACCCGTCCGTGGCTAAAGTGCCGCCAGTCATCGCCGAGGAGGACCCTTCTCGGAAGAGGAAGGCTGATGAGGTCGCTACCCCCACAGACAGTGCCAAGAAGGCCAAGAGCGACGATGTCCTCACGGTGTCTGATGACACGACGATTGCTCCGAGTGATCCTGCGGCAGGGGCGGCCTTGACGATCAAGGAGGGTGGTTCCTCACCGGGGATGGCCGAGCTGGCCTCTTTTGGTGCTGGCGCATCTATCGCGACCTTCCCCCGCTTCATGGCCAAAGCGGCTACGGCGAGTGGTACCAGGCCATCGAGCTGCGTACAGGAGGTCGCCAAAACGGAGGTCGAACAGCGTCGCGGGCACACTCCGGCTCTTCTCGCATCCGTGGACGCGCTACAGCTTCATGGCATGCTTGGCGCAGCCATCCAGGTATGTCCAGTCCCCGAGGATCGGGCCACTGAAGTGCAGTGGTCAGATTCTTCGGGTTTTTGTTTTTATTTCTTGCGCCCAGTCCCCGAGTGTCTAGTCGCTGAATTTCAGCGGGTGGGCACTTAGAATTTTTGATCTCCAGTCCCCGAGTGCCCAGTCGCTGAATTTTAGCGGGTGGGCACTTAGGATTTTGTTTTTGTTGACAGTTTGACTTTTGCACAGGGTTTGCAGCGTGAATCAGCCGACCGGCTTGCTGCAAAGTGTCGCGCGGAGAAGGAACTTGTCGCCGTCCAAGAGGCAAACAAGGGACTCCAGGCGATTGCTGCGAAGGCAGAGGAGGTTCGCCAGGGCCTTGTCCCGGCGAGTGAATTGATGGCGGCTCAATCTGCGTTGAGCTCGGCTGAGAAGCGGATCACCGACCTTGAGCGCGAGCTTAAGGAAGCGATGGAGGAGGCAAGTTCAGCGGATGGGCGGGCTAAGGCTGCTGTTACGGCCGCCGCTAAGGAGCGTAAGGTTTCGGATGCCCTTGTTGATGGGCTACAAGACGACTACTCCTCTCTTCAAAGCTTCATCACGGATCTCGCTCGTCCTTTGATTGGTAAGTGTGCCTGCCTCTGCCTGTAATATTTGCATTGCGTGATCTTTGTTGTACTCACTGCCACCCTCTGTCCACAGGTCGGATCATCGACAACTCGGAGGAGGCGCAGTCGTACGACATGCGGCAGTGTGTGGCCACTCTGATCGACTCGGCCACTTTGTCTGCGGCTTGCATTCGAGCGTATCTTCAGGAGATGTCGCCCACGGAAGTGATTCCCAGCGACCTCGTCGAAGTGTGGCGATACTTGGAGAAGGCGCCGTCGGTCGTCGAGTTTATGACGCGGTCGGCGTTCCGGCGCGGGGCGGCGACGGCGCTCAGCCGTGGGCTCGCCCACTTCCCAGAGGATTTCGATCTGGACGATGTGACGAGTGGCTACCCATCGTCGACGGGCTCGGTGGAGATTGCCGAGGTGCTGAAGCTGACGGACCATGCCGCGGTATACGCCGATCGTGTCTAGGCGATGGGCGATCTCCTCCCTTATCAGGAGACGATCGTCGCGCCCAACGACCCCGAGCCGCCGCACCACGACTTCAAGATTGAGCAGCCCTTCCGTGCGGCGATGGCGGGTGTGAGCGGCGTACCTGGTCGGAACCGCTAGGAGTCAAACTGACCTCCCCGTCGTCGAACCGTAACCTTCATTCGCAACCGCAAGGGTGGCGGCGAGTCGTCGTGGAAGCCTGCGGAGTAAAACATTGTGCCCTGGGGCGTTAGTAGCAGTTCGGCCATTAGGCGCAACATGTATTTTGTAACAACTTTGATCTGCTATAATGGGATATCGTGTTGTTTTGTGATTTGACTTGCGTTTGAGATTGAGGGTTGAACGAGTCCCCGAGCGCGTCCGCCCTTTTTATGGGGTTTACCTCGTTTATTTATGTGTTTGTGGTTTTGAGCGTTTTGTTATTAAGGTCGACTCGCCCGAGCTTGGAAAGCCATTCGCTGGGCGACTCCCATGAGTGCTCTTTACTTTACCGCTTTCCCTTGCGCGAACGAGGTCGGGTAGCCGAGTCCCCGAGCGTGGTACTTGGTGGTTCTAGTCGCGGCTCTAGGGTGGGTGAGGACTGGGCTGCCAGTGAGCGGCGCACTCTGCCTGGCCCGTTGGGTCAGTCGCATGGCGAGTCCTAGGCACGCTCTCGTACTTGGCGTTTTTCCCTAGTCGCTCACGCTGAACTGGTCGTCAGTCCCCGAGCATGGTACTTGGCCGTCTGTGTCGAGGATGCGGAAGATCATGGTCGCTATGAGGAGCGAAGTCAGTTGTCTTGGCTCGTTAAGCCAGTCGAGCTAGGCGACTCCAATGGGGCTCCGGGTAGGCGTTTTTCGTGGACGTTACGAGTCCTGGGGTAACCCAGTGCCCTCGTAGCGCACTACTTGGCCGTGCCGATCGCTGTACCAGAGGTTGACTCCTGCAGTTAGCTTGGTGCTGTTACTACGAGTGCGAGTGGCACAAGACACGGAGAGTAGACACGATTTGCGGTAACCGATATGTTTTATTTCATAGCGACTGGAGGATACATATGTGGAGTTCTAGGAGTAGAACTTTCGTAGGAGGTTTACGTTCCATGGTCGCTTGACGTCGAGTTTTCCATCTCCGCGGACATCGGTGAGGTAGTAGGCGTCGTTGCCGAGTACTCGCCCGATGGCGAATGGTCCCTCCCATGGGGGGAGAGCTTGTGCATGCCCTTCTTGTCCTGGATGAGGCGTAGCACCAGGTCGCCTTCCTGGAAGGTGCAAGTTTTCACCCGCCGGCTATGGTAGCGGCGGAGTCCTTGCTGGTAGATGGCAGTGCGGGAGCGAGCTAGGTCGCGTGCCTTGTCGAGTTGATCGACTCCATCCTGACGTGTGAGTTCGTTCGCAGCCTCCGTGTAGTGGACGACCCTTGGCGAGTCGTGCTCGAGGTCGGTGGGCATGACTGCCTCGGCTCCATACACCATGAAGAAGGGGGTGAACCCTGTCGACCCGTTGACCGAGGTGCGGATACCCCAGATGACGGAGGGTAGCTCTTCGACCCAGCACCCGGCGGTGCGCTCGAGTGGTACTTGGAGCCGCGGCTTCAGTTCGTGGAGGATGCTCTGGTTGGCCCGTTCCGCCTGGCCGTTGGACTCCGGGTGGGCGACTGATGCGAGGTCGAGTCGGATGTGATGTTCCTCGCAGAACTCGGCCATGGCTCCTTTGGCGAAGTTGGTGTCGTTGTCCATGATGATGCTGTTTGGGAACCCGTAGCGATATATGAGCTCGCGTAGGAATTTGGTGGCGGTCTTCCCGTCGCATTTCCGGACTGGCTTGGCCTCCACCCACTTTGTGAATTTGTCGACCGCGACCAGGAGGTGGGTGAAGTCGGAGGGGGCCTTTTTGAAAGGGCCTACCATGTCCATGCCCCACACGGCGAATGGCCAGGTGATGGGGATTGTCTTGAGCGCTGAGCTCGGCATGTGTGTCTGGTTGGCGTACTTCTGGCACCCGGCGCACCGCTGGACAATGTCGATGGCGTCGGCATGTGCGGTGGGCCAGTAGAAGCCGTGTCGCATAGCCTTTGCGACCAGAGAGCGGGCTCCGGCGTGGTGGCCGCAGTCGCCGAAGTGGATATCATGGAGGATCTTACGTCCTTTGGCGGGTTGGATGCAGCGTTGGAACACGCCGGTCACGCTGCGCTTGTGGAGCTCGTCGTCGATGATGACGAAGGATTTGCAGCGTCGCGTTATCATCCGGGCGTCTGTTTCGTCTGCTGGCAAGGTGCCTCCCTCCAGGTAGGCGATGTACGGCCTAGTCCAGTCTTCTGGCTCGGCGATGAGTGCAACCAAGGCTGCCTCTGGTTGCAGCGGGACTCCAATGTCGATCTCCCTTGGGGGAGAGACGGATGGCTTGGTGATCGTGTCGAGGAAGACGCCGACGGGTGGTGCGAGTCGAGCCGACCCGATGCGATAGAGTGCGTCGGCCTCCTTGTTCTTCCGCCTGTCGATCCACTCGACGGAGTAGCCTACGAAGTGTCCGCCCAGCTTGTCCACTGCTTGGCGGTATGCCGCCATGGTTGGAGAGATGGCGTCGCAGGTGCCAGCGACTTGCCCAGCGACGAGGTCAGAGTCTCCGTAGCAGCGTAGGCGGTTGACATTTATTTCCTTGGCAGCTCACATGCCGTGGAGCAGTGCCTCGTACTCGGCCATGTTGTTGGTGTAGGGGGTGAAGTCGAGGCAGAGGACGTAGCGGAGCTTGTCGCCCTTCGGGGAAGTCAACACGATCCCTGCTCCTGTGCCGTCTGCATTTTTGGAGCCGTCGAAGTGCAGGCTCTAGTAGTGGAGGTACGGCAGTTTTTCCGGCTGCTGGGCCTCTTCCCAGTCGACGATGAAGTCCGCGAGAGCCTGTGACTTGATCGCTTTTCGTGGCTCGTACTTGATGTTGTGGACGCCGATTTCGACGGCCCACTTGGCGACTCGCCCGGTCGCCTCACGGTTGCGGATGATGTCCTGCAATGGTGCTGAGGAGACGACCGTGATCAGGTGCTCCTGGAAGTAGTGCGGATCGCCGTTGTGCTCAAGACCGTACCAGTTTCTGGTATTGCGGGTACCGCTGGCGCGACTCGGTGAGGACCTCACTGATATAGTACACCGGTCGTTGTATCGGGCGCTCCTTTCCTTCCTCTGGCCACTCGACGACCATGACGGCGCTGACGACGCGCTCGGAAGCCGCGACGTAGACCAGCATGGGTTCTTTGTCGACGGGGGCGGCGAGTAGCGAAAGTAGCACCTTCTTGAGGTCGCGGAGTGCGTCGTCCGCTTCCTTGTCCCACTGGAAGGTGGGGTTCTTCCGCATCAGGCGGTATAGGGGCATCGCCTTTTCTCCCAATCGGGGGATGAAGCGGCTGAGAGCGATCGCCCGCCAGCTTCGAGGTCGCGCAGGCACTCGGGTTTGCCGAGTCGAGCGATCGTGTCGATCTTGGTGGGGTTCGCCTCGATCCCGCGCTTGGAGACAACGTACCCCAGTAGTTGGCCTATTGGTACGCCGAAGGTGCATTTTCCTGGGTTTAGCTTTATCTTGTATTTCCGCAGGTTGGCGAATGTTTCCGCCAGGTCAGCGAGTGGATCTCCCTGGCGAGCGGACTTCACTACCACATCATCGATGTAGACGTGGATATTGCGGCCAATTTGGCTCGCAAGGCATTCTTGCATGCACCGCTGGTAGGTCGCCCCGGCGTTCTTGAGGCCGAAGGTCATGGCGGTGTAGCAGAAGGCTCCGAATGGCGTGATGAACATCGTCTTTTCCTCGTCCTCGACAGCCATTTTGATCTGGTTGTACCCAGAGTAGGCGTCGAGGAAACACAGCGACTCCGAGCCCGCGGTGGAGTCGATTATTTGGTCGATCCGCGGGAGGACGAATTGCTCCTTCGGGCAGGCGCTGTTTAAGTTTGTGTAGTCGATACACATCCTCCAGGTCCCATTTTTCTTTTCGACCAGGACTGGGTTTTCTAGCCACTTGGAGTATTTGATTGGCCGGATGAAGCCTGCAGCGAGTAGACGCTGCACCTCCTCGGCGATGGCTCAGCGGTGCTCTTCATTGAAGGGTCGCAGCGACTGCTTGATGGGTCGCACTTTGGGGTCGGTGTTGAGTTTGTGCTCAGCGAGTTCCCTAGGGACACCAGGCATGTCAGAGGGCTTCCATGCGAAGATGTCCCTGTTCTCACGGAGGAACTCGATGAGCGCGCCTTCCTATGCTGGGCTCATGCCTGTTCCGATCGTCACCGTCTGGCTGGAATCGCCTGGGACCAGCTCGACGGTGCGGGTGTGCGTCGTCGCCTCAAAAGCTGAGGTGTTGACGCCCTCCGAATTGGGCTTCTTGAGTATGGTGGGGTCGTCGTTGTTGACCCCGCTCGCGTATTTGATGAGCTCGTCGGGGTGGTTGGTCTCTGCCGTGATGATGGCGTCGCGAAGTTCGGACTTTGACCTCGCATGTCGGGGTCACCGTGTCACCGTTGATGGTAATGGCGCCCTGCCCGGAGCTTCATCGCGTTATGCAGCGTGGCGCTGCCATGAACTTGGCGAACGCCTGGCGCCCCTGGACGCAGTGGTAGGGGTTGTCTAAGGGTACCAGCTCGAAGACGATCCGCTCGGTGCGGAAGTTTGCTGGTGTGCCGAAGGTGACTGGCAGCGTGACCTTGCCGATCGGGTACGCCTTCCGACCGGGGACGATGCCGTGGAACGTGGTGTAGGTCGTCTCGACCATCGACTGCGAGAGCCGCAGTCGCCTGAAGGTGTCCAGGTACAGGATGTTGATGGAGCTGCCATCGTCCATCAATGTCTTGGGGATCCAGTAGTCCCCCACCTTGGGTTTGACTACCAGGGCGACTCGGCCTGGGTACTCGATGCGTGGCGAGTGTGTAGGGTTTCGTAGCATGGAAAACAAAAAATTTCTACCGCATACAAACAAACAAGCCAAGATCTATCTACTAGATTTTAGCAACGAGTCGATGGAATAACTCACCCTCGAAGATTCCAAAGTGTTTAACGAGAGCGGATTCTCGTGGGTGATGTAGTCGTACTCTTCCCGATCTCAAGATCGCGTAGACGATCCTTCCGCGCTAGCTTCCGCAGCCGGTCACATCGCTCGGTACTGACGAAGACCTTCCTCTCCTTGTTCCAAAGAAAGCGGAGGTTGTAGCACTCTCCTCGCGATTCCGGCAGCACGACGGCGTGGTACCGGAAGTAGAGGGGAGATCTCGCAGGGCTTCGCCTTAAGCCGGAGCGAGTATGGTGGACTATGAGAGAGCCTCAGTGATCTAGGGTTTAGACGCACCAAGGAGAGGGAGCAAGGCCGGTGGCTAGGGCAAGGGGATTGCCCCAACTCGGCGACTTGGCAAACCCTAGGAGGCGGCGGCGACAATGGTGGAGGCCGGCGGCTAGGGTTTAGGTTTAGAGGAGAGAGGTGTTGTGTACTTGGAGGGGCAGCCCGGCCCCTCCTTATATAGGTGGAGGGAGGCGCAGGAGGGAGTCCTCCCCAACTCGGATCCCAAGTGGTCGGTGGAGGAGGAACTCCTCCCCAAGTAGGTTTCCTACTTCCCCTCCACCTTCCAAAATAGCCGTTTGACTTTTCAAATTGGCGTTTGACTTTTCAAACTAGGATTTGATTAAACCCTTTATTTTGTTCAGCGATGACACCTAGTACATGATGCAATCATTCCAACTTGGTATGAAACATTCATGTACCCTTCCCCTCCGGAGTGTCGGACATTCCGGAACCTTCTAGAATATTCCCGATGAAAACACCGGAACCATTCTCCAACCCCGAAACAGGACTTTCCTTATATGAATCTTATTCTCTGGACCATTCCGGATCTCCTCGTGATATCCCGGATCCCATCCGAGACTCCGAACAACATTCGATCTCTTACTCATCATTCCATAACTACTCAACAACATCGAATCCTTAAGTGTGTCTCCCTACGGTTCGTGAATTATGCGGACATGATCGAGACACTTCTCCGATCAATAACCAATAGAGGAATCTGGAAATTCATATGGCTCCCACATATTTCTACGATTACTTTGCGATCGAATGAACCACTTACATACGATACCAATTTCCCTTTGTCTCACGATAGTTTACTTATCCGAGGTTATGATCGTCGGTATCTCTGCATACCTAGTTCAACCTCATCACTGATAAGTACTCTTTTCTCATTCCCGTGATATGTGATCCCTTGTGAGCCAGTCACATGCTTGCAAGCTAATTGGATGACATTCCACCGAGAGGGCCCAGAGTATATCTATCCGTCATATGGATGCACAAATCCCACTCTTGATCCATGTGCCTCAACCCATACTTTCCAAACACTCAATGCCACCTTTATAGCCACCCAGTTACGGTGTGGTGTTTGATGTCATGAAAGCATCCTTCCGGTGATGGTGATTAACATGATCTCATGGTCGAAGGAATTAGGTTACTATGTATCAGAAAGCTTATAGCAAATGAACTATATTAAATGACTTGATCTATATGCTATGCTTAACTATAGGAGTATGTCCATCACATCATTCTCCTAATGATATGACCCTGTTGTTAATAACATATCTATGTTCATGATCAGGAAACCATGATCATATATTAACCAACAAGCTAGTTTAACAAGAGGCTTTACTAGGGACTCTTTTATGTTTACAAATCACACAAGTATTAATGTTTCTGGTTAATACAATTATAGCATGGTATGTAATCATTTATCATAAGTATGAAGATATGATAATAACCACTTTATTATTGCCTCTTGGGCATATCTCCAACAGTCTCCCACTTGCACTAGAGTCAATAATCTAGTTTCAAACCTTTGTGTATTCAACACCTATGGCTTTCTGGTGTCGTATGTACACGATTGCTAGTGGTCAACTGATCTCCGGATCTGACACTTCCAGGTCCGTGTGTAATTGCATGTCTTTGCGTCTCTACCCATCACTCATTCTCTAATGAGATGGCTTCGTACAAATTTGGTCCTTTGGTGAGACCTTTAGTTCTTTGGGGTTAAAACATGTTGATAATATTGTCGTACAATATATCTTCATAGTACTATCCCGCTGTGAACCACACCTAGTTTGATAACAAACTGCTTGACACAAATGCCCTCTTTTGCTGCTATAACAGCAGTCATATACTTAGCCTTTTCTTGTAGTATCTGTCACAATGTCTTAACTTTGGAACTCATCCAAATCCATTATGGAACTTACTTTCCATTATATTGTGCCACCCTTAGTTTAGATTGAGATAAACTTAATTTGTACTTTGTGACAAAACTAGTATCAATGTAGTACTTTTACAATGAACTAACCATCTATTTGTCACTTCTACAAATAATATACTCTTAGTTCTTCCAAAAGATCATAAGAATATCCTTACTATTGTCCAATGATCAACTTATGAATCATTCTGGTATATGCTCATAACATTTAGAGTATAGGACATATCTGGATTTGTACATATCATAGTATGATTGATATAAATACTCTTTGTGATTTCATACATCAAGTATCAATCTATACTTGAATCTTTGTTTCACTTTACTCAGTGTCAATACACTTGAATATATCATCAATATTGAACTCATTCAATCCTTTCTGTGCGACAAGAACCTTTCTTGTAGTTTCTATATTGAACTCATTCAATATATCATCTATGTACTTTCGGCACAACCATATTAGCGTCTATTGATGCCAAATATTTGGGTTTTGCCTAAATCTTTCATCGGGATGAAATTCTTAATATGTGTTAATAAAAGATACATCATTTCCAATCAACAATATCTCTTCCACATAATGTATTAGAAACATGTCTTAGCGCTCCCAGTTAATTTCTTGCAAATGCAAGCATCTTCATCGTCTCCGACGAATTTAAACTCCTTTAACAGTTTCATCATAGTGAAGATTCCAACTCCGCAATACTTACTTCAACCATTGAAGTTTGCATATGCATTTAGCATCCTTTGTATTAACAAAACCCTTTGGACCATGTCATGCACACGTCCTAGGTAACCCTTCTATTAGAAGAACTTGTTTTGTTTATCCAACACATAACAAAATTATATGTCGTGGTTGCTACATTAATCCGTCTGGACTAAATATCGCTATGAAAGATCAAATCTTGTCATAGTCAACCTTTGAACATTGTTGTGAACTCTTTCCCAACATGTCGACCATTTCATAGATGCGAAACATCCATGTCTATTTCTTTATAGATCCAAACACAACTGTAAGTTCTTACACCTTTCTCGAGGGTCCTTCAAGTTCAAAACTTGATTTCTCGTGTATGGAACTATCACGGATTTTATGGCTTCAAGCCATTTTACGGAGTCAGGGCCCATCATCGCTTCTTTGCATGTAGTACGTTCATTATTCTCAAATAATGATTCAACCCTCAAATCTTGGTATTTGATTGCTTACTCGACCTACTTGGTTCAATAGAAACTTTGACCTTCGTAACCACAACCTTTGAGGCACGTGAGCCATGAGCATTGTTGCTGCCTCTGGAACACTTTTTGGCGCTGCGCAACTTTGCACATATAGCTAAGGTTCTTTTAACTTTATCAAAGTTCTATTGTCCTCCCACTTATCTTTTCACGAAAAATTCCTTCTCAAAGAAACTTGACGTTCTAAGTGACAAACACTTTTGTCTCCGATGTTATGGAGGATTACTTAACAGTTATTCGAAATAACATACAAAGACAGGTTCATCCGGCATTGGTTGCAAACATCTTTCTTATGCATAGCATACCAATTTTTAAGAAAGGACAACTTGGGTTTTATCCCAAACCATAACTTTATATGGTGTCATTTCAACGGATTATGATGGAGCTCTTTTCAGTGGAAAAACGGTAGTCTCTAAAGCTTTTAATCTTTAAAATATAATGACAGTTTTGTGAATTACACCTTTGATCTTACCATGTCAAACAAGGTTTAATTACATATCTCGAACTCTCCATACTCTTATGGTGTTTCGGGAAAAATGCAAATCCTTAGAACGATTCCTTAAATCTTAGGTATTATGCTAAACTTGTAACTCAAATATCTTCCTTTATGATCTTATCATAAACTATTTATATTCTTGTTACAATGATTTTGCACTTCATCTTGAAAGTCTTTGAACTTTTCAAATGTTTCATAGTTCATCCTTATTAAGTAAATATTCATATATTCACTCAAATTTTCGGAGAAAGCATATGAAGTTGAGATCCATCGCTCTTGACTACACATAATGGACTTCATACAACAATATGTACAAGTTCCAATAAGCTAGTCATTCGTTCCTTTTTGGCCTATGAATGAAGTTTTAATTATCTCTAGGAAAGTTTCACAAGCGTCATGTGATCAAAAATCAAAAGACTCCAAAATTCCATCCACATGGAGTTTCTTCATGTTTTCTTTCCAATATAATTTAAACGGAGATGTCACTTCCTAAGTGATCTTGCAATCAATTTGTCTTTCGACATTTTTAGCACTAGTTTTATGGATGTGATTTCTCCAATAAGATTTGTAAATCATCCATCTTTTATGGATTACGGCAATTATTTGAACAACCCTTTTGTTCTCATAATACATGATAAAACAAATCTTGAAGGCAAGCTTTGATGTTTAACGAGCAACACAATAACCCTTTATTTGTTCTCGATGAACATCATCACATATTCTTTTGCTAGTTACTTAGGCCATTGTAGTTCATGAATTCTGTTGTTTCATATGACGATTCATACCAACAAATTCAGTATCCAATACTTAATAACCACATTATTTAACAAGCAAATAATATATCCATAACATGTATATCCTCTATATACCCAAGCTGAACAATTCTAGTCTTTTCTTTTCTGCCATATATTTATGAGATTCTCTTTCAGTATTTATTTTTCTGTCTGAAAGAATCTATCAACATCAATAGTGGATCCATAGACATGACACATAGTCCAAAGCATGTATAGTTAAATACCAATGTCTTTGGACTTGCACTTTGAAGTAGATCACCATCATCAAATGTTTGGTATTCTTTCAAATTCCTTTTCTTTAGTAATCTCTTGGTGTAGTAAACATTTTACCTACATCAAATATTCACCCTTATCATGGAATTATCCATGATCAAGCTATTTTTAGCTTATAACTATGAATCGCGAGTATAACGTTGCTTTCCAAAACCTTTTGGAGGATTAGGACAACTAGTGTCTCCAACCTTTTGCAAATTCTCATCAAATATGAAAACATGACTTTTGCCATATTATACTCTATCATGTTGCAACCAAAACTTCATTTCAGATATCACAATATCTTCCACACATCATGGTTTCTGAAACAACTCTTTCAGATCCTAGATAACCTTGATATTAAGACAATCCTTTGAATATCAAGAATCATGGAGATAAACATGATACTTATATACTAACACTGGAATTGTTACTCTTGATTTAATACCAACTATTAAACTTCATGGAGTAACCGGAACTTAATGAAAGTTTGCAATGGGACTTTTAAACTTTAGATTAACACTTCAAAACAATACGATACCAGTTCGTAAAGTAACTAACCAGAATTCTATAGTTCTATCATCTCAATTAAAACTAAGCGCAAGGTGGTAAACGGATGCCAATGACTACAACAACTATGCAAATTCACTTTGATTTAATTTATGATAAATAGTCTTCAACTTTTAATCATATTTTTGTTGAACTCCCACTCAAAACAATATCCCTCACATTGTTTTAGTGATCACATGAACCAAATTCACTACATCAAAACTGATCATCACGAGAGTTGATGTAGCTTCAATGGCGAACAATCATCATGTTCATCATATCTACTATATGACTCATGCTTTACCTTTCGGTGATCCGTGTTCCGAGACCATGTTTGTACATGCTAGGCTTGTCAAGATAAAACCTTAGCTTCCGCATGAGAAATTCTGGCTTGCTCACGTTGTATACACTCGCAGAATCTAACACACCCGATCATCACGTGGTGCTTCGAAACAACGAGCTTTAGCAACGGTGCTTACTAAGGATGAACACTTTAAAACTTGAAATTGTGTGCTTGAGGGATCATCTTATAAAGCTACCGTCGTGAACTAAGCAATACAAGATGCATAAAAGGATTAACATCACATGCAATTCATAATATGTGATATGATATGGCCTTTCTTCTTGTGCTTCCGATCTCCATCTTCAAACACGAACATGATCTCCATCATCACCGTTGTGGCGTCAAGGTCAATGGCGCTGCTTCATGGTTGTCTTCCACCAGCATCAACTATTACAACTACTTTGAATAGACACACGGGTCTTAACAGAATTTAAAGACAACCATATGGCTCCTGCCGGTTGCCAACTTACAATAAGGAACATTGCATACATCATATATAATCAAAATCATGGCCATATCACATCACAACACACCCCTGCAAAACAAAGTTAGACGCCTCTAATTTTCTTTGCATGTTTTACGTGGTTTGGGGCTTTCAATAAGTGTCGTTCTAACTTACGAACAAGAACCACAACATTGATACTAGTATTGTCAATCACCCGTTGTAAATTGAATCTTAACTATGTTGGGAGAAACAGGCACCCGCAAATCCACTTATGCAATACAAGTTGCATGTCAAGCGTGGAGCAAGTCTCATGAACGATGTCATGTAAGGTTAGCCCGGGCCACTTCATCCCACCATCCCGCAAGATGCAAAGTACACAAGAAGCAATCGACAACAAAAGCATCAACGCCCATAATGACCATTGTGTTCTACTCGTGCAACAGATCTACATATAGACACGGCTCGATACCCCGTAGGGTTTCATAGCATGGAAAACAAAAATTTCTACGCATACAAACAAACAAGCCAAGATCTATCTACTAGATTTTAGCAACGAGTCGATGGAATAACTCACCTCGAAGATTCCAAAGTGTTTAACGAGGCGGATTCTCGTGGGTGATGTAGTCGTACTCTTCCGATCTCAAGATCGCGTGAAGCGATCCTTCCGGCTGCCTTCGGCACTCCATGATCGGTCACACGTTCGGTTTTCGGCGAAGACCTTCCTCTCCCTTGTTCCAGCAGCGGTGGAGGTTGTAGCACTCTCCTCACGATTCCGGCGACGGCATGGTACCGAAGTAGAGGGAGATCTCGCAGGCTTCGCCTAAGCCGGGCGAGTATGGTGGACTATGAGAGAGCCTCGGTGATCTAGGGTTTAGGCACCAAGGAGAGGGAGCTAGGCGGCGGCTAGGGCAAGGGATTGCCCCAACTGGCGACTTGGCAAACCCTAGGAGGCGGCGGCGACAATGGTGGAGGCGGCTGGGGTTTAGGTTTAGAGGAGAGGTGTTGTGTACTTGGAGGCAGCCTACCCCTCCTTATATAGGTGGAGGAGGCGCGGGGAGGTGATGGGGATGCGCCTCTGGGGTATACCAGAGGGGCGTTCCGAGCCCAAGCTGGAGTGGGCTACAGACGGCCCGGATCAAGGCTGGCGTGGATCCAAGCGACTAGAAGCTGAAGGCAGGCGGTAGAGTAGCCCGGTCGGATTAGGTTAAGCGAAAGCAAGCTTTAACTGATTCGGTTGAGATATGTAAACCCTAGGGGAGGTGAGCCTATATAAACCTCCCTACGGGGCATGTAGAGATACGTTCAACCATACACCCAAGCGACTCGCCGCCTAGCCGCCGAGTTCGCTCATTGTACCACCTTCATAATACAATCTAGCAGGAGTAGGTCTTTACCCTCCGGGGGTCCGAACCTGGGTAAAACCCTGTGTCTCCGCCCTCATCTCGCACCGCAGATGGCTGGCCGCCCTTGCCCCTCGTTCTACTACTCGCTGCCGATTGCAGCATCTGCCGTGACCATTCACACGGCGGCTGGCGCAAACCGTGGCCCGGCCTGGCCGGTGTTCTGCGGCGAGATCCAATCTGCCCATCAATGAGACGGTCGCCACCGGCCGCATGATAGCGATCGGCGAGATGCTCCAAATCTTGCCGAGCAGCTACGTCCCGGCGGCGCGACCCGTCACGCACAGCGTGATCCTGCCGGTCGGCACGATCAGCCTCTTCATCGGCCTCACCGACGTCATCGTCTCGGAGGACTCGGCTCGCATCCGCGAGTCGCCGCCACGCGATCGGCTCTCCTAGAGCCAGGTCCGCACGATTCATTGCCTCGCCTCCGAGTACAACTCGGCCCATAGCGACGTGGCCGAAAACTCAGCGGCCGCAGAAGACGCGGCCCTCAACGACGACACCGACTCGGCGACCCCGGCGTCACTCGCCGGATCCATCACCGCGGCTTCACCCGCGGGCTCCATCACCCAGGTCTCCAACGTGGGAGACTTCGAGGACCCCTCCATCCTCGGGATCTTCGACTTCGACTCCGGGTCGGAAAACTCCGCCGACCTCCGTGACGGTACCGGCCGCCACGCCGCGACCTACATGGCGACCGGCACCGAGCCGCCGGAGGACCCCTTCTCCACCCCAATCCCTCCTAACGCCACGGCAACGGAAGTCGAGGAACTCCGCTGGCTGGCGGAGGCGATGCGCAAGAGCAAGCCGGCGCGAAAATTTTCGCCTCGGCAGGTGGACGGCCAGGAGCTATCGCGCTACCACCAGCAGCGATCAGGTCGCGCTGAACCCCACCGTTCGGCGCGCCTGAACTTCGGCAGCAACGACCGGCCAGCGTGGCAGCGCCTTGCGTCTGCGAGCAGCGCCACAGGGAAGCGCCCGCCCCCGGTCGGCGGCGATGGGCCCCACCTCCACCCACGCACACCCCGAGGACCAGCCGCGGATAGTAGTCTCCTCACGGGAGCGAGGCGCTAACGGCTCCACTATTCTCCACCACGATGGACAACCTCGTGGCGGCCGAGCAGCGCCGACAACATCACGGCCACCGCGGCAGCGCCCTCTGAGATCCAAAGATCGTCGGGGCCCTGCTCGCCAAAGGCCGTCGAGCGCAAAGCTGGCGCCGACTCGCGGTCGAGTATACTCGCGTTCTTGACAGCGAGCGGCCTCAAGCGGCCGCCCAATGGCGTAAACACCCTCAACTGCCGCCACCGAGCCACCGCAGCTCCAACACCGACCGCGAACGCAGCCTCTCCTGTGACCCAGGCCAGCGACCAACTTCGTCGCCGCCAACGGTCAACCCATCGACACCGCACCCACATCATCAACAACCAAAGCTGGCGCGCCGACGACCGCGACACACCTAACCAATCGCCGTGGATTTGCTCTGAGGTTGCTCGACTCGACCAAGTGCTTCGGACCAATGATCCGAGGCGAGAAGTACCCTCCAAACTTCAAGGCGCCGAAGGAGATAGAAAAGTACGAGCCCTCGTACGGTCCCGCCATTTGGCTCGATACATACCTCATGGCGATGGGGATCGTAGGCCACACCGACCTGCTAGCCGCCCGTTACCTCCCCCTGATGATGGAGGGGACATGCAGGCAGTGGATCAACACCCTCCCCCAGGATAGCATCGACTCCTGGGAGGAGATCTGTGACGCCGTCGGCACTTGAGTGCTCCTACACCCGCCACCACCATCGAGGACATGGGCGATCGTCCGGGGACCTCGCGAGTCGACCCAGCTGGGTCCAGCGGTGGCAGGAACTCTGGTCCTGGCAGTCGGCATCCACCCGGACACCACGATCCATTGCTTCAAGACCTCGTGCGCTCTGAGCCGCTGGTCGCCAAGCTCAGCGACACTCGCTTTCGACAACATACCGGACCTCCTCGAGATCGCCAAATGGTGCAGCGGAGGAAGATCCAAACCAGGAAACCGGCGGCGAGTGAGGTCAACGCCACCTGGCGGCAACGACAGCGGACACGGTCCGACCTCGCTCAGCAACACTTCGCCTCACGGCAAGCGCGCGCGATGGCGAAGCGAGTCAACTTCGTCGCCAATGCGGGCACGCTAACGCGAGCCAGAGCCTCCGCCCTGACGGAGGACAACGCCATGACGGCGACAACTAAAGACCAAGCCAAGGTTCGACCGCGGCCTCCTTAACCAACCTTATGCGTTTCACGGCAGGGAAGGAAGCCATAGCGCACACAACCGCCCGCCACACCTCGGGGAGATCGAGAAGGCACGGTGAGCACGTGAGGACCCGACAATGACCCGTAAGCGGCGGAAAGTTCGCAAAGTGGCGGCTCGCTCCATACCTTCACGACTTCAACACGAAGCGCGAAGAAGGTCATCGCCCGCGCCGTCATTGTCAGCGCGATGGCTCGGTGGACGTTCCCGGTTCCTCAACTGGTGAGCAGCCCATCACCGAGCCGCCAAGACCACTCGCCACGCGCCAGTACCCAGGCCAAATCGCCTGGTGGTCAAGCCCAAGGTCGGCGACTCACGGCTCCCCAAGACATTGATGGGCGGCAGCTCCATCAACATCTGCACTGACACCTTCAGCGGCTGCGGCTCCCGCGGTCGATGATCGAGACGACCCACACCACGTTCCATGGCATCGTCCCCGGTCGGAAGGCGTACACGATCGGCAAGGTACGCTGCCAGTCACCTTCGGTACACCAGCAAACTTCCGCACCGAGCGGATCGTCTTCGAGCTGGTACCCTTCGACAGCCCCTACCACTGCGTCCTGGGGCGCCAGGCATTCGCCAAGTTCATGGCAGCGCCCCACTACGCGTACAACACAATGAAGCTCCCCGGGCCATGCGGCATCATCACCATCAACGGCGACCCCGACATGGCCGCCGAGTGCAAGGCCAAAGGAGCCGAACTTCGGCGCCGTCATCATCGCGAGACCAACCACGCCGATGAGCTCGCCAAATGCGAGCGGGTCAACAACAACGAACCCACCATACTCAAGAAGCCCTACTCGGAGGGAGCAAACCCCTCAAACTTCGAGGCAACGATGCACACCCGCATCGTCGAGCTGGTCCCAGGCGACTCCAGCCAGACGGTGACGATCGGGACGGGCATGAGCCCAGCCTAGGAAGGCGCGCTCATCGAGTTCCTCCATGAGAACAGGGACATCTTCGCATGGAAGCCCTCTGACATGCCTGGTGTCCCTAGGGAGCTCGCTGAGCACAAGCTAAACGCCGACCCCAAAGTGCGACCCGTCAAACAGTCGTTGCGGCCCTTCAATGAAGAGCGCCGCCGAGCAATCGCCGAGGAGGTGCAGAGTCTACTCGCTGCAGGCTTCATCCGGCCAATCAAATACTCCAAGTGGCTGGCAAACCCAGTCCTGGTCGAGAAGAAGAACGGGACCTGGAGGATGTGTATCGATTACACAAACTTGAACAGCGCCTGCCCAAAGGAGCAGTTCGTCCTCCCGCGGATCGACCAAATAATCGATTCCACCGCGGGCTCGGAGTCGCTATGTTTCCTCGACGCCTACTCTGGGTACAACCAGATCAAAATGGCCGTTGAGGACGAGGAGAAGACGGCGTTCATCACGCCATTCGGAGCCTTCTGCTACACCGCCATGACCTTCGGCCTCATGAACACCGGGGCGACCTACCAACGGTGCATGCAAGAGTGCCTCACGAGCCAAATTGGCCGCAACATCCACGTCTACATCGATGACGTGGTCGTAAAGTCCGCTCGCCAGGGTGACCTACTCGCCGACCTGGCGGAAACGTTCGCCAACTTGCAAAAGTACAAGATAAAGCTTAACCCAGGCAAATGCACCTTCGGTGTACCAGCAAGACAATTCTTGGTGCGTCGTCTCAAGCGAGGATCGGCGAACCCCACGAATCGACACGATCGCCGGCTCGGCAAACCCGAGTGCTGCGGCGTCGAAACTGGCCGGCGAGTACGGCTCTCGATCGCTTCATCCCCGCTCACGAGAAGGCGATGCCCCTATACCGCCTGATGCGCAAGAACCCCACCTTCCAGTGGGACAAGGAGGCGGATGACGCGCTTCGCGACCTCAAGAAGGTGCTACTCGCCGCACCGCTACTCGCCGCCCCGCCGACAAATAACCCATGCTGGTTTACGTCGCAACCTCCGAGCGCGCCGTCATGGTCGTCGAACGACTGGAGGAAGGAAAGGAGCGCCCAGTACAACGACCGGTGTACTACATCAGCGAGGTCCTCACCGAGTCGCGCCAACGATACCCGCAGTACCAGAAACTGGTATGTGCGGTCTTCAGAGAGCAACGGCGCCTGCCGCACTACTTCCAGGAGCACCCGATCACGGTCATCTCCTTAGCACCGTTGTAGGACATCATCCGCAACCGTGAGGCGACCGGGCGAGTCGCTAAGTGGGTCGTCGAGATCGGCGTCCACAATATCAATCTGAGCCGGCGATCAAGTCGCAAGCTCTAGCGGATTTCATCGCCGTGGGAGGAGGCCCAGCAGCAGAAGCTGCCATACCTCCATTCGGAGCCGCCTTGACGGCTCCAAGAACACAGAGCGCGGGAGCTGGGATCGTGTTGACTTCCCCAAAGGGCGACAAGCTCCGCTACGTCCTCTGCCTCGACTTCACACCCTGCACCAACAACATGGCCGAGTACGAGGCCTTACTCCACGGCATGCGAGCTGCCAGGGAGATGAACGTCAACCGCCTACACTGCTACGGAGACTCCGACCTCGTCGCTAGGCAAGTCGCTGGCACCTGCGACGCCGTTTCCCCCACCATTGCGGCGTACCGCCAAGCAGTGGACAAGCTGGGCGGACACTTCACAGGCTACTCCGTCGAGTGGATCGACAGGCGGAAGAACGAGGAGGCCGACGCACTCTCTCGCATCGGGTCGGTTCGACTCGCACCACCCGCCGGCGTCTTCATCGACACGATCACCAAGCCATCAGTCTCTCCCCCGAGGGAGATCCACATCGGAGTCCCGCTCCAACCGGAGGCAGCCCTGGTCGCACTCGTCAATGAGCCAGACGACTGGACCAAGCCCTACGTCGCCTACCTGGAGACCGGCACCTTGCCGGCAGACGAGACGGACGCTCGGATGATCGCACGCCGATGCAAGTCCTACACCATCATCGACGGCGAGCTCCACAAGCTCAGCGTCACCGGCGTATTCCAACGCTGCGTCCAACCCGCCGAAGGACGCAAAATCCTCCACGACATCCACTCCGGCGATTGCGGCCACCACGTCGGCGCCCGCTCTCTGGTCGCCAAGGCTATGCGGCATGGTTTCTACTGGCCTACCGCACACGCCGATGCCGTCGACATTGTCCAGCGGTGCACCGGGTGCCAGAAGTACGCCAACCAGACGCACGTGCTGAGCTCAGCGCTCAAGACAATCCCCATCACCTGGCCGTTCGCCGTATGGGTCATGGACATGGTAGGCCCCTTCAAGAAGGCTCCCTCCGGCTACACGCACCTCCTGGTCGCGGTTGACAAATTCACAAAGTGGGTGGAGGCCAAGCCAGTCCGGAAATGCGACGGGAAGACCGCCACTAAATTCCTACGCGAGCTCATATATCGCTACGGGTTCCCAAACAGCATCATCACGGACAACGGCACCAACTTTGCCAAAGGAGCTGTCACATCCCAAGATTTTCCAAATCTTGTAATATGAACAATAAAATAACAAAATAAATTTTTGTTGAAAATCAGGGTGAAAAGAAACTTTTGTTTCTAAAAGGGAAAACTTTAGCCAAAGTTTGTTAAAGATGGGATTCTAAAGTTTGAATTCAACAAAAATCCAAATCAAGGGAAATGCATTCCTCAATGAATGTATCTGGAAATTTGAACATTTGGAAAGTAATCCAAAACCCTAAACCCTAATGGAAGGAAATTATTTTCCAAAGTTACCCCAAATCTATGGATTTGATCCATACCAAAGTTCATCAACAAATATTCTCAAAGGATCAAGAAAAGACCTTAGAGATTGGTTTCACTTAGTTTGGACCATAAACAAAATCTTGTGAATAATATAAGATATGGAAATTGAATTTCCAAAGCCAATAAAGCCCTTACCAAAAGCCATACCAATTGGTGATCAATAATCCTAAAGGGATTTATAAAGATAAAACATTTATCAAAGGAAAATAGATCTTTTAATAAAAGACTTTGGTTTCAAATGAAAAGATAAGCCAAATTAATTTTGGCCAAACTTTTGAAATAAAATATTTTGTTTTGATAAAATGAGTAAAGGTTTATTTAAATAAAATAAAGTATTTAAATATCCAATTTTATTTAAGTAAAAGCTTTTCCCATTTTAAATGAACACCAAGTATTTTATTACTACTTTGAAATCTTTTATTAAAAGGTTTTGCTTTGATTAAAATGAGTAAAGGATTATTTAAATAAAATAATAAGGATTTAAATATCCAATTTTATTTAAGTAAAGGCTTTCCCATTTTAATTAAAACACCAAAACTTATTTATTTATTTAAATAAGTTTCCAAGTATTCCTTTATTTTTCAAATTAAACCTTCTGGTTTGGTTTTGAAAATAATTGGATTTCAAATGGAAATTTTGTTAAATAAATCAAACCCTAATAACTAAAGATCCACTTTATTTAAATAATAAATGGATCCTAAAATAAATAAAAATATTATTTCATCTTGAGATTTGGATTATGTTACCAAACAGAACCAAATTCAAAGTGAAGTTGAGTGATTGTTTGAAATTGTTTGATTGTGTGAATAATTGTTTGAAATTCAAAACAGAAAAAGAATTAGAAAAAGAAAAAGATTTAGACAGAAAAAAAATAGAGGCCCAACAGCAGCCCAGTACCAGCCCAGTCTTTCCCCCCCGAAGAAACCTTTTCTCACCCAGATTCCTACCCGCGTAGTCAATGAAAACCAGGACCCACTCCTCCTCCCCTCACTCGCTGACGAGACGGTCCCACCTTTCTCACCTGCCCCTCTCTCCGAACCGTTTTTCCTCGCACTCAGGAAATTACCCGCAAGGAGACTGACCCGTGGACCCCGTTCCTTCTCCTTTTCCCACTGACCAGAGGACCCCACCGCCACGCAGGCTTCTTCTTCCCCGGGACTTCTTCTCCCCCAGACGACGCTACAGTTGCTGCCTTCAATCCGCGGCTTCAATTCGTGTTAATGCTGCGTTAATCCCTCGCCGCGACGACGCCTACTTAAACGCCTCCCTCTCCTCTGTCATTTCCCTCAGACCCCTTCCCCAAGCTCGCCCCCAGGCCGCCTCAATTCCTCCACGAGCACCCTCTGCTCCGACGAGCTGTCGCAGCAATCCCGGCTAACTCCAACCACCCCTCTACTTCACGCGAGTGGACTCCTCTCGACCTCCTAGTACTATGGCGACATTCCCCGGTGAGCACAGACCTCCCCAGCACCTCTCAATGATGCTCCCTCATTCGCGACCCTCGTGCGCACCTAACCCTGCCTCTCCTTTGCCTTAGGGCGATCTCCAGCGACGACTCCGACAAGCTCTAAGCGCCACCGTGTCTGCTTCCTCTCCGACGAGTTTCCCCGGTAAGCCTTGACCGCCCCGAGCCCTCTCGTTCACACCCACAGCTCCGCCGAGATCTCCTGCAACTAACCCAGACCTCCGTTTGTCTTCTCGTGGTCCACAGCACCGTCTTCGACCGTGGACAGAGCCAACCGCCGTCGTTTTCTACTCCGGCGAGCAATTACGCCTGACCCCGAATGCCCCTCGTCCGGCCGACACTTCCTCGAGCACCGCCGTGACCTCCTGAGCCCGGTGAGCAACTCCTCCTTCTCCCTCACCCCCTGTAGCGTCGCCTCCGTCGTCGACCGACCGCTCCGCCGCCGTTAGCCACCGCAGCGCCGCCAGTTAGAGGTCTGATTGATAGCAGCCGTAGGATCTGGATCGGACACTCACGATAGATCACTTAACGCCGAAGAGGTACGCTACCTAAGCCGCACGATCTAATTTAGATCTAACGCATGATACTCGATCCGGCCGAACGGTATCGACCAAGAAGATCACGCCGGCGTGGCGGTGTTTGAATAAAAACAGAATTAGAAAACAGAATTTCTTACAAACTTCAAACCCATGTATCTTTTGATCCACACGTCCAAATTTTACAAATTTGATGTCGTTGGAATCAGCAAGACAAGACCTAACCAACCCTGCCCTTAGTTTAACAAATAGTATTTGTTAGCTTGTTTGATTTTGCAGATTCTTTTGTGTGCTTGCTAACATTAGAAAAATCATTTAAAAATGATTTTTAGGTTAAAACCTTTGCAAATTAGTTTGTTGTGACCTTGCTGACCCTAGGAACCAACCCATAGTTTGGAAAGTGATTTTGGAAAAGAATAGGATGGATTAATTAGTTTAGTCCATTTCTAGCTAACTAAAACTATTTGTTTTGTTTATGAAAATGCTTTCATAAAGAAAACTTTGGAGAAAATGTTTTGAACCAAACCTACTGACCCAAAACACCAAGTTTTGCAATAGCAACTCATTTGGTGAAACCTATAGGTTAATACCCTAGTAGAAATGTTTCTACACCACATAGAATGACACTTTGTTTTGCAAATGGTTTTATAGTGAAACCTTTTTGCAAATAACTTAGCCACTTCACAAAATGACCATTAGGTGAGCCCAAATGTCTATGACCCATTAGGAACCACTTCTTCAAACAAAACAAAGCTTGGCATGCTTGCATGCATTTCTTTAACTTTGCCACTTTGGTAAATGACCATTTTGGATCTTACAAAGTTTAGGAATCTAATAGAGACCCTCTTTGCAAATGACTTTGCCATTTTGGTAAATGACCAAATTGGAACCTACAAAGTTTAGAAGCCTAGTGGAGACCACCTTTACAAATAGAACCATCTTTTGCATGCTTGCATGTAATACTTTGACTTTGTCTTTTTGTGTGATTGTTTTGCTTGATTGGTAGATTGAGTTGTACCTTGCTTGATTGAATTGTAGTGACTTGAAGAGTGTTGTTGTTGCAAGGACAAGGAGCAAACCTATACCCTCTACCAAAAAGACAAGTGATGCTTCATATCTTATGTCCCATTATTTTCACTATGCATTAGTGTTTTTGCTAAGTAAAACTTGCATGGTTTTTATTTAGCTAAGTATAGACCTTACTATAGGAAAACTAGTAGATAAATCCTTAGAAGGATTTTCCTAAGATAAGAATCCTATTACTACCAAGCTTAGCCTAGCTAATAGAAAACTTGGGTGGTATATATATTCACACTATGGAAAAATATTCTAAGTCTAAGGACTTGTTTTTATTTAACAAAACAACTAAGTTAATGAATCACCTGGGTGGAATGGAAAGAATGGGATATGTTGAGTGGTTACACAAGGCCAGGGGTACTGGTGAACCTTGTGTATCTCACTTGTGGATGGCCACCCAGGAACAAAGAGATTTGAGTTGTCAAATGTTGAGAAGCTTCAAGTGCAACCACTTGGCAATATGGGCTCTGCCATGATCTTAGGATGCTGGAACTTAGTCACTTGGACAGTGGGTGGTAGTGTATGATAGGTTGGAACGCGTCCATTTGACTAAGGAAAGGCTACTGAAGGATCATGTCTTGGGAAACCAAGGCTTGTGGGGAAAGTGCACCACCTCTGCAGAGTGTAAAACCTAAGTACTTAGCCATGTCCCTGGTAAAGGACAATTTGAGCATCAAGACATGGAAGCAATCAAGAATCTCATCACTCCAATTTCTAAATAAAATTTGTGGGTGAACCAGGGTTGTGTGAAATTCTTCAATCTTTGATGGAGAGATGGCTTGGTACAAGGATCTTGAAATCATTGATTGAGGAAAATTGTTTTTGCCAAGATAATCTTCAGTCTCTGATTGGTAGATGCCCTGAGTGGATCTTCAGTCTTTGATTAGTAGATGTCTTGGAAAGTTTTTGCCAAACAAAACTTAGTATTTTCAAAATGATAGGAAAAATCTATTTTGAGCAATGCAAGCCTCAGCTCCACCTAGCCAAATGCATATAGATGATAGACTCCACTATACTACCAAAGTATCACTTGCCAATACAATTCAAATGTATTGACCCTTGTGGCTGTAACTTATGATGTTGCAGGTTTGATTGATTTTAGTGAAGATTGATTGATTAGGATTACAAAGTCTACAACCAACATCTGCCTGTGGCACTTTGAAGATGAAGGACCCATGACTATAGTTATTCCGCTGCAATGTAATGTAAATAGCCAATGAGCTATGTTTGATGTAATAAAACTATTTTATTCCTGGTTATAAAGTTGTATTATGACCTTGTTTCTTGATATTACATCTGAACTGTGGATGCTAGATATTGATCCAGGGACTAGCATTGTAAACACAGGGGACTCAATCTTATTAAAGGTTGGGGACGCTACAGGAGCCATGGCCGAATTCTGCGAAGAACACCACATCCGGCTCGACCTCGCGTCGGTCGCCCACCCGGAATCCAACGGCCAGGCGGAACGGGCCAACCAAAGCATCCTCCACGGCCTGAAGCCGCGACTCGAAGTACCACTCGAGCGCACCGCCGGGTGCTGGGTCGAGGAGCTACCCTCCATCATCTGGGGCATCCGCACCTCGGTCAATAGGTCGACAGGATTCACCCCCTTCTTCATGGTGTACGGCGCCGAGGCAGTCATGCCCACCGACCTTGAGCACGACTCGCCGAGGGTCGTCCACTACACGGAGGCTGTGAACGAACTCGCCCGCCAGAGAGTCGATCAACTCGGCGAGGCACGTGACTCGCCGATCACGCACCGCCATCTACCAGCAGGGACTCCGCCGCTACCACAGCCGGCGGGTGAAAACTCGCACCTTCCAAGAAGGTGACCTGGTGTTGCGCCTCATCCAGGACAAGAAGGGCATGCACAAGCTCTCCCCTCCATGGGAGGGACCATTCACCATCGGGCGAGTACTCGGCAACGACGCCTATTACCTCATCGACGTCCGCGGGGCCGCGAACTCGACGTCAAGCGACCATGGAATGTAAACCTCCTACGGAAGTTCTACTCCTAGAACCCCACATATGTACTCTCCAGTCGCTATGAAATAAAAAGAATTGGTTACCGCAAATTGCGCCTACTCTCTGTGTCTTGTGCCACTCGCACTCGTAGCAACAGCGTCAAGATAACCGCAGAAGTCAACCTTTGGTACAGCGATCGGCACAGCTAAGTAGTGCGGTGCAAGAGCACTGAGTAACCTCAGGTCTTGCATCGTCCATGAAAAACGCCTACCCGGAGCCCCATTGGAGTCACCCAACCCGACTGGCTCTACGAGCCAAGACAACTGCCTTCGCTTCTTACAGCGACCATGGTCCTCCGCATCCTCGACATAGCGACTCGAACGGCCAAGTACCATGCTCGGGGACTGACGACCAGTTCATCGCGAGCGGCTCGGGAAAATGCCAAGTAGGAGAGCATGCCCAGGACTCGCCACGCGACTGACCCAACAGGCCAGGCAGGAGTGATGCGCCCAAACTAATGCGCCAAGTCCTCAACCACCCTCGAGTCGTGCCTAGAACAACAAAGTACCACGCTCGGGGACTCGGCCACCCGACCCCGTCCGCGCAAGGGAAAATGGTGAAGTATAGAGCGTTCAAGGGAGTCGCCCTGCGACTGGCTCTTCGAGCCCGGGTGAGTAGACCACAATAACAAAACATTCAAAAACCACAAACAAATCACACGTGAGGTAAACCCCATAAAAGGGCGGACGCGCTCGGGGACTCGTTCAACCCTCAAACACAAAATACATGACAAGCCACAAAACATACACGACGTCTCATTCAATAGCATTTAGCATTGTCTCAAATTACAAAATATGCCTAACCGGCAGACCTGCTACTAACGCCCCAGGGCAAACTATCCTATTCTGCAGGCTTCGACGACGACTCGCCAGCACCCTTGCGATTGCGGATGAATGGCGTGTACGGGTTCGACGGGTAGGTCGTCAACTCACCCGCCATCGCCGCACGGAAGGGCTGCTCGACCTTGAAGTCCCGATGCTATGGCTCGGGGTCGTTGGGCGCGACGACCGTCTCCTGATACGGAAGGAGGTCGCCCATCGCCCAGACACGCTCGGAGTACATCACGGCGCGGTCCATCAACTTGAGCACCTCGGAAAGCTCCACTGCGCTAGTCGACGACGGGTAGCCACTCGTCACGTCGTCGAGGTCGAAGTCCTCTGGGAAGTGAGCAAGTCCAAGGCTGAGCGTCGTCGCTGCTCCGCGCCGAAACGCCGATCGCGTCATGAACTCAACGACCGCGGGCGCCTTCTCCAAGTACTTCCACACCTCGATGAGGTCGCTGGGAATTACTTCTGTGGGTGATATCTCCTAGAGATAGGCTCGGATGCACGTCGCCGACAACGTCGCTGAATCGACGAGAGTGGCCACACACTATCGCGCGTCGAACGAGCTCGCCTCTTCCGCGCTATCAATGATGCGACCTGCGAGTAGAAGACAACAATGAGTACGCCGGAGATCACAAAAGGCACACGTTACTGGCAGAGGCAGATGCACTTACCAATCAACGGGCGGGCAAGACCCGTGATGAAGCGTTGAAGCGAAGTATGGTCGTCCTGAAGCCCAGCAACAAGGGCGTCCGACACTTTACGATCCTCTTCGGCGGCTGTAATGGCGGCCTTGGCTCGCCCATCAGCCGAGCTCGCTTCCTCCTTCGCCTCCCGCAGCTCGCGCTCGAGATGGGCGATCCGCTCTTCAGCCGAGCTCAAAGCCGATTGCGCCGCCGCCAATTCACCCACGGGGACAAGTCCCTGGCGAGCTTCCTCCGCCTTCGCGGCAACCGCCTGAAGCCCCTAATTCGCCTCCTGGACGGTGGCCAGTTCCTTCTCCGCGCGGTGCTTCGCTGCCAATCGGTCAGCCGATTCACGTTGCAGACCCTGCACATCATTCAAACAGTTAATCAAAGCAACATCCTCAGCGCCCACCCGCTGAAATTCAGCGAAAAGTTTTCGGGACTGGCAATCAAAAAATTCCTAAGTGCCCACCCGCTGAAATTCAGCGAGTGTGCACTCGGGGACTGGCAATCAAAAAATTCCTAAGTGCCCACCCGCTGAAATTCAGCGAGTGTGCACTCGGGGACTAGCAATCAAAAAATTCCTAAGTGCCCACCCGCTGAAATTCAACGAGTGCGCACTCGGGGACTGGACGCGCAAAATAACAATTATACACCAAAAGGATCAGACCGCTGCAATACACCGATCTGATCCTCGGGGACTGGACATACCTGGATGGCTGCGCCAAGCATGCCATGAAGTTGTATCGTGTCCACGGACGCGAGGAGAGCTGGCGTGTGTCCACGACGCTGCTCGACTTCCGCATCAGCGACCCCAGGTGCACGGCTCGAGGGCGAAGTTCCACTCGCTGCGGCCGCTTTGGTCATGAAGCGCGGGAATGTCGCAATGGAAGCACCCGCACCAAAGGAGGTCGGCTCGGCCGCTCCAGGCGAGGGAGCGCCCTCCTTCGTGGATGCGGCCGCCTCTGTTGCGGGTTCATACGGCGCGACCGCCGTATCGTCAGAGATCGTGATGACATCATCGCCCTTGGCTTTCTTGCTGCCATCCGTAGGGATGACGACCTCGTCCACCTTCCTCTTACGGGAAGGATCCTCCTCGCTGACGATGGGTGGCACCTTAGCCACGGTCGGGTGGCCCATCCTCTTCACTCCGGTCCTGTAAATCAATCACGTAAGCAAGATAATTCAAGCTGCTATGGAAGACAAAGGTAGGTGAGCAAACTCACTTGGCGACTGGAATGAAGCGTAGCCCGCATGAGGCCGGCTTCTCGATTCAGGCCCATCGGCGGCCGAGCCCCATTTCCAGACGCCACTGCGTCAAGACACGGACGGCTTCTTCGTTGTCGAGGCTGCAACGGGAGCCTCTGGAACATCTTCGGCAGGAGCTTCCCTGCGAGGTGAAGCCGCCGCAGCCGGAGCATCCCCCAGTCCAGAAACTGGGGCGAATGGTGGAGGCATCGAAGCCAGTGGCATCTCGACAGTGGCCATGTCCAGCACGGCTGCCTTCGGTGGTGCCTCGTCCTTGGCCGGGCTGGGGGTGTCGGAGCTGCTCGCCGAGTGCGGTGGCGACGCCGGCCTCGTCAGCTTCGTCTTCGTCTTTGGAGGGGCCTTTGCCTCTTTCTCCTTCTTATTCTTCTTCTTCGACGGAGTGGTCTGGCGGCGCGAGGTGGTCTCCGGAAGTTCTTCGTCGTCATCATGACGCTCGAGGCTTTTGCTCGCCTCAAGCTCACGTTGACGCTGCCCGCGGGTCTTGCGGACCAGCGGGGCGACTTCCTCTTCGGACTCGTCGTCACCGTCACTCTCGTCGCTCCCGGCGTCGCCCTTGGCGGGAGGCGACTCGCCCATGTCCTAGACGGACGAGCTCGAATTCTCGTCGTCCGAAGGCGGAAGCCATCCTTCCACCACTTGGAATAGCTGCAATGAACGCAAGATGAAATTAGAATGACAGCGACTGCAAAAACTGCGACTGCGAATGAAGCGAGGTGATTACCGTTGGGGCTTGACGCTTTGCGGTGTAGGGGGCGACCCCAGCTTGTGCGTCCAGGTACACCACCTGGGTGATCTTCTTCAGTGCTGCGGTGTAGTCCTCGAGCTTCCACTCGGCGAGGCAGGACTTCGTCGAGTCCTCCCGGCCGGCGTACTGGTACATGTAGTGCTCGCGCCGAGCCAGCGGGACGAGCCGCCGCCCGAGCCAGCAATTGTACAAGTTGATCGTCTGGAGGCCCTTCTTCTTCAGACTGCGGATGGTTTGGAGCATTTCGTCCACAACCATCCGTTGGTCGCTGGGGAGCTTGCCGGCTTGAAGACGGCGCGGCTCGGACCGGTTGGTGGAGTACCGTGGGATCGCTGTCTCGCCCTCCGGGGTCGCCTCGGCAACATAGAACCAAGATTTTTTCCAGTCGCTCGCCGCCTTGGCGGGCAGCATCAAGTCGAAGAACTAAGCCTTCGACTTCAGCTGGAAAGTTAGCCGCCATGCAGCATTGGGCCCGCTTCCTCGCGGCTGATCCGTCCGTGGAACAGATCTTGCCAGAGAGGGAAGTAGGGCCGGCAACCCAAGTAGCACTCACAGAACTCCACGAAGATGGCAAGCTGCTCGATGCTGTGAGGACCCAGATCCGATGGTTGGATCCCGTAGTAGGCGCAGAAGCGCCGGAAGAACAGGGACGTGGGGAATCCTAGCCCCCGTTCTAGATGACTGGTGAAGCAGATGAACTCCCTCTCGCGCGGGCTCGGGGTCACCTCTCCGGCCGCGGGGATGCGCCAGCAGCCGGCTCGTAGGATCCTGGCCTCCTCAAAGGAAGCCAGTTGCGCTCTCGTACACTTAGATCTACCCCAAGGTTCGGTGGAAAGGGCCATGGCGGAAGGATTTGTGGGGGGTCGGAGGATTTCCGGTCGGCTGGATCACGATGCGAAGGGAGGCGAAAGTGCGCGCAATCGGAAGGAATGGCGAGAAGGTGGTTTTTTGATTGCCTGCCATTCCCCTTATATAGCGGTTGTTACCCGCCAAATCAGGGAACCGTTGCCGCGCGATGATTACGCTAAAAGTTACCGTTGGATTACCCCAACGGCTAGTTTGACCACGTTTGACGGTCCAACTTCAGCCACTCGACTCGCCGACCCGATCACTATGACAGTGTTTCGCCGACTCGACTCGCCAAAGCTGTGATCAGGATGACTAGTTTTCTCCTTTACACAGGAGCCCGCCGACGATTCGACTGGATGTCTACTTTGCAGCCGTATACTCCGACTGCCAGCAGACACCTACGCCTAATCGACGACGGCCTCGGGGACTACTGATGGGGATGCGCCTACCGGGGTATACCCAGCAGGACGTTTCCGACTGGCCCAAGAACTGGTGAGTGGGCCTGCAGGACGGCGACTGGATCAAGGCCTGGCGTGGATCCAAGCGACTAGAAGCTGAAGGCCCAGGCAAGTAGATAGGCCCAGTCGGATTAGGTTAAACGAGTACCGAAGCTTTAACTGATTCGGTTGAGATATGTAAACCCTAGGGGAGGTGAGCCTATATAAACCTCCCTACGGGGCGTGTAGAGATACGTTCAACCATACACCCAAGCGACTCGCCGCCTAGCCGCCGAGTTCGCCCATTGTACCACCTTCATAATACAATCTAGCAGGAGTAGGTCTTTACCCTCCAGGGGGCCAAACCTGGGTAAAACCCTGTGTCTCCGCCCTCATCTCGCACCGCAGATGGCTGGCCGCCCTTGCCCCTCGTTCTACTACTCGCTGCCGATTGCAGCATCTGCTGTGACCATTCCCACGACAGGAGGGGAGTCCCTCCCCAACTCGGATCCCAAGTGGGCCGGCGGTGGAGGGGAGGAACTCCTCCCCAAGTAGGTTTCCTACTTCCCCTCCACCTTCCAAAATAGCCGTTTGACTTTTCAAATTGGCGTTTGACTTTTCAAACTAGGATTTGATTAAACCCTTTATTTTGTTCAGCGATGACACCTAGTACATGATGCAATCATTCCAACTTGGTATGACACATTCATGTACCCTTCCCCTCCGGAGTGCCGGACATTCCGGAACCTTCTAGAACATTCCCGATGAAAACACCGGAACCATTCACCAACCCCGAAACAGGACTTTCCTTATATGAATCTTATTCTCCGGACCATTCCGGATCTCCTCGTGATATCCCGGATCCCATCCGAGACTCCGAACAACATTCGGTCTCTTACTCATCATTCCATAACTACTCAACAACATCGAATCCTTAAGTGTGTCTCCCTACGGTTCGTGAATTATGCGGACATGATCGAGACACTTCTCCGATCAATAACCAATAGAGGAATCTGGAAATTCATATGGCTCCCACATATTTCTACGATTACTTTGCGATCGAATGAACCACTTACATACGATACCAATTTCCCTTTGTCTCACGATAGTTTACTTATCCGAGGTTATGATCGTCGGTATCTCTGCATACCTAGTTCAACCTCGTTACTGATAAGTACTCTTTTCTCGTTCCCATGATATGTGATCCCTTGTGAGCTAGTCACATGCTTGCAAGCTAATTGGATGACATTCCACCGAGAGGGCCCAGAGTATATCTATCTGTCATATGGATGGACAAATCCCACTCTTGATCCATGTGCCTCAACCCATACTTTTCAAACACTCAATGCCAACTTTATAGCCACACAGTTACGGTGTTGTGTTTGATGTCATCAAAGCATCCTTCCGGTGATGGTGATTAACATGATCTCATGGTCGAAGGAATTAGGTTACTATGTATCAGAAAGCTTATAGCAAATGAACTATATTAAATGACTTGATCTATATGCTATGCTTAACTATAGGAGTATGTCCATCACATCATTCTTCTAATGATATGACCCTGTTGTTAATAACATATCTATGTTCATGATCAGGAAACCATGATCATATATTAACCAACAAGCTAGTTTAACAAGAGGCTTTACTAGGGACTCTTTTATGTTTACAAATCACACAAGTATTAATGTTTCCGGTTAATACAATTATAGAATGGTATGTAAACATTTATCATAAGTATGAAGATATGATAATAACCACTTTATTATTGCCTCTTGGGCATATCTCCAACAGAGTGGTCCTGGCGGCTCCAAGTGATGTGCTGCTCCGACCAGTTGAGGAATGAGGGGAACGCCCACTGGCCACGTTGGCGATGGCGCGGGCGATGACCTTCTTCTCGCGCTTCGTGTTGAAGCCCGTGAAGGTGTGGAGCGAGCCGGCCACACTACCGAATTTTCCGCCGTTTGGCGGGTTGTTGTCGGGGTCCTCCCGCGCTCGCCGTGCCTTCTCGATCTCCTTGAGAGAGTGGCAGTCGGCGGTCGTGTGCGTATGGGCTTCCTTCCTGCCGTGAAACGCACAAGGTTGGTTAAGGAGGCCACGGGTCGAACCTTGGTTTTGCCTTGTAGTTGCCGCCGCCGTGGCGAAAGCTCTTGGGCTCGCCGCGCTGGCGCTGCGGTCGTTATCGTTAAGCTCGACTTCCGACGTTGGCCTCCCGACTCGTCGTCGGTTTCCTGGTTTGGGTCTTCCTCCGCGTATCTTTTGGCGATCTCAAGGAGGTCCGGAATGTTGTCGAGTGTGCGGGAATGTCGTTTGAGCTTGGCGACCAAGGGCTCGTAGCGGCACGAGGTCTTGAAGCAGTGGATCGCGGTGTCCGGGTGGATGCCGACCGCGTTGTACCATAGTTATTGCCACCGCTGGACCCAGCTGCGGGTCGACTCGCGGGGTCCCTGGATGCATCGTTCCAGGTCCTCGATGGTGGTGGCGCGAGTGTAGGAGCACTCGAAGTGCCTGACGAAGGCATCTCGCATCTCTTCCCAGGAGTCGATGCTATCATGGGGAAGGGTGGTGATCCACTGCCTGCACGTTCCCTCCATCATCAGGGGGAGGTAGCAGGCGGCTAGCAGGTCGGTGTGGCCAGCGATCCCCATCGCCATGAGGTAGGTGTCCAGCCACACGGAGGGGCCGTACGAAGGGTCGTACTTCTCTATTTCCTCCGGCGCTTTGAAGTTCGCCGGGTATTTTTCGCCTCGGATCATCGGTCCGAAGAACCTGGGCCCGAGTCGGCTTAGTGACCCCATCGGCTCACCGTCGCGGCGATTGGTTAGGGTGTGTCGCAGGTCGTCGGGCTGGCGTGCGCGCTAGCTTTGGTTGTTGATGATGTGGGTGCGGGCGTCGACGGGCTGACCATTGGCGGCGACGAAGTTGGTCGCTGTCCTGGGGTCATTGGTGGAGAGTGCCGCGTTCGCGGGTCGGTGTTGGAGCTGCAGTGGTTTGGGTGGCGGGCAGTTAAGGGTGTTTGCCGCCAATGGACGGCAGCTTGAGGCCGCTCTGCTGCCCGAAGAACGCGAGTACATCCGACCCTGTGAGTCGGCGCCTGCATTTTGTTGCTCGATCGCCTTTGCGAGCAGGGCCTTGGCGTAGTGGATCTGTAGAGCGCCGTCACCGATGGCCGTGATGTTGTCGGCCGCTGCTCGGCCCGCCACGAGGTTGTCCATCGGGGTGGAGAACAGTGGTAGGCCGTTCACGTCTCGCTCCCGTGAGGAGACCACAATCCGCGGCTGGTCCCTGGGGGGTGCGCGGTTGGGTGGAGGTGGGGCGCCGTTCGCCGTTGACCCTGGCGGGGGCGGGGCGCTTCCTCCGGGTGGTGCGTTCTCGCAGATTGTGCACTCGGCCACGCGGGCCGGGTCATTCTTGTCGACAAAGTTCAGGGCGTGCCCCTGGACGGTGGGGTTCAGGCACGACCTGATTCGCTGCTGGTGGTAGCGTGACAGCTCCTGCGACGTCACCTGCTCGAGGCGAAATTTTTCGCCGGGCGTGCTCCTTCGCTCGCCCGGCCACCAGCGGAGTTCCTTGACCTCCGTTGCCGTGGCGTTAGGAGGATCGGGTGGAAAGGATCCTCCGGCGGATCGGTGCCAGTCGCCATGTAGGTCGCGGCGTGGCGACCGGTCCCGTCGCGGAGATCGGCGGAGTTTTCCGACCCGGAGTCGAAGTCGAAGATCCCAAGGAAGGAAGGATCCTCGAAGTCTCCCACGTTGGAGACCTGGGTGATGGAACCCGCGGGTGAAGCCGCGGTGATGGATCCGGCGAGTGACGCCGGAGTCACTGAGTTGGCGTCGTCGTTGAGGGCCGCGTCTTCCGCGGCCGCGGTGTTTTCGGCCACGTCGTTGTGGGCCGAGTTGTACTCGGAGGCGAGGCGATGGATCGTGCGGACCTGGCTCTCGGAGAGCCGGTCACGTGGTGGAGACTCGCGGATGCGAGCCGAGTCCTCCGAGACGATGACGTCGGTGAGGCCGACGAAGAGACTGATCGTGCCGACTGGCAAGATCATGCTTTGTCGCGTGTCGCGCCATCGGCGTAGCTGCTCGGCAAGATCTGGAGCATCTCGCCGATCGCTATCATGCGGCCGGTGGCGACCGACTCATTGATGGGTAGATTGGACCTCGCCGCAGAACACCGGCCAGACCGGCCAGGCCCCACGGTGGGTGCCACTGTCATGGGAATGACCACGGCAGATGCTGCAATCGGCAGCGAGTAGTAGAACGAAGAGAAAGGGCGGCCAGCCATCTGTGGTGCGAGATGAGGGCGGAGACACAGGGTTTTACCCAGGTTCGCCCCCCCGGAGGGTAAATACCTACTCCTGCTAGATTGTATTATGATGGTAGTACAAGGGGGCGAGCTCGACGGCTAGGCGGCGAGTCGGTTGGGTGGATGATGGAACGTATCCTCTACACGCCTTGTAGGGAGGTTTATATAGACTCACCCCCCCCCTAGGGTTTACATATCTCCACCGAATCAGTTAAGGTTTCGGTATTCGTTTAACCTAATCCGACTGGGCCTATCTACTCTCCTGGGCCTTCAGCTTCCAGTCGCTTGGGTCCACGTCAGGTCTTGATCCAGTCGCCGTCCTGCAGGCCCACTCGCCAATTCCTGGGCCAGTCGGAAACGTCCTGCTAGGTATACCCCGGTAGGCATATCCCCATCACCGCCCACAATAACCATTGTGTTCTACTTGTGCAATAGATCTACATATAGACACGGTTCTGATACCACTGTAGGGGTTCGTAGCATGGAAAACAAAAAAATTCTACCGCATGCATACAAACAAGCCAAGATCTATTTACTAGATTGTAGTAACGAGTCGATTAGAGTAGTCATCCTCAAAGATTCCAAAGCGGTTAACGAGAGCAGATTCTCGTGGGTGATGTAGTCGTACACTTGCCAATCTCAAGATCGCATAGACGATCCTTCCGACGCTGCGTTCCGGAAGCGCTTCCGCAGTCGGTCACACGTTCGGTACTCGATGAAGACCTTACTCTCCCTTGTTCCAGCAGGCAGCGGAGGTTGTAGTTCTCCCCTCGCGATTCCGGCAGCACGACGACGTGGTGTCGGAAGTAGAGGGAAAATCCTGCAGGGCTTCGCCTAAGCCGGAGCAGGTTATGGTGGATCTAGGGTTTCCAGCAATCTGGGTTTAGAGGGCCAGAGAGGAGGAGGTGGAGTCGGCGGCGGATAGGGAGGCGACAACGATCCGGCAGCGGCGGCGGCACTAGGAGGCGGTGGCGGCGCGACGGCTTGGTGGGGAGGGCTGGTTGTGTGGCCTTGGGGCACCCCCTTCCCTCTATTTATGAGAGGGATGGCAGCTTGGGAGAGGACAGTTTGAATCCTTCCCCAACTCCCTCTCCTAGTTGGCTTGTGGTGGAGGGAAAGAAGGATTCTTTCCTTCCTCCACTAGGAACATTGTCCCAATTTGACTTTTCAAACTTGCCTTTTGACTTTCAATTTGGAGCTTTATTTCTTTATTGCAAATGACCAACCAAGTGACCTAGGACATGATCCAATCATTCCACTTATTCATGATACATTCATGTACCCTTCCCCTTCCGGTCAGGTGAACCTTCTAGACCCTTCTAGAACCTCTCCGATGAAATCATCGGAATCATTCCCGAACTCCGGAATTGGACTTTCCTTATATGAATATTATTCTCCGGACCATACAGGATCTCCTCGTGATATCTCGGATCCCATTTGAGACTCCGAACAACATTCGGTCTCCCTACTTACATTTCATATCTACTAAACAACATCGAATCCTTAAGTGTGTCTCCCTACGGTTCGTGAATTACGTGGACATGACCGAGACACTTCTCTAATCAATAACCATAGAGGAATCTAGAAATTCATATGGCTCCCACATATTTCTACAATTACTTTGTGATCGAATGAACCACTTACATACGATACCAATTTCCCTTTGTCTCGTGATAGTTTACTTATCCGAGGTTTGATCGTTGGTATCTCTGCATACCTAGTTCAACCTCGTTACCGATAAGTACTCTTTTCTCGTTCTCGTGATATGTGATACCTTGTGAGCCAGTCACATGCTTGCAAGCTAATTGGATGACATTCCACCAAGAGGGCCTAGAGTATATATATCCGTCATATGGATGGACAAATCCCACTCTTGATCCATGTGCCTCAACACATACTTTCCGAACACTCAATGCCACCTTTATAGCCACCCAGTTACAGTGTGGTGTTTGATGTCATCAAAGCATCCTTCCGGTGGTGGTGATTAGCATGATCTCATGGTCAAAGGAATCAGGTTACTATGTATCAAAAAGCTTATAACAAACAAACTATTGAAATGACTTGATCTTTATGCTACGCTTATCTATAGGAGTATGTCCATCATACCATTCTCCTAATGATATGATCTTGTTGTTAATAACATCTCAATGTTCATGATCGGGAAACCACGATCATCTATCAACCAACAAGCTAGTATCACAAAGAGGCTTTACCAGGGACTCTAATTTAGTTTACAAATCACACAAGTATTAATGTTTCCGGTTAATACTATTATAGCATGAATGTAAACATTTATCATAAACACAAATATATAATAATAACCACTTTTATTATTGCCTCTAGGGCATATCTCCAACATAAAGTGTTCCCCATGACAGCATGGTTCTGCTAATTTCCAACTTATAAGTGAAAGCATATACAACATAGATGACACAATGGTTCAAGTTTATTTAGGGGCAAGAAAAATAAAGTGTGCCATCAAGTTTGTGAGAGATTTAATCACTAAGTTTTCACATAACAAAATAACTTTTTAATTGGAAGATAGATAAAACAAGAATATACTTGGAATGGTATAACACACCATGCATAGGTTTTATAGTGGACACTTTGGAATAACTTGGTTTCTTGGGAGTTCGATTCATAAGTAGATCTTACTCATATAAGTGGAGGCTAGCAAAAGACTGGGAGCGACCAACTAAGAGAGCAATAATGGCCATAATCATGTGGAGCGACAAAACATTACTAATCAAAGCATAAATTGGTACCACAAGTCAAAAACTAAATGATCATAGAGGATAAGGTGACTGGTTCATAGTAATAACATGGTGTGAGCATGTTCCAAGTCAACCCAAACAAAGCATCAAAGGAGAATACCACAATACTATGCTTTTTGTATGCTAAAATAACGCATGATTCCTTCAAGGCACACTAAGCAATCCCAATTGTTTGGAACAAGTCATGCTACAGCAATAATCACTAATCATAAGGTCAAAACAACTCTAGCATGACATGCTAAAGTCTAAGTCACAGTCAAAGCAAGCTCCTCTTACACTATTCAAGCAAGAACTTTCTACTCCTCTCCAACACCAATCAACTTGTTTGAAACAACACAACAAGAACGGGGGTCCAAACTAATTTATTCAAACAAAAACTAAGACGCTCCAAAGAACAACACAATAGTGCATGAAACAATAAAAACGAAGTGTCTAGAAAGACCTGAAATTTTTATTGATGAAGAAGGGGATGCCTTGGGCATCCCCAAGCTTTGACGTTTATAACTCTTGAATATTTATTGGGGTGACACCATGATGGTATCCCCAAGATTAAGCTTTTGTCCATTATTCATCTCATTACATCATTCTTTCTCTACACCTAAAAATTTTCCTTCATACAAAACTTCACACAATCTTCATTAGCAACATTAGTGTATTCAAAAGATAATAGACCTTTGGGTTTAGCTTTAGAACAGAAAAACTTTCAGTAAAAACACAAGATATTGTATCAGTTCCCTCAAAAAGCTCGATTTTCTAAAAAGAACCCAAAAAGGAATCAATAAGAAGCAAATGCAAATAATGGCAGAAATCTGTCAAAACAGACCAGCAGGTAGAAACCGATTTTGTCAAAGACCTTATGTTGCTCAAATCAAAAAGTGTTGAACTAACGAAAGTTAGCTAACATACTGGGGGATTTATTCAGAAAATATCAGCTCAATTAGACTTACAGAGATTTTACACACATTTTTACGGTAGAGCACAACAATATGTTTTGGGACAGCAACTCCCCAAATCTTACTTCCCTCTCATTAGGGGTTATTCTAGGCACAAAAAGCAAATAAAAAGAATAAGGAGAGGTCATTACAGAGGTAATAACTTCCAAGACTCAAGAAAAATTTTGGGTGACCTCCCAATAAGTACTTTTCTTTAACGCCTTTAAGTTAGGCTTGATAGTTTGAGAAGATGCTCACATAAGAAATATGAATTGAAGTAAAAGAGAGCATCAAGAAGCAAATTCAAAACACATTTAAGTCTAACCCACTTCCTATGCATAGGAATATTGTAAAGAAACAAGTCATGAAAGCACAAAGCAACAAACATAGGAAAGCAAAACAAATGCAACTTCAAAATTTTCAACATAAAGAGGGGAAACTTAATATTATTGAGATGCATAAAACCATGTTTCACTCTCTCATAATAACTTTCAGTAGCATCACAATAAAATTAACAATATAACTATCACATAAAACATTCTTATCATGAGCTACATGCATAAAATAATTATTACTCTCCGCATAAGCATAGTCATTCTTATTAATTACAGTGGGAGAAAATTCAAAAAAATAGCTATCATTAATATTCTCATCACCATAATCATCAAATATAGGAGGCAGATTGTAATCACAACTAATTTCCTCCTCAATAGTAGGTGGACTGAAAATATCATATTTATCATTGTAACCATCATATATTGGAGGTTTGGTATCATCATAAGCAATAGAATAGCTATCTTCCAAAGCTGGGGAACTAAAAAGATCATTTTCATAAAAACTAGCTTCCCCAAGCTTAGACTTTTCCATAGCATTAGCAATAATGGTGTTCAAAGAATTCATACTAATAACATTGCTATTAGCATGCAAATAAAGTTCCATAGGTTTTTTAATTTTCTCTTCAAACACTTCATATCCTAACTCAAGATAAATACTATCAAACTCTCTAATATTTTTTTGTTTTCCATTAAGCCTAACTAGTAAAAACAAGAAACAAAAATAAAAAATTGCAGAATCTAAAGGAAATAACTTCGAGCGCTCACACCGGAGGATGTGAGTACCTTTTACCTTACCTCCCCGGCAACGGCGCCAGAAAATAGCTTAATGTTTACGCACTTCTATTCTTGTAGACAGTTGTTGGTCCTCCAAGTGCAGAGGTTTGTAGAATAGCAGCAAGCTTCCCTTAAGTGGATTACCCAAGGTTTATCGAACTCAGGGAGGAAGTGGTCAAAGGTATCCCTCTCAAGCAACCCTTCAATCAAGATACAAGAAGTCTCTTGTGTCCCCAACACACCCAATACACTTGTCAGGTGTATAGGTGCACTAGTTTGGCGAAGAGATAGTGAAATACAAGTGATATGATGATTATAAGACAACGGTGCCAGAAAAGATCTTGACGGCGAGGAAAAGACTGGAAGCAAGCAAACATGCAACAGATCTAGTTATAAACGGTGTTTCAATGTTTAGAAACAAGGCCTAGGGATCATACTTTCACTAGTGAACACTCTCATATAAATATATTCTCTTCATGATACTACCCTAAACTACTCTCCGGTTGGACACTCTAATCCATGGTAGGGCTACAAAAGCACTCCTCAAAGTCCGCCTTCCCCATCTAGATAACCCCACACTGTCACCTTGAGCGCTAGATGGTTCGAACAAACACCACAAGTTCATAAAGACATCCAACTCCAAATATAACTCACGATAAGTATTTGTAAACTCTAGCCTAAGTGTCACCACGGCGTGCACGCGGTCACTTTCACAAATGTGGGGAGAGCAGAGATCTATTGAAGCACTTGAGTAGCAAAGTAGATCTACTTGATTACAAAGCTCATGATCACAATATGATCACGCATAGAGAGAGAGAGAGATGAACACATAGCTATCGGTAGAGCCCTTATCCTCGAGGAAGAACTACTCCCTCCTCATCATGGGAATCAGCAACGGCGATGGAGATGGTGGTGGAGATCGATGTAGATGGCTCCGGGGGCACTTCCCCGTCCCGACAGGGTGCTGGAACAGAGACTTCTGTCCCCCAAATCTCCCCTTCGGTGGCGGTGGCGCTGCGGAGGTTTTCGTGGCTTTCTCCCAGATGATTTAGGGATTTTGGGTCGGAGGCTTCTTATAGGCGAAGGAGGCAAGGTCGATGGAGGGCTAGGGGGCCCACACCCCCTGTGGGCGCCACCAGGGCTGGCCCGCGCCCATCTAGGGTGTGGCCACCCTGGTGTACTCCTCCATATCTGCTTCGTGGTTCCGTGTCGTGCCGGGTAAAATAATGACTTTGGATTTTGTCCCGTCCAATTCCGAGAATATTCATTTTTTAGCTTTTCTAAAACCAAAACAGCAGAAAACAGGCAACTGGCACTATGGCATCTTGTCAATAGGTTAGTTCCAAAAAGTGTATAAAATACCTCAAAATATAGACAAAATATAAGACAAATGATATAAAACAAGCATGAAGCATCAAAAATTATAGATACGTTTACGACGTATCACCACTCCTCCCATGAAGTCGTATATGGTGGTGATCAACATTTTTTGCCCCGCTCATTCTTCCTGATCATGTTGTGTGATATTGATGGCTCAGTTGATGTGGAGCCAGTTGGGAACCCCAAGAGCAAGGTGTGAAGCAGCATAGCAACAAGTCTTCCCTCAGTAAGAAACCGAGGTTATCGAACCAGTAGGAGGAAGGAAACGTCACACAGATGTTGCAAGCAACATGGAGACCTACACAACACAAACTCAAGACTTTCCCTAACTAACAGTGAGGTTGTCAATCTCACCGGTTGCTGTAACAAAGGATTAAACGTATGGTGTGAAAGGTAATGGTGGTTTGCAGCAAGTAAACAAGTAACAATGGAATATGTATCAATGGTAAAGATTGGACCGGGGTCCATAGTTCACTAGAGGTGCTCTCCTTAGATAAACAACATGGCATGAAGGGTAAACAAATTACAAAAGGGCAATTGACAGGAACTGAGCAAGGCATAACAATGCAATTACTAGTTAGAAAGATCCTATGAGATTCGATTGGGTAATACAACAATATACATAGACCGCCATCCAACTGCATCTATGACTAGAAGTCCACCTTCAGGTTATCATCCGAACGCCCTCCAGTATTAAGTTGCAAGCAACAGACAACTGCTTTAAGCAAAGTGTGTAAAGTAAACAGTCCACATGTTCCATGAACAAGAGACCGTTGTTTTCTCCCTAGTAGCAACAACACATCTACAACCGAAGAGATTATTGTCACTTTCCTTGGAAACTAGAGGCATGAACCCACTATCGAGCATAAATACCCCCTCTTGGAGTCACTAGCAACTACTTGGCCAAGATAGCTACTAACAACGGAGAGCATGCAAGATAACAAACAACACAGACATGATAGAATCATAAAGACAAAACCATTAATCAAACCAACATAATAATCTCAATATCCATCGGATCCCCGTAAACATAACATGCATGATTACAAATTGATTAGATCTTAATCATGAACGGAGCTCACAAGATCTATACATGAAAGCACAAGGAGGAGATACAACCATACCAGAGAGAAGGCCTCCGGGATGATCTTGTTGGAGATATGCCCTAGAGGTAATAATAAATGTAGTTATTATTATATATCTTTGTGTTTATGATAAATGTTTACATTCATGCTATAATAGTATTAACAAGGAAACCATTAATACTTGTGTGATTTGTAAACTTAATTTGAAGTCCCTAGTATAGCCTCTATACTTCACTAGCTTGTTGGTTGATTGATGATGTGGTTTCTTTGTCATGAACATTGAGATGTTATCAACAACAAGATCATATCGTTAGGAGAATGATATGGTGGACATACTCCTATAGACAAGCGTAGCATAAAGATCAAGTCATTTCAATAGTTCAATTGCTATATGCTTTCTGATACATAGTAACCTAATTCCTTCGACCATGAGATCATGCATATTGCCTTTACTGGATGGATGCTTTGATGTCATCAAACACCACACCGTAACAGGGTGGCTATAAAGGTGGCATTGAGTGTTCGGAAAGTATTGGTTGAAACACATGGATCAAGAGTGGGATTTGTCCATCCACATGACGGATAGATATTCTCTGGGCCCTCTCGGTGAAATGTCATCCAATTAGCTTGCAAGCATGTGACTTGGTCACAAGGGATCACATATCACGGGAACGAGAAAAGAGTACTTATCGATGCGAGGATGAACTAGGTATGCGAGAGATCCGAAGCGATCATAACCTCGGATAAGTAACATATCGTGAGACAAAGGGAAATTGGTATCGTATGTAAGTGGTTCATTCGATCGCAAAGTAATCGTAGAAATATGTAGAGCCATATGAATTTCCAGATTCCTCTATTGGTTATTGTTCGAGAAGTGTCTCGATCATGTCGCATAATTCACGAACCGTAGGGAGACACACTTAAGGATTCGACGTTGTTTGAGTAGTTATGGTATTATGAGAAAGAGACCGAATGTTGTTCGGAGTCTCGGATGGGATCCGGGATATCACGAGGTGATCCGGAATGGTCCGGAGAATAAGATTCATATAAGGAAAGTTCCGTTTGAGTAGCGGAATGATTCCGTGTTTTCATCGGAACATTCTAGAAGGTCCCGGAATGTCCGGCACTCCGGAGGGGGAAGGGGTACATGAATGTGTCATTACATATTGGAATGATTGCATCATGTACTAAGTGTTCTCGCTGTCCAAAATAAAGGGTTTATTTAAATCCTAAATTGGAAAAGTCAAACGGCTAATTTGAAAGTCAAACTGCCAATTTTGGAAAGTGGGAAAAGAGGAGAAGTTGGAAACCGACTTGGAGGAGTCCTCCTCCCCAAGCCGCGGCCAGCCCTAGGCGAGTTGGGAGGGACTCCTCCCTCCTGGCGCCAGCCCTCCCACCTATAAAGGGAGGGGCCTCCCTCTAGATACACACAAGTTCCTATCCTCTAAACTAGAAACTAGACCTAGACCCCGGTTTAGAGCTGTTTCGGTTTAGAGCCTTCTAATTGGTTTAGAGCCCTCTAATTGGTGTGTCTAATTACTAGACCACTAATAGCCTCTCTCATAAGCTCCACCATACTGCACCGGCTTAAGGCGAAGCCTCGGGATCTCCCCTACCTCCGGTACCACGCCAGTTGTCACGGAATCGCGAGGAGAGTGCTACAACCTCCATTTTCTGCTGGAACAAGGGAGAGGAAGGTCTTCGTCAATACGAACGTGTGACCGACTGCGGGAGCGCGCTGCTTGGAAGGATCGCTCTCGCGATCTTGAGATCGGAAGAATCGACTACATCACCCACGAGAATCTGCTCTCGTTAAACACTTTGGAATCTTCGAGGGTGAGTTATTCCATCGACTCGTTGCTACAATCTAGTAGATAGATCTTGGCTTGTTTGTTTGTGCGGTAGAAAATTTTTGTTTTCCATGCTCTGAACCCCTACAGGTATCGAGCCGTGTCTATATGTAGATCTGTTGCAGAGTAGAACACAATGGTCATTGTGGGCGTTGATGCTTTTATTGTAGATTGCTTTTGTGTACTTTGCATCTTGCGGTATGTTGGGATGAAGCGGCCGGGCTAACCTTACATGACATCGTTCATGAGACTTGCTCCACGTTTGACATGCAACTCGTATTGCATAAGTGGCTTTATGGTGCTGTTTCTCCTAGCATAGTAAAGATCCAATTTACAACGGGTGATCAACAATGCTAGTATCAATGTTGTGGTTCTTGTTCGTAGGTTAGAACGACACCTATGGAAAGCCCCAAACCACGTAAAATATGCAAAGAAAGTAGAAGCGTCTAACTTTGTTTTGCGGGGTGTGCGATGATGTGATATGGCCATGATTGTGATTATATTTGATGTATGCAATGTTCCTTATTGTAAGTTGGCAACGGCGAGAGCCATATGGTTGTCTTTAATTTCTGTTAAGACCTGCGTGTCTATTCAAAATAGTTGTAATAGTTGAAGCTGGTGGACGACAACCATGAAGGAGCATCATTGACCTTGGTGCTATGCCGGTGATGATGGAGATCATGTTCGTGCTTGAAGATGGAGATCGGAAGCACAAAGGAGAAAGGCCATATCATATCACACATATTATGAATTGCATGTGATGTTAATCCTTTTTGCATCTTGTATTGCTTATTAGACGACGGTAGCATTATAAGATGATCCCTCATGCACATAAATTTCAAGTTCTAAAGTGTTCACCCTTAGTATGCACCGTTGCCAAAGCTTGCGCTTCAAAGCACCACGTGATGATCGGGTGTCTTTGATTCCGCGGGTGAATACAACGTAAGCAAGCCAGATTTGCTTATGCGGAAGCTAAGGTTTGATCTTGACGAGCCTAGCATGTATGAGACATGGCCTCGTGAACACGGATCGCGAAGGTAAAGCATGAATCATATAGTAGATATGATGAACATGATGATTGTTCGCCATTAAAACTATATCAGCTCTCGTGATGATCGGTGTTGATGTAGTGGATTTGGTTCGTGTGATCACTAAAACAATGTGAGGGATGTTGTTTTGAGTGGGAGTTCACCTAGTTTAATTTCATTAATTAATTTGAACTCAATTTGTCATAAACTTAGTCTAAACTATTGCAAATATGTTGTAGATCAATGGCAGCCCCTACCATCAATTTTAATGCGTTCCTAGAGAAAGAAAAGTTGAAAAACAATGGAAGCAACTTCGGATTGGTTCGCAATTTGAGGATTGTCCTCACAATGGTAATTTGACCTATGTGCCGGATGCACCGCTAGGTGACCCACTGCGGTGATGCTACCGATGAAGTAAAAATGTTTACCTCGCTCGGAAGAATCGACTCCATAGTTCAGTGTGCTATCTTGTATGGTTTAGAATCGGAGCTTCAGAAAAGATTTGAAGAGTCAGATCCATATGATATTGTCGAGGATCTCAAATTAATCTTTGAGACTCATGCGGCAATTGAAAGTTATGAAGCTTCAAAAGTTCTTTAAGCGCAAGATGGAAGAGGGTAGCTCCGTCGGTGAGCATGTGCTTAAGATGTCTGCACGCAAATAAACTTCAAAGTTTGGGTATAGTGATTCCTAATACTTTGGGAGTTTACCGCATCCTCAATCACTACCACCAAGTTACAAGAACTTTGTGATGAACTACAACATGCGTAACATGAACAAAGAGTTGCGAACTATTTGCTATGTTGAAATCTGCGAAGTGGAGATCAAGAAAGAGCACCAAGTGTTGATGGTCAATAAGACCACCAAATTCAAGAAAGGCAAGTCTAAGCGGAAGGACACTTCAAGAAGGGTGGTAAGAAAGTTACCACGACGAAGAAGACCAAGGCTGGACCTAAGCCTGCCGAGTGCTTTTACTGCAAGGGAGAAGGTCCTTTGAGCGGAATTGCCCAAAGTACTTGGCGGATTTGAAGCGGCAACATCAAGAAGAAAGGTATATCGATATACATGTTATTGATGTGTATCTCACTAGTACTCGTAGTAGTGCACAGGTATTTAATCTTTGGTTCGGTTGCTCATATTTGTAACTCGAAGCAGCTGCGAATAAACGGAAGCTAGTGAAAAGCGAGGTGACGATGCGGCGTGAAGCGGATCAAAGGTTGATGTGATCGCGGTCGACGCTACCTCTTCATCTACCATCGGGATTAGTTTTATACTTAAATAATTGTTATTTGGTGCCTGCGTTAAGCATGAACATTATATCGTGATCTTGTTTATTGCGAGACGGTTACTTGTTTAAGGCGAGAATAATGGTTGTTCGATTTATATGAGTAATGTGTTTTATGCACATGCACCTTTGATAGATGGTCTATTCATATTGAATCTCGATAGTAGAAATACACATATTAATAACATTGAGGCTAAACGTTTGAAATCAAGCGATAATTTGACCTATATGTGGCACTGTCGTCTTGGTCACATTGGAGTGAAGCGTATGAAGAAACTCCATTCCGATGGACTTCTTGAATCACTTGATTTTGAATCACTTGAAAGATGCGAGGCATGTCTGATGGGTAAAATGACTAAGACTCCATTTTACGGTATGATGGAGCGAACTACGGACTTATTGGAAATCATACATACCGATGTGTGTGGCCCAATGAGTGTAGCATCATGTGATGGTTATCGTTATGTTCTTACCTTCACGGATGACTTGAGTAGATATGGGTATATCTATTTCATGAAACATAAGTCCGAAACTTTCGAGAAGTTTAAGGAGTTTCAAAGTGAGGTAGAGAATCAACGTAACAAGAAGATTAAATTTCTACGTTCTGATCGTGGAGGTGAATATCTAAGTTACGAGTTTGGCGAGCATTTGAAGAAATGTGGAATACTTTCGCAGTTGACACCGCCGGGAACACCACAGCGTAATGGTGTGTCTGAACGTCGTGTCGAACTCTCTTAGATATGGTTCGTTCTATGATGTCTCTTACAGATTTACCACTATCATTTTGGGGTTATGCATTAGAAACAGCCGCATTCACTTTAAATAGGGCACCGTCTAAATCCGTTGAAACGACACCGTATGAATTATGGTTTGGGAAGAAACCTAAATTGTCGTTCCTTAAAGTTTGGGGATCTGAAGCCTATGTAAAGAAGTTCTGGGACAAGCTTGAACCCAAAGCGGAAAAAGGCGTCTTCATAGGATACCCGACGGAAAGTATTGGGTATACCTTCTCTCCTAGATCCGCAGGCAACATCTTCGTTGCCCAGAATGGATCCTTTCTAGAGAAGGAATTTTCTCTCGAAAGAAGTGACTGGAAGGAAAGTAGAACTCGACGAGGTTGTCGAACCTTCTCTCGAAATTAGTAGCGCAAAGACCGGAAGAAGTTCCTGTGGTGCTTGCACCAATAAGAGAGGAAGCTAATGATAGCGATCATGAAACTTCGGTTGAAGTTGCTACAGAGCCTCGGAGGTCAACGAGAACCCGTACCACTCCAGATTGGTATGATTCCGTTATGAATGTCATGTTGGTGGACAACACCGATGACCCCGAGACATATGAGGAAGCGATGATGAGCCCAGATTCCAATAAATGGCAAGAAGCCATGAAATCCGAGATTGGATCCATGTACGAAAACCAAGTATGGACTTTGGTGGACTTACGGATGGCGAAGGCTGTCGAGAACAAATGGATTTTCAAGAAGAAAACAGATGCTGATGGTAATGTTACTGTCTATAAAGCTCGACTTGTCGCAAAAGGGTTTCGACAAATTCAAGGAGTTGACTACGATGAGACTTTCTCACCGGTAGCAAAGCTAAAGTCTGTGAGGATTATGTTAGCAATCGCTGCATATTATGATTATGAGATATGGCAGATGGATGTCAAAACAGCATTCCTCAATGGAGACATTGATGAAGAGTTGTATATGATACAACCCAAAGGTTTTGTCGATCCTAAAGATGCTAACAAGGTATGCAAACTTCAACGGTCCATCTATGGATTGAAGCAAGCATCCCGAAGTTGGAATCAACGTTTGATAAGGTAATCAAAGTTTTGGTTTTATACAAACTTATGGAGAAGCTTGTATTTACAAGAAAGTGAGTGGGAGCTCAGTAGCATTCTTAATCGTATGTGGATGACATATTGTTGATTGGGAATGATGTAGACCTTCTTAATAGTGTCAAAGAGTATTTGAATAATAGTTTTTCAATGAAGGATCTTGAAGCGACTTACATATTAGGCATAAAGATTTATAGAGATAGATCGAACGCCAAATATCATTGTCACAAAGTACATATTTGGACAAAGTTCTAAAGAGGTTTGGAATGGAAGATAGCAAGAAAGGGTTCTTGCCCATGTTGCTAATCGACCTTGAGTAAAACTCAAAGTCCGACATCGCGAAGATAGAGAAAAGAGTAAGACTCCTATGCATCAGCCATAGGATCTCTAATGTATGCCATGCTATGTACTAGACCCGACATTGCATATCTTTGTTAGTTTAACTAGCAGATATCAAAGTGATCGAGTGGATCATTGGACGTGATCAAAAACATCCTTAAGTACTTGAGAAGAACTAAGGATATGGTTCTTTCTTATGGAGGTGATGAACAGCTCGTTGTTAATGGTTACACCGATGCTAGTTGGAACACCGATCCGGATGATTCTAAATCACAATCTGGATACGTATTTATTTTGAATGGTGCAGCGATTAGCTGGAGGAGTGCAAAGCAAAGCGTTGTGGCGAGATCTTCAACTGAATCGGAATACATGGTTGCTTCGGAGGCTTCACAAGAAGCGATATGGATGAAAGAGTTCATTACAGAGCTGGGTGTGGTTCCAAGTCGCTGGACCCAATGTCTATCTCTTGTGATAACATGGGCGCCATAGCCAATGCGCAAGAACCAAGGTCACACAAGAAGCTGAAGCATATCAAGCTGCGTTTTCACGCTATTCGAGAACATATCCGGGATGGGGATATAAAGATTTGCAAAGTACACAGATCTGAATGTGGCGGATCCATTGACTAAACCTCTCACGAGGGCAAAACATGACCAACACCAAACTGCCATGGGTGTTAGGTATATTACCCTGTAATCTAGATTGGATGACTCTAGTGCAAGTGGGAGACTGTTGGAGATATGCCCTAGAGGTAATAATAAATGTAGTTATTATTATATATCTTTGTGTTTATGATAAATGTTTACATTCATGCTATAATAGTATTAACAAGGAAACCATTAATACTTGTGTGATTTGTAAACTTAATTTGAAGTCCCTAGTATAGCCTCTATACTTCACTAGCTTGTTGGTTGATTGATGATGTGGTTTCTTTGTCATGAACATTGAGATGTTATCAACAACAAGATCATATCGTTAGGAGAATGATATGGTGGACATACTCCTATAGACAAGCGTAGCATAAAGATCAAGTCATTTCAATAGTTCAATTGCTATATGCTTTACGATACATAGTAACCTAATTCCTTCGACCATGAGATCATGCATATTGCCTTTCTTTGGATGGATGCTTTGATGTCATCAAACACCACACCGTAACAGGGTGGCTATAAAGGTGGCATTGAGTGTTCGGAAAGTATTGGTTGAAACACATGGATCAAGAGTGGGATTTGTCCATCCACATGACGGATAGATATTCTCTGGGCCCTCTCGGTGAAATGTCATCCAATTAGCTTGCAAGCATGTGACTTGGTCACAAGGGATCACATATCAGGAACGAGAAAAGAGTACTTATCGATGAGGATGAACTAGGTATGCGGAGATACCGACGATCATAACCTCGGATAAGTAACATATCGTGAGACAAAGGGAAATTGGTATCGTATGTAAGTGGTTCATTCGATCAAAGTAATCGTAGAAATATGTGGAGCCATATGAATTTCCAGATTCCTCTATTGGTTATTGTTCGAGTGTCTCGATCATGTCCGCATAATTCACGAACCGTAGGGAGACACATAAGGATTGACGTTGTTTGAGTAGTTATGGTATTATGAGAAGAGACCGAATGTTGTTCGGAGTCTCGGATGGGATCCGGGATATCACGAGGTGATCCGGAATGGTCCGGAGAATAAGATTCATATAAGGAAAGTTCCGTTTGAGATGCGGAATGATTCCGTGTTTTCATCGGGAACATTCTAGAAGGTCCCGGAATGTCCGGCACTCCGGAGGGGGAAGGGGTACATGAATGTGTCATTACATATTGGAATGATTGCATCATGTACTAAGTGTTCTCGCTGTCCAAAATAAAGGGTTTATTTAAATCCTAAATTGGAAAAGTCAAACGGCTAATTTGAAAGTCAAGCTGCCAAGTTTGGAAAGTGGGAAAAGAGGAGAAGTTGGAAACCGACTTGGGGAGGAGTCCTCCTCCCCAAGCCGCGGCCAGCCCTAGGCCGAGTTGGGGAGGACTCCTCCTCCTGGCGCCAGCCCTCCCACCTATAAAGGGAGGGGCAGGGCCTCCCCTCTAGATACACACAAGTTCCTATCCTCTAAACTAGAAACTAGACCTAGACCCCGGTTTAGAGCTGTTTCGGTTTAGAGCCTTCTAATTGGTTTAGAGCCCTCTAATTGGTGTGTCTAATTACTAGACCACTAATAGCCTCTCTCATAAGCTCCACCATACTCGCACCGGCTTAAGGCGAAGCCCTGCGGGATCTCCCCTCTACCTCCGGTACAACGCCGTTGTCTTTGCCAGGAATCGCGAGGAGTGCTACAACCTCCATTTTCTGGAACAAGGAGAGGAAGGTCTTCGTCAGAAAATCTGAACGTGTGACCGATGCTGAGGCGCTCTTGAACGGCCTTGGAAGGATCGTCTACGCGATCTTGAGATCGGAAAGAGTACGACTACATCACCCACGAGAATCTGCTCTCGTTAAACACTTTGGAATCTTCGAGGGTGAGTTATTCCATCGACTCGTTGCTACAATCTAGTAGATAGATCTTGGCTTGTTTGTTTGTATGCGGTAGAAAATTTTTGTTTTCCATGCTACGAACCCCTACAGATCTCCCCTTCGGCAGGGTGCCGGGAAGAAATTCAGATCCCCCCCCCCCCCGATCTAGGGATGATGGTGGCGACGGCTACAGATAGTTTCGTGGAGATTTGATCGGGTGCTTAGGGTTTCTGTATTGGGGCTTATTATAGGCAAAGGGGGAGGCCGAGGAGGCGGCCAGAGGGGCCACACCCCTCCCAGGCGCGGGCCCACCCCTAGTCGTGCCTAGGGGGGTCTGGCTACCCTGGCCCGCTTCTCCGTCTCCCCTTTAGACTTCTTGTTCCCCACGGAAAGTTACTGACTTTGACGTTTGTCCCGTCAATTCCAAGAATATTTCTTTACTAACTTTTCTGAAACCAAAAATAGCAGAAAACAGGCAACTAGCACTGTGGCAACTTGTTAATAGGTTAGTACCAGAAAACATGTAAAAAGCACCTCAAAGTGTAGACAAAGCAAACCAAAGTAGATACTAAACAAGTATGTAGCATAAAAAATTATAGATATGTTTTTGACGTATCAGATATCACTATGACTGTCATGATCCTGCAAAGCGTTTTTTCATCCTAAAACTGTGTCAGTTTATTGTCTAAGATATCAAGTAATTAATAACTCATTTATTCTTTCTTTTGTCGGGCAGTGTTTGGAAATGGTTGAAGAATTTGATTGCCGGTCAATGATGTGAGGAGGTGAGTTTTAATACGGTCCCATTAAGTAGTACGAGCTAGGTCCGCTCATCTTTTTATTTCTAGTTTCAATACAGGGGCTAATATATTCATATTCTATTCTCTTAAAGTGCGTGAGGCAGCCACATGAGAGCCATATGAGACTAATTTATCTGGATACTGTGTTTGCGAATTCATGCGCACGTCGACTATTAAGAAGGGCGTGGGATTTATTCGAGTACGTAAACAATATATTCACAATTTATTTTATTACCATAATTTATGTTGAGTTCTATTTATAATTTTTGTTATGATGATTGATATATTTATATTGATCTCCTTCTTTATAGTTGGATGCGATGCAGGATCAGCTTCTTAGTAACTCAAGAGCAATTGGCGGGATTTTTATTTGAGGAGGTCATATCCCCAAATGGAGAACACATCCATGTAATTTAATGATCTCCATGTAATCAAATAGACGGGCTCTAGTCCCGGTTGAGACTCGCATACCAAGTTGTATATATATGTATGTATGCTTGTAAAATAAATTTTATTATATATGCATCAACATGTACAATATGGAGTAGCGTAGAATATGTATTCAAAAACTTGTTTGAAATGAAAACAAAAAATGAAAAATAATTAACACAAAATGAAACTACAAAACCCCAAACCCCAAAACCCATCTCTTGCGGCGGCAGCCGCCGCCGGTTGCCCCAAAACGTTGCCGCGGCAGAAACCCTTTAATCCCAGTTGGTGATATCAACCGGAACTAAAGGTCTTCTAGCCCATCGCATTCCGCGAAGCCACGTGAAGGCCCTTTTATCCCGGGTAACAGAACTGGGACCAAAGGTCAGGGCCTCTAGTCCCGATTTGACAAACCTAGTTGTGCAACCGGGACTATAGGCCATCCTGAACCGGGACTAGAAGCTTGTATTCTACCAGTGTGTATGACTATATTAATTAGGTTGTAGACACATTTCCTCTTTAAAAATATATGTTATGATAACATAGCGAGTTATTACAACCATCTTTCTTCTCATTTAATGGCATGTCATGTCATCAAAATATCTATTTTACTCCTACTATGGCGAGTCTAAGAAAACCCATTGTGAAATGCATGAGAAACAATGCATTGATATGGTTGTCTCTAAAATAAATATCTACCTATGATAGCATGCTAAAAGCCAGTACATTGTGAAAGGTCTAAAGAAAGAAAGTATTATTAGTACGACCTTTTACAAATAGAGGACCATATATATAATTTTTAAATTAGCAAGTGTAAGGGAGCGTTATTAGGTTCATTATGAAAAATATTCGTCAATCTTTTAGTAAATGCAAAACTTGATGGTATGAAATGAAGACCGTATCAATTTCTAAACTACCACCTATTTGCAAGCGGATTGAGTATAAAAGACTACACATTCAGATTGAAGCAAAATCGAGGAGATGGTTCAGATCTTTCACCTTCGAGCAAAATGTAGGCGTGACCTAGACGCGAGAAAACTAGACATGGTTAACAAAATCTAAACACGCATGCTGTTAGGCACTAGGCATTGGCATTTATACACACACTAATAGGCACTCGCACTAGTGGGCAACATCCGTACACTAGCATGCAGCTCCTTAAATGTACTATGCTTCATTAGATCATGGGTGGATCTTGGAGAACCTTGCGCCCCATTGTTTGGCCGAAAATAGCATTCGAGGAAAGACCATCGATTTAATTCTCGTCGAACACGGCCCACTGCAGACTCAAGAGATTATCCTCGTGGATAAGCCATTCATCAATCCGATCTGCCTAACATTTCGTCCCCTTTGCAGTTCCTTTTAATGTGAGTTGAAGCGATCCATCCATCTTCCTTTTCGTGCATGCATGGTGTTGGGGTTACTTCTCCAACGGGAACGATTCTCATCAATGGAGGTTATCATCGGTGGGGACGATCTCGCTTGTTTATGCAGAAAATACTTTTGGCCTACCTTTTGTAGAAAGCTCTTTCCAAAGAATCTGTATTATCCATCTTACAACGATCCAATGGTTCCCATTCTATTGGATCTAGGTTTGGTCTCACGCTAGGCTTTGTGTGGATAGGATACATTTGTTCTGTTTCGGTCGAGACATTGTTTTTCGTTGCCATCGACCTCTCCATCACAGATGTGCACAACCATAATTTTATTACACAAGTTGCAAGTGACCAAAATTACAACATACTAAAAAAAAGGTGTGACACGCCACACATCAAATAAATGACTTAAGCGTAAGAATCCTATATGACCCCCTACACGGCTAAGCCACACTCTTTGGTCATGGTGTCGTAGGACAGTCCATGACCATGACCGAATTATATGGGAGAACAGCGTTTGCACAGAGGAGAGAGTTTTTTTTCAAAAGCGAGGCCATTTCGACATAATTAAACAGACCAAAACACCACCGCAGTTCACACTAAAATAAGAAAATGGAGTGGCTTGTCAACATTTTGCTACCAAGACCCAAAAATATGCTGCATATAGCCAGGAGTAGTTATCATAGAGCATAAACATTGCACTACACGCCACCAGGGGCATAGAAAGCAAGTGTTGAATCATCTTTTCTGTGAAAGCAATAGCTCATCTTGTATCCCGTGCATGCTTCGTGGAATTATGATTACCAAAAATCCACCACAACATAAGACCCACAATTTTTTTTACCTTGAATGGTAGTTTTAGTTTTCATAACCTCTTTAACGGAGCCACGGAGAAAGTGTTGAATACATGCCGCTAACAATTTATCTGTCAAAAGGTGGGTATTCGCTATCTTTAGAACTAACCCATGCATGTCCTTCATAGAACGTTGGACGATAAAAATGCGGCCAAATTCAAAAAAAAATCTGGAAATCGCAGGAGGTGTGTGTGTGTGTCTTTATAGTAAGACACATAGAGTTTCTTGTTACAAATCAACAAATCATCCGCGCCACAAATGGTCGCTAGATGATACCCCATCCCTTAAGAAACTACGGGACTACTCTTGCTAACCTACCTCCACCTACGCCACACAATGTCCACTCTTTGCACATAACATTTATCTTATTACCTGCCACTTGTCAGGAATATGCAACTTGTATTACTCTAGGGCCAAAGGCCACAATATATATTACAGATACAGGTGTGAATATGCAGAAAGCCCCCTAACATATGGGGAAACTACAATACAAATATATACATCTAACACCCCCCCCCCCCTTCAAACTCATGATGGATCCACAACACTGAGTTTGGAGAGTAAGAAATCATGCTGCGCTCTGGTCTGTGTCTTCGTGAAGAAATCCACCAACTGTAAATCTGAAGGCACATCTTGAGCGTAATCTGAGCTCTGAGCACGTGTATAGAAAGCATCAACACCAATATGCTTGGTAAGCTCATGCTTGACCGGATCACGTGCAACACTAATAGCACCTGTACTGTCAGACAAAACCAGAGTGGGTGTGGTAATGAAGACCCCAAAATCCGCAAGTAACCACCGTAACCAGGTCACCTCAGCAGTCAACAAGGCCATAGCACGCAACTCAGCCTCAACACTCGAGCGAAACCGTGTCTGCATTTCTTCTTCCAAGCAATGAGCGAACCACCAAGAAACACACGATGGCGAGAAAGTGAACGACGATCCGAAGGATCACTTGCCCAATGGCGTCCGAATAATAGGAGCTGGAGGGAGCTGGAACAAGGAAAGAAAAGGCGACGAGTGATCGTACCACGAAGATAACAAAGAACACGGAGAAGATGACTATAGTGAACAGTGGTAGGAGCAGAAATAAACTGACTCAGAATATGAACAGGATAAGAGATGTCGGGACGAGTGATAGCAAGATAAACAAGACACCCAACAAGATGACGATAACGTGTAGGATCAGAAAGAGGATCACCATCAGTAGGTTGAAGCTTAATATTAAGCTCCATAGGGGTCTCAACAGTGCGCTCATCTCCAAGAGCAGCACGAGCAAGAAGATCCTGAATATACTTTTCCTGAGAGATGTAAAAGCCATCAGAAGTGGAGGAAACCTCAATCCCAAGAAAGTATCGAAAAGGATCAAGATCAGTCATAAGAAACTGATCACGAAGACGAGCCTTAACAAAGGCGATATACTCAGGATCATCACCAGTAATGATCATATCATCAACATAGAGAAGAAGAAGAGTGCGTCCATGAGGAGAAGTGTGAACAAACAGCGCTGGATCATGAGCACTAGGAGAGAAACCAACAGCAGTTACTACAGAAGCAAAGCGCTCAAACCAGGCACGAGGGGCCTGTTTGAGGCCATAAAGAGAACGTCAAAGACGACAAACCATCCCCTCGGGAACAGAATACCCATGAGGAGGCTGCATATAAACCTCCTCACTCAACTCACCATTAAGAAAGGCATTCTGAACATCAAGCTGGGACACAGACCAGTGACGAACAGAAGCAACAGCAAGAAGAGTACGCATAGTGGTCATATGAGCCACAGGAGCAAAGGTCTCATCATAGTCACGACCATGCTCCTGCTGAAAACCACGAGCCACAAGACGCGCTTTATAGCGCTCAAGAGATCCATCAGAGCGGGTCTTAATCTTATAGACCCACTTACACGTGATAGGACGAACACCAGGAGGGGGAGAAACAAGATCCCAGGTGCTAGTGCGCTCAAGCGCAGCAATCTCCTCAGCCATGGCCAGCTGCCATTCAGGATGATGCTCAGCATCCCGATAAGAAGTTGGCTCAGAGGCAACAGAAAGACCATATTGACTAGGAGAGTAACGATTGGGGGCACGACGCTGACGAACAGGACGAGTAGAGGGAAGCTCGTCAGAGGAAGACGACTCAGGAGACGACGATGAAGAAGAAGGAATAGCAGAGGAAGACTCTGGAGAACGAGGAGAACTAGGAGAACTAGACGGAGTAGAGGAGGACGGTGTAGAAGAAGAGACTTCAGGGGGAGGAGATCCTGAAGAAGACACAATAGGAGTAGAAGGAGGTGTGTCAGGAAAGAGAAGAAAAGAGATATCTTCCACCGGGTAGGTACCAGCGGTGGGACGAGGATAGAAAGGACGTGTCTCATCAACACGAGAGATACGCATCCGACGACCAACGGGGTCCCAACAGCGATAGCCCTTATGCTCATCACTGCATCCAAGGAAAACACACTCAACAGACTGAGCGGTCAGTTTGGTGCATTCACGAGGAGCAAGGAGAACATAGCAAACACAACCAAACAAGCGAAGCATGGAGTAGTCTGGAGACTGTCCAGAGAGGCGCTCAAGAGGGATGCCACCCTGTAGAGCGGCAGAAGGCTGAATATTGATGAGGTAAGCCAACATAGCGACAGCCTCAGCCCAGAAATGCGGCGGAAGAGAAGAAGCAATCATCATGGCACGAGTGGTCTCAAGAAGATGGCGATGCTTACGCTCAGCAACGCCATTCTGGGCATGTGTGCCAGGACAGGAGAACTGAGCAAGGGTGCCCTGCTCAGCAAGAACACCTCGCAACATCTGGGAGATATACTCACCAGTAGAATCAGCACGAAACACACAAATGGGGGTAGAATATTGGGTACGGACCATGGCCGCAAAACGCTGATATATGGAGAGCACTTCACTACGAGAGCGCATAAAATACAACCAAGTGTACCGAGAAAAATCGTCGATGAATAAAATATAGTAGTGATGGCACCCTTTCGAAGCGAAAGGAGCCGGACCCCAAACATCGGAATGAACTAAATCAAAAGGTCACTGAGATGCAGACACGCTGAATCTGTTTACCCAACCTACAGCCCTGACAATGTAAAGACCCATCTCCTGAGACAGACCCCAGAAGACCACGATGAACTAATGATGACAGGCGAGAGTCACAAAGGTGACCAAGACGATGATGCCACTGCTGAAAGGAGCTGGTAGCAGAGGGGACGACCGGAGAAGAACTGGCAGAAGAAGTGGCAGCGGAAGGAACACGAAGCCAGTCTAACTCCCAAAGTCCTAAAGAGTCACGGCTGCGAGGGCCAGCTCCAACCAGGGTCTGTGTGTGACGGTCCTGGACAACACAAGAATCAGCATCGAGAATGACGCGACAACCAGAGTCAGTAAGCTGGCTAGCAGAGAACAGATTCATCTTAAGAAGAGGGACATGAGAAATATTAGGAACAAAAAAAAAGTAGAAAGGGTGCCCCGACTAGAAACAGTAAGAGAGGTACCATCAGCCGTGAAAACACGGACAGGGGAAGGGAGAGAACGAAGAGCGGACAGAAAAGAAGACTCAGAGGTCATATGAAAGGAAGCTCCAGAATCCAGATACCACGGGGATGTACCTGACTGTGTAGAAGATGGTGGTCGCGCATTGCCGGAAGAATCAGTCACAGAACCAGCAGTGCTAGTCGAAGAAGAGCCTGTAGCAGCAAGCAAACCACGAAGACTCCTGATAATGTCCTGATCAGAGAGAGCAACTACTGAAGACCCGGAAGGAGCCGACTGCCCACGAGCCTGGTGCTGCTAACGTAAACTGGGATCCCGTGTATAACAGGTGGCCCAAGTGTGGCCATCCCTGTTGCAGTGAGAGCAGTGATGAAGAGAACCACGGCGACCCTGACCACGAGCCTGCTGGTTCGACTCGACCGAGGCTCTTGGTGCCGACTCGAACCGAGGCTGGTGCTAAAACGACCACGACACGGAGGAGTGGGTAGTATCGGCGGCGGCACAGAGGACCGCGGCTGAGTCGAGGGAGCAGGCAGCATAGGAGGACCATGAGTAGCAAGCACAGATGGAACCGCAAGAAGACCAGCACCACGGAGACGGGTCTCCTCAGCCCGAAGCTCAGACAACACCTTAGAGAGCGGAACACGACCACGAGCATTCAGCTGAGCACGCCGGGGCTCAAACTCCTGGCGAAGCCGAGACAGAAACTTATAGATGCGGTGAAACTCCAAATCCGAGCGCACAATCTGGCAGCACGAGCATGTGCCACAAACAGCAGTACGGAGGGAATCAAGCTGACGCCAGATAGCAGCACTCTGAGTATAGAACTCATCAATAGTGGAATCACCCTGCTGAAGAGCATGCTCCTGGCGAACCACAGACAGGTAAAGAGCATCCCCAGACGGTTGATGGCCGACGAAGATGTGCCCTTGGCGGCAATGAGGAAGACGCATGAACTCAGCAGCATACTGGGGCAGAACACTGGATGTGAGAACAACGGCAGCACGAGCATCCTCATCGACCCACTGAGTGTAGGCAGTCAGAGCGTGGCGATAGGACTCAAGATCAGCAGAGTACTGCTTGAACTTCAAGTCATAAGCAGCAACAGCACTATCATCAACACTCTTAGCAGCATCCTTGGCCTCCTGAGAAGCATCGGCGCCAAGAACTATCGGTGTCGGTGGAAGAGGAGCCACAGGAGCAGGGGGGGCACGGCGGACAGGGGACCTCGCCGGAGAGCACACCCCAAAGACGGAGACCGCGCATGTGAACGCGCATAAAGGCAGCGAAATCAGGATAATTTGCGTCATCGAAGATCACCGGGCAGCGAGGAATCGCAACATAGCCCGATGCAGAAGACATCTCTCTCTTTCTCAATTTTTTTAGGAATAGATCAACCCGAGCCGCGGGCAGAGGTCGGCGAAATTCCGGCTAGGCGGGGCTAGTGGCGGCGCCTAGAGGCCTGGGGAGGTCAATTCGGGCCGCCAGGGAGCGATTCCCGGTGGTGGCAACGGCAGGCGGCGGTGGGGCACCGGCGAACTGAGAGCTCGAGGCGGTCCTCAGGCGAGCGGGGGCGGTCGGGTGCAGAGCGTCTGGCTGCAGGTCGGGTGTCAGGCGAAGCAAGGGACAGCTGAGCCAGAGGGCACTCTGAGGCGAGGTGCGCCGGGGACACGCGCCGAGGAGGCGCTCGGGGACCGCCAGGCCAGGCGGGCCAAGCGGTTGTCGGGGAGGGCGCTCGGTGCAGAGCGTCTGGCTGCAGGTCAGACGTCTGCCTGCAGGTCGACGAGAAGTCCAGCTCGTGGACAAGATCTGACGAGACGAGACCTGGACGAGACGAGATCTGGACAAGAAGACCCCAAATCGATCTGACTGGTGGAGATGGATACGAAAACCGAGATCTGAATCAGATCTGGATCACAAGACGGATGGCAGACGGCCAGAAGCTAAGCGGCGACAGGCGGCGACGACGGCAAGGCCGTCGGCGACAGGGATGGTGGCGGCTGCAGCGACGAAGTTGCAAGTAGGAGGAGGCTAACCTAGCTCTGATACCATGTCAGGAATATGCAACTTGTATTACTCTGGGGCCAAAGGTCACAATATATATTACAGATACATGTGTGAATATACAGAAAGCCCCTAACAAATGGGAAACTATAATACAAATATATACATCTAACACCACTAACCATGGTGATGTACCCACAGGGTTAAACACTCTATTACGCTCAAGCCAGATCAGACGCAGATTACAAATCACCACCGACTTGATTCCACTTCTCAGTTTCATTGGAATAAATTTTTGGCATCCTTCCCACCAAGAGCCAAGGGTGTGTATACACCTAATAGGTACAACGCCTCAAGTAGAGGTGACTATAGAAAATTTCTTTTGGACAATATCAGACGATACATCTCTCTCAAATTTAGATCATCTAACCATATGTACTCCCATAATACGAAGACTCATGGGTTCTCAACATTAAATGAGCTAAACTTGAGAAAACTATCCTTAACTCTCATGCTATGCTCCCTGGAGTAGTTACCTAGGGTCAAGCGTGTGAAGATGTCGAGCACCCATATTTAGGTGCATATTCCATGCCGTGGCAATTGGAGGCTGCATCACAGGCTATGCGACGATTTGGTGGTCCTGTTTGAGTAGCGGATCTTGAGATCGAGGGTGAAAACCTTAAGTTTAACCTACACTGGTTGTAACTAGCAATTGCGATGTTTACACTGTCAAGCTTTATGCACTAGCCAACACAACCAAAAGCCCGAACTAATAAAAAGGCTAGTGCAATCCACTTATACACTTTAATACCCCTTCTCAGGTGTGACGGGGAGAAGTCAACACGTGCAACCGGAAGAGAGCGACGGCGCGCGAAACTCACGTATGACTCGAGAGGCCTATATGTGGACATAGAGGGGTCAACAGCAATTTTAGCATAAATTGCGAAAGCCAGGACTTGAACTCGAGATCTTAGGCTCTGATACCATGTCAAGCTTTATGCACTAGCCAACGCAACCAAAAGTCCGAACTAATAGAAAGGACTAGTGCAATCCACTTATACACTTTAACATACACATCGTTTTCTTGTTGAAGGCATTCCTTACTCTAATTTGAAAACCATGATCCGAACTTTGTTAGATTCGGCAACAGCGACGGTTACACTCTGTTACCTTCTTGGGGCCGTCATTGTTGGAGAACTTTTTTCTCGGTATGCGTGCTATGAAGGCGGCGGTTGATGTTGATGCTTGTATTTGTACCACGGCTTCTCTTTTTTTCGTTTAAAAGATTTGGTGTGTGCTTCATCAGTATTTTGATTGTCTTTTGGCATTCTGTAGTCGCAGAGACCAAACGTAATTGATATTAGCTTGATACTAATATACCGCCTTTTATCAGAAAAAAACTAAGGTCTATTCTCGAGCTTATGGCAAAAAAAATTTAAATAATACACACTTTTTAATATTTTCCAAATTTATTATGCGTTTTTTAGATTTTACAAAAGTAGTACTTTGTCAGTCTGGAGGAAGCTGATTAGTGCAGTCGGCCTGAAGAAAGCCGATGGCGTCGGCGTAAGGTCACTGGGTCCACGTCGCCAATCGGCTGGACAGCCGACCGCCTAATCTACATAGGCCAAGCCGACTGGAATTGCTACAGGCCAATTTGAAAAACAAATGTTAATCGTTGATAGCGACCCATAGCACTCCAGTCGGCTTGGCCCAGGCTGATTGGGGCAATCGGTCTGCCCCAAGCCGATTAGGGCAATCGGCCTGCCCTAGGCCGATTGGGGCAACGCGGGCCCCAGCTGCCCCACGCCCAACGCTCAGTCGGCTACCTGTTGGACGAGTGCAAAGCTGTCGGCCAAGCCCTGGCCGATTGGCCCAGTCGGCTTGCCCCAGGCCGACAAAGTGCTAGATCTGTAATTTTCAAAAAACGTATAATAGAACTTAAATTAATTAAATAATGCGTATTATTTTAAAAAAATCGCCGAGCTTATGTGTGTGCAGATTTTTTTTCTTTTTTCTTTGAACAGGAAAGCGCCCCGAAGGGCGTAGATATGTGTGTGCAGGTTGAGAGACCATCTTGCAGCTAGCGGCACTTTCTTGTTGCGCAGCGTTGGAGCAATAAAATCCTTTCTCTATCTAAAATTTGTCTTTGTCTCTTGTGGGGATGTTGTTTTATTTATAAAGGGACAGAAGCCTGTTTTAACACTACAGAACGCGCGTGCTACGCCGAGGACAAAAAGCCGTCGGCGTAGGTTAAAATGCCCTCGGGTATGGTATACCGTCGGCTGTCCTTGACGTAGCCTCCTCGGCGGAGCACATAGAGGTCGTCAGCGTATCAAAATGCCGTCGGCGTATGCCATCGGCGTAGCGGCCGTCGGCATAGCTTGTCGACAGGTTGCAAAAACATTTTTTTATAAAAAAATAATTTTTTCTTTATTTTTTTTCTTAATTTTTGAATCTTTGAATTGTTTGACTCGTTAATCTCTCACTTTGAACATTTTTAATACTAATTACATTTAATATTTAATTAAATTGCAGTCTTGGTCGAACTTCCCAGCCGGTCGAACACTAATTAGAAAATTCCCTTTTTGCGTTTGGATAATAAAAATGGCTTTTTGGTACGATGAAAAGGAAAACTTGCATTGGATCTTTGATAAAATAGCATATTGTGAACCTAAAAATGATTTTTGTAAAAAAACATGAGCATCGGATCATGTACATGTAGTTCATATCTGACCCACTTCCTACCGATTCGGCAGGAATTTGTCTTTTTCACCAGAGGTGGACAAAAAGGTTTCGGATCCCCCTGTTGGGACATTGTCCATATAAGGTGGTATAGTATGTTTGTAAAATGTGGTGTTAGCATTTTGAATTAGCCATTTGTTGGTTACTTCACAAAATCGTCCGTTTTTTATGTTCGGAAAATAGAAAATGGCTTTTTGGTGCGACGAAAAGGAAAACTTCCTCCTGCAACATTGTTCGCCATCCCATGATGCATGTGTGTGCACAATATGGGCACATTATCACAAACTATGCCTTGATTCTAGCCATAACATTGGTCATTTGACCCGAAAGCCAAGAAACCTCGAATGAGATAGGTCATTTTGTGAAGGTTTTTTGAGACATAATCAATATATCAAGTTTAATATTTTTACTTATAACTATGTCAATATGACACCACGCGAAGGTTTCGCATTGTTTCGATCGTTTTTGAATTTTTTATGCCCGTTTTAAACTATCGTCAAACTTTGTCAAACGACGGGCATGGAGATTCTTAGCTTGGGGCTGAGCCTCGCTAAACTTGCATTGGATCTTTGATAAAATAGCATATTGTGAACCTAAAAATGATTTTTGTAAAAAAACATGAGCATCGGATCATGTACATGTAGTCCATATCTGACCCACTTCCTACCGATTCGGCAGGAATTTGTCTTTTTCACCAGAGGTGGATGGAAAGGTTTCGGATCCCCCTGTTGGGACATTGTCCATATAAGGTGGTATAATATTTTTATAAAATGTGGTGGTAGTATTTTGAATTAGCCATTTGGTGGTTGCTTCATAAAACCGTCCGTTTTTTATGCTCGAAAAATGGAAAATGCCTTTTTGGTGCGACAAAAAGGAAAGCTTCCTCCTGCAACATTGTTCGCCATCCTATGATGCACATGTATGCACAATATGGACACATTATCACAAACTATGTCTTGATTCTAGCCATAATATTGGTCATTTGACCCAAAAGCCAAGAAACCTCGAATGAGATAGGTCATTTTGTGAAGGTTTCTTTGAGACATAATCAATATACCAAGTTTTATATTTTTCCTTCTAACTATGTCACATAATATAACACCACGCGAAGGTTTCGCATTGTTTCGATCATTTTTGAATTTTTTATGCCCGTTTTAAACTATATATAATGTTTTATGTTTTACTTAATTTTTTTTACAAATGTGTAATATATTTGAGTGTAGATAGATAGGTCTTATTTTTCTGCAAATTTTGATATATTATTTGTATTTTTTCGAATTAGAATGATTTAGTTATGATTTTTCAAAGTTTAATGAGATAAAATAAAAAATAGCTAAGCCGAGGACAGCCGTCGGCGTATGCTACGCCGAGGGCAGCCGTCGGCGTAGCATAGGATATGCCGAGGGAAATTCTACGCCGACGGCTGCTTGGCGGAGCTGGCCTAGACCATGGCTACGCCGACGGTCCCGACATTTGGCCGTCGGCGTAGCTTTCCATTCCTGTAGTGTGAGAGGATAGTACGTTGTTTAATCCCAGCCAAAACAAGGTAAGCTTCTGTTTCACACAGCCTCATGTTTTTTTTACCGTGACAGTTCTATCCGTGGGCGCATAATTTTACACCAGATATACATGCTCTTGTCCATATCATTTCAAACTAGCTAAAAAAAATGTTCAAGTGGCCCTAGGCATCTTCTTTTAATTTGTCTACACCAAATATGTCAGAGAACGGCGCGTCCAAACCCAAGTTTTAATTAGCTGCAATCCAACAAGTGGCCTCCAATCCGTTTGAATATTTGTCCCTCCTCAAGGCAGGCACCCTCTCTAGTACGTAAATTCTTTCCTTTTGTCAACGGAACGCAAAGGACGAGCCGAATAAACTAGTTGCCTGACGATAGAATAAGTTAGCCCTTAGGCCAATCAGACGATTTTCCGATCAGACCGTATGAGTATTATTCTAGCTAATCTCCGCATCTTATTCTAACCCAGCCTCGGGATCGCTGCAGGAGTCACATGCTCCACTGCCGACTGTTTGTGGAGTAATAATCAATCGCGACGACAATTACGAATTTGGAGTGAGTTGCTTATACGTATATAGTACATGACTGTAAGTAACAACCGAGTTATGGTCCTCTGTCCTGTCCATATTAATTAGTAAAACTTTGTTTAGATATGAATGCATCGTATTTAAATTAATACATATGAATCTAGATAAAATTGAGATTATTAATATGGACTATTGTCCTTTACCGAGAATTCGTGATTTTAAGGCACAATTCGAGCTGAATTACCAACGCATGACCTACCATGATGCCCCCAGTATCTAGTCTAGAGAGAGAAAAAAAAACCCAGTGTTCCAAAGAGGGCATCGGAACCGCGTCTTCGCTGAGCCGCTGAGAGTCCATACAACCGATTCTGCCCGTGTTACAGTACCGCCGGTGCCCTAACATTCTAGTAGAATCTTAGCTTGCAGCCAGCTACCATCCACAGCCCACAGCAAAGACTCCTCCGTTTTCTGGTTGATCTTCTCGCGATCCCATTTCTTTCTTTGTGGGCAACTACCGTCGAAGAAAAACGGACAAGGCTGGTCAGTAGGTGAACCGAATCCACACACACGGTCCCCGATTATGAGTCGGCCAAGGGACTTGCCGGACTCCCATCTCCCTCCCTTAATCATTCACCGGCCGGAGCGCGGTACGAACCCAGCAGATCTCCCCGCCCGGCCGGGAAGCGAATAAATTAAACAGCGATAAATACAGCAGGAGATTAGATGGAGGAGCATCTTATATCTTAATTATTGGCACAGGACCGTGCCGCCTCCTCTGTACTGTACTTGTTTAATCAAGAACACCATGGAAAAAGTTGGCCTGCCTAAGACCATGTACTATGTGTGTCAAAAGCGATTCAAAGCTTCCTATGAGCCGGTTCTTCACATAGCAAAGCATCGGCTCATTGCTTCTGACAAGAAAAGCGAATCATCTTCTTGGTTCGCTTCTTTGCATGCATGTGTGGGCCCTTGTGCAGAGTTGTGAGAGAGAAAAGTTAGAAAGGGTAGAAAAGTAGCTAATTGTTTATTGGAGAGTGAGACTCACCCACGGTTCAGCACATAGCAGCAAAATTCTACCGACTCCTATTCTGACATAATTTTCCTTTGAACCGATGGCACATAGTACATGGTCTAATGATCTAGTAGTAAGTCTATTTATTACTCCCTCCTACAATTACTTGTCCTGCTCAACTCAATCATTTGGGGACAGAAGGGAAGCAGGGGAATCACGGATGCATAATCCATGGGCGTCCAAGAACCTGAACCTCTGCAGGTTTTGCTCAAAGAAATTGTGTTTGTAGACGAAAGGGCTGCGCCGAACTACTATTTACTGCACACAGATACATGGTCAGCAACAAGAAGCATAACAGAACAGACATTGGCATAACAACACGCAAGAGTTTGGAGGTAACCAAAGGCGTGCGCGCGTGAGTGTGAACGCCCCTGACATGTCAAAGAGGCCTTGTTCTCGCGGCTCTTTCTGTCAGTTCATGCACGCTAAGAGTCTTTATCGAAAGGGAAAAAAAACGCAAGCAAGAGTACGTCCCGCCACGCTGGCGCCTCGTAGTAGTAACAGTAATGTGGAAGGAAGCTGGTATCGGTCGAGCGACCTGTGAGCTTCGGCGGGTGTTTCCTCTTAACGTCTGGTGTTTGTTTGCTGGTTTGGATCGTAGTTGTTGGATCTCAACAGAGCATAAAGTTTGGTGGATCTGGAAGACATATAGAATTGGAAGCGAGGAAGGACTGGTTCTAGTTGCCTCATGGAGGATACTATTTCCCTTCATCGTCTCAACCATTGCTTGCTGCAATTTTTTTTACATAAACACCAAATGCTATAGCCCCTCTTAATTTTGCGAGTATTTTGCATAGAACCACCACATTCGAGGTAAAATTTCGAAAAACCACGAGTTTACGTTTCAATCACAAAAAAAACACCATTTTTCGGTAAGTTTTTTTCAATGTGCACTAATCCTCATTTGATGACGAATTGACCGGCAAACTGACGCGGGGGGGGGGGGGGGCACCTAGGGTGCTGATGTGGTACCGTAAGACGACGATACAACACGTCCGTCACAAGCCGTTGACTGTCACTCTTGACGATTGCCTCAATCTCGTCCCCGCTGCTCTGCATCACTGTTGAGCACACCCTTCGCCTTCGTCGCCACAAAGCATTGCCACGAGCATTCCGTGCGGGCACTCCGTCGTCCGTCGTCGCCATGCCTTCATGGAACGACGAGGAATCATCAAGCTCGTCTCTGCAAGGGTAAGTTCCTCAATTTCTACCCTTAGGGTTTCTGATCCTGATTTGGGATTTTTTGATTTCGCTTTGATTTAGCTCTATTAAACCTGATTTCTGTGCAATTTCTTTATGAAAAGGACATAGTCGACATGAACTATGCTCCAGATACCTACGATGAACCCACATTTCAGTGCAGTACACTTGTTTGTGTTCTTATAATTGCATGCAATACCTAGTTGTGTTAAATGCGGTACAAACACTTGCTTGTGTTCTTATAGTTGCAAATATATTTTCTTGTGTTTCTTGTAGTTACTAATAGACAGTTAACTTAAACTTAGACTTGGTAGTCTTTTAAAATAGTAGACTGTGCAATGCAATAGTTACTTGTATGGACTAAATAGTTCCAGGTATATATTGCATTATCTTATTGTTTAATATTGGAGACAAAATTATTTGCTGGTTCCTTTCATATATTTTTGGAAGTCATGAATTGTTGCTTTATGTCATGGTTAGATGTTGAAAAGTGGCTAGATACACCGAAGCGTGCTTTAAGTAGGCTATGATAAATGTATTATTATGCCAAGAGTGCTAGGATTGATGATAAGGTTCAGAATGCCATCTGGTAAAGCAGTGTCTGATGAGAAGAACTAAATTAAAAAGAAACATAATACTCTCTTAGATGATATGAGGAAATTCGTGGATGACAATGAGAAAAATATCACTGAGGATAACTTTAGGAAGGTTAAGCAAGATAGGGAGTAGGATTAGAAAAATATAGAGAAGAAGACAGATAAGTTGAAGACTTAAGTGAAAATGTTGAGGAATGAAGTGAGTGAGTTGAAGCAGGTGCAGAAGTCTCAGGCTGAGATCATGAAGGTGCAACACAAATGGGATGGTGAAAGGGACGCCCTAAAGGAGGAGAATAGAAAGGCTGGTTATATGATGTATGATATGTTGGGCAAGTGATAGAAAAAAGAGAATGTGAAGAAGATAAAGACACTCTGTGATAAGTGATATGTAATGTAGGCATATAGTATGTTGAAGCAAACTCTATCTACTTATCTTGCTAGTGTGTATTTGCGAGTTGAAGAATTTGTGATGTGGTGTGTGTAGTACTACTACATTTGTTCAGTTGAACCCTCTGTGTTGTTGTAATGATGAATTTATCCTCCTTGTGTTATGTTAATTGTCTTTATTGAATTTACATTTTTAGTACAGTTTAAATGATTTTTCCATGTATTTATAAGGCATCCAATATTGTTCCCAAATGATATGATTTTTCTATGATTTCTGTAGACATTAAGAATTTTTTATGTAATACATCTTTTTCTATAAAACTTTGTAGGCATTCAAACAATGTTTCTTTAATCTAAATGATTTTTCCATATATTTATAAGGCATCCAAGATTGTTCCTATATTTTATATGATTTTTCTATTAATTTTGTAGGCATTAAAAAATGTTTATATAATTTATATCATGTTTCCATGAATTTTCTAGGAATTCGAAAATATTTATTTAATTTAAATGATTTTCCATGTACTTATAAGGCATCCAAAATTGTTCCTATATTTTATGTGATTTTTCTATAAATTTTGTATGCATTAAAAAAATCTTTATAAAATTTATATAATTTTCTATGAATTTTGTAGGCATACAAAAAATGTCTACAAAATTAAATACTTTGAATCCTCTACATTGTAATGGGATTTGCTAGTTGGCCACTACCTTCTTTCTTGCAAAAATCCTCTTTTGCCCTCCTCTCTCTCCATAAAATTCTTCCACATAATGTATCCCCTTCAAAATGTAGGTCAGGATTGCCTCGTTGCCTCTTTTTGTTGCCTAGTTGTGTATTGTACAAAGATTTTTCCCTCCAAAGATCGAATCATAATCTTCTAAATCAACAATCTCAATTGGCAAAGCATCAAAAGGCACAATTTTCTTGCCCTTCTCCATGTTGCAGCTTTGTTGTGTTTCAATATATAAAACATCTGAAAAGTCAACTGCAACTGGATAAATGGCTTCAACTTCATCCTCCTTAACGTGAGTCACTCCATCTTTGTCAATAGAATAGAGCACATGCTCATTGATTTGCACCTCAGCTTCCAGTTCATCCTGGTTTAATCTAGCTAGTACTAGAGAATTCTACTTAATTATAGTCAAGTTCAACACCTTCTCATGGTCAAATAATTATATCATCTTCTTCACCTTTGTCATGTTGTTAACTGCCTCCATTCCTTCATATCTATTTCTTTTTTTTCTTAACATAGTATATGGTATCTCTATAACCATATCCATATCCTTCAATAAGTGCCATCAAGTTAAGCACAATAATACGAGATGTGCACAAAGTTCTCTTTAAATTGTCCTCACTGGGAAAATTAAACCTAATATCTTATATTTCATCATCTAAACTGCACAGACAAAATGAATGCATATAAATGTTCAGTTAAGATCAATCTTTACATAAATGTGTGAAATTCAATAAAATGTTTCCATAACAGTCCATGCAATTCAGTTAAATGTTTAGTTAACACTACCTACCTAAATACAAAACTAAAATCCATGAGAAATTCAGATAACTAGCTTAAATGTTCAGTTAACATTCCAAGTCTAAATCCTACACTATATTCATCGGATAATCCTAGCCTGAATTCAGTTAAAAATCTAAAAGATGATCCTAGCCTGAATTCAGTTGGGAGTCAAAATTCAGTAACACGCCTAAATCCAAGTCTAACACTCCTAGCCTAAGTCTTAGACTAAATCCTAACTTCTGATAAATATCCTTGCCTACATCTAACATATAGTCCTAGCCTAAACTTACCCTTAATTTGACAGTAAACTAGTCTAAATCTAGCATATACAAGGAGAACATACTTGATGCCGCCCAAGGAGGCCAAGAAAGAGAAATAAAGGAATACAATCTTCATTGCCTCTAGTTGCGAAACCATCGGTGTTTGGTCTTCGCCTGTGAGGCTAGGACTGCCCTCGCAACAGCCGTGGCTGCATAATGTGTCGGCGACCGTGCACCGTCTCAAGGCGTCTGCTGGCAGCAAGAGCTACTACCACATGGGTTGCCGACGCCACGGTCGCCGTCATCGAGTGGCTCGTGAGAGAGCGCGCGGGGGAGGGCTATAACCTACCATATGTTCCCCCCCTTGCAGAAAGGGCGTTAACTATGGTTAACAACGTGTCCGTGCAGCGTCTGGCCAGTGGATCCCGGAGCCACATCAGCACCCTGGTGGGCCCCCCCTTGTCGGTTACACTATCAATTCGTTGTAAGCTCGGAATTAGCACACATTGCAAAAAAGCTTACCGGAGAAGGGTTATTTTTTGCATTGAAACTTAAACTGGTGGTTTTTCGAAATTTCACCATCAAAAGTGGTGGCGACTCTAATTTTGCGCCAGATCGACGGTGCCTTGGCCAAACGGCTCAGGCATCGGCCAAGAATGAAGATGGCATGTTGCCGTGGCGTACGGTCAAGTCCGTGGCAACCCACATGAATGCCCATAAAACGGTGGAGCACAATTAGGGCGGACGCGACGGACATGGCTGTGCTACGTAGCCCCGTGATAGATGATCTTTTGACTTTCGTTTTCACCGTCCTTTCCTGCGCGCTGCTCATCACGGCGCCCTATCTAAAGCTAGCCACCAGCGGCAAGGAAGGAAAGGCGATGGTGAATTGCCAAGGCCTCACAGGTCAACCTCCTACCCTAGCAAAAGCTCCCGGAGGAGGGACGATCGATATACAGGGGGAGAAAGTCATCGGTAGCACTAAAGCAGTAAGTAAAGCCCAGCCTACGTGACGTGATACAACAAGGAAGTTACTGCTGCGATGCTGTGCTCTGTTAGGTAGGTAAAGTCTGTGATTGTCCTCCTAAAGCAATGCTGCCGGTTGCAGAGCTTACAACAGCGTGCGTCTCCCCTCGATATCCTTGTGCGTTATTGGTTACGATCTGATGTTGCTCCATATATGTTCAGTATTTTCAGAAACAGCCATTCGGTTATTACAATCTACTAGTGAAAACTTGAGATACAAAACCAAATCTAGGTTTGCTTAGACAGACAAACGCCCGTGCTCCGAAGCTATTTTCTGAAAATGGACCAGATCATCTGTCATGATGAAAAATTGTTTCCATATTGCAATGTTTTGAACCAGAATTAAGTGGCGTTCTCAGAGTCGCAGACTTGGACATCGTTTTCGTATCTATCTAACGCGCCGTCTGTTCCTGCAAAAAGATCTTACCGGGACACGATGAACTGAAAAGTGCTGAATGGTTCCATGACACGTTGAAAACCGCACTGAGCGAGCAAGTGAGTGGCGATGTCCGCGACGGTGCCGAGCAAATGCTGCCGAAAACAGCTTGTGTGCTATCTATCACCACTGAAGCCGAGAGGGATGCTTCAGTACTAGCTCAATGCACTCTGAACTCTGAAATGTAACATCTTCCTTTTTCCAAAGAAGAATAAGAAAAGGCGACCTACTACTCTCTACCAAAAACCCTCTCGGTGGTGCGTTTTGCCGTTGTTCGTTTGTGGTAGTCGTTGAGGTGTTCTAACCTTTTTTTATTTTTAGATTAGATAGATGGACGAGTCTGCATGCATGGACGTTGATGTGAAGTTGGGAGCAGAAACGGCACCGGCCAGTTCGGGGGCCGTACGTTGAGGTGGAAAAGCCAGAAACGCACGCATACAGGAACTTCCTGTGAGGAAGGGGGAAAAGGAGCATCGTGGACGATCGCTTTGTACGGGCGATACTGTAGCCCTACAGGTGTACGCTGTGGCAGCCGTGGAATGGAGGGTCGCGTGGCGGCCCCCCCCCCATAAAAAGCTTCTTCTACTGTACCTAACATGAAGATCCACGGAGGACGATTTTATCTTCACTTTTGTCTTTGGATTTGGAGGGGACAAATGCTTCGGTCGGTTGTGCAAAAAGGTCTTTTATTCGGTTCACCGGCGTGGAGAATGCGCGAGACCAAGGCACCAAAATTATGTGAAATCATCCTTACGTACAGCCTTTTACAGGTACCAAACATGTGGACAGTGTGGTAATGCTGAAGAAACGTTGTGCGTTCATACATTTCAAAAAAAAAAAAGACGTTGTGCGTTTAAGAAAGAAGAAGGAGCAACGGTGTGCGTGTGTTGGAAGTACTATGGTGTGCATATATGTCCGTCTATGTTTCTGCACATTATCCTTGATTCAGCAACTGCAAACTTGGCAAATTCCACCAATGATCGTCAGTGTAACTAACTAATGACACCACGGTTTCAGACTCACAAAAGTAATAATTACAGACTCCTCGTTATAATCTTGTGCTGTTTGCTGAGTTCCAAGGAAGAAACGATTCTAAAGGTCGCACTATGGCATCCTGTCGTCTGAAGGATAGAAACACTGAGATCAAAATCTGGAAAGAATAAGGCAGCCTATAAATCTGAACTTGATGTAAGTAATCCTAAAATTTGTATTCCTGAATATCCAAAAATCAGGAAAGGGTTTAGGGAACAAGGCAGCCTGAAACTACATCACAGTTTAGGATGTCGATTGTTGACAGTTCAAAGAATTGAGATGAATTATGCAGGATGTTTGGAATGCATGAACTTTACAAAAGAACATATTAGTTTACACAGGCAGAAACCATATTTCCCAAAAGTACAGTGTCAGGTAATAGCATTCAGAAGATTTAAAACAGATCTTTCAAACTTGGTTGCCAGCATAAAAAAAAAACTAAAACCAAAACACAACCCTTTTCAGCAATTGGCAACGAGAAATTAGATTCTCAAGGCAAACAGTACATCTTTCGCACATTAGAGTCACCGCTGATAACAAAGATGGGCTAAACAGGTATCCATGACAATAGCACGATGGAGATAAGCGGAACAGTTTCCTACATACGAACCATACCAAAAACATAGTAACTCAAGAACACTCTACTCATCCTCCTGGCTGCGGAGCCTGGCAAGCTTGTTGGTGACCACGATGTCAAGCTGCGCAGCACGCTCAACGATGTCCTTGCGCTTCTTCGTGGAGACGTTGTGGGCAATCTCCGCACAGTAGGTCCTGATTGAACAAAATGAGGTATGCAACATTAGAACAACTCCCTAGAGTGAACAGAGTAATATGTAGGATGGTCATTTAACTTTGAGAGTATTGAGTTCTCTGAACTATTCTGCATGATAGACTGATCAGACATTACCTGTTGTGCATCATGAGCAGCTCCAGCTCAGAGATGTTGTGGACAACAAACTTCTTGAACTTGTTAGGAAGGTAATGCCTGGTCTTCTTGTCTGACCCGTAGCCAATGTTGGGCATCAATGTGACTCCCTTGAACTTTCGCCTGACACGGGAATCAATACCCTTTGGCCTGCGCCAGCTAGTCTACAACAAAGAATTAAAATGGTTCAGATTAAGAACAAGATAACACACAATGTACAAGAGGACAAACAAAGAACATAAATATTCAAGATATCTATAATAACAAATAAAATAGCATAACCTGCTTCATATGGATTGTATAATAAAATTAATTTAATGCCATTCAGAAACAAGGATACAAACTACAAGCACAATCACTTTCCACAGGTGTCACAGTTATAGCAAAGTAACACAAAGGGGGCAGAGTACAACAATGGTACGCTAAAATATACTGAGCATACTCCACATACAAACAAAAACTCACTTCACGCCTATTAGGGAAAAAAGTGTTGAAGAAAAGCAAACTAAGAAAATGCCTCCTCAGTTCCCTGAAAGGATCAGACAGAGGGTCTTAATCATGCAGAAAACTTGATTTTCTTAAGCACACATTGGGAAACAAGTGTTGGAAGAAGACTAAGCAAGCATTCACACTCGGAATGACGCCCACGCCTTTTTTTTTATTCATTCCATTTCATGAAGACATGAATTAATTGCTGTAGAAGAGGCTGCGACAGCCACAGTACTATACTAATGCAAGGGCTAGGGCCCTCTTCCTTTAACCCAATGTTTACTCAAGAAAATGTTTTCTTACTCAGACCTTTTACTAAGCCATCACTTCCTTTCTTTCAGAAAGCCAAACAGAAAGGTAAACCAACACACTCCAAACAAACAATGTTATAATTTTTCAACCAGTGGTCACTTATGTACAAGTGCAACAAACAAGTTCAATTCAAACTTCGCGTCATTCCCTTATCTACAAGAGTTCACTACTTATATTAATTGATACCATAAATGGTTTCCACCTAAAGCAACACAATACATTTCTATAGCAACATGCACTAAAACCCAGTGATACACTTGTGCTAAATCATTGAATCCAAAACTCCATTTCGCAGTAAAATTGACTAAGCGAGATAGATAAATTTGGCAAATATCAGTGCATCGGGGTTCATAATACTAGTAATCGATGCAGAACTCCAGATGACATCGTAAGAAGTATTGAAACAGGCCATGAACCACGGCAGACTTTTTAGACTATATTCATGCGTAACAATCGCGATCTAAAAGCAGGGCAAACCAATACATGAAGTGCCTGCAGTTTCCACTACATCGAAGGTTTGTAGACGAGGTTTTTTACCTTGAGGCCAATGTAGCGGTCGCTATGGGCCCTCTTGAACTGCTTGACCCTCTTCTTCACGATCTTGGTCGTCAGCAGAGGGACCGCCATCTCTGATCTGTCGCCAAAAACAAATACAGAGTTCGAATTAGATGAAGAAGACGAATCCTCACGGGAACATGAGGTTGAAGTTCTGGTGCGAGCTGCTTGCTACCTTCTGGAGCGAACGACCCTAACCCTAACGCGAAGAGAGGAGGACGAAGAGCGGCGGCGGGGTTGGGATCGCAAGTCGACGTGGCCTTTATACCCTCCACAAACCCTAGTTATCTGGGCTCGAATGGGCCTGTGCTGTCAAGCCCAAACTAATATAAACTAAAGCCCGTTATATAGCAACTACTGGCCCATGTGATGGAACGGGTCATGGGCTCCACCATCGATAGGCCCATCTCTAGCTTTAGCTCCCGGATCGCGTCGTGGCCACATCTGAGACGAATGATGTCGGCCGCCGTTCTCCGCCGCCTCGGCGACCGGCTCGGCCTCCGCCGTCTGGCGACGCTCCCCGACTACGCCGCCGGCGAAGCGGAGGCACCGCAGCACCCGACCTCCAAGGACGCCTACTTCGCGTTGGTCCACCATCTCTCCACCATCGTGCGGCGCGACTTCTACCTGGAGCGCACCCTGAACCGTCTCCGCCTCCCGTCCCCCTTCCCCTCCGACCTCGCTCTGCGCGTCATCCGCGCGGCCGCCCCCGCCGAGCCCCTTCACACCGCCCGCTTCCTCGCGTGGCTTAGGGGGAAGCCCAACTTCTCCCCGTCCGCCGAGCACTTCGACGCGCTGCTCCTCCCGCTCGCCCGCGCGCGCCTCTTCACCCACCTCTGGACTCTGACCTCCGACATGCGTGCGCTCGGCCTTCCCCTCTCACCGTCCACCTTCTCCGCCGTCATCTCGTCGTACGGCCACTCCCGCCTCGCCGAGCAAGCCGTCGAGGTGTTCAACCGCCTCCCCCATTTCGGCTGCTTGCAGACCACCGAGGTGTACAACGCCCTCCTCGACGCGCTCTGCGCCAATGGCAACTTCGTCGGCGCCTACAAGCTGATCCGCCGCATGGCACGCAAGGGCGTGGCCCCGGACCGCGTCACGTTCAGCACCCTCGTCGACGCCTGGTGCGCGTCGGGGAAGCTCCGGGAGGCTCAGGCGTTCCTTGATGACATGGCGAGCCGCGGGTTTAGTCCGCCGGTGCGTGGCCGGGACCTCCTCGTCGATGGGCTCGTCAGAGCTGGGCAGCTGGAGGAGGCCAAGGCATTCGCTCTCCGGATCACCAAGGAGGGCGTCCTCCCTGACGTGGCCACATTCAACTCACTCGCCCAGGCGCTTTGTGATTCTGGTGATGTGGAATTTGCCGTTAATCTTCTTGCTGATGCTTCGAGTCGTGGCTTGTGCCCAGACATCTCAACATACAAGGTGATGCTACCAGCTGTGGCCAAGGCTGGCCGAATCGAGGAGGCATTCCGTTTGTTCTATGCGGCTGTTGAAGATGGCCACCGGCCATTCCCAAGTCTCTATGCAGCGATTGTCAAGGCGCTCTGCAAGGCGGGTCGCTTCGCTGATGCCTTCGCCTTTTTTGGTGATATGAAATCGAAGGGGCACCCACCTAATCGGCCTGTCTATGTCATGCTTGTCAAAATGTGTGTGAGGGGTGGCAGGTTCTTGGATGCTGCAAACTACCTTCTTGAGATGAGTGAGGCTGGGTTCGCGCCACGGGCGCCGACCTTTAACGTTGTAGTTGACGGGCTGCGGCATCTTGGGAAGCACGACATAGCACGGAGAATGGAGCAGCTTGAGATGTCACTAAAAGGAACTGAACAAATCAGGAAGTAGATGGGGCGTTGAGAATTGCATGGCTCTGGATTTTCAGGTAGGACTGATGTCTTTTCTACTTCTTGACATAAGCAATTTTTTAGCACATTAGTTGAAGCAATTTTTAGCACATTAGGTGAAGCAATTTTGAGCACATTAGCTGAAGCTATTTGATAAATAACTGTGACCATGTGCTCAAAATTGTGCTGTGAAGGTTAAAAAGAAGACTAGTGATGGAGTATGCAGTGAGGGGAGGAATATAATTTTGTGGTTGTGTAGATTAGATTATTGAAATATCTATGGTCCGATTGGTGTTCGACCATGTGGCCCAGCTGCATTCTTTGTTCGATTAGAGTGCCAACTCTGTGCTGCATGAAAGTACATGTAGGACTTGGAGCCATGTTTACCTTGTATGATTTGAAAGCTCATTCTAGAAATAGTGCTGACTTGTTTGCTGAAATTTCAAGATAGATCATTTATCATTGTATGATTTGAAAGCTCATTCTAGAAATAGTGCTGACTTGTTTGCTGAAACTTCAAGACAGATCATTTATCATTGCTGAAACTTCTGTATGGGAAAACTGAAGAATTGTGAAGCTTAATGAGGGCAGATTTCAAAATTTTGAGATTGATAGTGCTTGCCATTTTTCTATAGGAAAAGGTTCATAGTTTAGGTATTCACATCAATTTAGTAGTTTAAGAATAGGAAAAGGAACATTCACAAAGTGGCACTGTAAAAGGTTAGTAGTTTAAGTATTCATATCACATTTACGGTGGAAGTGATTCGGTGTTCATGCAGAACCAACCAACCATGCATCAGTTTTAAGATACTCCCTCCGCTCCATATTAATGGCCTAGATGCATTCGTATCTAGACAAAGTTGAGGCCGTTAATATGGACCGGCGGGAGTAGTTTGGTTGTCACAATTGCTTCACGTATGTTCTGCACCACCGCACAAGCTCTCTTCTTATGAACATGTGAGAGTGACCCCGGTGACTCAGCATACTGCATGAATGATGGTTTCTTGTCCTTTAAAAAGAACTATGAAGGTTGTACACTTGTACTGCTTCTGCATAACTCCCAGTTGCTGCTTTATGGTTTTTCTTTCTTTCTTTGTGCAGTGTTCCAGCTTCGCTTTGCCCTTCACGAGCATCAAATACTCAACTTTCATGCAGTTGGTGCCTTTGTAGGCTGTCCAGATACCACAGCTTCGCTTCAACAAGGCAGAATTGGACTTACCTTACAGTCTTGTAAGCTAATCTGCAGCACGATAACGAGAACAGTGATTTCTTCAAAGATGAAATTTTCTGACAGGGAACCATCGCGGTGCACCCAGCCAGGATCAAAGCTGAATGAAAGTATGTTAGTTGCATAATGTGGCCACTGCGGCCAGTCATGTGGTGGCTCGACAGTTACAAGCTGAATACAGGCCACTGTGTATCCTGAACATGTTAAGCCAGGAATTTGGCATGCCCTGCTCAGGTTTGCCTGCCTTCTGTTTGGTGACGAACTACTAAGTAACCATTATGATATCATGACTTTGCTAGTAACACATCGGGGGATGGACTGCAGAAAGGAGAAATGCAGAAGTACTTTGAACACAGAAGCTCGGCTACGGCTGAAGGCAATGCTGGGGAATGCTAATTGGAGAAGCGGGAGGATGCTGAAGACTGGCAACATTGTATTTGCACTTCATGAATGGGAAACTAACTATGCTTTTTCTTGTAAAATCCATTGCTTTGAAGATCTTTTCAAGATGTATATTGTTCAAACTCCTCTTTTTTACATCCATGTTCAACTTCTAGTAATGGAAATATTGGAGAAAACTGGCTCGTTCTGAAAAGTGCATGGCAAAACCTCAATATGTAGGCATGATCACGTTGATTACTTGCTTGGTACAATAACTTACTTCCGTTACGCCTGAATATTAATCTGTCATTGAGAATTATCCATACAGATGTTTGCATTTTACATATGCCAAACACATATGGGTTCAGACTTAAGTGTTGTAATATCAATTTTTGCATGTGGTTTTCTGCTTATCATTGTGGCAGTGTTGGAGCTTGAACGATTTGCTTATCATTGTGATGATCATTTTATGTAAATTTTGATAACACTTATGTTCATCATGTCCAGACCACGGAGTCTGATCATTGTGCTATCCTGATTAAAATTCACCATTCGGATTGGCTTCGAGATGAAGGTGGACTGAGGCCTTTTAGATATGAGAATATTTGGACAAAACATTTACATTATACCCACGTGGTGGTGACGGGATGGCAGACCATCTCGTGGAGTCTTGCAGAAGTTCATGAATAGCTGGGGCGAATGCAGCATAGCCTGCAAGGGAAGAATTTGGCTCAGTAAAACGGCAACTTGAGGCAATGAGGGATAAGCTGGAAGTTATCAGATTCAGAGCTAATTCCTTACAGTTTGGCCCAACCAAGGAAGAGTGTGATCTAATAAAGAAAATATCTGATCTGCTTGCCAGGGAAGAAGTGATGATGAAGCAACGTTTACGAGTAAAATGGCTTGCCGGGGGTGATTGAAACACGTCATTTTTTCATGCTAAAGCTAGGGAGAGAGCGAGGACGAACTTTGTCTCTCTGAAAAACGAGGCAGGTGCTTATGTCTCGTCCCAAGCTGAGCTAGAACTGTTGTATTAATTTTTACACCGGATTGTTCACGGCTCAAGATCAGACTTGATCGCTCGTTTTATTCAGCCGAGAGTTACACCGGTTATGAATGAAAAGTTGTGCTCTCCGGTGACAGATTTAGAGACAGGGAATGCTCTTTTTATGATGCATCCCAACAACTCTGGGTCTGGATGGCTTTACCGCGGAGTTTTATATTCGACATTGGGACATTCTCAAAGTTGATGTATGTTTAGCTATTCGGCAGTTCTAGATGGCGGTGAGATGTCGGATATTGTCAATAGCACTATTTTAGTGCTCATACCCAAGGTCAAAGCAACCACAAGACTTGATACACAATATAGACCAATCTGCAATGTTCTATACAAGATAGCATCCAAAGTTCTTGCTATTAGACTCCGACCAGTATTGGATGATATAATATTTGAAGAGCAGATTGCCTTTGTCCCAGGGAAACTGATCATAGACAAAGTGATTACGGCATATGAGTCCATCCATTATTTGAAGAGGAAAAGGGGGGAAAGTGGGGCATGTGCGATCAAATTAGATATTGCTAAGGCTTATGACAGGGTAGAGTGGATTTATCTACGGGCTGTCATGGTAAAGTTGGTTTTTTCGGAACAATGGTTCAATGTCATAATGAAGTGTGTGGAGACAGCGTTCTTCTCGGTCAGGGTAAATGCGAAGTTCTCGGAATTTTTCAAACCATCCAGAGGGATAAGACAAGGACATCCCATCTCTCCTTATCATTTTCCTATGTGTGCTGAAGGATTGAGCGGCTTCTTAAAATCCAGTGGGCGGGCTCATCTATCTAAAGGAATTTGTGTTCGCATCCATGCGCCCCTGGGTGTCACATCTTTTGTTCGCCAATGACCGTCTTATCTTTACTCAAGCTTCAACGGCAGGAGCTGATAGGTTGCATGATATTTTGAAGACTTATCGTGAAGGGTCCAACAGCTAATAAATAGAGCAAAGTCAGCCATCTTTTTTTATGGAAACTGTACCAATGAGATGAAAAAGTTGGTGGTACATGATGGCTCTGGAATTTCAACCAAAGCGACTGGTTGAGAAATATTTAGGCCTACCGACAGCCCTAGGTCGGTCTACTGAAGAGGACTTCGAAGTTCGAACACATTGTTAAAAAATTGATCAATGGTTGGGTTCCAAAAACATTAAGCAGCACAGCAAGGGAGACACTCATTAAGGTAGTCTGCTAGGCTATACCCACATATTCAAATGTTCTGGTGGCAAGTGATTACTGAGTTTGTTCCTGTTGACAGATTATTAAAAGAAGCCATGTGGAAGAAATTGCACACTGCAAAACCGGCGGCGCGGAGGAGAAATAAATCCTCCATGCCTTCTTTCAGGGTAGATGTGCACGCATGTCCAGGTAAGAACTAAAAAAACCACATCAGTCAAGGTGCCTATTTTACATCCACACTCGTGGGCTACTGATTTGGTAATGAAAAACAATTTACAATGGCTGAAACTGGTACCATCTTTATGTGCAAGCTGGTCCATCTGGCTGAGCGAGAGTGGTATGGAAATGGATGACGCTCAGTTACTACATCTGTTTGATGTGTCTTCGAGACCACGTACGACCGCCCATCTAGGAAAGAAGAAAACACAGAAAGTAGCCACACGGAAGCCATGTTGGAGATAATCTTATCAAGGAATGTAATGATCAATGTGCATGCACGTTTCAGTCCCGAGACACTTCACGAGGCCAAGCTTTATGGGATGAGCATGCAACTATTGCGTTAATCATAGAAGCACAAAGCAATAGGGAAAACGATACTAGTTCCCAGGGGATCAAACTAATCAATCCCCGGATCGCTAGCAACGCCCGGCCGCAAGTGGCGTGGACCCACACGGACGCATCTCCTTCCAATTCCTTATCTCTTCTTCCGGACTCAGACTCTCGACGCCGCTGTCATCTCGCAGCCTCGCAGCGGCCGGAGTGCCTCCTTCCCCGCTCCTTGCTGCCCACCGCCGGCCGGAGCGCCTCCTCCCCCGCCTCCCTGTTGTGCGCCGCCACCTCCCTGTTGTGCGTCGCTGGCCGGAGCAGTGATGACCCACAAGTATAGGGGGTGTATCGTAGTATTTTCGATAAATAGGAGTGTCGATCCCAACGAGGAGCAGAAGATGTTGACTAGTGGTATGGAGCAGGAAATCTTTGTAAATACTTAGCAAACGGATTTTTACGAGTTTTCTGATAAAGCAAAGAAACAAAGTGCAAGTAATAAAGACAACGAACAACTGCAGCAAGTGGCCCAATCCTTTCTTAGCAAAGGACAAGCCGGTGAAAATACTTATAAGGACCAAACGTTCTCGAGGACATATGGGAATTCTGTCAAGTGCTTTCGCTTCAAATAGCCGAGTACCTTTCTTTGGTGTTGTAAGTGTTGTGTGGGTGAACCTGTGCTAATGTACCGACCTTACTTGGACTAATACATACTTGTGATTAAACCCCCTGCAAGCATCCGCAACTATATGAAAGCAATTAAGATATAAACCTAACCACAGCCTTAAACTCTGAGATCCTACACTTCCTTGTGCAAATGTGTCTTAATGGGAATTCAGGTTTCTATCACTCCGGCAACCCCACAATTAGTAGCCAAATACACAATGCATTCCCTTAGGCTCATAAATGGTGAAGTATCATGTAGTTGACGTTCACATGACATCACTAGAAGAATAGCACCACAACTTAAATACCTAAATCATTGAATAATATCTCAACACAAATCCACTACTAACAACATGACTTCTCACATGTCCTTAAGAACTAAACGAACTACTCACGAGACATCATATATATCAAGATCAAAGATGATATGGTGATGAATTACAATCTGAACATAAACAATAATCCAATGCTTCCACTCACAAGCCGTTTTATTATCAAATAAAGGATGGGCCAGCTCAATGTAGACTGGGCCAATTGATATTAGTGGGCCGTTTTATTATCAAATCCTAAAGGAAATTGAAATATAAGGGTGGGCCATGGCCAAGTATGGTCTCCACTACGCGTTGTCCCTGCATGTTAGGGTATCTACAAGGCACAACATCACATGAATCTTTACGTTTCCATGTAGAATAACCAGAGGAGGGTGCGTTGAATTTACTATGAGGAAAACATGATGTTAAGAGTTGTTTTATTAGCTTTATGAGTTATTCTATTTTATGATAAGTTCCTGTGCTGAATCGATCTAAGGCACTCTCAAGATGTGAGTTATTTTGTGTCAACTATAAAAAGTACGTGACCGACGACTAATTATATCCATGTGGATGATATGTTTGACAATGTACAGAACACAATAATGGTGCTACATATTGGTAGGTTCAGAGAGAGGGGTGGGAGGAGTGGTGTGCAATAAGGTGGGAGGACTTGCCCTGAGTTGCTTCCCTTCATTGATGTATATATTGCTGATTCGGTGATACGACTTAAGCATGGAGTATTGTCAGGCAAAATTAATGTGTTCAAACATTATGATTGGTAAACAGTACAAGTTTGTGTTCTTATGGATTATTTTAGGACAACTATTTTCTTCTAAAGATGCTTGCTAAGTAAAATGGTGAGGGACATTAATAATATTGTATTATGGAAAACGAGGACTGCAATTTGGTTGAGAGGTGAAAATATGAACACACCACTTTGTATGCAATGATTACTTAAATCAGTGATGAGTGCGTAGAGCCATGTGACAATTTGAGAACTCTCAAAACTACGACCACCACTTATTGTATTCATTAAGTATCAATTCTCACCATTTGCAGCTCTCCTCTTCCACTGGCCCCTTGAGAATCAATGTATCTCTCCTTCTTAGGGTTTTCACTAGGTTCTTTAAGGACTTGATGCACGTTGTTTAAGGTTCACTAATGCGCGATGCTTAAGTCTTGTAAGTATAAGAATAAAAATGTTTTTGACCCTGATGCATGTGTATCAAGGTGAGCCCAAGTAGCTTTGTCTTGACGTTCTCTCTCTATTTGACTAAGATGTTGGGCACCACGACACAAGAAGGCGACCATTTTAGGGTGTGGTCGAGTTGACTATGGGAAGATGTGATGTTAACGGTCGACTTATTCAAATAGTACTCAATTGTATTTAATGTTAAGTTTTTGTGTCTAATAAATCCTTCTAATACGATTTATTTGTTGTAAACTATACTAAAGTTAGTTATTTTTGTAATTATGCTTAACTTAAAGACAAATTCTCTAGATATACAACTAAGTGAATTTCTCTATATGACAAGCATGCGAGTAAACAAGGTAAACAATGATACAAGTGTAAAGGGTGGAAAAAACCGCAAAGGGGACACAAAGATCTATTCCCGAAGTTCCTTCCTTAATAGGGGAAGTACGTCTTCGTTGGAGAGGTGTGACGCCACACAAGGCCACCAACACCACCAAGGCTCACCTTATTCTTCCGTGTACGCACCACCGAGGTGGGCACACCGTCTGCTAGGCGATGTCCTTTAAAATGGCGACCAAAACTTTTACAAACTTGTTGGGGGCACTCTCCACAATTTTATCGGAGTCTCCTAACATGACCCAAAAGCTTCACAACAACATGAGCGAGCTTCAGGGGCGACCTCTTCTGTCTAGGGTTCCAAGAACCCAAGAGTAACAAGTTCCTCAAAGGACAGTGGAGGAAATCAAATATCCTCTATGGGGGTGTAGATATAGGTCTTCTCTCTTGATTTCCAAAGGGGCATCAAGTTCTAATGGCGAGGTTGAGAAAATTAGAAAGATTGACCTCAACAAAAATGGAGGGGAGAGAGTGGAAGTCACAACTTCACAAGGAATAAGACTGTCTTTTATAGGTACCCTCGAAAACTACCTAATATAGAGTCACTAACCCCGAAATCTAAGGCCTAGCCAAAGTATCCAACCTGGAGGGACGGAGTCTCCAGAGCGGCTCTGAATGCTTGCAAGCTCTAGCACACCAGAGTTTCCACTCAAGGAGCATAGGAGTCTCCGTCCCAGCCGGAGTCTCCGGGAAGGCTCTAGAGGCTTGCACACTCTGGCCCAGCCTAGGGCCAGAGACTTTGGCCGGAGTCTCTAGGCTTGACACCTGGGAGTCTCTAGGCGAGGAGACTGCAACAACATGTTTTCTAGAGCTCCTCACCGTTGACCTATGGGAAGGTTTAGTGGGTGTAATTGGTTTTGTGTTCGTGATTTGATTTCACACCCACCTTCAAAGGAGCAACCCATTTTGATAGTACGGGTTTTCTATGACTCGAATAACTAGAAATATACGAAAATATTCTCGATATTTTTCACTTTCGAGGGGTTAATCACCGTCTTGTGCTTTCATCAAATGTAGCTAAAACACTTAGACCAATTTAAACTCGCATGTGTTGTCAATGAACACCCAAAACACACTTAGGGATGTAAATGCCCTTTCACCCTATTATATATTTATTGTTTGGTTGATAATTAACCTTAATGAAATGTATTCAATGTCTTTCAATACTCAGCCGCATCCCACTTTTCTCTATGTTGGAGATATGCCCAAGAGGCAATAATAAAATGGTTATTATCATATCTCTATGTTTATGATAAATGTTTACATCCCATGCTATAATATATTAACATGAAACATTAATACTTGTGTGATTTGTAAATAGAAAAGAGTCCCTAGTAAAGTCTCTTTGTGAAACTAGCTTGTTGGTTAATAGATGATCATGGTTTACTGATCATGAACATTGAGATGTTATTAACAATAATATCATATCATTAGGAGAATGATGTGATGGACATACTCCCATAGTTAAGCGTAGCATAAGATCAAGTCATTTCAATAGTTCGTTTGCTATAAGCTTTCAGATACATAGTAGCCTAAATCCTTCGACCATGAGATCATGTTAAATTGTTAATCACCATCACCGGATGGATGATTTGATGTCTTTCAATACTTAGCCGCATCCCACTTTCCTCCTCCCCCTCCATAACCCTACATCTCTCTTTCCCTCATTCTTAAGTTTTTTTACCAAGTTCTCCGTCATTTTCATTGATATGATGGGCATCATGACAGAAATAAGGCGACCATATTAGGGTATCTACAAGGCAAAACATCACATGAATATTTGCGTTTCCACGTAGAATAACTAGAGGAGGGTGTTGAATTGACAATGAGGAAAACATGATGTTAAGAGTTGTTTTTATTAGCTTTATGAGTTATTCTATTTTATGATAAGTTCCTGTGCTGAATCGATCTAAGACACTCTCAAGATGTGAGTTATTTTGTGTCAACTATAAAAAGTACGTGGCCGACGACTAATTATATCCATGTGGATGATATGTCTGACAATGTAGAGAACACAATAATGGTGCTACATATTGGTAGGTTCATGGAGAGGGGTGGGAGGAGTGGTGTGCAATAAGGTGGGTGGACTTGCCCTGAGCTACTTCCCTTCATTGATGTATATATTGATGATTTGGTGATACGACTTAAGCATGGAGTATTGTCAGACAAAATTAATGTGTTCAAACATTATGATTGCTAAACAATACAAGTTTGTGTTCTTATGGATATTTCAGGACAACTGTTTTCTTCTAAAGATGCTTGCTAAGTAAAATGGTGAGGGGCATTAATAATATTGTAGTATGGAAAACGAGGACTACAATTTGGTTGAGAGGTGAAAATATGAACACACCACTTCGCATGCAATGATTACTTAAATCTTCATGAGTGATGAGTGCATAGAGCCATGTGATAATTTGAGAACCCTCAAAACTACGACCACCACTTATTGTATTCATTAAGTATCAATCCTCACCATTTGCCCGCTCTCCTCCTCCACTGGCCCCTTGAGAATCAATGTATCTCTCCTTCTTAGGGTTTTCACTAGGTTCTTTAAGGACTTGATGCACACTGTTTAAGATTCACTGATACGCCATGCTTAAGTCTTGTAAGTATAAGAATAAAAATGTTTTTGACCCTGATGCATGTGTATCAAGGTGAGCCCAAGTAGCTTTGTCTTGACGTTCTCTCTCTATTTGACTAAGATGTTGGGCACCACGACACAACAAGGCGACCATTTTAGGGTGTGGTCGAGTTGATTATGGGAAGATATGATGTTAACGGTCGACTTATTTAAATAGTACTCAATTGTATTTAATGTTAAGTTTTTGTGTTAATAAATCTTTCTAATATGATTTATTTGTTGTAAACTATACTAGACTTACCTATGTGTGTGCCATTAATGTGTCTGATAGGGTATAAACGACAACAATGATGCTACATATCGGTAGGTTCAGGTCAAGGGATGGGGGAAGTGCTATGTTTAGCTTTCATTTCAGCGCCGACCATCAAATTTAATGTATGAAATAGGCGGGAGATCTCGCCCCGTATTGTTCCTTTGTATTGTTCCTCTATATTAATGCACATTGATGATTCAGTGATTCGATGACATAAACTCACAAATGTAATTTATAGTTATTCAATGTCCATATTATTAGCATGAGTTTAGAAAATCACTGTAAGTGAAAAATTATGTTTCTGATCCTCATGCATATAGATACATATGCTCTTACATGGTAGACATATATAATTTGTGTTTCTATATTTTCATGAATTATTAGGAGTGGAGAATTTTGGCTCTTGAGCACAAGTGCTCCTGCTATTTAAAAAATTAAAAATTATTTGTGATTTTTTAAAAAGGAATTAAAAAATCTTGATATAGCTAGTGATTTTACCCACAAATATGTAAAATATCAATTTTAAATATTTTGTATTCTATGTTACACAGAAATGATAAAAGTGTGGATATGTGCATGTATTTTCAAATCCGAACTTTATCAGATGTTATCATTTTATGTAGCCCACAATAAAAAAAATTGTGTTGCAATTTTGCATGCTTGTGGGATATGACTTTGACTATGTTCAATTTCTTTTACAATACTTTTTTTTGAAACTTAAATATGATATATTTTTTAAAATAAAGGGGGCACTCGAGCTCGGGAGTCAAAAAAAAAACTTTCTGAATTATTAGGCTTACTTTGTTATATGGCAAATGATTTAAAATTTTGATGATCATATCTAACCATGTGATAATATAAAAAAAAAACTGCCCCAAAATTGTGAAAAGCTACGTTTCGTGCAATGAACGTGTATCACAGGGTAGACCACGGTGTGCTACACAGCAAATCTGGAGGCATCGGGTTCCCTAAAAAAAACAAAAAAAAAATCTGGAGGCATCGAGTCGTTCACTGAATCACTTCCCATTGCTAAATGCTAATTACCCTCGGAACACTCTAGAAGCCCATTTGGTTCTCTTCTTTAAACCCTCATCCCCTCTCCCCCACATCTCTCCCTCGTGCTCCTCTTTCTCTCTCTCCGGAACCTTCCAAAGTCCAAACCCTAGCGAGCTCAGCTCAGCCTCCCCTCGAAACCCCGCAGATCTCACCCACCCACCGCCCACCATGGACGATGACTTCGACATCCCCGCCGGCGAGGACATGATGATGGGGGACGACGGGTTGGGCGACTTCGGCGGCGACGAAGGGCCCGTGATGAAGGTGGGCGAGGAGAAGGAGATCGGGAAGCAGGGGCTTAAGAAGAAGCTGCTCAAGGCCGGTGAAGGGTGGGATACCCCCGAGGTCGGCGACGACGTCGAAGGTATCCGCACTAGTATTACTGCTGTTGATACCGTTATCATATCAAATCGCAGATGGTGCCGTGTTACAGTCTGATCCAGTGCTTGCGGTACTTTGGGATTGGGATGGTTTGCTTGCTGTGAGATGCGGAGCTAGTGGTCGAATTAGGAGAAATTTGTAGATAATCTGTCTCATGCTTGTCATCTGTGAATTTTGAATCATTTCTGCGATTTTAGGCTAGTTTAAGTTTTCATGTGTGCTAGTCAGCCACCTACTTTGGAATCAAGATGTGTTCTGGGATGGAGTTAGTCGAGAAACTAGGAGAAAATTGCAGATGGCTTGTGTCATGCTGTCATGTCTCAGCTGTGAAGTCTGAATCATTTCTGCCACATTACACTAGCTTAGGCATTGATGTGTTCAAGCATAGTTCGTTGTTGTTAGCTCTACCGAGTCATTATGGTCTGCTGCTGATAGGAACTTTAGGCCTGTCCTTTTTGTTGGTGGATAGTGCTTGAATGATGAGATAGTGGGTGCTTTTTTCTAAATGGAAGATCCTAATACTCCTGTCACATGACGTCGCTGCCGCTGCTGTATGTATTATTTGGTTCTTTAGGGGAATTTATTGTTCCATGCTAGAACGTATTAGTATTATGTTTTAAGTTGGGTAGGAACTTGGATAAGTAAAGCTTAGCTGATGTACCTATGCGTTGATATTTCAGTGCATTACACTGGCACCCTCCTTGATGGTAAAAAGTTCGACTCCAGCCGTGATCGTGATAGCCCCTTCAAGTTCAAGTTGGGACAAGGTGCATTTCTTTCTCCTTTCTGTCTATGATATGTACTCTCATATTTGTATAAGATGCCCCATATGATGTTATTGTGACCAGTGTTTTCCACATGCTTTTATTTCAGTGATAGTTGTAATTAAGTTTCCTTATTTTGCTCTATGTCAAAATAGTTATGGGAAAACATCCCACATTTAGCTGGTGCTTTACATAATAGTGAGTTCTAGGGTTTCTGGTAGCTGGTTCAACTGGAGACTTTTAAGTGATCATTTATTGACAAGTTCAAGAGCATGGCAAGTTTGTTTGGGGCCTTCATAGAACCTCGGGGCTCTCAGTTTTACCACTCCCCCATAATGTGCCAGTGTCATCACCATTCAGGAACAAATGGTGGACTGTAGATTGACTAAAGTGTTGTTGATTGATTAAATGCTAATTCAGGAAATTTTGGTGCCAATGGGGAGTAATCTTGTTTCATTCTGAGTTTATTCATGACATTATTTAACAAGTTGAAGTGAATGGAAGTTTGCTTTTGTATGCACAGTGGGGCTGGGATAGCACATTCAAGTTTATGTTGAATACTTAGTTGCTACTTTGTGGTCAACTTATGTCCAGGTCAAGTAATAAAGGGTTGGGATCTGGGCATCAAGACCATGAAGAAAGGGGAAAATGCTCTTTTCACCATCCCTCCTGACCTGGCTTATGGTGAATCTGGTTCACCTCCAACTATTCCACCCAGTGCCACACTGCAGTTCGATGTTGAGCTGCTTTCTTGGACCAGTGTCAGGGACATTGCCAAAGATGGTGGCATATTCAAGAAGATATTGAAGGAAGGAGAAAAATGGGAGAATCCTAAGGATCCTGATGAAGTATTAGGTAATTTTTGTTAATTGAAACAGCTTCCTATCACGTGAATTTCCTCTTTTATTTTTGTAAATAACATGTTTTGCATTGATAGTGAAATATGAGGCTCGGCTCGAGGATGGCACCGTTGTATCCAAGTCTGAGGGGGTTGAGTTCACTGTTAAAGATGGTGATGATCTCTCTCCCACTCTTTTCTATGCATATCCTGCTGGTGGTGTTATGCTTGCTAACAAATAGAAATCTGTTTCCAGGATACCTCTGTCCTGCATTGGGCAAAGCTGTCAAAACCATGAAAAAAACAGAGAAGGTGCTCCTTACGGTTAAGCCACAATGTAAGCTTATCTTGATGTGAAACCTTCCTTTGCATGTTTTTTCCCTTTCCAGGCAGTTTTGTTAACTTTGCAATGGGCAGATGGATTTGGTGAGATGGGTAGACCAGCAGCTGGTGAGGAAGGTGCCGTACCACCAAATGCCACTCTTCTTATTGACCTGGAGTTGGTTTCATGGAAGACTGTCACAGAAATAGGGGATGATAAGAAGATCCTCAAAAAGGTTCTCAAGGAGGGTGAGGGATATGAACGTCCCAACGAGGGTGGAGTAGTTACAGGTATGCTTAACCTTGATGATTATTGTTTTAACTTACATGTGCCCTGATGAGTCACTGCTGATGACCAACAATGAATTTTATTTTAATGAGTTACTAAAACCATCTTATGTTGCCTGTTGACAGTCAAAATAACTGGAAAGCTTCAAGATGGCACCGTATTCTCAAAGAAGGGGCATGATGAACAGGAGCCATTCGAATTCAAGACTGATGAAGGTGCCTTTTCTCTTGCTTTTCTCTATGCATGTTTTAGAAACAGCTAGTAATGCATTGAACTTCACTCTGTGACACTGCAAGAGTAACATGTTCCTTTTGGTCTATACTCCGTTTTCAGAGGCGGTTATTGAGGGGCTTGATCGTGCTGTGCTGAACATGAAGAAGGGCGAGGTTGCTCTTGTCACTATTCCTCCTGAATACGCTTATGGTTCAACAGAGTCGAAGCAGGATCTTGCTGTGGTTCCAGCTAACAGCACTGTGATTTACGAAGTGGAGCTTGTATCATTTGTAAAGGTGTGTTTCTCTTTGAAATATTCATTTGTGCCCTCTTCTGATTCAGCATTTTCTGTGCAGTCAAACTTATGAGCATCATTTTGATACATAGGATAAGGAGTCATGGGACTTGAACAATGCAGAGAAGATTGAGGCTGCTGGTGCTAAGAAAGAAGAGGGAAATGCCTTGTTCAAATCAGGCAAATATGCCAGAGCTTCTAAGCGCTATGAGAAGGTCTGCCTCTTTCTTCTGTTTTACAACTGTAAATATACTGTTATGCCCCCAGTAGGTTTTCTCAACTTCTCCGTGGTACTTGATTGACCAATCTAAAATCTGTGTGATCCCAGGCTGCAAAGTTTGTTGATTATGACACTTCATTTAGTGAAGATGAGAAGAAGCTATCCAAGCAACTGAAGATCACCTGTAACTTAAACAATGCTGCCTGCAAGCTGAAGCTGAAAGACTTCAAGCAAGCCGAGAAGCTTTGCACAAAGGTACCTACATCTCTGATCCTGAGAAAGATGCATTCAATATAATATTGTAATAAACCAAGGTAACACAATGGTGTTTTGTTGGCAGGTTCTGGAACTGGACAGCCAAAACGTCAAGGCTTTGTTCAGAAGAGCCCAGGCTTACACTCAACTTGCGGACCTAGAGTTAGCAGAGGTGGACATTAAAAAGGCACTTGAAATCGATCCTGACAACAGGCAAGTGTTACAAGGGTCTATTAAACTGTGACTCGATATTGACAATGTTACACTGGCTTCAATTTGATTCTGGTGATGTCTTTGCTGCTGCCAGGGATGTCAAACTGACATACAAGACTCTGAAGGAAAAGATCAAGGAGATCAACAAGAAGGATGCCAAGTTCTACAGCAATATGTTTTCCAAGATGACCAAGCCCTCCGCAGAAGAAAGCGTAAGCATCTCTGCCTCTTTCTCTGTTATACGGCGCCGTTTCCTTACTTTGCTTTGATGACACTGATGTAATTCAATTGTCTCCTCAATGACAGAAAGCTTGAACTGGAGCGGTACTGAAGGATAGGAGTCTCTGCTTGAGGAAGGACACTGTGTCTACTCGTTCTGTGGGCTGGCTAAATCTAAATCCATGATGCACACATGTGCTAGGAGTTGCTAAAACCTAACGAGAAATGTTAGTTTTGAGGTTGTCGAGCGATTTATTTTCTTGCAAGAACATCATGGTTGGACCTTACATGTTGATGATGTTATTGTGTGTGCTTTCCGGGCAATAGCTGGGGCTGCTTTAATTTTTGAAATCTGCGACAACATCCTTCATGATTCTTATCGCTCGCTGAGACAACAGCCTTCATGATTCTTATTGCTCGCCATATTTACGCAATATTATGAGGTTGTCTGTGTAATAGTGTAAATATGGCAGGCAATAAGAAACATGACACAATGGTTCAAGATAGTCTGGGGAAAGCTTCAGTGTCAAGTCTTTTGCATAATGGTTCAAGACAACCTCGTGATATTTCACGGAGTTCCCCGTTCCTTCTGAGCACCATACACTGCTGCACAGTGAACTGACACATTAAAAGTCGGAGGGCAAGTTTGAACACTACAAACTTGAAAGGGAAATGGAACGAGATCTAATCTTTAAACATGGTTCATAGTAGTGACAAAGTTGTGAACGTTTGGGTCAAAGAATCACAGGATCCGTCTCCAGAATAACCTTTTGGCATCCCATTCCCGTAGCTTCCAAACTGCTTAGAACATTGCCACGGTTTATGAAACTGAACAGGTTCTGCATACGAAAATCAGGCAGGTAGACCAGTGACAGAACGTTACTTATAGAAGTCTAAAAGGAAAAATTCTCATAGGAGAATACTTATGTAAAATACCAACCAAGTACAGGATTATTCCAATCAAGGAGCAATTCCAAACAAGATTGCACTGATTTAACAGGAGCACATTTGAGTCAAAATCGCACTGGTTTAATAGGAGGACGTTTGAAACATTAACAACATCAGTACGGGCACACTACAAAACAAACCGGAATGACCATTTACAAACCTGGACAACCCTAACCACACCAACAAATGTGGGCCAATTGAATTCCGACATGCCAGATACCAAGATCCTGAGACTGGTCAGTTCATGGACATGGAGTGGCAGCAAATAAACGGCATCCACGGCTGTTTCTTCCCCTTTGGCGATTTCTCCACCGGCAACCTGGCAGGAGAGTTCCAGTCTTGCTCCACAGAACCTGGCTTCCCTGGCGAAGGGTTGTCCTTCGATGACCGGCGCCTGAACGACAGCACCCGGTCCTTAGTGCTGGGGGCCTTCTTTTCTTTAGTAGTAGTTTCCATACCTTTCTCAGAGAGAAGGGACTTCAAGGAGACATGGCTCTTGTCTGAATCTATCGTCATTTCTTTGTCCGTGATCTCCTCATTCTGGTCGCCATTTGCGCTCTCCGTGGTTTTGATCTCTGCAGCGGCGGTCTCATCCTTGTTCTTCTTTTCTGCGGTATCATCTGTGCTTTGTGCCGCCGGGATTTTATCACCAGCATGATCTGCAGCAACTTTCTCCTTCTGGTTCTTTTCTTCAGCATCATCCGTGCCCTCTGGTGTGCTATTCTCATGGGAACTAGGATGCACCACAAGGATAGAATCTGCATTGCTTCCAGCATCAATCTCGCGAGACGCAGCAGGCTCTTCACTCTCCTTTTCCTTGACATTGTCAACGGAGTGTACCACGTTGACCTCAGGACAAGTAGGTTCTGCAGTTACCTCTTCTTCCTGCTTCTTTACTTCAACAACATTAACAGCACTTGGTGTATCTATGTTGTAAGACGTTGAGTCCTCATCCTTCTCTTTAACATTATCAGCGTTTTCTTGAGAACTGGGGACCTCACTCATGTCTTCATTCTGTATCTTATCATCATTGCCAGGGCTGTGTATCACATTGATAGCATGAAGAGCCTGATCTGTGGTAGTTACTTCATTTTGCTTCCTTTCTTCAACATTATCTGTGATGTTCGTCATATTGGTCTCACAAGCACTAGGGTCTCTGGTACTTTCTTCATTGTGCTTCTTTAATTCAACATTGGCTGGGATATCCACCACATTTATCTCCTGAGCAGTTCCCACGTAGACGTCACTCTGCTCCTTTTCCACCACTATGTCTCTGCTGCTTATCACATCAACCTTGTAGGAAGCAGTATCTGCTATGACCTCTTCGATCTGTTCCTTTTCTTCGACATTACTTGTACTCTCTAATACACTGGACTCTGGAGGACTAGCTTCTGCAGTAATTTGCTCAATCTGCTTAATCTCTTCAATATTATCTGTGTTGCACACTGCTTTAGACTCATGAGAAGTGGCTCCTTCAGTGTCCACGCTTAGTGCCTCTTCGACATTAGTTGTACTCTCTAATACGCTGGACTCTGGAGGACTAGCTTCTGCAGTAATTTGTTCAATCCGCTTAATCTCTTCAATATCATCTGTGCTGCACACTGCTTTAGTCGCATGAGAAGTGGCTCCTTCAGTGTCCACACTTAGTGCCTCGGTTCTATCAGGGAAAGTGAGGACTGCACTAATGTTCTCGTTTGGTCTATTCTTGTCAAAATCCTCCTTGCTACTTACCATATTGACCTCATGAGGCTCTGAGCTAGGCTCTACTAGGTCAATCTGTATGACATCTTCCATTGTCACTTCAGATGGTTCTTTCTTTGTAAGATCACCAGTACTATCAGCAGCTCTTGTTGCAGTCCCTGCATCTTGGATGACCACATCTGTAGAATGCTCATTGAATGTCAGTTCACAAACAAAAAACTCACACGGCATTAAAGCATTTTTCCTATCACTAAAAACGAAAAACATGACCTCTTCTTATATATCATCTACTAAAACTAAGTGGGAGATTTTTATAACATGTTTCCAGGACCGTATGCTCTTTAGCCAGATTGACTTGCCAAGTTGCCAACACAGATAATTACTTGCAGAATAATTTGACTGTGTTCCAGTTTTACCCAAGTGGCATTGCATAGCTTTTCCAAAAAGACATGGCTGCATGATTGGAGAGGAAGGCCTTCTAATCGAGTTGTATATTGTCTTTTGTGATTTGGATGAAGCAACACATAGCCTAACAATTTCTAACATATTTAGGACTACCATTTTCGCATATGTTGTTCACTATGAGCATAATGCACAAAGATGAACTAGCCAAAAGCCCAAAACTGGACTTCACCACTTCTTACCAAAAATTTCACAACCAAGTGACAACAAATAGTATGAAATACAGAATAGAAGAACAGACACACAAAAATTCGAAGTCTCACCTGCATCAGGATAACTTTGCCCTTCTTCAAGGTCAGTCTGCTTAGAGTTTGTGATCTGTTCTGCTACCACAGAGGTAGTATCCGTTTGTTGCTGCATTTTGACAACATCTGCAGCCTCCAGATGACAACCACCAGAATCAAGTTCTGATAAATCATCACCGCTGGTACCATTTGCACCGACTTGCTTATCAGTAGGCAGCTCCTTATACCCGAGTGTTTGCTCAACCAAGTTAGTTCCGATAACCCCACTTTCCTCCTTGGATTCAGTCTCTTCACTGGGGATTCGTTCTATGGAAACCACATCTAAGGTGTTGTCTTTCTCAACTGTTGTAGCACTCTGCCCCTCAACAATCTCACTGCCTTTTGCCAACATGTCCTCACTAGCTTTGTCTTCTTCAGTGTTGCTGATTGTACAATCATTTTCAGTAACGACGACATCATCAGGGCAACCAACGGTAGCAGAAATTTCATTGGAAGCGGCATCTGGTGCCAGAGACACACCATTTGGCTTGCTTATTTCATCGGCAGAGAGGTCTGGACTGAATCTTGCACCCTCTTCAGGCTCTGATTGAAGATGGGATGCGGAAGCATCCTGACTATGATCACCACTAACATGTGATTCAGATGGATGCAGATCTTCTGCATGAAGCGCGTTTTCAGATAGCTGCATAGCCACTTGAGTACTCTGAATCTCAGTTCCATTAGCCTTAAGAGCCACTTCAGAAGTGATATCATCGACGGTGACTTGAGCTCCAGAGCTGTCAGGAGGGGAGTGCACTGCAACAGATAGAAAGCCACATAATATATCAAACACGGTACTACTCATATTAGTGAGGAGCAGCATCGAAGATTGTGTACACGTATTGTTTTAAATAGCCCTGGACTTTCTGGCAGGGACGTTATGCTGCCAGCTCAGGATGGAGACAATTTCACAAGGTGCCTAGTACTAGCAAGCAAGAAGCTGCCGGCCTCACTAATCTACTAGCAAGAAAAGGACGTTATTCTACCAAACTTTGGCATGTACACACAGTTTGGGAGTTGGAAATAATTGTTATCCCAAGCACATTATCCTAATCCGAAGCTGACAAGTACACACAATCTGCACATTACGGCGCTAATTAATCAACAAGACAGGAAACCGCTGTATTCCAGCCTGGAACATCAGTAGTACGGCTTCACTGAATCACGAAAGTTCTTCTCTCTCTGCAAAGGGAAATTGAGTACTCCTAGGAAAAAAAGGCAGCAAATTCTCACCTGACAAATCCCCATCAAATAATTACACTCGATTTTGTTTGCCGAAGTAAAAAAAAAAGAAGAGGAATATTCGGGGGTGGAAGAATTGGAAACAGACCTCCATTGTCGCCGTCCTCGACGACCGCATTCCCGACATCCTGCGCAGATCCGGGCAAACCGCCGCCAGAATCCGAAGCACCCGCCCCATTTCCCTCTCCTCCTCCTGCCTCGCCTTCACACTCGTCTAGGAAGAAGGAGACACACACAAGCGCGTCAGGCTAAGAAGGCAACAGACGAAGCGGGGCGGCGGGAAGCGCGTGCGCGTTACCTAGTAGCAACTTCTTGCCCTGGCGCTCCTCCTCCGCGTCCGCCGTGTCTGCGGCGGGCGGCGACTTGCCGCCGCCGCCGCCGCCAGCGCCGCAGTTCTTCTTGTGCGCGCGGCGCTGCTTGGCGCTGGGGTGCGCGCTGGCGTACTTGTAGCCGCACAGGTGGCAGAGGTGGCCGCCGCTGCACGCGCCGTCCCCTCCCCCTGCACGCCGGAACCGCCACCACGCCGTTAGTACATCACGCGAAAGCAAAGCAAAAAAGAGAAAAAGAAAAATCAAGAAAGGGCATAATGCGGGGACGCGGAGTCGGCTCACCGGCAGGGGTCGTGCTCTTGTGGCCGGCGCTCTCCATGGCGGTCTCGGTCCGGACGGGCTCTCCCGTGCTGCTGCTGCGCTCGCTCGGCAATGGCGGCGGAGAGGAAGGAAAAAAGGAGTAATAACCAGTGGTAGCGTAGCGTGGGTGGCGTGACTGGTCGCGCGGAGTCGCCTTGGGGTCTTGTGCTGCGGGGCAACCCAGCCCACGCTGTCCGGGCCCACGCGTCAGCGATAAAATTAACGGTGAGGCGATAAACGCGCGGTGCAGCGGGCCCGGGCGAGAGGAGGGACAAGAGACTTTCCGGTCGTTTCCGTGCGGTTGCGGGCTCTGCTGTGCTTTTCCCCGGACGAGATCTGGGCCGTCGGGCAGGGGATCGACGGCCGGGCTGCGGATAACAAGCGGTAACAAAAGCCGCCAAGATTCCTCACGAGCGCGGGGGGACCCCACGTGGCTGGCAAAGGGCGGATTCTTTGCTCCGAGTAGGTAATGACCCTGCGCAGCCTTTGGGTCTCAGTTCAGTCACCCACCCGCTCTGTTTCTTGTCAATTTTTGGCAAGAAAATCCTGCCAAATGCCTGAACAAAAATCGTCACACCAATTTTTTTCCAGATATACGTGCAGCGCAGGCAAGATCTTTCATCATTTCCCTAGCTGAAAAAACTAAGATGACATAAATTATTTCTGCTGTAAAGAAATATATTTTTCACTTACTAACCCGTGAACGTGGCGATGTGATGTTACGATTTGCTGGAGCAGGTCCTACAGCATGTGCTCGCTCACTGGCGCAACCATCGTGTGTGCCCGTACCAGCTGATTGGCTCCGTGGACAGACGCAATGGCAATGGTGGCGTCGTGATTGAATCATTGGAAGCTCCCATGCCAGCCATGGACGACGACGCAAACGGCGTGGCTGAATCATTGGATGAGGTGTTGGTGTTGTTGCACACGTTATATAAGATAATTTTATGGGGAGAGACAAGTACTGAATCCGACGCATTATTGGCCCTTTGGACCAGCCTTTTTCCTCCGCCCCTTTTTTTCATGTCGATTTTGATGTGGACCATCGTATCCTTGCACCGTTTTGGCAAGGGGTAGAGAAGAATCTCGTGGCGTTGCGTTAGATTTTACTACCGACGATGATTGTGTTTGGACCGGGTTCCGCCTGTCGATTTGTTGCGTGTGCTGAATGGTGATCTTTCTGGGGACTTGTGTACGTATCTGCTTGAGATGTTCACGGCCATTACAAATTCGTGTCCTTTTGCAAGCTTGGTACGATAATTCTGAATAAAATAAATTAAAATGCAATCTTCGTAGCTTTTTTTTTTGTACTAGGAATATTTCGTCCCTTCGTCTCACTGAGGTTCGCTGCTGGCCTTTTCAAGTCTGTTTTTGCTTGTTTGGACTCTACCGCTGGCTGCCGTTGCTAAGGTGACAGGAGGCCCATGCATCTATCTCGTAAACTCTTTCCCCTCCCCGGCCTGTCCATTTGTCCAACCAGCAGTTCCGATCATTCAGCCCGTGGGCCTCCGGAGCCCCAGCTACCCCCGGCGAAAGGCAAGAGTCTAGTGGGTAAAAATGACGCAATGAAAAAAAAAACAGTTGCTACAAAATGTAATTTCACCTCCCAACGAAACTTGCACCGTAGAAAATAATCACCAAATATATTTAAAATCCTTATAAAGTGCCTATGGAAATTCTTTGAATCAAAACTAGCAGTCGGCAGCCATGCATGTTTGGCTGTCCACCGAGAGATTGAAGGGAAAAATAATAATAAATGGAATGTCTGTCTACAGACTACAAGGGCATTGCGGCAATGGCCTTCTCCCTAGAACTGCATTGCTACTCCGACCGAGGGGCATACTCTTGACGATCTTCTTATTCCGCGACGACTAGTTCGGAGAGGTTGGGTACTTGCATGATCCATGGCCTGCATATGCCAAACAAACGGTTGGTCAACGACACATCAACACAATAAAGATAGCAACATAAGTAGCATTTGCAAGTCTCTGTAAGAAAAACATGGTCATATACTGTACGACGATACTTTCAGAATACATGCATGGATGGCACAACAATCTTAGCTATTAGACATTGGGACATCATGCAACTGTACTAAATTGGCTGCCACAATCCAAGTCATCACGTGATAGTGTATCAAAGTTGAATCTGTTTTTTTTCTTCTATGCAATATACATGATGGAAACTAAGAATACCGTATAAATATATGCAATACGACAGAAAAGGGATCATAACCAGGGGCATTGATTAGACATACAATATGTAAGCAAGTCTTGCCTTGTGCAAAGAACATGCATGTACAATTACTGTTCCTCCTAATGAAATGGAATTAAAATACAGAATCTCGGTATGTACAATATAAGATGCCTAATGTTTTATTTTTGGACGAGATACCAAATGTTTAGCAAAATAATCCACTCAAAAAGCTTATCGATCACCTATAAACCCATCACATCACACATTTATTTTCTTTATAGTTTTCTTCATATTTTTTGGTAACAAGTACTCAATCATAACCAGATTACCTAACAAAACGGAGTAGTGAACAACTTTATGAACTAACCATCACGTGTCAAATAGTTAACAATCACAAAATGATACCAGTATTAATTAATTAGAAATTCTTAGGTAGTGAACTTACTTGGGTCTTTGGCGGTCTTCACGGCAATGCCATTGAACGAACAAGTGGCTCCCGTCTTCTTGAATTGCTGCCAATAGGAATTGAACGCGTAGCTCGCGTGCGAATTGAGGGTGTTGGGTTCGAAGCATGCGCCACCGGGCTGGATGGCGGCGCATGTAGCCGGTCCGCCTTTGCCACACGCGTAGTTTAGGCCAGCCTCCACCACTGTCTCGTTCACCGGCTTGTTGGTCCTCAACACACACCACTCTCCCTTAGCGGTCTGGTCCGAAGAGGTGGGAAACTTGCACGATCCATGGCCTGTATGCCAAACAAAGGCCACATCAGTAAAAAATAAGCTAGTATGTGAGAGCTACACAACATCAATCTTATAATTAGAAGTGCTTGAACAATGGCCAATTAATAAACTTACTTGGATCAGTCATAGTCTCCTTTGCAAGGCCATTGAATGAACAGGTAGCTCCCGTCTTCTTGAACTTTTGCCAGTAGGAATTGAACGCGTAGCTAGCATGCGCATCGAGGGTGTTGGGCTCGAAGCATGCACCACCGGGCTGGATGGCAACGCAAGTGGCCTTCCCGCCCTGGCCACATGCATAGTTCAGGCTGGCCTCTACTGCAGTCTCATTCACCGGCTTGCCACTGTCTAGCACACACCACTTGCCCTTGACGGTCTGGTCCGACGATGTGGGGAACTTACATGATCCATGGCCTGGATGCCAAAAAAAAAAGGTCAATGACACATAGTTATATAAGGTAGGAGCATGTGAGGCAACACGACATGGATTTCTACTAAGGACTATAGCAGAGCTTATCCGCTAACTATTAAACCCATAGAAGTGTAGTACACAGACTGTTCTTCATATTTAGCTAATGACAACCCAAGAAAATAGTAAACAACTACATGAAGTAACCATGCGAGAGCACTTCCAATCTACCGAGCTTATCACCAGATTTATTTCTACCAATTTGGCAGCATTAGTTAATTAGAAATGCATAGACAGTAATCTTACTTGGATCTTTTGTAGTTGTCTCTGCAACGCCATTGAACGAGCATGTGGCTCCGGTCTTCTTAAACTTTTGCCAGTAGGAGTTGAACGCGTAGCTGGCGTGCGCATCGAGGGTGTTGGGTTCGAAACACGCACCACCGGGCTGGATGGCGGCGCACGTGGCCGAACCCCCCTTGCCGCATGCATAATTCAGCCCAGCCAATACTGTCGTCTCGTTCACCGGCTTGCCGGTCGCCACGACGCACCAAACGCCCTTGCCGGTCTGGTGATGGTTGCCGTCGTCGTCTGGCGGCGGCACCGGCGGGTAGTAGTGCTTGCCGGCGAGGTCGACCTCGTAGACGGACGTCCCGTTGGGGTAGAACATCCCCCAGTACCGCTCCGTGGCCGCCCCGGGCTTCAGGTTCTCGTTGTACAAGGAGAAGACGAAGACGGGTATCTTGGCCCACGGCCGCGCCGGCGTGCCAGGGTTCTTGGTCATCCGCAATGCGAGGTGGCGGTTGTAGGTGGCGGCGTTGTCCACGTTGGCACCGGCGCCTCCTCCGTTGGGCCAGCCGGTCTCCGAGATGGCGAGCGGCACGTCGCTGTAGCCGAGCTTGTGCATGGCGGCGACGGTGGCGTCGAGCATTTGGTCGAGCAGGGTGGTGTAGATCAGCTTTGAGCCCGGATCGACGAAGTTGTCGCTGGTCTGGCTCTGGAAGAGCGCGTAGTCGAGCGGGATGGTGTCCTGGTTGGCCACCCACGCGAAGTACGGGTACGCGTCGATGAAGAAGTAGGAGCGGGTGTACTGGAGGAACTTGAGCAGCGGCTTCATGACGGACTGGGCGATGTCGTCGCGGAACGCGCCGGCGGACGGCGGGTAGGACGCCGACAGCGCGTCCATGGCGAGCGGCGTGCCGAGCTTGACGCGGCCGAGGGAGTAGGAGCGGAGCGCGTGGCGGAGGTTCTTCATGGCGGGGACGATCTTGAGCCACGTGCTCCCCGCGAGGCCCTTGTTGGAGAGGACCTCGTTGCCAACGAGAAGGTAGATGATCTTCACCCGGGGATGCCGAACGAGGTTCTTGGCGACCCACCTGCGCGCGTTGGCTCGGGACGCGGCGATGTGAGGGATGATCTCGTTGGGCACCATGACGGAGACCGCGATGCCCGTGCCAGCCAGCGCGTGGAGGATGTCCTGGTCGGCATTGTAGATCTTGACGGCGCTCGCGTTGGCCGAACGGAGGAGCTCGACGGAGCGGGCCGCCGTGGGGAGATTGTCGCCGAGGATGCCGTAGTTGACGCCGATGCCGTGGGCGTGGGCCTTGGCGTGGGCGCGGGTGGTGTGGTGCCGCCGCCCGTGCGCGTGCGCCCCTGCATGCACGCAACAGAAAACAGTTAGTTTGATGACAAAGTAAGCAGCGACTGACTGACAGATGCCAATGCCATTAGGTTTGGTGCAAGGAGAGTGAGCTGCGATGGGATCACCATGGAAGCCGCAGGAGAAGGCGGCGAGGACGAGAAGGGCGCAGAGGAAGGAGGAGGGCGCCGCCATTTCGGCTGGCGTGTTGTTGAATGCGTGTTGATTGTGATCTGATGAACCGGAGTGTGTTGAGTGTTCTCTCTTTATAAAGAGGCCGGAGAGTGGTAGCGCGCTCGGTTAACAGAAAGAGGATGTTTAGGAAGAGGTTGGGTTAGATAATCACTGACGCTCCCCTAGTTTAGGAGCTAAGTTTTTCTGCTGAACCGTACCCCGATGGCGTCGCGAACGTCCGCGTGCGACTGTGTGGAAGTTGCGACGGACAAAACAGTGGTGAGCCCTTGCCAACTTTGCCACGTACTGTACTGTAGAAGTGAATTTCTTTTTATTTTTTGGAAAAAACGAAAGTTGACATCCAACGCTCGTTCCGAAAATCGGAGGACCCTTGATGCGTCTTGCCCGGCGACGACCGAAAGTCTCGCTACAAATCCTTTTTATTTATTTTTGAACCGGCCGCTCTTTATTGATCAATATTTGAAACGTGGATACATAGACCATCTGACGACCATTGGTCAGCAGTGTTGCCGGCGAGACAATGTGCCTCACCATTTGAGCTTCTGCCTTCATGCCGGAATGGCGGATGCAGTATCTTTGATCTCATGGGTGATCATGACATAAACACCCAAGTACGATTGCTGCAGGTTTTTTATAACCTCCAAGCATTCGAATGCTACATATAGGTGGGAGAGGGTGGAGGTCTTGCGCGAGGGCAAGCGCCTTCCCGGCGTGCCATTGCTTCGAGTGTGGCGGGATTGTTCTGGTTCTTGCGAGCATGTTTGATATTCTGTATGTATTTCCTGACCCGGTCTATCAGTGCCAGGGCAGCGCCGTCAGCTTAAGACAGGCATCGGACCTGGATTTGCAGCCCGTTTGGTAGCCTGTACAAGATACGTGGATATGGATTGGATCTTTTTGTTCTTTGTTTTTGGTTGCCCCTATTAGTGATTTTTGGCCTATTGCATATAAAAAAATACTTATTTGGTTGCACATATCCTGACCCTAAGGGTCATCCTATTTAAATTTTGGTGTGCTTACCGCCACTATAAACACATCCGATCATATGCATCACCTCAGAAGAAGATCAACTTGACGATCAACATAAGAAGAACAACAGGGATGAAGTCCTTGAGGCTATCATGTTGGACATGTTGTTGTTCTTCATAGCCAGCAATGTGCAGTTGCTGTTTTTTCTTCCCCGGCTGCAACTTGCACATGTTCCTGTTCTTTGTGGGATGCATTGTCCAGCTGATGTTCTCCTTGGTTGATGTTGTTGTCATGAACAAGGTTGTTGTTTTCATGAACAAAATTGTTATTGTTATACTCATCTATATACCTGTCGTATGCCTTAAATGCCTCCTCCGCAGCGTCGAACCCTCCATAACTGTTGTTGGAGCAACCTGACACTTGATCCTGACACTGTCTCCATTTGGAGTACACCCCCTATTTCCTATCTCTGAACACCGCATAGAAGTTTCTCTGCAAGGCGGAAGAGTAACATGTCATTTTATAACAACACAAGATCATCATATGCATCTACCATCCATAACAAGTTTATAAGACAAATACGAACTAACAGGTGCGTGCATCATCATTTTCAAAAGGGGATCACAGATTCATCCTACACTACATGGTGTTAACCTACCACCACATCAAAAGTGGATGTCATCCTACCACTACAATTGGGTTCAGAACCGCATGAGGGGTTAGTATATACCACCTCATCAATTCATACAAGCCATAAAAGTTTTTTGGGTCCTAGCTACTGCCAAAATATACATCACAAAGATCATAAGTTCATCATCATCAGCACCATCACCGCCATCATCATGCACACCACCTCTAGGACCGTAGGAACCGAAGCTCCAGTCGAAGTACTTGGCCAGGAAAGTCCTGATACACAGGATCATGTGCGCCTCACGCGTGCCGACGAAGTTGGTGCCCGCACCTTGTTGTTGACAAGGTGGCTGAGAGCCGCCATGGGATGGCACTCCGCAAAGCCAACAATGTTCGTCACTGCCGCGTAGAGGTCAGGGTGCATGTTAGTGGGCTTGATGTCCCTGATGGCCTGCGCAACGTCCTTCACGACGTTGTCCATGCTACTAAAGGTGTGGATCTCGTTGTCAGCAAGAACGCCCCTCTTCCTGCCGGATGTGCGGGTCGTGGCTGTTATCCTCGTAGCGTGCATTAATTGGTAACTCGTAGAGGATATGTAGTATATGGGTGGGAACCCTCAACGTCCCACGATAGTTTCGGCATCTGAACGGTCTATACTGCCTATTGCCGTAATTCAATAGGTGTGCATGACGTACACCAAGGAGACATGCGGGGTCGCGGAAAAGGCAGTGATTGGCTTGGATCTTAGGTTGGGCGTTAAACCATGGAAGTTTGAACGGGTACATACTCCCCGGCCGTGCAACAAAGCTTAATATCTCTCATGGGAAAAGTAACGCACCTCTGCAGAGTATAAGAACTGTAACTTGTTACTCCCTGTTCCGGGAAGGAGCTGCGAACGCTGCAGGAAAGGAACTACATAAAAGTTCTGGTAAACATGTGAAGCCTGACGGATATAGCTTTTTCAGAATAAAAGCAACCTTTTAAATAAATGTTTACGAAAACTTGCATTGCCTACGATCTACGGTCTGTGGCTATAGATATAGTGCATCAAACACTCCTTTTTAGTGAACTTGCTGAGTACGCTCGTACTCAACGTATCTTCTTAACCCTTGATAGATTCTAAAGCCAATACAGACGATGTCTACATCAACTATTACTCAAGAGAATCGTCATCAACATCTCAAGTTCTTCGATGAAGTCAATAAATATATCAAATAAAGTGAAGATGAAGTTGCTGATTAGATAGGAATATAATCTCTAGCCATAGAACCTACTTCTATAGAGTATTGCAATAGCAACAATGCAAGTCTAGTAGTTTAGATACTAGTATTATAATTATGATAGATTTGAGTTGAATATTTCTGATTATTATTTGTAAGAAGATTCTTTCTCTCTTTAAACTAGAGTGTTCTCTGGATCTTTTGTAAAGAGTCGAGTTGTAACCTATAGTCATGTCTTGGACCTGCTGTGTTTCTGTTGTACCACTCTGAGGGATGTAATACTAGTGAACGGTGTTTCATTGGTGTTATGTCAACGACTATAGTGTACTACATCATGCAGTGGTATGTTGGGTCACCGCACGCGCACAGGCCTGGTGGGCGCACCACCCATGCTCGTTTCCTCCTCGGTCGTCCGATTGCCTTGATTCTTCGCCCACAGACTTATCTTGACCTAAAAAATCCCTATATAAGGACCCCCTGGGGCGTCCTCGAGAAGAGAGTCACCAGAGGCAAAAACACTACCAGTCAGAGTCAGATCTGACAAAGATTGGAGGGGGAAACTGTAGGGTTTCGTAGCATGGAAAACAAAAATTTTCTACCGCATACAAACAAACAAGCCAAGATCTATCTACTAGATTGTAGCAACGAGTCGATGGAATAACTCACCCTCAAAGATTCCAAAGTGTTTAACGAGAGCGGATTCTCGTGGGTGATGTAGTCGTACTCTTTCCGATCTCAAGATCGCGTAGACGATCCTTCCGGCAAGAGGTTCCTAGGCGCTCCCTACAATGGGTCACGCTGATTCGACGACGAAGACCTTCCTCTCCTTGTTCCAAGAAAAGGAGGTTGTAGCACTCTCTCGCGATTCCAAAGACAACGGCGTGGTACCTAAGTAGAGGGAGATCTCAGGCTTCGCCTTAAGCCGGAGCGAGTATGGTGGAGTATGAGATAGTCCCTCGACGACCTAGGGTTTAGACACGCCGAGGAGGGGCTAGTGCCGGCGGCTAGGGTTTCACCTAGGCGGCGGCGGCTTGGAGGCGGCGGCGGCTTGGTACTAGGGTTTGGAGGAGAGGATCTTGTGTGTCTCTAGGAGGGAGCCCTGCCCCTCCTTATATAGGTGGAGGGGCCGGGGACGGGGGAGAGGAGTCCTCCCCAACCCGGCTTGGTGGGCGCCACGTTGAGGAGGAACTCCTCCCAACTCGTTTCCTTCCTCCTCTTTTCCTCTTTCCAAATTTAGCCGTTTGACTTTTCAAACTAGCTATTTGACTCTTCAAACTAGGATTTAAATTAATCCTTTATTTGGTTCAGCGATGACACTTAGTACATGATGCAATCATACCAACTTGATACAACACATTCATGTACCCTTCCCCTCCGGAGTGCCGGACATTCCGGAACCTTCTAGAACATTCCCGATGAAAACACCGGAACCATTCCCCAACTCCGAAACGGGACTTTCCTTATATGAATCTTATTCTCTGGACCATTCCGGATCTCCTCGTGATGTCCCGGATCCCATTCGGGTCTCTGAACAACATTCGGTCTCTTTCATCATTCCATAACTACTCAAACAACGTCAATCCTTATGTGTCTCCTACGGTTCGTGAATTATGCGACATGATCGAGACACTTCTCCTAACAATAACCAATAGAGGAATCTGGAAATTCATATGGCTCTACATATTTCTACAATTACTTTGCGATCGAATGAACCATTTACATACGATATCAATTTCCCTTTGTCTCACGATAGTTTACTTATCCGAGGTTATGATCGCTTATCTCTGCATACCTAGTTCAACCTCGCTACCGATAAGTACTCTTTCTCGTTCCCGTGATATGTGATCCCTTGTGAGCCAGTCACATGCTTGCAAGCTAATTGGATGACATTTCACCGAGAGGGCCCAGAGTATATCTATCCGTCATATGGATGGACAAATCCCACTCTTGATCCATGTGTTTCAACCAACACTTTCCTAACACTCAATGACACATTTATAGCCACCCATATATGGTGTGGTGATTGATGTCATCAAAGCATCCATCCGTAAAGGTGATATGCATGATCTCATGGTCGAAGGAATTAGATTACTATGTATCAGAAAGCATATAGCAATTGAACTATTAAAATGACTTGATCTTTATGCTACGCTTATCTATAGGAGTATGTCCATCATATCATTCTCCTAACGATATGATCTTGTTGTTAATAACATCTCAATGTTCATGATAGGGAAACCACAATCATCTATTAACCAACAAGCTAGTATTATATAGAGGCTTTACTAGGGACTTCAAATCAAGTTTACAAATCACACAAGTATTAATGTTTCCTTGTTAATACTATTATAGCATGAATGTAAACATTTATCATAAACACAAAGATATAATAATAACTATATTTAATATTGCCTCTAGGGCATATCTCCAACAGTCTCCCACTTGCACTAGAGTCATCTAATCTAGATTACATGGTAATATACCGAACACCCATGGCGCTTTGGTGCTGGTCATGTTTTGCCCTGGAGAGGTTTAGTCAACGGATCCGCCACATTCAGATCTGTGTACTTTGCAAATCTTTATATCCCCATCTTGGATATGTTCTCGAATAGCGTGAAAACGTAGCTTGATATGCTTCAGCTTCTTGTGTGACCTTGGTTCTTGCGCATTGGCTATGGCGCCCATGTTATCATAGTAGATAGACATTGGGTCCAGCGCACTAGGAACCACACCCAACTCTGTAATGAACTCTTTCATCCATATCGCTTCTTGTGAAGCCTCCGAAGCAGCCATGTATTCCGATTCAGTTGAAGATCTCGCCACAACGCTTTGCTTTGCACTCCTCCACTAATCGCTGCACCATTCAAAATAAATACGATCCAGATTGTGATTTAGAATCATCCGGATCGGTGTTCCAACTAGCATCGGTAACCATTAACAACGAGCTCATCACCTCCATAAGAAAGAACCATATCCTTAGTTCTTCTCAAGTACTTAAGGATGTTTTGATCATTGTCCAATGATCCACTCGGATCACTTTGATATCTGCTAGTTAAACTACAAAGATATGCAATGTCGGGTCTAGTACATAGCATGGCATACATTAGAGATCCTATGGCTGAGGCATAGGAGTCTTACTCATCCTTTCTCTATCTTCTGCGATGTGGGACTTTGAGTTTTACTCAAGGTCGATATAAACATGGGCAAGAACCCTTTCTTGCTATCTTCCATTCCAAACCTCTTTAGAACTTTGTCCAAATATGTACTTTGTGACAATGATATTTGGCGTTTCGATCTATCTCTATAAATCTTTATGCCTAATATGTAAGCTGCTTCGCCAAGATCCTTCATTGAAAAACTATTATTCAAATATTCTTTGACACTATTAAGAAGGTCTACATCATTCCCAATCAAAAATATGTCATCTACATATAGTATTAAGAATGCTACAGAGCTCCCACTCACTTTCTTGTAAATACAAGCTTCTCCATAAGTTTGTATAAAACCAAAACTTTTGATTACTTTATCAAAACGTTGATTCCAACTTCGGGATGCTTGCTTCAATCCATAGATGGACCGTTGACGTTTGCATACCTTGTTAGCATCTTTAGGATCAACAAAACCTTTGGGTTGCATCATATACAACTCTTCATCAATGTCTCCATTGAGGAATGCTGTTTTGACATCCATCTGCCATATCTCATAATCGTAATATGCAGCGATTGCTAACATAATCCTCACAGACTTTAGCTTCGCCATCGTGAGAAAGTCTCATCGTAGTCAACTCCTTGAATTTGTCGAAACCCTTTTGCGACAAGTCGAGCTTTATAGACAGAACATTACCATCAAGATCTTTTTTTCTTGAAGATCCATTTGTTCTCGACAGCCTTCCTACCATCCTAAGTCCACCAAAGTTCATACTTGGTTTTCGACATGGATCCAATCTCGGATTTCATGGCTTCTTGCCATTTATTGAATCTGGGCTCATCATCGCTTCCTCATATGTCTCGTGGTCATCGGTGTTGTCCACCAACATGACACTCATAACGGATCATACCAACTGGAGTGGTACGAGTTCTCGCTGACTGCGAGGCTCAGAGCAACTTCAACCTAAGTTTCATGATCATCATCATTAGCTTCCTCTCTTATTGGTGCGCACCACAGAACTTCTTCCGTGCTGCGCGCTACTCGCAATTTCGAGAGAAGGTTCAACAACCTCGCCAAGTTCTACTTTCCTTCCAGCCACTTCTTTCGAGAGAAATTCCTTCTAGAAAGGATCCATTCTTGGCAAAGAAGATTTTGCCTTCGGATCTATGATAGAAGGTATACCAATAGTTTCCTTCGTATCCTATGAAGACGATTTTTCCGCTTTGGGTTCAAGCTTGTCCGGCTGTAACTTCTTTACATAGGCTTCGCACCCCCAAACTTTAAGGAACGACAATCTAGGTTTCTTCCCAAACCATAATTCATACGGTGTCATTTCAACGGATTTAGACGGTGCCCTATTTAAAGTGAATGCGGCTGTTTCTAATGCATAACCCCAAAATGATAGCGGTAAATCTGTAAGTGACATCATAGAACGAACCATATCTAAGAGAGTTCGACACGACGTTCGACACACCATTACGTTGTGGTGTTCCCATGTGTCAATTGTGAAAGTATTCCGATTTCTTCAAATGCTCGCCAAACTCAGAATTTAGATATTCACCTCCACAATCAGAACGTAGAAATTTAATCTTCTTGTTACGTTGATTCTCTACCTCACTTTGAAATTCCTTAAACTTCTCGAAAGTTTCGGACTTATGTTTCATGAAATAGATATACCCATATCTACTCAAGTCATCCATGAAGGTAAGAACATAACAATAACCACCACGCGATGCTACACTCATTGGACCATACACATCGGTATGTATGATTTCCAACAAGTCCGTAGCTCGCTCCATCATACCAGAAAATGGAGTCTTAGTCATTTTACCCATCAGACATGCTTCACATCTATCAAGTGATTCGAAATCAAGTGATTCAAGAAGTCCATCGGAATGGAGTTTCTTCATACGCTTCACTCCAATGTGACCAAGACGACAGTGCCACATATAGGTCGAGTTATCGCTCGATTTCAAACGTTTAGCCTCAATGTTATTAATATGTGTATTTCCACTATCGAGATTCAATAAGAATAGACCATCTATCAAAGGTGCATGTGCATAAAACATATTACTCATATAAATCGAACAACCATTATTCTCGGACTTAAACAAGTAACCGTCTCGCAATAAACAAGATCCCGATATAATGTTCATGCTTAACGCAGGCACCAAATAACAATTATTTAAGTATAAAACTAATCCCGATGGTAGATGAAGGGGTAGCATGCGACGCGATCACATCAACCTTTGATCCGCTTCAATGCGCATCGTCACCTCGCTCTTCGCTAGCTTCCGCTTATTCGCAGCAAAGACTGCTTCGAGTTACAAATATGAGCAACCGAACCAGATCAAATACCTGTGCACTACTATGAGTACTAGTGAGATACACATCAATAACATGTATATCGATATACCTTTCTTCTTGATGTTGCCGTTCTTCAAATCCGCCAAGTACTTTGGGCAATTCCGCTCAAAGGACCTTCTCCCTTGCAAGAAAAGCACTCAAGATCGTGCTTAGGTCCAGCCTTGGTCTTCTTCGTCTGCGTGGTAACTTTCTTACCACCCTTCTTGAAGTGTCTCTTCTTAGACTTGCCTTTCTTGAATTTGGTGGTCTTATTGACCAACAACACTTGGTGCTCTTTCTTGATCTCCACTTCGCAGACTTCAACATGGCAAAGAGTTCGCAACGCCTTGTTCATGTTTTGCATGTTGTAGTTCATCACAAAGTTCTTGTAACTTGGTGGTAGTGATTGAGGACACGGTAAATCCTCAAAGCATTGGGAATCACTATACCCAAGATTTGAAGTTTGTTTGCGTGCACATCTTAAGCACATGCTCGTTTGAGCTGCCCTCTTCCATCTTGCGCTTAAAGAACTTTTCGTAAGCCTCATAGCTTTCAATTGCCACATGAGTCTCAAAGATCAATTTGAGATCCTCGACAAGATCATATGGGTCTGAATTCTCAAACCTTTTCAAGCTCTGATTCTAAACCATACAAGATAGCACATCGAATCGTGGAGTACCGAGTCTTCCGAGTGAGGTAAACATTCTTTACTTCATCGGAAGCATCACCGCAGTGGGTCACCCAAATGTGCATCCAAAGACATAGGTCAAATTACCAAATGCTGAGGACAATCCTCAAATTGCGGAACCAATCCGCGAAGTTGCTTCCATTGTTTTTCAACTTTTCTTTCTCTAGGAACGCATTAAAATTGATGGTAGGGGCTGCCATTGATCTACAACATATTTGCAATAGTTTAGACTAAGTTTATGACAAATTGAGTTCAAATTAATAAATTTAATCTAGGTGAACTCCCACTCAAAACAATATCCCTCACATTGTTTTAGTGATCACACGAACCAAATCCACCACATCAACATCGATCATCACGAGAGTTGATATAGTTTCAATGGCGAACAATCGACATGTTCATCATATCTACTATATGATTCATGCTTTACCTTTCGGCGATCCGTGTTCCGAGACCATGTCTGTACATGCTAGGCTCGTCAAGATCAAACCTTAGTTTCCACATGAGCAAACCTGGCTTGCTCATGTTGTATACTCTTGCGGAATCTAACACACCCAATCATCACGTGGTGATTTGAAACAACAAGCTTTAGCAACGGTGCTAACTAAGGGTGAACAATTTATTACTTGAAATTCATGTGCATGAGGGATCATCTTATAATGCTACCGTTGTCTACTAAGCAATACAAGATGCATAAAGGATTAACATCACATGCAATTCATAATATGTGATATGATATGGCCTTTCTTCTTTGTGCTTCCGATCTCCATCTTCTAGCACGAACATGATCTCCATCATCACCAGCATTGCATCAAGGTCAATGACGCTTCTCCATGGTTGTCGTCCACCGGCTTCAACTATTACAACTACTTTGAATAGACACGCGGGTCTTAACATAAATTAAAGACAACCATATGGCTCCTGCCGGTTGCCAACTTACAATAAGGAACATTGCATACATCAAATATAATCACAATCATGGCCATATCACATCACAGCACACCCCTACAAAACAAAATTAGACGCCTCTACTTTCTTTGCATGTTTTACGTGGTTTGGGGCTTTCAATAAGTGTCGTTCTAACTTACGAACAAGAACCACAACATTGATACTAGTATTGTTAATCACCCGTTGTAAATTGGATCTTAACTATGCTAGGAGAAACATGCACCAAGAAGCCACTTATGCAATACAAGTTGCATGTCAAGCGTGGAGCAAGTCTCATGAACGATGTCATGTAAGGTTAGCCTGGGCCGCTTCATCCCAACATCCCGCAAGATGCAAAGTACACAAGAAGCAATCGACAATAAAAGCATCAACGCCCACAATGACCATTGTGTTCTACTCGTGCAACAGATCTACATATAGACACGGCTCTGATACCACTGTAGGGTTTCGTAGCATGGAAAACTAAAATTTTCTACCGCATACAAACAAACAAGCCAAGATCTATCTACTAGATTGTAGCAACGAGTCGATGGAATAACTCACCCTCGAAGATTCCAAAGTGTTTAACGAGAGCGGATTCTCGTGGGTGATGTAGTCGTACTCTTTCCGATCTCAAGATCGTAGACGATCCTTCCGGGCGCTGCGTTCGGCAGGCCCCGCAATGGTCACACGTTCGATTTCGACGAAGACCTTCCTCTCCTTGTTCCAAAGAAAATGGAGGTTGTAGCACTCTCTCGCGATTCCTAAAGACAACGGGCGTGGTACCTAAGTAGAGGGAGATCTCGCAGGCTTCGCCAAGCCGAGCGAGTATGGTGGAGTATGAGAGAGTCCCTCGACGATCTAGGGTTTAGACACGCCGAGGAGGGGCTAGTGCCGTGGCTAGGGTTTCACCTAGGCGGCGGCGTAGTGCCCTAGGGGGCGGCGGCTTGGAGGCGGGCGGCTTGGTACTAGGGTTTGGAGGAGAGGATCTTGTGTGTCTCTAGGAGGGAGCCTGCCCTCCTTATATAGGTGGAGGGGCCGGCCGACCAGGGGAGGGAGAGGAGTCCTCCCCAACTCGGCTTGGGTGGGCGCCACGGTTGGAGGAGGGAACCTCCCAACTGCTTCCCTTCCTCCTCTTTTCCTCTTTCCAAATTTAGCCGTTTGACTTTTCAAACTAGTTGTTTGACTTTTCAAACTAGGATTTGAATTAATCCTTTATTTGGTTCAGCGATGACACTTAGTACATGATGCAATCATACCAACTTGATACAACACATTCATGTACCTTCCTCCGGAGTGCCGGACATTCCGGAACCTTCTAGAACATTCCCGATGAAAACACCGGAACCATTCCCCAACTCCGAAACGGGACTTTCCTTATATGAATCTTATTCTCCGGACCATTCCGGATCTCCTCATGATATCCCGGATCCCATTCGGGTCTCCGAACAACATTCAGTCTCTTTCTCATCATTCCATAACTACTCAAACAACGTCGAATCCTTAAGTGTGTCTCCCTACGGTTCGTGAATTATGCGGACATGATCGAGACACTTCTCCGAACAATAACCAATAGAGGAATCTGGAAATTCATATGGCTCCCACATATTTCTATGATTACTTAGCGATCGAATGAACCATTTACATACGATATCAATTTCCCTTTGTCTCACGATAGTTTACTTATCCGAGGTTATGATCGTCGGTATCTCTGCATACCTAGTTCAACCTCGTTACTGATAAGTACTCTTTTCTCATTTCCGTGATATGTGATCCCTTGTGAGCCAGTCACATGCTTGCAAGCTAATTGGATGACATTTCACCGAGAGGGCCCAGAGTATATCTATCCGTCATATGGATGGACAAATCCCACTCTTGATCCATGTGTTTCAACCAACACTTTCCGAACACTCAATGCCACCTTTATAGCCACCCGCCACGGTGTGGTGTTTGATGTCATCAAAGCATCCATCCGGTAAAGGTGATATGCATGATCTCATGGTCGAAGGAATTAGATTACTATGTATCAGAAAGCATATAGCAATTGAACTATTAAAATGACTTGATCTTTATGCTACGCTTATCTATAGGAGTATGTCCATCATATCATCCTCCTAACGATATGATCTTGTTGTTAATAGCATCTCAATGTTCATGATAGGGAAACCACAATCATCTATTAACCAACAAGCTAGTATTATATAGAGGCTTTACTAGGGACTTCAAATCAAGTTTACAAATCACACAAGTATTAATGTTTCCTTGTTAATACTATTATAGCATGAACGTAAACATTTATCATAAACACAAAGATATAATAATAACTACATTTATTATTGCCTCTAGGGCATATCTCCAACAGAAACTCCACCGGAGCCACCTCCGGGGAGATATCCACCCTCTCCAACATCTCCAGCATCATCACCATGATGAAGAGGGAGTAGTCCACCTCTGGGATATGGGGTTTGTGGCAGTAGCTTGATCTCTCGCTCTCTCGTTCTTCATAGATCTAGTACCATATGAGCTGCTCTACATAATTATGGTCATATTTGTAATTCCTCTGTGGTGGATATTTGTTCTATGATTTGATATTTGAGATTGGAATCTATTTTGTGTAAGATGTTTTGATATATGCATATCATGCACCCTATTCTTAAATGCTTGTTTTGATCCAACTTGTATGCAAGAACTTGTATGGAGAGAAGTGTGTGTTAGATGGAGTAGCATGGGGGTGGAGATTGAATTGTGACAAATAATATTCAAGATCTACTTTGGTTTTCAACTTTCTTTTGCTGCTTCACTAGGGATAAAGTGAAATCATGTGCTATAGTTATCACGTGATAGTGTGATAACCTTGTTAGATCAAGGTAGCATATTTGTGTTTCAAACATCATGTACTATTGCTTAAAGCTATACTCTAATTTGTTATTAATTCAAGATTGCATTGCGATTTCCCTTTCTTGAGGAGTATAAGAGAGATATGTATTCCATCTCAATATTAGAACGTGATGCACATATTAATTCTTTTATCAAGCACATATAGAAAATTTCATGAGTCTTTATCATTGATGAATTGTTTTGTGATCACCACAGCCTAAAAAGAGAGTAAACAAGTGAACCCATGAATCCTGGTCCGATTTTTATCATAAGAAACACCTATCTATTGCATCTACTATCCTTTTTATTTTTAGCAATTAATTATTTCGAAAATACAAAATTACTTTATCTATTTGCAGTCACTCATAAAAACCCCAAAACAACTCTACTATCTTCCATATCATCTAGTTTTCATTACTTTATATTTCTTTGCTTTACTTTACTTTGTTTTATATTTTATTTCATATTAATAATACGAAACCTTGTGCTTGACAACCACTTGGTGGAGTTGGGGACATAAATAATTTTATTTTACTTTACAGGTTGCTTGAAGAGGAGAAGACAAACATCCTTCCATAGCCAATCCCCCGAGAGTTCAATAAAAACCCTCGCGTCACCCTTGTGGGGAAAAGACACTTGCTGCAACACTCTGCACTTGGAGTCCCAACGAAAAGTGGCATCCTTTGTTGCCATCAGTTGGGGTCCTTGAAACCCGGGGGTTGCTTAACATACACCAATTCATGTAGAGGGCCATTAAGAAAGGTACTCTTAACATCCATTTGCGGTAATTTCAAATTATGATGCATTGCATATGCAAGAAGGATACAGATAGACTCAAGGCGAGCCACTAGAGCAGAAGTTTCACCAAAGTCGATGCCTTCCACCTGAGAGAAACCTTGTGCTACCAATCTTGCCTTGTTTCTTACAACAATCCCATCCTCATCTTGCTTATTCTTGAATATCCACTTTGTGCCGATAACTTTGCGGCAATCTTTGGGATTCTCTACTAACTTCCAAACTTTGTTGCGCTTGAAATTGTTGAGTTCTTCATGCATAGCAACCACCCAATCCAGATCTTCAAGCGCTTAAAAAACTTTTTAGGTTCCACCATAGAGATATGAGCTTGATGGTCACTAAAGCTTGCCAACTCTCTTTTTGTGGACACCATTCTTCTTAGATCACCCAGTACTTTGTCAAGTGTGTGACACCATTCTTCTGTGTTGTTTATTGGAGGAATTTCTTCACCATTCGGGTCCTCGTATTGACCATTAGCTTAACCTTGATCAACAGTTTGTTCAACACTGACAGTTGATGGAGAGACATGCCCTTGATCTTGATCTACAACCATATTAGGAGGTTGCTATTCTAGGTTTGTAGGGCCGGATAATACGACCGAGTGAGGGGCCGGATAATCCGGCCTGGGAACTTCAGTAGCTTCCCAATTGTCCCTGAAGCATGAGGGAGTAGAAGGGCTGGATAATCCGCCCCCCTGGTCGGATAATCTGGCCTAGGACTTCCAGCTTGATCAGATGATGGATGATCTTTAGAGGTTTGTTGAGTAGGTGCAGTAGTTGCTTCAATAGGTGGAGTTTGTTGATCTTGTGTATATGAGGGCTCTACTTGAGTAGAGAATTGTCCTTCCCGATAGGCCACAAGGGGTTCCTCAACGGGGTGGTAGAATACCACACCCATTCTTCTTATGGCATCTTGCGGTATTTCAACATATGTATCACAAACATCAACTTGCCCCACATGGGAGCCATCATTTTCCTCGAACACCACACTACAAGATTCTACAACAATTCCTGAGGTATTGTTGTAGACTCTATAAGTGTGGGATTCGGCACCATAACCAACAAAAATACCTTCTAAAGCCTTAGAATCAAATTTAGACAAATGGACTCTTTTAATGAGAAAGAAACACTTACAACCGAATACTTGGAAGTATGATATATTAGGCTTGTTACCGGTAAGTATTTCATAAGGGGTCTTGTCCAAGATCTTACGGAGGTGAAGCCGGTTTGACGAATGCCATGCGGTGGATATAGCTTCAGCCTAGAAATTATATGGGGACTTGAATTTAGCCAACATAGACCTTGCCATATCCATCAAAGTCTAGTTTTTCCTCTCAGTTGAAAGAACATGTGGGCCCCATGTGTGGTTTTGGTAATTAATGACAATCTCTATGGACTAATACTTGTATCAAGTAGTACTTGTAGGAATTGTCCATAGGCAATGCTTGAACCATATGTTGGCTTCAAGGTTTGGAGAAGAAGAAAGTGAAGAGGATCAAGTGGTGACCAAGGTGTTCAAGGAGTGATCTACAGATTGGTCATGTGAGAGTTGAGCCTTTTGCAAGGGTGTCTTGAAGAAGAAGATAGAGTTCATCATATGTATCTTCAAGACATAATCCAAATGGTGTTAGAAGTAATGTTGTGCAAGCTAAAGATGTGCCATATCTAGAAGATATCATGCTTGAAGCTTGCCATCCTCGGTGATAATGGATCAATGAAGACAAAGTCAAAGTAAAGGTTTCCCCATGTCGTATGGGGGAGCAACTTGCAAGTCTTTATCAAGCAAGTGCATGCGAGAGCAATCAAGAAAGGTGTTCCATCTTGAGAAGGACAAGATCGTCTACATCAAGATAAAGTGGAATATGCGAAAGGCAAAGGTATGATATTGATAGGGTTTCCTTCTTACCGGTCTCGTGGTGTTAGTTGGGGAGACCTACTTATAGGACAGATAACCGTACTATCAAGAGGGACTCTCAAGCGAGTAACTCGATCATATCTTTCAGAGAAATCTCAAACCTTTGCATACTTAGCATCATGCTTTCTTGGTTATTATTTGGATCTTATACATGTGAGGTTCTAGAGCTTGTGGTAATATTCATAACAAGCTCTAGTTCATCAAAAACGGATTTACCTGTTATATCATATTGTGTTTTTGATCTTTGAGGTTTTCTAGTTTCTCACCAAGAGAGGTATCTCACATTATAATACATGAAATGTTCTCTCTTTGTGGTATCCAATATTTTTAACAAGCTCTTGTTGTCCTCTTTCCAACAAAATTGGTTTCGGGTCAATCAAAGTTTCCAAACTCTAGATATCGCCATTTGAAGTTTGTCTCTTATTTGGTCCAGACCGGAGTCTCCGGTCTGCATGGACCGGAGTCTTCGATGTGGTCCGGAGTTTTCCCAGGAGTCCACGGAGGGTGGATCCAGATTTCAGCCTGGGACAATCTAATGGGTGGTCCGGAGGAAGGTCCGGAGATTGACCGGAGTCTCTGGTCCATGCCTCAGACCGAAATCTCCGGTGTGGTTGGACCGGAGTCTCCGGTCCAATTGGTTCCCAAAGGCGCCGGGATAGTCTGATAGGTGGTTCAGGGGCTAGTCCAGAGGTTGGCTGGAATCTCCGATGTAGACCGAGTCTCCGGTCTGCACACTGGAGTCTCCGGTCTGTCAGGTCCCCAACAGGCAGAAAACGGTCAGAAATCTGTGGGCCTATAAAAAGGGGCCCTTCTTCCCCAATGACCCTGCTCGAGTTTCACAGGCTTTCTCCTCCATTCTTGACCCTATTGAGATTGCTCCCCTTCAATCCCTCCCTTGATTATTGCATATACTTTAGGGATTTGAAAGAGGAGATCTAGATCTATAATCCCACCAATCAATCTCTCCTCTAAGTGAGGGGAACATCTTGGAGCCTTTTGTGGATTTCCTCCATTGTTCTTCCTCTCTTATTCCCCCACAAGCTTTTGTAGATTTGGTGGAATTTGGGAGAGAAGGATTTGAGCACTACTTGTGTTCTTGCCATTGCATTTGGTGCATCAGTTTGATTTCTCGGTGAGGAATCGATTGGGTGAAAGGTGAGAAGCTTTTTGCTCTTGGGTTCTTGGAACCCTAGACGGTTTGGTGGTTTTGTAGGTTCTTGGATTACTTGGGGCCTCCAATTAAGTTGTGGAGCTTTCCCTAAGCTTGTTTGTTGGGAGCCTCTAATTGATTTGTGGATAAGTGTCCCAACCTTGTGAGAGATTCCAGATTGCCACCGACAAGTGCACCGATAGTGGAAGCGTGGATCGATCCCGTTGGGTTGAGATTCACAGGAGAATAAGGGAGGCCTTTTGTGGCATTGGTGGTTTGATACCACCCCCTCTCGAAACGAGACGTACTCCATGTTGGGAGGAACTCAGTAAAATATCATCGTCTCCACGTGCCTCGGTTATCTCTATACCCGAGCTCTTTACTTATGCACTTTACATTGTGATAGCCTTCGTGCTTGAAGTAATCTATATCTTGCTATCACATTGTTGCTTATATTGCTTAGCATAAGTTGTTGGTGCACATAGGTGAACCCTAGTTGCTCTAGATTTTGTGCTTGACAAAGTAAACGCTAGTTTAATTCCGCCTTTGTTGAGTAACTCTCGGAAAAAAAATTAACCGCCTATTCACCCCCCTCTAGGCGGCATATGTATCCTTTCATCGGTTACACCATTTTGTTGAGGGGTGTACGTATCATAATATTGATGTCGTATCCCCTCTTCACTTAGAAATTTATTCAGGGTGTAGTTCTTGAACTTGGAGCCTGATAACCCTCAAGTGTAGGGGATCACCATAGTACAATTCAATAAGTATTTGAGTGTCGAACCCACAAGGAGTATAAGGTAAACTATCTATTCTCTAAAGTCGTATAACCCACTTATATGGCCTTCTATGCAAAGCTAGGATCTAGATATTTTGTGTGTGTGTGGTTGTTTTTACTATTAACTAGAAAATAGTAAATTTATGTATATAAATATTATAAGTAAACTATTGCATGTAAAATAGATCTAGTGAAGTGGATTGATGAAAAGTTTTCTCAAGGGAGTAAATGTTTAGACAAATTGCTATTTCATTCATTTGGTTGTCACAATTAGTGAAGCACATATATAGTCTTTTTATTGTTTCTTCTAGGAGGAGCCATAGATACTAACAAATACACCACTAGTGAATGATCCCAAGGCCAATTACGTACAAACACGGGAATTATTAAGACATAAAGTCCAACCACTGCATTTACATGTAAGGTACCCATGATAATATCCCTTTTGATTAACCATGAATTAATATAACATGCATATCTAAGAATTGGGATCCGATTCTTCTCAAACTCTGCCTATCCTTCCTCCTATCATCGTGCAACGATGACAACCTTGTGTATCTCCCAACATATGTGTGTACTCATATGCTAGTACAACAAGATCATCATATAGAAGATAACATAAATTTGCATGCAACCACAACGAACTATGTTACAATTGCTATAACAATTCACTACTCAAACATCAACATAGAGATACAATAGATCATGGGAAAGCAAAATATTGCCTCATACATCATGTTTGATAAGAGATTACAGTGGGGGATGATGGAGAGGTGTTGTAGATGATGATGGAGATGATACTCCCCAAGGAGGAGAGACAGCGCCAGCGGTGGAAGGAGGCGGCACCGGCGGCAGGGAGGCCCCGACGGCCTCCTAGGGGCGGCGACTTCCCTTGGGGGCAGCGGCCCCTTGGCCCTTCTTCTTTATTGGAGATAGTGCAGTAATGGAGAGGCTTCTCCCCCTCAGTGAGGGCTGCCAAGGAGGGGGAATTTTGTGGTTATGGGTGGATGCCTACAAAAATAGGGTTTTTCCTCAATATATAGTGGTGGAGGCTTCACCGGGGCCATTGGATCAAAATCCTTGGATCCAAGGGCACTTGGGAACCTCTAGAACCTTCATGGTGACTCCTAAAAAGTCCCACGAGTCTCCAAATTCGTGGCTTGACCGAATTGATCTCATATGGCAAGAGTTTGAATCAACCACGTCACTAAATTTCGGAATCCCGAAACTGTTTCTGTATCCTTCAGTAATCGGACCATAAAAATTCATACAGACTCCGATCAGAGTGAATTTTATGTCTAAATCGTACGGCTTAAAATTTCCCACAACTTTCATGTTAATCACTTTTTCATTTGACATCATATTCAAGCTCTTACGAGTCAATATTTGAAAAGTGTTCAGCATGACAGATTTCAGGAAACTCCAAATATTGCCATATTAAGCGATTTTCTTTCATATTCATCTTTTTCTTACATAACAAAGTGTAAAGCAAGAACTTGTGCATTTTTGCAACTATTAGTAGTTTAGTCCCAATAAATATAATAGTGTTGCAAAATAATAATAATTTTGAAGCAATAAATGACAAAGTTCATGGATGCATTTTACATGCATTAGAGATGTTGTCGCTTCTTATTGTCAAAATAGGGACATTATGTTGACGTTGAACCTCATTGGCAAAGTCAATGACGGTTTGTTGAGTCTCACTTTTCTGCTTTAAGAAGTAGACCCGTGTGTACCCTTGAGTAGTCATCGACAATGACAGGACAATACTTCTTCCCACCGAGACTTGCATGAGATGAAGGACAAAAAAGATCCACATGAAGGAGCTCTAAGATTATTTTTGATGAAATAATTGTCTTCCTTCGATGGGGAGAGTCATGCATCTTTCCTTCAACACAAGTCATGCAAACACGATCTTTGGCAAAGGAAGCATTTTATTTTAGCCCAAGAATGTGGCAACCCTTGTGAATACTTTGCAAAGTTTCATGTTAACGTGGGCTAGATGGCGATGCCATAACCATCCTGCATCGGTCTTTCCAAATAAGCACATTGGACCTGTAGTGGTTTTCCCTGAAGAGTCGATTACATACAAGTCATTTTTGACATACCCAACGAAAGCGATCTTTAGATACTTGCTCCATAAGAGTACCTAATACCTTCGATCTGGATTACAGATGCAATATAGTAGCTTTCTCCCTAGTAGACCTAAGTTTAATCGAACCTTGGGAAACGATGCTAATAGGAATGAAAAAGGACATATCTACAAGACATTTTTTTCATTTTACCTTTGTTTACCGGACCAATCTAGTTTACTTTATATTGTAGATTGAATTAATGGATGGAGATAGTCCAGGGTTGAAGCCACCTGCGGCTACACATCATATGGGATGAAGGATAATAATAAGCACAATCATGTGTAAGGTTCCAATAGAGATAATCTTTTGTGGGTAACACGTCCTAATATACTAAAGCCCCTGAGAGGCCACATGCATAGCAATAGTCTTTTGATCCAACCGAGTGTGTATCGCAAAGCATCGGGATACAAATGATTATTAAGTGTAAAATAGATCAAAGCATTAAGTGGTGATATTGTTGTGATTCCGAATGGGTCGCTAAGCGAAGACCGTACATCCCTTTCTATCACTGGGTTTTCTATGAGATCGTCGCTAGCCAAGTATCTCACCTCAAGTCTTGATCGATCTCGGGGGTCTTGGGCGCCTACAATTTGAAATATCGAGGCAAGAGACAAAGAAACAAAAGATACAAATTCCTCTTTCAAACGATACACAATTCTCCCATAGATTATATGCACATAAATGCTGCGAGGTTTCTCCCCAACCAGCATCCCGTGAGGACTACTCACTCATAACAATAAGATCAAGGATAGAAAACATTGTGCAAAATACTTAGATTGAAATCAAATATTCTTACAATGGTTGCCGAATCACAAGGAGATATCAACTACAAAGTAATGGCTATGGATAATGGAGAGGATGGGGGATGGAAAGGATGAACTATGGTGTGGATCTCCTTTGGTGGTGTTGTGATGCAATCTGAGAATGGTAGCCCTCTTCACGACGGCTGGGACCTCGAAATATATAGGCACCTTCATGATAGTTGTAGGGTTTGATGATATGGAGCCGTCGCCACCCCGTATGGGCGGGACGCACCCATACCAGTAGTCGTTTTGTTGGCTGGCGCCTGGTATTAGATCCAGGAATACTTGGTCATCAAAACTTCCTCAAAATCATCATTTATGACTCCAGATTTCGCAATAAAAGTGTGATGTCCTGCACAACATAAATCAAAGGAAGGTTTTGCATATCTTTGCAATAATTAGTCATTAGTGGCAAATCAAGAGAGAATAATGCCAATTGCTTGACAAAAAACAATGTTTAAACGCGGAGAAAGATGGCGATTTTTGGAGCCATCAGTACCACTATATCATCATTATCGATGAAAACAACAAATCCCATCTTACCAAGGGCACAAATAGAAAGTAAATTGTACCCATGGGTCTCAACAAGCATGACATCCACGGGAGAGATATCTTGAGCAACGACAACATTGCCAAGACCCAATAACTTTGAATTGGATTATCACCATAGGAGACTGTTATTTGATCATGATTAGGCCTCATCTCCATGATGATATCCTTGCTTCCGGTCATGTGACTTGTGCATACACTGTCAAGCACACATTTCTACCCTCCAGAAGCATAGCCCTATAAGAAAATTACTTCTTGGTTTTAGGTACCCATTTTCAATGGGTCCTCTCTTGTTAGTAACAAGGGTCTTTGGAACCCAAATAGACCAAGCAATATAATTATCAAAAGGCCCAATATAACTAGCATAAACATCATCATATTAATCATGAAATAACTCATAATGAGGATTATTAGGTCCTGCAAAACCATCATAATCAGTTTTTCCCTTCGTGATGTTCTTTTCTATGGTGCTTGTCTTTGCTTGATCATTCTTGGCCTTCTTCTTGTTGTTCTTCTTCTTCTTGGTCTTGGGGACATAGCCAAGTCCCTCGTTTCCATTGTTTGACCTTTGCTTGATCAAAAGCTCATCGGGTACTTCCTTACCTTTGGTAAGAGATGATTTGGTAAGCTTATCTTTTAATCTAACATTTTCTCCAAGAATATCTGCATGATTACACAAGTACATAGAGGTGCTGGGAACATCATATTTGGCTAGACGAGTTTGGAGCTGATCATGAGAATCATTGATAATAGAGTGTTCACTCTCCAAAGCCTTGTGAGAAATGTCAAGTTCCTCCAATTTCTTGGGAAGTCTAGGATGAGCAGCCCCAAATTCAACCTTCTCTTTTTTAGCCTCTTTGCCTTAGAAATAGCATGATCCTGTTCCTTTATAAGTTTGTCCATAAGCTCGTCATGTGATTCCTCAATGGACTCAAGCCTCTCCTCAAGAGAAGCCTGAATCTCCTCTTCTTCTTCTAGAGAATTTTTTAAGGATGCTATCTCCATTGCATCCTCTCTCTCAGTTCTGTCCTTTTCTTTGAGAAATTATTCCGAGTGAACAAGTTGACCCATGAGGGCCTCGAAATGCTTCTGGTGCTCACCTTGCAAGTTATTTACTAAATGGTCCAAAGCAATAACTTCTTCCTTAACCTTAAGAGTAGTGGAATCATCCATATCAATATTCATAGTAGTCTTAGGAAAGGAAATGGTGGAAGGTGATACCTCAGAACCTCTTGCCATAATACAAGTGATGTTCTTATTGGAGAAGTTCTCATTTGGAGAGTCGAAGAGCGAGATAATTGGTGTAGATGTAGTAGCTATGGAGGCCACCTCCCTTGAACCATCATCTTCTTGTTCGTCTTCTCTTGCAGACGAATACTCCTCTTGAGCTACCAACACATTCTTTGGTTGCTTCTTGTAAGGAACATTTTTTTCTTGATAAATGGATTCTTGCGAGGAGCCTTTGACTTCTCCTTGAGGACCAGTCTACCCCTGATACATCCAAAACGTATCTAGTTTCCCGAACACTTTGCTATTGTTTCTTCTCTAAACTTGTGTGATTTAGATACAACTAACACGGACTGACGTTGTTTTCAGCAGAATTACCTTGGTGTCTTGTTTTTGTGCAGAAAATGAACTATTAGGAAAAATCCCGGAAAATATGCCAAAAATTATATTTCACCAGAAGATCCATGGAGCCAGAAGAAGAGACGGAGGGGAGGCCTGGGGGGCCCAGACCCACCCTAGGCACGGGCCCACCCCTGGTCGTGCCTAGAGGGGGTGCAGCCTCCCCTGGCACCTCCTCGGCCTCCCTCTGCGCCTATAAGTTGCCTTTTGACCTAAAAACCGAGGGGGGGGGGGTTCGATAGTTTTCCATAAAGAGTTCCGCTCATGCCGTCACCGTAAACTCCGCTCAAAGGCTGCCGGACGGGAATTTGGAGAGGATCATCGCCATCGTCATCACCAACGCATCTCCATCAACCACCGATGTTTTCCTCATCCATGAGTGAGTAATCCCCCACTGTAGGCTTGGGGATGGTAGGGATTAGATGAGTTATATCATGTAATCGAATAAGATCTGTTAGGGCATAGTGCCTAGTATCTCTATTAGTGCTATTTGACTTTGTTGCAACTTGTTGTGCTTAATGCTTGTCACTAGGGCCCGAGTGCCATGATCTCAGATCTGGACTTATTATTGAATAATTATGATAGTATTGTTTGTGATCTTATCTGCAAGTTGTGTACACATATCATTGTCTGGATCCAAAGGCCCCAAAGTGACAATAATTGGGACAACCGGAGGGGATGGCTGTGGTGTGAGGATCACATGTGTTCACGGAGTGTTAATGCTTCGCTCCAATGCTCTATTAAAAGGAGCACCTTAATTGCCAGTAGTTCCCTAGAGGCCCCGCTGCCACGGGCTAGCTGGACAGAAGATGTTGTGCAAGTTCTCATTGCGAGCACGTATGACTATATTTGGAGCACATGCCTAGGATTGTTTAGTACTTGGATGCTTGTTATTATTTATCTGTAATGCCCTAGATCATAAAGTTACATGTTTAGACTCGTCCATGCAATGCCCATCCATCCATCCCTATGCCTACTGCACTCGAATCCTACTATTACCGTTACTGTTACTATTGCTCATGTTTCACTGTTGCTGTTGCTTTGCTATTGCTACTACAAACTGTTGCTACTGATAAACTTTTGTGAGCAAGAACTATTTCCAGGTGCAGCTGAACTGACAACTTAGTTGTTAAGGCTTGCAAGTATTCTTTGGCTTCCCTTATGTCGAATCAATAAATTGGGTAATACTACCCGCGAAGACTGTTGCGATCCCCTATACTTGTGGGTCATCAAGACTATTTTCTAGCGCCGTTGCCGGAGAGCATAGCTTTATTTGTAAGTTCACTTGGATCTATTATTGTTCACTACTACTCCTTTCATCATGGGGAAGTATCGTGATGGAAAGTTCCCTATTTTACCATCCACTACAAGAAGAGGTACGATCCTAAACACCTCTATTGCTCTCGATTCACCGTCTGTTATAAGTAAGCTTGTCACACCACCACCACATACACATGCTACACACACTGCTACTACTGCTGAGTCTGAAACTGCTTTTGATACTCATGATGTTACTTCTACTGTGCTTGATGAGAGTGGTTCATTAGGTCCTTTTCTAGATGCTACTATGGCTAGTCTAGGAAATACCGAAACTCCTAGTGAAGACACTGTTACACCTGTTAGCTTACCTGAGGCTAGTGAGAGTTATGATATTAATGATGGTTACATTGAGTTCACTGATGATTTTGTTGAAGAGTGCCGAAACACACATGGTAGTAGTGCTATTAAGAGTCTCCTTGCTAGACATACTATCATGCCTAAGTTGTCCTCTGATCCTAAGTTTGCCTCTTCTCCCATAGATATTAAAGATGAAGATTATGATTTCTCTCTTGATTTATCTTATTTAGATATTGTTGAGAAAGAACCTTTTTGTGGTACTGAAAATGAGAGTGATGTGGCTCATATGAATGAGCTTTCTACTATGAGTGCTTTATCCTCTGATGATTTTAAGACGCGCAAATACTTTGTTACTAAGATCTTACCTTTTTCACTAAAAGGAGAGGCTAGGGCTTGGTTTAATAGATTACCTCCTAGTTCCATTGATAGCCCTGATTGCTTGATTGCTTCTTTCTTCCAAAAATATTTTCCTCCCAGTGCTAGACATGCTGCTTTGCAGAGACTTTTTGATTTTAAACAGGGAGAAGAAGAGAAATTGCCTGAGTGATGGAAAAGATTCTGTGCCTTGATTCATGCACATCCTGGATGTCCATTACCTAAGAATGAGCTTCTTGATATTTATTATAATGGACTAACTGATGATTCTAGGACCTACCTAGATAGTTTTGCTGATTGTGTTTTCAGGAAAAGGACTCCTACAGATGTTGAAGAATTAATGACTAAGATAAGCAAGAATTATGATGATTGGACTTCAACTGAGCTGAATGCACCTGAGCCTATTACTCCTGAACCAGTTGTTCCTAAACCAGTTCCAACACCAATAACAAAGAAGAGGGGATTTATTGCATTGAATGATGAAGTGATGAAGGAAGCTAAGAAGTGTCTAAAGGAGAAAGGTATTAGAGATGAAGATGTGAAGAATCTACCTCTTATAGAAGAATTATGTAATAAAATTCCCCACTCATCTATTATTGAGGTACACTGTCTCCAACACTTTGATGAAGGTGATATTCCTTATGGTAAGCCTCCTGATCAATGTTTAGAGGAACTTGACACTTTTATTGTTAAGCAAGGGTATTTTAATAAACAAGTTCAGAATCATTTATTGGAAAACTCTAGAGCTATCCATGAGTTGAAAGATATTGTGGAAATAACTTCTAATGATATTAAAATGATTTGTAAACACTTTCAAATGGTTCAAACCCAACTTGATCAACTTGCTAAGGTACAAAAGGATATGCTAGTTAATGCTTCAGGAGATAAACATGCTTATGGAATTAGAACTAGGAGTAGTATAGCTACTCAAGATCCTTTATATCCTGAAGGACACCCTAAAAGAATTGAGTAGGATTCTCAACAAGGTGAATATAGTGGTAGTCCCCGTAAGAGAAAGAAAAAGAAACATAAGATAGTTGAGGAACCACTTGAACCTGCTGTAGATCCTAATAGTATATCTGTCTCTGATGCTGAAACTGAGAGTGGTAATGATAAAAATGAGTCTCCTGATAAGGAGGAAGGTGAGGAAGAACCTGAGAAGCACACTAAGAACACTAGGTACACAAAGGAAGATTTTATTGCTAATAAACATGGTAAAGAGAGAGAACCTTGGGTGAAAAAACCTATGCTTTTCCAGGTAGGAAACACAAGTCAAAGGAGGAAGAACACTACAACAAGTTTTGTGAGTGGATGAAACCTTTATTCTTGCAAATTCCTTTGACTGATGCTATTAAGTTGCCTCCTTATTCAAAGTATATGAAGGATATTGTCTCTAATAAAAGGAAGATTCCTAATGAGGAGATTTCTACTCTACTTGCTAATTATTCCTTTAATGGTAAGGTTCCAAAAAAACGGTGATCCAGGTATACCAACTATTCCTTGATCCATTAAGAATAATTATGTTAGAACTGCTTTATGTGATTTGGGAGCTAGAGTTAGTGTTATGCCTTTTTCTCTCTATAAGAGACTCCAGCTAGAAAAGTTGATACCAACTGATATTTCTTTGCAAATGCCTGATAAGTCAACTACTATTCTTGTTGGTATATGTGAGGATGTTCCTGTTCAAGTTGCTCATAATTGCATGGTTCTAACTGATTTTGTTGTGCTTGAAATGCCTGAAGATGATAATATATCTATTATTCTTGGGAGACCTTTTCTTAATACTGTAGGTGCTGTCATCAATTGCAACCAAGGAAAAGTAACATTCAATATTAATGACAAAGAGCACACTGTCTATTTTCCCAAGAAGGTTGTTAAGAGATATTGCCTGAATTCCATTGAAAATATTGAAGGCATTAAGGTTGGAGAAATATATTGTCCCATTCCACAAGAAAATTTTGAAACTATTATGATTGGGACCATTGCTATCAAGTATGAGGTAACATAATCACCTTGTGGAATGCAAAGTTTTGTTTCATATAAGATTATTTTGGTAATAAGACATGATCAACCTTGTTAACAAAAGGATTTTAATGAACAAAATAATGTTTCCACTGTGGTTATACTTGCTTTCTTTTTTCCTTTTCTCCTTCCAAGTCTTTGCTTTAGCTTTAGTTTTGATAGTTGTTTGCTTGTTTGAGTTTCTTAGAGATCATGTAGTTTGGCTTTTGGTTTGCTTTTGCTTCTTCTGAAAAAACTGTTTCTGCGAGAAAATCAATTTTCTTACCCTGAAAATTGGACAAAAATAAAGTTTCCCAAAAAATCCCAGAAAATTCAAAATAATTTTTTGCTCGAAATAAGGGGCAAAGTGGCACATGAGGTGACCCAGGGGGCCACCCTAGGCCACCAGACCCCTGGTAGGCGCGGCCTACCAGGCGGTGGCGCCTGGGGGGGTCTGGCCCACCTAGGCCCCTCCAGGCTGCCTCCTCAAAGCCACCTTCTTTCTCTCTCCCGAAAACACCGGAAAACTTGCTCAAGCTCGAGTTCTTGCTATTCTTGCTCGCGATTTTCGATCTCCTTGTTCAGCCCATCTCAAGTGCTGATTTTTGGAGGGATTGCTCCTTGGCATGTGCCTCCTCCACTTGTCCAATTAGATTTGTGATTGGTAGATTGTATCATGAGTATTTTTATGCTATAGGTTACAGATTGTTTGAGCTTGAATGCTTGATTCTTTGCTTAGAAACTTTGTTTTGATGCATGTGTAGTCCTCTAGCAAGTTCCTATAGTAGTTGCTCATCATTTATCAACTTAGAAATCACTTGGTTTGATGGTTGTCTAAAAATTCCAGCAAGGAAGATGAGTGCTTATCCATTGAATCAATATGACTTGATGGTGCATGAGTCAATGAAGGTTCATCATGAGGAGGCAGTTTTTCCTTCCATATATCCATGCCATGAATTTATGAGAGCTGCGGGAATCCTCCAAGATTTCCAAACTATGGTTACAAATGCAGGGTTGGAACACTTTGCTGAAGGTGAACCATTCCAATATGTTAATCTAACCATGGCTTTTGTGCAGGATTTCCGATTCACTTGGTCAACTTCTAATCCCATGGTCCATTACAAAATATATAATATACTTGTCGACCTGCCTTTTGCTGATTTCTGTGCAGCAATTAGAGTACCTCAGTGGGTATTTTGTGACAAGATCAAGGAGAGGCCCAAGTCACTTATGGATTTATATGATGAGATTTGCCAAGGTTTCGACTTCTCAAAGGAAAGTGGTAAATTCAGAACATTCAGCTCCCAGCTATTAGATACTTTGCCTATTTCATTACCAAGTGTGTTCTTGCTATAAAGTTGTCTTCTTTTGATCTAGCTTTTATCGCAGCTGCTCTGAATAGGAATAGTTCTTATAGTTTGGGTGCTTTGATAGCTCACCGTCTCACCACCAACCGTGAGAAGGGTGGAATTTGTGGAGGTGTCATTGCTTCTAGGTTGCTAGCTTTCCATGTTTTAGAGCCTCACTTTTCAGATTTTCAGTTCCCCATAGAGAGGCTTGATATTGAATCCATGATTCAACATGGTTTTGTTTCTTTGGGGGCTAATGTGAGAAGTTTACCATATGAAATATCTTTTGCCCAGCAAGGTCGGAGAAAGGGTAGGACTAAGAAAATAGTTTATTTGCCTACACCTGCCTTGTTTAACTTTGATAACAGGCAAGGATGGTCACTTACGGAGGAGGAGGAGGTTGACACTTATGTGGGGGAACTCTCCCAGCAAGAAGAGAATGTTGAAGAGGATGCCGAAGACAATTCGGTCCAGCCCTCCAACTTGGGAGAGTCTTCATACAACAACCCTCATTTGATTGGGGCGCGTCTTCTTCTTCATCGCAGGTGCCTGACTATGATCATTCCTATGATTACCCACCAGCATGGGGGTACTATCCGCGCTATTGAGCCTCACTTAGGCCAAAATCCTAAGCTTGGGGGGAGGTATACCAACATCACACTCATTTATATATCATGTTCGGTCGGTTCTTTGTATATCCATTGTTTTTGCTTTCTTTTTGGTTCTTGTTGCTTCTTTCTCAAAAACCCAAAAAATACCAAAAATATTTTCGTTGTTTCTCTTGGTTTGTTTCTTTGCTTTGGTTTGCCTTAAAATAAAAAAATCCAAAAATATTTTGCTTTGTTTTTGTTTGGTTTTTCTTTGTTTGCTTGTTTCTAAAAAAAATCAAAAACACCAAAAATATTTGTTGTTCTTTTTTGGTTTTGTGAGTTCTTTGCAGGGTTCAGCCATCCTTAGTGGATTTTGGTTTCATGTTATTATTCAAGTCACACAAGTGAAGGGCAATAATGAAGGTTAATATAACTTGACGTGTGGTAAGAGGCTGGTAACGAACTCTATTTGTTTCATTTTTGTACATATACTCATCATAGTGAGCATGCTTAGCCTGTTTGGGTAAGGTGTATGTCATTATGGATGCTTAGTAGTTCTTGCTTGTCTATGATTAGCTCCAGGTTGCTAATAGTTTGTAGCATGTCATATCAATGTTTGCTTGCATTGTTTTATTCATACTTCGGTATGATATTGTGGTATCCTCCTCTGACTGTTCATGTGAATCGACTTGGCACATGCTCACGCATGCATATGACTAATCAATAGTCAGTAAGCCTCAATGATTTATTTTGCCTCAGAGTTCTTGTATCACTTTCATGCCATAGTTAGTCCTGTCTTGTTGCAAGCATGATTATGACAACTATTGCTCTATCGTTTGTCACTCTCTCTCTATTGCTAGCCTTCATTTGCACTGAGTATGTGCTCTACCTGTGCTTCCAACTCCCCAAAACCAATATTGCCAGCGGTGTCCACCATACCTACCTATTAGCATTATTTGCTATTTCAGTGCATATTCCATATGCCTTGTTTTCTTCCAAAATAAAATGTTTGTCTGTTTTGAGAAAGTTAGTTAGTAAAGCTCTCACGAACTTGATGGCACACTTTATTCCTTGCACTTAATAATTCTGAACCATTTTTACTAGTCCATGAAAGTTATATGCTTGCTAATTATATACTGGGAGTCAGCAGAACCGTGCTGCCACGGGGAATGCTTTCAACACTTTTTGGATATATCATCCAGTTGATTCCTTGCTCTTTTGTTTACGGATGTCGACGATGTAAAATAAAAGGGGAGGTTGTGAGTTCATGGAGTTTATACATTGTGTTAGAGAAACGCCTGGGCCGCTAGCCTAATCCATGCTTAATCATGGTGGAAACTTGCAGCATCATCATAATGAGCATCTATGAAGCGTCCTCAATAAAAAGCTATGCATATGGTAAATAAAAGATTGCTGAGATGCTCATTGTCTACTTGCCTTGTCATTTTGGTTATGGGAAAGCTCCTGTACCATGTGCAAGGGGTACCCCGTTGGCGGTTCTCGATGATATGCATGTATTTACAATGACAAGAACTTTCAGATGACCAAAGTTGAGTAGCATGCGGAGCGACCCTCGTACTCAAGGGACTTGGGATTTCCAGTCTATGGTCTGTCAAGCATAGGATTTAGAGTGGACCTCACTTTCACCTTAACCACATGAAGATGCCTATGATAGGGGCAATGAGAGCTCAAAGCTAATTAGTACCTTCCTTTCAGCATTGGGAAGCCTTTCAAACCTTCACAAAACTGTTTTCACAACTTTGTTGAGTCACCACTTATTCTATGAGCACCTTCTTGAGAGCATAGTTGTCATTCTTGTGTTTGTTCCAAAACTTGGTTAATTATGTCATGACTTTGATGCTTGTATCTCTGATATCTTTACTTCTAGTCTTCATGTGAACTTCAGAGGTGCCTTGAAATTTATATTGTGCTCTTCAAACAAAGGCAAGTGAGATACCACTCTATCATACCTTATTATTAGCATTGCAATGTTGCTTATGTTTATGTCTCATGCTACTTATTATTGAGTTGGTTTCTCTTCATAGCTTGCAATGACTACTGAGTAGACTTAGTTGCATACTCCTTCTTATGAATTGTCTAAGCCTCTACTCCTGTGCTGAGAATATTTTCATCATATGAAGCAAAGTGTTCATGAAAGTTCTTTTATCGCACTCAGTTTTCAATTGAATTGCTTGAGGACAAGCAATAAGCTAAGCTTGGAGGGGGTTGATACGTCCAAAACGCATCTACTTTCCCAAACACTTTGCTATTGTTTCTTCTCTAAACTTGTGTGATTTGGATACAACTAACACAGACTGACGCTGTTTTCAGCAGAATTACCTTGGTATCTTGTTTTTGTGCAGAAAATGAACTATGAGGAAAAATCCCGGAAAATATGCCAAAAATTATATTTCACCAGAAGATCCACGGAGCCAAAATAAGATACGGAGGGGAGGCCTGGGGGGCCCAGACCCACCCCAGACGTGAGCCCACCACTGGCCACGCCTGGAGGGGGTGTAGCCTCCCCAGGCACCTCCTCGGCCTCCCTTTGCGCCTATAAGTTGCCTTTCGACCTAAAAACCGAGGGGGGGGGGTTGATAGTTTTCCAGAAAGAGTTCTGTTCCACCGCCGCCACCAGAAACCAAGATTCGGATCCAGAAACTCCGTTCTGGCGCCCTGCCGGGACAGGGAATTTGGAGAGGATCATCGCCATCGTCATCACCAACGCATCTCCATCAACCACCGATGTTTCCCTCATCCATGAGTGAGTAACCCCCCGCTGTAGGCTTGGGGATGGTAGGGATTGGATGAGTTCTATCATGTAATCGAATAAGATCTGTTAGGGCATAGTGCCTAGTATCTCTATTAGTGCTATTTGACTTTGTTGCAACTTGTTGTGCTTAATGCTTGTCACTAGGGACCGAGTGCCATGATCTTAGATCTGAACTTATTATTGAATCATTATGATAGTATTGTTTGTGATCTTATCTGCAAGTTGTGTACAAATATCATTGTCCGGATCCAAAGGCCCCAAAGTGACAATAATTGGGACAACTGGAGGGGATGGCTGTGGTGTGAGGATCACATGTGTTCATGGAGTGTTAATGCTTTGCTCCGGTGCTCTATTAAAAGGAGCACCTTAATTTCCAGTAGTTCCCTAGAGGCCCCGCTACCACGGGCTGGACAGAAGATGTTGTGCAAGTTCTCATTGCGAGCACGTATGACTATATTTGGAGCACATGCCTAGGATTGTTTAGTACTTGGATGCTTGTTATTATTTATCTGCAATGCCCTAGATCTTGAAGTTACATGTTTAGACTCGTCCATGCAACGCCCGTCCATCCATCCCTATGCCTACCGCACTCGAATCCTATGCTACTATCAAGTATCATACTATTGCTCATGTTTCACTGTTATTGTTGCTTTGCTGTTGCTACTACAAACTGTTGCTACTGATAAACTTCTGTGAGCAAGAACTATTTCCAGGTGGAGCTGAACTGACAACTTAGTTGTTAAGGCTTGCAAGTATTCTTTGGCTCCCCTTGTGTCGAATCAATAAATTGGGTAATACTACCCGCGAAGACTGTTGCGATCCCCTATACTTGTGGGTCATCACCCCCCATGATTTTCTCTATTTTGATAGGGGCACTCAGCTACGAAATGTAAACGGTCTCCATAGTTGTAACATGCTTAGTTTTGGACCGTTTCCATTTCTTCCACCCGACCCTTTCTTGCTTTCAAGCTTAGATTTTGCTTTGGCAGGGTCTTTCCAAAAGTTCCTTGCATAGAATGCCATGTACTCACCATGTGCACATTTGACCTCCTCGGGACATCTCATGGAAGCTATGTCAAGGTTCATATCATCTTCTTCTTGCTCAACAACATTAGCCTTCAAGGAAATATTCACACCCTTTTGCATTCCAATTGCTCCTGCACGAGCATCTTCAGCGTTCTTGGCCGCAACTTTGAATGTAGCCATTTCTTGCATAACTTCATTGGAAGTCATTTGGTGATAATTGTGTCTTCCTTGGAGGATCTTCAAATCAGTGGACTCAAATGGCATAAGAGCACTTACATATTTCCTCTTTATCTAAGCATCATCAACATGTGTGGCACCATGATTTCTAAATGTGGTTGCAACGCATTTGAGTCTTCTATACATATCTCCGTGGTCCTCACCATCCATCATGTAGAATCCTTCAGCTTGATTTGTTAGAGCATCATGCCTATTTCTTCTCATGATCTCATTTCCAATGAATAACTCGGTGAGGGAATCCCAAGCTTCCTTAGCGGTGCTGAGATGTTCAATGCGTGGCATGTCCTTCGGACCCACACCAAGTTGATTCATGTGCAAGGCAGTGGCATTGAGTTGACTATCTACCACTTCTCTTGTTGTCAAATTGGTTGGATCCCCAATGTTGATACCACCCTCAATGATCTTCCATAACTCAATAGACAAACTGCACACATGAGATTTCATAAAAAAATCCATTGATTAAAAGAAGATGCACTGAGATTGGGTGGATCACCCCTATTGTTTATATGAGGGTGAGGGAATGGTCGATCAGGTGAGTATAAGTGAGAGGCCTCACTATAATCCTCCTTACCACTTCCCTTTTTCGAAGAGGAACTCTTATTTTTATCATCACCCTCCAACTCTTCTTCAGTGGAGTTAGCCTTAGCTTTGTCCTTTGAAATAGGAGTTATAGCCTCAACGGAAGATGGATGAGTGGCTGTGGGTGGCGAGAGATGCGCTATCATTTCATGCATCTCTTGCATTTGGGCCTCCATGGTTTTAATCAAGGTTGTTTCCAACATCTTGAGATCATCCATAGTGACCTTGTCCACAACCTCACTACCGTCTCCCTTAGTACCCATACTATCTTAGGCGGTAAATCCCGAATAAAGAGCCGAGGCTCTAATACCAATTGAAATGGATCATATGAGCACCTAGAGGGGGGGGGTGAATAGGTGCTACTCCAAAAAAAATTTTAAACTTAGGATTGACATAAAGGTAAATTCTCTAGATATGCAACAAGGATGAATTTCTCTAAATGACAACCTAGCTACCAAGCGAGTAAATGCGGTGAGAGGAACGAGGTAACCGTAGTGGATCACGCGGAGACACATGATTTGTTTTACCGCAGTTCCTTCCTTGTTAAGGGAAGTACGTCTGCGTTGGAGGGGTGGGCGGTACTAAGATCACCACGCCACAATAGGCCTCACCCTGTTCTCCGATGGATCTCGCCACAACTGTCCTGATCCACCTTTCCACTATTTGGTACCCTTCGAGGCGGGTACTGGTTTCTTTACAACACTACCGAGACACACATCCACAACTGAATTGGAGACTCCCGAGATGACAACAAGATGCCACAAGAAACAATTTTATCAATAAATGAAATCAAGATCTAGATATTCATAAGAAACTCTAGATCAAGAGGCCCCCAAGTGAATGAAGGGGAAATGAAGATCTTGATTGGTGCCGATGAAGATCAAGGCCTCCTCCTTTGATTCCTCAAAGATTGAAGCCTTCGGGTGGTTGAAAGTGGAGATCTCACGAGGATTGATATGAAGAGCACTGCGCTTTTTCATAGGATCCACAGGAGCTAGAATGAGGATAAAATGGGGGTATAAATAACCCTGCCAAAAACCAGCCGATGGAAGAAACTTGGGCCGGATAATTCGGTCTAAGTGGGGGCCGGATAATCCGGCCAGACAAACATATGGCCCAGAAACAGAAAAAATCCGGGCCAAATGTCTGCCCCTATACTGCTTGACGCGCCTTGGTCCTTTGCGAAAAATCCCTCGCGGCGGATTATCTGGCCCAGGCGAAAGCTCCGGCCCTACCCGGACAATCCGACGGGAAACTCCGCCCCCATACCACATGACGCGCCTTGGAACCATTGGCGATCGAGGTAGGGGAGGATAATCTGGCCCTTGTCAGGGGCGGATAATCCTCCCCCACAACTCTTGTTTAGCTGCATTTGACATGAAGTTCCTTTTGGAGAATATAATCTGTAGCACTAAACACACAATCAAATAATTCTTGGCATTGTTATCTAATACACAAAACACTAGAGATCATGAAATGTTCTTTCAACATTGAAATGGATCTCCATGAACCCCTTCTCAGTATGGACGCCGCTCTTCACTATCTCGCACATCTTGTTCAGCACAAAGGTGGACATGTAAGGGAGCCATTTCATGGTCTCCTTTATCTGAGCCTTCTTGAGATTTGCCATCACCTTAGCCTCTATGGAGGCGACAAAGGCCTGGACAGAACTGTTCGCAGACACGACGTCACTCTCTAGAGTGGTTGACATCAACGACACCACCTGGTTCTGTGTGAGAAGTTGGTTGTCATCCACATAAGAGAGGATCTAGGAGTCCCCAATGAGGATCAAAGCCTGGCTAAAATGGTCGCAGAACGAGTCCTACAACGAGGATGCAAAAAGGCGCAAATAAATCAAGGTGTGAAGAAGATGGTGTTCTAATGGAGGAAACTAGCATATGCTTCAGTTTCATAACATTCTCATAGTAAGTTGGTCTTCTACTACTCTACCTAGCTAACAATCATATCAATCTATCAACAGTAATAGTTCATCTACAAGAGCAGATCCTACTAAGCAAATCCTACAAATATGGCTCAAACCTACACATGTTATTTTCACAACAATCTAACATGTACTTGAATGAAGCTACGAACTACAGCTCCTAACTCTAGCAGCTCTTCAGATCTAAGCTAACCCTAGGTGGAAGTGGAGATGCTTACCGTCATCGTAGGAGGTGGTCGCCGCAACTCACCGGTAGAGGTGGAGGAGGTGCCCTTCACGCCGCCGTCGTTGACAACACTCGCCGGAGAGAGGGAAGTACTTACCTGGCAGGGACGGAGCAGGAAATGGAGCTCGACCTCGATCTAGGGGGATGACGGGTGGTGTTTAGGCGGTGAGCGCGGGAGAGGGGGGGGGGTGGTGTTTTGGTGGTGAGCGGGGTGATAGAAATAGGGAATACTTTTGGCGGGAGAGATTTGCTCATCTCCTACCCCATCTTTTTGCTGTGCCCAAAAAGCTCCAGCCATCTGCAGCATCGACCGCGCTCATGTGAGGGAGCGCCTCTTTTTCATTTGTTGGACGCACGATGAAGGTAACTCGCTGAAAACGTCCGAATTAACCATAGTGGTTGGGCCTGGCTGCGAGCTTCTTTAAAGTTTTCACTAGCGCAGCCTAGTGACCAATACAGACAACCAATCGGTCCATTATCTGCTCCAACAAGTCTGTCCGGGATTTATATAGGCTACCATGTCCAAGGAGACAACCAAGTCCCTGGGATCATCTCCATCTCGATGCGACAGACCACCGCAACTGCCTTTCTAGGTCATGTTCTCGCCTTGACCACATCAACATTCATAGCGCGTCCCGCTGCGGTGCTATCCAGTTCGGCTGAGCTTGCTTGCGCTGACTATCTAGGCGAGGACGATGCCATGGGCTTAGATTATGCAAGAAACTTCTCACAAATAGAAAGGAAGCTACGTGGTTGATAAAAAATGGAGCTATGTAAACTTCAAGGCTACTAGTTCGAAGGCCCAAACAATTAAAAGTGAGCCACACATGGACCAACAGGCTCCTTCCACGTATATTTCTTATATGACCCTTATATATTAGAGCATCTCAACTCGTTGGGCGAATCCAGGTCGAAATCCGGATTTTTTTTCGCCGGACGAAACAAGTTTTCGGCCTGGGTACGCCGAGTTTCCCACTCGCGTATCCAGGCGAGTTCCCGCGTTTGGCTAAAATTTAACAAATTTCAGCAAACTTTGAGCGAATATAAGCGGTTTGGCAATATGGGCGAACTTTGGGCGAATGCGATATGGACAAACTTTGGGTGAATATGGGCGATATCGAACTTTGGGCGAATATGGCGATACGGACGAACTTTGGGCGAATATGGCTGAATTTTAGGCGAACTTTGGGCGAATATGGTCTATATGTACGAATTTTGGACGAATATGGGTGATACGGACGAACTTTGGGCGAATATGCCCGAATTTTGGATGAACTTTGCGAATATGGTCTATATGGACGAACTTTGGGCGAATATGGGCGATACAGACGAACTTTGGGCGAATATGCCCGAATTTTGGGCGAATATGGTCTATATGGACAAACTTTGAACGAATATGGTCTATATGAACGAACTTTAGACGAATATGGATGAATATAGGAGAACTTTGGGCGAATATGGGCAAACTTTGGGTGAACTTTGGATGAACATGGGCGAATATATGCTGACTGGGCGGGTTCACTCGCCGAATTCGCTTCGTCCGGCATTTCCAGGGCGTATCCGGGATCCTGGGTATGGCCTGGGTAGTCCGGACCAAAGTTGGTCCAAATCCAGACGAAAACAGGATTCTGGGTATGCGACTGGACGAAATTTCGACTTTCGACGTCCGGACTTATTTTCGATGTCCAGATCGACGTCTTGAATAGCCGAGTAAAGATGCTCTTAGGGCCAGTCCAGCGGTGGCTCGGGCGCTGGACAGCAGCATCTGGCGCACCCCCTGTAAAAGGAAAGGAACCGGGGTCGTCCGAGTCTTACCAATGGAAAATTCTGGAAAAGGATACACCTCCCCCGGGGGACGCGATCCCCCGCCTCCCTCCGCGCGACACGTGTCCCACGCGTGGCCGGATCCTAGAGAAACGACGCGCCAACATGCCCACCTTATCTCTTTCGGGGATGAATCCCCTGTCTTCTTTTTCCCCTCGCAAGTTCTTTCTTCGGTACTGCCTTTCTCCTGTGCGACGCCTACCTACCAGACCACCGCCCAAGCTCCGCGGTTGTGCCACCAGCACGCTGGCACCACCCTGCCCTTCCACCATGTCGGCGCCAGCCACCATCTCCTTTCCCCTATGCACGCGGTGTTGCTACAGGAGGGGGCCCTGACTTGCTACTGACGCTGGCGTCGTTGCTACAGGCGGCGACTCTGGCGGCGTTGCTACAGGCGTCGGTCGGGCTTGCTACATGGCGCCGGCGGAGTTGCTACAGGGGCCGGTGGCATTGCTACAGGGAGCCGGCTGGGCTTGCTACATGCGCCGGCAGCGTTGCTACAGGAGGCGGCCGGGCTTGCTACATGGCACCGACGGTGTTGCTACAGGAGGCGGTCGGGCTTGCTACATGGTGAAGTTGGATTTGCTAGACATTTTTTTCTATAAACTTTTAGCGGTTTTGCTACAATAGCGCAAAGGTTTGCTACACTTGTTCTTCGGTTTTGCTACATTAGCACAATTCTTTTGCTACATAGTTTCCGTCGAAACTCCGGCGAGGTCTCCGGCGAAAGCCTCCGGAGAGGTCTACCGGCGAGTCTCCGGTGAGGCCGGGTTTGCTACATTAACACAACTTTTTTGCTACACGGTCGTCAGCAAGATCTCCGATGAAATCTCCGGCGAGGTCCAGTCTAATTTTCTATTTTTTAGACCGAACCGTTTTCTGCTACATGTATCAAAAGTGGGACTAGTTATAGCAAAAACGAGACTTTCTGTAGCGAAAACGAAATTTTAATCTAAAAATAAGACACGTGGTTGGCTGGGACCCGGTGGATGAAAAACATAAATCCTCCGGAGGATGCGTAAGGCTGCCCAAAATTCTGGTGCAATTAATTTCTCTTTTGTCGAATAAAAGCAGGTGAGAGTGCACTTAGATGGATACGTGACCACGCCCGGCGCGTGTATGCGCTGCAGCTTTCCGTGATGCCTACTCGTACGGCGTACTACTTAATCTTGTTATAACGTGGATTCAATTGGGCTAAAATACACTGGATGCATCTAGTCTGTTGGGTTAAGGTGTGGTACCCGATTAAGCAATTTTGAGGCCGGTTCAACCCACTAAGAAAGCAACTTTGGTTCCTGATGATTCAAATACTGTCCGACTGAGAAATATTGATGCTCGGTGAGACAACTTTGATGTCCAACGAGGCTACTTGTGTGCCTGATGAGATAACTTCGAAACTTTATACCGATGGGACAACTTCGCATATTGATAAGGAAACTTGTGCCTTGACCGAGCAATGTTGGTGTTCGACAAGGTCAATTCGGTGCCCAGCGGCAACTTTGGTTCTCGACAAGTCAACCTGGTGCCCCGACGAGGCAACTCGGTGCACGACAGAGCAACTTCAGTGGCCGACAAGACAACTTTGGTGTCCAACAAAAGAATTTATGTGTGAGGTAAAAAAACTTTGGTTTCCGACTGAGCACCGAGCGAGGAAACTTTGGTGCTCAACGAGAAAACTTCGGTGCCTCAGGAGGCAACTTCGGTGCCTGACAGAGAAATTTTGGTGTCCTATGAGGCAACTTTAGTGTCCGACAATGCAACTTTGGTGCCCGATAAAACCAACTTTGGTGTACAACAAAGTCATTTATGTGGGAGTGATACGTTGCAAACATATCTATAACTTTTGATGCTCCATGCTTGTTTTACACCAACTATCTTATGTTTTGTCCACACTTTGTGGCATTTTTATGCATTTTCTGGAACTAACCTATTAACAAGATGCCACATTGTCAGTTAACTGTTTTCTGATATTTTTGGTTTCAGAAAAACTAGTAAAGAAATATTCTCGGAATTGGACGAAACAAAAGCCAAAGTTCCTATTTTTTTCCGACAAGCACGAAGTCCGGAGGAGAGACGAAGAGTATCCGCGAAGCAACCACACCAGGTGGCCGCACGGCCCCCCTAGCCGTGCCGCCATAGGGTGTGGGTCCCTCGGGCGTCCAGCGACCTTGCCCCTTCGCCTATATAAACCCCCCAAGGAAAAAACCCTAAGTACTAGATCAGAAATCCACGAAAAGTTCCGCAGTACCGCCGCCACCAAAGACGATATTCAGGGGACAGAAGTCTATGTTTCGGCACCATGCCGGGGCGCGGAATTTCCCCCGGAGCCATCACCATCTCCATCGGCGTTGCTGACTCCCATGATGAGAAGGGAGTAGTTCTCCCCCGAGGCTAAGGGCTCTACCGGTAGCTATGTGTTCATCTCTCTCTCTCTCTCTCTCTCTCTCTCTCCATGGTGTGATCTTATTATGATCATGAGCTTTCTAATCTAGTTGAATAAGTAGATCTATTATGCTACTCAAGTGCTTTTATTAATGTAATCTCCGGAGACACCTTGTCCCACGTGTGTGAAGAATGACAGTATGCACACCGTGTGTGGCTCTTAGGATAAAGTGTTGGAATTTTTTCCTAATTAGGCCCAGCCCATTTATTATATGCCAATAAATTCCTGAAATCCTAGAGCCCAATTTGGCCCATTCATGCAAGGCAAGAGCTGAGACAAATGTTTAGTCCCACATTGCTAGTTGAGTGGAAGTTGGACCAGCTTATAAGGTGAGCTCTCCTACCACTTGGTAAAAAGGATGAGAAGAAGAAGGAGAGAGTTCCACGCGCGCGCGCTCCTCCTCCTCGCTCGCCACGCCTCGCCTCGCCTCGTCACGCCATCGGTTCTTGGGAATCTCACGAGCCGAGCTTTATTTTGCCACGCATGAATGGTATATGAACAGTCATACAGAAGTTGAAACATTTTGCTCGAGTGGACTTTTAATACGAGATAAATAAATACGAACTGAGTGGAGGCTGTCCGGTGGGCTTCCGCCTGTTCGCTTGAACTTCTGTCCTTTCGTTTCATCTTCTGCGCAGCCTGTCTGCCTACCCCTCTGTGTCTATATAAGAGAGAGGTCGTGCCTCCTCCCAGACACACTGCCACACATCCTTTGCGCCTCCAGTTCCAGAGCACTGGGCTACTTAGATCTTCCCCATCCCGTCTTGCTGCATTCACCGCGAGCCGGGACAGTAGGCCTCCGAGACCCCGCTGCTTCGAGTCCTATACGGGAGAAGGGCGATAAGGTTTTTGGGGAGCGCTATCGGCGTGACTACTGGCTTCGTCACGGACTCCCTCACGGATAGCGACTGCGACGATGTCTTCCCCGACAAGGACTTCTTCCCCGACATCAGCACCCTCTTCCTTGATGACATGGTCAACGGCGGTTCCAACGCCGTCAGTTCCTCTTCTGCTACTGCCGTGTATATCTTCTTTCTCAATCTTGTTCTGATCGTATCTAAAGTTTTACGCTTTGCAGTTTGTTTGGTTATATGCCTTAATATGTATTCACTATTTCACATGATTAGTATATTGCCTATTATTCTAATCATGTTTTATCTAGCGTTTATTATGGATAATTCGCTTGGTAAATTGCTCTTTTATTCAACAATCCAAAAACCTTATTTCAGGCAATTTCCCCAAGTGGTTTTGTTGCTTCTATGAAGCCACCTGTGTTCGAATGTGTGAATTACAAACGATGGCGTGCGAGAGCAGTGCTCTGGTTTCAGACCATGAGCTGCTATAACGCCATCTATGGTGCACCTGAGGGAGAACTTAATCCCGCTCAGGAAGAGGGGTTCTAAAAACTTGATACCACTTTCAAGGCTGCCTTGATCAGCATTCTTGGCGACAATATTGTCGATTCATATCTGTCATTTAGCGATGACAAGGATATGTGGGATGCGCTCAAGAGAAATTTTGGAGTCTCCAATGCTGGCAGTGAACTGTATGTCATGGAACAATTCTATGACTATAAGATGGTTGAGGACCGCCCCATTGTGGAGCGAGATACAGTCACTTGCCAGGGAGTTTGATCACTTCACTTGTGTGTTACCGGACAAGTTTGTTGCCGGAGGCATTATTGCCAAACTTCCCCAGTCATGGAGGAATTTTGCTACTTCTCTAAAGCACAAGAGACAAGAGTTCTTCGTGACGTATCTCATTGGGACTCTTGATGTGGAAGAGAAGACGAGAGCAAAAGACACATGTGCTCGAGGTACCGAGGGAGGTTCTAATGCCAATCTGGTATAGAAAAGGAACTTCCAGCCTCACAAGTTCAAGAACAAAGGCAAGTTTGACGACAAAGGAAAGTTCGATGGAAAGAACAAGGACTCACAGTCCACCAACTTAAATAAGAAGACTGATAAGAGGAAAGGTGCTTGTCATGTGTGCGGTGATACTAATCATTGGGCTACTGCTTGTCCCAACCGCTTTGACAAGCGCCATCATGGGAAGGGCAGCAAGACTGCTAATGTTGTCATGGGCGACGTTGAGATGAAAGATGTTGGGTATGGTATATTACCTACTGTTCTTTTATTATGTCATGCTCCTGATTGGTAGATTGGCACGGGCACTAATGTACATGTCTGTTATGATATTTCCATGTTTTCTTCATATCAGGTTAGAGGGACTCAAACCATGCTGAAGGGGAACGGCTCGCATGCTTTTGTTCATGGTATTAGTACGGTCGATCTGAAGTTCACTTCGGGAAAGACCGTGCGCCTGGAGAACGTCCATCATGTTCCCTCAATAAATAAAAATCTTGTTAGCGGATCTCTTCTGTGTCGAGATGGCTACAAGATTGTATTCGAGTCCAATAAGTTTGTAATTTCGAAGTATGGAACCTTTGTTGGTAAAGGATATGAGTGCGGAGGTTGTTCCGCTTATCTCTGTCAGACATTTGTAATAAAGTTGTTAATCATATTTACACGAATTTTGAATCAAATGTCTGGCACTCTCGTCTTTGTCATATTAATTTTGGTTGTATGACGTGGCTAGCCAAAATGAATTTAATCCCTGATTTCACAATCATAAGGGATCTAAGTGCCAAGTCTGCGTGCAAGCTAAACAACCTCGCAAGTCACATACGACTGCAGAAGTGAGAAATTTAACACCACTAGAGCTCATACATTCTGATCTTTGTGAGATGAATGGTGTGTTGACAAAAGGTGGAAAGAAATATTTCATGACTTTGATCGATGACTCTACGAGATATTGTCATGTGTATCTTCTGAAATCAAAATATGAGGCTTTGAGTTTCTTCAAAATCTATAAAGCTGAGGCAGAAAATCAACTTGATCGAAAGATTAAGAGGCTTAGGTCTGATCGTGGTGGAGAGTATTTTTCCAACGAGTTTGATTTCTTTTGTGCGGAACATGGAATAATTCATGAGAGGACGCCTACCTACTCACCCCAGTCAAATGGAGTAGCCGAAAGAAAGAACCATACTCTAACAGATTTGGTTAACGCCATGTTAGACACATCGGGTCTCTCTAAGGAATGGTGGGGGAACTATTGACCGCGTGTCACGTCCTAAACCGAGTTCCCACAAAGAACAAAGAAATTACTCCATTCGAAGAATGGGAGAAGAAAAGATTAAAACTCTCTTACTTACCTACTTGGGGTTGTTTGGAAAAGGTTAATGTACCAATCCCCAAGAAGCGCAAGCTTGGATCAAAAACCGTTGATTGTGTTTTTCTGGGCTATGATTTTCATAGCATTGGTTATAGATTCTTGATAGTAAAATATGAAGTGCCTGATATTCATGTTGGAACAATCATGGAGTCGACTGATGCGACTTTCTTTGAGAATATCTTTCCAATGAAGGATAAACCTAACTCATCAAATCCGGAGATACCTAGTTCATCTAATCAGGAATTTGCTACATTCTCTGAACCTACCATTCCAATTGAACACTCTGAAAGTCCTAAGGAGGATGATAATGAAATTCCTAAAAGGAGCAAGAGACAAAGGACTGCAAAGTCTTTTGGTGATGATTTCATTGTGTACCTTGTGGATGACACTCCCACTTCCATTTCAGAAGCATATGCATCTCCTGATGCTGACTACTGGAAGGAAGCCGTCCATAGTGAGATGAATTCAATCTTAGCTAATGGAACATGGGAGATCACTGATCGCCCTTATGGATGTAAACCTGTAGGATGCAAGTGGGTGTTTAAGAAAAAGCTTAGACCTGATGGTACTATTGAGAAGTACAAGGCACGACTTGTGGCCAAGGGATATACTCAAAAAGAAGGTGAAGAATTCTTTGACACTTACTCACCTGTTGCCAGATTAACCACCATTCGAGTATTACTCTCATTGGTTGCCTCTCATGGTCTTCTCGTTCATCAAATGGACGTTAAGACAACTTTCCTTAATGGAGAGTTGGATGAGGAAATTTACATGGATCAGCCAGATGGCTTTGTGGTAAATGGTAAAGAAGGAAAGGTGTGCAAGTTGTTGAAATATTTATATGGCCTAAAACAAGCCCCTAAGCAATGGCATGAAAAGTTTGAAAGAACTTTAACTACTGCATGCTTTGTTGTAAATGAAGCTGATAAATGTGTGTACCATCACCGTGGTGGGGGTGAGGGAGTCATCCTTTGTTTGTATGTTGATGACATACTGATTTTTGGAACCAAACTTAATGCAATTAAGGAGGTCAAAGATTTCTTATATCGTTCCTTTGAGATGAAGGATCTGGGAGTAGCTGATGTCATCTTGAACATCAAGCTATTGAGAGATGATGATGGTGGGATTACATTGCTTCAGTCCCACTATGTGGAAAAGATCTTGAGTCGTTTTGGGTATAGCGACGTCAAGTTTTCTCCTACACCATATGATCCTAGTGTGATGCTTTGAAAGAATCGAGGAAATGCTAGAGACCAACTAAGATACTCTCAAATTATTGGATCGCTTATGTATTTATCTAGTGCCACGAGGCCTGACATCGCATTTGCTGTAAGCAAACTCAGTCGATTTGTTTCAAATCCAGGAGATGATCACTGGCATGCTCTTGAGAGAGTCATGCGCTATCTAAAAGGTACTGCGAGATATGGCATTCACTATACCGGGTATCCGAGGGTACTAGAGGGTTATAGTGATTCAAATTGGATATCTGATGCTGACGAGATAAAGGCCACGAGTGGATATGTATTCACACTTGTTGGTGGCGCTGTTTCTTGGAAGTCTTGCAAGCAGACCATCTTAACAAGGTCAACTATGGAAGTAGAACTCACATCATTAGACACAGCCACTATTGAAGTAGACTGGCTTCGTGAACTCTTGATGAACTTGCCTATGGTTGAAAAACCAATACCCGCAATCCTTATGAAATGTGATAATCAAACTGTGATTTTCAAGGTAAATAGTTCTAAGGATAATATGAAGTCATCAAGACATGTGAAGAGGAGACTGAAATCTGTCAGGAAAATGAGAAACTCCGGAGTTATTGCTTTGGATTATATCCAAACATCTAAAAACTTGGCAGATCCCTTCACAAAGGGTCTATCACGCAACGTGATAGAAAATGCATCGAAGGAGATGGGTATGAGACCCACGATTTGAGCTTTCCACGGTGGTAAACCACTCTATGTGATCGGAGATCCCGTGAATTAGAATTGGGAGACAAGCTGTTAGTTAGCTGAGAGGAAAATATCCCTACTTTAATAAACACCACTCCATAAAGATGCAATACTTTCCTATTCTGCACGGCAGGTTGATTTATTATCTTATTATGTTCTAAGTGGCTTATCCTAAGCAAAGATGTTGTCCTGCAGAACATCTTTTGAAGAACACACCTATATGAGTATGACTGTTAAAACGTCGCAGTCTATGAGAGTAGGGTGCTCTCTAATAAACTCATGAAAGGTCATGGAGTATGACGTATACGCTCCACCCGCGGGGAAGTCCCACGATAGACTAGTATCGGTCAAGACTTTTTGTGAAGTTAGGTTCGCAGCAAACTTGTAGTTCAAGGCATAGTCCACTGTACAAGTTGCAGCCTAGTATAACATAAAGCTCTAGGTGGAAGTTCAACTTAACAGTCTCCACTATAGTACCGGTGTATAAACAATGTTTTAGAACTAAAGGCAAACTTCATGTGCCTCTAGGATTTGGTGGGGAATTGTTGATTTTTTTTGCCTAAATAGGCCCAGCCCATTTATTATATGCCCATAAATTCCTGAAATCCTAGAGGCCTATTTGGCCCATTCATGCAAGGCAAGAGTGTTGGAGATATGCCCTAGAGGTAATAATAAATGTAGTTATTATTATATATCTTTGTGTTTATGATAAATGTTTACATTCATGCTATAATAGTATTAACAAGGAAACCATTAATACTTGTGTGATTTGTAAACTTAATTTGAAGTCCCTAGTATAGCCTCTATACTTCACTAGCTTGTTGGTTGATTGATGATGTGGTTTCTTTGTCATGAACATTGAGATGTTATCAACAAGAAGATCATATCGTTAGGAGAATGATATGGTGGACATACTCCTATAGATAAGCGTAGCATAAAGATCAAGTCATTTCAATAGTTCAATTGCTATATGCTTTCTGATACATAGTAACCTAATTCCTTCGACCATGAGATCATGCATATTGCCTTTACTGGATGGATGCTTTGATGTCATCAAACACCACACCGTAACAGGGTGGCTATAAAGGTGGCATTGAGTGTTCGGAAAGTATTGGTTGAAACACATGGATCAAGAGTGGGATTTGTCCATCCACATGACGGATAGATATTCTCTGGGCCCTCTCGGTGAAATGTCATCCAATTAGCTTGCAAGCATGTGACTTGGTCACAAGGGATCACATATCACGGGAACGAGAAAAGAGTACTTATCAGTAACGAGGATGAACTAGGTATGCAGAGATACCGACGATCATAACCTCGGATAAGTAACATATCGTGAGACAAAGGGAAATTGGTATCGTATGTAAGTGGTTCATTCGATCGCAGCAATCGAGAAATATGTGGGAGCCATATGAATTTCCAGATTCCTCTATTGGTTATTGTTCGGAGAAGTGTCTCGATCATGTCCGCATAATTCACGAACCGTAGGGAGACACACTTAAGGATTCGACGTTGTTTGAGTAGTTATGGTATTATGAGAAAGAGACCGAATGTTGTTGAGTCTCGGATGGGATCCGGATATCACGAGGTGATCCGGAATGGTCCGGAGAATAAGATTCATATAAGGAAAGTCCCATTTGAGTTGGGGAATGGTTCCGTGTTTTCATGGGAACATTCTAGAAAGTCCCTTAATGTCCCACTCGGGGAAGGGGTACATGAATGTGTCATTACATATTGGAATGATTGCATCATGTACTAAGTGTTCGCTGTACAAAATAAAGGGTTTATTTAAATCCTAAATTGGAAAAGTCAAACGGCTAATTTGAAAGTCAAACTGCCAATTTTGGAAAGTGGGAAAAGAGGAGAAGTTGGAAACCGACTTGGGGGAGGAGTCCTCCTCCCAAGCGGCCAGCCCTAGGCCGAGTTGGGGAGGACTCCTCCCTCTGGCGCCAGCCCTCCCACCTATAAAGGGAGGCAGGGCCTCCCTCTAGACACACAGTTCCTATCCTCTAAACTAGAAACTAGACCTAGACCCGGTTTAGAGCTGTTTGGTTTAGAGCCTTCTAATTGGTTTAGAGCCTTCTAATTGGTGTGTCTAATTACTAGACCACTAATAGCCTCTCTCATAAGCTCCACCATACTGCTCGGCTTAAGGCGAAGCCTCATGGGATCTCCCTCTACCTCCGGTACCACGCCAGTCAGGCCGAATCATGCGAGAGTGCTACAACCTCCGTCATTGGAACAAGGAGAGGAAGGTCTTCGTCAGTACCAGACGATGTGACCGATCATGCGGAACGGGCGCGGAAGGATCTTCTGCGATCTTGAGATCGGAAGAGTACGACTACATCACCCACGAGAATCTTCCTCGTTAAACACTTTGGAATCTTCGAGGGTGAGTTATTCCATCGACCGTTGCTACAATCTAGTAGATAGATCTTGGCTTGTTTGTTTGTATGCGATAGAAAATTTTTGTTTTCCATGCTACGAACCCCTACAAGGGTATCGAGCCGTGTCTATATGTAGATCTGTTGACGAGTAGAACACAATGGTCATTGTGGGCGTTGATGCTTTTATTGTAGATTGCTTTTCGTGTACTTTGCATCTTGCGGTATGTTGGGATGAAGCGGCCCGGGCTAACCTTACATGACATCGTTCATGAGACTTGCTCCACGTTTGACATGCAACTCAGATTGCATAAGTGGCTTTTATGGGTGCCTGTTTCTCCTAGCATAGTAAAGATCCAATTTACAACGGGTAATCAACAATGCTAGTATCAATGTTGTGGTTCTTGTTCGTAGGTTAGAACGACACCTATGGAAAGCCCCAAACCACGTAAAATATGCAAAGAAAGTAGAAGCGCCTAACTTTGTTTTGCAGGGTGTGCAAGGATGTGATATGGCCATGATTGTGATTATATTTGATGTATGCAATGTTCCTTATTGTAAGTTGGCAACCGGCAGGAGCCATATGGTTGTCTTTAAATTCTGTTAAGACCTGCGTGTCTATTCAAAATAGTTGTAATAGTTGAAGCTGGTGGACGACAACCATGAAGAAGCGTCATTGACCTTGATGCTATGCGGTGATGATGGAGATCATGTTCGTGCTTGAAGATGGAGATCGGAAGCACAAAGAAGAAAGGCCATATCATATCACATATTATGAATTGCATGTGATGTTAATCCTTTATGCATCTTGTATTGCTTAGTAGACGGTAGCATTATAAGATGATCCTCATGCACATAAATTTCAAGTTCTAAAGTGTTCACCCTTAGTATGCACCGTTGCCAAAGCTTGCGCTTCGAAGCACCACGTGATGATCGGTGTCTTTGATTCCGCGGGTGAATACAACGTAAGCAAGCCAGATTTGCTTATGCGGAAGCTAAGGTTTGATCTTGACGAGCCTAGCATGTACGGACATGGCCTCAGAACACGGATCGCCGAAAGGCAAAGCATGAATCATATAGTAGATATGATGAACATGATGATTGTTCGCCATTGAAACTATATCAACTCTCGTGATGATCGGTGTTGATGTAGTGGATTTGGTTCGTGTGATCACTAAAACAATGTGAGGGATGTTGTTTTGAGTGGGAGTTCACCTAGTTTAATTTCATTAATTAATTTGAACTCAATTTGTCATAAACTTAGTCTAAACTATTGCAAATATGTTGTAGATCAATGGCAGCCTACCATCAATTTTAATGCGTTCCTAGAAAGAAAAGTTGAAAACAATGGAAGCAACCATGGATTGGTTCCGCAATTTGAGGATTGTCCTCACTGGTAATTTGACCTATGTGCTGGATGCACCGCTAGGTGACCCACCTGCAATGATGCTACCGATGAAGTAAAAATGTTTACCTCGCCGGAAGAATCAAGACTCCATAGTTCGATGTGCTATCTTGTATGGTTTAGAATCGAGCTTAAAAGATTTGAAGAGTCGATCCATATGATATTGTCGAGGATCTCAAATTAATCTTTGAGACTCATGCGGCAATTGAAAGTTATGAAGCTTCAAAAGTTCTTTAACCGCAAGATGGAAGAGGGTAGCTCGTCAAGGAGCATGTGCTTAAGATGTCCTGCACGCAAATAAACTTCAAAGTTTGGGTATAGTGATTCCTAATACTTTGGGAGTTTACGCATCCTCCAATCACTACCACCAAGTTACAAGAACTTTGTGATGAACTACAACATGCGTAACATGAACAAAGAGTTGCGTAACTATTTGCTATGTTGAAATCTGCGAAGTGGAGATCAAGAAAGAGCACTAAGTGTTGATGGTCAATAAGACCACCAAATTCAAGAAAGGCAAGTCTAAGCGTATGGGACACTTCAAGAAGGGTGGTAAGAAAGTTACCACGCGACGAAGAAGACCAAGGCTGGACCTAAGCCTGAAACCGAAAGTGCTTTTCGCAAGGGAGAAGGTCATCGAAGCGGAATTGCCCAAAGTACTTGGCGGATTTGAAGAACGGCAACATCAAGAAGAAAGGTATATCGATATACATGTTATTGATGTGTATCTCACTAGTACCGTAGTAGTGCTCGGGTATTTGATCTTGGTTCTGTTGCTCATATTTGTAACTCGAAGCAGAGCTGCGAATAAACGGAAGCTAGTGAAGAACGAGGTGACGATGCGTGGGTAACGGATCAAAGGTTGATGTGATCGCGGTCGACGCTACCTCTTCATCTACCATCGGGATTAGTTTTATACTTAAATAATTGTTATTTGGTGCCTGCGTTAAGCATGAACATTATATCGGGATCTTGTTTATTGCAGACCACTTGTTTAAATCCGAGAATAATGGTTGTTCGATTTATATGAGTAATGTGTTTTATGCACATGCACCTTTGATAGATGGTCTATTCATATTGAATCTCGATAGTAGAAATACACATATTAATAACATTGAGGCTAAACGCTTGAAATCAAGCGATAACTCGACCTATATGTGGCAATCGTCGTCTTGGTCACATTGGAGTGAAGCGTATGAAGAAACTCCATTCGATGGACTTCTTGAATCACTTGATTTTGAATCACTTGAAAGATGCGGCATGTCGATGGGTAAAATGACTAAGACTCCATTTTCTGGTATGATGGAGCGAGCTACGGACTTATTGGAAATCATACATACCGATGTGTGTGGCCCAATGAGTGTAGCATCATGTGATGGTTATCGTTATGTTCTTACCTTCACGGATGACTTGAGTAGATATGGGTATATCTATTTCATGAAACATAAGTCCCAAACTTTCGAGAAGTTTAAGGAGTTTCAAAGTGAGGTAGAGAATCAACGTAACAAGAAGATTAAATTTCTACGCTCGATCGTGGAGGTGAATATCTAATTCTGAGTTTGGCGAGCATTTGAAGAAATGTGGAATACTTTTCGCGATTGACACCGGAACACCACAAATAATGGTGTGTCTGAACGTCAGAATCGAACTCTCTTAGATATGGTTCGTTCTATGATGTCTTCTAGATTTACCACTATCATTTTGGGGTTATGCATTAGAAACAGCCGCATTCACTTTAAATAGGGCACCGTCTAAATCCGTTGAAACGACACCGTATGAATTATGGTTTGGGAAGAAACCTAAATTGTCGTTCCTTAAAGTTTGGGGATCTGAAGCCTATGTAAAGAAGTTACAGCGGACAAGCTTGAACCCAAAGCGGAAAAATGCGTCTTCATAGGATACGAAGGAAACTATTGGGTATACCTTCTATCATAGATCCGAAGGCAAAATCTTCGTTGCCAAGAATGGATCCTTTCTAGAGAAGGAATTTCTCTCGAAAGAAGTGACTGGAAGGAAAGTAGAACTCGACGAGGTTGTCGAACCTTCTCTCGAAATTGCGAGTAGCGCAGCACCGGAAGAAGTTCCTGTGGTGCTTGCACCAATAAGAGAGGAAGCTAATGATAGTGATCATGAAACTTCGGTTGAAGTTGCTACAGAGCCTCGGAGGTCAACGAGAACCCGTACCACTCCAGATTGGTATGATTCCGTTATGAATGTCATGTTGGTGGACAACACCGATGACCCCGAGACATATGAGGAAGCGATGATGAGCCCAGATTCCAATAAATGGCAAGAAGCCATGAAATCCGAGATTGGATCCATGTACGAAAACCAAGTATGGACTTTGGTGGACTTACGGATGGCCTAAGGCTGTCGAGAACAAATGGATTTTCAAGAAGAAAACAGATGCTGATGGTAATGTTATCGTTTATAAAGCTCGACTTGTCGCAAAAGGGTTTCGACAAATTCAAGGAGTTGACTACGATGAGACTTTCTCACCAGTAGCGAAGCTAAAGTCTGTGAGGATTATGTTAGCAATCGCTGCATATTATGATTATGAGATATGGCAGATGGATGTCAAAACAGCATTCCTCAATGGAGACATTGATGAAGAGTTGTATATGATACAACCCAAAGGTTTTGTCGATCCTAAAGATGCTAACAAGGTATGCAAACTTCAACGGTCCATCTATGGATTGAAGCAAGCATCCCGGTTGGAATCAACGCTTTGATAAGGTAATCAAAAGTCTTGGTTTTATACAAACTTATGGAGAAGCTTGTATTTACAAGAAAGTGAGTGGGAGCTCAGAGCATTCTTAATACTGTATGTGGATGACATATTGTTGATTGGGAATGATGTAGACCTTCTTAATAGTGTCAAAGAGTATTTGAATAATAGTTTTTCAATGAAGGATCTTGGCGAAGCAGCTTACATATTAGGCATAAAGATTTATAGAGATAGATCGAACGCCAAATATCATTGTCACAAAGTACATATTTGGACAAAGTTCTAAAGAGGTTTGGAATGGAAGATAGCAAGAAAGGGTTCTTGCCCATGTTGTCTAATACGACCTTGAGTAAAACTCAAAGTCCGACATCGGCGTAAGATAGAGAAAGATGAGTAAGACTCCTATGCCTCAGCCATAGGATCTCTAATGTATGCCATGCTATGTACTAGACCCGACATCGCATATGTCGTTAGTCTAACTAGCAGATATCAAAGTGATCCAGAATGGATCATTGGACATGATCAAAAACATCCTTAAGTACTTGAGAAGAACTAAGGATATGGTTCTTTCTTATGGAGGTGATGAACAGCTCGTTGTTAATGGTTACACCGATGCTAGTTGGAACACCGATCCGGATGATTCTAAATCACAACTGGATAATGATTTATTTTGAATGGTGCAGAAGCTAGCTGGAGGAGTGCAAAGCAAAGCGTTGTGGCGAGATCTTCAACTGAATCGAATACATGGTCGCTTGGAGGCTTCACAAGAAGCGATATGGATGAAAGAGTTCATTACAGAGCTGGGTGTGGTTCCAAGTGCGCTGGACCCAATGTCTATCTCTTTGTGATAACATGGGCGCCATAGCCAATGCGCAAGAACCAAGGTCACACAAGAAGCTAAAGATATCAAGCTGCTTTCACGCTTATTCGAGAACATATCCAGATGGGGATATAAAGATTTGCAAAGTACACACAGATCTGAATGTGGCGGATCCGTTGACTAAACCTCTCCCGAGGGCAAAACATGACCAACACCAAACTGCCATGGGTGTTCGGTATATTACCATGTAATCTAGATTAGATGACTCTAGTGCAAGTGGGAGACTGTTGGAGATATGCCCTAGAGGTAATAATAAATGTAGTTATTATTATATATCTTTGTGTTTATGATAAATGTTTACATTCATGCTATAATAGTATTAACAAGGAAACCATTAATACTTGTGTGATTTGTAAACTTAATTTGAAGTCCCTAGTATAGCCTCTATACTTCACTAGCTTGTTGGTTGATTGATGATGTGGTTTCTTTGTCATGAACATTGAGATGTTATCAACAAGAAGATCATATCGTTAGGAGAATGATATGGTGGACATACTCCTATAGATAAGCGTAGCATAAAGATCAAGTCATTTCAATAGTTCAATTGCTATATGCTTTCTGATACATAGTAACCTAATTCCTTCACCATGAGATCATGCATATTGCCTTTACTGGATGGATGCTTTGATGTCATCAAACACCACACCGTAACAGGTGGCTATAAAGGTGGCATTGAGTGTTCGGAAAGTATTGGTTGAAACACATGGATCAAGAGTGGATTTGTCCATCCACATGACGGATAGATATTCTCTGGCCCTCTCGGTGAAATGTCATCCAATTAGCTTGCAAGCATGTGACTTGGTCACAAGGGATCACATATCACGGAACGAGAAAAGAGTACTTATCAAGAACGAGGATGAACTAGGTATGCAGAGATACCGACGATCATAACCTCGGATAAGTAACATATCGTGAGACAAAGGGAAATTGGTATCGTATGTAAGTGGTTCATTCGATCGCAAAGCAATCGTAGAAATATGTGGGAGCCATATGAATTTCCAGATTCCTCTATTGGTTATTGTTCGAGAAGTGTCTCGATCATGTCCGCATAATTCACGAACCGTAGGGAGACACACTTAAGGATTCGACGTTGTTTGAGTAGTTATGGTATTATGAGAAAGAGACCGAATGTTGTTCGGAGTCTCGGATGGGATCCGGGATATCACGAGGTGATCCGGAATGGTTCGGAGAATAAGATTCATATAAGGAAAGTCCCGTTTCGGAGTTGGGGAATGGTTCCGTGTTTTCATCGGGAACATTCTAGAAAGTCCCTAATGTCCCAAGACTCAGGGGAAGGGGTACATGAATGTGTCATTACATATTGGAATGATTGCATCATGTACTAAGTGTTCTCGCTGTCCAAAATAAAGGGTTTATTTAAATCCTAAATTGGAAAAGTCAAACGGCTAATTTGAAAGTCAAACTGCCAATTTTGGAAAGTGGGAAAAGAGGAGAAGTTTGAAACCGACTTGGGGGAGGAGTCCTCCTCCCCAAGCCGGCGGCCAGCCCTAGGCCGAGGTGGGGAGGGACTCCCTCCCTCCCCTGGCGCGCCAGCCCTCCCACCTATAAAGGGAGGCAGGGCCTCCCTCTAGACACACACAAGTTCCTATCCTCTAAACTAGAAACTAGACCTAGACCCCGGTTTAGAGCTGTTTCGGTTTAGAGCCTTCTAATTGGTTTAGAGCCTTCTAATTGGTGTGTCTAATTACTAGACCACTAATAGCCTCTCTCATAAGCTCCACCATACTCGCACCGGCTTAAGGCGCCTCGGATCTCCCTCTACCTCCTGCACCACGCCAGTTGCCGAATCGCGAGGAGAGTGCTACAACCTCCGCTGCCGCTGGAACAAGGGAGAGGAAGGTCTTCGCCGAAAATCAACGTGTGACCGATCAAGGGAGCGCTAGGAACGCGGCGCCGGAAGGATCGTCTACGCGATCTTGAGATCGGAAAGAGTACGACTACATCACCCACGAGAATCTGCTCTCGTTAAACACTTTGGAATCTTCGAGGGTGAGTTATTCCATCGACTCGTTGCTACAATCTAGTAGATAGATCTTGGCTTGTTTGTTTGTATGCGATAGAAAATTTTTGTTTTCCATGCTACGAACCCCTACAAAGAGCTGGGACAAATGTTTAGTCCCACATTGCTAGTTGAGTGGAAGTTGGACCAGCTTATAAGATGAGCTCTCCTACCACTTGGTAAAAAGGATGAGAAGGAGAAGGAAAGAGTTCCACACGCGCGCTCCTTCTCCTTGCTCGCCACGCCACGCCACGCCTCGCCTCGTCACGACGCGCACGCCGCGGGTTGCGGGAATCTCGCTGAGCCGAGCTTTATTTTGCCACGCATGAATGTGGGCTGCCGCATGTTCGCTTCAACTTATGTCCGTTCGTTTCATCTTCTGTGCAGCCTGTCTGCCTACCCCTCTATGTCTATATAAGAGAGAGGTCGCGCCTCCTCTCAGACACACTGCCACACATCCTTTGCGCCTCCAGTTCTAGAGCACTGCGCTACTTAGATCTTCCCCATCCCATCTTGCGGCGTGCATCGCGAGCCGGGACAGTAGGCCTCCGAGACCCCGCTGCTTCAAGTCCTGTACGGGAGAAGGGCGATAAGGTTTTTGGGGAGCGCTATCGGCGTGACTACTGGCTTCGTCACAAACTCCCTCACGGATAGCGACTGCGACGATGTCTTCCCCGACAAGGACTTCTTCCCCGACATCAGCACCCTCTTCCTTGACGACATGGTCAACGGCGGTTCCAACACCGGCGGTTCCTCTTCTGCTACTGTCGTGTATATCTTCTTTCTCAATCTTGTTCTAATCATATCTAAAGTTTTACGCCTTGCAGTTTGTTTGGTTATATGCCTTAATATGTATTCACTATTTCACATGATTAGTATATTGCCTATTATTCTAATCATGTTTTATCTAGCATTTATTATGGATAATTCGCTTGGTAAATTGCTCTTTTATTCAACATAAAGGTTACAGAAATACTTATCATGAGTTATAATTTGAGTTGGATGTCTCTATGAAATTGTGGTGTTTGTTGGAACCATCTAGCGCTCAAGGTGATAGTTAGGGGTTACCTAGATGGAGAATGCGGACTTTAAGGTGTGCTCTTATAGCCCTACACCGTGAATTGGTGTTCGTTATCCAATCGGGGAGTAGTTCAGGATAGCATAGTGAAGAGAAGATATTATGTGTTTATTGAGAGTGTCCACTAGTGAAAGTATGATCCCTATGCCTTGTTTCTAAGCATTGAAACACTGTTTACAATCAGTCCTGCTACATGTTTGCTTGCTGACATTTTTATTTTAGATTGCAATTATTACTTATAATCATCCATATTACATGTATTTCACCATCTCTTCGCTGAACTAGTGCACCTATACACCTGACAAGTGTATTGGGTGTGTTGGGGACACAAGAGACTTCTTGTATCTCGATTTCAGGGTTGCTTGAGAGGTATATCTTTGACCCCTTCCTCCCTGAGTTCGATAAACCTTGGGTGATCCACTTAAGGGAAACTTGCTGCTGTTCTACAAACCTCTGCACTTGGAGGCCCAACACTGTCTACAAGAATAGAAGCATTCGTAGACATCAAGCTCTTTTCTGGTGCTGTTGCCGGGGAGGTAAGGTAAAAGATACTCACATTCTCTGGCTTTTATCTTCTGTTGCTAGTGTGTGAGTGCTCTAAGTTATTTCCTTTATATTTTGCAATTATATCTTTTTGTTTCTTGTTTTTATTTTCACTAGTTAGGCTTAATGGAAAACAACGAACTTTATAGTATTTTTCATGAGTTAGAACATGAAGTGTTTGAAGAGGAAATTAATTTTTTTTAACACCATTGTTGCTAACACTATGGAAACGTCTAAGCTTGGGGAAGCTAGTTTTTATGAAAATGATCTTTTTAGTTCCCCAGCTTTAGAGGAGAAAATTTGCTACGATTATACTATACCTCCAATATATGATGATTACAATGATGAATATGATATTTTCAGTCAACCTACTATAGAGGAGAAAATTTGCTATGATGATACTATACCTCCAACATATGATGATTACAATGATGAATATGATATTTTCAGTCCACCTACTATTAAGCAGAAAATTAATTATGATTACAATATGCCTCCTATATTTGATGATTATGGTGATGAGAATAAAAATGATAGCTATTTTGTTGATTTTCTCCCACTACAATTAATAAGTATGACTATGCTTATGTGGAGAGTAATAATTATTATATGCATGTGGCTCATGATAAGAATGTTTTATGTGATAGTTATATTGTTAATTTTATTCATGATGCTACTGAAGGTTATTATGAGAGAGGGAAACATGGTTTTATGTATCTCAACAATATTAAGTTTCCCCTCTTTATGTTGAAATTTTTAAAGTTGTACTTGTTTTGCTTTCCTATGCTTGTTGCTTTGTGCTTTCATGACTTGTTTCTTTACAAGATTATTTTTCATAGGAAGTGGGCTAGACTTAAATTTGTTTTATATTTGCTTCTTGATGCTCTCTTTTACTTCAATTCATATTTCTTATATGAGCATCATCAAAATTATCATGCCTATCTTAATGGCTATAAAGAAAGCTTTTGGGAGACAACCCATTATATATTTTTTGCTTTCAATTTATTTTTGTTTATTTGAGTCTTGGAAGTTGTTACCTCTGTAATAACCTCTCCTTATCTTTTTATTTGGTTTTTGTGCCAAGAATAGCCTCTAATGAGAGGGAAGTAAGATTTTTGCTGTCGCGAAACAGATTTCTGTGCTTCGCTGTAAAAAATCGTGAAAATCCCAGAATGTTGTATTGAGCTGAAATGTTTTGTGCGCATGCCCCTGTCATTTACCCAACTTTAGTTAGTTTTGCACTTTTCGATTTGAGCAACAAAAGATTTTTCGAAAAAATCGGTCTTTTACCTGCAGGTCTGTTTTGATAGATTTCTGTCATTATTTGCATTTGCCTCTCAAATCGATTTATTTTGAGTTCTTTTGATCACATGTGCTTTTAAAAGGAATTTCTACACTATCTTATGTTTTAATGGATGATTTACTTAATTTGAAACTGAAACCAAAGGTTTATTATCTTGCATACACTAATATTGCTAATGAAGATTGTGTGAAGTTTTGTATGCAGGAAGTTTTCAAGTGTAGGAAGAGAATGACGTGATGAGATGAAGTATGGAAAAAAGCTCAAGCTTGGGGATGCCACCCGTGTTACCCCAAAAAATATTCAAGAGGTACAAGCGTCAAAGCTTGGGGATGCCACCCGTGTTACCCCAAAAAATATTCAAGAGGTACAAGCGTCAAAGCTTGGGGATGCCCAAGGCACCCCCTTCTTCATCAACAAAAATCTCAGGTCTTCTTTCGAGATACTATACTTTTATTGCTTCATGCACTTTGTGTTGTTCTGCGTCTTTGTTTTTGTTTTTTAGTTTTATTTTGTTTTGTTTGCTGCAATAAGTTGATTGGATCCTAGCACACTTCTTTTGGAGAGGGACACACTCCATTTTCATTGTTTAGAACACTCTAGTTTTCACTCTTAATGTTCTGTGAGTGTTCTCTTTTGCTAGCACTGTGTTTAGCTTTAGTTTTCTTCTTCTTTCTGCTTAGAACTTTTTAGTTCTTCTTTGTAGTTAGGTGAGACAAGCTCTCTGATCTCTATTGATTATTATCTTTGTAAGTTGTTTCAAATAAGTCGATTGGTGTTAGAAAAGAGAAGAATGTTTTATGCTTATGGTGGTACAAAAAGAAGCTTGTTTTGACCGTGACTTAGACTTTATCATGTCATGGTAGATGTTGCTTTAACCATATGCTTAGTTATTATTGTTGTAGCATGACTTGTTCCAAACAATTGAGATTGCTTAATGTGCCTTGCAAGAATCATGTGTTGTTTTAGCATACAAAAGCATAATATTGTGGTATTCTCCTTTGATGCTTTATTTGGGTTGACTTAGCACATGCTTATACCATGTTATGACTATGAACCAGTCACCTTAGCCTCTATGATCATTTAGTTTTTGATTTGTGATATCACTTTATGCTTTGATTAATAATATTTTATCGCTCTGCATGATTATGGCCATTATTTCTCTCTTAGTTGGTTGCTCCTAGTCTTTTTCTAGCCTCCACCTATATTGAGTATGAGCTCTACTCATGCATCCAAATCCCAAGAAACCAAGTTATTTCAAAGAGTCCACTATAGATTTCTATGCATGGTGTGTTACACCATTCCAAGTATATTCATGTTTTTATATATTTTCTAAATTAAATTTTTGTTATGTGAAAACTAGTGATTAAAGCTCTCACAAACTTGAAGGCACACTTTATTTCTTACACTTAATAATCTTAAACCATTGTGACTATATTATGATGCTTATATGCTTGCAAGTTATAAGTTGGGAATTAGCAGAACCATGCTGTCTGAGGAACGCTTTCGACATTGCACTTATTCTATTTAGTTGATATCATGTTATTTTATTTATGGATCCCGGGAGGTGTGAAATAAGATGAGAGATTGTAAGTTCATGGAGTATGTATATGTGTTAGAGAAACGCCTGGTCGTCTAGGCTAAGCTATGCCTAATCATGGTGAAAACTTACAACGAAACCATAATGGCATTCTATGAAGCATCCTTAATAAAAAAACTATGCAAATAGCAAATAAAAAGATCGTTGGGATGCTCACTGTCTGTTTCCTTGTCATTTTGATATGGGATAGCTCATGTGTCATGGGGCAAGGGGTACTGACATGGATATGCCTTACGGGTACATGATGTTGGCCTACCTGGTCCAGCCCGACAGAAGGCCCACTCGACGACCTACCAGGGTCCATGACGCCTGTGACATTTCGGCTGCTATGAAGCCCATATAAACACGGACTCCCAAACGCACAAGACAAGGAAAACTCGAGACTAGAGTTTAAATACAACTTGTAACCTACTCGTATTGGCACTCGAGACCTAGCCTTCCCATATATAAAGGCTAGAAGGGTCCAATGAGTAGGGCACGATACACGCCACGATACAATAGGCTAGACTACAACAGATCTACATATCTAGATCTCAACCCACCTCATACACACCTCACGCCAGATTGCATCTGCGTATCCTGTAACCTTCGGTTTCATCGTAATCAAGAGCAGTCAAGCAGGAGTACAATTTTCCCTCCGGTCGCCTGAACCTAGGTAAACCTCGTGTCCCGCATTGCTTGTCTGTTAACCATTTCGCGATCTCCAGCATCCCCATCTTCTCTAAAATCCAAGTCCATAACAATGGGCATTGACGAGATCGAACGTCTGTGGAAAGCGGTGACGCAGATCGTGCGGTGACGACGGTTCCATCACTGGCGCCGTCTGTGGAAAGCGGTGACGCAGATCATGCGGTCGCGACGGTTCCATCACTGGCGATCTACGATTCATCGACACACTCAGTTTTTTCATCAACATGTTTGTTATGGCCGAGTTTATCTCCACCACATCCGTATGCAGCTCATCGGATCTAGAAGATCAAGAGGTTGAAAATATTCAGCGACGACCGGTTCCATCGATTTGCACTCGAAAGCGAGGCGGAAGTGCACGTGATGCGCATAGGCATCAGAAACAAAAAGATTGCCAACGTGAACCATGGCGTCAATTTCCATGAAAAAAGGCAACCTAGTGAGCAACGCTCGATGTACCACGTACATGGCAAACCAAGCAAATTATACCAAGGGCTTCTTCACATGATTCAACAAAAGGCCAAAGAAAAAAACAGAGGTCAATCAAAGCTAGCTAGCGTGACCGTGCTTCCGATCAGATCAACCGAAAGAGAAAACTCCATGCAAAGAACCTCAAGCCCTCATGTGGACCAGTTTAAGCAAAGGGAGAAAATTCAGGCCAAATTAGTCTTGATTAAAAAAATCAGTACAAACGGAGAAGGAAGCCGTGTAGACAACCAGTTCGCTACTTGACTCGCCATCGCGTCGACTCCCTTCAAACAAAAATCTGGCACCCGCTGTGTCGAATCCTGTCCTCCGGTGATCGCCGTTCCGCTGACTCCGTCCGCTACATCGGTTCTACACCCGGGGATGCACCAACTTCCGCCGCGTGACCCGCTGTGGTCTTTAACGCCGATGACCTGTTGTACTCTTCGACTACAACGACCTTCTCCGATCTTCAATTGCGGCAAACTGCTGCCTCCACAGGCTTCGGCGACCCGCTGTCGTGTCGACTTCGTCCGCCGCATTGGCTATCGTGCGTCGCTTCATCTGCATCAACTCCACGGTTGGGGGCTACGCCCACTTGCCCACACGACTCGCGACCATCGACCTATTGCGGTTTTCGACTGCGACGATCGGATGCGATCTTCGATTGCGGCGACCGGTCGCATCGGCTTTAGCGACCGTGAATCGGAGGCTCCTTCGACTCCGGTCATCCTCTACGATCTTCGGCTCCAACAACTCGGGGTCTCCCTCCGCTTCGGCGACCAGCCGTGGCTTTCGGCTGCGGTGACCCAGTGTGGTCTTCGACTCGGGGGCTCCCTCAGCATCAGTTACCCGATGCGGCTTTCGACTGTGATGACCCGATACATCCTTCGGATGCCGACAATCTTCGGATGCGGAGCTCGCTACCACCATCAACTCCGGAAACCCGTCGCCGCTATGAATGTGGTTCGCCCACATCGACCACGTCCGCACGTGACCCGCTACCGCGTCGACTCCGTCCACGACAACTACCACTAAAGCTAAGTTCTCTACTCAGAGTAGATTTTCTCTTACTTTAATCGCACTCGAAACACTCGAGGGCTACGCCCTCTTCGAGTAACCTAATGTGCCATTGGCTCCACGCACTCGAGCACCTCGAACGCGACAGCCTGAGTAGCTGATTTTTCCTGAACGCCGAATCTTTGAACTTCGAGTGCCTCAACAAGATACTAAGACTAAGAGTAATCAGGCTAATGAAAAGGCCTAACCAACAGTGCAAAAGTGTCGAATCGACCGGCACCAGAATTTTACTTTACAAGCCGATAGGCAACTATTATTTACAAGATACAAGTACTTCACAATTCTTCATGTTTTCTGCAGCTTACAAAGACGTCGACTACGCCGAGCTATTATATCAGGTCCTCCAACATGAGTCGACGAAATAACTGGCTACGCCATAAACTAAAGACCCAAGTCAAATCCCTCCTCGGATGGTTTCATCGTTCAATGCTACACAATGCAACTAGCCGCGCACCCAACAGAAGCAACTGCGTCGACTTCATCCGCTACGTTGACTCATGGATCCTTATGCATGAGACGCTAACTCGATGCACTTCCGGGTCAGTGGTTTCTCCTCGCATGAGTCTCCACTCGAGTATGTGACTCGAATAGACACTCGAGGGCTACTCCTATCAGGAGCGCTGGTCGCGCACCCGATGTACTTTTGGGTCAGCGTTACGCCCACGAGGTTGCCGACTACAACTGCACAGTACAAGACTCGAGTCTCTATCTGAGTCTACGACTCCGCCCGACACTCGGGACTACTTCAAACTAGAGCGCTGGTCGCACACACAGAAGATCTTAGAGTGGCACGCTTCGATTCCTCACTCGAATCAATGATTCGACCGAGGACTCGGGGGCTACTCTCATAGGGAGCGTTGGTTGCGCACTCAAAAAAATAAAGGCATTCAGGACATCTACAAGGTCATCCGAAGAACTTTCGGATCACCGTATCACGCAACCAACGACTATAAGTTTCTGCTCGAGGCTACGACTCGAACAGACACTCCGAGGCTACTCCCATAGGGAGCGCTGGTCGCGCACCCTATAGTCCATTGTGTTGACTACGTCCATAATGATGACTCCTTTACAACAACCGAACAAATTCAGCTAACCCGATGAACTTTCGGTTGAAGTGCTTCACACTCGACACAACTTTCGACTCCGACATCCAAATACAAGGTTCAAGACAACTAAGTCTCCATCTGAATCTATGTTTCGGATGGACATTTGGGGGCTACTGACATGGATATGCTCTACGGGTACATGATGTTAGCCTACCTGGTCCAGCCCGACGGAAGACCCACTTGACGACCTAACAGGGTCCATGACACCTGTGACATTTCGGATGCTATGAAGCCCATATGAACACAGACTCCCAAGCGCACAAGATAAGGAAAGCTCAAGACTAGAGATTGAATACAACTTGTAACCTACTCGTATTGGAACGCGAGACCTAGCCTCCCCATATGTAAGGCTAGGAGGGTCCAACGAGGAGGGCACGATACACACCACGATACAATAGGCTAGACTAAAACAGATCTACATATCTAGATCTCAACTCACCTCATACACACCTCATGCCAGATTGCATATGCGCACCCCTGTAACCTTCTGTTCCGCCGTAATCAAGAGCAGACAAGCAGGAGTAGGGTTTTCCCTCCGGGAGCCTGAACCTGGGTAAACCTCGTGTCCCGCATTGCTTGTCTGTTACCGTTCCGCGATCTCCAGCATCCCCATCTTCTCCAAAACCCAAGTCCGTAACAATGGGCATTGACGAGATCGAACCTCGTTAGGTACCCCGTTGGCGGTTCTCTATGATACACATATACTTACAATGACAAGAACTTGCCTGTGACCAAAGTTGAGTAGCATGAGGTCTCGGTACTCGTAATCAAAGGGCATGAGATTTTCATCTTGTGATTTGTCAAGCATATACTCATATTTGCACTCACTTTAACCTTAATCACTTCAAGATGCTTATTATAGGGGCAATGGGAGCTCAAAGTTAATAAGTACCATAATTTTTGGAAGATTTATAAAACCATTTAATCCCTACTTCCCTCTGCGAAGGGCCTTTCCTTTTTTACTTTTATTTTGAGTCTTCATCTTCTATCTGTATGCACCAGCTAAGAGAGCATAGTTGTCATTCTGAGTACAATGTGCACTGTCCCAAAACTTGTTGATTGATTTATAATTTTGGTATTGCCTGTTCTTAAATTATTTGTATCTAGTCACCCTTATGAACTTTGAAGGTGTCATATGCATTTATGTTTTGCTATTTCATGAAGGACAAGATGAATACCACTCTTGCTATGTTTTCTATGTGTGAAACAAATGTCTTTCAAAGCATTATTCATGATATTTTGTTTCTGTAGCCTTTCATGTTGCAACATAGTTGCTATACCTTATTGTTGGAAATATATCTTTCATGCTTATGTTTAGAGTACTTTGATTCCAGCCATCAATGCTTTGCAATACCTTGATCAAGATTGTGATGGTGCATGTCACCTCAAAAATTATTCTTTTTATCACTTATCTACTCGAGGACGAGCAGGAGTTAAGCTTGGGATGCTGATACGTTGCAAATGTATCTATAATTTTTGATGCTCCATGCTTGTTTTGAACCAACTATCTTATGTTTTGTCCACACTTTGTGGAATTTTTATGCATTTTCTGCAACTAACCTATTAACAAGATGCCACAGTGCCAGTTGCTTGTTTTCTGCTGTTTTTGGTTTCAAAAAAACTAGTAAAGAAATATTTTCGAAATTGGACAGAATAAAAGCCAAAGTTCCTATTTTTTCTGACATGACACGAAGTCCGAAGGAGAGATGAAGATTAGCCACGAGGGCCCCCTAGCCGTGCCGCCATAGGGTGTGGGCCCCTCGAGCATCCACCAACCTTGCCCCTTTTCCTATATAAACCCCTCGATGCAAAAACCCTAAGTACCAGATCAGAAATCCACGAAAAGTTCCGCAGTGTCGCCGCCACCGAAGACGAGATTCAGGGGACAAAAGTCTCTGTTTCGGCACCCTGCCGGGACGGGGAATTGCCTCCGGAGCCATCTCCATCGACTCCACCGCCATCTCCATCGCCGTTGCTGATTCCAATGATGAGGATGGAGTAGTTATCCCCCGAGGCTAAGGGCTCTACTGGTAGCTATGTGTTCATCTCTCTCTCTCCATGGTGTGATCTTATTGTGATCATGGGCTTTCTAATCTAGTTGAATAAGTAGATCTATTATGCTACTCAAGTGCTTTTATTAATGTAATCTCCGGATACACCTTGTCCCACGTGTGTGACAGTGTGCACACCGTGTGTGGCTCTTAGGCTAAAGGTTACAGAAATACTTATCATGTTATAATTTGAGTTAGATGTCTCTATGAAATTTTGGTGTTTGTTGGAACCATCTAGCGCTCAAGGTGACAGTTAGGGGTTACCTAGATGGGGAATGCGGACTTTAAGGTGTGCTCTTATAGCCCTACACCGTGAATTGGTGTTCGTTATCCAACCGGAGAGTAGTTCAGGGTAGCATAGTGAAAAGAAGATATTATGTGTTTATTGAGACTGTCCACTAGTGAAACTATGATCCATAGGCATTGTTTCTAAGCATTGAAACACCGTTTACAATCAGTCCTGCTACATTTTTGCTTGCTGCCATTTTTATTTTAGATTGCAATTACTACTTATAATCATCCATATTACCTGTATTTCACTATCTCTTCGCCGAACTAGTGCACCTATACACCTGACAAGTGTATTGGGTGTGTTGGGGACACAAGAGACTTCTTGTATCTTGATTGCAGGGTTGCTTGAGAGGGATATCTTTGACCTCTTCCTCCCCGAGTTTGATAAACCTTGGGTGATCCACTTAAGGGAAACTTGATGTTTTTCTACAAACCTCTGCACTTGGAGGCCCAACACTGTCTACAAGAATAGAAGCGTGTGTAGACATCAGCGAGACAAAAAACTTTGGTACCTGACTAAGCAATGATGGGCTCAACGAAGCAACTTTGGTGCCTGACGACACAACTTCGGTGTCTAACGAGGCAACTTTAGTGCCCCACGAGACAACTTTGATGCCGAACTGAGCAAGTTTGGTGCCTGACAAGACAATTCGATGCTGACAGAGCAACTTTGGTACCTAATTGGGAAACTTAGGTGCCAATGGGGAAACTTTGGTGCCCGAAAGAGCAACTTCGGTACATGATGAGGCAATTTTGGTGCACGCGAGTCAACTTTGGTGCTCGACAGATCAAATTTGGTGCCCGACGAGACAACTTTGATGCATGATGAGGCCACTTTGCTGATCGACAAAGCAACTTAGGTGTCCCGCGAGGCAACTTTGGTGCCCGACGATGCCACTTTGGTGCTGACAGAGCAACTTCGGTGCCTGACAAGGCAACTTTGGTGACCGAAGAGGCAACTTTGGTGCCCGACACAACAGATGCCCGACGATGCAAATTTGGTGTTCTACGATGCCATTTTCGTTCCGACGAGGCAACTTCCATGCCATACGAGGCAACTTTAATGCCCGACTGAGCAAGTTTGGTGCACGACAAAGGAAATTTGATGCCGACACATCAACTTGGGTGTCTAACAGGAAAACTTTAGTGCTCGAAAGAGCAACTTCGGTGCATGAAGAGGCAATTTTAGTGCCCGATGAGGCAACTTTTGTGCCTGACAAGACAATTTCATGGCCCAATAGAGCAACTTCGGTGCATGATGAGGCAATTTTAGTGCATGATGAGGCAACTTCGATGTTTGACGAAGCAACTTTAATGCCCGACGAAACAATTTTGATGCTCAACGAGATAACTTTGGTATCCGACAGAGAAACTTTAAAACTTGCTTGTGTCATTACTAAACCTTCTAGTCTTCATGCTAAAGTCGTCTTGTCTAATCATAGGAAATTTTGTAACATCTATTGGCGATTCAGCATCGCCTAAAAGCAACCCAGCAAACATAGATAGCAACTTCGCACAACCGAGATACCTCCTAGTCCCTGTCATGAGTTTTGAACAACAATTATTACTTGTACATCCAAATGAGCTTCAAAATTCATTTGCAAAATAAACATCGGGTAACTTTGCTCAAAAATAATATTTTGCGAGACCAAACTTTGCTAAAAAGAATGGCACGCAGAGGAACGCTGCAAGCAAAGCATCAGATGGCAGAGGAACTTGCGGGCAGTCGCACGACGCTGGGAACCCGGTGCTCCACCACACGGAGGAACCTGCTGCGTTGATGGTAGAAGCGCTGCTGCTGGCCGACGATGGCGTCAAGATAAGAGTGTCTCCCAGACCTGTTCCACCACGAGCGCCGCCGACCCATGCCCCCTCCGCCCCCTTGTGTGCACTTCCTGCGGTGTAGGTAGTTGCCCAGATCAAGTACGGTCATCCACGACGCCCCGGCTGGCCAGGACGACCTCGCACTGGTTCACCGGAATTGGTGCGCGCAGGGCACATGCGCCGTCTTCATCTTGCTACTGTCGGGCTTGGGGGGACTTGCGCTGCTTCCATGTTCCAGCAGAGGAGTATCCGTAGGTCATAGCCGCGGCCTGGAGCTCCACCGGACGCCCACGAGTTCCACCCGCGACCACCCATGAGCCTCCCCTTCGTTCTCCTATTCGCAGGGAGCAGCACCAAGCCAGTCACCGCTTGTGGCTGCTTGCTGCGTGGTGGGGTTGCACCCACGGGGAGCAGGCCTGGCCTTCCTCCTGCTCATCGCCTTTGGGGGAGGGGGATCGATGGAGGAGAGCTACGTGGTGCCGCATCAGAGAAGCTGCATGGTGGAGGTCGAGGATCGAATGGGAGCAGCAGGCGAGGACGGCGGCGCTGGTTTCGTGGAGCGACCAGAAAAGGGGATCGAGAAGGATGACACGTGCCGACTGCGGAGCCCTATATGAGCTAATCTAGGAGCACGCTCGATCGTATGTCCACGGTATGGTCGCAGCAGGGTGCGCTCGGGATGTCCAATTGGCGCAGCGGCGCTCTCAAGAATTTGGGTACATATTAAGCTCCGTAAGCTTAGTAAAAACATTATTAAGATCCAAGATAGAGTTAAACATGAGTAAAATCTATTTCCCTTTCCATGTTATAAGATGTTTTGACAAACCAATTTGATTTACCAAAATGTTTTTTAATAAGGAATAGAGAGTATTCTATGAATGATCATAAATCTGTATTAGGCATGCAGAAGGAAAGTATTCGACCCAGAGTGGTGTGAATGAGTTGCGGATTTTGTTCAAGGAGGTAGCATGGGGATTCGAGACAAACAATGAAAGGGTTAAGGCAGTGTGATCAAGTGTCTTCTATGTCACTTACTTTCTCTATCCCTATTTAGTGTTGGATATCCTCCTCGTGTGGGCTGTGGGGATATGACTTTATGGAGACTTTCAGGAGGCTAAAACAGGTGCAAGAGCCCACCAGCCTTTAGAGTTATGATCAAGGGTCATTTTGGACATTGCAAATGAGGGAAGGAAGAGGGTACGCCCTCCCATCCATCCACCTCAAGGTAGAGTGCCAAAAATCAAGGCTAGACTTTATTGGAGAAGAAAAATAAGAGACACGAAAAGATGAGGAAGTTGAAGGAAGAAGATGAATCAAGTACCGGGCTCTTCCCACATGGTTGTGAAGATCCAGATATACTACCTTGTTTACCTTGTCTCATTTAAAGTGCAGGAGAGGATGAGTACCATGCTGGAGAAGGAGTTTCAGGATAGCATGGAATCCCGGCCGCATCCCCGCATGTTTCCTTGCAAGGTAAGTCTTCATCATGTCCATATTAGTCATGTAACCACCTCAACATACATCTTCTAGCCTTTCCATCTTGTGGATCATGCGGAGGGGGTGGGAGAGGTAGATCTGCAAGCGAACGACGCCTTTGTCCACTTAGGTGCCCACAGAGAGGAGAGGAACGACGCTCCCACATGCGAACCTGCAAGGGGAAACACTTATCCTCCTATCTCCCATGGGGTTCCTCCTTCCGGATCTTAGCAAAAAGGGGCCCGAGTGCCGAGCCTGCAGCCCCTCCGTCCAAGAAGACCAAGCCCAGGAGCCAAACACCATCTGGGGTTTCTGTTCGGCAGTCGCCACGCTTGAACTCTGGTGTCCTTCCACTGGCCCGACTGTTTTCCTTCTCGAGGAACACCAAGATGGACCTCGTGGTAACTACCGGGTAAGCATTGCATCTTGTGCTTCCATTTGGCTGAAGTGTACCTCTTCTGATCCTTCTCTTTAGGGCCCAAGAACTCCCACCGCCAGTATCTCCTAGTTCGGAGCCGCCCGTGAACAAGAAAGGCTCTCCACCGACCGTAGGTTGGGGGTCAGGAATTCCCAAGGCATCTCCTGCCAGGACTAGAAAAGAGCAGGAGGCATAGAGTATGGTCATCATTGTCGAGCCCATGCCATTTTTTTTGGAGAACCATGGCAATGACTACGCATATCACCCGCCGGGTTCGGAGCCGGGTCTGCCCCCATGCCCGCACCCGCCCCTCTTCCCCCCCCACCGCGACCAGCCCCGTGACCTGGCATCGAGTCTGATTTTTCTCCAGACCCGTGACCCGGATGGGTACGGGGACCCGACGGGTATGCACGAAATCAGATCTTGATGGGGGCATCTCCCATGGCGCTGGCACTGGCCGGAGCTGCTCCCATCCTCGAATAGCTCCCTGTCATGGGCCCAAACCCCCCAACTCGACGTCGTTCAGGCGGTGGCGTCCCAGGAAGAGAGGAGGGCGAGATTAGGGGAAACTACTCTCCAGGAGGCGGCGATGTCTACTGATGGGCCATCGTTGGAGTCGCTTTTCCTCGGCTGCGTGGCAGGCCAGTGCTGGCGCAGGAGAGAGAGGGCACGGTGGCGCTCAAGTGGAGGTAGCAGAGAGGCGTCTGGCGAAGGTGAGAGTCTTGGGGTAGGGTGTGTGCTGCGGTGTTGTCTGCGTACTTGGAGTAGGGATGACAATGGGGCCTCGAAACCCACAAACCCGATGGATACCCGCCTTAAATGGGACGAGTCTGGTAAAAAGTTAGACCCGCCAAATTATATAGGACGGGTATGGGGCCCCGTACCCGTACCCGCAGACCCGTCCCACCTCTCTCTCCGCCGCCACCTCGCCTGCTGTCCCACCGCCGCCACCTCGTACCCGTCGGGGCTCCGAACTCGGCCAGGTCGCGAGGTCTGTAAAAAATTAGACCCGCCAAATTATATGGGGCGGGTATGGGCGTACCCAGCCTCGAACCCGGCAGGTGCCACTCGAAACATGGAGGCTTGTAGGGTTAGGTGGGGCCATGGAGTCTAGATGGGTCTGCGGGTACGGGTTTGGCGCCCCCATAACCGCCCCCTCTAGACCCGGCGGGTTTAGGGTTTTACCAATAAGCCGCCCCATGAGTGTTTTTTCTTTACCAAACTCTTCCCGTTTAAGGCAGGTATCGAGCATCCGGAGCAATGACAAATACAAAGGAATTACCCGTGCACATTTTGCAAGTAAACAGAACAAGCACAAGCTAGGGAGTCAGAGAAAAACTGTTACTCATCATCTATACATTCTTCCTGAAAACCATTCACAGAATACAGAACAAGTGTGACCGACGTATCGTGTGATATGCAGGCAGCAGAGCCTGACATAACAAAACTATCAGACAGTGGCACTAACTACATTGATATGGCACAGGTGATGCCCAGTTTTCATTCCACAAATGGTAAGCGGTCGAACAAGACTAATGCTAGAGAGTGGGCTGAACAACCTGCTACACTCTGTACAGCTCAATCGACGGCAAGCCCAAACAATCGCACCCATCTTCTCCGCTTTCAGGTCATAGCCCAAACTCCAGAAGTCATTCGCCCATGCCTATAAAGGAGTTGACATTATAACGGGACCACATAAGGCATGGCAATTACATCAGCAGAATCGATCGGCTTCGCTTCAGACCAAACTTGGAGTGGTTTTGCCGCCTCGAGTATCGTTGATTTCTGGTGAACATGGTCCCCAGAAAACAGCCAGTCCTGATCAATGAATTCTGAGCAGTCACCAACTGCTGGTATGGAGTACACTTGGCTCAGATACTTGGTATCAGGGTGAGGTGGTGTCAGAGAGACTTCTCTACTGTCATAGCTGGATGAAGAAACTGCAGATTTGTGTTCCTCCAGATGGTGAGGGCCAGTGTTGCTATTATTGTAGCATTCATTGTTATCTAGAAGCATGTCTGCCTTGCAAGGAGTTGCGCCAACTGGTAATGTGGAAGAAGGTGCAGTTCCCTGAGAATTCTTCAATGTTTCCTCATTCACGCGAAGATGATTAGCAGGAGACATCCTTGGCATCTTAGTCCTCCGCATACTATGCTCTGCAAACAATATACAAGTGAGACTACAATAATATCAAAACCACAGCTAGAAGACTACCTAAATCCAAGCTTATGTTTCCAGGGAATAAACACACATAAAATTGGGCCTACTTTAACGAATAAGGAAACTCACCATGTAGAGAACTTTTAGCACTCAAGTCTTTCCTTTTCTTCACAGCATCAGAAGAGAACTGGTTCCCATTAAGATGAGACGAGTCCATTTCATGAATATGGTTCTTCCTTGTTCCATGTCCATCAAGCTCTTCGCGCTTCTGCTCATGTCCAGCACTTCTTTTCTCCTTGATTTTGCTTTCATTTCCGTCTTTAGCCTTTCTTTTCTTTACATTGTGAGCTTTGCCTCTGTCTTTAAAAGCCTTGTTATTTACATCGTGACCTCTATCTCCATGTATTACACCCTTCTGATGATTAGCTTTTACTTGTTTAATCTTTGCATTCCCTTGAACTGCTTCAGTTTTGCCTCCTACTAACTGCTTATCCACCTTGGAATGAAAATTGTTAGTGCTCCCATTTTTCTTCTCTGTCATCCTTTTGGTGCTTATGCTGTCACTTTTTCCATACACAGAATGAGAAGAACAATCTGACTGTTGGTCCACTTGTTCGGTTCTCCGTGCAGCATTTGTGCTTGGTGCAATTCCGTGCTTCTGTTGAGCGGCTGCACTCTCCTGTTGAAGGCCTGCTCTATTACTACCATGTATTCCCGTGGAATGTTTTTCAGGTGGCCCACCTTGAGGGTTCTTACCATTCAGCACCCTAGTTTTATCCTTCCACTTTTCATTGGCATGGTTGTGCTGACCAATTTGTCCAGATTTCTCATTCACTCTACTGACAGAAGTTCTTTCCTTCTCTTCAGAACCTGCAACGGCTAAGGACTCAACGCTTTGAGGAAGCAACTTGCCAGTACTAATGCCAGTGTTGTTTGCATGACCTTCTTGGCCTTTGTCTTTATCACCTTCTTTATTTTTTCTCCTATCTTTGTACTTCTCCCTTTTGTGCTTCTTCTTGTGCTTATCTTTCTTATGAATTCGATCCTTTTCTTTTCTTTCTCTTTCCCCCCCATCCGTCGCTTCCTTCTTGTGCTTCTTCGCCTTGTGCTTTTCCTGAAAAATAGTGTCACAGGTTCACTGTTAATAACAATAAATAGAGAAATAGTGACACAGGTTGAAGAAAATCTTATAGGACCTCATTGCGGTCTTTGAACAAACACAATCATATTACAGGCACAGATAATAAGGATATGTTTCCTAGAAAGAAAGATAATCAGGTCATATATGTTACACCAGGCTTGACGGTTGAGGGTATCTTAAATTAATCTATTCAGGATTTCAGTTTCCGAGTGCGGACTAAGAATTCTAGAGGCGGAGCACAAGCAAGTAGAACATCTCAGAGAAAAAGAACACTTTATACCATGTACTCTAGGTAAGTTCAACTATAATAGCAAGGCACAGTAATAAGAAATAAGAATAACGCGTGACCATCAACTACACTAGCAATATTGCAGTAATAGTTAGTACAGAGCATTATCAGATAATAAAAGGGATATACAGATATTGCCAGTAGCGGTATTCATATCAGTAGAGATTAAAAAAGCAATTTCAGCAAAGGCAACATGAAACTTGAACATGTAGTTTTTTTGAAGATCAAGGGTATAAAATTTTATGATTACATTAATGACCATTTTTAATTGATCAGCACAAATAAAGCATATAAACAATCGTGAGAACAGTTTGTCCCTCTAAGGCAGGAAATAGTGTTTCTTTCCAAAACAACCATCTATCCCAACCTAGAATACACAAGGGGAATGTAGGAGCAGTATTTTCCACTTGTATGTTTTGTGACATCAAAAGGAACATGCCTGCTGGTAATGAAATATGTAGGCCACTAGGCCTTTCTAATCTTTAAAATAAAGCAAATATTGTTTCCCCTCTATATAATTGTTTGGTTCATGATAAATAAGTTGCTTCCCCACATACCAACTTATGGACACATTTCTTGCGAGCAAAGAACAAGAAAATAATCTAAATATTTTTTCTGTAACTTCTGCTGGATTCAGGTAATATTCCCAAAACAAGGCTCACAAAATGGCAAACAATTTCCACCGAAAAAAGAAAACCTAACTGACAAGAATTAACATGCCCCTGCAACTGTTGAGGAAGATTCAGTGTATTTTAACCCACAGACAGCCAGACAAGTCCCTTCTCATCTCAGGCATGCTCATCCTGTCACACTGCCTAGTAATGTAACACCACCTAGTTTTGTGAAGTATAAAGTGCAGTCTACTTTGGAAAGTGATATTAAAGGAAAAATAAGGAACCTTCTTTAGCAGATCCTTATGTTCACTCCTGAGCCTCAGCTCGTACCCCGGAGGCGGAAATGGGAAGCACCGAGACATCGTGTCACACAAAGCTCTCCAAACAGGTGTGCAGCTTCTTCCTCATGCACCATATCCAGCTCCAGCAACTCCGTGGAGCCAGATTAGCACGATTCTAAGTCCTCAGACAAACAAACTCCTGATTACGCTTCTGTTTGCAGCGATTCAACAGCTCCCAACAAAACCACCAAGGACGTGCTCTGGCGAGTACGATCAGACCACTCTGATTCCTGATCGGCAAGCAAAGACCAGACTGCTCTACTCTCTAGCTGGAGCGAAATCCAAGTGGTGGCAAGAATAGTAAACTACAGCCCACTTCCATCATCAGCTCACTCCCCACCACCGATCCCCAACCACAGCCACAGCAAGTGGAAGGGCAACCCGGGGCCGACCCCGCGTTGTGAAGCACCAGTCCCGCCGTACGTCGCAGCAGCGGCGCCGGAGACACCGCGCATCAACGCGGAACGCGACACGGCCCAGCCGCCCAAAACACCGCCGAAGAAGCTTCCGGCGACTCCACGGCGGCTCTCGGAGATTGCTCCCAATCCCGGGTCAACCAGTGACGGGAAGCCCCGATCCGGCTCCGGGAAACCGCAGCTCCTCGAAACAACGGCGGGATCCACCCGGAGGGTCGCTCAATCCGAGCGAATCGGAGACGGGTTCCTGCCAGCCGCCGCCCGCCGGATGACTCGTGCTTGAGTCCGAGCACGTGCGGAGATTTTGCGAAGAGGAGGAGGAGGAGGAGGAAGCGATGGTGGGGTAGCTTTGCTTGGCCGCACCGAAGATCCCCAAAGCGGCAGTAGTAGCGAATTAGCCATGGTGAGGTCACTTCCGGTTGCGTACGGAAGCCATTTGTGGTGACAGGTGTCCTTTCGCTACTGAGCGTACTCGTCACCGTTGAGTGCTCTGTCTCGTGCGAGTTTGGTGCGTGAAACGACAATTTTGATCATTTATTGGAAAATTCAGCCGAAAATAATCAAATTCAAGTAAGTTTACCTTCAACATCCGATGTAGGACATGGAGCAAAATGGTCATGTACAATATTATTTCTACTCCCTTCGTTTAAAAATAACCAACTTGAGTTTGTCTAAATTTAAATATATCTAAAAACATTTTAATATATAGATATATTTAAATCTAAACAAACCCAAGTGTTATTCCTGAACGGATCGAGTACAATTAATTCTACACCTACAAAAACTATCCTATAGAAAACACAAGGCTGAATTGTGGAACCTTGTGTTTGGGCTGAATTTTTTTCTCTTTTTTAAAATTGTGGGGTACATACGGTTGTTGGTTGTCCCTAAGATTTTTCATAAAACTCGTATATAAATGTGGCATTACTGTCAATTCTACATTAATAGAAAAAAAATACTTATAGCAGTCATTTTATTCGTGGCGTCTCTTCACAATGTACACACCACGACTACAAAAAAAAAGTAATGGCATCCAAAAATAGATGAACACCACTACTAAAACGTACAAATGGTGTTCCAGCAACTATACACGCCGTCACTAAGTCGGATCCAACATATCCATCCGGAGCAAAGTTAGTGGTGGCATTATAGGTAATTAAACGCCATCACTATTATCATATTGATCGCGTTGAAGAAAACAAAAGACCGTCGCTTAAAAATAACTTATTTTCCCTGAGCCATGTCCGCTTCTTCCCCCCTCCTCTCTCTCACTCACACTCGCATCCACCGCTCGCATCGCCCACCCGCCCCTCCGTTCGCACCGCCAGTCGCCGCTCGCACCTCCATCCGAACTGTCGGCCGCCACTCACGCCCACCTGCTCGTTGTAGATCCACCACCCGAGATGCCACCACCCCATCCACGAGCTGTCTCTGCCAGCCTCCGGACCCACACCGAGCCGCCGCCCCTTCTCCAAGGTCGGTGAGCCACCCGCCTCCCCTTTTGCTTTTTTAAGAAATTGTGTATTTTAGGTTAATTTATTAGCATTTTAGGTGAATTTATTAGCATTTTAGGTGGATTTGAGTAGATTTGTTAGTATTTTAGGTAGATTTAGATAAATTTGTTAGTAGTTTAGGTGTATTTAGATATAGTTGTTAGTATACTTAGATGATAAAATAGCTAGATTATTTTAGGCAGATTTTGATGCATTTTGTTAGTATTTTAAAATGTTAGCCATACACGGTTGTCTAGCCACCGTTGTTCCCGCGGTTGATTATTATTATTAAAATATTATTCTAAATTTTAGATTTGCTCCAAATATATGTTGGAAATGGATCGTGTGTGTTAAGTGTGGTAACAGGAGGCGTCACATGTGCCATCAAGTGGTTCGGATGCCTGGCTTTACACTACTAAGGAGGAGACGCAGACCTTTTTATATGTTTTTTTTATAACTTTTTAGATAGGACGGTATATTTTAATCCAACATGTTGTTCCTAAGTTATTCATTACTATTGCGGTCAAGTTTTATTATCTAATTATTGTTTCTAAGAAAATCACAGTATATCCTATATTTTGCAAGGCATGAAATTTTAGATAAGAACACCATCGACGAAGATGAGAACGTCGTAGGAATAGCCGCCATAATCATAATAAGTGGCCAAGTCTATAGTGTTTGTATCACAAAAGAAGCAGGCAAAAGTTTTTTCGGTTGCCTTGCTTGGGTAGAACTTGCACCAGAGTGCGGATTTCACGTAAATGCACTATGATAATCTTGCCCATCCTAGCTATTATGATTATTAGTACTACTCAATTGAACTTAGAGATCTCGCCCTCTAGATGGTGCTATCTAGTCAAATATGCAACTCTTGATAAACCTAAATTTAGTAATATATACCTCTTGATGATGTTATCTCTAGTTTACTGTTAATGCGTGTGAATATGAAGCTCATGATACAAAATTGCTGTTAAATTCAAAAATAGAGCAACATTTAATTTTTGAAAAAATTGTTGGTGGCGTTCAGAACTTCCGTAGCGCCATCACTGTTTAGGTTATCGGTGGCCTTCGGCCGCAACACCACCATTGTTCAGGTTACTAGTGGCGTTCTGGCCACGCGCCCTAGTGACTTGTACTGGTGGCGCGAATTGGTGGCGTGCCACCTGAACGCCACCAATCTCATTTTTTAAACGTCACTAATAAGTTTTTTCTACTAATATGAGATGAACTTTTTAATAGAATAGTCAATTTTTACACGTATGGTGGCTAGCGTCAGGTCTAATTAGGCCCGCTAGATGCAGTTCATGGTCTTTATATGTTTAGTAGGTGGGATAAATCTCACACAATTGCGTGAGGGGGTTATATGACAAAAATAGCCACTAGTACAAACTCGTTACTTGGAGACTGTAAATAGAGCCGGTTTATCCTAAAAAATACAAATCACCGGCTACCTTCATCACCCTCAGGTGATCATAATTTTTTGACCGCCTCTAACTCTAACCTTAGAGGTTGGTAATCTGGTATGAATTCTCCCTCAGCCGTTCCTTAAAACAAAACGTGTCTAAATGGAACCTGGGACGATGGAAATTATTGGCCGTATCCCTAGATCACTTAATCATAGCCGGTCAGAAATATTAATCGTCTCTTGGGGTCTACTGAGGCGGACCATTATGCAACCCGTCTCGAAAACTGGCATCATGCACGTTCTCGAGATAGCATGCTCGTGTTTTTAATGCAATTAGAAAGTGAAGATCATGCACTAGCCCCCACCCACACGAGTCCACACCCACATGTCCGCTCGAGGACTACTAACGGCCCCGCGTATATAGATCCACTTGGTCTTCTTGTTACACGGGCTCGTGTTATTTCCACCAATCTTTCTAGTCACAAAACCCTAATCTGCACCTTCCGCGCATGCCGAAACTCCTTCGCTAGCACCACCGCCCTCCCTAGCTATGCCATGAAGTGTATGTGTGGAGAAGAGCCGAAGGTGAAGTCAGTTGGAGGTGCAGCAGCAAATGGCTTGGTCGTAGCTGAGCAGCTTTGGGCACCGTCTAGCCAGTCATCGTCGTCGTCGAGCAGCAGGTGGCCGGCAACATCGTGGTGCCAGCGACAGATCTGGAATAGGGGCATGCGGTAGGCAGAGGCAACCCGATGCTCTACATCAACGACCTCATCCTCCATTAATAAATCCTTGACGCAATCACGGAGAACGATGAGTTCGAGGAGGAGGTCTCCAATGAGGCGTCTGGGGTACTACTTTGCTAGCTTCTCTTGACATGGTTATACCCTACGGATACACGACCTTATCATACCTAGTCTAGCCCAAGGAAGGCCCACGAGAATATGCGCTAGCCCATGAAGACTTTCGGGTGGCCCGGGCCCATGACGCCTTTGGATCCTTGGAGAGCAAGACTAGAATAGATAGAATATTCAAAGGGGCTAACCCTAAAACCTGTAACCGACTCGATCTGTGCCCGGGACCTTCCTAACTCTATATAAAGGCTAGGAGGGCACGACGAGGAGGGCACTTGATACCACCGCATACACACCTCCACGACAGATTGCATCTGTGCACCCCTGTAACTTTCGGTTCCACCGTAATCAAGAGCAGACAAGCAGGAGTAGGGTTTTCTCCGGGCCTGAACACAGGTAAACCTCGTGTCCCCGTGTTGCTTGTTTGATAACCGTTCCGTGATCTCCAGCATCCCCATCTTCTCCAAAACCCAAGCTCATAACAATGGGCATTGACGAGATTAAACCTCGTCAATTGGCGCCGACCGTGGGGACTGGGGCGCTGATTGTGCGATCATGACGGTCCCAACCAAAGCGATCTACAACTCCTCGGCGACGGAGAGCCATCTCCTCTTCGGCGCCTTCGACTTCACCACCCACTCGCCAGCCACTCTGAAGGACTTCGAGCCCATTGGCGACGGGCTCGAGATCCTGTTCGGGAGCTTCTGCTTTCAGGTGGGGCAGACCGGCACTCTCCGTCTCCCAGAGCGGGTGCCCCTGCCATCGATCAGGCCCGCTTCATGGGCTCCGCATCCCGTGCTACGCACATCACCATCGATAGATGAGTCCTATGACAGCAGCAGCTGCAACTCAGATCTGTGCGATCCACCATCGGAGGAAGGGACCTACGGTTCCGGATCCGAAAGCTGTGGCAGCAGCGATCCGATCTACGAGCTCTACCAATGTGCCACAGTCATCCAGAGTGACGTGGATCAACAAGAACCCAACCTGCCACCCAACCCGCAGGGTTGGAACGACGAAAACAGAAGGAACCAATCCCCCCGCCCAACGGGGACGACACCGATGCCAATCGGGTAATCCACCTCAGCGAGGAGGGATGGAACCAAGCACGCGAAGCCATGGCGGGCAACAAGATCCTGCCTGTGGGTGCCTCATGGGACCTATTAATGGCATACCACCTGCTCCTCATCGAAGAGCACAAAAAGCAGGTGAAGATGCAAGAGGTGCTTGACAAACGCAAGCAAACAACCTCGGAGTCCAGCGCACGACGAGCTGTGCTCTCTGCTATCGGCGGCTCCAGCTCGCATGGCAACCAGGGCAACAAGCATCGTTCTCGCGTAGAGAACATGGACCCCGCCGCACGTCGTGAGGTGACCCAAACCCTCAACACATCCTTCATGGAGATGGATGTCAACGGCAACGTCATCCCAAAGACGCCGCAAGCTGTGATCATGACAGCTACCACATACCTCGTCTCCCATCCACCTCCGGTGGGGACCCGAAGAGGGCCATGCACAACTCCGCACTAGCTGGACTTGGGCTCGTCGGAGCTGCGCTCCATGGAGAAGTCCATGAGGATCCAAAGAATAAGGTTGCGGTCAGGTTCAACCGCAGTCCTACACCCTCATCGGATGAGGAAGAACATGACCTGCCTCGGCGGCACAAGAGATCATGGTGTTGCAGCCGCGATTATGACGCCCGAAGCGAGCTCACCCAACGCAAGATCGACAAGGCACGCGTCAAGCGCGTATGCTCGTCCGAGTCCGACAAAGACGACGACGAAGGAGAACTCTATGGAGCCCGATGCTTTAGCAGATATGTTCGGCGGACACGGATGCCGCGGAACTTCAAGCTTCCTTTGGATACCCCAAAGTTCGACGGCACGCAGGACCCTAAGGCGTGGCTCAGCGACCACCTGTCGTCCGTCAAGCTACACGGCGGAAACAAGAACACCGCCCTGCAATGCCTTCAGCTGCAGCCTATCCTCGGGATCCATCCGAAGCTGGGAGGAGCTGGCGTACAGTTTCATCCGAAACTTCAAGGGCACCAGCAAGAGGCCAACTCGATCGAGGAGCTACGGGTTTGCACCCAACGAATGGGCGAATCCATTCGCTCGTACATACTACGTGGGTCCAACACCAAGAACTCCGGGGCGCACATCTCTGAGGAGAGAGCGATCGACGCCTTCAAGGATGTCGTAAAACGCTAGGACTTCAAGGAAGAACTTGGGCGCGTCAAGCCCAAGACACTCGACCACCTCATGGACATCGCCAACAGGTGGGCAGATGGTGAGGACTCCGTCCACCGAGCGCACTCGGAGGAGGAAGATGACTACGATCGTCGACGTGAATGCCGTAGCAAGAGAAGATCGCGCGTCTACGATGATCGTGATGGACCCGACATGGTCGCGGCTGGCTACGCCGACCGCCACAGCGAAGGCAACCGCAGCAGCGGCGGATACCATGGAAACAACTTCCGCGATGGAGGACGCCCATCACAGTCATGGCAACGCCGCGGCCGCGACGACGAACCCTCGGCATACGACAAATTGTCGGGTCCATGCACCATCCACTTCTACATCGACAAGCAGGATGGTAAAAAGAAGGCAAGCCACATGCTCAAGGACTGCCGCGAGTTCCATAAACTCAGCGAGAGCATGTCTCAGATGAGGCAACAAGCCCCGAACCCTGGGTACGGGAACGCACCTGCACCAGGTGAGATCGCACACGGAGCTCCTCCACCACCACCTGCGGGACCTTCGAATCACCCAATCGCACCCGCGCAGAACAACGGAGGACACGGTTACCACGCGTCGAAGGGATCACTGATGATCCAAAAGGGACGCCCAACAAACAGGGTGCAAAAGAAAATCACCCGCCAAGTCAACTTGGTCGTGACTGCTCCACCAGCCATCCCTGAGTACCTCAGCGGTTCGGAGTCCTGCATCACGTTCAGCCATTCGGATCACCCCCGCCAGATCCCTCGCCCAGGTCATGTTGCCCTGGTGCTCGAGGCGCAGATTGGAGGGTTCGATATGAGCCGCGTCTTAATGGACGGCGGCAGCAGCATCAACCTGATGTTCGCCAGCACCTTAACAGCAATGCGGATCCCGCTGTGCAGCCTAGAACAATCCGACACAATGTTCCACGGCATCGTCCCAGGGAAGGGCATATTTCCCCTGGGAAAGATATGGCTTGACGTCATCTTCGGTCAGCCCGACAACTTTCGGTGCGAGCGACTCGAGTTCGAAGTGCTGGACTGGCCATCACAATACCACGCCATCCTCGAGCGCATGGCATTCGCAAGGTTCCTGGCAGTACCGCATTATGCCTACCTGCTACTCAAGATGTCAGGACCCAGAGGCGTCATCACTGTCCACGGGAGCTTCACCCGATCGGACCACTACGACAGAGACTTCAACAGAATCTCCCAGTCATTCGGCATGCAGGAGGAACTCACAAGGCTCCGAGAAGTGACAGACAATGGGGCACCCCTAGTCTCGAGGCAAAACACACCTGACATGTCGTTCGACTCGATAGTCAACACAAAGAAGGTGCAGGTCCACCCGACGGACGCCTCCAAGACGACGCTGATAGCCAACGACCTCAGCCCCGCATAGGAAAGCGCGCTCGTCGAATTCCTTCGTGAGCGCTGTGAAATCTTTGCCTGGTGTCCTGCGGACATGCCAGGAGTTCCCAGGGAATTCGCCGAGCATGCACTCAGTGTGTTCCCAGATACCAAGCCCGTCAAACAATCCATCCGACGATTGTCCGGGCCACGGACCGAAGCCATCAGAGTCGAAGTCAACAGACTGCTTGATGCTAACTTCATCAGGGAGATCAAGGAAAGCGAGTGGCTCGCCAACACCGTAATGATCCCCAAAAAGGATACGGACATCCTGCGGATGTGCGTGGACTTCACATCGCTGAACAAGCACTGCCCAAAGGATCACTTCCCTCTCCCTCGGATCGATCAGATCATCGATTCGACTGCAGGATGCGAGAAACTCTCCTTCCTCGATGCCTACTCAGGCTACAATCAGATTTGGCTGAAGGTCGAAGATCAGGAGAAAACGGCGTTCATCACGCCGTTTGGAGTGTTCTGCTACAACACAATGCCCTTCGGGCTGAAGAACGCAGGTGCCACATACCAGCGATGCATGCAGGCATGCCTGAAGAACCAGATCGGCCGCAACATACAAGTCTATGTCGACGACATAGTAATCAAAACAAGGAAGGCAACAACACTGATCGACGATCTCCGCGAGACGTTTGACAACCTTGATCGATACAAGATCAAGCTAAATCTAGAAAAGTGCGCCTTCGGCGTCCCGTCTGGTCAACTACTCGGGTACTTCATCTCCCAGTGAGGGATCGAGGCGAACCCAAAGAAAATCCGAGCCATAATGGCCATGGAGAAGCCGAGGAACCTCAAAGGCGTTCAGCAGCTTACCGGGCGAATCACGGCGTTGAGTAGGTTCATCAGCCGCATGGGCGAAAAGGCCCTGCCTTTCTATCAGCTGCTACTCAAAGAAGACAAATTTGAGTGGAAACCGGAAGCAGATGACGCATTCGAAGACCTGAAGTGGATGCTCTCCACCTCGCCCGTCCTGGTCACGCCAAAGGAACGCGAGCCTTTACTGCTATGCATAGCAGCCACACACCAGGTGGTAAGCACCTTACTGGTGGTCGAGCGACCCGAAGAAGGCAAGACCCATGGGGTCCAACGCCCAATATACTACCTCAGCGAGGTATTGACACCAACAAAGCAGAGGTACCCTCACTACCAGAAACTCGCCTACGGCGTGTTCATGACGGCTCGTCGACTGAGCCACTACTTCCAGGAGCATCAGGTGATGGTCGTCAACGAGGCACCCATAAACAACATCCTGAATAACCAAGAGGCCACATGACGCATGGCCCTATGGGGCATCGAGCTGTCTCCTCTAGAAATAATCTACGAGAAGCGGCATACGATCAAGTCCCAGGTCCTACCGGACTTCCTCGTCCACTGGATGGATCTGCAGCTGCCAGATACACCGGATATGACACAGTCATGGACGATGCACTTCGACGGCTCCAAACGCGAAGCCAGAGCAAGAGCCGGAGTCATACTGACGTCCCCGCAGGGCGACAAGATGAAGTACGTCCTCCGGATGAAATTTCGAGCTTCTAACAACGAAGCCGAATATGAGGCCCTCATCCATGGCATGAGGGTGGCAAAAATTTGCGGCGCAACACGCCTGGTCATCTACGGTGACTCGAACCTTGTCGTCCAGCAGACGATGAACGAGTGCGACGCACACGCCGCCAACATGATCGCGTACCGCGCACTCTACAACTCACTCGAAGGAGGCTTCGACGGCTGCGAGCTTCGGCACGTTGGAAGAGAAAGAGGCGGCGGAGACTTCGCCAACATCGGCTCCACCTGCGCATGGGTGCCACCAGGTGTGTTCCTCGAACAGATATGCGTGCCATCCATCAAAAGGAAATTCCCCAAGGGATCACCCGAAGAAGCAGAACACTCGGGGGCTACGCTACCCGAAGGACAGGAAGGACCCGAAAAATTCGACACAGAGGTCGCAGTGGTCAACCCGATGCAGGCCATGGCAGTCGAAGAAACATGGACACAGCCGTACCTTAGGTACCTGATAGACATGGAACTGCCTGATGACCCGACAGATGCCCGGCGCATATCTCGCCGGTCCAAGGACTTCACCATCATCAATGACGAGATGCACAAGTGCAGCATTTCGGGTGTACTCCAAAGGTGCATCACCATCGTGACGGCAAAACCATCCTCCAAGACATCCACGAGGGCATCTGCGGCCATCATGCGGGCAACCGCGCCCTCGTCGCCAAAGCTCTACAAGCTGGATTCTACTAGCCAATGGCCATGAATGATGCCAAATACATCGTCTGAAGATGCAACGAGTGCTAGAGGTTCGCAGATAAACCACACGCACCCGGATCGGAGCTCAGGCCCATACCTCTGTCCTGGCCCTTCGCCCAATGGGGCTCGATATGATTGGCAAACTGCCCAAGTCCTCGAAAGGAGTTCACGTCTACCTCCTGGTCACAGTCGACAAGTTCACCAAGTGGATCGACGCCATGCCCGTGACAAACCAAAAGGGTAAAACGGCCGTAAAGTTCTTCGAATCCATCGTTTACAGGTTCGGCGTGCCACACAGCATCATCACCGACAACGGATCGAACTTCATCTCCAAAGAATTTCAGGACTTCTGCGAAAACCTCGGAATCAACATAACATACGCCTCCGTGGCGCACCCGCAAACGAACGGGCAGGTCGAAAAGGCCAACAGCCTCGTCGGTGGTGGAATCAAGGAACGCCTAATGAGCCCACTCCAGCGAATTGCGGGAGCTTGGACACAAGAGCTACCCTCTGTCCTCTGGAGCCTGCGCACGACGCCAAACAACTCAACTGGCTACACGCCCTTCTTCATGGTGCACGGAGCCGAAGCCGTGCTACCCGCATAAGTACGCCATAAGGCCCCATAGGTCGTCGCCTACAGCGAAGCCGAATCGATGGCCGCACTCGAAGACGCCATCGATACAATCGACGAGGCGCACGACATAGCCGTGGCTCGATCGGTGGTCTACCAGCAGAGCCTCCACAACTATCACAGCCGACGGCTGCGTCTAAGGTCCTTCGTCGAAGGAGACCTAGTCTTGCGACTCAAGCAAGAGCGACCGAAGAAATTTGAGTCACCCTGGGAAGGACCCTACATCGTCACCGAAGTCATCCCAGGTAGCGCCTATTGCCTCAAGCACGTGGAGTCCGGAGTCGCATACTCCAACACATGGAACGTCGCACAACTGCGACGCTTCTACCCCTAGCTACCTCCTCCTTTTACTTTCAATAAGGCTATTCAGCCAAAGCTACTCAGCCTAACAATGTAACTCCTCATTACGATATGAATAAAGCTAAGTGTCTCGCCCCAAAAATTTATCTATTACTCGCATTTTCTTCATGTTACAACACACTCGGGGGCTCCCCTCACCTCACGACTTCGTCGACCGAGGATAACACATGTACACCTGAGTAGCTGATCACGTCAGGCTAACAAAAAGGGCACGCATACGAAGAAAGCACCACGTGCTAAAAACAATCAACCTTTACAGCAAGGGGCATAACACGCCCAGCTAAATATATACAAATTTTACATCTATCTTTTTTCAGGTCCTACCTACGCTGAAGAATCTCCTGCGCGCGATGCTCAAAGAGATCTAAAACCTGTTCGGCGTACTGCCTTACAACCGCATAATGCGGACGCATGTCCCACACGCCACCATACGACCGAAGAGGCGGCCCAGCCGCAATAGCAGCAAGATCTACATCAGGGCGATGCAGACGCACGAGGGAAAGCGCAACCTTCACCCCCGCAATCAACTAATGCCGCACGAGCTCCCTGACATGATGCACATCCCGAAACTTCGCCATCAAGCCCCAGAGAGTCGATGATGCCTCATCCAGGGGAAACATCACGTGCAGAATTGACGCCAAGGAAATCTTCACTTGCTGCAGCACCCACGACACCTAGTGAACATGATCTTGCACAGTCGCAAGGACCATGGCACGATCGCGGTCCATCTAGAAAATGCCACCGGCTTCCATATCTTGCTGCGTCAAGCAGTTGATCCGAACAACAACGCGCTCCTTTTCCTTCTTAGGAACAAGGTTAGCACCTGCAACACCTACAAAGTAAGATGACAAGCCAACATGCGCATCCGGAAAATGAACAACATCTCGAAGAAACTCACACTAAAGCTGTTCGGCCAAACGCTGCAACTCCCCCATCAGATACTCCTCTCTGGCGGCGCCTTGCTCCGCTTTTGACTTCCACACATCCGCGTGACCTCGGATGCCAAGCAACTCCTTCTCAAGAATACGGATGCAGTCACGAAGAAATACAAGCTGCGACGCATCATCCAAGGATGGCCGCAGCTGCGGCACAGGCGAAGTATTGACAGGATCACCACCCGAAGGCCCCTAGAGGGAAGAAGCAAAGATATAAACACACACGAGTGGGCAAACAGCTCGAAGATTCATTATATATAACAAAAGCCACTCCGTGGCACAAGGAGTGTTCATAACTTATTTACAACCACAACAAGCAAAAGCTATCCTACAACTACAAGGCCTAGGCAGCTGCATCCTGAGTGGCCTCGGAGCCGGATTGCCTGCTCTTGGCCTCGCCCTGCTGCCCCACCGCGTACTCCGCCAGTAGGTCAATCAGCTTCGGCCCGTAGCATTTACAACGGGCAGCATAGAGGGCAAAGGCTACCTCAGATCCGTCGGGAGAATTTGGCATCTGGAAGGTGACCTGATGAAGATCCAGCTCCGCTCCAGACGCCATGGCCATTGCCATCCCCATGAACGCGCCAATGCCCTTCTGCTTGCGCTTGTACGCCGCAGGCGCGTCAGCTGACAACGCATCAGCCAACAAATCGACATCCTCAAGGGCAACGCCCTTGGGAACGAGCTCCTTGTAGAAGCGACCAAGCACCTCCTTAGCCTTGGCAAGTGAGCCAACCATAGTGCTGCAGTGGTCTTCGACCGCCGAAGTAGCATCATCCAGAGCACTTCCATGCTCCAGGGCACTGCGGTCAAACTCAATGCCCGCGGCATCTGGGTAAATGGAAGAGGCAAAGTAAACATCAACTAAAAGCCAGAGAGACAAAGGCAACTGAAAAAAAACATACAGGCGAAAAACTACTCACCCGAAATAGCCTTGGCTGCAGCCATTAGCTTTTCGGCTACCTCCCTCTTGCGCGAAGACGCAGTGGTGGCAAGCTGCTCCTCGCGGTCCGTAGCCTCCTGCTGCAGACGCTCCTTGGCCGCAGCTGCGTCGGCTAACTCCCGACCGAGGCGCTCCTTTGCACCAACGGCGTCCTTGGCCTTTTTCTCCGCTCGCCCGAGGCTCTTTTTGAGAGCATCAAGCTCGCAGAGGGCGGTATTGTTCTCATATGCAAAAAAGAACATGTATTAGATTCACGGGAAAGGAAGCAGAGGAAGACGAAGAAGACCTATTCACGGACGTACCCTGAAGCCGCTTAAGGCTGGCCTCCAACACCAGGTGCTGCTTCACCAGTTGGTTGGCGCCTTGCACAAAAGGCTGCGAGAAAGCAACTTGTCAGGAAAAAGGCTCGGGGGCTGCGCCCAAGGAAACGAGCAAAGAAAAATAACGCATACAAAATGCGCTCAGGGACTCCCCTCGAGACACGCGCAAACAAAAAGAAAGACATGATCATAATATCATTCGAAAGACGCTCGGGGGTTCCCCTCGAGACACGAACAAAAGGAAGACATCATCAGCAGATCATCCGAAAAATGCTCGGGGGCTTCCCCCATAGCAAGAACGAAACACTTACATGATTAGGCGGCGACTCTGAAGGTCCGGCTGTAGTCTTCTGGGAGACAATCACCCGAGCCTCCTACGGAGAAGAGTTCGGAGCAACACCCCCAGAGGTGGCCACCGTCTGCGAGGGAGGAGGTGCAACCTTCGACTCCCCAACCATCTCTCGGGAGCCATCGCTAAACGAGCCATCAGAGGAGTGGATACAAAAGAAAACATTAGTAAAATACAAGCAAGCAAAAAAGAAAGAGAGCAAAAGCAATTGAAGATACTTACGAGTCCATATCGCTCAAGTTGAAGACAAGCAAGGCCCTCTTGCCCTTCTTCTCTTCTTTCTTCTCTTCCTTCTTCCGCTTTGCCGGTGGCTGCAGCGCCACAGCCCGCACGGGCATGGCCGGAATAGGAGAGGAAGAGCCACCATCACCTCCACTGTGACGCACAAGGCATGGCGGGTTCCTAGGAATTAGCAGAGTTGAGGCATCCGACGATTCGCTCGAGCTCCGTGTCCGCTTTCGAGTCTGCTCCTCGCTCGAATCAAAGGCTTCTTTAGCTGGCGACCGCGCCGAGGGAAGCTCAGACATGGAGTCCACTACTTCATTGTCCGGCGCATCCGGAAAACGTTCGGGTAGTGGAGGCACCATGCCCGGTACCTTGAATTCCTGCTCAAAGAAAGCAAACTTTGAGAACAAACAAGTACAAGAAAAACACACTCGAAAATAGCGCTACGCGCACGTCCCAGGTCTACACCTGCGGAACCAGACGAGAGGCGGTGAACGGAGGAGTCAGCGACTTCCCCGAAAGATCCTCTTCAGCTTTGAACTTCAGCAGCGACTGAAGAACTCTGTCGAGATCCCCCTGGAGAGCTCCTCAGTCAAAACCCTAGTCGGATCATGGCATACAGAATAAAGGAACATCGAGTGCGCCCTAGCCTGGAGCGGCTGCACCTGACGTTTGAGGAAGATGCGGATGATATCCACATTGTTCACCTCTTTATCCGGAATCACCTGGAGGTCCTCCACCCGACAATAGAGCTCCTCTATCTCCGCCACCTCACCATCCAAGATGTGGTTCTTCCAGGACCTCTTCGGCTGGATTTTCTGGGAGGGGTCGAAAGGAACAAGGCCAAAGTTTTGCCCGTCCACTGTGGAGTTGCGGATGTAAAACCATTGCCTCCGCCAAGATCTTTGATGACTCGACATAGAAAAAGAGAAGAAGAGATAGTTGGATTTCAGGGAAATGATGCAGCCGCCGATGGGATAAACGCCATCGGAGCCAGATTGCCTCTTCATGGAATAGAGCTTCTGAAAGAGGCCAAAGTTCGGCTCGATACCGAGCCAGCACTCGTAGAAGGTGATGAAGCAGGCGATATGAAGAACAGAATTTGGCGAAAGATGATGGAGTTGGATGCCGTAGAAGAAAAGCAATCCACGGAGATAATCGTGGACAGGGAAAGAAAAGCCCCAAAGGACAAAAGCGACAAACATGATCCGAAACCCAGCGGGAGGACGGGGAATTACCTCGTCGCCGGGAATCATGACGGCCTCTCTCTCCTGCGGGATCAGACCCCGCTCACGGAGCTTGCGGAGATTTCCCTCGCGCGTCTCCGATCGCCGCCAGCCACCATCGGTGACGCGAGTAGCGGCGGTACCCTTCTTACCACCGGCAGCAGCACTGGTACCAATTGTGGTGGAGGACTTCTTTGCTGGTACCAACGCTAGTACTAGCAGCGCCGGCAGCAGCAGTGCGGCAACGGCGACGACGACGGTGTGAGCGCAGGAACGAAGATGGGAAGGATCAAAGAACTTCCAGCACGCGGCGAGGAAAGCTCAAGAAGGTGGAAGCAGTAAAACGAGAATGGCTGCGGTGAAAACAAACAAATTTCCCCCCAGTGATTATAAGGACGAAGATGATACACGGTGACCGTTCATCGGGAAGCCCTAAAGCCAACATCCAAATCCAATTGTCCACGTGTCATCACAGCAGCGAACCGTCGCTCACATGCCGTCCACTATGCACGGAAATCGAGGCGACGCCGTAATTATCTCCACGCCACGTGTGACTAGTCAATTCAAATTCAGAAGGTGGGACCCATGTTCGTCCAGTCACGTCACCTCTGGCACCGCAGACGCTTGAGGTCACCGATCGTCAGCACTGACGTCATCAAGGCTATACTAGCAACGGTTACAAATCTTCGGCTACACAGCTAAAGTATTCACCCGAATCTACGATTCGAGTAACTACTCGGGGTCTACTCCTATCAGGAGCGCTGGCCGCGCACCCGAAGTATGATTAAAGCATTACACCGCTAAACTATTTCTTCGAGTCCTACGTCGAGTCTACGACTCCACTACGGACTCGGGGGCTACTCCCATAGGGAGGACTGATTCAAGCATCCGAAATTTTTTGTGTCCTACGGACCTGAAGTAAGCAACAGCTGAACTAAAGTCTTCGCTCGAGTCTACGACTCGAACAGACACTCGGGGGCTACTCCCATAGGGAGCACTGGTCGTGCACCCTATGAATTCTTCGACTGTGATCCTTCGGATCAGCATGCAAAAACTTTTCGGCAACTCTGCCCCAATTAAACGCTAAGTGAGCAACATCCTCCTTGGCCACCCGAAACACCTCCGCGGTGATAAACATTCGGATGTTGTGTCTGCGGCACAAAGATAAGACCTACATATATCATCTGATGGCCTTGCAACGCACACGACTGCGCTCTGCTAGTAAGAATCCGTGCCAGCAGGCGTGATGAAAAATCCCGACGGACGCGTTGGGTACATCATTTAAAATTTACTGGAATTCCACTCCTGTAAGTCCTCCGTGGCCTGGGTCGAATTACGCCAGCATATGTTCGAGTCAGGCACACACATCAACAATCCCTACACACTCAAATCATTCTCTAAACAAACAGAGATAGCTGCACCCGAAAGATTGAAGAGTCCTCAGCCGAATCTACGATTCGACTGAATACTCGGGGGCTACTGACATGGTTATACCCTACGGGTACACGATCTTAGCATACCTAGTCCAGCCCAAGGAAGGCCCACGAGAATATGCGCCAGCCCATGAAGACTTTCGGTTGGCCCGGGCCCATGACGCCTTCAGATCATTGGAGAGAAAGACTAGAATAGATAGAATATTCAAAGGAGCTAACCCTAAAACCTGTAACTGACTCGATCTGTGCCCGGGACCTGCCTAACTCTATATAAAGGCTAGGAGAGCATGGCGAGGAGGGCACTTGATACCACTGCATACACACCTCCACGCCAGTTTGCATCTGCGCACCCCTGTAACTTTAGGTTCCGCCGTAATCAAGAGCAGACAAGCAGGAGTAGGGTTTCCCTCCGCGGGCCTGAACCTGGGTAAACCTCGTGTCCCCGTGTTGCTTGTTTGCTAATCGTTCTGTGATCTCCAGAATCCTCATCTTCTCCAAAACCCAAGCTCATAACAATGGGCATTGACGAGATTAAACCTCGTCATCTCTAGTCTCGGCCGCAGATTTTATTGTTTATACATAGGATTTTCTCAATCTCAATAGATTCTTTTGCTCTTGATGTAGGAAATATATATGGTTTGAACGGTCGATTGTTTTGGATATTTGATTAGATATGTCCATCTGCCATCTAGTAAATTTACATTTTCTTGGCTTATGTTCATACGGTTCATCTTGTGCTATAAATTTAATCGATTTGTAACATTCGATTTTAGGGATTTTAGTGATTGCTAGATGAGTGTTGATTTCGACATAAAGCATGCATATAACATTTCATTTCTATTCCTTACTGAGATCAATGAGTCAATTTTTTTGCCCCAAAAGAGTGCAATGGTAGACACATATGATGGTTTTAGATTTTTTTAGGGATGATTACTGAATCTGAGGTAATGTACAACAATATAAGTTGTGCAGTTTGTACTTTCATTCGCTAACTCCATCTCTAAAAAACTTATGTGGCCCCAGATTTATTCTACATATATGAACTATGATCTTTGGATGCTACTACATACACACAATAAATTGTGATCATACATTGTTATTGCATTCATTATAGTGTATAAGAATTACATTTCAATTTCTCACTGAGGTCGATAATTAAAATTTCCCCCCAAAGATTGTAGGGGTGACACACATTTGTTGATGTCGGTTTTAGGAACGGGTAAGTGAACCTGAGGCAATGTACACAAACAATATAGGTTGTGTTGTTGGTACTTTGGGTCACTTACTCCGTCTCTGAAAAAACTTATTAGGCCCCCAGATTTATTGTACATTCATATGAAATATGATCTTTGAATTGTTATTGCATCTATTCATAGTGTATATAAGACTTACATTTCAGTTTCTTAGTGAGGCCGATGATTGAAATTTGCCCCAAAAGAGTGAAGTGGTGACACAATTTTTGGTATTTTTTTATGGATGGGTTAGTGAACCTAAGACAGCGATATACACAAACAATATAGGTTGTGTTGTTGGTACTTTGGTTCGCAAACTCTATCTCTGAAAAAAATATGAGGCCTCTGATTTATTCTCACATGGAACTATATGTTATTTGAATTGTTTCTGCTATAGGATCTTTGAATCATTCGTATGATGCATATGTCTATGCATGGTTTTTATCATAAGTTGTTTCTACATGTACCTGAATATTGTTTGGTTTTCTGTTATTTATAATTACAATATTTATGATTGTTTTAGTACCTGAATATGTATATCCCTGAATATTATTTCATAGGATTACATTTCAATTTCTTATTGTGGCCAATAATTTAAATTTGCCCCAAAAGAGAGGCATACTTGGGGCAATGTACATGAATAATAGATTGTGCAATTGGTACTTGGTTTGCTTACGCCATCTCTAAAGAAACTTATGAGGCCGCAGACTTTGTTCTACATATAACTCGGATCTAGTTAATTGTCATTTTGTTTGGATACATGAAATGATATATGAACTGGTCAAACTATTGCTGAGATGCATTCTCTTTGACATCAATTTAATATTGGCTTACATATGTTGTCAATTCTTGAGTTATAATACAATTCAATCATATGTATGAGTTCTAAGTTATGTTCCTAAAAAGTGTTTAGTTTTTGTTATTTATAAATAAAATATTTAGGTTTGTTTTTGTACTAAATATGTATATCCCTGAATATTATTCTGTATGATTACATTTTAATTTCTTATTATGGCCAGTGATTCAAATTTCTCTAAAAGAGAGGCAGACACATTGGTTTCATATTTTTATAGGGATGAATTAACGAACCCGGGGCAATGTACAAGAACAATATGTTGTGTAATTGGTACTTGGTTCGCTTACACCATCCCTGAAGAAACCTATGAGGCCGCAAAATTTGTTCTACATATAACTCTGATTCAATTAATTGTTATTTTTGTGGATACATGAAATGATATATGAACTAATAAAACTATTGATGAGATGCATCACTTTGATATAAATTTAATATTGTCTTACATATGTTGACAATTTCACTCTGCGATGTACCTTATTGCTCTGTAGCGTGTATGAACCTCATTTACTCTTAGGAGCCAATTTCACTCTGCGATGTATATATGTACTACACCATATATTTTCTTTGATGTATGAAACTCATTTGCTCTTAGGACTCAATTTCATTCTTCGATGTATATATATGTACTATGCCATATATTTTCTTCGATGTATGAATCTCATTTACTCTTAGGACTCAATTTCACTCTAGCAAGCATGTGTAAACACCTTCATTTGCCTTTAAATTATGAATTATTCTCAAAATTTAGGATTAACAAAATTCGGAGTTCTAAATATATCCGGATATTCGAATATTCACTCAATGAGATTTTCTTCAAAGAATACATGAAAAAAGGTTATATTGGTGAAAAATCATAATTAAGTAACCAAATGATCTCACTTCGTGATTAAACATTTGAATTAGTAAAAGTCAAAACACTTGCACCTTATTGCTCTACATCAAGCACATGAACACTAGTCTTCAGACCTTTCAGGGTAAATATCCAAGGTTTATACTTCGCCAATTATTTTCTTCAATTTATGAACCTCATTTAGTCTTAGGGGACCTAATTTCACTCTAGAAAGCATGTATACACACCTTTTTTTGCCTTTAAATTATGAATAATTCTCAAATTTTAGGATAATCAAACGCCAGAGTTCCGAATATATCCGGAGTTTCGTATATTAGCTCTTTTCAAATTACTAGTCATCTTAGTTAGGGAAGTACTCGGCGGCAAAATATGAAATATTCGGAGACTAGTACTTAGCTAGGGAAGTACTAGTCATCTTAGCTATTTAATTACATTTCTATTCCTTACTGAGGCTAGTACTTGGCGGCAAATATCTGAAAATATTTGGACAAATATTTTCGATCTATGCCACTTTTGTTCTTCACCGCCTGCCCAGACCATATTTCACCGCCTCCACCCTCCACACTGCCGCCTCCGGTCCCCTGTGGTGTGAACGCTCTCCCTCGTCTCTGAGGACCCCTTCGTCATCCACGTAGGTATCTGTGAAAACCAAACCCCCCAAACCCTAAATCAGCAGCTTCGATTTAGGAATTTTGCCGTGGAATTTGCCATTTTTCTTCTCGAATTTAAGGTTTAGGGTTAATGAGCTGCTGATGACTGCAACTGCACAGATCGGATGTAGCTAGTTTCGAAATAAAGATATCGATTCTACAGGGAGCAGGAGTCTAAAGTCTAAGAATTCTTGAAGTAAATATTGAAAATAGAAATTCTAAGCAAAGTTCTAAGTGACAGGATAAAATGCGAGTAATGTGTAAAAAGATGTTTTTGGATTTTGGGTATAAGAGAACAACGAGTAAAGTAAATAAAACTGAATACAGAAAATAAGTATCGCGTATGTAAAAGAGATTTGAAACTTCTGTAGGAAAAAGCGTTCTCAGGGATTGGCGGATACACCACTAGCGTTATAAAGGGATAAGGTAAAAATTATTATCATGAGCATTCTTAACTATGTATGTGTGGGAGGAACTCCGTATTTGTACAAAGAGGCAGCAACCACTGCTCAAATCATCCTCATAACCACAGCAGAGAGCAATCAACATCGATTGAATTACCACGCTATTAAGGGACATAATCCCGCAGGACGTATCCCATGGCATGGACAGTGTTTTGTGAGTCTCCTCGATTCCTAAGTTGATACATAAGGGGTTCCAACAGCTTTATAGTCACTGTAAGTGCTAACATTCCTCCGTCTACCAACAAGTAGTTCCCTACATCAAGTCCCCACAAGAGGCAAATATTGGAGAGATTGACTTCTCCCAACATCAAGATGCAGACAATCTAACACATGGTCACAATGATGAATATCATAATAAACTTTATCTTATTCCAATCTCATACTAGGGTTTCTCCATCTCCCCAAGAACTAATGATCTACTCAGACATGGAGGCAAACAACATCATAGTAATGGTAATGGAAGCGATCATTGATGAGTAGTACTTGTATAAATCCACAACTAGTGCAAGATCTATAACAAGATCTAGATTGGATGGATGGAGATGATGGTGGTGATGAAGATGCAGCGGTTGATGAAGATGTAGATCGATGCATTGGCCTCCCAGATTTGCGTAGGGCAAAGATGGATCCCTATGACAAGTTCCCCCTCCAGATGCCTTCCGGAGGTTAGGTTTTGGCGATTTATGGGTGTTCTGTATGTCGTCTCTTCGAACCAGTTGCACGGGGTGAAACTATTTGAGGAGGCGGAGGTGGCACCAACTATATGGCGGGAACTATACGACAGCCCACCGTATAATTGGTCATCAACTCTTCTATCTCCACTTCTCGCTTCGAGTTTTCTTCTTGTATTATTAATATTCTCCAAATAAGCGATTTACATAGTTTTTGGCTCCTTTTCCCTCCAGTAAATAAACATAAAAAGTGTGTGCGGACAGCATAAAATACCAAAATCCTACATCTATAATGCAAAATAACAATATAAAACATGATGCAAATATGCACTTATGAACTTCCCCAAGCTTAGACTCTTGCTCGTCCCGAGCAAGTTTAGCTTAATGGATGTGATCCTCATATTCATGAAGCTGAGTCGATAAAATAAATGAGGCAGTTGCAGCATGTATTTATCATAAAGGATACATATAAATAATTTCATGAATAGTACCTTACTCGAACCATCTGAATAATATTAGCAGGCTTCCACACCTTAGCAATTAATAGTTCACAAAATATTATTGTCAACATGATATAGAAGTATTCGGTTCAACCGAATGAGTAAGTGAGGTAGTCCCAAGTGTTTTTAGGATTGACATATTCACTTGGGATTCAAAATCTCAAACGTCTCTTTCTGTTACTACAATATGGTGGTATATGCCTACTTGCTCTTTGCACATTCACTCTTTTTCTTCATCTTTATTTTTCCTCTTTTCATATATATATATATATTTGTGCTCACACTTTTTCCAAATATTTCCATCCCAAGTCGGTTAGATTACTGACTAAAAACTGATAATTTTTTTTGTCATAATAAATAACAAAAACGGGTCGAGGGTACTGAATCTTTGACGACCAACTATACGGTGGGAGAATTTTTTCCGGCCATATAGTTGCGGATGTATAGATACAGTACCTAGAAAATTATTTCTAAAAAAAGATACAGAATGTTTAAGGACCAACTATATAGCGGGAGATTTTTCTCCGGCCGTATAGTTGTGCCTGTATAGTTGCAACATCTGAAAATTATTTTCTAAAGGGGATACAGAACGTTTGACGACCAACTATACAGCGGGAGAATTTTCTCCGGCCGTATAGTTGCGGCTATATAGTTGCAGAAACTCCTTAAAAACTTCAGAAAAACAAGAGGAATTCAAAGGCCAAAAATTTAATGGTAGAAACTGTGAAAACAAAGCACTTATTAAAGTTAGAAAACTTACCTTCCACTTACAGTTTATTTAGTCGGGAGTGATAAGCTCCTCCAACAACAAGGACTTCTTCTTTTTGGGAGGATTTGGCTTTAGCTCATATAATAATTCTTGAAAGAAAAAATCATCAAGACTAAAACTCCTCTCAATAAGATCGATGTCTTGTTGGATAAATATAGATGATGCATCTGCTACCTTTGCTCCTTGTCTCTGCATAATCTGCAATTCAAATTCTTGAAGTAAAAGGATCCAACAGGTCAGTCTTGGCTTATGAAACTTCCTCTCGAGGAGTTCTTTTAAACCATAACGATCCATATGAACTCTTACTTTTTCATCAACAATGTAAGAACAAAACTTATCATAAGATAAAAATACAGCAAAGAGTTCCTTTTCTTCCTTAGGATAATCCTTTTTAGCACTATTGAGAGTTCTACTAGCATGGTGTATAATATTAAATCTGTGACCTATGTGTTGTTCCAGAGTTACTCCTACAACATCATCACTAGCCTCACATATTAAATCAAAAGTCATATCCCATATAGGTGGTTTAATGACGGGAGCACGAGAGAAAGCATTTTTAAGTTTATCAAAGGCAATAAGGCACTTATTATCAAAGTTGAATCTTGATCCTTTTTTCAACAGATTAGTCAAAGGTTTAGAAATTCCAGAAAAAATCCTAATGAACCTTCTATAAAAGCCTACATGACCAATAGAACTTCTTATACCTTTTACATCCCTTGGTTGTGGCATTATTTCTATTGCTTCAAACTTTAGCCCTATCTACTTCAATACGCTTACCTAATACTTTGTGTCCAACGACTATGCCTTCTTTGACCATAAAATGGACTTCTCCCAATTTAAGACAAGATTGGTTGCTTTGCAACGCTGCAAGATTCTTTTGAGATGATCCAAGCAACTAATAAACGAAGTTCCATAGACAGAAAAATCATCCATAAATACTTCTATTATAAGTTATATAAAATCTGCAAATATAACAGTCATGCATGTTTGAAAAGTAGTTGGAGCATTACATAGACCAAAAGGCATACGTCGGTAAGCATGTAAACCATAAGGACTAATGAAAGTTGTTTTAAGTTGGTCTTTAGGATGAACAACTATTTGGGAGAAACCAGAATATCCATCGAAGTAACAAAAATGAGTGTGGTTTGCTAACCTCTCTAAAGTTTGATCTATGAATGGTAAAGGATAGTGATCTTTCCTAGTCTCCTTATTCAATTTTCTGAAATCTATGCACATCCTATGTCCAACAACTGTTCTAGTAGGTATCAATTCATTGTTTTTATTAGGAAAAACTATAAAGCTACCTTTCTTAGGAACACAATGAACATGACTTACCCATTCGCTTTTGAAAGTGCAATGTACGTCGCCTAGAGGGGGGTGATGATCCACAAGTATAGGGGATCGCAACAGTCTTCGCGGGTAGTATTACCCAATTTATTGATTCGACACAAGGGGAGCCAAAGAATACTTGCAAGCCTTAACAACTGAGTTGTCAGTTCAGCTGCACCTGGAATAGTTCTTGCTCACAGAAGTTTATCAGTAGTAACAGTTTGTAGTAGCAACAACAAAGCAACAGCAATGATATGACAATAGTAAACAAATGCAATAGTACCAAGAACGGTAATGAGGATTCAAGTGCGGTAGGCATATGGATGGATGGACGGGCGTTGCATGGACGAGTCTAAACATGTAACTTCAAGATCTAGGGCATTGCAGATAAATAATAACAAGCATCCAAGTACTAAACAATCATAGGCATGTGCTCCAAATATAGTCATACGTGCTCACAATGAGAACTTGCACAACATCTTCTATCCAGCCAGCCCGTGGCAGCGGGTCCTCTAGGGAACTACTGGCAATTAAGGTGCTCCTTTTAATAGAGCACCGGAGCAAAGCATTAACAGTCCGTGAACACATGTGATCCTCACACCACAGCCATCCCCTCCGGTTGTCCCAATTATTGTCACTTTGGGGCCTTTGGATCCGGACAATGATATGTATACACAACTTGCAGATAAGATCACAAACAATACTATCATAATGATTCAATAATAAGTTCAGATCTGAGATCATGACACTTGGCCCCTAGTGACAAGCATTAAGCACAACAAGTTGCAACAAAGTCAAATAGCACTAATAGAGATACTAGGCACTATGCCCTAACAGATCTTATTTGATTACATGATAGAATTCATCCAATCCCTACCATCCCCAAGGCTAAAGCGGGGGATTACTCACTCATGGATGAGGGAAACATCGGTGGTTGATGGAGATGCATTGGTGATGACAATGGCGATGATCCTCTCCAAATTCCCCGTCCTGGCAGGGTGCCAGAACGGAGTTTCTGGATCCGAATCTTGGTTTCTGGTGGCAGCGGCGGAGCGGAACTCTTTCTAGAAAACTATCGAACCCCCTCGGTTTTTAGGTCGAAAGGCAACTTAGAGGCGTAGAGGGAGGCCGAGGAGCTGCATGGGGTGGCCTCACCCCCTCCAGGCGCGGGGTCAGGTGGGCCCGCGCCTAGGGTGGGTCTGGGCCCCCCATGCCCCCTCTCTGTCTCCCCTTCTAACTCCGTGGATCTTCTGGTGAAAAATACTTTTTGGCATATTTTCCGGGATTTTTCCTGATAGTTGATTTTCTGCACAAAAACAAGACACCAAGGTAATTCCGCTGAAAACAGCGTCAGTCCGTGTTAGTTGTATCCAATTCACACAAGTATAGAGGAAAAACAATAGAAAAGTGTTCGAGTAGATACGTTTTGGACGTATCAACTCCCCCCAAGCTTAGCTTATTGCTTGTCCTCAAGCAATTCATTTGAAAACTGAGTGCGATAAAAGAACTTTCACGAACACTTTGCTTCAAATGATGTATATATTCTCAGCACAGGATTAGATGCTTAGACAATTCATAATAAGAAGTATGCAACTAAGTCTACTCAATAGTCATTGCAAGCTATGAAGAGAAACCAACTCAATAATAATAAGTAGCATGAAACATAAACATAAGCAACATTGCAATGCTCATAGTAAGGTATGATAGAGTGGTATCTTGCTTGCCTTTGTTTGAAGAGAACAATATGAATGCCAAGGCACCTCTGAAGTTCAAGTGAAGACTAGAGGTAAAGATATCAGAGATACAAGCATCAAAGTCATGCCATAATTAACCAAGTTTTGGAACAAACACAAGAATGACAACTGTGCTCTCAAGAAGGTGCTCATAGAATAAGTGGTGACTCAACAAAATTGTGAAAATGGTTTTGTGAAGGTTTGAAAGGCTTCCTAATGCTAAAAGGAAGGTACTCATTAGCTTTGAGCTCTCATTGCCCCTATCATAGGCATCTTCATGTGGTTAAGATGAAAGTGAGGTCTACTTTGAATCATATGCTTGATAGACCATAGGTTGAAAATCCCAAGTCCCTTGAGTACGAGGGTCGCTCCGCATGCTACTCAACTTTGGTCACCTGAAAGTTCTTGTCATTGTAAATACATGCATATCATCGAGAACCGCCAACAGGGTACCCCTTGCATATGGTACAGGAGCTTTCCCATAACCAAAATGACAAGGCAAGTAGACAATGAGCATCTCAGCAATCTTTTTATTTACCATATGCTTAGTTTTTTATTGAGCATGCTTCCTATATGCTAATTATGGTGATGCTGCAAGTTTCCACCATGATTAGGCATGGCTTAGGATAGTGGCCCAGGCGTTTCTCTAACACAATGTATAAACTCCATGAACTCACAACCTCCCCTTTTATTTCACATCGTCGACATCGGTAAACAAAAGAGCAAAGTATCAACTGGATGAGATATCCAACAGGTGTTGAAAGCGTTCCCGTGATAAAGACGGTTCTCACGACTCAAAGATATAATAAGCAAGCATGTAACTTTCATGGACTAGTCACAATGGTTCAAGATTATTAAGCGCAAGGAATAAAGTGTGCCATCAAGTTCGTGAGAGCTTTACTAACTAACTTTCTCAAAATAGACAAACATTTTATTTTGGAAGAAAACAAGGCATATTGAATATGTACTGAAGTAGCAAATGATGCTAATAGGTAGGTATGGTGGACACAGCTGGCAACATTGGTTTTGGGGAGTTGCAAGCACATGTAGAGCACATACTCAGTGCAAGTGAAGGCTAGCAATAGAGAGGGAGTGATAAACGAGAGAGCAATAACTGTCATAATCATGCTTGCAACAAAACATGACTAATTATGGCATGAAAGTGATACAAGAACTATGAGGCAAAATAAATCATCGAGGCTTACTGACTATTGATTATTCACATGCATGCGTGAGCATGTGCCAAGTTGATTCACATGAACAGTCAGAGGAGGATACCACAATGTCATACCAAAGTATGAATAAAACAATGCAAGCAAACATTCATATGACATGCTACAAACTATTAGCAAGCTGGATCTAATCATAGACAAGCAAGAACTACTAAGCATCCATAATGACAAACACCTTACACAAACAGGCTAAGCATGCTCACAATGATGAGTATATGTACAAAAATGAAACAAATAGAGTTCGTTACCAGCCTCTTACCACATCTCAAGTTGTCTTAATCTTCATTATTGCCCTTCACTTGCATGACTTGAATATTAACATGAAACCAAAATCCACTGAGGACGGCTGAACCCTGCAAAGAACTCACAAAACCAAAGAATAACAACAAATATTTTTGGTGTTTTCGAATTTTTTAGAAACAAACAAACAAAGAAAAACAAAACAAAAACAAAGCAAACCAAACAAAGAAAAATCTTTTTGGATTTTTTTTAAGGCAAACCAAAGCAAAGAAACAAAGAAGAAAACCAAGAGAAACAACGAAAATATTTTTGGTATTTTTGTGTTTTTGAGAAAGAAGCAACAAGAACCAAAAAGAAAGCAAAACAATGGATATACAAAGAACCGACCGAACATGATATATATATGAGTGTGACATCAGTATACCTCCCCCCAAGCTTAGGCTTTTGGTCTAAGTGGGGCTCAATAGCATGGATAGTACCCCCATGCTGGTGGGTCATCATAGGAATGATCATAGTCAGGCGCTTGCGATGAAGAAGAAGACGTGCCCCAATCAAATGAGGGCTGCTGGTATGAAGCATCTCCCATGTTGGAGGGCTGAACCGAATTGTCTTCGGCATCCCCTTCAACATTCTATTCTTGCTGGGAGAGTTCCCCCACATAAGTGTCAAGCTCCTCCTCCGTAAGGGACCATCCTTGCCTGTTATCAAAGTTAAACAAAGCAGGTACATGCAAATAAACTATTTTATCGGTCCTACCCTTTCTCCGACCTTGCTGGGCAAAAAATATTTCATAGGGTAAACTTCTCACATTAGCCCCCAAAGGAACAAAACCATGCTGAATCATAGATTCAATATCAAGCCTCTCTATGGGGAACTGAAAATCTTAAAAGTGAGGCTCTAAACCATGGAAAGCTAGCAACCTAGAAGCAATGAGACCTCCACAAATTCCACCCTTCTCACGGTTGGTGGTGAGACGGTGAGCTATCAAAGCACCCAAACTATAAGAACTATTCCTATTCAGAGCAGCTGCAATAAAAGCTAGATCAAAAGAAGACAACTTTCTAGCAATCTTTCTAGCAAGAACACACTTGGTAATGAAATAGGCAAAGTATCTAATAGCTGGGTGCTGAATGTTCCGAATTTTACCAATTTCCTTTGAGTAGTCGAAACCTTGGCAAATCTCAGCATACAAATCAACAAGTGACTTGGGCCTCTCCTTGATCTTCTCACAAGATCCCCACTTAGGTACTCTAATTGCTGCACAGAAATCAGCAAAAGGCAGGTCGACAGGTATATTATATATTTTGTAATGGACCATGAGATTAGAAGTAGACCAAGTGAACCGGAAGTCCTGCACAAAAGCCATGGTTAGCTTAACATATTGGATTGGTTCACCTTCAACAAAGTGTTCCAACCCTGCATTTGTAACCATAGTTTGGAAACCTTGGAGTATCCCCGCAGCTCTCATAAATTCATGGCATGCATATTTAGAAGGAAAAACTGCCTCCTCACGATGAACCTTCATTGGCTCATGCACCATCAAATCATACTGATTCAGTGGATAAGCACTCATCTTCCTTGCTGAAATTTTTAGACAACCATCAAACCAAGTGATTTCTAAGTTGATAAATGATGAGCAACTACTATAGGAACTTGCTAGAGGGCTACACATACATCAAAACAAAGTTTCTAAGCATAGATCAAGCATGCAAGCTCAAACAACCTGTCACCTATAGCAGCAAAATACTAAAGATACAATCTACCAATCACAAATCTAATTAGACAAGTGGAGGAGGCACATACTAAGGAACAATCCCTTCAAAAAACAGCACTTGAGATGGGATGAACAAGGAGATCGAAAATCGCGAGCAAGAATAGCAAGAACTCGAGCTTGAGAAAGTTTTCCGGTGTTTTTCGAGAGAGAGAGAAAGAAGATGGCTTTGAGGAGGCAGCCTGGAGGGCCCAGGTGGGCCAGACCCCCTAGGCGCCACCAGTGGTGGGCCCACGCCTACCACAGGTGTGGTGGCCTGGGGTGGACCCCTGGGTAACCTCTGGTGCCTCTCTTCCCCTTTTTTCAAAGAAAAAATTATTTTGAATTTTCTGGGATTTTTCGGAAAACTTTATTTTTGGCCAATTTCCAGGGTATGAAAATTGATTTTCTCGCAGAAACAGTTTTTCAGAAGAAGCAAAAGCAAACCAAAAGCCAAACTACAGGAGCTCTAAGAAACTCAAACAATCAAACTGGTAGCAAGACTAAAGCTAAAGCAAGGACTAGGAAGGAGAAAAGTAAAAAGAAAGCAAGTATAACCATAGTGGAAACATTATTTTGTTCATTAAAATCCTCTTGTTAACAAGGTTGATAAAGTCTTGCTTCCAAAACAATCTTATATGAAACAAAACTTTGCATTCCACAAGGTGATTATGTTACCTCATACTTGATAGCAATGGTCCCAATCATAATAGTTTCAAAATTTTCTCGTGGAATTGGACAATATATTTCTCCAACCTTGATGCTCTCAACATTTTCAATGGAATTCAGGCAATAGCTTCTAACAACCTTCTTGGGGAAATAAACAATATGCTCTTTGTCATTAATATTAAAAGTTACTTTTCCTTGATTGCAATTGATGACAGCACCTGCAGTATTAAGAAAAGGTCTCCCAAGAATAATAGACATATTATCATCTTCAGGCATTTCAAGCACAACAAAATCAGTTAAAACCATGCAATTATGAGTAACCTAAACAGGAACATCCTCACATATACCAACATGAATATTAGTTGACTTATCAGCCATTTGCAATGATATATCAGTTGGTATCAACTTTTCTAGCTGGAGTCTCTTATAGAGAGAAAAAGGCATAACACTAACTCCAGCTCTCAAATCACATAAAGCAGTTCTAACATAACTGTTCTTAATGGAGCAAGGAATAGTTGGTATACCTGGATCACCAAGTTTCTTTGGAACCTTACCATTGAAGGAGTAATTAGCAAGCAAAGTAGAAATCTCCTCATTAGGAATCTTCCTTTTATTAGAGACAATATCCTTCATATACTTTGAATAAGGAGGCAATTTAATAGAATCAGTCAAAGGAATTTGCAAAAATAAAGGTTTCATCCACTCACAAAACTTGTTGTAGTGTTCTTCCTCCTTTGACTTGTGTTTATTACCTGGAAAAGGCATAGGTTTCTGCACCCAAGGTTCTCTCTTTACCATGTTTATTAGCAATAAAATCTTCCTTTGTGTACCTAGTGTTCTTAGTGTGCTTCTCAAGTTCCTCCTCAACTTCCTCCTTATCAGGAGCATCATTATTATTACCACTCTTAGTTTCAGCATCAAAGACAAATATACTATTAGGATCTATAGCAAATTCAAGTGGTTCCTCAACTACTTTATGTTTCTTTTTCTTCCTCTTACGAGGACTACCACTATCTTCACCTTGTTAGAAATCCTGCTCTATTCTTTTGGGGTGTCCTTCGCACGTGCTAGTGGTGCCCCACGGGTAAAATAGGTGTGGCATTGCAGTCCTTCCTTTAATCTGAAGCGTAATGGCGCATGGGGTGGTGCGCCACGGCTATGTGTGGGCCAGGGCACAGGTGGCCGCAACACACATACCCATAGCGCACTATGTCAAGGTGCGCTACAGATGTGAAACTTAGCAATAGCGCACCTTGACCTAGTGCGCTATGGTTATGTGTGCTGCAGCAGCTGGGTCAACTTAGCCGTAGGACACTCTGCCCTAGTGCCCTACGACTAAGTGGCCTACACTAAATCCACCCACCCCCACCCCCCCACCCCCCGTGGATCGCAATTTTTAGCTTTGCAAAAAACAAAAGAAAATGAAAAACACTTCAAAAAATAAAATCCTTTCATATTTAGGTAGATAATGTGGTCTAGTTTCTATGAAAATTAACAAACATGAATTTCGACTTTTTCTACAAAAAAAGTCATGCCACGGTAAAACGGCCGTAACTTTTGCATACGATGTAAAAAACGTATAATATACCAAAATGATCAGAACGAGATTCCAGATCCGCTTGCAACATGTTTAGGTCGTTTAGCGATTTTTTAGAATCTAAAAATTCGAAAAGAGTAAAAAGTTATGGCAAAAACAAGATTTTTTGCTGCAGAAAAAAAATTGAGGCAACTTACCCGTAGCGCACCACCACCTAGTGCGCCACGAGTAAGTTGGGCGGGATTCGAAATTCGAATCACCACCCCGCCCACCTACCTCCCTCTCTTCCTTCCTCCCTCTGTTCTTCTCTTCCTCCCTCTCTTCTTATCTTCCTTCCTCTTCTTCCTTCCTCCCTCTCTTCTTCTTCTCTTCCTCTTCTCTTCCTTCCTCCCTCTCTTCTTCTCTTCCTCTTATCTTCCTCCCTTTTCTCCTACTCCTCACTTCGGCCTCCTCTGACCAAGGATGACCATGGGTAACCAGCTCCTTCAGCAGTCGCCGTCGCCGTCGCCTCCTCCGACCACACGTCCTCCAGCCTCCACCGCCACCACCTCCTCTGACCATACCTCTGTCCACCTCCGACTGCACCTCCGATGCACCTCCAGCTAACTCCTACGACCACACCTCCTCTTACTGCCTCGATGCCGACGAGGACTAGCACGGCCATGGCCTCCCGCACATCCCTGCGGTGGTAGGTAGTGGCCACGGCCACTGCTCCGGCGAGGCGATGCGACGGCAGCGATTTCTGGACCCAATTGCTTTTGCAATTCAAAACGAGGGTGTTATTTGCATTTTTTTGTTTTTAGAAAAACACATCGGCGTAGCGCACCAGGGTAGTGCACTATGGGAACTTTTTAGCCGCAGTGTACACCTAGTGGCGCACCACTAGTGCGCCACAGATGGGCTTTTCAAGTGCGCCACGAATAACCCTTTTCCTAATAGTGCACCACTCCTAGTTCTAATTCCATAAGCATGTTTATTTCCTAAAGCATTAACTAGCATATCCTTTTGTACCTTAGCAAGTTGATCAAGTTGGGTTTGAACCATTTGAAAGTATTTACAAAGCATTTTAATATCATTAGAAGTTCTTTCCACAATATCTTTCAACTCATGGATAGCTCTAGATTTTTCCAATAAATGATTCTGAACTTGTTTATTAAAATTACCTTGTTTAACAATAAATGTGTCAAGTTCCTCTAAGCATTGATCAGGAGGCTTACCATAAGGAATATCACCTTCATTAAATTGGAGAGAGTGTACCTCAATAGTAGATGAGTGGGAAATTGGCTTACATAACTCTTCTATAGGAGGTAGATTCTTCACATCTTCAGCTCTAATACCTTTCTCCTTTAGACACTTTTTAGCTTCCTTCATCACTTCATCATTTAATGTAATAACTCCCCTCTTCTTTGGTGTTGGTATTGGAACTGGTTCTGGCACAACTGGTTCAGGAGTAATAGTCTCAGGTGTATTTAGCTTAGTTGAAGTCCAATCATCATAATTATTGCTTATCTTGGTCATTAATTCTTCAGCATCTGTAGGAGTCCTTTTCCCGAAAACACAATCAGCAAAGCTATCTAGGTAGGTCCTAGAATCATTAGTTAGTCCATTATAATAAATATCAAGAAGCTCATTCTTAGGTAATGGACATCCAGGATGTGCATGAATCAAGGCACAGAACCTTGTCCATGACCCAGGCAATTTATCTCCTTCCCCCTGTTTAAAATCAAAAAGTCTCTGCAAAGCAGTATGTCTAGCACTGGGAGGACAATATTTATAGAAGAAAGAAGCAATCAAGCAATCAGGGCTATCAATGGAACCAGGAGGTAATCTATTAAACCAAGCCCTAGCTTATCCTTTTAGTGAAAAAGGGAAGATCTTAGCAACAAAGTACTTGCGCATCTTAAAATCATCAGAGAATAAAGCACTCATAGTAGAAAGCTCATTCATATGAGCCACAACACTATCATTTTCAGTCCCACAAAAAGGTTCTTTCTCAACAATATCTAAGTAAGATAAATCAAGAGAGAAATCATATCTTCATCTTTAATATCTATGGGAGAGGTGGCAAACTTAGGATCAGAGGACAACTTAGGCATAATAGTACGTCTGGCAAGGAGACTCTTCATAGCACTAGTACCATGTGTGTTTCGGCACTGTTCAACAAATTCATCAGTGAACTCAATGTAACCATCATTAATATCATAACTCTCACTAAACTCAGGTGAGCTAACAGGTGTAACACTGTCTTCACTAGGAGTTTTGGTATTTCCTAGACTAGCCATAGTAGCATCTAGAAAAGGACCTAATGAACCACTCGCATCAAGCACAGTAGAAGTAACATCATGAGCATCAAAAGCAGTTTCAGATTCAGCAGTAGTAGCAGTGTGTGTAGCATGAGTATGTGGTGGTGGTGTGACAAGCTTACTTATAACAGATGGTGAATCAAGAGCAACAGAGGTGTTTAGGACTGTACCTCTTCTTGTAGTGGATGGTAGAATAGGGAACTTTCCATCACGAGACTTCCCCATGATGAAAGGAGTAGCAGTGAACAATAATAGATCCAAGTGAACTTACAAATAAAGCTATGCTCCCCCGCAACGGCACCAGAAAATAGTCTTGATGACCCACAAGTATACGAGATTGCAACAGTCTTCGCGAGTAGTATTACCCAATTTATTGATTCGACACAAGGGGAGCCAAAGAATATTTGCAAGCCTTAACAACTGAGTTGTCAGTTCAGATGCACCTGGAAATAGTTCTTGCTCATAGAAGTTTATCAGTAGTAATAGTTTGTAGTAGCAACAGCAAAGCAACAACAATGTAAATAAAGACAACAGAAAATAGTAGCAATAATAACAAAGATACTTGTATGAGAGGATTCGAGTGCGGTAGGCATAGGGATGGATGGACGGGCGTTGCATAGACGAGTCTAAACATGTAACTTCAAGATCTAGGGCATTGCAGATAAATAATAACAAGCATCCAAGTACTAAACAATCATAGGCATGTGCTCCAAATATAGTCATACATGCTCGTAATGAGAACTTGCACAACATCTTCTGTCTAGCTAGCCCGTGACAGTGGGGCCTCTAGGGAACTACTGGCAATTAAGGTGCTCCTTTTAATAGAGCACCAGAGCAAAGCATTCACAGTCCATGAACACATGTGATCCTCACACCACAGCCATCCCCTCCGGTTGTCCCAATTATTGTCACTTTGGGGCCTTTGGATCCGGACAATGATATGTGTACACAACTTGCAGATAAGATCACAAACAATACTATCATAATGATTCAATAATAAGTTCAGATCTGAGATCATGGCACTCGGGCCCTAATGACAAGCATTAAGCACAACAATTTGCAACAAAGTCAAATAGCACTAATAGATATACTAGGCACTATGCCCTAACAGATCTTATTCGATTACATGATAGAACTCATCCAATCCCTACCATCCCCAAGCCTACAGTGGGGGATTACTCACTCATAGATGAGGGAAACATCGTTGGTTGATGGAGATGCATTGGTGATGGCGATGGCGATGATCCTCTCCAAATTCCCCGTCCCGGCAGGGTGCCAGAACATAGTTTATGGATCCGAATCTTGGTTTCTAGTGGCGGCGGCGGAGCGGAACTCTTTCTGGAAAACTATCGAACCCCCTCGATTTTTAAATCGAAAGGCAAATTATAGGCGTAGAGGGAGGCTGAGGAGCTGCCTGGGGTGTCCTCACCCCCTCCAGGCGCGGGGTCAGGTGGGCCCGTGCCTGGGGTGGGTCTAGCCCCCCCAGGCCTCCTCTCTATCTCCCCTTCTGGCTCCGTGGATCTTCTGGTGAAAAATAGTTTTTGGCATATTTTCCTGGATTTTTCCTGATAGTTGATTTTCTGCACAAAAACAAGACACCAAGGTAATTCTACTGAAAACAGCGTCAGTCTATGTTAGTTGTATCCAAATCACACAATTATAGAGGAAAAACAATAGCAAAGTGTTCGAGAAATTAGATACGTTTTGGACGTATCAGGGGGTGAATAGGCTTTTTAAAAATATTACGGTTTAGGCTCAAATAAATGCGGCATAAAACTAACGTTTAATTTATAGAGCACAAAACCTAACCACTAGGTTCACCTAAGTGCACCAACAACCTATGCTAAGCAATACAAGCAACAAGGTGATAGCAAGATATAATACTTCAAGAACGATGGCTATCACAAAGTAAAGTGCATAAGTAAAGGGTTCGGTTGAGAGATAACCGATGGACGCAGAGACGGAGATTTGTTTCCCGAAGTTTACATCCAAAGAAGCTACGTCTCCGTTGGAGAGGTGCGATGGTGCAATGCTCTCCAAACGCCACAAATGTCTCACCTCGAGGTGTGGTGGCTCGATGCTGACCCAACGCCACACAAGGCCTGACCCCGGATGCGGAAGAACGCAACTCACCGATGCCACAAAAGGCTCACCCTATTCTCTAGAGTGCGCACCACAAAAGGCGGGCACTCGCTCCACTATAGGACGCTTGAGGGCGGTCACCGGACCTATACAAGATTGGGGCTAACTCCACAACTCAATTGGAGGCTCCCAACAACAAAGCCACAAAAGGCTACAATGCCACAAAAGGCCAAAAAGCCACAAGAGGCTACAAGACCACAAAAGGTCAACAAGACCACAAAAGGTCAACAATCCAACCACACAACCATCTAGGGTTCCAAGAACCCAAGAGTAACAAGCCCACAAGCTTGTACTCTCCAAATCTCCGAGGAGAACTCAAACCTATGCAACAAATGCAAGGGCAAGTCCTTCACTCCCAAATTCCAACAAAGCTACAAAAGTGAAGGGAATATGCCCTAAGAGGCAATAATAAAGTGTTTATTATGTGTATTCCAAGTATATGATAGATGTTTATTTTGCATGCTATAATTGTATTAATACAGAAACGTTAATACATGTGTGTTTAATAGACAAACAGAAAGTTCCTAGTTATGCCTCTCTCATAAACTAGCTCGTTGATTAACAAGATGATCAAGGTTTCCTGATCATGGACATTGGATGTTGTTAATAACGGGATCACAACATTAGTGTAATGGTGTGATGAACATTCATCCGAAGTATAGCATTACGATCAAAGTCATTGAGTTTATATTGCTATAACAACTTACGAAGTGATCCTAATCCTTAGACCATGAGATCATGTCAATCACTAACACCGGAAGAGTTTCTTGATAACATCAAACGTCACACCGTAATAGGGTGATTATAAAGATGGGTTCAGAACTAATAAAGTGTTATGTTGAGGCCATGGATCGAGAGTGGAATTTGTTCATCCCGATGATGGATAGATATACTCTGGGCCCTCTCAGTGATATCACATTGGTTAGCTTGCAAGCAAGTGATTTGATCACTAGAATGTTATATCACAGGAACGAGAAAAGAGTGCATGTTAGTAATGAGATCAAACTAGGTATGGAGATACCGATGATCGAATCTCGGACATGTAATATATCGCGAAACAAAGGGATTAAGATACTAGCATAAAAGGTTCCGACGATCACAAGAAAGTCATCGTTGAATGTGTGGGAGTCAGTATGGGTCTCCAGATACCGCTTCTGAATATTGATCCGAGAGGGGTCTCGATCATGTCCGCATTATTCGCGAACCATAGGGTGACACACTTAAGATACACCGACATCCAATTGGAGCAAAGGTTCATGCTGGAAAGAATAACAAGCGCAGGAATTTATTACACTAGATACCGAAACTGGTTTTCGGATGAAATTGCAGAAAGTGTTTTTGCATGTGAAATAGAATTCTAGCAAGGGGTTATATGTGAATGTTTGTCATTAAAGTAATTGACAAAATTCTGAATAAATAAAAAGAGTTTTATTTAATGAGAGTTTGCATTAAATTTGGTGGAAATTTAATGGCAATTTTGAGTGGGATTTTGAGTGGAGGGAATTTAAAGGAATTTTGTGAGTGGAGTGTCCACCCACATGAAGAGGGGAGGGCAAGGGGGAAGCCCCCATGCACCGGCCACCCCCTTGGGGTCCCCCGACCCTCTCCTATAAAAGGCACCCCTCCTCACTCCTCACTCACACCTCCTTGTGAAGGATCTCTCTCCCCCTCTAGAATTTATCCCCCATGGTCTCGGACTAGCGAGATACATGTTCCCGGTGGCTATTCGGCAAGAAAGAGTTGTGCTTCCGCTGCATCATTGGAGCGAGGAGGCGGAGGTTGCTCGGTGCCTCGGACGTGTGTGCGAGCACGGATGCGCTGCTGATTTGCAGTGCTAGGACTTCCTCTCGATCTTGAGATCGGCAAGAGATCGTCTACATCAACCACGAGTTTAACTCGTTAAGCTTTGTCGGTCTTCAAGGGTATGTTCTCTACGGATATACATCCGCCCATTGTTTGTATCTAGTAGATAGATCTTGGTACATAGTTGTTCCCATCGTAGGAATTTTTTTGTTTTCTATGCTGCGAACCCTACAGTGGTATCGGAGCCGGATCTATGCGTAGATGCTTTACATGGGTAGTACACATATGAGTATGTGGGCGATGATGATCATGTTGTTTCTCCTTATTTGTAATTTTGGATATTGGTGGCATAGTGGGATGAAGCGGCCCGGCCAAACTTTACATGTCCTCGCACATGAGACCTGTTCCATGCTTGACATGCAACTAGTTTGCATAAGTGGCTAGCGGGTGTCTGTCTCTCCTACTATAGTCAATATCTATTTTGCAACGAGTTGTCAACAATTTGGTTATCCTCGTTCTGGTTCATGTTCATAGGTATGAACGGTTCTATCTCGAAAGCCCTAAGCCACATAAAAACTTGCAATGGATAAATTAGAGGCGTCTAGTTTAGATTGTTGCTGGGCTAGTGTTATGATATGGTGATGTTGTAAGTAGAAGTATGAGATGATACTCTTACAACACACATAACGTGTAAGTTCCATAGACCTTGGTCTTACACATAAAGGTATGATAGTGATCATACCACGATGCACATGATAGAGATCATATGCGGGAACCATATCATTCCACTAATAAACATGTGATGTTTGATAGCATCTTATATTGTTTTTTGGCGTTTTATTAGCATAATAAGATGATCCCTCATTTAAATATCAAGATAAGAATGTGTTCTTCCTTTAGTATGCACCGATTATGTTTTCGTCGCTCCAAGACATCACGTGATGATCGGGTATTCTTGGATCCACGACCATATTTCGGGTGTAAGACAGTTACACACGCGAATACTAAGGTTCTTACTTGGCGAGCCTAGCATGTACAGACATGGCCTCGGAACACGGACCGAAAGGTTAAGCGTGAGTCATATAGTAGATATGATGCCCATTTGATGCTCGCCTTTGAAGCTACACCGACTCACGTGATGATCGGACTTGGTGTAGTGGATTTGGTTCATGTAATCACCAAAAGGACACAAGGGATGTTGTTTTTGAGTGGGAGTTCATTCGTAATGTGGATTAGTTGAACTCAATCTATCATAAACTTAGTCTAAACTTTACAAATTCTGTTGTAAATGGCACCACCTGCTTTTAATTTCAATGTGTTCATGGAGAAAGAGAAACTTGCAACGAATGGTAGCAACTTTACCGAATGGGCCATGAATTTGAGGATTCTCCTCTCTGCTGCACAAAAGCGCCGCTAGGCCCCCCACCTTTTGATGATGCCCCTGACGAGGAGAAGAATGTCTATCAGACTCGTCAGGAGGATCACAACTTAGTTCATTGCAGCATATTGTATGGGCTAGAGCCAGAACTTCGAAAGCGTTTCGAAAACAGCAATGCATTTGATACAATGGGTGAGTTGAAAATGATTTTCGACACACATGCTGCTGTAGAGAGCTACAATGCTTTAGAAAAGTTCTTTAGCTGCATGATGGAAGAGCACAGCTCCGTAAGTGAGCATGTACTCAAGATGTCGGGTTACGCCGATAAGCTTGTGTCCTTGGGAATATCGATTCCCATTGACTTAGGCATCCATCATGTTCTGCAGTCTCTACCACCTAGCTATAAGAGCTTTGTGATGAACTATAATATGCAAGGCATGAAGAAGTCTCTCCCCGAGCTTGTGTCAATGCTTAAAGCTGCATAAGTGGAGATCAAAAAGGAACATCAAGTGTTGATGATCAATAAGAACACTGGTTTCAAGAAAGACAAGAAGGGAAAATGGAAGGGAAGTAAGGGCGGCAAGCCGGTTGCCGTGCCTGAAAAGAAACCCTGAGTTGGACCTAAGTCTAACACCGAGTGCTACTATTGTAAGGGGACTGGCCACTAGAAGCACAACTACCCCAAGTATTTTGCAGACAAGAAGGCCGACAAGGCAAACAAAGGTATATATGATATACATGTTATTGATGTTTACTTGACTAGTGCTCGCAGTAGCACCTGGGTATTTGATACCAGTTCAGTTGCTAATATTTGTAACTCGAATCAGGGGCTGCGGAACAAGCGACCGCTAGCAAGGGGTGAGGTCAAGATGCGTGTTGGAAATGGATCTAGCGTTGATGTGATCACTGTCGGAACGCTACCTCTCCACTTGCCGTCGGGATTAGTAATAAACTTGAATAATTGTTATCTAGTGTCTGCACTGAGCATGAACATTGTATCTGGATCGTGTTTGATGCGAAGTGGTTGTTCACTTAAATCCGAGAATAATGGTTGTTCTATTATATGGATGAAATCTTTTATGGTCATGCACCGATGATGAATGGTTTATTGCTATTGGATCTCGATAATAATGTTACACATATTCATAATGTTGATGCTAAAAGGATTAAACTTAATGATGATATATCCGCATATATGTGGCACTGCCGTCTAGGTCATATTGGCGTTAAACGCATGAAGAAGCTCCATTCGGATGGACTTTTGGAATCACTTGATTTTGAATCATTTGATACATGTGAGCCATGCCTTATGGGCAAGATGACTAGAACGCCGTTTTCCGGTTCAATGGAACGGGCGACAGATTTATTGGAAATCATACATTTTGATGTATGTGGTCCAATGAGTGTGTCAGCGCGAGGTGGATATCGTTATTTTGTTACTTTTACGGATGATTTGAGTAGATACGGTTATATCTACTTGATGAAACACAAGTCTGAAACCTTTGAAAAGTTCAAGGAATTTCAGAATGAAGTGGAAAATCATCGTAATAGAAAGATCAAATTTCTACGGTCCGACCGTGGAGGTGAGTATCTAAGTTACGAGTTTAGCACTCACATGAAAGAGTGTGGAATTGTTTCACAACTCACACCTGCCGGAACACCATAGAGAAATGGTGTGTTGGAACGTCGTAATCGTACTTTATTGGATATGGTTCGATCTATGATGTCTCTGACGGACTTGCCTTGTCATTTTGGGGTTATGCACTAGAAACTGCTGCATTCACTTTAAATCGGGCACCATCTAAATCCGTTGAAAAGACAACATATGAATTGTGGTTTGGAAACAAACCTAAGTTGTCATTTCTTAAAGTTTGGGAATGCGATGTTTATGTGAAGAAACTTCAACTGGATAAACTCGAACCCAAAGCGGAAAAATGCGTCTTCATAGGATACCCTAAGGAAACAATTGGGTATTCCTTCTATCACAGATCGGAGGGCAAGGTTTTTGTTGCCAAGAATGGATCCTTTCTAGAGAAAGAGTTTCTCGCGAAAGGTGTGAGTAGTCGGAAGGTAGAACTCGAAGAGGTTATTGAACTTTCTCTTCAAAGTATGGCGAGTAGCACAGCGCCAGAATTCGTTTCGGAGTTGGCTTCACCAGTTGAAGAGGGAACTAATGATAATGATCATGAAACTCCGAAAGAGAGTACTACCAAACCTCGCAGGTCTAGCAAGACATGTGCAGCTCCCGAGCTGTACGGAAACCCTGTTATGAATTTCATGGTTGATGAAATTGATGACCCTGCGACGTATGAAGAAGCGACGATGAGCCCGGATTCCAACAAATGGTTAGAAGCCATGAAATCCGAGATGGAATCCATGTATGAAAATCAAGTTTGGAACTTGGTGGAATTACCTCACGACCAAAAGGCCGTGGAGAACAAATGGATTTTCAAAAGGAAAACTGATGCTGATGGTAATGTGACCTTCTATAAAGCTCGACTTGTCGCAAAGGGGCTTCGACAAATTCAAGGAGTTGACTACGATGAGACATTCTCTCCCGTAGCGATGCTAAAGTCAGTTAGGATTATGTTAGCAATTGCTGCATATTTCGATTATGTGATATGGCAGATGGATGTCAAAACCGCGTTTCTCAATGGTAATATTGAAGAAGAGTTGTATATGATACAACCAAAGGGTTTTGTCGAACCTAAGGATGCTAACAAGGTGTGCAAGCTTCAACGATCCATCTATGGATTGAAGCAAGCATCACGAAGTTGGAATCTCCGCTTTGATGAGGTGATCAAAGAGTTTGGATTTGTGCAAACTTATGGCGAAGCTTGTATTTACAAGAAAGTGAGTGGGAGCAATGTGGAATTTCTGATATTATATGTGGATGCCGCATTATTGATCGGAAATGATATAGATATTTTAAACAGTGTTAAAATTTATCTAAACAACAAATTTTCAATGAAGGACCTAGGTGAAGCGTCATACATATTAGGCATAAAGATCTATAGAGATAGATCTATGCGCCTAATAGGGCTATCGCAAAGTACATACCTTGATAAGATTTTAAAGAAGTTTAAAATGGACGGAAGTAAGAAGGGGTTCTTACCTATGTTGCAAGGCAAGACATTGATTAAGACTCAAAGTCCGGCTACGGCGGAAGAAAGAGAGATAATGGACAAAGTCCCCTATGCTTCAGCCATAGGCTCTATAATGTATGCCATGCTATGTACAATACCAGATGTGGCACATGCTAGTAGTTTGACTAGTAGGTACCAATCGGATCCAGGTTCGGAACACTGGATAGAGGTCAAGGATATCCTTAAGTACTTACGAAGAACTAAGGATATGTTTCTTGTGTACGGAGGTGAAGAAGAGCTCGTCGCTAAGTGTTATGTCGACGCAAGCTTTGATAATCGAATTCGGATGACTCTACGCCTCAATCCGGATACATATTTCTCATGAATGGCGAGCGGTTAGTTGGAGGAGTTCCAAACAACCTGTGGTGTATGGATCAACAACGAGGCGAATATGTTGTCGCTTGAGCGGCTCAGGAAGCGGTTTGGATGAAGGAGTTCATATCCTAACTAGGTGTGGTTGCAAGCGCGTTGGACCCAATGGTGATCCATTGTGACAATAATGGTGCCATTGCCAATGCTAAAGAACCAAGGTCTCACAAGAATTCCAAGCATATTAAGCGCCGGTTTCACTCTATCCATGAGCATGTCAAGGATAGAGATATAAAGAATTGTAAAGTACACACGGATCTCAATGTAGCAGATCCGTTGACTAAAACTCTCCCTAGAGCAAAACATGATCAACACCAGAACTCCATGAGTGTTAGATTCATCACTATGTAACTAGATTATTGTCTCTAGTGCAAGTGGGAGACTGAAGGGAATATGCCCTGTGAGGCAATAATAAAGTGTTTATTATGTGTATTCCAAGTATATGATAGATGTTTATTTTGCATGCTATAATTGTATTAATACGGAAACATTAATACATGTGTGTTTAATAAACAAACAGAAAGTTCCTAGTTATGCCTCTATCATAAACTAGCTCATTGATTAACAAGATGATCAAGGTTTCCTGATCATGGACATTGGATGATGTTAATAATGGGATCACAACATTAGTGTAATGGTGTGATGAACATTCATCTGAAGTATAGCATTACGATCAAAGTCATTGAGTTTATATTGCTATAACAACTTACGAAGTGATCCTAATCCTTAGACCATGAGATCATGTCAATCACTAACACCGGAAGAGTTTCTTGATAACATCAAACGTCACATCATAACAGGGTGATTATAAAGATGGGTTCAGAACTAATAAAGTGTTATGTTGAGGCCATGGATCGAGAGTGGAATTTGTTCATCCCGATGACGGATAGATATACGCTGGGACCTCTCGGTGATATCATATTGGTTAGATTGCAAGCAAGTGATTTGATCACTAGAATGTTATATCACGGGAACGAGAAAAGAGTGCATGTCAGTAACAAGATCAAACTAGGTATGGAGATACCGATTATCGAATCTCGGACATGTAATATATCGCGAAACAAAGGGATTAAGATACTAGCGTAAAAGGTTCCGACGATCACAAGAAAGTCATCGTTGAATGTGTGGGAGTCAGTATGGGTCTCCAGATCCCGCTTCTGATTATTGATCCGAGAGGGGTATCGATCATGTCCGCATTATTCGCGAACCGTAGGGTGACACACTTAAGATACACCGACATCCAATTGGAGCAAAGGTTCATGCTGGAAAGAATAACAAGCGCAGGAATTTATTACACTAGATACCGAAACAGGTTTTTGGATGAAATTGCAGAAAGTGTTTTTGCATGTGAAATAGAATTCTAGCAAGGGGTTATATGTGAATGTTTGTCATTAAAGTAATTGAAAAAATTCTGAATAAATAAAAAGAGTTTTATTTAATGAGAGTTTGCATTAAATTTGGTGGAAGTTTAATGGCAATTTTGAGTGGGATTTTGAGTGGAGGGAATTTAAAGGAATTTTGTGAGTGGAGTGTCCACCCACATGAAGAGGGGAGGGCAAGGAGGCATCCCCCATGCGCTGGCCACCCCCTTGGGGTCGTGAAGGATCTCTCTCCTCCTCTAGAATTTATCCCCCATGGTCTCGGACTAGCGAGATACATGTTCCCGGTGGCTATTCAGCAAGAAAGAGTTGTGCTTCCGCTGCATCGCTGGAGCGAGGAGGCGGAGGTTGCTCGGTGCCTCAGACGTGTGTGCGAGCACGGATGCGCTGCTGATTTGCGGCGCTAGGACTTCCTCTCTTCTTGATATCGGCAAGAGATCGTCTACATCAACCACGAGTTTAACTCGTTAAGCTTTGTCGGTTTTCAAGGATATGTTCTCTATGGATATACATCCGCCCGCTGTTTGTATCTAGTAGATAGATCTTGGTACATAGTTGTTCCCATCGTAGGAATTTTTTTTGTTTTATATGCTGCAAACCCTACAAAAAGCTATTGGGGGAAAGGGAGGAAGAACAAAAGAGGAGAACACAAAACTCTCCAAGATCTAGATCCCAATGATTCCTTCACAAAGAAGGGACTTAGCTTGGGGGGATTGTAGATCTAGATCTCCTCTCTTAGATCTCTCAAAAAGATGCAAGAATCATAGGAAGGGAAAGGGGAGAGGAGAAGCTTCTTCAAGGTCAACAATGGAGGAGAGAGAGAAAGCCAAGAACCAAGAAAAAGCTAGTACCCACGAAGGGGAAGAGGAGCCCCTTTTAAAGGGACCCCAGATCTGCCTGTTATGGGCATTCGCGATCCAAGCCGGAACTTCCAGAGGGCGGCCGGAAGTTCCGGTGGCACACAGCCAACGGTCAAAAACTGCGATGCGAGAGACTGAAAATGCGAGTCCTGATCGAAACTTCCGGTGGGAGCGGAACTTTCGGTGGAAATTCCGACTGAAGTTCCGTCAAATATGACACTTCCAAAACAGAAGGTTACTGATCATGAGCGGAACGAGAGTCGGATTTTCCATCGGAACTTCTGGCTGCAACTAGGTCCGAGCGGAACTTCCGGTCCCTGGCCGGAACTTCCGGCGAGGGCGGAATTACCGCCCAAACTTCCGAACCAAAATCTGTCAAATACAACAAACCAAAACAGAGAGTATACTGAACGTGAGCAGAAGAAGAACCAGAACTTCCACCGGAACTTCCGGCAGCCAAATGCCCTAGCGGAACTTCCGGTCAGGGAAATTCCAGAAACCATAAATGCAATAACTTTTGCATCCGAACTCCAAATGAGATGAAACCAATTTTGTTGGAAAGATAACGACGAATAGAATCCCCTTGGGATAAAATACCATGAATATATATGTGAAGTATCCCCCAAGGTGTGGAGACGGAAAACTCGCAAGATCAAAAACCGCAATAAGATATGCAAGGGAAATCCTTAGACGATGAACTAGAGCTTGTTATGATGATGACCACAAGCTATTGATCCTCGCATGTACAAGAACCAAATAACAACCAAGAAAGATGATGCAATGAATGCAAAGGTTTGAGCTCTCTCCGAACGATACAAACGAGACACCCGCTTGAGAGCCCCTCTTGATAGTATGGCTATCTATCCTAAACCCGGTCTCCCAACTAACAACACGAGCCCGGAAAAAGGGAAGCCCTATCAAGAACATACCTTTTCCTTGAGCATCCCACTTGAACTTGATGTAGACCGTCTTGTTCTTCTATAGTGGGAACACCTTTCTTGTTTGCTCTTGCTTGACGAAGATGAAGACTTGCAAATTGCTCCCCATACTCCATGGAGAAACCTCTTCTTTGAACTTGTCTTCATCACTCCATGATCATGAGGATGGCAAGCTTCAAACATGAGATCTTCTAGAGATGGTGCATCTTGAGCTTGCCCTTCTTGAGGTTGATCCATCTTGATGCAACTATTTGCACTTGTCTTAATCAACCTTCAAGCTCCTTCTTTCTTCATGATTTCAATGGCACAAAGTCCTTGGAAATTTCTTCATACCTTGAGACCAATAGATGGCCCAAGCGATGCCAATGGACAAACCTACAAGTGAAACTCAATTTACAAATTAGGCCATAGAGATTGTCATTAATTACCAAAACCACACATGGGGGCATACATGCCCTTTCAACTTTCTTTTACAGGATAGATTATACCTGCATCAAGTAGGCGTACTATTTCTTTCCTTACCACTTCCTTCATTTCAGGCTTTAGTCTTCTATTAAATTCTGCAACTGGTTTATCACCTTCCTCCATGAATATCCGATGGGAGGATATCATGGGACTAATACCCTTCAAGTCATCCATTGAGTACCTAAAGGCCTTGCGGTGCTCCTTTAGTACCTTCATAAGTTATTCTTCTTCCCCTGAAAGTTTAGCACTAATAATAACAGGGAATTTATTAGTATCATCTAAGAATCTATACTTAAGATTATCTGGTAGAGTTTTTAATTCTGGGGGTGGTAATTCTTCATCCCCTCTCTTTTCTGGTTCTTCAAAAGCTTCATCAGTTGGAGGTTCTTCATAGGGAAATGAATCAAATTCATTTTCTAATTCTTCTATAGTTTTATCCTCCATAATATTACATCTAACATAGTGTACGATGACCTGCAAGTGACGGTCTAGTGGTGAAGATCTTCGGCGCGGGTCTTGCGCATATCCTCTCCGGAGCTCGGCATCAGAGTCGGAGCTGCCTATTGCTATTCGAGGGGTCACCTGTTTGGCATAGGCCAACTTGAACCCTAGGGTGCTGCTACAACGATGTCCTGGTAGTTGTTTCTTCGGTGAAGTCGGAGTCGCTGCAGAGTGATGACCGATGATATTGATGGTCATCCTCGACGAATTCTTGTTTCGGTGGTGTGTGTGTATGGCTTCTCTAGGGTAGCCACAGTTGCTGTGTGCCTTCGTGACCGTCGTGTTCCATGACAGCCAGCTGTGGTGGATTTTGTCGTCCGCGGGGTCGCCCGAGCGGAGCGACTCGGCGGGCCTGGCGAGAAAAGGCTTCTCAAGATTTGGAACGGTGGAGGAGGATCCCTTTTCGTTCTCGGGCACAAACCCTGACCTGCCGAATCTCCGGAACTCCAGTGGACAAAGTTGTTCGAGATAGCTTTACTATGCTCGTTGTGTATGTGCGTGCATGTTTTCTACATGACATGCATGGGAGTTTATACATTCCATTCTTTCTGGGGGGAAGCAGCGTGGGTTGGTAAGGTGTGGACTAATCACAGGACGAGTGTGAAAGCCGCGTGTTTGGTAGCAGTCGAGTATACGTAGTTAATTAGCATACCAGGCAGTGGCGTGCATATTCTCCGCGTGAGATATGAACACCGCGTGCTGGCCTGTAGGCTGCAGTGCGTAGGGCGCGCAAGCTTATATACTCTGGACCGGAGACGTGGCAACGTACAGCAACAGTTGCTAGCTAGGCTACACTCGATCGATGGCCCACCCCCGAACCATCTCATCATCACTCTGCACGGCAGCAGTCATAGCGGCAGCTGCACTCCTAGTAGCGTTTCCTGCTCTCTCCGCCGCCGGTGGAGCACCTCCGTCTCCGGCGGCACCGGTGATAGGGAAGCCGGGCTGCGACACCAGGTGCGGCGACGTGGACGTGCCGTACCCGTTCGGCTTCGGCCCGGCCAGCTGCTCTGTGCCAGGGTTCAACCTCACCTGCGACGACAACACTACCCGCCCTGGCCGCCCGCGGCTGCTCCTCGGCGAGGACGGCATCTTCGAGGTCAAGGAGATACGGGTGAAAGATCAAAGGATGCGCGTCGTCAGGCCACCTATCTTCAGTGACGTCAGGAACATCAACAGCTCCGGCTGGTGGGGCGACCGGAGCCTCGGCCGGCAGTACTCCATCGCCGGCGACTCCGAGCTGGTCGTCACGGGGTGCAATGTGCAGGCGACGCTGCTCACCAAGACCCACTACGGGGATAGCCTCTCGGTCGGCTGCTCCCCGTACTGCGACGACCGTCGTGTCCTCGACGCTGGAGATGTTCGCAGTTACAAAGGCGGCTTCTGCAGCGTTCGCGTCAACACCGTCGAGATGTCCTATAGCGTGGAGCTGAGCAGGCGGCAGGGCAATGGCACCAACTCCGAGGGCGGCGCCAACGACGATCTACCCGTGTACGTGCTCATCGCCGACGAGGGCTGGTTTCAAGCGGACATGGCCGTCGATCTGATGAATATGGAGAAACCGCCGGGCGCGAGGCATGGCAGGCCCAAGGCCGATCTGCCGGTTCCCGTCATGTTCGACTGGGCGTGCCTCAACGATGGATCCTGCAACGCCACCGTCGACACAAATCACGCCAACTGCGGCACGGCCAATGGAGAAGACCTCTTCTGGTGCGAATGCAATGCGGGCTACGAGGGAAATCCTTACCTCACCGCCGGATGCCAAGGTACCTAGCTAATTCACCCACACAAATATATATGTATATATATACTGGCAGTTTTCTTTGGGTTCGAGGGAGTACTAGAAAATCACCCCGCGCGTGTTGCTGTGAAAATAGTGGGACATACGCATAATTCATAAAGGACAGTGCTAGGCGTCCCCTGGATATAATTGCCCACGATCCCCCGGGTCGACAGCCCGACACGTGTCCCTTTACCTGGTCAACGAGCGTACTCCCCTCGTACCGTTCTCCTCTCTCAGACTTTCTCTCTCCCATCTCATCTCGCCCTCATCTCGCTCTCCTGTCTCATCTCGCTCTCCCACCCAATCAACGTCGGAGAAGACGCCGGAGAAGTCGTGTCGCCGGAGAAGTCGCTTCGTTGTCGGGGAAGACGTCGCCACAGAGGTAGCAGCGCCGACAACCCCTTGTAGCAGCGCCTCCCACAGCTAGTAGCACCGCCACGAGACAAGAGTAGCAGGGCCGGGGGCTGCGTGTAGCAAGGGCGGCGGCCGTCTGTAGTACCGCCGGAGGCCGCGTGTAGCAACCCCAGCGGCCGTCTGTAGCAAGGGCAGCTGCAGCGGCAGCATGCAGCAACCCCGGCGACCGCTTGTAGAGGCGCCGCCTGCCGTCTGTAGCAGCGCCGGCGGCCGCGTGTAGCAGCTCCGATGGTCGCGTGTAGCAACCCCGACGGCTGCGTGTCGCAGGGTCGGTGGCCGCGTGTAGCATCCCGGCGACCGTCTGTAGCAGCGTCGGAGGCCACGTGTAGCAGCCCCGATGGTCGCGTGTAGCAGCCCCGGCGGCTGCGTGTCGCAGGGTCGGTGGCCGCATGTAGCATCCCGGAGACCGTTTGTAGCAGCACCGGCCGCTGCATGTAACAGCGTCGACGAGCGTATGTAGCAGAGCCCCTTTCAGGATCTGCGGCGGCGCTCGGGTGGGAGGAGAACGGTGGCCGGAACGCGCGGCGGTTGGTGAGAGAGGTTGTGGCTGCAGGAGATAGGGAGATGGCGTCCGGTAAGAGAGGATCTGCTGCGACGGCGCTTGGATGAGAGGAGAAGGACGGTCGGCCGGCCGGGACGTCGGCAGCCGGCGAGAGAAGTGCGTGCGTGCGTGGGCAAGAGAGGTGCGCGCATGGAGAAGAACGAACGGCGCTAGGAAGACGACGGGAAATAAGTGGAGGAGAAGAACCGGGGGCAGATAAGGAGCGTGGTGGTGGACCCCATCTATCGCCGTGTCGTCTAGATGGACACGCGTCACGACGAGAAGCCGGGGGATGCGAGTCACGCGATCCCCCGGGTTATCTGTATCATTTTCCATTCATAAACCATATTGACGGGGATAATCATAAGTTTCCGACTTCTTAGAACTTCTTCTAATAAAAAAGAAGTTATTTTTTATCATGCCGTTTGAACAAAAATAAATAGATAAAGCGACAAATATATCGTTCTTAAAGCTCAGCACAAATCATCCACGTGCATGTACAATGACTTTATTTTGGCAAATGATGTTTAATTTTGAAACATTATATTAAGAACACAAAAATCGAAATAAAGTAGGAGTACTTAGAAATTTGGGTATAATAAATTTAGTTGATGTAGATGTTTTCTTACATATCCAACAAATGCAAATACCGAGTTCTGATTTGAATATGTTAGAGCATCTACACCGATGCCTCCAAACCCGGTCCCCAACCGAGTTGGGGGGTGCATGCCAAAAATTGGTCTGCATTGGCGGCCCCCAACCGCTGTCGGCAGATTGGGCCGCTCACCAATCAGTCTGGCACGCCCATGCCATCTCTGGCAAACATGAGTTGGGCTGGGGCTACCGGCAACGCGCGCCACACTGGAAAGGCCATGCCGGGCCCCCTTGCTAGCATCATAAACAGACTGCCCGTGATGGACCGCCTCCCGACAGTAGGAAATGGCGCCGCCACCACCGTTTCCCTCTAGTTTCGCCTCCATTCCCATCGTATTTTCTCCTTCCCGTCGGTTCTGCCACTGTTTCCCACCTCATTTTCTCTTTCTCGTTGGTTCGCGCGCTCTCTCCCCCGCCGAAGCAGCTTGCCCTACTATGAAAAGGGGCGAGCCCCTTGGAGGAACGACATACCAGCAGCACTGGAAAGAACCATGCCTCACCGTCTCCCAACCACTTGGGCGATGCTCCCTGCGGCCACTTGGGCGATGCCGCTACCTAGAGGAGCCAGCGCCAGTGGAGCCGGAGCCGGAGAAAGACAATGACGGCGATGGCCTTGGCTGGCTCGACGAGCCTGTGAAGGAGCCCTTGGGTCAATGGGCTATCCTCACTGACTTCTAGTCTATGCATGCCTTCGAGGCGCAGCAGGCGGCCGCCGTTGAAGAGTTTGACTTCACTGACTACTACGAGCAGGCGGAGGTGTCCGTCGACCACCAGGCACTCGAGGAGTCCGTCCAAGTGGCACGTCGTGCTACCAATGATCTGACGGAGGCGGCGATGAGGCAGAGGGAGTGACGGGTGAAGGTTCAAGCCGACTTCAACGCCGGGATGTAGATTTCCCCCCACTCGTATTTTGTTTTGGGAATTTATGTATGATTTTTTTTTACAAATTGCAGAAAATGTTGTGGATTGATTCGTTGGGGGTTGCCGGTGTGTTGAGGCTTCCCCAAATCGCTAGCAGTTTGGATGCTGGCACCCAAAGTCATTGTTGGTGCACTTGTCGGCCATCCTTTGGGGAACGACGGTGGAGATGCTCATAGGAAAGACATTTTGTTTCTTTTTTTTGGGACCCCACCCCAATAGGGCGTGGCCCAATGGTGATTTTCCATGTTGCAAGGTGCAAAACCTAAGGTTTCGTCGTCCCATTGCTGAAAAAATCGATGGGCTGGCGTTGCATCTTGTTGGGATGCTAGAACGGGAATATGCCCACGGTATAATTTGCCTTTTTTTTCTGAAAAGGAGGTTGACACTAGGCTTCTGCATCGAAAAGAAGTATAAAACCTTTATTATAAGGGTCAAGCGACAGTTAATGAGGTAACTAAAGTGCAAACACGAAAATATTAACTGAATCAATCGAGAGGAACATCTACGTACGGATATGTGTTATTTGGAACAAAATGGATCAATGATGCTGTGGAAGCACGCATGTGCATAAAAATAGCTATTTATTGATGATGTGGGGTATCTATTTAAGATAATATATAAATACCTGACGCACATATGAATTCTATCAATAAAACTCCCAAAGATAATAATTTTGAGATACCATTTTCATGATTAATCATATGGCCATATCTAGCATTTGGCTAATAGTTTCTTACCATCAAATTTGTGTATGTTGTATTTGGAGTTTTGACTAATCTTTGCTTGTTTTATGTATACATAGATATCGACGAGTGCAAGCATCCAGAACGCCATGGATGTTTTGGTGAGTGCCACAATACAGATGGGTCGTTCGATTGCTGGTGCCCACATGGATCCACTGGAAATGCCAGCATACCTAATGGATGCATCAAATCCCTAAACAATACCGGTGAGAATCATGTGCTAACAAGATTTTTTAAGCCAATTGATTATACGATGCTCACGAGGTTTATGAAAATGTCAATTTTATCCATCATTAGAAATACTCTCTCATTAACCATCTATATATTTTCAGGTATAAGGGCCGCCATTATTGGAGTCGCCTGTGGTACTGGTCTTATACTTTTAGTTCTCATTTCATTCGTTGTTTCCAACAAAGTAAAACAACGGAGGGATCAAATACTAAAACATAAGTTCTTCGAGCAAAATCGGGGACAATTGTTGTGCCAGTTGGTATCTCAGAAAGGTGGTATTGGAGAAAGAATGATTATAAGTTTGGAAGATATTGAGAAGGCAACACACAATTTTGATAAAGATCTAGAGGTTGGTGGTGGTGGGCACGGTACCGTCTACAAAGGGATTTTATCAAACCAGCATATTGTAGCCATCAAGAAACCAAAGAAGATGGCCCAGAAGGAAATTGATGAGTTTATAAATGAGGTTGCTATACTATCACAGATCAACCACAGAAATGTAGTAAAACTCTATGGTTGTTGCCTTGAAACTGAAGTCCCGATGTTGGTATATGAGTTCATATCCAATGGAACCCTTTATGAACATCTTCATGTGGAAGGACCAAGATCGTTGTCATGGGACGATAGGCTGAGGATAGCTATTGAAACAGTCAAAGCGCTGTCATATCTTCACTACTCAACTGCTTCAATGCCTATCATCCATAGAGATGTCAAGTCCGCTAACATACTTTTAGATGATACTCTCACGGCTAAGGTTGCGGACTTTGGAGCTTCAAAATACATTCCAATGGATAAATCTGGGCTAACAACAAGGGCACAAGGTACAAGAGGATACTGGGATCCTATGTACTTCTACACTGGACGGCTCACAGAGAAAAGCGATGTTTATAGCTTTGGGGTTGTCCTTGTAGAATTGCTCACTAGGAAGAAACCATTCTCGTATTTGTCCTCGGATGACGAGAGTCTTGTTGTACATTTTGTAACCTTGTTTGCAGAAGGGAATTTGCCTCAGATATTGGATGAACAAGTTATGGAGGAAGGGGGTCAAGAAGTCGAAGAAGTGGCAGCTATCGCGGTCGCATGCGTAAAAATAAGAGGTGAGGATCGGCCGACCATGAGACAAGTGGAGTCGACACTAGCTAGACTACGTACATCCGAGGAGCGTGATTTGGATGTGGCGAAGAAAGTCACCAATATTGATATTGCAATAGATGTTCCATCTACTAAAGTTATAAGTAACGAGGAATGCAGCAGGAGGTACAGCATGGAAGAAGAGTTCATATTATCTGCAAGATATCCGCGGTAGTTTGTAACTGATCTCAATGAAGACAAGGTGTCTGGTGTCAGAAACTTCTGGCTGTGCTGATCCGTGTATGATTGCCTGCATGTTTGGCTTCAAGCTGCGCTATAGATAGATTGTATGAGTACTTCTTTGAACCTTGCTATTAATTAAAATCTATTGCACCAAGAGCATGTACATGCACCGGTGCCATAAATTTTAATTGAATTTGAACTAACATAGATTCTAGTGTGTCAAGTTGTGTGAATCCTCTGGTGACCAGGAATGATCTAACTGACGGAGCTGTGCAGTTGTGCATCATCAGTGACATGAACTTGGGATTCTTGCTATATCCAATTCATCTCCATGGCCAGTATCTATCTGCCCACTCCCATGCATCATGATTCAAAGATGATTTCTCTCCTCAATTGCCTATACCCTTCTCTACTTAGAAGATCCATTATTTGATCTAGATAAGCGGCCGGCATTTGATGCCATGCTGCCGCAAGCCTGTATGGATTATGTGGTAGTGTCAAAAAGCATGCAATGCATGCATGGCTAAGCTAGTAGGACCACACGAAGAGGAGAATAGAGCCAGCTGCATACATTATAGACGAAGAACGCAACAAAAAGGCCTTGGATAGTCCGAATTAGCGATGGAGAATATTTTGTTCACATTAACAAACTAACGGAGCAACACATATGGAACACACTTTTAGATACAAGTATGTCGGAAAACAATTCTGAGATCATCTTTGAGGAGATTTGCGTGTACTCATTAAGACTGAAAAAAATTATGGGGCTGAAAAAAAACTATATACTAAGAGCATCTCTACCCGCGCTTCCCAACCGGCGCCCTAAAGGCCTTTGGGGAGCATCGGACACAAAGTCACGCCCAGTCACGAGCCCCATGGGCACGTTTTGTCCGTCGCGGCCCAATAGCCTGTCCGGCGCTCTCACCCCGCCCCCGTGCCATCAGGCGCCTTCTGGTATGCCAGGCACAACGCGCACACTGCATGGGCCATCGCTGGCAGCGACCAAACCCCTGATTTCCTCTCCTTCCCCTCTTCCCTTCTCCCACCCCCGCTAAATTTCCGGTCGTGACGCCGCCCGTTCGACACCGATTGGCCGCCCGCCCCGCCCGCCCCACCCGCCCTACCACCCCCTAGTATCCAGAAGCGCCTACCGCCATTCCCCAAAGCCTTCTCCGGTGTACGTTGGTAAACCAGGCGCTCGCGATGACCCACGTGCTCACCTCGCCCAGAAGGCGCTCGACGGTTTGCCTAGGTGTGTTTGTTTGCAGTTTTCTGCACGTTATCGCTGGTGATCGCCACTGCAAATTCGTGATCACGAAGTGCACGGCGTGCAAGCCATGGATAGACACGACAAGCTAATGATCCATTCGTTCATGGACGAGGAAGCCGGGGACGATGACGACGATGAAGAGGGACACTTGACCATCCTCGCATGCCTGCTGCAGCTAGAAGCCGACAAGCTGAAAGTCGCTGCTCCCAAACGCGGCGGCTCCTCTATAGGGAGAAATAAGGGAAAGCCAAGGTAGTGGATGGAGGGGCATACCATTATAAACACCGATTAGTTCGCCGACAACTCAACATACACGGCGAAGGATTTTCTCCGGCGCTACAGGATGAATAAAAAGTGTTTCGTGTGCCTTGTACATGGTGTGAGGGGCTATGATACCTATTTCAAGCCGAAGAAGGACTGCACTAGCACCGTAGGGTTTTCCTCAATCCATAAATGCATGGTTTCCATGAGGTTACTTGCGTATGGAGCTCCTCGAGATTCAAAGCACGAGTATTTGCGCCTATATGAGTCCACAGATATAGAGTCCACATACAGGTTCTGCAGGCGGTGGTCGCAGTTTTTGGGAATTATTATTTGAGAGGGCCAAATGTAGGAGACACATAATGGATCATGGCACAGAATGAAGACATAGGATTTTCTGAAATGCTAGGCAGCATCGATTGCATGCTAGTCATGGAAGAACTGTCATTTTGCTTGACAAGGTTTGTACAAAGGGCATCATGGATATTATAGTGTCATACTTGAAGCCATGGCTGATCGGGACCTATGCATTTAGCATTTTTTTGGCATGGCAATTTCTCGCGATGACATCAATATGCTGCAGCGTTCTCTGGTGTTTGTGAAACTATGGTCCCCTAGATTGCAACTATGAGATCAATGGCCACCCTTACACTAAAGGGTACTATATTCCCGATGGCATCTATCCAAAGTGGTCGGTATTTGTGAATACAATCACCGACCCTCCAGGCCCGAGAAAGTCTCACTTTGCTGCATGGCAGGAGGCTTGTAGGAAGTATTTCAAGCGGATATTTGGTGTGCTCCAATCTTGATTTGCTATAGTCAGGTATCCTACTCTAACCTGGTCTCAAGATCAAATGTGGGAGGTGATGAATGCATGTGTGATCATGCACAAAATTATCATTGAGAGTGAGCGAGAACACCCAGCTGCATCAAACGATCTTTTGTATGAGTGCATAGGTCCTCTTGCAGATATTGATCACCAGGTGCCGGCAGATTGGGTCAACTATGTCGCAATGCATGCGGAGATTCGTGACCAGGTTACTCACCACAATCTGCGAAACAATTTGATCGAGTATTTGTGGAGGCTCGAAGTATAAGGGCATTTCCCCTAGAAGAATAAGAATAAAACTTCATTTTATTTGATTTGTATCAATTTATTGTTTAAAGCTCTATTTTTATTTATTCGAACTATGTTCGTAATAAGCTTGAGATTTGAATTATGTGTTTAACTATTTATATTTGCATTACAAATTGATATAATAATAGTTGACAAATCGTATAGTAAATTCATATAGGGAGCACGGCTAGGGAGCGCCGCTCCCTAAAGCCATCGGTTCACGCCGGCACTTCCCAAGCGGCGATCCGGCACTACTATTAGACGCCGCTTGGGGAGCACGACTGGAGATGCTCTAAGACCGTTGCAGCTTAGTGTTCTCTAGGCGCCCCCAAAAGGGTGGCTGGCAAATGCGCCGACAGTGGCTTGGGGAAGCCTGCCCAAACTATCGGTGGTTTGGGATGACCTTTCCACACCAACGGCCCCCAACATTCAAGCGTTCAAATTATTTTCCAACTAGTTCACATATTTTAACCACACTAGCATATATTTAAACATTTAAAATTTAAATAAATCCAAATTTATTATAACAAATCCAAATGTAAAAATTAAATAGTTTATACAATAATTTAATTTTCAAATAGATAATATAAAGGCCAATTGGCAGCGCATTTCCTTTGAGCATCCAAAATGCTCCACATGATCTTTTTGCATTGGTGCATGCACATGTTCGTCACATATTGCTTGATTCATGGTGAGAAAAGCACCAAACTCAGTCGATACCTCGTGATCACCATCGACAAGAGGGCACATGTGCTCAAACGGCTGATCATTAACCACTGGGTCATTGCGCTCATTCTCGATAATCATATTATGCATGATCACCCAATCATTCATCACTTCCCACGTGTTGGATGTTGACCGGGTAAGATCAGGGTATCTGACGATAGAAAAACGATCTTGGATCACATCAAATGCTCGCTCAACATCCTTCCTGCAAGCCTCCTGGCACTTTGAAAATCAAACTCTTGAATCGGTATGAGGATTGGAGATTGTATTTATGAAGGTGGCCCATCTAGGGCAAATGACATTGGCTTGGTAGTAGCCTTTGGTGTATTCCCTGCCATTGATCACATAGTTCACCGTCAGATATTGGTCTTCAGCAGGTCTGCCAAACACTAGAGATAGCTGCACCATGTTGATGTCAACGTGAGATCTAACCATGCTAAAGAAAGCGTGGCAAATCCATAAGCCATAATCTTCCATAGCCTCAAGTACCACAATGCATTCTCCAGTATGGCCTTTGTATACCCCTTGCCATGCAAATGGACAATTCTTCCATCCCAATGCATGCAATTGATGCTCCAACACTACAACAGGATGGAGCTTTGGTAACACAATGATGTAACATAGAGCAATATGTGTTACAGAGTGAAATAGTTGTAACACTCCATGTGAGTTGCATGGAAGTTTTGCTTTTATTTATACAGGTGGAGATGCTAAATATTTTGTCTTTGTCTAATTCCATGAGGTCTAGCTTGAGTTGAATATAGGCTGGACAAGCTAGTCATTGCATTGTGGTCTGGTTAATTATTGTAGTGTTTTTGTGTGGAACTTTTAGTCGTACTTTGCATTGATATTTAGGATGTAACCGTATTCAAGAGGAGAAATTTATAAGTTATTGATGGCATGAGATTTCCTTGAAGTAGTTTGGTTCATATTTGATAAAATAATTATCAAACAACATGATTGTTGCAAAAGTTTGAAATTATTTTGCCTTTTGCCAAATTATTTTCATGTAATTATCTTGTCTTATTTCAAGCAGAGAACTAATGTATATGCGAGATTGGAAGTACTGATGGACATCAAGAACAATGAATGCTATGGATTACCATTACTGGTGAGATTTTTGTCCATTATTTGCATTTAAGATCTCATCTAAATCAAGTTTGATATGAGATTTACAACAAACTAGTTCGGTTAATGCCAAACCAGTATTTTTTCCATTAAGTGATGCCCTTATGTGCCACCATGTTCCTGTACCCACTTGTTTCATTTAAGCTTTTATCACATGCTATCCTTTCCTGAGTACCAAGCAAAAGATGCATGTTACTTGTTTTTCCATTGTGTTGGGTCATCTTTGAAATAGTCAGTGTTGAGCATCATTGCTCCGAACATCCGTTTTCAGTCTCTTTTCATTTTATTCATTGGCCTAGATCCTCCTTATCAAGGGGTGCGTGTGCGCACATATAAAGGAAGAAGACCACCGATGATCATGATGTAGTCCAATTCATCATCTTGCACGTCAGCCTTTGTAAGGGGTCCCAACCTTTTTAATAAGGTAAGGTAGAGTCCCCTGTGTTTACAATGCTAGTCCCTGGATCAATAGCTAGCATCCACAGTTAAGATGTAATATCCAGAAACAAGGGTCATAGTATAACTTTATAATCAGGAATAACATAATTTTATTACATCTTACATAGCTCATTTGGCTATTACATTACATTGCAGCAGAAAAATCTATAAGCATGGGGTCCTTCATCTTCAAAGTGCCACAGGCAAACATGTTGGTTGTAGACTTGTAATCCTAATCATTCAACTTCACTAATATCAAACAAACCTGCAACATAACAAGTTACAGCCACAAGGGTCAATACATTTGAATTGTATTGGCAAGTTTCACTATTATGTGGAATATATGTGGATCCTATCTTTACATGCATATTTGGTTAAGTAGGGTTCCAGGCTCCTTTTGCAGAAAGCAATAATTTATCCTATCTTTTCAAAATGGTTTTAATCTTTTGTCAAAACTTTTTGAACTCCTTGGTAAAACCCCAAGTGTTTCAAGTTTTTATCAAAATCCCTTGAGCTCCTTGGTAAATCCCCAAGTGTTTCAAGTTTTTATCAAAATCCCTTGAGCTCCTTGGTACACCCCAAGTACTTCAAGTTTTTATCCAAATCTCTTGAGCTCCTTGGTAAAACCCCAAGTGTTTCAAGTCTTTTGTTGTTACTTTAAGTTTTGCCTTTAGAAATTGGAATGTCGAGATTTCCCATAGCTTCAAGCTTTAGTTGCTCAGTATTGTCCATAACCGGGGACACGGCTAAGTACTTAGAATTTTTATCTTCTGCAGAAGTGGTACACTTTACCCACATGACACAATCTCATCTTGTTGCCACCAGTGGCCGCTGGATAGGTACTCACCAAGATGGAGTACCGGCAGATTAAGAATGTGACGAAGTCTTTCCAGAGGGTCCTCCCATACACCATTGCTAGCTTGTCTTCAGGCACCCATGTAGGGTTTTGAGTTCCCTCATTTTCAGTAACCTGAAGACAATGCATGGGTCTTCCCAATGTAGTTGACTAAGCCAGAGCCATAATAGCATGTGGCTGTACACGAAAGCCACAGTTGGAGAAACATGTTCAATCTCTAAGTTCCTGGGTGGTTTTCTTTTGGTGCACAACACAAAGAGATTGCCATAGACATGGTTCCTTTTGTTGCCACCTTGTCCAAAACTCAAAGTATCCTTGTCCACCCAGGTGGTTCATTGAGTACTTGTTTTATTATATAAAACATAAGTCCTTTCTCAACTTCATAAAATCTCAACATGTATCTCTTCTCAAAATATTTAGCATGGCTAAGCATTTTACAACTACGTTGTTTTCACTAAGGAATAAATAAGGGTATCCTATTAGGATTTAGCATAGCATAAGTATAGAAATTCTTTTCATGCATGTTTTCAAAATCCACTAAGTATAATGAAAATAGTAGGACTTTAGATGATAGTGTCACTTGCCTTTTTTGGTAGGGAATGTTGGTTCACTTCTTGATCTTGCTAGTTTCCCACTTTTCTAACTTTACTACAATCAATCAAGCAAACACAATATCAACTAGCATTCCAACCAATATTCAAACAATCAAACACATACAAAATAATAGGAACTAAGTCATGCATGCAAGCATGCAAAAGATAGTTTTATTTGCAAAGGTGGTTTCTACTAGGCTCTAAACATTGTAAAGTCTAAATTGGTCATTTTTCTAGAGTGGCAAAGTCATTTGCAAAAAGGTTTTATCCATAAACCATTTTTAAATCCAACCATTATTTTATGTGGTGAAAAATGTTTTTAGCAAAGCAACAATTTTATATTGTTCACCAAATAAGTTGTTAATTCACAAAACTTGGTGTTTAGGGTCAGTAGCTTTGAATCAAAACATTTTCCAAAGGTTTTTGTTCAAAAATCATTTCCATAACAAAATCAATATTTTTATTTGACTAGAAATGGGCTAATTCAATTAGTCAATCCTAATCTTCACCAAATACATTTTTGAATCCATAAGTTGGTTCCTAGGGTCAGTAAGTTCACAACAAATTTTGCAAAGGTTTCAACCCAAAATTCATTTTGGAATAATTTTTATAACCTAAACAAGCATATAAATGTTTCTGCAAAAACAAACACTTTACCAGAAGCTTTTTACTAAACAAATTGCATGGTTGGCTAGGGCTTGTTCCATTGATTCCATTGATATAAAGTTTGAAATTTTTGGACGTGTGGATCAAAAGTTACAAGGTTTTCAAATCTGCATCTAAATCAGATTTCAAATTCTGTTTTAAAACAAACTAGTGACACGCGGCGCACAACTACTGGTCGATACCGGTTCGGGTGGATCGAGTGATGCTGGCCGTAGGATTAAACTAACAACGCACGGCACAGATAGGTCGATACCCCTTCGGCTAAGATTCTATCGCGGCGCATTTATTAAGATCCAAGCGGCAAAGACACTTGCCATAGTGGCGCGGCGGGCGCGATCTGGCGGCAGCGCTCAGACGAGGTCGTCGCCGGTGATACAGAACGCAAGGGAGAGGGTGAGGGTGCTTACAGTGATCGCGATGACGCTCTGATGCTCAAGGTACGGTCAGCTCGTCGAGGGGCGCTCTGATTCTAGCGGGATTGCTCGCCGGAGTGGGGGACGGCGTCGGGCGGCTCTGGTCGTTGTCAGGGACGATGCTGTGGTACACTCCGAGGCAAAACGAGGACACGGTTAGACGCAGTCGAGTGTGGCGAGTGCAGGAGCATGAACGAGAGGGCGGGGGGGGGGGTCTGTCTTACCAGGGGAAGGTCGCCGGAGAGAGAACAGACGGCAAGGCCAGAGGTTGTCGGAGACGCTGCCTGGGTGCCCATGTTGAATGGAAGGTACAGGCAGAAGCGCCAGAGGCTGGGGAGTGTGTGAGCTTGGTCAATGAGGCGAGGGGCGGTGTCTGCTGGCCGGAATTGGCCGAGAAACTCGTCGGAGACGGCGGCAGTGCAGAAGAAATTGGAGACAGCCTGGTGGCTCTCGAGGCGTGATGTTTGGGGGGGGGGGAAGGAAGAGGAGAAATGGGCGTGTAAAACAGCATGGTCGCAGGGGGAGTAATGGCCGTGGTTAACGCGAATTGATCGCCGGCGTTACCGGCTGCAACGGCAGGGAGTAATCGGCGCGGGCTCGAAGACGATGAACAGTGGTGTCTGGCCTGCCTGTCAGCGAGGGAGAGTGGGGGAAAGAGGGTCCACTGGTCAGTGTCTGTATGGGTCAGTTAACAGGTGCGAATCGTTTTCCTCGGAAGAGAGGGAGTGGGCTGGTTGTTGGGCTTATTGGGCTGGCCGGCTGGGCTGTGTCCATTTTTATATTTTTTTCCTTTCTGAATACTTTTTCTTTTTCTATATCTATTTTCTGTTTTGAAATTTAAACAACCAATCAAGCATTCAATTCAAATCAAACTTCCACCAAACTTTGTATTGAGTTTTGGTTCTGTTTAACAACATAAACCAAAGTTCCAAAAACAAAAATAATATTTTTATTTTAGGGTCCATTATTAATTAAATAAATAGACCTTGTTTACTAAATCAAAGTAGGATTTGATTTATTTAAAATATCCATTTGAAATCTAAATATTTTCAAAACCAAATCAGTAGGTTTTATTTGGAAATAAAGAATACTTGGAAAGCTTGTTTAAAATAAATAAGTTTTGATGTTTAATTAAAATAGTAAAACTTTTATTTTTAATAAACATGGATATTAAATCCTTATTATTTTATTTAAATAAACCTTTACTATTTTTATCAAATAGAAATATTTTATTTCAAAGACTTGGCCAAGTTTTAATTTGGCTTATAATATAATCCTTATTTATAATTCTATCCTTTGCTTTTGAAAACCAAATCTTTTATTAAAAGATCCAAAATAGTAATTCCAAATATTTTTTTATTTTCCTTTATTAAATGTTTATATTTTTAAATACCTTTAGGATTTATCCTGATCAAAATAGGTTTGAAGGTTCCCATTTGAATTCAAAAAGTTTCTTCTTACCCTGAAAATCAACAAAGTTTTATTTTATTCATTTATTTTTCACATAACAAGATTTGGAAAATCTTGGGATGTGACAGCCTTCTCTTGCAACAATTGGACCATTATCATTTCATCCTCGCTATCCATGTTCTATGCATGAAACAACAACGGTATCAAATATGAAGCACCTTATAATTCACTGGCGACGAAGTTTGAAAGAAAACTTATCTAGGCAATTGGCCGAACACCTTGTGTGCATGGCGAGGTCAACACGGTTCAAGATTGAGTGGCGCATCGTCTAGCCCTCGAGGTAGCCTTAGATATAGAGACATCGATGATGGGACATGGCCGAGATCAAAGGGAGCGGAGATTGACCGATGGTCGTCCCCACGAGATGCACCAGGTCACACTATTAGTAGCATCGAAATGGGGCTTGGAGAGTGAAAAACTCCAATGGGGACTACTAGGGGCCTCAACGACACAACAAGAAGTAGATGTTGGGAAGATTTGGCAGCAAGAGTTGGGAGCCGGTGACGAGTGGTGGGGTGGAAGAAAAGGGAGAGCGAGGGGCTGAAGGATGGCGATGAGTTTTGATTTTGTCAATGCCAAAAGGGTCTCGCGTGGCCTATCCAACATGGCGTGCGATGCCGACACCCCTACCTGACCCCTGTGTGTTGGGGCACCATGAGAGTGCCTAACAGATTCTTGGGCTGCCCAAGTTGCACATATTGGGGACCACCGGTGCAGGCCGTTTTTGGTCATAACCCCCAATGGCCGTTGGAGGCCGTGATGGGAGACGCTAGTGGCGATGCTCTTAGTTTCCCAGTGGGAGACCCCCAATGGGAGATGCCAGTGTGGGCGCACTAATACAAACACATTACTTAGAGACGTCAATTGCCCATAGACCTTTGATAGTTTCTCGTTCTGGCTCAAGCGCATAGCTTCTAAGAGCACACCACCTAAGCCGGTTTTTCTTTGCGGCTCTAAGATACGCGACCTTAGACGGTGCAAAAAGAAAAATGCCTCGATCTAACATGTACGAGCTGAGGACGGCCAATATTTCTGACCACTTGCAAGAACTCCTTAACCTCAGACGACCTATACTAGGGACCATATCCAATAGTCAGGCGGCCTGAGTTGGATCCTAACAAAGACCGTCTCCAGAACTAGTGTGCCTCGAAGCGGCTTTTTAAAATGACCGTCTCTAGTGTGTAAAACATTTTAAATAGTAGCATGATAATTCAAACTCGATCATAGATGACATGACACATAATCATTATTCAACATCCATATAGACAGATTAACTCAAGAACTTATAAAAGCTTGATCGCGCTAACATTATCTAGATAGTTGGGGAAATCCATACAAATTTAGCCATTACACGTTATGGCAGTACATACAAAGTACAATCCATAAATCAATCATATAGCATAATTATTACTCTCTAACAAACCAATATTGCATTAATAATGGGCCGCCCAGTGGAAGTTGTTGAACTAGAATATGTACCTCTCTATTATCTTTTTCATCAAAGCAAAAAAGGACAATGCTATCATGCTTTAGGTTGAAGCTTCTCACAACCTTCTCCCATCTAGTCGTCAAGATTGCATTTGACCCAGCTTCCATCTTTATCCTAACCATCTTTGGCTATTTGCTCTTCATTTGCCAAATATGGACATCAATAGGTTCATCAAGGCAATTCTTTAGGTATTTTCTTGTGAACTCAGCTCCAAATGTCTAGGAAAATACAAAGAATTAAAGAATTAGCATGCTTGTGATTACTGGAAGTATTTAAATATCACAAGATAGCTTGTTGATAACATGATCAAGAATATATCATCTTACCAGCTTGCACTTCTTTTTCATGACAGATGAATAGGCCAGCCTGTAGACATAGTACTTGATTTTTTGGTGTAAATTCGGGTTCACACCAGTCTAAGAGGAAGTCTACATGAACTTCTTTTAGATACATGTCGTTTCAAAAAGGCTCTGTTTATCAAAATGAGTGGCCCCCTTGTATTGAGGCCCTGATGCAACAACACGTAAAAATTTCAATGCATTGGAATATTAATGTCTACTGTCTAAACGCATACAAAACAAATGACTGCAATTTTGATATTCTTTTGATACCTCTAAACTCAATCCTCTCAGTGGGATCTTCATCTGATGACTGGAATTCAAAACCACCAAAGTTAATGCGAAAACTATCATTGCTAGAGAGCATTATTGCATCGTCACTACAGGTTTCCATCTGTTAAATAGATACAGAGAGCATCTTAATACAATCAAGATGCAAGCAGACTAATGGAGTGACAGTTAAGATAGATGCAGAGACCAATGAAGTGATAATTAAATTTCTATTGCTAGAAGTGATAATTGTAGATTTTGAGATTTATACAAGGGGAAAAGAGTTGGGACAGATGCAGGCCGGCTGGGGGAGGCTCTCTCGATGGCGTCGTCGAGTCTTTGCAGCTGATGAGTGCAAATTTGCATCATGTTTTACATTGTTATTTTGCATTATAGATGTAGGATTTTGGTATTTAACGGCGTTCGCACGCACTTTTTATGTTTATTTTCACCATGATCAGATCAGATGATGGATCCAGAGGACATAATTCTTGGAGCATTTGTACTTGAGAGAAAAGGAGCCAAAAACTACGTAAATCGCTTATTTGGAGAATATTAATAATACCAAAAGAAAACCCGAAGCGAGAAGTGGAGATAGAAGAGTTGACGACGAACTATACGGCGGGCCGCCGTATAGTTCCCGCCATATAGTTGGCGCCGCCTCCGCCTCCTTAAATAGTTTCACCCCATGCAACTGTTTTGAAGAGACGACATACATAACACCTAGAAATCACCGAAACCTAACCTCCGAAAGGCATCTGGAGGGGGAACTTGCCCTAGGGATCCATCTTCGCCCTACGCAGATCTAGGAGGCCAAGGCATCGATCTACATCTTCATCAACCGATGCATCTTCATCACCACCATCATCTCCATCCATCACATCTAGATCTTGTTGTAATTCTTGCACTAGTTGTGGATTTATACAAGTACTATTCATCAATGATCGCTTCCATTACCATTACTATGATGTTGTCCGCCTCCATGTCTGCGTAGATCACTAGTTCTTGGGGAGATGGAGAAACCCTAGTATGAGATTGGAATAAGATAAAGTTTATTATGATATTTATCATTGTGACCATGTGTTAGATTGTCTGCATCTTGATGTTGGGAGAAGTCGACATCTCCAATATTTGCCTCTTGTGGGGACTTGATGTAGGGAACTACTTGTTGGTAGACGGAAGGATGTTAGCACTTACAATGACTATAAAGTTGTTGGCACCCCTTACGTATCAACTTAGGAATCAAGGAAACTCAAAAAACACTGTCCATGCCATGGGATATGTCCTGCGGGATTATGTCCCTTAATAGCGCGGTAATTCAATTGATGTTGATTGCTGTCTGCTGTGGTTATGAGGATTATTTGAGCAGTGGTTGTTGCCTCTTTATCCAAATACGGAGTTCCTCCCACACATACATAGTTAAGAATGCTCATGATAATAATCTTTACCTTTGCCCTTTATAACACTAGTGGTGTATCCGCCAATCCCTGAGAACACTTTCTCCCACTAAAGTTTCAAATCTCTTTTACATACGCGATACTTATTTTCTGTATTCAGTTTTATTTACTTTACTCATTGTTCTCTTATACTAAAAACCCAAAACACCTTTTTACACATTACTCGCATTTTATCTTGTCACTTAGAATTTTGCTTAGCATTTATATTTTCAATATTTACTTCAAGAATTCTTAGACTTCAGACTCCAGCTCCCTGTGGGATCGATATATTTATTTTGAAACTAGCTACATCCGATATGTGCACTTGCATTCATCAAGCTATTTTTTGGCACCGTTGCCGGGGATCTAAGCGCTATAGGTATTTTAGTTTTTGCTTATTTACTTTAGTTTTGTTAAGTTTTGTTTTGAGTTACAGGTTTCCACCAACATGATGGAGTTTGATCATATGACTAGTGCTAACCCACTCAACCATTTTGGGAAGCCCTATGATATTTATAAAACAAACAACTCCAATGAGAAGACAAGGAAGTTTGAAATAAATCCTCTACTACTTGGTATTCTACACAAGAAGCAATTTACTGGAGATGAAGAAGATCCTGATCCATATGAGCATATTGCATGTTTCAAAGATATATGTGGCACATTTCAATTAACAGGGTATACTGCCGATGAGGTAAGGGTTAAACTTTTTAGTCAAACTTTGACAAGTACAGCTCTCTCATGGTATAGATCTTTACCCCAGAGGCCACTACTACTTGGGATGATTTAGCTTGTGAATTCCTATCTAAATATTACCCATTATCAAAATCTTTTGGAATCAGGCGTCTTATAATGACTTGGAAGAACTTTCCCAATGAAGGACTAGTAAGAGCTTATATAAGATTTGCTTAGACAATGTCCTCATCATGATTTACCTGAATGGTATTTATTGCATATCTTTTATGGCGGTTTGATTGAACCTAATAGGATTAAACTAGACTCTTTCACTAGAGGAGCTTTTATGGATTTACCTATAACTAAAGCTTGGGATTTACTTAATAGAATTCGTGATCATAGAGTTTCATGGAATTTTGGTCTAGGAAGTGAAGGAGGCACGAAAATAGATCATGAATGTATTCACAAATATAATAAAAAAGGCCATGTTAATGAATTATCTAAAGAGCTTTATTTAGATTTAGATCTTGTATTGCAAGTTGTTAAAGCTTTTAAAGAACACATCGAAGCTCCAAAGGTGCGTCCGATCACGTTTGAACTACCACCTAAACCTGAAAAGAAAAGAGAAGTTAAAGCAATTGTAGCCTCCCTAGAACCAATGTATGAGATACCTTTTCCTAACACTGCACAAAAGCATATTTTAGAGTATGAACAGGTCAAAGCAGTACAGGAGGAGAAAGAAGAGGAAAGTGTGCCAATAACTGAAAAACATCTAGATGAAACCAAAGATGAAGAGGTAACCAAGGAAGCAATCATGGCTATGTATGCACATTGTAACATAGTTGAACTTGATGAAGAGACTTCCATATTGGTTGAAGGTACAATTAAGGTAAAAGATGTGGGTAAACCTATTCTTTCCTGCATATTTAAAGAAACCTCGCATTACAGTTTATGTGATCTTGGCACTGAAGTTAATGTTATATCTTATGATTTTTATCTAGAAATAAAAGAAGAAATAGCATCGGCTAAAATAGAAAATACTGATATGACAATCATGTTAGCCAATAAAAATCTTAGAATTCCAATGGGAGTAGTTGAAGATGCAGTTATCACAATTAACAATACAAATTTTATTATTGATTTTGTAGTTGTTGATATGACAATTGACACTCTTTGACCAATTATATTTGGAAGAAACTTTTTGAGTGATATAGGTGCCACAGTTGACTTTAGAAAGGAGGTTGTATCCCTTAAGCTTGGGGAAGCGGAAAAAGAATTCCATTTTTTCCAAATTTAAAGACAAACCTCTAATCATAAAAGTAGAAGAAAATTATTGAAGAAATGGTAGCTCTCTTCTTAAATAATCAAGATGAAGAAATAAATGAAGATCCGTGTATATGGTATGGAGTAGTACTCCAACATGTATACGTGTCCAACATGTACACGCCACAGTGGGGCTATTCCACCTATATAACATGCAACATGAGACCCCAACAGGTCATTGTTTCCGCCTAGGTTAACATGGTATTAGAGCCTGCCTCTTCCACCTCCTAGCCGCCGATCTACACAAAAAATTTCTCCGTCGCCGCCGGTCACAAGACCCGCCACCGCCTACAAACCCTGCTGCCGCCGCCGATCTACTGATCCGCCGCCGCCACAACAACCACAACCTACAACCTACAACCTACAAACACCCCGCTGCAGCCCAGCGTCACGCTCCTGATACGTCGGAAACATATCTATAATTTTTGATGTTTCATGCTTGTTTAGTATCTATTTTGCTTTGCTTTGTCTACACTTTGAGGTGATATTTACATATTTTCTGGTACTAACCTATTAACAAGTTGCCACAGTGCCAGTTGCCTGTTTTCTGCTGTTTTTGGTTCCAGACAAGCTAGTAAGGAAATATTCTCGGAATTGGACGGGACAAAAGCCAAAGTCAATAACTTTCCGTGGGGAACAAGAAGTCCAGAGGGGAGATGGAGAAGCGGGCCAGGGCGCCCAGACCCCCCTAGGCGCGGGTGTGCCCTGCCCCGCGCCTAGGCAGGGTGTGGGGCCCCTGGCCGCCTCCTCGGTCTCCCCCTTCGCCTATAAGAAGCCCCCGATGCAGAAACCCTAAGTATCCGATCGAATCTCCACGAAACCGTCTATAGCCGCTGCCACCATTGTCCCTAGATCAGGGGGATCTGAAGTTCTTCCCGGCACCCTGTCGGAGGGGAGATCATCCCGGAGGCCTTCTCTCCGGTATGATGCGTGAGTAGTTCCACCTTGGACTATGGGTCCAAGTAGTAGCTACATGGTTGTATCTCCTCCTTTGTGCTTTCATGTATAGATCTTGTGAGCTCCGTTCATGATCAAGATCTAATCTATTTGTAATTATGCATGTTATGTTTGCTTGGATCCGATGGATATTGAGATTATTATTTTGGTTTGATTAATGGTTTTGTCTTTATGATTCTATCATGTCTGTGTTGTTTGTGATCTTGCATGCTCTCCGTTGTTAGTAGCTATCTTGGCCAAGTAGTTGCTAGTGACTCCAAGAGGGGGTATTTATGCTTGATAGTGGGTTCATGCCTCTAGTTTCCAAGGGAAGTGACAGAAATCTCTTTGGTTGTAGATGTGCTATTGCTACTAGGGAGAAAACAACGGTCTCTTATTCATGGAACATGTGGACTGTTTACCTTACACACTTTGCTTAAAGCAGTTGTCTGTTGCTTGCAACTTAATACTAGATGGGGTTTAGATGATAACCTGAAGGTGAACTTCTATTCATAGATGCAGTTGGATGGCGGTCTATGTATCTTGTTGTATTGCCTAATAGAATCTCATAGGATCTTTCTGACTAGTAATTGCATTATTATGCCTTGCTCAGTTCCTGTCAATTGCCCTGCTGTAATTTGTTTACCCTTCATGCCATGTTGTTTATCTAAGGAGAGCACCTCTAGTAAACTATGGACCCCGGTCCAATCTTTACCATTGATACATCTTCCACTATTACTTGTTTACGCTGCAAACCATTACCTTCCAGACCATACGTTTAATCCTTTATTACAGCAAACCGGTGAGCTTGACAACCTCACTTATTTGTTGGGGCAAAGTCTTGAGTTTGTGTTGTGCAGGTCTCCGCGTTGCTAGCAACACCTGTGTGACATTTCCTTCCTCCTACTGGTTCGATTGTGGCACCACGGATTTACGGTCCGAGAATACCCGTTATGCGTACAATTCATGTTCCCATGATCAGTGAGCCATGATCATAACCGACTAGTATCATTACATCATCCTTACAATAATGAGTACAAAACTTATAATGGGGCCATTATGGCGATTACAACACAAATAGCGGAAGTCTTCAGTGCAGAGCCCGTGCCTTAACCTACAGGTAACTGACTGGGAACACAGCCTAGCTCGCATAGACGTCGACACCTTCATTCCTTCTTAACATCTGCAATCTGGCCAAGTAAATAGCCAGGGACAATGCCGATGAGTACTTTGAATGTACTCGCAAACCACCAAGACAAGAGGAATAAGATAATGCGTATTTTGGTTATGGCGAGAAAGCTCTACACTATGGTTGTTTTTGAAAGACCTAACATTGGCATCTCTATAGCTTTGTTGAAAAAGAGTTTTTATAAAATATGCCTCCTTTTTGGAAATCCGGACATCTCCACATCCTTGTTAAAAAGATTTTAGAAAACGTTTTATTGTAAAACCATTTTTAAACCTTATCGACCATCTCTGGTCAAAACCATACTCTTTCTTTTCTTTCCTCGTGACCAAGTCGCATCCTTTATTTCATCACAAATTAACCGAAGGGTCCTCCTAGCACTTTCCATTCCAACCGTCCTTGTCCGTGGACACTGCTATTCGAATAGATTAGACTTTGCAGAGTTTGCGCACTTTACCCACAAGATTCAATACATTCGCCGGGATTTAACCACGGCCCGCTACACACTGTAGACGGGGGTTCGGATAATCAAACTTAGCTTTTCATTTGTCCATCCCTAGCAAAGGCGGCTTTTCCTTTTGGGTTTGTTCTCCCTGGAACGAGTATGCGACACTATGGCCTTAGTCCTCCCTGCAGCACTTCCGTATACCCAAACCCTTGGCTTGGCAATATACAGTTGTTGACTCCACTTCCTTCCCTACGTCTAAAACATACCGTCTGCGGGAGACCCAATTGTTGTATCGACACTTACGCTGTAGCGGGCGATGGAGGCCTCAGATCCGCAGACCTGAGGTAGAGTCCACTCGGGCTTCCAGGGATTGCTCCCATTAAGCAAGTACAAGCAGTCCCGGCTAAGGATTACAACTAAGAGCTAAGCCCTAGCGTCTGGGGTAATGTGGTTGCACGGATAAATTGTTCCGGACATTAGCCTAGAACATCCCTTCCTTTCTTTTACTTAACTTTCCTTTATCAACTTCTCTTCATCCACCTCATATCTTCTTTTGGTAAAACTTCCACTCAGAAAGGATGCCTCTTTCCAAGGGTTTTATTTTGGAAACTTTGTAGTAGGGTAAAACCCAAAATAGTTTTATCATTGAAATCCGCGGGTTCCATGAGGGAAGATGCTAATCATCTTAGTATCAATCTAAGAGTTAAAGGTAGGTGTAAACAGGGTATGTGTACTAATGGACACTCAATCATAACTTGGAGGACCAAGTTACTCACGCACTTTTATTTGAATAAACCATGCCTGTGATCATGCAATTTATAAACGAGATACAAAACAGTTGATAAATAGAAGTAGGTTAATATAAGACTTCAGGAATGGTGGCTTGCCTGTGACCAGCGAGGAGTCCCTTGATGGCGTTATATAACCAGAATACCAAGTACAATAATAATAAGAGAAACTCGATCCTTCCTTCTTCTTGGCGTCACACAATCGCAACTATCACCGTTATCGAGCGTACATGCAAACAAACAATACACCAATCAATACAAGCATACAAACATCAAACCATACAAAAAGCTAAGGATAAATATATGATAAACATCGGTAAGATGTTGGGGGTTTGATTTGATTGGATCGAGAGAAGGTTTGGAGGCATTAGGGAAAGGATGCCTTTGAATTTAGAGTCTCAGAACTACCTAGGTGAGGGGGTTTTGACCAAGAGCTTGATCTATATGATAACATTGTATGAAAATAATACCATCAGATAGTTATTGATAAAATGAAGCCAACAAAAGTGGTTTCACTATTTTATCAATTTTCTAGTATTTATAATGGATTTTATAGTGATTAAAGCTCTAGTTTTAGGAAATAATTCACCAGCACTTCTATGGACTTCCAAAAATTATTTCCGTTGGTGACAAAGTAGTATTTGGTGTACTGGTTCAAGAGGAGTTGGAGTCACCTCAAAACAATTACCAGAATGCCCTTGAGAAATTCCCAAAGGTAGTACTAGATGTGATTTGTCTTTTTCATCAGATTTAATCTACACAATCTTTTTAGTTGATTCTAAGGACAAATGTTAGGTACTTATAATACCTTTCTGTAGAAATTGGAATAGACCTGTTTCGATTTGCAGACTTACTGTAATGTTTTTATTAGTGAATAAACCATGCACAAAAGGTTTAATTCACTAAAAATCAACATAGACTCATAAATTTATGAGCTGCTGGATTTTGGAAGATGTGGTTAGTGTAGGGGTTCGTAGCATGGAAAACAAAAAAATTCTACCGCATGCAAACAAACAAGCCAAGATCTATCTACTAGATTGTAGCAACGAGTCGATAGAGGAACTCACCCTCGAAGATTCCAAAGCGGTTAACGAGAGCAGATTCTCGTGGGTGATGTAGTCGTACTCTTGCCGATCTCAAGATCGTGTAGACGATCCTTCCGGCGCTGAGTTCTGGCAGCGCTTCCGCAGTTGGTCACATGTTCGGTACTCGATGAAGACTTTCCTCTCCCTTGTTCCAGCAGGCAGCGGAGGTTGTAGCACTCTCCTCGCGATTCCGGCAGCATGACGGCGTGGTACCGGAAGTAGAGGGGAGATCTCGCAGGGCTTCGCCTTAAGCCGGAGCGAGTATGGTGGACTATGAGAGAGGCCTTGGCGATCTAGGGTTTAGAGGCACCAAGGGGAGAGGCTAGCCGGCAGCTAGGGTTTGGGATCACCCCAACTCGGTGAGTTGGTGGTGCCCTAGGCGGCAGCGGCGGCATCAGGGGGTGGTGGCGCCGGCGGCTTAGGGCTAGGGTTTTGGTGGTGTTGGGTGTGTGGAAGAGGGGCATCCCCTGCCCCTTCTTTTATAGGTGGGAGGGCGCCGGTTGGGAGGAGGGAGTCCTCCCCCAACTCGGCCTCCTTGGCCGGCGGGTGGAGGGAGGAGGACTTCCTCCCCAAGTAGGTTTCCTACTCTCCCTCCATCAAGCAAAACTGCCGTTTGACTTTTCAAATTGGCGTTTGACTTTTCAAACTAGGATTTGATTTCTCCCTTTATTTTGCTCAGCCATGATACCTAGTACATGATGCAACCATTCCATATTGTTATGACACATTCATGTACCCTTTCCCTCCGAAGTGCCGGACCTTCCGGACCCTTCTAGAACATTCCCAGTGAAAACACCGGAATCATTCCCCAACTCCGAAACATGACTTTCCTTATATGAATCCTATTCTCCGGACCATTCCGGATCTCCTCGTGATATCACGGATCCCATCCGAGACTCCGAACAACATTCGGTCTCTTACTCATCATTCCATAACTACTCAACAACATCGAATCCTTAAGTCTGTCTCCCTACGGTTCGTGAATTATGCAGACATGATCGAGACACTTCTCCGATCAATAACCAATAGAGGAATCTGGAAATTCATATGGATCCCACATATTTCTATGATTACTTTGCGATCAAATGAACCACTTACATACGATACCAATTTCCCTTTGTCTCACGATAATTTACTTATCCGAGGTTTTGATCGTCGGTATCTCTGCATACCTAGTTCAACCTCGTTACTGTTAAGTACTCTTTTCTCGTTCCCGTGGTATGTGATACCTTGTGAGCCAGTCACATGCTTGCAAGATAATTGGATGACATTCCACCGAGAGGGCCCAGAGTATATCTATCCATCATATGGATGGACAAATCCCACTCTTGATTCATGTGTCTCAACCCATACTTTTCGAACACTCAATTCCACCTTTATAGCCACCCAGTTATGGTGTGGTGTTTGATGTCATCAAAGCATCCTTCCGGTGATGGTGATAAGCATGATCTCATGGTCGAAGGAATTAGGTTACTATGTATCAAAAAGCTTATAGCAATTGAACTATTAAAATGACTTGATCTTTATGCTATGCTTATCTATAGGAGTATGTCCATCATACCATTCTCCTAATGATATGATCTTGTTGTTAATAACATCTCAATGCTCATGATAGGAAAACCACAATCATCTATTAACCAACAAGCTAGTATTACGAAGAGGCTTTACTAGGGAATCTAATTTAGTTTACAAATCACACAAGTATCAATGTTTCCTGGTTAATACTGTTATAGCATGAATGTAAACATTTATCATAAACACAAAGATATAATAATAACTACATTTATTATTGCCTCTAGGGCATATCTCCAACAGTCTCCCACTTGCACTAGAGTCAACTAATCTACATTACATGGTAATATACCGAACAACCATGGCAGTTTGGTGTTGGTCATGTTTTGCCCTCGGGAGAGGTTTAGTCAACGGATCCGCCACATTCAGATCTGTGTGTACTTTGCAAATCTTTATGTCCCCATCTTGGATATGTTCTCGAATAGCGTGAAAACGTAGCTTGATATGCTTCAGCTTCTTGTGTGACCTTGGTTCTTGCGCATTGGCTATGGCACCCATGTTATCACAGTAGATAGACATTGGGTCCAGCGCACTAGGAACCACACCTAGCTCTGTAATGAACTCTTTCATCCATATCGCTTCTTGTGAAGCCTCCAAAGCAGCCATGTATTCCGATTCAGTTGAAGATCTCGCCACAACGCTTTGCTTTGCACTCCTCCAGCTAACTGCTGCACCATTCAAAATAAATACGTATCCAGATTGTGATTTAGAATCATCCGGATCGGTGTTCCAACTAGAATCGGTGTAACCATTAACAACGAACTGTTCATCACCTCCATAAGAAAGAACCATATCCTTAGTTCTTCTTAAGTACTTAAGGATGTTTTTGACCGCTGTCCAATGATCTACTCCTGGATCACTTTGATATCTGCTAGTTAAACTAACAGCATATGCAATGTCGGGTCTAGTACATAGCATGGCATACATTAGAGATCCTATGGCTGAGGCATAGGGAGTCTTACTCATCCTTTCTCTATCTTCTGCCGATGTCGGACTTTGAGTTTTACTCAAGGTCGATTAGCAACATGGGCAAGAACCCTTTCTTGCTATCTTCCATTCCAAACCTATTTAGAACTTTGTCCAAATATGTACTTTGTGACAATGATATTACGCTTTGATCTATCTCTATAAATCTTTATGCCTAATATGTAAGTCGCTTGCCAAGATCCTTCATTGAAAAACTATTATTCAAATATTCTTTGACACTATTAAGAAGGTCTACATCATTCCCAATCAACAATATGTCATCTACATATAGTATTAAGAATGCTACAGAGCTCCCACTCACTTTCTTGTAAATACAAGCTTCTCCATAAGTTTGTATAAAACCAAAGCTTTTGATTACCTTATCAAAACATTGATTCCAACTTCGGGATGCTTGCTTCAATCCATATATGGACCGTTGAAGTTTGCACACCTTGTTAGCATCTTTAGGATCGACAAAACCTTTGGGTTGCATCATATACAACTCTTTATCAATGTCTCCATTGAGGAACGCTGTTTTGACATCCATCTGCCATATTTCATAATCGTAATATGAAGCGATTGCTAACATAATACTCACAGACTTTAGCTTTGCTACTAGTGAGAAAGTCTCATCATAGTCAACTCCTTGAATTTGTCGAAACCCTTTTGCGACAAGTCGAGATTTATAGACAGTAACATTACCATCAGCATCTGTTTTCTTCTTGAAAATCCATTTGTTCTCGACAGCCTTTCGGCCATCCGGTAAGTCCACCAAAGTCCATACTTGGTTTTCGTACATGGATCCAATCTCGGATTTCATGGCTTCTTGCCATTTATTGGAATCTGGGCTCATCATCGCTTCCTCATAAGTCGCATGGTCATCAGTGTTGTCCACCAACATGACACTCATAACGGGATCATACCAATCAGGAGTGGTACGAGTTCTTGTTGACCTGCGAGGCTCTATAGCAACTTCAACCGAAGTTTCATGATCATCATCATTAGCTTCCTCTCTTATTGGTGTAGGCGCCACAGGAACTACTTTCGGTGCTGCGCTACTCGCAAGTTCGAGAGAAGGTTCAACAACCTCGTCAAGTTCTACTTTCCTTCCAGTCACTTCTTTCAAGAGAAATTCTTTCTCTAGAAAGGATCCATTCTTGGCAAAAAAGATTTTGCCCTCGAATCTATGATAAAAGGTATACCCAATAGTTTTCTTCGGGTATCCTATGAAGACGCAATTTTCCTCTTTGGGTTCAAGCTTGTCCGGCTGTAACTTATTTACATAGGCTTCACAACCCCAAACTTTAAGGAACGGCAATTTAGGTTTCTTTCCAAACCATAATTCATACGGTGTCGTTTCAACGGATTTAGATGGTGCCCTATTTAAAGTGAATGCGGCTAGTTCTAATGCATAACCCCAAAATGATAGCGGTAAATCTGTAAGTGACATCATAGAACGAACCATATCTAAGAGAGTTCGATTACGATGTTCGGACACACCATTACGCTGTGGTGTTCCCGGCGGTGTCAATTGTGAAAGTATTCCGCATTTCTTCAAATGCTCGCCAAACTTGTAACTTAGATATTCACCTCCATGATCAGAACGTAGAAATTTAATCTTCTTGTTACGTTGATTCTCTACCTCACTTTGAAATTCCTTAAACTTCTCGAAAGTTTCGGACTTATGTTTCATGAAATAGATATACCCATATCTACTCAAGTCATCCGTGAAGGTAAGAACATAACGATAACCATCGCGCGATGCTACACTCATTGGTCCACACACATCGGTATGTATGATTTCCAATAAGTCTGTAGCTCGCTCCATCATACCAGAAAATGGATTCTTAGTCATTTTACCCATCAGACATGCTTCGCATCTTTCAAGTGGTTCGAAATCAAGTGATTCAAGAAGTCCATCAGAATGGAGTTTCTTCATACGCTTCACTCTGATATGACCAAGACGACAGTGCCACATATAGGTCGAGTTATCGCTCAATTTCAAACATTTAGCCTCAATGTTATTTATGTGTGTATTTCTACAATCGAGATTCAATAAGAATAGACAATCTATCAAAGGTGTATGTGCATAAAACATATTACTCATATAAATCGAACAACCATTATTCTCGGACTTAAACAAGTAACCATCTCGCAATAAACAAGATCCTAATATAATGTTCATGCTCAACGCAGGCACCAAATAACAATTATTTAAGTATAAAACTAATCCCGATGGTAGATGAAGAGGTAGCGTGCCGACCGCGATCACATCAACCTTTGATCCATTTCCAACGTGCATCGTCACCTCGTTCTTCGCTAGCTTGCGTTTATTCTGCAGCACCTGTTTCGAGTTATAAATATGAGCAACCGAACCAGTATCAAATACCCAGGCACTACTACGAGTACTAGTGAGATACACATCAATAACATGTATATCGGATATACCTTTCTTCTTGATGTTGCCGTTCTTCAAATCCGCCAAGTACTTTGAGCAATTCCGCTTCGGACCTTCTCCTTGCAAGAAAAGCACTCAAGATCGTGCTTAGGTCCAGCCCTGGTCTTCTTCGCCAGTGCGGCAACTTTCTTACCGCCCTTCTTGAAGTTTCCCTTTTGCTTAGACTTGCCTTTCTTGAATTTGGTGGTCTTATTGACCATCAACACTTGGTGCTCTTTCTTGATCTCCACTTCTGCAGATTTCAACATGGAGAAGAGTTCTGGCAACGTCTTGTCCATGTTTTGCATATTGTAGTTCATCACAAAGTTCTTGTAACTTGGTGGTAGTGATTGGAGGACACGGTGAATCCCCAAAGAATTAGGAATCACTATACCCAAACTTTGGAGTTTGTTTGCGTGCCCAGACATCTTAAGCACATGCTCACTGACGGAGCTGCCCTCTTCCATCTTGCAGTTAAAGAACTTTTCAGAAGCCTCATAACTCTCAACTGCCGCGTGAGCCTCAAATATCATTTTGAGTTCACGGACAATATCATGTGGGTCATGGTTCTCAAACCTTTTCTGAAGCTCCGATTCCAAACCATACAAGATAGCACACTAAACTGTGGAGTACTGATTCTTCCGAGCGAGGAAAACATTCTTTACCTCATCGGTAGCATCAGCTGCAGGCGGATCACCCAGCGGTGCATCCAGCACATAGGTCAAATTACCAGCATTGAGGACAATCCTCAAATTGCGGAACCAATCCGCGAAGTTGCTTCCATTGTTTTTCAACTTTTCTTTCTCTAGGAACGCATTAAAATTGATGGTAGGGGCCGCCATTGATCTACAACATATTTGCAATAGTTTAGACTAAGTTTATGACAAATTGAGTTCTAATTAATAGTTAAATTAATCTAGTTGAACTCCCACTCAAAACAAATATCCCTCACATTGTTTTAGTGATCACACGGACCAAATCCACCACATCAAAACCGATTATCACGAGAGTTGATGTAGCTTCAATGGTGAACAATCAACATGTTCATCTTATCTACTATATGACTCATGCTTTACCTTTCGGTGATCCGTGTTCCGAGACCATGTCTGTACATGCTAGGCTCGTCAAGATCAAACCTTAGCTTCTGCATGAGCAAAACTGGCTTGCTCACGTTGTATACACTTGCAGAATCTAACACACCCGATCATCACGTGGTGCTTCGAAACAACGAGCTTTAGTAACGGTGCTTACTAAGGATGAACACTTTAAAACTTGAAATTTGTGTCCTTGAGGGATCATCTTATAATGCTACCGTCGTTAACTAAGCAATACAAGATGCATAAAGAATTAACATCACATGCAATTCATAATATGTGATATGATATGGCCTTTCTTCTTTGTGCTTCCGATCTCCATCTTCAAGCACGAACATGATCTCCATCATCACCGGCATTGCATCAAGGTCAATGACGCCGTTCCATGGTTGTCGTCCACCAGCTTCAACTAATACAACTACTTTGAATAGACACGCGGGTCTTAACAGAATTTTAAAAAAACCATATGGCTCCTGCCGGTTGCCAACTTACAATAAGGAATATTGCATACATCAAATATAATCACAATCATGACCATATCACATCACAGCACACCCCTGCAAAACAAAGTTAGACGCCTCTAATTTTCTTTGCATATTTTACGTGGTTTGGGGCTTTTAATAAGTGTCGCTTCTAACTTACGAACAAGAACCACAACGTTGATGCTTGAACTATAAAGTGCCCGTTGTAAATTGGATCTATACTATGATGGGAGAGACAGTCACCCGCAAAGCCACTTATGCAATACAAGTTGCATGTTGAGCATGGAGCAAATCTCATGAACGATGTCATGTAAGGTTACCCCAGGCCACTTCATCCCATCATACCGCAAGATGCAAAGTACACAAGAAGTAATTGATAATAAAAGCACCACCGCCCACAATGACCATTGTGTTCTACTCGTGCAACAGATCTACATATAGACATGGCTCTGATACCACTGTAGGGGTTCGTAGCATGGAAAACAACAAATTTCTACCGCATGCAAACAAACAAGCCAAGATCTATCTACTAGATTGTAGCAACGAGTCGGTAGAGGAACTCACCCTCGAAGATTCCAAAGCGGTTAACGAGAGCAGTTTCTCGTGGGTGATGTAGTCGTACTCTTGCCGATCTCAAGATCGTGTAGACGATCCTTCCGGCGCTGCGTTCCGGCAGCGCTTCCATGATCGGTCACATGCGTTGATTTTCGATGAAGACCTTCCTCTCCTTGTTCCAGCAGGGAGCAGAGGTTGTAGCACTCTCCTCATGATTCGGCAAAGACGACGAAGTGGTACCTAAGTAGAGGGAAGATCTCGCAGGGCTTCGCCTTAAGCCGGAGCGAGTATGGTGGACTATGAGAGAGGCCTTGGCGATCTAGGGTTTAGAGGCACCAAGGGGAGAGGCTAGCCGGCGGCTAGGGTTTGGGATCACCCCAATTCGGCGAGTTGGTGGTGCCCTAGGCGGCGGCAGCAGGGGGTGGTGGCGCCGGCGGCTTAGGGCTAGGGTTTTGGTGGTGTTGGGTGTGTGGAAGAGGGGCAGCCCTTGCCCCTTCTTTTATAGGTGGGAGGGCGCCGGTTGGGAGGAGGGAGTCCTCCCCCAACTCGGCCTCCTTGGCCGGTGGGTGGAGGGAGGAGGACTTCCTCCCCAAGTAGGTTTCCTACTCTCCCTCCACCAAGCAAAACTGCCGTTTGACTTTTCAAATTGGCGTTTGAATTTTCAAACTAGGATTTGATTTCTCCCTTTATTTTGCTCAGCCATGATACCTAGTACATGATGCAACCATTCCATATTTTTATGACACATTCATGTACCCTTCCCCTCCGGAGTGCCGGACCTTCCAGACCCTTCTAAAACATTCCCGGTGAAAACACCGGAATCATTCCCCAACTCCAAAACAGGACTTTCCTTATATGAATCTTATTCTCCGGACCATTCCAGATCTCCTCGTGATATCCCGAATCCCATCTGAGATTCCGAACAACATTCAGTCTCTTACTCATCATTCCATAACTACTCAACAACATCGAATCCTTAAGTGTTTCTCCCTACGGTTCATGAATTATGCGGACATGATCGAGACACTTCTCCGATCAATAACCAATAGAGGAATCTGGAAATTCATATGGCTCCCACATATTTATACGATTAATTTGTGATTGAATGAACCACTTACATACGATACCAATTTCCCTTTTTCTCACGATAATTTACTTATCCGAGGTTTTGATCGTCGGTATTTCTGCATACCTAGTTCAACCTCGTTACTGATAAGTACTCTTTTCTCGTTCCCGTGGTATGTGATCCCTTGTGAGCCAGTCACATGCTTGCAAGCTAATTGGATGACATTCCACCGAGAGGGCCCAGAGTATATCTATCTGTCATATGGATGGACAAATCCCACTCTTGATTCATGTGTCTCAACCCATACTTTCTGAACACTCAATGCCACCTTTATAGCCACCCGATTGTGTGGTGTTTGATGTCATCAAAGCATCCTTCCGGTGATGGTGATAATCATGATCTCATGGTCGAAGGAATTAGGTTACTATGTATCAGAAAGCTTATAGCAATTGAACTATTAAAATGACTTGATCTTTATGCTATGCTTATCTATAGGAGTATGTCCATCATACCATTCTCCTAATGATATGATCTTGTTGTTAATAACATCTCAATGCTCATGATACACTACTAGAGAAAAGCCTATGCGAGGCGCACCTAAAAGCCTATCCGAGGCGCATATCATATGCGCCTCTAGCTTCAAGCCTCGGGTATTTCTTATGCGAGGCGCATATGATATGCGCCTCCTATAATTCACATATGTGAGGCGCATATCGATATGCGCGCATATGTGAATTATAGGAGGCGATATCATATGCTACTGTATATGTTTTACAATGCGCCTCGGATATTTATAGTATATGCGCCTCTATAGTATCCTATATGCCTCCGTAATATTTTCGAAATTCAAGTTTTACAGACCACTATAAATAATAATATAGATATTCAAATATACAATATAGTCCGAATACGATTATAAAGAGCAGAATTTCAAAAACTTGTAATTTGCCAAAGCATAATAGAACCAACATGAATACAATACATTACACATCAATCATGACATACAAGTTCATACATCAAGTAGAATCAACAAGTGCCAAGTTTTCACACAACACCAAGTGTTTGTGCCACAAGATCACACCTCCGATTACAAGTTCACAACCACATTACAACTCCGACGATGGAGCTCTATCTAGATGAAGTAGAGCACATAACCTACCATGAAGAGCAACAAGGTGGTGATCACGAGGAAGTTCCTCCACTTCTTCCTTCTGTGCCTCCTCCACTTCTCTTCCGCCACCTCTCTACTCTCGTAGCCTAGGTAGTTGTTGCCCGAGAAGTTGTGTCAGTAGAAAGCAATAGCAGTTCACAAGATAGAATCATGCATATATATGGGTGCAACAAGTAACAGACACAAATGACTGCTAGTATCATCACCCAAACATTCAGCTAACCTGCCTTAGTTTGTGAAACCAAATGCTTCCAACCATGTTGAAGAACAGAGTTTACTCTTGCGGCATAATCATATCAAACAGTAGGTTGTATGCCTAGTTTTCCCATATAAATTTAAATCAAGTTCTGCAACCAACTCACTGACTCACATAGTTCAGGAAGTCAATGGAAAGGGTGTTAGGCTCTGTTACTTCAGATTCTGAGGCAGCAATATTGCATGTTACATTCTGGAACACCTGCTGCTCTTCACGCGATCCGGCCAGGAGGACAAACCTAGCTAGTACCATGATAACAAAATCAATATGCACGTCTAGTACGTACCTGCGAGCCGCCGACACCTGCCGTCCCACGAACATGGCGCGGTGCCGCTTACGCCGCTCCATGGTCTCCACGCTGGCGCGCCGCGCGCTAACGCCGCACCAGCGCACAGCGTCCGCATGCACCGCGTCGCGTCTCGCCGTCTGCCGCCCGCCGCGCGCGCCTGCGCACGCAGCGGATCAGGCCCGCGGCGACCGGTAGCTCCGCGCCGTACTCCACGCGAACGCCGCTGGATTGCCACCGCGCCGCTGGCTACTGCTCTGGCGGCACTCGCCGCCGCTTCGCACTTTCGCCCCTGGGACGCTGCTGCTGATACGACGCTGCCGCCACTCCGTGATCTTCTCGGCGGCCCGACCTGCTGCAGCGGTGCAGCCTTCTTTGCTCCTGTCGTGGTCGAACCGCCGTCGTGGCGGCGAGCATGCTCATGGGGCAGCGGCAGCACCGCGGCGACGCATCGCTGCTGCTTTTCACCGCCGCACTTCCGCTCGGCTCTGCTCCGCTCACGCCTAACGGGCGTTGCCGTGCTGCCTGAAATGAGACACCCATGGAGCGCTGCGGGAGCTCGCCGCCCGGCTCAAGGCGAGCTCGAGGAGCGGAGCGGCGGTGGTCCGTGGAGGCCGGAGGAGAGGATTGGGAGCGGCGAGAGAGAGGCATGTAGAATCTGTGGGAGAGAAGTGGAGAAACTGTTGCCCGTGTGGAGTGAGGTGGGGTGGGCTATCGCTGCTGGAAAAAGTAGTGCGATTATGAGGCGCATATTGCACGATGTCGCCTCCTATAATTTAAACTATAGGAGGCGCATATAGCAATATGCGCCTCGCATATGCGGCTACCTACCTCCGCCCGGACCCGCAGGAGTTACTTGAGGCGCATATGGCCATATGCGCCTCGCATATTATCAAATATAGGAGGCGCATATAACCATATGCGCCTCGCATATTCGTGCACCTACCAACATGCGGGCCCACACAGATTATGCGAGGCGCATTCTGCCCATATGCGCCTCGCCTATCTAATATATAGGAGGCGCATATGACTGGAATGCGTCTCACATAATATGGGGCTGCTAGAATTAGTCCGTACAAGGCTTATAGGAGGCGCATTCTTATCATATGCGCCTCGCCTATTTTTATACTAGAGGCGCATATCGCAAAGTGCGCCTCGCCTATTTTTATAGGAGGCGCATATGTCTAAATGTGCCTCGCATAAGCATGTCTCCTATAGCCTTTTCTCTAGTAGTGATAGGGAAACCACAATCATCTATTAACCAACAAGCTAGTATTATGAAGAGGCTTTACTAGGGACTCTAATTTAGTTTACAAATCACACAAGTATTAATGTTTCCTGGTTAATACTGTTATAGCATGAAAGTAAACATTTATCATAAACACAAAGATATAATAATAACTACATTTATTATTGCCTCTAGGGCATATCTCCAACAGTTAGGTGTGTCAACTGAGAGTTGGATTTAGGTCAAAACCTCATTTGGTTTGACCTAGAGAATTTGCTAAAGGCAGAAAGGCTTTGTTTTTGATATTTTTATCAGGGGAAAACTAGGAGGCAAACTAGGTTGGGGCCAGTTGGTTATGAAAGGTATGGTCAGTACCTTTCATCAACAATTGGAATCACTCCATTTGGACTTGTGACACTTTCTAGAGTTATTATTTAGTGATCTAGACAGATCTTAGGAGAACATTTATCATATTTAATTTATATATTGTTTAGGTGCAAAACTTGGTCTGCATGTTGGGGAAAACACTAGGGTGTCTAAGGAAAATTGGATCTGGGTAAAAGGGACTGTTTTTCATTTTTACTTGGAATTAATCCAAACTTCTACAAATAGATCTGGAATTTAGAAAAGAAAAAGGAAGGGAAAAAGAGGGTGCAGGCCAGATCTGCACGGCCCGAGCTAGCAGAGCTGGGCCTGGCCCAGATCTGCTACTCCGCACACGCGGCGGGTAGCTGCTGGTTGCTTGGCCTGGCCCGCCGGTCGGTGAGGGAAGAGGGTGAAGGGGTACGGGGCACCGCGAGCCATCCGATTACACGGGGATCGATGGCTCTTGGTCGTCTCATTCCCTCGACCTGGGGTAGACGAGGGGAAACCCTAGGGGGAGGTTCAGGCATGGGCGGCGGATCACCTGGGCTTGGGACGCGACGGGTATGACCGGAGGCGAGGCGGCCCACCCTGGCGAGCAGAACGAGGGGCAGCATCAAGGGTTTCCGCCACCGCATCTGGATCGCGGGAGGGTGGCGAGGAGGAGCACGTCAAAGCTTGCCGGCGTGGTCGATAGCGGAGGTCCTGGAAAAAATAAGGGCAATGGTCAGATAGGGAAGGAGGAGGGGGTCACTGCAGGGTGACATGCAGAGAGAGGGGAGCTCGAGCGAGGGAGTTGTGCTTGCGGGAAAGAAAATGGCCGAGCTCCTTTCTTCTTCTTCCTTGAGCAAAGCAGAGCGTGGGGGGAGAGTGTGGGAGCTCTGGGGAGGTAAGTGGGAGGGAGAGGGGGCAAATGAGCTGAAGGAAGGGTGCTGGGTGGCCCTTGGGCATTATATACCGAGAGGGGTCGGCCCATGGTGGACCAAGTTCATTTTTGAGCTAGGGCATGGTCCAGGGGATTCCCATTAGTTCCCATAGGCGGTGGGGAGGGGGTGTGGTTTGCTTAGGGTCATGCATAGAGTAGAGAGGGAGTGGGGGTGCTGCAATGAGTTTTAATATGGCTTTGAAGGGACATGACCTTTGTCTCCCTCTTCAAACAAGCACAAGAGGACAAGTGGTCAGTGATGCTACAGTGTTGGTCGACCAGAGGGATGGGTGTGCTACTGTGGAGGAGTACTTGACAAGCTTTGGTGAGGAGTAGCGTTGGTTTGAATCAAGATTTGATTCTTTTTGCAAATTTGATCATTTGTAGGCTTGTGAAGGAAGTTACAAGAGTTGCATCGGGAAAAGTGTGGAAATGGTACTGGTAGGTAGAGTAGGTCAAATAATCTCTCAAAGATTTAAATGGGATTTTTCTGATGATTATAATCCCATTTAAATGAACTTCTTCAAAAAGTGCAGAAATAGATTTTGGAAGCTAAGATGGTATTTTTACATTGGACATACTTTGTTTTTGATGTTATATGGTCCTAAATACCATGACACACATTGGAGTATTTTATTGGGATTTATTGAGGTGGAAAAGTATTTTCGGGGAATTATTTCTTGTTTCTTCCATTTAAGAAAAAGGGCAAAAAGAAATAATAAAGAATCTCAAAATTATTTATTTTGGGGTTTTAAAGAAGGGATATGAGATATAGGCATGAAATGTTCCTTGAATTGGCAAGGTGATTTGGAGAAAAACAAATTTGTATTTATAGACAATGTCAACACCCGGATTTTTCAATCCTGGATGCTTGTTATGCCATACATCGCAATCCCAGGATTAGCATTTTTGCGAGACATAACAGAATTGGATACCATAGTACATCATCCATTACAAACGATACAGAAGTTCTTACACAAATAGGGATCTCATGATCCAGTTCTTAGTACAACTTCAAGCAGCGGAATACATAATAATAACGGTAGCGTAGGCGAAGCTCCATCTTCGGGGTCACAGGCAATGCTGACAATGGGAGATGATCCTAGTTGTCGTAACCTTCCTGGGGTCCATCTTCCAGGTACTCCTCTTCATAGTCTGGCCATGGGAATAGCCAAGGACAAAGCCATGAGTACTCTTTAAGTACTCGCAAACTAATACTAACAGGTAAGGGGATTTTTGGGATAATAGGACACTAGGCTCTAGGGTTGTTTTGCAAAAAGCCAGGTTTATCTCTACTAGGTTTCAAAGCTAGTCACAATTTTATAACTCCTGAGTGGGATCTTGTAACTCAGGTCACAACTCTGTTGTGGTCAAGTCAAAGTCTCAATTCATTTCACAAGTCATTTTGAAAAGTCTGACGGGGCAACAGTATGGCCACTCCAACTGTCCATAACCGCGGACGCGGCTATTCGAATAGTTTGACACTCTGCAGAGATTGTACACTTTCACCACAACATTCGATACATCCATCAGGAACAAATCCTGAATTCACCATACTCAGTATGCGGATAATCAATCCTAACCTTTCGATTACACACCCTAGTATAAGCACCTCTCCTGTGAGTTTGGCCTCCCAACCATGACCAACTGTCATCTTGGGTACTGCACAGGTGGACAATCTTCACAAGGTAGCCTCAGCTCAGACCTTGGCCGTGAGGGAACTAATACTAAGGAATATAAGTTTCCAGTCAAGCCCTACCCAATCTTCAGGTATTGTGGTTGTACGATAAAATTGGAATGGTATCGCATCCAGACAACCATCAGTTTTATAAAGGGCTAAGGCTCATGCCTCAACATTTTCATCACCAAAATCATCAAGTGTTTGGAAACACATGTCCAAAACATTTCAATAGAATGATCCATCATTCCAAGGTTTTCATAACCATTTTTCCACCAAGTATTCCCATCTAAGGTTGATCAAGTTTTATGCTTAGCACTAGCATCTACAGGTGGCGGTAGTACTAATGAGGGGTGGTAAACTAGTGGATTTTCAACTAAGTACAACCTTAAGTCTTAGGATGAGATCAAGGTTTCTAACTTAGGCCAAATTTTATGCTCTTTATGCAACCTTCAGCATCTTTCCAAAATCTACCAGTCACTTAAGTAAACTCTAAGTAAGCTTTGATAAAGAAATAAAGTAGGAAGCTTGCACATAAAACTAGGATTGGTTTATCAAGTGGGTATGATCACATATACTTAAGGCATATAGTAGTCATAGCACAAGTATGGGTTTGTGGGATCAATAGGGTATTTTGCAAGTGTTAGCTTGCATCAATGTCAATATAAGCTTGCTAAATTGCAAGTGTTAGCTTGCAAGGTTACTAGCTTGCACATTCACTAGTAGTATTAGGCTTGCGTAGGTCAACTTGATTAGTAAGGCTTGCCTTGTGCAGAGCAGTGGTTGAAGTTCTCCTCGGCTTCTTCTTCGTAGTATCCTCCTTCCTCCTCGTATCCTTGGTCGGTACTAGCGTCTATGAATAAATACGAGGTACACAATCACCAAACAATACTTAACTACTTGCAATCATCACATACAAGGGTCCTATAGATGATCTAGCATCATCTCTAACATTACAAGGTTAAGGCTTTATTTAATTCCTTTTTATTTTTAGAAAAGTAATTTCTACTCATTGAAAAACTACTTAAGATTTAATATTCTCCAAACTAAACATGGGATCATGTTGACACATGTCATCACCACATATTGTAGTCCAAGAGAATGTGATTTAAAGTGGTGTCACAATTTAATAAGGTTTTACCCTTTTATTTTAATTAATTTAAGTGGCTAGAAATGCTTATGTAGCATTCTTTTATTACTTGAACATTATTTCTGCAAGTAAACCTATAGGTTTTTATATATTCTGAAAGGTATGGTTAAATGTGATTTTTGAGAGTTGGAATCAACTCAAAAGCTATTATGGTTTAAATTTGAAAAATGTTTGAATGCATAAAAGCTTCTGCCTTGTTATTTTTACCATGGGTGATCTATAGATCCTAATGACTTGAATCCAACGGGCTTGGATTCAGCATTCACAGACCTTTCTAACAAAATTGGTTTCATTCAATTTGGTGCACTGAATCGATCTGGGTTGATTTTTGAAGTTGGGTACAGAAGTGTGTTTGAAATGAAATAGAAAAAGGTTTAATTTGAATAACTGGGCTGCGCGGGAAAAGTTAACGGGCCGGCCTGCTAAGCGCAGTGCTCCCGCGGGCTGCTTAAGTGGGTGTCCCCACTCGTCGGTGACACGGGGCTGGGCGAAGCGGTATGGGGCAACGTGGGTCGTTCGATCTAGTTCTAATTTAACGGCTAGGAGTCATCGTCGACGCGAGACAACTCCGGCGAGAACGAAACCTAGCGCGGCCAGTGAGGGTTGCTAGGGGCTTACCGGGGTACTGGCGGGGGTCGGCGAGGAGGGCGAACGACGAAGTCGATGACGGCGAACTCAGGGGTGGTCGCGGCAGCTCCTGGGCGGCTCCAATCGCTGGCTCCCTTCTTCTCCGGCAGCGGCAGGTTCCAGTGAAATTCCGGCGAGGTGGTGCTCGCCTTGCTCTGAGAATGGTGTGGCACGATCAGTGAGGAGAGGGGAGTGAGATGGTGTGAATAAATCGTGCGGGGGTGGCCTCTATTTATAGTCGAGCGAGGGGACCGTTCGGGCGCACGGTGAGCTCGTCGGGGGCGATGTTACAGGCGGCTATTGGCATGGGCAAGGGTAGGGGACGGTGCTGTGTCTTCTGGCGATGCTCAACGACATGGTCTCGAGGCATGGGGTGGTGTGGTTTGGTCTAGAACAGCAATGCGGCGCTTCTGACGGCTGACCGGGCGGTGGGCGGCGACGCACGGGCGAAACGTGGATGTCTAGCGGTCTCCTGGGTTGATGGTGATCGTGTATGCACGCGGTGAGGGCGGCGCGCGGTCTGTGGGTGATGGTCGAGGGTGTTGCTCTGGCGCACGCTCGGCATGGTCTGGGCGCGGCTTGTGCGCGTGGTCCAGGGCTTGGCAACGCTTGCGGCTGGGACAGTGAGTGGAGGTGGACGGTAGGCTGCCTCCTAGACAAGGTTGGCACGGCTAGTTCTTCCTCTAGCCTGCTGTCCACAATGGGGTGACATGGGGGTACTCGGCTGTTCACCATTAATGGCAATGGCAAGCTCACAGGGGTGCTAGTGTTGGACTAATCTTTCTAGATGATCTACTGAGCTGTGTGTGAGCTAACTAGGGAACAAGTTAGGCCAAATTTACTGCACACTATAGTGTTTGATGTTTTGTTTGATTTGTATGCAACTTTGTTTGATGAAATGGCCGCATGAAATCAAGTTTTGAATTTTGAAATGATTTTTGGTGGGTTTGCTAGATTGGTGCTGGTGAGTCTGCAGATGCTTGGGTTTTGAAAGTTGAGCTTGTTTGAGTGGGTTTTGAAAAAGTGGGATCTTCCCATATGAAGAAGATTCAATTTTGAATTGTCATTTAAACTATGCATTTAAAAGTTTCTGGATGATCACAAAGTGGGCCTTGATACTCTGTTATGAGTACAATCAAGGGGTGCAAAGATCCAGCAAAGTTTCTGTTAAGTTCTGAAAGTTTGAGACAGCCAAAGTAGGCATGGGAGTTAAATTGGTCAAAGTGACCATTCCCTTAATATATTTGTTTTGATTTACTTGTCTTTAGGAAAAGTGTGGGAAATGTTTTAGATGATGTTTATTTCACCTAAGAAACATTTTACAAGCAAAGAAACAAACAAACAAACAAACAAACAAGGTGGTTTTAAAGAAATTCAAAATCCATGCATACACATATGCATGCATTCATGATTTTATTTAGAAATTTTTTTGTTAACCCTAATCTTGATGATTAGTGTTTGATGATCTAAGTTTGGTATTTTTGGGATGTTGCCGACAAGGATTTGGAGAAATTGGTAAGTAGAGGGAATTAAATATTTAATAATCCAAATAATTGGGGAATTATTTGGGGATTCTTATATCCAAGTTAGAAGATGTAAACTTGATGTAGGCATCAAGTTCAACCTTTTTTTTGAATAGAAGTGGGGAAAAGAGTGGAAACTAGATTCTGGAGGATCTAGGGTTTAGTTATTCTCATGCCTTCTAAACAGCGTTAGGTTGGTGGGCTCAGAGCTCACCTTGGTACAAGGGTTATATCGATGGATATACCAAGTCATATATAGGATAATGGAATTAAGATTTGGTCTTTGTTGGATTTGTGGTGGTGTAGAGGAGATGGCAAACTTTGTTGAAAATAAGGCTGCCATAGCAGATACATCAGGTAGCCTCCTAAACCTTGTGGGTTTAAGAAGCACAAGGCTCCAATGGAAACAAGTGAAGTGGGAATTAGGAAGTCTTATCCAAGGGAAAGAGTGGGATTTCGTAGTACTAAATATGTACTACAAGATGGTTCAAATATATTCTCAAGAATGCACATAGGTTGGAAAAGGTAGAGCTCCAAAAATGGTATCCAGACTTAGCCATTTTGGCAGTTTTGGAGGTTTTGACTAGAGTGCAAGTGTAGATGATTTTGAGAGGAGGTTAGGTCCCAAACTCTTGTTCAAGGAGAGGAGGTGTAGGTACTAACTAATTAGATATACTTCATCCTTAGATTGGGTCTCCATTGAGTTGGAAACCATCCATGGGGGTTATCCTTGGATTGATCTGGGCAGGAGAGGAGATAGTCTCTCTAGGGGCTTAGGACAGATCTAGGGCTTGATGATCCAAAGCAAGGACTGGGTCCTAAGGGAGGATCTACTAGATTAGCTCACTTTAATTCCTAAGCAAGGCAATCAGCAGATTAAGGAAATTCATCAAACAACAGATCAAGGCAATTCACCAATCAGTAGATCAAGGCAATTCATCTTATTACTTATCCAAGTAGGACTAGGGTTACCATCAAGCCTAGCTTGAGGTAAGTATGGGTATGTTGAAAGGGGTTTTTCTTTGAAGTAAGATAAGTACCATCTTGGTATCTCTACCAAGATTGAGATGAAAAAGGTTTTAATAAGGTTTTGGAAAACCTAGTGATAAGAGTAGTTGAAGGTTCTGTCTTGAAAACATAAGGAGAGTATATATATGTCTCCATAGTTTGGGAAATAGAAACTAGTAAAGTAATTTGTTGGGTCAAAGTCATCTTGGCTCAGGTTTTGAAATGCCAGAACATTTGAGAATATGAAAGATGAGCCAAGACATCTCTTTTGTAAAATAGTTTTTGTAAAGTAGTGTGGAGATGAGGAGTACACACTAATACACCAATAGTTGCTTGAGCACAAGTAAACAAGTAAGCACATAGTGCAAGAAAAAGTTTTTGTTCCCCCTAATTTTTGCCTTTTGGACATTTAATCAGGGTTGCTGAAATTGGGATGTTACAGACCTTTCCCCCTTAAAATAATCTCGTCCCGAGATTAGGGAGGAGTAGGGTTGGGGTGATAAAATCCGCTTAACAATTTTAGCGGTGGAATAAAATAGGCGATAACAATTTTTATAAATACCCGACGTGGTTAGTTACGGGTTGGAGCGGAGTGGCTTCAGGTTTGGGGTGTTTGGATGAAACGAATGGAAAAGACGCAGTCTTTTCCCCTTAGGACAAGTCTAGGTAAGTTTAACGTCGACGAGGTACTTCCTTCTTGAGGTGGGACGGTGAGTTGAATCTTCTTTATTCTTTCTCTTATTGGTCAACTTTTCTCCTTTCAAGGACTTGATACACCGGGAGGATGGCTGGGCGGTCAAACTTGGAGCGGAGGACCTCCATGAAATACCTTCTGATTCTGGAGAGGTGCCGAACGTTGTTCTTCTTACAGGGTCGATGATTCGGTTTTTGAGGGGTGGTCATCACTTAGTGCTGGCTAGTGGTCAATTTCGGGGTCTATTGGGTTTTGGGCCGGAAAGACGTAGTCTTTCCCCCTTAGATCAAAACTACGGGTTCTGGGTGAAGTCGCCGACTTTCTTGAGGGGTGTTGTATGTTGATGTCGGGGATGGTACTACACCTTTCCTTCGGGGTTGCTATCTTTTGTCGATGTTGTCGGAACAATTTCATAAGATGGAAGGTCTATCGGAAAGGGCGTCGTTCCGGGTTTAGTCTGATGCAACGTCGTGGGTAAAACATGCAAAGAAGGATATCATACTTGCATGTCATCCATACACTTAACGTTTTCAAACCGGTCGGTGGAGGGGGGTACTTAAGGGTTACAGAACAGGTCTGTGCCGCATGGCGACAAGGCACTGAGAGTTTTTCAAAACAGGTCTGGGGACGATACCTAGGTACTACGCTAGGTTAGTTGCCTCTTGCGGACGATCTGGGAGAATCCTCTTTGGCTTCATCTTCGTCTTCAGGGAGGTGGGTGGAGGATCTTTGTATATCTTGGGGTGGCTTGAAACTCTTGAGATACTGCCGAGCGGTGACACACTTCTTTCCTCCTGGGAGGATGTGGCTTCCAGAGGCTTCTTTGGAGTTCGGGGATGGAGGAGTTAGTGAGGTATAATATTGGGTGGAGAGCCATGGTTGACGGTGACGGGTTAACAGGGGTTTATTGGAATTGAGTGGAAAGACGCAGTCTTTCCACCTTAGGGCTGTACCTGAGGTTGTCGAGGTTTTTCTTAGGTGGCCATCCTGCTGAGGAGGGGTTTCTGGCTAAGAGGTTGCGAGGGTTAGTTTTGGGATTCTACCAACTAGGTGGTCAGAACTACCGTATCAGATGATTCCCGTCAGACAAGCAACACATTCCAAACATCACTCACGCACATGACAAGCAGACAAGGCATACCATAATTACTAGGGAGGGGACTACACGCCATAATGGGAATCCTATTTTAGGGTTTTAATCCTAAATACGGTCATTACGGAGGTCTTAACTTCTGTCTTGCCGTATTTTGTCGTTGGTGTCGTACTTGATTGGGGGCGATGAAGGACTCCGTTGGTAGGGCGATCTTGTAGTGTCTAACGTCTTTGGTAGCTTCTTTGCTTTGCTTGTCTCAGTGTCTTCTCTTCAGGATCTCCGTCTTCATAGTCTATGAGTCGGACTTTGTGTGTGAAATCGGATTAGTTGAGGTAGACGAGATATAGAATAATCCATTTTAAAATTGTGTAAGTCAGAGAAGGTAAGATAAGAAATGTTTCGAAAAGCTTTTGAGGAAAATAGTTTTTCAAAAACTGGTGTTTTCATAAATAGGGGTTGTCCAAGCTAACTAAGGTCTCTTACAGTCAGGATGGATCTGATACCATGTCTGTGGCACCCCGGATTTACGGTCCGAGAATACCCGTTATGCATACAATTCACGTTCCCATGATCAGTGAGCCGTGAGCATAACCGACTAGTATCATTACATCATCCTTACAATAACGAGTACAAAACTTACAATGGGGCCATTATGGCGATTACAACACAAATAGAAGAAGTATTCAATGCAGAGCCCGTGCCTTAACCCACAGGCAACTAACTGGGAAGACGACCTAGCTCGCATAGACGTCGACACCTTCGTTCCTTCTTAACATCTGCAATCTGGCCAAGTAAATAGCCAGGGACAATGCTGGTGAGTACTTTGAATGTACTCGCAAACCACCAAGACAAGAGGAATAAGATAATGCGTATTTTGGATGTGGCGAGAAAGCTCTACACTATGGTTGTTTTTGAAAGACCCAACATTGGAATCTCTATATCTTTGTTGAAAAAGAGTTTTTATAAAATATGCCTCCTTTTTGGAAATCCGGACATCTCCACATCCTTGTTAAAAAGATTTTAGAAAATGTTTTGTTGTAAAACCCTTTTTAAACCTTATCGACCATCTCTGGTCAAAACCAAACTCTTTCTTTTCTTTCGTCATGACCAAGTCACATCCTTTATTTCATCACAAATTAACCGAAGGGTCCTCCTATCACTTGCCATTCCAACCGTCCTTGTCCGTGGACACGGCTATTCGAATAGATTAGACTCTACAAAGTTTGCGCACTTTACCCACAAGAATCAATACATCCGCCGAGATTTAACCACAACCTGCTACACATTGTAGACGAGGGTTCGGATAATCAAACTTAGCTTTTCATTTGTCCATCCCTAGCAAAGGCGGCTTTTACTTTTGGGTTTGTTCTCCCTGAAACAAGTATGCGGCACTATGGCCTTAGTCCTCCCTGCAACACTTCTTTATACCCAAACCCTCGGCTTGGCAATATACAATTGTTGACTCCACTTCCTTCCCTACGCCTAAAACATACCGTCCACGAGAGGCCCAATTGTTGCACCGACACTTCCGCCGTAGCGGGTGATGGAGTCCTCAGATCCGCAGACCTGAGGTTGAGTCCACTCGGGCTTCTAGAGATTGCTCCTGTTAAGCAAGTACAAACAGCCCCGGCTAAGGATTACAACTACGAGCTAAGCCCCAGCATCTGGGGTAATGTGGTTGCACAGATAAATTGTTCCAGACATTGGTTAGAACATCCCTTCCTTTCTTTTTTTTAACTTTCCTTTATCAACTTCTCTTCATCCACCTCATATCTTATTTTGGTAAAACTTCCACTCAGAAAGGATGCCTCTTTCCAAGGGTTTTATTTTGGAAACTTTGTAGTAGGGTAAAACCCAAAATATTTTTATCATTGAAAATCTGCGGGTTCCATGAGGGAAGATGCTAATCATCTTAGCCTCGATCTAAGAGGTAAAGGTAGGTGTAAACAGGGTATGTGTCCTAATGGACACTCAATCATAACTTGTAGGATCCAAGTTACTCACGCACTTTTATTTGAATAAACCATGACTGTGATCATGCAATTTATAAACGAGATACAAAACAGTTGATAAATAGAAGTAGGTTAATATAAGAGTTCGGGAATGGTGGCTTGCCTGTGACCAGCGAGAAGTCCCTTGACGGTGTTAGATAACCAGAATACCAAGTACAATAATAATAAGAGAAACTCGATCCTTCCTTCTTCTCGGCGTCACATAATCGCAACTATCGCCGTTATCGAGCATACATGCAAACAAACAATACACCAATCAATACAAGCATACAAACATCAAACCGTACAACAAGCTAAGGATAAATATATGATAAACATCGGTAAGATGTTGGGGGTTTGATTTGATTGGATCGAGAGAAGGGTTGGAGGCATTAGGGAAAGGATGCCTTTGGATTTAGAGTCTCGGAACTACCTAGGTGAGGGGGTTTTGACCAAGGGCTTGATCTGTATGATACCATTGTATTAAAATGATACCATAAGATACGTATTGATAAAATGAAGCCAACAAAAGTGGTTTCACTATTTTATCAATTTCCTAGGATTTATAATGGATCTTATAGTGATTAAAGCTCTAGTTTTAGGAAATAATTCACCAGCACTTCTCTGGAGTTCCAAAAATTATTTCCATGGGTGAAAAGTAGTATTTGGTGGACGGATTCAAGAGGAGTCGGATTCACCTCAAAAAAATTACTAAAATGCCCTTGAGAAATTCCCAAATGCAGTACTAGATGGGATTTGTCTTTTTATCAGATTTAATCTACAGAAGATTTTTAGTTGATTCCAAGGACAGATGTTGGGTACTGATAATACCTTTCTACAGAAATTGGAATCATCCTGTTTGGATTTGCAGAGCTACAACAATGTTTTTATTAGTGAATAAACCATGCACAAAAAGGTTTAATTCACTAAAATCAACAGAGACTCATAAAATTATGATCTGCTGGATTTTGGAAGATGTGGTTAGGTGAGTCAGCTGAGAGTTGGATTTAGGTCAAAACCTCATTTGATTTGACCTAGATAATTTGCTAAAGGCAGACATGCTTCGTTTTTTGATATTTTTATCAGGGGCAAACTAGGGTGTGGACAGTGGGCTATGGAAGGTATGGTCAGTACCTTTCATCAACAATTGGAATCACTCCATTTGGACTTCTGACACTTTCTGGAGTTATTATTTAGTGATCTAGACAGATCTTAGGAGAACAATTTATCATATTTAATTTATATATTTTTTGGTGCAAAACTTGATCTGCATATTGGGGAAAACACTAGGATGTCTAAGGAAAATTGGATCTAGGTAAAGGGGACTGTTTTTCATTTTTATTTGGAATTAATCCAAACTGCTACAAACAGATCTAGAATTTAGAAAAGAAAAAGGAAGGGAAAAAGAGGGTGCAGGCCAGATCTGCACGACCTGAGCTAGCAGAGTTGGGCCTGGCCCAGATCTGCTGCTCCGCACGTGCAGCGGGTAGCTCCTGGTCACTTGGCCAGGCCCGTTGGTCGGTGAGGGAAGAGGGTGAAGGGGTACGGGGCGCCGCTAGCCGTCCGATTAGACGAGGATCGACTACTCCCGGTCGTCTCCTTCCCCCGACCTGGGGTAGACGAGGAAACCCTAGGGGGAGGTTCGGGCGTGGGCGGTGGCTCACCTGGGGCTCGAGAGGCGACGGGGATGACTGGAGGCGAGGTGGCCCACCCTGGCAAGCAGAACGAGAGGCGTCAGCAAGGGTTTCCGCCACCACAGCTGGCTCGCACGAGGTTGGCCAAGGAGGAGCACGTCAAAGCTTGCTGGCGCGGTCGATAGCGGAGGTCCTGTGCAAAAATAAGGTCATGGTCAGATAGGGAAGGAGGAGAGGGTCACTGCAGGGTGACATGCAGAGAGAGGGGAGCTCGAGGGAGGGAGTTGTGCTTGCGGGAAAGAAAATGGCCAAGCTCCTTTCTTCTTCTTCCTTGAGCAAAGCAGAGTGTGGGGGAGGAGAGTGGGAGGTCTGGGAGGTAAGTGGGAAGGAGAGGGGGCAAATTAACTGAAGTAAGGGTGTTGGGTGGCCCTTTGGCATTATATATTGAGAGAGGTGGGCCCATGGTGGACCAAGTCCATTTTTCAGCTAGGGCATGGTACAGGTGATTCCCATTGGTGGCCAGAGGCGGTGGGGAGGGGATGTGGTGTGCTTAGGGTCGTGCATAGAGCAGAGAGGGAGTGGGGGTGCTGCAATGAGTTTTAATATGGCTTTGAAGGGACATGACCTTTGTCTCCCTCTTCAAACAAGCACAAGAGGACAAGTGGTCAGTGATGCTACAGTGTTGGTCGACCAAAGGGATGGGTGTGCTGCTATGGAGGAGTACTTCACAAGCTTTAGTGAGGATTAGAGTTGGTTTGAATCAAGATTTGATTCTTTTTGCAAATTTGATCATTTGTAGGCTTGTGAAGGAAGTTGCAAGAGTTGCATTGGGAAAAGTGTGGAAATGGTACTGGTAGGTAGAGTAGGTCAAATAATCTCTCAAAGATTTAAATGGGATTTTTCTGATGATTATAATCCCATTTAAATGCACTTCTTCAAAAAGTGCAGAAATAGATTTTGGAAGCTAAGATGGTATTTTTCCATTGTACATACTTGTTTTTTGATGTGATATGGTCCTAAATACCATGAAACACATTGGAGGATTTTATTGGGATTTATTGAGGTGGAAAAGTATTTTTGCGGAATTATTTATTTTTTCTGCCATTTAAGAAAAAGGGAAAAAAGAAATAATAAAGAATGTCAAAAATATTTATTTTTTGGTTTTAAAGATGGTATATGAGATATAGGCATCAAATGAGCCTTTATTTGGCAAGGTTATTTGGAGAAATTGGTAAGTGAAGGGAATTAAATAGTCTAATAATCCAAATAATTGGGGACTTATTTGGGGATTCTTATATCCAAGGTAGATGATGTAAAATTGATGTAGGCATCAAGTTCAACCTTTGTTTTGAAGAAAAGTGGGGAAAAGAGTGGAAACTAGATTCTAGAGGATCTAGGGTTTAGTTATTCTGATGCCTTCTAAACAACGTTAGGTTGGTGTGCTCAGAGCTCACCTTGGTACAAGGGTTATATGGATGGATATACCAAGTCATATATAGGATCATGGAAGCAAGATTTGGTCTTGTTTGGATTTGTGGTGTTGTAGAGGAGATGGCAAACTTTGTTGAAAATAAGGCTGCCATAGCAGATACATCAGGTAGCCTCCTAAACCATGTGGGTTTTAGAAGCACAAGGCTCCAATGGAAACAAGTGAAGTGGGAGTTGATATTCCATGACTAGTAGATCATAACCAAGCTAAGAGTTGGTCAAGGGGAGGTGGCATATAGATGTGAGCTACTTCCAAATTAGGCAAGATGATAAGATTTGCAGAAAATATTAATATCTTGACTACAAAACCATCAGGGGCAAGTGGGAATTAGGAAGGCTTAGCCAAGGGAAATAGTGGGATTTGGTAGTACTAAATATGTACTACAAGATGGTTCAAATACATTCTCAATAATGCACATAGGTTGGAAAAGGTAGATCTCCAAAAATGGTATCCAGGTAAGAAATCCAGACTTAGCCATTTTGGCAGTTTTGGAGGTTTTGACTAGAGTGCAAGTGTAGATGATTTTGAGAGGAGGCTGGATCCCAAACTCTTGATCAAGTAGAGGAGGTGGAGTTACTAAGTAGATAGAATTCATGCTTAGATTGGGTCTCCATTGAGTTGGAAACCATCCAAGGGGATTATCCTTGGATTGATCTGGGCAGGAGAGGAGATAGTCACTCTAGGGGCTTAGGACAGATCCGGACTTAGATGATTGATAGGGCTTGATGATCCCAATCAAGTATTGGGTCCTAAGGTAGGATCTACTAGATTAGCTCACTTTAATTCCTAAGCAAGGCAATCAGCAGATTAAGGCAATTCATCAAACAGCAGATCAAGGCAATTCACCAATCAGTAGATCAAGGCAATTCATCTTATTACTTATCCAACTAGTACTAGGGTTACCATCAAGCCTAGCTTGAGGTAAGTATGGGTATGTTGAAAGGGGTTTTTCTTTGAAGTAAGATAAGTACCATCTTGGTATCTCTACCAAGATTGAGATGAAAGATGTCAACACCCAGATTTTTCAATCCTAGATGCCTGTTATGCCATACATCGCAATCCCAGGATTACCATTTTTGCGAGACATAACAGAATTGGATACCATAGTACATCATCCATTACAAACGATACATAAGTTCTTACACAAATAGGGATCTCATGATCCAGTTCTTAATACAACTTCAAGCAGCGGGATAATAATAATAACGGTAGCGTAGGCGAAGCTCCATCTTCAAGGTCACAGGCAATGCTGACGATGGGAGATGATCCTAGTTGTCGTAACCTTCCTGGGGTCCATCTTCCAGGTACTCCTCTTCATAGTCTGGCCATGGGAATAGCCAGGGACAAAGCCATGAGTACTCTTTAAGTACTCGCAAACTAATATAACAGGTAAGGGGTTTTTGGGATAATAGGACACTAGGCTCTAAGGTTGTTTTGCAAAAAGCCAAGTTTATCTCGACTAAGTTCCAAAGCTAGTCACAATTTTATAACTCCTAAGTGGGATCTTGTAACTCATATCACAACTCTATTGTGGTCAAGTCAAAGTCTCAATTCATTTCATAAGTCATTGGAAAAGTCTGACGGGGGAACAATATGGCCACTAATCGTCCATAATCATGACGCGGCTATTCGAATAGTTTGACACTCTGCAGAGATTGTACACTTTCACCACAACATTCGATACATCCGTCAGGAACAAATCCTGAATTCGCTATACTCAGTATGCGAATAATCAATCCTAACCTTTCAATTACACGCCCTAGTATAAGCACCTCTCCTGTGGGTTTGGCCTCCCAACCATGACCAACTGTCATCTTGGGTACTGCACAGGTGGACAATCTTCACAAGGTAGCCTCAGCTCAGACCTTGGCCGTGAGGGAACTAATACTAAGGTATATAAGTTTCCAGTCAAGCCCTACCCAATCTTCGGGTATTGTGGTTGTACGATAAAATTGGATGGTATCGCATCCAGACAACCAACAGTTTTATAAAGGGCTAAGGCTCATGCCTCAACATTTTCATCACCAAAATCATCAAGTGTTTGGAAACACATGTCCAAAACATTTCAATAGAATGATCCACCATTCCAAGGTTTTCATAACCATTTTTCCTCCAAGTATTCCCATCTAAAGTTGATCAAGTTTTAAGCTTAGCACTAGCATCTACAGGTGGGGGTAGGCACTGATGAGGGGTGGTAAACTAGTGGGGTTTTAACTAAGTTCAATCTCATGCCTTAGGATGACATCAAGGTTATCTAGCTTAGGCCAAATTTTATGCTCTTTATGCAACCTTCACATATCTTTCTAGTATCTACCATTTACTTAGGTAACATCTAGGTAAGAGCTTTGATACATAAATAAAATAAGAAGCTTGCAAGTAAAACTAGGATTGGTTTATCAAGTGAGTATAATCACATATGCTTAAGGCATATAGTTGACATGGTAACAAGCAAGTATTGGCTTGCACAATATCAGTATAAGCTTGCTAAATTGCAAGTGTTAGCTTGCAAGGTTAATAGCTTGCAAGTATGGGCTTGCACATTCAACTAGTAGTATTAGGATTGCCTTGTGCAGAGTAGTGGTTGAAGTTCTCCTCGTCTTCTTCTTCGTAGTATCCTCCTTCCTCCTCGTATCCTTGGTCGGTACTAGCGTCTATGAATAAATACGAGGTACACAATCACCAAACAATACTTAATTACTTGCAATCATCACACACAAGGGTCATGTAGATGATCTAGCATCATCTCTAACATTACAAGGTTAAGGCTTGGTTTAATTCCTTTTTATTTTTTTAGAAAAGTAATTTCTACTCATTGAAAAACTACTTAAGATTTAATATTCTCCAAACTAAACATGGGATCATGTTGACACATGTCATCACCACATATTGTAGTCCAAGAGAAGGTGATTTAAAGTGGTGTCACAATTTAATAAGGTTTTACCCTTTTATTTTAATTAATTAAAGTGGCTAGAAATTCTTATGTAGCATTTCTTTTATTACTTGAACAATATTTCTGCAAGTAAACCTATATGTTTTTATATATTCTGAAAGGTATGGTTAAATGTGATTTTTGGGAGTTGGAATCAACTCAAAAGCTATTATGGTTTAAATTTGAAAAATGTTTGAATGCAGAAAAGCTTCTGCCTTGTTATTTTTACCATGGGTGATCTATAGATCCAAATGACTTGAATCCAATGGGCTTGGATTCAGCATTCACAGACCTTTCCAACAAAATTGGTTTCATTCAATTTGATGCACTGAATCGATCTAGGTTGATTTTTGAAAATGGGTTCAGAAGTGTGTTTGAACTAAAAAGAAAAAGATTTAATTTGAATAACTGGGCTGCGCGGGAAAAGTTACTGGGCCGGCCTGCTAAGCGCAGCGCTCCCGCGGGCTGCTTAAGTGGGTGTCCCCACTCGTCAGTGAAACGGGGCTGGGCGAAGTGGTATGGGGCAACGTGGGTCGTTCGATATAGTTCTAATCTAACGGCTGGGAGTCATCGTCGACGCGAGACAACTACGGCGAGAACAAAACCTAGCTCGGCCAGTGAGGGTTGCTAGGGGCTCACCGGGGTGCTGGCTAGGGTCGGCGAGGCGGGCGAACGACGTAGTCGACGACGGCGAGCTCAGGGGTGGTCGCGGCAGCTCCTAGGGCGGCTCCAATCGCTGGCTCCCTTCTTCTCCGGCAGCGGCAGGCTCCAATGAAATTCTGGCGAGGTGGTGCTCGCCTTGCTCTGAGAATGGTGTGGCATGATCAGTGAGGAGAGGGCTGTGAGATGGTGTGAAGAAATCGAGCGGGGTGGCCTCTATTTATAGTCGAGCAAGGGGACCGTCGGGGTGCACGGTGAGCTCGTCGGGGGCAACGTTACAGGCGGCTATTGGCATGGGCAAGGGTAGGGGACGGTGCTGTGTCTCCTGGCGATGCTCAACGACATGGTCGCGAGGCATGGGGCGGTGTGGTTTGGTCTGGAACGGGCGGTGCTCTGCGCGGCAGAGGCGGCGTCTTCGACGGCGGGCGGTGGCTGTGCGGCACGGGGCGGCAAACAGGGATGTCTGGCGGTCTCCTGGGTTGATGGCGACCGTGTATGCACGCGGCGAGGGCGGGGCGCGGTCTGTGGGCGCTGGTCGAGGGTGGCGCTCTGGCGCATGCTCGGCATGGTCTGGGCGTGGCTTGTGCGCATGGTCCAGGGCTTGGCAATGCTTGCGGCTGGGACAGTGAGTGGCGGTGGACGGTGGGATACCTCCTAGACAAGGTTGGCACGGCTAGTTCTTCCTCTAGCTTGCTGTCCATAATGGGGTGACATGGGTGTGCTCGGCTATTCACCATTAATGGCAATGGCAAGCTCACAGGGGTGCTAGTGTTGGGCTAATCTTTCTAGATGATCTACTGAGCTGTGTGTGAGCTAACTAGGGAACAAGTTAGGCAAGAATCACTGCACACTATAGTGTTTGAGGTTTTGTTTGATTTGTGTCTGCAACCTGTTTGATGAAATGGCCGCATGAAATCAAGTTTTGAATTTTGAAATGATTTTTGGTGGGTTTGCTAGTTGGTGCTGGTGAGTCTGCGGATGCTTGGGTTTTGAAAGTTGAGCTTGTTTGAGTGGGTTTTGAAAAAGTGGGATCTTCCCATATGAAGAAGATTCAATTTTGAATTGTCATTTAAACTATGCATTTGAAAGTTTCTGGATGATCACAAAGTGGGCCTTGATACTCTGTTATGAGTACAATCAAGGGGTGCAAAGATCTAGCAAATTTTCTGTTGAGTTCTGAAAGTTTGAGATAGCCAAAGTAGGCATGGGAGTTAAATTGGTCAAAGTGACCATTCACTTAATATATTTGTTTTGATTTACTTGTCTTTAGGAAAAGTGTGGGAAATGTTTTAGATGATGTTTATTTCACCTAAGAAACATTTTACAAGCAATGGGGCAAACAAACAAAGTGGTTTTAAAGAAATTCAAAATCCATGCATACACATATGCATGCATTCATGATTTTATTTAGAAAAGTTTTTGTTAACCCTAATTTTGATGATTAGTGTTTGATGAACTAAGTTTAGTATTTTTGGGATGTTACAAACCTTCCCCCCTTAAACAAAATCTCGTCCCGAGATTTGAAAAAGGACGAAAAGATTACCTAGGACTTGAAGAGATCGGGAAACTCCGTCCTGATGTGATCTTCGCGTTCCCAGGTAGCTTCCTCTTCTGTGTGGTTGCTCCACTGAATCTTGAGAAACTTGATGCTTCGGGTTCGGGTAGTTCGAAAAGCTTCTTCCAAAATGCGGATGGGTACTTCGGGATAGGTCAGGTCATCGTTGATCTCTATGGTCTGATGATCGATATTCTTGAACACTTCGGTCTTCTCGGGGACTTCGAGACACTTGCGAAGTAACGAGATATGGAACACATTCCGCACAGCTGACATATCTTTAGGTAGTTCCAGTTGATACGATACTTATCCTCGACGGTTTAGAATTTTGAAAGGTCCGATATATCTGGGGGCTAACTTTCCTTTGAGTTGGAAACGCTGCATTCCCTTCAATGGCGACACTTTCAGATAAACAAAATCTCCTATATTGAAGGCGAGGTCTCGACGTCTCTTGTCGGCATAACTCTTCTGTCGGGATTGGGCTGTTTTGAGGTGCTCACGAATCTTGTGAACCTTCTCTTCTGCTTCTCGTAGGATGTCGGGTCCGAAGATCTGACTCTCTCCTACTTCCGACCAGTTCAAAGGGGTGCGACACTTTCTTCCGTACATGAATAGAAATGGGGCCATTTGCAAACTGGCTTGGTAACTATTGTTGTATGAAAATTCTGCAAGCAATGGCAGTCTTCCACTTGGATCCATATTCTAGCACACATGCTCTAAGCATATCTTTGAGTATTTGATTTACTCGCTCCGTTTGTCCATCGGTCTGACGGTGATACGCGGTACTGAAATCTAGGCGGGTTCCTAAACCTTCTTGGACTTTCTTCCAAAATCTCGAGGTAAACTGAGTTCCTCGATCCGATACTATGTTCTTGGGGACTCCGTGCAAACTGACGATTCTAGCGATGTACAACTCCGCTAGCTTCGAACTCTGATAGGTGGTTTTGATGGGCAAGAAATGGGATACTTTGGACAACCTGTTCACTATGACCCAGATAGAGTCATTTCCCCTACTAGAAGTAGGTAGTCCAGTGATAAAGTCCATTCCTACAGAATCCCATTTCCATTCCGGAATTTGCAAAGGTTGCAACAATCCAGCGGGTCTTTGCTGTCCTGCCTTGACTCGCTGGCATATATCACATTTAGCGATATAGCTTCCGATTTCTCTCTTCATCTTATGCCACCAAAATTGCTCCTTCAAATCTTGATACATCTTAGTTCCTCCGGGATGGATAGAATAAAGAGTATCATGAGCCTCCTTAAAGATAACTTCTTTCAACTCCGAATCTGCTGGTACACAAAGGCGTCCTTTGTACCACAGAACTCCTTCTTCGTCCTCGGTGAATCCGGGTACTTTGCCCGTACCGATACGACGCTTGATTCCGTCGATACTAGCATTTCCCTTCTGCGCTTCTTTAATCTGACTAATCAAAGTGGGCTGAAGTTCTATGCTAGCCAAAAATCCTTCACTTACTAATTCTATTCGAAAATCTTCCATCTCCTTGTGCAAACTTGGTTGCTCCGTAAAAATCATGGAGTCCAAGCGGCACAGCAATCTGCTGAGGGCATCTGCTACCACATTGGCTTTACCAGGGTGATAGTGAATGTCCAGGTCATAATCCTTGATTAGCTCAATCTATCTTCTCTGCCTCATATTCAACTCTTTCTGAGTAAATATATACTTTAGGCTCTTGTGATCCGAATAAATCTCACAACGATTTCCCATTAGGTAATGTCTCCATGTCTTCAGGGCTAGAACTACTGCAGCGAGTTCGAGGTCATGGGTTGGGTAGTTCTGCTCATGTTGCTTCAATTGTCGAGATAGATAAGATATAACTTTGCCTTCTTGCATTAGCACACATCCGAGACCAATCTTGGATGCGTCACAATACACATCGAAGGGCTTCGTGATATCCGGCATGATCAAGATTGGGGATGAAATCAATCTCCTCTTGAGTTCTTGAAAACTAGCTTCACATTTGTCGGTCCATTCAAACTTCTTGTCCTTCTTCAGAAATTGGGTCATGGGTCTGGCGATACTAGAGAATCCCTCTACGAATTTGCGGTAATATCCCGCCAATCCGAGAAATGCACGAACTTGGGTTTGAGTGGTTGGGGCTTGCCAATCTTCTACATCTTTCACTTTGGCAGGGTCAACGGCAATTCCTCCGGCTGATACAATGTGACCGAGGAATCCTACCTCCTATAACCAGAATTCACATTTGCTAAACTTTGCATACAACTGATGCTCTCTAAGGGTTCCAAGAATGGTCCTTAGGTGTAGCTCATGTTCTTCTTCTGATTTGGAATAAATCGGAATGGCATCGATGAAAACAACGACAAACTTATCCAGGAAGTCCATAAAAATCTTATTCATGAGATTCATGAAATAAGCGGGGGCATTGGCTAATCCAAAAGACATGACTGTATACTCATACAATCCATATCTGGTGGTAAAGGCAGTCTTTGGAATATCCTCTGCGCGAATCTTGAGTTGATGATAACCAGTTCTAAGATCAATCTTAGAAAACACCTGGGCACCGGTCAACTGATCAAACAAATCCTCTATCTTGGGCAAGGGGTACTTGTTCTTGATGGTGACATCATTCAACTTCCGATAATCCATACACAAACAGTTACCTCCATCTTTCTTGTCTACAAACAAGACAGGTGATCTCCATGGTGACGCACTTGGTTGAATCAATCTGATTTCCAACATGGAATCCAGTTGCTTCTTCAGTTTTTCTAACTCCAATGGGTTCATACTATAGGGTCTCTGGGCTATGGGTCCTGTTCCGGGGATTAGTTCAATGATAAACTCGATATTCCGATCTGGGGGCATACCGGGCAAAACATCTGGAAATACATCAGGGTATTCACAGACTATCCGGACTTGGTCAATGGTAGGTTGGGCTATACTCTTGTTACACTTGAATTGGCGAGGTAAGGTTTCAGATATATGCTCGACTGATATTCATTGATCGGTCATGGTGATGGCTTTCTTGCGATCAATCAATCCTTTATGTTTGGACATCCAATCCATTCCTAGTACTACTTCCAAACCTTTAGTTCCGAGTACTATTAGATTAGCATAAAAATCTATGCCATGGATTCGGATAGGGACGGCTTTGTAAATTTGCCTAGCCTTGGTGGTTGATCCGGGGATTTGAACAATCATCACATGCTTCAGTTTGGTTGGTTGAATTTTACTAGTGCATGCAAATTCTTTGGTGACAAATGAATGCGATGCACCAGAGTCAAACAACACTCTTGCAAGTACTGAATTAACAGAAAACATACCCAGCACGGTCTGGCGCTTCCTGAGCTTCTTCAGCATGCATGAGAAAAAGACGACCGCTGCGGTTGAGTGAATTCCCTGGGGCAAATCTTCTTCCTGGCTGGACACGAAGCTGTTGCTGAGTTGGGACATTGGCATTAGGGGCTACAGCATTCTTCTTGTTGGGGCACTCGTTGGAATAGTGGCCTTTATTTCCATAGTCATAACAGGTCACTTGTGACTTGTCCTTGGTTGCGACAGGCACAACATTGCTTCCAGTCCTCGGGGCAGTGTTGGGGTTGGCGGTAGCATTGTTCGTGTTGAACTTGGGTGCGGCACGAGTGAAATTGCTAGAGTTGCCGGGGTTGTTGTGATTTCGTCCGGGTCTAGGGTTTCCACGGTTGGGGTAGGTCGGACGGGTCGTAGGGGTCTGTTGGTCCTTGGGGCAAATCCTGGAGATGGGTTGGGGCGATACTTTGGGGTCTGATGGGTTCCGGGTTGATGCATCATACGACGATTGCGGTTCTCATTGGCTTGGTTGATCTTTCCTTCCATCTGGATGGCAGAATCGACAAGGGCTTCAATATCAGCAAAGGGGATATTGACTAACACCGTCTGCATCTCGTCATGCAGACCATTCAGGAATCTTTCTTTCTTCTTGGCTTCGGTGTCTATCTCATCCAGGGAATACCTAGCTAATGACAAAAATTTGTCACGGTATTCCACTACAGTCATCCTTCCTTGCTTCAGCTCTCTGAACTCGTCTCTCATTCTCTAGATCAAACCTGGTGGCACATGGGTTCTGCTAAATTTGACCTTGAATTCCTCCCAGGTCATCATCTGGCCTTCGGTCATTGCACGAACATTGTTCCACCACGCCCTAGCATCTCCGGCTAGATAGTGGGTGGCGAACAGAACTTTCTCGTTGGCTTCCCTGCTACTTCTAAGTTATTTTCCATGGTTTGCAGCCAATCATCGACGTCTAGGGGTTCTTCTGACTTGGTGAAAACAGGTGGGTTGGTATTCTAGAAATTCTTGAGCTTAGATCCATGGTTGTCCTGATTTCCATGTCCTTGGTTGTTGTGGGCTAGCTGGGCTATCTGTTGCAGAGTGGCTAGGTTGGCTTGACGTTCCGCTCTTTCAGCTTTGCGGTCAGAAGTAAACATTTGCAGAATCTGCAACATCGGGTCCGGGGCTGAACCACTTCCTCCACGTGGCATCTGAAGATTTAGATAGATCATGAGAAAAGAGGGAAATTTTCTAAGGTTTTGGGGTCTTTGAAAAGTTTTAAAGGTTTGACTCAGATTTTTCTAGCAACTTGCTTTTTCATTCATTCATTCATAGCACACAGTACAACACACACCACAACAAGGAAAAACAGATGGTTTTAAGAACCATTCTGGAATCTACGATACAGTGGGACCGAATACTACTCACTACGCTAGTGCTCAAGTGCTACTACTCCTCGGAGTCTGTGGCTTCATCATCTTCATCATCATTGATGAAGGCAAAATCATCTTCATCGGTGAAGAAGTCCATGGCCTGATCCTCCAGAAAATCATCGTCATCGCTGAGATAGGAGTAAGGGTCTCCATGAAGATCCTCTCCGGCCTTCTCCCTTTCCTCCAACTGCATGTCTCTCTCGTGGATGGTCTCCTCCAGAGATGAGATGCGGTGATGCAGACGGGCAATAATGCGCTCCTTCTTGTCGAGCTGACGGCGACGAGACTTGCAATCCTTTGCTAGCATGGCTATGGTCTCATCCTTCGTTTGGATGATGGCAGACTTGTGGTTGCAATAGTCACGGCAGTTTTCCAACTCCTGCTGACGATCATACATCATGAAGCTAAGGTGGTCCAATTGAGTCTTCAGCTCGGGGTGGTATGGGGCTTCCAGTGGTTGTCCATTTGCATCACGCCTTGGGAAAAACTCAAAGCGGGTTCCCTTGATCTGATTGATGCTCTGCCCACACAGACGGGAAAGAGCTTTCTGCATTGCTCTGGCAAGTCCATCGAGCCAGTTGTTCTCTCTTAAGGTAAACTGAATTCCTTCCGCAGTGGGAGGTTCAATCTTTCCTCTGAGACTTGCAACAATTAGCCACTGCAGATCTTCTCCTCCTTGATCATTGAGCTGAGCTCAAGAACTCGAAGTGGACGCTCGAAGTTCAGCTGATCTAGATCCCTCTCAAAGATAAGGTCTCCTCCATTCCCCAACTGATAAAACTTGCTATACTTCACGTCCATCTATAAAAATAGAGGATGAGTAGATTAGCACAGTGATCAAATGTGTCAAACTTTTATGGATTTTGCAAGAATTTTTGAGGAACATGAATTTTTATGAAAGAATCAAAGAGATAAGAATGAGAATAAGTTTTTGTAAATATTTGTTTTTCTTTGGTTTTGAAACTAAGTTTTTGGTTCAATGTCCAGTCTAACTAGGGTCTCCTATGGTCAGGATGGCTCTGATACCAACTTGTCAACACCCAGATTTTTCAATCCTAGATGCCTGTTATGCCATACATTGCAATCCCAGGATTACCATTTTTGCGAGACATAACAGAATTGGATACCATAGTGCATCATCCATTACAAACGATACATAAGTTCTTACACAAATAGGGATCTCATGATCCAGTTCTTAATACAACTTCAAGCAGCGGAATACGTAATAATAACGGTAGCGTAGGCGAAGCTCCATCTTCAGGGTCACAGGCAATGCTGATGATGGGAGATGATCCTAGTTGTCGTAACCTTCCTGGGGTCCATCTTCCAGGTACTCCTCTTCATAGTCTGGCCATGGGAATAGCCAGGGACAAAGCCATGAGTACTCTTTAAGTACTCGCAAACTAATATAACAGGTAAGGGGGTTTTGGGATAATAGGACACTAGGCTCTAAGGTTGTTTTGCAAAAAGCCAGGTTTATCTCTACTAAGTTCCAAAGCTAGTCACAATTTTATAACTCTTAAGTGGGATCTTGTAACTCATATCACAACTCTGTTGTGGTCAAGTCAAAGTCTCAATTCATTTCATAAGTCATTGGAAAAGTCTGACGGGGGAACAGTATGGCCACTCCAACTGTCCATAACCACGGACGCGGCTATTCGAATAGTTTGACACTCTGCAGAGATTGTACACTTTCACCACAACATTCGATACATCCGTCAGGAACAAATCCTGAATTCACCATACTCGTGATGTGGATAATCAATCCTAACCTTTCAATTACGCCCTAGTATAAGCACCTCTCCTGTGAGTTTGGCCTCCCAACCATGACCAACTGTCATCTTGGGTACTGCACAGGTGGACAATCTTCACAAGGTAGCCTCATCTCAGACCTTGGCCGTGAGGGAACTAATACTAAGGTATATAAGTTTCCAGTCAAGCCCTACCCAATCTTCGGGTATTGTGGTTGTACGATAAAATTGGAATGGTATCGCATCCAGACAACCATCAGTTTTATAAAGGGCTAAGGCTCATGCCTCAACATTTTCATCACCAAAATCATCAAGTGTTTGGAAACACATGTCCAAAACATTTCAATAGAATGATCCACCATTCCAAGGTTTTCATAACCATTTTTCCTCCAAGTATTCCCATCTAAAGTTGATCAAGTTTTAAGCTTAGCACTAGCATCTACAGGTGGGGGTAGGCACTGATGAGGGGTGGTAAACTAGTGGGGTTTTAACTAAGTTCAATCTCATGCCTTCGGATGACATCAAGGTTATCTAGCTTAGGCCAAATTTTATGCTCTTTATGCAACCTTCACATATCTTTCTAGTATCTACCATTTACTTAGGTAACATCTAGGTAAGAGCTTTGATACAGAAATAAAGTAAGAAGCTTGCAAGTAAAACTAGGATTGGTTTATCAAGTGAGTATAATCACATATGCTTAAGGCATATAGTTGACATGGTAACAAGCAAGTATTGGCTTGCACAATATCAGTATAAGCTTGCTAAATTGCAAGTGTTAGCTTGCAAGGTTAATAGCTTGCAAGTATGGGCTTGCACATTCAACTAGTAGTATTAGGCTTGCCTGGTGCAGAGCAGTGGTTGAAGTTCTCCTCGGCTTCTTCTTCGTAGTATCCTCCTTCCTCCTCGTATCCTTGGTCGGTACTAGCGTCTATGAATAAATACGAGGTACACAATCACCAAACAATACTTAACTACTTGCAATCATCACACACAAGGGTGCTGTAGATGATCTAGCATCATCTCTAACATTACAAGGTTAAGGCTTGGTTTAATTTCTTTTTATTTTTTTAGAAAAGTAATTTCTACTCATTGAAAAACTACTTAAGATTTAATATTCTCCAAACTAAACATGGGATCATGTTGACACATGTCATCACCACATATTGTAGTCCAAGAGAAGGTGATTTAAAGTGGTGTCACAATTTAATAAGGTTTTACCCTTTTATTTTAATTAATTAAAGTGGCTAGAAATGCTTATGTAGCATTCTTTTATTACTTGAACAATATTTCTGCAAGTAAACCTATATGTTTTTATATATTCTGAAAGGTATGGTTAAATGTGATTTTTGGGAGTTGGAATCAACTCAAAAGCTATTATGGTTTAAATTTGAAAAAAGTTTGAATGCAGAAAAGCTTCTGCCTTGTTATTTTTACCATGTGTGATCTATAGATCCAAATGACTTGAATCCAACGGGCTTGGATTCAGCATTCACAGACCTTTCCAACAAAATTGGTTTCATTCAATTTGGTGCACTTAATAGATCTGGGTTGATTTTTGAAAATGGGTTCAGAAGTGTGTTTGAACTAAAAAGAAAAGGATTTAATTTGAATAACTGGGCTGCGCGGGAAAAGTTACTGGGCCGGCCTGCTAAGCGCAGCGCTCCCGCGGGCTGCTTAAGTGGGTGTCCCCACTCGTCAGTGACACGGGGCTGGGCGAAGCGGTATGGGGCAACGTGGGTTGTTCGATCTAGTTCTAATCTCACGGCTGGGAGTCATCATCGACGCGAGACAACTCCGGTGAGAACAAAACCTAGCGCGGCCAGTGAGGGTTGCTAGGGGCTCACCGGCTTGCTGGCGAGGGTCGGCGAGGCGGGCGAACGACGTAGTCGACAACGGCGAAGCTTCAGGTGGTGGCGGCTCTCTGGGCGGCTCAATCGCTGGCTCCGTTCTTCTCCGGCAGCGGCGAGCTCCAGTGAAATTCGGCGGTGGTGCTCGCCTTGCTCGAGAATAGTGTGGCGATCAAGGTGAGAGGGGAGTGAGATGGTGTGAAGAAATCGAGCGAGGGTGGCCTCTATTTATAGTCGAGCGAGGGGACCATCGGGGCGCACGGTGAGCTCATCGGGGGCGACGTTACAGGCGGCTATTGGCATGGGCACGGGTAGGGGACGGTGCTGTGTCTCCTGGCGATGCTCAACGACATGGTCGCGAGGCATCGGGCGGTGTGGTTTGGTCTAGAACGGGCGGTGCTCTGCGCGGCAGAGGCGGCGTCTTCGACGGCGGGCGATGGCTGTGTGGCACGGGGCGGCAAACGGGGATCTCTAGTGGTCTCCTGGATTGATGGCGATTGTGTATGCACGCGGCGAGGGCGGCGCGCGGTCTGTGGGCGCTGGTCGAGGGTGGCGCTCTGGCGCATGCTCGGCATGGTCTGGGCGCGGCTTGTGCGCGTGGTCCAGGGCTTGGCAACGCTTGCGGCTGGGACAGTGAGTGGCGGTGGACGGTGGGATGCCTCCTAGACAAGGTTGACACGGCTAGTTCTTCCTGTAGCTTGCTGTCCACAATGGGGTGACATGGATGTGCTCGGCTGTTCACCATTAATGACAATGGCAAGCTCACAGGGGTGCTAGTGTTGGGCTAATCTTTCTAGATGATCTACTGAGCTGTGTGTGAGCTAACTAGGGAACAAGTTAGGCAAGAATCACTGCACACTATAGTGTTTGAGGTTTTGTTTGATTTGGGTCTACAACCTGTTTGATGAAATGGCCGCATGAAATCAAGTTTTGAATTTTGAAATGATTTTTGGTGGGTTTGCTAGATTGGTGCTGGTGAGTCTGCAGATGCTTGGGTTTTGAAAGTTGAGCTTGTTTGAGTGGGTTTTGAAAAAGTGGGATCTTCCCATATGAAGAAGATTCAATTTTGAATTGTCATTTAAACTATGCATTTGAAAGTTTCTGGATGATCACAAAGTGGGCCTTGATACTCTGTTATGAGTACAATCAAGGGGTGCAAAGATCCAGCAAAGTTTCTGTTGAGTTCTGAAAGTTTGAGATAGCCAAAGTAGGCAGGGAGTTAAATTGGTCAAAGTGACCATTCACTTAATATTTTTGTTTTGATTTACTTGTCTTTAGGAAAAGTGTGGGAAATGTTTTAGATGATGTTTATTTCACCTAAGAAACATTTTACAAGCAATGGGGAAACAAACAAGGTGGTTTTAAAGAAATTCAAAATCCATGCATACACATATGCATGCATTCATGATTTTATTTAGAAAAGTTTTTGTTAACCCTAATTTTGATGATTAGTGTTTGATGAACTAAGTTTAGTATTTTTGGGATGTTACAAAAACGGTTTTAATAAGGTTTTGGAAAACCTAGTGATAAGAGTAGTTGAAGGTTCTGTCTTGAAAGCATAAGGAGAGTATATATATGTCTACATAGTTTGGGTAACAGAAACTAGTAAAGTAATTTGTTGGGTCAAACTCATCTTGGCTCAGGTTTTGAAATGCCAGAACATTTGAGAATATGAAAGATGAGCCAAGACATCTCTTTTGTAAAATAGTTTTTGAAAAGTAGTGTTGAGATGAGGAGTACATACTAATACACAAATAGTTTCTTGAGCACAAGCAAACAAGTAAGCACACATTGCAAGAAAAAGTTTTTGTTCCCCCTGATTTTTGCCTTTTGGACATTTTATCAGGGTTGCTGAAATTGGAATGTTACATCAATAACCTTGGTTTCTTACTGAGGGAAAACTTGTTGTTGTGCTGCTTCACACCTTGCTCTTGGGGTTCCCAACATGCTCCATGTCAACCGTGCTAGCCATCATCAAGCTTTTCTGGCGCCATTGCCGGGAGGCTAAGGACGTCTTCACTAGGGGGGTCCTTCACTTCCTTTCTCTTTACTTTGTTTTTAGTTTTCTCTATTTCTTTTGCTTGGTTCTGTTTGCCTCTTTTCAAAAAAACCCAAAAAATTAGTCTAGTTTGCTTAGCTTGCGTTATTCAAAAACACAAACAAATTAGTTCATGCTCTAGTTGGTGGTCTGTCATTGCCTTGCTTGGTCATGCTTTCTATCAATGGATGGTTTCTTTGAAACTAGTTCTTATTGGCAAGGTGGGTTCACGGAAGATCAAAAGGATTATTATAAGGAACACCGTTTGTCAAAAAAAGGGAAACACCTATGGAAACAAATTGATAAATTGAATACTATTGCTAGAGAGATGTGTTCTATTTATAATTTTACTTATTGCTTTGATAAAGCTTGTTGCTGTAGGAGGTATAAACACCTTCCTTTTCAATGTGAGTATAATGATAATGTTACCATATCCTCCTATGTTAAAGGAATTTATGACTTTTATGATGTGGAACAAATTGAAGAATTTATTGCCTTCAAGGGTGCATTTGAACTTGCCAGTTTGCTTGAAAATACTGATGATGCACCTTATGAAGATGAGGTTTATGAGATACTCAAATTTTGCTTTGATAATTTCAAGGAAGAAAATGTCTATATTCTTGAATATTTTAATAGGCGTTTTCCACAAATGGAAGAGACTAATGCCTTGCAGGAGCCTATGGAAGAAGAAATTGTTGAAACTGGAAGCTCATTAGATGAAAAAGAGGGGGAGAGTGATGAAAAAAAGGAGGAAGAATGGATCTACCCATGCCTACCTTCTAATGAGAGTAACTCTTTATCCCTTACATTATTTGATTATCCCCCATGCATACCAAAGGAGGATGAATGTTATGTTCCTGTGGATTCTTTTGAAATATCTGCTATGGTTAAAACTTGTGATAATAGTTACCTGTTATCTATGATAATCCTATATTTGTGCCTAACTTCGAAATGCATGGTACTAAGGATTTTTTCTTAGAAAATGTTTATGATAAAGCTCTAAATGATGGTCCTATGTTGAATGATCAGTTACCTTATTATAAAATTGCTAAAAGTGGGTTTGAAGGTTTTAATCCCACTATTTTTGAGCTTGATAAAATTTATGAGTTTGTAGATCATGAAAAGCATGCTTTATGTGATAGTTATATTGTTGAGTTCATTCATGATGCTACTAAAAGTTATTATGAGAGTGGGAAACATGGTCTGTATCTCAACAATATTAAGTTTCCCCTCTTTATGTTGAAAATCTTGAAGTTGCACTTGTTTTGCTTTCCTATGCTTATTGCTTTGTGCTTATTTGATTTATTTTCTTGCAAGATTACTATGCATAGGAAGTAGGTTAGACTTAAATGTGTTTTGAATTTTCTTCTTGATGCTCTCCTTTACTTTGATTCATATTTCTTATGTGAGCATCTTCTCAAACTATCATGCCTAACTTAAAGGCGTTAAAGAAAAGTACTTGTTGGGAGATAACCCAAGAGTTTCCTTGAGTCTTGGAAGTTATTACTTCAGTAATGACCTCTCCTTATCCGTTTTGTTTGCTTTTTGTGCCAAGAATGACCTCTAATGAGAGGGAAGTAAGATTCGGGGAGTTGCTGTCCCGAAACAGATTTCTGTCCTCCACCAAAATAATTTGTGAGGAGTCTCTGTAACTCGGATTGGGATCAAAATTTACGAATAAATCCCCCAGTATGTTAGATAAATTTTGTTAGATCAACACGTTTTGATTTGAGCAACAGAAGATGTTCAAAAAAATCGGTTTCTACCTGCTAGTCTGTTTTGACAGATTTCTGCCATTATTTGCAATTGGGATTGCTTAGTGTGCCTTGAAGAAATTATGCGTTGTTTTAGCATGCAAAAGCGTAGTATTGTGGTATTCTCATTTGATGCTTTGTTTGAGTTGACTTGGCACATGATCACACCATGTTATGACTATGGCAAGTCACCATTAGCCTCTATGATCATTTAATCCTTGGCTTATAGTACCACTCTATGCTTTGATTAGTAATGCTTTGTTGCTCTGCATGATTATGGCCATTATGCTCTCTTAGTTGGTTACTCCCAGTATTTTGCTAGCCTCCACTTGTATGATTAAGCTCTACTCATGCTTCCAACTCCCAAGAAACCAAGTTATTCCAAAGTGTCCACTATAAACTCCTATGCATGGTGTGTTACACCATTCCAAGTATATTCTTGTTTTTAGCTATCTTCTAATTAAAAACTATTTTGTTATGTGAAAACTTAGTGATTAAAGCCCTCACGAACTTGATTGCACAGTTTATATTCTTTGCCCCTAATAAAGTTGAACCATTGTGACGTCTATGTTGTATATGCTTGCACTTATATGTTGGAATTAGCAGAACTGTGCTGTCACGGGGAACGTTTTCAACATTGCACTTGTACTTTGTACTCAGTTGATATCTGCTCTTTTGCCTATGGATGTCACCGGTGTTAAATAAAGAGGAAACTTGTAAGTCCATGGAGTTTGTATTCTGTGTTAGAGAAACGCCTGGGCCGCTAGCCTAAGCCATGCCTAATCTTGGTGGAAACTTGCAGCATCACCATAGTGAGCTATCTATGAAGCATCCTCAATAAAAAGCTATGCATATAGTAAATAAAAAGATCGCTGAGATGCTCATTGTCTGCTTTCCTTGTCATTTTGGTTATGGGAAAGCACATGTACCATGTGCAAGGGGTACCCCGTTGGTGATTCTCTATGATATGCAAATACTTACAATGACAAGAACTTGCCTGTGACTGAAGTTGAGTAGCATGAGGTGTGGCCCTCGTATTCAAGGGACTTGAGATTGCCAACTTATCTTTGTCAAGCATATACTCCATAGTTAGTTCACTTTAACCTTAATCACTTTAATATGCTTATGATAGGGGCAATGAGGGCTGAAAGCTAACAAGTACCATAATTTTTGGAAGATCTTTTTGAAACTTGAAATCCCTGCTTCCTTTACAAAAGACCTTTCTTCCACCATTATTGAGTCTCCACCTTCTACCTTCAGGCACCATTAAGAGAGCATAGTTGCCATTCTTTGTGTAGTGTTCCAAAGCTTATTGATTGATGCATATTGTGATATTACTTGTTCTTGTGCTATTTGTTTCTAGTCACTCTTGTGAACTTTGAAGGTGTCCTATGCATCTATATTGCTAATCTATGAGGGACAAGCTGATTGCCACTATGCCATGTTTTCTGTATGTGAAACAAACAAACGTTTTTCAATGCATGTTATTCACGATCTTTGTTTCTGGCCTTTCATGTTGCATGCATAGTTACTATGTCCTATTGTTAGAACTCCATCTTTCATGCACATGTTTAGAGTTCTTTGATCCCAGCTTTCAATGCTTGCAAATGGTTAGATCTTTATTGTGAGGGTGCATGTCACCTCAAAAATTATTCTTTTATCACTTACCTACTCGAGGACGAGCAGGAGTATGCTTGGGGATGTTGATATGTCGGAAATGTATCTATAATTTTTTATGCTCCATGCTTGCTTAGTATCTACTTTGCTTTTCTTTGTCTACACTTTGAGGTGCTTTTTACATGTTTTCTGGTACTAACCTATTAACAAGTTGCCACAGTGCCAGTTGCCTGTTTTCTGCTGTTTTTGGTTCCAGAAAAGCTAGTAACAAAATGTTCTCGGAATTGGACGGGACAAAAGCCAAAGTCAATAACTTTCTGTGGGGAGCAAGAAGTGTAGAGGGGAGACGGAGAAGCGGGCCAGGGCGCCCAGCCTCCCCCTAGGCGCGGGTGGGCCCTGCCCCGTGCCTAGGTAGGGTGTGGGGTCCCTGGCCGCCTCCTCGGCCTCCCCCTTCGCCTATAAGAAGCCCCCGATGCAGAAACCCTAAGTACCCGATCAAATCTCCACAAAACCATCTGTAGCCGCCACCACCACCGTCCCTAGATCAGGGGGATCTGAAGTTCTTCCAGGCACCCTGCCGGAGGGGAGATCATCCCGGAGGCCTTCTCTCCGGTATGATGCGTGAGTAGTTCCACCTTGGACTATGTGTACATGTAGTAGCGAGATGGTTGTATCTCCTCCTTTGTGCTTTCATAAGATCTTGTGAGCTCCATTCATGATCTAGATCTAATCTATTTGTAATCATGCATGTTGTGTTTGTAGGGATCTGATGGATATTGAGATTATTATGTTGGTTTGATTAATGGTTTTGTCTTTATGATTCTATCATGTCTGTGTTGTTTGTGATCTTGCATGCTCTCCGTTGTTAGTAGCTATCTTGGCCAAGTAGTTGCTAGTGACTCCAAGAGGGGGTATTTATGCTCGATAGTGGGTTCATGCATCTAGTTTCCAAGGGAAGTGACAGAAATCTCTTCGACTGTAGATGTGTTGTTGCTACTAGGGAGAAAACAATGGTCTCTTTTTCATGGAACATGTGGACTGTTTACCTTACACACTTTGCTTAAAGCAGTTGTCTGTTGCTTGCAACTTAATACTGGAGGGGGTTCAGATAATAACCTGAAGGTGGACTTCTAGTCATAGATGCAGTTGGATGGAGGACTATGTATATTGTTCTATTGCCCAATCAAATCTCATAGGATATTTTTGACTAGTAATTGCATTGTTATGCCTTGCTCAGTTCCTATCAATTGCCCTGCTGTAATTTGTTTACCCTTCATACCATATTGTTTATCTAAGGAGAGCACCTCTAGTGAACTTTGGACCCCGGTCCAATCTTTACCATTGATACATCTTCCACTGTTACTTGTTGCAAACAATTACCTTCCACACCATACGTTTAATCCTTTGTTACAGCAAACCGGTGAGCTTGACATCCTCATTGATTCGTTGGGGTAAAGTCTTGAGTTTGTGTTGTGCAGGTCTCCGCGTTGCTAGCAACACCTGTGTGACGTTTCCTACCTCCTACTGGTTCGATAACCTTGGTTTCTTACTGAGGGAAAATTTTCCGTTGTGCTGCTTCACACCTTGCTATTGGGGTTCCCAATAGGCATCACGTCAACCGTGCTAGCCATCATCAGCTCCCTGCCGCCGCCCAAAACACATCACAACCAAAAACCCTAGCCACCGCCGATGACTTTTTTGTCCGCCGCCACCGCTCCGAAAAACCCTAGCTGCCGCCGCCGATTCTCTAATCCTCCGCTGCCGCCTCCACAACCCGCCACCCCCATGTCGTCCTCCATATCAGCGACTCTCCTCGGTGTGGCCCTCGGATCACCTCCATCCCAAAAGCTGACTCGGACGAATTTTCTGTTCTGGAAGACACTCGTTCTCCCGACGCTGCGTGGAGCTCAAGTTCTGCCCCTGCTGGACGACACTGATGTGGCCCCACCAGAGTTTCTGGAAGAAGAAGATGCTGACAAGAAGACGATCATGATCGCAAGCCCGGCCTATGCTGCATGGATTGGTCGTGATCAAGAGGTCATGAGTTACCTTCTGAACTAGCTATCACCCAACATCACGGTGCATATTGTTGGCCTTGAGTCCTCTGCTCAGGTTTGGCTCAAAATCAACACGATGTTCTCCACTGCCTCTCGTTCCAAGGTCTCCCACATCCGTGATGAACTCAACAGTACAAAAAAGCTTGAGATAACGGCCACGGCCTATTTTTCTAAGATGAAAGGGTTTTGTTTTGAGCTTGCTGCAATGGGCAAGCCCGTCGATGATGATGAACTTGTTGGCTACATCCTCCGTGGTCTTGATGGCTCCTACAATGATGTTGTTTCTGCCATTAATGGCAATCCTGGCATGACTCTAGATGGTCTCTTTGATCAGATCAGCGTCCATGATGTGCGCCAAGCATACCTACAAGCCTCAGGTGACTCGTTCATCCTTCATGCCAATCTTCCCTGCTGTGGCCGTGATCCTCGAGGAGGTAATGACCGTGGTCATGTTGATGATGACCGTGTCCGCCGCCGTGATGATGGTGGTCACCGAGATGATGCTGGACGTCGTGATGACTAGCATTGTGATGATCGAAGCCGTGATGATCGACGCCGTGAATATACTCCTCGTCGCCGTGATGATGATCATCGCCGCTGAGATGATGATGCTCCCCGTCGCCGTGATGATCGCAGGCGTGATGGTGGCGCCCCTATGCGTCGCCGTGATGATGTTGACCTCTCTGACCGTCGCCGTCGTGGTCGTGCTCCCACGCCCTATGTGGACACCACGTGTCAGATTTGCAAAATTCATGGCCACCCTGCAAGTGACTGTTGGTGGCGATATGAAGGAGACAATGATCCTGATGATGATGATCGTGAGACCAAGGCCGCCCACATGGCCTCCTATGGAGTTGATACAAATTGGTATTTTGATACTGGTTCCACAAACCACGTTGCTTGACAGTTGAGCAATACAGGAGAACATAGCTTTGGTAACACAATCACGTAACAAATGAGAGAGTGTGTTAAAATTAAAATTTCGGTAACACATGATTCGTGTTACAAGTTTTGCTGGTAACATATCCTAGATAACATCTAAAAACGTGTTACAGGGTTAATGCTATAGTAACATGTAATTTTGTGTTTCTCCAAACATGTTATAAATTATAGATTGTAACATGTAATCATGTGTGTGTTACAAGTCTTCATCGGAAGAAGCAGAACCTAGGTAAGAAAACACCGAGAAGCACACCACCATTGAAACTCGCCTTCGTCAAGTTCCAGCTCATCGTGCCATCTGCATGTACCTCCGAAGGAGACCCCAACCTTCTTGCCATGGATCGGAGGGTGCCACACCGTCGGTAGGCAGAGCGGCTCCCCCAAGAGCGCAAAAGCACACAAGGGACGACTTGCCAAGGAATAGAAGCACAAACACCTCTTTACGCAATACCCCCGAACACCGCCGTCGACCAAAGCACTGACCACCCAGCAAGATGCAAGCTTTTGGGACGAGACCACCAACCGAAGACACTGCAAAGCCGCTATAAAGCAGACCATGAACCACACATAGCACAATACTTTCCCTCAAACCCAAGACGACGCCTCCAAGGAGGGAATGGCGCCAGAACAACGTCGTCGCCGCCTCCAAGGAGGAAGATGGCGTTCAAAAACATCGCGGACGCCATGACCTCCACCACCGGCCAAGGATTTCTCTCGGCAAGCCGCTCCCGGCCCCGCACAACAGCTTCCTCCCTTCCATCGCACAGAGCCAAGAGGGATTGTGTTTCGAGGTCCGAGGTTTCCACCACCTCCTGCCACCGGAACAACAAACAGAGGATGCAGGGACCCATCCATTCCCACTCGAAGAAAGCATTTCACTGTGGTAATCAAAACTCAAATACTATTTTAAAATACAAAAATTAATTATATTTACGATCTATGTACAAGTTAGGCCATATACACAAGGTACGTGAATAAATCTATTGTTTGTCAGCAGAGAATACGACTCTAAATTTTCTATGTTTCTCCAAGGTTCGTTGACTTGTATTGGTTTTTCACTACAAGTATATACATATACATAATGTGAAAAACGGGAATTCTAACCAAATGCTAAACATACCATGTCACCTGGGTCCAACATAAAGCAGGTCCATTGGCAGCCAATGAAGGACAACCCACCGATGTGAAAAAAAAATAGAAAGGAGAAAACGCGCGGGAAGGTTAAACTTTCCAGTCTCGTACACAGGTTGTCAAAATTTTAATTGACTTGTTTAACCCCGCATCAACCGCCAAGGCCTAACCCTCCCATCTCGCCCCGCATCGACCCTTCTCGTCTTCTCATCGAGCCTCCTCAACGGCATGCTCGGTAGCCGCCATCCGGATCCGTGAAAGGCGGTGTGCCGCCCTTCTCTCCTAGCTGCGCAACACCGCCATGCTCTTCGTCCATATCCACGGACGCGTCCTGGATCTCTCGAGATGGCGCACCAGTAACGCAGATCTTGGAGAGGAAGGAGACACCGGTCGCGAGGCGGCGAGGGCCTTCATCGAGGCCCATACTCACGCAGATTTAAATCTCCATCAGACCTTTTTGTAGTGGAATACGGTGAGTTATCTGTGCCTTGTCCTCCATCTGCTATTTTCATGCCTTTGTCACATATATCTGCAGGCTTTCAATCTTTGGTTTCCTTACGTTTATGACATGGATGTAAGATGGCTTCGCTTCGCTGTACCTAAAGTAGCTAGGCGAGTAGTATCTTTGTTCACTTCTAGTTCCTACCTTTTCTGGTAGAAGATATGTATTTCATTGATCAAGACTTTCATAAATTATGGTGTCTTTGACAACCAACATGTTCATTACAGGCTATAAATCTGAAAACCAGATTTCATCAACACCACATGTACGTGGTCATAAACGGCACTCAGCGAGTGGTGGCCAGCGGCACGGTGCCGAGGGAGTGGTGTCCCCTCATATTCTGGTTGTTATTTCAGAATAAAAGGGAAAATAAAATAAGTAAGTATGTTATTTAATCCTCTCTTCTGAAACTACAGTATGTTATTTAATCCTCTTGGTCGGAAACTAGGAGATGTTCTCCATGCCATATATACCGTAAGTCCTAGTCCATTTTATGTTTTTGTTTGTTGTCCGTATATGAGTGCTAGTCTGCAATAGATTTTGTAATCTGCTATGAATATAGGAGAAATTACCTTACGAAGGTTAAGGGTTTGAGGGAAAAAACAATCTGCTTTGTGCTGTTGTATTTTCGAGCATTATTTCCTTATTGATAATTTCTGTCGAGTTGCTACACAAGCTAAAACCAAAAACTGATCAATCGATATCAGCTAGCTAGGTAGCTTCATATACCAGATTGTCACATCAAGTGCTATCAGCTACTCCCTCCGTTTAGAAATATAAGATGTTTTAGATTTGTGAAGGAGATGTATCTAGACACGTTTTAGTGTATAGGTTCAAATGAATCTAGACACTAAAAGGTGTCTAGATACATCTTATTCACAAACCTAAAACATCTTATATTTCCAAACGGAGGGAGTAGTTAGCCTGAGAAAATCGATGGTGCTCTTTTCTGGCACATCTGAAAAGGCGCAGGAGTAACAATAAACACATCATTCTTGTAGTCCTGGACGTACATAAGAAATAAGGTGATTTTTTTTTGTGAAAAAAGAATTCCATTAACTTATAGGAATGTCACGATCATTGGATACAATATCATGAAGTTTTTGCGGATAATTCCTGATCCAAAACTGTGTTCTATCAGTAGTTCTCTCTAATTTAGCAATAATATGACTAGCCTCATTCTGCCTCCTGTCTATCTTCATAATCCTGATGTCTCTTTCTCCTATCCATTGCTTGATGCTGATCACCATATCAACCAACTCTGAATTATCCCTCTTTACTGATTGCAGGATGGATACACAAACCAAATAGTTCATCTCCAGATCAATTGGCTGGTCAGACCAATTTAGGGTGAGTCGCACACCTTCCTCACACGCCGCCAACTCAGCTTCCAACAGTGACGAGGAGTTTAATAGTGAATAAGGTGATGATTTATAGCATGTTACTTCTTGATGGATGCTTAGGTGTTGATACAATATCATTGACTCTATTCGTAAATGCTCAGTTTGTTATAATAGGTATGAGCCTATTGTGGCAAATCTTCAAGCATCTATGTTACGTAAGGCAAACCTTCAAAGTGTAAGCCTACCTTGTATTGATTTACGACTCTTAATCAATAGATCGTAGAATATTTCTGCATCTACAATCCCTTGGTTATGGTTCATGGTGCTTCCATTATATGTTTTTCTTATTTTTATCAAAGAGATGTATTCAGTTGGTGTAACTATCCTATAGAGCTTATTGAAAAGGCCTATTATGTCATGAATAGATATGTCTGTGGTCATTGATTCTATTTTGCTAGGTTATAGATAACTCATTTATTGTTTTTACATGTTTTATTTTACAAATGCTCACTTTATGCTATTTTGTCAAGCTTTTTTTAATCTAGTTAAATCTACCTATTTGTTTAGCAGTAACATTTAAACTTGGTAGTAGATGTTATTCAAGCAGTGTATAGTTAGATCAACTAATTGTAGTAGCAATTTATACGAGTAATGATGAACTCTACTATTGGATAGTTGAACTAATTTTAGGCTGCATTTTATCATCTTATATCACTAGTAATATACATCGATGCAGAAATAAACATTTCAAAGAGAAAGATGACAATATACTAGGATAATAGTATTATCAGCCACTATATGTCTACGCCTGCAACATGGTATGTCTTTTAACTATCTTTCTGTTTGTCTTGTGGGTGTTTACTTTCTTCTTTGTATATAATATTTTTTATTTCAATTATAAGGCAATTGTTCTTTCTATTTTTCTTTTCAGATTGAAAAGATAATTTAATGGTGATCGAGGTCCTATGGTTGGATGTTGCAGTTGTATTCGTGATGAATTCAAGAAGCAAGTTTTTCCACGGAAGAGGGTAGCAATATATATAGGGTTCATTGATGGATTGAAAAATGTATTTTTTTAGTTACTTGTAAACAATTAAATGTAATGAGTACTATTTTCCAGGCGTTGTAATGCATATCTATACTAGACCCTTGTATATTCATAATGGATATATTAATATATTGAATTTATGGATGCAACATGCTTTAGTTTCTCGCATTGTATTGGTGCTAAGAATCATAATTAATTAATTGAGCATTTATTGATTTTATTATATAAATGTATATTCGATAAATTTGATGCCTATGTTTGTTTAATAATAACAAAAATACATATTATGTTGCAATATTAATATTGTAGTGTTACTATTGGTGTTACTAAAGTTACAAAATGTGTTACACGGGTGGTTAACGACTATAACTGTGTTACAGTTTTTGGTTATTATGTTACTAATTGTCTCTTGAAGATAAAATGAATGTTTTACTACTTGTGTTACTATTGGTACAACAACATGTTACCACTAATGTTCTACGCCTACAAAAATATGTTACTGTCCGTGTTACTATAGTTATAATAATGTGTTACTAGCGCATCTAGTCACACATAGTATGCATGTTACTACAATCCAAACCGTAACACAATATTTAACATATAGTAACAATCATTATGTGTGATTGAGGACACCACGTAGTAACACCTCTTAATGGAACACATTTCAAAATATGTTACAAGATAGCTCAGTAACACAATTTTGGGCCTATAGTAACACAAGATGGTGTTACCAAAGCTCCATCCTGTTGTAGAAGCTCTCTACTCATCAGAAGTACACTGGACGTGATCGCGTCCACATGGCCAATGATAACGGTATGCAAATTGCCCATGTTGGTCATTCAACTTTCTGCACCCCATATCGTCGTATGCATCTTAATGATATTCTTCATGTTCCTAGTGCTTCTAAGAATCTGCTTTATGTTCACTGCTTTACACTTGATAATCATGTCTTCATTGAATTTCACCCCTTCTTCTTTTTTGATTAAGGATCAGGACACTCGGAGAATATTGTTTAAAGGTTCGTGTTATGACTGCCTTTACCCCCTCATACCCCACATCATCGACGCCTCCAAGCAAGCCTTCCTCACCATCAAGCCTTCTTCCTCCACGTGGCATCATCGTTTAGGACATCCTTCTTCTTTTGTGGTGCAGCAGATTTTTAGGAAACATAAAATTTTGTATACTCCAGAAAGAACACCTTACGTGTGTGATTCATGTCAGTTAGCCAAGAGTCATCAATTGCCATACCCTGTGTCTACCAGTGTTTCTACCGTTCTTTGGAAATGTTCTCTGATGTCTGGGGTCCAGCACCTCTGTCTGTTGGCAAGAATTCATACTATGTAAGCTTTATCGATGAGTATAGTAAATTTACTTGGATATTCCTGCTTAAGAAATGATCCGATGTTTATCAAGTTTTTATTAACTTTCAGCAATATGTTGAACGACTATTTGGCACTAAGATCAAAACCATGCAAACTGATTGGGGAGGTGAATATGAAAAACTTAACAGCTTCTTTCAAAAAGTTGGAATTGTCCATCATGTTTCCTGCCCACATGCCCATCCTCAAAACGGCTCTGCTGAACACAAGCATAGACATATAGTTGAAGTCGATCATTACTTTCTTGCTAATGCTTCTATGCCTCTTAAATTTTTGGATGATGCCTTCCTCACTGCAACTTTTCTCATAAATCTGCTTCCAAGCAAGGTCATACACTTTGATACCCCTATAGAGTGTCTTCTTGGTGTTAAGCCCAACTATGAGTCTCTTCGAATTTTTGGCTGCGCCTGCTGGCCTAATCTTCATCCCTATAATACTCATAAGCTTGCCTATCGATCCAAACAATGTGTTTTTCTAGGATATAGTCCTCTTCACAAGGGAGTTAAATGTCTTGATGTTAAGACTAGTCGGGTGTATATTTATCGAGATGTTGTTTTCGATGAGTACATTTTTCCTTTTGCATCCCTACATCCAAACGCTGGTCAACGTCTTCATCAAGAACTCCTCTTGTTGCCTCTTGATCCTCCCTCTACATCTTCCGATACTGGGGATGCACAAGTTGATGAACACATGCATATGCATTACATACCTGTTGTTACTAACCATGACCAAAATATTGCTGAGATTATTGTTGTAGATGACAGTGCATCAGATGATGAACACATAGACACAAATCTGAGCAAAAACGGAGAAGAAACGGAGATTCCTGAACATGCAATATCAACACCATAGCTGCCAGCAGCACTGGACAAGAGGCTGATCCAGGTGCTGCCCCGTCTGCGTGCACGGATCCCGAGGACGATCCGCTGTCGTGCCCTGACTCTCCTGCGCATGTTCTGTCGCCGCATCCCGCTGGTCCGGTCACCTCGTTGCCGTGCACAGGCCCCAGCGTGCCACGTCGCCGCCCCCGACTGGCTCCAGGACCGCGTCCCCTCTGCACATGTCGTCGTTTGCCATGTCGCAGGTCGCGCCCTCCGCACGCGCGTGTGATGCTCCGACAGCTGGATCTTCTGTGGCTGATGATGTCGCTGCTCTTCCTGTCTTTGAAGTGCACACACGTCTGCAAAAAGGTATCCGCCGACCGATGGAACTGTTAGATATGGCTTGCTTACCTCCTCAGGTGAACCTCGTTCGCTCTCGGAAGCTCTCGAGGATGCTCATTGGCGCCCTGCTATGGAGGAAGAACATCATGCTCTCCTGCAAAATAACACTTTGCATCTTGTGCCACCAAGATCCAACAAAAATTTAATTGACTGCAAATGGGTCTATTGTATCAAGCGTCGTGCTGATGGTACTATTGACCGTTATAAAGCTCGCCTTGTTACCAAGGGTTTTTGGCAATGCTATGGCATCGATTATGAAGATACATTCAGCCTAGTTGTGAAGGTTGCCACAATTAGGGTCGTTCTTGTTGTTTCATTCTCCCGGGGATGGAGTCTTCGACAGCTAGATCTTAGGAATGCGTTTTTACATGGTGTTCTAGAAGAGGAGGTCTATATGAAATAACCCCCCGGATTTGAAGATCCTGATGCTCCACATCACATTTGCAGGCTTGATAAAGCTCTCTATGGTCTCAAACAGGCTCCCCGTACTTGGTTCTCTCGTTTGAGTTCAAAGCTTCATGAGTTTGGTTTTATTCCATCCAAGGCTGATACATCTCTCTTCCTTTATCAGAGGTCAGGGATTACTATCTATGTGCTTATATATGTTGATGATATAATAGTAACAAGCTCCTCTGATGATGCTATTTCGGCTCTTCTCAAAGATTTGAATAAATATTTTGCTATCAAAGATCTTGGAGACTTACATTATATTTGAGGCATGGAAGTTCAGAAATTGGACAATGGACTTGTTCTTACACAGGAAAAATATGCTTCGGATATTCTACCAAAGTTGGCATGATAAACTATAAGGATGCACCAACACCCTTGTCTTCTACCGAGTCCTTGTCACAGCATGAGGGGGAACCGCTTGGTTCTGAAGATAGCACACAGTATCGCAGTATTGTTGGTGCTCTTCAATATCTTACATTGACACGTCCAGATTTATCATTTGCTGTTAACAAAGTCTGTCAGTATATTCATGCTCCTATGACTTCTCACTGGTCAGCTATCAAGAGGATACTACGATATGTCAAAGATATTGTAAAAATTGGTATAACTTTTCAGCAGTCATCCTCTACTCTTTTGAGTGCTTTTTCAGATGAAGATTGGGCTGGCTGTCTTGAAGACAGACGCTCCATTGGTGGGTTTGCCATCTTTGTTGGTCCTAACCTGGTTTCCTGGAGTGCTCGAAAACAAGCAACAGTGTCACGTTCTAGTATAGAAGCAGAATACAAGGCTTTAGCTAATGCTACAACCGAATTGATATGGGTTGAAGCTCTTTTGTGTGAACTTGGAGTTAAATTGAAGGTAAAACCATGTTTATGGTGTGATAATCTTGGAGCTACATATCTTTCTACAAAACCAGTATTTCATGCTCGCACAAAGAATATTGAGATAGATTTTCACTTTGTACGTGAAAGAGTTGCCAGTAAATAGTTGGACATTCAGTTTGTCTCTAGCAATGTTGGGGGGATGACCCCAGGTAGTGTCAACCCACGCAGACGCTGACCAGTGGACCCCACGCGTAACCCTCCCCACTCGCTGATAAAGGACCCCACTTGCCAGACCGTCTTCCTCACCCGGCGACTGATTCTTTCTTTCCCCCATCGCTGTTTCTGCCGTGGATTTCTCTCCTTCAATTCACCTTAACACCGCAGCCATTACTCGCTATGATCACGCCCACTTAATCGCCTCCCTCCCCTCTATCTTCCCCCCAAACATCGTTCCCTCTCTGCCACCGGGCTGCCACAATTTTGCTCGAGACCTCCCTCTGCCCCAACGAGCTTTCCGGTGAATTCCGGCGAGCCCAGCCATCGCTTTTCCCCCTCGACCACACGAGTGTGATCCCCACCTCCCTACGCATCTCCCAGTACCAACCACTCGCCTGCGCGAGCTCCGTAACCTCGGCAGCGACATCGACAGAACGCCATTGTCGTCCGCCACTTCTCCGGCGAAGCCCCTGGTAAAACCTGACCGCCCTAACCCTCTAGTTCACACGCGTGTACTCACCACGACCTTGCTCATCTAACAACACCTTCTATTTTCTATGGCATGCACCGTAGCCTCGCCTCCGTCTTCGACAGAGGGTGCCCGACATCGACAGCAACTACGGCAAGCAATCCCTGACACCACTGTGCGCCCCTTCGCCAACCAAGGACACATTGAGCATCAGCAAGCTTCGGCGAACTCGGTGAGCCCTTCCCCTCTCTCTCTCGCTTCCTGTATCACCGGCACCATCACCGTATGAGCGTGCCGCCGCCAGCCACCGTCGCCGCGCCGCCATCATTGGCCACTGCAATAAGAGTCGTCAGATCTAGATCATAGAGCTGCGATAGATTCACTTAACGAACCGTTTTTGATCGATCTGTGCCGTACGATTTCAGTTAGATCCAACGCACCATAGAGCGTGATCCGCGCGAACCGGTACGCGCTAGTAAGAAACAGCCACGTGGCCAGTGATTTGTTTTAAAAACAGAAATTTGATCTATTAGATTATAGGATTTGTAAAATTCATAACTTTAAATCTACACGTCCAGATTTTTCAAATTTTATATCAATGGAATAACCAAAAAGATTACTTTCCAACAATGCCCTTTGTTTAGTGAATTGCTTCTGTAAAAATGGTTGTTTATGGACAAATATGTGTAGGCATATTTTGAGTATAAAATTTATTCTAAAAATGTTTTTAGAGTAAAATCTTTTGTAAATGGTGTTTTTGAACCTACTGACCATAAAACCAACTTGTAGATTTAAAAGTATATTTGTGATGCTAAGGAATAAATCTTTGAATAAAAGCATTTGTAGTTAAATAAATTTTTTGACTATGGTTTAAAAATGCTTTTTGAGTAAAACCTTTTGCAAATGGGTTGATTTATACTCCCTGGCCCTAAAATCCAAGTTATAGGATTTAAAAATATATTTGGTGAACCCTATAAAATTATTTCTTTGCTTAAAGGCATTTCCAACAAAATAAAATATTGCTTTGGTATAAAAATGGTTTATAGGTAAAACCTTGTGCAAATGGTTTTAATATTAAACACTTGACCTTAAAACACTAACATTTGTGTTTAAAAATATATTTGTCAAAGACTAGAAATTATTATTTTGATTAAATCATTTCTAACAAAACAAAAATGATTTAAAGTGGCCATTTTCACTAACTTAATATCAAATGGTTTTGCCACTTTTATAAATGACCTAGGTGTCTTAAAATGTTTATAACCTATTGGAAACCACTTTTCCAAATAAAACAATCTTTGGCATGCTTGCATGCATTGCTTTGTTTTTATTATTATGTGATGAATTGTTTGAATGCTAGTTTTGAATTTGTGCCTTGCTTGATTGAATTGTAGTGAACTTTGAAGAGTGTGACTATTGCAAGATCAAGGAGTGAACTTATATTCTCTACCAACAAGGCAAGTGGTGCTTCATACTTTTGTCCCATTATTTTCACTATGCACTAGTGATATTTCTAAGTAGGACTTGCATGGAATTTTTACTAAGTATGCTATGCCTTGGGAAATCCTAGTAGTTGATGCCTTAGTAGAATTTTCCTAAGTTAAGATTCCTACTACCATCATGCTTAGCTTATCTAGTAGAAAACAAGGGTAGATTATATTCATGCTATGAAATATTTCTAAGTAAATGACTTGTGTTTTGTTTAATAAAACAACTATGTGAATGAATCACCTGGGTGGAATGGTGTGAATGGGTTATGTTGAGTGGTTACACAGGGCCCATATTTATGGACTACCCTAGTGTATCTCACTTGTGGAAGGCCACCCAGGAACAAAGAGATTTGAGATGTAAAATGTTGAGAAGCTTCAAGTGCAGCCACTTGGCACTATGGGCTCTGCCTGGATCACATACGTTGCAATAACTTAGCCAAATGGACAGTTGGTGGTAGGGGATGATAGGTTTGGAGCGTGTCCATTTAGGTCTAAGGGAAGGCTTCTGAAAGATCTTGTCTCGATGCATGTCGAGTCTTGTGGGGAAAGTGCACCACCTCTCGAGAGAGTAAAATCTAAGTACTTAGCCGTGTCCCTGGCAATGGACAATTTGAGCATCAAGACATGGAAGCTATCAAGGATCTCATCATCCAAATTTCTAAGTTAAAAACTTGTGGTTGAACAAGTGTTAAAGGATCTTCAATCAATGATTGGTAGATTCCTTGGATGATTTTGACAAATAAAAACTTACTGTTTTCAAATGATAAGGAAAATCTATTTTGAGAAAAGCAAGCCTAAGCTCCACCAAGCCAAATACATACAGATAATAGATACCACTATTCTACCATAGTATCACTTGTCAATACAATTCAAATGTATTGACCCTTGGGGCTATAACTTATTATGTTGCGGGTTTGTTTGATGTTAGTAAAGTGTGTTGAATAGGATTACAAGTCTACAACCAACATGATTGCCTGTGGCACTTTGAAGATGAAGGACTCCATGCTATATAGTTATTTCTGCTGCATTGTAATGAGATAGCCAAATGAGTTATGTAAGATGTAATGAATTATTTTATTCCTGGTTATAAAGTTGTATTATGACCTTTGTTTCTTGATATTACATCTAAACTGTGGATGCTATCTATTGATCCAGGGACTAGCATTGTAAACACAGGGATCTCTACCTTATTAAAGGTTGGGACCTCTACATACGGTCACCGGTCCATGGGAGAGCCAACACCTCGGCATCCTCCGAACGTTTCTCAGCAAATCTCTGTAAGAGAAGACAAAAGTTAGCAGAACAATCAATGAAAAATGATTCGGATGAATCAATTCCTGTTCGAATTACCTGAGGGGGCGGATTGTTGCGGGAAAAAGGCTTCATTCCCCACACCCATTCCTCGGGCATCTCGGTTTTGAAGATAGCCTAGACGCGCTTCTGGATCTGGACATCATCGAGCTCGACCGTCGAAACTCGGTTGGGATCCAAAGCACCGCTCATGTAACAGAGTTTATGGGAGCAAAGTTGGACAGAGCAACCTCGACTGCTGATGAACACGGCCATCAAATCTTTGCCGTGAAGCCCAGCCCAAATCAACTCTTTCAACCGAAGTTCGAATGATTCGGCAAGAGCATTGGTCTTTTTCGGGTTATAGGGACAGTTCTGTTTGGAAGGAGGGCCAATAGAGAAAGTAGGGATCCGAATCTGTCCTCCGTACCAGTGTTCTGGACATAGAAAAATTACCTATGTCATTTCTTATAGGACTCTAAGCCTGTGACTCGGGGGAACAAGGAATTCTTCCGAGGTGTAATGGAAGCGGCCCCACACTAAGTAAGAGATTTCTCATAGGGGTGCAGAGACTTATCTAGCACTACATTAGCTCGGATCTGGAAGAACTTTGACCAAACATCTACGGAAGGCCAGAGGCCGAAGTATCCCTCAGAAGACGAGATAAAGGCCGAGAGGGAGGCTATGGCATTAGCCGGCAGATGATGAGGTTGAAGGCCAAAAAAGTCAAGGAAGTTCCTAGCAAAGTCACTAAGAGGGATGCCGAACCCTCTGGTGAAATGCGACATAAAAACTACGTACTCGCCATCCTCTAATACGGGGGAAGATTCTTTGTCGGGTAAACAACACTTTACCTCGGCAGGAACTCGGCGAGTCTTGCGTAACCATTCAATTTCTCGACGAGTGATAGTGGACCCTTGCCACGAGCCACGCTCCGGGCCCACCATAAGTTCGTCCTCTCCCACGACGGTGCTGCCGAGTGAGCTTGATATGGGCTCGTCGGAGGAGCCCACGGAGGAAGAACTGGCAGCGGGGAGAGGCCTAGAAACCCAAGGCCCCGTCGGAAAAGCAACAAACGCAATGACGGAGAAATAAGAAAACCACTGCAAAAAGCCTAAGACAAAGGCGAACAAGGTCAAAGCAGCGGCGACGCGTTGTGGGAGCAGAAGCGCAGCGGCGTAGTTGAAAAAGAAGAGGAGCGGCGGCGCACTCGCGAGAGCGAAAGCGCGGCGGTGTAGTCGTAGGAGCGGAAGCGCGGCGGCATGGATGCTGGAGCGCAAGAACGACAACGGCGGCGCGAGGAGGAAGACGAGGGAGGTGGGGAAGGGGAAAGTGAACCAACCCATCCCCACTCCCCAATTTATAACCGCGTATGGTGAACACTAGTGGGATCGCAGATGTGCCACGGTAACCGCAGGAACGCGTGTATCGCACATCCACGAACGATGAATGGAGCCACAACTAGGGTCACACTGCGCAAGAGGATATCAGCCCGCCATGACCGTTGCGGCGATAGAAGTGTCACTGCATCGATGGGACGGGCGCAGTATTTACTGTAGCGTGTCAGCATACGCTGTAGTGATACAAAAAACGAGACAAAAAGTAATGATTGGTACACATAGGATGAGGCTTACTGAAGAAGCTAAAGGGGTACCCCGGATGAAAGGAAAATAACTCGGACAACGGGTCACACATCGGTAAAAGAGGAAGAGCGAAAGTGAGAAATATTAAGAGGAACACCGGATAAGAAGTACTTCAGACAGAAAGATAGAGAGAGTGAATGTCTGGAAACTGATGTGGTCCGGCCGAGGTATCTGGTAGGACCGGACCAGCTTCGGGGACTAATGTTGGGGGGATGACCCTAGGTAGGGTCAAGATAGCTGAGGAAGGGAAGAAACCTTTCTTACCCAGGGCCGGGTCATGAGGTGGTTCGGTCGGGTCATGCAAGGATCGGCTGAATAAGACATGACTTATCCTGTATCAAGAAGTTGAAATCTCACTCGGCCAACATAAGGGTCATGTCGGCTGGATGCGGTTGATTAACTTAGATGCAGGTGAAGGTCGAGCCGAGTTACATGAGTCGAGGCCGAGTTACAGGAAGCTTGCAGAAGAAGGAGGTAGTTCCCAAAGTCAAACCCTAGCTACTCTATAGGTGGAATCTGCACAGTACCAAGCGCTAGAGACAAGGACTAGAGCAGCAAAAGATCAGGGGAGCATCACTGAGGTGACAGTCCGCAGGCCCGAGGCTCACATGTGATAAGCTCTGGGTCTTTGCCGTCAATAGAAGGGGGACACAGAAAGAGGTCCGTCGAGTTACCGCTTTGGGACAAGCATATTCCAAGAATATGCTTGTCCACATCATCCCTAGGATGGACCAAGGGACTCCTTTATAAGGAGAGGCAGAGCTTCCTGGAGAGGGGATCGATTCATTTTTCTCTAGAGGTCTCAAGTGGTATCTTCTTCTTCCTCTCCCTGATACAGTTCAAGGAGCACTTGTAACTCACTTGAGAAGAAATAAAGATTGTGTTCTAGTTACTGAGTGTAGAAATCACTACATCTTCCCTCCCCAGATCCCTCTGATAACCCACAAGTATAGGGGGTGTATCATAGTACTTTCGATAAATAGGAGTGTCGATCCAACGAGGAGAAGAAGGTGTTGACTAGTGGTATGGAGCAGGAACTCTCTACAAATACTTAGCAAACGGATTTTTAGTGGTTTTCTAACAAGGCAACAAAACAAAGAGCAAGTAATAAAGATAATGAACAAACGGAGCAAGTGGCCCAATCCTTTCTTAGCAAAGGACAAGCCGGTGGAAATACTTATAAGGACCAAACGTTCTCGAGGACACATGGGAATTCTGCCAAGTGCTTTCGCTTCAAATAACTGAGTACTCTTCTCTGGTGTTGTAAGTGTTGTGTGGGTGAACCTGTGCTAACATACCGACCTTACTTGGACTAATACATAATCGTGATTAAACCCCTTGCAAACATCCGTAACTATAGGAAAGTAATTAAGATATAAATCTAACCACAGCCTTAAACTCTGAGATCCTACGCTTCCTTGTGCCAAGGTGTCCTAACGGGGGTTCAGGTTTCTGTCACTCCGGCAAGCCCACAATTAGTAACCAAATACACAATGCATTCCCCTAGGACCATAAATGGTGAAGTATCATGTATTCGACGTTCACATGACACCACTAGAAGAATAGCACCACAACTTAAATACTAAACCATTGAATAATAACTCAACACAAATCCACTACTAACAACGTGACTTCTCCCATGTCCTCAAGAACTAAATGAACTACTCACGAGACATCATATGGATCAAGATCAAAGATGATATGGTTATGGATAACAATCTGAACATAAGCAATAATACAATGGTTCCACTCACAAGCATCAACTACAATAGTAACCAACACCGGGAAAGTTTCCCTTAAGAACTAAAGCAATATCCAACACAATTGCTACAGCGGGATGGAGTGGTGATGATGGTGCTGGTGGATATGATGGTGTGGATGATGATGATGATCCTTATGAAGCCTAGCTTGACGATGGTGTTGATGGCGACGATCTCCCCTCTCCGGGAAGGAATTCCCTCGGTAGAAATATGTCTGCCGGAGAGATCTTTCTTTCCCGGTGTTTTCCACCCCGCAGAGGCGGCGGAAATCTATCTGTGGTCGCTCCCCTGGTGTTTGGGTTCCGTAGGGAAGATATTGGCGAAAGGGTAGAGTCCGGAGCTAGACAGGTGGGCCACACCTTCCCTAGGCGTGGCCCAGGGTGGACACACGCCTAGGGGGTCTGGGCCCCCTGCGGCCCTTCTTTGCCTCCCCTTCTGGATTCCACTATCTTCTAGGAAAATATAATTTTCCCATATTTTTCTAGTATTTTTCTGATCTTCGTGAAATTGCATCAAAATGCCTTCTTTTCCATCAGAATCCAGACTCTGGCAGTTCATCCTCCAAGAATCATCCAACATGCATAAACATGTGAAAATACATAAGTAATACCTCATAATAATACATATATCAATGAATAGAGGCAAATTATGATATAGAATGGTGATGCAAATTGGACGTATCAACTCCCCCCTAGCTTAGACCTTCGCTTGTCCCCAAGTGAAAACTGATCTCAGTAAACATGTCCACAGGTTTATGGAGTGAAGTGTCGATAAAAGAATACGAACAAGAAGCATCACACTTACCATTGCACAACTCATAGAACAAATCAACTCACCATTATATAACTTAGCTTGCAACAAGTACAAGCGGTCACAATAGAGATGCATAAAGATAAATCATAATTGGAATTGTCAAACTCTTGTTCATTGTCAGAGAACAGCTGGCAAATAGTCTCACAAATAAAGCTTTTGTAGAAGTTTTCAAACTGGAGCACTCTTTGCTCAAAAAGGTTTTTCAATGAAGGCTTTCAAAGTAATACTCAATAGATAAGAGTTTTATGCAAACAAGGAAGATAAAGAACATGATTGAATAAATCACCATATGAATGCTTGAAACACAACAACTCAAATGCTTGTTGGAGATAGAGAGGAAGTAGGTTTACTGACTCAACTTGGAAGTAGGAGAAAGGTCCCTTCTAGAGGGTAGCAGGGATTACAAGGCATAAAGAGCTTCCAAAAGATTATGGTACTTACTAGCTTTGAGCCCTCATTGCCCCTATCATAGGCATCTTGAGATGATTAAGGCTAAAGTGCACAAAGATGGAGTATATGCTTGACGAAATATAAGTTGGCAATCTCATGTCCCTTGAATATGAGGGCCAATCCTCATGCTACTGAACTTCAGTTACCGGTAAGTTCTTGTCATTGTAAGTACATGCGTATCATAGAGAACCGCCAATGGGGTACCCCTTGCACATGGTACAGGAGCTATCCCATAACCAAAATGACAAGGCAAGAAGACAATGACCATCTCAGCGATCTTTTTATTTACTATGTGCATAGCTTTTTATTGAGGATGCTTCATAGATAGCTCACTATGGTGATGCTGCAAGTTTCCACCATGATTAGGCATGTCTTTTAGGCTAGCGGCCCAGGCGTTTCTCTAACACAAAATACAGACTCCATAGACTTACAAGTTCCCTCTTTATTTCACACTGTTGACATCTACATACAAAAGAGCATGATATAAACTGTGTACAAGGTACAAGTTCAATGTTGAAAGTGTTCCCCGTGACAGCACGGATCTACTAATTCCAACGTATAGATGCAAGCATATACAACTTCGATGACACAATGGTTCAAGTCTATTAGGGGCAAGAAAACAAGGTGTGCCATCAAGTTCGTGAGAGCTTTACTAACTAGTTTTCACATAACAAAACACTTTTTAATTCGAAAGATAGATGAAGCTTGAGAATTTGCTTTGAATAGCAATAATGCTAATAGGTAGATATGGTGGACACAAATGGCATAGGTTTTGGTTCAAAGGATTTGGAAACATGAGAAGTATGCCTTCTCAAAACAGGTTTTTGGCTAGCAAGGCTGGGTAGCAAGCAAGAGAGTTGAAAGAAACAAGCAAACATACAAGTAATAAAGCCAAACATGCAATCTTCCTTGAAGACACAAAAAGATCTTAAATAAAGGATACTAAGCTTATGAGCCAACAAGAAAGAAAAATAAATGATACAAAATACATGTAAGCTTTTCTCTTTTTCTTTGAAACCTTAAAAAGTGTTGCTACTGACCAGAGCTTGGTTTGCCAAAACCAATTTAGATTTACTTGATGCTCCCAAAGTGATGCCAATACTGATCAACAAGATCCATCATATAATAGAGATTGTAAACTAAAATAAGAAGTGCAAAAAGTAAAAGATGAGACTTCTCATTAATATTCAATAAAGACACTCACACCAAGGGATACATAAATAACCAACTAAAGGAGAGATACTTCCACATGCAAACCAAACTATAAGATAACCTCTCTACCAAAGATATGAATCCACTAAAAAGGTAAAAGATAATAGATGATGATGGTGATACCACGACACTCCCCCAAGCTTGGAACAAGCCAAGAGGATGCTAAACCTGATGATGAATTACTCCTTCGGCGGTGGTGGTGTTCTCTTGATAAGCTCTTCAATAAGTTTCTTCAAATCCTCAATATCGAAGGTTAGAGTACTAATCAACTCCGAATTATGCTCAATGCAGCTCATGATCAATTCGGACCGAGGATCCCAGTCCTTGTTATTCTTTATCCACTCTTCCTTCTTAGAGTGTTCCTTCCCTACATGGTTAGGATGAGTAGTACGAGGAGGTGCTGACCGTGGAGCGACGACATGGCGTGGATCTCTCCCTCATGTAGACATTTGTGCTATCCTCCTAAGATTGATAGGGCTTGCCACCACTCCAATGCTTGTGACGGTAGCGTGGGTGTCCGGTTGCTTGCCCTCCTCCATGTCTTCTTCATCCCCTACAAAAATATCCTCCTCCTTGGGGTTTTGAGGATCATCTTCCTCGGGCTTCTTGCCTTTGTCATTGGCAGAGACCAAGGTGCTATAAACTTGAAAAGATTTACTGACAGAAACAGATCGAAAACACAACGAGAACACGATGCACGAGCCTCAGGGGATCCGGGGGTTATATATTATGAAGTTTCAAGGCGTCAGGAAGGTTCTGATATGAAAACGAGGCGGAGAAGGAGCTCGGGGGAGTCAAACCCCCTCCAGGCGCGGCCAGCTGGGGCCCGCGCCTGGCGTGGGTTTGGCCACCCCGGCCTCCGGTTCCTCTTCTGTTCCATCTCGTAACTTCCCTTATGTATTAAAAACATCAAAATATAAAAAGATTGGGGTTTCACGGACCTTCTGTTTTCACCACTTTTACCTATTCAAAGACGAACTCTGCGGAATCTGGTGTTTGGCTTCTAATAAATTCTTCCGGAGTCACAAGTTGAATTGTGTCAACGTCTTCATTATTTGAATCTCCAGAAATATAATGCTTTAGTCTTTGACCATTCACCACCTGTGTTATGTCATCCTTCAGAGAAGATATTTTGATGGCACCTGAACGGTATACTTCCTTGATAACAAAAGGTCCTTCCCATTTTGAGAGTAGTTTCCCTGCAAAAAATCTGAGACGAGACCTATACAAAAGAACTTTCTCACCAACATGGAAATCCCTTTTGAGAATTCTCCTATCATGCCATATTTTTACTTTTTCCTTGAAGAGTCTAGCATTTTCATAAGCTCCACCTCTCCACTCATCTATATTACTTAAGTCGAGCAGTCTTTTCTCACCAGAAAGTCTAAAATCTATATTCAACTCTTTCACTGCCCAATAAGCTTTGTGTTCTAATTCTAAAGGGAAGTGACAAGCTTTCCCATAGACCTTTTGTAAGGAGACATCCCCATAGGATTTTTATAAGAAGTTCTATAAGCCCGCAAAGCGTCATTCAACTTTTTAGCCCAATTTTTTCTAGATCTATTGACAGTCTTCTGCAAGATAGATTTAATTTCCCTATTGGAAAGTTTTACTTGCCCACTGATTTGGGGGTGATAAGCTGAAGCAATTCTATGGTTTACATCATACTTAGCGAGAGTTTTTCTAAAACCCCCCATGAATAAAATGAGATCCTCCATCAGTCATGAGATATCTAGGGACACCAAACCTAGGAAAAATAACATCTTTAAGCATTTTCAAAGAGGTTTTACCATTAGCACTATTTGTAGGTATGGCTTCTACCCACTTTGTAACATAGTCAACAGCAATAAGAATATGAGTATACCCTTTTGAAGGAGGAAAAGGACCCATAAAGTCAAATCCCCAACAATCAAAAGGCTCAATAACAAGAGAATAATTCATAGGCATTTCATTGCATCTAGAAATGTTACCTACTCATTGACATTCATCACATGATAAGACAAAATTCCTTGCATCTTTAAAAAGGGTAGGCCAATAAAATCCAGACTATAAAACCTTTTGTGCAGTCCTATCCCCAGCATGATGTCCTCCATAAGCACTGCCATGACATTTTCTCAATATCTCTTGTTGTTCAAATTCTGGAACACATCTTCGCATAATGCCATCTACTCCTTCTTTATATAAGTGTGGGTCATCCCAAAAGTAATGCCTTAGATCATAAAAGAATTTCCTTCTTTGCTGAGCTTTAAAGGTTGGGGGCAAATACTTGGAAACAATAAAGTTAGCATAATCAGCATACCAAGGACTCTCATGCGGACTTACCCTTATTGCAGCTAATTGCTCATTTGGAAAACTATCATTAACAGGCAATGGGTCAAAAGAAATGTTTTCCAAACGAGATAAATTATCAGCAACAGGATTATCAGCACCTTTCCTATCCACAATATGCAGATCAAACTCTTGCAAAAGCAACACCCACCTAATAAGCCTAGGCTTAGCGTCCTTCTTTGTCATAAGGTACTTAATAGCAGCATGATCAGTATGAATAGTAACCTTAGAATCAACAATATAAGGTCTAAATTTATCACAAGCAAAGATTACAGCTAAGAACTCTTTTTCAGTAGTACCATAATTCTTTTGAGCAGCATCCAGAGTCTTGCTAGCATAATGAATAACATCCAGCTTCTTGTCAACATGTTGTCCAAGGACAGCACCCACAGCAAAGTCACTATCATCACACATGATTTCGAAAGGTAAACTCCAATCAGGTGGTTGAGCAAAAGGAGCAGTAGTCAAAGCTTTCTTCAAAGTTTCAAAAGCTTGCTTACAATCATCATCAAAAACAAAAGGTACATCTTTTTGAAGAATATTAGTAAGGGGCTTTGAAATTTTGGAGAAATCTTTAATAAACCTCCTATAGAAACTAGCATGACCAAGGATACTATGAATACCTTTGATATCTCTAGGACAAGGCATCTTCTCAATTGCTTCAATTTTTGTTCTGTCAACTTCAATGCCTCTTTCAAAGATCTTGTGTCCAAGAACAATCCCTTCATTAACCATGAAATGGCACTTCTCCCAATTAAGAACAAGGTTGGTTTCTTCATATCTCTGCAAAACTTTATCAAGGTTGTGCAAATAGTTATCAAAAGAAGTTCCATAGACGGAAAAATCGTCCATGAAAACCTCCACAATCTCTTTACAAAAACCATGAAAGATAGTATACATACATCTCTGAAAGGTAGCAGGAGCATTACATAAACCAAAAGGCATACACCTATAAGAATAAGTACCATAAGGACAAGTGAAATTAGTTTTCTCTTGGTCTTGTGCTTTCACAGAAATTTGAGAAAACCTAGAATAACCATCAAGAAAGCAAAAGTGAGTCTTTTTGGACAACCTCTCAAGCATTTGATCAATAAAGGGCAAAGGATAATGATCTTTCTTAGTAACTTTATTAATCTTTCTAAAATCAATGCACATTATATACCCAACCACTACCCTTTGGGGTATAAGCTCATTATCCTCATTAGGCACAACAGTTATTCCCCCTTTCTTGGGAACACAATGAACAGGGCTAACCCATTTACTATCAGCAATAGGATAAATAATACCAGCATCAAGGAGTTTTAATACCTCATTTCTTACCACATCCTTCATATTAGGATTTAGACGGCGTTGGTGCTCAACAAGTGGTTTTGCATCAGGTTCTATATTAATAGCATGCTGACATATAGTAGGAGAAATCCCCTTTAAATCATCAAGAGTATAGCCCATAGCTCCTCGGTGTTTCTTCAGTATCTCTAATAACCTCTCTTCTTCCTTTCCTGAAAGTTTAGAACTAATAATAATAGGATATACTTTCTTATCATCAAGATAAGCATATTTAAGATCATCATGTAAAGGTTTTAATTCGAAAACAGGGTCCCCTTTAGGTGGTAGTGTGGTACCCAAATCTTCCACAGGTAGATTATGCTTAAGTAACTCATGCTGACGAAGGAAAGCCTCATCAATCTCATTTATTTCCTTCATGAAGACATCACTTTCATGATCTTCCATAAACAGCTGCAAGGCATTGTTAGGAGCAAGAGAAATAGCAGAATGTTGTTCAACCCTGAAATCCTCGTTAGGCAGTTCATTTTCATAAGGAGTTTTGGAAAATTTGGAAAAATTAAACTCATAAGACTCTCCAAAAAACTTAGTCAAAACTTTTTCCTTCCTACAGTCTATGATAGCCCCACAAGTATTCAGGAAGGTTCTACCAAAGATAATAGGATAGGTTTTACTAGCTTCTTTACCAAGTACTAGAAAATCAGCAGGATATTTAATCTTACCACAAAGGACCTCCACATCTCTTACAATGCCAATGGGGCAAACTTTCTCTCTATTAACAAGGTGAATAACCACATCAATGTCCTCAAGCTCGCAAGGACTAATTTCATGCATAATTTCCCTATAAAGCTCATAAGGAATAACACTAGAACTAGCACCAATATCACATGAACCATAATAGCTATGATTACCAATTCTAACAGAAAGCACAGGGACACTAGCTTTTCTAGCTTTTTAGGATGAGAAACAATATTAGTAGCGTCTTCACAAAATACAATATGCTCATCCTCTACGTTTCTAGTGATAAGATCTTTCACAATAGCTACCACAGGCTCAATATCAATAAGCTCATCGGGCTCTACAGTTTTCTTAGCGCTTTTGCTAACCACATTAGCTATGATAGAATGTTCCTTTACCTTAGTAAGAAAAAGGATTTTCTCAACATAAGGTTCAGGAAAAATAGGATCAACAGTACAAACCTCTATGCTAGCAGGAACATGAGTAACAATGTCTTTATAAGGAGCGTGGTACTTGTCCCACTCTTTCTTGGGAATTTCAATAAAAGAAGTAAAAGTATTAAAACATTTTGCAAGAAATTGAGGATCAAGACCAAACTCATTGCTAATATCACGGAAGTCATCAGTTTCCATAAAAGATTTAATGCATTCATAATCATAGTTTATACCTGACTTTCTTCCTTTGTCATTCTCCCAAGCTTCAGTGTTCTCTTGAATACGGTCTAGTAGATCACATTTAGCTTCTTCCTTCATACGTGTAAATGATCTGGCACAAGAAGCATCTAGTAAATCTTTATCATGAAGAGAAATCCTAGCATAAAAGTTATTGATAATAATATTGTTAGGGAGTTCATGAATAGGACATTTCAACATTAGTAACTTCAATCTCCCCCAAGCTTGAGATATACTCTCTCCATCACGAGGACAAAAGTTATATATCAAATTTCTATCCTTATGAATTTCACTGGGAGGATAAAATTTAGAATAAAAGAGAGATGCCATCTCCTCCCATTCCATGGAATGTCCATTCTTCAGCAGCTTATACCATTAGCTCTCCCTTTCAAGGATATGGAGAGTAACTTCTTCTTCACATGTTCAGTTGTGATACCTGCACACTTAAACAACCCGCATAATTCATGGATAAAAAGAAAATGATCACCAGGATGGACAGTTCCATCCCCTAAATAATAATTATCCATAACACGATCAACAATACTTGTAGGTATCTTAAAAGGATCTATCTCAACAGGTGGTGGTTCATCTACTACCCTAACAGTGGTAGTCTTGATGACTCACAAGTATAGGGGTGTATCGTAGTACTTCCGATAAATAGGAGTGTCGATCCCAACAAGGAGCAGAAGGTGTTGACTAGTGGTATGGAGCAGGAACTCTCTGCAAATACTTAGCAAATAGATTTTTAGTGGTTTTATGACAAGGGAACAAAACAAAGAGCAAGTAATAAAGACAACGAACAAATGGAGCAAGTGCCCAATCCTTTCTTAGCAAAGGACAAGCCGGTGGAAATACTTATAAGGACCAAACATTCTCAAGGACACATAGGAATTCTGCCAAGTGCTTTCGCTTCAAATAGCTGAGTACTCTTCTCTGGTGTTGTAAGTGTTGTGTGGGTGAACCTGTGCTAACATACCGACCTTACTTGGACTAATACATACTTGTGATTAAAACCCCTGCAAACATCCATAACTACAGGAAAGTAATTAAGATATAAATCTAACCATAGCCTTAAACTCTGAGATCCTACGCTCCCTTATGCAAAGGTGTCCTAACGGGGGTTCAGGTTTCTGTCAATCCGACAACCCCACAATTAGTAGCCAAATACACAATGCATTCCCCTAGGCCCATAAATGGTGAAGTATCATGTAGTCGATGTTCACATGACACCACTAGAAGAATAGCGCCACAACTTAAATACTAAACCATTGAATAATAACTCAACACAAATCCACTACTAACAACGTGACTTCTCCCATGTCCTCAAGAACTAAACGAACTACTCACGAGACATCATATGAATCAAGATCAGAGATGATATGGTAATGGATAACAATCTGAACATAAGCAATAATCCAATGGTTCCACTCACAAGCATCAACTACAATAGTAATCAACACCGGGAAAGTTTCCCCTAAGAACTAAAGCAATATCCAACACAATTGTTACAGCGGGATGGAGTGGTGATGATGGTGCTGGTGAAGATGATGGTGTGGATGATGATGATGATCCTGATGAAGCCTAGCTTGACGATGGTGTTGATAGCGACGATCTCCCCTCTCCGGGAAGGAATTCCCCCAGCAGAAATCTGTCTACCAGAGAGATCTTTCTTTCTCGGTGTTTTTCGCCCCGTAGAGGCAGCAGAAATCTATCTGTGGTCCCTCCCTTGGTGTTAGGGTTCTATAGGGAAGATATAGGTGAAAGGGTGGAGTCTGGAACTGGGCAGGTGGGCCACACCTGCCCTAGGCACGACCCAGAGTGGACCCGTGCCTAGGGGATGTGGGCCCCTTGCGGCCCTTCTTCGCCTCCCCTTCTGGCTTCCTCTGTCTTCTGGGAAAATATAATTTTCCTATATTTTTCTGGTATTTTTCTGATCTTCGCGAAATTGCATCAAAACGCCTTCTTTTCATCAGAACCCAGACTCTGGCAGTTCATCCTCCAAGAATCATCCAACGTGCATAAACAGGTGAAAATACATAAGTAATACCTTATAATAAGACATATATCAATGAATAGAGGCAAATTATGATATAGAATGGTGATGCAAATTGGACGTATCACCCTCTATCATCCATTGGCCACCAACTTAAGACTACCCATGGCATCTGTCGTGCCACGCCGACAGCTTCACAAAGGAACTTCCTGTCAAGAATCTTCATGAGTTTATACGTAATCTAAATCTTCTTTGTAGTCCTCCGTAGTTTAGATTAAGGGGTTGTTAGATATAATACACCTCTACATATATACGGTATGGAGTAGTACTCCAACATATATATGATGTCCAACATGTACACGCTACAGTGGGGCTATTCCACCTATATAACATGCAACACGAGACCCCAACGGGTCATCGTTTCCGCCTAGGTTAACACAGTACTCAAATGAAGATGCCCGAAAAACCATAGCAGCTCCGACTTCACAAGAAGCGAAGACCAAGACAAAGAAACTTGGACGCGCCGAAGCAAGAAGCGTGAAACAAGGTCTTGTCACTACCAAACCATCGCTCAATAATACCATCGTTGCCACACAAGCCAACACACGAAACTCTCACATCGCCGGTTGGGCACCTGCCAACCCCAATATCATGTGCGTCAACCACCCAAGAAGCACTGATGAAAGCAAGTTCTACAAGACAACGACACAAAGGAGAAAGACAGTGTGAAGTGTCTCCCGAACCAACCAGGTATAGGTTTTTCATGCGAATAGCTTGCTCTGAGGTATGAATAGGTCAAAGAAGATTCCGCACTGTCATATCCAAGAAGAAGAGCGACACACATAGGTGCTATCGCCGACCGCAAGAGCCGAGAAAGCTTCGCCAGACACTAGTAGGAAAAAGCAAATCAGTGGCGTACCAAAATTGCCTGCCGGTGGCATATCAGTGGTATGCCACAATATTTAGGCCACCATGGCCGGCTTTATGTTTTGGATGGCCCTAGGGCGAAGTCGACGACACGGGCCCTTATAAAGCTATATATATGAACACATATATTAACATACAGACATATATGGCTATTTTAACTTGCAAAGTATGAAGAGTTAACACACAACCACACACTCATAATTCAAGAAGTATAAAATGATTGTTAAAATCTTAAACCATATTATATAATTACAAAGAAATAAAAGAGTACTAAAATAAACACTACTTGTTGCTGCAAAATCACCTAGTCCCAAATCAGATTCTTGCAATTGATTAGGGCACGGCCAACGCTACAATGTGAACGCCTGCCCCAGCACTCCATGTCGGCTCGGATGGTCTAGCTTACCAAAAGGTGTCACTTGCAGAGGATCCTGCAGAGAAGACCGCTTCCTCACTGCCAAAAGTAATAGCGCACTCAGAGAGGGGACTAACTGGGAGAGGAAAAGCTGAATGGAGGGGTTAGGGTGACACAGAGAGATCCTGCCAGGTGATTGCTCGGTTGGATGGGTGCAGTACTGAACTACTGCTTTATGCGTTTTTACCTACGTGGATTCATGGAGAAGTTGTAGATGACTGCTACCATAAATCGTGCCCTTATGGTTACTTGTTGACTAGAATATACTTATTTAAAGCACCTTTTTTTGATTCAATAAACCAACTCTTGTTTTTTATTCCTTTTCTCAACACAGGACTTGTATTCTTGGGGAAACATTTGAACACCTAAAATTGTGAAGGAATTAAATACTACTTGAAAGTAGATCTCTAAGTCTCTAATCTTATATTGCAATTGGATCCAGTGGAGATTGAACGTACTAGGAGCTGGGGGCAGCAGCAAATAGGGCCATGAGGAGCAGGACAGGGCGCATATAGATTTGTGAATTCAAATAATCAATTTTGGATTATCAATAGGTAATGCTGAATTTGCAATCTCCAATCTAGAGCAGTATGGCTGAGGAAATTGAACAAATGATAGTAGGGGATAAAAGCAGGCAAACACGAACTCGACTACACGCGAGATCGATCTTAGATGACTCAATCGGTGGGTTGGTTGTTTGGCACGCTTTCTCTCTATACTGGGCCTTTTGAATGGATTTTTAACCCAAAACCAAACATCAGTATGATGGGGGTATAAGGAAGCATGCAAATCATGCCCCCTCCATTCGTGGGCCCTAGGGCGCCGCCCATGTTGGCCATGGATCAGAGCCGGCCCTGCAAGCCACTGGTAAGTGACTACCAATGACACATGGTATGGTAGGCTACCAGTAATTTTAACACTGGTAGCGTACAAACGTATTTTTTACTGGTGGCGTATCATACCACGTGCCACTGGTATTTCTACACACTAGTGGTATATATGTCGGTGCGCCACCAGTAATTATTTTGGCATGCCACCAGTGTATTTTTCATGAATTAATTTTTCTGCATCATCGGACATGCCAACATATTTGTATAGGTTTCACAAAATAGTATAAATACTGAATTTGGTACACTCAGCAAGCAGTACAAATAGACAAGTGATCAAATTGATTCATCAAGTTCGGACATTAATTAGAACCGAAATAGACAAGTGTTATCCATATTATTACACCAATATGGTCTTGATCGAGTAGCTAAAGTGTTATTGCTCGCTAGGTTAAGAAAGGAAGAAGTAGCTAGTCATCTAAACTACGATCACATACAATAGGAATGCAAGATCGAGCAGATCATGATGAAGGTCTTCATCCGGTTCATCCTCCTCTATTCGTCCAGGTGGTTCATGTACCTAGCTTCCACCTGCTCTTTACTCTTGTGCCCTTTGTAGATATTACCCTTGAACTCATTCACTTGATTCAGACAGTCTTCCCTCTTGTCGTAGACTCATGAAACCTTACCTATGTACATGTACCACTTCTTCATCTCTACACCAAAGACAGATATGTGAGAAGCATATTGATAGATAATATGCAACATGATATTAGGCAACAAAAAGCGATAGTTTCAGATGTTCGCAAAAACTAAAAGCAACAAAACTAAGCATGCATGATTAATGACCCTAATACAAGGATTGATCACAACTTCATCTTCCAAAACTAAAAGCAACGAAAATCAAGAGTTCACATATTCACAGAAGCTATAAACAACAAGTTTATCGTCCACCAAAACTTTAAATACCGGTTCATCGATCGTTCGAAACCGACAACTTCAGGAATAAAGTTAACAACAAGTTCATCGATCATTCCAAATCGACAACTCCGTCACTTATGACTTGGCGGGAACGGACAGACACCACCTAACACGTTGAATACCCTCTAGTCACGCAACATCTCTAATCGGGTTTCTATGTCCTTATTTGGTGGTGTAGGACCATAGAAGAACATCCCCTACTTACTACAGACATCCTTGTGGATTAGTTGTCTAATCTTCTGCTGGATGCGATAGATATGAGATCTGCATCATAGGCGTTCGCCAAGTCTTTGCCTTTGTTTTGGAGACTAGCCGACAACAATAGTTGGCGATGATATCTTACGAACTACCACGTGTGATGGATGGCGTAGTAGGCCTCCCTTGTACTTATTGTCGGTTGCTTGATAAAGGAAAACTCCATCTTGTGGGTGATTACCAGCTTGCCTCACCTTGTTGTTTATTTTTGAGGGGCCTTGCTTGAAGGCGAAGACGATGAGAGCATGATCGATAATAGTCTTGATGCAACCGTAATCTTCCCGTGTCGCACTCCTTGAGTCAAAATACACGGCATGCGGTTGTTGCAGGTACAAGACGATGAGGGTGGAGCATTTGTCTCTGCGCAAAAAAAAATCAAACATGCTGTCATCCTCAAATCAACTTTGGTACATACAAAAGAATGATGTAAATCTATGAAAGAATGCTAGGGCGGATAGCGAATGACTTACTTGGGAAAGTAAAGGAGGAGAATGATTGTATTCTGCTTATTGGACACCAAGAAATCCTCGATGTACTGTGTCACTAGTAGACGATCCTTGGGATGCGCAAGATGCTCTCAAGCATGTAGTAGAGGTCCATTATCACCACTTCCGGGGTCTGCTCTTAAGTGACCTGGTATGCCAAAATAAACTTAACTAGGTGGACCAAGCTTGGGTGGAGCAGTTTCATGTGAAACATGTCGAAGATGTAATCAAATCTCAGGAAGAACATATCCCTCGGGGATCTATCGACAAATCCCATGTCCTTTGGCACCTTGGCCATGAAAAGCAGGTATGATGGATATGTCATCCCGATAAGATGCTTCTCCACTGTCAGAACACTGCCGTGCAGGCTCCTCATATCCCCATTAAGGGTTTTGTAAATTTATGGCATCAAAATCGGTTCACCCGACAAATGAATAGTCCACCACTTAATGGGTATCTTGTACACAACTCGGCCCAGCTGGCTGCTGGAGGCAGGGCATATTTATTTATTTCGTCCCATCTTCTCGAGCTTGGGAGGAATGACTCCTAGCGCCTGATTGGTCGCCCTATGGAGTGTTCTCGGGCTGAGAACATCTGGCCTAGCTTCTTGATCCTTAGTGAATAAGGCAGCATCTTCAGGCGTTTCTTGAGAATTCAATAGACGCTACTGTAACATCCCAAAAATACTAAGCTTAGATCATCAAACTCTAATCCTCAAAAATTAGGGTTAACAAAAACTTTTTTAATTAAAATAATGAATGCATGCATATGTGTATGCATTGATTTTGAATTCTTTAAAACCACCTTGTTTGTTTGTTTCATTGCTTGTAAAATGTTTCTTAGGTGAAATAAACATCATCTAAAATATTTCCCACACTTTTCCTAAAGACAAGTAAATCAAAACAAATATATAAAAGGAATGGTCATTTTGACCAATTTAACTCCCATGCCTACTTTGGCTGTCTCAAACTTTCAAAACCTAACCGAAACTTTTCTGGATATTTGCACCCTTTGATTGTACTCATAACAAAGTATCAAGGCCCACTTTGTGATCATCCAGAAACTTTCAAATGCATAGTTTAAATGACAATTCAAAATTGAATCTTTATCATATGGGAAGATCCCACTTTTTCAAAAACCACTCAAACAAGCTCAACTTTCAAAACCCAAGCACCTGCAGACTCACTAGCACCAATCTAGCAAGCCCACCAAAAATCATTTCAAAATTCAAAATTTGATTTCATGCGGCAATTTCATCAAACAGGTTGCAGACACAAATCAAACAAACATCAAACACTATTGTGAGCAGTGATTCTTGTCTAACTTGTTCCCTAGTTAGCTCGCAACCAGCTCAGTAGATCATCTAGGAAGATTAACTAAGAACTAGCACCACTGTGAGCTCGCCATTGCCATCAATCGTGAACAGCCGAGCACCCCCTTGCCACCCCAGTGTGGACAGCAGGCTAGAGGAAGAACTAGCCGTGCCAACCTTGTCTGGGAGATCACCCATGCCTCACTGCCCCCTCTCGACCAGCCCTGCCTCGCAGACCATGCCCAGAACCGCCAGGAACGCGCCTTGCGCTGCGTCATGTCGACCATGCCGAGCGTGCGCCAGAGCACCACCCTCGACCGAAACCCACAGACCGCGCGCCGCCCTCGCCGCGTGCATACACAATCCCCACCGACCCAGGAGACCGCCAGACATCCCCGTTTGCCGCCCCGTGACGCATAGCCACCGCTCTCCGTCGAAGACGCTGCCTCTGCCACGCAGAGCATCGCCCGTTCCAGACCAAACATCACCGCCCCTACTCGCGCATTAAAACCGTAGAGCATCGCCAGGAGACCACCAAGCGATCGCCACCGCCGGCCATGCCTCTAGCAGCCCGTAGCCATGTCGCCACCGTCGCCTGCCCATCCCGTTCGGTCTCGCCGTCGAGCCTATAAAAGGAGGAGTCCCCCGCTCGATTTCTTCACACCATTCCACTCCTCTCTCACCCAGAACCACACCACCTCAGTCCCGGAGCAAGGAGAGCAGCGCATCGCCGGAATTTCACCGGAGCCCGCCGCCTCTGGAGAAGAAGGGCGCCATCAATTTCGTCCACCCCAGGAGCTGCCGCGACCACCCCTGAGTTCGCCGTCGTCGACTTCGTCGTTCGCCCGCCTCGCCGGCCCTCGCCAGTACCCTGGTGAGCCCCCAACACCCCTCACTGGCCACGCTAGGTTTCGTTCTCGCCAGCGTTGTCTCGCGTCGACGATGACTCCCAACCGTTGGATTAGAATCAGATCAAACGACCCACGTTGCCCCATACCGCTTCGCTCACCCCCGTGTCACTGACGAGTGGGGACACCCACTTAAGCAGCCCGCGGGAGCACTGCGCTTAGCAGGCCGGCCCGTTAACTTTTCCCGCGCGAGCCCAGTTATTCAAATTAAACTTTTTCCATTTCAATTCAAACACACTTCTGTACCCAACTTCAAAAATCAATCCAGGTCGATTCAGTGCACCATTTTGAATGAAACCAATTTTTTTGGAAAGGTCTGTGAATGCTGAATCCAAGCCCGTTGGATTCAAGTCATTTGGATATATAGATCACCCATGGTAAAAATAACAAGGCAGAAGCTTTTCTGCATTCAAACATTTTTAAAATTTAAACCATAATAGTTTTTGAGTTGATTCCAACTCTCAAAAATCACATTTAACCATACCTTTCAGAATATATAAAAATATATAGGTTTACTTGCAGAAATAATGTTCAAGGAATAAAAGAATGCTACATAGGCATTTCTAGCCACTTTAATTAATTAAAATAAAAGGGTAAAACCTTATTAAATTATGACACCACTTTAAATCACATTCCTATGGACTAAAATATATGGTGATGACATGTGTCAACATGATCCCATGTTTGGTTTAGAGAATATTAAACCTTAAGTAGTTTTTCAATGAGTAGAAATTACTTTTCTAAAAATAAAAGGAATTAAACCAAGCCTTAACCTTGTAATGTTAGAGATGATGCTAGATCATCTATAGGAACCTTGTGTGTGATGATTGCAAGTAGTTAAGTATTGTTTGGTGATTGTGTACCTCGTATTTATTCATAGACGCTAGTACCGACCAAGGATACGAGGAGGAAGGAGGATACTACGAAGAAGAAGCCGAGGAGAACTTCAACCACTGCTCTGCACAAGACAAGCCTAATACTACTAGTGGATTGTGCAAGCAAATACTTGCTTGTTACTATGCCTACTATATGCCTTAAGCATATGTGATCATACCCATTTGATAAACCAATCCTAGTTTTACTTACAAGCTTCTTACTTTATTTCTTTATCAAAGCTTACTTAGAGTTTACTTAGGAGTTTGGTAGATACTAGAAAGATTTTTGAAGGTTGCATAAAGAGCATAAAAATTTGGCCTAAACTAGAAAAACTTGATATCATCCTAAGATATAAGGTTGTACTTAGTTGAAACTCCACTAGTTACCACCCCTCATTATTGCTTACCCCCACCTGTAGATGCTAGTGCTAAGCATAAAACTTGATCAACTTTAGATGGGAATACTTGGTGGAAAAATGGTTATGAAAACCTTGGAATGATGGATCATTCTATTGAAATGTTTTGGACATGTGTTTCCAAACACTGATGATTTTGGTGATGAAAATGTTGAGGCATGAGCCTTAGCCCCTTTTATAAAACTGATGGTTGTCTGGATGCGATACCATTCCAATTTTATCGTATAACCACAATACTCGAAGATTGGGTAGGACTTGACTGGAAACTTATATACCTTAGTATTAGTTCCCTCATGGCCAAGGTCTGAGCTGAGGCTACCTTGTGAAGATTGTCCACCTGTGTAGTACCCAAGATGACAGTTGGTCATGGTTGGGAGGCCAAACTCACAGGAGAGGTGCTTCAACTAGGGCGTGTAATTGAAAGGTTAGGATTGATTATCCGCATACTGGGTATGGTGAATTCAGGATTTGTTCCTGACGGATGTATCGAATGTTGTGGTGAAAGTGTACAATCTCTGCAGAGTGTCAAACTATTAAAATAGCGTCATGATTATGGACGATTGAGGGCCATACTGTTCCCCCGTCAGACTTTTCAAAAGGACTTGTGAAATGAATTGAGACTTTGACTTGACCACAACAGAGTTGTGATATGAGTTACAAGATCCCACCTAGGAGTTATAAAATCGTGACTATCTTTAAGACTTAGTCGAGATAAATCTAGCTTTTGCAAAACAACCCTAGAGCCTAGTGTCCCATTATCCAAAAACCCCTTTACTTGTTAGTATTAGTTTGCGAGTACTTAAAGAGTACTCATGGCTTTGTCCCTGGCTATTCCCATGGCCAGACTATGAAGAGGAGTACCTGGAGGATGGACCCCAGGAAGGTTACGACAACTAGGATCATCTCCCATCGTCAGCATTGCCTGTGACCCCGAAGATGGAGCTTCGCCTACACTACCGTTATTATTACGTATTCCGCTGCTTGAAGTTGTATTAAGAACTGGATCATGAGATCCCTATTTGTGTAAGAACTTATGTAACGTTTGTAATGGATGATGTACTATGGTATCCAATTCTGTTATGTCTACATAAAAATGGTAATCCTGGGATTGCGATGTACGGCATAACAGGCATCTAGGATTGAAAAATCCGGGTGTTGACAAGTTGGTATCAGAGCCATCCTGACCATAGGAGACCCTAGTTAGACTGGACGTTTGAACCAAAAACTTAGTATCAAAACCAAAGAAAACAAATATTTACAAAAACTTATTCTCATTCTTATCTCTTTGATTCTTTCATAAAAAGTCATGTTCCTCAAAAACTCTTGCAAAATACATAAAATTTTGACACACTTGATCACTCTGCTAACCTACTCATCCTCTATTTTTATAGATGGACGTGAAGTACAGCAAGTTTTACCAACTAGGGAATGGTGGAGACCTTATCTTTGAGAGGGATCTGGATCAGCTTTCGGAACTTCTGGAGCGTCCGCACCCCGAGTTCTTCGGAGCTCAGCTCAATGATCAAGGAGGAGAAGACCTGCAGTGGCTAATTGTTGCAAGTCTCCAAGGAAAGATTGAACCTCCCACTGCGGAGGGAATTCAGTTTACCTTGAGGGAAAACAAGCGGCTCGATGGACTTGCGAGCAATGCAGAAGCTCTTTCGTCGTGTGTGGCGAGCATCAATCAGATCAAGGGTAATATCTTTGAGTTTTGCCCAAGGCGTGATGCAAATGGACAACCACTGGAAGCCCCATACCACCCCGAGCTGAAAACTCAATTGGACCACCTTAGCTTCATGATGTACGATCGTCAGCAGGAGTTGGACAACTGCCGTGACTACTCCAACCACAAGTCTGCCATCATCAAGACGAAGGATCAGACCATCGCCATGCTAGCAAAGGATCGCAAGTCTCGCCGCCGTCAGCTTGACAAGAAGGAGCGCATTATTGCCCGTCTTATACCGCATCTCATCTGGAGGAGACCATCCACGAGAGAGACATACAGTTGGAGGAAAGGGAGAATGCCGGAGAGGATCTTCGTGGAGACCCTTACTCCTATCTTAGCGATGACGATGATTTTCTGGAGGATCAGGCCATGGACTTCTTCATCGATGAGGATGATTTCGCCTTCATCGATGATGATGAAGATGATGAAGCCACAGATTCTAAGGAGTAGTAGCACTTGAGCACTAGCGTAGTGAGTAGTATTCGGTCCCACTATATCGTAGTTTTCAGAATGGTTCTTAAAACCATCTGTTTTTCTTTGTTGTGGTGTGTGTTGTACTGTGTGCTATGAATGAATGAATGAATGAAAAAGGCAAGTTGCCAGAAAAATCTGAGTCAAACCTTTAAAAACTTTTCAAAGTCCCCGAAACCTTAGAAATTTCCCTCTTTTCTCATGATCTATCTCAATCTTCAGATGCCACGTGGAGGAAGTGGTTCATCCCCGGACCCGATGTTGCAGATACTGCAAATGTTGACTTCTGACCGCGAAGCTGAAAGAGCGGAACGTCAAGCCAACCTAGCCACTCTGCAGCAGATAGCCCAGCTAGCCCACAACAACCAAGGCCACGGAAATCAAGATAACCATGGATCTAAGCTCAAGAATTTCCAGAATACCAACCCACCTGTTTTCACTAAGTCAGAAGAACCCCTGGACGCTGATGATTGGCTGCAAACCATGGAAAATAACTTAGAAGTCGCAGGAGTGGAAGCCAACCAGAAAGTTCTGTTTGCCACCCATTACTTAGCCGGAAATGCCAGGGCATGGTGGAACAGTGTTCGCGCAATGACTGGAGGCCAGATGATGACCTGGGAGGAATTCAAGGTCAAGTTTAGCAGAAACCATGTGCCACCAGGTTTGATCAAGAGAATGAGAGACGAGTTCAGAGAGCTGAAGCAAGGAAGGATGACTGTAGTGGAATACCGTGACAAATTTTTGTCATTAGCTAGGTATGCCCCGGACGAGATAGACACCGAAGCCAAGAAGAAAGAAAGATTCCTGAATGGTCTGCATGACGAGATGTAGACGGTGTTAGTCAATATCCCCTTTGCTGATATTGAAGCCCTTGTTGACTCTGCTATCCAGATGGAAGGAAAGATCAACCAAGCCAATGAGAACCACAAGCGTTGCATGATGCATCAACCCGGAACCCATCAGACCCCAAAGTATCGCCCCAACCCATCTCCAGGATTTGCCCCAAGAACCAACAGACCCCCGATGACCCGTCCCACCTATCCCAACCGTGGAAACCCTAGACCCGGAGGAAATCACAACAACCCCGGCAACTCTAGCAATTTCACCCGTGCCCCACCCAAGTTCAACACCAACAATGTTACCGCCAACCCCAACACTGCCCGAGGACTGGAAGCAATGTTGTGCTGTGACCAAGGACAAGTCACAAGTGACATGTTATGATTTGTGGAAATAAAGGCCACTATTCCAGCAGTGCCCCAACAAGAATAATGCTACAGCCCCCAATGCCAATGCCCCAACTCAGCAATGACGTCGTGTTCAGCCAGGAGAAGATTTTCCCGAGAATTCACTCAACCGCACGCCGTCTTTTTCTCATGCATCTTTGAAGAAGCTCAGAAGCGCCGGGGCGTCGTCTTTGGGTATGTTTCTGTTAATTCAGTACTTGCACGAGTGTTGTTTGACTCTGGTGCATCGCATTCATTTGTCACTGAAGAATTTGCCTGCACTAGTAAAATTCAACCAACCAAACTGAAGCATGTTATGATTGTGCAAATTCCCGGATCAACCACCAAGGCTAGGCAAATTTGCAAAGCCGTCCCTATCCGAATCCGTGGCATATATTTTTATGCTAATCTGATAGTACTCAGAACTAAAGGTTTGGAAGTAGTACTAGGAATGGATTGGATGTCCAAACATAAGGGATTGATTGACTGTGCTAAGAAAGCCATCACCATGACCAGTACAGCCGGATATCAGTCGAGCATATATCTGAAACCTTACCTCGTCAATTCAAATGCAACAAGAGCATAGCCCAACCTACCATTGACCAAGTCCGGATAGTCTGTGAATACCCCGATGTATTTCCAGATGTTTTTCCCGGCATGCCCGCAGATCGGGATATCGAGTTTATCATTGAACTAATCCCCGGAACAGGACCCATAGCCCAGAGACCCTATAGTATGAACCCATCAGAACTAGAAGAACTAAAGAAGCAACTGGATTCCATGTTGGAAATCAGATTGATTCAACCAAGTGCGTCACCATGGAGATCACCTGTCTTATTTGTGGATAAGAAGGATGGAGGTAACCGTTTGTGTACGGATTATCGGAAGTTGAATGATGTCACCATCAAGAACAAGTACCCCTTGCCCAAGATAGAGGATTTGTTTGATCAGTTGACCGGTGCCAAAATGTTTTCTAAGATTCATCTTAGAACTGGCTATCATCAACTCAAGATTCGTGCAGAGGATATCCCAAAGACTACATTTACCACCAGATATGGATTGTATGAGTATACAGTCATGTCTTTTGGATTAACCAATGCCCCCTCCTATTTCATGAACCTCATGAATAAGATTTTTATGGACTTCCTGGATAAGTTTGTCGTTGTTTTCATCGATGACATTCTGATTTATTCCAAATCAGAAGAAGAACATGAGCTACACCTAAGGACCATTCTTGGAACCCTTAGAGAGCATCAGTTGTATGCCAAGTTTAGCAAATGTGAATTCTGGTTATAGGAGGTAGGATTCCTCGGTCATATTGTATTAGCCGGAGGAATTGCCGTTGACCCTGCCAAGGTAAAAGATGTAGAGATTGGCAAGCCCCAACCACTCAAACCCAAGTTCGTGCTTTTCTCGGATTGGCGGGATATTACCGCAAATTCGTAGAAGGATTCTCGAGTATCGCCAGACCCATGACCCAATTGCTGAAGAAGGACAAGAAGTTTGAATGGACCGACAAATGTGAAGCGAGTTTTCAAGAACTCAAAAGGAGATTGATTTCAGCCCCAATCTTGATCATGCCGGATATCACGAAGCCCTTCGATGTGTATTGTGACGCATCCAAGATTGGTCTCGGATGTGTGCTAATGCAAGAAGGCAAAGTTATATCTTATCTATCTCGACAATTGAAGCAACATGAGCAAAACTACCCAACCCATGATCTTGAACTCGCAGCCGTAGTTCTAGCCCTAAAGACATGGAGACATTACCTAATGGGAAACCGTTGTGAGATTTATTCGGATCACAAGAGCCTAAAGTATATAATCACTCAGAAGGAGCTGAATATGAGGCAGAGAAGATGGATTGAGCTAATCAAGGATTATGACCTGGACATTCACTATCACCCTGGTAAAGCCAACGTGGTAGCAGATGCCCTTAGCAGTTGTGCGCTTGAACTCCATGATTTTGAAGGAGCAACCAAGTTTGCACAAGGAGATGGAAGATTTTCGAATGGAATTAGTAAGTGAAGGATTTTTGGCTAGCATAGAACTTCAGCCCACTTTGATCAGTCAGATTAAAGAGGCGCAGAAGGGAAATGCCAGTATCGACGGAATCAAGCGTCGTATCGGTACAGGCAAAGTACCCGAATTCACCGACGACGAAGGAGTTTTGTGGTACAAAGGACGCCTTTGTGTACTAGCAGATTCTGAGTAGAAAGAAGTTACCTTGAAGGAGGCTCATGATACTCATTATTCTATCCACCCCGGAGGAACTAAGATGTATCAGGATTTAAAGGAGCAATTTTGGTGGCATAAGATGAAGAGAGAAATCGGAAGCTATATCGCCAAGTGTGATATATGTCAATGAGTCAAGGCAGGACATCAAAGACCCGCTGGATTGTTGCAACCTTTGCAGATTCCGGAATGGAAGTGGGATTCTGTAGGAATGGACTTTATCACTGGACTACCTACTTCTAGTAGGGGAAATGACTCTATCTGGGTCATAGTGGACAGATTGTCCAAAGTCGCCCATTTCTTGCCCGTCAAAACCACCTATCAGAGTTTGAAACTAGCGGAGTTGTACATCGCTAGAATCGTCAGCTTGCACGGAGTCCCTAAGAACATAGTATCGGATCGAGGAACTCAGTTTACCTCGAGATTCTGGAAGAAAGTTCAAGAAGGTTTAGGAACCCGCCTAGATTTCAGTACCGCGTATCACCCTCAGACCGATGGACAAACGGAGCGAGTAAATCAAATACTCGAAGATATGCTGAGAGCCTGTGTGTTAGAATATGGATCCAAGTGGGAAGACTGTCTGCCGTTTGCAGAATTTTCCTACAACAACAGTTACTAAGCCAGTTTGCAAATGGCCCCATTTCAATTCATGTACGGAAGGAAGTGTCGCACCCCTTTGAACTGGTCGGAAGTAGGAGAGAGTCAGATTTTCGGACCCGACATCCTACGAGAAGCAGAAGAGAAGGTTCACAAGATTCGTGAGCACCTCAAGACAGCCCAATCCCGACAGAAGAGTTACGCCGACAAGAGACGTCGAGACCTCGCCTTCAACATAGGAGATTTTGTTTATCTGAAAGTGTCGCCATTGAAGGGAATGCAACGTTTCCAACTCAAAGGAAAGTTAGCCCCTAGATATATCGGACCTTTCAAAATTCTAAACCGTCGAGGAGAAGTATCGTATCAATTGGAGCTACCCGAAGAGATGTCAGCCGTGCACAATGTGTTCCATATCTCGTTACTTCGCAAGTGTCTCGAAGTCCCCGAGAAGACCGAAGTGTTCAAGAATATCGACCATTAGACCATAGAGATCAACGATGACCTGACCTATCCCGAAGTACCCATCCGCATTTTGGAAGAAGCTTTTCGAACTACCCGAACCCGAAGCATCAAGTTTCTCAAGATTCAGTGGAGCAACCACACAGAATAGGAAGCTACCTGGGAACGCGAAGATCACATCAGGACGGAGTTTCCCGATCTCTTCAAGTCCTAGGTAATCTTTTCGTCCTTTTTCAAATCTCAGGACGAGATTTTGTTTAAGGGGGGAAGGTTTGTAACATCCCAAAAATACTAAGCTTGGATCATCAAACTCTAATCCTCAAAAATTAGGGTTAACAAAAACTTTTCTAATTAAAATAATGAATGCATGCATATGTGTATGCATTGATTTTGAATTCTTTAAAACCACCTTGTTTGTTTGTTTCATTGCTTGTAAAATGTTTCTTAGGTGAAATAAACATCATCTAAAACATTTCCCACACTTTTCCTAAAGACAAGTAAATCAAAACAAATATATAAAAGGAATGGTCATTTTGACCAATTTAACTCCCATGCCTACTTTGGCTGTCTCAAACTTTCAAAACCTAACAGAAACTTTTCTGGATCTTTGCACCCCTTGTTGTACTCATAACAAAGTATCAAGGCCCACTTTGTGATCATCCAAAAACTTTCAAATGCATAGTTTAAATGACAATTCAAAATTGAATCTTTATCATGTGGGAAGATCCCACTTTTTCAAAAACCACTCAAACAAGCTCAACTTTCAAAACCCAAGTATCTGCAGACTCACCAGCACCAATCTAGCAAACCCACCAAAAATCATTTCAAAATTCAAAACTTGATTTCATGAGGCCATTTCATCAAACAGGTTGCAGACACAAATCAAACAAACATCAAACACTATTGTGAGCAGTGATTCTTGCCTAACTTGTTCCCTAGTTAGCTCGCAACCAGCTCAGTAGATCATCTAGGAAGATTAACTAAGACCTAGCACCACTGTGAGCTTGCCATTGCCATCAATGGTGAACAGCCGAGCACCCCCTTGCCACCCCAGTGTGGACAGCAGGCTAGAGGAAGAACTAGCCGTGCCAACCTTGTCTGGGAGATCACCCATGCCTCACCGCCCCCTCTCGACCAGCCCTGCCTCGTAGACTATGCCCAGAACCGCCAGGAACGCCGCGCCCGTGCCGCTGTCGACCATGCCGAGTGTGCGCTAGAGCACCACCCTCGACCAAAACCCACAGACCGTGCGCCGCCCTCGCCGCGTGCATACACAATCCCCACCGACCCAGGAGACCGCCAGACATCCCCATTTGCCGCCCGTGCGCCAGCCACCATCGCCGTCGAAGACGCCGCCTACTGCCAGCAGCATCGCCGCCCGTTCCAGACCAAACCTCACCGCCCCTACTCGCGCATTAAAGCCATAGAGCATCACTAGGAGACCACCAAGCGATCACCACCGCCGGCCATGCCTCTAGCAGCCCGTAGCCATGTCGCCACCGTCGCCTGCCCATCCCATTCGGTCTCGCCGTCGAGCCTATAAAAGGAGGACTCCCCCGCTCGATTTCTTCACACCATTCCACTCCTCTCTCACCCAGAACCACCCCACCTCAGTCCCGGAGCAAGGCGAGCAGCGCATCGTTAGAATTTCACCGGAGCCCACCGCCTCTGGAGAAGAAGGGCGCCATCGATTTCGTCCACCCCAGGAGCTGCCGCGACCACCCCCAAGTTCGCCGTCGTCGACTTCGTCGTTCGCCCGCCTCGCCGACCCTCGCCAGTACCCCGGTGAGCCCCCAGCACCCCTCACTGGCCGCGCTAGGTTTCGTTCTCGTCGGCGTTGTCTCGCGTCGATGATGACTCCCAGCCGTTGGATTAGAATCAGATCAAACGACCCACGTTGCCCCATACCGCTTCGCCCACCGCCGTGTCACTGATGAGTGGGGACACCCACTTAAGCAGCCCGCGGGAGCACTGCGCTTAGCAGGCCGGCCCGTTAACTTTTCCCGCGCGAGCCCAGTTATTCAAATTAAACTTTTTCCATTTCAATTCAAACACACTTCTGTACCCAACTTCAAAAATCAATCCAGGTCGATTCAGTGTACCATTTTGAATGAAACCAATTTTTTTGGAAAGGTCTGTGAATGCTGAATCCAAGCCCGTTGGATTCAAGTCATTTGGATCTATAGATCACCCATGGTAAAAATAACAAGGCAGAAGCTTTTCTGCATTCAAACATTTTTCAAATTTAAACCATAATAGCTTTTGAGTTGATTCCAACTCTAAAAAATCACATTTAACCATACCTTTCAGAATATATAAAAATATATAGGTTTACTTGTAGAAATAATGTTCAAGGAATAAAAGAATGCTACATAGGCATTTCTAGCCACTTTAATTAATTAAAATAAAAGGGTAAAACCTTATTAAATTGTGACACCACTTTAAATCACATTACCATGGACTAAAATATGTGGTGATGGCATGTGTCAACATGATCCCATGTTTGGTTTGGAGAATATTAAACCTTAAGTAGTTTTTCAATGAGTAGAAATTACTTTTCTAAAAATAAAAGGAATTAAACCAAGCCTTAACCTTGTAATGTTAGAGATGATGCTAGATCATCTATAGGACCCTTGTGTGTGATGATTGCAAGTAGTTAAATATTGTTTGGTGATTATGTACCTCGTATTTATTCATAGACGCTAGTACCGACCATGGATACGAGGAGGAAGGAGGATACTACGAAGAAGAAGCCGAGGAGAACTTCAACCACTACTCTGCACAAGGCAAGCCTAATACTACTAGTGGATTGTGCAAGCAAATACTTGCTTGTTACTATGCCTACTATATGCCTTAAGCATATGTGATCATACCCATTTGATAAACCAATCCTAGTTTTACTTACAAGCTTCTTACTTTATTTCTTTATCAAAGCTTACTTAGAGTTTACTTAGGAGTTTGGTAGATACTAGAAAGATTTTTGAAGGTTGCATAAAGAGCATAAAAATTTGGCCTAAACTAGAAAAACTTGATATCATCCTAAGATATAAGGTTGTACTTAGTTGAAACTCCACTAGTTACCACCCCTCATTATTGCTTACCCCCACCTGTAGATGCTAGTGCTAAGCATAAAACTTGATCAACTTTAGATGGGAATACTTGGTGGAAAAATGGTTATGAAAACCTTGGAATGATGGATCATTCTATTGAAATGTTTTGGACATGTGTTTCCAAACACTGATGATTTTGGTGATGAAAATGTTGAGGCATGAGCCTTAGCCCCTTTTATAAAACTGATGGTTGTTGCGGATGCGATACCATTCCAATTTTATCGTACAACCACAATACCCGAAGATTGGGTAGGACTTGACTGGAAACTTATATACCTTAGTATTAGTTCCCTCATGGCCAAGGTCTGAGCTGAGGCTACCTTGTGAAGATTGTCCACATGCAGCACTCCAAGATGACAGTTGGTCATGGTTGGGAGGCCAAACTCACAGGAGAGGTGCTTATACTAGGGCGTGTAATTGAAAGGTTAGGATTGATTATCCGCATACTGGGTATGGTGAATTCAGGATTTGTTCCTGACGGATGTATCGAATGTTGTGGTGAAAGTGTACAATCTCTGCAGAGTGTCAAACTATTCGAATAGTCACGTCATGATTATGGACGATTAGAGTGGCCATACTGTTCCCCCGTCAGACTTTTCAAAAGGACTTGTGAAATGAATTGAGACTTTGACTTGACCACAACAGAGTTGTGATATGAGTTACAAGATCCCACCTAGGAGTTATAAAATCGTGACTATCTTTGAGACTTAGTCGAGATAAATCTAGCTTTTGCAAAACAACCCTAGAGCCTAGTGTCCCATTATCCAAAAACCCCTTTACTTGTTAGTATTAGTTTGCGAGTACTTAAAGAGTACTCATGGCTTTGTCCCTGGCTATTCCCATGGCCAGACTATGAAGAGGAGTACCTGGAGGATGGACCCCAGGAAGGTTACGACAACTAGGATCATCTCCCATCGTCACCATTGCCTGTGACCGCGAAGATGGAGCTTCGCCTACGCTATCGTTATTATTACGTATTTCGCTGCTTGAAGTTGTATGAAGAACTGGATCATGAGATCCCTATTTGTGTAAGAACTTATGTATCGTTTGTAATGGATGATGTACTGTGGTATCCAATTCTATTATGTCTCACAAAAATGGTAATCCTGGGATTGCGATGTACGGCATAACAGGCATCTAGGATTGAAAAATCCGGGTGTTGACAGCTACGAGCAATGAGCTTTCTCTGGGAGATCAGGCACGTGAGTATTGGGAATAAGATCTTGGTATACTATGTCATCATGGTGTCCTCTGGCATGGAGATCATTGATGAAGTCATCAAGGGCATCACCCTTGACATGCGGTCTTGCGGGCTCTATATAATCATCCACCACAAACAATGTTGCTATTGGTGTAGTGGCATTTCCTTGGCTTGGAGCCAACCCGCCTGGTGGTTGATACGTTGGAAACGTATCTATAATTTTTGATGCCCCATGCTTGTTTAGTATCTACTTTCCTTTACTTGTCCACATTTTGAGGTGCTTTTTACATGTTTTATGGTACTAACCTATTAACAAGTTGCAACAGTGCCAGGTGCATATTTTCTGCTGTTTTTGGTTTCAGAAAAGTTAGTAAAGAAATATTCTCGGAATTGGATGGGACAAAGGACAAAGTCAATAACTTTCCGTGGGGAACAAGAAGTCCAGAGGAGAGCCGGAGGGGTTGGCCAGAGGGTCCAGACCCACCCCAGGCGCGGGTGCACGCCACCCCGCGCCTGGCTAGGGTTTGGTCGCCTTGGCGGCCGCCTCGGTCACCCTCTTCGCCTATAAAAATCCCCCGATGCAGAAACCCTGAGTACCCGATCAGAAATCCATGAAACCGTCTGTAGCCACCGCCACCATCGTGCCTAGATCGGGGGGATCTGAAGTTCTTCCTGGCACCCTGCCGGAGGGGAGATCATCCCAGAGGCCTTCACTCCGGTATGATGCGTGAGTAGATCCACCTTGGACTATGGGTCCATGTAGTAGCTAGATGGTTCTATCTCCTCCTTTGTGCTTTCATGTATAGATCTTGTGAGATCTGTTCATGATCAAGATCTAATCTATTTGTAATCATGCATGTCGTGTTTACGGGGATCCGATGGATATTAAGATTATTATGTTGGTTTGATTAATGGTTTTTTCTTTATGATTCTATCATGTCTGTATTTTTTGTGATCTTGCATGCTCTCTGTTGTTAGTATCTATCTTGGCCAAGTAGTTGCTAGTGACTCCAAGAGGGGGTATTTATGCTCGATAGTGGGTCCATGCCTCTAGTTTTCAAGGGAAGTGACAATAATCTCTCCGGTTGTAGATGTGTTGTTGCTACTAGGGAGAAAACAACGGTCTCTTGTTCATGGAACATGTGGACTGTTTACCTTACACACTTTGCTTAAAGCAGTTGTCTGTTGCTTGCAACTTAATACTGGAGGGAGTTCGGATGATAACCTGAAGGTGGACTTCTAGTCATAGATGCAGTTGGATGGCGGTCTATGTATCTTGTTGTATTGTCCAATCAACCTCATAGGATCTTTCTAACTAGTAATTGCATTGTTATGCCTTGCTCAGTTCCTGTCAGTTACCCTGCTGTAATTTGTTTACCATGCATGCCATGTTGTTTATCTAAGGAGAGCACCTCTAGTGAACTATGGACCCCGGTCCAATCATTACCATTGATACATCTTCCACTATTACTTGTTTACTTGCTGCAAACCACCATTACCTTCCACACCATATGTTTAATCTTTTGTTACAGCAAACCGGTGAGCTTGACAACCTCATTGATTCGTTGGGACAAAGTCTTGAGTTTATGTTGTGCAGGTGTCCACGTTGTTTGCAACACCGGTGTGCGTTTCCTTCCTCCTTCTGGTTCGATAACCTCGGTCTCAATTGAGGGAAAACTTGCTGCTTGCTCTTCATACCCTGCGCTTGGGGTTACCAACGAAGTGCCACGTCGAGCACCATCAGTGGTGTTGGCTGGGGTGGTGATAGCATGGTCTAGCCAAATGAGGGCTTTCGGCCATACGAAGGGACAATGCAAGCATTCTCCAAGGATAAGCTCACTGTTGGCTCCGGGGGTTTGATGCGAAGGATACAACTCTTCATAACTAGGTAACACCTGAGCAACCGAATCCTAAACATGTCATCAAACATAGGACTGTAGTGGAAAATACGGTTGAGTGGTTGAAGGATACTTCCCTTTGCAATATCCTTCAGCTCATTGTTCACAACCAAAAGGAAGGTGCATGTCACCTCATCGGCTTACGAAACCACATGTAGGGCGTTAGCGAGAGCAAGGATGAAATAATCTGTTGAGCCTATGATGCTTAATTAATTACGGTGAGGGTGTAGAGCTTGGATATTGTCTATAGTTCGCGCATGTTGGGAATGCAAGATATGGATGGACTGGTACGAGGTACGCTAAGGGCCGACGAATCCTCTAACCTACTAGGTGAACTGTTGGTGCGCGGCATGATTCTCCATAATAGGTGCATTAAAAAATGGTGCCACGTTGTTTGAGTTGCGGGCACCTAAGATGATCATGTTAAATGGCCCTTGTCGGCCTCTGTTGATCCAATTTATGATGGACTTCATCATGGTGGGAATGATGGTGTTGATTCCCTTTGCCACTCCTTTGATTAACACGGGAATTTTGCCTTCACAACCTCCAATTTCTGCATGACATCCATCTTATTGAGATTCTTCCTCTCCTTTCATGTCTCCTTGCCCTCAGGATAATAATGATGCCATTTGTGACTGACTTCAACCCCGACCACATGGCTACAATGTGACTTATGTGACACCGGCTTGTCCAATGCCTTGTTCACGCCTTGGTAAAAGAAGTGTCCCATGGGGCCTTCACCGTCGATGCCTGGGATGAGGAGCTTTGGATTTTAACAAATGTTCCTTCTTGCTGCAAGAAAGAATGTGAACCATTTAGAAATGTTACTACTGGAATTTAATCCACTTGATTAGAAAGGTAGCTAAGCTGGTGAATTCCTTACCTGAAATTTCTGAAGATCCTCCACCTTCTTCTATATTTGTAGTTCCCAAGTTTCTTTATCTTTAAGGTATCGGACCCTGGTATAACTGTGTGCCAGCAGGTTGGTGGACCGGTCGTAGGGGTTCTCCCCCTGAGGTGCAAGTTCAACATCCTCCTTGTCCCATTTTTCCTACTTTTCGTCATAACCACGGCATTTGAGCATGTGGTCACCTACCTTCCTATACCGCATCGTCTCTCGTGGACCCGATGCACCTTGGTTGCACTTAGCTCTTCTCTGGCTAGGGAAATCTTGAAGTCTGCTTCCTGAATCATCTGCCAGTGCTGGTGGATCTCATCAAAACCCTGACCCTCAGCAAACTTTTCACTCGACCTTGTTCTCCAAGCGCTCAAGGCTTTGATGAACTTGTTGATGGCCGCTCTGTTTACCAGATTTTTCCTGGCATCTGGGTTATTGTATAGAGTGGGGAACGTGTATCATCCATGCAGCTTCGCAATGAGGAGGGCCTCCAAATGCTTCTTCCATTGCTTTCTTATGTTCTCCTCTTTGATCGAGACGGTGTCATGAAGGATGCATGCACATGTTATGTCGTACCCCTTCGCATGTTTTAGGAGTTTTGTAGGCCAACCACTCCCAGGATCCACCTCTATGAACTCTTCTCGGATGGTGCTGAGCTGGTTTGGGTGCCTCTTATTCTTTTAGCGCTCGGCTTTGCTAGTAATGGTCTCGTTGACATCGCTGACGCCACTAGTACTGGTCTCATTGTTGTCTTCTTTAGCCTTCTCTTCTTCGGCATCCTCTTCCATCTCGTCGCCGCCATCACCCTCACTACCAGCATCAATCCTCTCATTGTTGTCGGTCTCGACGTCGACAGCCCTGCATCCCTCCAGCGGCATACAAAGGTATGACAGATAGTGATTCACTAAGGCACTAGAGTCTACTTCTACTTTGTCCGACATGTTCACACTAACTAAAAGGTAATTAAAGTGTAAGAAAAATCACAAAAAATTCAGCATGACCTTTGCTAAAAATGTGCCTATGAAAAGCCAGAAATTTGCCGAAACAGAAATGAATCAACAAAACATTGGCAACTCAATTTGATCAAAACTTGTAAACACAAGAACTCTAAGTGGAAAACACCATGTTTACACACCATAAACATCCACATTCGTGTAATTTCCATATCCATAAACATTCACATGTAATTTTCACAACATATCCACATGCATGTAAACGCAAGAAGTTTGCATATAATATATAGTACAAATTTGCATAGAAAAACAACATAAAGAAAAAATCTAAGTTCATCCTATTGCCTTTTCATATTTACTTTTCCTTTTCCATTCAACCCTAAACTAAAAACCTACTACGGAACCTTAACTAGAACTAAATTGAATCTAAACTAGAATACTCTAAGTTAAACCTAAACCTAAACTACTAAAACCCTAGACTGGAAACCTACTACAAGGACGCTGCAGGGAGGAGGAAGAGGAGAGGGAGGGAGAAGCCTTACCGAGGAGGGAAGGGGCAGGGGCTCGAGGTCGACGACGGGGAGGAGGAAGCAGGTACGTGGCGGCTCGAACTCTTTTTCTTTGGCAATTGGGTGCCAAAGTTTGAATAGATCATTAGAACAGGAAGGATTGAATGCTCGATCAACAGGGGCTCAAGGTGCTGTGACGCCGGACAAGTGGTAACGAGCCGGGCAGGGAGCACGGCCGGGCGGGAGATTAGCGCTCGAGAAGAGCAGCAAGACCGCAGCGGCATGGAGGCGAGAACAGGGGTTCGATTCGAATGGTGAACGACCAATGGAGCGTGATTTTTGCTAAGTCCTCGATAACTTACTTACAAGTGGCGTACCAAATTTTGGATACGCCACCAGTGTTCTAGTTTAGGCCTAATTAAGACCAAGAAACAGTATAGTTTATGTTTATGATTTATTTCATATTTTTTTAAAAGTTGCGAGTACTGGAATGGGTTGCAGGTGAAATTAGTTGCGAAGTATAATTTCCGAATCATGTAGTAACGAATTCTGCGTTGGGTGGCCTAGGGAGTTGGCCACAAGTACACATTCTAACTAAATATATCGTGCTGTTGTACAGGCACAAAATGCTATATTTATCACACCAGGCTGTAGGAAACAACGACACACATGTAAGAAGAAAACAAATTACAGAAAAAGCAGTTTAAATGAAAATACAGGTTGCAATCTCATCTCACGCGTACAGGTCCAGCTGCATCCATTTACTCTTGTGCAGGTGAAGAGTAACAAAAGGAGCTCACTCACCTCAGATCAGAAGTTGTGCAAGTGGCATGATGCACAAGGGGCCCTAGGTCAGGGTGAGGTCAATTTCCGCCTGTCTTTATGCTAAATGCAAGTCAAAGACTGCTAGCTTTTCCAGCTCACCGTTGTCCCTCGGGGACCAAGCCTTTGGCGCAGTAGCGGCAGCAGCCAGCTGCAACAGGCAGAGACAAGTTGGAGTACTCCTGTACTGGGGCATTGAGGAATGCAGCTCGAGTGGTAGCAGAAGTTTCACATTGATCAGTCTTTCCCTCATTGAGCACTTCAATTTTATTAGTTGGAAACTAGTGCCTGTAGTAACTTCAGATAGTAATGCTGTATTAACAACTACAGCTTTTTGACATGAGTAGCAGACAGGCAGTTGAGAAAATATTATTCTTCAATTAGTTGAACTGATAAAGGGAATTGGCCTAGAGCCCTGCAGCAGGGCGCAAGCGTACAAGGAAGAATGACAGCCCCAAATGCAAGAAGTCAAGATTCAGGGTACTCAGATCCGGAATTCCAGATTCTCCCCATGGCCTGCTCATCATGAATGGCTGTCTGTCTCTTTGCTGAAAAACGTGAGCTGACAGTCAGGCCTTGTTCTTCAATCTCCATCACCACTATTCTGAATTTAGGGTAACCGAGGCCTCTTTGTTGTGTTCTTTGTAAGAGCATCCGCCAAAATCCGAACCTAAATAGGTCCAGACGAAACACGTTTTTGTCTGAGAACGCCAATTTTTCCATTTACGTTTTCAGGTCGAGTTCTCGGGACGTTTTTTCGTCCAAATTCGTCTTAAATTTGTCCAGTTTTGGCATAGTTCGGTATAATATGAATATAGAGCATTGTTCAGCAGTTTTGGCATAAAATTGACCACAATTTGGTGTAAATTTAAACATAGTTTGGTGTACAATAAAAATACAACATATTTCGGCTTAGTTTGGCTAGTTCATGATCGGCATTTACATGTTGCGTATCCATAGATGCTCAACTAGATCATTCTGCAGCTGTTGATACACTACCGGATCTCGAATCTTCTGCCGCATGCGATTATGAACATGAAATCTAACATGGCACAGCAGATCGACATGGATCTCAAACCCCCTTCTAGAACACGAAAGAGAGGATCACGAGATTGATTTCTTACAGTGATACAGACGAACGTTGATGAAGAACGGTTGGGGAAGATGAAGCAGACAGTCGATGCAGTCGATGGAGAAGAAGCAGTCGTGCGAAGCACTGCCCAGAAACTTTATCGCCCGGCTCCCTCGTGCGGGACACCAAACGCCGGGGAAAGTCCGGAGACTACTGCTTTTCTCTCACCGTGGCACGGCAGGGAAAGGATCGGCGAAGATCGGTGGCGGCTGCAGAAGAGAACGGAGTAGGATTTTGTGTATCTGGTGTCTTCAGTCAAGAGGGACGTCTTCCTCTTATAGACTCGAAAGGATAACCCCCACGCAACATGTTCCGCCTATATTCCAGGATCCGTCCCCTGGTATATCTCCATCACGAGCGATCTCCTAACTTCCCTCAACGGGAAGTCTATCTTCGAGTCGTGCGGATAAGATAAGTAAACTGCTCGGCAAAAAAGATTAAAAAGAGATGCAATTTAACAGGCCACAGTCGCGCTCGCCTCGCCAAATCCCAAAGATCCCAAGTCACAAGTCACGCGTAATTAAACGCGAATAAATGCGAAATGCGAGCGAGCGAGCGCGCGCGTGTGCGCATGTGGTGTACACTTAGCATAGCTCTCTTTAGTATTTTCAACTAGTCTCACCATGAGATGCCCCCTTATAAGCAGGTCAAAATCTTGCTCCTTTGGCAATGTGGAACAAAACTCCCACAGCCTCCACCCCCTTGACTTCTCTCCAATTTCTGAAATTTATATGGGCCCAATTCTTGTAGAGGCCCATTTATTTCAACAATCCCCACCAAGAAGTCAAGGTCTACAACTTGTTCTCATCTGGCTTTTATGAAGGGATACGGGTAGGCTACACTAGCGCAAATCAAAAAAATTCTAAGGCATATACTAGGATTACTGTTGTCATAGATCACGGGATTACCACTAGACGCGCAGTTGCAGAATTGATGAAGAGCGTCGAGGCAGTGCAGACGTTCCACGTCTCCTCCTTGTCCTCGTCCTCGTCCCACGAGCATCTCTCCTTGCGCGGCTCGTCCAAGCGCTACAGATGCAGCGCCTCCAAGGTATCCACATCACAGATGGAAGCGTCGGGCCTTGGACTGCTAGGTCCGTCTTGCCACACAGGCGTGAGGAGTGGCGGCTGGGTGGAATGATCTCAGGTCTAACCCTGGCCAGCTCGCCCCACCCTCTTTTATATAGGCATCCCTAGTGGGCTTCTACATTAGCATCCCATTAGTAGCCTAAGCCTGGTCTAATTAGGATCCAATCCTTATTAGGCTTCCAGCCCCTTAAGTATGTGACCCTATAGGTTCATATACGTATAGACATGACACGAATACACTTATTCTGTCAATAGCTGGTAGCGGCCTCTAGCAAGAAGTGCCAACTCCTATACGCATACAAAGATCATATCGGACGGACCATCACAAGGTTTAGTACATGTCTTTCCCTTTGCCTCACGATATTTGGTCTAGCTCCAAGCTGACCTCCCTTTCTCGATACCGTGATTCGGAATCCCTTTACTAGGTTAACTCTTAACCATATGTAGCACGGCCATGCATTTCTGGATCCGATCACTCGAGGGGCCCAGAGATATCTCTCTCAAGTAGAGAGAGGAAAATCCCATCTTGATTGACCATGTCTTGCAGCATGCTTCAGGAAAAACCCGAAAGCTACCTTTATAACTACCAAGTTACGGTGTAGCGTTTGATAGCCTCAAAGTAGGTCGATCCATATCTCAAGTACATGCGACAATCTCAGGTCTAAGGACAAAACATACACGATATGTAGAGAGAGAGCTGCAACTAATTGCCAGTCTCAAATTGGGTCAGTCCAACCCCATGTTCATAACATGTGTCCACATCATTGGTTTGACATCTCCATGTCTATGACTTGCGAAACATAGTCATCAACCAATCGATGTGCTAGTCTAATATTCACATGTGTTATCACATGAACTCCGACTAGGGACAACTATTAAATAACCATACAAGTGAAGAGTTTCACAAACAATTCACATAATTGCCAATCAATACAAGTTGCCTGATATGGATATTTAAGGAACATTACAATAACTCATGGATACATATGAAATATAATCATCTCTATGATTGCCTCTAGGGCATATTTCCTTCAGTCTCCCACTTGCACTAGAGTCAATCTAAAATGTATCTAATACCAATTGCTCTTGTGTGCGCTTCATGCGCGGGCTGCGGGAGAGGCTTAGTCAAGGGATCAGCAACATTTGAGTCCGTATGTATTTTGCATATCATGACACTACCATCCTCAACGAACTCTCGAATCTGATGGTAACGCATGCGAATATGTTTGTTCTTCTGGTGTTGTCTAGGTTCCTTGGCTTGTGCAATAGCATCATTGTTGTCACAATAAACGTCCAAGGGATTGGACGCGCCCTGAACCACATCGAGAGCGATCAGGAAATTCCTAATCCAAACAGCTTCCTTTACAGCCTCCGAGGCAGCAATATATTTAGCTTCTGTTGAAGAGGAGGTCACCGTATCTTGCTTGAAACTTTTCCATCTCACAGCACCACCATTCATGACAAACACATAACCTGATTTCGATTTCGAATCATTTGAGTCGTTAAGGTAACTCGCATATGTGTAACTCTTTACACTAAGTTCATCCTCACCTCCATAAACTAGGAACACATCCTTAGTCCTTTTCAAGTACTTAAGGATGTTCTTTACCGCTGTCCAGTGACCTTCACCTGGATCAGCCTGGTATCTCCTCGTAACACTTAGAGCATAGGAACATCTATGCGAGTACATATCATTGCATACATGATGGATCCAATAGCCGAAGCATATAGAACTCTGCTCATGTGCTCACGCTCATCAGTAGTCGAAGGACACTGAGTCTTGCTGAGTTTAATGCCGTGAGACATGGGCAAGAACCCCTTCTTAGCCTCTTTCATTCTGAACCGTTTCAACACTTTGTCAATGTATATACTCTGGCTTAATCCAATTAGCCTTCTTGATCTATCTCTATAGATCTTGATGCCCAGAATATATGCTGCTTCTCCCAAGTCCTTCATCGAAAAACTATTTTTCAATGAGGTCTTAACAGACTCGAGCATAGGAATGTCATTTCCAATCAGCAATCATCTACATATAAGATTAGAAATACCAGCGCTCTCCCACTTTCCTTCTTGTAAACACAAGGTTCTTGTTCGTTTTTGATGAAGCCAAACTCCTTTACAACTTCATCAAATCGAATGTTCCAACTCCGAGATGATTGCTTCAGCCCATAAATGGACTTCAGAAGTTTGCATACCTTTCCAGCATTGTTTGGATCGACAAAACCTTTGGGTTGCATCATATACACGTCCTCAGTTAGGATTCCATTTAGGAAAGCCGTCTTGACATCCATCTGCCATATTTCATAGTCGAAATGTGCAGCAATGGCTAGAATTATCTGTATAGATTTAAGCATTGCTACGGGCGAGAAAGTCTCGTCGTAGTCAACTCCTTGAACTTGTCGAAAACCTTTTGCAACAAGTCGAGATTTATGGATGTGAACATTTCCATCCATATTAATCTTCTTCTTATAGATCCATTTGCACTCAAAGGCTTTAAAACCATCAGGCAGGTCAACCAAGTTCCAAACTTGATTGTCTCCCATGGACTCTATCTCGGATCTCATGGCGATCAGCCATTTCTCAGAGTCTGGGTCCACCATCGCTTCTGCATAGGTCGCAGGCTCATCATTGTCTAACAATAATAATTCTCGCGCTTCGCGGAGCCTCACCGACCTTCGTGGTTGTGGTGCTTATGTTGCCACGGGTTCCTCAACTTGTTCTGCTACAATAGCATCACTCGTAGAGGCATCCCCAACTGGATCATCTTGAACTTCTTCAAGTCGCACCAACCTTCCACTTGTTCCCTTTGTGAGGAACTCTTTCTCTAGGAAAACACCGCTACGAGCGACAAACACTTAGCCCTCCTCTCGGTTGTAGAAGTAATACCCTAAGGTTTCCCTCGGATATCCCACAAAAATGCACTTATCCGATTTGGGTGTTAGCTTGTCCGACTGAAGTCGCTTGACAAATGCATCACAACCCCAAATCTTTAGAAAAGACAAACTGGGATTCTTTCCAGTCCACATCTCATATGGTGTCTTAACTACGGATTTAGATGGTACCCTATTAAGTGTGAAAGCTATCGTTTCTAGAGCGTAACCCCAAAATGACAATGGTAAATCCGACTGGCTCATCATAGATCGAACCATGTCCAACAAAGTTCGATTACGCCGTTCGGAGACCCCGTTTCTTTGACGCGTTCCGGGCGGCGTAAGTTGTGGAACAATTCCGCAACTCTTAAGATGATCGCTAAATTCGTGACTCCAATATTCACCTCCACGATCAGATCGCAAGGCCTTTATTTTCTTGCCACGTTGATTCTCTACTTCACTCTGAAACTCCTTGAACTTTTCAAAAGTTTCAGACTTATGCCTCATCAAGTAGACATAACCATATCTACTGAAATCATCAGTGAAAGTAATGAAGTAGTGATATCCTCCTCTGGCTGTCGTGCTCATTGGCCCACATACATCAGTATGTATGAGTTCCAACAAGTCTGTCGCTCTCTCAGGTAAACCCGAAAAAGGTGACTTGGTCATCTTTCCAAGTAAACAAGCCTAACATGTCTCGTATGATTCAAAATCAAACGAAGTTAGAAGACCATCACCATGGAGCTTCTTCATGTGCTTTTCACTTATATTCCCCAAACGACAATGCCATAAATAGGTAGGACTCAAATCATTAGGCCGAAGCCTGTTAGCACTAACATTGTAAACAGGTGCATCATCAAGATTTAAAATAAATAGCCCATTCACAATAGGAGCATTAGCCATAAACATATCATTCTTAGAGATTACACAACCATTGTTTGCACTCGCGAATGAATAACCATCCCTCATCAAACATGAAGGTGATAAAATGTTTCGACCCATACTTGGAATGTAATAACAATTATTCAACTCCATAATAAATCCTGACGGAAGGTGAAGTTGCATGACCCCGACGAATAATGCAGCAACCCTTGCTTTATTTCCGACGCGAAGATCCACTTCGCCTTTCTGCACTTCTCTAGTCCTTATTAGCCCCTGCATCGAATTGCAAATATGAGCAACCAATCCGGTATCAAATACCTAAGAGTTAACATAGGAATCAACGAGAAGAATGTCCACAACATGTACAACAAGCGTACCTGAGTGGGAAGTACTCTTACTTCCACTCTTCTTCAAAGAAGCCTGGTACTTGCTGCAGTTTCTCTTCCAGTGGCCATGTTCATGACAAAAGAAGCACTCAGTGTCTTATACAGGTCCAGCCTTTTGCTTGGGTGCAGGCTTAGGGATCGTATCCTTAGCCTTGCCCTTCTTCTTCCAAGAAGTACCCTTTTTCTTGAAGCTAGGCTTGTTCTGCACAGCCATCACATGGCTATGCCTTGCACACTTCTTCATGTCACTTTCTGCTGTTTTAAGCATCCCACATAATTCATTAAGGCCCTTCTCCACCCCATGCATATGGTAGTTTGAAATGAACTGCCCATAGCTGGATGGAAGAGACGCCAAAATGAAGTTAGTGGCCAACTCTTGGCCTAGTGGAAAACCAAGCTTTTCCAAAGTCATTTCAGAACCAACCATTTTGATCACATGGGGGCCTACAGCTGCTCCCTCTGCTAGCTTGCATTCGACAAAAGACTTGGCAACATTGTACCTCTCAGTCCTTGCCTAATCTTGGAACATGTCCTTAAGCGCGATGATCATATCGTACGCTTCCTGATCCTCAAACTTCTTTTGGAGTTCAGGTTCCATGCATGCAAGCATAAGACAGCTAACCTCAAGAGAATCATCACATGCTCTCTTGTAGGCGTTCTTTAGGGCAGCAGATGCATTATCAGCAGGTTCATCGGGGATTGGGGTATCCAGAACCGTTTCCTTTTTATCAGACCTGAGAACAATTCTCAGGTTATGGACCCAGTCCGAATAGTTTGTTCCATTTAGTTTATCTTTGTCAAGAATTGAACGCAAAGAGAAAGGTGATGTAGTGTTCGGTGCCATTGATCTACAACAGAAAACATGCAAAATACTAAGCCATGTAACCATGAAAGAGTAAAACATATTAAACAATTTAATAGCATATACTCCCACTTAAATCAATATCCCTCTATTGATACTAAGTGATTCAAGATCCACAATTAACAAGTCGACTAGTGAGCTTTAGCATCACTGCTAGAAGACAAGGTAAATCGGTAAGCAACACTTGCTAATCATATCACATATGACTCTTGTTGTTGGGTGGCATCTCTATGTCAAAACTAGGCGCCCAACCTTTATGCCCCAAGGTCCTTAACTGTTAAGATGACCTTGTCACGATCACCAACCCTTATGCGTGTAGGTATCCGATACAAACCCATCTAGCCAAGGAAAACCGCGACACCTTAATTTCATAGGCCCACCAACGATTGTACAGGGCATAGGATGGTGCAAGGTTTGGTTGGGAGGGCATGGTTTAACTTAAACTTTGTGAGGGATCATTCTAATTCTATCATCTAAGCATGCATAGTAGTAAAACGCATAAGAATAGCATTCACAATGGATGTGACACAGTATGGCCCATTTTCTCATGGTGATCTCCATCGCCATAGAACCTGTCCACCATGATGATCTCCATCTTCATGTTCCATGTGAGCCATCCTCCAAGTGATGAGTCCTCCAAGAACTAATACAAGCTATTACTCCTAGCAGCTAGTAATCAGAATTACATAGTATTGGAATCATCACAAGTTGGCACGCAGGCCATTACAATAAATGACAACACATATGGCTCCAGCCGTGTTGCCCTACTCATGACACGTAGGTCATGCAAAATTTCATACATGCATCACATACATATATGGGCCATACTGATCACATACATCCTGCAAAAACAAGTTATGCATAGAATCGCATTATACCGGATCATGTAACATCGCAGCACCTAGTTACCTTAACGAGATACAAAAGGGGCTACGATTAAGGGGGGTCTCCCCCTGCAGGGTTCGAAGGGGCAGCGCCCCTCGCGGTATCTTCGGGCGTCCGAAAACCGTGAAAAATGAGAGATCGAATCTTCACAATTCTCTTTAAGGATTTTGATCGGCAAATCAAATTTACCATAAACCGACTCCTGTCCCGACTATATCAAACTCCTTTGATCACGGTACATCAATTTTAGATCTAGGTTCCGATTCGATCAATCATATTGATCTTCGCGTGATTCAACAGGATTTATGTGTCATTGTCTACCCCGATGGCGGAAACCGACCGGTAGGGGTAAGTCGTTCGACAACCTCAGTATCACGATCACGGAAAGCAAGATCCTAGATCAATCCTAAACCACCGCAATATAAACGATCGCATCATTCATATCAATCTGCATATCACCATATGCAAACATCCCGAACCTATAACTGAACAACATCGGCTCTGATACCACTGAAGGGATACGGGTAGGCTACACTAGCGCAAATCAAAAAAATCTACCGCGTATACCAAGATTACTTTTGTCATAGATCATGGGATTACCACTAGACGCGCAGTTACGGAATTGATGAAGTGCGTCGAGGCAGTGCAGACGTTCCACGTCTCCTCCTTGTCCTCGTCCCACAAGCAGCTCTCCTTGCGCGGCTCGTCCAAGCGCTACAGATGCAGCGCCTCCAAGGTATCCACACGTACAGGGTGGAAGCGTTAGACGCCGGACTGCTAGGTCCGCGTGCATGACACGAGCATGAGGAGTGGCGGCTGGGTGGAATGATCTCAGGTCTAACCCTGGTCAGCTCGCCCCACCCTCTCTTATATAGGCATCCCTAGTGGGCTTCTACATTAGCATCCCATTAGTAGCCTAAGCCTAGTCTAATTCGGATCCAATCCTCATTAGGCTTCCAGCCCCTTAAGTGTGTGACCCTATAGGTTCATATACATATAGACATGACACGAATACACTTATTCTGTCAATAGCTGGTAGCGGCCTCTAGCAAGACGTGCCAACTCCTAAACGCATACAAAGATCATATAGAACGAACCATCACAAGGTTTAGTACATGTCTTTCCCTTTGCCTCACGATATTTGGTCTAGCTCCAAGCTGACCTCCCTTTCTCGATACCGTGATTCGGAATCCCTTTACTAGGTTAACTCTTAACCATATGTAGCACGACCATGCATTTCTGGATCCGATCACTCGAGGGGCCCAGAGATATCTCTCTCAAGTAGAGAGGGGCAAATCCCATCTTGATTGACCATGTCTTGCAGCATGCTTCAGGACAAACCCGAAAGCTACCTTTATAACTACCCTGTTATGGTGCAACGTTTGATAGCCCCAAAGTAGGTCGATCTACATCTCAAGTACATGCGACAATCTCAGGTCTAAGGACAAAATGTACACGATGCGTAGAGAGAGAGCTGCAACTAATTGCCAGTCTCAGGTTGGGTCAGTCCAACCCCATGTTCATAACATGTGTCCACATCATTGGTTTGACATCTCCATGTCTATGACTTGTGAAACATAGTCATCAACCAATCGATGTGCTAGTCTAATATTCACATGTGTCCTCACATGAACTCCGACTAGGGACAACTATTAAATAACCATACAAGTAAAGAGTTTCACAAACAATTCATATAATTGCCAATCAATACAAGTTGCCTGATATGGATATTCAAGGAACATTACAATAACTCATGGATACATATGAAATATAATCATATCTATGATTGCCTCTAGGGAATATTTCCTTCATTTTATATACCAGATTTTTAGTATAGACCCGTCTCGGGTTGAGCTATACCTAGCACTCCAGGATCCACTCCTCTTACAACTAGAAAATGGACAAAGCCTTGAATTTCTAGTCTTGTGTAGAAGAGGTTCACCAGGAGCCATCACTGATACTAGGCTGCCTGAATCCACGCCTAAGGTTTGGAGCATTACGGTCGTGCTCCCTAGTCCTTTAATAAGCTCATTAGAGATCACCCGAATCTCATATACTGCGACCACACAGTTAAGCTCATATAGGTGTGTTCTTTCAAAAATACCCTGCAGGACGGTATCTTGCTAAAGTATTTCAGCCTCTCATTCTCCGACTTTGTCTATTGTCTTGCTCCTGTACTTATGCATTTTGCACGTTTCAGGAAGAAAGCCACAACCAGCCTCAAGAAGTCCTCCAAGACTCTTGGGGCTTCTAGAAATATTAAAGAGATGCTGCATCGCGACTCTTCCCCCACCATCGCCCCTGCCACTCCAGCCGTCAAGCCCTCCTCCGCTCCGACAAGCTCTCAAGCCCCGGAGGCACCAGGCCCTTCCGCCATGGAAGTGGATTTTGGTGCCTCTACCGAGCTCGCTGTTGTCAGCGAGCAGGCGACGCAGGAGAGCGCTGCTCTTCAAATGGCTGAAGCTCCGACTAAGGATAACATCGGTAGCGGCAAGGCGGTGATGGGAGCTGGTACCTCTGCCGAAGGCGGCGCCTCTACTCCCCAAAAACCCTTCGAGTTCCCCAAGATAGTTTACCCGGCGCTTCTGCCGAGTAACACTACCATGGTTACTGGAGGAGTGCCATCATCTCCGACGTGCGGTCTTGAGGAGCTACTCCGACAAGCGGATATCTTGTGGGGAAATAGCATTTCCTTCGGCAAGCTGTTAGCCGAGAGTGCTACAAACCTCAAGATCATCTCACTTGTAAGTTTTACTTTGCCTTCTATATTTCATATGAGTATCCCACTGTAGCCCCCGAGGATGTAGATAGAAAACCATAAGTTTTGCATCTATATGCTCTAAGAGTGACTAAGTTAGAAAAAACTCTCACTGCAGCCCCCAAGCCTCTAGTTGTAACTGAATTAGTTCCGACTAGATGCTTTAAAGAAAAACTAAGATTTTTCTGAGTTAAAAACTTTATACTGTATCTTAAAAACTTAAAAACTTTAAGGCTCTTAACCTTGTGGTCGTGGGTTCGAGCCCCACGGTGGGCGCCAACTGTCGTGGTATTGCCGACGAGTACGCCATGGAGGGATCCTCACAGTGCGTGTTTAGAGACGTGGGGTAAGGCGGACGGTTGACGGGTACAAGGTAACACAACTTACCCAGGTTCAGATCCCACAACAGTGGCGGAATCCTACTCCTGCTATAAATCACTATAATGGCAATACCGAAATTCTGAGAGATAGGTTCACAGCGAGGTTTATGTAAAACGATACTAGGTTGTGCCCTAAAGTCTCCCATAGGTCCGGCTTATATAGTCGTCAGATCCCAGGGTTACAGGGAAAAGTCCTAGCCGGACAGGTTACAGAGTCCTACACCGTCTATCACTAGTCTTGTGTATCTTGTACTCCAAGGCTCCGGGTACGCTGGTGACTCCACCGTAGCCTTCCTTTATCCGGTATGGGCCTCCCTTCTGGATCCACCTAACTGGGCCGCCCAGCAGGCCATAGTCCATGCTACCGACTATGGGCCACCCGGGTTAGTCGGATAAGAGACATGCTATGAGGATACCCATATAGCATATCCCCAACATTGCCGGAATTGGTTTTTCGACCATTGGCAAATCATTCAAGAGCTCTCGCAACCACTCTACCTCTACAGTGGTTGAGTCAAGTGCTACAAGTTCTGCCTCCATAGTAGACCTTGTTAAGATGGTCTGTTTGCGAGACCTTCAAGAGATTGCAGCACCTCCAAAAGTGAATATGTATCCACTTGTTGCTTTGATCTCATCTGCATCTGAGATCCAATTAGCATCAATATACCCTTCTAGTACTGCTGGGTACCCTGTATAGTGAAATCCATACGTTGTGGTTCCTCTCAAGTACCTCATTACTCGTTCCAGTACAGTCCAATGATCATTTCCCGGATTCGAGTTAAACCGGCTCAGTTTGCTTACAGCAAATGAAATGTTAGGTCGTGTTGCACCAGCAAGGTACATGAGAGAACCTACGATTTGAGAGTATCTTAGCTGATCAACCCCTTGTCCTCTGTTCTTTCGAAGCTTTAGACTAGGGTCATAAGGAGTTGGAGACGTTCTGGAGTCCTCAAAACCAAAGCGACTCAGAATTTTCTCCACATAATGGGATTGACTTAAGATAATCCCATTCTCATCCTTATTCAGCTTTATGTTAAGAATAACATCTGCCTCTCCCAAATCCTTCATGTCAAAATTTTGAGATAGAAAGGACTTAACATCATTTATGACATCCATACCAGTCCCAAAAATTAATATATCATCAACGTATAAACATAGGATTACACCCTTACCCCCACCATATTTATAGTACACACATTTGTATCCTTCATTCACCAGAAAGCCTGCTGAAGTCAGAGTATTGTCAAACTTTTCATGCCATTGCTTTGGGGCTTGCTTGATACCGTAGAGCGATTTCTTTAATCTACACACCATGTTCTCTTGCCCGGTTGCTACAAAACCATCGGGTTGCTGCATATAAATTTCCTCATCGAGCTCTCCATTTAGGAAAGTTGTCTTCACATCCATTTGATGGACTAAAAACTTATGAGAAGCAGTAAGTGCAATTAGCACTTGAATTGTAGTCATCCTAGCAACAGGTGAGTAGGTATCAAAGAAATCCTCTCCTTCCTTTTGGATAAAACCCTTGGCCACGAGCCTAGCTTTATACTTTTCAATGGAGCCATCTGGTCGTAGCTTATTTTTGAATATCCATTTGCATCCAATAGGTTTGCAAACCATTGGTCATGGACATATTTCCCATGTTCCGTTAGTGAGAATGGAATCCATTTCACTTTGAACAACCTCCTTCCAATCATCTGCATCCAAGGATGGATATGCTTCTGCCAGAGTTCTGGGAATGTCATCCATGAGATACACAGTGAAGTCATCTCCAAAAGACCTTTCGGTCCGTTGTCTCTTACTCCTTCTCGGAGCCACTTCACTGTCATTCTTCTCATTGAAAATTTCAGGAACTACCAGAGGTGTGTGTTCGGGTTCAGGTTCTACTTGTAGAGTAGGGTGACTAGTGGATGCCAAATTTTCCTTCATGGGAAAGATTGTCTCAAAGAAAGTAGCATCCCGAGATTCAATCACAGTGTTAGTGTGTACATCTTGAATCTAAGATTTTATAACCAAGAATCTGTATGCATTGTTGTTATGTGCATAACCTAGGAAGACACAATCAACAGTTTTAGGTCCCAATTTTTGCTTCTTGCATGCTGGTACATTAACCTTGGCCAAACAGCCCCATGCACGCAAGAAATGAAGAGTTGGTTTATGTCCCTTCCATCCTTCATACGGAGCTATTTCTTCTTTTGATGAGGGAACTCTATTGGGAGTATAACATGCTGCCAAAGCATCCTCCCCCACCATGACTTAGTTAAACCGGAACTGTCCAACATGGCATTCACCAAGTCCGCAAGTGTTCGGTTTTTTCCTTTCTGCCACTCCATTAGATTGGGGCGAGTAGGGAGGGGTTACTTCATGTATAATTCCATGTTCCGCACAGAATTGAGAGAACTCGTGAAATACATATTCTCCTCCTCTATCCGACCTTAGACGTTTGATTTTCTTCTCTAGTTGGTTTTCTACTTCGGCCTTATAAATCTTAAAGCAACTCAGAGCCTCATCTTTCAATTTTACTAGGTAAATATAACACCACTTAGTCGCATCATCTATCAAAGTTATCATATACCTTTTCCCTGCCTTAGTCAATACTCCATTCATTTCACACAAATCTGAATGTATTAAATCTAGAGGTGACACACTTTTCTCCCTGATTGGCTTCAAAGGCTTTCGGGGTTGCTTTGCGTGCACACAAGACTGACACTTAGATCCACGGACTATGGAAAAGTTTGGAATTAAATTAAGCTTGCACAACCGAACAATGCGATAAAAAAAATATGACATAAACGAGAGTGCTAAACAGCAGCATCTCCAACATGATTTCCAGAGTACGAAGAACACGATAAATTGTTTATGGTATTACAATCATCTAGAATGGAAAGGCGGAACAAGCCTCCGCTGTTATAGCCTTTTCCAATAAACAAACCAAATTTCGAAATAATAAATTTATTCGACTCGAAGACCAGCTTGTAGCCATCACGGCCATCAGCAAGCCAGACAACAGGTTCCTATTTATTCTTGGGACATGTTGTACGTTCTTCAATGATAGAGTCTTCCCTGAAGTAAGTCTTAGGTCAACTCTACCGATCTCACGTACATCTGCCCGAGTGTCGTTTCCCATCACGACGGTGGAACTGCTGCAAGCCTGATAAGAAGAAAACAAGTTGTAGTCAGCACAAATATGTACATTAGCTCCAGTATCTACCCACCAATCAGTGGATTGACATGCAATAAGGACACTAGGTACGTATCCAGATCCTCCACCTACCTCGCTAACGTTGACATTCGCAGATTGCTGAGCACCTTCCTTCCTGCCTTTGCGCGTGCGACACCTTCCTGACTATGTGCCCAGGTTCGCCACACACAAAGCAGTTGAAGTCACTATTTTCCTTGTTCTTCTTTTTCTTAAAGCCAGTGGTTTGTTTTGCCTTTCCTTTGTTCTTGAAGTTCTTTCCCCCAGAGCTGCCAGCCCCATTGTGCACAACACTGGCATTGGGAGTCGGATGAGGTGAGTTTTTCTCGACGTCTTTCGCCCTGGCCTTTTCCTCAACATCAAGAATGGCGATGAGACTTTCAATAGTCATCACCTCCCTCCTGTGTTTGAGTGTAGTGGCAAATCTCCTCCATGATGGAGGTAACTTGGCAATAATTCCCCCCACCACAAACTTGTCAGGCAGAACGACTCCAAAATCGGCGAGTTCCCCCACCAGAAGCTGGATCTCATGAGCTTGCGTCACAACCGAATTATTATCGGTCATCTTAAAATCGTGATACAGCTCATTCACATACAGCTCACGCCCAGCATCCGACTCTCCATACTTTCTGTCGAGAGCTTCCCACACAAGGGCAGGACTGGCATAGTTCATGTAAATGTCACAAAGCTGGTCGGTCATGAGGGAGAGCAGGCACCCCATGGTAGTGTCCGAAGACACCTCCCAGTCACGTTGTTGTTCCTGCGTGAGTGGCCTTTCAACCGTGGAGGAAATCACCCATCACAAGTTCTGGCTCATGAGCCAAAACTTCATACGGGTCTGCCATCTCTTAAAGTTCTCACCCCCAAACCTCTCAGGTTTCATCACATCGCTAGGTCCAACCATGCACGGTAATAAAGTTTCTGGACTGTTGGAAATATAGCATGCAATAGAATTAAAATAATTCCGAATTTGTGTGACAACAAAGATAGATCTAACATAATTACACATGCAATTATGAACATGAAATCTAACATGGCACAGCAGATCAACATGGATCTCAAACCCCCTTCTAGAACACGAAAGAGAGGATCACGAGATTGATTTCTTACAGTGATGCAGACGAACGTTGATGAAGAACGGTTGGGTAAGATGAAGCAGACGATCGATGCAGTCGATGAAGAAGAAGCAGTCGTGCGAAGCAATGCCCAGAAACTTTATCGCCCGGCTCCCTCGTGCGGGACGCCAAACGCCGGGGAAAGTTCGGAGACTACTGCTTTCCTCTCCCCGCGGCACGACAGGGAAAGGATCGGCGAAGATCGGTGGCGGCTGCAGAAAAGAACGGAGTAGGGTTTTGTGTATCTGGTGTCTTCAGTCGAGAGGGACGTCTTCCTCTTATACCCTCGAAAGGATAACCCCACGCAACACGTTCCGCCTATATTCCAGGATCCGCCCCCTGGTATATCTCCATCATGAGCGATCTCCTAACTTCCCTCAACGGGAAGTCTATCTTCGAGTCGTGCGTGAGACAGACGCGGGTGGATAAGATAAGTAAACTGCTCGGCAAAAAAGATTAAAAAGAGATGCAATTTAACAGGCCACAGTCGCGCTCGCCTCGCCAAAGCCCAAAGATCCCAAGTCACAAGTCATGTGTAATTAAACGCGAATAAATGTGAAATGCGAGTGAGCGCGTGTGTGCGCGTGTGGTGTACACTTAGCGTAGATCTCTTTAGTCTCACCATGAGATGCCCCCTTATAAGCAGGTCAAAATCTTGCTCCCTTGGTAATATGGGACTAAACACCCACAGCCTCCACCCCCTTGACTTCTCTCCAATTTTTGAAATTTATATGGGCTCAATTCTTGTAGAGGCCCACTTATTCCAACATGTTCCACGTCCTTCCTACAAGCTTCCTGTTCCTTGGAAAACTGAGAATGCTTGGAGAGCATTGGATTTGAGATAATCTTCACAAATATTGGCCATCTTGAATAGATGCCATCTGCTAGATAGTATTCCTTGTTGTAGTGGTGTCCGTTGATCTCAAAGTCCACAGGGGGAGCATATGACCCTCAACAAGCTTGGCAAAGACATTTGAGGAGTTGAGGACGTTGATGTCATTGTTCGATCCTGACATGCCAAAGAAGGAGCGCCAGATCCAAAGATCATGTGTAGCAACTGCCTCGAGTATCACAGTGCAACCTCCTTTGTGGCCTTTGTACATTCACTGCCATGCAAATGGACAGTTCTTCCACTTCCAATGCATGCAGTCTATGCTTCCGAGCATTCCAGGAAATCCTCTACTTTTATTGACTGCCATGATCCGAGCAGTGTCTTCAGCAGTGGGTGTTCTCAACTACTGTTTCCCAAACACTGCAATCACTAGCCTGCAGAACCTGTACAAGCAATCGATGGCGGTGGACTCGGCCATGTGGATATAGTCATCGGCACTATCATCCGGCGCTCCATATGCAAGCAACCTCATCGCCACTGTGCACTTCTGCAGTGAGGAAAACCCAATCTTGCCGGTGCAGTCCTTCTTGCACACGAAATAGGGTTTGAATTCACAGATGGCATGCACGACCTTGAGGAAGAGCTTCCAGCTCATCCTGAAACGGGGTTGAAACACGGCCTCTTCGTGGAGCGGCTCGTCGTCGAAGTAGTCGGCATACAACATGTAGTAGCCCTCCATCCTCTGCCTTGCCTTGCACTTCAGGCGGCCCTTCGCCGAACCTCCACGCTTCGGCTTCGTCGTTTGCAAGTACAGCTGGGTGAAAGAGGCGAGGATCTGCATGTGCTCTGCATCTTCGGCGGCATCATCTTTCTCCTCCTCTAGCAACACGGCAAACATCTCCTCGTCGTCGGAGTCCATAGCCGAACAGGCAAAACGCCGAACACTTGGCAGGCAAGGTGATGGGAGCTCGCAGCGAAACCGAGATACAGCAAAGTCTGGGCGGCAAAATCGGCGGCGGAAAGGGCGGCGACTACGACGACCTATCTAGAGGCATGGATACGTCTCGGCGGGGTGGAGCTCCGCTGGCGAAGTCATGGCGGCAGAGGCAGCTGGGGAGCTCTTCATCGCACGCCCGTTTTCGTTTCGTCCGGCGTTGCCGGGATGTTGGGAATGCCTGAAAAGCCCGGACAAAATTCGCCTAAATCCAGACAAAACCGGGGTCCTGGGTAAGCGACTGGGCAATTTTCATCGTCAGGACCAAAAAACATCCTGGAATCGGCGTCCCGAGAAGTCGAGTGGAGATGCTCTAAGTTCATATGTACTGTATGTCTGAAGCTGAACTGTATTCTCACCTGCGCGTGGTCCTACTAGATTAGCCATGCGTATATTGCACTGATTTTCTGTTCTCCCACTTTCATAGAGGCTTTGCAGAAGCATGGCATGAAATGCAGGCTCTTATCTAGATCGAGTGGCCCTTCCAAGGAGAGAAGGTTAGGCAAGTGAGGACAGGAATCGTCCTTGAAGCACACCATGCTAGGCATCAGAGTGGGCACATGGATGGATATGCTAGCGTATGAATTTCGGAGATGAATTGGGTTTAGTCCTAGTAGTTCACATCGCTACTGGTGCAGCCTGATAGTTCCATCAGTTAGATCATTCCTGGTGACAAGAAGATTCAGACCGTTTGACTGCATTAGTTCAGGTTCAGACACCGTTCCTACAGATTTCACTGTATTCAGCGAGAAACTTTGTTCATCCATGGAACATGACGCTGCCTTGTACAGTATACAGCAAGAAACATCGCTGTACGAAAGGCTGGTGTGACGGTGGTGCTACTGGAAAGAAGCAAGCAGGCACCAGGTCCAAGGCTGAAACAAATTAATTCCCTCCCGCACCTGCCACCAACCTCAGTACCTCACGTACATAAATCAGACGCAAACATACGAAAATGCCACGGACACTCCACATGCAGCAAGATGGTTTGGTTCAGAGAACTGGACAGGTTTATACATATGCAGAAATAAATTGCACCAAGTCCACCGACAAGATTTAAAGTATATATATTTTTTCGCAGTCTGGAAATCTGCAGCTGCTTGGACTTGCATCCACGACAGCATCTTGTGTTCTTGACATGAATACATGAATCATTCACATTTCATAAATCACAAGACTAATTAACCCAATGAGCAAGAACAAGGTAGTGATTGATACTAGAAAGTACTCCCTCCAATCCATAATAAGTCTCCTAATTTAGTACTCATAATAAGTGTGCTGATTTAGCACAAGTGTATGTGAAATTGAGATAAAAACAATCTTCTTAACCAAAAGGAAGCCACTGACTTCATCTTTCTTGTCTCCTGGCACTTTTCTTTGGCTGATATCATCTTACCTATACCCCCCAAATCTCTTTTTCTCTAAATAGTTTAGTTTGCTTATGCTATGAAGAAAGAATCCGTACCCTTTTGCCTTGCCACCTGCATGATTCCCTTCCCACTAAGCTCTAGCATGGTTGCATCATGAAGAAAAAAGAGCAGCAACAATGGCTTAAACAATGGGGATGCACCTGCAAAGTTGTGCAAGACAACTGCCAGCAGCCTCCAGGGAGAACAGAATACACGATTGGTGGACGTACTGCCGGGCCGGGGGACACGCGGCGCGCGCGTTCACCTCACGACGATGCGGACATGGCGCCCATGGATTTCTTCTTGGCAGGCTTGCCGCCGCCGGCATTGATGACTCTGCCGCCCTTGGGGAGCTTTGCGGGGTCGATCTTGTAGTACTGGATGAACCATTGGACGAATTGCCGGAGGCCGGCGTCGAGGGAGGTGGTGGGGTGGTAGCCGAAGTCCCGCGCGGCGTGGCTGACGTTGGCGTGCGTGAACGGCACGTCGCCGTTGCTCGGCATCGTGACGACTCGCTTGTTGGCCTTCTTGCCGAGGAGCTTCTCGAGGATGGCGACCATGCGGGTGACGGGCACCGGCGAGGTGTTGCCGAGGTTGTAGACGCGGAGGGGCGCCGGCCCGCGCTTCTTGCCGGACTTGGATCCCGTGCTCTTGCCGGCCGTGTCGAGCGCGCCGAGGCAGCCCTGGACGACGTCGTCGATGTAGGTGAAGTCGCGGCGGACTTCGGTTCCGTCGGCTGCGCGGAAGAGGGTGATGGGCTTGCCGGCGACGATGCTCTGGGCGAAGGAGAAGTAGGCCATGTCGGGGCGTCCCCACGGGCCGTACACCGTGAAGAAGCGGAGGCCGGTGATGGAGAGGCCGTAGATGTGGTTGTAGGCGTGCGCGATGGCCTCGCCGGCCTTCTTGGTAGCCGCGTACAGCGAGGCCGGCCTGTCCGTGCGGTGGTCCTCGGAGAAGGGCGCGTCGGTGTTGAGCCCGTACACGGAGGACGAGGAGGCCCACACGATCGCCGGCTGCGGGTCGGCGTGCCTGGCGGCGGCCTCGAAGACGCTGACGAGGCCGGCGACGTTGGAGGCCACGTACGTCTGCGGCGCCCGCATCGCGTAGCGCACGCCGGCCTGCGCGGCGAGGTGCAGGACGTGCGTGAAGGGGACCGCCGCGAAGAGCCGCTCGAGCAGGGCGGCGTCGTTGATGTCGGCGCCGAGCACCACCACCCCGCGCGACGCGAGCAGCCTCTGCCGCGCGCGCTTGAGGGCCGGGTCGTAGTAGGCGTTGAAGTTGTCAAGGCCGAGCACGCCGTTGCCGCGCGCCCTGAGCGCCAGCGCGCAGTGCGCGCCCACGAACCCGGCGGCGCCCGTCACCAGCACCGACATGCCCCCGTCCCGCCGCGGCGTGGCGCTCCGCCGCACCTCTCTCTCCCACGCGGCGCCGCCGTACGCCGCCGACGACGACGACCCGAGCAGGTTCCGGTGCCGCGTCGCCGGCCGCGTGGGGGACGAGGAGGAAGAGGCGGCGGCGGAGAGGCGGAAGGAGTGGGAGAGGAGGGAGGGGTAGTGCACGGCGAAGAGGCAGACGAGCGCGAGCGTGGCGAGGACGGTGGCGCGGAAGAGGAGCTGGGAAGACGCCGAGACGATCTTTGCGCTCGTTGCCCGCCGCATCATTAGCGCGCCGCCGCTCGCGTATCGGTCGAGCTTGACGCCCTTCGCGGCCGCGTCCACATTGGCCGACGACGATGGGTGCGGCATTTACTCCGTACTCTGCTGGCTCACGGGCTCACGTACGGCACGGCTTAGCTCCGCGTGGGCGCGCGCGTCGAGTCGAGCTGGTGAGAGTGAGAGTGAGAGTGTGAGTGAGAGTGAGTGAGCTATAAGAAGGCCGAGGGGACATGGGGATTCAGGACGCGGCTTTGCTTGATTTGTTTGCTGCTACTCCTCCGTTTAGCTCCAAAAGCAGTTGTGTTTGGCTCGCCAGAATCGCCGGTGTACCGACGTTTACTGTGGGCTGTGGTAGTGTAGTGTCACCCGTGTGTCGGGATTCGGGAAGGGGAAGGGAGTGTTTTTATCTGCTTTGCCAGGTAGTGGCCGCCCAATCAACGCATAGAGGTTGCTACTAAAATAATAGTTCCCGCGTTTTCTCCCACTGTGTCTTTTGGTTGGACTAGCGAGGACTCCAGTCTTTCTCTGAGTTGGAATTATAAGTGCCGCGCGGATAACTAGGTTGACTATTTGAACAACAAAATATAAATATAATAGATAAAAATTATATCGTTAAAAACTTTAAAGATTATATTATTTAATGATGTAACTTTTGTGATATATAAGTTATATTTTATTAGTCAAATTAACAATCTAGGTATGCGCGTAGGACCTATAATCCCGAACAGAGGGAGTACCTCGAATCGTGGAATTTATTTTATTCTTAAAAAAAGTCAAAAGAAATGTACTCCCTCCATCTATTTTTTTTAAAAGTCTAACCAACTAAACTTTGACCAAACTTTTAGAAAAAACTATCAATAAACATGATATTTTGTAGACATCATATAAAAATATGTTTCATTATCTATCTAATGATATTGATTGTGTAATTTTCATATTAATATTTTTTGGTAAAAACTTGGTCAAACTTGATATAGTTGACTTTTCAAAAAAATATAGGCCTTAAGCCTTGGGATGGAGGTAGTATGTATCTAAACGAGTGTTTATTGTTTAGTTCCATCTATTTTAGTTTGAATCTAGTTTACTTTAAAATATCTATATTAGTGAACGGAGGGAGTATCATAAATTGTACCATGGTTGTATCAAACTAATACAATACCCCTTGCGTCCCAAAGAAGGTGGAGTATAAACTCACAAAAAAGTCATTGTTTTCAAAGTTTGACTAATTTAAAAAAAGTTAAGATCTATAATGACAAACCATAATCAATAGACTTATCATAAGATATATTGTTATCCTTTTTAATATTATAGTTGTTGATATTCTATAAAAAGTACTTTTAGACTAATGGAGTAATATACAAAGATTTTAACTCTGAGATCCCTGTATATACGAGGAGCCAAGGATGCACATAGCCCAAAAACGCACACGCAAAACTACAAAATATCCCAAACAAAATAGGATGACAACTAAAGTGGAATGCCGATCTAAAGCCTAGTTGTCAACCATGTCGACAAAAAATGCTCTAACTATGTAGTGTGTGCATAAACATATGACATGCAGTGGGAGAGAATATTATGCATTCCAAATATCATATTATTTATCCCTACAAAAAGGTTATCATATCATTTATGTATATCAAATTATCGGTAGTGCAACCCTCATCAAGGCGGTGCTCACAAGTGTTGTTACCTACTTCATCACCGTGCTTGAGGTCCCAATGAGGTGGTCATGAAAATTGATAGCATAAGAAGGGCCTTTATTTGGACGGTTTGTGACAAGGTCTCTGATGGCAAATGTAAGGTCAATTAGTATACAAACCAAAAGAGCGTGGAGGGCTAGAGACCCTCAATCTCAAAAAGTTTGTCTCGACACTTCGGTGGAGATGGTTATGGCATGAATGTAATGACACCTCTAAACCATGGGTCAGTCTTGGAAACCCTTGCACACCACACGACCATGAAATCTTCGAGGCGGTGAGAAAGGTAACCATTGGAAATGGAAATATGGCGCTTTTTGGGTGGCGGTTTGGCTTAATGGTATGAGGCCTAAGGACAATGCCCCCTAATATTTGACTCCTCAAAATAAAATGAAAAACTACCCTTTTCGAGAACCTTTTAGTAGTTCGACCCATACATGTTCTGATAGCCAATTCATGTTAGATATGGTCATAAAGCCATGGAAAACGACTTTTGGGTCTCCCAAATCAATTCCCATGAAGGTCTAAGCATGGAGAACATCGTACAATTCTACAAGCTTTGGAAAAAACTTGCGAATGTTCATTTAGATGAGGATACATTGGAAGTTAATCAATGATGGCTCCTATTCCACAAAGTCAGCCTACAAGATGCAATTTTCGGGACTCGGGAGCTCTTTGATGCCTTCTTTGTATTGGAAACCATGGGCGCCCCCAAGTGCCAATTATTTTTGCATGATTGATTCTCCAAAAGCGAGTTTGGACTGCATATAGATTAAAGCAAAGAGGAAGACGGAATTGTGGACTTTGCAAGCTATATAACGAATATCAAGAATCGTCCCGCCCACCTCCTCTACAAATTTCAGTTTACCATTAGAGTGTGGTCCACTTGAAGAATTGGCTTGGCCTATATGATGTAGAGCCTACACATTGGCAATATATGCAAGCTTTCAAGGACTTGTGGGTTGAAGTGATCCACAAAAGAGGACAATCGAGGAAGGTCATGGCTTCCCTTGCCATGTTGGTCTCATGGGAGATTTGGAAGGAAAGAAATAGTCGGTCTTCGAAACCAATCCGTAACTTTGACCATGCTAGTGAAAAAAATCAAGGATGAGGCAGCGATGTGGTGCCCAGCCAGGCTAAGGCCTTAAGTAATGTAGTGAGATGAGAGTACTCCTCTTTTAGTTGACTTGACGTGGTTTGTACGAACTCTAAAAACTTCTCCTTAATCAATAAAATAACAAATGTTTTGACTTGTTTGGAAAAACATCTAGCCTGGAAGCTTTAATGGAAAACAGTTGAGCACATTGCCAAACATATCTTCAACATTCTCGGCTGGCCTGACTAAACTAAAAGCACCTATCACCACATGCCGTATCAACTTAGCTAGATAGCAACAAAATAACAAGTGGTTAACGGTTTCTTCTCTAAGATACTACAATAGAAGTGACATTGATCATCTCCGGTCTAACTCTTTTGCTCAGGTTGAGTCCCGACAGATGGAATAAGTATACAAGTACAGTACTAGCTTAAGTTTGATTTTGTGACCCTGAAGCTCTCTCCACCCCAAGCCCTGAGCACCGACTTGAGCGACGGTTTGCAAAGGCGTGGGGAACGAAAGAACCGAAAGTGGCCTTGGGACTTCCCAGCAAGGTTTGGTCGGTCTTAGATTTCCTGAGCCTCTGTGATAGTGTGATTCACCTTTCAGATTTTCAGGCAAAAGGAAAACCCGATGGACACTTCATGAGCAAGCTAGACAAAAAAAGTAAATATCTCCCAACAGGCTAAAGTATCCCGACCAAAAGGCGCAAATCAAAGTAGTTCATCGACTTCTCCATGTCTCGAGTCACGTAATCTTAGAAGAGCACTAAGCTCCTTGGTTTTGAAGGCTTGTATGTGCTTCCGATTTGAGTTTCGCTTGTGAGTTCGCATGCTACCACGAACGGAGCTACGTGTCAAGCAATATCAATTTCAATTTCTCAAAATCGGTTCCTTTTGGCCTTTGGGTTAACGAGTAGGGGTGATCCTTAAAAAGGGAGAACGTATGTGGGATCTCTGTTTGAGAGCGCCACCGACTTATCCCTATTCCTCACACATCAAGTTTTGGCGTGGGAGGCGACGACCGGCGAGATGAGCGACGACAAACCCCCATGTGTCCCGCCTCCTCCAAACCAGCTCCTATTCATCCCACCAGTTGGCAGATTAAGCCCATTGCCTCCATTTTCTACGCCATCGCCGCCGCCGTTAGATCTCCATCGAAGGTGGCAAGGAGGAGCACACGGGAAGTGGCACAGCGATGCACGACTCACGGGGATGCCAGATCCGGTTGTCAAAATCGCAGTCCCTGTCGTCCGTTTCTCCATTACGGAGGTTAACTCCATCGTTGTCCCTCCCCTCTCCTTTTTTTCTCTCCCCGATGATAGTTATTCCATTTGTAAAAATTGATTTCTTTCTCTCATTTTTCTGATTTGTGGTCGTCGCTCATTCAGATGGCCGAGCGACGAGAAGAAGCAATTCTTCATTGTGGCTTCGGATGATTTAACGTACAACATGGTGAGCCCCACTAACTAATTGGCCTTTATTTTCTATCATTGTTCGATTTAGAGTATTACTTCCTAGAAAAAAATATTATGAGGACACTGGGGCATTTAAAATTTCATTGAAAAATACGAAAGAGATGGTATCCCAGAATCATGTGCCACCGCCAAAAGATTGTCATCCATTCCCTTTTTTATTAGAGCACAGGGACGTTCTGAGTTTTTATTGCAATGCAAGCTATGTAGCACCATACTGTACTTGCATTTGCGAAAATGATAGTTAGGATGTCGATAATATATTTTCTTTATGATATTCTTCTGTGAAAATAATTGATTCAGACTATTGCTCCTCTCCTTTCCAAGTTCTTACAATCTCAATCCTTGCAAGTATAGCTTTCTACCTGATGCAATACCAATCTTAAGTCATAACTGGAAAGTAGCAGCCAACAATGGTCTCTGTCTGACTGCCCAACAAAACTTAGTGATTCATGGTAGCAGATCTACATTCATTATTACCGGCATCATGTATCCTGACTTCTTTACAGAATTTCTAGACAAGCATTTTTTGTCTCAGCTCTCTGATGTGATCTCTTGGTAGCAAACAATATTTAGAAGCACGATGAAAGGCAAACTTGCATTATCTTGCCCACTTTCATTAGAGAGGATACTAAGGTTCCAACTTCTTCTCAAGGATATCTAGCACAAAAGGCTCACATTATGAACAGAAGTACATTTTCATAAAGAATGTGGTCTCTTTGATTTTGAGACAGTTTCATCCGCATATCCTCTGCATAGCATACTGCCAGACCTAAAGAATAAGCTTTTGGTGATAAGAAAAAATGGGATATTCTGGATCCAACTACACTAGATGCTGCATCGCTCAATATTTTTTATTTTTTATTTTATCTGCAACATGAATGGACAAGTTATGGACAGTGGGAGGATATGAAGATGTGCTTGCATGAACTCGGCGATGAACAATCAAGATTTGGCACTTATTTTGTTTGAAATAGCATAATATATCACTTTGTGTTATGTTGTCTGTTCTGTATTTCACAAACTTAAATAGTAAAGTAAGTACTTTGTTAGTATAGTAAATACAAGTCTGGTTATGCATAAATCTATTGGGTGTTTGGGAAGTGATAAAAAAAATTATCAAAATATACACGATGGTTTACATGGTAGTACTCTCCTTCTTAGTGATGCTAGAAGAGATGTCTTTATTGGACTAGATTGATTTTTATTTGAAGAGTGAACACATCTCTTACAGTACATCCTATAAATCTCAGTTTCCAAGATAACTAAAAAAACTAGACCGGATGGAGAGAATCCCTCTCTATTTTATTAAGAGAATTGTGTGTACGCACTAGGTTTCGAGTGCGGAGACTTGAACCTAGCGGGCTGGGGCGCATCACCTGGTCCCAAATACCAGACTAAAGCCTTGGTCCACGGTTCCCAAGATTACTCAGAACAATACAATATAAATTATAAACCGAGAGAATTACACTCTATCAATCTCTAATTTTTTCCTCAGGTAATAAAATCAAGCTTCAAATTTAAGCTATAGCTAATACCTTGCTTGTTGTATGGATTACCACCTCCCTCCCACTTACAGAATATTGACGGCAAATTCTATATATCAGTTTGTGTAGGCATACAGGTACAGAATAGGCGAGTTGTCTATTTCTGACTTGCAACATGACGCCTTTTGATTTTTGTTTCGTTGTTCCTGATAAAGTTATGGTTTTATAGGATAGGGGGTTCTCCTTCTCTCCATAGGCCAGGAATAATTCAATGGTTCTAGCAGGCGGTTCCAAGGAACATATGTGCTCTTCCTTTCAGTTGATGTTTGTATCTCATTCGGTACCAAATCTATTTATATAAACGAGTGTGATTGCTCCCCATTAATATTATTTGATGAATGTGATTGCTCCCCGATTATTATTAGTTGATGTCTACCTTCATGAGATAAGCATTTCTTTTTCAGTAGGCTTGCATTTGGTACGGTGAGATGTTTGCTTGATATATGGGATCAATATCACCATTGGCCTCAAGAGTTCGCTGTAAAAGCTGCAATTTCAGTGTTGTAGGCAATAACCACCTCTGTTTGATTATGAACATGGTTTACTGTGTATATAATTAACTCATGGATTCCTTACTAATTGAATCATTGTAGCTAGCTTAATAGCCAATGCATCCATATTATATGTTAGTTAGAGGACAGATGATACATGCGCAAGCACGTAGGTCAGATGGATTCCTACATGATACTTGTTAATTCAACGTTCCTGTTTACTATGGATTTCGGGGATGAATTACTTTTGAGTGCTAGAGTGATAATGCTGTCCTTGCCGTGAAAGGGGAAGCAAACTGAGCTGCTTGATATTTTTGGATTTTTGTTAGTTATAAATATTTAGTTTTCATAATGCTAATTGGTTGTATTCAACTATAGATTTCTTCCCTTCACCTAACATACTTATAAGAAAACAATGTATTGATTTCCCATGCAATCCAACAATGATGAGTACTCTTTCTCGCATCCATAAGCAACATCAAACATCATACATCGAGGTCACCTACTTGAACACCACATTTTTTCAATGCATCATGACCACAATGACTAGAATTTTTTCCTTTGTGCCTCGACATGCTACTGCCTTGATGATATCATCTGAAAATGTGAGCCCCGGTCCTTGTGCATTGTTTCCTATATTTTTGGTGCATTCTAGATAGAAATTATTCATGCTTATACCTAGTCAAAATGTCCCTTGAAAGTACCTTACATTGCGTAGAGGTGGATTTATTTCATAGCGTCAATTTAGTTGTAACTTCAATTATGTATCTACTTTCGAGAATACATGTTTACTTATTCCCTCATGAGACTAAAATAAGTAAAGCTGTAACATCCCAAAAATCATGGTTTATAAATTTGCATATCATTCATGCATTCTTATGCATTTGGTTTATTTTCAAACAAGGTTTCAAATAAGAAGCCATTGGTTTGCCTATTATTTCATGCAAGAAAGTCAATGGCTTTATTTCTGTTCTCAAATATGAGAATACTTTGATTTAACCAGAAAGGTTTAAAAGATAATTTCAAAGCTTGCTCAAAGTTTTCAAAACAAGAATCTAAATTAAAACCATTAATATGCCTATTATAAATATTTAAATAGGGCATGGTTTTATTTTATTTTCAATGGGCCAAAGTATTTCTGAGTAAACAGCAGTGTTTTATACACAAATATGTGCATAGATCACTTTACAAAAATCCAGAAAAGTTTTGAATTCAAACTCATTTGAATAACATTTGAAAATGGATTCAGAAAATCAAATAAGAAATAGAAAAGGAGAAAAGAAATGGAAAAGGGCCAGCGCCACCATTCCAGCCCAACAGCAGAAACGGCCCAAACACCAGCCCACCCGGGTTCCCCTCTCCCCTCTGTTTCTCACCCACTCTCGCACCCCCCTCACTGACGCCTTGGCCCCACACACCAAGTCATCGTCGTCCCCAAATCTCGCCCGCGACCAGCTCCGCCGCGGCCGTTTCTTCCCATTGATTCCGCGCTTGATTACGAGTTACTGCAGGCGTAATTCCTTCTCTCACCCCAGCTACTTAATACCCTCCTCCTTCCACTCGTTTCCCCTCAAGCCACACCCACAAAGAGCCACCAGGCTGCCCACATTCAAGCTCACTCCACCGCGGTACCGAGCCTCTCCGGCGGCCAATTCCGGTGAGAACTCCCCACTCCTTGCTTCCTGGTCTTGCTGTCGTGTTCGCCATAACTCCGCGCGTCTAACCCAGATCACAGTTTCCCTTCTGGTGACCTACAGCTTCGTCATCATCAACGACAGCGCGTGCCCGACGAAGTGCATTACTCCGACGAGCACATACGGTAAACCTAGCCTTCCCCTTCCTCTCTGGTTCACGCTCGCACACTCGCAGCTTCAGTGCGCGTCTAACGCCGCCCTCCATTTTCTTTCACGTGCCTTGTAGCGCCGCCAACGTCGACACCCGAGCACACCCAAAGCCGCCCTCACCTCCGACGAGGAATTCCCGACGGACCTGCACGCCCGCGTCTCCACCACGTTGACCATCGACATCACCTCGTCTCCACGCTTCGGTAACGACCCACGCCTACCCCACTTAACCCCTAGCGCCGCCATTCAGAGCGCGTCGCGCCCGCCATTCGCGCCGCCACCTTTTGGTCAAATGAATCAGTGCCGCTAGATCTAGATCCAGCGGACCAGATTAGGTCACTTACCGAAGCGGTACAGATCGATCTGGCCCATACGTTTCAAATTAGATCTTGCGGCTTATATTGACCGATCTAGCCAAAACGGTATAGACCAATCAGATGCGTCCACGTGTCTAGAAATTTGTTTTAAAATCTGTTTTTGAATCTATTAGTTATTTAAACTTGTAAATTCAATAACTTTTGTTCTGTTTATCCAAAAAATACAAATAATATATCAATGGATTCACAAAATTAAATCCTACACATCTGTAGGCTTGGTTTTGTATTTTTATTCTGTTAAAATATAATTTTACGCAGAGACAATTGTAGGCTTATTTTGTGTATAAAAATTATTTAGAAAATGTTTTAAAAGCCAAATTAAGTTTATTTAGTCTCTAAATGTTTATTTAGTGATTCAGTACTGTTTTACTTGTCTTATTTAGTTTAGAAAAATCATCACATGGCATTTGCATGCATTTATATATTTTTGCATGATTATTTGAAATATGAATTTGGTGCTATCATTTTATGTGTAGATTTTGGTGCTAGTGGTGATTGTGATAGTGAGGATTGTTGCTACCCCCAACTACCAAGGCAAGTGGTGCTTCATATTTTTGTCCCAATATTTTAACTATGCATTAGTGATATTTTTGTATAGGGCTTGCATGATGTTTTTGCTAAGTATCTATATGCTATGTTTGGGAAATCCTAGTAGTTGTAGACTTGTAGAATTTTTCTCTAAGTTACGATACTTGCTATATTGCCATGCTTAGCCTAGCTAGTAGCAAATAATGGTGGATTATATACATGCTATGGAAAATGTTGCTAAGTCTTTTTGACTTGTGTTTTACTTAATAAAACAACTAAGTGAATGAATCACCTGGGTGGAATGGTATGTTTGGGTTATGTTGAGTGGTTACACAAGGCCCATATCTATGGTCTACCTTGTGTATCACACTTGTGGAAAGCCACCCAGGAACAAAGAGATTTGAGATGCCATATGTAAAGAAGGTTCTAGTGCAGCCATATTGCAATATGGGCTCTGCCTGGATCATATAGGTTGCAATAACTTAGCCAAATGGACAGTTGGTGGTAGGGGGTGATAGGTTTGGAGCGCGTCCATTTTGGTCTAAGGGAAGGCTTCTGAAAAGTCTTGTCTCGATGCATGTCGAGTTTTGTGGGGAAAGTGCACCACCTCTCGAGAAGGAAGAAAGTACTTAGTCGTGTCCCCGCAATGGACAATTTGAGCATCAAGACATGGAAGCTATCAAGAATCTCCTCATCCCAATTTCTAAGTTAAAAACTTGTGGTTGAACAAGGGTAAAGGTTCACCAATGTTTATTGGTGGTTCCTTGGGAGTTTTTGTCAAACAAAAACTTAGTGTTTTCAACTAATAGGTAAAACCTATTTTGAGCAAAGCAAGCCTAAGCTACACTTAGCCAAATTCATGTAGAAGTTAGAAACTGTTATTCTACTAAGGTATCACTTGCCAATACTATTCCAATGTATTGACCCACTGTGGCTGTAACTTGTGATGTTGTAGGTTACTCTGATGAGGATTAGGGTTATGAGTCTACACTCAACATGCTTGCCTGTGGCACATGAAGATGAAGTCTTTACTTTACTTTTTTTAAGTTGAACTCTTGTATTAGCCTATGACTATGGAGTTGTAAAAGACTATGTTATCTCTGGAATGACGATGTAATAATGACCTTTGATTCTGTGTACTTCATCTTAAACTGTGGATGCTAGCATTTGATCCAGGGACTAGCATTGCAATCACATGGACCTTTACCTTTATAAAGGTGGGGTCTTACAAAAGCATGTTAGATATTAACTGGAAGAGAAATTCCTGATTACAAAATAGTTTATGGTGTTAGTGATCGATGCATTTATAAAAATACTTTACCAGACTAAAACCATTGTAGGAGAAGTTGATGAACTGCAGTGACAAGAAGGCTGCAACACTTGCATCCTCGAGGTACTTTCTTAGCTTCCTAACTGATTGTTCTTCCCTCAAGAATTTTCTTGGTTCATGACCAAGTAATCCTGCAAAGTTTCAACTGTTGTTTATGTGCTGCAACTGAGACCAAAGCCTCGGCTTAATTCTTGCATCCTTATGTTATCAGAGTACACATAGTTTCAATTACACTTTTATATTTTATTGGCACAAAAACAATGTCAATCCACCTGTAGGCTATAGTCATCTTGTGTGAGAGCCTTAATTTGTGCACAAAGTTATACTATAAGTATTTGTAACTTATATTTTTCTATCATTCATGCAACCATGGATGCACTTTATGACTAGAGGATCCATCTTCTAGGAAGTTAGTGGCGACACTCTTAAGTAAGTAGTTTCTTTGACAATTAATTTGGCCAATGGTACATGGTACACTGAGTTTGTTTGTTATTAAATAAATTCAAGGGCTATGTATTCACTGTTATCATGGGAGCCTTCACAAGCTAGCTTAACTTAAAAATCAATGTATCTCTGTCGCACAACAGGGTAGGTGCGGTCTTTATTTTTTCAACAATCATTTAGGGAAAAATGGATTTTATTCTAGAAGAATGTCGAGGGAGATTTACCTGGTTGTCAACATCATCATAAGTAGCATATAAATTCTATATGTAGGTTCATATAAGCGCATTTATCTTTGGACCATTAACATCATCTAATATTTATATTCTTGAATAGTAAAGGGAGGCTGAATGCATCAGGGCAGGCGAAACTGAATACTAAATGCCTTGAATTATGGTGCTTTGTCAGTGCCTTCCATACAGAAACATAAGAATCAACAAAAGAAAATATGGTGCTTCATTGGTGCCTTCCGTCTAGAAACAAAAGAAGTGATAAGAAGGTATTAAATCTTATGCCTCTATGTTTCAGTTCTGCAATTTTCTGATCAGACATAGTGTGTTCATGAAGTAGTATGTAAATGTCCGGACTATCATATCCTACTAATTTGAACTTATGGCAATCTTTCTAACATTTTCAACAATACCTTATTTGTTGTCATTAGCCTACTTGGTGTCACCGTGATGAATGGGATATTCCATGCAGGTTTTCAAGATTAGGAAAGTGTAAGATCTTGGGTGCTCAACAACCCCACTTCTTTCTGGCTAATAACTTGTGGAATATGCATTTAATGACATACTCAGAAGAATATGCCCCTGTATCGGTTGACATGACTCCACACAGTCAAGATATATTCAAACAAATTTCAACGACGCCGGAAAATCTACATGTACCTGGTCTTCACCCTATTTGTTGTTTTTTGTATGATGCCCCCTCCTTTCACGGATTAACATGATATGGACTTGCCATTATACCTTAGGCAACCAATGTATGGAAATCTATATATGCAGATAAGAAATTGTTAAGATGTTTAATACGTTGCACATTTTTTGTGATATGAAGAGCTTACGTGTTAATATTGTTTATGAATTTTATATGAGGTAAATCTAATGAAGAAAAAAAACAAAGGTTATGATACCGCATGTAACACAATAAATTTACTTTATTGTAGGATTTATGATTAAATAGCAATAAAAAAGACGTAAACATAAAAAATCGGCGCAGCAAAACGCACAAGTCCCTTCTAGTTCTATGTACACACCAATGCGTGCGCATTCCCGTGGGCCGTGGCATATAGTAACACGATGAAACTGTTGACAATCGAATCGAGCCGAGAGGCTGGCAAAGGAACTCAATGCAGTGCGACGGTGGCACGATGAACGCGAGCTGGATCGACCCTAGCCCGTGCGCGCCGTGACGTGGGTTCGATCAAGACTCCTCACGTGCGCGCGCGGCGCCCGTCGGCGTGCACTGTTCTTGGGGAGGCCGCGCCGCGGTGCGGTGGTGCATGCACCCGCGGATCGTCGATCGGCTCTGGATCGGAGCGAGCGAGTAGGGTCGTGTCACGTGATTATGTAGGAGTATATTGGATACCCTCGAAGTAGAGAGAAAAAAAACGAGAGGTTCGTGAGTGCTGCTGCCTGCGCTGACAACGCGCAATTTGCTGGCTCGTCATCAATGGCAAGAAGGGTGACCTGCAGTCTACAGACAGCGGGTCAGAGAAGATCCAGAGATGACGCGCTTTGTTTCAGGCGCAAAGTAAAACTTCACGGGATGTTTGTCGCCGCGCGGATCCTATTACACTAGGTCGAGTTTAAACTAAGCAGATTCGTACACTCGTGTCCGATCACCCCATCTTTATTGTTAGAGCATCTCCAGGCGAATACAGGCCCGAAATCCGGATTTTTTTTGACCGGACAAAGCTTGATTTCGGCTTGGGTATGCCCAGTTTCGCCACTCGTGTACCCAGATGAGTTCCCATGTTTGACTAAAATTTAACAAATTTCGGTAAACTTTGGGCGAACTTTGGGCGAATATAAGCGGTTTTGGACGAATATGGGTGAACTTTGGGCGAATATGGTCGATACGGACGAACTTTGGACGAATATGGGCAATATGGACGAACTATGGGCGAACTTTAGGCGAATATGGGCGATACAGACAAACTTTGAGCAAATATGCCCGAATTTTGGGCGAACTTTGGGCGAATCTGGTCTATATGGGCGAAATTTGGGCGAATATGGTCGATACGGACCAACTTTGGGCGAATATGCCCGAATTTTAGGCGAACTTTGGATGAATCTGGTCTATATGGATAACTTTGGGCGAAATTTGGACGAATATGGGCGATACGGACTAACTTTGGACGAATATGCCCGAATTTTGGGCGAACTTTGGGCGAATATGGTCTACATGGACGAACTTTGGTCTATATGGGCGAACTTTGGGCGAATATATGTGAATTTTGGGCGAACTTTGGATGAATAAGGGCGAATATATGCTGACTAGGCGAGTTCACTCGCCGAATTCGCTTCGTCCGGCATTCCCAGGGCATACCCAGGATCCTGGGTTCGGCCTGGATAGGCCAGACCAAAACACGCTAAAATCCGAACAAAAACAGGTCCTTGGATACGCGACTGGGCCAATTTTCGACGTCCGAACCGAAATTCGACATCCGAATCGGCCTGCTGGGTAGGTGAGTGGAGATGCTCTTAGAGCACTTCTAGCATACCTCGTATATTCCCGACCCGTAATACTTATAATATGCAGGAACTGCAAACTAAGTTTTACATTGCCGGGCAGATAAAAAAAGACAAACAAAACCACAAATTTAAAAACATAAGTTGACGCCACATACCACACATAGTTCATCACATGTACACAGGGGATCAAGTTTGTCATACATACAAATCAAAATCATATGCCGAATATATTTGGTATTTTTGCATACCCTAGATCTAGTACAAGGCGGCGCTCCGAGGGCTACTTATAGTGGCACTACGGTGAGAGATTCACCCGTGATCTAGTTAGAGTCGTAGTTGGAGTCATCGTCATAGTCGACGATGACGAAACTGTAGAAGTTTGCGTGGCTCTGGCTAACGGCCTCATGCAGGTCCGCCCCTCCCGCTCGCGGGCCTCGCGTCGACGCTTGTTATGGCACGAAGTGGGGCGCTCCAGTGAGGAATCAACGGTGCGGCGTGGCAACGATAAGCCGACGGTACGGCCCGAATTGAGCGGCGATTGGCTGGCTATAGGGTGTTGGGAGGTGGAGGAGCACATTGACAATTTCTTCCACGATCATGTCGTGGTAGTGCATGTGCCGCTAGCACCTAGGAATCCATCCTGGACAAGGCGGTGGTAAATATGAGGAAGTCCTCCTATCTTTTCTTCACGGTGACTCTCGTTCTCGGTCTCAATCCTATCCTTCTTGATCACGATCTTCTCGTCTTGCTTGGATAACAAGGACTTTCACCTTTCATCGCTCTTTTCCACTGGATGAGCAAGTTTGACGAGATTGTCGGATGATGCAGCATGAGCCACGGCTTCTTGGCCTTTTGTTGCTGATTGGACGCCCGTCAAGATGTGCGCCGCGTCCATATCAGTGACGTCGTCGGCTCCCTTAGTCAAATGGAGGCGCATTTGCCTCCATTTCTCGCATCCTTTGAGCTTGATGTAGTAATGCATAAGGGAGAACTGTTTGCCCTCGTTTTTGAACTTGTACATATTTAGTGTCTCACCCAACTAAGACAAACAATGATGATCAACACGACAATGCAAAAACAAGGACGATGCAAAATAAAGATGCCACTTTCCGGGCGAACTTTGACTTTTGCATAGTAGCATTGAAATAAGTTCAGCGACGCTTGTATTATACCCCAGCGTGTTGACATGGCCTTTTGGCTCATCTTCATTTCCATGATGGTGTACCCCTTGTTGAGAAATTTGCGCTCATCGAACTCTTCTTTTATCCTACTACCCCAATAGGTGTCGCTGGTTTGATTGACATATGTGATCGGATCAATGCTCACCAGCTTCCAAGAATCACACAAACATTGGTCCTCTAGCGACTTTTACCTCAGCATGCGCGTGCTTACCCGCAGTTTATCCTCTTCTTCCTCCTCCCGCTCCTCGTCATCCATGCTAGTCTGCTATGTGCCATCATCCTCCTCCTCCTCCTCATCCTCCTCCTCCTCCTCATCATCATCATCATCATCATCATCATCATCATCATCATCCTCCTCCTCATCATCATCATCATCATCATCTTCTTCTTCTTCTTCTTCTTGTTCTTCTTCTTCTTCTTTTCTTCTTCTTCTTCTTCTTCTTTGTAACATCCCAAAAATACTAAACTTGGATCATCAAACTCTAATCATCAAAATTAGGGTTAACAAAAACTTTTCTAAATAAAATTATGGAAGCATGCATGTGAGTATGCATTTCATTTTGAAATCTTTTGAACCACCTTGTTTATGTGTTCCATTGCTTGTAAATGGATGCTTAGGTTAAATAAACATCATCTAAACATTTCCCAAACTTTTCCTAAAGAAAAATAAATCAAAACTAATAAAATAAAGGAATGGTCACTTTGACCAATTTAACTCCCATGCCTACTTTGGCTGCCTCAAACTTTCAGAACCTAACAGAAACTTTTCTGGATCTTTGCACCCCTTGAATGTACTCATAACAAAGTATCAAGGCCCACTTGTGATCATCCAGAAACTTTCAAATGCATAGTTTAAATGACAATTCAAAATTGAATCTTTATCATATGAGAAGATCCCACTTTTTCAAAAACCACTCAAACAAGCTCAACTTTCAAAACCCAAGCATCTGCAGACTCACCAGCACCAACCTAGCACACCCACCAAAATCCTTTTCAAAATTCAAAACTTAAATTCATGCGGTCATTTCATCAAACAGGTTGCAGACACAAATCATACAAAATCTAAACACTATAGTGAGCAGTGATTGAAGCCTAACTTGTTCCCTCTCTAGCTCACAACCATCTCAGTAGATCATCTAGAAAGTTAAACCAAGCACTAGCCCCACTGTGAGCTTGGCATTTCCATCAATGGTGAACAGCCGAGCACACCCATGTCACCCCCATGTCGACAGCAAGCTAGGAAGAGAAACAAGCCTAGCCAGAATGTCTGGGAGGCAGCCTGTAACACCCTCAGAATCGGCCCTATGCAAGTTTTAGCGCTTCCCGCCAAACCCGCATAGAAACGATTCAAAGGTGTCCACCAGGCACTTTCGTGCGGGTGGAAAACGAAGTAATATCATTACACAATAGTCCTCGATGGAACCCACAAAACATATATACAGCAGCGACTCAACGAGTCAAGAATACAGATATACAGTACAAAGATCCAAATCACCTTGAAAACGATACAGCGTCCGACTACGGACAAGATGCAAATGGGGCTAAGAGCCCTGAAGAATAACCAATGGCGTCCATAACCCCGCCTGGCCAAGCGGAAGGGTAACCACCTAACGACGTCGATCTCAAAACCTACTTAAACAAAAGGGTGCCGACAAAGGGCAAAGGAAAAGAGAGAGCGGTCGATCGAGGCGATTACAGCGAGACTAGAATTGGCGGTCCTCGCTACATAGGTATGGTGGATCAAGCGGCGTATGACATGCACTTAACAACCTATAGAGACTCGATATAAGCTGTGGCTATCGAGAGAGGATAAGAAAGACCTATTCGGAACCAACTGGTACTACCACCAAACATACCCATCTGGTATTTCCCTCGAGACCAAGCGAGGAAGTCAACCGAGGAACTCACACCGTTGGCGGTTTATTTATTCGATTATCGTTGCAGCAATTACTAGTCAGGTATAGATAGTCATCCTGATATAATAAGCAGTGGGCACTTTTAGTTAACCATTCCGTTGTAGTTTCAACACTTACTAGTCAGATACAATTAGCATGAGATATCCCAAACCCAGCAGTTGTTGGTACTTTTATTTATCCATTCCGTTGCAGTGAAGCTGATTACTAGTCATATCGGATACAAGTCAAATTATAACAGTAAACTTTAGTTATAGTTGTCTATGATCGAGAACTGTGCTCCAAGTCGTACATAACCGCGGACACGGCTTCTCGAAAAGATTTAACCCTGCAGGGGTGCACCAAAGTTCCCACACGCACCTACACCCTTGTTGTCAGATCAGGTAGGTACAAGATCACAAAACATACACCCAACGGTATGTCGACGGGGTTTCGGACACGACGTTTCCCAGACCAAAAGCAAGCACAGGGGGCCACCCCACTAAGCTACCCGTAACGAAGTCGGCCGGTCTCCGAGACGGACCCAGGGTTTGTGTCGACAGCTGTAAATGACTGGGAACCCGAAAGTGTGACTGGGCTTGTCGATACAGCAAAAACGTATCACGGGTTCCTAAGCGAGGCGCTCACGCATAATCGTAAATAAAGCGATAAAGCATGGCATAAGTTCAGGATAGTAATAAAGCCACAAACTAATTTGTGGCCCCAGACAAGATTTTGAAATCAGGTACTAATCGATGGGGGTGCCCACACACCCCACCTGTGGTTAGCGCGCTCGATCTCGGAATAGGTGTCAAGAACTCGAGGTCCTATGGGACACCAGTGAGCGGTTAAAATCCAAATATTGTCTATTACCCACCGGTGCCTCCGTATTTACCTACTTTCAATGTTAGTTATTAAACAATAATTAAAGCCATGATCATATCCAACATAAAGCATATGACAGCCTTCCAACAGTTGTGGTACTGGACGACACGCAACAACACTTGAGCAAGCGACTATGACGCGCGAGTCCAACTATCTACCAAACAACAGGTAATAGGATGTGTCCAAGGCAATATAAGGCTGCAAGGGATATCACGGGTACGAAAACTAGAGCATCGCAACACAGATAGCAATAGATCAACAGGAGGGAATAAATCTATAAAAGTAAGATAGGTAGAAAGGGGGAGATGCTCGCCTAGAAAACATTGCCAAAGGTTCATCCGAAGATCGGGTCGACACTCGCATCAACTCATCGGCCTAATCCGTGAAGAAGCAAAGCACTAGAAGAAACACCGGATGCACTATTTAATACCACGGCAAAAGATCCGGCATGATGCATGTATGAAGTATGACATGGCAAAGGTGCGATGCAACTAGGCAATATTAAGCGGAACCGGGGTCCCGACAATTGATATATGGTTCTAGTTATTTAGATATCCCACAATTTAAATGTTGCATTAACAAGGCAAAAGATAGCACCGTTTCGCTACACCAATTTAAATGGGGCCAATATAAGACTAGATTTGCCCGCATATGGACCCCATATTTAATTATGAGGTGAATCGGCATAATGCCCCCAAACCACGCATATGTATGCAAGCATGTCAATTTATATGCACAAGTATATATATCATTTGTCAAAAATAGGGGTCTCGGAAAAGGGGTCACACATTGGTCGGCGATCTTGGTTCGGAGGGTTTGATTCGATCTACGGCTTCGGATCCGTGACAGCGCACCCGTGGGTCTTGGGTTCCGGGAAGAAGATCTTGAGGATCCACGTAGAAGGAGGGCTCAAGCTTTCTGACTCCATCTCAACCATCGATCGCGGTGTTGGTCTTAGGGGCCTCAAACTTGGTGATGACATGTACATGACTCCGGGAAGATCTTGTAGTCACAGACACGATCGAAGGTGGCACTCCGTGGTAGGGCTGCTAGATGCTGCAAATCAAAACATCGAAGGATTTTGTTGAGGTCAGAGGCTTCTCACGAGCTGACAAGGGTCAAGCAGGTGGAACATGAAGTGAACCACAACCTTACACGGGCAAGGAACTCGATTATTGTAGATAGTTACAGAGACGTGGGCCGCTCGTGTCTAGCAGGAGCAGGAAAGTCACAAGCAGACACATCCAGCGTTGCACAGGGAGACGACGGTGGCCAACCGAGCGGTGGAGCACAGAGGCGGGTGACCTCAGGGCAGCGGTATTGCGCCGCTGCGGAAGACGGTCGGCGGCGGCTCGGGAGATAGAGGCGACGTGGGGCTCAACAGGCCGGGAACAGAGAGGGGTGGCACTTGCAGAGGTGGTCGGCGAGGCAGTCGACGGCCTGACGGCGGCAAGATGAGGCAGAGGCGCCCGGAATGAAGGCGAGGCCGGCGCGAGGTCGACGAGGTGGTGCCAGGCGAGGTGGCGGTCGGCGATGAGGTCCGCGCGGCGACAGGACGGAGCCGAGGAGGAGAGCCGCGGGGTACCGGCGGCGGGGAAGGTGCTCGGGGCCGCGGATATCTCGATAGGCGGCCGCAGAGGGGCACCGGCGAGGCTTAGGAAGAGCTGGCAGCGAAGGAGGAGAGGTCGTGGCAGGGCCTGAGGCCGGCAGGGTGTGGAACGGCGGTATCGACCCGGGGGCGGAGTTGATTGTCGAGCAGGAGGAGAGAACCGTCGGGGACGAGAGGAATCGCGAGGAGACGTGGGGAGTTGGTTCGATCGGGGTGGGAGGATCGGTTCAGCGTCCGGGGAGAGAGAGGTGGTGGGTCCAGGCGGTGCCGGGTCTTGGAACGTGAGAGAGAGTGCATGGATGGACGCGACCGTGTGAGAGAGCGCGACAGAGAGAGGAGCGGTGCGCTTCGGGTGGGTCGTGTCCAGGGGATGGCGGCGGAAGTGGGGAGAGGTGGGATTAGGGTTAGGTAGGTTAGGGTTTGGGTTGGGATGTTTGGGTTGTAGATGGTCTCCCGACTGGGCCTTTTGGGCCTGGTCGTTTGACTGCCTCCCCAAAAAAAGTATTATTTTATTTATTTAGTTGTTTCATATATTTATAAAAGACTTCTATAAGTAGGTTTTAGACAAAACAACATATTCGAAAGAGGCCGGGGTTTTATTTTGAAATAAGTACGGAGGATAATTAGAAAACCACATGGGCTTTGAGAACTAGTTTTAGGCAAACATTCATGGTGATGTTATGATGATGCAACAATACAAACAACAGGCGATATTCTAGTAGTGGTTTTATCCGGGGTGCTACAATTCGACACCACTAACAATGGATCTCGCCCTCGAGATCCGCCTCATGGTACGGGAAAAAGGCCGACGAGCGGAATCTTCTCGCTTCGTGTAGATCCTTATGACACCACTAACAAGGATTATTTCTCCGTCTTGAAATCGGTGACACCACCAACAAGAGGTCGTTGGTCATGTTCATCGAGAGAACACTCCGGATAAACAACGGGCGACGTTAAAGGTAAGACCACCTCTAACTTCCATGGAAGGAGTAAGAATTGCATCGATCCACCATTCAATATACAAAAGCGAATGATAAGAGTAGTGGTATTGTCGCGACTCCATCCCGCACTCAAAGCATTACTATGTACACGAACAGATGGATTATGCAACCAACCCTCGGAATTTAGACTGAAGATCTTGACAAACAGCATTTGGGGACAAAGGATTGATGCGGACTATTCATCGGATCTAATGCAGATGATGACGTCGTCGTGTTGGGAACACCGGAAGATACCTAGAAAATTTTTAGTGGATTTTGGTCCACTGAGAGGTACAACAAAGGAAAATTTCTCAGATAGACTGAAGACCAGATGTCAAAGCATCGTTACAAGAGGATGGAAGAGAAACCCTGAAGGTACGACAGAAACCCAACCACGAGAATTCCTGGACTCGACGAAAAGATAAGAGAGCAGATTCAAAAACACGCGAAGGTAAGAGGAGAATAGCAGAGGGATAAGGAGTAAAAGCAGACCTAATCAGATCTATCCAATCGATTTTCCAAAATAGTTTTGACACACTACCTCGGCCGTTAGCTAGGTTATCCTACAGGCTGGTCCAATGGGGTATCGCAACTGCTGAGCTCTGATACCACTCTGTAACACCCTCAGAATCGGCCCTATGCAAGTTTTAGCGCTTCCCACCAAACCCGCATAGAAACGATACAAAGGTGCCCACCAGGCACTTTCGTGCGGGTGGAAAATGAAGTAATATCATTACACAATAGTCCTCGATGGAACCCACAAAACATATGTACAGCAACGACTCAACGAGTCAAGAATACAGATATACAGTACAAAGATCCAAATCACCTTGAAAACGATACAGCGTCCGACTACGGACAAGATGCAAATGGGGCTAAGAGCCCTGAAGAATAACCAATGGCGTCCATAACCCTGCCCAGGCCAAGCCGGAAGGATAACCCTGCTAACGACGTCGATCTCAAAACCTGCTTAAACAAAAGGGGTGCCGACAAAGGGCAAAGGAAAAAAAGAGAGCGGTCGATCTTGAAGCGGTGCAAAGACTACTAAATTGGGTCCTCGCCTACATAGGTATGGTGGATCAAGGCAGCGCAACATGCACTTAATAACCTATAGAGACTCGATATAACTGTCGGCTATCAGAGAGGGATAAGAAAGACCTATTCGGAACCAACCTGGTACTACCACCAAACATACCCATCCTGGTATTTCCCCCTCGAGACCAAACGAGGAAGTCAACCGAGGAACTCACACCGTTGGCAGTTTTATTTATTCAGTTATCGTTGCAGCAATTACTAGTCAGGTATAGATAGTCATCCTGATATAATAAGCAGTGGGCACTTTTAGTTAACCATTCCGTTGTAGTTGCAACACTTACTAGTCAGATACAATTAGCATGATATATCCCAAACCCAGCAGTTGTTGGTACTTTTATTTAGCCATTCCGTTGCAGTGAAGCTGATTACTAGTCATATCGGATACAAGTCAAATTATAACAGTAAACTTTAGTTATAGTTGTCTACGATCGAGAACTGTGCTCCAAGTCGTCCATAACCGCGGACACGGCTTCTCGAAAAGATTTAACCCTGCAGGGGTGCACCAAAGTTCCCACACGCACCTACACCCTTGTTGTCATATCAGGTAGGTACAAGATCACAAAACATACATCCAACGGTATGTCGACGGGGTTTCAGACACGACGTTTCCCAGACCAAAATCAAGCACAGGGGGCCACCCCACTAAGCTACCCGTAACGAAGTCGGCCGGTCTCCGAGACGGACCTAGGGTTTGTGTCGACGGTTGTAAACAACTGGAAACCCGAAAGTGTGACTGGGCTTGTCGATACAGCGAAAACGTATCACTGGGTTCCTAAAGCGATCTGAGCGCTCCACGCAATCGTCATAAATAAAGCATGGCATAAATACAGGATAGTAATAAAGCCCCAAACTACTTTGTGGCCCCGATGCAGTACTTTGAAATCAGGTACTAATCGATAGGGTGCCCACACACCCCACACAATGGTTAGCGATCGATCTCGGAGCAGTGTCAAGAACTCGGGTCCTCACGGACACCGGTGGAGTTAAAATCCAAATATTGTCTATTACCCACCGGTGCCTCTGCATTTACCTACTTTCAATTTTAGTTATTAAACAATAATTAAAGCCATGATCATATCCAACATAAAGCATATGGCAGCCTTCCAACAGTTGTGGTCTTTGGGCGACGCATAGCACTTGAGCAAGCGACTACGACAGCGAGTCCAACTATCTACCAAACAACAGGTAATAGGATGTGTCCAAGGCAATATAAGGCTGCAAGGGATATCACGGGTACGAAAACTAGAGCATCGCAACACAGATAGCAATAGATCAACAGGAGGGAATAAATACTATAAAAGTAAGATAGGTAGAAAGGGGGAGATGCTCGCCTGGAAAACATTGCCAAAGGTTCATCCGAAGATCGGGTCGACACTCGCATCAACTCATCGGCCTAATCCGTGAAAAAGCAAAGCACTAGAAGAAACACCGGATGCACTATTTAATACCACGGCAAAAGATCCGGCATATGTATGAAGTATGACATGGCAAAGGTGCGATGCAACTAGGCAATATTAAGCGGAACCGGGGTCCCGACAATTGATATATGGTTCTAGTTATTTAGATATCCCAAAATTTAAATGTGCATTAACAAGGCAAAAGATAGCACCGTTTCGCTACACCAATTTAAATGTGGCCAATATAAGACTAGATTTGCCCGCATATGGACCCCATATTTAATTATGAGGTGAATCGGCATAATGCCCCCAAACCACGCATATGTATGCAAGCATGTCAATTTATATGCACAAGTATATATATCATTTGTCAAAAATAGGGGTCTCGGAAAAGGGGTCACACATTGGTCGGCGATCTTGGTTCGGAGGGTTTAATTCGATCTACGGCTTCGGATCCGTGACAGCGCACCCGTGGGTCTTGGGTTCCGGGAAGAAGATCTTGAGGATCCACGTAGAAGGAGGGCTCAAGCTTTCTGACTCCATCTCAACCATCGATCGCGGTGTTGGTCTTAGGGGCCTCAAACTTGGTGGTGACATGTACATGACTCTGGGAAGATCTTGTAGTCACAGACACGATCGAAGGTGTCCCTCCGTGGTAGGGATGCTAGATGCTGCAAATCAAAACATCGAAGGATTTTGTTGAGGTCAGAGGCTTCTCACGAGCTGACAAGGGTCAAGCAGGTGGAACATGAAGTGAACCACAACCTTACACGGGCAAGGAACTCGATTATTGTAGATAGTTACAGAGACGTGGGCCGCTCGTGTCTAGCAGGAGCAGGAAAGTCATAAGCGGACACATCCAGCGTTGCACAGGGAGACGACAGTGGCCAACCGAGCGGTGGATCACAGAGGCGGGCGACCTCAGGGCAGCGGTATTGCGCCGCTGTGGAAGACGGTCGGCGGCGGCTCGGGAGATAGAGGCGACGTGGGGCTCAACAGGCCGGGAACAGAGAGGGGTGGCACTTGCAGAGGTGGTCGGCGAGGCGGTCGACAGCCTGACGGCGGCCAGATGAGGCAGAGGCGCCCGGAATGAAGGCGAGGCAGCGAGGTCGGCAATGATGCCGGGCGAGGTGGCGGCGGCGATGAGGTCCATGTGACAGGAGGCGAGCCGAGGAGGAGCCGAGGGTACCGCGGCAGGGGAAAGGCCTTAGGGCGCGGAGATCTCGGTGACGGCCGCAGAGGGGCACCGAGAGCTGAAGAGCTGGCAGCGAAGGAGGAGAGGTCGTGGCAGGCCCTGAGGCCGGCAGGGTGTGGAACGGCGGTATCGACCCGGGGGCGGCGTTGATTGTCGAGCAGGAGGAGAGAACCATCGGGGACGAGAGGAATCGCGAGGAGACGTGGGGAGTTGGTTCGATCGGGATGGGAGGATCGGTTCAGCGTCCGGGGAGAGAGAGGTGGTGGGTCCAGGTGGGCCGGGTCTTGGAACGTGAGAGAGAGTGCATGGATGGACGCGACCGTGTGAGAGAGCGCGACAGAGAGAGGAGCGGCGCGCTTGGGGTGGGTCGTGTCCAGGGGATGGCGGCGGAAGTGGGGAGAGGTGGGATTAGGGTTAGGTAGGTTAGGGTTTGGGTTGGGATGTTTGGGTTGTAGATGGTCTCTCGACTGGGCCTTTTGGGCCTGGTCGTTTGACTGCCTCCCCAAAAAAAAGTATTATTTTATTTATTTAGTTGTTTCATATATTTATAAAAGACTTCTATAAGTAGGTTTTAGACAAAACAACATATTCGAAAGAGGCCGGGGTTTTTTTTTGAAATAAGTACGGAGGATAATTAGAAAACCACATGGGCTTTGAGAACTAGTTTTAGGCAAACATGCATGGTGATGTTATGATGATGCAACAATACAAACAACAGACGATATTCTAGTAGTGGTTTTATCCGGGGTGCTACACAGCCCACCGTCCACCGCCACTCCCTGTCCACCGCTCGAACCCTGCCAGCCGCTGGACCACACGCACGGACCGCGCCCAGACTGCCAGCGACCATGCCGAGCGTGCGCCAGAGCGCCACCCTCGACCGAAGCCCACAGATCGCGTGTCGCCCTCGCCGTGTGCATAAACGATCGCCACCGACCCAGGAGACCGCCCGACATCCCCGTTCGCCGCCCATGAGCGTCGCGTGTTCCGGACCAAGCCGCACCGCCCCATGCCTCGAAACCATGTCGTTGAGCATCGCCAGGGAACACCGCACCATCCCCTACCTTCGCCCATGCCAATAGCCGTCTGTACCATCGCCCCCGACGAACTCACCGTGCGCCCCGTCGGTCCCCTCACTCGACTATTAATAGAGGCCACCCCCGCTCGAATTCTTCACACCATTCTACTCCCCTCCCATCACTGATCGTGCCACACCGTTCCCGGAGCAAGGCGAGCACCACCTCGCCGGAATTTCACCGGAGCCTGCCGCCTCTGGAGAAGAAGGGCGCCATCGATTTCGTCCACCCCAGGAGCTACCGCGACCACCCCTGAGTTCGCCGTCGTCGACTTCGTCGTTCGCCCACCTCGCCGACCCTCGCCTGCACCCAGGTGATCCCCCAGCAACCCCCACTGGCCGCGCTAGGTTTCTTTCTCGCTGGCGTTGCTCAACGTCGATGATGACTCCCAGCCGTTGGATTAGAACCAGATCGAACGTCCCACGTTGCCCCGTACCGCTTCGCACCCCCTGTCTCACTGAAGAGTGGGGACACCCACTTAAACAGCCCTCGGAAGCGCTAGCTTAGCAGGCCGGCCCGTTAACTTTTCCCGCGCAGCCCAATTATTCGAATTAAACCTTTTCTATTTTATTTTAAACACACTTCTGTACCCAGTTTCAAAAATCAACCCAGATCGATTCAGTGCACCAAATTGAATGAAACCAATTTTGTTAGAAAAGTCTAGGAATGCTGAATCCAAGCCCGTTGGATTTAAGTCATTTGGATCTATAGATCATCCATGGTAAAAATAACAAGGCAGAAGCTTTTCTGCATTCAAACATTTTTCAAATTTAAACCATAATAGCTTTTGAGTTGATTCCAACTCTCAAAAATCATATTTAACCATACCTTTCAGAATATATAAAAATATATAGGTTTACTTGCAGAAATAATGTTCAAGTAATAAAAGAATGCCCCATAGGCAGTTCTAGTCACTTTATTTAATTAAAATAAAAGGGTAAAATCTAATTAAATTCTGACACAACTTTAAATCATATTCTCATGGACTAAAATATGTGGTGATGACATGTGTCAACATGATCCCATGTTTGGTTTGGAGAATATTAAATCTTAAATGATTTTTCAATGAGTAGAAATTACTTTTCTAAAAATAAAAGGGATTAAACCAAGCCTTAGTCTTGTATGATTAGAGATGATGTTAGATCATCTATAGGACCCTTGTGTGTGATGAATGCAAGTAGTTAAGTATTGTTTGGTGATTATGTACATCGTATTTATTTATAGACGCTAGTACCGACCAAGGATACGAGGAGGAAGGAGGATACTACGAAGAAGAAGCCGAGGAGAACTTCAACCACTGCTCTGCACAAGGCAAGCCTAATACTACTAGTGAATATGCAAGCTAACACTTGTAAGATACTTTACCTATGCAAGCCAATACTTGCTTGTTACCATGCCAACTATATGCCTTAGCATATATGATCATAACCACTTGATAAACCATTCCTTGTTTTACCTACAAGCTTTATACTTTATTTCTTTAGCAAAGCTCTTAGAGTTTACTTAAGAGATTGATAGATACTAGAAAGATATGTGAAGGTTGCATAAAGAGCATAAAATTTGGCCTAAGTTAGAAACCTTGATATCATCCTAAGATATAAGGTTGTACTTAGTTGAAACTCAACTAGTTTACCACCCCTCATTAATTGCTTACCCCCACTTGTAGATGCTAGTGCTAAGCATAAAACTTGATCAACTTTAGATGGGAATACTTGGTGGAAAAATGGTTATGAAAACCTTGGAATGATGGATCATTCTATTGAAATGTTTTGGACATGTGTTTCCGAACACCTGATGATTTTGGTGATGAAAATGTTGAGGCATGAGCCTTAGCCCTTTATAAAACTGATGGTTGTCTGGATGCGATACCATTCCAATTTTATCGTACAACCACAATACCCGAAGATTGGGTAGGGCTTGACCGGAAACTTATATACCTTAGTATTAGTTCCCTCACGGCCAAGGTCTGAGCTGAGGCTACCTTGTGAAGATTGTCCACCTGTGCAGTACCCAAGATGACAGTTGGTCATGGTTGGGAGGCCAAACTCACAGGAGAGGTGCTTATACTAGGGAGTATAATTGAAAGGTTAGGATTGATTATCCGCATACTGAGTATGGTGAATTCAGGATTTGTTCCTGACGGATGTATCGAATGTTGTGGTGAAAGTGTACAATCTCTATAGAGTGTCAAACTATTCGAATAGCCACGTCCGCGGTTATGGACAGTTGGAGCGGCCATACTGTTCCCCCGTCAGACTTTTTAAAATGACTTGTGAAATGAATTAAGACTTTGACTTGACCACAACAGGGTTGTGACATGAGTTACAAGATTTCACTTAGGAGTTATAAAATTGTGACTAGCTTGGAACCTAGTAGAGATAAATCTGGCTTTTGCAAAACAACCCTAGAGCCTAGTGTCCTATTATCCAAAAACCCCTTTTACTTGTTAGTATTAGTTTACGAGTACTCGTGGCTTTGTCCCTGGCTATTCCCATGGCCAGACTATGAAGAGGAGTACCTGAATGTATCAACCGTTGCGTGGATGATATGGGGGGTGGGGGGGGGAGGGGGGGTGGGGGGCAGCGGGTTGTGGTCATGTATCAACCGTTGCGTGGATGATATGGCTGGCTCGCGCCTTGTCTCTGGGCCAAAGCGTCCTGTCTGGCGCGCCCGCAACATCCCTATGTATCTGGGATGCCACAAGCTATTGGGTCACACGGGACGAATACGGTCTTTGGGACACACGCCGGGGGGCCTATCCTTGTCCGGCGTGCCCCAAAACCTTTGTGTGACGGTTTGGGAGACGTGCCTGGAGATCCGCTCTTTAAATGTTGATTTTAGTTAAAACCCAGAAGCGCGAGGTGAGTACCCTAAAAAGTGACTGAAGCACTGAAGTCCGACAAATCTCACGCACAACTCTGAACCATCCGGTGACGACTGGTGAGAGGAGCAGTTCGTCAGCCGGCAGGAACGGGCCAGGCAGACATGACTCTTCCAGGGGCCTGATGACCAGACCATGGAAGGTTCTTGAGGCGCCATGATTTCTCATGATTTCCATGGCACTGCGCGCAACCTTCAGGGATTCACTGTTGAAGCTCATGCGCTCATGATGAGCAGGGTGGAGATAGGTGACGAATCAGCTTTGATCATGATCTGGTATCATTCTACACATGGGTGTCCAAATCCAGACAGGTCCAGGCGAGACCCAGTAGAGTTGGGCATCTGGTCCGGACATGGGACAGCTTTCCTGATTGAGGTGGACTTTGATGATCCTTTTTCAAAGGGACTCGATGATCCTTCTTTAGGTAAAAAGAGGTATATTGTCATGTGCTGCTGTTATGCTACTTCTTCAGTGCCTGGGTTGGATGACGGTGCTGGAAGAAAAAAGCCGATCAAGGAAGAATAAAGGTAAAGAAACAAACGCTAGTGGAGCTTCTCTGAAAGATGTTTCAGCAAAAGAAACACCGAATCCTACTGGTGCGAGAGCGAGATGCTGGTGAAATTGGCAATGCAGCATGAGCTGGGAATTTTTTTTAGACGAACAGGGGGCTGAGAACTCCCCGGCTCCATTTCAAATGAAACCAGGTTTACAGCAAAAATTAAGGAGAAAGTTCTTGTTCTACTAGAAAATAAAATGTGAATTCCACCTTTTACCCTCTACTTGTGCATTTGTGACACTAATTACCCCATGTAGTGAAAATTCATCTAAATTACCATGTTTGAAAACTTTAAACCCTCATTTTCTAATGCATATCTATTGGGCAAGGTGTGAGGTGATGATTGATCTTCAAAATTATCGAGATGGCAAAAAAGAATAGAACATTTGGTGCAGAGAATGGTAGATATGATCGACGGCGACGTCCTCCGATCTTGACATATTTTGTGGCGGCACGTCGTCCTAACATGTCATCCTTATTTAAGAACACGTGTTGAATGCTAAAACGGGACAAAATCATGCTTAGAATTTTTTTAAATAGGACATTCGGGTACAACTTCTACTAAATAGGATAATTAGTATCTCAAATACACAAATAGAGGATAAAAAATGGAATTCACTCGAAAATAAACTAAAGTTATTACAGGCCAGAGAACAGCAGGCTCCTCACAAGAAAGAGAGCAAAAAACAAAGAAGAAAAGACGACCTGAAACGGAGAGACTACTCACACTACCACGCTGCTAGGCTCCTCTATCCTCACAAGCTTGGATTTCTTCAATGGAGATGGTCCAGGAGACGGAGGGAGTCCCAGCGGGGTGACAGGGCTGAGCACAGTCATCTTCTTCGTCCAGGTTGACGGTGAACTTTGCAGCGACAGATTGCCAGATTGGTTTTGTTTTGCACTTTCTCCTAGTGCAGCTGCCAAAGAGCTCAGGCTCAGTAGACGAGAGTATTGATTTATCCCCAGTCAGGCGATGAGGCGCTACCAGAGTCTTGGAGATCTCCTGACAGAAACCCTCCAGTTTGGCACGAGCCTGATTTGGGAACAAAATCTCCCAGCTTCTTAGAGTTTTGAGAATAATCCACCATATCTGTTTAGCATCAGACCAAGGGTGATTATCAAATATCATCCTATTCCTAAATTTCCAAATGCACGAAAAAAATACATGCACAGATGGAATTCAGGACAGAGTGCTTCTTCTGGGATACCCAGAACTTAGCAACCGATTCAAAATTTAAACCTATATGTGCTAAAAAGAAATCAGATACCATTTTCCAAATGGATTGAGCAACTACACAATCATGGAATAATTGAGAAATGGTTTCCTTCTCATTGCAAAAAACACAATCTTTAGGTTTATTAAGTTGCCTTTTTTTCAAATTGTCTCTTGTCATGAGCTTATTATGAGACATGAGCCAAATAAATATTTGAACTTTCGGGGGAACTTGAATAAACCAAATTGAAGGGATGTAGAGAGGAGTTACACCTCTGAAATTAATTATACTATAAAGAGAGCTAGAGGAGTAAACCCCTTTACTTTCATGTTGCCAAATGAGAGAATCATCTACATCTGACAGGGAAACAGAATGAAGTATTTGCTCTAAAGCATACCAGGATTCCATCATTTTTGGGCAAAAAATTCTTCTGAAAGTTAATTTTGGAATATCACCATCCCAGATGTCAGCAGTTGTGGCACATTGTTGGTAACATATAGTATAAATCCGCCAAGATTGGACTGACAGCGGGGAGGTACTGAACCACGTGTCCTCCCAAAACCTAATCTTCTTACCATTACCTACTACCCATCTATATCGAAGCTTAATTGCTCGAGCAGCCCACATCACACCTTTCCAAAATTTGGACGGTGTGTTTTGTGTGCTTGCAAAGATGTTTGGAGAATCCCTGATATATTTTCTATCTACTATATCTTTCCATATTTTACCATTATCCGCATTATATCTCTTGACCCAAGACCCTAACAGACTCATATTTATATCTCTGAGGTATGGGATGCCCAAGCCCCCATATTCCTTCTTCAAACACACCAAATGCCAGTTTGCTAGATGTAATTTTCTATTACCTTCGAAGTCATTCCAGAGGCAATTTGCCATTTGAGAATTGATCATGTCTAAAGCCCATTTAGGGAATTTTAAAAAGGAGAGTAAGTAGACTGGTATGCTAGCAATACAAGCTTTGATAAGAGTTAGTCTTGCCGCATAAGACAAAAGTTTGCCTCTCCAGCCTGCCATCCTCTTAAGGATTTTATCAACTAATGGTTGAATATCTTCTCTTCGAAGTTTATCAAAATGGAGAGGGATTCCTAGATACTTAATTGGAAGCGTACCTTCAGTACATCCAAAAATATCCAGGAAAGCATTAGTCCTATCCGAATCTAGTGCTAGAGGAATCAGCTCACTTTTACCATAATTAATTTTATCCCAGAAACCTGCTCAAAACAAGACAAAGTCCACTTCAAATTAGTGGCTTTTTCTAGGTCATCTTCTACAAAGAGGATGGTGTCGTCCGCGTATTGCAGACAAATGACACCTTTAGGGTAGAGGTCAGAACATAGGCCACCAATCAAATCATGATTGACCGCCTTGTAAAGCATTTTAGTTAAAACGTCTACTAATAAGTTGAAAAGAAGAGGCGAAAGGGGGTCCCCTTGCCTAAGACCTTTGCTAGTAACAAAGAATTGCCTTCAACATTATTTAGCTTAACACCCACTGAACCACCACGAGTAATTAACCTGATCCAGTTCAGCCAAACCGGACAAAAACCTCGTTTCTCAAGCAATCCAATAAGAAATCTAAATCTACTCTATAAAAGCTTTTTCATAGTCTAGTTTCAACACCATACCAGATGTTTTACTTTGATGAACAGAATGTAGGACCTCGTGTGTCTTACTACGCTTTCTAGAATGTACCTCCCTTTAATAAAGGCGGTCCGATTACTAGAGGTCAAGAAATCCATAAGCAAAGCAAGTCTATTTGTTAGGACTTTCGTAAAAACTTTAAAAACACAATTCAATAAACTTTGGTCTAAAAAAATTCATAGAGGTGGCATCAGCTTCTTTTGGTACAAGAGATAAAATTGCAAAATTAAGTCTATAGATATCCAGATTACCAGCATGGAATTCAACCAATAAAGCCATCAAGTATTTTTTTATGACATCCCAAAAATGCTGGTAAAAGAGAAAAGAAAGCCCATCAGGGCCAAGTGCTCCATCCGAAATAGGAGCCAAAAACCGCAGCTTTGACTTCCTCTTTAGTGAAAGCAGCCTGAAGCTTTTCATTATCTAAGCTAGAGACTTTTCAGATTCAGAGAAAAAGGAATCAGAAATACCGAAACCTTGTCTCTCTTCTTTCTTGAACAATTCTTTGTAAAAATTAGTAGCAACTTCTAACATATCTTTAAGATCAGTAACGATTCCATTTCCACCCATCTAGCTGATGGATGAAAGTTTTTCTTCTCCTTCGATTCGCGACTGCATGAAAATACGCAGTATTCCTATCTCCTTTTATATCCCTATCTCTTGACCGTTGTCTGGCTTTATTTTCTTATTTTAGCCAGATCTTTTTCATCTCCTCACTAATTAGTTTCATTTTTTTGCTTCTTCAACTGATAGCTCCTCAGTTTCAGACTTGATATCGAGGTTATCATACTCTGTCATCATATCTACTTTAAGCTTCCTAAGCTCAGCATCAATATTAAAACTCCAACCCTTGGAGGATTTTAGAAAACGTCTAGTTTTCTCCTGCCAAATGTCTACGGGTGTTTTGCTTTTGACAGCGGCATTCCAAGATTTTTCTACCATAGGTATGAAATCCTCTCTCAAAAGCCCCCATTTCTCAAATTTATAGCTATAAGACCTGGGAGTTAGAGCAATGCCTGAATCCCACAACAGTGGTGTGTGATCACTGCCTAATCTAGGTAAAGCTTTCGAAGAACAGAGGGGGAACATCTGCTCCAGCTCTGTAGTACAAAAGATCCTATCTATAGTGGACATAACTAAATTTACTTGGTTGTCTGACCAAGTGAATTGCCTACTTGACATCTTAATCTCCAAAAGGCTCCAGATCTCTACCCATGCATTGAACTTGTCACACCACTTGTGATCAACATTTCTATTGTTTTTTTCATGTTGAAATCTAACAAGGTTGAAGTCCCCTCCTATGAGAGTAGGTTCGGAATTATCAATGAAAAGACTGCAATTCTGAGATAAATTCATCTTTACCTTCTTCATAAGGGGAACCATAGACCGTAACTAGCCTAAATTGTTTCCCGTTTAACTATACATGATCTGGGAATGGAAGTCTGGAATGGCGTCGATCAGATCGCATCATCTGTTTGGGCGAATCAGATCGGCTAATGTATAGTCCTCACTTCTCAGGGTTCAGGCATGCGTGCATGTCATTTTCTTAGGGCTACAGAAGGGTGCCTAGTCCAGGTCCGATCATTTCAGATGAGCCTAGAGGCTTATTGGAACATGGACACAGAAGAGCTCGGTGGATCGTACGTACCTGAACAAGAACAAGCGCCAGGCATATAAAGATTGCAAAAAACACTACCGTTGCAAGGTTGCAACACACACTTCACTTAAGGGGCATTTGTAATCCGTGAACCATGATCTAAAGTCAGATCATCACTCTGTGTCTTTTCAAGGAAAAAAAGAGTTGGAGCCCCAGGCCCTGTGCATTGATCGATGCACACAGCCCTACCAGAGCATCACTCTAGACTCTACGTTCTTCCGACAACAAGACTGAATCTGGAGAAACGAAGGACTTCAAGCTAAGCCTTGATCAGCAGTTGTAGGGAGGTAAATGCGGTGGAAGCTCTTCGGCCCCAGCTTCTTCCTACAGTTTGGGCATTTCTTCTGGGCCTTGATGGATGCCTTGATGCACTTCTCACAGAAGACATGGCCGCAGCTCGTCGCGCACGGCTGCTCCATCTTGTTCAGGCACACCGGGCAGGTGAAGGCCGGTTCCATTGGAGGAGCATCCGCAACTGATCCAATGACTGGCACCAAGGCGTTTTGCTGCGAAGGTGACAAGTGAAAACGGGTCAACCTACGACATAGTTAACAAGATCCATGTACAGCACAAAGAAACCTAAAATTTGCCAAAAAAATCAGGGTGTTCCACATCAATACATCTTTTAAGGAATATATATGGTTAACACTATCAGTAGCAGCAAATGGCGAGTATAAGATTATCTAAAATGTGTAGTGTTCAGAACATATGTTAGTTATGGAGGTCAAAGTCTCATGTCAGTGATTCCATTTCTGTCGCACAAATACATGGAAAGATATAAGCACTCTGCAGAATTTAAAACAATGTATGTATACCAAATGTGCCCAACTGAATATTCTGAAAATAGATAGGGAAAAACATATCACATATGCAGCATAATTAGAGATAGATGTTCCTTTTTAGCAGTATTGCTTAAGCTTTGTGGATAAATCTAGATGCCATCTCCCTCTATTAAGAAAATAATAACACTGCACAAAAGCTAAGTGCAATAGTCTCTAAAGCACAAAAACTTTAATTCATAACAAATAAGAGAATAAAACCTGATAACTGGCACTTTTTTGCGTATCCGGAGAATTGTATATAACGGGTGGAACCCTCCGCCGTTTGCTCCCACTGGGACGACCCAGAGATGTTGTTCTAGCATCACCACCACCTTGAATCACAAGGACAACATGGAATCAGATTCCACCAACATGAATATTTTTATGTAGACTGGTATATAGATCCGGTGGATCTTGCAACAATCATCTACAAACATGTATATATTGGAAGAAGAGTACAACACACTATGTAGAATAAAAATCTGATATTCCAATTTCGCATGTATCCAATGAACAAATACGCACAAACTGGATCATGAACATAAAAGGCAGTAATTAAACAAAGTACTCAAAATTCTGCAGTAACTAATAACCCATGATTTGCACTTGCAGTATTATTAACAAACTCACCTTGCTGATCCGTACCGACCTCCAGATCCACAAAATCCACACGGCGTCTCCTCATTGCTCCCGTCCTGTTCCTCATCTCCTGTTATTAAAAGAAACGTTATGTCGATGTAAAATCGTGGCGATTCACCCAAGGGGACGGAGAGCAAACACACCTCGTCGGGTAGAACTTCGACGTCGATGGGCGAGGCCTCTGTGCCGGCGGCGATCGGAGGAAAGTCCTGGCTGCCTCCATCCCCAGCGACCGGAGATCGATCCAAGTCCAGGACGACTGGCGAGGCCCGTGTGCCGGCAGCGATCGGAGCCTCGTTCTGCTGGCTGCCCTCGCCACAAGCGAGGCAGGCGCCCGCAGCGACGGGAGTTCGATCCAAGTCCAGGGCGACTGGCGAGGCCCCTGTGCCGGCGGCGATCGGGGCCTCGTTCCAGCTTTCCTCACCGCCATCAACGGGAGGAGGTCGATTCAGGTCCAGCAAGAACTTATCCCCGATGGAACCATCCTGTGCTGCACTCCCTGGCCACGCAGTGCCGACTGTAGTCATTCCCTTTGGAATCTGCTCTCCAGTCCCAGCCATTGATAAACCCTAATCGAGAGATCCGGGACTCAATTTGCAGCGGCGGAGAAGGCGAATTAATAGGCGTGGAGTGGTGGTATATATGGAAAGGGAAGATCGCGCGTGATTCGAATCCGAACCGGGCGGCTTGGGTAGCTAGGGTTGCCGCCGCCCGGAGCGCCGCGCGACCCTCTCGACAAATTAGGAGTTTCGCGTCTCAATTCCATGAATCAGATCGAGCGGGAGACAGTTACCATACTTCGTTTTGCGGGAAGCGCGTCGTTCTTTTGGTTTCCCGGGCTGTTCTGGCAGCCGCGAGGTGATATCGGCCGCTCGACGCGACGCCCCTACTCTACTCAGGCCGCCTGAGGCAGAGTCGATATGGACCGGCCCACGGTAGGGTCCGGTTGCTGTTGCTTTGGATACAGAATGTACTCGCCCGTTTTGAAATATAAAATGTTTTTGGTTAGTCAAGCTAATATATGTGACATTTTTTGGTGTATAAGAGATCAGTTCGATCGTTTGTTGGCTAGCACGTACGTAGGAGTAATATATTCTTGAAGACTTTGAAGAAATAATCCTAAACCAATTTTCGAAATTCATGAACAATATTTTTTAAAAAAACTTGAACACTTTTTTGAAACATAATGAACCAATTTTCGAAAAATTATGAAAAAATTTCAAAACTCATGAACAAATTTTTAAAAATCGTGAACCAAATTTCAAAAATCATGAACAAAATTTCAAGAATCGCGAACATTTTTTGAAATCATGAACCAAATTTTGAAAATCATAAACCAAATTAAAAAATCATGAACCAAAATTTGAAAACCTAAACCTTTTCAAAAAGAAAAACAAAAAAAAAATGGGCCAGCCCAACAGGGGAGCTCTTCGCGGCACGAGTCGCCCGCGCAGCAAGGGACGACATTTAGCATTTCCGCGATCGCGACATGCAACAAAGCACACTTTAAGCATCTTCAGCGGGCCGATCTATTTTAGGCACGAAAGGTGTTTAAAACAGTGCTCTGGCCGGTCTAAGCCCATATTTTGATGGGTTGTCGCTAGTTGCTCAATCCATTTTAACCATTTTTTGCCATAATTTGGACCAATTGACAACATATGGATGAAAATAATAAAATTATATATACTATACTAGCAACTAAATTACCATAAATTAGCAAACAACTGAGTTCACATGCCATAGTACCGAATCATAGTGCAAATTAGGACAAGTTTTACATGAAATACACAAAAGAGATAGAGCATGGATAAGATCACACTTAACAACCGTGTGTGATGTTTTGCTTCCTCTCAAACCAATCCCTTTGAGCCGGCTCCAAGATAATTATATCATGAGCTTGGTATCCTCGGCCATGAGCTCGGTCTCGACCTCAATGGCTCTTGACTTGGCATTGGTCTCTTCGACCTCAAGACCTCTCTTTGTGAAGTCAATGAAGCATCTGTTGGTGGCCTATTCTTGTTGCGACGCCCTCCTCCCTCTTGGCATTGGCCTCCTCTTTCTCTGCAATCAACCATTCCAAAGTCTCTTGCAATGCAAGTGATGTGGCTTGGCAGTTGAGATCTTGCATGGTGGCCTTGTAGCCCCTTGGCTGAACGGCACGACCATTTTGCAGGCTACCGTGCTTGGTCGATCGTCCTCAAGATCAATGACCGATCCATCACTCTCACACTTCTTCGAGCCTTCAATATGCTTCTAGAAGAGGGCTAAGCTCGTTTTCCACTTTGGACATTTCTTGATCATCATCTAACAATGGGTCAACGTGAATAGCTTGTTGTCGTGCCTCTCTTTAAAGTATTCCATAGCTTGGATCACCTATACAAAATGATGAGAATCCACAAATTATGCCCCATATGCAATGTATGTGAACCAAAATGGACAATCTATGTGTATGAACCAAGATGGACAATACATTACCATGTATTCAACACCGATGACGCTCATGGGACGACCTTGGACATACTCGTAGGCAACGCAAAATTCGTTGCACTACACATGGATGAAACCCCATATCTTTGAAAGAGAGGCGTCATTTGGATCAACATGGATGTGGTAGGGCTTGAACTTCTTGTACTCATGGTAGTACTTGCAGGTTCTCTGCCAATATGTCGATCCTTTTTCCTCCGTGCCGCAAATTGGATATTGTCCAATTTTCATCCACGCCTCACAAGGGATTTTGTCCGCCTTCATAGTGTAGCCGTCAGTCCTTTGGATCTTCTTTTGTGTTGCGCCATCGGTTGGACCGGCACCTTCACCACCATCGGCATCAGCATCAGCATTGTCCACATCCATCACGTCCCCTTCATCGCCATCGGTAGGATCCACATCATGCCCAAACAATGGCTCTCCATCGACTTCGACAACGGTTTGGTCAACATCGTCATCAGGGTTGTCTATGGTTGTGGCCTTAGTGATGATCTGCTTCAACATGGAAAACTCCAAGAGAGGACTTATGTCGATGTCACATGGCACAAAACTTAGCTGAAGGGAATATGCCCGAGAGGCAATAATAAAATGGTTATTATCTTATTCCATGTTTATGATAAATGTTTATTTTTCATGCTATAATTGTGTTAACCAGAAACGTTAATACATGTGTGTTTAATAAACAAAGAAAAGGTTCCTAATAATTCATGTCATTACACTAGCTTATTGATTATGTAACATCCCAAAATTCATGATTTACAAAATCTTACATTTCATTCATGCATTCATAGAATTCTTGGCTTGCACAAACATTTTCAAATCAAAATTCAAATAAAACCAATTATATGCCTATTATATATATCCTTAAGGCATGAATTTATTTTAATTTTTCAAAGCACCAAAGTGTACTTGAATAGACAGTGGTGTTTGACACACATTTGAGCACAAGGTTCACTGTTTAAAAATCCAGAGAAATTTTGAATTCAAACTCATTTGATTTGGGTTTGAAATTGATTCATGAAAATCCAAATAGAAATAGCAAAAGAGAAAAGAAATAGAAAAGGGCCAGCACTATCAATTCGGCCCAGTGCCAGATCCTGCCCAACAAGCCCACCCGTCTGTTTCCCCCTCTCCCCTCTCTCTTAGCCACACTCGCCTTACCCCTCTCACTGACAGTGGCCCCCACTGCCACCTCATCTTCTTCCGCAAACCATGCGCGAGACCAGCGTCGCCGCGGCCGTTTCCTCCCGTTGATGTCGCGAGTAATTGTCATTGATAGCGAGCGTAACTCACTCCCCCTCTCTGGCTACTTAACACCCCTACCCCCGCAGCATTTCCCCTCACTCAATCACTCACGAGCGCCCCCAGGCTGGCCGTATTGACGCTTGCTTCGCCGTGGTGCCGAACCTCTCCCACGACCGATTCCGATGAGGACTCCCCGCCCCTCGCCCTCTAGTTCCTGCTAGCGTGTTCGCCACACTCCCGTGCATCTAACGTTGCTTGTGGGCTTCTTTTTGGTGGCTTGCAACTTCGTCTTCGTCGATGACCGCGCGTGCCCGACGACGAGCCCTACTCCGGCGACTTCTCCTGGTAAACCTAGCCCTTCCCCTTCCTTCTGGTTCACACTCGCACACTCACCGTTCCAGTGCGCGTCTAACGCCGTCTTTTTCTTGCCTTCCCGTGCCTTGTAGCTTCACCGTCGACAACGCCCGAGCACGCCTGTCGCCAGTAGCATCTCCGTCGAGGAATTCCCAGCGACCTCGTGCGCCCCTTAGCAAACAGAGACCACCTCGAGCACCCCTCGCCACAGCGACTCCGATAATGCCCCGCACCCTCTCCTTTGCTTCCTAGAACCGCCAGAACACCGTTGGCCGAGAGCCACCAGTTAGTGGTCAAGTCGATGTGAGCCGTCAGATCCAGATCTAGTGGCTAAGTTAGATCACTTAAACGAATCGTTTTTGTTCAATATGAACCGTACCGAGTCACTTAGATCCAACGCTCCACGTAGGCTGATCCACGCGAAGCGGTATCGACCAATCAGACACAGCCATGTGTCTGGGGTTTTAATTTAAAATTTATTTTTATATCTATTAGAGATTTAAACTTGTAAAATTCATAACTTTTGTTCTGTTTATCCAAAAAAATGCAAGTAAGATATCATTGGATTCAGAAAAATAAATCCTACACTACTATAGGCTTAAATTTGTATTTCGCTTCTGTAAAATGGGATTTTATACATAATCAATTATAGGCTTATTTTGGCTATATAAATTATATAGAAAATGTTTTTAAAACAAATTTAAGTTTATTTAGACTATAATTAATTGGTTTTGTGTTCAGTATTGTTTGGTTTGAATGGTTTAGTGTAGAAAAATTCATTCTATTGCATTTGCATGCATTCATATATTTTTGCTTGAATATTTTGAATGAGAATTTGGTGCTATCATTTTATGTGTAGATTTTGGTTCTAGTGGTGATTGTGATTGTGAAGATTGTTGCTACTCCCCCAACTACCAAGGAGTGTGGTGCTTCATGTATTTGTCCTATTATTTTTTACTATGCACTAGTGATATTTTGTATAGGGCTTGCATGAAATTTTGCTAAGTATCTATATGCTATGCCATGGGAAATCCTAGTAGTTGTAGTCTTGGTAGAATTTTATCTAAGTTAAGATACTTGTATTGTTATCATGCTTAGCCTAGCTAGTAGCAAACAAGGGTGGATTATATACATGCTATGGAAATTTTGCTAAGTCTTTGACTTATGTTTTTACTTAAAAAAACAACTAAGTGAATAAATCACCTGGGTGGAATGGTATGATTGGGTTTTGTTGAGTGGTTACACAAGGCCCATGTCTATGGTCTACCTTGTGTATCAAACTTGTGAAAATCACCCAGGAACAAAGGGATTTGAGATACTTAGTGTTTAGAAGCTTCTAGTGCAACCACATGGCATATGGGCTCTGCCTTGATCATATAGGTTGCAATAACTTAGCTAGATGGACAGATGGTGGTAGGGTGATAGGATGGAACGCGTCTATTTGGTCTAAGAGAAGGCTTTTAAAAGATCTCGTCTCGATGCATGTCGAGTCTTGTGGGGAAAGTGCACCACCTCTCGAGAAGGAAAAACCTAAGTGCTTAGTCTTGTCCCCGGCAATGGACAATTTGAGCATTAAGACATTGAAGCTATCAAGGATCTCCTCATCCCAATTTCTAAGTTAAAAACTTGTGGTTGAACAAGGGTTGAAGGTTCACCAATGTCTATTGGTGGTTCCTTGGGAGTTTTTGATAAACAAAAACTTAGTGTTTTTCAACTGATAGGAAAAACCTATTTTGAGCAAAGCAAGGCTAAGCTACACTTAGAAAAATTCATCTAGATGTTAGATACTACTATTCTACAATAGTATCACTTGCCAATACAATTCCAAATGTATTGACCCACTGTGGCTGTAACTTATGATGTTGCAGGTTACTCTGATGAGGAATAGGGTTATGAGTCTACACTCAACATGCTTGCCTGTGGCACATGAAGATGAAGACTTACTTTATTTTACTTATGTTATGGACTCTTGTACTAGCCTTTGGCTATGGAGTTGTAAAAGACTATGTTTATCTCTCGAATGACGATGTAATAAAGACATTTGTATCTGTGTACTTCATCTTAAACTGTGGATGCCAACATTTGATCTAGGGACTAGCATTGCAATCACAGGGGCCTTTACCTTTATAAAGGTGGGGTCTTACAGATGGTATCAGAGCACTATGTTGCCTGTAGGATTGTGACCCTAGGTTGGATTAGACTAAGAAAACCACTAAGGAAAAATGCAATCTTTGCAAACTCCACACTTGTCTTTTCTTATTGTAAACTTTCCTAATCTTCTTTATCATCTCCATTTGTAGATGAACTCCATCAACGAAGCCGTCAGGAAGGGACCACTCATGACCATGACTTTAGAATGTGAGACGGAGTTTCCCAAAGCACTCAAAACCCTTATGGTTAGCTTGGGAATACATGGTGAGGCTGTGTACAAAGGATTTCCAGTGATGGATGAAGGAGAAGAATATTGGTGGGTGCAACTTCACTTGTACAAAAACAAGGGAGACAACCACAAAGAGTCGGGATTCTACATGAGAACCAACTCAGAAATGTATACAATATTCTTTGACTCTGCAAGGAACGCAACTTGGAATGCTATCAAAGAGCTTGGTGAAAGACTCAAGTGTAGAATTCTCAACACTAAAAATGACCTTGAAGAGGAGAAGAAGTATACCCAAGACTTAGAGACCTCCATAAAACGTCTAAGGGAGGATATCATAAACTTATCATATGAGTGAGAATTGTAACGTACTTCGCTAGTTGAACCACCACACTTGTCGTTTTTCTCGCAAAAATTTGTCTAAGTTATGTTTGAACCTTAGTATTTGTGGTAGACTTTGTATGCCATGACTTGTATGTTTTATGGGTGATGTATGCTTTTAATTTCATTTTATTGTCTTGTTTTTTTCTTACTTGTGATGTTCTAATAACTCTCTATCTTACATTAGATGCCTAGCTTTGTGATCAGCACTGCCGAGGAGTTCAATGGAACTCGTTTTGGTTCACGCATCGTGCAGTTTACTAGTGTGCTCAACCTCCCACTTCCTAGTATCAAGGCGCTTCAGCTCACCAAGTTAGAGAGGAAGGGCCTTTTGGGATTTAGAGTCACACTGCCAGGACGCCATACGGAGCCACTCACGAAGGAGATTTCCTTCAAGATGATGCACAATGACAAGGAGAAGGGTCTAGATGTAGTCATGCAGGAGCTACTCGGACGCCTCTGCGGACGCTGCGCCACCGAGCTTAGAGGACTCTACTTCCACCCGTCCGGGAGACGTGACGAGGAGGGAGAGGCTTTGGTGTATGAGGGCACTACTAGAGAGACGATTGAGCCAATTCATCTGTACCTCTAGGACCTCGAGGGACTTATTAGACACCTTGACACCGATAGGACCAACGTCATGCTTAGCAATGACGAGCTCCGGGTTCAGTTGAGGGAGAAGGACAAGCTCTTCGCGGAGCAAGACAAGATCGTCAAGGAGATGGAGGCTAGTTTCGAGAGCCAGGACAAGAAGTTCAAGAATCAGGAGAAAAGAGTCCAAGATAGAAACAAGAGGATCAAGGACATGAAGGCTGAGATAGAGGCCAAGGACTTCGAGCTCGAGACCCAGCAGGGAGTGATTGAGAGGCTGCGCTCACAGAAGAGAGCTCTCCATGTGAAGGTCGAGGCCTTGACCACTAGTGTCGAGGAGTACAAGACAACCATGGAAACAGTCGGACATACACTTGTTGACATGGATATCGACATGGAAGAGTAGTGTAGACTATTCGACTATCTTTTATCTATCATACTTTGATTATTGAGTCACAGTGACCATCTAACATGTGGATGGCTTGCTATGTTGTGTTTACTTTTTCCAAAACTTGTTGTTTAGTTTGTTCAAACTCTATGTTTTCTCTTTTGATTTCTTATTGTGATTGTTGTTATGTGATGTATTGTGCATGCTAAGCATCTATGGGTTATATCTCATTACTCATCCTTATTGAAACCACAGATGCCTCCCCGTCGTGCCAACCCCAACCCAAACAACAACAATAACGTCACCCCCGAGATGCCGCAGTTGATGACAGCTCAAGCTCAACTGATGCAGATGATGACTGAGTTCATTCAAAATCAGAATCAGAATAACAACAACAACAATCCCAACAATCCACTAGCATTTGACATGCTTACCAGATTTTTGAGGTTGAGGCCAACCAAGTTCTCAGGAACAACTGATCCAATGGTAGCCAATGACTGGTTACATTCTGTGAACAAGGACTTAGTCACTGTTGGCTGCACCGACGAGGAAAAGGTTAGATTAGCAGCACATCTGCTCAAAGGACCAGCAGCAACCTGGTGGGATAACTTTCAGATCACCACTTCCCTTGAGGATGTGATATGGGCTATATTTGAGGATGGTTTCCGCACTGCCCACATCTCATCAGGAGTGATGAACCTAAAGAAGAAAGAATTCCATAATCTGAAACAGCGTCACCGCAGTGTGGCTGCGTACATTGAGGAGTTCAACAATTTGGCGCGCTATGCACCGGATGAGGTTGATACTGATGCCAAGAGGAAGGAGAAGTTCCTCGAAGGATTGAATGATGAATTAAACCTGCAGCTATCTGTTGCCTATGTTCCAACATATCAATCACTTTGTGACAAGGCCACCATCTTGGAAAACAAGATGAAACAGGTTGAGGGCAGGAAGAGGAAGCATAACTTTGATAAGCACAGCTCAGGATCATCTCACAAGCGTTCCCATAATGATGATAGTGGAGGTTCTGGATTCCACAAGCATGGGAAGTATAATAGCCACCACAACCACAATCATCACTGATACGTCGTAAACGTATCTATAATTTTTGATGCTCCATGCTTGTTTAGTATCTACTTTGCTTTGCTTTGTTTACACTTTGAGGTGCTTTTTACATGTTTTCTGGTACTAACCTATTAACAAGTTGCCACAGTGCAAGTTGCCTGTTTTCTGCTGTTTTTTGGTTCCAGAAAAGCTAGTAAAGAAATATTGTCGGAATTGGACGGGACAAAAGTCAAAGTCAATTACTTTCCGTGGGGAACAAGAAGTCCAGAGGGGAGACGGAGAGGCGTGCCAGGGCGCCCAGACCCCCCTAGGCACGGGTGGGCCCTGCCCCGCGCCTAGGCAGGGTGTGGGGCCCCTGGCCACCGTCTCGGCCTCCCCCTTCGCCTATAAGAAGCCCCCAATGCAGAAACTCTAAGTACCAGATCAAATCTCCATGAATCCTTCTGTAGCCGCCACCATTGTCGTCCCTAGATCGGGGGGATCTGAAGTTCTTCCCAGCACCCTGCAAGAGGGGAGATCATCCCGGAGGCCTTCTCTCCGGTATGATGCGTGAGTAGTTCCACCTTGGACTATGGGTCCATGTAGTAGCTAGATGGTTGTATCTCCTCCTTATGCTTTCATGTATAGATCTTGTGAGCTCCGTTCATGATCAAGATCTAATCTATTTGTATTCATGCATGTTGTGTTTGCGGGGATCTTATGGATATTGAGATTATTATGTTGGTTTGATTAATGGTTTTGTCTTTATGATTCTATCATGTCTGTGTTGTTTGTGATCTTGCATGCTCTCCATTGTTAGTATATATCTTGGCCGAGTAGTTGCTAGTGACTCCAAGAGGGGGTATTTATGCTCGATAGTGGGTTCATGCCTCTAGTTTCCAAGGGAAGTGAAAATAATCTCTTCGGTTGTAGATGTGCTGTTGCTACTAGGGAGAAAACAACGGTCTCTTGTTCATGGAACCTGTGGACTGTTTACCTTACACACTTTGCTTAAAGCAGTTATCTGTTGCTTGCAACTTAATACTGGAAGGGGTTCGGATGATAACCTGAAGGTGGACTTCTAGTCATAGATGCAGTTGGATGGCGGTCTATGTATCTTGTTGTATTGCCCAATCGAATCTCATAGGATCTTACTGACTAGTAATTGCATTGTTATGCCTTGCTCAGTTCCTGTCAATTGCCCTGCTGTAATTTGTTTACCCTTCATGCCATGTTGTTTACCTAAGGAGAGCACCTCTAGTGAACTATGGACCCCGGTCCAATCTCTACAATTGATACATCTTCCACTGTTACTTGTTTACTTGCTGCAAACCACCATTACCTTGCACACCATACGTTTAATCCTTTGTTACAGCAAACCGGTGAGCTTGCCAACCTCACTGATTTGCTGGGGCAAAGTCTTGAGTTTGTGTTGTGCAGGTCTTCGTGTTACTTGCAACACCTGTGTGACGTTTCCTTCCTCCTTCTGGTTCGATAACCTCGGTCTCTACTAAGGGAAGACTTGCTGCTGTGCTCATCACACCTTGCTCTTGGGGTTTCCAACGAAGTGCTCCACGTCAAGCACCATCAACAAGTTTTCTGGCGCCGTTGCCGGGGTGGCTAAGGACGTCTTCACTAGGGGAGTCCTCCAGTTCCTTTCTCTTTACTTTGTTTTTAGTTTGCTTTGTTTCTTTTGCTTGGTTTTGTTTGCCTCTAAAAAAACCCAAAAAATTAGTCTAGTTTGGTTTGCTTTCTTTATTCAAAAACACAAAAAATAGTTCCTGCTCTAGTTGCTGGTCTGTTATTGCCTTGCTTGCTCATGTTTTCTATCAATGGATGGTTTCTTTGAAACTAGTTCTTATTGGCAAGGTGGGTTCACGGAGGAACAAAAGTATTATTATAAGGAACACCGTTTGTCACAAAAAGGGAAACACCTATGGGAAAAAATTGATAGGTTGAATACTATTGTTAGAGACGTGTGCTCTATTTATAATGTTACTTATTGCTTTGATGAAGCTTGCTGATGCACGAGGTATAAAAACCTACCCTTTCAATGTGAGTATAATGATAATGTTACCATATCTTCTTATGTTAAAGGAAATTATGATTTTGATGATGTGGAACAGATTGAAGAATTTATTGCCTTCAAGGGTGCATTTGAACTTGCCAGTTTTCTTGAAAATACTGATGATGCACCTTATGAATGTGAGGTTTATGAGATACTTAAATTTTGCTTTGATAATTACAAGGGAGAAAATGGATATATTCTTGAATATTTTAATAGGTGTTTTCCACAAATGGAAGAGACTAATGCCTTGCAGGAGCCTATGGAAGAAGAGAGAAAATGGATATATTCTTGAATATTTTAATAGGCGTTTTCCACAAATGGAAGAGACTAATGCCTTGCAGGAGCCTATGGAAGAAGAAATTGTTGAACAAAAGGAGGAAGAATGAAAAAGAGTGGGAGAGTGATGAAAAAGAGGGGGAGAGTGATGAACAAAAGGAGGAAGAATGGATCTACCTATGCCTACCTTCTAATGAGAGTAACTCTTTATACCTTAAATTATTTGATTGTCCCCCATGCTTACCAAAGGAGGATGAATGTTATGTTCCTGTGGATCCTTTTGAAATATCTACTTTGGATAAAACCTGTGGAGGTTTTAATCCCACTGTTTTTGAGCTTGATATAAATTATGTGTTTGTAGATCATGAAAAGCATGATTTATGTGATAGCTATATTTTTGAGTTTATTCATGATGCTACTGAAAATTATTATGAGAGACGAAAGTATGGTTGTAGAAGTTTTCATGGTACTGAAACACCTCTCTATGTGCTGAAAGTTTTGAAGTTGCTCTTGTTTCATCTTCCTATGCCTATCACTTTGTTCTTTGTGAATTTATTTACATACAAGATTCCTATGCATAGGAAGTGGGTTAGACTTAAATGTGTTTTGAATTTGCTTCTTGATGCTCTCTTTGACTTCAATTCATAATTCTTATGTGAGCATCTTCTCAAGCTATCATGCCTAACTTAAAGGCGTTAAAGAAAAGTACTTGTTGGGAGATAACCCAAGAGTTTCCTTGAGTCTTGGAAATTATTACTTCAGTAATGACCTTTCCTTATCCTTTTTGTTTGCTTTTTGTGCCAAGAATGACCTCTAATAAGAGGGAAGTAAGATTTGGGGAGTTGCTGTCCCGAAACAGATTTCTGTCCTCCACCCTAAACATTCGTGAGGAGTCTCTATAACTCAGATTGAGCTAAATATTTATGAATAAATCCCCCAGTATGTTATCTAACTTTCGTTAGTTCAACACTTTTTGATTTGAGCAATATAAGATGTTCTAAAAATTCGGTTTCTACCTGCTGGTCTGTTTTGACAGATTTCTGCCATTATTTGCATTTGCTTCTTATTGATTCCTTTTTGAGTTCTCTTTAGGTAAATTGAGCTTTTTGAAGGAGTTACTACAGTAGCTTGTGTTTTTAGTGAAAATCCTTGCTGTTTCAAAGCTTTGCCAGAGGTCTAATATCTTTTTAATAAACTAATGTTGCTAATGAAGATTGTGTGAAGTTTTGTATGAAGGAAAATTTTTAGATGTAGAGAGAGAATGATGTAATGATATGAAGAATGGACAAAAGCTCAAGCTTGGGGATGCCACCATGGTGTCACCCCAAGAAATATCCAAGAGGTACAAGCGTTAAAGCTTGGGGATGCCCAAGGCATCCCCCTTCTTCATCAATAAAAAGCTCATGTATGTCTAGACACTTCATTTTTTTGTTTCATGCACAGTTGTGTTGTTCTTGGAGCGTCTTAGTTTTCGTTTTCTTTGCTTAGGTTTTTTAGTTTGCTTGAATAAAGTATTTTGGACCCCCGTTCTCGTTGTTTTGTTTTGCAAATAAGTTTGCTTGGTATTTGGAAAGGAGTAGTAAGTTCTTGCTTGAAGTGCAAGAGGAGTTTGCATTGACTGTGACTTAGACTTTAGCATGACATGCTAGGTGTTGTTTTAGCATTATGCTTAGTGATTATTGTTGTAACATGTCTTGTTCCAAACAATTGGGATTGCTTAGTGAAATTATGCGTTGTTTTAGCATGCAAAAGCATAGTATTGTGGTATTCTCCTTTGATGTTTTGCTTGGGTTGACTTGGCTCATGCTCACACCATGTTATGACTCTCACAAGTCACCATTAGCCTATATGATCATTTAGTCCTTTACTTGTAGTACCACTCTTTGCTTTGATTAGTAATGCTTTGTTGCACTACATGATTATGGCCATTATTGCTCTCTTATTTGGTTGCTCCCAGTCCTTTGCTAGCCTCCACTTGTGTGAGTAAGCTCTACTCATGCTTCCAACTCCCAAGAAACCAAGTTATTCCAAAGTTTCCACTATAAACTCCTATGCATGGTGTGTTACACCATTCCAAGTATATTCTTGTTTTCATCTATCTTCCAATTAAAAACTATTTTGTTATGTGAAAACTTAGTGATTAAAGCCCTCACAAACTTGATGGAAGACTTTATATTCTTTGCCCCTAATAAACTTGAACCATTGTGTCATCTATGTTGTATATGCTTGCACTTATACGTTGGAATTAGCAGAACCGTGCTGCCACGGGGAACGTTTTCAACATTGCACTTATACTTTGTACTCAGTTGATATAATGCTCTTTTGTCTATGGATGTCACTAGTGTGAGATAAAGAAGAAACTTGTAAGTCCATGGAGTTTGTATCCTGTGTTAGAGAAATGCCTGGACCGCTAGCCTAAGCCATGCCTAATCATGGTGGAAACTTGCAGCATCACCATAGTGAGCTATCTATGAAGCATCCTCAATAAAAAGCTATGCATATGGTAAATAAAAATATTGCTAAGATGCTCATTGTCTACTTGCCTTGTCATTTTGGTTATGGGAAAGCTCCTGTACCATGTGCAAGGGGTACCCCATTGGCGGTTCTCTATGATATGCAAATACTTACAATGACAAGAACTTACAGGTGACTAAAGTTGAGTAGCTTGAGGTGTGGCCCTTGTATTCAAGGGACTTGAGATTGCCAACTTATACTTCGTCAAGCATATACAACATATTTATTCACTTTAACCTTAATCACTTCAAGATGCTTATGATAGGGGGAATGAGGGCTGGAAGCTAACAAGTACCATAATTTTTGGAAGCTCTTTTTGAAACTTGAAATTTCTGCTTCCTTTATAAAAGGCCTTTCTTCCACCACTATTGAGTCTCCACCTTCTACCTTTAGGCACCATTAAGAGAGCATAGTTGTCATTTTTTGTGCAGTGTTCCAAAGCTTATTGATTGATGCATATTGTGATATTACTTGTTCTTGTACTATTTGTTTCTAGTCACCCTTGTGAACTTTGAAGGTGTCCTATGCATCTATTTGCTACTCTATGAGGGACAAGCTGATTGCCACTATGCTATGTTTTCTGTATGTGAAAAAAATAAAAGTTTTTCAATGCATGTTATTCATGATCTTTGTTTGTAGCCTTTCATGTTGCATGCATAGTTACTATGTCCTATTGTTAGAACTCCATCTTTCATGCACATGTTTAGAGTTCTTTGATACCAGCTTTCAATGCTTGCAAATGGTTAGATCTTTATTGTGAGGGTGCATGTCACCTCAAAAATTATTCTTTCTATCACTTACCTACTCGAGGACGAGCAGGAGTTAAGCTTGGGGATGCTTGATACGTGGTAAACATATCTATAATTTTTGATGCTCCATGCTTGTTTAGTATCTACTTTGCTTTGCTTTGTATACACTTTGAGGTGCTTTTTACATGTTTTCTTGTACTAACCTATTAACAAGTTGCCACAGTGCCAGTTGCCTGTTTTCTGCTGTTTTTGGTTCCAGAACAACTAGTAAAGAAATATTCTCAGAATTGGACGGGACAAACATCAAAATCAATTACTTTCCGTGGGGAACAAGAAGTCTAGAGGGGAGACAGAGAGGTGTGCCAGGGCGCCCAGACCCCCCTAGGCACGGGTGGGCCCTGCCCCGCTCCTAGGCAGGGTGTGGGGCCCCTGGACACCTCCTCGGCTTCCCCCTTCGCCTATAAGAAGCCCCCGATGTAGAAACCCTAAGTACCCGATCAAATCTCCAAGAAACCTTCTGTAGCCGCCACCATCGTCCCTAGATCGGGGGGATCTGAAGTTCTTCCTGGCACCCTGCTGGAGGGGAGATCATCCCGGAGGCCTTCTCACCGGTATGATGCGTGAGTAGTTCCACCTTGGACTATGGGTCCATGTAGTAGCTAGATGGCTGTATCTCCTCCTTGTGCTTTCATGTATAGATCTTGTGAGCTCCGTTCATGATCAAGATCTAATCTATTTGTATTCATGCATGTTGTGCTTGCGGGGATCCGATGGATATTGAGATTATTATGTTGGTTTGATTAATGGTTTTGTCTTTATGATTCTATCACGTCTGTGTTGTTTGTGATCTTGCAAGCTCTCCGTTGTTAGTAGCTATCTTGGCCGAGTAGTTGCTAGTGACTCCAAGAGGGGTATTTATGCTCGATAGTGGGTTCATGCCTCTAGTTTCCAAGGGAAGTGACAATAATCTCTTCGGTTGTAGATGTGTTGTTGCTACTAGGGAGAAAACAATGGTCTCTTGTTCATGGAACATGTGGACTGTTTACCTTACACACTTTGCTTAAAGCAGTTGTCTGTTGCTTGCAACTTAATACTTGAAGGGGTTCGGATGATAACCTAAAGTGGACTTCTAGTCATAGATGCAGTTGGATGGATGTCTATGTATCTTGTTGTATTACCCAATCGAATCTCATAGGATCTTGCTGACTAGTAATTGCATTGTTATGCCTTGCTCAGTTCTTGTCAATTGCCCTGCTATAATTTGTTTACCCTTCATGCCATGTTTTTTATCTAAGGAGAGCACCTCTAGTGAACTATGGACCCCGGTCCAATCTTTACCATTCATACATCTTCCATTGTTACTTGTTTACTTGATGCAACCCACCATTACCTTCCACACCATATGTACTAGACTGTGCCAATCATACTGTCACACTCACAACCCCGGATAAGAAAAGAATTAGGTTCAAGTCTAACTTTGAATCTAAAGAGAGTAATCTAAATTATCTTAAGGGGGTTAGCATAGACAGTGTGCTAATTGTGAGGGAGTAACAGGATGTGTTTCCGGAGGAATTGCCTGGAATGCCACCAGATAGAGATGTAGTTTCTGATTGACTTGCTGCCAGGATCTGGACCAATAGCAAAGAGACCCTACAAAATGTCAGTTGATGAGTTGAAAGAACTCAAGAAACAGCTTGGAGAACAGTTGAAGAAAGGATTTATTCAACCAAGTTCTTCATCTTGGGGTGCACCAGTTCTGTTTGTTGAGAAGAAGGATAGAAGCCAACGGTTATGCATGGATTACCGTTCACTCAATGAGGTGACTATCAAGAACAAATATCCTTTGCCTAGAATCAACGATCTGTTTGATTAGCTAGAAGGAGCCCGTGTGTTCTCAAAGATTGATCTCCGATCAGGCTATTTTCAGCTTAAGATTAGAGAGCAAGATATACCTAAGACTGCTTTCACCACTAGGTATGGATTGTATGAGTACACCGTGATGCCATTTGGTTTGACAAATGCACCAGCCTCCACTTCTGTTGTCCATGCACTCAAAACATGGAGACATTATCTTTTGGGAAAGCATTGTGAAGTATTCAGAGATCACAAAAGTTTGAAGTATATCTTCACTCAGAAGGAAATCAATATGAGACAAAGAAGATGGCTAGAACTCATCAAGGACTATGACTTGAGCTTGCAATACCATCCCGGTAAAGCAAATGTTGTAGCGAATGCTTTAAGCCAAAAGGTTTATGTGAATGGCCTTACTAAGGGAGAATTTCCAGATGATCTGTGTGCCCAATTCAAAGATCTCAGATTGGAGATAGTACCCGAAGGACATCTTATGTCATTGGATGTTCAACCCACATTGTTGAACAAGATCAAAGAAGCTCAAAAGTTGGACAAGGAAATTGAGGAGATTAAAGGAAAAATTAGCAAAGGGAAAGCTAAAGGATTCCATGAAGACGAATAGGGTACTTTATGGTATGGAAAACGTATCTGCATTCCGCAAGATCCGGAGCTTCGGAAACTGATCCTGCAAGAAGCACACAGCTCACCATATTCCATTCATCCAGGTAACACCAAAATGTACATGGATGTGAAAGAAAGATTTTGGTGGAACAACCTCAAGAAAGATATTGCGGAGCATATTGCCTTGTGTGATGTATATAGTCGAGTGAAGGCGAAACATCAGAAACCGGCAGGGTTATTACAACCACTACCCATTCCTAATTGGAAGTGGGATAATATTGGTATGGATTTCATCACCGGACTACCAAGGACTAGATCCGAATATGATTCCATTTGGGTTGTGATAGATCGCCTAACTAAAGTGGCTCATTTCATACCTGTGAAGACAACCTATACAAGTGCTAAGTTAGACAAATTCTATATGAACAGGATTGTATGCCTGCATGGAGTACCCAAGAGTATTGTGTCTGATAGAGGAACTCAATTCACCTCGCATTTTTGGCGACAACTACATGAGTCATTTGGAACGAGATTGGAATTCAGCACAGGTTTTCACCCCAGACTGATGGACAGACAGAAAGAACCAATCGGATTTTGGAGGATATGTTGAGGGCATGTGCCCTAGACTATGGTGCTAGTAGGGATGAAAGTTTGCCTTATGCAGAATTCTCTTACAATAACAGCTATCAAGCCAGTATTGAGATGGCACCGTTTGAATTCCTCTATGGAAGAAAGTGTAGTACGCCATTACTATGGAGTGGTGTGGGAGAAAGAAATTTGTTTGCACCCAAACTAATCAAGGAAGCGGAAGAGAAAGTCAAATTGGTAAAGGACAGATTGAAGATAGCACAGTCCCGACAGAAGAGCTACGCGGATCCAAAGCGTAGAGAAGTCACCTATGAGGTAGGTGATAGAGCGTATGTTAGAGTCTCACCACTTCGTGGTGTGAAGATATTTGGAGTCAAAGGAAAATTGGCACCAAGATACGTTGGACCATTCAAGATTTTGAGCCACAAAGGAGAAGTGGCTTATGAGATTGAACTGCCTGAATCACTGTCAGCAGTTCACAATGTGTTTCATGTGAGTCAGTTGAAGAAATGCCATCCGGAGATGGAAGAAACTTCTTTGAAGGATACTATACCTTTGGAAGAGGTTCGGTTGGAAACTGATCTCACCTATGAGGAGAAACCTATCAAGATTCTTGAGACTGCAGAAAGAGTCACTCGTACCAAAACTATCAAGTTCTGCAAAGTTCAGTGGAACCATCATTCCGAAGGGGAGGCAACTTGGGAAAGAGAAGATGATCTTCGGAAAGACCACCCACACCTATTTGCTAGCCAATCCGAATCTCGAGGGCGAGATTCACCTTAAGGGGGTTAGATTTGTAACATCCCAAAATTCATGATTTACAAAAGCTTACATTTCATTCATGCATTCATAGCATTCTTGGCTCGCGCAAACATTTTCAAATCAAAATTCAAATAAAACCAATTATATGTCTATTATATATATCCTTAAGGCATGAATTTTTTTTATTTTTTTCAAAGCACCAAAGTGTATTTGAATAGACAGTGGTGTTTGATACACATTTGAGTACAAGGTTCTCTGTTTAAAAATCCAGATAAATTTTGAATTCAAACTCATTTGATTTGGGTTTGAAAGTGATTCCTGAAAATCCAAACAGAAATAGAAAAAGAGAAAAGAAATAGAAAAGGGCCAGCGCTACCAATTCGGCCTAGTGCCAGATCCAGCCCAACAAGTCCACCCGGCTGTTTCCCCCTCTCCCCTCTCTCTCACCCGCACTTTCCATACCCCTCTCGCTGATAGTGGCCCCCACTGCCACCTCATCTTCTTCCACAAACCACGCACGAGACCAGCGTCGCCGCGGCCGTTTCCTCCCGTTGATGTTGCGATTAATTGTCGTTGATAGCGAGCGTAACTCACTGCCCCTCTCTGGCTACTTAACACCCCTGCCCCCGCAACATTTCACGTCACTCAATCATGCTCGAGCGCCCTCAGGATGGCCGTATTGACGATTGCTTTGCCGTGGTGCCGAACCTCTCCGACGACCGATTCCGGTGAGGACTCCCTACCACTCGCCCTCTAGTTCTTGCTAGAGTGTTCCCCATTCTCCCGTTCATATAACGTTGCTTGCGGGCTTATTTTTGGTGGCTTGCAGCATCGTCTTCGTCGATGACCGCGTGTGCCCGACGACGAGCCCTACTCCGACGTCTTCTCCTGGTAAACCTAGCCCTTCCCCTTCCTTCTGGTTCACACTTGCACACTCACCATTCCAGTGCACGTCTAATGCCGTCTTTTTCTTGCCTTCCCGTGCCATGTAGCTTCACCATCGACAACGCCCGAGCACGCCCGTCGCCAGTAGCATCTCCGGCGAGGAATTCCCAGCGACCCCGTGCATCCCTTGGCAAATAGAGACCACCTCGAGCACCTCCTCACCACATCGACTCTGGTAATGCCCTGCACCATCTCATTTTCTTCCTAGAACCGCCGGAACACCGTTGGCTGAGCGCCACCACCGCGCACCCGTCGCCAGCGCCGCCAGTTAGTGGTCAAGTAGCTGTGAGCCGTCAGATCCAGATCCAGTGGCTAAGTTAGATCACTTAAACGAATTGTTTTTGTTCAATCTGAACCGTACAGAGTCACTTAGATCCAACGCTCCACGTAGGCCGATCCGCGTGAAGCGGTATCGACCAATCATACACAGCCACATGTCTGGGGTTTTAATTTAAATCTGTTTTTATATCTATTAGAGATTCAAACTTGTAAAATTCATAACTTTTGTTCTGTTTATCCAAAAAATGCAAATAAGATATCATTAGATTCAGAAAAATAAATCCTACACTACTATAGGCTTAAATTTGTATTTTTCTTCTGTAAAAATGGATTTTATACAGAATCAGTTATAGGCTTATTTTGGCTATATAAATTATATAGAAAATGTTTTTAAAACAAATTTAAGTTTATTTAGACTATAATTAATTGGTTTTGTCTTCATTATTGTTTGTTTTTAATGGTTTAGTGTAGAAAAAATCATTCTATTACATTTGCATGCATTCATATATTTTTGCTTGAATATTTTTAATGAGAATTTGGTGCTATCATTTTATGTGTAGATTTTGGTGGTAGTGGTGATTATGATTGTGAAGATTGTTGCTACTCCCCCAACTACCAAGGCAAGTGGTGCTTCATGTATTTGTCCTATTATTTTTCACTATGCACTAGTGATATTTTGTATAGGGCTTGCATGAAATTTTGCTAAGTATCTATATGCTATGCCATGGGAAATCTTAGTAGTTGTAGTCTTGGTAGAATTTTATGTAAGTTAAGATACTTGTATTGTTATCATGCTTAGCTTATCTAGTATCAAACAAGGGTGGATTATATACATGCTATGGAAATTTTGCTAAGTCTTTGACTTATGTTTTTACTTAATAAAACAACTAAGTTAATGAATCACCTGGGTGGAATGGTATGATTGGGTTTTGTTGTGTGGTTACACAAGGCCCATGTCTATGGTCTACCTTGTGTATCACACTTGTGGAAAGCCACCCAGGAACAAAGGGATTTGAGATACTTAGTGTTTAGAAGCTTCTAGTGCAACCACATGGCATATGGGCTCTGCCTTGATCATATAGGTTGCAATAACTTAGCTAGATGGACAGATGGTGGTAGGGTGATAGGATGGAACGCGTCCATTTGGTCTAAGGGAAGGCTTCTGAAAGATCTTGTCTCGATGCATGTTGAGTCTTGTGGGGAAAGTGCACCACCTCTCGAGAAGGAAAAACCTAAGTGCTTAGCCGTGTCCCCGGCAACAGACAATTTGAGCATCAAGACACTGAAGCTATCAAGGATATCCTCATCCCAATTTCTAAGTTAAAAATTGTGGTTGAACAAGGGTTGAAGGTTCACCAATGTCTATTGGTGTTCCTTGGGAGTTTTTGATAAACAAAAACTTAGTGTTTTTCAACTAATAGGAAAAACATATTTTGAGCAAAGCAAGCCTAAGCTACACTTAGCCAAATTCATATAGATGTTAGATACTACTATTCTACTATAGTATCACTTGCCAATACAATTCCAAATGTATTGACGCACTATGACTATAACTTATGATGTTGTAGGTTACTATGATGAGGATTAGGGTTATGAGTCTACACTCAACATGCTTTCCTGTGGCACATGAAGATGAAGACTTACTTTATTTTACTTATGTTATGGACTCTTGTACTAGCCTTTGTCTATGGAGTTGTAAAAGACTATGTTTATCTCTAGAATGACGATGTAATAAAGACCTTTGTATGTGTGTACTTCATCTTAAACTATGGATGCTAGCATTTGATCCAGGGACTAGCATTGCAAACACAGGGGCCTTTACCTTTATAAAGGTGGGGTCTTACAGATTAATAGATGACCAACATTTTGAATCATGAATATTGGATGTTATTAATAATAAGGTCATGTCATTGGAGAATGATATGATGAACACTTACACCCATAGTAAGAATAGAAATACTATCAAGTCTATAAAGTTTCATTGTTGTATCAAACTCATACAAAGTAGTCCTAATCCTTAGACCATGAGATCACGTCAATTACTAACACCGAAAGAGTATTTTGATTCCATCAAACGTCACACCATAATAGGGTGATTATAAATATGTCATTGGGTACTTAGATAGTATTAGTTGAGGCTCGTGGATCAAGAGTAGAATTTGACCATCCCGATGATGGAGAGAGATACTCTGGACCCTCTCGGTGATATCACATTGATAACATCTTGCAAGCAAGTGATTTGATCACAAAGAATGTTATATCACGGAACGAGTATAGAGTACTTGTCGGTAATGAGATCAAACTAGGTATGGATGATACCAAATGATCGAATTTTGGACAAGTAATATATCGCGAGACAAAATAAATTGACTATAACATTAATGGTTCACACGATGACTAGATTCGTCGTTGAATAAGTGGGAGTTATTACGGATTTCCGGATCTCGCTGATGATTATTGATAGGGGAGGTGTCTCGATTATCTCCATATTATTCATGAATCGTAGGGTGACACACTTAACTTTCGCTGACGCGTTTTGAGTGGATTTGGAACTCCAACTGAATTATTGGACATCACATGGGTTGTTTTGGAAAAGCACCAAAACTGTTTTGGAATATCAAAATAACATAAGGGGTAATTGTTAATGTTTATTAATGGAATGAATTAACAAATATTAAATAAATAAAAATGTTTTATTAATTCCATAAGTGTAGTTTAATTGTTATGAATGTCATGCAATTAAAAGGAGAATACGAGAGGGGGTTACCTAGTTGATGAAGGAGGTTACCACCATGAAGAGGAGGTTACCACCATAAAGAGGGGAGGTGGCACCTCTAGGGGCAGGTGCACCCCCTAGGGGCTGCCCCCTCCTCTCTTATAAAAGGTGGCCACCTCTCCTCTCTTCCTTTACACACTTGATCCTCCTTCTTATCCGTCCCTTTTGCTCCACCATTGCCATTGCTTAGCGAAGCTCTGCCGCAAAATAGTTCAAAGTCTACACTTAGAGAAGTTGAGTAGGAGTTTTTGGCGGATCCCTTCTTCCGCTGCTGCATTGGACCGAGGGCATGCAAGACGTCAACGACCCGCACATGTGACCGAGTATGGAGGTGCCGCCGGTTGTGGCACCGTGAGTACCCAATCTTGAGATCATTGCATGTACACCTTCATTGACAACGTTTGTGCGGGAACATAATCCCTCTTACGATCTTCGAGGCTGATCTACTCGTTGCTATCATCTCGTAGATGATATTGGCTAGATAGTGGTTTGCGCGTAGGAATTTTTTTATTTTCCATGCTACGAACCCCTTCATCGGCAAGAATCAGTGTCCAACAATAGTTAACGAGAGATTGGACATGAGTAAGTTTCTATATGTGTTAGCCATTGGATCCATCATGTATACCATGATATGTAAAAGACCATATGTGTCAGTTTCTCTAAGTGTTAGCAGTAGATACCAGGATGATCCTAGAAAGGCTCACTGGTTAGAAGTTAAAATCATATTGAAGTATCTAATAAGAAAACAAGATTTGTTCTTAACATTTTGTGGAGATGAATAGGGAACCGCCATCAGAGCCATCCACGGTGGGATCTCCACCATCTCTAACATCATCAACACTGTCTCCATGATGAAAAAGGATTATTCCACCTCTGTATTATGGGTTTATGGCAGTAGCTTGATCTCTCTCTCTTGTGCTATCATTGTTTAGAACCATATGAGCTACTTTATTTGATTATGGTCATAAATGTATTTCCTATGTGGCAGATCTTTTTTATGATATGGTGTTTGAGATTGGAATTGTATTATGTGTAAGATGTATTGAATAGATTCATAGTATGTACACCATTCTTAAGTGATTTTTCTGTTGTAGCTTGTATGCAAAGGCATGTGTAGGGGAACGTGTGCATTAAATGGAGTAACATGGTGGTGATTGGATAATGACAGAATATTTGAGATCGACTATGATTTTTACCTTTATTTTGTTACCTCACTAGAGATAAAGTGAATGCTTGTGTTATAATAATCTAGTGACAACAAAGATGATCTTGTTTTCTCAAGGTAGCACATTTGATATTCAAATATCATGTAAAAGTACTTAATGCTATACTCTCTTTATTCTTAATTCTATATTACATGGACTTTTTCTTTTCTAGAGGAGTATAAGTGAGATGTGTTGCATCATCTTTATATTAGGACGTGATTCCCATATGAATGATAATCAAAACACATAATAAAATTTCAATAATATTATATCATTTATGAGAAGTTTTATCACCACCACACTTCATGACAGAGTAGACTAATGAATCCGTGAACCTCGGTCCACTTTTTGTCACATGAAACCACTTTTTACTTACTTTTACTCCCTTCTATGTTCTATAATAATTAAATTCGAAAATACTAAAATATTTTTACTTTGTGTAAGCACAAAGAAAAACCCAAAAGAACTTTATTTTACTATTTTTTACTTTCTTGTTTTAATTATAGTTTACCTTACTATTTTATTTAAGTTTTACTAATATGAAACCTTATGGTTAACAACCACATGGTGGAGTTGGGCGCACAAGACAAAAACTTTGCTTTGCAGGTTGCTGGAATACGCTAGAAGAAGGTTGGATCCCTAGATCCGTGAGAGTTCGATATAAACCCTCGAGTCACCCTTCTGGGGAAAATACGCTTGCTAAATTATTCTACACTTGGAGTCCTAACGAGTTAGCACATGAAGAGTTGGTGTCATCAAGAACCCTTTGTGTTATTGCTTTGCGTTTTTGCATAAGTGTTGATATATCCATTATGATTTGTTCGAGTGAGAGACCATGAGCTTGTTACTGTTAGAGGGTGACCTCATACACTGGCGGACCTTCCCAAGGGCCAACCTGAGCAGTGCCCTCCCCTAGCAAAATGAAAAGTTTTCTACTACCCTATGGTATTTTCAGGAATATACGATGCTCTTTCTACGATGGCATGGGAGCAACCAGTTGCATGGCTGTCTTCCCTTGCTTGATGGCTGAATAGCTGGTAACAGCTCCGCTATCTCAGCGTATTAGCTGCTAGCCTTAGTGTACTCTTCTCTCTTTTAGTAATTTTATTCTCTCCTATTTCCTAGCTTCTCCCCTAGTCCCACTATTTGTAGTTTTGATCCTTGCATCTTTATTAGGGAAGGCTCTAACAAGGCCTCATAATTTGCACTAATAAATTGTTTCTTTTACATATTTTCTTGTTTCTTTGTGTGTAAGCATGGAGTAGTGTCGACGATTAAGGGGAAATAATTGAGCCATTTTACAAAATAAACAACGGTAAATGTTAAGCTAATTAACGAGTTAGTTATTAAATTTTGCTAGAAAAATAGTAATTAATTTCATGGTTTTCTGCTGACTAACTCCATGGCTAAGTTATATTTTGGTATAATTTTTTAGAGTAAGTTGTACATATGTTAATGTCAGGCGTGTATTTTATAAGCCAATGAGGACAAGTTCAATCAAAGGTTCTCTAAAGGAGACAGATTCAATTTTTGGTAGTTGTACCATTAGTATGTTAGGCACTCTTATATTTTGCCTATCATATGGTAAGGTTGCCCCCCCTAAGATTTTGATCAAGGTGCGCCCCTGACCTCATAATTGGCTAGGCGGTTGGTGTTGCGGTGTTATCTTCGTGGAAGATTCTGAAGAGGTATGGGCTTATCCTTTTGTGGAGCTTGTGAAGTGGTTGTGGAGCTTGCCATCTTCGAAATGGTGGAAAAGCGAGCCATAAGGAAATGACCCATACCATGGCTCAAATGACGTAGAGCTCGTTGGGGAACCCCAGGTGAATGGTATGATGAGCACAGCAGGAAGTTTCCCTCGGTTATGAAACCAAGGTTATCGAAACAGTAGGAGAAAGAACCACTCCCAAGGTGTTGCTATCAACGTGGAACTTGCACAACACAACCAAAATACTTTGCCCCAACTTACAGTGAGGTTGTCAATCTCACCGATTTGCTGAAAACAAAGGATTAAACGTATTGTGTGGAAGAAAGTAGTTGCTTTGTAGGAATTGCTGAAAGTAAACAGTAGGTAGTAGATTGAATATGAGTGGGAAGGAATGGACTGGGGTCCATAGTTCACTAGAGGTGTTTCTCCATAAGATAAATAACATGTTGGGTGAACAAATTACAGTTGGGCAATTGATAGGATAGAGAAAGCATAACAATGCATATACATGTCATGATGATCGCTATGAGATTCGTTTGGGCATTACAACGTAATACATAGACCATAATCCAACTTCATCTATGACTAATAATCCACCTTCAGGTTATCATCCGAACCCCCTCCAATATTAAGTTGCAAGGAACAGATAATTGCATTAAGCAAAGTGTGTAAAGTAAACAATACAATTGCCGCATGGACAAAGGATTGTTGTTTTGTCCCTAGTAGCAAAAACACATCTACAACCTTAGAGATTTTTTTCACTTCCCCAGATTACTAGAAGCATGAACCTACTATCAAGCATAAATACTCCCTCTTGGAGTCACAAGCAAGTACTTGGCCAGAGTAGCTACTAGCAACGGAGAGCATGCAATATCACAAACAACATAGACATGATAGAATCAATAATCAATATTGACGTAGTACTCAATATCCATCGGATCCCAACAAACACAACATATAGGATTACAAATAGATGATCTTGATCATGAATGGAGCTCACAAGATCTAAACATGATAGCACAAAGGAGGAGAAATTACCATCTAGCTACTGCTATGGACCCATACTCCAAGGATGAACTACTCACGCATCACTTCGGAGGCTGGCATGGTGATGAAGAAGGCCTCTAGGGTTATCTCCCCTCTCTGTCTTGTGTCGGGAAAAATAGTAACTTTGGCTTTTATTCTGTCCAATTCCGAGAATATTTCTTTACTAGATTTTCTAAAACCAAAAACAACAGAAAATAGGCAACTGGCACTGTGGCATTTTGTTAATAGGTTAGTTCCAGAAAATGTATAAAAATGCCTCAAAGTGTAGACAAAACATAAGATAGTTGGTACAAAACAAGCATGGAGCATCAAAAATTATAGATACGTTTACGACGTATCAAGCATCCCCAAGCTTAACTCCTGCTCGTCCTCGAGTAGGTAAGTGATAAAAAGAATAATTTTTGAGGTGACACGCACCATCAAAATCTTGATCGAGATATTGTAAAGCATTGATAGCTGGGATCAAAGTACTCTAACATAAGCATGAAATATATAGTTCTAACAATAAGACATAGCAACTAATTTCAACATGAAAGGGTACAAACAAAAGTGTCACATCCCAAGATTTTCCAAATCTTGTAATGTGAAAAATAAATAAACAAATTAAATAATTGTTGAAATTTAGGGTGAAAAGAAACTTTTGTTTCTAAATGGAAACTTAAAATCCCATCTTGAACAAACTTTGGTTAATGTTTGAATATAACTAAATTCAAATCAAGTGGAATGCATTCCTCATAAAATGCATCTTGAAATTTAAACACTTGGAGAATAAACCAAAACCCTAAAACCCTAATGGAAGAAAATCATTTTCAAGTTATCTCTAAGACCATGGATTTGATCCATATAAAAAGTTGTCAAGCAAACGTTTCAAAATGATCAAGAAGGACAAATAGAAATATTATAAAACCATAGAAATTGGTTTCACTTAATTAGGAACCATAGATAAAATCTTATGAATTTAATAAGATAAGGAAATTGAATTTCCAAAGCTAATAAAGCACTTATCTAAAATCCATACCAAATGGTGAGCAAATAATCCTAAAAATATTCAAAAGGATAAACATATATTAAATAAGGTTTTTCAAATTGGAATCACCAAGTTTGGATCTATAAATAAAAAGATATGGATTTTAGAAGATAAAGAATGAAATATTAAATGAGGAATATTTAAAGGCCAAATTAAATCTTGACCTAATCCATAAGCAAATGGAATGAATATAATCCAAATCCAAATAAAATAATGGATAAAGAGTTTTCAAATTAATTAAAAGGGCATTAACTAAATCCTATTTGAATAAAGATAAAATCCCTATTAGAAATGATTAAATAAATCATGGGAAAATAGAATTTTGAAATTTACCCAAGTGGAATAAAAGTTATTTAATTAACTCAAATGAGATCAAATAAATATTATAAATAAAAATTATGGATTTAAAACCATATTTAATTTCATTGGAATAAAGACAAATACCCAATTTTAAATGATTAATAAATCATATTAAACATTTCAAATAATTGTAACATCCCTAAAATCATGTTTCAAAACTCATGCGTATCATCCATGCATCCATGATCATGTAGGGTTCATTTCAAAAATCAATTAAAAAACAGGAGCATATGAGCTCATTATTTTATGTGATCACCATTAAATCAAATGCTACTCTCCAATGTGAGATTGTTGTTCATGAACCAAACCTTGTTGCCATATTGCTCTCAGATTGTATTGCTTGATTGCTAGGACTTAAACCAAAAATTTCAAAACAAATTTGAGATGAAAACCATTTTCAAAACCTATTTAAAACTAAGTGCCATGTCATTGTTTATTTTATTTTATTCCAAGTGACCAGGCCAGTGCAAAGTGACCACATGTTTTTGTGCCCAGAAATATGAATGTTGCACTCTACAAAAATCTAGAAATGGTTTGAATTCAAACAGCTTTTGAAGTCATTTGAAAATGAATTCTGAAAATGTAAATAGAAATAGAAAAGGAATAAAGAAAAGTAAAAGGCGGTATGATTATCTATTAGCAATGAGAACCTGCCCATTTAGCCACCGGGTTCCCCTTTTCTCTCTCTCATGGACAAACCCACTGGTCACGTGACTGGACCCATCCCCACACCTTTTTCGGCGTTGGGCCTTCTTGCGCGTCACCCTTAAATCCTCAATCAGCGCCGACGACCACCTCGCCGCTCCCGTTTCCCTGCACTGATGTCGCGCGTAAATTGCATTGATACGGCGAGAGATTTCCGCCCTCGTTATGGCTACATAAACCCCACCCCTCGCCGCTGATTTCCCCTCACCTAGCGCCACCACTCCGCCACCAGGCTGCACGAATTCGAACTCACTCCGCCGCAGCACAGACACACTCCGGCGACTAATCCCAGTGAGCTCCGACCGCCCCTATCTGATTCAAACCAACATGACCAGCGTGTCCTTGCGCGTTCACTGATGCCTTATGTTTGCTTTCTCGTGACCCAGAACGACGTCTTCGTTCACGCCCGCAAACACCAGAGCCGCCGCTCGTCTGCGGCGTGCAATCCAGGTAAAACGCGACCGCCCCTTGCCTTCCCTTCGATGCTATCATGATCGCCGAGTCCTTGCGCACCTCCTAATCCATTTGGCTCATGCTAGGTCGACGCAGAACCTCGGCAACATCTCCGTCAACAAGCACCGACGCCTCCAGCAACTCCGACGAGACCCTGCCGCTGCATCTGTACGCCCCTTGACCAGCCACCGCCACGTTGAGCTTCAGCACACCGCCGCGAGTTTGGTAAGCATCTCCGACGACCCGTGGGCCAGGCGAGCCGTTGCACATGCTGCCGCTAGCGCCGCCACTGGATGGTCAGATGCTTAGGATCGTTAGATCTAGATCTAGTGGATACGATAGATCCTAGGAGAAACGGTAAGTTTAGATCTGGGCCACGCATTTTAGTTAGATCTGACGGCTCACAGACGTGATCCAGTGCGAAGCGGTACCAACCAATAGGATTGCGCCGCGTGTCTGTTAGTTTGTTTTAAATTTCTGATTTGAATCTATTAGATGTTTAAACTTGTTTTAATCATAACTTTTGATTCCCACGTCCAAATTTGATGAATTTTATATCAATGGAATCATGAGAGAAAGCCCTTTGCATATATGCAATGTGTTTAATGTTTTGTTTCTGTTAAAATGGTTTTATTTACAGAAACATGTGTAGGCCTATTTTGTATATTACAAATATTTAGGAAATGTTTTAATGTTAAAATAAAGATTGTTTGGCAAGTTTTGAACTTGTTTATGAACCAGTAGTGTGCACTTGTCTTGTTTAGTTTAGAAAATCATCACATATCATGTTGCATGCATTCATATATTTTTGCTTGTAATTATTTTGTATGTGATTTGGTGCTATCATTTTATGTGTACATTTTGGTGCAAATAGTGATTATGATTGTGAGGATTGTAGCTACTCTCAAAACTACCAAGGCAAGTGGTGCTTCATGATTTTATCCCTATGGTTTTCAACTATGCATTAGAAATATTTTGCTAGTCTTGCATGGTTATATTTTTGCTTATATGCTATGCTTGGGAAATCCTAGTAGTTGTAGAATTGCTAGAAATTTCTAAGTTAAGATGCTTATCTATGCCATGCTTAGCCTAGCTAGTAGCAAACAAGGGTGGTTATATGTTCATGCTATGAATAAATATTTCTAAGTCTTTGGACTATGTTTTTGCTTAATAAAACAACTAAGTGAATGAATCACCTGGGTGGAATGGTTATGAATGGGTTATGTTGAGTGGTTACACAAGGCCCATTTCTATGGTTCACCTTGTGTATCTCACTTGTGGAAAGCCACCCAGGAACAAAGGGATTTGAGAGGCCAAATGTTAAGAAGCTTCTAGTGCAACCACTTGGCAATATGGGCTCTGCCTGGATCATATAGGTTGCAATAACTTAGCCATTTGGACAGTTGGTGGTAGTGGGATGATAGGTTGGAGCGCGTCCATTTGGTCTAAGGGAAGGCTTCTGAAAGGTCCTGTCTTGGTGAAAATCAAGTCTTGTGGGGAAAGTGCACAACCTATGCAGGTGGAAGAATCTAAGTACTTAGCCATGTCCCTGGAAAAGGACAACTTGAGCATCAAGACATGGAAGCTATCAAGAATCTCCTCATTCCAATTTCTAAGTAAAACTTGTGGTTGAACAAGTGGGAAGGACCCCAAAGTCTATTGGTGGTTCCTTGGGAAAAGTTTTGACAAAGAAAAACTTAGTGTTTTCAAATGATAGGCAAAACCTATTTTGAGCAAAGCAAGCCTAAGCTACACTTAGCCAAAATGCATATAGTATTTTAGTCCACCAATATTATACTAAGGTAACACTTGCCAATACTATTCCAATGTATTAACCCACTGTGGCTGTAACTTGTGATGTTGCAGGATATTCTGATGATGATTAGGAGTCATGAGTCTACACTCAACATGCTTGCCTGTGGCACATGAAGATGAAGACTTATTTATCTATTTACTCATTTAAACTCTTGTACTAGGCCTGTGGCCATGGAGTTGTAAAAGACTATGTTTGTCTCTGGAATGACTGTAATAATGACCTTTGTTTCTGTGTACTTCATCTTAAACTGTGGATGCTAGTATTGATCCAGGGACTAGCATTGCAATCACAGGGATCCTTTTTCTTTACAAAGGAGGGATCTTACAGATGGTATCAGAGCACTGTGTTGCCTGTAGGATTATGACCCTAGGATTGGAAACCACTAAGGAAAAAAAATTCAACAACTTCCACACTTGTCTTTTCTTCTCGTAAACTTTTCTAAACTTCTTTCTCATCTCTATTTGTAGATGAAATCCATCAACGAAGCCGTAAGGAAGGGACCACTCATGACAATGACTTTGGAATGTGAGACAGAATTCCCCAAGGCTCTCAAGGGCCTCATGGTTGCAATGGGAATACATGGTGCAGCTGTGTACAAAGGTTTTCCTGTGATGGATGAAGGAGTTGAGTACTGGTGGGTGCAACTTCACTTGTATAAAAACAAGGAAGACAACCACAAAGAATCAGGATTCTGCATGGTCACCAATTCAGTGATGCACACCACATTCTTTGATTCAGCAAGGGATACAGCTTGGAAAGCCATCAAAGAACTTGGTGATAGAGTCAAGTGAAGAATGCTCAACACTCAAAATGACCTGAAGGAAGAAAAGAAACATACCCAAGAGTTGGAGGCTACCAACCAAACCTTAAGAGGAGACATTATAGACTTAGTAATGGAGTCATGTACTATAGATAGACAGATTGCTTCTAGAAATATCCTGTTAACCAAACTTGGTGTAACACCCTCGCCTGATAAGGCTGAGTTCATGTGTATAGTGCCAATCCCTGGATCGGTTCACTGGCACACACAGTACAAAATGATACCAAATATAACTGTGCATCATAAATACAACGAATATGATCCAGAATTTACATTATTTATTCAAGTACGGTGAAAGCGAATACAAGGTAGATCTCCATCCTTCAAATGTGCCGCAAAGTAACAATTGTTGAGTGGAGTCTCGCGACCTATGAACGATCACTCAGATACGATACAACCTGCAACATGAAACGTTGCAGCCACGAATGGTCAATACATTGAATGTATGTCAAGTAGGCCAAAGTGGTTATCAACAGATCTATCAACTACATGCTTATTTGGCCCAGTGGAGTTCAGGCTCATTTGCATAAAGCAACATTTTTATCCTAACATTTATAACAAAGTAGTTTTCCAATACGATAAATAGGACACTCTGGTTCACTCCTAGGTGCTCCTACCCAATTATGTTCACCCAACAAGTTTTAAGTAATTAAGAAATAAGGATGAGTGAGAAATATCATAGCATCAGTATTAGGTCGCTCAAATTGTCCATAACCGGGGACACGGCTAAGTACTTAGTTTATACACCCTACAGGGGTTAGTACACTTTACCCATGTGACTTGGCCAGCCCAGCTCGTACCACCACTCTCATATTGGGTGATGATAGGGAGAAGTCCAAGAAGGAACCGTTCGGGAAGTAGCTCCCCAATCCCGACGCGCACCGGTCCAACCTACACTATCTACATCTCTGGATACGCGGGTTCGAGTTACCACAACCTACTAAGTCCAACCAACCGCCCATTCCATTATTGGCACATGGTTGCAAACGAAAGCTTCCAAACAAAGAAACCAATCATTTCTCAGTGTCCTGGGCGACATTCCCCACCATAAATACACTCGATGACCCAATCAATGCCATTTCGCCCAGGCGGTTCATTAAAATATATTGGTTTGTCATTTAGCAAAACATAAGCCTTTCAAAACATATAACTTTTCATGATGTGATTTCCTTCCTCGTCTAAATAGCATAGCTAAGCAATCTACCAATACGATGTCTCATAAACAAGGAATACTAGGGAATAATATGGGATATAGCATAGCATATACACATCAATTCCTACAGATGCAATTCTACAAAAACATCTGCAATGCATAGGAAAACAATAGGACATCTATGACCAAGATAGCACCACTTGCCTTTGTTGTACATGTATTCAATTAGATATTCCTCACAATTATAATGGCCTCTTTCGTAATAACCACAATACTTGCAATCATAGTAGTTGCAATCACAGTAGTTGCACTCCTCGCAATCTAACGTTTAAAGCAAACACAACAAACACCATTCAAAACATTGGAAACATACAACAGTGCAGCATTACAAGAAAACAATGATGAACAGATGCATGCATGACGATTTAATGAGTCACAATGGTTGCATTTAGTGTTCTGAACATAATTAGATTACATGATGCACGTGGAAAGTCATTTAATGCACTAAAGCCTTTATTACTAAAGTTGTATCGATTTAATATGGTGTATACCACTTTAATCGAACTAAAGATGTTTATGTCGTATTAAATTGTGAACTAGATGCTACTGGATAGGTAATGCAATTTAGAGACAGTAGCAATTTGAATCACCTAAAAAGGAGTTATAGATATTTTCTTATGATTAAAACACTATTTCAATGGGTTTAAATATTTTTGTATGAATTTCTGTTTTAACAGTACCAAATAATTTGTCATGCATTTTCTCTGTATATATGTTGTCAATACAAAACCTTAGCACTTGGATTCACCCTAATCAGAGTTATAGATCTTTTTGTATGATTTAAATAGTGTTTAATGGGTTTTAAATGATTCATATAGTTTCTCTCTCCTAAAAATCAAACTAAAATTATGTCTGTAATCTCCACGAAATTGTGAATCCAGGGACATATTATTTGCAATTTTCTGAATAGTATTTTTTTCTTATGAATTTATTACTCTAAATAGGCCATTAAACCATTTAAATCTTCACGTCAAAACCTTACAGTCAAAGGCTGAACTAATTGCATATTGATGATCTACATGGAACCAGCTTTCCATCGGTATATCATTTATATTTTTGTGACAAGCAATTAATTTTTAATGACTTTAATGACTTATAAAGCCATTAAAAATAATTAAATTTCTACGGGTTAAATAGTTGGCAAAGTCTAGATCCAACCAGATATTATTAATGTACATTACAGTATCTTCAATTTGATATATTGTTCATATTTTTTGGAGTTACAGATAATTTCTTATGAATTTATTAACCTAAAAGACCATTAAAAGTAATTAAATTACTGCGGTAACCACGTACAGTAAAAGTTGGATCTATCCTGATAAGATGATTCTACGTAAAATTATCTTCAATTTGGTATATTATACGCAATTTTTGGACGTGGTATGAATTTCTAATGAATTTTACAAGTTAGATCTATAATATGCAATTTTAAATTCAAACGGAATATTCCAGGGAATATTCCGCTGACTGGACAGGTTGACTTTGCATGCTGACTGGGACTAGATATTGACCTTACGTTGACGTGGCGTTGATGAGTAAGATGACCAGGATGACAACATGGCATAGACCGGTTTGATTGGATCTCGACCGTCTGGATAGGATCCGGTGGCTAGAAGAAGAGATTGACCCAATTTTGGCTCAGAATAGACAAGAAATAGATCTGTGTTAGAGAGACAAATCCATAGGTCAAATTGAAAAACTCAGAACATGAAAGTTGTGGGGAATCATTATTCCTACCTCCTCACCAAAGGAATTTGGATTTGAAGAAACGAGCACGAGTACATCTTGGATTTACACCGTAAGATCTGAAATATTGCGGTACGAAATTCTCCGCCTGTGGTGGATTAAAAGAGGTGAGGTTTGTCGGGTTTGAAAGATTTCGATGATCCCTACAACTTTCATTTTTTGACCGAAGGCAAACGACGAAGTCTAGATGGGTTAAAAAGCGAAATAAGATTCGGACATGTGTAGATTCGGGATTTCGAAAAAAAAAACTCGTACATCTGTGGCTCCAAGAGTTTATATGGAGGTTTAGGATGGTTTAGAGATAGGTATTGGAGTTGGGAACAAGTAGAAACAAACGGAAGTTGATTCGGAGTTGTAGATAAAAAGTTATAAGAGTTTGAGTAGAGATAGGTATAGAAAATCAGTTTTCGCACGCTTTTTAAAGCAGTCGGATCGATCCTCCTTCCCGTGCTGGCTCGGTCGGCTGGCTCGGTCCGGTCCGGGTGGGCCGGCCCGTTAGAATTTGTTTTTCTTTTTTTTTCTTTTTCTTTTTCTATTTACTTGTTTCCCTCATATCTTTTGCATGCGAACTTCAAATGACACGATTCTTGTTTCTAAATTTTTCTAATATCGAATAGATCATTATAGGATCAAATTTGTAATATTTTTACTAGTTTGGAAGTAGTGGATTTATAAATCCTTATATATTCCATTTTATTTATATCTTTATGTGTTTGTATTTGTTCCATAACGTTTTCATACTAGCTCCAAATGAGCTCAATTTTGTTTCTAAAATTTTGTAATATTAATTGGATCTTTTTAGGCTATAATTTAGCAATAATCGCTGTCTTAGCAATAGTGGATTTTATAAATTCAATTTAATTCCTTTAGGAACATTTGGGCAAATCAACTATATGATTTAGATACCAGGATTTGGATTCAGTTTGTGAGATCTTTGCATGGATGTAATGAAATGCTTATGAATGCTTCATGATTTTCATTTTGAAATCTTGCACACCAATTCTACAATCCATAATCAATCCATGCCATTTTGCCTATATGGCTACTAAGGTCATAACAAAAGAATATAAGATTTTGAATTCAAGGTTGAGAGGATTTTCTATTCAAAAAGTTTCTTCTCATTGAGAATTTTCAACATAGTCAAACAATCAATTAAACTTATTTATTTATTTCACATTACAAAATTAGGAGAATTTTGGGATGTGACAGACTACCACCCTTAAAAGAAATCTCGTCCCGAGATTTGGGAAGGCTAGAAAGAACGAAAGAAAGGTTCGGGATCCATTAGGATGCTACCACCCTTAAAAGAAGTCTGACTAGATCACTTCTTCAGGGTTCACTTGGCTCAATTGGTTTTCATTACACATTCTAATTCCATGATTGATAGTTTCTGAGGAATCACTTCTTAAACTAGCGAAACTCTCATGGTGGGCAATTAGGAAACGTTTACTTCACGGTACCCATTAATCATGGTTGAGATTCATCCTTACCGTACATTCCTATGCTTAGCAATGGATGCTTTTAGAAGGGTGTAACAATATACCATTCTAGGGTTTAGGCTCAATGTCGACTCTCTGCTAAGGTTGAAAAGGGCACTCAAGATTCACAAAGCCAACAGTACAAGAGCGAATAATAAGAGTAGTAGGAATGGTGATCAATCCATCCTGCACCCAAATCATTACCCTGTATGAGGATAGGTGAATCACGTTTTTCTATCACTCGGGCATTCTCACTTGCCTTGAAGAATGTTTCCATGGGCACGAGATAATACTCTATGTATACTCCCATGTATTCAATCAACAAAGCTACTACTAAAACTAAGCTATCGATACTTCAACTTTCAGGTTGCGTAATCTACTACATAACATCATGTGCAACACTTCATACTTCCACATCTCTTTTTTTCCCATTAGATAAAGCATTCTCCTTCCTAAATGCATTGTGTTGTCAAACCTTCTACTTAACACATCATTATATCTCCAAGGGTTCAAGATAGGGAAGAATAGATTCTATAGGAAAGAAACGACTAAGAAAATAATCCTACCCATGACTATATGAAGCAATCAATGTTACAAACAAGGAAACAATCATAGGCGATCAACACACAATCAAACACTTGTATAATAATATTACAGGGGTCTAAATATAGCAGTATATAACCACAAAATAGTTTGAAAGCATCGGGAACAATACTAGAGTAAAATAGAGCAACATATAAGCACTAAACTAAATCTGTCAAAACGGTACAACAGATTTTATGAATTTTTCTGACCTACTTAAACTCGTCAGAAATTTTAGTAAATTTTTGTGCGTGTACTACAGGTAATTACGCTCCATATCCTATTTGTGTAGATTTTTCTGAGTTACCAATAAAATATGAAAATTCACGCGGTACTACAGGTCCGGCAGAAAACTGCAGCAGTTATTCCACGAATTTCAATCAATTCACACCATTAAACTAATTTAAAAACCTCATCACAATTTCAGGAACATTAGAGTTCAAAACTAACTGATCCTAAACAAAGCATCACACAAAATAGCTCAATACAACCAAGCAAACAACCTATATTGTCATACCACATAAGTTGGTAAGAACAATATGCTAACACGATAGCGATGATCTCCTAAAGAGATAAAATATGGTGGTCTAGACCTAACCAAACTTGATGAGATGTTTATTTATGTCATACTATTTGTTCTCTTACTTAGCTAACTCTCATATAGGTATCATAAGAATGGACAACTACAAATTTTGAACAAGAAGAGGTTATAGAAAAGATAGACAAGGAATATAAGAACTCTAAGAAGTATAAAATATGATAGTTCTCCTAATAGAGGTCTCCTATTGCTAATCCATTTCTAAGGTCACGATCCTACAGTTAACACACAGCTCTGATACCATCTTGTAACACCCTCACCTGATAAGGCTGAGTTCATGTGTATAGTGCCAATCCCTGGATCGATTCACTGGCACACACAGTACAAAATGATACCAAATATAACTGTGCATCATAAATACAATGAATATGATCCAGAATTTACATTATTTATTCAAGTACACAGCAGAAAACGAATACAAGGTAGATCTCCATCCTTCAAATGTGCCACAGGCGAACAATTGTTGAGTGGAGTCTCGCGACCTATGAACGATCACTCAGATACGATACAACCTGCAACATGAAACGTTGCAGATCTATCAACTACATGCTTATTTGGCCCAGTGGAGTTCAGGCTCATTTGCATAAAGCAACATTTTTATCCTAACATTTATAACAAAGTAGTTTTCCAATACGATAAATAGGACACTCTGGTTCACTCCTAGGTGCTCCTACCCAATTATGTTCACCCAACAAGTTTTAAGTAATTAAGAAATAAGGATGAGTGAGAAATATCATAGCATCAGTATTAGGTCGCTCAAATTGTCCATAACCGGGGACACGGCTAAGTACTTAGTTTATACACCCTACAGGGGTTAGTACACTTTACCCATGTGACTTGGCCAGCCATTTCCACCACTCTCATATTGGGTGATGATAGGGAGAAGTCCAAGAAGGAACCGTTCGGGAAGTAGCTCCCCAATCCCGACGCGCACCGGTCCAACCTACACTATCTACATCTCTGGATACGCGGGTTCGAGTTACCACAACCTACTAAGTCCAACCAACCGCCCATTCCATTATTGGCACATGGTTGCAAACGAAAGCTTCCAAACAAAGAAACCAATCATTTCTCAGTGTCCTGGGCGACATTCCCCACCATAAATACACTCGATGACCCAATCAATGCCATTTCGCCCAGGCGGTTCATTAAAATATATTGGTTTGTCATTTAGCAAAACATAAGCCTTTCAAAACATATAACTTTTCATGATGTGATTTCCTTCCTCGTCTAAATAGCATAGCTAAGCAATCTACCAATACGATGTCTCATAAACAAGGAATACTAGGGAATAATATGGGATATAGCATAGCATATACACATCAATTCCTACAGATGCAATTCTACAAAAACATCTGCAATGCATAGGAAAACAATAGGACATCTATGACCAAGATAGCACCACTTGCCTTTGTTGTACATGTATTCAATTAGATATTCCTCACAATTATAATGGCCTCTTTCGTAATAACCACAATACTTGCAATCATAGTAGTTGCAATCACAGTAGTTGCACTCCTCGCAATCTAACGTTTAAAGCAAACACAACAAACACCATTCAAAACATTGGAAACATACAACAGTGCAGCATTACAAGAAAACAATGATGAACAGATGCATGCATGACGATTTAATGAGTCACAATGGTTGCATTTAGTGTTCTGAACATAATTAGATTAGATGATGCACGTGGAAAGTCATTTAGTGCACTAAAGCCTTTATTACTAAAGTTGTATCGATTTAATATGGTGTATACCACTTTAATCGAACTAAAGATGTTTATGTCGTATTAAATTGTGAACTAGATGCTACTGGATAGGTAATGCAATTTAGAGACAGTAGCAATTTGAATCACCTAAAAAGGAGTTATAGATATTTTCTTATGATTAAAACACTATTTCAATGGGTTTAAATATTTTTGTATGAATTTCTGTTTTAACAGTACCAAATAATTTGTCATGTATTTTCTCTGTATAGATGTTGTCAATACAAAACCTTAGCACTTGGATTCACCCTAATCGGAGTTATAGATCTTTTTGTATGATTTAAATAGTGTTTAATGGGTTTTAAATGATTCATATAGTTTCTCTCTCCTAAAAATCAAACTAAAATTATGTCTGTAATCTCCATGAAATTGTGAATCCAGGGACATATTATTTGCAATTTTCTGAATAGTAATTATTTTCTTATGAATTTATTACTCTAAATAGGCCATTACACCATTTAAGTCTTCACGGCAAAACCTTACAGTCAAAGGCTGAACTAATTGCATATTGATGATCTACATGGAACCAGCTTTCCATCGGTATATCATTTATATTTTTGTGACAAGCAATTAATTTTTAATGACTTTAATGAGTTATAAAGCCATTAAAGCTAATTAAATTTCTACGGGTTAAATAGTTGGCAAAGGCTAGATCCAACCAGATATTATTAATGTACATTACAGTAGCTTCAATTTGATATATTGTTCATATTTTTCGGAGTTACAGATAATTTCTTATGAATTTATTAACCTAAAAGACCATTAAAAGTAATTAAATTACTGCGGTAACCACGTACAGTAAAAGTTGGATCTATCCTGATAAGATGATTCTACGTAAAATTATCTTCAATTTGGTATATTATACGCAATTTTTGGACGTGGTATGAATTTCTAATGAATTTTACAAGTTAGATCTATAATATGCAATTTTAAATTCGAACGGAATATTCCAGGGAATATTCCGCTGACTGGACAGATTGACTTTGCATGCTGACTGGGACTAGATGTTGACCTTACGTTGACGTGGCGTTGATGAGGAAGATGACCAGGATGACAACATGGCACGCACCGGTTTGATTGGATCTCGACCGTCTGGATATGATCCGGTGGCTAGAAGAAGAGATTGACCCGATTTTGGCTCAGAATAGACAAGAAATAGATCTGTGTTAGAGAGACAAATCCGTAGGTCAAATTGAAAAACTCAGAACATGAAAGTTGTGGGGAATCATTATTCCTACCTCCTCACCAAAAGAATTTGGATTTGAAGAAACGAGCGTGAGTACATCTTGGATTTACACCGTAAGATCTGAAATATTGCGATACGAAATTCTCCGGCTGTGGTGGATGAAAAGAGGTGAGGTTTATCGGGATTGAAATATTTCGACGATCCCTACAACTTTCATGTTTTGACCGAAGGCAAACGACGAAGTCTAGATGGGTTAAAAAGCGAAATAAAATTCGGGCATGTGTAGATTCGGGATTTCGAGAAGAAAAACTCGTACATCTGTGGCTCCACGAGTTTATATGGAGGTTTAGGATGGTTTAGAGATAGGTATTGGAGTAGGGAACAAGTAGAAACAAACGGAAGTTGATTCGGAGTTGTAGATAAAAAGTTATAAGAGTTTGAGTAGAGATAGGTATAGAAAATCAGTTTTCGCACGCTTTTTAGAGCAGTCGGATCGATCCTCCTTCCCGTGCTGGCTCGGTCGGCTGGCTCGGTCCGGTCCGGGTGGTCCGGCCCGTTAGAATTTTTTTCTTTTTCTTTTTCTATTTACTTGTTTTCCTCATATCTTTTGCATGCGAACTCCAAATGACACGATTCTTGTTTCTAAATTTTTTCTAAAATCGAATAGATCATTATAGGATCAAATTTGTAAACTTTTTAATAGTTTGGAAGTAGTGGATTTATAAATCCTTGTATATTCCATTTTATTTATATCTTTATGTGTTTGTATTTGTTCCATAACTTTTTCATACTAGCTCCAAATGAGCTCAATTTTGTTTCTAAAATTTTGTAATATTAATTGGATCTTTTTAGGCTATAATTTAGCAATAATCGCTGTCTTAGCAATAGTTGGTTTTATAAAGTCAATTTAAGTCCTTTAGGAACATTTGGGCAAATCAACTATAGGATTTAGATACCAGGATTTGGATTCAGTTTGTGAGATCTTTGCATGGATGTAATGAAATGCTTATGAATGCTTCATGATTTTCATTTTGAAATCTTGCACACCAATTCTACAATCCATAATCAATCCATGCCCTTTTGCCTATATGGCTACTTAGGTCATAACAAAAGAATATAAGATTTTGAATTCAAGGTTGAGAGGATTTTCTATTCAAAACGTTTCTTCTCATTGAGAATTTTCAACATAGTCAAACAATCAATTAAACTTATTTATTTATTTCACATTCCAAAATTAGGAGAATTTTGGGATGTGACACTTGGCAAGTGAGATGGGATTGTAAGCGTACTTCGTTAGTTGGACCACCACACTTATCATTTTATTTTCCAAAAAAATGTTATCTAAATAAGTTGAACCTTGGATGCTTGTAATGGATTTTATGAATGCTATGACTTGTGTTTTGATTTCCAAAACTATGCATGTGATGCCTTGTCTTGAGATTTGTCTTAAAATTGTGTTGATTCTAACTTTTTCTATCTTATTAAATAGATGCCTAATGTTACCATCGACCTTTGTTGAAGAGTTCCAGGGAACTCGTTTTGGCCCTCGTATTATTGAGCTCACTAGTTTGCTCAATCTCCCTCTTCCTACCATCATGGTGCTTCCCCTCACTAAGTTTGAGAGGAAAGACCTTTGGGGCTTCAAGGTCAATCAGCCCGGACGCCAGACTGAGCCTACCACGGAGGCTATAATTTTCAAGCTCATGCACGATGACAAGGAGAGAGGCCTAGAGGTAGTCATGCAGGACTTGATTGGACGTCTGTTAGGGAGACACTCTCGACAGGTTAGAGGTACTAACTTCCACACCTTCGGTAGACATGATGAGGATGGTGAGGCCATTGACTTCGAGGACACTTCGAGGGAGACAACAGAGCCGATTCGTCTATACCTCCAGGACTTAGAGGTTCTCCTTAGGCACGTGGACACTGATAGGACCAACGTCATGCTCAGCAATGACGAACTACAGGTGCAACTTCGTGAGAAGGACAAGCTCTTCGCGGAGAAAGATGAGATAGTCAAAGAGATGGAGGCCAAGTTTGAAAGTCAGGACAGAAGGTTCAAGAGTCAAGAGAAGCGAGTCCAAGATAGGAACAAGAGGATTCGAGACATGACTGCAGAACTAGAGGCCAAGGACTTCGAGCTCGAGCATCAGGAGACTGTGATTGAGAGGCTTCGTTCTCAGAAGAGGGCTCTCAAAGCCAAAGTAGAGACCTTGACCACCAATGTCGAGGAATACAAGACCGCTATGGAGAATGCAGGTCTTACATTTGTTGAGGAGGAGGTTGATGTCGAGGAGTAGTGATGACTACTCATTTATCATTTATTTATCATGCTTTTTATTGAGTCGCAATGACCATCCAACATGTGGATGGCTTGCTATTGGTGTGTTTACTTTGCAAACTTGTTATCTTTGTTGTTGAACTTTTATTATTATGATGCATGTTGGTGATTGTTTATGTGATGTATTGTGCATGTTAGCATCTATGGGTATCTCATTCTTATCTCTATTGAACAAACCACAAATGCCTCCCCGTCGTGCCAATCCCAACCCCAACAACAACAACATCACCCCTGAGATGCATCAAATGATGACAGCTCAGACTCAGCTGATGCAGATGATGACTACGTTCATCCAGAATCAGAACAACAACAATAACAACAACAACAACAACCCACCGGGTTTTGACATGCTTACCAAGTTCTTAAGATTGAGGCCAGCAAAGTTCTCAGGAACTACCGATCCCATGGTGGCCAATGATTGGCTACACTCCGTGAACAAGGACTTGGTAACAGTTGGCTGTACTGATGAAGAAAAAGTCAGATTTGCAGCTCACTTGCTGGAAGGACCAGCAGCTACTTGGTAGGATAACTTCCAGATCACCACTCCCATTGCAGATGTGACATGGGCTATCTTTGAAGATGGTTTCTGTACTGCTCACATCTCATCTGGAGTGATGAGTTTGAAGAAGAACGAGTTCCATAACCTGAAGCAGCGCCACCGCAGCGTGGCTGAATATATTGAGGAGTTCAACAATCTGGCGCGTTATGCACCGGATGAAGTTGACACTGATACTAAGAGGAAGGAAAAGTTCCTTGAAGGGTTGAATGATGAACTGAACCTGCAGTTAGCTGTGGCATATGTTCCCACATACCAGTCTCTTTGTGACAAGGCTAGTATTTTGGAGAACAAGATGAACCAAGTTGAGAGTAGGAAGAGAAAGCACTTTGACAAGCACAGCTCGGGATCGTCTCACAAACGTTCCCATTATGATGATAGTGGAAGTTCAGGATCCCACAAACATGGGAAATTCAATAAGCACCACAACTACAACCGTCATCATGACAACAAGCATCACCGTAGTCATGTCAATGACAAGTACAAGAATCACAAGGGTGGATACAAGAGCCACCACACTGGTAGTGGAAGTGGAAGTGGAAGCCAGCCTGTCAAGAAGGATCTTAGTCAGGTTGAATGTTTCAAGTGCAAGAAGATGGGGCGTTATGCAAATGAATGCCCAGAAAAGAAAGTTGAAGGACCCAACAAGCCCAACCCTTTTCAGAAGGGACAAGTGAACCACATCAATGTGGAGGAAATCTATGAAGAGCCAGATGCTGTTGCTGGTAAGTTCAAACTCAATTCTATTCCAGCACTTGTTCTTTTTGATAATGGAGCATCACATTCATTCATATCAAAAGCATTTGTTGATAGAAATGGGTTTCCAACTGAAAACATTGGGTGTCCAATAAAAGTTAGTTCTCCAGGTGGAGATATGATAGTAAGTCTTGGATGCCGGGATCTAGTGATAGAGTTTGGAAAGCATAAGTTTCCAGTGAGTCTGATAATTCTAGATTCTCAAGGACTGGATGTAATATTGGGAATGGATTGGATGGCTAAGTATGAAGGAGTATTAGATTGTGCTAATCGTACTGTTGCACTCACAACCCCGGAGAAGAAACGGATTAGATTCAAGTCTAACTTTGAATCAAAAGGGAGTAAGGTAAATTCTCTTAAGGGGGTTAGCATAGACAGTGTGCCAATTATGAGTGAATATCCGGATGTGTTTCCGGAAGAATTGCCGGGAATGCCACCAGACAGAGATGTGGAGTTCCTTATTGATTTGCTACCAGGATCTGGACCAATAGCAAAAGACCATAAGATGCCGGTGGATGAGTTGAAAGAACTCAAGAAGCATCTTGGAGAACTTCTTGAAAGGTTTTATCCAACCAAGTTCCTCATCTTGGGGAGCACCAGTTTTGTTTGTAGAAAAGAAAGATAGAAGTCAAAGGTTATGCATAGATTACCGTTCACTCAATGAGGTGACTATCAAGAACAAATACCCTTTGCCTAGAATCAATGACTTGTTTGATCAATTAGAAGGAGCTTGTGTGTTCTCAAAGATTGATCTCCGGTTAGGTTATTTTTAGCTGAAAATAAGGGAACAAGACATACCCAAGACAGCTTTCACCACAAGGTATGGATTGTATGAGTATACCGTGATGCCATTTGGTTTGACCAATGCACCAGCATACTTCATGAATATGATGAACAAGGTGTTCATGGAATTCCTTGATAAGTTTGTTGTCGTTTTCATCGATGACATTCTAATCTACTCCAAGAGCAAGGAAGAGCATGAGGGACATTTACGATTGATACTAGAGAAGCTTAGAGAGCATAAGCTATATGCCAAATTCAGCAAGTGTCAGGAGATGGTGTGGCAGTTGATCCTACTAAAGTTTCAGCTGTAACTGAATGGGAATCTCCTAAGTCAGTAAAAGAAGTTTGTAGTTTCCGTGGCTTGGCAGGATACTACAGAAGATTCATTGAGAATTTCTCCAACGTGGCAAAACCTATGACAGAATTACTAAAGAAATACAAGAAATTTTCTTGGTCTGAAGGTTGTGAACTCAGCTTTCAGGAATTGAAGAAGAGACTTGTGACAACACCAATCTTATGTCTGCCAGATTTGGAGAAGGATTTCCAAGTGTATTGCGATGCATATCATCATGGATTAGGTGCAGTACTTATGCAAGAAGGGAAAGTTGTGGCATATGCCTCGAGACAACTCAAAACTCATGAAGTAAACTACCCTACTCATGATTTAGAGTTAGCCTCTGTTGTCCATGCACTCAAAACATGGAGACATTATCTTTTGGGAAGGCGATGTGAGGTGTTCACAGATCACAAGAGTTTGAAGTATATCTTCACCCAGAAAGAAATTAACATGAGACAAAGAAGATGGCTAGAACTCATCAAGGACTATGACTTAAGTTTGCAATACCACCCCGGTAAAGCAAATGTTGTAGCGGATGCTCTAAGCCGTAAGGTTTTTGTGAATGGCCTTACTAAGGGAGAATTGCCAGATGATCTGTGTTCCCAATTTAGAAACCTTAGATTGGAGATTGTGCCTGAAGGACATCTCATGTCTTTGGATGTTCAACCCACTTTGTTGGACAAGATCAAATAAGCCCAGAAGACTGATAAGGAAATTGAAGAGATTAAGGAAAAGATTGGTAAGGGAAAAGCCAAAGGATTCCATGAAGACGAACATGATACGTTATGGCATGGAAAACGTATTTGTGTTCCACAAGATCCGGAGCTTCGGAAACTGATTTTACAAGAAGCACACAACTCACCGTATTCCATTCATCCGGGTAACACCAAAATGTACATGGATATGAAGGAAAGATTTTGGTGGAACAATCTCAAGAAGGACATCGCCGAACATATTGCTTTGTGTGATGTATGTAGCAGAGTGAAGGCGGAACACCAGAAACCAGCAGGATTGCTTCAACCACTACCTATTCCTGATTGGAAGTGGGACAAGATTGGTATGGACTTCATTACCGGATTACCAAGGACCCGGTCAGGATATGATTCTATTTGGGTAGTAGTGGATCGCCTAACTAAAGTGGCTCATTTCATACCCGTGAAGACAACCTACACTAGTGCTAAGTTAGCCAAGATTTATATGAGCAGAATTGTGTGTCTACATGGTGTACCCAAAAGTATTGTGTCAGATAGAGGTACCCAATTCACTTCTCATTTTTGGAGGCAACTACATGAGTCATTGGGAACGAGGTTGGAATTCAGTACCGCTTTTCATCCTCAGACTGATGGACAGACAGAAAGGACTAATCATATTCTTGAAGATATGTTGAGAGCATGTGCTCTAGATTATGGAGCCAGTTGGGATGAAAGTCTGCCTTACGCAGAATTTTCTTACAACAACAGCTATCAAGCAAGTATTGAGATGGCACCATTTGAGTTTCTCTATGGGAGAAAATGTACCACCCCATTGCTATGGAATGGTGTGGGAGAAAGAAGTTTATTTGGACCAGAACTCATCAAAGAGGCAGAAGAGAAAGTCAAACTGGTTAAGGACAGATTGAAGATAGCACAGTCCCGATAGAAAAGCTACACAGATCCTAAGCATAGAGAAGTCACCTATGAAGTCGGTGATAGAGCTTATCTTAGAGTGTCACCACTTCGTGGAGTGAAGATATTTGGTGTCAAAGGTAAATTGGCCCCAAGATATGTTGGACCATTAAAGATTCTGAGTCGTAAAGGAGAAGTTGCTTATGAGATTGAATTGCCAGAGTCTTTTTCAGCAGTTCATAATGTGTTTCATGTGAGTCAGCTTAAGAAATGCCATCCAGAAATGGAAGAGACTTCTTTGAAGGATACTATACCTTTGGAAGAGGTTCAATTGGAGAGTGATCTCACTTATGAAGAGAAACCTATCAAGATTCTTGAGACTGCAGAAAGAGTTACTCGGACTAAGACCATTAAGTTCTGCAAAGTTCAATGGAACCACCGTTCCGAAGAATAAGCAACATGGGAAAGAGAAGATGATCTTCGGAAAGACCACCCTCACCTATTTGTTAGCCAACCCGAATCTCGAGGGCGAGATTCACCTTAAGGGGGTTAGATTTGTAACATCCCTAAAATCATGTTTCAAAACTCATGCATATCATCCATGCATCCATGATCATGTAGGGTTCATTTCAAAAATCAATTCAAAAACAGGAGCATATGAGCTCATTATTTTATGTGATCAGCATTAAATCAAATGCTACTCTCCAATGTGAGATTGTTGTTCATGAACCAAACCTTGTTTCCATATTGCTCTCAGATTGTATTGCTTGATTGCTAGGACTTAAACCAAAAATTTCAAAACAAATTTGAGATGAAAACCATTTTCAAAACCTATTTAAAACTAAGTGCTATGTCACTATTTATTTTATTTTATTCCAAGTGACCAGGCCAGTGCAAAGTGACCACATGTTTTTGTGCCCAGAAATATGAATGTTACACTCTACAAAAATCCTGAAATGGTTTGAATTCAAACAGCTTTTGAAATCATTTGAAAATGAATTCTGAAAATGCAAATAGAAATAGAAAAGGAATAAAGAAAAGTAAAAAGGCCGGCACCAGTTATCTAGCCCAACAGAAGAACCAGCCCATTTAGCCCACCCGGGTTCCCCTTTTCTCTCTCTCACTCGCGGACAAACCCACTGGGTCGCTGACAGCCTGGACCCATACCCACACCTTTTCTCTCGCTGATGACTGGGCCTCACTGCCGCGTCACCCTTCGTCCTCAATCAGCGCCGACGACCACCTCGCCGCTGCCGTTTCCCCGCATTGATGCCACGCGTAAATTGCACTGATACGGAAAGAGATTTCCGCCCTTGTTCTGGCTACATAAACCCCACCCCTCGCCTCTCATTTCCCCTCACCTAGCGCCACCACTCCGCCACCAGGCTGCACGAATTCGAACTCACTCCGCCGCAGCATAGACGCACTCCGGCGACTAATCCCGGTGAGATCCGACCGCCCCCATGTCTCTGATTCAAACAAACGTGACCAGCGTGTCCTTGCACATTCACTGATGCCTTCTGTTTGCTTTCTCATGACCCAGAACGACGTCTTCGTTCACGCCCGCAAACACCAGAGCCGCCGCTCGTCTCCGACTTGCAATCCAGGTAAAACGCGACCGCCCCTTGCCTTCCCTTCGATGCTATCATGATCACTGAGTCCTTGCGCACCTCCTAATCCATTTGGCTCATGCTAGGTTGACGCAGAACCTCGGCAACATCTCCGTCAACAAGCACCGACGCCTCCAGCAACTCCGACGAGACCATGCCGCTGCATCTGTACGCGCCTTGACCAGCCACCGCCATGTTGAGCTTCAGCACACTACCACGAGTCTGGTAAGCATCTCCGACGACCCAGAACCCCCTGTAGCCACCTCCCCGCTGTGGACAGAGCCGTCGCCGCCTGTCGCCGCCGCTAGCGCCACCACTGGATGGTCAGATGCTTAGGATCGTTAGATCTAGATCCAGTGGATACGATAGATCCTAGGCGAAACGGTAAGTTTAGATCTGGGCCGCGCATTTTAGTTAGATCTGACGGCTCACAGACACGATCCAGTGTGAAGCGGTACCAACCAATAGGATTCGCTGCATATCTGTTAGTTTGTTTTAAATTTCTGATTTGAATCTATTAGATGTTTAAACTTGTTTTAATCATAACTTTTGATTCCCACGTCCAAATTTGATGAATTTTATATCAATGGAATCAGGAGAGAAAGCCCTTTGCATATATGCAATGTGTTTAATGTTTTGTTTCTATTAAAATGGTTTTATTTACAGAAACATGTGTAGGCCTATTTTGTATATTACAAATATTTAGGAAATGTTTTAATGTTCAAATAAAGATTGTTTGGCAAGTTTTGAACTTGTTTATGAACCAGTAGTGTGCACTTGTATTGTTGAGTTTAGAAAATCATCACATATAATGTTGCATGCATTCATATATTTTTGCTTGTAATTATTTTGTATGTGATTTGGTGCTATCATTTTATGTGTAGATTTTGGTGCAAATAGTGATTGTGATTGTAAGGATTGTAGCTACTCTCAAAACTACCAAGGCAAGTGGTGCTTCATGATTTTATCCCTATGTTTTTCAACTATGCATTAGAAATATTTTGCTAGTCTTGCATGGTTATATTTTTGCTTATATGCTATGCTTGGGAAATCCTAGTAGTTGTAGAATTGCTAGAAATTTCTAAGTTAAGATGCTTATCTATGCCATGCTTAGCCTAGCTAGTAGCAACCAAGGGTGGTTATATGTTCATGCTATGAATAAATATTTTTAAGTCTTTGGACTATGTTTTTGCTTAATAAAACAACTAAGTGAATGAATCAACTGGGTGGAATGGTTGTGAATGGGTTATGTTGAGTGGTTACACAAGGCCCATTTCTATGGTTCACCTTGTGTATCTCACTTGTGGAAATCCACCCAGGAACAAAGGGATTTGAGAGGCCAAATGTTAAGAAGCTTCTAGTGCAACCACTTGGCAATATGGGCTCTGCCTGGATCATATAGGTTGCAATAACTTAGCCATTTGGACAGTTGGTGGTAGTGGGATGATAGGTTGGAGCACGTCCATTTGGTCTAAGGGAAGGCTTCTGAAAGGTCCTATCTTGGTGAAAATCAAGTCTTGTGGGGAAAGTGCACAACCTCTGCAGATGGAAGAATCTAAGTACTTAACCATGTCCCTGGAAAAGGACAACTTGAGCATCAAGACATGGAAGCTATCAAGAATCTCCTCGTCCCAATTTCTAAGTAAAACTTGTGGTTGAACAAGGGTGAAGGACCCCAAAGTCTATTGGTGGTTCCTTGGGAAAAGTTTTGACAAAGAAAAACTTAGTGTTTTCAACTGATAGGCAAAACCTATTTTGAGCAAAGCAAGCCTAAGCTACACTTAGCCAAAATGCATATAGTATTTTAGTCCACCAATATTATACTAAGGTAACACTTGCCAATACTATTCCAATGTATTGACCCACTGTGGCTGTAACTTGTGATGTTGCAGGATATTCTGATGATGATTAGGAGTCATGAGTCTACACTCAACATGCTTGCCTGTGGCACATGAAGATGAAGACTTATTTATCTATTTACTCATTTAAACTCTTGTACTAGGCCTGTGGCCATGGAGTTGTAAAAGACTATGTTTGTCTCTGGAATGACTGTAATAATGACCTTTGTTTCTGTGTACTTCATCTTAGACTGTGGATGCTAGCATTGATCTAGGGACTAGCATTGCAATCACAGGGATCCTTTTCCTTTATAAAGGAGAGATCTTACAGATGGTATCAGAGCATTGTGTTGCCTATAGGATTATGACCCTAGGATTGGAAACCACTAAGGAAAAAAATTCAACAACTTCCACACTTGTCTTTTCTTCTCGTAAACTTTTCTAAACTTCTTTCTCATCTGTATTTGTAGATGAACTCCATCAACGAAGCCGTAAGGAAGGGACCACTCATGACAATGACTTTGGAATATGAGACAGAATTCCCCAAGGCTCTCAAGGACCTCATGGTTGCAATGGGAATACATGGTGCAGCTGTGTACAAAGGTTTCCCTGTGATGGATGAAGGAGTTGAGTACTGGTGGGTGCAACTTCACTTGTATAAAAACAAGGAAGACAACCACAAAGAATCAGGATTCTGCATGGTCACCAATTCAGTGATGCACACCACATTCTTTGATTCAGCAAGGGATGCAGCTTGGAAAGCCATCAAAGAACTTGGTGATAGAGTAAAGTGCAGAATGCTCAACACTCAAAATGACCTGAAGGGAGAAAAGAAACATACCCAAGAGTTGGAGGCTACCAACCAAACCTTAAGAGGAGACATTATAGACTTAGTAATGGGGTCATGTACTATAGATAAACAGATTGCTTCTAGAAATATCCTGTTAGCCAACTTGGCAAGTGAGATGGGATTGTAAGCGTACTTCGTTAGTTGGACCACCACACTTATCATTTTATTTTCCAAAAAAATGTTGTCTAAATAAGTTGAACCTTGGATGCTTGTAATGGATTTTTTGAATGCTATGACTTGTGTTTTGATTTCCAAAACTATGCATGTGATGCCTTGTCTTGAGATTTGTCTTAAAATTGTGTTGATTCTAACTTTTTCTATCTTATTAAATAGATGCCTAATGTTACCATCAGCACTGTTGAAGAGTTCCAGGGAACTCGTTTTGGCCCTCGTATTATTGAGCTCACTAGTTTGCTCAATATCCCTCTTCCTACCATCATGGTGCTTCCCCTCACTAAGTTTGAGAGTAAAGACCTTTGGGGCTTCAAGGTCAATCAGCCCGGACGCCAGACTGAGCCTACCACGGAGGCTATCATTTTCAAGCTCATGCACGATGACAAGGAGAGAGGCCTAGAGGTAGTCATGCAGGACTTGATTGGACGTCTGTTAGGGAGACACTCTCGACAGGTTAGAGGTACTCACTTCCACACCTTCGGTATACGTGATGAGGATGGTGAGGCCATTAACTTCGAGGACACTTCGAGGGAGACAGCAGAGCCGATTCGTCTATACCTCTAGGACTTAGAGGTTCTCCTTAGGCACGTGGACACTGATAGGACCAACGTCATGCTCAGCAATGACGAACTCCAGGTGCAGCTTCGTGAGAAGGACAAGCTCTTCGCGGAGCAAGATGAGATAGTCAAAGAGATGGAGGCCAAGTTCGAGAGTCAGGACAGAAGGTTCAAGAGTCAAGAGAAGCGAGTCCAAGATAGGAACAAGAGGATTCGAGACATGACTGCAGAACTAGAGGCCAAGGACTTCGAGCTCGAGCATCGCCAGATTGATTGACAAACCGTTCTCGAAGGGCTCTCAAAGCCAAAGTAGAGACCTTGACCACCAATGTCGAGGAATACAAGACCGCTATGGAGAATGCGGGTCTTACATTTGTTGAGGAGGAGGTTGATGCCGAGGAGTAGTGATGACTACTCATTTATCATTTATTTATCATGCTTTTTATTGAGTCGCAATGACCATCCAACATGTGGATGGCTTGCTATTGGTGTGTTTACTTTGCAAACTTGTTATCTTTGTTGTTGAACTTTTATTATTATGATGCATGTTGGTGATTGTTTATGTGATGTATTGTGCATGTTAGCATCTATGGGTATCTCATTCTTATCTCTATTGAATAAACCACAGATGCCTCCCCGTCGTGCCAATCCCAACCCCAACAACAACAACATCACCCCTGAGATGCAGCAAATCATGACAACTCAGACTCAGCTGATGCAGATGATGACTACGTACATCCAGAATCAGAACAACAACAACAATAACAACAATAACAACAACAACCCACCGGGTTTTGACATGCTTACCAGGTTCTTAAGATTGAGGCCAGCAAAGTTCTCAGTAACTACCGATCCCATGGTGGCCAATGATTGGCTACGCTCCGTGAACAAGGACTTGGTAACAGTTGGCTGTACCGATGAAGAAAAATTTAGATTTGCAGCTCACTTGTTGGAAGGACCAGCAGCTACTTGGTGGGATAACTTCCAGATCAACACTCCCATTGCAGATGTGACATGGGCTATCTTTGAAGATGGTTTTCGTACTGCTCACATCTCATCCGGAGTGATGAGTTTGAAGAAGAAAGAGTTCCATAACTTTGAGCGCCACCATGGCGTGGCTGAATATATTGAGGAGTTCAACAATCTGGCGCGTTATGCACCGGATGAAGTTGACACTGATACTAAGAGGAAGGAAAAGTTCCTTGAAGGGTTGAATGATGAACTGAACCTGCAGTTAGCTGTGGCATATGTTCCCACATACCAGTCTCTTTGTGACAAGGCTGCTATTTTGGAGAACAAGATGAAGCAAGTTGAGAGTAGGAAGAGAAAGCACTCTGATAAGCACAACTCGGGATCGTCTCACAAACGTTCCCATTATGAGGATAGTGGAAGTTCAGGATCCCACAAACATGGGAAATTCAACAAGCACCACAACCACAACCGTCATCATGACAACAAGCATCACCGTAGTCATGACAATGACAAGTACAAGAATCACAAGGGTGGATACAAGAGCCACCACACTGGTAGTGGAAGTGGCAGTGGAAGCCAGCCTGTCAAGAAGGATCTTAGTCAGGTTGAATGTTTCAAGTGCAAGAAGATGGGGCATTATGCAAATGAATGCCCAGAAAAGAAAGCTAAAGGACCCAACAAGCCCAACCCTTTTCAGAAGGGACAAGTAAACCACATCAATGTGGAGGAAATCTATGAAGAGGCAGATGCTATTGCTGGTAAGTTGTAACTCAATTCTATTCCAGCACTTGTTCTTTTTGATACTGGATCGCATTCATTCATATCAAAAGCATTTGTTGATAGAAATGGGTTTCCAACTGAAAACATTGGGTGTCCAATAAAAGTTAGTTCTCCAGGTGGAGATATGATAGTAAGTCTTGAATGCCGGGATCTAGTGATAGAGTTTGGAAAGCATAAGTTTCCAGTGAGTCTGATAATTCTAGATTCTCAAGGACTGGATGTAATATTGGGAACGGATTGGATGGCTAAGTATGAAGGAGTATTAGATTGTGCTAATCGTACTGTTGCACTCACAACCCCGGAGAAGAAACGGATTAGATTCAAGTCTAACTTTGAATCAAAAGGGAGTAAGCTAAATTCTCTTAAGGGGGTTAGCATAGACAGTGTGCCAATTGTGAGTGAATATCCGGATGTGTTTCCGGAAGAATTGTCGGGAATGCCACCAGACAGAGATGTGGAGTTCCTTATTGATTTGCTACCAGGATCTGGACCAATAGCAAAAAGACCGTACAAGATGTTAGTGGATGAGTTGAAAGAACTCAAGAAGCATCTTGGAGAACAGTTGCAGAAAGGTTTTATCCAACCAAGTTCCTCATCTTGGGGAGCACCAGTTTTGTTTGTAGAAAAGAAAGATAGAAGTCAAAGGTTATGCATAGATTACCGTTCACTCAATGAGGTGACTATCAAGAACAAATACCCTTTGCCTAGAATCAATGACTTGTTTGATCAGTTAGAAGGAGCTTGTGTGTTCTCAAAGATTGATCTCCGGTCAGGTTATTTTCAGCTGAAAATAAGGGAACAAGACATACCCAAGACAACTTTCACCACAAGGTATGGATTGTATGAGTATACCGTGATTCCATTTGGTTTGACCAATGCACCAACATACTTCATGAATATGATGAACAAGGTGTTCATGGAATTCCTTGATAAGTTTGTTGTCGTTTTCATCGATGACATTCTAATCTACTCCAAGAGCAAGGAAGAGCATGAGGGACATTTACGATTGATACTAGAGAAGCTTAGAGAGCATAAGCTATATGCCAAATTCAGCAAGTGTGAATTTTGGTTAAAAGAAGTTGGATTTCTTGGACACGTTGTGTCAGGAGATGGTGTGGCAGTTGATCCTGCTAAAGTTTCAGCTGTAACTGAATGGGAATCTCCTAAGTCAGTAAAAGAAGTTCGTAGTTTCCTTGGCTTGGCAGGATACTACAGAAGATTCATTGAGAATTTCTCCAAGGTGGCAAAACCTATGACATAATTACTAAAGAAATACAAGAAATTTGCTTGGTCTGAAGGTTGTGAACTCAGCTTTCAGGAATTGAAGAAGAGACTTGTGACAGCACCAATCTTATGTCTGCCAGATTTGGAGAAGGATTTCCAAGTGTATTGCGATGCATCTCATCATGGATTAGGTGCAGTACTTATGCAAGAAGGGAAAGTTGTGGCATATGACTCGAGACAACTCAAAACTCATGAAGTAAACTACCCTACTCATGATTTAGAGTTAGCCTCTATTGTCCATGCACTTAAAACATGGAGACATTATCTTTTGGGAAAGCGATGTGAGGTGTTCACAGATCACAAGAGTTTGAAGTATATCTTCACCCAGAAAGAAATTAACACGAGACAAAGAAGATGGCTAGAACTCATCAAGGACTATGACTTAAGTTTGCAATACCACCCCGGTAAAACAAATGTTGTAGCGGATGCTCTAAGCCGTAAGGTTTTTGTGAATGGCCTTACTAAGGGAGAATTGCTAGATGATCTGTGTGCCCAATTTAGAAACCTCAGATTGGAGATTGTGCCTGAAGGACATCTCATGTCTTTGGATGTTCAACCCACTTTGTTGGACAAGATCAAAGAAGCCCAGAAGACTGATAAGGAAATTGAAGAGATTAAGGAAAAGATTGGTAAGGGAAAAGCCAAAGGATTCCATGAAGACGAACAGGGTACTTTATGGCATGGAAAACGTATTTGTGTGCCACAAGATCCAGAGCTTCGGAAACTGATTTTACAAGAAGCACACAACTCACCATATTCCATTCATCCGGGTAACACCAAAATGTACATGGATATGAAGGAAATATTTTGGTGGAATAATCTCAAGAAGGACATCGCCGAACATATTGCTTTGTGTGATGTATGTAGCAGAGTGAAGGCGGAACAACAGAAACCAGCAGGATTGCTTCAACCACTACCTTTTCCTGATTGGAAGTGGGACAAGATTGGTATGGACTTCATTACCGGATTACCAAGGACCCGGTCAGGATATGATTCTATTTGGGTAGTAGTGGATCGCCTAACTAAAGTGGCTCATTTCATACCCGTGAAGACAACCTACACTAGTGCTAAGTTAGCCAAGATTTATATGAGCAGAATTGTGTGTCTACATGGTGTACCCAAAAGTATTGTGTCAAATAGAGGAACCCAATTCACTTCTCATTTTTGGAGGCAACTACATGAGTCATTGGGAATGAGGTTGGAATTCAGTACCGCTTTTCATCCTCAGACTGATGGACAGACAGAAAGGACTAATCAGATTCTTGAAGATATGTTGAGAGCATGTGCTCTAGATTATGGAGCCAGTTGGGATGAAAGTCCGCCTTACGCAGAATTTTCTTACAACAACAGCTATCAAGCAAGTATTGAGATGGCACCATTTGAGTTTCTCTATGGGAGAAAGTGTACCACCCCATTGCTATGGAAAGGTGTGGGAGAAAGAAGTTTATTTGGACCAGAGCTCATCAAAGAGGCAGAAGAGAAAGTCAAACTGGTTAAGGACAGATTGAAGATAGCACAGTCCCGACAGAAAAGCTACGCAGATCCTAAACGTAGAGAAGTCACCTATGAAGTCGGTGATAGAGCTTATCTTAGAGTGTCACCACTTCGTGGAGTGAAGAGATTTGGTGTCAAAGGTAAATTGGCCCCAAGATATGTTGGACCATTCAAGATTCTGAGTCGTGAGATTTAATTGCCAGAGTCTTTGTCAGCAGTTCATAATGTGTTTCATGTGAGTCAGCTTAAGAAATGCCATCCAGAAATGGAAGAGACTTCTTTGAAGGATACTATACCTTTGGAAGAGGTTCAATTGGAGAGTGATCTCACTTATGAAGAGAAACCTATCAAGATTCTTGAGACTGCAGAAAGATTTACTCGGACTAAGACCATTAAGTTCTGCAAAGTTCAATGGAACCACCATTCCGAAGAAGAAGCAACATGGGAAAGAGAAGATGATCTTCGGAAAGACCACCCTCACCTATTTGCTAGCCAACCCGAATCTCGAGGGCGAGATTCACCTTAAGGGGGTTAGATTTGTAACATCCCTAAAATATTGCTTCAAAACTCATCCATATCATCCATGCATCCATGATCATGTAGGGTTCATTTCAAAAATCAATTCAAAAACATGAGCATTTGAGCTCATTATTTCATGTGATCAGCATTAAATCAAATGCTACTCTCCAATGTGAGATTGTTGTTCATGAACCAAACCTTGTTGCCATATTGCTCTCAGATTGTATTGCTTGATTGCTAGGACTTAAACCAAAAATTTGAAAACAAATTTGAGATGAAAACCATTTTCATAACCTATTTAAAACTAAGTGCTATTCACTGTTTATTTTATTTTATTCGAAGTGACCAGGCCAGTTCAAAGTGACCACATGTTTTTGTGCCCAGAAATATGAATGTTGCACTCTACAAAAATCCTGAAATGGTTTGAATTCAAACAGCTTTTGAAATCATTTGAAAATGAATTCTGAAAATGCAAATAGAAATAGAAAAGGAATAAAGAAAAGTAAAAAGGCCGGCGCCAGTTATCTAGCCCAACAGCAGAACCAGCCCATTTAGCCCACCCGGGTTACCCTTTTATCTATCTCACTCGCGAACAAACCCACTGGGTCGCTGACAGCCTGGACCCATCCCCACACCTTTTATCTCGCCGACATTTGGGCCTCCTTGCGCGTCACCCTTAAATCCTCAATCAGCGGCGACCACCTCATCTCTTTGTTTCCCCCTTGATGATGCAGCGTAAATTGCATTGATACAGCGAGAGATTTCCGCCCTTGTTCTGGCTACATAAACCCCACCCCTCGCCGCTCATTTCCCCTTACCTAGCGCCACCACTCCGCCACCTGGCTGCACGAATTCGAACTCACTCCGCCGTAGCACAGACGCACTCCGGCGACTAATCCCGGTGAGCTCCGACCGCCCCCTGTCTCTAATTCAAACCAACGTGATCAGCATGTCCTTGCGCGTTCACTGATGCCTTATGTTTGCTTTCTCGTGACCCAGAACGACGTCTTCGTTCACGCCCGCAAACACCAGAGCCGCCGCTCGTCTCTGACGTGCAATCCAGGTAAAACGCGACCGCCCCTTGCCTTCCCTTTGATGCTATCATGATCGCCGAGTCCTTGCGCACCTCCTAATCCATTTGGTTCATGCTAGGTCGACGCGGAACCTCGGCAACATCTCCGTCAACAAGCACCGACGCCTCCAGCAACTCCGACGAGACCATGCCGTACGCCCCTTGACCAGCCACCGCCACGTTGAGCTTCAGCACACTGCCGCGAGTCTGGTAAGCATCTCCGACTACCCAGAACCCCCTGTAGCCACCTCCCCGCCGTGGACAGAGCCGTCGCCTCCTGTCGCCGCCGCTAGCGCCGCCACTGGATGGTCAGATGCTTAGGATCGTTAGATCTAGATCCAGTGGATACGATAGATCCTAGGCGAAACGGTAAGTTTAGATCTGGGCCGCGCATTTTAGTTAGATCTGACGGCTCCGCAGGCGATCCGGTCTTGACGGTACCAACCAATAGGATTATTTGCATGCATTAGTTTGTTTTAAATTTCTGATTTGAATCTATTAGATGTTTAAACTTGTTTTAATCATAACTTTTGATTCCCACGTCCAAATTTGATGAATTTTATATCAATGGAATCAGGAGAGAAAGCCCTTTGCATATATGCAATGTGTTTAATGTTTTGTTTCTATTAAAATGGTTTTATTTACAGAAACATCTGTAGGACTATTTTGTATATTACAAATACTTAGGAAATGTTTTAATGTTCAAATAAAGATTGTTTGGCAAGTTTTGAACTTCTTTATGAACCAGTAGTGTGCACTTGTCTTATTGAGTTTAGAAAATCATCACATATAATGTTGCATGCATTCATATATTTTTGCTTGTAATTATTTTGTATGTGATTTGGTGCTATCATTTTATGTGTAGATTTTGGTGCAAATAGTGATTGTGATTGTGAGGATTGTAGCTACTCTCCAAACTACTAAGGCAAGTGGTGCTTCATGATTTTATCCCTATGTTTTTCAACTATGCATTAGAAATATTTTGCTAGTCTTGCATGGTTATATTTTTGCTTATATGCTATGCTTGAGAAATCCTAGTAGTTGTAGAATTGCTAGAAATTTCTAAGTTAAGATGCTTATCTATGCCATGCTTAGCCTAGCTAGTAGCAACCAAGGGTGGTTATATGTTCATGCTATGAATAAATATTTCTAAGTCTTTGGACTATGTTTTTGCTTAATAAAACAACTAAGTGAATGAATCACCTGGGTGGAATGGTTGTGAATGGGTTATGTTGAGTGGTTACACAAGGCCCATTTCTATGGTTCACCTTGTGTATCATTTCTATGGTTCAACTATGCATTAGAAATATTTTGCTAGTCTTGCATGGTTATATTTTTGCTTATATGCTATGCTTGGGAAATCCTAGTAGTTGTAGAATTGCTAGAAATTTCTAAGTTAAGATGCTTATCTATGCCATGCTTAGCCTAGCTAGTAGCAACCAAGGGTGGTTATATTTTCATGCTATGAATAAATATTTCTAAGTCTTTGGACTATGTTTTTGCTTAATAAAACAACTAAGTGAATGAATCACCTGGGTGGAATGGTTGTGAATGGGTTATGTTGAGTGGTTACACAAGGCCTATTTCTATGGTTCACCTTGTGTATCTCACTTGTGGAAAGCCACCCAGGAACAAAGGGATTTGAGAGGCCAAATGTTAAGAAGCTTCTAGTGCAACCACTTGGCAATATGGGCTCTGCCTGGATCATATAGGTTGCAATAACTTAGCCATTTGGACAGTTGGTGGTAGTGGGATGATAGGTTGGAGCGCGTCCATTTGGTCTAAGGGAAGGCTTCTGAAAGGTCCTGTCTTGGTGAAAATCAAGTCTTGTGGGGAAAGTGCACAACCTCTGCAGATGGAAGAATCTAAGTACTTAGCCATGTCCCTGGAAAAGGACAACTTGAGCATCAAGACATGGAAGCTATCAAGAATCTCCTCATCCCAATTTCTAAGTAAAACTTGTGGTTGAACAAGGGTGAAGGACCCCAAAGTCTATTGGTGGTTCCTTGGGAAAAGTTTTGACAAAGAAAAACTTAGTGTTTTCAACTGATAGGAAAAACCTATTTGAGCAAATCAAGCCTAAGCTACACTTAGCCAAAATGCATATAGTATTTTAGTCCACCAATATTATACTAAGGTAACACTTGCCAATACTATTCCAATGTATTGACCCACTGTGGTTGTAACTTGTGATGTTGCAGGATATTCTGATGATGATTAGGAGTCATGAGTCTACACTCAATATGCTTGCCTGTGGCACATGAAGATGAAGACTTATTTATCAATTTACTCATTTAAACTCTTGTACTAGGCCTGTGGCCAGCGAGTTGTAAAAGACTATGTTTGTCTCTGGAATGACTGTAATAATGACCTTTGTTTCTGTGTACTTCATCTTAAACTGTGGATGCTAGCATTGATCCAGGGACTAGCATTGCAATCACAGGGATACTTTTCCTTTATAAAGGAGGGATCTTCTGAGATGGTATCGAACCTTTGTGTTGCTGGGATTATGACCCTAGGATTGGAAACCACTAAGGAAAAAAATTCAACAACTTCCACACTTGTCTTTTCTTCTCGTAAACTTTTCTAAACTTCTTTCTCATCTCTATTTGTAGATGAACTCCATCAACGAAGCTGTAAGGAAGGGACCACTCATGACAATGACTTTGGAATGTGAGACAGAATTCCCCAAGGCTCTCAAGGACCTCATGGTTGAAATGGGAATACATGGTGCAGCTATGTACAAAGGTTTTCCTGTGATGGATGAAGGAGTTGAGTACTGGTGGGTGCAACTTCACTTGTATAAAAACAAGGAAGACAACCACAAAGAATCAGGATTCTGCATGGTCACCAATTCAGTGATGCACACCACATTCTTTGATTCAGCAAGGGATGCAGCTTGGAAAGCCATCAAAGAACTTGGTGATAGAGTCAAGTGCAGAATGCTCGACACTCAAAATGACCTGAAGGAAGAAAAGAAACATACCCAAGAGTTGGAGGCTACCAACCAAACCTTAAGAGGAGACATTATAGACTTAGTAATGGAGTCATGTACTATAGATAGACAGATTGCTTCTAGAAATATACTGTTAGCCAACTTGGCAAGTGAGATGGGATTATGGCGTGCCGTTAGTTGGACCACCACACTTATCATTTTATTTTCCAAAAAAATGTTGTCTAAATAAGTTGAACCTTGGATGCTTGTAATGGATTTTTTGAATGCTATGACTTGTGTTTTGATTTCCAAAACTATGCATGTGATGCCTTGTCTTGAGATTTGTCTTAAAATTGTGTTGATTCTAACTTTTTCTATCTTATTAAATAGATGCCTAATATTACCATCAGCACTGTTGAAGGGTTCCAGGGAACTCGTTTTGGCCCTCATATTATTGAGCTCACTAGTTTGCTCAATCTCCCTCTTCCTACCATCATGGTGCTTCCCCTCACTAAGTTTGAGAGGAAAGACCTTTGAGCCTTCAAGGTCAATCATCCCGGACGCCAGACTGAGCCTACCACGGAGGCTATCATTTTCAAGCTCATGCACGATGACAAGGAGAGAGGCCTAGACGTAGTCATGCAGGACTTGATTGGACGTCTGTTAGGGAGACACTCTCGACAGGTTAGAGGTACTCACTTCCACACCTTCGGTAGACGTGATGTCACATCCCAAGATTTTCCAAATCTTGTAATGTGAAAAATAATTGAATAAAATAAAACTTTGTTGATTTTCAGGGTGAGAAGAAACTTTTTGAATCCAATTGGAAACCTTCAAACCAATTTGGATCAAATAAAATCCTAAAAGGATTTAAAAAGTTTAATAAACAATAAACTTCAAAATATTTAAAATTACTATTTTGGATCTTTTAATAAAAAGATTTGGTTTTCAAATGAAAAAGAATAAATTTATAAATAAAGATTATTTTATAAAGCCAAATTAAACCTTGGCCAATGTTTTGAAATAAAATGTTTTGTTTTGATTAAAATTAGTAAAGGTTTATTTAAATAAAATAATGAGGATTTAATATCCAATTTTATTTAAGTAAAAGCTTTTCCCATTTTAAATAAACACCAAAACTTATTTAAATAAGTTTTCCAAGTATTTTATTTTCTCAAATAAAACCTACTGAAGTGTTTTTGGTTTTATTTTAGATTTTCAAAATAAAGTTTTTAATAAAACAAATCCTATTTGATTTAATAACTAAGGTCCATTTTATTTAATGGTTAATGGACCCTAAAATAAATGTTATTTTATTTTGAACAAGTTTTCCAATATCTTCTATTTCCAAATGAAACCTACTGATTTGGTTTTGATATTATTTAGTTTTCAAATAGTGATTTTTTTAAAATAAATCAAAACCTATTTTGAATTATTGATTAAGGACTATTTTATTTAAATAGATCCTAAAAAGAATAAAAATATTATTTTATTATTTGACTTTGGTTTTGTGTTGTTAAACAGAACCAAATTCAATACAAAGATTAGTGATTGTTTGAATGCTTGAATAGTTGATTGAAAATTCAAAACAGGAATTTATTTGGAAAAAGAAAAAGGTTTCAGACAGAAAAAATAGAGCAAAACGACCCAGCCCAGCTAAAGCCCATCCCAGCCCAGTACCAGCCCAGCTCCCGCTCCCCGAAGCATTTTCTTCTCCACTCAGAACCGCACCCACAGTGGTGGTGGCCCCAAACCCTCACTCTCCCCTCACGCCGAGTAGGCCCCTGACTCTTGTCGTCGTCCTCACCCGCAGCGACCTGTTCTTCCTCCCCTCGACACCGTTCCTGCAGTTGATTCCGCGGCCTTAATTCGACTTAACGCGACCACCGTTACTCTCTTTGATCACGCAGGTTTAAATGCTCATGTCTCCTCCCCATTTCCCCTCTGTCGCCCCATCTCAACACGCCTCCAGGCCGCCCCAATTCCTCCCCGAGCACCCTGTCTCCGACGACCCTCCTTGCCGATTCCAGCCAGTACTCGCCACCCCTCGCCTCCCTGACCACACTCGCATACTCCCTGAGCCCTGGCGCACCTTGCATCGCTTGACTCACCATGTGAGCTCTACAAGCTCGGCAAGCGTCACCCGTAAATGCCGTCATCTTCAAGCTGGCGCGGCGTCTCTGATAAACCAAACCTCCCCTCTCTTCCCCGTGGACGCGATAATGATTGCCATGCTCTTGCGAACCTAACAGTGTCTCCCTTTTGTCCTAGGGTGCCCCCTACCATCGCCTTCGACGACCTCCAGAACCACCCGAGGCCCAGCTCATCTCCGGCGAGCAATCAAGGACAGTCCCGTGCGCCCATCCGCCAGCCAGTGCCTCCTTGAGCTTCCCCAAGCTTCGGCGAATGCGGTGAGCTTACTCCCTCCCTTTCTCGCTTCACCTTCGCCCGCCCGCCATCTGGCCTTGCCGCCCATGTTGCCTTTACCACTTAATGGTCGAATGGATCGGTAGCCGTTCGATTTAGATCGAGCCAGCGTGAAATAGGCAACTTAAACGAAAGGGTAAGATAGATCCTGCGCCGCACGTTCTACTTTAGATCCTGCGGTCCATGTTGCTGATCCGTGCGAACCGTTTTCGTCCAATCAGAGTCAGACACGTGGCCTGTAGTTGATTTAAAAGACAGAATTGATCTATTAGGGTTCCAATTTTGTAAATTGCACAACTTTTAAACCACACGTCCAAATTTTACAAACTTTATATCAATGGAATCAGTGGAACAAGCCCTAGCCAACCATGCCCTTTGTTTAGTAAAAAGCTTCTGGAAAAATGTTTGTTTTTGCAGAAACATTTGTATGCTTGTTTAGATTATAAAAATTGTTCAAAAATGATTTTGGGGATAAAATCTTTGGTAAATGGTGTGATTTGAACCTACTGACCATAGGAAACACTTTGTGGATTCAAAAATGAATTTGGTGAGACAAAATAATGATTCTTTGATTTAAAACCATTTCTAGTCAAATAGAAATGTGGTTTATTTATTAAAAATGGTTTTGGAAGAAAACCTTTGGAAAATGTTTTGTTTTAAACTCTCTGACCCTAAACACCAAGTTTTATCGTTTGAAAACATATTTGGTAAATCCTATAGATTAATGCCTTAGTAAAAATATTTCTACACCACATAAAATGATACTTTGTTTTGAAAATGGTTTTTGAAGTGAAACCTTTAGCAAATGACTTTGCCACTTTACAAAATGACCATTAGGTGCTTTCAAATGTTTATGACCCATTAGGAACCACTTTTTCAAATAAAACAAAGCTTGGCATGCTTGCATGCATTTCCTAGACTTTATGATTTTATGTGATGTTTTGCTTGATTGGTAGATTGAGTTTGTGCCTTGCTTGATTGATTTGTAGTGACTTGAAGAATGTGATTGTTGCAAGGACAAGGGAGTGAACCTATACTCTACCAAAAAGGAAAGTGATGCTTCATACTTTTTGTCCCATTACTTTCACTATGCATTAGTGATTTTGCTAAGTAAAACTTGCATGGAATTTATGCTAAGTATAAACCTTGCTATAGTAAAACCTAGTAGATGAAACCTTAGAAGAAATCTTCCTAAGTCAAAGATACCTACTACTATCAAGCTTAGCCTAGCTAATAGAAAACATGGGTGGACTATATATTCACACTATGGAAAAAATTCTAAGTCTGAGGACTAGTGTTTTTGTTTAATAAATCAACTAAGTTAATGAATCACCTGGGTGGAATGGGACTTGATTTGGTGGTTTTTGGTTGAGTGGTTCACAAGGCCCATGTCTATGGTTGACCTTGTGTATCTCACTTGTGGATTGCCACCCAGGAACAAAGATATTTGAGATGTCAAATGTTGAGAAGCTTCAAGTGCAACCACTTGGCATTATGGGCTCTGCCTAGATCATATAGGTTGCAAGAACTTAGCCATATGGACAGTTGGTGGTAGTGTTTGATAGGTTGGAGCGCGTCCATTTTGGTCTAAGGGAAGGCTTCTGAAAGATCTTGTCTTGGGAAACCAAGTCTTGTGGGGAAAGTGCACCACCTCTGCAGAGTGTAAAATCTAAGTACTTAGCCATGTCCCTGGTAAAGGACAATTTGAGCATCAAGACATGGAAGAAATCAAGGATCTCATCATTCAAATTTCTAAGTTAAAATCTTGTGGTTTGAACAAGGGTTTTTGAAATCCTCAATCTTTGATTGAGAATCGTCTTGGAAAAGATTTTGTCAAAACAAAAACTTAGTGTTTTCAAATGTTAAGGAAAAATATATTTTGAGCAATGCAAGCCTCAACTCCACTTAGCCAAATGCATATAGATGATAGACTCCACTATACTACCATAGTATCACTTGCCAATACAAATCAAATGTATTGACCCTTGTGGCTGTAACTTGTATGTTGCAGGTTTGATTGATTTAGTGAAGTGTGTTGATTAGGATTACAAAGTCTACAACCAACATTTGCATGTGGCACTTTGAAGATGAAGGACCCCATGTTTATAGTTATTCTGCTGCAATGTAATGTAATAGCCAAATAAGCTATGTAAGATGTAATAAAATTATGTTATTCCTGGTTATAAAATTGTATTATGACCTTTGTTTCTTGATATTACATCTTAACTGTGGATGCTAGCTATTGATCCAGGGACTAGCATTGTAAACACAGGGGACACCACCTTATGTTAATAAAGGTTGGGACACTCCCTCTACACGTGATGAGGATGGTAAGGCCATTGACTTCGAGGACACTTCGAGGGAGATAGCAGAGCCGATTCGTCTATACCTCCAGGACTTAGAGGTTCTCCTTAGGCACGTGGACACTGATAGGACCAACGTCATGCTTAGCAATGACGAACTCCAGTTGCAGCTTCGTGAGAAGGACAAGCTCTTCGTGGAGCAAGATGAGATAGTCAAAGAGATGGAGGCCAAGTTCGAGAGTCAGGACAGAAGGTTCAAGAGTCAAGAGAAGCGAGTCCAAGATAGGAACAAGAGGATTCGAGACATGACTGCAGAACTGGAGGCCAAGGACTTCGAGCTCGAGCATCAGCAAACTGTGATTAAGAGGCTTCGTTCTTAGAAGAGGGCTCTCAAAGCCAAAGTAGAGACCTTGACCACCAATGTCGAGGAATACAAGACCGCTATGGAGAATGCAGGTCTTACATTTGTTGAGGAGGAGGTTGATGCCGAGGAGTAGTGATGACTACTCATTTATCATTTATTTATCATGCTTTTTATTGAGTCGCAATGACCATCCAACATGTGGATGGCTTGCTATTGATGTGTTTACTTTGCAAACTTGTTATCTTTGTTGTTGAACTTTTATTATTATGATGCATGTTGGTGATTGTTTATGTGATGTATTGTCCATGTTAGCATCTATGGGTATCTCATTCTTATCTCTATTGAACAAACCACAGATGCCTCCCCGTCGTGCCAATCCCAATCCCAACAACAACATCACCCCTGAGATGCAGCAAATGATGACAGCTCAGACTCAGCTGATGCAGATGATGACTACGTTCATCCAGAATCAGAACAACAACAACAATAACAACAACAACAACAACCCACCGGGTTTTGACATGCTTACCGGGTTCTTAAGATTGAGGCCAGCAAAGTTCTCAGGAACTACCGATCCCATGGTGGCCAATGATTGGCTACGCTCCGTGAACAAGAACTTGGTAACAGTTGGCTGTACTGATGAAGAAAAAGTCAGATTTGCAGCTCACTTGTTGGAAGGACCAGCAGCTACTTGGTGGGATAAATTCCAGATCACCACTCCCATTGCAGATGTGACATGGGCTATCTTTGAATATGGTTTCCGTACTGCTCACATCTCATCCGGAGTGATGAGTTTGAAGAAGAAAGAGTTCCATAACCTGAAGCAGCGCCACCGCAGCGTGGCTGAATATATTGAGGAGTTCAACAATCTGGCGTGTTATGCACCGGATGAAGTTGACACTGATGCTAAGAGGAAGGAAAAGTTCCTTGAAGGGTTGAATGATGAACTGAACCTGCAGTTAGCTGTGGCATATGTTCCCACATACCAGTCTCTTTGTGACAAGGCTGCTATTTTGGAGAACAAGATGAAGCAAGTTGAGAGTAGGAAGAGAAAGCACTCTGACAAGCACAACTCGGGATCGTCTCACAAACGTTCCCATTATGATGATAGTGGAAGTTCAGGATCCCACAAACATGGGAAATTCAACAAGCACCACAACCACAACCGTCATCATGACAACAAGCATCACCGTAGTCATGACAATGACAAGTACAAGAATCACAAGGGTGGATACAAGAGCCACCACAGTGGTAGTGGAAGTGGCAGTGGAAGCCAGCCTGTCAAGAAGGATCTTAGTCAGGTTGAATGTTTCAAGTGCAAGAAGATGGGGCATTATGCAAATGAATGCCTAGAAAAGAAAGTTGAAGGACCCAAGCCCCCTTTTGGAAGGGACAAGTGAACCACATCAATGTGGAGAAAATCTATGAAGAGCTATATGCTGTTGCTGGTAAGTTCAAACTCAATTCTATTCCAGCACTTGTTCTTTTTGATACTGGAGCATCGCATTCATTCATATCAAAAGCATTTGTTGATAGAAATGGGTTTCCAACTGAAAACATCGGGTGTCCAATAAAAGTTAGTTCTCCAGGTGGAGATATGATAGTAAGTCTTGGATGCCGGGATCTAGTGATAGAGTTTGGAAAGCATAAGTTTCGAGTGAGTCTGATAATTCTAGATTCTCAAGGACTGGATGTAATATTGGGAATGGATTGGATGGCTAAGTATGAAGGAGTATTAGATTGTGCTAATCGTCTTTGTTGCACAACCCGGAGAAGAAACAGATTAGATTCAAGTCTAACTTTGAATCAAAAGGGAGTAAGCTAAATTCTCTTAAGGGGGTTAGCATAGATAGTGTGCCAATTGTGAGTGAATATCCGGATGTGTTTCCGGAAGAATTGCCGGGAATGCCACCAGACAGAGATGTGGAGTTCCTTATTGATTTGCTACCAGGATCTGGACCAATAGCAAAAAGACCGTACAAGATGTCAGTGGATGAATTGAAAGAACTCAAGAAGCATCTTGGAGAACAGTTGCAGAAAGGTTTTATCCAACCAAGTTCCTCATCTTGGGGAGCACCAGTTTTGTTTGTATAAAAGAAAGATAGAAGTCAAAGGTTATGCATAGATTACCGTTCACTCAATGAGGTGACTATCAAGAACAAATACCCTTTGCCTAGAATCAATGACTTGTTTGATCAGTTAGAAGCAGCTTGTGTGTTCTCAAAGATTGATCTCCGGTCAGGTTATTTTCAGCTGAAAATGAGGGAACAAGACATACCCAAGACAGCTTTCACCACAAGGTATGGATTGTATGAGTATACCGTGATGCCATTTGGTTTGACCAATGCACCAGCATACTTCATGAATATGATGAACAAGGTGTTCATGGAATTCCTTGATAAGTTTGTTGTCGTTTTCATCGATGACATTCTAATCTACTCCAAGAGCAAGGAAGAGCATGAGGGACATTTACGATTGATACTAGAGAAGCTTAGAGAGCATAAGCTATATGCCAAATTCAGCAAGTGTGAATTTTGGTTAAAAGAAGTTGGATTTCTTGGACACGTTGTGTCAGGAGATGGTGTGGCAGTTGATCCTGCTAAATTTTCAGCTGTAACTGAATGGGAATCTACTAAGTCAGTAAAAGAAGTTCGTAGTTTCCTTGGCTTGGCAAGATACTACAGAAGATTCATTGAGAATTTCTCCAAGGTGGCAAAACCTATGACAGAATTACTAAAGAAAGACAAGAAATTTTCTTGGTCTGAAGGTTGTGAACTCAGCTTTCAGGAATTGAAGAAGAGACTTGTGACAGCACCAGTCTTATGTCTGTCAGATTTGGAGAAGGATTTCCATGTGTATTGCGATGCATCTCATCATGGATTAGGTGCAGTACTTATGCAAGAAGGGAAAGTTGTGGCATATGCCTCGAGACAACTCAAAACTCATGAAGTAAACTACCCTACTCATGATTTAGAGTTAGCCTCTGTTGTCCATGCACTCAAAACATGGAGACATTATCTTTTGGGAAAGCGATGTGAGGTGTTCACAGATCACAAGAGTTTGAAGTATATCTTCACCCAGAAAGAAATTAACATGAGACAAAGAAGATGGCTAGAACTCATCAAGGACTATGACTTAAGTTTGCAATACCACCCCGGTAAAGCAAATGTTGTAGCGGATGCTCTAAGCCGTAAGGTTTTTGTGAATGGCCTTACTAAGGGAGAATTGCTAGATGATCTGTGTGCCCAATTTAGAAACCTCAGATTGGAGATTGTGCCTGAAGGACATCTCATGTCTTTGGATGTTCAACCCACTTTGTTGGACAAGATCAAAGAAGCCCAGAAGACTGATAAGGAAATTGAAGAGATTAAGGAAAAGATTGGTAAGGGAAAATCCAAAGGATTCAATGAAGACGAACAGGGTACTTTATGGCATGGAAAACGTATTTGTGTTCCACAAGATCCGGAGCTTCGGAAACTGATTTTACAAGAAGCACACAACTCACCAAATTCCATTCATCTGGGTAACACCAAAATGTACATGGATATGAAGGAAAGATTTTGGTGGAATATTCTCAAGAAGGACATCGCCGAACATATTGCTTTGTGTGATGTAAGTAGCAGAGTGAAGGCGGAACACCAGAAACCAGCAGGATTGCTTCAACCACTACCTATTCTGATTGGAAGTGGGACAAGATTGGTATGAACTTCATTACCGGATTACCAAGGACCCGGTCAGGATATGATTCTATTTGGGTAGTAGTGGATCGCCTAACTAAAGTGGCTCATTTCATACCCGTGAAGACAACCTACACTAGTAAGTTAGCCAAGATTTATATGAGCAGAATTGTGTGTCTACATGGTGTACCCAAAAGTATTGTGTCAGATAGAGGAACCCAATTCACTTCTCATTTTTGGAGGCAACTACATGAGTCATTAGGAACGAGGTTGGAATTCAGTACCGCTTTTCATCCTCAGACTGATGGAGAGACAGAAAGGACTAATCAGATTCTTGAAGATATGTTCAGAGCATGTGCTCTAGATTATGGAGCCAGTTGGGATGAAAGTCTGCCTTAAGCAGAATTTTCTTACAACAACAGCTATCAAGCAAGTATTGAGATGGCACCATTTGAGTTTCTCTATGGGAGAAAGTGTACCACCCCATTGCTATGGAATGGTGTGGGAGAAATAAGTTTATTTGGACTAGAGCTAATCAAAGAGGCAGAAGAGAAAGTCAAACTGGTTAAGGACAGATTGAAGATAGCACAGTCCCGACAGAAAAGCTACGCAGATCCTAAGCATAGAGAAGTCACCTATGAAGTCAGTGATAGAGCTTATCTTAGAGTGTCACCACTTCGTGGAGTGAAGAGATTTGGTGTCAAAGGTAAATTGGCCCCAAGATATGTTGGACCATTCAAGATTCTGAGTCGTAAAGGAGAAGTTGCTTATGAGATTGAATTGCCAGAGTCTTTGTCGTGATTCATAATGTGTTTCATGTGAGTCAGCTTAAGAAATGCCATCCAGAAATGGAAGAGACTTCTTTGAAGGATACTATACCTTTGGAAGAGGTTCAATTGGAGAGTGATCTCACTTATGAAGAGAAACCTATCAAGATTCTTGAGACTGCAAAAAGAGTTACTCGGACTAAGACCATTAAGTTCTGCAAAGTTCAATGGAACCACCATTCCGAAGAAGAAGCAACATGGGAAAGAGAAGATGATCTTCGGAAAGACCACCCTCACCTATTTGCTAGTCAACCCGAATCTCGAGGGCGAGATTCACCTTAAGGGGGTTACATTTGTAACATTCCTAAAATATTGTTTCAAAACTCATGCATATCATCCATGCATCCATGATCATGTAGGGTTCATTTCAAAAATCAATTCAAAAACAGGAGCATTTAAGCTCATTATTTTATGTGATAAGCATTAAATCAAATGCTATTCTCCAATGTGAGATTGTTGTTCATGAACCAAACCTTGTTGCCATATTGCTCTCAGATTGTATTGCTTGATTGCTAGGACTTAAACCAAAAATTTCAAAACAAATTTGAGATGAAAACCATTTTCAAAACTGTAACATCCCAAAAATCATAATTTCAAAGTTGCATATCATTCATGCGTGCATATAGATTTGAGATCAATTTCAAACTCATTTCAGAAAAAATAGAAGCACATAGTGCTATGATTTTATGTGAGCAGATTTAAATCAAATGGCCATCCCCATTTGAAAGTTTGATTGTTTATGAACTAAGTTTGTTGTCTCCTATGAGGAAAGGTTTGAGTGTAGAATTTAAACCAAGATTTACAAATTGGAAATGATTTCAAAAACCATTTCTCAAAAATTTTCAAACCAAGTGCCAAGTCTCTGATATTTTGTTCTCCAAGCTTGACCAAGCCCTTGCAATGCAACCACATGATCTTGTGCCTATAATTGAAACTACTGCTCACTGCAAAAATCCCAAGAAGTTTTGAATTCAAATGAAACTTGAATTCATTTGAAAATCAATTCAGAAAATTGAAACAGAAAAAGAAAAAGGAGAAAGAATTGGAAAAGGGCCGGCGCCAGGATTCCAGCCCAGCTTCAGAACAGGCCCAGCTAACCCACTCGGGCCATTCCTCTCTCTCTCACACGCGCCAGCGCACCCAGACAGTCGCTGACGACCAGACCCCACCTTCTCTTCGCGCGTTACGCTGACGAGCGGGCCCTCTCCACGTTGCCCTCGTCTTCCCCAAACCGCGCCCGCGACCACGTCGCCGCTGCTGTCAAGGCCGGTAATGGCGTGGCGTAATTAGCCATTATGCCGCAGGCGTTTCCTGTCGCGCCTGGGCCTATTTAAAACAACTAAGTCAATGAACCTCCTAGGTGGAATGGTACTTGAATGGTGGTTTTTGGTTGAGTGGTTACACAAGGCCCATGGACATGGTTTACCTTGTGTATCACACTTGTGGTATGCCACCCAGGCACAAAGGGATTTGGAGGCCAAGTGTTGAGAAGCTTATAGTGCAACCACTTGGCAATATGGGCTCTGCCTTGATCATATAGGTTGCTAGAACTTAGCCTTTTGGACAGTTGGTGGTAGTGGGAATGATAGGTTGGAGCGCGTCCATTTGGCTGAGGAAAGGCTTCTGAAAGGTCCTGTCTTGGGAAACCAAGTCTGGTGGGGAAAGTGCACAACCTCTGCAGATGGAAAATCTAAGTACTTAGCCAAGTCCATGGCAATGGACAATTTGAGCATCAAGACATGGAAGCTACAAGAATCTCATCACTCCAACTTCTAAGTAAAACTTGTGGGTGAACAAGGGTAAAGGACCCCAATGTCTATTGGTGGTTTCTTGGGAAAGTTTTTGACAAAGAAAAACTTAGTGATTTCAACTAATAGGAAAAACCTATTTTGAGCAAAGCAAGCCAAGCTACACTTAGCCAAAAAGCATATAGTATTATAGTCCACTTAAAATTTACTAAGGTATCACTTGCCAATACTATTCCAAAGTATTGACCCACCTTGTGGGCGTAACTTGTGATGTTGCGAGTTACTCGATGATGATTAGGTGTCATGAGTCTACACTCAACATGCTTGCTGTGGCACATGAAGATGAAGACTTATGTTTATTTACTTATTCCAAAACTCTTGTATTAGGCCTGTGGCCTTGAGTTATAAAGACTATGTTTAATCTGGAATGGATGTAATAAATGACCTTTGTTTACATGTACTTCATCTTAAACTGTGGATGCTAGCAATGATCCAGGGACTAGCATTGCAATCACAGGGATCCTTTTCCTTTACAAAGGAGGGATCTTACAAAAACCTATTTAAAACTAAGTGCTTTGTCACTATTTATTTTATTTTATTCCAAGTGACCAGGCCAGTGCAAAGTGACCACATGTTTTTGTGCCCAGAAATATGAATGTTGCACTCTACAAAAATCCTTAAATGGTTTGAGTTCAAACAGCTTTTGAAATCATTTGAAAATGAATTCTGAAAATGCAAATATAAATAGAAAAGGAATAAAGAAAAGTAAAAAAGGCCGGTGCCAGTTTTCTAGCCCAACAGCAGAACCAGCCCATTTAGCCCACCCGGGTTCCCCTTTTCTCTCTCTCACTCGCGGACAAACCCACTGGGTCGCTGACAGCCTGGACCCATCCCCACAACTTTTCTCTCGCTGGCGACTGGGCCTCACTGTCGTGTCACCTTCGTCCTCAATCAGCGCCGACGACCACCTCGCCGCTGCCGTTTCCCCGCACTGATGCCGCTTGTAAATTGCATTGATACGGCGAGAGATTTCCGCCCTCGTTCTGGCTACATAAACCCCACCCCTCGCCGCTCATTTCCCCTCACCTAGCGCCACCACTCCGCCACCAGGCTGCACGAATTCGAACTCACTCCGCCGCAGCACAGACGCACTCCAGCGACTAATCCCGGTGAGCTCCGACCGCCCCCTGTCTCTGATTCAAACCAACGTGACCAGTGTGTCCTTGCGCGTTCACTGATGCCTTCTGTTTGCTTTCTCGTGACCCAGAACTACGTCTTCGTTCACGCCCGCAAACACCAGAGCCGCCGCTCGTCTCCGACGTGCAATCTAGGTAAAACGCGACCGCCCTTGCCTTCCCTTCGATGCTATCATGATAGCCGACTCCTTGTGCACCTCCTAATCCATTTGGCTCATGCTAGGTCGATGCAGAACCTCGGCAACATCTCCGTCAACAAGCACCGACGCCTCCAGCAACTCCGACGAGACCCTGCCGCTGCATCTGTACGCCCCTTGACCAGCCACCGCCACATTGAGCTTCAGCACACCGCCGCGAGTCTGGTAAGCATCTCCGACGACCCCAGAGCTACCGCGCGCCTGTAGCCAGCCCGCTGCTTAGCGCCGCCACTGGATGGTCAGATGCTTAGGATCGTTAGATCTAGATCCAGTGGATATGATACATCCTAGACAAAACGGTAAGTTTACATCTGGGCCACGCATTTTAGTTAGATCTGACGGCTCACGGACACGATCCAGTGCGAAGCGCTACCAACCAATAGGATTGTGCCGCGTGTCTGTTAGTTTGTTTTAAATTTCTGATTTGAATCTATTAGACGTTTAAACTTGTTTTAATCATAACTTTTGATTCCCACGTCCAAATTTGATGAATTTTATATCAATGGAATCAGGAGAGAAAGCCCTTTCCATATATGCAATGTGTTTAATGTTTTGTTTCTGTTAAAATGGTTTTATTTACAGAAACATGCGTAGGCCTACTTTGTATATTACAAATATTTAGGAAATGTTTTAATGTTCAAATAAAGATTGTTTGGAAAGTTTTGAACTTTTTATGAACCAGTAGTGTGCACTTGTCTTGTTGAGTTTAGAAAATCATCACATATCATGTTGCATGCATTCATATATTTTTGCTTGTAATTATTTTGTATGTGATTTGGTGCTATCATTTTATGTGTAGATTTTGGTGCAAATAGTGATTGTGATTGTGAGGATTGTAGCTACTCTCCAAACTACCAAGGCAAGTGGTGCTTCATGATTTTATCCCTATGTTTTTCAACTATGCATTAGAAATATTTTGCTAGTCTTGCATGGTTATATTTTTGCTTATATGCTATGCTTGGGAAATCCTAGTAGTTGTAGAATTGCTAGAAATTTCTAAGTTAAGATGCTTATCTATGCCATGCTTAGCCTAGCTAGTAGCAACCAAGGGTGGTTATATGTTCATGCTATGAATAAATATTTCTAAGTCTTTGGACTATGTTTTTGCTTAATAAAACAACTAAGTGAATGAATCACCTGGGTGGAATGGTTGTGAATGGGTTATGTTGAGTGGTTACACAAGGCCCATTTCTATGGTTCACCTTGTGTATCTCACTTGTGGAAATCCACCCAGGAACAAAGGGATTTGAGAGGCCAAATGTTAAGAAGCTTCTAGTGCAACCACTTGGCAATATGGGCTCTGCCTGGATCATATAGGTTGCAATAACTTAGCCATTTGGACAGTTGGTGGTAGTGGGATGATAGGTTGGAGCGCGTCCATTTGGTCTAAGGGAAGGCTTCTGAAAGGTCCTGTCTTGGTGAAAATCAAGTCTTCTGGGGAAAGTGCACAACCTCTGCAGATGGAAGAATCTAAGTACTTAGCCATGTCCCTGGAAAAGGACAACTTGAGCATCAAGACATGGAAGCTATCAAGAATCTCCTCATCCAAATTTCTAAGTAAAACTTGTGGTTGAACAAGGGTGAAGGACCCCAAAGTCTATTGGTGGTTTTTGGGAAAAGTTTTGACAAGGAAAAGTTTTGACAAAGTCTATTAGCCTTTTGGACAGTTGGTGTTAGTGGGAATGATAGGTTGGAGCGCGTCCATTTGGCTGAGGAAAGGCTTCTGAAAGGTCCTGTCTTGGGAAACCAAGTCTGGTGGGGAAAGTGCACAACCTCTGCAGATGGAAAATCTAAGTACTTAGCCAAGTCCATGGCAATGGACAATTTGAGCATCAAGACATGGAAGCTACAAGAATCTCATCACTCCAACTTCTAAGTAAAACTTGTGGGTGAACAAGGGTAAAGGACCCCAATGTCTATTGGTGGTTTCTTGGGAAAGTTTTTGACAAAGAAAAACTTAGTGATTTCAACTAATAGGAAAAACCTATTTTGAGCAAAGCAAGCCAAGCTACACTTAGCCAAAAAGCATATAGTATTATAGTCCACTTAAAAATTTACTAAGGTATCACTTGCCAATACTATTCCAAAGTATTGACCCACTGTGGCTGTAACTTGTGATGTTGCAGGTTACTCCGATGATGATTAGGTGTCATGAGTCTACACTCAACATGCTTGCCTATGGCACATGAAGATGAAGACTTATGTTTATTTACTTATTCCAAAACTCTTGTATTAGGCCTGTGTCCTTGAGTTGTAAAAGACTATGTTTAATCTCTGGAATGGATGTAATAAATGACCTTTGTTTCTGTGTACTTCATCTTAAACTGTGGATGCTAGCAATGATCCAGGGACTAGCATTGCAATCACAGGGATCCTTTTCCTTTACAAAGGAGGGATCTTACAGATGGTATCGAGCACCTTTGTTGCCTGTAGGATTATGACCCTAGGATTGGAAACCACTAAGGAAAAATTTTCAACTACTTCTACACTTGTCTATTCTTCTCGTAAACTTTTCTAATCTTCTCATTCTCATCTCTATTTGTAGATGAACTCCATCAACGAAGCCATGAAGAAAGGACCACTCATGACCATGACCTTGGAGTGTGAGACTAAGTTTCCCAAGATTCTCAAGGACCTCATGGTGGCAATGGAAATACATGGTGCAGCTGTGTACAAAGGCTTTACAGAGTTGGATGAAGGAGTTGAGTACTGGTGGGTACAACTTCACTTGTACAAAAGCAAGGAAGACAACCACAAAGAAAGAGGATTCTGCATGTACACCAACACTGTGGTGCACACCACATTCTTTGAGTCAGCAAGAGAAGCAGCTTGGAGGACTATCAAAGAACTTAGTGCTAGAGTCAAGTGCAGAATGTTCAACCTCCAAAAAGACTTAGAGAAAGAGAAGGAACATACCCAAGAGTTGGAAGCCACCAACCAAACCTTAAGAGGAGATATTATAAACTTAGTGATGGAATCATGTGAACAAGATAGGCTGATTGCCTCTAGGAACATTGTGTTAGCCAACAGATCCAGTGAGATAGGATTGTAAACGCACTTCGTTAGTTGGACCACCACCTATCACCTTATTTTCCAAATGATACCTTAAATAAGTTTGAACCTTGGTTGATGTAATGGATTCATGTATGCATGACTTGTGTGATTTTGTGTTCCAAGGATATGTATGAGATGTTTGTCTTGTTTTATCTTAAATTGTGTTGTCCTAACTTTTCTATCTTATAAATAGATGCCTATTACCATCAGCACTGTTGAGGAGTTCCAGGTTACCCATTTTGGTCCTCGTATCGTTGAGCTTACCACTTTGCTCAATCTCCCTCTTCCCACCATCATGGTGCATCCACTCACCAAGTTCGAGAGGAAGGACCTCTGGGGCTTCAAGGTGAACCAGCCCGGACGCTAGACAGAGCCTACTACGGAGGCCATCGTCTTCAAGCTTATGCATGATGACAGGGAGAGAGGCATGGAGGTAGTCATGCAGGACCTGATAGGACGTCTGCTAGGCCGTCACTCCTGACAGGTTAGAGGCACCCACTTCCACGTCTTCGGAAGACGTGATGATGATGGAGAGTCCATCGACTTCGAGGACGACTCGAGGGACGCAACAGAGCTGATACGTCTCTATCTCCAGGACTTAGAGTCTCTCATTAGGCACGTGGACACGGACAGGACCAATATCATGCTCAGTAATGACGAGCTCCAGGTGCAGCTCCGCGAGAAGGACAAGCTTTTCGCACAGCAGGACGAGATAGTCAAGGAAATGGAGGCGAAGTTCGAGACCCAGGACCGGAAGTTCAAGAGTCAGGAGAAACGCGTCCAGGATAGGAACAAGAAGATCCGGGACATGACCAAATAACTGAAGTCCAAGGATTTAGAGCTAGAGCAGCAGCAGATGGTGATTGAGAGGCTTCGTTCCCAGAAGAGGGCTCTCAAGACCAAGATCGAGTCCTTGACCATTACCATTGAGGAGAACAAGACCGCGATGGAGAATGCAGGTCTTACCTTTGTCGAGGAGGAGATTGATGCTGATGAGTAGACTTGACTACTCGGTTATCTTTTATTATCGTACTTGTTATTTGTGAACTTGTTATTGGACCATCCGACATGTGGATGGCTTGCCACTTGTGTGTTTTACTTTGAGAACTTGTTATCTTGTTGTTGAAATTTTATCTTTGTGTTGCATGCTATGTGTTTGCTTATGTGATGTAATGTGCATAAAACATCTATGGGTATCTCATTCTTATCTCTATTTGAACAAACCACAGATGCCTCCCCGTCGCGCAAACCCCAACCCCAACAACATCACTCCGGAAATGCAGCAAATGATGAATGCTCAAACACAACTCATGCAAATGATGACAACATTCATTTAGAACCAAAACAACAACAACAACAACAACCCCAATAACAACAACAATAACAACAATAACAACAACAACCCTCCAGGTTTTGATATGCTCACCAGATTTCTGCGTTTGAGGCCAGCTAAGTTCTCGGGGACGACTGATCCCATGGTGGCCAATGATTGGCTACGTTCTGTAAACAAGGACTTAGTGACCGTGAAATTTGCAGACGCCGAAAAGGTCAGATTTTGCGCATCTTTGGAAGGGCCAGCCGCCACATGGTGGGACAACTTCCAAATCACCACTCCTATAGATGAGGTGACTTGGGCTATCTTTGAAGATGGCTTTCGCACTGCTCATATCTCATCAGGAATGATGAGCCTGAAAAAGAAGGAGTTTCACAACCTGAAGCAGCGCCACCGTAGCGTGGCTGAATACATAGAAGAGTTCAACAATCTGGCATGTTATGCACCAGATGAGGTTGACACCGATGCCAAAAGAAAGGAAAATTTTCTAGAAGGCTTGAATGATGAGCTGAATCTATAGCTAGCTGTGGCATATGTTCCCACTTATCAGTCGCTCTGTGACAAGGCTGCTATATTGGAGAACAAAATGAAGCAAGTCGAGAGTAGGAAGAGGAAACACTCCGACAAGCACAGCTCGGGATCGTCTCACAAACGATCTCACTATGATGACAGTGGAAGCTCAGGATCCCATAAACATGGGAAATTCAACAGGCACCACAACCACAACCGTCATGACAACAAGCATCACCGCAGTCATGACAATGACAAGTACAAGAACCACAAGAGTGGACACAAGAGCCACCACAGTGGTAATGGTAGTGGAAGTGGAAGTCAGCCTGCTAAAAGAGACATCAGTCAGGTTGAATGCTTCAAATGCAAGAAGATGGGACACTGTGCAAATGAGTGCCCCAAAAAGAAAATTGAAGGACCTGTCAAGCCCAATCCTTTCCAGAAAGGTCAGGTGAACCACATTAATGTGGAGGAGGTCTATGAGGAACTGGCCATTGCTTTGGTAAGTTCAGACTCAATTCCATTCCAGCATTTGTACTCTTTGACACTGGTGCATCTCATTCATTCATATCAAAAGCATTTGTTGATAGAAATGGGTTTGCATCTGAAAACATTGGGTGTCCAATAAAAGTTAGTTCTCCGGGTGGAGATATGATAGTAAGTCTTGGATGCTGGGATCTTGTCATAGAATTTGGAAAGCATAAGTTTCCAGTGAGCCTGATAATCCTAGATTCCCAAGGATTGGATGTAATTTTAGGAATGGATTGGATGACTAAGTATGAAGGAGTGCTAGATTGTGCTAATCGTACTGTTGCACTCACAACCCCAGAAAGAAAAAGAATAAAATTCAGGTCAAACTTTGAATCCAAAGGAAGTAAGCTAAATTCTCTTAAGGGGGTTAGCATGGACAGTGTGCCAATTGTGTGTGAGTATCCGGATGTGTTTCCGGAAGAATTGCCAGGAATGCCACCAGATAGAGATGTGGAATTTCTGATAGATTTGGTACCAGGTCAAGACCAATAGCAAAGAGACCATACAAAATGTCAGTTGATGAACTGAAAGAGCTCAAGAAGCAACTAGGAGAACAGTTACAGAAAGGATTTATTCAACCAAGTTCTTCATCTTGGGGAGCCCCAGTTTTGTTTGTGGAGAAGAAGGATAGGAGCCAAAGGTTATGCATAGATTACCGTTCACTCAACGAGGTAACTATCAAGAACAAATATCCTTTGCCAAGAATCAATGACTTGTTTGATCAGCTAGAAGGAGCCTGTGTGTTCTCAAAAATTGATCTTCGGTCAGGCTATTTTCAACTCAAGATAAGAGAGCAAGACATACCTAAAACAGCATTCACCACAAGGTATGGATTGTATGAGTATACCGTAATGCCTTTCGGCTTAACCAATGCTCCAGCATACTTCATGAATATGATGAACAAGGTGTTCATGGAATTTCTTGACAAGTTCGTTGTCGTTTTCATCGATGACATCTTAGTCTACTCCAAGAGCAAAGAAGAACAGGAGGGACACTTGCGCTTGATACTTGAGAAGTTAAGAGAGCATAAACTTTATGCCAAATTCAGCAAGTGTGAGTTTTGGTTAGAGGAAGTTGGTTTTCTTGGTCATGTTATGACAAAGGATGGTGTAGCGATTGATCTGCTAAAGTTTCAATTTGACGGAATGGGAATCTCCCAAAAATGTAAAAGAAGTTCGCAGTTTCCTTGGCTTAGCAGGTTACTACAGAAGGTTCATCGAGAATTTCTCTAAAGTAGCTAAGCCCATGACTGAATTGTTAAAGAAAGACAAGAAGTTTGCTTGGTCTAAAGGTTGTGAAGTCAGCTTTCAGGAATTGAAGAAGAGACTTGTGACAGCACCGGTTTATAATGATTTGGAAAAGGATTTCCAAGTATATTGTGATGCGTCTCATCAAGGTTTGGGTGCCGTACTTATGCAAGACGGTAAAGTTGTGGCCTATACCTCGAGACAACTCAAAACTCATGAGGTAAACTATCCTACTCATGATTTGGAGTTAGCCTCTGTCGTCCATGCACTCAAAACATGGAGGCATTACCTTTTGGGAAAACGTTGTGAAGTGTTCACGGACCACAAGAGTTTGAAGTATATCTTCACCCAGAAGGAAATCAATATGAGACAAAGAAGATGGTTAGAGCTTATCAAGGACTATGACTTAAGTTTGCAATACCACCCCGGTAAAGCAAATGTTGTAGCAGATGCTCTAAGTCGTAAGGTATTTGTGAATGGCCTTACCAAAGGAGAATTGCTGGACGAATTGTGTGCCCAATTCAAAGAACTCAAATTGGAGATTGTGCCAGAAGGATATCTCATGTCTTTAGATGTTCAACCCACTTTGTTGGACAGAATTTGAGAAGCTCAAAAGACTGATAAGGAAATTGAAGAGATTAAGGAAAAGATTAGCCAAGGGAAGGCTAAGAATTTCCATGTAGACGAACAAGGTACTTTATGGCATGGGAAACGTATTTGTGTTCCACAAGATCCGGAGATGCGGAAACTGATTTTGCAGGAAGCGCACAACTCTCCGTATTCTATTCACCCGGGTAACACCAAAATGTACATGGACATGAAAGAAAGATTTTGGTGGAACAATCTCAAGAGGGACATCGCCGAGCATATTGCCTTGTGTGATGTGTGTAGTAGAGTAAAAGCGGAGCATCAGAAACCAGCAGGTTTGCTTCAACCACTACCTATTCCTGATTGGAAATGGGACAAAATTGGTATGGATTTCATCACCGGATTGCCAAGGACCAGATCAGGATATGATTCCATATGGGTAGTAGTGGATCGCCTAACTAAAGTGGCTCATTTTATACCCGTGAAGACAACCTATACAAGTGCCAAGTTAGCCAAAATCTACATGAGTAGAATTGTATGCCTACATGGTGTGCCCAAAAGTATTGTGTCCGATAGGGGAACCCAATTTACTTACCATTTTTGGAGATAGCTACATGAGTCATTGGGAACGAGGTTGGAATTCAGTACTGCTTTTCGTCCTCAAACCGATGGACAAACAGAAAGAACTAATCAAATTCTGGAAGACATGTTGAGGGCATGTGCCCTAGATTATGGAGCAAGTTGGGACGAAAGTCTGCCTTACGCAGAATTTTCTTATAACAACAGCTATCAAGCCAGCATAGAGATGGCACCGTTTGAGTTTCTCTACGGAAGAAAATGTACCACCCCATTGTTATGGAATGGTGTGGGAGAAAGAAGTTTATTTGGGCCAGATCTTATCAAAGAAGCCGAAGAGAAGGTCAAATTGGTTAAGGACAGGTTGAAGATAGCACAGTCCCGATAGAAAAGCTACGCAGATCCTAAGCGTAGAGAAGTCACCTACGAAATTGGTGATAGAGCCTATCTTAGAGTATCACCACTTCGTGGAGTGAAAAGATTTGGAGTCAAAGGAAAGTTGGCACCAAGATATGTTGGGCCATTCAAGATTCTGAGTCGCAAAGGAGAAGTTTCTTATGAAATTAAACTACCAGCATCTCTATCAACAGTCCATAATGTGTTTCATGTGAGTCAGCTTAACAAATGTCACCCAGAAATGGAAGAAACTTCTTTGAAGGATACCATACCTTTGGAAGAAGTTCAACTAGAAAGTGATCTCACTTATGAAGAAAAGCCTATCAAGATTCTTGAGACTGTAGAAAGTGTCACAAGGACAAAGACTATCAAGTTTTGCAAAGTGCAATGGAATCATCATTCCGAAGAGGAAGCAACATGGGAAAGAGAAGATGATCTTCGGAAAGACCACCCTCACCTATTTTCTAGCCAATCCGAATCTCGAGGGCGAGATTCACCTTAAGGGGGTTAGATTTGTAACATCCCAAAAATCATAATTTCAAAGTTGCATTTCATTCATGCGTGCATATAGATTTGAGATCAATTTCAAACTCATTTCAGAAAAAACAGAAGCACATAGTGCTATGATTTTATGTGAGCAGATTTAAATCAAATGGCCATCCCCATTTGAAAGTTTGATTGTTTATGAACCAAGTTTGTTGTCTCCTATGAGGAAAGGTTTGAGTGTAGAATTTAAACCAAGATTTACAAATTGGAAATGATTTCAAAAACCATTTCTCAAAATTTTTCAAACCAAGTGCCAAGTCTCTGATATTTTGTTCTCCAAGCTTGACCAAGCCCTTGCAATGCAACCACATGATCTTGTGCCTATAATTGAAACTACTGCTCACTGCAAAAATCCCAAGAAGTTTTGAATTCAAATGAAACTTGAATTCATTTGAAAATCAATTCAGAAAATTGAAACAGAAAAAGAAAAAGGAGAAAGAATTGGAAAAGGGCCGGCGCCAGGATTCTAGCCCAGCTTCAGAACAGGCTCAGCTAACCCACTCGGGCCATTCCTCTCTCTCTCGCACGCGCCAGCGCACCCAGACAGTCGCTAACGACCAGACCCACCTTCTCTTTGCGCGTTACGCTGACGAGCGGGCCCTCTCCACGTCGCCCTCGTCTTCCCCAAACCGCGCCCGCGACCACGTCGCCGCTGCTGTCAAGGCCGGTAATGGCGCGGCGTAATTAGCCATTATGCCGCAGGCGTTTCCTGTCGCGCCTGGGCCTATTTAAACCCCTCTGCACCGCGAGCATTTTCCCCCACTCTCCTCGCTCACTCCGCCACCAGGCTACGCGCATTTGCTCTCGAAGCCCCGCGGTACCGATGACTCCGGCGTCCAATTCCGGTGAGCCTCGACCGTCCCCCTCTCTCTGGTTCAAACGATGATGCCCATCTTGATCTTGCGCGTACGATGATGCCTTCCTTTTGCCTGCTCGTGACCCAGGTCGTCGTCTCCATTCACTACCAAAACCACCTGCGCCGCCGATAGACTCCGGCGACCAATTCAGGTAAAACCCGAGCGCCCCTTGCCCCCTCCTTCACGTGAGTTTGTTCGCATGCGTGTTGTGCACCCCCTGACCCCTCTGGTTCGTGCTAGGGCGACGCCAAACCTCGCCAGTGACCACGTCTGCAAGTGACCGACGCCGCCCGCAACTCCGACGAGCTCCAGAGACCGTTCCCGCGCGCCCCTCTGCAAACCAGCGCCACGTTGAGCTTCAGCACACCACCGCCGTTCTGGTAAGACCCTTCTCCCTCTCGCGCACGACCTAGAACGCCAGCGCCGCCAAGGCCGCCAGACATGGTCGCAGCGCCGCCGTTGGATCTAGATCCAACGCTTACGATAGAATCATTAATCGAACCGTTATGCTAGATCTGGACCGTGCGTTTTAAATAGATCCTACGGCCCGCAGAGCTCGATCCGGCCGAACCGGTACGCGCCAATAAAAACACGACGCGTGGCTAGGGTTAGATTCAAAAACAGAATTCAAATCAGATTTAGATCCAAATTTCAAATGGCTATAACTTTTGATTCCCATGTTAGATTTTTGCAAATTTTATACCGTTGGAATCAGTGAGACAAGCCCTTTCTGAATCTGCAATGTGTTTAACAAAAAGTTTCTGTTAAAATGACTTTTTAAGCAGAAACATGTTTAGGACCATTTTGAGTATGGAATTGGTTTAGTAAATTGTTTTAGTGCTAAAATAAGTTTAGTTAGCAAGCTTTTGACTTGGTTATGTTTCTGTTTCATGCACTTGCTTGGTGGAGTTTTCAAAAATCATCACTTAGCATTTTCTTGCATGCATGCATTCATATTTTTGTTTGTATATGAATTGTGTGTAATTTATGCTACAAAATTTTGTGTAGATTTTGCTAGTGACTGTGATTGTGAAGAGTGCTACTCTCCCCATTACCAAGGCAAGTGATACTTCATGATATTTCCATCCCTTTATTTTGTACAAAGCATTAGAAATATTTTGCTAAGTCTTGCATGTTATTTTTGCCAAATGCTATGTTGGGAAATCCTAAGTAGTTGTAGATTTGTAGAATTGCTAGGAAATTTCCTAAGTTAAGTTACTATGCCATCCTTAGCCTAGCTAGTAGAAAACAAGGGTTGGTAAAGTATATACATGCTATGATGAAAATATTTCTAAGTCTTTTGGACTTATGTTTTCCTTAATAAAACAACTAAGTCAATGAACCTCCTGGGTGGAATGGGACTTGAATGGTGGTTTTTGGTTGAGTGGTTACACAAGGCCCATGGACATGGTTTACCTTGTGTATCACACTTGTGGTATGCCACCCAGGCACAAAGGGATTTGGAGGCCAAGTGTTGAGAAGCTTATAGTGCAACCACTTGGCAATATGGGCTCTGCCTTGATCATATAGGTTGCTAGAACTTAGCCTTTTGGACAGTTGGTGGTAGTGGGAATGATAGGTTGGAGCGCGTCCATTTGGCTGAGGAAAGGCTTCTGAAAGGTCCTGTCTTGGGAAACCAAGTCTGGTGGGGAAAGTGCACAACCTCTGCAGATGGAAAATCTAAGTACTTAGCCAAGTCCATGGCAATGGACAATTTGAGCATCAAGACATGGAAGCTACAAGAATCTCATCACTCCAACTTCTAAGTAAAACTTGTGGGTGAACAAGGGTAAAGGACCCCAATGTCTATTGGTGGTTTCTTGGGAAAGTTTTTGACAAAGAAAAACTTAGTGATTTCAACTAATAGGAAAAACCTATTTTGAGCAAAGCAAGCCAAGCTACACTTAGCCAAAAAGCATATAGTATTATAGTCCACTTAAAAATTTACTAAGGTATCACTTGCCAATACTATTCCAAAGTATTGACCCACTGTGGCTGTAACTTGTGATGTTGCAGGTTACTCCGATGATGATTAGGTGTCATGAGTCTACACTCAACATGCTTGCCTGTGGCACATGAAGATGAAGACTTATGTTTATTTACTTATTCCAAAACTCTTGTATTAGGCCTGTGGCCTTGAGTTGTAAAAGACTATGTTTAATCTCTGGAATGGATGTAATAAATGACCTTTGTTTCTGTGTACTTCATCTTAAACTGTGGATGCTAGCAATGATCCAGGGACTAGCATTGCAATCACAGGGATCCTTTTCCTTTACAAAGGAGGGATCTTACAAAAACCTATTTAAAACTAAGTGCTTTGTCACTATTTATTTTATTTTATTCCAAGTGACCAGGCCAGTGCAAAGTGACCACATGTTTTTGTGCCCAGAAATATGAATGTTGCACTCTACAAAAATCCTTAAATGGTTTGAGTTCAAACAGCTTTTGAAATCATTTGAAAATGAATTCTAAAAATGCAAATATAAATAGAAAAGGAATAAAGAAAAGTAAAAAAGGCCGGTGCCAGTTTTCTAGCCCAACAGCAGAACCAGCCCATTTAGCCCACCCGGGTTCCCCTTTTCTCTCTCTCACTCGCGGACAAACCCACTGGGTCGCTGACAGCCTGGACCCATCCCCACAACTTTTCTCTCGCTGGCGACTGGGCCTCACTGCCGTGTCACCTTCGTCCTCAATCAGCGCCGACGACCACCTCGCCGCTGCCGTTTCCCCGCACTGATGCCGCTTGTAAATTGCATTGATACGGCGAGAGATTTCCGCCCTCGTTCTGGCTACATAAACCCCACCCCTCGCCGCTCATTTCCCCTCACCTAGCGCCACCACTCCGCCACCAGGCTGCACGAATTCGAACTCACTCCACCGCAGCACAGACGCACTCCAGCGACTAATCCCGGTGAGCTCCGACCGCCCCCTGTCTCTGATTCAAACCAACGTGACCAGTGTGTCCTTGCGCGTTCACTGATGCCTTCTGTTTGCTTTCTCGTGACCCAGAACTACGTCTTCGTTCACGCCCGCAAACACCAGAGCCGCCGCTCGTCTCCGACGTGCAATCTAGGTAAAACGCGACCGCCCTTGCCTTCCCTTCGATGCTATCATGATAGCCGACTCCTTGTGCACCTCCTAATCCATTTGGCTCATGCTAGGTCGATGCAGAACCTCGGCAACATCTCCGTCAACAAGCACCGACGCCTCCAGCAACTCCGACGAGACCCTGCCGCTGCATCTGTACGCCCCTTGACCAGCCACCGCCACATTGAGCTTCAGCACACCGCCGCGAGTCTGGTAAGCATCTCCGACGCGACCCGAACCCCAGTAGCCACCGCCCGCCGGGATGTAGCTGCCGCCGCTAGCGCCGCCACTGGATGGTCAGATGCTTAGGATCGTTAGATCTAGATCCAGTGGATATGATACATCCTAGACAAAACGGTAAGTTTACATCTGGGCCACGCATTTTAGTTAGATCTGACGGCTCACGGACACGATCCAGTGCGAAGCGCTACCAACCAATAGGATTGCGCCGTGTGTCTGTTAGTTTGTTTTAAATTTCTGATTTGAATCTATTAGACGTTTAAACTTGTTTTAATCATAACTTTTGATTCCCACGTCCAAATTTGATGAATTTTATATCAATGGAATCAGGAGAGAAAGCCCTTTCCATATATGCAATGTGTTTAATGTTTTGTTTCTGTTAAAATGGTTTTATTTACAGAAACATGCGTAGGCCTACTTTGTATATTACAAATATTTAGGAAATGTTTTAATGTTCAAATAAAGATTGTTTGGAAAGTTTTGAACTTTTTATGAACCAGTAGTGTGCACTTGTCTTGTTGAGTTTAGAAAATCATCACATATCATGTTGCATGCATTCATATATTTTTGCTTGTAATTATTTTGTATGTGATTTGGTGCTATCATTTTATGTGTAGATTTTGGTGCAAATAGTGATTGTGATTGTGAGGATTGTAGATACTCTCCAAACTACCAAGGCAAGTGGTGCTTCATGATTTTATCCCTATGTTTTTCAACTATGCATTATAAATATTTTGCTAGTCTTGCATGGTTATATTTTTGCTTATATGCTATGCTTGGGAAATCCTAGTAGTTGTAGAATTGCTAGAAATTTCTAAGTTAAGATGCTTATCTATGCCATGCTTAGCCTAGCTAGTAGCAACCAAGGGTGGTTATATGTTCATGCTATGAATAAATATTTCTAAGTCTTTGGACTATGTTTTTGCTTAATAAAACAACTAAGTGAATGAATCACCTGGGTGGAATGGTTGTGAATGGGTTATGTTGAGTGGTTACACAAGGCCCATTTCTATGGTTCACCTTGTGTATCTCACTTGTGGAAATCCACCCAGGAACAAAGGGATTTGAGAGGCCAAATGTTAAGAAGCTTCTAGTGCAACCACTTGGCAATATGGGCTCTGCCTGGATCATATAGGTTGCAATAACTTAGCCATTTGGACAGTTGGTGGTAGTGGGATGATAGGTTGGAGCGCGTCCATTTGGTCTAAGGGAAGGCTTCTGAAAGGTCCTGTCTTGGTGAAAATCAAGTCTTCTGGGGAAAGTGCACAACCTCTGCAGATGGAAGAATCTAAGTACTTAGCCATGTCCCTGGAAAAGGACAACTTGAGCATCAAGACATGGAAGCTATCAAGAATCTCCTTATCCAAATTTCTAAGTAAAACTTGTGGTTGAACAAGGGTGAAGGACCCCAAAGTCTATTGGTGGTTCCTTGGGAAAAGTTTTGACAAAGAAAAACTTAGTGTTTTCAACTGATAGGCAAAACCTATTTTGAGCAAAGCAAGCCTAAGCTACACTTAGCCAAAATGCATATAGTATTTTAGTCCACCAATATTATACTAAGGTAACACTTGCCAATACTATTCCAATGCATTGACCCACTGTAGCTGTAACTTGTGATGTTGCAGCATATTCTGATGATGATTAGGAGTCATGAGTCTACACTTAACATGCTTGCCTGTGGCACATGAAGATGAGACTTATTTATCTATTTACTCATTTAAACTCTTGTACTAGGCCTGTGGCCATGGAGTTGTAAAAGACTATGTTTGTCTCTGGAATGACTGTAATAATGACTTTTGTTTCTGTGTACTTCATCTTAAACTGTGGATGCTAGCATTGATCCAGGGACTAGCATTGCAATCACAGGGATCCTTTTCCTTTATAAAGGAGGGATCTTACAATAATTCAAAGTGAAGTATTTGACACCCTAATAAATAAATAAAACCTACTGAAAAGGTTTTTGCAAAAAATGAAATTAAATAAGGGTTAAAAATATATTTGGTATTAATTGAATTTAAAGCAAGGGTTTTGTTTTAAATATTTAAAAGACCCTAAAAAGAATAAAAGATTTATTCTAAATTTGACTTTAGAATGTGTTAGTAAACAGTGTTTGATTATTCACAAAGTTTGACAAAAGTTTGATTTCAAATGAATGTTTGAATTGATTAAACCAAAATTCAAAACAGAAATGAAAATAGAAAAAGAAAAATAAACATGAGGAGAAAAAAAACAGAGCCAGCCCAACCCAGCTAGCCCACTAAAGCCCATCAGCCCATCTCTCCAACCCCCCAAGGTGAACCGTTTTCACCATGACTTGACTCCACAGTGGTGACAACTGCACCCACCTCCTCGTTCTCTCTCTCGCATACCAGTCCCACCTCCCGATCATCTTCCTCCCTTGAAGACCACGCCTCTGCGTTTCTGCCGATTGATTGCGCCTTGATTCCTCTTTAACCGCACGTTGATTCAGCCTCGTGATAACGCGTACATAACCGCCTGCCCCTCCTCTCCACTTCCCCTCTCTCGCTCGCACCAGCTCGCCACCGGGCTGCGCCAATTTTACCAGAGACCACGCTCTACTCCAGCGAGCACTTCCACCAATTCCGGCCACACCTCGCCGCCCCTCGCCTCCTCGACCACACGAGCACACTCCCCATCGCCAGGCGCATCTCTCGGTACCTCCCTCTCGCCTGCGCATGCCCTGTATCCTCGGCAGCATCATCGACTGAGCTCCGCCACCGTCTGCTCGAACTCCGGCGAGTGCCCCAGGTAGCTTCCGTCCACCCCTTCCCCTCTCGTTGACACACGCAGGTTCTACTCTCACTCGCGTGTCTAACGAACCCCTTATCTCGCTCTTCTGTGCCTTGTAGCCCCGCCCCCAACGACGAGCAGAGGCGCCCGACGCCGACGACAACCACGACGAGAAATCACCAGCAGCTCCGTGCACCCCTTCGGCTACGACAACCACCTCGAGCTTCAGCACGACGATACGAACCCAGTGAGCATCATCTCCCTCTCCCGCGCTTGCTAAATCACCGGCAACCTCACTGCCAGAGCCGCGCCGCCGCCAGCCACCGTCGCGCGCCGCCCATCTGTGGTCAAACACGCGGCAACCGTTGGATCTTGATCTGACGAGTGCGATTATATTTAACTCAAAGGGGTACGAGTGTCTCTGCACCGCTCGGTCTAATTTAAATCCAACGCTTCACAGCGACCGATCCGAGCGAAACGGTATCGGCCAGTGAAATCACGCCATGCGGCCAGAGTTGATTTAAAACAGAATTTATGTTCTATTAGATGTTCAATCTTGTAAATTGCATAACTTCTAATCTACACGTCCAAATTTTTCAAACTTTATACCAATGGAATTAGCAGACCAAGTACTTTCTGACCATGCACTTTGTTTAGTCAATTGCTTCTGTTAAATTGATTATTTTGCAGAAACTTGTGTAGGCATATATAGAATATAAAATTTGTTCTAAAATTATTTTTGTGATAAAACCTTTGGCAAATGGATTGTTTTGAACCTACTGACCTTAGAAACCAACTCATCGATTTGAAAATGTATTTGGTAAAGCTAAAGAGTAAATCTTTGATTTAAAGCATTTCTAGTCAAATAAAATTAATGTTTATTTATTGAAAATGATTTTTGGAGGAAACCTTTGGGAAATGTTTTAGTTCAAACTCTCTGACCCTAAACACAAGGTGTTATGATTTAAAAATATATTTTGAAGAACCCTATAGATTATTACTTTGGTAAAGACATTTTCAACCACATAAAATATTGATTTGGTTTAAAATGGTTTATAAGTAAAATCTTGTGCAAATGATTTTGCCACTTATATAAAATGACCTATAGGTGTTTTAGAATGTTTATAACCCATTAGAAACCATTTTTCCAAATAAAACAATGTTTGGCATGCTTGCATGCATTGTTTTATTTCTATTATTTTATGTGATGTTTGCTTGAATGGTAGATTGAAATATTGCTTGCTTGATTGAATTGTAGTGATTTGAAGAGTGTGAATATTGCAAGATCAAGGAGTGAACTTATATTCTCTACCAAAAAGGCAAGTGATGCTTCATACTTTTGTCCCATTATTTTCACTCTGCATTAGTGATATTTCTAAAGTAGGACTTGCATGGAATTTTTGCTAAGTATAACTATGCCATGGGAAATCCTAGTAGATGAAGCCTTAGTAGAATATTCCCTAAGTTAAGATTCCTACTACTATCATGCTTAGCCTAGCTAGTAGAAAACAAGGGTGGATTATATTCATGCTATGAAATATTTCTAAGTCTATGACTTGTGTTTTGTTTAATAAAACAACTATGTGAATGAATCACCTGGGTGGAATGGTTGTGAATGGGTTATGTTGAGTGGTTACACAGGTCCCATATTTATGGACTACCCTAGTGTATCTCACTTGTGGAAAGCCACCCAAGAACAAAGAGATTTGAGATGTCAAATGTTGAGAAGCTTCAAGTGCAGACACTTGGCATTATGGGCTCTGCCTGGATCATATAGGTTGCAATAACTTAGCCAAATGGACAGTTGGTGGTAGGGGATGATAGGTTGGAATGCATCCATTCTGGTCTGAGGGAAGGCTTCTGAAAGATCTTGTCTTGGTGAAACCAAGTCTTGTGGGGAAAGTGCACCACCTCTGCAGAGTGTAAAATCTAAGTACTTAGCCATGTCCCTGGCAAAGGACAATTTGAGCATCAAGACATGGAAGCTATCAAGAATCTCCTCATCCCAATTTCTAAGTTAAAAACTTGTGGTTTAACATGGGTTGAAGGATCAGCAATTTCTATTGGGAGATGCCTTGGGTGATTTTGACAAACAAAAACTTAGTGTTTTCAAATGATAAGGAAAAACTATTTTGAGCAAATCAAGCCTAAGCTCCACTTAGCCAAATGCATATAGATGATAGACTCCACTATACTACCATAGTATCACCTGCCAATACAATTCAAATGTATTGACCCTTGTGGCTGTAACTTATTATGTTGCAGGTTTGTTTGATGTTAGTGAAGTTTATTGATTAGGATTACAAGTCTACAACCAACATGACTGCCTGTGGCACTTTGAAGATGAAGGACCCCATGCTATTGTTATATTCTATTGTATTGTAATGAAATAGCCAAAAGAGCTATGTAAGATGTAATAAATTATTTTATTCCTGGTTATAAAGTTGTATTATTACCTTTGTTTCTTGATATTACATCTTAACTGTGGATGCTAGCTATTGATCCAGGGACTAGCATTGTAAACACAGGGATCTCTAACTTATTAAAGGTTGGGAACCTTGCAAAAAGATCATGAATAACAATGCATTGAAAGACATTTGTTTGTTTCACATATAGAAAACATAATAAGAGTGGTAATCAGCTTGTCCTTCATGGAATAGCAAAACATAAATGCATATGACACCTTCAAAGTTCACAAGGGTGACTAGATACAAATAATTTAAGAACAAGCAATACCAAAATTATGAATCAATCAACAAGTTTTGGGACAATGCACATTGAACTAAGAATGACAACTATGCTCTCTTAGCTAGTGCATAAAGATAGAAAGTGGATACTCAACAAAAAGTAAAAAGAAAGGTCCTTCACAGAGGGAAGCAGGGATTTCAAGTTCCATAAAGAGCTTCCAAAAATTATTTTACTTACTAGCTTTGAGCTCTCATTGCCCCTACCATTGGCATCTTGAAGTGATTAAGGTTAATGTGACACAAATATGAGTATATGCTTGACAAGTTATAAGTTGAAAATCTCATGCCCGTGCGTACGAGTACCGAACCTCATGCTAATCAACTTTGGTCACAAGCAAGTTCTTGTCATTGTAAGTATATGTGTATCATAGAGAACCGCCAACGGGGTACCCCTTTCCCCATGACACAGGAGCTATCCCATATCAAAATGACAAGGCGACAAACAATGAGCATCTCAGTGATCTTTTTATTTTCTATTTGCATAGGTTTTTATTGAGTGTCCTTTATAGAATGATCATTATGGTTATGATGCAAGTTTCCACCATGATTAGGCATGGCTTAGGATAGCCGCCTAGGCATTTCTCTAACACATATACAAACTCCATGAGCTTACAATATCCCCTTTTATTTCACACCGTCGGGATCCATAAACAAAAGAGCTTGATATCAACTAAATAGAATAAGTGCAATGTTGAAAGCGTTCCCTATGACAACATGGTTCTGCTAAATCTCAACTTATAATTTGCAAGCATATAAGCAACATAGATGGGCACAATGGTTCAAGTTTATTAAGTGCAAGAAAATAAAGTGTGCCATCAAGTTTGTGAGAGCTTTCATCACTAATTTTCACATAACAAAAGTTTAATTTGGAAGATAGATAAAAACATGAATTTACTTGGAATGGTGTAACACACCATGCATAGGAATTTATAGTGAACTCTTTGGAATAACTTGGTTTCTTGAGAGTTGGAGGCACGATTAGAGCTTACTCAGTATAGGTGGAGGTTAGCAAAGGACTGGGAGCGACCAACTAAGAGAGCAATAATGGCCATAATCATACAGAGCGGCAAAACATTATTAATTAAAGCATAAAGTGATATCACAAGTCAAAAACTAAATGATCATAGAGTCTAGGGTGACTAGTTCATAGTCATAACATGGTGTAAGCATGTGCCAAGTCAACCCAAATAAATCATCAAAGGAGAATACCGCAATATTATGCTTTTGTATGCTAAAACAACACATGATTCTTTCAAGGCACATTAAGCAATCTCAATTGTTTGAAACAAGTCATGCTACAACAATAATTACTAAGCATATGGTCAAAGAAATATCTAACATGACATGATAAAGTCTAAGCCACAATCAAAACAAGCTTCCTTTTGTACCACTATAAGCATGAAACTTTCTACTCTTTTCCAACACCAATCGACTTATTTGAAACAACTCACAAAGATAATAATCAATAAAGATCAGAGAGCTTGTATCACCTAACTACAAAGAATAACTAAAAAGTTCTAAGCAAAAAGCATAAGAAAACTAAAGCTAAACGCAGTACTAGCAAAATAGAACACTCACAGAACAATAAGAGTGAAAACTAGAGTGTTCTAGGCAATGAAGAACTAGGTGTAACTTCTCCAAAATAGGAATGTTGGGGTCCGACCAACTTATTACAGCAAACATAAAAAAATAAAACTAAAAACTAAAAATAAAGACGCTCCAAGAACAACACAATAGTGCATGAAGCAATAAAAATAAAGTGTCTTGAAAGAAGACCTGACATTTTTATTGATGAAGAAGGGGATGCCTTGGGCATCCCCAAGCTTTGACGCTTGTACCTCTTGAATATTTATTGGGGTGACACGGGTGGCATGCCCAATCTTGATATTTTGTCCATACTTCATCTCATCACATCATTCTCCCCCTACACTTGAAAATTTCCTTCATACAAAACTTCACACAATCTTCATTAGCAACATTAGTGTATTCAAAACAATAAACCTTTGGGTTTAGTTTAAACTCAAGTATAACTTCCACTAAAACATAATCTACTGTATCAACTCCTTTTAAAAGATCAAGTGATCAAAGAGAACTAAAAAACTAATTAAGAGGCAAATGCACATAATGGCAGAAATCTGTCAAAACAGACCAGCAGATAAAGACTGATTTTTTAAAAAACCTTCTGTTGCTCAAATCGAAAAGTGCAGAAACTAACAAAAGTTGGGTAAATAACAGGGGCATGCACACAAAAAATTTCAGCTCAATCCGACGTACTGGGATTTTTCACGATTTTTTTACAGTGAAGCACAAAAATCTGTTTCGGGACAACAACTTCCCCAAATCTTACTTCTCTCTCATTAGAGGCTATTCTTGGACCAAAAACCAAACAAAAAGGATAAGGAGAGGTTATTATAGAGGCAATAACCTCCAAGACTCAACATAATAAAGACTTACTGAAAAAATTGAGTTATCTCCCAGTAGTGCTTTTCTTTAACGCCTTTCAGCTAGGCGCAGAAAGCAAGAATCAAGTATTTTCAAAGGAAGAAGTATTAAGCTCAATACCAGAAATATATTCAACAAGGCAAGGTATCTTATCCAAATAAGTTCTAGAGGATCCTCTCTCAATACTCTTGGGTTCACTATTTTCATCAAACGGGTTTTTAGGAACAATCCAATCAAAATTCTTTTCTAAGGCTTCATGTATTCCTACAAGTTTAAAAGGTATTGGTGTTTTAATTTCCTCTCCATTTTTGGATTTGGTTTTGTCCAACTTTTCTAGTGTACCAATAACATCTACACATGAGCCTAGCATATTAAAATGATCAAAAACCTCCCTAGCTTCTATAGCAACATCACTAAATTCTTTAAGCAAAGTTTCCAGGATAAAATCTCTCTTTTCAGTGTCCTCAATGTCATTAAGTTTAAGAAAAAATATATGCATCATGGAGTTAAGGTTAACAAACCTAGCCTCCAACATGTGAACTAAATAAGCTGCAGCAGTTTCATAATTTGGAGCATGTTCTGCTAAGGATCTTTCCTCAATATCCTTATGCTTACTTACATGATTAAAGAATTCTTCAATATTATCTTTCCCAATTATAGAGCCACTACCTATTAAAAGGTCCTTTAGGGTGAACTTATGGGATCAACATAATGACCTAAGAACAAGGTGACACCTAAAGAAAGAACTATTTTTTTGTGTTTTTGATAAAAAGAAACAAGCGAAACAAAGCAAAATAAACTAAGCAAAAAAACAAAGTAAAGAGATTGGTTGTGAGAGACTTCGCTTGCAGAAGAGGGTTCTTTCTCCCCAGCAACAGCGCCAGAAAATTGTTTGATGGTGCGTTGTTGACGTTGGAGCTTCTTTTTCTTTGTTCCTCGGCAACGACGCCAGAAAATTGCTTGATGGCTCAAATGATGTAGAGCTCGTTGGGGACCCCAAGTGGAAGGTATGATAAGCACAGTAGCAAGTTTACCTCAGTTATGAAACCAAGGTTGTCGAACCAGTAGGATAAAGAACCACTCCCAAGGTGTTGCTAGCAACGTGGAATCTGCACAACACAACCAAAATACTTTGCCCCAACTTACACTGAGTTTATCAATCTCACCGATTTGCTAAAACAAAGGATTAAACGTATAGTGTGGAAGAAAGTAGGTGCTTTGTAGGAATTGCAGAAAGTAAACAGTAGGCAGTAGATTGAATATCAGTGGGAAGGAATGGACCACGGTCCACGGTTCACTAGAGGTGTCTGTCCATAAGATAAATAACATGTTGGGTGAACAAATTACAATTGGGAAATTGACAGGATAGAGAAATCATAACAATGCATATACATGTCATGATGATCGCTATGAGATGCATTTGGGCATTACAACATAATACATAGACCGTAATCTAACTGCATCTATGACTAATAATCCAACTTTAGGTTATCATCTGAACCCCCTCCAGTATTAAGTTGCAAGCAACAGATAATTGCATTAAGCAAAGTGTGTAAAGTAAACAATACAATTTCCCCATGGACAAATGATTGTTGTTTTCTCCCTAGTAGCAGCAACACATCTATAACCTTAGAGATTTATGTCACTTCCCCAGATTACTAAATAATTGTCGGGGCCCCAGTTCCGCTTAATATTGCCTAATTGCATCGCATCTTTGCCATGTCATACATCATAAATGCATCATGCCCGATCTTCTGCCGTAGTATTAAATAGTGCATCCGGTGTTTCTTCTAGTGCTTTGCTTCTTCACGGATTAGGTCGATGAGTTGATGCGAGTGTCGATCGATCTTCGTATGAACCTTCGGCAATGTTTTCCAGGCGAGCATTCTCCCTCTTTCTACCTATTTTACATTTCTAGTCTTTATTTCCTCCTGTTGATCTATTGCTATCTGTGTTGCGATGCTATAGATTCTGTACCCTTTATACTTTTCTACAGCCTCTATATTGCCTTGGACACCTCCTATTACCTATTGTTTGGTAGATAGTAGGCCTTGCGAGTCGTAGTCGCTTGCGTAGGTGTTGCTTCGCGTCGTCGATGTTCCACAGTTGTTGGAGTAATGCCTCATGTTTAATGATGGAGATGATTATGGCTTTAATTACCGTTTAATAACTAAAATTGAAGTAGGTAAATAATGCAGATGCACAGGTGGGCAATAGATGTTATTTGGTTTTTAACCGTCCACTTGTGTCCCGTAGGATCCAGAGTACTTGATACCTGTTCTTTGAATATTCGCACTATTCACATGTGGGCCCATGAATCCCCTTAGCATGAGCTTGAGTCATATCTTATTTCTTGGGGCCACAAAGTAGTTTGGGGCTTTATTACTATCATGTACTTATGCCATGTTTTACTGCTTTATTTACGATTGCACGTGGAGCGTCTGTACTATTTTGGAACAAACGTGGAATGTTTCACACTTTCGGGTTCCCAATCGTTTACAGCCATTGTCACAAACCTCTGGGTCCATCTCGGAGCCGGCCAACTTCGTCGCGGGTAGCTTAGTGGGGTGGCCCCCTGAAATATTATATGAATCTTGTGATTTCTTTGTCGTGATGTCTTGTTGGGTTTTCATTTGGTTTTTTCGAGGTTGATCGTGCGTGTGTTGCTATTTGTGCCCCCCTGCAGGGTAAAACTTTCTGAAAGCCGTGTCCACGGTTATGGACGACTTGAAGCACAATATCTCGATCATAAAAAACTATAACTAAAGTAGTGCTATAAATTTGACTTTATAATGACTAGTAATCAGCTTCACTACAACGGAATGGCTAAATAAAAGTACCAACAACTGCTGGTTTTGGGATGCCTCATGCTATATGTATCTGACTAGTAAGTATTGCAACTACAACGGAATGGTTAACTAAAATTGCCCACTGTTTATAATATCAGGATGACTCATGCTATCTATAAGTGACTAGTACTTGCCGCAACTATAATGGAATGAATAAAACTGCCAACTGTGTGAGTTCCTCGGTTGACTTCCTCGTTTGGTCTCGATGGGGAAATACCAGGATGGGTATGCTTGGTGATAGTTTCAGGTTGGATCCGAATAGGTCTTTCTTATCCCTATCTGATAGCCGCCAGTTGTATTGAGTATCTATAGGTTCTTTAGTGCATGCTGCGCTGCCGCTTCAGTCCACCATACCTATGTAGGCGAGGACCGCCGAATTCTAGTCTCGCCGTGTACTGGCCTCAATACTGACCGCTCTCTTTTTCCTTTACCCTTTGTTGGCACCCCTTTTGTTTAAGAAGGTTTTGAGATCGACGTCGTAAGCAGGGTTACCCTTACGGCTTGGCCTAGGCAGGGTTATGGACGCCATTGGTTATTCTTCAGGGCTCTTAGCTCAATTTGAATCTTGTCCGTACTCGGACGTCGTATCGTTTTCAAGGTGATTTGGATCTTTGTACTGTATATCTGTATTCTTGACTCATGGAGTTGTTGTATATATATGTTCTATGGGTTCCATCATGGACTATTGTGTAATGATATTACTTCGTTTTCCACGCGCATGAAAGTGCCTAGTGGGCGCCTTTGAATCGTTTCTATGCGAGTTTTGGTAGGAATCGCTAAAACTTGCATAGGGCTGATCCGAGGGTGTTACAAATAGGCAGGCACTTTTATTGCATCCGAAAATGGTATTTCTAGACAAAGATCATTAAGTGCCTTTATGAAATAATCATAGATTGCCTCATCTGGTGCTTTGTTTTTACGGTCTGGATATGGAAGTTTCTTACCTTTATCTTTTACCTTTTGTGGAGGATCAGGATCTTTGTTACTTTCTTTTGTTGTTGCTTATCATTTTCTTCTTTTCTATTGCAACAACTTCATATTCTTTGCTTTTGTCTTTTTATTCTCTTGGATCAATAGTCTCTTGTAAGACCCCACCTTTTATAAGGTAAAGTTCCCTGTGATTGCAATGCTAGTCCCTGGATCAAATGCTAGCATCCATAGTTTAAGATGAAGTACACAGATACAAAGGTCGATATTACATCGTCATTCCAGAGATAACATAGTCTTTTACAACTCAATAGCCAAAGGCTGGTACAAGAGTTCATAACATAAGGTAAGTAACTATAAGTCTTCATATTCATGTGCCACAGGCAAGCATGTTGAGTGTAGACTCACAACCCTAATCTCCATCAGAGTAACCTGCAACATCATAAGTTACATCCACAGTGGGTCAATACATTTGGAATTGTATTGGCAAGTGATACCATAGTATAATAGTAGTATCTAACATCTATATGAATTTGGCTAAGTGTAGCTTAGGCTTGCTTTGCTCAAAATAGGTTTTTCTTATCAGTTGAAAACACTAAGTTTTTGTTTGTCAAAAACAACCAAGGAACCACCAATAGACATTGGTGAACCTTTACCCTAGTTCAAAGACAATTTTTTAACTTAGAAATTGGGATAAGGAGATCCTTGATAGATTCAATGTCTTTGATGCTCAAATTGTCCATTGTCGGGGACACGGCTAAGTACTTAGGTTTTACCCTCTCGAGAGGTGGTGCACTTTCCCCACAAGACTCGACATGCATCAAGACGAGACCTTTCAGAAGCATTTTCTTAGACCACCATGGACGCGTTCCATCCTATCACCCTGCCACCAACTGTCCATCTGTCTAAGTTCTTCCAACCTATGTTGTCAAGGCAGAGCCCATATGCCATGTGGTTGCACTAGAAGCTTCTCAACACTAAACATCTCAAATCCCTTTGTCCTTGGGTGGCTTTCCACAAGTGTGATACACAAGGTAAACCATAGACATGGGCCTTATGTAACCACTCAACACAAACCAATCATACCATTCCACCCAGGTGATTCATTCACTTAGTTGTTTTATTAATCAAAAACACAAGTCACTGACTTAGCAGAATTTCATAGCATGAATAATCCACCCTTGTTTGCTACTAGCTAGGCTAAGCATGATACATAACAAGTTTCTTAACTTATAGAAAATTCTACCAAGTCTACAACTACTAGGATTTCCCAAGGCATAGCATAGTATATAAACTTAGCAAAAATTCCATGCAAGCCCTACTCAAAATATCACTAGTGCATAGTCAAAATAATAGGACAAAATACATGAAGCGCCACTTGCCTTGGTACTTGGGGGAGTAGCAACAATCCTCACAATCATAATCACCACTAGCACCAAAATCTACACATAAAATCATAGCACCAAATTCTCATTCAAATAATCAAACAAAATTATACATGAATGCATGCAAATGCAATGAAATGGTTTTTCTATACTAAATAAATCAAACCGTACTTACTGAACACAAAGTGATCTATCTAAAGTCTAAACAAACTCAAATTTGCCTCAAAACCATTTTATTAACATTTTATATAGTCAAAATAAGCATATAATTGGTTCTGCAAATAATCCTATTTTCTTGAAGCAAGATACAAATTCAAGCCCATATTAATGTAGGGATTAATTTTCTGAATCCAATGATATATTATTTGCAAAATTTGGCCAAACAGAACTAAAGATATGAATTTTACAAGTTTAAATTCTTAATAGATTCAAAATCGGGTTTTAAATCAAAAACACAGACACGTGGCCGTGTCTGATTGGCCCATACCGCTTCGCGTGGATCATGCGCGTGGGCCGTTGGATCTAAGTGTGATCCTGCGGTCCAGATCTGGCGATACCGCTTCGGCCTGGCGATCCAATCTAAGCCTTAGGATCTAGATCTAACGGTGCCCGATCAAGCAACCAAAGAGGGGCGACACAAATGGCTACTTGCGGTGGCGGTGCTACTGACGGTGATGCTCCGGCGATTCTAGAGGGGGCTAGGGGTAGTGGTGTGGCACCAGTGTCGCACGGACGCGAGGATGCTCGAGGTGGCCTTGGTCTGGACGGGGGCGAGCTGCTGCGGCCGAGGGAGCTCGTCGGAGTAGCTGCTGGCGTTGGGTTGTTGCAAACGGCGACGGAGGCGATGACCTAGATCACCCCAGCACAAACGAAGTGCATCAGGACACGTGCAAGGACAAGGAGCACATGTTGGTTTGAATCAGAGTCCAAGGGGCGGGCGATTCATACTAGGATTGCTCGCCGGAGTTGATGGTTGCCTCGGGTGCTCGCAGTGCTTGACGGAGCTGATGACCTAGGGTAGCACATGACAGACCAGTGGTGTTAGAAGAAGCGCAAAGACCAGAGAAGCAATCTCATATGAACGAGGAACAGGGGACGCTTGAGGCTCACCGTAATGCCTCACCGGAGTTCGTCGGGCAGCGGTGGCTTGAGCTCAAATACAGGCATCCTGGGGGCATTCTGGTGATGGGGGTTGAGGGGAAATGGTCGCGGCGGTGTGGTGTTTAAGTAGCTAGAGCATGGGGTGTCAATCATGTGGGGAATCAATGTCAATTAATCGAATTTCAATCCGGCAGTGAAGGGGGAAGAAACTGCAGCGGTGACCTTGTCTGAGCGCGGGGTTTGGGGAAGGACGATGACGACGTGGCGTTGGGGCCACTGGTCAGCGGGTGAGGGGTAGGGTTTGCGCACGTGAGAGAGGGAGCAGAGGGGGAATGGCTCGGGTGGGCTTTTGGGCTGGTTCTGACACTGGGCCGAATAGGTGTCGCAGTGTTTTATTTTTTTCTTTCTCCTTTTCTCTTTCTGTTTTGAATTTCAGGAATGGTTTTAAAACCCGTTTTTCAAATCTGTTTGAATTCAAATCACCTCCAAATTTTTGTAATGTGATCCAAGCATCCTAAAGTGTGACAAACATATCTGTTCACTCAAACACACCTTGGTCTTTTGAAAATAAAAATAAAACCATGCCTCATATGTATATAAATAATAGGGCTTAATAATGGTTTTATTTGGGGTTTTGGTTTGAAAAAAATTGTGCAAGCTCTAGATGCTATGACAATATGAATGCAATGAATGCTTTTATAAATCATGAAATTTGGGATGTTACATCTCTGCACCAGAGTTATAACTGTCATCCTGTGTATCATTCTTCTCCTCCAAGGTTTGATCTTGTGTGTCTTGAATGGTCTCATCTTAAGAATCCACCAACATATCATATTCCTGGCTTGCTTTTAGCAAGGCTTTTTTCCTTTCGATATTTCTCAGCTTCATATTCCGGTGGTCCTAATGGTCCTTTAACAACTGCATCTCTTCTTGTAACAAGATTAGTAGAAACAGGAATATTTATATCATCACGAAGAAAAATTTGATAACTAGATGCTATTTTTTACATTGGGTTTCAATCATACTGAGGTACTTGTTAAATAATTTAATTTCTTGGCCAATCTCCTCATAATTTTCTGTAAGTTCGACCAAAATATTTTTATGTCTTTGGAATTGGTTATGCAAATTATTATAAGACTTTGTTTATCGTTGTTTCAATTCTTGAAAAACTTTTCTAGTTTCATCCTCTTCAGTAAAAACCTGTAATAAATCTACTTTGGTTTCCTCGACAAGATCTGAAGGTATACCTTTTTCTTTCATGGTTCTGCGTACTTTAGGCATAAGATCAGGATTTATTTGACGTATTCCTTTTTCTGGCTTAGTGCCAAAGTCAGGATTATATAAAGAATCATTCTTAGCCCTTGTAGCCATTAATTCCAAACATGCTTTAATAGTTAAAGTATTTATCGATCCTCCTGCTGATGAATCTAGCAACTCCATGCATTGAGTATTAAGACCTTGGTAAAACAAGTGGCACATAGTTGACTCAGAATAGCCATGATTAGGAATACTATTGATCATTCCAAAAAATCTTTCCCAGGATTGTGGATAGTTTTCTCCCACATTCTGACTAAAGTTTCCTATGTTCTTTCTAAGTTCCGTTACCTTTGTAAAAGGATTAAACCTGTTTATGAATTTAACAATGCAGTTTTCCCAACATCTAATATAATGGCGAGGGAGAGAATATAACCAGTCTAGAGCTTTACCTTTGAGAGACCAACAAAATAATTTCAGACAAGAGAATTCTCTTGGAAAACCTTTTGGTCCAAGTGATGTTATCACATCGTCGAACTCTCTAAGATGCCTTCCTAGGTCCTCATCTTCCCTTCCACTAAAAGCTTTTTCCTGCAAAATTTTAATAATTTCACCATCAAATCGATATTCCCTAACTCTAGTATTAGGAAATTCTATTGGTTGTTTAAGAAATGCAGAGTTTGGAGAACTATATTCTCTGAGACTTCTCAGGTTTCTTTGGGGTTGTCCTATGAATGGACATTATTTCCATGAAGTCACTTAGGTTGTCAACTTCAACTTTATTTGATCTCAAAAGTTTTTCAATAATTTCCTCGCGCCTTTGAGTAGGCACGCGTTCAAAATAATCTGGTAGATAAGCCCTACCAGAGCATGTAGACCCTCTATCTCCTAAAGAGACCATCTCGTAATAGTAACACTTGAAATGTCAAGAGTTACTATTCACTTAGCGGTTAGCTCCCTGGCAACGGTGCCACAAAATAGCTTGATGACTGCAAGTGCACAGATTGTCTGTAGCTAGTTTTGAAGTTCAGATATCGATCCCACAGGGAGCCCAAAGGTAAGTGTTTATTGGTGAAGTCTCTATCCAACCGAAGTTGTCACAAGTTTTTGAGTGAATTGACTATAAGTGTTAAGAATGAGAATAGAATTTGGATTTAATGAAAGTATTTAAATAAAACTAAAATGTAAACTTCAGAAATAAAAAGAATAAAAGTAAAGAACGATTTGTTTGTTGTTTTCTGCAGATGACAAAGTAGGCGCGGGGAGTTTCAGTTCATGGTGATAGTGAATGTGTCGGGTGGATGAGTGATAAGTGTAACAATTATAATATTATAAGTATGTGTGTAGGTGAGCAACCCATAATTAGCTAGAACTCCTCTTGGTAGATTTCATCCCAACTTCAATAATCCTACTAGCCTGTTTACCACAACCATGGCCAGTCACTAGACGATTCAGATCCTTCAGGTTGCTTAGAAATTAAGCTCCTTGGATCGGACTAATGCAATAAGCTCGTTGGTTCCTCGTTATTCACAAGTCAAACTAGTTTCCCATTGATATACCTGTGTCACTCGGGGCTCGCCGGTCTGCTAGCAAACTGTTGGAGATATGCCCTAGAGGTAATAATAAATGTAGTTATTATTATATATCTTTGTGTTTATGATAAATGTTTACATTCATGCTATAATAGTATTAACAAGGAAACCATTAATACTTGTGTGATTTGTAAACTTAATTTGAAGTCCCTAGTATAGCCTCTATACTTCACTAGCTTGTTGGTTGATTGATGGTTGTGGTTTCCCTATCATGAACATTGAGATGTTATCAACAACAAGATCATATCGTTAGGAGAATGATATGGTGGACATACTCCTATAGACAAGCGTAGCATAAAGATCAAGTCATTTCAATAGTTCAATTGCTATATGCTTTCTGATACATAGTAACCTAATTCCTTCGACCATGAGATCATGCATATTGCCTTTACTGGATGGATGCTTTGATGTCATCAAACACCACACCGTATGAGGTGGCTATAAAGGTGGCATTGAGTGTTCGAAAGTATTGGTTGAAACACATGGATCAAGAGTGGGATTTGTCCATCCACATGACGGATAGATATTCTCTGGGCCCTCTCGGTGAAATGTCATCCAATTAGCTTGCAAGCATGTGACTTGGTCACAAGGGATCACATATCACGGGAACGAGAAAAGAGTACTTATCAGTAACGAGGATGAACTAGGTATGCAGAGATACCGACGATCATAACCTCGGATAAGTAACATATCGTGAGACAAAGGGAAATTGGTATCGTATGTAAGTGGTTCATTCGATCGCAAAGTAATTGTAGAAATATGTGGGAGCCATATGAATTTCCAGATTCCTCTATTGGTTATTGTTCGGAGAAGTGTCTCGATCATGTCCGCATAATTCACGAACCGGAGGGAGACACACTTAAGGATTCGACGTTGTTTGAGTAGTTATGGTATTATGAGAAAGAGACCGAATGTTGTTCGGAGTCTCGGATGGGATCCGGGATATCACAAGGTGATCCGGAATGGTCCAGAGAATAAGATTCATATAAGGAAAGTTCCGTTTCGGAGTTGGGGAATGGTTCCGGTGTTTTCACCGGGAACATTCTAGAAGGTCCCGGAATGTCCGGCACTCCGGAGGGAAGGGTACATGAGTGTGTCATTACATATTGGAATGATTGCATCATGTACTAAGTATTCTTGTTGTCCCAAATAAAGGATTTATTTAAATCCTAAATTGAAAAGTCAAGCAGCTAGTTTGAAAGTCAAGCAGCGCTTTGGGAAGTGGGAAAAGAGGAGGAGAGGTGGAGGCCGAGTTGGAGGAGGGTTCCTCCCCTTGGCCGGCGCACCTCCCTAGGCCGAGTTGGGGAGGAACTCCTCCCCTTGGCCGGCCAGCCCTCCCACCTATAAGAGGAGGGGCAGGGCCTCCTCCTCTAGACACACAAGTTTCCTATCCTCTAAACTAAACCCTAGATCTAGACCCCGGTTTAGAGCTATTCGGTTTAGAGCCTTCTAATTGGTTTAGAGCCTTCTAATTGGTGTGTCTAATTACTAGACCACTAATAGCCTCTCTCATAAGCTCCACCATACTGCACCGGCTTAAGGCGAAGCCTCAGGATTTCCCTCTACCTCGGTACCACGCAGTTGTCTTTGCGGAATCGAGGAGAGTGCTACAACCTCCGCTTTCTGGAACAAGGGAGAGGAAGGTCTTCGAATCAGTACGCAGGACCGATCAGGGAGCGCTGCGGAACGCTCGCCGAAGGATCGCTTCTGCGATCTTGAGATCGGAAGAAATCGACTACATCACCCACGAGAATCTGCTCTCGTTAAACACTTTGGAATCTTCGAGGGTGAGTTATTCCATCGACTCGTTGCTACAATCTAGTAGATAGATCTTGGCTTGTTTGTTTGCATGCGATAGAAAATTTTTGTTTTCCATGCTACGAACCCCTACAGTGGTATCAGAGCCGTGTCTATATGTAGATCTGTTGCAGAAGTAGACAATGGTCATTGTGGGCGTTGATGCTTTTATTGTAGATTGCTTTTTGTGTACTTTGCATCTTGCGGTATGTTGGGATGAAGCGGCCCAGGCTAACCTTACATGACATCGTTCATGAGACTTGCTCCACGCTTGACATGCAACTCGTTTTGCATAAGTGGCTTTGCGGGTGCCTGTTTCTCCTAGCATAGTAAAGATCCAATTTACAACGGGTAATCAACAATGCTAGTATCAATGTTGTGGTTCTTGTTCGTAGGTTAGAACGACACCTATGGAAAGCCCCAAACCACGTAAAATATGCAAAGAAAGTAGAAGCGTCTAACTTTGTTTTGCAGGGGTGTGCCGTGATGTGATATGGCCATGATTGTGATTATATTTGATGTATGCAATGTTCCTTATTGTAAGTTGGCAACCGGCGTGGAATATATGGTTGTCTTTAATTTCTGTTAAGACCTGCGTGTCTATTCAAAATAGTTGTAATAGTTGAAGCTGGTGGACGACAACCATGAAGAAGCGTCATTGACCTTGATGCTATGCCGGTGATGATGGAGATCATGTTCGTGCTTGAAGATGGAGATCGGAAGCACAAAGAAGAAAGGCCATATCATATCACATATTATGAATTGCATGTGATGTTAATCCTTTATGCATCTTGTATTGCTTAGTAGACGACGGTAGCATTATAAGATGATCCCTCATGCACATAAATTTCAAGTTCTAAAGTGTTCACCCTTAGTATGCACCGTTGCCAAAGCTTGCTGCTTCGAAGCACCACGTGATGATCGGGTGTCTTTGATTCAGGTGAATACAACGTAAGCAAGCCAGATTTGCTTATGCGGTAGCTAAGGTTTGATCTTGACGAGCCTAGCATGTACAGACATGGCCTCAGGAACACGGATCGCCGAAAGGCAAAGCATGAATCATATAGTAGATATGATGAACATGATGATTGTTCGCCATTAAAACTATATCAGCTCTCGTGATGATCGGTGTTGATGTAGTGGATTTGGTTCGTGTGATCACTAAAACAATGAGAGGGATGTTGTTTTGAGTGGGAGTTCACCTAGTTTAATTTCATTAATTAATTTGAACTCAATTTGTCATAAACTTAGTCTAAACTATTGCAAATATGTTGTAGATCAATGGCAGCCCCTACCATCAATTTTAATGCGTTCCTAGAGAAAGAAAAGTTGAAAAACAATGGAAGCAACTTCACGGATTGGTTCGCAATTTGAGGATTGTCCTCACAGTGGTAATTTGACCTATGTGCTGGATGCACCGCTAGGTGACCCACCTGCAGCTGATGCTACCGATGAAGTAAAGAATGTTTACCTCGCTCGGAAGAATCAGTACTCCATAGTTCAGTGTGCTATCTTGTATGGTTTAGAATCGGAGCTTCAGAAAAGGTTTGAAGAGTCAGATCCATATGATATTGTCGAGGATCTCAAATTAATCTTTGAGACTCATGCGGCAATTGAAAGTTATGAAGCTTCTGAAAAGTTCTTTAACTGCAAGATGGAAGAGGGTAGCTCCGTCGGTGAGCATGTGCTTAAGATGTGCAGGCGCATAAATAAACTTCAAAGTTTGGGTATAGTGATTCCTAATACTTTGGGAGTTTACCGCATCCTCCAATCACTACCACCAAGTTACAAGAACTTTGTGATGAACTACAACATGCGTAACATGAACAAAGAGTTGCGTAACTATTTGCTATGTTAAAATCTGCGAAGTGGAGATCAAGAAAGAGCACCAAGTGTTGATGGTCAATAAGACCACCAAATTCAAGAAAGGCAAGTCTAAGCAAAGGACACTTCAAGAAGGGTGGTAAGAAAGTTACCACCGACGAAGAAGACCAAGGCTGGACCTAAGCCTGGCCGAGTGCTTTTACCGCAAGGGAGAAGGTCATCGAAGCGGAATTGCCCAAGGTACTTGGCGGATTTGAAGAACGGCAACATCAAGAAGAAAGGTATATCTGATATACATGTTATTGATGTGTATCTCACTAGTACTGTAGTAGTGCACAGGTATTTGATCTTGGTTCGGTTGCTCATATTTGTAACTCGAAACAGGAGCTGCAGAATAAACGGAAGCTAGTGAAGAACGAGGTGACGATGCTCGTGGGAAACGGATCAAAGGTTGATGTGATCGCGGTCGGCACGCTACCTCTTCATCTACCATCGGGATTAGTTTTATACTTAAATAATTGTTATTTGGTGCCTGCGTTAAGCATGAACATTATATCAGGATCTTGTTTATTGCGAGACAGTTACTTGTTTAAATCCGAGAATAATGGTTGTTCGATTTATATGAGTAATGTGTTTTATGCACATGCACCTTTGATAGATGGTCTATTCATATTGAATCTCGATAGTAGAAATACACATATTAATAACATTGAAGCTAAACGTTTGAAATCAAGCGATGACTCGACCTATATGTGGCACTGTCGTCTTGGTCACATTGGAGTGAAGCGTATGAAGAAACTCCATTAAGATGGACTTCTTGAATCACTTGATTTTGAATCACTTGAAAGATGCGAAGCATGTCTGATGGGTAAAATGACTAAGACTCCATTTTCTGGTATGATGGAGCGAGCTACAGACTTATTGGAAATCATACATACCGATGTGTGTGGTCCAATGAGTGTAGCATCGCGCAGTGGTTATCGTTATGTTCTTACCTTCACGGATGATTTGAGTAGATATGGGTATGTCTATTTTATGAAACATAAATCCGAAACTTTCGAGAAGTTTAAGGAGTTTCAAAGTGAGGTAGAGAATCAACGTAACAAGAAGATTAAATTTCTACGTTCTGATCGTGGAGGTGAATATCTAAGTTACGAGTTTGGCGAGCATTTAAAGAAATGTGGAATACTTTTCGCGATTGACACCGCCGAACACCACAGTAATGGTGTGTCGAACGTCGAATCGAACTCTCTTAGATATGGTTCGCTCTATGATGTCTCTTACAGATTTACCACTATCATTTTGGGGTTATGCATTAGAAACAACGCATTCACTTTAAATAGGGCACCGTCTAAATCCGTTGAAACGACACCATATGAATTATGGTTTGGGAAGAAACCTAAATTGTCGTTCCTTAAAGTTTGGGATCTGAAGCCTATGTAAAGAAGTTACAAACGGACAAGCTTGAACCCAAAGCGGAAAAATGCGTCTTCATAGGATACCCGAAGGAAACTATTGGGTATACCTTCTATCATAGATCCAAGGCAAAATCTTCGTTGCTAAGAATGGATCTTTTCTAGAAGGAATTTCTCTCGAAAGAAGTGATGGAAGGAAAGTAGAACTCGGCGAGGTTGTCGAACCTTCTCTCGAAATTGCGAGTAGCGCAGCACGGAAGAAGTTCTGTGGTGCTGCACCAATAAGAGAGGAAGCTAATGATAGCGATCATGAAACTTGGTTGAAGTTGCTCTGAGCCTCGGAGGTCAACGAGAACTCGTACCACTCCAGTTGGTATGATTCCGTTATGAATGTCATGTTGGTGGACAACACCGATGACCCGAGACATATGAGGAAGCGATGATGAGCCCAGATTCCAATAAATGGCAAGAAGCCATGAAATCCGAGATTGGATCCATGTACGAAAACCAAGTATGGACTTTGGTGGACTTACGGATGGCGGAAGGCTGTCGAGAACAAATGGATTTTCAAGAAGAAAAGCAGATGTCGATGGTAATGTTATCTATAAAGCTCGACTTGTCGCAAAAGGGTTTCGACAAATTCAAGGAGTTGACTACGATGAGACTTTCTCACCGTAGCGAAGCTAAAGTCTGTGAGGATTATGTTAGCAATCGCTGCATATTATGATTATGAGATATGGCGGATGGATGTCAAAACAGCATTCCTCAATGGAGACATTGATGAAGAGTTGTATATGATACAACCCAAAGGTTTTGTCGATCCTAAAGATGCTAACAAGGTATGCAAACTTCAACGGTCCATCTATGGATTGAAGCAAGCATCCGAAGTTGGAATCAACGTTTTGATAAGGTAATCAAAAGTTTTGGTTTTATACAAACTTATGGAGAAGCTTGTATTTACAAGAAAGTGAGTGGGAGCTCAGAGCATTCTTAATCGTATGTGGATGACATATTGTTGATTGGGAATGATGTAGACCTTCTTAATAGTGTCAAAGAGTATTTGAATAATAGTTTTTCAATGAAGGATCTTGGCGAAGCAGCTTACATATTAGGCATAAAGATTTATAGAGATAGATCGAACGCCAAATATCATTGTCACAAAGTACATATTTGGACAAAGTTCTAAAAGGTTTGGAATGGAAGATAGCAAGAAAGGGTTCTTGCCCATGTTGTAATCGACCTTGAGTAAAACTCAAAGTCCGACATCGGCGTAAGATAGAGAAAGGATGAGTAAGACTCCTTATGCATCAGCCATAGGATCTCTAATGTATGCCATGCTATGTACTAGACCCGACATCGCATATCGTTAGTTTAACTAGCAGATATCAAAGTGATCCAGAGTGGATCATTGGACAGCGATCAAAACATCCTTAAGTACTTGAGAAGAACTAAGGATATGGTTCTTTCTTATGGAGGTGATGAACAGCTCGTTGTTAATGGTTACACCGATGCTAGTTGGAACACCGATCCGGATGATTCTAAATCACAACTGGATAATGTATTTATTTTGAATGGTGCAAAGATTAGCTGGAGAGTGCAAAGCAAAGCGTTGTGGCGAGATCTTCAACCGAATCGGAATACATGGCTGCGGAGGCTTCACAGAAGCGATATGGATGAAAGAGTTCATTGCAGCTGGGTGTGGTTCCAAGTCTGTGGACCCAATGTCTATCTCTTGTGATAACATGGGCGCCATAGCCAATGCGCAAGAACCAAGGTCACACAAGAAGCTGAAGCATATCAAGCTGCGTTTTCCACGCTATTCGAGAACATATCCAGGTTGGGGATATAAAGATTTGCAAAGTACACACGATCTGAATGTGGCGGATCCGTTGACTAAACCTCTCCGAGGGCAAAACATGACCAACACCAAACTGCCATGGGTGTTCGTATATTACCATGTAATCTAGATTGGATGACTCTAGTGCAAGTGGGAGACTGTTGGAGATATGCCCTAGAGGTAATAATAAATGTAGTTATTATTATATATCTTTGTGTTTATGATAAATGTTTACATTCATGCTATAATAGTATTAACAAGGAAACCATTAATACTTGTGTGATTTGTAAACTTAATTTGAAGTCCCTAGTATAGCCTCTATACTTCACTAGCTTGTTGGTTGATTGATGGTTGTGGTTTCCTATCATGAACATTGAGATGTTATCAACAACAAGATCATATCGTTAGGAGAATGATATGGTGGACATACTCCTATAGACAAGCGTAGCATAAAGATCAAGTCATTTCAATAGTTCAATTGCTATATGCTTTCGATACATAGTAACCTAATTCCTTCGACCATGAGATCATGCATATTGCCTTTCTTGGATGGATGCTTTGATGTCATCAAACACCACACCGTAACAGGTGGCTATAAAGGTGACATTGAGTGTTCGGAAAGTATTGGTTGAAACACATGGATCAAGAGTGGGATTTGTCCATCCACATGACGGATAGATATTCTCTGGGCCCTCTCGGTGAAATGTCATCCAATTAGCTTGCAAGCATGTGACTTGGTCACAAGGGATCACATATCACGGAACGAGAAAAGAGTACTTATCGATGTGAGGATGAACTAGGTATGCGAGAGATACGACGATCATAACCTCGGATAAGTAACATATCGTGAGACAAAGGGAAATTGGTATCGTATGTAAGTGGTTCATTCGATCATAAAGTAATCGTAGAAATATGTGGAGCCATATGAATTTCCAGATTCCTCTATTGGTTATTGTTGAAGTGTCTCGATCATGTCCGCATAATTCACGAACCGTAGGGAGACACACTTAAGGATTCGGCGTTGTTTGAGTAGTTATGGTATTATGAGAAAGAGACCGAATGTTGTTGAGTCTCGGATGGGATCCGGGATATCACGAGGTGATCCGGAATGGTCCGAGAATAAGATTCATATAAGGAAAGTTCCGTTTGAGTTGGGGAATGGTTAGGTGTTTTCACCGAACATTCTAGAAGGTCCGGAATGTCCGGCACTCCGGAGGGGGAAGGGTACATGAGTGTGTCATTACATATTGGAATGATTGCATCATGTACTAAGTATTCTTGCTGTCCCAAATAAAGGATTTATTTAAATCCTAAATTGAAAAGTCAAACGGCTAGTTTGAAAGTCAAACGGCAGTTTTGGGAAGTGGGAAAAGAGGAGGAGAGGTGGAGGCCGAGTTGGAGGAGGGTTCCTCCCCTTGGCCGGCGCACCTCCCTAGGCCGAGTTGGGGAGGAACTCCTCCCCTTGGCCGGCCAGCCCTCCCACCTATAAGAGGAGGGGCAGGGCCTCCTCCTCTAGACACACAAGTTTCCTATCCTCTAAACTAAACCCTAGATCTAGACCCCGATTTAGAGCTATTCGGTTTAGAGCCTTCTAATTGGTTTAGAGCCTTCTAATTGGTGTGTCTAATTACTAGACCACTAATAGCCTCTCTCATAAGCTCCACCATACTCGCACCGGCTTAAGGCGAAGCCTCATGATTTCCCTCTACCTCCGGTACCACGCCAGGTTGTCTTCTGGAATCGCGAGGAGAGTGCTACAACCTCCGCCTGCTGGAACAAGGGAGAGGAAGGTCTTCGTCAGTACCGAACGTGTGACCGATCAAGGGAGCGCCATGGAACGCGCCGGAAGGATCGTCTACGCGATCTTGAGATCGGAAAGAGTACGACTACATCACCCACGAGAATCTGCTCTCGTTAAACACTTTGGAATCTTCGAGGGTGAGTTATTCCATCGACTCGTTGCTACAATCTAGTAGATAGATCTTGGCTTGTTTGTTTGCATGCGATAGAAAATTTTTGTTTTCCATGCTACGAACCCCTACACAAACAAGATTCTATCCATGTAGAACAAAGCATCATGTTGTCTTGGCCCTTAATTGGACAACAAGCATTAAGCATCCCACAGATATCAAGAACACATAATATAGTGATTAAAATCAACCACAAACTTGATGGAAAATATATAGGCACATCACATCTCACCAATCCCCTATATCTCCCACGCCTAAGGGATCTTACTCACACATGAGAGAAGAAAGCATCATCGATGTAATTAAATAAAGGGAGTTCTTATTGATATTACCGTGGAGATCCACAATAAGAAATAGAAATAAATCCAACACAATTCAACATGGGAAGAACAATCTCAAACCCTAATCTTGCAAGGTGGAGATATATCTCTCTCTCAAGTACAAGTGATGGCTATGGAGGTGTGGTGGCTAGGAGATCGAAGATCATGGAGTGAGATGAAGAACGTCTTCCCCTTCTTCTCTGGATCCCTTCTTTCTCCCTTCTAGATGGTATGGCGGCTCATGTGTTCTCTTTTCGACATCTATATCTTCACGAAAGTTATCCCTTTTAATAAGACAAAGGAGATGGCAACTATACGGTGGGAACTATATGGCAGAGGCCTGTATAGTTGGTCGTTAAGCTTGCAATAAATTCCCCTCGATTGCTTCCAAAAAGGGACTTGCTTGTTTTCGTCTGAATATTGTGTTTTTTCTGTTAAACCTCTTTGTTGATGTTCAGAACCTGAAACACACATTAAAAAACCAAGTTTTCTTTGCTACCGAAGTATTAGCGTTAGGTTAAGCTAGAAAACCATTAAATCCAAATGAAAACCATCAATAAAAACCATAAAAAAATGTGTAGAATCTCACAGCTATCAGTGTGGCATGTGTTGGCGTCCTGCGAGGGGTGTGGCTACTCATTGCGTCCATCTGGTGCAGTTGGCCTCGCTTTCACCAAACCTTATTGCCAATAGATCATCGGACCATGAGGTGATGGATCAAGCCTCAACCTTGTTCTAGCTATCAGTGTTGATGCATGCTAGGTGGACAAGCCATTCTAGATCAAGGAGGGCATGCTAGACTGTTGGTGCTCTTTGGATCCGCCGATAGAGGCGCCCGTGGGCATCATAACCTTAATGAAGGCATAAGTGATGCAGTTCTCGTTGCTGCCCAGATCATTCTAGGGGAAACCCTAGACCTTTAGGTCAGACATTGGAGGCACCTAGCGTCTCTCTCCTTCTTGGGGGAAACGTGTGGGAGTTGGGCCTAGCTTGTGGGACCAGTGTCTGATGGTGGTGATCAAGGAGGTGGTGCAGTGTGGCATCTAACGCGTCGATGGTACCAGGTCTCAGTGCACGGTGCAGTGGAGTCTCGGCGGAGAGCGCATGATAATGGACATGTGCATGGCGGTGGTGCTGCCTGGCATTATGGTGGAGTCGATGGCATGCCTTGCAAGGTCTATACCTTGATCCTTGTCCTAAAGATGGATCGGTGGAAGATGGTGGCGACGACTTCTAGAGTGCATGCGCTAGCGCACACGTTAGTGACGTGGCTTCAATTAGATATGTGTATTTTATTTGTATGACTTTGTTGAAAAATAAATAACAAAGACTATGTGCATTATTTTGATGAAGAGGCCGGGGTATCACCTTCATTTCGAAAAAACAACAACTGAACACTCTAAAAACTAGGCCCGAGCCCATGGGAGTGCAGCCCCTCTGGCCACACATGGCCCAAAATTTTATGTTTCTATTATGTAATGTATACTAATTTGGTAGCAAATAATCATTACATCCTAATTGGTAATTTTGCTTTGACGTATGTGCTTTACATGTGGGGCTGAGGTTTGAAGATCGATTCCTAATACCTGCATGGCATACAGTTTTCTCTACTTTCCCCTTTTTTGATATTCTTAGTGTTCCACCTAATTTGTTTTTCAAAATCGGGAGGTCTCCCCAGCCTCTGCATTGGCTGATACATATGGCTTTTATTATTTTATTAAAAATATTAAAAGAATTTATTACAAAGTTTCCAGCTCATGGGTTTCCTCTTAATAAAAGCACAAAATATAATCTCCAGTTTTGCTATTCCGGATGTGCAGGGGCTGGTTTGAAGTTCGACCAGCCTAGAATACTATTTAGGGAATTCTATTTTTGTGCCCTTGGTTTTTTAGTTGTACTCACTTTTGAAGGAAATATTCCCTGAGAGGCAATAATAAAGTTGTTATTATGTATATTCCAAGTTTATGATAAATATTTATTTTGCATGCTATAATTGTATTAATATGGAAACGTTAATACATGTGTGTTTAATAAACAAATATAAAGTTCCTAGTTATGCCTCTCTTATAAACTAGCTCGTTGATTAACAAGATGATCAAAGGTTTCCTAATCATGGACATTGGATGTTGTTAATAACGAGGTCACAACATTGTTGGAATGATGTGATGAACATTCATCTGAAGTATAGCATTACGATCAAGGTCATTGTGTTTATATTGCTATAACATCATACGAAGTAATCTTAATCCTTAGACCATGAGATCATGTCAATCACTAACATCGTAATAGTATCTTGATAACATCAAACGTCACACCGTAACAGGGTGACAATAAAGATGGGTTCAGTGCTACAAAGGTGTTATGTTGAGGCTCATGGATCAAGAGTGGAATTTGTACATCCCGATGACGGAGAGATATACTCTAGGCCCTCTCTGTGATATCACATTAGTTAGCTTGCAAGCAAGTGATTTAATCACTAGAATGTTATATCACGGGAACAAGAAAAGAGTGCATGTCGGTAAAGAGATCAAACTAGGTATGAAGATACCGATGATCGAATCTCGGACATATAATATATCGCGAGACAAAGGGATTGAGTTACAGGCATATAAGGTTCACACGATCATAGAAGTCATCGTTGAATGTGTGGGAGTCACTACGGATCTCCAGGTCCTGCTGCTGATTATTGATCGGAGAGGGGTCTCGATCATGTCTGCACTATTAGCAAACCGTAGTGTGACACACTTAAGGTATACCGACACCATTTGGAGCAAATAATATGCCAGAGAAAGAATTATAAAGCGCAGGAATTATTTCACTAGACACCAGAACTGTTTCGGTTGAAATTGTTGAAACTGGTTCTGCATGTGAAATTGAAATGTTGTAAGGGGTTTTAAGTGAATGTTTGTTAATTAAAGTAATTGACAAAATTCTGAATAAATAAATAAATAAATAAATAAAAGAGTTTTATTTAAATGAGAGCTTGCATTAAATTTGGTGGAAATTTAATGCATGTGAGTGGATTTTTGAGTGGAGACATGTTTATGTGAGTGGAGGCTTTTCATTTTGAGTGGGAGCTCCACCCACATGAATGTGGACGAGGTGGGGGCAGCCACCATGGCTGGGCTCCATGCCCCTTGGGTTCCCCCTCTCCCTATAAAAGGCCCCCCTCTCCTCCTCTCACAACACACCTCATCGCGAAGGATCTCTCTCCCCCTTCAGATTTTCCCCATGGTCTCGGATCAGCGAGATACATGTTCCCGGTGGCTTTTTCTGGAAGGATTTGTTGCTTCCGCTGCTTCACTGGAACGAGGGAGCGGAGGTTGTTAGGATACCCAAACGTGTGTGCGATCACAGATGCACCACTGCTTTGCGGTGCTGGACTAGACGGTGCTGGACCTGCTGGACCGGATGGACTTCTTCTCGATCTTGAGATCGGCAAGCATTCAACTATATCATCCATGAGTACAACCTCGTTAACGCTATTCGATCTTTGAGGGTATGTATTCTATGGATGTATATCTACCCGTTGCTTATATCTAGTAGATAGATCTTGGTACATAGTTGTTCCCATCATAGGAATTTTTTGTTTTCTATGGTGCGAACCCTTCAACTTTTCCCTAGCCGCTTAACTTTTCCTCACTTTTCACCATCTCCTTCTCATAAACTGTCACACGGTCTAGAACTTGTTGTCCGCCAGCCTTGCCGTTACATGCTGACAAGTGGGGCCGCGTTCAGTCGGGTCCTGTAGTAGACCCTCGCTATTACGTGTTGACAAGTGGGGCCGCATTATGTCGAGTCCCGTAGTGGACCCTTGCCATTACATGATGACAAGTGGGACCATGTTTAGTCGGTTCCCATAGTGTACACCTCTCTCCACTTATCCAGATCACCATGGGACCCATAGCTTATTCACGTGAGCGCCGGACCCACAGCTTACCCAGCTTGGCATTGCAAAATGGGACCCCGAGCCATCCCACGCCCGTGTCGTTGTCTCCCCTTTATTCTTATTCTCCGGCGACGACGACCCTTCTCCGGCGATGGTGGCCCTTTGTCGAGCTTCACTTCGGCCTCCTGTTTGTCCTTGTCGCGGTATGGTGCCGTTTTGTTGACCTGTATGATGGATGACAATGTCAACCGTGCATAGGTAAGGTTAAATCTTGCACCAAAATCTTCTTATTAGACGAGGTGCTTTCTATGGACAATAAATTGGCGCAACTCGGGAGCTCAGTCAGGCGCTTTCTTGCTATGGAGAATGCGGCCGACGAGCCATTCAGATGATTTAATTGGTTTATCGAGTTAATGTCTCGGCTGCAATCAAGTGAATCTATGAGGTGAAAGTCAAACTTTGAGATTAGGGAGATGGATGTATAAGAAATAAGAAATAATAAAATGAAACAACTCTTGAGCACTTTCAAATTTAAAAAAATATACAACTCTTAATGTAAAGAGTCTTTATAATTTACACAACTCTTGAACACTTTCAAATTTTAAAAATTATACAACTTTTAATGTAAAAGAGTGTTTATAATTGACACAACTCTTGAACACTTTCAAATTACAATTTGGACATGATAATGTTGTCCTAAGAAAATCCTAAGAGTTTACCATTTTTACAGCATGAAAAGTGATCCCTAAACTAAACTCTTTATGCCTCGTGCATATACAAATATTATACACCTTTGAACTCTTTGAAATCCCACTTAGGACATGATAATGTTATGCTAATAAATCCTGATCATTTATCATTTTCATGGAGTGAAATATAATGCATAAACTTGCGTATACTAAAATTATAAACCTTTGAACACTGTAAAATCACACTTAATACATGATAATGATGTGCTAACAAATTTTTGAGAGATTATCATTTTCTCCCCATTTTTATAGAGTGGAATATAATGCATAAACTTGCATATACAAAATTATACACCTTCGAACACTATGAAATCGCACTTAGGACATTATAATGTTGTGCTAAGAAAATCTTGAGAGATTATCATTTTCATAAAATATAATGCATAAACTTGCATATACGAAAATTATACACCTTTGAACTCTTTGAAATCGCATTTAGGACATGATAATGTTGTACTAATAAAATCCTGGTCATTTATCATTTTCATGGAGTGAAATATTATGCATAAACTTGCATATAAGAAAATTATACACCTTTGAACACTTTACCTTCAAATTATATTCAAAATCATTTGTTTATGGAGTTAAAGTATCGATGGAAAACTCGTTATTTTTCATGGATAGAGGGGTGCTCCCTGACAGATATAAGGGTTATCATGTCTGCTAGATCATAGAGGATCAACGGTCGATGGGCACGATCCGCATGAAAATTGTCTCGACCAATCAGAGCGTGTCAGCCAAGATGAGCAAAAGTGTGAGAGTATCTGACTAGAAGAGAGGGGAAAACTGCGTAGAACTTAAAAACCAAGGGAAAAATGGGTAGAACTTAAAAACCAAGGGCAAAACTGAGAAAGGGATTCAAATATAAAAGAAAGAGATTTAAAAATGGAAAAATATTATTTTATATAATAAAATACATATTGTCATATATCAAACTATTTGCAATTCAAATATACATCAGTTTGGCAATTATTGCCTCATTCAAACAAACTATGTTTTGGGGAGGGATGTTTTGGAAAGACGTTTGAGTAGAAAGCCATGAACCTTCATAGATAGTAGGTGTTTTGAGAAGTGGTAATTTAGGTTAAAACTTGATTTATATACATTTCTTATGGTGGCAGGTCACATAATAAGACTCCCTGGATAGATGCCACTATGTTTTGATATTTTTGAATTTGTTATGCATAAAATGACTCAATTAGCTAGCTAAAACCCATTCGTTGACTCTATGGTGACCAGCCATCGAAGGGTAAAAGTGAGTATATTGCACATGATAGTGTTAGTAATGGAGGGCAAAACTGAGTACAACCAAGCTGCCAGTGTTTCACTCGAGGGTATAACTGAGCACAACTAAGTCACCAGAGTTAGACACGAGGGAAAAAACGTTACGCACGGTACACGTGTCGCGGTGCATGGGGCTGTAGCGGACGCGTGTGGCCGTGCACGGTGCAGTAGCATACGCGGTACACGGTCGTGGAACGAAACATCTCCTCCCTTCACCTTTATAGAGGCCTTCTCATTCTCACTCATCACTCACTCACTCTCTCACTCACGCAACCGTCTCCACTGTGCCATCACCTTCTACAAACCCCCAAGAAAACCCCAATCACACCGGCGATGGAGAAGAACAGCATGATGGCCATCGTTGCCTCCAAGGCCACCGGCGAGGAGGCCATTATCCCCGTACAGGCCCCCACCAAGGCATCGAAGGCAGTCGTCATCCCCGACCAGACCCCCGTCCCCGCTTCCGCTGTAGCCGCTGGAGAGGAGGCCCCCGCCGGTCTCGGGCAGATCCGCTCGGCTGGGACCCCTATAGGGAGGATGATTACATCAGGCTGGAGAACCCCTATGACACCAGCATCACCAACACATGGTCGGAGGTAACTAGGGTTTTCTCTCCTTGCTTTGTTCTTCCCCCATTCCCATCGTTGGATGATCTATCATGTGTTATTAGGGTTCGGCTATTCGTATTTTCAATCGTTGGATGCTAGGTAATTTTAAAGTAGATAATACTCTTGTGTTAGATCTCGTATTTTGATAAATCCCCCTATTCGTATTTCAATCCTATTTTATTTCCTCCGAGTTGCAGCTAAGGGATTCCCTAATTAGTACTAGCGCCGATCTGTAGTTGGGATCAATTTTCGATTTGGTTTGAGATTTGGAGATTGTGGAATAATCAGGGGACCTTAATAGGTTAATTTATGCAAGTAATAAATCCTGATAATTAAGGTATCTCAATCATGTCCTTATTTTACTCTACCGATGTCTGTAGCAACGACGAGTCTAAGGATACCAAGACTCGTCAAGTGCTGAGGAGGCTGAAGTTCGGCCAGTACGACAACTTCTTCGTCGGCAACGTCTATAGGTGTCCCTTCTACACCAGGAGCCTCGCCACCGACTTCAACTCCCTCATGAAGCATGCCGAGGACATGAAGACATGTGGCATGTCCGTGAAGTTCCATGGCTTCAGAGCCAAGCACCAGGCGCTCGGTTTTCACCTCCGCAACCTCTAGAAGGCGGCAATCAAGGAGGGTTGCATGCCTCCGATCAAGCCCAAGGCGCCCAAGGTCAAGGGACTGGGCAGCAAGAAGTGGATGAAGCGCTAGAGGGAGGAGGCGGAGGCCCTCCTGGCGAAGGCCATGAGGGGCCACTGATCTTGTGCTACTGTTTGTATTGTCTGTGTTGAACTTGTCCGCTGTTGTTGAGCAGCCTAATTCTCGAACCTCATTAAGTATCATACTATATATCATATATTAGTTGCTTTATCTATATCTGCTCTATTTACTGAATGTATTTATGATGCTGGTTAGATTTGCTGCTCTAGATTTGCTACATATTGGAAAAAACGAGGGCCAAAAAAATGAAGAGAGAAGCTGCTCTAGATTGGCTACCTTTTTGGGCAAAAGAAACACAAATATTAGCGAGATAGAGGAAAAGGCGCTCTTAAAAAGGTCAATCATAAAAATAATAAAAAATAAAACTTTCAATTTAGACGACATGACGCATGTAACCACCAAATGCGCCCCACGTGGTCCCACACCATGTCGCACATAACGCGTTTTCAACAAACTGGCCCACTCAGTCCCAGATGGCACGGCCCCACACGTCAACATAATGCGTTCCTGACCAACCGGCCCCACGTGGTCCCACAGCGCGCGGTCCCACATGTCAGCCAACGATCAACCTGATGGCAGCTGTCGTTCGAGCTCTTTGATGATTTCCGCGAAAGAGATGGGCAAAAGTGAAGAAAAGTTAAGCGACTAAAGAAAACTAAGTACAACTAACGAACCAGGGACACGAAAATAGAAATCCCAACTATTTATTAGTACTAGTCCATAATCTATAATAAAACATCTAATTTAAATTTTATTTTTCTTTTAGGGAGATTATTTTATCGAGCAACATAAATGTGTCTCAAGCTAAATGATGTGAGCTTGCGTGTAATGCACACTTCACAAACATGATTTCACATAAATTTCGCAAACACATAAATGTATTAGTATTAGTTACAAAAATACATAATTTTTTAATGAAGCAACATTATTTATATTTTATTCTTGTTGATGTTTCTCTCTTGAAGACCCAACTTTTTATGCGATCTATGATGCTTCGTTCCATGACTGGGATATTGTTTAGAGCTTCATTCCCTTTGGATTTCAAAAATATATACTCCCCCAGTCTAAAAAGGATGTAACTAATTTGTTTAAATTTAGGTATATCTAGTCACTATTTAGGATATAAATATAACCAAATTTAGAAATTTGCAACAACCTTTTTGAGACAGATGGAGTATCTGAAATCGTCTCCTCAATTTAATATCACCCTAGATATGTGTTATAGAAACATAGTTTATCAAAAGTAATGTTCAAACATGATGTTAATACTTGGGTATTAGAAAATGTAGAGCTCCATCGTCCCATCCCACGAGAGAACTAAATTAAACACCAAATAACCCATTTCTTTGGTTGTCTATGTTATCCCAATACTTCCTCCACCACCCCACATAAATTATCACCTCGTTCTACTCGGTGTCTCTTTCTTGGATATCCATCTCGGCATCGTGGTTATCAGTGTCTAAACCTTGACACATGACCTATTATTACTAGACAGACAAGCACGCTTGGCATTGTTGCATGGGACGAACAGTGGAGATACACTCTTAGTAGATTTAATCTAGGTTGAGGCCAGGTTTAACTCGTAGTAAATACACAATGGATCATAGATTTAATCTAGGTTTTAGGATAATTTTGCTTTTTAAGGACAAAAAATAAGAACCTGGAGCTATATTATTAGATGCAATTTACATTAACTCAAGAAACATAAATGTGATGTCAGATATGTAAATGTCACTTATCCATCCCACATTGATAATCAAGTTAAAATTAGAATCATTGTAAAAACAGAGAATACACACAAGATGCGCCAATAATGAGTTCAATCTTTTTTATCTCTGTTAGGGATCTGAGGAGGATTAATGTTTATACTTCCTCTCAAACTAAACTAAGAGAATGGTAACTACAAAGTTATGTATCATATCTCTGTTGGTGCTCTACTTTTCACTCATCATTGAACTATAATTATATGGTAGTCCTTGGTGGCTTCTTGTTATCATATCATCAGTCAAAATCAATTTCCTTTGGCATAAAGGGTGATGGTTCAAATGGTTCTGAATCTATATTCTGCCAAAATAAAAAGCAGTAAGGATGGATGATGGATGCAAGTGCATATATCGTTTGTAGCTAGTTTTGAAGTTGAGATGTTGATCCCACGGGGAGCCCAAAGGTAAGTGTTTATGGGTGAAGTCTCTGTCACACTCAAAGTTGTCATGGGTCTTCGAGTGAATTGACTGCAAGTGTTGAAATAAGAATAGAATTTGGATTAAAGGAATGTATTTAAATAAAACTAAAATGTAAACTTCAAAATAAAAAGCAGAAAAGTAAAGAACAATTTCTTTGTTGTTTTCTATAGATGACAAAGTAGGCGCGGGGAGATTCAGTTCATGGTGATAGTGAATGTGCCAGGTGGATGAGTGATAAGTGTAACAATTATAATCTTATAAGTATGTGTGTAGGCGAGCAACCTATAATTAGCCGGAAATCCTCTTGGTAGATTTTATCCCAACTTCAATAATCCTATTAGCCTGTTACCACAACCATGGACAGTCACTAGATGATTAAGATCCTTCAGGTTGCTTAGCAATTAAGCTCCTTGGATGGGACTAATGCAATAAGCACAGTGGTTCCTCGTGATCCTCAAGTCAAACTAGTTTCCCATTGATATCCCCGTATCACTCGGGGGTCGCCGATCGGCTAGCGAACAAGATCTTATCTATGTAGAACAAGGTATCATATTGTCAAGGACCTTAATTGGAAAACAAGCATTAAGCATCCCATAGATAATCAAGCACACATAATATAGTAATTATAATCAACCACAAACTTAATGGAAGTTATATAGGCACATCTCATCTCACCAATCCCTTAGATCTCCCACGCCCAAGGGAACTTACTCACACATGAGAGAAGAAAGCATCATTGATATAATTAAATAAAGGGAGTTCTTCTTGATATTACCGTGGAGATCCACAATAAGAATAGAAATAAATCCAACACAATTCAAGATGGGAATAACAATCTCAAACCCTAGTATTGCAAGGTGGAGATGTCTCTCTCTCTCAAGTACAAGTAATGGCTATGGAGGTGTGGTGTCTAGGAGGTCGAAGATCGTGGAGCAGATGAAGAACGTCTTCTCCTTCTTCTCCGGATCTCTTCTTTATCCCTTCTTGATGGGATGGCGGCTCATGTGTTCCATTTTTGTCTTTGGTCTCTTCAAGAAAGTTGTCCCTTTTAACAAGACGAAGCGGATTGCAACTATACGACGGGAACTATACGGCCGGAGAAAATATTTCCGACATATAGTTGCTCGTTAACGCTACTTTATGCCTCCCTCGACTTCTTCCAAAAAAGAGACTTGCTTGTTTTCGTCTGAATATTGTGTTTTTGCTGTTAAAACCCTCTATTAGTGTTTAGAACCTGAAACACACATTAAAAACCAAGTTTTCCTTGCTACCAAAGTATTAGCGTTAGGTAAAGCTAGAAAACCATCAAATCCAAACAAAAACCATCAATAGAAACAATCAAAAATGTGTCGAATCTCACAGCTATCAACTCCCCCAAGCTTAGATGTTGCTCGCCCTCAAGTGACAAGGAAATAAGAAAGGATAGCGGAGATTCAAAACTGAAATAAAAGAACTTACAAGCTCAAATTGGTGTCAAATTCTTTTCTTCACAATTCCTACAATCTTAAACATGGTCATACAAGTATTCACAAGATTGCACTGAGTCCACTTCCTAACCACGTATATCTTGCTAAAAAATAAATCATATGCCTGAGCGAGTGTCAACGGTTTAGCTAGGAAAGTGAAACAAATCCTTTTGGTTTCTCTCTTACTAAGAGATGAATTTTTTTGCTCTTGTTCCTTTAATCAATTAAGAGTACTCAATTGGCACCAAAAACATTTAATTTAAGAGCAACTCATCGACTCCCACATCAAAATTTCAAGACTCCCAAAGCACCTTTTTCCTTTCCTTATTTTTCAAAAACTTCAGCTCTTTCATAGAGAAATCATATCATTGTTTTTAACATGTTAATTGGGACTGTGTTGCGCACTCGTGACCATGCCAATAGATAGTTGTTGAGAAATAGTGGGTCAGAGGAGTACTACAACTTCACTTGGAATGTAAAACCAGGAGGAGACTAAAATTTTAACTATCATAGCATTGCAGCTACAGATGTTTACATAACTCAATAGCCGAAATCAAGTGGTTTCTCATATTTAGATCGTTCGTTGGCCATCGGAGTTAATAGTTCCCCATGGAGTACGACAGTGTTGTAGTGACATGCGTAAAGAAATATCCTACTGTAATTATTAGAAAAAGCAGTGGCATAATCTCTACTACTTCGAAGCATCCATTTTATCAAACAATTTCATTCAAGGGTACTATCGAGTCTATTTACATTAAGCTCAATGGGGTTGGGTAGTTTCTAAAATCAAATCCTTTGGGCTAAACATGGACTCAAGTCATCTCTTGGATGCCTTTTCTTGTTGTAAAAATGTCAGAAATATTTTAACCAAGTACATTGCTCATTATTTCAAAGCTAAAAAAGGACACTGGCAAAGAAAAAGAATTTATAGGATAACAAGCTAAGTGGGGAGTGACTTAAGTGCAAGCGAGTAAATAATTGTAGGGTCAATTTAAAGTTGCAGAAGAGGTGATGAAAGGAATGTAATACCTCCTCTTGATTGCTTCGATCTCGTACTTGAGTCGGATCCCCTCTATATTTCCCTATTGCCAAGTCACCTAAAATTGAGCAATCTTCGAGAGAAACAAAGAAACAAATTTGCAATAAAGGTTGCAACTAATTTTTTGTGTGTTTTTGGTTTAGGAATGCAAACTGAAAGTAAACATGCAATTCTTGGAAAAGAAAATAAATCAAAAGAAGAAATAAAAATATGAATGCAAAGTTTGGAGGTTCTCAAACCTCCCCAAGCTTAGCCTGTTGGCATGCTTAGTTATTGTCGTCGTTTGGCGGGTACAGATGCTGCTGATAGTAGTCGGGGAAGTAGGTCATGAAGTGACTAAAGTTGTGAGTTAAGGCACTCACATCCTCACGCACTCCATGCAAATTCTGGTTGATCTCCCCAATGCGCTGGTTGATCTGCATAAATTCTTCATAGGGGACATTGTTGAACCCCTGCTGCTGTTGCTGCTGATTGGGCCATGGGTCCCAAGGTCCCTCCTGCTGCTTCTACTGTCCTTCCCAAGTAGGGTTGTGCTCCTGCTCCTACTGCTTCTCTTGCTCATCCTACTGCTCTCCTTCTTCGTCTTCCTCGGAGTCAGGATAGAGTGCTGCCATGATCTCTGTCAGTTGATCCTGGGTGAGGATCCAGTTTTGCCTTTCCTGAATCGAGAAGGCTTGTGGACAAGGCAATGGCACCTGATCATACTGTGCAACATCAAGATAACCAAATTGATAGGCTCGGAGCCTCCTGTTAGCTTGGTATACGCCGAGGAAGCCATAAACAGTTATATATTTGACATCCATAATTATGGAGCCATCAACAGGTTGCACAATAGTATTGAAATTCCAAGAGCTTGGATTAGGTTGGTTACCAATCCACCAATGTGAATATCACCTTTATTTTTGTTGCTCTGGTGGCGGAGGTGCTGGAGGAATAGAGATCGAGGAGTGGGACTCTATGGTGCATTAGGTAAGAGTGCCTTGGTAATCATGGGCATGTTTGCATTGGCCATAGAGCCGGTGTCTCCTCTTCCCAACAAAGTGTTAGTAAGAAACATAGCGAAGTAGCAGATGGCCGGGTTCTGAATGGTGGATATATTTTTCTGGTAGAAGTCCCTACCACCATTAACTGAAATAACCTCCCAAGTTTCTCCACTTGAGACGCTATACAAGTTTGTAATAGTTGATTCTCCTTCTTGAGGGAATCCAAAAGCTTCACAAAATTGCTAAAAAAGTGATTTGATATGGCAGCTGGTTAACAATGAAACTCGCCATGCATGCATTACCTTTCTCCTTGTAGTCATCGTATAAGGAGACGAGGAACTCATGGGTGAGCTCATCGTAGGTTTAGTGTCTTGCATAGGCGATGTTAGACAGCCCTGCATTTGCACACATGTAGTCAAAGTCCGCCCTTAACCCTGCTGAGCTGAGAAATCCATCATCGGTCCATCGTGCGGGCAGCACCTTCCTCGCCAAAACCATTGCGTACTTGTTGTCGAGCTTAGCCCGGAGCCCCGAGCCCTCGCCACATTGGCACTTGCTCTTGCGGAAAAGGCCACCGACCTTGTTCATCTTGATGCACTGAGAAATTTCAACATAAAACCTTAGGCATATAGTCTCTACATGTTATATGAACGATTCTTCGTGGAGGAATTCAACCCTAATGTGAGAAATCAAAAGAGAAAATAAATCAAGCTTGAGTTCATCCACAAATTCAATGAGAGGATTTCAACCATGGAATTTTGCAAATAAAGCATGGATAGGGAGAGAAACATATTGATCTATTGATTCCCCAACTCAAACGAACGAAATCCACAAAGAATCAAGAGTTCTAGGTGGGTTTTGAGAGGTTTGGAGAGAGTATGAGAGAAATAATGAGGAGATGAGGAACCCTAGCCTGCCCCGAGCCGATTAAGTGGTTGGGGCAAACTATACAGTGGGAGCTATATGACCGGGTAAGGTAGCTCCCGCAGTATAGTTGCAGCGGCAGCGAGAATTAGGGTTTCCGCACGCCAGATCACAACTACGAGCGCAACTATACGGCCAGACTAAAATGGTCCCATTGTATAGTTGGTCGTCAAACCTTCTGTATCCGAGACCTCTATTTTGAAAATTTTGTCGATAACTATACGGCCACAGCTATATGACAGGAATAAATATTCCTGCCCTATAGTTGGTCGTTGCAACTCCTGGAACATGCTTTTTTGCCCAAATTTTCAGAGATTCACTTTTTAATCTGGACAATATGATTAAGCTAGTTTCTACATATAAAACTCAAACTTTATTTTCTGCACTAAATCTATGCTTATTCGGTCGATATTTCTACTACTTTTTGATAGTTGCATCTTCACGGGCGCACTTCCGCAAAAATATATGTGAAAAAGTTGTAGGAATGTGATGAACATCTTATTTCTTTAATTCATTTTATTAATATGATGGGTTGACTCCTATTAAGCATTTTATTAAGAGCGGTTGAATATTTCAACTTCTTCTCTGTTTTCGAATTCTTACCTTGGGTTTACCTTTATCAAAGGCACTTACCACATGAACTCGTTTTGCCAGTGGAACATACCTTTCTCCTACTTCAAGCTTTTTTGGAAAATACCTAATGATTTCATCATCATAAACATTGAAGATTATTTCCCCCTTAGCACAATCAACTGAAGCTCCTGCAATACTAAGGAAAGGTCTTCCAAGTATTATAGATATTTTTTCATCCTCTAGCATTTCAAGAATAATAAAGTAAGTTGGAATAACATGCTTATCTATTCTAAGTAGAACATCCTCGATCATACCAATGGGTTATTTAGTGGATTTGTCAGCCATCTATAAAGTGATAGTAGTAGGAGAGTACTCCTGTAACATCTCAAAAATATTAATGAAGATATCAATTTCTAGTCAACCAAAAATTAGGGTTAACCAAAGCTTTTAATATTAAACACTATATTAATGCTTGTGTGTCTATGAATGTTGGTGAATGCTTGAAATGCCATGTTTGTTTGTTGTAAATGATGAGGTTTGGTTTAAATATCAAAACCATATCATCTAGGTCAAATCAAACCCAAAACAAAGCAAAAGAAAATCAATATATAAAGCATATGACCCAATGGTCATTTTTGCAAAAGTTAACACTTAGCTCACTTTGAGCATCACTAAGAAATAATTCCAAACAGAAACAATTCCCTTTCTTTATCACCTTCCTAGACAAAGTGACAATGAACACATGTGAGCTTTCAAAACTTATAGAAACAAATTCAAATGCATTTGAGAGACATTTAAAATTTGAATCTATCTTATGCATCAAGATAGTCATTTTTGGACAACCATCAAAACCTTTACCACTTAGAAAACCCTTGCACCCAGAGACTACCAAGCTTATGATCAACACACCCACCAAAAATAATTTGAAAATTTGAAGGTTTAGTTCTTGCGGACATTTAATCAAACACTTAGTGAGAACAATACAAGTTTACCAACTATACACTGTTGTGATCAATCTTGTGATCATCTTTGTACTCGACCAAGCCTCCACTACTCGCCCTTACTCACCCCAGTACCAGCCCGTGCAATTGATCCCCTCTCACTCGCCATTTTGACCAGTGCAAATCATACCCGAGCTCACCCATGTCATCCCGAGACAGACACACTGCTACATGCCGCTCCGCCCTCGCCCATGATGTCTAGGAGGTAGCCGTGACCTCACTGCCTCTTCATGTGTACGCCTCGACCAACGACAACCTGTGGAGAGGCCCACGCAGCCACGCCCATTTATCTCTCGACCATGCCGATCGCCACACCAGAGTGTCGAGCTGCCCTGTGCAACCACGTCGCGCCTCGCTCTCCCCTTGCGTCAATGTGATCGCCTCGATGCCAGTAATCTCCCAGACATGCCCGTTTGACCCCGCGCGCTCCGTGACCACCATACGTCATGACGAACACACGCGATACCCGAACAGAGCATGGACGCCCCCGACCGATTAAGATCGTGCCTCGCCGTGCCACTATGCGCATGACGACCGCCATGAAGCCATGCGTCGACCTACGCCCCCAGCCATGTCGATAGCTCCCTGTAACGACGTCGCCGACGAGCCCGAACCATCCCGCCCTGCTCCCCTCGCTGGGGTATAAATAGACCCCTCCCCTGCCTCAAAATGCACACCATTCCACTCCCTATCACCCAAAAACCTCTCTGACCCGTCCCCGGAGCAAGGCGAGCACCACACCACCGGAATTTCGCTGGATCCCGCCGCTGAAGTGATGGAAGGAAGCCGTCTCTAGGATCTGCCGCGACTATTGTTCGAACCACCGTCGTTTACAATCTCGTTCGCCCACCTCGCCGGACCTAGCTAGAGCCCTGGTAAACCCCCGACGACCCCCGCCGTAGAGCTAGGGTTAGCATCTCACGCATGTCGTGCAACGGGGACAACGACACGGAGCCGTCGATCGTGATCTAACCGTGCGGTCCAGGATCGAGGATACCGCTTCGCGTTAGATTAGTCGCTGACGCGTGGGACCAACCTCGGTGCAGCCTACTGCGTGCCGCGTAGTTGGGCCAGCCCAGTAGCATTCCCGCGCGAGCCCGCAAATTCAAACTTAGGTGTTTCCTTTTATTTCAAAACCCTATACTGTAGGTGACTTTGAAATTCAATTCAAGAAGATTCACTTAACCAAATTGAATGAATCCAATTTTTTTAGAAAGGATAGGAAAATCTCTAAATACTCCCGTTGGATTCAAACAGTTTGAAATTATAGATCACCCATTGTAAAAATAACAAGACGGTAGCTTTTACCACTTCAAACATTTTTCTAAAATCAACCCTAAATGCTTTTGAGTTGATTCCAACTCTTAAAAATCACTTTTGCCATGACCTATATGAATATTTAAAAATATATAGTTTTACATGTAGTAGTCCTAGACCAAAATTAAAGAGTGGATTTATAGTCATTTCTAGTTACATAAATATTATTAAACGACATTATTAAACTTTGCAATTTAGGCCAACCACTTTAAATCACATTCCCAAGTATTGGAATATGTGGTGATGACATGTGTCAATATGATCCCATATTTTAATTGGAGAATATTAAATCTTAAGTAACTTTTCAATGAGTAGAAATTACTTTCCTAAAATAGGATAAATAAAATCTTGTCACCCCTCTTCTTGTAGTGACTGAGATGATGCTAGATCATCTAGTGTGGATCCTTGTGTGCTAAATAAAAGTAGTTAAGTATTGTTTGGTGATTGTGTACCTCGTATTTTATTTATAGACGCTAGTATCAATCCGGTCTACGAGGAGGAAGAATTCTACGAAGAAGAAGAGAACTACGACCACTGTACCGACCAAGGAAAGCTATATTGTGCAAGCTACACTATGCAAGATAGAACTATGCATGCTATTGTGATACCACCTTGATTATACCAATCCCAAGTTTTACTTGCAAGCTTTATCTTTTCTCCCTTTTATTAAAGTTGCTCAAATAGTTAATAAATTTGTGATTAGTTGAAACATAGTAAAGGTGCCATCAAGAGCATAGAATTAGGTGTAGGTAGTTACACTTGATTAGTTCCCCTCAATAGCGACACCCCCATTGATAGATGCTAGTGCTAAACTAATCTTGATCACTATAGATGGGAACACTTAGAGAAAATGATTATGAAAACCTTGGAATGATGAGTCATTATATTGAAATGTTTTGACATTTGTCATGGAACACAATGAGTTGATGGTGATACTGAATGAAGTATGAGCCCTGACTTTGATAAAAACTGATGGTTGGGTTCGGATGCGATACCATTCCAATTTTACCATACAACCATAGTACCCAAGTTTTGGTAGGGCTTAACTCGAAGTTTATGTGCCTTAGTATGGGTTCCCTTGCAGAACGAGGTTGAGCTGAGGCTACCTCGTGAGTATGAATGTCCAGCTATGTAGTGCCCAGTATGGCAGATGGCCATGGCTAGGAGGCCAAACTCACAGAGGAGGTGCCTATACTAGGGTGTGTAATTGAAAGGTTAGGATTGATTATCCGCATACCAAGTATGATTATTCAGGGTTATCCCTGATGGATGTATAGAATGTTGTGGTGAAACTGTACCACCTCTGCAGAGTGTCAAACTATTCGAATAGCCGCGTCCATAGTCATGGACAGTTGGATGGCCATACTGTTCTATTGTCAGATGTTTTCAAAATAACTTGTGACTTGAAATATGACCTTGACTTGACCACACGGGGATGTGGACATGAAACTAGGTTCCCTCTGGAGTAATCTAGATAAATAAAATAGGTGTTTACTACTAAGTACCTCTGAAATATAATTGGCTTATTGCAAATAAACCTAGATCTTAGGATTCCTACTAGAATGGTATTTATCTTAGTGATAGTTTGTGAGTACTTTGAAAGTACTCATGGCTTTGTTCCTGGCTATTCCCATGGCCAGACTATGAAGGGGAGTACGAGGAGTACGGACAGCAGGACGCCTACGATAACTAGGATCATCTCCCATCGTCAGCATTGCCTGTGACAATGATGATGGAGCCTCTACTACGCTATTATTCTGCTGCTTTGATATGTAATAATACTTGATCATGTGATCCTCTCTTTGTAAGACTATTATGGTTTGTAATGGATGTTGTACTGTGCTACCAATTCTGTTATGTCTCGTAAAAATGGTAATCCTAGGATTGCGATGTACGGCATAACATGCATCTGGGATTAAAAATTCGGGTGTTCACAAGTTGGTATCAGAGCCATCCTGACCATAGGAGAACCTAGTTAGAATGGATGTTTGAAAATTTTAGTTTCAAAAAAAAGAAAGTGAGTATTTATGAAAACCTATTCTCACTCTTATCCTTGAAATTCTTTCCAAAAGAGAGTCATATGTTCCTCAAATTTTTTGCAATACCACATAAAATTTGACACACTTGATCACCTCACTAACTTCTCATCTTAATTGCTTATAGATGGAAGTCAAGTACATCAAGTTCTACCAGCTTGGAAACGGAGGAGACCTCATCTTCGAGAGGAACTTGAGTCAGCTCATGGACTATCTTCGACGCTGATGTGGCTTGGTGACTGTAGAGCCTCATTGGGAGACCCCAAGAGTAAGGTGTGATGAGCACAAAGACAACTTTTCCCTGAGTTATGAAACCAAGGTTATCGAACCAGTAGGAGCAAGGAAACAACCCCAAGGTGTGGCTAATAACTTGGAATCATGCACAACACAAACTCAAGACTTTGCCTCAACTTACAGTGAGGTTGTCAATCATACTGGTTTGCTGAAAACAAAGGATTAAACGTATAGTGTGGAATATAATAGTTGCTTGTAAAAGATAAACGGTAACAGTAGATGATGTATCAATGGTAAAGATTTTACTGAGGTCCATAGTTCACTAGAGGTGTTCTCCTTAAGATAGATAACATGTTGGGTGAACAAATTATAGCGGGGCAATTGATAGGTTGAGCAAGCATAACAATGCAAATACTAGACATCATGATTCCTATGAGATTTGATTGGGCATTACGACAATATACATAGACCGTAATCCAACTGCATTTATGACTAATAATCCACCTTCAGGTTATCATCTGAACCCCCTCCAGTATTAAGTTGCACGCAACGGATAATTTCATTAAGCAATGTGTGTAAAGTAAACAATACAATTGTTCCATCAACAAAAGATTGTTGTTTTCTCCCTAGTAGCAACATCACATCTACAACCTTAGAGATATCTATCACTTCCCCAGATTACTAGAGGCATGAACCTACTATCGAGCATAAATACTCCATCTTGGAGTCACAAGCATCTACTTGGCCAAGATAGCTACTAGCAACAGAGAGCATGCAAGATCACAAACAACACAGACATGATAGATTCAATAATCAATCTGACATAGTATCTCAATATCCATCGGATCCCTGCAAACACAACATGTATGATTACAAATAGATGATCTTGATCATGGACGGAGATCACAAGATCTATACATGATAGCACAAAGGAGGAGAAACAACCATATAGCTACTATATGGACCCATAGTCCAAGGGTGAACTAGTCACGCATCATATCGGAGGCTGGCATGGTGATGAAGAAGGCCTCTGGGATGATCTCTCCCCTCCGGCAGGGTGCAGGGAAGATCTTCAGATCCCCTCGATCTAGGGATGGTGGTGGCGGCTACGGACTGTTTCGTGGAGATCTAATCGGGTTGCTTAGGGTTTTTGCATCAGGTGACTTTATAGGCGAAGAGGCGAGGCAGGGGTGGCCCGAGGCGCCCACACCTAGGGCTGGTGCCCCCTGGCCACGCTACCCTAGGGTGTGGTGGCCTCGTGGCCCGACTTCGTATCCCCTCCGGACTTTGTGTTCTCTTTTGGAAAATATTGACTTTGGCTTTTGTCCCGTCCAATTCCGAGAATATTTCCTTACTAGCTTTTCTGAAACCAAAAACAACAGAAAACAGGCAACTGGCACCGCGACATCTTGTTAACAGGTTAGTCCCAAAAAATGTATAAAAATACCTCAAAGTGAAGACAAAGCATAGAAAAGTTGATACTAACAAGCATGGAACATCAAAAATTATAGATACATTTACGACGTATCAAGCATCCCCAAGCTTAACGCCTGCTCGTCCTCGAGTAGGTAAGTGATAAAAAGAATAATTTTTGAGGTGACATGCACCATCACAATCTTGATCAAACCATTTGCAAAGCATTGAAAGCTAGGATCAAAGTACTCTAAACATGAGCATGAAAGATGTAGTTCTAACAATAATACATAGCAACTAAGTTGCAACATGAAAAGATACAAACAAAGGATCATGAATAACAATTCATTGAAAGACGTTTGTTTGTTTCACATATAGAAAACATAGCATAGTGGTATTCAGCTTGTCCCTCATGGAGTAGCAAAACATAAATGCATAGGACACCTTCCAAGTTCATAAGGGTGACTAGATAAAAATAGTTCAAGAACAAGCAATATCAACATTATGAATCAATCAATAAGTTTTGGGACAATGCACATAAAACTAAGAATGACAACTATGCTCTCTTAATTGGTGCATAAAGATAGAAGGTGGAGACTCAATATAAAAGTAGAAAGAAAGGCCCTTCACATGGAAGCAGGGATTTCAAGTTTCATAAAGAGCTTCCAAAAATTATGGTACTTATTAGCTTTTAGCTCTAATTGACCCTATCATAAGCATCTTGAAGTGATTAAGGTTAAAGTGAAACAAATATGGAGTATATGCTTGACAAATCATAAGTTGGCAATCTCATGTCCCTTGAGTACGAGGGTCGTTCCTCATGCTACTCAACTTTAGTCATAAGCAAGTTCTTGTCATTGTAAGTATATGTGTATCATAGAGAACCACCAACGGGGTACCCCTTGCCCCATGACACATGAGCTATCCCATATCAAAATGTCAAGGCAATGTACAGTGAGCATCTCAGCGATCCTTTTATTTACCATGAGCATGGTGCATATATTTTTTCTTTTCTTTTCTCTTTTTTTTGTATTTTTTATGAGGATGCTTCATGGATTGCTCACTATGGTGATGCTTCAAGTTTCCACCATGATTAGTCATGGATAAGGATAGTGGCACAGGAGTTTCTATAACACATATATAATACTCCATGAACTTACAAGCTCCCCTTTTATTTCACACCTGCGACATCCATAAACAAAAGATCATGATATCAACTGGGCAATATGTACAGGTGTTGAAAGCGTTCCCCATGACAGCATGGTTCTGCTAATTCCCAACTTATAAGTGCAAGCATATACAACATAGATGACACAATGGTTCAAGTTTATTAGGGGCAAGAAAAATAAAGTATGCCATCAAGTTTGTGAGAGTTTTAATCACTAATTTTCTCATAACAAGTTTAATTTGGAAGATAGATAAAACAAGAATATACTTGGAATGGTGTAACACATCATGCATAGAAATTTATAGTGGACTCTTTGGAATAAATTGGTTTCTTGGGAGTTGGATGCATTAGTAGAGCTTACTCAATACAAGTGGAGGCTAGCAAAAGACTGGGAGCGTCCAACTAAGAGAGAAATAATGGCCATAATCATGCAGAGCAACAAAACATTATCAATCAAAGCATAAAGTGGTATCACAAGTCAAAAACTAAATGATCATAGAGGCTAAGGTGACTGGTTCATAGTCATAACATTGTGTGAGCATGTGCCAAGTCAACCCAAACAAAGCATCAAAGGAGAATACCACAATATTATGCTTTTGTATGCTAAAACAACGCATGATTCTTTTAAGGCACATTAAGCAATATAAATTGTTTGGAGCAAGTCATGCTAAAATAATAATCACTAAGCATATGGTCAAAACAACATCTAGCATGACATGATAAAGTCTAAGCCACAGTCAAATTAAGCTCCCTTTTGTACCACTATAAGCATGAAACTTTCTACTCTTTTCCAACACTAATCAACTTATTTGAAAGAAAAGAGCGAATGCGAGGGTCCAACTAATTTATTCAAGAAAACTAAGAAAATGAAAACCAAAAACAAAAACTAAGACGCTCCAATAACAACACAACAGTGCATGAAACAATAAAAACGAAGTGTCTAGAAAGAGATCTGAGATTTTTATTGACGAAGAAGTGGATTCCTTGGGCATACCCAAGCTTTGACGCTTGTACGTCTTGAATATTTATTGGGGTGACACGGGGTGGCAACCCCAATCTTGAGATTTTTTCCATTCTTCATATTATTATATCATTGTTCCCCTACACTTGAAAATTTCCTTCATACAAAACTTCACACAGTCTTCATTAGCAACATTAGTGTATTCAAAAGAATAGGCCTTTGGTTTTAGTTTCAAAATAAGTAAAACTTTCATTAAAACACAAGCTACTGTAGCAATTCTTTTAAAAAGCTCAAGTGATCAAGAAGAACTCAAAAAGAAACTGATAAGAGGCAAATGCAAATAATGGCAGAAATCTGTCAAAACAGACCAGCAGGTAAAAACAGATTTTTTTGAAGACCTTCTATTGCTCAAATAAAAAAGTGTTGAGCTAATGGAAGTTAGATAACAACCTGGGGCATTTACTCAGAAAATTATAGCTCAATCCGACATACAGATATTTTTCATGAGTTTTTACAGTGAAGCATAAAAGTCTGTTTCGGGACACCAACTTCCCCAATTCTTACTTCTCTCTCATTAGAGGTTATTCTTGGCACAAAAATCACACAAAAAATGATAGGGAGAGGTTATTACAAAAGTAATAACTTCCAAGACTCAATAAAACTATTGGGTTATCTCCCAAGAAGTACTTTTCTTTAACGCCTTTAAGTTAGGTGTAAGAAGCAAGAATCAAGTATTTTCAAATGAAGAAGCATTAACATCAAACTTTGCTTTAAAAGGAGGAGAAAAATGTAACTTCTATCTCCTTATAGGGAAGTGTTCTATAACTTTCTTGAATGGGAATTGATATTTAATGGTGTCTTCTTTCATATCAATAATGGCACCAACAGTTATAAATGAAGTTCTTCCCAATGTAATAGGACAAGAAGCATTGCATTCAACATCCAAAACATAGAAATCAATAGGGACATAGGCATTATTAACCATAATAAGAACATCATTAATAATCCCCATAATTTTCTTCTTAGCATTATCATCAAGTGGAACATCTAAATAGCAATCTTCCAAATAAAGGTGGCAAATCAAGCATTTCATAAATCTTTCTAGGCATAATAGAGACACTAGAACCAAGGTCACATAAAGCTTTGAGATCAAAATCATTCACTTGCATATTAATGATGGGTTCCCAACCATCTTCTAACTTCCTAGGAATAGAAGCTTTATGTTTCAATTTTTCCTCTTTATAATGAGAACATATGTAATGTGTTTTGTGAAAGCCATATTTATAGCATTAGCATTAGGACTTCTAGCAAGCTTTTGTAGGAACATAATAACTTTAGAAATATTGCAGCCATCAAGATCAAAATCAAACTTAGCATCATAGGTAGTAGACTTATTGTTTCCCATATTTTGAAAAATTTCAGCATCCTTATTGGGTTTAGGCAGTGGTGTAGAAGGAATGGGGACTTCTTGTGGTTTGCTAGCATCAACATTGGTGGTGGTAATAGTACAAATAATATTGTTTCTAGGAATTTCATCTTCTCTTTCCCACTTAGCATGTAATTTAGCTAACAGTCTAAAAATTTTAGCAATAGTAAATTGTATAGCATGAGTAGCAGCAAAGGTATTTTCCGAGGTTTCAGGTTTAGCAGCCATTTTATTAATCAAGGAGGATTGTGCTTCAGACAAAGATGAAATATTTTTCTCAACATCCAAAAGCTTTTTCTCCACAGTCTTGTTGAAAGTAGGTTGTTTACTAATAAAGTCTTTAAGCATGGCTTCAAGTTCAGAGGGAGCACTTCTATTGTTGTTGTAGGAATTTCCATAAGCATTACCATTGTTGGGAGGATATGGCCTATAATTATTATAACCAAAATTATTCCTATAGGCATTGTTGCTGAAATTATTATTTCTAACAAAGTTCACATAAACTTGCTCTTCTTGAGAAACCAAAGAGCCTAAAGGAACACTATTTGGATCAATATGAGCTTTTCCATTAACAAGCATAAACATGATAACATCAATTTTATCACTCAAGGAGGAGGTTTCTTCAACAGTATTTACCTTCTTACCATGTGGAGCTCTCTCAGTGTGCCATTCAGAATAATTGACCATCATATTATCAAGGAGCTTTGTTGCAGCACCCAAAGTAATGGTCATAAAGGTACCTCCAGCAGCAGAATCCAACAGATTTCTTGAAGAAAAATTTAGTCCTACATAAAAAGTTTGGATAATCATCCAAGCAGTCAGTCCATGAGTGGGACAATTCTTTACCAAATATTTCATTCTTTCCCAAGATTGAGCAACATGTTCATTATGAAGTTGTTTAAATTTCATTATTTCACTTCTCAGAGATATAATCTTAGCACGAGAATGGTATTTTCCAATAAAAGCATATTTGCATTTAATCCAAGAATCAATACTATTTCTAGGCAAGGATAGCAACCATTCTTTATCTTTTCCTTTCAAAGAGAAAGGAAACAATTTGATCTTAATAATATCTCCATCTACATCCTTATATTTTTGCATCTCACAAAGTTCAACAAAGTTATTAAGGTGGGAAGCAGCATCATCAGAACTAGTACCAGAAAATTGCTCTTTCATAACAAGATTCAACAAAGCAGGTTTAATTTCATAAAAGGTAGCATCAGTAGCAGGTGGAGAAATAGGTGTGCAAAGTAAATCATTGTTGTTTGTGCTAGTGAAGTCACACAACTTGGTGTTCTCAGCAGTGTTCATTTTTGCAAAAGTGGAGCAAGCCAACAACAGTAGCAACTAGAGTAGGAACTAATATTTTTGTGTTTTTGATAAGAAAAAGCAAACCAAACAAAACTAATATTTTTGTATTTTTGGTAAAAATAAGCAATCAAAACAAAGCAAAGAAAAAGAAACAAAGCAAAACAAAAACAAAGTAAAGAGAGTGGTTGTGAAAGACTCCCTTTGTAAAGCTGTCCTTAACTCCCCGGCAACAGCGCCAGAAAATCTTGATGTGGCTCGATGACAGTAGAGCCTCGTTGGGAGACCCCAAGAGCAAGGTGTGATGAGCATAGCAGAAATTTTTCTCTCAGTTATGAAACCAAGGTTATCGAACCAGTAGGATCAAGGAAACAACCCCAATGTGTCGCTAACAACTTGGAATCTTGCACAACACAAACTCAAGACTTTGCCCCAACTTACAGTGTGGTTGTCAATCTCACTGGTTTGCTGAAAACAAAGGATTAAACGTAGTGTGGAAGATAATAGTTTCTTGTAAAAGATAAACGGTAACAGTAAATGATGTATCATTGGTGAAGATTGGACCGGGGTCCACAGTTCACTAGAGGTGTTCTCCTTAAGATAGATGACATGATGGGTGAACAAATTACAGCGGGAAAATTGACAGGTTGGGCAAGCATAACAATACAAATACTAAACATCATGATTCCTATGAGATTTGATTGGGCATTACAAAAATATACATAGACCATAATCCAACTACATCTATGACTAATAATCCACCTTCAGGTTATCATCTGAACCCCCTCCAGTATTAAGTTGCAAGCAACAGATAATTGCATTAAGCAATGTCTGTAAAGTAAACAATACAATTGTTCCATGAACAAAAGATTGTTGTTTTATCCCTACTAGCAACAACACATTGATGTCTACTCACTTATATTCTTGTAGACAATTGTTGGGCCTCCAAGTGTAGAGGTTTGTAGAACAATAGCAAGTTTCCCTTAAGTGGATTACCCAAGGTTTATCGAACTCAGGGAGGAAGTGGTCAAAGGTATCCCTCTCAAGCAACCCTTCAATCAAGATACAAGAAGTCTCTTGTGTCCCCAACACACACAATAGACTTGTCAGGTGTATAGGTGCACTAGTTCGGTGAAGAGATAGTGAAATACAAGTGGTAATGGTGCCAGAAAAGAGCTTCTGACTTGTTGTTGACATGGGAGAAACTAAAGGCAAACTGAAACAAAGATGGAAGCGAGCAAACATGCAATAGATCTAGATGCAAATGGTGTTTCAATGCTTAGAAATAAGGCCTAGGGTGTAGGGGTTCGTAGCATGGAAAACAAAAAAATTCTACCGCATGAACACACAATCAAGATCTAATCTATGATAAAGCCAAGATCTATCTACTAGATTGTAGCAACGAGTCGATAGAATACTAACCCTCGAAGATCCAAAGCGGTTAACGAGAGCAGATTCTCGTGGGTGATGTAGCCGTACACTTCCGATCTCAAGATCGCGTAGACGATCCTTCCGGCGCTATGCTCGCAGCGCTTCAATCGGTCACATCGCCTCGATTACTGATGAAGACCTTCCTCTCCCTTGTTCCAGCAGGCAGCGGAGGTTGTAGCACTCTCCTCGTGATTCTGGCAGCATGATGGCATGGTGTCGGAAGTAGAGGGGAGATCTCGCAGGGCTTCGCCTTAAGCCGGAGCAAGTGTGGTGGAGTATGAGAGAGGCCTTGGTGATCTAGGGTTTAGAGGGCACCAAGGGGAGGGCTTGGCCGGCGGCTAGGGTTTGGGGAAACCCTAACTCGCCGAGTTAGAGGAGTCCCTAGGCGGCGGCAGCAGGAGGTGGCCGACGACTTGGGGCTAGGGTTTGGGTGTGTTGGGTGTGTTGGGTGTAGAGAAGAGGGGGCACCCCTGCCCCTTCTTTTATAGGTGGGAGGGAGGCGCGTTTGGGAGGAGGGAGTCCTCCTCCAACTCCTCCTCCTTGGCCGGCGGGTGGAAGGAGTAGGACTTCCTCCCCAAGTAGGTTTCCTACTCTCCCTCCACCAAGCAAACTTGCCGTTTGACTTTTCAAATTGGCGTTTGACTTTTCAAACTAGGATTTGATTTATCCCTTTATTTTGCTCAGCGATGACACCTAGTACATTATGCAACCATTCCAACTTGTTATGAAACATTCATGTACCCTTCCCCTCTGGAGTGCCGGACCTTCCGGACCCTTCTAGAACATTCCCGATGAAAACACCGGAATCATTCCCCAACTCCGAAACAGGACTTTCCTTATATGAATCTTATTCTCCGGACCATTCCGGATCTCCTCGTGATATCCTGAATCCCATTTGAGACTCCGAACAACATTCGGTCTCTTACTCATCATTCCATAACTACTCAACAACATCGAATCCTTAAGTGTGTCTCCCTACGGTTCGTGAATTATGCGGACATGATCGAGACACTTCTCCAATCAATAACCAATAGAGGAATCTGGAAATTCATATGGCTCCCACATATTTCTACGATTACTTTGCGATCGAATGAACCACTTACATATGATACCAATTTCCCTTTGTCTCACGATAGTTTACTTATCCGAGGTTTTGATCGTCGGTATCTCTGCATACCTAGTTCAACCTCGTTACCGATAAGTACTCTTTTCTCGTTCCCGTGGTATGTGATCCCTTGTGAGCCAGTCACATGCTTGCAAGCTAATTGGATGACATTCCACCGAGAGGGCCCAGAGTATATCTATCCGTCATATGGATGGACAAATCCCACTCTTGATCCATGTGTATCAACCCATACTTTCCAAACACTCAATGCCATCTTTATAGCCACCCAGTTACGGTGTGGTCTTTGATGTCATCAAAGCATCCTTCCGGTGATGGTGATAAGCATGATCTCATGGTCGAAGGAATTAGGTTACTATGTATCATAAAGCTTATAGCAAATGAACTATATTAAATGACTTGATCTTTATGCTACGCTTAACTATAGGAGTATGTCCATCACATCATTCTCCTAATGATATGACCCTGTTGTTAATAACATCTCTATGTTCATGATCAGGAAACCATGATCATATATTAACCAACAAGCTAGTTTAACAAGAGGCTTTACTAGGGACTCTTTTATGTTTACAAATCACACAAATATTAATGTTTCCGATTAATACAATTATAGCATGGTATGTAAACATTTATCATAAGTATGAAGATATGATAATAACCACTTTATTATTGCCTCTTGGGCATATCTCCAACAGTCTCCCACTTGCACTAGAGTCAATAATCTAGTTTCAAACCTTTGTGTATTCAACACCTATGGCTTTCTGGTGTCGTATGTACACGATTGCTAGTGGTAAACTGATCTCCGGATCTGACACTTCCAGGTCCGTGTGTAATTGCTTGTTTTTGCGTCTCTACACATCACTCATTCTCTAATGAGATGGCTTCGTACAAATTTGGTCCTTTGGTGTAACCTTTAGTTCTTTGGGGTTAAAACATGTTGATAATATTGTCGTACAATATATCTTCATAGTATTATCCCTGCTTTGAACTACACATAGTTTGATAACAAACTACTTGACACAAATGCCCTCTTTTGCTGCTATAATAGCAGTTATATACTTAACCTTTTGTTGTAGTATCTGTCACAATGTCTTAACTTTGGAACTCATCCAAATTCATTATGGAACTTACTTTCCATTATATTGTGCCACCCTTAGTTTAGATTGAGATAAACTTAATTTGTACTTTGTGACAAAACTAGTATCAATGTAATTCATTTACAATGAACTAACCATCTATTTGTCACTTCTACAAAATAATATATTCTTACTTTTTTTACAAGATCATAAGAATATCTTTACTATCGTCCAATGATTATCTTATGAATCATTCTGGTATATGCTCATAATATTTAGAGCATAGGACATATCTGGATTTGTACATATCACAGTATGATTGATATAAATACTCTTTGTGATTTCATACATCAAGTATCAATCTATACGTGAATCTTTGTTTCACTTACCAAGTGTCAATACACTTGAATATATCATCAATATTGAACTCATTCAATCCTTTCTGTGTGACAAGAACCTTTCTTGTAGTTTCTATATTGAACTCATTCAATATATCATCTATGTACTTTCGGCACAACCATATTAGCGTCTATTGATGCCAAATAAGTCTTTCATCGAGATGAAATTCTTATCCTGTGTTAATAAAAGATACATCATTTCCAATCAACAATATGCCTTCCACATAATGTATTAGAAACATGTATTAGCGCTCCCACTTAATTTCTTGCAAATGCAAGCATCTTCATCGTCTCCAATGAAATGAAACTCTTTTAACAGTTTCATCATAGTGAAGATTCCAACTCCGCGATGCTTACTTCAACCATTGAAATTTTCATATGCTTTTAGCATCCTTTGAATTAACAAAACCCTTTGGACCGTGTCATGCACACGTCCTTGGTAACCATTCTATTAGAAGAACTTGTTTTGTTTATTCAACACAAAACAAAATTATATGTCGTGGTTGCTACATTAATCTGTCTAGACTAAATATCGCTATGAAAGATCAGATCTTGTCATAGTCAACCTTTGAACATTGTTGTGAACTCTTTCCCAACATGTCGAGTATTTCATAGATGTGAAACATCCATTTCTATTTCTTTATAGATCCAAATACGACTTTAAGGTCTTGTACCTTTCCAGAGGGTCTTTCAAGTTCAAAGCTTGATCTCTCGTATATGGAACTATCATGGATTCTATGGCTTTAAGCCATTTGACAGAGTCAGGGCCCATCATCGCTTCTTTGCATGTAGTCGGATCATTATTGTCAAATAATGATTTAAATCTCAAATCTTGGTATTTGATTGTTTATCCGACCTACTTGTTTCAATAGGAACTTAGATCTCCGTGACCACAACCTTTGAGGCACGTGAGCCATGAGCATTGTTGCTACCTCCGGAACACTTTTCGGCGTTGCGCAAATTTGCCCATATAGCTAAGGTTCTTTTAACCTTATCAAAGTTCTATTGTCCTCCCACTTAACTTTTCACGAAAAATTCCTTCTCTAAGAAACTTGACGTTTTAAGTGACAAACATTTTGTCTCCGATGTTATGGAGGAACAGTTATTCGAAATAACATACAAAGATAGGTTCATCCGACTTTGGTTGCAAACATCTTTCTTATGCATAGCATACCAATGTTTAAGAAAGGACAACTTGGGTTTTATCCCAAACCATAACTTTATATGGTGTCAATTCAACGGATTATGGTGGAGCTCCTTTTAGTGGAAACACGGTAGTCTCTAAAGCTTTTAATCTTTAAAATATAATGGCATTTTTATGAATTACACCTTTGATCTTACCATGTCAAACAAGGTTTAATTACATATCTCGAATGCTCCATACTTTTATGGTGTTTCGAAAAATGCAAATCCACGGAATGATTCCTTAAATCTTAGGTATTATGCTAAACTTGTAACTCAAATATCTTCCTTTATAATCTTATCATAAACTATTTATATTCTTGTTACAATGATTTTGCACTTCATCTTGAAAGTCTTTGAACTTTTCAAATGTTTCATACTTCATCCTTATTAAGTAAATATTCATATATTCACTCAAATTTTCGAAGGAAGCATATGAAGTTGAAATCCATCGCTCTTGACTACACATAATGGACTTCATACAACAATATGTACAAGTTCCAATAAGCTAGTCATTCGTTCCCTTTTGTCCTATGAACGAAGTTTTAATTATCTCTAGGAAATTTTCACAAGCATCATTTGATCAAAAATCAAAAGACTCCAAAATTCCATCCACATGGAGTTTCTTCATGTTTTCTTTCCAATATAATTTAAACGGCGATGTCACTTCCTAAGTGATCTTTTAATCAATTTGTATTTCGACATATTTAGCACTAGTTTTATGGATGTGATTTCTCCAACGAGATTTGTAAATCATCCATCTTTTATGGATTACGGCAATTATTTGAACAACCCTTTTGTTCTCATAATACCTGATAAAACAAATATTAAAGGCAAGCTTTTAACGAGCAACACAATAACCCTTTATTTGTTCTCGATGAACATCATCACATATTCTTTTTCTAGTTACTTAGGCCATTGTAGTTCATGAATTCTGTTGTTTCGTATGACGATTCATACCAAAAAATTCAGTATCAAATACTTAAGAACCACATTATTTAACAAGCAAAGAATATAGCCATAACACGTATACCCTTTATATACCTAAACTGAACAATTCTAGTCTTTTCTTTTCTGCCATATATTTATGAGATTCTCTTTCAGTATTTCTTTTTCTGTTTGAAAGAATCTATCAACATCAATAGTGGAGCCGTACACATGACACATAGTCCAAAGCGTGTATAGTTAAATACCAATGTCTTTGGACTTGCACTTTGAAGTAGATTACCATCATGATGATGTTTGGTGTTCTTTCAAATTCCTTTCTTTAGTAATCTCTTGGTGTAGTAAACATTTTACCTACATCAAATATTCACCCTTATCATGGAATTATCCATGATCAAGCTACTTTTAGCTTATAACGGTGAATCGCGAGTATAATGTTGCTCTCCAAAACCTTTTGGAGGTTTAGGACAACTAGTGTCTCCAACCTTTTGCAAATTCTCATCAAATATGAGAACATGACTTTTGCCATATTATACTCTATCATGTTGCAACCAAAACTTCGTTTCAGATATCACAATATCTTTCACACATCATGGTTTCTGCAACAACTCTTTCAGATCCTAGATAACCTTGATATTAAGACAATCCTTTGAATATCAAGAATCATGAAGATAAACATGATACTTATATACTAACACTGGAATTGTTACTCTTGATTTAATACCAACTATTAAATTTCACGGAGTAATTGAAACTTACTGAAAGTTTGCAATGGGACTTTTAAACTTTAGATTAACACTTCAAAACAATACGATGCCAGTTTGTAAAGTAACTAACCAGAATTCTATAGTTCTATCATCTCAATTATAACTAAGCGCAAGGTGGTAAACGGATGCCAATGACTACAACAACTATGCAAATTCACTTTGATTTAATTTATGATAAATAGTGTTCAACTTTTAATCAAATTGCTGTTGAACTCCCACTCAAAACAATATCCCTCACATTGTTTTAGTGATCACACGAACCAAATCCACCACATCAAAACCGATCATCACGAGAGTTGATGTAGCTTCAATGGCGAACAATCAACATGTTCATCATATCTACTATATGACTCATGCTTTACCTTTCGGTGATCCGTGTTCCGAGACCATGTCTGTACATGCTAGGCTCGTCAAGATCAAACCTTAGCTTCCGCATGAGCAAATCTGGCTTGCTCACGTTGTATACACTCGCAGAATCTAACACACCCGATCATCACGTGATGCTTCGAAACAACGAGCTTTAGCAACGGTGCTTACTAAGGATGAACACTTTAAAGCTTGAAATTGTGTGCTTGAGGGATCATCTTATAATGCTACCGTCGCTAACTAAGCAATACAAGATGCATAAAAGGATTAACATCACATGCAATTCATAATATGTGATATGATATGACCTTTCTTCTTGTGCTTCTGATCTCCATCTTCAAGCACGAACATGATCTCCATCATCACCGGTGTGGCGTCAAGGTCAATGGCGCCGCTTCATGGTTGTCGTCCACTAGCACCAACTATTACAACTTCTTTGAATAGACATGCAGGTCTTAACGGAATTTAAAAGACAACCATATGGCTCCTGCCGGTTGCCAACTTACAATAAGGTACATTGCATACATCATATATAATCACTATCATGGCCATATCACATCATAGCACACCCCTGCAAAACAAAGTTAGATGCCTCTAATTTTCTTTGCATGTTTTATGTGGTTTGGGGCTTTCAATAAGTATCGTTCTAACTTACGAACAAGAACCACAACATTGATACTAGTATTGTCAATCACCCATTGTAAATTGAATCTTAACTATGTTGGGAGAAACAGGCACCCACAAAGCCACTTATGCAATACAAGTTGCATGTCAAGCGTGGAGCAAGTCTCATGAACGATGTCATGTAAGGTTAGCCCGGGCCGCTTCATCCCACCATCCCGCAAGATGCAAAGTACACAAGAAGCAATTGACAACAAAAGCATCAACGCCCATAATGAGCATTGTGTTCTACTCGTGCAACAGATCTACATATAGACATGGCTCTGATACCACTGTAGGGGTTCGTAGCATGGAAAACAAAAAATTTCTACCGCATGAACACGCAGTCAAGATCTAATCTATGATAAAGCCAAGATCTATCTACTAGATTGTAGCAACGAGTCGATAGAATACTAACCCTTGAAGATCCAAAGCAGTTAACAAGAGCAGATTCTCGTGGGTGATGTAGCCGTACACTTCCGATCTCAAGATCGCGTACACGATCCTTCCCACAGGCTGCGCTTCCGCAATGGGTCACGCTTCGTCAGATTCGATGAAGACCTTCCTCTCCCTTGTTCCAGCAGGCAGCGGAGGTTGTAGCACTCTTCTCGTGATTCCGGCAGCACGACGGCGTGGTGTCGGAAGTAGAGGGGAGATCTCGCAGGGCTTCGCCTTAAGCCGGAGCGAGTATGGTGGAGTATGAGAGAGGCCTTGGTGATCTAGGGTTTAGAGGGAACCAAGGGGAGGGCTTGGCCGGCGGCTAGGGTTTGGGGAAACCCTAACTCGCCGAGTTAGAGGAGTCCCTAGGCGGCGGCAGCAGGTGGCCCACTTGGGGCTAGGGTTTGGGTGTGTTGGGTGTGTTGGGTGTAGAGAAGAGGGGGCACCCCTGCCCCTTCTTTTATAGGTGGGAGGGAGGCGCGTTTGGGAGGAGGGAGTCCTCCTCCAACTCCTCCTCCTTGGCCGGCGGGTGGAAGGAGTAGGACTTCCTCCCCAAGTAGGTTTCCTACTCTCCCTCCACCAAGCAAACTTGCCGTTTGACTTTTCAAATTGGCGTTTGACTTTTCAAACTAGGATTTGATTTATCCCTTTATTTTGCTCAGCGATGACACCTAGTACATTATGCAACCATTCCAACTTGTTATGAAACATTCATGTACCCTTCCCCTCTGGAGTGCCGGACCTTCCGGACCCTTCTAGAACATTCCCGATGAAAACACCGGAATCAATTCCCCAACTCCGAAACAGGACTTTCCTTATATGAATCTTATTCTCCGGACCATTCCGGATCTCCTCGTGATATCCTGAATCCCATTTGAGACTCCGAACAACATTCGGTCTCTTACTCATCATTCCATAACTACTCAACAACATCGAATCCTTAAGTGTGTCTCCCTACGGTTCGTGAATTATGCGGACATGATCGAGACACTTCTCCGATCAATAACCAATAGAGGAATCTGGAAATTCATATGGCTCCCACATATTTCTACGATTACTTTGCGATCGAATGAACCACTTACATACGATACCAATTTCCCTTTGTCTCACGATAGTTTACTTATCCGAGGTTTTGATCGTCGGTATCTCTGCATACCTAGTTCAACCTCGTTACCGATAAGTACTCTTTTCTCGTTCCCGTGGTATGTGATCCCTTGTGAGCCAGTCACATGATTGCAAGCTAATTGGATGACATTCCACCGAGAGGGCCTAGAGTATATCTATCTGTCATATGGATGGACAAATCCCACTCTTGATCCATGTGTCTCAACCCATACTTTCCGAACACTCAATGCCATCTTTATAGCCACCCAGTTACGGTGTGGTGTTTGATGTGATCAAAGCATCCTTCCGGTGATGGTGATAAGCATGATCTCATGGTCGAAGGAATTAGGTTACTATGTATCAGAAAGCTTATAGCAAATGAACTATATTAAATGACTTGATCCTTATGCTACGCTTAACTATAGGAGTATGTCCATCACATCATTCTCCTAATGATATGACCCTATTTTTAATAACATATCTATGTTCATGATCAGGAAACCATGATGATATATTTACCAACAAGCTAGTTTAACAAGAGGCTTTACTAGGACTCTTTTATGTTTACAAATCACACAAATATTAATGTTTCGATTAATACAATTATAGCATGGTATGTAAACATTTATCGTAAGTATGAAGATATGATAATAACCACTTTATTATTGCCTCTTGGGCATATCTCCAACATAGGGATCATACTTTCACTAGTGAACACTCTCAATGAATATATTCTCTTCATGATACTACCCTTAACTACTCTCAAGTTGGACACTCTAATCCATGGTAGGGCTATAACAGCACTCCTCAAAGTCTGCCTTCCCCATCTAGATAACCCAACACTGTCACCTGGAGCGCTAGATGGTTCCAACAAACACCACAATTTCATAAAGACATCCAACTCCAAATATACTCATAAAATATATATATATGTAATAAAGCCTAAGTGCCACACACGGTGTGCACACTGTCACTTTCACACGCGTGGGGAAAATCATAGATCTATTAAAGCACGATGAATATTTATGTAGACTCTAGCCTAAGTGCCACCATGGCGTGCACGCTGTCACTTTCACACACATGGGGAGAGCCAGAGATCTATTAAAGCACTTGAGTAATAGAGTAGATCTGCTTGATTACAAAGCTCATGACCACAACAAGATCATGCATAGTGAGACAGAGATGAACACATAGATACCGGTAGAGCCTTTAGCCTCGAGGAAGAACTACTCCCTCCTCATAATGGAAATCAACAACGGTGATGAAGATGGTGGTGGAGATCGATGGATATGGCTCCGGGGGGCACTTCCTCGTCCCGACAGGGTGCCAGAACAAACACTATCTGTCCCCCAAATCTCCCCTTCGGTGGCAGCGGCACTGTTGGAGCTTTTTGTGGCTTTCTCCCAGATAATTTAGGGTTTTTGGGTCAAAGGCTTCTTATAGGCGAAGGAGGCAAGGTCGATGGAGGGCCAGGGGGCCCACACCCTCTATGGGCGCCACCAGGGCTGGCCCATGCCCACCTAGGGTGTGTCCACCCTGGTGTCCTCCTCCATCTCTGCTTCGTGGTTCCGTGTCGTGTCGGGTAAAATAATGACTTCGGCTTTTGTCCCGTCCAATTCTGAGAATATTGATTTTCTGCCTTTTCTGGAACCAAAAACAGAAGAAAACAGGCAACTGGCACTGTGGCATCTTGTTAATAGGTTAGTACCAGAAAACATATAAAAACACCTTAAAGTGTAGACAAAGCAAAGCAAAGTAGATACTAAAAAAGCATGGAACATAAAAAATTATAGATACGTTTTCAACGTATCACACATCTACAACCTTAGAGATTTCTGTCACTTCCCCAGATTATTAGAGGCATGAACCTACTATCGAGCATAAATACTCCCTCTTGGAGTCACAAGCATCTACTTGGCCAAGATAGCTACTAGCAATGGATAGCATGCAAGATCACAAACAACACAAACATGATAGAATCAATAATCAATCTGACATAGTATCTCAATATCCATTGGATCCCCACAAACACAACATGTATGATTACAAATAGATGATCTTAATCATGAATGGAGCTCACAAGATCTAAACATGATAGCACAAAGGAGGAGAAACAACCATCTAGCTACTGTATGGACCCATAGTCCAAGGGTGAACTACTCACGCGTCATACTGGAGGCTGGCATGGTGATGAAGAAGGCCTCCGGGATGATCTCTCCCCTCCGAAAGGGTGCCAGGAAGAGCTTCAGATCCCCCCGATCTAGGGACGATGGTGGTGGCAGATATGGACTATTTCATGGAGATCTGATCGGTGTCGCCACCCTGGTGTACTCCTCTATCTTTGCTTCGTGGTTCTGTGTCGTGCCGGGTAAAATAATGGCTTTGACTTTTGTCCCATCCAATTCCGAGAATATTGATTTTCTGCCTTTTCTGGAACCAAAAACAGAAGAAAACAGGCAACTGGCACTATGGCATCTTGTTAATAGGTTAGTACCAGAAAACATATAAAAACACCTCAAAGTGTAGATAAAGCAAAGCAAAGTAGATTCTAAACAAGCATGGAACATCAAAAATTATAGATACGTTTCCGACGTATCAAGCATCCCCAAGCTTAACTCCGCTCGGCCTCGAGTAGGTAAGTGATAAAAAGAATAATTTTTTAGGTGACATGCACCATCAAAAATCAAGATCAAACCATTTGCAAGCATTGAAAGTTGGGATCAAAGAACTCTAAACATGAGCATGAAAGATGGAGTTTAACAGTAAGACAAAATAACTAAGCATGCAACACGAAAGGTTACAAACAAAGATCATGAATAACATGCATTGAAAAACGTTTGTTTGTTTCACATACAGAAAACATAGCATAGTGGCATTCAACTTGTCCCTCATGGAGTAGCAAATAGATGCATAGGACACCTTCAAAGTTTATAAGAGTGACTAGATACAAATAGCACAAGAACAAGTAATATCAACAATATGCATCAATCAATAAGTTTTGGGACAATGCACATAGAACTAAGAATGGCAACTATGCTCTCTTAACTGGTGCCTAAGGATAGAAGGTGGAGACTCAATATAAAGGTGGAAGAAAGGCCCTTCATAAAAAGGGAAGCAGGGATTTCAAGTCTCATAAAGAGCTTCCAAAAATTATGGTACTTGTTAGCTTTCAGCTCTCATTGCCCCTAAGCATCTTGAAGTGAATAAGGTTAAAGTGAACAAACTATGGAGTGTATTCTGGACAAAGTATAAGTTGGCAATCTCATGTCCCTTGAATACGAGGGCCTCTCCTCATGCTACTCAACTTTAGTCACATGTAAGTTCTTGTCATAGTAAGTACATGTGTATCATAGAGAACCGCCAACAGGGTACCCCTTGCACATGATACAGGAGCTATCCCATAATCAAAATGATAAGGAAAGCAGACAATGAGCATCTTAGTAATCTTCTTATTTACCATGGGAAAATGGTGCTTTTTTCTCTCTTTCCTCTTTTCAATATGTCTCTTTTTTATAAGAAAAAGCTTCATAGATTGCTCACTATGGTGATGCTGCAAGTTTCCACCATGATTAGGCATGGCTTAGGCTAGAGGCCCAGGCATTTCTCTAACACACATACATAACTCCATGGACTTACAAGCTCCCCTTTTATTTCACACCAACGACATCCATAAACAAAAGAGCATGATATCAACTGTGTATAATGTACAAGTGAAATGTTGAAAGTGTTCCCTGTGGCAGCACGGTTCTGCTAATTCCAATGTATAAGTGCAATCATATACAACATAGATTACACAATGGTTCAAGTTTATTTAGGGGCAAGAAAAAATAAAGTGTGCCATCAAGTTTGTGAGAGCTTTAATCACTAAGTTTTCACATAACAAAATAACTTTTTAATTGGAAGATAGATAAAACAAGAATATACTTGGAATGGTGTAACACACCATGCATAGGAGTTTATAGTGTACACTTTGGAATAACTTGGTTTCTTGGGAGTTAGATGCATGAGTAGAGCTCACTCATACAAGTGGAGGCTAGCAAAAGACTAGGAGTGACCAACTAATAGAGCAATAATGGCCATAATCATGCAGAGCGACAAAACATTACTAATCAAAGCATAAAGTGGTACTACAAGTCAAAAACTAAATGATCATAGAGTCTATGGTGACTGGTTCATAGTCAAAACATGGTGTGATCATGCGCCAAGTCAACCCAAACAAAGCATCAAAGGAGAATACCACAATACTACGCTTTTGTATGCTAAAACAACGCATGATTCTTTCAAGGCACATTAAGCAATCCTAATTGTTTGGAACAATTCATGCTACAACAATAATCACTAAGCATAAAGTCAAAACAAAATCTAGCATGACATGATAAAGCCTAAGCCACAGTCAAAACAAGCTCCTTTTTGTACCACCTAAGCATGAAGTTTCCTACTCTTTTCCAACACCAATCAACTTATTTGAAACAAATCACAAACATAATTAATAAATAAATATCAGTGAGCTTGTCTCACACATCTACAAAGAACTAAAAAGTTCTAAGCAAAAAGCAGAAGAAAACTAAAGCTAAACGCAGTGCTAGCAAAACAGAACACTCACAAAACAATAAGAGTGAAAACTAGAGTGTTCTAGGCAATGAAAATAGAGTGTGTCTCTCTCCAAAAGAAGTGTGTTGAGATCCAACCAACTTATTGCAGCAAACCAATCAAAATAAAAGTAAAAAACAAAAATAAAGACGCTCCAAGAACAACACAATAGTGCATGAAACAATAAAAACAAAGTGTCTAGAAAGACCTGAGATTTTTATTTATAGAGAAGGGGATGCCCAATTTTGACGCTTGTACCTCTTGAATATTTATTGGGGTGACACGGGGTGGCATCCCCAAGCTTGACCTTTTGTCCATTATTCATCTCATTACATCATTCTTCCCTTACACCTGAAAATTTTCCTTCATACAAAACTTCACACAATCTTCATTAGCAACATTAGTGCATTCAAAAGATAATAAACCTTTGGGTTTAGTTTTAAAACATCAAAACTTTCATTAAATACACAAGCTACTGTAGCAATTCCCTCAAAAAGCTCAATTTCCCAAAAAGGAATCAATAAGAAGCAAATGCAAATAATGGCAGAAATCTGTCAAAACAGACCAGCAGGTAGAAATCAATTTTTTCGAAGACCTTCTGTTGCTCAAATCAAAAAAGTGTTGAACTAACGAAAGTTATCTAACAACCCGGAGGATTTATTCAGAAAATTATAGCTCAATCCAACTTACAGAGATTTTACATGAATTTTTATGGTGGATCACAAAAATCTGTTTCGGGACAGCAACTTCCCAAATCTTACTTCCCTCTCATTAGAGGTTATTCTTGGCAAAAAAAAGCAAATAAAAAGGATAAGGAGAGGTTATTACAGAAGTAATAACTTCCAATACTCAATAAAACTATTGGGTTATGTCCCAAGAAGTAATTTCTTTATCGCCTTTAAGTTAGGCTTGATAGTTTGAGAAGATGCTCACATAAGAAATATGAATTGAAATAAAAGAGAGCATCAAGAAGCAAATTAAAAACACATTTAAGTCTAACCCACTTCCTATGCATAGGAATCTTTTAAATAAACAATTCATGAAAGCACAAAGCAACAAGCATAGGAAAGCAAAACAAGTGCAACTTCAAAAATTTCAACATAAAGAGGGGAAACTTAATATTTTTGAGATACATAAAACCATGTTTCCCTCTCTCATAATAACTTTCAGTAGCATCATGAATAAAATTAACAATATAACTATCACATAAAACATTCTTATCATGAGCCACATGCATAAAATAATTATTACTCTCCACATAAGCATAATCATTCTTATTAATTGTAGTGGGAGCAAATTCAACAAAATAGCTATCATTATTATCTTCATCACCATAATCATCAAATATAGGAGGCATATTATAATCACAATAAATTTTCTCCTCAATAGTAGGTGTACTGAAAATATCAAATTCATCATTGTAATCATCGTACATTGGAGGTATAGTATCATCATAAGCAATAGAATAGCTATCTTCCCAAGTGTGTTCATTTGTAAACATATCATCATTGGAAGGAACATGGATAGCACTAATATCACAGCAATTATTAATATTTTCAGAATTGGTGCCAAAGAGATTTTCAATATCAAAAGTAGTGTGCTTTTCCCAATCATGATCATTAATATAGGTAACAGGCATAGGAACATCATCTTGTTCAGACTCATCAGCAAAAACTATGAGAGGAGCAACATGCTTAGGGGAAGATACCGTTTCCTCTCTCCTTTTAATCCTCTTCTTCTTCTCCTCTTTAGTAGGGAGAGGCTTGAAAGGAAGCTTCTCCACATACCCTGGTTTATTGTTAGATACAATAGAAGAAACTTTGGAGGATTCATCCTTTTCATTAATAAGAACAAAACTCATATTAGTCCTGCCATATTTTGGTAAAATATCATCTTTTATAAGATTTTGTATGTAATTATTTGCATGGAAATTATCAACACAATAAAGATGACAACCATGCAGGACGCTATTCATACCAAAAGCACTCATGTCTACCAAAGAAGTTTTTCTTGATAACTCTTCACACCCCAAAAATAATGTAAGTTCATCATGTTGATTATCAGTGATCACGTTATAACAATACAAACTTGCAGTACTCATTGTATTAGAAAGGTCATTATTATGGCATGAGCATTGAAAATTGAAATGACCTACTTCATAGCAGAGTTCACAAATAAAAGGATAGAGGGCACAAACCTTTTTACCAAGATCACTTAGAGCCTTATACCATGTTCTAGTTTTTTCATTCCAGTGGGTGATACAATAATATTCTTCATTTTGATTCTTTTCACAAGGTCTATGCATTCCACAAAAATTAACATGCTTATAAGAAATAGTACTTTCAGAAGTTTGAGCATGTTTATTGCAATCATTAATAACAGTTTCATTTTAATGCAAGTGCCTTTAAAAGGTTCATGATACATGTCCCACTTTTATTTAGGAGCATTAATATGAGAAGCAAAGGTTCTACAACAATCAACAATAATTTGAGTATCAAGACCATATTTAGCACTAAGCTCTTGAAAATCAGCAGTTTTAGCGAAAGACTTAATGCAATCATAGTCATAGTTTATACCTGGTTATTTACCTTTGTTGTTATCCCAATCTTCGGTATTGCTTTGAATTGTTTCAAGAAGATCCCACTTAGCTTTGACCTCCTTACTTGTGAAGGATCCCTCTGAACAGGTATCTAGATAGTCCTTGTAATGTCCTGAAATCCTTGCATAAAAATTATTGATAATAATATTACTGGGGAACTCATGAATGGGAAATTTGAGCATTAGTGACTTCAATCTTCCCCATGCTTGGGCAATACTTTCTCCATCATGAGGATGAAAATTATAAATATAATTCCTATCTTTATGAATTTCATGAGGAGGATAAAATTTAGAGTAAAAGAGAGATTCAAGTTCCTTCCACTTTAAATGATGAGTATCATCTAGTAGCTCATACCACTCCCTTGCTTTGTCCTTAAGTGATAAAAGGAATAGCTTCCTCTTAACCTGGTCCATTGAAATACCTGCACACTTGAACAACTCGCATAATTCATGTATAAAGAGTAAATGATCACCAGGATGGACAGTTCCATCTCCAAAATAGCAGTTGTTTATAACATGTTCAACAATTTCCATAGGTATTTTAAAAGGGACACTTTCAGCATGTGGATTTAAAATATCACAAGTATCATTAGAATTACCACATATGGGAGATAAAGTATCATAAGAGCAAATTTTCTTCCCTAAAGTGGGGAACTAAAAAGATCATTTTCATTAAGACTAGCTTCCCCAAGATTAGATGTTTCCATAGCATTAGTAACAAGGGTGTTCAAAAAGTTCATACTAACAACATTGCTATTAGCATGCAAAGAAATTTCCATAGGTTTTTTAATTTTCTTTTCAAACCACTCATGTTCTATCTTAGGAAAAATACTAAAAAGCTCTCTAATTTTGTTGTTGCTTTCCATTAAGCCTAACTGGTGAAACAAAGAAACAAAAAGACAAAATTACAGAATCTAAAGGAAATAACTTCGAGCACTCACTCCGGAGGATGTGAGTACCTTTTACCTTACCTCCCCGGCAACGGTGCCACAAAATAGCTTGATGTCTACACACTTCTATTCTTGTAGACAGTTGTTGGGCCTCCAAGTGCAGAGGTTTGTAGAACAGCAGCAAGTTTCCCTTAAGTAGATTACCCAAGGTTTATCGAACTCAGGGAGGAAGTGGTCAAAGGTATCCCTCTAAAGCAACCCTTCAATCAAGATACAAGAAGTCTCTTGTGTCCCCAACACACCCAATACACTTGTCAGGTGGATAGGTGCACTAGTTCGGCGAAGAGATAGTGAAATACAAGTGGTAATGGTGCCAAAAAAGAGCTTCTGACTTGTTTTTGACGTGGGAGAAACTAAAGGCAAACTAAAACAAAGTTGGAAGCAAGTAAACATGCCACAGATCTAGATGCAAATGGTGCTTCAATGCTTAGAAACAAGGCCTAGGGATCATACTTTTATTAGTGAACACTCTCAATAAATATAATCTCTTCATGATACTACCCTTAACTACTCTCCGGTTGGACACTCTAATCCATGGTAGGGCTATATGTCACATCCCAAGATTTTCCAAATCTTGTAATGTGAAAAATAAATAAACAAAATAAATAATTGTTGAAAATTAGGGTGAAAAGAAACTTTTGTTTCTAATTGGAAACTTAAAATCCCATCTTGAACAAACTTTGGTTAATGTTTGAATCTAACTAAATTCAAATCAAGTGGAATGCATTCTTCATAAATGCATCTGGAAATTTAAACACTTGGAAAATACACCAAAACCCTAAAACCCCGATGGAAGAAAAACATTTCCAAGATATCACTAAGACCATGGATTTGATCCATATAAAAAGTTGTCAAGCAAACATTTCAAAATGATCAAGAATGACAAAGGGAAATATTATAAAACCATATAAATTTATTTCATTCAATTTGAAGCCATTAATAAAATCTTATGAATTAAATAAGATAAGGAAATTGAATCTTCAAAGCTAATAAAGCACCTATCTAAAAATCCATACTAAATTGTGAGGAAATAATCCTAAAGATATTTAAAAGGATAAATAAATATTAAATAAGATTTTACCAATTGGAATCACCAAGTTTGGATTTATAAATAAAAAGATATGGATTTTATAAGATAAAGATAGAAATATTAGTTGAGGAATATTTAAAGACCAAATCAAATCTTGGCCTAATCCATAAGAAAATAGAATAATTATAATCCAAATCCAAATAAAATAAATGGATAAAGAATTTTCCAAATAAAATAAAATGGCTTTGACCAAATCCTATTCTATTTGAATAAAGATAAAATCCCTATTTAAGAAATGATTAACTAAATCATAGGGAAAATAATATTTGGAATTTACCCAAGTGGATTAAAATTTATTTAATTAACTTAAATAAGATCAAAGAAATCTTCCAAATAAAATCTATGGAATTAAAACTATATTTAAATTCATTGGAATAAAGACAAATACCCAATTCAAATGATTTATAAATCATATTAAATATTTTCCAAATAATTCAAGGTGAATTATTTGACATCCAAATAAACAAATAAAACCTACTGAAAAGATTTGGAAAGAATTAGAATTGAAATGGAGTTTGAAAAACATTATTTAAATCTTATTTGAATTAATACAATGGCTTATTTTAATCAACTAATATCCCCTAAAAAGAATAATTGAATTATTCTAAATTTGACTCTAAAATGAACTATTAAATAGTATTTGGTTATACTTAAAGTTTGGTTGAAGTTTGAAATCAAATTGTGGTTTAAAAAGTTTAAACAAAACCAAAACAGATTAATAGAGATAAAAAGGGGAAAAGTTTCTGTATAAAAAAATGAATCAGACCGCAGCCCAGCCCAGCAAGACCCAATGGCCCAGCAGGAGCCCATCTCTCCCACCGAACCGTTTCTTTTCTCACTCGCATCTGCACCCGCTCAGTCACTGAACACGAGGCCCCACTGTACCCCCCACTCACTCGCTGGCAACGCAGCCCCACTGCTCCGTCATCATCGTCAACCCCGCGACATATTCATCCCCAAACCTCGCTGCTATTTCTGCCGTGTTTGCGCGCCTTCAATTCGCGTTAATGGCTGATTAATCCCTCGCTGCAACGACGCCCTCTTAATCGCCCACGTCCCCTCTCTCTTTTCCCCTCAGACGCCACACACTCTTCGCCCCTAGGCAGCCCAAATTTCTCGTTGCAACCTTGCTGCCCCGACGACCTTTCCCAGACGATTCTGGCGAAGCCAGACCTCACCACCGCCCCTGGACAACACAAGATCGACCAGCATCCCCGTACGCATCTCCTAGTAACTCCAACTCACTCGCACGTGCCCTGCAGCCTCGGCTCTGTCCATGTCTGAGCACCACCGATGATGAGCTCGACTCCGGGGAGCCATAGCCGACGACCTCGTGCGCCCCTTGCTCACTGGTGAGTGTTCCCGTGATCCTTGAACCCGTGTGCATCTTCATGATGCGTTGTTTTGCTCGTTTTCGTTCCAGAGACTCGCCTTCGACCACGGCCGTGCGTGCCCGAGCCAGCAAGCTACTCCGGCGAGGAATCCTAGTCGACTCCGTGCGCCCCTCGACCAACAACGACGACCTTGAGCTTCAGAGTGTCGTGGCAATTCTGGTGAGCATCTTCCTTCGCTCTCTCGCTTCCTATAACGTCGACACCGTCACCGTCTGACCACGCGCCGCCACACGCCGCCGCCAGTGCCGCTGCTTCTTGGTCAGAGCATTGAGGTCCGTAGGATCTTGATCTGACGATTGAGATTAGAACTAACCCGAAGGGGTATGTATCCACCTGAGCCGTGCGATCCCACTTAAATCCAACGGCTGTCAGTGATCGATCCGAGTTAAACGGTACCGGCGAATAGGAATAAGACACGTGGCCTTGTCTATTTTAATAAAAACAGATTTGATCTATTAGTTGTTCAATTTTGTAAAATCCATAACTTTCAAACCACACGTCCAAATTTTGCAAATTTTATATCAATGGATTCAGCAAAACAAGTACTTTCTGACCATGCACAAAATGTTTCTGTTAAATTGAATGTTTTTGCAGAAACTTGTGTAAGCATATTTAGAATATAAAATTTGTTCTAAAATGATTTTTGAGATAAAACCTTTGGGCAAATGGTTTGTTTTGAACCTACTGACCATAGAAATCAGTTGGTGGTTTCAAAAATATATTTTTTGAAGCAAAAGAATAAATCTTTGATTTAAACCATTTCTAGTCAAATAAAATATTGTTTATTTGTTAAAAATGCTTTTTGGAGAAAACCTTTGGGAAATGTTTTGATTTAAACTCTTTGACCCTAAACACAAGGTTTTATGATTTGAAAACATATTTTGTGAACCCTATAGATTGTTGCCTTATTAAAAGCATTTCTCCACCACATAAAATAATGCTTCGGTTTAAAAATGGTTTATAGGTAGAATCTTTTGCAAATAGTTTTGCCACTTTATAAAATGACCAATAAGTGTTTTAGAATGTTTATAACCAATTATAAAACACATTTGTAAATAAAACAAAGTTTGGCATGCTTGCATGCATTGTTTTGTTACTAATATTTTATGTTATGTTGCTTGAATGGTAGATTGAAATATTGCTTGCTTGATTGAATTGTAGTGATTTGAAGAGTGTGAATATTGCAAAGATCAAGGAGTGAACTTATATTCTCTACCAAAAAGGCAAGTGATGCTTCATACTTTTGTCCCACTATTTTCACTATGCATTAGTGATATTTCTAAGTAGGACTTGCATGGAATTTTGCTAAGTGTAAACTATGCCATGGGAAATCCTAGTAGATGAAACCTTAGAAGAAATTTCCTAAGTTAAGATTACTACTACTACCATGCTTAGCTTAGCTAGTAGAAAACAAGGGTGGAATATATATTCATACTGTGGAATATTTCTAAGTCAAAGGACTTGTGTTTTGTTTAATAAAACAACTAAGTGAATGAATCACCTGGGTGGAATGGAAGGAATGGTTTGTGTTAAGTGGTTCACAAGGCCCATTTCTATGGTTTACCTTGTGTATCTCACTTGTGGATGGCCACCCAGGAACAAAGATATTTGAGATGTCAAATGTTGAGAAGCTTCAAGTGCAGCCACTTGGCATTATGGGCTCTGCCTGGATCATATAGGTTGCAATAACTTAGCCAAATGGATAGTTGGTGGTAGGGGATTGATAGGTTGTAGCGCGTCCATTCTGGTCTAAGGGAAGGCTTCTGAAAGATCTTGTCTTGGTGAAACCAAGTCTTGTGGGGAAAGTGCACCACCTATGCAGAGTGTAAAATATAAGTACTTAGCCATGTCCCTGGCAAAGGACAATTTGAGCATCAAGACATGGAAGCTATCAAGAATCTCCTCATCCCAATTTCTAAGTTAAAAACTTGTGGTTGAACAAGGGTTGAAGGATCACAAATTTCTATTGGGAGATGCCTTGGGTGATTTTGACAAACAAAAACTTAGTGTTTTCAAATGATAAGGAACATCTATTTTGAGCAAAGCAAGCCTAAGCTCCACTTAGCCAAATGCATATAGATGATAGACTCCACTATACTACCATAGTATCACTTGCCAATACAATTCAAATGTATTGACCCTTGTGGCTGTAACTTATTATGTTGCAGGTTTGTATGATGTTAGTGAGATGTGTTGATTAGGATTACAAGTCTACAACCAACATGTTTGCCTGTGGCAATTGAAGATGAAGGACCCCATGCTATTTTATATTCTGCTGCATTGTAATGAGATAGCCAAATGAGCTATGTAAGATGTAATAAATTATTTTATTCCTGGTTATAAAGTTGTATTATGACCTTTGTTCTTGATATTACATCTTAACTGTGGATGCTAGCTATTGATCCAGGGACTAGCATTGTAAACACAGGGATCTCTACCTTATTAAAGGTTGGGAACCTTACACTATAACATCACTCCTCAAAGTCCTCCTTCTCCATCTAGATAACCCCACACTGTCACCTTGAGCGCTAGATGGTTCCAACATACACCACAATTTCATAAAGACATCCAACTCCAATTATACTCATGAAATATATATATGTAATCTAGCCTAAGTGCCACATACACAGTGTGCACGCTGTCAGTTTTACACACGTGGGGAAAAGCATAGATCTATTAAAGCACGATGAGTATTTATGTAGACTCTAGCCTAAGTGCCACCATGGCATGCATGCTGTCACTTTCACACACATGGGGATAGCCAGAGATCTATTACAACACTTGAGTAATAGAGTAGATCTACTTTATTACAAAGCTTATGACCACAACAAGATCATGCATAGAGAGAGACATGAACACATAGCTACCGGTAGAGCCCTTAGCCTCGAGGAAGAACTACTCCCTCCTCATCATGGGAATCAGCAACGGTGATGAAGATGGTGGTGGAGATCGATGGAGATGGCTCTGGGGGAACTTCCTCGTCCCGGCAGGGTGCTGTAACAGAGACTATCTGTCCCCTGAATCTCCCCTTCAGTGGCGGAACCACTGCGGAGGTTTTCGTGGCTTTCTCCCAGATTATTTAGGGTTTTTGGGTCGGAGGCTTCTTATAGGCGAAGAAGGAAAGGTCAATGGAGGGTCAGGGGGCCCACACCCCCTGTGGGTGCCATTAGGGCTAGCCCGTGCCCACCTAGGGTGTGGCCACCCTGGTGTCCTCCTCCATCTCTACTTCGTGGTTCCGTGTCGTGCCGGGTAAAATAATGACTTTGGCTTTTGTCCCGTCCAATTCCGAGAATATTGATTTTCTGCCTTTTCTGGAACCAAAAACAGAAGAAAACAGGCAACTGGCACTGTGGCATCTTGTTAATAGGTTAGTACCAAAAAACATAAAAAAACACCTCAAAGTGTAGACAAAGCAAAACAAAGTAGATACTAAACAAGCATGGAACATCAAAAATTATAGATACGTTTTCAACGTATCACACATCTACAACCTTAGAGATTTCAGTTACTTCCCTAGATTACTAGAGGCATGAACCTACTATCGAGCATAAATACTCCCTCTTGGAGTCACAAGCATATACTTGGCCACGATAGCTACTTGCAACGGAGAGCATGCAAGATCACAAACAACACAGACATGATAGAATCAATAATCAATCTGACATAGTATCTCAATATCCATTGGATCCCCGCAAACACAACATGTATGATTACAAATAGATGATCTTGATCATGAACGGAGCTCACAAGATCTAAACATGATAGCACAAAGGAGGAGAAACAACCATCTATCTACTGTATGGACCCATAGTCCAAGGGTGAACTACTCATGCGTCATACCGAAGGCTGGCATGGTGATGAAGGCCTCTGGGATGATCTCTCCCCTCCGGCAGGGTGCCGGGAAGAGATTCAGATCCCCCCTCCCCCCCCCCCCCGATCTAGGGATGATGGTGGTGGCGGCTATGGACTATTTCGTGGAGATCTGATCGGGTTGCTTAGGGTTTCTGTATCGGGGTGACTTTATAGGCGAAGAGGAAAGGTAGAGGGCCGCACGAGGCGCCCACACCTAGGGCTGGTGCCCCCAGGTTGCGCCACCCTAGGGTGTGGCGGCCTCGTGGCCCCACTTCGTCTCCCCTCCGGACTTTGTGTTCTCTTCGGTAAAATATTGACTTTGGCTTTTGTCGCGTCCAATTCCGAGAATATTTCCTTACTAGCTTTTCTGAAACCAAAAACAACAAAAAATAGGAAAATGGCACTGTGACATCTTGTTAATAGGTTAGTCCCAGAAAATATATAAAAATACCTCAAAGTGTAGACAAAGCATAGCAAAGTTTATACTAAACAAACATGGAACATCAAAAATTATAGATATGTTTACGACGTATCAGACGCCCACACCCGGAGTTCTATGGAGCGCAGCTCAATGATCAGCCAGGAGGAGAGCTGCAGTGGTTGATCATTGCCAATCTGAGAGGCAAGATGGAGCCACCCACCTCGGAGAAGGTACAGTTCAGCTTGAGGGAGAACAACTGGCTGGATGGACTAGCTAGAGAAATGCAGGAAGCACTTGCCCGTCTGTGTGGGCAGAACATCAACCAGATAGCTGGCACCCTCTTCGCTCACTACGCTGGACGTGACTCCAATGGACAGCCCTTGGCCATGCCAGGACATCTGGAGCTAAGGCATCATGTGGATCACCTTGCCTTCATGCTGCACGAGAACTAGAAGGAGTTGGACAATGCCCGTGCCTATGCCAACCAGAAGCACAATGTTGTAGTGGAGAAGAACCAGACCGTTGCCACCCTAGCTAAGGAACGCAAGTCACTTCGCCGCTAGCATGACAAGAAGGATCGCATCATTGCTCGCCTCCGTCAGAAGGTGTCTACCTTAGAAGAAACCATCCATGATCGGGACATTGAGCTCGAGGAGAGGGAAATTGAAGGTGAAGATATTCGTGGGGATATCCATTCGTACCTCAGTGATGTTGATGACTACTTCGAGGACATCAACATGGAGTTCCACACTGATGATGAAGATCGCGATTTCATCGATGATGAAGAGGCCACCAGTTCTGATGATGAGTAGTAGCACTAGATCACTGTCATAGGTGTGGGTTTATATCCGGTCCCACTATATCGTAGCTTGACAGAATGGTTCTTAAAATCATCTGCTTGATAGTTGTGATGTGTTGTTTGGAATGTGTTGTTTGGAATGTGTGTTTGGAATGAATGAAAAGGAGTTGTTGGTTTTCAAACCTTAGCCATAATCAAAGTTTAAAAGCTTTTAAACCATACCCACAAGCCATATAAATTTCCCTCTTGTCTTATGATCTACCTCAATCTTCAGATGACTCGTGGAGGAAGCAGCTCATCCCAGGACCCGATGGTCCAGATTCTGCAAATGCTAGTAGAAGATCGAGAAGCCGTTAGAATGAAGCGTCAAGCCAATCTCGCCACTCTTCAGCAGATCGCCCAAATGGCGCATGATAACCAAGTCCATGGAAATCAGGATCACCATGGATCTAAGCTCAAAAACTTCCAGAACACAAATCCTCCTATATTTAGCAAATCTGAAGAGCCCTTAGATGCTGATGACTGGCTGCAAACCATGGAGAACAACTTAGGAGTTGCAGGAGTAGATGTTGCGGAGAAAATACTGTTTGCCACCCATTATCTAGCAGGTTCTGCAAGAGCATGGTGGAATAGCACTCGTATAATGAACGGAGGACAGATGATGACTTAGGAGGAATTCAAACTCAAGTTTAGCAAAACTCATGTGCCTACGGGTTTGATCCTAAGGATGAGGGATGAATTCAAGGATTGAAGCAGGGAAGGATGACTATGGTGGAATACCATGACAGATTTCTGTCTCTGTCTAGGTATGCCCCCGATGAGATCAGCACTAAGGAAAATAAGAAGGAAAGATTCCTGAATGGTCTGTATGATGAGATGCAGACAGTGTTAGTCAATATTCCTTTTGCCAATCTAGAAGCTCTAGTGGATTCTGCTATCCAGATGGAAGGAAAGATCAATCAAGCCACTGAGAACCATAAGCGTCGTATGATGAACCAGCCTGGACCACACCACACCCCGAAGTATCGCCCTAGTTCGTCTGCAGGATTTGCACCAAGGAACAACAGGCCGCCTATGTCCCGTCCGAACTTTCCCAATTGTGGAGGAGGAAACCTGAGGCCCGGAGGCCACAACAACTACAACACCGGCAACCCCAATAACTTCAACCGTGCACCGCCAAGGTCCAACAACAACACCAATACTGCCCCAAGGACTGGAAGTAATGTTGTGCCTATTGCTAGGAAGGACAAGTCAATGATAACCTGATTTGAATGTGGAATCACGGGTCACTACTCCAATGAGTGCCCCAAGAAGCTTGCTGCAGCACCCAATGCCACTACACCTGCCCAGCAGCAGCGTCGTGTCCAACCTAGAAAGATATTTGCCCCAGGCAACCCACACAATCGTACCGGCCATCTATTCCACATGAATGCAGAAGAAGCCTAGGAAGCGCCAGATGTCGTGTTGGGTATGTTTTCTGTTAACTCGGTACTTGCAAGAGTGTTGTTTTATTATGGAGCATCACACTCATTTGTTACAAAAGAGTTTGCATGCACTAGTAAGATTCAACCAATAAATTTCAAGCATGCTATGATAGTTCAAATACCTGGGTCAACTACCAAAGCTAGAAAAATTTGCAAGGCCATACCTATCAGGATACATGGAATAGATTTTTATGCCAATTTAATAGTACTTGGAACAAAAGGTTTGGAAGTAGTACTAGGAATGGATTGGATGTTGAAACATCAAGGATTAATAAACTGTGCCAAGAAAGCCATAACCATGACCAGTAGCACCGGAGTATCAGTAGAACATGTGTCTAAGACGCTGCCCCGTCAATCCAAGTACAACAAGAGTTTAGTTCAATCGACCCTAGACCAAGTCGGAGTAGTCTGTGAATACCCCGATGTGTTCCCAGATGAATTACCCGGTATGCCCCTAGATCGGGATATCGAGTTTATCATTGAACTAATTCCTGGAACTAGACCCATAGCTCAGAGACCCTATAGTATGAACCCAGGTGAATTAGTGGAGCTCAAGAAGCAACTTGATGACATGTTGAGAAAAAATCTGATACAACCAAGTGCATTGCCATGGAGATCCTCTGTTTTGTTTGTGGATAATAAAGATGGTGCCACCCGTTTATGTACGGATTACCGGAAGCTGAATGACATCACCATCAAGAACAAGTACCCACTATCGAAGATAGAAGATTTGTTTGACCAGTTGACTGGTGCCAGAGTATTCTCTAAGATTGATCTTAGAACTGGTTATCATCAACTAAAGATCCGCGCAACGGATATCCCAAAATGCCTTCACTACCCGATATGGATTGTATGAGTACAATGTCATGTCATTTGGACTAACCAATGCCCCCGCTTATTTCATGAATCTCATGAATAAGATTTTTATGAAATTATTGGATAATTTTGTCGTTGTTTTCATCGATGAGATTCTGATCTATTCCAAGTCAGAAGAGGAACATGAACAGCACCTAAGAACCATCCTTGGAACCCTTAGAGAGCATCAGTTGTATGCCAAGTTTAGCAAATGTGAGTTCTGGTTAAAGGAAGTAGGATTTCTAGGACATATCTTGTCAGCAGGAGGAGTTGTCGTTGACCCCTCCAAGATTAAGGATGTTGAAGAATGGAAAGCCCCAACCACTCAAACTGAAGTTCGCGCATTTCTTGGATTAGCGGGATATTACCGCAAGTTCGTTGAGGGATTTTCAAGCATCGCAAGGCCGATGACCTAGATGTTGAAGAAAGACAAGAAGTTTGAATGGACGGACAAATGTGAAGCAAGTTTTCAGGAACTCAAGAAGAGATTGACTTCAGCCCCAATTTTGATCATGCCGGATATCACGAAGCCTTTTGACGTATATTGTGATGCATACAAGATTGGTCTCGGATGTGTGTTGATGCAGGAAGGCAAAGTAATATCATATATGTCCAGATAACTGAAGCAACATGAACAAAATTACCCCACCCATGACCTAGAGTTAGCCGTAGTAGTTTTAGCCTTGAAGACATGTCGTCATTACCTCATGGGTAACCGCTGTGAGATTTATTCAGATCAGAAGAGTTTGAAGTATATTTTCACCCAGAAGGAGCTGAATATGAGACAATGGAGATGGATAGAGTTAATCAAGGATTATGACCTTGACATTCACTACCACCCCGACAAGGCCAATGTGGTAGCGGATGCTCTGAGTAGACTCCCGTGTAGATTAAACACCATGATTAAGTAGGAATAGCCAAGTTTGCATGAGGAGTTGGAGAATTTTAGAATGGAGCTAGTTAGCGAAGGATTCCTAGCCAGTATTGATCTTCAACCCACTTTGATCAGCTAGATAAAGGAATCTCAGAAAGGAAATGCCAGTATCGACGGAATTAAGCGTCGTGTCAGTACAGGGAAGGTACCCGGATTCACGGAAGATGAAGAAGGATTTCGGTGGTATAAGGGACGAATCTGTGTGCCCGCAGATTCAGAGTTGAAGCAAGTTATTTTGCAACAAGCCCATGATACTCTTTATTCTATTCATCCGGGAGGAATAAAGATGTATTCGGATTTGAAGGAGCAATTTTGGTGGCACAAAATGAAGAGATAAGTCGGACGCTATATTGCCAAGTGTGATATCTGTCAGAGATTCAAAGAGGAACACCAGCGACCCACGGGACATTTGCAACCTTTGCAAATTCTAGAATGGAAATGGGATTCAATTGGAATGGATTTCATCACAGGTTTGCCTACATCTAGTAGAGGAAATGATTCTATTTGGGTCATAGTGGATAGACTTTCCAAAGTAGCTCATTTCATACCCGTCAAGACCACTTATCAAAGCTCGAAGCTAGCAGAGTTGTATATTGTTAGAATAGTCAGTCTGCATGGAACCCCCAAGACAATTGTGTCCGATCGAGGAACCCAATTTACCTCAAGATTTTGGAAAAAAGTCCAAAAAGGATTAGGGACCAAACTGAACTTCAGCACAACTTATCACCCGCAGACTGACGGACAAATAGAAAGAGTAAACCAGATACTAGAAGATATGCTGAGAGCCTGTGTGCTAGAATATGGATCTAAATGGGAAGACTGCCTGCCTTTGGCAGAATTCTCATAAAACAACAGATATCAGGCCAGTTTGCAAATGGCCCCATTTGAGTTTTTGTATGGAAGGAAGTGTTGTACCCCCCTGAATTGGTCGCAAGTAGGAGAAAGTCAGATATTCAGACCAGACATCCTACGAGAAGCCGAAGAGAAGGTTCACAAGATCCGTGAGCACCTCAAGACCGCTCAATATAGACAGAACAGTTATGCGGACAGGAGACATCGAGACCTAGCCTTCAAAATCGGGGACTTTGTGTACCTCAAAGTATCACCCTTGAAAGGAATGCAGAATTTTCAACTCAAAGGGAAGCTTGCCCCTAGATATATCAGGCCTTTCAAGATTTTAAGTCGCCGGGGAGAAGTATCCTATCAGATAGAACTGCCGGAAGAGATGTCAGCCGTTCATGATGTGTTTCATATCTCGTTACTACGAAAATGTTTATAAGTTCCAGAGAAGACCGAAGTTTTCAAGAACATCGATCACAAAGTCGTGGAGATGAACCCGGATTTAACCTATCGTGAAGTACCCGTTCGTATTTTGGAAGAAGCCTTCAGAACCACCCGGACCAGGAGTATCAAGTTTCTCAAAATCCAGTGGAGCAACCATACTAAAGAAGAAGCCACCTGGGAACGGGAAGATTACATGAGGACTGAGTTTCCCAATGTCTTTAGTTCCTAGTTTTTCCTGAATCTCGGGACAAGATTCTGTTTAAGGGGGGAAGGTTTGTAACATCTCAAAAATATTAATGAAGATATCAATTTCTAATCAACCAAAAAATAGGGTTGAGAAAAGATTTTAATATTAAACACTATATTAATGCTTGTGTGTCTATGAATGTTGGTGAATGCTTGAAATGCCATGTTTGTTTGTTGTAAATGATGAGGTTTGGTTTCAAGATCAAAACCATATCATCTAGGTCAAGTCAAACCCAAAACAAAGCAAAAGAAAATCAATATATAAAGCATATGACCTAATGGTCATTTTTGCAAAAGTTAACACTTAGCTCACTTTGAGCATCACTAGCCAATAATTCCAAACATAAACAATTCCCTTTCTTTTCTCACCTTGCTAGATCAAGTGAAAATAAACACAAGTGAGGTTTCAAATCTTACAGAAACAAATTCAAATGCATTTGAGAGACATTTAAAAATTGAATCTATCTTATGCATCAAGATAGTCAATTTTGGACAACCATCAAAACCTTCACCACTTAGCAAACCCTTACACCCAGAGACTACCAATCTTATGATTAACGCGCCCACCAAAAAGAATTTGAAAATTTGAAGGTTTAGTTCTTGTGGCCATTTAATCAAACACTTAGTGAGCATAGTACAAGTTTACCAACTATACACTATTGTGATCAATCTTGTGATCATATTTGTACTTGACCAAGCCTCCACTACTCGCCCTTACTCACCTTAGTACCATCCCGTGCAATTGAGCCCCTCTCACTCGCCATTTTGACCGGTGCAAATCGTACCTGAGCTCACCCATGTCACCCGACGCGGACACACTGCTACACGCCGCGCCGCCCACGCCCATGATGTCTAGGAGGTAGCCGTGACCTCATTGCCACTGCTTGTGTACGCCTCGACCAACGAAAGCCCGTGGAGACGCCAGCGTAGCCGCACCCATTTATATCTTGACTATGCCGATCGCCGTGCCAGAGTGCTAAGCCGCCCCGTGCAACCACGTCGCGCCTTGCTCTCCCCTTGCGTCAATGCGACCGCCTCGACGCCAGCAATCTCCTAGACATGCCCGTTTGACCCCGCGCGCTCCGTGACCACCGTACACCGTGATGAAAGCCTGCGGTACCCGAACATAGCATGGACGCCCCCGACCGATTAATACCACGCCTCGTCGTGCCACTATGCGCATGACGACCGCCATGAAGCCTTGTGTCGACCTACGCCCCCAGCCATGCTGATAGCTTCCTATAACGACGTCACCGACGAGACCGAACCATGCCGCCATGCTCCCCCCGTTGGGGTATAAATATACTGCTCCCCCTGCCTCAAAACGCACACCATTCCACTGCCTCTCACCCAGAAACCTCTCTGACCCATCCGCGGAGCAAGGCGAGCACCATACCACCGGAATTTTGCCGGATCCTGCCGTTGCAGTGATGGAAGGAAGTCATCGCTAGGAGCCGCCGCGACCACCGTTCGAACGGCCATCATCGACAATATCATTCGCCCACCTCGCCGGACCTAGCTGGAGCCCTGGTAAGCCCTTGACGACCCCCGCCGTAGAGCAAGGGTTAGCATCTCGTGCGTGCCATGCGACGGAGACGGCGATGCGGAGCCGTCAACCGTGATCTAATCGTGCGGTCCAGGATCGAGGATACCGCTTCGCGTTATATTAGTCGCTGACGCGTGGGACCAAACCCGGTGTAGCCCGCTGCGCGCCGTGTAGTTGAGCCAGCCCAGTAGCATTCCCGCGGGAGCCCGCAAATTCAAACTTAGGTGTTTCCTTTTATTTCAAAGCCCTATATTGTAGGTGAATTTGAAATTCAATTCAAGAATATTCACTAAACCAAATTGAATGAATCCAATTTTTTTAGAAAGGATTGGAAAATCTCTAAGCACTTCCGTTGGATTCAAACAGTTTGAAATTATAGATCACCCTCAGTAAAAATAACAAGACGGTAGCTTTTACCACTTCAAACATTTTTCTAAAATCAACCCTAAATGCTTCTGAGTTGATTCCAACTCTCAAAAATCACTTTTGCCATGAACTATCTGAATATGTAAAAATATATAGTTTTACATGCAGTAGTCCTGGACCAAAATTAAAGAATGGCTTTATAGTCATTTCTAGTCATATAAATATTATTAAATGGCATTATTAAACTTTGCAATTTAGGCCAACCACTTTAAATCACATTCCCAAGTATTGGAATATGTGGTGATGACAAGTGTTAATATGATCCCATATTTTAATTGGAGAATATTAAATCTTAAGTAACTTTTCAATGAGTAGAAATTACTTTCCTAAAATAAGATAAATAAAATCTTGTCACCCCTCTTCTTGTAGTGATTGAGATTATGCTAGATCATCTAGTGTGGATCCTTGTGTGCTAAATAGAAGTAGTTAAGTATTGTTTGGTGATTATGTACCTTGTATTTATTTATAGACGCTAGTATCAACCCGGGCTACAAGGAGGGAGAATTCAACGAAGAAGAAGAAGAGAACTACGACCACTGTATCGACCAAGGCAAGCTATATTGTGCAAGCTACACTATGCAAGATAGAACTATGCATGCTATTGTGATACCATCTTGATTATACCAATCCCAAGTTTTACTTGCAAGCTTTATCTTTTCTCCCTTTTATTAAGGTTGCTCGAATAGTTAATAAATTTGTGATTAGTGGAAAATAGGAAAGATGCCATTAAGATCATAGAATTAGGTGTAGGTGGTTACACTTGATTAGTACTCCTCAATAATGACACCTTCATTGATAGATGCTAGTGCTAAACTAATCTTGATCACTATAGATGGGAACACTTGGAGAAAATGATTATGAAAACCTTGGAATGATGAGTCATTCTATTGAAATGTTTTGACATGTGTCATGGAACACAATGAGTTGATGGTGATACTGAATGAAGTATGAGCCCTGACTTTGATAAAAACTGATGGTTGGGTTCGGATGCGATACCATTCCAATTTTACCATACAACCACAGTACCCAAGTTTTGGTAGGGCTTAACTCAAAGTTTATGTGCCTTAGTATGGGTTCCCATGCAGAACGAGGTTGAGCTGAGGCTACCTCGTGAGTATGAATGTCCATCTATGAAGTGCCCAGGATGCCAGATGGCCGTGGCTGGGAGGCCAAACTCATAGAGGAGGTGCCTATACTAGGGTGTGTAATTGAAAGGTTAGGATTGATTATCCGCATACCAAGTATGATGATTTAGGGTTATCCCTGACGGATATATTGAATGTTGTGGTGAAAGTGTACCACCTCTGCAGAGTGTCAAACTATTCGAATAGCCGCGTCCGTGGTCATGGACAGTTGGATGGCCATATTGTTCCGTTGTCAGATGTTTTCAAAATGACTTGTGACTTGAAATATAACCTTGACTTGACCACACGGGGATGTGGACATGAAACTAGGTTCCCTCTGGAGTAATCTAGATAACTAAAATAGGTCTTTACTACTAAGTATCTCTGAAATAAAATTGGCTTATTGCAAACAAACCTAGAGCTTAGGATTCCTACTAGAATGGTATTTATCTTTAGTGATAGTTTGCGAGTACTTTGAAAGTACTCATGGCTTTGTCCCTGGCTATTCCCATGGCCAGACTATGAAGGGGAGTACGAGGAGGACGGATAGCAGGACGCCTACGATAACTAGGATCATCTCCCATCATCAGCATTGCATGTGACAATGAAGATGGAGCCTCTACTACGCTATTATTCCGCTGCTTTGATATGTAATAAGACTTGATCATGTGATCCACTATTTGTAAGATTATTATGGTTTGTAATGGATGATGTACTGTGCTACCAATTCTATTATGTCTCGCAAAAATGGTAATCCTAGGATTGCGATGTACGGCATAATAGGCATCTGGGATTAAAAATCCGGGTGTTTACAACTCCCCTAATCCTAACCTTTTATAAAGGTAATATGGCATTACACTAACACCTGCACCTAAATCACACAAGGCATTATGAATATCAGTTTTGCCTATTGAACATGAAATAGTTGGTATTCCAGGATCTCCTGATTTAGATAATAGCTTCCCAATAGTAGGATAACTAGTCACCATGGTAACGTTTTCAATTATCTCTTTCTTTGTATTAAGAATATCACGGAGAAATTTAGAACAGGTAGGAACTTTTATTGCATCCGCAAATGGAATTTCTAGCCGAAGATCACCTAATTCTTTTGTAAAAGAGTTATAGATTACCTCATCCGGTGCTTTCTTTTTATGATCTAGATATGGAAGTTTCTTACCCTTAGGTTTTACCTTTTGTGGGGGATCAGGATCTTTAGTTACTTTCTTTCGTTGCTACTTATCACTCGTCTCCTTTTCTACTGCAACAACTTCATCTTCTTTGCTTGTTTTTTTCTTCTCTTGGATCTACAATCTCTGCATCAGAGTCATAACTGTCGTCCTGTGCATCATTCTACTCCTCTAAAGTTTGATCTTGTGTTTCTTGAGCAGTCTCATCTTGAGGGTCCACCAGTGTATCATCTTCTTGGCTTGCTTTGAGCAAGGCTTTTTTCCCATCCATCTTTTTCAGCTTCATATTCTGGTGGTCCTAATGGTCCTTTAACAACGGCACCTCTCCTTGTAACAACATTAGTAGAAACAGGAATATTTATATCATCTTGAAAAAAAAATGATAACCAGATGCTATTTGTTCACATTGGGTTTCAATCATACTAAGGTACTTGTGAAATAATTTTATTTCTTGGCCAATCTCGTCATAATTTTCCATAAGTTCAGCCAAAATCTTCTTGTGTCTTTGAAATTACTTATGCAAATTATTATAAGATTTGGCATGTCGATGTTTCAATTCTTGAAATACTTTTCTAGTTTCATACTCTTCAGTAAAGACTTGTAACAAATCTACTTTGTTTTCCTTAACAATTTCAGAGGGTATACCTTTTTATTTCATGGTTTTGGGTACTTCAGGCATAAGATCGGGATTTATACAAAGTATTCTTAGCCCTAGTAGACCTCAATTCTTAGCCCTAGTAGACCTCAATTCCAAACATGCTTTAACAGTTAAAGTATTTACCGATCCTCCTGCTGATAAATCAAGAAACTCTCTGCATTTAGTATTAAGACCGTGGTAAAATAAGTGGCAAACGGTCCGAAGGGTTTTGTTAATTCAAAGGATGCTAAAAGCATCTGCAAATTTCAATGGTTGAAGTAAGCATCGCGGAGTTGGAATCTTCACTATGATGAAACTATTAAAAGAGTTTAGTTTCATTGGAGACGATGAAGATGCTTGCATTTTCAAGAAATTAAGTGGGAGCGCTAAGACATGTTTCTAATACATTATGTGGAAGACATATTGTTGATTGGAAATGATGTATCTTTTATTAGCACAGGATAATAATTTCATCTCGATGAAAGACTTAGGCAAAACCCAAATATTTGTCATCAATAGATGCTAATATGGTTGTGCCGAAAGTACATAGATGATATATTGAATAAGTTCAATATAGAAAATACAAGAAAGGTTCTTGTCGCACAGAAAGGATTGAATGAGTTCAATATTGATGATATATTCAAGTGTATTGACACTTGGTAAGTGAAACAAAGATTCAAGTATAGATTGATACTTGATGTATGAAATCACAAAGAGTATTTATATCAATCATGTTGTGATATGTACAAATCCAGATATGTCCTATGCTCTAAATGCTATGAGCATATACCAGAATGATTCATAAGATGATTATTGGACGATAGTAAAGATATTCTTATGATCTTGTAAAAGAACTAAGAATATATTATTTTGTAGAAGTGACAAATAGATGGTTAGTTCATTGTAAATGAATTACATTGATACTAGTTTTGTCACAAAGTACAAATTAAGTTTATCTCAATCTAAACTAAGGGTGGCACAATATGATGGAAAGTAAGTTCCATAATGGATTTGGATGAGTTCCAAAGTCAAGACATTGTGACAGATACTACAACAAAAGGCTGAGTATATAACTGCTATTATAGCAGCAAAAGGGGGCATTTGTGTCAAGTAGTTTGTTATCAAAGTAGGTGTAGTTCACAGCAGGGATAATACTATGAAGATATATTGTACGACAATATTATCAACATGTTTTAACCCCAGAGAACTAAAGGTCACACCAAAGGACCAAATTTGTACAAAGCCATCTCATTAGAGAATGAGTGATGCGTAGAGACGCAAAGACATGCAATTACACACGGACCTGGAAGTGTCAGATCCGGAGATCAGTTGACCACTAGCAATCGTGTACATACGACACCAGAAAGCCATAGGTGTTGAATACACAAAGGTTTGAAACCAGATTATTGACTCTAGTGCAAGTGGGAGACTGTTGGAGATATGCCCAAGAGGCAATAATAAAGTGGTTATTATCATATCTTCATACTTATGATAAATGTTTACATACCATGCTATAATTGTATTAACAGGAAACATTAATACTTGTGTGATTTGTAAACATAAAAGAGTCCCTAGTAAAGCCTCTTGTTAAACTAGCTTGTTGGTTAATATATGATCATGGTTTCCTGATCATGAACATAGAGATGTTATTAACAACAGGGTCATATCATTAGGAGAATGATGTGATGGACATACTCCTATAGTTAAGCATAGCATAAAGATCAAGTCATTTAATATAGTTCATTTGCTATAAGCTTTCTGATACATAGTAACCTAATTCCTTCGACCATGAGATCATGTTAATCACCATCACCAGAAGGATGCTTTGATGACATCAAACACCACACCTTAACTGGGTGGCTATAAAGGTGGCATTGAGTGTTCGAAAAGTATGGGTTGAGGCACATGGATCAAGAGTGGGATTTGTCCATCCATATGACGGATAGATATACTTTGGGCCCTCTCGATGGAATGTCATCCAATTAGCTTGCAAGCATGTGACTGGATCACAAGGGATCACATGTCACGGGAACGAGAAAAGAGTACTTATCAATGACGAGGTTGAACTAGGTATGCAGAGATACCGACGATCAAAACCTCGGATAAGTAAACTATCGTGAGACAAAGGGAAATTGGTATCGTATGTAAGTGGTTCATTCGATCGCAAAGTAATCGTAGAAATATGTGGGAGCCATATGAATTTCCAGATTCCTCTATTGGTTATTGATCGGAGAAGTGTCTCGATCATGTCCGCATAATTCACGAACCTTAGGGAGACACACTTAAGGATTCGATGTTGTTGAGTAGTTATGGAATGATGAGTAAGAGACCGAATGTTGTTCGGAGTCTCGGATGAGATCCGGGATATCACGAGGAGATCCGGAATGGTCCGGAGAATACGATTCATATAAGGAAAGTCCTATTTCGGAGTTGGGGAATGATTCCGGTGTTTTCACCGGGAATGTTCTAGAAGGGTCCGGAAGGTCCGGCACTCCGGAGGGGAAGGGTACATGAATGTTTCATAACAAGTTGGAATGGTTGCATAATGTACTAGGTGTCATTGCTGAGCAAAATAAAGGGATAAATCAAATCCTAGTTTGAAAAGTCAAACGCCAATTTGAAAAGTCAAACGGTAAGTTTGCTTGGTGGAGGGAGAGTAGGAAACCTACTTAGGGAGGAAGTCCTACTCCCTCCACCCGCCGGCCAAGGAGGAGGAGTTGGAGGAGGACTCCCTCCTCCCAACCGCGCCTCCCTCCCACCTATAAAAGGAGGGGCAGGGGTGCCCCTCTTCCCTACACCTCTCTCCTCTAAACCCTAGCCCTAGCCGCCGGCCTCCACCAAGTCGCTGCCGCCCCTAGGGTTTGCCTAGCTGCCGAGTTGGGGCCCTCCCCTTGCCCTAGCCGCTGGCCTAGCCCTCTCTCCTTGGTGCCTCTAAACCCTAGATCGCCAAGGCCTCTCTCATAGTCCACCATACTCGCTCCGGCTTAAGGCGAAGCCCTACGAGATCTCCCCTCTACTTCCGGTACCACGCCGCCGTGCTGCCGGAATCGCGAGGAGAGTGCTACAACCTACGCTGCCTGCTGGAACAAGGGAGGAAGGTCTTCATCAGTCTTGAACGTGTGACCGATTGGAAGCGCTGCGAATGCAGCGCCTTAAGGATCGTCTCACGATCTTGAGATCAGAAGTGTACGACTACATCACCCACGAGAATCTGCTCTCGTTAACCGCTTTGGATCTTCGAGGGTTAGTATTCTATCGACTCATTGCTACAATCTAGTAGATAGATCTTGGCTTGATCATAGATTAGATCTTGATTGTGTGTTCATGAGGTAGAAAAGTTTTGTTTTCCATGCTACGAACCCCTACAGTGGTATCAGAGCCGTGTCTATATGTAGATCTGTTGCACGAGTAGAACACAATGGTCATTGTGGGCGTTGATGCTTTTGTTGTCGATTGCTTCTTGTGTACTTTGAATCTTGCGGGATGGTGGGATGAAGCGGCTCAGGCTAACCTTACATGACATCGTTCATGAGACTTGCTCCACGCTTGACATGCAACTTGTATTGCATAAGTGGCTTTGCGGGTGCCTGTTTCTCCCGACATAGTTAAGATTCAATTTACAACGGGTGATTGACAATACTAGTATCAATGTTGTGGTTCTTGTTTGTAAGTTAGAACGACACTTATTGAAATCCCCAAACCACGTAAAACATGCAAAGAAAATTAGAGGCGCCTAACTTTGTTTTGCAGGGGTGTGCTGTGATGTGATATGGCCATGATTGTGATTATATATGATGTATGCAATGTTCCTTATTGTAAGTTGGCAACCGGCAGGTGCCATATGGTTGTTTCCATTAAGTATTGCGTGTCTATTATTCAAAGTAGTTGTAATAGTTGATGCTGGTGGAAGACAATCATGAAGCGGCGCCATTGACCTTGACGCCACACCGGTGATGATGGAGATCATGTTCGTGCTTGAAGATGGAGATCAGAAACACAAGAAGAAAGGCCATATCATATCACATATTATGAATTGCATCTGATGTTAATCCTTTTATGCATCTTGTATTGCTTAGTTCACGACGGTAGCATTATAAGATGATCCCTCAAGCACACAATTTCAAGTTTTAAAGTGTTCATCCTTAGTAAGCACCGTTGCTAAAGCTCATTGTTTCGAAGCACCACGTGATGATCGGGTGTGTTAGATTCTGCGAGTGTATACAACATGAGCAAGCCAGATTTGCTCATGCGGAAGCTAAGGTTTGATCTTGACGAGCCTAGCATGTACAGACATGGTCTTGGAACACGGATCACCGAAAGGTAAAGCATGAGTCATATAGTAGATATGATGAACATGTTGATTGTTCACCATTGAAGCTACATCAACTCTCGTGATGATCGGTTTTGATGTGGTGGATTTGGTTCGTGTGATCACTAAAACAATGTGAGGGATATTGTTTTGAGTGGGAGTTCAACGGCAATATAATTAAAAGTTGAACACTATTTATCATAAATTAAATCAAAGTGAATTTGCATAATTGTTGTAGTCATTGGCATCCGTTTACCACCTTGCGCTTAGTTATAATTGAGATGATAGAACTATAGAATTCTGGTTAGTTACTTTACGAACTGGTATCGTATTGTTTTGAAGTGTTAATCTAAAGTTTAAAAGTCCTATTGCAAACTTTCAGTAAGTTCCGGTTACTCCATGAAGTTTAATAATTGGTATTAAATCGAGAGTGACAATTCCAAGAGTTAGTGTATGAGTATCATGTTTATCTCCATGATTCTTGATATTCAAAGGATTGTCTTAATATCAAGGTTATCTAGGATCTGAAAGAGTTGTTTCAGAAACCATGATGTGTGGAAGATATTGTGATATCTGAAACGAAGTTTTGATTGCAACATGATAGAGTATAATATGGCAAAAGTCATGTTCTCATATTTGATGAGAATTTGCAAAAGGTTGGAGACACTAGTTGTCTTAATCCTCCAAAAGGTTTTGGAGAGCAACATTATACTCGCAATTCACCATTATAAGCTAAAAGTATCTTGATCATGGATAATTCCATGATAAGGGTGAATATTTGATGTAGGTAAAATGTTTACTACACCAAGAGATTACTAAAGAAAGGAATTTGAAAGAACACCAAACATTTGATGATGGTGATCTACTTCAAAGTGTAAGTCCAAAGTCATTGGTATTTAACTATACACGCTTTGGACTATGTGTCATGTGTATGGCTCCACTATTGATGTTGATAGATTCTTTCAAACAGAAAAATAAATACTGAAAGAGAATCTCGTAAATATATGGCAGAAAAGAAAAGACTAGAATTGTTCAGTTTAGGTATATAAAGGATATACGTGTTATGGCTATATTCTTTGCTTATTAAACAAAGTGGTTCTTAAGTATTTGATACTGAATTTGTTGGTATGAATCGTCATACGAAACAACAGAATTCATGAACTACAATGGCCTAAGTAACTAGCAAAAGAATATGTGATGATGTCATCGAGAACAAATAAAGGGTTATTGTGTTGCTCGTTAAACATCAAAGCTTGCCTTCAAGATTTGTTTTTATCAGGTATTATGAGAACAAAAGGGTTGTTCAAATAATTGCCGTAATCCATAAAAGATGGATGATTCACAAATCTCGTTGGAGAAATCACATCCATAAAACTAGTGCTAAAAGTTTCGAAAGACAAATTGATTGAAAGATCACTTAGGAAGTGGCATCGCCGTTTAAATTATATTGGAAATAAAACATAAAGAAACTCCATGTGGATGGAATTTTGGAGTCTTTTGATTTTTGATCAAATGATGCTTGTGAAACTTTCCTAGAGATAATTAAAACTTCGTTCATAGGCCAAAAGGGAACGAATGTCTAGCTTATTGGAACTTGTACATATTGTTGTATGAAGTCCATTATGTGTAGTCAAGAGCGACGGATTTCAACTTCATATGCTTTCTCGGAAAATTTGAGTGAATATATGAATATTTACTTAATAAGGATGAAGTATGAAACATTTGAAAAGTTCAAAGATTTTCAAGATGAAGTGCAAAATCATTGTAACAAGAATATAAGTAGTTACAAGTTTAGCATAATACCTAAGATTTAAGGAATCGTTCCGTGGATTTGCATTTCCGAAACACCATAAGAGTATGGAGCGTTCGAGATATGTAATTAAACCTTGTTTGACATGGTAAGATCAAAGGTGTAATTCATAAAACTGCCATTATATTTTAAAGATTAGAAGCTTTAGAGACTACCGTTTTTCCACTAAAAAGAGCTCCATCATAATCCATTGAATTGACACCATATAAAGTTATGGTTTGGGATAAAACCCAAGTTGTCCTTTCTTAAACATTGGTATGCTATGCATAAGAAAGATGTTTCCAACCAAAGTCGGATGAACCTATCTTAGTATGTTATTTCGAATAACTGTTCCTCCATAACATTGGAGACAAAAATGTTTGTCGTTTAGAACGTCAAGTTTCTTAAAGAAGGAATTTTTCGTGAAAAGTTAAGTGGGAGGACAATAGAACTTTGATAAAGTTAAAAGAACCTTAGCTATATGTGCAAAGTTGCGCAGCGCCGAAAAGTGTTCCGGAGGTAGCAACAATGCTCATGGCTCACGTGCTTCAAAGGTTGTGGTCACGGAGATCTAAGTTCCTATTGAAACAAGTAGGTCGGATAAACAATCAAATACCAAGATTTGAGAGTTAAATCATTATTTGACAATAATGATCCGACTACATGCAAAGAAGTGATGATGGGCCCTGACTCCGTCAAATGGCTTGAAGCCATAGAATCCGTGCTAGTTCCATATACAAGAGATCAAGCTTTGAACTTGAGAGACCCTCTGGAAAGGTACAAGACCTTATAGTCGTATTTGGATATATAAAGAAATAGACATGGATGTTTCACATCTATGAAATAGTCGACATTGTGGGAAAGAGTTCACAACAATGTTCAAAGGTTGACTATGACAAGATCTGATCTTTCATAGCGATATTTAGTCTAGACGGATTAATGTAGCAACCACGACATATAATTTTGTTATGTGTTGAATAAACAAAACAAGTTCTTCTAATAGAATGGTTACCAAGGATGTGTGTATGACATGGTCCGAAGGGTTTTGTTAATTCAAAGGATGCTAAAAGCATATGCAAATTTCAATGGTTGAAGTAAGCATCGCGGAGTTGGAATCTTCACTATGATGAAACTATTAAAAGAGTTTAGTTTCATTGGAGACGATGAAGATGCTTGCATTTTCAAGAAATTAAGTGGGAGCGCTAAGACATGTTTCTAATACATTATGTGGAAGACATATTGTTGATTGGAAATGACGTATCTTTTATTAACACAGGATAATAATTTCATCTCGATGAAAGACTTAGGCAAAACCCAAATATTTGTCATCAATAGATGCTAATATGGTTGTGCCGAAAGTACATAGATGATATATTGAATAAGTTCAATATAGAAAATACAAGAAAGGTTCTTGTCGCACAGAAAGGATTGAATGAGTTCAATATTGATGATATATTCAAGTGTATTGACACTTGGTAAGTGAAACAAAGATTCAAGTATAGATTGATACTTGATGTATGAAATCACAAAGAGTATTTATATCAATCATGTTGTGATATGTACAAATCCAGATATGTCCTATGCTCTAAATGTTATGAGCATATACCAGAATGATTCATAAGATGATTATTGGACGATAGTAAAGATATTCTTATGATCTTGTAAAAGAACTAAGAATATATTATTTTGTAGAAGTGACAAATAGATGGTTAGTTCATTGTAAATGAATTACATTGATACTAGTTTTGTCACAAAGTACAAATTAAGTTTATCTCAATCTAAACTAAGGGTGGCACAATATGATGGAAAGTAAGTTCCATAATGGATTTGGATGAGTTCCAAAGTCAAGACATTGTGACAGATACTACAACAAAAGGCTGAGTATATAACTGCTATTATAGCAGCAAAAGAGGGCATTTGTGTCAAGTAGTTTGTTATCAAAGTAGGTGTAGTTCACAGCAGGGATAATACTATGAAGATATATTGTACGACAATATTATCAACATGTTTTAACCCCAGAGAACTAAAGGTCACACCAAAGGACCAAATTTGTACAAAGCCATCTCATTAGAGAATGAGTGATGCGTAGAGACGCAAAGACATGCAATTACACACGGACCTGGAAGTGTCAGATCCGAGATCATTGACCACTAGCAATCGTGGTACATACGACACCAGAAAGCCATAGGTGTTGAATACACAAAGGTTTGAAACTAGATTATTGACTCTAGTGCAAGTGGGAGACTGTTGGAGATATGCCCAAGAGGCAATAATAAAGTGGTTATTATCATATCTTCATACTTATGATAAATGTTTACATACCATGCTATAATTGTATTAACAGGAAACATTAATACTTGTGTGATTTGTAAACATAAAAGAGTCCCTAGTAAAGCCTCTTGTTAAACTAGCTTGTTGGTTAATATATGATCATGGTTTCCTGATCATGAACATAGAGATGTTATTAACAACAGGGTCATATCATTAGGAGAATGATGTGATGGACATACTCCTATAGTTAAGCATAGCATAAAGATCAAGTCATTTAATATAGTTCATTTGCTATAAGCTTTCTGATACATAGTAACCTAATTCCTTCGACCATGAGATCATGTTAATCACCATCACCAGAAGGATGCTTTGATGACATCAAACACCACACCGTAACTGGGTGGCTATAAAGGTGGCATTGAGTGTTCGAAAAGTATGGGTTGAGGCACATGGATCAAGAGTGGGATTTGTCCATCCATATTACGGATAGATATACTTTGGGCCCTCTCGATGGAATGTCATCCAATTAGCTTGCAAGCATGTGACTGGCTCACAAGGGATCACATGTCACGGGAACGAGAAAAGAGTACTTATCAATGACGAGGTTGAACTAGGTATGCAGAGATACCGACGATCAAAACCTCGGATAAGTAAACTATCGTGAGACAAAGGGAAATTGGTATCGTATGTAAGTGGTTCATTCGATCGCAAAGTAATCGTAGAAATATGTGGGAGCCATATGAATTTCCAGATTCCTCTATTGTTTATTGATCGGAGAAGTGTCTCGATCATGTCCGCATAATTCACGAACCGTAGGAAGACACACTTAAGGATTCGATGTTGTTGAGTAGTTATGGAATGATGAGTAAGAGACCGAATGTTGTTCGGAGTCTCGGATGAGATCCGGGATATCACGAGGAGATCCGGAATGGTCCGGAGAATAGGATTCATATAAGGAAAGTCCTATTTCGGAGTTGGGGAATGATTCCGGTGTTTTCACCGGGAATGTTCTAGAAGGGTCCGGAAGGTCCAAGACTCGAGGGGAAGGGTACATGAATGTGTCATAACAAGTTGGAATGGTTGCATAATGTACTAGGTGTCATCTCTGAGCAAAATAAAGGGATAAATCAAATCCTAGTTTGAAAAGTCAAACGCCAATTTGAAAAGTCAAACGGTAAGTTTGCTTGGTGGAGGGAGAGTAGGAAACCTACTTAGGGAGGAAGTCCTACTCCCTCCACCCGCCGGCCAAGGAGGAGGAGTTGGAGGAGGACTCCCTCCTCCCAACCGCGCCTCCCTCCCACCTATAAAAGGAGGGGCAGGGGTGCCCTCTTCCCACACCTCTCCTCTAAACCCTAGCCCTAGCCAGCCGCCTCCACCAAGTCGCCCGCCCTAGGGTTTGCCTAGCCGCCGCGTTGGGGCCCTCCCCTTGCCCTAGCCGCTGGCCTAGCCCTCTCTCCTTGGTGCCTCTAAACCCTAGATCGCCAAGGCCTCTCTCATAGTCCACCATACTCGCTCCGGCTTAAGGCGAAGCCCTACGAGATCTCCCCTCTACTTCCGGTACCACGCCGCCGTGCTGCCGGAATCGCGAGGAGAGTGCTACAACCTACGCTGCCTGCTGGAACAAGGGAGAGGAAGGTCTTCATCGAGTACTGAACGTGTGACCGACTGCGGAAGCGCTGCCGAAATGCAGCGCCAGAAGGATCGTCTACGCGATCTTGAGATCGGAAGTGTACGACTACATCACCCACGAGAATCTGCTCTCGTTAACCGCTTTGGATCTTCGAGGGTTAGTATTCTATCGACTCATTGCTACAATCTAGTAGATAGATCTTGGCTTGATCATAGATTAGATCTTGATTGGGTGTTCATGAGGTAGAAAAGTTTTGCTTTCCATGCTACGAACCCCTATAGTGGTATCAGAGCCGTGTCTATATGTAGATCTGTTGCACGAGTAGAACACAATGGTCATTGTGGGCGTTGATGCTTTTGTTGTCGATTGCTTCTTGTGTACTTTGAATCTTGCGGGATGGTGGGATGAAGCGGCCCGGGCTAACCTTACATGACATCGTTCATGAGACTTGCTCCACGCTTGACATGCAACTTGTATTGCATAAGTGGCTTTGCGGGTGCCTGTTTATCCCGACATAGTTAAGATTCAATTTACAACGGGTGATTGACAATACTAGTATCAATGTTGTGGTTCTTGTTTGTAAGTTAGAACGACACTTATTGAAATCCCCAAACCACGTAAAACATGCAAAGAAAATTAGAGGCGCCTAACTTTGTTTTGCAGGGGTGTGCTGTGATGTGATATGGCCATGATTGTGATTATATATGATGTATGCAATGTTCCTTATTGTAAGTTGGCAACCGGCAGGTGCCATATGGTTGTTTCCATTAAGTATTGCGTGTCTATTATTCAAAGTAGTTGTAATAGTTGATGCTGGTGGAAGACAATCATGAAGCGGCGCCATTGACCTTGACGCCACACCGGTGATGATGGAGATCATGTTCGTGCTTGAAGATGGAGATCGGAAACACAAGAAGAAAGGCCATATCATATCACATATTATGAATTGCATGTGATGTTAATCCTTTTATGCATCTTGTATTGCTTAGTTCACGACGGTAGCATTATAAGATGATCCCTCAAGCACACAATTTCAAGTTTTAAAGTGTTCATCCTTAGTAAGCACCGCTATAAAGCTCATTGTTTCGAAGCACCACGTGATGATCGGGTGTGTTAGATTCTGCGAGTGTATACAACATGAGCAAGCCAGATTTGCTCATGCGGAAGCTAAGGTTTGATCTTGACGAGCCTAGCATGTACGCATGGTCTTGGAACACGGATCACCGAAGGTAAAGCATGAGTCATATAGTAGATATGATGAACATGTTGATTGTTCACCATTGAAGCTACATCAACTCTCGTGATGATCGGTTTTGATGTGGTGGATTTGGTTCGTGATCACTAAAACAATGTGAGGGATATTGTTTTGAGGGAGTTCAACGGCAATATAATTAAAAGTTGAACACTATTTATCATAAATTAAATCAAAGTGAATTTGCATAATTGTTGTAGTCATTGGCATCCGCTACCACCTTGCGCTTAGTTATAATTGAGATGATAGAACTATAGAATTCTGGTTAGTTACTTTACGAACTGGTATCGTATTGTTTTGAAGTGTTAATCTAAAGTTTGAAAGTCCTATTGCAAACTTTCAGTAAGTTCCGGTTACTCCATGAAGTTTAATAATTGGTATTAAATCGAGAGTGACAATTCCAAGAGTTAGTGTATGAGTATCATGTTTATCTCCATGATTCTTGATATTCAAAGGATTGTCTTAATATCAAGGTTATCTAGGATCTGAAAGAGTTGTTTCAGAAACCATGATGTGTGGAAGATATTGTGATATCTGAAACGAAGTTTTGATTGCAACATGATAGAGTATAATCTGGCAAAAGTCATGTTCTCATATTTGATGAGAATTTGCAAAATGTTGGAGACACTAGTTGTCCTAATCCTCCAAAAGGTTTTAGAGAGCAACATTATACTCGCAATTCACCATTATAAGCTAAAAGTATCTTGATCATGGATAATTCCATGATAAGGGTGAATATTTGATGTAGGTAAAATGTTTACTACACCAAGAGATTACTAGAAAGGAATTTGAAAGAACACCAAACATTTGATGATGGTGATCTACTTCAAAGTGTAAGTCCAAAGACATTGGTATTTAACTATACACGCTTTGGACTATGTGTCATGTGTATGGCTCCACTATTGATGTTGATAGATTCTTTCAAACAGAAAAAGAAATACTGAAAGAGAATCTCGTAAATATATGGCAGAAAAGAAAAGACTAGAATTGTTCAGTTTAGGTATATAAAGGATATACGTGTTATGGCTATATTCTTTGCTTATTAAACAAAGTGGTTCTTAAGTATTTGATACTGAATTTGTTGGTATGAATCGTCATACGAAACAACAGAATTCATGAACTACAATGGCCTAAGTAACTAGCAAAAGAATATGTGATGATGTTCATCGAGAACAAATAAAGGGTTATTGTGTTGCTCGTTAAACATCAAAGCTTGCCTTCAAGATTTGTTTTATCAGTATTATGAGAACAAAATGGTTGTTCAAATAATTGCCGTAATCCATAAAAGATGGATGATTCACAAATCTCGTTGGAGAAATCACATCCATAAAACTAGTGCTAAAAATTTCGAAAGACAAATTGATTGAAAGATCACTTAGGAAGTGGCATCGCCGTTTAAATTATATTGGAAAGAAAACATAAAGAAACTCCATGTGGATGGAATTTTGGAGTCTTTTGATTTTTGATCAAATAATGCTTGTGAAACTTTCCTAGAGATAATTAAAACTTCGTTCATAGGCCAAAAGGGAACGAATGTCTAGCTTATTGGAACTTGTACATATTGTTGTATGAAGTCCATTATGTGTAGTCAAGAGCGACGGATTTCAACTTCATATGCTTTCTCCGAAAATTTGAGTGAATATATGAATATTTACTTAATAAGGATGAAGTATGAAACATTTGAAAAGTTCAAAGATTTTCAAGATGAAGTGCAAAATCATTGTAACAAGAATATAAGTAGTTACAAGTTTAGCATAATACCTAAGATTTAAGGAATCGTTCCGTGGATTTGCATTTCCGAAACACCATAAGAGTATGGAGCGTTCGAGATATGTAATTGAACCTTGTTTGACATGGTAAGATCAAAGGTGTAATTCATAAAACTGCCATTATATTTTAAAGATTAGAAGCTTTAGAGACTACCGTTTTTCCACTAAAAAGAGCTCCGTCATAATCCATTGAATTGACACCATATAAAGTTATGGTTTGGGATAAAACCCAAGTTGTCCTTTCTTAAACATTGGTATGCTATGCATAAGAAAGATGTTTCCAACCAAAGTCGGATGAACCTATCTTAGTATGTTATTTCGAATAACTGTTCCTCCATAACATTGGAGACAAAAATGTTTGTCGTTTAGAACGTCAAGTTTCTTAGAGAAGGAATTTTTCGTGAAAAGTTAAGTGGGAGGACAATAGAACTTTGATAAAGTTAAAAGAACCTTAGCTATATGTGCAAAGTTGCGCAGCGCCGAAAAGTGTTCCGGAGGTAGCAACAATGCTCATGGCTCACGTGCTTCAAAGGTTGTGGTCACGGAGATCTAAGTTCCTATTGAAACAAGTAGGTCGGATAAACAATCAAATACCAAGATTTGAGAGTTAAATCATTATTTGACAATAATAATCCGACTACATGCAAAGAAGTGATGATGGGCCCTGACTCACAAATGGCTTGAAGCCATAGAATCCGTAAGTTCCATATACAAGAGATCAAGCTTTGAACTTGAGAGACCCTCTGGAAAGGTACAAGACCTTACAGTCGTATTTGGAGATATAAAGAAATAGACATGGATGTTTCACATCTATGAAATAGTCGACATGTTGGGAAAGAGTTCACAACAATGTTCAAAGGTTGACTATGACAAGATCTGATCTTTCATAGCGATATTTAGTCTAGACGGATTAATGTAGCAACCACGACATATAATTTTGTTATGTGTTGAATAAACAAAACAAGTTCTTCTAATAGAATGGTTACCAAGGACGTGTGTATGACACGGTCCGAAGGGTTTTGTTAATTCAAAGGATGCTAAAAGCATCTGCAAATTTCAATGGTTGAAGTAAGCATCGCGGAGTTGGAATCTTCACTATGATGAAACTATTAAAAGAGTTTAGTTTCATTGGAGACGATGAAGATGCTTGCATTTTCAAGAAATTAAGTGGGAGCGCTAAGACATGTTTCTAATACATTATGTGGAAGACATATTGTTGATTGGAAATGATGTATCTTTTATTAGCACAGGATAATAATTTCATCTCGATGAAAGACTTAGGCAAAACCCAAATATTTGTCATCAATAGATGCTAATATGGTTGTGCCGAAAGTACATAGATGATATATTGAATAAGTTCAATATAGAAAATACAAGAAAGGTTCTTGTCGCACAGAAAGGATTGAATGAGTTCAATATTGATGATATATTCAAGTGTATTGACACTTGGTAAGTGAAACAAAGATTCAAGTATAGATTGATACTTGATGTATGAAATCACAAAGAGTATTTATATCAATCATGTTGTGATATGTACAAATCCAGATATGTCCTATGCTCTAAATGCTATGAGCATATACCAGAATGATTCATAAGATGATTATTGGACGATAGTAAAGATATTCTTATGATCTTGTAAAAGAACTAAGAATATATTATTTTGTAGAAGTGACAAATAGATGGTTAGTTCATTGTAAATGAATTACATTGATACTAGTTTTGTCACAAAGTACAAATTAAGTTTATCTCAATCTAAACTAAGGGTGGCACAATATGATGGAAAGTAAGTTCCATAATGGATTTGGATGAGTTCCAAAGTCAAGACATTGTGACAGATACTACAACAAAAGGCTGAGTATATAACTGCTATTATAGCAGCAAAAGAGGGCATTTGTGTCAAGTAGTTTGTTATCAAAGTAGGTGTAGTTCACAGCAGGGATAATACTATGAAGATATATTGTACGACAATATTATCAACATGTTTTAACCCCAGAGAACTAAAGGTCACACCAAAGGACCAAATTTGTACAAAGCCATCTCATTAGAGAATGAGTGATGCGTAGAGACGCAAAGACATGCAATTACACACGGACCTGGAAGTGTTAGATCCGGAGATCAGTTGACCACTAGCAATCGTGTACATACGACACCAGAAAGACATAGGTGTTGAATACACAAAGGTTTGAAACTAGATTATTGACTCTAGTGCAAGTGGGAGACTGTTGGAGATATGCCCAAGAGGCAATAATAAAGTGGTTATTATCATATCTTCATACTTATGATAAATGTTTACATACCATGCTATAATTGTATTAACAGGAAACATTAATACTTGTGTGATTTGTAAACATAAAAGAGTCCCTAGTAAAGCCTCTTGTTAAACTAGCTTGTTGGTTAATATATGATCATGGTTTCCTGATCATGAACATAGAGATGTTATTAACAACAGGGTCATATCATTAGGAGAATGATGTGATGGACATACTCCTATAGTTAAGCATAGTATAAAGATCAAGTCATTTAATATAGTTCATTTGCTATAAGCTTTCTGATACATAGTAACCTAATTCCTTCGACCATGAGATCATGTTAATCACCATCACCAGAAGGATGCTTTGATGACATCAAACACCACACCGTAACTGGGTGGCTATAAAGGTGGCATTAAGTGTTCAAAAAGTATGGGTTGAGGCACATGGATCAAGAGTGGGATTTGTCCATCCATATGACGGATAGATATACTTTGGGCCCTCTCGGTGGAATGTCATCCAATTAGCTTGCAAGCATGTGACTGGCTCACAAGGGATCACATGTCACGGGAACGAGAAAAGAGTACTTATCAGTGACGAGGTTGAACTAGGTATGCAGAGATACCGACGATCAAAACCTCGGATAAGTAAACTATCGTGAGACAAAGGGAAATTGGTATCGTATGTAAGTGGTTCATTCGATCGCAAAGTAATCGTAGAAATATGTGGGAGCCATATGAATTTCCAGATTCCTCTATTGGTTATTGATCGGAGAAGTGTCTCGATCATGTCCGCATAATTCACGAACCGTAGGAAGACACACTTAAGGATTCGATGTTGTTGAGTAGTTATGGAATGATGAGTAAGAGACCGAATGTTGTTCGGAGTCTCGGATGAGATCCGGGATATCACGAGGAGATCCGGAATGGTCCGGAGAATAAGATTCATATAAGGAAAGTCCTATTTCGGAGTTGGGGAATGATTCCGGTGTTTTCACCGGGAATGTTCTAGAAGGGTCCGGAAGGTCCGGTACTCCGGAGGGGAAGGGTACATGAATGTGTCATAACAAGTTGGAATGGTTGAATAATGTACTAGGTGTCATCGCTGAGCAAAATAAAGGGATAAATCAAATCCTAGTTTGAAAAGTCAAACGCCAATTTGAAAAGTCAAACGGTAAGTTTGCTTGGTGGAGGGAGAGTAGGAAACCTACTTAGGGAGGAAGTCCTACTCCTCCACCGCCAAGGAGGAGGAGTTGGAGGAGGACTCCTCCTCCCAACCGCCTCCTCCCACCTATAAAAGGAGGGGCAGGTGCCCTCTTCCCTACACCTCTCTCCTAAACCTCAGCCCTAGCCGGCCTCCACCAAGTCGCCGCCCCTAGGGTTTGCCTAGCCAGAGTTGGGGCCTCCCTTGCCCTATCCGCTGGCCTAGCCTCTCTCCTTGGTGCCTCTAAACCCTAGATCGCCAAGGCCTCTCATAGTCCACCATACTCGCCCGGCTTAAGGCGAAGCCCTCTGAGATCTCCTCTACTTCCTGTACCACGCCGCGGCCGCCGAATCGCGAGGAGAGTGCTACAACCCACGCTGCTTTCTGGAACAAGGGAGAGGAAGGTCTTCATCGAAAATCTTGAACGTGACCGACTGCGGAAGCGCTGCCGAAATGCAGGGCCAGAAGGATCGTCTACGCGATCTTGAGATCGGAAGTGTACGACTACATCACCCACGAGAATCTGCTCTCGTTAACCGCTTTGGATCTTCGAGGGTTAGTATTCTATCGACTCATTGCTACAATCTAATAGATAGATCTTGGCTTGATCATAGATTAGATCTTGATTGTGTGTTCATGAGGTAGAAAAGTTTTGTTTTCCATGCTACGAACCCCTACAGTGGTATCAGAGCCGTGTCTATATGTAGATCTGTTGCACGGGTAGAACACAATGGTCATTGTGGGCGTTGATGCTTTTGTTGTCGATTGCTTCTTGTGTACTTTGAAACTTGCGGGATGGTGGGATGAAGCGGCCCGGGCTAACCTTACATGACATCGTTCATGAGACTTGCTCCACGCTTGACATGCAATTTGTATTGCATAAGTGGCTTTGCGGGTGCCTGTTTCTCCCGACATAGTTAAGATTCAATTTACAACGGGTGATTGACAATACTAGTATCAATGTTGTCGTTCTTGTTTGTAAGTTAGAACGACACTTATTGAAATCCCCAAACCACGTAAAACATGCAAAGAAAATTAGAGGCGCCTAACTTTGTTTTGCAGGGGTGTGCTGTGATGTGATATGGCCATGATTGTGATTATATATGATGTATGCAATGTTCCTTATTGTAAGTTGGCAACCGGCAGGTGCCATATGGTTGTTTCCATTAAGTATTGCGTGTCTATTATTCAAAGTAGTTGTAATAGTTGATGCTGGTGGAAGACAATCATGAAGCGGCGCCATTGACCTTGACGCCACACCGGTGATGATGGAGATCATGTTCGTGCTTGAAGATGGAGATCGGAAACACAAGAAGAAAGGCCATATCATATCACATATTATGAATTGCATGTGATGTTAATCCTTTTATGCATCTTGTATTGCTTAGTTCACGACGGTAGCATTATAAGATGATCCCTCAAGCACACAATTTCAAGTTTTAAAGTGTTCATCCTTAGTAAGAACCGTTGCTAAAGCTCATTGTTTTGAAGCACCACGTGATGATCGGGTGTGTTAGATTCTGCGAGTGTATACAACATGAGCAAGCCAGATTTGCTCATGCGGAAGCTAAGGTTTGATCTTGACGAGCCTAGCATGTACAGACATGGTCTTGGAACACGGATCACCGAAAGGTAAAGCATGAGTCATATAGTAGATATGATGAACATGTTGATTGTTCACCATTGAAGCTACATCAACTCTCGTGATGATCGGTTTTGATGTGGTGGATTTGGTTCGTGTGATCACTAAAACAATGTGAGGGATATTGTTTTGAGTGGGAGTTCAACGGCAATATAATTAAAAGTTGAACACTATTTATCATAAATTAAATCAAAGTGAATTTGCATAATTGTTGTAGTCATTGGCATCCGTTTACCACCTTGCGCTTAGTTATAATTGAGATGATAGAACTATAGAATTCTGGTTAGTTACTTTACGAACTGGTATCGTATTGTTTTGAAGTGTTAATCTAAAGTTTGAAAGTCCTATTGCAAACTTTCAGTAAGTTCCGGTTACTCCATGAAGTTTAATAATTGGTATTAAATCGAGAGTGACAATTCCAAGAGTTAGTGTATGAGTATCATGTTTATCTCCATGATTCTTGATATTCAAAGGATTGTCTTAATATCAAGGTTATCTAGGATCTGAAAGAGTTGTTTTGAAACCATGATGTGTGGAAGATATTGTGATATCTGAAACGAAGTTTTGATTGCAACATGATAGAGTATAATCTGGCAAAAGTCATGTTCTCATATTTGATGAGAATTTGCAAAATGTTGGAGACACTAGTTGTCCTAATCCTCCAAAAGGTTTTAGAGAGCAACATTATACTCGCAATTCACCATTATAAGCTAAAAGTATCTTGATCATGGATAATTCCATGATAAGGGTGAATATTTGATGTAGGTAAAATGTTTACTACACCAAGAGATTACTACAGAAAGGAATTTGAAAGAACACCAAACATTTGATGATGGTGATCTACTTCAAAGTGTAAGTCCAAAGACATTGGTATTTAACTATACACGCTTTGGACTATGTGTCATGTGTATGGCTCCACTATTGATGTTGATAGATTCTTTCAAACAGAAAAAGAAATACTGAAAGAGAATCTCGTAAATATATGGCAGAAAAGAAAAGACTAGAATTGTTCAGTTTAGGTATATAAAGGATATACGTGTTATGGCTATATTCTTTGCTTATTAAACAAAGTGGTTCTTAAGTATTTGATACTGAATTTGTTGGTATGAATCGTCATACGAAACAACAGAATTCATGAACTACAATGGCCTAAGTAACTAGCAAAAGAATATGTGATGATGTTCATCGAGAACAAATAAAGGGTTATTGTGTTGCTCGTTAAACATCAAAGCTTGCCTTCAAGATTTGTTTTTATCAGGTATTATGAGAACAAAAGGGTTGTTCAAATAATTGCCGTAATCCATAAAAGATGGATGATTCACAAATCTCGTTGGAGAAATCACATCCATAAAACTAGTGCTAAAAATTTCGAAAGACAAATTGATTGAAAGATCACTTAGGAAGTGGCATCGCCGTTTAAATTATATTGGAAAGAAAACATAAAGAAACTCCATGTGGATGGAATTTTGGAGTCTTTTGATTTTTGATCAAATAATGCTTGTGAAACTTTCCTAGAGATAATTAAAACTTCGTTCATAGGCCAAAAGGGAACGAATGTCTAGCTTATTGGAACTTGTACATATTGTTGTATGAAGTCCATTATGTGTAGTCAAGAGCGACGGATTTCAACTTCATATGCTTTCTCCGAAAATTTGAGTGAATATATGAATATTTACTTAATAAGGATGAAGTATGAAACATTTGAAAAGTTCAAAGATTTTCAAGATGAAGTGCAAAATCATTGTAACAAGAATATAAGTAGTTACAAGTTTAGCATAATACCTAAGATTTAAGGAATCGTTCCGTGGATTTGCATTTCCGAAACACCATAAGAGTATGGAGCGTTCGAGATATGTAATTGAACCTTGTTTGACATGGTAAGATCAAAGGTGTAATTCATAAAACTGCCATTATATTTTAAAGATTAGAAGCTTTAGAGACTACCGTTTTTCCACTAAAAAGAGCTCCGTCATAATCCATTGAATTGACACCATATAAAGTTATGGTTTGGGATAAAACCCAAGTTGTCCTTTCTTAAACATTGGTATGCTATGCATAAGAAAGATGTTTCCAACCAAAGTCGGATGAACCTATCTTAGTATGTTATTTCGAATAACTGTTCCTCCATAACATTGGAGACAAAAATGTTTGTCGTTTAGAACGTCAAGTTTCTTAGAGAAGGAATTTTTCGTGAAAAGTTAAGTGGGAGGACAATAGAACTTTGATAAAGTTAAAAGAACCTTAGCTATATGTGCAAAGTTGGTCAGCTTAAAAGTGTTCCGAGGTAGCAACAATGCTCATGGCTCACGTGCTTCAAAGGTTGTGGTCACGGAGATCTAAGTTCCTATTGAAACAAGTAGGTCGGATAAACAATCAAATACCAAGATTTGAGAGTTAAATCATTATTTGACAATAATAATCCGACTACATGCAAAGAAGTGATGATGGGCCCTGACTCCGTCAAATGGCTTGAAGCCATAGAATCCGTGCTAGTTCCATATACAAGAGATCAAGCTTTGAACTTGAGAGACCCTCTGGAAAGGTACAAGACCTTACAGTCGTATTTGGAGATATAAAGAAATAGACATGGATGTTTCACATCTATGAAATAGTCGACATGTTGGGAAAGAGTTCACAACAATGTTCAAAGGTTGACTATGACAAGATCTGATCTTTCATAGCGATATTTAGTCTAGACGGATTAATGTAGCAACCACGACATATAATTTTGTTATGTGTTGAATAAACAAAACAAGTTCTTCTAATAGAATGGTTACCAAGGACGTGTGTATGACACGGTCCGAAGGGTTTTGTTAATTCAAAGGATGCTAAAAGCATCTGCAAATTTCAATGGTTGAAGTAAGCATCGCGGAGTTGGAATCTTCACTATGATGAAACTATTAAAAGAGTTTAGTTTCATTGGAGACGATGAAGATGCTTGCATTTTCAAGAAATTAAGTGGGAGCGCTAAGACATGTTTCTAATACATTATGTGGAAGACATATTGTTGATTGGAAATGATGTATCTTTTATTAGCACAGGATAATAATTTCATCTCGATGAAAGACTTAGGCAAAACCCAAATATTTGTCATCAATAGATGCTAATATGGTTGTGCCGAAGTACATAGATGATATATTGAATAAGTTCAATATAGAAAATACAAGAAAGGTTCTTGTCGCACAGAAAGGATTGAATGAGTTCAATATTGATGATATATTCAAGTGTATTGACACTTGGTAAGTGAAACAAAGATTCAAGTATAGATTGATACTTGATGTATGAAATCACAAAGAGTATTTATATCAATCATGTTGTGATATGTACAAATCCAGATATGTCCTATGCTCTAAATGCTATGAGCATATACCAGAATGATTCATAAGATGATTATTGGACGATAGTAAAGATATTCTTATGATCTTGTAAAAGAACTAAGAATATATTATTTTGTAGAAGTGACAAATAGATGGTTAGTTCATTGTAAATGAATTACATTGATACTAGTTTTGTCACAAAGTACAAATTAAGTTTATCTCAATCTAAACTAAGGGTGGCACAATATGATGGAAAGTAAGTTCCATAATGGATTTGGATGAGTTCCAAAGTCAAGACATTGTGACAGATACTACAACAAAAGGCTGAGTATATAACTGCTATTATAGCAGCAAAAGAGGGCATTTGTGTCAAGTAGTTTGTTATCAAAGTAGGTGTAGTTCACAGGGATAATACTATGAAGATATATTATGCGACAATATTATCAACATGTTTTAACCCCAGAGAACTAAAGGTCACACCAAAGGACCAAATTTGTACAAAGCCATCTCATTAGAGAATGAGTGATGCGTAGAGACGCAAAGACATGCAATTACACACGGACCTGGAAGTGTTAGATCCGGAGATCAGTTGACCACTAGCAATCGTGTACATACGACACCAGAAAGACATAGGTGTTGAATACACAAAGGTTTGAAACTAGATTATTGACTCTAGTGCAAGTGGGAGACTGTTGGAGATATGCCCAAGAGGCAATAATAAAGTGGTTATTATCATATCTTCATACTTATGATAAATGTTTACATACCATGCTATAATTGTATTAACAGGAAACATTAATACTTGTGTGATTTGTAAACATAAAAGAGTCCCTAGTAAAGCCTCTTGTTAAACTAGCTTGTTGGTTAATATATGATCATGGTTTCCTGATCATGAACATAGAGATGTTATTAACAACAGGGTCATATCATTAGGAGAATGATGTGATGGACATACTCCTATAGTTAAGCATAGTATAAAGATCAAGTCATTTAATATAGTTCATTTGCTATAAGCTTTCTGATACATAGTAACCTAATTCCTTCGACCATGAGATCATGTTAATCACCATCACCAGAAGGATGCTTTGATGACATCAAACACCACACCATAACTGGGTGGCTATAAAGGTGGCATTGAGTGTTCGAAAAGTATGGGTTGAGGCACATGGATCAAGAGTGGGATTTGTCCATCCATATGACGGATAGATATACTTTGGGCCCTCTCGATGGAATGTCATCCAATTAGCTTGCAAGCATGTGACTGGCTCACAATGGATCACATGTCACGGGAACGAGAAAAGAGTACTTATCAGTGACGAGGTTGAACTAGGTATGCAGAGATACCGACGATCAAAACCTCGGATAAGTAAACTATCGTGAGACAAAGGGAAATTGGTATCATATGTAAGTGGTTCATTCGATCGCAAAGTAATCGTAGAAATATGTGGGAGCCATATGAATTTCCAGATTCCTCTATTGGTTATTGATCGGAGAAGTGTCTCGATCATGTCCGCATAATTCACGAACCGTAGGAAGACACACTTAAGGATTCGATGTTGTTGAGTAGTTATGGAATGATGAGTAAGAGACCGAATGTTGTTCGGAGTCTCGGATGAGATCCGGGATATCACGAGGAGATCTGGAATGGTCCGGAGAATAAGATTCATATAAGGAAAGTCCTATTTTGGAGTTGGGGAATGATTCCGGTGTTTTCACCGGGAATGTTCTAGAAGGGTCCGGAAGGTCCGGCACTCCAGAGGGGAAGGGTACATGAATGTGCCATAACAAGTTGGAATGGTTGCATAATGTACTAGGTGTCATCGCTGAGCAAAATAAAGGGATAAATCAAATCCTAGTTTGAAAAGTCAAACGCCAATTTGAAAAGTCAAACGGTAAGTTTGCTTGGTGGAGGGAGAGTAGGAAACCTACTTAGGGAGGAAGTCCTACTCCCTCCACCCGCCGGCCAAGGAGGAGGAGTTGGAGGAGGACTCCTCCCAACCGCCTCCCTCCTACCTATAAAAGGAGGGGCAGGGTGCCCTCTTCCCTACACCTCTCCTCTAAACCCCTAGCCCTGGCGCCTCCACCAAGTCGCCGCCCTAGGGTTTGCCTAGCCACGAAGTTGGGGCCTCCCTTGCCCTAGCCACTGGCCTAGCCTCTCTCCTTGGTGCCTCTAAACCCTAGATCGCCAAGGCCTCTCTCATAGTCCACCATACTGCCCGCTTAAGGCGAAGCCTCACGAGATCTCCCTCTACTTCCCAGACCACGCCGCGTCAGCCGGAATCGCGAGGAGAGTGCTACAACCTCACGCCTGCTGGAACAAGGGAGAGGAAGGTCTTCATCGAGTACTGACGGCGATGTGAAGGCCAATGAAATGCAGCGCCAGAAGGATCGTCTACGCGATCTTGAGATCGGAAGTGTACGACTACATCACCCACGAGAATCTGCTCTCGTTAACCGCTTTGGATCTTCGAGGGTTAGTATTCTATCGACTCATTGCTACAATCTAGTAGATAGATCTTGGCTTGATCATAGATTAGATCTTGATTGTGTGTTCATGAGGTAGAAAAGTTTTGTTTTCCATGCTACGAACCCCTACAGTGGTATCAGAGCCGTGTCTATATGTAGATCTGTTGCACGAGTAGAACACAATGGTCATTGTGGGCGTTGATGCTTTTGTTGTCGATTGCTTCTTGTGTACTTTGAATCTTGCGGGATGGTGGGATGAAGCGGCCCGGGCTAACCTTACATGACATCGTTCATGAGACTTGCTCCACGCTTGACATGCAACTTGTATTGCATAAGTGGCTTTGCGGGTGCCTGTTTATCCCGACATAGTTAAGATTCAATTTACAACGGGTGATTGACAATACTAGTATCAATGTTGTGGTTCTTGTTTGTAAGTTAGAACGACACTTATTGAAATCCCCAAACCACGTAAAACATGCAAAGAAAATTAGAGGCGCCTAACTTTGTTTTGCAGGGGTGTGCTGTGATGTGATATGGCCATGATTGTGATTATATATGATGTATGCAATGTTCCTTATTGTAAGTTGGCAACCGGCAGGTGCCATATGGTTGTTTCCATTAAGTATTGCGTGTCTATTATTCAAAGTAGTTGTAATAGTTGATGCTGGTGGAAGACAATCATGAAGCGGCGCCATTGACCTTGACGCCACACCGGTGATGATGGAGATCATGTTCGTGCTTGAAGATGGAGATCGGAAACACAAGAAGAAAGGCCATATCATATCACATATTATGAATTGCATGTGATGTTAATCCTTTTATGCATCTTGTATTTCTTAGTTCACGACGGTAGCATTATAAGATGATCCCTCAAGCACACAATTTCAAGTTTTAAAGTGTTCATCCTTAGTAAGCACCGTTGCTAAAGCTCATTGTTTCGAAGCACCACGTGATGATCGGGTGTGTTAGATTCTGCGAGTGTATACAACATGAGCAAGCCAGATTTGCTCATGCGGAAGCTAAGGTTTGATCTTGACGAGCCTAGCATGTACAGACATGGTCTTGGAACACGGATCACCGAAAGGTAAAGCATGAGTCATATAGTAGATATGATGAACATGTTGATTGTTCACCATTGAAGCTACATCAACTCTCGTGATGATCGGTTTTGATGTGGTGGATTTGGTTCGTGTGATCACTAAAACAATGTGAGGGATATTGTTTTGAGTGGGAGTTCAACGGAAATATAATTAAAAGTTGAACACTATTTATCATAAATTAAATCAAAGTGAATTTGCATAATTGTTGTAGTCATTGGCATCCGCTACCACCTTGGCGCTTAGTTATAATTGAGATGATAGAACTATAGAATTCTGGTTAGTTACTTTACGAACTGGTATCGTATTGTTTTGAAGTGTTAATCTAAAGTTTAAAAGTCCTATTGCAAACTTTCAGTAAGTTCCGGTTACTCCATGAAGTTTAATAATTGGTATTAAATCGAGAGTGACAATTCCAAGAGTTAGTGTATGAGTATCATGTTTATCTCCATGATTCTTGATATTCAAAGGATTGTCTTAATATCAAGGTTATCTAGGATCTGAAAGAGTTGTTTCAGAAACCATGATGTGTGGAAGATATTGTGATATCTGAAACGAAGTTTTGATTGCAACATGATAGAGTATAATATGGCAAAAGTCATGTTCTCATATTTGATGAGAATTTGCAAAAGGTTGGAGACACTAGTTGTCTTAATCCTCCAAAAGGTTTTGGAGAGCAACATTATACTCGCAATTCACCATTATAAGCTAAAAGTATCTTGATCATGGATAATTCCATGATAAGGGTGAATATTTGATGTAGGTAAAATGTTTACTACACCAAGAGATTACTACAGAAAGGAATTTGAAAGAACACCAAACATTTGATGATGGTGATCTACTTCAAAGTGTAAGTCCAAAGACATTGGTATTTAACTATACACGCTTTGGACTATGTGTCATGTATATGGCTCCACTATTGATGTTGATAGATTCTTTCAAACAGAAAAAGAAATACTGAAAGAGAATCTCGTAAATATATGGCAGAAAAGAAAAGACTAGAATTGTTCAGTTTAGGTATATAAAGGATATACGTGTTATGGCTATATTCTTTGCTTATTAAACAAAGTGGTTCTTAAGTATTTGATACTGAATTTGTTGGTATGAATCGTCATACAAACAATGTAATTCATGAACTACAATGGCCTAAGTAACTAGCAAAAGAATATGTGATGATGTTCATCGAGAACAAATAAAGGGTTATTGTGTTGCTCGTTAAACATCAAAGCTTGCCTTCAAGATTTGTTTTTATCAGGTATTATGAGAACAAAAGGGTTGTTCAAATAATTGCCGTAATCCATAAAAGATGGATGATTCACAAATCTCGTTGGAGAAATCACATCCATAAAACTAGTGCTAAAAATTTCGAAAGACAAATTGATTGAAAGATCACTTAGGAAGTGGCATCGCCGTTTAAATTATATTGGAAAGAAAACATAAAGAAACTCCATGTGGATGGAATTTTGGAGTCTTTTGATTTTTGATCAAATAATGCTTGTGAAACTTTCCTAGAGATAATTAAAACTTCGTTCATAGGACAAAAGGGAACGAATGTCTAGCTTATTGGAACTTGTACATATTGTTGTATGAAGTCCATTATGTGTAGTCAAGAGCGACGGATTTCAACTTCATATGCTTTCTCCGAAAATTTGAGTGAATATATGAATATTTACTTAATAAGGATGAAGTATGAAACATTTGAAAAGTTCAAAGATTTTCAAGATGAAGTGCAAAATCATTGTAACAAGAATATAAGTAGTTACAAGTTTAGCATAATACCTAAGATTTAAGGAATCGTTCCGTGGATTTGCATTTCCGAAACACCATAAGAGTATGGAGCGTTCGAGATATGTAATTAAACCTTGTTTGACATGGTAAGATCAAAGGTGTAATTCATAAAACTGCCATTATATTTTAAAGATTAGAAGCTTTAGAGACTACCGTTTTTCCACTAAAAAGAGCTCCATCATAATCCATTGAATTGACACCATATAAAGTTATGGTTTGGGATAAAACCCAAGTTGTCCTTTCTTAAACATTGGTATGCTATGCATAAGAAAGATGTTTCCAACCAAAGTCGGATGAACCTATCTTAGTATGTTATTTCGAATAATTATTCCTCCATAACATTGGAGACAAAAATGTTTGTCGTTTAGAACGTCAAGTTTCTTAGAGAAGGAATTTTTCGTGAAAAGTTAAGTGGGAGGACAATAGAACTTTGATAAAGTTAAAAGAACCTTAGCTATATGTGCAAAGTTGCGCAGCGCCGAAAAGTGTTCCGGAGGTAGCAACAATGCTCATGGATCACGTGCTTCAAAGGTTGTGGTCACGGAGATCTAAGTTCCTATTGAAATAAGTAGGTCGGATAAACAATCAAATACCAAGATTTGAGAGTTAAATCATTATTTGACAATAATGATCCGACTACATGCAAAGAAGTGATGATGGGCCCTGACTCCGTCAAATGGCTTGAAGCCATAGAATCCGTGCTAGTTCCATATACAAGAGATCAAGCTTTGAACTTGAGAGACCCTCTGGAAAGGTACAAGACCTTACAGTCGTATTTGGATATATAAAGAAATAGACATGGATGTTTCACATCTATGAAATAGTCGACATGTTGGGAATGAGTTCACAACAATGTTCAAAGGTTGACTATGACAAGATCTGATCTTTCATAGCGATATTTAGTCTAGACGGATTAATGTAGCAACCACGACATATAATTTTGTTATGTGTTGAATAAACAAAACAAGTTCTTCTAATAGAATGGTTACCAAGGACGTGTGTATGACACGGTCCGAAGGGTTTTGTTAATTCAAAGGATGCTAAAAGCATATGCAAATATCAATGGTTGAAGTAAGCATCGCGGAGTTGGAATCTTCACTATGATGAAACTATTAAAAGAGTTTAGTTTCATTGGAGACGATGAAGATGCTTGCATTTTCAAGAAATTAAGTGGGAGCGCTAAGACATGTTTCTAATACATTATGTGGAAGACATATTGTTGATTGGAAATGATGTATCTTTTATTAACACAGGATAATAATTTCATCTCGATGAAAGACTTAGGAAAAACCCAAATATTTGGCATCAATAGATGCTAATATGGTTGTGCCGAAAGTACATAGATGATATATTGAATAAGTTCAATATAGAAAATACAAGAAAGGTTCTTGTCGCACAGAAAGGATTGAATGAGTTCAATATTGATGATATATTCAAGTGTATTGACACTTGGTAAGTGAAACAAAGATTCAAGTATAGATTGATACTTGATGTATGAAATCACAAAGAGTATTTATATCAATCATGTTGTGATATGTACAAATCCAGATATGTCCTATGCTCTAAATGTTATGAGCATATACCAGAATGATTCATAAGATGATTATTGGACGATAGTAAAGATATTCTTATGATCTTGTAAAAGAACTAAGAATATATTATTTTGTAGAAGTGACAAATAGATGGTTAGTTCATTGTAAATGAATTACATTGATACTAGTTTTGTCACAAAGTACAAATTAAGTTTATCTCAATCTAAACTAAGGGTGGCACAATATGATGGAAAGTAAGTTCCATAATGGATTTGGATGAGTTCCAAAGTCAAGACATTGTGACAGATACTACAACAAAAGGCTGAGTATATAACTGCTATTATAGAAGCAAAAGAGGGCATTTGTGTCAAGTAGTTTGTTATCAAACTAGGTGTAGTTCATAGCAGGGATAATACTATGAAGATATATTGTACGACAATATTATCAACATGTTTTAACCCCAGAGAACTAAAGGTCACACCAAAGGACCAAATTTGTACAAAGCCATCTCATTAGAGAATGAGTGATGCGTAGAGACGCAAAGACATGCAATTACACACGGACCTGGAAGTGTCAGATCCGAGATCTGACCACTAGCAATCGTGTACATACGACACCAGAAAGCCATAGGTGTTGAATACACAAAGGTTTGAAACTAGATTATTGACTCTAGTGCAAGTGGGAGACTGTTGGAGATATGCCCAAGAGGCAATAATAAAGTGGTTATTATCATATCTTCATACTTATGATAAATGTTTACATACCATGCTATAATTGTATTAACAGGAAACATTAATACTTGTGTGATTTGTAAACATAAAAGAGTCCCTAGTAAAGCCTCTTGTTAAACTAGCTTGTTGGTTAATATATGATCATGGTTTCCTGATCATGAACATAGAGATGTTATTAACAACAGGGTCATATCATTAGGAGAATGATGTGATGGACATACTCCTATAGTTAAGCATAGCATAAAGATCAAGTCATTTAATATAGTTCATTTGCTATAAGCTTTCTGATACATAGTAACCTAATTCCTTCGACCATGAGATCATGTTAATCACCATCACCAGAAGGATGCTTTGATGACATCAAACACCACACCGTAACTGGGTGGCTATAAAGGTGGCATTGAGTGTTCGAAAAGTATGGGTTGAGGCACATGGATCAAGAGTGGGATTTGTCCATCCATATTACGGATAGATATACTTTGGGCCCTCTCGATGGAATGTCATCCAATTAGCTTGCAAGCATGTGACTGGCTCACAAGGGATCACATGTCACGGGAACGAGAAAAGAGTACTTATCAATGACGAGGTTGAACTAGGTATGCAGAGATACCGACGATCAAAACCTCGGATAAGTAAACTATCGTGAGACAAAGGGAAATTGGTATCGTATGTAAGTGGTTCATTCGATCGCAAAGTAATCGTAGAAATATGTGGGAGCCATATGAATTTCCAGATTCCTCTATTGGTTATTGATCGGAGAAGTGTCTCGATCATGTCCGCATAATTCACGAACCGTAGGAAGACACACTTAAGGATTCGATGTTGTTGAGTAGTTATGGAATGATGAGTAAGAGACCGAATGTTGTTCGGAGTCTCGGATGAGATCCGGGATATCACGAGGAGATATGGAATGGTCCGGAGAATAAGATTCATATAAGGAAAGTCCTATTTTGGAGTTGGGGAATGATTCCGGTGTTTTCACCGGGAATGTTCTAGAAGGGTCCGGAAGGTCCGGCACTCCAGAGGGGAAGGGTACATGAATGTGCCATAACAAGTTGGAATGGTTGCATAATGTACTAGGTGTCATCGCTGAGCAAAATAAAGGGATAAATCAAATCCTAGTTTGAAAAGTCAAACGCCAATTTGAAAAGTCAAACGGTAAGTTTGCTTGGTGGAGAGTAGGAAACCTACTTAGGGAGGAAGTCCTACTCCCTCCACCCACCGGCCAAGGAGGAGGAGTTGGAGGAGGACTCCCTCCTCCCAACCGCGCCTCCCTCCCACCTATAAAAGGAGGGGCAGGGGTGCCCCTCTTCCCTACACCTCTCTCCTCTAAACCCTAGCCCTAGCCGCCGACCTCCACCAAGTCGCCGCCGCCCCTAGGGTTTGCCTAGCCGCCGCGTTGGGGCCCTCCCCTTGCCCTAGCCGCTGGCCTAGCCCTCTCTCCTTGGTGCCTCTAAACCCTAGATCGCCAAGGCCTCTCTCATAGTCCACCATACTCGCTTAAAGCGGCTAAGCCCTCGACATCTCCCTCTACTTCCGGTACCACGCCGTCTTTCCGGAATCATTAGGAGAGTGCTACAACCTACGCTGCCTGCTGGAACAAGGGAGAGGAAGGTCTTCATCGAATCTTGAGCGTGTGACCGATTGGAAGCGCCGGAATGCGCCTTGAAGGATCGTCTACGCGATCTTGAGATCGGAAGTGTACGACTACATCACCCACGAGAATCTGCTCTCGTTAACCGCTTTGGATCTTCGAGGGTTAGTATTCTATCGACTCATTGCTACAATCTAGTAGATAGATCTTGGCTTGATCATAGATTAGATCTTGATTGGGTGTTCATGAGGTAGAAAAGTTTTGCTTTCCATGCTACGAACCCCTATAGTGGTATCGAGGCGTCTATATGTAGATCTGTTGCCCGAGTAGAACACAATGGTCATTGTGGGCGTTGATGCTTTTGTTGTCGATTGCTTCTTGTGTACTTTGAATCTTGCGGGATGGTGGGATGAAGCGGCCCGGGCTAACCTTACATGACATCGTTCATGAGACTTGCTCCACGCTTGACATGCAACTTGTATTGCATAAGTGGCTTTGCGGGTGCCTGTTTCTCCCGACATAGTTAAGATTCAATTTACAACGGGTGATTGACAATACTAGTATCAATGTTGTGGTTCTTGTTTGTAAGTTAGAACGACACTTATTGAAATCCCCAAACCACGTAAAACATGCAAAGAAAATTAGAGGCTAACTTTGTTTTGCAGGTGTCTTTGTGATGTGATATGGCCATGATTGTGATTATATATGATGTATGCAATGTTCCTTATTGTAAGTTGGCAACCGGCAGGTGCCATATGGTTGTTTCCATTAAGTATTGCGTGTCTATTATTCAAAGTAGTTGTAATAGTTGATGCTGGTGGAAGACAATCATGAAGCGGCGCCATTGACCTTGACGCCACACCGGTGATGATGGAGATCATGTTCGTGCTTGAAGATGGAGATCGGAAGCACAAGAAGAAAGGCCATATCATATCACATATTATGAATTGCATGTGATGTTAATCCTTTTATGCATCTTGTATTGCTTAGTTCACGGTAGCATTATAAGATGATCCCTCAAGCACACAATTTCAAGTTTTAAAGTGTTCATCCTTAGTAAGCACCGTTGCTAAAGCTCATTGTTTCGAAGCACCACGTGATGATCGGGTGTGTTAGATTCTGCGAGTGTATACAACATGAGCAAGCCAGATTTGCTCATGCGGAAGCTAAGGTTTGATCTTGACGAGCCTAGCATGTACAGACATGGTCTTGGAACACGGATCACCGAAAGGTAAAGCATGAGTCATATAGTAGATATGATGAACATGTTGATTGTTCACCATTGAAGCTACATCAACTCTCGTGATGATCGGTTTTGATGTGGTGGATTTGGTTCGTGTGATCACTAAAACAATGTGAGGGATATTGTTTTGAGTGGGAGTTCAACGGCAATATAATTAAAAGTTGAACACTATTTATCATAAATTAAATCAAAGTGAATTTGCATAATTGTTGTAGTCATTGGCATCCGTTTACCACCTTGCGCTTAGTTATAATTGAGATGATAGAACTATAGAATTCTGGTTAGTTACTTTATGAACTGGTATCGTATTGTTTTGAAGTGTTAATCTAAAGTTTAAAAGTCCTATTGCAAACTTTCAGTAAGTTCCGGTTACTCCATGAAGTTTAATAATTGGTATTAAATCGAGAGTGACAATTCCAAGAGTTAGTGTATGAGTATCATGTTTATCTCCATGATTCTTGATATTCAAAGGATTGTCTTAATATCAAGGTTATCTAGGATCTGAAAGAGTTGTTTCAGAAACCATGATGTGTGGAAGATATTGTGATATCTGCAATGAAGTTTTGATTGCAACATGATAGAGTATAATATGGCAAAAGTCATGTTCTCATATTTGATGAGAATTTGCAAAAGGTTGGAGACACTAGTTGTCCTAATCCTCCAAAAGGTTTTAGAGAGCAACATTATACTCGCAATTCACCATTATAAGCTAAAAGTATCTTGATCATGGATAATTCCATGATAAGGGTGAATATTTGATGTAGGTAAAATGTTTACTACACCAAGAGATTACTAAAGAAAGGAATTTGAAAGAACACCAAACATTTGATGATGGTGATCTACTTCAAAGTGTAAGTCCAAAGACATTGGTATTTAACTATACACGCTTTGGACTATGTGTCATGTGTATGGCTCCACTATTGATGTTGATAGATTCTTTCAAACAGAAAAAGAAATCAAAGAGAATCTCGTAAATATATGGCAGAAAAGAAAAGACTAGAATTGTTCAGTTTAGGTATATAAAGGATATACGTGTTATGGCTATATTCTTTGCTTATTAAACAAAGTGGTTCTTAAGTATTTGATACTGAATTTGTTGGTATGAATCGTCATACGAAACAAATGTAATTCATGAACTACAATGGCCTAAGTAACTAGCAAAGAATATGTGATGATGTTCATCGAGAACAAATAAAGGGTTATTGTGTTGCTCGTTAAACATCAAAGCTTGCCTTCAAGATTTGTTTTATCAGTATTATGAGAACAAAAGGGTTGTTCAAATAATTGCCGTAATCCATAAAAGATGGATGATTCACAAATCTCGTTGGAGAAATCACATCCATAAAACCAGTGCTAAAAATTTCGAAAGACAAATTGATTGAAAGATCACTTAGGAAGTGGCATCGCCGTTTAAATTATATTGGAAAGAAAACATAAAGAAACTCCATGTGGATGGAATTTTGGAGTCTTTTGATTTTTGATCAAATAATGCTTGTGAAACTTTCCTAGAGATAATTAAAACTTCGTTCATAGGCCAAAAGGGAACGAATGTCTAGCTTATTGGAACTTGTACATATTGTTGTATGAAGTCCATTATGTGTAGTCAAGAGCGACGGATTTCAACTTCATATGCTTTCTCCGAAAATTTGAGTGAATATATGAATATTTACTTAATAAGGATGAAGTATGAAACATTTGAAAAGTTCAAAGATTTTCAAGATGAAGTGCAAAATCATTGTAACAAGAATATAAGTAGTTACAAGTTTAGCATAATACCTAAGATTTAAGGAATCGTTCCGTGGATTTGCATTTCCGAAACACCATAAGAGTATGGAGCGTTCGAGATATGTAATTAAACCTTGTTTGACATGGTAAGATCAAAGGTGTAATTCATAAAACTGCCATTATATTTTAAAGATTAGAAGCTTTAGAGACTACCGTTTTTCCACTAAAAAGAGCTCCATCATAATCCATTGAATTGACACCATATAAAGTTATGGTTTGGGATAAAACCCAAGTTGTCCTTTCTTAAACATTGGTATGCTATGCATAAGAAAGATGTTTCCAACCAAAGTCGGATGAACCTATCTTAGTACGTTATTTTGAATAACTGTTCCTCCATAACATTGGAGACAAAAATGTTTGTCGTTCAGAACGTTAAGTTTCTTAGAGAAGGAATTTTTCGTGAAAAGTTAAGTGGGAGGACAATAGAACTTTGATAAAGTTAAAAGAACCTTAGCTATATGTGCAAAGTTGCGCAGCGCCGAAAAGTGTTCAAGAGGTAGCAACAATGCTCATGGCTCACGTGCCTCAAAGGTTGTGGTCACGGAGATCTAAGTTCCTATTGAAACAAGTAGGTCGGATAAACAATCAAATACCAAGATTTGAGAGTTAAATCATTATTTGACAATAATGATCCGACTACATGCAAAGAAGTGATGATGGGCCCTGACTCCATCAAATGGCTTGAAGCCATAGAATTCGTGCTAGTTCCATATACAAGAGATCAAGCTTTGAACTTGAGAGACCCTCTGGAAAGGTACAAGACCTTACAGTCGTATTTGGATATATAAAGAAATATACATGGATGTTTCACATCTATGAAATAGTCGACATGTTGGGAAAGAGTTCACAACAATGTTCAAAGGTTGACTATGACAAGATCTGATCTTTCATAGCGATATTTAGTCTAGACGGATTAATGTAGCAACCACGACATATAATTTTGTTATGTGTTGAATAAACAAAACAAGTTCTTCTAATAGAATGGTTACCAAGGACGTGTGTATGACACGGTCCGAAGGGTTTTGTTAATTCAAAGGATGCTAAAAGCATATGCAAATTTCAATGGTTGAAGTAAGCATCGCGGAGTTGGAATCTTCACTATGATGAAACTATTAAAAGAGTTTAGTTTCATTGGAGACGATGAAGATGCTTGCATTTTCAAGAAATTAAGTGGGAGCGCTAAGACATGTTTCTAATACATTATGTGGAAGACATATTGTTGATTGGAAATGATGTATCTTTTATTAACACAGGATAATAATTTCATCTCGATGAAAGACTTAGGAAAAACCCAAATATTTGTCATCAATAGATGCTAATATGGTTGTGCCGAAAGTACATAGATGATATATTGAATAAGTTCAATATAGAAAATACAAGAAAGGTTCTTGTCGCACAGAAAGGATTGAATGAGTTCAATATTGATGATATATTCAAGTGTATTGACACTTGGTAAGTGAAACAAAGATTCAAGTATAGATTGATACTTGATGTATGAAATCACAAAGAGTATTTATATCAATCATGTTGTGATATGTACAAATCCAGATATGTCCTATGCTCTAAATGTTATGAGCATATACCAGAATGATTCATAAGATGATTATTGGACGATAGTAAAGATATTCTTATGATCTTGTAAAAGAACTAAGAATATATTATTTTGTAGAAGTGACAAATAGATGGTTAGTTCATTGTAAATGAATTACATTGATACTAGTTTTGTCACAAAGTACAAATTAAGTTTATCTCAATCTAAACTAAGGGTGGCACAATATGATGGAAAGTAAGTTCCATAATGGATTTGGATGAGTTCCAAAGTCAAGACATTGTGACAGATACTACAACAAAAGGCTGAGTATATAACTGATATTATAGAAGCAAAAGAGGGCATTTGTGTCAAGTAGTTTGTTATCAAAGTAGGTGTAGTTCACAAGGGGATAATACTATGAAGATATATTGTTATGACAATATTATCAACATGTTTTAACCCCAGAGAACTAAATGTCACACCAAAGGACCAAATTTGTACAAAGCCATCTCATTAGAGAATGAGTGATGCGTATAGACGCAAAGACATGCAATTACACACGACCGAAGTGTCGATCCGAGATCGATTGACCACTAGCAATCGTGTACATACGACACCAGAAAGCCATAGGTGTTGAATACACAAAGGTTTGAAACTAGATTATTGACTCTAGTGCAAGTGGGAGACTGTTGGAGATATGCCCAAGAGGCAATAATAAAGTGGTTATTATCATATCTTCATACTTATGATAAATGTTTACATACCATGCTATAATTGTATTAACAGGAAACATTAATACTCGTGTGATTTGTAAACATAAAAGAGTCCCTAGTAAAGCCTCTTGTTAAACTAGCTTGTTGGTTAATATATGATCATGGTTTCCTGATCATGAACATAGAGATGTTATTAACAACAGGGTCATATCATTAGGAGAATGATGTGATGGACATACTCCTATAGTTAAGCATAGCATAAAGATCAAGTCATTTAATATAGTTCATTTGCTATAAGCTTTCTGATACATAGTAACCTAATTCCTTCGACCATGAGATCATGTTAATCACCATCACCAGAAGGATGCTTTGATGACATCAAACACCACACCATAACTGGGTGGCTAAAAAGGTGGCATTGAGTGTTCGAAAAGTATGGGTTGAGGCACATGGATCAAGAGTGGGATTTGTCCATCCATATGACAGATAGATATACTTTGGGCCCTCTCGGTGGAATGTCATCCAATTAGCTTGCAAGCACGTGACTGGCTCACAAGGGATCACATGTCATGGGAACAAGAAAAGAGTACTTATCAGTGACGAGGTTGAACTAGGTATGCAGAGATACCGACGATCAAAACCTCGGATAAGTAAACTATCGTGAGACAAAGGGAAATTGGTATCGTATGTAAGTGGTTCATTCGATCGCAAAGTAATCGTATAAATATGTGGGAGCCATATGAATTTCCAGATTCCTCTATTGGTTATTGATCGGAGAAGTGTCTCGATCATGTCCGCATAATTCACGAACCGTAGGGAGACACACTTAAGGATTCGATGTTGTTGAGTAGTTATGGAATGATGAGTAAGAGACCGAATGTTGTTCGGAGTCTCGGATGAGATTCGGGATATCACGAGGAGATCCGGAATGGTCCGGAGAATAAGATTCATATAAGGAAAGTCCTATTTCGGAGTTGGGGAATGATTCTGGTGTTTACACCGGGAATGTTTTAGAAGGGTCCGGAAGGTCCGACACTCCGGAGGGGAAGGGTACATGAATGTGTCATAACAAGTTGGAATGGTTGCATAATGTACTAGGTGTCATCGCTGAGCAAAATAAAGGGATAAATCAAATCCTAGTTTGAAAAGTCAAACGCCAATTTGAAAAGTCAAACGGTAAGTTTGCTTGGTGGAGGGAGAGTAGGAAACCTACTTAGGGAGGAAGTCCTACTCCCTCCACCCGCCGGCCAAGGAGGAGGAGTTGGAGGAGTACTCCCTCCTCCCAACCCCGCCTCCCTCCCACCTATAATAGGAGGGGCAGGGGTGCCCCTCTTCCCTACACCTCTCTCCTCTAAACCCTAGCCCTAGCCGCCGGCCTCCACCAAGTCGCCGCCGCCCCTAGGGTTTGCCTAGCTGCCGAGTTGGGGCCCTCCCCTTGCCCTAGCCGCCGGCCTAGCCCTCTCTCCTTGGTGCCTCTAAACCCTAGATCGCCAAGGCCTCTCTCATAGTCCACCATACTCGCTCCGGCTTAAGGCGAAGCCCTGCGAGATCTCCCCTCTACTTCCGGTACCACGCCGTCGTGCTGCCGGAATCGCGAGGAGAGTGCTACAACCTCCGCTACCTGCTGGAACAAGGGAGAGGAAGGTCTTCATCGAGTACTGAACGTGTGACCGACTGCGGAAGCGCTGCCGGAACGCAGCGCCAGAAGGATCGTCTACGCGATCTTGAGATCGGAAGTGTACGACTACATCACCCACGAGAATCTGCTCTCGTTAACCACTTTGGATCTTCGAGGGTTAGTATTCTATCGACTCGTTGCTACAATCTAGTAGATAGATCTTGGCTTGATCATAGATTAGATCTTGATTGTGTGTTCATGCGGTAGAAATTTTTTGTTTTCCATGCTACGAACCCCTACAAACACTGAGCGCTTAGCTCCCCGACAACGCCGCCGGAAAATAGCTTGATGGTTGCAAGTGCATCGTTTGTAGCTAGTTTAAAAGTTTAGATGTCGATCCCACAGGGATTCCAAAGGTAAGTGTTTATGGGTGAAGTATCTGTCACACTCAAAGTTGTCACAAGTCTTCGAGTGAATTGACTGCAAGTATTTAAATAAGAATATAATTTGGATTAAAGGAATATATTTAAATAAAACTAAAACGTAAACTTCAAAAATAAAAAGCATAAAAGTAAAGAACGATTTTTTTCCAGATGACAAAGTAGGCACTGGGAAATTCAGTTCATGGTGATAGTGAACGTGCCAGGTGGATGAGTGATAAGTATAACAATTATAATCTTATAAGTATGTGTGTAGGCGAGCAACCCATAATTAGCCGGAACTCCTCTTGGTAGATTTTATCCCAACTTCAATAATCCTACTAGCCTGTTACCATAACCACGGTCAGTCATATGATTAAGATCCTTTAGATTGCTTAGCAATTAAGCTCCTTGGATCGGACTAATGCATTAAGCACAGTGGTTCCTCTTGATCCTCTAGTCAAACTAGTTTCCCATTGATATCCCCGTGTCACTCAAGGGTCACCGGTCTACTAGCAAACACGATCATATCTATGTAGAACAAGGTATCATGTTGTCTGGGCCCTTAATTGGACAACAAGCATGAAGCATCCCATAGATAATCAAGCACACATAATATAATAATTAAAATCAACCAAAAACTTAATGGAAATTATATAGGCACATCACATATCACCAATCCCTTACATCTCCCACATCCAAGGGAACTTACACATGACAGAAGAAAGCATCATCTATATAATTAAATAAAGGGAGTTCTTCTTGATATTACCGTGGATATCCACGATAAGAATAGAAATAAATCCAACACAATTCAAGATGGGAAGAACAATCTCAAACCCTAGTCTTGCAAGGTAGAGATCTCTCTCTTTCAAGTACAAGTAATGGATATGGAGGTGTGGTGGCGAGGAGGTCGAAGATCGTGGAGCGAGATGAAAAACAACTTCTCCTTCTTCTCCGGATCTCTTCTTTCTCCCTTCTGGATGGGGATGGCGGCTCGTGTGTTCTGTTTTCGTCTTTGGTCTCTTCATGAAAGTTGTCTCTTTTAACAAGATGAAGCGGATGTCAACTATACGACGGAAACTATACGGCCGGAGAAAATATTCTTGTCGTATAGTTGCTCGTTAACACTATTGTATGCCTCCCTCGACTTCTTCCAAAAAGAGACTTACTTGTTTTCGTCTGAATATTGTGTTCTTGCTGTTAAGGACGAAGACGACGCACGATAACCGTCCATCAAGAAGACCTAACGCCAACGGCAAGATCTGACCATACACGTGTCAGCATCGCAACGAACCGTCGCTAACACGCCGTCCACTACGCGCGGAAATCGAGGCGACGCCGTAATTATCTCCACGCCGCGCGTGACCGGTCAATTCAAGGTCAGAAGGTGGGACCCATGTTCGTCCAGTCAAGTCATCTCTGGCGCAGCAGACGCTTGAGGTCACCGATCGTCAGCACTGACGTTATCAAAAGCTATACTAGCAAAAGTCACAATCCTTCGGCTCCAAAGCTAAGAGTACTCACTCGAATCTACGATTCAACCAACTACTCGGGGGCTACTCCTATTAGGAGCGCTGGCCGCGCACCCCAAAATGAACAAAACTACAACACTGAACTACTTCTTCGAGTCCTACGTCGAGTCTGCGACTCCACTACAGACTCGGGGGCTACTCCCATAGGGAGCATGGATTCAAGCATCCGAAAAATATGTGTCCTACGGGCCTGAAGCTGAACAACTGCTGAATTAAAGTCTCTGCTCGAGTCTACGACTCGAACAGACACTCGGAGGCTACTCCCATAGGGAGCGCTGGTCGCGCACCCTATGAATTCTTCGATTGCCATCCTTCGGATCAGCATGCAAAAACTTTTCGGCAACTCTGTCCCAATTAACGCTAAGTGAGCAACATCCTCCTTGGCCACCCAAAACACCTCCGCGGTGATAAACATTCGGATGTTGTGTCTGCGACACAAAGATAAGACCTACAGATATCATCTGATGGCACAACGCTTGCTTTCGCTAGTAAGAATCCGTGCCAACAGGTGCGATGAAAAATCCCGACGGACGCGTTGGGTACATCATTTAAATTCACTGGAATTCCACTCCTGTAAGACCTCCGCGGCTTGAGTCAAATTACGCCAGCATATGTTCCGGGTTCGAGTCGAGGGACTCGGACCTGAACAAGATCGTGTTGTTTTGTCGTAAGACAGTTAACTTACCCTGATTCGTCGGGAGAGTCAGGCACACACATCAACAATCCCTACACATTCTCTTGAAAGACAGAGTTGCACCCGAAGGATTTAAGAGTCCTCAGCCGAATCTACGATTCGACTGATCACTCGGGGGCTACTGACATGGTTATACCCCGCGGGTACACGGCCTCAACATACCTGGTCCAGCCCAAGGAAGGCCCACGACAGATATACGTCGGCCCATGAAGACTTTCGGGTGGCCAAGGCCCATGACGTCTTCGGATCCTTGGAGAGCAAGACTAGAGTAGATAGAAAATTCAAAGGGGTAAACCCTAAAACTCAGAATCGATCTGTGCACAGGACCTGCCTAACTCTATATAAAGGCTAGGAGGGCACGACCTAGAGCTCTGACCTCATAACCTCTCGCATACACACCTCCACGCCAGATTGCATCTGCACACCCCTGTAACCTTCGGTTCCACCATAATCAGAGCAGACAAGCAGGAGTAGAATTTTCCCTCCGGGCGCCTGAACCTAGGTAAACCTCGTGTCCCGCATTGCTTGTCTGTTAACCATTCCGCGATCTCCAGCATCCCCATCTTCTCCAAAACCCACAATGGGCATTGACGAGATTAAACCTCGTCAATAGGTTCATTTAAATTTTAAAAAATCAAAGTCAATTAATATGGGCCGGAGAGAGTACGAACATTTGAGATATGACAATAAAACATCTTTATTATTTTTCCTAGGCATATCTCCTACACTTACATCAACCGGGATAGAGCGAAGGGCCACGCCAAAATCATGCGAGATTACTTCAACCATAATGCCATCTATCCGGAGAAGTACTTTTTTGGCGATTCCACGTGCACAAGAGCCTCTTTCTTACCATTGCAAAAGTGGCATGCCCGAAAACTTCCGATACATCTCCAATGGTGATCTTGTAGAACCAACACATGGTGCTAACAACCCATCGGCGCATTGAAAACAAGGAGGTGCATGATCGGCTACAGCATGATCTTGTTGAGCATCACTGACGTCTCTATAGTGCTACCTAGTTGTTTGAACTATTCTCGTCATTCGTTGTATTTGAACCCTGCCATGTGTTTGGTTTTGAACAATTTTGTTTGTAAACTTAATTTTTATTTATTTGTAAACATGTTTATTTTATTGTATTTGAACTATGCCAAATGTTGGCTTTAATAGTTTGATTTCTAAAAAAAAAGTTTTACTCCTCTAAATATAGGGGTTCGGTTAGAAACCGCCAACCTTTAGAGAAGTATTGTAAGTTTTAGGAGTCGGTTTACTTCTCTAAAGTTTGGGGAAACCCTTACTCTCCCAATATTACATTACTCAAAAATGCCACACATACGAGACAAAATCCATTTGATGGAGAGGAGATTTCCCAAACTTTGTCAAAGGGGAGCTGAGCAATTTCAAAGTTTAGACCTGTCATACATGTATCGTAGAGTAAACCCATTACACGAGAACCAAAACTGCAACACACGATCTAGCATTCCAAGTCCTTCAAAGAATTTCTAGCATTACAAGAACCATGACTCTAACTCTGTATTCCACTCCAGAAAGAGAAGATTTCACAACCATGAGATTACAGACTCTGCTCAATGCCCAATGCCAAATAATGTCCCGTAAAATGGGGATTACAGGAGTTGCCAAGCGAATCAATGGCAAAACCCTTGGTAGTTTCACACAATTTACATTCCCACTGACCCTTGCTCCATCATCGATCCAACCGTTCCTATTTGCACCACCCAAAGCACCAGCGGCTCTGCAAGCCAAAATCAACAGAGAAGTATTCAGAGCTCGAGTTCAGGGATTGTATCGATCAAGGAATGAGAAAGCGAGGATCCGGCATGCATGGAGCCATGGACAAGCCGATGGCCACGACGAGACCAGAGAAAATGGAGTTGTGTATGGTGTGGAACTCACCGACGAGACGTAGCCGTCGTCGTGCTGCCTGGGGCCGTTCCCACGCGCGCCGGCGTCCTTGCCGAAGCCGGCCGGCGCCTTGGCCTGGGTGCTCTTCTCCTCCCTCACCTTGTTGAAGATGTGCGTGTAGCCGTCGGCCGACGCCGGGTTCGAGTCCCAGTCGCCGAACTTGGGCACCGCCGACCCCCTCGTCGGCTGCCATCGATCGACAACGAAGGTAAGATACAAGACGTACAAATCATGGGAAGTAGCCCTGGAACACCAGAGAAGAGAATAGCAGTGCAGAGATGTTTACCGTTTCGTTGCCGCGCGAGGCGCCCCTGGGACGGTTAGGCCGGTCGACGGAGTTGGGGACGAGGCCGTAGGCGTTGCCCTCGACGGAGTAGTCTGCGGCCCGAGACTGGCTGTACGGGTGCAGCGGCGACGGCGACGGCGACTGCTCCACGCTGTACCCGCCTGCTGCCCGTCCGGCGCCTCTCCTGGGCGGCTCGGCGCGGTACGGCGACGCCCCGCCGTAGGGGCTGGGGGACATCGGCGGCGGGTTCGCCGGCGCGTCGCTGGGGCGGCGTTCGTGGCGGTGAGCGGGAGGCGGTGAAGCAGGAGGGATGTTCGGCGGCGCCCTGGCATGGTCGGGCCCGGAGCGTCTCGGGGACGGCGCGGCGTAGGAGGAGGAGGAGAAGGCCTCAGGGTTCTCGACGGGGTCGTTGGGGTTCATGGGCTTGCCACCCACGCCCACGCCCTTGCCCTTGCGCGCGTTGTCGAAGTAGAGCGTGTAGGGGACGTTGCCCTCGTTGTCCCAGTTGCCGAACTTGGGCACGTGCGCGCCGTTCTTCTGCTGCTTCTGCATTGCCATTGCACATGCAAAGACGAGAGGAATCAGAAACTGCCGCGCGCCATTTTTCTCTTCAGTTCCTAACTTCCTATTGCACTGGGTACTCGACTAAACACGGCGGTTGCACTGGTCAGAAACACATTATGTCACACAAACTCATGAGATTTTCGAAAGCTTTATCAAGATCTGCTAATGAAACAAGCTTGCTGTTTATACATTTAGTTTGCTGATGTAAAATCCATCTAAATGTAAGTCTTGTAATTCGCCTATGTTTTTTATTCCTTTATGTTTGGATTGCTGGATTTTGACGGCTGTGTGCATCCTAGTTATGCAGAGGCCGGGTGTAATGCTTAAACTCTAAGTAATAAAACGCCCTTTATCGGAAAAAAAATCTAAATGTAAGTCTTCAATTGGGAATTTTCTTATATAGAATTTCAGTAGTGTATTTCAAACAAAACAACACCATGCTAGGCCATTTATTGCCAAAGAGACCCGTTTAAAGTGGATGGTAATTATTTTAATCCCATATGTTCGGTTTTGATGTATGTTTCTTATTTCAATAATTACGGTTGTGCGCATCGGAGGATCAGATGCCGAGAGGCTTTGCATTTCTTTCCCTTTTTTTTTTGCCAGCGAGGCTCTGAAATGCTACAGCTCGGACTAAAACATTGAAAACGTTGGAAGAAACAATAGAGATTGGACCCAGTATTAGCGGGACATGGTCATATTCTGACACAAGCGCCTCAACTTGGATCCAAAAGGAAGCTTCATTCTTGATGGGATCATTAAGCCAGCATGATCAGAAAATTACTACTAACACGTACGGGTGGGGGCATGTCAACTTGGCACGCCTTAATTAAGAAGCACTAGTGGCGGTAGATCGGCATATGTGCGACCGTATGACCAAGAAAAATATATAGTAGACCGGCTGTTGGGCACATTTTACACGCTGTCATGCATGGACTTGATCAACGGAAAAGTATTCCAAATTATGTAATCCAGAAGCTAATCACATGCGGCGACCTCGCCACTTGGACTAGTTGAGGCTAAACTCTCTGCAGTGGTTGGTGTTTTTCAGGTTTGACAAATCTGCAATTTGTAGCCCAATCTAAACTAAAAGTCGCAGCGCAAGGTTGCCAGGCAGGTCTGCCTTGCCGACACGCACCCTGTAATGTAGTAAGTTCCTTCTGAATTCCAAACTGTAATAAAATTCAAGTCAAAAGTCGCCGATGCGCTGCAACTGTTATCTTTTGGGATTTGATTACGTGGTAGCTAGCTAGCTAGTGCTACAATACAATTCAATCTAATTCATGTACTCCTAGATTTTAGCTAGTACTACTAATATCGAAGAATAGATCTTCATGTGATAGTCAACCTACCGACATCACCCTACTCTGTCGGATGGTGAGTTGTTGATGACAGAACTTAAATGTGCTCGAAAGATACACCTCAGCTGCTACGTAAGAAATCACTAAGAGTTTGATTAGTACCGCGGATCGAATTAGCTCTGCAAGTCAAGGATTCACATTCACTCATCCATCCATACAGTAAACGTTTTAGAGAGGCCTCTAGTTCTAAGTTCTAGCTCGCTCCGACAATATATTAACAGGTTGGTTCCGTGGTCAGGCCGGCGACCTGTTCTTCCAAAACTTGTACAGTAGTCTGAAATGGTAGTAGCTAATCCTCCCCATGAGAACCAACTGTTCTTCTTTAAGAAAAAATCAGACTCGGGTACATGTGCAGAGAGGGAACCCAGTATTTTTATATTAGGAAAAGGTGTGTTCTTGCTTGAACAAGAAAAACAAGATGAGAACTAGCTTACGATCGTTGGTTCTACCGGAAACTGCTCGAAACAATCGCCAGGAAAGAAGACCACGAGGATCGGAGGAGACATCGAAGTAAGGTTGAGAGGAGCATGGAAGGAAGAGAGGAGAGGAACTTACAGCCATGGCGGTCAATTCCCGGAGCGGAGAGGGAGAGGGGGAGATCTTGATCACGCGTGGTCTGCTGTCCTCAGCGATCGAGTTCGGGGAAGGGTGGCTCGGCTCAGGTCAGGTTGGCAGGAGGAGGAAGGGGGATATATGCGGTAGCTTGTTTCTTCCTCCTGTCCGGGGTCCTGGTGGCCTGTTGCTAGCTGAGCCTTTTGATCAGCTGAGGCCGGCAGGCAGGCGGGATTATAACTACGAGAAGGGGACGGGGACAGGGACGGACCGGGTTTGGTTGCTTTCTTCGCAGCTCGTTCCTCTCGTTTTTTGCGTAATCGTCCCTGGAATCAGTGTGGTTTGCACCTTTGTCTATTCTGTATGTATTTTTGGAGATCGTCTATTATTAGTACTGTATATTTTTTTATATAAAGTATTACTAGTACTGTATGTCTGTATGCCAGAGTATACTATACACTGCTTGAAGCCTGGAGCGTGACGCTGGCCTTCGTGTGCGCAGCCAGCCATCCACGTACGCCACACGAGTACAGGTGTACGTGTTCGACAAGGGCGACAGCGACTGAATCTCAACCAGCACGTATTATGGTGCTGAGACGGCGAACGACAAATGGACTACGTGCATAAAGTAGTAGATCGATCTTATTCTGAGGGACAATCACTTACGCAATGGACGCTGACGGAACCGTATGCAACCTGCAGAATTAAACCACTATATACTGACAGAGCTGCTGACATATTATTGTGTTAGCGAAAACCAGGAAACCACGAGGTGTAAACCGAGAAAATGGCAAGAAGCCGAGACCGTTGACGCGCTCGCTCACCACCGTACCAAGAAGCGCAACTGGCCGGGGGCCCGGTCCATCCATTTGAAAAACCTCAGGAAGCGCTGGACATCTTTGACCGCCCCTCCTCCCACCCGGCAGCTCGATGACTCGATCGGCCCGGCAGGCTGCCTCGGCATCGCCGCACCGGTCAGCCAAGTCCACGACCATCCAGGCTACCCACCTCCGCACCCACTGACACAGTTGACACCGCGGGGCGCCACGCCGTTTTCCACGCTCGCGATCGCGGCCGCCTGCCTCGGCCATACGGCGCGACGGCGCACAGCCGGCGAACGGTGTCTCGACCGCGGGGGGCTGTCGGCCGGGCTGGCGTGTCGCGCGTGGAGTGTTGCGCTTTACGCGTCTGCGGCCGCGTCACCGGTCGTGAGCGAGTGACGACTCGTTCCTGATTATCGAGCTGGGGTAGCGAGTCGCGACCGTATCCTCTCTCTCGCCGCTACGCGGTACCGGTACGGACGCATCGAGGGCGTACAAATTGACAGCGTCAAGGATACAGGGAGATTATGCGAATTGCCAAGGCAAGTGGTGGTGATCGAGGCTCGCATCGTGGGGATGTGATGCTCGCATCGCATCTTTGTTTGACCTGCCTTTTTCCCGACGTTAGACCCTTCTGACATCGTCAAGGTTACAGGGAGAGCAACCACCGAGGAAATGGTCGAAACACCTGAGCCCCCGTATGAATGCAGGAGCACTGACTAATTTCACGCTTGGTCCGAGGAAGCGGCAACTTTCGCATTTGCATGATTTGTTTGAAAACTGAAAATCTTGTATGAATAGTGTCGATTCGCATGCGTTTTGTCTGGTGTCCTGAGAAGGATGATGCAAGGTTATCTAAATTTGGATGTATCTAGATTTAGGGTATAGATATATTGAAATTTAGATAAATTTGTGACATCTCTTTTAGCATGGAGGGAGCACGAGTTTTATTGGCCAGCTCGATCTACTGGGTCCAAAACCATCCGATTAAGCCTCCATACACCGATACAATCTGAACCCGACGCCGAGTCCCCCACAACATAGCACAACTTGCAATGCCTGACACCCGGCTTGCAGCATCGTGACGCGTCGAAAACGGACGGCTTACACCACACAACGGCGGAAATAGCCGTTTGCAGCTCTGGCTTGTAGCATCGTGGCAGTGCTCGATGGCGGGCTTGCAGCACGAAGGCGGGCACCCACAACGGCAGCCTTGAAGAACCGCAGTGGTGCCCCGGCGGCGGAGCACTTGTCGCAGCAGTGCATGTTGTTGCAGGTGGTCCAAAAGTGATAGATGGAGCTTCGTAACATTGTCGGCTCGACTTCGTAGCAACATCTCCTCGCCTTCGTAGCAACGAAGCCTAGCCTTCACAGCACCACTGGTCCGCCTTGGTAGCACCGTGGCTTACCTTGGCAACACCACCAACCTGTCTTGGTAGCACCGACAGTTCGCCTTGGCAGCACTGGCAGACCACCTTGGTAGCACCGACAAATTGTGCTCATAGCATCAGCGATGGCTGTTTGTAGCTCCGGTGTTGGTTCCTTGTAGCAACATCTTTTGTTGCGGAGGTTTCATGGCGGCGGTGTCCGCTGGCAGCAACAGATACCCACCACTGCAATGAAGCCTCATCGCTAGAGGACCTGTCTGCCCACGCACGTCTGCGTAGTAGCACCAAAAAATCCATGAGGAAACTGCAAGGAAGGTAGCGGAAAAGGGGTGCAACAAAAAAAGCAAGGGCGAAAGCACTAGGAGGACGGCGAGCGGCGAGTTGGTATAGAGCATCGACGTGAGGAGCTACATCCTTGAGTTCTCGTAGAGTTCATCGGGAGACATGGTTGTGGATTCAAGAATGCGCCGCATCCGATCCTCGGGTAGGGTGTATCGGTTCCCTATTTTATTTGGGAATTTTTACTTGTTTTCCTTATATACTTCGACACTGTATGTTTTGTCTAGATGGTGCTTTCTTTTTTATCACAATTTACTTTTATATTTGATAATTTTCCACGTGTAATGACCAAATTAGCCTGTCCATCTATTTTATTTGGATCAAGTCAATCTTTCGGTCATGTCTCACGTGCTGCTAGTACCGCCTCGAGGTTGAGTCAATGCCACAATAGTCCGTCTCGATGAGCTGTGACCTACACCAAGGCGGGGACTTCACCATCTTATGCATCGCTTGCCTCTGAGAGTGCCTCAAGGCCTTCGCCATCGCACCGGGCTGCAGGTCCACCTCCACGACACCGTGGGCTCAAGCATCGCTACCCCCCTTGATGAGAGACTACAAGATGGGCACCTCGTGGACATGGACATGATCACTGGAAGACGAGTGGTGTATGGGTAGGAGGGTCTGGAAGGACGAGAGCGAGGAAGAAATGAGGTTGTCGCCTTTTGGATGCGAAGGGTAATGCCATAGTCCTCGTTGATCAGTGGTGAGCGGAGGCGTCGACGGAAAATCAATGTGTGGACTAGGGTTCTTCATGTTCTAGACAAGGGAATAGGGTGCTTGATTTGGTTTCGGTCGGATGTAGCGAGGGGCAAGTTGGTCTTGCAAAATTTGCTTCTATCCTTAAAATTAAAGGAAGTGATTAAGAAGGGCAAATCATGAAATGCAGAAGTACATTGTGTCAAAAAATAAAGCACCATGTAAATAAGGGCAAAATGTAAAGTACCAAAGTAAATAAGGGCAAAAAATAAAATTCTCCATTTTATTCTGGGCAAAACTGCAAATTCATCCATCCCCATCGATGATGACTATTTCAGAAAACTTAAAAAAGGCCGACCTTCTCAAAAGTGTGTCACGCGCGTCATAGTCGCATCAAGTAGCGTCTTCTTCTTCGTGCGATTCTCCTAATAAGGCTCTGCATGCTTGCTAAGTGTCACAACGAGAGACAATGTAGGATTAGGATGAGAGAAAGAGGGGGAGATACGAGGGTAAGAGTACATATTTTTCTTTTTACTAGTTCACTGCCCGTGCATTGCCACGGGTACTATATACTTTACCGTCACATGTGTAAAAGATTGCCACGGGAATTATATATTTTATCGTCACATGTGTAAAAGACTGCAGAGATGTCCAAGATATGTGAACACATCTGAACCAGAGCTCACATCCTTCTGTTAAAATTAAAAAATAAGAATAGGTAAACAAAACAAGAATAACATCGACACATTGTAACTGCGACTAACATATTTTCTTTTCGAGTACATTGGTTTCCCTACAGCTCAATCATGGATAATGCATAACAAAATAGACATGAATATATGTTTTTTGGGCAAGTGCTCTTTTCAATCATGGATAATGCATAACAAAATAGACAGGAATATATGTTGTTTGGGCAAGTGCTCTTTTCAATCATGGATAATGCATAACAAAATAGACAGGAATATATGTTTTTGGGCAAGTGCTCTTTTTTTTGGAAAGACAAACATGGGCACAAAATCTCTCATATCGACACTTATGTTTGGAAAGCAATCAAAATCCAAAAAATCCTTTAAAACCCCATTCCTCACAGATACGGCAAGATAATGTCTGTTATGATCATATTTAAATGACATACTTTACCACATAATTTTTTTCTTGTGCTACTTACCACAATTAAGTTTACTCAAAAAAAAAACTTACTCCCTCCGACCCATATTAGATGACTTGGATTTTTCTAGATTTGAATGAATCTAGACACTATTTAGTATATAGGTTCATCCAAATTTTGAAAAATCCAAATCAACTAACATGGGTCGGAGGGAGTACCACAATTAAGTTTTATCAAATTTTACCACATTTAAGCAAATATTGTGTAAGTTTTACCCATTCTAATTTCCCCTCATATATCTGCCACGGGACACCATCTCAGCTTCAATTTCTGAAACTTCTTTTTTTGGCCATGCTACCGTTGGGGAAACTCCTATGTTATGTTTTTATATTAAGAGCTTTGAAGAAAAAAGGATTCCACTGTAAAAAAATTACACGTTGTTTACAAGGGCTACAACGAACAAGAAATGACAAAAAAACAGAGTAAAAGGAGTTTAACCAGGTGAGAGTGGTGATGTATGTGCCTAACCCTATAAGTTATGTGCTTTAGATCTTCCTTGAAAATCGCCTTCCATGTTTGAAATGAAGGTCTCTTACCCTCAAATATTTTACCATTTCAGCACTTCCATTCCCCCACATAGCACATGTAGCAACTTTTTAAAAATAGGAACCTGAAAAAACTCATCTCTTGATCACCGTCAGCTAAGAAAGCATAAGAGTAACCTGGGCAATACATAGAATTAGATAGGATGCATGGCTAGATGAAATAGTAGAGCCTAATGATTGACTAATACATAACCCCGCAACTGAGTAGATGGTTTATTACTGAACTTCAGTATCGAATTCAGTTTAGAATAGATTCAAAATTTGAAGGTGCTCTAGCTAGTTTCTATGATCAAACTACATGAATCCTGCAACTAAGATTGAAACATACAACTTTCTGCCATGTTTGAAACCTACAAACGAAAGTGCCTGGTAGGCATCAGTCGCTGCAATACATAATCATGCAAATAACCTCTCACCAATTTGTACAATCTACAAAGTAATCAAGAGGCTGGCCAAGATGTTTGTTAAGTGCTTATAGTAAAAACAGGAAGGGAGTTGAACTCCGTGGCTTGCAACTTAGCCGTATTTTCTAGGTCTGGGGATTGTATTTGGTACTGAACCTTCCACATATGAAAATACAAACACTTACATGGTGTATTGGATGTTGTACCTAGCCCTCACCCAATCATATTTCTGTACTCTCCTATTTCAGAGATCGTTGATGATCAACAAATATCACTAAAAAACTCTGTTAGAAAAGAAGCACTTTATCAACAGGGCTAATGGATACTTTCAGTAACCCTCCGAATATGCTTATACCTTAGGTTTTAAAGTACTGTCATGCAAAATAACACCATGTACTGAACATATGATTGTTCTGAACCAAATAAATACATTGCCCTCTAAATATAATACAACATCTAATGTATAGTTTATAAGACGCTTCTAAATTAATATCATCCTTGTGATTGTTTCGGAAAGGGTCTTAGTTGTCTGACATGTTTACCTAATTCACCATGAAAATATTAATTAAATTAGGAGGCCATAGCGCTGATGCATGTAATCTATGAGACTATTGTAATAACTATTTCTTTCTTCACCTTCCCAGACCAACATTTAAGTTTTTCCTAAACAATTGTTACATAACTATGCTTCTAGTATCTATATTTAAACGATTTATCCAATACGAGTCTGTAGGGGAAAAACTGCACTATAACTCAGGCAAATAATGAGCTGCTAGATAAATAGACTCTAAGTTAACCGGTGGCTATAAATTAATCCTCTTGTAGGCAGTTTTCCCCACCAGGCGGGGAGAGTGAATTATAGTTTTTCTTATCTTCTTCTCACTGAGATCACCAGATTCAGCAGATGGATTTCATTAGGCACAAGTGCAGACCTGCCAATGCTCTTCTGAAGATCTCCATCCCGGATTTCTCATCAAATGAACTGAAATATCCAAAAGCGGCACAATCGTGAAAATGGGGTGTGAAGAGCTCAAAGATAGGAAAATTATAGGTACCAAGTAAAGCCACAACCAGAATACCTCCGTAGGGCCTCGTCGGAGTTGCAATAACCACAAGACTGACAATATGAATTTTCGTTGATTCTTTTTGCTGCAACATAAGAGCCACTCCATTTACCATTATATACAGTTCCAAACGTTCCAGAACCAAGTTCTTGAGCTCTTCAAGGTCATTGTTCTTTACAATCTGAAACATGAACATGTGGTTGGTAAAAAATATTAGTATACACGGGACAGGACGTGATGAGCAAGCAACCTGGATTGGATTGAAACGTAGTGCCACACCAACCTCAGAACTGCCGGCCTCGACGATAGGAGCATGACCGGCGAAACATGGTATGCACCTTTGATATGTGTACTGTGATATTTCGCTAGTGCATTCTATGGGTCAAGCAGTCAGTTTTAACATTATATATAATTTGTAATTAACTTTTACCATGTTGTATTACTAAAGAGGCTAATAATCTGTGAAAAGAAGTCTGAATATTCTCAACTATCGCCTCTCTCCTTCTCATCTTTTGCTTCTCTGAAACCTCATCCAAAATTCCCTGTATCTTACCAGATTATGATTCCAATTCGAGTTGAATTTTAATACTGGCGGCTGACAGCTTATTATTGCCAGATGAACCGAAGTTGGGTAAACAAAACATACCATATTTTCCTTAAAAAGGGGCAAATTCCAGCATCAATGAAAATGGACTCCTAACCTGCAAGCAACAAATTGACGTGAACTTAGCATTACTACATAAGTCAAGTTGTACTACAAAATAAAATATGACTATAGGACAACAATGCTTCAGTGATCTAAGATACAAAAAAAATATACAACATGTTCATTTTATTTTTGTATTATGTTAATATCAAGTTGTCTATTAAAAAGAATGCTTTTCGATAGCTGGAATTCTAAAGTTTGTTCACTGAAGCATAAGACATGAGCAAAAATATGACTGTTTTCCATTTCTGTTATTGGGTGCAGACTTTAAGCCTCCTTGTGAAATTCTTGTATGTTCCTAATCGAAGTAAACACAGGCTATAATTTCAAGTTTTTGTGAACTCCAAATTGCCAAACAGGAAACAAAGAGACGAGATAATTGCAAGCATATGTCGGTTTCTCTTACTGTAGATGTCAGCGACGGCCTCAAGGAAGATCAACCAGCATCTTTTAATGTTCTACAGCAGAGTATTATATAAAAAACAATAAATCACTTTCTATCCAGTATCCAGAGTCATCGATTTAGCATGATTGTAGAAAGTAAACCATTAACAGGTTTGCTAGCATCTTCCTCAGGTTACCGCATAAGCGTCTTCTTAAAAACCTCCATCTGCGTAACCATAAAGGAGCAGGAAACACATAGTAAAACACGTGTTTTTATGGTCTGTAATAGTAACGAAGAAAAAACTCTATTCATGCTATGGTGGCAGACGTACAAATGTTTTCATACCAATGCGTTGGTTCACTTGCATATAATTTGCAATCCAGGGCATTAACAGAGGAAGGATAACGTGTTGAGAATGAGGAAGGATGAAGAATAAACACCCGCATAGGTGACCTCAAGAAGACACTTATCTCTTGATTTATGAATCCAGAATGCAATGCAACAATATGGCACTTCGCCTTGTTGACGTCTCCGTTGAGCTTCTTGATGGTGACAGCGTCGCGTTCTCTTTCAGCGGCTTCTTCTGCACCACAAAGAGAGAAATATCAGGCTTCTTCTGCACCACAAAGAGAGAAATATCAAACTGACAATACGCACCGAATCATTGATCAAACAGCTATGCAAGACACGGTACAAACAAAGGCTGGTAACTACGACTGGTTGTTGTGGCTTGCAACCCACTCGTCGGCTCCGCTGACTCCCAAATCAATAATGACTCTACTGGATACAGCAATCTGCTGCAAAGAAACTTGCCCCCTGGTCGCCAGCGCGGCTGAGGCGGCGGATGCGAGCACGAGCGCGGGGTCAAGCTGCTCGACACATTCGCGGAGATCCTTGGCGGCGGCCTCGCGCTGGGGGAGCTGAGCGCTCATCCCCGCGGCCTCAGCCATCAAGGCGCCCAACGCGGGACGCCAGCCTTCTTGTCACGAGCGTGGCTGAGGCGGCCTCAGCAAGCTGCTCAAATGGGTCCGCCGGAAGCACCGCCCAGCTCCTTGGGCAGACCAAAACCTACGGCCACCGGCGCGTCCTGGGAGGGTGCGGGGAAGGCGCCGGCTCCCTGCATTGGCGCAAGATGGATCCCGTATGGAGGGTTGTGGGTGATGCGTCGGCGGCGGCAGCGGCGGACCAAGGGGAAGGTGAGAGGAGAAAGTTCCGGGGGGAGACATCGTGGTTAATTTCCCACTTTATGAGGGGATAATGAAACGCCTAATTAAAACGCAAAACGGTCGCTGTCAATTGTCATTCGAAGATGCACGACGAAGGACCGAGCGAAATGCTCTGTGGCAGAAAACGAACCTGAAGTTCTTTTTAAGTAGTAGAGAAGAGATAGAGATTTTTAAAATTCGATGATTTAAAACGAAATATTTTGAAAACCGTTGTCTAAATTACAAGCCGTTTTCACTTTTGAGGTCCTTGTGCCGATATCTTTAAAACTAGAGCCCATGTCGATAGGATTCGAACAACTTCTTTTGTGTATTTTTAAAATTGCCGTATTTGTACTTTGGATTATTTCAGTTCTATACAGGTTTTTAGTGTACTTTGTACTCGGGTTACTACACTTGTACTTCTGTGTACTTGTGTGGTGAGTATATTTGTACTTTTCTATACCTCGACAGTAAAGTAGTACTTTCATGTACTTGGATCTAAGTATGATTATACCTTTTTGTATTTTGACTTCTACTAAGGTAGTTATACTCTGTATATTTAGTCTTGTATTTACGTGTTCTTCGGCTCTAAGTACAGTTGTATATTTATGTACTTAGTCTATAAGTACAGTTACACTTTTATATACTCTCTTCGTTTCAATTAATTAATTTGAATTTTTGTCTAGATTTAAACGTATCTAGACATATTTTAGTAACTATATCTAAATAAATCTAAATAAATCAAAATCAATTAATTTTGATCCGAGGGAATACAATTGTACAGATGTAGTTATATTATTAACCGCTTTGTTCTCGTGGGATATCAGCAGCGTGTCATGTGTAACTCCAGCCTCGCAACTCGCAAGCAGTCTTTTTATTTAGCGATACCCTGTTTTTTTTTTCTGGAACGACCTTGCAACCGGTGCTTATGTTTTGGGCTTTTTATTCGCTAGGCCGATTTTAGTGGACCAATTTTGAGCCCATCCTACAGGCTGCTTCCTCTCTCGGTCAAAACGGGCCGAGTTAGAAATTAGTGCGGCCTTTTTGTCCGTCCGACGAGACAACAAATGATTTTAGTGCCTGCCTGAGAAACTTCCCGAAAATCACCTCGACGCCTCTCCTATTCCCATTCCGTCCCCGGCCTCTCCGCCGCTCCGCTCCTCGCCGACGAAACCCTACGCGCTCGTCGCGCGCCGTCCTCGCCTCCGCCCGCGGCCGGGATGTACGCGGACAGGGTCTCCAAACGGAAGCGCTCTGTCAGGGACCGCCTTGGTTCGGGAAGCGGCGGCGGAGACTCTCGCCCGCGGCCTGACTCCGCGAAAAGGTGCGCTCGCTCGCTCGGTTCGAACACCTGCTACTTTAGCTGTTTCTGTGCTGCTTGATGTTTCACTCTCGCAACCCCTGGTTGGAATCCGTAATCGAGTCGAGAGGCCCGGAAATGTGACTTTAGAACCTTGGAATCGGAGAGTTCCTGACACCGGTAGCTTGATGCTTGATTAACGGAGCTTAGTACCCTTTTCAGTGTAGGATGGTCTGATTAGGTGCATCGTATGTGGGATCCGGAGTGTAGCTTCTATGTAACATAGGATCCGATCAGTAGCTACCGTGTGTTATGGTTTTTGTTGGCGGTGTCATTAATCAGACATAGAGGAAACGTGTTGCAGTTCGCTTCTGCAAATGTGATCTTCAGTGGGCTTTCAGCATTTCACTTATTTCAAACACGTTATATAAAAAATTAGGCAGAGTGACATTATGCCCATGAGCACCACCATTGAACGGCATGGAACAACCTGTCATTGTCCTGCTTGTGTGCTTATTGATATTTCAGCTTATTGAAGTCTTAAATGGCTGCATTGTTTTCACCTGATCTCTGAAATGTAAATTGTTAATGCATTTTGTTGGCAGTGTCATTAATCAGACATAGAGGAAAGGTGTTACAGTTGCTTCCGCAAATGTGATCCTCAGTGGGCTTTCAGCACTTACTTATTTCAAATACGTTATAGAACAATTGGGTAGAGTGTCAGTATGCCCATGCGCACCAGCATTGCACGATATGGAACAACCAAGGCTGACCATCTTGATACCCGTTGGCATCAACTCGTCATTGTCCTGCTTGTGTGCTTGTTGATATTTCAGCTTATTAAAGTCTTGAATGGCTGTATTGTATTCACCTGATCTCTGAACTGCAAATTGTTAATGCACTTCTTTAGAGAGAGAAAACTGTTGTTTCAGTTGGTTGGTTTATATGCTTTACATCTTTCCTTGCGTGTTTTTACAGGTTTCGTCAAGCTGATGGCACTTGGAGGCGTGAGCTCTACAAGGATTCTGTAGGAACCCAAAGTTCATGTAAGGAACACTGTCTGAATAATTTTGAGCATACCATTTCGTTCTACTTCCCCTTTGAAGATTTACTGTTATCTTGGTTCTTCTGCTGTGCATGGTTAAATTGTAGTTGCTTCCAGAAATCTCCAAGCAACCCCAAAATCACATTTGGAGCAAAGCACCGATGTTGTGAGGAAATCATCAGTTCCAGATCTTCGGGAAAAGTTATCTGGAGTCCGGCGCCCTCAACTCAATAGTACAATTCAGGTCCCAAACCCTATGGCTGAGATTGCTAAGAGTGCTAAGCCTGTTCAAAAGAGGGAACTCCCTGCTGTTGCTGCTGCTGCTTCCCTTCCTGTCACTCAAAAAGCAAATGCACCAACTGCACCCAAGCAATCCCAGGAAAAGGTGGGACAGTTCTACATCTTCTTGCAACCTCTTATCCTTATCAGCTAGTACAATTTTGTTCGTTGTTTTAGTCTAATGGGTGAATAGGGTATTGCAGTGTTTTTCTTTATTTAGCATTTGGTGCCGTGAATACAATGGAGTTCTCTATATGCTTCCTTTGGTTTGACCCATGTACCTTTAGGTGTGGTGTAATATTCTTAATTTCTTATGTATGTTAATTCCCTACTTCTATAGGATGTTTGCTTGTTTTGGATCCAAAATTTCCATACCACTCTATGGTCATTATCGTCTAGATTGTTGTTGGTTACTTTAGGATGTCATCATTATGTATTCTCAGTCGAATGCTTGTTTATTTTGGTTGTGCAGGCTGATACCTCGCTTGACAGGTTGTTGAAGTCTCTTGAGCTGGAGAAGTATTCTGCAAATTTCCAGGCTGAAGAGGCATGTTTGATTTATGTGTCAATTTCAAACTGTGGATGTGCTACTAACTTTCTTAATGTATATTCATTTTTCAGGTTGATATGAAAGCATTGGTTCACATGAATGAGGAAGATATGAAGTCGTTAGGAATTCCAATGGTACTGCAAGCACTTAAATCGATACATTGTTTTATCGTTCAGCTTTTAGAAGCATATCCCTTTCCCTCCAACTGTGATTAAACCGTGTTGCTAAAACACAAAATCTTTCTTCCTGAGCAATTGAAGACTAAACTGGTATAACTGTTTATGCTTATCTTCCTTGGATGTAGATTGACAGAGCCATTTAAGTGAAATCGTGGTAATCGAGTGATTTAGTGTGCCTATTATGCCTTTCTTTCGCGTTTGCTTGGGGTGTGAGTTGTATGTGCATGTGGGTGTTGTGGGTTACTCTGGTGTCTGTGTCTGATTTTTGTTCTATTGAGTTTTTATCTAGACAGCTCGGTTATAATGTGTATATGATATAAGTCCAACTCCTGGGTTAACAAGTATCAGCATTGGTTAGGTAGAATGAATTAAACTGGTTAAATAATAGTAGTACCTTAAGCTCCAGTATCAGACTTGTCATATTATGAAGTAGCTCACACTCTACATAAAGGTTTGGCAAGCCATTATCTCGACTTATACCATATCAAACTTAAGGGCTTCTTTGATTCATATGATAGGAAAGAGTGTAAGAATAGGAATTGTATAGGATTTGAATGTCATGTCTAGTTCAATCCTATGGGAAGAGGTACTCTCTTTGATTATGGTGAAGGAATTTTTCATGAGGTGCAACCTCATGCTTTTTTCTTATGAACTTTACGCTACAAGATTCCTATAGGATTATTTCCTATGGGATATGATCCTATGAATCAAACAGCTTCCGTAGGAAAATTTCCAAGGATATCAATCCTATACAAATCCTTTAGAAACCCTACGAGTCAAAGGAGCCTTTCATAAAAAAAACTGCAAGTTGCTGTTCAGCTTTCAGTTTGCTTGTTCTCTGCTTGTAAAGCTTTTGCCTAAAGCTTAACTTGTGCCTTCACCAGTGTACTCTAATTGGATTGTGTCTTCTTCCCAAGCTTGGCCATCCCTATTAATTTGGTGACTTGATTATGCTTACAGGGCCCACGGAAAAAGATACTATCAGCATTGGCTTCCAGGAGGAAGAAGTCCACGAAATCACCACCTACCAGCTAAATGTCAAGCCGTGGTTAGCTTAGCTAGATGACTTGTTGATTTTTGATGTGCCTAACGCCATGATCATCCTGCGGAGTAACTCCATTACGGGGGAGATTTCTATCTATCGAAACAAGTGTGTAAATATAGAACTCTGTGATCTCGCGGTGGTGTTGTAATGATCTTAGGAGATCTGCTGCAATGGTTATCTGGAATATATGGATCCCAGTTTACGGTGTCTTGGGATTGTTTCCTGTGCGTGGCAGACCCAGTTGTTGCTTATTAGTCTCGACAGTGAGGTTATGGCGATGAGCATCGGCAAGTTATACATACCAACTTCTGGAGGATCTGGGTGTTGCATAGTTGTTATGTGGTGCAAGTCTGCTGATGTTGTGGAGGTGGAACTGGTGGAGTCCCCTGTCCTAGGCACTCCATTTCTTTAGCAAATCGGTTTAAGCTTTTGCCTGCATTGGGGACTAATACCTGCAAAATGGTTAGATCAGCTCAGGCTTGTGTGGCAACTTTACCATACGAGGGTAGGATGCTGCTTTTTAGTTCGTGTTTATCTCTCGACTATCAAACTGACCAAAATTGTCTCTTAACTGTTGGCTTTCAGTTGTTTTGATCTTTCTGTCCATGTGCTGATAGTGGTACACGTGGTATCCTGGGTGAGCAGGAAGAGGCACATGTCTGTGGTGGATTATCCTAATCTGTTTTCCTCAGCCCTCTTTGCTTAAATGAAGATGGCATGTCCATCTTCATATGTGTAAGGCGAAGAAACCAAATGGATCGATGATGTGCCAATTTGGCCATTGTTTTGCGAGTAATTTGGTCATTTAGTGCACGCACATCATCTCTTTATAGTATTTGTGGCTTTTTAAATGATGAGTGATTGATTAGGAACACATGCTTAATAGATGCTTATGTATTTAATTACTACTCCATCCGTTTCAAAATATAAGATGTTTTAGGTTTGTGAAGAGAATGTATATAGACTTGTTTCAGTGTCTAGATTCACTTTAAACATGAGTGAACCTATATACTAAAAGTAGTCTAGATACATTTGCTTCACAAAGCTAAAACATCTTATATTTTAAAACGGAGGGAGTACTTACTAATTAATATACTCCTTTGGATCCATATTAATGGTCCTAATTTTGTCTAAATTTAGATGCATCTAAGTGTATATAAAGAGGTGTGTGCATTTGAGGAGATGTAATTTGTACAATCGCTTTATGAGTGGCACTATCTCTCTCCAAACACACACATATAAGTACCTTGCTTTGTAATGCCTTTGGATATTCTCAAAGACAAAAATGAGCCGCGGGCTTGATAGTTCCGAGAGATGAAAACTCAAGGTCGTGACCACCGGACAGCGGTCTCACCAGTCAGACGGTAACCACCAGGGACGACAACGGAGGCGTCACAACATCGAGGAAATTGGGAGAATATGCATGGACTCGAGGCTAGTTTGTCATGTAAAAATTGTTCAGCATCTCTCTTCCATTCTTTTCTTTGCCAACGAACTATAATGATTAAGCTACAGGAACAACCTCCTGTAGGCAAACATCATAAACATCCTTGGGGCCGGACCTGATCCAGGTTACAATTCTACCGGTTGATCTCCCCAGGTTTGCAAGCAGATGACTCGCCTGGTTCACACTTCTATTAACTGCTACTAACTGAACACTAGGATCGCGTCGTAGCTTCAGCTTGATGGACTGTATGACGAAAGTGTAGATTGAACGATCCAAAACTGGTGAAAGAAGCATATTGACGGCTTCCGGCGAGTCCATCTCCACAATGCAGGGTTTGTCAGACCATTGTCTGGCCCAATCGATGCCTTCCTCACAAGCAGCAAGCTCTGCCTCCAAAAGATGTACTCTCTCTAATCCATATTAATTAACTTGGATTTGTTAAAATTTAAATAAATCTATTATATACTAAATAGTGTCTAGATTCATTCAAATCTAGATAAATGTGAGTCAATTAATATGGATCGAAGGGAGTATAAAATTCTCATAAACTTTAGAAAAGATGTATAAAATTCTCCCACCGTCCAATCGGGGGACTCGCCTCCAAAAGATGTAGAAAATTGGTCATAGTGCATGGTAATTTAGACTAGTAACATAAAGTGTGGTAACATGCAATGTCACATTAATTAGGTTGTAGACTCACTTTGTCTTGATATGTGTAATGTTATAGTAACATAGCTAGTTACTCTATCTATCTTTTTCCTCGTTAACTCATTGTCACATAAGTAAAAGGGATGAATTAGACTCTTACTTACTAGTGAAATTATCTCCACTATGACCAGCCTCATAAACTTCACAAAAGATGTAGAAACTTCCTCCCACCGTCCAATCGGGACTGGATGGCTCCGATGGAGGTGGGCAGTGAGCACAATAGCGGGCTAGAAGGGACGGACGATTTACAGAGAAGACCCTAGTATTGAACTCCCATTGAAAAAACACCCCCAAATTGAGATCTCGCTCGCACTGGATTCAGAAACACCTGCGCATTTATTTTTTTTGAACATAAACCTGCGCATTTTGAACCGAAAGTTCTTCCGAGTACCAAGCAGCAAGTTCAGTAAGGCCGTCCCCCACTTCCCCCAATGGCCGCTCCGCCGCCGGTGCTCACCCTGGCGGTGGAGAAGGGCCCGCGCGCAGGAGAGACCCGGCAGTGCCGCGCGGGCGCCGCGCTCCGCGTCGGCCGCGTCATCTCCGGCAACGACCTCGCCGTGCGCGACGTGGGCGCGTCGCAGCGCCACCTCACTATCGAGTTCCTCCCGCCGCCCGCGGCCCGGTGGGCCGTGTCCGACCTTGGCTCCTCCAACGGCACCTTCCTCAACGGCGCCCGCCTCGAGCCCTCCGTCCCCGCCCCGCTCTCCCACGGGGACCTAATCGTCCTCGGTGAGTCCACCAAGCTCGCCGTGTCCATCGCGCCCGATTCGGAGGTGAAGCCCGCCCCTAGGCGCTCCTCGCGCCGTGCGACGGCGAAGGTGGTGGAGGAGAATCCGACCCCTTCAGTGATCCGACGGAGCACACGGAAGAAGGCAGGGGCCGCGGCGGAGCCCTCCGAATCTGAGAAGGAAGGGCCGGACGCAGCGGCAGTGGTGGTGGAGGAAGAGAACCCCCAGATGGTTACTCGCCGGAGCAGACGGAATAAGGTGGCTGCAGCCGAGTCCCAGGAAGCGGGTAAGGAAGAGATCGAGGAGGCCGCAGGGGAGACACGGCGCGGTAGGAAGAAGAAGGCTGTGGAGCCCCCTGAACCAGAGAAGGCGGATGAACAGAAAGAGGAGAAGGCAGCGGTGGTGACACGCCGCACGAGGAGGAAGAATGCTGAGCCCTCTGAACCGGAGAAGGGAGATGAGGGGGAGGGTGCTATGACGGTCGTCCCTCCACCACTGCCTCCAATGACAAGGTCCAGAAGGGCTCGGGGAAGGGTTACACCTGCTTGTGCAATGAAGACTGTTCTTGAGGAGGAGGAGGAGGAGGAGGTGGCTGCGCCGAGAGAGGAGAAGGGTAATAATGTGGCAGCTGGGGATGGAGAAGTGGAAGGGACTGAGGAGGCATTGGAGAAAGTGCCAGTTGCTCGGAGAGCGCGGGCACGAAGAGCACCAAAGGAGATGACCAATGCTCAGTGTGCTGCTTCTGACAATGTCGGTAAGGATATAAAAGGTGTTGGAGAAGAGGAAGAGAATGACAAGAGGGAAGCGATCGCCAGTGGAGGAAAGGTAGGGGAGAATGTGGAGGAGTATGCTGGTAGAAGCAGCCTGGAGACCATGCCAGTTGCTGGGAGAGAGCAGGCACAAAGGGCGCCAAAAGGGACGGCCACTGCTCAGTTTGCTGCTTCTGACAACAGGGGTGAGGAGATAAAGGGTGGTGGAGAAGAGGAACAGAGTGACAAGACGGAAACAGTTGTCAATGGAGGAGAGGTAGAGGATGTGGAGAAGGCAGAGAAGTGTGCTGGGAGAAGCAGCCTGGAGACTATGACATTGGGGGAGTGGTTTGACCGGATGGAAAAGTACCTTCCAAGAATGATAAATGAGGCTGCTGATGAGATGATAGCGACTATGGAGGAGCAACGACGACGAATCAATGAGTACATTTTGACGCTTGAAAATAGTTCCAATCCTTCTTGATATCTATGACAACAAGAGTACCTGGGAATAGCATTTAATGCACCATTTAGTCGCATGTTTTGCAAATAGTAGGTTTGAGGTATTGCCACCATTAGTTGGGGGTAATAATCACATCAGAAGTTCCCGTGAAATGTTACCTTTTCTGTTCGATGGTACTGCACTGTCCATGCTAGTACTACTAGTATGTTAATGCAGTAAAATGGAACTCTGTGATTGATGATGCATATTGTAGGTTGACTTCGGATCAGATGTACTAATATATCCTGTTCTTTTGGACAACGTTGTATCGGTGCTAACTGGGAGGCAACATTCCCATGAATACCATGCTCATTCCCAGTGTGTGGGAGCTTTCAGCACTGGGTTCGCCCCCTTTAAATTGGCTTGCTAAAACGTCTTATAAAAGTGTATAGAGGGAGTATTCGTTATTTTCATTTTTGCAGAGACAGGCAACCTTCAAGGGAAATCTGGACATGGTGGAGATTCCTGTAAAATTGGAGACAAAGCAGTTCTGTCTGTTAGTGCAGCTTCTTGTGCTCAGCACTGCCCAAATGCTGTGCCATTTATCCCCAATGTTTGTTATTAAGATTTTTGCATGTCCATGTGCTTAGTAGTTTCAGATCCAGCTCCCGTAATCTTTCCCAAGAAAAGAATATGTGCTATTAGCTTCTGGAGGGCAGGACAGTTGTCACCATAATCACATGGTAAAGAGAAGTTCCGTTAGGAGTTAAATCTTTTTCTAATAGACTTGATCACTTTTATGAAAACCAATTGTTCCTTTATCACAGTCCTGGACTCAAATTCAATTAACCTTTTTGCAAATACTGTAAAATAGCAGCGATTCAGTGGTATCCATGAATTGACAAGCATACCAACTTGATCGAACCAGTTTCTTTTGTTCTCTCAGTTTATTGTGTAATTCATGTACTAAGCCTCTATCTAAGGCAATGCTGACATGTTCTATGTGAAACTTAGGTTAATTGCATGCTGATAAACACCGTCAAATGCTTAGAGTACAGTTAATTTATAATTCTGCATTGTGCTGTCTAATTGATTTATATTATTGATCTTCTATAGGAACGTCCAAATGAAGCAACTGATGAGCTGTGAGCAGGGTGTTGATTCAAGAGGGAAATCCTTAGTAGGAAGGAAGGTATAAGTAACTGGAAGAAGAAAGAAGTCACTTGAGTTTCCTGAAAACCATTGGGGAAGACAAGACAAGAATGAAGTAGAGACGAAGCAAAGCTCTAATCCTCCTCAGATAATTTTCCCATGCCCCTCCATTTGCAGTAACGCATTGCTTCATACCCTACTTATAGAGGATTGTACACCAACTTGGCTCCAAAGTTACTAAGTGCGGGAAAAAACTTCGAAAGGTAAGAATTTCTGTTAGTCATTCATCATGTTGTCGTATTCAAAGTTTCAATGCATCCTGAAACCTGAATTACTTCTTCAAACTACTTAGATTCTACAGGTTCCATTGTCCCGCTTTCTAGCTCTGCTACCTGTGATGCAAAATAGTGCAATTTGTCCTAATTGTGCATTATGGCCTGTAGTTCTAGCTTATACTGACATTGCGATGCATATGTTCTACTAAGTATGAATGTTAAGGCAAATAGAGGAATGATTAAGATCAGCATATTCAACAGGTTGCATATCCTAAATTGCAGAATGATAACTTCAGCTAGACATGAAAGAGAAGTGTTATGATATACAAGACCATGGGGACACTCACTTTAACTTTTTTCCTAATTGTCTGTGCTTAGTAGATTGTTTGAGTATTTAATGTTATGTGGCAAGTGAGCGGAGCCGAAATTATACAAGACCATGGGGACACTCACTTTAACTTTTTTCCTAATTGTCTGTGCTTAGTAGATTGTTTGAGTATTTAATGTTATGTGGCAAGTGAGCGGATATTCTGTATCAGTCAATTTTCCTCTCCCCCTCCCCCCCATAGTTTTGAATTTGTTGCAATTGGCATCTCTTATTCTTATTCATATGCTTGTAGACATGGCTGTCCCACAAGTTGACAAGAAAATGCTTGGTGAACTTGAACTTATGGGATTCCCCGCAGTTCGTTCAATTAGGGCACTCCATTATTCTGGTACGTGTGTTTCAAATGAGATTACAAGGTAAAGATCTTGTATTACATTTTTTTTCTATCATAGTTAGGCTGACAGTCCATCAACTGTATCACTACAGGACATTTGGTTCTATGGTCTCACAAATTATATTTGTTCTGACTACTGAACCATCATACTGTTTGTGTTTCTTGAAAATTGCAAAGTAAATGATATAATTGCAAAAGGCTATGGCCACATATTTCTTGCAAATATTCATTTTTCTTCTATATCTTGTTAAATGAACTTGAGAAATAATCCACTGTCCTTATCAGGTAATTCCAATCTTGAATCTGCGATAAATTGGCTCCTGGAACATGAAAATGACCCAGATATTGATCAGCTACCATTGGTAGGTCATTGCTTAATAAGGCAATCATTATTTATTAGCAGAGATCTGTTCTAATGTGGATTATTCTGCACCCACTTGATATAGTTCTCAAGAGAGCTATCCTCTAAATATATAACTGTGAATCCTTTTCTCTGAGATTACAGCATGCAACATTTTTTTTTTCAAATACTCCTTCCATCCCATAATATAAGATGTTATTACAACCAATATTTATAGGACAGAGGGAGTACTTAAATCTGAAGCAACTTACATGTTGGTGTATGTCTATGTGGCAGACTATAACCTAATGCTCTGTAGTGCTGGAAATCCCAGTATATTTTCTTTATTCTGTGTCTGCATTTCTGCATTGTCATATCAACTTTTTTCAAACCTCTTGTTCTGACTTCTGGGGTACTCCCTTGTATGTTTTAGGTTCCAAGAGAAATCAACATTGAATGTGGTGACACATCAAACGAAGTGAGAAACAGCGATCAAGGAATGAGGTTAGCCTTTTCCAAACTGCTATAGAAAATAAAGTATGATGATATTGCTGGTCTTCTCCCAAGAGCCTAAGTTGTTGGATGGACTGGTTGTTGTATAAACTAAAATGTCAATATGATACCAGAACAACCATGAGTCTGAGACTTGGCTGGAGGCCTGGAGGACTCTAGATGCCAGTGGGAGTGTTGAAGTCTGAGTATATTGCCCTCCTTGCCCCAAGAGCCTAGACCTTTCAATGAACCAGTTGTTTAATGAAACTCAATAGACAATTCAAGTATTATTTCAGTGTAACTGTGCCGGACACCAAATCTTATTAAGCACTGTGGCGTTTTAACCACGCGGAAGTCTGAACTTGACAATCTGCAACATTTTACGGTTATGTTTGCCATCCTGCTATGCCGTCCTCAAGGAAAAAATTGTGGTGTTCGGGATAGCTCAAGGGAGCAAACTGCCTTTTTAACCATCCTACCTTTTTACAAAAAGAAAGCTGTTTGGGGAAAATGTGTCATTAAGCCTGCGCACTTGCTAAATTAACAGTCTGATGTCATGCGCTGGAAAAATGGAAGTTGCAATTGAGTATAGTATTTCTCTTGACTAGCACTAGTATGTTGATTAATTCAAGTCATGTGTCAGAGGTAAATGCTTACTTCCTCCGATTTTTTATGCAAGGCTTCCATGCATCAGAGTTAAATGCTTACTCCCTCCACTTTTTATGCAAGGCTAACATTAACATGCATTTCAGAATTCAAGCTTGACAACATTTATATACCATAAAATGTGGGTTATGCACACAAAAATTATATCATCACAAAATGCTGTTGAGTATGAATCCAACAGTTTCACTTTTGTGCCACATAACTTTAATATTCTTGATATTATTGTTATTCGCTTGGTCAAACTTCAAGCCTGGATGTGTGGTTAACTTGCATAAAGAAACAGAGGGAGTCTTATTACAATTTACTAACTATTGATGCGGAAATCCCTTTTGGCTCACGGGTGCATTTGCACCCATTATGAGAACATATTTTGAAATGTTAAAAAATTCGAAAAAAATGTCTAGATGTACATTCGAACATTTTATGTTCATTCACAAGTTTTCGGGATGAAAAAACATTTTATGTGTCATTTATAAAAAAGAAAAAAAATGTTACGTGAATAGGACTATTCAGAGGATATGTTTTGTCATTTTTGCACGGGACACGTAGAATGTTCTTTCAACCCGAAAACTTGTGAACGAACATAAAGTGTTTGAATGTGTATGTAGATATTTTTTTTGAATTTTTGACATGTCAAAATATATTTTCTCACAATGGGTGCAAATGCACCCGTGAGCCGAATAGCCACCTCCCTACTGATGGAGATAATATATTCATGGAAAACTTACGTACTCGAGTAACTCAACACATGTACTGGTTGATATTTATTTTCATTCGCTATTCTGTTGTTTATAAAATGCATCATCGGATTGGGCATGGTTTTATTGTAGGATTCATGCACAGGAGAGAAAACAAGAGGATCAAACTGCAGCTGGAAGTCAGAAGGTGCCATCTAAACATTTTTCGTTTTGATATTTCAGTCCTTAATCATGTTAACATGTTATGGTTAAGTGATGTCTTTTTTGTTTTTCACGGAGGACTAGAACCTTCATAACCATTATTGGAAAAAGTTAAACCAGGTTGAAAATTATTTCAATTTTTTTCCTCCATTTTTTAAGCACAACCTAGACTTAATAAAGGATTTCTCATACTGCATAAGTCTGCATTGAGCTAAAAATATTATGTCTGCAAATAAGATACAAATGCACATGTTTTCTGTTGTCCCGGTTTTTGTGTTCTTACATCATGTGAATACCCCTAGTCAAATGTTTAGTATGTGCCGTATTGCATCCATCTGCCACTTCACCAGCATTTTGTTTTCTGCCTCACCTTATCCGGGCTAGTGTTTTGTAGTTCATAATCTTGTGTCACACATAATTCTTTTATCAGGAGACTTCACTGGTGGAAAGAGAACTCAAAGCAGATGAACAAGGGGAAGAGGATAGAAAGAGGTTTGTACTTTGTTTTGAATAGATACTGTTCGGTGAGCTGCTTGCTGTTCCTGCAAGGCTGCAACCCTCCTACTCTTTGCAGGATTTTAGCACTATATAAGTCAAAGCGCGATGACGAAGAAATAGCAAGAGGGAGAGCCCGAAATCAAGTCCAAGAGGTCTGACAACTTCTCCATGCTATTAAGAAGTAAAGATCATAACAATGTAAAAGGGAAAGAGCAAAAATGTGCTCCTTGTGGTTTTATTTATCATATTTTACCGTAGCAGCTATCATGCAATAACTTCGTGTTGTCCTCATTGGAGGAAAACTTCATGTTGGCTTGCACTGTCCTCTGTTGGGATGTCAAATCTTCCACTGGTGGGAACCCTCTTTGTTGTAACCTGTCCCTTGTCCACCATCTTTCACTGTGTTGCATACTGCAGGCAGAAGTATCGTTAGCCTATTAGGAACACTGTTTGTTAAAAAATGATGACACATCAACTGAAAACCATTTAATTTGGTTTGCAACAGACGGAGTCAATTATGACATGTCCTACATTGCGCTAAGGGTTATACATGATAGAAATTATAACCTGCTATGATCGGCTCTATGACAATATTGTGAAGTTTTTGCAAAAGTATTTGTTGAGCTCTGTTACATATTCTGTGAACATTATCTTTCATGTGTAATTTATTTATTGTTTTGTGCAGCGGGAGAGAATTCAAGCTGCTAAAGATCTTATGGAAGCAAAACGGGCTCTTGAAGAAAATCAAAGAAAACGGTCAGTTTTGTATGGAACTCATATACTACTTCCAACTCAAATGTACTCATGGGAAAGATATTTTTATTTAATGCAGCATGATGGAAAGTCGAAAAGCAGATCGAGAGGAGGAGAAAAGAGCAAGAGAGAGAATCCGTCAGCGTATAGATGCCGATAAGGTCCCACTGATTCTAATCTAACTAACGTTTCGGTACTTCGATATTTCATTCCATCTGTTATTTTCATTTCTATGTTTTATATGTCAATGGTCAGTGAATCTTCTGCACTCCTTACAGTTCTTGGATTTCCATATAGTTGAAGTTAAGGCTATATGCAATAACATATCTTTTATTTTTTGCGTGTGAACGTCTTCAAATTGCAACCAAACAGATTTGGTCTCCTTGCAAGAGCAAGCCTACCGTGCAATGATCAATTCTGTCCACTCGTGCCATTATTATCCTTAGAGTGTAATAATTAGTATTTTCTACATGTTCAAACCGAGAATTTCCCTATGTTAATCATTTGCCACTACTTTTCTCCAAAATTTCCTGATTTTCATCGTGATACTGCGTTGCTGGTTGTACTGCTGAAAAGCCCTAAATAGTTTTCCCTATGCAGGCAGAAAGGAGGAGAGGACTTGGTCTGCCGCAGGAAACAACAGTAGCACCAACACCGATAGTAACTCCCGAAAAGGTACTACTACATCTCATGAGCAAAATCTCGATAGTAACTCCCGAAATAGTACTACTACATCTCACGAGCAAAATCTTGACAACGCGTTCCTCACCTTTCTTGACTGCTCAGGTTAAACCTACTGAGCCTGTTGTAACATCGGAACAGCTGAGAGACTGCCTGCGAACTCTGAAAAGGAATCACAAGGTAAATTGACCGTCCTGCAGATATGATTTATGATCCATTGAAGTGTTTTAACTGTTCTTGAACATTATTGAATATGATGTTCTGCAAATAGCACAGTAAACCCTCTATCCTCTTCTGCAATGATAATCTTGACTTCCGTTCCACACCAATGTTGCTGTGCAACTTCTGTCCACGCAGCTAGCTGAAACTAGTCTTTCCGCATCATGTGCTCTCTTAGGCTATCTTTTTGTATTCTGGGACTAGCCCTTCCATTTTGTTTCTTAACATCCTACCATCAGCACCCTTTTAGGATTCAGCAGTTAAAGTTTGCTTGTGCAAGACATGCAATATGATATGAAGCCGTACAATGCAATGACTCCTGGTGTTACCGGGATGACAGAGACCAACTGACGCGTGCTTGTTTGCCACTTTATTTATCTGTAGGATGACAGTGGTAGAGTCAAAAGAGCATTCCAAATACTGCTGAAGATAGTCGGCAACATAGCAAAGAACCCAGAAGAGGAGAAGTTCAGGAGGATCCGGCTAAGCAATCCTGTCTTCAAGGTAAACCAGAGAATGTGCCACGCAAAACGTAGCTATAGTTCATTCAGAGAGCAGCCTCATCCTCGACCTCTGCTGTTTTACACAGGACAAGGTGGGCAACCTGCAAGGCGGCGTGGAGTTCCTGGAGCTGTGCGGGTTCCAGAAGCCGAGGAACAACGGGTACCTGCTCATGCCGAGGGGTGATGTCGACATGGTGCTCCTCAACGCTGCGGGTGCCGAGATCGCGTCCGCCATGGAGAATCCCTACTTCGGTTTACTCTCCAAGTGAGTGAGCGGGACAGGGACAGGGACAGCCCTCATTCATCTTCGCTTCAGTGTTATTTAAGGAGCTCATCTACTTCGTACGTACGAGCTTTGTGGCGATGGAATGGGAGTTACTACCGGCGAATGGACGGCACTGTGGCTGCACGGATCTCGCCCGATCGGATCCATCTCCTGTTGCCGATAAATTGTGTACCATTGCGACACTGTGTTCCAATAAATCGGAGTAGGATTTCCGTGCAACGATGGCCTGGCGTTTCTCATCTCACCAAAGAAAACGGCGTGTGATTGCAAGAATTGTAGTAGTCCTGAATGTTCATACAGGAGGAATCGAACCATGTCATTTATTTACGGTGGCATATGCGATGGTTGGGGAGATCAAATACACAAATGTTCCTGTTCTGCTTGACAAGTAAACCTGTGCCTCTTAAGGTTGGATCACTGTTGCTCAGGGAGCAGAACATTGACTGCCTTTTATTCTCCGGGTAGAGGAGAAGGGGAAAGGACCCTGGCCCTGTTCGCTCGCATGCTGCCGTCGGCACATGACATGCTTCGAGCTTTTGTTTGTGCACCCGTACTGTACTTGGGAGCTTCAATTCTGCATGTGGAGGGACCGTCCTAGATTCAGAAACCTGCAGCTTCTCTGTTGATAGCTACCGCTTTAAGACATGGATTTTCTGCTCTAATCATCCGCCCATTAGTCGAAACTTGTTGGAATATGCAATGCCCTGGGTTGCGACTTGCGAGCAGCTTTGTCTTGAGCGAGAATGTTGTCTGATCTTCAGCAACGATTCAGAGTCTATTAGGTTGGATGTAGTGGCAGCAGCAAGAGTCCAAAACAGTTGCATGTTCCATGGAACAGTAACATCAAATCTGTTCCGTTGGTTGTACTCTTTGTGTCCCTGCTTGCGTTAAGGGCTCCTATGATTTCCCTTAAAGTAGCGCTAATGCAGAAATTGTACCAGGACTGACCTCGAAGGTAGATGCTGTGTCACAACCCATACGGAGCGCGAAGATTTCACAGTAGATAGGCTATGGATTTGTATACCGAATTGTTCCGATGCAAACAAAAGACAATTTTCAATGATCACTATGGCTATACAGAAACAATGTGTTTTTTGATGCTAAAATGTCTTCACCAATGTAGGTCATCTTTCATTATACGCCACTTATTCCGGGAGTGGTCTATTCTTCAAAAATCGAAAAAACGTCCTCTATATAAAGGTGTGTTCGTGGTTGGAGAAAGTGACGAAAGATGTTTATACCTATCATGGGTGGCAGCATAGGTTGCAGACTGAACCTCCTCCATCATAGGTTATTCTAGGTCCTGCCTATGAAATTGATGCTTTTATGTCTTATTCTGATACTTCCGACTGTGTGTATCTTTATTATGCAGAGGCCGTGTGTGGCTCTCTAGACTATATCAGTTTGATGCAATTTTTTAGTCCAATAAAAACACGAAAAGAAAATTAGAAATGTGTTATAGATACAATGGAATTTTAACTTTATGATTTGGTTCTGGTGGAAGGAATATGCTCTTGAAGATACAAGATGCAGATGCATGTACACACTGAATATTATGCGCACGTGGCTAATGGCTACATAGACAAGAATAAACTTATTTAACGAGACATAAAACATGGGATTTATCGGGTTGGTGCAGAGGCCATCCAGATGTAATTGATATTGTCTCGATATTAATATATTCCCCTCTGTCCCAAAATAGATATTTTAAATTTGTCAAAATTTGGATAAACCATTATGCTAAATAGTGTCTAGGTTTATTTAAATTTTGACAAATCTGAGACATCTATTTTAGGACGGAGAGAGTATTTATTATATAAAAAACATGAGTGGTGATCTCTAGTACTATATTATTAAGATACAATACTATGTCAGAAACCATCCAAACGATGTTTAGTTAGTTCAAACTAACTAATTAACACAGTTCAAAAAAAAAACTAACTAATTAACAACATTAAAAAACCTAATTAACCTGGTCCCCCGAAGGTGATATTTTTTTCCAAAAAGGGAACACGCCCCAACATACATCATTTTATTGTTTTATTGGAACATAGTACTAGTACAATTTATTACAATTTACGATCGCTCAAAGTTTCAATAAAAATGAGCCATCAAAAAATTACTAAAAACAAACTGCAGACAAGCATCTTCATTTCAAACGCAGTTCATACTAAAATCCCGTGCTACCGTCTCCAAAGGTTTGCACCTAAAGGTGACTAAAATACGATTCTCCAATGGTGAACAGCCTTCTCTCTCCTACTAGAATGGTACATGAAAAAATTGCGTGTGTCTCCTTTCATTTAAAAGGCGTACATGTAGCACCTCTTCGTCGTTGTTTGAAATCTTAAATCTTTTACAAAGGAAGACAACGGTTTGATGCGAGGAACGGAGGTTGACCGAATCAGCTAGGTCCTAGGGTTTTCCCCGGGGTACCTAGAGAGGAGTTGAGAGGAGATAGCCTCAACGTTTATATAAGGGTGTGTTCGGTTCTGAAATTTTATGGAAACAGAACTGGTTCGTTCCGTATCTAGCATCCATTAATGTGTTCGGTTTGATGCGAGGAACGGAACCGAGTAGTTCTTAAGAACGGAATATACTATTAATATGCGAAACAGACCCGTCCGGCCAAATCGGCCGGATCGCGAGGAATGCCTCGCTAACCATCGGCACAACGTACGAAAAAGAAAAAAAATGCTCTAATCCTCATCCCTGACCTAGCCCGGCGCGGCGGGCAGCACAGCGTGTGGCTGCGCAGCGGGGCGAACGCAGCGTGATGGCGGCCACGGGAAGCGCCGGCGAGGCACGCACCGCGTGACCGAGGTAGCGAGCCGCAGCGGTGGCGCCGGCCAGGCATGCGGTGGCGCGGCCAGGTGAAAGGGCATTTATTGTCATAATCACTTTTGGTGTTCGTTAACAACACGTATATCATTTTACAGTTTGTCACTGTCCACAGGTTGGTATTATGATAAGTGAAAAGCACCCTTACACTTGGGAAAAGTCCCTACTCAGGTGGCACAATTCTGGAAACTCCAGACCGGAGTATCCGGTCTGTCAAGACCGGAGTCTCCGGTGTGGTCCGGAGTTTCCGGATCTGTCTCTGGTGGTGTCTTCAGGATCTGGGCTAGGACATTCTGAATGGGGGTCCGGAGCCTGCTCCGGAGGATACCCCGGAGTCTCCGGTGATGGCTCAGTCCGGAGTCTCCGGTGTTGGGAGACCGGAGTCTCCGGTCTTGTTGGGTCATGGATGGCCTGGGTCATTCAGATGGGCGGTCCGGAGGCTAGTCCGGAGGTTGGCCGGAATCTTCGGTGTACTCCGGTCTACAGACCAGAGTCTCCGGTCTGACTTTTCTACAACGGTTAGAAAACGGTTCGTGGAGGGAGCTGCCTATAAAAAGGGACCCTTATCTTCTTCCTCCAGTTGCTCGAGCTGCTCAAGAACACCAACTCCATTAGAGCCACCAAATCTACAAGATCTCTTCATCCAACCATCCAAAGCCATTGATCTTTGGAGAATCGAAGGAGGAGGCCCTAATCTACATCTTCACCAAGAGAGATCTTCATTTCCCCCTCATTCACTTGAGGGCCCCCAAGCTCTAGTGTTTCTTTGGAAACCCTAACTTTGATTTTGTTCTTACAAGCTTGTCTTTGATTTGTCTTGACATCTTGCTTGTATTTGGGATCCTCCAATTAAGTTGTGGATGTGTGCCCCGAACTTGTTGTAAAGGTGTCGGCTTCCACCTCGAAGGTGTCGATATAGTGGAAGGTGGATCGAGCCCGTTGGGGTGAGATTCATCGGAGAACAAGGGATGCCTCTCGTGGCGTTGGTGGTTTGAAACCACCCCCTCTCCAAACGTAGACGTACTTCCCCTCAAAAGGAAGGAACTACGGGAAACAAATCCTTGTGTCTCCGTGTCCACCACATTGGTTACTTCTATCCTTTACCGCACTTTACTTACTTGTTCTTGCTTAGTGTTGTGTTAGCTTGTGCTCATTTGTCATATAGGTAAATTCACCTTAGTTGCATTATCTAGATAATTTACCTTATTGTCAAACCCTAAATTGGAAAAGAAAGAAAATTTGAAGTAGCACCTATTCACCCCCACCCCCTCTAGGTGCCCATACGATCCTTTCAATTGGTATTAGAGCCTCGGCTCTTTAATTGGGCTTTACCGCCTAAGAGAATATGGGTAGCCGCGAAGGGGATGGTGATGGTGAGCCTACCACGGTGACCATGGAAGATCTCAAAAACTTGGAAACAAGATTGAGCTCTTCCTTGGTCAACAAAGTCAAGAATATGCTTGAGCAACTTCTTAAAGACAAAGATTGCTCATCATCCCCCTCTCCTCAAGAGGATCCTCCATCCGTTTTACCTAAAGGGAATACTCCGGTATCCCCTGAGGATATGATGGTAAGGGGTAAACAAGACAACACTAACTCCTCCACACAAAATGATGGGGGGAAGGGTGAGCACCGTGATTCATGGTACTCTCCCGACCCTCCAATCCCTCACCCTCATGTATACAATAGAGGTGACCCACCTAAGCTTGAAGAATCTGCTACTTTTGCTCAATGGCAATCACTAATGAGAACTCATATGCGCAGCTCTTGCATTGAACTATAGAACATCATTGAGCATGGACTCTTTATTGGGGATCCAAACAACTTGACAAGAAGAGAGGTTGTCAATAGTCAACTCAATGCCACTGCCTTGCATATGATTCAACAAGGATTGGGTACAAAGGATTATCCACACATTGTGCACTTTAGCATTGCCAAGGAAGCTTGGGATGCCCTCACTATATTATTTGTTGGAAATGAGAGTATGAGGAGGAACCGGTATGATGCTCTAAGCAATGAAGCCGAAGGCTTCTACATTATGGAAGTTGAAGATCATGAGGACATGTACCGAAGGCTCAAGACCACCGCCACCGCATTTAGAAACATGGGTGCCTCACATGTGGATGATGCGTGGATAAAAAGGAAATATGTGAGTGCACTCATGCCCTTTGATCCTACCGACTTGAAGAGCCTTCAAGGTAGACACAACTACCATCTCATGACCTCCAATGAAGTTATGCAAGAGATGGCCGCTTTCAAAGTTGCCGCCAAGAATGCCAAAGATGCCCGTGCTCGTGCCCTTGGTATGAGCAACGTTGTCAATGTTGCTTTGAAGGCCAAAGTTGTGGACCATGGGGATGAAGATGATAGTGATGATGGCCTCTCCATGGACCACCCCGATGAAGTCAAGATTGCTCATAGTCAATATATGGCCTTCTATGCAAAGAACTTTTGGAAGAATCCCGCCAAGGCCAAGATGGAAATGCAACGAAGAAGCAACCCAAATGGGAAAAGAGAAAATACTACTAGATTGAGAACTTGCTTCAATTGTGGTGACCGCTATCACTTTGTGGCAAGTTGCCCCTATGAGAAGAGAGAAGATCATGGGGGTAAGCTTGTGTTGAAGAAGACTCTCAAAGCACCTTACAAGAAACCCTTCATCAAGAAGAATCCCATCAACAAGAAGTCAGGTGAAATTGTCTTGATCACTCATGAAGAATACTCCTCCGACAATGAAGATGATGAAGATGAGGAAGAGGAAACTCCTAATGGTGTGGCGGCTCTAGCCACTACTTCTACTCCGACATTCTCACTCTTCGATTCTCCAAATGAGAATTCTCCCGTCAAGAACGTCACTTGCCTTATGGCAAGAGGAACGGAGGTATCCTCATCATCTCACTCCACTCCGTTAGCTAATAATGAAATTGATGATGAGATGTCTCTTGATGTTAAAAGGGAATTAATTGCTTTCGATGAGTTTATGACTAACCTACAAGGGGATGCTAAGATACATTTTGGTAACATCTTAGATCAACTTTCTCACACACAAGAGCTCCTAGATGTAAGATGTAAACTTGGACATGAACACATGATTGAGCTAGAGGCTTTAAACAATGCTCTAGAAGAAGAACAAGAAACTAGGATGTCACTTGAATTAAAACTTGAAGGGCTTGATGATGCCAATGACATTATTGTGAATAAACTCATCAAAGAGCGTGATCATGCTATTGCTAAATACAAAAGGGCTAAAAAGGATAAGATTGAGTCTGGTGTGGTTCATGAAAAACTTGCCGAGGACTTTAGTTTGCTTAACAAGGCTCACAAGGCTTTGGAAAGTGAACTCTTGTCACTCACAAAGTCCCATGAAACGCTTCAAACTCAATTGGCCAATATCCTTCACCTAGTAACTTCATTCCATCTAGTAGTACAACTATTCTTGAAGAGAATGCTAGGTTGAAGGGGGAGCTAGCTAAGGCCACATTTCCACAAGGAAACAAGTCCATTGATGATCTTTTGAGTAAGCAAAGGCCTAGTGGTGATAAAGGGGGCATTGTTTTTGTCTCCAAAACTAAGAAGAAGAAGAAGAATAAGAAGAACAACAACAAGAAGAAGAAGAAGGCCAAGCCCACACAAGAGACCAACAAGGCCATTGTGGATAGTAAGACCACAAGTGGTAAAACTATGTCTCATGATGACTTTGCGGGAAGTGCTAACCCTCACTATGTTCTTATGCGTGATTATTATGGTGATGTGTATGCACAATATGTTGGCCCATATGATGGTTATATTGCTTGGTCTATTTGGGTTCCCAAGACCCTTGTTGCTAACAAAAGAGGACCCATTGAAAAATGGGTACCTAAAAATTAGCTTGATCTTTTGTAGACATATGCTTCCAGAGGGTCAAAGTGGGTGCTTGATGACCGGAAGCTCGTCTATTGTCAAGGACTTAAAGACAAATGATGATCAAATCACCGTGACATATGCCGACAAGTCAAAGTCTAAGGTAATGAGTTTCAGCAAGGTAGTGGTTGCTCACGACATTACACTCGTGAACGTCATGCTTGTTGAGACCCTTGGATACAATTTACTTTCAGTCTGTTCTCTTGGAAAGATGGGTTTTGCCGTCTTTGTTGATGATGATATTGTGGTCCTCATGTGGAGCAAGTCTATCAAGGTCGCTTTTGTTGGGTACGTCAAACATGACTTGTATGTGGTGGAATTTTCGGGGCAAGCCACTACAAGTGCGATGTGCTTATTCAGAAAGGCCGATGTGGGTTGGTTATGGCATCGCCGACTATCCCATGTCAATATGAGAACTTTGCAAAGTCTCCACAAGGAGGGCCATATTGTTGGACTAAAAGAAAATGTTTCCTTTGCCAAAGATCGTGTTTGCAGGGCATGTGTTCTAGGGAAGATGCATGATGCTCCTCACAAGCCTAAGAACCGCATCAAGTCTACCAAGATCTTGGAGCTCCTCCATGTGGACCTTTTTGGTCCTCCATCTCATGCAAGTCTTGGTGGGAAGAAATATTGTTTGGTGATCGTTGATGACTTTTCAAGATACTCGTGGGTATATTTCTTCAAGTTGAAGAGTGAGACCCAAAAGACCTTCATCGACTTCATCAACATGGTCCAACGTCAATACAATCTTCCCGTGTTGATCATAAGAAGTGACAATGACACCGAGTTCAAGAACTACACCTTGAATGATTTCCTTAGTGATGAGGGGATAAAACATCAATATTCCGCTGCATACACCCCTCAACAAAATGGTGTGGCCAGAAGGAAGAACCGGACTCTTATTGAGATGGCTAGGACCATGTTGGCAGAGTTTAAATCTCCATACAACTTTTGGGCCGAAGCCATCTCCACCGCTTGCCATGCTTCAAACCGGCTCTACCTCCGCAAAGAAATCAACAAGACTCCATATGAAATACTTACCGGTAACAAGCCCAACATATCTTACTTCCGGGTGTTCGGGTGTAAGTGTTTCTATCTTATAAAAGGTGTTCGTTTGTCCAAATTCGAGTCTAAAGCATTAGAGTGTATTTTTGTTGGCTATGGTCTCGAATCTCACACTTATATAATCTATGATAAGCTCTCCGGAGCCGTCATAGAATCTTGTAGTGTGACCTTCGAAGAATATGATGGTCCCCAAGGGGGGCGTGTTGATGCTTGTGATGCAGATGATGAAATGCCTCAGGATGCCATAGGAAGAATGGGTGTGGGATATATCCGCCCCGTTGAGGAACCCCTTATGGCGGATCGAGAAGAACTATGCTCCACTCAAGTGGAGCCCTCATCTTCACAACATCAACAAGCTCCATCCACTGAGGAGGGCAATGACTCAAGCCAAAGAAAAGATGTGGACCCTCAACATGATGATCATAGTGACAACTCTAGTCAAGGGGAGCTTGATTCATTCTCCAGGATGTCAAGTGGTGCCAATGCAACTACTCAAGGAAGATCCATACAAACTGCTTTGAGACAAGCTCAAATTGATGCTAGAAGAGCACTTGATCAAGACCAAGGTCAATCTTTGCCTCTCAATGAAGAGAATGATTTCGATGATGACCAAGGTCAAGTTGATGGTTAAGACGAGGACCAAAATGATGAAGAGGTTCCCCCAAGAAACAACACGGAGATCCACGCTCGTCGCGAAGCTAGAAAGGAAAGAATGTTGGAATTAAGAGACCACTCTCTACAAAATGTAGTTGGTGACCTAAGGAAAAGCATTTCCACGAGAGCACAATTGAAGAGGTTCAGTGAACACCAAGCACACATCTCCATGATTGAACCAAAGAAAGTGTGGGAAGCCCTTGAAGATTCGGATTGGTTAGAATCTATGCACAAAGAGCTCAACAACTTTGAGAGAAACAAAGTATGGAAGTTAGTTGAGAAGCCAAAGGATTGTCGCAGTGTTATTGGAACAAAGTGGATATTCAAGAACAAGCAAGATGAGCATGGAATTATAGTAAGGAACAAGGCTAGATTGGTTGCAAAAGGGTTCTCTCAAATTGAAGGCATTGAATATGGAGAGACTTATGCACCCATGGCTCGCCTTGAGTCCATCTGTATCCTTCTTCCTTATGCGGCACATCATAACTTTAAGTTGCAACAAATGGATGTAGAAAGTGCATTTCTTTATGGTCCATTAAATGAGTTGGTATATGTTAAGCAACCCCCGGGATTTGAGGATCCTAACTTACCAAACCATGTCTACAAACTTGATAAGGCGCTCTATGGGCTCAAGCAAGCCCCACGCATGTGGTATGAGCACCTTATAGAGTTGTTGTTTGACCATGGATTTGAGGTTAGGAAAATCGATCCTACTATTTTTACTAAGAAGGTCAATGGGAAGCTTTTTGTATGCCAAATATATGTTGATGATATTATCTTTGGCTCATCTAACGAAGCTTTTAATGACGAATTCTCAAAGCTTATGACTAGTAGGTTCCGGATGTCTTTGATGGGGGAGTTGAGAGTATTTCTTTGTTTTGAGATCAAGCAAGTTAGAGGAGGGACATTCTTCAATCAAGCCAAGTATACTCAAGATATGATCAAGAGATTCAAAATGCAAGATCTAAATGGAGATCCTACTCCCATGGCTACAAAGACTCATCTAAAACAAAATCCAAATGGTAAAGATGTGGATCAAAAGGTATACCGGTCTATGATTGGTTCTTTGCTTTACCTTTCTGCATATAGACCCGATATCATGTTGAGTGTAGGTGTGTGTGCAAGATATCAAGCGGCTCCTAAAGAAAGCCATTTAATGGCGGTCAAGAGAATCTTTCGATATTTAGTTCATACCCCATTTTATGGTCTTTGGTATCCTCGAGGCTCAACATTTTCTCTTTGTGGATACACGGATTCGGATTGGGCGGGTGATAAGGATGATAGAAAATCAACATCCGGGGCTTGCCAATTCCTTGGTAGGTCCTTGGTATGTTGGTCTTCTAAGAAGCAAAATTATATATCTCTCTCCACCACCGAAGCCGAGTATGTGGCAGCTGCTAGTGCTTTCACCCAATTGCTATGGATGAGGCAAACTTTAAAGGAATACGGTGTCCATTGTGACAAAGTGCCTCTTCTATGTGACAATGAAAGTGCCATCAAGATTGCCTACAACCCGGTGGATCACACAAGGACAAAGCATATTGAGATTCGCCATCACTTCATTAGAGATCATGTTGCTCGAGGTGATATTGATCTATCATATGTGTCAACCAAAGATCAACTTGCCGATATCTTCATGAAGCCACTTGATGAAGCAAGGTTTTGCTATTTGAGGAATGAACTAAATGTCGTAGATTCAAGGAGCTTGACTTGATTTTCTTGCATTCTCACCTATGTTTTCGACCCATATTTGGTTTAGGTGTATGCATGGATATAGGGGGAGTGCGCTCCTAATTGATTGGACTATCCATCCCCCCATTATGCCCAAAGCAATCAAAATCATTTCTCTTAATATCATTTTGTGATATGTGAGCTTAATGATGAGTTTCGGTAATGGACCCAGGATATATCTTCGTGGTGCCAAGCCGAGTATACTCATATATGGTGGCCAAGGCCACCGCCCTCTCAAACCTGAGAGGTTGGTCTTACTCATGTTTGTCATTCGCTTGATTTTAGTCTCTTGGAGTTTTTCTGAATATGTTTGGTGAATTTATATGCTCTTGATTGGATCTTCGCAGTTTGATGTCTCAACCCAAGCCTTCTCCCTATCTTAAACCTGTCTATCTCTCATATATGTCCCCAAACACCTATCCTGGAGCTTTTGGTCGAGGAGGACCGATGCGGTGACCCAGCATACCACTGCATGTGTAGTACACTATAGTCGTTGACATGACATCCACAGAACACCGTTCCGTAAATATCACATCCCTCAGAGTGGTACAACATAAACATTGCGGGTCCATATTACAAAAGTACACACATTATTATTATTACAATACCGGAAGTTCAAGACTTCCAAAAGATCCAACTTACAAACCAAATATAAAGTGTTCAGCGGAAATTTAAAAGTAACAACTCCGACTAGGAGTGGGCTCAAGAGCTTATTCTATAGAGTTCAAGCTGCTCAGCTCCGTTAGTTACTACTAACTAGATACTTAAGTGGACTCGTTCTCATCGACACCGTAGCGGATTTCGTAGTCCACGCCTTCAACTCCTCCGGATAGATCGGGTTCCTCGTAGAACACGTCTTCTTGGCATTCGGCTGCATACATTGGCACGTCTTCGGGATCCTCAGAGTCTAAGCAAGGGATCAAAGGAAAGGATGAGTAACAACGTTACCCAACAAGTTCATTATATGCAAGATGGGAAGTTTGATGCTCTAACTACCACCTCGGATTATAAATCCTTGGCACTATGCAGTTTTTGTAAATCTTTCTTGAAAGATTGATTTTATTCCAAAAAACTATGACAATCAGCCTTCACAAGTTGACCGGAACTTTCATGGAGTCCTTTCCTGCCGCGCTCGTAGCTCCTTCCCGGAACAGGGAGTAACAAGTTACAGTTCTTACACTCTGCAGAGGTGCGTTACTTTACCCATGAGAGATCAACTTTTTGTTGCACAACCGGGCATACTTTCCCGTCCACAATTCTATGATGTGGGGCCCAGTAGTTGGTCCAAGCCAATCACTGCCCCCTTCACGATCCCGCATGCCTCCTTGGTGTACACCATGCCCACATAATGAATTACGGCAATGGTTTGTACAAACCTTTAGATGTTAGAACTATCGTGGGACGATGAGGGTTCCCACCCATATGCTGCATATCCTCTACGAATTACCAATCAATATGCATGCTACGAGGATAACAGCCACGACCTGCACATCCGGCTTCATGCGAGAGGAAGAAGATACAGCTGACTTCTCTGTCCCATTCCAAATCTCATGGCTAACGCGTAATATACGACGCTAGAATCACTGATGTCAGGGGTTATTAAGTCCCTACTTGATCATCATTGTTGTAATTAGAACTCTAAGTTCTATTGCTCCATTATATCACCACTTAGGATGATATCTATGATTTCTTTGTTTATGAAAATAATATTTTCTTTCTTTTATAGCATATATGATAACACACAATTTGCAAATACTTTGATAAAAACTCTTCAAAAGACATGAGCAAGTGATGAACTTGCCTTTTGATGGCAAGGTAGTGAAGTCTGATGCTTGCACTGGACCTTGAGCTTCTAGTTCTACAAAATCATCATTATTGCCCGGTAAGGACAATATTTAAAGAAGCAAAATGATTATGCAAGTAATGTAATGCATTATTTAATTCTATATGCATTTTACTTATATAAGGTGCCCTTTTAATAAAGCATTTATAAATATTATTTTTTAATATTTATTGCATATATTGAATTATTTTATTTAGTTACTTTTTTATTTGTCTTTTATTGATTTAATAATTCTTTTAGGAATTATTATTTATACATTAAATTTATTACTAAATATTTATTTAGTATTTTTAAAAATACTATAATATTAATAAATAATGAAAGTGATTTTCATTTATTTTTATCACCTTTCAATAATTTTGTAAAATTCCATAAGGAATATATAAATTACAAAATTCTTATAAAAATTTAAGTGTCCAAAATTTTATATCTTGTTTTATTTGGATAGAGTGGATTATTTTGAATCCAAAAATATTTTATTTATAATTTTTGGACTTTTAATTTTATTTTCTATAATTTTATTGAGGTCAGGGGTATTTTGGTCTTTTTAATTGATCAAGGAATTTATTAAATATCTTGGGCTGGCCCCTTGGGTTTATTAGGCCAGGGTAGCCCAATAGGACAGGGTCAAAAGATCACCCCGAAGGTTTTTGGCCCAACCAGCCCACTCTGCCTCCCTCTCTCCCTCGACCTTACCGTCGATTCCTGCTGTCGTCGGCCGTTCTGGCCGCCGCTGTGGTGCGAGTTGGGGTTGTCGACGACGCTTGTTCGTTCTATCCACTTGGATTTGACTATGGGGCTTCCCCGTGGTCAGTTCCACCCCATTCCCGAACCCTAGGGTTCGAAAAGTCTTGTCACATTGCCGCGATCCCGCTGCGGTGGTGTCTTTGGGCTCGTGTCTTCTTCGCCAGCAGTGGCAGTGTGTAGGTTGCGTGCCCTCTGGGTGCTTCTGCCTTGCTTGTGATTCGTCCACCACCCTGCTTCCTCCTCGATTCGTCAGCGAGGACCTATGGTGAGTTTGATTCTTTTCCCCTGGTGCTCTCTATGTTTGTTGGTTTCATGCTAGACGTTGGCAGTGTTCTCTCTGCTACTGTCTGATTCGTATTAAGATGATCATCCACTTAGGGTTCCTGCTATGTGCTTGTTCATGTACTGGATGATTTGATTCATGTTTAGATGGTCTGTATACATGCTAAATGCTTACTGGCTTAAAACTTGTTGCTTAAAATGACAGATGATGTTTCTGGTGGCTTACTAGATGATTTGATGCTTAAATTGCATCTGATTAAGATGATATTGTTGTTTGGGAAACATGCTTGGTTAAGCTCATGATCTGATAGCTTTCCGTTGTTTATTTGATTCATGGTCAGGAGTATGATAAGATACAGCTACTGTTTAGTGCTGATAACTTAGAAATTAGCATGTGGTTTGAGATCATTATGATCTCAAACAGTAAAGTTTATTATAGGAATATCCTTGTTATGATTCCCGTGTTACAGGAAAATGATTAGTTAGTTGATTTTCTAAATCTATGATGATTTACTGCCTTTCCTGATTCATATTGGATTGTTCTTGTGACACCATCATGTATGGTACACAAGTTTGATTCTAAACCATGGATTTGGTTAGTTTGTGCTTAAGACAATCTTGGCTTTGAGAGATAAATATAGATGCTCTTATTTGAATTCCCTAAGACCAATGATGTTGGTCTGAGTCTTAGGGATTCAAAGCTTATCTGATTGGTTCATCTAGATAGTCCTGGTAGTGGTACCAGCTATTCTTTACTGAATCAAAGCTTGGAAAAATTGATAGTAAGTTTGATCATGTTATGAATCTATGGATTTGGTCCTAAGGTGCTACCCTTCCTTTAGGGATGTGCCTATAATTAGATCATATGTATATGCATGATTGAATGGTAAGATATAGTTTGACAACCAGAGCAAGGATGTTGCTCTGAGCTCTGGTTGGACCTTGGTACTTTGTTGTTTGCCTTTAGAGTTTAAAAGAAAATACCTATGATGGATTCACCCCACTTGGGTGTTTTGGTGAGGTTTTATTTTATAAAACAACACATGTTTCTCTCTGAATAAAATGATTAGATCATGTGAAGGTTTTATGGAACTCACCACAAAATCTGGTGCTAATGCAGTAAGTTGGTGATGATGATCTTGATCTGGTTTTGATCTGCTTTTGCTGGTCTCCTGAGCTTGCCCTTGAGTTGTTCCTGCTCCTCCTAGCTCCTGTCTTGATCTTGCTATCCACCTAAACCATTCCCCTCCTTATGTCACCATCCTGGTGAGGTTTTATTAATCTGGGTTGGTCTGGTTTGGTTGCTGTCTACCCTGGCTGCTCTTGTGTGATGTGTAGTGGAGATAGGCACTAATGTGCTCCCCCACGGCCGTGCTGTGGTTTTGGGATATCGACTATGCTTGTGGGCTTGACAACACACCACATGTATGCTGGTGTGTGTCCAACCTGTGTGCCTGCTATGCACTTTCGGATAGGTTCAGAAAGTTTGAACTTACTACTACCAAACTACTTTTACCCTGGCAGGTGAATTGGTCCCTTTTGGCTGTCATTTTCATTCTGGCTGTAAATCTATGAAAGATGAAATCTTTCATATTGGTGAAACTTGCCCCTTTATAACATTTCTCAATGATGAGTTTGTCAAGTGCACCTCACTGACATATCTGAGAGAAATATACTAACACTAATCCTAATTTTGTTTTCTATTTAATCTTTGTTTTGCAGGTTCAAAGATAAAGATGAAGATTTAGTGTAGGATTTATATATGTAGGATAGTTAGTAGATTTACAATTGTAACCTCTTCTTATTCTTTTGTAATTTTCATTTATCCTTCTTGTAATCTTTATTTGATTTAATATAATAAAGATTATATGATTATTAATAAAGAATATTCTTATTCTTTACTTTTTTGTAAATTGTGAATTTTGAAATAACTTCAGTAGTTACATTCTTTGTAACTTGTTTATGAGCTAATGAAATGAATTTCATATTCAATATTGTTTTTGGTAAGATTCGAGTTATAATACTTATCTCTTATTTAAATTAAGATTCAAATCTTATATCTAAATCATTGAAATTATTATTCAAACACTCAAGTTTAAAATTCAAATTCATTTTTAAAACACACATCATTCCTTTAAGATCATATCAAAGTTTATAGCAATCCTTCTTTAGGACTAAACCTAATCTCAAAGTAAGAAAGAAACTTTGATCACTCGAGGTTTTATTTGGCGAAAATTTTACCCATATTTTCACAAATGAATGCATGCAACAATTCATATTCCTAAATCTACCCTTTGTTAGGTCCTATATGTTGGGATGTTACAGACTTCCCCCCTTGAATTAAACTTCGTCCCGAAGTTTGTGGAGATGTACCTGAATAGTTCTGGATAAGCTTTTCTTAAATCCTCTTCCTTCTCCCATGTGGATTCTCTCCCAGGGTGATGTTCCCATTGTACCTTACAATATTTGATTGCTCTGTTCCTCAATCTTTTCTAGTTTTCTTCCAGAATCTTGCAGGGGTTTTCAATATAAGTCAGGTATGCTTGTAGTTCTATCTCTTGATGTGTTATTGCATCATCTGGAACTTTCAAACATTTGCGAAGTTGTGACACATGGAAAACATTATGTACTTGAGCCAATCTTGATGGTAACTCTAAAGCATAAGCTATAGTTCTGTTTTGACTCAGTATCTTGAATGGTCCGATGTATCTTAGACTCAATTTCCCTTTAACTCTAAATCTTTTTACTCCTTTCATTGGACTTACTTTCAAATAGACCATATCTCCTACTTTTGGATGCCATGATCTTCAGCTTTGATCCGCATAACTTTTCTGCCTGCTCTGGGCTATTTTCAGTCTATCCCTGATCTTATCAATGATGTCTTGTCTCTCCTTTATATAATCTGGCGCAAATTCTTTGCTGCTTCCAGGTTCATACCAACATATTGGTGATCTACACTTCCTTCCATACAGAATCTCATATGGGGATGCCTTCAGACTACTGATAGATATTGTTATAAGAAAATTCTGCCAATGGTAGGTGATCTTCCCATGTTCCTCCAAAATCTAGTGCACAAGCTCTCAACATGTCTTCTAGTATTTGATTTGTTCTTTCAGTTTGACCTCCTTTCTCAGGATGATATGCCGTGCTGAAATCTAATTTTGAACCAAGTGCTTCATGCAATTGCTTCCAAAATGCTGAAGTAAACACTGATCCCCTATCAGTTATGATCCTTTTGGGTACTCCATGCTTACTTACTATCTCTTTAACATATACTTCAACTAACTTTTCGGCATTATCCTTTTGATTCACTGGAATAAAATGTGCACTCTTAGTGAGTCTGTCCATAATTAACCATATCATATCCTTCCTTTTTGGTGTCATAGGTAATCCTGTGATGAAGTCCATACCTATTTCCTCCCATTTCCATTCAGGAATTTCTAAGGGTTGTAATGGTCCTGATGGACTTTGATGTTCTGCTTTCACCTTTTGACAAGTATGGCATTCAGATACATATTTAGCAATATCTCTTTTCATGTTATTCCACCGGAATAATTCTTTCAAATCCATATACATTTTAGTACTTCCTGGATGTATAGAATATGGGGTATCATGTGCTTATTTGAGTATGACATTTCTGATCTTAGTCACATCTGGAACACATAGACGATCTTGAAACCATAAAGATCCATAATCTCCAAGGCGAAAAACTGATATTTGCCCTTGAGATATCCTCCAAATTTCCTCAGCAATAAAAGGATCTTGTTCTTGATGTCTGACAATTTCTTGCTTAAGATCACTGTCCTGCTCGGCAACTACTTGCATAGTCACTAATCCTCCAAGAACCTCTGTTCTGATGAATTGAAGTTCTAATCGTTCCAAGTTCATTTGTAACTCTTTTGGTAACTCTCTATTGCTTGGCTGAATATCTGCACTCTTTCTGCTTAAAGCATCTGCTACAACATGTGCTTTCCCTGGAGTGTAATTGATTGTTAAATCATAATCCTTGATTAATTCCAACCCTTCTGTCTCATATTCAATTCCTTTTGAGTGAATAAGTATTTGAGACTTTTATGGTCAGTGTAAAACTCACATCTGGCTCCATAAATAAAATGCCTCCATCCTTTCAGTGCAAAAACTACTGCTGCTAACTCTAAATCATGAGTTGGATAGTTGACTTCATGTGGTTTCAATTGTCTTGAACCATAAGCAATCACTTTCCGATCTTGCATTAACACACATCCCAGACCTTATTTAGATGCATCACAATATACAATGAAATCCTTTCCTGTTTCAGGGACTACTAAGATTGGAGCTGTGGTTAATCTAGTCTTCAACTCTTGGAAACTTGCTTCACACTTCTCATCCCACTTGAATGGTGTATTCTTCCTTAATAATTTGGTCATTGGTCCGGCTATTTTGGAGAAACCTTCAATGAATCTCCGATAATAATCAACCATTCCTAAGAAACCTCGAATTTGCTTCACGTTGGTCGGTGCAATCCACTCTAGTACCGACTGAACTTTAGATGGATTCACAGCAATTCCATCCTTACTGATCACATGACCGAGGAATTCTACCTCATCTAACTAGAACTCACACTTACTGAACTTAGCATAAAGCTTATGTTCTCTTAAAGTTTGCAATGCTATTCTCAAATGGTCAGCATGCTCTTCCTTATCCTTGGAATATATCAGAATATCATCAATAAAAACAATGACAAACTTGTCCAAATAGGGCATGAAGATCTTGTTCATCAGATTCATAAATATTGTCGGGGCATTGGTCAAACCAAATGGTACTACCAGATACCCATGGTGTCCATATCTTGAGACAAATGTTGTTTTCAGAACATCTTCCGGCTTGATTTTTATTTGTTGGTATCCAGATCTTAAATCGATCTTTGAAAATACTCCAGCTCCTTTCACTTGATCAAACAAATCTTGAATTCTTGGTAAAGGTTATTTATTCTTGATAGTCACATTGTTCAGATTTCTATAATCACCACACATCCGTCTTCCACCATCTATCTTATCCACAAAGATTACTGGTGTTCCCCATGGGGATACACTTTCCTGTATAAATCCTTTTCTTGCTAACTCATCAATTTGCTCCTTGAGTTCTTTCAACTCTTTGGGTCCCATTTTATATGGTTCTTGAGCTATTGGTGGTGTAACAGGTATTAAGTCAATGGTGAACTCTATCTCCCGGTCTGGTGGCATTCCCGGTAACTCTGTTGGAAAAACATCTTGGAATTCATTAACTATAGGGATCTCTTCTAATTTAACTTCCGTCATTGAATTTAACTGCAGATCCACCATGATATGGCTGTGTTTATCTACCTGGTAAATATCCTTGCTCCACTTGGATTTTTGATTGAGACAGTTTTCTCCTCGCAATTAATCTGAGCTCCGTGTTCCATCATCCAATCCATCCCCAGCACTACTGCAATTCCCTTCAAAGGAATCACATAAAGGTCTGCGAAATATGTACAACCACGGATCGAGATAACCTGATCTTGTTTTATGTGGCGTACAATCACATTCCTCCCCGCCAGAATTCACGGTCATAGGGCGTTCTAACGTTGCCCTTCTAATCCTGAACTTATCACAAAATTCTTCAGAAATGAATGAAGTAGTTGCACCGGTATCAAATAGAACTTTTCCGGGATTGGTAAGGATATTGAGCATACCTATCACTGCATGCTCCGAATTATCCACCTCCTCGAGGGTTGCACAATTCAGTTTCCCGGTAGGTCGGTTCCTCTTGACATTGTTGTTCTTGCCATTATTTCCTCCTTTATTGGGTTGTCCATTTCCTCCACTGACTTGTCCTCCTCCCTTGGTAGGCCATCCTCCAGGTGGTTTGCTCGGACAGTCTGGCTTGATATGCCCCTTCTGACCACAACCGTAACAGATCACTACAGGATTTTTGCATTCCCTCTGGAAATGCCCTGGATTTCCACAATTGTTACAAATAACATTCCTTCTCGGATTAGATTGATTTCCACCACTGCCCTTGTTATTGTTATTGTTATTGTTGTTGTAATTCCTATTCCAAGGTTTGAACTCCAGGTTAGGTTTAGGTTTGCTTGCCTGAATTCTCTTGGTTTCCTTCTTGGCTCTCTTCCTCCGATCCTTTTGAACATTCTTATAGTCATCTTCAAAAGTAATGGCTGCATCCAACAACTGCTGATAAATTTGCTTATTGGCTAACCTTAGCTGCATCTTCATAAACGGATTTAATCCACGTAAGAAACGCTTCTTCCTCTTCTCTTCAGTGTTAACATCCTCCTCAGCATAACGAGACAATTGGCTAAACTCCCGAGTGTACTTCATGACACTAGTATATCCTTGCTGAAGCTCCTCAAATTCACTCCGCTTCAACTCCATGACACTTTCCGGAACATGATATTCACGGAATCTCTGCTTGAACTCCTCCCAGGTAAACTCCCTTCCTGGTTGTTGCATGGCTAACTGATTTTTCCACCATGATGCTGCAGGTCCAGTCAGCAGATGAGTTGCATACCTCAATTTTTCCTCATCATTGCAACCCACAGTTTTCAGCTTCCTTTATGTATCTGCTAGCCAGTCTTCTGCATCCATTGGTTTAGGAGCTGATGCAAAAGGTAACGGTCTTGCATTATGGAAATCATATAAACTCACTCCTCCACCTACAGGTGCCCTCTGATTTGCTCGCCCTGGCAGCTCTTCCATGAACTTGTTATGGGTCTCTTGCATCATTTGCATGCATTGCATAAAGTTCTGCTCCATTAACAGCCCCATTGGTGGTGGTGGTGGTAAGGCTTCTTGATCTGCTGCATCGGCATCGGCCTTTTCCTTGGCCTCATGCTCCATCCGCTGCTGCTCAGTTTCCATTTCTACACCCGTATCCATGACCCCCTAGTCCTGCAACATAAAGCGAATACTCATAATTACATCATGCACATGTGTTCTGAGCTCGACTGTAACATCCCAAAAATACTAAACTTGAATCATCAAACTCTAATCATCAAATTTAGGGTTAACAAAAACTTTTCTAAATAAAAATATGAAAGCATGCATGTGTGTATGCATTCCAATTTTGATTTCTTTTGAACCACCTTGTTTGTGTGTTCCTTTGCTTGTAAATGGATGCTGAGGTGAAATAAACATCATCTAAACAATTCCCAAACTTTTCTCAAAGACAAATAAATCAAAACAAAGCTAAATGAGTGAATGGTCATTTTGACCAATTTAACTCCCATGCCTACTTCGGCTGTCTCAAACTTTCAGAACCTAACAGAAACTTTTCTGGATCTTTGCACCCCTTGATTGTACTCATAACAAAGTATCAAGGCCCACTTTGTGATCATCCAAAAACATTTAAATGCATAGTTTAAATGACAGTTCAAAATTGAATCTTTATCATATGGGAAGATCCCACTTTTTCAAAAGCCACTCAAACAAGCTCCACTTTCAAAACCCAAGCATCTGCAGACTCACCAGCACCAACCTAGCACACCCACCAAAAATCTTTTCAAAATTCAAAACTTGAATTCTTGCGGCCATTTCATCAAACAACATGTAGATTCAAATCTTCTAAAATCCAAACACTATTGTGAGCAGTGATTGGAGCCTAACTTGTTCCCTCTCTGGTTGCAACTAGGATTTAGTAGATCATGTAGCTCAAGTGCAAACCTCTATCATCACTATAAGCTTGGCAATGCCATCAATGGTGAGCAGGCCGAGTGCACACTTGTCACCCCCATGTCGACAGCAAGCTAGGAGAAGAACCAAGCCTATCCAACATGTCTGGGAGCAAGCCAACACCCCACCGCTCCACCGAACCTTGCCACCCCTGGACCACACGCACGGACCATGCCAAGCTCGCCAAGAACCATGCCAAGAGCGCCCGCTTCGCCACGCCGACCGACGCCACGCACCGTGCGCCGCCTCTCCGCGTGCATACGTGATCACCACCGTCCCCAAGAACCGCAGCTGCCGTCGCTGCCACGACCACGCGCGTTGTGCGCCATTAAATCTTCCGTCGGGCACGCGCAGAGCATCATCGCGTTCCGACCAAACCACACCGCCCCATGTCTCGCCACCGTGTCGTTGAGCATCGCCAGGGAGCACCGCACCGCCCCCTACTATCGCCCACACCGATAGCCGTCTGTACCGTCAACCACGACAAGCTCACCTTGCGCCCCGTCGGTCCCCTCGCTCCACTATAAATAGAGGCCACCCCCAGCCGAATTGAGCACACCATCTCACTCCCCTATCTTCACTGATCGTCCCACCCCGTTGCCGGAGCAAGGCGAGCAGCACTTCGCCGGAATTTCACCGGAGACCGCTGCCTCTGGAGAAGAAGGAAGCCAGCGATTGGAGCCGCCCCAGGAGAAGCCACCGGTACCAGGAGGTTCGCCGTCGTCGACTTCGTCGTTCACCCGCCTCGCCGACCCTCGCCTGAACCCCGGTGAGCCCCCAACGACCCCCAGCGGCGCTTAGGTTTCGTCTGCCCGCCGTTGCCCAACGTCGACGATGACTCTCCGCCGTTGGATTAGAACCAGATCGAACGCACCACATCGCCCCATACCGCTTCGCACCCCCTCGTCTCACCGACACGTGGGGACAGCCACTTAACCAGCCCGCGTAAGCGTTGTGCTTAGCAGGCCGGCCCAGTATCGCTTCCCGCGCAGCCCAGCTATTTGAATTTAACCTTTTCCATTTTATTTCAAACACACTTCTGTACCCAGTTCCAAAAATCAACCCAGGTCGATTCAGTGCACCAAATAGAATGAAACTAATTTTTTTAGAAAGGACTGGAAATGCTGAATCCAAGCCCATTGGATTCAAGTCATTTGGATCTGTAGATCATCCATGGTAAAAATAACAAGGCAGAAGCTTTTATTCATTCAAACATTTTTCAAATTTAAACCATAATAGCTTTTGAGTTGATTCCAACTCTCAAAAATCACATTTAACCATACCTTTCAGAATATATAAAAATATATAGGATTACTTACAGAAATAATGTTCAAGTAATAAAAGAATGCCCCATAGGCATTTCTAGTCACTTTATTTAATTAAAATAAAAGGGTAAAACCTTATTAAATTGTGACACCACTTGAAATCATATTCCCATGGACTAAAATATGTGGAGATGACATGTGTCAACATGATCCCATGTTTGGTTTGGAGAATATTAAATCTTAAGTAGTTTTTCAATGAGTAGAAATTACTTTTCTAAAAATAAAAGGAATTAAACCAAGCCTTAATCTTGTAATGTTAGAGATGATGTTAGATAATCTATAGGACCCTTTTTGTGTGATGATTGCAAGTAGTTAAGTATTGTTTGGTGATTGTGTACATCGTATTTATTCATAGACGCTAGTACCGACCAAGGATACGAGGAGGAAGGAGGATTCTACGAAGAAGAAGCCGAGGAGAACTTCAACCACTGCTCTGCACAAGGCAAGCTAACACTTGCAAGATACCCTACTAATGCAAGCTTATACTGATACTTATGCAAGCTAATACTTGCTTGTTACCATGACCACTATATGCCTTAAGCATATGTGATCATATCCACTTGATAAACCAATCCTAGTTTTACTTACAAGCTTTATACTTTATTTCTTTATCAAAGCTAGTACTTAGAGCTTACTTAAGTGAATGGTAGATTCTAGAGAGATAATTGAAGGTTGCATAAATAGCATAAAACTGTTGGAATTATGCCCTAGAGGCAATAATAAAGATGTTATTATTATAATTCTTGTTCATGATAAAGTTTATATTCCATGCTAGAATTGTATTAAGCGGAAACTTTAATACCTGTGTGGTTTGTGAACAACACCATGTCCCTAGTATGCCTCTATGGACTAGCTCATTGATTAATGATGGTTAAGGTTTCCTAACCATAGACATGAGTTGTCGATTAATAATGAGATCATATCATTGGGAGAATGATATGATGGATGTAACAAATTAAGCGGAGCAATTAGATCGTGTCATCGTGCTCATCTTTGCGAAGCTTTTCTTATGTCAAATATTGTATTCCTTAGACCATGAGATAATACAACTCCCTGGTATCAGAAGAAAGATTTGAGGTCATCAAACGCCATCCTATGAGAGGGTGATCATAAAGGTGTCTCTCAGGTGATCGGAAAGTACCTGTTGGGTTGTATGTATCGAGATGGGATTTGTCCCTCCCAAGTCGGAGAGATATACTTCGGGCCCACTCGGTAATCGATATCAACACCGCTTGCAAGCATGTGGTTAAGGAGTTAATCACAAAGTGATATCGGATTACAGAACGAGTAAAGTACTTGTTGTGAATGAGATTGAACTAGGTATGACGGTACCGACGATCAAATCTCGGGCAAGTAAAATATCGCGAGACGAAGGGAATATATATATGGGATTGATTGAATCCTGGCATCGTGGTTCATCCGATATGATCATCAATGAATGTGTGGGAGTCAATATGGGTTTCGCACCCTGTTGATTATTGATGGAAGATCATGTCTGCATGTTCTCGAACCCGAAGGGTCACACACTTAACGTGTCTCGACGCTAGGATAGATTGGATAATTGGTTTATGAGTTTTTGTTCGGAGTCTCGGACGGGATCCGGGACATCACGACAGGTTCCGGAATGGTCCGGAGAATAAGATTCATATAAGGCAGTGCAGTTTTTGGAGTTTGGAATTGTTTCAGGTTAATCGGTATTGTACCGGAAGCTTCTAGAACCTTCCGGAAGAGGACCAACGTGGCCCCACCTTCCGGGAGAGGGCATGGGCCTATGAGGGAGTTCCCTGGCCGCATTGGGCTAGGGGCACAAGGCCCCATAGGGCCCAGACGGCCAAACAAGGGGAAACCCTAAATTGGAGCTTCTAGAAGGAGGGGGAAACTTGCCCCCCACTCCTCCCTCCTTTGGCCACCGGCCTAGGCTTGGGGGAGGGGCTAGGGCTGGCGCCCACCCCTCTATATATAGAGGGCTGGGGCGCACCACCCCCCCACACACCTTCCCCTCAAGCCTAGCCGCCCTGCTGCCCTCCTCGCTCTCTCCCTCCCGACTGCGTGTAGGCAAAGCCCTGCTGCAGAAACTCTCCACCACCTGCACCGCGTCGTCGCATTGTAGATCCAATCCGTCTCTCCACCATACTTTCTGGATCGAGGAAGGAGGAGACATCGAGGTTCCGCACGTGTGCATCTCCCGGAGGCATCGCCACTTGCGGTGCTAGATCGGATCAGATCGCGAGGAGGAGAAGCGAGTACGACTACATCACCCACGTTCCGACGAACGTTCATTGTCTTGAATCTTCAAGGGTATGAAGATCTCATCTAATCTCTCTCGTTGTTTGCATCTTTTAGATTAGATCTTGGCTTTCCTGTTCGCATCCGTAGAATTTTTTTGATTTACTATGCTGCCAAACCCTTCAAAAATTTGGCCTAAGCTAGATAATCTTTATGTCATCCTAAGGCATGAGATGGAACATAGTTAAACTCCACTAGTTTACCACCCCTCATTAGTACTTACCCCCACTTGTAGATGCTAGTGCTAAGCATAAAACTTGATCAACTTAGATGGGAATACTTGGTGGAAAAATGGTTATGAAAACCTTGGAATGATGGATCATTCTATTGAAATGTTTTGGACATGTGTTTCCGAACACCTGAAGATTTTGGTGATGAAAATGTTGAGGCATGAGCCTTAGCCCTTTATAAAACTGATGGTTGTCTGGATGCGATACCATTCCAATTTTATCGTACAACCACAATACCCAAAGATTGGGTAGGGCTTGACTGGAAATTTATATACCTTAGTATTAGTTCCCTCACGGCCAAGGTCTGAGCTGAGGCTACCTTGTGAAGATTGTCCACCTATGCAGTACCCAAGATGACAGTTGGTCATGGTTGGGAGGCCAAACTCACAGGAGAGGTGCTTATACTAGGGCATGTAATTGAAAGGTTAGGATTGATTATGCGCATACTGAGTATGGTGAATTCAGGATTTGTTCCTAACGGATGTATCGAATGTTGTGGTGAAAGTGTACAATCTCTGCAGAGTGTCAAACTATTCGAATAGCCGCGTCCGCGGTTATGGACAGTTGGAGTGGTCATACTGTTCCCCCGTCAGACTTTTCAAAATGATTTGTGAAAGGAAGTGAGACTCTGACTTGACCACAACAGAGTTGTGACATGAGATACAAGTTCCCACTTAGGTGTTATAAAACTTCAACTAGCATTCGTTGCTTCTAAACTTAGTAGATGTAAATTTGGCTTCTTGCAAAACAACCCTAGAGCCTAGTGTCCTATTACCAAAAACCCCTTTCACTTGTTAGTATTAGTTTGCAGGTACTTAAAGAGTACTCATGGCTTTGTCCCTGGGTATTCCCGTGGCCAGACTATGAAGAGGAGTACCTGGATGGACCCCAGGAAGGTTACGACAACTAGGATCATCTCCCATCGTCAGCATTGCCTGTGAACTCGAAGATGGAGCTTCGCCTACGCTACCGTTATTATTACGTATTCCGCTGCTTGAAGTTGTATTAAGAACTGGATCATGAGATCCCTATTTGTGTAAGACCTTATTTATGGTTTGTAATGGATGATGTACTGTGGTATCCAATTCTGTTATGTCTCACAAAAATGGTAATCCTGGGATTGCGATATATGGCATAACAGGCATCTGGGATTAAAAATCCGGGTGTTGACATCGACTTTACGCACAGAACTAGTCACACAATAAAGATCCAAAGAAAATCTAAATATGCATTTCACGTATTATACATGATATCATAATAATACCAGGTCATTACAACATATACCATACTGGTATTATTACAAAGCTACCTTATTTCTTGAGTACAACACATAGTACTTGATACTACTGACTAGTTGTCTCTTTCTAGTAGTAACTACGCTCATCATACATGCCTGATGTCCAACCGTGATGACGTGTTGTCCGTCGCACAGTTTGTGGAACAAATGACCTTCCAGAAGGAACATACTCTGTATCTGAAGTGTCAAGACTTGAGTCATTACTCAACCTGAGCGTATTGACTCCCTCCAGCTCAGCTGAAAAGTCTTCAGAAACATATTCAACATTATCTCCAGCTTGCATCTCCTGAGCTTCATTTCTTGAGTTGTCAACAGGATACGCAGATCCTGCTGCTCCCCAGATGCTCTCGTGGGCAAGATAGTTAAATACGGGATAATGTATATTCCCTGGGCTTTGAGAAGGTGTTGATGATTCAAACACTCTCTCCTCAAGATCTTCTTCTTCATCCTGATCATCTATTGACATGGTATTTCTACTACTATTATTAGGGTTCATTCTTGCACCCATCCAACTAGATTGTCCAACATTTCTGTCAGAACCATCTGTGGACATCTGGTGTTCATGAGATCCATTACATGATCCCATCCTCCAACCATCTTAATTCTCAATAGGAAGTTCTGAGTCAGAACCCTCCTCTGAGCCTTGTGGTACTGCATACCGCATATCTATAGTAGGATCATGCGTAGGTTCAGGTCTTGGTGAGTAAGGATATGGTGTAAAAGATTCCGGATCTATAGGTATATCCTTAAAGATATGTGTTGCACTACTACTTGCTTCTTTCTCTAACTGGAATGCTAACTGCTTCCTCCTTTCCGGATCAGTTAGATCCTCTAACATGTCATTTTTGTATTCGACAATCACTTGATGAGTCTTATAAAAAGACGCAACGAGTGTTCGGTATCTATCCATAAACTTGGAAGCTAACTTAGGATGCTTCTTAACCAAAGTAAGATGATCCGGTATAGGCTCCGAGTCTATAGAATTATGAGGTATCACAGAGAATGTGCTACCTTCTAACTCCTTAGTTTTCTGCTCCCGGATATTAGCTATCGCCTCCACAACAGCAACATGATAGGCTGCTAAATGACTCCTACCTTCTCCTATGGGTAGATCGTGATATAATCCAAGCTTCTCTGGAAGTTGGATACTCACACGATACTTGGATAACATCCGGCCATCTAGATAAGTGATAGTGTTCACTGGAATTCTAGTGGGACAATTAAAGAGCTTTAAAAGTTGACGAAGTTGGTCTGTGAATGACCCTTGATAATCATCAAGAGTTTCCTCTTTCCTTACCAAAGTCTATTTTGGAAACTTGGGTGCCATATCTCTGTATATCAGAAAAATAATTTTGATTAGTATCAAATGATATATTGCATCATAACAAATAATCATCGCACTAAAATATATAACGGAATATTATCATTTGAATACCCATTATATTACTTTTAGAGAATTCTTTATCGTTGCTAAATCTCCTACAGGTAATACCCTTTACTAGGTTTCCAACCTAAGGTCAAAGCAATTTGCTCTGATACCAACTGTGGTGACCCAGCATACCACTGCATGTGTAGTACACTATAGTCGTTGACATGACATCCACAGAACACCGTTCCGTAAATATCATATCCCTTAGAGTGGTACAATAGAAACATTGCGGGTCCATATTACAAAAGTACACACATTATTATTATTACAATACCGGAAGTTCAAGACTTCCAAAAGATTCAATTTACAAACCAAATATAAAGTGTTCAGCGGAAATTTAAAAGTAACAACTCTGACTAGGAGTGGGCTCAACATCTTATTCTATAAAGTTCAGGCTGCTCGGCTCCGTTAGTTAGTACTAACTAGATACTTAAGTGGACTCGTTCTCATCGACACCGTAGCGAACCATGCCTTCAACTCCTCCGGATAGATCGGGTTCCTCGTAGAACACGTCTTCTTGGCATTCGGCTGCATACATTAGCACGTCTTTGGGATCCTCAGAATCTAAGCAAGGGATCAAAGGAAAGGATGAGTAACAACGTTACCCAACAAGTTCATTATATGCAAGATGGGAAGTTTGATGCTCTAACTACCACCTTGGACTATAAATCCTTGGCACTATGCAGTTTTTGTAAATCTTTCTTGAAAGATTGATTTTATTCCGAAAAACTATGACAATCAGCCTTCACAGGTTGACCAGAACTTTCATGGAGTTCCTTTCCTGTCGCGTTCGTCGCTCCTTCCCGGAACAGGGAGTAACAAGTTATAGTTCTTACACTCTGCAGAGGTGCGTTACTTTACCCATGAGAGATCAACTCTTTGTTGCACAACCGGGCGTACTTTCCCGTCCACAATTCCATGATATGGGGCCCAGTAGTTGGTCCAAGCCAATCACTGCCCCCTTCACACCCCAAGATGCCTCCTTGGTGTACACCATGTCCACATAATGAATTACGGCAATGGTTTGTACAAACCGTTAGATGTCAGAACTATCGTGGGACGATGAGGGTTCCCACCCATATGCTGCATATCCTCTACGAATTACCAATCAGTATGCATGCTACGAGGATAACAGCCACGACCTGCACATCCGGCTTCATGCGAGAGGAAGAAGATATAGCTGACTTCTCTGTCCTATTCCAAATCTCATGGCTAACGCTTAATATACGACGCTAGAATCACTGATGTTAGGGGTTATTAAGTCCCTACTTGATCATCATTGTTGTAATTAGAACTCTAAGTTCTATTGCTCCATTATATCACCACTTAGGATGATATCTATGATTTCTTTGTTTATGAAAATAATATTTTCTTTCTTTTATAGCATATATGATAACACACAATTTGCAAATACTTTGATAAAAACTCTTCAAAAGACATGATCAAGTGATGAACTTGCCTTGTGATGGCAAGGTAGTGAAGTCTGATGCTTGCACTGGACCTTGAGCTTCTAGTTCTACAAAATCATCATTATTGCCCGGTAAGGACAATATTTAAAGAAGCAAAATGATTATGCAAGTAATGTAATGCATTATTTAATTCTATATGCATTTTACTTATATAAGGTGCCCTTTTAATAAAGCATTTATAAATATTATTTTTTTAATATTTATTGCATATATTGAATTATTTTATTTAATTACTTTTTTATTTGTCTTTTATTGATTTAATCATTCTTTTAGGAATTATTATTTATACATTAAATTTATTACTAAATATTTATTTAGTATTTTTCAAAAATACTATAATATTAATAAATAATGAAAGTGATTTTTATGTATTTTTATCACCTTTCAATAATTTTGTAAAATTCCATAAGGAATATATAAATTACAAAATTCTTATAAAAATTTAAGTGTCCAAAATTTTATATCTTGTTTTATTTGGATAGAGTGGATTATTTTGAATACAAAAATATTTTATTTATAATTTTTGGACTTCTAATTTTATTTTCTATAATTTTATTGAGGTCAGGGGTATTTTGGTCTTTTTAATTGATCAAGAAATTTATTAAATATCTTGGGCTGGCCCCTTGGGTTTATTAGGCCAAGGTGGCCCAATAGGACAGGGTCAAAAGATCACCCCGAAGGTTTTTGGCCCAACCAGCCAACTCTGCCTCCCTCTCTCCCTCGACCTTATGCCGCCACCGTCGATTCCTGCCATCGTCGGCCGTTCTGGCCGCCACCGTGGTGCGAGTTGGGGTTGTCGATGATGCTTGTTCATTCTATCCACTTGGATTTGACTCCGGGGCTTCCCCGTGGTCAGTTCCACCCCATTCCCGAACCCTAGGGTTCGGAAAAGGTGTTGTCGCCGCCGCCGCGATCCCGCCTGCGGTGGTGTGCTGGGCTCATGTGCTGCTGCAGCCGCCGCGGTGGCAGGTGTAGGTTGCAGCGCCCCTCTGGATGCTTCCTGTGCCGCCACGGTTCGTCGGCCACCCTGCTTCCTCCTCGATTCGTCAGCGAGGACCTATGGTGAGTTTGATTCTTTTCCCCTGGTGCTCTCTATGTTTGCTGGTTTCATGCTAGACGCTGGCAGTGTTCTCTTTGCTACTGTCTGATTCGGATTAAGATGATCATCCACTTAGGGTTCCTGCTATGTGCTTGTTCATGTACTGGATGATTTGATTCATGTTTAGATGGTCTGTATACATGCTAAATGCTTACTGGCTTGAAACTTGTTGCTTAAAAATGACAGATGATGTTTCTGGTGGCTTACTAGATGATTTGATGCTTAAATTGCATCTGATTAAGATGATATTGTTGTTTGGGAAACATGCTTGGTTTAGCTCATGATCTGATAGCTTTCCGCTATTTATTTGATTCATGGTCAGGATTATGATAAGATACAGCTACTGTTTTAGTGCTGATAACTTAGAAATTAGCATGTGGTTTGAGATCATTATGATCTCAAATAGTAAAGTTTATTATAGTAATATCCTAGTTATGATTCCCGTGTTACAGGAAAATGATTAGTTAGTTGATTTTCTGAATCTATGATGATTTACTGCCTTTCCTGATTCATATTGGATTGTTCTTGTGACACCATCATGTATGGTACACAAGTTTGATTCTAAACCATGGATTTGGTTAGTTTGTGCTTAAGACAATCTTGGCTTTGAGAGATAAATATAGATGCTCTTATTTGAATTCCCTAAGACCAATGATGTTGGTCTGAGGCTTAGGGATTCAAAGCTTATCTGATTGGTTCATCTAGATAGTCCTGGTAGTGGTACCAGCTATTCTTTACTGAATCAAAGCTTGGAAAAATTGATAGTAAGTTTGATCATGTTATGAATCCTATGGATTTGGTCCTAAGGTGCTACCCTTCCTTTAGGGATGTGCCTAGAATTAGATCATAGGTATATGCATGATTGAATGGTAAGATATAGTTTGACAACCAGAGCAAGGATGTTGCTGTGAGCTCTGGTTGGACCTTGGTACTTTGTTGTTTGCCTTTAGAGTTTAAAAGAAAATACCTATGATGGATTCACCCCACTTGGGTGTTTTGGTGAGGTTTTCTTTTATAAAACAACACATGTTTCTCTCTGAATAAAATGATTAGATCATGTGAAGGTTTTATGGAACTCACCACAAAATCTGGTGTTGATGCAGAAAGTTGGTGATGATGATCTTGATCTGGTTTTGATCTGCTTTTGCTGGGCTCCTGAGCTTGCCCTTGAGCTGTTCCTGCTCCTCCTAGCTCCTGGCTTGATCTTGCTATCCACCTAAACCATTCCCCTCCTTATGTCACCATCCTGGTGAGGTTTGATTGATCTGGGTTGGTCTGGTTTGGTTGCTGTCTACCCTAGCTGCTCTTGTGTGATGTGTAGTGGAGAGAGGCACTGATGTGCTCCCCCACGGTCGTGTTGTGGTTTTGGGATATTGACTATGCTTGTGAGCTTGACAACACACCACATGCATGCTGGTGTGTGTCCAGCCTGTGTGCCTGTTATGCACTTGTGGATAGGTTCAGAAAGTTTGAACTTACTATTACCAAAATACTTTTACCTTGGCTGGTGAATTGGTCCCTTTTGGCTGTCATTTGCATTATGGTTGTAAATCTATGAAAGATGAAATCTTTCATATTGGTGAAACTTGCCCCTTTATAACATTTCTCAATGACGAGTTTGTCAAGTGCACCTCACTAACATATCTGAGAGAAATATACTAACACTAATCCTAATTTTGTTTTCTATTTAATCTTTGTTTTGCAGGTTCAAAGATAAAGATGAAGATTTAGTGTAGGATTTATATATGTAGGATAGTTAGTAGATTTCCAATTGTAACCTCTTCTTATTCTTTTGTAATTTTCTTTTATCCTTCTTGTAATCTTTATTTGATTTAATATAATAAAGATTATATGATTATTAATAAAGAATATTCTTATTCTTTACTTTTTTGTAAATTGTGAATTTTGAAATAACTTCAGTAGTTACATTCTTTGTAACTTGTTTATGAGCTAATGAAATGAATTTCATATTCAATATTGTTTTTGGTAAGATTTGAGTTATAATACTTATCTCTTATTTAAATTAAGATTCAAATCTTATATCTAAATCATTGAAATTATTATTCAAACACTCAAGTTTAAAATTCAAATTCATTTTTAAAACACACATCATTCCTTTAAGATCATATCAAAGTTTATAGCAATCCTTCTTTAGGACTAAACCTAATCTCAAAGTAAGAAAGAAACTTTGATCACTAAAGGTTTTATTTGGCGAAAAAATTACCCATATTTTCACAAATGAATGCATGCAACAATTATATTCCTAAATCTACCCTTTGTTAGGTCCTATATGCTGGGATGTTACAACCGGAGTCTCCGGTGTACATACACCGGAGTCTCCGGTATAGACCGGAGTCTCCGGTGTAGACCGGAGTCTCCAGTCCAGACGGTTTCTGCCACTTAAAGTAGGGGGGCGAGGTGAACTGGTACAACAGTTCCTCATTCTTCACCCCGTCCCCTTCATCCAAACCCGCCGCCTCCTCTTCCAAAAAATCCTCCCCAGAGGTCAAGAAGCCCCCGGGATCTGCCGTGCCGCCGGCCAACCCTCTCCTCTCCTCCATTGGGTCATTCCCACCGGAGGAATTGATCCCATGGACAGATCTGGTACCTCTCCTCTCCTTTTTCTCCTAGGGTTCATCCCTAGATGTATGTTTGAGGATTGGTGTTGATTTGTCCATTGGAATCACTTGTTTGCATGCACTTTAGTACTTTAGCCTTGTTGCATTGCTCGATCTATTAGATTCATCCTCACCAGCATCTCCACACCACATGCCCGAGCCTCTCGACCGGAGATTCCGGACCTAGGGCCGGAGACCCCGGTCCAGGCCGGAGACTCCGGTCTCCAGGACCGGAGACTCCGGTGGTGGATGAATCAAACAGACCAGAAATGCATCAAAGTTCTTGTACTACATTGTTGGGACATATATACTCATCTCCATGCTATCTCCCTCACTACTGTTCACAGGGTGATGGTTCTAGTCGTCCTTGTCGTACCAAGGCCAAGTCCCAAAGGGGCAATCCTCGCTATGATGAAGCTCAGGGTCAGTTTATTGTGCCTCCTTCCAACTGCAAACAGCTGGCACGTGATGCAGCCTATTTGAAGAGGGACCAAGAGAGAGCTGAACGAGAGGACCGTGCCAAGAAGGCCAAATATGACAACCTTCAGTCCTTGGCCAAAATGTCAAAAGAGGAGTACCGTGAGCTAAGAAAGACAAATTTCTATACGCCGCCTCGTACTACTGATGACCCTCGTTTCTGGAGAAAGGAACAGACTGTGTTCATGAAGGATGTGTATGATGTGCTCACCAAATCACCGGTCTACCCTTATAAGTTCATGAGTGTTGAGCAGATGTGCCTCAGCCCCTACTTCAATGATGCTTTGTGGATCTGTGAGAAGCTGGGACTATATAACTTGATGGAGCTGCGTGAAGACTAAATGTCCAACTTGTACAACAGTTCTATGCCACAGTTGTGTTTGGGTCCGATCAAGACAGGACTATGGTTTGGATGTCTGGTACCACTCGCTGCACAGCTACATTCCATGACTTTGCCAACGTCATCTTTGAGATCTTTCATGGAGTATCCACTCCCGTTGGGCTGCGTATGCACTCTGCAGCTCTGGGTGAGAACAAGTTGAAGCTGGCGCCTCTGTATGACGAGGGTGTTGTGGGAGGGTCCAAGGGACTCAAGACTCTCTACAACCTTATGCTGAGGATTTTCCGTCATACCATTGCACCTAGTGCTGGGAATGATGATGCGATTAGGGGTGGGCTTGTCAACCTTCTATACCACACTCACCGAATCTACAATGCTGGACCAGAGGCAGATGCTGCACCGATTGATGTGATGGATTTTATTTTTGAGGAGATGTTCCATGCTATTCTTTAGAAGAAATCTCCTCCATATGCACCCTTGGTTATGAGACTCATCAACTCCAAGGAGCATGATTCTCCACTTGGCATACCACCACACCTCACTGAGCACACTATGGTCTCACTGCAGCAGAAGGGGCGTATGGGGCCTGCTCCGAGGCGTCACTATGGGGATGATGATGAGGAGATTGAGACTGAGAGGGCTCCCTCCCCGCCTAGAGTTTGGAGGAAGAATGCCTCCAATGCCCCTATGCCTACTATGACTCGAGACTTTGTGCATGAGAGGGCCAAGAAGGCCAGCTTTTGGGAGAGGACTCTTTGTTGCATGAACGTTGACATCCGTAAGCAGCAGCATGCATCCTATCAAAGCAACCGTCGCATTGAGAAGCTCCTCAAGGAGATCAAGGAACAAGGTGAAGGGGATCACGAGGAAGGTGAGGATGAATACAATGATGAGCATGGGGCTCAGCAGTCCACAGAGTCTGATCACACACTCTCATTGCCCAAAAGGATAGTCTGGTGGATTGGAAGACATTTGCTGATGTCACCTCCGGTTTTGGGTACCAGGGTACCTCCTCTTCTCTCCCTCACGGCAAAGGGCCTGCTGTTCCTGAAGACGATGATGATGACTATGATGAGGGTGGTGATGACCAGGATGAGGATGAGGATGCCGAGGATGACGATGACTACTGAGTTATTGTAAGATCCCTCCTTTATAAAGGAAAAGATCCCTGTGATTGCAATGCTAGTCCCTGGATCAATGCTAGCATCCACAGTTTAAGATGAAGTACACAGAAACAAAGGTCATTATTACAAGTCATTCCAGAGACAAACATAGTCTTTTACAAACTCCATTGCCACAGGCCTAGTACAAGAGTTTAAATATGTAATAAGATAAATAAGTCTTCATCTTCATGTGCCACAGGCAAGCATGTTGAGTGTAGACTCATAACCCCTAATCACCATCAGAATAACCTGCAACATCACAAGTTACAGCCACAGTGGGTCAATACATTGGAATAGTATTGGCAAGTGATACCTTAGTAGAATATTGGTAGACTTGATACTATATGCATTTTGGCTAAGTGTAGCTTAGGGTTGCTTTGCTCAAAATAGGTTTTACCTATCAGTTGAAAACACTAAGTTTTCCTTTGACAAAATCTTTCCCAAGGAACCTCAATAGAAATTGGGGAACCTTCACCCTTGTTCAACCACAAGTTTTACTTAGAATTTGGGATGGGGAGATTCTTGATAGCTTCCATGTCTTGATGCTCAAGTTGTCCAATACCAGGGACATGGCTAAGTACTTAAATTCTTCCATCTGCAGAGGTTGTGCACTTTCCCCACAAGACTTGATTTTCACCAAGACAGGACCTTTCAGAAGCCTTCCCTTAGACCAAATGGACGCGTTCCAACCTATCATCCCACTACCACCAACTGTCCAAATGGCTAAGTTATTGCAACCTATGTGATCCAGGCAGAGCCCATATTGCCAAGTGGCTGCACTAGAAGCTTCTTAACATATGGCATCTCAAATCCCTTTGTTCCTGGGTGGCTTTCCACAAGTGAGATACACAAGGTAAACCATAGAAATGGGCCTTATGTAACCACTCAACACAAACCATTCCTTCCATTCCACCCAGGTGTTTCATTCACTTAGTTGTTTTATTAAACAAAACACAAGTCCAAAGACTTAGAAATATTTTCTCATAGCATGAATATATAACCACCCTTGGTTGCTACTAGCTAGTCTAAGCATGGCATTGATAAGACTTAGAAATATTTCTAGCAATTCTACAACTACTAGGATTTCCCAAGCATAGCATATAGATCAAAAATATCCATGCAAGACTAGCAAAATATTTCTAATGCATAGTTGAAAAACATAGGAATAAATCATGAAGCACCACTTGCCTTGGTAGTTTGGGGAGTAGCAACAATCTCCACAATCACAATCACTACTTGCACCAAAATCTACACATAAAGTGATGGCACAAAATCACATACACAATATATACAAGCAAAAATACATGAATGTATGCAAAATGCCATGTGATGATTTTCTACACCAAACAAGACAAGTGCACAGTACTGAAACATAAACAAGTACAAAACTTTCCAAATAAACTTTATTTGAACAATTAAACATTTTTCAAATAATTACTAAACACAAAATATGCCTACAAATGTTTCTGCAAAAACAATCATTTTAACAGAGGAAAAACTTTAAACACATTGTATAAACAGAAAGGTTTTTCTCTCCTGATTCCAATGATATAACATTTGTCAAATTTGGACGTGGGGATCAAAAGTTATGAATTAAACAAGTTTGACATCTAATAGATCTAAATCCAGATTTTTAAATTCAAATCCTAGCCACGCGGCGCTTCCTGATTGGACAATACCGCTTCACTCAGGATCACGCTTCCGCGCCGTCGGATCAAGTTAGATCCAACGCGCCAGATCTAAAGAAAACGGTTCGCTCCAGATCTAATCTAAACCCTTCGATACAGATCTAACGGCGTGTGCTGCTTTGACCAAAGAGTGGCGGCGCGAATGGTTGCCGCGTCCGCCGGCGATGTTCCGGCGAAACCAGAGGGGCAGGGGGTCGGGCTAGTGCTTGCCGAGATCGCGAGAACGTGGAGATGCTCAACTTGCAGACGGACAGGGTCGGGGCGCTCGACACGGCAGCAGGAGCTCGTCGGAGTTTGTTTGAGCGTAGGGTGCTCACTGTCGGAGTCGAAGACGATGTCCTGGGGCACAAGGATTCAAACAGAGAACATTAACGGATGCGCGAGGCACTGGCGAACATGATTGCGTGAACCAGAGGCACAGGGGAACATAGGGCTCACCGGAATGGCTCGTCGAAGTTGAGTCAAGCTTCGGCCGTTTCCAGATGTCGATGAGGGCGACGACCTAGGGCGATTCAGGATGAAATGAAAGCATGAGAAGATGCGCGAGATGATTGCGAAGCCACTCGCGTAGGCCAGAAGGCAAGGGGCGCTCGATACTCACCGTGATGGCTCGCCGGAGTCTCTCGGTACAGCGGCGGTGCAACTCGAATTGCCGACAGCCTGGTGGCCTGGTGACTGTGCTGAGCGAGGGGAAATGAGCGGAGAGGGGAGGGGATCTTATAGCCGGAGCAGGGGCGGATATTACGCACGCATTCATCGCTAATTAAGTGGATTAAAATCACGGCAGTGAAGGGGGAAGAAACGGGCGGCGACGGCGTCTGCGCGCGGAATTTGGGAAAGAAGGAGCTGACGTGGAGAGGGTCCACTGATCGCTGATCATGGGTGGGTCTCGCAGTGAGAGAAGGAGGAAAATCCCGGTGGGCTTGTCTGGCCTGTTGCTAGGCTAGATTGGTGGCGCCAGGCCCAATTGGTTTTCTTAATTCCTTTTCTTTTTCTATAATGAATTTCAGGAATCAAATTCAATCAAATTCAAAAGCAACTGAATTCAAATCTTTTCTGGATTTTTGTAAAGTGAAACTTGTATAATTTTGAGTATAGAATCATACTGCCTTGTTGGACTAGCATGGTCCTTTGAAGATTTTTAAAAATAACAGTGCCTTAGCACATGGTTGGATATAGATTTGAAAATGGTTTTAAAACCATATTTGTTTTGTAAATTTTGCCCAAACTCTAGCATCCACCCTAAACAACAAGGAAACAAACAAAGCTTGGTTTAAAACATTTACACCCTCAATTGAGAGTGGCATTTGATTAATAGCTGCTCACATAAAATCATAGCACTCCAAGTTTCTGTTTTCTTCAAAATGAGTTTGAATTTGAGTCCTAAATGAGAATGCATGCATGGATGATATGCTAAACTTGAAAACATGATTTTAGGGATGTTATAGTTATTGGGGCGCTAGCTTAGGTCTTTTCCCTTTTTCGGCGTTTCGATGCCAAAGGGGGAGAAGACATTCTCATCGTTTTGCATGGGTCTGGGGCTTTGGATTTGTGACTATTTGCTACTATATACTTTTATTTGCCATATTCAAACTTTGAACTTCATGTGTGTTATTTGCTGTTCATGTGTGTGACTATGTGCTTGTGTGCACTATCTATTGTAACTCATATGAGATTTATGTGTGTTATTGTTGATACTATCTACCTTGCATGATTTACTTAATTATCTTATTGCACATAGTCAGGGGGAGCCCCGTATATATTTTTCCATGCAAATCACTTGTTGTCATCGAACACCCAAAAGGGAGAGATTGAAAGGGCATTTATTGTCATAATCACTTTTGGTGTTCGTTAACAACAAGTAGATCATTTTATAGTTTGTCATTGTCCACAGGTTGGTATTATGATAAGTGAAAAGCACCCTCAAACTTGGGAAAAGTCCCTACTCAGGTGACACAATTCTGGAAACTCCAGACCGGAGTCTCCGGTCTGTCAAGACCGGAGTCTCCGGTGTGGTCCAGAGTTTCCGGATCTGTCTCCGGTGGTGTCTTCAGGATCTGGGCTAGGACATTCTGAATGGGGGTCTGGAGCCCGTTCCGGAGGATACCCCGGAGTCTCTGGTGATGGCTCAGTCCGGAGTCTCCGGTGTTGGGAGATTGGAGTCTCCGGTCTTGTTGGGTCATGGATGGCATGGGTCATTCCGATGGGCGGTCCGGAGGCTAGTCCGGAGGTTGGCCGAAATCTCCGGTGTAGACCGGAGTCTCCGGTCTACAGACCGGAGTCTCCGGTCTGACTTTTCTACAACAGTCAGAAAACGGTTCGTGGAGGGAGCTGCCTATAAAAAGGGACCCTTATCTTCTTCCTCCAGTTGCTCGAGCTGCTCAAGAACACCAACTCCGTTAGAGCCACCAAATCTACAAGATCTCTTCATCCAACCATCCAAATCCATTGATCTTTGGAGAATTGAAGGAGGAGGCCTTGATCTACATCTTGTTGGAGATATGCCCTAGAGGTAATAATAAATGTATTTATTATTATATATCTTTGTGTTTATGATAAATGTTTACATTCATGCTATAATAGTATTAACAAGGAAACCATTAATACTTGTGTGATTTGTAAACTTAATTTGAAGTCCCTAGTATAGCCTCTATACTTCACTAGCTTGTTGGTTGATTGATGATGTGGTTTCTTTATCATGAACATTGAGATGTTATCAACAACAAGATCATATCGTTAGGAGAATGATATGGTGGACATACTCCTATAGATAAGCGTAGCATAAAGATCAAAGTCATTTCAATAGTTCAATTGCTATATGCTTTCTGATACATAGTAACCTAATTCCTTCGACCATGAGATCATGCATATTGCCTTTACTGGATGGATGCTTTGATGTCATCAAACACCACACCGTAACAGGGTGGCTATAAAAGTGGCATTGGGTGTTCGGAAAGTATTGGTTGAAACACATGGATCAAGAGTGGGATTTGTCCATCCACATGACGGATAGATATTCTGGGCCCTCTCGGTGAAATGTCATCCAATTAGCTTGCAAGCATGTGACTTGGTCACAAGGGATCACATATCACGGAACGAGAAAAGAGTACTTATCGATGTGAGGTTGAACTAGATATGCGAGAGATACCGCGATCATAACCTCGGATAAGTAACATATCGTGAGACAAAGGGAAATTGGTATCGTATGTAAGTGGTTCATTCGATGCAAAGTAATCGTGAAATATGTAGCCATATGAATTTCCAGATTCCTCTATTGGTTATTGTTCGGAGAAGTGTCTCGATCATGTCCGCATAATTCACGAACCGTAGGGAGACACACTTAAGGATTCGACGTTGTTTGAGTAGTTATGGTATTATGAGAAAGAGACCGAATGTTGTTGGTCTCGGATGGGATCCGGATATCACGAGGTGATCCGGAATGGTCCGAGAATAAGATTCATATAAGGAAAGTCCCATTTCGGAGTTGGGGAATGGTTAGGTGTTTTCATCGAACATTCTAGAAGGTCCCTAATGTCCGGCACTCCGGGGGGGAAGGGGTACATGAATGTGTCATTGCAAGATGGAATGATTGCATCATGTACTAAGTGTTCTCGCTGTCCAAAATAAAGGGTTTATTTAATTCCTAAATTGGAAAAGTCAAACTGCCAGTTTTCGGTCAAACTGCCAGTTTTCGGAAAGAGGAGAAGTTGGAAACCGACTTGGGAGGAGTCCTCCTCCCAAGCCGGCCAGCCCTAGGCCGAGTTGGGAGGACTCCTCCCTCCTGGCGCCAGCCCTCCCACCTATAAAGGGAGGCAGGGCCTCCCTCTAGAGACACACAAGTTCCTATCCTCTAAACTAGAAACTAGACCTAGACCCGGTTTAGAGCTGTTTTGGTTTAGAGCCTTCTAATTGGTTTAGAGCCCTCTAATTGGTGTGTCTAATTACTAGACCACTAATAGCCTCTCTCATAAGCTCCACCATACTGCACGGCTTAAGGCGAAGCCTGGGATTTCCCTCTACCTCCGGTACCACACCGTTGTCTTTATCGCGAGGAGAGTGCTACAACCTCCGCTGCCTGCTGGAACAAGGAGAGGAAGGTCTTCACGAGTACAACGTGTGACCGATCATGGAGCGCTATGAACGCTGGCGCCGAAGGATCGTCTACGCGATCTTGAGATCGGAAGAGTACGACTACATCACCCACGAGAATCTGCTCGTTAAACACTTTGGAATCTTCGGTGAGTTATTCCATCGACTCGTTGCTACAATCTAGTAGATAGATCTTGGCTTGTTTGTTTGTATGCGATAGAAAATTTTTGTTTTCCATGCTACGAACCCCTCAAAGTGGTATCGAGCCGTGTCTATATGTAGATCTGTTGCAGAGTAGAACACAATGGTCATTGTGGGCGTTGATGCTTTTATTGTAGATTGCTTTTGTGTACTTTGCATCTTGCGGTATGTTGGGATGAAGCGGCCCGGGCTAACCTTACATGACATCGTTCATGAGACTTGCTCCACGCTTAACATGCAACTTGTATTGCATAAGTGGCTTTGCGGGTGCCTGTTTCTCCTAGCATAGTAAAGATCCAATTTACGGGTAATCAACAATGCTAGTATCAATGTTGTGGTTCTTGTTCGTAGGTTAGAACGACACCTATGGAAAGCCCCAAACCACGTAAAATATGCAAAGAAAGTAGAAGCGTCTAACTTTGTTTTGCAGGGTGTGATGATGTGATATGGCCATGATTGTGATTATATTTGATGTATGCAATGTTCCTTATTGTAAGTTGGCAACCGCGTGAGCCATATGGTTGTCTTTAATTTCATAAGACCTGCGTGTCTATTCAAAATAGTTGTAATAGTTGAAGCTGGTGGACGACAACCATGAAGAAGCGTCATTGACCTTGATGCTATGCCAGAGATGATGGAGATCATGTTCGTGCTTGAAGATGGAGATCGGAAGCACAAAGAAGAAAGGCCATATCATATCACATATTATGAATTGCATGTGATGTTAATCCTTTATGCATCTTGTATTGCTTAGTAGACGACGGTAGCATTATAAGATGATCCCTCATGCACATAAATTTCAAGTTCTAAAGTGTTCACCCTTAGTATGCACCGTTGCCAAAGCTTGTGCTTGAAGCACCACGTGATGATCGGGTGTCTTTGATTCCGGTGACTACAACGTAAGCAAGCCAGATTTGCTTATCGGAAGCTAAGGTTTGTCTTGACGAGCCTAGCATGTACGTACATGGCCTCGTGAACACGGATCGCGAAAAGGCAAAGCATGAATCATATAGTAGATATGATGAACATGATGATTGTTCGCCATTGAAACTATATCAACTCTCGTGATGATCGGTGTTGATGTAGTGGATTTGGTTCGTGATCACTAAAACAATGTGAGGGATGTTGTTTTGGTGGGAGTTCACCTAGTTTAATTTCATTAATTAATTTGAACTCAATTTGTCATAAACTTAGTCTAAACTATTGCAAATATGTTGTAGATCAATGGCAGCTACCATCAATTTTAATGCGTTCCTAGAGAAAGAAAAGTTGAAAAACAATGGAAGCAACTTCGGATTGGTTCCGCAATTTGAGGATTGTCCTCACAGGTGGTAATTTGACCTATGTCTTTGGATGCACCGCTAGGTGACCCACTGCAAATGATGCTACCGATGAAGTAAAGAATGTTTACCTCGCTCGGAAGAATCAAGACTCCATAGTTCAATGTGCTATCTTGTATGGTTTAGAATCGAGCTTGAGAAAAGGTTTGAAGAGTCGACCCATATGATATTGTCGAGGATCTCAAATTAATCTTTGAGACTCATGCGGCAATTGAAAGTTATGAAGCTTCGAAAAGTTCTTTAACTGCAAGATGGAAGAGGGTAGCTCGTCGGTGAGCATGTGCTTAAGATGTCCGCACGCAAATAAACTTCAAAGTTTGGGTATAGTGATTCCTAATACTTTGGGGTTTACCGCATCCTCCAATCACTACCACCAAGTTACAAGAACTTTGTGATGAACTACAACATGCGTAACATGAACAAAGAGTTGCGAACTATTTGCTATGTTAAAATCTGCGAAGTGGAGATCAAGAAAGAGCACCAAGTGTTGATGGTCAATAAGACCACCAAATTCAAGAAAGGCAAGTCTAAGGTAAGGACACTTCAAGAAGGGTGGTAAGAAAGTTACCATACCGACGAAGAGGACCAAGGCTGGACCCAAGCCTGAAACCGAGTGCTTTTACCGCAAGGGAGAAGGTCACGGAAGCGGAATTGCCCAAAGTACTTGGCAGATTTGAAGAACGGCAACATCAAGAAGAAAGGTATATCGATATACATGTTATTGATGTGTATCTCACTAGTATTCGTAGTAGTGCAGGTATTTGATCTGGTTCGGTTGCTCATATTTGTAACTCAAACAGAGCTACTGTATAAACGGAAGCTAGTAAAGAACGAGGTGACGATCGCGTGGGAAACGGATCAAAGGTTGATGTGATCGCGGTCGGCACACTACCTCTTCATCTACCATCGGGATTAGTTTTATACTTAAATAATTGTTATTTGGTGCTGCGTTGAGCATGAACATTATATCGGGATCTTGTTTATTGCGAGGCTACTTGTTTAAATCCGAGAATAATGGTTGTTCGATTTATATGAGTAATGTGTTTTATGCACATGCACCTTTGATAGATGGTCTATTCATATTGAATCTCGATAGTAGAAATACACATATTAATAACATTGAGGCTAAACGTTTGAAATCAAGCGATAATTTGACCTATATGTGGTAATCGCTGCCTTGGTCACATTGGAGTGAAGCGTGAAGAAACTCCATTCGATGGACTTCTTGAATCACTTGATTTTGAATCACTTGAAAGATGCGAAGCATGTCCGATGGGTAAAATGACTAAGACTCCATTTTCTGGTATGATGGAGCGAAGCCAGACTTATTGGAAATCATACATACCGATGTGTGGTCCAATGAGTGTAGCATCGCGTGATGGTTATCGTTATGTTCTTACCTTCACGGATGACTTGAGTAGATATGGGTATATCTATTTCATGAAACATAAATCCGAAACTTTCGAGAAGTTTAAGGAGTTTCAAAGTGAGGTAGAGAATCAACGTAACAAGAAGATTAAATTTCTACGTTCTGATCGTGGAGGTGAATATCTAAGTTACGAGTTTGGCGAGCATTTGAAGAAATGTGGAATACTTTCATGATTGACACCGGAACACCACAACAGAATGGTGTGTCAGAATCGAACTCTCTTAGATATGGTTCGCTCTATGATGTCACTTACAGATTTGCCACTATCATTTTGGGGTTATGCATTAGAAACAGCGCATTCACTTTAAATAGGGCACCGTCTAAATCCGAAACGACACCGTATGAATTATGGTTTGGGAAGAAACCTAAATTGTCGCTCCTTAAGGTTTGGGGTTGTGAAGCCTATGTAAAGAAGTTACAACTGGACAAGCTTGAACCCAAAGCGGAAAAATGCGTCTTCATAGGATACCCGAAGGAAACTATTGGGTATACCTTCTATCATAGATCCGAAGGCAAAATCTTTGTTGCCAAGAATGGATCCTTTCTAGAAAAGGAATTTCTCTCGAAAGAAGTGACTGGAAGGAAAGTAGAACTCGACGAGGTTGTCGAACCTTCTCTCGAAATTGCGAGTAGCGCAGCACCGGAAGAAGTTCCTGTGGTGCCTGCACCAATAAGAGAGGAAGCTAGTGATGGTGATCATGAAACTTGGTTGAAGTTGCTCTGAGCCTCGGAGGTCAACGAAATCGTACCACTCAGTTGGTATGATTCCGTTATGAATGTCATGTTGGTGGACAACACCGATGATCCCGAGACATATGAGGAAGCGATGATGAGCCCAGATTCCAATAAATGGCAAGAAGCCATGAAATCCGAGATTGGATCCATGTACGAAAACCAAGTATGGACTTTGGTGGACTTACCGGATGGCGGAAGGTCATCGAGAACAAATGGATTTTCAAGAAGAAACAGATCGATGGTAATGTTATCGTTTATAAAGCTCGACTTGTCGCAAAAGGGTTTCGACAAATTCAAGGAGTTGACTACGATGAGACTTTCTCACCGGTAGCGAAGCTAAAGTCTGTGAGGATTATGTTAGCAATCGCTGCATATTATGATTATGAGATATGGCAGATGGATGTCAAAACAGCATTCCTCAATGGAGACATTGATGAAGAGTTGTATATGATGCAACCCAAAGGTTTTGTCGATCCTAAAGATGCTAACAAGGTATGCAAACTTCAACGGTCCATCTATGGATTGAAGCAAGCATCCCGAAGTTGGAATCAACGTTTTGATAAGGTAATCAAAAGTTTTGGTTTTATACAAACTTATGGAGAAGCTTGTATTTACAAGAAAGTGAGTGGGAGCTCAGAGCATTCTTAATACTGTATGTGGATGACATATTGTTGATTGGGAATGATGTAGACCTTCTTAATAGTGTCAAAGAGTATTTGAATAATAGTTTTTCAATGAAGGATCTTGGCGAAGCAGCTTACATATTAGGCATAAAGATTTATAGAGATAGATCGAAACGCCAAATATCATTGTCACAAAGTACATATTTGGACAAAGTTCTAAAGAGGTTTGGAATGGAAGATAGCAAGAAAGGGTTCTTGCCCATGTTGCCCAATACGACGTTGAGTAAAACTCAAAGTCCGACATCGGCAGAAGATAGAGAAAAGATGAGTAAGACTCCCTATGCCTCAGCCATAGGATCTCTAATGTATGCCATGCTATGTACTAGACCCGACATCGCATATGCCGTTAGTCTAACTAGCAGATATCAAAGTGATCCAGAGTGGATCATTGGACAATGACAAAAACATCCTTAAGTACTTGAGAAGAACTAAGGATATGGTTCTTTCTTATGGAGGTGATGAACATTTCGTTGTTAATGGTTACACCGATGCTAGTTGGAACACCGATCCGGATGATTTTAAATCACAACTGGATATGTATTTATTTTGAATGGTGCAGCGATTAGTGGAGGAGTGCAAAGCAAAGTGTTGTGGCGAGATCTTCAACTGAATCGGAATACATGGCTGCTTGAGGCTTCACAAGAAGCGATATGGATGAAAGAGTTCATTACAGAGCTGGGTGTGGTTCCAAGTCTGCTGGACCCAATGTCTATCTCTTTGATAACATGGCGCCATAGCCAATGCGCAAGAACCAAGGTCACACAAGAAGTCAAGATATCAAGCTGTTTTCACGCTATTCGAGAACATATCCAGGATGGGGATATAAAGATTTGCAAAGTACACACAGATCTGAATGTGGCGGATCCGTTGACTAAACCTCTCCCAAGGGCAAAACATGACCAACACCAAACTGCCATGGGTGTTCGGTATATTACCATGTAATCTTGATTTGATGAATCTATTTCAAGTGGGAGACTGTTTGATATATGAACTATAGGTAATAATAAATGTATTTATTATTATATATCTTTGTGTTTATGATAAATGTTTACATTCATGCTATAATAGTATTAACAAGGAAACCATTAATACTTGTGTGATTTGTAAACTTAATTTGAAGTCCCTAGTATAGCCTCTATACTTCACTAGCTTGTTGGTTGATTGATGATGTGGTTTCTTTATCATGAACATTGAGATGTTATCAACAACAAGATCATATCGTTAGGAGAATGATATGGTGGACATACTCCTATAGATAAGCGTAGCATAAAGATCAAAGTCATTTCAATAGTTCAATTGCTATATGCTTTCGATACATAGTAACCTAATTCCTTCGACCATGAGATCATGCATATTGCCTTTCTTGGATGGATGCTTTGATGTCATCAAACACCACACCGTAACGGTGGCTATAAAAGTGGCATTGGGTGTTGGAAAGTATTGGTTGAAACACATGGATCAAGAGTGGGATTTGTCCATCCACATGACGGATAGATATTCTCTGGGCCCTCTCGGTGAAATGTCATCCAATTAGCTTGCAAGCATGTGACTTGGTCACAAGGGATCACATATCACGGGAACGAGAAAAGAGTACTTATCAGTAACGAGGTTGAACTAGGTATGCGTAGATACCGATCATAACCTCGGATAAGTAACATATCGTGAGACAAAGGGAAATTGGTATCGTATGTAAGTGGTTCATTCGATCGCAGCAATCGTAGAAATATGTAGAGCCATATGAATTTCCAGATTCCTCTATTGGTTATTGTTCGAGAAGTGTCTCGATCATGTCCGCATAATTCACGAACCGTAGGGAGACACACTTAAGGATTCGACGTTGTTTGAGTAGTTATGGTATTATGAGAAAGAGACCGAATGTTGTTGAGTCTCGGATGGGATCCGGATATCACGAGGTGATCCGGAATGGTCCGGAGAATAAGATTCATATAAGGAAAGTCCCATTTCGAGTTGGGGAATGGTTCCGTGTTTTCATCGGAACATTCTAGAAGGTCCCGAATGTCCGGCACTGGGGAAGGGGTACATGAATGTGTCATTGCAAGATGGAATGATTGCATCATGTACTAAGTGTTCTCGCTGTCCAAAATAAAGGGTTTATTTAATTCCTAAATTGAAAAGTCAAACCGCTGCTTTTATTAACCGCCAGCTTTGGAAAGAGGAGAAGTTGAAACCGACTTGGGGAGGAGTCCTCCTCCCCAAGCCGGCCAGCCCTAGGCGAGTTGGGGAGGACTCCCTCCCTCCTGGCGCCAGCCCTCCCACCTATAAAGGGAGGCAGGGCCTCCTCTAGAGACACACAAGTTCCTATCCTCTAAACTAGAAACTAGACCTAGACCCCGGTTTAGAGCTGTTTCGGTTTAGAGCCTTCTAATTGGTTTAGAGCCCTCTAATTGGTGTGTCTAATTACTAGACCACTAATAGCCTCTCTCATAAGCTCCACCATACTCGCACCGGCTTAAGGCGAAGCCTCATGATTTCCCCTCTACCTCCGGTACCACACCGTTGTGCTGCCGGAATCGCGAGGAGAGTGCTACAACCTCCGCTGCCTGCTGGAACAAGGGAGAGGAAGGTCTTCGTCGAGTACCGAACGTGTGACCGACTGCGGGAGCGTTCTATGGAACGCTGCCGAAGGATCGTCACGATCTTGAGATCGGAAAGAGTACGACTACATCACCCACGAGAATCTGCTCTCGTTAAACACTTTGGAATCTTCGAGGGTGAGTTATTCCATCGACTCGTTGCTACAATCTAGTAGATAGATCTTGGCTTGTTTGTTTGTATGCGATAGAAAATTTTTGTTTTCCATGCTACGAACCCCTACACATCTTCACCAAGAGGGATCTTCATTTCCCCCTCATTCACTTGAGGGCCCCCAAGCTCTAGTGTTTCTTTGGAAACCCTAACTTTGTTTTGGTTCTTACAAGCTTGTCTTTGATTTGTCTTGACAACTTGCTTGTATTTGGGAGCCTCCAATTAAGTTGTGGATGTGTGCCCCAAACTTGTTGTAAAGGTGTCGGCTTCCACCTCGAAGGTTGCCGATATAGTGGAAGGTGGATCGAGCCCGTTGGGGTGAGATTCATCGGAGAACAAGGGAGGCCTCTCGTGGCGTTGGTGGTTTGAAACCACCCCCTCTCCAAACGTAGACGTACTTCCCCTCAAAAGGAAGGAACTACGGGAAACAAATCCCTGTGTCTTCGTGTCCACCACATTGGTTACTTCTATCCTTTACCGCACTTTACTTACTTGTTCTTGCTTAGTGTTGTGTTAGCTTGTGCTCATTTGTCATATAGGTAAATTCACCTTAGTTGCATTATCTAGAGAATTTACGTTATTGTCAAACCCTAAATTGAAAAAGAAAGAAAATTTGAAGTAGCACCTATTCAACCCCCCCTCTAGGTGCTCATACGATCCTTTCACCAGGCACGAGGCAGTCAGCCACGCGGCAGCGCCGACCAGGCACACATAGCAGCCAGGCACGAGGTAGGTAGCACGCGGGCGGCGCAGCTGCATTACCTGGCTGCAGACATGGCGGTGGCGCGCCAGAACGAGGCTGCCACGCTGGCAACGGCGCCGACCAGGCACACGCAGCGGCCAGGCACGAGGTAGCCAGGCACGCGGCGGCGCCGTCCAGGCACGTGGCGGCCAGGCACGAGGCAGCCATACACACGGCAGCGCCGGCCAGGCACGAGGCGGCCAGGCACACGCATCGGCCAAGCGGAGGTAGCCAGCCACGTGGCGGCGTCGGCCAGGCACGAGGCGGCCAGCCACACGACGGCCGGGCACGAGGAAAGCAGGCGGGCGTCGATGGTGCCGGCAAGCAGGCTGGAATGTGACGGCTGCGGCGACGCGGGCAAGATTTCTTTGATTTGGTACTTCTAGCAAAGATTTTGAGAAAAAAATGCTACATTAATTACAATTATCAAATTTAAGCTCAAATTAGTAGAACTTTAAGCATGATTATGGCTATTCCATTTCAGTCCCAATTGTGCCAACCGAACAAAATATAGTATCATTCCATTCCTCGTTTTTTTCTGAACCGAATAGGTCGAAACCGTCCCATGACTTCGAAATGTACTCACTCCGTTCCGTTCCCTCACGTTCTGGAATCGAACACACCCTAAGGCCCCGCTTGTTTCACCGTTTCATTTACGGGGAGACCCGAATATTACGAACGGTGCGAAGAATTTAGTCGGACCTCAATCGGTCCGGTCCATAAAACTTACGCCCTAAAATCAGGCGAACCAAGCGGAGCCTAAAGGAATGACGGCACCGGTATAGACGTCGCAGTGTCGACGAGGGCCGAACCCTTTGTAGAGTACTATCTTTGTTTGGAATTATTAGTCCTAAGGGGCAAGTTGCTAATACCAAGACAATTCATAACTCTTTCTTATTAATATATGCATGCACCAATAGTACTACATGCATGATAGAAGTGAGAGAAAAAGAGAACATGCATTGGACGAGACACATTAATAAATAAGATAGACTTTATAATTTCAAACAATATAAAAAATCTCTTATGGCTAATAATCCCAAACAGAGATAGTAGGCGAAAGCAGAGGACCGGATCAGGTAGTAGCCGGAAGCAGAGGACCGGATCGCATCGGCCGGCACGATCTTTCTCTTCTCGCGCGCGTACAGCACTGGAACGAAGTGATCATTCATGGCCGGAGATCCAACGCCTTCTTGAATGCTCGCGTGCTATGCTAGCATGAACCGAACTATCGGTACATGCTCGAGCTGCTCGACGTTGCCACCCGTGCAATGACGCTGCACGTAACGGAATAATTCTTCGCATGGGCTGAGGACGAGCGAGGACTGGAGTAGTACATGCATGATGCAGGTGAGCTTCATAAACGACTCCACTAGTAGCTAGGGTTGCAGTAGTAGCCTGCAGGTAGCTTATTAGGCTAGGGCTAGCTCCGACAAAGGAGGGCGGGGATTGGACATGGGCTATGACATTGATGGGGATGGGCCGATATCGGAGGAGGCGGGCAGCGCACATGGAATCCTATGCCGCCGTGTCCCTCCGCGCTCTCTTCTCCAGCTCACTATCGGTCTATCCATTCCTAGTAGCTACAGATCGAGTATGGCGATCCGGGGCAGAAGTGAATGCTCCCGTACGTACGCTACTGCTCCGTCGATCCAATAATCCATCCATTTTAGAAGAAGCAGATGCAACGAACGCCGTCGGTGACGCGACGCGACGCGTCGGTCGATCGATCGATCGCCGTACTCGATCTTCCACCGCAGCAACGTCGCCGCTCCGAGTGAACCGGCGGCTACGCCATGGCAGGCTGGCAGCAGACGGCCGGTGTTCACCATCGAACCATCATGTTGGGCTATTATTTTCTTCGAAAGAGATGTGTAACTCCAGAAAAGGAAAAACGAATAATGCTGTAACCAACCAAAGGTTCAAGTAGTACTCCGTAAAATCGATCCAGGGCACGCTGCGCGCAGAACTTCGAGGAAAAGGTTGGACACCTTTCCTTCGAGATCCATGCTTTGTCTACCATGCTAGACGCTAGCCTAGGCCTAGGACTAGGATGGTATATTAGGCTAGTTGCAGTGTACTAGTACTAGTAGCTGTAGCTTTTGACCAATGACCATTCTAAATCAATCGTTTCTGTCCTCAGGCTGTGACTTCTTACTTGATTTTGCAAAACAAAGAAGAAAAATTATTGTACTTCTCCCTTTAGGGTTTGTTTGGATCGCATATAATTAGAAAATAGAGGAATACTAGAAAAAACACGAAATTTAATACTCCCTCGGGTATATACACTACAGGAATGGCGCTGTGTGTCGACGGCCGGCCGCTACGCCGACGGTAGCACCAGGCCAGGCCAGCACAGCTTCCGAGTCCTCGGCGTAGCGGCAGGTACGCCGAGGGTGACCGTCGGCGAAAACGTAGCCGTCGGCGTACGGGGTGGCCGCTGGCACTAGACAGGCCAGGCCGGGATGGGCCCTAACGGCGTCAGCATTACGCCGAGAGCCGCCGTCGGCACAGGCTACGCCGACGGTCACCTCGGCATACGTCCCTCCTACGCCGACGGTGACCCTCGGCGTACAGATGCACATTTTTTCCTTACCAAATTATTTGTATTTATTTATTAGTATCAATTATTTAGGTTCTATTTTATCAATTGGATGGATTCGTAGCCTCCGAATAATAGTCTTCACGCCCACATGAAATGTCGAATCTTCTCACAAGTTGAGAAATTTGCATGTTTGTGTGTTATTATCACATGTGCGTGAAATTTATATGTCACAAATTTTTGTGAAGTTGTTCAAAGATTCAATCACATGTGCGTGTCCCCCCTCGCATGCATGCGGAAGCGAAGGTTCTGGACCCGTATAAGGGGGAATCTCCCCGTTTAGGTGAAACCGGATAGGATAGTGTCCCAACTTGTGAACCAACATGGTTTTACATCACCCTATGACCTAAACAAACACAAAACAAGAGAGAGCTACGCCGGGCTACCCCTGTCAGAGGAACGTCTAGGGGGGTAGACGATCCGAGTGTGCACCGATCAGGGTTTCGCCGGAGGAAGACCACGAGAACATCGGAATCAGATGAAAACTTGCATGTGTCCCTAGCATATGTGTGAGTGTGGTGAGAGGTTGGTATAGGTGCTTGCATGTGTCCCCCCTCGCATGCATGCGCTCTAACCTAGAAGTGAAGGTTCCGGACCCGTATAAGGGGAAATCTCCTCGTTTAGGTGAAACCGGGTAGGATAGAGCCCCAACTTGTGAACCAACATGGTTTTACATCACCCTATGACCTAAACAAACACAAAACAAGAGAGAGCTACGCCGGACTACCCCTGTCAGAGGAACGTCTAGGGGGTAGACGATCCGAGTGTGCATAGATCAGGGTTTCGCCGAAGGAAGACCACGAGAACATCGGAATCAGATGAAAACTTGCATGTATCCCTAGCATATGTGTGTGAATGTGGTGAGAGGTTGGTATAGGTGCTTGCATGTGTCCCCCCACGCATGCATGCGCTCTAACCTAGAAGCGAAGGTTCCGGACCCGTATAAGGGGGAATCTCCCCGTTTAGGTGAAACCGGGTAGGATAGTGCCCCAACTTGTGAACCAACATGGTTTTACATCACCCTATGACCTAAACAAACACAAAACAAGAGAGAGCTACGCCGGGCTACCCCTGTTAGAGGAACGTCTAGGGGGTAGACGATCCGAGTGTGCACAGATCAGGGTTTCGCCGGAGGAAGACCACGAGAACATCGGAATCAGATGAAAACTTGCATGTGTCCCTAGCATATGTGTGTGAGTGTGGTGAGAGGTTGGTATAGGTGCTTGCATGTGTCCCCTCACATGCATGCGCCTAACCTAAGCGAAAGGTTCCGACCCGTATAAGGGGCAATCTCCACGTTTAGGTGATACCTGGTAGGATAGTGCCCCAACTTGTGAACCAACATGGTTTTACATCACCCTATGACCTAAACAAACACAAAACAAGAGAGAGCTACGCTGGGCTACCCCTGTCAGAGGAACGTCTAGGGGGTAGACGATCCGAGTGTGCACAGATCAGGGTTTCACCGGAGGAAGACCACGAGAACGTCGGAATCAGATGAAAACTTGCATGTGTCCCTAGCATATGTGTGTGTGTGGTGAGAGGTTGGTATAGGTGCTTGCATGTGTCCCCCCTCGCATGCATGCGCTCTGACCTAGAAGCGAAGGTTCTGGACCCGCATAAGGGGGAATCTCCCTGTTTAGGTGAAACCGGGTAGGATAGTGCCCCAACTTGTGAACCAACATGGTTTTACATCACCCTATAACCTAAACAAACACAAAACAAGAGAGAGCTATGGCGGGCTACCCCTGTCAGAGGAACGTCTAGGGAGGTAGACGATCCGAGTGTGCATAGATCAGGGTTTCACCGGAGGAAGACCACGAGAACATCGGAATCAGATGAAAACTTGCATGTGTCCCTAGCATATGTGTGTGAGTGTGGTGAGAGGTTTGTATAGGTGCTGGCATGTGTACCCCCTCGCATGCATGCGCTCTAACCTAGATGCGAAGGTTCCGGACCCGTATAAGGGGGAATCTCCCTGTTTAGGTGAAACAGGATAGGATAGAGCCCCAACTTGTGAACCAACATGGTTTTACAACACCCTATGACCTAAACAAACACAAAACAAGAGAGAGCTACGCCGGGCTACCCCTGTCAGAGGAACGTCTAGGGGGGTAGATGATCCGAGTGTGCACAGATTAGGGTTTCACCGGAGGAAGACCACGAGAACGTCGGAATCAGATGAAAACTTGCATGTGTCCCTAGCATATGTGTGTGAGTGTGGTGAGAGGTTGGTATAGGTGCTTGCATGTGTCCCCCTCGCATGCATGCGCTCTAACTTAGAAGCGAAGGTTCCGGACCCGTATAAGGGGGAATCTCCCTGTTTAGGTGAAACCGGGTAGGATAGTGCCCCAACTTGTGAACCAACATGGTTTTGCATCACCCTATGACCTAAACAAACACAAAACAAGAGAGAGCTATGCCGGGCTACCCCTGTCAGAGGAACGTCTAGGGGGGTAGACGATCCGAGTGTGCACAGATCAGGGTTTCGCCGGAGGAAGACCACGAGAACATAGGGGTAGACCAAAACAAAAAGAAAAGTCCACTGGGCTACCCTCGTACAGAGAAAGCTATAGGGGTAGACCACCGATTCTCCAGGAGTTATAGCACTTGGAAAATCTGTGAGATCATCTTATCTATACTTAAGTTGCAAAGATTGAATTATACAATTCCATCATAGCATATAACTACATCTCGCAAGATGGCCATTAGACTCTTACTGAGGAGCTATAGGGGTATCCCACGTCTAGGGTTATAGGGGTAGCCCAAATCTAGGGTTTGCTTGGGAAACGAGCACAAGACGAAATAAAAAATTATATATTAATAATATATAGTTTCTTTTATAATAGTAGACACTAAATAAAGTATCTTGTATAATTTGATATTAAACAAAAAAAACTTCCTTAAAAAAAAACCCTGTCTACCCTGAAAAAAATACCCTAGCTACACCGACGACTGCCCTCGGCGTATGCCTGGCCGTCGGCGTAGCCCTATCCTTTTAGAGCTGCCCACGCGGCCTACCCGTGCCACTCGTTTTGCTTCTCCAATCCAGGGCCCGCCCCCGACCCCGACCCCTCCGCCACCAGCCGCCATTCCCGCCGCCAGCTCCTCCCCCATTCCCGCCGCCGCCAGCCCTCCCTCCCCCGAGCCTCCACCGCCCCTCCATCCCCCCGTAGCCAACGCCGCCACCCCCTCCCTCCCTTCCCCGCGCGAGCCACCGCCGCCACCACCCCACTGCTCTGCCCCTCCATCCCAGCTCCCTCCCTAGCCTCATTGAGCTCCGCCGCCAACTCCCTCCTCACTGCTTGCGCCACTGCCAGCTCGGTGCCTCGCCTGTGCCAAGCTAGCCCTGGCCGCCACCGCCGCTCCCTGTTGCCCGCCCTGCCTCTCGCCGCCTGCAGGCCGTGCGCCGCCCGCCTCCTGCTGCCCCCCTCATAGGTCAACTAAAAAGAGAAATAGAAATAAGGTAAAATAAAATAGGTAGAAATAGAAATAAAATAGGTAGAAAATTATTTAGAAATAGAATAGGTAGAAATTTATTTAGAAAATAGAATAGGTAAAAATTATTTAGAAATAGAATAGGTAGAAATAGAAATAAAACTAGATGCAAAAATTATTTAGAAATATAATAGGTAGAAATAGAAATAAAACTAGATGCACAAAGTAGAATATTTTTTGAATGAGCCTAATTATACATGTTGTGACTAAGGTGTTGTCTTTATGTCAATGTACAAACTTTGTAGTGTTTCAGGAGTGACTGTCGTTGCGGGAGATAGTGTAGGTGACACCTCGATCCCGTCTCCGAGTTCCGTCGCCGACCTCGACACTCGGTTGATCGACTACTTTCTCTACCGCCGAGGGTGAGAATCTGTTCGCCTCTCTTGTACCTAGGTTTATTTTTGTGTCTAGATCACCAAGTCCGTCGCGTCACCTAGGCGTCATCCCGACCGTAAGCATTACGCGACTTAATATGCATTAGTGGTCTCGCGTATTTTAAACCGTAACGCTTACGGCTTTTATCGGGCAGTCGGCGGATTCGTAGTTGGGTATGGTTCTCCCTGGCTCTACTCGATTCGAGACAGGATTTCGGTGGCGCCTCCTTGTTGTTCTCCGGATGCACATTGTAACAACCCAGCATTAGAGCTTAGAAATAAGATGAACACAGATGTGTGCATTGCATTCATGCATAGAAAATCTGAATAATTTTCGCGCTTTTAAATAAACACTTGTCAAAGTGATTGAAGCTTCTCTTAACTTGATGGAATTGAAGTAGATCATCAAGTTAACTGCGATAAGTTTCAATATGACCTTTGCTAAAACTTTGTTTTGGGTAAACATGATTTGATCTAAGGGTAGATAAAAAATAATAAAATTAAACCCTACTACATTACTTAATGATTTATATTTGATCCTTAGGGGATCATATCATAGTATTCATTGTAATCACTCATGAGTACCAAGTTAAGGATATAACACAAATAATAAGAATGTAACAAATATATCTTAATCTTATCTACTTATACCATGTGTATCATGTAAATACCTAACTTTAACTCTCTAGTAAGATTAAGTAGGAAAGAAACCAAAGTTAAGACCATTCACCATATATCTTTCTTTCCATATCAATCTTTATCATCTCTACTGAATCCTATCCTTATAATTGTTGTTCATCAATATTGAGTAATCAATTATTGATTCACCAATTCTTAACTTATCAATTCTTAACCTATCAACTCTTGTCCTTATTATAGCATTCACTTAAGGCTTATAAAGAAAGAGGTCGGAAAAGGTAAATAGTGATGCTAGTTTTAAATGTCATCTATAGGATGAGAGTGATTTGAGGAAATCAAATCAATATGGTAACAAAGAAGATTACAAGAATGAAGTCTAAAGATAGTTACCAGGAGTAGTCCTATTGTATCAAGTAGGTATAGTCAATGAAATATATTTCTTAATCCAATAGAGTTAAACAGAAGATAATTAGAATACAACTGTAGTGTTGTATTGAAGAAGCCTTGTTTAGTCAACTGGAAACCTGAACCATAAAGGATCAAAGGATCATAATGATCATGCCTTATTCACCAATATTGAATGCTTATACCAGGTATAAGTGACATTGGTGGATAAAACATGATTGAACCAAAGTATAGAGTTATTATCTTAGATTAGTCATTACAAGTCACATTAATATAATGTGGGGTTGGAATGTTAGATACTGGAGTCAAGTAGAGACAAGTTAGTATGATTAAGATGATGTTAGAGCAACATTGGATTAAAGAAGTAGTATTTTCCTCTTGGGGAAATACTAAACACTAGAGGAGAGTAGAACTTGATATAAACCTCTACTAGAGTAGTATTTGTGATGGATGATTTAAGAAGGGTATGAATGGAGTTAGAGGTAACCACTTGTTGGGTTAGAGATTATTAATAGTAGAATAGTTGTTATAGCCAAGTATAAATATAAGAATTTTATGAAAGCTTTAGTGTTAAGCACTTTGCATTTATAAATGGGTTTAGAATAGACAAGGGTTGATAAGAAGTGTCTATAAAGCAAAGCTCATCATGTTAACACATGATGATGAATATAGAGAAGTAATATATCTAGGAAAGAAATTCCTTAATTAGAAGTCCAGAATTATGAAGTATGGAATATAGGAATCTTTGTTAAACACCCAAATCCTAAATCTAAGACCCAACCTAATATCCATTTTCTATGGTGGAGCTATCATCTTGTTTCCACAATGGTTGTTAGGAATAATTTCTTACATTAATCATTTCAGCACACCTTAGACATTCTCAACCATCATTATCATAGGTGCTTATAGAACTATCTTTATTAATTGTTTCTCATAAGTTATCCTGGAAAACAAATACGAATAGTGATGTTATTAAAGATCACAAACATAAAGACAATGTGATTAACCATTAATCTTTATTCACATCAATAAAATAAACTTGTAAATATTAAATCTTCTAAGAACTTATGGTAAAGCATTTTCAATTCAAACTTTAACTCATTAGTTAATAGGAATACATTCTATAATAAGTTTATGAATTTATGCCCAATTAAATTCATATTAAAGGCACTCACAAATAATAAGAGAAAAAGGGTCTATTAAAAGAAAATAAAAATTATAACATTATACAATAGAAGATCATTATATGATCCTAAATACATCACATTACTGCTGCAAATACTTAGCAAGTAATTTCTATAAAGACACCTTTAACCAATTGTGCAAAATTCAAATCTAGAAATGAAACAGAAAATAGAAAAATCAAAACAGAAAGAAAAAAATAAAGGAACCAGCATTTTGCCCACGGCCCATCCCCTCTTCTCTCTATTCAACGCCCTCTGGTCGCAGCCAATCTTCCCCGCTCACTCCGCAGCAGCCCACGGAGGCCCAACAGCATCCCATACCCCTTCGTTGTCTTTTTCCCATCTTCCTCCTCGTCGATGGATCGAGCAAGCTGCTCGCTGTCGAGCTCCGCCGCGCTGGCGTGCGCCAGGATTCGAGCCGCCGTCTGCCGTCGCCGACAAGACCCCCTGCCTCACCAAGGACGAACCCTAACACGCCATTTCTTCTCCTCATTTCTCCAGCGCGCAAACCCTAAATCCAGAGCTCTCAGACGCCATCGAGTTCCGTCGTCTCCGGCCGCCCCGAGCCTCGCCGTGGCTCCTGGAAGCTTCGTCTCGCTGCGGTGAGCGTCTTCGCAGGAGGAATCGTCACGGGAAGCTTCCAATCGTTGGCAAGGACATCGCATACCCGATCTCCAGCCACCGCTTTCTTCCTCGATTCCGGCCTTCCCCGTGCTCGCCTCGCCTCGACACCACCACCATCATACTCCTGGTGAGCCACCGGTGCTCAAGCACCCTTCTGTTTCCTCTCTCTTCCTTTGAATCTACCTCCCCAAGAGAGACCGATGTCGCCGCCGTCATCCGTCGTTACTGCAAAGGACTGCTTCCTAGGCGGTATACCACTATTTGGCTTTCCGCACTCCACTTATTCGAATAGGACCATCCCCGCGTGCCCGCATGTCTCAAATCCGAAGATCGAACCATGATCTGAGGATCATCCTTGAGGTGATGTCAGCGTGATATCACGTCATATATCACTTTATTATTTCCTAAATTGAGTTATTCATTTCTGTAATAAATAGAAACATGACAAAGGACGTGGCATATGTCCCACCAGTCAGTGACTTGGGGTGGATTAAGCTCTTGTGAGAAAAACCTTTCAGTCTATGCTGACATCAGCATTACCTAATAAACACATTTAGTTATTTAATTAAGAAATTCATAAAATAATTAAATCTTGTAAATTTAATATCTTTTGTTTTATAAATCAGAAAAATACATATAATATATGAAATGTTTAGAAAAATAAAATCTACAACTTAAAACTATTATTAAATATTATTATGATAATTATTTAAATAAATATTATTTAATAAATACTTTATCAAGTTTTAATACTTTGATAATTAATGTTTTAATAATGGTAAATGTTAAAAATCTAAATAAAATACCAAAAATCTTAGAAAAATAAGAACTAGAGTTTAAAACTATAACCATGCATTATTATTTCACTTACTTAAATATTTATTATTTATTAAGTATTTTTTTAAAGTAATAAACCTTATTAAAATCGTATCTTATTATTTTTAAATCACAAAAATAAATGTAATATACCAAAATGATCACAAAAATAATACCTACATGTTTAAAATGTGATATTCCACTTTTTAGTTAAATAAAAAGTTAAACACTTTAGAACTTGAATTTAAACCTATTTCCTTAATTAATAATACATATAAAGGTAAATAAAATTTGTTAATATTCCTAAAATTGCCAATTTAGATCTAATAAATAGTATTATTCTTCAATATTAATAATATGAAGTCAAAATGGTTCAACACAATTTAAATGCAATTTTATTGAATTATCCTTCAACCATAAGTATAAATTATTTTATAAAAGAATCCTTATCTAATCCAAAAACTCCAAGAATAATTACAATAAGATAAAACCTATTCTTTATATTAACCACGAGTTTATAAACAAATCAAAACACTATAGTGAGTTCATAAATAGCAAATAATATTGTACTTATTCATAAACCTTAACCACACCCTTATAGGAAGATAAATTCCTTTATACAAATACAATGTAAAGAAACCACTACTCAAATAAAAGTAATGCCATTCTTAAGTAACTATAAGGACACAATATAAAGTGAACAAGGTACAAGTATCCTAAGTAATATAACCTAAGTCTATCTACATCCTTAAAGTTACCTCTAGTTTGCAAAGCTTTAATTATAATACTAAAAACTTTAATATATGTTCTATAGTTAACTTTGGTCTGTTATAATTAAGTTATAAAGCATTCTAATACCAAACCAACCCAATTAAAAAAAACCAAGATAGATAAGTCTCAAATACTAATGCTGTCATTATTCAAATAGAGTAATTCTTTCTTACTTACAAACTATAACTAGAACGAACACCTCATAAGGTTAACCTAAAAGCTTAAATGCTTTTGCTTAGTTGAGTAATATTTTCTTCAAAACTTATTCATTTTGCCACTTGCATCAACATATGACAGTTAATAGTAAACATCTTACTTTATACTTTACTTATATAATAAGAGTGTTAATACTTAAATTCTTTATAAGTGACATTACTTGTAAAGTAAAACTTGAAGATAAACAATTAAGACGTAAGCAACCTTGAGTAGCATTCCATACTATATATTTTATTGTTGTATAAATACATGTTGTATTCCACACACTCACAAGCCTTAATAAGAAGCACATGTGTGAAACCTAATCTAAAAGGGCAACACATTCCAAGGAAACCAATTCCAGAATCCAAACCCTAGACCAACGTTATTCTAGGGATTCACGTTTCTCAACTTGCATCACATTACTTATGCATAAAAGCATCTTGCTTCTTTAAACATTAGTCCTTACCGGACCAACAATGCAGATTTCCGCAATTGGATTTTATATTGTCTTGAAGACCGTGAGTGTAAAATCTTGCAATCACAAAAGACAAGTTCACACTTGCTCATGTCCTTTGATTATTTTTTGTAAAGTATTTTACAAATCTAGTGTTGTCATCACCTGCATTTGAAAAAGGACAGAAAACACTATTTTCATAATAAAGTGATTATAGGTTATTTACCATGAGGTAATAACCTACTATAAGAGTTCCGGTGGAAAAAGGAACATATTACCTAGGACTTAACAACCAATGTCGCTAGTGATTCTTGCGCCATATATTACGCGTTGACCATGAGATTTGGAATGGGACGGAGAAGTCAGCTGTATCTTTTCCCTCTCGCATGGAGCTGGATGTGTGGGTCGTGGATGTTATCACTCGTAGCATGCATATTAGTTATGGTAATTCGTAGAGGATATGCAGCATATGGGTGGGAACCCTCAACGTCCCACGATAGTTCCGGCATCTGAACGGTCTGTACTGCCATTGCCGTAATTCAATAGGTGGGCTGGTGTACACCAAGGAGACATGCGGGGTCGCGGAGAAGGCAGTGATTGGCTTGGATCTTAGTCTGGGCCTCACACCAAGGAAGTGTGAACGAACCTACAATTCGGATGTGCAACAAAGCTAAGATCTCTCATGGGTAAAGTGACGCACCTCTGCAGAGTGTAAAAACTGTAACTTGTTACTCCCTGTTCCGGGAAGGAGCTGCGAACGCGGCGGGAAAGGAACTCTATGAAAGTTCTAGTAAACCCGTGAAGGCTGACGGACATAGATTTTCAGAATAAAATCAACCTTTGAAGAAATGTTTAAGAAAACTTGCATTGCCTACGACCTACGGTCTGTGGCTGTAGATATAGTGCATCAAACACTCCTTTCCTAGTGAACTTGCTGAGTACGCTCATACTCAAAGTATCTTCTTAACCCTTGCTAGGTTCTAAAACCAGTACAGACGACGTCTACATCAAGTTATGCTCCAGGAATCATCATCAAAAGATAAAGCTCTTCAAGGAAGTCAAGAAAGTCAACATATACATCAACTCAAGGGAAGAAGAAATTGCTGATTAGATAAGAATAGAATTTCTAACCATAGAACCTACTTCTGTAGAGTATTGCAATAGTAGCAATGCAAGCCAGTAGTTCAGCTACTAGTTTTATAAGTATGGTAGCTATGAGTTATTTATTCTTGATTCTTCTTCATAAGAAGTTTCTTTCTCTCTCTTTAACCTAGAGTGTTCTCTGGATCTTGTGTAAAGAGTTGAGTTGTAACCTATATTCATGTCTTGGACCTGCTATGTTTCTGTTGTGCCATTCTGAGGGATGCATACTAGTGAACGGTGTTTCATTGGTGTTATGTCCACGACTATAGTATACTACATCATGCAGTGGTATGCTGGGTCACCGCACACATGCTCTTGGCTTTTGTCGAGACGTGTATCGGGAGAGCAGCGGGGAGGTGCTGCCGAAATTCTGCTCGGATCGGGGTAGAAACAGGGAGAACTTACCCAATCTACGGATCCGGCGGCTGGTTAGGACCCTCTTTTCCTATTAGACATGTAGGTTGATGAATGCGTAAAAATATGAAGCATTTAATCTCCTATTTGATATAAAATGTTATATTTGTTGTTTGTCTCCCAACAAAGCAGAAGAGGATGGCTGATAATGGGTGGATGTACAGTGGTCGTATTAGTGCGACTAATAAAACAGACGATTGGGTACGGAACACTCATTTGTTAGTGAATGAGTTAGCGCGTGGTTCGAAGGCAATGGTTCGGGCACTTTGTCCCTGCGCTCATTGCACTAAGTGTCATCGTCAGGGAAAGGATGACATGTATAAACATCTTCTGCAATATGGGTACATGTCTAACTATGTCACGCAAGTCGACTTTGCTCGGTATGAACGTGACAGAGGTGAGGTGATGCGTCAGCGGATCAATGGCAATGAGCACGATGGGATTAGAAACATGCTAGATGATCTCATCGATGCCGACCAGCCGAATTCGCCACCTCCACCGGAGGAATCACCAGAACCGGAGGAACCGCTAGAACCGGAGGAACCGGAGCCAATCGCTAAGGCCTTCCTTGATATGATGGCCGCGGCTAAGAGGCCTCTATACGAGGGTGCAAAGATTTCTCAGCTCGATGTCATCTCTCAGTGTCTAGCCGACAAGTGCCAGTACTCCGCCACCCATTCTCACTTTGAAGCTAATCTGAGAACATGTGGTAACATGTTGCCCGAAGGGCATTGTATGCCTAAAACCTTTCATGAAATGAAGAAACTCATGAAGGAGCTCAACATGGATTATGAAAAGATAGATTGTTGTCCAAAAGGCTGCCTTTTGTTTTGGAAATAGTTTGAGGGTTACAAGTACTGCTCCATTTGTAAGGCCTCTAGATATGAAGAGATAAAGGGGAAGGATGGTCAGGTGAGGCAGTCGAAGGTCGCTAAGAAGATACTTCGGTATCTCCCATTCATAAAAAGAATCCAGCGGCTTTACTTGAGCGAGGAGACTGCCAAACAGATGACGTGGCACAAGAAGGGGAAAAGATACGAGGACGAGCACGGACGGAAGAAGATGGGACATCCATCTGATGGTAAGGCATGGAAGAACTTCGATGACAAATACCCCCGGTGGGCAGAAGAGGCTCGGAATGTTAGAATTGTGATAGCAACAGATGGCTTCAACCCATATGGTATGTCGACGGCCTCGTACAGCTGCTGGCCGGTGTATGTTATTCCGCTCAATCTCCCTCCCGGAGTATTAATGCAACGAAAGACCATGTTTTTTTCGCTGATAATTCCAGGACCTGAGTATCCGGGGAAGAACTTGAGTGTCTACATGCAGCCGATTGTGGATGATTTGAACCACTCTTGGATACACGGGACATTGAAATACGATCGATCATCAAAGAGAAACTTTTTAATGAAAGTTTGGTTGCAGTATACTATGCATGACATGCCCGGGTACGCCCTAACATGCGGATGGTGTACAGCTGGTAAGTGGCCATGCCCAGTGTGTAGGCACCGACTTGAGTTCCTTTGGCTAAAGTCGGGTCGCAAATATGTTGCGTTTGACACGAATCGACAGTACCTCAAAAGAAATCATTCGTTCATAGAAGATAGAAAGAACTTCAAGAAGGGCAAAGTTGTGCATGAAGTAAAAGAGGTACCAAAGTTCGAGGGTGCAGCTGTTGATGCCGAGCTACGTGCTCTCGTGCCCGCGGCGCCGGGAACTGGCCATCAATTTGCGGGATATGGTGTAACGCATAATTGGACTCATGTCGCAGCCTTAACGAATCTCGTGTATTACAAGGACCTTGAACTTCCCCATAACATCGATGTGATGCACACCGAAAAGAATGTCGGGGAGTCCCTTTTTCACACAGTCCTGAACATTCCTGGGAAGTCAAAGGATAATGTCAAGGCTAGAGTCGATGTTGAGAAGCTTTGTGATAGAAAGAGATTACACATGCAGCCTCCTACTGTCCTTCGAAAGAATTGGTTCAAGCCGCATGCCTACTACTGCCTTGATAATGTCCAAAAGAAGGAGTCATTTAGGTGGCTCAAATACGTCGTGATGTTCCCTGACGGTTATTGTTCGAATATAAGTAAGCGAGTCAATCTTTCGACGGGACAAGTCACCGGGCTCAAGAGTCACGACTATCATATATGGATTGAGCGGCTGATGCCGGTGATGGTTCGAGGGTATCTCCCCGAGAAAGTATGGCGAGTGCTTGTGGAGTTGAGCCATTTATTCCACACCCTCTGTGCTAAGCAGATATGTCCTCTGGTTATTGAGAAGCTGCAAGGTCAGGTGCCGGAGTTGCTATGCAATTTGGAGATGATCTTTCTGCCAGGCTTCTTTACTCCGATGGCACATCTCATTGTGCACCTCGTGAACGAGGCACTCTTGGGGGGGGTGCAATTTCATTGGCAATTTTGTATTGAGAGAGAGTTTAAGTATATTCGAAAGATAACTGGAAACAAAGCCAAGATTGAAGCATGCATAGCTGAAGCAACATGCCTTCGGGAGATGGCAGACGCCGCGATAACCTACTGGCCCGATGATGTTCCCACTATGCATAACCTGGTCTCTCGTTACAATGTCGACCTGCCCAAGAATGACCCCAAGCTCGAACTATTCCAATTTCTCGGTGGCAAGGCCGATAAAGGACTAAAATATAGGTTGCCGAAGGAAGAGAAGGATTGCATAATGATCTATGTGCTTATGAACATGAAGGAAGTGGTCGATTTCATTAGGTAAAATGGTGAACACCCTATTTCTCTATGCATAATGCTCTATGCAGCTAGTAACTCGGTCTCCGTCTAATGCTTATTTTCTCCTTCTTAGCGATTTCACGGATGAACAGTGGTCGGGACCGACGGATCCCTCTCCCATGGAGTTGGACACTCTACTGAAAGAGGGTGCTCCCGGAAATTAAAAAAAACTTTGTGTCCTGGTTTACGGAAAAAGTAATTTCTAACCCGTCCCTCTTACCTTGCAATATGTGACTTGTCCCTCTTATTCCACGTAACTACTGAACGCAACAAATTTGAACTGTACCTGTAGGGAGCTGGTCCCAACGTTGAGATGTCAGATGAGCTGAAATGTGTTTCCCAAGGTTGTAACAGTGTCGTCATGAAGTATGAGAAGTATGATGTGAATGGGTTTCGCTTCCATACAGAGACGCACCAGAAAGGGCGACCGAATGCAAAAACGGTAAATACTGGGGTGTTCACCAGAGGAGCCGATTCCCTTGATTACTACGGAAGGTTAGAGAATGTATACGACCTGACCTTCAATCGTACGAATGTCGAACTCAATCTTGTTGTGTTCAAGTGCCACTGGTTTGACCCAAGGGGTGGACTGAGAAGTACCCCTTCTATTGGGTTAGTTGAAGTTAGGCCTTCAACCACCTATAGCGGAGCCGACGTCTTTGTTGTTGCTCACCAAGCCAACCAAGTTTATTATTTGCCCTACCCATGCCAGAAAGCGGAACTCCAGGGCTAGGAAGTCGTGTTCTAGGTATCGCCACATGGTAACCTACCGATTACCTCCGAGGACAATTACAACAACATTAACCCTGTAACGTACAAGGGAATTTTATATCAAGAGCAAGAGGACTTCAGACACTTTGATTTAGAACCGGTTGATCTTGAGGACCTTGGGAACGATGTAGAAACTCGGGGTGAGTCAGTGGTGAATCTACATGACATAAGTATGCTCGAGAAGCTCCATACCGAGAATGACAACGATGATGAGCCTACACCCTTCGATGAGAATCCCGATTTCTACTCAAAAGATAGTGATAGTGAGAATGAGAATGAGAATGAGAATGAAAATGATAGTGGGTATTTATTTTTTAATGCATTTTATTTTGTCTTTGTGCTTAACTGTTTTCTTAATTGCATTATGCCTTTATTATTTGTGTATACATTTTATTATGTTTTTGTGCTTAACTGTTTTCTCTTACTTAATGCAGATGATTGAACAATATGAGCAGCGGCAGGGCAACCAGTTCGTCCTTGCTTAATGCACTGAAGCAGCGCAAGAAAAGAGCTACACGAAGTGGGAGACAGCCAAATCCCAATACGCGTTACCCCGATCTTGCTCCTGCTGGCGGAGGACGGGGTCGAGGCCGAGGTCGAGGAGGACGAGGACGAGTTGCCACGGGAGGAGGCGTGGACTTTGACCCACCACCGTATGCTTCTGGCGACGTGGCTCCTGAGTTGTTCCTGACAGAGCAGCCTTTCAGGGCCGAGAGGGAGGCAGAGTTCGAGAGGGAGGCAGAGTCTGAGAGGGAGGCGAGGACCGAAGGGAGGCGGGGACCGATACGGAGGCGGACACTATCCGCGAGTTGGTGGGGCCGAAGAAATTGCGGAATCGTGGGGAATCGGGAGTCCCTGAGGAGAAGTTTGAGCCTAGGACTCAGGAGGCGAAAGCCCTTATTATTCCAGATGGCCTTGAGTAAGTGTACTAATTTGGCAATTTAAAACATTTTATTTCATGTTGGTCATAAATAATTTGGCATGTGTACTAATGTTTATTATTGTGCATCAATTGGACATTTCCTCCGAGGACCAAGGCCCGCCTTCCTAACAGCCTCGTTGGAGCTCTGATTAGGAAGTTCTGGCCGGGCTATCACATTACCCACGAGGGTGACAGGAAGCTAGCTACTACTTGGGCGGACTACCAGACTACCCGTGTCCCGGGCTTTCCGACAGCTGTTGATGCTGTCATCACCAAGTTTTGGGTAAGGCATATTTCTCGAGTTATGTTCATACTTGATGACCTCACCGTGCTAACTCATGACTCTTATGCATGATTGAAGTGCTTTTACCATGTGGCTGAGGAGGACCAGGAGAAGGCGGAGAGGACTTTGCTTGGGGCTTGTGTGAAGTTGACCCCCCAGGTGTGGTACAACCAGAAGGTCGCGGCCGCTAGCCAGTTCTTGGCTGACAGGGGCGTGAGGGTCAGGAAGGAAGACATTGTCGGTAGGAACCCTAATCCTGAGTACTCGATGACGCCAGAAGAGTACATGTCGGTGAGTAAAATGTCAATGAGATTCTACATTGCTGCTAAATTTCCATTGCATTGTCTGGAGTTGAGTATTGCATTTTCAGGTTATCCCCGATTGGGCCGAGCCGCATCGACTCGCATGGGAGGAGCTGGTTAGGACGAGGTGGCTCAGAGAAGACGAAGAGTTTGCAGCCTTGTCGAGACGAAACACAGATAACCGAGGCGAGGGTGGAACACACTGCGCGGGAAACCGCAACTTTGACCGCTTCAAGGGGAAGGTGGTACGTATATACATGGAACGACCTGCATGTATTTCTCGTCATGTTTGTACTTCATATGCATAATATTTCTTTTCGCGATGCAGGTGGCCGAGGCACAACCCGGGGAGGTGATTCATGACGTCGCCGTCTATGAGATGATGCGGCGAAAGAAGCCCAATTACTCGGAGCCTCAACTCTCATTGCCTCTGTACTTTGGCACTGCCCAGAACGACTTAGAGAACTACAGCACGACGGTGAAGGCTCGTCACCCCCATGTGGATGACCCCATTCACGCGGAGATCGACGAGGAGTCGTTGGTCCTGTCGGGGCACGGATTGCAGCATGGACGCCTCAAGATTCTGAATAAGAAGGTCAAGCCTACCCTCAGCACGAGTTTCAGCCGTCTCAAGGCTACCTACCCCGCCGACAGCCCCCTATCCCGCCTCGTGGCCAGCCTCATCGATCCAGAGATGATGTAAGTTTTTCTCGTTTTCATCATCTTTATGACTTTTGTGCCTGCATGGCTAACCGCTGACGAGATTCCTTGTATTTGAAATTGTAGCCTGAGTTAGACGCGGCCTACGATGCCGCTCATGAGGAATATCAGGTGGCCTTAGGGCAGCATCAAGAGGCGAATGCGATATACATGCAATACATAAATGTAAGTCCGAACCTTTATTTTTGCAAAAGATACAAGTCCCACTTCCCCCGTTTGTTGTACTACGGCCTGACATCTAAAATATCTTGCAGGCTATGTTGGTAAATATTCAAACTGGACAGAATAGAGATTTAGGGCCCTTGCCTCCCATGCCAGGGCTGGCGCCATTTTTGCCATCGAAGGATAGCTTCGCTAGGACCTACTACGCATCGACACCGGTAAGTTCTTTGCTAACCCACTGGTTATCGCTTTACTTTGCCTCGCAAGTTGCTAACATATAGGCAACATGTAGGGAACGAGAGCTTCTGGGAACCGGCACTTTGGCCACGCCTCGCCGGATGGGCGTCAGATCACACCGCTTCATGACATGGTCCTTCTTCTGGCCATTCTGCCGGTGGTTCTCCCGAGCTTCACACTTCTACTCCCTCGCCAGGTGGCTCTTCTGCTGCTTCTACTGGACGCAACCCTTGCCAGAGGTAGCCTCTTTTCACCAGGGGAGATCTCGGGTACACTCCGTCTCCTCCAGAGTTGTAGGTTGTTATTGTCTATGCATGTGCGATGATGTTGATACCCCTGTATGAATGGTGTGATCTTGTTTGATACATGTTTGAATGATGTATGAATGATGTGATCTTTGTTTGATACATGTATGGCATATGTGATCTTGTTTCAATTGCTATGGAATATATTTCCACATATTGCTATGAGTATTGCTTGAAACAAAACTGTGCAGGTGGTATATATTGCTGTGAAACAGCAAAAAAAAATTCTGGGTAGGTGCTACGCCGAGGGCCTTGCCGTCGGCGTAGCACCCTGCTATGTGCCATTTGGTCTACGCTACGCCGAGGGCCAGGTCGTCGGCGTATGTGTGGCCCATACGCCGAGGGCCATAGCCGTCGGCCTAGCGTCGGCCTGGGGAGGCCCAGGCGCTGCCACGTGTTGCTCGTACGCCGACGGCCTGGCCATCGGCATACGCCTGTCCCTACGCCGAGGGTTTCGGCCGTCGGCGTACGTCGCCTCCTGGGAAGGCCCAGCGTGCGCCACGTGTCGCCGCTACGCTGAGGGCGCGGCCGTCGGCGTACTGCAGCCGCCGTTAACGGCGAGGATGTCGTCGGCAAAGATATACGTCGATGGTCAGAGTAAACGTCGACAGACAAATTTGCTTCGCCGAGGGAGCTACGCCGACGGTAGCCCTCGGCGTAGCGTACGCCGATGGTAAAATGGGCTACGGCGAGGGCTTTTTGTCGTCGGCCTATCAGTCTGTTCCTGTAGTGATATTAATGGTCTTAATTTTGTCAGATTTAGATGCATCTATTATAAATACTTAACTTGATACATATGGATCTATATAAAGTTGAGTCCATTATTATGGACCCGGAGGGAGTAGGATTACAAGTGTGAAACAGATAATTGTAAAATGGAGGAAAATAGCAGACATAGTTATTTGGATTGAACGCGGGAAAAATGTCTCGATCCTATGCGAATGAGAGTAAAAAAGAGGTTAGAGTAAATGTTCAAATTTTTATAAAATTGAATTATAGGAATACAATTTATAAGAATTTTGGAGGTGACATTAGTTTGATCCAAAGGGCCTACTTAGAAAAATTTGAGTTAATAGCATACAACCACCACTTCGATAGCAAAATATACTGATTGGTACCACTTTGAGAAGAGTACCAAAATCTACCAGTAAATATCAAATTTGTCGCAAAAAAAAACAATTCACCGCTAAACACAAATTGACATCGGTTCTGATAGGTTGGGCCCATTGGCAGAGGTGATGTGGCACCATGGAGACAGGTGGACACCAAAATGATGATGTGGCCTTGGGCCCACCTGGCAGCCCAAATAAAAATTAATTTTTGAACAATTCTTGATTGAAAAAAATATAAATAACTCAAAAATATGATGACCCATATTTAAAAATTGAAACTATCTAATAAAAAACAGGGAGACGGAGTTAGCCTCTTCTCCTTCGTCTCTTACTGCGGTAGTGAGTGGAAGAGCCCCTGGCGAGAGGAAGGGTCGTCGTCCCGGCTCCACACTGCTTGACCGCGTCACTACCGGAGGATGAGAATGCTCTCCGCGGGACCCTGTGGAGGACGGCCAGGAGGAGGCGGGGACGAGGCAGGGAGGCGGCCAGGCTCTCAGCCATGGCGTGGCGACAACGATTGATTCCGGTGCCGTGGAGGTGGGTTCATTCCGGCACCGCGGCAGTGAGGCGTCGTCCTTGATCCCCTCACCCACAGAATCGACCCGAGATCCCCTCCCCCTCCCCCCGCGTGATGCCATCGTCACCATCCTCCTGACCTCTAGCGGCCGGGCGAAGCAGGCAGAGCAGAGGCGCATTGGGCGGGCGGAAGGAGCATGGGGCTTGACCGGTAGCATAGTGGTTGAGCGGGCGGCCTCGCAGTGGATGAGCAGCCGACCTTGAAGTGGAGGGGCGGCCGGCGCCGCGCTGGATGGGCCTCTTTGGCAGTGAGGAGAGGGAGCAGGAGGCGCGCCGACGACGAGGGGAGCAGGGCGGCGCGCCGGCAATGGGGGCCTGCAGGTGCCACGACGTGGGAGAGAAAAACTATTTACTATTTTATTTTTTAGATATTTAGTTTTTATTAGATAATTTATTTTAAGTGGGCAGACATGTGGGACCTATCCCAACTCCACAATTGATACAACATTTTTTGCCACCTTGGCTGATGGGTCCTACCTGTCAATTTCAGTGTCAATATGCCACGTCAGTCTACATGTGGGTCCCATTTGACAATATCGCCATCAATTCGTGATCAATTCTAGTTTAGACACGAATTGGTGCCTTTTGGGGAAAAATCGAAATTTTTGGTAGATTTTGGTATCCAAAACGTAAAATGGTACCAATCAGTATATTTTGCTATTAAAGTGGTGGTTTTATGCTATTAACTCGAAAAAATTCTATGGATTGAATTCCTCCAAAAAAAATTAAAATCCTTTAATCCAAAGGGCCCCTGAGTTTTTTTAGTTTTTTTAGTTTATACGATAGATATGTAATCCTTTAAAGTTGAGGCGCCTGTGATTCGAAATATTTTATAGAATTTTATAAGGTTTTGGATATTTTCCTACGGTAGTCATTTGATTTGGAGGATTGAAATAAATTGAATTTTTTGTGAGGATTCCACTTCAACCTCATAGTTCGTTTTCCTTTGTTTTTTGCTGCCATATTAAACATTTCTTGATCCAAAATTATAGTTTTCTAATTGTCTCGAAAGAGGACATACAACTATGTTGGGAATATGCCCTAGAGGCAATCATGTATGATGATGTTTCCTATTGTATTCATAAATATATTAAGTTGTCCTTGTATAAACATCTGATGTGTATCACTGAATATGTTATTCGGTTGTGGAACTATACATTCATGTTGTTTGTACTAAATGTCCTTGGTCATTGAGGTTGTGCTGGACACACAACTTAGACCAATGTGAAAGTCGGCTTGATGACTCGGTTCCACTTGTCATGAGCATGGAGATGCTATTTCGACTTACACAGATTCGGCTAAAGAGTTTAGCGAGTTGGATTGACCCATATTGAGGCACAACGAACAAGTTGTCATTTGTATATCTCAATCAATGTAATCCTTAGATCTGAGGTTGTTGCACATCTGAGTTAAGGATCACTGACTTAGGTTCTGTCAAAGATGTGAATAACCAAGATGGGATTTCGCCCCTCCACTTGGAGAGATATTCTCTGGGCCCTCTCGGATGATATGATTCGGAAAGCATGGCCATGCACGAATCAGTTAAGTGTTAACCGAGGCGATCGACTAAGAGTTAGCCGGGTGAATCACTTATCTCGGATCGAAAAGAGAGTTGGACTATTTAAGGGATGACAAATATTCGCCTATAGTTTGACAAGGTATATCATGAGGCAAAAGGGGCTCGAACGCAAGTCACATTGGAAAGGCAAGTCGTCATGACTCTTTGATACTTGGGAGTCGGCATGTTCTGCTAGGAGCCGCTACCGACTGATCGATTGAGAGTCGTACTACAATCGTTTCCATGTAGCCATGAGCCTGTGGGGTCACACACTTAAGAGCGGGAGCAAGTTCGGATTGGATCTGAACCAGAAATCTGGTAAGGTTGGACCCGAGCCGGATTTGGACTGAGTCAGTGAGTCGGACTCACAGTGACTGGTATTATATGGGATATAGTGAATGGGCCACGTGAGTGGAGCCCACGTTCACTCCCTATATATAGTGGAGCACAGTAACCCAAAAGGCTGAATTGTTGATCGATTAGATCATTTCATGAGTTGGAAACCCTAGCTCCACAGCAGTCCTGCTGAAGTCTCGAACCTAGCTATTCACCACCGGTGCTCCTCCTCGTACGTGTGGACACCAGCAGAGGTGTTGTACGATTAGCACCAGGACGATCGTGATCGGATCGGATCTCGAGGACTGCACTGCATCAATAGACGCGATTCATCAGTAATCCGCAACTCCGCGTCTAGTGGTAAACCTTGTGGCCTTCTACCTCAGCTAGATCTTGGGATCACCACGTTAGAGGAAAAAGTCTTGTTTTATCTCTACGTGGCCCAACAGTGGTATCAGAGCGATGGCTTCTGGTTTTAGGCTCGAGATCTCGTATATGTGATATGTGGTTGGCTGTAGATGAGATCTATGTGCTGTTTTGGTGGTCGATCTATGAGATAGATCGGTTTTGTATAATGTTGATTAGATCAACTATACTCGGGGATCTGATTTCCATGATCATACTGTTGAGGTCGTGGAACGACATACCCCTACCGGTCGGTTTCCTCCATCAGGGTAGACTATGACACATAAATCCAGATGCGGTGATCGAAGATCAAAGGAGTTTGATCGAGTCGGAATAATGGTCGGAATCCATGTTTGGAATGTAGATGTGATCCACATTTTTGGAAAAATCGTCGCGCGCTGCCCACACCCGCGAGGGGCACTGCACCTTCGATCCCCACCCGCTATCCGGCTAGCAGGACCGCCGGCTTCGCCCTGTCGTAGCGCCTTAGATGTCGTCGAGTTTCACAATGCCGGTAGATAGCATATCTATGCATAACTTGTTTTTGCAGGAAGTTGTGAATGGTATGGTTCATGTGCATGTGATGTATGTGTGTAATCCATACGTGATCTGCGAATCACGGTTTTGTTAGCCGGCTGGAGCATAGGTGCTGTCATTTTATTGTATAATGACCTGTATGTCGGATTCTCCATGTAATTTACTTTACTAAGCTAGTGTAGCGTTGTGAAGAACCCGAATGACATGCAAGGCGATGTACATGTCGACGACATGAAGTAAGACAACAAGTGACAAGAGTTGCCACGAGTCGAATTACAGGCTTTGTGTAGATGGAGATCGCCATAAAGAGAGCCATACTATTTCATATTATAATTGCTTTATTTTGTGTTATTGTTATGTCTCTGTTTTACCTCTATTAGATAGTCGATAAAATTTAATACCTCTAAGAAGGTCTAGTCGGTTTTCCCGCTAGTGTTTGCACCATCACAAGTCAGACACTTTTGGTAGTGGGCTCATAAAATTGAGGTGCTGCCAATTCTTTCCGACTAGGTGGGTTCGAGTCGGACTCTTAATGCGGAAACACTCGGTAAGCTAGACGGGTCTATCACAACGGTTGTGGGGCTCGGGGAAAAGTTGGACGGGAGCCGGGGCATGTGATGCCACCCGTCGAACAGGAGTCGTATGAGATACGATTGATAAGAAGTTGTCTACCTAGATCACTTGGCGACTAGCGGTGATGCTAAAGCTCACTAGCTGACTTGCTTATTTAGGATCTTGAATCACTAAGTAACCATCGGAGGGGTGTTGGTTCTAGTGGGAGCATAAAATATTAAAGTGTTTAATATGCTTGCTCTTTTATGAATACATGTCTTAAGTGTTTTGCATATTTTTGTTGTAGATCATGGCACCAAGTAGCAGTCACTCTCATATATCCAGTTTTGCTTTGAGAACCATTCTTGAGAAAGATAAACTGAACGACACTAATTTTACCAACTGGTATCGAAATCTGAGAATTGTTATCAAACAAGAAAAGAAGGACCATTTCCTAGACAACCCACTTCCAGATGAGCCGAATGAGAATGCGACTGTCGCTGCCACCAATGCCTACCGTCGGGCTAAGGATGAGTCCACGGATATTAGCTATCTTATGCTTGCTCACATGGAACCGGACTTGCAAAAGCAGTTCAAGAATGTTGAGGCCTACGATATGATTGAAAGCCTCAAAAGTATGTTCCAGGCTCAGGCGAAGACTGAGAGGTATCAAGTCTCTCGGGCTTTGCTGAGTTGCAAGCTTAAGGATGGTGATCCACTAAGTCCGCATGTGATCAAAATGGTTGGTTACGTGCAGTCTCTGGAGAGACTTGGCTACACCATTAGCAAAGAGTTCGGTACGGATATAATTCTAAACTCCCTTCCTAGTGCATATGGCAGTTAATTTCGAACTACCACATGAATGGTATGGATAAGAAGCTCATTGAATTACATGGGATGCTCAAGCAGGCAGAGGCGAATCTCAAGAAGGGCGCCAATCAAGTGTTGATGGTGAAGAATAAGAAGAAGGCTAAGTCAGGAGAAAAGCAGGCTCAGGACCCGGTCCCAAGCGCTTTCTTAGGGACTAAGTCATCTCCTTCAGCCGGATCCACTTGCTTCTACTGCAAGGAGGATGGCCACTGGAAGAGGAACTGCAGCAAGTATTTGGCTGATAAAGCCAAGAGTGGAGGTATGACTTCCGACTCAGGTACACTTGTTTGCAATGTTATAGACATTTATCTTGCTGATGCACCTAATAGTTCTTGGGTATATGATACCGGATCAGTTATTCACATCTGCAACTCGTTGCAGGGACTAGTAAGAACTAGGAGCGTAGCAAGAGGCGAGGTTGATATACGGGTCGGCAACAAAGCAAGAGTTACTGTGTTGGAAGTCGGCACGATGCAACTTCATTTACCTTCCGGTTCATTATGGAACTAAATAATTGTTATTATGTTCTAGTGCTCAGTCGAAACATTATTTCTGCTTCATGTTTGATGAGGCAAGGCCATGGGTCGAATATCAAGGATAATGGTTGTTCTTTGTATTTGAATGATATGTTTCACGACTTTGCACCCGTCCAGGACGGGTTATTTATTTTTAATCTTGATGGTGAGTCGGTTTATAACATAAATTCTAAAAGGTTGAAACCAAATGATCTGAATATAACTTACTTTTGGCACTGTCGGCTTGGTCATATAAGTTGGAAACGCATGAAGAAGCTCCATGATGATGGACTCCGAACTTCGTTCGACTTGGAGTCGTTCGAGATATGCGAATCTTGCCTACTCGGCAAAATGACCAAGACACCTTTTGCAAAGAGTTGCGAAAGGGCGTCCGACTTGTTGGGACTAGTACATAATGATGTATGTGGACCAATGAGCATGACAGCCAGAGGTGGTTATGAGTACTTCATTACCTTCACGGATGATTTGAGTAGGTATGGATATATCTACTTGATGAAACATAAGTCGGAAGCCTTTGAAAAGTTCAAAGAATTCCAGATGAAGCACAGAATCAACTCGGCAAGAAAATAAAGTTTCTTCGGTCGGACCGAGGAGGCGAGTACATGAGCCATGAGTTTGATGACCATCTGAAAAGTTGCGGAATAGTTCCCCAACTTACTCCGCCAGGAACGCCGCAAAGGAACGGTGTTTCAGAAAGGCGGAATCGGACCTTATTGGACATGGTACGATCAATGATGAGTCAGACAGATCTGCCTTTATCATTTTGGGGTTTTTGTCTAAAAACAGTGGCGTTCACACTAAACAGAGTACCATCAAATTCGGTAGAGAAGACACCGCATGAGATGTGGAAAGGCAAAAAGGCGAGTTTGTCTTTTGTTTAAGATTTGGAGTTGTGAACCATTTGTCAAGCTACTTCAGTCGGATAAGCTTACGGCCAAGTCGAATAAGAGTATTTTCATAGGGTATCTGAGGGAAACCTTGGGTTAGTACTTCTACAACCGAGAAGAGGGCAAAGTGTTTGTCGCTCATAACGGTGTCTTCCTTGAGAAAGAGTTTCTCAGTCGAGGAGTCAGTGGGAGTACGGTGCAACTCGAAGAAATTCGAGAGGAACCGGCTAGTAGCGAGTCGGCAAAAACCTTGGAGGTTGAGCTGGTCGTGGTGGCTGAGCCAGCAGCAGCACGTGTACTACGAAGATCGGCAAGATTACGAAATCTTCATGATATATTACTGTTAGACAATGATGAGCCGACAAATTATTCGGAAGCGATGGTGGGATCTTATTTCGAGTCATGGCTTGGAGCCATGAGATCCGAGTTAAAATCCATGGATGAAAATCAAGTTTAGAACTTGGTTGATCTGCCTGACGGTGCAAGACCCGTCGAGTGCAAATGGGTCTTTAAGAAGAAAACGGATATGGATGGAAATGTTTCCATCTATAAAGCACGTCTTGTCACGAAGGGGTTCCAACAAGTTCAAGGAGTTGATTACAACGAGACTTTCTCGCCCGTAGCGATGTGTAAATCAGTTTGGATCATGTTAGCTATAGCAGCCTATTTCGACTATGAGATATGGCAGATGGAAATTAAAACGGCTTTCCTTAACGGAAATTTAACCGAGGATGTGTATATGATACAGAACGAGGTTTTTTTCAATCCGTCTAATGCTGACAAAGTGTTCAAACTTCAAAAATCCATTTATGGGTTGAAGCAAGCATCTCGGAGTTGGAATATTCGCTTTGATGAGGTAGTCAAATCATTTGGCTTCATCAAGAGTGATCATGATTCTTGTTTATACAAGAAGTTTAGTGGGAGCAAAGTAAACTTTCTAATCTTATATGTGGATGGCATATTATTGATTGGAAATGATGTCCAAATGTTACAAGAAACCAAGGAATCATTAGAAAGGAGTTTCTCAATGAAAGACTTGGGTGAGGCAACATATATTCTCGGAATCCGGATCTAGAGAGATAGATCAAGACGGCTCATAGGATTGAGTCAGAGTACTTATTTGGACAAAATGTTGAAGAAGTTCAACATGGAATCGTCTAAGAAGGGGTTCTTACCGATGTCCCATGGTGTAAAACTTAGCAAGACTTAGTGTCCTTCGACAACTGATGAGCAAAGTCGGATGAGTGCGATTCTGCATGCTTCTGCAGCCAGATCCATCATGTATGAAATGATGTGTACTAGACCGGATGTTTCATATGCTCTAAGTGTTGTGAGAAGATACCAGGCTAATTCTGGATAAATCCACTGGACAACGGCTAAAAATATCCTAAAGTACTTGAGAAGGACTAAGGATATGTTTTTGGTTTATGGTTAAGGATGGCAATGGGCAGGGTATGGGTAGGGTAGAGCAATACCATACCCATACCCGTGTAGTCAATGTGTAGAAAATTTTACCCATACCCGCACCCACGGGTATAAATCTTTACCCAATGCCCATATCCGCTGGGTACCCGTACCCGTTGGGTACCCAACGGGTAAGTCCAATAATACACAAGTTATTCACAATTTTACATTAATCAATATCATACTTGACAAAAAAATATCTCTACTCAATAATACGTAGACGAGTATATGACAATTATCAATGTTTAGGCAATCTCATACTTGACCCTAGGCTACTCGGCCGCATAGGTTGAAACTCTACAAGTAAGTTTTACAAGTCGGTCTAAATGGGCAGGGTATGGGTATACCCACGGGTACAACCCTATACCCGTGCCCATACCCGTGACTTAACGGGCAGGGTATGATTATTACCCATGGGTATAAAAATATGTCCATCCCTACCCATGTGGGTACGGTACCAGCGGGTACCCGCACCCATGGGTAAAATTGCCATCCTTATTTATGGTGGTGAAGATGAACTCACTGTAAAGGGTTACACGAATGCGAGTTATCTTACCGACTCTGATGATTCTCGTTCGTAATCCAGATACGAGTTTATTATAAACGAAGGTGCTGTGAGCTGGAAGAGTTCCAAGCAAGAGACTATGTCTGCATCTACAATAGAGGCTGGGTATATTGCCGCCTCGGAGACAGCAAAGGAAGCTGTTTGGATAAGGAATTTCCTCATGGATCTTGATGTGGTTCAGTGCTCGTCCAATACGTTAGACGTGTATTGTGACAACAATGGTGCTATTGCACAAGCAAAGGAACCTAGAGAACACTAGAAGAACAAGCACATACTCATGCGGTACCACCTGATTCGCCAGTTCGTGGATCAGGGTGATATCAAGTTATGCAAGGTACACACGAATGCAAATGTTGTGGATCCGTTGACAAAGCCATTGCCACAGCCGAAGCATGAGGCGCACCTAAGAGCTATGGGAATTAGATGCCTAGACATGTGATGTCGGAAGATTGACTCTAGTGCAAGTGGGAGACTGATGGGAATATGCCCTAGAGGCAATCATGTATGATGATGTTTCCCATTGTATTCATTAGGATATTAAGTTGTCCTTGTATAAATATCTGATGTGTATCGTTGAATATGTGATTCGGTCGTGGAACTATACATTCATGTTGTTTGTACTAAATGTCTATGGTCATTGAGGTTGTGTTGGACACACAACTTAGACCAATGTGAAAGTCGGCTTGATGACTCGGTTCCACTTGTCATGAGCACAAAGATGCTATTCCAACTTACACAGATTCGGCTCAAGAGTTTAGCGAGTTGGATTGACCCATATTGAGGCACAACGAACAAGTTATCATTTGTATATCTCAATCAATGTAATCCTTAGACCTGAGGTTGTTGCACAGTCCGAGTTGAGGATCACCGACTTAGGTTCTGTCAAACGTTGATCCGTAAATAGGCAGTTATAAAGGTAGAGTTCGGGTCGACAAAGAATCAAGCTGCGTGATGTGAATAATAAAGATGGGATTTTTCCCCTCCACTTGGAGATATATTCGCTGGGCCCTCTCGGATGATATGATTCGTAAAGTATGGACATGCATGACTCGGTTAAGTGTTAACCAAGGTGATCGACTAAGAGTTAGTCGGGTGAATCACTTATTTCGAATCGAGAAGAGATTCAGACTATTTAAGGGATGGCAGATATTTGCATATAGTCTGATAAGGTATATCGTGGGGCAAAAGGGAGTCGGATGCAAGTCACATTGGAAAGACAAGTCGTCATGACTCTTTGGTACTTGGGAGTCGGCATGTTCTGCTAGGACCCACTACCGACTAATCGATTGAGAGTCGGACTACAATCGTGTCCAAGTAGCCATGAGCCTGTGGGGTTACACACTTAAGAGCGGGAGCAAGTTCAGATTGGATCTAAACCGGAAATCTGGTTGGTTGGACCCAAGCGAGATTTGGACTGAGTCAGTGAGTCGGACTCACGGTGACTGGTATTATATGGGCTTTAGTGAATGGGTCACATGAGTAGAGCCCACGTTCACTCCCTATATAGTGGAGCACAGTAACCTAGAAGGGTGAATTGTTGATCGGTTAGGTCATTCCATGAGTTGGAAACCCTATCTCCACAGCAGTCCTGCCGACGTAACAAATCTAGAAGTTCACCGTCGGCGCTCCTCCTTGTACGTGGGGACACCAGCAGAGGTGTTGTACGATCACCACCAGGACGATCGTGATCGGATCGGATCTCGAGGACTGCACTACATCAATAGACACGCTTCATCAGTAATACGCAACTACGCGTCTAGTGGTAAACCTCGTGGCCTTCTACCTCAGCTAGATCTTGGGATCACCACGTTAGAGGAAAAAATCTTGTTTTATCTCTACGTGGCCCAACAAACTCTTATACTTTACTTTTCGTATTCCCGCGTTTTCAAAATCAAGTGAATCAGACAAACCCTTATCATCAGTTAGACAAACAAAATATGAGTTGTATGTCACAAAAAAACATTACAAGATTTTCCAAGTACAATCTCAACAATAAACTTTACAATACAAATAGTACATATAATACATACATTTGTTGATAAAATTGAGGATCTAGGGTAACTTATTAAAATACATGAAAATATTGTAGTTAAAGGTGTTTTATGCAATATTGGATTTTTTTATAGATCAACGGGAGGGCCACTCCTAGCTCCATTGCATGGAGTCATCAAAGCCAAAATAGAGGAACAGTGCTCACCCCCCCCCTTTCTCTTCTCTCTCTTCCCCTCTCCTTCCTTGAGAGTCCAGAGTGAGCCCCCGCCTCTACCCCATTCTCCCCCGGCGACGCCGCTGTCCCGTGTGGACTTGGGTGGTCAAGGTGGGCTGTAGAGAGTAGTTGTATGTATGGCGGTATGCCGGTAGTAGGCTTCATGCCTATAGCTTGGAGTGGAGTTCTAGATCATGGCGGCCAGATCTGGGATGAGTTAGGGTTTCTTATGCTCACCCTCGGGCTCCTCTGGTTGGAGATGAGAGTGGAGAGGAAGGCCACGATCTCCTTCAATAAAGTCATCGCTCAATGCCATCGCTTGATGTGGAGAAAGGGCGCTGGGAATCTTCCTTCGGGCGGCTGTGGTTGTGAGGAGAGGAAGTGCTCCGGTGGTTCTTGCTCTGCAGCAGGAGGATGGTAGGGAAGGTTCCTGCTGCGCCTTGGAGAGATCTTCTTCGGGAGTTCATCCTCAGCGGCTCTTCGTCGACGGCGGGCAACTGTCCAGCTACTGACTTTCATGGCTGTGAGACAGCCACTCCCTCCCTGGTCACAAGCAAGATGGTGAAGGGTGTATAACCTACGGGCTTTGATGCCAGATTGGAGGCCCTCTGGCGCTGACATGGTGTGCTCCCGACGCTCTACCCCAAGTGGCCATGTCCTCGGTGGTGGTGTTATCGATCGTAGTCGGTTGCTCGTCAAGGTTTTAGTGGAGGAGAAGCAAGGAGAAGCCCTGGACTTGATTGCTTTTCAGTTTTTACTGCTAGGGTCTTTAGTGCAAATTCCTAGCGCCATGTTCTAATTTGCTTTTCTGTTGAGGTCCTTTATGTAAATGTTGCTCCACCGAAGATAATATAAATGCGGCAGTCAGGGTCCTTCGAGACCCTTCCCCCCTTTCAAAAAAATCAAAGGAAAAATAACAAGGTTCAAAAGCAAGCTGCATGAAAGGTAGCCGAGTAGTTATCTAAACTTCATAAGTTTTAAAAGGAACATAAGAAACTGAGTTACAAACTAAACCAACAATTGGCAGGCATACGGCACGCAGGCCACCACATCACAAGCCGTGAAGAAAAGGCAGGGCATTCATCGTGAGGATGCTTGTGATATGCACTCGGCAAGGCCGACGATGATTGCCATAGCGGCTCCGGTCTACATGTGGAGTTGTAGAAGAGTTGCAAGAAACTAGAGCGGAAAAAACTATCCTCCTGCGTCGCTCCCGCGAGCGACCGGGGGATATTACATGCCGTCGCCCCTCCCTCTTCAACCTTGCCTCCCTACTCGCCACTATCAGGACGCGCCCGTGGAAAAGCGGCTCGGCGCTGGTGGCGGCAGGGCCTCCCCGCTCCCCCTGCTTTGTGAGGCCTGGCGCATGCCAGATATGGCGAGCGGTGGCGTCGCGAGCTCGTGGAGCGCGGTGGCGGCCAGTTTCTAGCGCGGTATAATGGAGGCCCGTGTGGGGTCAGGCCCTGGTGGCCTCAATAGGGACGAGTTCCTCGTCGGACGTCACGACCAACATCTTCTAGAAGGGCGACGCTCCGACGCGGAATGGGTGGCGGCGAGGCGGCGTGCATTGCCCTTGGTGGTGCAAGCGGCGGTGGCGGGGGTCTAATGGTGGGGCCTGATCTGGGCTAGGGCGGGCCGGGTCGGGCCTTGTTGCATCGGCTCTGGTTGGACCGAGGTAGAGATCGAGACGAGTTGGCTTGTCTACTGCAGTAAGGCGGCGGGAGCTTCACGGGCGCACCCGCCCGGGCCTAGGGCACTGAACATGAAGGTAGTGGTGGCATGCCTACGTGCTGCAGCGTGGTGGCGAGGACTTTATGTACCCTTCTTGGCTCTAGCATGTGTGTCCTTACTGCCTCGTCCGGTCGGCATCCGCCTTCAGCGGTGGAGGATGCCCTCCAGATGCCTCGCGGCTACCTCCCTCCGGCTCCCAGTGGCAAGGTGACATGGATATGCCCTACGGGTATCCGATGTTAGCCTACCTGGTCCAGCCCGATGGAAGGCCCACTCGACGATCTACCGAGGTCCACGACGCCTATGATGTTTCGGCTGCTATGAAGCCCATGTGGGACACGAACTCTCAAGTGCACAAGACAAGGAAAGCTCAAGACCAGATTTAGAATACAACTTGTAACCAACTCGTATCGGTACCTGAGACCCAGCCTCTCCACATATTAAGGATAGGAGGGTCCAACAAGGAGGGCACGACGCACGGTACAACACAGTCCCCCACAATAGACAGATCTACGATCTTCACCTCCACAATAGATCTACAGATCTAGATACCTTCTCATCACATACACACCTCCACGCCAGATTGCATCTGCGCACCCCTGTAACTTTCGGTTACCACCGTAATCAAGAGCAGACAAGCAGGAGTAGGGTTTTCCCTCCGGAGGCCTGAACCTGGGTAAATCTCGTGTCCCCTGGTTGCTTGTCTGTTAACCGTTCCGCGATCTCCAGCACCCCCATCTTCTCCAAACCCAAGCTCATAACAATGGGCATTAACGAGTCGAAACCTCATCAATTGGCGCCGTCTGTGGGAAGCGGGGACGCTGATTGTACGATCGTGACGGTCCCATACGAAGCGATCTACGATTCATCTGTTCTCAAGGAGAAAACCTGTTTTGACTCCCTCACCATTGGCGGCATCTAGATTGCATCCGGCTGTTCGTCTGCATCGGCACGGTCGATTTCATCCTCATCAAACGGAGATCGGAAACACAGCATTCTCGCATGCAACTGCGGGCACACCGTCCAAGAATTGTCACCGAGCGAGGCCAACGTGAATCAAGCGGACTCAAAAAAATCTGGGACACGCGTGCACACAGGACCGATTTCATATGAACAATGAGCATACCATCTCGTTTTCTTTCTCACTATTTACTCTAACATCATTTACGCAGATCTAATTAAAATATTCTCTGGTACATCTGCTAGCAAGCGACGGTCGGATCGGTAGAAATTGGAAGCTTCTCCATACTGCCACACGCCTACACCACGTGACCTTGTCGAGGCCATGATTCATGGTTTTTTTTCCTTTTTCTTATTATTCAATATAGTATCTATTTTTGCATTAATTTCTGTACGAATCATTAATTCTATACAAATCTAACCAATACCACGTTTGTACTACTGAATTACACATACCACACGACTTGACTGAGGATGCGTTCAGTCCGACGATCACCTTGCTGCTTGCTCCGCGCTCTGGGGCTGTACTCGGACTCGGCAATCATGCATGCTACTGTTTGTAAACGGTCTGATGGAAAACGCGTATGCCCAACTGGCAGCCATGACGCGCGACTTGTAAACGGGTCGACTACACGTCCGTCGTCAAAGTTTGACCACATTGACGCTACGCACGGGGGCTGCGCCAACTTCAGCGTGGGACCCTCTGCGGCCTTCGGCTTCCGCGACTCAGGGGCTCCTTCGGATCCACGGAACCGCTGAAATCTTTGGCTGCGGCAATCCGCTACTATCTTCGGCTCCAACGACTCGGGGGATCGGGGGCTCCCTCCGCTTCTTCGACCAGCCGTGGCTTTCGGCCGCGATAACCCGATACATCCTTCGGATGCGACGACCTAGCGTGGCCTTCGATTGCGATAATCTTCGGATGCGGAGCTCGCTATCGCCATTGACCCCAGGAACCCGTCGCTACTACGATCGTGGTCCGCCACTACGTCCGCCACGTGACCCGCTACCGCGTCAACTTCGCCACGACGACCAACAAAGCTAAGTTTCCCTCTACTTAGAGCTGATTTCAATTTTAACTCATATTCGAAACACTTGGGGGCTACGCCCTCTTCGAGTAACCTAATGTGCCATCGACTCCACGCACTCGAGCACCTCGAACGCGACAGCCCGAGTAGCTGATTCTGCCTGACCGTCGAATCCTTAAACTCCGAGTACCTCGGCAAGGTACTGGGAATAAGGGTAATCAGGCTAACGAAAAGGCCTAGCATACAGTACAAAAGTGTCAAATCGATTGGCACCAGAATTTTACCTTACAAATCGACAGGCAACTATTTTATTAAAAGATACAAGTACTTCACAATTTTTCATGTTTTCTGCAACTTACAAAGATGTCGACTGCGCCGAGCTATTCTATCGGGTCCTCCAATAGGAGCTACGAAACAACTGGCTACGCCATAAACTCAAGACCCGAGTCGAATCCCTCCTCGGATGGTTGCATCATTTGATGCTATACAACGTGACGCTGGTCGCGTATCCGACAGGAGCAACGACGTCAACTTCATCCCGAACATCGAGCCTTCTGGCTAAGACGCCGCATGACTCTGCTACATCGACTCCGACTGCATCGTCGACTCTTGGCTCTTTTCGCATGATATGCTGACTCGATGCACTTCCGGGTCAGTGGTTTCTCCTTGCATGAGTCTCTACTCGAGTCTATGACTCGACTAGACACTCGGGAGCTTCTCCTATCAGGAGCGCTGGTCGCGCACCCGATGTACTTCTGAGTCAGCGGTACGCCCACGAGATTATCGACTGCGTCTACAAGATACAGTACTCGACTGACGACTATAAGTTTCTACCGAAGAACTTCCGGGTCGTCGTAACCCGCAACTGACGACTATAAGTTTCTGCTCGAGTCTACGACTCGAACAAACACTCGGGGGCTACTCCCATAGGGACCGGTGGTCGCGCACGATATAGTCCATTGTGTTGACTACGTCCATAATGCTGACTTATTTACAACAAGCGAACAAGTTCGGCTGACCCGATGAACTTTCGGGTGAAGTTCTTCGCACTCGACACAAATTTCAACTCCAACATGTGAATGCAAGGTTCAAGACTACTAAGTCTCCACCCGAATCTACATTTCGGATGGACACTCCGGGGCTACTGACATGGATATGCCCTACGGGTACCCGATGTTAGCCTACCTGGTCCAGTCCGATGGAAGGCCCACTCGACGATCTACCGAGGTCCACGACGTCTATGACGTTTCGGCTGCTATGAAGCCCATGTGGACACGGACTCTCAAGCGCACAAGATAAGAAAAGCTCAAGACCAGAGTTAGAATACAACTTGTAACCAACTCGTATCGGTACCTGAGACCTAGCCTCCCCATATATAAAGGCTAGGAGGGTCCAACGAGGAGGGCACGACGCCCGCTACAACACAATCCCCCATAATAGACAGATCTACGATCTCCACCTCCACAATAGATCTATAGGTCTAGATACTTTCTCACCGCATACACACCTCCATGCCAGATTGTATCTGCGCACCCCTCCAACTTTCGGTTATCGCCGTAATCAAGAGCAGATAAGTAGGAGCAGGGTTTTCCCTCTGGGGGCCTGAACCTGGGTAAATCTCGTGTCCCCTGGTTGTTTGTCTGTTAACCGTTCCGCGATCTCCAGCACCCCCATCTTCTCCAAAACCCAAGCTCATAACAATGGGTATTGATGAGTCGAAACCTCGTCACCAGGTATTCTCTGCCACTGCATCTGACCGGCTACCGTCTATGACGGTAGAGGTTGTTCCCTCCCACGAAGCTGCGGTACTGCTGCTCCTTGCCTATGGTTCTTTACTTTTGGTCTGGTCGGCCTCACAATGTTTGCCACGGGGAGACAGCAATGGTGTCCTCAAGACCGTGGTGGTGTATGTTGGTGGGCGGCAAGCTTGGGGGAACGCTTTGGACTGTCCAGGTGGTGGGTTCTAGGGGTCAGGAGAAATCCCTATCGGCGTTGCCGACACCGACGCAGTGATCCATGTGGGCGCCACCCTCCCCATGCAGGGTGTCGGGTGTACCACCTCCCATTCCCCTCCGTGTACCGGGAGAAATCCTAGGACCGGTCCGGGCAGCAACGTCGTTGTTGCCACTCCCCTTCTTGAAGTTGTTGCTTGGTATACGACGATTCAAAGGCATAGGAGTGTGGTGAAAATTCTTCGGAGAATGCAACAGTTGCGAGCCATCAATGCTTTTGTCGATCGGCGTTGTTGGCATTCTTTTCTCTTTTATTTCTCTTGTTTTTTCCCTTTGAGCTTTGTTGTGATGTCTGCTATATCAGTAATACCGGATTGTGTTGGTTGCTATATTAATATATTGGCACGAAATGGTGATTGGTGAAGAGCTGCAAAGCTTGACTTGAGAGATTGTCAGCCACCTTCAATCAGCAGGGCACCTGCAAGGATTGTTGGAAGTGATGGGACTCTAAATTGAAGAAACAATTCATCCGCTCCAACCTTATCGTTAGATTTTTGCTGCAAGATTTCCAATTATTTTGCGAGTGATCGTTAGATTTGCTTTTTTTTCGTCATGCGTTACCAAAACACTTGTTGATCCACATTTACTTGTCAATGTACTCCTACTTGGCTCTCAAACCGTTGCTGCTTTACCAGTAGAGACTACGAGTTCTGAATGTGAATACTTCCCCCACGTTCGTCCACCGCCTCCCGTCCCAACTCCCACACGCCAGGAATCCACGGATTCTGGCACGTCTCCGGGCCTTTTTCGTCCACGCCGCACCGCGCGTTCCCCAGAGGAAACCAGCCAACCAACCAGGTGCCATACTGCCATCACGTTTCGTCTCTGCAGCGACGGACGCTGGCCAAATCCCCACCGTTCCATTCCATGGAGGCGCGCTCGGTCGCTTTCCGCCATCTTTTCTTCCGGGGCCGTCACGTCGGCGCGTGCTGTTGCTGTCCGCGACAACAAAAACTACTGTAGTGTACTAGTACAATCAGCTAAGCTCGCCTCTCATGATCAATTTCATTGAAGCCTAGCAGGAGAGCAGAGCTGTTTTCCACTACTAGTCCAAGACCAAGGCCGCCTCCCGTCCCATGATTAACAAGCAGAATACAAATTTCGGGGCCACGCGTTGCTGATTGGCGCGGGTCTTGACCAGCCATAAAGTCCAAAAAAAATGGAGAGGATAAACCGGATAGATAGCGCGGTCGCGATGTGAACGAATGAGTGACGCTAAAAAGGTTAGCTTAACCAACTAACTGGCTCAGATCGTCTCCTCCCCTTGATAAATACTACTTCCTCTGTTTTAAAATATAGGATGTTTTAGTTTTGTAAAATAAATGTATCTTGATTTCTTTTAGTATATAGGTTTATTCAAGTTTGAAGTGAATCTACATAATAAAACAAGTCTAGATATTTTTTTTTCACATACCTAAAACATTTTATATTTTGAAATGAAGGGAGTACATAAATGAAAAAACTCCTGGGCTGAGTGACGGCCGCACTAACCGAGGAAAAGCCGTGGATAATGCAGGAGCTGGAGCAAAGTCCAAAGTAGGCTCTGCCCGAACAAACCCCAACCGATGATGTGATCAGTCACTGGAAAGTGGAAAGAGAGACGACAGTTGTTAACAGACTTGGTCAAGTTGGTGCGCCAATCCATCCGCCCCGGCTTTTTCGGCTAATCGGATTTGCCATGTGATGGTGATGCGAGCGCGCATACGTCCCGCACCCGACCTCGTACAGTACAGTACCCGCCAGGCCGGGTTCAGGTCGAGCCGGTGAGCGGCTCGTCCAACCCAAAACGTACTTAGTATGTCGACAGGTGCTCTCGACCAACGTTTCCGGTCTGCGCGTGTGCCGTGCCCCCATCCATCAGGTTGACGAAGGAAAAGCGCGCAAGCGATTCCGTTCACTGGGGTCGGCGTTAGTGAACCGACGAACTTTCATGGTTCAGAAGCACACTCGTCCCGTCAAGTCTACAGCCGAATTTTGTGGAAATTGATGAAACTAATCTCCTTTTGAAAGTTCCACACAAAAATAAGACCTCCTTTCAACATTTGTTTTCCAATATAACCTATTTACGCCCAACCCGATGGCGTTATGCAAATATGTTAGATCGGATTTTTTTCTCGTGAAAACAGGGTCATTATGTATTGTGGAAATAATATTGGTTTCGTCAATTTTTATGTGTATTTTTTAATATATCGTCCTTTGGGGACTTCTTTGACCCGAAAGCCTCGTCTGGTGTGTCTCGGGTTGAAGCCTGGTGTCTCCACAACTTTGTTGGGTCGTGAGAGTTCTCCCGGCTTCTCAAGGTGGAGTGTGGGATTTTCGACAATGGGAGCCGTTCCTTTCTCTGGAGACGTCACATTGGTACCCCCTCCCCTCCCCCTTGATGCTACGCTTTGCACCTTGGCCGTCCCAGTGTTGCTTAAGGTTCAACGTATGGTCGGGGTGAATCGGGTTGGATGAAAACTCTGTTTAACTTAGGTTAGTGTTGGTGACGCCGACACATGTAAATGTCGGTATTCTTCCTTTGAAAATTTTAGCATAGCCCGAACCCTCACGTGCATAGGTGTCGTTGGCAAGATCCGGTCTTCATGCTTTGCTCTACGACACAAAGTCAAGCTAAGTGTGTTGTCCACCCCCGTCGTGATGTTTGACCTCCTCACATAGATTTCTGGTTGGCAGCGAGGTCTCGGTTGACCGACGGCCTCCGATGGCGTATGAGGTTCTTGTCATCTTGCATACTGCTCGGATTTGTGCTTTCGGCGATGGTTGTTGAGTACAAGGGTAAGATGAAGTGCAGTGATCGTCAAGATGGAATGTTGCCCTCGGTGGTGTGTTCGGTGTTACGACATGACCTCGCTGGTGTGATGCACTTTGACGACGCTTGTGACTCCCAGTTCCGCAAGGTGTATAGTGCTTGATGGGCAAGTGGGTGATGTTTTGCTCTGCTCTTTCTCCGCGGAACCTTTTCGGATGAGCAAACAACACTCTTTCCTGCTTTTCTCGGACTATTATGTCAGATGTGGTGGTGTGTGCTATGTGTAAGACTTGGCGGTGGTGTCTACGTCATAGTTCTTCTCCGAAAATCCACTTTGTCTCGTAGGTGTAGATGCACCCACCGCTAAAAAGATATACATCAAAATGTTGATTTTTTTTAAAAAATATATCCAACTGTACAAGTTGACATTCTATGTTCGTACACCTAAGTTCACGAAAAAAAAGACATTTTATGTGGACTGCGTGAAAAAAGATAATTTTTGGTGTTGCAAAATAGTTTTTCATAAGATATTTTTTTGTCTTTTTTGTATAGACATCACAAAAAATATCTTCTCACTACAAAACTTTGTGTGAGGATATAGCATGTCCGGATGCACACCCCAAAATTTGTTTTGAAATTTTTCAACATTTTGAAATTCATATAAGATGCATTTTTGATAATAGGTGCATTTAGACCTTCTCCGGGTTTTTTCTTTGTTTCTCCCGTTCTCTCGTGTGTTAGTGCTAGTGCGCTATGTTCTCTTTGTGTTGTATCTGGTTCTACCTTTTAATTCAAAATGGCTAATGTCCGCCATAGATTCCTCAAAAAGATTACTTTGTCAAATATTGGCACACATGTCGTTAACATTTTATTAGCCACACTTAAGCTTACTCTCACACTTAGTACTTGTGGGTTGTGGAATTGCCGATCATTGAATTGAATCTAAAGAATGAGAGATGCGCTCCACATAAGTAAATGTGTTCATGCCCGAGAGCACAGTGAAGTGGACAGAACACGCCGTACGTGAGGCACTCCCGGCAGTAAATTAACTGAAACTCTTAACTCCATATGGGCGGGTGCATCTCGAGATCTTCAAGCAGCGTGTGCTTGCTAGCTGGACAAGGAGTAATCTTTAGTTTAACCTCGAGACGCCCTCTATTGGGAGTTCCAATTCTCTGCCACCGACAGATTAATCCCGAGTCAAACCCCAAGTAGGAGTACAGTAATCTTGTTTAGCCTGCAAGTCTGCAACTGCAAGCACCACCGACGCACCCACCTTGATTGATCGGTTACCAGCAGGAAGCAAGAACCTGATACAGAGCTGCATATATGGATTTGGCAATCGGAACGGGCAGAGAAAATGTAGAAATTGTTCAATGCAGGAGTGAAATTTTGGTCTATTGCAAATTGCAGCAACATGAACGACAGTGATTACGAGCTGAACATTTCGTTACTATCCTTTTTTTTCAGTTTTCGCAAGAAGAGGGCAGAGATCTATCAATGTCTTGATCCTTCCCATCTCCGGCAGCTGCGGGGAGCTCATTTCGCCGATGGAGAAGTCGCCCGCGTCGAGCTGAGAGGCGGTCAGATGGGTGTGTGTGTGGAGACCCGGGGATCAGAAGATGTCGAGGACGTCGACGATGGCGGCGTTGCAGAGCGGGCAGCGGCCGCGCCCGGCGAGGAGCTCGCGGGCGCATCCCCGGCAGAAGGTGTGGCCGCAGGGGATGAAGGCCGCGCCCTTGGCCCGCGCCATGCACACGCAGCAGCACCCGCCGCTGGCCGCCCCCGGACCCGTCTGCTCGGCGTCGTCCTCCGGCCCCAGCGCGTCCTGCGGAGGAGACGGCTCCGACTCCGGCTCCGCGGCGGCAGCAGCCGGGTCCGGCTCGCCCGGCGCCTCGGCGACGGCGCTCCACTGCCTCTCCGTCTGCTCCAGCAGCGCCATGAGGGACACCCTCTCCCCCTGCTCCTCCTCCTGATCCGCCGGCGGGGAGGCCTCGGTAGGCAGCAGCGGCGGGGTGACGGCCGCGGGCGAGGAGACGGGCTGCGGGGCCGGCAGGGACACGGCGCGGCGGACGAACGGGTCGCCGGGGGCGCCGCCGTACGAGCCTGGAGCTGGAGCGGGCTGGTCGTCGCGGATGATGTCGAGCAGCGTCCGCGCCGCCGCCGCCGCCGCCACGGCCGACGGCGAAGAAGAGGGCGGCGAGGAGGCCCGGCGCTCGGCCTGCATGGCGGACGCGAGGGTGACCGCGGCCGCGGCGCGACGGCCGTCGTCCTCGTCCCGCAGCTTGAGCAGGTCGCGGAGGTTGCAGGACCCTGTGACCCCCGAGGTCGCCGGGCCCACCGCGGCGAGCTGGTCCGCCAGCGTGACGCTCCGCCGCAGCACCCTCCCCTCCATCACTCAGTAAAGAAGAATCCCCCGCTCGCCGCCGGCTGTGTCCAGAGGAGACGGCACCCAGCAGGTGGGGAAAAGGAAAAGACAAGGACAGAGGGAAAGGAAGCGCCTATTCTTTCTTTGTTGTATAATCAGCAGCGGCAGCTAGCCCTTAATACTGGCGTGGCGCGCGTGGGCGTGGGAGGGGAGCGGGGTGTCTGTCTGGATCTCGCCCGGGAAGAAGCAGAAGCGTGGTGAGGGAATTGACGGACGATTTGGGGGGCGGAATCGCGGGGGGTGTTTGCGGTGCTTTTCGCGTTCCGCTAGGCGTGGTTTCGTTCGTCCCGGGTCTGGACTCTGGAAGGCCAAGCGGAGCTGAAGGAAGCAGGTGGTGCTGGGAGTAATAAAGGCGGAGCGAGGGGGGAGTGGACTGGACGTGTGATGAGTGCAGTGCTGAGAGAGCGAGGCGTGGGATCTAGCAAGACCGGATGCAATATGTCGGATCGAGCCACGCTTGCCGTGCCGGGACGGGACGGTGAGATCCGTTGGTGCAGTTGGGGATTTTGATGAGAAATCGACTTGATTCGAGTGATATACTGATCCAGTTTCTGAGGAATCTGGCTCGAATCACGAATATGGACTCGAGTGGGCGGGCTGCGACTTTTTTTAAAACAAAACTTATTTTATTTAAGAAAGCACGAGAGAAGTGACCGGTTCATTGCAGGGAGCCAACCGTCGATGTTGCCATTGAGTGGCATCGCCATCACCTACTCGAGCTAGCGATTCCGATTTCACCTTCGATGACCCAAACGATGCCTCAAGCCTCCCTGTAAGAGAAGCATGAACCCATGTTGGCACATGTCAACAATCAACCACACACGCTAATGGCAGACGACTCCGACTTTGACGACGAGCTTTCAGAGAGAAATATGTTGGGCTTGCGCCGATTGAGTCCTCTCCAAAGACCACCGGCCTCCAGTCATCGTCACCGCAACTTCGACTCCACAACGAGCACAAAAGGACCCATCGGACACGTCAGATAGACAGATTAACGAAGCCCAAACCGTGACCCAAGCCCAGCTCAACGCATCATCGTTGCCAAACTTCACATCAACGTCCTTGAGGGAGCCATCTAAGCACCCACACGGCGGCCCAACCGCCATCCATGAGTCTCCAAGATCCAGTCGACTCCGAAAAAGATGTGCTGAGCTTTCATCGTCAGGTCCCGAGGATGTGAGGTTTCCCTCCGAAAGACCACGTAACGAGGATAGGAGCCCACAACGACACTTACAAGGAAATCCACGACATCCACGAGTGTCGTCGCTGCCAGTTCCGACGAAACCCAGAACGAGGATTTCTTCTTGAAAATCACCACCTCCTGCAATCCGAAATGACTAACTACAACTACCACCAAACTTCCATTGTTGCCCGACGTGTTACAATTGCGACAAGTAAATAACGAAGAATGAAAACAAAATCACAGCAAGAGGGACACAGATTTAACGTGAAAAAACCTCTCCAACAAAGAGAGGAAAAAATCACGGGCGCCAGCCAGCGAAACTTCACTATATCGAGGAGTGTTTACAAACGCCGGGGATTTTACAGATGCAACTTATCCCAAACCGGCGGCTTACAAGGGGTTTATATATCGGTGAAAACCTAGGTCTTCAACGATCCGTACCATACCGGGCCTCGCTCCACTCATCAGAAGTTGACCTATACTTTATAAAATTTGGATCAACATATAACACGACCGAAAGACCCATAGGCAGCCACGTCAGCCCATCGCCTCCTTGCCGCTGGCAAACAATGGAGGATTCAGCAGCAGTCTCCCTAGCCATCACCTGCCACCATCACAGGAGCCAGCAGCTGGCCACGACTTGTGCCGTGTGCCCTTGCCGTTGCAACTTGTGCCGTGTGCCGGTGTGCCGACAGACTTTAGATCAAAAGAGGTTTATCTCATCGGCTATGTTGTTCGATCGGGTGGAGAAACAAAAGGGCGGTTAAAGCAGGCGCTGTGGGGTGAGGAGAGTTCGAAGTCACCATCAATCCCAGTCTTCTTTGCTTGCGTTCCAAACACCATTCACTGGCAGACTGCCAGTAGCATCTGCGGCCCAGAAGCAACCAACCGGCCCACACAACACATGCTTGCTTGCTAGTAGTCGCTACCAGCACACAAGGCTGCTAAACGCTGAGCAGGATAGTGTTTCATCAATGCATAAACAGCGACAGAAACCAGCTCTCAGCTGGTCAAAAAAAAAAACAGCTCTCAGCTTAGGTACAGTACTAACTGAAAAGAAAAACGAAATCAGCTTCAGCGTCCTATACTTCACAGTAAGGCAGCAAGCTCTCAGGGCATGTTGCTCAACCAGAAAACAGAGGCTCACAACAATCATCTGTATTTTCACAAGTAATATATCCAATTGGAGAGTGCACAAAAATATTCACTCTCCTCCTATACATTTTCCACCTTGTTCTAACAAAAATATCCACGGTGAGTCCCCTACATATGCAATGTTGTTCTGACAAAAAATGCTCTATTCTGACAGAAAGAATGGTTCTCTACTGCTTACTATAGTAGTGACTAACCCTACATGCTGCAGCCAGTGCAAAACCCTGCAATAACACTCATCCAAACCAACAAAACTGTACTTCATGACAGAACTCTATGTTACTTGGTAGGCCTGGCCATCTAAACAACGCTTGCTAATCTCACACTTCTGCTTCTTCTGGGATCGCCCTTTTGATTAGTTGGTGGGTACAATGCCAGGCATGCCTCGGTCCTCCATCCTCTCGTAGAAAAGAATGTACGCCTCGCACCCGAGAACTTGTTCTAGGGAGACTGCCGTGATGTCACCGTCGCTTGCACAGACCCAGGTGGAGCCGATGCCCCGCACATAAGCAAGGTAGTGCCCTGCATTCCGTGTGTCGCCACAGTGCACAATGACGCCAACTAGGCGGTAGCTCAAGTTATCCTTGTCCTCAGAACTGAACACAAGAGAAAATTAACATACTTAAAACTAGATGCAAGGATTTAAGTTAACAAGAAACTGGTGACTACCTGGAGTAGCAACAATAGCATGCCTTTCTTGAAAACAACAAAACTGAATACTGTATCAGATAAACAATGATACGGTAAATCTGAAGTGACTGATTATGTCCTTATCGAAATACTAAAGAATTAGGCGTCGTAGTTGTTTCAATTTCAACTGGCTGTTGCAATATTATTAGGTTTACATATATCCATCTAACATTGAAATACTAATATGCAATTATACTTAACAATAGAAACATTAAGAAAATAAAAAGATTGCCAACACCTACAAACAAGAAGTGTTACAACAATAATGTTTCATGATATGATATGATAATTTTAGAACATAACCATAACTTTGCCAGTGATACACTGCTAGGGTGGATAGAGTTTGGCAGAAGGCCTGTACAGCCAATACATATTCCAATATAATGACATCGCCTACAGTAAAACTAGAGTCTCGATCAATGGCACATAGTTCTAGTCCAAATGAGGTTGTGACTAAAGAGTAAAATTCATTTGATACTACATCGCAATTAAACCCATGGTACAGTTGGAAAGTTCACATTGTCACCATATTTCCCTTTTTCTATGCAGTGAAAATTGGACAGTTGTTGTCCCTTGGCATTTACAAGAGGTGGAACACACACGCACTGAAAGATACACCTTTGCATGAGAAATGGTTATTCGCCATGAAGAAGAACTTACTCCAGAATAAGCAATGGTTATTCATCAGTAACTGAAATGAAATAGATGTGATTGAATCGTGTTCAAAGGCTGTTCTTCACTTTTACACTACGATGTTGCAGTTTCAGTGAAAGCAGTATACTCCTAATATAATCCATTTATGGGAACATCATATGTTTACGTGATAATTATAACACTGGCTTAGTTCATTCATATCTAGATCATGTTTATTTGCCAGTGAGAAACAAGGGTGAAGTTGTCCTAACCTAACTCTGTGGAAAGGAAAAATTAGCTGATCCACCGCGTGTGAAAATCATTAACTCGCACACTCTAGAGCCTGCTTGTTTCAGATATCTAGTAACCGAGAATTCAAGATAAACCAAATCAAATATGCACATAGTACAGAATTATCCAGTCACGATGAGAACATAATGGAAGATAGACAGTCTGAATGGTTCTTTGAACTGCAATGCAGGTGTCTTCTTGAAGCTTTGTTCTTGCGTAGCTAAGGAATATTCTTATAGTTATGAGAAGCAAACTGTGAAATAAAATACCTACTGTATTTCTGAAGATCAGGAACTATAGAGCTGGCATAAAAGAAAGGTCTTAGATATTACGGAGTAGAATTGTTAGAAGTCAGTACCTGGGGTCCATGAATGGTCCTAAATCAAGAATCTCCTTAAAGCTCACATGTCCTTTCAATTTAGAAAGACCTGGTGTGTATCTCATAAGTTGAATGGTTAATACAGGTGGCAGCTTGCTAATCAATTGTGTTTCGTTTGCACCACCATTACCATCAGTTGGAAGGAAACTAGGCACAACACCTTCATGACTTTCAGCTTTTTCTTCGGCTGTACTGCAAGAGGCTAAGTCCTTCTCATCACAGCTCTTCCCTACTGACAAGCTGCTGAGGTCACTAGATTGCCTACTTGGGCATGTTTTCCTGTCTGACAGTTCAGCCTTGTCCCCATCAATAGAATTTACATTGGTACTTGCCATGATCGGTTCAACATTTTTACTTTCATTGGTTTCCGGCACCTCAGCAACCTTGGAACAGTTCTCACAATTCTTCTGTGAAAACAGTGTCTGTGTCAGGCAATCCTGAAGCGACGAAAGAGGGTTCATATGTCCTGCCTCAACATAAACAATATCACTGCTCTGAGCTTTCTCCTTATCTTCTGGATTGTGAGAATCTGCTGCTGATTCCTCCATTCCTTCAGTGTCATCAAACAACTTAGGAATGGAAACCAAAGCTATTGGCACCTCAATGATATCTCGTGGGGCATCATTCTTCTGAGTCTCCAAACGACTTTGTACAACATCCTTCACTTCAGTAGAATCTGCAGATTCAAGCATATATGGGTTTAACATTATATGCATTAGCAAGATCATTCAACCAGAATCCCTCACCCTTTGCATATTTTAGAATCTTTATCCTCCAAACTCTAAGCTGTTTTTCTCGAAAATATCCAACACACTCAAGTTAACCAACCATTTGGAGTAACAGTTACTGTATGATGATAAGGACTCAAGGCCCTGTGCTTTCCATGGAAATTTGAACTACTACACTACGGCGAACACCTTTGCCATGTAAAGACTGCTGAAACATCCTGCTGATTTTGTTATCCACCCCAAGGGATTTCCTGCTATTTCTTTATCCATGGGAAAAATGCCCTTACCAATTTTCTCTGTTAGCTAGTACAGGGGATCCGTTCCAAAAAAGTGTCATTTGCTTGTGTTAAAAAACAATAGCAAACAAGTAGATCACACAATTCCACATCTTTCTGCATTCTTTCCTCAAAAGTTCTATGACCTCAGACACCCTGACATATATGCGGGCCTGTTCACCATTGTTTTTGTAAGTTAGGTACATGGGTACATAGACTTACCAACTTGCAAAGGCTTGGGTGTTTCCTCTATTGCCCCATCTCCCAATCCTAAACCAGGAACCTGAGAATTGCCAAATTCAGCAACACTTCTGGCTGGAGGAGTAGGATCCTTTGGTGTCAGTGGCAATATCAGTTCTCTGAAATCAGTAGGTTTAACTGAATTATGTGAGCAACTTTTGCAGGAAACAGTATGAATCTTCTCGCCCTCAAAAATGGATAGGCCAAATGTAGGGAACACATCACCCCCTTGCATGACATGGATTCTGTTTAGCTCCTCCACCTCATTATCCAAAGAATTGCGCAAAGATGTAAGGAACTCATGGCTGTCTCCCATCTCTTTGAACTTGAACCGATCCTGATAACGCAACCACATGTATACCACTATCATCTTTGGGTCAAGCATGTGTCTGGCATTATTTACAATGCTTGTCTCTACAAACAACTGCTTCAGGTGTAGACCAAGCTCCCCCAGCCGAGCATCCGAACGTAGAATCATTGTCCTCAGCTTACCAAGCGCAAGGAGGCACTGCAGTGACGCATTCATGAAGCATGTGCCTCCATGATTAGGCATCCTTCTGATATATGCCCATTCCCAATAGCATATTCAGACGCATGGCTACGTGCATCGTTCCCGGCCCCGATTCTCAACAGTGTATTCCTGGTCACACTTGCCCAGTCAAGATTTGAACTGCTGGCTACCATTGGCAAATCAACCTCTGAATTGCTGGCCACCAATCCTGGCTCATACTTTACCTTTCTGTCCACCTCTGCCAACACATCTTCGCTCCACTGGCCCTGGTTGTCACTCAGCTTCATGACTCGTTCACATCGAAAGCAGTACCCCAAATTCGGCAAATCGTACCACTGAGCAATGAAATGGTCGGAGCCGGCAGAGTGCAAGAGGGCGTGTTTCCGCGGATCATCCCTGTCCGCCCGCATTGGCCCAGCGCAGGAAATATAGTGGCACTCTATGCACTTCATCATCCCTTCCTTGTCCTCACCGTCTCCCTTCCAGGTGATACCGCACCCGGGATAATGGCACGTCGGGAGCTCCGTGGAGTTCTTGATATCGTCCACACCTATGTCCACCGATTCGATGTCCAAGGTCATGTGGGGGCACCGCCTGCTGTCGCCGTCACTGTCGCTGCTGCTGTTGCCGCTTGTCGCCTCCTCCGACGATTCACTCGAATCTGATGGAGACGCGGCCGCAGCCTGCACGGCCGCAGCCTGCCCGTGCAAGCGCGGGGATTTCAGCGCCATGGCACCCGCCGACACCGTCCTCTCCCCCCTCTTTCTCTTCTCCTCCTCTCCCATCACGCCTGCGGCCTGCGGCCTGCCGCCTGGAAACCGAGAAACAACAAGAATGAGTCGAGTGAATCCTTAACTCCCGCTAAAGAAAACAAGCAAAGACCAAGAACCGTAAGGAGTAGAGATTGAATCAAAGACATTTCTCAGACTAGAGGTATCTAGAAAACAAATCCATCAAGAAGCCAACAAAACCGAACATCCGAGCGAGCATCAAGACTGAGCCGCGCCATGGACTCTAAGGCCAGGAAGCAACCAAGCATAAATCCCGAAGAACCGCAGGACAAGAGAAAACAATCCAATGACAGACAAGACGAAATCGAACATTCCCGTACAGAAGCATCAGGAACTACGCGGTCAAGGGAGGAAAAGCGATCGAGAACACGAAGGAAAAAAATCCATCGACAAGACGAGGAGAAATCGAACATTCCGGTCGGGGAAACACACACGAGAGCGCCGCCGTGGACTCAATTAGAGGACCGAGACAGAAACCCCGCCCACCACCAGTCCACAAACACCAGGCGATAAAGAAAAAGCAAGCGGGTGCGCATCCAGCAACTTGGCGGAGCGGGATATGGGGGTGGGGGAGACGGGACTTACCGGGAGACGGCGAGGGAGAGGGGTCGGAGGAAGAGCCGAGCAACCGGGTGAGGCGTCCGCGGCGAGGCCGAGAGGGGATTTTGCGGTGGGGAGGGAGGAGGGGAAGGCGGTTTCGCGATTTCACTGGTCGGGACGGTGGCGCCGGGGGCGGCTTTGGGCGGTCTGTGCTTGCCGAATGCTGGTGCAATAGTTGGCGCTTCGGCCCCTTTATCGCGCTCTTATCCTCTAGGTCTCGGGTCAGAAATCCAAGTTTCAGCGGCCCAAGCCTGCTGGGCCTAGTCTCGTTTTTCGGAGACCTATCAATTAAGGAGCAAATTTTCCCTAAAAAACAATTAAGGAGCAAATTATCCTTAAAAAAATAAGGAGCAAATTTATTTCTCGGTGAGAATACTCCCTCTGACCCATATTAGTTGATTTAGTTTTGTTTAGATTCGGATATATCTAGCACTAAAATATGTCTAGATACATCTGGATCTAGACAAATCCAAGTCAACTAATATAGATCAGAGGGAGTAGTAATTCTCCCCCTCTAGCTAGGGTTTACTTTTTCTCTCACTGGCGACACCGACGTAGAGCGTTCCACCATCAATGCTAACGAGCAACAGCCACTAGAGGACCTCGGCTGATCAAGAGGGGTCCTAGTACCCCCGCTCGGCCTTGGATCGCTGGTTCGGTAGGTTTTGCAACTTAGGGTTTTTGTTTTCTAGTCTAGTCTAGCAAGAGAAGTTAGGTCGATGGCAACTGAGACATCCGCGTTGTCCCCTGGGATGACAAACCAGGATGAGGCAGCCAACATGCTCGCAAAGCTGGGTATGAATTAGGAAGACCCTGATGACATGGTCTTCGAGGAAGAGGAGCATCAGAAGGGGAATACTCAATGGTTGGCGGTGGCGAAGGTACATAATGATATTGAGTTTAGCCATTATTGGTTCTTCAACAATATGCACTCGGCATGGGATCTTGCTAAGGAAGTCAAGATCAGAGTGGTCGAGGATAATCTGTTTGTATTCTGATTTTGCTTGTTTGGGTGATTGGGAGAAAATCATGGATGGAGGACCATGGGTGTTTGATGGTTTCACAAGGCCATCGATGATCGGGTTGAATAATATTTTGATGTGGATCCAGATTCATGATTTATGGATGGGTATAAGAGCATCTCCACTCGCCTACCCAGGACACCGATCCGGACGACGAAATTCAGTCCGGACGCCGAAAATCGGCCCAGTCGCGTACACAGGGACCTGTTTTCTCCGGATTTCGGCGTGTTTTGGTCCGGCCTACCCAGACCGAACCCAGGTTTCCAGGTACGCCCTGGGGACGCCGGACGCCGCAAAAAAGGGCGTGGGCCAGCTCTGTCGGCCTGACAGTCCCATTGAAGGGTTTCGCGGCATAGTAAATCAAAATTTTCTACGGAGCGAACAGAAGGAAAGCCAAGATCTAATCTAGGAGATGCAAACAACGAGAGAGATTGGATTAGATCTTCATACCCTTGAAGATTCGCAGCGGAGCGTTAAATCGAGCGTGGGTGATGTAGTCGTACTCGCTTCTCCTCCTCGCGATCCGATCCGATCTAGCACCACAAGTGGCGGTGCCTCCGTGAGATGCACACGTGCAGCACCTCGACGTCTCCTCCTTCCTCGGACCAGCAAGTATGGTGGAGAGATGGATTGGATCTACAACACGACGGCGTGGTGTATATGGTGGAGAATTTACCTGCAGGCTTCGCCTACAAACAATGGGAGGGAGAGAGGAAGGCGTGGGGGGCTAGGGTTTGGAGGAAGGTGTGTGTAGGGGAGGGCGCACCAGCCCTCTATATAGAGGGGGTGGCGGCCAGCCTAGCCCTCCTCCAAGCCTATCTCTAGTTTAAACGATTTAAACTCTCCCTTATCTAGAAATTCTATCCCTAGATTTAAGCAGTTTAAATCTATCTAGAATCATTTGGGCCCTATGGGGCCTTGTGCCCTGGCCCAATGCGGCAGGACTCCCTCATAGGCCCATGCCCCTCCCGGAAGGTGGGACCACGTTGGCCCCCTTCCGGAAGGTTCTAGAAGCTTAGATACAATACCGATTAACGGAACAATTCCGAACTCCAAAAACTGCCTTATATGAATCTTATTCTCGGACCATTCCGGAACCTCGTGATGTCCCGGATCCCATCCGAGACTCAACAAAATTCATAAACCAAGTATCCAATCTATCCTAGCGTCGAGACACGTTAAGTGTGTGACCTGCGGGTTCGAGAATATGCGACATGATCTTCTATCAATAATCAACAGCGAGTGCAGGCACCCATATTGACTCCCACATTCATCGATGATCATATCGGATGAACCACGATGCCGAGATTCAATCAATCCCATATACATATTCCCTTCGTCTCGCGATATTTTACTTGCCGAGATTCGATCGTCGATCGTCATACCTAGCTCAATCTCGTTCACAAAGTACTTTACTCGTTCGTAATCCGATATCAATTTGTGATTAACTCCTTAACCACATGCTTGCAAGCGGTGTTGATATCGATTACCGAGTGGGCCCGGTATATCTCTCCGACTTGGGAGGACAAATCCCATCTCGATACATACAATGATACTTTCCGATCACGAGAGACACCTTTATGATCACCCTCTCATAGGATGACGTTTGATGACCTCAAAGCTTTCTTCCGATACCAGGAGTTGTATTATCTCATGGTCTAAGGAATACAATATTTGACATAAGAAAAGCTTCGCAAAGATGAACACAATGACGATCTAATTGCTTCGCTTAGTTTGGTTACATCACCATATCATTCTCCCAATGATATGATCTCATTATCAATTGACAACTCATGTCTATAGTTAGGAAACCTTAACCATCATTGATCAATGAGCTAGTCCATAGAGGCGTACTAGGGACACGGTGTTGTTCACAAACCACACAAGTATTAATGTTTCCGCTTAATACAATTCTAGCATGGAATATAAACTTTATCATGAACAAGAATTATAATAATAACATCTTTATTATTGCCTCTAGGGCATAATTCCAGTCTCCCACTTGCACTAGAGTCAATAATCTAGTTTACATTTGGCAACAATCTCACACCCATGGCAATCGAGGTGCCGATCATGTTTACACGTGGAAGAGGTTTAGTCAATGGATCTGCGAGATTTAGATCTGTATGTACTTTGCTGATCTTGGATCTCCATCGCTATATAATCTCGGATTATATGAAACTTGGTTGATATGCTTGGTCTTTGGATGATATCTTGGTTCCTTAGCGAGTGCTATTGCATGATGTTGTCACACAATATCTCCGATTGGGTCCAAGGCACTTGGAACCACGCCAAGCTTCGATGATGAAGTTTCATCCAAACTCCTTCACTTGGCCAACCTGCGGACCATGTATTCCGCTTCTCAGTAGATCCCATGATCACGCTTTGCTTGGCTTCTCCAACTCACAGCTCCTCCATTCAAAATATACACGTATCACATAAAGATTTAGAATCATCCTTGTCGGTGTTAAACTAGCATCGACGTAACCTTTCTGACATTTGTTCATCACCCCATAGACTAAGAACATTTCTTTAGTCCTATTTAGGTACCTTAGGATGTTCTTCACTGTCCGATGTTCCACTCCTGGATCACTTTGATATCTGCTCGTCAAACTAAGAGCATTGGACACATCTGGTCTAGTACACAACATGGCATACATGATGGAACCTATGGCCGAGGCATAAGGCACTTTGCTCATAGCTTCCCTATCATTTACCGTAGTTGGACACTGAGCCTTGCTCAATATCTTACCTGACAACATAGGCCTTTGAACCTTTCAATGCCTTATCCATTCTGAACCTTTTCAGAACTTTGTCTAGGTATGTACTGGCTTAAAGCTATCAGGCGTCTTTGTCTATCTCTATAGATTTTGATGCCCAATATATAAGCAGCTTCACCTAGGTCTTTCATTGAAAAACACTTGTTCAAATAACTCTTCACATCGTTAAGCATGTTGATGTCATTTCCAATAATCAATATGTCATCCACATATAGTACCAGAAACATCACCGAGCTCCCACTCACTTTCTTGTAGATGCAAGCTTCGTAGCAATTTGGAACAAATCCAAAGCTCTTGATCACTTGATCAAAGCGAAGGTTCCAACTCCGAGATGCTTGCTTGATCCATAAATGGAACGCTGAAGTTTGCATACTTTATCAAGATCCTTAGGATCGACAAAACCTTCGGGTTGCATCATATACAACTCTTCATCAATGTTGCCATTGAGGCAGATCTTGACATCCATCGCCATATTTCATAATCATGAAACGCAGCAATTGCTAATAAAATCCGAATGGACTTAAACATCGCTACGGAGAGAAAGTCTCATCGTAGTCAACACCTTGAACTTGTCGAAAACCTTTCGCAACAAGCCGTGCTTTATAGGCGATAACATTACCATCGCGTCCGTTTTCTTCTTGAAGATCCATTTGCACTCAACGGCCTTTACGGTCGCTAGGAGGGTCCACCAAAGTCCATACTTGGTTTTCGCTCATGGATCCCAATTCGGTTCATGGCTTCTAGCCATTTCTCGAGTCTGGGCTCATCATCGCTTCCTCATAGTTCGTAGGTTCACCGTCTTCTACTAACAAGACAGTCAAGACAGGTTGCCGTACCACTCGGGAGGGCACGCGACCTTGTCGACTGCGACGTTCGATGCTTGACATCGTCAAGCGTCATGATCCTTGTCATTAGCTTCCTCTATTGTTGGTGCGGTAACCGAACAATTTCAGGTCTGCGCTACTCTCCAACTCAAGAGAAGGTTCAATAACCTCGTCTAGCTCTACTTTCCTCCCACTCACTTCTTTCGAGAGAAACTCCTTCTCAAGAAAGGAACCGTTCTTCATGACAAACACTTTGCCTTGGTTACGTGATAGAAGGTATACCCAATAGTTTCCTTAGGGTATCCTATGAAGACGCATTTCTCGCTTTGGGTTCGAGCTTGTCGGCATCAACTTCTTGACGTAAGCTTCGCATCCCCAAACTTTAAGAAACGACAACTTAGGTTTAGCACCAAACCACAGTTCATACGGTGTCGGCTCACCGGATTTAGATCGTGCCCTATTGACAGTGAATGCAGCGGTTTCTAATGCATAACCCCAACCTCAGACCGGCAAATCAGTAAGAGACATCATGGATCGGACCATATCTAATAAGGTTCGATTCCGGCGTTCAAACACACCATTGCGCTGTGGTGTTCCGGGTGGCGTGAGTTGTGAAAAGGATTCCACTTGCTTTAAGATGCGTGAAAATCATAACTCAAATATTCACCTCCACGATCGGATCGAAGAAACTTAATCTTTACATTACGATGGTTCTCCACTTCATTCTGAAATTCTTTGAACTTTTCAAACGTTTTAGATTTATGTTTCATTAAATAGATATACCCATATCTACTTAAGTCATCGGTAAAAGTGAGAAAATAGCGATATCCACCGCGTCGAAACACTCATCGGTCGCATACATCGGTATGTATGATTTCTAACAAGTCCGTTGCTCGCTCCATCATACTGGGAGAACGGGTTTTGATCATCTTGCCCATGAGGCATGGTTAGCATGTGTCAAATGATTCAAAATCAAGAGACTCCAAAAGTCCATCGAATGGAGTTTCTTCATCGCTTTACACCAATATGACCTGAGCAGCGTGCCACAAATAAGTAGTATTATCACTATCTACTTTGCATCTCTTAGTCTCAATGTTATGGATGTGTGTTTCATCCCTTTCGAGATTTAGAAGAAATAAACCATTCACAAGAGGTGCATGACCATAAAGATGTTACTCATATAAATAGAACAACCATTATTCTCCGATTTAAATGAATAACCGTCTTGCAATAAACAAGATCTAGAAATAATGTTCATGCTCAGCAGGCACATAATAACACTTATTAAGGTTTAAAACTAATCCCGAAGGTAAAACTAAGGAGGCGTGCCGCCATCACATCAACTCTTGATCCGTTGCCAGCGCCAATCGTCACCTCATCCCTCGAAGTCGCCGTCTATTCGTAGCTCTGTTTGAGTTACAAATATTAGCAACGAACCCGAGATCAAATACCTGTGCACTACAACGAGGGCTAGTAAGGAAAACATCAATAACATGTATATCAAATATACCTTTGATGGTGCCAGCCTTCTTGTCCGCTAAGTACTTGGACAATTGCGCTTCGAGGACCCTTGTCCTTGCAATAGAAGCACTCGATGTCCGGCTTGGGACGGACTTGAGCTTCTTCTCGGCGGGGCAACGCGCTTGCCGCCTTTCTTGAAGGGCTTCTTTGCACCTTTACCTTTCTTAAAGGAGGGCTTGTTGACCATCAACACATGATTATCCTTCTTGATGTCCACCTCGCAGCCTTCACTTTGCGAAGAGCTCGGTGATCGTGTCGATGGAACCAATCTGATTATGAGTCACTACAAAACTTTTGTAGCTGGGAGGAGTGATTGCGAACCTGTCAATCTTGAGCTCCTCTGGAATCTTGCATCCGAGTTGCTCAAAGGCGTTGAGTGTAGCCCGACATCTTAATGGCGTGCTCACTATGAACTCCCTTCCTCCATCTTGCGATTAAAGAACTTCTCGGAGATCTCATATCTCTCAGAACAGGCCTGAGTCTGAAACATGGTTTTCAACTCTTCGAGAATCTCAAAGGGCCCGGGATAGTTTTCAAAACGATTTTGAAGTTCCGGTTCCATAGCAAACAACATGGTGCTCTTAATCACACCGTAATCATCTTTGCGCGACTGATAGACAGCTTTCTCATCAGCCGTGCGATTCTTGAGGGGGTTACCTAACGCTTTCTCAAGGACATAGTCCTTTTGTCCGCCAGATGTAATGATTCTTAGATTATGGAACCGATTGGTGAAGTTAGACCCATTGTTTCTAAGCTTTTCTTCCTCAGCAAAAACGTTGAAGTTGAAGTTGGACTTGGCCATGTGATCTACAGTATTTGCAAGTACAATTTAGACTATGTTCATGATAAATAGTTCAACTTAATCAAATTACTAGATGAACTCCCACTAAATTCAACATCCCTCAAGTTGTTTAGTGAACACGATCCAAATTCACCACACCTAATCCGATCATCACGAGAAGAGATGTGGTTTCAATGGTGGACAACGAAGTGTCAATCATATCATTCATATGACTCATGCTTAACCTTTTGGTTCTTGTGTTCCGAGGCCATATCTGTACATGCTAGGCTCGTCAAGCTAGACCCAAGTATTTCCGCGTGTGCAAAACTGGCTTGCACCCGTTGTATGTGAGCGTAGAGTCTATAGCACCCGATCATCACGTGATGCTTGGACAGGACGAACTTTCGCAACGGTGCATACTTGGGGAGAACACAGTTTTTATCTTGATCTTTAAGTGAGGAATCATCTTATAATGCTACCATCGCGATCTAAGCATAATAAGATACATAAAAGGATAAACATCACATGCATATAACTTTATGTGACATGGTATAGCCAATCTTCGCGCAATGATCTCCATCTTGTGCGTTCCGGCATGATCTCCATCACTCCACCATGATTGCCTCCACCACGAATAGCAACTACAACTATTGATAACTACTTAGCAATAAAGTAAAGCTATTACATGGCGTATAAGAAGTTGACTCGCAGGTCATACACAATTATAAAGACAACCATATGGCTCCTGCCGGTTGTGTACTCATCGACATGCAAGTCGTGAAACATTACAAAACATGATCGTCGCATACATTATACACATCACATCTTGGGCCATACCATATCACAGAAAACACTCCCTGCAAAAACAAGTTAGACGCCTCTACTTTGTTGTTGCATGTTTTACGTGGCTTATGGGAGTAGATGCTAAGAACGATTCTTACCTACGGAAAGCCACAACGGTGATATTATGGTTGCCAAACTCCGGTGTTAATCCCATGATCACTATAGTGAGAGAAACTGACATCCACCAGCCGCATGTGTGGAACAAGCCACACGTCAAGTGCGGAGCCGGTCTCGCGAACGACGTCGCGTAAGGTTGGCCTGGACCGCTTCAATCTCAATATGCCGCGTCATAAGAAGAACACAAACAAGAGGCTTGCAACAGAAAACATCAACGCCCGCAACAACCATGTTGTGTTCTACTCGTGAATCACATCTACGCATAGATCTAGCTCTGATACCACTGATGGGTTTCGCGGCATAGTAAATCAAAATTTTCTACGGAGCGAACAGAAGGAAAGCCAAGATCTAATCTAGGAGATGCAAACAACGAGAGAGATTGGATTAGATCTTCATACCCTTGAAGATTCGCTAGCTGGAACGCTCATTAAACGTGGGTGATGTAGTCGTACTCGCTTCTCCTCCTCGCGATCCGATCCGATCTAGCACCACAAGTGGCGGTGCCTCCGTGAGATGCACACGTGCAGCACCTCGACGTCTCCTCCTTCCTCGGACCAGCAAGTATGGTGGAGAGATGGATTGGATCTACAACACGGCGTGGTGTATATGGTGGAGAATTTCTGCGCAGGCTTCGCCTACAAACAATCGGGAGGGAGAGGAAGGGGCGTGAGGGGCTAGGGTTTGGAGGAAGGTGTGTAGGGGAGGCGCACCAGCCCTCTATATATAGAGGGTGGCGGCCAGCCTAGCCCCTCCTCCAAGCCTATCTCTAGTTTAAACGATTTAAACTCTCCCCTTATCTAGAAATTCTATCCCTAGATTTAAACGAGTTTAAATCTATCTAGAATCGGCTGGGCCCTATGGGGCCTTGTGCCCCTGGCCCAATGCGGCCAGGACACTCCCTCATAGGCCCATGCCCCCTCCCGGAAGGTGGGACCACGTTGGCCCCTTCCGAAGGTTCTAAAGCTTCGTACAATACCGATTAACCCGGAACAATTCGAACTCCAAAAACTGCGCCTTATATGAATCTTATTCTCCGGACCATTCCGGAACCTCTCGTGATGTCCCGGATCCCATCCAAGACTCCGAACAAAAATTCATAAACCAAGTATCCAATCTATCCTAGCGTCGAGACACGTTAAGTGTGTGACCCTGCGGGTTCGAGAATATGCAGACATGATCTTCTATCAATAATCAACAGCGGGTGCAGGCACCCATATTGACTCCACACATTCATCGATGATCATATCGGATGAACCACGATGCTAGGATTCAATCAATCCCATATACATATTCCCCGCCGTCTCGCGATATTTTACTTGCGAGATTCGATCGTCGGATGGTCATACCTAGCTCAATCTCGTTCACGCAAAGTACTTTACTCGTTCCGTAATCCGATATCAATTTGTGATTAACTCCTTAACCACATGCTTGCAAGCGGTGTTGATATCGACACGAGTGGGCCCAGTATATCTCTCCGACTTGGGAGGGACAAATCCCATCTCGATACATACAACCCAACAGATACTTTCCGATCACCTGAGAGACACCTTTATGATCACCCTCTCATAGGATGACGTTTGATGACCTCAAAGCTTTCTTCCGATACCAGGGAGTTGTATTATCTCATGGTCTAAGGAATACAATATTTGACATAGGAAAAGCTTCGCAAAGATGAACACAATGACACGATCTAATTGCTTCGCTTAGTTTGGGTCTGTCCACCATATCATTCTCCCAATGATATGATCTCATTACTAGGGACACGGTGTTGTTCACAAACCACACAAGTATTAAAGTTTCCGCTTAATACAATTCTAGCATGGAATATAAACATTATCATGAACAAGAATTATAATAATAACATCTTTATTATTGCCTCTAGGGCATAATTCCAACAAACCCACCGCCACCTCCGCCTCCGTCACCACCAAGCAGTCACCATGGCGGAGGGGGGCCGTGTCGTTCACGCAGCCCATCCCCTGTTGACAAGAAGAAGAAGAACCCGGAGCCATATGATGCACGTTCGCGGATCGACAAGATCCACGAGGCCCGGGAAGGACCATACCTGGGACCACGTTGCTTTGGACCTGCAATACGGTCCACAACTTACCCCAAAGGCTTCCGGATTGACAAGACCATCAAGCCCTATGACGGCACCGCCAAGCCAGCCACATGGTTGCAGGACTACGGCAACGCCGTGGAGATTGCCAGAGGCAACCCCAACGTCGCCGTCAAGTACCTCCCATTAATGTTGGCGGGTACGGCCCGTCAATGGATCGACGACTTGCCAGAGAAATCTATCTACAACTGGTTGGACATGCAAGAAGCGTTCACCAAGAACTTTGAGGGTACACACAAGCGTCCCTGCGCTGTGGGCGATCTACAGCGGTGCGTGCAAGAGAAAGACGAGACATCTCGCGCCTACCTCTCCCGCTGGCTGGACATGAAAAATTCTTGCGCAGGAGTGCATGCTCAGACCGCCATGGACGCCTTCATCGATGGGTTGGAAAGGGGCACGTTGCTCTGACATAAGCTGAAGCGCTTGCAGGACAATCACCAGCTTGACTTGAACCAGATGATTCAGTTGGCTAGTGAGTTCGTAGCTGCCGACGACGATGCTCGTGGCTCATTGCCGGCAACAGCCGTCCAACTCAAGCTCGGAGGAACAGCAGTACAAAGCGGAAAAACGCTCCAGAAGAAAAGCAATCTATCGACATGGTCGCTATGACTTTTGCAGGACGAGGAGAGGGCGGACAGCGTTGCCGAGGAAGGGGAGCTGGTCGTGGGCAGCAACGAGGAAGTGAAACCACCTCGGCGCCGCTCCGCGTTCCCCAAACCTACGAGGAGTACCGCGATATGCCATACCTCGTACACCTCGATGTCAACGGCAAAGCCACCCATACCAATCGACACTACAAGTTTGTCAACAACCTCAAGGAAGACCCGGAGTCCAGCTACAAGCGAAAGTCGGAAGAACAGACCGCACGGCAAGGGCAAGGGGAAGAAGAAGGAGGAGGAGTCCAAGGATTCAAGTGACATGGACGAAGACGTTGACCCCAAGCACGCCGCCAAAAGCAACGACAAGGGCAAGAACCCCTTCGCGAAGAAGGCCCTAGTCTATCACACTTTCCTTGGCACCCCCACCGTCTGACAACAGAAGACCTCTCCGAGAATCCTGATGGCTACTCTCCCCCCAGTCCCTCAGTACATGCGTTGGTCGGAGGTTCCTGAAAGGGTTTCGCGGCATAGTAAATCAAAATTTTCTACGGATGCGAACAGAAGGAAGCCAAGATCTAATCTAGGAGATGCAAACAACAAGAGAGATTGGATTAGATCTTCATACCCTTGAAGATTCAAGACAGTGAGCGTTAAATCGGAACGTGGGTGATGTAGTCGTACTTGCTTCTCCTCCTCACGATCCGATCCGATCTAGCACCACAAGTGGCGGTGCCTCCATGAGATGCACACGTGCAGCACCTCGACGTCTCCTCCTTCCTTGGTCCAGCAAGTATGGTGGAGAGATGGGTTGGATCTACAACGCGACGGTAGCGGTGCAATTGGAGAATTTCACAGCAGGCTTCGCCACAAGCAATGGGAGGGAGAGAGAGGAGGCGGCTGCTAAGGTTGGAGGGAAGGTGTAGGGGTTGGTGCACCCCAGCCCTCTATATAGAGGGGTGGCGCAGCCTAGCCTCCCCAAGCCAAACCGACGGCCCCAAGGAGGAGGAGTGGGGGCAAGAAACCCCCTTCTAGAAGCTCTATCTCGAGTTTAAAACCCCCTTGGCCGGCTGGGCCCTATGGGGCCTTGTGCCCCTGGCCCAATGCGGCCAGGGCACTCCCTCATAGGCCCATGCCCCCTCCTGGAAGGTGTGGCCACGTTGGTCCCCTTCCGGAAGGTTCTAGAAGCTTCCGGTACAATACCGATTAATCCGAAACAATTCCGAACTCCAAAAACTGCACTGCCTTATATGAATCTTATTGTCCGGACCACTCCGGAACCTCTCGTGATATCCCGGATCCCATCCGAGACTCCGAAAAAAAACTCATAAACCAATTATCCAATCTATCTTAGCGTCGAGACACGTTAAGTGTGTGACCTCGGAGTTCGAGAATATGCACATGATCTTCTATCAATAATCAACAAGTCTGAAACCCATATTGACTCACACATTCATCGATGATCATATCGGATGAACCACGATGCCAGGATTCAATCAATCCCATATATATTCCCTTCGTCTCGCGATATTTTACTTGCCCGAGATTTGATCGTCGGTACCGTCATACCTAGTTCAATCTCGTTCACAGCAAGTACTTTACTCGTTCCGTAATCCGATATCACTTTGTGATTAACTCCTTAACCACATGCTTGCAAGCGATGTTGATATCGATTACCGAGTGGGCCCGAAGTATATCTCTCCAACTTGGGAGGGACAAATCCCATCTCAATACATACAACCCGACGAATACTTTCCGATCACCTGAGAGACACCTTTATGATCACCCTCTCATAGGATGACGTTTGATGACCTCAAAGCTTTCTTCCGATACCAGGGAGTTGTATTATCTCATGGTCTAAGGAATACAATATTTGACATAAGAAAAGCTTCGCAAAGACGAACACGATGACACGATCTAATTGCTTCGCTTAGTTTGGGTATGTCCACCATATCATTCTCCCAATGATATGATCTCATTATTAATTGACAACTCATGTCCATGGTTAGGAAACCTTAACCATCATTAATCAATGAGCTAGTCCTTAGAGGCGTACTAGGGACACGGTGTTGTTCACAAACCACACAAGTATTAAAGTTTCCGCTTAATACAATTCTAGCATGGAATATAAACATTATCATGAACAAGAATTATAATAATAACACCTTTATTATTGCCTCTAGGGCATAATTCCAACATCTCCCACTTGCGAGAGAGTCAATAATCTAGTTTACATTTGGCAACAATCTCACACCCATGGCAATCGAGGTGTTGATCATGTTTTACACGTAGAAGAGGTTTAGTCAATGGATCTGACATTCAGATCTGTATGTACTTTCTGATCTTCAGATCTCCATCGCTATATAATCTCGGATTATATGAAACTTGCGGTTGATATGCTTGGTCTTTGGATGATATCTTGGTTCCTTAGCGAGTGCTATGGCGCCAAATGTTGTCACAATATCTCCGGTGGGTCCAATGCACTTGGAACCACGCCAAGCTCATGATGAAGTTTCGATCCAAACTCCTTCACTTGGCGCTTCTACAAAGACCATGTATTCCGCTTCTACTATAGATCCCGATCACGCTTTGCTTGCAGCTTCTCCAGCCTCAGCTCCTCCATTCAAAATATACACGTATCCTATAAAGATTTAGAATCATCCTTGTCGATTATCGAAACTAGCGTCGACGTAACCTTTTACTGACAATGTTCATCACCCCATAGACTAAGAACATTTCTTTAGTCCTATTTAGGTACTTTAGGATGTTCTTCACGGCTGTCCGATGTTCCATCTGGATCACTTTGATATCTGCGTCAAACTAAGAGCATTGGACACATCCGGTCTAGTACACAAGATGGCATACATGATAGAACCTATGGCGAGGCATAAGGCACTTTGCTCATAGCTTCCTATCATTTACCGTAGCTGGACACTGAGCCTTGCTCAATATCTTACCTGACAACATAGGCACCGAACCTTTCTTTGCCTTATCCATTCTGAACCTTTTCAGAACTTTGTTTAGGTATGTACTCTGGCTTAAAGCTATTAGGCGTCTTTGTCTATCTCTATAGATCTTGATGCCCAATATATAAGCAGCTTCACCTAGGTCTTTCATTGAAAACATTTGTTCAAATAACTCTTCACATCGTTAAGCATGTTAATGTCATTTCCAATAATCAATATGTCATCCACATATAGTACCAGAAACGTCACCGAGCTCCCACTCACTTTCTTGTAGATACAAGCTTCGTAGCAATTTGGAACAAATCCAAAGCTCTTGATCACTTGATCAAAACGAAGGTTCCAACTCCGAGATGCTTGCTTCAGTCCATAAATGGAACGCTGAAGTTTGCATACTTTACTAGCATCCTTAGGATCGACAAAACCTTCGGGTTGCATCATATACAACTCTTCATCAATGTTGCCATTGAGGAAAGCAGTCTTGACATCCATCTGCCATATTTCATAATCATGAAACGCAGCAATTGCTAATAAAATCCGAATGGACTTAAACATCGCTACGGGAGAGAAAGTCTCATCGTAGTCAACACCTTGAACTTGTCGAAAACCTTTCGGGACAAGCTGTGCTTTATAGACGGTAACATTACCATCCGCGTATGTTTTCTTCTTGAAGATCCATTTGCACTCAAAGGCCTTTCGGTCGCTAGGAGGGTCCACCAAAGTCCATACTTGGTTTTCGCTCATGGATCCCAATTGGTTCATGGCTTCTAGCCATTTCTCGAGTCTGGGCTCATCATCGCCTTCCTCATAGTTCGTAGGTTCACCGCCTTCTACCAACAAGACAGTCAAGACAGGTTGCCGTACCACTCGGGAGGGGCACGCGACCTTGTCGACTGCGACGTTCGATGGCACAAGATCGTCCAAGCTTCATGATCCTTGTCATTAGCTTCCTCTATCGTTGGTGCAGCAAAGACTGGAACAATTTCAGGTCGCGCTACTCTCCAACTCAAGAGAAGGTTCAATAACCTCGTCTAGCTCTACTTTCCTCCCACTCACTTCTTTCGAGAGAAACTCCTTCTCAAGAAAGGAACCGTTCTTCATGACAAACACTTTGCCTTGGTTACGTGATAGAAGGTATACCCAATAGTTTCCTTAGGGTATCCTATGAAGCATTTCTCGCTTTGGGTTCGAGCTTGTCCGCATCAACTTCTTGGCGTAAGCGCATCCCCAAACTTTAAGAAACGACAACTTAGGTTTAGCACCAAACCACAGTTCATACGGTGTCGTCTCAACGGATTTAGATGGTGCCCTATTTAAAGTGAATGCAGCGGTTTCTAATGCATAACCCCAAAATGATAACGGCAAATCAGTAAGAGACATCATGGATCGGACCATATCTAATAAGGTTCGATTCCGACGTTCAGACACACCATTGCGCTGTGGTGTTCCGGGTGGCGTGAGTTGTGAAAGGATTCCACTTGCTTTAAGATGCGTGAGAAAATCATAACTCAAATATTCACCTCCACGATCGGATCGAAGAAACTTAATCTTTCTGTTACGATGGTTCTCCACTTCATTCTGAAATTCTTTGAACTTTTCAAACGTTTTAGATTTATGTTTCATTAAATAGATATACCCATATCTACTTAAGTCATCGGTAAAAGTGAGAAAATAGCGATATCCACCGCGCGTCGAAACACTCATCGGTCCGCATACATCGGTATGTATGATTTCTAACAAGTCCGTTGCTCGCTCCATCATACCGGAGAACGGGGTTTTGATCATCTTGCCCATGAGGCATGGTTCGCATGTGTCAAATGATTCAAAATCAAGAGACTCCAAAAGTCCATCAGAATGGAGTTTCTTCATGCGCTTTACACCAATATGACCTGAGCAGCGGTGCCACAAATAAGTAGTATTATCACTATCTACTTTGCATCTCTTAGTCTCAATGTTATGGATGTGTGTTTCATCCCTTTCGAGATTTAGAAGAAATAAACCATTCACAAGAGGTGCATGACCATAAAAGATGTTACTCATATAAATAGAACAACCATTATTCTCCGATTTAAATGAATAACCGTCTTGCAATAAACAAGATCTAGAAATAATGTTCATGCTCAACGCAGGCACATAATAACACTTATTAAGGTTTAAAACTAATCCCGAAGGTAAAACTAAGGAGAGCGTGCCGACGGCCATCACATCAACTCTTGATCCGTTGCCAACGCGCATCGTCACCTCATCCCTCGCAAGCCGCTCATTCCGTAGCTCCTGTTTTGAGTTACAAATATTAGCAACTGAACCAGTATCAAATACCCAGGCACTACAACGAGGGCTAGTAAGGAAAGCATCAATAACATGTATATCAAATATACCTTTGATGGTGCCAGCCTTCTTGTCCGCTAAGTACTTCGGACAGTTGCGCTTCCAGTGACCCTTGTCCTTGCAATAGAAGCACTCGATTGTCCGATTTAGGACGGACTTGAGCTTCTTCTCAGCGAGAACAGCGCTTCGCCGCCTTTCTTGAAGGGCTTCCTTGCACCCTTACCTTTCTTGAAGGTGGGGGGCTTGTTGACCATCAACACATGATTATTCTTTTTGATGTTCACCTCCGCTACTTTCATCTTAGCAAAGAGCTCAGTGATCATATCAGTGGAACCAATCTGATTGTGATCAACTACAAAACTTTTGTAGCTAGGAGTGTCAATCTTGAGCTCCTCCGAATCTTGCATCCAGTTGCTCAAGGCGTTGAGTGTAGCCCGTTATCTTAATGGCGTGCTCACTAACGAACTCCCTTCCTCCATCTTGTAGTTAAAGAATTTCTTAGAGATCTCATATCTCTCGAGCGGGCTTGAGTCAAACATGTTTTCAGCTCCTCGAGAATCTCAAAGGGCCCGGCGAACTCCTCAAAACGATTTTGAAGATCCGATTCCATAGCATACTACATGGCAATCTTAATCAAATCATAATCATCCTTGCGCGACTGATAAACAGCTTTCTCATTAGCCATGATCTAGGGCGTCACTAGCGCTTTCTCAAGGACATAGTCCTTTGTCCGCCAAATGAGAATGATTCTCGAATGCGGAACCATTTGGTGAAGTTAGACCCATTGTTTCTAAGCTTTTCTATCTCAGCAAAAACGTTGAAGTTGAAGTTGGACTTGACCATGTGATCTACAGTATTTGCAAGTACAATTTAGACTATGTTCATGATAAATAGTTCAACTTAATCAAATTACTAGATGAACTCCCACTAAATTCAACATCCCTCAAGTTGTTTAGTGAACACGATCCAAATTCACCACACCTAATCCGATCTTCATGAGAAGAGATGTGGTTTCATTGGTGGACAACGAAGTGTCGATCATATCATTCATATGACTCATGCTTAACCTTTTGGTTCATGTGTTCCGAGGCCATTTCTGAACATGTTAGGCTCGTCAAGTAAAACCCAAGTATTTTCGCGTGTGCAAAACTGGCTTGCACCCGTTGTATGTGAGCGTAGAGTCTATAGCACCCGATCATCACGTGATGCTTGGACACGACGAACTTTTGCAACGGTGCATACTTGGGGAGAACACAGTTTTATCTTGACCTTTAAGTGAGGAATCATCTTATAATGCTACCGTCGCGATCTAAGCATAATAAGATACATAAAAGGATAAACATCACATGCATATAACTTTATGTGACATGGTATAGCCAATCTTCGCGCAATGATCTCCATCTTGTGCGTTCCGGCATGATCTCCATCACTCCACCATGATTGCCTCCACCACGAATAGCAACTACAACTATTGCTAACTACTTAGCGATAAAGTGAAACTATTACATGGCGTATAAGAAGTTGACTCGCAGGTCATACACAATTATAAAGACAACCATATGGCTCCTGCCGGTTGTGTACTCATCGACATGCAAGTCGTGAAACATTACAAAACATGATCATCGCATATAATATACACATCACATCTTGGGCCATACCATATCACAGAAAACACTCCCTGCAAAAACAAGTTAGACGCCTCTACTTTGTTGTTGCATGTTTTACGTGGCTTATGGGAGTAGATGCTAAGAACGATTCTTACCTACGGAAAGCCACAACGGTGATATTATGGTTGCCAAACTCCGGTGTTAATCCCATGACAACTATAGTGAGAGAAACTGACATCCACCAGCCGCATGTGTGGAACAAGCCACGTCAAGTGCGGAGCGGTCTCATGACGGCGTCGTAAGGTTGGCCTGGACCGCTTCAATCTCACTATCCCGCGTCATAAGAATAACACAAACAAGAGGCTTGCAACAGAAAACATCAACGCCCGCAACAACCATGTTGCGTTCTACTCGTGAAACACATCTACGCATAGATCTGGCTCTAATACCACTGAAAGGGTTTCGCGGCATAGTAAATCAAAATTTTCTACGGATGCGAACAGAGGGAAGCCAAGATCTAATCTAGGAGATGCAAACAACAAGAGAGATTGGATTAGATCTTCATACCCTTGAAGATTCGCAATGAGCGTTAAACGCTCGGAACGTGGGTGATGTAGTCGTACTCGCTTCTCCTCCCCGCGATCCGATCCGATCTAGCACCACAAGTGGCGGTGCCTCCGTGAGATGCACACGTGCAGCACCTCGACGTCTCCTCCTTCCTTGGTCCAGCAAGTATGGTGGAGAGATGGGTTGGATCTACAATGCGGCCAGGTGTGCAATTGGTGGAGAATTTCTGCAGCAGGGCTTCGCCTACAAGCAGTCGGGAGGGAGAGAGGAGGGCAACAGGGCGGCTAGGGTTGGAGGGGAAGGTGTAGGGGGTTGGTGCGCCCCCAACCCTCTATATATAGAGGGGTGGGCGCAGCCCTAGCCCCTCCCCCAAGCCAAACCGGTGGCCCCAAGGAGGAGGAGTGGGGGGCAAGGAAACCCCCCCTTCTAGAAGCTCTATCTCGAGTTTAAAACCCCCTTGGCCGGCTGGGCCCTATGGGGCCTTGTTCCCCTGGCCCAATGCGGCCAGGGCACTCCCTAATAGGCCCATGCTCCCTCCCGGAAGGTGTGGCCACGTTGGTCCCCTTTCGGAAGGTTCTAGAAGCTTCCGGTACAATACCGATTAATCCGGAACAATTCCGAACTCCAAAAACTGCACTGCCTTATATGAATCTTATTCTCCGGACCACTCCGGAACCTCTCGTGATATCCCGATCCCGTCCGAGACTCCGAACAAAAACTCATAAACCAATTATCCAATCTATCCTAGCGTCGAGACACGTTAAGTGTGTGACCCTGCGGGTTCGAGAATATGCAGACATGATCTTCTATCAATAATCAACAGCGAGTGCGAAACCCATATTGACTCCCACACATTCATCGATGATCATATCGAATGAACCACGATGCCAGGATTCAATCAATCCCATATATATATTCCCTTCGTCTCGCGATATTTTACTTGCCCGAGATTTGATCGTCGGTACCGTCATACCTAGTTCAATCTCGTTCACAGCAAGTACTTTACTCATTCCGTAATCCGATATCACTTTGTGATTAACTCCTTAACCACATGCTTGCAAGCGGTGTTGATATCGATTACCGAGTGGGCCCGAAGTATATCTCTCCAACTTGGGGGGACAAATCCCATCTCGATACATACAACCCAACAGATACTTTCCGATCACCTGAGAGACACCTTTATGATCACCCTCTCATAGGATGACGTTTGATGACCTCAAAGCTTTCTTCCGATACCAGGGAGTTATATTATCTCATGGTCTAAGGAATACAATATTTGACATAAGAAAGCTTCGCAAAGACGAACACGATGACACGATCTAATTGCTTCGCTTAGTTTGGGTATGTCCACCATATCATTCTCCCAATGATATGATCTCATTATTAATTGACAACTCATGTCCATGGTTAGGAAACCTTAACCATCATTAATCAATGAGCTAGTCCTTAGAGGCGTACTAGGGACACGGTGTTGTTCACAAACCACACAAGTATTAAAGTTTCCGCTTAATACAATTCTAGCATGGAATATAAACATTATCATGAACAAGAATTATAATAATAACACCTTTATTATTGCCTCTAGGGCATAATTCCAACAGTTCCAATAACTTGGGACAGGACGGACCACCCAGACCTTATACCCACGGAGAACCAATACGCCATGGTCATCAACCCCCTAATTGACGGCATGGAGTTCACCAAGTGTATGGTGGGCAGTGGAAGCAGCATCAACATCATGTACCTGGATACACTGCAAAAGATGAACTTGACGGAGGCAAACCTAAGGCGGACCAACACTGTCTTCCACGACGTAGTTCCTGGTCAGGAGGCAAGGTCCCTTGGGTGCATTACACTTCAGGTAGCCTTCGGTGATGTTAATAACTACCGCCAGGAGCGCATGACCTTCGAGGTGGTCCCCTTCAAGAGCGTGTACCACGTCATATTAGGCCGCGACATATTCCACATGTTCATGGCCAAGCCATGCTTCGTCTACAACAAACTCAGGATACCCGGACCAAACAACATCATCATCGTATCCGGAAGCTTTACCAAGGCAAGGGACTGCGAGATCAACGAAGCAGCCGTTGCAGAAGCTGTCCTCTACAGCGAAGAATTCAAAGAGATCCAGAGCAAGGTCGATGACTCAGAGATGCCCACGTCGAAGAAACAAATCTCCGACTCCGCTCCTGCGTTCAAGGCCGCTATCGAGACCAAGCCGGTGGAACTTGTGGTAGGCGATGCCTCCAAGGTCACCGCCATTGGGACGAACCTGGATCCCAAATAGGAAAGCGCGCTCGTCGAGTTCCTCCGTGAGAACAGGGACATCTTTGCCTGGCAACCTGCCGACATGAAATGTGTACCTAGGGAACTTGCCGAGCACATCTTAAACATTGATCCAAAATCCAAACCAGTGAAACAACCTCTACGACGCTTTGGAGATGAGAAGAGATGCGCCATTGGCAAAGAGATAGCTAGGTTACTTAAGGCTAGATTTATCCGAGAAGTCCTTCACACCCAATGGGTGACCAATCCTGTACTTGTCCCCAAAAAGGGAACCAATGAATTAAGAATGTGCGTTGATTACACCGGCTTGAACAAAGCATGTCCCAAAGATCCGTTTGGTTTGCCTCGCATTGACCAAGTCATTGACTCGACGGCTGGCTCAGAACTTTTGTGTTTTCTCGATGCATACTCAGGATACCACCAGATCAAGATGAGGAAGTCGGACCAATTGGCCACTTCATTCACTACCCCATACGGCACGTTTTGCTATGTCACGATGCTCTTTGGGCTGAAAAACGCAGGTGCTACCTACCAGCGGACAATGCAACGTTGCCTTCACGACCAAATTGGTCGGAACATTCACGCCTACATGGACGATATCGCGGTGATGTCTAAAAAGTCAAACGACTTAATCTCTGACTTAAAAAAACCTTCGATAATCTCTGAAAATACAACATGATGCTTAACCCTAAGAAGTGCGTCTTCGGGTTTCCAGACGGCAAATTGTTGGTCTTCATCGTTTCCCAGCGTGGAATCAAGGTCAACCCAGATAAAATCAAGGTCATCTTAAACATAAACCGTCCGACATGCCTAAAGGACATTCAACGACTAACAGGTTGTGTTGCAGCAGTTAGTCGATTCGTCAGCCGACTTGGAGAGAAGGCCTTGCCGCTGTACAAGTTGCTGAAAAAGGCAGACAAATTCACGTGGACGGACGAGGCAGATGCAGCATTGAAGCAGCTCAAGAAGATTCTTTCCTCAGCGCCCATCCTTGCAGCACCCGAGCCTAGAGAGCCCCTGTTAATTTACATGGCGGCAACCAACCGGGTTATCAGTATCGTCATCGTGTTAGAGCGGAAGGAACCAGGCTATGAGCACGGAGTTTAACGACCAGTTTACTACGTAAGCGAGGTCTTGACGGAGTCTAAGCAGCGTTACCCGCACTACCAAAAGATAGCTTATGGAGTATTCCTTGCTTCTCGGAAGCTGAGGCATTACTTTCAGGAGCACCCAATCACAGTGGTGAGCAAGACTCCACTGTCGGACATCATCAACAACAGCGACGCTACGGGAAGGGTCGCGAAGTGGGGCATTAAACTTGCCGCCTTCGAGATCACCTACAAGATACGCGACGCTATCAAATCACAAGCCTTGGTAGATTTTGTTGCAGATTGGACGGAGATGCCAGACGCTACTCCGTTGCCAGAACCAGAGTACTAGGTGATGCACTTTGACGGATCAAAGCTGCTCAACGGCTCGGGGGCTGGCGTATTATCTGACCAACAGAGACAAGCTACACTCGTTCTATAGATCCACTTGAGGCTACAAACAACATGGCGGTATGAAGCACTCATTCATGGACTACGTGTAGCCAAGGATATTGGCATCAAGCGCATAGTTTGTTGTGGAGATTCGACTTGGTTGCCCAACAGTGGTCGGCACTGGAATGTGCGGAACCCTATGATGGCGGCATATCGAGACGAAGTGGACGAGATAGCCAAGAGCTTCTTGGGCTACGAGGTTAAGTATGTGCCTAGGGAACAAAACGAGGCGGCTGATCTGCTGTCTAAGCTAGGATCAGGGCGCAAGCGAATTCCGCCAGGAGTTTTCCTCGAGCAAGTGCGCACACCATCCGTGAAGGGAGCCGACATCGACAATCCGGATAGAGTTGAATCTTTCGTCAACATGGTGACTAAGGTCCCTCCGGCTTGGACAAAACCGTTCATGGAATACCTCGAACACGGAACTTTGCCCGACGACGAAGTCGAAAGACGGCAAATAGTACGACGAGCAAAGGGTTATACCATAATCAATGGGCAACTCTACAAAAGGAGCACTACCGGTGTATACCTAAAGTGTGTTTCCCAGCTAGAAGGTATGGAAATCCTACGCGAAATCCATCTCGGAGATTGCGGGCATCACGCCGCTCCTTGATCATTGGTCGTGAAAGCCTTCCGGCAAGGATTCTACTGGCTGACCGCGAAGGCGGACGCCGACAAGTTGGTTGAGACATGCATGGGATGCCAGTATTATGCCCGACAACCACATGTTCCTGCTGAAGAACTGCGAACAATACCAATAACTTGGCCGTTTGCGGTCTGGGGGCTAGACATGGTGGGACCGTTACAGACGACACCTTGTGGGTTTACACGTCTGCTTGTAACAGTTGATAAATTCACCAAATGGATAGAAGCTAAACCCATTAGAAAGCTTGATGGGGCAACTACCCTCAGGTTTGTCCGGGATCTAGTGGTGAGATTTGGTCTCCCACATAGCATTATCACCGACAATGGCAGCAATTTATCACTCGGAGATGTGGAGGCATATTTCTGGGAGAAAGGCATCCGACTTGACCTTGCATTTGTGGCACACCCACAATCCAACGGTCAGGTTGAGCGAGCCAATGGATTAATTCTGCAGGAAATCAAGCCACGTCTTGAGGCACCGCTACATAGAGCAGCTGGAGCCTGGGCGGAAGAATTGCCATCTGTGTTGTGGAGTTTACGAACTACACCCAACAAATCTACCGGCTACACTCCTTACTTCATGGTATATGGAGCAGAAGCTATCCTACCTTCCGACATCCTCCACGATGCACCAAGAGTTGCCGCCTACGACGAGGATGACGCTGAAGAATCCAGACGCCTGGATGTGGACCTTCTCGAGGAGGAGCGCATTTTGGCTTGCCAAAGATCCGCCATCTACCAGCAGAAGCTACGCAGCTACCATAGTCGCCGCGTTCGGCATCGCTCGTTTAAAGAGGGGGATTTGGTGCTCCGACTTAAGCAGAAAAAGTCACACAAATTATCCCCGCCATGGGAAAGACCGTTCATCATAAGCAAGGCGCTGCTCAATGGGTCTTACTACCTTGTTGACAATCGTGAACTAAAGGATAGACCCAACGAGGATCATAAGCGTAAGCGACGTGACCCGGATGATGACTACCCGGAGCTTGATCGGCCATAAAACATAGCACAGCTACGTTCTTTTTACACTTAGCATTCTTTATCTAATTGTGTATCTCTTATATGATCAATGAAATAAAGCTCTTTGGTTCACTCATATTTCTGAGTCTTTTACCTCCTTTAGTGTTCATTTTTGGATCATATAAAACCTTTATGCACAAGCTTTGCATTTGCACTTGTGAAAATTCCGCCTACGGGCGTTAGCTTAAGTTTTCTGGTCTACACGTTCTTTGTCGTTTTTATGTGGATTCTGGAGTAGTGACTTTCGGCACTTATTGTTGGCGATTTTGTGCTCAGGTTATTGACGGTGCCATTGGGCATCATCACCTAAGCGCATGGTTCCGACAACGAGTCTTCCGACTCACGAAAAGTCAAGCATAAGAACCAAAGTAATGGATAAGCCAGCACTTGCTTAAAAATAAATACATGCTGGGAACTAAGTTCTTAAGTAGAAGGAAATAACAACCATTGTTTTCCGCCTTAAGTTACATCATCAAAGTTTTTTCTGCGCATACACCAAAGGCAAAACAAATATTACATAGTGTTTTTTACTCTTTGGGCGCAGGAGACTTGGAAGCAGCATCGTCCCCAGCCGGAGAATCACCCTCAACATCGGTGCTATGATGAGACTCGGAGGAATCTTGGTTTATGTTGTCGATGGTGTTCATGGGCACGAAGACGTCGATGTCCACCAACTCGGCGACTCTGGTGTCATAACCCGCGAGTGATGACAAGATGGCTTCGTGATCAATCTCTTTGCCGTCATCATCAACGTCGGGGATGCCAGAGGTCACCGTATCGATGTCGGCATCTTCGTAGTGTGCCTTCACCATTGAGAGCGCCATCCTCGCGCCAGCCCGTGCACATGGAGCTTTCCAGCTTGTAACACGCTCGGGGGCTCGGCGCAGAATCTCCGAGTACTTCGTCACGGAGTCCGATGCCTTGATATATATCTGGAGGAGCTTAGCAATCTCCTTGGCTTGGGTGATGGCGGTGTTGGTGAAGTTGCCGGCAAGAACCATGCATTCCTTGTCCGAAGGAGGCGAGCGGGTTAAACCCATAGGCGCTGAAAATTCCGACAAGGAACGCATGAATTCAAAAAAATCTAAGTATCCAGACTATAGAAATACAAGGCGGAGGACACTTACTGAAGATGCTGGCCTTAGCCTGCTAGACGGTGTCCGCCAAGGATTCCTTCTCTTGTTGGAGGAGCTTAAACGCCTCGCTATGGCGATGGTTTTTCTCATCAGCAGCTTGCTTCTGATCTTTTAAGATCGCAAGATCCTCCTTCAAGCGATTGATCTCCGCGGAGGCGGAATCTTGTAGGGCTTTCATGGAATCCTCGTGCATCTTCAGCATCTCTTCCCTCTCCTTCTTAAGGATTTTGTTCTCACTGTCCAGCTGCTGAATGTGCTTGGACTGCTCGACAATATCCTTGGCCTTGGCGACATGCTCTGCAAGTCGGAGAAAACAAAACACACAGTAAGTACTCGAATAAGGAAGGCATAAAACCAAGACGGAATGCGCAAAAAAGAAAACAGACTCTTATTTTTGACGATCTGTTCCTTCAAGATGATAATTTTACCCTTTTCGGCTTCAAGATATGCGCGCATCTTCTGGTACTTGTCGTTGGCCATGTCCCGCCGAGCATTCTCGTTCTATGAAGCAAAGGAAAAAAGTTAAAACGGTTGTTTAGTCTGCTTGGAGCACCTAGTCAGAAACTTTCCATCTAGGTGCTCGGGGACTACAGCGGAAATTTTTCAACTTAGCAATATGCTTAGCTTTTCTTTAAAACATCTAGTCAGAGCTACTTCAGTTCTCGATTAGAAGCTTGGGGGCTACAGTATAAAGTTCTAACTCGGAAAATACTTAGCTTTTCTTTAAGCATCTAGTCATAACTAATTCAGTTACAACTAGAGGCTTGGGGGCTACAGTATTGAAAAATATAAACACCGCGTATGCTACTCTTACAGCATCTAGTCGGAATAGTTTATTCCATCTAAATGCTTGGGGGCTACAGTGAGAGCTCTTTCTAACTTAGTCACTCTTAGAGCATATAGAGGCAAAACCTATGGTTTTCCGTCTACATCCTCGGGGGCTACAGTGGGATACTCATAATGAAATGCAAAAGGCAAAGTAAAACTTACAAGTGCAATAATCTTTAGGTTTGTAGCACTCTCGGCCAGCAGCTTGCCAAAGGAAATGCTCTTTCCCTGCAAGATATCTGCTTGTCGGCGCAGCTCCTCAATACTGCACGTCGGAGATGACGACACTCCTCCAGGAACCATGGTTGTGTTACTCGGCATGAGCGCCGGGTAAACTATCTTCGGGAACTCGAAGGGTTTCTGGGGAGTAGGAGCGCCGCCTTCGGCAGAGGTACCAGCTCCCACTGCCGCCTTGCCGCTACCGATGGCATCCTTAGACGGAGCTTCAGCCATTTGTAGCAACGCCTCTCTGCGTCGCTTTCATGACAACATCGAGTTCGGTAGAAGCGCCAGAATCCACTTCCATGGCGGAAGGGCCTGGTGCCTCCTGGGCTTGAGAGCTTGTCGGGGCAGAGGAAGGCTTGACGACAGGAGTAGCAAGGGCGATGGCGGGGGAGGAGTCGCGATGCAGCATAACTTTGATATTTCTAGAAGCCCCCAAAGTCTTGTAGGTCTTCTTGAGGCTGGTTGTGGCTTTCTTCCTGAAACGTGCAAAGTGCATAAGTACAGGAACAAGACAGATAAATAAGACAATGTCGGAGAATGAGAAGCTCACACTAATGGGGGTGCTTTGGCAAAAATCCCGGTGGATCTTTTCTTTTACGCCTCCAGGGCGGCGGTAGTCTTCTTGGAGGCTCTACCCTCCGTCTTCTTCTTCTTGCCTCCGTCGGCAGCGTCAGAAGTGGAGCTCTTCCGCTTTCGCGCCAACGGGGCATCGTCGTCGGACACGACGGTGAATTCCTTCATCTTTGGATCGTAGATTTGGGCAGCCAGGTTGTCCTCATCTAGACCGCTAAGCTGTTAAGTTAGAAATAACCGTGTTAGATGAAGTGGTAATGGCAAGACGGAGAAATTGGAGTATATGTCGTACACGGAAAATACATATCTACCTTTGGGCACTTGCCATCTACGTACATGTCGCAGGTGATGGTGAAGCCACGCTTCTTATCCTTCACCTTGACGATGTCCTTCAGGCGGAGCTTGACGGAGTCGCTCGAGAAGTTATCCATGGAGATCCAGAGGGTATCCCTTCGATCACTGGTATACTCGTGCATGAACTTCGCGCGGTGCTGGAGAGGCTGGATTCGCCTGATGAACCAGCACATGGCCAGGTCCAAGCCGGTCAAACCCGTCTCTACGAACCATTCGATCCGCCTTATTGCGCGAGAAGCGTCGAGGTCGGAGGGAAGGGAGGCATGGGATCTCCATGTGGAAACTTCAGCGGCGGCTCCATCCGCGAAGTTCGGGTACGTTACTTCTCGGACCGCCAAAGGAATGTCGGGGCCGTAGAAGTACGTCCGCTGCCAGTTTTTGTAGGACTCGTGGCCGACGAAGTCGGGGAACCGCCGGCTAGGTCGGATCTTGAAGCTTATGGTGCCGCGGTTCCTAAGCTCCTCCCTACTATGTCCGGCTTCACGTTTGACGGTGAAGAAGTACACGAACAAGTCTAACCTAGGCCTAATCCCTAGGTAACCCTCACAAAGTGCCGCAAAGTTGCTAAGCACTAAGATGCTATTGGGGGAGAGGTTATGGGGTTGGACCTTGTAGTGGTTCAAGACGGAGAGAAAGAAGTGGGAGATGGGCAAAGAAACACCGCGTACCAGCTGAGCCTTGAGGTACACCTTTTCTCCGACTTGGGGAGAAGGTGTCACCTCGCCGGCCGGTGCCGCCCGCCAGGCGAGCCCCTCCGTCGAGGGAAGGTATCCTTCGGCGACCATCTCTTGGATGTCGCGGTCGGTGATGTCCGAGCCGCGCCAGTCGCCCTTGTGCGAGTCTGGTTCTTCTTCCAGAAGCTCTAGCGCCGCCAGATTATGGTCGTTGCCGGTGGTTTCAATCATCACCGATGCGGGGATGACCAGGCCCTCTGGGGGCACGACGACGGAGCTCGCCGGCTTCGCCGTGGCTTCGCTCGACGCCGCCATCGATGGGGAGGAGATGCTGCTGGCCATGGGGTGCTGGAAGGATGCGACTGACGGAGAGGGAGGCTAGGGTTCTCGAGGTTTCTCGCGGAGAGCTCGAGGAGGCGTGCGGCTGGAGGAAGAAGACGATGACGCGAGAGAATAAGGTAAAAAGTGGCAATTGTCCCACGGTTACTATTTATCATGCTCTGCGTCAAGATTCATGCAGCTGATCGGACGCTTGCCGCGTAGACGACGTGTTCGTGAACGTGCGCGGTAATTTCGCCACGTCTCCAACCGCTGCCGCCAATCCTCGCAGATTACCTGCTATGAAAATCGGATATGATTGCGTTCTCTGCATGTGTGAGTTACGAGGCGTCGCTGACCTAAGCCTACGTCGTCCTAGCTGACACGGGTAGATGAGCCGTCGCATCGAAGATTCCGGCATGGACAGATTTAATCCGACTACGGAAGAGTACGATGGAAGATTCAGCATTTCTTTGGCTTACCATTCGAAGACGGAGAAAACCTTGTAGAATTCTTTGGGAGGACTACAAGATATTGCTTGACGATTTGCCGACATCCATCTAGACGGAGCATTCAACATGAAGAGGCAAGACGACGCAAGATCTCGGAGTTCTCCGGGGGCTACTATTGGGGATATGCTATATGGGTATCCCAATAGCATGTCTCTTATCCGACTAACCCGGGTGGCCCATAGTCGGTAGCATGGCCTATGGCCTGCTGGGCGGCCCAGTTAGGTGGATCCAGAAGGGAGGCCCATGCCGGATAAAGGAAGGCTACGGTGGAGTCACCAGCGTACCCGGAGCCTTGGAGTACAAGATACACAAGACTAATAATAGACAGTGTAGGACTCTGTAACCTGTCCGGCTAGGACTTTTCCCTGTAACCCTAGGACCTGGCGACTATATAAGTCGGGCCTATGGGAGCCTTTAGGGCACGTTCATAGACAACTTCAGACAACCTCGCACAGCAAACCTATCTCTGTAACTCGGCGTATTGCCCTTATAGTGATTTATAGCAGGAGTAGGATTCCACCGCCGTTGTGGGATCTGAACCTGGGTAAGTTGTGTTACCTCGTACCCGTCAACCGTCCGCCTTACCCCACGTCTCTAAACACGCACTGTGAGGACCCCTCCATGGCGTACTCGTCGGCAATACCACGGTAATCACCCACTGCTGAAGACACTGCTCGGATCCTCGCAGTCAATGAAAGTAGAGGATTTCCTGCTATGCTTGGAAGCATAGATTGCATGCATTGGGAGTGGAAGAACTGTCCATTTGAATGGCAAGGAATGTACAAAGGCCACAAAGGAGGATGCACTGTGATACTTGAGGCAGTTGCTACACATGATCTTTAGATCTGGCACTCCTTCTTTGGCATGGCAGGATCGAACAACGACATCAACGTCCTCAACTCCTCAACTGTCTTTTCCAAGCTTGTTGAGGGTCATGCTCCCCCTGTGAAATTTTAGATCAACGGGCATCACTACAACAAGGGATACTATCTAGCAGATGACATCTATCCAAGATGGCCAACATTTGTGAAGACTATCTCAGGACCAATGCTCCCCAAGCATTCTCACTTTGCCAAGGAACAGGAAGCTTGCAGGAAGTACGTGGAGCGGGCATTTGGCGTGCTCCAGCAGAGGTTTGCAGTTGTCCGGTTCCCTGCTATGACCTGGTCGAAAGATCAGATGTGGGAAGTGATGAACTGTTGTGTGACCTTGCACAACATGATCATTGAGGATGAGAAGAAGAATCCAATGAGTTTGCTCGAGGAGGACGAGCCATACCATCTACAGGGTCCTCTTGCCGAGCCTGATCATCAGGTGCCTCCAACATGGGCTGCATTCATCGCAATGCGTCAGGAGATCCGAGATCCGGCGATGCATCAACAGCTGCAGGATGATCTTGTCGAGCACCTATGGATACGCAGGGGCAACACGACGTAGATGCCGAGCATGAACTGGCCGAACTTGGCCGAAATATGTTGTAATTTTATTGCAGGCTGAACTATGTTTACAGTACGCCGAACTTTGGAGTGTTCTGTATTCATCGTATAACGAACTATGCCGAAATTTGGACGAACTTTAGCCGAATTTGAGCCGAATTCTAGCGGAAACGGGTGACCTGAACTCGGCCCTGGCACGCGAAAAGGCGCATTTCAGCCGAAACTTGCGTCGTCCGGGCGAAGTTTGGTCCGGATTTTGGCCTGGGTTCGGCCAACGAGTGGAGATGCTCTAAGGGGTTGGTGAAGACGCTTGGCAGAAAAGTGGGGAGTTTTGTGGCGTAAAAACCACCACTGACAGATTTTGTTAGAAATTTTACAGGGATCGTGTGAAAATTGACGTGCGGGAATAGCTGAAAAGTATGGTATCAATCGTAATAGGTGGTTAGGAATATCTTTTTCTTCTGAATTATAAAAGAATACCAGATTGTTGCTTGGTTTGCTGAATGTTGGGTCACCTATCCAAAGAGCACATGGATGGAGTGAATGATCCTTTGAGTGGATTTTTCAAGGATCTACTTTATGGGTTTAGCTGGCGCCCAGGGGCTAGGGAGGAAGCGGTGGGAGGTTCTAGGGTCGAGGACATGGCCAGAGCAACGAGATTCCTTTGAAGGATCTCGGTGATGATGGTTTTGATCACTGACACTGATATGGTTGATGGGGGAGAATTCCAGATAATAGGGGTGATGAATGACAGTGCTAATGTAATGGCACTACTGCCTCTTGGCACGGTGGGGCAATGACATGTTACCTGGTAAGGATATTATTGTCTCCTCTTAGACGGTACCACCTATTTCACCCGTTAACAGGGCCCAAAGAGGTCGAAGATAGGAAATGAACTTGGTGATGAAAGTGTTACGGACAGGTGGGCCAACCCCTAGAAGCAAGCATGACCCTTTAATTCTTGGGAGCTTAGAGCGTTTTAGATGTTTTCATTGTATAAATGCCGGTTAAATCGAGTAGCTCTTTAAATATTGAATCTGGACCCCAAGTGTGGATTTTAATCTCCTAAGATACTTGTCAATACGCCCATGTCGATTGATATAATTAATAAAGAGCGAGTTTCTCTAAAAAAGTTTTTTTTTTGTTTTCACTACCTCTTTAGGCTTTTCACTATATACAAAAAAACATTGTTGGTCAAATCACACACATGCATGTACTCCAAACTATTAAACATAGAGACAACATTTAAGAGACAACTTTCGTCTTAATCATTTACTTTTCATATGATAACGTGCTAAGATACCCTCAATTAAGACTCTTAAAACCATATTAGAACATCCCTGATCTTTCTGGCCTTCGAGGTTCACCATCTACTCCAGCAATAGCCACCAAACCAAGTTTTTAGAAGACCATTTGAGGACCACCCAAACTTTTTCAGTCATTGGACTTCTCCCTATACTTGAACAATAGGAGCGTGTTTGGTTCGCACTTTTTTGGTTCCGGTACATGATTACAAGGGAATCTGATACCGTTAAACATGTTTATTTCACTTTGACAGTAAAGAGATACCTTGTAATCAAGTTCCACCGCAGTTTAATCCCGATACCGCCCTTCCCCCGCCGAAAAAAAATCATGTTACCAGAAGAGAAGATACGCCTCTCGCTTGCGACCATCCAGTGATCCCGTCCTGTCGACCCGCAACTCTGCCTGAGTCCGACGCCCATCGCCCCACCCCGCCGACACCGCCGACGCGGTACAAGCCACCTTCCATCTCACCTTCTGATTCCCGAGCAACGACGCCGACGAGGAGAAGTTTTGGCCGCCAATCTTCGTCACTGCTTCTGTAGAATCGAAGCTTTCCAGATCTCCGCTCCAGCCTGCTCCTCTGCCTAAATGATTCCCATGGCCTCCTGGTATTTATTTCTTCTTGAGTTGGTTAGCCGATGGATCTGGAATTCCTGTCGTGTATCAGATCCCTTTCCGTTGTGAAACCAAATAGAACTAGTAATTTTCCATTACACCGCTGCTATCTTTTGTAAACCGATTCTGATGACGGTCCCGTTAACCGTCTTCGAAACAAACATGTTCTAGGCGGTAATCCTAGACCTACGGAAATATTCCTACGGACTGACCTTACGGACGTAAGTGGATTGAATTGTTTGGTTTAAATTTCTTACCCTTAGTGATTATAGGGCTGCAACCTCCCGAATTGCTTTCCACGTAGTCCGTAACACCAATTCCGTAGAAAAGATCCCATAGCTGTAGCATTACTCTGTTCTAGATGTCATCTTTTTGCACAGGGACACGTAGGACCAACTATCAGGTTATCTCTCACTCTCTCTCAAGACAAGGCAGGAGGCGGCTATCGACGTAGGTGTCAGAGAGCTGGTGGTCATTGACGGGGTTGCCGCGAAGGGATGACGACCGCCTGAGGATGTGAACGCAAAGGCCGGCTAGGGCGGGCCGACATGGAGGGTCGGTGCTTGGCGGCGAGGAGAGTGGTGGCCTTGGGGTCTCCGACGAGGACGTGAGAGGTGGTGGACTAGGTTGAACTTTGGCAAGGATGGTTGGAGGACCACGTCACTGAACTTTGGCAAGAATGTGGGGAAGAAAAGACATGGTCCGCTGAAGTGAAGAATCAATCAGTATCCTTTCCAGATGCAAGTAAAAAATAATCTTTGGCAGACAGAATCAACAATGAGTTAACAAAGACATATTCATAGTCCATCTGACATCCGAAAATAGTACTATAACAGAAATAATACTGTACAATATTTTCTGACTTACAGAACCAGAGTAAGATCATGCAGTGATACACAAACTAACTGAAATAGAGATGCAGGAAACCAACTTGAGCATATGATTATTGGTCATGATCTCCTGACTACCTTGCACATAAACTAACTGACAGGGAAACTAATCTCTACCTCCATAATCACTGGCCGATCAACAGAGCAATAAATGATCCTGACTCAGAGCACGGAGTGGATCTTTGTGTTGTCGATGTTGTAACGCTGAGACTTGTGCTCGATCATCTCGATCACACCACCACCACCACGGTCCACCACCTCCACACCGGTCAACAAAGTAAGCTCTTTGTTGCTCAACTTCTTAGCCTTGCTGCAATAATCCTCCTCCTTGTTGTCGCTTGAAGTGGAAGAAATGTGCACACAGGAGGTAACAATTACAAACTTGCCTGAGCCCAGGTTCACCAGCCGACGCTCCGAAGGCAACCACTCATCCGGCAGAACGTCCAGAAAATCCCAATCACACAGAGACGAAGGACCAGAGTCAGAGGAGTCGAGGTCGAAAGCACATAGGCCGCGGTGCTGGGGGCTGTCGCTGTCCGGACCCTTTACCCCGAACCAGAGGCCAAGCTCAGGAACATGCTCCGCTGAGCCATGGAAGGGCAGCACCCAGCTCCCAGCGTGCCTCCATACGCCCTTCCGCATATCGTAGGCGTAGGTACCGACCTTGGACGACACGTATATGGTGGTATTGTCAACCACCGCCGCTGCAAAGGGACGGTCGTCGTCGTCGACGTTTGTCCCAGAGTAGCCGCCGAGCCACGGCGGCAGCCGCGGCAGAGGACACCAGTACCACCGGTTGTCCACGGTCGGGTAGTCGTATAGGCCGGTCTTGCAGTAGATGAAAGACTCGAAAGTGCCGTCCCATTTGCTCATGACGAGAGGGCGTGGTCATCTTCATGGCTCGTGGGAGTGCTGGGGCGGCGTGGGAGAGCGAGGGACAGAGAGATGGAGTCGGCCGGTTTCGGAAAATTGGGCGGGGGCAGAAGGAGGACGGACTCCATGGCGGCGTCGTAGACTGCCGCGTTGCACTGAGGTTCGGTGGCCATGACGCAGCCCTCGCCCTGTCCTGGCAGCAGCGAGAAGAAGTGGAGTTTGCTGTTGGAGGCGAGACAGGGAGGGGCAGAGAAGCTGATCTCCGACGTCGGCGGGCGCTTGCGGTTCGAGACCGTCGATGGCCATCCGTCTCGCATCTTCTTCTTGGCTTTCGCCAAGCGTTGGGCTGCTTCGGTTGATTCGCAGAATAGGTGCTTTGTGAGGTCGATGCGGCACAGCGTGTAGAGTCTAGTGCCGTATTCGTGCACCACCATGTTCAGAAACCGCCGACTCATCGTACGTACCCAACCACTGCTATCGTGATGACTCTGAAAGGAAATTGATTGGATACAAAAAGCATCAATTTTCGAGACTGAAATAACCTTCTAGTCAGGATGAGAAAAATCGGAAATAAGTTCGTACCCGCAGAAGCAAAATTGAACTCTCAGAGCCTTCGATTCCTAGCTAGGGCAGAGAGAGAACTAATTCCTAGATTTACAATCACAAACCCTGCAGTGCATTGTGCAGAGAAAGGATTTTAATCACGCGAGCAATCTTAGACAAACAGACCCGAATTAACAGAAGGGGTGCAGGTTACCAGAAACGGAGCAAAGGGGGGAGGGGGCGGCCGACCGGCTTGGAGTCGGTGAGAAAGCGTCGGTGAGAAAGAGTCGGTGAGGCGGCGGCGGTGGGAGGGCGGCGGCCCGTGGGATCCCTTGGGTGGAACTAGGTCAAGCCAAAGCCTCGATGTATATATAAGAAGGCCTCGATGTATATATAAGAAGGCCTGACCTAGATCACAGCCGCCCTCCCAGCTCCGCCGCACTCATCCGCTTAAAAACAAAGGCTCCGCCGCAATTCTCCTCATTCCAACGCGTTTCATCGCCGTCTTCAAGCCGGTCGCCCACCTCCTTCCGCTTGCTAGGCTTCTCGCAGTGGCGATCAAGGGCCTGCACTACATTCGGGTTGGTTTTTAATAGAGGAAAGGGTCTCGCGTGATTCACATCTTTGTCTGCTCTGCACTACAGAGTTTTGATTGTAGAATTTGGAGTTAATTCGCGCTCCGACTATACCCTGGCTAGATGCAAAAGTAGGAATCGAAGGCTCCGAGAGAGTTTGATTTTGCTGCTGCAGGTATGTTTTCTTGTTCCGATTTCTTCTCGTTCTCGCAGGAAAAATTACAACTGCCCTATCGTTTTTGATGTTCCAGATATTTCAGTCTCAAAATCATTAACATTGGATCTATTCGATTTCCTTTCAGATGAGTCGGCGGTTTCTAAACATGGTGTCGCAGAAGTACGGCAGTAGACTCTACACGCTGTGCCGCATCGAGCTCAACAAGCACATCTTCTACGAATCAACCGAAGCGGCAGCAGCAGCCCAACAAGTTGCAAAAGCCAAGAAGATGCGACGAGACGGATGGCCATGGACGATCTCGAGCTGCAAGCGCCTGCCCACGCCGGAGATGAGCTTCTCTGCTCCTCCCGGCGGTCTCGCCTCCAACTTCCACACCCACTACTTCTTCTCCCTGCTGCCAGGGCAGGGAGAGGGGTGCGTCATGGCCACCAACCCTCACGGCAACACCGCGATCTACGACTCCGATATGGGCTCCGTCCTTCTCCTGCCGCCGCCCAACTCCCGCAAACCATCTAACTCCATCGCTATGTCCGTCGCCAGACGACGCCGTAGTGCCAACTCTTCTTCCACGAGCCATGAAGACGACCACGCCCTGTACGTCATGAGCAGATCGGACGGCAGCTTCGAGCTGTTCAACTACTGCAGGACCCGCGTCTCCGACTCGCCGCCCGTGGACAACAACTGGTACTGGCGTGATCTGCCGCGGCTGCCACCATGGCTGGGCGACGTCAGTCGTCCTTTCGCAGCGGCGGTGGTCGACAATACCACCATATACGTGTCGACCAGTGATGGTACCTACGCCTACGACATGTCCACGGGTATATGGAGGCAGGCCGGCAGCTGGGTGCTGCCCTTCCGGGGCTCGACGGAGTATGTTCCTGAGCTTGGCCTCTGGTTCGGGGTGAAGGGTCCCGACAGCCCCCAGAACAGCCTATGTGCTTTTGACCTCAACTCCTCTGCTGGTCCTTCTTCCCCGTATGAGTGGGGTTATCTTGACGACCTGCCTGATGAGTGGGCTACTTTGGAGCGCCACCTGGTGTACGTTGGCTCAGGCAAGTTTTGCATACTCACCTACTGCATCCACATTTCTTCAAGCGAAGAGGGGAATGTATTCAACGAAGAGCTTACTTTACTGACCGGCGTGGAGCTGGTGGACGGTGGTGATGGGATCAAGATGATCAAGCATAGGTCTCAGCGTTACAACATTCAAGATGCTAGGATCCACTGCGTGCTCTGAGTCATCATCATCATTTGTCCATCTTGAATATAAGGGGTTAAGGAGAGGCACTTGCTCTGCCGATTGATTGAGGAGGGGTTAAGGAGGTAGGGTTTCGTTTCCCCTGAACCCCATCTGTTCATAAATCATCATGGAGCTTGATCAATTGCTAAACACAAGTTTCATTTCTCACTTGCACATTATTTTCTCTCTGTATGTACCTTCGTTCTTGAGCTGTTTTTTTTCGAAAAGGGGTAAAGCCCCAGCCCCTGCACCGGTTCATACACACCGGTTCATACACACGGCCTTTTATTAATAGTTGTATCCAAAGTCAACAATTCAGACCACGAATACAATTCATGGATCACATAAAGTCGAGACATGGATCAACCAGCGAAAAAGACTAAATAGGCGACTAGATATCATGCTCCAGTCGACTAAAACGCAGCCATCCAGATTGGCTGAAAATATGCTCAGCGACCGTCCCATCAGGAGACGGTTGCACCCAGTAGCCATGATATCCCAAAGCTACACCCACTATGCCACCATATGGATAACCTGCAAAAGATTAAAAGTATTTGTTTTGTTAAAGATAATATTATTCTGCATCTCCAAATAGACCAACATAAGGCTGAAACACCAATTCGAATTCGAGCCTTCGTTCTTGAGCTATGTCTCAAAGTTTGTGTATGCAATCTAGGTAAGTGTAGACAAACAACAGAGAACAAGGTGTCTAACTTATTTACTTAATTACTGCTGAAAATGAAATTAGTCGAGTATTTTGCCTAGAAAATTGTTTACTGGATATTCGACTCGATTGACAGGATCGAGAGATTAAGATTGGGTAAAAAGTTTTAGAGACCATGACACCCCAATGCAAGTCAACTAATTTGGTTGTCTTCCCATACTAAATCATGGATCCTCAGTTATAATGTCAGCAGTCACAGTGAATTAGTTCCTGGAGCACTTACTAACCTGATCAGACCTGACTCCAGATTTGAAATCCTCGCATCTTCTTTATTTGATTCAGTCTCAGTGTCAGCTTCTTCTAGATACATTGCTCATGACTTTTTTCCATTCCCTCCTACAAAAAAATAGAATTAGTTTCTTGCCAAGTTATTCTGGAAATTAGTTTCTTTCTATGGTCATAGCAATAGCCGATTTTATTTGTTTGCTCATATATCATATAGAGATGCCAAATTGGTAATATTATTCATTCTCTGTTAGAGGTTTGACTGCCTACCTGCAGGATACCAGTACTATTGAGATTTAAGGGCCATACTTTGGATTGTTTCCTGTTTTGGTATAGCAATTTTCTCCTTCAGATGGTTTGATTGTATCCGCAAGCCAAAGTGCACATGTTTAAAGAGGTTACACACCAATGATTTTATAGTGAGGTCCATGTCAGTTTTGTTTTGCTTGTATAATTAGCATCCTGATGGTGGTCTCACGAGATAGATTTTGCAGTGGTCGATCCGTATATTTATTGATCCATAGATTTTGCAGCCTAATGGTCAGTTGTTGAAAAAATAGTTCTACAGTTGATTTTTTATGCACCTGTGTTCTGTAAACCATGGTACATTTTAAATAGTTCTACAGTCAGTTTGCAATTTTACTTAGTAACAAAACATATATCTAACAAAAGGAAGGAGTGTTGGTATGCATAAAATTGAGTCTTTTTTAATTTCCCCTCCACTTTTTTCCGGGTTTTGGCCTGGCATCGGTAGTGTTAGCCCCCTCTACCACATGCATATCTAACAAAAGGAAGGAGTGTTGATTTATCGATGCTACATGAATACTTATCGATGTACCAGCAAAGTCACATGAATATAAAATCACGGTGTACATCCATTTTATACATTTTGCAGAATGTCATTGATCTCTATAGTTATAATTCTTGTGAAAGGCAGACTATCTTTTCTGTGTAATTATATATTTTTGAACGGCGTGTAGCGTCATCTAGTTAAAGTAGCAGTATATGAAAAAGAGTCATTTTGCCGTACCATTTGGAAATTCCTTTTTTGACTATGTTCTTGACGATCATCCTATTTGCTATCTTTGTCATTGATCATCACCTGCAGCCCGTCCCTTCTTGTCACTCTTGAGAATGCTATATATAGTTGCCCGTTTGTGAAAACTCGTTTAGGTAGATATAGTCCAACCTTGTTTAGAGATTGCCCCTAGCTTTTGTTGATAGTCATAGCAAAGTGCACAGAAATAGGATAGTCTCTATTTTAGAAGGATTGGCCATGATGGTTCAGTTGGTGACATTCGAGGTGGGCTTGGAAAACCAAGAGCAGTGAGATAGAAAACCAACAGCACTTAGAATCGTGTAGCTCCATGCCCCTTTTCTGATTAGCTTCTTAGAATGTTCAGATCAATCTGTATAACCATTTCTTGCTTAGTTATGAGAATTCAATTATTCTTATTTCTATCTTGCTTGAAGAATGACAACGTAAGAAAAGTAGTCTTTTAGTGTAGTTTTGACTTTTGAGTGCTGCTTATGTTTGCGAATATTTTTAGATGCATTGCTAATAATATCACTGTTTTCAACACAGTCCCTCGGCAATTTTACAGTTGAGGCTCTTTTTCTTCCCATCGTAGGTCGTTTGTTACCAACAGAGGTTGTTTTATTCTCTTGATGAGGCTTATTATTCTAGAGTCGTGGTTTCTTATGCCTTTGAATTTTCTTTCAGGTTACTCTGGGAGAAGTGCATTACATTGGATAGATGGGAATGGATTCAAGATGGATACTTAGTAGAAGCAGCTTGTTTTCGATTTTTTTTGCAAGAAAAACATCCTTAACAACGTTCTGAGACCTATGAACACATATCTGAATTGTTTAGTTCAAACTAGCGATATAAAATCTTCACATGTTGATTAGCTCTGAACAGCAAGTCTAATGTCTGCAGTAAAACATTCATACCTTCTCCTGACGGGCTAAATTATTTGCATTTTTATAGACTTTCCTGGGAAACCTTTACAGTTTGCACAGCACATAGCATGTCTACTAGTGTATCTCTATTAGGTTCATGCCCCGGCCGGCTGATGTGTTGTTTAGTATTTTATAGACGAATTTTACGTGGTAGGCTAATCAATCTGCCTGGGCAGATCAATTTCTTTTACTTTTTTTCCCTATGTGTACAGGCTAATCACATTATAGGGTCAACCAGGCCAGGCAATCATTTCCTTCCTCAGGAGACCAACCAGACAAGTATCAGGTAGGTTTCAGGGACAGTCCAGGCCAGGCGTCGAGTGCGCAGGACACCAAGCAAACATGCTCTTATACTTTCATACTAACATTTCAATACTGTCTATCTAAACATTGGGAATTATTATTCAAGACAGAACATTAACCAGAAAATTGTATAGTATTTCCATATTATTATTTTCTTCTTGAAGTCTCTTGCCTTGTGATATGTCATGACCTATGTGCTTCTCCCTGTAAGAAGACAGTTCTGCACAAACACAGAGAAGTTTGGCCTCTTGCCTTGTAAAAGGGTTATTAATACTAATACCCATGAAAAACTGCAGTACCATCACCACATAAACAGCGGCAGCAACGCTGAGCACCTTAACTAGCCTTTGAGCCTACCAGTTATTCAACAATGTTCGTTTAACATAACCCACACGCATGGCACCGAGCCACCGACAACACGATGACGGATAGTCTTCCATCCATCAAATCTTCGATCGGTACTCATGGACTAGCAACAGCCAGTCAGCATCTCAGAATGGATGCAAAAATACGAAAAATTGCTTTGCATGCACTGCACACAGTGTCAACCAGCTAACTGGATCTTCAACAGATACATACCTTCTCTCTCAAAAAAAAAACAGATACATACCTCACAGCATGCCGTAGACTGACTGTCAAAAAAACAGAAGTCGAGAACAACCAACTGTTATTCGAAGATGTATATCAATTGGAGAATGATGCCCATCACAGAAATATTCAAAGTGATATGATCCATGTTTTCCAGTGCCCTACACATTCAGTTTTGTTCTACGAGTAACAAAAGTAAACTCTGTTGGTGCTCTACTGCTCCTTCACACACAAAAATTACAATGTTCTCATGGACCCAAATATGGTTATGAAGGACTGCGACCAATATCGTCTGGCCAACAACACTGGCTGGATTCTCTTTAGAAGAGTACCCAACAATCTAAATGCTGCAACAAATGCAAAATCCTGCAGCCGAATGACGGCTCCATGTCTCTATGTTAGTAGTATGTACACTTGGCCATGCTTGCTATTCTCAAACCTCTGCATCCTTTATCATTGCCCATCTGGTTAGCTGGTGGGTACAACCTCAGTCATCTATCCTCTCATAGAAAAGGATGTACGCCTCGCACCTGAGAACTTCTTCTAGAGATACTCTTCGGATCTTGGAATCATTCGCACAAACCCATGAGGAAGGGCCACTGCCCTGACTTGCCCTCACATAAGCTATGAAATGCCCTATGTTCACGACGCCACCAATGTGCTCAATGACACCAACTAGACGATAGCTCAAGTTATCTTTGTCCTCAGAACTGAAGAATACAGAAAATTAAATAGTCAAACCAGATGCAAGGATTCAAGTAAACGAGAAACTGAAGATTAGCTGGACTACAAACAATGGCATCTCTTTCTTGAAAACAACAAACTGAATATTATTAATAAGAAAATTGAATCAAATAAAAAACAATATGCTGCATCTGAAGTGACTGATTATGTACTAGTAGAAATTGCAAGAAATGAAAGCTCCAATTAATTTCCATCAGGCCAATGAAATATACTAGGTTTGTTACATATCCATGAATCCAACTAACAGTGAAATTATAAAAGCCAGAATTAACAATCCCATCTTTAACGAAATAAAAAGTTCTGTCAGGTTAGGCATTTCAAGGCACGTAACCACCAACAGACCAAAAATGTTGTACAGTACCATAATATGAGATGATAATTTTAAAACATAACCATTTCTTGTTCATGATACACTGCTACAATGAATAGAGTTTGTGGCAGACTTGAGTTTCGACTAATGGTACAGGGTTCTGGTCTAAATCAGGCTGTCAATAAACACTCAAATTCGGTTGATACTCAAATCAAAATTAAATGCACAGCACAATTGGACCGTTCATATTGTCACCATGTTTCCTTTTCTCTAAGAGATAACAAATACATCTTTCCTCTTATATACATTAACAGTATCTGGATGATACCTTCATACAGTTCAATTAAGCTTCTAATTGTGGTGTCCTGAGAAGTAAGAAATGGTAGTCTGAACCTAGAGAAAAATCCAGTCTGAACCTAAAAGATTCTTTACAAACTTTTATATGCACATTTTGTTGTCTGGCGTATTTTTCATGTTTCAAACTTTTCAGTATGACTACATTTTTGTGATGATCCACCTGATATCACACTAGGAGTCACCAAGAGTCACCAGATCCCAGCAGCAACATCAAGTGAAACTTATAAATAGCTTTGAACCATTGGAGAAAGCATAATAAAGCACAAGATAAAGTGACAAACCATCAGAAGAAAACCTACTCCTGGCTAAGCAATGGCTATTCATCAGTTACTGAAATAGATGAGACTGCAAGACTACAGGGGGATAAATGGGTAAGTCGTGTTCAAAGGCACAAATTGACACTGTATGCATGTTCTATACTAGCCTCACGTTAGAGGGAATGCAGTTTATCCTGCTGCAGCTTTAGAATATCTACTCACTATACTGTTATGCAGTCGTTCAGTGAATGCAATATACTCCTGGAATGCCCATCTGCGGCATTGATAATTACTGGGCTACTGAAGAGCAAATGTTTGTGTTATAACTATAACAATGATTTGTTTATTCACTTCACTAGTTTCCTTTAATCCAAATCATGGTAGTCTGCCAGGATATAAAAAAGAACGGCGCTGTCCAAACCAAACTCTATAGTAAAGAATCATTAGAGCTGATCATGCCAGGAAATTACCACAATTTGTCCATTCATTCATTTATTCATTTGCACATATAAGAGCCTTGTTTTATAGATCTACTAATCTAGAAAAAATAATAATGTGAGCATAGATCACAATAATTCCTTCTAAAAGAAGTCCACAATAATCCAGTTACGGTGAGAACAAAATGGAATTGGACAGTCCTAATTGTTCTTTGGCCTGCAATGCCTGTGTCTTCTTAAAGCTTTTGCTTTGCTAAGTGAAGGAATATTCTTAAAGCTATTAGAAGTAAACTATGAAGGAAACAAATCCAGTATTTCTGAAGGTCAGGAACTTAACGGAACTGGCATACAACTATACAAGAAAGGTATTAGATACTATATACTGTGTAGAACTGTCCGAAATCAGTACCTGGGGTCCATGAATGGTCCTACATGAAGAATCTCCTTGAAGCTCACATGCTCAGTCAATTTAGAAAGATTGTGTGCCTGTCTCTCAAGTTGAATGGTTAATACAGGTGGCAGCTTGCTAATCAATCGTGTTTGGATTGCACCACCATTACCATCTGTCTGCTTATTTTGTTTTTCCTCCACTTGTTGAGCACTATGATTATACATTGCCTGCTTTCCACTGCCCTGTTTTTTAGTGTTGGTATCCTGTTGTTTAGCACTCAGCAGGTCAGTCTGTTCATCAGTTGTAAGGCAACTAGGCGCAGCTTCTTGCACACCTTCATGACTTTCAGCTTTTTCATTGACTGTGCTGCAACAGGTTAAGTCCTTTTCACCACAGCTCTTCCCTGAATTGACTTCTTCAGAGAGTATAACTTGATGTGAATCTGAACGATATGGTTGCCTGCTTGGAGATTCTGCGGACAAGCTGCTAAAGTCACTAGATCGCTCACTTGGGCATGTTTTCCTGCCTGACAGTTCAGCCTGGTCTCCGTCAACAGCTGTATTTACATTGGCACTTGCCATGATCTGTTCAACATTCTTAGTTCCATAGGTTTCGGCCAGCTCAGCAGCAACCTTGGAACAGTTCTTACAATCCGTCAGCTGATGCGAAAAGTGTTTCAGGCAGTCCTCAATCGACAGAATAGAGTTCATATGTTCTGACACATCATGAACAGCATCACTGCTCTGAGCTTTCTCCTTCTCCTCTGGATTGTGAGAATCTGCTGTCGATTCCTCATCAAATAGTTCAGGAATGAAATGGAGAGCTTTTGGCACTTCAACGGTCCCTCTTTGGATATCATTCTTCTGAGTCTGCAGACGACCGTGTACAGTATCCTTCACTTCGGTAGAATCTGCAGAGTCAAGCATACAGGGATTTAGCGTTATCTTCATTGGCAAGATCATGTAACCAAAAAATCATCATACTTTGCATGTCTAGAATCTACCCTCCACACTCTAAGCTGTTTTTTTCGACAATATATGTACATGCTTAAGGTAACCAACCATTTGGGGTAACACTTATTGTGTGAAGATAAGGACTCGAACACCCTAGCTATATCCAGTGGTAATTCGAAATACTACAATATAGCAAACACATTTGCCATGTTGAGACTGCTGAAACATCCTGCCCAATTTTCTGTAGCCATCCCAAAGGCTTTCTTGCTATTTGAACAGACTTACCAAGTTGCAAAGTCATGCTTCTGGCTGGAGGGTCCTTTGATGGCACTGGCAGTTGAATACCATGGAATGACTCCTCTGTAACTTCAGTATATGAGCAACTTTTGCAGGAAATGGTCACAAGCCGCTTGCAACTGAAAGTGGAATCGCTAAATGTAGGGTACAGTGCATCCCCTTGCATGATATGCAAATTGTTTGGCTGCTCCACCTCATTACTCAAAGCATCGCACAAAGATGTAAGGAACTCATGGCTGTCTGCCATCACTCCGGGCTCGAATAGACACGGATAAAGCGAACACATAGATGCCAATATCATGTCTGGGTCCAGCATGCGTGTGGCGCTATTCGCAATGCTTGTCTCTACAAACAACCGCTTCAGGTGCAGACCAATGTCTCCCAACCGAGCATCGGGTCTTAGAAACATTGTCCTCAGCTTACCAAACGCAAGGAGGCACTGCAACGATGCATTCATGTAGCATGATGTGCCCGAAGGGTTCGGCATCCCTTTGATAACAAAGTCATCGCCGGCCACCATTCCCCAGCCGTCCACTGCATTACTGCCCATCATTCCCCACGGATCCATTGCATTACTGCCCACCGTTCTCCACGGATCCATTGCACTACTGCCCACCGTTCTCCACAGATCCATTGCATTGCTACTGTCCACAGTTTCCCAATCAAACTTTCCATTTCTGGCCGACATCGCCGAATCACCCTTTAAATTGCTGGCTACCATTCCGGCCCACTCATCCTTCTTGTTTCTGGGCACCAGTTCATAATCATCTTTGTCCACCTTGCTCTGACCGAGAATCAGGATCCGTCGACACTCGAAGCAGTACCCCTTAGACGGCTCATCGCACCACAGAGCAACCCAATGCTGGTCCCTGGCGGCATGCCAGGCGGCGTGTCCCCGCGGATGTTCCCTGTCGCCCTTCTCCCCAATGCAGAAAGTATAGGAACACTCCGTGCACACCATCATCCCAGCAGCTCCCCTCCAGGTGGTACTGCACTGATCACGCTCGCACGCCAGGGGCCTGTCGGCGTCCTTGACATCACGCTTGATCTCATCCAGCTCCTCGATGTCCTTGAACAAGTGCTCGCAGGATCCGATGTCGTAGGTACTGTCGTCGGTTGTCACCTCCCCTTCCTCTGTCGATGGCGAATGGCCCAACTTCAGCAGCGTCTCGGCCGCAGCGTCGTCCAGGCGCGGCGATTTCTGCGGGTTCTCGGTCCCCTCATCCGCCGTCACCGTCTTCCTCTTGTCCTCTCCCATCACGCCTGCCGCGCGCCTGGAAACCAAGAAACAACAAGAATGAGTCCTTAAACTAGTCCAAAAAAGCAATCCAATCTGAGAACCAAGAAGAAGCCAACAAAGAGAAACTCCTTCAAGAGGGCAGCAGAACCGAATATTCAGGCGATCATCGAGAATTAGCCACGCCGAGAAGAAAACTCTACAAGATGAAATCGAACGACCACCAAGAAGTTCGCGGCCTAGGGCGGAAAAGTAACTGAAAGCGCAGAAAAAACGGAGAACAAAAAGAAAACCCCACCAACAAGATAAGAAGAACACGAACATTCCGGTGGCGAGCAACACGAATTTCCCAGCTTAGGGCAGAAAAACAACTAAGAGCGCGAGAGAATCGGAGGACAAGGAAAAGCTTAAGACAAGGAGAAATCGAACATTCCGGGCGGGGACACACCCACACAAAGGCGGCGCCGCAGATTGGGTTCGTGAACCGAGAGAGGAACCCCACCGCCGGCGATCAAGGCTCAAGCAACCGAGCGCGCAGCAGTGACGCGGCGGAGAGGGATCGCGTGGGGAAGGGGACGAGGCTTACCAGGAGACAGCGAGGAAGAGGGCTCGGGGTAAGAGCCGAGCAGCAGCGGCGCAGGCGCAGGCGACGAGGTTGAGAGGGGTGTGGAGGAGGAAGGGGAGGAGGTGGTTTCGCTGGTCGAGGACGGAGGAGGCGGCGAGCGGGTTTGGGCTGTGTGTGGAAATGTTGGATGCTACTTTACGCTGGGGTTTGGACGGAGGCGGCGGGCTGGTTTGATCGCGCTTGGAAACCTCTAGATTTTGGGACACTGAATCCAGCCCCGCACCGGTAGGGGTGCCAGCGGCCCAGGCCCGCCGAGCCAATGTCTCATTTTAGAGCACATACCTAGCCCTAATTCTTAAGAGGGGGCGAACGGTTCACTAATCTCAAAGAAAGAGCGTGGGGCCGATGGAACGCCGACACATACCGTTAATTGTAGAAAATCCGTGTTCCCAATCATCCTCACCTGACTTATCCGTGACGAGCGCAACCATATCCCCATTCACCTCTCCACCCAGCGCCGCCTCATGGATCAATCAGAAATTCGAGCCACCGCCGGACACGAACACCGCGAGCCTCTTCCTACTGGCATCGGAGTTCCCAGCTCCGCTATCCAACGCCGGCGATGCGGATGACGCCTTGTATGGGTGAGCGTTCAGACGAAGCAGCAACCGCCTACAAGTGACGGCATAGGGCTGCCGCTTGGTCGTGAAGCCCACCTGCGCGCTTTGTCTCTGATGTATCTGAATAGGGTTAAGCGAGCAGCTATAACACCCCAGGTTTAGTTAACCTTATATTAGGGTTGGTATGTGCATTCCATGAGCATCATCATCTTAGCTAAAGAAAAATTATGTAAAACCCTAAACCCTAATTTCCCCTTCCCATTTGCAAACCCTTTCAAATGGTTTATGTATTTTGAAAACTACAAAATTATTGGATCCCAAATGGATTATAAGGACCCCAAAAGTATTTCATATATTTTACAAAGCCTCTGTTATTTTCAAATGATTTAAAACAATAAGTGAATTTCAAATACAAGAGAGAAAGTGAAAACAGAAAAATAAAAAAGAACTTTTCTATAAACAAATGGAGCCAAAACCTCTCAGGCCGTTACCCAGCTTCTTTCCTCTCCCTCTCAACTTTCTCTGCATCCCACCCGTGGCCCAGCGCTGGCCCGGTACCCCTTCGTGTTCTTTTTCCCTTCTTCTTTCTCTGGCCAGAAGGACGTCCACGGAAGCTGCTCACTGGCGCAGCAACAACCTCACGATGTCGCTGTGATGCTCTCCCGTGTTGTGATTCTCGATACCTTCATCCGCAGCATCCACAAGTACCCCCTCGATCCGCTAGACGAACCCTAGCTTCCTTCTTCCCCGTTTCCCCTCCTAGCCAAAACCCTAGCTCGTCAGACTTCGCCTTCCCCGCCATCCCCGACCATCGCATGTTTAGCTGAGGCCACCGTTGGAACCGCCCCTTTGCGTATATCCTATCCACAAGAGGAATTGTCACTGTTCAGCCGTAATTAGGCGCATTGTCGTCGTCTTCCCCGACTCTAGCCATCGCTCGCCGTCTTTAATTATCGTTGTTTCCGGCCATGCCTCACCTCGCTGATAGCTTCATGAGCATCATGGCGAGCTTCTGCTTCTCCTGGAGCCCTTCTCTTCCTTCCTAGTTTCCTGGTATGAGCCCACGCCATGCAACTATTGTCGTCGCCGTGCTCCTGTTCCGGTGACCATTTTTGGGTGGCGCCAGCACTGTTCGACTCGCCTCAATCCCCTCTCTCTAACTAGCCGACCTACACATCCCCGCGAGATCCTCATCGACGGATCGATCAATGATCCGAGGAAACCTCATCTGTTGACATCAGCGTGACGTTGTGATGATGTAGTAAAGCCTTTTATTTTATTTTATGCTTTTGTATTTCTTTTCACAAATGTTTTCTGAAATGAATAAACATATGACATGTGGGGCCAGATGGAAAATAATTTGTAAACATTCCAAAAATGTTTAATTGTTTTTAAAATGATTAAAAATGCATTTAAAATGGGAAAATCATAACTAATTTATATTAACTCAGAAAAATATGAATAATATATCAAAATGATCAAAAAACAAGATCTATCTTTTAAAGATACAATCATGCATTGTTAAACAACTTCAATGACAAGTTTAATTAGAGGAACAAAATTACCCCTCTCATATGCATTCGGGGTTTCTCTGAATTAGGGTTTATATTCCTCAGAACCCCGTTTAAATCCTCAAGCATGTTTTAGGGTTTCATTTCAATATTATTTAACTTGTCATATCATCAACCTTGTTTGAGCATTGCATCGATGTCATGTGTTGATTGTTTCCCTTTTTCCGGTGTTTGGTTCTTCTCGGTAGAATACGATATTGAGATCGAGATTGAAGACCGAGATCGACACCATCGAAGATCGACGAACATTACTTGACCAATTGTAACCAAGTCAAGTACCAGACATCTGAAGCTCTGCTTTCTGGTTATCAACAGGCAAAGGCGAGCATAGCCCCACCATTTTATAATCTTATGATTTAGAAAGTATTTCAATTCTTGCCATAATGCATACGATTTGCGGTGACCCAGCATACCACTGCATGATGTAGTATACTATAGTCGTTGACATAACACCAATGAAACACCGTTCACTAGTATTACATCCCTCAGAATGGCACAACAGAAACACAGCGGGTCCAATACATGGCTAAAGGTTACAACTCACTCTTTACATAAGATCCAGAGAACTCTCTAGGTTAGAGAGAGAGAGAAAGAACTTCTTACGAAGAAGAATCAAAGATAAATAATGCAAAACTATTATACTATTAAAACTAGTATGTAACTAAGGAATTGGCATTGCTGCTATTGCAACGCACTACAGAGATAGGTTCTTTGGCTAGAGATTGTATTTCTATCTAATCAGTAACTTCGTCTTCACTTGAGTTGAGGTATATGTTGACTTCCTTGTCTTCATTGTAGAGCTTTAGCTGGTATAAGTCCTGGAGCATAACTTGATGAAGACATCGTCTTAATGGCTTCAGAATCTAGCAAGGGTTAAGAAGATACTTTGAGTACGAGCGTACTTAGCAAATTCACTAGAAAAGGAGTGTTTGATGCACTATATCTACAGCCACAGACTGTAGGTCATAGGCAATGCAAGTTTTCATAAACATTTCTTCAAAGGTTGCTTTTATTTTGAAAAGCTATGTCCGTCAGCCTTCACGGGTTTACCAGAACCTTCATGAGATTCCTTTCCCGCTGCGTTCGCAGCTCCTTCCCGGAACAGGGAGTAACAAGTTATAGTTCTTACGCTCTGCAGAGGTGCGTTACTTTACCCATGAGAGATCAACTCTTTGTTGCACAACCGGGCAGCTTGTTCCCGTCCACAATTCCATGATGTGGGGCCCAGAAGATGATCCAAGCCAATCACTGCTTCCTTCGCGACCCCGCATGCCTCCTTGGTGTATACCATGCCCACATAAAGAATTACGGAAGTGGTTTGTACAAACCATGTCAGAACTATCATGGGACGATGAGGGTTCCCACCCATATGTTGCATATCCTCTACGAATTACCAATTAATATGCATGCTACGAGGATAACAGCCACGACCTGCACATTTGGCTTCATGCGAGAGGAAGAAGATACAGCTGACTTCTCCGTCCCATTCCAAATCTCATGGTCAACGCGTAATATACGGCGCAAGAATCACTGGTGACATTGGTTGTTAAGTCCTAGGTGATATAGTTCTGAACAGTGGTATTCCAACTGTCAGACTTAATAGATTAACTGATCACCCTGGATCAGTAATCAATAGTGCTCATTATTATTGAAAACAGTGTTTTCTGACCTTTTTCAAATGCAGGTGAAGACAACACTAGATTTGTAAAATACTTTACAGAAAATAAACAAAGGACATGAGCAAGTGTGAACTTGCCTTTTGTGATTGCAAGATTATGCACTCACGGTCTTCGAGTCGGTATAAGATCCAAAATCGGAAATCAGCATCATTGGTCCGGTAAGGACTAATGTTTAAAGAAGCAATATTCCTTTATGCATAAGTAATGTGATGCACGTTCTACACGCAAATCCTAGGGATAACGTTGTCCTAGGGTTTGGATTCTGGAAATTATTACTTTGAAATGTGTGGTCCTTTTAGATATGCTTCATAATTGTAGTTTTATTAGAATTTATGAGTGGTTGTAGACAGCACATATGTAGGGGTAAGGTATAAATACTTATGATATACTAGTTAGGATTTCTTATACAAGAGTTCTTATTTAAAGTGGCAAAAAGGATAACCTTCGAAGAAAAGGTTTCTTTTCCAAAGTCTAAACAAACTTTTGTGGTTAGTTAGTGGTGGTTGATGTTATTTGTTTTGATCAAATGGTTTGGCTTGAGTTGCTTTATAGATTAACTACTTCAGACCAAAGTTAACTATAAAACATGGAATAATGTGTATGGTATTATATTTAGACTCTTGGAGACTAAAGTTAACTTTAAAATATAGATAGTTTTGAAAGTATAATACTTATACATTGGTATCTTGTATATCTGAAAGGTATGCTTTAAGTTATTTAAGAATGGTTATTCTTTTATTTGGGATAATGGTTTCTTAATTCTATGATAGAGTAGTATCATTTACCTTTTATAGATAAGTGAGTATAGTTTATAAACCCAACATAATGTTACTTAACTACTTATGGATTTATATAGTGTTGTAGTAGTTTTTGTAATTTGGTGATTAATATGGTTTAGAGAAGATTTGATTGTTCACAAGTTGTTCTTTAAGGACTTTATTATTAATGGAATTCTTTTTAGAGATAATCTTCATTTAAGGTTATAGATCTTTCTAAAATAAAAACATTTATAATGTTTTAAACCATTATGGCATTAGATTATTATTATTTGAGACTAATACTATTTATTAGACTTATTTAACTTATTTTAGGAATATTAATAAGCTTTATTTATCTTTATATGAATTATTCATGAAGTAAATAAGTTTATATTTGAGTTGTTAAAATATTTGAATTTTTATTTAACTCAAAAGTAAAATATTAGATTTTAATATGTAAATGTTATTTTTTTTGATCATTTTGGTATATTACATGCATTTTTGTGATTTATAAATAATAAGATATGATTTTCATAATGCTTATTACTTTATAATTATTTAATAAATAATAAATATTTAATTAAGTGAAATAATAATACATGATTATAGTTTTAAATTGGAATTCTTATTTTTCTAAGATTTTTGGTATTTTATTTATATTATTAACATTTATCATTTTAAAAATATGAATTATCAAAGTTTTATTACTTATAAAACATTTATTAAATAACATTTATTTGAATAATTATCATAATAATATTTGATAATAGTTTTAAGTTGTAGATTTTATTTTTCTAAAAAAATTCATATATTATAGATATTTTTCTGAATTATAAATCAAAAGTTATTAATTAAACAAGATTTATTTATTTATTTGATTTCTGGAATAATATTAATTGAATTATAACATTTTATTTATTTCCTAACAAAAAAATACTTTTTACGCCTCGACCAGAGCTAGCCCCAGTCACTGACATGTGGCCATTGTCCACCTCAGCTCTTAGGTGAAAGAAATGCATTTGTTACTGACCCTCTGTACTCACTATTGATGACATGTGGGCCCTGGGCCATGCCATCCACTACGCGAGGCAAAGACCAGTCAAACGAGCTGACGTGGCTCGATCATGAGGTAAGCATGGCGTCAGCATCACCACCGCCGTCGGTGAGTGGTCACCGGCGACGATCTACAGCGCCCTAGCAAGCGAGATACGACTAGTTCGAACAAGCGCAACCTACTGAACCTAATAGTGGAAGCGCCGCTTGGAAATGGTAATCGGAGGGTCATCGGCGACGAGCTACTGCGGCAGCCAGCATCGGTGCACAACAAAACTAGACCTACGGTGCAAATTCGCAAACGAAACTAAGGTCCAGAGATGCGTATGCTTACCCTGATGACGATAGAGTGGTCGACGAGGACAGGCGTGGTCGGAATCGAGCTCCCCAACAAGGATTCCGACGAACTGCTGCGAAGGGAAACGACCAAATTCACCCGCTCCAGTGCTCTCCTTGATGCAAGCTTCTACCCAAAGGATCTACGGAGGATGGCGCTTCTCCATGACGGCTTAGAATGATGTAGGGAGACGTGGTTCGACGGCGAGGAGTGACTCCGGTGAGTTAGGGTTTCGGTCTCGTTCGTATCTGAGAGGATAAGGAGGGTTTGGGGATAGGGATGGAAGCAAGGCGTCGTGGTGGCCTTCTTATCCCCTCCTGGCAACGGTGGCGAGTATCTTGGCGCAATGACGACGATGACGGCATCGGGCGGCGGCGAGCTCCGCTGGCGAGCTGTCTGTGTGCGTGACGATGATGATGATGGTTGTTTTGTGGATAACCCCATGGCGATTTCTTTAGCTCAACCCGTGGTCCTCTCCTGACCCCACTTGTCAGTCTCAGATGGAAAAGGACAGAGCTGGTTACTAGGCTGTTATGGGCTGCACATAGGCGTCAGATAGGTGTAGGGTGTTGGGCTGCGGCCATGTTTGGTTTTTTATTTGTTTTATTCCTTTTCTATTTTCTGTTTTCTTATTCAGATTTGAATTTGATGTACATTTTGAATCTTTCTTTGTAGAATTTGTTTGCTGGATATTTACAACAATACAAAAATATACCTAGTCTTATTTGTGAATTCTTATTATATCCTCTTTTTGTATTTCTTGTATTTACTTAATGTGATTCCCCCTTGTTAATATTTTATATAAACTTTTCTTATTATTTTTATCTCCTTATTTTAGTTAGGGATTTCTTGAGTAATATACTCTTATTTGTTTATAACTCAACTTTTAGTGAGCTCATAGTTTGAATAGAAACTTTATATATATATATGTATAATGATTCTATACCATTATTTGATGCATGAAATGTAAAGACATTGATATGGTGATTATTACTCCCATTAATTTGGAAAATGGCAATGTATGTGATAAACAAACAAGTTTAGGGTTTTGAATTATAAGTACTACCCTTGGCTTTAGGGTTTTGTATTAGCTTAAATTTCTTTTAAGAGTTAAGATTTAATAACTAAGCATATTGCCTTATGTATATAGTATTGGATGAAATTTCCCTTTTTAATAGAAAATTATAATTAGAGTGTTTTATAGAAGTGAACTTATAAAAATATACTTAGGCACATATAGTTATGATGGTTGAAATTAACAGAGATATGCTTATGTAATTTGCTATAGGAAAATATTTCTATAAGGTGTTATAGACATCAGATGATGGATCAATGGTATAAGATGGATATTATGTTTGAGTTGAGATTTAGAGTTGATTGCTTACCAAGATTAAATAGGAAATGATTTTTAACATATAACTATTTTTCACAATCTTGGATCTCTAATTAAGGAATTCCTTTCCTAGATAGAATACTTCTTCCTATCCATCATCATGATTAACATGATGAGCTTTACCTCACCAAACATTCTTATTCACCTTTTATTCTTCTGAACTCATGGATGAACCCAAAGAGTTTGATACAAAGGTACTTCATAGCTTTTTCATATCCTTGCTTAAATAACACCATCTTATATTCCCTTTACTCTAATGATTCCCACTTCAATCCCTGCATTATATTTATGTGATTTGCAAGGACTACTCTAGGATCACTTATCTCTACTAAGGTTCCAATCATGTTGTACCCACCAGTATTACTTATGGTAAATATAAGCATTAAATATTGGTGGCCAAAGCATTACCATTATAATACTTTAATCATTTATTACTGAAGTTCTTAGTTGGCTAAGCAGGGCTTTATCAATCCTACCTTTTATTGTCTGGAAATTATCTTCTTAGTATCTTATATTGGATTAAGGTTATTAATGGACTATGCCCTCATTAGAATATTTAAGTAGATGTTCTAATAAGATCAAATAATAGATCAAAGATTAATAGTTAAAGAATTTGTGAATCAATGGGGAATTATCCAACATTGATGAACAACAGATATTAAGACAAGTTCCATAAAATTGATATGGGAAGAAAGATATATATATAGTGAATGATCTTGACTTAGTCTCTTTCCAACTCAAACTCATTAAAGAGTTAAAGTTAAGTATTACTATGATACTCATAGTAAGAATGGATAAGATTAGGATAGGTCAGGATTAGTCATTACATTTACATTACTTTAGTTTGTAATCTTAACTGGGCACTTATGAATTGTTGTGTTGAGTATGATGATAGAATCCCTTAAAGATCAGATATTAATTATTTAAGCAATGTATTATGAGTAGCATTTATTATATCTGATCTACCCTTAGATCAAATCATGTTTACCCAAATAAGATTTTAGCAAAGGTCGTATTGAAACTTATTGCAGTCAACTTGATGATCTACTTCAATTCCGTCAAGCTAAGAGAAGCTTCAATCACTTTGACAAGTTTTGTTTAAAAGCGCGAAAATTATTCGGATTTTCTATGCATGAATGCAATGCACACATCTGGGTTCAGCTTATTTCTAGGCTCTAATGCTGGGATGTTACACGATTCTACTATGGTCTTTTATCGATAAATAAAGTATCCTATCTATTGTATTACTCCCTTTGAGCTTATATTAACTGATCTACTGCTCCTAGCATAACTAGGTTTGGCTTGTGTGCACAACTAGAGCTTATATCTGTGTTCTGCTTAGCCATGCATATCTAGATGATGTATCAAATGCAGAGAATCTAGTATGACAGGAGAACATGATGAGATGAAATCAGAGGTGATATGAGATCAAACATGCTAAGGCTTGTATGGGAGGCCACGATGGGATGTGGTTTTTGCATTCCCATGCTCGTCACCACTAGGAACTGAGTACTTGCCTTTGGAACCGAGACGAGCATATAGCCACACGGGGCTTGGGAACCCCTCGATTGACTAACTTGCCTAGTAGATTCCATGAGTCACATAGTTTGGGAATTCCATTCGACATACGCATTGAAAACATTTTGAAAGATTTGACGGGTGAAGGTGCATCATAAGAGGTAGGTAAGCATGGTCGGGGTTGCTTGAGGTTGATGGAGCCCCTGGTAGAACCAACCTCACCTCACATCTCTAGGGACCAACTTCAGGATTTGACCCGTTATGGCAGAACCATCCTTAGGGCATGACTCATGGTCTCAACGAAAGTAAGGTAAAGATCTTGGCCAACCACCCTCTGTTGGCCTTCCAAGGAAGAGGGATAATGATTATGGCATTAAGAGAAGGTTGGTACGTGTGGATAAAGTTGTACACCCCTACATGATTAAATCTTTTCGAAAAGTCATGTTCACGGTTATGAACGCTTGGTGACCAGATTTTAAGATCATAGAGAACTATAACCTAAACGTAAAACTTGGCAGATCAACGTGTGCTTAAAGATGCTTCCTCATGGGTACGAGGGGGTGATCCTAGTTAAGGTTTAGATGATGACTACTTGGTGGATATCAAAATATGATGATCAATACTTTAGATATGTCACTCTCTTATACCCTTTTAAAATAATCTGATTAGATGAGATTCTTCTCCCTCTCGTTTTATTAAAAAATAGCTTTATGCAAAACAACTCCACCAGCCATAAGTCTTGCTGAGTACACCATGTACTCACCCTTGCTTTGTTGATATCTTTATGCAGAGTAAGTGTTCCCTAAATATGAGTTATGTATGACATCGACACCGATGAGTAGCTTGGGGTTCCCGGCGACAGCCTGGAATCTATTGGCTAGGACATCATCATTATGCTTCATGCCTCTTAGTCCATTTGTTAAGTTTGGTATACTTAATAGCATAATTTGCCTTCCGTTGTATGATGCTTGTGGTCAGTGACCTCTGCTTGTAATATTTGGTTCTTTGCTCAGTTATGAGCTTGCTGTAATAATTTTTGTGTCGTAGGGTCACTGCTATGTTACTGATTCTCTCACTGGATATCCTAAAGCTCTAGATTAGGCTTATGTCAGACGGAGGTTTGGAATTTGTATAACCCTGATCCCAGGGGTGTCATAGGTTTTGGTATCAGAGCAGTACCGAACGTAGGAAAACCTTGCTATTGGTCGATATTGAGTCTAGTGCTTGTGAAAACTATTTTGAAACTGAAAAGTATTTGCGAAACTCTAGTATGCCTCTTTTACGCCTTATCTAGTATCGCTCTTACTCTAGGTCATCTTATCTTGTGTTGACTTTGGAGAAGTTTTGATATCTCTTCTAGTCTTTCAAAGCTTAGTTGCCTTCTAGGCATATCGTTTCTTAACCAGTTGACCTGGTGTTGAGTTCTCTAGAGTTGTGTGTGTTGTGAGTTTTCCATTTGCTCCGCTTCAGTCGAGATATTCCTTTTCTTCCCAATCTCCCTATCTTGTGGGCCAACAATACTATATTATAGGTACCACAGTGTCCTCTTCTAGGCTTCGAGGTCTCTTTTTGACTCATGTGCCTCCTTTACTTTTGTTCGGGTACTTCAGAAGTCATTTATTCTCTTGGAAGCTACCTCGTGATTACTACCTTGTAGTGTATGTTGTGTCACTCAAGTAGTAGTTATTCCTTTCTCAGGTTCTAACCCTTGGACTTGAACCGAAGATCCTTGATTGTGCTGGATTCTGGTGTTGTGAATCTTGTACATGAAGCTGACCTTTAACCCAAGATCCAATCCTTTGACCCCTGTCATTAATGTTCATACATTACCTCAGGATGGCTGGTACTACAACTCTAGCCTTCAAGCTTGTGGTTATTGTTGCGATTGAATTGTGACAACTAAGGACTTCCCCTACCACATGCTATGGCAGATGTTCTTTAATGGAACCAAATATATCACGACAAGAGTACTCCTTGTGAGTCTCGCATCTATATTCATGACTCTGCCACACCTTCCCTTCTATGCATTCTATTTTGGAAGTTGTTAACCTATGCACCCACATCTCGGGATTCTATCCTGAGCATGCTCTTTCTCCCTTGTTGTTTTCCGACCTATGTCTACCAGTTGGTAGCCAAGTAGTAATGTACATTGGTGTCTTCCGATGCAAGATACTCTTGTGGTCTGTCATGACAAACCATTTTGGGATGTCAGGAGAAACAAATCCCAGTACCTTGTCATATCTAGGACTAGGTCAAAGTGTTGTAATCCACATATTAAGAAACAAGATTAGCTCATGTTCTGTTCTACCTTAATGTATCATAGTCTTGTATATTAAGCGGTTGTGCTGAGTTTCATGACTCCCTTAATGAAGTGATACTCCCACACATATTTACCCACCCTTCATCGAGTTTTCGTGCTTGTGAGTGATTCGTGTGCGTATGATGTGGCTATATGAGATTCTTAGCAATTATTATTGTTTCTGAACTCTAAGGACATTTGAGTCATTCTTAGAGTGATTGGTTAACCCAATCACTAAGTAAAAGGATGATTGTGCTATCAAGTCTGCTATTCTGGTACACTCTCTTCGGTCAAAGAGTTAGGCTCGTGCCGAAGCTCTTAGACTATGTCTTGTTGTCTTACAAGGCAAGTTTCTTCTCTAACTAAGTGACATATCGGTGGTTCACGATATTCTAGATGTCTACTAGAAATATCGCCATGTTGCCACGTGACCGTATTATCAAGTTCTTGAGCAAGCAAGTTTTCTGAACCGCTCTTTCCTCCAAGGATCTGTACTGGATACCCCTAAACTAGTTGGTTGAGCTTAAACAACAACTTGGAGAGTTGTAAGACAAAAGTTATATCCGACTATGTTCCTTATAAAAGAGATGTCTAGTTTTGTTCACGCTGAAGAAAGATAGTATCTCCTTTGTGGATAAATTATCTCCCTCCATCTTTGATTTGATTTGGGCTATCGTCAAATCAAACTCAGTTCCAAGGACTATCTTGATGATGTTTCTACTCGTGAAGTTTCACTTGAGTACATCTTCATGTCCTTTGGTCAGACCAGTATTCTTGCCTTGTTCACACAACATATGAGTCCATCTTACTGGAGTGTCTCGATAAGTTTGTTGTTGATCCCATCGATTACACCCTTATCTTCTCCATGCTATAACATACTCATGTGGAACAATAGTCAATAATGTTGGAAACTTATGAGAACCGTCTTCGAGTCATTTTGAAGTTTGTGTTTGATGGTGGCTCAGATCAATGCAGATATTCATTGGGAGTCCCCAAGAGGAAGGTGTGATGATCACAGCAGCAAGCCTTCCCTCAGTAAGAAACCAAGGTTATCGAACCAGTAGGAGGAAGGAAACGACTCAAAGGTTTTGTTAGCAACTTGGAAACCTGCACAACACAAACTCAAGACTTTGCCCCAACGAACAGTGAGGTTGTCAATCTCACCGGTTTGCTGGAAACAAAGGATTAACTGTATGGTGTGGAAGGTAATGGTGGTTTTGCGAAAGCAATGTAATAACAGTGGAAGGTGTATCAATGGTAAAGATTGGACCGGGGTCCATAGTTCACTAGAGGTGTTCTCCTTAAGATAAACAAACATGACAAGCTGGGTAAACAAATTACAGCAGGGCAATTGACAGGACTGAGCAAGGCGTAACAATGCAATACTAGACATTCATGATCCTATGAGATTCGATTGGGCAATACAACAAGATACATAGACCGCCATCCAACTGCATCTATGACTAGTAATCCACCTTCAGGTTATCATCTGAACCCCCTACAGTATTAAGTTGCAAGCAACAGATAACTACTTTAAGCAAAGTGTGTAAGGTAAACAATCCACATGTTCCATAAACAAGAGACCGTTGTTTTCTCCCTAGTAGCAACAACACATCTACAACCTTAGAGATTTCTGTCACTTCCCTTAGATTAAATAGAGGCATGAACCCACTATCGAGCATAAATACCCCCTCTTGGAGTCACTAGCATATACTTGGCCAATATAGCTACTAGAAATGGAGAGGATGCAAGATCACAAACAACATAGACATGATAGAATCAATAAGATAAAACCATTAATCAATCTAACATAGTAATCTCAATATCCATCGGATCCCTGCAAACACAAAATGCATGATTACAAATAGATGGTATTGATCATGAACGGAGCTCACAAGATCTAAACATGGTAGTGTAGGGGTTCGTAGCATGGAAAACAAAAAATTTCTACCGCATGCAAACAAACAAGCCAAGATCTATCTACTAGATTGTAGCAAAGAGTCTATAGAGGAACTCACCCTCGAAGATTCCAAAGCGGTTAACGAGAGCATATTCTCGTGGGTGATGTAGTCGTACTCTTGCCGATCTCAAGATCGCGTAGACGATCCTTCCGGCCAAGTTTACGGCAGCTTGATCGATCACGTTAATTTTCGATGATGAAGACCTTCCTCTCCCTTGTTCCAGCAGTCAGCGAAGGTTGTAACACTCTCCTCGCAATTCCGGCAGCACGATGGCGTGGTACCGGAAGTAGAGGGGAGATCTCGCAGGGCTTCGCCTTAAGCTGGAGCGAGTATGGTGGAGTATGAGAGAGGCCTTGGTGATCTAGGGTTTAGAGGGCACCAAGGGGAGGGTGTGGCCGGCGTCTAGGGCTTGGGGAAGCCCCAAGTCACCGAGTTGGAGGGGAAACCCTAGGCGGCGGCTGCACTTGGAGGTGGAGGCGCCAAAGCTAGGGTTTGAGGTGTGAGGGAGAGGGGCAGCCCTACCCCTCCTTATATAGGTGGGAGGGTGCGGCTTGGTAGGAGGGAGTCCTGTTGGAGATATGCCCGAGAGGCAACAATAAATGTGGTTATTATTATATCTTTGTGTTTATGATAAATGTTTACATTCATGCTATAATAGTATTAACAAGGAAACATTAATACTTGTGTGATTTGTAAACTTAAATTGAAGTCCCTAGTAAAGCCTCTATACATCACTAGCTTGTTGGTTAATAAATGATTGTGGTTTCCCTATCATGAACATTGAGATGTTATTAACAACAAGATCATATTGTTAGGAGAATGATATGGTGGACATACTCCTATAGATAAGCGTAGCATAAAGATCAAGTCATTTTAATAGTTCAATTGCTATATGCTTTATGATACATAGTAACCTAATTCCTTCGACCATGAGATCATGCATATCACCTTCACTAGAAGGATGCTTTGATGACATCAAAAACCACACCGTAAATGGGTGGCTATAAAGGTGGCATTGAGTGTTCGGAAAGTATTGGTTGAGACACATGGATCAAGAGTGGGATTTGTCCATCCATATGACGGATAGATATACTCTGGGCCCTCTCGGTGGAATGTCATCCAATTAGCTTGCAAGCATGTGACTGGCTCACAAGGGATCACATATCACGAGAACGTGAAAAGAGTACTTATCAGTAACGAGGTTGAACTAGGTATGCAGAGATACCGACGATCATAACCTCGGATAAGTAAACTATCGTGAGACAAAGGGAAATTGGTATCGTATGTAAGTGGTTCATTCGATCGCAAAGTAATCATAGAAATATGTGGGAGCCATATGAATTTCCAGATTCCTCTATTGGTTATTGTTCGGAGAAGTGTCTCGATCATGTCCGCATAATTCACGAACCGTAGGGAGACACACTTAAGGATTCGACGTTGTTTGAGTAGTTATGGAATGATGAGTAAGAGGCCGAATGTTGTTCGGAGTCTCGGATGGGATCTGGGATATCACGAGGAGATCCGGAATGGTCCGGAGAATAAGATTCATATAAGGAAAGTCCCTTTTCGGGGTTGGCGAATGATTCCGGTGTTTTCATCGGGAATGTTATAGAAGGTTCCGGAATGTCCGACACTCCGGGGGGGAAGGGTACATGAATGTGTCATACCAAGTTGGAATGATTGCATCATGTACTAGGTGTCATCGCTGAACAAAATAAAGGGTTTAATCAAATCCTAGTTTGAAAAGTCAAACGCCAATTTGAAAAGTCAAACGGCTGTTTTGGGAAGTGGAAAGGAAGTTGGAAACCGAGTTGGGGAGGAGTTCCTCCTCCACCGCCGGCCCACTTGGGATCCGAGTTGGGGAGGGACTACCCTCCCCTTGGCCGGCTCCTCCCACCTATAAAGGGAGGGGCAGGGCTGCCCCTCCTAGCACACAAGATCTCCACCCAAAACCCTAGCCCGGCGCCGCCACCTCCTGTTGCCGCCGCCTAGGGCTCCCCTAGCCGCCGACTTGGGCAAGCCCCAAACCCTAGCCGCCGGCCCTAGCACCTCCTCCTTGGTGTGTCTAAACCCTAGATCGCCGAGGAGCTCTCTCATAGTCCACCATACTCGCTTCGGCTTAAGGCGAAGCCCTGCGAGATCTCCCCTCTACTTCCGGTACCACGCCGTTATGCTGCCGGAATCGCGAGGAGAGTGCTACAACCTCCGCTGACTGCTGGAACAAGGGAGAGGAAGGTCTTCGTCGAGTACCAAACGTGTGGATCATGGGAGCGCTTAACGCAGCACCGGAAGGATCGTCTACGCGATCTTGAGATCGGGAAGAGTACGACTACATCACCCACGGGAATCCGCTCTCGTTAAACACTTTGGAATCTTCGAGGGTGAGTTATTCCATCGACTCGTTGCTACAATCTAGTAGATAGATCTTGGCTTGTTTGTTTGTATGCGATAGAAAATTTTTGTTTTCCATGCTACGAAACCCTACAGTGGTATCAGAGCCGTGTCTATATGTAGATCTGTTGCACGAGTAGAACACAATGGTCATTGTGGGCGTTGATGCTTTTATTGTCGATTGCTTCTTGTGTACTTTGCATCTTGCGGGATGTTCGGATGAAGCGGCCCGGGCTAACCTACATGACATCGTTCATAAGACTTGCTCCACGCTTGACATGCAACTTGTATTGCATAAGTGGCTTTGCGGGTGCCTGTTTCTCCCAGCATAGTTAAGGTTCAATTTACAATGGGTGATTAACAATACTAGTATCAATGTTGTGGTTCTTGTTCATAAGTTAGAACGACACTTATTGAAAGCCCCAAACCACGTAAAACATGCAAAGAAAGTAGAGGCGTCTAACTTTGTTTTGCAGGGGTGTGCAGTGATGTGATATGGCCATGATTGTGATTATATTTGATGTATGCAATGTTCCTTATTGTAAGTTGGCAACCGGCAGGAGCCATATGGTTGTCTTTAATTTTTGTTAAAGACCCGCGTGTCTATTCAAAGTAGTTGTAATAGTTGAAGCCGGTGGACGACAACCATGGAGAAGCGTCATTGACCTTGATGCAATGCCGGTGATGATGGAGATCATGTTCATGCTTGAAGATGGAGATCGGAAGCACAAAGAAGAAAGTCCATATCATATCACATATTATGAATTGCATGTGATGTTAATCCTTTACGCATCTTGTGTTACTTAGTTAATGACGGTAGCATTATAAGATGATCCCTCATGCACATGAATTTCAAGTTCTAAAGTGTTCACCCTTAGTAAGCACCGTTGCTAAAGCTTGTTGTTTTGAAGCACCACGTGATGATCGGGTGTGTTAGATTCTGCAAGTGTATACAATGTGAGCAAGCCAGATTTGCTCATGCGGAAGCTAAGGTTTGATCTTGACGAGCCTAGCATGTACAGACATGGTCTCGGAACACGGATCACCGAAAGGTCAAGCATGAATCATATAGTAGATATGATGAACATGTCGATTGTTCGCCATTGAAACCATATCAACTCTCGTGATGGTCGGTGTTGATGTGGTGGATTTGGTTCGTGTGATCACTAAAACAATGTGAGGGATATTGTTTTGAGTGGGAGTTCACCTAGATTAATTTAACTATTAATTAGAACTCAATTTGTCATAAACTTAGTCTAAACTATTGCAAATATGTTGTAGATCAATGGTGGCCCCTACCATCAATTTTAATGCGTTCCTAGAGAAAGAAAAGTTGAAAAACAATGGAAGCAACTTCGCGGATTGGTTCCGCAATTTGAGGATTGTCCTCACAGCTGGTAATTTGACCTATGTGTTGGATGCACCGCTGGGTGACCCACCTGCAGCTACTGCTACCGATGAAGTAAAGAATGTTTACCTCGCTCGGAAGACTCAGTACTCCACATTTCAGTGTGCTATCTTGTATGGTTTAGAATCGGAGCTTCAGAAAAGGTTTGAGAATTCAGACCCACATGATATTGTCCGTGATCTCAAATTTATCTTTGAGACTCAAGCGGCAATTGAGAGCTATGAGGCTTCTAAAAAGTTCTTTAACTGCAAGATGGAAGAGGGCAGCTCCGTCAGTGAGCATGTGCTTAAGATGTCTGGGCACGCAAACAAACTTCAAAGCTTGGGTATAGTGATTCCTAATGCTTTGGGGATTTATCGTGTCCTCCAATCACTACCACCAAGTTACAAGAACTTTGTGATGAACTACAATATGCAAAACATGAACAAGCAGTTGCTAGAACTGTTTGCTATGTTAAAATCTGCAGAAGTGGAGATCAAGAAAGAGCACCAAGTGTTGATGGTCAATAAGACCACCAAATTCAAGAAAGGCAAGTCTAAGCAAAAGGGACACTTCAAGAAGGGTGGTAAGAAAGTTACCGCGCCAACAAAGAAGACCAAGGCTGGACCTAAGCCTGATACTGAGTGCTTTTACTTCAAAGGAGAAGGTCACTGGAAGCGGAATTGCCCAAAGTACTTGGCGGATTTGAAGAACGGCAACATCAAGAAGAAAGGTATATCCGATATACATGTTATTGATGTGTATCTCACTAGTACTCGTAGTAGTGCCTGGGTATTTGATATCGGTTGGTTGCTCATATTTGTAACTCAAACGCAGTCTTTGCGGAATAAACGGAAGCTAGCGAAGAACAAGGTGACGATGCGCGTAGGAAACGGATCAAAGGTTGATGTGATCGCGGTCGGCACGCTACCCCTTCATCTACCATCGGGATTAGTTTTATACTTAAATAATTGTTATTTGGTGCCTGCGTTAAGCATGAACATTATATCGGGATCTTGTTTATTGCGAGACGGTTACTTGTTTAAGTCCGAGAATAATGGTTGTTCGATTTATATGAGTAATATGTTTTATGCACATGCACCTTTGATAGATGGTCTATTCTTATTGAATCTTGATAGTGGAAATACACATATTAATAACATTGAGGCTAAACGTTTGAAATCGAGCGATAACTCGACCTATATGTGGCACTGTCGTCTTGGTCACATTGGAGTGAAGCGTATGAAGAAACTCCATTCCGATGGACTTCTTGAATCACTTGATTTTGAATCACTTGAAAGATGCGAAGCATGTATGATGGGTAAAATGACTAAGACTCCATTTTCTGGTATGATGGAGCGAGCTACGTACTTATTGGAAATCATACATAACGATTTGTGTGGTCCAATGAGTGTAGCATCGCGCGGTGGTTATCGTTATGTTCTTACCTTGACGGATGACTTGAGTAGATATGGGTATATCTATTTCATGAAACAAAAGTCCGAAACTTTCGAGAAGTTTAAGGAATTTCAAAGTGAGGTTGAGAATCTACGTAACAAGAAGATTAAATTTCTACGTTCTGATCGTGGAGGTGAATATCTAAGTTACGAGTTTGGCGAGCATTTGAAGAAATGCGGAATACTTTCACAATCGACACCGCCGGGAACACCACAGCGTAATGGTGTGTCCGAACGTCGTAATCGAACTCTCTTAGATATGGTTCATTCTATGATGTCACTTACAGATTTACCGCTATCATTTTGGGGTTATGCATTAGAAACAGCCGCATTCACTTTAAATAGGGCACCATCTAAATCCGTTGAAACGACACCGTATGAATTATGGTTTGGGAAGAAACCTAAATTGTCGTTCCTTAAAGTTTGGGGTTGCGAAGCCTATGTAAAGAAGTTACAGCCGGACAAGCTTGAACCCAAAGCGGAAAAATGCGTCTTCATAGGATACAAGGAAACTATTGGGTATACCTTCTATCATAGATCCGAGGCAAAATCTTCGTTGCAAGAATGGATCCTTTCTAGAGTAGGAATTTCTCTCGAAAGAAGTGATGAAGGAAACTAGAACTCGACGAGGTTGTCGAACCTTCTCTCGAAATTGTGAGTAGCGCGACCGGAAGAAGTTCTTGTGGTGCTGCACCAATAAGAGAGGAAGCTAATGATGATGATCATGAAACTGGTTGTAGTTGCTCTGAGCCTCGCAGTCAACGAGAACTCGTACCACTCCTGATTGGTATGATCCCGTTATGAGTGTCATGTTGGTGGACAACACCGATGACCTGCGACATATGAGGAAGCGATGATCCCAGATTCCAATAAATGGCAAGAAGCCATGAAATCGAGGTTGGATCCATGTACGAAAACCAAGTATGGACTTTGGTGGACTTAGGATGACCGGAAGGTCATCGAGAACAAATGGATTTTCAAGAAGAAAACAGATGTTGATGGTAATGTTATCTTTATAAAGCTCGACTTGTCGCAAAAGGGTTTCGACAAATTCAAGGAGTTGACTACGATGAGACTTTCTCACCAGTAGCGAAGCTAAAGTCTGTGAGGATTATGTTAGCAATCGCTGCATATTATGATTATGAGATATGGCAGATGGATGTCAAAACAACATTCCTCAATGGAGACATTGATGAAGAGTTGTATATGATGCAACCCAAAGGTTTTGTCGATCCTAAAGATGCTAACAAGGTATGCAAACTTCAACGGTCCATCTATGGATTGAAGCAAGCATCCTGAAGTTGGAATCAATGTTTTGATAAGGTAATCAAAAGTTTTGGTTTTATACAAACTTATGGAGAAGCTTGTATTTACAAGAAAGTGAGTGGGAGCTCTGTAGCATTCTTAATACTATATGTAGATGACATATTGTTGATTGGGAATGATGTAGACCTTCTTAATAGTGTCAAAGAATATTTGAATAATAGTTTTTCAATGAAGGATCTTGGCGAAGCAACTTACATATTAGGCATAAAGATTTATAGAGATAGATCGAGACGCCTAATATCATTGTCACAAAGTACATATTTGGACAAAGTTCTAAATAGGTTTGGAATGGAAGATAGCAAGAAAGGGTTCTTGCCCATGTTTCCCAATACGACCTTGAGTAAAACTCAAAGTCCGACAACGGCAGAAGATAGAGAAAGGATGAGTAAGACTCCCTATGCCTCAGCCATAGGATCTCTAATGTATGCCATGCTATGTACTAGACCCGACATTGCATATGCTGTTAGTTTAACTAGCAGATATTAAAGTGATCCAGGAGTGGATCATTGGACAGCGGTCAAAAACATCCTTAAGTACTTGAGAAGAACTAAGGATATGGTTCTTTCTTATGGAGGTGATGAACAACACGTTGTTAATGGTTACACCGATGCTAGTTGGAACACCGATCCGGATGATTCTAAATCACAATCTGGATACGTATTTACTTTGAATGGTGCAGCAGTTAGCTAGAGGAGTGCAAAGCAAAGCGTTGTAGCAATATCTTCAACTGAATAGGAATACATGGCTGCTTCGGAGGCTTCACAAGAAGCGATATGGATGAAAGAGTTCATTACAGAGCTGGGTGTGGTTCCTAGTGCGCTGGACCCAATGTATGTGATAACATGGGTGCCATAGCCAATGCGCAAGAACCAAGGTCACACAAGAAGCTGAAGCACATCAAGCTACATTTTCACGCTATTCGAGAACATGTCCAAGATGGGGACATAAAGATTTGCAAAGTACACACAGATCTGAATGTGGCGGATCCGTTGACTAAACCTCTCCCGAGGGCAAAACATGATCAGCACCAAACTGCCATGGGTGTTCAGTATATTACCATATAATCTAGATTAGATGACTCTAGTGCAAGTGGGAGACTGTTGGAGATATGCCCTAAAGGCAATAATAAATGTAGTTATTATTATATCTTTGTGTTTATGATAAATGTTTACATTCATGCTATAATAGTATTAACAAGGAAACATTAATACTTGTGTGATTTGTAAACTTAAATTGAAGTCCCTAGTAAAGCCTCTATACATCACTAGCTTGTTGGTTAATAAATGATTGTGGTTTCCCTATCATGAACATTGAGATGTTATTAACAACAAGATCATATCGTTAGGAGAATGATATGTGGACATACTCCTATAGATAAGCGTAGCATAAAGATCAAGTCATTTTAATAGTTCAATTGCTATATGCTTTCTGATACATAGTAATCTAATTCCTTCGACCATGAGATCATGCATATCACCTTCACCGGAAGGATGCTTTGATGACATCAAACACCACACCGAATCGGGTGGCTATAAAGCGGCATTGAGTGTTCGGAAAGTATTGGTTGAGACACATGGATCAAGAGTGGGATTTGTCCATCCATATGACAGATAGATATACTGGGCCCTCTCGGTGGAATGTCATCCAATTAGCTTGCAAGCATGTGACCGCTCACAAGGGATCACATATCACGGAACGAGAAAAGAGTACTTATCGATGCGAGGTTGAACTAGGTATGCAGAGATACCGACGATCATAACCTCGGATAAGTAAACTATCGTGAGACAAAGGGAAATTTGTATCGTATGTAAGTGGTTCATTCGATCGCAAAGTAATCGTAGAAATATGTGGGAGCCATATGAATTTCCAGATTCCTCTATTGGTTATTGTTCAGAGAAGTGTCTCGATCATGTCCGCATAATTCACGAACAGTAGGGAGACACACTTAAGGATTCGACGTTGTTTGAGTAGTTATGGAATGATGAGTAAGAGACCGAATGTTGTTCGGAGTCTCGGATGGGATCCGGGATATCACGAGGAGATCCGGAATGGTCCGGAGAATAAGATTCATATAAGGAAAGTCCTGTTTCGGGGTTGGAGAATGATTCCGGTGTTTTCATCGAGAATGTTCTAGAAGGTTCCGGAATGTCCCAGACTCAGGAGGGTAAGGGTACATGAATGTGTCATACCAAGTTGGAATGATTGCATCATGTACTAGGTGTCATCGCTGAACAAAATAAAGGGTTTAATCTAATCCTAGTTTGAAAAGTCAAACGCCAATTTGAAAAGTCAAACGACTATTTTGGGAAGTGGAAGGGAAGTGGGAAACCGAGTTGGGGAGGATTTCCTCCTCCACCGCCGGCCCACTTGGGATCCGAGTTGGGGAGGGACTCCCCTCCCCTTGGCCGGCGCCTCCCACCTATAAAGGGAGGGGCAGGGCTGCCCCTCCTAGCACACAAGATCTCCACCCAAAACCCTATCCCTACGCCGCCACCTCCTGTTGCCGCCGCCGCCTAGGGCTCCCCTAGCCGCCGACTTGGGCAAGCCCCAAACCCTAGCCGCCGGCCCTAGCACCTCCTCCTTGGTGTGTCTAAACCCTAGATCGCCGAGGAGCTCTCTCATAGTCCACCATACTCGCTCCGGCTTAAGGCGAAGCCCTGCGAGATCTCCCCTCTACTTCCGGTACCACGCCGTTGTCCGGGAATCGCGAGGAGAGTGCTACAACCTCTGTGCTGCTAGAACAAGGAGAGGAAGGTCTTCGTCGAGTACCGAACGTGTGACCGACTGCGGGAGCGCTGCCGGAACATAGCGCCGGAAGGATCGTCTACGCGATCTTGAGATCGGGAAGAGTACGACTACATCACCCACGAGAATCCGCTCTCGTTAAACACTTTGGAATCTTCGAGGGTGAGTTATTCCATCGACTCGTTGCTACAATCTAGTAGATAGATCTTGGCTTGTTTGTTTGTATGCGATAGAAAATTTTTGTTTTCCATGCTACGAATCCCTACAAGTCCTCCTCCAACTCCTCCTCCTTGGCCGGCGGGTGGAGGGAGGAGACTTCCTCCCCAAGTAGGTTTCCTACTCTCCCTCCACCAAGCATACTTGCCGTTTTACTTTTTCAAATTGGCGTTTGACTTTCAAACTAGGATTTGATTTCTCTCTTTATTTTGCCGGCAGCGCTTCCGCAGTCGGTCAGACGTTCGGTACTCGATGAAGACCTTCCTCTCCCTTGTTCCAGCAGGCAGCGGAGGTTGTAACACTCTCCTAGCGATTCCGGCAGCACGATGGCGTGGTACCGGAAGTAGAGGGGAGATCTTGCAGGGCTTCGCCTTAAGCCGGAGCGAGTATGGTGGAGTATGAGAGAGGCCTTGGTGATCTAGGGTTTAGAGGGCACCAAGGGGAGGGTGTGGCCAGCATCTAGGGCTTGGGGAAGCCCCTCATGAAGTTGGAGGGAAACCCTAGGCGGGCACGACTTGGAGGTGGAGGCGCCAAAGCTAGGGTTTGTGGTGTGAGGGAGAGGGGCAGCCCTACCCCTCCTTATATAGGTGGGAGGGTGTGGCTTGGGAGGAGGGAGTCCTCCTCCAACTCCTCCTCCTTGGCCGGCGGGTGGAGGGAGGAGACTTCCTCCCCAAGTAGGTTTCCTACTCTCCCTCCACCAAGCATACTTGCCGTTTGACTTTTTCAAATTGGCGTTTGACTTTCAAACTAGGATTTGATTTCTCTCTTTATTTTGCCCAGCCAAGTGACCTAGTACATGATGCAACCATTCCACATTGTCATGACACATTCATGTACCCTTCCCCTCCGGAGTGCCGAACCTTCCGGACCCTTCTAGAACATTCCTAGTGAAAACACCGGAATCATTCCCCAACTCCGAAACAGGACTTTCCTTATATGATTCTTATTCTCCGGACCATTCCGGATCTCCTCGTGATATCCCGCATCCCATCCGAGACTCTGAACAACATTCGGTCTCTTACTCATCATTCCATAACTACTCAACAACATCGAATCCTTAAGTGTGTCTCCCTACGGTTCTTGAAGACCATCTATCGAGATTCCACTATCGAGATTCAATAAGAATAGACCATCTATCAAAGGTGCATGTGCATAAAACATATTACTCATATAAATCGAACAACCATTATTCTCGGACTTAAACAAGTAACCTTCTCGCAATAAACATGATCCCGATATAATGTTCATGCTCAACGCAGGCACCAAATAACAATTATTTAAGTATAAAACTAATCCCGATGGTAGATGAAGAGGTAGCATGCCGACCGAGATCACATCAACCTTTGATCCATTTCCAACGCGCATCGTCACCTTATTCTTCGCTAGCTTCCATTTATTCTGCAACACCTGTTTCGAGTTACAAATATGAGCAACCAAACCAGTATCAAATACCCAGGCACTACTACGAGTACTAGTGAGATATACATCAATAACATGTATATCAGATATACCTTTCTTCTTGATGTTGCCGTTCTTCAAATCCACCAAGTACTTAGGGAAATTCCGCTTCCAGTGATCTTCTCCCTTGCAGTAAAAGCACTCAGTATCAGGCTTAGGCCCAGCCTTGGTCTTCTTCGCCAGTGCGACAACTTTCTTACCGCCCTTCTTGAAGTTTCCCCTTTGCTTAGACTTGCCTTTCTTGAATTTGGTGGTATTATTGACCAACAACACTTGGTGCTCTTTCTTGATCTCCACTCCTGCAGATTTCAACATGGAGAAGAGTTCTGGCAACGTCTTGTCCATGTTTTGCATATTGTAGTTCATCACAAAGTTCTTGTAACTTGGTGGTAGTGATTGGAGGACACGGTGAATCCCCAAAGAATTAGGAATCACTATACCCAAACTTTGGAGTTTGTTTGCGTGCCCAAACATCTTAAGCACATGCTCACTTGGAGAGTGCCCTCTTCCATCTTGCAGTTAAAGAACTTTTCAGAAGCCTCATAACTCTCAACTGCCGCGTGAGCCTCAAATATCATTTTGAGTTCACGGACAATATCATGTGGGTCATGGTTCTCAAACCTTTTTTGAAGCTCCCATTCCAAACCATACAAGATATCACCTGAAGCTGGAGTACGATTCTTCCGAGTGAGGTAAACATTCTTTACTTCATCGGTAGCAGTAGTCGCAGGGTCTCCCAATGATGCATCCAGCACATAGGTCAAATTACCGGCATTGAGGACAATCCTCAAATTGGAACCAATCCATGATTGCTTCCATTGTTTTTCAACTTTTCTTTCTCTAGGAACGCATTAAAATTGATGGTAGGGGCCGCCATTGATCTACAACATATTTGCAATAGTTTAGAGTAAGTTTATGACAAATTGAGTTCTAATTAATAGTTAAATTAATCTAGGTGAACTCCCACTCAAAACATATCCCTCACATTGTTTTAGTGATCACACGAACCAAATCCACCACATCAAAACCGATCATCACGAGAGTTGATGTAGCTTCAATGGCGAACAATCAACATTTTCATCATATCTACTATATGACTCATGCTTTACCTTTCGGTGATCCGTGTTCCGAGACCATGTCTGTACATGCTAGGCTCGTCAAGATCAAACCTTAGCTTCTGCATGAGCAAATCTGGCTTGCTCACGTTGTATACTCTCGCAGAATCTAACACCCGATCATCACGTGGTGCTTCGAAACAGCGAGCTTTAGCAATGGTGCTTACTAAGGATGAACACTTTAAAACTTGAAATTTGTGTGCTTGAGGGATCATCTTATAATGCTACCGTCGTTAACTAATCAATACAAGATGCATAAAGGATTAACATCACATGCAATTCATAATATGTGATATGATATGGCATTTCTTCTTGTGCTTCCGATCTCCATCTTCAAGCACGAACATGATCTCCATCATCACCGGCATAGCGTCAAGGTCAATGGCGCCGTTTCATGGTTGTCGTCCACCAGCTTCAACTATTACAACTACTTTGAATAGACATGCGGGTCTTAACAGAATTTAAAGATAGCCATATGGCTCCTGCCGGTTGCCAACTTACAATAAGGAACATTGCATACATTAAATATAATCACAATCATGGCCATATCACATCACGGCATACCCCTGCAAAACAAAGTTAGACGCCTCTAATTTTCTTTGCATATTTTACGTGGTTTGGGGCTTTCAATAAGTGTCGCTCTAACTTACGAACAAGAACCACAACGTTGATGCTTGAACTATCAAGTGCCCGTTGTAAATTGGATCTATACTATTATGGGAGAGACAGGCACCCGCAAAGCCACTTATGCAATACAAGTTGCATGTTGAGCGTGGAGCTAGTCTCATGAACGATGTCATGTAAGGTTAGCCCGGACCGCTTCATCCCATCATACCGCAAGATGCAAAGTACACAAAAAGCAATTGATAATAAAAGCACCACTGCCCACAATGACCATTGTGTTCTACTCGTGCAAGAGATCTACATATAGACACGGATCTGATACCATTGTAGGGGTTCGTAGCATGGAAAACAAAAAAATTCTACCGCATGCAAACAAACAAGCCAAGATCTATCTACTAGATTGTAGCAACGAGTTGATAGAGGAACTCACCCTCAAAGATTCCAAAGCGGTTAACGAGAGCATATTCTCGTGGGTGATGTAGTCGTACTCTTGCTGATCTCAAGATCGCGTAGACGATCCTTCCGACGCTGTGTTTACCGGCAGCGCTTCCGCAGTCGGTCACATGTTTGGTACTCGATGAAGACCTTCCTCTCCCTTGTTCCAGCAGGCAGCGGAGGTTGTAACACTCTCCTAGCGATTCCGGCAGCACGACGGCGTGGTACCGGAAGTAGAGGGGAGATCTTGCAGGGCTTCGCCCTAAGCCGGAGCGAGTATGGTGGAGTATGAGAGAGGCCTTGGTGATCTAGGGTTTAGAGGGCACCAAGGGGAGGGTGTGGCCGGCATCTAGGGCTTGGGGAAGCCCCCAGTCGCCGAGTTGGAGGGGAAACCCTAGGCGGCGGCTGCACTTGGAGGTGGAGGCGCCAAAGCTAGGGTTTGTGGTGTAAGGGAGAGGGGCAGCCCTACCCCTCCTTATATAGGTGGGAGGGTGTGGCTTGGGAGGAGGGAGTCCTCCTCCAACTCCTCCTCCTTGGCCGGCGGGTGGAGGGAGGAGACTTCCTCCCCAAGTAGGTTTCCTACTCTCCCTCCACCAAGCATACTTGCCGTTTGACTTTTTCAAATTGGCGTTTGACTTTCAAACTAGGATTTGATTTCTCTCTTTATTTTGCCCAGCCAAGTGACCTAGTACATTATGCAACCATTCCACATTGTCATGACACATTCATGTACCCTTCCTCTCCGGAGTGCCGGACCTTCTGGACCCTTCTATAACATTCCTGGTGAAAACACCGGAATCATTCCCCAACTCCGAAACAGGACTTTCCTTATATGAATCTTATTCTCCGGACCATTCCGGATCTCCTCGTGATATCACAGATGCCATCCGAGACTCCGAACAACATTCGGTCTCTTACTCATCATTCCATAACTACTCAACAGCATCGAATCCTTAAGTGTGTCTCCCTACGGTTCGTGAATTATGCGGACATGATCGAGACACTTCTCCGATCAATAACCAATAAAGGAATCTGGAAATTCATATGGCTCCCACATATTTCTACGATTACTTTGCGATCGAATGAACCACTCACATACGATACCAATTTCCCTTTGTCTCACGATAGTTTACTTATCTGAGATTTTGATTGTCGGTATCTCTGCATACCTAGTTCAACCTCGTTACCGATAAGTACTCTTTTCTCGTTCCCGTGGTATGTGATCCCTTGTGAGCCAGTCACATGCTTGCAAGCTAATTGGATGACATTCCACCGAGAGGGCCCAGAGTATATCTATCTGTCATATGGATGGACAAATCCCACTCTTGATCCATGTGTCTCAACCCATACTTTCTGAACACTCAATGCCACCTTTATAGCCACCCAGTTATGGTGTGGTGTTTGATGTCATCAAAGCATCCTTCCGGTGATGGTGATAAGCATGATCTCATGGTCGAAGGAATTAGGTTACTATGTATCAGAAAGCTTATAGCAATTGAACTATTAAAATGACTTGATCTTTATGCTACGCTTATCTATAGGAGTATGTCCATCATACCATTCTCCTAATGATATGATCTTGTTGTTAATAACATCTCAATGTTCATGATAGGGAAACCACAATCATCTATTAACCAACATCTCAATGAAGAGGCTTTACTAGGGACTCTAATTTAGTTTACAAATCACACAAGTATTAATGTTTCCTGGTTAATACTGTTATAGCATGAATGTAAACATTTATCATAAACACAAAGATATAATAATAACTACATTTATTATTGCATCTAGGGCATATCTCCAACAGGTAGCACAAAGGAGGAGATACAACCATCTAGCTACTACATGGACCCATAGTCCAAGGTTAAACTACTCACGCTTCATACTGAAGGCTGGCATGATGATGAAGATGGACTCCGAGATGATCTCCCCTCCGACAGGGTGCCGGGAAGAATTTCAGATCCCCCTAATCTAGAGAGGATGGTGTCGGCTGCTACGGACTGTTTCGTCAAAGATTGATCGGGTACTTAGGATTTTGGTATCGGGGGCTCTTTATAGGCGAAGAGGTGAGGCAGGGCACCAGGCGTGCACCCCTAGGCGAGGCCCCAGGTGGCTGTGGGTGTGGCCCCCTGGTGGCTCTTCTCTGTCTCGTACTCTGGCTTCGTGTTCCCCATGGTAAAATATTGACTTGGGCTTTTGTCCCGTCCAATTCCAAGAATATTGATTTTCTGCCTTTTTTGGAACCAAAAACTGAAGAAAACATGCAACTGGCACTGTGGCATCTTGTTAATAGGTTAGTACCAGAAAACATATAAAAACACCTCAAAGTGTAGACAAAGCAAAACAAAGTAGATACTAAACAAGCATAGAACATCAAAAATTATAGATACATTTCCGACATATCAAGCATCCCCAAGCTTAAGTCTTGATCGTCCTCGAGTAGGTAAGTGATAAAAAGAATAATTTTTTAGGTGACATGCACCATCAAAATCAAGATCAAACCATTTGCAAGCATTGAAAGCTGGGATCAAAGAACTCTAAACATGAGCGTGAAATATGGAGTTCTAACAGTAAGACAAAGTAACTATGCATGCAATATGAAAGGTTACAAACAAAGATCATGAATAACAATGCATTGAAAGACGTTTGTTTGTTTCACATATAGAAAACATAGCATAGTGGCATTCATATTGTCCCTCATGGAGTAGCAAATAAATGCACAGGACACCTTCAAAGTTCATAAGAGTGACTAGATACAAATAGTTCAAGAACAAGCAATATCAACGATATGCATCAATCAATAAGTTTTGGAACAATGCACATAGAACTAAGAATGGAAACTATGCTCTTTTAACTGGTGCCTAAGGATATAAGTTGGAGACTCAATATAATAGTGGAAGAAAGGCCCTTCAATAAAAAGGGAAGCAGGGATTTCAAGTCTCAAAAAGAGCTTCCAAAAATTATGGTACTTGTTAGCTTTCAGCCCTCATTTCCCCTATCATAAGCATCTTGAAGTGATTAAGGTTAAAGTGAACAAACTATAGAGTATATGCTTGACAAAGTATAAGTTGGCAATCTCATGTCCCTTGAATACGAGGGCCGCTCCTCATGCTACTCAACTTTAGTCACTTATAAGTTCTTGTAATAGTAAGTACATGTGTATCATAGAGAACCGCCAACGGGGTACCCTTTGCACATGATACAGGAGCTATCCCATAATCAAAATGACAAGGCAAGCAGACAATGAGCATCTCAGCAAACTTCTTATTTACCATGGGAAAATGGTGCTTTTTTCTCTCTTTCCTCTTTTCAATATGTCTCTCTTTTTTTAATAAGAAGAAAGCTTCATAGATTGCTCACTATGGTGATGCTGCAAGTTTCCACCATGATTAGGCATGGCTTAGGCTAGTGACCCAGGTGTTTCTCTAACACACATACATAACTCCATGGACTTACAAGCTCCCCTTTTATTTCACACCGACGACATCAAACAAAAGAGCATGATATCAATTGTGTACAAAGTACAAGTGCAATGTTGAAAGCGTTCCCGTGATAGCACGGTTCTGCTAATTCTAACGTATAAGTGCAAGCATATACAACATAGATGACACAATGGTTCAAGTTTATTAGGGGCAAGAAAAATAAAGTGTGCCATCAAGTTTGTGAGAGCTTTAATCACTAAGTTTTCACATAACAAAAAGAATTTTTAATTGGAAGGTAAATGAAAACAAGAATATACTTGGAATGGTGTAACACACCATGCATAGGAATTTATAGTGGACACTTTGGAATAACTTGGTTTCTTGGGAGATGGATGCATGAGTATAGCTTACTCATACAAGTGGAGGCTAGCAAAAGACTAGGAGCGACCAACTAAGAAAGCAATAATGGCCATAATCATGCAGAGCGATAAAAAATTACTAATCAAAGCATAAAGTGGTACTACAAGTCAAGGACTAAATGATCATAGAGGCTATGGTGACTTATTAATAGTCATAACATGGTGTGAGCATGTGTCAAGTCAACCCAAACAAAGCATCAAAGGAGACTACCACAATATTATGCTTTTGTATGATAAAACAACGCATGATTCCTTCAAGGCACATTAAGTGATCCCAATTGTTTGTAACAATGCATGCTATAGAAATAATCACTAAGCATAAGGCAAAACAACATCTATCATGACACGATAAAGTCTAAGTCATAGACAAAGGAAGCTCCTCTTGTACTATTCAAGCAAGAACTTTCTACTCCTCTCCAACACCAATCAACTTATTTGAAACAACACAGCAAGAACGGGGGTCCAAACTACTTTATTCAAGCAAACTAAGAAAACTAGAACGAAAACCAAGACGCTCCAAGAACAACACAGCTTGTGCATAAAACAATAAAAACGTCTAAAAATACCTGAGATTTTTATTGATGAAGAAGGGGATGCCTTGGGCATCCCCAAGCTTTGATGCTTGTACCTCTTGAATATTTGTTGGGGTGACACGAGGTGGCATCCCCAAGCTTGATATTGTGTCCATTCTTCATCTCATTACATCATTCTTTCTCTACACATGAAAATTTTCCTTCATACAAAACTTCACACAATCTTCATTAGCAACATTAGTGTATTCAAAAGATAATAGACCCTTGGGTTTTAGTTTTAGAACATAAAATCTTTCACTAAAAACACAAGCTGCTGTAGCAATTCCCTAAAAAATCTCAAGTCCCCAAAAAGAACCCAAAAAGGAATCAATAAGAAGCAAATGCAAATAATGGCAGAAATCTGTCAAAACAGACCAGCAGGTAGAAACCGATTTTTTCCAAGACCTTCTGTTGCTCAAATCAAAAAGTGTTGAACTAACTAAAGTTATATAACATACTGGAGGATTTATTCAGAAAATTACAGCTCAATACGACTTATATAGATTTTACACGAATTTTTATGGTGGAGCACAAAAATCTGTTTCGGGACAGCAACTCCCCAAATCTTACTTCCCTCTCATTATAGGTTATTCTTGCCACAAAAAGAAAATAAAAAGCATAAGAATAGGTCATTACAGAGTTAATAACTTCCAAGACTCAAGAAAACATTTGGGTTATCTCCCAATAAGTACTTTTCTTAAACGCCTTTAAGTTAGGCACAAGAAGCAAGAATCAAGTATTTTCAAATGAAGAATCATTAACACCAACTCTCTTGCTCCTACCTTTATTACCTCTCTTCTTCTCTTTATGGAATATATGATTGCTTATTGGATATGCAAAATGCACAATGCCTTTTCCCACATATATTATTGCTCCAAGGTGTTTCAGCAGGGATTTTTAAAGTGTAATTTATCCTTTTCCTACACATTCACTAACAAGATAATCAGTAGACACCACTTTTCCTGATATTTTTGTAAACACACCTTCAGCTATTCCAATGGGTAATAAAGTTGCATTATTGGTAGGAGATATTTATTCTCCTCGTTCAGAAATCTCCCAAAGATTCAAAGACTCATAGATATCTTTAGGCATAAGGCAAAATTCAGACATGATATCACAATGAGCATCAAAAGTTTTACTGTTTATAGCAACTTTTATTGTAGGAAACCATTTTGAAGGCTCTGAATTTATTGGAACATAATCATGGTTCTCTCTAATCATGTTATAGCAATCTTTCAAAGCAACTATACTCGTCTCAAGAGTGTTCAACCTAGCATAAATGTTTATAAAGGAAGAATCAGACTTGCTAGGCATATTATAAATTATAATCAACTTATTTATAGCATCCAAAGCTTCATCCTCAGTACATCGAAATATATCTTTCCCATCTACAACATCCAAATCATATCTATAACAAAAAGCAAGACCATGGTAGAAACTATTGATAACCAAGCTAAGACACATCTTAGGCTCAGTTTTTCTTTGTAAATCAGAGATTCTAGACCAAGCTTCTTTGAAACTCTCTTCACTTTCTTGCTTGAAAGTAAATATCCTTTCCATAGGTGACACAGGGATTGGACCAAAACCATACATGGTAGCAACTAAAGTAGGAACTAATTTTTTTTGTGTTTTTATAAGAGAAAGCAAACCATACGAAACTATTTTTTTTGGAGTTTTTGATAAAAAGTGGCAAACAAAACAAAACAAAAGAAACTAAGCAAAACAAAATAAAGTAAAGAGAAAGGTTGTGACGGACTCCCCTTGTGAAGCCGTCCTTAGCCTCCCCGGCAATGGCGCTAGAAAATCTTGATGGTGGCTCAGATCAATGTAGATCTTCGTTGGGAGTCCCCAAGAAGAAGGTGTGATGAGCGCAGCAGCAAGTCTTACCTCAGTAAGAAACCAAGGTTATCGAACCAGTAGGAGGAAGGAAACGACTCAAAGGTGTTGCTAGCAACTTGGAAACCTACACAACACAAACTCAAGACTTTGCGCCAACGAACAGTGAGGTTGTCAATCTCACCGGTTTGCTGAAAACAAAGGATTAATTGTATGGTGTGGAAGGTAATGGTGGTTTGCAGAAAGTAAACAGTAACAGTGGAAGGTGTATCAATGGTAAAGATTGGACCGGGGTCCATAGTTCACTAGAGGTGTTCTCCTTAAGATAAACAAACATGTCATGCTGGGTAAACAAATTACAGCAGGGCAATTGACAGGACTGAGCAAGGCATAACAATGCAATACTAGACATTGTTGTCTGCGCTGGGTTGATGTAGGAGCGCTTTGTTGGGAACCCCAAGAGCAAGGTGTGAAGTAGCACAGCAGCAAGTTTTCCCTCAGTAAGAAACCGAGGTTATTGAACTAGTAGGAGGAAGGAAATATCACACAGGTGTTGCCAGCAACGCGGAGACCTGCACAACACAAATTCAAGACTTTGCCCCAACGAATCAGTGAGGTTGTAAAGCTCACCGGTTTGCTGTAACAAAGTATTAAACGTATGGTGTGGAAGGTAATGGTGGTTTGCAGCAAGTAAACAAGTAACAGTGGAAGATGTATCAATGGTAAAGATTGGACCGGGGTCCATAGTTCACTAGAGGTGTTCTCCTTAAATAAACAACATGGCATGAAGGGTAAACAAATAACAGCAGGGCAATTGACAGGAACTGAGGAAGGCAGAACAATGCAATTACTAGCCAGAAAGATCCTATGAGGTTTATTGGGCAATACAACAAGATACATAGACCGCCATCCAACTGCATCTATGACTAGAAGTCCACCTTTAGGTTATCCTCCGAACCCCCTCTAGTATTAAGTTGTAAGCAACAAACAACTGCTTTAAGCAAAGTGTGTAAGGTAAACAGTTTACATGTTCCATGAACAAGAGACCGTTGTTTTTTTCCTAGTAGCAACAGCACATCTACAACCGAAGAGATTATTGTCACTTCCCTTGGAAACTAGAGGCATGAACCCACTATCGAGCATAAATACCCCCTCTTGGAGTCACTAGCAACTACTTGTCCAAGATAGCTACTAACAACAAAGAGCATGCAAGATCACAAACAACACATACATGATAGAATCATAAAGACAAACCCATTAATCAAACCAACATAAAAATCTCAATATCCATCGGATCCTTGCAAACACAACATGGTGGCACCCCAAGGGGCATGGCACCCAGCCCATGGTGGTTGCCCCCACCTCTTCCACACTCATGTGGGTGGAGCTCCCACTCAAAAATAAAATCCTCCACTCACATAAACATGCCTCCACTCAAAAATCCACTCACATGCATTAATTTTCCACCAAATTTAATGCAAGCTCTCATTTAAATAAAACTCTTTTATTTAGTTATTCAGAATTTTGTTAATTACTCTAATTAACAAACATTCACATAAAACCCCTTATAACATTTCAATTTCACATGCAGAACCAGTTTCAGTAATTTCAACCGAAACGATTTCGTTGTCTAGTGAAATAAATTCATGCGCTTTCCTTTTTCTTTCTCTGGCATATCATTTGCTACGAATGGTGTCGGTATCCCTTAAGTGTGTCACCCTATGGTTCATGAATAATGTAGACATGATCGAGACTCCTCTCTGATCAATATTCAGTAGCGGGGCCTAGAGATCCGTACTGACTCCCACACATTCAACGATGACTTCTATGATTGTGTGAACCTTATACGATCCCTTTGTCTCGCGATATATTACATGTCCAAGATTCTATCATCGGTATCTCCATACCTAGTTTGATCTCGTTACCTACATGTACTCTTTTCTCGTTCCCGCGATATAGCATTCTAGTGATCAAATCACTTGCTTGCAAACTAACTAATGTGATATCACCGAGAGGGCCTAGAGTATATCTATCCGTCATCGGGATGGAAAAATTCCACTCTTGATCCATGAGCATCAACATAACACCTTTGTAGCATTGAACCCATCTTTATAGTCACCCTATTATGGTGTGAAATTTGATGTTATAAAGATACTCTTCCGGTGTTAGTGATTGACATGATCTCATGGTCTAAGGACTAAGATTACTTCGTATGATGTTATAGCAATATAAACACAATGACCTTGATTGTAATGCTATACTTCGGATGAATGTTCATCACATCATTCCAAGAATGTTGTGACCTTGTTATTAACAACATCCAATGTCAATGATCGGGAAACCTTTGATCATCTTGTTAATCAACGAGCTAGTTTATAAGAGAGGCGTAACTAGGAACTTTATTTTTGTTCATTAAACACACATGTATTAATGTTACCGTATTAATACAATTATAGCATGCAAAATAAACATTTATCATAAATAAGGAATACGATAATGACCATTTTATTATTGCCTCTTTGGCATATTCCCTTCAGTCTCCCACTTGCACTAGAGACAATAATCTAGTTTAGAAACTTTGCTTATTGAACACTTATGGCTTTCTGGTGTTCCATATACGCATTTCAAGTGGTTAACATAATCTACGGATCTGATGCTTCAGGTCCGTGTGTATTTGCATGTCTTTGTGTCTTCACGCATCACTCATTCTCCAATGAGATGGCATTGTATAAATTTAGTATTTTGGTGAGACCTTTAGTTCCTTGGGGTTAAATCATGTCGATACTATTGTCGTACAATATATATTTAGTGTTATCCCGGTGATAACAAACTACTTGACACAAATTCCCTCCTTTGCTGCTACTGTGGCAGTCATATACTTAGCCTTTTGTTGTAGTATCCGTCACAATGTCTTAACTTTGGAATTCATCCAAATCCATCATGGAAACTTTCTTTCCATTTCATTATGCCACCCATAGTTTAAATTGACATAAACTTAATTTGTATCTTGTGACAAAACTAGTATCATTTTTCAATGAACTATTTATCTCTTATACAAATGGAATATATTCTTAACTCTTCCAAAAGATTATAAGAATATCCTTACTATCGTCCAATGATCATTTTATGATTCATTCTAGTATATGCGCATAACACTTAGAGCATAGGACATATCTGGATGTGTACATATCATGGTATGATTGATCAAAATATTCTTGTGATTTCACTCATCAAGTGTCAAAGCACTTGAATCTTGTTTCACTTATCAAGTGTCGATATACTTGAATCTTGATTCAATTCTTTTCCATGCGATAAGATCATTTTATCATTGTTACTATATTGAACCCCTTCAATATCTCATATATGTATGTTTGGCACGACCATATTAGTGTCACTGTCTATCCATGTAGACATTCATGCTAAATATTCGGGTTTTGCCTAAGTCTTTCATCAAAATGAAATTCTTAACCTTTGTCAATAAAAGATACATCATTTCCAATCAATAAGATGTCCTCCACATAATGTATTAGAAATATGTCTCAGCGCTCCCACTTAATTTCTTGCAAATGCAAGCATCTTCATCGTCTCCTGATGAAAAATCCTTTAATAGTTTCATCAGGGTAAAGATTCCAACTCCGCGATGCTTACTTCAACCATTGAAGTTTGCATGCCCTTTTTAGCATCCTTTGAATTAACAAAAACCTTTGGTCGTGTCATGCACACGTCCTAGGTAACCATTCTTTTATAAGAACTTTGTTTTGTTTATTCATCTACCATATACCAAATTATATGTAGTGGTTGCTACTTTAATCCGTCCAGACTAAATATCGCTTATGAAAGATCAAATCTTGTCATAGTCAACTCCTTGAACATTGTCGTAAAATAATTTATGACATGTCGACTATTTCATAGATGTGAAACATCCATGTCTGTTTCTTTATAGATCCAAATACGATCGATAGGTTTTTACACCTTTTCGGAGGGTCTTCCAAGTTCAAAAAACTTGATTTCTCGTGTATGGAACTATCACGGATTTTATGGCTTCAAGCCATTTGACAGAGTCAGGGATCATCATCGCTTCTTTACATGTAGTCGGTTCATCATTATCAAACAACAATGATTTACTCTCAAATCTTAGCATTTGATTGTTTATCCGACCTACTTGGTTCAATAGGAACTTAGACCTCCGTGACTGCAGTGAGCCATGAGCATTGTGGCTGCCTTCGGAACGTTTTCCGGTGCTACGCAGCTCAACACATATAGCTAAGGTTCGTTAACCTTATCAAAGTTCTATTGTTCTCTCACTTAACTTTTGCAAAAAATTCCTTTTTCAAGAAACTTCATGTTTCAAGCGACAAACCCTTTTGTCCTTGGTGTTATGGAGGAATACCCAAGTGTGTTATTCGAAATAACCTACAAAGACATGCTCATCCGACTTTGGTTGTAAACATCTTACTTATGCTTAGCATACCAAAATTTAAGAAAAGACAACTTGGGTTTTACCCCAAACCATAACTTATATGGTGTCATTTCAACGGATACAGATGGAGCTCTTTTCAGTGTAAAAGTGGTAGTCCCTAAAGCTCTTAATCTTTTAAAACATAATGGCAGTTTTATAAATAACACCTTTGATCCAAACAAGGTTTCATTACAAATCTCAAACACTCCATATTCCTATGGTGTTTCGGGAGATGAAAATCTAGGTGTTTTGCTAAACTTGCAACTCAAATAAATCCCTTTATGATAAAATCATAAATTATTTATTTTATTGTTACAATGATTTTCCACTTCATCTTGAAAGTCTTTGAACGTTTTCAAATATTTCATACTTCTTTCCCATTAAGTGAATATTCACTCAAATTTCCGGAGAAAGCATATGAAGTTGAAATCCATCGCTTACGAGTACACATAATGGACTACATACATCGATATGTATAAATTCCAATAATTTAGTCGATCGTTCTTCTTTGGCCTTTTGAACGAAGTTTTAATTATCCCGAGGAAAGCCTCACAAACGTCATTTGATAAAATCAAAGACTCCAAAAATCCATGAAAATGGAGTTTCTTCATGTTTTCTTTCCAATATAATTTAAACGATGATGTCACTTTGTAAGTGATCTTTCAATCATTTGTCTTGTGACATTTTAGAATTAGTTTTATGGATGTGATTTCTCTAACTATATTTGTAAATCATCCATCTTATATGGAATACGGTAATTATTTGAACAATCTTTGTTCTCATAATACCTGATTTAAATAACTATTATTAAAACCAATCTTGAAGGCAAGCATTGATGTCAACGAGAAATACAAACAATGGTTTGTTTGTTTTCGATGAACATCATCGCATATTCTCTTGCTAGTTACTTAGGCCATTGTGGTTCATGAATTGTATCGTTCTGTATGAAATTTATACCAACCAATTCGGTATTCTATACTCAAGAACCACATTGTTTAACAAGCAAAGAATACAACCATAACATATATATCATCTATATACCTAAACTGGATATTTCCAGTCTTTTCTTTTCTGCCAAATATATTTTATAGATTCTCTTCAGCATTTCCTTTCCTTTTAAAATAATCTATCAACATCAAAAGTGGCGCCATATACATGACACATAGTCCAAAACGTGTATTTTAAAATACTAATACCTTTGGACTTGCACTTTGAAGTAGATCACCATCATCAAATGATCGGCGTTCTTTCAAAATCGATTCTTTAGTAATCTTTTAGTGTAGTAAACACTTTACATACATCTTCTATTCATCCTTATCATGACGACTTTCATGATCAAGCTAATGTAGCTTATAAAGTATAACATTACTTTCCGAAACCCTTTTGGATGATTAGGATGTCTAGCATCTCCAACCTTTGCAAATTCTCATCCAATATGAGAACATATATTATACTCTACCATATTGCAACCAAAACATTTTTTTAGATATCGTTATATCTGCCACACATGATGGTTTCTGAAACAATCCTTTCATCTCCTAGATAATCTCGATATTTAAATCAACAATCATGGAGGCAAACATGATACTTTAGATACTAACACTGGAATTGTCACTCTCGATTTAATACTAATTATTAAATTTCACGGAGTAAACAGAGTTTACTGAAAGTTTGCAATATGACTTTAAACTTTAGATTGACACTCAACACAATACGATACCAGTTCGTAAAGTAAATATCCAGAATTCTTTAGTTCTATTATCTCAATTACAACTAAGCATATGGTGATGAACGAATGCCAATGACTACAACAAATTATGCAAATTCACTTTGATTTAATTTATGATAAATTGAGTTCTACTAATCCAAATTAGAAATAAACTCCCACTCAAAAATGACATCCCTCGTGTCTTTTGGTGATTACATGAACCAAATCCACTACACCAAGTATGATCATCACGTGAGTCGGTGTAGCTTCAAAGGCGATCATCCATATGGTCATCATATCAAAACATATGACTCATGCTTAACCTTTCGGTCCGTGTTCCGAGGCCATGTCTATACATGCTAGGCTCGCCAAGTAAGAACCTTAGTATTCACGTGTGTAAAACTGTCTTACACCCGAGATATGCTTGTGGATTCAAGTACTCTCGATCATCACGTGATGTCTTAAAGCGATAAAACATTGTCGGTGCATACTTAAGGAAGAACATATTTTTATCTTGATATCTAAATGAGGGATCATCTTATTATGCTAATAAAATGCCAAACTAGCAATATAAGATGCAACAAAACATCTTATGTGAAAAGTGAAATGGTATGGTTCTTGCACTTGATCTCCATCATGTGCATCATGGTATGATCTTCATCATTCCTCTATGTGTAAGGCCAAGGTCTATGGAACTTACACGTTATGTGTGTTGTAAGAGTATTGACTTATACTTTTACTTACAACATCACCATATCATGACACTAGCCTAGCAATAATCTAAACTAGACGCTTCTAATTTATCCATTGCAAGTTTACGTGGCTTAGGGCTTTCGAAGATAGATCTGTTCTTACCTACAAACATGGAACCACAACTTATTGACAACTTGTTGTAAATCAGATATTGACTATAGTAGGAGATACAGACACCCGCTAGCCACTTATGCAAAACTAGTTGCATGTCAAGCGTGGAACAGGTCCCATGTGCGAGGACATGTAAAGTTTGTCTGAAATGCTTCATCCCACTATGCCACCAATACCCAAAGTACAAGGAAGAAGCAATACCATGACCATCAGCGCCCACATACTCATATGTGTACTACCCGTGCAAAGCATCTATGCATATATCCGGCTCTGATACCACTGTAGGGTTCGCAACATAGAAAACAAAAAAATCCTATGATGGGAACAACTAAGTACCAAGATCTATCTACTAGATACAATCAACGGGTGGATATACATCATGTTGGATTTATGCCCTAGAGGCAATAATAAAGCTGTTATTATTATAATTCTTGTTCATGATAATGTTTATATTCCATGCTAGAATTGTATTAAGCGGAAACTTTAATACTTGTGTGGTTTGTGAACAACACTGTGTCCCTAGTACACCTCTATGGACTAGCTCATTGATTAATGACGGTTAAGATTTCCTAACCATGAACATGAGTTGTCGATTAATAATGAGATCATATCATTGGGAGAATGATATGGTGGACAGACCCAAACTAAGCAAAGCAATTAGATCGTGTCATCGTGTTCGTCTTTGCGAAGCTTTTCTTATGTCAAATATTGTATTCCTTAGACCATGAGATAATACAACTCCCTGGTATCGGAAGAAAGCTTTGAGGTCATCAAACGTCATCCTACGAGAGGGTGATCATAAAAGTGTCTCTCAGGTGATCGGAAAGTATCTGTTGGGTTGTATGTATCGAGATGGGATTTGTCCCTCCCAAGTTGGAGAGATATACTTCAGGACCACTCGGTAATCGATATCAACACCGCTTGCAATGCTTAAGGAGTTAATCACAAAGTTATATCGGATTACGGAACGAGTAAAGTACTTGCTGTGAACGAGATTGAACTAGGTATGGCCAGTGCAAGCGATCGAATCTCGGGCAAGTAAAATATCGCGAGACGAAGGGAATATATATATGGTATTGATTGAATCCTGGCATCATGGTTCATCCGATATGATCATCGATGAATGTGTGGGAGTCAATATGGGTTACCAGACCCCGCTGTTGATTATTGATAGAAGATCATGTCTGCATATTCTCGAACCCGCAGGGTCACACACTTAACGTGTCTCGACGCTAGGATAGATTGGATAATTGGTTTATGAGTTTTTGTTCGGAGTCTCGGATGGGATCCGGGACATCACGAGAGGTTCCGAAGTGGTCCGGAGAATAAGATTCATATAAGGCAGTGCAGTTTTTGGAGTTTAGAATTGTTCCGGATTAATCGGTATTGTACCGGAAGCTTCTAGAACCTTCCGGAAGGGGACCAACGTGGCCCCACCTTCCGGGAGGGGGCGTGGGCCTATGAGGGAGTGCCCTGGCCGCATTGGGCCAGGGGCACAAGGCCCCATAGGGCCCAGCCGGCCAAGAGAGGTTTAAACTCGAGATAGACCTTCTAGAAGGGGGGGTTTCCTTGCCCCCCACTCCTTATCCTTTGGGGCCGCCGGTTTGGGCTTGGGGGAGGGGCTAGGGCTGTGCACCCCCCTCTATATAAAGAGGGGTGGGGGCGCACCAACCCTTCACACCTTCCCTCCAACCCTAGCCACCATGCTGCCCTCCTCTCTCCCTCCCGACTGCTTGTAGGCGAAGCCTTGCTGCAGAAATTCTCCACCATATACACCACGCCGTCGTGTTGTAGATCCAATCCGTCTCTCCACCATACTTGCTGGACCGAGGAAGGAGGAGACGTCGAGGTGCTGCACGTGTGCATCTCACGGAGGCACCGCCACTTGTGGTGCTAGATCGGATCGGATCGCGAGGAGGAGAAGCGAGTACGACTACATCACCCACGTTCCGACGAGCGTTCCCATCGCGAATCTTCAAGGGTATGAAGATCTAATCCAATCTCTCGTTGTTTGCATCTCCTAGATTATATCTTGGCTTCCTTTGTTCGCATCCGTAGAAAATTTTGATTTACTATGCCAAACCCTTCAAAGGGTATCAGAGCTAGATCTATGCGTAGATGTGTTTCACGAGTAGAACGCAACATGGTTGTTGCGGGCGTTGATGTTTTCTGTTGCAAGCCTCTTGTTTGTGTTCTTCTTATGACGCGGGATAGTGAGATTGAAGCGGTCCAGGCCAACCTTACGCGACGTCGTCATGAGACCGGCTCGCACTTGACGTGTGGCTTGTTCCACACATGCGGTGGTGGATGCCGCTTTCTCACTATAGTTGTCATGGGATTAACACCGGAGTTTGGCAACCATAATATCACCGTTGTGGCTTTCCGTAGGTAAGAATCGTTCTTAGCATCTACTCCCATAAGCCACGTAAAACATGCAACAACAAAGTATAGGCGTCTAACTTGTTTTTTGCAGGGAGTGTTTTCTATGATATGGTATGGCCCAAGATGTGATGTGTATATTGTATGCGATGATCATGTTTTGTAATGTTTCACGACTTGCATGTCGATGAGTACACAACCGGCAGGAGCCATATGGTTGTCTTTATAATTGTGTATGACCTGCGAGTCAACTTCTTATACGCCATGTAATAGCTTTACTTTATTGCTAAGTAGTTAGCAATAGTTGTAGTTGCTATTCGTGGTGGAGGCAATCATGGTGGAGTGATGGAGATCATGCCGGAACGCACAAGATGGAGATCAATGCGCGAAGATTGGCTATACCATGTCACATAAAGTTATATGCATGTGATGTTTATCCTTTTATGTATCTTATTATGCTTAGATCGCGACGGTAGCATTATAAGATGATTCCTCACTTAAAGATCAAGATAAAAACTGTGTTATCCCCATGTATGCACCGTTGTGAAAGTTCGTCGTGTCCAAGCATCACGTGATGATCGGGTGCTATAGACTCTACGCTCACATACAACGGGTGCAAGCCAGTTTTTCACACGCGGAAATACTTGGGTCTAACTTGACGAGCCTAGCATGTACATACATGGCCTCGGAACACAAGAACCGAAAGGTTAAGCATGAGTCATATGAATGATATGATCGACACTTTGTTGTCCACCATTGAAACCACATCTCTTCTCGTGATGATCGGATTAGGTGTGGTGAATTTGGATCGTGTTCACTAAACAACTTGAGGGATGTTGAATTTAGTGGGAGTTCATCTAGTAATTTGATTAAGTTGAACTATTTATCATGAACATAGTCTAAATTGTACTTGCAAATACTGTAGATCACATGGCCAAGTCTAACTTCAACTTCAACGTTTTTGCTGAGATAGAAAAGCTTAGAAACAATGGGTCTAACTTCACCAAATGGTTCCGCATTCTGAGAATCATTCTCGCTGGTGGACAAAAGGACTATGTCCTTGAGAAAGCGCTGCTATAGATGCCGCTGATGAAAAAGCTGTTTATCATCGCAAGGATGATTATGATTTGATTAAGATCGCCATGTTGTATGCTATGGAATCGGATCTTCAAAATCGTTTTGAGGAGTTCACCGGGCCCTTTGAGATTCTCGAGGAGCTGAAAAACATGTTCCAGACTCAAGCCCGTTCTGAGAGATATGAGATCTCTAAGAAATTCTTTAACTACAAGATGGAGGAAGGGAGTTCCGTTAGTGAGCACGCCATTGAGATGACGGGCTACACTCAACGCCTTGAGCAACTGGTCTGCAAGATTCCAGAGGAGCTCAAGATTGACACTCCTAGCTACAAAAGTTTTGTAGTTGATCACAATCAGATTGGTTCCACTGATATGATCACTGAGCTCTTTGCTAAGATGAAAGTAGCGGAGGTGAACATCAAAAAGAATAATCATGTGTTGATGGTCAACAAGCCCCCCACCTTCAAGAAAGGTAAGGGTGCAAGGAAGACCTCAAGAAAGGCGGCGGCAAGCGCGTTGCCCCTGCTAAGAAGAAGCTCAAGTCTGGTCCTAAACCGGACACTGAGTGCTTCTATTGCAAGGACAAGGGTCACTGGAAGAATCGTCCAAGTACTTAGCGGACAAGAAGGCTGGCACCATCAAAGGTATATTTGATATACATGTTATTGATGTTTTCCTTACTAGCCCTCGTTGTAGTGCTTGGGTATTTGATACCGGTTCAATTGCTAATATTTGTAACTCGAAACAGGAGCTACGGAATAGACGGCGGCTTGTGAGGGATGAGGTGACGATGCGCGTTGGCAACGGATCAAGAGTTGATGTGATGGCCGTCGACACGCTCTCCTTAGTTTTACCTTCGGGATTAGTTTTAAACCTTAATAAGTGTTATTATGTGCCTGCGTTGAGCATGAACATTATTTCTGGATCTTGTTTATTGCAAGACGGTTATTCATTTAAATCGGAGAATAATGGTTGTTCTATTTATATGAGTAACATCTTTTATGGTCATGCACCTATTGTGAATGGTTTATTTCTTCTAAATCTCGAAAGGGATGAAACACACATCCATAACATTGAGGCTAAGAGATGCAAAGTAGATAGTGATAATACTACTTATTTGTGGTAATCGTCTAGGTCATATTGGTGTAAAGCGCATGAAGAAACTCCATTCGAAGGACTTTTGGAGTCTCTTGATTTTGAATCATTTGACACATGCGAACCATGCCTCATGGGCAAGATGATCAAAACCCGTTCTCCCAGTATGATGGAGCTTAGCAACGGACTTGTTGGAAATCATACATACCGATGTATGCGGACCGATGAGTGTTTCGACGCGCGGTGGATATCGCTATTTTCTCACTTTTACCGATGACTTAAGTAGATATGGGTATATCTATTTAATGAAACATAAATCTGAATAGTTTGAAAAGTTCAAAGAATTTTAGAATGAAGTGGAGAACCATCGTAACAGAAAGATTAAGTTTCTATGATCCGATCGTGGAGGTGAATATTTGAGTTATGATTTTCTCACGCATCTTAAAGCAAGCGGAATTGTTTCGCAACTCACGCCACCCGGAACACCACAGCGCAATGGTGTGTCTGAACGCAGGAATCGAACCTTATTAGATATGGTCCGATCAATGATGTCTCTTACTGATTTGCCGTTATCATTTTGGGGTTATGCATTAGAAACCGCTGCATTCACTTTAAATAGGGCACCATCTAAATCCGTTGAGACGACACCGTATGAACTGTGGTTTGGTGCTAAACCTAAGTTGTCGTTTCTTAAAGTTTGGGGATGCGAAGCTTACGTCAAGAAGTTGATGCCGGACAAGCTCGAACCCAAAGAGGAGAAATGCGTCTTCATAGGATACCCTAAGGAAACTATTGGGTATACCTTCTATCACAGAACCGAAGGCAAAGTGTTTGTTGCAAAGAACGGTTCATTTCTTGAGAAGGAGTTTCTCTCGAAAGAAGTGAGTGGGAGGAAAGTAGAGCTAGACGAGGTTATTGAACCTTCTCTTGAATTGGAGAGTAGCGCAGCACCTGAAATTGTTCCGGTCACCGCACCAACAATAGAGGAAGCTAATGACAAGGATCATGAAGCTTGGACGATGATGCTCTTGAGCGTCAGGTCGACAAGGTCGCGTGCCCCTCCTGAGTGGTACGGCAACCATGTCTTGACTGTCTTGTTAGTAGAAGACAGTGAACCTACGAACTATGAGGAAGCGATGATGAGCCCAGACTCTGAGAAATGGCTAGAAGCCATGAAATCCGAATTGGGATCCATGAGCGAAAACCAAGTATGGACTTTGGTGGACCCTCCTAGCGACCGAAAGACCGTTGAGTGCAAATGGATCTTCAAGAAGAAAACGGACGTGGATGGTAATGTTACCGTCTATAAAGCACGGCTTGTCGCGAAAGGTTTTCGACAAGTTCAAGGTGTTGACTACGATGAGACTTTCTCTCCCGTAGCGATGTTTAAGTCCATTCGGATTTTATTAGCAATTGCTACGTTTCATGATTATGAAATATGGCATATGGATGTCTAGACTGCGTTCCTCAATGGCAACATTGATGAAGAGTTGTATATGATGCAACCCGAAGATTTTGTCGATCCTAAGGATGCTGATAAAGTATGCAAACTTCAGCGTTCCATTTATGGACTGAAGCAAGCATCTCGGAGTTGGAACCTTCGTTTTGATCAAGTGATCAAGAGCTTTGGATTTGTTCCAAATTTCTACGAAGCTTGTATCTACAAGAAAGTGAGTGGGAGCTCGGTGACTTTTCTGGTACTATATGTGGATGACATATTGATTATTGGAAATGACATCAACATGCTTAACGATGTGAAGAGTTATTTGAACAAGTGTTTTTCAATGAAAGACCTAGGTGAAGCTGCTTATATATTGGGCATCAAAATCTATAGAGATAGACAAAGACGCCTCGATAGCTTTAAGCCGGTACATACCTAGACAAAGTTCTAAAAGGTTCGTAATGGATAAGGCAAAGAAAGGTTCGGGCCTATGTTGTCGTGTAAGATATTGAGCAAGGCTCAGTGTCCAGCTACGGTAAATGATAGGGAAGCTATGAGCAAAGTGCCTTATGCCTCGGCCATAGGTTCTATCATGTATGCCATGCTGTGTACTAGACCGGATGTGTCCAATGCTCTTAGTTTGACGAGCAGATATCAAAGTGATCCAGGAGTGGAACACTGGACAGCCGTGAAGAACATCCTAAAGTATCTGAATAGGACTAAAGAAATGTTCTTAGTCTATGGGGGTGATGAATAACTCGTCGTAAAAGGTTACGTCGACGCTAGTTTCGACACCGACAAGGATGATTCTAAATCTCAGACATGATACGTTTATATTTTGAATGGAGGAGTGAAAGGAGAAGCTAAGCAAAGCGTGATCGCGGGATCTACTGAGAAGTGGAATACATGGCTGCCGCAGCGTCAAGTGAAGGAGTTTGGATCAGGAACTTCATCATCGAGCTTGGCGTTCCAAGTGCATTGGACCCACTGGAGATATTGTGTGACAACACTGGCGCCATAGCACTCGCTAAGGAACCAAGATATCATCCAAAGACCAAGCATATCAACCGCAAGTTTCATATAATCCGAGATTATATAGCAGGTGGAGATCTGAAGATTAGCAAAGTACATACAGATCTGAATGTCGCAGATCCATTGACTAAACCTCTTCCACGTGTAAAACATGATCAGCACCTCAGTGCCATGGGTGTGAGATTGTTGCCAGATGTAAACTAGATTATTAACTCTAGTGCAAGTGGGAGACTGTTGGAATTATGCCCTAGAGGCAATAATAAAGCTGTTATTATTATAATTCTTGTTCATGATAATGTTTATATTCCATGCTAGAATTGTATTAAGCGGAAACTTTAATACTTGTGTGGTTTGTGAACAACACCGTGTCCCTAGTACGCCTCTATGGACTAGCTCATTGATTAATGATGGTTAAGGTTTCCTAACCATGGACATGAGTTGTCGATTAATAATGAGATCATATCATTGGGAGAATGATATGGTGGACAGACCCAAACTAAGCAAAGCAATTAGATCGTGTCATCGTGTTCGTCTTTGCGAAGCTTTTCTTATGTCAAATATTGTATTCCTTAGACCATGAGATAATACAACTCCCTGGTATCGGAAGAAAGCTTTGAGGTCATCAAACGTCATCCTATGAGAGGGTGATCATAAAGGTGTCTCTCAGGTGATCGGAAAGTATCTGTTGGGTTGTATGTATCGAGATGGGATTTGTCCCTCCCAAGTTGGAGAGATATACTTCGGGCCCACTCGGTAATCGATATCAACACCGCTTGCAAGCATGTGGTTAAGGAGTTAATCACAAAGTGATATCAGATTACGGAACGAGTAAAGTACTTGCTGTGAACGAGATTGAACTAGGTATGACGGTACCGACGATCGAATCTCGGGGAAGTAAAATATCGCGAGACGAAGGGAATATATATATGGGATTGATTGAATCCTGGCATCGTGGTTCATCCGATATGATCATCGATGAATGTGTGGGAGTCAATATGGGTTACGGCACCCGTTGATTATTGATAGAAGATCATGTCGCATATTCTCGAACCATGAGGTCACACACTTAACGTGTCTCGACGCTAGGATAGATTGGATAATTGGTTTATGAGTTTTTGTTCGGAGTCTCGGATGGGATCCATGACATCACGAGAGGTTTCGGAGTGGTCCGGAGAATAAGATTCATACAAGGCAGTGTAGTTTTTGGAGTTCGGAATTGTTCCGGATTAATCGGTATTGTACCAGAAACTTCTAGAACCTTCCGGAAGGGGACCAATGTGGCCCCACCTTCCGGGAGGGGGAATGGGCCTATGAGGGAGTGCCCCACATCAGATTGGGCACAAGGCCCCATAGGGCCCAGCCGCCAAGAGAGGTTTAAACTCGAGATAGACCTTCTAGAAGGGGGTTCTGCCCCCACTCCTTATCCTTTGGGGCCGCCGGTTTGGGCTTGGGGGAGGGGATAGGGCTGCGCCCCCCTCTATATAAAGAGGGGTGGGGGCGCACCAACCCCTCACACCTTCCCCTCCAACCCTAGCCACCATGCTGCCCTCCTCTCTCCCTCCCGACTGCTTGTAGGCGAAGCCCTGCTGCAGAAATTCTCCACCATATACACCACGCCGTCGTGTTGTAGATCCAATCCGTCTCTCCACCATACTTGCTGGACCGAGGAAGGAGGAGACGTCGAGGTGCTGCACGTGTACATCTCACGGAGGCACCGCCACTTGTGGTGCTAGATCGGATCGGATAGCGAGGAGGAGAAGCGAGTACGACTACATCACCCACGTTCCGACGAACGTTCCGCTGTGTGAATCTTCAAGGGTATGAAGATCTAATCCAATCTCTCTCGTTGTTTGCATCTCCTAGATTAGATCTTGGCTTCCCTCTGTTCGCATCCGTAGAAAATTTTGATTTACTATGCCGCGAAACCCTTCACATCCATAGAATACATACCCTCAAAGACCAAATAGCGTTAACAAGGTTGTACTCGTGGATGATGTAGACGAATGCTTGCCGATCTCAAGATCGTGATGAAGTCCATCTGGTCCAGCCGGTCCAGCACCATCAAGTCTAGCACCACAAAGCAGTGGTGCATCCGTGATCGCACACACGTCCGGGTACCCCGACAAACTTTGCGCCCTCGCTCCAGCGAAGCAGCGGAAGCAACAAATCCTTCCAGAAAAAACCACCGGAAACATGTATCTCGCTGATCCGAGACCATGGGGAAATTCTAAAGGGGGGAGAGAGATCCTTCACAAGGAAGTGTGAGAGTGGAGGAGGAGAGGAAGGCCTTTTATAGGGAGAGGGGGGCACCCCAAGGGGCATGGCGCCCAGCCCATGGTGGCTGCCCCCACCTTTTCCACATTCATGTGGGTGGCGCTCCCACTCAAAAAGAAAAGCCTCCACTCACATAAACATGCCTCCACTCAAAAATCCACTCACATGCATTAAATTTCCACCAAATTAATGCAAGCTCTCATTTAAATAAAACTCTTTTATTTATTTATTCAGAATTTTGTTAATTACTCTAATTAACAAACATTCACATAAAACCCCTTATAACATTTCAATTTCACATGCAAAACCAGTTTCAGCAATTTCAACCGAAACGATTTTGGTGTCTAGTGAAATAAATTCCTGCGCTTTCCTTTTTCTTTCTCTGGCATATCATTTGCTCCGAATGGTGTCGGTATACCTTAAGTGTGTCACCCTACATCGCGAATAATGTAGACATGATCGAGATTCCTCTCTGATCAATAATCAGCAGCGGGACCTGGAGATCCGTACTGACTCCCACACATTCAACGATGACTTCTGTGATCGTGTGAATCTTATACGCATGTAACTCAATCCCTTTGTCTCACGCTATATTACATGTCTGAAATTCGATCATCGGTATCTTCATACCTAGTTTGATCTCGTTATCGACATGTACTCTTTTCTTGTTCCTGTGATATAACATTCTAGTGATCAAATCACTTGCTTGCAAGCTAACTAATGTGATATCACCGAGAGGGCCCAGAGTATATCTATCCGTCATCGGGATGGACAAATTCCAATCTTGATCCATGATCCTCAACATAACACCTTCGTAGCACTGAACCCATCTTTATAGTCACCCTGTTACGGTGTGACGTTTGATGTTATCAAGATACTCTTCCGGTGTTAGTGATTGACATGATCTCATGGTCTAAGGACTAAGATTACTTCGTATGATGTTATAGCAATATAAACACAATGACCTTGACCGTAATGCTATACTTCGGATGAATGTTCATCACATCATTCCAACAATGTTCTGACCTCGTTATTCACAACATCCAATGTCCATGATCAGGAAACCTTTGATCATCTTGTTAATCAACGAGCTAGTTTATAAGAGAGGCATAACTAGGAACTTTCTTTTTGTTCATTAAACACACATGTATTAACATTTCTGTATTAATACAATAATAGCATGAAAAATAAACATTTATCATAAATAAGGAATACGATAATAACCACTTATTGCCTCTCAGGCATATTCCCTTCACTTGATCATGAACAGAGCTCACAAGATCTAAACATGGTAGCACAAAGGAGGAGATACAACCATCTAGCTACTACACGGACCCGTAGTCCAAGGTGGAACTACTCATGCTTCATACCGGAGGCTGGCATGATGATGAAGAAGGCCTTTGGGAGGATCTCCCCTCCGGCAGGGTGCCGGGAAGAACTTCAGATCCCCCCGATCTAGGGACAATGGTGGCATCGGCTACAGACTGTTTCGTGGAAGATTGATCGGGTACTTAGGGTTTTGGTATCGGGGGCTCTTTATAGTCGAAGAGGTGAGGCAGGGGGAACCAAGGGTGGCTGTACCCCTAGGCACGGGCCCAGCCTGGCCGCGCGGCCAGGGTGTGGCCCCCTGGTGGCTCTTCTCCGTCTCATACTTGATGGCGCTCTGTCAACATGTAGCGCTTCGTCGAGAAACCCCAAGAGCAAGGTATGATTCAGCACAGCAGCAAGTCTTCCCTCAGTAAGAAACCGAGGTTATCGAACCAGTAGGAGGAAGGAAACGTCTCAAAGGTGTTGCAAGCAATGTGGAAACCTGCACAACACAAACTCAAGACTTTGCCCCAAGTAATAGTGAGGTTGTCAATCTCACCGGTTGCTATAACAAAGGATTAACTATATGGTGTGGAAGGTGAAAGTGGTTTGCAACAAGTAAACAATAACAATGGAAGATGTATCACTGGTAAAGATTGGACCGGGGTCCATAGTTCACTAGAGGTTTTCTCCTTAGATAAAAAACATGGCATGCTGGGTAAACAAATTACAACAGGGCAATTGACAGGACTAAGCAAGGCATAACAATGCAATACTAGCCATAAAGATCCTATGAGATTCGATTGGGCAATATAACAAGATACATAGACCGCCATCCAACTGCATCTATGACTAGAAGACCACCTTTGGGTTATGATCCGAACCCCCTCCAGTATTAAGTTGCAAGCAACATACAACTGCTTTAAGCAAAGTGTGTAAGGTAAACAATCCACTTTTCCATAAACAAGAGACCGTTGTTTTCCCCCTAGTGGCAACATCACATCTACAACCTTAGAGATTTCTGTCACTTCCCTTGATTAAATAGAGGCATGAACCCACTATTGAGCATAAATACCCTCTCTTGGAGTCACTAGCAACTACTCGGCCAAGATAGCTACTAACAATAAAGAGCATGCAAGATCACAAACAACATAGACATGATAGAATCAATAAGAAAAAACCATTAATCAATCTGACATAGTAATCTCAATATCCATCGGATCCCCGCAAACACAACATGCATGATTACAAATAGATGAGATCTTGATCATGAACGGAGCTCATAAGGTCTAGACATGAAATCACAAAGGAGGAGATACAACCATCTAGCTACTACATGGACCCGTAGTCCAAGGTGGAACTACTCACGCTTCATACCGGAGGCTGGCATGATAGGCCTCCGGGATGATCTCCCCTTTGGTAGGGTGCCGGGAAGAGCTTCAGATCCCCTCGATCTAGGGACGATGGTGGCGGCGTCTACGTACGGTTTCGTGGAATATTGATCGGTTTCTTAGGGTTTAGGCATCGGGGGCTTCTTATAGGCGAAGAGGCAAGGCTGGGAGGCGGCCAGGGGGCCTACACCCTGCCCAGGCGCGACCCAGGGTGGGCCCACGCCTGGGGGGTGCAGCCGCCCTGTGGTGCCCCTCCGTCTCTCCTCTAGACTCCGTGTTCTCCTTGGTGAAATATTGACTTTGGGTTTTGTCCCGTCCAATTCCGAGAATATTTCTTTACTAGCTTTTCTAGAACCAAAAACAGCAGAAAAAAGGCAACTAGCACTGTGGAAATTTGTTAATAGGTTAGTACCAGAAAACATATAAAAATCACCTCAAAGTGTGGACAAAGCAAAGCAAAGTAGATACTAAACAAGCATGGAACATCAAAAATTATAGATGTGTTTCCGACATATCACTACTCTGGCTTCGTGTTCCCTACGGTAAAATATTGACTTTGGCTTTTGTCCCGTCCAATTCCGAGAATATTGATTTTTTGCCTTTTCTGGAACCAAAAACAGAAGAAAATAGGCAACTGGCACTGTGACATCTTGTTAATAGGTTAGTATCTTAAAAAACATATAAAACACCTTAAAGTGTAGACAAAGCAAAGCAAAACAGATACTAAACAAGCATGGAACATCAAAAATTATAGATACATTTCCGACGTATCAAGCATCCCCAAGCTTAACTCCTGCTCGTCCTCGAGTAGGTAAGTGATAAAAAGAATAAATTTTTAGGTGACATGCACCATCAAAATCAAGATCAAACCATTTGCAAGCATTGAAAGCTGGGACCAAAGAACTCTAAACATGAGCATGAAAGATGGAGTTCTAACAGTAACACAAAGTAACTATGCATGCAACATGAAAGGTTACAAGCAAAGATCATGAATAACAATGCATTGAAAGACGTTTTTTTGTTTCACATATAGAAAACATAGCATAGTGGCATTCAGCTTGTCCCTCATGGAGTAGAAAATAAATGCATAGGACACCTTCAAAGTTCATAAGAGTGACTAGATACAAATAGTTTAAGAACAAGCAATATCAAAAATATGCATCAATCAATTAGTTTTGGGAAAATGCACATAGAACTAAGAATGGTGATATCATGATCTTGATAGACCTGGATGAATAAAGAGTTTCCTTCATTTTATCAACCATGTTATAACAGTGACTATGATTTTGGTGATCAGAAGTCTCTCTTGTTACATGTTTCTTGTGACTCTTATGAGTCCTCTCCACCAAAACAACATTTCTGTCTTGGTTTTCTATTGAATGAAAGAGTGACCCTTCTATTTCAAAAGTAGTTCAACAGCTTGGTTTTGTTGATACATATCTCTGCAACCTGAAATCTCTACTTAAGCTGTTAAGTAGAGGTTTCATATCGAAGTCTGTGGTCATGTTTTTTCTGTTGGAATCATTCCTTATCAGAAGTTTAAACTCTTATTTAAGCTCCATGGTCTCAATCCTTATGAAGACCATCTATCTAGCAACTTGAAACCTTATCCTCTTGTTTCCTCCGTTACCTTGACGTGTTTCATGTTCATCATCTCAGGATTGTTTCTGAACACTACTCTCACGAGTTGACCATGAAATACTCGCTATGTTTTAGGTGTATTTCCATATTATATTTAGAGTAACCTTGTTTTCCTTCTTCATCCTACCTTAGGAATATCAGGTCGAGATTCTCGTAAGGGGGATAGAGCTATAACACCCCAGGTTCAGTTAATCTTATATTAGGGTTGGTTATGCATTGCATGAGCATCATCATCTTGGCTAAAGAAAAATTATGTAAAACCCTAAAACTTAACTTCCCCTTCCCATTTGCAAACCCTTTCAAATGGTTTATGTATTTTGAAAACTACAAAATTATTGGATCCCAAATGGATTATAAGGGCCCCAAAAGTATTTCATATATTTTACAAAGCCCTCTGGTATTTTCAAACGATTCAAAACAATAAGTGAATTTCAAATACAAGAGAGAAAGTGAAAACAGAAAAATAAAAAAACTTTTCTATAAAACAAATGGAGCCAGAACCTCTGAGGCCACAGCCTAGCTTCTTTCCTCTCCCTCTCAACTTTCTCTATAGCCCACCCATGGCCCAAGCGCGGCCCAGCGCCGGCTCGGTACCCCTTCACGTTCATTTTCCCTTCTTTCTCCGGCCAGAAGTACGTCGATGGGAAGCTGATCATTGGCGCTGCAATAGCTGCACGATGTTGATGTGATGCCCGCACGCGCTGTGATTCTCCCTACCATCATCTGCAGCATCTACAAGTACCCCCTCGAGCTGCTGGACGAACCCTAGCTTCCTTCTTCCCTGTTTTCCCCTCCTAGCCGAAACCCTAGCTCGTCGGACTTCACCTTCCCCACCATCCCTAGCCATCCCACATTTAGCAGAGTCCGCCGTTGGAACTGCCCCATCGCGTAGATCCTCTCCACAAGAGGAATTGCCACTACTCGGCCGTAATCGGGCGCACTGTCGTCATCTTCCCCAACTCTGGTTGTCGCTCGCCGTCTTTAATTGCCGATTCTGGCCGCGCCTCGCCTCACCGACCGCTTCCTGAGCATCATGGTGAGATTCTTCTTCTCCTAGAGCCCCTCTATTCCTTTCTCCTTTTCCTGGTTTGAGCCCACACCGTGCAACTACTGTCGCCGCCGCCGGTCGCCGCCATGATCCTGTTCTGGTGACCATTTTTGGGTGGCGCCACCATTGTCTGACTCGCCTCAATCCCCTCTCTCTAACGAGCACATACCCGCAAGCTCCCGATCGACGGATCGATCAACGATCTCAGGAACCCTCATCCGCTGACGTCAGCATGACGTCGTGATGATGTAGTAAAGCCTTTTCTTTTATTTAATGCTATTGTATTTCTTTTCTAGAAAATAATAATATCCCTGTGGGCCGAGGTTGTCAGGTTTTTAACATTTTTACAAATGTTTTCTGAAATAAATAAACATATAACACGTGGGGCCAGATGGAAAATAATTTGTAAATATTCAAAAATGTTTAATTGTTTTTAAAAAGATTTAAAATGGGAAAATCATAACTAGTTCATATTAACTCAGAAAAATATGAATAATATATCAAAATGATCAAAAACAAGATCTATCTTTTAAAGATATAATCATGCATTGTTAAACAACTTCAATGACAAGTTTAATTATAGGAACAAAATGACCCCTCTCATATGCATCCGGGGTTTCTCCGAATTATGGTTTATATTCCTCGGAACCCCGTTTAAATCATCAAGCATGTTTTAGGGTTTCATTTCAATGTTATTTAACTTGTCATATCATCAACCTTGCTTGAGCATTGCATCGATGCCATGTGTTGATTGTTTCCCTTTTTTCGGTGTTTGGTTCTTCTCGGTAGAATACGATATCGAGATCGAGATCGAGATCGAAGACCGAGATCGACACCATTGAAGATCGACGAACAATACTTGACCAACTGTAACCAAGTCAAGTACCATACATCTGAAGCTCTGCTTTCTAGTTATCAACAGGCAAAGGCAAGCATAGCCCCACCATGATATAATCCTATGATTTCGAAAGTATTTCAATTCTTGCCATGATGCATATGATTCTACTATGGTCTTTTATCGATAGATAAAGTATCATATCTATTGCATTACTCCCTCTGAGCTTATATTACTTGATCCACTGCTCCTAGAATAACTAGGTTTGGCTTGTGTGCATTGCTAGAGCTTATATCTGTGTCCTGCTTAGCCATACATAGTTGTCACTACTGGTTCATCCAAATGATGTATCAGATGCAGAGAATCTAGTATGACAAGAGAACATGATGAGATGAGATCAGAGGTGATGTGAGATTAAACATGCTAAGTCTTGTATGGGAGTCCACAGTGGGATGTAGTTTTTATAGTCCCATGCTCGCCACCACTAGGAAACGAGTTCTTTCCTTTGAAACGGAGACGAGCGTATAGCCACACGGGGCTTGGAAACCCCTCGATTGACTAACTTGACTAGTAGATTCTATGAGTCACATAGTTCAGGTGTTCCATTCGACATATGCATTGAAAATGTTTTGAAAGATTTGGCGGGTGAATGTGCATCATAACAGGTAGGTAAGCGTGGTCGGGGTTGCCTGGGGTCGATGGAGCCCCTAGTGGAACCAACCTCACCTCACATCTCTAGGGACCGGCTTCGGTATTTGACCCGTTATGGCAGAACCATCTTTAGGGCGTGACTCATGGTCTCGGTGAAAGCAAGGTAAAGGTCATGGCCAACTACCCTCTGTCGGCCTTCCAAGAAAGAGGGGTAATGATTCTGGCCTTAAGAGAAGGTTGGTACGTCTGGGTAAAGTTGTACACCCCTGAAAGGTTAAATCTTTTTGAAAAGTCGTGTTCACGGTTATGAATGCTTGATTCTAAGATCATATGGAACTATAACCTAATCGTAAAATTTTGTAGATCAATGTGTGCTTAAAGATGCTTCCTCATGGGTATGAGGAGGTGATCCTAGTTAAGGTTCAGATAATGACTACTTGGTGGATATCAAAAGATGATGATCAATACTTTAGAGATGTCGCTCTCTTATCTCCTTTTAAAATAATCTGATTAGACGAGATTCTTCCCTCTCTCATTTTATTAAAAAAACAGCTTTATGCAAAATAGCTCCACCAGCCATAAGTCTTGCTGAGTACATCATGCACTCACCCTTGCTTTGTTGATATCTTTATAGCAGAGTAAGTATTCCCTGAATATGAGTTCTGTATGACATTGACACCGACGAGTAGCTTGGGGTTCCCGACCGGCGGCCGGGAATCTATGAGTTGAGACGTAATCGCTATGCTTCAGGCCTCTTAGGGAATTTGTTAAGTTTGCTATACTTAAGAGCATAATTTATCTTCCGTTGTTTGATGCTTATGGTCAGTGACCTCTGCTTGTAATATTTGGTTCTTTGCTCAGTTATGAGCTTGCTGTAATAATTTTTGTGTCGTAGGGTCACTGCTGTGTTATCGATTCTCTTACTAGATATCCTTGAGATCTATATTAGGCTTATTTAAGACGGAGGTATAGGATTTGTCTAGCCCTGATCTCGGGAGTGTCACACCAGCGCAGCCCGGTGCCGGTGGAATCGACAACGGCCGCCTCCATCAGGAGATTCCACTGCCTCTTCTGCAACACACAAATAGGATGAACTAGGGGAGCGGGAGGCGGACTGGAAATCAGCTACAAGACTGGAGAGATGCTCACGGGTCGAATGGCAACGACGAACCCTAGCACTGGCGGCTGCCATCGAGGGAGCGGGAGAATCTGCTCACTTTTTTAGCACAGATCTATGTGCTATGTGCGGCGTGGCCGCCAGTTCTGGTGGACTCCATGGCAAACGGATAAAGGCTTGGCCCGGGTGGAGTACAATAAGCCCAGCATGTTCATTGCCCAAGACCCGAGGATTCCAAACAGGATATGATTTTTTTTTTCTTTTTCACATTTGCCAGGGATAGAAGACCCTAAAAAACATGATTCCTCTAAAAAAAACATACTATATAATGATTTATTTATCTGAACTGGGATAAGAGGAATATGTGATGCTCAAAAAACGGTGAGCATCAATAATAAATTTCTAGCAATCTAGCAGAGAACATGTGGAGCCTATCTGTATTCACATATATTTGATACTCCTATACCAATTGGGAAGCTGACAGACACCAAAAAAGTGTCTATCTTCTCATTTTCATGTACAACTTGGGTATACAGTACTTCTTTTTGGAGAGAGCATACTAAACCAGCTCCGCAGCAAATACTCACTAAAGGGAATGAACTTTCATGATATACAGTCATACAGTACATAGGAGGAAGTTTCTCATCCCATTGATACTTCAAGTGAGGACTTCACAATCCACAGCAGTCCAGGATCATTCCTTTTCAATACCAGGTATGTCTCTGCACGACCAATCTCATCCGAAACGACATCCTCGCAGAAGCCGATCAACTCAAGCACCTCCATCGCAGCTGGGAAAAGGAGAGAAGACAGTTATTGGCATACAGTAGATTATGAAGACTGAGGTGTTGCGGGAAGCGAAGGGAGCAAAACCCGCGTCTCCCTCCTCGTCGCTCCCGTGAGCGACGGGAGGGAACCCTAGCCGCCGCCGCCCAGGTCCCCCCTCCTCCCTCCTCCCCTCGCCGCCGCCGGACGGCGCCGCTGGGCAAAGCCCGCGCGCGGGCGGCGGCGGGGTCCTCTTCCCCCTCACGCGGAGACATCGGCGCAGGAAGACGGGGCCGGTGGGGGCGACGCGCTGGCGAGGGGCGCGGCGGCGCCGCTGGTGCGGCAGCGGCGAGGAGGCCTCGTGGTGGGGCGGCGGGTCCGTGGCGGAGGCAGGGGTGGCCTCGGGCGCCCTCGTCCTTCGGCTGCTGATGCGCGGGCGTGGCCCGGTTCTCGGCGCGGGCTCGACCCTGAGGACGGTGGCGGGGCGCGACGGTGGCGGGGTACTCGGGCGCCGGCGATGGGGGGCGGAGCTGGACAGGAGGTGGCAGCCGGAGCTGTGCCATGGTGGCGTGGGGGCTTGGCCCAGATCTGGGCCAGGTTGGGCTTGATCTGGGCCGGGCCGAGCCTTGCGCGTGGTTCTAGGGGCTGCCGTTGTGGCGGCCCAAACCCCATCTCTGGCGCATGGTTTGAGCACCGGTTGGTCCTCGGACAGCGGGCTGCGTGGCATGTTCCGCAGCGCTGCTCCCTCCGTGTCGTCGGATCTAGGACAGGTGGGCCCGAATCTTGCTACAGACCCCATGTCGGCACCGAGGACTTCACCATGGTGGTACTTGTCGCCCCGAGGGGTTGAGCTCGTGGAGGCCGGGGTGTTTCTCAGACCGATGGTGGTCCGGTTTTTGTCCCGGGTGAGCACGGTGGTGGTGGTTCTGCTACTTGGCGGCAGGGATCGACGGTGGCAATTGATCCCCCGAGGACCGGAGAAGTAGGGGCTTGCGTGGGGATGGCCGGGATGCTTCCCTAACTCAGCTCTTGGCGGCGTGGGCTTCATGAGCCACAGGGGGCTCGGCCAGCCAGTGGGCCTGGTTTGCCACAGTATGTCCGGTCGGCTACCATCGTCCGGTGGTGGAGGTTGTTCCCTCCCGCGCACTGTTGTTTCGGTAATCCCTACCGTTGCTTCCTCTTTGCTGGTGTATCGACCCTACTTCGTGTGTCACGATGAGACGGCGGTGGCGGATGCAAGACCGGTGTGGCGTATGCTGGCGGGCGGTGAGCATGGTGGAGCACTGTGAAAGTGTCCGGGGTGTGGTTTTTTTGAGGGGTCGGAGAAATCCTTATATTCTTGACACCGACGTGGTGACGCCTGCGGGTGCCACCGTCCTTCTTGAAGGGCGCCGGGTGTACCTCTTTCCCACTTCCCGGAGCGTACCGGGAGAAACCCTAGGACCTGTCCGGACAGCAGCGTCGTCATCATCGTCATCCTTCCTGGAGGTGCTGCTTGGTGCGCGACGTTTCGCAGTGCTAGTCTTGTGGTGGAACTTAGATGGAGGACGCAACGGTCACGGGTCCTCCCCGTTTTCGTCAAGCCGCTGTTATCGGCTTTGCTTTCTTTTCCTTTTCTTTTTTAGTTCTCTGTTTTTTCACTTTTGGGCGTTGTGCTGTCTGGCCCAGCAGCGGTATCAAATGGTGGCTATATTAATATAGCTGGGCGTATGCCTGTTTCGAGGAGGTGGCAGTTTGCAGAGGTAGGAGATGTACCTTTGTAACTCGCCACACTTCTTTGGAAATGAGTATTAGACTACAAGTTTGGAAAAGGATGATGATTAGTAAATATTTTTTTCAGTAAATAAAAAAAAACATACCAAAACATAGAGAAAACATACCAAAGCATACCTTACGCAATCTCTTATATCGGCTGTCATTTGGGTTCTCTATCACATTCTTTATAATTTTGAAGAGTGTCTGAAGTACAGAAGATGCCTCTGAAGGTGTTGCTTGCGACCGAAGCATTTCAATAGCCTTCTGGAGGTGCGAACAGAGAGCTGCCACTGGCTCTTCTATCCTTTGCAGCTCGTTGCTGTTTAAATCAGCAGCCTGGTCATCAGGATCAGGTTCAGTCGTCAACATTGAGGGGCTTCTGCGCTGATTGATCTCCACTTGAATCTTATTTCCAGATTCCCCAACAGCTCCACATGTACTAGCATCGGGATCAGGTTCTCCCATGAGCCGCCCGTCAATGCTCACCTCCTGGTTTGGAATAGGTTTAGAGGAGTCATCACGATCAGGTTCAGACTTCAAAATTGCGGTGTTAGTTCTCAGCTCTGTCTCCACTTCCAGCTTGTCTCCAGATTCCAGGACAAACTCACTAGAGCCATCATCAGGATTAGGTTCTTTGTCATGCTCCCCATCGATCTCCATCTCCTTGTTAAGGGTGTCAGCAACTGAGGATACATCAGGATCAGGTTCTATGAAATCATTGGAGTTTTTCTTGGCATCAGGATCAGGCTCAGAATAACCTTTGGTATTCTGCATTGTAAATGATATAAAATCTGGTGACCCTGACGTCACAATTGCTATGGCATCATTATCATCTGTGTCTGGTTCCACCTTCAAATTTCCTTGAGCAAAATCTTGGTCATCATCATCTGGATCAGGATTTTTCACTGATGTAGCAACTCTATTGTGGGAACTCTCCAAATCTGCTGATGATGCCTGCAAGAGAAGCTAATAAGCAGCTAGCCCTGACAACACACGAGCACTTGCCAATGAACTCGATCCTCCCCCAAGCTTGTGACCAACAACATCAGCTTATGGTTCCAGAAAAAAATCATCTTCATATGAATCAAAGATTTTGCGACCACTCAGCACATGACCATTTGACTTGGTCCAGTCCAAGGAAGCAGCTTCATCATTCAACTGGATAAAAAAATAATTGTATGTTGAAGATCATGTGGAAGTCAAAGTAAACAGCTGGTAACCAAACGTTATATGGGTATCTAGAAAGATAACCTGCTTATTTAGAGCAAAAAAGTGGGCATCATGCTCAGAGTGCACCATATGTGCCTGAAATCAGTAAATATAGAAGTTAAAACATAGAAACCCGTAACTATAGTGAAAAATGTGATCTTCATAAGAAAATTAAATTTTATGGAAAAATATAACAAAAAGACTTACAAGTTCATGGAGTAGAGTTTTCTTGATACTTCTGTATTTCCTAAATCCTTTCAAGTCGTCAGTTCGTAGTTGAAGGGATATCTCCTCTCCCATGTTCTATATGAATTATGAATACCAGTCAAGAAGATATATTCTCAGATAACAAAATTTTCTGCATGATAAATATTTAAATGTGTGGTGTATGAAAAATAGCTTATATTCACCTTATTGAAGCCTAGAATACATTTCAGACTAACAACTACATATCCCATTGGTGCCATTTCAGTCACGATTCCCACTCGCCATCTATGCTGATAAAACAACAAATAACTATGTAAACATGAAATTGCACAAAAAACAGACTTGACTGAACATGAAACTACACGAAGAAGCAGATTTGGCGCTTGAAGATTGTACCTTGTTCATGATCGCAATTATGCCAGGGTCACATGCAAGCATGTGCATTCTTTTCAGAGCTTCGGAAGGTGGTGGATTCAACTGGCACACAACAAAAAGGTAAAATAAGCACCAACATATTAATGTAAGATGGCATGATTGGCCTCTCCAACATTATACAAAGGAGACAGGTATTTGCTACTAGTAGCATCCATTTCTTTAACAAGAGGAAGAACAGAAACAGGGTTCTATAAGTAACACCTGACACGATCTACTAGGAGTATTACATGGATTTGATCATTCTAGTAAATTAGAAGTATGAGATGCAGAAGGATCACGACTAAGTTCATATATTTTGGATGAGAGGAATAAAGTAGCACACTATTACTTGACTTTTACGTATGACACTGCTGACTGCTCAAATGAACCAAGGAAAGAGTGCAGACTTCATTCAAGCAAGAAGACCAGAAATGTAAAGATACAAAGAAGTGGTGTCATGATTGTTATTCAAGGGGTCTGTTTCTTATAAAATAAAAAGCATTTATGGTAGCAGAATTTGACTAACCTCAATCCCGGGCAAGTGAAGTGTTCGAAAATCACAGAAGATGTATTGCCCCTGTGGAAGTTTTAGTGAAAACTGGGGCCTGCCTGATGATTGTTGCCTCAGCCGCCGTTCTTCTTCATCAAATCCAATTATCCGCTGATCTGGTCTTTTGCCATTGTCTGATACTTCCTAAATTTCATTGTTAAAGACTCCCATCATTCTAATAGGCTTAGCCTGTTGCATGAAAGAAAAGGTGCATAGCACTGATATTATTCGCCATTGTGTTTTCAACTACCTAACACGCGTGTATAGGGAATTGAGGATGCATCAGGCATCCCTAATTCAGAAACTGGGATAATTTGGCGCCTCAAATGTCCCCGATTCGCCTCAAATTCGTTGCCCTAACCTTGCGTTGATCTATCTGCAGTACAGGCACTCCAGCGGCAAGCGCGAGAACGTGCCATTGGTGAAGTCCGCTATCTAGTTCAAAGTGCCAAGTGAAGTCCAGTATTTAGTTCAAATTTGTAGCAAGTCGTATAAAAAAATTTACGGAATAAGTAGCATGTGATCATTGACTGTGCATTTGATCTTGTAATTTTTCACTGGGTTTCGGCATTTTTTGGCTGTATCTCTTGCTTGCACAATTAGAATTGTGACGAAGATCTTCTCCGTCCAAATCACCAAAGCGCACAATTAGAATTGTAAGTACTCCTTACAGAACTGGGGCTGACACTGACCACATATCATTATTTTCTGGATCAACTCAGCTGCTGCTGCGACACTGCACAAAAGGAAGTGATGTGCAGGGTCGCTACAGCTATCATGTTAACACTCGGAAATAAAATTATCACATGTAGACCTTTTGGCAACTGCAGCTGTTTCACACCTTGTTCCGCATATTGGGCATGTAGTACTTGGAAAATCAGATGTAAACAGATCAGTTCTGTCAGCGAACAAACCATAATACTAGACGTGTTTTTGTATTCTTCAGATAATGAAACTGAACTTTCTGTGGTACATAGACTATATTAGGCATCGACGACCACAAAATGCGACTGAAAAGAAAACACGGCTTGCATTGCACGATTAGCTACCCGCCCATCTTCCTCAACATAGAAAACAAATTGAGGAGGGAGATGACACAGAAGCAGCAGATGGTAGTTGCTTCAAGAATCATCAGACAACCTTAAACTCAATGCTTAAAGGAGTAACTGAAATCAAAATGGAGGAAGACGCAGGCAGGGCCTTGCTGTCCGAGAGGGCTCTCTAGGAATGGCTACCATTTCCACCATCCCCTCTTATATCTCTCTCACACAAACTGGAATGCCAAAGTGTGGCAAAAAACGAATCAACACCGCAAAGAATAACACTGGTACTGGCATCTTTACAACAAATAAGATATGTGCATATGCTGTTTTGAAGGTTAGTAGTGGAATAATCGCTGGAAACTTTGTTCGAGGCAAAGATTATTATCCAAAACCAAGCAACACAATGGGCAGAATAAAATACAGGGAACAGATCATGTTTATCAGACATGTTATTTCACTCAATCAGACTAACAGTATGAATTAACTCCATGCCCTTGGGAAAATTGGCAGGGGTACGGTTCTACAAGCTTCAGTAGTGTTCTAGAGATCTATCATGAATCAGGTATACACATTGGGGTTTGTCCGACTTTTGATAAGTGGGACACCATCTTCCCGCCACACGATTCGGTCCTCACATAAGGCAGCAACTGCCTCAACATAAACTTGGTGCTCCTGGAATGTTGGATTAAAATTAACAAATCAACAGAAATAATACCTCAAGCCAATAGTAGACTAGCACTTAAGTAATACTACCTCCGATCAATAATAAATGTTGGAACTGGGTAGTTCAAAACTGCCACACTTACTATGGGTCAGAGGTAGTATTAAGTAAGCATAATAACGTATTGTGCATATACAGGGGAACATCGGATGCACATAAAACACACCTCGTGAAGAACCCTTGCAGCCAATTGCTCTGGTGTATCATTGGCTAAAACAGGCACAACTCTTTGGGCCAAAGTTCTTCCCGTGTCGAACTGCTCATCCACAAAGTGCACAGTTGGTCCTGAGTATCTGCATGGTTGGAAAATATAATAAAATAAAATAACTAATTTCATAATGGAAGATAACACAGTTATTAGTGTAGCAACCAATGCCATCATCAAACAAATCAACTTGAGAAGAAAGGGGCACAGGGTGCCTGTGCCCTCAAGCTGGACATAGCCAAGGCCTACCAGAGTTGGGTGGTGATATTATCTTGAGAAAGTCATGCTGAAGCTGGGCTTTCAGGAGCGGTTCTAACCATGAAATGTGTCCAGTCTGTCCCTTTCTCCATTAGAATAAATGTACAACACTCTGACTACTTTCAGCTGACGCGGGGGATCAGGCAAGGGGATCCTATATCCGCCTTTCTTCTTTGTGCTAAGGGCTGTTGTGCCATGTTGAAGTCGCCGCGGCCTCTATTCCTCAGCTATGGCATCCGTGTTGGGACCCACGCCCCATGGGTGTCACATCTGTTATTCGCTGACAATTGTTTGCTGTTCACTCAGGCCAACTCCAGAGGGGCAGGTCGTCTAAAGAAATCCTTGATGATTATAAGACTGGGTTTGCGCATCTTGTCAACTTTGCAAATTCTGTAGTCTTTTTCAGTCAAAACCGTGACACTGAGGTACAACAGGGATCTGGTATTCTTACTGAAGCTTTGGGTGAAAAGTACCTGGGTCTTCCCACTGCCTTGGGGAGATCAAATGATGAAACTTTTGAACATTTCAGGTGGGCGGCTGGTGTGATAGGACTCTTGGTGGGTGCTGTGGGAGGGACGTTCTTATAAAGTATGTTGCTCACGCAATCTCGACTTACTCGATGAGCTATTTCAGACTATCCAAAAAGACGACCAAAAAAGATCACCGGCTGCATTTTTTGGTACTGGTTGGGAGGCACAGCCGAGAAGAGGAATACGCGTTGGCAAAGCTGGAACGACCTAGCTGAGCCAAAGTCTCATGGCGGTATGGGTTTCCGTGAGATGCACAATTTTAACCTGGCCATGCTCGGGGATCAGGGCTGGCGGCCGGCTGCTCACAAATCCACAATCCTTATGAGCTAGAGTTTTGAAGGGGGGATACTAACCCAACTCTGTCTGCAAACAGGAGGAACTCCTCTGACGCCTGGAAGACCATCCTTAGCAGCAGGTAGGCTTTGAACAGGGGGCTTATCAAGAGAGTTGGTTGTGGTACTACAATTGACGCCTGGAATCATCCTTGGATCCCAAATAGCGCTGACCACTGTCCTACTGGCAGACCTCCCCATTCTCAGGTGCTTCAGGTATGTGATCTTATTCAAAACCAAACCCTGGAACCAGGAAGCGGTGAGAGCAAATTCAGACTTCTTTGCTCCCATCTGCCTATGGCTAGAGCATCGTCCTCTGATGGTAGGGGCCACCCTGTATGGAAGAAAATATGGAAGCTGAAAGTTACCCCAAAGGTCAAGTGCTTCTGGTGGAGAATTATCAACAATTTTGTCCCCATGTAGGAAGGATCGATACTTGTGAGGTATGTGGCTTTGAAGAGGAAACCCTTTTCCACATCTTCTTTGCTTATTCTTGGGCTAAACTGTTCTGCGAGGCAATGAGGGCTTTAACTAGGTTCAAAATGCCATCTCTGCACCCGCATTCTCTGAACAGGGGGCTTATCAAGAGGGCTTTAACTAGGTTCAAAATCTCTCGGTATTGTAATTCTCTTTGTGGAATCATTGGTGCAACTTTACTGGATGGCCTTACTTTCTATAGTTTACGTGTGATTTTGTACATACTTGATATTGTTTACTAAACTTCCTATATATGCCTTTTGCCACCTCATGTTTTTGGTCTGGGTTAGTAAGCACTGAACAATCCTAATATGTGTAATCTGTATTGCAATCACAATTACTGAAAGTTGATGTGACTAAGCGTGTGTTTACCATTCACGGTGAATTATTTTATTTTTGGTCCTTCGGTTGCTCCAAGATTAGATAATACTTGCACCGAACCAGAAGAATATTTCTATACAGAGTTGGCTGAGTTGCAATCATTACGACAGAAGCAAATATAAAAGTTGCGTGCAGTTTCAGATTCAGAAATTTGATTGTAATTTGTACAAAATATGCATCCTCTTAGTTGTTGTTGGAATGATATATGAACACTCAGACAGACTAAGCATCTGTTTACCGTTGATGGTAAATTATTATAATTGTATTTCCTGTCGTTGGAAGAATATATACAGCTTACTCCTACAAATTTGGGTTTATAACCTCTTTGAATTTTGAGCCAAACTTTAACCATGTAAAAACTCTTTTCAAATACTAATCCAGTGGTATGTTAAATTTAGGGGCAAAGTTGGAAGAAAAAAGTACAGTTGGACACAAAAATCAATAAGACTTATAAACCCACTCTAAACGGAATATTGAATCTATAGATACAACATTCGATCTCATTATGAGTACATTTATGCTACACACCTTAAATATTGCGTTACATTGCTCCTTCTGAACAAACTAACGAGATTTGAATAGACTGGTTTTCCAGCACCAAGGGAAGTTAATTCTGGTTTTCCTAACATATAAAACCATTGTGCTTGTGGTCTACATGTTAATGTCTTATAAGATCAATCAGTTTCACTAATGGACATCGACATGAATAAAACTTATGGTTTGAATTGTGTCTTGCCGTTCGCGTCATCACACAACTGAAGAATGAAGATAAAACTTATGGCTAAAATAATGCATTGCTTTCGGCCTTCGCGCCAGCGGCGCACCGGGTCATCTAGTATACCAAGTACAGATGGGAATGCAAGATATTGGGAGGTGCTAGACAAAATATAAAATACCTGGCTCCAGATGCAATAACTGCTTTATGCACTCTCGAACCATAATAACCCATCCCACCAAATGCCGGGAGGAGTGAAGGATGTATATTCAGCATGGATCTGGGATATGCCTGAACTAGCTCACCAGGTATGAGCTTCAAGTAACCGGCAAGTAGAACAAAGTCTACCTTCAGATCCCTGTTTCACAATAGGAACAACCATGAGCTAAGATATCCTGAATGTTTCATGAAATACAATCTTCACACTTGAAGGATAAACTGAAGCCCATGGGTGCATTTGAAAGGAACCGACTATGTAACGAACTTGTATACAGTGGATATTGGTCAGAGCCGTCACACTAAAGCAGAACTTGTGAACACAAGTTCATGTATCTAGAAAACAGTAACATATTGCAGCTGCAAGGTTGTACGCAATTTACCAACTTGTGTTCACTGGCAGCTTTAGATCATGATGGATAAACATGTGAGGCATAGAAATCCCATTCTCAATCAGAAGTTCTATGTATGCATTTTACCATCAGACTATAAGTGGAAGCATGAAGAGGTCAAATGATGACCTTCCTCTCGCACAACGAAAATTATAGGACAAGTCGCAGCCATTAGATGAGATCAACAGAACCAACCTCAGAACATTCAGAAGTTCATCCGTTGACACCCCCTCCGGCGCTGATTTCGACTTCGGGAACACGACGACGGGTATACCATTGCACCTTGCATACTCCGCGCCACCACAGCCTGTAAAATTCCATTTCGCGGCATGAGAACACCAATCACAGCACAGCACTTTCACCTCACAGTCCAAAGGGCTGCAGGAAGCATACCAATCATCCTCACCTGGCTTATCCGTGACGAGCGCAACCACATCCCCATTCACCTCTCCACCCAGCGCCGCCTCGTGGATCGACCGGAAATTCGAGCCACCGCCGGACACGAACACCGCGAGCCTCTTCCTACTGATACCGGAGTTCCCAGCTCCGCTATCCAACGCCGCTGATGCGGATGCCGCCCTGTATGGGCGAGCGTTCAGACGGAGCAGCAACCACCTACAAGTGACGGCACAGGGCTGCCGCTCGGTCGTGAAGCCCACCCGCGCGCTTCGCCTCTGCTGTATCGGGACAGGGTTAAGCGAGCAGCGCAGCCCGGTGCCGGAGGAAGCGACAGCGGCCGCCTCCATGAGAAAATCTGCAAAAGCTCAATAATTTCTCTCAAACGATCAGCCATGACATATGACAAAAGGATCGCTGAAGAAATTGTGTGCAAAAGAAATGAAAGAAAAACAGAATAATGTTACATGAAAGGGCCATGAAAATATATCCTTACTATGGAGACCGAGTAACACAACTGAATATCTGATTTAGAAAATTAAACATTGAAAAGTACCACCGTCGTGTGCTAGATTTGCGAGCTTGGATAAAATGCAATGCATGAGGGTAACCCAAGACTGTCAATACAACATGTGTATTTCTGAATTCTGCATCCAGCAGAAATCTATTTTTGTCACTGGAAGTTATCTATAACTGATACAACGCCTCTAACGCAAGAATATATAAACAGTCTACTTATTAATTCAGAGACCCATCTGTGCCATATGAAATAATCTTTAACTAAATCAGTGTACAGGCCAGCGACAGGACACAAACACTCATTATGGAAATTGCAAGATACATGCTATAACAAGATCGATATACCGACCAGAGGTAGGACACAAACAATCAACAGGAAAACAATCATCAGAACTTGAATAGGGATGGGGGAAAACCTGGATTAACTTGATTCGGTGTGCGAGTTGAAGTGGACCGCCGGCGACGGCAAGGGCCCGAGATTAATTCCGTCCAAGATGAACGTTTCAGCCGGCGATGAGCGTGGATGGCCAACGCCAGCAAATCCGCCCGTCCAACGCCGGCGAGTTGAACTGTTCGCGCCTCTGCAGGTCTGAGCAGCTGAGCTGGCGAAACAACGGTCAAGGCGAGCGCAGCGGAGCCGGTCGGCGGTCGAGGGGAAGCAAGCCTGAGAGAGTCAGAGTAGCGTAGCCGGCGGGGTGGAGCTGGAGGCAAGGGTATTCCTACCGTACGTGGGCCCCCCACTCGTCCGCATACACTCGTCATCCCCCACTCCCCACTCCATTCCTCTCGATCCGCCGCCGCCGCCGCTCTTGCCTCGCGTGGGGAAGGGGACGAGGCTTACCAGGAGACGGCGAGGAAGAGGGCTCGGGGTGAGAGCCGAGCAGCAGCGGCGCAGGCGCAGGCGACGAGGTTGAGAGGGGTGTGGAGGAGGTGGTGGTTTCGCTGGTCGAGGACGGAGGAGGCGGCGAGCGGGTTTGGGCTGTGTTTGGCAATGTTGGATGCTACTTTACCGTGGGCGTGGGGTTTGGACGGAGGCGGCGGGCTGGTTTGATCGCGCTTGGAAACCTCTAGATTTTGAGACAATCTAGGGCCCTACCGGTAGGGGTGCCAGCGGCCCAGGCCTGCGAGCCAATGTCTCATTTTGGAGCACATACCGCCCTATTTTTCAGGAATGCAAGTAGGATCCTATCAAAATTCCACTTTTAATTTATTTTCCAATTCTTAGTTCAATTCAAACTTTAGCACTTGACACCTTGCTAATTCTAGTCCACTCAAAACAATCTACCACTAAATTCAGTATGTTCTCTTAAAAAATCCAGTATGTCCCCTTAAAAAATTCAATATATTTCTCTCTAAGCTGCCACGCCCCTCCACAAACCCATCTCCACCGCATTCATTTCTCACGCGGCTAAGACTCGTGGCCGATGGATCCTCCCTTCTGTCTATTGCCCCAATGGAGAGGTGGAGGAACACGAATCATCGCATCAAGCATCGTCCGATACGAAAAGTGTATCTATTTCCCTGGTCACCTGTTTTATATCAGAACCTTGATAACTTGGATTAAAAATGTCAAAACTATTATTGTTTTCAGCGAAGTATTATCCCTTATATTTTTATGCAATAAACCATTATCAAAATAAAATGAAGATACAAAGGGGAGTTCCATTTAAGATGTAACTGCTTGCCAAAGGGTGCTTGGTAGGACCCAATAGTGGATCCATGACTCCCCCTCCTCTTCCGCAATTAGCAGGTGGGGCACACCAACAAGGGCATGGGATCCACCTTGATTCGTCGCCATTGTCCTTCGGTCCACCATTTATATCCCCCAAAAATCCTTTGTCAAATTCAGTGAAATTTTCAGAGACCGGAATGCCACTGACCTACATTTCGAGACAAGATTCTCCTCTCCATGTCTGAGAGGGGGATTTCTTCACCATAATTCGACGCCATGCCATCATCCGCTACCATGTTTTGGGAATTGCATATGGGTGGTTTGGGAATTGCATGAATTCCATCATGTAAGGATGAACTAATGTAGGGTGTGTGGTCCTTAGTTTGTATATGGTTCTTGATGTATTGTTGATGCAACTTTAGTAATGCGGTTACCACACCGAACATTAACCCTCACTATCTTCCCCCACATACTCCTCTACCCCGCTCTACTAAACTTTCCGCACATTCGACACCCTGGAATCACTACTACATTCCCATGCCCCGTCATTCATGGTAGGCATTTGCTACCTCCTCTCGTCCCCACGCAACCAATGTGCCTAACCTAATATCCCACCATAGAAGCTCAATGTTGACATTCGACACCCTCCACCCCTCTAAATCTAAGGATGGGATTTGCAAAAGGAGTTCCAAAGGCAGCAGAGGCATCGTCGTCCCATGCTCGTCGTGGCCAAAGGAGAGCAGGTCGCCTAAACTGCAAAACCCAAAAGAACATCGATATTTTCTTTCAATAATGCATCTTGATCATGTAGCATGAAGGAGAAGGGTTTTCATCCCATGATAGCTCAAATGTCAAGCCAAAACACCCTCTATCCCATTTTATTGAAGTTTCAACTTTGACCATCGGTTTTAACAAATAATGCATGTGTTTTTCGTGCAAAAAAAATTATATTACTGGATTCATGCTCGAAAAAAAAAGGTTTTTCATGGTGTAATTTTATAACTTTCATGTAATATTGGATAAATGTTTGGTCAAAGTTAAATATGGAGGACGAGGACACAGTGCGAATAGGGAGTAGTACAATGCATTGTTGGATTCAGAGAAAGAGAACAACCAAAGTGCCAAACAGCCTGAACCTAACCACCATTTTCTCTTCCATGCAATGCACGCTTCCATAAGCAGCCATTCCCTCCTCTGTCCTCTCCCTCAAAACAACGCCAGCAAAGATCTCCTTCCCGGTTCGCCTCCATTCCCCATTTCATCCTCCCAGCCGGCGAGCCCAGCCTGTCTCCGTCCTCCGCCGCAAGGCCATACAAACCACGAGGAGCCCCCAGGCGTGCGTGTTCCATTCCGGCCAAAACCAATTTGCAGGTACGCGTCTATTCTTGCATCAGTTTTCATCAATTGCGTGTTTGCATACATCGTCATGTCTCCATCGCCATGCATGCAACTTCGGAAGATGAAATCTTTTTCTTAGCTGAGAGATGTAATCGATCGATGTTGTCGCCAGCTATCTTTCAACAATCACGAACCATTTCGGAAGACTAGCGTGTGCAGTTTACGGCTGCGTTTTGGTCATCGATTAAACTTGTTATTGTTTGGTTCTTTGAATTAGGATCCCATCATCATGCGATGATGTTCGTTTAGGCCAAAATTTTTTTTTTTGTCGAGCACACATGGCCTAATAATAGATTTCCCCTCTTCTCCTAAATATGAACACCGCTCTACAAACATCGACAAATATATCACGTTCGCACGTTCTTGTGCAGGGCGGTTCGTATATTCTGCAGCGCCTCGTCAACCACACATTCTCCCAGAGGAGGAACTACTAACCAAGAGAAGGGGAGGAGGAGGAGGAGGAACCTAAATTAGTTAGGTATAGGAGATTGATTGATGGAGGACAAGAAGAAGGACCTGCTCCGGCGGCTGACCATCATCTCGATCCCGTTCGTGTTCGTGGCCCTCCCGTCCATCGTGATCTTCGTGGGCATGCTGTCCCCGCACGCGCAGGAGCGCAAGGTGACGGTGACCAAGCCGGAGCAGAACCACACGGTGGGGCTGCTGAGCACCATGACCGGCGGGCAGATGATCCTGAGCTGCCGCGCCGCCTTCTCGGGCAACTGGGAGTACTTCCACTACTTCATCCTGGACCCTTACAAGCCGCAGCACGCCTACTTCCAGCCGCCGCAGACGGACCACTACTCCATCCTCTGCAAGTGGGGGTACATGGGCAACTTCCTCCAGGACGTGGTAGTCTTCGACAGCAGCGCCCCCTACGCGCCCTTCTGCCGCGTCGACGCCGGAGGCTGCCGCTACCTGTTCCAGGACGGCCAGATGTTCCTCGTCACCGGAAGGCACGCCACCAAGAAGGCGCCGGGGCAGAAGCGGGAGAAGAAGCTCGTCGGGGACCTGCTGCTTAGAGACTGCGATCACATCCTCGGCATCTTCCCATCCACGTGCCACTACAGGAAACATGACCACCAGTACGTCGGCAAGATCATCGGACGGTGGCGCTGGTGGTTTAACTACTAGATCGCCGGCCGGCCATTACTGCTACTTAGTTGGTTAAGAGTTTAGTTTAGATGTAACACCGATGTTCTGCAGTGGTGAACAGCCAGTTATATACAGATTGCAATTGAAGAAAAGCTGACTTAAGGTTGAAAAGGCAGCCAGGACTCGGGATACCCATTGCTTGGAATCGTGATGAGCTGTATATATATATATTAGCAGGATCATATCCCTACTCCACATATACATCAGTGTATAGTGGTACAACAAAAAATCTGTATGCCAAGCATCATATGCTGGTAAATAGGACGAGGAGACAGGGGTTAGGGAGTGTGATCTTCAACAAACGAAAGAACTGCAGCAGGAAGCTTAAGGGTGTGGTTACAATGGTGGGTAGAAGTATGATGATACAGAGAAGCCAAGGAAGAGGAGGCCTCCAATGGTGGCTACTGTGCCCTGAGATATCCTCGACGCCAGCATGCTGCCACCCACCACTGCGAACGACGTGCAGATGGTGTGCCCCAACGTTGCTCCTACGGCAACACCCACAGCATTCTTGTGCGTAGCCAGCTACATTTTGAAACATGCAACAAGTTAAAATGGATATGAATGGGCACGGAAAGGTTTGGGAAGTTGGTTTCGAAAGGGAAATAAGCCATACCGCGATCGTGGCTATCTGACTTCGGTCACCCCACTCAGCCAGGAAGGTCAACACAAATGACTGGATCATAAAAAAGAAGTCATACATCCAAGCCGTTCATAGGCAAAATTGCACTCGTGATATTGCAGCGTCACTGAAGGTATATTTTATTAAACATTGTATATTAACTATTGGTGTGAACAGAAATATACTTTGCAAGGTTCAAAATGCAACTAGTATAAAATTTCTCAATCCTATATAATTCCATCTCAAGCCAGACGGTTATTAGGGGGAATAGGATGGGAAATGTACCTCCAAGAAAATAGGAGTACAGAACCTTGAGAAAATGCGTCTAAATGTTGATTTTCCTTGACCTGCTTCCAGCTTTTCCTGTACCTGTATATCAAGCAATTAAAATTATAAACCTATTAAATTACCACACCAAACAATTAATTAGAAAATAGGTTAGACCGTTAGAGCCAACAGCAATACACAGTATGCATATCCAAATGATACCAAAACCACTATTGGCACAAAAGGGAGGGTGCTTCTGCCTGAATTGGTGTTTATTCGTCAGCAGTCTAATTCACTATTTTGAGAAATTGAATTGCAATCCAAAAGGATCCCATATGATTTCCATTTCACGTGGTAAACAAACAAAACTAAGCTAATTTTTAATAGTTGTAGAGGTAAAAAAAATAGTGCATGAAAAGGCACATACTTCTTCGATTTCCTGTGATGCCGTGGAATCTGACCTCCACGCAATGTAAAGCAATCGTAGCCCAAAGAAGGCGTAAAGGACTGACGCACAAAGACAAATGTAGGATGTCAGGTATTAGACAAACAGGTGAATTAATTGTGTGTGACTGTGTGAGTGAGATAAAAAGACAAAATATACATATTTCACACAATACCTACTTAAGATTAAAAGTATATATTTCATGTGTAAGAAACAATATATTGCCATGACAAGACTGATGGAAACAGACTAGTACGAATTTTCAAATCACGGTCTGCTCAACACGTGTAAAACTGGTGCCATCGAATATCCTTAAACTTCAAGGTGTTCCACTAGTTTCACACCAAGTGTTTCATGAGTTTGGTCGATGGTTTTGCACAGCTTCAGGAGCCTAGGTTTGAACAGCCTCACTATCATTGCATATTCCATGTAACAAAATGTAGTTCTTTCTTTTTGCCATCATTTTCCCCCAATGGATATAATTTCAATTGTTTTTGTAATGAATATGATAATGCAGTGCATGAGTTATTTGATTACATGTTGTGGTCCACTGCTTGCTGGGCACTATGGTTTACTGCAGCAATTGTGGAAGGGGTAGATTAGCAAGCTAAAGTAAAATGGCTATGTTAGGGGAATCCTCTTCTGTGGTTTCAAATGAGTGGACCTTGGGAGTGGTGACTCCTGGTTCCTGTGTGCTGCTTTGATCTGTTTCATAACATAGACCTCACATGTCAATAAAGCAGGGCCATAAGCGTTCTTTCGACAAATATGATGGTATGATCTACCAAATGTTTGTACATGTAAGGACTATTTGCGATCAAGAAAGAAAAAAATTAGAGGTTTGTTTCTTATGCCGACTTACATATCTTAATACAGAGGATCTCTTGGATTCACAGAGAAATAACTCAACACGTGGACTGGGTGAAGGCACATATGACTATAGTTTCGGCATTGCGAAAATTTGCACAGCTTGTATTTCTAGACACAAATAATTCTGAAGGATTGTAGCCCCTGATCTCAAATATGATAATATGTCAAACTGAACCACCAAAAATTTCTGATAATGCTGACCATCTAATGTGTGTTTCCGGTACTCTCAAGGATCATTATTCCACAATGTTGATTATAACATTTTATACATGCTTTTGGAACAGCTATGGTTATACTGCACCAAACACTTCAAAAATCTGCTACTCCCACAACCTCAGACCAGGTTGAGCAACCAATGGACAGTGAGCTAACAATCAGATTAGTCGTACCGGTTGCTGCGCTGTTAGTGTGCTTCCTGGATATCAAGTTGGGAACAATCCTGCCAAGCCCGGTCGACAGTACCTGAAACAGCAAAGCCACGGCAGAAGTAAGTAGTGAAGACTAAAGTGCCAAAGCTAGTAGCGCAGAAGCTGCAGTGTCACGTACCGTCATAACGACGAGGGCCGACAGCGCGCCGGAGAGCACGATGGACTTGGGGTGCCGCATGGCCATGAGAGCCGCGATGATGAACGTCTCGTCGCCAATCTACAGCCAGCAAGGCACAATAAGCACATAGAAAACAGTCTAGGCGTGCACAAGCAGCAGAAAAGCTGGAGTAGGAGTATCTGGATCCGGGAGTTGTGAGCTCGCTCACCGACCTCGCTGACGAGAATCATGGAGAGGCTGGCGAAGAAGGCGTCGAAGAGGCCCAGCTCCGTCTCCTGCTCGGCCCACGCGGCGCCGTCGTTGGCGTCCCTCGCCGTGTGGACGAACATCTGCGATGCGGCAGGACAGGCGGGGGGTGCCTTGGTGTGAGGGACCAGCAAGAACCTAATCTCCCCAGGGGGGGAAAGACTAGGAGGGAGATGTTTTGGCGTGTGAGCTCACCTTGGTGCGGCGGTCGAGGCGGACGGTTGCGTTGCCGGCGGCGCCATTGCCCGCGCCCTGGAGAGACGGAGGGTAAAATAAAAAAGGCAGAGTTACAGGGGAAGTCGACGGGCTAGCAAATAGGGGGGTGAGAGCCGAGGAGGGGGGAGCGCTGACCTGGTCCCCGGCGGCGGAGGCGGCGAGAGGGGCGGAGACGGCGAGGGCGAGGGCGAGGGCGAGGAGGGTGAAGGCGCGCCCAGCCATCGGATCGGCCGAAAGGGGGGATCAGTTGCGGGAGGGGGGAGGGAGGTAGGGGCGTCGGCAAAGTAGGCCGCGGGATCTCGGTCTCGGGGTGGGGGCAGCCCGCGTGCTGCGTGGGGTGGACGGGCGAGTTAAAAACAGGCCCGTGTGTGCTGGCAGGGCTGGCCTGGAGTGGACCGACGGCCACTGACGGAACCAAGCTCGCCCCGTCCGTGTGCTCTGCTCTGCTCTGCTTCCCCCGCCCCGCGCTCTGGCTGTGTGCCGTGTCGCCAACGCGCCGTGCCGATTTGCCCACTCACCCACCACCCGCCGTGGTCACGCACGCGAGACGAAGGCGCTCCTCTTTCCGCGGCGGGCGTCGTATGAAATGAAACGCGTGAATTCCCGTCGGATTCGCAGCACGTTCCCCAGCCCGGGTCCAGCGGAGGGAGGAAATAGCCAGTATTTTTCGTTCGTAGCATGTGCATATATATTTTGGTGCGCTGACGTATGCGCGTATTTTTTTTTGCCAAATCTGCCCAAATCTTTAAGTTCAACCAAGTCTGATCCTTTCTGGAAACTAATTTGGAATCTGATCCTTGGGGTCGACGCCATTTAAAATGGCGTTAAAGTTGTATAGGTCGACGCCAAGATGAAGCGGTTGGAGAAAACTGGGGAGGTCGGCCGTTTTAAGGCAACCGACCTCTCAGCGAATCGATTTTACATTTGTTGTGTCGGTATTGTCTGACTTATTTGACAATTTCGGCGTCATTTTAAACGACGCCGATCCCAGGGATCAGATTTCGAATTAGTTTTGAAAAAGGATTAGACTTGGTTGAACTTTTTAAACTTGAGCAGATTTGGCAAAAAATACCGTATGCGCGGCGTGTTCGCGGCACCTGCAAAAGGATGACTTGCAGGCAAACCAAGGTCGCATCGTTGGCGTTGGTGACGCCTATGTTTTGATTTGTTTTCTCCTCGTCGTTCTCCGGGTGTCACCGTCGGTCGATCGGTTGCGTCGGGTTGGATTCAGCCAAACTTTGCCAGACTCCCCAGAGCGCACTCTGACGCCCAATTCTTTGGATTTTATCCGTACGTCCTTCCTCGCTTCCGTTGGTCGATTGCCTCACGAGCTACGTTGACGCGTCCGCGCTCGTGAACCGAGTTTGGCCTGAAACCGAGTGCACCGTCAACGGAAGGTTGCTTTCACTCGTGCGTGCATCACACTCGGACTGCGTGCAGTCAATGCCTGCTCAGATATGCAGCCACGTGAGTGTACGTTTTCCAGTGTTGTTCCGTGAAGCGATTCTTACTACTACACACTAGTGTGTTCTTATGCCGTAGACTCTTCCCTGCTACACTCCTTGTGTTACCATTTGTTTGATTGTATTACGAAAAGTAGTGTAGTAAAGAATTCAAACAATGAGATTTAAGTGGTGGATTAGATATCCTAGAAAATGTAGTGCAAAGGATTCCTTAGAGAAAATTCTTATGGGACTCAATCCTACAATTTAGACAACCACTATATGAAAAAAAAAATGCCCCTAGTTCGTTTGGTTCAAAGGAATTGAACATAGGAAATACGCTGAAAAAATTCCGTTGATCTCGCTTTCGAAGGAAAAACATGTAGTTTATAATCCAGTTGGACCTCTTTTTTTAAAAAAAATCTCTACGCACGAAAAAATGGGACCGAGGTCTCTAATGGCAACATCCTCGTTTTACTTTCTCGTGTGGTTTGGTTTTGGTTTGACCAAGTTTACTAGGAATCCTGTGTTTAGCAGCAACCGCAAGCTCGTCCTTGAGCGGGAGCATCTCAGCTATGTCAACGAATGGCTAAGAGAGCGAGGAGACGGAGCTGGCCACCTTCCTCCACGACGACAATGTCGTCTTCTCGCTGCTCCCATGCCGCTCATAGATCCGATGTGGCGTCTTCCTGCATATCCAGCGCCATCACACGCAGGTCCAACGTCGACACATCAAAATCTAAACTTTGGCCTATGCACCGTAACCAGGAGGAGGGGCAACGAGGAATTATTGGTCAAGAGTTGAAGTAGGAGGAGAGAAACCCTACTGGCGACGAGGAGCAAGGGAGGCATGTCGGTGGAAAGAGAGGACGAATGATCTGGGTCAGGTGGAGAGGACAAGGAGAGAGGGGCGACAATGGCGCTCTCTTTTTTACATCAAAACATGGGCTTTATTGATTAGTTGCCGCAGACTCCCTAGCAAGAATTTGTGATACACTGTCTGGTACATGATCATGTCACAGTATAATACCATCCGAGGCTAAGCTAGCACCATTAGAAGCTAAGACATGAGCCACTGTATTACACTCACGCTTACAGTACAACACCCTATAATCTGTAAAATTGGTACTCAGCAGGAATTTTGCCTCTCTGGAGGAGACTCCATGGTGAGCTGAATTAAACTCACTGGACTATAGGGATGCAGAAGTGGGATAATTGGGACAAGTGGGATACTACTTTTAGACTATTAAACTAACTAAAAAATAAGTGAGGCAAGTGGGATAAGCTAGATCTGACATATCCCGCTTATCCCACTTATCCCACCTAAATTAGAATTAGTCTAAAAGTGGTATCTCACTTGTCCCAATTGTCCCACCTCTGCATCCCTACTGGACTGGAGAGCCGATTTTAGCAAGGTTGCACCGGTTTCAATTATTATTCGTCTCATACCTGCCTCGGCTACAAACTCAATGGCCTTCAAGCAAGCAATTGTTTCCGTGTGAAGAGCATCAGCAACATGGGTAAGTTGTCCCATACCTGCACCGCAAACATCTCTATTGTAGTCTCTAATACAGAAGCCCCAGCCGCCGGTGCCAGATTCCCTACAGAACGAGCCATCAATGTTTATTTTTAGGTAGTCTGCGTGTGGTTTGGTCCAACGGACAATGGATGGAGCAGGAACACCAGTGTTCTTTTGCATGTATGAAGTGAATTCATTGGTGTATTTAATTGCAATTGAGGCTACAGTAGCCGGTGCAAGAGGCTTGTCTCCAGCATTAGCTGTATTTCATGCACTCCAGATCTTCCAGAGAAGTGTGACATTGAGTAGGCGAGAGTTGTCATTCAACTTCAGTAAAGCCTCAATAGTATGCAAGCCATTTGTACATTGTACCAATTCCTCACAGACATGCTCCAGATTTGCTTCGCGCCACACTAATTTGGCATATTTGCATTTGAGGAAGATGTGGCCGCAATCCTCATCAAGTTCGTGGCACAGAGGGCAAAGTGTATCAAGTTCCAATCCTCTGCGCTGCAGATTCATTTTGACAGGTAAGTTGTTATGTACCAATTGCCAAAGGAACATACTGATTTTCATGGGGGTATCCAGGCTCCAGATCATTTGCCATTTGTTTGATGCACTTATGGTCAGATTTGCTGCAGAATATGTGGAAGTTTCACCTGCAGCAACATCCTTCAACTTTAGCCTGAGCTTGTACATAGACTTGACAGAGAAAAAGCCCTTCGGGTCGGGATGCCAGGCTGTAAAATCATCAAAATCTTCTTAGACTAGGATGGTGAGGATTTGCTCGGCATCTTTTTCATTGAAAGTTTGCTTGACAAGGTCTATGTCCCATTGTCACGTGACAGGGGAGATGAGATCACAAACTCTTTCAAGTAACTGTTTACGATCATGATATGTACTTGGTCTTCTAGTAATGCCTCTAAGAACCTAGGGATCCTTCCATATGTTGATACTAAGATCATCGTCGACACGCCAAATTAATCCATGCTTGACCATGTCACGACCTTTTAGGATACTACGTGATGACCCACAAGTATAGGGGGCCCCAAACAGTCTTCGAGGGTAGTATAACCCAATTTATTGATTCGACACAAGGGAAGCCAAAGAATACTTATAAGCCTTAACAACTGAGTTATCAATTCAGCTGCACCTAGAAATAGTCTTGCTCACAGTAGTTTATCAACAACAACAATTTTGTAGTAGCAATAGCAAAGTAACAGCAGCAGTAAAACAAAGGCAGTAGTAACAATAGTAGCAAACAGTAGGATTTGAGTACGGTAGGCATAGGGATGGATGGACGAGCGTTGCATGAACGAGACTATTCATGTAATATCAAGATCTAGGGCATTTGCAGATAAATAAGATAAAACATCCAAGTACTAAATAATCATAGGCATGTGTTCCATATGTAGTCATACGTGCTCGCAATGAGAACTTGCACAACATCTTTTGTCCTGTCAGCCCATTGCAGCGAGGCCTCAAGGGAATATACTGGCAATTAAGATACTCCTTTTAATAGAGTACCGAAGCAAAGCATTAACACTCCGTGAACACACGTGATCCTCATATCACAGCCATCCCCTTCGGCTGTCCTAATTTCTGTCACTTCGGGGCCTTTGGTTTCGGACAATAATATGTGCAAACAACTTGCAGATAAGATCACAAACAAAACTATCATCATGAATCAATAACTTGTTCAGATCTGAGATCATGGCACTCGGGCCCTAGTGACAAGCATTAAGCGTAACAAGTTGCAACAAAGTCAAATAGCACTAATAAAAATACTAGGCACCATGCCCTAACAATCTTATTCGATTACATGATATATCTCATCCAATCCCTACCATCCCCATGCCTACAGCAAGGTATTACTCACTCATGGATGGAGGAAACATGGATGGTTGATGGAGAGGCGTCGGTGATGATGATGGCGATGATCTCCTCCAAATCCTCGTCCCGGCAGGGTGCCAGAACAGAGTTTCTGGTTCCGAATTGCGGTTTTTGGTGGTGGCGGCGCAGCGGAACTCTCCCTGGAAAAACATCGAATTCCCCTCTATTTTTAGGTCAGAAGACTTTATGTAGGCGAAGAGGGAGACCGAGGGGGTACCCGAGGTGGCCTCACCACCCCCAGGCGCGGCCTTGCCTGGCCCGCGCAGCCAGGGGGTGTGGGTCCCTCGTGGCCCTCTTCCGTCTCATCTTCTGGCTCCGTGAGTCTTCTGGTAAAATAGGAGTTTTGCGATATTTTCCGGGATTTTTCCTGAAAGTTGATTTTCTGCACAAAAACGAGACACCAAAACAATTCTGCTGAAAATAGCGTCAGTCCGTGTTAGTTGTATCCAAATCACACAAATTAGAGGAGAAAGAAATAGCAAAAGTGTTCGGGAAAGTAGATACGTTTTGGACGTATCAACTCCCCCCAAGCTTAGCTTATTGCTTGTCCTCAAGCAATTCAGTTGAAAACTAAGTGTGATAAAAAGAAACTTTCACGAACACATTTGCTTCATGTAATGTATATATTCTCAACATATGAACAATACTTAGGAAATTCATAATAAAGAGTATGCAACTAAGTCTACTCAATAGTCATGCAAGCTATTAAGAGATTCCAACACAATAATCGTTTCATTGTGAAGCAAAGCATAAATGTCAAGGCACCTCTGAAGTTCAAGTGAAGACTAGAGATAAAAATATCAAAGATACAAGCATCAAAGTTATGTCATAATTAACCAAGTTTTGAGACAAGCACATTACACTCAAAATGAAAACTATGCTCTCAATAAGGTGCTCAAAGAATAAAATGGTGACTCAACAAAGAAGTGAAAATGTTTTGAAAAGTTTGAAAGGCTTTCAAATGCTAAAAGTATGGTACTCATTAGCTTTGAGCTCTCATTGCCCCTATCATAGGCATCTTTAAGTGGTTAAGTTTAAAGTGAGGTCCAATTTGAGTTATATGCTTGACAGATCATAAACTGGAAATCTCATGTCCCTTGAGTACGAGGGTCGTTCCTCATGCTACCAAACTTTAGTTACCGGTAAGTTCTTGTCATTGTAAGTACATGTGTATCATAGAGAACCACCAACAGGGTACCCCTTGCTCGGGAGCTATCCCATATCAAAATGACAAGGCAACAGTCAGTGAGCATCTCAGCGATCCTTTATTTACCATGGGAATGGTGCATATTTTCTCTCTCTTCTCTTTTTTTCTCTATATTTTTTTTCTGAGGATGCTTCATAGATTCCTTGCTATGGTTATGCTGCAAGTTTCCACCATGATTAGGCATGTCTTAGGCTAGCGGCCCAGGCGTTTCTCTAACACATATACATAACTCCATGGACTTACAAGCTCCCTTTTATTTCACACCGCCGACATTCATAAACAAAAGAGCATGATATCAACTGGACAATATTTACAGGTGTTGAAAGCGTTCCCCGTGATAGCACGGTTCTGCTAACTCGAAGCCTATAATTTGCAAGCATATAACTTTCATGGACAGTCACAATGCTTCAGGCTTATTAAGTGCAAGAAAATAAAGTGTGCCATCAAGTTCGTGAGAGCTTTACTAACTAACTTTCTCATAACAAGCAAACATTTTATTTGGAAGAAAACGAGGCATAATAGATATGCACGGAATAACAATGATGCTAGTAGGTAGATATGGTGGACACTTTTTGACAATTTTGGTTTTGGGGAGTTGGAAGCACGAGTAGAGCTCATACTCAGTACAAGTGAAGGCTAGCAATAGAAAGGGAGCGACAAACGAAAGAGAAATAATTGTCATAATCATGCTTGCATCAAAACAAAATTAATTATGGAATAAAAGTGATACAAGAACTCTAAGGCAAAATAAATCATCGAGGCTTAACTGAATTTTGTTCAGTCATATGAATGCGTGAGCATGTGCCAAGCCGATTTAAATGAAACATTCAGAGGAGGATACCACAATGTCATACCAAGTTATGAATAGAACAATGCAAGCAAACATTCATGTGACATGCTACAAACTATTAGCAAGCTGGATCTAATCAATAGAGAGTAGGAACTACTAAGCATCCAATAAATACATACACCTTACATGAACAAACTAAGCATGCCCACAATGATGAGTATATGTACAAAAATGAAAACAAATAGAGTTCATTACTAGCCTCTTACCACACCTCGAGTTGTTGTAATTCATCATTATTGCCTTTCACTTGTGTGGCTTGAATAATAACATGAAACCAAACTCCAAATGAGTCACTAAGGACCGCTGAACCCTGCAACGAACTTCACAAAACCAAAGAAGAACAACAAATATTTTTTGGTTTTCGATTTTTTTAAAGCAAGCACTCAAAGCAAAAACAAACCAAGCAAAATATTTTTGGATTTTTCTTAAAGCAAAACAAATCTAAAAAGCAAAGAAACAAACCAAGAGAAACAATGATTTTTTTTGGTATTTTTGTGTTTTGGAAAGCAAAAATAAAAATTAAAAAGAGAGCAAAACATGGATATACAAAGTATCGACGAAACATGATATGTATATGAGCGTGATGTCGGTATACCTCTCCCCAAGCTTAGCATTTTGGCCTAAGTGGAGATAAATCCTAGCTTGGCCAAGAAGGAGTGCCTCCATAATGTGACGAAGAGGCCCCTTCGTCCTGGTACGTGCTCGAGGAATCCCTTATATAGTGCGTAGAGTGGTCATAAGAGGGAACATCCCCCTGGTATTGCCCGTGGAAACCAAGCACGCGTAGCTGATCGTCCATCTCCTCCTTGGAGCGTTACCAAGGTCCTCTAAAAATACTAAACAAAGTAGCCTGTGGCAAAGGAATTTCCCTCTCATCCCCGTCAGTAAACATCATCATATAAACTAAACTCTCAAGGCTAGAGCTAGCAGGAACAAAGTGATGCGCTTTCATGGCATCTAGATCGAGCCTCTGTGGTGCCAGCACTGTATCATTCAGATCAACAGAAAGGTCTAAGGTAGCAACTACATATGCAGCAATAATACCCCCATAAATGGGTCCTCTAGCACCTAGGAGGCGAGCAATGAGAGAACCAAGATTATACCTGGTTTCATTGTTAAGTGCAGCAGCTAGAAAAGCCAAATGATAGTTGGAAATATTGCTAGTTGAAAGGGCATTTATTGTCATAATCACTTTTGGTGTTCGGTAACAACAAGTTGATCATTTTACAGTTTTTTATTATCCACAGGTTGGTATGACCACAGATAAACATCACACACTCTCTTGGGAAAAGACCACACACATTTGCCACTGTTCTGGAAACTCCAGACCGGAATCTCCGGTCTTCCAAGACCGGAGTCTCCGGTGCTGGCTCCGGTGGTGCCTCCCAGGACTTGGCTGGGTCAGTCAGATGGCCTGTCCGGAGACTGGTCCGGAGATTGGCCGGAGTCTCCGGACTTTGGTCAGACCGGAGTCTCCGGTGTTGAAAGTCCGGAGTCTCCGGTGTTGCTGGTGAAGAAATGGGCTGGGTCAGTCAGATGGTCAGTCCGGAGACTGGTCCGGAGATTATCCGGAGACTTTGGTCGGACCGAAGTCTCCGGTGTTGGAAGTCCGGAGTCTCCGGTGTTGCTGGTGAAGAAATGGGCTGGGTCCGTCAGATGGCCAGTCCGGAGACTGGTCCGGAGATTGGCCGGAGTCTCCGGTGCAGACCGGAGTCTCCGGTCTGACTTTTCTACAACGGTCAGAAAACGGTTCGTGGAGGGGTTGTCTATAAATAGGGACCCTTATCTTCTTCCTCCAGTTGCTCGAGCTCTCAAGAACACCAACACCATTAGAGCCACCAAATCCACAAGATCTCTTCATCCAACCATCCAAAGTCATTGATCTTTGGAGAATCGAAGGAGGAGGCCTTGATTCACATCTTCACCAAGAGAGATCTTCATTTCCCCCTCATTCACTTGAGGGCCCCCTAGCTCTAGTGTTTCTTTGGAAACCCTAACTTTGATTTGGGTCTTACAAGCTTGTCTTTGATTTGTCTTGACAGCTTGCTTGTATTTGGGAGCCTCCAATTCTGTTGTGGATGTGTGCCCCGAACTTGTTGTAAAGGTGCCGGCTTCCACCTCGAAGGTTGCCGATGTAGTGGAAGGTGAATCGAGCCCTTTGGGGTGAGGTTCATCGGAGAACAAGGGAGGCCTCTCGTGGCGTTGGTGGTTTGAAACCACCCCCTCTCCAAACGTAGACGTACTTCCCCTCAAAAGGAAGGAACTACGGGAAACAAATCCTTGTGTCTCCACGTCCACTCCCTTGGTTACTTCTATCCTTTACCGCACTTTACTTACTTGTTCTTGCTTAGTGTTGTGTTAGTTTGTGCTTGTTTGACATATAGGTAAATTCACTATAGTTGCATATTCTAGAGAATTTACCTTTCTTGTCAAACCCTAATTTGAAAAGGAGTAAAATTTGAAGTAGCACCTATTCACCCCCCCCCCCTCTAGGTGCCCATACGATCCTTTCACTAGTGTTCTCCCTACCAAGAATGCTAGTGGCAAGATAATAAGCAAAATATCTGAGAGCTGGGAGTTGAATATTTCTTATCTTCCCGCGTTGGGTTGTGCGGTCATCATCATTTGTTACTCCACGGTAGAGATCCAAAAAATCAGCGGGTCGACCTTGAATCTTCTTCACCGTCCCAGCCATGCCAATACCTATAATGCTGCAAAATCTTTTCAATGTCATGGTGATAGGCCTATCATAGATTTTGAATGACACATCTATCCTGAAAAGGGTGTTAGTGAAAGTGAAATTCTCCACAAAAGTTTTGGTGAGCAAAGCATATATCTCACTCTCATCTTGCATATAATCGGTTAGACCAACCCTCCGAACAAGGGTTAAGAAATCATCTAGAATCCCTGCATCTTGCAAAAAGGTAAAACAAGGAAAGGTAGAAGAGTGCACATCTCCCTCATCTCCCTTATTGCCAAAGCGCGTCGCAATAAGATCCTCATTGTATGATGACCTATCTCGAGAGGCTGATCTCGAAGGCCTTGTCCTCCTAGGTGCATCACTTTCAAACACTTCTCCAAAGGTATGGTTGTCCATGGCCCTTTTTCTGAAATTTTTAGACAAACATCAAACCAAGTGATTTCCAAGTTGATAAATGATGAGGAACTACTATAGGAACTTGCTAGAGGGCTAAACATGCATCAAAATGAAATCTCTAAGCATAGAACAAGCATGCAAGCTCACACAACCTGTCACCTACAGTAGCAAAATAATCAAGATACAGACCACCAATCAAAAATCTAATTGGACAAGCGGAGGAGACACATACCGGAGAGCAATCCCTCAAAAAATCAGCAGCAAAGATGGTTGAGCAAGGAGATCGAAATTCGGGAGCAAGAACAGCAGGAACTCGAGCTTTGAAAAGTTTTCTGGTGTTTTTTGGGAGAGAGAAAGAAGTGGCTGGAAGGAGGCAAGGTGGAGGGCCAGGGTGGACCACACCTAGGCTAGGTGCGCCCTAGGGCTGGCCGCGCCACCACGGGGTGTGCTGGCCTGGTGGGTCCCCCTAGGACACTCCAGGTGCCCCTCTGCCCCATTTTTCATGAAAACATTTAATATGAATTTTCTAGAATTTTTCGGGAAACTTTATTTTTGGCTAATTTTCAGGTTATAAAAATTGATTTCCTCGCAGAAAAAGGTTTTTGAAAGACACATAAGCAAACTAAAACTACAGAAGTTCTAAGACACTCTAACAAGCAAACAACTAGCAAGACTGAGACAAACAAGACGAAGAGCAAAGATTGGAATGGAGAAAGATAGAAGTGAGCAAGGATAATCATTGTGAAAGCATTATTTTGTCCATTAAAATCCCTTTGTTAACAAGGTTGATAAAGTCTTGTTACCAAAACAATCTTATCTGAAACAAAGCTTTGCATTTAACTAAATGATTATGTTACCTCGATCTTGATAGCAATAGTCCCAATCATAATAGTTTCAAAATTTTCTTGTGGTATGGGACAACATATTTCTCCAACTTTGATGCCCTCAATATTTTAAATTGAATTCAGGCCATAACTCTTATCAATCTTCTTGGGAAAATAGACAATATGCTCTTTGTCATTAATATTAGAAGTTACTTTTCCTTGATTACAATTGATGACAGGACCTGCAGTATTAAGAAAAGGTCTCCCAAGAATAATAGACATATTATCATCTTCATGCATCTCAAGCACAACAAAATCAGTTAATACCAAGAAATTATGAGCCACTTGAACAGGAACATCCTCACATATACCAACAGGAATAGTAATAGACTTATCAGCCATTTGTGAAGATATATCAGTTGGTATCAATTTCTCTAGTTGAAGTCTCTTGTAGAGAGAAAAGGCATAACACTAACTCCAGCTCCCAAATCACACAAAGCAGTTCTAACATAATTATTTTTAATAGAGAAAGAAATAGTTGGAATACCTGGATCACCAAGTTTCTTTGGAACCTTACCATTGAAGGAATAATTAGCAAGCAAAGTAGAAATTTCCTCATTAGGAATCTTCCTTTTATTAGAGACAATATCCTTCATATACTTTGAATAAGGAGGTAACTTAATAGCATCAGTCAAAGGAATTTGCAAAAATAAAGGTTTCATCCGCTCACAAGACTTTTTATAGTGTTCTTCCTCCTTTGACCTGTATTTCTTATTAGGAAAAGGCATTGGTTTCTGCACCCAAGGTTCTCTTTCACTACCATGTTTATTAGCAACAAAATCTTCCTTAGTATACTTGGTGTTCTTAGTGTACTTTTCGGGTTCTTCTTCAATTTCTTCCTTATCAGGAGCATCATTGTTACGATTTACCACTTTTAATTTCAGCATTAGAGACAGATATACTATTAGGATCTCTAGCAGGTTTAGAAGGTTCCTCAACTGTTTTATTTTTATTTTTCTTTCTATTAGAAGAAGTACCACTATTTTCAGCTTGTTGAGAATCCTGCTCAATTCTTTTAGGATGTCCCTCGGGATATAAGGGATACTGAGTGGTAGAACCACTCCTAGTTCTAATTTCATAAGCATGTTTATCTCCAAAAGCATTAACTAGCATATATTTTTGTACTTTATCAAGTTGATCAATTTGAGTTTGAACCATTTGAAAATGTTTAACAAGCATTTTAACATCATTAGCAGTTCTTTCCACAATATCTTTCAACTCATTAATAGCTCTAGAGTTTTCCAATAAATGATTTTGAACTTGTTTATTAAAATTACCTTGTTTAACAATAAAAGTATCAAGTTCCTCTAAGCATTGATCAGTAGGTTTACCATAAGGAATATCACCTTCATCAAAGGGTTGGAGAGAGTGTACCTCAATAGTAGATGAGTGGGAAATTGGCTTACATAATTCTTCTATAGGAGGTAAATTATTCACATCTTCAGATCTAATACCCTTCTCCTTAAGACATCTCTTAGCTTCTTTCATCACTTCATCATTTAATTCAATCACTCCCCTCTTCTTTGGTGTTGGTGTTGGAGTTGGCTCTGGTACAATGGGTTCAGGTGTAGTTGGCTCAGGTGTAATTGGCTCAGTTATAGTCCAATCATCGTAATTCTTGCTTATTTTAGCCATTAATTCTTCAGCTTCTACAGGAGTTCTTTTCCTGAAAACACAATCAGCAAGACTATCCAGGTATGTCCTAGATTCATCAGTTAGTCCATTATAATAGATATCAAGAAGCTCATTTTTAGGTAATGGACATCCAGGATGTGCATGAATCAAGGCACAAAACCTTGTCCATGACTCAGGCAATTTTTCATCTTCTCCCTGTTTAAAATCAAAAAGTTTCTGCAAAACAGCATGTCGAGCACTAGGAGGGAAATATTTCTGAAAGAAAGTAGCAATCAAGCAACCAGGGTTATCAATGGAACCAGGAGGTAAATTATTAAACCAAGCTTTAGCTTCTCCTTTTAGTGAAAATGGGAAAATTTAGCAACAAAGTAGGTGCGCATCTTAACATCATCAGAAAATAAGGCACTCATAGTGGAAAGCTCAGTCATATGTGCCACAGCCCTTTCATTCTCAGTCCCACAAAAAGGTTCTTTCTCAACAATGTTTATATAGGATAAATCAAGAGAGAAATCATAATCTTTATCTTTAATGTTTATGCGAGATGTGGCAAACTTATCATCAGGAGATAGTTTAGGTATAATAGTACGTTTCTCAAGGAGACTCCTAATAGCACTAGCACCACGTATGTTTCGATATTCTTCAATAAATACATCAGTCATTTCAATATAATCATCATTGATATCATAGCTTTCTCTAGACTCAGGTGAGCTAACAGGTGTAATAGTGTCTTCACTAGGAGTTTCAGTGTTTCCCAATATAGTTCTAGCAATTGTAGCATCTAGGAAAGGACCTAATGAACCAATCTCATCAAGCACAGTTGAAGTAACATCATGAGCACCAGAAGCAATTTCAAATTTAGCAGTAGTGGCAGTGTGTGTAGCGTGTGTATGTGGTGGTGGTGTAACAATCTTACTTATAACAGATGGTGAATCAAGAGCAGCAGAGGTGTTCAGGACTGTACCTCTTCTTTTAGTTGATGGTAATATAGGAAATTTTACATCATGATACTTTCCCATGATGAAAAAGGATAGCAACAAACAATAATAAATCCAAGTAAACTTACAAATAAAGTTATGCTCCCTGGCAACGGTGCCAGAAAATAGTCTTGATGGCCCTCAAGTATAGGGGATCACAACAGTCTTCGAGGGTAGTATAACCCAATTTATTGATTTGACACAAGGGGAGCCAAAGAATACTTATAAGACTTAACAACTGAGTTGTCAATTCAACTGCACCTGGAAATAGTCTTGCTCACAGTAGTTTATCAGTAGCAACAGTTTTGTAGTAGCAATAGCAAAGTAACTGCAGCAGTAAAACAAAGACAGTAGTAACAATAGTAGCAAACAATAGGATTTGAGTATGGTAGTGATACGTCGGAAAAGTATCTAAATTTTTTTGTGTTCCATGCTTGTTTAGTATCTACTTTTCTTTGCTTTGCTCTATCCACACTTTGAGGTGCTTTTCATATTTTTCTGGTACTAACCTATTAACAAGTTGCCAAAGTGCCAGTTGCCTGTTTTCTGCTGTTTTTGGTTCCAGAAAAGCTAGTAAGAAAATATTCTCGGAATTGGACGGGACAAAAGCCAAAGTCAATATTTCACCGAGGAGAACACGGAGTCCAGAGGAGTGACGGAGGGGCACCACAGGGTGGCTGCACCCCCCAGGCGCGCCCTAGGGTGGGCCCGCCCCTGGGCAGGGTGTGGGTCCCTTGGCCTCCCTCCTGCCTCGCCTCTTCTCCTATAAAAAGCCCCCGATGCCTAAACCCTAAGCACCCGATCAATATTCCACGAAACCGTCTATAGCCACCGCCACCATCGTCCCTAGATCGGGGGGATCTGAATCTCTTCCCATCACCCTGCCGGAGGCGAGATCATCTCGGAGGCCTTCTTCTTCATCATGCTAGCCTTTGATATGAAGCGTGAGTAGTTCCACCTTGTACTACGGGTCCATGTAGTAGCTAGATGGTTGTATCTCCTCCTTGTGCTTTCATGTCCATATCTTGTGAGCTCCGTTCATGATCAAGACTTCATCTATTTGTAATCATGCATGTTGTGTTCGCGGAGATCCGATGGATATTGAGATTACTATGTCATATTGATTAATGGTTTTGTCTTATTGATTCTATCATGTCTGTGTTGTTTGTGATCTTGCATGCTCTCCGTTGTTAGCAGATATCTTGGCCGAGTAGTTGCTAGTGACTCCAAGAGGGGGTATTTATGCTCGATAGTGGGTTCATGCCTCTATTTAATCAAGGGAAGTGGCAGAAATCTCTAAGTTTGTAGATGTGTTGTTGCCACTAGGGGGAAAACAACGGTCTCTTGTTCATGGAACAAGTGGATTGTTTACCTTACACGCTTTGCTTAAAGAAGTTGTCTATTGCTTGCAACTTAATACCGGAGGGGGTTCGGATGATAACCCAAAGGTGGACTTCTAGTCATAGATGCAGTTGGATGGCGGTCTATGTACCTTGTTATATTGCCCAATCGAATCTCATAGGATCTTTATGTCTAGTATTGCATTGTTATGCCTTGCTCAGTCCTGTCAATTGCCCTGCTGTAATTTGTTTACCCAGCATGCCATGTTTGTTTATCTAAGGAGAACACCTCTAGTGAACTATGGACCCCGGTCCAATCTTTACCATTGATACATCTTCCACTGTTATTGTTTACTTGCTGCAAACCATCATCACCTTCCACACCATACAGTTAATCTTTTGTTACAGCAACCGGTGAGATTGACAACCTCACTGTTCGTTGGGGCAAAGTCTTGAGTTTGTCTTGTGCAGGTTTCCAAGTTACTTGCAACACATTTGATATGTTTCCTTCCTCCTACTCGTTTGATAACCTCGGTTTCTTACTGAGGGAAGACTTGTTGCTGCTACATCACACCTTGCTCTTGGGGTTTCCCGACGAAGCGCTTCCAGGCGCCATCAACAAGTTTTCTGGCGCCGTTGCCGGGGAGGCTAAGGACGTCTTCACAAGGGTAGTCCTCCTCAACCTTTCTCTTTACTTTGTTTTTAGTTTGCTTAGTTTATTTTGCTTGGTTTTGTTTGCCTCTTTTTATCAAAAACTCAAAAAAATATAGTTTAGTTTGGTTTGCTTTCTCTTATCAAAAACACAAAAAATTAGTTCCTGCTCTAGTTGCTGCTGTTTTTGGCTTGATCCACTTTTGCCAAAATGAACTCTGCTGAGAACACCAAGTTGTGTGACTTCACTAGCACAAACAACAATGATTTCCTAAGCACTCCTATTGCTCCACCCGCTCCTGATGCTACCTTTTATTGAATTAAGCCTACTTTGTTGAATCTTTTGATGAGAGAGCAATTTTCTGGTACTAGTTCTGATGATGCTTATGCCCATATCAATAACTTTGTTGAACTTTGTGAGATGCAAAAGTATAAGGATGTAGATGGCGATATTATTAAGCTCAAGTTGTTTCCTTTCTCCTTGAGAGGAAAAGCTAAAGAATGGTTGCTATCCTTACCTAGAAATAGTATTGATTCTTGGATTAAGTGCAAATATGCTTTTATTGGAAAGTACTACCTTCCTGCTAAAATTATATCTATGAGAAGTGATATTATGAAATTTAAACAACTTGATAACGAACATGTTGCTCAAGTTTGGCAAAGAATGAAATCTTTGGTTAAGAATTGTCCCACTCATGGACTTACTGCTTGGATGATTATCCAGACTTTTTATGTAGGTTTGAACTTCTCTTCAAGAAACCTGTTGGATTCAGCTACTGGAGGTACCTTTATGACCATCACCTTGGTTGCTGCAACAAAACTCCTTGATAATATGATGGTTAATTATTCTGAATGGCACACTAAGAGAGCTCCACATGGTAAGAAGGTAAATTATGTTGAAGAAACCTCTTCTTTAAGTGATAAGATTGATGTTATTATGGCTATGCTTGTTAATGGGAAAGCTCCTTTAGATCCAAATAATGTTCCCTTAGCCTCTTTGGTTGCTCAAGAAGATCAAGTTGATGTGAACTTAATTATAAACAACAATTTCAACAACAATGCCTATAGGAATAATTTTGGTAGTAACAACAATTATAGGCGTTATCCTCCTAATAATGGCAATTCCTATGGAAACTCCTACAACAATGCTAGAAGTGCCCCCTCTGAACTTGAAGTCATGCTCAAAGACTTTATTAGTAAACAAACCACTTTCAACAAGACTGTGGAGGAAAAGCTTTTAAATGTTGTGAAAAATATTTCCTCTTTGTCCGAAGCACAGTCTTCTTTTGCTACTACTCATGCCATACAAGTTACTATTGATGAAAATGTTAGACTGTTAGCCCAACTTCATGCTAAGTGGGAAAGGGAAGCTGAAATTGATAGAAACAATAATGTGTGCACCATCACCACCACCCATATGGATGCCACTAAACCACAAGAAGTCCCTATTCCTCCTCCTACAATGCCTAAGCCTAATGAGTATATCACTAGTGATGCTAAGTTTGATTTTGATCTTGATGGTTGCAATATTTCTAAAGTGATTATGTTCCTGCAAAAGCTTGCTAGAAGTCCTGATGCTAGTGATATGCATGTTGCTTTCACCAAACACATTACAGATGCTCTTGTTAAGATTAAGGAAGAGAAGTTAAAACACAAAGCTTCTATTCCTAGGAAAGTATAAGATAGTTGGGAACCCATTATTAATATGAAAGTGAATGACTTTGATCTCAAAGCTTCACGTGATCTTGGTCCTAGTGTCTCTATTATGCCTAGGAAGATTTTATGAAATGCTTGATTTGCCACCGTTGGAAGATTGTTATTTGGATGTCCCACTTAATGATAATGCTAAGAAGAAACTCATGGGGAGTATTAATGATGTTATCATCATGGTTAACAATACTTATGTCCATGTTGATTTCTATGTTTTGGATGTTGAATACAATGCTTCTTGTCCTATTACTTTGGGAAGACCTTTTCTTAGAAATGTTGGTGCCATCATTGATATGAAAGAAGGTACCATTAAATATCAATTTCCATTCAATAAAGGTATTGAACACTTCCCTATGAGGATAGAGAAGTTGCTTTTTGCTCCTCCTTTGACAGCAAGGTTTGATGTTAATGCTTCCTCATTTAAAAATACTTGATTTCTTGCTTCTTGTGCCTAACTTAAAGGCGTTAAAGAAAAGTACTTGTTGGGAGATAACCCCAAGAGTTTTATTGAGTCTTGGAAGTTATTACTTCTGTAATGACCTCTCCTTATCCTTTTTGTTTGGTTTTTGTGCCAAGAATGGCCTCTAATGAGAGGGAAGTAAGATTTGGGGAGTTGCTGTCCCAAGACAGATTTCTGTCCTCCACCATAAAAATTTATGAGGAGTCTCTGTAAGTCGGATTGAACTGAACATTTACGAATAAATCCCCTAGTATGTTAGCTAACTTTCGTTAGTTCAACACTTTTTGATTTGAGCAACAGAAGTTCTTCAAAAAATAGGTTTCTACCTGCTGGTCCGTTTTGACAGATTTCTGCCATTATTTGCATTTGCTTCTTATTGATTCCTTTTTGGGTTCTTTTTGGGAAATTAAGCTTTTTGAAGGATTTGCTATAGTAGCTTGTGTTTTTAGTGAAAAGTTTTGCTGTTATAAAGCTAAACCCAAGGGTCTATTATCTTTTGAATACACTAATGTTGCTAATAAAGATTGTGTGAAGGAAAAATTTCAGGTGTAGAGAGCGAATGATGTAATGAGATGAAGAATGGCAAAAGCTCAAGCTTGGGGATGCCACCCCGGTGTCACCCCAAGAAATATCTAAGAGGTACAAGAGTCAAAGCTTGGGGATGCCCAAGGCATCCCCTTCTTCATCAATAAAAAGCTCAGGTCTTTCTAGACACTTCATTTTTATTGTTTCATGCACAGTTGTGTTGTTCTTGGAGTGTCTTAGTTTTCGTTTGCTTTGCTTAATTTGTTTAGTTTGCTTGAATCAAGTAGTTTGGACCACCGTTCTCACTGTGTTATTTCAAATAAGTTGATTGGTGTTGGAAAGGAGTAGAAAGTTCTTGCTTGAAAGTGCAAGAGGAGCTTGCATTGACTGTGACTTAGACTTTAGCATGTCATGCTAGGTGTTGTTTTGACCTTATGCTTAGTGATTATTGTTGTAGCATGACTTGTTCCAAACAATTGGGATTTCTTAGTGTGCCTGGAAGGAATCATGCGTTGTTTTAGCATGCAAAAGCATAGTATTGTGGTATTCTCCTTTGATGTTTTGTTTGGGTTGACTTGGCACATGCTCACACCATGTTATGACTATGAACAAGTCACCATAGCCTCTATGATCATTTATTCCTTGACTTGTAGTACCACTCTATGCTTTGATTAGTAATGTTTTGTCGCTCTGCGTGATTATGGCCATTATTGCTCTCTTAGTTGGTTGCTCCCAGTCTTTTGCTAGCTTCCACTTGTATGAGTAAGATCTACTCATGCTTCCAACTTCCAAGAAACCAAGTTATTCCAAAGTGTCCAATATAAATACCTATGCATGGTGTGTTACACCATTCCAAGTATATTCTTGTTTTCAGCTATCTTCCAATTAAAAAGTATTTTGTTATGTGAAAACTTAGTGATTAAAGCTCTCACGAACTTGATGGCACACTTTATATTCCTTGCCCCTAATTAACTTGAACCATTGTGTCATCTAAGTTGTATATTCTTGCACTTATACGTTGGAATTAGCAGAACCATGTTTTCATGGGTAACGTTTTCAACATTGCACTTGTACTTTGTACACAGTTGATATCATGCTCTTTTGTCTATGAATGTCGCCGATGTGAAATAAAAAGGAAGATTGTAAGTGCATGGAGTTATGTATTTTGTGTTAGAGAAATGCCTGGACCGCTAGCCTAAGCCATGCCTAATCATGGTGGAAACTTGTAGCATCACTATAATGAGAAATATGTGAAGCATCCTCAATAAAAACCTATGCAAATAGCAAATAAAAAGATCGCTGAGATGCTCATTGTCTGCTTGCCTTGTCATTTTGGTTATGGGAAAGCTCCTGTACCATGTGCAAGGGGTACCCCGTTGGCGGTTCTCTATGATACACATGTACTTACTATGACAAGAACTTACATGTGACTAAAGTTGAGTAGCATGAGGTGCGGCCCTCGTATTCAAGGGACATGAGATTGCCAACTTATACTTTGTCAAGCATATACTCCATAGTTTTTTCACTTTAACCTTAATCACTTCAAGATGCTTAAGATAGAGGCAATGAGGGCGGAAAGCTAACAAGTACCATAATTTTTGGAAGCTCTTTTTGAAAATTGAAATCCCTGCTTCCCTTTATGAAGGGCCTTTCTTCCACTATTATATTGAGTCTCCACCTTCTATCCTTTAGGCACCGGTTAAGAGAGCATAGTTGCCATTCTTAGCTCTATGTGCAGTGTCCCAAAACTTATTCATTGATGCATATTGTTGATATTGCTTATTTGATACGTCCAATTTGCATCACCACTCTATATCATAATTTGCCTCTATTCATTGATATATGTCTTATTATGAGGTATTACTTATGTCTTTTCCTATGTTTTTGCATGTTGGATGATTCTTGAAGGATGGACTGCCAGAGTCAGGTTTCTGTTGGAAAAAGAGGTGTTTAATGCAATTTCGTGAAGATCAGAAAAATACCAGAAAAATATTGGAAAATTATATTTTCCCAGAAGATGGAGGAATCCAGAAGGGGAGGCGTAGCCGGGCCACAGGGGCCCACACCCCCTAGGTGCAGGCCCACCTTGCCCCGCGCCTAGGGCAGGTGTGGCCCACCCGGCCGACTCCCGACTCCGCCCTCTCGCCTATATCTTCATCACGGAACCCTAACATCAGGGGGCAACCGCAGAAAGATTTCCGCCGCCTCTGCGGGGCAGAAAAGACCGAGAGAGAAAGAGCTCTCCGGTAGACAGATTTCTGCCGGGGAAATGATGACCCACAAGTATAGGGGTGTATCGTAGTATTTTTGATAAATAAGAGTGTCGATCCCAATGAGGAGCAGAAGGTGCTGAACAGTGGTATGGAGCAGGAAATCCCTGTGAATACTTAGCAAACGGATTTTTAGTAGTTTTTTGACAAGAGAACAAAACAAGGAGCGAGTAACAAAGGTAACGAACAAACAGAGCAAGTGGCCCAGTCCTTTCTTAGCAAAGGATAAGCTGGTGGAAATACTTATAAGGACCAAGCGTTCTCGAGGACACATGGGAATTCTGTCAAGTGATTTCGCTTCAAGTAGCTGAGTACTCTTCTTTGGTGTTTGTAAGTGTTGTGTGGGTGAACCTGTGCTAACATACCGCCCTTCCTAGGACTAATACATAATTGTGATTAAACCCCCTGCAAACATCCGTAACTACATGAAAGTAATTAAGATATAAATCTAACCATAGCCTTAAACTCTGAGATCCTACACTCCCTTGTGCAAAAGTGTCCTAACGGGGGTTCAGGTTTCTGTCACTCCGGCAACCCCACGATTAGTAGCCAAATACACAATGCATCCCCCTAGGCCCATAAATGGTGAAGTGTCATGTAGTCGACATTCACATGACACCACTAGAATAATAACACCACAACTTAAATACTAAACCATTTAATAATAACTCATCATAGATTCACTACTAACAACATGACTTCTCCCATGTCCTCAAGAACTAGACGAACTACTCACAATACATCATATGGATCAAGATCAAAGATGATATGATAATGGATAACAATCTGAACATAAACAATAATCCAATGGTTCCACTCACAAGCATCAACTACAATAGTAATTAACACCGGGAAAGTTTCCCCTAAGAACTAAAGAAATATCCAACACAATTGTTATAGCCGGACGGAGTGGTGATGATGGTGCTGGTGGAGATGATGGTGTGGATGATGATGATCTCGATGAAACCTAGCTTGATGACGGCGTTGATGGCGACGGTCTCCCCTCTCCGGGAAGGAATTCCCCCGACAGAAATCTGTCTGTCGAAGAGATCTTTCTCTCTCGGTGTTTTCCGCCCCCTAGAGGCGGCGGAAATCTATCTGTGGTCGCTCCCCTGGTGGGCCACACCTGACCTAGGCGTGGGGTTAGGTGGGCCCACGCCTAGGGGGTGTGGGCCCCTGAGGCCTCACTTCGTCCCTCCTAATGGCTTCCTTCGTCTTCTGGTAAAATAATATGTTTCCATATTTTTCTGGTATTTTTCTGATCTTCGCGAAATTGCACCGAAACACCTTCTTTTCCATCAGAATCCAGACTCCGGTAGTCCATCCTCCAGGAATCATCCAACATGCATAAACACATGAAAAATCCATAAGTAATACCTCATAATAAGACAAACATCAATGAATAGAGGTAAATTATGATATAGAAAGGTGATGCAAATTGGGCGTATCAACTCCCCCAAGCTTAGACTTTGCTTGTCCCCAAGCGAATACTAAGCTCAGTAAACATGTCCACAGGTTTATGGAGTGAAGTGTCGATAAAAGAATACAAACAAGAAGCATCACACTTACCATTGCACAACTCATAGAAGAAAGCAACTCACCATTATATAACTTAGCTTGCAACCAAGTACATCAGTCACAATAGAGATGCATAAAGATAAATCATAATTGGAATTGGCAAACTTGTTCTTGGTCAGAGAACACCTGGCAAACAGTTTCATAAAAGCTTTTTGTAGAGGTTTCAAAACAGGAGCACTCTTTTCTCAAAAAGGTTTTTTCACAAGTGAAGGGTTTCAAAGTAATACTCAATAGATAAGAGTTTTGTGCAAACAAGGAAGATAAAGAACATGATTGAATAAATCACCATATGAATGCTTGAAACACAACAACTCAAATGCTTGCTGGAGATAGAGAGGAAATAGGTTTACTAACTCAACTGGTAACTATGAGAAAGGTCCCTTTAGAGAGGGTAGCAGGGATTACAAGTCATAAAGAGCTTCCAAAAGATTATGGTACTTACTAGCTTTGAGCCCTCATTGCCCCTATCATAAGCATCTTGAGATGATTAAGGTTAAAGTGAACAAAGATGGAGTATATGCTTGATGAAATATAAGTTGGCAATCTCATGTCCCTTGAATATGAGGACCACTCCTCATGCATACTCAACTTTGGGCCCAGGTAAGTTCTTGTCATTGTAATTATTTGCATATCATTGAGAACCGCCAACAGGGTACCCCTTGCACATGGCACATGAGCTTTCCCATAACCAAAATGACAAGGCAAGCAGACAATGAGCATCTCAGCAATCTTTTTATTTACCATATGCATAGCTTTTTATTGAGGATGCTTCATAGATGACTCACTATGGTGATGCTGCAAGTTTCCACCATGATTAAGCATGGCTTAGGCTAGTGGCCCAGGCGTTTCTCTAACACAGAATACAAACTCCATGGACTTACAAGTTCCCTCTTTATTTCACACCGTTGACATCCATAGACAAAAGAGCACGATATCAACTGTGTACAGAGTACAAGTTCAATGTTGAAAACGTTCCCCGTGATAGCACGGTTCTGCTAATTCCAACATATAGCTACAAGCATATACAACTTCGATGTTCACAATGGTTCAAGTTTATTAGGGGCAAAGAAATAAAGTGTGCCATCAAGTTCGTGAGAGATTTACTAACTACTTTTCACATAACAAAATACTTTTTAATTCAAAAGGTAGATGAAGCTTGAGAATTTGCTAGGAATAGAAACAGCTACTAGGTAGATATGGTGGACACAAGTGACAAAGGTTTTCGGTTCAAAGGGTTTTGGAAACATGAGAAGTATACCTTCTCAAAACAGGTTTTTGGCTAGCAAGGCTAGGTAGAAAGCAAGAGAGTTGAAAGAAACAAGAAAACATACAAGTAATAAAGCCAAACATGCAATCTTCCTTGAAGAAACAAAATAATCTCAAATAAAGAATACTAAGCTTATGAGCCAACAAGAAAGAAAACAAATGATACAAAATACATGTAAGCCTTTTCTTTCTTTTTCTCTTTCATAGTAATGCTACTGACCAAAACCCGGTTTGCCAAAACCAATTTAGATCCACTTGATGATCCCAAAGTGGTGGCAATACTTGTAAGACCCCACCTTTATAAAGGTAAAGGTCCCTGTGATTGCAATGCTAGTCCCTGGATCAATTGCTAGCATCCACAGTTTAAGACGAAGTACACAGAAACAAAGGTCATTATTACATCGTCATTCCAGAGATAACATAGTCTTTTACAACTCCATAGCCGAAGGCTAGTACAAGAGTTTAACTTAACAAATATAAATAAAAGTCTTCGTCTTCATGTGCCACAGGCAAGCATGTTGAGTGTAGACTCATAACCCCTAATCATCATCAGAGTAACCTGCAACATCACAAGTTACAGCCATAGTGGGTCAATTCATTGGAATAGTATTGGCAAGTGATACCTTAGTAGAACATTAGCATCTAGTTACTACATGAATTTGGCTAAGTGTAGCTTAGTTTTGCTTTGCTCAAAATGGGTTTTACCTATCAGTTGAAAACACTAAGTTTTTGTTTGGCAAAAACTCCCCAAGGAACCACCAATAGAAATTGGTGAACCTTTACCCTTGTTCAACCACAAGTTTTAAGTTAGAAATTGGGATGAAAAGATTCTTGATAGCTTCCATGTCTTGATGCTCAAATTGTCCTTTTCCGAGGACACGGCTAAGTACTTAGTTTCTTCCTTCTGCAGAGGTGGTGCACTTTCCCCACAAGACTTGATTTTCACCAAGACAGGACCTTTCAGAAGCCTTCCCTTAGACCAAAATGGACGCGCTCCAAACCTATCATCCCCTACCACCAACTGTCCATTTGGCTACGTTATTGCAACCTATATGATCCATGCAGAGCCCATAATTCCATGTGGCTGCACTAGAAGCTTCTTAACATATGGCATCTCAAATCCCTTTGTTCCTGGGTGGCATTCCACAAGTGAGATACACAAGGTTCACCAGTTCCCTAGCCTTGTGTAACCACTCAACATAAACCAATCCACCATTACCCACGTGTTTCATTCACTTAGTTGTTTTATTAAGCAAAACATAAGTCAAAGACTTAGAAATATTTTCCATAGCATGCGTATATAATCCACCCTTGGTTTCTACTAGCTAGGCTAAGCATGGCAATAGTAAGTATCTTAACTTAGAGAAAATTCTAACAATTCTACAACTACTAGGATTTCCCAAGCATAGCATATAGATACTTAGCAAAATATTCATGCAAGCCCTATACAAAATATTTCTAATGCAAAGTCAAATATTGGAACAAAAGAATGAATGTCACATCCCAAAATTTTCCAAATTTTTTAATGTGAAAAATAAATGAACAAAATAAATAATTGTTGAAATTTAGGGTGAGAAGAAACTTTTGTTTCTAAATGGAAACTTAAAATCCCATCTTGAACAAACTTGAGTAATGTTTGAATCCAACTAATTTCAAATCAAGTGAAATGCATTCTTCATAAATGCATCTTGAAATTTAAACACTTGGAAAATTAAACCAAAACCCTAAAAACCCTAATGGAAGAAAAACATTTCCAAGTTATCTCTAAGCCTATGGATTTGATCCATATAAAATTGGTCAAACAAACATTTCAAAATGATCAAGAATGACAAATAGAAATATTATAAAACCATATGAATTGGTTTCACTTAATTTGGAGCCATAGATAAAATCTTATAAATTTAATAAGATAAGGAAATTGAATTTCCAAAGCAAATAAAGCACCTATCTAGAAATCCATACCAAATGGTGAGCAAATAATCATAAAGACATTTAAAAGGATAAACAAATATTAAATAAAATTATACAAATTAGAATCACCAAGTTTGGATCTCTAAATAAAAAGATATGGATTTTATAAGATATAGAAAGAAATATTAAATGAGGAATATTAAAGACCAAATTAAATCTTGGCCTAATCCCTAAGCAAATGGAATGAATATAATCCAAATCCAAATAAAATAAAGGGATAAAGAATTTTCCAAATAAAATAAAATGGCATTAACCAAATTCTATTTCTATTTGAATAAAGACAAAATCCCTAATGGAAGAGATTAATTAAATCAGGGAAAATAATTTGAATTTACCCAAGTGAATTAAAAGTCATCTAATTAACTTAAATGGAATCAAGGAATTCACCTAAATAAAATTTATGGATTTAAAACTATAATTTATTTCATTGGAATAAAAACAAATACCCAATTTAAATGATTTATAAATCAAATTAAAAATATTCCAAATAATTCAAGGTGAATTATTTGACACCCTATTAAATAAATAAAGCCTACTGAATAGGTTTGGTAAAAATATGGATTTCAAATAAAGTTTTAAAACACATTAAAACCTATTTGAAATAAAGACAAAAATCTATTTATAAAATAAATTAAAGACCCTAAAAAGAATAAAAGAATTATTCTAAATTTGACTTCAAAATTTATTAATAATCAGTATTTGAAAATACACAAAGTTTGGTTGAAGTTTAAATTCAATTAGTTGTTTGAATTGATTTAACAAAATCAAAATAGATAAATAGAAAAAGAAAAGGGAAAAAGAATCAGTACAAAAAAATAAACAAAACCAGCCCAACCAGACCAGGCCCACTAAGCCCAGCAAGCTCCTCTCCCCCCCGAACCGTTTTATTCTACTCGCGAACAAACCCGCAAAGTCGCTGACGGTTGGACCCCACCTGAACTCTCTCTCTCTCGCTGACAGAATGACCCCACCTTCCAGTCTTCTTCTTCACTGCACAGTGATTCGTCAAGCTTCGGCTGTAATTCCATGGCTTAATTCGCCTTAACGCTGCAGCCATTACTCACTGTGATCACGCACACTTAATCGCCTCCCTCCCCTCTATCTTTCCCCCATGCGCCGTCCCCTCTCTGCCACAGGGCTGCCGCAATTCTTCTCGAGACCCTTCTGCATGCGATTCCGGCCGCCACTCGCCGCCCCTTGCCTCCCAGTTCCATCGAACCTGTTCCCCATCACCCCTTGAACCTCCTAGTAGCCTCGGCTTGGCCGCGCATGCACCAGGGGCTCGACAACTTCGAGGCCGAGCGCCACCGTGAGTCTTCCCAACTCCGGCGATCTCCCTCGATATGTACTGACCACCCCTTCCCCTCTCGTTGACACATGCATGTTCTACTCTCACTCGCGCGTCTAATGAACCCCTTATCTCGCTCTTCTGTGCCTTGTAGCCTCGCCCCCAATGACGAACAGAGGCGCCCGACGCCGACGACAACCACGGCGAGGAATCGCTAGCAGCTCCGTGCGCCCCTTCAGCTACGACGACCACCTCGAGCTTCAGCACGACGAGACGAACCTAGTGCGCCTATTCTCCCCCTTCCGTGCTTCCTATTCCGTCGGCAACGTCATCGCCAGGCCGCTCCGCCGCCAGTCGCCACCGCCAGCGCCACCAACTCTTGGCAAAGCACTAGGAGCCGTCCGATCTGGATCCTAGTGATGCGATAGATTGACTTATCAAAGGGGTAAGTTTTGTTCTGTACCGTGCGATGCGCATTAGATATAACGGCTGTCCTCTGTCGATCCAACCGAACCGGTATGGCCCAATAAGAAACAGACACGTGGCCTGGAATTTGTTTTTAAAATAGAAACTTTTCTATTAGTTGTTTGGTTTTGCAAAATTCATAACTTTCAAACCACATGTCCAAATTTTGCAAACTTTATATCAATGGAATCATCAAGACAAGTAATTTCCAACCATGCACTTTGTTTAATGAATTGCTTATGGTAAAATGGTTGTTTTTGCAAAAACTTGTGTAGGCATAATTTGAATATAAAATTCATTCTAAGATTATTTTTGTGATAAAACCTTTGGCAAAATGGATTGTTTTGAACCTACTGGCCATATAAACCAACTTGTGGTTTCAAAAACATATTTTGTGAAGCAAAATAATAAATCTTTGTTTTAGAACATTTATAGTCAAACAAAATGTTGTTTATATGTTAAAAATACTTTTTGGAGAAAAACCTTTGGGAAATGTTTTTGATTTAAACTCTCTGACCCCCAACACAAAGTTTTAGAATTAAAAATGTATTTGGTGAACCCTATAAATATTGCTGCTTTGCTAAAGGCATTTTCAACCACATAAAATATTGATTTGGTTTAAAAATGGTTTATAGGTAAAATCTTTTGCAAATGGTTTTGCCACTTATATAAAATGACCAATAGGTGTTTTAGAATGTTTATAACCTATTAGAAACCACTTTTCCAAATAAAAAAATCTTTGGCATGCTTGCATGCATTGCTTTGTTTCTATTATTTTATGTGGTGTTTGCTTGAAATTGTGCCTTGCTTGATTGAATTGTAGTGATTTGAAGAGTGTGAATATTGCAAGGTCAAGGAGTGAACTTATATTCTCTACCAAAAAGTCAAGTGATGCTTCATAGTTTGTCCCATTATTTTCACTATGCATTAGTGATATTTCTAAGTAGGACTTGCATGGAATTTTTGCTAAGTATAAACTATGCCATGGGAAATCCTAGTAGATGAAACCTTCGTAGAATTTTCCTAAGTTAAGATTCCTACTACCATCATGCTTAGCTTAGCTAGTAGAAAACAAGGGCGGATTATATTCATGCTATGGAATATTTCTAAGTCAAGGACTTGTGTTTTGTTTAATAAAACAACTAAGTAAATGAAACACCTGGGTGGAATGGAAAGAATGGTTTGTGTTGAGTGGTTATTCAAGTACAGTATGCTGGGGAAAACTTGGGCATCACCAAGTCCAGTATGCTGGGGAAAACTTGGTATCTCACTTGTGGATGGCCACCCAAGAACAAAGGGATTTGAGATGCCATATGTTAAGAAGCTTCTAGTGCAGCCACATGGCATTATGGGTTGTGCCTGGATCATATAGGTTGCAATAACTTAGCCAAATGGACAGTTGGTGGTAGGGGTTTGATAGGTTGGAGCGCGTCCATTCTGGTCTAGGGGAAGACTTCTGAAAGATCTTGTCTTGGTGAAACCAAGTCCTGTGGGGAAAGTGCACCACCTTTGCAGAGTGTAAAATCTAAGTACTTAGCCATGTCCCTGGTAAAGGAAAATTTGAGCATCAAGACATGGAAGCTATCAAGAATCTCCTCATCCCAATTTCTTAGTTAAAAACTTGTGGTTGAACAAGGGTTTAAGGATCACCAATTTCTATTGGGAGATGCCTTGGGTGATTTTGTCAAGCAAAAACTTAGTGTTTTCAAAAGATAAGGAAAATCTATTTTGGGCAAAGCAAGCCTAAGCTCCACTTAGCCAAATGCATATAGATGATAGACTCCACTATACTACCATAGTATCACTTGCCAGTACAATTCAAATGTATTGACCCTTGTGACTGTAACTTATTATGTTGCAGGTTTGTTTGATGTTAGAGAAGTGTGTTGATTAGGATTACAAGTCTACAACCAACATGTTTGCCTGTGGCACTTTGAAGATGAAGGACCACATGCTATAGTTATTTCTGCTGCATTGTAATGAGATAGCCAAATGAGCTATGTAAGATGTAATAAATTATTTTATTCCTGGTTATAAATTTGTATTATGACCTTTGTTTCTTTATATTACATCTTAACTGTGGATGCTAGCTATTGATCCAGGGACTAGCATTGCAATCACATGGATCCTTACCTTTACTAAGGGAGGGATCTTACAATGAAGAACCACTTGCCTTGGTAGTTGGGGGAGTAACAACAATCCTCACAGTCACAATCACCACTAGCACCAAAATCTACACATAAAATGATAGCACCAAAATCACACATCAAAATAAACAAGCAAAAATATATGAATACATGCAAATGACATGTGATGATTTTTCTAAACCCAACAAGACAAGTAAAGCAGTACTGATCAATAAACTAAACATTTATACATCAAATAAACTTTATTTAGCCTTTAAAACATTTTCCAATTAATTTTTATACACAAAATAAGCCTACAAATGTCTCTGCAAAAACAACTAACTTTACAGAAGCAATTCGTTAAACAAAGTACATGGTTGGATAGAATTATTTTTCCTGATTCCATTGATATAAAATTTGCAAAATTTGGACGTGTGGATCAAAAGTTATGAATTTTGCAAGTTTAAATGACTAATAGATCTAAATTCAGATTTTAAATCTAAACCCTAGCCATGCGGCAGCTTCTGATTCGCTGATACCGATTCGCACAGATCGCGCTATGTGGAGCGTTGGATCTAATTAGATCTGAGCGGCTCAGATGGATTCGTACCCCTTTGGGTTATTTCTAACCCTACACCTATGATCTAGATCTAAAGGACCTGTCAAAAGACCAGAAACGAGCGGCGCTGGCGGCGCTGGCTGGCGGCGGAGAGATCAGACGATGACGGAGCCGGCATTATAGGAAGCGCTAGGGGAAGGGAAATAGCTCACCAGTCTCGCCGTGATGTGCTGGTTTTCGAGGTGGTTGTCGTTTGTCGAGGGGTGCACGGGGTCGTCAGGGATTGCTCGCCGGAGTCGCTTCTGTCGTCGGGCGTGTACTGTTGAAGACGGTGGCGACGCTACGGGTCAGGGCTAAGGCATGAGAAAGGTTGCGTTAGCTGCATGCACACGAGGCAAGTGCGCGAGCATGAACGAGAGGGGGAGGCGCGATCAGTACTAACCAGGGAAGCTCGTCAGAGTTGATGGTTCCGTCGAGCACATGCAGTCGTCGACGTTGGCGAGGTTCTGGGTGGTCCTAGCACACACCAGTGGTGTTAAAAGATGCACAAGGTTGCAGTGATCATACTGGCAAGGCTAGGAGGCAAGGGGCGGGGAGTGCTCACCGGAATTTACCGCCGGAGATGCTCGGTACTACGGCGACGCGAGCTCGATTATGGACAGCCTAGGGGCGCTCCGTGGTTGGTGAGTGAGGGGAAAGGAGCAGAGTGGGGAGGGGTTTAAGTAGCCGAGCAAGGAGGAGGAATTACGCCCGCAATAACGCGTAATCAAGCGCAATATCGTCGGGAAGAAACGACCGCGGTGGAGCTGGTCGCAGGCGTGATTTGGGGACGAAGAGATGACGTGGCTGTGGGGCCCAGTGGTCAGTGAGGGGGTGTGCGTGGGCGCGGTGAGAAACAGAGGGAGAGTGAAAAACCCGGGTGGGCTGGCTATTGGGCTAGGTCTGCTGCTGGGCCGAATAAGTGGCGCCGGCCCTTTCTAGTTTCTTTTATTCTTTTCCATTTCTAGTTTGATTTTCTGAATTCATTTTCAAATGTTTTTCATATGGGTTTAAATTCAAACTTGTTCTGATTTTTGTAAAGTGGACCATACATATATTTGACTACATAACAATGTTGTTCACTCAAGAATACATTGGTCCAATGGATTTTAGAAATAAACCATGCTTTAATTTAATTATTTATATTAGGCATATGAATGGTTTTGAATTCATATTTATTTTTGAAAACTTTGACCAAGCTTTGGAAACATCAACCAACCTATGTTCAAATATTTTCTGGTTAAAACAAGTATTCTCATATTAGAGACTAATAATAAGGCCATTGCCTTGCTTACATAAAATAATAGACAACAAATGCTTCTGTTTTTTGAAAACTTATTTGAAAATGATTCTAAAATGATTATGGATGCATGAAAGATATGCAAACTTTGAAATCATGATTTTTGGGATGTTACAAATCTAACCCCCTTAAGGTGAATCTCGCCCTCGAGATTGATTATTAGCAAATAGGTGAGGGTGGTCTTTCCGAAGATCATCTTCTCTTTCCCATGTTGCTTCTTGCTCGGAATGATGGTTCCACTGAACTTTGCAGAATTTGATAGTCTTTGTCCGAGTTACTCTTTCTGCAGTCTCGAGAATCTTGATAGGTTTTTCCTCATAGGTGAGATCACTTTCCAATTGGACCTCCTCCAAAGGTATTGTATCTTTCAAAGAGGTCTCTTCCATCCCCGGATGGCATTTCTTTAGATGACTCACATGAAACACATTTTGAACGGCAGACAATGATTCAGGCAATTCAATCTCATAAGCTACTTCTCATTTACGACACATAATCTTGAATGGTCCAACATATCTTGGGGCCAATTTTCCTTTGACTCCAAATCTCTTCACTCCACGAAGTGGTGATACTCTAAGGTATGCTCTATCACCTAACTCATAGGTGACTTCTCTATGCTTTGGATCTGCGTAGCTCTTTTATCGGGACTGTGCTATCTTCAATCTGTCCTTTACTAAATTGACTTTCTCTTCAGCTTCCTTGATTAATTCTGGCCCAAACAAGTTTCTTTCTCAAACACCATCCCAGAGCAATGGTGTAGTACACTTTGTCCCATAGAGAAACTCAAACGGTGCCATCTCAATACTGGCTTGATAGCTGTTGTTATAAGAGAATTCTGTGTAAGGCAGACTTTCATCCCAACTAGTACCATAGTCTAGGGCACATGCCCTCAACATATCCTCCAGAATCTGGTTGGTCCTTTCTGTGTGTCCATCAGTTTGGGGATGAAAAGCAGTACTGAATTCCAATCTCATTCCCAATGACTCATGCAGTTGCCTCCAAAAATGAGAAGTGAATTGAGTTCCCCTATCAGACACAATACTCTTGGGTACTCCATGCAGACACACAATCCTATTCATATAGATCTTGGCCAACTTAGCACTTGTATAGGTTGTCTTCACGAGTATAAAATGAGCCACTTTAGTTAGGCGATCCACTACTACCCAAATAGAATCATATCCTGGCCTGGTCCTTGGCAATCCGGTGATGAAATCCATGCCAATCTTGTCCCACTTCCAATCAGGAATAGGTAGTGGTTGTAACAATCCTGCTGGCTTCTGATGTTCCGCTTTCACTCTACTACATACATCACACAAAGCAATATGTTTGGCGATGTCCTTCTTGAGATTACTCCACCAAAATCTTTCCTTCACATCCATGTACATTTTGGTGTTACCCGGATGAATGGAATATGGTGAGTTGTGTGCTTCTTGTAAAATTAGTTTCCGAAGCTCCGGATCTTGCGGAATGCAGATACGTTTTCCATACCATAAAGTACCCTGTTCGTCTTCATGGAATCCTTTGGCTTTTCCCTTGCCAATCTTTTCCTTAATCTCTTCAATTTCCTTATCCGTCTTTTGGGCTTCCTTGATTTTGTCCAACAATGTGGGTTAAACATCCAATGACATGAAATGGGCACACAGATCATCTGGCAACTCTCCCTTAGTAAGGCCATTCACATAAACCTTACGGCTTAGTGCATCCGCTACAACATTTGCTTTACCGGGGTGGTATTGCAAACTCAAGTCATAGTCCTTGATGAGTTCTAGCCATCTTCTTTGTCTCATGTTGATTTCTTTCTGAGTAAAGATATACTTCAAACTTTTGTGATCTGTGAACACTTCACATCGCTTTCCCAAAAGATAATGTCTCCATATTTTGAGTGCATGGACAACAGAGGCTAACTCTAAATCATGAGTAGGATAATTCACTTCATGAGTTTTGAGTTGTCTCGAGGCATAAGCCACAACTTTCCCTTCTTGCATTAAAATTGCACCTAATCCTTGATGAGATGCATCACAATAAACTTGGAAATCTTTTTCCAAATCTGGCAGACATAAGACTGGTGCTGTCACTAGTCTCTTCTTCAACTCTTGGAAACTGAGTTCACATCCCTCAGTCCAATCAAATTTCTTGTCTTTCTTGAGTAACTCCGTCATTGGCTTAGCTACCTTGGAGAAATTCTCAATAAACCTTCTATAGTATCCTGCCAAGCCAAGGAAACTACGGACTTCTTTCACTAACTTAGGAGATTCCCATTCAGTTACAGCTGACACTTTTGCGGGATCAACTGCCACTCCATCTCCTGGCACAATGTGTCCAAGAAATCCGACCTCATTCAGTTAGATTTCACACTTGCTGAATTTTGCATACAGTTTATGCTCTCTAAGCTTCTCAAGTATCAAATGCAGATGTTCTTCATGCTCTTCATTGCTCTTGGAGTATATCAAAATGTCATCGATGAAAACGACAACAAACTTGTCAAGAAACTCCATGAACACCTTGTTCATCATATTCATGAAGTAGGCAGGTGCATTGGCCAAACCAAATGGCATCACTGTGTACCCATACAATCCATACCTAGTGGTGAAAGCAGTCTTAGGTATGTCTTGTTCCCTTATCTTAAGTTGAAAATAGCCTGACCGAAGGTTAATCTTTGAGAACACACGGGATCCTTCTAACTGATCAAACAAGTCATTGATTCTGGGCAAAGGATATTTGTTCTTGATAGTCACCTCATTGAGTGAACGATAATATATGCACAACCTTTGACTTCTATCTTTCTTTTCTACAAACAAAACTGGTGCTCCCCAAGATGTAGAACTTGGTTGAATAAATCCTTTCTGCAACTGTTCTCCAAGTTGTTTCTTGAGTTCTTTTAACTCATCAACTGACATTTTGTAAGGTCTCTTTGTTATTGGTCCAGATCCTGGCAGCAAGTCAATCAGAAATTCTACATCTCTATCTGGTGGCATTCCAGGCAATTGCTCCGGAAACACATCCGGATATTCTCTCACAATTAGTACACTGTCTATGCTAACCCCCTTAAGAGAATTTAGCTTACTCCCTTTTGATTCAAAGTTAGACTTGAATCTAATCCGTTTCTTATCCGGGGTTATGAGTGCGACAGTACGATTGGCACAATCTAGTACTCCTTCATATTTGGTCATCCAATCCATTCCCAAAATTACATCCAGTCCTTGGGAATCTAGGATTATCAGACTAACTGGAAACTTATGCTTTCCAAATTCTAGCACTAGATCACGACATCCAAGACTTACTATCATATCTCCACCCGGAGAACTTACTTTTGTAGGACACCCAATATTTCAGTTGGAAATCCACTTCTATCAACAAATGCTCTTGATATGAATGAATGCGATGCACCGGTATCAAAAAGAACAAGTGCTGGAATAGATTGAGTTTGAACTTACCAGCCACAACATCAGGCTCCTCATATATCTCTTCCACATTGATGTGGTTCACTTGTCCCTTCTGGAAAGGGTTGGGCTTGTTGGCACCTTCAACTTTCTTTTATGGGTACTCATTAGCATAGTGCCCCATCTTCTTACACTTGAAGCATTCAACCTGACTGAGATCTTTCTTGGCAGGCTGACTTCCACTACCACTTCCACCTCCATTGTGGTGGCTCTTGTATCCACTCTTGTGGTTCTTATACTTGTCGTTATCATGACTATGATGATGCTTGTTGTCATGATGGCGGTTGTGGCCGTGGTGGTTTTTGTACTTTCCATGTTTGTGGGATCCAAAACTCCCACTATCATCATGATGGGAACGCTTGTGAGACGATCCCGAGCTGTGCTTATCAAAGCTATGCTTCCTCTTCCTACTCTCAACCTGTTTCATCTTGTTCTCCAAGATGGTAGCCTTGTCACAAATTGATTGGTAGGTTGGGACATAGGCAATAGACAACTGCAGATTCATTTCATCATTCAGTCCTTCGAGGAATTTCTCCTTCCTTTTGGCATCAGTATCAACTTCATCCGGTGCATATCACACCAGATTGTTGAACTCCTCAATGTATTCAGCCACGCTGCGGTGACGCTGCTTCAGGTTGTGAAACTCCTTCTTAAAATTCATCACTCCGGATGAAATTTGAGCTGTACGGAATCCATCTTCAAATATAGCCCAAGGCACATCCTCAATGGGAGTGGTGCCTCTGTCAAGTTCAACTTCTGCGGTGTATCCAGGTACATGATGTTGATGTTGCTTCCACTATCCACCATACACTTAGTGAACTCCACGCCGCCAATCAAAGGGTTGATGACCATGGCGTACTGGTTCTCCGTAGGTATAAGGTTTGGGTGATCCGTCCTGTCCCAAGTTATTGGAACCTCCGACCAGCGCAGGTACTGGGGAACTGGGGGGAGAGTGGCCATCAGGATCCACAGAGAGGTCTTTTGTTGTCGGACGGTGGGGGTGCCAAGGAAAGTGTGGTAGACTGGAGCCTTTTTTGCAAAGGGGTTCTTGCCCTTGTTATCGCTCTTGGCGGTGTGCTTGGGGTCAACGTCTTCGTCCATGTCACTTGAATCCTTGGACTCCTCCTCCTTCTTCTTCCCCTTTCCCTTGCCTCGCGGTCTGTTCTTCCGACTTCGCTTGTAGCCGGACTCCGGGTCTTCCTTGAGGTCGTTGACGAACTTGCAGTGTCGATTGGTATGGGTGGCTTTACCATTGGCATCGAGGTGTACGAGGCACGACATATCGCGGTATTCCTCGTAGGTTTGGGGAACGCGTAGAGGTGCCGAGGTGGTTTCACTTCCTCCTTGCTGCCCACGACCAGCTCCTCTTCCTCGGCCATGTTGTTCGCCTTCGCCTCGCCCTGCAAAAGTCATAGCGACCATGTCGGTAGATTGATTTTCTTCTGGAGCGGTTTTCCGCTTTGTACTGATGTTCCTCCGAGCTTGAGTTGGAACGGCTGTTGCCGGCAAGGAGCCGCGAGCATCATCGTCGGCAGCTGCGAACTCACTAGCCAACTGAATCATCTGGTTCAAGTACAGCTGGTGATTGTCCTGCAAGCGCTTCAGCTTATGTCGGAGCAACGTGCCTCTTTCCAATCCGTTGATGAAGGCGGCCATGGCGGTCTGAGTGTGCACTCCTGCGCAGGAATTCTTCATGTCCATCCAGCGAGAGAAGTAGGCGCAAGATGTCTCTTCTTTCTCTTGCATGCACCGCTGTAGATCGCCAACAGTGCAGGGACGCAATTTGAGCTGTAGATCGCCGGATGAAATTTGAGCTGTACTGAATCCATCTTCAAAGATAGCCCAAGTCACATCCTCAATGGGAGTGGTGATCTGAAAGTTATCCCACCAGGTTGCTGCTGGCCCTTCCAACAGATGTGCTGCAAACATGACCTTCTCTTCGTCGGTGCAGCCGACAGTCACTAAATACTTGTTCACTGAACATAGCCAATCATTGGACACCATTGGATCAGTGGTTCCTGAGAACTTTGCAGGCCTCAGTCTTAGGTATCTGGTGAGCATGTCAAATCCTGGCGGATTATCTGGTTGTTGTTGTTGTTGTTGTTGTTGTTGTTGTTCTGATTCTGGTTCTGCATGAAGGTGGTCATCATCTGCATTAGTTGTGTCTGTGCTGTCATCAACTGTTGCATCTTGGGGGTGACATTGTTGTTGTTTGGGTTGGGGTTGGCACGTCGAGGAGGCATCTGTGGTTTTCATAAGGATAAGAATGAGATACCCATAGATGCTTAACATGCACAATACATCATATAGACAATCACAATAACCAAGCATCAAAATAACGAAGAGTTTGAACAACATAAACAACAAGTTTTGGAAAAAGCAAACACACCATAGCAAGCCATCCACATGTTGGATGGTCATTGCGACTCAATAAACAAAGTACGGTAGATGAAAGATAATCGAGTAGTCTACACTACTCCTCCGCATCAATCTCCTCGTCAACAAGTGTAAGACCTGCACTCTCCATGGCGGTCTTGTACTCATCAACACTAGTAGTCAAGGCCTCAATCTTAGCCCTAAGAGCCCTCTTCTGTGAGCTAAGCCTCTCGATCACTCCCTGCTGGTGCTCGAGCTCGAAGTCCTTGGCCTCTAACTCTTCCTTCATCTCCCGGATCTTCTTGTTCCTGTCTTGGACTCTTTTCTCCTGGCTCTTGAACTTCTTGTCCTGGCTTTCAAACTTGGCCTCCATTTCCTTGACTATCTCGTCTTGCTCCACGAAGAGCTTGTCCTTATCTCGGAGCTGAACCTGGAGCTCGTCATTGCTAAGCATGACGTTGGTCCTATAAGTATCTAGGTGTCTAATAAGACCCTCTAGGTCCTGGAGGTACAGACGAATCGGCTCCATCGACTCTCTAGCAGCATCCTCGTACTCTATAGCTTCACCCTCCTCGTTGCGTCTCCCGAAGGGGTGAAAGTAAAGATCTGTAAGCTCGGTGGAGTGTCTCCCTACCAGGCGCCCGAGTAACTCCTACATGACTACATCTAAGCCTTTCTCTTTGTCGTCATGCATCAGCTTGAAAGTGATGGTTTCCGTGGTTGGCTCTATCTGGCGTCCTGGCTGAGTGACTCTGAAGCCCCAAAGGTCCTTCCTCTAAAAGTTGGTGAGCGGAAGTGTCATGATGCTAGGAAGTGGAAGGTTGAGCACACTAGTGAGCTCAATGAGACGAGTACCAAAACGAGTTCCCTTGAACTCCTCGGCCGTGTTGATAATAACATTAGGCATCTATTTTTATAAGACAGAGAAAAGTTAGAATCAACATCAAATAGAGAAATAATCACAAGACAAAATATCACAAGCACATCTTTTGCAACAAACACACAAGTCATGGCATACACAAATCCATTACAAGCATCAAAGATTCAACATAACTTAGGCAAATTTTTGGAAGTAAAATCGATAAGTGTGGTGGTCCAACTAACGAAGTACGTTACAACTCTCACTCACTAGACAAAATAGCTATCACGGCATCCTTAGTAGCCATTTGTCTATCTTGTTCACAAGACTCCCATATTAAGTCTATGATGTCTCCCCTTAGTTGTTGGTTGGTAGTCTCTAACTCTTGGGTATGCTTCTTTTCTTCTCTAAGGTCATTTTGGGTGTTGAGCATTCTGCACTTGAGTCTATCACCAAGCTCCTTGATAGCATCCCAAGCTGCATTTCTTGCAGAGTCAAAGAATGTTGTGTGCATTTCTGAGTTGGTGACCATGTAGAATCCTGACTCCTTGTGGTTGTCTTCCTTGTTTTTGTACAAGTGGAGTTGCACCCACCAATACTCCTCTCCTTCATCCATCACAGGGAATCCTTTGTACATAGCTGCACCATGTATCCCCATGGTAACCATAAGGTTCTTGAGGGCCTTGGGAAATTCAGTCTCACACTCCAAAGTCATGGTCATGAGTGGTCCCTTCCTTACGACTTCGTTGATGGAGTTCATCTACAAATAGATATGAGAAACAAGATTAGAAAAGTTTACGAGAAGAAAAAGACAAGTGTGGAAATTTTTCCTTAGTGGTTTCTAATCCAATCCTAGGGTCATAATCCTACATGCAACACAATGCTCTGATACCATCTGTAAGATCCCACCTTTATAAAGGTAAAGGTCCCTGTGATTGCAATGCTAGTCCTTGGATCAATTGCTAGCATCCACAGTTTAAGATGAAGTACACAGAAACAAAGGTCATTATTATATCGTCATTCCAGAGATAACATAGTCTTTTACAACTCCATAGCCAAAGGCTAGTACAAGAGTTTAACTTAACAAATATAAATAAAAGTCTTCATCTTCATGTGCCACAGGCAAGCATGTTGAGTGTAGACTCATAACCTCATCAGAGTAACCTGCAACACAAGTTACAGCCACAGTGATCAATACATTGGAATAGTATTGGCAAGTGATACCTTAGTAGAACATTAGCATGTAGTTACTACATGAATTTGGCTAAGTGTAGCTTAGGCTTGCTTTGCTCAAAATAGGTTTTACCTATCAATTGAAAACACTAAGTTTTTGTTTGGCAAAAACTCCCCAAGGAACCACCAATAGAAATTGGTGAACCTTTACCCTTGTTCAACCACAAGTTTTAAGTTAGAAATTGGGATGAGGATATTCTTGATAGCTTCCATGTCTTGATGCTCAAATTGTCCTTTTCCGGGGACACGGCTAAGTACTTAGTTTCTTCCTTCTGCAGAGGTGGTGCACTTTCCCCACAAGACTTGATTTTCACCAAGACAGGACCTTTCAGAAGCCTTCCCTCAGACCAAAATGGACGTGCTCCAAACCTATCATCCCCTACCACCAACTGTACATTTGGCTAAGTTATTGCAACCTATATGATCTAGGCAGAGCCCATAATGCCATGTGGTTGCACTAGAAGCTTCTTAACATATGGCATCTCAAATCCCTTTGTTCCTGGGTGGCATTCCACAAGTGAGATACACAAGGTTCACCAGTCCCCTGGCCTTGTGTAACCACTCAACATAAACCAATCCACCATTCCACCCAGGTGTTTCATTCACTTAGTTGTTTTATTAAGCAAAACATAAGTCAAAGACTTAGAAATATTTTCCATAGCATGTGTATATAATCCACCCTTGGTTGTGTCGTGGTATTGCCGACGAGTACTCCATGGAGGGGTCCTCACAGTGCGTGTTTAGAGACGTGGGGGAAGGCGGACGGTTGACAGGTACGAGGTAACACAGCTTACCTAGGTTCAGATCCCACGACGGTGGCGGAATCCTACTCCTGCTATAAATCACTATAAGGGAAATACGCCGAGTTACAGGGATTGGTTCGCTGTGCGAGGTATGTGCTAATCGCTACTCGATTGTCTGAAGTTGTGCCCTAAAGGCTCCCATAGGCCCGACTTATATAGTCGCCAGGTCCTAGGGTTACAGGGAAAAGTCCTAGCCGGACAGGTTACAGAGTCCTACACCGTCTATCACTAGTCTTGTGTATCTTGCACTCCAAGGCTCCGGGTACATTGGTGACTCCACCGAAGCCTTCCTTTATCCGGCATGGGCCTCCCTTCTGGATCCATCTAACTGGGCCGCCCAGCACGCCATAGGCCATGCTACCGACAGTGGGCCACCCGGGTTAGCCAGATAAGAGACATGCTATAGGGATACCCATATAGCATATCCCCAACAGGTTGCTACAAGCTAGGCTAAGCATGGCAATAGTAAGTATCTTAACTTAGAGAAAATTCTAACAATTCTACAACTACTAGGATTTCCCAAGCATAGCATATAGATACTTAGCAAAATATTCATGCAAGCCCTATACAAAATATTTCTAATGCAAAGTCAAATATTGGGATAGAAGAATGAAGCACCACTTTCCTTGGTAGTTGGGGGAGTAACAACAATCCTCACAGTCACAATCACCACTAGCACCAAAATCTACACATAAAATGATAACACCAAATTCACATATCAAAATAAACAAGCAAAAATATATGAATGCATGCAAATGACATGTGATGATTTTTCTAAACCCAACAAGACAAGTAAAGCAGTACTGATCAATAAACTAAATATTTATGCATCAAATAAATTTTATTTAGCCTTTAAAACATTTTCCAATTAATTTTTATACACAAAATAAGCCTACAAATGTCTCTGCAAAAACAACTAACTTTACAGAAGCAATTCATTAAACAAAGTACATGAGGATAGAATTCTTTTTCCTGATTCCATTGATATAAAATTTGCAAAATTTGGACGTGTGGATCAAAAGTTATGAATTTTGCAAGTTTAAATGACTAATAGATCTAAATTCAGATTTTAAATCTAAACCCTAGCCACGCGGCAACTTCTGATTCGCTGATACCGATTCGCACGGATCACGCTACGTGGAGCGTTGGATCTAATTAGATCTGAGCGGCTCATATGGATTCGTACCCCTTCGGGTTATTTCTAATCCTACACCTACGATCTAGATCTAACTACCAAGTCAAAGACCGAAGCGGCGGCCCGGCGGTGGTGGCGGCGAACAATCAGACGATGATGGAGCCGGCGTTACTGGAAGTGCTAGGGGAAGGGAAATAGCTCACCAGTCTCGCCGTGATGTGCTGGTTCTCGAGGTGGTCGTCGTTTGTCGAGGGGCACAATGGGTCGTCAGGGATTGCTCGCCGGAGACGCTTCTGTCGTCGGGTGTGTACTGCTGAAGATGGTGGCGATGCTACGGGTCACGCTAAGGCATGAGAAAGGTTGCGTTAGCTGCGTGCAGACGAGGCGAGTGTGCGAGCATGAACGAGAGGGGGAGGAGCGGTCAGTACTAACCAGGGAAGCTCGTCGAACTTGATGGTTCCGTCAGGCACGTGCAGTCGTCGATGTTGGCGAGGTTCTGGGTGGTCCTAGCACACACCAGTGGTGTTAAAAGATGCGCAAGGTTGCAGTGATCATACTGGCAAGGCTAGGAGGCAAGGGGTGGGGAGTGCTCACCGGAAGTTACCGCCAGAGATGCTCGGTACTACGGCGGTGCGAGCTCGATTGTGGACAGCCTAGGGGCGCTCTGTGGTTGGTGAGTGAGGGGAAAGGAGCGGAGTGGGGAGGGGTTTAAGTAGCCGAGCGAGGAGGAGGAATTACGCCCGCAATAACGTGTAATCAAGCGCGAGATCATCAGGAAGAAACGGCCGCGGCGGAGCTGGTCACAGGCGTGATTTGGGGACGAAGAGATGACGTGGCTGTGGGGCCCAGTGGTCAGCGAGGTGGTGTGCACGGGCGCGGTGATAAACAGAGGGAGAGGGAAAAACCCGGGTGGGCTGGCTATTGGGCTAGGTATGCTGCTGGGCCGAATAAGTGGCGCCGGCCCTTTCTGGTTTCTTTTATTCTTTTCCATTTCTAGTTTGATTTTCTAAATTCATTTTAAAATGTTTTTCATGTGGGTTTGAATTCAAACTTGTTCTGAATTTTGTAAAGTGGACCATACATTTATTTGACTACAGAACAATTTTGTTCACTCAAGAATACATTGGTCCAATGGATTTTAGAAATAAACCATGCTTTAATTTAATTATTTATATTAGGCATATGAATGGTTTTGAATTCATATTTTGTTTTGAAAACTTTGACCAAGCTTTGGAAAGATTAATCAACCTATGTTCAAATCTTTTCTGGTTAAAACAATTATTCTCATATTAGAGAGTAATAATAAGGCCATTGCCTTGCCTGCATAAAATAATAGACAACAAATGCTTCTGTTGTTTGAAAACTTATTTGAAAATGATTCTAAAATGATTATGAATGCATGAAAGATATGCAAACTTTGAAATCATGATTTTTGGGATGTTACAATACTGATCAACAAGATCCATCATATAATAGAGATTGCAAACTAAAATAAGAAGTGCAAAAAATGAAAGATGAGACTTCTCATTAATATTCCAATAAAGGCACTAACACCAAGGGATACATACATAACCAACTAAAGGAGAGATACTTCCACATGCAAACCAAACTATAAGATAACCCCTCTACCATAGGTAGGAATTCACTAAAAAGGTAAAAGATAAAAGATAATGGTGGTGATACCGCGGCACTCCCCCAAGCTTGGAACAAGCCAAGGGGATGCCAAACCTGATGACGAATTACTCCTTTGGTGGTGGTGGTGTTCTCTTGATAAGCTCCTCAATCAGCTTCTTCAAATCCTCCATATCGAAGGTCAGAGTACGAATTAACTTCGAGTTTTGCTCTATACGGTTCATAATCATGTCAGACCGAGAATCCTAGTCCTTGTTATTCTTTCCCCACTCTTCATCCTTAGCATGATCCTTCTCTGCATTGTTAGAACGGGACATATCCCAAACCGAAGGCAAGTTCCCTTTGGGCACTTGTTGGTATTGATATTCATGTATAAGTGTATGGAAGGGTCTCTTGTTACGTGGAGGAGATGACCGTGGATTGTAGAAGAGACGTGGAGGTTTCCATCCTATAGACATCCGTGTTGTCCTCTTAGGCTTGATAGTGGTTGCCACCACTCCAATGCATGCGATGGTAGCACGAGTGTTTGGCTGATTGTCCTCCTCCATGTCACCTTCATACCCTACCGAAATCTCCTCCACCTTGGGCACTTGAGGTTCTTCTTCCTCGGGCTTCTTGCCTTTGTCGTTGGCGGAGGCCATGGTGCTCTAAACTTGAGAAGATTTCCTGACAGAAATAGATCGAAACGAAAACACGATGCACGAACCTCGGGGATCCGGGGGGTTATATATAACGAAGTTTCAATGCATAAGGAAGGGTTTGACATGGAAACGAGGCGGAGACGGAGTTCGAGGGGGAGAAACCCCCTCAGGCGCGGCTAGGCTGGGCCCGCGCCTGGGGTGGGTTTGTCCACCCTGTGCTCCATTTTATCTTCAGTTTCATCTCGTAACTTCCCTTATGTATTAAAAACATCAAAAATATAAAAAGATTGGAGTTTCACGAACCTTCTGTTTTCACCACTTTTACCTATTCAAAGACGAACTATGCAGATTCCTTTTCTCTTTCTCCTGAAAATTTCCTTCTTACAAAACCATTGCACAAACTCAATGACAACATTAGTGTAAGAAAAAACAATAAACCTTTGGTACACACTTCAACTGAAAACCCATCAAAACAAAAGCTTCTGTAAGAGGCAAATGCAAATGAAGGCAGAAATCTGTCAAAACAGACCAGCAGGTAAATATTGATTTTTCGAAGACCTTATGTTGCTCAAATAAAAAAGTGCAGAACTGATGAAAGTTGGGTAACAACCTGGAGAACAAGCACAGAAAAATGCAGCTCCATCCGAAGTATTGAGCTTCCTCATGAATTTTTACAATACAGCACAAAAATCTGTCCCAGGACAGCCACTTTTCATAACTCCTCTACTTCACAAAAGTAGTTGAACTTGACACAAAAACCAAAACAAAAAGGATAAGGAGCAGTTATTACCAAGGTAATAACTTCCAAGACTCGACAAAACTCTTGGGTTATCTCCGAACAAGTACTTTTCTTTAATGCCTTTAAGTTAGGCTTGAAACTTCCAAAAATGCTCACAAAGGAGATATATATTTGAAGTGAAAGAGAGCATCAAGAAGCAAATAACCAACACACTTGAGTCTAACCCACTTCCTATGCATGGGGGTATCATGAGAAAACGAATTTTTGAAACAAAAAGCCACTAGCATAGGAAGACAAAAAAGATGCAACTTCAAAGCTTTCAACATAAAACGAGGAAACTTAACATCATTGAGATGCATAAAACCATGTTTCCCTCTCTCAAAATAACTTTCAGTAGCACTTTGAATAAAGTTGACAATATAACTATCACTAGAAACAACTTTATCATCAGAATAAGCATACTTACAGTCATCAAAGAGAGGTCCAAGGTCATAAACCGGATCAATAGAAGCAAGTTGTTCCATCCTGAAATCTTTATTAGGCAAGCTATTTTCACAAGGAGCTTTAGCAAATTTGGAAAAGTTAAACTCATAAGAATCTCCATCAAACTTAGTTAAACCTTTTTCCTTCTTACAGTCAATAATAGCTCCACAAGTGTTCAAGAAAGGTCTACCAAAAATGATAGGACAAGTTTTGCTAGCTGCTGAATTAAGCACTAGAAAATCAGCAGGATACTTAATATTACCACATAGAACCTCCACATCTCTTACAATGCCAATGGGGCAAATGGTTTCCTTATTAGCAAGGTGGATAACCACATCAATGTACTCAAGCTCACAAGGACCAATTTCATGCATAATTTCCCTGTAAAGCTCATAAGGAATAGCACTAGAACTAGCACCAATATCACATAAACCATAGTAGCAATTATCACCAATTTTAACAGAAAGCATAGGAACACTAGCTTTTCTAGCCTTACTAGGATGAGAAATAATATTAGAAGCATCTTCACAGAAGACAATGTGCTCATCCCCTCTATATCTAGTTAAAGTGTCTTTCACAATAGCTACCACATGTCCAACATTCAATTGCTTACCAGGCTCCACATTTTTCATTGTACCTTTGTTATTTGCACTAACAATCATAGAATACTCCTTTACCTTAGCTGGGAAAGGCATTTTCTCAACATGAGGTTCAGGTACAATATGATTAGTGGTACAAACTTGAGTACTTCTAATTGGAACATGATCAACAACATATTTATAAGGAGCGTGGTACTTATTCCACTTCTTCTTGGGAATTTCTATGTAAGAGGCAAAGGCCTTGAAACATTTGGAAATACTTTGGGAATCAAGACCAAACTCATTACTAATATCACGGAAGTTATCAGTACCCATAAAAGATTCAATGCATTCATAATCATAGTTTATACCTGACTTTCTTCGTTTGTCATTCTCCCAAGCCTAAGTGTTATCTTGAATACGGTCTAAGAGATCCCATTTAGCTTCTTCCTTCATACATGTGAATGATCCAGCACAAGAAGCATCTAGTAAATATTTATCATGAAGAGAAAGCCTAGCATAAAAGTTATTGAGAATAATATTATTAGGGAGTTCATGAATAGGACATTTAAACATGAGTAACTTCAATCTCCCCCAAGCTTGAGCTGTACTCTCTCCATCAAGAGGCCAAAAGTTATATATAAGATTTCTATCCTTATGGATTTCACTGGGAGGATAAAATTTAGAGTAAAAGAGAGATGCCATCTCCTCCCATTCCATGGATTGTCCATTCTTCAATAGCTTATACCACTCTTCAGCTCTCCCTTTCAAGGATATGGAGAGTAACTTCTTCTTCTTCACCTGTTCAGTTGTGATACCTGCACAATTAAACAACCCGCATAATTCATGGATAAAAAGCAAGTGATCACCAGGATGGACAGTTCCATCCCCAAAATAATAATTATCCATAACACAATTAACAATACTTGTGGGTATCTTAAAAGGATCTATTTCAACAGGAGGTGGTTCATCTACTACCCTAGCAGTGGTAGTAGTTTTCCCAAACAGAAAACCAAGTGGTTTATCCATATTGGAAACAAAGTAACAAGCAGTAACAAAAGCAATACTCATAGTAAAAGTTTCCCTTACCAGTTCCACTCTTCAATAGCGCTTCACTCGGCAACGCGCGGAAAAATAGTCTTGATGACCCACAAGTATAGGGGGTGTATCGTAGTACTTCTGATAAATAGGAGTGTCGATCCCAACGAGGAGCAGAAGGTGCCGAACTATGGTATGGAGCAGGAAATCCCTGTGAATACTTAGCAAACAGATTTTTAGTGGTTTTCTGACAAGACAACAAAACAAGGATCAAGTACCAAAGGTAACTAACAAACAAAGCAAGTGGGCCAATCCTTTCTTAGCAAAGGATAAGCCGATGGAAATACTTATAAGAACCAAACGTTCTCGAGGACACATGGGAATTCTATCAAGTGCTTTCGCTTCAAATAGCTGAGTACTCTTCTTTGGTGTTTGTAAGTGTTGTGTGGGTGAACCTGTGCTAACATACCGCCCTTCCTAGGACTAATACATACTTGTGATTAAACCCCCTGCAAACATCCATAACTACATGAAAGTAATTAAGATATAAATCTAACCACAGCCTTAAACTCTGAGATCCTACACTCCCTTGTGCAAAGGTGTCCTAACTGTAGGGTTCGCAGCATAGAAAACAAAATTTTTCCTATGATGGGAACTATGTACCAAGATCTATCTACTAGATACAAACAACGGGCAGATGTATATCCGTAGAGAATATACCCTTTAAGACCGACAAAGCTTAACGAGTTTAACTCGTGGTTGATGTAGACGATCTCTTGCCGATCTCAAGATCGAGAGGAAGTCCTAGCGCCGCAAATCAGCAGCGCATCTGTGCTCGCACACACGTTCGAGGCACCGAGCAACCTCCGCCTCCTCGCTCCAGCGATGCAGCGGAAGCACAACTCTTTCTTGCCGAATAGCCACCGGGAACATGTATCTCGCTAGTCCGAGACCATGGGGGATAAATTCTAGAGGGGGAGAGATCCTTCACGAGGAGGTGTGAGAGACAAGTGAGGAGGGGGCTCCTTTTATAGGAGGAGGGGGGCACCCAAGGGGTGGCCGCCGGCCATGGGGGGCAGCCCCCTCCCCTCCTTCATTCATGTGGGTGGACACTCCACTCACAAAATGCCCTTTAAATTTCCTCCACTCAAAAGTCCACTCAAATTCCCATTAAATTTCCACCAAATTTAATGCAAACTCTCATTAAATAAAACTCTTTTATTTTATTCAGAATTTTGTAAATTACTTTAATGACAAACATTCACAAATAACCCCTTGCTAGAAGCCCATTTCACATGCATAACCACTTTATGCAATTTCACCCGAAAACCTGTTTCGGTATCTAGTGAAATAAATTCCTGCGCTTGTTCATTCTTTCGGCATGAAACTTTTGCTCCAATTGGATGTCGGTGTCTATTAAGTGTGTCACCCTACGGTTCGTGAATAATGCGGACATGATCGAGACCCCTCGGATCAATAATCGAAGCGGGATCCGAGACCCATAACCGACTCCCACACATTCAACGATGACTTTCTTGTGATCGTCGGAACCTTTTACGCTAGTATCTTAATCCCTTTGTTTCATGATATATTACATGTCCGAGATTCGATCATCGGTATCTCCATACCTAGTTTGATCTCGTTACCGACATGCACTCTTTTCTCGTTCCTGTGATATAACATTCTAGTGATCAAATCACTTGCTTGCAAGCTAATCAATGTGATATCACCGAGAGGGCCCAGAGTATATCTATCCGTCATCGGGATGAACAAATTCCACTCTCGATCCATGAGCCTCAACATAACACTTTATTAGTTCTGAATCCATCTTTATAATCACCCTGTTACGGTATGACGTTTGATGTTATCAAGAAACTCTTCCGGTGTTAGTGATTGACATGATCTCATGGTCTAAGGATTAGGATCACTTCGTAAGTTGTTATAGCAATATAAACTCAATGACTTTGATCGTAATGCTATACTTCGGATGAATGTTCATCACACCATTACACTAATGTTGTGATCCCGTTATTAACAACATCCAATGTCCATGATCAGGAAACCTTGATCATCTTGTTAAGCAACGAGCTAGTTTATGAGAGAGGCATAACTAGGAACTTTCTGTTTGTTTATTAAACACACATGTATTAACGTTTCTGTATTAATACAATTATAGCATGCAAAATAAACATCTATCATATACTTGGAATACACATAATAAACACTTTATTATTGCCTCTCGTGGCATATTCCCTTCCTCCCACTTGCACTAGAGACAATAATGTAGTTACATGGTGATAAATCTAACACCCATTGAGTTCTGGTGTTGATCATGTTTTGCTCTAGGGAGAGTTTTAGTCAACGGATCTGCTACATTGAGATCCGTATGTACTTTACAAATCTTTATATCTCCATCCTTGACATGCTCGCGGATGGAGTGAAACCGGCGCTTAATATGCTTGGAATGCTTGTGAGACCTTGGCTCTTTGGCATTGGCAATGGCACCATTGGGTCCAACACGTTTGCCACCACTCCTAGTTCGGATATGAACTCCTTCATCCAAACTGCTTCCTGAGCCGCTTCTGAAGCAGCAACATATTCGGCCTCCATTGTTGATCCCGCTACCACAGGTTGTTTGGAGCTCCTCCAACTAATCGCTCCGCCATTCATGAGAAATACGTATCCGGATTGAGACTTAGAGTTATCCTGATCGGTGTCAAAGCTAGCATCAACATAACACTTAGCGACGAGCTCTTCTTCACCTCCGTATACAAGAAACATATCCTTAGTTCTTCGTAAGTACTTAAGGATATTCTTGACCGCTATCTAGTGTTCCGAACCTGGATCCGATTGGTACCTACTAGTCAAACTAATAGCATGTGCCACATCCGGTCTTGTACATAGCATGGCGTACATTATAGAGCCTATGGCTGAAGCATAGGGGACTTTGTCCATTATCTCTCTTTCTTCCGCTGAAGCCGGACTTTGAGTCTTACTCAATATCTTGCCTTGCAACATAGGTAAGAACCCCTTCTTACTTCCGTCCATTTTAAACTTCTTTAAAATCTTATCAAGGTATGTACTTTGCGATAGCCCTATTAGGCGCCTAGATCTATCTCTATAGATCTTTATGCCTAGGTCCTTCATTGAAAATTTGCTGTTTAGATAACTTTTAACACTGTTTAAAAGATCTATATCATTTCCGATCAATAATATGTCATCCACATATAATATCAGAAATGCCACATTGCTCCCACTCACTTTCTTGTAAATACAAGCTTCTCCATAAGTTTGGACAAATCCAAACTCTTTGATCACCTCATCAAAGCGGAGATTCCAACTTCGTGATGCTTGCTTCAATCCATAGATGGATCGCTGAAGCTTGCACACCTTGTTAGCATCCTTAGGATCGACAAAACCCTTTGGTTGTATCATATACAACTCTTCTTCAATATTACCATTGAGAAACGCGGTTTTGACATCCATCTGCCATATCTCATAATCGAAATATGCAGCAATTGCTAACATAATCCTAACTGACTTTAGCATCGCTACGGGAGAGAATGTCTCATTGTAGTCAACTCCTTGAATTTGTCGAAAACCCCTTTGTGACAAGTCGAGCTTTATAGACGGTCACATTACCATCAGCATCAGTTTTCCCTTTTGAAAATCTATTTGTTCTCCACGGCCTTTCGGTTGTGAGGTAAGTCCACCAAGTTCCAAACTTGATTTTCATACATGGATTCCATCTTGGATTTCATGGCTTCTAACCATTTGTTGGAATCTGGGCTCATCATCGCTTCTTCATACGTCGCAGGGTCATCATTTTCATCAACCATGAAATTCATGACAGATTTCGCAGCTCGAGTCGCACGTGTCCTGCTTGACCTGCGAGGTTCAGAGTACTCTTTCGAGTTTCATGATCATTATCATTAGTTCCCTCTTCAGTGGAGCCAACTCCGAACAACTTCCATTGCTACTACTCGCCATACTTTGAAGAGAAGGTTCCACAACCTCTTCGAGTTCTACCTTCCGACTACTCACACCTTTCGCGAGAAACTCTTTCTCTAGAAAGGATCCATTCTTGGCAACAAAAACCTTGCCCTCGGATCTGTGATAGAAGGAATACCCCATAGTTTCTTTAGGGTATCCTATGAAGATGCATTTTTCCGCTTTGGGTTCGAGTTTATCCGGTTGAAGTTTCTTCACATAAACATCGCATCCCCAAACTTTAAGAAATGACAGCTTAGGTTTGTTTCCAAACCACAATTCATACAGTGTCTTTTCAACGGATTTAGATGGTGCCCGATTTAAAGTGAATGCAGCAGTTTCTAGTGCATAACCCCAAAATGACAACGACAAGTCCGTCAGAGACATCATAGATCGAACCATATCTAATAAAGTACGATTACGACGTTCCGACACACCATTTCGCTGTGGTGTTCCGGCAGGTGTGAGTTGTGAAACAATTCCACACTCTTTCATGTGAGTGCTAAACTCGTAATTTAGATACTCACCTCCACGGTCGGACCGTAGAAATTTGATCTTTCTATTACGATGATTTTCCACTTCATTCTGAAATTCCTTGAACTTTTCAAAGGTTTCAGACTTGTGTTTCATCAAGTAGATATAACCGTATCTACTCAAATCATCCGTGAAAGTAACAAAATAACGATATCCACCTCATGACACACTCATTGGACCACATACATCAGAATGTATGATTTCCAATAAATCACGCCTGCTCCATTGAACCGAAAACGGCGTTCTAGTCATCTTGCCCATAAGGCATGGCTCACATGTATCAAATGATTCATAATCAAGTGATTCCAAAAGTCCATCCGAATGGAGCTTCTTCATGCGTTTAACGCCAATATGACCTAGACGGCAGTGCCACATATATGCGGATATATCATCATTAAGTTTAATCCTTTTAGCATCAACATTATGAATATGTGTAACATTATCATCGAGATCTAATATAAATAAACCATTCATCATCGATGCATGACCATAAAAGATTTCATTCATATAAATGGAACAACCATTGTTCACGGATTTAAATGAATAACCACTTCGCATCAAACACGATCCAGATACAATGTTCATGCTCAGTGCAGGCACCAGATAACATTTATTCAAGTTTATAACTAATCCCGACGGCAAGTGGAGAGGCAGCGTTCCGACGGCGATCACATCAACGCTTGATCCATTGTCGACATGCATCTTGACCTCACCCCTTGCTAGCGGTCGCTTGTTCCGCAGCCCCTGATTCGAGTTACAAATATTAGCAACTGAACCGGTATCAAATACCCAGGTGCTACTGCGAGCACTAGTCAAGTACACATCAATAACATGTATATCATATATACCTTTGTTTGCCTTGCCGGCCTTCTTGTCTGCTAGATACTTGGGGAAATTGCGCTTCCAGTGGCCAGTCCCCTTACAATAGTAGCACTCGGAATCAGACTTAGGTCCAACTCGGGGTTTCTTTTCAGCGCTGCAACAGTGCTTGCCGCCTTACTTCCCTTCCGCTTTTCCTTCTTGTCTTTCTTGAAACCAGTGTTCCTATTGATCATCAACACTTGATGTTCCTTTTGATCTCCACTTCGCAGCTTTTAAGCATTGATGTAAGCTCGGGAGAGACTTCTTCATGCCTTGCATATTATAGTTCATCACGAAGCTCTTATAGCTAGGTGGCGAGACCGAACACGATGGATGCCTAAGTCAATGGGAATCGATATTCCCAATGACACAAGCTTATCGGCGAATCCGACATCTTGAGTACATGCTCACTAACTGAGTGTGCTCTTCCATCATGCAGCTAAAGAACTTTTCAAGCGTTGTAGCTCTCTGACAGACATGTGTGTCGAAAATCATTTTCAAATCACCCATTGTATCAAATGCATTGCCTTTTCGAAACGCTTTCGAAGTTCCGGCTCTAGCCCATACAATATGCCGCAATGAACTAAGTTGTGGTCCTCCTGACGAGTCTGATAGACATTCTTCTCCTCGTCAGGGGCATCATCTAAAGGTGGGGGGCCTAACGGCGCTTCTAGCACGTATTGCTTTTGTGCAGCAGAGAAGAGAATCCTCAAATTCATGGCCCATTCGGTAAAGTTGCTACGTTCGTTGCTAGTTTCTCTTTCTCCATGAACACATTGAAATTAAAAGCAGGTGGTGCCATCTACAACAAAATTTGTAAAGTTTAGACTAAGTGTATGATAGATTGAGTTCAACTAATCTATATTACGAATGAACTCCCACTCAAAAACGACATCCCTCGTGCCTTTTTGGTGATTACATGAACCAAATCCACTACACCAAGTCCGATCATCACGTGAGTCGGTATAGCTTCAAAGGTGAGCATCAAATGGGCATCATATCAACTATATGACTCATGCTTAACCTTTCGATCCGTGTTCCGAGGCCATGTCTGTACATGCTAGGCTCGCCAAGTTAGAACCTTATTATTCGCGTGTGTAACTGTTTTACACCCGAAATATGGTCGTGGATCCAAGAACACCCGATCATCACGTGATGTCTTGGAGCGACGAAAACATAATCGGTGCATACTAAAGGAAGAACACATTCTTATCTTGATATTTAAATGAGGGATCATCTTATTATGCTAACAAAGGGCTTTACAAGCAATATAAGATGCTATCAAACATCATATGTTTATTAGTGAAATGATATGGTTCCCGCAGATGATCTCTATCATGTGCATCGTGGTATGATCACTATCATACCTATATGTGTAAATCCAAGGTCTATGGATTTTACACGCTATGTGTGTTGTAAGAGTATCATCTCATACTTCTACTTACAACACTACCATATCATAACACTAGCCCAGCAACAATCTAAACTAGACGCCTCTAATTTATCCATTGCAAGTTTTACGTGGCTTAGGGATTTCGAGATAGAACCGTTCTTACCTACGAACATGAACCACAACGAGGATAATCAAATTGTTGACAACTCTGTAAAAATAGATATTGACTATAGTAGGAGAGATGACACCGCTAGCCACTTATGCAAACTAGTTGCATGTCAAGCGTGGAACAGGTCTCATGTGCGAGGACATGTAAAGTTTGTCCGGGCCGCTTCATCCCACTATGCCACCAATATCCAAAATTACAACAAAGGAGCAACAACATGATCATCATCGCCCACATACTCATATGTGTACTACCCGTATAAAGTATCTACGCATAGATCCGGCTCTGATACCACTGTAGGGTTCGCAGCATAGAAAACAAAAATTTTCCTACGATGGGAACTATGTACCAAGATCTATCTACTAGATACAAACAACGGGCGGATGTATATCCATAGAGAACATACCCTTGAAGACCGACAAAGCTTAACGAGTTCAACTCGTGGTTGATGTAGACGATCTCTTGCCGATCTCAAGATCGAGAGGAAGTCCTAGCGCCAAAATCAGCGGCGCATCCGTGTCACACACACGCTCGAGGCACCGAGCAACCTCCGCCTCGCCCAGCGATGCAGGAAGCACAACTATTTCTTGCCGAACAGCCACCGGAACATGTATCTCGCTAGTCCGAGACCATGGGGATAAATTCTAGAGGGGAGAGAGATCCTTCACGAGGAGGTGTGAGAGACAAGTGAGGAGGGGGCCTTTATAGGAGGGGGCACCCAAGGGTGGTGCCGCCATGGGGCAGCCACTCCCTCCTTCATTCATGTGGGTGGACACTCCACTCACAAAATGCCCTTTAAATTTCCTCCACTCAAAAGTCCACTCAAATTCCCATTAAATTTCCACCAAATTTAATGCAAACTCTCATTAAATAAAACTCTTTTATTTTATTCAGAATTTTGTCAATTACTTTAATGACAAACATTCACAAATAACCCCTTGCTAGAATTCCATTTCACATGCATAACCACTTTATGCAATTTCACCTGAAAACCTGTTTCGGTATCTAGTGAAATAAATTCCTGCGCTTGTTCATTCTTTCGGCATGAAACTTTTGCTCCAATTGGATGTCGGTGTCTCTTAAGTGTGTCACCCTACGGTTCGTGAATAATGCGGACATGATCGAGACCCCTCTCGGATCAATAATCAGAAGCGGGATCTGGAGACCCATACTGACTCCCACACATTCAACGACGACTTTCTTGTGATCGTCGGAACCTTTTACGCTAGTATCTTAATCCCTTTGTTTCACGATATATTACATGTCCGAGATTCGATCATCGGTATCTCCATACCTAGTTTGATCTCGTTACCGACATGCACTCTTTTCTCGTTCCTGTGATATAACATTCTAGTGATCAAATCACTTGCTTGCAAGCTAATCAATGTGATATCACCGAGAGGGCCCAGAGTATATCTATCCGTCATCGGGATGAACAAATTCCACTCTCGATCCATGAGCCTCAACATAACACTTTATTAGTTCTGAATCCATCTTTATAATCACCCTGTTACGGTGTGACGTTTGATGTTATCAAGAAACTCTTCCGGTGTTAGTGATTGACATGATCTCATGGTCTAAGGATTAGGATCACTTCGTAAGTTGTTATAGCAATATAAACTCAATGACTTTGATCGTAATGCTATACTTCGGATGAATGTTCATCACACCATTACACTAATGTTGTGATCCCGTTATTAACAACATCCAATGTCCATGATCAGGAAACCTTGATCATCTTGTTAAGCAACGAGCTAGTTTATGAGAGAGGCATAACTAGGAACTTTCTATTTGTTTATTAAACACACATGTATTAACGTTTCTGTATTAATACAATTATAGCATGCAAAATAAACATCTATCATATACTTGGAATACACATAATAAACACTTTATTATTGCCTCTCAGGGCATATTCCCTTCACTAACGGGGGTTCAGTTTTCTTTCACTCCGACAACCCCACGATTAGTAGCCAAATACACAATGCATCCCCCTAGGCCCATAAATGGTGAAGTGCCATGTAGTCGACGTTCACATGACACCACTATAAGAATAGCACCACAACTTAAATACTAAACCATTGAATAATAACTCATAAAAAATTCACTACTAACAACATGACTTGTCCCATGTCCTCAAGAACTAGACGAACTACTCACAAGACATCATATGGATCAAGATCAAAGATGATATGATAATGGATAACAATCTGAACATAAACAATAATCCAATTGTTCCACTCACAAGCATCAACTACAATAGTAATTAACACTGGGAAAGTTTCCCCTAAGAACTAAAGCAATATCCAACACAGTTGTTACAGCGGGACGGAGTGGTGATGATGGTGCTGGTGGAGATGATGGTGTGGATGATGATGATGATCCCGATGAAACCTAGCTTGATGACGGTGTTGATGGAGACGTTCTCCCCTCTTCGGGAAGGAATTCTGCCAGCAAAAATCTGTCTGCCGAAGAGATCTTTCTCTCTTGGTGTTTTCCGCCCCCCAGAGGCGGCGAAAATCTATCTGTGGTCACTCCCCTGATATTAGGGTTCCGTAGGGAAGATATAGGCGAAAGGGGCGGAGTCGGAGGCCGGGCAGGTGGTCCACACCTGCCCTAGGCGCGGGGTCAGGTGGGCCCGCGCCTAGGGGGGTGTGGGCCCCCTGAGGCCTTACTTTGTCCCTCCTTCTGGCTTCCTTCGTCTTCTGGTAAATAATATGTTTCCATATTTTTCTGGTATTTTTCCGATCTTCGCGAAATTGCACCGAAACGCCTTCTTTTCCATCAGAATCCACACTCCGGCAGTCCATCCTCCGGGAATCGTACAACATGCATAAACAGATGAAAAAGCCATAAGTAATACCTCATAATAAGACAAACATCAATGAATAGAGGTAAATTATGATATAGAAAGGTGATGCAAATTGGGCGTATCAGGAAATACCTTCTCGGAGAGAGGAGATCGTCGCCATCAACATCGTCATCAAGTTAGGCTTCATCGGGATCATCATCATCATCCACACCATCATCTCCACCAGCACCATCGTCACCACTCTGTCCCGCTGTAACAATCGTGTTGGATCTTGCATTAGTTCTTAGGGGAAACTTTCCCGGTGTTAATTACTATTGTAGTTGATGCTTGTGAGTGGAACCATTGGATTATTGTTTATGTTCATATTGTTATCCATCGCCATATCATCTTTGATCTTGATCCATATGATGTCTTGTGAGTAGTTCGTCTAGTTCTTGAGGACATGGGAGAAGTCATGTTGTTAGTAGTGGATTTGTGTTGAGTTATTATTCAATGGTTTAGTATTTAAGTTGTGGTGCTATTCTTCTAGTGGTGTCATCTGAACGTCGACTACATGATACTTCACCATTTATGGGCCTAGGGGAATGCATTGTGTATTTGGCTACTAATTGCGGGGTTGCCGGAGTGACAGAAACCTGAACCCCCGTTAGGACACCATTGCATAAGGGAGCGTAGGATCTCAGGGTTTAAAGATGTGGTTAGGTTTATATCTTAATTGCTTTCCTGTAGTTGCGGATGCTTGCAGGGGGTTTAATCACAAGTATGTATTAGTTCAAGTAAGGTCGGTACATTAGCACTGGTTCACCCACACAACACTTACAACACCAAAGAAGAGTACTCATCTATTTGAAGCGAAAGCACTTGATAGAATTCCCATGTGTCCTCGAGAACGTTTGGTCCTTATAAGTATTTCCACCGGCTTGTCCTTTGCTAAGAAAGGATTGGGCCACTTGCTACAGTTGTTCGCTGTATTTATTACTTGCACTTTGTTTTGTTGCTTTATCAGAAAACCCCTAAAAATCTGTTTTCTAAGTATTTACAGAGATTTCCTGCTCCATACCACTAGTCAACACCTTCTGCTCCTCGTTGGGATCGACACTCCTATTTATCGAAAGTACTGCGATACACCCCCTATACTTGTGGGTCCTCGAGACTATTTTCTAGCGTCGTTGCCGGGGAGTGAAGCACTATTTGTTTTTGTTTGTTAATTTGTTTCCAATATGGATAACCCACTTGGTTTTCTGCTTGGGAAAACTACTACCACTATTAGGGTAGTAGATGAACCACCACCTGTTGAGATAGATCCTTTTAAGATACCTACACGTATTGTTGATCGTGTTATGGATAATTATTATTTGGGGGATGGAACTATCCATCCTAGTGATCACTTGCTTTTTATCCATGAATTATGTGGGTTGTTTAAGTGTGCAGGTATCACAATTGAACAGGTGAAGAAGAAGTTATTCTCTATATCCTTGAAAGGGAGAGCTGAAGAATGGTATAAGTTGCTGAAGAATGGACAATCCATGGAATGGGAGGAAATGGCATCTCTCTTTTATTCTAAATTCTATCCTCCCAGTGAGATTCATAAGGATAGAAATCTGATATATAACTTTTGGCCTCGTGATGGAGAGAGTACAACTCAAGCTTGGGGGAGATTGAAGTTACTAATGCTTAAATGTCCTATTCATGAACTCCCTAACAATATTATTATCAATAACTTTTATGCTAGGCTTTCTCTTCATGATAAAGATTACTAGATGCTTCTTGTGCTAGAAAATTCACACGTATGAAGGAAGAAGATAAATGGGATCTCTTAGACCGTATTCAAGAAAACACTGAAGCTTGGGAGAATGACAAAGGAAGAAAGTCAGGTATAAACTATGATTATGAATGCATTAAATCTTTTATGGGAATTGATGACTTCCGTGATATAAGCAATGAGTTTGCTCTTGATTCCCAAAGTATTGCCAATTGTTTTAAAGCCTTTGCCTCTTACATAGAAATTCCCAAAAAGAAGTGGAACAAGTACCATGCACCTTATAAAGATGTTGTTAGTCATGTTCCTGTTAGATGCACCGAAGTTTGTACTACTAATCATATTGTGCCTGAACCTTATGTTGAGAAAATACCTTTCCCAGCTAAGGTAAAGGAGTATTCTATGATGATTAGTGCAGATAATAAAGGTACTAAGAAAACTATGGAGCCTGATGAGAAATTGAATATTGAACATGTGGTAGCTATTGTGAAAGACCTTGTCACTATAAATATAGAGGATGAGTATATTGTCTTCTGTGAATATGCTTATCATATCGTCTCTCATCCTAGAAAAGTTAGAAACGCTAGTGTTCCTATGCTTTCTGTTAAAATTGGTGATCATTGCTATTATGGTTTATGTGATATTGGTGCTAGTTCTAGTGTTATTCCTTATGAGCTTTATAGGGAAATTATGCATGAAATTGTTCCTTGTGAGCTTGAGGAAATTGATGTGGTTATTCACCTTGCTAATAGAGAGATAGTCTATCCCATTGGCATTATAAGAGATGTGGAGGTTCTTTGTGGTAAGATTAAATATCCTGCTGATTTTCTAGTGCTTAATTCAGCAGCTAGCAAAACTTGCCCTATCATTTTTGGTAGACCTTTCTTGAACACTTGTGGAGATATTATAGATTGTAAGAAGGAGAAAGTTTTAACTAAGTTTGATGGAGATTCTTATGATTTAACTTTTCCAAATTTGCTAAAGCTCCTTGTGAAAATAGCTTGCCTAATAAAGATTTCACGATGGAACAACTTGCTTCTATTGATCCAGTTTATGATCTTGGGCCTCTTTTTGATGACTGTAAGTATGCTCATTCTGATGATAGAGTTGTTTCCTTTGATGGTTATATTTTCAACTTTATTCAAGGTACTGCTGAAAGTTATTATGAGAGAGGGAAACTGTAGGGGTTCGTAGCATGGAAAACAAAAAATTTCTACCGCATGCACACAAACAAGCCAAGATCTATCTACTAGATTGTAGCAATGAGTCGATAGAAGCACTCACCCTCGAAGATTCCAAAGAGGTTAACGAGAGCAGATTCTCGTGGGTGATGTAGTCATACACTTGCCGATCTCAAGATCGCATAGACGATCCTTCTGACGCTGCGTTCCGGCAGCGCTTCCGTAGTCGGTCACACGTTCGGTACTCGATGAAGACCTTCCTCTCCCTTGTTCCAGCAGGCATCGGAGGTTGTAGTTCTCCCCTCGCGATTCCGGCAGCACGACGGCGTGGTGTCAGAAGTAGAGGGAAGCTTCGCCTAAGCCAGTGCGAGTTATGGTGGATCTAGGGTTTCTCGGTGGTCTAGGGTTTAGAAGACCGGGAGGAGGAGGAGGTGTCGGCAGCGGCGGCGACCCGGCGGCGGCGCGGCGGCGGGTCGGCTCAGGTGGAGAGGGGCTTGGGCTTGGTGCTTTTGGGCATATCTCCCCCTCTATTTATGAGAGGGGGTAGCCTTTGGGAGGGGTGAGTTTGAATCCACTTCCAAACCCAAGTTGGAAGGACTCTTTCCTACTTCCACTAGGAAACCATTGTTCCAGTTTGACTTTTCAAACCTCCCGTTAGACTTTCAATTTAAAGCTTTAATTCTCTCTCACAAATGACCACACCAAGTGACCTAGGATATGATCTAATCATTCCACTTACCCATGACACATTCATGTACCATTCTCCTTCCGGACCGGTGAACCTTCTAGAACCTCTCCGATGAAAACATCGGAATGTTTCCCGAACTCCGAAATCGGACTTTCCTTATATGAATCTTATTCTCCGGACCATTCCGGATCTCCTCGTGATATCCCGGATCCCATCCTAGACTCCGAACAACATTCAGTATCCCTACTAACATTCCATATCTACTAAACAACATCGAATCCTTAAGTGTGTCTCCCTACGGTTCGTGAATTATGCGGACATGATCGAGACACTTCTCCGATCAATAACCAATAGAGGAATCTGGAAATTCATATGGCTCCCACATATTTCTAAGATTACTTTGCGATCGAATGAACCACTTACATACGATACCAATTTCCCTTTGTCTCACGATAGTTTACTTATCCGAGGTTTTGATCGTCGGTATCTCTGCATACCTAGTTCAACCTCGTTACCGATAAGTATTCTTTTCTCGTTCCCGTGATATGTGATCCCTTGTGAGCCAGTCACATGCTTGCAAGCTAATTGGATGACATTCCACCGAGAGGGCCCAGAGTATATCTATCCGTCATATGGATGGACAAATCCCACTCTTGATCCATGTGCCTCAACCCATACTTTCTGAACACTCAATGCCACCTTTATAGCCACCCAGTTATGGTGTGGTGTTTGATGTCATCAAAGCATCCTTCCGGTGATGGTGATTAGCATGATCTCATGGTCAAAGGAATTAGGTTACTATGTATTAGAAAGCTTATAACAAACGAATTATTGAAATGACTTGATCTTTATGCTATGCTTATCTATAGGAGTATGTCCATCATACCATTCTCCTAATGATATGATCTTGTTGTTACTAACATCTCAATGTTCATGATCGAGAAACCACGATCATCTATTAACCAACAAGCTAGTATTATAAAGAGGCTTTACTAGGGACTCTAATTTAGTTTACAAATCACACAAGCATTAATGTTTCCGGTTAATACTATTATAGCATGAATATAAACATTTATCATAAACACAAAGATATAATAATAACCACTTTTATTATTGCCTCTAGGGCATATCTCCAACAGTCTCCCACTTGCACTAGAGTCAACTAATCTAGATTACATGGTAATATACTGAACACCCATGGCGGTTTGGTGCTGGTCATGTTTTGCCCTCGGGAGAGGTTTAGTAAATGGATCCGCCTCATTCAGATCTGTGTGTACTTTGCAAATCTTTATGTCACCATCTTGGACATGCTCTCGAATAGCGTGAAAACGTAGCTTGATATGCTTCAGCTTCTTGTGTGACCTTGGTTCTTGCGCATTGGCTATGGCGCCCATGTTATCACAATAGATAGACATTGGGTCCAGCACACTTGGAACTACACAGAGCTCTGTAATGAACTCCTTCATCCATATCGCCTCTTGTGAAGCCTCTGAAGCAGCTATGTATTCCGATTCAGTTGAAGATCTCGCCACAACACTTTGCTTTGCACTCCTCTAGCTAACTGCTGCACTATTCAATGTAAATACGTATCCAGATTGTGATTTAGAATCATCCGGATAGGTGTTCCAACTAGCATCGGTGTAACCATTGACAACGAGTTGTTCATCACCTCCATAAGAAAGAACCATATCCTTAGTTCTTCTTAAGTACTTAAGGATGTTTTTGACCGCTGTCCAATGGTCCACTCCTGGATCACTTTGATATCTGCTAGTCAAACTAACAGCATATGCAATGTCGGGTCTAGTACATAGCATGGCATACATAAGAGATCCTATGGCTGAGGCATAGGGAGTCTTACTCATCCTTTCTCTATCTTCTGCCGTTGCAGGACTTTGAGTTTTACTCAAGGTCGTATTGGGAAACATGGGCAATAACCCTTTCTTGTTATCTTCCATTCCAAACCTCTTTAGAACTTTGTCCAAATATGTACTATGTGACAATGATATTAGGCGTCTCGATCTATCTCTATAAATCTTTATGCCTAATATGTAAGCTGCTTCGCCAAGATCTTTCATTGAAAAACTATTATTCAAATAATCCTTGACACTATTAAGAAGGTCTACATCATTCCCAATCAACAATATGTCATCTACATATAGTATTAAGAATGCTACAGAGATCCCACTCACTTTCTTGTAAATACAAGCTTCTCCATAAGTTTGTATAAAACCAAAGCTTTTGATCACCTTATCAAAATGTTGATTCCAACTCCGGGATGCTTGCTTCAATCCTTAAATGGACCGTTGAAGTTTGCAAACCTTGTTAGCATCTTTAGGATCGACAAAACCTTTGGGTTGCACCATATACAACTCTTCATCAATATCTCCATTGAGGAACGCCGTTTTGACATCCATCTGCCATATCTCATAATGATAATATGCAGCGGTTGCTAACATTATCCTAATAGACTTTAGCTTCGCTACCGGTGAGAAAGTCTCATCGTATTCAACTCCTTGAATTTGTCGAAACCCATTTGCAACAAGTCGAGCTTTATAGACAGTAACATTACCATCAGCATCTGTTTTCTTCTTAAAAATCCATTTATTCTCGACAGCCTTCCGGCCATCCGGTAAGTCCACCAAAGTCCATACTTGGTTTTCGTACATGGATCAAATCTCGGATTTCATGGCTTCATGCCATTTATTGGAATCTGGGCTCATCATCGCTTCCTCATATGTCGCAGGGTCATCGGTGTTGTCCACCAACATGACACTCATAATGGGATCATACCAATCAGGAGTGGTACGAGTTCTTGTTGACCTGCGAGGCTCTGCAGTAACTTCAACCGAAGTTTCATGATCGACATCATTAGCTTCCTATCTGATTGGTGTAGGCGCCACAGGAACTACTTCAGGTGCTGTGCTACTCGCAAGTTTGAGAGAAGGTTCAACAACCTCGTCGAGTTCTACTTTCCTTCCAGTCACTTCTTTCGAGAGAAACTCCTTCTCTAGAAAGGATCCATTCTTGGCAACGAAGATTTTGCCCTCGGATCTATGACAGAAGGTATACCCAATAGTTTCCTTTGGGTATCCTATGAAGACGCATTTTTCCACTTTGGGTTCAAGCTTGTCGGGCTGTAACTTCTTTACATAAGCTTCGCAACCCCAAACTTTAAGGAACGACAATTTAGGTTTCTTCCCAAACCATAATTCATACGGTGTCGTTTCAACGGATTTACATGGTGCCCTATTTAAAGTGAATGCGGCTGTTTCTAATGCATAACCCCAAAATGATAGCGGTAAATCTGTAAGTGACATCATAGAATGAACCATATCTAAGAGAGTTCGATTACGACGTTTGGAACACCATTACGTTGTGGTGTTCTCGGCGGTGTCAATTGTGAATGTATTCCGCATTTCTTCAAATGCTCGCCAAACTCATAACTTAGATATTCACCTCCACGATCAGATCGTAGAAATTTAATCTTCTTGTTATGTTGATTCTCTACCTCACTTTGAAATTCCTTAAACTTCTCGAAAGTTTCGGACTTATGTTTCATGAAATAGATATACCCATATCTACTCAAGTCATCCGTGAAGGTAAGAACATAGCGATAACCACCGCGCGATGCTACACTCATTGGACCACACACATCGGTATGTATGATTTCCAACAAGTCCGTAGCTCGCTCCATCATACCAGAAAATGGAGTCTTAGTCATTTTACCCATCAGACATGCTTCGCATCTTTCAAGTGATTCGAAATCAAGTGATTCAAGAAGTCCATCGAAATGGAGTTTCTTCATACGCTTCACTCCAATATGACCAAGACGACAGTGCCACATATAGGTCGAGTTATCACCCAATTTCAAACGTTTAGCTTCAATGTTAATAATGTGTGTATTACTACAATCGAGATTCAATAAGAATAGACTATCTATCAAAGGTGCATGTGCATAAAACATATTACTCATATAAATCGAACAACCATTATTCTCGGACTTAAACAAGTAACCGTCTCGCAATAAACATGATCCTGATATAATGTTCATGCTCAACGCAGGGACCAAATAACAATTATTTAAGTATAAAACTAATTCCGATGGTAGATGAAGAGGTAGTGTGCCGACCGCGATCACATCAACCTTTGATCCATTTCCAACGCGCATCGTCACCTTGTTCTTCGCTAGCTTCCGTTTATTCTGTAGCACCTGTTTCGAGTTACAAATATGAGCAACCGAACCAGTATCAAATACCCAGGCACTACTACAAGTACTAGTGAGATACACATCAATAACATGTATATCGGATATACCTTTCTTCTTGATGTTGCCATTCTTCAAATCCGCCAAGTACTTAGGGCAATTCCGCTTCCAGTGACCCTCTCCCTTGTAGTAAAAGCACTCAGTATCGGCCTTAGGCCTAGCCTTGGTCTTCTTCGTCGGCGCGGTAACTTTCTTACCGCCCTTCTTGAAGTTTCCCTTTTTCTTAGACTTGCCTTGCTTCTTGAATTTTGTGGTCTTATTGACCAACAACACTTGGTGCTCTTTCTTGATCTCCACTTCTGCAGACTTCAACATGGAGAAGAGTTCGGACAACGACTTGTCCATGTTTTGCATATTGTAGTTCATCACAAAGTTCTTGTAACTTGGTGGTAGTGACTGGAGGACACGGTGAATCCCCAAAGCATTAGGAATCACTATACCTAAGCTTTGAAGCTTGCTTGCGTGCCAAGACATCTTAAGCACATGCTCACTGACGGAGCTGCCCTCTTCCATCTTGCAGTTAAAGAACTTTTCAGAAGCCTCATAACTCTCAACTGCCGCGTGAGCCTCAAATATCATTTTGAGTTCACGGACAATATCATGTGGGTCATGGTTCTCAAACCTTTTTTGAAGCTCCCATTCCAAACCATACAAGATATCACACTGAACTGTGGAGTACTGATTCTTCCGAGTGAGGTAAACATTCTTTACTTCATCGGTAGCGATGGCTGCGGGTCTCCAAATGTGCATCCAGCACATAGGTCAAATTACCAGCATTGAGGACAATCCTCAAATTGCGGAACCAATCCGCGAAGTTGTTTTTCAACTTTTCTTTCTCTAGGAACTTATTAAAATTGATGGTAGGGGCCGCCATTGATCTACAACATATTTGCAATAGTTTTGACTAAGTTTATGACAAATTGAGTTTTAATTAATAGTTAAATTAATCTAGGTGAACTCCCACACAAAACAATATCCCTCTCATTGTTTTAGTGATCACACGAACCAAATCCACCACATCAAAACCTATCATCACGAGAGTTGATGTAGCTTCAATGGCGAACAATCAACATGTTCATCATATCTACTATATGACTCATGCTTTACCTTTCGGTGATCCGTGTTCCGAGACCATGTTGTACATGCTAGGCTTGTCAAGATCAAACCTTAGCTTCTGCATGAGCAAATCTGGCTTGCTCACGTTGTATACACTCGCAGAATCTAACACACCCGATCATCACGTGGTGCTTCGAAACAACGAGCTTTAGCAACGGTGCTTACAAAGGATGAACACTTTAAAACTTGAAATTGTGTGCTTGAGGGATCATCTTATAATGATACCGTCGTGAACTAAGCAATACAAGATGCATAAAAGGATTAACATCACATGCAATTCATAATATGTGATATGATATGGCCTTTCTTCTTGTGCTTCCGATCTCCATCTTCAAGCATGAACATGATCTCCATCATCACCGGTATGGCTTCAAGGTCAATGGCGCCGCTTCATGGTTTGCGTCCACTAGCATCAACTATTACAACTACTTTGAATAGACACGCAGGTCTTAACGGAATTTAAAAGACAACCATATGGCTCCTGCCGGTTGCCAACTTACAATAAGGAACATTGCATACATCATATATAATCACAATCATGGCCATATCACATCACAGCACACCCCTGCAAAACAAAGTTAGACGCCTCTAATTTTATTTGCATATTTTACGTGGTTTGGGGCTTTCAATAAGTGTCGTTCTAACTTACAAACAAAAACCACAACATTGATGTTTGAACTATCAAGTACCCGTTGTAAATTGAATCTATACTATGATGGGAGAGACAGACACCCGCAAAGCCACTTATGCAATACAAGTTGCATGTTAAGCGTGGAGCAAGTCTCATGAACGATGTCATGTAAGGTTAGCCCGGGCCACTTCATCCCATCATACCGCAAGATGCAAAGTACACAAAAAGCAATTGATAATAAAAGCACCACCGCCCATAATGACCATTGTGTTCTACTCGTGCAACAGATCTACATATAGACACGGCTCTGATACCACTGTAGGGGTTCGTAGCATGGAAAACAAAAAATTTCTACCGCATGCACACAAACAAGCCAAGATCTATCTACTAGATTGTAGCAACGAGTCGATAGAGGCACTCACCCTCGAAGATTACAAAGCGGTTAACGAGAGCAGATTATCGTGGGTGATGTAGTCGTACACTTGCCGATCTCAAGATCGCGTAGACGATCCTTCCGGCGCTGCGTTCCGGTAGCGCTTCCGCAATCGGTCACACGTTTGGTACTCGATGAAGACCTTCCTCTCCCTTGTTCCAGCAGGCAGCGGAGGTTGTAGTTCTCCCCTCGCGATTCCGGCAGCACGACGACATGGTGTCGGAAGTAGAGGGAAGATCCCGCAGGGCTTCGCCTAAGCCGATGCGAGTTATGATAGATCTAGGGTTTCCCGGTGGTCTAGGGTTTAGAAGACTGGGAGGAGGAGGTGTCGGTGGTGGCTAGGGAGACGGCGACGGGCCGGCGACGGTGCAAGGCGGCGGCACGGCGGCGGCGGGTCAACGGTGGCAGTGGCTCGGGTGGAGAGGGGCTTGGGCTTGGGAGGGTGAGTTTGAATCCACTTCCAAACCCAAGTTGGAAGGACTCTTCCCAACTTCCACTAGGAAACCATTGTTCCAGTTTGACTTTTCAAACCTCCCATTTGACTTTCAATTTAGAGCTTTAATTCTCTCTCACAAATGACCACACCAAGTGACCTAGGATATGATCTAATCATTCCACTTACCTATGACACATTCATGGACCATTCTCCTTCCGGACCGGTGAACCTTCTAGAACCTCTCTGATGAAAACATCGGAATGTTTCCCAAACTCCGGAATCAGACTTTCCTTATATGAATCTTATTCTCTAGACCATTCTGGATCTCCTCGTGATATCCTGGATCCCATCCGAGACTCCGAACAACATTCGGTATCCCTACTAACATTCCATATCTGCTAAACAACGTTGAATCCTTAAGTGTGTCTCCCTACGGTTCATGAATTATGCGAACATGACCGAGACACTTCTCCGATCAATAACCAATAGAGGAATCTAGAAATTCATATGGCTCCCACATATTTCTATGATTACTTTGCGATTGAATGAACCACTTACATACGATACCAATTTCCCTTTGTCTCACGATAGTTTACTTATCCGAGGTTTTGATCGTCGGTATCTCTGCATACCTAGTTCAACCTCGTTACTGATAAGTACTCTTTTCTAGTTCCTGTGATATGTGATCCCTTGTGAGCCAGTCACATGCTTGCAAGCTAATTGGATGACATTCCACCGAGAGGGCCCAAAGTATATATATCCGTCATATGGATGGACAAATCCCACTCTTGATCCATGTGCCTCAACCCATACTTTCCGAACACTCAATGCCACCTTTATAGCCACCCAGTTACGGTGTGGTGTTTGATGTCATCAAAGCATCCTTCCGGTGATGGTGATTAGCATGATCTCATGGTTGAAGGAATTAGGGTACTATGTATCAGAAAGCTTATAGCAAATGAACTATTGAAATGACTTGATCTTTATGCTACGCTTATCTATAGGAGTATGTCCATCATACCATTCTCCTAATGATATGATCTTGTTGTTAATAACATCTCAATGTTCATGATCGAGAAACCACGATCATCTATTAACCAGCAAGCTAGTATTATAAAGAGGCTTTACTAGGGACTCTAATTTAGTTTACAAATCACACAAGCATTAATGTTTCCGGTTAATACTATTATAACATGAATATAAACATTTATCATAAACACAAAGATATAATAATAACCACTTTTATTATTGCCTCTAGGGCATATCTCCAACAGAAACATGGTTTTATGCATCTCAATAATGTCAAGTTTACCGGTTTTATGTTGAAAGCTTTAAAGTTGCATCTGTTTTGTCTTCCTATAATGGTGCCTTTTTGTTTCAACAATTTGTTTTCTGATGATACCCCCATGCATAGGAAGAGGGTTAGACTCAAATGTGTTTGTTATTTGCTTCTTGATGCTCTCTTTCATTCAAGATATATATCTCCTTTGTGAGCATTTTTGAAAGTTTCAAGCCTAACTTAAAGGCATTAAAGAAAATTACTTGTTGGGAGATAACCCAAGAGTTTGGTTGAGTCTTGGAAGTTATTACTTTAGTAATAACCACTCCTTATCCTTTTTGTTTTGGTTTTTGTGTCAAGTTCAACTACTTTTGAGAAGTAGAGGAGTTGTGAAAAGTGGCTGTCCTGGGACAGATTTTTGTGCTGCATTGTAAAAAATCGTGAGGGAGCTCAGTACGTCGAATGGAGCTGTATTTTTTTGTGCATGTTCTCCAAGTTGTTACCCAACTTTCATTAGATTTCACTTTTTTATTTGAGCAACAGAAGGTTTTCGAAAAAATCAATCTTTACCTGCTGGTCTGTTTTGACAGATTTCTATTATCATTTGCATTTGCCTATTAAAGAAGCCTTTGTGTTGATGAATTTTAGTTGAAGTGTGAACCTGAAGGTTTTTTGTTTTTTCTTACACTAATGTTGCCATTGAAGTTTGTTTAATGCCTTGTGAGAAAAGTAATTTCAAGGAGAAGGAGAAAAAGAGTCTGCAAAGTTCGTCTTTGAATAGGTAAAAGTGGTGAAAACAGAAGGTTCGTGAAAGCCTAATATTTTTATATTTTTGATGTTTTTATTACATAAGGAAAGTTACGATATGGAACAGAGGAGGAACCGGAGGCCGGGGTGGCCAAACCCACCCCAGGCGCGGGCCCCAACTGCCCCGTGCCTGGAGGGGGTGTGAGCACCCCGAGCTCAGACTCCGCCTCGTTTTCGTATTAGCACCTTCCTTATGCTTTGAAACTTCGTAATATATAACCCCCCCCCCCGGATCCCCTGAGGTTCGTGCATCGTGTTATCGTCATGTTTTCATTTCAATCTATTTATGTCAGGAAATCTTCTCAAGTTTAGACCACCATGGCCTCCGCGAACAAAGGCAAGAAGCCCGTGGAGGAAGTAAAGTTGGAGGAACAAACCGCCGCAGGATCAAGGGCAAGGAAACCTACTTTCATAGGAGAAATTAACATTGGACATGCTTTTTCTCGTAACATGCAGGGGATCATAGCCTCAGTTCCAAACTTCAGATCCTGTCCCGTGGCAATGGAAGCCCTTTGAACCACTGACGAGTTTTGTGATAAGTATCGTGCTTTGAGGATGAAGGTGGATATGCTTCAAGAGGAGAATGACAGGCTTCATGAGATGCTAGAGGGTTTTCTAACCCTAAACAAGAGAACACCACCACCACCACCGAAGGAGTAATTCGTCATCAGGTTTGGCATCCCCTTGGCTTGTTCCAAGCTTGGGGGGAGTGTCGCGGTATCACCACAATTATCTTTTATCGTTTACCTTTTTAGTGATTCATATCTTTGGTAGAGGTGTTATCTTATAGATTGGTTTGCATGTGGAAGTATCTATCCTTTAGTTGATTATCTATGTATCCCTTGGTGTGAGTGCCTTTATGGAATATTAATGAGAAGTTTCATCTTTTACTTTTTGCACTTCTTATTTTAGTTTGCAATCTCTATTATATGATGGATCTTGTTGATCAGTATTGGCATCATTTTGGGAGCATCAAGTAAATCTAAATTGGTTTTGGCAAACCAAGTTCTGGTCAGTAGCAACACTTTTTGAGGTTTGAAAGAAAAGAGAAAAAGCTTACAGGTATTTTGTATCATTTATTTTCTTTCTTGTTGGCTCATCAGCTTAATATTCTTTATTTAAGATCTTTTGTGTCTTCAAGGAAGATCGCATGTTTGTATTTATCACTTGTAGGTTTGCTTGTTTCTTTTAACTCTTTTGCTTGCTACCCATCCTTGCTAGCCAAAACCCTGTTTTCAGAAGGCATACTTCTCATGTTTCCAATCCCTTTGAACCAAAACCTTTGCCATTTGTGTCCACCATATCTACCTATTAGCATAATTGCTATTCCAAGAAAATGCTCAAGCTTCATGTATCTTTCGAATTAAAAACTATTTTGTTATGTGAAAACTAGTTACTAAATCTCTCACGAACTTGATGGCACACCTTATTTTCTTGCCACTAATAGACTTGAACCATTGTGTCATCGAAGTTGTATATGCTTGCATCTATACATTGGGATTAGCAGAACCGTGCTGTCACGGGGAACGTTTTCAACATTGCACATGTACGTTGTACACAGTTGATATCATGCTCTTTTGTTTGCCGATGTCGACAGTGTGAAATAAAGAGGGAACTTGTAAGTCCATGGAGTGATGTATGTGTGTTATAGAAACGCCTGGGCCGCTAGCCTAATCCATGCCTAATCATGGTGGAAACTTGCAGCATCACTATAGTGAGCATTCTATGAAGCATCCTCAATAAAAACCTATGCACATAGTAAATAAAAAGATCGCTGAGATGCTCATTGTCTGCTTGCCTTGTCATTTTGGTTATGGGATAGCTCCTGTACCATGTGCAAGGGGTACCCTGTTGGAAGTTCTTTATGATACACATGTACTTACAATGACAAGAACTTACCGGTAACTAAAGTTGAGTAGCATGAGGAGCAGCCCTCGTACTCAAGGGACATGAGATTGCCAACTTATATTTCGTCAAGCATATACTCCATCTTTGTGCACTTTAACCTTAATCATCTCAAGATGCCTATGATATGGGCAATGAGGTCTCAAAGCTAGTAAGTACCATAATCTTTTGGAAGCTCTTTATGACTTGAAATCCCTACTGCCCTTTATGAAGGGACCTTTCTTCTATTTTCTGAGTTGAGTCAGTAAACCTACTTCCTCTCTATCTCCAGCAAGCATTTGAGTTGTTGTGTTTCAAGCATTCATATGGTGATTTATCCAATCATGTTCTTTATCTTCCTTGTTTGCACAAGACTCTTATCTATTGAGTATTACTTTGAAAGCCTTCATTGTGAAAAACCTTTTTGAGCAAAGAGTGCTCCTATTATAAAACTTCTACAAAAAGCTTTTTGGGAAACTGTTTGCTAGTTGTTCTCTGACCAGGAATAAGAGTTTGCCAATTCCAATTATGATTTATCTTTATGCATCTCTATTGTGACTCCTGTACTTGTTGCAAGCTAAGTTATATAATGGCGAGTTGCTTTCTTCTATGAGTTGTGTAATGGTAAGTGTGATGCTTCTTGTCCGTATTCTTTTATCGACACTTCACTCCATAAACCTGTGGACATGTTTACTGAGCTCAGTTTTCGCTTGGGGACAAGCGAAGGTCTAAGCTTAGGGGGAGTTGATACGTCCAATTTTCATCACCACTATATATCATAATTTGCCTCTATTCATTGATATATGTCTTATTATGAGTTATTACTTATGTCTTTTCCTCTGTTTTTGCATGTTGGATGATTCTTGAAGGATGGACTGCCGGAGTCAGGTTTCTGGTGGAAAAAGAGGTGTTTTGATGCAATTTCACGAAGATCAGAAAAATACCAGAAAAATATTGGAAAAATATATTTTCCCAGAAGACGGAGGAAGCCAGAAGGGGAGGCGTAGCCGGGCCACAGGGGCCCCACACCCCCTAGGCGCGACCCACCTTGACCCGCTCCTAGGGCAGGTGTGTCCCACCTGGCCGGCTCCCGACTCCGCCCTCTCACCTATATCTTCCTCACGGAACCCTAACAACAGGGGGCGACCACAGAAAGATTTCCGCCGCCTCTGCGGGGCGGAAAACACCGAGAGAGAAAGCGCTCTCCGACAGACAGATTTCTGCCGGGGAAATCCCTTCCCGGAGAGGGGAGATCATCGCCATCAACACCGTCATCAAGCTAGGCTTCATCAGGATCATCATCATCAGCATCCACACCATCATCTCCACCAGCACCATCATCACCACTCCGTCTTGTTGTAACAATCGTGTTGGATCTTGCATTAGTTCTTAGGGGAAACTTTCCCAGTGTTAATTACTATTGTAGTTGATGCTTGTGAGTGGAACCATTGGATTATTGTTTATGTTCAGATTGTTATCCATCACCATATCATCTTTGATCTTGATCCATATGATGTCTTGTGAGTAGTTCATCTAGTTCTTGAGGACATGGGAGAAGTCATGTTGTTAGTAGTGGATTTGTGTTGAGTTATTATTCAATGGTTTAGTATTTAAGTTGTGGTGCTATTCTTCTAGTGGTGTCATATGAACGTCGACTACATGATACTTCACCATTTATGGGCCTAGGGGAATGCACTGTGTATTTGGCTACTAATTGCGGGGTTGCCGGAGTGACAGAAACCTGAACCCCCATTAGGACACCATTGCATAAGGGAGCGTAGGATCTCAAGGTTTAAAGATGTGGTTAGGTTTATATCTTATTTGCTTTACTGTAGTTGCGGATGCTTGCAGGGGGTTTAATCACAAGTATGTATTAGTTCAAGTAAGGTCGGTACATTAGCACTGGTTCACCCACACAACACTTACAACACCAAAGAAGAGTACTCATCTATTTGAAGCGAAAGCACTTGATAGAATTCCCATGTGTCCTCGAGAACGTTTGGTCCTTATAAGTATTTCCACCGGCTTGTCCTTTGCTAAGAAAGGATTGGGCCACTTGCTGCAGTTGTTCGCTGTCTTTATTACTTGCACTTTGTTTTGTTGCTTTATCAGAAAACCACTAAAAATCCGTTTGCTAAGTATTTACAGAGATTTCCTGCTCCATTCCACTAGTCAACACCTTCTGCTCCTCGTTGGGATCAACACTCCTATTTATCGAAAGTACTGCGATACACCCCCTATACTTGTGGGTCATCATTGTTCTTGTGCTATTTGTATCTAGTCACTCTTATGAACTTTGAAGGTGTCCTATGCATCTATTTTCTACTCCATGAGGGACAAGCTGATTGCCACTATGCCATATTTTCTGTATGTGAAACAAACAAACCTTTTTCAATGCATGTTATTCATGATCTTTGTTTGTAGCCTTTCATGTTGCATGCATAGTTACTTTGTCTTACTGTTTGAACTCCATCTTTCATTCACATGTTTAGAGTTCTTTGATCCCAGCTTTCAATGCTTGCAAATGGTTTGATCTTGGTTTTGATGGTGCATGTCACCTCAAAAATTACTTTTATCACTTACCTACTCGAGGACGAGCAGGAGTTAAGATTGGGGATGCTTGATACGTCGGAAACGTATCTAAATTTTTTGATGTTCCATGCTTGTTTAGTATCTACTTTGCTTTGCTTTGTCCACACTTTCAGGTGCTTTTCATATGTTTCCTGGTACTAACCTATTAACAAGTTGCCACAGTGCCAGTTGCCTGTTTTCTGCTGTTTTTGGTTCCAGAAAAGCTAGTTAGGAAATATTCTCAGAATTGGACGGGACAAAAGCCAAAGTCAATATTTCACCGAGGAGAACACGGAGTCCAGAGGAGAGACAAAGGGGATCCACAGGCGTGGCCTAGGGTGGGCCCGCCCCTGGACAGGGTGTGGACCCCTGGCCACCCTCAAGCCTCGCCTCTTCGCCTATAAGAAGCCCCTGATGCCTAAACCCTAAGCACCCGATCAATATTCCACGAAACCGTCTCTAGCCGCCACCACCATCATCCCTAGATCGGGGGGATCTGAAGCTCTTCCTGGCACCCTGCCGGCAGGGAGATCATCCCGGAGGCCTTCTTCTTCATCATGACAGCCTCCGGTATAAAGCATGAGTAGTTCCACCTTGGACTACGGGTCCATGTAGTAGCTAGATGGTTGAATCTCCTCCTTGTGCTTTCATGTCTAGATCTTGTGATCTCCGTTCATGATCAAGATCTCATCTATTTGTAATCATGCATGTTGTGTTTGCGGGGATTCGATAGATATTGAGATTACTATGTCAGATTGATTAATGGTTTTGTCTTATTGATTCTATCATGTATGTGTTGTTTGTGATCTTGCATGCTCTCCGTTGTTAGTAGCTATCTTGGCCGAGTAGTTGCTAGTGACTCCAAGAGGGGGCATTTATGCTCGATAGTGGGTTCATGCCTCTATTTAATCAAGGGAAGTGACAGAAATCTCTAAGGTTATAGATGTGATGTTGCCACTAGGGGGAAAACAACGGTCTCTTGTTCATGGAACAAGTGGATTATTTACCTTACACACTTTGCTTAAAGCAGTTGTCTGTTGCTTGCAACTTAATACTGGAGGGGGGTCGGATGATAACCCAAAGGTGGACTTCTAGTCATAGATGCAGTTGGATGGCGGCCTATGTATCTTGTTGTATTGCCTAATCTAATCCCATAGGATCTTTATGTCTAGTATTGCATTGTTATGCCTTGCTCAGTCCTGTCAATTGCCCTGCTGTAATTTGTTTACCCAGCATGCCATGTTTGTTTATCTAAGGAGAACACCTCTAGTGAACTATGGACCCCGGTCCAATCTTTACCATTGATACATCTTCCAACTGTTACTATTTACTTGCTACAAACCATCATCACCTTCCAAACCATACAGTTAATCCTGTGTTACAGCAACCGATGAGATTGACAACCTCATTGTTCGTTGGGGCAAAGTCTTGAGTTTGTGTTTTGCAGTTTTCCAACTTGCTTGCAACACCTTTGAGACGTTTCCTTCCTCCTACTGGTTCAATAACCTCGGTTTCTTACTGAGGGAAGGCTTGCTGCTGCTGCATCACACCTTGATCTTGGGGTTTCCCGACGAAGCGCTTCCAGGCGCCATTAGGTAGGCATAGGGATGGATGGACGGGCGTTGCATGGACGAGACTATTCATGTAATATCAAGATCTAGGGCATTTGTAGATAAAAAATAAAGAATCCAAATACTAAATAATCATAGGCATGTGTTCCATATGTAGTCATACATGCTTGCAATGAGAACTTGCACAACATCTTTTGTCTTGCTAGCCCGTTGCAGCGGGGCCTCAAGGGAATCTACTGGCAATTAAGGTACTCCTTTTAATAGAGTACCGGAGCAAAGCATTAACACTCCATGAACACACGTGATCCTCATATCACAGCCATCCCCTCCGGCTGTCCCAATTTCTGTCACTTCGGGGCCTTTGGTTCTGGACAATAATATGTGTAAACAACTTGCAGATAAGACCACAAACAAAACTATCATCATGAATCAATAACTTGTTCAGATCTGAGATCATGGCACTCGGGCCCTAGTGACAAGCATTAAGCATAACAAGTTGAAACAAAGTCAAATAGCACTAATAAAGATACTAGGCACCATGCCCTAACAATCTTATTCGATTACATGATAGATCTCATCCAATCCCTACCATCCACATAGCCTACAGCGGGGGATTACTCACTCATGGATGGGGAAAACATGGATGGTTGATGGAGAGGCGTCGGTGATGATGATGGTGATGATCTCCTCCAAATCCCCGTCTGTAGCGACCTCGGATCGATAAGGATCCTAAGTCCCTGTGATTAACATGCTAGTCCCTGGATCAATAGCTAGCACTCACAGTCGATGAAATATCATGTAAAACACAAAGTCTTTATTACACGGAGAATCCAGAGTATGAAATTATTACAAAAGTTGCTTAGCATTATGCTAGCTCAAATAACAGCGGAAACATAAAAGCAGCATGAGTCCATCAACGCCCAGGCTTGTCGAGTGTAGACCCGCGATCCCTACGCACCTTTCAATCTTCGGATTCTGCACATAGACGTGCAACCAACAAGTTGGGTCAATACTTTGAATGTATTGGCAAATTACACCAAGGAGAGAAAAGACTATCTCTACATGCAAGGCTGGTATAGGCTGTAGAGTTCATTTTCTCAAAGCTAATTTTCTTAAGTAGAGAGAGAATAGAAGATTGCCCTACTTTGTAAACATTTGTTTGAATAAAATAAGGTCGAATGGCACACGAGGATATTACGCACCAGGTGTCCAAACAACCAAACACTTGGATATTACGCACCAAGCGTCACTTGGATATTACACACCAAGTTTCCCAAATTCCTACCCATTAGCGATATTACGCACGCCATGGGGTTTCAAAACTTTGTTTTAGAAAAGAGAGAGGAAGATCCTTCAGAGGCTCCATCCTTCAGACGCTCATTGTTGTTCTGTTACCGTGAACACGGCTGATCGATCAGATTGCAATACTCTCGAGAGTTTGTGCACTTTACCCACAATCCACGATCAAGTCCTTTTACAGACAAGACCATGGCGAGGCTTTCCCTTAGTAGCCCCTCTACCTTCCGGATCCAACCGTGCCAATAATCCTCCAAATGTTGGTACCCAGGTGAGGTTTCCCACTAAGTACTAGGCCAAGACAGAGCCCATAATGTATTGTGGTTGCACTGGAAGCTTCTTAATTCTCAAACATGGCAGACTTCTTTGATTCCTGGGCGGCCGTCCTCCACCAAAATTCACACTCGTTGACCCGACAACCATTCCGCCCAGAAGAAAACTTAGTTTTATTTTGAAGTGGATTTGAGAAGAAAAGTTTGCTCTAGAGAGCCTTTATACTTAGAAAAATTCTTTGTCTTTCGAACCCCCCAACGGTACTTTGTATATATAGCATAGCAAGCAATACTTAGTAAAAACAAGGGGTAACCTATTGGGATGGAAAATCCTAAGTAGAGAGCTACTCATGGCATACTACAAAATCATCGCACTTGCAAAATAATACTAAGGAAAAATTCTACTGGAACATCCTACACATGCAACTACAGAATTTTCAAGATCACATGCATAGAATCAAAGCTGGGACAAAATTATGAACAAGTGGTGTAACTTTCCTTGATCCGAGCAGCACTCTACACAATAGCACTCCTTAGCGCACTCCGAGCAATCTAACGAATCACAAACATAGATCTGATCACAACTTGTTCAAAGCATACACAAAGGAAAACATGCATGCATGCAACATGGTAGTTTATGCAAGGTTGGTTAAATTGATCAAGGTAGCAACTTTGTGTTGTGATAGTGTAAGGGTGTCACTAGGATTTAATTCCCAAGGGTTTAGATCTACTATAGTGTCACTAAATAAATCCTAGGATTATAAGGAGATCAACCAACTAGTTAGCCCCAAACTAGATCTAATGATCTTAAGCAAAGTTGTAAAATTTTGTCCAGTAGGCATTAAGGAAACAAGGTCATTGCAACAAGAATCAATTAAAACAGAATTTTTATTATTTTTCTATAGAATAAACACTCCAATCTAGTGATTAAAATCTACAACTAAAACATTACTGTAAACCTGCAATATTATTGCATATTTGGATTCTACATAAAATTAGGAATCCAACGGTATATTATAAGCTAGATTTGGCCAAAAATTCGATTTTATATGAATTTCGCAATATTAAAACCAGATCTGATACATATCTGATCTTTACTTAAAAGCTTAGCCAGGTGTCAGTTCCCGTTTGGTCCAGCTGGCGCGAGGTGAGGTGTGGCAGCCTTGGTGGAGGAGTGGTGAGCTGACGGCTGCCACGCCTTGATACCATCTGGCGCATACCTTCGGGTTATATCTAATCTGGACCGCAGATTACCGTCAGACGGAGGCGGCTCGGCGATTTCGCGATAGCGGTGGCGGTGGGCGGCGGTGGTGTTGGCGGTGATGGATGGCGGCGCTCCGGTGGCTCACCGTGGTGGTGGCGTGGTCGACTGGAAGCGCCTGGTCCTCGCGGTCTCGTTCGCGTGTTCGGTTTACTCGTTCGCTTCCCCGTTCAACTGCGGTGCTCCGCCGATCTCCGCGAGCTCAGGCGAGGCGTCGGCGAGAAATTGAAGACGATCTGCAGCAGTGGAGAGAGGGAAAAACGCACGGGGCGAATCGGCGGTGAACGAGGGGAAGCTTTAGAGGAAGGAAGGAGCAAGGGGAAGTCCCGAGCGTCTCGGTGAGGCCCTACCCGACGGCGGCGGCGGAGTCTTTGTTTGGCTAGGGTTTTCGCAAGGAAAAAGAATTGGGCGGACGAGCCGAGGGTGGCAGGGTATATATGGGGATGGAGACTTGGGCGAGGGGGCACAAACCATCGCGAATCTTACCGGAATCGGATCAAAGGCGTGCTGCAGAGGGAGTCCTGCTCGAGGTAGGAGATGACCTCGCGGGCCCCAGTTGTCAGCGGCGGAGGGGAGGAGTGGGCCGACGTCTTGCGGTGTCCCGTTTCTGCTTGTGGCGAACTGGGACGGGGTGGGCTGGCTGGCGGGCCGGCCCCTTTCTCCTTTCTTTTTGTTTAACATTTTTCTATTCTGTTTTAGTAAAACCCTAATATCTTTTGCAAACTAAGTCCAAATTTGATGAAACTTGTTGCTAAATTTTCATAAAATTGAGGTGGTCAACATAGGCCATAGTTTAATGTTTTACAAGGTTTTTTTTAGAGGGGTCATTACTTGACCTTTACAATGGTGCTCACATAAAAGGCAAAGATTTGGGTTTTCTAGGTTTAGGTGTTAGGGTTTTTATTTCAATTTTTAGTTGTAGGATGCAAATGATGCAAGGATGATGCATGACACTAATAACATCCTAATATAGAATCTGGGATGTTACAAACCTACCCCCCCTTAAGAAGAATCTCGTCCTCGAGATTCGGGTTGGCTAGCAAATAGGTGTGGGTGTTCAGCCTTCAAGTCTTCTTCACGCTCCCACGTAGCTTCTTCCTCGGAGTGGTGGTTCCATTGTACCTTGCAGAACCTTATAGTCTTGGTGCGGGTAATCCTTTCAGCTGTTTCTAGTATTTTGATGGGTTTTTCCTCGTAGGTAAGGTCACTCTCCAATTGAACCTCATCTAGGGGAACGGTGTCTCTTAGCGGTGTTTCAGCCATCTCCGGGTGACACTTCTTTAGTTGTGATACATGAAACACATCATGAACAGTCAGTCCTCCCGGTAGCTCCAACTGATAAGCGACTTCTCCTCTTCGGGCCAGAACTTTATATGGTCCTATGAATCGTGGGGCTAACTTGCCCTTGATTCCGAACCTCTTAACTCCACGTAGGGGTGAAACCCGGAGGTACGCACGGTCCCCTATTTCATAAGCCACATCTCTGCGTTTGGAATCAGCGTAGCTCTTCTGTCGGGATTGGGCTACTTTTAGCCTATCCTGAATCTGTCGCACCTTTTCTTCGGCATCCTTTATCAAGTCAGGTCCAAAAAGACTGAGTTCTCCAACTCCATTCCATAGCAATGGAGTCCTACACTTCCTGCCATATAGAACTTCAAACGGAGCCATCTTGATACTTGTCTGATAGCTGTTGTTGTATGAGAACTCCGCATATGGCAGGTTATCGTCCCAACTAGACCCATAGTCTAGTGCGCAAGCTCTCAACATATCTTCCAAAATTTGATTCACCCTTTCTGTTTGGCCATCTGTTTGAGGGTGGAAGGCAGTACTGAATTCTAGTCGGGTCCCAATAGACTCATGTAGTTGTCGCCAAAATTTTGAAGTAAACTGGGTGCCTCTATCTGACACAATTCCCTTGGGAACACCATGTAGGCTTACAATCCTTGACATGTATATCTTAGCAAGCTTAGCACTTGTATACGTGGTCTTTACGGGGATGAAGTGAGCCACCTTGGTGAAGTGGTCCACCACTACCCAGATAGAATCAAATCCAGAACGAGTCCGGGGTAATCCCGTGATGAAATCCATGCCTACCTTGTCCCACTTCTAGTCGGGTATAGGTAGTGGTTGTAGTAATCCTGCTGGTTTCTGATGCTCGGCTTTAACTCTATTGCACACATCACACAGAGAAATATACTCTGCAATATCTCTCTTTAGGTTATTCCACCAGAATCTATCCTTCACATCCATGTACATTTTTGTGTTACCTGGATGAATTGAGTATGGCGAATCATGAGCTTCTTGTAAAATCATCTTCCTGATATCGGGGTCATTGGGAACGCACAAACGCTTCCCATACCAGAGTGTTCCTTGTTCGTCCAGACGAAACTCTTTAGTCTCTCCTTCATTTATCCTGACTCTTATTTCTTCCAACTCTTTATCCCCCTTTTGTGCTTCTTAGATCCTTTCTTGGAAGGTGGACACTATTTCCATAGTCGCTACGTGTCCTTTTGGGACTATCTCTAGCCTGAGGTCCCTGAATTGCTTGCACAAATCCTCTGGAAGTTCCCCTGCGGTAAGTCCATTTACATATACCTTACGGCTTAATGCATCAGCCACCACGTTTGCCTTTCCGGGGTGGTACTGTAAATCCAAGTCATAATCCTTAATTAGCTCAAGCCATCTTTGTTGTCTCATATTCAACTCCTTTTGGGTGAAGATGTACTTCAAACTTTTATGATCTGTGAACACATCACAATGTTTGCCCATGAGGTAGTGTCTCCATACCTTGAGTGCATGAACCACAGACGCAAGTTCCAAATCATGAGTGGGATAATTGTGTTCGTGGTTCTTAAGTTGTCGGGAGGCATAGGATACCACTTTCCCATCCTGCATCAATACACTTCCAAGTCCTTGTCGAGAAGCGTCGCAATAGACTTGAAAATCCTTCTGGATATCAGGCAGACACAGATTTGGTGCCGTTACAAGGCGTTTCTTCAACTCTTGAAAACTTGCTTCACATGCCTCGGTCCATAGGAATTTCTTTTCCCTTTTTAATAGTTCTGTCATGGGTTTTGCTATCTTGGAAAAGTTTTCGATGAACCTCCGGTAATATCCTGCGAGGCCCAGGAAACTTCTAATATCTCCCACATTCTTGGGTGACTCCCATTCTGTCACGGAAGCTACCTTGCTAGGATCTACGGCAACTCCTTTAGCTGACACAACATGACCAAGGAATCCCACTTCCTTTAACCAGAACTCGCACTTGCTGAACTTGGCATACAACTTGTGTTCTCTTAGTTTCTCCATAATAAGGCGCAGATGTTTCTCATGTTCCTTCTCATCCTTTGAGTATATGAGTATATCATCTATGAATACTACGATAAATTTGTCCAAGTATTCCATGAACACCTTGTTCATCATGGTCATGAAGTATGCTGGGGCATTGGTTAGACCAAAAGACATCATGGTGTACTCATACAATCCGTATCTTGTGGTGAATGCTGTTTTGGGCACATCCTGTTCTCGAATCTTTAGCTGAAAATAGCCCGATCGTAGATCGATCTTTGAGAACACAATGGCTCCCTTTAGCTGGTCAAACAGGTCATTGATGTTGGGCAGAGGATACTTATTCTTAATCGTCACTTCGTTCAACGAGCGGTAGTCCACAACCAGCCTCTTGGTCTTGTCCTTCTTTTCCACAAATAGGACGGGTGCTCCCCAAGATGACGCGCTTGGTTGAATGAACCCCTTGTCCAATTGTTCCCTAAGCTGTTTCTTGAGTTCCTTTAACTCGTCCACATCCATCTTGTATGGTCTCTTAGCTATCGGCCCCGTGCCTGGCATTAAGTCAATGAGAAACTCGATATCACGGGCGGGTGGCATTCCGGGTAGCTCTTCTGGAAAGACATCTGGGTATTCCTTTACAATAGGTACTTCCTCCAAGCTAACCCCCTTAAGAGAGTTCACCATGACTTCTTTAAGTGCGAAATTTGACTTGATACGAATCCTCTTCCCTTCCGGTGTTGTGAGCATGACAGTTCTCTTGGCACAATCTATGACTCCTTCATATTCGGTCATCCAATTCATGCCCAAGATTATGTCTAATCCTTGTGATTCTAGAACTACTAGACTGGTGGGAAAAATGTGTGTCCCAATCCTTAGTTCTAAATCCCGGCAACCGGAGTTGGCCACTATTTCTCCCCCAGGAGAACTTACCCTTAGAGGAAAGTTTATAGTCTCCGTTGGTATCTTGCCTCTATCCACAAATACCCTTGATATGAATGAATGCGATGCACCAGTATCAAAAAGAACAACTGCGGGAATAGAATTGAGTTTGAACTTACCAATCACAGAGTCTGGCGCATCACAGGCATCCTCCATAGAAACATGATTCACCGTGGCTTTGACAAACGGATTTGGCTTCTTCCCGTTCCCATTGCCATGGTTGTGTCCATTTCCACTCCCATTACCATTGCCATTCTTCCTCTCGGGGCAAGAGGTTGCATAGTGCCCTGTCTTGTTGCACTTAAAGCATGTCACCTCACTGAGATCCTTTCCATTGCCGCCATTGCCATTGCAGTTTTTGTGCCCATTGTGTTTGTGGCCACCATGGTTATGACCGTTATGGTTGTGGCCATTATTGTTATAAGGTGGTGGTGAGGAGTTGCGCTGCTTCTGGTACGGAACAGAGTGTTTGTGAGGGTTAGATTTCCTTTTGCGATTTTCTATGCTCTTCCTCTTTGATTCAACCACAATGGCTCGCTGTCAGAGTTCCTGAAAGTTGTCAAATTTCGAGCCACAAGCTGAATGGATATCTCATCGTTGAGCCCTCTTAAGAACTCCTCCTCTCTTGGCATCGGTGGAAACATCATCGGGTGCATAACGGGCCAGCTTATTGAAAAGCTCACCATACTCGGTGACAGAGCAGTGCAGGTGGTGTAGGTCGAAACTCGCGCCTCTTTAGAGCCATGACACCAGCAGCCACATGATGAGTGCGAAAAGCTAACTCAAACTGTTCCCAAGTGATAGCATCAATGTCCGGGTGGGTGACTTGGTAGTTATCCCACCATTCTGCAGCAGGTCCTTCAAGCTGGTGTGCGGCATAACGCACCCTGTCGGCTCCGACAGCTTGCACGGTGTCTAGCTTCTTGTTGATCGTCGCGCCGGTCATCAGCGATGATTGGTTCGATCGCTAGTGAAGGTAGGTGGGTTCAGCCTCAAAATCGAGTCAGCGATCCTGTTGAGGAGGTGGCGGAGGTGGTGGTGGCGGCGGGTTGTTGTTGTTGTTTTGCATGTTCTGGAGTGGCGATTGGATCAGCTGGTTCTGAGTGGCCAAAAGTTCTGCTATTTGGCGGGATTTGAGGTCTTGCGCTCTTGGCGGCATCTGTGGGGTTTAAGAGAGTATTTAAGAAAAGACAGAAAGACTAAGTAGTAAACTCCTACCCTTATGAAAACACACCAAGCACACAAGGCACACAAGGCATAACACCACAGTTGATTTACAGAAACAACCAAAATTTAACTAAACCAGACTTGTCTTGGTATTTATTACATTTGCGAATGACGTTCTACTATAGAATTAAACGTGGTCCAACTATTACACATCTTCCACGTCTTCCTCTTCCTCGTCCTCGAACGAGTAGCCTTCTTGCTCTAGAGTTGTCTTGTACAACTCCATCTCCTTTGTGGTGGCTTCAAGCTTCTCTTGAAGGTCCTTTATCTCATCTTGTAGCTTCTTGGTAGTGGCTTCCAGCTGCTCCTGAAGTCCCTCCTTCTCGCTTTGTAGTTCCTCCACTAAACTTGACTTCATTGCGGCTTCAAGTTGCTTTGCCAAGTCCCTCTTGGAAGCACGCACATCATCGATTATATTGCAAAGGCCTTCAGTTTGCACTTCATCTCCATCGATCTGCTGTTTGAGTTCCCTAATTCTCTTGTTTTTATTTATCACCCTCTTCTCTTGGTTAGCGAACTTCTTCTCTTGGTCCTGAAATTTTATCTCTTGGAGCTTTATTGCCTCTTCCTGCTGCTTGATCACTTCTTCCTTCTCCTTGATGAGGGCGCATAGCTCGTCATTCTTCAACATCTCAAGGAAGGTACCCTTCTCAAGGTCATGGATGTGGCACTCCAAATCTTGATATTGTGTTCTTCGCGCCAGAAGTTCTTTCCTCAAAGGTTAACTCCATGGGAATTCCTTCCTCATCTCGTCTTCCAAAGAGGCCGCCGCAGTGTCCTTGGAGAGCTTCATGATGACGTCCACATAGGCGACCAATAAGTTGCTGCATGCTAATGCTAAGGGCCTTCTCCTTGGAATCGCTAACAATGTGGATTGCTATGTCTTCCTCCGGGTTCTTGCCTCGCTCCTTTCCTGGCTGGAGGACCTTGACTCCCCAACAGCCGTCCTTGTGGAGTTTCTTCATTGTGCTCCCTTGGATTGTTGGGAGAGGAAGGTCCAAATGTGTGAGTAGATCCATGAGGCATCCTCCAAAGCGAAGGGGCTCGATGTCCGCGACGGTGTCGTAGAGGAAGCTTGTCATCTTTGAGTTAGAAGAATGAAGGTTAGATACTTAAACAAGTAAAGGAAAGCAGATACTAGATGTGCGGAAAATAACTTAGTTGAAACAAGTAAGGCACTAAAGTTAGAGGTGGTTCCAATCCTAGGGTCACGTCCTACAGGCAACGATGTGCTCTGATACCATCTGTAACGACCTCGGATCGGTAAGGATCCTAAGTCCCTGTGATTAACATGCTAGTCCCTGGATCAATAGCTAGCACTCACAGTCGATGAAATATCATGTAAAACACAAAGTCTTTATTACACGGAGAATCCGAGTATGAAATTATTACAAAGTTGCTTAGCATTATGCTAGCTCAAATAACAGGAAACATAAAAGCAGCATGAGTCCATCAACGCCCGTGCTTGTCGAGTGTAGACCCATGATCCCTCGCACCTTTCAATCTTGGATTCTGCACATAGACGTGCAGCCAACAAGTTGGGTCAATACTTTGAATGTATTGGCAAATTACACCAAGGAGAGAAAAGACTATCTCTACATGCAAGGCTGGTATAGGTCAGAGTTCATTTGCTCAAAGCTAATTTTCTTAAGTAGAGAGAGAATAGAAGATTGCCCTACTTTGTAAACATTTGTTTGAATAAAATAAGGTCGAATGGCACACGAGGATATTACGCACTGTGTGTCCAAACAACCAAACACTTGGATATTACGCACCAAGCGTCACTTGGATATTACACACCAAGTTTCCCAAATTCCTACCCATTAGCGATATTACATGCGTCATGGGGTTTCAAAACTTTGTTTTAGAAAAGAGAGGAAGATCCTTCGAGGCTCCATCCTTGACGCTCATTGTTGTTACATTGCGTGAACACGGCCGATCGATCAGATTGCAATACTCTCGAGTTTGTGCACTTTACCCACAATCCACGATCAAGTCCTTTTACGACAAGACCATGGCGAGGCTTTCCTTAGTAGCCCCTCTACCTTCCGGATCCAACCGTACTAATAATCCTCCAAATGTTGGTACCAGTGAGGTTTCTCACTAAGTACTAGGCCAAGAGAGCCCATAATGTATTGTGGTTGCCTTTGAAGCTTCAATTCAAACATGGCGAGACTTCTTTGATTCCTCGGGCGCCGCCCTCCACCAAAATTCACACTCGTTGACCCGACAACCATTCCGCCCAGAAGAAAACTTAGTTTTATTTTGAAGTGGATTTGAGAAGAAAAGTTTGCTCTAGAGAGCCTTTATACTTAGAAAAATTCTTTGTCTTTCGAACCCCCCAACGGTACTTTGTATATATATCATAGCAAGCAATACTTAGTAAAAACAAGGGGTAACCTATTGGGATGGAAAATCCTAAGTAGAGAGCTACTCATGGCATACTACAAAATCATCGCACTTGCAAAATAATACTAAGGAAAAATTCTACTGGAACATCCTACACATGCAACTACAGAATTTTCAAGATCACATGCATAGAATCAAAGCTGGGACAAAATTATGAACAAGTGGTGTAACTTGCCTTGATCCGAGCAGCACTCTACACAATAGCACTCCTTAGCGCACTCCGAGCAATCTAACGAATCACAAACATAGATCTGATCACAACTTGTTCAAAGCATACACAAAGGAAAACATGCATGCATGCAACATGGTAGTTTATGCAAGGTTGGTTAAATTGATCAAGGTAGCAACTTTGTGTTGTGATAGTGTAAGGGTGTCACTAGGATTTAATTCCCAAGGGTTTAGATCTACTATAGTGTCACTAAACAAATCCTAGGATTATAAGGAGATCAACCAACTAGTTAGCCCCAAACTAGATCTAATGATCTTAAGCAAAGTTGTAAAATTTTGTCCAGTAGGCATTAAGGAAACAAGGTCATTGCAACAAGAATCAATTAAAACAGAATTTTTATTATTTTTCTATAGAATAAACACTCCAATCTAGTGATTAAAATCTACAACTAAAACATTACTGTAAACCTGCAATATTATTGCATATTTGGATTCTACATAAAATTAGGAATCCAACGGTATATTATAAGCTAGATTTGGCCAAAAATTCGATTTTATATGAATTTCGCAATATTAAAACCAGATCTGATACAGATCTGATCTTTACTTAAAAGCTTAGCCAGGTGTCAGTTCCCGTTTGGTCCAGCTGGCAGCGGGGAGGGTGACGCGGCGCAGCGCGGGTGGAGGAGTGGTGAGCTGACGTGGCCGCCACGCGGCGCGATACCATCAGCGACACTCTTCGGGTTATATCTAATCTGGACCGCAGATTGCAAATCGGACGGAGGAGGCGGCTCGGCGACTTACAGTTTGCGATGACGGTGGCGGTGGGCGGCGGTGGTGTCGGCGGTGATGGATGGCGGCGCTCCGGTGGCTCACCGCGGTGGTGGCGTGGTCGACTGGAAGCTCCTGGTCCTCGCGGTCTCGTTCGCGTGTTCGGTTTACTCGTTCGCTTCCCCGTTCAACTGCGGTGCTCCGCCGATCTCCGCGAGCTCCGGTGAGGCGTCGGCGAGAAATTGAAGACGATCTGCAGCAGTGGAGAGAGGGGAAAACGCACGGGGCGAATCGGCGGTGAACGAGGGGAAGCTTTAGAGGAAGGAAGGAGCAAGGGGAAGTCCCGAGCGTCTCGGTGAGGCCCTACCCGACGGCGGCGGCGGAGTCTTTGTTTGGCTAGGGTTTTCGCAAGGAAAAAGAATTGGGCAGACGAGCCGAGGGTGGCAGGGTATATATGGGGATGGATACTTGGGCGAGGGGGCACAAACCGTCGCGAATTTTACCGGAATCGGATCAAAGGCGTGCTGCAGAGGGAGTCCTGCTCGAGGTAGGAGATGACCTCGCGGGCCCCAGTTGTCAGCGGCAGAGGGGAGGAGTGGGCCGACGTGCGCGGTGTCCGTTTTCTGCTGGCGCTTGGCAGGTGGGCTGGGCCTTCTTTTTTTTTTGTTTAACATTTTTCTTTTCTGTTTTAGTAAAACCCTAATATCTTTTGCAAACTAAGTCCAAATTTGATGAAACTTGTTTCTAAATTTTCATAAAATTGAGGTGGTCAACATAGGCCATAGTTTAATGTTTTACAAGGTATTTTTTTAGAGGGGTCATTACTTGACCTTTACAATGGTGCTCACATAAGGCAGCCAGCATTTGGGTTTTCTAGGTTTAGGTGTTAGGGTTTTTATTTCAATTTTTAGTTGTAGGATGCAAATGATGCAAGGATGATGCATGACACTAATAACATCCTAATATAGAATCTGGGATGTTACACCGTCCCGTCAGGGTGCCAGAATGGAGTTTCTGGTTCCAAATCGCGGTTTTTGGTGGTGGCGACGCAACGGAACTCTCTCTGAAAAAACTTCGAACCCCCTCTGTTTTTAGGTCAGAAGGCTTTATGTAAGCGAAGGGGGAACCGAGGGGGTGCCCGAGGTGGCCTCACCACCCCCAGGCGTGGCCTAGCCTGGCCCGCGCGGCCAGGGGGTGTGGGCCCCTCGTGGCCCTCCTCCGTCCCATCTTCTGGCTTCGTGAGTCTTCTGGTAAAATAGGAGTTTTGCGATATTTTCCGGGATTCTTTCTAAAAGTTGATTTTATGCACAAAAACGAGACACCAAAGCAATTTTGCTGAAAACAACGTCAGTCTGTGTTAGTTGTATCCAAATCACACAAATTAGAGGAGAAAAAAATAGCAAAAGTGTTCAGAAAAGTATATACTTTTTGGACGTATCACTACGTAATGTATATGAGATCGGGTGGGAGGATTGATACGGAGAGATGGAGGGGCAGTTGCAACGCGGGAGGGCATTTTAGGAAACTATTAGGAAGCGGCGGCGGCGATCGATGGCGGTGGCGGGAGGCATACAGTCATTTGGCCGGGATCTAAGTCAAGTGGTCGTTGATTTCCTCACTTCCGTACGTGGCATTGCTAGTCCGTGTGGTGCGATGATGGTCTATGTTTGGTCCCTTTCCGATAGAACTTTTTTGACGTGACCAAATATAGTCAACTTCGACATGAGAGACGCCAAAAGTATGTGTATAAAGTACACGGACCAAACTTAGGGTTTAATGACCAAAGTAAATCTTGAGATGGTATTGTGGATGTCGATATTTTTCCCCATACATATGTCAAACTTTATAAAGTTTGTCTTTGACGAAAACTAATAGGCAATGTTGTTTAGATGGGAGAGTGGTAATAAAATGTAAATAATTATGACATTTGAGGGACCGATTTGTATATAACAGGCCAACCAGCAAGAAGCAAGTGCAAAAGGATTAGCTGAAGGCCACAAGCATGGTCGTGGTTTGACACCGATGAGGCGATGACCGGCTAAATCCTAGGCTGTGTGCCAAACTCTGAAATGGGGTCTTATCCAACTATGAAAATAGAACTAGTATGCAACTAATGTACATGTCATAATATTATATTACATATCAATTGAGTATATTCAGATGATATAGCAATTGAATATATTATGAATGATAAGTTCAACCACGGGTTGCATAGTGTTTATTTGACCAACAACATTGTTTTAATGTTTCTTTGAAATGAAGTCATCCTCTGCCTCAACATCGGCAACACATGAGGTATTCAAGTTAATTTAAATTTCTTGTTTACACATTACAAGTGGATAATCGGATATTTCTTGATCAGTTTTTCATATTTCTAATTTTTAGATTATTCCTATATCTATACCTAATATCTATATCTATACCTATACCTAATAATAAAGGAAGGAGCGTTTCTTGTAGTACCTATATTTTTTTGGACGGCTTTACCCTTGGAGCGTTTCTTGTAGTACCTATATTTTTTTGGACGGCTTTACCCCTGCCAGTTAGGTATAATTATCCACCGTGTCACCCATAATCAAATAATAATTTTTTCACGAACTTGCATGGGAAAATAATATCCTGACCGTCCACGTGACACGATCAAACGGAAACGGCCGCTCCGTTCTCCCCTCTGCCTCCCTCAATTTTCACCGCGGTTCTTCCAATCCTCCACTCGCATGGGCCCATCCGAAGAGCACAACGCCCTCGATTCTCTCATCGTCCAGGAACAAACCCTACCCAACACTGCCGATCTGCCGCCGCAACCGCCCACATCCAGCGCCTACCGATATGCTTGCACGCGCCATTCATGCCCCTGCCAGACCGCCCCTGCCCATGGTGCACAGCATCATTTGCATTGACTCGGAATATGAATATACAATGCTGCTACCGTCGTCGCCAACAAGGCCCAAGACGACGTCGCCCTTGCCCAGGCTCTATCACAGACACCACCAAGTCCACGCCGATGAACTGACCTCGGGTGTCCTGCCCCGTGGCGGCGGCGCCGTCTAGGAAGAAGGACCTCGCCGAAATCACAACCGAGCTGGACGAGTACTTCTTCAAGGAAGCCTACGGTAGCGCTGCTTGAGGCCCCCATCTATAAGCTCCCCGATGCCACCAACAGCCTTATAAAGTCAAGATCCATTGGCTGCTACACAAGCAAGCGCTATCACCACTGGCGGTTATCTACCGGAGGACGGGGTTCTCAATTTGTGATGAGTCTTGTTAGTTTCTTGTGATAATTCGTGCTGCATTGTTGGATTTGCAACTGCAAAGTTAGCACCTTTCTCTGTTCCGGTGGTGTTCCCATCCCGCTGGTGCCGGCCGACGAAGAGATGGTCGAGGAGATCCAGGCCGCCATTGCGACCATGGACGACCCAGATCTCGCGGAGGAACCCGGCAACCTCCCCTTATGGGAGCAGTTCTTCGCCGACCGACGGCTCCAGGAGCTCGTCCACCACGAAGAGCCGCTCGGTACGCCGCTAAAGCGCACGAGCATAGAGTATTATTTTACTTTATTGTTTGACACAATATCAAGAAATAAAAGTTTGAGGGAACATCAATAGTGACCCAAAATCAAGAGGTTATTGGCGGCGTGAAAAATGGATACGACGAGTACGAGCTCGGTATCGCGCACGTCTTTAACTCCCCGTGGCTCACGACGAACATGTGTTCGCTTAGAAAAAAGATATATATATAAGTATTGTTTCATGGTAGGCCACGCACGAGATTGAAGCAGACGCACGATGGTAGGCCACGCACGAGAACATGGCGCTCAGAGATCATGGCAGCGCTGCTGAAGCTTTCCGTTGGCGACGGGCGTGTCTTTGGCAGATTGAATCATGTGCTGATTACCCTCATCCCTAAGAAGGCAGACGCTTAGGAGGTAGGAGACTATCGGCCGATCAGCCTCGTGCACAGCTTCACAAAATTGTTCTCCAAATTGCTTGCAAATAGACTGAGGCCCAAGATGGAGGACTTGGTGGGCGCGAATCACTCGGCTTTCATTAGAGGGAGGAACCTTCATGACAACTTTGTCCTCGTTCGACAGATGGCCAGGAAGCTAAACCTACGGAGGGAGACAGGGGCACTACTGAAACTGGATATTTCTCGTGCCTTTGACATTGTGTCATGGTCCTTCCTGTTTGAGGTTCTAAGAGCGTTGGGTTTTCCGGAGATCTGGCTGACTTGGATTGCAATAGCCCTGCGCACGGTAAGCACCAGAGTGTCCGTCAATGGAGTTCCGGGGATGAAAATTGAGCACGCTAGAGGACTACGCCAAGGAGACCCGCTTTCCCCGCAATTGTTCGTGCTTTGCATGGAGGTCGTCACATTGCTATTCTGCAGGGCAGCCGAGGAAGGGCTGCTATCGCCGATTGGGAATTGCTCTCAGCTACAGCGGATCTCTATCTATGCGGACGACGTTGTGCTCTTTGTTAAGCCCACAGCTCAGGACTTTGCTTTTGTCAGAGTTTTACTCTCGATTTTTGGAGACGCATCGGGGTTGCACGTGAACTATGCCAAGACGTCAGCAACTGTTATCAGAGGAAGGGGACAGGAAGAGGAGAACTTGGTCTCCAACATTCTCAATTGCGCCATCGCCAAGTTTCCGATCAGGTACCTTGGGCTGCAGCTTGCCCTTCGGCCTCTCAGCAAGGCGCAGTGGCAGCCCATGTTGGACACAGTGGTGCAGATCTTACCGGCATGGCAAAGGGGCATGATTGCTAGGCCCGGGAGACTTGAATTGGTTAAGTCGGTGATGGCAGCTCGGCCAATACATCACCTGATCCTTGTGGAGGCCCCGATTTGGTTCCTAGAAGAGGTGGACAAGAGCTGTAGAGGTTTTTTCTGGGCTGGCAAAGATCGTGAAAATGGTGGTCAATGCTTGGTTGCATGGGATCAAGTCTGCAACCCGACGGAGTTTGGTGGTCTAGGAGTCAAAAACCTCAGAAAGCAAGGATTAGCTCTTCGGATTCGCTGGGAATGGTTACGGAGGACGGACCAGCAGAGGCCATGGCAGGGCCTTCCAATGCCAAGGGATGATGAGGCCAGGAGCGTGTTTGATAGTCTGGTACACATCCGAGTTGGAGACGGGAGAAGCACCCTTTTTTGGCGGGATAGATGGATAGCAGGCAAATCAGCCTCTGATTTCGCCAGCCTGATTTTAATCACAAGACGAGGGCGCAAAACTCGAGAACGGTTGAGCAAGCACTGACGGGCAACCGATGGATCACTGATATCTCGGGCTCGCTGGCCCCTCGGGGAGCGAGGGAATGTCTGGCTCTATGGATAGCTATCAACGGAGTGGAGCGGGATGTGCACAGCCCTGATGAGTTCTCTTGGCCATGGTCGACCACTGGGACCTACTCGGCCAAGTCTACATACAGTATGCTCTCGCAGGGGCAGGTCCGTCACCCGCTTGCGGAGGCAATCTGGAGAAGCAAGGCCACCCCCAAGAGCAGGCTTTTTGTATGGTTGGCGGCCCAACATAGGATTTGGACTTCGGATAGACGTTTTGCCCATGGATTGCAGAGCCAAACGACACACTGTTTTGTATGCTTACAGGAGGAGGACACGGCTGAACACATTCTCCTTCAATGTGTCTTTGCTAGGGAGGTGTGGTACCGGTGTGGCCAGGCTCTACGTGTGACGTTAGCGCCTCCCACGACAGAGGATGTCCTCCAAGAATGGTGGCTACGACAGAGGAGTGACATTGAAGAGAAGGAAAGAAGGTGGTTTGATGGCCTGGTCTGCACGGCGGCACATGCTCTGTGGAAAAACAGAAACGCCTGGATGTATAACAATGTAAGCAAGCAATTGTCGGCCAGCTCCCTGACAGGCAACGTCTTGGAGGAGCTGACCCTGCTTAGGTCGGCCCTTTTGAGCGATGGGAGAGTCGGAGTAGGAGTTCACCCTAGGGAGAGAGAGTAGTCTTTTTTCTTCTTTCTTGGAGCGCTGAGGTCCGGTTGTTCGCATCTGAGACCCCTTTCTTGTAACATACATTCTGCCTTCTATAAAATTAAGGTACGCTTTCGCGTACTCTCGAAAAAAAAGTATTATTTCTACTTCCGCCGCAAAGCTCCGGCATTTTGCTAATAGATCTAAAGGTGCAAAATAATCTAATTATAACTTCGGTAGTTCCAAAGGTGCAAAATAATCAGTATTTTGGAGATAACCTAAGAACCAGCTGACGAGATATTCAAAATTAGAAATTGGAGACAGCGGACTAACTTCTTTTTCCAATGCCTCGTTGCTGCTCACGCTGGCCTTGCGGCCGGCCGGCCAGCCGTGTAGCTCGGGGTCGCCGCCTTCTTCTGATCCTCAGTCTATTTGAAGAAGAAAAGTGAGAAGATGTCGATAAGGAGCACCAACACCGACCGAGGACAGGCCATGTTGGTCGGTGCACTCAACACCGAGTGGGGTCACACGCCTCCATTATCTGACCTCCACCGCCGCAGTCACATGGATTTTTGTCGGTCCAGGCTACGAGCGAGGAGCGAGGCCACAAAGAGAGAGGAAGAGAATACAAGGGAGGAAGAGGTGGTAGCGCCTAGGCAGAACCCTAGCCCCTCCCCCTCATTTTGCTCGAGGTCACACAACGTCAAACCGATTTATCACGCCCGAATTGTTTAGTGGTAATATGAATTTATATGTGTACAATAAATTGAAATCATACTATTTTTCTCTAACAATTACTGTGTTCATTTTAAGAAACTCCCTAAAGACTCGACACCACATACACCGATGGCTGTGAGCCCAGGCAACACGCTTTTCATCAGCACGACCAAGATTGCCATGGTTCTGGTAGCGACAGGCACATATAGCAGGGGGTGGATGGAGGATCTGGATGGAGGATCTCAATTGCTCGTGTCGAGTTTGAGATTAGGAGCAGATGATGTCTCACAGATGTGTGAATACGGTCCTTACCATATGCCTGATGACTGTGAGTCTGTCGATTGATGCATTGTAGCAGTTTTAAGCTGCTGCGAGTCGTCGATCACTTCGGCAGAACTTTTTCTTCTTCTTCTTTTTCTTTGGTTGCATATCATGTCTCGACATTATCTTGCTGCAGAGGCCAGATGCAATTGGTATAACTTGATGTTACTGTAATATATTCTCTTTATTAAAAAAAACCCGCCAAGCTGCACAACATTTGTACCAGTAAACATGTTAAGCGGCATTGGGTTTTCTTTTCTCAGAAAGCCCCGTAGGTTCTAGCAATCAGCAAAATCAAAGCTCAGATAACACTAACCACTGGGTCTTGTGGCACACGCAGATGCCCAATGCAGTTTATATGACCAATAAAATAAACATCCAGTGGTGCAAAATATAATAATCATGTTCCCATGCACTTATCTGTTTATTAGTTATTATGACAGACACCAGACTCATTTATCTGATTCTAGGCACACAACATTTCTTCACAACCTAGAGCTACCAATAACTTAAATTGTTACATGATCAAGAACAAGACTCATTTATCTGATTCTAGACACACACACAACATTCTTCACAACCTAGTAGAGCTATCAGTAACTTAAATTGTTATATGATGATCAAGAAGAATACCATTTGAACATTTTAAGACATGTACATCATCAAATGAGGACCAAAATAGGATCATGCATGGAAACACATACCATTTTATGTTGAATCGTATCTAAATTTTGAAGATTCCGAATGCCTAGGAAGCCTGATGGGCTTGAGTAATCAACAAGATTTAAGACTATCGTCAACGCCAGTCATCCAAACCTCAATGTTAATGTTTGGCACACAATACTGACCAAAGAAAGTATTGGATATATCCATACACCAAGCTTCGCTTAGAATTCATGCGTAATAAATGGAGAGAATAACATGACATGGACAAGAAATATTGGTAACTTCACTAGGCTCACTTAACGCACTAGTGAGGTAGCTTGCTTGAACAGAACAGAAGAATGAAGGCTCATACCAAAACAAGTACGTAAGGAACGGTGAGCAATGGAATCTTTCAGAAGATTGTAAGCGGTAACATGTCAGCAAACATTTTCAAAGAGTAGTCACAAGTAGGAAGTTTAAGGGAGCATCTATGGAATGTACTTAATTCAATACAGTGAAAAACCAATTACACTATGACAAGAACATTTCATAATTTCTACCCTCTTAAGGCCAGCGGTCATCTAGATCAGGCTTCTTGACAAAGATCTGATTGTACTCTGGCCGTGACATCTGTAACAAAAACCATTAAGTTATTACTATAAGAAGACGGCAAATTCCAGAATACCAGATATAGCAAGTGATATGAACCAAATATGCACTTGCTGATCTCTATTACTTCAACATCATCAAACTACCAAGTCGTGTAGAGAGTATTTTAGCATTAAACTATGAACTATCTACCATACCCCCTACGGTTTCAATTGATTCGTTCACTGTAAGTCTTTAACCATTCAATCATCACAGAGGCAAGCGAACGATGTCAAATTGGGCATAGACCACCCTACTAGATCTCTTGCAGGAAAGCGCAGCGCCAGGATTTGACCCGATAGTACATGCGGAAGTTTCAACGGGGGGAGAAGACTGATGGGTGCGGGGCCTTACCAGATCCTTGAAGAGGATGAAGGCGATGAGGAAGAAGAGGACGAAGAGGATCTCGAATTCGGCGAGGCGGACGAAGCGGAAGACCTTTTCGACAGACCTCGTCATCAGCCCGGTCTCCCTCCGGCCGCCGCCCCCGCCCACGCCCCGTTGCGGCCGCATCGTCCCCCCGGTCGCACGCGGATCCCTCTACTGCCGAGATGAACCCTGAACGTGAGCATAACATATAGAGACACAAGCAGATAGACAACTGGGAGGACGGGGAGGAAAGGTACCTGATCGCCGGCGGGGTGCGGCGGAGTCGATCGGCCGGCGGCTAGTTTGTTCCGGCGCCGCGCGGACGAGCAGGTCGGAGAGAGTGGGTTGGCGTCTCGGAGTCTTCGCAGCCTCTGCTAACGCTGCCGGCTCGAGCGGTGGTCCGCACGATCTCGGATCCAGCGGCGGAGAGGGGCAAAAGGCAGGAACAGGGATGCCTTTGGACCAAATGAGTCACTGACAGGTCGTGCAACCGGTATTCCAACAATTTTGTGTACGAGAAGTTTAGTACCCCCTGCCTCCCAAAACATAGGCTAATTCAAACCAAAGTCTTATAAGTATCGTGAAATTTTTTACTAGAAAAAAATCAACAACTATAATACACTAGAGAAATATATTTCACGATGGATCTACTGATATTGATTTGGTTTGCAAATGTTGACAAACTATGAATTTGATCAAACTTAAATTTTCTACTTAGAACAACTATTATACACTTGCATAGTTGCATTTTGGTGGCAGGGAAATAGTAAAGAAAGATATGTGCTGCTTTTTACTTGATTTTTTACTGTTTGCTCCAACATAGGTGTTCACAATGTTCAAAAAAAAAAACATAGGTGTTCACACCAGACAAAATTTAGTTGCAATGATAGTTCTATGGATCTAAAGAAAGATTTATTGCAGATCATGATTGTTTGCGCTGATTCAAACAGTTCAAACACGAGTAATTTTGTCTGGTGTGAACACCTATGTTTGCATTCCTTTCTCCCCTATCACGATACTATGGGGACTACTTTAAGCATTATAAGCTTCACTCACCAGGTGAAATTACCTTCTACTATGTCTCTTTGCTTCTTTATAGGGCATGTCTGCAGAAGGAAGGAGATAAGATTGCTCTGACGCTAGGTGCGAACCAGCCGAGGCCTCGAGGCCTGGACCTGGAGTTCAACCTCTTCTGATGATTACTGGGCCTTGATTTCGGGTGGTGGCTTATGGTTTCAGTGCTCTGGATATTTGGCTCTAGTTTGTCATGGATTGTGCTACTTTGTGGTTCTTGGTATGTAGTAGTGAACTTATACGTTTGTGGTATCAGGTTTTCGCCCTCCAACGGCATTCAACGACGAATGCCTACAGTAGGTTTTCTAATACACTGTAATAAGCTCCAAAACGACTTCTGTTATTTCTGTTTTATATGAAATGGAAAGGGAAGCCTGTTGGAAAAAAATCAAACACCAATGTCATCATAATCGTTTGTACAAATCAATGGAACGAATATGAAGGACACCAACGCCAATTAACACGTGTATAGCGGTGCGTGCTTCCTTTGGAAAACACAAACAGAGCTCAGGTCTACTAGAGCTCCATTTTCAAAGAAATTTCAGAAAAGACATCTTAATGTTCTAAAAGAACTGTTTATTTCACAAGCACATATACATCATCTCAACGTAGATGTATGTTTTTCAGATTAGACATCTTTATTTGTGAACTACATGAAAAATACCATATTGATCTATAATGGGGTTATCAATTTCTATTATAAACGTTGACTAAAGGGAAAAAGTCTCTCCTTTAACCGTCCGTTGTTAGAGAGATAAGACCCCGTGAATAAACCGTGGATAATACCTACAGTCCACGTGCTGCGCAGGATGAAGATTCAGCAACTTGAACTCCTACTGAGCTAGCACTCAATTTATATTGAAAGAATTTCTTATTCGACGCTACTTCCCAATATAGTTTTTTATTTGACACTATATTTTTTTTACTTTCTTATATGATCACTTGTGTATTTCTTTTGCCTTATATAACACTAACATTGGTTCCGTTGGACTCTTTCCGTTAGTTTATTTTTTTAACGACCAAACTACCCCTAAGATTAATATCGATCGGTATGATGGTACGACTGTTAGACTTGATGGATCTTGCCTACGCCGCGGCTATGCACCCATATGTGCGCCGCTCATTCATGCCCAGCATCGGACGGATCCCACTACGTCCGCGTACTCCACCTAACGAGCTTGCTCATCATGCATCACGATCGTAGCAAGTACGTGTATGTGTTCACTGTTCACATGGAAGCAATGCGGCATCACGCAATAGCTTTTTTCTTTCTTTGTGCTACCTAGCGCGAGTAGTGCATTACTACATATACAAAAGTGATGCACTTCACCGACCGTACCGCGCGTCCACGTCATCCAAGGTACCGTAGAAGCGCAAATTCAGGACTTCTACAGTGTTACGTCTTTGTTCGGCGGTTTGTCGTCCGTCGCCTTCTTTTCTCCTTTGGTGTAAGTTTCCTTTCTTTACATGCCTCGGTCGCTAATTTTACTCCCTGCCGCTTTGACCGGGTGAGTCACGGCATCGTGGCCTCTCCAGAAGACTCTTGGCCTTTCCTTCCCCCAAGATTTCTAGCAATTCATGGCCCCTTCGTCTCTCCACTTCTTGTGTATGCTCCACGCACAATCACCGCAACCACCTTCGAGTAAGACCATCGGGTAGGATGCCCTTTCCTCTACCGGACGCCAGTGTTGCTCCGTCTCCGTGCGACCGTGTCGCTATTGACGAAGACCCTGTAGCATGCCGTCCTTTTATCCTCCAGATGCTGGCGCCACTTCGTCTCTGTGCGACCATGTCATCGCCGACGAAGACTATATGGCAGACCGCCCTTCGTGGCGGCGGACGCCGGCGCCGCTTCATCTCCGTGCGACCAAGGTGTGGTCAATTCCTACATGTGCATTCACGCCTCTGCATATTCTTCCTTTGATTTGGTTCTGCAATAAAAGAGGAATTGTGTCGTGCTTGCCATGGAGAGGACTGCTGGCTGGGCCGGAGGTGAGGGAAGGTCGGGATCTCCTTCTAAGGTTTGTTTCTTCCAAAACGGACCTTCCCTTATCTCTTCTTTTATTTCCTGTGGCTACATAATTCGGTCAAAGCAGTCCAATTGTCCACGATCTTCTCCGTAGGCGGCTCGGCGATTCGCTCAAACCGGCGCCCTCCTTTCCTCCCTTGGCGGTTTGCGGTGAGGATGATGATTTGGGTGCGGTCTCCTGCTCATGTCCCTCCACTGCGGCTCCTGACCCCGCCGGCGGCAAGGACAGCAGGTTCTCTAGGACGAGTGGCGGCTGCCCGACGTTCTTTGGCTACACTGATCACCTCAGAACCGACCCCTTCTCCATTTGAGTGGTGCGACGAACTCAAGCCAGATCGGAATCCTCCTTTCTCAATCAGGTTTTTCAATGGTTGACACTCCATTTCTTTTGTCCAAAAAGAATTCTACTAATTGATGCTCAATTCAAGAATAAACGCTGCAACTTAGCAGGATTCAAATGTTTGGTGAGAGTTTCACTAGAACCTCGGTTACTTGAATATTGTTTTTATTTCAATAGAAAACATCGTTCTTGCTACATATCAGTTTGCGATTTAAATTTGACCACCACAGATGCTTTACCCAATTCCATGGTTCTGATCAAAGATCTTAAGGAGAACATGGTCCACATTTGATAATATATGTCCTATTGCAGGTAGTGTATAATACAACGATATGCTGCCATCAATCAATTGCTGCTGAAGAATTCCAAGCACTTGGTTATGTTGAAGGTAGTTCCCAAGGCACTAATATACTCTTATCCTCTCCTCACATTTGGTATTGAAGGAGCTAAGCTTTCTATGATGTCTCTATGTTCAGTGACGCCGGTGTGTCCATGTTTCTAGAGTTCGATAGATGTTAATCATCATCACCTAGGTTTACTTAAAATATATCAATGGATATCAGTTGCTCTTACTATTTTATACTAGCACTCATTCTGTTGGCAGGCACATTAGTTCAGTTAGCCTCTAAGCCAGTTCATTGAGTGATCAACAAGAACAATATCGGTAATATTGCTGCTAAGTAATTGACTAATCAGATGGAATGCAACTTAGCAGGATTCAAATGTTTGGTGAGCGTTTCACTAGAACCTCAGTTACTTGAATATTGTTTTTATTCCAATAGAAACCATCGTTCTTGCTACATATCGGTTTGAGATTTAAATTTAACCACCATAGATGCTTTACCCAATTCCATGGTTCTGATCAAAGATCTTAAGGAGAACATGGTCCATATTTGATAATATATGTCCTATTGCAGATAGTGTATAATATAAAGATATGCTGCCATTAATCACTTGTTGCTGAAGAATTCCAAGCACTTGGTTATGTTGAAGGCAGTTCCCAAGGCACTAATATACTCTTATCCTCTCCTCACATTTGGTATTGAAGGAGCAGAGCTTTCTATGATGTCTCTATGTTCAGTGACGCCGGTGTGTCCATGTTTCTAGAGTTCGACAGATGTTAATCATCATCGCCTAGGTTTATTTCAAATATATCAATGGATATCAGTTGCTCTTACTATTTTATACCAGCACTCATTTTGTTGGAAGGCAAATTAGTTCAGTTAGCCTCTAAGCCAGTTCATTGATGTAGGGGTTCGTAGCATGGAAAACAAAAATTTTCTATCGCATACAAACAAACAAGCCAAGATCTATCTACTAGATTGTAGCAACGAGTCGATAGAGGAACTCACCCTCGAAGATTCCAAAGCGGTTAACGAGCAGATTCTCGTGGGTGATGTAGTACTCTTCCGATCTCAAGATCGCAGACGATCCTTCCAGCGCCACGTTGCTCCGCAGCGCCCCGCATGATCGGTCACACGTTCGTACTGACGAAGACCTTCCTCTCCCTTGTTCCAAAGAAAGAGGTTGTAGCACTCTCTCGCGATTCCGCAGACAACGGCGTGGTACCGGAAGTAGAGGGAGATCCCTGAGGCTTCGCCTTAAGCAGTGTAGTATGGTGGAGCTTATGAGAGAGGCTATTAGTGGTCTAGTAATTAGACACACCAATTAGAAGGCTATAAACCAATTAGAAGGCTCTAAACCGTTGGCTAAAGCAATTAGAAGCTCTAAACCAAAACGGCTCTAAACCGGAGATTAGAGGTGGAAACTTGTGTGTGTTAGGAGGGATCCCTGCCCCTCCTTATATAGGTGGGAGGGCTGGCACATGGGAGGGAGTGGAGTCCCTCCCCAACTCGGCTTGGAGGTGGCCGCCGGTTGGAGGAGGTCTCCCTCCCCAACTCGGTTTCATACTCCTCCTCTTTTCCTCTTTCCAAAAATTGCCGTTTGACTTTCAAACTAGGATTTGAATAAATCCTTTATTTCGGACAGCGAATACACTTAGTATATGATGCAATCATTCCAACATGCAATGACACATTCATGTACCCCTTCCCCTCTGGAGTGCCGGACATTCCGGAACATTCTAGAACATTCCCGATGAAAACACCGGAACCATTCCCCAACTCCGAAATGGGACTTTCCTTATATGAATCTTATTCTCCGGACCATTCCGGATCTCCTCGTGATATCCCGGATCCCATCAGAGACTCCGAACAAAATTCGGTCTCTATCTCATAATACCATAACTACTCAAACAACGTCAATCCTTATGTGTCTCCCTACGGTTCGTGAATTATGCGGACATGATCGAGACACTTCTCCGAACAATAACCAATAGAGGAATCTAGAAATTCATATGGCTCCCACATATTTCTACGATTACTTTGCGATCGAATGAACCACTTACATACGATACCAATTTCCCTTTGTCTCACGATATGTTACTTATCCGAGGTTATGATCGCCAGTATCTCTCGCATACCTAGTTCAACCTCACATCGATAAGTACTCTTTCTCGCTCCTGATATGTGATCCCTTGTGAGCCAGTCACATGCTTGCAAGCTAATTGGATGACATTTCACCGAGAGGGCCCAGAGTATATCTATCCGTCATGTGGATGGACAAATCCCACTCTTGATCCATGTGTCTCAACCAATACTTTCCAAACACTCAATGCCACCTTTATAACCACCTCATTACGGTGTGGTGTTTGATGACATCAAAGCATCCATCCAGAAGGTGATATGCATGATCTCATGGTCAAGGAATCAGGTTACTATGTATCGTAAAGCATATAGCAATTGAACTATTGAAATGACTTGATCTTTATGCTATGCTTATCTATAGGAGTATGTCCATCACATCATTCTCCTAATGATATGACCCTGTTGTTAATAACATCTCTATGTTCATGATCAGGAAACCATGATCATATATTAACCAACAAGCTAGTTTAACAAGAGGCTTTACTAGGGACTCTTTTATGTTTACAAATCACACAAGTATTAATGTTTCCTGTTAATACAATTATAGCATGGTATGTAAACATTTATCATAAATATGAAGATATGATAATAACCACTTTATTATTGCCTCTTGGGCATATCTCCAACAGTCTCCCACTTGCACTAGAGTCAATAATCTAGTTTCAAACCTTTGTGTATTCAACACCTATGGCTTTCCGGTGTTGTATGTACACGATTGCTAGTGGTCAACTGATCTCCGGATCTGACACTTCCAGGTCCGTGTGTAATTGCATATCTTTGCGTCTCTACGCATCACTCATTCTCTAATGAGATGGCTTTGTATAATTTGGTCTTTCGGTGACCTTTAGTTCTTTGGGGTTAAAACATGTTGATAATATTGTCGCACAATATATCTTCATAGTATTATCCCGTGAACTACACCTAGTTTGATAACAAACTACTTGACACAAATGCCCTCTTTGTCGCTATAATAGCAGTCATATACTTAGCCTTTTGTTGTAGTATCTCCACAATGTCTTAACTTTGGAACTCATCCAAATCCATTATGGAACTTACTTTCCATTATATTGTGCCACCCTTAGTTTAGATTGAGATAAAACTTAATTTGTACTGTGACAAAACTAGTATCAATGTAGTACTTTTACAATGAACTAACCATCTATTCGTCACTTCTACAAATAATATACTCTTAGTTCTTCCAAAAGATCATAAGAATATCCTTACTATCGTCCAATGATCATCTTATGAATCATTCGGTATATGCTCATAACATTTAGAGCATAGGACATATCTGGATTTGTACATACCACAAGATGATTGATATAAACACTCTTTGTGATTTCATACATCAAGTATCAATCTATATTTGAATCTTTGTTTCACTTACCAAATGTCAATACATTTGAATATATCATCAACATTGAACTCATTCAATCCTTTACGTATGCGACAAGAACCTTTTCTTGTAGTTTCTATATTGAACTCATTCAATATCTCGTATGTACTTCCGCACAACCATATTAGCGTCTATTGATGCCAAATATTTGGTTTTGCCTAAGTCTTTCATCGGGATGAAATTCTTAATATGTGTTAATAAAAGATACATCATTTCCAATCAACAATATGTCCTCCACATAATGTATTAGAAATATGTTTTAGCGCCCCACTTAATTTCTTGCAAATGCAAGCATCTTCATTGTCTCGATGAAATTAAACTCTTTAACAGCTTTCATCATAGTGAAGATTCCAACTCCGCTATGCTTACTTCAACCATTGAAGTTTGCATATGCATTTAGCATCCTTTGAATTAACAAAACCCTTTGGACCATGTCATGCACACGCCCTAGGTAACCATTCTATTAGAAGAACTTGTTTTGTGTATTCTACTACAAAATTATATGTAGTGGTTGCTACATTAATCCGTAGACTAAATATCGCTATGAAAGATCAGATCTTGTCATAGTCAACTTTGAACACTGTTGTGAATTCTTTCCCAACATGTCGACTATTTCATAGATGTCAAACATCCATGTCTACTTCTTTATAGATCCAAACACAACCTGTAAGGTCTTACACCTTTCTCGAGGGTCCTTCAAGTTCAAAACTTGATTTCTCGTATGGAACTATCACGGATTTTATGGCTTCAAGCCATTAGACGAGTCAAGGCCCATCATTGCTTCTTTGCATGTAGTAGGTTCATTATTCTCAAATAATGATTCAACCCTCAAATCTTGGTATTTGATTGTTCATCCGACCTACTTGTTTCAATAGGAACTTGGATCTCCGTGACCACAACCTTTGAGGTACGTGAGCCATGAGTTTTGTTGCTGCCTCCAGAACACTTTTCGGCGCTGCGCAACTCTGCACATATAGCTAAGGTTCCTTTAACCTTATCAAAGTTCTATTGTCCTCCCACTTAACTTTTCACGAAAAATTCCTTCTCAAAGAAACTTGACGTTCTAAGCGACAAACACTTTTGTCTCCGGTGTTTATGGAGGAATACTTAACATTTATACAAAGACAGGTTTATCCGACTTTGGTTGCACACATCTTTCTTATGCATAGCATACCAATGTTTTAAGAAAAGACTACTTGGGTTTTATCCCAAACCATAACTTTATATGGTGTCATTTCAGCGGATTATGATGGAGCTCTTTTCAGTGGAAAAGCGGTAATCTCCAAAGCTTTTAATCTTTAAAATATAATGGCAGTTCTATGAATTACACCTTTGATCTTACCATGTCAAACAAGGTTTTAATTACATATCTCGAACGCTCCATACTCTTATGGTGTTTCGGGAAATGCAAATCCACAGAACGATTCCTTAAATCTTAGGTATTATGCTAAACTTGTAATTCAAATATCTTCCTTTATGATCTTATCATAAACTATTCATATTCTTGTTACAATGATTTTGCACTTCATCTTGAAAGTCTTTTGAACTTTTCAAATATTTCATACTTCATCCTTATTAAGTAAATATTCATATATTCACTCAAATTTTCGGAGAAAGCATATGAAGTTGAAATCCATCGCTCTTGACTACACATAATGGAGTTCGTACAACAATATGCACAAGTTCCAATAAGCTAGTCTTTCGTTCCCTTTTGGCCTATGAACGAAGTTTTAATTATCTCTAGGAAAGTTTCACAAACGTCATTTGATCAAAATCAAAAGACTCCAAAATTCCATCCACATGGAGTTTCTTCATGTTTTCTTTCCAATATAATTTAAACGGCGATGTCACTTCCTAAGTGATCTTTCAATCAATTTGTCTTTCGACAATTTTAGCACTAGTTTTATGGATGTGATTTCTCCAACGAGATTTGTGAATCATCCATCTTTTATGGATTACGGCAATTATTTGAACAACCCTTTGTTCTCATAATACCTGATAAAACAAATCTTGAAGGCAAGCGTTGATGTTTAACGAGCAACAAAATAACCCTTTATTTGTTCTCGATGAACATCATCACCTATTCTTTGCTAGTTACTTAGGCCATTGTAGTTCATGAATTGTGTTGTTTCGTATGACGATTCACACCAACAAATTCAGTATCAAATACTTAAGAACCACATTGTTTAATAAGCAAAGAATATAGCCATAACACATATATCATCTATATACTTAAACTGAACAATTCTAGTCTTTTCTTTTCTGCCATATACTTATGAGATTCTCTTCAAGATTTCCTTTTCGCTTGAAAGAATCTATCAACATCAATAGTGGAGTCATACTTATGACACATAGTCCAAAGCGTGTATAGTTAAATACCAATATCTTTGAACTTGCACTTTGAAGTAGATCACCATTATCAAATATTTGGTGTTCTTTCAAATTCCTTTCTTTAGTAATCTCTTGGTGTAGTAAACATTTTACCTACATCAAATATTCACCCTCATCATGGACTTATCCATGATCTAGCTACTTTAGCTTGTAACGGTGAATCGCGAGTATAATGTTGCTCTCCAAAACCTTTTGGAAGATTATGACAACTAGTGTCTCCAACCTTTTGCAAATTCTCATCCAAATATGAGAACATGAACTTTGCCATATTATACTTTATCATGTTGCAACCCAAACTTCATTTCAGATATCACAATATCTTCCACACATCATGGTTTCAAACAACTCTTTCAGATCCTAGATAACCTTGATATTAAGAGAATCTTTTGAATATCAAGAATCATGGAGACAAACATGATACTCAAACACTAACACTTGGAATTGTCACTCTTGTTTTAATACTAATTATTAAACTTTATGGAGTAACCGGAACTTACTGAAAGTTTGCAATAGGACTTTTAAACTTTAGATTAACACTTCAAAACAATACGATACCAGTTCATAAAGTAACTAACCAGAATTCTATAGTTCTATCATCTCAATTAAAACTAAGCGCAAGGTGGTAAACGGATGCCAATGACTACAACAACTATGCAAATTCACTTTGATTTTAGTTTATGATAAATCGAGTTCTAATTAATAATTAAATTAATCTAGGTGAACTCCCACTTAAAACAACATCCCTCACATTGTTTTAGTGATCACATGAACCAAATCCACCACATCAAAACCGATCATCACGAGAGTTGATATAGTTTCAATGGCGAACAATCAACATGTTCATCATATCTACTATATGACTCATGCTCTACCTTTCGGTAATCCGTGTTCCTGAGGCCATGTCTGTACATGCTAGGCTCGTCAAGATTAAACCTTAGCTACCGCATAAGCAAATCTGGCTTGCTTACGTTGTATTCACCCGCGGAATCAAAGACACCCGATCATCACGTGGTGCTTCGAAGCAGCAAGCTTTGGCAACGGTGCATACTAAGGGTGAACACTTTAGAACTTGAAATTTATGTGCATGAGGGATCATCTTATAATGCTACCGTCTACTAAGCAATACAAGATGCATAAAGGATTAACATCACAGCAATTCATAATATGTGATATGATATGGTTTTCTTCTTTGTGCTTTCGATCTCCATCTTCAAGCACGAACATGATCTCCATCATCACCGCATAGCATCAAGGTCAATGACGCTTCTTCATGGTTGTCGCCCACCAGCTTCAACTATTACAACTACTTTGAATAGACACGCAGGTCTTAACAAAATTAAAGACAACCATATGGCTCTCGCCGTTGCCAACTTACAATAAGGAACATTGCATACATCAAATATAATCACAATCATGGCCATATCACATCATCAAGACACCCCGCAAAACAAAGTTAGACGCCTCTACTTTCTTTGCATATTTTACGTGGTTTGGGGCTTTCAATAAGTGTCGCTCTAACTTACGAACAAGACCCACAACATTGATACTAGCATTGTTGTTTACCCGTTGTAAATTGGATCTTAACTATGCTAGGAGAAACAGCACCGCAGAGCCACTTATGCAATACAAGTTGCATGTCAAGCGTGGAGCAAGTCTCATGAACGATGTCATGTAAGGTTAGCCCGGCCGCTTCATCCCAACATACCGCTAGATGCAAAGTACACAAAAGCAATCTACAATAAAGCATCAATGCCCACAATGACCATTGTGTTCTACTCGGCAACAGATCTACATATAGACACGGCTCGATACCCTTGTAGGGGTTCGAGCATGGAAAACAAAAAATTTCTATCGATACAAACAAACAAGCCAAGATCTATCTACTAGATTGTAGCAACGAGTCGATAGAGGAACTCACCGAAGATTCCAAAGCGGTTAACGAGCAGATTCTCGTGGGTGATGTAGTCGCATTTTTCCGATCTCAAGATCGCGTAGACGATCCTTCCAGCGCCACGTTTGACAGCGCCCCGCAATCGGTCACACGTTCGGTACTGACGAAGACCTTCCTCTCCTTGTTCCAGAAAATGGAGGTTGTAGCACTCTCTCGCGATTCCCAGCGACAACGGCGTGGTACCGTAAGTAGAGGGAGATCCCGCAGGCTTCGCCTTAAGTGCGAGTATGGTGGAGCTTATGAGAGAGGCTATTAGTGGTCTAGTAATTAGACACACCAATTAGAAGGCTATAAACCAATTAGAAGGCTCTAAACCTGGCTAAAGCAATTAGAAGCTCTAAACCAAAACGGCTCTAAACCGGAGATTAGAGGTGGAAACTTGTGTGTGTTAGGAGGGAGCCCTGCCTCCTTATATAGGTGGGAGGGCTGGTCACGCCATGGGGAGGGAGTGGAGTCCTCCCCAACTCGGCTTGAGGTGGTCACGGTTGGAGGAGGTCTCCTCCCCAACTCGTTTCATACTCCTCCTCTTTCCTCTTTCCAAAATTGCCGTTTGACTTTCAAACTAGCCGTTTGACTTTTCAAACTAGGATTTGAATAAATCCTTTATTTCGACAGCGAATACACTTAGTATATGATGCAATCATTCCAACATGCAATGACACATTCATGTACCCTTCCTCCGGAGTGCCGGACATTCGAACATTCTAGAACATTCCCGATGAAAACACCTAACCATTCCCCAACTCCGAAATGGGACTTTCCTTATATGAATCTTATTCTCCGGACCATTCCGGATCTCCTTGTGATATCCCGGATCCCATCCGAGACCAACAACATTCGTCTCTTTCTCATAATACCATAACTACTCAAACAACGTCGAATCCTTAAGTGTGTCTCCTACGGTTCGTGAATTATGGACATGATCGAGACACTTCTCCAACAATAACCAATAGAGGAATCTGGAAATTCATATGGCTCCCACATATTTCTACGATTACTTTGCATCGAATGAACCACTTACATACGATACCAATTTCCCTTTGTCTCACGATATGTTACTTATCCGAGGTTATGATCGTCGGTATCTCTGCATACCTAGTTCAACCTCACATCGATAAGTACTTTTCTCGCTCCTGATATGTGATCCCTTGTGAGCCAGTCACATGCTTGCAAGCTAATTGGATGACATTTCACCGAGAGGGCCCAGAGTATATCTATCCGTCATGTGGATGGACAAATCCCACTCTTGATCCATGTGTCTCAACCAATACTTTCCAAACACTCAATGCCACCTTTATAACCACCCTGTTACGGTGTGGTGTTTGATGACATCAAAGCATCCATCCGGTAAAGGTGATATGCATGATCTCATGGTCGAAGGAATCAGGTTACTATGTATCAGAAAGCATATAGCAATTGAACTATTGAAATGACTTGATCTTTATGCTATGCTTATCTATAGGAGTATGTCCATCACATCATTCTCCTAATGATATGACCCTGTTGTTAATAACATCTCTATGTTCATGATCAGGAAACCATGATCATATATTAACCAACAAGCTAGTTTAACAAGAGGCTTTACTAGGGACTCTTTTATGTTTACAAATCACACAAGTATTAATGTTTCCTGTTAATACAATTATAGCATGGTATGTAAACATTTATCATAAATATGAAGATATGATAATAACCACTTTATTATTGCCTCTTGGGCATATCTCCAACAATTGAGTGATCAGCAAGAACAATATCGGTAATATTGATGCTAAGTAATTGACTAATCAGCTGGAAAAATGCAAAAGACATAAGCTGGTGTTCTGTTATTCCCATAGTTTACCACTTCTTGATCACTTCAGCTTTTTCATCATAGGCAGTGATACCAGAGATGATTGATGTGCACCAGATAGGCATTCATGTCTATTATGGATTCTGGAGGTATATATATTATGTAGGTTTGCATCTTGAGTACATGCCATTCCTTCATGCCATGGGATCTGTCATTTATGCATATTCTCATTAACAGTTCTCTAAAAAATTATGAAACATGGATAGGATACTTATGTGTATGAGTTCAAGGCATGGCATGTTTCCCTTTAGTTAATTGATTTATATTGATATGATAATCAAATATTGGCCAAGGGGTGTGATGCATATTTTTAAAGAACCCATTTTTCATACCTCATTGGTTATTTTTATTCCCTTTCCAAATAGTCAAAGCAACTATACATCTGAATGTCATATGTTAACTACAATCTAGATGATCAGTATACTTGATTACGACAAAAGTGATGCACTCCAGCAACCGTCCCGTGCGTCCACGTCATCCAAGGTATTGTAGAAGCGCAAATTCAGGACTTCTACAGTGTTACGTCTTTGTTCGGCGGTTTGTCGTCTGTCGCCTTCTTTTCTCTTTTGGTGTAAGTTTCCTTTCTTTACATGCCTCGGTCGCTAATTTTCCTCCCTGCCGCTTTGACTGGGTGAGTCACGGCATCGTGGCCTCTCCAGAAGACTCTTGGCCTTTCCTTCCCCCAAGATTTCTAGCAATTCATGGCCCCTTCCTCTCTCCACTTCTTGTGTATGCTCCACGCACAATCATCGCCACCACCTTCGAGGAAGACCATCGGGGTAGGATGCCCTTTCCTCTACCGGACGCCAGTGTTGCTCTGCCTCCGTGCGACCGTGCCGCTATTGACGAAGACCCTGTAGCAGGCCACCCTTTTATCCTCCAGATGCGGGCGCCACTTCGTCTCTGTGCGACCATGTCGTCACCGACGAAGAACATATGGCAGACCGCCCTTCGTGGCGGCGGACACCGGCGCCGCTTCATCTCCGTGCGACCAAGGTGTGGTCAATTCCTACCTGTGCATTCACACCTCTGCATATTCTTCCTTTTTTTCTCACTAATTTGGTTCTGCAATAAAAGAGGAATTGTGTCGTGCTTGCCATGGAGAGGACTGCTGGCTGGGCCGGAGGTGAGGGAAGGTCGGGATCTCCTTCTAAGGTTTGTTTCTTCCAAATTGGACCTTCCCTTATCTCTTCTTTTATTTTCCTGTGGCTACATAATTCGGTCAAAGCAGTCCAATTGCCCACAATCTTCTCCGTAGGCGGCTCGGCGGTTCGCTCAAAGCGGCGCTGAAAGAACATGTGGGCCCCCATGTGTGGTTTTGGTAATTAATGACAATCTTTATGGACTAATGTGTGTATTAAGTTATACTTGTAGGAACTGTCCATTGGCATCGCTTGGAGCTTGTGTCGGCTTCAAGGTCGATGAAATGAGAAGAAAATATGTTGTGCAAGCTCAAAATGCGCCATCTGTAGAATATCTCATGTCTGATGCTTGCCATCCTCGGTGATCATGGATCGATGATGAGGAATTAAGAAAGGCGTTTGTAACATCCTAGGATTAGCACCTAGAAATAGAGAGGACACAGGTTTGTGCATTGCATTCATGCATAAGAAAATCCAGGGAATTTTTGCGCAAAACTAAAAGAGCTATAGAGGGATCGGGATCTCTCTTATGCTGAAGGAAACTTCGGAGCAAGTGCGATAGATTTCGACATGACCTTTGTAGAATTCTTTGATTCGGGGAAAATTTGTTCAAACATGTATTTGAATTTCAAATATGAAATTCAAATGAATTTATTAAATTCACAAATAGGAATTGGAAATATTTAATAACTTGAAATAAAATGATTACATAAATAATATAACAAGGATTCTTTATTAATATAAATATATATGCATATAGTATTATTTTACAATAGATAAATAAAAGAATTCTTATATATATGACATTGTCTTTACAATTAGGATTTACAAAGGAAGAATTAATAAATAAATAGTTTATTATTTACAAACACAATAATAATACAAAATCTTGACACATGTGAATAAAAAGGAAATTACAACAAGATTAAAAATAAAACCTAACTAAGCTCCTTTTCTTCTTCTTGATCTTCATTTCCTATAAACACAACAAAAATAAAAAGAAAACAAAACAAAAATAAAATAAAAGAATGATTAATTGGTTAGTGTTTTGCTCTCAGGTTTGACATAGAAATGCTATGTTCTATTCATGATTGAGCTAATCTGTAAGGGGCAAGTTTCACCAAATTGAGCATCTATTTTTATCTAGTGAGGGCCTCTGTACAACATCATAGGCTTGGAGAGGGGCAAGTTTCACCATGATAGTTAAAGTAATCAGATAAAGATTCCACAAATATCAAGTTTTCACTTGATCTCATCCACACCAGAAGGTCCCACTTGCAAGCAGCTTGCACATCAACATGCAAGTAGCTGCTGTCAACACAGGAGCACACTAGGGGAGGATAAGAAGGAACCAGCCGTGGTAGTCACTGCTGCTAGATACTCCTTCCACCCCAGCTCATTTCTTAGCACTAGAGCTCCCAAGCCCACACATAAACAACCACAAGATCACAAATCTAGACCAGCACCATCAACCAGCTCTGGTTGCTTTCTAGAGCCATCCAAGAGCTAGTACGAGGAATTCAAGGCTATGCCACAGTGTATTAGGAGCACAAGGAGAAGATCAGGAGTACTAGGAGAAGGATAAATAACAGCTTAAGCTGAAAGCCAGTAGCAACAAGGTGTGAAGGTGGAGCAAGCCATCAAATCAATTAGTAGTTGATCAGGAACAACTACCAGCATACCAGCCATGGGGTAGCAACCACTCTACAGGAAACAGGTTGATCTTTAAGATCTATATTTAGCTTTTGCATAAGCATCTTGGGAAAATAAAGGGAATAATCCACATCAAACCAATTCCTCTACCCTTCAACTAGATGATCATCTAGGAGGATTGGAGGAGGGTGTTCTCTCAGATATACATAGAGATGCTACGTATATTCCTCATAGAGAATTAGAAAGCTACATCATAATCTCTGTTCTTATTTAGAGTTTGGCCTCAGCCTTTGCATCATAGGCCAGGTATATGATCTTATCAAGTTTTAGTCAATTAAGCTCACAACAGATCATGCAAACATGATATGTCACTGTGCACACTCCAAAATGGAGGCCCCATAGTGACAGTCTGATACACAATATCTATTAGAATGTATCATCACCCAAAATAATCATTGAGATATCTTAGCTAAACAAACCTATCATTTTCCTAGTAGAAGACTCTAGGAATCAATGGTACACTTTACTTTACTATCAACAAAGATAGTAAACCAAATCACCACCATCATCATATATGCACCTGAACCAAGGATCCACATATTTTGTCAAAGAAGCCAACCAAAAATTGAAAGGGACTAATTCCTATCATTTTCTTAGGAATTAACCCTAAGAATCAAGTATATATGTGTTCAGAATCTCATTTAGTAATGAATTCAAATCATCTTCCTAATAATTTCAGGAATCATTTATACAAATCATAAATTGCTGGTTATTTACATCAAAATTTAACTAACCACAAAGAACAATCACTTTTTCAACTCTGGTTCATAAGCATCAGTCTATGCAACTTATCTAGGCCAGAGACTAGAAGACATTTAATAAATTATCAAGTCTAAGCAGATAATCTGACCTCTGTAACCACCAAGCCAAAAGAGCTACCAGGCGTGGAGTGACCAAGCCCAAGATACTTCTTAGCAACCACCAACAATTAAAGAAAAAGGATTCTAATCAAATCATTTTCCTAAGTATAGACACTAGGAATCATTCTAAAAGATTCACTACCTTATGGACTAGCCATAGATGATATACCATTTCATTAATAAACAATAACCAGTATAGAACCAATCATTTTCCTGGTATGAATACCTAGGAATCATTTAGTTTATATATATATATATAACTGTCAAGCAGATATGTCATCACTGATTTCTCTTGCAATAGCCACATATATGTTATTCATAACTAGAAGGGAAGCACATGAAGCTTTAGTTCCCTAAATCTTAATCAAATACCACTATGTGTTATCATCAGCCCATCATCAGCACGAAAGCTGGTCACAAAAGAGATATAACTTACCGAGGGTGCCAAGCACCTGTAGCGTAGGCGTGACGAAGCCGAGGATTATTCCAACCATCACTCCAACATCACCACCAGGAAGTGTCGGGGTTGCGCTGCAGCATCGTCCCACCGGCCTCAAGACAGTGGTGGATGAATCGCATCATCATCACAACAGAAACACCACCACCAAAACATCACCACCGTGATTCCACAACCACTCCCTCGCGGTAGCAGCTGATAGGGGTCGAGAGTGAAGGGGGCGCAACAAGAGTACCAGGTGCTTGAGCATGGAAGAGGAGGCACAGGAGCTGGAGGGAAGCAGCCATGGCGCAGGAGCACTACTGCGCCGGCGACCCACCGTATCGCACGGTTAGGGTTAGCCAGAATGGGGGGCCGTGTGAGGGTTAAAGGACGCCAAGGCGGTAGGGAACATCAGAAGGAGATTGGGAGGGCAGCTTAGCATGATCGTGTCTTGTTGGCGGTGATGGCCGGAGAAAGTATGGCGGCTGGCAGTGGCGCCAGGATCATGAGAAGAAGAGAGAGGAGGAGATAGGCTTCGGGGGGGATGAGGCGAGTACGGGCTGGGTCGGTTTAACCGATCCAGTACCCCCTTGCTGGGCTAATTTAGCCCAATGTTGGGTGCTAGGCCCATTTCAAAATAAAATAAATTAAAAAAATGACCCTGAAGTTATTTAAAGCTCTAAAAAAATATAGAAAAATCTTAAAAATATTTATAATATATAAAAAATCATCACAAAAATAATATCCACCTAAGAAAAATATAACTTTACTTATTTAAGTTAATAAAATGCAAATTAAACACTATTAAATCTTAAGTGAAATTTCATTAAATAAGGAAAAATCCTAAAAATAAATAAAAATCATTTTTGTGTATAAAAATAACTCTACTATTTTATAAAAATACTAACTTAAAGTTTTACAAATAAATATAAAGCAAATATTTAAAACACTTAATTCTTTAAAGATTTTTATAAAATTAAAGATAATACTTAAAAATAAATAAAATTCAATATTAAGATATTTAATAAGTATATTTTACTATAAAAATACTATGTATATTATTCAAGAACTTTTTAATAATCTTAGATAATAAAACTCATTTTGTTAATTATTTAAAATTATTTCCTAAGAAAGAAATAATCACATTTGCTTATAAAACACTAAATCCTTTAAAGTTTAATTACTAAGTCTAAATCCATAATCAAAATAAAAACTTAAATATAATTATTAGCCTTTAAATGTTTCTTTTAAAATCTTAAATTCAAATTAAACTCCTTTAAATAAATATTATATATCACTCATGTATAAGGGGGTGAATAATATCCATCTTTTAACCACTCTTAAAAATAACTCTAAACTCTAATAAATTTATAAGATCATATAATTATGCTCCCATTAATAAATCGCATGTTATTAAACCCATCTTTCACTTAAATTAAAAATGATCATTCATAATCATATTTGTCAAAATCCTAAAACTAGATAATATTCTAAAACTCATTATATCTTAAAATTCACTTCTATTTTTATAGTTAACTTTGGTCTAAACAATCATAAACATCTCATTTGAAGTTTATTCATGTTTAGAAGTTAACTTTAGTCACTTGTATCATCAATTGAAATATAATAACTCAACATCATTTGTAACCCTCACAAACCCTAATGTAAAACCTAATAAACCTTAAGACTAATTAACCTTAACTAAATACTAGTTTCTTCAAATGTTATTCTTTTTGCCACTTCACACAAACAAGTCTATAATAATTCCTTCAGCTCTTAAGAACTCAACTCAAGGACTTTTTATTCCAGTCACCAGATAACAATTAATCATAATCACATTACTCTATTCGTATTTGTATATTTTGGATTGTTAACACTTAAGTTCCTTATCAATGTCATTGCTTATGAAATAAACTTAAAGATAAACCCAATCTTAAAGAAGATACCTAAGATCAACTTATTCAAAATACTAAGGGTTTCACTTTGGGAATTATAAAATTACATAACATTATTTATGCATAATGGCATCTTGCTTCTTTAAACATTAGTCCTTACCGGACCAATGATGATGATTTCAGATATTGGATCTTCTATTATCTTGAAGACCGTGAGTGCATAATCTTGCAATCACAAAAAGCAAGTTCACACTTGCTCATGTCCTTTGATTATTTTCTGTAAAGTATTTTGCAAATCCAGTATTGTCATCACATGCATTTGAAAAAGGTCAGAAAACACTATTTTCATAATAATATGATTATAGGTTATTTACCATGAGGTAATAGTATACTATGAAAGTTCTGGTGGTAAAGGAACATATTATCTAGGACTTAACAACCAATGTCGCCAGTGATTCTTGCGCCGTATATTATGCGTTAACCATGAGATTTGGAATGGGACAGAGAAGTCAGCTGGATCGGCTCCCTTTCGCATGCATTGGACACTGTTCTAGGCATTTGTAAGTTGCAGATCGTGGGTATAGCCATTTTATATGGGGGAAGTACCGTGGATCTGGGCTTACAAAAGATAGATATCTAGTGTTAATGGTTGTTGTGTGTATCCAACTAAGGTATAGCCGTTTTATACGGGGAAAAGTCGACCTTGAGTTTGGGCATCCAACAATTGTGGTGTATGCGGGGTCGCGGAGAAGGACAGTGATTGGCTTGGATCTTAGTCTGGGCCTCACACCAAGGAAGTGTGAATGAGCCTATAACTCGGATATGCAACAAAGCTAAGATCTCTCATGGGTAAAGTAACGCACCTCTGCAGAGTGTAAGAACTGTAACTTGTTACTCCCTGTTTTGGGGAAGGGCTGAAACGCTGCGGGAAAGGAACTCCATGAAAGTTCTGGTAAACCCGTGAAGGTTGATGGACATAGCTTTTTAGAATAAAAGCAACCTTTGAAGAAATGTTTACGAAAACTTGCATTGTCTACGACCTATGGTCTGTGGCTGTAGATAGTGCATCAAACACTTCTCTTTAGTGAACTTGCTGAGTATGCTCATACTCAGTGTATCTTCTTAACCCTTGCTAGATCTCGGAGAAACCAATGGCGTTCCGAGGAAATAAGTTACTTGAAGAGTTGAAGATATCTGAGGGAGATCAACGGAGTCGAAGGCCTTACCTGAAGCTATCGAAGACAAGCTGAAGCGTAGAATATCAATAAAACTCCTAGAATCTAAAACCTACTTCTATAGAACAGGACTATAGTAGAACTTTCAAGCCTTATATATAAATATATACTTATAAGTAGTACTCTTGAGGTAAACTCCGAATGGATCTTTCTGGTTCTTTCTGTATAATATTCCTCATTGTTCGAGGAACATTCTCTAGATCTTTTGTAATATGTTATATGTAATCTAAAGTGTTGTCCTGGACCCACGATATTTCGGTTGTACCACTCTGAGGGATATAATGCGGATGGAACGGTGTTCTATTGGTGTTATGTCAACGACTATAGTGTACTCCATCATGCAGTGGTATGCTGGGTCACCGCAGCATTCCATCTTGAGAAGGGAAAGATCGTCTGCATCGAGCTCAAGTGGAATGCTCAAGGCAAAGGTATAATCTTGATAGGTTTTCCCTTTTGCCGGTCTTATATTGTTAGTAGGAGACCGGGTTTAGGATAGATAGCCGTACTATCAAGAGGGGCTATCGAATGAGTAACTCGGTCACTTCGTTCGGAGAGAGCTCAAACCTTTGCATATTTGCATCATAATATTTGGTTGTTATTTGGTCTTATCCATGTCAGGATATAGAGCTTGTGCTAATCTCCATAATAAGCTCTTGTTCATCAAAATCGGGTCTTCCGTTTGTATCTTGTTGCGATTTTGATCTTGGCGGCTTTTTAGTTTCTCACCAAGTGAGGTATCTCACATTATTATACATGATACATTCTCACTTGGTGATAGCCAATATTTTCACCTTTTATAGGGTATCTCATGTCCTCCTCTTTCCAACGCAATTGGAATCTGGTCGTTCGGAGTTACCAATCAAAAGTTATAGCGGTTTAAATTTGCCTAGGTACCAAAATGCGGTAGTACCGCATTTTAGTACCTAGCACAGCAATAGTTTTTGGCAAGTTGCCAAATGCCACTTCCCTCCTAGGTACTAAAATGCTGACAAGTTGCCAAAAGCCACTTCCGGGCTAGGTACCAAAAAGCGGTAGTGCCGCATTTTAGTACCTAGCGCGGCAGAAGGTTTTTGACTTCATCATTTGGATATATCATCCATTGGTGTACTATGATGTTTCTTTGCATGATCTTGTATAGGTTTTTGTCCTCTTCGAAACGAGCCCAAGATCATCGAAATCGGAGTCCGGATGCAAAAGTTATGGCTGTTTTCGTTCTGTGATGACCAGTAGTACCGGACCAGGATCCGGTAGTACCGATGTCCGGTAGTACCGCATTTTGGTATCGGGGAGCACAGATAAAAATGCATTTGGCGCCCCAGGAACCCCAGGGAATGTTTGCTAGTTCCGGTAAAGTCCGGTAGTACTGGGAAAAAGTCCGGTAGTACCGGGAATCGCGTTCTTGGGCTGCAACGGTTGGATTTTGGAGGGACCTATATAAGGGGCATTCTTCCCCAATGGTTCCTCAAATATTCTTGAAAGTTTTCCCCTCCATTGTTGACCTTCTTGAGCTTGATTCCTCTCAATCCCTCCTATGATTCTTGCATATTCTTGAGGGATTTGAAAGAGGAGATCTAGATCTACAATCCCACCAATCAATCTCTCCTCTAAGTGAGGGGAACATATTGGGATCTAGATCTTGGAGTCTTTTGTGGATTTCCTCAATTTTTCTTCCTCTCTTATTCCCCCATAAGCTTTTGTAGCTTTGGTGGAATTTGGGAGAGAAGGATTTGAGCACTTCTTGCTTGCCATTGCATTTGGTGCATCGGTTTGAGTTCTCCCCGGAGGATTTGGTGAGTGAAAGTTGAGAAGCTTTTTACTCTTGGGTTCTTGGAACCCTAGACGGTTTGTTGTGTTGCAGGTTGTGGCCTTGGTGGTGTTTGTTGGGAGCCTCCAATTAAGTTGTGGAGAAGTGCCCCAACCTTGTGGCCTTTGTGGCATTTGTTGGAAGCCTCCAATTAAGTTGTGGAGAAGTGCCCCAATCTTGTGAGAGGTTTCGGTTGCCACCGACAAGTGCACCGATAGTGGAAGTGTGGATCGATCCCGTTGGGGTCAGATTCACCGGAGAATAAGGGAGACCTTTTGTGGCGTTGGTGGTTTGATACCACCCCCTCTCCAAACGAGACGTACTCCATGTTGGGAGGAACTCGATAAAATATCGTCGTCTCCGCGTGCTATCGTCGTCTCCGCGTGCCTCGATTATCTCTATACCCGAGCTCTTTACTTATGCACTTCACATTGTGATAGCCTTCGATCTTGAAGTAATCTATATCTTGCTATCACATTGTTGCTTGTATTGCTTAGCATAAGTTGTTGGTGCACATAGGTGAACCCTAGTTGTTCTAGGTTTTGTGCTTGACAAAGTAAACGCTAGTTTAATTCCGCCTTTGTCGAGCCACTCTCATAAAAGTTTTTAAAACCGCCTATTCACCCCCCCTCCTCTAGGCGGCATTTGTATCCTTTCAATTGGTATCAGAGCCCGGTCTCTCATTTTAGGCTTCACCGCCTTGAGAGTAAAGATGTCAGCTAGGGGATTAGTGCACAATGACATGTTCACATTCGATGGCACAAATTATGATAGTTGGAAAACTCGTATGCTTATTCATTTTCGGGACATGGACCCAAATTTGGAGCGTATTATAGATATAGGTTTTTCTCCTCCTATGGATTTCAAAAATCTATCTTGTGAGGATGAGAAAAACTTATATATCGATGCTCAAGCTTCTAATGTGCTTGTTAATGCTTTGAGCTATGTAGTTACATCTTCAATCATTCCTTTTTGGAGCGCTCATGAATTATGGACAAAACTTCAAGATAAATATGTTGTGTCCAACATTATTGAGGATGATTGTGTTGCTTCCACTTCCGGTCGATACGAGTTCTCATCCTCTACCACTTCACCAACATGTGACTTTTCACAAGGTAATGGTATGGTGAGTGGTGATAGAAATTGCAATTTGGATAGTGTGCTTACTATTTGTAATCCCTAATATCTATCTAGTTGCAATGATCTATCTTTGGACCTTAACACTTCTAGCACTACAAACTTCTTACATGCTTGTGTTAATAGTCCTATAGTCCTTGCATATCATGTAGAAATGACTTGAATAAATCTCATGATGATATGCTTGTGTTGTCTTGTTGCCATGATAAAAATGCTTCTATTTCCTCTAGTTCTTGTGTTGCTAACCATGTAGAGAAAACCAAAGATTCTATGGGCCAAGATAAGGTTTTTAATGAAACCACAAATGCAATCTCATCTTCACCTTCTTCCGGTACCCACCTATGCCTTATGGCTAGGGATTCAAAGGTAACTCCTACTTTGGAACCCATTACCCCTTATGATGAGGAGGATGTGGATAATGTGGAAGAAGAGCTTGATATTGATGTTTTATATGAAAATGGTGAGATTGTTTATCGTGCCCTTGTTAAAAAATGATATTGCTTGCTCTAAATTTGTTGAAATCTTGGACTTTTCTATTAAGAGAAAAGAACATATTGATAAGTTCGAAACACAAATTGAGGCGCATGATAAAAACTTTTATAAAGTGTGTAGTCTTGAGCGTGAGTATGCTAATATAATTGCAAACCTAAATAAAGCTCTTTAAGAGGAACAAACCACTAAGGAATCTCTTGAGGAGACCTTTGCTTTAGAGATGTCTAGTGTAAAGGAATCTCATGATAGAGATCTTGAGGTGGCAAGTGATCTCAAAAGTAAAAATGATGAGACTCAAGTTGCTTATGCTAAACTCCTTGAGGATTTTGAGCACCTCAAAAATGGATCTAGGGTCATAAAGGGTGAGCTCATCAAACTCACCGAGTCACATGAGCAACTTAAAGCTTCATATTCAAAAGATCTTGCCAAGTTTCCCTCACCTCTTGCTAATAATAATGATGCTTGTGCTACTAACTCTATTTCTTGTGAAGCATCTATTTTAAAGTAGAATGTTGAGCTAAAGGCTAAACTTGCTTTGCTAACTAGCAACTATGGGAAATTACAAGAAAGCCATGTTAAGCTCTCAAGCTCGCATGAGTATCTCCTAGTCTCCCATGGTAGGCTAAAGTTGGCTCATGAGGCCATCATGTCAAAGGTAACATCTAGTGGGCCTCATGTGGACATTAGCACTATATCTACTCCAAATGTTATATTGCCATGTGCTAGTCCGTGTAATTTATCCTCTCACAACCATGCTATATCTCGTGATGAATTACATTCCGTGCCTTGTTGCTCTAACAATGTAGCATCTACTTCCTCTAGTACTTTTGTTGGAACTAACCATGTAGAGGAAATCAAAGAGCTCAAGGCTCAAGTCACTTCTTTGAAGAATGACTTGAAAAGGGGTCATCAAGGGAAGGCCGCACTCAACAAAATCTTGTGTGTGCAAAAATCCCCCAATGACAAGATTGGGCTTGGATTCAACTCCAATGTCAAGAACAAGTCCACTATCAAGTTGAAGCACAAGGACAACAAGAAGAATGGCCAATATCAAGTCAAGAATCCGTCCAACATTGTTTGCTTCAAGTGCAAGGAAGAATGGCACCATATTAGATCTTGCCCATTGAAGAAAAAGCCTCTTAGTGTGAAGCAACAAGGGAAGCGGCCTCAAGCTCCACCTCAAGTCATCGACGGGCCTCTTCCTAAGAGGACTACTCGATATCTTCCTCGATTCGTGGCTTCACCTAAGAAGAAAGATGGCAAGAGAAGGACTTGCTACATATGTCGTGCAAAGGGGCACATTTCTTCCTCATGCACTATTGGTATCTCCTCATCCAACCCTATCATTATTGATGATGCTTATTCTCTTTGTAAGGATGAGGTTGGCAATATGTTTGCCAAGTTGTTGGTGCCCGATGTGGTGTCAAGAAAAGAACCATTTGGGTTGCCAAGCCTATTGTGACTAACCTCTTAGGACCCAACTTGGTTGGGGATCAACAAGCCAAAACTTGATCATTAGGTGTTTTGGAGGGCTTTAGAGACTTGGCTACATCATGAAGAATTGAGGGATCTTAATTATTATATTTGTCAAGCCAAGTCATGTGGATTATATTGCTCCTATTATATTTCCAATGTTCCTCCTTGCGGTAACATATGCTTAACTCATTTCATTAAAAGTTACTCGCCCCCTTGTGCATGTGTTGGTTTTGTATCTTCCATGCTTTTGTACATGTTGTGCTTTCCACTTAATTATCTTGAGGTAGCAAGCATATTTATGTATGATTAGGTGGCACTCCATGTATGTGTGTTCCTTGTGTTTGAGCCTTACTTGGTTATATTTGGTATCTTATTTGGCTCTTGTGAGAGATTAATGGATTATCCCATTTTGGGGGAGTGTTATGCTTGGGCATTCCAAAATCCTAAAAATGTGTGTACATGAGGAATACCACCTAGTATTTATATTGGATTATTTTCTAGTCTCTATGTGGTATAATTCTCATGAGTAATTTAAGTTTTATAATGTACATTAATTATCTCTATTTGTATATTTTTGCCTTGTGTTGGTTTTATGGTAGTATCACATTATGGGGGAGTCATATGCTTAGTGCATATTACAATCCTAGAAAATGTGAATATTCGAGGTTGTGTCACTTAGAATTGATATTGATAATTATATAGCGCCTATGTGACACATTTTCTCATACAAGTTCCAATTTCCTTGAAAGCCTTTATTGATAATATTTTGGATCTTGTATATGAGAGTGTTTCTTGGTATATGTTTCCTCATATTTAGATATATATATCCTCATAGAAACCATTTGCTTCAAGTTACTCTAATCACTAGTGATTGTGTGACTATTGGAAGCTACCAAGAATCTTGTTCGAAGTATCATGCTTAATTCTTATATTTTGTTATATGTTTCTTGTTGTGACTATGATCTTGGATATCCATGCTAGCTACCTTGGGAAAATTATTCCCAATATTTCTTGTCCTTGGACAATGAGTACTCAATTTATGGTAGAATTTATTGATCATATTCACTTTGTCCTTTGCTTAATCTTGTCCTATCTTTGGCCAAGTAAATGTTTTGTGTGCTCCCATGTATTCCTTGCTACTTTTGGATCTTCTTATTTTATTGGTATCCTCTTGTGTTTTATTTAATGTAGGTAGTAGTGATGATCTCATTTGTGTGCATTTTGCATTCAAAAAAAATCTATATTATACACTACTTATGAGTGAGCTCTCCTATATTATCTAGAACAATTCTTTCATGCTTATTGTTTTGTTCCATATCCTATTTTATGTGCTTGGAAGCTCAATCTTTTAGTTTTGGTATTTTGTGCCATCATGAAAAGTTTGGGGAGTTTGGTTTCTTGTTGGAACCTTGCTTTTTGGGGGGAGTTGGTTTTGTCTCATTCCTTGTTTCATGTTTAGTCCATTTTTAGAATGAGATAAATCCTTGAGCATTTTTTATTTCTATCTACTTTTTGCTCTTTTGGTTTTATCCTAGTTCATTTGTTGAACTTGTGATCTTTCATATGTTGAATTGGTTCTTTGATACAATTTGGACATCGTTTGTTATGTCACACTCTTGTGTGTGCAATCTCGATTTACTTGGTGTTTTTGTTCATATTGTATCTCCTTTTGGTTCTTGAAAGCTTTATGCATGCATATTTACTATATGTTTATATTATGGCATGCTTGCTTTCTTTGATCCAATATATAGGGGAAACTCCACCAAATCCCATCGGCTAAGTTGTGCATTAAATTCAATTTCATATCAATATGCACATATTTATGTGAAGTCTCTCCTATGTATTGTAGTTGCACTAACTACTTTGGACCCAATAAGTTTGGGGACCATTTTGTACTTAAATGTGTTTTAGGTACATTTGAGATATATTGGATGCTTTTCTCCCAATTTTGAAGAAGTAGTGCTTATAAGAAAATTTGAAGCAAGCTATAGGATGATCAACGAATTCATATCCTCTACATCCTACCAATTATATCTCGGTAACAAGTATCTCCTACTCATGCATATTTATCTTACTTCCAACCTTTTGTAGGTTGCATCTTGGCATGAATTTTTGTTATTATATTTATTGTTATATCTCTAGCCACGGTATTAAAAGAACTCTCTATTGTATATGTGTATGAGTTGAGATGAGTGCATATAATTGGGACTATACAAAATCATGCATATGATCCTACAATCCCAAATATGTCAATATAGAAATTTTATTGTCTTTCCTTTCCTCAACTTCTCTCATGTACAATAGTGAGATTTTGCTAGTCTATTTTCTCTTGTGATACTTGTTGCCTCTCTCCATATATGCCAATTTTCTCCTTTTTTCCCTTGGTGATAGTTGTAATATATGTAGTGTGTTGGTGTTTGAAGTTCATTAATGTACAATAAGATACATTTGAGCCTTTGGCCATGCTTTGAAGCAAAAATCTTATTGGTATATGTTATGACTTCATTTTTGCTTTCATGTGACTTATTGTATATTTTCCTTGTGTGTGCTTGTTTTGTTATGAGCATATATCTTTGTGATGTTATCCATTTAGATACATACACACATATGTGAAGATAATTTTAGTTGAGATTTTATTCATTGGATACCACCTTTTACTCCTTTTGATAATTTGGCGGATTCCAAATTTATTTGTCTATGTATGGGGTGTGTTGGTTGTTGAAGCTCATCGATGTACAATAAGATATATTTGATCCTTTGGCCATGCTTTCAAGAAAAATCTTATTGGTATCGTCATGACTTCATTTAGGATATCTTGCTCTATTTATTCTAGTATCTATTTTATGTGTACATGTTTCTTTATGGATAAATATCTTTGTGAGATTGTCTACGTAGAAACTTATCACATGAGACATCATACTCCTCTATTTTTTTGATATCTTCCTCATTTTGTGTGTGTTGTATGATCATACTAAGAAATATCATTCATTGAAGACTATGTTGATACGCAATGGTCATCCTTGTACTAGTCTTATAATATGCTTTGTCATGCATCTCACACATCCTTGTGGCTGAGCCCGCTAGTATGTTGTCTCTTACTTATTACTCAACCATCCTTTGTCATGCATGCTCATTTGCACAAGTTGTTTTATAAGTAAAATATAGGTAGTGAGGATTCCATGTTGTGCACATTGTATTCACATACAAAAACCTAATGTTGCACATACCTTGGGGAGCTTCCTAATTTTATTTATAATATCACTTTGTGCTTATCATATTTGGTCTCTCATGCCTTGTATTGTTAAATGAAGTTGGATGAGTGAGGATTCCATGATTATGCACTTTGTTCGCAAATGCAATTATCATAATTGGTGCATTATCTTTGGGGAGCTCATCTAATTCATTTAATAATGCTCATTTGTCTTCTTTCTCAGTTATTGTGCCTTAAATGTTTATGGAGGAGTGAGGATTCCATATTTTTGCATTTTTGTAGTGAAATACAATGATTCTAAAGTGTGCACAAATCTTGGGGAGCTTCTCTATCTTATTTGATCTTTCATTTGTTGTGTTTTAAATGCTTATGGGGGAGCGAGGATTCCATATTTGTGCAATGTGTATTCTAATGCATTTATTTTGAATTGTGCACAAATCTTAGGGAGCTTCTCTATTTATTATTTAAAGCACTCTTTTGCTCATATCATAATATCTTGTTGTTTCCATTTGGACTCATTTGTTGTTTCCAATTGATTTGTCGGATCTTGTGATTGCTTGCGTTATTTGTGATGCGTCGTTTTATTTTATTCCTTTGGCAATCTTCGGGTCCTCGATATAGTTCTACTCCCTCACAAGTATTCATCATTGGATATGTGCGAAGGCACATCTTTGGATGAAATATTACTATATTTGCCTTCTAGAACTTGTCACCCATTTCGGCAATCGATGCCAATGGGGGAGAAGTTTTAGAGGGTTTAAGGGAAATGGTTTATGCTTTGAGTTTGTTTCTAAGCATTTGCCTTTCATGCTCTTGCATCTTTGTTGTTGCTTAGCATGTGGTATATATAGAGGAAACTCCACCAATGATAATGATTGGCAACATATGCAATGAAATTCAAGTTCATCACACATGCACAGATTGTGGGGGAGTTTGCTCTATATATGGTGGTGGTACCAATATAACATACTTATGCAGTATTTGATATTGGTTCTACCATTTTGTTCATTAAGATTCCTTATATAAACCCTCTTAAAGGGATTGTCATCAATTACCAAAATGGGGGAGATTGAAAGAACATGTGGGCCCCCATGTGTGGTTTTGGTAATTAATGACAATCTTTATGGACTAATGTGTGTATTAAGTTATACTTGTAGGAATTGTCCATTGGCATCGCTTGGAGCTTGTGTCGGCTTCAAGTTCGACGAAATGAGAAGAAGATATGTTGTGCAAGCTCAAAATGCGCCATCTATAGAAGATATCATGTTTTATGCTTGCCATCCTCGGTGATCATGGATCGATGATGAGGAATTAAGAAATGTGTTCCATCTTGAGAAGGGAAAGATCGTCTACATCGAGCTCAAGTGGAATGCTCAAGGCAAAGGTATAATCTTGATAGGTTTTCCCTTTTGTCGGTCTTATATTGTTAGTAGGAGACCGGGTTTAGGATAGATAGTCGTACTATCAAGAGGGGCTCTCGAATGAGTAACTCGGTCACTTCGTTCGGAGAGAGCTCAAACCTTTGCATATTTGCATCATCATATTTGGTTGTTATTTGGTATTATCCATGTGAGGATATAGAGCTTGTGGTGATCTCCATAACAAGCTCTTGTTCATCAAAATCGGATCTTCCGTTTGTATCTTGTTGCGATTTTGATCTTGGCGGCTTTTCGGTTTCTCACCAAGTGAGGTATCTCACATTATTATGCATGATACATTATCACTTGGTGATAACCAATATTTTCACCTTTTATAGGGTAGCTCATGTCCTCCTCTTTCCAACGCAATTGGAATCGGGTCGATCGGAGTTAACAATCAAAAGTTATAGCGGTTTGAATTTGCCTAGGTACCAAAATGCGGTAGTACTGCATTTTAGTACCTAGCACGGCAGTAGGTTTTGGCAAGTTGCCAAATGCCACTGCCCTCCTAGGTACTAAAATGCGGTAGCACGGCAGAAGGTTTTTGACAAGTTGCCAAAAGCCACTGCCAGGCTAGATACCAAAAAGCGGTAGTACCGCATTTTGGTACCTAGCGCAGCAGAATGTTATTGACTTTGTAATTTGGATCTATCCTCCCTTGCTGGACTATGATGTTTATTTACATGATCTTGTAGAGGTTGTTGTCCTCTTCGAAACAAGCCCAAGATCATCGAAATCGGAGTCCGGATGCAAAAGTTATGGTTGTTTTTGTTCTGTGATGACCAGTAGTACCGGACCAGGATCCGGTAGTACCGCATTTTGGTACCGGAGAGCACAGAGAAAAATGCGTTTGGCGCCCCAGTAACACCAGGGAATGTCCGGTAGTGCCAGGAAAGTCCGGTAGTACTGGGAAAAAGTCCGGTAGTACCAGGAATCGCGTTCTTGGGCTGTAACGGTTGGATTTTGGAGGGGCCTATATAAGGGGCCTTCTTCCCTAATGGTTCCTCAACTATTCTTGAAAGTTTTCCCCTCCATTGTTGACCTTCTTGAGCTTGCTTCCTCTCAATCCCTCCTATGATTATTGCATATTCTTGAGGGATTTGAAAGAGGAGATCTAGATCTACAATCCCACCAATCAATCTCTTCTCTAAGTGAGGGGACCATATTAGGATCTAGATCTTGGAGTATTTTGTGGATTTCCTCCATTGTTCTTCCTCTCTTATTCCCCCATAAGCTTTTTTAGCTTTGGTGGAATTTGGGAGAGAAGGATTTGAGCACTTCTTGTGTCCTTGCCATTGCATTTGGTGCATCGGTTTGAGTTCTCCCCGGAGGATTTGGTGAGTGCAAGTTGAGAAGCTTTTTACTCTTGGGTTCTTGGAACCCTAAACGGTTTGTTGTGTTGCAGGTTGTGGCCTTGGGGGCGTTTGTTGGGAGCCTCCAATTAAGTTGTGGAGAAGTGCCCCAACCTTGTGGCGTTTGTGGCGTTTGTTGGGAGCCTCCAATTAAGTTGTGGAGAAGTGCCCCAATCTTGTGAGAGGTTCCGGTTGCCACCGACAAGTGCACTGATAGTGGAAGTGTGGATCGATCCCGTTGGGGTGAGATTCATCGGAGAATAAGGGAGGCCTTTTGTGGCGTTGGTGGTTTGATACCACCCCCTCTCCAAACGATACGTACTCTATGTTGGGAGGAACTCGGTAAAATATCATCGTCTCCGCGTGCCTCGGTTATCTCTATACCCGAGCTCTTTACTTATGCACTTTACATTGTGATAGCCTTCGATCTTGAAGTAATCTATATCTTGCTATCACATTGTTCCTTGTATTGCTTAGCATAAGTTGTTGGTGCACATAGGTAAACCCTAGTTGTTCTAGGTTTTGTGCTTGACAAAGTAAACACTAGTTTAATTCCGCCTCTGTCAAGCCACTCTCAGAAAAGTTTTTAAAACCGCATATTCACCCCCCTCTAGGCGGCATATGTATCCTTTCAGACGCCCTTCTTTCCTCCCTTGGAGGTTTACGGTGAGGATGATGATTTGGGTGCGGTCTCCTTCTCATGTCCCTCCACTGCGGCTCCTGACCCCATCGGCGGCAAGGACGGTAGGTTCTCTAGGACGAGTGGCGGCTGGCCGACGTTCTTTGGCTACACTGATCACCTCGGAACCGACCCCTTCTCCCTTTGAGTGGTGCGACGAACTCAAGCCAGATCGGAATCCTCCTTTCTCAATCAGGTTTGTCAATGGTTGACACTCCATTTCTTTTGTCCAAACAGTATTCTACTAATTGATGCTCAATTCAAGAATAAACACTACAACTTAGCAGGATTCAAATGTTTGGTGAGAGTTTCACTAGAACCTGAGTTACTTGAATATTGTTTTTATTTCAATAGAAAACATCGTTCTTGCTACATATCAGTTTGCGATTTAAATTTGACCACCACCGATGCTTTACCCAATTCCATGGTTCTGATCAAAGATCTTAAGGAGAACATGGTCCACATTTGATAATATATGTCCTATTGCAGGTAGTGTATAATATAACGATATGCTGCCATCAATCAATTGCTGCTAAAGAATTCCAAGCACTTGGTTGTGTTGAAGGCAATTCCCAAGGCACTAATATACTCTTATCCTCTCCTCACATTTGGTATTGAAGGAGCTGAGCTTTCTATGATGTCTCTATGTTCAGTGACGCCGGTGTGTCCATATTTCTAGTGTTCGACAGATGTTAATCATCATCGCCTAGGTTTACTTCAAATATATCAATGGATATCAGTTGCTCTTACTATTTTATACTAGCACTCATTCTGTTGGCAGGCACATTAGTTCAGTTAGCCTCTAAGCCAGTTCATTGAGTGATCAGCAAGAACAATATCGGTAATATTGCTGCTAAGTAATTGACTAATCAGCTGGAATGCAACTTAGCAGGATTCAAATGTTTGGTGAGCGTTTCACTAGAACCTCGGTTACTTGAATATTGTTTTTATTCCAATAGAAAACATCGTTCTTGCTACATATCAGTTTGCGATTTAAATTTGACCACCACAGATGCTTTACCCAATTCCATGGTTCTGATCAAAGATCTTAAGGAGAACATGGTCCATATTTGATAATATATGTCCTGTTGCAGGTAGTGTATAATATAACGATATGCCGCCATCAATCAATTGCTGCTGAAGAATTCCAAGCACTTGGTTATGTTGAAGGCAGTTCCCAAGGCACTAATATACTCGTATCCTCTCCTCACATTTGGTATTGAAGGAGCTGAGCTTTCTATGATGTCTCTATGTTCAGTGACGCCGGTGTGTCTATGTTTCTAGAGTTCGACAGATGCTAATCATCATCGCCTAGGTTTACTTCAAATATATCAATGGATATCAGTTGCTCTTACTATTTTATACTAGCACTCATTCTGTTGGAAGGCACATTAGTTCAGTTAGCCTCTAAGCCAGTTCATTGAGTGATCAGCAAGAACAATATCGTAATATTGCTGCTAAGTAATTGACTAATCAGCTGCAAAAATGCAAAAGACGTAAGCTGGTGTTCTGTTATTCCCATAGTTTACCACTTCTTTATCACTTCAGCTTTTTCGTCATAGGCAGTGATACCAGAGATGATTGATGTGCACCAGATAGGCATTCATGTCTATTATGGATTCTGGAGGTATATATATTATGTAGGTTTGCATATTGAGTACATGTCATTCCTTCATGCAATGAGATATGTCATTTATGCATATTCTCATTAACAATTCTCTTAGAAATTATGAAACATGGATAGGATACTTATGTGTATGAGTTCAAGGCATGGCATGTTTCCCTTTAGTTAATTGATTTATATTGTTATGATAATCAAATATTGGCCAAGGGATGTGATGCGTATTTTTAAAGAAACCTACTGTTATTTTTCATACCTCATTGGTTATTTTTATTCCCTTTCCAAATAGTCAAAGTCAGTATACATCTGAATGTCATATGTTAACTACAATCCAGATGATCAGTATACTTGATTACGAGGTTGCGGACCACTATCTTGCTTGGATGGATCATTCTTGCATATGCAATGGGTTTAGATTATATGCTCACTTAGTGCTTTTGGAAGTAGGTGTTCTTCTCAATAAATTCTCAAAGGATATGGTTAACAGCTAGAAATACTGTTGATGTATATCATTATGACTTCCAGATTTTACTATCATGTTGTGTTGACCTTTTTTGTATAAGAATGTTATTACTGGTTCTCCAATAAGCAGTTCGGAAGAAGAGCGAGTTTAAGAGTTCTTTCTCATGTTCATTTGCAGCTACAAGCTTAGTGAAAAACTAATGTGCCAGAGAGATTACAAGAGTTGGCCGACGTTTCTCACAGAACATAGATTGTCCATGAATCTATGCTGAAGATGAAGGTACACTTTCTTTTGATATTTTACTATAAAATAAGACCTGCCTCAAAAGTATAATGTTTCCAGGCAATAGATTCTGAAAAAAAATCCGCTGCCTAAAAATAAATGACTACCAGTGCTCAAGAATCGGACAGATTGTACTACCAACAAATAAGCAAAAGGTATGCACTATTGAATTTTTTCTCTGAAAATGCTTTGGGATGGGAGACCTGTAATGTCTGTTGATTTGACTTACTGTTAGAAGATGTACAATACTAATTATGAAGTTTGTCATTTCAGTTTCTGTTCTTTCTTGATTTGATAAATCCCAATGTCAAAGAGGTCACTAACTAGCATAAGATTTGCCATCTGGCATGGTTACATAGTCAGCGATACAGTTTCATAAAGTACATTTTGTCGAGCGCTTCGCTTTCAAATGTATCGCCGAAATTTGCACATATTGTGGTGAAGTGTATTATGTTACCATGTTTATACAATTATATATTACCGTACCCCATATTTTCAACATATATGCATTATACACATAGATGATTAATGTTGTTTCCCGTTCATTCATTTCAGGGTAAAATCATCCTCGCCCTCCCATCATCAATAAATGTTCTACCATCCGCCGAAGAAACGATGAGCACCTCGATCAAGACACTAACAGCCCACTCAAAGAAACCTAATATGCCCCACCGTCATGCATATTACCAGTAGCAGTACTATTTCCCTCTTATAATATATACGCTGTCTGCTATCCGCTGTCTAGCTATGACAAGCAAAATGAATATGCACCGACTGCGTCATTGTGATGTACAACATAACCCTCTAATAATATATGAACTTCTTGACTTTCATTATATGCATTATTATACGTATGACCACAATCTAATTGAGCAACACGGGCGCGGTGTGTCGCCGCGCCTAATTCCCTAGTAATGTCATCTAAACCAAAGATTGGCATTTATTGCAGTTTATTTTCGGCAGGCAGGAGCCCAATGGACAAGGATGCGTAAATCGACCACCATCCTGCTCGACTTGTCTTTCTGTTCTAGGACATGCACCGTAATACACGCACGCACTAATACACGCACCGGTGGCCATCCCATTTAAAGCCTGAAGGGCCGTCCCCCAACCCTCGCGTCGTCCCTCAAGGCGGCACCGGGGCGAAATCCTATCCGCCGAAAAACTACAAGCCGGTAGCCTCCCCTTTCGCCACTGCCGCCGGCGAGGGCCACGGTGGCGGCGGGCCACAGGGCCGAAGGTGCTGGGGGACGCGGCGTGGCGGCAGATCTCCGGTGGCGGTTGAGGACGGCGTCGGAGATCTTCTGCGTGTGGGATCTGGGGCGGCGACCCCGATCATGCGACGGCGGTGGCGTTCCTTTGGGTGTGGTGTCAGCGCGGGGTCGAGTTCTTCTGCTCAAGGCCATGGGGCGGCGCCCCGGTCACGGCGACTGGAGACTTCCCTTGGGCATCCACGCTTGAGGTGGAGGCGGCGGCCGTAGGCCTAAGCTCCCGCCTAGACCCGCCATCGGTGCGGCCTTTGGTCACCTGGAGGTGCGTGGGGAGGCGGCACGATGCTCGCGGTCGACCATGCTGGTTTCCAGTGGGAAGACGCGTGCGTGTGGTTCGGTCGCAGACTTGCCTCCTTTTCCGCCGGAGGGGGTCGGTCGGCGGGCGGCGGCGTGGGGGCCTGCCGATCTGCCCAATAAAGGGGGAGATCCTTTAGGGCTTCTCGCACCTGGAAGATGGTCTACTTGATGTCGGCTCTCATTTTCTGGCCGGTGATGAGTTCCGGAAGGCTCCGCCGACGATCTCTTTTGTGCACAAGTTGCCCGCAAATTGCTGGATCGGGTGGGATTCGGTCGTGTGTTCCTGTTTCAAAGGAGCGACACGAAGCTGTGCTGACTTTTGCCAACATGGGACATGTCGGTCTTTGATTTCCATGGAGGACATAGTGGTGGAGAATGTCAGTCAGCTGAGATATGAAGCTACTGATGGTGGGCTAAGTCTTGGTGGTGATGAGGACCTTGCTTGTTGACTCTTGACTTGTAGCAGCGACAGTGAAAAGCGGGGGCGGCAGTGCAGGAATAGTACATGGTCTTATCTTTGAGGGTGAAAATCTAAGGTCTGACCTTAACTGGTTGTGCCTGGCAATGGTCTTGAAGACATTGTTTTGAGAGAGACAGACTTGCTCGAGAGTGAAAATCCAAGGTCTGACCTTAATTGGTTGTGCCTGACAATGTTCTTGTTGAAGACATTGTTTTGTGAGCACGGCTCTAGGTGCTGTCTTGGTGGTGTTTGGTGTTGCAGTTACAATGTTTTGATCTCTTTTATTTTTCTGTTCTTCTAGTTCTTTTGTAATAGGGCTATGTGCATCCGTAATGTTTTTAGGACATTGCGTTGTTGCAGAGGCCGAGTGTAATTGGTATCTTTCGTGATATTAATATATGTTCCTTTCCAAAAAAAAAGTAATACACGCACCAAAATACATACGAGCTGGCCGAAGAGCATCGAGATCAAACCAAACACGCTCGTGACTGAGTGCAGGAATATGGCATCAAACTACAGTGAGGTTTTGCCCAATGTTTATTTTTTTTGAATTAACATTCAAATTATTAGTCTTAGTCTGAATTTAGTCCGATTGAACAAGTATTCTGTCCCTTTATTGTTGGTACTCACAAGTGCACCCGCTAAACAATATGCTTTAAATTATATAATCGATTCCATCCCATGTACAACACCATTTCTTGTAATTTTGTCACATTATGCATCAGGGGCAAAAGTGTCTTTGTAAGTCTTCAACTAAACCCGTTAGCTCTTAAAATGCACTAAAGTGTCATATAAAGCAAAGAATTTACACAAGTGGTCAAATAAGAAAGTGAAAAAAATTCAGTGTCAAAAGAATCATATTGAGAAATAATGGCAAATAAGAAATTCTCTCATTTCTATTATAAATACACACATTATTTTGCAGCAGAAAATGAAGTTAGTTACTGTATTAAAAATTCTACAGATACGCAGCTCACATCTGGATTTATGTGTGGGATTGTTCCCAGATTTTTCTGAAAGTTCAAAAAATACAAGTTTTCGTTTTCTTTTGAAAATTACGGACCCTAAAATACTCGGGAGCCAAACGACCGCACATGTAACTTTTGAGTAAACAAAGCGAAATGTGCTTGCAATCATTCCAGAAAATCAGTCAGAGGGCTGTAGTGAGTTGAACATACTCCAGCAAATATAACAGGATGCAGAAACCTCTAGCTGGCAAAACATGGCGCATTCGCCTTTTCCGTTCAGAAAATGTGGCACTACTGGACAGTGGGCAGCTTCATGACAAATGCGGGTCTGATTGTCTCTGGCGGTGCATTCATGAAAATTACTCCCTGCACAGAATCTTACCTGACTGAAGGAGAAAAAAGGCCATATTTTTTCATGCTAACTCATTTTATGACTACAGGGTAAACATAAAGAAAATTGCTAGCTAATGTTAAACTGAAAAGAATCACCGGAGTAGTTCACAGCTAGTATACATTTACACAATACGGCTACAAACAAAAAGAGATGTTTAGTGGAACTGACTAAACCGAAGGATGCGGATGTGATATCTTTCATCTTTGTATGGTCTGGAGAGAAGTGGGGGCGCGTATCAGGTGATCCACTTGGAGGTAACCTGAGCACTTTGCCTAGGTTTCATCGGAATACGGGACATGTTCCTCTTTTTCATGTTTGAGGAGACTGTGGGGCTGAAATAAACTTGGCTTTTCTGTGAAATCGCTGCGGCTTGCAAGTGTGGTTTTCTCAAAGGAATGAATGTATGTGACCTTGAGGGGGGCCCTTTCGAAGATTCAACGCTTTTAGGTGATTCCCATTTGCTATGGTTCGCAAAACTCTGTGATCTGCCAACTGGCTGAGCTCTCTTCTCCTTTGGACTTGGGATGTTTCTGCTTTCCATAGTTTCCGCGGAGTACATTGTCTCTTCCCCACTGCTAAAGCCGTCCCTCCTGTCTCCTTGTTCTGATACCGCCGGTGGTGAGGAACTTGACTGCGCCTCACTCCAGCAGTTTTCCTGGTAAGCAACATTGTGCAGAGCGCCGCAGTTGGTCCGCGCATTAGCTAGCCGTGATTCATGTGGAACGGAGCGGTTCGGTTTGATCTTACTCTCATCAGGCATCATTTGCTTTAGAGGTGGTGGTAAGCAAATAGATCTTGGATGTCCTGGAGGAAAGCTAATATCCATCAGCGAACCTGGTTGGTCATTCTTAGGTCTGGACATCTGTGAAGTTGGATCTCGTTGGTCTTCAAAAGAGAGTGAAGATCCATTTTCACCATATGAAATCTTGGCAGATGCTGAGCTGCATGATCCATGCTGCTGTGTCGCCTTTGATGGCATCTGCGATGATGACAATACACCATCCTCTCGATCAGTGGTCTTAACATAACGAAGATGACCCAAAGAAGAAGGTTCGCTTCGTTGTCCAGCAGATATTAATCGTGCAGGAGGCATCATTGGCTTGCTAACATCTTCCAAGCTACCACTCCAGTGCTGTTTTAACCACTCACATACTGCAGGGATGGGGATCCCAAACTGCATAGGCACGTCCTTCTTTGATGCAAGGAGTGCAGATGATGATGCAGAAGCATACCCCATTGGTGTAGAAGGTGCAAGCTTCATCGGATCACAGACCATAAAAGCTAGATTCCCGTGCATATCAAAACCAGCAGATCCAGGACGCCATGAGATTTCATCTGTTGAGAACTTTATAAGGTTGTCTGTTGCTATAACAACCTTCCCCTCACCTACCGTCAAATCTCTTCTGTCTGTGTGGCCCAGGAGCAAAACTGTACTGCTATGGTCCAAGCTGGGGTTCAAGCAGGTTTTCAGGAAATGAGGTTGTTGCCCGTGCGAATCTGAGCCATCATCCACAACATCAAGCCCAACTATTGTAATGTCCAGAATGGGACTAGTAATAAAGAACCTGAAATGAATAGTTTTTTTTTGTAAAACTGGTAAAAATGTCATAGCAAAGGCATGTAAATAAAGGATCATCAGAGTAAAAATGTGCCTTCAAAGTAAATACTCGCTAAGCTTATTCCAGATCTAGTAGCAAACCGAATGCGCAGGGCGCGCTACATTTTTCTCAACAAGAACTAGTTCATTAATATCACCTCCCGTTTCTTCTCATACAACTAAGTTACATACGCTGTTCAGCTCTTATAGCCAATAAAGTTTTCTACTGCTTTGAAAATCCAGATTGAGCCCACCTTTGAGAAAGATTGCATTAAAAACAACACGTCCTACGCCCATCAATCCAGTGAATAAATGGAACCACGGACCACTTTCAGCAGATATTACCTCACATTGATTCTTAGCGTCCAAAATTAAATACCAGTATTTATGCCTACTTGTACAGAGAGGTGAGGTGATGCGGCTACACCAGCTTTTCTGTTAGCTTGTATAGTAGCATTGTACATAATCAACTTTAACCCTTTGTACCTCAATAGATGACAAGAAGCCACTATGACTGACATAAGGTGTGAACGTTCTTATTTGGTTCGATTGGTTAACTCAAAGTTGTCCACAAATGTATTAGATATTCACTTTCACCAAATAATGTTAATACTACAATATTTAATCTATCTACCCCCTGGTTGTATTTGGTCCTATAATAACTGAAAGCATTAATAACATCAAGATTGTCGAGGTCCATGATCAGAAGCACAAATGATTCCCTGGACCATAAGGAAGTCAACCCGACCAACCAAAATCTTAAGCTTTCGCTTTTCGCTCAAATGCAGAAACTGAGAAACTACGTAGTATGACACTGACCCAGAAATCTGCAAAAAGCTTGAACCATTTCTAATAGCATTGCAACTGGGAATTGCTACAGAAACCCATCAGGGCCCCCTAAATTTGAAGACGGAAACTAGATCTTCTTCCACCACGGTACTACATGAAATTTCCGAGCACGAGTGCAGCGCAGAGAAATCGCCAAAGCGTTTCTCAACCAAATGTTTCCATTGAGCGCTGCGCAAAATCATTCGATTCCTGGGCGACTGGCCACAAATTAAAATGCAACCATTTGGCACCGCATTGCGTATATAGCCAACAACAACCGCAAGCGGAAACAAAGCAGAGAAGTCCAAGCAATGTCTCCAGGGTTTGTTACCTCTGAGGTACCAGGCGGGCCAGGAGGCGGCCCTGGCTGAGCCGGACCTCGGCGGCGGCCGCCGCGGCGGCCGATGGGACGGTACCGTGCGTGGTGAGCAGGAGGGCGCGGTGGATGAGGAACCCGTCTCCGACTTTTCCTCCCCCACCCCCTCCTTCTCCTCCGCGAGGGAAGGACACGGCCGCGACGGCGGGGCCCTTGGCGGCGAGCAGCGTGGATTTGATCCGCTCCAGCTTGGCCCCACCGCCGGAGCAGAAGCACCACCCCGAGCCGTCGCCCAGGACCCCCATCCGACGCCGCCGCCCTCTCTCACTCCTCCGGATAGTGGCTCTCGGCGCACGGGGGCAGGGCGGGCGGCACTGCCCTCGAGCCACCGGTGGCTGGCTTGCTGTGGCTGGCTCCTCTTGTGCTTTGGCTTCGTGCCGAGAGGAAGGAGGGAGTAGTACAGAACGTGACACAGTGTAGTCGTGTTCCTTCGTGGGATACCTAAACGGTAATGGGGCCTTGCATTATCGCAAAATTCTGCTATATCCCCCCTTCGTTCCAAAGTCCCCATGAATCGTGAAGTAACTCCAAGGTGGGGGCCTATGAGCACTTTTGGACTGTGTTTTACAACGAGCATTTATTTTCGTTTTTGAAGTAAATGTAGTTGGAAGGCATATTGCAGAATATTTTCCCAATTGTGTGTGTGTGTGTATTTTGGGGGAAATGGTTATCATAGTGTTGTGACATGGGACATGGAGTGATCCAAGATGAGAACAGAATAAAATGTATATGCATATATGTTATTGTATACTCCCTCCGTTTAGAAATATAAGATGTTTTGGGTTTATGAAGAAAATGTATATAAACATCTTTTAGTGTATAGGTTCAAATGAATCTAGATACTAAAAGGTGTTTAGATACATCTTATTCACAAACCTAAAACATCTTATATTTCCAAACAGAAGGAGTATAAAATAGTTTTCCTATGAATCCATAGTTTGTTATTCTTTTCATGTGGAACCCAGGAAACGATGTGGGTTGCATCGCAAAGGGAAATTCCACAAACGCGAAAAAACACAAAAAAAACATCTTTCTTAAGCTTTGCTCCCTTCTTGCGTGTCCCTCAGCTTTCCAGCCATGCCACCACTACAATTTAGACATGTATCATTCATGATTTAGTTAACATGATTAGTATGAACATTCCTCCCGATTTGAGATTGAAAGCCATCAAGTTATTCTAATCAAGCTAATCATGAATATTCAAGATACCACGTGAAGTTTGTTATAATGCTCTGAAATAAGCAGCATTTCATCTAGATCTGAAATCTAGTCAACCTACAAAGCTAGCTAGCTTAGGTTTGCAACTTGGCGGAAAACATTTCGATCACATAATCAATCTCTTAAAGTACATGTGTACGCATTGTCCATACCACACATGAGTATCTAGCATGTGATATATAAGTTATGATGTACACGGAGAGGCCGGAGAATCTCTACTATTAATAAAAGAACAAACATTATCTTTGCTAAACGCACCTCACGAAACATACACGGAACTATTACCACCATACGATTAGACCCATTAAACTCAATCTAACCGCTAGCATTGATCTAATCGTCCAATGGTGTGCACTTAGTAATTTTGGTGGCCTGACCGCACTCCACCGCAGAGGAATCCGCTCGATACACCCCGATTCCCCAAATCATGGACGGTCTTCTCTTCCCGAGCTCTTCGCAGGTCGATTGAATCCCGCTGCCATACCCCGCCTCGCTATCTTCCTTCCGCGGGGCGAGCTGTAGGGTCTCCTTGCCGCCGCATCTCCGCACAATCAGCGGCCGCAAAACCACGTCGTCGCCTCCCTCGCCTTACGCGAGGCCATTCCAGCCTCACACATCCCAATGCAGCCTTCATCCCGTCGTACCCTAGCCAGCGCCACCCTCCCTGGCCCGATGTGTTCACCGGCACGGTGTCATCCATCACCATGTTCAACTTCACCTCCCTAATAAAGGTCGGCCCGACGACCGCAAATCTCGCAACTCTCCCTCTCCGCACGAAGACTACATCGCGTCATCGAGGTGGTGAGGATGGCACATGAAGGGTACTATGCTACAGGTCAAGGATGTGAGAGGGCGTGGGGTCATCAGGCCAATCGAGGCAATGGATCCCTGCGGGCGAGTAGAGGAGGATGCGTTGCAGACTTGCAGGTACTGACCATGTCCCCGTATGGTGCCTCTACATCTTGTTCTTTCCAAATTCTAACTGATTCGTGTGCTAGGGGGAGATGAAATGGGATGGCTATGATGTGATGGCGGATGTTCTGTAGCAACAGCGAGTTGCATATGGGCTCTGGTCGAGTTAATCAATCAATGTCAAGGTAACCAATCAATTTCTCCCCCAAACCCATTCACGTAGTATATTTTCTTGCTCCAAATGATTGAGGTTGGATACGCTTCTTCCATTAATTTTAAGATGTTTGCTCTTTGTGGCCCCAAGGATGGATGTATGTGGCTCACAAGTTGTTTAAGGAAATGCCTTTAAGATATCAAGGAGTATATATACAGTTCTTTTGTATTTGATTCATTAGTCGGTGCTCTCTATCAAAACAGATGGCTGGAAGTTTCCTTTTTTGCTATTGCATTTTGGCATTATTTTTTGAAAGTGCAAGTTAGTAAATCATGTCGATGCAATGGCTCAACATGATATAGTGGATGCCACCCCTGCTGGCGAGGATGATTTTCTTTGCGCCACTTGAAGCACGAACCGATTCGCCAAGGACGAGACGCCAGCCTACTAGACTTGGTTCTAAGTGTTGCGCTGACGAGTCTGGCGTTCACGGCCAGTCCACACTTGTCGTCGACGTGCTCTAATTGGACTTTCCTGGTGACTACCCTTGTTCTGAGGGTTTTTGAACTGCCACCCCGGCGGTATGTCCAATGCAATATTTTTGCTTCCATTCAGAAAGTAGGAGATAGCAAGAGGCTGCCAAGTTGTTTTGTTGGTGTGTTTGCTTCCATTCAGAAAGTAGGAGATAGCAAGAGGCTACCAAGTTGTTTTGTTGGTGTGTGGCTGGTGCTTGTAGGAATGCCTATGTGGCAGCGCTGAAGTGTCTTACTATGCGGCTGTAGAAACTCTGGTGTATATTGTGTCCAGCAAGCAGCAATAATATAATTAACCTGACGATCGCAGGCCTAGAAGATTACGTTCATATTGCTGTAGAAGCATGTTTTCTTATAACTCAATAGACACAAACATGTAGTACAAGGACTTTTTTCTTTAATACTTGCTGGGTAGGAAGTCATATACATATTTTAACACACACGGAATCAAAAAATGGCCACTACAACTTTTCATGATGCATCAGAATTGTTTTTGGTGCTGGGTTACAGCTACTGTAATGCAATTATGGTTTCTAATGTGTTGTCGTTTAAACTTTGAAGATGGTTTGATAAAGAAACTATTGTCTTTGCTGATAAAATTATATCGTAAGGGCTCCCTAATTGTTTTATGGTAAAAAAACTCTTGTCTTTGCTAAAGAGTTAAACAACACTGTATTTGCTGATGAGTTGAACATCACAATATTAGCTGATGTGGCTCCATTAATGTTGTCAAATAAGATTATATTTTCCATGGTTGATGCGGCTCTAAACCCTAGCCGACAATCATGCCATGGAGAAGATGGTCGGTGTTCAATATGTACTGGTGATGCGTGAAGGGGTGATGCTCTACTGAACATTACAATTTGAGTTGTGATGTATGGTATGTCTATGCATATATTATTTTATAAAATTATTGTTTCCATTCTTTGAAAGATGCTTCTTTTAGATTCTAGAGAGTACAATGGTCTCCTGACATCTCAAATTCATAAACAAAAAATTTAAGTTCATATGTTTGATGATCCACAAGTGTAGGGGATCGCAACAGTCTTCGCGGATAGTATTACCCAATTTATTGATTCGACACAAGGGGAGCCAAAGAATACTTGCAAGCCTTAACAACTGTGTTGTCAGTTCAGTTGCACCTGAAAATAGTTCTTGCTCACAGAAGTTTATCAGTAGCAACAATTTGTAGTAGCAACAGCAACAGTGAAACAGGAGCAATAATGTAAATATGATATGATGGGATTCGAGTGCGGTAGGCATAGGGATGGATGGACGGGCGTTGCATGGACGAGTCTAAACATGTAACTTCAAGATCTAGGGCATTGCAGATAAATAATAACAAGCATCTAAGTACTAAACAATCCTAGGCATGTGCTCCAAATATAGTCATACGTGCTCGCAATGAGAACTTGCACAACATCTTCATCCGGCCAACGTGGTAATGGGCCTCTAGGGAACTACTGGCAATTAAGGTGCTACTTTTAATAGAGCACTGGAGCAAAGCATTAACACTCCATGAACACATGTGATCCTCACACCACAGCCATCCCCTCCGGTTGTCCTAATTATTGTCACTTTGGGATCTTTGAATCCGGATAATGATATGTGTACACAACTGGCAGATAAGATCACAAACAATACTATCATAATGATTCAATAACAAGTTCAAATATGAGATCATGGCAGTCGGGCCCTAGTGACAAGCATTAAGCACAACAAGTTGCAACAAAGTCAAATAGCACTAATAGATATACTAGGCACTATGCCCTAACAATATTATTCGATTACATAATAGAACTCATCCAATCCCTACCATCCCCAAGCCTATATCGGGGGATTACTCACTCATGTATGAGGGAAACATCGGTGGTTGATGGAGATGCGTTGGTGATGACGATGGCGATGATCCTCTCCAAATTTCCGTCCGTGAGGTGCGAAACGGAGTTTCTGGATCCGAATCTTGGTTTCTGGTGGCGGCGGCGGAGTGGAAATCTTTCTGGAAAACTATCGAACCCTCCCTGAGTTTTTAGGTCAGAAGACAACTTATAGGCGCGGAGGGAAGCCGATGAGCTGCCTGGGTGTGAACCCTCCAGCGCGGGGTCAGTGGGCCCGCCTAGGTGGGTCCGCCCCCGAGCCTCCTCTCTCCCCTCCTTCCTCGTGGATCTTCTAGTGAAGAATAGTTTTTGGCATATTTTCCGGGATTTTTTCTTGATAGTTGATTTTCTGCACAAAAACAAGACACCAAGGTAATTCTTCTGAAAACAGCGTCAGTCTGTGTTAGTTGCATCCAAATAACACAAGTTTAGAGAAGAAATAATAGCAAAGTGTTCGAGAAAGTAGATATGTTTTAGACGTATCAACTCCCCCAAGCTTAGCTTATTGCTTGTCCTCAAGCAATTCAATTGAAAACTGAGTGCGATAAAAGACCTTTCACGAACACTTTGCTTCATATGATGTATATATTCTCAGCACAGGAGTAGATTCTTAGACAATTCATAATAAGAAGTATGCGACTAAGTCTACTCAATAGTCATTGCAAGCTATGAAGAGAAACCAACTCAATAATAATAAGTAGCATGAAACATAAACATAAGCAATATTGTAATGCTCATAGTGAGGTATGATAGAGTGGTATCTCGCTTGCCTTTGTTTGAAGAGCACAATATGAATGCCAAGGCACCTCTGAAGTTCAAGTGAAGACTAGAGGTAAAGATATCAGAGATACAAGCATCAAAGTCATGACATAATTAACCAAGTTTTGGAAAAAACATAAGAATGACAACTATGCCCTCAAGAGGGTGTTCATAGAATAAGTGGTGACTCAACAAAATTGTGAAAACGGTTTTGTGAAGGTTTGAAAGGCTTCCTAATGCTAAAATGAAGGTACTCATTATCTTTGAGCTCTCATTGCCCCTATCATAGGCATATTCATGTGGTTAAGGTGAAAGTGAGGTCCACTCTGAATCATATGCTTGACAGACCATAGGCTGAAAATCCCAAGTCCCTTGAGTACGAGGGTTGCTCCGCATGCTACTCAACTTTGATCACCTGAAAGTTCTTGTCATTGTAAATACATGCATATCATCGAGAATCGCCAACGGGGTACCCCTTGCATATGGTACAGGAGCTTTCACATAACCAAAATGACAAGGCAAGCAGACAATGAGCATCTCAACAATCTTTTTATTTACCATATGCATAGCTTTTTATTGAGGATGCTTCCCAGATGCTCATTATAGTGATGCTGCAAGTTTCCACCATGATTAGACATGGCTTAGGCTAGCGGCCCAGGCATTTCTCAAACACAATGTATAAACTCCATGAACTCACAACCTCCCCTTTTATTTCACATCATTGACATCCGTAAACAAAAGAGCAAAGTATCAACTGGATGAGATATCCAATGTGTTGAGCGTTCCCGTAATGACCGCAGTTCTGCTGACTCCCAACATATAATAAGCAAGCATATAACTTTTATGGACTAGTCACAATGGTTCAAGATTATTAAGCGCAAGGAATAAAGTATGCCATCAAGTTCGTGAGAGCTTTACTAACTAACTTTCTCAAAACAGACAAACATTTTATTTTGAAAGAAAACACGGCATATAGAATATGCACTGAAGTAGAAAACGATGCTAATAGGTAGGTATGGTGGACACAACTGGCAATATTGGTTTTGGGGAGTTGGGAGAATAAACTCAGTGTAAGTGAAGGCTAGCAATAGAGAGGGAGCGACAAACGAGAGAGCAATAGCTGTCAGAATTATGCTTGCAACAAAACTGGACTAATTATGGCATGAAAGTGATACAAGAACTCTGAGGCAAAATAAATCATTGAGGCTTACTGACTATTGATCAGTCATATGCATGCGTGAGCATGTGCCAAGTCGATTCACATAAACAGTCAGAGGAGTATACCACAATATCATACTAAAGTATGAATAAAACAATGCAAGCAAACATTCATATGACATGCTACAAACTATTAGCAAGCTGGAACTAATCATAGACAAGCAAGAACTACTAAGCATCCATAATGACATACACCTTACACAAACAGGCTAAGCATGCTCACACTGATGAGTATATGTACAAAAATGAAAAACAAATAAAGTTCATTACCAGCCTCTTACCACACCTCAAGTTGTCTTAATCTTCATTATTGCCCTTCACTTGTGTGACTTGAATATTAACATCAAACCAAAATCCACTGAGGATGGCTGAACCCTGCAAAGAAATCACAAAACCAAAGAAGAACAACAAATATTTTTGGTGTTTTTGATTTTTTTAGAAATAAGCAAACAAAGAAAAAACAAACAAAAACAAAGCAAACCAAACAAAGCAAAATCTTTTTGTATTTTTCTTTTAAGGCAAACCAAAGCAAAGAAACAAATAAACAAACCAAGAGAAACAACGAAAATATTTTTGGTATTTTTGTGTTTTTGAGAAAGAAGCAACAAGAACCAAAAAGAAAGCAAAACAATAAATATACAAAGAACCGACCGAACATAATATATATATGAGTATGACGTAGGTATACCTCCCCCAAGCTTAGGCTTTTGGCCTAAGTGGGGCTCAATTCCATGGTGCCCAAGTAGATGCACCTCCGTAGTATGTCGAGGAAGCTCCCTCGTCCTAGTACGAGCTCGAGGCCTCCCCTGTATAGTGTACTGCAGGGTCATATGCGGGCGCTTCCTCCTAATAGTGACCGTGGAAGTTGAGAGAGGCGCAGCTTGTCATCCATCTCTGCCTTTGTGCGTGACCAAGGTCCCTGAGAAATACTGAACAAAGTGGTTTGGGGTAGATGGATCTCTCTCTCTTCCCCGCTAGTAAACATCATTCTATAAATCAAGTTCTCAAGAGTAGAGCTAGAGGTGACAAAGTGGTGCGCCTTCATGGCAGCAAGATCAAGCCTTAGAGGATCCAAAACTGTATCATGTGGATCAGCAACAATGTCCAAGGTAGCAGCAATACGAGTAGCAATAATTCCCCCATAAATGGGTCCCTTAGCAGCTAAACGACGAGCAATGAGGGAACCAAGATTATACTTATCCTCACCATAGAGCGCAACAGCTAAGAAGGCCAATTGATAGTTGGAGATATTACTAGTGTTCTCCCTACCAAGAACACTGGTGGTAAGATTGTAGGCAAAGTACCTAATGGCTGGAAGTTGAATATTCTTTATCTTCCCTTGTTGAGCTCTGCGGTCATTATCATTGGTTATTCCCCGGTATAGTTCCAACAAATCAGCGGTAAGGGCTGGAATCTTCTTTGATGATCCAGTTGTACCAAGTCCTAGGGCTTTGCAAAATTTCTTCAAAGACATTGAATGAGCCCTGTCATAAATTTTGAAAGACACAGAGGGCTTGAACAAACTGTTAGTAAATGAGAAACTCTCCACAAATGTTTTAGTAAGCACATCATATTGTGCATTCTCATCCCGCATGAAACTTGTTAGACCAGCCCTCTCAATCAAAGTCATGAAATCATTAAGAATCCCAGCAGCTTGCAAGAAATTTTGACAAGGAAAGGTGGAGGGGTGCGCATCCCCTTCATCTCCCTCGTCACCAAATCACGGAGTGATGAGATCCTCATCGTATGAGGGTCTAGAACTGGTGGATGACCTTGGAATCCTTGCCATTCTAGGTGCATCACTCTCAAATATTTCAACAAAGGTGTGGTGGTCCATGACTTCATTATTCTGAAATTTTAAGCAACCATCAAATCAAGTGATTTCTAAGTTGATAAATGATGAGTAACTACTATAGGAACTTGCTAGGACTACACATGCATCAAAACAACGTTTATAAGCAAAGAACAATCATGCAAGCTTAAACAACCAGTCACCTATAGCAGCAAAATACTCAAGATACAATCTACCAATCACAAATCTAATTGGACAAGTAGAGGAGGCACATACCAAGGAGCAATCCCTCCAAAAATCAGCACTTGAGATGGGCTGAACAAGGAGATCGAAAATCGCGAGCAAGAATAGCAAGAACTCGAGCTTAAGCAAGTTTTTCGGTGTTTTTCGGGAGAGAGAAAGAAGGTGGCTTTGAGGAGGCAGCCTGGAGGGGCCCAGGTGGGCCAGACCCCCCCCCTAGGCGCCACTAGTGGTGGGCCCGCGCTTACCACAGGTGTGGTGGCCTGGGATGGCCCCCTGGGTCACCTCTGGTGCTTCTCTGCACCTTTTTTCGAGGAAAAATTTATTTTGAATTTTCTGGGATTTTTCGGAAAACTTTATTTTTGGCAAATTTTCAGGGTATGAAAATTGATTTTCTCGCAGAAATAGTTTTTTCAGAAGAAGCAAAAGCAAACTAAAAGACAAACTACAAGAGCTCTAAGAAACTCAAACAAGCAAACTACTAGCAAAACTAAAGCTAAAGCAAAGATTAGGAAGGAAAAAAGTAAAAGAAAGCAAGTATAACCATAGTGGAAACATTATTTTGTTCATTAAAATCCTTTTGTTAACAAGGTTGATCAAGTATTGTTACCAAAACAATCTTATATGAAACAAAACTTTGCATTCCACAAGGTGATTATGTTACCTCATACTTGATAGCAATTGTCCCAATCATAATAGTTTCAAAATTTTCTTGTGGAATGGGACAATATATTTCTCCAACCTTGATGATCTCAATACTTTCAATGGAACTCAGGCAATAGCTTCTAACAACCTTCTTGGGGAAATATACAGTGTGCTCTTTGTCATTAATATTAAATGTTACTTTTCCTTGATTGCAATTAATGACAACACCTGCAGTATTAAGAAAAGGTCTTCCAAGAATAATGGACATATTATCATCTTCAGGCATTTCAAGCACAACAAAATCAGTTAAAACCATGCAATTATGAGCAACTTAAACAGGAACATCCTCACATATACCAACAGGAATAGTAGTTGACTTATCAACCATTTGCAAAGAAATATCAGTTGGTATCAACTTTTCTAGCTGGAGTCTCTTATAGAGAGAAAAAGGCATAACACTAAATCCAGCTCCCAAATCACATAAAGTAGTTCTAACATAATTATTCTTAATAGAGCAGGGAATAGTTGGTATATCCAGATCACCAAGTGTCTTTGGAACCTTACCATTGAAGGAGTAATTGGAAAGCAAAGTAGAAATCTCCTCATTGGGAATCTTCCTTTTATTAGAGACAATATCCTTCATATACTTTGAATAAGGAGGCAACTTAATAGCATCAGTCAAAGGAATTTGCAAGAATAAAGGTTTCATCCACTCACAAAACTTGTTGTAGTGTTCCTCCTCCTTTGACTTGTGTTTCTTACCTGGAAAAGGCATAGGTTTCTGCACCCAAGGTTCTCTCTCTTTACCATGTTTATTAGCAATAAAATCATCCTTTGTGTACCTAGTGTTCTTAGTGTGCTTTTCAGGTTCTTCCTCACCTTCCTCCTTATCAGGAGACTCATTATTATTACCACTCTCAGTTTCAGCATCAGAGACAAATATACTATTAGGATCTACAGTAGGTTCAAGTGGTTCCTCAACTATCTTATGTTTTTTTCTCTTACGAGGACTACCACTATCTTCATCTTATTGGGAATACTGCTCTATTCTTTTAGGGTGTCCTTCAGGATATAAATGATCTTGAGTAGCTGCACCACTCCTAGTTCTAATTCCATAAGCATGTTTATTTCCTGAAGCATTAACTAGCATATCCTTTTGTACCTTAGCAAGTTGATCAAGTTGAGTCTGAACCATTTGAAAGTGTTTACAAAGCATTTTAATATCATTAGAAGTTCTTTCCACAATATCTTTCAACTCATGGATAGCTCTAGAGTTTTCCAATAAATGATTCTAAACTTGTTTATTAAAATTACCTTGTTTAACAATAAATGTGTCAAGTTCCTCTAAGCATTGGTCAGGAGGCTTACCATAAGGAATATCACCTTCATTAAATTGGAGAGAGTGTATCTCAATAGTAGATGAGTGGGGAATTGGCTTACATAATTCTTCTATAGGATGTAGATTCTTCACATCTTCAGCTCTAGTACCTTTCTCCTTTAGACACTTCTTAGCTTCGTTCATCACTTTATCATTTAATGCAATAACTCCCCTCTTCTTTGTCGTTGGTGTTGGAATTGGTTCAGGAACAACTGGTTCAGGAGTAATAGGCTCAGGTGTATTCGGCTCAGTTGAAGTCCAATCATCATAATTTTTGCTTATCTTGGTCATTAATTCTTTAGCATCTGTAGGAGTCCTTTTCCTGAAAACACAATCAGCAAAGCTATCTAGGTAGGTCCTAGAATCATCAGTTAGTCCATTATAATAAATATCAAGAAGCTCATTTTTAGGTAATGGACATCCAGGATGTGCATGAATCAAGGAACATAATCTTTTCCATGACTCAGGCAATTTTTCTTCTTCTCACTGTTTAAAATAAAAAATTCTCTGCAAAGCAGCATGTCTAGCACCGGGAGGAAAATATTTATGGAAGAAAGAAGCAATCAAGCAATCAGGGCTATCAATGGAACCAGGAGGTAATCTATTAAACCAAGCCCTAGCTTCTCCTTTTAGTGAAAAAGGGAAGTTCTTAGCAACAAAGTATTTGCGCATATTAAAATCATCAGAGAATAAAGCACTCATAGCACAAAGCTCATTCATATGAGCCATAACACTCGCATTTTCAGTCCCACAAAAAGGTTCTTTCTCAACAATATCTAAATAAGACAAATCAAGAGAGAAACCATAATCTTCATCTTTAATATCTATGGGAGAAATGGCAAACTTAGGATCAGAGGACAACTTAGGCATAATAGTACGTCTAGCAAGGAGACTCTTCATAGCACTAGTACCATGTGTGTTTCGGCACTCTTCAACAAATTCATCAGTGAACTCAATGTAATCATCATTAATATCATAACTCTCACTAGCCTCAGGTGAGCTAACAGGTGTAACCGTATCTTCACTAGGAGCTTCGGTATTTCCTAGACTAGCCATAGTAGCATCTAGAAAAGGACCTAGTGAACTACTCGCATCAAGCACAGATAAGTAACATCATGAGCATCAAAAGCAGTTTCAGACTCATCAGTAGTAGTAGTGTGTGTAGCATGAGTATGTGGTGGTGGTGTAACAAGTTTACTTATAACAGACGGTGAATCAAGAGCAACAGAGGTGTTTAGGACTGTACCTCTTCTTGTAGTGGATGGTAAAATATGGAACTTTCCATCACGAGACTTACCCATGATGAAAGGAGTAGCAGTGAACAATAGTAGATCCAAGTGAACTTACAAATAAAGCTATGCTCCCCGGCAACGGCGCCAGAAAATAGTCTTGATGACCCACAAGTGTAGCGGATCGCAACAGTCTTTGCGGGTAGTATTACCTAGTTTATTGATTCGACACAAGGGGAGCCAAAGAATACTTGCAAGCCTTAACAGCTGAGTTGTCAGTTCAGCTGCACTTGGAAATAGTTCTTGCTCACAGAAGTTTATCTGTAGCAACAATTTGTAGTAGCAATAGCAAAGCAACAGCAACAAAGAAGAAAAGGAACAATAATGTGATACTTGATAACAGTGGGATTCGAGTGCGGTAGGCATAGGGATGGATGGACGGGCGTTGCATGGATGAGTCTAAACATGTAACTTCAAGATCTAGAGCATTGCAGATAAATAATAACAAGCATCCAAGTACTAAACAATCCTAGGCATGTGCTCCAAATATAGTCATATGTGCTCGCAATAAGAACTTGCACAACATCTTATGTCCAGCCATCCCGTGGCACCGGGGCCTCTAGGGAACTACTGGCAATTAAGGTGCTCCTTTTAATAGAGCACCGGAGCAAAACATTAACACTCCATGAACACATGTGATCCTCACACCACAGCCATCCCCTCCGGTTGTTCCAATTATTGTCACTTTGGGGACTTTGGATCTGGACAATGATATGTGTAGACAACTTGCAGATAACATCACAAACAATACTATCATAATGATTCAATATTAAGTTCAGATCTGAGATCATGGCACTCGGGCCCTAGTGACAAACATTAAGCACCACAAGTTGCAACAAAGTCAAATAGCCCCTAACAATATTATTCGATTACATGATAGAACTCATCCAATCCCTACCATCCCCAAGCCTACAACGGGGGATTACCCACTCATGGATGAGGGAAACATCGGTGGTTGATGGAGATGCGTTGGTGATGATGATGACGATGATCCTCTCCAAATTCCCCATCCGTGAGGTGCCGAACGGAGTTTCGGATCCGAATCTTGGTTTACGGTGGCGGAATGAACTCCTTCTGGAAAACTATCGAACCCCCTGAGTTTTTAGGTCAGAAGGCAACTTATAGGCGCGAAGGGAGGCCGAGGAGCTGCCTGGGGTGGCCAAACCCCCTCCAGGAGCGGGGTCAGGTGGGTGGGTCTGGTCCCCCAGGCCTCCTCTCTGTCTCGCCTTCTGGCTCCGTGGATCTTCCAGGGAAAAATAGTTTTTGGCATATTTTCCAGGATTTTTCCTGATAGTTGATTTTCTGCACAAAAACAAGACACCAAGGTAATTCTGCTAAAAACCGTGCCAGTCCATGTTAGTTGCATCCAAATCACACAAGTTTAGAGAAAAAACAATAGCAAAGTGTTCGAGAAAGTAGATATGTTTTGGACGTATCAATGTTCTTATGCTTATCTGGTAGATGTTTATTATCAGTTAGATGGTATTGCTACAAATATGATGAAATCATGGATCATGTAAATTTATTACTACCTTTTGGTTAATCTGAATTTGAAAATAGATATGTAACACCAGTTGTTGTATAAATGGTTCTGGACCCCGCTTAATCACTAATTTGATGGTGGTGTTTGCTAGGTAAAGACAAGATGCGCTCATGGTAGGCCAAGGGAATTTTGTCACATATAATGCTATGTTTATGTGATGTTCTGGCCTTCCAGAAATAGATGAAGTTGTTCACAATATGTAAATGTTCATTTTTCCAAGGGCATATATATGCCTCTGGATGTTCCATTTTTCATCGATGAGACAGAAAAAGAAGATGTGAAATATATGTATAAAGCCCAATCACAATTATCAAGTGAACAACAATCCATACCGACAAATAGAATAGTACAATATGAGAAAATATGTTTTATCTGGAGGAAAAGTTATAAGCAATATCTGTAGTTTAGGATAATATTTCTAATAGGATTCACTTTTAAGTAGATAAACTAATGTTAAAAGATTTTTTAAATATATTAATCAATAATAGGATCATGCGTTGCACGTGCACGTGTACTACAAGACAAGTAACTTATTTGTTCCTATTTCGGTTAGTACTCTGTCATAGTGGCATTCTCAAAATTTGGATCGATTACTTTTATACTCTACCCTGAAGACTTACCGAAAGATATAATTTTGAATTTTCCACAACAACTTGCATTTCGTAACATGAAACACAATTTCGTCATATAAGTCAGATCTTTAAAAAACCTATTATTTCTTTCACCTCGGTACAGATGAAACATATTACAAGAATAAGTCATTGCCATCGTGTATGTTCTGTATTTACCTTATCTACTTTTTAGATAAGATCCATGGTGGTTCTTTGTGATATGTACATTAGTAATAATTGAAATGGTGTTTAATTGTTTATCATTGTTTTTTCAATGAAACACAGATGATTCTATGTTTTATTTCATTGAACGAGTAGAGTCTGTTACACGCCTCCTGGGAGGTTTTAGGGCATTACAAGTTATTATTTCCTTAATATACATCCCAGATCAATTGTTCATCATTGTTAGTAAACAACTAGAATATGTTTACAATCTATCTACTAATTTCTTCCCAGGTAGGTTGGTCCTCCACCATATTTTCCGTCCGCTTTTTGTTTGGACGGTTTTGCCCCTGCTGGTTTGAGTTATTTACCCGCAATGCCACCAAGTGGAATAACTGTTCGGTCCGCCGACCCCTGCCGACCCCTGTCAACCCCCTCTGTTCCCCTCCATTATTTCACGCCACCGCCGCCTCCCGTCCACCTCCTACCAGCCTCTCGCCGATCTCCACGGCGGTTCCCAACTCCATGTGCCGGCGCGCTCCTTCGGTGAGGGAGGCTAGCCGTCAGAGCCGTGAAATCCTCTTTTCCCCTCTACTGTGCTCTGCTTCTTCCCCGCAAAAATCCTCCTACGAGAGAGAGAGTCGTTGACTATCACTAGCTACCGCCCTCACGAGCACGCCCGCGCCAAGATGTGCGCGGGGATGGAACCGCCGCGTAGCCCACTTCTTCCTTGCTGAAGCCAGGAGCCAGAGGCGCCCAGGAACAAGTGCAGCGTCAAGATCTTCCCGCTGATGTCCCTGCCCATCTCTCCTCCATGGCCACCAAGCTATGGTCCAGCGAGGAAGTGAGGAGGCACCCCCCTCCTCCGACCTCCCTCATCTCCCGAACGCCACCACCTACCCCCGAGTGTGGGGCGAGCTGCGCCGCCCGGCCTGGACACGAATTTAGAGTTCCGCTTTGATCTGTTGAATGTGTCGGAGCTAGCACATTGGGAGGACGGCAATTCAGTCAACGACGTCGTGACTAGCCACGAGATTTGTATCCGCCAATACTGTCGTCCCACGGCCTGGAGATCGAGAAGGAGATTGGAGGGCCATGCAACATCCTCGAGAAGATCATCCGGAACAAGATCTGCCTGCAAATCATATATTTTCGTGATGGAGGCTGACTATATTTTCGCGATGGAGGCTGCCTCCAACTTCTTCAGGTTATTGCTGCTCACCATCACAATCAATTTTCTTCCAATTCGGTGTTGCAATCAAACAACACATAGACGCACATCGAATTAAGCTTGTGCTCTCAATCTTGACGGGCCATACGCCACTATATATGTATACAGAATGAATAGTTTGCTACTTTTCTGATGTTTTGAGTTTATTGGAAATATCGCTTTCATTGTAAAGGAAGCCTGGATATGTCGTACTTTAGGGACGTGGTAAAATAGTTCAGACATCAAATCCACGCTGAATGGAGGATCAGAAGAACGAATTGAGATTCAGCATTCAGACAATGTTTTTTGCGCATGTGTTGGCGCAGTTTCGTTGTGCTCACTTATGTAGTGCCGTTTTGACAGATTCAGTGTCAAACTGTGTTTCGAATCTGGTCTCGCGTGTAATGAAGCCCGTGCTACCTGATTAATACACAGTTGAGTTTTAATTTAAAAAAGTCATCACTACTTGACTAACTCGAATCTGCAAAAAAAAAAAAATAGAAGTTGGCTGTTCCATTTCCACATTGGCAACAAACTTTAGATTTCGTATATTTGTAGGCACATCGGTATGTGCGTATATATAGTGAAAGTGAAAGAAGTACTGGATGGTTGACCAAAAATAAAGACGTATGCATTTTTGTCTTTTTCTTTTGCGGGGAGATCTATGCAATGGTTGTACAAAGCCCTAGAAGGTTTTTATTATGAAAGGAAAATGATTATCAAACAATCACAATTGTTATGATAAAAATACTCGAATAAAACTAGGACCATGGTGCAATTTCTGTGCAAAAAATTGGACGAACTTCGTTCTAACACATAAAATCAAGAATCGGCAATGTCTAGCAGCAAAACAGTTGAATAAAATTCAGTCAAGCCTTGTGGTCGAGAATGTAAATGGCATATGATGGATTACCATGAAAAGAGATCTGAAACAAACTAATCAACTGAAGGCTTGACGACTGAATGCTAATCTGATATGGTTGTACTGAAAATTCTCTATGACAAGTCAGATTTCAAGTGTCGACTGAGCATATACAAAGATGATATAATATCAAATACTAAACTTTTAGAACACATGAGCATGTGTTGAGTGTGCTATAAAAGTCTGAGTAAACGAGATCTTATCAAACTCTTGTTAGTTATTTTGACAGAGGAATCAGAGTGTATTTTCTATAGATTACGGTCAGAAAGAAAGAAACATGAATTCTAAGGAATGGTGTTTGTGTAATCATATGGCAACCAGATCGTCAGTTTGCCTCCCAGTTTTTTTACTTTACCTGGTCATGATTGTTTCATAGCTGATGAAACTTTTATGGTTGTGAGTTGCAGCCATTGATGTCTATAAATCTGAAACCATCGCCGCAGGAGTGGCACCCTAGGTGTTTAGCTCATATAAGGATTGTGCTAAATTGTTTATATTATTTGAATGCTTGAATGTAAAGCATACATTGGTTTCAATTTTCACGTACAACTATCTTCGTTACTTAAGTGAGTTTGGTTTCCTCTTTTATTGTGAATTGAAAACCTTATTTAGTTTTTCATTATATTCTCAAATCACTATAACAATAAGGGGATTCACTTTTCATAAGTAGATGCTATTGAATTTTTTGAGAGAGATGAAGTTTTTTGTTAAGTTATGTTCGGATAAACAATGGAAAAATAAATTTAAAAGGCCGTGGCAACGCACGGACATTCAACTAGTTGTTCATAAGTTAAGAAGATGCTGATTTGGACGATACTCTCATGCTTGTTAGTTATAATATAATATGTAATGTTAATACAAGTAACAGACATTTTGGCGTTTTGGTAATACAATATCCATTGTTTTCAGGCTAGAGTTTGTTGGAAAATATACACGTACTGAACTACTAGCTGGGATGCTAGAAGATGAAAACGGTTTACTTAGTTGATGCGAGATGGCTAGGTTTTTGTCTCTTCTCGGTCAGACAGGCGTGTTTTCCCCGAATAAAAGATTTATTCAGGAGTGGGCGGAGTTGAAAGATTATGGTATTTGCCTAAAACTTAAATTTTTGGTTCATATTGGACAATGGTTGCTGGACTAGATTTTTGAAACTTCTAAGCTCCACTCCATGATATTTTGCGGAGATTGCATGGCATGTATGGGAGAAGAGGAACTCCTTTCAGCTCTCGCAATGGTGATGCACTGTCCCATCCTCATCATGGAGCTGGAAAGAAAGGGTATCCACCGCCATAGTGTGTGTGGCTAACTAAAGAGGATGCTGCGATCTGGTCAAAGTCTGGGTGTGCTGGTTTTGGAGGTGTAGTACCTGGACAACTAGGTCGTTTTTTTTGCATGGGACAACCAGGTCGTTGTGCAAGCTGCTTGTCGAGTCTTTCTTGATCATGTACAATGTCCTGAAGTTGCTGAAGCCCATGCTCTATGCCAAATTCTTATTCTTGGTGAGAATGTAGGGGTCCAAATGCTTGAGGTTCCTTCCGATTGTCTCTCGGTAATTAAGAAATGCAAATGCAAGGCTTGGACAGATCTCTACCAGGTGTTACTGTTTGTGAATTAAGAGCAGACCAACAAAGTTTACATCTTGTACTTTTAAACATTTTATTCGTTCTTGTAATGAGGCAGATCATTTTCTTACCAAATCGGCAGAATACGATACTAGGTTCTACCATTTTAATGAATCACCTGAAATTATCAAGACCATTATATGTACTGAGCAGATTATGAATGAATTAATAGGTGTTATGCGTTTTCCAAAAAAAATGAAGATATGAAACTTAATCAGAAAACTCTGTGTTAGACAGTTGTGTTTGTATAGGACTCTACCTAACTCTAATCGTGTACAATTGTAACTCTTGTATTGATCAATATATATATCCAGGGGCCGTGCGGTCTAGCACGTGCAACCACAACCAAACCAATCTTCTAGGTTTTACATGGTATCAGAGCTACGAGCCGCCGCCGCCGAACTCATCTAGGGTTTGCTGCCGCCGCCCGAAGTCATTGTCGCGCCCTCTAGCGCCGCCGCTACTCCATGTCGACTTTCGCTGCCTCTCTCGACGCCACTCTTGGCGCCATGTCGGACGCCACCAACGGCGCCCTCGCCGATGCCACCATCGGTGCTCTCGCAAGCGCGACCTCTGGCGCGCTCACCACCTCGACGGTGTCCGCGTCCACGGCATCGTAACTCTCCGCGTCGACCCTGGCGGGACAGTCCAACTCCCGCCCGGTCGGCAGCCTCTTCTCCACCGGTCATCATGCTGCGTCCTCGTCGTCCTCGACCCATGGCCCAGATCCGTTCAACTTCAGCAACCTGATGACCATCAAGCTGAGCGGAGGAGAGAACTACCTCCTCTGGCGTGCGTCGATCCTTCCACTGCTCCGCTCACGATTCCTCATGGGGTACGTCGATGGGTCATACCCGTGTCCACCGGAGCGCCTCCTGCAACAGCTTGAGGGTGGCCGCACTGCCACTGTTCCGAACCCTGAGCATCGCTCGTGGGTGATGCAGGACCAGGCGATCCTCTCTGGGATCGTCTCCTCCTTGATGCCACAGGTGGGCGGCCTCATCATGTTCGCCGCGACTGCGGAGGAAGCGTGGGTCACGCTGTCGGAGAGCTTCTCCCAGCAGTCTACTGCACAATCTGTACAGATCCCTACGCAGTTGGTGTTGGAATTATGCCCTAGAGGCAATAATAAAGATGTTATTATTATAATTCTTGTTCATGATAAAGTTTATATTCCATGCTAGAATTGTATTAAGCAGAAACATTAATACTTGTGTGGTTTGTGAACAACACCGTGTCCCTAGTACGCCTCTATGGACTAGCTCATTGATCAATGATGGTTAAGGTTTCCTAACCATAGACATGAGTTGTCAATTGATAATGAGATCATATCATTGGGAGAATGATATGGTGGACATACCCAAACTAAGTGAAGCAATTAGATCGTGTCATTGTGTTCATCTTTGCGAAGCTTTTCCTATGTCAAATATTGTATTCCTTAGACCATGAGATAATGCAACTCCCTGGTATCGGAAGAAAGCTTTGAGGTCATCAAACGTCATCCTATGAGAGGGTGATCATAAAGGTGTCTCTCAGGTGATCGGAAAGTATCTGTTGGGTTGTATGTATCGAGATGGGATTTATCCCTCCCAAGTCGGAGAGATATACTTCGGGCCCACTCGGTAATCGATATCAACACCGCTTGCAAGCATGTGGTTAAGGAGTTAATCACAAAGTGATATCGGATTACGGAACGAGTAAAGTACTTGCTATGAACGAGATTGAACTGTTGGAATTATGCCCTAGAGGCAATAATAAAGATGTTATTATTATAATTCTTGTTCATGATAAAGTTTATATTCCATGCTAGAATTGTATTAAGCGGAAACTTTAATACTTGTGTGGTTTGTGAACAACACCGTGTCCCTAGTACGCCTCTATGGACTAGCTCATTGATCAATGATGGTTAAGGTTTCCTAACCATAGACATGAGTTGTCAATTGATAATGAGATCATATCATTGGGAGAATGATATGATGGACAGACCCAAACTAAGCAAAGCAATTAGATCGTATCATTGTGTTCATCTTTGCGAAGCTTTTTCTATGTCAAATATTGTATTCCTTAGACCATGAGATAATACAACTCCCTGGTATCGGAAGAAAGCTTTGAGGTCATCAAACGTCATCCTATGAGAGGGTGATCATAAAGGTGTCTCTCAGGTGATCGGAAAGTATCACATTGGGTTGTATGTATCGAGATGGGATTTGTCCCTCCAAGTCGGAGAGATATACTTGGGCCCACTGAATCGATATCAACACCGCTTGCAAGCATGTGGTTAAGGAGTTAATCACAAAGTGATATCGGATTACGAACGAGTAAAGTACTTTGCTGTGAACGAGATTGAACTAGGTATGACGATACCGATGATCGAATCTCGCAAGTAAAATATCGCGAGACGAAGGAATATATATATGGGATTGATTGAATCCTGGCATCGTGGTTCATCCGATATGATCATTGATGAATGTGTGGAGTCAATATGGGTGCCTGCACCCGCTGTTGATTATTGATAGAAGATCATGTCTGCATATTCTCAAACCCAGGTCACACACTTAACGTGTCTCGACGCTAGGATAGATTGGATACTTGGTTTATGAATTTTGTTGAGTCTCGGATGGGATCCGGATATCACGAGGTTCGGAATGGTCCGGAGAATAAGATTCATATAAGGCAGTTTTGGAGTTGAATTGTTCCGGATTAATCGGTATTGTACCGAAGCTTCTAGAACCTTCCGGGGGGGCCAACGTGGTCCCACCTTCCGGAGGGCATGGGCCTATGAGGGAGTGTCCTGGCATTGGGCCAGGGACACAAGGCCCCATAGGGCCCAGCCGATCTAGATAAGTTTAAACTCGTTTAAACTAGAGATAGGGTTTCTAGATAAGGGATAAGTTTAAATCGTTTAAACTAGAGATAGGCTTGGAGGATGGGCAGGGCTGCACCCCCTCTATATATAGAGGGTGCGCCTCCCCACACCAACACACCTTCCTCCAAACCCTAGTTGCCCTCTGCCGCCTCCTCTCCCTCCCGATTGTTTGTGGCGAAGCCTGCTGCAGAAATTCTCCACCATATACACCGCTACCGTCGTGTTGTAGATCCAATCCATCTCTCCACCATACTTGCTGGTCCGAGGAAGGAGGAGACGTCGAGGTTCTGCGCGTGTGCATCTCACGGAGGCACCGCCACTTGTGGTGCTAGATCGGATCGGATCACGAGGAGGAGAAGCGAGTACGACTACATCACCCACGTTCCGATAACGTTCATGTGCAAATCTTCAAGGGTATGAAGATCTAATCCAATCTCTCTCGTTGTTTGCATCTCCTAGATTAGATCTTGGCTTTCCTCCGTTCGCTCAGAGAAAATTTTGATTTACTATCTGCGAAACCCTTCAATGGTATCGAGCTAGATCTATGCGTAGATGTGTTTCACGAGTAGAACGCAACATGGTTGTTGCGGGCGTTGATGTTTTCTGTTGCAAGCCTCTTGTTTGTGTTCTTCTTATGACGCGGGATAGTGAGATTGAAGCGGTCCAGGCCAACCTTACGCGGCATCGTTCGCGAGACCGGCTCCGCACTTGACGTGTGGCTTGTACCATACATGCGGCTGGTGGATGTCAGTTTCTCTCACTATAGTTGTCATGGGATTAACACCGGAGTTTGGCAACCATAATATCACCGTTGTGGCTTTTCGTAGGTAAGAATCGTTCTTAGCATCTACTCCCATAAGCCACGTAAAACATGCAACAACAAAGTAGAGGCGTCTAACTTGTTTTTGCAGGGAGTGTTTTCTGTGATATGGTATGGCCCAAGATGTGATGTGTATATTGTATGTGATGATCATGTTTTGTAATGTTTCACGACTTGCATGTCGATGAGTACACAACCGGCAGGAGCCATATGGTTGTCTTTATAATTGTGTATGATCTGCGAGTCAACTTCTTATACGCCATGTAATAGCTTTACTTTATCGCTAAGTAGTTAGCAATAGTTGTAGTTGCTATTCGTGGTGGAGGCAATCATGGTGAAGTGATGGAGATCATGCCGGAACGCACAAGATGGAGATCATTGCTTAAGATTGGCTATACCATGTCACATAAAGTTATATGCATGTGATGTTTATCCTTTTATGTATCTTATTATGCTTAGATCGCGACGGTAGCATTATAAGATGATTCCTCACTTAAAGATCAAGATAAAAACTGTGTTCTCCCCAAGTATGCACCGTTCGAAAGTTAAATCGTGTCCAAGCATCACGTGATGATCGGGTGCTATAGACTCTACGCTCACATACAACGGGTGTAAGCCAGTTTTGCATACGCGGAAATACTTGGGTCTAACTTGACGAGCCTAGCATGTAAAGACATGGCTTCGGAACACAAGAACCGAAAGGTTAAGCATGAGTCATATGAATGATATGATCGACACTTCATTGTCCACCATTGAAACCACATCTCTTCTCGTGATGATCGGATTAGGTGTGGTGAATTTGGATCATGTTCACTAAACAACTTGAGGGATGTTGAATTTAGTGGGAGTTCATCTAGTAATTTGATTAAGTTGAACTATTTATCATGAACATAGTCTAAGTTGTACTTGCAAATCGTAGATCACATGGCCAAGTCCAACTTCAACTTCAACGCTTTTCTGAGATAGAAAAGCTTAGAAACAATGGGTCTAACTTCACCAAATGGTTCCGCATTCGAGAATCATTCTCGGCGGACAAAGGACTATGTCCTTGAGAAAGCGCTTAGGTGACGCCCTACTGTAGATGCTACCTGATGAGAAAGCTGTTTATCAGTCACGCAAGGATGATTATGATTTGATTAAGATCGCCATGTTGTATGCTATGGAATCGGATCTTCAAAATCGTTTTGAGGAGTTTGCTGGGCCCTTTGAGATTCTCGAGGAGCTGAAAAACATGTTTCAGACTCAAGCCCGTTCTGAGAGATATGAGATCTCTAAGAAATTCTTTAACTACAAGATGGAGGAAGGGAGTTCCGTTAGTGAGCACGCCATCAAGATGTCGGGCTACACTCAACGCCTTGAGCAACTGGACTGCAAGATTCCAGAGGAGCTCAAGATTGACAGAGTTATGCAATCACTCCCTCCTAGCTACAAAAGTTTTGTAGTTGCTCACAATCAGATTGGTTCCACTGATATGATCACTGAGCTCTTAGCTAAGATGAAAGTAGCGGAGGTGGACATCAAAAGGAATAATCATATGTTGATGGTCAACAAGCCCCTCACCTTCAAGAAAGGTAAGGGTGCAAAGAAGCCCTTCAAGAAAGGTGGCGGCAAGCGCGTTGCCCCTACTGAGAAGAAGCTCAAGTCTGGTCCTAAGCCGGAAACTGAGTGCTTCTATTGCAAGGACAAGGGTCATCGAAGCGAATCGTCCAAGTACTTAGCGGACAAGAAGGCTGGCACCATCAAAGGTATATTTGATATACATGTTATTGATGTTTTCCTTACTAGCCCTCGTTGTAGTGCACAGGTATTTGATCTTGGTTCAGTTGCTAATATTTGTAACTCAAACAGAGCTACGGATAGATAGATGACTGCTTAGAGGGATGAGGTGACGCGCGTTGGCAACGGATCAAGAGTTGATGTGATGGCCGTCGACGCCTCCTTAGTTTTACCTTCGGGATTAGTTTTAAACCTTAATAAATGTTATTATGTGCCTGCGTTGAGCATGAACATTATTTCTGGATCGTGTTTATTGCAAGACGGTTATTCATTTAAATCGGAGAATAATGGTTGTTCTATTTATATGAGTAGCATCTTTTATGGTCATGCACCTTTTGTGAATGGTTTATTTCTTCTAAATCTCGAAAGGGATGAAACACACATCCATAACATTGAGGCTAAGAGATGCAAAGTAGATAGTGATAATACTACTTATTTGTGGCAATCGTCTGCTCAGGTCATATTGGTGTAAAGCGCATGAAGAAACTCCATTCGATGGACTTTTGGAGTCTCTTGATTTTGAATCATTTGACACATGCGAACCATGCCTCATGGGCAAGATGATCAAAACCCCGTTCTCCGGTATGATGGAGCGAGCAACGGACTTGTTGGAAATCATACATACCGATGTATGCGGACCGATGAGTGTTTTCGACGCGCGGTGGATATCGCTATTTTCTCACTTTTACTGATGACTTAAGTAGATATGGGTATATCTATTTAATGAAACATAAATCTGAAACGTTTGAAAAGTTCAAGGAATTTCAGAATGAAGTGGAGAACCATCGTAACAGAAAGATTAAGTTTCTACGATCCGATCGTGGGGGCGAATATTTGAGTTATGATTTTCTCATGCATCTCAAAGCAAGTGGAATCGTTACAACTCACGCTACCGAACACCACAACAATGAATGGTGTGTCTGAGCACGAATCGAACCCTATTAGATATGGTCCGATCGATGATGTCTCTTATTGATTTGCCGTTATCATTTTGGGGTTATGCATTAGAAACCGCTGCATTCACTTTAAATAGGGCTCCATCTAAATCCGTTGAGACGACACCGTATGAACTGTGGTTTGGTGCTAAACCTAAGTTGTCGTTTCTTAAAGTTTGGGGATGCGAAGCTTACGTCAAGAAGTTGATGCCGGACAAGCTCGAACCCAAAGCGGAGAAGTGCGTCTTCATAGGATACCCTAAGGAAACTATTGGGTATACCTTCTATCACAGAACCGAAGGCAAAGTGTTTGTCAGAAGAACGGTTCCTTTCTTGAGAAGGAGTTTCTCTCGAAAGAAGTGAGTGGGAGGAAAGTAGAGCTAGACGAGGTTATTGAACCTTCTCTTGAATTGGAGAGTAGCGCAGCATCTGAAATTGTTCCAGTGCCGCCTGCACAAACGATAGAGGAAGCTAATGACAAGGATCATGAAGCTTCGAACGATGCTGCTACTGAACGTCGCATGTCGACAAGGTCGCGTGCCCCTCCTGAGTGGTATGGCAACCCTGTCTTGACTGTCTTGTTAGTAGAAGACAGCGAACCTACGAACTATGAGGAAGCGATGATGAGCCCAGACTCTGAGAAATGGCTAGAAGCCATGAAATCCGAATTGGGATCCATGAGCGAAAACCAAGTATGGACTTTGGTGGACCCTCCTAGCGACCGAAAGGCCGTTGAGTGCAAATGGATCTTCAAGAAGAAAACGGACGCGGATGGTAATGTTACCGTCTATAAATCACGGCTTGTTGCGAAAGGTTTTCGACAAGTTCAAGGTGTTGACTACGATGAGACTTTCTCTCCCGTAGCGATGTTTAAGTCCATTCGGATTTTATTAGCAATTGCTGCGTTTCATGATTATGAAATATGGCAGATGGATGTCAAGACTGCTTTCCTCAATGGCAACATTGATGAAGAGTTGTATATGATGCAACCTGAAGGTTTTGTCGATCCTAAGGATGCTGATAAAGTATGCAAACTTCAGCGTTCCATTTATGGACTGAAGCAAGCATCTCGGAGTTGGAACCTTCGTTTTGATCAAGTGATCAAGAGCTTTGGATTTGTTCCAAATTGCTACGAAGCTTGCATCTACAAGAAAGTGAGTGGGAGCTCGGTGACGTTTCTGGTACTATATGTGGATGATATATTGATTATTGGAAATGACATCGACATGCTTAACGATGTGAAGAGTTATTTGAACAAGTGTTTTTCAATGAAAGACCTAGGTGAAGCTGCTTATATATTGGGCATAAAAATCTATAGAGATAGACAAAGACGCCTGATAGATTTAAGCCGTAGTACATACCTAAACAAAGTTCGAAAAGGTTCAGAATGGATAAGGCATTGAAAGGTTCGGCCTATGTTGTCGAGTAAGATATTGAGCAAGGCTCGAGGTCCATTCTGATAAATGATAGGAAGCTATGAGCAAAGTGCCTTATGCCTCGGCCATAGGTTCCATCATGTATGCCATGTCGTGTACTAGACCGGATGTGTCCAATGCTCTTAGTTTGACGAGAAGATATCAAAGTGATCCAGTGGAACATCGGATGCCGTGAAGAACATCCTAAGTTACCTAAATAGGACTAAAGAAATGTTCTTAGTCTATGGAGGTGATGAACAGCTCGTCGTAAAAGGTTACGTCGATGCTAGTTTCGACACCGACAAGGATGATTGTAAATCTCGCACGTGATACGTGTATATTTTGAATGGAGGAGCTGTGAGCTAGAGAAGCTGCAAGCAAAGCGTGATCGCGGGATCTACAAGAGAAGCGGAATACATGGCTGCCGCAGCGTCAAGTGAAGGAGTTTGGATCGAAACTTCATCACTGAGCTTGGCGTGGTTCCAAGTGCATTGAACCCACTGGAGATATTATGTGACAACACTGGCGCCATAGCACTCGCTAAGGAACCAAGATATTATCCAAAGACCAAGCATATCAACCGCAAGTTTCATATAATCCGAGATTATATAGCAGATGGAGATCAAGATCAGCAAAGTACATACAGATCTGAATGTCGCAGATCCATTGACTAAACCTCTTCCACGTGTAAAACATGATCAGCACCTCAATTGCCATGGGTGTGAGATTGTTGCCAAATGTAAACTAGATTATTGACTCTAGTGCAAGTGGGAGATTGGAATTATGCCCTAGAGGCAATAATAAAGATGTTATTATTATAATTCTTGTTCATGATAAAGTTTATATTCCATGCTAGAATTGTATTAAGCGGAAACATTAATACTTGTGTGGTTTGTGAACAACACCGTGTCCCTAGTACGCCTCTATGGACTAGCTCATTGATCAATGATGGTTAAGGTTTCCTAACCATAGACATGAGTTGTCAATTGATAATGAGATCATATCATTGGGAGAATGATATGGTGGATGTAACCAAACTAAGCGAAGCAATTAGATCGTGTCATTGTGTTCATCTTTGCGAAGCTTTTCCTATGTCAAATATTGTATTCCTTAGACCATGAGATAATGCAACTCCCGTATCGGAAGAAAGCTTTGAGGTCATCAAACGTCATCCTATGAGAGGGTGATCATAAAGGTGTCTCTCGGTGATCGGAAAGTATCATTGGGTTGTATGTATCGAGATGGGATTTGTCCCTCCCAAGTCGGAGAGATATACTTCGGGCCCACTCGGTAATCGATATCAACACCGCTTGCAAGCATGTGGTTAAGGAGTTAATCACAACGTGATATCGGATTACGGAGTAAAGTACTTTGCTGTGAACGAGATTGAACTAGGTATGACGATACCGACGATCGAATCTCGGGCAAGTAAAATATCGCGAGAAGGGAATATATATATGGGATTGATTGAATCTGGCATCGTGGTTCATCCGATATGATCATCGATGAATGTGGGAGTCAATATGGGTGCCTGCACTTACCATTGTTGATTATTGATAGAAGATCATGTCTGCATATTCTCGAACCCGCAGGGTCACACACTTAACGTGTCTCGACGCTAGGATAGATTGGATACTTGGTTTATGAATTTTTGTTCGGAGTCTCGGATGGGATCCGGGATATCACGAGAGGTTCCGGAATGGTCCGGAGAATAAGATTCATATAAGGCGAGGCAGTTTTGGAGTTCCGGATTAATCGGTATTGTACCGGAAGCTTCTAGAACCTTCCGGAAGGGGGCCAACGTGGTCCCACCTTCCGGGAGGGGGCATGGGCCTATGAGGGAGTGTCCTGGCCGCATTGGGCCAGGGACACAAGGCCCCATAGGGCCCAGCCGATCCTAGATAAGTTTAAACTCGTTTAAACTAGAGATAGGGTTTCTAGATAAGGGATAAGTTTAAATCGTTTAAACTAGAGATAGGCTTGGAGGATGGGCAAGGGCTGGCCGCACCCCCCCTCTATATATAGAGGGCTGGTGCGCCCCCTCCCCACACCAACACACCTTCCTCCAAACCCTAGTTGCCCTGCTGCCCTCCTCTCTCCCTCCCGATTGTTTGTAGGTGAAGCCCTGCTGCAGAAATTCTCCACCATATACACCGCGCCGTCGTGTTGTAGATCCAATCCATCTCTCCACCATACTTGCTGGTCCGAGGAAGGAGGAGACGTCGAGGTGCTGCACGTGTGCATCTCACGGAGGCACCGCCACTTGTGGTGCTAGATCGGATCGGATCGCGAGGAGGAGAAGCGAGTACGACTACATCACCCACGCTCCGATTTAACGTTCACAGGCAAATCTTCAAGGGTATGAAGATCTAATCCAATCTCTCTCGTTGTTTGCATCTCCTAGATTAGATCTTGGCTTTCCCTCTGTTCGCTTCCGTAGAAAATTTTGATTTACTATGCTGCGAAACCCTTAATGAACTAGGTACCGACGATCGAATCTCGGGCAAGTAAAATATCGCGAGACGAAGGGAATATATATGGTATTAATTGAATCCTGGCATCGTGGTTCATCCGATATGATCATCGATGAATGTGTGGGAGTCAATATGGGTGCCTGCACCAACGTTGATTATTGATAGAAGATCATGTCTGCATATTCTCGAACCCGCAGGGTCACACACTTAACGTGTCTCGACGCTAGGATAGATTGGATACTTGGTTTATGAATTTTTGTTCGGAGTCTCGGATGGGATCCGGGACATCACGAGAGGTTCCGGAGTGGTCCGGAGAATAAGATTCATATAAGGCAGTGCAGTTTTTGGAGTTTGGAATTGTTCCGGATTAATCGGTATTGTACCGGAAGCTTCTAGAACCTTCCGGAAGGGGACCAACGTGGCCCCACCTTCCGGGAGGGGGCATGGGCCTATGAGGGAGTGTCCTGGCCGCATTGGGCCAAGGGCACAAGGCCCCATAGGGCTCAGCCGATCCTAGATAAGTTTAAACTCGTTTAAACTAGAGATAGGGTTTCTAGATAAGGGAAAGTTTAAATCGTTTAAACTAGAGATAGGCTTGGAGGATGGGCAAGGGCTGGCCGCACCCCCTCTATATATAGAGGGCTGGTGCGCCCCCTCCCCCCAACCTACACCTTCCTCCAAACCCTAGTTGCCCTGCTGCCCTCCTCTCTCCCTCCCGATTGGTTGTAGGCGAAGCCCTGCTGCAGAAATTCTCTACCATATACACCGCGCCGTCGTGTTGTAGATCCAATCTATCTCTCCACCCTACTTGCTGGTCCGAGGAAGGAGGAGACGTCGAGGTGCTGCACGTGTGCATCTCACGGAGGCACCGCCACTTGTGGTGCTAGATCGGATCGGATCGCGAGGAGGAGAAGCGATCGACTACATCACCCACGTTCGATTTAACGAGCGTTCGCATGAATCTTCAAGGGTATAAAGATCTAATCCAATCTCTCTCGTTGTTTGCATCTCCTAGATTAGATCTTGGCTTTCCCTCTGTTCGCTTCCGTAGAAAATTTTGATTTACTATGCTGCAAAACCCTTCAGTTGGGCGAAATCCAGAAGCTCAACTCCTCCGTCTCCGCCTACTTCCACAAGGTGAAGAACCTCTCTGACCAGCTTACGGCGCTGGGACAACCCCTTCGTCCAGAAGAATTCTCTGCGTACGTGCTCAAGGGACTAGACGAGGACTACGACAACCTTGTTGAGAACGTCAATGGGCGCGAGACGCCCATCTCTGCCCGTGATCTGCACTCCCGCCTTCTCTTCACCGAGCAGAGGGTGGAGGCTCGGCCCGCCAAGGCTGGCGCCGGCTTCCCCAACTCCTCTGCCAACGCGGCGTTCAAGGGTGCTGGGCGCGGTGCTCCCTCCAAGCCGGCCTACGGCACCCCTGCCGGCTACTCCAAGCCGTCCTTCACCTCCAAGCCGCCATCGCCCGCGCATCTCCCACACTCCAACAACAACAGTGGGGGCGCGCCTCCTGGTGGTTCTGGTGGCGGTGGTGGCCGTCGCTGGAACACCTAGGACGGGAACCGTCCCGTCTGTCAGCTGTGTAACACAGTTGGTCATGTCGCTGCGCGCTGCTGGAAGCGCTTCGACAAGGATTTTCTCGGCGTCGGCAATGACGGCGCCAACATGGAGCGCCAGGTGGCCATGGTGAGCCACGGTGGCCATCACGGTCATGCTCCCTCTACGTCGTACCAGATCGACCCCGCTTGGTACATGGACTCCGGCGCCACCGACCACCTCACCGGCGACGCCGACAAGCTCCACAACAAGGAGCCGTACCAAGGGAGAGACCATGTGCACACTGCTAATGGTTCAGGTATGCGCATATCTCATATTGGTCAATCCACCCTTGCTACTCCTTCCAGTCGGCCACTTCATCTTAAAAATGTTCTATATGTTCCCCAAGTCACGCGTAATCTCCTTTCTGCTCACAAGCTTGCATTAGATAATAATGTATTTGTGGAAATTCATCCCTTTGATTGTCTTGTGAAGGACCGCGTTACGAGGGCAACAATTCTTAGAGGTCGGGCGCATGGTGGTCTTTATCCTGTTGCTGCTTCTTCCAATAAACAAGTCTACACTGGTGTTAGAGTGTCCTCTTCCAAATGGCACTATCGTCTAGGTCATCCAGCTGCTCCAGTTGTTCAGCATGTCATTCATAAGCATGGTCTTCCTATTGAGTCTAGTAATAAAGATATTCATGTGTGTGATGCCTGTCAGCAAGGCAAAAGTCACCAATTGCCTTTTTCATCATCTACACATGTAATCAAATCTCCTTTGGAGCTTATATATTCCGATGTCTGGGGTCCTGCCCAAACTTCTGTTAGTGGTCATAACTATTATGTGAGTTTTATTGATGCTTTTAGTCGCTTCACATGGCTTTATTTGCTCAAACGCAAGTCTGATGTCTTTGTTCAATTTCAAACACATGTGGAACGGTTACTGCAGCATAAAATTTTGCATGTTCAAACGGATTGGGGTGGCGAATATCGGAACCTCAACACGTTCTTTCAGAACCTTGGTATCTCTCATCGTGTTGCGTGTCCCCATACTCATCAGCAAAATGGGGCTGCTGAACGTAAACACCGTCATATAGTTGAGACTGGTCTTACTCTCCTTGTACATGCCTCTGTACCCTTCCACTTTTGGAGTGATGCGTTTACCACAGCATGCTTTCTTATTAATAGAGTGCCTACACGCATTCTTGAGATGAACACTCCTCTAGAAAAATTACTCCATGAAACCTCTGATTACACTTTTCTTAAAGTTTTTGGTTGTACATGTTGGCCTCATCTTCGCCCTTACAACAACCATAAATTAGAGTTTCGTTCCAAAAAGTGTGTTTTTCTTGGGTACAGTTCTCTTCACAAGGGGTACAAGTGTTTGCATGTTCCAACTAATCGAGTCTACATCTCTCGGGATGTTGTCTTCGATGAGAGTGTTTTTCCATTTGCCAAATTGCCATCTCCATCTAATACCTCTCCTGTCGATTCCACCACCACCTCTCTTGACCAATTTGCAGATATTGCGTATGCTCCTGTTCTTCTTCCTAACCATGGTGCAGGTACTGGACGTGGAGCACGAATCAAGGTTCTGGATGACGCTGTTGAACCTGATCACGTCGATCAGGCCAGTACGTCGATCGGCGCCCCCATGCAGGATCATGCACGGGCTGCTCCTGATCGGCCTGCGTTGCCCGGCCCAGCTTCTTCTGGCCCGCATGCATCTCCTCGCCGGCCGGCTTCCCCGTCCACGCCCGGGTCGGCCTGTGGGCCGACTGGCTCCTTCACGTCGCCCTCTCCAGCGAGCACGTCTCCGCCTAGTGCGGCGGATAGCGCGTTGCCCGCGTCGTCGTCTGGGCCGTCTCTTGCCTCGGCGTCGACTAGTTCGTCGCCGCCTGTGCAGTCGTCTGATGCGCCAGCGCAGCCCACTATGCGCAGTCTGACTAGGAATTTATGGCCCAAAGTCTGGACTGACGGTTCTGTGGCATGGCTTGCTGCATGCACTACGCATGGTGTTTCTGACACCTCTCCCGAGCCTGTCAATCATCAGGATGTTCTTCGTGTTCCTCACTGGCGTGAGGCTATGGAGGCTGAATACCAAGCTCTTCTCCGCAATGAGACCTTGTCACTTGTTCCACCCCGTCCCGGCATCAATGTCATCGATTGCAAGTGGGTGTTTAAGGTGAAGCGTCGTTCTGATGGTTCTGTTGAGCGCTATAAGGTGCGTCTGGTGGAAAAAGGATTCAAGCAGCGCTATGGACTTGACTATGAGGATACTTTCTCTCCGGTTGTCAAGCTCACTACTATTCGGTTGCTGCTGTCTTTGGCTGTCACCCATGGTTGGCATCTTCGCCTTGATGTTGACGCGTTTCTCCATGGTGTTCTTGAGGAGGAGGTTTATATGCGCCAGCCTCCAGGGTTTGTTGATTCAGCTCAGCCTCAACATTTGTGTCGGCTTGTGAAGGCTCTCTATGGTCTCAAACAGGCCCCTCGTGCCTGGCATGCACGTCTTGGCAGTGCTCTCAGGGCTCATGGCTTTGTTCCCTCTACAGCAGATACTTCACTCTTCATGCTTCGTCGACCGGGACTCACCATGTATCTCTTGGTATATGTCGACGACATCATTGTGGTCAGCTCTTCTTCCACTGCTACAGTTCGTCTTGTGGCAGGGCTGCGTTCTGAGTTTGCTGTGAAGGATCTTGGCCCTCTGCACTATTTCTTGGGTCTTGAGGTTGCTACTCTGTATTCGGGTCTTGTTCTCACCCAGAAGAAATATGCGCTTGATCTTCTCCGTCGTGCTGGGATGCTCAAGTGTAAAGGATCGGTCACGCCTATGACCACTACTGATCGCCTTACTGCTACTGATGGTGATCCGTTATCTTCTGATGATGCTACCTTGTATCGCAGCATGGTTGGTGGTCTCCAGTATTTGCTTGTCACTCGGCCTGATCTGTCTTTTGCAGTTAACAAAGTCTGCCAGTATATGCAGACTCCTCGCCATCCACACCGGTCTGCTGTCAAATGTATTCTCCGCTACGTTCATGCGACCCTCTCGCATGGAGTTCATCTTCGGCGAGCTCCTTCTGGTCTTCTATCTGCGTTTTCTGATGCAGATTGGGCTGGTAATTCTGATGATCGGCGATCCACGGGGGGCTATGCCATCTTCTATGGTCCTAATTTGATCGCCTGGAGTGCTCGGAAACAAGCCACGGTGTCTCGATCGAGTACGGAGTCAGAGTATAAGGCTCTTGGCAATGCCACTGCTGAGCTGATCTGGGTACAGTCTTTGCTTCGGAAACTTGGAGTTTCACAGGATTGTCCATCTATTCTATGGTGCGACAATATTGGTGCTACTTACCTGTCTTCTAACCCTGTGTTCCATGCCCGTACAAAGCATATTGAAGTTGACTATCACTTCGTCAGAGAACGAGTTGCACAGAAGCTTCTACAGATAAAATTCATATCTTCCAGAGATCAACTTGCTGACATCTTCACCAAGCCGTTGCCTTTGCCTTTGTTTGAAACTTGTAGGCGCAATCTTAGACTACTTGACGTAGCTAAGATTGATGGAGGGTGTTAGACAGTTGTGTTTGTATAGGACTCGTGTATAATTATAACTCTTGTATTGATCAATATATATGTCCAGAGGCCGTGCGGTCTAGCACGTGCAACCACAACCAAACCAATCTTCTAGGTTTTACACTCTGACTTGTTGAGACCGTGCGTTGCACGTGCACCTATACTAGTAGAAAGCCAAAGTGGTGTCAACACCTCCATCTCACGGACACCATCCAAGAACATAAGCTTGCCGGATCTGAAAGACCAGTAAAAAGGAAACCCACTGAGCTTCTCATCTCCACCATGGATGATGCAAAGATGGAGATGAAGAGAACCAAATTGAGACCCACTTTGGTTGTTCAAGACCAGGAGGCGACACAACATGGGCGCATCCGAGGACGTCGCGAGGCACGTGTTGTTGTCCCATGTAGGCCGGGCGGCCAATCAGGCTCTGGCCACGGAGATGGTGGTGTTGCCACCATGTACGACATCGGCATGCCAGAGATCCATTGCACGAGACGAAGCAGCGTTCGCATGACATGAGGGTAAGATGTGGTGACCTGGTTGGCCTTATTGGAGGTACGACACGTCTCACCAAGAACACGAACTCGGACCGGTTGTCGCACACGTCCGTCCATAGCCAGCGCATGCCCTCCGTGGACCTCGTGTCCTGACTCCATACCATAGCATGACGTGTGGGACGACAGTAATTCTGCATACAGATTAACTAACTTAACATCATTTACTCGTGGTGGCATGGAAGCAAACAAGCTACAAGAAATTCCTGTGACAATCATTTCCTTCCTGTATTCTTTGAGGTTCTCGACGAGAAAAGAAAAAGATTCAATAACCTAGCGCGGTGATCTATAACCCATGATAAAACCTCCATATCCATGACTAAAGTTCTCCCTATTGCCTACTCTATAAGTAACACCACTCATCGGTCAATATAAGTATAACACCCCGGCCTCTTAGGACCGACGGCTGTGATCCCTGACATCTTTTTAAGATCTCTAGCATGGTTTCAGGGACTAATACTAGTCTTTATTGGCACTTTTTCCTCACTTATACGCACCCGAAAAATAAATTCTCGATCGGTCACCCATCCTCAAATTGCTTCAAGACAAACACATTTAACCTAGAGTTCCTTTAAAAATGAGCCTTGAAAAAATGTTGTAATTTGTTGGTATTAGTATCCTACAATCCTATAAAAACATGCGTCAAGATTCCAGAACAAGCAACCTAGAAAACAGCTCGACCTTCGTATAATTGACCCTATCCTCGTTACGATAGGCTCGCGGCTGCCAGCTTGGCCTAGGCATGCCCATGGGAATCGGATTACAACGGGTCCGACGCCGACGCCATGCCTTCCCGGCCACCACCTTATAGTCCAACAAGATGATGACGGCGGCTTGCCCGTGGGGCTGACAGTGAGGCTGGAATACATCAGCCTTGGCGGTGTGCGCGCGTTTGATCTCTGGGAAGGCTGTACGCCCATGTCGATATGGGTTAGGCTTTTGGTTGACTTGATCGAGGCCTCGAAGGAAAAGATCTGTCTTATGATGCATCCTTGTATATTTATACATGGAATTTATAGCACACGATGTGGAACGACTCGTACCTGGCCGTGATTTGTTTTTGGGAGGAGTCGGGGGTGGTTTGACAACGTTTCGCAAGTTTCTCGGATTTCTGCAGGACAGACGGATAAGGGCGGACTAGTTCGTGGGTACGTGGCCACTTTGGTCAGTCGGTTTTGAAGCCATATACTACTAGTGCTAGGCTAGTCTGGTTCGGCTTTGACTCGACTCGTGCGGCAACAAACAAGCAATGCTGCGTAAAAAATCAGCAACACATGGCACGAATCCAAAATGTGACATAAGAAGGTCAAAATGCGACATAAGAAGGTGCCCACAAAGTACGGGACGGTCTCAGAGAAAAAGGTTTCGTACTTTATTATTAAAGTTAGCATAACTTCTTGAGATCTTTAACGTTTCTAGGTTTTCTTCAAAAAACAGTTTAGAAGCCGTAGTATGCTTTCTTTTTCTCTAAAGTTACATTCATGTTGAATGTGTGGACCCACAATATATTTATGTTTGTCAGTGATTACCATAACTGATGCTAGTTCAATAAAAATATAGACATTAACATATTGTCAACTTATTACCAGCAAAGACATTTTTGACTAAGGACAAATGATCACCCCAACTACAATTTGTACTCCAGAAGTTTCGATAAATTTACTTACCATGTCATAAACGATCCACCTCTACTAACATACTTGTTACGTGGTATGCTTTGGGTTTTGTACAAATGTTCTTAATAATATTAGAAATAGAGAAGACCATTCACACAATAATATACATATTTCGTCTATTGTAAAAAAGAAAAGAGGCACGGGTTTTGTCCTTTTTCACATTAATGTTAGTACCTTGTAATGGAAATATCCCAAAAAATGAAAATATATTTTGCATAACTTTGATATATTGTCAATTATGTTTTGTTGCAACTATATAATAGATAACATAATAACACATTTTTATAACACCATTGTGTAATTAAATATTGTAACAAATTAATATACAAAATTGTAAAACCACAATATGCTTAAAATATAAATAAGTGTAAAAGTTTAGTATAAACTTATTTAATTTAACTAAACATGTATTAGGATTTTTTTGTTGAAGGGATCTGTATTAAGATATTTGTTAGATAGTATGACGGGCATTTATTGGTCAGGAACCGATGATGACGCCAGAGCCTTTGCTACGGCTTTCATTACCTCATTCCTCGTTCCTGTCCAGCTTTATAAGGCTCCAGACATTGATTTTGACTTGCTTCTTGCCTTTGGTTGATGTTTTAGCATACACAACAGCATCATGATCGGCATTGAAGGTACCATTTCCGGGATGAAATGCTGAATCACTTTATCCTGAATAGAAGTTTCAACACAAGTATTTTTTTCAATTTATACTGAGTTTCTAAGAAAATTTAGTGTGGACATTTAGAATGTTTCCAACAATATAAATGTCATTTTTGTAGCTTAAAATTCATGATTGAACTTCCTTAAGAAATTATTCCGAGATTCAGAGAAGAGAATCACTGTCCGAGAATTGATCAGATCATCGTTATTATGAGATCGGTACTCTATTATCACTTTCACTAGACTAGGAAACATACACGTGCGCTGCTAACGGGAGAGAAAAATTCACAAGCATGAAAAAAACACAAAATCATCTTCAAAACTTGTTGGCCTTATTGGAGGTATGGTACGCTTTGCCAAGAACACGAACTCTGACCAGTTGTGGCACACTACATTAAGTGCATGTCCTCCGCGGACCTCATGTCCATGACTCCATGTTGCATGTATGCGACATCGGGAATCTTGCATACACATACATAGCCAAATTAACTAACTTAACATCATTTAATCATCCCCACTACGAAAGCAAACAAGCTACAAGGAAATTCTTGTGACGGTTGTTTCCTTACCGCATACTTTCGGGTTCTCGGTGAGAAGAAAAATATTCACTGACCTAGCGCCGGTGATCTATAACCCATGAAAAAAACTCTAGATCCATGACAAAAATTCTCCTTGCTGCCTTTTTTAGGCATTCTACGAATGGCAAAAGCGGCCTAAACCAATCCATTGAAAACCAAGATGCAAGGTCAAACTTTACAAGGTAAAAAATCTGAAAGAACGAAAAGAATTAACCGAAAATCCTAACTAAAGAAGGATGTAAAACAAAAGAAACAGACTAGCCAAAAACAAGGTGTCGTTCGTCTCATGTGTGCTGATGACGATGAGGTAGTGGAGTGGAAGTCTCCTAAGATGCAGCAAGGTGCGTGAACATCACTGCCCAGTCATGCAGCAACGCTTGGTGAGGCTACTTGTTGCACCTATGTTTTCAAAGAAAAAGGGTCTTCCGCACATATGTGAAAGACAAGTTGCATTGGCTCATCGATATCCCTAAAGACTTTGGCATTTTGTCCTTTTCCAAATGTTCCGAAGGGCGCAGATGATAATAGTAGATCGAACCTTGCAAATGGGGGCCCATCCCAAAGACCCTTAATGGTAGTGCAATCCTTAATGTCTTCCTGAATGGTAGGGACCGCTAGTCAACAATTTGACCGGCGTATGATTGACCTGTGTCCCAGAGTGTAGCAATCAACCCCGTAACATACAAATGTGCCAATGTTTGTCAAATATGTTGAATATAAATATAATGCCTAGCCTCTTTCTATCAGATCGGTCTTTTGAAATAATTGGCTAGTGCATAAATCCTTTATGGTATCAGAGCCAAGAGGTCTTGTGCTCACGCAGAACAAAAGAGGTCTTGAGTTTAAGGCGTATATGCGCAGGAGTAGATTTAAATAAATCTAGATACTATTTAGTATATAGGTTTATTTAAATTTTAATAGTAAATCAAAATCAATTAATATAGATCGGAGGGAATAGTACACTCTTTTGCATCAGTACCGTGTTCGCGTGTTCAGGTTGATCATTACTACTTAGTTATCCGTTGTGTTTCTGTGCTAACATTGCTGTGCTCCCGATGGGACAAAAAGACCATCTCCATGGTCGTCCAGTGTCCACCAAATATCGCTCCCTGTTCCAAGAGATCTCCTCGGATTTTATTTTTTTGCGAGCACTCTGATCAGCGAAATAGGCGATGTTGTACAAAATAAAATTCCGGCATTTCCATGTCGCTAGTGTTCTTCCTCATCATCATCTAAAGAAGGAGTCCGCCCCTCACCTTTACTCTTCCTCGCTGATTTCTCTCCTCAAACACGCGCTTCCTCCTTTACTAGTTGTTCTTTTCTTCCTCTGAATTTCCCGGGCCGACGGCGCATAAAGCAAGGACTACTACCAACTGGCACATGACTATCCTTGATTAATTCCCTCTTTTGTTGGGGGGTAAGGAAACCCTAGCTTACGCGTGCGCTGTTCCAGGAGTTGATTGGTAAAAATTGGGCGATTTCTTCTTCTTCTTTCTTTGCTGTGGCAGCGAACAATCAAAATCAAAATCCGGATCTTTCGCTTCCCGTCCAGCTAATTGCCGATTCCTTGGCTCCGTGGTTCGATCAGGTCCAACTGAATCCCGTGTGCCTCACGTGAAGTCCGCCGCCGGCGCTGGTGCGATGCCTCCCGGATCCTCGGCTGGAGATGCCGAAGTGGAGGCAGGGTTCGCGAAGCTGCAGGGCGAGGATTTCGAGTACTACATGCAGACCTACTCGATCATGCTGGGCCGCAACAGCAAGAAATCCACAGTCGATGTGGATCTCTCGAGCCTTGGTGGGGGGATGAACATCTCGCGCCACCACGCGCGGATTTTTTACGACTTCCAGCGCCGCCGCTTCGCCCTCGATGTCATCGGCAAGAACGGCTGCCTTGTTGAGGGCGTCCTGCACCTCCCTGGGAACCCTCCCGTCAAGCTTGACTCGCAGGACCTTCTTCAGATCGGAGACAAGAAGTTCTACTTCCTCCTGCCCACGCGCTCCATCTTTGCCTCTTTCGCCGCCGCCGCCGCTGCTGCTCAACAAGCCCCTGTTATCCCGCCACAGATGCCGCCGCCGTCGTACGTGCGGCCAGGCCACCCCCGTGCGTCCGAGTTCCATGACCGCTTCTCTGAAGGCGATTATGGCCGGGACAGCGGTGAAATTGGGAATGGTGTCAGTGAAAGTGGAATGAAGGGCAAGCTGAAGAGAACCAAGAAGCCTCCTGTAGATCTGGAGATGTATGGTGGGCATAGAATCAATGTTGAACCGATTGGAACACTTGGTGAAGGTGATACGATAATCCTCGCTCTGCATTTTTTTTACTGTGTATAATAGTCGTCATTCATCCTCTTATTTTTCTTCTAAAAGATAAGTAGAGTTGATGATGATTTTGCTTGTTCAGTCACTCAATCTAGCTGTACTTTTCTTGTAGTAGCTGCATGTTGTACTGTAACTCATGGATACACAAGTAAGATAATGATGATGTGTCAACATTACATATTAGAGACAGAAAATTTGTACGAGATACACACTTTAACACAAATGTACTGTTATAGGAAATATTTATCTCAATAGTTCTGTTCATATGTCTACTGGAAGTGAACATATCATTATTAGTTGCTATTGCAAGCGTAGAACATTATTCTTTATGTCTGACTTCAGTACACCTCGAAGAGTAAATGTAAGTGCACCACTTATGCTTTTTGCATTTTAGTAATAAGAAGTAGCAGAGATGCAGTTATATTTGCACATCGAAAGATACACATCAAGGCGCGTCAGTTTGAATGTCTTGACGTTTTTCAATGTTTTTGTATGTATAAATAAATTAACTACCTAGGCTATTTCTGTCACTGTACGAGCAGACATACTGTAAATAACTACTCCCTCCGTTTCAAAATATAAGATGTTTTAGCTTTGTGAAGCAAATGTATCTAGAATTTTTTTAGTATCTAGATTCATAGAGGTTCGGAGTGAATCTACACACTAAAGCTAAAACATCTTATATTTTGAAACGGAGGGAGTATGAATTAGTAAACGATATACTGTAAGCCTGAGAAGTTGTTAGTGAACTTTGTTCCCTTTTCAGTTAACTACCTTCAATTTCGAAAGCTGTTACTGCATTCTATTTATCCAGAGTTCTGTCTGTTGAAAGAGCAAACTCATTAATTTTTACATGTGTAGTGAAATGTTTGTTAGATCTGGCCTGAACTGGCTTCTGTTTGTGCAGACAATAGATCAGAAATAAGAATGAGGGTTGACAGGGATATGGACAATCAGCAAATCCTTCAAACAGAAGAGAAGGAAGTTGTTTCATCTGTTGCGACTGTGTTATCTGACCTCTGTGGTCCTGGAGAATGGATGCCTATGAGAAAGCTCCATACAGAGGTTTGTAATGGAAAAAGTCACATTTTTCTATCCAACTTCTGTGCTGAAGCTAAAGTATGCTATATTACCCCTGATTTATCCAAACTCTCTTGTGTGGAACAACTAAATCCAGGAAAGTTACATCTACTGAAAGTAGTTTCCTCTGTTATACATTGAAGGGGTGGACCATATTATTACATTTTAATTTCTGAATTAGGATATCATTAGAATTTAATCACTAAGAAAGGACATATTGATTTAAAGGAGTGATGACTCAAATGTACATTTCAAGAACTTAATCTGGGGATAGAAGTCAGGTGCTAGCATCTCTGCCTGTCTAATATCTTAGTTATAGCATGTAGGTGTATGAATGATGAGTTTATATCATATAAATAAATGACAACATGCAGTTTTATGCTTGTAGGTTATAAAACTGTTAGCATGTTAATGCATGACTATCTGCTAGCATCTGGCATGTCATCTGGAACATGTTTTGCATTCAATCTTGTGAGTTTGTACTTGTGTAGCTGTGATTCATGATGTACGATTTTCTACTGATAGTTAAATAATCTTCTACAAATCCGGGAAACACTTTGCATGTTACAAGTATATCCTGTTGTGGCTATCTAAAAAACCTCACATCTATTTTGAATCCTTGTTCTACAGACTGGGACATACCCCTTATTCTGGCCATCTCACTGCATTGTTATCATTATTGATTTTATCGTGGTTATGTTTGACCATTTACCGTTCCTTTTGTATTTAGAACTCCCTTCTTGCAGTTTATTTTTTCTGATTATCTCCTTAACTCCACTCACCCAGCTATGTGAAAGTTCAGAAATGAATACTGTTACATAGTTACAACCAAAGTATATGCAAACTAACTTGTTGGACTACTCGCAGCTTCTGGACCAGTTTGGCAACGTGTGGCACCACACCAGGGTGCGGAAGTACCTGACGACGGAGGACTGGTCGCCGATCGAAGCCAAGGGGAGGCCATGGTTTGGGCTGCTGGGGCTGCTCAGGAAGTACCCTGAGCACTTTGTCATCAACACGAAGTGCAAGGGCAGGGCGATCTCGGAGTTCGTCTCGCTGGTTTCCCTGCTCTCCTAGAGGCGATCACAGACCAGAGTGAGGCCGTCTGTCAGGCTGCTTGCCTTTCGTCCCGTGTCTCGCCGTCAGTTAGTCAGTCCGTACGTCCGTCCATGTCCAGAAGGTTGAGCCTTGACCTGTTTTGTCTCTGCAGTTTGCAACAGTTAAAATGAACCTTGCTGTGCTGTATCCTGAGTTACCTCTGGCTCCATAGGGTCGAAAATGTTATGTGGAATCAGAACTTCTAGTAGCCCTTCAGTTCGTGTCTCTTCAGACTAGTGTCATGAATGTTATATCTGGACACAGAACTATCAAAAGTGGTACTGTTTGAACTAGAGTTTGTGTCTCCCTCTTCAGACTAAATGTTTCCACTCTGAACTACGGTACACAGCGAGTTCTGGCGACATGGCCGGCGGCCTGTCGCAGCGTGCAGGTGGCACCATGGCTCCTTGGTCTGGGCGTGTCCTGGATTTTGCCGTGCTGAACTAGTGTGGCAAAAACTCGTTGTCGAACTTCAGGCGTGGGAGTGCATGGTTCTACAGAGAACTCGGTTCACAAAATCTTTTGTTCTCGCAGCATCTCTAACCTATTCCTTTTTTCCACGGCCACATGAACAAATCAGCTCCTCTAACGGCCAAAATCAGCTCTAGCCGAAGCCCTAAAATCAGCTCCTCTAACGGCCAAAATCAGCTCTAGCCGAAGCCCTAAAATCGGTTAGAGGAGCAAATATTAGGATAATGACTTCTATAATTTTCTCCTCCTCTCCTATATTTGCTTGGCCGCGAGGCCGATGAGTAAATTTCTCTACCACACCCACCACCGTCTCCAAAGAGGCAAAACGCACCAGCCGACCCGTCGTAGCTGCCGGGATACTCATTGAGGGCACGCCATCGCCGGCGTCCTTCCCTACCATGGTCGTCGGGGTTCGTCCCGTCTCGAATCGTGCCGCTGCCGCGTGAATTGCGTTGCGCCACCTCGAATCGCGCCGGAAGATGCCCACCGACGAGGCATGGCATCGCTCAGCTCGGCCGCTCCGACGCAGCCTGGCCGACGCTCGCTTCTCCCCAAATTGTTTCCGCTCCCGTCGACGTCCTTGTCCTCGTCCGGGGTAGTCGTCTTCAAGGTGGACCTCATCGGCTCCCTCATCTATAGTCCCTTGTCAACAACGTGAGCACGGCCGGCGTCTCCGGGAAAAGGGACAAGCAGTCGCTGAATGCCACGCTGTCGGTGTCTCCAGGGGAAAGGACAAGCAGCCGCTGAACGCCACGCTGCCGGCGTCTCCAAGGTAAGTGACAAGCATGGCGTCGGCGGCACAAGCTCAACACCGTCCATCCACAAGGTAAGTACAAACAAGCACGTAGCATAGCATGTGTTTGACAAAATGTTTACACCAAAATAAAAGTTTAGTCCTCTAAATATTTGGAAATTGTTCTGCGGCGCAAAATTTAGAGGAGCAAATATATTCCTCTAAGTTTTTAGGAGCCGATTTCTTCTCTAAATTTTTGAGAATGAGTTAGAGATGCTCTCAGTTATTCAAAATACATGTATGAAATAAATGAAACAAGACACAAAAGGAGAACACAACAGTAAAAAAAGGCCTACAAAATGTCTTAATCTACTCATCCTAAATTGATCTCTATTTGCGCGTGATAACGGCCACATAAGAAAGTTCGACAGATCCCATGAACAGTCGGCCGCCTTTCCTCTCCACCACCTCGGTCGGCCTCACGCTCTTTGGTCCTCGCATCTCCTCAAGTATCTTCCCATCAGCTCCAATCCTCAAAGCCAGCAAATGGCTGTCGACGCCAAAGGGGAGCTCCGTCTTCTCACGGTGCAGTGCCACCCAGTATCCTCCTCTCTTGTCGGGCCTCACATTATCGGGATACCCCGGCAGATCAGCAAACAGCTCAATCCTGCCCGCCTTAGTGCCCTTGATCCAGTACCTCAGCAGCTTGCACGGCCCGGTGGACGAGATCACGAGGTGTGTTCGATCAGCGCTCAGGGCGAGGCCGTTGGGGTAAGTGATGCCGGACTTGAGCAGGACGGCCTTCCCCGTCCGCGGATCGTACCGCATGAGGCGGCCCGTCGAGTCGCCGGTCCTGGTGACCATCTCGTGCTGCGACCTCTGGTACGTCATCGAGCTGTCGGTGAAGTAGACCTCCCCGGTCGCCTGGTCGACGTCCACCCCGTTGGTGAAGCGGAGCGGCGCGCCGTCGACCTCGGTCACCAGCACCGTCGCCCTCCCGCCGCCCGGGCCCACCCTCATGAGCCCCTTGTACGCGTCCGCGATGTACAGGTACCCTGACCTGAGGTGGAACCGCAGGCCCAGCGGGCGGCCGCAGTGGCTCTCGGTGGCCGTCTCCGGGCGGAGCACGGTCGCCGTGCACGCCTCGCTGCTGTAGTCGGGCCCGTACGCGTAGGTCGTCCAGCCGAGCTTCTCGCCGTTCCATTTGAGGACGCGTCCGTCGGAGACGCCGCTGTAGGGGCCCCGTCCTTTGCCGTCGAAGGCCACGCTCTCCGGGCCGCGCAGCAGGCCGCGTGGCAGCGGCAGGTGGCGTGTCAGCGTGGCGTCGATGCTGGGAACGGCGGCGGCGGTGCCTGGCACGAGGAACAGGAGCAGGACGGCGAGCGAGATCGCCGTCGCTGCGGCGATGTCCCTCGTGCCGATCGCCATGTCGATTTGCTTCCGCTAGCTGCTGTTTTGTCGATCCCGTTGGTTCGGGAGCGTGGGCGTGGCCGTGCTTTTAGCGATCAAGGCTGCTACGGGTCTGAGTTCCGGCATGATTTGGCCTGACAGTGTTCGAGTGTCAGAACTGAGACATTGTACGGTGAGAGTCGGAGCCCGGAGTTCATGTAGATGTAGTGGCTGTATTCTGGATTCTTTGTGTGGCATGAATCCTAGGACGACACTAAGAGCGCCTTCGGAATCGGTTACCCATCTAATTGTTTTTCTTTTCAGAAAAAATACTTAAAAGAAAGCTAAAGAATCGGGGATCAGCAAAACAGATTGCTGCTTCCAGGAACTGGAGCAATTGAATACCGATGCACGCATGTTTCCAAACTGAGTCCCATTCACCAGAAGTATCGTCCGATCAAACCTTGAAGAAAAGCCGTTCTGGCCGTTTTACATCAGGCCAGTCTCGCTCGCTCGGTGCAGCGGAGAAGAACGTGGCGCACACGGTGGTTCCGCGATGCACTGCTAGATTTGTTCCCCTTACCCTTCGTTAGCCTATTTCGTCTCATTTCTTCTGATGACGTACAAAAAGGTCATTCGATTTTTTTTTAAACGAGAGCAAAAGATTTGTCCTATTCGATTAATTTAGAAAGGAGAGTTCAAGGAAATAAAAGGATGCCATATTACAACAAGGCTACTCTCGCAGCATCAAGATACTCCCACGCTTTGCGCCCGCTAAAAAAAACCACAGTCTAGCCTTACACTTAATCCTTTCTACAAGCATCATATGTGAAACATGCTTGTTTTTGAAGAGTGATGGAGGGCAAATCCTTGCATTTAGGGTCTATTTGGTTCTGGTGACCTACCATAGAGACATCCTTCTTGAAACACTTCTTATTTTGTCTTTTTAAAAATCAGGTAGAGACATTTTGCATCCTATAGAGACAATTTTTGAGACACTTAAGGATGTGTCTCAAATATAGAGACACCAGCTAAAATATTGTTCTAAATGAATGAAATTTTCATTCTAGAGACAACTTTTGAGGCATTATAAATTGTGTCAACAAGTTATATAGAGGCAATCGTTGAGACACATTGCAAAATGTGTTTACTTTTTCTGTGAAGACACTATTTAAGGCATTTGGCTTGTTCTCTAGAGACATTTGTTTGAAGTTTAAGTCAGGTTTTGTGCAATACTCAAAAGAAACTAATTCTAGGTATAAACAATATCTTGTGGAAGGTTGAGATGGTTGGAGGAATAAGTCTTTGTCATTAAGGTCAAGAGTTCAAGGATTGCTTTTGACATGTTTTCGTAGTATTTTTTAATCTATCTGTAGAGACATAATATAATGCCTCTTTGTTATGTCTTATAAGATGTATATACATTATTACTAATATCCTTAACACATAAGTGACACTGCCCGTAGCATCTACAAGTACGTAAAGACAATAAAAGTGTCTCTACAGGAGCAAAATAGTGCCTCTAAGCACAGAACCGTGGGAAAGCAAGAAGTTATTTGGTTGGATCAACTATGAAGTTGTAGTTTTGATATGAATTGACTGTAATACCCTCAAATCCATGATATATTGTTTTATACTCTAAGTGGCAGTAATACACCATTTGTACATAGTGCAGGGCCGGAGCCAGAAACTGAGCTCAAGGGGGGCAAGAAATGTGTGTGATCTTAATGAGGGGGGCTAAGCTAGCTAAATTAGCTTAAACAAGGAGCTTCCATGGCTAAATTTCTAATAAAAATCACAAGCATAGGGGGGCGTAGCCCCTGCTCGTCCCCCCTTGTCTCCGTCCCTGACATAGTGGCATGTAAATAATAATGTTGGGATGAAAATTAAATTATATTTGAAATGTTTCATAAACATAGATAATATAAATAGAAAGTGTGTCCTAAGATTATTACAAAAGAGATATAGATCACACAAATGACATATGGTGCACATGATGATGTCCTCCATCAAGATAATTATCCTACGTCTCTCTCATAGCAAAACAAGCATCACCTATCCTATTATGAATATTATTCATTGTATCCTCAATGTGCTTGGGACCACGTTATCTGAACTTCACGTGATTGCACTTGATACCTCTTTCAGTATTGTTGCATCTTTGTAGTTCATAAATTTACAGATGTTTCATACACCAAAGTCGTCACAGATGAGGGCGTGTTCTGTTTCGCCAGCGAGGGGTAAAATAGGTCGAACATGTATGACTTATCTGTGGTACGGTGGGTAATTTTGCTAAGAAGTTGGCTCTCAACATAGTGGAAGTAGGGGTCGATATGCTTTGAAAATTACACTGCATGAATCAGTCAGCTTTCGAAAATCTGTTGTGAAGAAAAACCCGTTTGGTTGGCGTTTGGTTTTCCATAGCAGAAGCAGGCTGGAAAAGCATAACCAAACAGATCACCAAGAGTGATAGCTTTGGTGACCATCATGAATTTTATTCCACATGGTTTTACACTTGCGGTCACTTGATTATGACCAGGACTATACAAAAAGATGTACATCGACGGTGTGGTTTCACTCTTGGCAATCAATTCCGAGTTAAGTTTAACTTTACTATTTTAGGTTCATGTTTGGAGTCTTTTATTATTTGTTTTGTCAATTTTATTGCACATGGTCGATGTTTTGAGAATGCCTTTGACCACTACTTCATCTGTCGTTACACATATTTTCATGCTGTGTTCTTTTCCGTTTCTTTTTGAAAGGATGTGCCATCATGATTGCTTTTTTGAAAGGATGTGTCATTATGGTTTTTTTATAGGATGTGCCATCATGATGGTTGCTTTGCTGATTGCTACTTCAGAGCTCAGTATATGGATTCATGGATGATCGCATGCAATTCCCTTAGAAATTGTGGAGTACGAGATACAGGCACTAGTGCTATTTTGTTTCTTGAAGTATAGTCCTAGTGAAGGGCTAAGAAAAGAAAGAATATATGATACATTTGCTACTAGTACATCTCAGCCGAGCTCGTGATTAGCAACTCTTCGTCACATGGTCTCAAGAACTGCATAATATGCGATGAGCACCGGCAAAGAAACCAGCGTTCCAAATATAACTCTGCATGTATGAAAATTCATCACCTTTGCAAGTTAGTCATTCATCGAAATGTCGAACACATATAACCCCTGGATAAAAACACATGATAATTATGTAGTAACACTCGACTGAGATGAGATGCTTACGCTGTGCTAAGTACGTCGGCGTGGAGCCCATACTCCTTCGCCCAGACGAAGGAGGCGATTGCTTGCGGTAAGGCTGCCTGCACGTGGGTAAGAAACTATCAGAACGTTGTCTGTGCATGGTTGACTGAAAATTTGATTGTTTTTTGCTTGAAAGAAAATTATCTCAAAGTTAACCTAAGAAAAAGTACTTATCGCAAATTTAAGTCTAGTAAGTCCTTCGCAAATATGACAGCAAAGTTAAGTTGAGCTAAAATACATAAGATCAAGTCATTCTCAATGTATCATCTGTTCTCTTGACATCGTGTTGTTAGTGCATGTTAGGTGTTCAGAAACGACTACCGTAAATTTTGTTTTATCTTATATATGCTTGGTATTTATCTTAATAGAGAACTTAACTAATGAGAAAATGGTGCACGCCAGAACTTCAGCATTAACCAAAGAGAGGGAGCTCCTATTTGACATACTATACTTCAGTTATAGCGCTACAACAATACACGGGCCATATTTGGTGTGGCCCACTAACATGTATAATTTTTTATAATCTAAAAATTCATTTTTACCAACCATTAAATATTTTAATAATAATAAAATGTTATGTTACATAATACTCCCTATGTTTCATATTACTCCCCATATAAGGTTTTGTCAAAATCAAAATTTGCAAAGTTTGACCAATTATATATAAAAAGTAGTAATTAATATTTATGAAATTAAAAGAATATTATTAGAAGCATAATACCATATAATTTCATATTTAATATTATGTATATTGATGTTTTATTATACATATTTGATCAAACATTACAAATTTTGACTTTGAACAAACCTAATATCCAAAGTAATATGGAGCGGAGGGAGTAGATTGTTCATATAGTTCACATGAATGTTCATGTTTTCTTATGAAAAATAAATCATGTATTTAAAATTAATGATCATTTTCATAAAAAATGATGTTCATATACATCAAATAATGTTTATCTATTTATATATGGATGTTCACATATGTAAAAAATAATATTCCGATTCATAAAAAAATATGTACATACACATCAGATCATCAAATATTATGTTTATGTATGTCTACATTGTAAATCATGTATTTACAAATGCATAAATAATGAAAACGCATAAGTAGTTCATCTATTTTGGTAAAAGTAAATAATCCCGATACATGAAAAAATATCATGTATTTTGTAAAGAATAAAAATAAAACAAAAATATCAATAAGTTATAAATAAACATTTTACGATAAAAATAACCAGGAAATAAAAATTAACTAAAGAAACAAAGAAGAAACATAAAAAAATAAACTTACATAGTGAAACTAGCGCACCATGCGGGATTAGGTGGGTGTCAATTTCGTAAACGACGCGACAGGTGTAAATAGGAAATCTCCCAAAGTTGAGCAACTTTTCTTAGGAAACACAAGAAAAACGCCAACTAAACAATGAAAGTCACTCTCTGTTTCTAAATATAAGAAGTTTCAGGTGTTCAATTTAAACTCTTAAAATGTTTTATATTAAAAAACAGATGTTGTATTTTTTTGGTAACAGGGCTAGCTATTTTCTTTCTAGGAAAATATGGTTTTCGGTTTTCCTCCACTTAAATTAACGAAACCACACAATGATGGACTAATTTGATGAACTTGGGTGGGGCAAATTTTTTTTTTTACAAATAGTTGGGCTCTGGTGTAAGCCAGGGTGCTATACATCCAGCCAACAAGGATTGTAATGCGTTGATCGTGCGTGCGTAGTATAAAGTCATCTTTACCCAAGAAAGAAAGAAAGAAAGAAAGAAAGAAAGAAAGAAAGAAAGAAAAAAAGCACGTACGCATGACGAAGCTCATATTTCATTCGTTCGTTTACACTTTCTTTTTGACGCTGTCTGTTAGGTCACTCGTAGCGGGTGGACCTGTAAAATCGAAAAGAATTCGCAGTTACGCGCACTCGGCGTGACGGGGAAACGACGGTTCTGGAACTAATTCGGTGATGAAGAAGTAAATCAGCAAGCGCTTCACACTAGACTAGACTAGCAGCTGCCTCTGTCGACCGATGTAGGATGTACTCCAGCTGCTTATAGCTCGCTCGCTCTTTGTCGTTCCCGTTAACAACAAAATAAAAATGCTCGCCACCAGACGCAAGAGAAAGGAACTGCGGTCCCAGGCGGGTCGTAGCTATAGGTAGCAGCAACACTTGTACTGAGGAGACGGCGCATCGGTCGATCGATCGATCTCTACGTGCAGTCACCGCCCTAGCTCGACCGATCGACCGATCGATAGACAGATAGATAGAGACTAACTAGGATCTATCGTCTCTCCCAAGTCATCACGGTACACACGGGCAATCTATATCCCGCGATGTGAAGAGCGTGACATGAACATTTGTCTCCACATGTCGCGCACGCGCATTTATATATCAATATATGTACGTACCCAGGCGCGGGAGGAGGAGGAGAAACTAGCTAGCCATGCCAATACGTACGTACCTGTATGATGGCGAAGCGTAGCACGTCGCCGCGGAGTCCGAGCGCGGCGGCTCCGGCGAGCGCCGCGAGCGGGCCGGCCACGAACCGCAGCGCCATCCCCAGCGCCGCCGGGCCCGCGCCGCACGCCACGATCCTCTCCTGCTGCCCCATGAACAGCCCCATGCTGAACATGGACATCCCGGTGCCGGTCCTGGACATCACCTGCAGCGACCCCGTCACGATGCGCGGCATGCCGATGCGCCACCTGCACGTGTACGCACGCAACAAAACACTCATCCACTTTCCAAACCGATCGTATATATAGGTACGCGAGGCGGTTCGACTGACAGGTACGAGGCGGCGGGGTTTTGTTTTGTACAGTACGTACCTGTAGGCGACGCACGCCCACGCGACGCCCAGGACGCTGGCGTACACGTTGGGGTTCCTCGCCAGCTTCAGCCCCACGGTCCTTGCCATCGCCCACACCCTGATCCTCCTGCCACTGCCACTGCCACCGCCACCGCTGGGCGGCGCCGCTTCCACGTCGGCGACCTCGCCCTTCTCCGACGACGACACCGGCTCCACGCGGCGCGCTCTGTCCTCGTCGCTGGTGGTGGATCCGCCGCCGTCGTCCTCGTCGTGCTCGTCGTTGCCGGAGCCGAAAGAAGGGACGACGGACCAGGCCTTGCGCAGCTCGAAGGCGAGCAGCAGGAGCGGGAACCACACGATGGACTGCACCACGGCGATCTGCACGATCAGGTCCTGCGCCCACTTCCCGTACATGGCGTCCAGCAGCGGCACGCCCACGACCAGCGTGTTGTTCAGCGACGCGAGCGAGAACCCCGTGATGGACCACGAGTACTGATCGTAGGCGCCGCCCTTGCCCTTCTCCTTGGCCCTGGCGCAGCGCGCCCACGCGGCCGCGGCGAGCACGGCGAGGAGCTTGGCGACGGCGTCGGCGGCGATGACGCGGTAGTTCATGGCGAAGGGGTCGGTGCGGACGATGAAGTCGAAGGTGAAGAAGGGCATGGAGAAGCACACCACCAGCGTGTTGATCGCGCCGCACTGCTCCGCCGTGAAGAACCGCCACCACCGCACTGACCCGTACCCGAGCCCCAGCGCGAAGTAGAGGGGCGCCATCGCCTCCACCACCTTGTACACATCGCGCAAACCTATCATCTTATTACTTGACGATGGAGTAGCTAACTCTGGAATATGGGTTTTCGGTGTGCAGTACGTGTGCTGCTATTGCTGCGGTTTTATAGACCTCGCAGAAGACAGAACACGGCGCGAGTATATGGCTAGAGAAGATGGAATTGGTAAGGGAGATCCATCGGTGGAATACTGGAATGTGACTATGTCAGGCGCATTGTCGGGTTCCCACGAGTGCGAGCAGGCTCGTCACGTCTTTCTGGCTTTCTGCCTCCATCGGCCAAACAGCCTAGGTGTCTACTCATGCGCTCCGTAGATCATTGTTTTTTCTCAATCCTGTAATCAGAAGGCACCAAGTTTTTACCATTAAGCAACAGCTAGGAAAAAGATCCTGCAAGGTGCAACCTCATGCATATGTTCAAATAGTTCTCTCGCAAGTAATTCGAAGCAGTCTAGAAGATTCACTCAACGAAAAAAGAACTCAAAACAATCTAGAAGATTCACTCAAGATTTTTTTTTAAACAGTCTAGCACATTCACTCTGACGAATGCATCTACACGTTCGGGATTTAGAGCATCTCCACCGGCTTCAAAAAACGACTCTCTAACACAAAGAAAATCCTTAAAACGAACAAAAACATTATTAAGCACTCCCAATTGCTAAACAAATTTCGGAGCACCCAAAAACAGCTATCCTCCAAAAAGGAGGTCCCAAAGACACTAACCTGGTTTGGACGCGCGGGAGACACCAACCACCCTTAAAGAATTTTTGCCGCAACCACCTAGCGCGGCCGAGCTCCCTCGCCACCGTTTGGCCATGTCTAAGGTCTCTTCGAGTCCATGCTACCATGTACGTACACCCTATTGCGCTTCTGCTCCCTTCATTTGGGCCACGCAAGCTCCCTCCACCGCCACGCTGCTGATTTGGAAAGCTTGGATGTGGCCCGCAAGCCCCTTGCTCTCGCAGAAGCTCCGCCGCCCTCCAGAAGGTATCGTCATGGCTTGAGTCCTTGACTCTCACTCTTGAGCTTTGCCGCGCTCAGGTAGAGTTGTAATTAAATAGTTTATTTTCATCTAGAATTATTATATTCCATAATCTAGCTTGCCTGAGCAAAATATGCTATATGTATAATTTTTTAATCCTTCAGTTCTAAAATACTTGACGTGATTTTAGTTAAAATTTGAACTAAAACTTGAACTAAAACCACGAAGAGAATTGTGGAACGAAGAGAATATAATTCTATGAAATTATTCTAATTAGGCCTCATCAACTATCAATTTTCTTTCCCATTTTCTGACAAAGCTGCTTTTATTAACATCAAAAGCTCGCATCAAGACGATACAAGCACACACAAAAGTTTACATCTAGCCTCTAAGGAAATCTCTAGCCGATTCTTTATAATTTAGAGGAGCACACCATCTCCCTCTTTCTCTCTAACTTGTTATCAGGTTCTATTTCGTTCTCAACTTACTAACGTGGTTCTATAGCTAAAGAGTGGTCACTAAGATCCCATTGAAGTCAAAGAAAATCATTGGCAATCTTGTTCATGTGCCTATATAAACTCGTTGGCACAGTTTAACTTGATGTTCACGAGCTCAACCATCCTATTCAGGACAAATTCTGATCAAGCAGGCTCCCGAACCATTAAAGGTTTTAGGGACACACTTAACTTGCATTTTGGTAGGCTCCATCCAGCCCATATTAAACTTTTCCACGAAAGGAGCATACAAGTCGGGGGAGCTAGTACCCCTGATATTCTAGAGTCAGTTAAACATGGTACAATGAGAACAATGGTAAGCACCTTTCTATAATCCTAACTCGCTAGCAAGAATAATGATAATCATGATACAGTGGAAGCATGAAAAACATGATACAATGGATATCGCTTGCAGATGAGCTACGAATACACAGTACACCTACAACATCAAGGGTTAGTAGTTTTTCTTACAACCAGAGGAGTAGGATTCACCACAGAGGCCGGGGAAGTGGGGGAAGCGGTAGGACAACAATCGTCGTGCTGGAGGGGAAAGATGGCAGGACGACTGTCATTGTGCTCGAGGGAGATGCCGAAATGACCTACAATCGAGCATGACGAATATGAACTCTGGTTGCAGATGCATACATCTATCCACACTAGCACATTCTTACAGATCCAAGCTAGATCGAGGGTTCGAGATTCTTACAGCGAAACATCATCTAGCACACAGGTCGGGAGGAGGAGGAAGCCAATAGGCTGTCGACGGCCTCCGCTGGTGAGCTCGAGCTCCAAGCTCCCGCCATTTCCGATGGTCACATTTGCATAGACAGGGTGTTCTCCTTTTTGGCCGTCACGAGGGGACTTCCGAAAACGGACGATTCGGCAGTTCCTAACGGGCCTGGCCGGAGGTGTTTTAATCATAATACGGACTACAATAGTGTGGACAAACATCCGAGTTTCGGTGTATGTGTATATCTCTTCCTCTGTAAACTAATTTTTTTATGCTCACCTTGTAAAACAAATCACCTCGCAAAGAAAATATCCATCTTATTTGCATACAAGACTTCCTAAGTTCCTAGGAGAGTCCGAAAGGCCGACGTCCAATTGAATTGCAGTTAATCCAGACACGCCTTGTTGTCCTCAGCCCGAGCGTGACGGCCACCTCTCTCTCTCTCTCTCTCTCTCTCTCTCATAGGTCAAACCCTATAGCCTCTACTGAGAGTTGTATAGAGCTAACATTCGTATCAGAGCATTTCGCTCTGTAGTTTTTTCGGTAGAAAGAAACCAAAGGCAAAGATTAAATCCCTAACCCTAGATCTACAGTGCGCCTGCCTTACGGCCGCGTCGTCCCGCTCGATCTAGATGCACATCCTATGCGAGGCATCTAGAAGAAGGACCAACCCCTTCGGGGGCAAAGAAAATCAAAGACAAATCCTCAAAGAACCCCCCCTAGATCCTCCCCAGATCCCGCATAGAGAAACCCCAAACCCCGAAACCGAAAATAAAAGGTCAAAAGAAAATCCCTAAATCCCCAAATACAAACCCTAGATCTACAATCAGAAAAGTCGCACCGGCCATCGCCGACAAAGAATCTGCCTCCACCTCGGCCACTTGACGGCGCCGCACCCACCCTCGGGTGGATGCACACGTCAGCAAGGAGCCAAAGGGGGGCGCCGTCATCTGCCTTCCTCTCAGCTCTGCTATTTTCATGAGGTGGGGGAGGTGGTTGGGACAGAGAAAGAGGGGGAGAAGGGGCTCGCCGCGCTGGGAGAGGGAGGGGCTGCTCGTCGCCGGCGTTGCGCTGGTTTTGATCCAGCGACACGCACGGGCGACCGTCGGATCTAGGGTAACTGGTCTGGATGGCTCAGATTCGGCGGCATCGCGGGGGCTGGGCGGTGGCAGGCCATGTGCCGCTGTGGGCTGTGGGGAACTGCACACAACCAAGCCACAAAGCGTGCACGGGCGGGAGCTAGGGTCGTGCGGCGCCGGGCCGTTTTGGGCCGCAGTCGGGTCGTGGGCAAGCGAGCGGCGTGCCAAGAGAACGCGCGCAGCAGCGGTAGCGTGCAGCGGGCTGTGGGCCGCACGCGTGCAAAAAACAGCCCAGATTTTTCTCTGTTATTTTTCCAGAGAAAAGATTTAATGTTTCTGTTGAGTTTTTTGAGCAAAATTTGCACAGTTTTTTCTATCCAAATTATTCCAACGAAAATTTGTTTAGAGAATTCAAAAGTGACAGAATTTTTTGTGTAAAGTTTTAAAAGTTGATTACCTGTATTATTTTTCCGCTGCAAATAGTTGATAGAAATTGCTTAAATGATAGAGTGATAATTAAATTATTTAAAGATGTGATAAAGTGATATTAAAGGTGATTATGGTCCTGTTATTAAATGACCAACGTTATTAATAGCATGATCATGATTTGTTTTGTCATGTGTTAAAGGTGCTTTTATCTCTATTTTTGTCCAACGGTGATATAGTTTTAATGGCACAAACAGTTGCATGTTTTAATTTATACCAACGTTGGATTAATGCATACAATTATTTTTGTTATCTCACATCTTTGTGGTTTTCAGGAGGTCTCAACCTCATGAGTTGCCTCAAGGACATTCCGATGCTCAGGGGGGACAACTACACTGAGTGGAGGAAGAAAGTGGACCTGGCATTCGTGTGTGCCGAGGTTGACTGGGTTGTGGAAACCAAACAGCCAGTCAAGCCAGAAGACCCAGAAAGAGATCCTACTGATGATAATGCTGCTTGGGAAAAGAGAAAAAGGGACCATACTCCACTGGAGTTGGCTTACTCCATTGACAACCAAAAGTGGGTAAATGTCAATAAAAAGTGCATGACCTTTGTAAAGAATACGATTGAGAACGCCATTGTGGGCTCAATCGAAGAGTGCGCTGCTGTTGGGGAGTTCCTTGGAAAGATAAAGAGTCAGTTCACTGACTCTTCAAAGATGTATGCCACTCAGCTGCTCAAACAGCTGGTCACAAAAAGGTATACAGGAGGGGCACATGGCATCAGGGAGCACATCTTAAGGATGAGCAACATGGCTGCTAAACTAAAGCCCATGGATGCTGACCTCGAGCTCAAGCCTGCTCTGCTGGTTCACCTTGTCATGGCATCCCTTCCCCAACAGTTTGAGAACTTTGTGATCAACTACTACATGTCTCCTAAAAATGGGACATTGAAAAGACCATTGGCATGTGTACGCAAGAGGAAGAAAGGCTCAAGTCCATTTATGGTGGTTCTCTAAACTACGTGAAGGACAACAGGAAGAGAACCTTCAACAACAGCAACCATGGTGGTTCCCCCTCCAAGCCACATGGAAAAGGCCCCCAACAGTATCAGCATCACAAAGTCTCCCAGGGGACAAGGACCAGTGTCACCACTGCAAAAAGTATGGGCACTTCAATAAAGATTGCCCAGAATGGCTCAAGTCCATAATGTCAAAGAAAGGTATAAATACAGTTTCTTTGTAAATGAATCCCTGTATTCACAGTTTTGAAATCTACTTGGTGGATTGACTCAGGTGCAACTATTCATGTTGCTAATTCTTTACAGGGATTCCATTCGACAAGAACTATGCAAAGAAGTGAAAGATGCATTGAAGTTGCGAATGGAGTTCAAGCAGAAGTTGAAGTTGTTGGCGATATCCCTTTGGAGCTAGCTGATGGTTTTATTATTCTGTTAAAAGATGTTTTATTTGTTCCCTAGCTTCACATAAACTTATTAAGTGTGTCATGTTTGGATAAAGACAGTTATGAATGTTAGTTTGGACATGGCAAGTGTGCCATATGGTTTAAAGATACTTGTGTGGGTACTACTTTACTTCACGATAAGCTTTATTTGTTATCCTTGCATGAAAAAGTGCTTTCCGTGTGTAATGTGAGTGAGCAAATTTCCTTGTTGAACAAAGAACAAAAGAAAAGAAAGAGAACTCATGACTCGTCGAAGTTATGGCACTATCGATTAGGCCATATTTCGAGGGGAAGAATAGAAATCCTCGTTAAAAATGATATTCTTCCTCCGTTAGAGTTCTCAGATATCGAACAATGCATAGATTGCATAAAAGGAAAATATGTAAAGCAAATCAAAAAGGGTGCAAACCGAAGTATAGCAACACTAGAAATCATTCACACTGATATTTGTGGACCGTTTCCTGTGAAAAGTGTGGATGGTTATGATTCGTTCATAATATTCACAGATGATTACTCCCAATATGGTTATTTTTATCCAATTAAAGAAAGATCTGAAGCATTGGATAAATTTTAAATATTCAAAGCTAAAGTTGAAAATTAACATGATAAAAGAATTAAAATAGTCCGGTCTGACCGTGGGGGAGTACTACGGTCGACACACTCCATATGGTAAAGTACCTGGACCTTTTGTAAGGTTCCTATAGGAAAATTGAATAGTCGCCCAGTATTCTATGTCGGGCGAACCTCAGCAAAATGGAGTAGCTGAAAGGCGTAACCGTACCCTCATGGATATGGTGCGCAACATGATGAGCTATTCCACCCTCCCATTGGGATTATGGATGGAGGCGCTTAAAACCGCCATTCACATTCTCAATAGAGTACCAAGCAAGTCGGTGCCCAAAACACCGTACGAGTTGTGGACAGGCCGAGTCCCCTCTCTGCGCCACTTGAGGGTCTGGGGGAGCCCAGTTGAGGCAAAAAAAATTAATCCAAACATTGCAAAGTTAGACCCCAAAACAGTGTCTTGTCACTTCATTAGCTATCCCGATAGATCAAAAGGTTATCGTTTCTACTGTCCTGACAAATACACAAAGTTTGTAGAAACGAGACATGCAGTCTTCTTAGAGGACGAATTGATGAGGGGGGGGGGGCATGGTAGCTCGGAAAATCGATCTTGAGGAGAAGAGGGTGCATGCACCTAATCCGATGACTCATGAGTCATTTTTCTCGCTACCTGTTGTGCCACCATCGATAACCCCTGAGGTTGTGGTACATGCACTTGTTGTGACTCCACATGTGACAACAATGGGAGAAGGTCCGGAACCTGTCCGTCAGGAGCCGCCTGAACCCACTGTTGAGCACGAAAGGGAGCCAGAACAGCCACACACAGCAAATGTGCCAGAACCTGAGGCACGAAATGAGCAAGAGTCTGACGAACTCGGAAGGTCTAAAAGAGAAAGAAGACCGGCCATTTCTAAAGAAATTTACAACGTTTACAACATAGAAACAGTTCATATGGAGGGTGATCCCACCTCATATGAAGAAGCCATGAGAATCCCTCACTCAGCCAAGTGGGTGGAGGCAATGGAAGATGAAATGAAATCGATGAGTTCCAACAATGTTTGGGACTTAGAGGAAATTCCTAAAGGATCCAAAATAGTAGGATGCAAATGGGTCTACAAAACAAAGTATGACTCCAATGGAAATGTAGAAAAGTATAAAGCAAGACTTGTGGCAAAATGCTTTATGCAAAAAGAAGGGGTAGATTACAATGAGACTTTTTCTCCGGTCTCATGTAAGGATTCATTCAGAATCATAATGGCACTAGTTGCACATTTTGATTTAGAGTTGCATCAAATGGATGTAAAGACGGCGTTTCTAAATGGAGATTTAGAAGAGAATGTTTACATGAAATAACCCAAGGGTTTTTTCATGGAGGGAAGGAACATATGGGATGCCGCCTAAAGAAATCCATTTATGGGTTAAAGCAAGCCTCTAGATAGTGGTATTTAAAGTTTAATGATACAATTAAAAGATTTGGATTTAAAGAGAATGTTGAGGACACCTACATTTATGCAAAGTTTAAAAGTGGGAAATACATTTTTCTAATTCTGTATGTGGATGACATCTTGCTTGCTAGCAGCGATGTCAGCCTACTACTAGAAACAAAGAAGTTCTTGTCTTCAAATTTTGATATGAAAGATCTTGGTGAAGCTTCTTATGTTTTTGACATAGAAATTTACTGAGATAGAAAGAATGGAGTGTTAGGACTGTCGCAAAAGGCATATTGTGAAAAGATTCTAAAGAAATACAATATGCATGCGAGTAATGCCACACCTGCTCCCATAGTAAAGGGCGGCCGTTTTGGAAAATTTCAATGTCCAAAGAACCAATATGAGATCGATCAAATGAACTTTGTACCATATGTTTCGGCTGTTGGAAGCTTACAGTATGCAAAAGTGTGCACTCACCCTGACTTAGCTTTTATCATCGGGGTACTCGATAGATATCAAGAGAATCCAAGCATAGAGCACTGGAAAATGGTAAAGAAAGCTTTGCGTTATGTGCAAGGTTATGACCCACAAGTATAGGGGGTGTATCGTAGTACTTTCGATAAATAGGAGTGTCGATCCCAACGAGGAGCAGAAGGTGCTGAACAGTTGTATGGAGCAGGAAATCCCTGTAAATACTTAGCAAACGGATTTTTAGTGGCTTTCTGACAAGGCAACAAAATAAAGAGAAAGTAACAAAGGTAACGAACAAACGGAGCAAGTGTTCCAATCCTTTCTTAGCAAAGGACAAGCCGGTGGAAATACTTATAAGGACCAAACATTCTCGAGGACACATGGGAATTCTGTCAAGTGCTTTCGCTTCAAATAGCTGAGTACTCTTCTCTGAAGTTGTAAGTGTTGTGTGGGTGAACCCGTGCTAACATACCAACCTTACTTGGACTAATACATACTTGTGATGAAACCCCCTGCAAACACCCGTAACTACAGGAAAGTAATTAAGATACAAATCTAACCACAGCCTTAAACTCTGAGATCCTACGCTCCCTTGTGCAAAGGTATCCTAACGGGGGTTCAGGTTTCTGTCACTCTGGCAACCCCACAATTAGTAGCCAAATACACAATGCATCCCCCTAGGCCCATAAATGGTGAAGTGTCATGTAGTCGACGTTCACATGACACCACTAGAAGAATAGCACCACAACTTAAATACTAAACCATTGAATAATAACTCATCATAGATTCACTACTAACAACATGACTTCTCCCATGTCCTCAAGAACTAAACAAACTACTCACGAGACATCATATGGATCAAGATCAAAGATGATATGATAATGGATAACAATCTAAACATAAACAATAATCCAATGGTTCCACTCACAAGCATCAACTACAATAGTAATCAACATCGGAAAAGTTTCCCCTAAGAACTAAAGCAATATCCAACACAATTGTTACGGCAGGACGGAGTGGTGATGATGGTGCTGGTGGAGATGATGGTGTGGATGATGATGGTCCCGATGAAGCCTAGCTTGATGATGGTGTTGATGGCGACGGTCTCCCCTCTTCGGGAAGGAATTCCCCCGGCAGAAATCTATCTGCCAGAGAGATCTTTCTCTCTCAGTGTTTTCCGCCCCTAGAGGCGGCGGAAATCTATCTGTGGTCGCTCCCCAAGGCTTAGGGTTCCGTAGGGAAGATATAGGCGAAGGGGCAGAGTTGGAGGCCGGGCAGGTGGGCCACACCTGCCCTAGGCGCGGGGTTAGGTGGGTCCACGCCTAGGGTGGTGTGGGCCCCCTGCGGCCCCTCTTCGCTCCTCCTTCTGGCTTCCTTCGTCTTCTGGTAAAATAATATGTTTCCATATTTTTCTGGTATTTTTCTGATCTTTGCGAAATTGCACCGAAACGCCTTCTTTTCCATCAGAATCCAGGCTCCGGTAGTCCATCCTCCAAGAATCATCCAACATGCATAAACAGATGAAAAGCCATAAGTAATGCCTCATAATAAGACAAATATCAATGAATAGAGGTAAATTATGATATAGAATGGCGATGCAAATTGGGTGTATCACAAGGCACAAAAGGCCTCATGCTAACATATAAAAGATCTGATTCCCTAGAAATAAGAGGGTATTTAGATGCATATTTTGCGGGAGATAAAGATGATAGAAAGTCCACGACAGGATATGTCTTTACTCTCGCGGGAGGTGCTATTTCATGGAGAAGTGCCAAACAGTCAATAGTTGCATCATCTACGATGTATGCAGAATTTATAGCATGTTATGAGGTCATGGGGCAGGCATTATGGTTAAAGAAATTCCTACCCGACTTGAGAGTGGCAGACTGCATTAGTAGGCCACTAAAGATGTACTTTGACAACGAGTCTGTAGTATTATATGCTCACAACAACAAGTCGAGTAATGCTACAAAGTCAATAGATATAAAGTATTATATTGTGAAGGATAAAGTCCAGGATCAAACTATAAGTCTCGAGCATATAAGGACAAAGGATATGCTTGCGGATCCGCTAACAAAAGGCTTACCTCCCAATGTGTTCAAGGAACACTTAGCCAGCATGGGATTAAGGGAAAGCCTATGATTCCTGGACTACAGAGGCCCAAAAGTAACAGGATTTGTTTCAAAATAGAAAATTATATAGTGGTTGTCTGATTCTATCGACAATTAAGCTGTGACGATGAAACATGCTCTATGTACTGATCCGTGATGAAACGAGTAAAGTATGAAGTATAAAGTTAAAAGTAAAGTTGAGATCAAGGGGGAGAATGTTAGATTGATCTCAAACGTGACCGAGCCCAACGGCTCGATCACACCCCTATCCGCGCCCTGATCGGGGGCTCCCAACCTCCTGATGGTTGGTGGGCCCCTGTCGCCGCGCTATAAATAAAGGGTGGGGTCCGGCAGCACATGACACGAGGTTCATCGCTGTGCCGTACGCCCCACCGATATCCCTACCAATCTAGGGTTAGCGCGAGCCGACGGGAAGCACCGCCACCACCGCACACCCACGTCGTCGCCCTTTTCCCCATGGCCACCAACTCCGGCTCCGACATCCCCTCTGGCTCGTGTTCCTCGAGCCAGGGCACAGGTAGTCTCCCTTTTCCTCTCTCTCTCTCTCTCTCTCTGATCTCATAGGTCAAACCCCATAGCCTCTACCGAGAGTTGCATAGAGCTAACACCTCTCCCTCCTCCCGCGGGATTGCCTCTGTGGAAGGCGCATCCGTCCTGCACACCCTGCAGTCCCCGGTGTCTTCAAGTCACCAACCTCTTCCGTCAGATTCCCCACCCCCTAATCTGCCAAGCACCACCATTAATGGCACTGGGGCTCGTATATTCGGCGACTTTTAAGAGGGCCATCCGAGCGGAAGCACCCTACGCCCCTCCCCTGGCATCCCCTTCCCGGCGCATGAGGTGCAGATGCCGTCGCAGGAGCTTTCAGTTCTGGCCTCCTCGGACTTACGGTGGAAGACCCGCCTCGCCTACTCCGCCCTGTGCCATCTGAGCCCATTGATGCCACCGCAGATGACCGTCCGTGGCAAGTTCAGGAATTGTACCCCTTAGGGGGGTAGGAGTAATGGCCGGCGAGGCGATGGGCATAGCATTGTACCAGCACAGTTACCTCAGTGGCATTGCTGCTTGGGTACCTAACTGCGGAGGATCCAGTGTTGCGGCGTTTTGAACGCACGAGGTACTCAACAGACGGATATCCATTGACGATCGTGGATTACGTTGCGACTAACAAGGGGTGAGCCGATGTGTGTAGGTGCAACGTCGAGGGCACCCGTGGTTCTGTTCGCGGATTTGATCTGAGACGAGTCTAGCGGTTTGCATCGCCATTGATTCTCCAAAGTGAGAGTGGTCAGATTTTGTCATTCTTTTAGGATCAAATTTTCTCTTTCCCCTTTCAAGAGCTTTGTTAATTGTGAGATTGTGTTGCTCTCTGTGTTCGTGGATGGCATCTAGGCCGAGGATAGTTCGGTGGTGTTGGTTGTAATGTGTGGTCACAATTGTTCGTGTGTTCTTGTCTTGAGTGGTCAGTTGCATCGGCCTAGTCTTTGGCTTGTAATCATCACTATTTTTATCAATGCATCGGAACAAAATGATGTTTGTGTTTTTGTGTAGAAAAAAGTCTAAAGGTATAATTATATGCATACAATGGTCACTTCTAGTACTTAATTCTTTTTAATTGATCATGCATAATCTATTAGTCTAACATGGTGTGGATTATCAAGTTGATTCCCTATTTTTTTATTAATTTCTAAATTTATATATATTCTCATACATTATTGTTAAAACAAATATATGATGCATCCATCTTGAAATCTTGATGCACAATAAAATATATGGTGCAACATACCCTTTGGTAAAATTCTTGTCCACCACTTCATGATTTTGCCAAGCAGGAAAACTACGGGGGTGGCTATGGGATCGAATTACGAGTGGTGTGGTGCATAGTAGGGGCATGTTGTGGCTTGGAATAATAGGGCAGTGAGGTTGGACGAGAGGGAGCAGGAGTAGCGGCGCCACCATGGGGATGGAGTAGCAAGAGAGCCGAGTGGGCCGAGGTTGGGTTGGTAGGAGAAGGATAGAGTGCCATCGCCGTTATAGATAGATAGATAGATAGAGAGAGAGAGAGAGAGAGAGAGAGAGAGAGAGAATAGTACAGCAAGAGCACCCATTGTGATGAATCATAGCATTTGAGATATCCTAACTTAAAGACCAATGCATCTTTGTTGTTTGTCTGTGCTGTTTAGACAATATAATAGATACTAGGGATTTGCATTGTATGGAGCTACAATGTTATGTCTATATAGATCTTCTCAATCCAATGATAATTATTTGCATTTTTGGATCCTACATCAATTGATGTACACATCCCTTTTATTGCATACTTCAGAAGTCTCCCATAAAAGAGAGTATAAAGTGGCTGCTTGTTAGTCATGCTTATATTTTGTTCCACCATGTTAATTAACATACGCTATTAGTGAACCTATCAACCCAGTACAAGTTTATTTAGCCATAAGAAAACACCCAAACCAAATTTAGATAGATAGTAATGTTTTTTAATAATTAAATATAAAAATACAAAATGAAACTTTTTTTTGAATGCTGCAATAATTAACTTCACACTCTCACAGTTTGACGCCTTATCCTATCCAATTAAGGGAACTTATTACTTTCTATAAACCTTTGCGCTTGTGATCCCTACAAGAAAATGTATTTGTAGCATGAAGCAACCATTTTCTCGCGGAAATGATTATTGGTGTAATCTCCATAGATTTTCTTTATCAAAAAATTAACACCTTGTTTAGTTAACTTAGTTCTATTTTAAGTCCCAAAATATAAGGCGTGATTTATTTTGTACAGTCCTTGATGCACAATCTTGACCGCTAATATAGACATGATAAATTAGTTTGTGGATACATATTATAAGTCAAATCAGAGTCAAAATTATAAGTTTTTAACAAGCAAAAATCAAGGACGCCTTAGGTTTTGAGATAAATAGAGTACTGCTAAACAAAATATCGTAAAATACTTGCTACTAGTAGTATTTATCAAAACCGCCATTTACGTGGGAACCCCTACTTACAGGTGCATCTTTCGCCATTGATTGCATCTATAAATTGTATTCATATACGCTAGATCAGGAACACAAATCTTAGAGCACGAATCAACAGTAAACATGTACCGGCAGAAAACCGCCCCGATAGATTTTTCGGATTGGCACCCTGACCTCTAAGAAGCCGTTCATCTCTGGCTGGCACGTGAGCCCCATCTCTGTTACCGTCGTCGCTTCCGACTCGTCATGGCCAAACACGAAGAACAAGAGAGAGAAGAAGATATCTTAAATTCTCAATGAGAAAAAAAATGAGCTTGCGCATACTGGAAAATAAGAACTAAGTGCTGGCTTGTTGGCAAGACTAGCGAGTACACAGTTAGCCCACCCGGTTCAAGTCCCCATAGGAGCTGAATTAAACGGGATTTTATCTAAGCGCGTATAATGTGCTGCTGGAGAGGTCTCATCTATCTAACAACGTATTGGCCGCGAGAGATAATTCCCCTTAAGAAACAGGATGCACAGGAGATTGGGGACTACCGCCCGATTAGTCTGGTTCATAGCTTCGCCAAGTTGTTCTCCAGGATTCTCGTATGAGGCCCAAACTTGGAAAGCTGACAGGTTGCAAGGAAGATAAATACCACGAGACAAAAGGGAGTGCTGATTAAGCTAGACATATCAAGAGCCTTCGACTCAATCTCCTAAGCCTTTCTGTTGGAGGTTTTGAGGAGGATGGGTTTCAGCGACATGTTCCTTAAATGGCTGGCCATACTATTGTCATCGGCTACCACCAGAGTTACTGCGAATGGTGTGTCAAGTAGTGAAATTCGACATGTGCGTGGCTTGAGGCAAGGTGACCCTTCATCCCCAATGTTGTTCGTGATGGGGATGGAAGTGTTGACGACGATAGTGGTGAGAGTGGTGGAGGCAAGGATATTTAGAAGTCTTGCAGGGATTGAGGCACTCCAAAGAATCTCGATTTATGCAGTCGATGTGGTACTCTTCGCCAGACCTGAGGAGAATGGGTTACAGGCAGTGAGGTGTATACTGGAGGTGTTCGGAGAAGCATAGGGGCTGCAGATAAATTATAGGAAATCCACTGCCACAATGATTAGAGGGACTGATGAGGATAAGGAGAGAGTAAGCTCCGTGTTGAGATGCGATCTCGCCAACTTCCCGATCAAGTATTTGGGCCTGCAGCTGGCCTTGAGGCCCTTGACTAGAGCGGAATGGCAACCTGTGCTAGACAAAGCGACTGAGTTCATCCCGGCATGGCAACGAGGCCTTATTGCTAGTGTCGGAAGGCTAACGTTGGTGAAGGCGGTCATAGCGGCCAAACCGATACATCACCTCCTAGTCACTGAGGCACCGGACTGGGTTATAGAAGAGCTTGAGAAGTGGGAGCGCGCCTTTTTTTGGGCAGGGAAGAAGAAGGCCAATGGAGGTCTCTGTCTAGTGGCTTGGGAGTCTGTTTGTAAACCTACTTGCTTCGAAGGTCTAGGAGTCAAGAATCTGTGACTGCAGGGGCTTGCGTTACGCGCCAGATGGGAGAGGCTACGTCGCACTGACCCCTCGCGGCCATGGGCTGGGCTACCAATGCTAAAGGACAAGGAAACAGAACAAGTATTCCAGAGCCTGGCGGTGGCCCGAGTTGGGGATGGGAGGAGCGTGCTGTTCTGGAAAGATCGATGGGTGAAGGGCCTGACGGTGACGTACATTGCGCCGATGGTGGTGGAAGGCTTGACTACCCGGAGCCGGAATACCCGACGAGTTAAGGATACACTCCATGATAATAGGTGGATGTTGGACGTGAGCGGGGAGCTGGATGACCAAGGATACTTGCAATGGGTGAGGCTATGGCTAGCGATTAGCGACATCCAATTAAGGGATCAGGAACAAGACAACTTCTCTTGGACAGGCTCAAAATCAGAACAGTATTCAGCCAAGGAGACATACAAGTTGCTGTGCCAGGGGCAGGAGAGAGCTAGCATAGCCATCCCGATCTAGAGATCCCATGCACCCCTAAAGTGCAAAATCTTCCGCTGGCTGGCCACGAGATATCGGCTGTGGACGTCGGACAGACGCATGAGGCATGGCCTACAGGAACAGTCTTCGAAATGCTACACTTGTCTACAAGAGGAAGACACGGTGGACCACATCCTGATCCAATGTGTATATGCGAGAGAGGTTTGGATGTGATGTTTGCAACGAGCAGGCCTAGAGATCATGCAGCCTCAACAGGTGGAGGGAACCTGGAGTCCTGGTGGCCGGAGGCGAGAGAGGCGATACAAATCTCAGATATACGCAAGTTCGACACGATGGTTATTCTCACAGCGTGGGTGTTGTGGAAACAACGCAATGCGCGTGTGTTTGGCAACCTGAGAGAGCAGCAGAGCACGCCACAACTGCTGGATCACATCCATGAGGAGTTTCAGAGTTGGATGTTAGCGGTGAGAGGGAAGAGGTTAATCATGCCGCGAGAGTAGGCTTTAGATCCTAGAGAAGGAGTTGAGAGTAGAGTGTGTGTGCGGGTTTGCCGTGGCCTTTGTTCGCAAAGTGTCCCGGCCTCTTGTATTTATTGTTGCCTTCTATAGAAATATGATACGTCATTGGTATACTCTAAAAAAAGATCATTTACCGTGGATCAACGTTTAGCATACGAGAAACAGTCAACCCGTTGTTCTTTTTGTCTGTTGATACATATCTGGAACTGGAACCGTACGTGGCAGGGCGTGTAAGCAGGATCTCCTCGGTGGTGAGGCACGAAAGCTGACCTTTCTTTTCCTTTTTTTCTTCTTTTTGATGAGTGGAGGCACGTAAGCTAACTTAGCATGTATATATTACACTCGGAAGGCTTAAAAATAGTGGTGATGCGCGCTTTTCCTACTCGGGCCATCGACTAATGCGTATGTAAGCTACATAGAGAGTCACTTCGCACGACGTGCGTCCACCGCCGCCGGCAGCTCCGGCAGGCCGAGCCCATTGTTTTTGTGACCTGCCTGTACGTGCATGTACACAGGCTGTCTAGTGGCCACCATGCATGCACAGACGATGATGCATATAAGATACGCCCCGGCCCCGGTGCTTTGAGCTCCACTCTGCCGCGCGCCGCCTCTAGGCACATCGCTTTCTGCCCGACCGATCGGTCGTGTCACCACTAGTTGCAACTTAGGACAAGCTTAGCAGCGATTAATTACTAGTTTCAGATATGCATATCATCGGACGGACGGTCATGGAGCTAGAGCAGAAAGCAGCATGCAGCAAAAGCCATGCACGAATGAAGAAGCACTAGTAGTGGCGGTGAGTGGTGACCTCCTAGGCCTGCCATAGATACAGCATGCAACACACCACCGCTGGATACTTCGTGCTCGCCGACGTCCGTCCGAGGCAAAGCTAAATTTGGTAACGGAAGTAGTAGTACTAAAGGAAAGCACTTGCTTGTTTTTTTTAAGGCTAAACGAAAGCACTTGATGTCATGGTTGGGAAGCTGTTCGTTAGCGGATGGGGAGCTAGCAAAAGTAGAATCTGCCGATGACTCTCTCTTGTGGAGCTTCAAACAAATTGCCAGGTTTGCCACTACAGGAATGGGAAGCTACGCCAATGACCGGTCGCTACGCCGACGGCCAAACGTCGGGGCCGTCGGCGTAGCCATCGTCTAGGCTAGCTCCGCCAAGCAGCCGTCGGCGTAGAATTGTCCTCGGCATATCCTACGCTACGCTGACGGCTTCCCTCGGCGTGGCATACGCCGACGGCTGCCCTCGGCGTAGCTATTTTTTATTTTATCTCATTAAACTTTGAAAAATCATAACTAAGTCATTCTAATTTGGAAAAATACGAATAATATATCAAAATTTGCAGAAAAATAAGACATATCTATCTACACTCAAATAATACACATTTGTAAATAAAAATTAAGTAAAACATAAAACATTATATATAGTTTAAAACGGGCATAAAAAATTCAAAAATGATCGAAACAATGTGAAACCTTCACGTGGTGTTATATTATGTGACATAGTTAGAAGGAAAAATATCAAACTTGATATATTGATTATGACTCAAAGAAACCTTCACAAAATGACCTATCTCATTCGAGGTTTCTTGGCTTTCGAGTCAAATGACCAATGTTATGGCTAGAATCAAGGCATAGTTTGTGATAATATGCCCATATTGTGCATACACATGCATCATGGGATGACGAACAATGTTGCAGGAGGAAGTTTTCCTTTTCGTCGCACCAAAAAAAAGCCATTTCCTATTTTCCGAGCATAAAAACGGACGATTTTGTGAAGCAACCACCAAATGGATAATTAAAAATGCTACCACCACATTTTACAAAAATACTATACCACCTTATATGGACAATGTCCCAACAGGGGTATCCGAAACCTTTCCGTCCACCTTTGATGAAAAAGACAAATTCCTGCCGAATCGGTAGGAAGTGGGTCAGATATGAACTACAGGTACATGATCCGATGCTCATGTTTTTTTACAAAAATCATTTTTAGATTCACAATATGCTATTTTATCAAACATCCAATGCAAGTTTAGCGAGGCTCGACCCCGAGCTAAGAATCTTCATGCCCGCCGTTCGACAAAGTTTGACGATAGTTTAAAACGGGCATAACAAATTCAAAAACGATCGAAACAATGCGAAACCTTCGCGTGGTGTCATATTATGTGACATAGTTATAAGTAAAAATATTAAACTTGATATATTGAGTATGTCTCAAAGAAATCTTCATAAAATGACCTATCTCATTCGAGGTTTCTTGGCTTTCGGGTCAAATGACCAATGTTATGGCTAAAATCAAGACATAGTTTGTGATAATGTACCCATATTGTGCATACACATGAATCATGGGATGACGAACAATGTTGCAGGAGGAAGTTTTCCTTTTCGTCGTACCAAAAAACCATTTCCCATTTTCCGAGCACAAAAAACGAACGATTTTTTGAAGCAACCACCAAATGGCTAATTCAAAATGCTACCACCACATTTTACAAAAATACTATACCACCTTATATGGACAATGTTCCAACAGGGGTATCCAAAACCTTTCCGTCCACCTTTGGTGAAAAAGACAAATTCCTGCCGAATCGGTAGGAAGTGGGTCAGATATGAACTACAGGTACATGATCCGATGCTCATGTTTTTTTACAAAAATCATTTTTAGGTTCACAATATTCTATTTTATCAAATATCCAATGCAAGTTTAGCGAGGCTCGGCCCCGAGCTAAGAATCTTCATGCCCGCCGTTCGACAAAGTTTGACGATAGTTTAAAACAGGCATAAAAATTCAAAAACGATCGAAATAATGCGAAACCTTCGTGCGGTGTCATATTATGTGAAATAGTTATAAGTAAAAATATTAAACTTGATATATTGATTATGTATCAAAAAACCCTTCACAAAATGACCTATCTCATTCGAAGTTTCTTGGCTTTCGGGTCAAATGACCAATGTTATGGCTAGAATCAAGGCATAGTTTATGATAATGTGCCCATATTATGCATACACATGCATCATGGGATGGCGAACAATGTTGTAGGAGGAAGTTTTCCTTTTCGTCATACCAAAAAGCCATTTCTCATTTTCCGAGCACAAAAAACGGACGATTTTGTGAAGCAACCACCAAATGGCTAATTCAAAATTCTACCACCACATTTTACAAAAATACTATACCACCTTATATGGACAATGTCCCAACAGGGGGATCCGAAACCTTTCCGTCTACCTCTGGTGAAAAAGACAAATTCCTGCCGAATCGGTAGGAAGTGGGTCAGATATGAACTACATGTATATGATCCGATGCTCATGTTTTTTTACAAAAATCATTTTTAGGTTCACAATATGCTATTTTATCAAAGATTCAATGCAAGTTTTCCTTTTCATCGCACCAAAAAGTCATTTTTCATTATCCAAGCGCAAAAAGGGAATTTTCTAAAGCAACCACCAAATAGATAATTCAAAAACGGAGGGTTTGTGATTAGTTGATATGGATATCATATTTGGTTTCCTCTCATTTTTCTGATCAATTTAGACATATTATTTGTTAAATTCCGATTTACAGATTTAAAGATATTAATTATTCCATATTAAATAGAAAAATACAAAAAAGTAAAATTATTATATTTTTATTTGAATTCAGTAATATTTTTACTTATTCATTAATGTTTACTTAAATAATTGTTTGTAATTTCAAAAAATACAAACATGTGACATGTTGATATAAGGGTTAATAGGATTGATATCATAGTATTGATAACAATGTATGAATTACTTTGCGGAAACATTTGAATTTTTAGTTTTTTTAAAAAAAAATTATTTTTGCAACCTGTCGACAAGCTACGCCGACGGCATTGCCCTCGGCGTAGCATACGCCGATGGTATTTTGATACGCCGACAACCTCTATGTGCTCCGCCGAGGGAGCCCTTTGCCGAGGAGGCTACGCGAGGGCAGCCGTCGACGTACCATACGCCGAGGGCATTTTAGCCTACGCCGACGGCCTTTTTCCCTCGGCGTAGGGCGAGCGTCCTGTAGTGTGGCGAAAGAGAAAAAAATAGGAGTTTTGGTGGTATGTCTGTAAGAGGGGAGGAAGGGGGAGGGGGTGCTAAAAGATCAAAATATTCAACCTAAGCCCCTACCAAAGGTTATCCTACACTCTCGGCGTGTCTCATAATATAAGATGTTACAACTAATATATGAAGGTTATTATGGCATGGAAGCAGGGGCGCAGCTCCCAATAGGGAAAGCAGCTGTCATACCTTGATTTTTTGCAAAAGGATTTAGATGCGTTTTTTTTGAACAATTTGAGTGCTATTCGCTAAAAACAAAATTCGTATGAAAAAGTTATGCTTATTTTAGTGAACACCTGCGCAAAACTGAGTTCGAAATGAAATAAGGACCAGGTATAGTCTAGTTTTCAACCAATTTTTTCTCTTTGCAATAGCTAATTCTCAATCTAGTAAAACTCGACTCTAAACAATGTCCTAGATGTGGCATCTAAGGAGGACCTGAGAGTATTTTGGCCACCTTATGGCGTGTGGCCAAAATCCTAATTATGTGATGATTTATGTTTTTTGTTTCTACTTTGACTTGTATATACTATTGATCTAAAATTCTAATTGATATGCTTGTTCAATTGGAGAAATGATGATTTATAGCCCTCCTGAAGGACGTGAATTTGCGGAAAAAATGATATCACAATCTTATTAAGTATGGATAAAATGGTAACAAAATGAGTGAAAGGTGATTAAAAGTAATAAGACACTAGATCACTATTGATTACAGTATTTCGGAGTGTAGACACCTTCTATTTTTTTTATAGAACTGATTTTGACCATCGTGTTGATGAATTGTCGTTAGAGTTGCTTCAGAACTTCTTCTTTTGACTAAAGTGACTCAGTTTATATAGGTTCAATGTGAATAAAGATTTCTCGGTTTATAAAGATCATGGAGATTTATCTTATTATGAGCATGAGCTTATATAAGGTAACCTTGAGGTATTCGTTATTCATATGTGAAAAATAAAGGACTTTGGAGATTATCTTAATATTTGAATGATACATGGAATGCTTCATATCGTTTATCGCCGTATTGAGTTGGCATTGCTTTTACTGATGGAGACAACAACAGTTGAAAGGGATTTCTTGATGGCAAAGATCATCAAGACCAAGTTGGTATTTTTGTTTTGGAGTTCACCCTATCTGATATATTTCCGTCATCCGCCACTGCATGGAAGGAGTATCATTCTGATGCCATAGTAGAAGTATAGAACAATCCATACTTCAGGTTATTTATGAAGCTCAATTTACCTAAAGAATTTCCATGAAGTGGTGTAACCTAAAAAGATTAACCAGGTTGACTTTAGAGCTTGAGTCAATTATATTCTTTCTCAATCACTCTTTTTCAACAAAAAAATGTTTCAGATCTTGGGTGCAGATGCTCCCGCTTTCTTGACCAATCATGCTCTACCATTTGTCAAGTATTCAGGTACGTAATTCTTGTTGTATCTCTCTTTTTAAACAGTGGTTTGGCCTAATAATTAATGCTTTGAGCTTTATGCAGGATCATTTGGTTAAACTAAACCTATTTGAGACCTCCATGCATGCTTGTTCGGTTGATATGCAGAGATAATCAATGAAGAGCTAATAAATGCAGAGATAAGCAATGCTTTGAGCTCCCGAAGTGGATGTGCAAAGTTATAAACCTATTTGAGACTTGCACACACGCTCATTCAGTTGAGCTAAAAGTATATATTGTGTTATCATTTTAATTCTCTAATTGACGTATAGTACTAAAGTTGTGGAAGCCTTCTAATTCATTCTTCTATGTAGAAGTGTGTTGAAACTCAGAAGATGATTTAATATCTTTTACTTTAACTATATGATGCAATACCTTATTCTTTTGTATCGACTCACGCTTCATGAACATGATAACCTTGTCCATTAAGCTGCTATCTTGCTCGGGGACGAGCAAGAGTCTAAGCTTGGGATATTGATGAGAGCATTTTTGCAACATGTTTACCTTATGTTTTTGCATGAGTAGTGATTAGATTTTGGTGTGCTCACGCGCCCCTTTTATGCTTATTTTACTAGGATCCCATAATCTAATGTGTGGATGAATATCAATTGGAGAAGTCAACTATGGGCATACATATGCTATCTGGAAGTCATTAAAGCCCCATAAATAAATATCCACGTACTTGGGGAGAAGGTGAAGCAAACCCCATTTAATTCGCGATGATTAGTGGCTTTAACAACCACCCGTATGGGAAGAGCCCACTCGTACAATGCGCCCATACAATGCGTCATCAGAGCCACCTCTTCAAATACTTTCACCCGTACACACAGATCTGAGATCCGGCTTTCGAAGACACCACAATTTATAAAAACCTCACACCCGAAAGGGACCTGGAGGGGAGTTAACACTGGGACTTCGATCCTCACCGCTACGAAGATCCTTGAAGGCTTGGACATCATCTCCATCACCAATTTCATCAACCTGTATAACTCTATCATCACCATCGACCCTCTCATCTCCATTACATTCATATTGTTGTATTTTCTAGACTATGTTGTGGATTTGCACCAGTCCATTTATATTCCATCCATATTACTATGATGATGTTGATTGCCTCCATGTGTGAGTAGTTTACTTTGTTCTTGGGAGATGGAGAAACCCTAGCATGATGATGAATTGAGATAAAGATAATCCATAATTTTGTTCATGAATATGTATTACTTTTCTTTCTTGATGTTGTGTGAAGTCGATCATACAACATTTGTCTTAAGGATAAGGGAGGAAACTACCCTTGATGGTGTGAAGGTGATAAGTGACATATTGCATTGGATCGTTACTCATGTGTTCAAGGGGAATAAGAGGGGACTCACAGATCCTAATCCATAACCATGGGGAAACACTTAATAGTAGGGAATTGCGGATGGCTTGCCTAAAATTACTACCGTGGTTATAAGGGGTGAAATATAAGATGGCTTTCCTTTGATCATCTACTTTGGAACTTCTCCCGTAGATATACATGAATGAAAATATTGATATATCCTAATCTTGACTAAACATAATTGCTAGTCGTGAATCCAACACTCTGTGAGAACACTTTAGTCACATTGCAGTTCTAGATATCTTACATAGTGAACCTCTCTTTGTTTACTTTCATTACTTACTATTGTTTTGTTCACACACTCAAACACTCTTAAACACCCCTACTTGAAATCAAAGACAACTTTCAAGAACTCTTTCGTAAATAGTGGCAAGGGGCATTAAGACCTTTACCTAGCTCTTTGTGGATTCGATACTCTTATTTCAAAACTAGCTACAAACAAGATGTGCTCTTGCAGCCATCAATGCAGAAGTTATTGGATGTGGTTCTCCACGGCCCAAGCAGGATGCTGCTCATTGATGACTGTAAGTGCACAAATCAGTTGTAGCTAGTTTCGAAATAAAGATACCGATCACACAGGGAGCAGGAGTCTGAAGTCTAAGAATTCTTGAAAGAAATACTAAAACTAGAAATGCTAAATAAAGTTCTAAGTGACAAGATAAAATGTGAGTATTGCGTAAAAAGGTGTTTTGAGGTTTTTGGTATAAGAGAACAATGAGTAAAGTAAATAAAACTGAATACAGAAAATAAGTATCGCGTATATTAAAGAGATTTGAAACTTCAGTGGGAAAAGCGTTCTCAGGGATTAGGGGATACACCACTAGCATTATAAAGGGCTAAGGTAAAGATTATTATCATGAACACATTCTCAACTATGTATGTGTGGGAGAAACTCCGTATTTGGACAAAGAGGCAGCAACCACTACTCAAATCATCCTCATAACCACAGCAGACATCAATCAACATCAATTGAATTACTGTGCTATTAAGGGACATAATCCCGCAAGACATATCCCATGGCATGGATAGTGTTTTATGAGTTTCCTCGATTCCCAAGTTGATACGTAAGGGGTGCCAACAGCTTTATAATCACTGTAAGTGCTAACATCCCTCCCTCTACCAACAAGTAGTTCCCTATATCAAGTCCCCATAAGAGGAAAATATTGAGAGGTTGACTTCTCCCAACATCAAGATGTACACAATCTAACACATGGTCACAATGATGAATATCAGAATAAATTTTATCTTATTTTAATCTCATGCTAGGGTTTCTCCATCTCCCCAAGAACTAATGATCTACTCAGACATGGAGGCAAATAACATCATGGCAATGGTAATGGAAACGATTATCGATGAATAGTACTTGTATAAATCCACAACTAGTGCAAGAATTACAACAAGATCTAGATGGGATGGATGGAGATGATGGCGGTGATGAAGATGAAGGGAATATGCCCTGAGAGGCAATAATAAAATGTTTATTATGTGTATTCCAAGTATATGATAGATGTTTATTTTGCATGCTATAATTGTATTAATACGGAAACGTTAATACATGTGTGTTTAATAAATAAACAGAAAGTTCCTAGTTATGCCTCTCACATAAACTAGTTCGTTGATTAACAAGATGATCACGGTTTCCTGATCATAGACATTGGATGTTGTTAATAACGAGATCACAACATTAGTGTAATGGTGTGATGAACATTCATCCGAAGTATAGCATTACGATCAAAGTCATTGAGTTTATATTGCTATAAACAAACTACGAAGTAATCCTAATCCTTAGACCATGAGATCATGCCAATCACTAACACCGGAAGAGTTTCTTGTTGACATCAAACGTCACTCCGTGAATCGGGTGATTATAAAGATGGCTTCAAAGCTTCTAAAGTGTTATGTTGAGAATCATGGATCAAGAGTGGAATTTGTTCATCCCGATGACGGATAGATATGCTCTGGGCCCTCTCGGTGATATCACATTGGTTAGCTTGCAAGCAAGTGATTTGATCACTAGAATGTTATATCACGGAACGAGAAAAGAGTGCATGTCAAGAATTAGATCAAACTAGGTATGAAGATACCGATGATCGAATCTCGGACATGTAATATATCGTGAAACAAAGGGATTAAGATACAAGCGTAAAAGGTTCCGACGGTCACAGAAAAGTCATCGTTGAATGTGTGGAGTCGATGGATCTCGTGTCCGCTATCGATTATTGATCGGAGAAGGGTCTCGATCATGTCCGCATTATTCGCGAACCATAGGGTGACACACTTAAGGGACAACGGCATCCGGTTGGAGCAAATGTTTCATGCCGAAAGAATAAACAAGCGCAGGAATTTATTTCACTAGATACCGAAACGGGTTTTCGGGTGAAATTGCATAAAGTGGTTATGCATGTGAAATGGAATTCTAGCAAGGGGTTATTTGTGAATGTTTGTCATTAAAGTAATTGACAAAATTCTGAATAAAATAAAAGAGTTTTATTTAATGAGAGTTTGCATTAAATTTGGTGGAAATTTAATGGGAATTTGAGTGGACTTTTGAGTGGAGGGAATTTAAAGGAATTTTGTGAGTGGAGTGTCCACCCACATGAAGAGGGGAGGGCAAGGGGCAGCCCCATGCACCGCCCACCCCTTGGGGTTCCCCTCCTCCTATAAAAGAGCCCCCTCCTCACTTGTCTCTTACACCTCCTCGTGAAGGATCTCTCTCCCCCTCTAGAATTTATCCCCCATGGTCTCGGACTAGCGAGATACATGTTCCCGGTGGCTATTCGGCAAGAAAGAGTTGTGCTTCCGCTGCATCGCTGGAGAGAGGAGCCGGAGGTTGCCCGGTGTCTTGTACGTGTGTGCGAGCACGGATGCGCTGCTGCTTTGCGGTGCTAGGACTTCCTCTCGATCTTGAGATCGGCAAGAGATCATCTACATCAACCACGAGTTGAACTCGTTAAGCTTTGTCGGTCTTCAAGGGTATGTTCTCTACGGATATACATCTGCCCGTTGTTTGTATCTAGTAGATAGATCTTGGTACATAGTTCCCATCGTAGGAAATTTTTTGTTTTCTATGCTGCGAACCCTTCAGTGGTATCAGAGCCGGATCTATGCATAGATACTTTACACGGGTAGTACACATATGAGTATGTGGGCGATGATGATCATGTTGTTGCTCCTTTGTTGTAATTTTGGATATTGGTGGCATAGTGGGATGAAGCGGCCCGGACAAACTTTACATGTCCTCGCACATGAGACCTGTTCCACGCTTGACATGCAACTAGTTTACATAAGTGGCTAGCGGGTATCTGTCTCTCCTACTATAGTCAATATCTATTTTGCAAGCGAGTTGTCAACAATTTGGTTATCCTCGTTGTGGTTCATGTTCGTAGGTAAGAACGGTTCTATCTCGAAAGCCCTAAGCCACGTAAAACTTGTATGGATAAATTAGAGGCGTCTAGTTTAGATTGTTGCTGGGCTAGTGATATGATATGGTGATGTTGTAAGTAGAAGTATGAGATGATACTCTTACAACATACATAACGTGTAATATCCATAGACCTTGGACTTACACATATAGGTATGATAGTGATCATACCACGGTGCACATGATAGAGATCATATGCGGGAACCATATCATTTCACTAATAAACATGTGATGTTTGATAGCATCTTATATTGCTTGTTTAGCGCTTTGTTAGCATAATAAGATGATCCCTCTTTTAAATATCAAGATAAGAATGTGTTCTTCCTTTAGTATGCACCGATTATGTTTTCGTCGCTCCAAGACATCACGTGATGATCGGGTGTTCTTGGATACACGACCATATTTCGGGTGTAAAACAGTTACACACACGAATACTAAGGTTCTAACTTGGCGAGCCTAGCATGTACAGACATGGCCTCGGAACACGGACCGAAAGGTTAAGCATGAGTCATATAGTTGATATGATGCCCATTTGATGCTCGCCTTTGAAGCTACACCGACTCACGTGATGATCGGACTTGGTGTAGTGGATTTGGTTCATGTAATCACGAAAAAGGCACGAGGGATGTCGTTTTTGAGTGGGAGTTCATTCGTAATATGGATTAGTTGAACTCAATCTATCATACACTTAGTCTAAACTTTACAAATTCTGTTGTAGATGGCACCACCTGCTTTTAATTTCAATGTGTTCATGGAGAAAGAGAAACTAGCAACGAACGGTAGCAACTTTACCGAATGGGCCATGAATTTGAGGATTCTCCTCTCACGCACAAAAGCAATATGTGCTAGAAGCGTCGTTAGGCCCCCCACCTTTTGAGGATGCCCCTGACGAGGAGAAGAATGTCTATCAAACTCGTCAGGAGGACCACAACTTAGTTCATTACGGCATATTGTATGGGCTAGAGCCGGAACTTCGAAAGCGTTTCGAAAACGGCAATGCTTTTGATACAATGGGTGAGTTGAAAATGATTTTCGACACACATGCTGCTGTAGAGAGCTACAACGCTTCAGAAAAGTTCTTTGGCTGCATGATGGAAGAGCACAGCTCCGTTAGTGAGCATGTACTCAAGATGTCGGGTTACGCCGATAAGCTTGTGTCCTTGGGAATATAGATTCCCATTGACTTAGGCATCCATCGTGTTCTGCAGCTCGCCACCTAGCTATAAGAGCTGTGATGAACTATAATATGCAAGGCATGAAGAAGTCTCCCCGAGCTTCACAATGCTTAAAACTGCAGAAGTGGAGATCAAAAGGAACATCAAGTGTTGATGATCAATAGGAACACTGGTTTCAAGAAAGACAAGAAGGGAAAATGGAAGGAAGTAAGGCGGCCGGTTGCCGCTACTGAAAAGAAACCCCGAGTTGGACCTAAGTCCGATCGAAAAGTGCTACTATTGTAAGGGGACTGGCCACTGGAAGTGCAACTGCCCCAAGTATTTGGCAGACAAGAAAGCCGGCAAGGCAAACAAAGGTATATATGATATACATGTTATTGATGTGTACTTGACTAGTGCTCGTAGTAGCACCTGGGTATTTGATACCGGTTCAGTTGCTAATATTTGTAACTCGAATCAGGGGCTGCGGAACAAGCGACCGCTAGCAAGGGTGAGGTCAAGATGCGTGTCGGCAATGGATCAAGCGTTGATGTGATCGCCGTCGAATGCTGCCTCTCTACTTGTCGCCGGGATTAGTAATAAACTTGAATAATTGTTATCCGGTGCCCGACCGAGCATGAAGATTGTATCTGGATCGTGTTTGATGCGAAGTGGTTATTCATTTAAACCGAGAACAATGGTTGTTCCATTTATATGAATGAAATCTTTTATGGTCATGCACCGATGATGAATGGTTTATTTCTTTTAGATCTCGATAATAATGTTACACATATTCATAATGTTGATGCTAAAAGGATTAAACTAAATGATGATATATCCGCATATATGTGGTAATCACTGCCTAGGTCATATTGGCGTTAAACGCATGAAGAAGCTCCATTCGATGGACTTTTGGAATAACTTGATTATGAATCATTTGATACATGTGAGCCATGCCTTATGGGCAAGATGACTAGAACGCCATTTTCCGGTTCAATGGAACGGCGATGATTTATTGGAAATCATACATTCGATGTATGTGGTCCAATGAGTGTGTCGCCGAGGTGGATTTCGTTATTTTTGTTACTTTCACGGATGATTTGAGTAGATACGGTTATATCTACTTGATGAAACACAAGTCTGAAACCTTTGAAAAGTTCAAGGAAATTTCAGAATGAAGTGGAAAATCATCGTAATAGAAAGATCAAATTTCTACGGTCCGACCGTGGAGGTGAGTATCTAAGTTACGAGTTTAGCACTCACATGAAAGAGTGTGGAATTGTTTCACAACTCACACCTGCCGGAACACCACAGCGAAATGGTGTGTCAGAACGTCATAATCGTACTTTATTAGATATGGTTCGATCTATGATGTCTCTGACGGACTTGCCGTTGTCATTTTGGGGCTACGACCAGAAACTACTGCATTCACTTTAAATCGGGCACCATCTAAATCCGCTGAAAAGACACAGATGAATTGTGGTTTGGAAACAAACCTTAGCTGTTATTTCTTAAAGTTTGGGGATGCGATGTTTATGTGAAGAAACTTCAATCGGATAAACTCGAACCCAAAGCGGAAAAATGCGTCTTCATAGGATACCCTAAGGAAACTATTGGGTATTCCTTCTATCACAGATCCGAGGGCAAGGTTTTTGTTGCAAAGAATGGATCATTTCTAGAGAAAGAGTTTCTCGCGAAAGGTGTGAGTAGTCGGAAGGTAGAACTCGAAGAGGTTATTGAACCTTCTCTTCAAAGTATGGCGAGTAGCACAGCGCCGGAAGTTGTTCCGGAGTTGGCTCCACCTGTTGAAGAGGGAACTAATGATAATGATCATGAAACTCCGAAAGAGAGTACTACCGAACCTCGCAGGTCTAGCAGACGCTGCAGCCCCGAGCAGACGGAAATCCTGTCATGAATTTCATGGTTGATGAAAATGATGACCCTGCGACATATGAAGAAGCGATGATGAGCCCGGATTCCAACAAATGGTTAGAAGCCATGAAATCCGAGATGGAATCCATGTATGAAAATCAAGTTTGGAACTTGGTGGACTTACCTCACGACCGAAAGGCCGTGGAGAACAAATGGATTTTCAAAAGGAAAACTGATGCTGATGGTAATGTGACCGTCTATAAAGCTCGACTTGTCGCAGAGGGGTTTCGACAAATTCAAGGAGTTGACTACGATGAGACATTCTCTCCCGTAGCGATGCTAAAATCAGTTAGGATTATGTTAGCAATTGCTGCATATTTCGATTATGAGATATGGTAGATGGATGTCAAAACCGCATTTCTCAATGGTAATATTGAAGAAGAGTTATATATGATAGAACCAAATGGTTTTGTCGATCCTAAGGATGCTAACAAGGTGTGCAAGCTTCAGCGATCCATCTATGGATTGAAGCAAGCATCACGAAGTTGGAATATCCGCTTTGATGAGGTGATCAAAGAGTTTGGATTTGTCCAAACTTATGGAGAAGCTTGTATTTACAAGAAAGTGAGTGGGAGCAATGTGGCATTTCTGATATTATATGTGGATGACATATTATTGATCGGAAATGATATAGAGATTTTAAACAGTGTTAAAAGTTATCTAAACAACAAATTTTCAATGAAGGACCTAGGTGAAGCGTCATACATATTAGGCATAAAGATCTATAGAGATAGATCTAGGCGCCTAATAGGGCTATCGCAAAGTACATACATTGATAAGATTTTAAAGAAGTTTAAAATGGAAAATAGTAAGAAGGGGTTCTTACCTATGACACAAGGCACGACATTGAGTAAGACTCAAAGTCCGCTCAAGGAAGAAAGAGAGATAATGGACAAGGTCCCTATGCTTCAGCCATAGGCTCTATAATGTACGCCATGCTATGTACAAGACCGAATGTGGCACATGCTATTAGTTTGACCAGTAGGTACCAATCGGATCCGTGTTCGTAACACTGAAAGCGGTCAAGAATATCCTTAAGTACTGCGAAGAACTAAGGATATGTTTCTTGTATACGGAGGTGAAGAAGAGCTAACGCTAAGTGTTATGTCGACGCTAGTTTTGACACCGATCCGGATGACTCTAAGTCTCAATCCGGATACGATTTCTCATGAATGAATGGCGGAGCGTTAGTTGGAGGAGCTCCAAACAACCTGTGGTGGCGGGATCAACAACGGAGGCGAATATGTTGCTACTTGAGCGGCTCAGAAGCGCTTTGGATGAAGGAGTTCATATCCGAACTAGGTGTGGTTGCAAACGCTTGGACCCAATGGTGATCTATTGTGACAACAATGGTGCCATTGCCAATGCCAAAGAGCCAAGGTCTCACAAGCATTCCAAGCATATTAAGCGCGGTTTCACTCCATCCATGAGCATGTCAAGGATGGATATATAAAGATTTGTAAAGTACATACGGATCTCAATGTAGCAGATCCGTTGACTAAAACTCTCCCTAGAGCAAAACATGATCTACACCGTAACTCCATGGGTGTTAGGTACATCACAATGTAACTAGATTATTGTCTCTAGTGCAAGTGGGAGATCAAGGAATATGCCCCGAGAGGCAATAATAAAATGTTTATTATGTGTATTCCAAGTATATGATAGATGTTTATTTTGCATGCTATAATTGTATTAATACGGAAACGTTAATACATGTGTGTTTAATAAACAAATGTAAAGTTCCTAGTTATGCCTCTCTCATAAACTAGTTCGTTGATTAACAAGATGATCACGGTTTCCGATCATAGACATTGGATGTTGTTAATAACGAGATCACAACATTAGTGTAATGGTGTGATGAACATTCATCCAAGTATAGCATTACGATCAAAGTCATTGAGTTTATATTTCTATAAAAAACTACGGTAATCCTAATCCTTAGACCATGAGATCATGCCAATCACTAACACCGGAAGAGTTTCTTGTTGACATCAAACGTCACTCCGTGAATCGGGTGATTATAAAGATGGCTTCAAAGCTTCTAAAGTGTTATGTTGAGAATCATGGATCAAGAGTGGAATTTGTTCATCCCGATGACGGATAGATATGCTGGGCCCTCTCGGTGATATCACATTGGTTAGCTTGCAAGCAAGTGATTTGATCACTAGAATGTTATATCACGGAACGAGAAAAGAGTGCATGTCAAGAATGAGATCAAACTAGGTATGGAGATACCGATTATCGAATATCGGACATGTAATATATCGTGAAACAAAGGGATTAAGATACAAGCGTAAAAGGTTCCGACGATCACAGGAAAGTCATCGTTGAATGTGTGGGTCAGCATGGATCTCCGTGTCCCGCCATCGATTATTGATCGGAGAAGGGTCTCGATCATGTCCGCATTATTCGCGAACCATAGGGTGACACACTTAAGGGACACTGGCATCCAGTTGGAGCAAATGTTTCATGCCGAAAGAATAAACAAGCGCAGGAATTTATTTCACTAGATACCGAAACGGGTTTTCGGGTGAAATTGCATAAAGTGGTTATGCATGTGAAATGGAATTCTAGCAAGGGGTTATTTGTGAATGTTTGTCATTAAAGTAATTGACAAAATTCTGAATAAAATAAAAGAGTTTTATTTAATGAGAGTTTGCATTAAATTTGGTGGAAATTTAATGGGAATTTGAGTGGACTTTTGAGTGGAGGGAATTTAAAGGAATTTTGTGAGTGGAGTGTCCACCCACATGAAGAGGGGAGGGCAAGGGGGCAGCCCCCATGCACCGGCCACCCCCTTGGGGTTCCCCCCTCCTCCTATAAAAGGAGCCCCCCTCCTCACTTGTCTCTTACACCTCCTCGTGAAGGATCTCTCTCCCCCTCTAGAATTTATCCCCCATGCTCTCGGACTAGTGAGATACATGTTCCCGGTGGCTATTCGGAAAGAAAGAGTTGTGCTTCCGCTGCATCGCTGGAGCGAGGATCCGGAGGTTGCCCGGTGTCTTGTACATGTGTGCGAGCACGGATGCGCTGCTGCTTTGCGGCGCTAGGACTTCCTCTCGATCTTGAGATCGGCAAGAGATCGTCTACATCAACCACGAGTTGAACTCGTTAAGCTTTGTCGGTCTTCAAGGGTATGTTCTCTACGGATATACATCTGCCCGTTGTTTGTATCTAGTAGATAGATCTTGGTACATAGTTCCCATCGTAGGAAAATTTTTGTTTTCTATGCTGCGAACCCTTCAGTGGTATCAGAGCCGAATCTATGCATAGATACTTTACACGGGTAGTACACATATGAGTATGTGGGCGATGATGATCATGTTGTTGCTCCTTTGTTGTAATTTTGGATATCGGTGGCATAGTGGGATGAAGCGGCCCGGACAAACTTTACATGTCCTCGCACATGAGACCTGTTCCACGCTTGACATGCAACTAGTTTACATAAGTGGCTAGCGGGTATCTGTCTCTCCTACTATAGTCAATATCTATTTTGCAAGCGAGTTGTCAACAATTTGGTTATCCTCGTTGTGGTTCATGTTCATAGGTAAGAACGGTTCTATCTCGAAAGCCCTAAGCCACGTAAAACTTGTATGGATAAATTAGAGGCGTCTAGTTTAGATTGTTGCTGGGCTAGTGATATGATATGGTGATGTTGTAAGTAGAAGTATGAGATGATACTCTTACAACATACATAACGTGTAATATCCATAGACCTTGGACTTACACATATAGGTATGATAGTGATCATACCACGGTGCACATGATAGAGATCATATGCGGGAACCATATCATTTCACTAATAAACATGTGATGTTTGATAGCATCTTATATTGCTTGTTTAGCGCTTTGTTAGCATAATAAGATGATCCCTCTTTTAAATATCAAGATAAGAATGTGTTCTTCCTTTAGTATGCACCGATTATGTTTTCGCGCCCAAGACATCACGTGATGATCGGGTGTTCTTGGATACACGACCATATTTCGGTGTAAAACAGTTACACACGAATACTAAGGTTCTAACTTGGCGAGCCTAGCATGTACGCATGGCCTCTAACACGGACGAAAAGGTTAAGCATGAGTCATATAGTTGATATGATGCCCATTTGATGCTCGCCTTTGAAGCTACACCGACTCACGTGATGATCGGACTTGGTGTAGTGGATTTGGTTCATGTAATCACGAAAAAGGCACGAGGGATGTCGTTTTTGAGTGGGAGTTCATTCGTAATATGGATTAGTTGAACTCAATCTATCATACACTTAGTCTAAACTTTACAAATTCTGTTGTAGATGGCACCACCTGCTTTTAATTTCAATGTGTTCATGGAGAAAGAGAAACTAGCAACGAACGGTAGCAACTTTACCGAATGGGCCATGAATTTGAGGATTCTCCTCTCTGCTGCACAAAAGCAATATGTGCTAGAAGCGCCGTTAGGCCCCCCACCTTTTGAGGATGCCCCTGATGAGGAGAAGAATGTCTATCAAACTCGTCAGGAGGACCACAACTTAGTTCAGTGCGGCATATTGTATGGGCTAGAGCCGTAACTTCGAAAGCGTTTCAAAAACGGCAATGCTTTTGATACAATGGGTGAGTTGAAAATGATTTTCGACACACATGTCAGCCAGAGAGCTACAACGCCGTAAAAGTTCTTTGGCTGCATGATGGAAGAGCACAGCTCGTTAGTGAGCATGTACTCAAGATGTCGGGTTACGATAAGCTTGTGTCCTTGGGAATATCGATTCCCATTGACTTAGGCATCCATCGTGTTCTGCGTCTCGCCACCTAGCTATAAGAGCTTCGTGATGAACTATAATATGCAAGGCATGAAGAAGTCTCTCCCGAGCTTCACAATGCTTAAACCGCAGTATGGAGATCAAAAAGGAACATCAAGTGTTGATGATCAATAGGAACACTGGTTTCAAGAAAGACAAGAAGGGAAAACGGAAGGGAAGTAAGGGCGGCAAGCCGGTTGCCGCGCCTGAAAAGAAACCCCGAGTTGGACCTAAGTCTGATACCGAGTGCTACTATTGTAAGGGGACTGGCCACTGGAAGCGCAACTGCCCCAAGTATTTGGCAGACAAGAAAGCCGGCAAGGCAAACAAAGGTATATATGATATACATGTTATTGATGTGTACTTGACTAGTGCTCGTAGTAGCACCTGGGTATTTGATACCGGTTCAGTTGCTAATATTTGTAACTCGAATCAGGGGCTGCGGAACAAGCGACCGCTAGCAAGGGGTGAGGTCAAGATGCGTGTCGGCAATGGATCAAGCGTTGATGTGATCGCCGTCGGAATGCTGCCTCTCTACTTGTCGTCGGGATTAGTAATAAACTTGAATAATTGTTATCTGGTGCCTGCACTGAGCATGAAGATTGTATCTGGATCGTGTTTGATGCGAAGTGGTTATTCATTTAAATCCGAGAACAATGGTTGTTCCATTTATATGAATGAAATCTTTTATGGTCATGCACCGATGATGAATGGTTTATTTCTTTTAGATCTCGATAATAATGTTACACATATTCATAATGTTGATGCTAAAAGGATTAAACTAAATGATGATATATCCGCATATATGTGGCACTGCCGTCTAGGTCATATTGGCGTTAAACGCATGAAGAAGCTCCATTCGGATGGACTTTTGGAATAACTTGATTATGAATCATTTGATACATGTGAGCCATGCCTTATGGGCAAGATGACTAGAACGCCATTTTCCGGTTCAATGGAACGGGCGACAGATTTATTGGAAATCATACATTCTGATGTATGTGGTCCAATGAGTGTGTCGGCGCGAGGTGGATATCGTTATTTTTGTTACTTTCACGGATGATTTGAGTAGATACGGTTATATCTACTTGATGAAACACAAGTCTGAAACCTTTGAAAAGTTCAAGGAAATTTCAGAATGAAGTGGAAAATCATCGTAATAGAAAGATCAAATTTCTACGGTCCGACCGTGGAGGTGAGTATCTAAGTTACGAGTTTAGCACTCACATGAAAGAGTGTGGAATTGTTTCACAACTCACACCTGCCGGAACACCACAGCGAAATGGTGTGTCAGAACGTCATAATCGTACTTTATTAGATATGGTTCGATCTATGATGTCTCTGACGGACTTGCCGTTGTCATTTTGGGGCTACGCACTAGAAACTACTGCATTCACTTTAAATCGGGCACCATCTAAATCCGTTGAAAAGACACCGTATGAATTGTGGTTTGGAAACAAACCTAAGCTGTTATTTCTTAAAGTTTGGGGATGCGATGTTTATGTGAAGAAACTTCAATCGGATAAACTCGAACCCAAAGCGGAAAAATGCGTCTTCATAGGATACCCTAAGGAAACTATTGGGTATTCCTTCTATCACAGATCCGAGGGCAAGGTTTTTGTTGCAAAGAATGGATCATTTCTAGAGAAAGAGTTTCTCGCGAAAGGTGTGAGTAGTCGGAAGGTAGAACTCGAAGAGGTTATTGAACCTTCTCTTCAAAGTATGGCGAGTAGCGCAGCGCCGGAAGTTGTTCCGGAGTTGGCTCCACCTGTTGAAGAGGGAACTAATGATAATGATCATGAAACTCCGAAGAGAGTACTACCGAACCTCGCAGTCTAGCAGACGCTGCGGCAGCTCCCGAGCTGTACGGAAATCCTGTCATGAATTTCATGGTTGATGAAAATGATGACCCTGCGACATATGAAGAAGCGATGATGAGCCCGGATTCCAACAAATGGTTAGAAGCCATGAAATCCGAGATGGAATCCATGTATGAAAATCAAGTTTGGAACTTGGTGGACTTACCTCACGAAAGGCCGTGGAGAACAAATGGATTTTCAAAAGGAAAACTGATGCTGATGGTAATGTGACCGTCTATAAAGCTCGACTTGTCGCAGAGGGGTTTCGACAAATTCAAGGAGTTGACTACGATGAGACATTCTCTCCCGTAGCGATGCTAAAATCAGTTAGGATTATGTTAGCAATTGCTGCATATTTCGATTATGAGATATGGTAGATGGATGTCAAAACCGCATTTCTCAATGGTAATATTGAAGAAGAGTTATATATGATAGAACCAAATGGTTTTGTCGATCCTAAGGATGCTAACAAGGTGTGCAAGCTTCAGCGATCCATCTATGGATTGAAGCAAGCATCACGAAGTTGGAATATCCGCTTTGATGAGGTGATCAAAGAGTTTGGATTTGTCCAAACTTATGGAGAAGCTTGTATTTACAAGAAAGTGAGTGGGAGCAATGTGGCATTTCTGATATTATATGTGGATGACATATTATTGATCGGAAATGATATAGAGATTTTAAACAGTGTTAAAAGTTATCTAAACAACAAATTTTCAATGAAGGACCTAGGTGAAGCGTCATACATATTAGGCATAAAGATCTATAGAGATAGATCTAGGCGCCTAATAGGGCTATCGCAAAGTACATACATTGATAAGATTTTAAAGAAGTTTAAAATGGAAAATAGTAAGAAGGGGTTCTTACCTATGACACAAGGCACGACATTGAGTAAGACTCAAAGTCCGGCTTCGGCGGAAGAAAGAGAGATAATGGACAAGGTCCCCTATGCTTCAGCCATAGGCTCTATAATGTACGCCATGCTATGTACAAGACCGAATGTGGCACATGCTATTAGTTTGACCAGTAGGTACCAATCGGATCCAGGTTCAGAACACTGGAAAGCGGTCAAGAATATCCTTAAGTACTTGCGAAGAACTAAGGATATGTTTCTTGTATACGGAGGTGAAGAAGAGCTCGTCGCTAAGTGTTATGTCGACGCTAGCTTTGACACCGATCCGGATGACTCTAAGTCTCAATCCGGATACGTATTTCTCATGAATGGCGGAGCGGTTAGTTGGAGGAGCTCCAAACAACCTGTGGTGGCGGGATCAACAACGGAGGCCGAATATGTTGCTACTTCAGAAGCGGCTCAGGAAGCAGTTTGGATGAAGGAGTTCATATCCGAACTAGGTGTGGTTGCAAACGCGTTGGACCCAATGGTGATCTATTGTGACAACAATGGTGCCATTGCCAATGCCAAAGAGCCAAGGTCTCACAAGCATTCCAAGCATATTAAGCGCCGGTTTCACTCCATCCGCGAGCATGTCAAGGATGGATATATAAAGATTTGTAAAGTACATACGGATCTCAATGTAGCAGATCCGTTGACTAAAACTCTCCCTAGAGCAAAACATGATCTACACCAGAACTCCATGGGTGTTAGGTACATCACAATGTAACTAGATTATTGTCTCTAGTGCAAGTGGGAGACTGAAGGGAATATGCCCTGAGAGGCAATAATAAAATGTTTATTATGTGTATTCCAAGTATATGATAGATGTTTATTTTGCATGCTATAATTGTATTAATACGGAAACGTTAATACATGTGTGTTTAATAAACAAACAGAAAGTTCCTAGTTATGCCTCTCTCATAAACTAGTTCGTTGATTAACAAGATGATCACGGTTTCCTGATCATAGACATTGGATGTTGTTAATAACGAGATCACAACATTAGTGTAATGGTGTGATGAACATTCATCCGAAGTATAGCATTACGATCAAAGTCATTGAGTTTATATTTCTATAAAAAAACTACGAAGTAATCCTAATCCTTAGACCATGAGATCATGCCAATCACTAACACCGGAAGAGTTTCTTGTTGACATCAAACGTCACTCCGTAACTGGGTGATTATAAAGATGGCTTCAAAGCTTCTAAAGTGTTATGTTGAGAATCATGGATCAAGAGTGTAATTTGTTCATCCCGATGACGGATAGATATGCTCTAGGCCCTCTTGGTGATATCACATTGGTTAGCTTGCAAGCAAGTGATTTGATCACTAGAATGTTATATCACGGGAACGAGAAAAGAGTGCATGTCAGTAACGAGATCAAACTAGGTATGGAGATACCGATGATCGAATATCGGACATGTAATATATCTTGAAACAAAGGGATTAAGATACAAGCGTAAAAGGTTCCGACGATCACAGGAAAAGTCATCGTTGAATGTGTGGGAGTCAGTATGGATCTCCAGGTCCCGCTACTGATTATTGATCGGAGAAGGGTCTCGATCATGTCCGCATTATTCGCGAACCATAGGGTGACACACTTAAGGGACACTGACATCCAGTTGGAGCAAATGTTTCATGCCGAAAGAATAAACAAGCGCAGGAATTTATTTCACTAGATACCGAAACGGGTTTTCGGGTGAAATTGCATAAAGTGGTTATGCATGTGAAATGGAATTCTAGCAAGGGGTTATTTGTGAATGTTTGTCATTAAAGTAATTGACAAAATTCTGAATAAAATAAAAGAGTTTTATTTAATGAGAGTTTGCATTAAATTTGGTGGAAATTTAATGGGAATTTGAGTGGACTTTTGAGTGGAGGGAATTTAAAGGAATTTTGTGAGTGGAGTGTCCACCCACATGAAGAGGGAGGGCAAGGGGCAGCCCCATGCAAGCCACCCCTTGGGGTTCCCTCCTCCTATAAAAGGAGAACCCCCACCTCACTTGTCTCTTACACCTCCTCGTGAAGGATCTCTCTCCCCCTCTAGAATTTATCCCCCATGCTCTCGGACTAGTGAGATACATGTTCCCGGTGGCTATTCGGAAAGAAAGAGTTGTGCTTCCGCTGCATCGCTGGAGCGAGGATCCGGAGGTTGCCCAGTGTCTTGTACATGTGTGCGAGCACGGATGCGCTGCTGCTTTGCGGCGCTAGGACTTCCTCTCGATCTTGAGATCGGCAAGAGATCGTCTACATCAACCACGAGTTGAACTCGTTAAGCTTTGTCGGTCTTCAAGGGTATGTTCTCTACGGATATACATCTGCCCGTTGTTTGTATCTAGTAGATAGATCTTGGTACATAGTTCCCATCGAGGAAAATTTTTTTCTATGCTGCGAACCCTTCAAATGGTATCGAGCCAATCTATGCATAGATACTTTACACGGTAGTACACATATGAGTATGTGGGCGATGATGATCATGTTGTTGCTCCTTTGTTGTAATTTTGGATATTGGTGGCATAGTGGGATGAAGCGGCCCGGACAAACTTTACATGTCCTCGCACATGAGACCTGTTCCACGCTTGACATGCAACTAGTTTACATAAGTGGCTAGCGGGTATCTGTCTCTCCTACTATAGTCAATATCTATTTTGCAAGCGAGTTGTCAACAATTTGGTTATCCTCGCTAGGTTCATGTTCGTAGGTAAGAACGGTTCTATCTCTAAAAGCCCTAAGCCACGTAAAACTTGTATGGATAAATTAGAGGCGTCTAGTTTAGATTGTTGCTGGGCTAGTGATATGATATGGTGATGTTGTAAGTAGAAGTATGAGATGATACTCTTACAACATACATAACGTGTAATATCCATAGACCTTGGACTTACACATATAGGTATGATAGTGATCATACCACGGTGCACATGATAGAGATCATATGCGGGAACCATATCATTTCACTAATAAACATGTGATGTTTGATAGCATCTTATATTGCTTGTTTAGCGCTTTGTTAGCATAATAAGATGATCCCTCTTTTAAATATCAAGATAAGAATGTGTTCTTCCTTTAGTATGCACCGATTATGTTTTCGTCGCTCCAAGACATCACGTGATGATCGGGTGTTCTTGGATACACGACCATATTTCGGGTGTAAAACAGTTACACACACGAATACTAAGGTTCTAACTTGGCGAGCCTAGCATGTACAGACATGGCCTCGGAACACGGACCGAAAGGTTAAGCATGAGTCATATAGTTGATATGATGCCCATTTGATGCTCGCCTTTGAAGCTACACCGACTCACGTGATGATCGGACTTGGTGTAGTGGATTTGGTTCATGTAATCACGAAAAAGGCACGAGGGATGTCGTTTTTGAGTGGGAGTTCATTCGTAATATGGATTAGTTGAACTCAATCTATCATACACTTAGTCTAAACTTTACAAATTCTGTTGTAGATGGCACCACCTGCTTTTAATTTCAATGTGTTCATGGAGAAAGAGAAACTAGCAACGAACGGTAGCAACTTTACCGAATGGGCCATGAATTTGAGGATTCTCCTCTCTGCTGCACAAAAGCAATATGTGCTAGAAGCGCCGTTAGGCCCCCCACCTTTTGAGGATGCCCCTGATGAGGAGAAGAATGTCTATCAAACTCGTCAGGAGGACCACAACTTAGTTCAGTGCGGCATATTGTATGGGCTAGAGCCGTAACTTCGAAAGCGTTTCAAAAACGGCAATGCTTTTGATACAATGGGTGAGTTGAAAATGATTTTCGACACACATGCTGCTGTAGAGAGCTACAACGCTTTAGAAAAGTTCTTTGGCTGCATGATGGAAGAGCACAACTCCGTTAGCGAGCATGTACTCAAGATGTCGGGTTACGTCGATAAGCTTGTGTCCTTGGGAATATCGATTCCCATTGACTTAGGCATCCATCGTGTTCTGCAGTCTCTGCCACCTAGCTATAAGAGCTTCGTGATGAACTATAATATGCAAGGCATGAAGAAGTCTCTCCCCGAGCTTCTGTCAATGCTTAAAACTGCAGAAGTGGAGATCAAAAAGGAACATCAAGTGTTGATGATCAATAGGAACACTGGTTTCAAGAAAGACAAGAAGGGAAAAGGAAGAAGTAAGGCAAGCGGTTGCCGCCTGAAAAGAAACCCCGAGTTGGACCTAAGTCTGATACCGAAAGTGCTACTATTGTAAGGGGACCCATCGAAGCGAAGAATCGCCCCAAGTATTTGGCAGACAAGAAAGCCGGCAAGGCAAACAAAGGTATATATGATATACATGTTATTGATGTGTACTTGACTAGTGCTCGTAGTAGCACCTGGGTATTTGATACCGGTTCAGTTGCTAATATTTGTAACTCGAATCAGGGGCTGCGGAACAAGCGACCGCTAGCAAGGGGTGAGGTCAAGATGCGTGTCGGCAATGGATCAAGCGTTGATGTGATCGCTGTCGGAATGCTGCCTCTCTACTTGTCGTCGAGATTAGTAATAAACTTGAATAATTGTTATCTGGTGCCTGCACTGAGCATGAAGATTGTATCTGGATCATGTTTGATGCGAAGTGGTTATTCATTTAAATCCGAGAACAATGGTTGTTCCATTTATATGAATGAAATCTTTTATGGTCATGCACCGATGATGAATGGTTTATTTCTTTTAGATCTCGATCATAATGTTACACATATTCATAATGTTGATGCTAAAAGGATTAAACTAAATGATGATATATCCGCATATATGTGGTAATCGCTTAGGTCATATTGGCGTTAAACGCATGAAGAAGCTCCATTCGGATGGACTTTTGGAATAACTTGATTATGAATCATTTGATACATGTGAGCCATGCCTTATGGGCAAGATGACTAGAACGCCATTTTCTGGTTCAATGGAACGGGCGACAGATTTATTGGAAATCATACATTCTGATGTATGTGGTCCAATGAGTGTGTCGGCGCGAGGTGGATTTCGTTATTTTTGTTACTTTCACGGATGATTTGAGTAGATACGGTTATATCTACTTGATGAAACACAAGTCTGAAACCTTTGAAAAGTTCAAGGAAATTTCAGAATGAAGTGGAAAATCATCGTAATAGAAAGATCAAATTTCTACGGTCCGACCGTGGAGGTGAGTATCTAAGTTATGAGTTTAGCACTCACATGAAAGAGCGTGGAATTGTTTCACAACTCACACCTGCCGGAACACCACAGCGAAATGGTGTGTCAGAACGTCATAATCGTACTTTATTAGATATGGTTCGATCTATGATGTCTCTGACGGACTTGCCGTTGTCATTTTGGGGCTAGGCACTAGAAACTGCTGCATTCACTTTAAATCGGGCACCATCTAAATCCGTTGAAAAGACACCGTATGAATTGTGGTTTGGAAACAAACCTAAGCTGTTATTTCTTAAAGTTTGGGGATGCGATGTTTATGTGAAGAAACTTCAATCGGATAAACTCGAACCCAAAGCGGAAAAATGCGTCTTCATAGGATACCCTAAGGAAACTATTGGGTATTCCTTCTATCACAGATCCGAGGGCAAGGTTTTTGTTGCAAAGAATGGATCATTTCTAGAGAAAGAGTTTCTCGCGAAAGGTGTGAGTAGTCGGAAGGTAGAACTCGAAGAGGTTATTGAACCTTCTCTTCAAAGTATGGCGAGTAGCACAGCGCCGGACGTTGTTCTGGAGTTGGCTCCACCTGTTGAAGAGGGAACTAATGATAATGATCATGAAACTCCGAAAGATAGTACTACCGAACCTCGCAGGTCTAGCAGGACGCGTGCAGCTTCCGAGCTGTACGTAAATCCTGTCATGAATTTCATGGTTGATGAAAATGATGACCCTGCGACATATGAAGAAGCGATGATGAGCCCGGATTCCAACAAATGGTTAGAAGCCATGAAATCCGAGATGGAATCCATGTATGAAAATCAAGTTTGGAACTTGGTGGACTTACCTCACGACCGAAAGGCCGTGGAGAACAAATGGATTTTCAAAAGGAAAACTGATGCTGATGGTAATGTGACCGTCTATAAAGCTCGACTTGTCGCAGAGGGGTTTCGACAAATTCAAGGAGTTGACTACGATGAGACATTCTCTCCCGTAGCGATGCTAAAATCAGTTAGGATTATGTTAGCAATTGCTGCATATTTCGATTATGAGATATGGTAGATGGATGTCAAAACCGCATTTCTCAATGGTAATATTGAAGAAGAGTTGTATATGATAGAACCAAATGGTTTTGTCGATCCTAAGGATGCTAACAAGGTGTGCAAGCTTCAGCGATCCATCTATGGATTGAAGCAAGCATCACGAAGTTGGAATCTCCGCTTTGATGAGGTGATCAAAGAGTTTGGATTTGTCCAAACTTATGGAGAAGCTTGTATTTACAAGAAAGTGAGTGGGAGCAATCTGGCATTTCTGATATTATATGTGGATGACATATTATTGATCGGAAATGATATAGAGCTTTTAAACAGTGTTAAAAGTTATCTAAACAGCAAATTTTCAATGAAGGACCTAGGTGAAGCGTCATACATATTAGGCATAAAGATCTATAGAGATAGATCTAGGCGCCTAATAGGGCTATCGCAAAGTACATACCTTGATAAGATTTTAAAGAAGTTTAAAATGGAAAATAGTAAGAAGGGGTTCTTACCTATGACACAAGGCACGGCTTTGAGTAAGACTCAAAGTCCGGCTTCGGCGGAAGAAAGAGAGATAATGGACAAGGTCCCCTATGCTTCAGCCATAGGCTCTATAATGTACGCCATGCTATGTACAAGACCGAATGTGGCACATGCTATTAGTTTGACTAGTAGGTACCAATCGGATCCAGGTTCAGAACACTGGAAAGCGGTCAAGAATATCCTTAAGTACTTGCGAAGAACTAATGATATGTTTCTTGTATACGGAGGTGAAGAAGAGCTCGTCGCTAAGTGTTATGTCGACGCTAGCTTTGACACCGATCCGGATGACTCTAAGTCTCAATCCGGATACGTATTTCTCATGAATGGCGGAGCGATTAGTTGGAGGAGCTCCAAACAACCTGTGGTGGCGGGATCAACAATGGAGGCCGAATATGTTGCTACTTCAGAAGCGGCTCAGGAAGCAGTTTGGATGAAGGAGTTCATATCCGAACTAGGTGTGGTTGCAAACGCGTTGGACCCAATGGTGATCTATTGTGACAACAATGGTGCCATTGCCAATGCCAAAGAGCCAAGGTCTCACAAGCATTCCAAGCATATTAAGCGCCGGTTTCACTCCATCCGCGAGCATGTCAAGGATGGAGATATAAAGATTTGTAAAGTACATACGGATCTCAATGTAGCATATCCGTTGACTAAAACTCTCCCTAGAGCAAAACATGATCTACACCAGAACTCCATGGTGTTAGATACATCACAATGTAACTAGATTATTGTCTCTAGTGTAAGTGGGAGACTGAAGGGAATATGCCCTGAGAGGCAATAATAAAATGTTTATTATGTGTATTCCAAGTATATGATAGATGTTTATTTTGCATGCTATAATTGTATTAATACAGAAACGTTAATACATGTGTGTTTAATAAACAAACAGAAAGTTCCTAGTTATGCCTCTCTCATAAACTAGTTCGTTGATTAACAAGATGATCACGGTTTCCTGATCATAGACATTGGATGTTGTTAATAACGAGATCACAACATTAGTGTAATGGTGTGATGAACATTCATCCGAAGTATAGCATTACGATCAAAGTCATTGAGTTTATATTGCTATAAAAAAACTACGAAGTAATCCTAATCCTTAGACCATGAGATCATGCCAATCACTAACACCTAAGAGTTTCTTGTTGACATCAAACGTCACTCCGTGAATCGGGTGATTATAAAGATGGCTTCAAAGCTTCTAAAGTGTTATGTTGAGAATCATGGATCAAGAGTGGAATTTGTTCATCCTGATGACGGATAGATATGCTCTGGGCCCTCTCGGTGATATCACATTGGTTAGCTTGCAAGCAAGTGATTTGATCACTAGAATGTTATATCACGGGAACAAGAAAAGAGTGCATGTCAGTAACGAGATCAAACTAGGTATGGAGATACCGATGATCGAATCTCGGACATGTAATATATCGTGAAACAAAGGGATTAAGATACAAGCGTAAAAGGTTCCGACGATCACAGAAAAAGTCATCGTTGAATGTGGGAGTCGAGATGGATCTCCGTGTCCCGCTATCGATTATTGATCGGAGAAGGGTCTCGATCATGTCCGCATTATTCGTGAACCGTAGGGTGACACACTTAAGGGACACTGGCATCTAGTTGGAGCAAATGTTTCATGCCGAAAGAATAAATAAGCGCAGGAATTTATTTCACTAGATACCGAAACGGGTTTTCGGGTGAAATTGCATAAAGTGGTTATGCATGTGAAATGGAATTCTAGCAAGGGGTTATTTGTGAATGTTTGTCATTAAAGTAATTGACAAAATTCTGAATAAAATAAAAGAGTTTTATTTAATGAGAGTTTGCATTAAATTTGGTGGAAATTTAATGGGAATTTGAGTGGACTTTTGAGTGGAGGGAATTTAAAGGAATTTTGTGAGTGGAGTGTCCACCCACATGAAGAGGGGAGGGCAAGGGGAAGCCCCCATGCGCCAGCCACCCCCTTGGGGTTCCCCCTCCTCCTATAAAAGGAGCCCCCTCCTCACTTGTCTCTTACACCTCCTCGTGAAGGATCTCTCTCCCCCTCTAGAATTTATCCCACATGGTCTCGGACTAGCGAGATACATGTTTCCGGTGGCTATTCGGCAAGAAAGGGTTGTGCTTCCGCTGCATCGCTGGAGCGAGGAGGCGGAGGTCTTGTACGTGTGTGCGAGCACGGATGCGCTGCTGCTTTGCGGCGCTAGGACTTCCTCTCGATCTTGAGATCGGCAAGAGATCGTCTACATCAACCACGAGTTGAACTCGTTAAGCTTTGTCGGTCTTTAAGGGTATGTTCTCTACGGATATACATCCGCCCGTTGTTTGTATCTAGTAGATAGATCTTAATACATAGTTCCCATCGTAGGAAATTTTTTGTTTTCTATGCTGCGAACCCTTCAGAAGATGCAGCGGTTGATGAAGATGGATATCAATGTCTTGGCCTCCCAGATCTGCTTAGGACGAAGATGGATCCCTAGGGCAAGTTCCCCCTCCAGATGCCTTCCGGAGGTGAGGTTTCGGTGATTTCTGGGTGTTCTATATGTCGTCTCTCCGATCCAGTTGCACGGGGTGAAACTATTTGAGTAGGCGGAGGCGGCGCCAACTATACGGCAGCAACTATACGACGGTGGCCCGTATAGTTGGTCGTTAAACCTAATGTCTCCTTTGCACGCTACGGGGTATCTTCTGGTATTATTAATATTTCGCAAATAAGCAATTAAGTAGTTTTTGGCTCCTTTTCACTCCAATATAACTGGTCCAAGAATTGTGTCCATCGGATCCATCATCTGTAGTAATCCCGGTGAAAATAAATATAAAAAGTGTGTGCGAATGCCGTAAAATACCAAGATCCTAAATCTACAATGCAAAATAATAATCTAAAACATGATGCAAATATGCACTTATCAACTTCCCCAAGCTTAGACTCTTGCTCGTCCCGAGCAAGTTTAGCTTAATGGATGTGACCCTCTGATACGTCGCAAACGTATCTATAATTTTTGATGCTCTATGTTTGTTCTGTATCAACTATCTTATGTTTTGTCTACACTTTGAGGCATTTTTTTACATTTTTCGGAACTAACCTATTGAAAAGATGCCGCAGTGCCAGTTGCATGTTTTCTGCTATTTTTGGTTTCAGAAAAGCTAGTAAAGAAATATTCTCAGAATTGGACGAAACAAAAGCCGAAGTTCCTATTTTTTCCAAACGCAACACAGAGTCCAAAGCAGAGACGGAGGAGGGAAACGAGGTGGCACACCATAGGGTGGCGCGGGCCCACCCTAGAGTGCGCCAGCCCATGGTGTGGGCCCTCGAGGCTCCACCAACCTTGCCCTTTCGCCTATATATATGTCTCCTCGAGACATAAACCGTAACATGGGCAGAAATCCACGAAAAGGTCTGCAGCGCTGCCGCCACCGAAGAGGAGATTCGGGGGATAGAAGTCTCTATTCTGGCACCCTACCGGGACAGGGAATTGCCCCCGGATCCATCTCCATCGATCTCCACCACCATCTCCATCACCGTTGCTGATTTCCATGATGAGGAGGGAGTAGTTTTTTGATGGCTCAGTTGACGTGGAGCCTGTTGGGAACCCCAAGAGCAAGGTGTGAAGCAGCACAGCAGCAAGTCTTACCTCAGTAAGAAACCGAGGTTATCGAACCAGTATGAGGAAGGAAACGTCACATATGTGTTGCAAGCAACGCGGAGACCTGCACAACACAAACTCAAGACCTTTCCCCAACTAACAATGAGGCTGTCAATCTCACTGGTTCCTGTAACAAAGGATTAAACGTATGGTGTGGAAGGTAATGGTGGTTTGCAGCAAGGAAACAGGTAAAAGTGGAAGATGTATCAATGGTAAAGATTGGACCGGGGTCCATAGTTCACTAGAGGTGCTCTCCTTAGATAAACAACATGGCATGAAGGGTAAACAAATTACAGCAGGGCAATTGACAGGAACTGAGCAAGGCATAACAATACAATACTAGACAAAAAGTTCCTATGAGATTTGATTGGGCAATACAACAATATACATAGACCGCCATCCAACTGCATCTATGACTAGAAATCCACCTTTGGGTTATCATCTGAACCCCCTCCAGTATTAAGTTAAAAGCAACAGACAACTGCTTGAAGCAAAGTGTGTAAGGTAAACAATTGTCAACACCCGGATTTTTAATCCCAGATGCCTGTTATGCCATACATCGCAATCCCAGGATTACCATTTTTGCGAGACATAACAGATTTGGATATCATAGTACATCATCCATTACAAACCATACATAAGGTCTTACACAAATAAGGATCTCATGATCCAGTTCTTAATACAACTCAAGCAGCGGAATAACGTAATAATAAAGGTAGCATAGGCGAAGCTCCATCTTCGGGGTCACAGGCAATGCTGACGATGGGAGATGATCCTAGTTATCGTAACCTTCTTGTGGTCCATCATCCTGGTACTCCTCTTCATAGTCTGGCCATGGGAATAGCCAGGGACAAAGCCATGAGTACTCTTTAAGTACTTGCAAACTAATACTAACAAGTTAATGGGGTTTTTTGTAGTAGGACACTAAGCTCAGGAATAAATCCTGAATTCACCATACTCAGTATGCGGATAATCAATCCTAACCTTTCAATTACACGCACTAGTATAGGCACATCTCCTATGAGCTTGGCCTCCCAACCATGACCAACTGTCATCTTGGGTACTGCACAGGTGGACAATCTTCACAAGGTAGCCTCAGCTCAGACCTTGGCCGTGAGGGAACCCACAGTAAGGTACATAAGTTTCCAGTCAAGCCCTACCCAATTTTCGGGTATTGTGGTTGTAGGGAAAAATTGGAATGGTATCGCATCCAGACAACCATCAGTTTTATAAAGGGGTAAGGCTCATGCCTCAACATTTTCATCATCAAAATCATTTGGTGTCCGAGAACACATGTCAAAACATTTCAGTAGAATGACTCATCATTCTAAGGTTTTCATAACCATTTCCACCAAGTATTCCCATCTAAAGTTGATCAAGTTTTATGCTTAGCACTAGCATCTACAAGTGGGGGTAAGTACTAACAAGGGGTGGTAAACAAGTGGGGATTAATGAAGTTCAATCTCAGCCTTAGGATGACATCAAGATTATCTACTTAGGCCAAATTTAATGCTCTTTATGCAACCTTCAATTATCTTTCTAGAATCTACAAGTCACTTAAGTAAACTCTAAGAGAAAGCTTTGATAAAGAAATAAAGTATAAAGCTTATAAGTAAAACTAGGATGGTTTATCAAGTAGTATAAGCTTGCAAGTAAAACTTGCATGGTTTGGCTTGCTAAGATAGTGGTATAAACTTTCTAGGTTGCAAGTGTTAGCTTGCATAGGTCAACTTGGTTAGTAAGGCTTGCCTTGTGCAGAGCAGTGGTTGAAGTTCTCCTCGGCTTCTTCCTCGTAGTATCCTCCTTCCTCCTCGTATCCTTGGTCGGTACTAGCATCTATAATTAAATACGAGGTACACAATCACCAAACAATACTTAAATATTTTCAATCATCACACAAAGGTGCACTATAGATGATCTAGCATCATCACTTAACATTACAAGATTAAATCATTTGTCTTGTTTATTTTAATTTGAGAAAAGTAATTTCTACTCACTAAAAAACTATTTAAGATTTTAATATTCTCCAACTCAAACATGGGATCATGTTGACACATGTCATCACCACATATTTCAGTACATGGGAATGTGATTTAAAGTGGTGTCACAATTTAATAAGGTTTAACCTTTTTATTTTAAATAAATAAAGTGACTAGAAATGCCTATGTGGCATTCTTTTGTTACTTGAACATTTTTTCTGTAAGTAAACCCAAATGTTTTTATATATTCTGAAAGGTATGATCAAATGTGATTTTTGAGAGTTGGAATCAACTCAAAAGCTATTATGGTTGAATTTTTAAAAATGTTTGAATGCAGAAAAGCTTCTGACTTGTTATTTTTACCAAGGTTGATCTACAGATCCAAATGTTTTGAATCCAACGGGCTTGGATTAAGCATTTCAGTATCTTTCTACCAAATTAGTTTCTTGCATTTTGGTTCACTAAATCGAGCTGGGTTGATTTTTGAATCTAGGTACAGAATTGAGTTTCAATTAAAATAGAAAAATCTAAATTCAAACGATTGGGTCATGCGGGAGAGGTTAATGGGCCGGCCTAGTGTCACTCCGCAGCACGGGGCTCAGCTGACAGGGGGTTCCACCAGTCAGTGGCTCATAACATGCGAAGCGGTACGGGGCTGTGTGGTTCGTTGGATTAGAAGGGAGATCGCCGGCTGGGGATCGTCGTCGACGATGAACATGTCACCGGCGAGCTCGAACCCTAGCGGCTCAGTAGGGGTGCATAGGGGGCATACCAGGGCTCCAGCAACGACGGTGAGGCGGGCAAACGAACGAGTGGTCGATGGCGAGCTCAGGGACGGTCGAGGCAGCTCCGAGGGTGGTCGAAATCAACGGCCCCCTTCTTCTCTAGAGGCGGCCTGCTCCAGTGCAATTCCAGTGAGCTGCTGCTCCTCATGATCCGGCTAGAGGGTGGAACGATCAGTGAGGTGAGGGGAGTGGAATGGTGTGCTTCAAACGGCTGGGGGAGACCGAGAGGGCTGGGCAGGCGACGGTGGTAACATGGCTGCGGGCTGCTAGAGGCATGGCTGAGGTTGGCGATCGATGGGCGGTCTCCTGGCGATGCTCTAGAGTTTAAATGCGTGCTTAGGGGCGGTGGAAATCGGTCGGGAACGTGCGATGCTCTGCGCGGCAGAGGGGCGTCTTCGACGGTGAGCGGTGGCTGTGAGGCACGGGGGTGTCTGGCGTGTTCCTGGGATCATGGCGAAGCGGTGGGCACGGGCTGCGGTCGAGGGGCGGCGTGTGCACGCGTGCCGGGTGCGGTGCTCTTGGACGGGCTCGGCATGTCGCAGTGGCACTGAGCGCGCGTTGTTCCTGGTGGTCCACGGCTTGCACTGGATCGGGGAGGGGACAGTGGGCGGCGGTGAGGTGCTGGCTACCTCCCAGACAAAGTGGGGAAGCTAGCTCTTCCTCTAGCTTGCTGTCCACCTTGGGGTGGCATGGTGAGGCTCGGCTTGCTCACCATTGATGGCAAGGCAAGCTCACAGTGGTGCTAGAGGTTTACAATTAAGCTAGATGATCTACTAGATGGTTGCTGTTAGCTAGAGAGGGAACAAGTTAGGCCAAAACACTATTAAAAACAGTGAATTTGATTTGGTTTAAATTTGCCTACCAAGTGTTTGATGAAATGGCCGCAAGAAACTTACTTTTGAATTTTGAAAAGATTTTTGGTGGGTGTGCTAGGCATGTGCTGAGGATTCTGTGGGCGCTTATTGAAAATTGAGCTTGTTTGAGTGGTTTTTGAAATAGTGGGATATTCCCATATGAGATAGATTCAATTTTAAACTGTCCTTTAAACATAGTATTTGAATGTTTTTGGATGATCACAAAGTGGGTTTGGTACCTTATTATGAGTACTAACAAGGGGTGCAAAGATCCACAAATGTTTCTGTTAAGTTTTGAAAACTAGGGATAGCCAAAGTATGCATGATAGTTAATTTGGCAAAAATGACCATTCACTTCATTTGTTTATTTTGAGTTGTTTTTCTTTGGGAAAAGTTTGGGGATTGTTTAGATGATGTTTATTTCACCTAAGAATCATTTTACAAGCAAAGAAACACAGAACCATGGCAATTCAAAAAGAATCCAAATTTGGAATACACACACATATGAATGCTTTCATATTTTTAGTTGGGAAAGTTTTTGTTAACCCTAATTTTGATGATTAGAGTTTGATGATCCAAGTTTAATATTTTTGGGATGTTACAAACCTTCCCCCCTTAAACAAAATCTCGTCTCGATATTTTAAAAAGGATGAAAAAGATTACCTAGGATTTGAAGAGATCGGGAAACTCTGTCCTGATGTGATCTTTGCGCTCCTAGGTAGCTTCCTCTTCTGTGTGGTTGCTCCACTGAATCTTGAGAAACTTGATGCTTTGGGTCCTGGTAGTTCTGAAAGATTCTTCCAAAATACGGATGGGTACTTCGGGATAGGTCAGGTCATTGTTGATTTCTATGGTCCGGTGATCAATGCTCTTGAATACTTCAGTCTTCTCCGGAACTTCGAGGCACTTGCGAAGTAATGAGATATGCAACACATTGTGCACTCCTGACATCTCTTCGGGCAGTTCCAATTGATACGACACTTCTCCTCGACGGCTGAGAATCTTGAAGGGGCCGATATATCTGGGGGCTAACTTTCCCTTGAGATGGAAACGCTGCATTCCCTTCAATGGTGACACTTTCATATACATGAAATCTCCGATGTTGAAGGTGAGGTCTCGACGTCTCTTGTCGGTGTAACTCTTCTGTCTTGACTGGGCTGTCTTGAGGTGCTCATGAATCTTGTGAACTTTCTCTTTTGCTTCTTGTAGGATGTCGGGTCTGAAAATCTGACTCTCTCCTACTTCTGACCAGTTCAAAGGGGTGCGACACTTCCTTCCATACATGAATTCAAACGGGGCCATTTGCAAACTAGCTTGATAACTGTTGTTGTATGAAAATTCTGCGAACGACAAACAGTATTCCCATTTAGATCCATACTCTAACACACATTCTCTCAACATATCTTCGAGTATTTGATTTACTCGCTCCATTTATCCGTCAGTCTGAGGGTGATAAGCGGTGCTGAAATCTAGTTGGGTTCCTAAACCTTCTTGGACTTTCTTCCAGAATCTCGAGGTAAACTGAGTTCCTCGATCCGATACGATGTTCTTGGGGACTCCGTGCAAATTGATGATTCTAGCGATGTATAACTCCGCTAGCTTCGAACTCTGATAGGTGGTCTTGGCTGGTAAGAAATGGGCGACTTTGGACAATCTGTCCACTATGACCCAGATAGAGTCATTTCCCCTACTAGAAGTAGGCAATCCGGTGATAAAGTTCATTCCAACGGAATCCCATTTCCATTTCGGAATCTGCAATTGTTGCAACAATCCAGTGGGTCTTTGATGTCCCGCCTTGACTCTCTGACATATATCACACTTGGAGATATAGCTTCCGATTTCTCTCTTCATCTTATGCCACCAAAATTGCTCCTTCAAATCTTGATACATCTTCGTTCCTCTGAGGTGGATAGAATAAAGAGTATCATGAGCTTCCTTCAGAATAACTTCTTTCAACTCAGAATCTGCTGGTACACAAAGGCGTCCTTTGTACCACAGAACTCCTTCTTTGTCTTCGGTGAATCCAGGTACTTTGCCTGTACCGATACGATGCTTGATTCCGTTGATACTAGCATTTCCTTTCAGCGCCTCCTTGATCTAGCTGATCAAAGTGGGTTGAAGTTCTATGCTAGCCAAAATTCCTTCACTCACTAATTCCATTCGGAAATCTTCCATCTCTTTGTGCAGGCTTGGTTGCTCCTTCAAAATCATGGAGTTCAAGCGACACGACAATCTGCTAAGGGCATCTTCTACCACATTAGCTTTACCGGGGTGATAGTGAATGTCCAGATCGTAATCCTTGATTAGCTCAATCCATCTTCTCTGTCTCATATTCAGCTCCTTCTGAGTGAATATATACTTCAGGATCTTGTGATCCGGATAAATCTCACAATGATTTCCCATCAGGTAATGCCTCCATGTCTTCAGGGCTAGAACTACTGCTGCGAGCTCGAGGTCATGGGTTGGGTAGTTTTTCTCATGTTGTTTCAGTTGTCGGGATAGATAGGATATAACTTTGCCTTCTTGCATTAGCACACATCCGAGACCGATCTTGGATGCGTCACAATACACGTCAAAGGGCTTCGTGATATCCGGCATGATTAAGATTGGGGCTGAAATCAATCTCCTCTCGAGTTCTTGAAAACTCGCTTCACATTTGTTCGTCCATTCAAACTTCTTGTCCTTCTTCAGCAATTGGGTCATGGGTACTCGAGAATCCTTCTACGAACTTGCGATATTATCCCGCCAATCCGAGAAATGCACGAACTTGGGTTTGGGTGGTTGGGGCTTGCCAATCTTCGACATCTTTCACCTTTGCAGGGTCAACGGCAATTCCTCCGGCTGATACAATGTGGCCGAGGAATCCTACCTCCTGTAACCAGAATTCACATTTGCTAAACTTGGCATACAACTGATGCTCTCTAAGGGTTCCAAGAATGGTCCTTAGGTGTAGCTCATTTTCTTCTTCTGATTTGAATAAATCAAAATGTCATCGATGAAAACAACGACAAACTTATCCAGGAAGTCCATAAAAATCTTATTCATGAGATTCATGAAATAAGCGGGGGCATTGGTTAATCCAAAAGACATGACGATATACTCGTATAATCCATATCTGGTGGTAAAGGCAATCTTGGGAATATCCTCTGCGCGAATCTTGAGTTGATGATAGCCAGTTCTAATATCCATCTTAGAAAACACTTTGGCACCGGTCAACTGATCAAACAAATCTTCTATCTTGGGCATGGGTATTTGTTCTTGATAGTGACATCATTCAACTTCCGATAATCCGTACACAAACGGTTACCTCCATACTTCTTGTCCACAAACAAGACAGGTGATCTCCATGGTGACGCACTTGGTTGAATCAATCCAATTTCTAGCATGGCATCCAGTTTCTTCTTTAGTTCCGCTAGTTCAGACGGGTTCATACTATATGGTCTCTGGGCTATGGATCCTGTTCCAGGGATTAGTTCAATGATAAACTCGATATCCCGATCTGGGGGCATACCGGGCAAAACATCTGGAAATACATCGGGGTATTCACAGACTATTCGGACTTGGTCAATGGTAGGTTGGGCTATACTCTTGTTGCACTTGAATTGACGAGGTAAGGTTTCAGATACATGCTCAACTGATACTCCAGCTGTACTGGTCATGGTTATGGCTTTCTTGGCACAGTCAATTAATCCTTTATGTTTGGACATCCAATCCATTCCTAGTACTACTTCCAAACCTTTAGTTCCGAGTACTATCAGATTTGCATAAAAATCTATGCCATGGATTCGGATAGGGACGACTTTGCAAATTTGCCTAGCTTTGGTGGTTGAACCGGGGATTTGAACAATCATAACATGCTTCAGTTTGGTTGGTTGAATCTTACTAGTGCATGCAAATTCTTCGGTGACAAATGAGTGCGATGCACCAGAATCAAACAACACTCTAGCAAGTACTGAATTAACGGAAAACATAACCAGCACGACATCTGGCGCTTCCTGGGCTTCTTCAGCATGCATGAGAAAAAGACGGCCGTTGTGGTTGAGCGAATTCCTGGGGCAAACCTTCTCCCGGGATGAACACGACGTTGTTGCTGAGCTGGGGCATTTGCATTGGGGGCTGCAGCATTCTTCTTGGGGCACTCATTGGAGTAGTGACCCTTGGTTCCACATTCATAACAGGTCACTTGCGACTTGTCCTTCGCTGCAACAGGCACATCATTGTTTCCAGTCCTTGGGGCAGTGTTGGTGTTGGTGGTAGCGTTGTTGTTGAACTTGGGTGGTGCACAGTTGAAATTGCCTGAGTTGATTGGGTTGCTGTGGTTTCCTCCGGGCCTTGGGTTTCCATGGTTGGGATAGGTCGGACGGTTCATCGGGGGTCTGTTGGTCCTCGGGGCAAATCCTAGAGATGGGTTGGGGCGATACTTTGGGGTATGATGGGTTCCTGGCTGATGCATCATGCGGCGCTTGCGGTTCTCATTGGCTTGGTTGATCTTTCCTTCCATCTGAATGGCAGAGTCGACGAGGGCTTCAATATCAGCAAAGGGGATATTGACCAACACCGTCTGCATCTGATCGTGCAGACCATTCAAGAATCTTTCTTTCTTCTTGGCTTCAGTGTCAATCTCATCCGGGGCATACCTAGCTAATGACATGAATTTGTCATGGCATTCCACTACGGTCATCCTTCCTTGCTTCAGTTCTCTGAATTCATCTCTCATTCTCTTGATCAAACCTGGTGGCACATGGGTTCTGCTGAACTTGACCTTGAATTCTTCCCATGTCATCATCTGTCCTCCGGTCATTGCACGAACGTTGTTCCACCATGCTCTTGCATCTTTGGCTAGATAGTGGGTGGCGAACAGAACTTTCTCGTTAGCTTCCACTCCGGCGACTTCCAGGTTGTTTTCCATGGTTTGCAGCCAATCATCTGCATCTAGGGGCTCTTCCGACTTAGTGAAAACAAGTGGGTTGGTGTTCTGGAAATTCTTGAGCTTAGATCCATGGTTGTCCTGATTTCCTTGTCCTTGATTATTGTTGGCCACCTGAGCTATGTGCTGAAGGGTGGCTAAGTGGGCTTGACGTTCGGCTCTTTCAGCTTCACGGTCAGAAACCAACATTTGCAGGATCTGCAACATCGGGTCCGGGGATGAACCACTTCCTCCGCGAGGCATCTGAAGATTGAGATAGATCATGAGAAAAGAGGGAAATTTCTAAGGTTCAGGGACTTTTTTGTAAAGTTGTTAAAGTTTGACTCAGATTTTTTTCTAGCAACTTGCTTTTCATTCAGTCATTCATAGCACACGATACAACACACACCACAACAAAGGAAAAACAGATGGTTTTAAGAACCATTCTGGAAACTACGATACAGAGGGACCTAATACAATTCACTAACGCTAGTGCTCAAGTGCTACTACTCCTCGGAGTCGGTGTAATCATCATCCTCATCGTCATCGATGAAGGCGAAATCCTCCTCATCGGTGAAGTAGTCCATGGCCTGATCCTCCAGAATGTCATCATCATCGCTGAGATATGAGTAGGGGTCTCAACGAAGATCTTCTTCGGCATTCTCCCTTTCCTCCAACTGCATGTCTCTGTCATGGATGGTCTCCTCCAAATCCGAGATACGATGGCGAAGATGGGCAATGATGCGCTCCTTCTTGTCAAGCTGACGGCGACGAGACTTGCGGTCCTTCACTAGCATGGCGATGGTATGATCCTTCATCTTGATGATGGCAGACTTGTGGTTGGAGAAGTCACGGGCATTGTCCAGTTCCTGCTGACGATCATACATCATGAAGCTAAGGTGGTCCAACTGAGTCTTCAGCTCGTGGTGGTATGGGGCTTCCAGTGGCTGTCCCATAGCATCACGCCTTGGACAAAACTCAAAGCGGGTACCCTTGATCTGGTTGATACTCTGCCCACATAGACGAGCAAGAGCTTCCTGCATGGCCCTGGCAAGTTCATCGAGCCAGTTGTTCTCTCTTAAGGAGAACTGAATTCCCTCTATAGTGGGAGGTTCAATCTTTCCTCGGAGACTTGCAACAACTAGCCACTATCGATCTTCTCCTTCCTGATCATTGAGCTGAACTCCGAAGAACTCGGGGTGTGGATGCTCCAGAAGTTCCGAAAGCTGGTCCAAGTCCCGCTCAAAGATGAGGTCTCCTCCATTCCCCAACTGATAAAACTTGTTGTACTTCACGTCCATCTATAAGAATATAGGATGAGTAAGTTAGTAGAGTGTTCAAGTGTGTCAAATTTTATGTATTTTGCAAGAGTTTTTGAGGAACATGAATTTTCATGAAAGAATCAAAGTGATAAGAATGGGAAAGTTTTTGTAAATACTTGCTTCCTTTGGTTTTGAAACTAAGTTTTTGATTTAAACGTCCAGTCTAACTAGGGTATCCTATGGCCAGGATGGCTCTGATACCAACTTGTCAACACCCGGATTTTTAATCTCAGATGCCTGTTATGCCATACATCGCAATCCTAGGATTACCATTTTTGCGAGACATAACAGATTTGGATATCACAGTACATCATCCATTACAAACCATACATAAGGTCTTACACAAATAAGGATCTCATGATCCAGTTCTTAATACAACTCAAGCAGCAGAATAACGTAATAATAAAGGTAGCGTAGGCGAAGCTCCATCTTTGGGGTCACAGGCAATGCTGACGATGGGAGATGATCCTAGTTATCGTAACCTTCCTATGGTCCATCATCCTGGTACTCCTCTTCATAGTCTGGCCATGGGAATAGCCAGGGACAAAGCCATGAGTACTCTTTAAGTACTCGCAAACTAATACTAACAAGTCAAGGGGGTTTTTGTAGTAGGACACTAAGCTCTAGGGTTGTTTTGCAAAAAGGCAGATTTACCTCTACTAAGTCCAGAAGCAAAGAAAACTAGTTGAAATTTTATAACACCTAAGTGGGAACTTGAATTTCATATCACAATTCTGTTGTGGTCAAGTCAAAGTCTCAATTCATTTCATAAGTTATTTTGAAAACATCTGACGGGGGAACAATATGGCCACTCCAACTGTCCATAACCGCGGACGCGGCTATTCGAATAGTTTGACACTCTGCAAAGATTGTACACTTTCACCACAACATTCGATACATCCGTCAGGAACAAATCCTGAATTCACCATACTCAGTATGCGAATAATCAATCCTAACCTTTCAATTACATGCCCTAGTATAGGCACCTCTCCTGTGAGTTTGGCCTCCCAACCATGACCAACTGTCATCTTGGGTACTACACAGGTGGACAATCTTCACAAGGTAGCCTCAGCTCAGACCTTGGCCATGAGGGAACCCATACTAAGGTATATAAGTTTCCAGTCAAGCCCTACCCAATTTTCGGGTATTATGGTTGTACGGAAAAATTGGAATGGTATCGCATCCAGACAACCATCAGTTTTATAAAGGGGTAAGGCTCATGCCTCAACATTTTCATCATCAAAATCATTTGGTGTTCGAGAACACATGTCAAAACATTTCAGTAGAATGACTCATAATTCTAAGGTTTTCATAACCATTTCCACAAAGTATTCCCATCTAAAGTTGATCAAGTTTTATGCTTAGCACTAGCATCTACAAGTGGGGGTAAGTACTAATGAGGGGTGGTAAACAAGTGGGGATTAATGAAGTTCAATCTCATGCCTTAGGATGACATCAAGATTATCTACTTAGGCCAAATTTAATGCTCTTTATGCAACCTTCAATTATCTTTCTAGAATCTACAAGTCACTTAAGTAAACTCTAAGAGAAAGATTTGATAAAGAAATAAAGTATAAAGCTTATAAGTAAAACTAGGATGGTTTATCAAGTAGTATAAGCTTGCAAGTAAAATTTGCATGGTTTGGCTTGCTAAGATAGTGGTATAAACTTGCTAGGTTGCAAGTGTTAGCTTGCATAGGTCAACTTGGTTAGTAAGGCTTGCCTTGTGCAGAGCACTGGTTGAAGTTCTCCTCGGCTTCTTCCTCGTAGTATCCTCCTTCCTCCTCGTATCCTTGGTCGGTACAAGCATGTATAATTAAATATGAGGTACACAATCACCAAACAATACTTAACTATTTTCAATCATCACACAAAGGTGCACTATAGATGATCTAGCATCATCACTTAACATTACAAGATTAAAGCATTTGTCTTGTTTATTTTAATTTGGGAAAAGTAATTTCTACTCATTGAAAAACTATTTATGATTTTAATATTCTCCAACTCAAACAAGGGATCATGTTGACACATGTCATCACCACATATTTTAGTACATGGGAATGTGATTTAAAGTGGTGTCACAATTTAATAAGGTTTAACCTTTTTATTTTAAATAAATAAAGTGACTAGAAATGCCTTTGTGGCATTCTTTTGTTACTTGAACATTATTTCTGTAAGTAGTCCCAAATGTTTTTATATATTCTGAAAGGTATGATCAAATGTGATTTTTGAGAGTTGGAATCAACTCAAAAGCTATTATGGTTGAATTTCTAAAAATGTTTGAATGCAGAAAAGCTTATGAGTTGTTATTTTTACCAAGGTTGATCTACATATCCAAATGATTTGAATCCAACGGGATTGGATTAAGCATTTCAGTATCTTTCTAACAAAATTAGTTTCATGCATTTTGGTTCACTAAATCGAGCTAGGTTGATTTTTGAATCTAGGTACAGAACCGAGTTTCAATTAAATAGAAAAAACTAAATTCAAACGATTGGGTCACGCGGGAGAGGTTAATGGGCCGGCCAAGTGTCACTCCATGTGAGGCTCAAGTGACGGGGTTCACCAGTTAGTGGCTCATAACATTGCCAAGCAGACGGGCTGCGTGGTTCATTGGATTAGAAGGGAGATCGACGGTTGGGGATCGTCGTCGACGATGAACATGTCACCGGCAAGCTCGAACCCTAGTAGGTCAGTGGGGGTGCATAGGGGGCATACCAGGGCTCCAGCAATGATGGCGAGGGGGCAAACGAACGAGTGGTTGACGACGAGCTCAGGGACGGTCGAGGCAGCTCCGGGGGTGGTCAAAATCAACGGCCCCCTTCTTCTCCAGAGGTGGCCTGCTCTGGCGCAATTCCAGCGAGCTGCTGCTCCTCGTGATCCGGCTGGAGGGTGTAACGATCAGTGAGGTGAGGTGAGTGGAATGGTGTGCTTCAAATGGCTGGGGGTGGCCTCCTTTTATAGGCTCGACGGTGAGACCGAGAGGTATGGGCAGGCGACGATGGCAACATGGCTACAGGCTGATAGAGGCATGGCTGAGGTTGGCGATCGACGGGCGGTCTCCTGGCGATGCTCTAGAGTTTAAATGCGTCCTTAGGGGCAGTGGAAATCGGTCGGGAACGTGCGGTGCTCTGCACGGCAGAGGGGCATCTTCGATGGCGAGCGGTGGCTGTGAGGCACGGGGCAGCGAACGGAGGTGTCTAGCATGTTCCTGGGATCATGGCGAAGCAGTGTGCACGGGATGCGGTCCAGGGGTGGCGTGTGCACGCATGCCGGGTGCGGCGCTCTTGGACGGGCTCGGCATGTCGCAGTGGCACTGGGCGCGCGGCGTTCCTGGTGGTCCATGGCTTGCACTAGCTCGGGGAGGGGACAGTGGGCAGCGGTGAGGTGCTGGCTACCTCCCAGACAAAGTGGGGCAGCTAGCTCTTACTCTAGCTTGCTGTCCACCTTGGGGTGGCATGGTGAGGCTCGGCCTGCTCACCATTGATGGCAAGGAAAGCTCACAGTGGTGCTAGAGGTTACAGTTAAGCTCGATGATCTACTAGATGGTTGTTGTTAGCTAGAGAGGGAACAAGTTAGGCAAAAACACTATTAAAAATAGTGAATTTGATTTGGTTTAAATTTGCCTGCCAAGTGTTTGATGAAATGGCCGCAAGAAACTTACTTTTGAATTTTGAAAAGATTTTTGGTGGGTGTGCTAGGCATGTGCTGAGGATTCTGTGGGTGCTTGGGTTTTGAAAATTGAGCTTGTTTGAGTGGTTTTTGAAATAGTGGGATCTTCCCATATGAGATAGATTCAATTTTAAATTGTCCTTTAAACATAGTATTTGAATGTTTTTGGATGATCACAAAGTGGGCCTTGGTACCTTATTATGAGTACTAACAAGGGGTGCAAAGATCCACAAATGTTTCTGTTAAGTATTGAAAACTAGGGATAGCCAAAGTATGGATGAGAGTTAATTTGGCAAAAATGACCATTCACTTGATTTGTTTATTTTGAGTTGTTTGTCTTTGGGAAAAGTTTGGGGATTGTTTAGATGATGTTTATTTCACCTAAGAATCATTTTACAAGCAAAGAAACACAGAACCATGGCAATTCAAAAAGAATCCAAATTTGGAATACACACACATATGAATGCTTTCATATTTTTAGTTGGGAAGGGTTTTGTTAACCCTAATTTTGATGATTAGAGTTTGATGATACAAGTTTAATATTTTTGGGATGTTACAACAATCCACTTGTTCTATGAACAAGAGACCGTTGTTTTCTCCCTAGTGGCAATAGCACATCTACAACCGAAGAGATTTCTGTCAATTCCCTTGGAAACTATAGGCATGAACCCACTATCGAGCATAAATACCCCCTCTTGGAGTCACTAGCAACTACTTGGCCAAGATAGCTACTAACAACGGAGAGCATGCAAGATCACAAACAACACAGACATGATAGAATCATAAAGACAAAACCATTAATCAATCTGACATAGTAATCTCAATATCCATCGGATCCCCGCAAACACAACATGCATGATTACAAATAGATTTAGATCTTGATCATGAATAGAGCTCACAAGATCTATACATGAAAGCACAAAGAGGAGATACAACCATCTAGCTAGTACATGGACCCGTAGTCCAAGGTGGAACTACTCACGCATCATACTAGAGAAGAAGGCCTCCGGGATGATCTCCCCTCCGGCAGGGTGCTGGGAAGAACTTCAGATCCCCCTGATCTAGGGATGATGGTGGCGGCATCTACAGATGGTTTCATGGAGTTTTGATCGGGTTCCTAGGGTTTCTCGATCGGGGGCTTCTTATAGGCGAAGAGGCGAGGCAGGGGGTGCCCGGGGGCCCACACCCTGCCCAGGTGCGGGCCAGTCTTGGCCGTGCCTAGGGGGTGTGGTCACCCCGTGGCGACCCTCCGTCTTGTCTTCTGGATTTGTGTCGCCCACGGTAAAATATTGACTTTGTCTTTTGTCCCGTCCAATTCGGAGAATATTGATTTTCTGCCTTTCTAGAACCAAAAACATAAGAAAACAGACAACTGGCACTGTGGCAACTTGTTAATAGGTTAGTTCCATGCTTGTTTAGTATCTAATTTGCTTTGTTATTAACAAGTTGCCACAGTGTCAGTTGCCTGTTTTCTTCTGTTTTTGGTTCCAGAAAGGCAGAAAATCAATATTCTCGGAATTGGACGGGACAAAATCCAAAGTCAATAACTTTCCGTGAGGGACATGAATCCAGAAGGAGGGATGGAGAGGCACCAGAGGGTGGCGGACCGGCGCAAGCTTGGCCTACGCTGGGAGGTGTGGGCCTCGCGCCTCCCAGGCTCGCCCCTTCTCCTATAAGAATCCCCCGATGCAAAAACCCTAAGTACCCGATCAATATTCCACGAAACCTTCTGTAGCCACCGCCACTATCGTCCCTAGATCGAGGGGATCTAAATTTCTTCCCGGCACCCTGCCGGAGGGGAGATCATCCCGGAGGCCTTCTCCCTATGATGATGCTAGATGGTTGTATTCCTCCTTTCGCTTTCATGTATAGATCTTGTGAGCTCTGCTCATGATCAAGATCTAATCTATTTGTAATCATGCATGTTGATATTGAGACTATTATGTTCATGCCTCTAGTTTCCAAGGAAGTGACATAAATCTCTCTTCAGAGAAGGCTCAATTGTAGATGTGCGGTTGCCACTAGGGATAAAACAACGGTCTCTTGTTCATGGAACATGTGGACTGTTTACCTTACACACTTTGCTTAAAGCAGTTGTCTATTGCTTGCAACTTAATACTAGAGGGGGTGTAGTGACCTCGGATCAAGTAAGATCCTAAGTCCCTGTGAATAACATGCTAGTCCCTGGATCAATAGCTAGCACTCACAGTCGATGAAATATCATGTAAAACACAAGTCTTTATTACATGAATCGAATAATCCAGAGTTTACATTATTACAATAGAAGCGATATAAATACAACTTGGAGTCCCATCAATGCCACAGGCAGGTTGAGTGAAGACCTGCGATCCTAGCGCACCTTTCAAAGATCTCCAAAATTCTGCACATGAAACGTGCAGCCAACAAGTTGGGTCAATACTTTGAATGTATTGGCAAATTACACCAAGGAAGGAAAGACTAACTCTACATGCAAGGCTAGTTTAGGCTTTGGAGTTCATTTGCATAAAGCTAGTTTTCTTAAGTAGAGAGAAGAGAAGATTGTCCTACTTTGTAAACATTTGCTTAGATAAAATAAGGTCGAGTGGCACACGAGAATATTACGCACCAAGTGTCCAAACAACCAAACACTTGGATATTACGCACCGAGCATCACTTGGATATTACACACCAAGATCCCAAAATTCCCACCCATTAGCGATATTACGCACGCCATGGGGTTTCCAAACTTTGTTTTAGAAAAGAGAGAGGAAGATCCTTCAGAGGCTCCATCCTTCAGATGCTTAATGTTGTTCTGTTTCCGTGAACACGGCTGATCGATCAGATTGCAATACTCTCGAGAGTTTGTGCACTTTACCCACAATCCACGATCAAGCCCTTTTACAGACAAGACCATGGTGAGGCTTTCCCTTAGTAGCCCCTCTACCTTCCGGATCCAACCGTGCCAAGAACCTCCAAATGTTGGTACCCAGGTGAGGTTTCCCACTAAGTACTAGGACAATACAAAGCCCATAATGTATTGTGGTTGCACTGGAAGCTTCTGAATTCTAAAACATGGCAGACTTCTTTGATTCCTGGGCGGCCGTCCTCCACCAAAATCTCACTCATTGACCCGACAACCATTCCGCCCAGAAGAAAACTTAGTTTTATTTTGAAGTGGATTTGAGAAGAAAGTTTGCTCTAGAGAGCCTTTATACTTAGAAAAATTCTTTGTCTTTCGAACCCCCCAACGGTACTTTGTATATATAGCATAGCAAGCAATACTTAGAAAAAACAGGGGTAACCTATTAGGATGGGAAATCCTAAGTATAGAGCTACCCATGGCATACTACAAAATCATCGCACTTGCAAAATAATACTAAGGGGAAAATCTACTAGAACATCCTACACATGCATACTACAGAATTTTGAAGATCACATGCATAGAATCAAAACTGGGACAAAATTATGAACAAGTGGTGTAACTTGCCTTATGTTGATAATATGGGTGTTGATTGTATTTCTCATGAATCGCACTCTCTGAACAATCTAATACGAGGACAAGGTAGTTCCAATCAAAACAATTGCAAACATAGCAAACACAACAAGGATGATCAAAAACATGCATGATGATTTAACATTACACAATGGGTATAATTATTTTTATGAATATTAATATATCACATGATGCATGTATGAGTTCATTTAATGCAATAGGGTACTTGTTATTAATAATTACTTGCCAATATAAGGATTTTGATAGTTCTGTTGTAATGCATGTTCTAACTGTAGAATTAAATTTGTTTCTTGGGTTTACTGGATAGAGGACGTTAATACGAACCAGTAGGCGTTGGATTCACCCTAATCGGAGTTATAGATCTTCTTTTATGATTTAATTAGCATTTAATGGAGTTTATTTCATTTAAAATATTACTTAATCAAAAATTATGTCTAAGACCAGATCTGTATTCTACGAGAAATTGTGGATCCATACACATATTATTTATATTTTTCTGATCTATAAATAATTTATTATGAATTTAATAATTTAAATAGCCATTAAAAGTAATTAAATTAATACAACAATTTTTATATTTCAAAAATTGTATCTAACAGTATATTAATGTCGTATATGAAATTATAAATCCATATATACCTTATTTGCATTTTTTGGATCTACAAATAATTTATTATGATTTATTTAGTCTAAAAAGTCTATTAAAATATTTAAATTATTACAGTACGATTATACAGTAAAAGTTAGATCTAATCTTGTATTAATATTCTACATAATTTTCTGAATCCGTAGATATATTATTTATAATTTTTGGACATGTATTCGATTTTATATGAATTTTACAAGATTGCCCAATATTCTGCCTATTATAAATCAATATCAAATTAAAAGGGAATATTCCCTGGGAATATATCGGGCTGACTGGCTAGATTGCTGATGTGGTTGCTGACTTGGCATTGACGAAGCACGCTGACTGACTTGCCACATGGCCATATGTTATAGGCCAATACCCCTTCAGGTTTGGAGTCTAATCCAATGCGTTCAAAACGAATCCGACGGACGACAACGATTCCTTCTGAGATCACCGGTGAGGTCGGTGGCGGACGGTGGCGGCAGCTCGGTGTGATGAATGGCGGTCTTTGGTTGTCATCAAGGCGACGTCGAGATAGGCGACGGGGTGCAGGGCATCTTGGCGAACCCGATGGCGTGCTCAGCGTCGATGTTCGCTTCCTGGAGCGGCGGCCAACGACGGATGGAGGCCTCGGTCGATGGGTGAGCGCCAGCGAGGAATCCGTGAGAAAACAAAGATCTGCGGAGGGGGAAAAAGCATCAGGGAGGTGCGGACGAACCAGAGGATCAGAAACATATGTAGAGAGAGGGTCGGGGTGGACGGAAACCACGGAGCTCGAGCTCAATCTTGAGCTTCCGACGGCGGTGGTGCAGATGGCTCGAAATTGGTGGCTAGGGTTTCGATTTACAGCAAAATCGAGACTAAAAGGAGGCGGGGAGTTTATACGGGGGTCTGGCGTGGATTAGGGTCGAGCACTGCGCCGAATCGATCGGGATTCGTGGGGATTTAAACTCGGGGCCAACCGTGTTCATCAGGGACTCCTCGTCGGGAGGAAGAAGGAGACGGGGTGGGGTCCCACCTGCCAGCAGGAGAGAGGAGGGCAGGTCAGCTGGGCCGACTGCTGGGTCTTCTGGGCTGTCTTGCTCCGATGTAGGGCTGGGCGGTCTAGCTTCAGTTAGGGTTTAGTTAGGTTTTTTTTCTTATTTCTTTTCCTTTTTCTATTTTAGTATTTCTTTTATAACTTTTCCATACTAAGTCAAAATGAGCTGAAATTTGTTTCTAAAATTTTGTGATTTTCAGTATATCATTTTAGGACCATTTTGTGTATCCTTTTATTGAGTTCGATTATATTGTATTTATAAAATCCATATTTATTCCTTATAGGAATATTTGCAAAACTTATTAGGATTAGGATTCTTTTGAATTCGATTCTTGCAATTTTTGCATAGATGCAATGCAATGGACATGAATGATATGTAAAAACAATTTTTTTTGTCCCAATTTCTAAAATCTTGGGATGTGACAGACTACCACCCTTAAAAGGAATCTCGTCCTCGAGATTCGAGAAAGCTAGCAAGAAATAGGTTTGGTTACACTAGGGTACTACCACCCTTAAAAGATTGTATTTGTTAGGTTCTTCTGATGGGTTGTGGATTGTTGATTTGTAAGATCCATTCACACTAACATAATTCGTCGTAGCTTGATGGACGGATGGGGCTTCTTTCCTTTGGCATTTCCTTTGCCACAACCATTTTTCCTTTTCCAAGGACAATCTAACGCGTAATGCACTGTTTCACCATACTTATAGCATGTCACCTGGCTAGAATCTTTCTTGGGCTTCTTCACGCTACTGCCTCTATTACTATTACCATCGTCGTTTTTATCCTTTCCAGCTACATTCACATGTTTTGGACAATTATCAGCATTATGCCCAGATTGTGACACTGGAAGCATAGGACTTTGCTTAGATCCTTCCTCCCTTTTGGATGAAGATGTACTTCAAACTCTTATGATCTGTGAACACATCACAATGTTTGCCCATGAGGTAGTGTCTCCATACCTTGAGTGCATGAACCACAGACGCAAGTTCCAAATCATGTGTGGGGTAGTTGTGTTCGTGGTTCTTAAGTTGTCGGGAGGCATAGGATACCACTTTCCCATCCTGCATCAATACACTTCCAAGTCCTTGTCGAGAAGCATCACAATAGACTTGAAAACCCTTTTGGATATCAGGCAGACATAGAACCGGCGCCACGTTTATAAGGCGTTTCTTCAACTCTTGAAAACTTGCTTCACATGCCTCGGTCCATAGGAATTTCTTTTCCTTCTTCAATAGTTCCGTCATGGGTTTTGCTATTTTGGAAAAGTTTTCAATGAACCTCCGGTAATATCCTGTGAGCCCCCCCAAAAAAACTCCTAATCTCTCCCACATTCTTGGGTGACTCCCATTCCGTCACGGAAGCTACCTTACTAGGATATACATCAACTCCTTTTGCCGACACAACATGACCAAGGAATCCCACTTCCTTTAACCAGAATTCGCATTTGCTGAATTTGGCATTCAACTTGTGTTCTCTTAGTTTCTCCATTATAAGGCGCAGATGTTTCTCATGTTCCCTCTCATCCTTAGAGTATATGAGTATATCATCTATGAATACCACAATAAACTTGTCCAAATATTCCATGAACACCTTGTTCATCATGTCTTGAAGTATGCCGGGGCATTGGTTAGACCAAAGGACATCACGGTGTACTCATACAATCCGTATCTTGTGGTGAATGCTGTTTTCGGTACATCCTGTTCTCGAATCTTTAGCTGAAAGTAGCCTGATCGCAGATCGATCTTTGATAACACACTTGCTCCCTTTAACTGGTCAAACAAGTCATTGATGTTGGGAAGAGGATACTTATTCTTAATCGTCACTTCATTCAACGAGCGGTAGTCCACAACCAGCCTCTGGGTTTTATCCTTCTTTTCCGCAAATAGGACAGGTGCTCCCCAAGATGACGCGCTGGGTTGGACGAATACCTTGTCCAATTGTTCCCTAAGCTGTTTCTTGAGTTCTTTTAACTCGTCCACATCCATCTTGTATGGTCTCTTAGCTATCGGCCCCGTGCCAGGCATCAAGTCAATGAGGAACTCGATATCACGATCGGAAGGCATTCCGAGTAGCTCCTCTAGGAAGACATCTGGGTATTCCTTTACAATAGGTACCTCCTCCAAGCTAATCCCCTTAAGGGAGTTCACCATGGCTTCCTTAAGTGCAAAATTTGACTTGATACGAATTCTCTTCCCTTCCGGTGTTGTGAGCATGACAATTCTTTTGGCACAATCTATGACTCCTTCATATTCGGTCATCCAATTCATGCCCAAGATTATGTCTAATCCTTGTGATTCTGGAACTACTAGACTTGTGGGAAAGATGTGTGTCCCAATCCTTAGTTCTAATTCCTGGCAACCGGAGTTTGCCACTATTTCTCCCCCAGGAGAACTTACCCAGGAAAGTTTATAGTCTCCGTAGGTATCTTTCCTCTATCCACAAATACCCTTGACATGAATGAATGCGATGCACCAGTATCAAAAAGAACAACTACGGGAATAGAATTGAGCTTGATTCACCGTGGCTTTGACAAACGGATTTGGCTTCTTCCCGTTTCCATTGCCATGATTGTGTCCATTTCCATTCCCATTGCGGTTTTTATGCCCATTGTGTTTGTGGCCGCCATGTTGATGACTGTTATGGTTGTGGCCATTATTGTTATAAGGTGGTGGTGAGGAATTGCGCTGCTTCTGGTACGGAATAGAGTGCTTGTGAGGGTTAGACTTCCTCTTGCGGTTTTCTATGCTCTTCCTTTTGGATTCAACCACAATGGCTCTGTCCAGGAGTTCCTGAAAGTTGTCAAATTTCTGAGCCACAAGCTGAATAGATATTTCATCATTGAGTCCTCTTAAGAACTCCTCCTGTCTCTTGGCATCAGTGGAAACATCATCGGGTGCATAACGGGCTAGCTTGTTGAAAAGCTCACCATACTCGTTAAGCAGTGCAGCTGGTGTAGGTCGCGAAATTCGCGCCTTTTCAGAGTCATGATACCAGCAGCCAGATGATGAGTGCGAAAGGCTAACTCAAACTGATCCCAAGTGATAGCATCAATATCCGGGTGGGTGACTTGGTAGTTATCCCACCATTCTGCAGCAGGTCCTTCAAGATGGTGTGCGGCGTAATGTACCATGTCGGCTCCGACAGCTTTCACGGTGTCTAGCATCTTGTTGATTGTACGTAGCCAGTCATCTGCGATGATTGGCTCAGCGCTGCCAGTGGAGGTAGGTGGGTTCAACCTCAAAAACCGAGTCAAGTGATCCTGTTGAGGTGGTGGCGGAGGTGGCGGTGGTGGCGGGTTGTTGTTGTTTTGCATGGTCTGAGTGAGCAGTTGGATCAGCTGGTTCTGAGTGGCCAAAAGTTGTGCTATTTCTGGAGGAATTTCGGTGTTCGCACGTCTTGGCGGCATCTGTGGGGTTTGAGAGAAAAGTTAAGAAATAGACAGAAAGACTAAGTAGTAAACTCCTACTCTTATGAAAACACACCAAGCACACAAGACACACAAGACACATTAACACAACTTAACACAGAAAACAACCAAGTTTAACTAAACCAGAATTGTCTTGGTATTTATTACAATCGCGAATAACGTTCTACTATAGAATTAAAGGTGGTCCAACTATTACACATCCTCCACGCCTTCCTCTTCCTCGTCCTCGAACGAGTAGCCTTCCTGCTCTAGGGTTGTCTTGTACAACTCCATCTCCTTCGCGGTGGCTTCAAGCTTCTCTTGGAGGTTCTTTATCTCATCCTGCAGCTTCTTGGATTTTTGGTATACGAGACGAGATTGAAGTAGAACCACTTTAAATTTTTCCTAAGATATCACCCCTTGATGATCATCAATGGTGTGTTGCATCTCCCACCAGGTTGCAGCGTCGTCCTTTAGGAATTGGGTGGCATAATGAAGCATTCTGTTGACTTCAATGTTGGCATCCTTCATTCTTTCTTCAACCTGGAGCATCCACTTCTTTGCATCGGCGTGGCTCTTACGCTTGGTGGAGTTGAGTTCCTTGTCCTCCTTATTGATATGGTCCATCCGTCGAGTTGACCAAGTTTTAGAGTAGGAACGAATGGAGTATGGAAAGAAGAAGAATAACCCATACAAGAAATTTTATTTAGAAAATAGGTTTTCATTAGCTATGGTAATAAACCATACAAGATAGCAACAATTTGTCGCATCTATATTTAGCGAAATCTTATTCAGGTTTGGTTCCTAATAGGTCACTTGGAATCTTCGAGGCTTCGAGTCTCCAAAAGTCCTCGTGCTCTTGATAGTCTTCATGTTCTTCATAATCTTCAATCTTTTGAGTTCTTTAGTTAATAATATTGACTTAAGGCCTTTGAAGTCTTTAATCTCGTAGCTTCAGTCTTGGAACATCTCTCATGGAGGTCTTCAAAAGTCCCGACTTAATCGAAACATTGAGATGATCTTCTTTGAAAAGGTAATCTTGAGAAAAGTTTCTCCTTGAAGTGTGTAGTGGTCATTTTCTAATGTTGAAAAGAAGAGACTTAAGAAATTTTAAAACCCCAAGGTAGATGATGAGAAGTATGAGAGTTTTCTGAAATAACTTAGAAAATATTTGTCCTAAGGTTTTTCCATGTCAAGGGTCACGTTCTACAGTCAACTTATGCTCTGATACCATCTGTAGTGACCTCGGATCAAGTAAGATCCTAAGTCCCTGTGAATAGCATGCTAGTCCCTGGATCAATAGCTAGCACTCACATTCGATGAAATATCATGTAAAACACAAGTCTTTATTACATGAATCGAATAATCCAGAGTTTACATTATTACAACAGAAGCGATGTAAATACAACTTGGAGTCCCATCAATGCCACAGGCAGGTTGAGTGAAGACCTGCGATCCTAGCGCACCTTTCAAAGATCTCCGAAATTCTGCACATGAAACGTGCAGCCAACAAGTTGGGTCAATACTTTGAATGTATTGGCAAATTACACCAAGGAAGGAAAGACTAACTCTACATGCAAGGCTAGTTTAGGCTTTGGAGTTCATTTGCATAAAGCTAGTTTTCTTAAGTAGAGAGAAGAGAAGATTGTCCTACTTTGTAAACATTTGCTTAGATAAAATAAGGTCGAGTGGCACACGAGGATATTACGCACCAAGTGTCCAAACAACCAAACACTTGGATATTACGCACCAAGCGTCACTTGGATATTACACACCAAGTTCCCAAAATTCCCACCCATTAGCGATATTACGCACGCCATGGGGTTTCCAAACTTTGTTTTAGAAAAGAGAGAGGAAGATCCTTCAGAGGCTCCATCCTTCAGATGCTCAATGTTGTTCTGTTTCCGTGAACACGGCTGATCGATCAGATTGCAATACTCTCGAGAGTTTGTGCACTTTACCCACAATCCACGATCAAGCCCTTTTACAGACAAGACCATGGCGAGGCTTTCCCTTAGTAGCCCCTCTACCTTCCGGATCCAACCGTGCCAAGAACCTCCAAATGTTGGTACCCAGGTGAGGTTTCCCACTAAGTACTAGGCCAAGACAGAGCCCATAATGTATTGTGGTTGCACTGGAAGCTTCTGAATTCTAAAACATGGCAGACTTCTTTGATTCCTGGGCGGCCGTCCTCCACCAAAATCTCACTCGTTGACCCGACAACCATTCTGCCCAGAAGAAAACTTAGTTTTATTTTGAAGTGGATTTGAGAAGAAAGTTTGCTCTAGAGAGCCTTTATACTTAGAAAAATTCTTTGTCTTTCGAACCCCCCAACGGTACTTTGTATATATAGCATAGCAAGCAATACTTAGAAAAAACAGGGGTAACCTATTAGGATGGGAAATCCTAAGTATAGAGCTACTCATGGCATACTACAAAATCATCGCACTTGCAAAATAATACTAAGGGGAAAATCTACTAGAACATCCTACACATGCATACTACAGAATTTTGAAGATCACATGCATAGAATCAAAAATGGGACAAAATTATGAACAAGTGGTGTAACTTGCCTTATGTTGATAATATGGGTGTTGATTGTATTTCTCATGACAATCGCACTCTCCGAACAATCTAATACGAGGACAAGGTAGTTCCAATCAAAACAATTGCAAACATAGCAAACACAACAAGGATGATCGAAAACATGCATGATGATTTAACATTACACAATGGGTATAATTATTTTTATGAATATTAATATATCACATGATGCATGTATGAGTTCATTTAATGCAATAGGGTACTTGTTATTAATAATTACTTGCCAATATAAGGGTTTTGATAGTTCTGTTGTAACGCCTATTCTAACTGTAGAATTAAATTTGTTTCTTGGGTTTACTGGATAGAGGACGTTAATACGAACCAGTAGGCGTTGGATTCACCCTAATCGGAGTTATAGATCTTCTTTTATGATTTAATTAGCATTTAATGGAGTTTAATTCATTTAAAATATTACTTAATCAAAAATTATGTCTAAGACCAGATCTGTATTCTACGAGAAATTGTGGATCCATACACATATTATTTATATTTTTCTGATCTATAAATAATTTATTATGAATTTAATATAAATAGCCATTAAAAGTAATTAAATTAATACAACAATTTTTATATTTCAAAAATTGTATCTAACAGTACATTAATGTCGTATATGAAATTATGAATCCATATATACCTTATTTGCATTTTTTGGATCTACAAATAATTTATTATGATTTATTTAGTCTAAAAAGTCTATTAAACTATTTAAATTATTATAGTACAATTATACAGTAAAAGTTAGATCTAATCTTGTATTAATATTCTACATAATTTTCTGAATCCGTAGATATATTATTTATAATTTTTGGACATGTATTCGATTTTATATGAATTTTACAAGATTGCCCAATATTCTGCCTATTATAAATCAATATCAAATTAAAAGGGAATATTCCCTGGGAATATACCGGGCTGACTGGCTAGATTGCTGATGTGGTTGCTGACCTGGCATTGACGAAGCACGCTGACTGACTTGCCATGTGGCCATATGTTATAGGCCAATACCCCTTCAGGTTTGGAGTCTAATCCAATGCGTTCAAAACGAATCCGACGGACGACAACGATTCCTTCTGAGATCACCGGTGAGGTCGGCGGCGGACGGCGGCGAGCGGCTCAGGTGATGAATGGTGGCGGTGTTGTGGCTGTCACTGGCGACGTCGAGGTAAGCGACGGGGTGCGGGGCATCTTGGCGAACCCGATGGCGTGCTCAGCGTCGATGTTCGCTTCTGAGCGGCCAAGCGAGATGGAGGCCTCGGTCAATGGGTGAGGCCGCGAGAATCGTGAGAAAACAAAGACCTGCGGAGGGGGAAAAAGCATCAGGGAGGTGCGGACGAACCAGAGGATGAGAAACATATGGAGAGAGAGGGTCGGGGTGGACGGAAACCACGGAGCTCGAGCTCAATCTTGAGCTTCCGACGGCGGCGGTGCAGATGGCTTGAAATTGGTGGCTAGGGTTTCGATTTGCAGCAAAATCGAGACTAAAAGGAGGCGGGGAGTTTATACGGGGGTCTGGCGTGGATTAGGGTCGAGCACTGCGCCGAATCGATCGGGATTCGCGGGGATTTAAACTCGGGGCCAACCGTGTTCGTCAGGGACTCCTCGTCGGGAGGAAGATGGAGACGGGGTGGGGTCCCACCTGCCAGCGGGAGAGAGGAGGGGCAGGATATCGCTGGGCATACTGAGGCGCATGCGTCTTGCAGTACTTGTGCAGTAGCTGGGCAGTCTAGCTCGCGGGTAGGGTTTAGTTAGGTTTTTTTCTTATTTCTTTTCCTTTTTCTATTTTAGTATTTCTTTTATAACTTTTTCATACTAAGTCCAAATGAGCTAAAATTTGTTTCTAAAATTTTGTGATTTTCGGTATATCATTTTAGGACCATTTTGTGTATCCTTTTATTGAGTTCGATTATATTGTATTTATAAAATCCATATTTATTCCTTATAGGAATATTTGCAAAACTTATTAGGATTAGGATTCTTTTGAATTCGATTCTTGCAATTTTTGCATAGATGCAATGCAATGGACATGAATGATATGTAAAAACAAAATTATTATTTTTTGTCCCAATTTCTAAAATCTTGGGATATGACAGGGGTTAGGATGATAACCTGAAGGTGGACTTCTAGTCATAGATGCAGTTGGATGGCGGTCTATGTATCTTGTTGTATTGCCCAATCGAATCTCATAGGATCTTTCTGACTAGTATTGCATTGTTATGCCATGCTCAGTTCCTGTCAATTGCCCTGCTGTAATTTGTTTACCCTTCATTCCATGTTGTTTATCTAAGAATAGCACCTCTAGTGAACTATGGACCCCGGTCCAATCTTTACCATTGATACATCTTCCACTGTTACTTGTTTACTTGCTGCAAACCATTACCTTCCACACCATACGTTTAATCCTTTGTTACAGCAAACCGGTGAGCTTGACAACCTCACTGATTCGTTGGGGCAAAGTCTTGAGAGTGTTGTGCAGGTCTCCGCGTTGCTTGCAACACCTGTGTGATGTTTCCTTCCTCCTTATGGTTCGATAACCTTGGTCTCTACTGAGAGAAGACTTGATGTTGTGCTCATCACACCTTTCTCTTGGGGTTTCCAACGAAGTGCTCCATGTCAAGCACCATCTGTGCTCGAGTAGGTAAGTGATAAAAAGAATAATTTTTGAGGTGACATGCACCATAAAAACCAAGATCAAACCATTTGCAAGCATTGAAAGCTGGGATCAAAGAACTCTAAACATGTGCATGAAAGATGGAGTTCTAACAATAAGACAAAGTAACTAAGAATGCAACATGAAAGGCTAAAAACAAAGATCATGAATAACATGCATTGAAAAACGTTTGTTTGTTTCACATACAGAAAACATAGCATAGTGGCAATCAGCTTGTCCCTCATAGAGTAGCAAATAGATGCATAGGACACCTTCAAAGTTCACAAGGGTGACTAGAAACAGATATCACAAGAACAAGTAATATCACAATATGCATCCATCAATAAGTTTTCGGACACTACACATAGAACTAAGAATGGCAACTATGCTCTCTTAATGGTGCCTAAAGGTAGAAGGTGGAGACTCAATATAATAGTGGAAGAAGGGCCCTTCATAAGGGAAGCAGGGATTTCAAGTTTCAAAAAGAGCTTCCAAAAATTATGGTACTTGTTAGCTTTCAGCCCTCATTGCCCCTATCATAAGAATATTGAAGTGGTTAAGGTTAAAGTGCACAAACTATGGAGTATATGCTTGACAAAGTATAAGCTGGCAATCTCAAGTCCCTTGAATACGAGGGCCACCCCTCATGCTACTCAACTTCAGTCACCTGTAAGTTCTTGTCATATTAAGTACATGCTTATCATAGAGCACCGCCAACGGGGCACCCTTTGCACATGGTACAGGAGCTATCCCATAACCAAAATGACAAGGCAAGCAGGCAATGAGCATCTCAGCGATCTTTTTATTTACTATATGCATAGCTTTTTATTGAGGATGCTTCATAGATAGCTCACTATGGTGATGCTGCAAGTTTCCACCATGATTAGGCATGGCTTAGGCTAGCGGCCCAGGCGTTTCTCTAACATAAAATACAAACTCCATGGACTTACAAGTTCTCACACCGGTGACATCCATAGACAAAAGAGTATGATATCAACTGAGTACAAAGTACAAGTGCAATGTTGAAAACGTTCCCCATGACATCATGGTTCTGCTAATTCCAACGTATAAGTGCAAGCATATACAACATAGACGACACAATGGTTCAAGTTTATTAGGGGCAAAAAATATAATGTGTGCCATCAAGTTTGTGAGGGCTTTAATCACTAAGTTTTCACATAACAAAATAGTTTTTAATTAGAAGATAGCTGAAAACAATAATATACTTGGAATGGTGTAACACAACATGCATAGGAATTTATAGTGGACACTTTGGAAAAACTTGGTTTCTTGGGAGTTGGAAGCATGAGTAGAGCTTACTCATACAAGTGGAGGCTAGCAAAACACTGGGAGCAACCAACTAAGAGAGCAATAATGGCCATAATCATGCAGATCGACAAAACATTACTAATCAAAGCATAGAGTGGTACTACAAGTCAAGGACTAAATGATCATAGAGGCTATGGTGACTTGTCATAGTAATAACATGGTGTGAGCATGTTCCAAGTCAACCCAAACAAAGAATCAAAGGAGAATACCACAATATTATGCTTTTGCATGCTAAAACAACGCATGATTCTTTCAAGGCACACTAAGCAATCCCAATTGTTTGGAACAAAACATTCTACAACAATAATCACTAAGCATAAGGTCAAAACAACACCTAGCATGTCATGCTAAAGTCTAAGTCACAATCAATGCAAGCTCCTCTTGCACTTTCAAGCAGGAACTTCCTACTCCTTTCCAACACCAATTGACTTATTTGAGACAACACGGCGAGAACGGGGGTCCAAACTACTTTATTCAAGCAAACTAAACAAACTAAGCAAAGAAAACGAAAACTAAGACGCTCCAAGAACAACACAACTATGCATGAAACAATAAAAACGGAGTGTCTAGACAGACCTGAGCTTTTTATTGATGAAGAAGGGGATGCCTTGGGCATCCCCAAGTTTTGACACTTGTACCTCTTGGATATTTCTTGGTGTGACACCGGTGTGGCATACCTAAGCTTGAGCTGTTGTCCATTCTTCATCTCATTACATCATTCTCTCTCTGCGCCTGAAAATTTTCCTTCATACAAAACTTCACACAATCTTCATTAGCAACATTAGTGTATTCAAAAGATAATAGACCTTTAGGAAAAGCTTTGGAACAGCAAGACTTTTCACTAAAAACACAAGCTACTGTAGCAACTCCTTCAAAAAGCTCAATTCCCCAAAAGAGAACTCAAAAAGGAATCAATAAGAAGCAAATGCAAATAATGGCACAAATCTGTCAAAACAGACCAGCAGGTAGAAACCAATTTTTTCAAACATCTTATGTTGCTAAAATAAAAAGGTGTTGAACTAACAAAAGTTAGCTAACATACTGGGGTATTTATTCGTAAATTTTTAGCTCAATACGAGTTAGAGAGACTCCTCACGATTTTTTATGGTGGAGGACAAAAATCTGTTTCAGGACAACAACTCCTCAAATCTTACTTCCCTCTCATTAGAGGTCATTCTTGGCACAAAAAGCAAACAAAAAGGATAAGGAGAGGTAATTACTGAAGTAATAACTTCCAAGAATCAATGAAACTCTTGGGTTAGCTCCTCTCCTTGGCCTCTTGGATCTCGGTCGCTCTATGTGGTGTGTCCTCTTGTATAAATAAGAGGTATATTTGTTCCTGTTGATTATGATTGGAAAGAGACACAAGGGTAGTATATAAGAGGGGCCAGAGTTCGGTAAAACTCGCGAGAAACACCAAATTCTCTTCCAAGAAAAGAATCCAAACCGACTAGGAAAATAAATCACGGATTTGGAGGAGTCCTGCACCGTAACAACCAACTATACGGTCGTGACTCGTATAGTTGGTTCCAGGCAGATAATTCCAAATATCTCGAGCCCAGGTCAGTTAGATGACCGACTAGGAACCGATAAAGAGTTTTCTTTATCATAATAAAGAAAATGGGTCGAGGGTACTGAAGCTTTGATGACCAACAATACGGCGGGAGAATTTTCTCTGGCCGTATAGTTACGGTACCCCAAAAATTATTTTGCGAGGGGGATACTAAAGCTTTGATGACCAACTATATGGCGGGAGATTTTTCTTCGGTCGTATAGTTACAGAAACCCCACAAAAAAATCAAAAAAACAAGAGGAATTCAAAGGTGGAATTTTTAAAAGCAAAAACTGTGAAAACAAAGCACTTATATAAGTTAGAAAACTTACCTTCCTCTTAGCATTTATTTAGTCGGGAGCGACAAGCTCCTCCAACAACAAGGACTACTTCTTCTTGGGAGGATTTGACCTTAGCTCATATAATAATTCTCGAAAACGAAAATCACCAGGACTAAAGCTCCTCTCAATAAGATTGGTGTCTTGCTGGGAAAATATAGATGCTGCATCCACTACCTTTGCTTCTTGTCTCTGCATGATCTGCAACTCAAATTCTTGAAGTAAAAGGATCCAATGGATCATTCTTGGCTTATCAATCTTCCTCTCGAGGAGTTCTTTTAAACCATCACGATCCGTATGAACTCTTACTTTTTCATCAACAATATAAGAACGAAACTTATCACAAAATAAAAATATAGCAAAGAGTTCTCTTTCTTCCTTAGGATAATTATATTGAGCATTATTAAGATTTCTACTAGCATGATGTATAATATTGAATATGCGACCTATATGTTGTCCCAAAGTTACTCCTACAGCATCATCACTAGCTTCACATATTAAATCAAAAGTCATATCCCATATAGGTGGTTTAATGATGGGAGCACGGGATAAAGTATATATAAGTTTATCAAAGGCAATAAGGCACTTATCATAAAAATTGAATATTGCTCTTTTTTGCAACAAATAAGTCAAAGGTTTAGAAATTCTAGAAAAAATCCTAATGAACCTTCTATAAAAGCCTAAATGACCAAGAAAACTTCTTATACCTTTTACTTCCCTTGGTTGTGGCATTCTTTCTATTGCTTCAACTTTAGCCCTATCTACTTCAATACCCTTACCAGATACTTTATGTCCAAGGGCTATGCCTTATTTGACCATAAAATGGCATTTCTCCCGGTTAAGACAAGATTGGTTTCTTTGCAACGCTGCAAAATTCTATTGAGAATATCCAAGCAACTAGTAAACGAAGTTCCATAGATAGAAAAATCATCCATAAATACTTCCATTATTAGCTCTATAAAATATGCAAAAATAGCAGTCATACATATTTGAAAAGTAGCTGGAGCATTACATAACCCAAAAGGCATGCGTCAGTAAGATGTAAACCATAAGGACTAATGAAAGTTGTTTTAAGTTGGTCATCAGGATGAACAACTATTTGGGAAAAAACAGAATATCCGTCCAAGTAACAAAAATGAGTGTGGTTTGCTAACCTCTCTAAAGTTTTATCTATGAACGGTAAAGGTGTTGGAGATATGCCCTAGAGGCAATAATAAAAGTGGTTATTATTATATCTTTGTGTTTATGATAAATGTTTACATTCATGCTATAATAGTATTAACCGGAAACATTAATACTTGTGTGATTTGTAAACTAAATTAGAGTCCTTAGTAAAGCCTCTATGTGATACTAGCTTGTTGGTTAATAGATGATCGTGGTTTCCCGATCATGAGCATTGAGATGTTGTTGACAACAAGATCATATCATTAGGAGAATGGTATGATGGACATACTCCTATAGATAAGCGTAGCATTAAGATCAAGTCATTTCAATAGTTCATTTTCTATAAGCTTTATGATACATAGTAACCTAATTCCTTTGACCATGAGATCATGCTAATCACCATCATCGGAAGGATGCTTTGATGACATCAAACACCACACCATAACTGGGTGGCTATAAAGGTGGCATTTAGTGTTCGGAAAGTATGTGTTGAGGCACATGGATCAAGAGTGGGATTTGTCCATCCATATGACGGATAGATATACTCTGGGCCCTATCGGTGGAATTTCATCCAATTGGCTTTCAAGCATGTGACTGGCTCACAAGGGATCACATATCACGTGAACGAGAAAAGAGTACTTATCGGTAACGAGGTTGAACTAGGTATGTAGAGATACCGACGATCAAAACCTCGGATGAGTAAACTATCGTGAGACAAAGGGAAATTGGTATCGTATGTAAGTGGTTCATTCGATCGCAAAGTAATCGTAGAAATATATGGGAGCCATATGAATTTCTAGATTCCTCTATTGGTTATTGATCGGAGAAGTGTCTCGGTCATGTCCGCATAATTCACGAACCGTAGGGAGACACACTTAAGGATTCGATATTGTTTAGTAGATATGGAATGTTAGTAGGGATACCGAGTGTTGTTCGGAGTCTCGGATGGGATCCGGGATATCACAAGGAGATCCAGAATGGTCCGGAGAATAAGATTCATATAAGGAAAGTCCGATTTCGGAGTTCGGGAAAGATTCCGTTGTTTTTATCTGAGAGGTTCTAGAAGGGTCTAGAAGGTTCACCGGACCGGAAGGGGAATGGACCATGAATGTGTCATGGGTAAGTGGAATGATTGGATCATATCTTGGGTCACGTGGTGTGGACATTTGCAAGAGAGAATTAAAGCTCTAAATTGAAAGTCAAACGGGAAGTTTGAAAAGTCAAACTGGAACAATGGTTTCCTAGTGGAAGAAGGAAAGAGTCCTTCTCTCAATCCAACTTGGGTTTGGGTTTGGATTCAAACCCACCCCTCCCAAGGCTCCCCCCTCTCATAAATAGAGGGGGAGGGCTGCCCCAAAAACACAAGCCCTAGACCTCCCACACCCAAGCCACCGCCACCGTGCCTCCGCCGCCTCACGCCGCCACCGGTCCGTCGCCGCCGCCCTAGCCTCCACTGACACTCCTCCTCCCGGTATTCTAAACCCTAGATCACCAGGAAACCCTAGATCCACCATAATTCGCACCGGCTTAGGCGAAGCCCTGCGGGATCTTCCCTCTACTTCCGTCACCACGCCGTCGTGCTACCGAAATCACGAGGGGAGAACTACAACCTCCGCTGCCTGCTGGAACAAGGGAGATGAAGGTATTCATCGAGTACCGAATGTGTGACCGACTGCGGAAGCGCTGCCGGAACGCAGCGCCGGAAGGATCGTCTACGCGATCTTGAGATCGGCAAGTGTACTACTACATCACCCACGAGAATCTGCTCTTGTTAATCGCTTTGGAATCTTCGAGGGTGAGTGCTTCTATCGACTCATTGCTACAATCTAGTAGATAGATCTTGGCTTGTTTGTGTGCATGCGGTAGAATTTTTTTGTTTTCCATGCTACGAACCCCTACAAAAGGATAGTGATATTTCCTTGTTTCCATACTCAATATGCGCATCCTATGTCCAATAATAGTTCTAGTAGGTATTAATTCATTATTTTCATTAGGAACAACAGTAAAGCCTCCTTTCTTAAGAACACAATGAACATGACTTACCTATTCACTTTCTTTTACAGGATATATTATACCTGCATCAAGTAGGCGTACTATTTCTTTTCTTATCACTTCCTTCATTTCAGGCTTTAGTCTTCTATTAAATTCTGCAACTGGTTTAGCACCTTCCTCCATGAATATTCGATGGGAGGCTATCATGGGACTAATACCCTTCAAGTCGTCCATCGAGTACCCAAAGGCCTTGCGGTGCTCCGTTAGTACCTTCATGAGTTCTTCTTCTTCCACTAAAAGTTAGCACTAATAATAACATGGAATTTATTAGTATCATCTAAGAATCTATACTTAAGATTATCTGGTAGATTTTTTAATTCTGGGGGTGGTAATTCTTTATCCCCTCTCTTTTCTGGCTCTCTAAAAGCTTCATCAGTTGGAGGTTCTTCAATGGGAAATGAATCAAATTCACTTTCTAATTCCTCTAAAGTTCTGTCCTCCATAATTATTTTTTCACAATTTGGATCTTTATTTATTTATTCATCTTGATTACTTAAGAAAAGAGCTGTCATCTCATCGATAGTCTTATGTTTCTCTTCTTCTTGTATATGTAGAGGTTTGTCTTTAAATTTGGAAAAGTGGAATTCTTTTTTCCGCTTTCCTAAGCTTAAGGGACACAACCTCCTTTTTGAAGTCGGCTGTGGCACCTATATCACTCAAAAAAAGTCTTACAAATATGATTGGGCAAAGAGTGTCAACCGGCATATCAACAACTATAAAATCAATAAGGAAATTTTAATTGCCAATTGTGACAGTTGCATCTTCAACTTCTCCCATTGGAATTCTAAGATTTTTATTGGCTAACATGATTGTCATATCAGTATTTTCTATTGTATCTGGTGCTATCTCTTCTTTTATTTCTAAATAAACTTCATAGGATATAACATTAACTTCGGTGCCAAGATCACATAAACAATGTGAGGTTTCTTTAAATATGCAGGAAAGAATATGCTTACCCATATCTTTTACCTTAATTTTACCTTCAACCAATATAGAAGTATCTTCATCAAGTTCAACTATGTTACAATGTGCATACATAGCCATGATTGCTTCCTTGGTTACCTCTTCATCTTTGGTTTCATCTAGATGTTCTTAAATTATGGGCACACTTTCCTCTTCTTTCTCCTCCTTTACTACCTTGACCTGTTCATATTCCAAAATATGCTTTTGTGCAGTGTTAGGAAAAGGTATCACATACATTGGTTCTAGGGAGGCCAATGTTGCTTTAACTTCTCTTTTCTTCTCAGGTTCAGGTGGTGGATCATACTTGGCTGAACCCTCTTTTGGAGCTTTGATGTGTTCTGTAAAAGCTTTAACAACTTGCAACACAAGATCTGAATCTAAATAAAGCTCTTTAGATGATTCATTAACATGGCCCTTTTTATTATAGTCATTTATATAATCATAATCTATTTCTATGCCTCTTTCGCTTCCTAGACCAAAATTCTATGAAACTCTATGATCGCTAATTATATTAAGTAAAGCACAAGCTTTAGTTATAGGTAAATCCATAAAAGCTCCTCTCGCGCATGAGTCTAGTTCAATTTTATTAGGTTCGATTAAACCACCATAAAAGATATGCAATAAATATTATTCAGGCAAATCATGGTGAGGACATTGACTAAGTAATTTTTTAAATCTTATATAAGCTCTTACTAGTCCTTTATTAGGACGGTTCCTCCAAGTCATTATAAGACGCCTGATTCTAAGGATTTTGATAATGGGTAATATTAAGATAGGAATTCGCAAGCTAAATTATCCCAAGTAGTAGTGGCTTCTGAGGGTAGAGATCTATACCATGAGAGAGTTATACTTGTCAAAGTTTGACTAAAAAGTTTAACCCTTACCTCATCAGCAGTATACCCCGTTAATTGGAATGTGTCACATATATCTTTGAAACATGCAATATGCTCGTATGGATCAGGATCTTCTTCATCTCCAGTAAATTGCTTCTTGTGTAAAATACCAAGTAGTAGAGGATTTATTTCAAACCCCCTTGTCTTCTTGTTGAAGTTGTCTCTTTTATAAATATCATAGGGCTTCCCAAAGCGGTTGAGTGGGTTAGCACTATTCATATGCTTAAACTCCATCATGTTAGTGGAAACCTGTAAATCAAAACAAAAACTTAACAAAACTAAAGTAAATAAGCAAAAACTAAAAGACCTACAACGCGTAGCTCCCAGGCAACGATGCCAGAAAATAGCTTGATTGACTGCAAGTGCACATATCGGTTGTAGCTAGTTTCGAAATAAAAATATCAATCCTACAGGGAGAAGGTGTCTGAAGTCTAAGAATTCTTAAAAGAAATACTAAAACTAGAAATGCTAAATAAAGTTCTAAGTGACAAGATAAAATGCGAGTATTGCGTAAATAAAGTTCTAAGCAAACAACAATCAACATCAATTGACTTACTATGCTATTAAGGAAAATAATCCCGCATGACGTATCCTATGGCATGGATAGTGTTTTGTGAGTTTCCTCGATTCCCAAGTTGATACGTAAGGGGTGCCAACAGCTTTATAATCACTGTAACTGCTAACATCCCTCCGTCTACCAACAAGTAGTTCCCTACATCAAGTCCCCACAAGAGGAAAATATTGAAAGGTCGACTTTTTCCAACATCAAGATGTAGACAATCTAACACATGGTCACAACGATGAATATCATAATAAACTTTATCTTATTTCAATCTCATGCTAGGGTTTCTCCATCTCCTCAAGAACTAATGATCTACTCAGACATGGAGGCAAACATCCTCATGGAAATGGTAATGGAAACGATTATTGATAAATAGTACTTGTATAAATCCACAACTAGTGCAATAATTACAACAAGATCTAGATGGGATGGATGGAGATGATGGTGGTGATGAAGATGCAGCGGTTGATGAAGATGGAGATCAATGCCTTGGCCTCCCAGATCTGCTTAGGGCGAAGATGGATCCCTAGGGAAGATTCCCCCTCTAGATTCCTTCCGGAGGTGAGGTTTTGGCGATTTCTGGGTGTTCTGTATGTCATCTCTCTGATCTAGTTGTACGGGGTGAAACTGTTTGAGGAGGCAGAGGCAGCGCCAACTATACGGCGACGGCCCGTATAGTTGGCGTTAAACCTTCTGTCTCCTTTGCTCGCTTGGGTTTTCTTCTGGTATTATTAATATTTACCCAATAAGCAATTTAAGTAGTTGTCTCCTTTTCACTCCAATATAACTGGTCCAAGAATTGTGTCCATCGGATCCATCATCTATACCGATCCTGGTAAAAATAAACATAAAAAGTGTGTGCGGACGCCGTAAAATACCAAGATCCTACATCTACAATGCAATATAATAATCTAAAACATGATGCAAATATGCACTCATCGTCATATGAGGTAGCGGCATGGTAGGGGTTGCTCCACCTTCACCTCCTTCTCCTCCTTGGGCGAGCGGATAAAAAGCATGCCCCGCGCGGCTGCGGCATGGGTGGCGGCGCCCGCTCCACCTTTACCTCTTGGGATGGCAGAAAAAGAGATCCCAAGCGGTGGTTGCGGTGGCACTGGCTTCTTCTCTTCCTTGGGTGCACGGAACACAATACCGGGGGCAGCGTACTGGCTTTCATGGATGCTCTGGCTTGCAATTAAATTTGACTTCCTGCGATTTACATGGGCGCATCACCGATGGGTAGGAAGAGGAACCGCCAGGAGCAGGGCAGGAAGGCACATGCAGCTCTATCCCAACCTGACGGTACATACCCTATCGAAGCTGCGGGCCCTCCACCATTGGTGTTGGCCGGCGGTGTTCTTCTTGTCAGGCGGGTATGGGTCGTCATAGTAGTCGATGGCCTCCTGCCATTGAACCACTTGTATATTCTACCAGAGGTCGCTGTCAGTGATGTAGGAAGGTTGGCCCTCTCCGCATTGGTGAGCTTGACATGACGTGGGCCATGAGCAACTCAAGCCACCGTCCTTTCGGCAAAGATGGAGTGCCCTCCATGCCTAGGAGGGAGGGGTGTTAAGTATCGCCGTGTCCATCATATTTACCGTGACGTCTGGAAGGCACAATGCCATCGCGTTGTGGCACTGCGCCATTGCCGCATGGGAAGTGGTAGACACCTAGGTGTTAGACAATCAACTTGTGTCCCAAGTTTAGGACTCTAAACCGACTCGGCCAGGGCCTAGACCCTCTATATATTCTCTTGTAGTTGTAATGATTTTAATTATTGAAGTATCGAAACTATTCTATTCAACATGGTATCAGACTAAAACCGATCTAGGGCATGGCGCCGCCCACCCCACCCCAGCCACTGCCAGGCTACTTCGAGTGGCGGGCTTCTGTCGCCTCCTCCAAGGTCGTTGCTGCCACGATGATCTCCTCTTATTCTTCCCCCACCCAAACCCTAGTCCCTTCAATCCCATCCACAATCCAATATGCCGATACAATTTCAGATGTTAGTCCTTTTATTCCTGTTACTTTAGATATCCCCAAGCACAACTACTACCATTGGCGCCACCTCTTCGAAGTTAATCTTGGTCGCTACAATCTCCTCGACCACGTCGCCTCCGATTCTGTCACCCAGCTGTCAGATCCTCGCTGGTTCAAGGAGGACCTTGCCGTCATCCAATGGATCTACCAACGGGTGTCTACAAAAATATTCAACCTCGTCTTCCGTGAGGCCTCCAACACCGCTGCTCTTTGGGCGACCCTTCGCCAACTTTTTCAAGACAACTTCAATGCCCGCGTCAACACGCTTCACACGGAACTTGGAAACACTATGCAGGGCAATTCTCTAGTGGGTGTTTACTGTCAGCGCCTCAAAACCATCACCGATGATCTCCAAGAACTTGGGGATCCCGTCGATGATCGGCAACTCATCAACATCCTCCTTGTCGGCCTCGGCGAGCATTTCGATAAACAAGCTTCGTTCATCCCCCTGATGCGGCCCCGTCCCTCCTTTGTGGAGGTCTGATCCATGCTCCAATGGGCCGATCGCGCCATCACCAACAAAGAGTCATGCCCCCAAGTTTTTGCAGCCATCCCACGACCTCCCGTACCGGCCCCGCCTGCGCCTCCACTGCAACCTCCTCCTGGCTGGCGCCCTAGCCCTAATTACCATGGCACCAAACCTATCGATTGGCCGCCATGACCACCGAATGCACCACCGGCTCTACCGCCCATGGCTCCTCCTCCTTCCCCGGTCCATGCGCCTCCTACATCTCCAACCTGGCGCCCTCAATATGACCCCTGGACTGGTCTCGTGTAGGCCCGGCCTATGCCTTGGGCTGCCCCGTCTCCGATCGGCACCCCTCCTGCCTATGGCGGCGCCTGGCAGCCCATTGTTCGCCCTAACATGGGTGAACCTGGTCCCATTATCCCGCGTGCACCTTAGCACACCCATCATGCAGCTCCGATCTACGCGTCATATGGCTCCCCCTACGACACTCTTGCATATTCCAATGGGAGCTTCTACCTGGCACCGCCTCAACCACTTCAGCAGCCGGCATCGCTGCCCACGCCGCCTTCTCCCTCAACTCCGAGCTAGGATCAAGCTGCCTTTTTATAGGCCATGAACAACTTTGCTGCACAAGGAAACTCAGGTATAGATTGGATTTTTTATTCCGGTGCTTCTAGTCATATGTTTGTTTCAAGTAATTTGTTGTCTTCGTGCACCACTTCTCCATTTTCTTCCATTATTCTTGGAAATGGTTCCTCTATTCCTATTCATTGTGTTGGTCAAACTCAAATTTCTTCAACCTCTAAACCACTTCTTCTTCATGATGTTCTTGTTGCTCCTTCTCTTATCAAAAATCTTATTTCTGTTCGCCTATTCACTCTTGATAATCTTGTATCCCTTGAATTTGACCCTCTTGGTTTATCTGTGAAGGATTACCGGACCAAGGCCAAGATCACACGCTTCAACAACTCTGGTGATTTATACTCTCTCCATGGTATCCTGGCCGCTGCGGATCCTACATCCATGGTGGCTTCAGTTGATCTTTGGCATTGACGTCTCGGCCATCTCCATAGTGCTGCTTTATCTTCCATCCTTATCGAATTTTCAATCCCTTGTAATCACTGGCGGACCTAGACCAAAGCTGTTTGGGGGGCGAAATGTAAACTTTGATTGGTTGGGTGGGGGCAAAAGGCTAATTTTTATTCCATTTAAGCTATGCTAATTTTTCTTCTTCGAGAATCTCTTCAAAGTTGGGGGGCGATGGCCCCTGCTGACATACACGTAGCTCCGCCTCTGATTGTAATAGAGATACCTATAATTCTTCATTGTGTGAGTCTTATCAATTGGGGAAACATGTTTGTATATATTTTAGTCTTCTACCTCTACTAGTATCTTTTCTTTTGAACTTCTACACTGTGATTTATGGACGTCTCCTATAGAGAGTATTTCAGGTTATAAGTATTATCTTGTTATCCTAAATGATTTCACTCATTATGTTTGGACTTTTCCCTTCCACAATAAATCTGACGTGCATTCTCTTTTTAAAATTTTCAATGTTATGTCTCAACACACTTCTTTCACCCCATACGTTTTATTCAGTGTGATAATGGTCACGAATTTGACAACTATAAAAACAAGAACTTTTTTCTCCAACATGGTATTCTCCTTCGTTTTTCTTGTCCCTCCACCTCTCCTTAAAACGGAAAAGCTGAACGTTCTTTACGAACTATCAATGACATCCTTAGAACTCTTCTCCTTCACGCCTCCATGCCTCCAAAATTCTGGGCCAAAGCACTTCACATGGCTAATTTCTTCTTAATATTTGACCATCAAAAGCAAATTCTAACAATACACCCTTCTATTCTCTATTTTTAACTCATCCTAATTATGCTGACATTCGCGTTTTTGGATGTCTTTGCTTTCCTAATTCTTCTTCTACTATACCCAACAAACTTTCTTCTAGATCTCTTCCATGTATCCATCTCGGTTTTTCAGATGAGTACAAAGGCTATCATTGCCTCGATATCGTTTTGGGCCACGTTCATATTTCTCGCCATGTCACTTTTGCAGAAAATATTTTTCCTTTTGCTCAGTGTCTTGACTCCTCTACTCCTGTACCTACCCCGCCATCCTCTATAGCGCGTTTTCCATATTTTACGTCTCTTGAAATTTCTGCCGCTGATCCTGCCGCGACAGCCAAAACCTCTGTTGCTCCTGTCGCGACAGCCAAAACTTCTACTGCAGTAGAAAACCCAGTCCATAATCCTGTCGTGGTAGGAAACCCTGCCACTGATCCTCCATCACCGCAACCATCCCCCACGTCAGCCCCTCCCAACCCCAGCGTCGGTCCCTTCCGCTGCGCCTGACGCCTCGCTTTCCCCCAACTCCTACACCACTACCTTCACACACCGTACTTATACCTGCACCACTCAATGATCATACCATGCGTACTCGTGCAAAATCTGGTTTCCACCTTCCTGCTCATCTCCTCTCCCTAAAATCTACAAATCTGCTCTTCTCGATCCCAATTGGAATTCCGCCATGCAAGATGAATTTAATGCTCTTATTGAAAATAATACTTGAACTCTTGTGCCTCGCCCATCCAACTCCTACATAGTCTCTGGCAAATGGGTCTTTCGCCAACAGTTTCGCTCCGATGGCAGTCTTGCTCGCTACAAGGATCGTTGGGTATGTCGTGGACACTCTCAACAACAAGAAATTGACTACGATAAAACTTTCTCTCCTGTTGTCAAGCCTAGCACCATCTGCATTGTTCTCAGTTTAGTCGTCTCTTCTTCCTCCTGGCCTATACACCAATTATATGTCAAAAACGCTTTTCTTCATGGTTCTCTCAATAAAACTGTCAACAACATTTAGGTTTGGAAAATTCCTCCTACCCCGATCATGTTTGTCTCCTTCAAAAATCTCTCTATGACCTCAAACAAGCTCCCTGCGCATGGTTTCAATTTTTTCTACATTCATTCAAACTACCGGGTTCACTCCATCTCTTTTTGACACTTCTCTCTTTATCTATCATCAAAACTCTAATGCTGCCTACATACTTATTTATGTTGATGACATTGTTCTTACTGCCTCCTCTCAATCTTTCCTAGATCATGTTATCTCCCTTCTACGCAACGAATTCTCCATGACAGATCTTGGTTCTCTTTATCATTTTCTAGACATTGTTGTTCACCGTGACACATCTGGACATTTTCTCTCTCTCAGCGTCAGTATGTTCTTGATTTGCTTAACCGTGCTGGTATGACCGATTGTCAGTCTTCTCGCACCTCTGTTGACACATCTTCTAAACTTTATTTTGTCGGCGAACTTTTTTATGATCCTACTCTATATCGTAGTCTCACTGGCGCTCTCCAATACCTAACAATTACTCGTCCTGAAATTTCTTTCGCTGTGCAACAAGCTTGTCTCTATATGCATGATCCTCGTATCCCTCACTATAATCATGCCAAACATGTAGGGGTTCGTAGCATGGAAAACAAAAAAATTCTACCGCATACAAACAAACAAGCCAAGATCTATCTACTAGATTGTAGCAACGAGTTGATAGAATAACTCACCCTCGAAGATTCCAAAGTGTTTAACGAGAGCGGATTCTCGTGGGTGATGTAGTCGTACTTTTTCCGATCTCAAGATCGCGTAGATTCCGGCAGCGCTTCCGCAGTCGGTCACACGTTTGGTACTCGACGAAGACCTTCCTCTCCCTTGTTCCAGCAGGCAGCGGAGGTTGTAGCACTCTCCTCACGTGTCACATCCCAAGATTTTCCAAATCTTGTTATGAGAAAAATAAAGGAATAAAATAAAACTTTGTTGATTTTCAGGGTGAGAAGAAACTTTTTGATTCTAATTGAAAACCTTCAAAACCTATTTGGATCAAATAAAATCCTAAAAGGGATTTAAAAAGATAAATAAACAATAAAGTTAAAAATATTTAGAATTACTATTTTGGGTCTTTTAATAAAAAGATTTGGTTTTAAATGAAAAGGTAGAAATATAAATAAGGATTATTTTATAAGCCAAATTAAAACTTGGCCAAGCCTTTGAAATAAAATAATTCTATTTGGTAAAATTAGTAAAGGTTTATTTAAACAAATAAATAAGGATTTAATATCCAAGTTTATTAAAAATAAAGGTTTTACTATTTTAATTAAACATCAAAACTTATTAATTTGATTTAAATAAGTTTTCCAAGTATTTTATATCCTCAAATAAAACCTACTGAAGTGTTTGTGGTTTTATTTAGATTTCAAATGGAGATTTTAAATAAATCAAAACCCATTTGATTTAATAACTAAGGTCCATTTTATTTAATTATTAATGGACCCTAAAATAAAAATATTATTTTATTTTTGGGACTTGGTTTTGTGTTGTTAAACAGAACCAAACTCAAATGCAAAGTGTGGTGAAAGTTTGATTGTTTTGAATTTTTGAATTGTTTGATTGAAATTCAAAACAGAAAATCAAATGGAAAATAGGAAAAAGTTTCAGTACAAAAAAAATACTAAAGGATTCAGCCCAACAAATGCCCAACAGCCACCAGTCCAGCCCAACTTTCCCCACGCCATTTTCCACCTAAACACGCACCCGCAGAGCGACAGACAGGTGGACCCCATTTCCCTTTTCCCTCTCTCGCTGCCAGACGGCCCCACCGCCAAATCACTCTCTTCCTCCCCGCGACGACCTCGCCCCTCATTCCTCTGGCCATTACTGCCGATGAAATGCCGGCGTGATTACGCATTAACCATGCCATGTAACGGCCCTGCGATGACGCCTACTTAAGCGCCAGCATCTCCTCTCTCGTTCCCCTTTGTCGCCCCACCTTAGCGCGCCCCCAGGCTGCCAAATTATCTCCTGCACCACCCTCTGCTCCGACGAACTCGCGAGCAAATTCCGGTGACCCCGCGCCACCCCTTGCCTCCCCGAGCACGCAGGCACATTCCCCAGACCCAGGCGCACCTTTCCGTGTCGCCAGCTCAACCGCGCGTGCTCTGCAGGCTCGGCAACGACGACGACCACCGTCGCCGCGTCTGTTTCTTTCTCCGGCGACCTCCCCCTGGTAAGACAGACCGCCCCGAAGCCGTTCATTGATGCTCACATGTTTCCTGGGACCATGCGCGTCTAACGCACCCCTTGTTTTGATCTGGCACGCCTTGTAGCCCCGCCTCCGTCGACGATCGTACGAACCCGAGGCGCAGCTCCACTCCGGCGAGCGATTACTCCCGCTCCAGTGCGCCCCTCGCCAAACCGGCATCACCTCGATCTTCACCACGACCTCGCAAACACGGTGAGACCCTCCTCTGTCATCCTTGCTTCCTGTAACCACCGCGACGCCACCGTCTGACCTCGCGCCGCCGCCAGCCGCCGCTAGCGCCACCAGTTACTGGTCAAGCTGCTGTGAGCCATGCGATGCGAATCGTCCGGCTGAGATTAGAACTGAACGAAGAGGTATGAGTCAACCCGCGCCGTGCGATCTGTTTAGATCCAACGCCTCACAGAGTCCGATCCGTGCGAATCGGTACCGCCCAATAGTATTGCGCCGCGTGGCTAGTTCTGTTTAAAACAAATTTTGAATCTGATTTAGATGCAAACTTGTAAACCTCATAACTTTTGATCCACACATCCAAAAATTGCAAATTTTATATCAATGGAATAAGTGTAACAAGACCTAGCCAACCATGCAATTTGTTTAGTAAAAATCTTCTAGTAAAATGGTTGTTTTTGCAGAAACATTTGTATGCTTGTTTAGGTTATAAAAATTATTCCAAAATGATTTTGAGGTTGAAATCTTTGCAAATTGGTTTATTGTGAACCTACTGACCCTAGGAACCAACTCATGGATTTAAAAATGTATTTTGTGAAGATTAGGATTGAATAATTGAATTAGCTCATTTCTAGTCAAATAAAAATATTGATTTTTTTTAGAAATGATTTTTGAGTGAAACCTTTGGGAAATGTTTTGATTCAAACCTCCTGACCCTAAAAACCAAGTTTTGAGAATTAAAAATATATTTGGTGAACTCTTTAAAGAATATTGCTTTGCTAAAAGCATTTTCAACCACATAGAATATTGATTTGATTTAAAATGGTTTATAGATGAAACCCTTTTGCAAATGGTTTTGCAACTTTAGAAAATGACCACTCTTTGAGCCTTACAATGTATAGAGCCTAGTAGAAACCACCTTTGCAAATAAAACTATCTTTTGCATGCTTGCATGCATGACTTAGTTTCTATTGTTTTAGGTGTGTTAAATTGTTTGATTATTGTTTTGGAATGCTAGTTGAATTTGTGTTTGCTTGATTGACTTGTAGTGAAGTTAGAAGAGTGTAAGATTAGCAAGATCAAGAAGTGAACCAACATTATCTACCAAAAAGGCAAGTGGCACTATCATCCAAGTCCTACTATTTTCATTATACTTAGTGGATTTTGAAAACATGCATGAAAAGGATCTCTATACTTTATGCTATGCTAGATCCTATTAGGATACCCTATATATTCCTTAGTGGAAACAATGTAGTTGTATTATGCTTAGCCCTGCAAAAATATTTTGAGAAGAGATACATGTTGAAGATTTTATGAAGTTGAGAAAAGACTTATGTTTTATATAATAAAACAAGTACTCAATGAACCACCTGGGTGGACAAAGATACCCAAGTTTGGAAAAGGTGGCAACAAGAGGAACCATGTTTATATGGCAATATCTTTTTGTTGTGCACTAGATGAAAACCACCCAGGGACTTAGAGATTGAACATGTTTCTCGAACAGTGGCTTCCGTGTGCAGCCACATGCTAAATGGGCACTGGCTTAGTCAACTACATTGGGAAGACCCATGCATTGGTCTTCAGGTTAACTGGAAATGAGGGAACTGGGAACCCTACATTGGTGCCTGAAGACAAGCTAGCATTGTGTATGGGAGGACCCTATGGAAAGACTTCGTCACATTCTCAATCTGCCAGTACTCCATCTTGGTGAGTACTTATCCAGCGGCCACTGGTGGCAACAAGATGAGATTGTGTCATGTGGGTAAAGTGTACAACTTCTGCAGAAGATAAAAATTCTAAGTACTTAGCCGTGTCCCCGGTTATGGACAATACTGAGCAACTAAAGCCTGAAGCTATGGGAAATCTCGACATTCCAATTTCTAAAAGCAAAACTTTAAAGTGACAACAAAATACTTGAAGCACTTGGGGTGTACCAAGGAGCTCAAGAGATTTTGACAAAGACTTGAAGCACTTGGGGTGTACCAAGGAGCTCAAGAGATTTTGACAAAGACTTGAAGCACTTGGGGTGTACCAAGGAGCTCAAGAGATTCTGAGAAAGACCTGAAGCACTTGGGGTGTACCAAGGAGATCAGAAAGATTTGACAAAAGATCAAAACCCTTTTGAAAAGATAGGATGATTTTTTTGCATTCTGCAAATGAGCCTAAAGCCCCACTTAGCCAAATATGCATGTATTGATAGGATCCACTTATATTCTACATAGTAGTGAAACTTGCCAATACAATTCAAATGTATTGACCCTTGTGGCTGTAACTTGTTATGTTGCAGGTTTGTTTGATATTAGTGAAGTTGATTGATTAGGATTACAAGTCTACAACCAACATGTTTGCCTGTGGCACTTTGAAGATGAAGGACCCCATGCTTATAGATATTCTGCTGCAATGTAATGTAATAGCCAAATGAGCTATGTAAGATGTAATAAAATTATGTTATTCCTGGTTATAAAGTTGTATTATGACCTTTGTTTCTTGATATTACATCTTAACTGTGGATGCTAGCTATTGATCCAGGGACTAGCATTGTAAACACAGGGATCTCTACCTTACTAAAGGTTGGGAACCTCTACATCATGATTCCGGCAGCACGACGTCGTGGTACCGGAAGTAGAGGGGAGATCTCGCAGGGTTTCGCCTTAAGCCGGAGCGAGTATGGTGGACTATGAGAGAGCCTCGGTGATCTAGGGTTTAGACACACCAAGTAGTGGGAGCTAGGCCAGCGGCTAGGGCAAGGGGATTGCCCCAAGTCGGCGGCTTGGGCAAGCCCTAGGGCGGCAGCGGCTATGGTGGCCGGCGACGGCTAGGGTTAGGGTTTAGAGGGGCATGGTGTAGGTCTAGGAGGGGCAGCCCTGCCCCTCCTTATATAGGTGGAGGGGGCGCGCCAAGGGGAGGGGAGTCCCTCCCCAACTCGGTCTCCTTGGCCGGTGGTGGAGGGAGAGGGACTTCCTCCCCAAGTAGGTTTCCTACTCTCCCTCCACCAAACAAAATAGCTATTTGACTTTTCAAATTGGCGTTTGACTTTTCAAACTAGGATTTGATTTAACCCTTTATTTTGTTCAGTGATGACACCTAGTACATGATGCAACCATTCCAAATTGTTATGACACATTCATGCACCCTTCTCCTCCGGAGTGTCGGACATTCTGGAACCTTCTAGAACATTCCCAATGAAAACACCGGAACCATTCTCCAACCCGAAACAGGACTTTCCTTATATGAATCTTATTCTCCGGACTATTCCGGATCTCCTTGTGATATCCCGGATCTCATCCGAGACTCCGAACAACATTTGGTCTCTTACTCATCATTCCATAACTACTCAACAACGTCGAATCCTTAAGTGTGTCTCCCTACGGTTCGTGAATTATGCGGACATGTTCGAGACACTTCTCCGAACAATAACCAATAGAGGAATCTGGAAATTCATATGGCTCCCACATATTTCTACGATTACTTTGCAAGCGAATGAACCACTTACATACGATACCTATTTCTATTTGTCTCACGATAGTTTACTTATCCGAGGTTTTGATCGTCGGTATCTCTGCATACCTAGTTCAACCTCGTTACTGATAAGTACTCTTTTCTCGTTCCCGTGATATGTGATCCCTTGTGAGCCAGTCACATGCTTGCAAGCTAATTGGATGACATTCCACCGAGAGGGCCCAGAGTATATCTATCCGTCATATGGATGGACAAATCCCACTCTTGATCCATGTGTCTCAACCAATATTTTCTGAACACTCAATGCCACCTTTATAGCCACCCAGTTACGGTGTGGTGTTTGATGTCATCAAAGCATCCTTCCGGTGATGGTGATATGCATGATCTCATGGTCGAAGGAATTAGGTTACTATGTATTAGAAAGCATATAGCAATTGAACTATTAAAATGACTTGATCTTTATGCTACGCTTATCTGTAGGAGTATGTCCATCATACCATTCTCCTAACGATATGATCTTGTTGTTAATAACATCTCAATGTTCATGACAGGGAAACCACAATCATTTATTAACCAACAAGCTAGTATTATAAAGAGGCTTTACTAGGGACTCTTATTTAGTTTACAAATCACACAAGTATTAATGTTTCCTTGTTAATACTATTATAGCATGAATGTAAACATTTATCATAAACACAAAGATATAATAATAACTATATTTATTATTGCCTCTAGGGCATATCTCCAACAGTCTCCCACTTGCACTAGAGTCAACTAATCTAGATTACATGGTAATATACCGAACACCCATGGCAGTTTGGTGCTGGTCATGTTTTGCCCTCGGGAGAGGTTTAGTCAACGGATCCGCCACATTCAGATCTATGTGTACTTTGCAAATCTTTATGTCACCATCTTGGACATGTTCTCGAATAGCGTGAAAACGTAGCTTGATATGCTTCAGCTTGTTGTGTGACCTTGGTTCTTGCGCATTGGCTATGGCGCCCATGTTATCACGAGATAGATGATTGGGTCCAGCACTTGGAACAACACCGAGCTCAGTAATGAACTCTTTCATCCATATCGCTTCTTGTGAAGCCTCCGGCAACCATATATTCCGATTCAGTTGAAGATCTCGCCACAACGCTTTGCTTTGCACTCCTCAGCTAATCGCTGCATTCAAAATAAATACGTATCCAGATTGTGATTTAGAATCATCCATATCGGTGTTCCAACTAGCATCGGTGTAACCATTAACAACGAGTTGTTCATCACCTCCATAAGAAAGAACCATATCCTTAGTTCTTCTCAAGTACTTAAGTATGTTTTTGACCGCTGTCCAATGATCCACTCCTGGATCACTTTGATATCTGCTAGTCAAACTAACAGCATATGCAATGTCGGGTCTAATACATAGCATGGCATACATTAGAGATCCTATGGCTGAGGCATAGGGAGTCTTACTCATCCTTTCTCTATCTTCTGCCGTTGTCAGACTTTGAGTTTTACTCAAGGTCGTATTGGGCAAAATGGGCAAGAACCCTTTCTTGCTATCTTCCATTCCAAACCTCTTTAGAACTTTGTCCAAATATGTACTTTGTGACAATGATATTAGGCGTCTCGATCTATCTCTATAAATCTTTATGCCTAATATGTAAGCTGCTTCGCCAAGATCCTTCATTGAAAAACTATTATTCAAATATTCCTTGACACTATTATGAAGGTATACATCATTCCCAATCAACAATATGTCATCTACATATAGTATTAAGAATGCTACAAAGCTCCCACTCACTTTCTTGTAAATACAAGCTTCTCCATAAGTTTGTATAAAACCAAAACTTTTGATCACCTTATCAAAACGTTGATTCCAACTTCGGGATGCTTGCTTCAATCCATAAATAGACCGTTGAAGTTTGCATACCTTGTTAGCATATTTAGGATCGACAAAACCTTTGGGTTGCATCATATACAACTCTTCATCAATGTCTCCATTGAGGAACACTGTTTTGACATCCATCTGCCATATCTCATAATCGTAATATGCAGCGATTGCTAACATAATCCTCATAGACTTTAGCTTCGCTACTGGTGAGAAAGTCTCATCGTAGTCAACTCCTTGAATTTGTCGAAACCCTTTTGCGACAAGTCGAGCTTTATAGACAGTAACATTACCATCAGCATCTGTTTTCTTCTTGAAAATCCATTTGTTCTCGACGACCTTCCCATTACCGGTAAGTCCACCAAAGTCCATACTTGGTTTTCGTACATGGATCCAATCTCGGATTTCATGTCTTCTTGCCATTTATTGGAATCTGGGCTCATCATCGCTTCCTCATACGTCCCAGGGTCATCGGTGTCGTCCACCAACATGACACTCATAACGGGGTCATACCAATCAGGAGTGGTACAAGTTCTCGTTGACCTGCGAGGCTCTGTAGCAACTTCAACCGAAGTTTCATTATCATCATCATTAGCTTCCTATCTTATTGGTGCAGGCACCACATGAACTTCTTCCGGTGCTGCGCTACTCGCAAGTTCGAGAGAAGGTTCGACAACCTCGTCGAGTTCTACTTTCCTTCGAGTCACTTCTTTCGAGAGAAATTCCTTCTCTAGAAAGGATCCATTCTTGGCAACGAAGATTTTGCCTTCGGATCTATGATAGAAGGTATACCCAATAGTTTCCTTTGGGTATCCTATGAAGACGCATTTTTCTGCTTTGGGTTCAAGCTTGTCCGGCTGTAACTTCTTTACATAGGCTTTGTGTAGCATCCCAATTGTCTAACAATTGTAATGCTACTTGGTCTAGTAAGATAATGGCTACTTCCTATATATAATTGTTGCATCATAATTATATCATGCTCATGTCATCATGCCACCTTGCATTTGAGTATCATATAAAACCCTTTTTGTTTTGGTTCTTCTCTCATATGCATTGTAAATTGTATTTACCTCTTGATATTGTATTTGGTTATTGATATATTGTTAAAATGCCCAAGTTGAGTTGGGGGCATATCTTTTATTCAACTCCATCACTTTTCCTTGTCACCACCTTATACTTCCACCATTCCAATAACCCATGAGCTTGTAAGTCTTTTTCTTTTGATATTTATTCTAGCTCATGTGGGTTGGGTGGATATAATTCTATAAATCCGTAGCTTGGCCCTTACTCCATCTTTTGAGGATGCACATAAATAAATGCCATGGGATTTTATTTTGTTTTCACAAGATTAACACATGGCATAAAATACTTGCATGGGCCATGCAACCATCACCATCTTTTGTCCTCCTTTGGTTTTATTTGATTTTGAGTGGATCATCTTCTCATCTCTCTCTTTCTCTCAATCCTTTCTACCTTGCTTTGTTTCTTGCCTTGTGCCATCAAACCTCATCCACCTCTCTTGTGTAGTGCCATGCATGATCTTACAAGACCATCCCCATGACCATCTCCTACCCTTCATGCTTGCTCATGCTCATGTGGTTACACCATCTCCCTCTCTCTCTTTCTCTCTCTACCATGAGGGCCACCTGACCTCCTCTCTCTCCCTGGCCCACACCCCAGCCATACCTCTAACCCTAAACAAAAACCTAACCCAAGACAACCCCATCAAACTAACCCGACGCCACCATCTAACCAAAACCCAGCTAGTCCCTCCCTCTCTTCTCTTCCTCTCACGCCCCCCACCTGCAGCCTCACCGCCTGCTGGACCAGCCCCAGCCCGCCCAGAGCACGTCTTAGGAGGAGAGGGAAAAGGTGGCACCGAGGCCACCTTATCTACCCCTGCCACAGCTGGCCTCCTCCATCTCCCTCCTTTTTCCTCCTTCCACACGGCTCTCTGGCGTCCCCAGATCCGCCCCAGAGCCGCCTCCTTCTTCCCCTCTTACCTCTCCGACCACCAGCAGCCGACGCCGCCCGCCGCCAGCACATCGTCGCCCTCGTCATTCCGGTCGTCAAGCTTGTCGTGGAAGCGGCCTGGGAGATCGAGGACATCCCCCTGCGTCGCCCAGTACACCCAGACGAGAAGGAGAAGCCCAGGAACGCCAGGACCGACGCCGCCCGACGAAACCCTAGCCCGCTGGAGCGTCTGCGTCGTCGACGATCCGCCACGCCCCCGCCCGATCCAACACCACCGCCGAGCCCGCGGTGAGCACCTCCTTCTCCCTGACACGCTCCACCTCGTCGTACCGCTCTAGCCCCGCCGTGCGTTTCGTCGAACACCCCACACGCGCCAGAGCTCGACGGCGTCTGCAGCAACCGCAGCATCCGTCCGCCTGTTTCCTCCTCCCTTGTAGACCACCTCCGTGCAAGTTCGCTGAACGAAAGATGTAGCCCGTGGTTCCCTCTATGTTTTTCGTTTTTGGGGCGATGCGTTTCGTCTAGCGGCGGCGTCGCCACCGTCGCCGGAAGACAGCCAGGTCCACCACCGTCAGAGCCGGATCCGTCAACGCGGATGCAGCAGCCGATGTCCTTCTTGGACTTAGCCCCCTGCCTTTTTTCCCGCCTAAACGCGGCCCTGTGAGCCCACCTGTCGATGTACCGCTTCGCAAAGGGCACCTTAGTTTCATGAAAACTCCACTGCAGTCCTCGGACCGCCATCGTGTCGCATCCCTCATTGGTGACGACAGCGGTGCTCACGCTGCCCCATTAAATTGCTGTCGGCGGCTAAGGCCAGCCATGTAAAAGGTTTTTTTTTTCACACGTCCTCACGCTGGCCCCACCGATCACTGGCTAGCCCCTCCGTGTGTAAAAAGTTTTATGCTATTTTAATTAAACCTTTTCAGAAAGTGTTTTAAATTTAAATTCAAATCTGTTTTTAAATAACTTTTAAAATATAATTCCAAATTCAACAAATGATATATGTTTTTGAATCAGAAAAATGTGAGGAATTCAAATATGCCCTTCAAAATATATTTTGAACACTTTAAATTTTCGAGTTGATCAAAATTACAATAAAATGCCCTTTTTCTTAATTAATTAATAACTTTGGTTTTATAACTCCAAATTTGACAAATAATATGTCTAAATCGATCAGCGCGACGAGCCCGTTCTATCTATCCTGTCCATGTTCTGAATTGCAGCATGCATCATATAAATATAAAGTTTACAGCAACTTATTTGAGGATAAAAGGTGACTAAAACTTCATAAAATGCTTTATTCTTGTATTCCACACCTCACCCATGCCATGCTACATTATTGCCATGCAAATTGTGCATCATTCATCATGGCATGATTGTTTGCTTGTCGCATTTTAATTCATATGCTTGTGCACTCTATTTATGTTGGCCCTTGTTTGTTTGGTTCTTCTTCGAATAGACGAAAGCGGGGATATATCAAGAAACCCGAGCACTACCAGATCCATCCCTCGCTTCAACGAGCTGCCAGCAAGCACCACATGCTTGCATACATATAGTACCTATTGCCTCTCTCTTATTCTTGCATCATTGAGTCGCGATTGCATTAAACTGAATCCCAAGTACTGCATAGCCTTTACATTTAAACCCCACCGAAGCTTGTTCCTCCATCCCATGAGCCATTACTACAGGAGTTGTTTGAGCCATGCGGGTCGTAGAACAGCATGTGTAGGGTATGTGAGTGTCTGATAGACAACGAGGTATCTAAACAACTTAACCTGAGTAGTAATGGGATAACTAATGACAGTGGCACCCGTGGGCAATATCTGCTATTTGGTTCTTCATGCTCACTTGTGTCCGCAGACCCCAGTACTTGATTCCTGTTCCTTGACTATTCGCACTATCCACATCCGGGAGGCCTTATGGACCCCCGAGCGAGCTTGATTCATTCTTATTTCTTGGGGCCACAAAGTAGTTTGGGGCTTTATTACTATCTGTACTTATGCCATGCTTTCTTTGCTTTATTTAAGATTGTGCGTGGAGCACTGTACTGTTTAGGACCGTGACACGTTTCGCTCTATCGACAAGCCAGTCACATTTTGGGTTCCCGATCGTTTACCGTCCATACAAACCACAGGTCCGTTTGAGTCGGCCAACTTCGCTATGGTAGCTTAGTGGGGTGGCCCCTGAAATATTTCTGAATCCTGTGATCGCTTTGTCGTGAATGCCTCGTTGGGTTTTGATTTGGTTTTCGAGGTTGATCGTGTGTGTTGCTATTCGTGCACCCCTGTAGGGTAAAACTTTTCTGAAAGCCGTGTCCATGGTTATGGACGACTTGGAGCACAGTTTCTCGATCATAGACAAGTACAACTAAAGTACCGCTTTTAATTTGACTAAGTACCTGACTAGTAAGTAGTGCAACACTCATGGAATGGATAATAAAACTGCCAACGGATGGGGGGCTGTTCGTCCGCTTCCTCGTTGGCAAGCGAGGAGGAGGATGGATCTGTTAATATTACTGTTATAACTGTTGTTATTATTTCACGGACATCCGTCTATCTTTGGTTAGGCGGATGGTTAGCGAGTATCCCTAGAATTGTTAGGTATTATCTTTTGCTGCAATTGCGTCACCCCAGGTTGTGTCCCTTTTGAGGCATAAAGACTTGCTGAGTACCCTAGGGTCTCACACGATAAATTGTTTGATTCTGGAGAACAGGTATACTACAAGATGGATCTTTGGGTGGAGAAGACGGACGATATTGGCAACGATCACTCGGTGTAGAGATTCCGGGAACGGGGATCCGTGAGATCTGTGGGCGGGATGAGTTTATTTATGGGGCATCTTATGCCGATTTGCTTCTTATCCGTACTCGGATCTTGTTTTCCGCTTCCGCCTGATACTCTGATGTTTGATGTATGAGGAGATATCCTAAACTATTATATCTATCTAGGATATTTGGATCTTGCCGTATGGCGTTGCAATATTTCTATTTCTTTTAGATGGAATGGCTCTGAGGACTGTTGTATGTGGCTTGCATACATACTCATTTGTGTATGTAGTTGATCCCTTTCGGCCGATTCGCGCTTCGTTCTTGTCCCGATGTTTTGGAAATGGTTAGGACGGCCAAAAGGTCTACCTGTGAGTGGCATTTGGCCCCACCATACTATTTTAACCATTTCCGCTCATCTAGGCTTGTAACTAAGAGCGTAATTCACCGAGGTAGTTACAATTGGTATCAGAGCCATCCCGCCCTTCAGGGTCTCAGTCAAATGGTCGTTGTCAGTCTAGCAAATATTTTTGGTAGCTATGTATACTAGGGAAAAACAAAACAAAACGTGAGAGTAGGACTGCTTCCACTTTTCTTCTTACCCACCCACCCTTTTCTGGTAAGGAAGTGTAACGTTTTCAATCCTCTTCTTAAAATTCAAACTAGGATTCACGTGTTCTGGGTTTCCGTAGTACCATAGAAAGTGTGTGTGTAATTCCTTGTCTATCTGTTGCATCCAATTTGTTATCATAATCTGCCTTTGGTTATCAACTGTTGGTACATTCCATAATGACAGGCTTTTGAAAACCGGCGCGATCTATCTGACTCCTTGTTAACCGGTGCCATCTTCTTAAGGGTGTTCTTCCTTCCAGCATGTTTTCACAGAATGTGGAGTTGCTAATCTCTACCTGATAAGTGATTTTGCGCATCTATTGGTATTTTAATGCCGAAAATGCGGAAAAAATTTCTTGGATACATCTGTGCTTCCACACTCCTTTTCAGTCGTGTGCGATATGCTTAATATCTTCTAGGTGATGTGAACTTTGTTGATATTTTAATATCATCTTAGTAAATTGTATCCTTTAATCTTGGTTAATTCCATCTTGGTACTATTTTGGATTATTATTATTCTCCATTATGGTACTGACTTGTGTTTTATATCAATCACAGGATGGCACCACCACGCCGTTTTGAGGAGGACATACAACCTGAACTGGGGGCCGCGTTGTCAAGCATCGCCAATACCTTGGCAGCAATGCAGCAGAACCAGCAGCGTTTTGAAGAAAGTGTCAGGAGGAATGAGTTTGTTCCGCTACCTCCACCTCCCAAGCGAGGAGACATCAAAAGCTTCCTGAAGTTCAACCCACGTCAATTTGATGTGTCCGATCAACCACTTGATGCTGATGATTGGTTGCGTGAGATGTCAAGGTTCTTGGTATTCTGATGTTCTGAGCAAGAATGGGTAAAATGTGCCACTCACCTTACGAAGGGGATGCAGCTACGTGGTGGGAGAATTACCTCAAGGCAAACTACTGCGGTTTTCAGCCTACTTGGGAACAGTTCACTTTGGAGCTTTCAAAGAGCGATGTCATCGGAAATTGTCATGGAGAGGATGAAGGAAGTGTTTCTCAACCTCAAGCAGGCAATGACAATGTCAATACCTACATCAGAAACTTCATGAACCTTTCTCGTTATGGTGGCGATGAGATCTCTGATGACAAGAAGAAGCAAAAGAGGTTCCGACAAGGGCTCAATGCATCGATTAAATATGCAATCACACATGCAAGGCCGGCGTCTTTTCTGGAACTCCAACATACAGCTCTGCAGGAAGAAGCAAGTAGGCAAGTGTTTGAGGAGTCAAAGAAACACAACCGCGATGCAGCAAGCTCTTTAGCTATGTCAACTCCTTCTAAGCGTCGTGTCTGGGTTCCTAACACCCCACCGTCGCTCCCGGCTCCACCAAGACCTTCAAGCTACGCGGCAAGGCCACCAAACTTCCTCACTGCTGCTCCCAGGGGCTACAACCACAACTACCTGAGCGCTGGCGGAGTCCCCAGCTCACGTTGCTCCACGTCCACACAGTGCTTGTTACACTTGTGGAAACACTGGGCATCAACACTGGAACTGTCCAATGAACAACAAAGCTCTTCCTCCACCACCTCCAAGACCTGCGGCAAGCTCTCCTATGGTTCGTGCACCACCACCTCGGGCTCTCAACATAAACACCAAGCCTGGTCTCATTGTTGCTCGTGCTAACGTGTCAACGCCGCTCAAGCTGAGCATGCACCTGGAGTTGTGATGGGTATGCTTCCCGTTAACTCAGTCCCTGCACGAGTTTTGTTTGATTCTGGTGCTTCGCATTCTTTTGTTTCTCATAAGTTTGCTCATGAGCATGATCTGGATATGGTTCCCTTAATGCATCGTCTGGTGGTACAATCTCCTGGCTCAAACATGAGGGCTGCTCATATCAGCCATAACAACCAAATTGAGATTGGTGGCTCTTTGTTCTCGGCGTCCTTAATTATTCTGGGCAATTCTGACATTGATGTTATCTTGGGCATGGATTGGTTGACAGCAAATGCAGCTGTGATTGATTGTGCTGAATGCTCGGTTTCTCTGAAAATTCCTGAAGGCCATATAGTCTATTCTCCAAGTCGACTCACCTATTCAGCTTTTCTCTTTGGCGGCTCTGAATGCTGATGCTATGGAAGCTATTCAGAGTGTTCCGGTGGTCTGTGAGTTCCCAGATGTCTTTCCGGAAGAGTTGCCAGGTATGCCTCCGGATCGTGAGGTTGAGTTTGTAATTGAGCTTGAACCTGGAACGGCTCCTATCTCCAAGCGGCCTTATAAAATGCGTCCTGCTGAGTTGGCTGAACTGAAACGTCAGCTTGATGAACAAGAGAAGTTGGGTTTCATTCAACACAGTACTTCTTCTTGGGGTAGCCCAACCATCTTTGTGAAGAAGCGAGACAAGACTGATAGACTTTGTGTTGACTATCGGGCTCTCAATGCTAAAACCATCAAGAATAAATATCCCCTTCCGCGGATTAATGATCTCTTGATCAGCTAGTGGAGCTGTGGTATTCTCTAAGCTTGACTTGAGAAGTGGTTATCATCAAATCAAGATTACAAGGAAGATGTTCCTAAAACAGCTTTCACCACCGCTATGGCCTATATGAGTACACGGTCATGTCTTTCGGTCTCACCAACGACTTTGCCACCTTCTCGAGGCTTATGAACTCGGTTTTCATGGAGTATCTTGATAAGTTCGTTGTGGTCTATCTGGATGACATCCTAGTCTATTCTATGTCAAAGGAAGAACATGAAGAACACCTCCGGTGTGTCCTAAACAAGCTTCGTGAGAACACTTTGTATGCAAAGTTCTCCAAATGTGAGTTTTGGCGCCTCAAGTCACCTATCTTGGTCACGTCATCTCTGCCAAGGGCATTGCCGTCAACCCGAAACTGTAAAGACAATTGTTGGTGGCTTCCTCCTGTAAATGTCAAAGAAGTCTGAGCTTCCTTGGGTTGGCTAGTTATTGCCGCTTCGTTCAGAACTTTTCAAGATAGCGAAGCCTCTTACCGATCTCCTCAAGAAAGGCAAGAAATACCTTTGGACTCCTCTGCATGTCAAGCAAGCTTTGAAACACTCAAAGAGAATCTCACTTCCACACCGGTCTTGGTTCCTCCAGATACATCCAAGCCTTTCCGGATATTCTGTGGCGCATCTTTGCAAGGATTGGGTGCGGTCCTTATGCAAGAAAAACAAGTTGTTGCTTATGCCTCTCGGACGCTTGAAGACGCATGAGATCAACTATCCTACACATGACCTCGAACTCGCAGTGCTTGTCTTTGCTTTGAAAGTATGGAGGCATTACTTGCTTGGCAACCGTTGTGAAATCTTTTACGATCACAAGAGTCTGAAGTATATCTTCACACAGCTGATCTCAACCTTCGTCGGAGGAGGTGGATTGAAGCAATCAATGATTTCGATTTGACCATCAACTACACTCCGCAAAGCTAATGTCATGGCCGATGCTCTCACGCAAAGCTTATGTCAAGAACCTCATGGTGGAAGAACAACATCCGCTCTTGTGCGAGGAATTCCATCACTCAACCTTGAAATTGTGGATCAAGGGTATCTTCAACCTTCCGCAACCCTCTCTTGGAAGAAAAGGTTCGCTCCATTCAACTTGGTGATCCGTACACCAAAAGATCATCTCAACATTCAGCTTCCGTATGAGTCCTTCCACGTCGATGACCAAGCGCTTTTCTTTGAACACTTTGGATGTTTGTTCCACTACCGGGTTTGAGAGAGCAAGTTCTCAAGGCGCATGATTACATTCTTTCTATCCACCCCGACACAAAGATGTACATGGACTTGAAAACACAATATTGGTGGCGGATTGAAACGATATTGTGCCAAGTATGTCTCGGAGTGTGATGTCCGCCGCAGTTAAAGCTGTCCATCGAAACCTTCCGGTCTTCTACAGCCATTGAAACCCCCGGAATGGAAATGGGAGAAAGTAGAGATGGACTTCATCACTGGTTTTCCAAGGTCGCAGAAGGGCAACAATGCAATCTTTGTTGTCATTGACAGGCTTTCTAAAGTGGCTCACTTCTTTCCGTCAAGGAAACAATTTCGCAATTCATTTGGTGAGCTCTATATCAACAGAATTGTCTCTCTGTATGGGGTTCCTCTTGAGATCAGTTCAGACCGTGGAAGCATCTTCACTTCCAAGTTCTGGGGAAGTTTCCAAAATGCTTTGGGAACAAAATTGAACTTCAGCACAGCTTACCACCCTCAGTCGCAAGGACAAGTTGAAAGGATCAATCAGATTCTAGAAGATATGCTCCGTGCTTGCGTCATCTCTTTCGGCATGAAGTGGGAAGAATGTCTTCCTTATGCTGAATTCTCTTACAACAATAGCTTCCAGAAAAGTCTAAAGATGGCACCATTTGAGGCTCTCTATGGTCGCAAATGCAGAACTCCGATTGGTTGGTCGGGTGCAGGAGAAAGAATATTTTTTGGCTCCGACATTGTAACTCAAGCGGAGGAGAAGGTTCACATCATTCTTGAAAATCTGAAGATTGCTCAAAGTCGCCAGAAGAGCAATTATGACAGAAAGCACACGGACATGGAGTATGTCCCTGGTGATCTCATTTACCTTCGTGTCACTCCCATGAGAGGCACGCACCGCTTTGGTATCAAAGGAAAGCTGGCTCCTAGATACATCGGTCCATTCAAATTTCGTGGAAGAAGAGAAGTTGCTTATGCTCTTGAGCTCCCGGAAAAACTCAAGGTCCATGATGTTTTCCACATCTCTCAACTCAAGAAGTGCTTCAAGGATCCCGGCAGGACCGTGGACCATGAGCTTATCAATCTCCAAGAAGACCTGTCTTATCAAGAACACCCCACAAAAATCCTTGAAGTCGCAGAAAGAAGGACTCGCAACAAGTCCATCAAGTTACGCAAGGTCCGATTTCGCACCATTCCGTGGATGAAGCCACTTGGGAACGTGAAGATGAGCTCCGTGCCAAGTATCCTACCCTCTTTGAGTCTTCTTCTTCTTCCTAGAATCTCGGGGCGAGATTCATGTTTAGTGGGAGAGAGTTGTAGCATCCCAATTGTCTAACAATTGTAATGCTACTTGGTCTAGTAAGATAATGGCTACTTCCTATATATAATTGTTGCATCATAATTATATCATGCTCATGTCATCATGCCACCTTGCATTTGAGTATCATATAAAACCCTTTTTGTTTTGGTTCTTCTCTCATATGCATTGTAAATTGTATTTGCCTCTTGATATTGTATTTGGTTATTGATATATTGTTTAAATGCCCAAGTTGAGTTGGGGGCATATCTTTTATTCAACTCCATCACTTTTCCTTATCACCACCTTATACTTCCACCATTCCAATAACCCATGAGCTTGTAAGTCTTTTTCTTTTGATATTTATTCTAGCTCATGTGGGTTGGGTGGATCTAATTCTATAAATCCGTAGCTTGGCCCTTACTCCATCTTTTGAGGATGCACATAAATAAATGCCATGAGATTTTATTTTGTTTTCACAAGATTAACACATGGCATAAAATACTTGCATGGGCCATGCAACCATCACCATCTTTTGTCCTCCTTTGGTTTTATTTGATTTTGAGTGGATCATCTTCTCATCTCTCTCTTTCTCTCAATCCTTTCTACCTTGCTTTGTTTCTTGCCTTGTGCCATCAAACCTCATCCACCTATCTTGTGTAGTGCCATGCATGATCTTACAAGACCATCCCCATGACCATCTCCTACCCTTCATGCTTGCTCATGCTCATGTGGTTACACCATCTCCCTCTCTCTCTTTCTCTCTCTCTACCATGAGGGCCACCTGACCTCCTCTCTCTCCCTGGCCCACACCCCAGCCACCCCTCCCTTTAACCCTAAACAAAAACCCTAACCCAAGACTACCCCATCTACCTAACCCGAGGCCAACATCTAACCTAACCCGAGATAGTCCCTCCCTCTCTTCTCTTCCTCACGCCGGCCCCACCCTGCAGCCTCACTGCCGCCTGGACCAGCCCACCAGCCCATTGGCCGAGCACGTCTTAGAGGAGGAGAGGGAAAAGGTGGCACCGAGGCCACCTTATTTACCCCTGCCACAGCTGGCCTCCTCCATCTCCCTCCTTTTTCCTCCTTCCACACGGCTCTCTGGCGTCCCCAGATCCGCCCCAGAGCCGCCTCCTTCTTCCCCTCTTACCTCTCCGACCACCGACGCCGCCACCGCTTGACATCGTCATCGCCCTCGTCGTTCCGGTCGTCAAGCTCGTCGTGGAAGCGGCCTGGGAGATCGAGGACATCCCCCTGCGTCGCCCAGTACACCCAGACTAGAAGGAGAAGCCCAGGAACGCCAGGACCGGTGCCGCCCGACGAAACCCTAGCCCGCCGGAGCGTCTGCATCGTCGACGATCTGCCACGCCCCTGCCCGATCCAACACCACCGCCGAGCCCGCGGTGAGCACCTCCTTCTTCCTGACACGCTCCGCCTCGCCGTACCGCTCTAGCCCCACCGTGCGTTCCGTCGAACACCCCACACGCGCCAGAGCTCGACGGCGTCTGCAGCAACCGCAGCATCCGTCCGCCCCTGTTCCTCACCCTGCCCCGCGCGCTGTAGACCACCTCCGTGCAAGTTCGCTGAACGAAAGATGTAGCCCGTGGTTCCCTCTATGTTTTTCGTTTTTGGGGCGACGCGTTTCGTCCAGCGGAGGCGTCGCCACCGTCGCCGGAAGACAGCCAGGTCCGCCACCGTCAGAGCCGGATCCGTCAACGCGGATGCAGCAGCCGATGTCCTTCTTGGACTTAGCCCCCTGCCTTTTTTCCCGCCTAAACCCGCAGCCCCAGGAGCCCACCTGTCAGTCGGCCACCGCTTTCGCAAAAGGGCACCTTAGTTTCCGCGAAAACTCCACCGTGCAGTCCTCGGACCGCGCGCGTCGTCGTCCATTGCCTCGCTGTGGCGTCTCCGTCGGCCCATCCACACGGCACAAGGCGCTTGCAGGCGGCACCAGCCCGTGTGTGTAAAGGGTTTTTTTCACACGTCATGAAGTCAGGCTGGCCCCACCCGTCAACGACTCGGGCTAGCCCCCTCCGTGTGTAAAAAGTTTTGCGTTTATCTGTTTTAATTAAACCTTTTCAGAAAGTGTTTTAAATTTAAATTCAAATCTGTTTTTAAATAACTTTTAAAATATAATTCCAAATTCAACATATGATATATGTTTTTGAATCAGAAAAATGTGAGGAATTCAAATATGCCCTTCAAAATATATTTTGAACACTTTAAATTTTCGAGTTGATCAAAATTACAATAAAATGCCCTTTTTCTTAATTAATTAATAACTTTGGTTTTATAACTCCGAATTTGACAAATAATATGTCTAAATCGATCAGCGCGACGAGCCCGTTCTATCTATGCTTTCCATGTTCTGAATTGCAGCATGCATCATATAAATATAAAGTTTACAGCAACTTATTTGAGGATAAAAGGTGACTAAAACTCCATAAAATGATTTATTCTTGTATTCCACACCTCACCCATGCCATGCTACATTATTGCCATGCAAATTGTGCATCATTCATCATGGCATGATTGTTTGCTTGTCGCATTTTAATTCATATGCTTGTGCACTCTATTTATGTTGGCCCTTGTTTGTTTGGTTCTTCTTGAATAGCAATGAAAGTGGAATATATCAAGAAACCCAGGAGCACTACCCAGATCCATCCCTCGCTTCAACTGAGCTGCCAGGCAAGCACTACCACATGCTTGCATACATATAGTACCTATTGCCTCTATCTTATTCTTGCATCATTGAGTCGCGATTGCATTAAACTGAATCCCAAGTACTGCATAGCCTTTACATTTAAACCCCACCGAAGCTTGTTCCTCCATCCCATGAGCCATTACTACAGGAGTTGTTTGAGCCATGCGGGTCGTAGAACAGCATGTGTAGGGTATGTGAGTGTCTGATGGACAACGAGGTATCTAAACAACTTAACCTGAGTAGTAATGGGATAACTAATGACAGTGGCACCGGTGGGCAATATCTGCTATTTGGTTCTTCATGCTCACTTGTGTCCCATGGGACCCCAGTACTTGATTCTGTTCCTTGACTATTCGCACTATCCACATCCGGAGGCCTTATGGACCCCACAGCGAGCTTGATTCATTCTTATTTCTTGGGGCCACAAAGTAGTTTGGGGCTTTATTACTATTCTGTACTTATGCCATGCTTTGCTTTATTTAAGATTGTGCGTGGAGCACCATGCTTGTTAGGACCGTGACACGTTTTGCTATATCGACAAGCCAGTCACATTTTGGGTTCCCGGTCGTTTACGCCGTCCACACAAACCACAGGTCCGTTTGAGTCGGCCAACTTCTTGCTATGGTAGCTTAGTGGGGTGGCCCCCTGAAATATTTCTGAATCCTGTGATCGCTTTGTCGTGAATGCCTCGTTGGGTTTTGATTTGGTTTTTCCGAGGTTGATCGAGTGTGTGTTGCTATTCGTGCACCCCTGTAGGGTAAAACTTTCTGAAAGCCGTGTCCGCGGTTATGGACGACTTGGAGCACAGTTTCTCGATCATAGACAAGTACAACTAAAGTACCGCTTTTAATTTGACTAAGTACCTGACTAGTAAGTAGTGCAACACTCATGGAATGGATAATAAAACTGCCAACGGATGGGGGGCTGTTAAATTCGCTTCCTCGTTGGCAAGCGAGGAGGAGGATGGATCTGTTAATATTACTGTTATAACTGTTGTTATTATTTCACGGACATCCGTCTATCTTTGGTTAGGCGGATGGTTAGCGAGTATCCCTAGAATTGTTAGGTATTATCTTTTGCTGCAATTGCGTCACCCCAGGTTGTGTCCCCTTTTGAGGCATAAAGACTTGTTGAGTACCCCTAGGGTCTCACACGATAAATTGTTTGATTCATAGGAACAGGTATACTCGCAAGATGGATACTGGGTGGAGAAGACGGACGATATTGGCAACGATCACTCGGTGTAGAGATTCCGGGAACGGGGATCCGTGAGATTTGTGGGCGGGATGAGTTTATTTATGGGGCATCTTATGCCGATTTGCTTCTTATCCGTACTCGGATCTTGTTTTACGCTTCCGCCTGATACTCTGATGTTTGATGTATGAGAAGATATCCTAAACTATTATATCTATCTAGGATATTTGGATCTTGCCGTATGGCGTTGCAATATTTCTATTTCTTTTAGATGGAATGGCTCTGAGGACTGTTGTATGTGGCTTGCATACATACTCATTTGTGTATGTAGTTGATCCCTTCGCCTGCCGATTACGCCGCTCGTTCTTGTCCTGATGTTTTGGAAATGGTTAGGACGGCCGAAAGGTCTACCTGTGAGTGGCATTTGGCCCCACCGTACTATTTTAACCATTTCCGCTCATCCAGGCTTGTAACTAAGAGCGTAATTCACCGAGGTAGTTACACTTTGCAACCCCAAACTTTAAGGAACGGCAATTTAGGTTTCTTCCCAAACCATAATTCATACGGTGTCGTTTCAACGGATTTAAATGGTGCCCTATTTAAAGTGAATGCGGCTGTTTCTAATGCATAACCCCAAAATTATAGCGGTAAATCTGTAAGTGACATCATAGAACGAACCATATCTAAGAGAGTTCGATTACGACGTTCGGACACACCATTACGCTGTGGTGTTCCCGGCGGTGTCAATTGTGAAAGTATTCCGCATTTCTTCAAATGCTCGCCAAACTCGTAACTTAGATATTCACCTCCACGATTAGAACATAAAAATTTAATCTTCTTGTTACGTTGATTCTCAACCTCACTTTGAAATTCCTTAAACTTCTCGAAAGTTTCGGACTTATGTTTCATGAAATAGATATACCCATATCTACTCAAGTCATCCGTGAAGGTAAGAACATAACGATAACCATCACATGATGCTACACTCATTGGACCACACACATCGGTATGTATGATTTCCAATAAGTCCGTAGCTCGCTCCATCATACCTGAAAATGGAGTCTTAGTCATTTTACCCATCAGACATGCTTCGCATCTTTCAAGTGATTCGAAATCAAGTGATTCAAGAAGTCCATCGGAATGGAGTTTCTTCATACGCTTCACTCCAATGTGACCAAGACGACAGTGCCACATATAGGTCGAGTTATCGCTCGATTTCAAACGTTTAGCTTCAATGTTATTAATATGTGTATTTCCACTATCGAGATTCAATAAGAATAGACCATATATCAAAGGTGCATGTGCATAAAACATATTACTCATATAAATTGAACAACCATTATTCTCGGACTTAAACAAGTAACTGCCTCGCAATAAACAAGATCCCAATATAATGTTCATGCTTAACGCAGGCACCAAATAACAATTATTTAAGTATAAAACTAATCCCGATGGTAGATGAAGAGGTAGCGTGCCGACCGCGGTCACATCAACCTTTGATCTGTTTCCCACGCGCATCGTCACCTCGTTCTTCGCTAGCTTCCGTTTATTCTGCAGCACCTGTTTGGAGTTACAAATGTGAGCAACCGAACCAGTATCAAATACCCAGGCACTACTACGAGTACTAGTGAGATACACATCAATAACATGTATATCGGATATACCTTTCTTCTTGATGTTGCCGTTCTTCAAATCCACCAAGTACTTTGGGCACTCTCCCTTGCAGTAAAAGCACTCTGTATCAGGCTTGGGTCCAGCCTTGGTCTTCTTCGTCGGCGCGGTAACTTTCTTACCACCCTTCTTGAAGTGTCCCTTTTGCTTAGACTTGCCTTTCTTGAATTTGGTGGTCTTATTGACCATCAACACTTGGTGCTCTTTCTTGATCTCCACTTCTGCAGATTTTAACATGGAGAAGAGTTCTGGCAACTGCTTGTTCATGCTTTGCATATTGTAGTTCATCACAAAGTTCTTGTAACTTGGTGGTAGTGATTGGAGGACACGGTAAATCCCCAAAGCATTAGGAATCACTATACACAAGCTTTGAAGTTTGTTTGCGTGCCCAGACATCTTAAGCACATGCTAACTGACGGAGCTGCCCTCTTCCATCTTGCAGTTAAAAAACTTTTCAGAAGCCTCATAGCTCTCAACTGCCGCGTGAGTCTCAAAGATCAATTTGAGTTCACGGACAATATCATGTGGGTCTGAATTCTCAAACGTTTCCTGAAGCTCCGATTCTAAACCATACAAGATAGCACACTGAACTGTGGAGTACTGATTCTTCCGAGCGAGGTAAATGTTCTTTACTTCATCGGTAGCATCAGCTGCAGGCGGGTCACCCAGCGGTGCATCCAGCACATAGGTCAAATTACCAGCATTGAGGACAATCCTCAAATTGCGAAACCAATCCGCAAAGTTGCTTCCATTGTTTTTCAACTTTTCTTTCTCTAGGAACGCATTAAAATTGATGGTAGGGGCCGCCATTGATCTACAACATAGTTGCAATAATTTAGACTAAGTTTATGACAAATTGAGTTCTAATTAATAGTTAAATTAATCTAGGTGAACTCCCACTCAAAACAATATCCCTCACATTGTTTTAGTGATCACACGAACCAAATCCACCACATCAAAACCGATCATCACGAGAGTTGATATAGCTTCAATGGCGAACAATCGACATGTTCATCATATCTACTATACGATTCATGCTTTACCTTTCGGTGATCCGTGTTTCGAGACCATGTCTGTACATGCTAGGCTCGTCAAGATCAAACCTTAGCTTCCGCATGAGCAAATCTGGCTTGCTCACGTTGTATACACTTGTGGAATCTAACACACCCGATCATCACGTGGTGCTTCGAAACAACAAGCTTTAGTAATGGTGCTAACTAAGGATGAACACTTAAGAAATTGAAATTCATGTGCATGAGGGACCACCTTATAATGCTACCGTCGTTAACTAAGCAATACAAGATGCATAAAGGATTAACATCACATGCAATTCATAATATGTGATATGATATGGCCTTTCTTCTTTGTGCTTCCGATCTCCATCTTCAAGCACGAACATGATCTCCATCATCACCGGCATTGCATCAAGGTCAATGACACTGCTCCATGGTTGTCGTCCACCGGCTTCAACTATTACAACTACTTTGAATAGACACGCGGGTCTTAACATAAATTAAAGACAACCATATGGCTACTGTCGGTTGCCAACTTACAATAAGGAACATTGCATACATCAAATATAATCACAATCATGGCCATATCACATCACGGCACACCCCTGCAAAACAAAGTTAGACGCCTCTAATTTATTTGCATATTTTACGTGGTTTGGGGCTTTCAATAAGTGTCGATCTAACTTACGAACAAGAACCACAACGTTGATGTTTGAACTATCAAGTGCCCGTTGTAAATTGGATCTATACTATAATGGGAGAGACGGACACCCGCAAAGCCACTTATGCAATACAAGTTGCATGTTGAGCGTGAAGCAAGTCTCATGAACGATGTCATGTAAGGTTAGCACGGGCCGCTTCATCCCATCATATCGCAAGATGCAAAGTACACAAGAAGCAATTGATAATAAAAGCACCACCGCCCACAATGACCATTGTGTTCTACTCGTGCAACAGATCTACATATAGACACGGCTCTGATACCACTGTAGGGGTTCGTAGCATGGAAAACAAAAAATTTCTACCGCATACAAACAAACAAGCCAAGATCTATCTACTAGATTGTAGCAATGAGTCGATAGAATAACTCACCCTCGAAGATTCCAAAGTGTTTAACGAGAGCAGATTCTCGTGGGTGATGTAGTCGTACTCTTTCCGATCTCAAGATCGCGTAGACGATCCTTCCGGCGCTGCGTTACAGCGCTTCGACGAAGACCTTCCTCTCCTTGTTCCAGCAGGCAGCGGAGGTTGTAGCACTCTCCTCACGATTCCAAAGACGCGGCGTGGTACCGGAAGTAGAGGGGAGATCTCGCAGGGCTTTGCCTTAAGCCGGAGCGAGTATGGTGGACTATGAGAGAGCCTCGGTGATGTAGGGTTTATAAACACCAAGTAGTGGGAGCTAGGCCGACGGCTAGGGCAAGGGGATTGCCCCAAGTCGGCGGCTTGGGCAAGCCCTAGGGCGGCGGCTAGGGTTAGGGTTTAGAGGGGCGTGGTGTAGGTCTAGGAGGGGCAGCCCTGCCCCTCCTTATATAGGTGGTGTAGGGTTCCGTAGCATGGAAAACAAAAAATTTCTACCGCATACAAACAAACAAGCCAAGATCTATCTACTAGATTGTAGCGACGAGTCGATGGAATAACTCACCCTCGAAGATTCCAAAGTCTTTAACGAGAGCAGATTCTCGTGGGTGATGTAGTCGTACTCTTGCCGATCTCAAGATCGCGTAGACGATCCTTCCGGCGCTGCGTTGTCAGCGCTCCGCAATGGGTCACACGTTAAATTTCGGCGAAGACCTTCCTCTCCTTGTTCCAAAGAGGCAATGGAGGTTGTAACACTCTCTCGCGATTCCGCAAGACAACGGCGTGATACCTAAGTAGAGGAGATCTCATGAGGCTTCTTTTGCCGGAGCGAGTATGGTGGACTATGAGAGAGCTCCTTGGTGATCTAGGGTTTAGACGCACCGAGGAAGAGGCTTGGCCGGCGGCTAGGGTTAGCTAGGCGGCGGCGGCTGCAGGAGGGCCGGCGGCTTAGGGCTAGGGTTTGCGGGTGGAGGTGTTGGGTGCTAGGAGGGGCAGCCCTGCCCCTCCTTATATTGGTGGAGGGGCCACGCCAGGGGAGGGGAGTCCCTCCCCAACTCGGTTTCCCAAGGGGGCTGGCGGTGGAGGGGAGGAACTCCTCCCCAACTCGGTTTCCACCTTCCCCTCCACTTTCCAAAATAGCCGTTTGACTTTTCAAATTGGCGTTTGACTTTTCAAACTAGGATTTGATTAAACCCTTTATTTTGTTCAGCGATGACACCTAGTACATGATGCAATCATTCCAACTTGGTATGACACATTCATGTACCCTTCCCCTTCGAAGTGCCGGACATTCCGGAACCTTCTAGAACATTCTTGATGAAAACACCGGAACCATTCTCCAACCCCGAAATAGGACTTTCCTTATATGAATCTTATTCTCCGGACCATTCCGGATCTCCTCGTGATATCCTGGATCCCATCCGAGACTCCGAACAACATTTGGTCTCTTACTCATCATTCCATAACTACTCAAACAACGTCGAATCCTTAAGTGTGTCTCCCTACGGTTCGTGAATTATGCGGACATGATCGAGACACTTCTCCGAACAATAACCAATAGAGGAATCTGGAAATTCATATGGCTCCCACATATTTCTACGATTACTTTGCAATCGAATGAACCACTTACATACGATACCAATTTCTCTTTGTCTCACGATAGTTTACTTATCCGAGGTTATGATCGTCGGTATCTCTGCATACCTAGTTCAACCTCACATCGATAAGTACTCTTTTCTCGTTCCCGTGATATGTGATCCCTTGTGAGCCAGTCACATGCTTGCAAGCTAATTGGATGACATTTCACAGAGAGGGCCTAGAGTATATCTATCTGTCATATGGATGGACAAATCCCACTCTTGATCCATGTGTCTCAACCAATACTTTCCGAACACTCAATGCCACCTTTATAGCCACCCGATTCGGTGTGGTGTTTGATGTCATCAAAGCATCCTTCCGGTGAAGGTGATATGCATGATCTCATGGTCGAAGGAATTAGGTTACTATGTATCAGAAAGCATATAGCAATTGAACTATTAAAATGACTTGATCTTTATGTACGCTTATCTATTGTCCACCATATCATTCTCCTAACGATATGATCTTGTTGTTAATAATATCTCAATGTTCATGACAGGGAAACCACAATCATTTATTAACCAACAAGCTAGTATTATAAAGAGGCTTTACTAGGGACTCTATTTTAGTTTACAAATCACACAAGTATTAATGTTTCCTTGTTAATACTATTATAGCATGAATGTAAACATTTATCATAAACACAAAGATATAATAATAACTACATTTATTATTGCCTCTAGGGCATATCTCCAACAGGTGGAGGGGCGCGCCAAGGGGAGGGGAGTCCCTCCCCAACTCGGTCTCCTTGGCCGGCGGTGGAGGGAGAGGGACTTCCTCCCCAAGTAGGTTTCCTACTCTCCCTCCACCAAACAAAATAGCCGTTTGACTTTTCAAATTGGCGTTTGACTTTTCAAACTAGGATTTGATTTAACCCTTTATTTTGTTCAGCGATGACACATAGTACATGATGCAACCATTCCAACTTGTTATGACACATTCATGTACCCTTCTCCTCCGGAGTGCCGGACATTCCGGAACCTTCTAGAACATTCCCGGTGAAAACACTGGAACCATTCTCCAACCCCGAAACAGGACTTTCCTTATATGAATCTTATTCTCCGGACTATTTCGGATCTCCTCGTGATATCCCGGATCTCATCCGAGACTCCGAACAACATTCGGTCTCTTACTCATCATTCCATAACTACTCAACAATGTCGAATCCTTAAGTGTGTCTCTCTACGGTTCGTGAATTATGCGGACATGTTCGAGACACTTCTTCGAACAATAACCAATAGAGGAATCTGGAAATTCATATGGCTCCCACATATTTCTACGATTACTTTGCGATCGAATGAACCACTTACGTACGATACCAATTTCCCTTTGTCTCACGATAATTTACTTATCCGAGGTTTTGAACGTCGGTATCTCTGCATACCTAGTTCAACCTCGTTACTGATAAGTACTCTTTTCTCGTTCCCGTGATATGTGATCCCTTGTGAGCCAGTCACATGCTTGCAAGCTAATTGGATGACATTCCACCGAGAGGGCCCAGAGTATATCTATCCGTCATATGGATGGACAAATCCCACTCTTGATCCATGTGTCTCAACCAATACTTTCTGAACACTCAATGCCACCTTTATAGCCACCCAGTTACGGTGTGGTGTTTGATGTCATCAAAGCATCCTTCCGGTGATGGTGATATGCATGATCTCATGGTCGAAGGAATTAGGTTACTATGTATCAGAAAGCATATAGCAATTGAACTATTAAAATGACTTGATCTTTATGCTATGCTTATCTATAGGAGTATGTCCATCATACCATTCTCCTAACGATATGATCTTGTTGTTAATAACATCTCAATGTTCATGACAGGGAAACCACAATCATTTATTAACCAGCAAGCTAGTATTATAAAGAGGCTTTACTAAAAACTCTTATTTAGTTTATAAATCACACAAGTATTAATGTTTCCTTGTTAATACTATTATAGCATGAATGTAAACATTTATCATAAACACAAAGATATAATAATAACTATATTTATTATTGCCTCTAGGGCATATCTCCAACAAAACATGTTCTTCGTTACCTAAAAGGCACACTCGACCATGGCTTACATATAAACTCTTCTTTACCAAATTCTTTGACAGCTTACTCTGATGCAGACTGGGCTAGTTGTCTAGATACTCGACGATCCACATTCGTATTTTGTGTTTATCTTGTTAACAATTTGGTTCTTGGTCCTCTAAAAGACAGGTTATGGTCTTTCGCTCGTCTGCTAAGACTAAGTATCGCGCCATGGCACATGCCGTTGCTAAAACGGTCTGGCTCCGCCAGCTACTCATAGAGCTCCATCGCCTCTTCAACAAGCGACTATTGTTTATTGTGACAACATCTCAGCTATTTATATGTCAGGAAATCCAGTGCAATATCGGCTAACTAAACACATTGAGATAGACATTCATTTTGTTCGAGAGAAGGTGGTTCTTAGACAAGTCCATGTTCTTCATGTTCCTACAATGGCTCAATTTGCAGACATCTTCATCAAGAGTCTAGCTACTACACCATTCATCGATATTCGATTCAGTCTCAATGTCGTCGAGCCTCCCGTTGTGACTGTGGAGATGTTAGGCAATCAACTTGTGTGTCAAGTTTAAGACTCTAAACCAACTCAGCTAGGCCACCGGCTCGGCCAGAGCCTAGACAATCTATATATTCTTGTAACGATTTTAATTATTGAAATATCAAACACTATTTTATTCAACGCTAGGAAGCCGACGCAGTCATAAATAACACTGACCGGCACCGTCTTCGTCACGCCACACAGGTTGCCCAGCAGTGATGTTTCGCCTGATATAATATTTTGACACGCTAGATTTTTTTTTTTTCGTAATATCAGTGGTACCGTCGTGTACGTTTTTTTTTTTTTGAGTGGAACCCGTCGTGTACGTGAGCGGCTTTGGTTGTACCGTGTTTAGGAAAAGAAAATCATAAGACAAACCGCGTGGGGCGACAGCCTTTTTTAGGTTGGGCCACTGCTGAGAGAGGATATAATGTCAGCCCGTTTCAGGCTACGGTGTTCCCCAGTCGGCCCATCCCAGTCCACTACGCCTCCAACTTTTTTTGTTTTCTGAGCGGACTATGCCTCCAAGTCCAACTAGATGGGACCCTGCGGCATCCGAACCTGACCAGGCCCTTCTTCTTCTTGCAGCACAAGAAGAGCAGAGCTCCCTCCCGTGGCGCTCCTACTTACAAAGCCTCTCCCTCCTGGCCGTATCGAGACTCGAGAGCGAGACGAAGGAGCAGGAACGCAAAGAGGAATCGAAGAAGCAGGATACACAGGTGACCGTGGTTCCTCCCTCTCTGAAGCGGCCATGGCGAGGTTCGATCCGTACGAGAACAACGGCGGCACGTGCGTAGCCGTCGCGGGCGCCGACTACTGCGTCGTCGCCGCCGACACCCGCCTTTCCGTGGGATACAGCATCCTCTCCCGCGACCACTCCAAGATCGCGCACCTGTACGTCCGCCCTTCCTCTGGCCCTGCTTCTCTCTCTCTTTTGTCGTGGTCGGCGATGTTGTCCTTGTGTATGGGTGTACGTTTGATTCTTAGCTCGCTGGTAAACTTTGTTGGTTTGTTCATGCATGCTCACTGTTGAGTAATCAGTAATTCAGTAGCACATGTTCTGCTCCAACCTCTGTCACGCAATTTTGATGGTATAGTTTCCATACTCAGTTGCTGAAATCTAGCGAGTGCATCGAGAAGTTGTGGTTGCTCCGTTTTATGATCTACTTTATCTACTCAAATTGTGTGCTGGTTTCTGAGTAAATTAATTCAAATACTGTATCCCAAAGGCTACCAGTTTTACATGAACTGTTGCTGTACACAAAAGTAGTTCAGCTGAAAGTTTGGAACCAAACCAACACAGTTAAGCTAAACACCGAGTGTATCCTAATCTGAAACCTTGCCATATTTATTAATGAATGTGCTCACGTTGTTCTCTCTGCTTACCTTCAATTAGGGCGGACAAATGTGTGTTGGCCTCATCTGGATTTCAAGGTGATATCAAAGCTTTGCAGAAGAACCTGTCTGCAAAAGAATTGGTAAGTCTGATAGCTGACTGGGATCTCAAAGCATCTATAACATGTGTTCAGAGTTAACCACTCTTTCACCGACATGAATGCAAATTTGCAATACTCCAACACAAATCATCTGGATCTGGAGATTGTGATCCAAGTATCCAACATTTTGCTTTTATGCTAACCTGGGTCATCACGGTTTTGAAGATTGTCTGTCCTTACATGGCCCTTCTTTGTTCACTTCTGATCAATTAGTACAATGGGAATATTAGCTGCTAGATTGCCTCCCTACCTCAACAAGTGTCTGCTCAATATGGGATTGCAGACTGTGTGGGTAAAGATTATGTAATCCTGAATCATACTAGTGCAAGTTAATCATGTTCCATGTTTTTGCTATTGTAGTTGTATGAACACAACCATAACAAGAAGATGAGCTGCCCTGCAATGGCGCAATTACTGTCGAACACTCTCTACTATAAGAGATTCTTCCCATACTATGCTTTCAATGTGTTGGGTGGACTGGACAGCGAAGGTATTATTCAGACTAATTTCAATTTTACATTGAAATTGCTCAGTGGTAGTCATGACCCAGAGCATTTCTTCTCCCTTCACAGGTAAAGGATGTGTCTTCACATACGATGCTGTTGGGTCCTATGAGCGGACCGGCTATAGTGCTCAGGGAACTGGTGCAGCATTGATGATGCCTACCCTAGACAACCAGTTGAAGTCTCCTAGTCCTCTACTAGTGCCAGCTCGGGTAAGTTTTGTAAAACTCCAGTTGCATGATGGCTGGCAGACTAGGCTTATTTTTAGCCACAATTTTACCATACAACTGCTAACTAAGGTCATCCAGAAAATTTGCGAAAATCATCCATTGACTGGTAAGATTGCTATAAATCCAAATACATTAATACTTTCATGGTTTTAGATGGCGACAACATTGGTCAATTTCTTACTTAGATTTAGATAAGTGTGATATCATCCAGAATCGCCCATAAGGAACATAAACAGAAAATTAGCACAGTGACCCAGGTGACACAGGGTGTGCAAATTTAAGGACCTGTCAAGCACTTTGTAGAAAAATAATATTTAGTACAGCAAAGATTCTGCTTTGAGTTGCCATGTACAATAGTTTTGACGTTTAAGAACTAATAATGCCATACTAACTATGCAGGATGCAGTGACCCACTTGTCTGAATCGGATGCCGTCGATCTGGTCAAGGACGTTTTCGCATCAGCCACAGAAAGAGATATATACACTGTATGATTTTTTTGCCTTTAGATGCTAATTTGTGCCACTGTATAAATCCTTAAAAATCTGATTCAAATACCACTATTACATAAAACTTTGCAGGGAGATAATTTGGAAATCATAGTCATCAACAGCTCCGGTACCCACAGGGAGTGCATTGCGCTAAGGAAGGACTAGTTTGATGGTAACTGGGATACTTGTGAAATAACATTACCATCACACTATTTATGAGGAAGCATCACTTGTTGCCATTGGCCTCTATTTTCGCCTGTCAGATTTATGTTATTTCCTGTTTGTTCACTGTTGTAAGAGTTGGCTATGCAGACAGTGTATTTTGTCATAATATGATGCATTATTTGCTACGCTCAGTTTGGAAGTACTTACTGGATCACTTATAACTTGCATTCATTTAAATTGTGGAACTTAATTATGCCAGCAGAAAACAATCATAGGGCAGCAGAACTGAACTTCCTCTGTTGAAAAGATGGAGAAAGAACAGACTACACATAAAACATTGAAAGAGATATACAGTTAACAGCTTAACATAGTACTAACATCTATTTAGTAAACCAACCAGGAGTTGGGCTTGCAATGTACTCTCACCAGCTAATAGGGCTTGAGTTTGAGTTCCTGCCTACTCAGTGCCAATAGCTATGCTACAACCAGCTTTGCTCCACTTCTTTTCCCTTCTCAATCATAATGGAAATTGATCAAGAAAGAAGTGTATGCAGAACTCATCCATTTGCCAAACTTTCTCAACCTGAAATGAATCTGCACCCGTGGTTAAGCCATACGAACACCTCTGGTGACTGCGTTGAAGATTTCCGCGTACCCAATCATGCCAATCAAGACGGATTCCTCGGTCTCACCACCTTCTGTGACCCAGACGTGTGTGGCCCTGTGTGCCAGCATCTGCGCCATCACAGCAGCAAGAGAGCTCGTAGCCTTGCAGGTGAGCACTGCGTTCTTCCGGTGGCTTGGCACTGTCTGGCTTGCAAGGCACGCCGAGAACCCAATTCTCCTGCTACTGAATTTCATAGACCTTGGAGACGCCAAGATGCCATCCTCCGCCTCCCCCCGCCACGCACCAATACCGAAGCCACTAGCAGAAGCTGGCACTGCTCCATTCTCGTCGATGCCGGTGGCGAAGTGCAGTGCTGACAACCTTGACATTGCATCCGCAGCAGCCACATAATCACGCTTCCACAGCTTGTGAGCGGATATCTCACCTAGCAACATGTGTGCTCCCTCGTTGTTCGTCTGCACAACAGCAACGACGCGTGGGTCGGAGGGTATCTTCCAGACAGCCTCAATAGCTGGTGAGGAGGCTTCGACATGGCAGTAGCTACACTTGATGGCTCCAAGTGATGAGATTGAGTGCAATGGGATTGGTGCAAGGGCGCCGAGACAGTTGATGAGGAAGCGAATGATGTCTTCTCGTGTGAGGCAGCAGTACTTGTCATAGCCAAACGTCGACGAAGACGGCGACCTTTTCATTATCTGGGTTGTAGCGGCGCGGGGTGTTCCAGTGATCTTCAGGGGAGCTTTGTAAAATGGTGCAAAGGGTTGCTTGTTGATGGTGCATCCATCTGTGATGTTCTTGCGGATAAGGACACGTTTTGCCCCCTGCTTCATCAGGTCCACAACCTCGATCAACCTTGAATGAAACTGAATTAGCGTTAGCTCGTGCCATTTTGCAAAAAATCAGAACTTTGGTGAATCAAGCCAGCGAGGTTGAGTAAAGCAAATAGTAGTTCTAATTTCCCCCACAACCATAGTCGTCATAAAGTAGCTAAAAGCTTGATGATGCTAAGATACTACTAGTTGGTTCCAGGTCTAACAAAGACTGCCGAAACCAAGATATGAACATGCCACATTACAAAAGATAACCTCACACCAATATTAATAAAAACTAATGCGGCCTCACTACGCAAACCACTCTAACTGAGTAGTATATCAAATTTTGACCGGATCTAATTATTGTGAAAAAAAAACAGACCCAGACACATTACAATGCAGGCAAGTGTTGATGTGAGGCAAACACGTTAATTTTTTTTTCTTGTCAAAATTTTTCATCATTTTCTACTCCCTGAAAGTTCATATTTCCACTTTGCTAAACAATAAACGAGAGAGCTTGCTGTCGAAAAGAAAGTTGCCCTCACCTTGCGTCGGGCTCGACCTCGCCGACGACTGCGTGCTCCCGCGGCACCACGTCGCCGGCGGGAGTCTTCATCGCCGCTGCGTCGGTGCCTCCTGCCGCACGATGGGAAGCTAGGAACGCAACGACGTCGAGCGAGCTGAGCAGCCCGACGACGGTGGCCGCGGCAGGCGCCAGCGGCGAGGCGCCCTCGCGCCATACGGCCACGGCGGCCTCCGGCGAGGACGGGATGGCCGCGGCCGCCGCGGAGAGCGGCGCGGATGCCGGGACGCCCGCGAGCGGCGGCTTGCCGGCGGTGAGGTCGGCGGCGGCCGCGCGGGAGAAGACGATGTGGGCCATCCGCCTGAGGCCACGGGGGCGGGATGTTGACCTCTCGTTCTGGCGGGGTCTCCATCCCGTCCCGTGCCGTTTTCCCTTCCGCGTCGGACGGAATCTAAAATCGGGCGGGGTGCAGGACTGCAGGGGTTGCAGGGAGAACGGGACACGCGTCTACTCCAGCGTGTCAACAGGGAGCCCACGCGTCCGACGTCGTCGACATCGTGGCGTGGCCTTGGCACCTGGCTAAAACGCATTATTCTTTGTGCAGAAAAAACGTTGTCGACGGAGCCGAAATTTGAACGGGTAAGGAGCTGTTTGGTAGACTCATCCATTTTTACTTGGACTCCTTCTGGTAAACCGGGGCCCACTACATAGCGATTGACATATTTTTTTTTTGCCAAATCTGTCCAAACCTAAAAAAGTTTAACCGAATCTGACCCTCTCTCAAAACTAATTCGAAATCTGACTCATGGAATCGGCGCCGTTTAAAATGACGCTAAAGTTGTACATGTCGGCGCGCACACAATAAGAAACCGAATCGAAGGAGGCCGGCTTCGTTTAAAACGGCGCCGACGTCGACTTCGTTTAAAATGGCACCGGCATCCCTAATTTGTCTCCCAGCTGCTTTATCTTGACGCCGATCTATACAACTTTGGCGTCATTTTAAATAACGCCGACCCCATGGGTCAGATTTTAAATTAGTTTCGAAGAAGAGTCAAATTTGGTTGAACTTATCAGATTTTGCAAAAAATACGCGATTGGCCCTCACAGGAAATGACGAAGGCCAGTAACTGAGTACCATATCTCTCGATCATCTCGCTAACTGTGTTTGGACGTACTCCAAACACGGAGCCTTCCGGTTCTAGCGGACTCCGTTACTGGCCTGCCCATCTCTTCCTACTTCAAGAGGCTGTTTGATTTCTCTCTCACCATATTTCCTCGCTCCCGTTGTTTATTCTAGGATTATCGCGACCACGATGATGGGTGATGTGGAGGAGGAGGAGGAGGCGGCGGCAATGGTGGAGCCATGCAAGGGAGGAGGCTGCGACCTGAACAATTTGAGGACGCATAGGGAGATACAGAGGATTCAGCAGCTGCGGCGACGTCTCGATGGTGCAAGAGATGGAGGAGGGTGGGAGTGGAGACGGCCTGCTAGTGCTGGACAAGTATCCTTCACGGCGCATGAATCAGTCCACAACAATCAGGTAAAAAGCCTTCGATCTTTACCTTCATCCACGAGCCCTTTGTAATTCGCCCTCCTCTCTCTGGTTCATCTTGTTGGGCGACTGGGTAGAAGGGGCCAGGACGAATCAGTGATGCAAAGGAGAGATGGTGTGCATAGCTCATGCTTCGTATCAGATGTGAGCAAACAAATTGTATGTTCCCTTTCTTACTTTACTAATGCATACACACATGTTATTCCTTTCCAAAAAATACACACATGTTATTGGTGGTCATTACCAAACTGTAAAACTCGGTAGGACGATTACAACAGATTGAGCCCACTGATTTATCATGGAGCATTATAGGCATACACCTTGATCTTCCAAATCGATTGTTGGCTGCAATCACACACATGGACAATGGTTGTGTATGTAATTGATTTATATAATTTTTATGCTGGGTAACGGCCTAGCGGGCTTGATATCTCTGTTATCATATTTTTTTCTTTTAGGTGCACTGGAATAATAGACATGAATAAAAAAGACAATTCCCCGATTTTTCTACTGTAACAAGCAGGTACACGTTGCAGTGTTCTTTAGTCCCTGCTTATTTAGTAAACAAATACAAGTGACAATACAATTCAAACTTAGGAATATTGGACAGGCATGTCTCTATTCCAGCTAATTGTCTTCTACATGTATTTAGACGTTGGCATATTTTACAAGAATGCTATAGCTTTCTATTGCATCTACTTGTCTGATGGTAGGTTGTCCAGAGGAGTCATTTTGGTTGTTCTGAATCGGATTATCATTAGTTCATCATTTTTAATTGCTTGAATGGTTTGTAAAAGGTTTAGATTTGTGGAGTATTGCTGAATTAGAAATTCTTGCTTATGCTTAATAGTGATTTCAGCGCAACTGAAGTTGGATTTCAGATTCATATTTGTTCAATAAATTACGGTTTTCCCTTGAATTTTTATTATGTTGCATTAGCTTTTTTTCTAGTTGAGGCTTCATTATTCCCTCATCCGCGTATCATTTTATATGATGTAGTACAACAAAATAAATAATGTCCGGTACAGCTAGCATCCTTGCATGTAACTCGAATCAGGTGCTTCGACCTTTGCACCGAGCAAGTGTATTGATGGCCTTTTTTAGGTTTAATATTTCTTTCTATATTCTAACCCTATCATTTAACTACTATGATTTTACTGATTGTGAACTACAGATTTCAGTCAACACAAAATACGCGCAGCTTGACACTATCATTTTATCTCTCAGCCATCCTTAAGTTGCAACTACAACTTTTAGTTCCCCAAAAAAAAAACTACAACTTTTAGTTGACTGATCTGCAGTCTTCGGGGGCTGCACTTCTTTCATAAAAAATTTCTAAGTACAAAAACTTTGTTTATACGTCTTTTAGGCTAACGTGAGTGCATTTTTTTGAAGATAACCTGAGTTTCAGTCGACCTACTATTTCAGTTTGATATGCGATTTTCAATGTTGCACTATGCCAGGCAACTAGAGAACAATGCTGCCGATGTGTAGATACAGATAAATCCTAGATCAGAAAGACCTGAGTTTAAATTTTATTGGTTTGATATACCAACATGTTTTAGTAAGATTTTGTTGATCTTATCTGCCTGGTTGTGTTGCTATGTCAAACTGAAGTCGATTATATTGTTGTTGTTCAAATGGAATCCATGGCTGGTGTACATCGTCCATAATAACAAGATATTGGCCTTTTATATTTCTCGGATAATGCTTCAAATTTGTTGCATATTTCATAGGTAATGGTTTGTGATTGGCTCTGCCACGAGAGAAATCTTTAGTTTCAGCGTTGCACTTTCATATTGGCAATTAAGTTTAGCCATAAAAATAGAAAAATGTACATCAATGCTCAAGAATGCAAAACTTGAATTCTTTTAGAAACGTGACTTCATGTTAGAGTTGAATTTTGCCTTGAGACAATGTAATTTGTATTGTTTTGTTGTCCATTTTTTGTACTATGTTCTCATGAATGTTATCTAGAGAAACTGTAAAAGTAAATAGTTCCATGATTGTATTAGTTCTAAATGTATATAATGTATCATCGCATTGTAATTATATTTTTCAAGTTCTACTCAATGTATTTGTACACCAGTTTTTTAAACATTCTTTCCTCCATATGGGACCAGCTCAACAACGTGCGCATTCGTGGTCTAGTTAGTCTTAACAAGCATGATCATCGCAAAAAGGGAATAACAGTTTAACATACCACCACATCAAAAGTGGGTGTCATCCTACCACCACCGGTTCACCGTCAGCAGTACAACAAGGTGCAACTGAATAGTCAACCATTACAAATTTTCTTGATTTTCTTCAGTTTATCCTTGTTAGCGTCATTGGTTTTGAATAATTTGTAGAGCGCGTACTCTAGTTTCTTCTTTTCCTCCTTGAAGATCGTCTGGTTCTCATCCCATTGTTTCTGCTTCTCCTTGATTACAGCTGCCTAGGATTTCTACACAGTCTTCAGCATCTCAACCTCATTCCTCAACGCTTCATTGTTGGCATTCATCCGAGACAAGTTCTCCTCCAACGCCTTCTTCTCTGTTTTTTCGATAAACTTCTTCACATCAACCAGCTGAATTGAGTACTTTTTGTTAAGCTTGTTCTTCTCATCAGACAGTTGCTTCACCAAATACGCATTCTCAACATTATCGTCGATTCTTGCACTGCTTGTATCATCATACATCCCCCATAGCTTCGCAAGTGCATTATTCATAGCATATGGCCATTCATTGTGTACCCAAGCCATAAACCCATAGTTTTTGGTCTCCTACAGGTCAGAAATTCATTGGACATTCCTGCTGCTTGCTAGAAAAATGAATGGCGATACAAGGAGCTAATCACTTACGTTCTGACTTTGGCAAAGGTAAAATATGTGGCCTGTGTTGGTTCCTTCAAATGCAACATGTCTGACATGCTCAAGTTTGTGGACGCGGCAGAGCTCGGGACAATCTTTCTCTATGCCACAGAAGCTAGGATCTTCGTAAGAGTCACGAGCATAGTCCATGTCCCTGATGTCCTTGCACACCAAATCGAGTTCATATGATTGTAAATCGAGGATTCCTAACTCTCTATCGAACCCTAACCCTATAAAAGAATTGAGGGAAAGTGGACTTATCCCTAGACATGATTGGGAGGAGTTGTTGCCGTCATTCCAGCTAGGCATGGCCGCCATGCTGCCGGTTTTGTCTTGCCGGGGGCGTCATCGATGTCGCACCCGGTGGCCAGATTTTACCGGGGAAAGTGTTAGGGTTGACCCCTTGGAGTTGCCCGATCTTTCATGAATTCCCGTGGAAATTGAGGTGAAGGCGAGTGGAAGAGGGAAGAGGGTGAACCACGAACTCACACGCGAAGAACTCGGTGAACACACACACACACGAAGACACGATACAAGCCGATAGCTCACGCTGGTGGCAACCGGTCCAACACAATCCATAGGATCGGCGTCAGGCAAGACACTCTCCCACGACCAACAACGGGGGTGAGAGGCTTGATGAGAACTTGGCTACTTGGATACGATACACCGACTCCAAGGACTTGTACAACTTGAACGCACGAGGCAAAACCCAAGAGGTGGGGGATAATTGGTGCTCCTTGTCAAGGAGCATGAGACTAGCAATTGATAGATCATCTAGGGTTTCTTCAATTACAATTATCCAAGTCTAAGGATTACAAAGTAGGGTGGGGGATATTTATAGTACAGCCACATAAACATGGGTAGTTTGGGAACAAAACAAGAAGAATAATAAAGGTTACAAGGCGTTGGGCACGCTGCCAGACTGGACAGGCCGGTAGTATCGCCCTAGGTTACCGGTAGTATCGGGCCTCACCGGTAGTACCTCTCTAGGCATCTGGTAGTACCGCTTGTGGACCTGGGGCTTCAGTGGGATCCTTCTGGATCGTGCGGTAGTAGGGGGTGGTAGTTTCGCTTGTATGGTAGTACGGTTCTGGCGACCGGTAGTACCGCTGGGCGGCCTGGGGCTTCAGCGGGTACCTTCTGGTTCGTGCGGTAGCAGCGGGCCGGTAGTACCGCTAGTCCGGTAGTACCGGAGTTGGTGTCTGGTAGTACCACTAGGAACATGCAGATGCTGGTCGCTTCCGTTGTGTTTGCTCCGTTCCATTGGTCCTTTCCTTCATACCTGAGGATGCATAGAGTCGGGGCATGAAGTAGCAAGCCATCCAAGGGTGTATCGAAATCACACGAGGAAAGGAGCGAGTTAACCTTAGCTTGTAGGAGTTTGGCTCGAGCGCGGGTCATTGGTCCACTTGGGGGACTAGTAGGAGGAGATGTAGTAGCGTTCGTAGGACGGGCTGCATCAACTCCCCCCTTGGGAAAGAGTCTCCCTCGACTCTTCAACCTTCTCAACGTCATCTTCTCCATGGAATGGTGAGAGGTCCTTGACATTGAACGTCAGGCTCACAAGGTACTTTGATGTTGGGATGTCGATGATGTATGCGTTGTTATTGATCCTCTTGAGTACTTTGAAAGGGCCATTGCCCCTTGGCTTGAGCTTGGAGTCGCGATCCCTGGGGAAGCGGTCTTTACTCAAGTGTATCCACACAAGGTCGCCTTCTTCGAAGATCATCTCTTTCGTGTTCTTGTTTAGCCTTGATGCTTGGCGAAGTACTTGTTGCTCGATCATAGATCTTGTGTCTTCATGGAGTTTTTTCATTGCTTTGGCATGCTTGTCGACGTCCATGTTGGTGCGGTCGTGGAGAGGAAGAGGTAGGATGTCAAGCACAATGAGGGGCTCGAATCCATAGACGATCATGAATGGGCTCATCATGGTGGTGGAGTGTTTGGCGCGATTGTAGGCGAACTCGGCGTGGGGAATGCATTCCTCCCAATTCTTAAGGTTCTTCTTGATCAACACGCAGAGTAGTGTTCCGAGGCTTCGGTTGACGACCTCGGTTTGCCCATCGGTTTGAGGGTGTGATGCAGATGAGAAGAGTATCTTTATGCCAAGCTTGGCCATGAGTGTCTTCCAAAAGTAGCTCATGAATTTGACGTCGCGTTCGGAGACGATTGTTCTTGGTACACCGTGAAGACAGATTATTTCCCTGAAAAACAGATTTGCGACATGTGAAGCATCATCGTTCTTATGGCACGGGATGAAGTGTGCCATTTTGGAAAAACGATCCACTACCACAAATATAGAATCATGACCATGTCTAGACCTAGGCAAGCCTAACATAAAGTCCATGCTAATGTCCGACCAAGGTGCATGAGGAATAGGCAATGGCATATAAAGACCAAATGGGTTAGACTTAGACTTAGCTTGCACACATGTAGTGCATCGTTGGACGTGGCACTCCATGTAGCGCTTCATCTTGGGCCAATAGTAGTGAGTGGAGAGCATGTCATATGTCTTGTCACGACCAAAGTGACCCATAAGTCCTCCACCATGGGACTCTTGAAGAAGAAAAATTTGGAGAGACAACTTCGGAATGCAAAGCTTGTTTTGCTTGAATAAAAAGCCCTTATACAAATAGAAATCATCAACCCCTTTGTCTATGGAACACTTTGCAAAAATTGATCCAAAGAATGAGTCAGAAGCATACAAAGATTCGATGTCTTCAAGACCCAACACATTTACTTCGAGGCGCGTAAGAAGGCTAGTATTCTTGCGAGACAAGGCATCCGCAACTACATTTTATTTGCCCTTCTTGTACTTGACAATGTAAGGAAAAGATTCCATGAACTCAACCCACTTAGCGTGCCTTTTGCTCAAGTTTGCTTGACTCTTAAGATATTTCGAGGACTCATGGTCGGAATGTATGATAAATTTTTTAGGCCAAAGTTAGTGTTGCCACACTTGAAGGACATGAACTAAGGCAAAAAGCTCTTTGTCATAAATCGGATAGTTAAGGCGTGCGCCATCAAGTTTCTCGCTATGGTATGCAATAGGGCACCCATTTTGCATAAGGACGCCTCTAATGCCAATACCACTAGCGTCACACTCTATCTCAAAAGTTTTTGTGAAATCCGGTAAAGCAAGGAGTGGTGCTTCGGTGAGCCTCTTTTTGAGCTCATCAAAGGCCTTTTGTTGTGCTTTGCCCTAAACAAATGTGACATTTTTCTTGGTCAAATCGTTGAGAGGGAAAGCAATGGTAGAGAAGTCTTTTACAAAACGACGGTAGAAACCAGCCAAACCATGAAAACTATGAAGTTCACTTACATTGGTAGGAATAGGCCTATATCGAATGTCTTTAACTTTTGAAACATCAACTTCAATTCCATTTGAAGAAACAACAAATTCAAGGAAAATCAATTTGTCTTTGGCAAAATCACACTTTGGGAGATTAGCATATAGCTTTTCATGACGAAGGATTTGTAGAACCTCCTTAACATGTGTAACATGCTCCTCTAGTGACTTGCTATAGACAAGAATATCATCAAAGTAAACAACGACACTCTTTCCAATAAGAGATCTCAAAATATGGTTCATAAGGCGCATGAAGGTGTATGGGGCATTAGATAAGCCAAAAGGCATAACCAGCCATTCATAGAGACCAAGTTTGGTCTTGAAGGTGGTTTTCCACTCATCTCCTTTAGCCATGCGTATTTGATGGTAGCCACTACGAAGATCAATTTTGGAGAAAATAGTGGGCTCCACACAACTCATCAAGCATATCTTCAAGTCGTGGTATTGGATGTCGGTAACACACGGTGATAGCATTGATTGGACGGCAGTCCATGCATAACCGCAACGTATCATCCATCTTTGGGACAAGAGTCACAGGTACCGCGCTTGGGCTAGTGCTTACTTGGATCAAACCTTTGGAGACGAGATGGTTGATTTGTCATTCTATCTCCTTTTTCTCTTCCGAGTTTGTGTGGTATGCGGCGCGGTTTGGGATAGGTGCGCCGGGTATGAGGTAGATGCGGTGCTCTATTCCGCGAAGTGGAGGTAGTCCATGAGGAGGCTCTTCGGGAAACACGTCCTTAAATTCCTGCAAAACAGCCATCAAAGGAGGAGGAACATTTGTCAAGTCATTAGTTCCTTGCACTAGTCCCTTACAAATGAGGACATAGTGCAAGATGGATGGGTTGTTCCGCACTTCTCTCATCTCACTTTTGGTGGCAAGAAGAACACACTTAGTTTTTCCACTCGAGTTTGGCTTGTGGCTCTCACTCACTATATGGTGGTTCTCTCGCTCACCGCTCTTCTCACAAGATGGTGTTGTGCTTTGCGCCCTCGCTAAAGCCTTTGCATTGTCCGCAATTATTTGGCTAGGAGTCATTGGTTGCAAAACACATGTCTTGTCAAGCCATTTGAAGATATAAGCGTTTGTGTGACCATCATGCAAAGCATGCTTGTCATATTGCCAAGGCCTACCTAGAAACATCTGGCAAACCGTCATGGGAACCACATCACACTCCATCGTGTCCTTGTATGGTCCAATTGAGAATGTTACCGAGACGGTGTGCTTGATCTTGACGGACCCTTGGTCACTTAGCCATTGTATATGGTAGGAGTGCTTATGTGGATGGAGGGTGAGGTTGAGCTTCTCACACAACTCTGAGCTTGCAAGATTGTGGCAACTCCCTCCATCGATGAAAACTTTGATGGATTTCCCATTGATACCGGCACGTGTTTGAAAGATATTTGATCTTTGGTCTTCATGCTCATGGACTTGAGTAGTTAAGACCCTTGTGACAACAAGCGATGGACTTGCATCATGCTCACACACAATTAGTTCTTGGTCATCTTCCAAATGTTGCCTTGCCAAAGCTTCCTTGACTCTTGCATCAAACTCATCTTCACTCAAGTATTCTTCATCGCCATTGTCATGGATGAACAAAACTTTCTTATTTCCACATGTGTCCGACTTGTGTCCCTTGCCTCCACACTTGTAGCATTCACCATTGAATGGTTGATCATCCTTTGTGTATTTGCCACTTGGGGGCGGTTTTCCCTGAGGGAGTGTTGGCTTGAAGGGAAGCTTGTTGGTACTTGATGAGCTTCCATTTGGGGTTGTTGATGTAGTGGTTGGTGCTTGCTTGTAGGTAAAGTACGTCTTTGGCTTGTTGTACTTGATGTCCTCTTGCACTTGACGTTCGGCTTTTGTTGCTATGTGCACAAGCTCAACCATGTTGTTGTACTTTTGGAACTCGATGATGCGCTTGCTTGGATGGTTCAAGACATTGAGGAAGCATGCCATTGTTTGCTCATCGTGCTCTTCAATGTTTGAACGGATCATGTTGAGATCCATTTGCTTGAAGTACTCTTCCACGGTCTTTGTCCCTTGACTAAGTGTTTGAAGTTTGTTGAAGAGATCACGCGTGTAGTGTGAAGGAACAAAGCGGGATCTCATACGAGCCTTCATATCTTGCCAAGTGGTGATTGGAGGCTCTTTTCTTGCTTCACGGGCGAGTTGGATTTGTTCCCACCAAAGGTTGGCATAATCATCAAATTCTAGGGATGCCATGGCCATCATCTTCTCATTGCTATAATTGTGCATGCGGAAGACCTTGTCAACCTTGAGTGCCCACGAGAGGTATTCTTAGGGGTCATTGGAACCGGTAAACTTGGGCATGGTGAATTTGATCTTGCCGAAAGTTTCCTCTTCATTGCAGTTCCGGCATCGGCGGTTGCCATGATGGTGGTGGCCATATTCATCATCCGAGCTCTCACATCTTGCTTGATGATGTTGGTGTTGCCCTTGCGGTTGTTGTGGTGCCGCATTTGGTGGTGGAACTTGGTCCTCACGACGATCTTGGGGAGCTTGCTCTTGTTCTTTGCGCGGTTGTTGATGAGGAGGAGGCGCTTGGGCCTCACGAGGTTGGTTCGGCACTTGGCCATCATGACGACGAGGATCATCGTGAGCCACGTGCCAAGGAGGATGCTGCACCGCATGTGCAATGGGTCACTCCCTTTCTTCATGATGTAGTGGAGGCTCGACATGGTGATCATGTTGTCGATGTTGATGCTCATGTCGATGATGACGTCTTGGTGGGTATTCAAGTGCTTCGCGCCGACGACGAGCTTGTTCGCCCAATTCGGAGGCTTCACTTGTTGTCGAAGGAATGTGCCATTGACGAGGAGCTTGGGGTTCCACTTGAGGTTGCTCTTGTTGGATCACTAGTTCCCTTGCTTGTGGAAAATGCGCTTCACGTCTTTGAGGTCTTGCGGAGAGGTCACCATCATATCTTGATGTTGCGGCGTGTCGAGGAGATGGTACCGCTTGCAAAGAGCTCATGGAGTGTGGTATGGGTCCGATGTTGTTCCTTGAAGCGCGATGGTGCGAAGAGCTTGACGCACTTGAGGAGTGCCGCGACAAGCTTGAGGCGCGAGAGCGCGGCCTTGCCAACCCATCAACGATACGTTGAAGCTTATCATCCGTGGCGGCGACGGCGCGTTGGAGAGCTTCATTTTGATAGCCGAGGTTGTGTTGCATTGCATGCATTTGTCCTCGGACCTCCTCGAAGCCGTGGTCGATGCTCTTGAACTCCACTCGGGTTTCTCTAAATTGTTCGTCTTGGCGCTGCTCAAGGGAGTCACAACGGTGGTTGAATTATCCTCGAATCTTCCAATGATCCAACCTTGTCATGTATTGTGCTTCTTCCTCTTGAGGTGGAGGTGGTTGGGGCGTCTCACCGTGCCTGTCCATGATACAAAGCTAACAAGGATTGTATATGGAGGATAATACGTGGAGAGTTAGCCGTTTACCTGACCTTGGGGATTGTATCAAGCTAGTTGCCACACAAGAGAACTAAAAGCGTGCAAAGTGAAATCACAAAGAAATTCACACAAAAGGAAACTACAACTCTCAAAAGCTTTTGGTGGAAGGTTAGGATTATGGAAAACCAAACGAAACAATCCAAGAAAAATGCTATTGTTCTAGGTGGTAAAGAACCAAAGATCAAAAGCAACAAGGATATGATCTACAAAAACACGAGGGAACACACACGTGGAGATGAATGTGGTTAGCACGAATATCACAATGAGCACCAAATGTCCTAACCGTAGACTACGCTTGGTGTCTTGTCAACGCAAGGAGAGACCACAACTCGTTTGCCAAAAGAGGGTTAAGCAACGGATTTGTGCACTTGTCTTGGTCGCGTTTTCTCTCTCTTTTTGCTTACAAGCTTGATACTCTCTTTGTATTGGGAGACTATGTATCTTTCTATTTTTATTTTTCTCTTTTTTTGATTATTTTATCCCTTTCTATACTACTATGTTAACTTTTGTATTTGACCTCATACTCTCACTTTCCAATGGCAAGTGCACAATGCTTAGACAAATAAAAAATGAGCTGCTCACATAGGATAGATACGCACAAAGGAAGATACGTGGCTGTCAAAGTGGCGCGTTATGCCTTCGGTATTGTTGACGACTTGCAACCGGTGGTGGGTATGATGTTCGGGTGTCGCGGTGTCGACGAGCGCGGGACAAACGTTGTTGCGGAAGCTTTTGTTAGTATGGCGACAAACACGCGAAACACGAACAAACAAAGAAAGAAAATCAGAAAACGAATTTGAGGCGAAAAGGGGAAAGGACAACCGTCTGATGCGGGCGGTAGTACCGCAACATATGTCTGGTAGTACCGGTGAGATGCGGTAGTACCGCAAGTTCCGACCAGTAGTACCGCTGAGCGCGGAACTGGGCACGACAATCGACCTGGAAATCCTAAAATTCGCGGTAATCTGACCAAAAAGTTGGGCTAGAAACACATGGAGAAGGTAGATCGACTCCAAAAGCAATGGATCAATGGGGCAAAACCACGAAAAACTCACCAAAATCAGAGATCGATCCGAAGGCAATTTGGGGCTCTTTTTGTGGAATTTTCGAAATTATGATAGATAGAAGAAAAATTGAGGGAAAATTCGTGATCAACCTCGCTCTTGATACCAATATGTTAGGGTTGACCCCTTGGGGTTGCCCGATCTTTCACGAATTCCCGTGGAAATCAAGGTGAAGGCGAGTGGAAGAGGGAGGAGGGTGAAATCCACGAACTCACACGCGAAGAACTCAATGAAGACACACACACACGAAGACACGATACAAGCCGATAGCTCACGCCGGTGGAAACCGGTCCAACAAAATCCCTAGGATCAGCGTCGGGCAAGACACTCTCCCACGGCCAACAACGGGGGTGAGAGGCTTGATGAGATCTTGGCTACTTGGAGACGAGACACCGACTCCAAGGACTTGTACAACTTGAACGCACGAGGTAAAATCCAAGAGGTAGGGGATAATTAGTGCTCCTTGTCAAGGAGCATGAGACTAGCAATTGATAGATCCTCTAGGGTGTATTCAATTACAATTATCAAAGTCTAAGGATTACAAAGGAGGGTGGGTGCTATTTATAGGCCAGCCACATAAACAGGGGTAGTTTGGGAACAAAACAAGAAGAATAATAAAGGTTACAAGGCGTTGGTCCGAGCGGGTACGCGCAGCTACTGGACAGGCCGGTAGTATCGCCCTAGGTTACCGGTAGTACCGGGCCTCACCGGTAGTACCTCTCTAGGCATCTGGTAGTACCGCTTGCGGACCTGGGGCTTCAGTGGGATCCTTCTGGATCGTGCGGTAGTAGGGGGTGGTAGTTTCGCTTGTATGGTAGTACGGTTCTGGCGACCGGTAGTACTGCTGGGCGGCCTGGGGCTTCAGCGGGTACCTTCTGGTTCGTGCGGTAGCAATGGTTAATCCCGGGTAGTACCGGAGTTGGTGTCTGGTAGTACCGCTAGGAACATGCAGATGCTGGTCGCTTCCGTTGTGTTTGCTCCGTTCCATTGGTCCTTTCCTTCATACCTGAGGATGCATAGAGTCGGGGCATGAAGTAGCAAGCCATCCAAGGGTGTATCGAAATCACACGAGGAAAGGAGCGAGTTAACCTTAGCTTGTAGGAGTTTGGCTCGAGCGCGTGTCATTGGTCCACTTGAGGGACTAGTAGGAGGAGATGTAGTAGCGTTCGTAGGACGGGCATCATCTGAAAGGAGAAGCAGGAAAATATGGATCTAGTTTCGGTGGTGAGCAGGAAAAGATGGATCTAGTTTCAGAAGGCGAGGGAAAGGATCCCGCCCCTTTTCCAGGCTAACAGGAATCTTCCGCTTGTGCCATCGTCAGCCGAGATCATGCAGGGGAGCGCCGGTTTTGCATCCAGTGGGCGCACGACAAGGGTGGCTCGCTCAAAATGGCCGATTCGAGCATAGCACCTAAGCCTGGCTCCTGGTTGCTTTACGGTTCACACCGGCGCAGCCAAAAGCCTCATGCAGGTAACCAAACGGCCCACTTTTGCCTCCTACTGGCCTGCCCGAAGGGTATGCCGGCTACCAAATTTGCCCTAAAGGTCCTGAAGTACCTAGATCATGCATTCGATGATCGTCTATGGGTTACATTTATAAAAGGACCCTAGGAAAATAATAAAATATAGCCAAGTCTTTCACTTTTACACTAAGCACCCCACAAAATGTTTGGGAAACGCGACCGAGGCTAATCCCATCGCCTTGCTCGTGGCCACCCTTGCTTCCACCAAGGACATGGCCACTTCGGGAAGCACCGGTGGTTGACGCCACGTCGAGGTCGAAGTTGATCCTACACTTAAGGTGGAAATAAAGAGCTCGAGCCGCCGTTGGGCCCAAGTGCAGCAGGGCCACCATTGTGGACATAGATAGCGGCGACGAAGCTCCACCACCCCTTGGGAACTGATGTCGAGGCTACATGCTCCGTATACCCCAAATGCCATCTCCACCGCTCAACAACAATATCATCAACTCCCTCCTCTCCCTCGCCACCGAGGCCGACCAAGAGGAGGGACAGAGAAGCGATGCCACAAAGAAGAGGACGACAACGCTTATTCCTGAAAGGGCTCGCCTGAAGGGAGGATGCCAACATATTCCACCATTGAAGCACATCGGCACCCCCTAGCAACGACCGTTCAGCACCATGTCGATGCGCTAGAACGGAGGCCCTCCTCTAGCACACATACCCAACAATGTCTCCCCTGCACTTCTCCTTCCCCTCACCACCATGGTCGGCCGGCAAGAGAAGACCCGAAAGGAGACAACTCCAGATTAGAGGCCAGGGAACCACGGTTTTATGAGAAACGGCGGTGGCCATCTCCGTCATCATCGGCTCCGTCCACCGAAGCAGCGAGACAAGGGAGCCGAATTTGATAAACGTGATAAAAGGGGTCCATTGAATATTAGATAAATTGAGGAGGTTAGGGAAGCTCCAAGGCCCTACAAATAGACGGAGGCCCGTCTGATTATGTCCGACCGAGCAATGGGCAAGATTCAAAAGTGCTCGTGAACGTACTGTGACACCTGTCTTGTGGATTGGTCCCAGTTTTTATCACTCTCAACGAAATATGGACCGGCTTTGCCATCCAGCGGGCATGTTCTTTTTCTGCGGCTTGAGAGCATCTCCAATAGTTTAAGCAGACGAAATATAGATAAGGAGGCCAAAAGATCAGCTCCAAGAACATATTCATCAATGGTCCTCACACCAAAAAAATAGGTGATCATCCATTTTTTGACCCATCTTACCCATATACGAATTTGTATCAGTCTACCTATCTTACCCATATTTGTTGCCACGTAGGATTTGAGAGTCAACCGACTCCGCATGGATATTTTTCACGCACGAGGTCCAGATCACCATCGCTTGTCACCACCATTGGATGTCGCTTGGAGATCCTATGCTGCTCCCCTCGCCTACCGCCCGGTGCGCCGCCACCCTCCCTAATGTTTCCCCCTCACCGAACCCGGCTGAGGCGGTCGGATTAGCTGTCGGCGTGCCGCCAGTTGCTGTCATCGATTCTGGCCAAGCGGGCCTTCGTCGCACTCGAGCTACCTCCGGCGATCGACCCTCGACCTCCAGCGCCCCCGCCTGCCTGCCCGAGCCCGCCCGTAGCCTGCAATGTCTCCTTGTCCGTCACACGCCATTGGCGTCGTTATCACGGCAGTGAACGGTTCTCCGTCGGTTCTTCGGCGGTCCTCCGTCCTCTCCACCCTTTGCCCGTGTTCAGGAAGTTTTCTGATCGCTAGAAAAACTTGCGTTGGTCCGCGGGACCAGACTAAGGATACATTCCTAACTTGGTTATATATGTTGATCAACCAAAACGTCGATCGACTAAGGGGGAGAAGGGTGTATGTGACAATCTGGTTGAGGGCTTAGTAGGATTGAATAAAGAGTGGCATCTTCTCTTTTTGGAAGCCTCACTCTAAAGAACCGGGAGCGACAACTGTCGGCACGGGGCTGGCTAGGATGTTATACTACTTGTGATTATATAAAGGAATGACTTCCCCTGAATTTGAATGGATTGCATATTTAGAGCTCAAATCCACGGGGAATTCAACATCCACTTACACACATTTGCAGTATGGATTTTATTTTCGTGTGTGTTATCAATGAATATTTCTACTAGTTTTTGTATGTTTTTGCAATTATATGTTTTGCATTTGCGTTATTGTCAAATTTTCGTGTGCATGTCTCACCTTTGCATCAAAACAAGCTATGATGCCCTTGAGAATATTTCTCTACGTGCGCAGTGTAGAAACCTGCGAGAAAGTAATACCTGCGCTTTCATCGGGCAGCGGAGATTCGAACTCAGGTGGACAGAGTGAACCATTTCCGCCGGAGGAAATGCAGTTTTTTTGTTTTTTGAACTTTAAGAGGAAATGCAGGGTTTCCTCCGTTAGAGATGATGGAGTGTCGTCGACGTTTCCATCCGCGTAATGTGTCAGCGCAGGCCCGGGCCCAGTGGTGCCAAGTGTGCCAGCGGCACAGGGCCATGATTTTAAGGGCCCAAGTTTTTGTATAGGTATAGGTATACCTGTATACTGCTGGGCTGTGCATCTCTCGCCGGCTGACGTTAGGCTGCTGTGTTGCTGCAGTGCCTATGTTGGGCTGCAAGCGGAGTTGCGCTGCTGCTGCTGAACAGCCGGGACTCGGGAGGTGTCTTGGTGCAGAGTCATTATCGATTCGATTGACTCTAATCAAATCGCCCATGATTTTCCGGCCCTACTGAGGCACGCGCGGGAAGGAAGCCATCAAGCCAAGTGAGGAAGCCAAACAGAACCAACACGGCGAGTCAGCGACAGCACGGATGCGGCACACAAATCCAATCGATTGCGTTCACGGGCCATGGCGAGTCGGCGACGAGCAACACCATGGCAGGTGAGCGACTGGCCGCGGTTCCTCCAACTCTTTATCTCCTCAATCCTCATTGGGTAATCGCAAAAACAAGCACTTTTAATTTCTGATCACATCAATACATTAATTTTATTTTATTTATCTCTTATATCTTCTGTCTAAATAATACAGATTCGACATGGGAAACATTGTGCTCCCAAGAAGATTTGATCAATATAAGGGTACCGGATTTTTTTTGGTTTCTTAGTTACCCTAGAAACATTGCGCTCGTTGGATTATGATAGTTTGAAATCTTATTATATATGATCATCTTGGGGCTGCCCTCCTTAAAAAGGATAAGTATCGATATTGATGCCAATGATCTATTTGTTAAGCTGAAGTTTCTTCAAAAATTCATGACAAAATAAAATATTGGGCCTATTGAAGTTTATAAAGCGATATGATTGTTTTCCTAATGCAAGTATTGCATATAGAGTTTTTTTTTTACCATTCCCTTGATAGTTGCATCGGCGGAATGAAGCTTTTCTAAGTTGAAGCTATAGAAATCATATATGCATACTACAATGACACGACAAAGACTTAACGATTTGCCACGATAGCACTTGAGGGCGAAGTGTTGGAAAAGATTGATTATAAGGATACCATTGAGAATTTTATTTCAAAGAACACAAAAGGAATGATGATGTTCAAATAAACGTTATATGCAATTTTTACAAATATATTCTCTCATATACATTAGAATTATTTATTTGTTCAAATTTTTGTGTGAGAAAGGGACTCATTTTAGATTTTTGCACAGGGCCCCTGATTTTTTCGGCCCGGCCCTGTGTCAGCGGCAACACGCCACTGCCCAGGTGCAATGGTCGTTTACTTGGTCTACATACATTCCAAGAAACTTGCTTGCGGTTTGTGATCTAATCATGTTAGCGTACGCATACTGCTAAAGACTAAAGTAATCCACCGATTTGTTTATCCAACTAGTAGTACACTTAGCTCATATTCTAATGCGTCCCAGCAGTTTTGTTTAGGTTGACGTGCACGCATTGCCACCGCCAACTCGTGATCATTTGCCACACCGGACAGACCAGAATCATCGCAGGATTCCAAGGTAAGACCGAACAGAATCATCGCATACGTGTTAAACAACGCGAGAAAGGAAACTCCGATCCATTTTGTTTTTTACTACATGCGAAACTCCAATTTCGGTTACACGAAAACGAACAAGTGCGAGCATTCTAGAGCTCGCGCGCAAGATAAGCATAGCGACCCTTGAGAGCATCTCCACCCGTTGGCCCTACTCGGGTCGTTTTTTTCGCAAAACTAGACCTATCTAAATATGCCTGTACTATTTTTCTAGTGGGACGTATAACTTTTTTAGCCGTGTTTCACGACAATTTTGACAGAACATTTAACAAACGCGTGTGTCAACACCCGGATTTTTAATCCCAGATGCCTGTTATGCCATACATCGCAATTTCAAGATTACTATTTTTGCGAGACATAACAGAATTGGATATCATAGTACATTATCCATTACAAACGATTCATAAGTTCTTACACAAATAGGAATCTCATGATCCAGTTCTTAATACAACATCAAGCAGCGAAATACGTAATAATAACGGTAGCGTAGGCGAAGCTCCATCTTCGGGATCACAGGCAATGCTGACGATGGGAGATGATACTAGTTGTCGTAACCTTTCTGGGGTCCATCCTCCAGGTACTCCTCTTCATAGTCTGGCCATGGGAATAGCCAGGGACAAAGCCATGAGTATTCTTTAAGTACTCGCAAACTAGTACTAGCAGGTAAAGGTTTTTTTTTGGATAATAGGACACTAGGCTCTAGGGTTGTTTTACAAAAGCCAGATTTATCTCTACTAAGTTCCAAAGCTAGTCACAATTTTATAACTTCTAAGTGGGATCTTGTAACTCATTTCACAACTCTGTTGTGGTCAAGTCAAAGTTTCAAATCATTTCACAAGTCATTTTGAAAAGTCTCACGGGGGAACAGTATGGCCACTCCAACTGTTTATAACCACGAACGCGGCTATTCGAATAGTTTGACACTCTACAGAGATTGTACACTTTCACCATAACATTCGATACATCCGTCAGGAACAAATCCTAAATTCACCATACTCAGTATCGGATAATCAATCCTAACCTTTCAATTACACGCCCTAGTATAAGCACCTCTCCTGTGAGTTTGGTCTCCCAACCATGACCAACTGTCATCTTGGGTACTGCACAGGTGGACAAACTTCACAGGGTAGCCTCATCTCAAACCTTGGCCGTGAGGGAACTAATACTAAGGTATATAAGTTTCCAGTCAAGCCCTACCCAATTTTCGGGTATTGTGGTTGTACGATAAAATTGGAATGGTATCGCATCCAGACAACCACCAGTTTTATAAAGGGCTAAGGCTCATGCCTTAATATTTTCATCACCAAAATCATCAGGTGTTCGGAAACACATGTCCAAAACATTTTAATAGAATGATCCATCATTCCAAGGTTTTCATAACCATTCTTCCACCAAGTATTCTCATCTAAAGTTGATCAAGTTTTATGCTTAGCACTAGCATCTACAAGTGGGGGTAAGCAATAATGAGGGGTGGTAAACTAGGGGAGTTTCAACTATGTATAACCTTATATCTTAGGAGGATATCAAGGTTTCTAACTTAGGCCAAATTTTATGCTCTTTATGCAACCTTCACATATCTTTCTAGTATCTACCAATCTCTTAAGTAAACTCTAAGCAAGTTTTGATAAGGAAATAAAGTAAGAAGCTTGCAAGTAAAGCTAGGATTGGTTTATCAAGTGGGTATGATCACATATGCTTAAGGCATATAGTGGGCATAGTAACAAGTATTGGCTTGCATAGGTAAAGCTTGCCAAATTGCAAGTGATAGCTTGCAAGGTTAATAGCTTGCTCAATCAACTAGTAGTATTAGGCTTGCCTTGTGCAGAGCAGTGGTTAAAGTTCTCCCCGGCTTCTTCTTCGTAGAATCCTCCTTCCTCCTCGTATCCTTGGTCGGTACTAGCGTCTATGAATAAATACGAGGTACACAATCACCAAACAATACTTAACTACTTGCATTCATCACACACAAGGGTCCTATAGATGATCTAGCATCATCTCTACTCATTACAAGATTAAGGCTTGGTTTTATTCCTTTTATTTTTAGAAAAGTAATTTCTACTCATTGAAAAACTACTTAAGATTTAATATTCTCCAAACCAAACATGGGATCATGTTGACACATGTCATCACCACATATTGTAGTCCAATGGAATGTGTTTTAAAGTGGTGTCACACTTTAATAAGGTTTTACCCTTTTATTCTAATTAATTAAAGTGGCTAGAAATGCCTATGTAGCATTCTTTTATTACTTGAACATTATTTCTGCAAGTAAACCTATATATTTTTATATATTCTGAAAGTTATGGTTAAATGTGATTTTTGAGAGTTTGAATCAACTCAAAAGCTATTATGGTTTAAATTTAAAAAATGTTTGAATGCAGAAAAGCTTCTGCCTTGTTATTTTTACCATGGGTGATCTATAGATCCAAATGACTTAAATCCAACGGGTTTGGATTCAGCATTCCCAGACCTTTCTAACAAAATTGGTTTCATTCAATTTCATGCACTGAATCGATCTGGGTTGATTTTTGAAGTAGAGTACAGAAGTGAGTTTGAAACAAAAATGAAAAAGGTTTAATTCAAATAACTGGGCTGCGCGGGAAAAATTAACGGGCCGGCCTGCTAAGCGCAGTGCTCCCGCGGGCTGCTTAAGTGGGTGTCCCCACTTGCCAGTGAGACAGGAAGGGGAGAAGCGGTACGGGGCAACGTGAGTCGTTCGATCTGATTCTAATCCAATGGCTGGGAGTCATCGTCGACGCGAGACAACGCCGGTGGGAAAGAAACCTAAGCGCTGCTGAGGGTGCTTTGGGGCTCACCGGGTGCAAAGTAGGGTCGACGAGGCGGGCGAACGACGAAGTCGACGACGGCAAACTCAGGGGTGGTCACTGCAGCTCCTAGGGTGGATGAAATCGATGGCGCCCTTCTTCTCCAGAGGCGGCGGGCTCCGGTGAAATTCCGGTGATGTGGTGCTCGCCTTGCTCCGGGAACGGTGTGGCATGATCAATGAGGAGAGGGGAGTGAGATGGTGTGAAGAAATCGACTGGGGGTGGCCTCTATTTATAGTCGAGCGAGGAGACCGACGGGGCGCATGGTGAGCTCGTCGGGGGCGGTGTTACAGGCGGTTATTGGCATGGGCGACGGTAGGGGACGGTGCGGTGTTCCCTGGCGATGCTCAACGACATGGTTTAGAGGCGTGGGGCGGTGCAGCTTGGTCTGGAACGGGCGATGCTCTGCGCAGCAGAGGCGGCGTCTTCGACGGCGAGCGGTGGCTGTGCGTCACGGGGCGGCAAACGAGGATGTCTGGCGGTCTCCTGGGTCCGTCGGAGTTGTGTATGCATGCGGCAAGGGCGGCGCGCGGTCTGTGGGCGCTGGTCGAGGGTGGCGCTCTGGCACACGCTCGGCATGGTCGCTAGCGGTCTGGGCGCGGTCTGTGCGTGTGGTCCAGTGGGTGGCAAGGTTCGAGCGGTGGACAGGGAGTGGCGGTGGACGGTGGGCTGCCTCCCAGACATGCTGGCTAGGCTTGCTGCTGCTCCTAGCTTGCTGTCGACTATGGGGTGGCATGGGTGTGCTCAGCTGTTCACCATTGATGACAATGGCAAGCTCACAATGGTTCTAGTGCTTGGTTTAGTTAGCTAGATGATCTACTCAGATGGTTGTGAGCTAAATGGGGAACAAGTTAGGCTTCAATCACTTCTCGCTATAGTGTTTAAATTTTGTTTAATTTGTGTCTGCAACCTGTTTGATGAAATGGCCGCATGAAATCAAGTTTTGAATTTTGAAATGATTTTTGGTGGGTTTGCTAGATTGGTGCTGGCGAGTCTGCAGATGCTTGGGTTTTGAAAGTTGAGCTTGTTTGAGTGGTTTTTGAAAAAGTGGGATCTTCCCATATGATAAAGATTCAATTTTGAATTGTCATTTAAACTATGCATTTGAAAGTTTTTGGATGATCACAAAGTGGGCCTTGATACCTTGTTATGAGTACAATCAAGGGATGCAAAGATCCAGAAAAGTTTCCATTAGTTTCTGAAAGTTTGAGACAGCCAAAGTAGGCATGGGAGTTAAATTGGTCAAAATGACCATTCCCTTAATATATTTGTTTTGATTTACTTGTCTTTAGGAAAATTGTGGGAAATGTTTTAGATGATGTTTATTTCACCTAAGAAACATTTTACAAGCAATGAAACAATCAAACAAGGTGGTTCTAAAGAATTTCAAATTAAATGCATACACATATGCATGTCTTCATAATTTTAATTAGAAAAGTTTTTGTTAACCCTAATTTTGATGATTAGAGTTTGATGATCCAAGCTTAGTATTTTTGGGATGTTACAAACCTTACCCCCTTAAACAAAATCTCGTCCCGAGATTTGAAAAAGGACGAAAAGATTACCTAGGATTTGAAAAGATCGGGAAACTCCGTCCTGATGTGGTCTTCGCGTTCCCAGGTAGCTTCCTCTTCTGTGTGGTTGCTCCACTGAATCTTGAGAAACTTGATGCTTCGGGTTCGGGTAGTTCGAAAAAGTTCTTCCAAAATACAGATGGGTACTTCGGGATAGGTCAGGTCATCGTTGATCTCTATGGTCTGATGATCGATATTCTTGAACACTTCGGTCTTCTCTGGAACTTCGAGACACTTGCGAAGTAACGAGATATGGAACACATTGTGCACGGCTGACATCTCTTCGGGTAGCTCCAATTGATACGATACTTCTCCTCGACGGTTCAGAATCTTGAAAGGTCCGATATATCTGGGGGCTAACTTTCCTTTGAGTTGGAAACGCTGCATTCCCTTCAATGACGACACTTTCAGATAAACAAAATCTCCTATGTTGAAGGCGAGGTCTCAACGTCTCTTGTCGGTGTAACTCTTCTGTCGGGATTGGGCTGTCTTGAGGTGCTCACGAATCTTGTGAACCTTCTCTTCTGCTTCTCATAGGATGTCGGGTCCAAAAATCTGACTCTCTCCTACTTCCGACCAGTTCAAAGGGGTGCGACACTTTCTTACGTACATGAACTCAAATGGGGCCATTTGCAAACTGGATTGATAACTGTTGTTGTATGAAAATTCTGCAAACGGCAGACAGTCTTCCCACTTGGATCCATATTCTAACACACAGGCTCTCAGCATATCTTCGAGTATTTGATTTACTCGCTCCGTTTGTCCATCGGTCTAAGGGTGATACGCGGTGCTGAAATCTAGACGGGTTCCTAAACCTTCTTGAACCTTCTTCCAGAATCTCGAGGTAAACTGAGTTCCTCGATCCGATACTATGTTCTTGGGGACTCCGTGCAAACTGACGATTCTAGCAATGTATAACTCCGCTAGCTTCGAACTTTGATAGGTGGTTTTGACGGGCAAGAAATGGGCGACTTTGGACAATCTGTCCACTATGACCCAGATAGAGTCATTTCCTCTACTAGAAGTAGGTAGTCCAGTGATAAAGTCCATTCCTACAGAATCCCATTTCCATTCCGGAATCTGCAAGGGTTGCAACAATCCAGCGGGTCTTTGATGTCCTGCCTTGACTCGCTGACAGATATCACACTTGGCGATATAGCTTCCGATCTCTCTCTTCATCTTATGCCACCAAAATTGCTCTTTCAAATCTTGATACATCTTAGTTCCTCCGGGATGGATAGAATAAAGAGTATCATGAGCCTCCTTCAAAATAACTTCTTTCAACTCAGAATCTGCTGGCATACAAAGGCGTCCTTTGTACCACAGAACTCCTTCTTCGTCTTCGGTGAATCCGGGTACTTTGCCTGTACCGATACGACGCTTGATTCCGTCAATACTGGCATTTCCCCTCTGCGCCTCTTTAATCTGACTGATCAAAGTGGGTTGTAGTTCTATGCTAGCCAAAAATCCTTCACTTACTAATTCTATTCGAAAATCTTCCATCTCTTTGTGCAGACTTGGTTGCTCCTTCGAAATCATGGAGTTCAAGCGGCACGGCAATCTGCTCAGGGCATCGGCTACCACATTGGCTTTACCAGGGTGATAGTGAATGTCCAGATCGTAATCCTTGATTAGCTCAATCCATCTTCTCTGCCTCATATTCAGCTCCTTCTGAGTGAATATATACTTTAGGCTCTTGTGATCCGAATAAATCTCACAACGGTTTCCCATCAGGTAATGTCTCCATGTCTTCAGGGCTAGAACTACGACTGCGAGTTCGAGGTCATGGGTTGGGTAGTTTTGCTCATGTTGCTTCAATTGTCGAGATAGATAAGATATAACTTTGCCTTCTTGCATTAGCACACATCCGAGACCAATCTTGGATGCGTCACAATACACATCGAAGGGTTTCGTGATATCCGGCATGATCAAGATTGGGGCTGAAATCAATCTCCTTTTGAGTTCTTGAAAACTCGCTTCACATTTGTCGGTCCAGTCAAACTTCTTGTCCTTCTTCAGCAATTGGGTCATGGGTCTGGCGATACTAGAGAATCCTTCTACGAATTTGCGGTAATATCCCGCCAATCCGAGAAATGCACGAACTTGGGTTTGAGTGGTTGGGGCTTGCCAATCTTCTACATCTTTCACTTTGCGTGGTCGGCAATTCCTCCTATTGATACAATGTGACCGAGGAATCCTACCTCCTGTAACCAGAATTCACATTTGCTAAACTTGGCATACAACTGATGCTCTCTAAGGGTTCCAAGAATGGTCCTTAGGTGTAGCTCATGTTCTTCTTCTGATTTGGAATAAATCAGAATGTCATCGATGAAAACAACGACAAACTTATCCAGGAAGTCCATAAAAATCTTATTCATGAGGTTCATGAAATAAGCGGGGGCATTGGTTAATCCGAAAGACATGACTGTATACTCGTATAGTCCATATCTGGTGGTAAAGGCAGTCTTTGGAATATCCTCTGCACGAATCTTGAGTTGATGATAACCAGTTCTAAGATCAATCTTAGAAAACACTTTGGCACCGGTCAACTGCTCAAACAAATATTCTATTTTGGGCAAGGGGTACTTGTTCTTAATGGTGACATCATTCAATTTCCGATAATCCGTACACAAATGGTTACCTCCATCTTTCTTGTCCACAAACAAGATAGGTGATCTCCATGGTGACGCACTTGGTTGAATCAATCCGATTTCCAGCATGGCATCCAGTTGCTTCTTCAGTTCTTCTAACTCCGATGGGTTCATACTATAGGGTCTCTGGGCTATAGGTCCTGTTCCGGGGATTAGTTCCATGATAAACTCGATATCGCGATCTAGGGGCATACCGGGCTAAACATCTGGGAATACATCAGGGTATTCATAGACTATCCGGACTTGGTCAATGGTAGGTTGGGCTATACTCTTGTTGCATTTTAATTGACGAGGTAAGGTTTCAGATATATGCTCGACTGATATTCCGGCTGTACTGGTCATGGTGATGGCTTTCTTGGCACAGTCAATCAATCCTTTATGTTTGGACATCCAATCCATTCGTAGTACTACTTCCAAACCTTTAGTTCCGAGTACTATCAGATTAGCATAAAAATCTATGCCATGGATTCGGATAGGGACGGCTTTGCAAATTTGCCTAGCCTTGGTGGTTGATCCGGGAATTTGCACAATCATTACATGTTTCAATTTGGTTGGTTGAATTTTACTAGTGCATGCAAATTCTTCGGTGACAAATGAATGCGATGCACCAGAATCAAACAACACTCTTGCAAGTACTGAATTAACAGAAAACATACCCAGCACGACGTCTGGCGCTTCCTGAGCTTCTTCAGCATGCATGAGAAAAAGACGACCATTGTGGTTGAGTGAATTCCCTGGGGCAAACCTTCTTCCGGGCTGAACACGACGCTGCTGCTGAGCTGGGACATTGGCATTGGGGGCTGTAGCATTCTTCTTGTTGGGGCACTCGTTGGAATAGTGGCCTTTATTTCCACAGTCATAACAGGTCACTTGCGACTTGTCCTTGGCTGCGACAGGCACAACATTGCTTCCAGTCCTCGGGGCAGTGTTGGTGTTGGTGGCAGCATTGTTGGTGTTGAACTTGGGTGGGGCACGATTGAAATTGCTAGAGTTGTCGGGGTTGTTGTGATTTCCTCTGGGTCTAGGGTTTCCACGGTTGGGATAGGTCGGACGGTTCATCGGGGGTATGTTGGTTCTTGGGGAAAATCCTGGAGATGGGTTAGGGCGATACTTTGGGGTCTGATGGGTTCCTGGCTGATGCATCATACGACGCTTGCGGTTCTCATTGGCTTGGTTGATCTTTCCTTCCATCTGGATAGCAGAGTCGACAAGGGCTTCAATATCCGCAAAGGGGATATTGACTAACACCGTCTGCATCTCGTCATGCAGACCATTCAGGAATCTTTCTTTCTTCTTGGCTTCAGTGTCTATTTCATCCGGGGCATACCTAGCTAATGACAAAAATTTGTCACGGTATTCCACTACGGTCATCCTTCCTTGCTTCAGCTCTCTGAACTCGTCTCTCATTCTCTTGATCAAACCCGGCGGCACATGGGTTCTGCTAAACTTGACCTTGAATTCCTCCCAGGTCATCATCTGGCCTCCGGTCATTGCGCGAACACTGTTCCACCATACCCTGGCATCTCCGGCTAGATAGTGGGTGGCAAACAGAACTTTCTCGTTGGCTTCCACTCCGGCTACTTCTAAGTTATTTTCCATGGTTTGCAGCCAATCATCGGCGTCTAGGGGCTCTTCTGACTTAGTGAAAACAGGTGGGTTGGTATTCTGGAAATTCTTGAGCTTAGATCCATGGTTATCTTGATTTCCGTGACCTTGGTTGTTGTGGGCTAGCTGGGCTATCTGCTGAAGGGTGGCTAGGTTGGCTTAACGTTCCGCTCTTTCAGCTTCGCGGTCAGAGGTCAACATTTGCAGGATCTGCAACATCGGGTCCGGGGATGAACCACTTCCTCCGCGTGGCATCTGAAGATTGAGATAGATCATGAGAAAAGAGGGAAATTTCTAAGGTTCTGGGACTTTGAAAAGTTTTTAAAGTTTGACTCAGATTTCCTAGAAACTTGATTTTTTCATTCATTCATTCATAGCACCCTGTACAACACACACCACAACAAAGAAAAATAGATGGTTTTAAGAACCATTCTGGAAACTATGATACAGTGGGACCGAATACTACTCACTACGCTAGTGCTCAAGTGCTACTACTCCTCGGAATCTGTGGCTTCATCATCCTCCTCATCATCGATGAAGGCGAAATCATCCTCATCGGTGAAGAAATCCATAGCCTGATCCTCCAGAAAATCATCGTCATCGCTGAGATAGGAGTAAGGGTCTCCACGAAGATCTTCTCCGGCATTCTCCCTTTCCTCCAACTGCATGTCTCTCTCGTGGATGGTCTCCTCCAAAGATGAGATGCGGTGGCGAAGACGGACAATGATGCGCTCCTTCTTGTCGAGTTGACGACGGCAAGACTTGCGATCCTTTGCTAGCATGGCGATGGTCTGGTCCTTCGTATTGATGATGGCATACTTGTGGTTGCAGTAGTCACGGCAGTGGTCCAACTCCTGCTGATGATCGTACATCATAAAGCTAAGGTGGTCCAATTGGGTCTTCAGCTCAGGGTGGTATGGGGCTTCCAGGGGTTTTCCATTAGCATCACGCCTTGGGCAAAACTCAAAGCGAGTACCTTTGATCTGATTGATGCTCTGCCCACACAGACGAGAAAGAGCTTCCTGCATGGCTCTGGCAAGTCCATCGAGCCAGTTGTTCTCTCTCAAGGTAAACTGAATTCCCTCCGTAGTGGGAGGTTCAATCTTTCCTTGGAGACTTGCAACAATTAGCCACTGCAGATCTTCTCCTCCTTGATCATTGATTTGAGCTCCGAAGAACTCGGGGTGCGGACGCTCCAGAAGTTCTGAAAGCTGGTCCAAATCCCTCTCAAATATCAGGTCTCCTCCATTCCCCAACTGATAAAACTTGTTGTACTTCACGTCCATCTATAAGAATATAGGATGAGTAACTTAGTAGAGTGATTAAGTGTGTCAAAATTTTATGTATTTTGCAAGAGTTTTTGAGGAACATGAATTTTCATCAAAGAATCAAAGGGATAAGAATGAGAATAGGTTTTTGTAAATATTTGTTTTCTTTGGTTTTGAAACTAAGTTTTTGGTTCAAACGTCCTAGGGTCTCCTATGGTCAGGATGGCTCTGATACCAACTTGTCAACACCCGGATTTTTAATCCCAGATGCCTGTTATGCCATACATCGCAAGCCCAGGATTACCATTTTTGCGAGACATAATAGAATTTGATACCATAGTACATCATCCATTACAAACGATTCATAAGTTCTTACACAACTAGGGATCTCATGATCCAGTTCTTAATACAACATCAAGCAGCGGAATACGTAATAATAACAGTAGCATAGGCGAAGCTCCATCTTCGGGGTCACAGGCAATGCTAACGATGGGAGATGATCCTAGTTGTCGTAACCTTCCTGGGGTCCATCATCCAGGTACTCCTCTTCATAGTCTGGCCATGGGAATAGCCAGGGACAAAGCCATGAGTACTCTTTAAGTACTCGCAAACTAGTACTAGCAGGTAAAGGGTTTTTTTGGGTAATAGGACACTAGGCTCTAGGGTTGTTTTGCAAAAGCCAGATTTATCTCTACTAAGTTCCAAAGCTAGTCACAATTTTATAACTCCTAAGTGGGATCTTGTAACTCATGTCACAACTCTGTTGTGGTCAAGTCAAAGTTTCAAATCATTTCACAAGTCATTTTGAAAAGTCTGACGGGGGAACAGTATGGCCACTCCAACTGTCCATAACCGCGGACGCGGCTATTCGAATAGTTTGACACTCTGCAGAGATTGTACACTTTCACCACAACATTCGATACATCCGTGAACAAATCCTGAATTCACCATACTCAGTATGCGGATAATCAATCCTAACCTTTCAATTACACGCCCTAGTATAAGCACCTCTCCTGTGAGTTTGGCCTCCCAACCATGACCAACTGTCATCTTGGGTACTGCACAGGTGGACAATCTTCAAAAGGTAGCCTCAGCTCAGACCTTGGCCGTGAGGGAACTAATACTAAGGTATATAAGTTTCCAGTCAAGCCCTACCCAATTTTCGGGTATTGTGGTTGTACGATAAAATTGGAATGGTATCGCATCCAGACAACCACCAGTTTTATAAAGGGCTAAGCTCATGCCTTAATATTTTCATCACCAAAATCATCAGGTGTTCGGAAACACATGTCCAAAACATTTCAATAGAATGATCCATCATTCCAAGGTTTTCATAACCATTCTTCCACCAAGTATTCCCATCTAAAGTTGATCAAGTTTTATGCTTAGCACTAGCATCTACAAGTGGGGGTAATGTAACTACCTCGGTGAATTACGCTCTTAGTTACAAGCCTGGATGAGCGGAAATGGTTAAAATAGTACGGTGGGGCCAAATGCCACTCACAGGTAGACCTTTCAGCCGTCCTAACCATTTCCAAACATCGGGACAAGAACGAGCGGCGTAATCGGCAGGCGAAGGGATCAACTACATACACAAATGAGTATGTATGCAAGCCACCATACAACAGTCCTCAGAGCCATTCCATCTAAAAGAAATAGAAATATTGCAACGCCATACGGCAAGATCCAAATATCCTAGATAGATATAATAGTTTAGGATATCTCCTCATACATCAAACATCAGAGTATCAGGCGGAAGCGGAAAACAAGATCCGAGTACGGATAAGAAGCAAATCGGCATAAGATGCCCCATAAATAAACACATCCCGCCCACAGATCTCACGGATCCCCGTTCCTGGAATCTCTACACCGAGTGATCGTTGCCAACATCGGCTGTCTCCTCCACCCATTATCCATCTTGCGAGCCACTGCTCATCCAATCAAACAACTTATCGTGTGAGACCCTAGGGGTACTCAGCAAGTCTTTATGCCTCTAAAGGGGACACAACCTGGGGTGACGCAATTGCAGCAAAAGATAACACCTAACAATTCTATAGATACTCGCTAACCATCCGCCCAACCAAAGATAGACGGATGTCCGTGAATTAATACCAACAGTTATAACAGTAATAATAACAGATCCATCCTCCTCCCCGCTTACCAACTAGGAAGCGGACGAATAACCCCCCATCCGTTGGCAGTTTTATTATCCATTCCATGAGTGTTGCACTATTTACTAGTCAGGTACTTAGTCATATTAGAAGCGGTACTTTAGTTATACTTGTCTATGATCGAGAAACTGCGCTCCAAGTCGTCCATAACCGCGGACACGGCTTTCAGAAAGATTTACCCTGCAGGGGTGCACAAATAGCAACACACACTCGATCAACCTCGGAAAAACCAAATCAAAACCCAACGAGGCAGTCACGACAAAGCGATCACATGATTCAGAAATATTTCAGGGGGCCACCCCATTAAGCTACCATAGCGAAGTTGGCGGCTCGAGACGGACTCAAGGTTTGTGTGGACGGTCAGAACGATCGGGAACCCGAAAATGTGACCGGGCTTGTCGACATAAAACGTGTCACGGACCTAATGAAGCAGTGCTCCACGCACAATCTTAAATAAAGCAGTAAAGCATGGCATAAGTACAGGATAGTAATAAAGCCCCAAACTAATTGTGGCCCCAAGAAATAAGAAAGAATCAAGCTCTGGCTCAGGGGGGTTCATAAGCCTCCCGGATGTGGATAGCGCGAATATTCAAGGAACAGGAATCAAGTACTCGGGGTCCTACGGGACACAAGTGAGCATGAAAAAACCAAATAGCAGATATTGCTCACCGGTGCCACTTTTATTAGTTATCCCATTACTACTCAGGTTAAGTTGTTTAGGTACCTCGTTATCCATCAGACACTCATATACCCCACACATGCTGTTCTACGACCCGCATGGCTCAAACAACTCCTGTAGTAATGGCTCATGGAATGGAGGAACAAGCTTCGGTGGGGTTTAAAAGTAAAGGCTATGCAGTACTTGGGATTCAGTTTAATGCAATCGCGACTCAATGATGCAAGAATAAGTTAGAGGCAATAGGTACTATATGTATGCAAGCATGTGGTAGTGCTTGCCTGGCAGCTCAGTTGAAGCGAGAGAAGGATCTGGGTAGTGCTCCTGGGTTTCTTGATATATTCCCTGCTCAGCGTCTATTCGAAGAAGAACCAAACAAATAAGGACCAACATAAATAAAGTGCACAAGCATATGAATAAAATGCGTCAAGCAAACAATCATGCCATGATGAATGATGCACAATTTGCATGGCAATAAAGTAGCATGGCATGGGTGAGGTGTGGAATACAAGAATAAGGCATCTTATGGAGTTTTAATCATATTCTATACTCAAATAAGTTGCTGTACTCTTTATATTTATATGATGCATGCTGCAATTCAGAACATGGATTGCATAAACAGAAAGGTCTCGTCGAGCTGATCATTTTAGACATATTATTTGTCAAATTCAGAGTTATAAAACAAAAGTTATTAATTAATTAAGAAAAAGGGCATTTTATTGTAATTTTAATCAACTTGAAATTTAAAGTGTTTAAAATATATTTTGAATGGGAGATTTGAATTCCTCACATTTTTCTGATTTCAAAACATATATTATATGTTTAATTTGGATTTATAAATTAAAAGTTATTTAAAAACAGATTTGAATTTGAATTTAAAACAAATTTGGAAAAGTTTAAGTTAAAACAGAAAACAGGAATCCTTTTGTCACTCAGCTTGTCCTAGCCCTAGACACTGACGGGTCAAACGGCATGGGGCCACGCGTGCAGAAAATTCCTTTTTACCGCGGCTCTGGCTAGCCCACGCGATTGACATGCGGGCCCGTCGGAGACATAGGACCCACGTGACAGCGAGGGGCAAGGGTGGACCACGTGGCACATGAGGGACTCGGGTTGAGGGCACAGGAAGCTGGGTCTTCTTGCAAGATTGCCAGGCGGCTGACTGGTGGGCCACGAGGTACCGCGGGTTGAGCGAAAAGCAAAAGAGGGGGTTTTCTGCAAGAAGGGGCCACGTACTGTGGATCTTCTCTGCGACGACTGATCGGTGCTCGCCAGGGAGCGGCGCACGGGGGATCGAACCCACGACGCGAGCCTTGTGAGGAAGGCCAAGCCGCTGCGGTAGGCTAGGGGAGTTGATAGGAGAGGGCAACGCGGCTAGGTAAGGTTCTAGGTGGCGTGGGAAACTGGCGGACACCGACGAGCTCGACGCACTGACGGCGCTCGACGAAAGGAACGGCGGCGCTAGACGGTGGTGATGAAGCGGAGGATGTCAGGGAGAAGGAGATGCTCACCGCGGAGAGATCGGTGCGGTCGGATCGTGCAGGGAGGCGACGGAGGGGCGAGGACGCAGACGGCCGGCGTAGCTAGGGTTTGCGTCGGGCGACGCTGGTGCTGGCGGATCTGGTTCTCCTCCTCCTCGCTGGCGTGTCCAGGGCGCAGCAGGGGATCCTCACCGAGCTTCCTCGACACCTGAGCACCGCGCCCGCCGCCTAGATCGAGAGATGGCCGTCGACACCGGCGTGGTGGCCGACGAGGTGGATGCGGGGTAGAAGGGGGAGGAAGAGGAGGAAGGCGTGGCTCTGGGGGATCCGGGAGAGGCAGGAGACGTGTGGGAGGAGATCAAGGCGAGAGGGAGAGAGGGGAGGCAGCCGTGGGCACGGGTAGATAAAGGTGGCCTCGGTGCCACCTTTTGCTCCTCCCTCACGTGGTGGCTCGGCTGGAGTAGCTAGGGCTGGTCCAGGGCAAGGCAGAGAGACTGCAGGGTGGGGCCGGCGTGGCGGTGGGGCTACCTGGCAGGTAGAGAGAAGAGAGAGGGTAGGGAGATCGGGTTAGGTAGGGCTAGGGTTCGGAGAGGCTCGGGTTAGCTAGGTCTAGAGAGAGGAGAGGTGGTCTCGGGTTAGGGGGTGGCTCGGTTTGGCTAGAGGGGGTGACATGGTAGATGGTGATAGGGGTAGGTGATTAGGGTTAGGGTTTGGGTAGACATGGCACCTTCCCATGTGAGGTTGATAAGATGGAGATGGGAGAGGTAGGGTTTGGGGTTTTAGTCATGATCCACTTGATCATGCATGGATGGAGGATGGGTGTAGGGTTTTGCCATGAACCAATTAAGATCAAGCATGAAGAGGGGTAGAGAGAGAGATGGGGGATGATCCACTCAAAGATTCAAATAAAACCCAAAAGACTAGAATGTGGTGGTACTTGCATGGCCCATGCAAAATAATTAATGCCATGTTTATTCTTGTGAAAACAATAATATTAACATGGCATTATTCTCATGCATTTCCAAAAGTGGAATAAAAGCCAAGCAAAAGAATTTAAAAGGATGCCCCATGTGGAGTAGATGGAGATGACCATATTTGAATCAAAATGGGACTTGCTAGTGTGTATGTGCCACTAGGTATTTAGTAAGCCCAAAAATATCCCAACATGAGCCTAAACCCCAAAACAACCCATATGGAAGCTAGAAAAAGGGTTCCACTCACAAGGCATGCAAAGGTGGCCAAGTGGCTCTCATCAACCAATAATGTGGAAACAATATGGTGCATAAAAGAGAGCATGTGGAGATAGAATTGGATCCATCCCAACCCACATGAGCTAGAGGTAAAACCAAATAAGTTGCAATGCTCATATATGGTGGAATGGTGGAATGATGGGGTGATGACAAGAAAGGTGGTGGAGTTAATAAAAGATATGCCCCCAACTCAACTTGGGCATTAAACAATATATCAATAACCAAATACAATATCAAGAAGCAAATACAATTAATAATGCCTATGAGAGAAGAACCAAAACAAAGAGGGTTTTATATGATGCTCAAATGCAAGGTGGCACGATGACATGAGCATGATATAATTATGATGCAACAATTATATGTAGAAAGTAGCATTTATATAGGCTAGGCTAGTAGCATTGCAATTGTTAGAAAATTGGGATGCTACAGGTAAGCAATAATGAGGGGTGGTAAACTAGGGGAGTTTCAACTATGTATAACCTTATATCTTAGGAGGATATCAAGGTTTCTAACTTAGGCCAAATTTTATGCTCTTTATGCAACCTTCACATATCTTTCTAGTATCTACCAATCTCTTAAGTAAACCCTAAGCAAGCTTTGATAAAGAAATAAAGTAAGAAGCTTGCAAGTAAAGCTAGGATTGGTTTATCAAGTGGGTATGATCACATATGCTTAAGGCATATAGTGGGCATAGTAACAAGTATTGGCTTGCATAGGTAAAGCTTGCCAAATTGCAAGTGTTAGCTTGCAAGGTTAATAGCTTGCTCAATCAACTAGTAGTATTAGGCTTGCCTTGTGCAGAGCAGTAGTTGAAGTTCTCCTCGGCTTCTTCGTAGAATCCTCCTTCCTCCTCGTATCCTTGGTCAGTACTAGCGTCTATGAATAAATATGAGGTACACAATCACCAAAAAATACTTAACTACTTGCATTCATCACACACAGGGGTCCTATAGATGATCTAGCATCATCTCTATTCATTACAAGATTAAGGCTTGGTTTTATTCCTTTTATTTTTAGAAAAGTAATTTCTACTCATTGAAAAACTACTTAAGATTTAATATTCTCCAAACCAAACATGGGATCATGTTGACACATGTAATCACCACATATTGTAGTCCAAGGGAATGTGTTTTAAAGTGGTGTCACACTTTAATAAGGTTTTACCCTTTTATTCTAATTAATTAAAGTGGCTTGAAATGCCTATGTAGCATTCTTTTATTACTTGAACATTATTTCTGCAAGTAAACCTATGTATTTTTATATATTCTGAAAGGTATGGTTAAATGTGATTTTTGAGAGTTGGAATCAACTCAAAAGCTATTATTGTTTAAATTTGAAAAATGTTTGAATGCAGAAAAGCTTCTGCCTTGTTATTTTTACCATGGGTGATCTATAGATCCAAATGACTTAAATCCAACGGGCTTGGATTCAGCATTCCCAGACCTTTCTAACAAAATTGGTTTCATTCAATTTGATGCACTGAATCGATCTGGGTTGATTTTTGAATTGAGTACAGAAGTGAGTTTGAAACAAAAATAAAAAAGGTTTAATTCAAATAACTGGGCTGCACGGGAAAAATTAACGGGCCGGCCTGCTAAGCGCAGTGCTCCCGCAGGCTGCTTAAGTGGGTGTCCCCACTTGCCAGTGAGACAAGGAGGGGCGAAGCGGTACGGGGCAACGTGGGTCGTTCGATCTGATTCTAATCCAACAGCTGGGAGTCATCGTCGACGCGAGACAACGCCGGCGAGAAAGAAACCTAGCGCGGCCAGTGAGGGGTGTTGGGGGCTCACCGGGTGCAAAGTAGGGCGAGGCGGCGAGCACGAAGTCGACGACGGCGAACTCAGGGGTGGTCGCGGCAGCTCCTGGGGTGGACGAAATCGATGGCGTCCTTCTTCTCTAGAGGAGGCGGGCTCCGGTGAAATTCCGGCGAGGTGGTGCTCGCCTTGCTCCAGGAACAGTGTGGCACGATCAGTGAGGAGAGGGGAGTGAGATGGTGGGAAGAAATCGACTGGGGGTGGCCTCTATTTATAGTCGAGTGAGGGGACCGACGGGGCGCATGGTGAGCTCGTCGGGGGCGGTGTTACAGGCGGCTATTGGCATGGGCGACGGTAGGGGACGGTGCGGTGTTCCCTGGCGATGCTCAACGACATGGTTTAGAGGCGTGGGGCGGTGCGGCTGATGCAGGCGGCGCCTTCGACGGCGAGCGGTGGCTGTGCGTCACGGGGCGGAAAACGAGGATGTCTGGCGGTCTCCTGGGTCGGTGGGGGTTGTGTACGCACGCGACGAGGGCGGCGCGCGGTCTGTGGGCGCTGGTCGAGGGTGGCGCTCTGGGCGCGGTCTGTGCGTGTGGTCCAGTGGGTGGCAAGGTTCGAGCGGTGGACAGGGAGTGGCGGTGGATGTTGGGCTGCCTCCCAGACATGCTGGCTAGGCTTGCTGCTGCTCCTAGCTTGCTGTCGACTATGGGGTGGTATGGGAGTGCTCGGCTGTTCACCATTGATGACAATGGCAAGCTCACAGTGGTGCTAGTGCTTGATTTAGTTAGCTAGATGATATACTGAGATGGTTGTGAGCTAAATGGGGAACAACTTAGGCTTTAATCACTGCTCCCTATAGTGTTTAGATTTTGTTTGATTTGTGTCTACAACCTGTTTGATGAAATGGCCGCATGAAATCAAGTTTTGAATTTTGAAATGATTTTTGGTGGGTTTGCTAGATTGGTGCTGGTGAGTCTGCAGATGCTTGGGTTTTGAAAGTTGAGCTTGTTTGAGTGGTTTTTGAAAAAGTGGGATCTTCCCATATGATAAATATTCAATTTTGAATTGTCATTTAAACTATGCATTTGAAAGTTTCTGGATGATCACAAAGCGGGCCTTGATACCTTGTTATGAGTACAATCAAGGGATGCAAAGATCCAGAAAAGTTTCCATTAGTTTTTGAAAGTTTGACACAGCCAAAGTAGGCATGGGAGTTAAATTGGTCAAAATGACCATTCCCTTAATATATTTGTTTTGATTTACTTGTCTTTAGGAAAAGTGTGGGAAATGTTTCAGATGTTGTTTATTTCACCTAAGAAACATTTTACAAGCAATGAAACAATCAAACAAGGTGGTTCAAAAGAATTTCAAATTAAATGCATACACATATGCATGTCTTCATAATTTTAATTAGAAAAGTTTTTGTTAACCCTAATTTTGATGATTAGAGTTTGATGATCCAAGCTTAGTATTTTTGGGATGTTACAGCGTGCGAATTTGAGCGGGTTTTATAAATTTAGACAAAGTTTATAAATATTCAGACAAGTTCATACAAGATTCAATAAAAATTAAACTAAAACACCAAAACAATGCTAGTTCACACTGAGGTGGCAGTAGAAGGCCGTGTAATCGCCCCCCATCGCTCAGTGGCCCGTGGCTGCTTCCCTGGCCGGCGTCGCCAATGCGGCTTCGTGGAGGAGCGCTGCTCGGCCTGGCGGCGGCAGCGTCTAGGATGATGACATCCCGGTTAAACCGAGCGGCTCGGCGGCGCGCAACGTGGTCCACCAACCGCTTCTGGTGTTCGGACTCCTCCATCTCGTCCTCGGCCTTGGACCAGGCGAGCACGATGTCCTCGGGGTCCTCCGATGCTTCAACCTTGAGCGTGTTCCGCGGGTACTCGCAAGATGCGACCACTCCTGCTCTGGCTTCGTCTTTCTGGCCGACAAACCGCTAGCGTCGTGCTCCCTTTTCGGGTTGATGAGGCGGAGGCTGTAGCGCGGGGGAGATAGTGTGTGGCGCTCGTTGATGATGATGCCGCCGGAGCGCACCCGCGTGCGCGGTGGCGGGCGAGACGTCTCCTTGGGCTCCTCATTGACGGGGGCGAGCTGGGCCACGAGACATGGCGACGGTGTCACCGGTGCGGACCTCGACAAATGCGAGGTGGGGGCCGAAGAGGAAGAGGATGGTGGCGTTGTAGGGGTTCGTAGCATGGAAAACAAAAAATTTCTACCGCATGAACACACAATCAAGATCTAATCTATGATCAAGCCAAGATCTATCTACTAGATCGGTGCAACAAGTTGATAGAGTACTAACCCTCGAAGATCCAAAGCGGTTAACGAGAGCAGATTCTCGTGGGTGATGTAGTCGTTCACTTGCTGATCTCAAGATCGCGTAGACGATCCTTCCGGTGCTGCGTTCCGGCAGCGCTCCCACATTCGGTCACACGTATGGTACTCGATGAAGACCTTCCTCTCCCTTGTTCCAGCAGGCAGCGGAGGTTGTAGCTCTCTCCTCGCGATTCTGGCAGCACGACGACATGGTGTCGGAAGTAGAGGGGAGATCCCGTAGGGCTTCGCCTAAGCCGGAGTGGGTATGGTGGAGTAGAGGGAGCCCCGGAGATCTAGGTTTTAGAGGCCGAGGTTTAGAGGTAGCTAGCAATTAGGGTTTAGCTAGTTGGTAGCGGTTTAGAGGAGATCTAGATTGGCCGCAACTAGAGAGGGGGGCGGCGGCCAACCTAGGGTTTCTTGTGTAGGCAAGGGGGCGCCCTACCCCTCCTTTTATAGGTGGGGAGGCGCCAAGGGGGAGGGAGTCCTCCCCCAACTCCACTTCATGTGGCCGGCCTAAGGGAGAGGGAGGATTCCTTCCCTAGGTAGAAATCCTTCTCTCCCTCCACTTGAAAATATTGCCCCAGTTTGACTTTTTCAAACTACCCTTTTGACTTTCAAATTAGAGTTTGATTTCTCTCTTTCAAGTGTCCAGCCAAGTGACCTAGGACATGATGCAACCATTCCACTTTATCATGACACATCCATGTATCCTCCCCTTTCGGATCGGTGAACCTTCTAGACCCTTCTAGAACATTCTAGTGAAAACACCGGAACCATTCCCGAACTCCGGAATTGGACTTTCCTAATATGAATCTTATTATCCGGACCATTCCGGATCTCCTCGTGATATCCCGGGTCCCATCTGAGACTCCGAACAATATTCGGTCTCTTTACTCACATTTCATATCTACTAAACAACATCGAATCCTTAAGTGTGTCTCCCAACGGTTCGTGAATTATGCAGACATGATTGAGACTCTTCACCGATCAATAACCAATAGAGGAATCTAGAAATTCATATGGCTCCCACATATTTCTACGACTACTTCATGATCGAATGAACCATTTACATACGATACTAATTTCCCTTTGTCTCGCGATAGTTTACTTATCTGAGGTCTGATCGTCGGTACCTCTGCATACCTAGTTCAACCTCGTTACCGATAAGTACTTTTTTCTTGTTCCCGTGATATGTGATCCCTTGTGAGCCAGTCACATGCTTGCAAGCTAATTGGATGACATTCCACCGATAGGGCCTAGAGTATATATATCCGTCATATGGATGTACAAATCCCACTCTTGATCCATGTGCCTCAACACATACTTTCTGAACACTCAATGCCACCTTTATAGCCACCCAGTTACGGTGTGGTGTTTGATGTCATCAAAGGATCCTTCAGGTGATGGTGATTAGCATGATCTCATGGTCGAAGAAATTAGGTTACTATGTATCAGAAAGCTTATAGCAAATGAACTATATTAAATGACTTGATCTTTATACTACGCTTAACTATAGGAGTATGTCCATCACATCATTCTCCTAATGATATGACCTTGTTGTTAATAACATCTCTATGTTCATGATCAGGAAACCATGATCATATATTAACCAACAAGCTAGTTTAACAAGAGGCTTTACTAGGGACTCTTTTATGTTTACAAATTACACAAGTATTAATGTTTCCGGTTAATACAATTATAGCATGGTATGTAAACATTTATCATAAGTATGAAGATATGATAATAACCACTTTATTATTGCCTCTTGGGCATATCTCCAACAGTCTCCTACTTGCACTAGAGTCAACAATCTAGTTTCAAACCTTTGTGCATTCAACACCTATGGCTTTCCAATGTTATATTTACACGATTGCTAGTGGTCAACTGATCTCTGGATCAGACACTTTCAGGTCCGTGTGTAATTGCATGTCTTTGCGTCTCTACGCATCACTCATTCTCTAATTAGATGGCTTTGTATAAATTTGGTCCTTTGGTGAGACCTTTAGTTTCTTGGGGTTAAAACATGTTGATAATATTGTCGTACAATATATCTTCATAGTACTATCCCGCTGTGAACCACACCTAGTTTGATAACAAACTAATTGACACAAATGCCCACTTTTGCTGCTATTATAGCAGTCATATACTTAGCCTTTTGTTGTAGTATCTATCACAATGTCTTAACTTTGGAACTCATCCAAATCCATTATGGAACTTACTTTCCATCATATTGTGACAAAACTAGTATCAATGTAATACTTTTACAATGAACTAACCATCTATTTGTCACTTCTACAAAATAATATATTCTTAGTTGTTCTAAAAGATCATAAGAATATCTTTACTATCGTCCAATAATCATCTGATGAATCATTCTGGTATACACTCATAACATTTAGAGCATAGGACATATCTGGATTTGTACACATCACAGCATGATTGATAAAGTACTCTTTGTGATTTTATCTATTAAGTATCAAAAATACTTGAATCTTTATTTAATCCTTCCTGTGCAACCAAACCTTTCTTGTAGTTTCTACATTGAACTCATCCAATATCTCATCTATGTACTTCTGACACAACCATATTAGCGTCTCAATTTATCCATATAGACATTGATGCCAAATATTCGGGTTTTGCCTAAGCCTTTCATCGAGATGAAGTTCTTAACCTGTGTCAATAAAAAGATACATCATTTCCAATCAACAATATGTCTTCCATATAATGTATTAGAAACATGTCTTAGCGCTCCCACTTAATTTCTTGCAAATGCAAGCATCTTCATCGTCTCCGATGAAATTAAACTCTTTTAACAATTTTATCATAGTGAAGATTCTAACTCCGTGATGCTTATTTCAACCATTGAAGTTTGCATATGCTTTTAGCATCTTTTGAATTAACAAAAACCTTTGGACCGTGTCATGCACACGTCCTAGGTAACTTCTATTAGAAGAACTTGTTTTGTTTATTCAATTACCACATAACAAAATTATATGTAGTGGTTGCTACATTAATCCGTCTAGAATAAATATCGTTTAATGAAAGATCAGATCTTATCATAGTCAACTCTTTGAACATTGTCGTGAACTCTTTCCCGACATGTCGATAATTTCATAGATGTGAAATATCCATGTCTATTTCTTTATAGATCCAAATATGACTATAAGGTCTTGTACCTTTTCAGAGGGTCTTTCAAGTTCAAAGCTTGATCTCTCGTATATGGAACTATCACGGATTTTATGGCTTCAAACCATTTGACGGAGTCAGGACCCATCATCGCTTCTTTGCATGTAGTTGGATCATTATTATCAAATAATGATTTAACTCTCAAATCTTGGTATTTGATTGTTTACCCTACCTACTTGTTTCAATAGGAACTTAGACCTCCGTGACCATAACCTTTGAGGCACGTGAGCCATGAGCATTGTTGCTGCCTCTGGAACACTTTTTGGCACTGCACAACTTTGCACATATAGCTAAGGTTCTTTTAACCTTATCAAAGTTCTATTATCCTCCCACTTAACTTTTCACGGAAAATCCCTTTCTCACAGAAACTTGACGTTTCTAAGCGATAAACATTTTTGTCTTTGGTGTTATGGAGGAATACTCAACGATTATTCAAAATAACATACAAAGATATGTTCATCCGATTTTGGTTGCAAACATCTTTCTTATGCATAGCATACCAATGTTTAATAAAGGACAATTTGGGTTTTATCCCAAACCATAACTTTATATGGTGTCATTTCAACGGATTATGATAGAGCTCTTTTTAGTGGAAAATGGTAGTCTCTAAAGATTTAATCTTTAAAATATAATGGCAGTTTTATAATTTACACCTTTGATCTTACCATGTAAAACAAGGTTTCATTACATATCTCGAAAACTCCATACTCTTATGGTGTTTCGGGAAATGCAAATCCACGGAACAATTCTTCAAATCAAAGGTATTATGCTAAACTTGTAACTCAAATGTTTTCCTTTATGATCCTATCATAAATTCTTTATTTTCTTTAACTCTTGCCGGTGGTGGGCCTCCTCCTTCGTAATCGGCAACCTCGCCTGCCTGCCAGTCGGTGAAGTACGTCGTCTAGTCGGCGTGGTTGCTAGTGTCATGGGCTGGATCGACCGGCTGCTCGTAAGTGAGCCCTCCCCAGTACACATGTAGAACCAGACGAGAAGCTAGTGGCAGACAGGGACCAGCGGCACTAATACGTCTAAGCTTCCACGTCCATGGGAAGCGGAAGTCTGGAGGCGCCGGATAGCCTTCCTCATACATGAGGCGCACCTCCCACTCTTGAAGCCAACGATGGCCGAAGCCATTGGCAGCCGCCTGGTCGTCGGGGTACCTTTTGGACGTTGAAGGTGTTTTGATGGAGATTGGGTGCTTTGCCATGATTTCGATGTGCGTTGTCGCCGGCGAGGGTCGGGGATTATGTAGGGACAAGCGGGAAGGTGGAAGGGATGTAGACGGCACGGGAAGCTGGACAGAAAACCGGAGCCTTGGCGCGCCATAACTTCACCATGTGGCCCGCGATTGGATGCGTCGGCCGCTCATTTGAAAAACTGACCGACGACAGATAATTAACGTGACACGAGAGACGAGACAATAAGGACGACGATGTAGAAGTATAGAGAAGGATATTGGCGGAATATGTTGGATGTATTATTGAGCCTCATGGGCGAGTATATATAGGCGTACAGAGATCATCTTGGAGTATAACTCGATGCCGAAGAAGACATTGTCGAAGCCGATGAAGACGAGGCGCCGATCCGAGCTTGCCAGACTCGGGGAACGTATCAGGGACGAAGGCACTCCCGGTGTTGCCAGTACCAGGCGTGCGGGGGAAGGGACCACCATGAACTTGTCGCCATATCAGAAAGACTAGCATAGGAAGCCTCCAGAGCGGTTACGACGCGCAGAGCGGCAAAGGGAGAGATGTCGGCGCTGTCGACGGTTGTCGGAGTAGAGTAGAAGGTGGTGTAGTCGGGGATGAGGCGATGATGCTGACGACGAAGTTGTATTGGACGAAGACATAGAAGGCGGCTAAAACAACAGCGACTTGGGGTAGTCATGCTGGATGCCTGGAGTGGCGATGGGGTAGTCGGCGGGACCTACGACGGCGTGAGATCGCCCTGCAGGTTACCTTATGAAGTGCGGCGGTGGTGCTCGAAGTAGGCGAGGAAGAACCCGGCGGCGTGACGAAGACCATGCGCAGACGACGGTGACCCGTCCTGGAGGATATGGCGCGGTGGAAACCGAGAACGTCGGTGCGTGAGGACAGCGAAGTAAACTGCGTGTAGCGATGCTACGACCCGAGGGGGCGGCATAGCTACAGGGAGCACGTCGGTGCAGCGGCTGGGAGACCACCAGCGACGTACATGCCAAGGAAGGCGTGTTGGAAGACGGTAGCGTGGACCAAAGGAGGCGATGTTGCGGCCCGAAGGGGCGACACAGCGGCAACCCGTAGCTCGATCGGTGGTAGGCACGTGCTCAGGGACGTGTTTAGCTTAGACAGGCGCGGGATCGGTTGATTAGACCGACGGTACGCCATATGCGCCATGGCATGGACGACGCGTAGATCGGAGTCGATGATGGCGTTATCGGTGAAGTCCCGAACGATGATGACGAAGACGATCCGAGGGGGCAGCCGTGGCAGCCTTCCAAGGAAGGTGTAGTAGCCGTCTGTGGTGCGCGGCAGCCTGCCGTGAGGCCGCAACAGCCTGCCGAGGCAGACACGGTGTAGATCATCGGTGCCGATGGTCGGAGTAGAGACGCGGCGATAATGACGGCGATGGGCGACACAATCCGATCTATCGGTAAACCAAAAAGGAAAACCGATCAAGAGATCGAAAAAAAGACTTACAGAGCAGCCGATCACGGATCGGCAGACGAAGCCTGCGTACGGATTGTGTGGCCCTCGGCGGAGATCATGGAGATTGACTTCCCTGGGGGCGGCACGGCGGAAGCGTGTTGCTCGGCTAGGGCGGCGCCATGGCGGGCGACAGCGCTAGGGTTTGGGAAGTGGCGGCGGCTACGCTAGGTGGATGCGGCGGCGGCTAGGTCAGTGATCTTGCCGCTCTGATACCATGAGAACGATAGAGAAGGAGATTACCGAAATATGTTAGATATATTATTAAACCTCATGAGCGAGTATATATAGACGTTCAGAGATCGTCTTGAAATACATATCAAATTAGACTAAAGTCATAACTATCCTAAACTATCATAACAACCATATACATAACTCTAACAGACGAGACTTGGGCTCAACGACAGGGCAAGGCCACCTAGCGATCGGTTTTTCGGCACACCTTTTCTTTCCACGAGCACTCCGGAGCGTCCCGACGCGTTTATTTGGCCTAAAAATACCGAATGAAAGTTCGGTCTAATGCGATGAAGTTTTGGCTCAGGCGGCTGACTGGGAGACATTCTTTGCACCAACAAAAAGGACTTTCGGGGCTGCCGGAGATGCTCTAACCTCGGAGCCAGCAGGGCAAGCATGTGCAGTGCAGCGCGACGGGGTGCGGTCTCGATTAGTTTTCCACCGGCCACCACCGTTTGGCAACTGTGGACGGCGGTGCCACCGTCGCGCAATCGAAAACCGTTGCTCGGATTGCGGGCGCCACCTTCTTTTCCGCGGTGTTCTTTATCTACGCGGTGGCGACTAGTGACGACGAGAGAAACCAGAACGGATCACCTTTGCCAAGTTCAGTTGTATACCGGTAGTAGGGCCTAACCGGTAGTACGTGTCACGATATCCTGATCGAGCTCAGCCTACGCCGGGTGAGTTCCGTCTTGCAGTTGATTTGGGCTACCGCCTGACGGGTACACGTCCGCGCACACACGCAGCCTCCAATAATTCTATACACGCAGCCTCCAATAATTCTATGTGTGCCGAAAGTACCTGAGTTGAGTAACCGGAACCAAGCGTATCGCGCGTATATAGGGACACCGTGATGCGTCAAACAGTCTTTTGTCCCACTGTTTAAATACTCCTCTGTTTAGAAATATAAGACATTTTAGATTTGTAATATAAATGTATCTAGATGACTTTTAATATATATGTTTACTCCAAACCTATACACTAGAAACTGTCTAGATACATTTGATTTATAAAGTTAAAACATCTTATATTTTTAAACAGAGGGAGTAAAACCTAACAGCCGATCCACGATACAAGATTTTGAAGAACTTTTAATAAATTTTTTTTGAAACGGAACTTTTAATAAAATAGATCAAAGATATAAAGAAAAACCCTTTAAAACACCAAGCCGAGACGAGTGAAATTGGAGCTCCACAACGACAATCTAGGTAACAACGCACGACATCGCCGCCGTCAAGACAGCAATGGTCAAGGATTTTTTACATGATATACATAGCGCAAAGAAGGCATCTACAACGACACCCTAAAAAGTTACGACACCTACCGTGGCAACTTTCTTCCGGAAAAACCTTGCCACCATTCCTGAGATCTCGGCCATTATCCCCTGTCTGTCTCCGAGTTCGGCCTCCGAACGCGACGTGGAAGCCGCTATCCTCGTCTAACGAACTAGACGTTTCCTATTTATAGTGCATCCGCATGTAATGTAATCAACCTGAGCATTCCGTCCCACTTCATCGTCATCTTCTCTTCTGAATTTTTCGTGCAGTGTGTGCTCCAAGCACTTCCTTCTCTCATACTCAGTCACTGACGAACAGAGCGTACGTGGCAATAATGGCAATCCTGAAGAGTTCTTCCGCGGACAGCGGCACGAGTGCCACGATCACGAGCTTCCTCCCGGAAGAGATCGACCTGGGCGATGACCTGCTCGCCGAGATCATCGTGAGGCTTCCCCTGGACTCGGTGGCGCGCTCCAGGGGCGTCTCCAAGAACTGGTGCGCCGCCATCTCCGACGGCTACCTCCGCCGCCGGCTCCCGCTGCACATGTCCATGATCTGCTTCCCCGACAACGACAACGACGATCCCCTGGGCGGCGGCGGTGGAAGCAGGCCCGTGTTCGCCTGCGCCGCCGAGGGACGCCGTCTCGAGGGCCGCGACCTCGGCTTCTTCCCGCCGCACGAGCGCGCGGTCGTCTGCGACGGGTGCAACGGCCTGCTCCTGTGCCGCGACCCTGGCACGCCCGATTTCTACGTCGTGAGCCCGGTGACGAGGAGCTGGGCGGCGCTCCCGCGACCGGCCAAGGACGCGCGGCTGTCCCTGCTGGCGTTCGACCCGTTCGGCATCGGCACCTCCTCCCCGCCGCAGCAGCACTACCACGTGATCAACTTCACCGGGTGGCGCGAGCACGGCGCGGCGGTGGAGGTGTTCTCGTCCGCGACGCGGGCGTGGATGGCGCACGAGGCGGAGTTCGGCGGCGTCCCGGCGGGCTCCCTCTCTGGCGCCTCGCTGCACTGCCACGACGGCGCCGTATATCTCCTCGCCTCCGACCCGGACTGCGTCGTCCGCATGGACCTCGCCGCCGGGCTCGCGTGCACGGTCCTCGCCCTGCCGGACCCGGCTGACGGCGAATGCCGCGTCGCACACTCCGGTGGCCGCCTGCACTACGTCTGCAGCTCCGCAGAGCTCCTCAGGGTCTGGGCACTCGAAGACGCCCACCCGCCATCCGCGTCGCGGCAGGAGTGGCGCCTGAAGCACGCCGTGATGGTCGGTGACGTCGTGGAGGGCGGCGACGGCGGCGAGGTCAGGTTCCTGGCGATGCACCCGGAGAAGGACGCGGTGGTGTACCTGTGGTCGCCGTGGAAGGTGGTCGAGTACGACCTGAGCAAGCGGGAGGTCACCGGCGCGGCGTGGGAGTTCGACAAGGGCGCGCGGAACCGTGTCGCCAAGACGTGGCTCGTCCCGTCCTCCTGCTACCTGTCCGATAGCCTCGCCGATGGTCCGGTCGCGCGCTGAATTATTTGTTCGATTCGTTTTTTCCTTGTAAATAAATTTGCTGTAACTTGTAACGTACTAACGTGTATGGAGAGAGATATTATTTAATCTCATCCATGCTTGTGTATTTTGTGAATGTATATTGTTGTATAGTCTGACTGTTTGACAATCGGGTACTCCCTGCTACGGACAGCTGGTAGAAACGGTTCGGGCTCGTCTCGTTCGCCCCCCGCGGGCGACGAGGCGGGCGTCTCGGTCGCCGCTCCTCCCAGGACCTCCCTCTCCCTCCCCTCCCGCCGCCGCTGGCGCGCGCCGCCGGGCTAAGCCCGTGCGGTGCCGGCGGCGGCGGGCTCTCTTTCTTCCGGCGGCAGCGGTGGAGACGCGGGACTCCCTGCTGGCGGCGGCGCACTTGGTGCTTCGGCCGGGGCGCAGAAGGGCGAGGCCATGGCAGGGGCGTGCTGCCTAGGCAAGGTGGCGGCGGGATCCTCAGCTAGCGGAGCGACGGGAGGCGCCTCAGGTGCTCTCGGCGGCGGCCTTTGCAGGGCCAGATCTGGGCCAGGTTGGGCCCGATCTTGGCCTTGCGGGCACTGGTTGGGGTCCTTGTTCACCGGAGGGTGGCAGGGGATTCCCCTGGCTGCAGTGTGGCTGGGTACTAGATCTGGGTCGGGCGGGCCTGGATCTGGTTGTCGTCCGCCGTCTTCCTCGAGGGACCCGTGCTTGTCATAGAGATGTCGTGCTCTCCATGCTCGTCCCTGAGCACCCTTGCGGGCCTATGTGGTGTACCTCAGACTGGCGGCGGTCCGCTATTCCCGGGTGCGCGCGGTGGTGGTGATGCTGTTACTTGGCGGCAGTGATCGATGGTGGTGGTTGATCCCCTAGTGGATAGAGAAGTAAGGGCTAGTGTGAGGGTTGGCTTGGACGGCGGTTCCCTTGCTGCAGTGCGGTGGCGGGGCTTTACGGGCCCTTGTGGGCTCGGCTGGGCCAGGTGGGCCTGGTTTGCCTCCGTGGTCGTATCCGGTCGGCTACCGCCTTCTGGTGGTGGAGGTTGTTCCCTCCCGCGCGCTATTGTTCCGACAACCACCGCCGAAGTTTCTCTCTTCTCTGTCTTACTGGTCCTGCTACGTGTGTCACGGTGAGACGACGAAGATGACTGCGCGACTGGGTTGGCGTGCGTTGGCGGGTGGCGAGCATGGTGGAGCACGGCGAAGCGTCCGGAAGTGTGGTTTTTTTGAGGGGTCAGGAGAAATCCTTGTCATTGTGACACTGACGCGGTGACGCCTGCGGGTGCCATCGTCCTTCCTGAAGGGCGCCGGGAGTACCTCTTCTCCACCTTCCGGAGCGTACCGAGGGAAACCCTAGGACTTGTCCGGGCAACAGCGTCGTCATCGTCGCCTTCCTTCTTGAAGGTGTTGCTTGGTGCGCGGCGCTTCGGGTGCTAGGCATGTGGTGGAACGTAGCTGGAGGGCGCAACGGTCGCAAGTCATCTTCGTTTTCGTCAAGCCACTGTTGCCGGCTTTATTTTCTCTTCTTGTTCTTTTTCTTTTTTCTTTTTTATTTTCTTTGGGCGTTGTGCTGTCTGGCCAAGCAGCGGTTTCACCTGTGGTTGCTATATTTATATAGCTGGGCGTATGCCTGTTTCGAGGACTGTTTGACAATCTGTTGCGTACTCACTCACATCCACACCGAGATGAACTTGTTCAGTTGCGCACTGCACTCACAGTCACAGAGCTAGAAAATTGATCAAGTCACTGTCAGTTTTTCTGTTCGGTCACACTGTACTTTTTGTTGTTGCTGAGAAATGGTTACTCTGAACTTGTCTCTTCGTTCCTTCCCTTGGAATCTACGAAATGTACAACTTGCTCACACGCGCACCACACTCTCGTAGTCTCATTCGATTCAAGCAGTTAAGCATGCACCAGCACCTACCGCGATTGCTACCGTAGAGCTGAAACATCGATGACATCGTCGTCAAAAGGGGAAAACAAAATAGAGGAAAGGTATGTTTGGTTGATCTGCACTTGGGCTAGTTGGGCATATGCAACAGAGACAGAGATGCAATGTTTGGTTAGCCCGGGTTGCAGGACGAGGGAAAGATCGACCTTCCCAAGCGCGTGGCAGTGACTTCTTTCAGACTCAGAGGAACTATTGTTTTTCTGATCAGGATGATCTTGAATTTGCAAAACTTTCTACAGTTCTTCAATTATGTGCAAAGGCACTTCTGCTAGGCCGATTGGACCTAACCAATATATCATGCATTTCCCAAACCCTCGTGAAGTTGAAAGGGCTGTGTATTATGGGGCTTCCATGAGACTCAAGTCTGTTGATGCTACTGTCAGGCTGTCCATTTGGACAGCTTCTGTGGGTGCTAAGGCAGTTTTGCAAAAAGCTTGGGTGAGGATCAGTAATATTCCTTTAGACAAGAGGACTGAGGCTATTGTTTTCTTTGTTGGTTCACTTGTGGGGGTTTCTCTGGATCTGGATGCATCTACTCTACATAAACCTGAATTTGTAAGGGTACTCATTGGTTGTAGAGATGTGGAGCTTATTCCTGCCAAAGCTGAGGGATGCTTGGGTGACAATTTTTATGACTTCTTCTTTGATATTGATAAGGTAGTTGTGGCTGGTCCTCCTAACAGACTAGTAAGCTTCTTGTTGGGGGTAATAGTGCACCTTCTCCAAAAAGGGCTAGGATGGATCAGAGTCTCACTACAACAACTACAGATGATGCATTTAAAGAACAGGCTTTCTGCAGTCAGACTAACTCTGTCAGGCAACATGAAATTCGGGATTTGGGGGAGCCACACTTAGACAAGGAGCATGAATCTGAGGATGATAGTGCTATGGTTGGGAATGAGTTGCTTATTGAAACCTTAGCTAGAGAGCATGAAGCTTCCCTTTCTGTTGGTTTGCCTGATGGTTCTAACAAATGTTTGATTCCATGTTCCTTTCCTTCTCACATTCACTCTCAAGGTGTCTTAGAAAACTCTTTGTCTACACATGATTGGCCCTCTCTCCCTGTTATCACTGATGTCACTACTGATTCATCAACTTCAACTAAAGAAGCTCCTTCTTATCTTGTGCAATCTCCTGATTCTACTCCCATGGATAAGGTAGCAGTGGTGAATGAGGATAATTTTGAGAGATTTAGTCAGAGGCTCCAAGCTGAAGCAAATGTGCATGTGATGGAAAAAGTGGCTAATGTTTCCAAGAAGAGGAACCTGGAAGGTAATAACCATCACAATCCTGACACTTTAAATGGTAATTATTTTGCTATCTTATCTGATAATGAGCTTATACTTAGAGCTTCTATGATGGGTGTTAAAATTCCTGACAATGATTTCTCTTCCATTAATGTGCTTAGAGAGTTAGAACATGCTAGGAATGGATTGCGTGATAAAAATAAACCAAAATCATGTCTGCAGAAGTTGTATATTGAAAATAATACTGGTGTGAATACTCCTTTATCTATGACTTGGGCTGATCCTTCTGATGTTGATGATTCTTCCTTTACTCTGGTTGAGAGTAGAAAAAAGAAGAGTGCTAAGAGGAAACCTAGTGTTGTGATTTCTAAACCCTTAAATAGAAGCCAAAAGAAAAAATGGAAAATGATGATATTTCTACCTTGCATCCTGGTAGAAACATCAGAAACAAAGCTAAACCACAAAGGTATAGATGAAAGGAGCCTTTTTCAATGTTAGGGGGGTGGGTAAGAAGGGTGTTTCCTCTTGTTTAAATGTTATGATGGTTAGCTACTCCTTGGATTTTATTGGTATCCAAGAAACTATGAAAAAAGACTATAAGATGAGGTTTTTTAGGAAGCTTGATCCTGGGAGCAAATATTTTTGGAAATGGTCTCCTTGTGTTGGGAAATTTGGGGGGATTTTGTGTGGAATTAACTCTGATACTCTTGATGTTAATGCTTTTAAACTTGGCAGATATATGCTTCATTTTGTCCTTTGGGATAAAATTAAGAAATGCAATTGGGAGCTCATAGTTGTTTATGGGGCTGCTCATGAAGAGAACAAGGAGGATTTCCTGACTGAATTGGCCTCCTTTCATGGGAATCCCATGCCTTACATTAGTCTCATTCGATTCAAGCAGTTAAGCATGCACCAGCACCTACCGCGATTGCTACCGTAGAGCCAAAACATCGATGACATCGCCGTCAAAAGACCAAGATGCAATGTTTGGTTGATCTGTACTTGGTTGATCTGCACTTGGGCTAGTTGGGCATATGCAACAGAGATAGAGATGCAATGTTTGGTTAGCCCGGGTTGCAGGACTAGGGAAAGACCGACCTTCCCAAGCGTGTGGCAGTGACTTCTTTCAGACTCGGAGTAACTGTTGCTTTTCTGATCAGGATGATCTTGAATTTGCAAAACTTCCAACAGTTATTCAATTATGTGCAAAGGCACTTGAGCTGGACATTTGTGATTATGGCTCCATTTCTCCCCACATTTGGGGCATGTTTGGTTGTTTGGCCACAAATTCTCTGTTTTTGCTACTTGGTCGGTTGGATGCTGCATGCGGAGAGATTGGTCTCGAGTCTAAATGGTCGTTTTATTTGGTTGCCTGCATTTTCGTTTTCTGACCAGTGGAGCACTTTTGGCCACTTTGTTTGGTTGCGTGCTTTTGGTCACCTTTAATCGTATATTAGTAACTTAACTACCAGGAGGAACAATAACATGCCGATGACGATTATGACACTGTCGCCGTCAGAGTCAGCGACGGCAACGATGCCAGCATCACCTAGCACCCCAGCTTCTCGAGGAACATTGTATCCGCCCGAACAACGGCGAGGTTCCTCCTCACATTCACTGTTCATGCACTGAATCACTGCCCCACGCCATGCCGCCTCCTCAATCCAACGAGCAACACGGGGACAAGCCGGTAATGGTTGACATCGTGCCTCCTAGGCACAACAAGCAGCCCGGCAATGACCCAAGCATGTACGACACATCCCCTCCTCGTTTACACAACGACCGACTAGGGAACGAGCCGGCGCCCATGCAGGAGACTCTGCTTATGCCGTACACAGCTGTGGATTCCTCGCTACGCGCTATGGCTTGTCTGGCTGAGGGCTTCGGCCGGCACGCCATCGGCGGCCTCCACGCCAACGTCTACCATGTCACAACCCTCGATCCGGTCAGCGCGGGCCCACTGCGCCGCGGTCTGCTGCTGGGTGTCGGTGAGCGTGCTTGGTGAGGATGTGTACGACGTGCAACAGCTAGTCGAAACGCGCCACCGCCCACTCCATGGCCGCCTCTCGCTGTAGTCCGCAGCCCCTCTGCCACCAATCGCCGCCTACCTAGGTCCTCCGCTCAAGGCCTGCAGGGCCGCGTAGTGCCCGTGTCGCGGAACCTTGGCCGCCGTCATGGTCGCCTCCCGCTGCAGCTCGAGGCGCATAAGCAGGCCGCTGCGAGGGCAAAGGCGCGGACGATGGCGACCGCAACCATGCGAAGTTCTCCATATCTGCAACGACGGTCTGTGGCACCTCATATATACACGGTGGGGGCGCTCGAGGGTGGCCGGCGACAAGGGGTGGCGAAGGACGAGGTGGAGGTGAGCTGTGGTGGAGCGCCGGCGAGGCCACAATTGGGTGGTGGGCTGGTGGCTGGGGTGGACAAGCTCGTCAAAAGGCGAAACGATAAGAACGGGATTAGGGATAATCAGTAAAGAGATGTGCATGCCCATAATCAGCTACCCACACCCACGGAGAAAAGTTGCTCGTTTTGGCCCACTTTAAAGTTCATGCGAGTTTGTCTCCATTTTTTTTTTGCGAATTTATCCCCATAAAAACGTTCCATTTGTATGTTCCCAGCGGGCAAGTTTTAGGCTGCGCAGTGTCCCTCGCTGCACTTGAAGAATTTCTGTGCGTCAAGCTTGTCCTCACCCTTTGGCACCTCATACAATCACGAGGAAAAGTATCCTTGGTGTGATTGTACCACTTGGACTTACTGCCATCTCCGAACTCAGATTTGGAAAAATTGACATCTTCTTGGTAGGATTTGGCTGTGGCTCACCATCATGCTCCATCACATGTCCTTTGGCTATGAGCGAGTACTAGCTAGATATTACTAATTCAAATTACCTATTATAAAAGACTGTCTAATCGCCAATATGACTTGAATATATATGTGTTACTTATTTCTCAATGATATTGTTTCTTTGTGTTTATTAATTTAACATTGATTGATTTTGAATTCTAGATGGGAGTTACTGAATCCTAACGCGGAGATCTATTACCTTCCACACCCAAAGCCAGAGTGGACGGTGCACTCATGACCTTCCATAAGTTTGTGACAAAATGACCGAGCCTTGAGTTGCCGGTATTTGAGAATCTACCTCTACTTAGTTATCGCCACAGTCTAGCTACAACTATACGTATATCTATATTTGTATATATTAGTTTATCTATAACTATACTTAGTTATCGCCACAGAACTCCGAGAGCATGTTTGGTTCTAGGCCATACATTGCCAAGCCAAAATTTAGCAGCCACACTTTTATTGACATCTGTTTGGTTTTGCTATAATTTGGCTTGCCATGCTTTATTGTCTTTATGACCCATTTGTCATAGAGTCAATTTTTTTGCCAACTTTGCCAAAATTTGACTTCAAAATTTTGAGCCACACTTTGACTTGGCAAAATGTGATGAAAAACCAAACAACCCGAGTCAGCAACTAAAGTAACGTCGTCTCCATGTAATCTGATAAGGCTAGGGCGTTTTATATACAAGGACTGATCGCATCAAAATCCTAGCTTATTTTGGGAATGACATTACAAGATTGTTGACATTCCGTGACAGCGAAGCAAGGTTGCACTTGCACAACCACAAAAGTTCCTTTGAAAGCCGATCGACTCTTCACGTCACTTCTTGGCACACGTATGTGCATCTAGTGTTGGCATATGTGGCTATATCATGTCCACATTAGGAGTGTGTTCGGTTCTGAAATTAGGTGAAACGGAATGGATCCGTGTTCCGCATCTAGCATTCATTTCTGTGTTCGATTGGATAGACGGGATGGAACCAACTAGTTCCTTTGAATGAAATATTCTCGTCATATGCGGAATTGACTGGTCCGACCGAATAGGCCGGACGTGGAGGAACGGCTGGCTAACTCGAAAACTAATTAGTCTCTCTCTCGCTAACCACGCGCGGGCGGCACAGCGAAGCAGGCCCGGCGGCGACGGCCTTGCACGCGCGGGCGGCGCAGGCACCACGAAGCACGCACAGGCGGCGCAGCGAAGCAGGCCCGACAGCGGCGGCTTAGCACGCGCGGGCGGCGGCGGCCACGCACAAGGCAGGCCTAGCGGTGGCCTCCAGGCACGCGCGATCGGCGGACGGCGACATCCAGGCATGCGCAGTCGGCGGCGTTCAAGCACGCATGGCCGGCGATTTCGATTTTGCCTCTGATTTTCTTCATGGCGCGGCCGCATCCCAGCTTGCTGCTGTTCAGCTTCTTGTCTCCATCCTCACCAATTAAATCTCTGTCCATTGTTAACCTTCGATTTGATTTCTACAAGATTTTGAAACAAAAAGATTTCGATGATTTGGTACTTTTAGCAAAGATTTTAAGAATTTTTTTTCTACTATTAATTACAATTGTTAAATTTATGTCCAAATTATTAGAATTTTAAGCATCATTATAGCTATTCCGTTCTGGTCCCAATTCTTCCAACCGAACACAATATGGAACCATTCCGTTTCTCGTTCTTTTCTGAACCGAACACATGGTTGGAACCGTCTCATGCCCTCAGAACGGACTCACTCCATTCCCTTCCCTCTCGTTCTGAAACCGAACACACCCTAGGATACATGTGCCATGATCTACATGTCTGCCACTGATCCGCACATGTCCATGTAATTGTGAGGATCGGCTCTGATACCACTTGTAACACCCCGGTCTCTTCGGACCAGCGATTGTCACTCCTGCCAGCTCAATAGGATCTCTAGGCTACCCCACATATTAATACTAGTCTTTTCTGCGTATTTTATTCTCACTCATGTGCACCCGGTACACACTTTTCGGTCGGTCACCCATCTTCAAATTGCTCTAGGCCAAGCACTCTTAACCTCAAAGTTCTTTTCAGATGAGCTTTCAGAAAAAAAGTTGCAACTTGTTGATATGGGTATCCTATCAATTCTATTAAGCCAAGTGTTGAAGATATGCCCAAGAGGCAATAATAAAGTGGTTATTATCGTATCTTCATTCTTATGATAAATGTTTACATGCCATGCTATAATTGTATTAATCGAAAACATTAATACTTGTGTGATTTGTAAACATGTAAGAGTCCCTAGTAAAGACTCTTGTTAAACTAGCTTGTTGGTTAATATATGATCACGGTTTCCTGATCATGAACATTGAGATGTTATTAACAACAAGGTCATATCATTAGGAGAATCATGTGATGGAAATACTCCTATAGTTAAGCGTAGCATAAGATCAAGTCATTTCAATAGTTCGTTTGCTATAAGCTTTCAGATACATAGTAACCTAATTCCTTCGACCATGAGATCATGCTAATCACCATCGCCGGATGGATGCTTTGATGACATCAAATACCACTCCTTAACTGGGTGTCTATAAAGTTGAGTGTTTGGAAAGTATGTGCTGAGGCACATGCATCAAAAGTGGGATTTGTCCATCCATATGATGGATAGATATACTCTGGGCTCTTTCGGTGGAATGTCATACAATTAGCTTGCAAGCATGTGACTGGTTCACAAGGGATCACATATCATAGGAATGAGTAAAGAGTACTTATGGTAACGAGGTCGAACTAGGTATGCAGAGATACCGACGATCAAACCTCGGATAAGTAAAATATCACGAGACAAAGGGAAATTGGTATCGTATGTAAATGGTTCATTCGATCGCAAAGTAATCGCAGAAATATGTGGGAGCCATACGAATTTCTAGATTCATCTATTGGTTATTGATCAGAGAAGAGTCTCGGTAATGTCTACATAATTCATGAACCATAGGGAGACACACTTAAGGATTCGATGTTGTTTAGTAGATATGGAATGTAAGTAGGAAGACCGAATGTTTTTCGGAGCCTCGTATGGGATCCGAGATATCATGAGGAGATCCAGAATGGTCCAGAGAGTAAGATTCATATAAGAAAAGTCCAATTCCGGAGTTCGAGAATGATTCTGGTGTTTTCATCAGAATGATCTAGAAGGGTCTAGAAGGTTCACCGGACCGGAAGGGGAAAGGTACATGAATGTGTCATGACTAAGCAGAATGATTGCATCATGTCCTAGGTCACTTTGCTGGGCATTTAAAAGAAAGAAATTAAACTCCAAAATTGAAAGTCAAAAGGCAAGTTTGAAAAGTCAAACTTGGACAATGTTTCCTGGTGGAGGAAGGAGAGAATCCTTCGCTCACTCCACCACGCGCCTAGAAGGAGAGGGAGTTGCGGTAGGATTCAAACTCTCCTCTCCCAAGCTGCCCCTCCCTCTCATAAATAGAAGGGAGGGGGTGCCCCCAACAACCACAACCAGCCCCTCCCCACACTGCCGCCGCGCCGCCAACCGCTGCACCAAGTCGCCACCGCCCTGCCGCCGCTGACCACCTCCTCCTTGATGTCTACGCACTTCTATTCTTGTAGACAGTTGTTGGGCCTCTAAGTGCAAAGGTTTGTAGAACAGCAGCAAGTTTCCCTTAAGTGGATCACCCAAGGTTTATCGAAATCAGGGAGGAAGTGGTCAAAGGTTTTCCCTCTCAAGCAACCCTGCAATCAAGATACAAGAAGTCTCTTGTGTCCCCAACACACCTAATACACTTGTCAGGTGTATAGGTGCACTAGTTCGCGAAGATATAGTGAAATACAAGTGGTAACGGTGCCAGAAAAGAGCTAATGGCGTGGAGGAAAGGTAAAAGCCAAAAACCTCCCCGGTAAACGGAACAAAGATGGAAGCAAGCAAACATGCAACATATCTAGTATCAAACAGTGTTTCAATGCTTAGAAACAAGGCCTAGGGATCATACTTTCACTAGTGAACACTCTCTCATATAAATATCCTCTCTTCATGATACTACTCTTAACTACTCTCCGGTTGGACACTCTAATCCATGGTAGGGCTATAACAATACACCTCAAACTCCGCCTTCCCCAATCTAGATAACCCCACACTGTCACCTTGAGCGCTAGAAGGTTCCAACAAACACCACAATTTCATAGAGACATCCAACTCCAAATATAACTCATAACAAATATTCAATCTAGCTAAAGTGCCACACACGGTATGCCGCTGTCACTTTCACACACGTGGGGAAAAGCATAGATCTATTAAAGCACAAAGAGTATTTATGTAGACTCAAGCCTAAGTGCCACCATGGCATGCACGTTGTCACTTTCACACACATGGGGAGAACAGAGATCTAATGAAGCACTTGAGTAGCAAGGTAGATCTACTTGATTACAAAGCTCATGACCACAAGATCATGCATAGAGAGAGAGAGATGAACACATAGCTATCGGTAGAGCCCTTAGCCTCGAGGAAGAACTACTCCCTCCTCATCATGGTAATCAGCAAAGGTGATGAATATGGTGGTGGAGATCGATGGAGATAGCTCCGGGGCACTTCCCCGTCCTGGCAGGGTGCCGGAATAGAGACTTTCTGTCCCCCGAATCTCCCCTTTGGTGGCGGCGGTGCTGCGGAACTTTTCATGGCTTTCTGATGGATTATTTAGGTTTTTTTTGGGTCAAAGGCTTCTTATAGGCGAAGGAGGCAAGGTCGGTGGAGGGCCAGGGGGCCCACACCCCCTGTGGGTGCCTCCAGGGCTTGCCTGCGGCTAGGGGGTGCGGCCACCCTGTGCCCCCCCTCCGGCTCTGCTTTGTGGTTCCGTGTTGCTCCGGGAAAAATAATGGCTTTGGCTTTTGTCCCGTCCAGTTCTGAGAATATTGAATTTCTGCCTTTCTGGAACCAAAAACAGAAGAAAACAGGCAACTGGCACTGTGGCAACTTATTAATAGGTTAGTTCCAGAAAATATATAAAAACACCTCAAAGTGTAGACAAAACATAAGACAAATGATATAAAACAAGCATGGAGCATCAAAAATTATAGATACGTTTTCAACGTATCAAGCATCCCCAAGCTTAACTCCTGCTCGTCCTTGAGTAGGTAAGTGATAAAAAGAATAATTTTTTAGGTGACATGCACCATCAAAACCAAGATCAAACCATTTGCAAGCATTGAAAGCTGGGATCAAAGAACTCTAAACATGTGCATGAAAGATGGAGTTCTAACAGTAGGACAAAGTAACTATGCATGCAACATGAAAGGATACAAACAAAGATCATGAATAACATGCATTGAAAAACGTTTGTTTGTTTCATATACAGAAAACATGGCATAGTGGCATTCAGCTTGTCCCTCATAGAGTAGCAAATAGATGCATAGGATACCTTCAAAGTTCATAAGGGTGACTAGAAACAAATAGCACAAGAACAAGTAATATCACAATATGCATCAATCAATAGGCTTTGGGACACTGCACACAAAATGACAACTATGCTCTCTTAATGGTGCCTAAAGGTAGAAGGTGGAGACTCAAATAATGGTGGAAGAAAGTGTAACATCCCAGCATTAGATCTTAGAAATAAGCTGAACACAGATGTGTGCATTGCATTCATGCATAGAAAATCTAAATAATTTTCGCGCTTTTGAACAAAATTTGTTAAAGTGATTGAAACTTATCTCAACTTGATAGAATTGAAGTAGATCATCAGGTTGACTATGATAAGTTTCAATATGACCTTTGTTAAAACCTTATTTTGGGTAAAGGAGATTTGATCTAAGGGTAGATCAAATGCAATAAAAATTAAACCTTAATACAATACTGCAACACCCCAGTTTTAGTAAATCCATAATTAGATTTTGATTGTGCATCATTAGCATCATTCTTAAAAAAATGCACGCAAAGAGAAATACACAAAACCCTAAAACCCTAGTTTCCCTCTCTAACTGAAAAGCATTCAAAATGGTTTGAATTTGAAAAGTACAAAATTATTGGAGCCCAAAAGGAATAAAAGGGCCCCACACTATTTCCTATATTTTATAAAAGCTTCTGATATTTTGAAATGGTTAAAAACAGATTTGAAAATGAGTCACAAAAGGAGAAAACAGAAAAACTAAATGGAAAAACAGTTTTAAAGAAAAAAACTGGAGCCAGAGTGCAGCCAGGCCGGCCCATCTCGCTTTCCCTCTCTCCTTGTCGCTCAGCGCAGCGCGTTGCAGCCCAGCAGAAGCCCACGTGCGGCCCGGCCCAGGAAAACATTTCGGCCCTCCTCTGTTCGTCGTCTTCCTCAGGCAGACGCACAGCTGCGTGTCGCCGCCGTTGCCGTCGATCCGCCGGCCGCGATTGACGCCGCCGCACAGCCTTCCGGGAGGGGATAAGACCCCAGAGATGCCCCGACCTCGTCCTTATCCTCTTCCTCCTCCCCGCGCCCTCTCTCCCTCGCTCTCTGCGACGAACCGAAACCCTAGCCTCGCAGCTCGCCGACGCCTCGCCGTTCCCGACCACCCCAATCCCCGCCGTGAAGCTTGGGAGCTCCGAGTTCCTCGACTCGTTCGGTTGCCCTCAGCCGCGTGAGCCGGCGTGCTCCCAGGCGTCCGAATCGAGCCCGTCTTCATCGACACCGACAAGCGCCAACGTCGCCATTGCCGTTGATCTAGTCCACCATATGCCTCGCCGTCGACCTCTCCAGCTTCAGGGCGAGCTAGCGGTTCCTCTGGACCCCTCCACTTCGTCCCTCTCGCTCTGTTTCTTTCTTGCGTCATGCGCCGTCCTCTGTCGTCGCCATCCTCCGTCGCCACCATTGTTCCAGCGACCAATCCGTAGCGGCGCCGCCCCTTTCAGGTTCCCCTTGTTGCGCTGATTCGAGTAGGCTAGCTCCTGCAGCCCCGCGTGCCCTCCTCCGTCGTCTCCGGCAATCGTCTGGCCGCTCTTCGGCATGCTCACGTGTCGCCGACGTGGCGCCTGCGTGTGCCTGACTTGGGCCTTGACCAAACCCCTCCAGCGTGGCAGGTTGACCCAACCTCGGGCCCAGCAGTCAGTGACTATGGCTAGCCCAGCCCTCTGTATAAAACGAATTAAGGCGTGTGCTGATGTCAGTTGACGCGGTAATTCAATTTAACTGGTCTAATAATTTCTGAAATTGATATAATCTTGTTAATTCAGTAACTTAATATTTATAAATCAGAAAAATACAAATAATATATCAAAATGTTTAGAAAAATGAGAACTATCTCTTTAAGCTATAATCATGTATTGTTCAACAACTTAAATGACAAGTTTAATTATAGAACATAGTAACCCCTCTCATATACATCCGGAGTTTCCCCGAGTTAGGGTTTGCGCTCCTCGGAACCCCTATTAAGTTGTCGAGCATGCCTCAGGGTTACATTTCAATGCAATTCAACTTGTCATATCATCATCCTTGCTTGAGCATTGAATCGATGACATTGTTGATTGTTTCCCCTTTCTTTCTGGTGTTTGCTTCTCTCCGGTAGAATACGAGATCGAAGACCGAGATCAAGACCGTCGAAGATCGAAGATCGACGAACAATACTTGACCAACTATAATCAAGTCAAGTACAAGGCTACCGAAGATCTTCTTATCGTTTATCAACAGGCAAAGGCAAGCATAGCCCCACCATGATATAATCCTATGATTTCAAAAGCATTTCAATTCCTGCCATGATGCATACGATTCTACTGTGGTCTTTTATCGATAGACAGAGTACCTATCTATTGCCGTACTTCCTTTGAGCTTATATTACCTGATCCACTGCTCCTAGCATAACTAGGTTTGGCTTGTGTGCACTACTAGAGCTTATATCCGTGTCCTGCTTAGCCATGCATAGCTGTTGAGTCCAGTCCATCCAGATGATGTATCAGATGCATATAATCTAGTATGACAGGAGAACGTGATAAGATGAGATTAGTGATATGAGATTAAACATGCTAAGACTTGTATGGGAGGCCATGGTGGGATGTGGTTTTTCTAGTCCCATGCTCGCCACCCTTAGGACCATAGGTTCTTTACTCTTGAACCAAGACGAGCGTACAACCACACGGGGTAAATGGGAACCTCATGATTGACTAACTTGCCTAGTAGATTCCATGAGTCACATAGTTCGGGTGTTCCATTCGATATACGCATTGAAAACATTTTCGAAAGAAGGAGGTGAAGGAGGTGCATTCATACAAGTAGGGAAGCATGGACTGGGTTGCTTGGGGTTAATGGCGCCCCTGGTAAACCAACCTTGTTGGGGTTCGTAGCATGGAAAACAAAAATTTCTACCGCATGCACACAAACAAGCCAAGATCTATCTACTAGATTGTAGCAACGAGTCGATAGAAGAACTCACCCTCAAACATTCCAAAGAGGTTAACGAGAGCAGATTCTCGTGGGTGATGTAGTCGTACACTTGCCGATCTCAAGATCGCGTAGACGATCCTTCCGACGCTGCGTTCCGGCAGCGCTTCCGCAGTCGGTCACACGTTCGGTACTCGATGAAGACCTTCCTCTCCCTTGTTCCAGCAGGCAGCGGAGGTTGTAGCACTCTCCTCGTGATTCCAGTAGCACGACGGCGTGGTGTCGGAAGTAGAGGGAAGATCCCGCAGGGCTTCGCCTAAGCCGGAGCGAGTATGGTGGAGTAAGAGAGGGCCTTGGTGATCTACGGATTAGAGGCACCAAGGGTAGGTGGTGTAGCCGGTGGCTAGGGCTTGGAGAAGCCCTAACTCGGCGACTTGGAGGAGCCCTAGGTGGCGGCAGCACTTGGAGGGTGGTGGCGCGTAGGAGCTAGGGTTTAGGTGTGTGAGCCCCTCCTTATATAGGTGGGGGAGGCGGTTTGGGAGGAGGGAGTCCTCCCCCAACTCCTCCTCCTTGGCCGGCAGGTGGAGGGAGTGGGATTCCTACCCTAGGTAGGTTTCCTACTCTCCCTCCACCAAGCAATGTTCGGATTTGACTTTTCAAATTGGTGTTTGACTTTCAAACTTGAATTTGATTTATCTCTTCATATTGCCCAGCCAAGTGACCTAGTACATGATGCAAGCATTCCACATTGTCATGACACATCCATGTACCCTTCCCCCTCCGGAGTGCCGGACCTTCCAGACCCTTCTAGAACATTCCCGGTGAAAACACCGGAATCATTTTCGAACTCCGAAACAGGACTTTCCTTATATGAATCTTATTCTCCGGACCATTCTGGATCTCCTCGTGATATCCCGGATCCCATCCGAGACTCCAAACAACATTCGGTCTCTTACTCATCATTCCATAACTACACAACAACATCGAATCCTTAAGTTTGTCTCCCTACGGTTCGTGAATTATGCGGACATGACCGAGACACTTCTCCGATCAATAACCAACAGAGGAATCTGGAAATTCATATGGCTCCCACATATTTCTACGATTACTTTGCAATCGAATGAACAACTTACATACGATACCAATTTCCCTTTGTCTCACGATAGTTTACTTATCCGAGGTTTTGATCGTCGGTATCTCTGCATACCTAGTTCAACCTCATTACCGTAAGTACTATTTTCTCGTTCCCGTGATATGTGATCCCTTGTGAGCCAGTCACATGCTTGCAAGCTAATTGGATGACATTCCACCAAGAGGGCCTAGAGTATATCTATTCGTCATATGGATGGACAAATCCCACTCTTGATCCATGTGCCTCAACCCATACTTTCCGAACACTCAATGCCACCTTTATAGCCACCCAGTTACGGTGTGGTGTTTGATGTCATCAAAGCATCCTTCCGGTGATGGTGATTAACATGATCTCATGGTCGAAGGAATTAGGTTACTATGTATCAGAAAGCTTATAGCAAACGAACTATTGAAATGACTTGATCTTAATGCTACGCTTATCTATAGGAGTATGTCCATCACACCATTCTCCTAATGATATGATCTTGTTGTCAACAACATCTCAATGTTCATGATCGGGAAACCACGATCATCTATTAACCAACAAGCTAGTATTATAAAGAGGCTTTACTAGAGACTCTAATTTAGTTTACAAATCATACAAGTATTAATGTTTCCGATTAATACTATTATAGTATGAATGTAAACATTTATCATAAACACAAAGATATAATAATAACCACTTTTATTATTGCCTCTACGCCATATCTCCAACAGTCTCCCACTTGCACTAGAGTCAACTAATCTAGATTACATGGTAATATACCTAACACCCATGGCAGTTTGGTGTTGGTCATGTTTTGCCCTCGGGAGAGGTTTAGTCAACGGATCCGCCACATTCAGATTTGTGTGTACTTTGCAAATCTTTATGTCACCATCTTGGACATGCTCTCGAATAGCGTGAAAACGTAGCTTGATGTGCTTCAGCTTCTTGTGTGACCTTGGTTCTTGCGCTTTAGCTATGGCGCCCATGTTATCACAGTAGATAGACATTGGGTCCAGTGCACTTGGAACCACACCAAGCTCTGTAATGAACTCCTTCATCCATATCGCCTCTTGTGAAGCCTCTGAAGCAGCTATGTATTCCGATTCAGTTGAAGATCTCGCCACAACGCTTTGCTTTGCACTCCTCCAGCTAACTGCTGCACCATTCAAAGTAAATACGTATCCAGATCCAGATTTAGAATCATCCGGATCGGTGTTCCAACTAGCATTGGTGTAACCATTAACAACGAGCTGTTCATCACCTCCATAAGAAAGAACCATATCCTTAGTTCTTCTCAAGTACTTAAGGATGTTTTTGACCGCTGTCCAATGATCCACTCCTGAATCACTTTGATATCTGCTAGTCAAACTAACAGCATATGCACTGTCGGGTCTAGTACATAGCATGGCATACATTAGAGATCCTATGGCTGAGGCATAGGCAGTCTTACTCATCCTTTCTCTATCTTCTGCCGTTGTAGGACTTTGAGTTTTACTCAAGGTCGTATTGGGCAACATGGGAAAGAACCCTTTCTTGCTATCTTCCATTCCAAACCTCTTTATAACTTTGTCCAAATATGTACTCTGTGATAATGATATTAGGCGTCTCGATCTATCTCTATAAATCTTTATGCCTAATATGTAAGCTGCTTCGCAAGATCTTTCATTGAAAAACTATTATTCAAATAATCCTTGACACTATTAAGAAGGTCTACATCATTCCTAATCAACAATATGTCATCTACATATAGTACTAAGAATGCTACAGAGCTCCCACTCACTTTCTTGTAAATACAAGCTTCTCCATAAGTTTGTATAAAACCAAAACTTTTGATTACCTTATCAAAATGTTGATTCCAACTTCAGGATGCTTGCTTCAATCCATATATGGATCGTTGAAGTTTGCATACCTTGTTAGCATCTTTAGGATCGAAAAAACCTTTGGGTTGCATCATATACAACTCTTCATCAATGTCTCCATTGAGGAACGCCGTTTTGACATCCATCTGCCATATCTCATAATCATAATATGCAGCGATTGCTAACATAATACTCACAGACTTTAGCTTCACTACTGGTGAGAAAGTCTCATCGTAGTCAACTCCTTGAATTTGTCGAAACCCTTTTGCGATAAGTCGAGCTTTATAGACAATAACATTACCATCATCATCTGTTTTCTTCTTGAAGATCCATTTGTTCTCGACAGCCTTCCGGCCATCTGGTAAGTCCACCAAAGTCCATACTTGGTTTTCGTACATGGATCCAATTTCAGATTTCATGGCTTCTTGCCATTTATTGGAATCTGGGCTCAGCATCGCTTTCTCATATGTTGCAGGGTCATCGGTGTTATCCACCAACATGACACTCATAACGGGATCATACCAATCAGGAGTGGTACGAGTTCTCGTTGACCTGCGAGGTTCCATAGCAACTTCAACTGAAGTTTCATGATCAACATCATTAGCTTCCTCTCTTATTGGTGTAGGCGCCACAGGAACTACTTCCGGTGCTGCGCTACTCGCATGTTCGAGAGAAGGTTCAACAACCTCGTCGAGTTCTACTTTCCTTCGAGTCACTTCTTTCGAGAGAAACTCCTTCTCTAGAAAGGATCCATTCTTGGCAACGAAGATTTTTCCCTCGGATCTATGATAGAAGGTATACCCAATAGTTTCCTTCGGGTATCCTATGAAGACGCATTTTTCCGCTTTGGGTTCAAGCTTGTCCGGCTGTAACTTCTTTACATAAGCTTCACAACCCCAAACTTTAAGGAACGACAATTTAGGTTTCTTCCCAAACCATAATTCATACGGTGTCGTTTCAACGGATTTAGATGGTGCCCTATTTAAAGTGAATGCTACTGTTTCTAATGCATAAGCCCAAAACGATAGCGGTAAATCTGTAAGTGACATCGTAGAACGAACCATATCTAAGAGAGTTCGATTACGATGTTCGGACACACCATTACGCTGTGGTGTTCCCGGCGGTGTCAATTGTGAAAGTATTCCGCATTTCTTCAAATGCTCGCCAAACTCGTAACTTAGATATTCACCCCACGATCAGATCGTAGAAATTTAATCTTCTTGTTATGTTGATTCTCTACCTCACTTTGAAATTCCTTAAACTTCTCGAAAGTTTTAGACTTATGTTTAATGAAATAGATATACCCATATCTACTCAAGTCATCCGTGAAGGTAAGAACATAACGATAACCACCGCGCGATGCTACACTCATTGGACGACACACATCGGTATGTATGATTTCCAATAAGTCCGTAGCTCTCTCCATCATACCAGAAAATGGAGTCTTAGTCATTTTACCCATCAGTCATGCTTCACATCTTTCAAGTGATTCGAAATCAAGTGATTCAAGAAGTCCATCGGAATGGAGTTTCTTCATGCGCTTCACTCCAATATGACCAAGACGACAGTGCCACATATAGGTCGAGTTATCGCTCAATTTCAAATGTTTAGCTTCAATGTTATTAATGTGTGTATTACCACAATCGAGATTCAATAAGAATAGACCATCTATCAAAGGTGCATGTACATAAAACATATTACTCATATAAATCGAACAACCATTATTCTCGGACTTAAACAAGTAACCGTCTCGCAATAAACATGATCCAGATATAATGTTCATGCTCAACGCAGACACCAAATAACAATTATTTAAGTATAAAACTAATCCCGATGGTAGATGAAGAGGTAGCGTGCCGACCGCGATCACATCAACCTTTGATCCATTTCCAACGCACATCGTCACCTCGTTCTTCGCTAGCTTCCGTTTATTCTGCAGCACCTATTTCGAGTTACAAATATGAGCAACCGAACCAGTATCAAATACCCAGGCACTACTACGAGTACTAGTGAGATACACATCAATAACATGTATATTTGAATATACCTTTCTTCTTTATGTTGTCGTTCTTCAAATCCGACAAGTACTTTGGGCAATTCCGCTTCCAGTGACCTTCTCCCTTGCAGTAAAAGCACTCAGTATCAGCCTTAGGCCTAGCCTTGGTCTTCTTTGCCGGCGCGGCAACTTTCTTACCGCCCTTCTTGAAGTTTCCCTTTTGCTTAGACTTGCCTTGCTTCTTGAATTTGGTGGTCTTATTGACCAACAACACTTGGTGCTCTTTCTTGATCTCCACTTCTGCAGATTTCAACATGGAGAAGAGTTCTGGCAATGACTTGTCCATGTTTTGCATATTGTAGTTCATCACAAAGTTCTTGTAACTTGGTGGTAGTGATTGGAGGACACGGTGAATCCCCAAAGAATTAGGAATCACTATACCCAAGCTTTGGAGTTTGCTTGCGTGCCCAGACATCTTAAGCACGTGCTCACGACCAGCTGCCCTCTTCCATCTTGCATTTAAAGAACTTTTCAGAAGCCTCATAACTCTCAACTGTCGCGTGAGCCTCAAATATCATTTTGAGTTCACGGACAATATCATGTGGGTCATGGTTCTCAAACCTTTTCTGAAGCTCCGATTCCAAACCATACAAGATAGCACACTGAACTGTGGAGTACCGATTCTTACAAGCGAGGAAAACATTCTTTACCTCATCGGTAGCAGTAGCTATAGGCGGGTCACTTAGTTGTGCATCCAGCACATAGGTCAAATTACCAGCATTGAGGACAATCCTCAAATTGCGGAACCAATCCGCAAAGTTTCTTCCATTGTTTTTCAACTTTTCTTTCTCTAGGAACGCATTAAAATTTATGGTAGGGGCCGCCATTGATCTACAACATATTTGCAATAGTTTAGACTAAGTTTATGACAAATTGAGTTCTAATTAATAGTTAAATTAATCTAGATGAACTCCCACTCAAAACAATATCCCTCAAATTGTTTTAGTGATCACATGAACCAAATCCACCACATCAAAACCGATCATCACGAGAGTTGATGTAGCTTCAATGGCGAACAATCAACATGTTCATCATATCTACTATATGACTCATGCTTTACCTTTTGGTGATTCGTGTTCCGAGACCATGTCTGTACATGCTAAGCTCGTCAATATCAAACCTTAGCTTCCCACATGAGCAAATATGGCTTGCTCACATTGTATACACTCGCAGAATCTAACACACCCGATCATCACGTGGTGCTTCGAAACAACGAGCTTTAGCAACGGTGCTTACTAAGGATGAACACTTTAAAACTTGAAATTGTGTGCTTGAGGGATCATCTTATAATGCTACCGTCGTAAACTAAGCAATACAAGATGCATAAAGGATTAACATCACATGCAATTCATAATATGTGATATGATATGGCCTGTCTTCTTGTGCTTCCGATCTCCATCTTCAAGCATGAACATGATCTCCATCATCACCGGTATGGCGTCAAGGTCAATGGCGCCATTTCATGGTTGTCGTCCACCAGCTTCAACTATTACAACAACTTTGAACAGACACACAGGCTGTTCCTGGAATTTAAAACACAATCATATGGCTCCTGCCGGTTGCCAACTTACAATAAGGAACATTGCATACATCATATATAATCACAATCATGGTCATATCACATCACAGCACACCCCTGCAAAACAAAGTTAGATGCCTCTAATTTTATTTGCATATTTTACGTGGTTTGGGGCTTTCAATAAGTGTCATTCTAACTTACGAACAAGAACCACAACGTTGATGTTTGAACTATCAAGTGCCCGTTGTAAATTGAATCTATACTATAATGGGAGAGACAGACACCTGCAAAGCCACTTATGCAATACAAGTTGCATGTTGAGCGTGGAGCAAGTCTCATGAACGATGTCATGTAAGGTTAGCCCGGGCCGCTTCGTCCCATCATACCGCAAGATGCAAAGTACACAAAAAGCAATTGATAATAAAAGCATCACCGCCCACAATGACCATTGTGTTCTACTCGTGCAACAGATCTACATATAGACATGGCTCTGATACCACTGTTGGGGTTCGTAGCATGGAAAACAAAAGATTTCTACCGCATGCACACAAACAAGCCAAGATCTATCTACTAGATTGTAGCAACGAGTCGATAGAAGAACTCACCCTCGAACATTCCAAAGAGGTTAACGAGAGCAGATTCTCGTGGGTGATGTAGTCGTACACTTGACGATCTCAAGATCACGTAGACGATCCTTCTAGTGCTGCGTTCAGGCAGCGCTTCCGCAGTCAGTCACATGTTCGGTACTCGATGAAGACCTTCCTCTCCCTTGTTCCAGCAGGCAGCGGAGGTTGTAGCACTCTCCTCGTGATTCCGGCAGCACGACGGCGTGGTGTCGGAAGTAGAGGAAAGATCCCGCAGGGCTTCGCCTAAGCCGGAGCGAGTATGGTGGAGTAAGAGAGGGCCTTGGCAATCTATGGATTAGAGGCACCAAGGGGAGGTGGTGTAGCCGGCGGCTAGGGCTTGGAGAAGCCCTAACTCGGCGACTTGGAGGGGGGTGGCGCCTAGGAGCTAGGGTTTAGGTGTGTGAGGGGTAGGGGTGCGCCCTACCCCTCCTTATATAGGTGGGGGGAGGCGGTTTGGGAGGAGGGAGTCCTCCCCCAACTCCTCCTCCTTGGCCGGCGGGTGGAGGGAGTGGGATTCCTACCCTAGGTAGGTTTCCTACTCTCCCTCCACCAAGCAATGTTTGGATTTGACTTTTCAAATTGGCGTTTGACTTTCAAACTTGAATTTGATTTCTCTCTTCATATTGCCTAGCCAAGTGACCTAGTACATGATGAAACCATTCCACATTGTCATGACACATCCATGTACCCTTCCCCCTCCGGAGTGCTGGACCTTCCAGACCCTTCTAGAACATTCCCGGTGAAAACACCAGAATCATTTCCGAACTCTGAAACAGGACTTTCCTTATATGAATATTATTATCCGGACCATTCCGGATCTCCTCGTGATATCTCGGATCCCATCCGAGACTCCGAACAACATTCGGTCTCTTACTAATCATTCCATAACTACACAACAACATCGAATCCTTAAGTGTGTCTCCCTATGGTTCGTGAATTATGCGGACATGACCGAGACACTTCTCCGATCAATAACCAACATAGGAATCTGGAAATTCATATGGCTCCCACATATTTCTATGATTACTTTGCGATCGAATGAACCACTTACATACGATACCAATTTCCCTTTGTCTCACGATAGTTTACTTATCCAAGGTTTTGATCGTCGGTATCTCTGCATACCTAGTTCAACCTCGTTACCAATAAGTACTCTTTTCTCATTCCCGTGATATGTGATCCCTTGTGAGCCAGTCACATGCTTGCAAGCTAACTGGATGACATTCCACCGAGAGGGCCCAGAGTATATCTATCCGTCATATGGATGGACAAATCCCACTCTTGATCCATGTGCCTCAACCCATACTTTCCGAACACTCAATGCCACCTTTATAGCCACCCAGTTACGGTGTGGTGTTTGATGTCATCAAAGCATCCTTCCGGTGATGGTGATTAACATGATCTCATGGTCGAAGGAATTAGGTTACTATGTATCAGAAAGCTTATAGCAAACAAACTATTGAAATGACTTGATCTTAATGCTACGCTTATCTATAGGAGTATGTCCATCACACCATTCTCCTAATGATATGATCTTGTTGTCAGCAACATCTCAATGTTCATGATCGGGAAACTGTTGGAATTATGCCCTAGAGGCAATAATAAAGATGTTATTATTATAATTCTTGTTCATGATAAAGTTTATATTCCATGCTAGAATTGTATTAAGCGGAAACTTTAATACTTGTGTGGTTTGTGAACAACACCGTGTCCCTAGTACGCCTCTATGGACTAGCTCATTGATCAATGATGGTTAAGGTTTCCTAACCATAGACATGAGTTGTCAATTGATAATGAGATCATATCATTGGGAGAATGATATGGTGGACAGACCCAAACTAAGCGAAGCAATTAGATCGTGTCATTGTGTTCATCTTTGCGAAGCTTTTCCTATGTCAAATATTGTATTCCTTAGACCATGAGATAATGCAACTCCCTGGTATCGGAAGAAAGCTTTGAGGTCATCAAACGTCATCCTATGAGAGGGTGATCATAAAGGTGTCTCTCAGGTGATCGGAAAGTATCTGTTGGGTTGTATGTATCGAGATGGGATTTGTCCCTCCCAAGTCGGAGAGATATACTTCAGGCCCACTCGGTAATCGAATAGACACCGCTTGCAAGCATGTGGTTAAGGAGTTAATCACAAAGTGATATTGGATTATGGAACAAGTAAAGTACTTGCTGTGAACGAGATTGAACTAGGTATGACGATACCGATGATCGAATCTCGGGCAAGTAAAATATCGCGAGACGAAGGGAATATATATATGGGATTGATTGAATCCTGGCATCGTGGTTCATCCGATATGATCATCGATGAATGTGTGGGAGTCAATATGGGTGCCCAGACCCCGCTGTTGATTATTGATAGAAGATCATGTTTGCATATTCTCGAACCCGCAGGGTCACACACTTAACGTGTCTCGACGCTAGGATAGATTGGATACTTGGTTTATGAATTTTTGTTCGGAGTCTCGGATGGGATCCGGGACATCACGAGAGGTTCCGGAATGGTCCGGAGAATAAGATTCATATAAGGCAGTGCAGTTTTTGGAGTTCGGAATTGTTCCGGATTAATCGGTATTGTACCGGAACCTTCTAGAACCTTCCGGAAGGGGGCCAACGTGGTCCCACCTTCCGGGAGGGGGCATGGGCCTATGAGGGAGTGTCCTGGCCGCATTGGGCCAAGGGCACAAGGCCCCATAGGGCCCAGCCGATCCTAGATAAGTTTAAACTCGTTTAAACTAGAGATAGGGTTTCTAGATAAGGGATAAGTTTAAATCGTTTAAACTAGAGATAGGCTTGGAGGATGGGCAGGCTGCCGCACCCCTCTATATATAGAGGGCTGGTGCGCCCCCTCCCCCCCAACCTACATCTTCCTCCAAACCCTAGTTGCCCTGCTGCCCTCCTCTCTCCCTCCCGACTGTTTGTAGGCGAAGCCTTGCTGCAGAAATTCTCCACCATATACACCACGCCGTCGTGCTGTAGATCCAATCTATCTCCACCATACTTGCTGGTCCGAGGAAGGAGGAGACGTCGAGGTGCCGCACGTGTGCATCTCACGGAGGCACCGCCACTTGTGGTGCTAGATCGGATCGGATCGCGAGGAGGAGAAGCAGTGCGACTACATCACCCACGCTCCGATTTAACGCTCACCGTCTGTAATCTTCAAGGTTATGAAGATCTAATCCAATCTCACTCTTTGTTTGCATCTCATAGATTAGATCTTGGCTTTCCTCTGTTCGCTCAGAGAAAATTTTGATTTACTATGCTTGAAACCCTTCGGTATCGAGCTAGATCTATGCGTAGATGTGATTCACGAGTAGAGCAACATGGTTGTTGCGGCGTTGATGTTTTCTGTTGCAAGCCTCTTGTTTGTGTTCTTCTTATGACGCGATAGTGAGATTGAAGCGGTCAGGCCACGCTGACGCCGTCATGAGACCGCTCGCACTTGGCGTGTGGCTTGTACCACACATGCGGTTGGTGGATGTCAATTTCTCTCACTATAGTTGTCATGGGATTAACACCGGAGTTTGGCAACCATAATATCACCGTTGTGGCTTTCCGTAGGTAAGAATCGTTCTTAGCATCTACTCCCATAAGCCACGTAAAACATGCAACAACAAAGTAGAGGCGTCTAACTTGTTTTTGCAGGGAGTGTTTTCTGTGATATGGTATGGCCCAAGATGTGATGTGTATATTGTATGCGATCATGTTTTGTAATGTTTCACGACTTGCATGTCGATGAGTACACAACCGGCAGGAGCCATATGGTTGTCTTTATAATTGTGTATGACCTGCGAGTCAACTTCTTATACGCCATGTAATAGCTTTACTTTATCGCTAAGTAGTTAGCAATAGTTGTAGTTGCTATTCGTGGTGGAGGCAATCATGGTGGAGTGATGGAGATCATGCCGGAACGCACAAGATGGAGATCATTGCCAAGATTGGCTATACCATGTCACATAAAGTTATATGCATGTGATGTTTATCCTTTTATGTATCTTATTATGCTTAGATCGCGACGGTAGCATTATAAGATGATTCCTCACTTAAAGATCAAGATAAAACTGTGTTCTCCCCATGTATGCACCGTTGCGAAAGTTCGTCGTGTCCAAGCATCACGTGATGATCGGGTGCTATAGACTCTACGCTCACATACAATGGGTGCAAGCCAGTTTTGCACACGTGGAAATACTTGGGTTTGACTTGACGAGCCTAGCATGTACAGACATGGCCTCGGAACACATGAACCGAAAGGTTAAGCATGAGTCATATGAATGATATGATCGACGCCGTTGTCCACCATTGAAGCCACATCTCTTCTCGTGAAGATCGGATTAGGTGTGGTGAATTTGGATCGTGTTCACTAAACAACTTGAGGGATGTTGAATTTAGTGGGAGTTCATCTAGTAATTTGATTAAGTTGAACTATTTATCATGAACATAGTCTAAATTGTACTTGCAAATACTGTAGATCACATGGCCAAGTCCAACTTCAACTTCAACGTTTTTGCTGAGAAAGAAAAGCTCGAAACAATGGGTCTAACTTCACCAACTGGTTCCGCAATCTAAGAATCATTACGTGCGGCGGACAAAATGACTATGTCCTTGAGAAAGCATTAGGTAACCCCCCCCCTAATCTGCGCTACTGATGAGAAAGCTGTCGATCGGCCAAGAAAGATGATTATGGTGTGATTAAGAGCACCATGTTGTTTGCTATGGAACCGGAACTTCAAAATCGTTTGAAAACTATCCCGGCCCTTTGAGATTCTCAAGAGCTGAAAACCATGTTTCAGACTTAGGCCCGCTCAGAGATATGAGATCTCCGAAGTTCTTTAACCGCAAGATGGAGGAAGGGAGTTCGTTAGTGAGCACGCCATTAAGATGTCGGGCTACACTCAACGCCTTTGAGCAACTGGACCGCAAGATTCCAGAGGAGCTCAAGATTGACAGGGTTCTGCAATCACTCCCTCCCAGCTACAAAAGTTTTGTAGTGACTCACAATCAGATTGGTTCCACTGATACGATCACCGAGCTCTTCGCAAAGCTGAAGGCTGCAGAGGTGGACATCAAAAAGGATAATCATGTGTTGATGGTCAACAAGCCCTCCTTTAAGAAAGGTAAAGGTGCAAAGAAGCCCTTCAAGAAAAGCGGCGGCAAGCGCGTTGCCCCTGCTGAGAAGAAGCTCAAGTCTGGTCCTAAGCCGGACACTGAGTGCTTCTATTGCAAGGACAAGGGTCACTAGAAGCTTCGTCCAAGTACTTAGCGGACAAGAAGGCTGGCACCATCAAAGGTATATTTGATATACATGTTATTGATGTTTTCCTTACTAGCCCTCGTTTTAGTGCACGGGTATTTGATCTGGGTTGGTTGCTAATATTTGTAACTCGAAACAGAGCTACTAATGAATAGACGACTGCGAGGGATGAGGTGACGATGCGCGTTGGCAACGGATCAAGAGTTGATGTGATGGCCGTCGGCACGCTCTCCTTAGTTTTACCTTCGGGATTAGTTTTAAACCTTAATAAATGTTATTATGTGCCTGCGTTGAGCATGAACATTATTTCTGGATCGTGTTTATTGCAAGACGGTTATTCATTTAAATCGGAGAATAATGGTTGTTCTATTTATATGAGTAACATCTTTTATGGTCATGCACCTCTTGTGAATGGTTTATTTCTTATAAATCTCGAAAGGGATGAAACACACATCCATAACATTGAGGCTAAGAGATGCAAAGTAGATAGTGATAATACTACTTATTTGTGGCACTGTCGTCTAGGTCATATTGGTGTAAAGCGCATGAAGAAACTCCATTCTGATGGACTTTTGGAGTCTCTTGATTTTGAATCATTTGACACATGCGAACCATGCCTTATGGGCAAGATGATCAAAAACCCGTTCTCGGTATGATGGAGCGAAACGGACTTGTTGGAAATCATACATACCGATGTATGCGACCGATGAGTGTTTCACGCGGTGGATATCGCTACTTTCTCACTTTTACCGATGACTTAAGTAGATATGGGTATATCTATTTAATGAAACATAAATCTGAAACGTTTGAAAAGTTTAAAGAATTTCAGAATGAAGTGGAGAACCATCGTAATAGAAAGATTAAGTTTCTACGATCCGATCGTGAGGCGAATATTTGAGTTATGATTTTCTCACGCATCTCAAAGCAAGTGGAATCGTTTCACAACTCACGCCACCGAACACCACAACGCAATGGTGTGTCTGAGCATGGAATCGAACCCTATTAGATATGGTGCGATCGATGATGTCTCTTACTGATTTGCCGTTATCATTTTGGGGTTATGCATTAGAAACCGCTGCATTCACTTTAAATAGGGCTCCATCTAAATCCGTTGAGACGACACCGTATGAACTGTGGTTTGGTGCTAAACCTAAGTTGTCGTTTCTTAAAGTTTGGGGATGCGAGGCTTACGTCAAGAAGTTGATGCCGGACAAGCTCGAACCCAAAGCGGAGAAATGCGTCTTCATAGGATACCCTAAGGAAACTATTGGGTATACCTTCTATCACGTAACCAAGGCAAAGTGTTTGTCAGAAGAACGGTTCCTTTCTTGAGAAGGAGTTTCTCTCGAAAGAAGTGAGTGGGAGGAAAGTAGAGCTAGGCGAGGTTATTGAACCTTCTCTTGAATTGGAGAGTAGCGCAGCACCTGAAATTGTTCCGGTCGCTGCACCAACAATAGAGGAAGCTAATGACAAGGATCATGAAGCTTTGGACGATGTCACTCTTGAGCGTCGCAGGTCGACAAGGTCGCGCGTGCCTCCCGAGTGGTACGGCAACCTGTCTTTGACTGTCTTGTTAGTAGAAGACGGTGAACCTACGAACTATGAGGAAGCGATGATGAGCCCAGACTCGAGAAATGGCTAGAAGCCATGAAATCCAATTGGGATCCATGGCGAAAACCAAGTATGGACTTTGGTGGACCCTCCTAGCGACCGAAAGGCCGTTGAGTGCAAATGGATCTTCAAGAAGAAAACGGACGCGGATGGTAATGTTACCGTCTATAAAGCCACGACTTGTTGTGAAAGGTTTTCGACAAGTTCAAGGTGTTGACTACGATGAGACTTTCTCTCCGTAGCGATGTTTAAGTCCATTCGGATTTTATTAGCAATTGCTGTTTCATGATTATGAAATATGGCAAATGGATGTCAAGATTGCTTTCCTCAATGGCAACATTGATGAAGAGTTGTATATGATGCAACCCGAAGGTTTTGTCGATCCTAAGGATGCTGATAAAGTATGCAAACTTCAGCTCCATTTATGGATGAAGCAAGCGTCTCGGAGTTGGAACCTTCGTTTTGATCAAGTGATCAAGAGCTTTGGATTTGTTCCAAATTGCTATGAAGCTTGCATCTACAAGAAAGTGAGTGGGAGCTCGGTGGCGTTTACGGTACTATATGTGGATGACATATTGATTATTGGAAATTACATCGACATGCTTAACGATGTGAAGAGTTATTTGAACAAGTGTTTTCAATGAAAGACCTAGGTGAAGTCTTATATATTGGGCATCAAAATCTATAGAGATAGACAAAGACGCTGATAGCTTTAAGCCGAGTACATACCTAGACAAAGTTCAAAAGGTTCAGAATGGATAAGGCATTGAAAGGTTCAAAGGCCTATGTTGTCAGTAAGATATTGAGCAAGGCTCGGTCCACTACGGTAAATGATAGGAAGCTATGAGCAAAGTGCCTTATGCCTCGCCATAGGTTCCATCATGTATGCCATGCTGTGTACTAGACCGATGTGTCCAATGCTCTTAGTTTGACGGCAGATATCAAAGTGATCCAGAGTGGAACATGGACAGCCGTGAAGAACATCCTAAGGTACCTAAATAGGACTAAAGAAATGTTCTTAGTCTATGGGGGTGATGAACAGTCATTAAAAGGTTACGTCGATGCTAGTTTCGACACCGACAAGGATGATGCTAAATCTCGACGGGATACATGTATATTTTGAATGGAGGAGTGTGAGCTGGAGAAGCTGCAAGCAAAGCGTGGTCGGGATCTCAAGAGAAGCGGAATACATGGCTGCCGCAGAAGGCCAAGTGAAGGAGTTTGGATCAGAAACTTCATCATCGAGCTTGGCGTGGTTCCAAGTGCATTGGACCCACTGGAGATATTGTGTGACAACACTGCGCCATAGCACTCGCTAAGGAACCAAGATATCATCCAAAACCAAGCATATCAACTTAAGTTTCATATAATCCGAGATTATATAGCAGATGGAGATCCAAGATCAGCAAAGTACATACAGATCTGAATGTTGCGGATCCATTGACTAAACCTCTTCCACGTAAAACATGATCAAGACCTCGATTGCCATGGGTGTGAGATTGTTGCCAAATGTAAACTAGATTATTGACTCTAGTGCAAGTGGGAGACTGTTGGAATTATGCCCTAGAGGCAATAATAAAGATGTTATTATTATAATTCTTGTTCATGATAAAGTTTATATTCCATGCTAGAATTGTATTAAGCGGAAACTTTAATACTTGTGTGGTTTGTGAACAACACCGTGTCCCTAGTACGCCTCTATGGACTAGCTCATTGATCAATGATGGTTAAGGTTTCCTAACCATAGACATGAGTTGTCAATTGATAATGAGATCATATCATTGGGAGAATGATATGGTGGATGAGACCAAACTAAGCGAAGCAATTAGATCGTGTCATTGTGTTCATCTTTGCGAAGCTTTTCCTATGTCAAATATTGTATTCCTTAGACCATGAGATAATGCAACTCCCTGGTATCGGAAGAAAGCTTTGAGGTCATCAAACGTCATCCTATGAGAGGGTGATCATAACGGTGTCTCTCAGGTGATCGGAAAGTATCTGTTGGGTTGTATGTATCGAGATGGGATTTGTCCCTCCCAAGTCGGAGAGATATACTTCGGGCCCACTCGGTAATCGATATCGACACCGCTTGCAAGCATGTGGTTAAGGAGTTAATCACAAAGTGATATTGGATTACGGAACGAGTAAAGTACTTGCTGTGAACGAGATTGAACTAGGTATGACGATACCGATGATCGAATCTCGGGCAAGTAAAATATCGCGAGGGAATATATATATGGGATTGATTGAATCCTGGCATCGTGGTTCATCCGATATGATCATCGATGAATGTGTGGGAGTCAATATGGGTGCCCGGACCCCGCTGTTGATTATTGATAGAAGATCATGTCTGCATATTCTCGAACCCACAGGGTCACACACTTAACGTGTCTCGACGCTAGGATAGATTGGATACTTGGTTTATGAATTTTTTGTTTGGAGTCTCGGATGGGATCCGGGACATCACGAGAGGTTCCGGAATGGTCCGGAGAATAAGATTCATATAAGGCAGTGCAGTTTTGGAGTTGAATTGTTAGGATTAATCGGTATTGTCTGGAACCTTCTAGAACCTTCGGAAGGGCCAACGTGGTCCCACCTTCCGGGAGGGGGCATGGGCCTATGAGGGAGTGTCCTGGCCGCATTGGTCCAGGGGCACAAGGCCCCATAGGGCCCAGCCGATCCTAGATAAGTTTAAACTCGTTTAAACTAGAGATAGGCTTGGAGGATGGGCAAGGGCTGGCCGCACCCCCCCTCTATATATAGAGGGCTGGTGCGCCCCCTCCCCCCCAACCTACACCTTCCTCCAAACCCTAGTTGCCCTGCTGCCCTCCTCTCTCCCTCCCGACTGTTTGTAGGCGAAGCCCTTCTGCAGAAATTCTCCACCATATACACCACGCCGTCGTGTTGTAGATCCAATCTATCTCTCCACCATACTTGCTGGTTCGAGGAAGGAGGAGACGTCGAGGTGCCGCATGTGTGCATCTCACGGAGGCACCGCCACTTGTGGTGCTAGATCGGATCGGATCACGAGGAGGAGAAGCGAGTACGACTACATCACCCACGTTAACGCCAGAGCGTTCACAGTCTTGAATCTTCAAGGGTATGAAGATCTAATCCAATCTCTCTCGTTGTTTGCATCTCCTAGATTAGATCTTGGCTTTCCCTCTGTTCGCTTCCGTAGAAAATTTTGATTTACTATGCTGCGAAACCCTTCAGAAACCACGATCATCTATTAACCAACAAGCTAGTATTATAAAGAGGCTTTACTAGAGACTCTAATTTAGTTTACAAATCACACAAGTATTAATATTTCCGGTTAATACTATTATAGCATGAATGTAAACATTTATCATAAACACAAAGATATAATAATAACCACTTTTATTATTGCCTCTAGGGCATATCTCCAACAAACCTCGCCTCACATCTTTAAGTACCAGCTTCGGGATTTGACCCGTTACGGCAGAACAATACTTATTGCATGACTCATGGTCTCGGCGAAAGCAAGGTAAAGGTCGTGTCCAACCACACCCTCTGCCGGCCTTCCAAGGAAGAGGGCTAATGATATGGCATTAAGAGTAGGTTGGTACGTGTGGGTAAAGTTGTACACCCCTGCAAGGTAATAATCTTTCGGAAAGCCATGTCCACGGTTATGGACGACTTGGGAACGGATGGGAGATCATAGAGAACATGAACCTAATCGTAAAACTTGGCAACTAATGTTTGTTAAGTATGCTTTCTCATGGGTACGAGGGGGTGATCCTGGTTGGTAGATGATGATGATTCGGTGGATATCAGAAGATGATGATCAATACTTAGGAGATGTCACTCTCTTATCCCCTTTTAAAATACTCTGATTAGACGAGCTTCTTCTCTCTCTTGTTTTATAAACGAAAGATGGCTTTATGCAAAACAACTCCACCAGCCATAAGTCTTGCGGAGTATACCCTGTACTCACCCTTGCTTTGTTGATACTTTTGGCAGAGTAAGTGTTCCTCTCGGGACGAGTTCCGTACTACATCGACATCGACGAGTAGCTTGGGGTTCCTGGCCGGCAGCCTGGAATCTATGGGCTAGGACGTCATCGTTATGCTCCAGGCCTCTTAGGCCATTTGTTAAGTTTGCTATACTTAATAGCATAATTTTCCTTCCGTTGACCTCTGCTTGTAATAATTTGGTTCTCTCCTTAGTTATGAGCTTGCTGTAATAAATTTTTGTGTCGTAGGGTCACTGCCGTGTTACCGATTCTTCACTAGATATTCTCGAGCTCAAGGTTAAGCTTATCTCAGACGGAGGTCTGGGATTTGTTTAGACCTGATCCCGGGGGTGTCACAAATACTTAATGGTTTATATTTGATCCTTAAATAATCATATCCTAGTATTCAATACACAACTCATGAATACCAAGTTATAAATATAACTTAAGTAATAAGAATATTACAACTAAATCTTGATCTATCTTAATCTCATCTATTTGTACCATGAGGATCATGGTAATACTTCACCTTAACCCTTTAGTGAGATTAAGTAGAAAAGAAATCTAGTCAAGATCATTAACCATGTATCTTTCTATTCATATCAATCTTTACCATTCCTATTGAATCTTATTCTAATATCTATTGTTCATCAATGTTGAGTAATCAACTATTGATTCACCAATTCTTAATCTATCAATTCTTGATCTATCAACTCTTGACCATATCATAGCATTCACTTAAGGCCTATAAAGAAATAAGTAAGAAGTGGTAGGTGGTAATGTTAGATTTAAATATCATCTATATGATGGGAGTGTTGGAAGAGAATTAAATCAATATGATAATTTATGGAGTTAACTCACTCCTGCATGGATAGAAGAGTTATTCGAAATAAAGATATATGTGGTAACAAAGAGGATTACAAGGATGAATATTGAATATAGTTACCAAGGAGTAGTCCTATTGGATTAAGTAGGCATAGTCACTAAATAATATCTTCTTCTCAGTAATAGATACTAAGAAGATAATTATAATACAACTATAATGTTGTATTGATGAAGACCTTGATTAGCCAACTGGAAACCTAAGCCATAAATGATCAAAGGATTGTAATGATCATGCTTTTGTCACCAAGATTGAATGCTTATATCATGTATAAGTGACATTGGTGGATAGAATATGATTGAACCCTAGTATAGATATGTTATTCTAGGTTAGCCATGACAAGTCACCATGATATGATGAAAGGTTTGTATATAGGATATTGGAGATAAGTTGATATAAGATATTATGACTAAGTTGAAGCTAGAGTAGCATGGAGTTATTGAAGTAGTGTAATTCTAATTAAAAGATAATAATCTTTTGAGGAAAGTGGGATTTGATACATATATATATCTATTAGAGTAATGTTGGTGATGGATGATAAAGGAAGAGCATGAATGGAGGTAACTATAAACATCTGTTGGATTAGAGATTATTAGTAGTAGAATAATTTGGTAACCAAGTATGGATATAAGAAGATTATGAAAAGCTTTAGTGTCAAGCTCATTGGATTTCTAAATGGGTTTAAAAGAATAAAAGATGGATAAGAATGTTATTGTGAAGTTAAGCTCATCATGTTAGCACATGATGATGGATATAAAGAAGTAGAATATTTAGGAAAGGAAGTCTTTAATTAGAAGTTCAGGATTGTGAATTATGGAAGATAGGAATTCTTGGTAAACACTAAACCCTAAATCTATACTCAAGATTAACATCCATCCCATCTATAGGATAAATCATTTTATAGGAATATTTTCCTATAGCAGATCACTTAAGCACATCTCTGTTATTTCCAATTATCATCACCATAGGTGCTTAGGAGTCAGCTTTATCAATTATGTTCCATTAGACATTCCAGATAGTAATTTACTATTTTAAAATGGTGATATCATTAAAAATCACAAACATAAAGACAATGTGTTTAGCCATTAATCTTTATTCACATCAACAAAAGAATATAAGTATAGTAAGTACCCTAAAACCTAGGATAAGAAATTACAATTCAGAACCCTAAATTTATTAATGAGTTTTATCATCAACACCTCATAAATAATCAATCTATATTCATTAGGCAAAATTCCTTGATCCATTTCTCTAACCACTCATTCCATATCAGCATGGAATAAATGGGGATACAATAATTATAAACTACCCTATACTTTAAAATGTGATTAAATACATAAAAATAAACCCTATGTCTATTATTAAACATTTTAAAACTTCATTACTCCAAATAAAAGTGAAAAAGAGTGTTATAAATAATTCTTAAGAAACAAACCCCTAAAATCCTAATTCTTATTTATTCTATTCAATAAATAATTTTTGATATAATTTTGAGCATTGGAAAATATCAACATGATTAGAGTAATCAACTAGTATAGTTACCTTTGGAATATTTAATATACTGTACAGAATTTCTGGTATTCAAATCATTGAGGAAATTTGAATTCAAAACTAATTGTTAAAATAGAAAACAGAAATGAATAAATAAAAAAGAAAGGGCTTAGTCTAGAAATCGGACCGCGGCCCACTTCCTCACCTTCTTAACCAATGCTCAGTGCCGCTCTTACCTTCCCACACTCACTTCGCATCAGCCCAACAACAGCCCGCATGGCCCAACTTCGGCCCGTACATCTTCCCGTCCTTTTATTTTCCTCTTCCTCGCGTCCGGCAGCAAGCATCTGCGTGGCGGTGCTCTCGCCGTCGATCTTCCCGGCGCTAAGATCCTCGCCCCGCCGCCCTGGAGATGGGGATAAGAATGCCGACGCTATCCTCTCTCTCCCCATACCTATCTCTCTTGATCTTGTTTCCCCTAGCGATTTTCCCCTTCTGCTGAAAACCCTAACCCGCCATGGCTCGAGCTAGAGCACGCTTTCGGCCTCCCCTTGCCATTCTGAGGCCACCACGGAGACCGCGATGCTCGACTTCGTCATTTTCCCTGAAGCATGCTAGTCAGGGAGTTCCCTAACCGCGGAATTTATGCCGTCTTCCCCGACACCGACGCCGTTCGCCGATGTCAATCGCCGCCATCTTCCCCGACACCGATGCCATTCGCCAACGTCAATCGCTGCCGTCTCCAGCTGCACCTCGCCTCTACGACCACTTCTCTGCGTTCTGGGTGAGCTACTGAACACGTCGCTGCCCTCCTTTGCTTTGTTCTCTTCCTGTACCGAGCCACCGTCGTGCGTCGCCGTGCACAGCCGCCAGTCACCGTCGTGCTCCACTCGCTAGTGACCAAAAACCAGCGGCGCTGCCTCTAGCTTGCTTCCCTCGCTGTACTGATTCGAACGAGCACGCACGCGCTCACTCCCGTACCCTCTATCGTCGTTCTGAATGTGACTCCGGCGAAACTCCGGTGAGCCTGCGTGGCAGCCAACGTAGCCACGGGCCCACTTGTTCATCTCTCTGGCTAGGTTAGTTCAGGGTGTAAAAAGATTACAGGTTCGTGTTGATGTCATCGTGGCATCACGCCTGCGTCATCTTTGACCAGGTCCACTGTTGACTAGTCCATTGTCCATGTGGCATCCAACGTGGTACTGACCCCACTGGTCAGTGACCTTAGGTAGGTTTAGCTTAGGTACAAAACGTCTTTTCTATTTAGGAATTAGATAAAACATTATAATATTAAATATAAATATTTCCAGAAATTAAATAAAATCATTAAAATCTTGTTAAATTAATAACTTATGTTTTATAATTCAGAAAAATATGTGTAATATATGAAAATGTTTAGAAAAATAAAATCTACAACATAAAACTATTATCAAATATTTTTATGATAATTATTTAAATAAATATGATTTAATAAAGGTTTTATAAGTAATAAAACTTAGATAATCCATATTTAAATATTGATAAATATTAAAAATACAAATAAGATACCAAAAATCTTAGAAAAATAAAAAAAATACTTTAAAACTATAATTATACATTCTTACTTCACTTAATTAACTATTTATTGTTTATTAAGTATTTATAAAGTAGTAAATCTTATAAAAATCATATCTTATTATTTATAAATCACAAAAATAAATGTAATATACCAAAATGATCACAAAAATAATATCTCCATGTTAAAAATATAATATTCCACATTTGAGTTAAATAAAAAGATAAACACTTTAATAACTTGAATTTAACCTATTTCCTTAATTAATAATTCATATAAGGGTAAATAAAAGTTGCTAATATTTCTAAAAATTATCCAATTGAGTCTAATAAATAGTATTAGTCCTAAATATTTATAATATAAAGTTAAATTGGTTCAAAAAAATTTAAATACAATTATATTGAATTATCATTCAAACCATATATGTAGTTTATTTTCTAAAAGGATATTTAACAAATATAAAATCTTAAAGAATGACGTTTTAACCAAATAAAATCTTTTACCATTGTTTCACTCACAACTTTATAATAGACTAAATCCATAGATAATTCATACGTAGTAAATAATATTATTTACTTATTCACAAACCATCACCATACCCTTATAAGAAGATAAATCCTTCTAGGTTAGGAAACCACTATTCAAATAGAAGTGTTACCATTATTAAAGTATCCTTAGAGAAACATTATAAAGTACACAAGGTACAAATAACATAAGCAATATACCTTAAGTCCATCTATGTTTTCAAAGTTAACCTTAGTCTGCAAAGCTTTAAGTATAATGCTAAAGACCTTATTATGTGTTTTATAGTTAACTTTGGGTCTATTATAGCTAAGTCATATAGCATCTCAAGTCTAGACTATTCAAGCAAGCATAAACAACATCAATCACATTCTATTAACTATATATTCTATAAACTAAAAGAATTGTTTAAACCTTAATTAAGAAATCTTTTCTTCAAATGTTATTCTTTTTTCCACTTCCAAGAACAAATAACAATTAATAATAATCACATTACATTTTGCTTTACTTGTATACTCAGGATTGTTAATACTTAAGTTACTTATAAATACCAATACTTGTAAAGTAAGATTTGAAGATAAGTCAATTCTCATATAAGAAATCGTTGAGTAGCATTTCACATTTGTGTGTATCTCATTGTTTTATGATATTATAATTACATCTTGTTTCACACATAATCACAAGCCTTAATAAGAAGCACAAGTGTGAAACTTAATCTAAAAAGGCAACACATTCTAAAGAAACCATTCCTAGCATTCAAAACCTAGATCAACGTTATTCCCGGGATTCGAGTTTACGAAATTGCATTACATTACATTACTTATGCATAATAGCATCTTGCTTCTTTAAACATTAGTACTTACCGGACCAATGATGCTGATTTCAGATATTCGATCTTATATTGTCTCGAAGACCGGGAGTGCATAATCTTGCACTCACAAAAGGCAAGTTCACACTTGCTCATGTCCTTTGATTATTTTCTGTAAAGTATTTTTCAAATCCAGTGTTGTCATCACCTACATTTGAAAAAGGTCAGAAAACACTATTTTCATAATAATATGATTATAGGTTGTTTACCATGAGGTAATAACCTACTATGAAAGTTCCGGTGGTAAAGAAACATATTATCTAGGACCTAACAACCAATGTCGCCAGTGATTCTTACGTCGTATATTACGCGTTAACCATGATATTTGGAATGGGACGGAGAATTCAGTTGTATCCTTTTCCTCTCGTATGGAGGCAATACGACCTTAACGTGGCGTTGTGATTCCTTGTGCGGATCCAACATATGGGTGGGCACCCTTACGCCCCACACTTTTGGTGTCTAGATTATATACGAATGGTGTTTAGGGATATATTCCATTTAAATGGTACTCGTCCGGGCATCACCAGGTCATAGAGTCTTCGGGATCTCATCAAGGTTTTAGCCTGTCCGAAAGGAGGCTTAACGGAGGTGAGCCGGCCCCGAAGGATCGTGCAGACATATGAGGTCGCGGAGAGGGCAATGATTGGCTTGGATCATCTACTGGGCCCCACACCATAGGAAGTGTGGAAGGGAAAGATCGCCCAGTTGTGCAACAAGGATTTGATCTCTCATGGGTAAAGTAACGCACCTCTGCAGAGTGTAAGAAGTGTAACTTGTTACTTCCTGTTCCGGGAAGGAGTTGCGAACGCGGCGGGAAAGGAACTCCATGAAAGTTCTGGTAAACCCGTGAAGGCTGACGGACATAGTTTTTCAGAATAAAAGCAACCTTTGAAGAAATGTTTAAGAAAACCTGCATTGCCTACGACCTATGGTCTGTGGCTGTAGATATAGTGCATCAAACACTCCTTTTCTAGTGAACTTGCTGAGTACGCTCGTACTCAAAGTATATTCTTAACCCTTGCTATGTTCTAAAGCCAGTACAGATGATGTCTACATCAAGTCATGCTCCAGGAATCATCATCAAAATCTAAAGCTCTTCAATGAAGTCAAGAAGGTCAACATATACACCAACTCAAGTGAAGACGAAGTTACTGATTAGATAGGAATATAATCTCTAACCATAGAACCTATTTCTGTAGTGTATTGTGATAGCAGCAATGCTAGACCATTAGTTAAGATACTAGTCTTAATAGTATGATAGTTTTTGAGTTATTTATTTCTAATTCTTCCTTGTAAGAAGTTTCTTTCTCTCTATTTAACCTAGAGTGTTCTATGGATCTTGTGTAAAGAGTTGAGTTGTAACCTATAGTCATGTCTTGGACCTGTTGTGTTTCTGTTATACCACTCTGAGGGATGTAATACTAGTGATCGGTGTTTCATTGGTGTTATATCAACGACTATAGTGTACTACATCATGCAGTGGTATGTTGGGTCACTGCAAGAAGGCCCTTCATAAGGGAATTCAGGGATTTCAAGTCTCAAAAAGAGCTTCCAAAAATTTTGGTACTTGTTAGCTTTCAGCTCTCGTTGCCTCTATCATAAGAATCTTGAAGTGATGAAGGTTAAAGTGAACAAACTATGGAGTATATGCTTGACAAAGTATAAGTTGGCAATCTCAAGTCCCTTGAATACGAGGGCCACACCTCATGCTACTCAACTTCAGTCACCTATAAGTTATTGTCATTGTAAGTACATGCATATCATAGATAACCACCAACGGGGTACCCCTTGCACATGGTACATGAGATATCCCATAACCAAAATGACAAGGCAAGCAGACAATGAGCATATCAGTGATCTTTTTATTTACTATGTGCATAGTTTTTATTAAGGATGCTTCATAGATAGCTCACTATGGTGATGCTGCAAGTTTCCATCATGATTAGGCATGGCTTAGGCTAGCGGCCCAGGCGTTTCTCTAAAACAAAATACATACTCCATGGACCTACAAGTTCCCTCTTTATTTCACACCGGTGACATCCATAGACAAAAGAGCATGATATCAACTGAGTACAAAGTACAAGTGCGATGTTGAAACGTTCCCCGTGATAGCACGGTTCTGCTAATTCCAATGTATAAGTGCAATCATATACAACATAGATGCACAATGGTTTAAGTTTATTAGGGGAAAAGAATATAAAGTGTGCCATCAAGTTTGTGAGGGCTTTAATCACTAAGTTTTCACATAACAAAATAGTCTTTAATTGGAAGATAGCTGAAAACAAGAATACACTTGGAATGGTGTAACACACCATGCATAGGAGTTTATAGTGGACACTTTGGAATAACTTGGTTTCTTGGGAGTTGGAAGCATGAGTAGAGCTTACTCATACAAGTGGAGGCTAGCAAAAGACTGGGAGCAACCAACTAAGAGAGCAATAATGGCCATAATCATGCAGAGCAACAAAACATTACTAATCAAAGCATAAAGTGTTTCCACAAGTCGAGGACTAAATGATCATAGAGGCTATGGTGACTTGTTCATAGTCATAACATGGTGTGAGCATGTGCCAAGTCAACCCAAACAAAGCATCAAAGGAGAATACCATAATACTAAGCTTTTGTATGCTAAAACAACACATAATTTCTTCAAGGCACACTAAGCAATCCCAATTGTTTGGAACAAGACATGCTACAACAATAATCACTAAGCATAAGGTCAAAACAACACCTAGCATGTCATGATAAAGTCTAAGCCATAGTCAAAACAAGCTCCCTTTTGTACCACTAATAGCATGAAGCTTTCTACTCTTTTCCAACACCAAACAACTTATTTAAAACAACTCACAAAGATAATAATCAATAAAGATCAGTGATCTTGTCTCACAAATCCACAAAGAAGAACTAAAAAGTTCTAAGCTGAAAGCACAAGAAAACTAAGGTTGAACACAGTGCTAGCAAAAGTGAACACTCTCAAAACAATAAGAGTGGAAACTAGAGTGTTCTAGGCAATGAAAACAGAGTGTGTCTCTCTCCAAAAGAAGTGTGGTGAAACCAACCAACTTACTCAAGCAAACTAAGAAAACCAAAACCAAAAACAAAAACTAAGACGCTCCAAGAACAACACAACAATGCATGGAACAATAAAAAGGAAGTGTCTAAAAAGACCTGAGATTTTTATTGATGAAGAAGGGGATGCCTTGGGCATCCCCAAGCTTTGATGCTTGTACCTCTTGAATATTTCTTGGGGTGACACCGGGGTGGCATGCCCAAGCTTGATATTTTTTCCATTCTTTATCTCATTACATCATTCTTTCTCTACACCTGAAAATTTTCCTTCATACAAAACTTCACACAATCTTCATTAGCAACATTAGTCTATTCAAAAGATATTATACCCTTAGGCAAAGCTTTGTAACATCACAAAATTTCACTAAAAACACAAGCTACTATATCAACTGCTTCAAAAAGCTCAATTCCCCAAAAAATAACTCAAAAGTAATCAATAAGAAGCAAATGCAAATAATGGCAGAAATCTATCAAAACAGACCAGCAGGTAGAAACTAATTTTTTATAAAATATTTTGTTGCTCAAATCAAAACTTGTTGAACTAACTAAAGTTAGCTAACATGCTGGGGGATTTATTCGTAAATTTTCAGCTCAATCCGACTTACAGAGACTCCTCACGAATTTTTATGGTGGAGGACAAAAATCTGTTTCGGGACAGCAACTCTCCAAATCTTACTTCCCTCTCATTAGAGGTCATTCTTGGCACAAAGAGCAAACAAAAAGGATAAGGAGAGGTCATTACTGAAGTAATAACTTCCAAGGCTCAAGAAAACTCTTGGGTTATCTCCCAACAAGTACTTTTCTTTAACGTCTTTAAGTTAGGCATGATAGTTTGAGAAGATGCTCACATAAGAAATATGAATTAAATGAAAGGAGAGCATCAAGAAGCAAATTAAAAACACATTTAAGTCTAACCCACTTCCTATGCATAGGAATATTGTAAAGAAACAAGTCTTGAAAGCACAAAGCAACAAGCATAGGAAACCAAAGCAAGTGCAACTTCAAAATTTTCAACATAAAGAGGGGAAACTTAATATAGGAGGCATATTAACTTTCAGTAGAATCATGAATAAAATTAAAAATATAACTATCACATAAAACATTCTTATCATGAGCCACATGCATAAAATAATTATTACTCTCCACATAAGCATAGTCATTCTTATCAATTGTAGTGGGAGGAAATTCAACAAAATAGCTATCATTATTATTATCATCACCATAGTCATCAAATATAGGAGGCATATTATAATCACAATAATTTCCTCCTCAATAGTAGGTGGACTGAAAATATCATATTCATCATTGTAATCATCATATATTGGAGGGTTGGTATCATCATAAGCAATACAATAGCTATCTTCCAAAGCTGGGGGATTGAAAAGATCATTTTCATCAAAACTAGCTTCCCCAAGCTTAGACTTTTCCATAGCATTAGTAACAATGGTGTTCAAAAAATTCATACTAATAACATTGCTATTAGCATGCAAATAAAGCTCCATAGGTTTTTTAATTTTCTCTTCAAACACTTCATGTCCTAACTCAAGATAAACACTATAAAGATCTCTAATTTTTGTTGTTGTTTTCCATTAAGCCTAACTAGTGAAAAAAAGAAACAAAATGACGCAATTGTAGAATCTAAAGGAAATAACTTCGAGCACTCACACTGGAGGATGTGAGTACCTTTTACCTTACCTCCCCAGCAACGACGCCAGAAAAGAGCTTGATGTCTATGCACTTCTATTCTTGTAGACAGTTGTTGGGACTCCAAGTGCAGAGGTTTGTAGAACAGTAGCAAGTTTACCTTAAGTAGATCACCCAAGGTTTATCGAACTCAGGGAGGAAGTGGTCAAAGGTATTCCCTCTCAAGCAACCCTGCAATCAAGATACAGGAAGTCTCTTGTGTCCCCAAAACACCTAATACACTTGTCAGGTGTATAGGTGCACTAGTTCGGCGAAGAGATAGTGAAATACAAGTGGTAACGGTGCCAGAAAAGAGCTAATGGTGTGGAGGAAAGGTAAAAGCCCAAAACCTCCCCGACAAACGGAACAAAGATGGAAGCAAGCAAACATGCAACATATCTAGTAACAAACGGTGTTTTCTCAAAAAAAAAAGTAACAAACGGTGTTTCAATGCTTAGAAACAAGTCCTAGGGATCATACTTTCACTAGTTAACACTCTCTCATATAAATATCCTCTCTTCATGATACTACTCTTAACTACTCTCTGGTTGGACACTCTAATCCATGGTAGGGCTATAACAGCACACCTCAAAGTCCGCCTTCCCCAATCTAGATAACCCCACACTGTCACCTTGAGCGCTAGAAGGTTCCAACAAACACCACAATTTCATAGAGACATCCAACTCCAAATATAACTCATAACAAATATTAAATCTAGATAAAGTGCCACACACGGTATGCCCGCTGTCACTTTCACACATGTGGGGAAAAGCATAGATCTATTAAAGCACAAAGAGTATTTATGTAGACTCAAGCCTAAGTGCCACCATGGCGTGCATGCTGTCACTTTCACACACATGGGGAGAGCAGAGATCTAAGGAAGCACTTGAGTAGCAAGGTAGATATACTTGATTACAAAGCTCATGACCACAAGATCATGCATAGAGAGAGAGAGAGATGAATACATAGCTACCGGTAGAGCCCTAAGCCTCGAGGAAGAACTACTCCCTCCGCATCATGGGAATCAGCAACGGTGATGGAGATGGTGGTGGAGATCGATGGATATGGATCCGGGGGCACTTCCCCGTCCCGGCAGGGTGCCGGAACAGAGACTTTCTGTCCCCCGAATCTCCCCTTCGGTGGCGGCAGCACTGCAGAACTTTTTGTGGCTTTCTGATGGATTATTTAGGGTTTTTGGGTCAGAGGCTTCTTATAGGCGAAGGAGGCAAGGTCGGTGGAGGGCCAGGGGGCCCTCACCCCTTGTGGGTGCCTCCAGGGCTTACCCGCTCCTAGGGGGTGCGACCACCCTGTGGCCCCCCTCCGGCTCTGCTTCGTGGTTCCGTGTTGCTCCGGGAAAATAATGACTTTGGCTTTTGTTCAGTCCAATTCCGAGAATATTGATTTTCTGACTTTCTGGAACCAAAAACAGAAGAAAACAGGCAACTGGCACTGTGGCAACTTGTTAATAGGTTAGTTCTAGAAAAGATATAAAAACACCTCAAAGTGTAGACAAAACATAAGACAAATGATATAAAACAAGCATGGAGCATCAAAAATTATAGATACGTTTTCAATGTATCACTCCTCTCCGGCCTCTAAACCCTAGATTGCCGGGGAACCCTACTACTCCACCATAACCCGCTCCGGCTTAGGCGAAGCCCAGCGAGATCTCCCCTCTACTTCCGACACCATGTCGTCGTGCTGCCGGAATCGCGAGGAGAGAGCTACAACCTCCGCTGCCTGGTGGAACAAGGGAGAGGAAGGTCTTCATCAAGTACCATACTTATGACCGATTGCGGGAGCACTACCGGAACGCAGCGCCGAAAGGATCGTCTACTCGATCTTGAGATCGACAAGTGAACGACTACATCACCCACGAGAATCTGCTATCATTAACTATTTTGGATCTTCGAGGGTTAGTACTCTATTGAATCGTTGCTACAATCTAGTAGATAGATCTTGGCTTGTGTCTGTTCATGCAATAGAATTTTTTTGTTTTCCATGCTACAAACCCCTATAGTGGTATCAGAGTCGTGTCTATATGTAGATCTATTGCACGAGTAGAACACAATGGTCATTATGGGCGGTGGTGCTTTTATTATCAATTGCTTCTTGTGTACTTTGCATCTTGCGGGATGGTGGGATGAAGCGGACTGAGCTAACCTTACATGACATCGTTCATGAGACTTGCTCCATGCTCTACATGCAACTTGTATTGCATAAGTGGCTTTGCGGGTGTCTGTCTCTCCCATCATAGTGAAGATTCAATTAACAACGGGCACTTGATAGTTCATGTATCAACGCTGTGGTTCTTGTTCGTAAGTTAGAATGGTACTTTTTGAAATCCCCAAACCACGTAAAATATGCAAAGAAAATTAGAGGCGTCTAACTTTGTTTTGCAAGGGTGTGCTGTGATGTGATATGGCCATGATTGTGATTATATATGATGTATGCAATGATCCTTATTGCAAATCGACAACCGGCAGGAGCCTTATGGTTGTCTTTTAATTTCATTAATACATGTGTGTCTATTATTCAAAGTAGTTGTAATAGTTGATGCTGGTGGAAGACAACCATGGAGCGGTGACATTGACCTTTACGTCACGCCGGTGATGATGGAGAGCATGTTCGTGCTTGAAGATGGAGATCAGAAGCACAAGAAGAAAGGCCATATCATATCACATATTATGAATTGCATGTGATGTTAATCCTTTTATGCATGTTGTATTGCTTAGATCGCGATAGTAGCATTATAAGATGATCCCAATCACAAAATATCATGTTATAAAGTGTTCATCCTTAGTAGGCACCGTTGCTAAGACTCGTTGTTTCGAAGCACCACGTGATGATCCGGTGTGTTAGATTCTGCGAGTGTATACAACGGGAGCAAGCCAGATTTGCTCATGCGAAACCTAAGGTTAAATCTTGATGAGCCTAGCATGTACAAACATGGTCTCGGAACACGGAATACCAAAAGGTAAAGCATGAGTCATATAGATGATATGATGAACATGATGATTGTTCGCCTTTGAAACTACATCATGTCACGTGATGATCGGACTTGGTGCAGTGGATTTGGTTCATGTAATCACTAAAACAATGTGAGGGATATTGTTTTGAGTGGGAGTTCAACAACAATATGATTAAAATTTGAACACTATTTATCATAAATTAAATCAAAGTGAATTTGCATAGTTGTTGTAGTCATTGGCATTCGTTTACCACCTTGTGCTTAGTTATAATTGAGATAATAGAACTATAGAATTCTGGTTTGTTACTTTACGAACTTGTATCGTATTATTTTAATGTGTTAATCTAAAGTTTAAAAGTTCTATTGCAAACTTTCAGTAAGTTTCGGTTACTCCGTCAAGTTTAATAATTAGTATTAAATCAAGAGTAACAATTCCAGTGTTAGTATATAAGTATCATGTTTTGTCTCCATGATTCTTGATATTCAAAAGATTGTTTTAATATCAAGGTTATCTAGGAGATAAAATAATTTTTTGAGAAACCATCTTATGTGGAAGATATTGCGATATATAAAACGATGTTTTAATTACAACATGATAGAGTATATGTCTAGGTTTATGTTCTCATATTTGATGAGAATTTGCAAAAGGTTGGAGACGCAGGTCGTCCTAATCCTCAAAAAGGTTTTGGAGAGCAGCGTTATACTCACAATTAACCATTATAAGCTAAAGTAGCTTGATCATGAATAGTTCCATGATAAGGATGAATATTTGATGTAGGTAAAATGTTTACTACACTAAAAGATTACTAAAGAATGGAATTTGAAAGAACACCAAACATTTGATGATGGTGATCTACTTCAAAGTGAAGTCCAAAGACATTGGTATTTAACTATACACGCTTTGGACTATGTGTCATGAGTATGGTGCCACTATTAATGTTGATAGATTCTTTTGAAAGGATAAAGAAATACTGAAAGAGAAATCTAAGAAATATTTGGCAGAAGAGAAAAGACTAGAATTGTTCACCTTAGGTATATAGAAGATATACATGTTATGGATATATTCTTTGCTTGTTAAACAATGTGGTTCTTAAGTATTGGATACCGAATTTGTTGGTGTGAATCGTCATACGAAACAACACAATTCATAAACTACAATGGACTAAGTAACTAGCAAAAGAATATGTGATGATGTTCATCGAGAACAAATAAAGGGTTGTTGTGTTGCTCGTTACCTTCAAGATTTGTTTTATCAGGTATTATGAGAACAAAAGGTGTCACATCCCAAGATTTTCCAAATCTTGTAATGTGAAAAATAAATAAACAAAATAAAAGATTGTTGAATTTTAGGGTGAAAAGAAAATTTTGTTTGTAAATGGAAACTTAAAATCCCATCTTGAACAAACTTTAATTAAAGTTTGAATCCAACAAAAATCCAAATCAAGAGAAATGCATTCCTCAATGAATGTATCTGGAAATTTGAACACTTGGAAAATAAATCCAAAACCCTAAACCCTAATGGAACAAAAAAATCATTTCCAAGTTATCTCCAAGCCTATGGATTTGTTCCATATAAAAACTTGTCAACAAACATTTACAAATGATCAAGAAAGACAAATAGAAATTTTATAAGACCATATAAATTGGTTTCACTTAATTAGGAGCCATGAATAAAATCTTATGAATATAATAAGATAAGGAAATTAAATTTCCAAGGTTAATAAAGCACCTATCTAAAATCCAAACCAATTGATGAGCAAATGATCCTAAGATATTTAAAAGGATAAATAAATATCAAATAAGATTTTACAAATTGGAACCACCAAGTTTTGATCTCTAAATAAAAAGATATGGATTTTATAAGATGAAGAAAGAAATATTAAATAAAGAATATTTAAAGACCAAATCAAATCTTGGCCAAATTCATAAGCAAATGGAATGAATATAATCCAAATCCAAGTAAAATAAAAGGATAAATAATTTCCAAAATAAAATAAAATGGCATTAACCATTCTATCCCTATTTTAATAAAGACAAATCTCTAATAAGAATAATTATATATTTCATGAGGAAATAGTATTTTGGAATTTACCCAAGTGGAATAAAAGTTGTTTAATTAACTTAAATAAAATAAATCTTCCAAATAAAATTTAGGGAATTAAAACTATATTTAAATTCCATTGGAATTAAAACAAATACCCAATTCAAATGATTTATGAATCATATTAAATACTTTCCAAATAATTCAAGATGAATTATTTGACATCCTTATAATTGAATAAGAACCTACTAAAAAGTTTTGGAAGGAATTAGAAATTTAAATGGTGTTTGAAATTATTATTGAATCTTATTTGATTTAAAACTAGAGCCTATTTTGAATAATTAAAAGACCTTAAAAAGAATAAATAAATTATTCTTAAATGATTTCAGAATGTTTTATTAACCAGTGTTTGAAGCTACACAAAATTTGACAAAGGTTTGAATTCAAATGGATGCTTGAAATGATTAAATAAAACCAAAACAGAATAAAAGAAAAGGGAAAAGGAAAAGAAACAGGTACAAAAAAATGAACTAAGCCTGCCCGACCCAGCAAGCCCAGCAGAAGCCCATCCCTCTCTTCCCCACCCAAATCATTCTTCTCACCGCAGAACGAACCCACAGAGTCGATGACGACCGGACCCCACCTCTCCTCTCTCTCACTCGATGACAACGATGCCCCACCTGTCAGCTCGTCATCCCTAACCTCGCGACCGTTTCCTCCCCTTTCTCGCCTCGCCGTTTCTGGCCAAATGAATTCGATTAAATGCGCGGTTAATTCTCCCCCTGGACCCTGCAGTCTTAACCCCCTCTGTCTCCTCCCCACTTCTCCTCCTTTCCACGAATCAGTAAGCCCCTGTGTCAGTCAGCTCCGACGAAGTTCGTCGATTTAATCCGGTGAGCCCCGACCCTCTCTTGCTCTCTGGTTTACCTTATCGCAAATCTTGTTATCGTACGCGTTCACTGACGTCTTCCGTTTACCCTCTTGTGCCTCGTAGACCCGCCTCTGACAACCTCTGCTAGAATCCGACAGTGAGCATAACTCCGGTGAGCCCTAGCGTCTGAACCCGTGCATGCCTTGCACTCTAGCCCAAGCCATTTTAATCTCCATCATCTAGCGCATTCTCTGATGCTCGCCATTTATTCGCGCATAACCTGTAGGTTCGCCATCAACGACGACAGCAAGCATCAGACGCCGACGACAACTACGGCGAGGAATTCCGGTTGACCTCGAGCGCCCCTTCATCAGACAAGAACACGTTGAGCATCGGCGAAGCGCAGCGAACCTGGTGAGCTACCCCTCTCTCCCTCTAGCCCCTTATGTCGCCAGCAACCTCGCCGCCAGAGCCCCCGCCACCACCTGCCACCACCAGCGCCGCCCCTCTCTGGCGAACACGCTATGCGCCGTCCGATCTCGATCCAGTGGATAGGAAAGAAACTTAAAAGAAGGGGTACGTTTGATTCTGAGCCACACGATCTGTTTATATCCAACGCGCCAGAGAAGCTGATCCAGACGAAACGGTATGGGCGAATAGGAATAAGACACGTGGCTTGAGATCTGTTTTAAAAACAGAAACATGTCTATTAGATGATCAATTTTGAAAAATCCATAACTTTCAAACCACACGTCCAAATTTTGCAAATTTTATATCAATGGATTCAGCAAGACAAGCCCTAGCCAACCATGCACTTTGTTTAGTAAAATGCTTCTGTTAAATTGTTTGTTTTTGCAGAAACTTATGTATGCATGTTAGGATATAAAAATTGTTCTAAAATGATTTTTGAAATAAAACCTTTGACAAATGATGTGTTTTGAACCTACTGACCATAGGAATCACTTTGTGGTTTCAAAAATGTATTTGGTGAAACAAAAGAATGAATCTTTGATTTAAACATTTCTAGTCAAATAAAAATATGGTTTAATTATTAAAAATGGTTTTTGGAAGAAAACCTTTGAGAAATGTTTTGGAAATAAACTCTCTGACCCTAAACACAAGGTTTTATGATTTGAAAACATATTTTGTGAACCCTATAGATTAATGCCTTATTAAAAACATTTCTACACCACATGAAATGATACCTTGTTTTAAAAATGGTTTATGAAGTAAAACCTTTTTGCAAATGGTTTTGCCACTTTATAAAATGACCATTAGGTGTTTTCAAATGTTTATGAACCATTAGAAACCATTTTTACAAATAAAACAATCTTTTGCATGTTTGCATGCATTGTTTTGTTTCTATCATTTTATGTGATGAATTGCTTTAATGGTAGATTGAAATATTGGTTGCTTGATTAAATTGTAGTGATTTGAAGTGAGTGAACATTGCAAAGATCAAGGAGTGAACTTATACTCTCTACCAAAAAGGCAAGTGATGCTTCATACTTTTGTCCCATTATTTTCACTATGCATTAGTGATATTTCTAAGTAGGACTTGCATGGAATTTTGCTAAGTGTAAACTATGCCATGGGAAATCCTAGTAGATGAAACCTTAGTAGAAATTTCCTAAGTTAAGATTCCTACTACTATAATTGCTTAGCTTAGCTAGTAGAAAACAAGGGTGGAATATATACTCATGCTATGGAAAATTTCTAAGTCTGAGGACTTGTGTTTTATTTAATAAAACAACTAAGTAAATGAATCACCTGGGTGGAATGGAAGGAATGGTTTGTGTTGAGTGGTCATGCAAGTCCAGTATGCTGGGGAAAACTTGGGCATCACCAAGTCCAAGATATCGGGGAAAACTTGGTGTCTCACTTGTGGATGGCCACCCAGGAACAAAGAGATTTGAGATGTCAAATGTTGAGAAGCTTCAAGTGCAGCCACATGGCATTATGGGCTCTGCCTGGATCATATAGGTTGCAATAACTTAGCCAAATGGACAGTTGCTGGTAGGGTTTGATAGGTTGGAGCGCGTCCATTATGGTGTAAGGGAAGGCTTCTGAAAGATCTTGTCTTGGTGAAACCAAGTCTTGTGGGGAAAGTGCACCACCTCTGCAGAGTGAAAAATCTAAGTACTTAGCCATGTCCCTGGCAAAGGACAATTTGAGCATCAAGACATGGAAGCTATCAAGAATCTCATCATCCAAATTTCTAAGTTAAAAATCTTGTGGGTGAACAAGGGATTGAAAGGATCACCAATTTCTATTAGGAGATGCCTTGGGAAAGATTTTGTCAAACAAAAACTTAGTGTTTTCAAATGATAAGGAAAATCTATTTTGAGCAAAGCAAGCCTAAGCTCCACTTAGCCAAATGCATATAGATGATAGACTCCACTATACTACCATAGTATCACTTGCCAATACAATTCAAATGTATTGACCCATTGTGGTTGTAACTTGTTATGTTGCAGGTTTGTTTGATGTTAGTAAAGTTTGTTGATTAGGTTTACAAGTCTACAACCAACATGTCTGCCTGTGGCACTTTGAAGATGAAGGACCCCATGCTATCGTTATATTCTGCTGCATTGTAATGAGATAGCCAAATGAGCCATGTAAGATGTAATAAATTATTTTAATCCTGGTTATAAAGTTGTATTATGACCTATGTTTCTTGATATTACATCTTAACTATGGATGCTAGCTATTGATCCAGGGACTAGCATTGTAAACACAGGGATCTCTACCTTATTAAAGGTTGGGAGCCTTACAAAAGGGTTGTTCAAATAATTTCCATATTCCATGAAAGATGGATGATATACAAGTCTAGTTGGAGAAATCACATCCATAAAGATAATGCTAAAAATGTCGAAAGACAATTGATTGAAATATCACTTAAGAAGTGACATCGTCATTTAAATTATAGTGGAAAGAAAACATGAAGAAACCCCATACTTGATGGAATTTTCGAGTCTTCTGATTTTTGATCAAATGACGCTTGTGGAACTTTCCTAGAGATAATTAAAACTCCGTTCAGAGGCCAAAGGGAACGGATGACTAGCTTAATGGAACTTGTACATATTGTTCTATGAATTCCATTATGTGTAGTCAAGAGCAATGGATTTCAACTTCATATGCTTTCTCCGAAAATTTGAGTGAATATAAGAATATTTACTTAATAAGGATGAAGTGTGAAACATTTGAAAAGTTCAAAGACTTTCAAGATGAAGTGCAAAATCAATGTAATAAGAAAATAAAGAATTTATGATAGGATCATAAAGGAAGATATTTGAGTTACAAGTTTAGCATAACACCTAAGATTTGAGGAATTGTTCCATGGATTTGCATTTCCCGAAACACCATATGAGTATGGAATACTCGAGATATGCAATGAAACCTTGTTTGACATGGTAAGATCAAAGGTGTAATTCATAAAACTGCCATTATATTTTAAAGATTAAAATCTTTAGAGACTACCACTTTTTCACTGAAAAGAGCTCCATCATGATTCGTTGAAATGAAACCATATAAAGTTATGGTTTGGGATAATACCCAAGTTGTCCTTTCTTAAGCATTGGTATGCTATGCATAAGAAAGATGTTTGCAACCAAAGTTGGATGAACATGTCTTTGTATGTTATTTCAAATAACCGTTGAGTATTCCTCCATAACACCGAAGACAAAAATGTTTCTCGCTTAGAACGTCAAGTTTCTTTGAGAAGGAATTTTCCGTGAAATGTTCAGTGGGAGGACAATAGAACTTTAATAAGGTTAAAAAGAACCTTAGCCATATGTGCAAAGTTGCGCAGCGCCAAAAAGTGTTCCAGAGGAATCAACAATGCTCATGGCTCACGTGCCTCAAAGGTTGTGGTCACGGAGGTCTAAGTTCCTATTAAACCAAGTAGGTCGGGTAAACAATCAAATACTAAGATTTTAAAGTAGATCATTGTATGCAAAGAAGCGATGATGGGACCTGACTTCGTCAAATGGCTTGAAGCCATAAAATCCATGATAGTTTCATACACGAGAATCTAGAAAGGTGTAAGACCTTACAGTTGTGTTTGGATCTATAAAGAAATAGACATGGATGTTTCACATATATGAAATAGTCGACATTTTGGGAAAGAGTTCACAACAATGTTCAAAGGTTGACTATGACAAGGTTTGATCTTTCATAGCGATATTTAGACTAGACGGATTAATGTAGAAACCACTACATATAATTCTATTATATGGTAGTTGAACAAACAAAACAAAGTTATTTTAATATAATTGTTACCTAGGACATGTACATAACACGATCCAAAGGGTTTTGTTAATTCAAAGGATGCTAAAAGCGTATGCAAACTTCAATGGTTGAAATAAGCATCGCGGAGTTGGAATCTTCACCATGATGAAACTGTTAAAAGAGTTTAATCTCATCGGAGATGATGAAGATGCTTGCATTTGCAAGAAATTAAGTGGGAGCGCTAAGACATATTTCTAATACATATGTGGAAGACATATTGTTGATTAGAAATGATGTATCTTTTGTTAACACAAGTTAATAATTTCATCTCGATGAAAGACTTAGGCAAAACCCGAATATTTGGTATCAATATCTATATGCATAGATTGAGACGCTAATATGGTTGTGCCAAATGTACATAGATAAGATATTGAAAGAGTTCAATATGGAAATGTTAAGAAAGGTTCTTGCCACACAGAAAGGATTAAATCGAAACTCAAGTGTATCGACACTTGATAAGTGAAACAAAGATTTAAGTATTTTTGATACTTGATGTATGAAATCACAAAGAGTATTTTTTAATCATATTGTGATATGTACAAATCCAGATATGTCCTATGCTCTAAATGTTATGAGCATATACCAGAATGATTCATAAGACGATCATTGGACGATAGTAAGGATATTCTTATGATTTTTTGGAAGAACTAAGAATATATTATTTTTGTAGAGGTGACAAATAGATGGTTAGTTCATTGTAAAAGTACTACATTGATACTAGTTTTGTCACAAAGTACAAATTAAGTTTATCTCGATCTAAACTAAGGGTGGCACAATATAATGGTAAGTAAGTTCCATAATGGATTTGGATGAGTTCCAAAGTCAAGACATTGTGACAGATACTACAATAAAAGGATAAGTATATGACTGCTATTATAGCAGCAAAATAGGGCATTTGTGTCAAGCAGTTTGTTATCAAACTAGGTGTAGTTCACAGTAGGATAATACTATGAAGATATATTGTACGACAATATTGTCAACATGTTTTAACCCCAAGGAACTAAAGGTCTCACCAAAGGACCAAATTTATACAAAGCCATCTCATTAGAGAATGAGTGATGCGTAGAGACGCAAAGACATGCAATTACACATGGATCCGAAAGTGTCGGATCCGAAGATCGGTTGACCACTAGAAATCGTGTACATACAACACCAGAAAGATATAGGTGTTGAATACACAAAGATTTGAAACTAGATTATTGTATCTAGTGCAAGTGGGAGAGTGTTGGAGATATGCGTAAGAGGCAATAATAAAGTGGTTAATATCATATCTTCATGCTTATGATAAATGTTTACATGCCATGCTATAATTGTATTAACCAAAAACATTAATACTTGTGTGATTTGTAAACATGTAAGAGTCCCTAGTAAAGCCTCTTGTTAAACTAGCTTGTTGGTTAATATATGATCATGGTTTCCTGATCATGAACATTGAGATGTTATTAACAACAAGGTCATATCATAGGATAATGATGTGATGGACATACTCCTATAGTTAAGCGTAGCATAAGATCAAGTCATTTCAACAGTTTGTTCGCTATAAGCTTTCAGATGCATAGTAACCTAATTCCTTCGACCATGAGATCATGCTAATCACCATCACCGGATGGATGCTTTGATGACATCAAACACCACTCTGTAACTGGGTGGCTATGAAGTTGTCATTGAGTGTTCGGAAAGTATGTGCTGAGGCACATGGATCAAGAGTGGATTTGTCCATCCATATGACAGATAGATATACTCTGGGCCCTCTCGGTGGAATGTCATCCAATTAGCTTGCAAGCATGTGACTGGCTCACAAGGGATCACTTATCATAGGAATGAGTAAAGAGTACTTATCTGTAACGAGGTCGAACTAGGTATGCAGAGATACCGATGAACAAACCTCGGATAAGTAAAATATTGCGAGACAAAGGGAAATTGGTATCATATGTAAATGGTTCATTCGATCACAAAGTAATTGTAGAAATATGTGGGAGCCATATGAATTTCCAGATTCCTCTATTGGTTATTGATCGGAGAAGAGTCTTGGTCATGTATGCGTAATTCACGAACCGTAGGGAGACACACTTAAGGATTTGATGTTGTTAGTAGATATGTAATGTAAGTAGGAAGACCTAATGTTCTTTGGAGCCTCAGATGGGATCCGGGATATCACGAGGAGATCCGGAATGGTTCGGAGAATAAGATTCATATAAGGAAATTCCAATTTCGGAGTTCGGGAATGATTTCGGTGTTTTCACCGGGATGATCTAGAAGGGTCTAGAAGGTTCACCAGACCAGAAGGGGAAGGGTACATGAATGTGTCATGACTAAGCAAAATGATTGCATCATGTCCTAGGTCACTTGGCTGGGCGTTTAAAAGAAACAAATTAAACTCCAAAATTGAAAGTCAAAAGGCAAGTTTGAAAAGTCAAACTGGGACAATGTTACCTGGTGGAGGAAGGAGAGAATCCTTCTCTCCCTTCACCACGCACCTAGAAGGAGAGGGATATGGGGTAGGATTCAAACTCCCCTCTCCCAATCTGCCCCTCCCTCTCATAAATAGAGGGGAGGGGGTGCCCCCCAAGACCACCACAACCAGCCCTTCCCCACACCGCCGCCGCCACGCCGCCGCACCAAGTCACCGCCGCCCTAGCCACCGCCGACCACCTCCTCATCTCCGGCCTCTAAATCCTAGATCGCCGGGGAACCCTACTACTCCACCATAACCCGCTCCGGCTTAGGCGAAGCCCTGTAGGATCTCCCCTCTACTTCCGACACCACACCATCATGCTGCCGGAATCGCGAGGAGAGAGTTACAACCTCCGCTGCCTGCTGGAACAAGGGAGAGGAAGGTCTTCATCGAGTACCATACGTGTGACAGACTGCGGGAGCACTGCTGGAACACGGCGCTGGAAGGATCATCTACGCGATCTTGAGATCGGCAAGTGAACAACTACATCACCCACGAGAATCTTCTCTCGTTAACCGCTTTGGATCTTATAGGGTTAGTACTGTATTGACTCGTTGCTACAATCTAGTAGATAGATCTTGGCTTGTGTGTGTTCACGCGATAGATTTTTTTTTCCATGCTACGAACCTCTATACCAAGTGCTAGGATCTCACGTACACCCACCCTTAGAAGATCGACGCCCTCGTCGATCAACCACAAGTCAGGAACGTCCCCTCTTGGCACACGCATGTACGTCCAGTGCCGGCACATATGCCATGTCATGTCCACTCTGGGCCACACGCGCATGCTCCACATGTCCGCCACTGACCTGCACACGCCCATGTAACCGTGAGGATCGGCTCTGATACCGCTTGTAACACCCCGACCTCTCCGGACCAGCGATTGTCACTCCTAGCAGCTCAATAGCATCTTTAGACTAACCCACAATACCAATACTATTCTTTTCTACGCACTTTGTTCTCACTCGTGCGCACACGATACCCACTTCCCGATCGGTCACCGATCCTCAAATTGCTCTAGGCCAAGCATGGTTAACCTCATTTTTTTAGATGAGCTTCCAGAAAAGAAGTTGCAACTTGATGATATGGGTATCCTATCAATCCTATTAAGCCAAGTGCCAGGATCTCATCCTCTCATACTAGATGTTACCCGCGGCTGCCCTGGAGTTCCTTGCCACGAGGATCTCAAACCAGATCCTAGGATGACACACTTCTCTGATCCTGATAGGTGGTCGTTTGACCCTCGCCACGTCCGTCCTCTCGGTGATACCCTTGCTCGCCATGTCTGTGTTGCCACTGACAAAGGGCACCCTTGGAAGATGGACAGGCCTAGACGCGCCATGCTTTGGAAGGCCGATGCCTCATGCTATGGCGGAGACTACCAAGTGGCATGGGACCTGGTCTGCCGGTTTTGGTATGAGGGTGGTCTTGGTGTGGTCAACTTCGTTCTCCAAAACACATGTCTGTTTCTCAAGAACCTCCACGCTCTCTTCTCTAGGCGAGATACCCCCTGGGAGCACTTGGTCCGTCGGAGCTACCTGTGTGGAGCCGCAACCTTCTACACCCTTGTGGCAAGGCTTTGAGTCCTTGATCCCCTTGTACCACTCCATCACACGAGTGGTCCTGGGGGACGGGGTGTCGGCCTCCCTCTGGTTTGACTCATGGATGCCGCTTGGCCCGCTAGCTGATGCCCTCCCCGCCGCCTTCTCCCACTGCCTCTCGCCTATGTTGTCGATGGCCGAAACCGTCGGCGATGGCACCATCCACATTCCGCTGCGGTCGCTCATCACTCCCCAGGCGGAGGCCGAGCTGACCTTCCTGCGTACCCACCTGCGTGCTCTCCAGCTCTCCAGCGCCCCTGACAGCCGCATTGTTACGCTTTGCCCCGCGGGCGAGTTTCGCTCTAGGGATGTGTATCGTGCGTTGTGCTCCTTGGGGTGCATAGTGCGCACCAGGAAGTCAACCGGGTAAACTTTGCGCCGCCCTGGGTCAGGGTGTTCTTCTGGATTATGCGCCTCGGTCGTACTAGGGCGCGCTCCCACCTGTTCCATCTCGGGTGCATCGCCTCCCTGCACTGCCCGCTATCCCCAGACGTCATTGATGACCTAGAGCACATGTTTGTACGGCTCCCCGCTTGTCTCCCTTGTGGACGCGCCCTGCGAGCGACCTGCGGCTGCCCCCCGACGTGGATGTCGCTGTCTTACTAGACATGCTCTCGGATCGTCTCCCTCGTATGCACGCCTTGGCTCTCCACATGGTTCTGCTTGCCATACCGTGGTTGGTCTGGAAATCGTGCAACCGCATGGTGTTTGATAGAGCCTCCTCCACCGTCGGTCAAGTCGCTTCCTTGGTCGTGGAACATCTACGGTGGTGGGTCGTCCGGGCTCCCCGCTGGGTAGATCTCGGCCCCCTTCGGGCTTGGTGTGACTACTTAGCGTAGCCCCCCCCCCATCTCTCTCTCTCTTACGCCTCCACCTCTCTCTTCCATGTACCTCCGCATGGTGGTATGCCCACCCCTGTACTGCCATGGTCTCTCGTGTAGGCGCTGTCATGTAAATCTGTTTTAATGAAAATGAGATTGCGTTCAGTTGGGCTATCGCCCCCACCCCACCCCACACACACACACGCCCACCCCACCCTAAAAAAACATACCCAACTATGAACTGTTAGCACATACTGTGTTGAATACGAGTGTACAATTTTCATTTGTCTATAGACGTTATCTCAGTACACAGTTATTCGAGAGTCGCTGTTTCAGCGATCACCTCTAATACAATTACGAGGCTCCAATACTTACTAATCACATATTCACATCCACATCCATAATCTTGCACCAACTATATATAGCCTTCGTGTTTCCTATTCTTCCATGTTTCTCTCTGTGTTGGAAACAATCTAGTAGTAGCTTGTGGCTAGTTGAAGCGGTTGAAGAAGGAGATGACGTCGTTGTAGACGTAGTCCTTGGCGCAGGTGCCTATGACGAAGTCTGCGTGCGCGAACTGCTCCAGGTACTGCACGGTGATCTTGTCGCGGTCGTGGCCCATGAGGTCGCCGATGAGGAGGCCGACGTCCGCCGGGTCGGCCAGTTCGTCCTGGCCGCCGTAGCTGAGGAAGAGGGGGAAGCCGGCAGGGATGTTGGACATGTTGTACGCCGGCGGGTCGGGCTGCCCGTACTTCTCCTCGTTTATGTTGGGCCACATGTAGTCGTATTTCGACAGCACGCCGTCGCGGTACGCTGTCAGTTGAAGCCAAAGGGATTAATCGGAAGATCTACTGTGGTTTTTAATGCACGGTAAATTATCTGTATTCGGGAAAAAGATTTCGTACTCTGGGCGAGATGGACCATGGTCTTGGTGGACGTCGGCTGGGGCTCGTAGTCGAGGAAGACGTCGACGGCCGAATTGTTCAGGCAGTAGTTCTTCCCTGTGAAATCTCTGAGGAGGTCGTAGCAATTCGTTCCGGGATGGCGGCACAAGTCCTTGATGAGGTTCGTCACCGCAGGCCTGCAGCGAACAAAGGAGGAGAACACAATGCGTCAGCGAGTGACCACCGACTCCAAATCCGGAAAGACTGAATCAGGCGAGAATGACGTACGCTAGTGGATCGAACTCCGCCACACCGAGGACAGAGATGACCTGGTCGGTCGATCAACATGGAGCAAAAAAAACAGAGTCAGTTCAGAAGAAGAATTCGATCGTTTCAGCTACCGCGTGTGCGTGCGAACCTCGCCGACAAATGCCTTGGCCAGCAGTATGCCGAGGGGAGTGGTCATGTGGGCGAGGTAGGCGACCGGGGTGAGCAGCGCCGCCGACTTCATCTTGTCCACCAGCCGTCCCTCCGACAAGGCCGCCAGCGCCACTAGCGTCCCCTGCGTACATCCATGACAGAAGCAGAGTCCACCATGCTCTGTCAGTAATGGATCGGAGGAGCAGACTGAACCTACATACGCTCTGAACTCTGAATTCGGCTAGGTTACCATGGAGTGGCCAACAAAGTGCGGCTTCTGCGCAGTATGGGTGCAGACATAGTCGACCATCGTGGGCATGTCGTTGACCACCAGGTCGTCCCACGACCAGTCCCAGTAGTCCTGCAGGCCACGCGTGCAAGGAGGAGAAACTTTATTGAGCGGAAGAAAGAGTATAACTTGACCTACTTATCAGACGATTATTAGTCAAAATGTGGTGCGTACCTTGGAGGAGATGTCGAGGGAGACGTGGCGGTTGCTCCATCTGGTGCCCCTCGTGTTGGCGATCCACACGTCGAAGCCGCGGTCGGCGAGGATGTACGCCAGCGACTCCTCCGGCGAGCTCAGAAGCCATGTCATGCCGTCCTGCAGCACCGCCGCGTCAGTCAGTTAGTTGCTCATCCTTATCGCTGGACATTAATGTAGTACTACGACTCTGTTTACTTTCCAGTATATTTTCTTTTCCATCTGCCGCGCGCGTACGCGACGGTGTCCACCGGCATCCATGACGGAACCGATCGTAAGGTGCGGAGCGCCGCAACAAAGTTCATAAATGTAAGTTTGGCGCCATGCCAGACCGACCGACCGACCGTGCGCATCACGTACCACGAGAACGCCATGCTGCAGAAGCACCGGCTGCCCGAGGCCGGCACCGGCACCCACCGCGCCGGCGTGCCGGCCTCTCGGGATCCTCTGTAAGCTCAGGATGTATCCGTCCACCGTCGTCACCTACATGCATCCCAATGAAGAAACCGATTAAATCGATCGATCATGTCAAGTTTTGTCCGGGATCAAGGCGGCCGCGCGCCAACCTCGTGCTCCTCGCAGGGGTAGCCGAAGGGCTCGACGGCGAGCGCGCACCCGCCGACGCCCCCGGGAACATTGTCCCGCCGCCTCGTCGCGAGGCTACCGACGTGGCTCGGGTGGACGCGCGCCTCGGCGAGACGCGAGCAGAGGATGATCATCAGGACGGCGGCGGACACGGCGGCGCGCCACGCAGCAGAGCAGCTCATGCTTGGCCGTGCGGGGGGCGTCCACTAGCTAGCTAGGTGGTGGTGGTCGTGGTGGTAGTGCTGCTGAGTGCGATCGAGCTAGGGAGTATTTAAAGTGAGAGCGCAGAGATGGAGGTCAGTGCTGCACTGCGGGTGAACCGGCGCGGCGAGGTGAGCTGCGTCCGAAAGGATGGACTGGACCGGCCGGTGAGTGAGTGAGATGAGGTACTCTGGCATGGCCTCTTGCTTTCTTCAGCGTGACACCTTTAATTGGCTAAGCTCATCTCGGGTTTAGCCCCTCTGGGGATGAGCGCCAACCGCCATGCTGCCTTGCTTGCACGGTTGCACGGCCGTTAATTTCATTGTGCGTGCGTTTCCACAGAGTTATTTTTGTCTCGCGAAATTCCATGTGTAACTGTAACGAACTCTCGGAATCTTATCTGAAATGGAGAAACAGGATCGGCATCTTGCTTGTAACCTACTCAATATGATTAGGCTATCTCCAAAAAGGAAAAGACAACTAAGTTGTTGCAACGCTTAATTTGTTTAATCCAAATACAAGATGTGTAGTATACTGCAACAAAAATTCTTCGAGGGATAGGATTAGCGCTATGCGTAAATACTGCTTGCACTCCTGTTTCCGATACACATGAAATCCGTGTGTATCGTTTTTACCGGTTTCATGTATATACCTCTAAAGTGTTGAAGTGTATACATGATACACACACTAGTCCTCCTCATCAATTTAGACTATTGGTTGTGTTAATCGGTGCATAAAGCTTGACATGGTATAAGAGTCTAAGGTCTCAAGTTCGAGTTATGACTTTTGTAATTTATCCTAAAATTGTTGTTACCTCTTTGCACCAGGACAGCCATGGCAAGCACATGGAAGATGCAATCTCGTACCTAGCCTTGCAGAGGTACCTTCCGGTGATCTTTCTCTCCCCGATTTTAAAACCAAGTTTCAATAGAATGGTCTCTACACAAAAAATGTATGCATGACGAGTTGAGTTTAGTTGGTTGTAACTCTACATTTTTCTGTTGCCATCCAAGATTTATGGAGATCAATTCATTGCGCACAATTGAAATTTTCCAATTTCCGTTGAGCAAGAGATTCACCTCACCATTCCACACAACTTTTATGTTGTAACTTATTTTTCTGTTTCAAGCACCACCATGTCTACCATTACCACGACAACCTACCCTGATGATGACTGACCTTTATTTAGATTTCTGGCCTTCATCTTTCTTGATAATCTTATCTCTGGGGCAAAGCTTCGGTTCGCAGTGGTGTCTACATGTAAGATATCTATCAATGACGTGATGCGATCTTTCGTGATAGATTTCAAGTTTTTTCCATCGTAACTATCTACATGTTTTAGTGAAAGGTCATCAAATTCATGAATTTCATCGTGCACGGTCGATCTTTTCTAATTTGCTTTGAGGATTAGCTTCGTCTTAGCAGTTTCAGTCTCTTTCGACAATTATAAGTGAAATGGTTATGTAAGTGTGTTTCGTGATGGTCGGTTGCACAATTGTTGCAATTGAATTTCTTCCAAATCCAGGTGTACTATGGTTGTAACTGAAACTTTTTTTTCTTCAAATGGAGGCATTATCCCGACCTCTGCATCAATCGAATGCATGCAGCCTTTTATTAAATTATTAACTCATTGTTTAGTTTACAAGATAATTAAATCACGGATCACATAGAGTTGCCACATGAATCAGCCATCTAAAAAAGAGAGACAACACTATATGACACTGCGTCAACATGTTATCTTGTGCTTAGAATGCCAGTTGCACCGGTTGTATATATCCCGTGCAACCAACTCTAGCTGGTTGCACCCAGTATTCAGCGCATGATGGTGATCCATTGGTTGCAGATAGGACCATATACGGATCCAATGAGTAGCCTTGTAGATAACCTGTAGAAAAGAAGAATTATTTGTATTGTTAAAAATAATACATTCCTCTTATTCCAAATAGCCCAAAGTAATGCACATACTCCCACATGAATTTGGACTTTATCTTCCTTAGGCACACCCTTCAGCCAATTACCAAAGAGATTAGTGATGTTATTCAGGGGTGGAATATTGAAAGCCATGTTAATTATCCGCCATAGAATCTTTGCAAAGGACAAGAAATAAACAAATGTTGGATGGTCTCTTCTTTATCACGAAAATAGAACATTTTGCTCCCTTGCCAATATCTTTTGGCCAAATTGTCCTTAGTAAGAAAAACCTTCCAAATTGTCCACGTATCTTCCTAGAATCTTGTGTTTTGGCCATTTCAACTTGAAAGTCTCCTCTAGAAAAGAATTCGTCTTTGACTCGCATGAGCCCCTTCCAAAAGAGGGAATCCGTGACTTTCGGCTTTACTTGTGACAAGGTTTTAGAATGTAGATATTTGTTATGTATTAGCTCTTGCCATACACCTTCATTCAAAAGTTTGAATAACCACTTTCTAAGCAAACATTTGTTCATTAGTTCCAAAACCTCAATTCTGAGCCCTCCTTGATCCTTCGGTCTACAAAGCAGATTTCACTTCGAAAGTCTGTACTTTCTTTTGGGCCATCATTTTGCCAAAAAAAACTAGACCGAAAGAAATCAAGTCGCTTCCGTATCCCTATGGGTATGTCAAAAAATAAGAGCATAAGTATTGGTAAGCTAGTGAGTAACTGATTGGTTTTTTACCTACACACTAGTTGTTGCAACTAGTGTGTACTTCTTTTGGACACATTTAAGATGATGCCCATCGTACGTGCTAATCATGGAAAAGGGGGACATAGCCAGTGGGTCGTATAATGATGGAGCAACTCGGGAGTATGCAAACCTCATACTATGACAAAGCATAGCAACCATTGATCTACAAATAATCAGTTTTGGGCACCTACACCTGCAACCGAAATTTAGCTAAAATTGTAAAGTTACACTTTGCTGAACTTAGTCAGAGATATGACTAGTATTGCCTGCCGCATACTAGTTACGGACTTACGGTTATGTTGCGTCGCACGTTTTAGCAGCTTATATTAGCATATATCTGTCAGTCTGTCAGAGTCTCGTCTGTTCGCCCCACTCTTGGCGCGCTGCCTTTGGTTTCCCACATTCTGCCGACGAAAGTGTGGAGTACTAGTAGGCTATAAACTGCATTAGCTACCACCGTTGCCACGTACCGAAGAGAAGGAACTAGCTAGAACGGCGGGAAGCATGGGCATAAAATAGTACTCTAGTATCCAGTTCTATCCACCCAGGAGCTCCGTTTGGACTTGGTTCTGATGAACGATGGTATGTACTGGACTGCTTTGCTTGACACTGTCCCAATGAGTACACTTCCATCTTGAGTTCTTCACACACATCCACCAGCGTTTATGGGTTCTGTCGGGTTCAGACTTGAGAGTGAAGCCATGCATATATGCCCAGACGCCGACAGGCATCGCGCGAAAGCTCCCCGGCCCGCTCGGAAACGGAGGTGAGAAATGGACATGATCCCAGTTCAAGCCAGCGGCCAATCGTCGACCCCGAGCATTCTGAATCCTGCCGATCTCCCATGCTAACGTGTAACACCGACAAGGCTTTGAGATGAAGAAGTGGGACAATTGAGACAAGTGGGATACTATTTTTAGACGAGTAGACTAACTCAAATCTAAGTGAGGCAAGTGGAATAAGCTAGATTTGATACATCCCGCATATCTCACCTATCCCACCTAATTAGAGTTAGTCTAGTAGTCTAAAAGTGGTATCCCATTTATTCCAATTGTCCTACCTCTGCATCCCTCGTGTTTTGGCGAATTCTGATATCGACTATGGACGGATGGATTAGGCGCGCATATGTAGCCATCCAGCTATATCCACTCGATCATGAGCCACGACACCAGGAGCTCTCCGATCTGAACTCTGGTTCCACGAGTTCTGAATTGGCTGTCAGCATCCAATTCTTCCATCCTTTCTTCTTTTCTCGTGTTCAGACTGAAGCCATGTGCGCGCGTATGCCCCAACCGGGAAGCAACACTACTATGGCTGCAACTGTGGTTACAACCGAGCTATATTCAGGTGCCTGCTCTCTGGTTGCTATTTAAAGTTTCTCTAGCTGCATATAGTAGGTTGCAACAGATTGCTTTTCATTTTAAGCTGATATTTTCGTTGGACTATGGTTGCGACCGAAATGTTCTTTTCAAATATGGTGGTGTCATTCGAGTAAGAATTGAGCTAATTATCATTCAGAAAAATTAAACTTAAGGTTGACCCTAAAAATAAATAGAAATTTAGACACATTAATCATGGCGCAACTGGGGCATACGCAAATCAATTTATGACTCCTACACCTGCAACCGAAATTTAGATTTTTTTTCGAAATGAGGAACGGAGCCTCGGCCTTGATGCACACAACTTTTATTTATTATTAGAACCATATTGTTTGGCAAACACCATTACAAAGATCATACAAATCAGAACCGCCAAAACAAAACACCGAGCAAAATCGATAACCATATCGCCAGCTTCCCGACGAGATGTATCAAACACCTAGCCGCCTGTTTTGACCGTGCCCCATGGTCACTCTCATGCCACTCGCCAAGAGAAGATGGAGTGGCTGGGCGCGACGGCTCGATCTCAAGCAAAAGTAGCCCTAGAACCGCACAACATACCCACGGAGCGAAGCCCACGCACACGCTCTGGATGTCGCCGCCTTCATTATCTTCCGCCAACCCGTCGTCAGCATGTAGATCGATGCGTAGACTCTCGCCACACCAGCCACGACACCACCGCGGTGCCAAGCAGCACCACCCTGCGCGCTAGTCGCTCCACCTTTCCTGCCACTTCCATCCAACACTGCTCTACAGGTGATGCTTCTAGGAGAGAACTCGATACCGACACCTCTAGCCGCAGGCCGGCCACCTTCGACAGAGAAAATGTCCACCTACACCAAACCCAGGGCCTCCGCCCGAGGCGTTCTCGTGTGCAAAGTAGGCCCAGGAAGACCTCCGGACGACACCGGACGACGCCGCGGAGGCGAATAAGTCGGCGATCTAAGAACCCTAGATCTCGCCACCATCAATCGCCCCGCCGCCAGGGACAGCTACCGCCAGAACTCACCGGCCGCTGCCGCCATGGAAGGGGCGCGCGAGGGCTGAGGCCCCGCCGCCGCCGCGCCGTTGGAACTTTGTCTGGCAAATTTAGATAGAATTCCAGACGTGTATTGTTGATACATATAGCTACACTTTGCGAACTGGGCGTATCCAAAAGCCTATAGATAATAACAAAAAAATACAGATTGTTCCTCTGAAAATAAATGAAGCTGAAATTATTCCCGTTCACACGGTAACATCGGGAAACGCAAGATATTCCACGAGAGCTGAATCACAAGCTACACGGAACAAGTATTCATACTACATCTCTTTGCCCAAAAAGTATTCAGACATCTATGCATCTGCTGGTCTGCCCGTAATTAGAAGCCATGAATCAATTTCTACAATAAGAATACGAAACGAACACATCTGCAGACAAACCAGCCATGGAATGGCAAATCTGCAACTGCAAGCACACATATCTGCATCTCTGACGAGTACACATTCAGTGTGGTCGGCATGGGCCTAACATATACGTGCAGCCATGAGCCATCCAGCTATGTCCAATTAGGAGTGGAGGATCTCAGTTTGGTCTCCGTTCTGAAGTCTGGTTCCAGCAGGAACACTCAATTGGCTGTCAGTACCCAATTCCATCTTCCTTTTTTGGTTTTCTCGGGTTCAGACCCATGTGCGTATGCCCCAACCGGGGACGCCCGCGCGCGAATGTTCCCCGGGAAACGGAGGTGAGAAACGGACATACTAGTACTTCCCAGTTCAGGCGTGCACTCAATCCTCGACCGGTTTCTTCCGAATCCTGGTCTCCCCATACTAACGTCGTAACAGCAACAATGCTTCGAGTAATGGCGGATATGGTATACTACTAGGCCTTCTCGCGTCGGTAACTGAACTGAAAGTGCATGTGCGGCATGGCCCAACATACCACCGCTGCGGGCGTGCGTGTGCTCATCAGGGAATGTGTGAACGGCTGGATTTCTTAGTGCAGAAGACAGATACAGTAAGGATGACACCCGCAAGGATGATCTCTCGGCTGACAATTACGTTGCCAAGATGAAGTGCCTCGCATCTGAACTTGCCGTAGCTGGCAAACCACTTGATGATGATGAGCTCCTCTGGTACATTCTTCATGGCCTTGGCCCCTCCTACAACAATCTTGTCACCGCAGTAAACGCCAATCCCAACACCACACTCTCAGATCTCCTTGCCCAGATACAAGCCTTTGATCGGATGCACAAAACTGATGACACTCCCTTCACATCCTCTGTCAACGTCGCGCGTCGCGGAGACTCGGACACTCGCCCTCCTTCGCGTGGCCACGATCGTGGCCGCCAGTACGATGATCGCCCCTACCAGGACTCTCGCACCCGTGGGCGCTATGATGACCAGGCACGCCAGGACAACCGCGGTCGCGGTGACCGTGGTGATCGCGGTGATCGCGGAGACCGTGGTGACTACCGCGGCAACCGCCGTGATGGAGGATGGCGCTATGATGATGATCGACGCCGCTCTGATGATGATCGACGTCGCTTTGATGATGATCGTCGTCGTCCATATGATGATCGTCGTGGAGGTGGTCGCCGTGATGATGATGGTCGCCGTCGCAACCGTGCGCCTACGCCCTATGTTGATGTCACCTGCCAAATCTGCAAGATACATGGACACCCTGCGCGCGACTGCTAGTGGCGCTATCAGGATGAGAGCGCCGATGATGGAGGCAAAGGTAATAAAAATGCAAATCTTGTCTCTTATGGCGTTGATACAAACTGGTACTATGACTGGTTCAACTGATCACGTCGCTGGACAACTAAACAAGCTCTCCACTCATGACACATACCAAGGGCGTGATCAAATCCACACCGCAGATGGTAATGGTATGCACATTAGCCATATTAGTCATTTAATTTTAAGCACCCCACATAGTTCCTTTTGTCTTAAAAACATTCTTCATGTTCCACATGCTTCAAAAAATCTATTATCTGTCCATAGATTTACCCTTGATAATAATGTTTTCCTTGAGTTTCACCCTTTCTTTTTCTTGATTAAGGACCAAGCCACAAGGAGAACACTGTTTAAGGGTCCATGTCATGGTGGCCTCTATCCTCTCATGCCAATCTCCGATGGGTCATCCAAGCATGTGTTTCTTACAGTAAAGCCGTCATCCTCTACATGGCATCGACGTCTAGGGCATCCCTCTTCATTTATTGTTCAACAAATTCTTAGAAAACATAAACCGTCGTACTCTCCAGAAATAAATCCATATGTATGTGACGCTTGTCAACTTGGCAAGAGCCACCAGTTACCCTATCCTATTTCTACTAGTGTGTCCACTCTTCCCCTAGAACAAGTGTTCTCTGATGTTTGGGGTCCTGCACCCTCCTCTGTGGGCAAACACACATATTATGTAAGCTTTATTGATGATTTTAGCAAGTTTACCTGGATTTATTTACTTAAAAAGCGCTCTGATGTTTATGAAGTTTTTCTTAACTTTCAACAATTTGTTGAGCGCAAATTCAATAGTAAAATTGTTACTATGCAAACAGGCTGGGGAGGTGAGTATGAAAAACTCAATGGTTTCTTCCAAAAAATCGGCATCACACACCATGTCTCTTGCCCCCATGCTCACCAACAAAATGGCTCTGCTGAACGCAAACATCGTCACATAGTTGAAGTTGGTCTATCCCTTCTTGCCTATGCGTCCATGCCTCTCAAGTTCTGGGATGAAGCCTTTCTCACAGCCACTTTTCTCATTAATTTACTTCCCACCAAAGTTCTCAATAATGAGTCTCCCACTGAGCGTCTCCTCAATATTAAACCCAACTATGATGCTCTTCGTATTTTTGGCTGCGCTTGCTGGCCAAATCTTCGCCCATATAATACACGGAAGCTAGCTTTTCGCTCCAAAAAATGTGTCTTCATAGGATATAGTCCTCTTCACAAGAGAGTTAAATGCCTTGATATTCAAACTGGTCGTGTCTACATTTCTCGTGATGTTGTTTTTGACGAAACTGTGTTTCCCTTTGCTGACCTTCATCCCAACGCTGGCTCTAGACTCCGTGAAGAAATTTTATTACTTCCATCTTCCACACATTCATCTATTGGGGTTGCACACAATGATGACCATATGCCTCTTGTTATACCTGTTACTGTTCCTGCTGATGATACCTTACAGGAAGATGAAGCTACAGGCGAAAACCGTTCTCAAAATGATGCTCCTGATCAGCCAGCCTCCTCAGATGAAATTACTGCACAAAATGACGATGATGGTGCTGATTCCGAGGATGATGCAGTCGAATCTTCTCCTGCTGTTCCTGATACCGAGGCGTCGAGTTCCGAGGAGGATTTTCCCGCGCCTCCCTTGCCGCGTCGCGAGCCTGGCTCCTCGCGTGCGCGTCAGCCGCGGTCGGGCGGCCTCGACACGCCTTCCTCCGCTCCCGTGACGCCACGCGGTGATGCTGCGTCCCCCAACGCCCGATCCTCTGTGGAGGCCCCTTCAGGATCTTCTGCGGCTTCCTCCGCTGCAGGTGTTTCTACACCAACATCCCCGCCTGCACCTCGTACTTGACTTCAAAAGGGTATTCGACAACCAAAGGTATACACAGATGGTACTGTTCGATATGGTATGCTTGTCTCTACAGGTGAACCGCGAAACTTGCCCGCTGCTCTCAATGATCTCCACTGGCGGACTGCCATGCAAGACGAATATGATGCTCTCATGGCCAACAAGACATGGACTCTTGTTCCTCCCCGCTCCAACACAAAAATTATTGACCGCAAATGGGTTTACCGCATTAAACGAAGAGCTGATGGTACTATTGATCGTTACAAAGCAAGGTTGGTTGCAAAAGGTTTCAAACAAAGGTACGGAATTGACTATGAAGATACCTTTAGTCCAGTTGTTAAAATTGCTACCATCAGACTTGTTCTCTCTATTGATGTCTCTCGTGATTGGAGTCTCAGGCAACTAGATGTCAAGAACGCGTTCATTCATGGTGTTCTGGAAGAGGAGGTTTACATGAAACAACCACCTGGTTTTGAACATCCTAATGCCCCTCGCCACGTTTGCAGGCTAGATAAAGCTCTATATGGATTAAAACAGGCCCCTCGAGCTTGGTATTCTCGCCTAAGTGCAAAACTGCAGGAGTTTGGATTTTTACCCTCCAAGGCTGATACATCCCTTTTTCTCTACAGCAAGTCAGGTGTTATAATTTTTGTTCTGGTTTATGTTGATGATATCATTGTCACCAGTTCTTCTGATCATGCTATCTCTGTCTTGCTCAAGGATCTTAATGCTCATTTTGCCATCAAAGATCTAGGTGCTCTCCATTTCTTCCTTGGATTTGAGGTTACAAGAACATCTCATGGTCTAATTTTGACACAGGAAAAGTATGCTCGTAATCTCCTTGCCAAAGTTGGTATGACAGTTTGCAAAACAGCGCCGACACCACTATCTCCCTCTGAGCCATTGTCTTTACATGATGGCACGCCACTCGGACCTGATGATAGCTCACAGTATCGTAGTATTGTTGGTGCTCTTCAGTACCTTACTAACACCCGTCCAGACCTTGCTTTCTCTGTCAATAAGGTCTGCCAATATCTTCATGCTCCCACCACTGCTCATTGGACAGCTGCTAAACGCATCCTCCGATATGTTAAGGGCACTTTACAGGTTGGTCTTACATTCACACCGTCATCATCTACACTTCTTAGTGCCTTTTCAGATGCCGATTGGGAAGGTTGTCTTGAGGACAGACGTTCCACAGGCGGATTTGCTATCTTTTTTGGTCCAAATCTAGTCTCCTGGAGTGCTCGTAAGCAGGCTACTGTGTCTCGTTCCAGCACTGAAGCTGAATACAAAGCTCTCGCAAATGCCACTACTGAGTTGATATGGGTTGAAGCACTTCTTCATGAACTTGGTGTTCCTTTACGTGAAAAACCGTGTTTGTGGTGTGATAATTTGGGTGCTACTTTCCTATCTGCCAACCCAGTTTTCCATGCCCGTACCAAACATATTGAAATTGACTATCATTTTGTTCGTGAGCGCGTTGCTGCAGGTCAACTCGCCGTCTAGTTTATCTCCAATAAGGATCAGGTGGCCGATGGATTCACTAAAGCTTTCCCTGTTAAAAGTCTAGATGAGTTCAAGCGTAATCTAAACCTCTCCCGATGTTTAGATTAAGAGGGGGTATTAGAGTATGTATCAGTGTATGTATACGGTACGGTGTAGTACACCGACCGTATACGTACCTCCACATGTACTGTCATGCAGAGGGCTATTCTCTGCCTATATAAACACGTAGCCGATCCCCGATAAGGGTAAGCATCGTTTCACAAAAACCAACAGTGCTCTGGTAACTGAGCTGCTGGTTGCTTCGGTGACATGCCGCTAGCTGTTTTTGACATCTACTGCCTCCGTTTCAAAATATAAGATGTTTTAGGTTTATGAAAAAAAAATATTTAGACTTGTTTTAGTGTGTAGATTCATCTTAAACATGAGTAAACCTTCCTACTAAAACTAGTCTAGATACATTTAGTTTACAAAGCTAAAACATTTTATATTTTGAAACAGAGTACATAACTTGGGTCAAGTGCGATCGATCGATTCGAGAGTATACCACGCTCGTAGGAAATTAATAAATCATGCGCTAGCCTGCACGATGGTGATCCCCATCATGCGACATGATTAAAGTTCGGCTGAACTTGACAAGCTTTGTTGGGCCTTTTCAGTTTTCCCACTGGTCCTTTTGTTTTGTTGAAGCAAACCTGCAGCCACTCTCGTTGTAAAGGCCTGCAGCCAAAGTCCGGGCAAAGCCTAACAGCATCTCCACTCGTTGGGCATACCTAGACCGAAAACAGACCGATTTTAGGCGGACGAATCACGTTTTCGGTCTGGGTACGCCCAGTTGGGTACCCAGTCGCGGTTTAGGCCGCGTTCCCAAATTCGGCTAAATTCACTTAAACTCGGCGAAATATGGTGAATATAGGCGGAATTTCATTAAAGCAGGCGAGGGGGTACATAGTACATCGGTTTTAACTAGGAAAGGACGCCGCCGTGGTGATGCCGCCGTGGTGACGCCGCCGTGGTCGACGCCGGACGCCGCAACTACAGGCCGATGCGGGGGTTGTTGCCGGCCTCGATGTGCGCCATGACTCCAGCGAGAGTCCGCCCTGGAACGCTCCATCAGCGGCGGCGGTAAGCCATATTGTTACGCGGCGGCGGCGGCAAGCCCGGCGGTCCGTCGTGTTGGACGAGTTCCTCGAGGCGCCTGCCGGCGAAAAACTGTCTCCAAAAGACCAGGTTGTCCTAATCCTCGGCGGGTGCCTGGCCTTGCATGGCGGCGATAGCGGCCTGGATCTCTCCGGCGAGTTCTGGGTCTTCCATGACGGCGATAGCCGGATCTCATCGGCGAGGTCCTGCCCGTCCGGCACCGGCGGAACGGGGATCCCGCCGGCGCTGAGTTTCCAGCCTAGGGGGAGACGCGTGTCCGGCGGGGCCGTATAGCGCGCCTCGCGGAGCAGCCGGGCTTCCCACGGCGACAGCGTGCGTCGGCCGGCCATGGCTTCTCGGCGGAGTTGAGGAAGAAAGGTGCGGGCGTCCGAAGTTCGCCGGAGTTGTGGTGGTGTGAGGGGCTGTGAAGAGAGACGGCGAGATGTATGTCTTTTATAGGCCGGAAGAATGGCGGGAGGGGTGTAGCGGCGAGGGCGGGAAAAGTGAAAACGACGGGAAGTTAGTGACCGCCGTCCGTGCGAGGCCGAGACGGTGGCGCCAGAATCGGCGACGCGTGGCCGACGCGACGGGCAGTTATTTCTCGGCGGTCGCCGCGTGGTTTAGAGGATGACAACGACTCGGCTTCCGTCACTGACTCGGCGGGTTCACACGCCGCTTTGATTTTTTTCGCCGATTTCGCTGAGTCCGGCGTCCCCAGGGCGTATCCGGAAACCTGGGTTCGGCCTAGGTAGTCCGGACAAAAATGGCCAATCCGGCCGAAAGCAGGTCCTTGGGCACGCGACTGGGCCAATTTTCGGCGTCCGTACCGAAATTCGGTGTCCGGATCAGCCTCGTGGGTAGGCGAGTGGAGATGCTCTAAGTAGGGGGACTTTGACACGTTTGAAGCTCAGTGAACTGCATCTCGGACAGTATTCAGACTCCCGTTCCAAGGAGTAAACTCAGATCATCTGGCTTGCATGTGGCCATGTGTGGACGCAAGTTCAAGATCAGGATATACCAAGCAGTTGACTAGTGCACGCGACACGTACTTCTGGTTCTCTTGGGAAAGAACGGGTGACGGAGTGGAAGGAATGGTATGCTCCGTCTGACTTATCCTACTGGTGCGGATGATGGATCAATTGCTTCTCTTTTGAAGCAAGCCAGAGCCTGAAGAAAAGGCAGGGTTCTAGCTTGGTGACGACGGGAGCATCTATGCTCCCGCTCCTTTTGACATTGCACGATTATTCTTTTATGAGCAAATTTAGATTATGTGAACACTGAATTTCTAGCGTAAATTGGCATATGCTCGTGTGGAATGGAGATTTGGTGTACATGAACACTAACGATCCTATCGTGTTCTCTTCTACAAGCATCGCATGTGGAGCAGCGTTGGATGAAAGTGGCAGGAGAGGTGGAGGGACTAGCGCGCGGGGGTGGTGCTGTTTGGCACCGCAGTGGTGTCAGTGGCTGGTGTGACAAGAGTCTACGTATCGATCTACATGCTGATGACGGGTTGCGGAAGATAATGAAGGTGACGACATCCAGAGCGTGTGCGTGGGCGTCAGTCCGTGGATATGCTGTTCATTCTAGGGCTCATTTTGCTTGAGTTCAAGCCGCCGCGCCAAGACACTCCAGCTTCTCTTGGCCAGTGACAATAGTGTGAGTGACCATGGGCGGGGTCAAAATAGACAGCTAGGTGTTTGATAGATCTCGTTAGGAAGCTAGCGATACAATTATCGTTTTTGCTCGGTGTTTTGTTTTGACGGTTCCAGTTTGTATGATCTTTGTAATGACCTTTACCGAACAATGCGCTTCTAATAAATAAATAAAGGATACGTGCATCGTTTGATGCAGTGGCCGGGCCTCCACTCCCCATTTCGAAAAAAATGAACACCGGCGATCCTGTTTTCTAATTGAAAATTATATTTTTTTGTTTTAAAAATTTCTTGAAACAAATTTGGATATAGCCAATTACATATCCCACAAACATGCAAAATATCAGTTTAAAATACTTTATATTATGAGGTACATAAAAATGACAAAAGTGTGGTTCTGAGTATATGCGTTGTTTTGTCTTTTTTTTTGTGTAGCCCATAATATAAACATTTTCAGGTTATGATTTTGCATACTTATAGATTACAACATTGTATATTCACAATATTTATTTCCAGATTTTAAAAAACATCAATATGATTTGTGATCCTTTTTAAAAGTGTGGTGCTCGGGAGAAAAAACACTTTACGTGCATGCGGACGTGCCCAAGCCGAAAGTAGGCTCGTTTCGGCCTACTTGAAGTTCAATTGGGAATGCTCACCGCGGCTCCTTTAAGCTATGGTCATTCCGTTGGGTGCTCCTATAGACCCCTCTGTGCAGGAGAAATTCGCTCCCACATGAAGCATTTACTTCGTGCGCCACTCCGTATGCGGCCCAACAAAGGTACTGCTTTTCTTTTTTATTTTCATTTTCATTTTTCTGTTTTTACAGTAATAAAATAAATTCAGATTTTGAAAAAAAATCAAATTTAAGAAATGTTGAAACATGAAAATAATTCAAACTCCATAAATGTTCATATTTTAAAGAATATTCATATTTGCAAAATGTTTAAATTTGAAAAGGTTCAAACTTAAAAAATGTTTAAATTTGAAAAATGTTCAAACTTGAAAAAAACTCTAGTAAGAGAGCACATTTCTTGACCCAAAACTAAAAGGGCATATATAGGAGGTGCACTAAGCTACAATACATGTTATGAACTTATGATGGGATTGGTATCTCAAAAAACCATCTCTGGAATCTCTTTGAGATACCATACTCCAACGCAGAACATGAATAATACTAATAGTAGTACTCACTTCATCCAAAAATAACTGATTTGATTTTGTTTAGATTTAAATGTATCTAGATGTATTTTAATGTATAGATACATTCGAATCTAGACAAACTCAATTCAGTTATTTTTTGGATGGAGGGAGTAGTATTTTCGTTTTTGTAGACGTTATCTGAGTACAATTATGTTTGCACTTTAAACGAGTGGCCGTTGCTCAGCGTTACCCCACAGGTTCCAACGTTAATCACATATATCCACAGCTATATGTCAGTGTAATTCCCCTCCATAATCTATATCACCAACTCTACAGCTGTTGTGTTTTCTTCCTCGTGTCGGAGACGAGCTTTATTCATCGCTAGTTGAAGCGGTTGAAGAAGGAGATGACTTCGCCGTAGACGCGGTCCTTGGCGCAGGTGCCCAGGACGAAGTCGAGGTGCGCGAACTCCTCCAGGTACTGCACCGTGATCCTGCCGCGGTCGTGGGCCATGAGGTCGCGGAGGAGGAGGCCGACGTCGGCGGGGTCGGCCAGCTCGTCCCGGCCGCCGTAGCTGAGGAAGAGCGGGAAGGTGGCCGGGATGTTGGACATGTTGTACGACGGCGGGTCCGGCTGCCCGTACTTCTCCATGTTCACGTTCGGCCACACGTAGTCGTACTTGGACACCACGCCGTCCCGGAACGCTGTACGTGGTCATTTTGAGATTAAAAACAGAATTATTTTACTGCACGGTAGATTAGTACTACTACGAGATGCGGGGAAAAATTTGTGAAGAAAATGTCGTACTTTGGGCGAGATGGATCATGGTCTTGGTGGACGTCGGCTGGGGCTCGTACTGGAGGAAGACGTCCACGGCGGAATTGTTCAGGCAGTAGTTATTTCCTGACATACACACACACACGCACTAACACCGATCAGAAAGCCTGAAAGCCTGAAACCTTGTTGCAAAAAAAAGGGGGAGCGTGAAACGTTAATTGCCTGTGAAATCTCTGACAAGGTCGTAGCATTTGGTTCCAGGGTGGCGGCACAGCTCCCTGATAAGTTTCGACACGGCAGATCTGCAGTGAACAAATTAGAACAAATGCGTCAGCCAGAGCCCAGAGCGGCAGGAAGGATGATCGGCGGTCTCTGAACTAGTAATAACTGATGGCACGAGAGAATATATATACTTACGATAATGGGTTGAACTCCGCCACGCCGAGAACGGAGATGATCTGGCCGGTCAGTCAACACCAAACAGAAATGAGTGAAATCACACAAGTTCAAAGCAAGAATTTGATACATCAGTACGTGATCATATTTCAGCTAGTGCGTGCTTAATTACCTCTCCGACGAATGCTTTGGCTAGCAGTATGCCGATGGGAGTGGTCATGTGTTCGAGGTAGGCGACCGGGGTCAGCAGCGCCGCCGACTTGAGCTTGTCGACCAGCCTGCCCTCCGACAAGGACGCCAGCGCCACCAGTGTCCCCTGCTCATACATGCCGGAAGCAGAGTCCACCATGATACTAGTACTACTGATGAAACGAATTCAGACTTTCAGAGAGGCTAGCTCCAGCTTTTTTTGCTCACCATGGAGTGGCCAAGGAAGTGCGGCTTCTGCGCCGTGTGGGTGGAGACATAGTCGACCATGTTGGGCATGTCCTTGACCACCAGGTCGTCCCACGACCAGTCCCAGTACTCCTGCAGGCCACACTGATGAGCCAGGGCCCTTCTGACTCGCTGCAACGAAATGTAACTCTGTAGACGTACGTACGTACGTACCCGGGAGGAGGAGTCGAGGGAGACGTGGCGGCTGCTCCACCTGGTGCCCCTCGTGTTGGCGACCCACACGTCGAAGCCGCGGTCGGCGAGGATGTACGCCAGCGACTCCTCCGGCGTGCCGAGCAGCCATGTCATGCCGTCCTGCACGCCACGCCACGCCACGCCGCGTCGGCTAGCTCTGGTTAGTTGCTCGCCCTTATCACTTATCAGCATACCGAATTTATTTCCGTTTTGGAGCTAGTATAGTGGTTTCTTTCGTTATATAAGTGCGTCCTGTCCCACTCCCGAACGTGAAGGCTCCAGAGGCAGACATGACGGCATCCACCGGCATGCACCATGACGGCCGGCATCGGTCGTAGGCCGATCAGGAGTGCGAAGCCAAGGAACAAAGTACAGTAATAAGCACAAAGAGGAATGTTAGGCACCGTTGCCGATCGACTGTGCAAACGTACCACGAGAACCCCGTGCTGCAGGAGTACCGGCTGCCCCAGGCCGCTGCCCACGGCGCCGGCGCCGGCGCCGGCATGCCGGCCCCTCGGGATCCTTTGCAGGCTCAGGATGTATCCGTCATCCGTAGTCACCTACAACCAGATGAATAAATAAATGAACAGATAAATGATCGATCGACGTTACCTTTGTAACGCGACGCAATCGTTTGATGGAGCGATCACACTCATGATCGATCGATCGATCGATCGTCATGTGCATGTCAAAACTATCCCGAGAAACGGCCGAACCGTGTGCTCTTCGCAGGGGTAGCCGAAGGGAATCGCGGTGAGGGCGCAGGCGCCCGCGGGGACATTGTCGCGCCGCTTCGTCGCGAGGGCGCCGCCATGGCTCGGCTCGACGCGCGCCGCGGCGAGACGTGAGGAGCAGAGGATGATCAGGACGGCGGCCGCCGCGTGCGAAGCAGCAGCGCTCATGCTAGGCCGTGCGCGCGCGCGGCGGGGCATCCACTAACTAGCTAGCAAGATGGCTACCTGCAGCGCAGGTGGTGCCGTGGTGGTCGTGGTGTGTGCGGCTATCTGATAGTGATGATCAGTGCGCGCGATCGAGGGGGTATTTAAAGTGGGAGCTAGCTAGCGCAGATAGAAGAGACGTTATTAGTCCACGCTCCACGGCGAGTGATCCGGCGAGATGAGCTGTGAGCGGAATGGACCGGCCGGCCGGCGATCGAGATGAGATATCCTTTGCATGGTCGCTCTTGCTTTCTTCAACGTGACACCTTTAATTGGCTACCTCAGCCACCAGCCCCTGGGGATGAGCACCAGCTAGCTAGCAGTGCTGCCTTGCTTGCACGGTTGCACCCGCTTAGTTGCGTGCGTTTCTAAAGTTATTTTCTCTCGGTAAATTAAATTACTCCTACATGTAACAGTAGAGGAGACGAAGTACTAACTGAAAATGGAGAAACAGGATTCATAGATGTCTCAATCAAGGTAACGTACTCAATGCAATTGTCCCGAAAAAAAAGGGAAAAATAGTTTTTTTTAGAATAAAGGGAAAATTAGTTGATTGACGTAAGTGTTTTTCTATGTTCTAGCTTGATAGACGATGTACATAAACTAGTACTTCCTCTGTCAAAATATAGTGCCTACAGTATTATTTAATTATCTGAGTCAAAATTCATAAATTCTGACCAAGTATATAGAAAAAGATAATCATCTATGACAACAAATCACGCATGGTATGTATTCTGTAGATAGATGTTATTTGATACAATATATATAGTCGAACTTGGCAATGACTCTAATTAACAAAAGCAATGCACGATGGAGCTAGAAACCATAGAAGGGTGGTGCCAAATGGGTTGGATGGTGCTAAGGGCGTGATTGGTAGCCCCCGTGTGTTCGAAACAGGCCCTTGGGGAGCAAAAAAATGGTTGATTCTTGATTGGATGACTGGGTCGTGGAGGAGTGTGAGATGATGTGTCGGTTCGGGAACACATGCCATAAAATCTCCTCACCACACACACTCAATCGTTTCCCTCTTCCCCCAATCTCGTTGGCGCTTCACCTACCGGCGGCGACGCAAAGAACGGCGACAGATAGATCCTTCCATCTCCTCTTCTCCCCCATCTTCGTTGTGTGGACGACAGCCATGCAATTTCGTGTGTGAGCAAGAATTTCGACCGCCCCATCATTTTCAACCTTCCGTGGCTCGCAATGGCGGTAATTAAGGCCTAGAAACACCTTCACCAACTTTTTTTTATCATAACACACTAGTGCCAATTTTCTCATAGGTGGCATGTTAAAATTGCCCCCCTAGTGGCGTGTGGACGGCTCGCCACCGGCCAGTATCATGTCACTGGTATATGTTACTAGTAGTGTGCCAAAAGTTACGCCACCGGTACATCATATACCAGGATATACTATTGGCGTGTAGTTTAATTGACACGTCACTAAATTTTTAATGAATTTAAGACATATTGCTGCTATTATTAAAATTAACAACAATATTTAGTCTTAGATTCACAAAAGTAGCATATTGTTGAAGTTCGAGTAGATAGTAGCACATTATTGAAGTTCGACTAGATAACATCATCTTTAGAGTCGAGCTCCTCTAAGTTCAATCGACCAGTACTACTAAAAAATAGCTAGGAGGGGCTAGATCATTATAGATCATTCTGATATTTCCATGATTAGCTTCCCAAGACTCATCCAGATCGCCCCAACTGCGTGAAACCCACACACTTGGGAAAATTGTATCCAAGCAGGGCAACCAAAAAAGGTTTTGCCACCTTCATTTGTGATAAGAACAGTACAAACATGGCTTCTCTATATGATTATGTTGGCGATGCCTACAGCCACCTCGTCTTCATCAATGTTGATATTCTCTAAAACTTCACGCTTTTCTAAATATGAGGTGCAATGTGCAATTTTTTAAGAAACAATAGTTAGACGAATAAAATTTGAGCACAGTAATATAAATGAACAACTTAGCAACAACATATTGGGTTAAAACATATTGTCCTACCTAGAAAGTTCTCAGGGCCCTCCCGACGCCACATTTCAAACACACGTGATCCGTTTGCTACATAAAACATAAATAAGTTTCATGCATACTAAACACAAAAAATGAGAAATTGCACATTAAACATTTCAAAGTCCACCTAGCTATAGCAATAAGTAGCACGATAATTGAACACAAAACACAATACAGTCTATCACGATATATAGCGCATATCCTAAACTTATCTAGGTTTCCCTAGCTAGAAGACAGAGCCATCAAAGTTGGAGCTGGTGAAATCAAAGTACAACGAGTAAAGAGGTGACACTGACTCAGAGGTAAAGTCATTGGGGCTGAACCCGTAGTACAAAGGATGGTGCGAGGTGGAGGAGTCCACACCGTCGAACCTATAGGGACTGGCCTCATGGTCGTGCTGCTGGCGCTGCTTATGCGGCCTCTGCGCCAGCTCCCTCTTCTCCGCCTGGCGGTGCTCCATCTCCTGGTTCCTCGTGAAGAACCTCATACCGGTGGGCCCATTCAGATGCCCCGTGGTTCGATCCTTCTCGAAGTTTAGTTTGGCCTTCGCCCCATAGTGCTGAAACACCTTAATGTTGTAGGCGCGTGCCATTGGCTCATGGTGCCTCCACGTGCCAAGATAGTATTTGGTACCATCGACGATGATCTGAGGCCGCACGTGCGAAACTTGGTGGCTTCTTGTACACACCACAATACTTTAGCCACGGTTACAACATACTTACAGCTAAAAACAACAAAGAATCAACTGCGAGTAAAATTTAACAATTTATATAACAATTCATCTAGGTAAAAGCAACAAGAATCAACATATGTAGCATATCTAGTAATTCTAATATTTCAGACTACACATTTTATCTAACATATCTAGCTGTTTTATCTAACAATAGGTAGCTACTTTATCTAACATATATATCAATCCATTTTATCTAACAAGATTTATGTTATCCAACTAGGAGTATTATATTTAACATCTATTATATTTAACACACATGAATCTAACAATTCGAAAATCATCTACACCATCTTGACCAGATATCGGAGACTCTTCCTGAATTCGTCAACAATATATGGCTGCAATCAGTAGCCGTATAGTTATGGCGTGCGTCACACTTCTTAATTAGCACCTTATCTATGGCTCACCAGTCACCGCAGTTTGGCGACAAAAACCAGTCAGCACAGCGCCGGGCGTACGTACGGCGATCAACGAATAAGCGCTAGAACCACTGATGGTACGGAAGAGAATTCGCTAGAGCGGCGAAACGCATGGGCCCGGCCGATCCAGCTCTATCCACTCAGGAGCTCCTCCTCTTGGACTCCGGTTTCTGAACCCCGTTAAACTGGATTGCTTGTCAGTATCCAACGAGCAGTTACATCTTCTGGACACGGCTGCATGCTGATCGTGCACACGGCCTCCCTGCTTGTTTTTTACTCACGCTCGCTGAAGCGAGCAATCCATCGTCAATCCCGAGTCCGGGTCCTGGTGAACACAACATCGCGAACCGGCTGCCGACATGGAGGACGGCGATGATGACAAAGACGGGTCTTATGATTTGAACCTTGCAATGGTCAAATCGGTTCTTATGGTGACCCCTCATCACCACATCATTGTGTTGGGTCTTAACAAGCATACGCTCAAACAAATTCACAAAGATCGTTCGGAGCTTTCTATGGACCGGTAGGGCGGTCGCTGCCACGTGAACTGGGAGAAGCTCAGCAGCTACGGTGGCTTAGGGATTCCCGACCTTTTTCACATGGCAATCTGTTTGCGGACAGAGTGGCTTTAGAGGATGCGCATAGATCTGCTGTGACCTTGGCGCGGTTTTGACATGCGCTTCTTCAAAACTGAGCTCCAGGTGTTCGACGCCTTCACTACGATGATGATTGGTGATGGGGCTTCGACCCTTTTTTGGGTGGACTGATGGCTTGAGGAGAAGACCATCAGAGAGACAGCGCCGGAGCTCTTCGAGATAATTCCAACTGCGCTAAGAAGCGACACACGGTGAAAGAGGCGCTAGAGGAGCGCCGCTGGATCACCGACATCGAGGACACGCTGAGTCCGCTTGCCCTATGGCAGTATGTCCATCTCTCGATCTGAGTGAGTGATGTGGAACTCACAGCGGTGACTGACACCCTCCGGACGTCGGATGCAGAACACTCCTCCAAGTCCTACTACGAATCCTCTTCCACAGTTCGATTAGCTCGAGGTCTTGGAACCTAAACTGGCAACCTTGGTTCCCCTCCCCCTACCCCCGGTCAAATTTTTCATTTGGCTGGCCTGTTAGGACCACTGCTGAACGACTGATCGTCTTGCGAGGAAGGGACTTACTCACCCGTTGCGTTGCCCCCTGTGTGACCTGTCGGAGGAAACCATGACGCATCTCCTGGTAAGCTGCCCCTTCTCCCTGGTGCTCTGGAATGAGGTGCTCTCCTGGACGCGATCCACGGCTTCACCACCGGATGGAGAGGACGACTTTGTAAATTGGTGGCTGCAAGCCTTGCTTTCTACCCCTTGTGCTAAGGGATATCCTCGCTGATTATGTTGACGGCATGGTAAATTTGAAAGCAGCGCAGTACGGTTGTCTTTGATAATGTGTCGCCTAAAACTTGGGTCGCCTTCTTGACACAATTCAATCCGACGCACGATCTTCGAGGACTGTTGGCGTGAAAGTCCTCCACGCCTTAATCCCCGAGGCCCGATAGGTCTAATTGGTTGAGTTGTATGGAGTGTTAGCTCTTCTGAGTTTGTATATGGATGTTTATACAAAACTTTTTTTTCTATCAATGAAACAAAACACAAGACTTTGGGGTTTTCTTGAAAAAATCCTAGAGTCCAGCCTGGTAGACGTACTCCCACCGTTCGCAAATAAGTGTATTTCTAATCTTGTCCTAAGTCAAACTTAGTAAAATTTGACTAACTTTATAAAAAAAACGTAGTAATATTTATGACTCCAAATTGGTATCCGAAGATATGTTTTCATAATATGTCAATTTGATATAACATATGTTGCTATATTTATTTATAAAGTGGTCAAATTTAATAAAATTTAATCTAAATACACTTATTTGCGGACCAGGGGAGTACGTACCTATCCACCAGTGCAAGTCTCCCATAACCGTGGCGGCAACAAGGCTTCGAGTCCTGGCGGATATCTACGCCTTGTGGTCTTGGCAACTGAACAGAAAGCGCATATGCCGATATGCGGCGTGCCCATCAGGCAAGTGGCGGCATGCATGGCCCCTCGCTCTTATCGGTGTCCTGAAGAAGTAAACGTACTTACTGCTCATCAGAGAATGTGTGCGAACGGCTTGGTTTTTTAAGCAACTCCAGCGGTAGCTGTATATCTCGACGCACGAAAACGCATATACATCGCGCGCGATTCGGGTATAACGCACCGCACGTGAATCTCTTTCGATAGATGCGCTAAAACGTGTGTGCTAAATTTATAGCACCAACCCCTCCAACAGGCGCACTAAAATGGTGTACACGCAAACACGATTTTGCAACAAATATGACAAGAGAAAACAAAAAAATAATACATAAACATAAAAATATTACATAGTTCGTGATGCAAGAAAAATACTAGGAACTACTACTAAAATCTACGGGAATTACTAGAAACTAATCTAGTCCGACGAGGAGACGGAGATGTAGTCATCGCCGGAGAAGACCAGTGTCGTGTCGGACACCGGCGTCGATGAAAACACGTCCATCTAACGGGAATCATCATCGTGGCCGGTCGTCGGTCTGGCAATCTGCGCGTCGATGAAGGCGCGCCTCTCCGCCTTGTCCACCCGGCGCACGAGGTGGTTTTGATGCTTCGCCGCCCTCTCTGCCGCCTTGGACGCGGCCTGGTCGGCGTCGTGCGCGCGCTGCGCTGCACCGTCCTTGGGAAAACACGCCTTCCACTCTTTGCACGGGCGCTCGTCGCACTCGAAAATGAGCAAGAGGCGCTCCGTGTCGCACTCGAAAATGAGCAGGCGGCGCTCCGTGACGAGGCGAGGCGAGGCGAGGCGGCGCGAGCGCCTCGGCCTGCTCGCGCGTTGCTCGCACGTCCACATGACGTTGAAGTTCATGGACGAGCGTGTGCGCCCGAGCCGCCACGCCATGGCGTCGTAGGCGCGCGCGGCCTCGTGTGCGGTGTCGAATGTGCCGAGGACGATGCGGTCGTCTCTAGACTGGATCTTGATGTAAAAGTTCCCCGTCGGGCGCGCGCCGTACGCCGCGGTACCCGGAGCTTCCATGGCTGGTGGCATGGCGGCGGTGGCGTGCACTACAGGAAACGCCTGGTATGACGAGGGCTTATTGCCGTCGGCGTAGCCAGGAAAAACCTCGGCGTAAGCTACGCCGACGGCTGCCGTCGGCGTACCGTCCTCGGCGGACCTCTCCCTCGGCGGAGCAGGCGCGACCGTCGGCGTAGGACAAGACCGTCGGCGTAGGTCAATGCCGACGGCCTGACGGGTACGGAACCTTCGCCTCTAGGTTAGAGCGCATGCATGCGAGGGAGGACACATGCAAGCACCTATACCAACCTCTCACCACACTCACACATATATGCTAGGGACACATGCAAGTTCTCGTCTGATTCCGATGTTCTCGTGGTCTTCCTCCGGCGAAACTCTGATCTTTGTGCACACTCGGATCGTCTACCCCCCTAGACGTTCCTCTGACAGGGATAGCCCGGCGTATCTCTCTCTTGTTTTGTGTTTGTTTAGGTCATAGGATGATGTAAAACCATGTTGGTTCACAAGTTGGGCACTATCCTACCCGGTTTCACCTAAACGGGGAGATTCCCCCTTATACGGGTACGGAACCTTCGCCTCTAGGTTAGAGCGCATGCATGCGAGGGGGGACACATGCAAGCACCTATACCAACCTCTCACCACACTCACACACACATATGCTAGGGACACATGCAAGTTCTCGTCTGATTCCGATGTTCTCGTGGTCTTCCTCCGGCGAAACTCTGATCTCTGTGCACACTCGGATCGTCTACCCCCCTAGACGTTCCTCTGACAGGGGTAGCCCGGCGTAGCTCTCTCTTGTTTTGTGTTTGTTTAGGTCATAGGGTGATGTAAAACCATGTTGGTTCACAAGTTGGGGCACTATCCTATCCGGTTTCACCTAAACGGGGAGATTCCCCCCTTATACGGGTACGGAACCTTCGCCTCTAGGTTAGAGCGCATGCATGCGAGGGGGGACACATGCAAGCACTTCATGTGGTCGTGGTGAGTGCTATTGAGAACCACATGCGATAATAACACTTACAAACATATAGAAATTTCTCGGGGTGTGGAAAGATTCACAACGACATTTCATGTGAACGTGTAGACTGCTATTCAGAGGGTACGAAATTATCCAATTAATAAAAAAAATATTAATAATTGATACAAATACAAAATAAATGAAAAATACATAAGGCTACGCCGAGGGTGACCGTCGGCGTACTTTGCTGGTACGCCGATGGTGGCCGTCTGCGTATGCTATACCGAGGGTCGCCGTCAGCCTAACCGACGGCACCGTTAGCGCGCCGTCCGTGCTGGCCGGCATGTACCACGCGTCCGCTTGCTACGCCGAGGGTGACCGTCGGTGTAGTGCATACTACGCCGACGGCTGGGCTACGCCGAGGGCTGGCCTGTTGGGCTGGCCTGGTGCGGTGCTACGACGACGGCCCCGACGTTTGGCCGTCGGCGCATCTGGCCATTCCTGTAGTGGTGGGCGCGGACGCGTCGGTAGAGAAGCGACAAGAAGGGGAAGAGGATTCTGCGCGCGCTGAAATGCTTCAGCGGTTAGTTTCATGCGCGGGCGCGCCATTTAACAAGCGCGCGTCGAGCGGCGAAGCGTGCGATAAAGTTTTTTCTGCGCATGGAATACGCGGCGGCGCGGTCTCTCGCGCGGAGAAATGTCAGTTTTTCACGTGCGCGGGTTCACTGGAGTTGCTCTTACTTAGTGCTGAGGATATATACATAGCCAGTGCTCGATTCTGGTCACTGAACAAATGGTGGGGTTTCTTCAGTGGCCTGCTAGCTGCTATATATAGCCGTGTTCGTTGCTGCACGTACTGCGCTGAGCTAGTGTCTTCAGTGCATCACATTATTACGATGAAGAGCCTTGGAACGTGCATGTACGTTGTGTTTTGGTAACTAGATAGTGCACTAGTTTGTTTGTGGCCATTAGCGTGTCCTCGACCACCAAAGGAACATGATTAGCGTTACACTGAACAAGACATGCAGGCTTTATTATTGGTTGCCAGATTTTCCACTAATGTGTTGTTTTCGTGAAGCGAATATCTGCATTCAACACTCACTCCGTTTGGAACCACGTGCCTGGAGATCAGGACGACGATGTCGATGCCGACCAGACCATCGGCGGCAGAGGGAGATAAGCGCAGCAGCACCAGTATTATCCTTTGAATGGAGAAAAAGCCGTTGTATATTTCGCATCTAGCGTGGAAACCAAGTGTGCAGATATAGATTCTTTCTTCTTCTCCAGCATCCGTGGACTACATAACTGCATTCAGGATAGAATTCCTTCCGTTCGGAGGACCTATATAGTTAGTCATGTGGCGGCTCGCGTGTGGTCCTGTGTGGAACGGCGCCAGAGATGAGGCTCAGGATAGAGCGTCTCCATGTTTGGCTCTATCATGTACAACTGCCAAGCAGTTGACCAGTGCGTCTGATTCTCCTGCGCTTGGAACGGTAGTATTTAGAGCAGGAACTTCGACAAGACCTCGAATCAGCCTTTCGTCCCGCTTTATAAATAAAGCCAAATCATAGTACAATGTTAAGACGGACACTCACACCGGCCGCAATCAAGAGGGGTAAAACGAAAAAGGAGTGCTCAAACGCTGGGGCCACAACACGACCCAAAGAAACAACAAAAACACGGGGAAATGGAACCACCCTGCCAGCCACCGAGAGTCAAGTAGCCGCCTGCGTCGGCGCCGAGAAGGGGGTCGCCGCCAACCTCAAGGCCCGAAGGTAACGTCGAATGACACCCGGTCACGCCGACGCACCAGGTGGGACCACTGCTGAAGAAAGGAAAAAAACATAAAGATAGAGTCAGATGCACGGGTAGGGTAGATCTTCTCAATCACCATCTTATTACGCACGTTCCACATGGTCCAGGACATGGCAGCAAACACGAGCCAGAAGAGGCGGCGCCCCCCTCTGGCCCTATTCGCTTGGGACTGTAGGAACTCGCCGAGTTCCTACACCTGCCAAGCATCACCCAACGCCTCACGAACAAAACTCCAAAGAAACTGAGTTGCCGAGCAAGAGAACAAAATATGGGCCGAGGTCTCCGGGGTCCCACATAGGGGACATCGGCCATTGCACGGGCCATTGCGCTTGGCAACCTCCACCCCGGAGGGAAGGCGGTCACGGAGCAACTGCCAAACAAAAATGAGGATGCTAAGAGGGGTGGGTGCTTTCCAAAGGGACGCCGTCCAATGCAATTCCGGGCCCTAGAACAGGGCCATGTAGGCCGATCCCACCGAGAACTCCCCGGAAGGGTGGAGAAGCCAAGAAGCCGAATCCGAAGCCCCTGCCAAGGAAGCTGGAAGGGCCGCCCTCAGCTGGAGTAAGCTTGCTGCTTCGGCCATACTAAGGGACCGACGGAACAAGATGTTCCAGTGTCCCTCGCGTAGGGCCTTGGCAACCAGCATCGACGGGGAAGCGGAGATGGCAAAAAGGGTGGAGAACTGCACCGCGAGGAGAACAGACACGACCCAAGGGTCCAACCAGAACCGCACTCCGCTGCCGTTGCCGATCGCAAATGATATCCCCAACCCAATGAATGGTTTGATCTCCTGGATGGCTCTCCAGAACTGGGAGCCCTTCCTCCTCTCACAAGCTAACAGGGGCCGGCCCCGGAGGTATTTGGCCTTGATGAGCTGCAGCCAAAGACCTCCATCGTCCCGAAGGATGCGCCAGACCCATTTAAGCATCAAAGCCACGTTGAAGGGGCGCGGATCGAGAATCCCTATACCCCAAGGCTCTTGGGGGCGCATACGTCTGCTCATTTAACCATATGGTATTTCTGATGGCCATCCCGGGCTGCCCAAAAGAACCTAGATAAATCCTTAGCGAAGTTTGCATGGGTCCCCTCCGGCAGCAGGTATAGCCCCATCTAGTATATGGGCAGACTCGAGAGATAGGAGTTGATCGCTACCATCTTTTTCCCCTTGGATGTGAGGCGCGGGAGCCAAGGCTTGGCCTTGGAGCGTACCCTCGATACCAGAGGAGCCATATCTCTGATCAAAACTCTAGTCTTCTGGATGGGCATTTCTAGGTACGTAATCGGGAAGTCTGTCAGCTTACAATTGAGATTATCTGCAATCCGCTGGCGGTCCTTCTCCGAGTACCCAAGGATCATAACCTCACTCTTGTCGAAGTTGATCATAAGCCCAGACATAGACTCGAAGCAAAGAAACAGGAACTTCAGGTTGACGATGTCCTGCTCAGAGCCCTCCACCATGATCATGGTATCATCCGCATATAGGAGGTACTTCGACAAGACTATGTGCCACAAATTCCATGCGAGTTTTATCACACTCGCTAGACAAGCAGGATGGACCACCATCCGCTGCTTAGGATGGAGCAGATCGAAAAGCAGCAAGATATGCAGTAATAATCAGTCCATCATCTTCATCTTTCTGGCACAGTTAAAGAGAAATTGAAGCAAAGCCACACATAATAAAGCTGGTTTCGATTTGGAATAATTAGTTCGCTGCGGGCGACCGGGGCGACGGAACCCTAGCTCTCCACTCGTCCCCCCTCCCCCTCCGCCGCCATGAGGGCGCCGGGCAAAGCTCAGCAGCTGGCGGCGGCGGCCTTTCTTTCCCCGGACGCCAGGAGGGTCGCGCGGGGCGGCGGCGATTGGCGGCGGTGCAGGTGGGCGGGTCCGGCGGTGCTCGGCGCGGTGTGGCCGGCGCGCCGCGGGCGGGGCGGATCCCGCAGCTGGAGGCGGTGGGCGGCGTGGTCGGGGGGCTCCCGTGGCGTCCTCCTCCTGCTCTGGAGGCAGCGTCGTCGGTGGCCCTCTTGGCACGCTGCCGCTTCGTGCAGGGGCGACGTGGCGGCGGCGATTTCAGACGAGGGTGCGCGAGGGCGGGGACTGCTGGCCCTGTGCGGCGGCGACGGCGCGGCCCAGGTTTGGGCCAGGCGGGCCCGATCTGGGCCAGGCGAGCCTCGGAGGAGCTAGTCGTTGCCTCTGGTTCTGCAGGTGCTCGCATACCGCGCTGCTCTCGACTCCCTGGTCCTGTAGAGCTGTGTCGGCTGCGTTCGCTTGGCGTGCATGGACGGGTCATGGGGTGTGGCTAGACCGGCGGTGGTCCGGTTGGCCCGGGAGAGCACACTGGTGGTGGCGCTACCACTTGGCGGCGGGGATTTGCAGTACGACGGGTCCTCTGGTGGGCCGAGGAGTAAGGGTCTCACGCTTGGGTTGGCGGGGACGGTGGCACCCTCGCCGGTTGAAGCGGTGGGGCTTCACGAGCCTGTTTAGGCTCGGCCGGGCCAGTGAGGGCCCGGTTTGCCCTGCGGCCTCATCCGGTCGGCTATCGCCTTCGGCGGTGGAGGTAGTTCCCTTCCGCGTGCTACTGTACCGCCGACCCTCGTCGAAGCCTCTTCTCTTCGGTCGCACCAGCCTCGCAGCGTGGGTCTCAGTGAAACGACGGGGATGACTTCAAGACCGCGGTGGCGTATATTGGTGGGAGTCGAGATTGGTGGAGCAATCTGAAGCGTCCGTGAGTGTGGTTTTTTGAGGGGTCGGGAGAAATCCTTGTCGTCTAGACACCGACGCTGTGACGCCTGCGGGTGTCGCTGTCCTTCTTGAAGGGCATCGGGTGTATCTCTTCCCCACCTCCCGTTGCGTATCGGGGGAAACCCTAGGACCAGTCCGGAAGCAGCAGCGTTGTCGTCGTTTCCCTTCTTGGAGGTGCTGCTTGATACGCGACGCTTCGGAGCGCTAGGATCGTGGTGGACATTCTCCGGAGGGCGCAACGGTTGCGGGTCATTCTCGGTTTCGTTGAGCCACTATCGTCGGCTTTGTTTTCTCTTATTTTTCTTTTCTGTTTCTTTTCTCTTTCTTTATTTCTCTTTTAGGCGTTGTGCTGTCTGGCCCAACAGCGGTCTTAATGTTGTTGGCTATATTTATATAGCTGGGCGTATGCCTGTTTCGAGAGTATAATTAGTTCAATCTTTCCGTCTTTCTATACTACTCCTACAACTAAACAGATTCACATGCAAAGCTGGTAGACGAAGTATAAAATAGCACCATCAGGGAGCTGAGCTTCAGCAACTTCGGTGCAGATCGAATCTGGCCGCGAGCAGCAATTCTTCTTAATTCCATCTAAGTTTGCTGCCTCGGGATCAAGGATGATCTAGCTCTGCCACATTGGCCATGCACTGTGATGAGTGGTCGACGCTGCGAGAGATCTTGTTGGGGAACACCCAGAGGGGCTGCACGTTCCTGAACATCCCTATCCACGTCTCGGGCCAAGAAAAGAGCTCTTCCTCCATGCATCCCGACGCCTCACCCAACTGGATCGCGCAAAATGGTGCTCTGGAGTCCTTGTATGACCGTGTGACATATATGCAGTTGCTCTTTCCTCCCCACCTTTCAGGGTGCATGCCAGCATAGGTAGGGCTCCTCCTATCAGTGCCAACAAAGAGAGCCCAGTTCTCCAGCGTGTCCACCTTCACCAACTTGGCAGGCTCAGCTGATAAGTCGACCCGAAAGGCCTCAAATCTGACAAGCTTGTCGCTATAGTCTAGTATGAGTGTAGCCAAGAGGAGCATGTCACCACACACAACTAGCCATGGCCGATATTGGACGACCCTAAGTTTGTCGCATTGCCACTGGGATGCTACTGCAACGTCCTCGACACAGGGCTGCTGCCCCAAGCGCACACTACAGATGCTCCCTATAGAGTTCATGGCGAAGATCTGCCCTTGGAAGACCACAATCTGACGGATATTTTCATTAGAAAGACATTGCTCTGACCAAGCGTGGCCTCCAACTCGCCACTGGAACAGGGAGAACTTGGTGCAAACCAGAAGATATGTATTGGGCAATGAGAGAGGTGCGGTGAGGATGGCACAATCAATGTCATACTTGTAAGGGTAAGGAAGTTGGGGTGGCCTAATTTTAGCGCCGGTGCTCGCATCGACAAGGAGACATTGTTCACGGCTGGAAAACATGAGATAACCCTGCGAGCATCCTACAAAGTCCATGTCATCCAGGAAGTTATGGTATATGCGTGCTGCACAGTGAATAGAGGAGGTTGGATTGGTAGGATCAATGAGCTGCCATCTGTTTTTGGAGAGAATGCTTCTATTGGGATACCTATCAGATTGTAGGACAAGAGGGGGGAAGGCAAATGTAAATTTCGATGTGTAGGAGGAGAAGGCCGCACGCCAAGAACGACAGGTACCGGTAAATGTGAGGAGGTCGCGGCAGGAGGTGAATAGAGCAATGATCTCATGGAGAAGGTCGTCTAGTAGTTCTGCCCAACCTAGGGGTGCAGACGTGGCGGAGGAGATGGAGACTGGAGCAATGCAGGCCATTCCAGAGAAGCTTTTAATGCCTTTCACAAGACCAACTTCCCTGTCAACACACAATAAATCGAGATCAACAAACTTGAAGCATCAAACAAGATCATATAAAAAAATGGATATAGCAACTACTGAACCGCTGGAAATATGGCAAAATGCGTTATCCTTATGGTATAATCAGAAGAACAAATGCACTGAGCAGTGAATATCAGTAGACATGGGTTTTGTCATCTCTGTTTCATTATAGCCTCAGACCAGCAAAGTTTAAAAAATACAAGTAATAACATTGAAATTTTGTTATAATACACATCCATCATTGTATGAAAAAAATATTTATTTCTAAAATTCCCCTTGTCTTCTTAACAATTTATAAAAACTAGCACGTGAAACGATTCATCATATGCTAGGACGATATTCATCTCGCTTATTCGACATGATAAACATAAACTACATGATGAAAAAGAAATGATTCCGGGACCACAATCAGTAGATAAAATCAGCAAGGCAAATCAAATGACCATGAGATCATCTACTTCTTGAGGCCTTGTTCACTTCTAGTGTATTTTTATCCCCAAGTGGTTTGGGGATGGGAGGGGATTTGGTGAATCTCTCCTTTTCACCCAATGCTCCCTAGTCCCCTAAGTTACCTTCTAATCCCAACCCCATTTGTTTACTTAGATTTTGTGGATGGGAGGGGAATTCACATAGTTCTTCAAGTAAAAAATTAATCTTTGGAGCAAGTATAAGAATGTCAAATAAAAAGTCAATTTTTACAACAGCAAGAAGCAAGTCTTTCAACCAGATCATAGGCACACTTGCAAGACATCGAATTATGAGATTAAAACACTATTACAACCAGATCATGGGCACACTTGCAACCCCAAATTCTGAATCGAACACTGAAACACTTCACAACCTTGACGACAACACAAGAGCGTATCTCAACCTTTCCTTGCCTTCCCCTCAGAATCGATATTCAAAGCTAGAGGGGATCATAAGCTTAGTTAGGATGAAGTCTCATACACATGTTTTCACAAGCAAAAGGCAACATATCTGGTGCTGCATTTTGTACAATTGTGAAATATATCTTTGGCCAAGCATCAGATGGGAACACAATAGAAAGCAGCATTAACAGAAGCTTTCCACCATCCTACATTATAATATTTTCTTCAGAAGTGGCACTGAATTAAAACAGCTTGCGCGTGGGATCAGTTCGCACAAAGGCAAGTGCAGAACACATCTTATATAGTACCAGCACTGGCGGACCTTCTTGGAGGCGAAAAGGGCCGCCGCCCCCCAGCCCATGAAAAACAGGCTTTTATTTACATATATTTGGCGCGTTTGTCTATTAAAATCAGCCTGAGACCCTAAAGTCTAAAGAGAAAGTGCCGAGGGAGAAAATTGCTAGTTGGGTGAAGTTCTTCTAGTCCATTTATGCAACTGGTCTTTCAGTTTCAACCTGTAGACTCAGCTCAAACAGTTGCACAAAAGGAAGAACTACACCATGCACATCGACATTGATTTGGGCACGATACCTAGACTAGTGCTTCTATTTATCAGCGTCTATTCTAGCCAAACAGAGAGCTACCTCTCTACTAAATTTGGGCAATATTTAATCCCGCAAGACTACTACCATGCTACTAGGAGCTAGATACGAGCAAAGGATGAAAGAAAAATTCCAAGATACAGAAAGCAAGAAAGCGCGCGGCGTCAATCAAGACAAATGAGATGAGTGTTCACTTGGTGCGGCGGACGACGGGGAACCGATAGATCTCGACGTGGTAGTCAGCGGAGGGTGCCTTGTTGAGCTCGAGGACGAAGTCGCGAGGGCCACTGCAGCGCTGGTGACCGAGACATGGCGGACGGCGACGGCGATCAAGAACCCTAGGAAAGGGAGGAGGGGAGAGCGACTAGGCAGGGAGAAACTCACCGGAGAGGATTCCACGGCGTCGGGAGGGCTGGGCGTCCCGAGGCCAGCGTCCAGGCTGTCTCGCGTTCGTCCCCGAGACAATACGCGAGGGCAGGGTCGCGGGTGAGAATCAACACGGGGTTTTGTTCTGTTTGCGGTGCTTTTGGGCGATGAGTCGAACCCTAGAAAAACGCTAGAAGTAAACAAGCTCAGCGGGATTTTGGGGGATTATGGTGCCGACCCAAAAAAAACTCTAGAAACCCGGCAAATAAATGGGGCCGAATCAATCGAGCCAGCACACAAGCGAGTGCACACACTCTCGATGTACAACTAGAACGGAATAGAACCATTTCACTTTTAGAGGCAATTGCGTGTTCGGTTCTCAAATGGGATGGAACTACTGTCTCCGTTCATAAATATAATACGTTTGTAAATCGAATGTATCTAAACGGTTTTAGTGTATAAGTTTGTAGAGGTTGGAAATGAACCTATACACTTTTATAGAAGGTGAATCTCTGCTATCTAAAAAAAATATTGATGTTGCGTTTTCTGCCACTCCGTCGTCTGTTTCGTCCAACATTCTGACTTCCTCACCCGTCGCTTCGTCAACCCTCCCGCTAACCACTCCTCGCGGAGAAAGCGCAGTCGTCAAAATTTCCCCCTCAGTCAATCCACCCACGCCGCGTCGCCGCCCATGCAAGCATCCTTTCGCCGCGATTCCTCTCAATCAATCCACCCCTGCCACCCACGCCCAGCATATGTTCGTGTGATTCATGTACACATCGCCGCCTGCAAGCCACCCTGAACCACCCCTGCTACCCGGCGGACAACGCGTGCACGCCTGCGCGCCCGCCCTTGCCCTCACGCCTGCACCCACACGACCGGCAAGCGGTAATCATCCTAGCCGGAACCAGGGATTCGCTAGATATGCTACCATGCTCGAGCACCTCTTTACCGGTAGTTCTGGACTAACATGAATGATCCAGTTCTCGCGACCTGGGACCTTTGCGTGCAGGACGGGGAGGCTTGGCTTCGCCGCCCACGCGGCCACCGGGATCCACAGATCGTCTGATTAAGGTAGCAGACTACCTCTCGGGTGAGCGCACGCTCGACAATGCCGTTGGTGCAGCCGCGCAGGCGCAGGATCCGCGGTGCCGACTTTCCGACCTCTTCCACCGGTGGATCTGTTTTGTGTAGTTCGAGATCCGCGTACGTCGTCTACATCTCCGACAGCAAAAACCTGCTACAAGTCTACAAGGTAAGCCTCATCTGTTTCATCGGCGGTTGGGCGCGTGCGCAAGGTGTTTGGTGATATGCCTCTACGCTCACGGTGATCCCTTGTTTGCTCGGTCCAGGTGTGCGATCTGCACGCTAGGTTCTTCAAGATTTAGGAGGAGCGTGAGGTCATGTGAGAGCAATAGCATGAGATCGGCGCACAGAAGATGTATCCGAGCTCGGCGGTCTCTTCATTAAGCTGCTTGCTTCTTTCTGTCTTCTCCCTCTGATTAGTCGGCCTGCTTAGTTTTGTTGAGAAGGAGAGTAAGGCTTGATGTCTGAGCAGGTAGCTTACTCACATATGCCACGGTACTACATCTTACTCACACTCTTTCACCTTTTCTTTAGCAGGTAGCTCGATGTCTGAGCAAGCCTGGCACCGATGGACTAGGTGAAAAGGCTTGTTACTTTGGCGATAAGGCTCCGTCCACGCCAATTGTTAGAGGTGTTGTGGAGAGACATTTCTGCAAGTGCGTTGATGAGATATTTGATTTCTTTGAAGATGAGATATTGCACAAGCTTCTCTTGACTGTAAGGTCTGGCGAATTGTAATATTGCTGCTCTACATGATTCTCTTCAGCCTTAGCATAGCCCCAAGATGCTCTTTAGTACGCATTGCATGATCATTTTCAGTTCATCACAATATATCACATTCTTGCTATTGTTTCCATGTAAAAATACAGGTCTTAAAAGGGTTTCAGATCATTGATCTGGCACTGAAACTTCTAGGTATATAGTTGTAACGCCCCCGAATCGGGTCTATGCAGATCTCAGCATTTTCCGCCAAAACCCGCATAGAAGCGATTCAAAGACGCCCACCAGACACTTTCGTGTGGGTGGGATTTGAATACAAGTAGTTACATCACAGTAGTTTACAACAGAGTCCACAAGAACTTACATATACAACAACGACTCCACGAGTCAAGAATACAAAAGATACAATACGAAGATACAACTCAAGAAGAAAGCAAAATAGTATCCGAGTACGGACAAGATACAAATGGGACTAAGAGTCCTGAAGAATAACCAAATGGTGTCCAACCCTGCTCAGGCCAAGCCTGAAGGGTAACCTTGCTAACGTCGTCAATCACATACCTGTCAAGCCAAAAGGGTGCCGACAAAGGGCAAAGGAAAACAGAAAGAGAGCGGTCGATCGAGGCGATTACTGCGCGAGACTAGAATTCGGCGGTCCTCGCCTACATAGGTATGGTGGGCTCAGCGGCAGCAAAGCTTGCACTATCTAACTTATAGAGACACGCTACAACTTTGGCTATTAGAGCAAGATAAGAGAGCACTACACGATAGCATAATATAACACCAAACATAACCCATCCAAAGATTTCCCCCTCGAAGACCAGTCGAGGAAGTCCTCTTACAGAACACACACGGTGACAATTTTTGTTAAGCAGATGTTTAGTTGATAAGGCTAATTACTAATCACATTATTAGAGGCAAAACATTAGTGGCGTTGTCTATGATCATGACACTGTACTCCTGAGGCGTCCATAACCGTGGACACACGTCTTCTCGAAAAGATTTACCTGCGGGGTGCACTCATCGCCCAAACGCATGCTCAACCCATCAGGCAACATATCACGCGTGTCATCTGAATCTCACAACAAGAACCGTCCCATAACTACGCGCATATCCAGAGACATCACCTACTGTGGGAAATCCAACCAAGAGGTACGACGATTCTCGAGGGAGGCACAACGTTTGCGCCTACTGGTGGATCAGGCCCTGCGGGGTAACTTGTACACACCGTGGGTGCCGCCACCGTGTACCGCAATTTATGTATGCAAGCCATGGCAATCCACCAAAACATCAAGTCCGAAGACATATCAACTCACCCATGTCCGAGGACATATTATGCGTATGCACCAAATGGAAAACCAATTTTGTAACCCTCTGGATATACGAATAGCGCCGGTAGTTGAGGGGGGTTCCCAGAGACCCCACGTTTGGTTAGCGCGATCAACTCAGAACTGGTATCGTAGAACGAACGGGTCCTAGGTCGGCTTAAGCAGTTCCCAAAGGTGGTCCCTGCCGGGGCCTTATCATTAGGTGAAACCATAACCAACAACATCATATTAATTATCTTGTCACCAACCATATCCGAGTATCATGTTCCACCTGTATGAGAGCGGTACTAAGCATGCCTACGACTCGCAAGGACAAAGCTAGCTAATCAAACAAGGCAATAGGATAACCAAGGCAATATAGTGGAGCAGGTAAATAAAGGAACGGTACTGTAGCATCGACTATAAGGATAGCAATAGATCAAAGGAAGGAAGTAAAAGACTATAAACACAAAATAGGTAGAAGGGGGAGAAATGCTCGACTATGAGACAAAGTCGAGAAACCGGAGGCTTGTCGTATCTCACATCGACTCGTCATCCTATCCGGTGAAGATGCAAACACTAGAAAGAACAGCTGGTGCAATATTTAATACTAGGCGGAAGATCCGGCATGTTTATGATATGATGCATGGCATGGCGATATGCGGCCCCACTTAGCAATATTAAGCAGAATCGGAATCCCAACATTTATTATTAGGTTTAACTTATTTAACTGCCCCACATATTAAATATTGAGTTAACAAGGCATAACATGGCATCGGTTCGCTACACAATATTAAATGAACCAGGACAAGACAAATAGCACTCCCATATATTCCATATTTATTTAGTAGATGACTCGCCATATAACCCCGAACAATACTATATGTATGCAAGTATGGATAATTTAATATGCACAAGTTATATTATATTTATCAAAATAGGGTATCGGGAAGGGGTCACACATGGGCTTCGGCGATCTTGAAGTTCCGAGGGTTCGAGGGGTTCGGGTTCGGGTTCGGGTCTTCGGATCCGGGGCTTCGAAGTCATGGCGTCCGTGTCGAAGATCATGACGTCCGTGTAGAAGACCTTCGGTCATCGAATCCGTGTAGGCACACTCGGGGTCTCGACGGGACCAATCTTCACCTCCAGGGACATGGGTGTTCGAATAGTGCAAGTTCACTTGCCAACGTCGGAGCAGAAGGTTTCATGGCGAGAGCAACGACACCACACTGGTATGACATGGGGCAGACCTAGGAGGTCCATGTGCCAACACTGGTACATAAGACCACCAAAGCGAAGCTTAGCGTAGCAGAACAAAAAGCAATTAAAGGACATACGTACACTGCGAGGAGGCCCCTGCCTGTGCAGGCATAGGTTCGAACACCTTGCGGGCAGGAAGTGGCAGGAGGGTCGACGAGCTGGTTCGGGCGGCCTCCAAGCACCGGGATGGAGCTTCTGCGGGTGCGACGGTCACTAGCGGGGCGACCTCGGAGGCAGCACGCGGGACGAGGTAGCGCGGGTCGTCGGGGCGCTTCGGTGAGGCGGGTGGCCGGTGTCGCAGCAGGTGGCGACGAGGCACGCAACAGAGGCGAGGCGGCGGGGCGCTGCAGGGTCGGGGAAAAGGAGACGCAGAGGGGGTTGCCGCTGCGCACAGCCGTGCTCGGAAGGAGGCGCGAGGTCGAGGCAGCGGTCTGGTGGAGCCCGCGGGCGGCGACGCGGGGCTCCGAGCTCGGGCGGAAGACGGATATCGAGGAGGAGGGCATCCGGTCGCGGTCCAGAGGGAGGCGCGAGTGCTGCAGGGCTGCGGGAGCTCGCTGAGGCACAGGCGGCGGCGGGGATACGAGCAAGAGGGAGAAGGGGTCGCGAGCAGGAAGACGAGGGTGATCCGGGGCGTGTGCGTGCGGTGGGTGTGCGTGCGGTTGTGTGCGTGTACGTGACAGGACGTGTGCGTACTTTGTGTTTCGTGTGCGTTACGCAGGGTCTGGGTGTAGGTCAGGTAGAGTGGGTTGGTGCGCAGCTGTGTTTGGATTCGATCGATGTGTGTGCGTGTGTGATATGGTGTAACTGGACATGGTCAAGGTGGGGTGCGTGTGTGGTGTGTGTCCAGCAGCAGGGCGTGTGGTTTGAGGCTAGGGTTTGGAGAAAGAAGAGAGAATGAACTATATATCTAGTCTAAAGTAGACTAGATGAGGCTAGTTTTAGGCTAAAACATTAGACGGGTTTTAGCCTAATTTTATTTATATAAAACAAGAAAAGCTTTTGCTATGAGAAATATTATTTGTTTTAGTTTAAATTAAGAACGAGAGACGGTTTTAATAAAACCACACGGATATTTAGTAAAATAAAATATGGTTTGATAAAATAATTTTGCGAATAAAATATGCATGATGATGCTATGATGATGCAAAACATAAAATAACACGCAATTTTATTTCGAAATATTTTCCGGGGCCTTACAATAGTGTATACCATAACAAGGCATATCATGCTTTACAAGACTTCCACAAGTTCAGAGTAGTACTGATATTTTATAGTGAATGCCATAACAAGGTAAGTTTAGATTCGTATTGGTCTTTGCATATCAAGTTCCTAGCATTCGTGTCCGAGCGTTTGGCTGGGTTTTGCATGCCCTGTTTTTATCACTTCACAAACTGGTTAATAGTTTAAAGAACCTTAAGTTTCAGAAATATAGCATGGAAGTTCATGGGTGATTAGGAATGATTAGCTCTTACAGTTACCTACTGTTCGTGATAAAAAAAAGTTTTCTGTTTTTACTTCTTGTGAACTGCATGGTGCTTGTTAAAATAGTTTCTGGTCGTTGATGGCTGTCCGTACCAGATTAGCATAGCACATGCACATAAATAAAGCCCAATAAGATAATTATGTATCATGCATTTGTCGTTTATTTGATGAACTCCTAAATACATGAGTGAAGGTTAGATCCAGGAATGCTCCTACTTTCTAAGTAGAATTAAAAGTTGCTTGCAATGTTTCTTTTAGTCCTAAGTCTGGCTTAATGCTCTCGTTGTTCTTATCCTTACTAGGAATCAGTTTACTGCTTGATGTTTTGACTGGTCTCTGATTTTGTTGTTATCAAAGTGAAAGCTATCACCAGTTATGTGTTCTTTGATTCTTTCTCCTGATGTTGTAAGAATGAAGCATGAAAAGGTCAAGTATGTACAATATGAACACATGAATATACTTCTTATCCTCTTACTTTGTTGGATCTCCTAACTGCGCAGGAAGCTGCAACAAGATCTGTCACACAAAATGGTTCACTCAGCATGCAGGCTGATGAACCAATCCGTGCAAGATGCATAGAAGGTAAGATTTATCTATTGCCTTGGTATTGTTTCTTTTGTGGATGCAGTTTTCTTAGTGCTAGATCTTTACCGAGATTCACTCCTGATGGAGATCCTTCATAGCACTGAGAGAGCCATGGAGCATAACTTGGCGAGCGTCGGGCGCTCCGCGCACTACAGCGAAAGCCTTGGAGGTCTACTTGGTGGCCTCCGAAGACCACCTGCTTCCAGTGGTTTCTCCTCTTTATAATGACGTGCAATAGAGCAAGCCTTTGAGTTGCATTCTAAAACCTGAACATGTGTTTTTCCTATTTGAAATGGGAGACACACCTGGGCAGTACTAGGGATGGACGTAGGATAGTGAGGTATGTGTGATGCAATGGTATGTATTTGTTGGAACTGTCTACAAACAGTTCATGGCTGCACTATGTATAATATGGGATCCTTGAACGAAATAGTATGTAAGAAAGATATATGTTCCTGACTATGTCATTTATGTTTCATGTTTGCAGGCCACACCATTATTACTTCTTAACTCTTGCAGCGGTTGAGATAAGTTATATTGCTTTTTCTTTAAGTTCTTTGTATTTCCTTTCCGATGATTACCTATCCATTTTGTCAACTCGAGCATGGGATTGACATCTTTAAGTTGTAGGTAGATTCAATACCAGTAGTCTTTGTTGTAACAAGAGATTCAGTAAGTCAATTTGTTGGGGAATCCTTCGCTGCTGCATCCAGGTCAGCGAAGTCTTGTTTCTCTGCTTTGGTTATATGCTCTATGCTATCTTAACTACATGGTAGTGGAAATTCCTTGCAATAAAAGCTATGTATTGGTAGCTCTACACTACCATGTTTATTTACAGCCATGATATATAGTTAGCTATTTATATCCATGTGTTTTTGTAGAACCATGTCAGTTCTCTTTATTCATGAAATAGGTGCTCAAGTTCAAATCAACTATGTTATATTCTTGCTTCTTTGGTTCTCAATTTCTTACTCCCTTCGATCCAAATTAATTGACTTGAATTTGTCTAGATTCGGCTGTATCTTGCACTAAAACATGGCTAGATACATCTGAATCTAGAGGGAGTACATGGTTTTATTTGCATAGTAGCGGTTTTTATGCATGATAAAAGCACACCTGCTTCTCAATTTTTCTTGGCTTTTCTTTACTTTGACTTGATATTTATTCAGGGAACCAACAGTACTATACAGTTCTCTAGCAGTAAGCCTTTTCCTTTTTTTTCGAGAAAACGCAAAAGTCATTGAACAGGTAGAAGACAACAACGGGTACAACCTCCAGGGGAGGGACACACACACACGACCGTCCTCACTAAGCGACTACGACAAGGTGAGGAGGTGTCCTCAACTTCAGAAAACAATGACATTAGGCCTCAGCTTTGCCTCCAGCCAAGAATGGCGAGTCGAGACTCGGAGCAGGCAGCATCACAGCCCTTGCCAGACGCCTCCAGATATGATCACAATCCAAGACTGCCCAGGACAACGTACCTTGCACCCCATGTGCCTAGAGAGTTGGCGGGTGAAAGGCAGGGCCCGGCTGGAACTGAGTAGCTTCATCAAGGAAGTGTGCTGGCACCGGCGAACGCTACGTCTCGGAGGCCTAAGCCCTGTGTAGCAGCCTACATCGGAACAACGCATCGCCAACATCTCCAGTTGCAGCATCAGGTACTCCACTTGTAGCCAAGCCAGCGCCTTCAAGAAGGGAACAGCGCCGAGATGCAGCCGCTGCCCGGTCCAGTAGGCTAGACCTGGGGTTTCCCCTGGTGCTCGAGGAGGAAGTCCAGTTAGAGTCATGCCAGCGCCTTCAAGAAGGTAACGGAGCCCTCAGGCATCGCCGTTGACAGCGCAGGCTAACGCCGCACGGGGATCTCGCCCCGACCCAAGAACGATGACCTCCGAAGAACATTGATGCAGTGGAAGATTGGAGGTGGCGAGGTAGGTTGTTGAAGTAGACAGCAGCACAGGGGGAAGCCTAGGAACCTTGCAGTTGAAGGAGGACACCGGCCAGCACACGCCACCAGGCATGCCACCACCAGGGAACGCGTCAAGCAGGACTGGCGGCTAGGGCCAGCCACCTACCCCACGCCGTCGCCGACCATGGCCTCCGCTGCGCTGACCCGCAGCATCCGCCGACAGAACCACCGGGGCACAGCAGAGCAGCCACCGTAGGGACGCTCCTCCCGTGCACGTCCTCCAGCAGCATCCACCAGAGGCGGCCAGGAGGGGTGGGAGGAGGGAGAAGGATCGGTGGGGGTGGAGGGGCAGTCGCGGGTCGGGGCAAGCCCATGTGGCCCAGATCTGGGCGACCATGTCCCCCTCACGCACATCCAGCGGCCGGCCACCGCCTCAGCAGCGCCGCCGCGAGCACCACACTTGCATCTCGACCTCCCCTGCACAGTCTATCACCACCTGCCGCACCATCGGGCGCTTCCGCCGCGCCACCATGCCGAAACTCAACGCGCCGGCGCACGAACGAAGACCGAGTCGCCGCCGTCCGCCTGCGAGGGTTTTTCCTGCCAGCATCCTCCGGTGATGGCCAGGGGGAAGAGGGGGAGAGGGGGAGCTTGGGTCGGCGGCTAGGGTTTTGCCACCCGAGTCGCCCCTTGGGAGCGACGAGGGGGCTGGGGGGTAAGCCTTTTCCTTTTTTTGGAAAGAGCTAAGTCAGATGTTATTCAAAGAATGGAAGTTATTACATCACTGACTATATTTAAAGTTTGTAATTGGAAAATAGCTAATTCAGATGTTCTTTCAAGAAAGGCAAAATGTATATGAAAACAAGATTGATTGAACTTTGCAACGGACTCATTTCATGAGTAAACGATTGAATGGGATTCGCTTGGGCAACGAAATAAAGTCCCGGTCTCCTTTTTTCTCTTATTGAATTAACTAATTCATTTCCTTTTTACTTTTGGATTTTTGGATATTTTTTTTGAATTTGATTTGGCATTATTCAACAAGAAAAAAAAGAAAAATTTCGACAAATTCTTTTTTTTATTATGTGATAATTATGAGTACCAATCCTACTACTTCTCGTCCCGGGGTTTCCACAATTGATGAAAAAAGTGCAGGTCGTATCGATCAAATTATTGGACCCGTCTTTGGATGTCACTTTCCCCAGGCAAGTTACCTTATATTTATAACGCCTTGGTAGTCCAGAGTAGAGACACTTCCGATAAGCAAATTAATGTGACTTGTGAGGTACAACAATTATTAGGAAATAATCGAGTTAGAGCTGTAGCTATGAGTGCTACAGACGGGTTGATGAGAGGAATGGAAGTCATTGACACGGGAGCTCCTCTCAGTGTTCCGGTCGATGGAGCTACTCTCGGACGAATTTTCAACGTTCTTGGGGAGCCTGTTGACAATTTGGGTCCTGTAGATAGTAGTGCGACGTTCCCTATTCATAGATCTGCGCCTGCCTTTATCGAGTTAGATACGAAATTATCCATCTTTGAAACAGGTATTAAGGTCGTCGATCTTTTAGCTCCTTATCGACGTGGAGGAAAAATAGGACTCTTTGGGGGGGCTGGAGTAGGTAAAACAGTACTCATCATGGAATTAATCAATAACATTGCTAAAGCTCATGGGGGCGTATCCGTATTTGGTGGAGTAGGAGAACGAACTCGTGAAGGAAATGATCTTTATATGGAAATGAAGGAATCCGGAGTAATTAATGAAAAAAATATTGAGGAATCAAAGGTAGATCTAGTCTATGGCCAAATGAATGAACCACCGGGAGCTCGTATGAGAGTTGGTTTAACTGCCCTAACTATGGCAGAATATTTCCGAGATGTTAATAAGCAAGACGTGCTTTTATTCATCGATAATATCTTTCGTTTTGTTCAAGCAGGGTCGGAGGTATCTGCTTTATTAGGTAGAATGCCCTCTGCAGTTGGTTATCAAAATAATCTTATTACAGAAATTGGTTCTTTGCAAGAAAGAATTGCTTCTACTAAAAAGGGATCTATAACTTCGATTCAAGCAGTTTATGTACCCGCGGACGATTTGACCGACCCTGCTTCTGCGACAACATTTGCATATTTGGATGCTACTACCGTACTTTCCGGAGGATTAGCTTCCAAGGGTATTTATCTAGCAGTAGATCCTTTAGATTCAACCTCAACTATGTTACAGCCTCGGATCGTTGGCAACGAACATTATGAAACTGCGCAAAGAGTTAAGGAAACTTTACAACGTTACAAAGAACTTCAGGACATTATCGCTATTCTTGGGTTGGATGAATTATCAGAAGAGGATCGTTTAACTGTAGCAAGAGCAAGAAAAATAGAGCGTTTCTTATCACAACCGTTCTTTGTTGCAGAAGTTTTTACCGGTTCTTCAGGAAAGTATGTTGGTCTTGCAGAAACTATTAGGGGATTTCAACTAATCCTTTCCGGAGAATTAGACGGCCTACCCGAACAAGCTTTTTATTTGGTGGGTAACATCGATGAAGCTAGCACGAAAGCTATAACCTTAGAAGAGGAGAACAAATCGAAGAAATGAAATTAAATCTTTATGTACTGACTCCTAAGAGAATTATTTGGGATTGTGAAGTGAAAGAAATCATTTTATCCACTAATAGTGGCCAAATTGGCGTATTACCAAACCACGCCCCCATTAACACAGTAGTAGATATGGGTCCTTTGAGAATACGCCTCCTCAACGACCAATGGTTAACGGCGGTTCTGTGGAGCAGTTTTGCGAGAATAGTTAATAATGAGATCATAATTTTAGGAAATGATGCGGAACTAGGTAGTGATATTGATCCGAAAGAAGCTCAACAGGCACTTGAAATAGCCGAAGCTAACTTGAGTAAAGCTGAGGGTACGAAAGAATTAGTTAAAGCAAAGCTAGCTCTCAGACGAGCTAGGGTACGAATCGAGGCTGTCAATTGGATTCCCCCTCCAATTGAAAACAATCCAAGGGTTTATAGTTGATACAAAGAAAAAGGGAAGAGGGGTAGAAAAAGTTATTAGATAGCGAAGCGAAGTAAGTCCAATGCTATCTAGTAATTTTTCTACCTACTTACCTACTATTGGATTTGAACCAATGACTCCTGCCGTATGAAAGCAATACTCTAACCACTGAGTTAAGTAGGCAATTTATCACCACAAAGAAAGACTCATTACTTCAATCGATTATATATTGAATCACTTTTCTAAGCAATACCGCTTCGTTATTGGTCTGTTATATACTAAATGGATACAGATAAAAAGGATATCCTCTGGCATTAGAGAATATTTATCTTGACAAGAAATTATCTATATGTTAAGATATCTCTGATAAGGGCTATAGCTCAGTTCGGTAGAGCAACTCGTTTACACGTGCGCCAATGCTTTTCAAAGGAGCTTATTATGCAATGAACATAATTGATCTTATTGCAAAATCAATGTCTTACTTCATAGATTCGAGAGAATAGGAGAATAGTAGCCTGACAAATAGTCGGTTCAGTCGAATTCAGGTGCCAATTCAGGTGCCTAATAAAATGGAACCCTTATGGATTTGCTAGTTGATAATGTAAATATCCAGCCCACTAAATGCTAGGCAGGATGAGGATAAGGGCCTCCAAAAAAATTCTTCTCGTTCTATGAACTTTAAGGTGTATGAAGTCTCATAGTTAACTCTTGCAGTGGAACGATAGAGACTCCATTTCACTTAGGTTGATTTAATTTAGGCCGGAGGCAAACCTAAGTCAAGGTAATCCTCCTTTGAAACACTTTGGTATTGCTCCTAGATAGATCATAATACAAATAATCAATCAGAGCACAGGGAGCCATCTCATTATCTTTCCGTAAAGAAAAACTATGGTGGACTAACTGATTTTGAAATCAGTTTATGAAAGAGCCCAATGCAAAAAAATGCATGTTGGGTCTTTGAAACAGTTCGAATCATTTCGATAATAATCCGTTTGATCTGTTTTACCGAGAAGGTCTACGGTTCGAATCCGTATAGCCCTAATACGTCTTTTTTTAAAAAAATTGGATAGATATCCTAGGTTTTCTTTAGTACAGTTTTCTTTTTCTCATTAGTGCTTGTTTCTAGACTGGATGGGCACCTGCGACATAAAATATGCAACATAGATATAGAGGTAAAAGCATTACCACAGGCTCATAGCGACAGGAAAAGAAAAATGAATTTCTATCAAATCAATAGAAGGAAGGATCCCTTCCCTAATTGGAATCCCGTCCTCCATCAAAGAGGGTATCTCTAGACTTTTCTATTCTATAATAACTGCAAAGATTTTCTCTATCTTGCGAATTACTACTTTGTTTTAAGTATATTTTAGTACTTTGCTTATATATACATGATCTAAATTGATCCACTTTAGAAAAATAAAGTAAAGAGTAAATAAGAAAACAGAATATTCTGTCTCATAGTTCTGAAATAGAGTTCTTTTTTTATTTTATAGTATTACTTCTCATTATACTGCATAGATTAGTCCTTCTATCTTAATTAGGTTCTAATTAGTAGTATTCTCATTTTTATTTAATAGTCTCTTATTATAATATTATTAAATATTAAATAAAGGATAGAGCAATTCCTTTTTTCTAGAGATTCCAGAGAAAGCGAGACAAAGTGAAGCAATAGAGTTTTTTTATCTAAGAATTAGATCTACACCATATCTAAATAGAATGGAAATCAAAAAGAAAGGGAGTCGGGATTCCATTGCTCTCTTCCTTTCCAGACCCCTTTTCAGGAGCGGGCGTGACTCGATGAAATTCCAAGATCAACCATTCCTGAGGAAGACTTCGTGCGGAAGCTGCTAAGTGGAAGATAAAGAAGAAGAAGAAGGAAGGCGTACTATAAGCTGAACAAACACATTTGATTCAACCGGCAGAAGTTCACGAGAAATTCCACTCCTTTGACTGCGCTAGTGAACTCTCTAGTTCTCATATAGAAATAAAAAACGAATTCATTCAGTGATTTAGAGACAATGAGCAAAGGCGTATTTATTAGCCAGTTGTGGGTGCCGAGAGCAAGCCGGATGACAAGTATTTAGATAAGCGGTCAATGAGAGCGATTAAAAGAGTGGAGCCCTTCTTCCCTTATGCCTGCAAGCCGGATCTATAGTGTCGGGGAAGTAAGGACTAGGTGTTTTAGCAGCACTGGTTTATGCATAATAGCTAGGTAAGAAAGCACAGTATTCGAGGGTAAGTAACTAGAACTAATAGAAGAGTGATATTCCTTTAACCGAGCAAGAAAGAGATGGGATAGCTGATATGAACTGCAAAATATGGCCCTCATCTTTAGCGCTGTAAAGAAAAGAGCAAAGCAATTCCAACATAAACTGACACTTTAGGATCCTCTAAGCCTTTCTATAGACCCCCTAAGTGGGTAAGGTACTAAAAACAAACTCAAAACTAGCACTACTAACACAGACTGAAGAAGATGACCTCGAAAAAGAATAGCCAGAGATGGCTTTCTTTCCGTATCAATAGGTAGCCTTACAAAATCTGCTAAGGAAGTTACGGCATCTTGAAGGGCATGATGATAGAATATACAGGGTTATACAAAATAACCCAGCCTCAAATTCATAACATGGGTAAGCTAACTAACCCGCTCCAACAAGTTGATGAATTTTCTGCAAGAAAGGGATATGAGTTGCGACAACCGAGGGACATGAACGATGTGGTACATTAAGTGTCATAAATCTCCGAATATTCTTTGGGAAGGATGAAGCGATCGAAGTTAGAGTTCTAAGAAAAGTCATCTTGGAAGATTACGCCTTGTCTGGAGTTGCAAGAATGATATGAATGCATAGGATAGTTTACATTTGTATAGATTCTAGAAGGTCTGATGCCACCGCCTAAACTTGGGGCTCCTTAGAATAGAATGTTACTAATGTGCAAATTATGTTTACTGGTTACTTTAGGGTTTGTATTTTTTGCATTTAGGATCTTTTGGGGTTGATAATTGCAGTGCATTAGAAGGCCTACCATCAAATACTGAGCGATTTAGGAATGACTCCTCACTTGTGCTCGACAATGTGCCAAACCTGAAGACATTACCTTGTCTTCCAACGGGCCTTCAAAAGTTCTAAATAGAAAAATGACCACTGCTTATGTTTATTTACGATGATGAGTTGAAACATTCATTTCAGAAGCAGTTGATGATATTGATGCATGCTGTTGTGTCACATGTTCAAAATCACCTTGAAAGTGCTCTCAAAAGAGAGAAAGATGAAGTATTGGTGAAAGAGGATATCATCAAGGCATGGATATGCTGGCACGAGCAGAGGGTGAGACTCATTATATTCACTTTTAAACAAACCTAGTTGGTTCCACTGCGAGTACCCAAGGGAGATGCGGGCGCCGAGCGCACCGACAAGAACTGGTGCAGCATCCACAACACCAACAACATCACCGCGAACAGCCTCTTTCACTTCCCTTCAATGAAGAGAGTTTGACCTATTATAGAAAGACGAATCTTGTTCAAGCATGCAATACGAAATACTATGGGGCTTTTTCGAATAGCACCGACAAAAAAACTTCAGATCTCCAGGCTCATTCTCAATCCTGAAAAGAGAGCGTGAGGAATCTAAAAAACCCCGTATTTCTATCGGATCCTATGCTTCATCGGGACAAGCGCATAATACATCCCATCCCGGATGAGGGGTTTTTTAGCTCATCAGGCTAATAAAACACGCTAGGATCGGCTTTTCACAGCTCTCATGGTGATGAAATTGAACTTCGATTGATTGATTAAAGCAAGAAAGTTTCTAGGGGAAGCTCCTGGCGAGGGGTCTTAATTCGCTGGATGATACAGGTTGAAACCTTCCGTTTCCCTTGAATGGTACCCCAGGGTATGTGTGTACTAATAACACCAGGGCGATCTCTATATCTATAGGGACAACTATGATAGGGGGTCTATCGTAAATCCAACAAAGTATGGTAGCTCAAGCGGGGAGCAATCTGCATTCTCAAATGCTATGCTAGCGGTGAACCTAAAATCTGACGATGAAGGGGGCCAGCACTTAATGAGTACGGAATTTCATAACCGGGGTGCGAAAGGAATGCACCCGAATAAATCAATGAATGAAGCTCAGGCCACGAATTCTGGAATCTAAGAGCGGGTGGTTCAGTTGGGCACTCTCGAAACCTCTGTTATGACTTATTTTGTTCACCTTTTGGTTGGTTTTAGACAGGTCTCCCGAAGATGGAAGTTACTACATCACTGACTATACTTTGTTCCTACACATATAATGTCTCTTTATTATATCTTCAAAAGATTTCTAATTAATATCATAACCATATCAGAAATCTAAACTTGTTTATGGAACAGACCTTCAAAAACATGCAGAAAAAAGGATATATATCTTAATGAAAGTATCATGAAGTTGGCATTCGATCGAGACCTGTGCATCTACTAGAGTACATGAAACAGAATGATATTTGAGCATATGTTGTCATGTAGCCTTGGAAGGTACAATGTCATCTGCACCGACGGCTTCTTCATTGCAGTACAACGTGGGATACCCCTCCATTGCTTTGTTCGCCGAGGAGTTGCATAAGCGACCATGGATACCCCATACCACCCAGCATGTACATGCAAATTCCTTATTTTAATACCGCATACCCCTTATCTTGAATTATCTCTTGCTTGTTAGATTCGTGGTGATATGTGTGAAATATCAATCTCCCCCTACTATTTTGGTTGTAGCAGTTTATTTGCCCGTCTACTGTTGTTCTTTTTGATTTAGATGTCGTTGTCGTCCTGTCACTTAATCTCATCATCATGCGCGTAATATTCAATGAAGACTTCAACGTACTGTGGGGTGAGGAGAGATTAATTTGACTTGGCGTGTGTTTAAGTATATGATCAACATAATCCGTTGTTGTTAGTATTGACGATCAGACACTGTGACCGTAATGAATTGACTTGTGTATTGTTTTAACTAAAGAGAAAAAATTGGCCATATATCCTATCAGGCAACTCACTTTCTTGATTCAGTTCTGCAATCCCTCTCAGTTAACCATCTTATTTTGCTTACATGTACCCATAAGTTGATTTTTTTTTGACAGATCAAGGAGGTTAGACTTATTCTTGATGATTATGTTGTTGCAACTTGCAAGTTTGAGATTAGCGCCTAGCACGTCATGGCCTACAACATCACCCTCGGTGCACCCTCTGTGACCAGAGCCCTGAGACGATACAACACCTAATGCTAGAGTGCCCTGTCGCCAGGCAAGCTTGGTATGAGATCTTGGCGTGGCTGAGGGTGAATAGCAAGACCTCCAGATCAAGAGGCGTCGATCATGAACTGGTGGCAACAGGCCAAAAGGAGCACGCCAAAACATATGCGCAAGGGCTTGGCCTCTACTGCACTGCTCATCCCTTGGATGATTTGGAAGCAAAGAGACGATTGCATCTTTGAAGGGGCGCAGCAATCTGCCCCAACCTTGATCACCAAGATCAAAGACAAAGCCGATCTATGGGCAAGGGTATGCATGCGGAGTAGTGGTACCATCCACCTGATATGTACATTATCTTTCAATTTACCTTGTAATGGACCAGACCTCTTAGGAGAATCTATGCAAAACTCTATCTGTTCAATACTCCCTCCGTTTTAAAATATAAGATGTTTTAGGATTGTGAAGAAAATGTATTTAGACTTGTTTTAGTGTGTAGATTCATTTCAAACATGAGTGGACCTATATACTAAAAGTAGTCTAGATACATTTGCTTCACAAAGCTAAAACATCTTATATTTTAAAACGGAGGGAGTATAATGGAACGCAAAGGTCTTTTGCGTTTTGTCAAAAAATGATTAGGGAAGCAAACCAGCTTCGAGAAAACCGGCATGAAAAGTTATTGCTGATGTACAGTTTCTTGCCGCTTGAATACTCAAATTGGATAAGATGGCCAGTGAGGTAACAATAATGGTAGGCAAAACAAGGGTGGATTTTACTTAATGTTGCAATGGGAGAAGCGGGTACAGTGGAGTAGATGCATGTATTGGATATACTACAATTTTGTTTTGCCTTCTCGGAAGACTACCTATAACACTATAAAATGTAATAATCATGCATTGTATACCCCCTTCGGTGTTTTGCTTCTTAAATGGAATCACTAGATTTTTTTCCAAACAAATCCTTTGGCGACTCAACAAAAATTGTTTTGTTAGTGATCTTCCATATAATTTTACAGATTTTTCATAGTGATTTTGTTATTCAATAAGTCTGATAATTTCAGTACTTTGGATATTCATGATCTCTAAACACCAAGATTGCAAAATAACAGCCGATCTTTTATTTCTCTTTTACAGTGAAACATGTAAGAGGATGAAATAATGGGTACAGCCGATCTATTTCAACTCTGTCAATTTGAAACATCATTGCCAACTTCTAAATTTAGACCCGTTGCAACGCACGGGCACTGTACTAGTAGAGCAAAAATCTCATGAAGAAGGCTATCTAGTAGTTTTTCTAGGGGGTGCCGACGTGGAGGAGAAGATGATAACTGGGCACCGCAAGACTTCTCAAAGGAGATTCTACTGATTTTGACAACACTAACTTACCTGTAAACACACAACAACTCGAGATTAACAAATTAGAAGCATCAAGAAAAACATATAAAAAAGTATATAGTAACCACTCAGCCGCTAGAAGTATGACAAGATGTGTTATGCATACACTTCTTTTACAATACCTTTTACTTGTCATAGGAGAGGGACAAGTATGAAATAAATGAACGGCTGAGATTCTCTGATGGAGATTAGGCCCAGTAGGCCTAGTAGCTGTAACTACTACTCTCTCCGTCCATAAAAGATGTCGGAGGCCTAGTACATTTTCAATTTTGTAAAGAAAACCTTCAAACTTTGAAAACCGTTCAGATTTGGCCCGGAATTAAAAAATCAAAATCAAATCTTCTCCCCCACCGTCTCCGTCGTCTGCCGCTCCCCCGCAGCCCGTCGCCACTCCGATCACCATCGGAGGGCTCCCGTGGGAGTCGCCCCACCAGACCCTAGCCAAGACGAGGGAATCGAGGCCTCTCGCTATTCGCGAGTGTGGCTCGGTCCAGCTCCAGCGTCACGGAGGCGAGGCCGATTGCCGCCATCCTCCCCCGCCTCTGTAACTCCCTGGCGCCATGGAGGTGAGGGCTCGGTCGAGCTCGAGCGCCATAGATCCGGAGCAGTTGCGCACACATCCGTCGTCTTCCAAGCGGGATCCCGAGCCGGAGCAGTTGTTGCGCACACGTCCATCGTCTTCCAAGCGGGATCCAGAGCCACCGCTCCGCTCGGCGTCGGAGGTCTCCCCACCTACCACGGAGGTTGACCCATCTCACCGCCGCTCCTTGTGCTCCCCTGATTCGCCGTGCCGCCGGTGGTGCTCGTGCTGCTGCTTCTTCCATGAAGAAGAAGAAGGTAGTTAGATCAAATAGTTTTAGATGCACAAAAGGTTTCAGTTCCAGTATGCAAACAGAAAAAGTATAACAGCAAATAAGTTTGATTTTGCCAGAATAAATCTAAATAGCTCTAGGATTTACTGCACAGCAAATGATAGTTTGGCAGTTCAAAATTATGCCCAAATTTTCTAGGCAGTTCAAAATGACAGAAAAATGACAGCTCAAATATAATACATGTTGAACCCAGGTTGGTCTCACACTGACCTATGGTAATGAAGTCAAAATTAATCAGTTTCAGGACTAGTCTTGGCTGTGGAACTTTGCCAAAACTACCCATCCAAACGATAAATCAACTAGTGAGATCTATGTTCACAAGACTTTGGTACTCATTCAGCAAGGAATATTTTCCCTGACCAACTAGGGGACTTTAGTATTGGAGAAAGGGTGAAGCGACAGCTTTGTGGATTACTCAAATAGTGCCAACAACAGCAGTGGAGATCCATTGCAGTTTGAAACTTGGAAAAAGAAGATAGGACCAGGAGAAATAGCTGTAGGAAGCACACTCATGTCCTCAAAATTAGCAGAACAAGTATACCGTAGCAGTATCTAATTAGCAGAACAAAGCACAACAAGTATACTCCTATAACATCAAAGGTATGCCTTCTAATATGCCAATTGAATAACATTGAGTAGTATTGTCAATATTCATGAAAGAAGAGTAAGAAGTACTCGTTCATTTCAGTCAAGTATTTTCTTTACTTAGTTGTATCAGCTTTACTTATTTCATTTTAGGAATCTCGGTAAGGTACCATCTCCACCTCAAGTTCTGGAGCACAATCATAAGGAGTGCCGGCAGGCAGAAGGCAGGCTACCGATCACCCTATCTATCATGGCAGAGCTACTAGCACAAACCAAAGCAATTATAGAAGGAGAGGTTGAGAACGAGAATGAGAGGTAGAGAAAGTAGAAAAATGTGTACTTGTGTGTAGCACAAACAATGTATACTTGTGTATGATATGATCAGCAGTATGTATACAAATAGTCCTTATTGTTCGCAAAAAAAATAGTCCTTATTCTTCATATTCAAATGCTCAGTGGTATATGTAGACTACTTGCAGTCACTGTAAATTCTCCAAAACAGTCAAATATGCAAGGTACTTGCAAGTGCAGTCACTGTAATTCAGTACCAGGTTTATATCAAACCTGACACAACATGTACAAGAAAGTGGCAGTAATTCAGCACAACATGTACAATTACTTCTTACTTGTGTTTGCGCTTGTTGCTGTACTTACTACTGTAATATTGTGTAACATAGATTAGTTTCAATTACTGAATTAAGTTTGTACTTGTTAAATCCGGTGTCAAAATTCAGTCTAAACTAAGGTGCTTGGTTTCTTGAGTAGTCTTCAAGTGTCTCTGATTCAAAATTCCAAGTGTGTTTGACAGTAACTGAAATTATACCGAGGATGCTAGTTCCTATCTTGCATTTCCTTCAGGCATATTGGATAGCTTCCCTTCTCCATGGTCATTTCCATCAAGCATTAAATCTGATAGAAAAGAGTGGGCAATAGCCACACATTGATTCAGGTTTTCTATCGGAAGAGCCACTGTTCTCTATTGGTATAAGATGCTCACATGCCATTTCAATATTCATATAGTCTAACTGCAAATGCAACGAAGGAGTTTAGATGATACCTGCCAGCCAATGCCATGACTCATAACAGAAGGAGGACATGATGTTGCACTGGCATACCGTGGAACCTGCATAGGAAATTCATATCCCACTGTTGTAAAATTTTAGAAAGACATAATGCTGAACTCCAGATTTGTATATGCAGAAACACGAGTCTTACTTACACTTGGGAATCGAGCTCGTAGAGGCCGAATCCAGCGAGAGAGATGAGGGGCGCCGCCGACTGCAGACTCAGCAACATGCATCATCATTACAAGAGACGTGAATCAGCAGCAAAATTGGCAACAGACGGCAACCAAATGCACTGAAGAGTTTCAACACTAGGAGGAAGTTGTCACCTGGCGAAGGGTGGAATCGAAACAAAGTCAATAGCTAGGCATCCGCCTCCGGATCGTCCAGGAAATGGGAACTGTCGTGCCGCCGCCCGACATTGAGGAAAAAGGTGGAAGCTTTGTCCATCTCGTCGCGCTACAACACCAGCTCATCGCCTCCCTTGTCCCCATGCCCTCCAGGTCGAGCGTCGCTGCTCCAAAGCGAAGCCGTGGTGGAGGATTCACCGCGCCATGTCAACTGTTGCTACCGAACCGCCAGAGTACACTGATCCATCTGAATTGCGGGAGAAAGGGACGATAGTTAGGTACGGGGGAGGTGATGGAGGCACGGGAAAGTGGACCGGATGGAGGGAGCGTGAAAGAACATTTCATGATCCCTAGTGTTTTGTGTGTTAGATAACAATATGAAAAGGAGCCTCAAAGTGGTTTTGGGGGACGGATAATCCACCCCTCCCCCAATCACAAAGGGCACAAGAGCACGCCACCCAGAGAGGGGCGGAATATCTCTCGGATTGTCCGGCCAGGGCCGGAGTTTTTTCCTAGGCCGGATAATCCACCCCTCAAGGGAGCCAGATAATCCGCCCCCTAAGGAGTTTGCAAAAGGAGCTAAGGTGCGGCTCTCTGTGGGGGGGGGAGTTTCCCCCGAACTTTTCGGCTCTGGGCGGATTTTTCCCCAGGGCGGATGGTTCGCCCCTTGGGGGGCCGGATACTCCGTCCCTCAAGGATTTTCATTCAAGTCAAGATCGGCGCAATGCCCAGAGAGGGGCGGATTTCCCCCGGACCTTCCAGCCCTGGGGCGGATTTCCCCCCAGGGCAGATAGTTCGCCCCTAGTGGGGGGCGAATAATCCGCCCCCAAAATGCTCCAATAGCCAGTTCTGCGCAGGGGTATTTAAACCCATCTTTCCCCTCCTGCCAGAACTCTTGGTTCATTCGAAAAAGACAAGATCCGCTCCTCAAGTTCCATCCAAGAGATCTCCACCTTCATCCACCCAAAGGCCTCGTTCTTTGGGGAATCGAAGGAGGAGGGCTCGATCTTCATCAACAGCAATCAAGCGCTTCACCTCCTCTCCATTCATTTGGAGAACCCATGATCTAGTATTTCTTGCAAATATCTAGATCCTTGTTTTGATTATTTTGATAATCCTTGATCTCGTGGCAGCTTGTCATTACGGGAGCCTCCAATTTGGTTGTGGATGTGTGCCCCGCTAGAGTTGTAAAGGCACTGGTTTTCGCCTCGAAGGGTACCAATAGTGGAGAAGGTGGATCAGGCCTTTCATGGCGAGATCCATCGGAGAATAGGGTGAGGCCTATTGTGGCGTGGTGGTCTTAGAACCTCCCACCCCTCCAACGCAGACATACTTCCCTTAACAAGGAAGGAACTGCGGTAAAACAAATCACTGTGTCTCCGCGTGCTCCACTACGGTTTCCTCGCTCCTCTCTTTACATGTTTAGTAGATAGGTTCGCATATAGGGAAATTCTCGTAGTTGCATATCTAGAGAATTTACTTTGTGTCAAGCCTAAAATTGAAAAAAACTAAAAATTGAGTAGCACCTATTCACCCTCCCCTCTAGGTTCCCATACGATCCATTTCAATTGGTATTAGAGCCCCAACTCTTTATTCGGGATTAACCGCCTAAGAGAAGTATGGGTTCCAAGGGAGATGGGAGTGATGCTGCAGAAATAGTCACTATGAACGATCTCAAGACGTTGGAAACAACCTTGATTAGTTCTATGGAGGCTAAGATGGAAGAGATGCATCAAATGATAATGCGTCTCTCCACAACCGCAACATCACCTCCATCTGCCTCTAAGGCCACCACTCCGCAATCTAAGGAAAAGGATAACACCGATTCCAAATAGAATGAAGTGGTTGGTGATGGCACTAGTGAGAGCTCCTCCTCAAAAAAGGAGAGTGGTAAGGAGGGATGCACTGAAGTTTCTTGATGGCGCTGCGTCAACGTGGAGCGCTTCATCGAGAAACCTCAAGAGCAAGGTGTGATGCAGCACAGCAGCAAGTTTTCCCTTGGTAAGAAACCGAGGTTATCGAACCAGTAGGAGGAAGGAAACGTCTCAAAGGTGTTGCAAGCAACGTGAAAACCTGCACAGCACAAACTCAAGACTTTTCCCCAACGAATCAGTGAGGTTGTCAAGCTCACCGGTTTGTTGTAACAAAGGATTAATTGTATCGTGTGGAAGGTGATGATGGTTTGTAGCAAGTAAACAGTGGAAGATGTATCAATGATAAAGATTGGACCGGGGTCCATAGTTCACTAGAGGTGCTCTCCTTAGATAAACAATATGGCATGAAGGGTAAACAAATTATAGCAGGGCAATTGACAGGAACTGAGCAAGGCATAACAATGCAATACCAGACAAAAAGATCCTATGAGATTCGATTGGGAAATACAACAATATACATAGAACGCCATCCAACTGCATCTATGACTAGAAGTCCACCTTCAGGTTATCATCCGAACCCCCTCCAGTATTTTGTTATGTGAAAACTTAGTGATTAATGTTGGGCCACACAGAGATAAAACAAAACTTTTTCCTCTAACGTGGTGATCCCAAGATCTAGCCGAGGTAGAAGGTCACGAGGTTTACCACTAGATGCGATTCTATGGATTCTTGATGAAGCGCGTCAGTTGATGCAGTGCAGTCCTTTGCGATCCGATCGTCCTGGTGCTGATCGTACAACACCTCTGCTGGTATCCACATGTACAAGGAGGAGCACCGGCGGCGAACTGCTAGGTTCAATACGACGGCAGGACTGCCGTGGAGCTAGGGTTTCCAACACATGGAATGACCTAACCGAACAACGATTAACCTTTATGGGTTACGGTGCTCCACCATATATAGGGAGTTAACGTGGACTCTGCTCGTGCGGCCCATTCACTAAATCCCATATAATATTAGTCCCTATGAGTCCGACTCACTGACTCAGTCCAAATCAGGCTCGGTTCCAACCCAACTAGATTTCCAGTTCAGATCCAATCCGAACTTGCTCCCGCTCTTAAGAGTGTGACCCCGCAGGATCATGGCTACTTGGACACGATTAGAGTCCGACTCTCAGTCGATCAGTCGGTAGCGGCTCCTAGTAGAACGTGCCGACTCCCAAGTACCAAAAAGTCATGACGACTTGCCTTTCCAATGTGACTTGCGTCCGAGTCCCTTTTGCCTCACGATATACCTTGTCAGACTATAGGCGAATAATTGTCATCCCTTAAATAGTCCGACTCTCTTCTCGATCCGAGATAAGTGATTCACCCGACTAACTCTTAGTCGATCGCCTCGGTTAACACTTAACCGAGTCGTGCATGGTCATGCTTTCCGAATCATATCTCACGAGAGAGCCCAGAGAATATCTCTCCAAGTGGAGGGGAAAATCCCATCTTGGTTATTCACATCATGCAGCTTGATTCTCAGTCGACCCGAAATCTGCCTTTATAACTGCCCAGTTACGGATCAGCGTTTGACAGAACCTAAGTCGGTGATCCTCAACTCGGATTATGCAATAACCTCAGGTCTAAGGATTACATTGATTGAGATATACAAATGACAACTTGTTCGTTGTACCTCAATATGGGTCAATCCGACTCGCTAAACTCTTTAGCCGAATCTGTGTAAGTTGGAATAGCATCTCCATGCCCATGACAAGTGGAACCGAGTCATCAAGCCGACTTTCACATTGGTCTAAGTTGTGTGTCCAGCACAACCTCAATGACCAAGGATATTTAGTACAAACAACATGAATGTATAGTTCCACAACCGAATCACATATTCAATGATACACATCAGATGTTTATACAAGGACAACTTAATATCTTTATGAATACAATGGGAAATCTCATCATACATGATTGCCTCTAGGGCATATTCCCAACAGTCTCCCACTTGCACTAGAGTCCCTGACATCACATGTCTAAGCATCTAATGCCCATGGCTCTCAGGTGCGCCTCATGCTTCGGCTGTGGTAACGGCTTTGCAACGGATCCGCAATATTTGCATCTGTGTGTACCTTGCATAACTTGATATCACCCTGATCCACGAACTGGCGAATCAGGTGGTACCGCATGAGTATGTGCTTGTTCTTCTGGTGTTGTCTAGGTTCCTTGGCTTGTGCAATAGCACCATTATTGTCACAATACATGTCTAACGGATTGGACGAGCCCTGAACCACACCAAGATCCATGAGAAAATTCCTCATCCAAACAGCTTCCTTTGCTGCCTCCGAGGCGGCAATATACTCAGCCTCTGTTGTAGATGCAGACACAGTCTCTTGCTTGTAACTCTTCTAGCTCACAGCACCTCCGTTTATAATAAACACGTAGCCGGATTGCAAACGAGAATCATCAGAGTTGGTAAGATAACTTGCATCCGTGTAACCCTTTACACTGAGTTCATCTTCACCACCATAAACCAAAAACATATCCTTAGTCCTTCTCAAGTACTTTAGGATATTTTTAGCCGATGTCCAGTGGATTTCTCCAGGATCAGCCTGGTATCTGCTCACAACACTTAGAGCATATGAAACATCCGGCCTAGTACAAATCATGGCATACATGTGGATCTGAATGCAGAAGCATATGGAATCGCACTCATCCGACTCTGCTCATCAGTTGTCGAAGGACACTGAGTCTTGCTAAGTTTTACACCATGGGACATCGGTAAGAACCCCTTCTTAGATGATTCCATGTTGAACTTCTTCAACACTTTGTCCAAATAAGTACTCTGACTCAATCCAATGAGCCTCCTTGATCTATCTCTATAGATCCGGATTCCGAGGATGTATGTTGCCTCACCCAAGTCTTTCATTGAGAAACTCCTTTCCAATGATTCCTTGGTTTCTTGCAACATCTGGACATCATTTCCAATCAATAATATGTCATCCACATATAAGATTAGAAAGTTTACTTTGTTCCCACTAAACTTCTTGTACAAACAAGAATCATGATCACTTTTGATGAAGCCAAATGATTTGACTACCTCATCAAAGCGAATATTCCAACTCCGAGATGCTTGCTTCAACCCATAAATGGATTTCTGAAGTTTGCACACTTTGTCAGCATTAGCCGGATCGACAAAACCCTTGGGCTGTATCATATACACGTCCTCGGTTAAATTTCCGTTAAGGAAAGCCGTTTTGACATCCATTTGCCATATATCATAATCAAAATAGGCCGCTATAGCTAACATGATCCGAACTGATTTAAGCATCGCTACGGGCGAGAAAGTCTCGTCGTAATCAACTACTTGAACTTGTTGGAACCCCTTCACGACAATGCGTGCTTTATAGACGGAAACATTTCCATCCATATCGGTTTTCTTCTTAAAGACCCATTTGCACTCGACGGGTCTTGCACCGTCTGGCAGATCAACCAAGTTCCAAACTTGATTTTCATCCATGGATTTCAACTCGGATCTCATGGCTCCAAGCCATGACTCGGAATCAGATCCCACCATCGCTTCCGAATAATTTTCCGGCTCATCACTGTCTAACAGTAATACATCACAAACACTTCGTAATCTTGCGATCTTAGTAAAAGGTCTTGTTGCGGCTCATTCTACGACCGGCTCAACCTCCAAGGTTTTTGCCGACTCGCTACTAGCCGGTTCCTCTCGAATTTCTTCGAGATGCACCATGCACCCACTTACTCTCCGACTGAGAAACTCTTTCTCAAGAAAGACACCGTTCCGAGCGACAAACACTTTGCCCTCTTCTCGGTTGTAGAAGTAGTAATCCAAGGTTTCCCTCGGATACCCCACGAAGATACACTTATCCGACTTGGCCGTGAGCTTGTCCGATTGAAGTCGCTTGACAAATGCTTCACAACCCCAAATCTTAAGAAAAGACAAACTCGGCTTTTTGCCTGTCCACATCTCATGCGGTGTCTTCTCTACCGACTTTGATGGTACTCTATTTAGTGTGAACGCCGCTATTTCTATACAATAACCCCAAAATGATAAAGGCAGATCTGTCCGACTCGTCATTGATCGTACCATGTCCAACAAGGTCCGATTCCGCCTTTCCGAAACATCGTTCCTTTGCGACGTTCCTGGCGAAGTAAGTTGAGGAACTATTCCACAACTTTTCAGATGGTCATCAAACTCATGGCTCATGTACTCGCCTCCTCGGTCCGATAGAAGAAACTTTATTTTCTTGCCGAGTTGATTCTGTGCTTCATTCTGGAATTCTTTGAACTTTTCAAAGGCTTCCGACTTATGTTTCGTCAAGTAGATATATCCATACCTACTCAAATCATTAGTGAAGGTAATGAAGTACTGATAACCACCCCTGGCTGTCGTGCTCATTGGTCCACATACATCACTATGTACTAGTCCCAACAAGTCGGACGCCCTTTCACAACTCTTTGCAAAAGGTGTCTTGGTCATTTTACCGAGTAGGCAAGATTCGCATGTCTCGAACGACTCCAAGTCAAACAAAGTTAGGAGTCCATCATCATGGAGCTTCTTCATGCGTTTCCAACTTATATGACCAAGCCGACAGTGCCAAAAGTAATTCATATTTAGATCATTTGGTTTCAACCTTTTAACATTTATGTTATAAACCGACTCACCATCAAGATTGAAAATTGTAGGGGTTCGTAGCATGGAAAACAAAAATTTTCTATCGCATACAAACAAACAAGCCAAGATCTATCTACTAGATTGTAGCAACGAGTCGATGGAATAACTCACCCTCGAAGATTCCAAAGTGTTTAACGAGAGCAGATTCTCGTGGGTGATGTAGTCGTACTCTTTCCGATCTCAAGATCGCGTAGACGATCCTTCCGCGCCAAGGCGTTCCATGGCGCTCCTTGATCGGTCACATCGTTCGGTACTCGACGAAGACCTTCCTCTCCCTTGTTCCAGCAATGACGGAGGTTGTAGCACTCTCCTCGCGATTCTGCAGACAACGGCGTGGTACCGGAGGTAGAGGGAAATCCCGCAGGCTTCGCCGGTAAGTAGTATGGTGGAGCTTATGAGAGAGGCTATTGGTGGTCTAGTAATTAGACACACCAATTAGAGGGCTCTAAACCAATTAGAAGGCTCTAAACCGAATAGCTCTAAACCGGGGTCTAGATCTAGGGTTTAGTTTAGAGGATAGGAAACTTGTGTGTCTAGAGGGGGAGGCCCTGCCCTTGCTTTTATAGGTGGGAGGGCCGGCGGCCAAGGAGAGGAGTTCCTCCCCAACTCGGCCTAGGGAGGTGCGCCGGCCAAGGGGAGGAACCCTCCTCCAACTCGGCCTCCACCTCCTCTTTTCCCACTTCCCAAAACTGCCGTTTGACTTTCAAACTAGCCGTTTGACTTTTCAATTTAGGATTTAAATAAATCCTTTATTTGGGACAGCAAGAATACTTAGTACATGATGCAATCATTCCAATATGTAATGACACACTCATGTACCCCTTCCCCTCCGGAGTGCCGGACATTCCGGGACCTTCTAGAATGTTCCCGATGAAAACACCGGAATCATTCCCCAACTCCGAAACGGGACTTTCCTTATATGAATCTTATTCTCGGACCATTCCGGATCTCCTCGTGATATCCCGGATCCCATCCGAGACTCGAACAACATTCGGTCTCTTTCATAATACCATAACTACTCAAAACAACGTCGAATCCTTAAGTGTGTCTCCCTACGGTTCGTGAATTATGCGGACATGATCGAGACACTTCTCCGAACAATAACCAATAGAGGAATCTGGAAATTCATATGGCTCCCACATATTTCTACGATTACTTTGCGATCGAATGAACCACTTACATACGATACCAATTTCCCTTTGTCTCACGATATGTTACTTTATCCGAGGTTATGATCGTTGTATCTCGCATACCTAGTTCATCCTCACATCGATAAGTACTCTTTTCTCGTTCCCGTGATATGTGATCCCTTGTGACCAAGTCACATGCTTGCAAGCTAATTGGATGACATTTCACCGAGAGGGCCCAGAGAATATCTATCCGTCATGTGGATGGACAAATCCCACTCTTGATCCATGTGTTTCAACCAATACTTTCCGAACACTCAATGCCACCTTTATAGCCACCCTGTTACGGTGTGGTGTTTGATGACATCAAAGCATCCATCCAGTAAAGGTGATATGCATGATCTCATGGTCAAAGGAATTAGGTTACTATGTATCAGAAAGCATATAGCAATTGAACTATTGAAATGACTTGATCTTTATGCTACGCTTATCTATAGGAGTATGTCCACCATATCATTCTCCTAACGATATGATCTTGTTGTTGATAATCATCTCAATGTTCATTATAGGGAAACCACAATCATCAATCAACCAACAAGCTAGTGAGGTATAGAGGCTATACTAGGGACTTCAAATTAAGTTTACAAATCACACAAGTATTAATGGTTTCCTTGTTAATACTATTATAGCATGAATGTAAACATTTATCATAAACACAAAGATATATAATAATAATTACATTTATTATTACCTCTAGGGCATATCTCCAACAGTCTCCCACTTGCACTAGAGTCATCCAATCTAGATTACATGGTAATATACCGAACACCCATGGCAGTTTGGTGTTGGTCATGTTTTGCCCTCGGGAGAGGTTTAGTCAACGGATCCGCCACATTCAGATCTGTGTGTACTTTGCAAATCTTTATATCCCCATCCTGGATATGTTCTCGAATAGCGTGAAAACGCAGCTTGATATGCTTCTTGTGTGACCTTGGTTCTTGCGCATTGGCTATGGCGCCCATGTTATCACAAGAGATAGACATTGGGTCCAGCACTTGGAACCACACCCAGCTCTGTAATGAACTCTTTCATCCATATCGCTTCTTGTGAAGCCTCCAAGCGACCATGTATTCCGATTCATTGAAGATCTCGCCACAACGCTTTGCTTTGCACTCCTCTAGCTAAGCGATGCACCATTCAAAATAAATACGTATCCAGATTGTGATTTAGAATAATCCGGAGCGGTGTTCCATCTATCATCGGTGTAACCATTAACAACGAGCTGTTCATCACCTACATAAGAAAGAACCATAGCCTTAGTTCTTCTCAAGTACTTAAGGATGTTTTGATCATTGTCCAATGATCCACTCGATCACTTTGATATCTGCTAGTTAAACTAACGATATGCAATGTCGGGTCTAGTACATAGCATGGCATACATTAGAGATCCTATGGTTGAGGCATCGAGTCTTACTCATTCTTTCTCTATCTTCTACCGATGTCGGACTTTGAGTTTTACTCAAGGTCGTATTGGGCAACATGGGCAAGAACCCTTTCTTGCTATCTTCCATTCCAAACCTCTTTAGAACTTTGTCCAAATATGTACTTTGTGACAATGATATTTGGCGTTTCGATCTATCTCTATAAATCTTTATGCCTAATATGTAAGTGCTTCGCCAAGATCCTTCATTCATTGAAAACTATTATTCAAATACTCTTTGACACTATTAAGAAGGTCTACATCATTCCCAATCAACAATATGTCATCCACATACAGTATTAAGAATGCTACAGAGCTCCCACTCACTTTCTTGTAAACACAAGCTTCTCCATAAGTTTGTATAAAACCAAAACTTTTGATTACCTTATCAAAACGTTGATTCCAACTTCGGGATGCTTGCTTCAATCCATAGATGGACCGTTGAAGTTTGCATACCTTGTTAGCATCTTTAGGATCGACAAAACCTTTGGGTTGCATCATATACAACTCTTCATCAATGTCTCCATTGAGGAATGCTGTTTTGACATCCATCTGCCATATCTCATAATCATAAGATGCAGTTGCTAACATAATCCTCACAGATTTTAGCTCACATCGGTGAGAAAGTCTCATCGTAGTCAACTCCTTGAATTTGTCGAAACCCTTTTGCGACAAGTCGAGCTTTATAGATGATAACATTACCATCAAAGATCTGCTTTTCTTCTTGAAAATCCATTTGTTCTCGACATGACCTTCCGCCATCCGGTAAGTCCACCAAAGTCCATACTTGGTTTTGTACATGGATCCAATCTCGGATTTCATGGCTTCTTGCCATTTATTGGAATGGGCTCATCATCGCTTCCTCATATGTCTCGGGTCATCGGTGTTGTCCACCAACATGACATTCATAACGGAATCATACCAATGGAGGTGGTACGAGTTCTCGTTGACCTCGAGGCTCAGAGCAACTTCAACCAAGTTTCATGATCACCATCATTAGCTTCCTCTCTTATTGGTGCAGGCACCACAGAACTTCTTCCGGTCTGCGCTACTCGCAATTTCGAGAGAAGGTTCGACAACCTCCGAAGTTCTACTTTCCTTCCAAATACTTCTTTCGAGAGAAATTCCTTCTCTAGAAAGGATCCATTCTTAACGAAGATTTTGCCTTCGGATCTATGATAGAAGGTATACCCAATAGTTTCCTTCTGTATCCTATGAAGACGCATTTTTACGCTTTGGGTTCAAGCTTGTCCTGTAACTTCTTTACATAGGCTTCAGATCCCCAAACTTTAAGGAACGACAATTTAGGTTTCTTCCCAAACCATAATTCATACGGTGTCGTTTCAACGGATTTAGACGGTGCCCTATTTAAAGTGAATGCGGCTGTTTCTAATGCATAACCCCAAAATGATAGTGGTAAATCTGTAAGAGACATCATAGAACGAACCATATCTAAGAGAGTTCGATTACGACGTTCAGACACACCATTACGCTGTGGTGTTCCGGTGTCAATCAACAAAGTATTCCACATTTCCTTAAATGCTCACCAAACTCAGAATTTAGATATTCACCTCCACGATCGTAACGTAGAAATTTAATCTTCTTGTTACGTTGATTCTCTACCTCACTTTGAAACTCCTTAAACTTCTCGAAAGTTTCGGATTTATGTTTCATGAAATAGATATACCCATATCTACTCAAATCATCCGTGAAGGTAAGAACATAACGATAACCACCGCGCGATACTACACTCATTGGACCACACACATCGGTATGTATGATTTCCAATAAGTCCGTAGCTCGCTCCATCATACCAGAAAATGGAGTCTTAGTCATTTTACCCATCAGACATGCCTCGCATCTTTCAAGTGATTCAAAATCAAGTGATTCAAGAAGTCCATCGGAATGGAGTTTCTTCATACGCTTCACTCCAATGTGACCAAGACGACAGTGCCACATATAGGTCGAGTTATCGCTTGATTTCAAACGTTTAGCTTCAATGTTATTAATATGTGTATTTCCACTATCGAGATTCAATATGAATAGACCATCTATCAAAGGTGCATGTGCATGAAACATGTTACTCATATAAATCGAACAACCATTATTCTCGGATTTAAACAAGTAACCGTCTCGCAATAAACAAGATCCTGATATAATGTTCATGCTTAACGCAGGCACCAAATAACAATTATTTAAGTATAAAACTAATCCCGATGGTAGATGAAGAGGTAGCGTACGATCGCGATCACATCAACCTTTGATCCGCTTCCTACGCGATCGTCACCTTGTTCTTCGCTAGCTTCCGTTTATTCGCAGCCTGCTTTGAGTTACAAATATGAGCAACCGAACCAAGATCAAATACCTGTGCACTACTACGAATACTAGTGAGATACACATCAATAACATGTATATCAGATATACCTTTCTTCTTGATGTTGCCGTTCTTCAAATCCGCCAAGTACTTTGGACAATTCCACTTCCAGTGACCTTCTCCCTTGCAGTAAAAGCATTCGTTTGGGCTTAGGTCCAGCCTTGGTCTTCTTCGTCGCGTGGCAGCTTTCTTACCACCCTTTTGAAGTGTCCCTTTGCTTAGACTTGCCTTTCTTGAATTTGGTGGTCTTATTGACCATCAACACTTGGTGCTCTTTCTTGATCTCCACTTCAGATTTCAACATAGCAAATAGTCGCAACTCTTTGTTCATGTTCGCATGTTGTAGTTCATCACAAAGTTCTTGTAACTTGGTGGTAGTGATTGGAGGATGGTAAACCCCAAAGTATTAGAATCACTATACCCAAACTTTGAAGTTTATTTGCGTGCCTGCACATCTTAAGCACATGCTCACCGACGAGCTACCCTCTTCCATCTTGCGCTTAAAGAACTTTTCAAGCTTCATAACTTTCAATTGCCGCATGAGTCTCAAAGATTAATTTGAGATCCTCGACAATATCATATGGATCGACTCTTCAAACCTTTTCTCAAGCTCGATTCTAAACCATACAAGATAGCACACTGAACTATGGAGTACTGATTCTTCCGAGCGAGGTAAACATTCTTTACTTCATCGGTAGCATCACTGCAGTGGGTCACCTAGCTGCATCCAGACATAGGTCAAATTACCAAATGTGAGGACAATCCTCAAATTGGAACCAATCCGAAGTTGCTTCCATTGTTTTCAACTTTTCTTTCTAGGAACGCATTAAAATTGATGGTAGGGCGCCATTGATCTACAACATATTTGCAATAGTTTAGACTAAGTTTATGACAAATTGAGTTCAAATTAATTAATGAAATTAAACTAGGTGAACTCCCACCAAAACAACATCCCTCACATTGTTTTAGTGATCACACGAACCAAATCCACTACATCAACACCGATCATCACGAGAGTTGATATAGTTTCAATGGCGAACAATCATCATGTTCATCATATCTACTATATGATTCATGCTTTACCTTTCGCGATCCGTGTTCCGAGGCCATGTCTGTACATGCTAGGCTCGTCAAGATCAAACCTTAGCTTCCGATAAGCAAATCTGCTTGCTTACGTTGTATTCACCATTGAATCAAAGACACCCGATCATCACGTGGTGCTTCAAGCAGCAAGCTTTGGCAACGGTGCATACTAAGGGTGAACACTTTAGAACTTGAAATTTATGTATGAGGGATCATCTTATAATGCTACCGTGCCTACTAAGCAATACAAGATGCATAAAGGATTAACATCACATGCAATTCATAATATGTGATATGATATGGCCTTTCTTCTTTGTGCTTCCGATCTCCATCTTCAAGCATGAATATGATCTCCATCATCACCGCATAGCATCAAGGTCAATGACGCTTCTTCATGGTTGTCGCCCACCAGCTTCAACTATTACAACTATTTTGAATAGACAAGGTCTTAAGAAATTAAAGACAACCATATGGCTCGCCGTTGCCAACTTACAATAAGGAACATTGCATACATCAAATATAATCACAATCATGGCCATATCACATCATCGACACCCTGCAAAACAAAGTTAGACGCCTCTACTTTCTTTGCATATTTTACGTGGTTTGGGGCTTTCAATAAGTGTCGTCTAACTTACGAACAAGAACCACAACATTGATACTAGCATTGTTGATCACCCGTTGTAAATTGGATCTTTACTATGCTAGGAGAAACAGGCACCATAAAGCCACTTATGCAAAACGAGTTGCATGTCAAGCGTGGAGCAAGTCTCATGAACGATGTCATGTAAGGTTAGCCGGCCGCTTCATCCCAACATACCGCAAGATGCAAAGTACACGAAAAGCAATCTACAATAAAAGCATCAACGCCCACAATGACCATTGTGTTCTACTGCGCAACAGATCTACATATAGACACGGCTCGATACCCATGTAGGGGTTCGTAGCATGGAAAACAAAAATTTTCTATCGCATACAAACAAACAAGCCAAGATCTATCTACTAGATTGTAGCAACGAGTCGATGGAATAACTCACCCTCGAAGATTCCAAAGTGTTTAACGAGAGCAGATTCTCGTGGGTGATGTAGTCGTACTCTTCCGATCTCAAGATCGCAGAGACGATCCTTCCGGGCGCCAAGTTTCAAGAGCGCTCCCGCAATCGGTCACACGTTCGATTGACGAAGACCTTCCTCTCCCTTGTTCCAGCAGGCAGCGGAGGTTGTAGCACTCTCCTCGCGATTCTGCAAGACAACGGCGTGGTACCGGAGGTAGAGGGAATCCTGAGGCTTCAGCCTGCGAGTATGGTGGAGCTTATGAGAGAGGCTATTGGTGGTCTAGTAATTAGACACACCAATTAGAGGGCTCTAAACCAATTAGAAGGCTCTAAACCGAATAGCTCTAAACCGGGGTCTAGATCTAGGGTTTAGTTTAGAGGATAGGAAACTTGTGTGTCTAGAGGGGGAGGCCCTGCCCTTGCTTTTATAGGTGGGAGGGCCGGCGGCCAAGGAGAGGAGTTCCTCCCCAACTCGGCCTAGGGAGGTGCGCCGGCCAAGGGGAGGAACCCTCCTCCAACTCGGCCTCCACCTCTCCTCCTCTTTTCCCACTTCCCAAAACTGCCGTTTGACTTTCAAACTAGCCGTTTGACTTTTCAATTTAGGATTTAAATAAATCCTTTATTTGGGACAGCAAGAATACTTAGTACATGATGCAATCATTCCAATATGTAATGACACACTCATGTACCCTTCCCCCTCCGGAGTGCCGGACATTCCGGGACCTTCTAGAATGTTCCCGATGAAAACACCGGAACCATTCCCCAACTCCGAAATGGGACTTTCCTTATATGAATCTTATTCTCCGGACCATTCCGGATCTCCTCGTGATATCCCGGATCCCATCCGAGACTCCGAACAACATTCGGTCTCTTTCTCATAATACCATAACTACTCAAAACAACGTCGAATCCTTAAGTGTGTCTCCCTACGGTTCGTGAATTATGCGGACATGATCGAGACACTTCTCCGAACAATAACCAATAGAGGAATCTGGAAATTCATATGGCTCCACATATTTCTACGATTACTTTGCGATCGAATGAACCACTTACATACGATACCAATTTCCCTTTGTCTCACGATATGTTACTTTATCCGAGGTTATGATCGCTGGTATCTCGCATACCTAGTTCATCCTCATCGATAAGTACTCTTTTCGCTCCGTGATATGTGATCCCTTGTGACCAAGTCACATGCTTGCAAGCTAATTGGATGACATTTCACCGAGAGGGCCCAGAGAATATCTATCCGTCATGTGGATGGACAAATCCCACTCTTGATCCATGTGTTTCAACCAATACTTTCCGAACACTCAATGCCACCTTTATAGCCACCCTGTTACGGTGTGGTGTTTGATGACATCAAAGCATCCATCCAGTAAAGGTGATATGCATGATCTCATGGTCAAAGGAATTAGGTTACTATGTATCAGAAAGCATATAGCAATTGAACTATTGAAATGACTTGATCTTTATGCTACGCTTATCTATAGGAGTATGTCCACCATATCATTCTCCTAACGATATGATCTTGTTGTTGATAATCATCTCAATGTTCATGATAGGGAAACCACAATCATCAATCAACCAACAAGCTAGTGAAGTATAGAGGCTATACTAGGGACTTCAAATTAAGTTTACAAATCACACAAGTATTAATGGTTTCCTTGTTAATACTATTATAGCATGAATGTAAACATTTATCATAAACACAAAGATATATAATAATAATTACATTTATTATTACCTCTAGGGCATATCTCCAACAAAAATAAATAACCCGTCATGGACGGGTGCAAAGCCGTGAAACATATCATTCAAATACAAAGAACAACCATTATTCTTGATATTCGACTCATAGCCTTGCCTCATCAAACATGAAGCAGAAATAATGTTTCGACTAAGCACTGGAACATAATAACAATTATTCAGTTCCATGATGAATCCGGAAGGTAAATGAAGTTGCATCATGCCGACTTCCAACACAGCAACTCTTGCTTTGTTGCCGACTCGAATATCAACCTCGCCTCTTGCTACGCTCCTAGTTCTTACTAGTCCCTGCAACGAGTTGCAGATGTGAATAACTGATCCGGTATCATATACCCAAGAACTATTAGGTGCATCAGCAAGATATATGTCTATAACATTGCAAACAAGTGTACCTGAGTCAGAAGTCATACCTCCACTCTTGGCTTTGTCGGCCAAATACTTGCTGCAGTTCCTCTTCTAGTGGCCATCCGCCTTGCAGTAGAAGCAAGTGGATCCGGCTGAAGGAGATGGCTTAGTCCCTGAGGAAGCGCTTGGGACCGGGTCCTGAGCCTGCTTTCCTCCTGACTTAGCCTTCTTCTTAGTCCAAGAACTCTTCTTGAACTTAGCCTTATTCTGCACCATCAACACTTGACTGGCGCCCTTCTTGAGATCCACCTCTGCCTGCTTGAGCATCCCATGTAATTCAGTGAGCTTCTTATCCATACCATGCATGTGGTAGTTCGAAATGAACTGCCCATATGCACTAGGAAGAGAGTTCAGAATTATATCCGTAGCGAACTCTTCGCTAATGGGTAGCCAAGCCTCTCCAGAGACTGCACATAACCAACCATTTTGATCACATGCGGACTCAGTGGATCACTATCCTTAATCTTTCAACTCAGCAAAGCCTGAGAGACTTGATACCTCTCAGTCTTCGCCTGAGCCTGGAACATACTTTTGAGGCTTTCGATCATATCGTAGGCCTTAACATGCTCGAACTGCTTTTGCAAGTCCGGTTCCATGTGAGCAAGCATAAGACAGCTAATACCTGTGGACTCATCCTTAGCCCGACGGTAGGCATTGGTGGCAGCGACAGTCGCATTCTCATTCGGCTCATCTGGAAGTGGGTTGTCTAGGACATGGTCCTTCTTTTCTTGTTTGAGAACAATTCTCAGATTTCGATACCAGTTGGTAAAATTAGTGTCGTTCAGTTTATCTTTCTCAAGAATGGTTCTCAACGCAAAACCGGATATCTGAGAGTGACTGCTACTTGGTGCCATGATCTACAACAGAAAATACACAAAACACTTAAGAAATGTATTCATAAAAGAGCAAGCATATCAAATATTTTAATATTTTATGCTCCCACTAGAACCAACACCCCTCCGATGGTTACTTAGTGATTCAGGACCCTAAATAAGCAAGTCGACTAGTGAGCTTTAGCATCACCGCTAGCCGCCAAGTGATCTAGGTAGACAACTCCTTGTTAATCGCATCTCATACGACTCATGTTGGACGGGTGGCATCACATGCCCCAACTCCCATCCGACTTTTCACCGAGCCCCACAACCGTTGTGATAGACCCGTCTATTTTACCGAGTGTTTCCGTAGTAAGAGTCCGACTCGAACTCACCTAGTCGGAAAGAATTGGTGGCACCTCAATTTTTTGAGCCCACTACCAAAAATGTCCGACTTGTGATGGTGCAAACACTGGCGGGAAAACCGACTAGACCTTCTTTGAGGGATTAAATTTTTACTGACTATCTAATAGAGGTAAAACAGAGACATAACAATAACACAAAATAAAGCAATTATAATGTGAAATGGTATGGCTCCCTTCATGGTGATCTCCATCTCCACAAAGCTTGTAATCCGACTCGTGCCAACTCTTGTCACTTGCCGTCTTACTCCATGTCGCCAACATGTAAAATGCCTTGCATGTCTTCCGGGTTCTCCAAATAGCTACACTAGCTTAGTAAAAGTAAATTACAAGGAGAATCCGACACGCATGTCGTTATACAATAATATGACAGCACCTAGGCTCCAGCTGGCTGACATTACCGTGATTCACATATCACGTATGAATTACACACATACATCACATGCACATGAACCATACCATTCACAACTTCCTTCAAAAACAAGTTATGCATAGATACGATATCTACCGACGTTGTGAAACTCGCAACGACATCTAAGGCGCTACGATAGGGCGAAGACGGCGGTCCCACATCCCTTGTATGATCACGGAAATCAGATCTACCATTCCCCGAGTACAATTGATCCAATCAACCTTGTACAAAACCGATCTATCTCATAGATCGACCACCGAAACAGCATATAGATCTCATCTACAGCCTACCACATATCACATATGCGAGATCTCGAGCCTAAAATCAGAAGCTATCGCTCTGATACCACTGTTGGGGCATGCAGAGATAAAACAAAACTTTTTCCTCTAACGTGGTGATCCCAAGATCTAGCCGAGGTAGAAGGCCATGAGGTTTACCACTATACGCGCAGTTGCGGATTACTGATGAAGCGCGTCAGTTGATGCAGTGCAGTACTTTGCGATCCGATCGTCCTGGTGTTGATCATACAACACCTCTGCTGGTATCCACACGTACAAGAAGGAGCACCGGCGGCGAACTGCTAGGTTCGATACGACGGCAAGACTGCTGTGGAGCTAGGGTTTCCAACACATGGAATGGCCTAACTGAACAACGATTAAACTTTCTGGGTTAAGGTGCTCCACTATATATAGGGAGTGAATGTGGACTCTGCTCGCGCGGCCCATTCACTAAAGCCCATATAATATTAGTCCTCGTGAGTCCGACTCACTGACTCAGTCCAAATCAGGCTTGGGTCCAACCCAACCAGATTTCCAGTTCAGATCCAATCCGAACTTGCTCCCGCTCTTAAGTGTGTGACCCCGCAGGATCATGGCTACTTGGACACGATTAGAGTCTGACTCTCAATCGATCAGTCGGTAGCGGCTCCTAGTAGAACGTGCCGACTGCCAAGTACCAAAAAGTCATGACGACTTGCCTTTCCAATGTGACTTGCGTCCGAGTCCCTTTTGCCTCACGATATACCTTGTTAGACTATAGGAGAATAATTGTCATCCCTTAAATAGTCCGACTCTCTTCTCGATCCGAGATAAGTGATTCACCTGACAAACTCTTAGTCGATCGCCTCGGTTAACACTTAACCGAGTCGTGCATGGCCATGATTTCCGAATCATATCTCACGAGAGGGCTCAGATAATATCTCTCCGAGTGGAGGGGAAAAATCCCATCTTGGTTATTCACATCACGCAGCTTGATTCTCAGTCGACCCGAACTCTGCCTTTATAACTGCTTAGTTACGGATCAGCGTTTGACAGAACCTAAGTCGGTGATCCTCAACTCGGATTATGCAATAACCTCAGGTCTAAGGATTACATTGATTGAGATATACAAATGACAACTTTTCATTGTACCTCAATATGGGTCAATCCGACTCGCTAAACTCTTTAGCCGAATCTGTGTAAGTTGGAATAGCATCTCCATGCCCATGATAAGTGGAACCGAGTCATCAAGCCGACTTTCACATTGGTCTAAGTTGTGTGTCCATCACAACCTCAATGACCAAGGATATTTAGTACAAACAACATGAATGTATAGTTCCACAACCGAATCACATATACAATGATACACATCAGATGTTTATACAAGGACAACTTAATATCTTTATGAATACAATGGGAAATCTCATCATACATGATTGCCTCTAGGGCATATTCCCAACAATTAAAGCCCTCACGAACTTGATGGCACACTTTATATTCTTTGCCCCTAATAAACTTGAACCATTGTGTCGTCTTTGTTGTATATGCTTGCACTTATACATTGGAATTAGCAGAACCATGCTGTCATGGGGAATGTTTTCAACATTGCACTTGTACTTTGTACACATTTGATATCATGCTCTTTTGTCTATGGATGTCACCGGTGTGAAATAAAGAGGGAGCTTGTAAGTCCATGGAGTTATGTATTTTGTGTTAGAGAAACTCCTGGGCCGCTAGCCTAAGCCATGCCTAATCATGGTGGAAACTTGCAGCATCACCATAATGAGCTATCTGTGAAGCATCCTCAATAAAAAGCTATGCACATAGTAAATAAAAAGATCGCTAAGATGCTCATTGTCTGCTTGCCTTGTCATTTTGGTTATGGGATAGCTCTTGTACCATGTGCAAGGGGTACCCCGTTGGCGGTTCTCTATGATACGCATGTACTTACTATGACAAGAACTTACAGGTGATTGAAGTTGAGTAGCATGAGGTGTGGCCCTCGTATTCAAGGGACATGAGATTTCCAACTTATACTTTGTCAAGCATATACTGCATAGTTTGTTCACTCTAACCTTAATCAGTTCAAGATGCTTATGATAGGGGCAATGAGGGATGAAAGCTAACAAGTACCATAATTTTTGGAAGCTCTTTTTGAAACTTGAAATCCCTGCTTTCCTTTATGAAGGGACTTTCTTCCACTATTATGTTGAGTCTCCACCTTCTACCTTTAGGCACCATTAAGAGAGCATAGTTGTCATTTTGAGGCTCTCATGGACCAGCTGGCCCAAAATGAAGTGCTTCTTGAAGAAAAGGGTATGATTGAAAGGGAGGATGCAATGGAGATTGCATCCCTAAAAAATGCTCTAGAAGAAGAGGAAGAGGCTCGCGTTTAACTTGAAGAGAGACTTGAGTCTATGATGATGTATAGCTCAGATCACTGTAGAGATTCGTTGGGAAACCCCAAGAGGAAGGTATGATGAGCACAGCAGCAAGTTTTCCCTCAGTAGAAACCAAGGTTATCGAATCAGTAGGAGGAAAGAAACGACCCAAAGGTGTTGCTAGCAACTTGGAAACCTGCACAACACAGACTCAAGACTTTGCCCCAACGAACAATGAGGTTGTCAATCTCACCGGTTTGCTAAAAACAAAGGATTAACTGTATGGTGTGGAAGGTAATGGTGGCTTGCAAAAAGTAAACATTAACAGTGGAAGATGTATCAATGGTAAAGATTGGACCGGGGTCCATAGTTCACTAGAGGTGTTCTCCTTAATATAAACAACATAACATGCTGGGTAAGCAAATTACAGCGGGATAATTGACAGGGCAGCGCAAGGCATAACAATGCAATACTAGACATTCATGATCATATGAGATTTGATTGGGCATTACAACAATATACATAGACCGCCATCCAACTTCATCTATGACTAGTAATCCACCTTCAGGTTATCATCCCAACCCCCTCCAGTATTAAGTTGCAAGCAACAGATAACTGCTTTAAGCAAAGTGTGTAAAGTAAACAATACACTTGTTCCATGAACAACAGATCGTTGTTTTCTCCCTAGTAGAAACAACACATCTACAACCTTAGAGATTTCTGTCACTTCCCTAGATTAAATAGAGGCATGAACCCACTATCGAGCATAAATAATCCCTCTTGGAGTCACTAACATCTACTTGGCTAAGATAGCTACTAGAAACGGAGAGCATGCAAGATCACAAACAACACAGGCATGATAGAATCAATAAGATAGAATAATTAACCAATCTGACATAGTAATCTCAATGTCCATTGGATCCCCGCAAACACAACATGCATGATTACAAATAGATGATCTTGATCATGAATGGATCTCACAAGATCTAAACATGGTAGCACAAAGGAGGAGAAACAACCATCTAGCTACTACATGGACCCGTAGTCCAAGGTGGAACTACTCACGCTTCATACCGGAGGCTGGCATGGTGATAAATAAGGCCTCCAGGATGATCTCTCCCCTCCGACAGGGTTCCGGGAAGAGCTTCAGATCCCCCAAATCTAGGGACAATGGTGGCGGCGGCTACAGACTGTTTTGTGGAAGATTGATCGGGTACTTAGGGTTTAGGTATCGGGGGCTTCTTATAGGCGAAGAGGGAGGCCGAAGGGGTACCTGAGGCGGCTGCACCCCCCAGACGCGGGCCAGGCCAGGCCACGCGGCCAGGGGTGTGGCCCCCTTGAGGCCCTCCTCCATTTCGTCTTCTGGCTTCATGATCCCCACGGTAAAATATTGACTTTGGCTTTTGTCTCGTCCAATTCCAAGAATATTGATTTTCTGACTTTTCTGGAACCAAAAACAATAGAAAACAAGCAACTGGCATTGTGGCATCTTGTTAATAGGTTAGTCCCAGAAAACATATAAAAATACCTCAAAGAGAAGACAAAGCAAAGCCAAGTAGATACTAAACAATCATGGAACATCAAAAATTATAGATACGTTTACGACGTATCAAGCACCCCCAAGCTTAACTCCTACTCGTCCTCGGGTAGGTAAGTGATAAAAAGAATAATTTTGAGGTGACATGCACCATCAAAATAAATATAAACTATTTGCAAGCATTGAAAGCTAGGATCAAAGAACTCTAAACATGAGAATGAAAGAAGAAGTTCTAACAGTAAGACAAAGTAACTATGTATGCAATATGAAAGGTTACAAACAAAGATAATGAATAACAATGCATTGAAAGACGTTTGTTTGTTTCACATATAGAAAACATAACATAGTGGCATTCATCTTGTCCCTCATGGATTAGCAAATAAATGCATAGGACACCTTCAAAGTTCATAAGAGTGACTAGATACAAATAGTTCAAGAACAAGCAATATCAACAATATGAATCAATCAATAAGTTTTGGGACAATGCACATAAAACTAAGAATGTCAACTATGCTCTCTCAATTGGTGCCTAAGGATAGAATGTGGAGACTCAATATAATAGTGGAAGAAAGGCCCTTCATAAAGGGGGATTTCAAGTCTCATAAAGAGCTTCCAAAAATTATGGTACTTGTTAGCTTTCAGCTCTCATTGCCCCTATCATAAGCATCTTGAAGTGATTAAGGTTAAAGTGAACAAAATATGAAGTATATGCTTGACAAAGTATAAGTTGGCAATCTCATGTCCCTTGAGTACGAGGGCCGCTCCTAATACTACTCAACTTTAGTCGTCGGTAAGTTCTTGTCATAGTAAGTACATGTGTATCATAGAGAACCGCCAACGAGGTACCCCTTGCACATGACAGGAGTTGTCCCATATCAAAATGGCAAGGCAAGCAGACAATGAGCATCTCAACAATATTCTTATTTACCATGGGAAAATGGTGCTTTTTTCTCTCTTTCCTCTTTTCTCATCTTTTTTTGTCAATCTCTATCTCTTTTTTTATAAGAAGAATGCTTCATAGATTGATCACTATCGTGATGCTACAAGTTCCACCATGATTAGGCATGGCCAGGCGTTTCTCTAACACACATACATAACTCCATGGATTTACAAGCTCCCCTTTTATTTCACACCAACGACATCCACAAACAAAAGAGCATGATATCAACTGGGTAACATGTAGCAGGTGCAATGTTGAAAGCGTTCCCCATGACAACATGGCTCTTCTAATTCCAACGTATTAGTGCAAGAATATACAACATAGATGACACAATGGTTCAAGTTTATCAGGGGAAAGAAAAATAAAGTGTGCCATCAAGTTTGTGAGAGCTTTAATCACTAACTTTCACATAACAAGTTTAATTTGGAAGGTAGATGAAAACAAGAATCTACTTGGAATGGTGTAACACACCATGCATAGGAATTTATAGTGGACACTTTGGAATAACTTGGTTTATTGGGAGTTGGATGCATGAGTATAGCTTACTCAATACAAGTGGAGGCTAGCAAAAGACTGGGAGCGACCAACTAAGAGAGCAATAATGTCCATAATCATGCAGAGCGACAAAATATTACTAATCAAAGCATAAAGTGGTACTACAAGTCAAGGACTAAATGATCATAGAGGCTATGGTGACTGGTTCATAGTCATAACATGGTGTGAGCATGTGCCAAGTCAACCCCAATAAAGCATCAAAGGATAATGCCACAATACTATGCTTTTGTATGCTAAAACAACGCATGATTCTTTCAAGGCACATTAAGCAATCCCAATTGTTTGGAACAAGTCATGTGTCACATCCCAAGATTTTCCAAATCTTGTAATGTGAAAAATAAATGAATAAATTAAAACTTTGTTTGATTTTCAGGGCCAGAAGAATTTTTTTTGAATCCAATTGGGAATCTTCAAACCTATTTTGAACAATTAAATCCTAAAGGGATTTATAAGAATAAACATTTATTAAAGGAAAATAAAATGTTTTGGAAACACTATTTTGGATCTTTTAATAAAAGATTTAGTTTTCAAAAGAAAAGGTGGATTTATAAATAAAGATTATATTTTAAAAAAGCCAAATTAATTTTGGCCAAGCTTTTATAATAAAATATTTTGTTTTGATAAAATGAGTAAAGGTTTATTTAAATAAAATAATAAGGATGTAATATCCAAGTTTTATTAAAGTAAAGGCTTTTTCTTTTTAAAATAAACACTAAAACCTATTATTTTATTTTAATAAGTTTTCCAAAGGTTTTGGTTCTCAAAATGAAAAGAAATATTTTAAAAGATTATTTTATAAAGCCAAATTAAACCTCGGCCAAGACTTTGAAACAAAGGGTTTTGCTTTGACTAAAAATAGAAGAGGTTTATTTAAAATAAAATAAAAAGGATTTAAATATCCATGTTTTATTAATAAAGGTTTTACTATTTCCAAAAACATCAAAACTTATTTATTCCTTTAAAATAAGTTTTCCAAGTATTTTGTTTTCTCAAATAAAACCTACTAAAGTGTTTTGGTTTTATTTTTAGATTTCAAAATAAAGATTTTATTAAAACAAATCCTATTTGGATTTATTAACTAAGGTCCATTATATTTAATTATTAATGGAACCTAAAATAAAATGTTATTTTGTTTTAAACAAGTTTTCCAAATATTCTTTATTTTCAAATAAAACCTACTATTTTGGTTTTGAAAATATTTGGATTTCAAATGGAAATTTTATTAATTAAATCAAACCCTATTTTATTAAATAACTAAAGATCCATTTTATTTAAATATTGAATGGATCCAAAAATGAATAAAAATATTATTTTATTTTGGGATTTGGATTATGTTGAAAAACAGAACCAAATTCAAAGTACAAAGTTGAGTGATTGTTTGAATTGTTTGAATTAGTTTGAACCTTGTTTGATTGTTTGAATATTTGTTTGAAATCCAAAACAGAAATTAGATTTAGAAAAGGAAAAAGAAAACAGACAGAAAAAATGTGAAAACAGACCAGCCCAGCCGGCCAGCCCAATAGGCCCAACCCCAGCCCACCTCTCTTTTCCCTCAGAAAAACTTTTCGCACCAATTAGTTAACCCGCATAGAGAGTGACATCTGGACCCCACCCCCACTCCCTTTCTTTCACTGCCAAGCGGACCCACTTTCCACTGTTCTTCCACCCCACCCGAGCGAACCGTTTTTCTTCACCACTTAAAAAACCCGCAAGGCAACTGACTGGTGGACCTCCTCCTCTCTCCTTTTCCCACTGACGCAACGGCCCCACTTTGCTAACCGTCTTCCTCGCCGCGACTTCTTCCTCCTCACGTTAACGACGCTGCCGTTGCTGCCTTCAATCCGCGCGTTCAATTCGCATTGATGCCCCGCGTTAATCTCGCTGTGACTGCACGCTTTAAACCGCCAGCGTCCCCTCCTCCTTTCCCCTCTGTCACCACACCTCGACTCGCCACCAGGCCGCCCCAATTCCCCCTCGAGCTCCTCTGTTCCGACCACCGTCTCCGGCCGATTCCGGCCAGCACACGCCCCCTCCTGCCTCCTCGAGCACGCAGCGGTGCTCAGCATTCCCCAGCGGACCCTTCTGCAGCCGCAGCTCACCCGCGGGCGCCCCAGAGCGTCGGCTTCGACAAGCTCTAACAGCTCCGTCGTCTGTCTCGTCTCCGTCGAGTTTCCCCGGTAAGTACAGACCACCCCGCGCCTTCTCGTTCATGCACACGACTTCGCCTTGACCCTGTGAATCTAACCGCGTCGTTGTTTTGCCTTGGGGTGAACCACAGCACCGTCCACGACGACCACTTGACGCACCCGACGCTGTCCTCCACTCCGGCGAGAAATCCTGCCAAGACCAGAGCGCCCCTCGCCCGACCAACACCTCCTCGAGCATCGCCGTGACCCCTTGAGCCCGGTGAGCATCTCCCCTTTCTCCCTCACCCCCTGTAGCATCGGCACCGTCGTCGACTGACAACTTCGCCGCCGGTAGCCACCGCAACGCCGCCCATCTGTGGCTGGTGTGCTAGCAACCGTAGGATCGTGATCTAACGAATGCGATAGAACGTAGGCGAAAGGGTAAGTGGTGATCCTGTGCCGCACGATCTGACTTGATCCAACGGCTGCAGCTGTGCGATCCGAGCGAAGCGGTACTGACGAATCAGAACGTGCCGCGTGTCCCCTGATCTGTTTAAAACAGATTTGAAATCTGATTGAGATTCAATTTTCAAACCCTTGTAACTTTGAATCCACACGTCCAAAAATTACAAATTTTATGTCGTTGGATTCAGGAGAACAAGCCCTAGCCAACCCTGCCCTTGGTTTAGCAAATAGTATCTGTTTGTTTGCTTGTTTTGCAGATTCATTTGTGTGCTTATTTAGATTAGAAAAAAAAATTTAAAATGTTTTTAAGGTTAAAACCTTTGCAAAATGATTTGTTGTGACCTTACTGACCCTAGGAACCAACCCATAGTTTGTAAAATGGATTTGGAAAAGTTTAGAATGGATTAATTGGTTTAGTCCATTTCTAGCCAAATAAAACTATTGATTTGTTTATGAAAATGGTTTTGAATGGAAAACTTTGGAGGAAATGTTTTGGACCAAACCTACTGACCCAAAACACCAAGTTTTGCAATAGCAACTCATTTGGTGAAACAAAATAATGATTCTTTGATTTAAAACCATTTCTAGTCAAATAGAAATGTGGTTTATTTATTAAAAATGGTTTTGGAAGAAAACCTTTGGAAAATGTTTTGTTTTAAACTCTCTGACACCAATAACCAAGTTTTGTGATTTGAAAACATATTTGGTGAACCCTATAGGTTAATGCCTTAGTAAAAATATTTCTACACCACATAAAATAATACTTTGTTTTTGAAAATGGTTTTGAAGTGAAACCTTTTGCAAATGATTTTGCCACTTTACAAAATGACCATTAGGTGTTTGCAAATGTCTATGACCCACTAGGAACCACTTTTTCCAAACCAAACAAAGCTTGGCATGCTTGCATGCATTACTTTGACTTTGTTATTTATGTGTGTTGTTTTGCTTGATTGGTAGATTGAATTTGTGTTTGCTTGATTGACTTGTAGTGAAGTGTGAGACTAGCAAGATCAAGGAGTGAACCACCATTCCCTACCAAAAAGGCAAGTGATGCTTCATATCTTTTGTCCCATTATTTTCAATATGCATTAGTGATTTTGCTAAGTAAAACTTGCATGGATTTTGATAAGTATAGACCTTGCTATAGGAAAACCTAGTAGATGAATCCTTAGTAGGATTTTCCTAAGTTAAGATTCCTACTACTATCAAGCTTAGCCTAGCTAATAGAAAACCTGGGTGGAATATATATTCACACTATGGAAAAATATTCTAAGTCTAAGAACTTGTGTTTTGTTTAATAAAACAACTAAGTTAATGAATCACCTGGGTGGAATGGGACTTGCTTGGTGGTTTTTGGTTGAGTGGTTCACAAGGCCCATGTCTATGGTTTACCTTGTGTATCTCACTTGTGGATGGCCACCCAGGAATAAAGAGATTTGAGATGTCAAATGTTGAGAAGCTTCAAGTGCAACCACTTGGCAATATGGGCTCTGCCATGATCATATAGGTTGCAAGAACTTAGCCATATGGACAGTGGGTGGTAGTGTTTGATAGGTTGGAGCGCGTCCATGATGGTCTAAGGGAAGGCTTCTGAAAGATCTTGTCTTGGGAAACCAAGTCTTGTGGGAAAAGTGCACCACCTCTGCAGAGTGTAAAACCTAAGTACTTAGCCATGTCCCTGGAAAAGGACAATTTGAGCATCAAGACATGGAAGCTATCAAGAATCTCATCATTCCAATTTCTAAGTTAAAACTTGTGGTTTCAACAAGGGTTGTTTGAAATCTTCAATCTTTGATGGAGAGATGGCTTGGTACAAGGATCTTGAAATCTTTGATTGAGGAAAAATGATTTTGCCAAGCAAAACCTAGTATTTTCAAATGTTAAGGAAAAATCTATTTTGAGCAATGCAAGCCTCAACTCCACTTAGCCAAATGCATATAGATGATAGACTCCACTATACTACCATAGTATCACTTGCCAATACAGTTCAAATGTATTGACCCTTGTGGCTGTAACTTGTAATGTTGCAGGTTTGATTGTTTTTAGTGAAGATTGATTAATTAGGATTACAAAGTCTACAACCAACATCTGCCTGTGGCACTTTGAAGATGAAGGACCCCATACTTATAGTTATTCCGCTGCAATGTAATGTAATAGCCAAATGAGCTATGTATGATGTAATAAAATTATGTTATTCCTGGTTATAAAGTTATATTATGACCTTTGTCTCTCGATATTACATCTAAACTGTGGATGCTATCTATTGATCCAGGGACTAGCATTGTAAACACAGGGGATTCTACCCTACCTTATATTTTAATAAGGTTGGTATCCTTACATCATGCTACATCAATATTCACTAAGAATAAAGTCAAAATAACATCTAGCATGACATGATAAAGTCTAAGCCACAGTCAAAACAAGCTTTCTTTTGTACCACTATAAGCATGAAACTTCCTACTCTTTTCCAACACCAATCGACTTATTTGAAACAATTCACAAAGATTCTAATCAATAAAGACCAGTGAGCTTGTCTCACCAATCCAAAAAGAAGAACTAACAAGTTCTAAGCTGAAAGCACAATAAAACTAAGGCTAACCATAGTGCTAGCAAAAGAGAACACTCACAAGATAATAAGAATGAAAACTAGAGTGTTATAGGCAATGAAAACAGAGTGTGTCTCTCTCCAAAATAAGTGAGATGGGATCCAACCAACTTATTGCAGAAAATCAAGCAAAATAAAACTAAAAACAAAAACAAAGACGCTCCAAGAAAAACACAATAGAGCATGAAACAATAAAAACAAAGTGTTTAGAAATACCTGATATTTTTATTGATGAAGAAGGGGGTGCCTTGGGCATCCCCAAGCTTTGACGCTTGTACCTCTTGAATATTTATTGGGGTTACACAGGGTGGCATTCCCAAGCTTGATCTTTTGTCCATTCTTCATCTCATTACATCATTCTTCCCTTACACCTGAAAAAATAATTTCATACAAAACTTCACACAATCTTCATTGGCAACATTAGTGCATTCAAAAGTAATAGACCTTTGGGCATAGTTTCAAAACAGAAAAACTTTCACTAAAAACACAAGATACTGTAGAAATTCCCTCAAAAATCTCAATTTCCCAAAAAGAACCCGAAAAGGAATCAATAAGAAGCAAATGCAAATAATGGCAGAAATTTGTCAAAACAGACCAGCAGGTAGAAAATAATTTTTTAGAAGACCTTATGTTGCTCAAATTAAAAAGTGTTGAACTAATGAAAGTTATATAACATACTGGGGTATTTACTCAGAAAATTACAGCTCAATCCAACTTACAGAAATTTTACACGAATTTTTACGGTGGAGCACAAAAATCTGTTTCGGGACAGCAACTCCCCAAATCTTACTTCCCTCTCATTAGAGGTTATTCTTGGCACAAAGATAAAAAAAGTATAAGGAGAGGTTATTACATAAGTAATAACTTCCAAGACTCAAGAAAACTATTGGGTTATCTCCCAAGAAGTACTTTTCTTTAACGCCTTTAAGTTAGGCTTGATAGTTTGAGAAGATGCTCACATAAGAAATATGAATTGAAGTAAAAGAGATCATAAAGAAGAAAATTCAAAACAAATTTAAGTCTAACCCACTTCCTATGCATAGGAATCTTGTAAATAAACAAGTCATGAAAGCACAAATCAACAAGCATAGGAAAGCAAAACAAGTGCAACTTCAAGATTTTCAACATAAAGAGGGGAAACTTAATATTGTTGAGATACATAAGACCATGTTTCCCTCTCTCATAATAACTTTCAGTAGCATCATGAATAAAATTAACAATATAACTATCACATGAAACATTCTTATCATGAGCCACATGCATAAAATGATTATTACTCTCCACATAAGCATAGTCATTCTTATTAATTGTAGTGGGAGCAAATTCAACAAAATAGCTATCACTATTATTCTCATCACCATAATCATCAAATATAGGAGGCATATTGTAATCATAATTAATTTTCTTCTCAATAGTAGGTGGACTGAAAATATCATATCCATCACTGTAAAGATCATATATTGGAGGTTTGGTATCATCATAAGCAATAGAATAGCTATCTTCCAAAGCTGGGGAACTAAAAAGATAATTTTCATAAAAACTAGCTTCCCCAATCTTGGACGTTTCCATAGCATTAGAAATAATGGTGTTCTGTCCTAACTCAAGATAAATACTATAAAGCTCTCTAATTTTCTGGTTGTTTTCCATTAAGCCTAACTAGTGAAAACAAGAAAATTGCAGAATCTAAAGGAAATAACTTCGAGCACTCACACCAGGATGTGAGTACCTTTTACCTTACCTCCCCGACAACGGCGCTAGAAAATAGATTGATGTCTACGCACTTCTATTCTTGTATACAATTGTTGGGCCTCCAAGTGCAGAGGTTTGTAGAACAGCAGCAAGTTTCCCTTAAGTGGATTACCCAAGGTTTATCGAACTCAGGGAGGAAGTGGTCAAAGGTATCCCTCTCAAGCAACCCTGCAATCAAGATACAAGAAGTCTCTTGTGTCCCCAACACACCCAATACACTTGTCAGGTGTATAGGTGCACTAGTTCGACGAAGAGATAGTGAAATACGAGTGGTAATGGTGCCAGAAAAGAGCTTCTGACTTGTTGTTGACGTCTGAGAGACTAAAGGCAAACTGAAATAAAGATGGAAGCAAGCAAACATGCAATAGATATATATGCAAACGTTGTTTCAATGTTTTGAAACAAGGCCTAGGGATCATACTTTCACTAGTGAACACTCTCAATAAATATATTATCTTCATGATACTACGCTGAAAACTACTCTCCGGTTGAACACTCTAATCCATGGTAGGGCTATAACAGCACACCTCAAAGTCCACCTTCCCCATCTATATAACTCCACACTGTCACCTTGAGCGCTAGATGGTTCCAACAAACACCACAATTTCATAAATACACCCAACTCAAAATATACTCATGAAAAGTATTTATAAACTCTAGCCTAAGTGCCGCCATGGTATGCACGATGTCACTTTCACACACATGGGGAGTGCAGAGATCTATTGAAGCACTTGAGTAGCAGAGTAGATCTACTTGATTACAAAGCTCAGCAGGCCACAGGCCATGCTACCGACTATGGGCCACCCGGGTTAGTCGGATAAGAGACATGCTATGAGGATACCCATATAGCATATCCCCAACAATGATCACAATATGATCACGCATAGAGAGAGATGAACATATAGCTACCGGTAGAGCCCTTAGCCTCGAGGAAGAACTAGTCCCTCCTCATCATGGGAATCAGCAATGGTGATGAAGATGGCGATGGAGATCGATGGAGATGGCTTCGGGGGCACTTCCCATCTAGGCAGGGTGCCGGAATAGAGACTTTCTATCCCCCGAATCTCCCCTTTGACGGCGGCGGTGTTGCAGAGGTTTTCGTGGATTTCTCCCAGATTATTTAGGGTTTTTGGGTCAGAGGCTTGTTATAGGCGAAGGAGGCAAGTTCGGTGGAGGGCCAAGGGGCCCACATCCCCTGTGGGCGCCACCAGGGCTGGCCGGCGCCCACCTAGGGTGTGGCCACCCTAGTGTCCTCCTCCATCTCTGCTTTGTGGTTCCGTGTCATGCCGGGTAAAATAATGACTTTGGCCTTTGTCCCGTCCAATTCTGAGAGTATTGATTTTCTGCCTTTTCTGAAACCAAAAACAGAAGAAAATGGGCAACTGGCACTGTGGCAACTTGTTAATATGTTAGTACCAGAAAATATATAAAAACACCTCAAAGTGTAGACAAAGCAAAGCAAGATACTAAAAAAGCATGGAACATTAAAAATTATAGATACGTTTTCAACGTATCAGGTGCCGGGAAGAGCTTCAGACCCCCCCAGATCTAGGGACGATGGTCGCGGCGGCTATGGACTGTTTCGTGGAAGATTGATCGGGTACTTAGGGTTTAGGTATCGGGGGCTTCTTATAGGCGAAGAGGGAGGACGAGGGGCTGCCTGAGGCGGCTGCACCCCCTCCAGGCGCAGGCCAGGACAGGCCGCACGGCCAGGGGGTGTGGCCCCCTCGAGGCCCTCCTCCATCTCGTCTTCTGGCTACGTGTTCCCCATGGTAAAATATTGACTTTGGCTTTTGTCCTGTCCAATTCCGAGAACATTGATTTTCTGAATTTTCTGGAACCAAAAACAACAGAAAACAGGTAACTGGCACCGTGGCATCTTGTTAATAGGTTAGTCCCAAAAAACATATAAAAATACCTCAAAGAGAAGACAAAGCAAAGCAAAGTAGATACTAAACAAGCATGGAACATCAAAAATTATAGATATGTGTACGACGTATCAGTCTATCGAGGAGTTACATGAAGAAGTGGTGACCAAGCTTGTTAAGGAACGTGACAATGCAGTAGCCAAAGCAAAGAAACTAAAGAAAGAAAATGTTGACTTTGGGGCTGCTCATGCTAGACTCTCCGAGGAATTGGAGAAACTTAACATTGCTCACAAGACTTTGAAAAGTGAATTCTCTATTCTCAATGAGTTTCATGATCAGCTCCAAATTCGATTGACTAAGTATGATATCCCTAGCACATCTAAGTCAACATATACTCATGAAGAAAATGCTAGGGTGGAAGTTGAGCTTTCCAAAACCTCCACTTCTAAAGGTAAGGGAGTTCTTGATGATATTCTTGGCAAGAAAAGATCAAACCTTGGAAAGAAGGACTTGGCTATGTTTCCAAGTACAAGAATAAGAAGAACAAGAAAAAGAAGACCAAGAGTGCACAAGCAAAGACAAGCACCATTGAGAAGAACATCACAAAGGACAAAACTGACCTTATTGGTTTTGCAGGGTCTGACAATCCTAATTATGAGCTATTTTGTGATTAATATGGTGATGCCTATGCTAACTATGTTGGTCATTTTGATGAATATGTTGCTTGGTCTATTTGGGTTCCAAAGACCCTTGTTACTAACATGAGATGACCCATTGAAAAATGGGTACCTAAAACCAAGAAGTAATTTTCTTGCAGGGCTATGCTTCCGGTGGTTCTAAATGGGTGTTGGGCAGTGGGTGCACTAGTCATATGACCAAAAGCAAAGAGATCGTCACTGATATGAGACCCAACCATGATCATATTACAGTCTCCTATGGTGATAAGTCCAAATCTGAGGTATTGGGTCTTGGCAAGGTTGTGGTTGCCCACGATATCTCTCTCATGGACGTCATGTTTGTTGAGACCCTCGGTTACAACTTACTTTCTATTCGTGACCTTGGTAAGATGGGCTTTGCTGTTTTCATTGATGGTGATTTAGTGGTCCTCTTGTGGAGCAAGTCTCTAAAGATCGCTTTCGTTGGGCACGTCGAAAATGACCTTTATGTGGTGGACTTTTCGGGGAAAACCACTGCGGGTCCGATGTGCTTATTCGGAAAGGCCGACGTGGGCTGGTTATGGCATCACCGTTGATACGTCCATTTTGCATCACTATTCTATATCATAATTTGCTTCTATTCATTGATATATTTCGTATTAAGAGGTGATACTTATGTTATTTCATCTGTTTTTGCGTGTTGGATGATTCTTGGAGGATGAACTGCCGGAGTCAGGGTTCTGATGGAAAAGGCAGTGTTTTGATGCAATTTCGCGAAGACCAGAAAAATACCATAAAAACTACAGAAAACTATATTTTCCTAGAATACAAAGGATGCCAAAAGGGGAGGCGGAGTTGGGCCACATGGGGCCCACACCCCCAGGCACGGGCCACCCTGGGCCGCGCCTACAGGGGTGTGGCCACCCTGGCCTACCTATGGCTCTACCCTCTCTCCTATATCTTCTCCTCGAAATCCTAAAGTCAGGGGAGCGACCACAGAAACATTTCGCCGCCTCTGCGGGGCGGAAACCACAGAGAGAGAAAGAGCTCTCCGGCAGACAGATTTCTGCCTGGGAAATTCCTTCCCGGAGAGGGGAGATCGTCGCCATCAACACCATCATCAAGCTAGACTTCATCAATATCATCATCATCATCATCATCCACACCATCATATCCACCAGCACCATCATCACTACTCCATCCCGCTGTAACAATTGTGTTGAATCTTGCATAGTTCTTAGGGGAAACTTTCCCGGTGTTGATTACTGTTGTAGTTGATGCTTGTGAGTGGAACCATTGAATTACTGTTTATGTTTAGATTGTTATCCATCATCATATAATCTCTGATCTTGATCCATATGATGTCTCATGAGTAGTTCGTTTAGTTCTTGAGGACATGGGAGAAGTCACGTTGTTAGTAGTGGAATTGTGTTGAGGTATTATTCAATGGTTTAATATTTAAGTTGTGGTGCTATTCTTCTAGTGGTGTCATGTGAACATCGACTACATGATACTTCACCATTTATGGGCCTAGGGGAATGCATTGTGTACTTGGCTACTAATTGTGCGGTTGCCGGAGTGGCAGAAACCTGAACCCCCGTTAGGAAACCATTACACAAAGGAGTGTAGGATCTCAGAGTTTAAAGTTGTGGTTAGGTTTTTTATCTTAATTACTTTCTTGTAGTTGCGGATGCTTGCAAGGGGTTTAATCACAAGTATGTATTAGTCCTAGTAAGATCGGTACATTATCACAGGTTCACCCACACAACACTTATAAAACCAAAGAAGATTAATCAACTATATGAAATGAAAGCACTTGGCAGTATTCCCATGTGTCCTCGAGAACGCTTGTTCCTCATAAGTATTACCACCGGCTTGTCCTTTGCTAAGAAAGGATTGGGCCACTTGCTGCAGTTATTTGCTGTCTTTATTTACTTGCACTTTATTTCCTTTCTTTATCAAAATAAAACCTAAAAATCCATTTGCTAAGTATTTACAGAGATTTCCTGCTCCATACCACTAGTCAACACATTTTGCTCCTTGTTGGTATCAACACTCCTATTTATCGAAAGTACTACGATACACCCCCTATACTTGTGGGTCATCAAGACTATTTTCTGGCGCCGTTGCCGGGGAGTGAAGCTCTATTGAAGAGTGGAACTGGTAAAGGAAACTTCTACTGTGAGTATTTTTTTATTTATGCTTGTTACTTTGTTTCCTATATGGACAACCCAGTTGATTTCCTGTTTGGTAAAACTACTACCACTGTTAGGGTAGTAGATGAACCACCACATGTTGAGATAGATCATTTTAAGATACCTACAAGAATTATTGATCATGTTATGGATAATTATTATTTTGGGTTTGGAAATCTCCATTCTGGTGATCACTTGCTTTTTATCCATGAATTATGCGTGTAGTTTAAGTGTGCAGGTATCACAACTGAACAGGTGAAGAAGAAGTTACTCTCTATATCGTTGAAAGGAAGAGCTGAAGAATGGTATAAGTTGCTGAAGAATGGATAATCTATGGAATGGGAGGAAATAGTACCTCTCTTTTACTCTAAATTCTATCCTCCAGTGAGATTCATAAGGATAGGAATCAAATATATAACTTTTGGCCTCGTGATGGAGAGAGTACAACCCAATCTTGGGGGAGATTGAAGTTACTAATGCTTAAATGTCCTATTCATGAACTCCCTAACACTATTATTATCAATAACTTTTATGCAAGGCTTTCTCTTCATGATAAAGATTTATTAGATGATTCTTGTGCTGGATCATTCACATGTATGAAAGAAGAAGCTAAATGGGATCTTCTAAACCGTATTCAAGAGAACACTGAAGCATGGGAGAATGATAAAGGAAGAAAGTCAAGTATAAATTATAATTATGAGTGCATTAAATCTTTTATGGGAACTGATGACTTTCTTGATATTAGTACTGAGTATGGTCTTGATTCTCAAAGTATTGCCAATTGTTTTAAGGCTTTTGCCTCTTATATTGAAATTCCTAAAAATAATTGGGACAAGTACCATGCACCTTATAAAGATGTTGTTACTCATGTTCCTGCAAGCATTGAAGTTTATACTGTTGATCATATTTTGGCTGAACCTTATATTGAGAAAATCCCTTTTCCTGCTATGGTAAAGGAACATTATATTATAGCTAAGGTGGTAGCAAAAGTACAAAGAAAACTGTGGAACCTGATGAGAAAATAAACATTGAACCTGTAGTAGCCATTGTGAAAGATCTTGTCACTAAAAATATAGAAGATGAGCACATTGTATTCTATGAAGATGCTTCTAATATTGTCTCTCATCCTAGTAAATCTAGGAAAACTAGCGTCCCTGTGCTTTCTGTTAGAATTGGTGATCATTGCTATTATGGTTTATGTGATATTGGTGCTAGTTCTAGTGCTATTCCTTATGATCTTTACAGAGAAATTATGCATGAAATTGGTCCTTGTGAACTTGAGGACATTGATGTGGTTATTCACCTTGCTAATAAGGAAACCATTTGCCCTATTGGTATTGTAAGAGATGTGGAGGTTCTTTGTGGTAATATTAAATATCCTGCTTATTTTCTAGTACTTGGTTCTGAAGCTAGTAAAACTTGTCCTATCATTTTTGGTAGACCTTTCCTGAATAGTTGTGGGGTTATTATAGATTGTAAGAATGAGAAGGTTTTAACCAAGTTTGATGGAGATTCTTATGAGTTTAACTTTTCCAAATTTGCTAAAGCTCCTTATCAAAATGAATTGCCTAATGAAGATGTCAGGGTTGAACAACTTGCTTCTATTGATCCAGTTTATGACCTTAGACCTCTTTTTGATAATTGTAAGTGTGCTCATTCTGATAAAGTTGTTTCTTGTGACAGTTATATTGTCAACTTTATTCAAAGAGCTACTGAAAGTTATTATGAGAGAGGGAAACATGGTTTCATGCATCTCAATAGATTAAGTTTCCCTGCTTTATGTTGAAAGCTTTGAAGTTGCATTTGTTTTGTCTCCCTATGCTAGTGGCCTTTTGTTTCAATAATTTGTTTTCTCATGAGACTCCCTTGCATAGGAAGTGAGTTAGACTCAAATGTGTTGGATATTTGTTTCTTGATGCTCTCTTTCACTTCAAATCCATATCTCCTATGTGAGCATTATTGAAATTATCATGTCCATATTAATGGCTATAAAGAAAGAGCTTTTGGGAGACAACCCATTTTAGTTTGTTTTGCGTCTTTTGTTTTGTTGAGTCTTGGAAGTTATTACCTCAGTAATAACCGCTCCTTATCCTTTTTGCTTGGTTTTTGTGTCAAGATCAACCTCTTTTGAGAAGTAGAGGAGTTGTGAAAAGTTGTTGTCTTGGGACAGATTTTTGTGCTGCATTGTAAAAATTCGCGAGGGATCTCAGTACGTCGGATGGAGCTTCAATTTTCTTTGCTTGTTCCCCAAGTTGTTATCCAACTTTCTTTACTTTTGCACTTTTTTATTTGAGCAATAGAAGTTTTTCGAAAAAAATTAATCTTTACCTGCTGGTCTGTTTTGTCAGATTTCTGCCATCATTTGCATTTGCCTCTTATATTGATTCCCATTCAGATTCTTTTTGGGCTTTTGGAAAGGAGTTGCTATAGTAGCTTTTGTTTTGATGGATTTCAGTTGAAGTTTGAACCTAAAGGTTTATTGTTTTTGCATACATTAATGTTGCCAATGAAGTTTGTGTGAGGCTTTGCATGAAAGGAATTTTCAGGTGTTGGAGAGAAGGAATCTGTAGAAGGCTCGTGAAAAACCTTTCCAAAAGGAAGGTTACGAGACGAAACAGAGGAGGAAAAAGTGGTGAAAACAGAAGGTTCGTGAAAAACCTTTTTCTTTATATTTTTGATGTTTTTATCACATAAGGAAGGTTACGAGATTTCAGAGGAGAAGCGACCGGGGGTGACACCACCCCGGTGTCCGTCCCCGCCACGTTTTCGCACAATACCTTCCTTATGTAGTAAAACCTTGTAATATATAATCCCTCAGATCCCCTGAGGTTCGTATATTGTGTTCTCGTTGTGTTTTTGTTTTGATCTGTTTCTGTCAGGAAATTTTCTCAAGTCTAGAGGCACCATGGTCTCCGCCAACGACAAGGGCAAGAAGCCCATGGAAGATGATCCTCAAAACCCCAAGGAGGAGGAGATCTTGGTTGGGGATGAAGAGGACGTGAAGGAGGACGAGCATCCGGACACCCGCGCTACTGTTGCAAGCATTGGAGTGGTGGCAAACCCTATCAATCTTAGGAGGACAACACGAATGTTTATAGGAGGGAAACCTCCATGTCATTGCCTCGGTCCATGATCACTTCCTCCACGTACCAAGAACCCCTTACATACTCTTATACCTGAACAACAATTCCAAAAGGTGCCCAAAGGGAAGTTTCCCTCTAGTTGGGATATGCCTTGTTCTAACCAAGCAGGGAAGGAACACTCTGAGGAGAAAGAGTGGGGAAAGAATAACAAGGACTTGGATTCTCGGTCTGACATGATCATGAACTGCATTGAGCATAATTCGGAGTTGATTCGTAATCTAACCTTTGAGATTGAGGACTTGAGGAAGCTGGTTGAAAATCCCATCAAGGGAACACCACCATCACCGAAGGAGTAATTCGTCATCATGTTTTGACATCCCCTTGGCTTGTTCCAAGCTTGGGGGAGTGTCGCTGAAAGAACATGTGGGCCCCCATGTGTGGTTTTTGTAATTAATGACAATCTTTATGGACTAATGTGTGTATTAAGTTGCACTTGTAGGAATTGTCCATTGGCATTGCTTGGAGCATGTCTTGGCTTCAAGGCCGATGAAATGAGAATAAGATGTGTTGTGCAAGCTCAAAATGCGCCATCTATAGAAGATCTCATGTTTGATGCTTGCCATCCTCGGTGATGATGGATCGATGATGAGGAATCAAGAAAGGCGTTCCATCTTGAGAAGGTCAAGTTCGTCTACATCGATCTCAAGTGGAATGCTCAAGGCAAAGGTATAATCTTGATAGGTTTTCCCTTTTTCCGGTCTCATGTTGTTAGTGGGAGACCGGGTTTAGGATAGACAACCGTACTATCAAGAGGAACTCTTGAATGAGTAACTCGATCACATCGTTCAGAGAGAGCTCAAACCTTTGCATACTTGCATCATCACATTTGGTTGTTATTTGGTCTTATCCATGTGAGGATATAGAGCTTGTGGTAATCTCCATAACAAGCTCTTGTTCATCAAACTCGGATCTTCCATTTGTATCTTATTGCGATTTTGATCTTGGCGGTTTTCCGGTTTCTCACCAAGTGAGGTATCTCACATTATTAGACTTGATACTTTCTCACTTGGTGATAACCAAAAAAATTTATAGGGTATTGTCGTCCTCTTTCCAATGCAATTGAAATCAGGTCAATCAGAGCTACCAATCAAAAGTTATTGACGTTTGAATATTGGCTGTTATTTGCTTTTAAAAATAAAAGGAAAAGATTTTTTCTGGGCTGTCCGGTACTACCGGGCCCAGTACCGGACATGCCTGACCCAGCCCGCTCCCCTTCTGGCCCAGGCGGTAGTTAATGCCGGCACTACCAGACCGGCCCAGTAGTACCGCCCGGGTGGGCCGGTACTACCGGCCGACACCTTGCTTCCTAGGTTGGCCCGTCTATCCCGCTCACCTTGCTGCCGCGTTGGCCCGCTGCCGCTCTGCCTCGCAAGCTACGCTGCTCCCTCGCGCGCGTGCACGCACGCTGCCGCCTCGCTACTCCCACGCGCGACGCTCGCTCCCAGATGCCGCTGCCTGCTCTCTGCTATCGCCAATCACGCGCACGCCAGGCCCTGCTGCTGCCGCCAATCACGCCTTGCTCCTTTCGCTGGCCACTTCTTCTTGCTTCGCTGCCTTGCTTTCGCGCGGTGTGCGGTAATGAGTTTGGACAGTACTACCGGTCCGTTATGAAAAACGCCCCAATGGCCAGATTTAGTCTAGCCCTATATATAGCTTTGCCCGTTTTGCATTTTGATTGCTTCTTGCTCCTCTATTAGTCTAAGCTTTGTCCATACTTGCTCTCATTCTCTAGCTTGATTAATCTCTTCCCCTCTGATGATTCTTGTCCATATTTGAGTGGAAGAGAGAGGAGATCTAGACCCATGTTTTGACCTAACCGATTCATCTCTTTGTGAGTGTATCTTTGGGGATCTAGACTTTGGAGGATTTTGTGTTCCCTTTGTGTTCTTCCTCTCTTGTTCCACCAACAGCTTTAGTAGCTTTGTTGGAACTTGAGAGTGAGGGATTTGAGCATCTTTGTGGTGTTCTTGCCATTTGCATTAGGTGCATCGGTTTGAGTTCTCCTCGGAGGATTTGGTTCGTGGTATTCATTGAAGCTTGTCCCTCTTGGGTTCTTGTAACCCTAGACGGTTTTATGGCCTTGGTGACATTTGTTGGGAGCCTCCAATTAAGTTGTGGAGAAGTGCCCCAACCTTGTGAGAGGTTCCGGTTGCCACCGATAAGTGCACCGATAGTGGAAGTGTGGATCGATCCCGTTGGGCTGAGATTCACCAGAGAATAAGGGAGGCCTTTTGTGGCATAGGTGGGTAGATACCACCCCCTCTCCAAACAAGAAATACTCCATGTTGGGAGGAACTCGATAAAATATTGCCGTCCCCGCGTGCCTCGGTTATCTCTATACCCGAGATCTTTACTTGTGCACTTTACATTGTGATAGCCTCCGTGCTTGAAGTAATATATATCTTGCTATCACATTGTTGCTTGTATTGCTTAGCATAAGTGGTTTGTGCACATAGGTGAACCTTAGTTGTTCTAGGTTGTGCTTGACAAAGTAAACGCTAGCTTAATTCCACCTTTGTCGATCCACTCCCGAAAAAGTTTTAATCGCCTATACACCCCCCTCTAGGCGACATTCGTATCCTTTCAGTCACGGTATCACATCATTATCTTTTATCTTTTTACCTTTTTAGTAGATTCATATCTTGAATAGAGAAGTTATCATATAGGTTGGTCTGCATTGTGGAAGTGTCTCTCCTTTAGTTGGTTATCTATGTATCCCTTGGTGTGAGTGCCTTTATGGAATATTAATGAGAAGTTTCATCTTTTACTTTTTTCACTTCTTATTTTAGTTTGCAATCTCTATTATATGATTGATCTTGTTGATTAGTATTGGTATCACTTTGGGAGCATCAAGTGAATCTAAATTAGTTTTGGCAAACCGAGCTCTGGTCAGTAGCAACACTTTTTGAGGTTTGAAAGGAAAAGATAAAAGCACTTACATGTATTTTGTATCATTTATTTTCTTTCTTGATGGCTCATAAGCTTAGTATTCTTTATTTAAGATCTTTTGTGTCTTTAGGGAAGATTGCATGTTTGGCTTTATCGCTTGTATGTTTGCTTGTCTCCTTCAACTCTTTTGCTTGCTACCTAGCCTTGCTAGCCAAAAACCTGTACTGAGAGGGAATACTTCTCGTGCATCCAACCCTTTAAACCAAAACCTATGCCATTTGTGTCCACCATATCTACCTATTAGCATTATTGCTACTCCAAGTAAATTCTCAAGCTTCATCTACCTTTCAAATTAAAAATTCTTTTGTTATGTGAAAGCTAGTTAGTAAAGCTCTCACGAACTTGATGGCACACCTTATTTTCTTGCCCCTAATAAACTTGAAGCATTGTGTCATCGGAGTTGTATATGCTTGCACCTATACGTTTGGATTAGTAGAATCGTGCGGTCACGGGGAACGCTTTCAACACCTGTAAATATCTACCCAGTTGATATCATGCTCTTTTGTTTGCGGATGTCGTTGGTGTGAAATAAAAGGGGAGCTTGTAAGTCCATGGAGTTATGTATATGTGTTAGAGAAACGCCTGGGCCGCTAGCCTAAGCCATGCCTAATCATGGTGAAAACTTGCAGCATCACCATAATGAGCAATCTATGAAGCTTTCTTCTTATAAAAAAAGAGAGACATTGACAAGAGGAAAGAGAGAAAAAGCACCATTTTCCCATGGTAAATAAGATGATTGCTGAGATGCTCATTGTCTGCTTTCCTTGTCATTTTGATTATGAGATAGCTCCTGTATCATGTGCAAGGGGTACCCTGTTGGCGGTTCTCTATGATACGCATGTATTTACTATGACAAGAACTTACCGGTAACTGAAGTTGAGTAGCATGAGGAGCGGCCCTCGTACTCAAGGGACATGAGATTGCCAACTTATATTTCGTCAAGCATATACTACATCCTTGTTCACTTTAACCTTAATCACCTCAAGATGCTTATGATAGGGGCAATGAGAGCTCAAAGCTAGTAAGTACCATAATATTTTGAAAGCTCTTTATGAACTTGAAATCCCTGCTTCCCTCTGTGAAGGGCCTTTCTTTTACTTATTAGTTGAGTCAGTAAACCTTTTTCCTCTCTACCTCCAGCAAGCATTTGAGTTGTTGTGTTTCAATCATTTATATGGTGGTTTATTCAATCATCTTCTTTATCTTCCTTGTTTTGCACAAAACTCTTATCTGAATGAGTACTACTTTGAAAGCCATCATTGTGAAAAGCCTTTTATGTTTGAGCAAAGAGTACTCCTATTATAAACTTCTTTACAAAAAGCTTTGCTTGAAAACTGTTTGCCAACTGTTCTCTGACCAAGAACAAAGTTTGCCATTCCCAATTATGATTTACTTTATCCATCTTTATTGTGGCTCCCATACTTGTTGCAAGTTAAGTTATATAATGGTGAGTTTCTCTCTACTATGAGTTGTATGTTGGTAAGTGTGATGCTTCTTGTCCGTATTCTTTTTATCGACACTTCACTCCATAAACCTGTGGACATGTTTACTGACCTCAGTTTTCACTTGGGGACAAGCGAGGTCTAAGCTTGGGGGGAGTTGATACGTCAATTTTGCATCACTATTCTATATCATAATTTGCTTATATTCATTGATATATTTCATATTAAGAGGTGATACTTATGTTATTTCATCTGTTTTTGCATGTTGCATGATTCTTGGAGGATGAACTGCCGGAGTCAGGGTTCTGATGGAAAAAGCGGTGTTTTGATGCAATTTCGCGAAGATCAGAAAAATACCAGAAAAACTATAGAAAAATATATTTTCCAAAAAGACGAAGGATGCTAGAAGGGGAGACAGAGTTGGGCCACAGGGTCCCACACAGCCCTAGGCGTGGGCCACCCTGGGTTGCGCCTACAGGGGGTGTGGAAACCCTGGCCCACCTCTGGCTCCGCCCTCTTGCCTATATCTTCTCCTCAAAACCCTAAAGTCAAGGGAGCGACCACAGAAAGATTCTGCCGCCTCTGCGGGGCGGAAACCATAGAGAGAGAACGAGCTCTCCGGTAGACAGATTTTTGCAGGGAAATTCCTTCCCGGAGAGGGGAGATCATCTCCATCAACACAATCATCAAGCTATACTTCATCGGGATCATCATCATCATCCACACCATCATATCCACTAGCACCATCATCACCACTCCATCCCGCTGTAACAATTGTGTTGAATCTTGCATAGTTCTTAGGGGAAACTTTCCCGGTGTTGATTACTATTGTAGTTGATGCTTGTGAGTGAAACCATTGAATTATTGTTTATGTTCAGATTGTTATCCATCATCATATCATCTCTGATCCTAATCCATATGATGTCTCATGAGTAGTTCGTTTAGTTCTTGAGGACATGGGAGAAGTCATGTTGTTAGTAGTGGAATTGTGTTGAGGTGTTATTCAATGGTTTAATATTTAATTTGTGGTATTATTCTTCTAGTGGTGTCATGTGAACGTCGACTACATGATACTTCACCATTTATGGGCCTAGGGGAAGGCATTGTGTACTTGGATACTAATTGTGGGGTTGCCAGAGTGACAGAAACCTGAACCCCTGTTAGGAAACCATTGCATAAGGGAGTGTAGGATCTCAGAGTTTAAGGCTGTGGTTAGTTTTTTTATCTTAATTACTTTCTTGTAGTTGCGGATGCTTGCAAGAGTTTTAATCACAAGTATGTATTAGTCCTAGTAAGGTCGGTACATTATCACATGTTCACCCACACAACACTTATAAAACCAAAGAAGATTAATCAACTATATGAAACGAAAGCACTTGACAGTATTCCCATGTGTTCTCAAGAACGGTTGGTCCTCATAAGTAGTACCACCGGCTTGTCCTTTGCTAAGAAAGGATCGGGCCACTTGCTGTAGTTATTTGCATGTCTTTATTTACTTGCACTTTGTTTCCTTGCTTTATGAAAAAACCCTAAAAATCCGTTTGCCAAGTATTTACAGAGATTTCCTGCTCCATACCACTAGTCAACACATTCTTCTCCTTGTTGGGATCGACACTCCTATTTATCAAAAGTACTACGATACACCCCCTATACTTGTGGGTCATCAGCCGTCTAGCCCATGTCAAAATGATAACTTTGCATAGTTTTCACAAGGGTGTCCACATCCTTGGACTAAAAGACAATGTTTCCTTTGCCAAAGATCGTGTTTGCAGGGCATGTGCTCAAGGCAAGATGCACGACTCTCCTCACAAGAGGAAAACTATTGTTTCCTCAAAGAGGATCTTGGAATTACTTCATGGGGATTTATTTGGTTCTCCATCTCGTGCTAGCCTCGGTGGAAAGAAATATTGCTTGGTGATAGTTGGTGATTACTCAAGATACACATGGGTCTATTTTTTCAAGCTAAAGAGTGAGACTCAACAAACCTTCATTGATTTTGCCAATGAGGTCCAGCGTCAACACAATGTCCCAATATTGGCAATAAGAAGTGACAACGGCTCCGAGTTCAAGAACTACACTTTAAATGAATTTCTAAGTGAAGAGGGGATAAGACATTAATATTCTGCTGCGTACACCCCTCAACAAAATGGTGTAGCCGAGAGGAAGAACCGTACCTTGATGGATATGGCTAGGTCTATGTTGGCCGAATTCAAGTCACCATACAACTTCTGGGATGAATCCATATCTACCACATGTCACTCATCAAACCGGCTCTACCTCCGCAAGATTTTGGACAAAACGCCATATGAGATACTTACTGGTAACAAGTCCAACATATCATATTTCCGGATATTCAGTTGTAAGTGTTTCTTTCTTATCAAAGGAGTTCATTTGTCTAAATTTGAGTCTAAGGCTTTAGAAGGTATTTTTTTTGTTACGGCGCCGAATCCCACACTTGCAAAGTCTACAATAAGATCTCTGAAACTGTTGTAGAATCTTGTAGTGCGGAATTCGATGAAAATGATGGCTCCCATGTGGGGCAGGTGGATGTTTGTGATGTATACAATGCTCTACTCAAGTGGAGCCCTCATCTACACAAGATCAACAAGCTCCTCCTATTGGAGAAACTACTGCACCAACACCATAACCTCCTGAAGATCATTGATACGTCAGAAACGTATCTATAATTTTTTATGTTCCATGCTTGTTTAGTATCTACTTTGCTTTGCTTTGTTTACACTTTGAGGTGTTTTAATATGTTTTTCTGGACTAACCTATTAACAAGATGCCAAAGTTCCAGTTGCTTGTTTTCTTCTATTTTTGGTTCCAGAAAAGGCAGAAAATCAATATTCTCGGAATTGGACGGGACAAAAGCCAAAGTCAATATTTTATCGCGGGGAACACGGAGCCAGAGTACAAGACGGAGAGGAGCCACCAGGGGGCCACACCCCTGGCCGCGCAGCTAAGCCTGGCCCGCTCCTAGGGGGTGTGGCCGCCCTGACTGCCCCCTTGCCTCGCCTCTTCGCCTATAAAGACCCCCCGATACCAAAACCCTAAGTACCCGATCAATATTCCACAAAACCTTCTGTAGCCGCTGCCACCATTGTCCCTAGATTGGGGGGATCTAAAGCTCTTCCCGGCACCCTGCCCGAGGGGAGATCATCCCGGAGGCTGTCACATCCCAAAATTTTCCAAATTTTGGAATGTGAAAAATAAATAAACAAAATAAATAATTGTTGAAATTTAGGGTGAAAAGAAACTTTTTGATTCCAAATAGAAACATCAAAACCCTACTTGAATAAAATTTGAATAAAAATAAATCCAACAAATTTCAATCAAGTGAAATGCATTCATCAAATGAATGTATCTTGAAATTCAAACTTGGAAAAAATAAACCAAAACCTAAAACCCTAATGGAATAAATTATTTCCAAGATCTCCCTAAGACTATGGATTTGATCCATATAAAAATTTGTCAACAAACAATTATAAATGATCAAGAATGATAAACAAAAATATTATAAAACCATAGAAATTGGTTTCACTTAATTTGGAGCCATGGATAAAAACTTATGAATTGATTAAGATAAAAGGAAATAATTTCCAAAGCTAATAAATCTCCTATCTAAAATCCATACGAAATTGTGAGAAAAATAATCCTAAAAGGATTTAAAAAGATAAACAAATATTAAATAAAATTCCACAAATTGGAATCACCAATTTTGGATCTATAAATAAAAAGATATGGATTTTATAAGACAAATAAATAAATACATAAATAATTAAGGAATATTTAAAAGCCAAATTAAATCTTGGCCAAATCCATAAGCAAATAAAATAAAGATAAATCAAATGAAATAAAGGGATAAGGAATATTCAAATAAAATAATATGGCCTTAACCAAATTCTATTCCATTTGAATGAAGACAAAATCCCTAATATAAATGATTAATTAAATCATAAGAAAATAGTAAATTGGAATTTACCAAAGTGGATTAAAAAGTGGAATTTACCAAAGTGGATTAAAAAGTGGACAAAATCCCTAATATAAATGATTTTATTTGAATAAAGACAATCTACCCAATTTAAATGATTAATAAATCATATTAAAATACTTTAAATAATTCAAAGAAAATTATTTGCACTAATGAATAAATAAAACCTACTGAAAAAGGTTTGATAAAAATTAAGATTCAAATAAGAGTTTGAAAATCTAAATAAAAACTTATTTGAATAAAAGACAAGTGCCCATTTTTAATAAAATATAAACCATAAAAGAATAAAAGAATTATTCCTAAAATGGTATTTAAAATACATGTTTAATCAACATTAAAACTTACTGGAAGTTTGGTAAAGTTCTGAATTCAAATGCTTGTTTGAATTGTTTGAACAAATTTAAAACAGAAATTTGAAACAGAAAAAGAAAAATAAATAGGAAAAAAATAAAGAACCAGCCCAGCCCAGGCCCAACTAGCCAGCCCACCCGGCAGCCTCCTGCGAACCGTTTTTCGCACCACAACACACACCCGCACTGCCACTGACGAGACGACCCCACCGCGTATTTCTGTCACTCGCTGACCAGCCGGCTCCACCCATCAGTTATCGTTCTCACCCGCGCGACCATTTCTTCCTCCCCTCCTCGTCTGACGAGGTTTGATCTCATCAATGCCCATTGTTATGGACTTGGGTTTTGGAGAAGATGGGGATGCTGGAGATCGTGGAACTGTTAGCAAACAAGCAACACGGGGACACAAAGTTTACCTGTGTTCAGTGCCCGAGGGAAACCCTACTCCAGCTTGCGCTCTTGATTACGCAAGGAACCTGAAGGTTACAGATGCAATATGGCGTGGAGGTGTGTACGCGGAAGTATGAATCGAGAGATCTAGGTCGTGCCCTCCTGGCCTTTATATAGACTTAGGCAGGTCCCGGGCATAGACCTAGTCGGTTACAGGTTCTAGGGTTTTACCCCTTTGAATTTCCTATCTACTCTAGTCTTGCTCTCCAAGGATCCGAAGGCATCATGGGCCTGGGCCACCCGAAAGTCTTCATGGGCCGACGTACATTTGCCGTGGGCCTTCCTTGGGCTGGACTAGGTATGCTGAGATCATGCACCATGGTATAACCATGTCAGAGCCCGGTGATCAAATAATCAGATCGTGAGGACTCTTCAATCTTCGGGCAACTATGTATTTCAATAGTTCATGTGTAGGGATTGTTGATGCGTGTGCCTGACTCACCCGACGGATCAGGGTCAGTTAACTGTCTTAGGACGAAACAACACGATCTTCCTCAGGTTCGAGTCCCTCAACTCGAAACTGAAACATATGCTGGCGTAATTCGACTCAGGCCGCGGAGGACTTACAGGAGTGGAATTCCTGTGAATTTAATTGATGTACCCAACGCGTCCGTCGGGATTTTTCATCGCGCCCGTTGGCACGGGTTCATACTTATCAAAGCGCAGTCGTGTGTGTTGCCAGGCCATCAGATGATATCTGTAGGTCTTATCTTTGTGTCGCAGACACAACATACGAATGTTTGTCACCGCGGAGGTGTTTCGGGTGGCCAAGGAGATCGTTGCTCACTCAGCGTTTTGTTGGGGCAGAATGGCCGAAAAGTTTTTGCATGCTGATCCGAAAGATCACAGTCGAAGAATTCATAGGGTGCGCGACCAGCGCTCCCTATGGGAGTATCCCCCGAGTGTCTGTTCGAGTCGTAGACTCGAGCGGAGACTTTAGTTCAAACATTGTTCAGTTGTTAAGTCCATAGGACACAAAATGTTTCGGATGCTTAAATCCGTCCTCCCTATGGGAGTAGCCCCCGAGTCCGTAGTGGAGTCGCAGACTCGATGTAGGACTCGAAGAAATAGTTCGTATTCATCCTTCGGGTGCGCGGCCAACGCTCCTAATAGGAGTAGCCCCCGAGTATTTAGTCGAATCGTAGATTCGAGTGAGTACTCCTAGCTTTGAAGCCGAAGAACTTGTAGTTGTTGCTAGTATAGCTTTTGATGACATCAGTGCTGACGATCAATGACCTCAAGCGTCTGCTGCGCCAGAGATGACTTGATCGGATTTAACGTGGGTCCCACTTGCGACCTTGAATTGACCGGTCACGCGCGGCGTGGAGATAATTACGGCGTCTCCTCGATTTCCGTGCGTAGTGGACGGCATGGTAACGACGGTTCGTTGTGATGCTGACACGTGTATGGCCAGATCTGCCGTTGGCGTTAGGTCTTCTGGATGGACGGCTGCCGTGCATCGTCCTCGTCATTATAATCATTGGGGAAAGTTACAGTTTGTTTTCACCGCATCAGTTCTTGTTTTCACTGCCTCCTTGTGCTCCATCGATTCTTGCTGCGCACTGGAATTTCCTTCCACATTTCCATCTTCCGTTCTGCGCTCTCACCGCCGGGGTCGCCATAACGCGATGGGGAAATTAAAGAAGTCATCATCTGCGGTTGGTACCAGCGCCGCCGGAGGAAAGAAAAGCGCCACCGCTACCCGTGTCACCGACGGTGGTTGGCGGCGATCAGAGACGCGGGAGAGTGATCTCCGCAAACTTCGCGAGCGGGGCTTGATCCCGCAGGATAGGGAGGCCGTCAGACTCCCCGGCAATGAGGTAATCCCCCTGAAGGGTTTCGCGGCATAGTAAATCAAAATTTTCTACGGATGCGAACAGAGGGAAAGCCAAGATCTAATCTAGGAGATGCAAACAACGAGAGAGATTGGATTAGATCTTCATACCCTTGAAGATTCGCATAGCGGAACGTTCGTCGGAACATGGGTGATGTAGTCGTACTCGCTTCTCCTCCTCGCGATCCAATCCGATCTAGCACCACAAGTGGCGGTGCCTCCGTGAGATGCACACGTGCAGCACCTCGACGTCTCCTCCTTCCTCGGACCAGCAAGTATGGTGGAGAGACGGATTGGATCTACAACACGACGGCGTGGTGTATATGGTGGAGAATTTCTGCAGCAGGGCTTCGCCTACAAGCAGTCGGGAGGGAGAGAGGAGGGCAGCAGGGCGGCTAGGGTTTGGAGGGGAAGGTGTAGGGGGTGGTGCACCCCCAGCCGTCTATATATAGAGGGGTGGGCGCAGCCCTAGCCCCTCCCCCAAGCCAAAACGGCGGCCCCAAAGGAGGAAGAGTGGGGGGCAAGGAAACCCCCCTTCTAGAAACTCTATCTAGAGTTTAAACCTTTCTTGGCCGGCTGGGCCCTATGGGGCCTTGTGCCCCTGGCCCAATGCGTCCAGGGCACTCCCTCATAGGCCCATGCCCCCTCCCGGAAGGTGGGGCCACGTTGGTCCCCTTCCAGAAGGTTCTAGAAGCTTCCGGTACAATACCGATTAACCCGGAACAATTCCGAACTCCAAAAAGTGCACTACCTTATATGAATCTTATTATCCGGACCACTCCGGAACCTCTCGTGATATCCCGGATCCCATCCGAGACTCCGAACAAAAACTCATAAACCAATTATCCAATCTATCCTAGCGTCGAGACACGTTAAGTGTGTGACCCTGCGGGTTCGAGAATATGCAGACATGATCTTCTATCAATAATCAACAGCGGGGTCTGGAAACCCATATTTACTCCCACACATTCATTGATGATCATATTGGATGAACCACGATGCCAGGATTCAATCAATCCCATATATATATTCCCTTCGTCTCGCGATATTTTACTTGCCCGAGATTCGATCGTCGGTACCTTCTTACCTAGTTCAATCTCGTTCACAGCAAGTACTTTACTCGTTCCGTAATCCGATATCACTTTGTGATTAACTCCTTAACCACATGCTTGCAAGCGGTGTTGATATCGATTATCGAGTGGGCCCGAAGTATATCTCTCCGACTTGGGAGGGACAAATCCCATCTCGATACATACAACCCAACAGATACTTTCCGATCACCTGAGAGACACCTTTATGATCACCCTCTCATAGGATGACGTTTGATGACCTCAAAGCTTTCTTCCGATACCAGGGAGTTGTATTATCTCATGGTCTAAGGAATACAATATTTGACATAAGAAAAGCTTCGCAAAGACGAACACGATGACACGATCTAATTGCTTCGCTTAGTTTGGTCATCCACCATATCATTCTCCCAATGATATGATCTCATTATTAATCGACAACTCATGTCCATGGTTAGGAAACCTTAACCATCATTAATCAATGAGCTAGTCCATAGAGGCGTACTAGGGACACGGTGTTGTTCACAAACCACACAATTATTAAAGTTTCCGCTTAATACAATTCTAGCATGGAATATAAACATTATCATGAACAAGAATTATAATAATAACATCTTTATTATTGCCTCTAGGGCATAATTCCAACAGTCTCCCACTTGCACTAGAGTCAATAATCTAGTTTACATCAGGCAACAATCTCACACCCATGGCACTGAGGTGCTGATCATGTTTTACGTGGAAGAGGTTTAGTCAATGGATCTGCGACATTCAGATCTGTATGTACTTTGCTAATCTTTAGATCTCCATCGCTATATAATCTCGGATTATATGAAACTTGATTGATATGCTTGGTCTTTGGATGATATCTTGGTTCCTTAGCGAGTGCTATGGCGCCGGTGTTGTCACACAATATCTCCGGTGGGTCCAAAGCACTTGGAACCACGCCAAGCTCGATGATGAAGTTCTGATCCAAACTCCTTCACTTGACGCTTCTGCAGCAGCCATGTATTCCGCTTCTCAGAGATCCGTGATCACGCTTTGCTTGCGCTTCTCGACTCACTCCTCTATTCAAAATATACACGTATCACATCGAGATTTACAATCATCCTTGTCGATTGTCAAAACTAGCGTCGACGTAACCTTTTACGACGAAATGCTCATCACCCCATAGACTAAGAACATTTCTTTAGTCCTATTTAGGTACTTTAGGATGTTCTTCACGGTCCGATGTTCCACTCTGGATCACTTAGATGTCTCGTCAAACTAAGAGCATTGGACACATCCGGTCTAGTACGAGCATGGCATACATGATGGAACCTATGGCGAGGCATAAGGCACTTTGCTCATATCTTCCCTATCATTTACCGTATGGACACCGAGCCTTGCTCAATATCTTACGACAACATAGGCACTGAACCTTTCTTTGCCTTATCCATTACGAACCTTTTCGAACTTTGTCTAGGTATGTACTCGCTTAAAGCTATCACGTCTTTGTCTATCTCTATAGATTTTGATGCCCAATATATAAGCAGCTTCACCTAGGTCTTTCATTGAAAAACACTTGTTCAAATAACTCTTCACATTGTTAAGCATGTTGATGTCATTTCCAATAATCAATATGTCATCCACATATAGTACCAAAAACGTCACCGAGCTCCCACTCACTTTCTTGTAGATGCAAGCTTCGTAGCAATTTGGAACAAATCCAAAGCTCTTGATCACTTGATCAAAGCGAAGGTTCCAACTCCGAGATGCTTGCTTCATCCATAAATGGAACGCTGAAGTTTGCATACTTTATCAAGATCCTTAGGATCGACAAAACCTTGGGTTGCATCATATACAACTCTTCATCAATGTTGCCATTGAGGAACGCAGTCTTGACATCCATCGCCATATTTCATAATCATGAAAGCAGCAATTGCTAATAAAATCCGAATGGACTTAAACATCGCTACGGAGAGAAAGTCTCATCGTAGTCAACACCTTGAACTTGTCGAAAACCTTTCGCGACAAGCGTGCTTTATAGACGGTAACATTACCATCGCGTCCGTTTTATTCTTGAAGATCCATTTGCACTCAACGGCCTTTCGATTCGCTAGGAGGGTCCACCAAAGTCCATACTTGGTTGTCGCTCATGGATCCCAATTCGGATTTCATGGCTTCTAGCCATTTCTCAGAGTCTGGGCTCATCATCGCTTCCTCATAGTTCGTAGGTTCACTGTCTTCCACTAACAAGACAGTCAAGACAAGGTTGCCGTACCACTCAGGAGGGGCACGCGACCTTGTCGACCTGCGACGTTCAGTAGCAGCATCGTCCGAAGCTTCATGATCCTTGTCATTAGCTTCCTCTATTGTTGGTGCAGGCGGCACTGGAACAATTTCAGGTGCTGCGCTACTCTCCAATTCAAGAGAAGGTTCAATAACCTCGTCTAGCTCTACTTTCCTCCCACTCACTTCTTTCGAGAGAAACTCCTTCTCAAGAAAGGAACCGTTCTTTGCGACAAACACGTTGCCTTCGGTTCTGTGATAGAAGGTATACCCAATAGTTTCCTTAGGGTATCCTATGAAGACGCATTTCTCCGCTTTGGGTTTGAGCTTGTCCGGCATCAACTTCTTGACGTAAGCTTCGCATCCCCAAACTTTAAGAAACGACAACTTAGGTTTAGCACCAAACCATAGTTCATACGGTGTAGTCTCAACGGATTTAGATGGTGCCCTATTTAAAGTGAATGCAACGGTTTCTAATGCATAACCCCAAAATGATAATGGCAAATCAGTAAGAGACATCATTGATCGGACCATATCTAATAAGGTTCGATTCCGGCGTTCAGACACACCATTGCGCTGTGGTGTTCTGGGTGGCGTGAGTTGCGAAACGATTCCGCTTGCTTTAAGATGCGTGAGAAAATCATAACTCAAATATTCACCTCCACGATCGGATCGTAGAAATTTAATCTTTCTGTTATGATGGTTTTCCACTTTATTCTGAAATTCCTTGAACTTTTCAAATGTTTCAGATTTATGTTTCATTAAATAGATATACCCATATCTACTTAAGTCATCGGTAAAAGTGAGAAAATAGCGATATCCACCGCGCGTCGAAACACTCATCGGTCCGCATACATCGGTATGTATGATTTCCAACAAGTCCGTTGCTCGCTCCATCATACCGGAGAATGGGGTTTTGATCATCTTGCCCATGAGGCATGGTTCGCATGTGTCAAATGATTGAAAATCAAGAGACTCCAAAAGTCCATCAGAATGGAGCTTCTTCATGCGTTTTACACCAATATGACCTAGACGACAGTGCCACAAATAAGTAGTATTATCACTATCTACTTTGCATATCTTAGCCTCAATGTTATGGATGTGTGTTTCATCCCTTTCGAGATTTAGAAGAAATAAAACATTCACAAGAGGTGCATGACCATAAAAGATGTTACTCATATAAATAGAACAACCATTATTCTCCGATTTAAATGAATAACCGTCTTGCAATAAACACGATCCAGAAATAATGTTCATGCTCAACGCAGGCACATAATAACATTTATTAAGGTTTAAAACTAATCCCGAAGGTAAAACTAAGGAGGCGTGCAACGGCCATCACATCAACTCTTGATCCGTTGCCAGCAGCGCGCCGTCACCTCATCCCTCGCAAAGCCCGTCTATTCCGTAGCTCTGTTTGAGTTACAAATATTAGCAACTGAACCGGTATCAAATACCCAGGCACTACAACGAGGGCTAGTAAGGAAAACATCAATAACATGTATATCAAATATACCTTTGATGGTGCCAGCCTTCTTGTCCGCTAAGTACTTCGGACAGTTGTGCTTCCAGTGACCCTTGTCCTTGCAATAGAAGCACTCAGTGTCCAGCTTAGGACCAGACTTGAGCTTCTTCTCAGCAGGGGCAACGCGCTTGACGCCGCCTTTCTTGAAGGGCTTCTTTGCACCCTTACCTTTCTTAAAGGAGGGCTTGTTGACCATCAACACATAATTATCCTTCTTGATGTCCACCTCCGCAGCCTTCAGCTTTGCGAAGAGCTCGGTGATCGTATCAGTGGAACCAATCTGATTATGAGTCACTACAAAACTTTTGTAGCTGGGAGGGAGTGATTGCAGAACCCTGTCAATCTTGAGCTCCTCTCGAATCGTGCATTCCAGTTGCTCAAGGCGTTGAGTGTAGCCCGTCATCTTAATGGCGTGCTCACTAACGGAACTCCCTTCCTCCATCTTGCAGTTAAAGAACTTCTCAGAGATCTCATATCTCTCAGAACGGGCCTGAGTCTAAAACATGGTTTTCAGCTCTTCGAGAATCTCAAAGGGCCCGGGATAGTCTTCAAAAGCGATTTTGAAGTTCGGTTCCATAGCAAACAACATGGTGCTCTTAATCACACCATAATCATCTTTCTTGTTGATAGACAGCTTTCTCATCACCGGCGTAGTTGCGTGGGGTCACCTAACGCTTTCCCAAGGACATAGTCCTTTTGGCCTTGAGAGAGAATGATTCTTAGATTGCGGAACCAATTGGTGAAGTTAGACCCATTGTTCTTAAGCTTTTCTTTCTCAGCAAAAAGATTGAAGTTGAAGTTGGACTTAGCCATGTGATCTACAATATTTGCAAGTACAAATTAGACTATGTTCATGATAACTAGTTCAACTTTTAATCAAATTACTAGATGAACTCCCACTAAATTCAACATCCCTCAAGTTGTTTAGTGAACAAGATCCAAATTCACCACACCTAATCCGATCATCACGAGAAGAGATGTGGCTTCAATGGTGGACAACGAAGTGTCGATCATATCATTCATATGACTCATGCTTAACCTTTCGGTTCATGTGTTCCGAGGCCATGTCATACATGCTAGGCTCGTCGCAAGTTAGACCCAAGTATTTTCGTGTGCAAAACTGGCTTGCACCCGTTGTATGTGAGCGTAGAGTCTATAGCACCCGATCATCACGTGATGCTTGGACACGACGAACTTCGCAATGGTGCATACTGGGAGAACACAGTTTTATCTTGATCTTTAAGTGAGGAATCATCTTATAATGCTACCGTCATGATCTAAGCATAATAAGATACATAAAAGGATAAACATCACATGCATATAACTTTATGTGACATGGTATAGCCAATCCTCGCGCAATGATCTCCATCTTGTGCGTGCCGGCATGATCTCCATCACTCCACCATGATTGCCTCCACCACGAATAGCAACTACAACTATTGCTAACTACTTAGCGATAAAGTAAAGCTATTACATGGCGTATAATAAGTTGACTCAGGTCATACACAATTATAAAGACAACCATATGGCTCCTGCGGTTGTGTACTCATCGACATGCAAGTCGTGAAACATTACAAAACATGATCATCGTATACAATATACACATCACATCTTGGGCCATACCATATCACGAAAACACTCCTGCAAAAACAAGTTAGACGCCTCTACTTTGTTGTTGCATGTTTTACGTGGCTTATGGGAGTAGATGCTAAACGATTCTTACCTACCTACGGAAAGCCACAACGGTGATATTATGGTTGCCAAACTCGGTGTAGATCCCATGACAACTATAGTGAGAGAAATCGACATCCACCACCGCATGTGTGGAACAAGCCACCGCGTCAAGTGCGGAGCGGTCATGACGATGTCGCGTAAGGTTGGCCTGGACGCTTCAATCTCACTATCCCGTCATAAGAAGAACACAAACAAGAGGCTTGCAGCAGAAAACATCAGCGCCCGCAACAACCATGTTGCGTTCTACTCGTGAAACACATCTACGCATAGATCTAGCTCGATACCCTTTGAAGGGTTTGGCGGCATAGTAAATCAAAATTTTCTACGGATGCGAGCAGAGGAAAGCCAAGATCTAATCTAGGAGATGCAAACAACGAGAGAGATTGGATTAGATATTCATACCCTTGAAGATTCGCTGCAGGAACGTTCGTCGGAACATGGGTGATGTAGTCGTACTCGCTTCTCCTCCTCGCGATCCGATCCGATCTAGCACCACAAGTGGCGGTGCCTCCGTGAGATGCACACGTGCAGCACCTCGACGTCTCCTCCTTCCTCGGACCAGCAAGTATGGTGGAGAGACGGATTGGATCTACAACACGACGGCGTGGTGTATATGGTGGAGAATTTCTGCAGCAGGGCTTCGCCTACAAGCGATCGGGAGGAGAGAGGAGGCGGGCGGCGGCTAGGGTTGGAGGGGAAGGTGTAGGGGGGTGGTGTGCCCCCAGCCCTCTATATATAGAGGGGTGGGCGCAGCCCTAGCCCCTCCCCCAAGCCAAAACGACGGCCCCAAAGGAGGAAGAGTAGGGGGCAAGGAAACCCCCCTTCTAGAAACTCTATCTAGAGTTTAAACCTCTCTTGGCCGGCTGGGCCCTATGGGGCCTTGTGCCCCTGGCCCAATGCGGCCAGGGCACTCCCTCATAGGCCCATGCCCCCTCCCGACAAGTGGTACCACGTTGGTCCCCTTCCGGAAGGTTCTAGAAGCTTCCGGTACAATACAGATTAACCCGGAACAATTCCGAACTCCAAAAACTGCACTAACTTATATGAATCTTATTCTCCAGACCACTCCAGAACCTCTCGTGATATCCCGGGTCCCATCCGAGACTCCGAAAAAAAACTCATAAACCAATTATCCAATCTATCCTAGCGTCGAGACACGTTAAGTGTGTGACCCTGCGGGTTCGAGAATATGCAGACATGATCTTCTATCAATAATCAACAGCGGGGTCTGGAAACCCATATTGACTCCCACACATTCATCGATGACCATATCGGATGAACCACGATGCCAGGATTCAATCAATCCCATATATATATTCCCTTCGTCTCGCGATATTTTACTTGCCCGAGATTCGATCGTCGGTACCTTCTTACCTAGTTCAATCTCGTTCACAGCAAGTACTTTACTCGTTCCGTAATCTGATATCACTTTGTGATTAACTCCTTAACCACATGCTTGCAAGCGGTGTTGATATTGATTACCGAGTGGGCCCGAAGTATATCTCTCCGACTTGGGAGGGACAAATCCCATCTCGATACATACAACCCAACAGATACTTTTCGATCACCTGAGAGACACCTTTATGATCACCCTCTTATAGGATGACGTTTGATGACCTCAAAGCTTTCTTCCGATACCAGGGAGTTGTATTATCTCATGGTCTAAGAAATACAATATTTGACATAAGAAACACTTCGCAAAGACGAACACGATGACACGATCTAATTGCTTCGCTTAGTTTGGGTCTGTCCACCATATCATTCTCCCAATGATATGATCTCATTATTAATCGACAACTCATGTCCATGGTTAGGAAACCTTAACCATCATTAATCAATGAGCTAGTCCATAGAGGCGTACTAGGGACACGGTGTTGTTCACAAACCACACAAGTATTAAAGTTTCCGCTTAATACAATTCTAGCATGGAATATAAACATTATCATGAACAAGAATTATAATAATAACATCTTTATTATTGCCTCTAGGGCATAATTCCAACACCCCCGTCCCCCAGCTGGGTATCGGGTTATGTTTCTCGCCTTCATTATGCGTGGGTTTTCCTTTCCAGTCCACAACTTCCTCCGTGGACTGCTCTTTCTCTATGGCATCCAGCTTCATCATCTTTCGCCCAATTCTCTTCTTCACATTGCTTGTTTCATCACTTTCTGCGAGTGCTGGCTCGGCATTGAGCCGCACTTTGGCCTCTTCCGGAAACTTTATTCCGTGAAGAGGCAGTCTAGTTCGGATGGTGTTTATCTCATTGGGGGTTGCATCATCTCCCTCAGTCCCAATCTGCTTTTCTTTTCTTTTTCCATGTCCGAATCTGTCCAGTACTGGCGAAGGCGATGGTTTTATATCCACGACTCCGTAGTGCCTGGGCAAGATTTTGGTCTTGTTCCTTTTGACCTCTCCCAAAAGATTGAGCCGAAAAGGTCTTGGAAAAACAAGATCTTGGATGGCGAGGAGGCGGAGATAGAGGCCCTTTACCGTCGGGTGGAGGATCTCTAGTTGATTCTGGAGAAGAAAGTGAACGGCATGGACATCATCCGCATGTTTCTCGAGCGTCGGGTGCAGCCTCTCCAGGCTAGGGTGCACCCGATGTTTCTTTATTCTGGGCGCCGTGATCCGACGAGGGTTTCGGCTGAGAAAATCTTCGAGGGGGATCTTGACAGGACCCTTCGCTCGCGGCTGAAGTTCAAGGCCGGAGAGAAAATCCCGGGGAAGTCGCTGACTCCGCCGTTTTCTTCGGCGTTGGCTGCTCCACAGGTGTAGATTTGTGCGCGTAGCGCTTTTTGTCGACTGTGTATTTATTTTCCTTTGTTTGCTAACAAAGTCCCTTCTGGTTTTGCAGAGCTTCAAGGTACCAGGCATGGTACCGCCATTGCCTGAAAAATATCCGAATGCCCCGGATAATGACATGGTGGATTCCGTGTCCGAGCTGCCGTCGGCGTGATCTCCGGCGGAAGATGCCGATGAGTCGAGCGAGGACCATACGCGCAAACGATCGCGAAGCTCCAGCGATTCTTCGGATGCCTCGACTCCTCCGACTCCCAGAAACCCTCTGTGCCTTGAGCGTCACAGTGACGGGCATAGAGGCTCTTCCTCTCCCATTCCTGCCATTCACATGCGGTAGGCCCGCACCTGGCCAGCGGAAGGAAGAAAAGAAGGAAGAGAAGAAGGGGGAGAAGAGAGCCCGAAGGACTCCTCCTGTCTTCGACCTGAGCTCGCTGGACTCGTAAGTTTCCTTTATACTGCTGTCTTTCTGCTGTTGACTTTTTGTTCTTGTGCTAAATATTTCGTGTGCAGGCACTCCTCCCACGACTCCTCCAGCGATGGTGCTCGGGAGATGATGGGAGAGTCGAAGGTTGCGTCTCCTCCTCCTCAGATGGTGGCAACTTCGGGGGGCGCTGATCCGAACCCTCCTCTGCAGGAGGTGCAGGTGGTTGCGCCTCAGAATTTCGCCAGCGGGCCTTCAGCATCACCGTTGGATCATGTAAGTCGTCTATCACTGGGGGAGCCCCCGAGCGTGTGTAAAAGCGTTCTCTTAGTTTGTTCTTCAAGTCTCAGGGGGAGCCCCCAAGTGTTTTCGTGTGAGTCGTTTTATTCTGCTTTCTTCCTGTTGGGCGTAGCCCCCGAGTCCTTTTTCTGAATGGTGGTTCTTCTTCCTGCAGCCTTTTGTGCAGGAAGCCAATGCTGGTGCAGAGCGCGCTGGTCGAGGCCAACCCTCGACAGCTTCAAGGTACCCGTATACTTTGGGTGCTTCTTTCCTTTATTTCTATCCTGCTTTCTGATGTTTGATTGTTTTGAATGCAGAGGAGCATAATACTTCTCTCTGTGAGATCGACGCTCTCAAGAAGAGCCTTGGTCAATCGGAGAATAAGGCTGAGGACGCCACTGATGCGAAGGAGCGCCTTGAGCTGGAGCTGGCTAAGGCAGCCGAAGCTAAGGAGCGTCTACAGCAGGAGGCTACAGACCGCGAGGAGCAGCTTACCATGGATGCCACTGCGCGTGAAAGAAAGGTGGCCGACAAGCTCATGGTTGCTGCCAAGGCTGTTTCGGGTGAGTACCTTATTTTTGCTTCTGTATTTTCGTTTTCTTGCCTTTGTTACGTATTCATGTCCTCGCCTTCTCTTTTGTTTTGCCTCGGATGTCGCGAGCATCGAGTTTGACATGGCCTGGAGCACGGAAGTGCTCTAGATGATGCTCTTGCGGTTGAAGATCGCCGACAAACCGTCGACTCCCTTGCCAAGGCGAAGAAGTCCTTGGCTGCTTCTACAAGGAGCTTGTCCCTAAAGCGCGGCCCTTGATGATGTTGACGCTGGCGGAGGCCTTGTCACCGCTGCGGCGTAAGCGCATAGCGAAGGGCATCGGCGTCCGTCGGCTGGCGATAGCTTTGGCGGTGGCGGAGTGGACCTTCCCAGTCACCTCCGGATGCGGCGACCATGGATGGATCCGAGGTAGCTTTTCTTTGCCTATTACGCTTTCGCTGCAAGCGATATGGGCCAAAGCTCATTGATCTGTTGTCTGAGTATGCGCTGCGGCAACAGGGGGAGGCCAAGACGAGGCAATCCGGCTCCGAGGCTACTCAGGGTGCCGCGTCTTAGGCGTTGTAGATGTAGGATAGTTTGTAGTCTTCTTTTGTTGTTAATATTTGTGAGGAACGCAATCATTGTGCCACGTAGTGGCCTTTATATGCTTAATGAACTCTTCTGAGTTGTGCTCTTCTCTGTCTGAATGTTTATGTCCTTTGCTTTTCTGCTATGCTAGGTTCCTTCGGGTGCTGACCCCGTTGACACCTCGCCTGCAGCGCAGCTGCGTCCATCTTTGGATGATTCCTCGCAACTCGCTTTTCTTCAGGACCGTGTTCGTAGTCTTGAGAGGGAGTTGCTTGGGTTGTGAGGTCACGCGGATGTTTGGAAGTCCAAGGCGGATCGCGGTGCAGCCAGAGAGGAGTACTTGATGGCGGAACTGCTTCGGCTGTCTGAGCAGCTTCAATGTAAGTTGTTCTTTGTTTTGAGCAGTAGCTCGGTTCTTCGAATGAGCCTTCTGGCTTTGCCTCTTATTTTGTGCAATTGTCGCAGGTGCTAACCTTGCTCCGAGGGAAGAGAAGGAGCGTGTCGCTGTTCGGGTCAATTGCTTGACTCAACAGGACATGGAGGCTGGCGGCTTCTTCTAGATGGATCGTGACTGCGCCATGGCTCTGGCGACGGTGCAGGATCATGTGCACCAGGTTTCGCGGGTGCTTCGTCAGGTGCAGACGTCGCTTGCCTCGGTGTTGCATGTCATGTTTCCATTGGATGTTGTGCCAACAAGCCTTGCGGGTCTTCTGTCGAAGTTTCGAAGCGTGATCAATGTCAAGGAGTTGGTGCGGCAACAGCTCGTCGCGGGCGTGAAGGCTGCTTTGTCCCTTGTGAGGCTGCACCGGCCTGATGTAGATTTGTCTGTTGTAGCAGTTGGGCCACCTCTTCGGCCGGATGGTGGCGAGTGGGATATGTGTCCGCATTATGCGGCTGTAAGGCAGTATGCCGAACAGGTAGTAGATTTGTTTGAGCAGCGTGCTCAAGTTATTCTTCAGAATAGGTAGTACCTGCAAAAGAGGTAGATGTAAAATTTGTATATTTCGACTAGGCATGTTGTGCCCTGTGTTATAAAGGTTTATGTTTATTGTGAGCACGCAGTGCTTTGTTTGAGTACGTGTCCTTTTCGTTTGTCTGACGTTGTCAGCTACTCAGGGTGTACACGTGTGATTCTCAGTCGATGAAATCCTGAGGTGGGGGGAGCCCCCGAGTGCGTTTGTAGCATAAAGTAAAGTTGCAAATAATGAAACGAAATTTTGGAGCAAGACACTTAGCTTTATTTATATCGTAATGGAGGAAGTACATTGTTCGGCTGAATAGCCTTGGCTGAAAAGCCTTATTGAAAGTAAAGGGGTAGGTAACTATGGGTAGAATCACCATAAGTGTGCGATGTTCCATGGGTTGGAGTATGCGACTCCAGACTCCACGTGCTTGAGGCGATAGGCGCCACCTGGGATGACTTCGGTGATGATGTAGGGTCCTTCCCATGGCGACTCGAATTTATTCGGTCGCTCTTGCTTGAGTCGCAAGACGAGATCTCCTTCGACGAAGGACCTTGGGCGTAGCCGGCGGCTGTGGTAGTTGCGGAGAATCTGCTGGTACACCGCCGATCGAGTTGCTGCTACGTCCCTTGCTTCGTCGAGTGTGTCGACGGCATCTTCGAGTGCAACCGTGGATTCTTCGATGGCGACGACCGGGGCCTGGTGGCGATTGCCGGTGGTAGCACGGCCTCGGCTCCGTGTACCATGAAGAACGGCGTGTAGCCGGTGGAGCTGTTTGGCGTAGTCCGTAAGCTCCACAGTACGGATGGTAGCTCTTTCGTCCAGGCTCCAGCTTTCCGTTCGAGTGGACTCATGAGGCGCTTCTTGATACCGGCACCGATTAGGCCGTTGGCCTTTTCCACTTGCCCGTTTGTTTGCGGGTGTGCCACTGAGGCGTACGTGATGTTGATCCCGAGGCCTTCGCAGAAGTCCTGGAACTCCTTGGAGATAAGGTTCGATCCATTGTCGGTGATGATGTTGTGCGGTACGCCGAACCTGTAGACAATGGACTCGAAGAACTTGATGGCAGTTTTGCCCTTTTGGTTGGTGACGGGCATGGCCTCGACCCACTTGGTGAATTTGTCGACTGCGACCAGGAGGTAAACGTGTCCCCCTTTCGAGGACTTTGGCAGTTTACCGATCATGTCGAGGCCCCATTGAGAAAAGGGCCAGGCTATAGGTATGGGTCTGAGCTCTGACCCGGGTGCGTGCGGTTTGTCGGCGAACCGTTGGCACCCGTTGCATCTTCGGACGATGTCCTTTGCGTCGCTCATGGCCGTTGGCCAGTAGAATCCGGCTCGTAGAGCTTTGGCGACAAGGGAGCGGATGCATGCGTGATGGCCGCAGATGCCCTCGTGGATGTCTTGGAGGATGGCTTTCCCGTCACCGATGGTGACGCACCTTTGTAGTACACCCGTAATGCTGCACTTGTACAGCTCGCCATTGATGATGGTGAAGGCTTTTGACCGACGAGATATGCGCCGGGCATCCGCATTTGTCGAGCGGTTCTCCGTTTATCAAGAACTGGAGGTATGGTCGCGTCCAAGTTTCTTCGACTGCCATGACCTGCATTAGGTTGACCATGGCGACCTCTGTGTCCAGTTTCTCGGGTCCTTCATGTCCTTCAGGCAGCGTAGCTCCCGAGTGTTCTGATTCTTCGGGTGATCCTTTGGGGAATTTCCGCTTGATGGATGGCACGCAGATCTGTTCGAGGAACACACCCGGTGGCACCTTTGCGCAGGTGGAGCCGATGTTGGTGAGTCTATCGGCCTCCTCGTTGCTTTCTCTTCCAACGTGCCGAAGCTCGTAGCCGTCGAATTCTCCTTCGAGTGCGTTGTAGAGTGCGCGGTACGCGATCATGTTTTCGGCGTGTGCGTCGCTTTTCGTTCATCGTCTGGACGACAAGGTTGGAAGTCACCGTAGATGACCAAGCGTTCTTGTGGCAGATCTTGCCATTCTCATGCCGGATGAGGGCTTCGATTCGGCCTCATTGTTGAGGCTCGAATTTCATCCGGAGGATGTACTTCATCTGAGTCGCCTGGGAGGTCGATATGACCCGGCTCTGCTCCGACTTCGCTTGGAGCCGTCGAAGTGCATGGTCCATGACTGCGACATGTCTGGGGTGACTGACAGCTGCAGCTCCATTCAATGTACGAGGAAGTCCGGGAGGACTTGAGACTTGATTGCGAGTCGCTTCTCGTAGATGATGTCCAGGGGTGACAGCTCGATGCCCCATAGGGCCACACGTCATGTGGCTTCTGGGTTATTCAGGATGCTGTTCAGGGGTGCCTCGTTGAGGACCATCACCTAGTGCTCCTAGAAGTAATGGCTCAGCCGTCGAGCCGTCATGAACACGCCGTAGGCGAGCTTCTGGTAGTGAGGGTACCTCTGCTTTGTTGGTGTCAGTACCTCGCTGAGGTAGTAGATTGGGCGCTGGACCCCGTGGGTCTTGCCTTCTTCGGGTCATTCGACCACTAGTATGGTGCTGACCACCTGGTGTGTGGATGCTATGTACAGCAGCAGAGGCTCGCGCTCCTTTGGCATGACCAAGACGGGCGAGGTGGAGAGGAGCCGCTTGAGGCTTTCGAATGCATCGTTGGCTTCGGGTGTCCACTCGAATTTATCTGCCTTGCGTAGCAGCTGGTAGAATGGCAAGGCCTTCTCGCCCATGCGGCTGATGAATCTGCTCAATTCCGCTATTCGTCCTGCGAGCTGCTAGACACCCTTGATGTTTTTCGGCTTCTCCATCGCCATGATGGCTCTGATTTTCTTCGGGTTCGCCTCGATCCCTCGCTGAGAGATGAAGTATCCAAGCAGCTGACCCGATGGGACGCCGAAGGCGCACTTTTCGGGGTTGAGCTTGATCCTGTAGTGATCAAGGTTGTCAAACGTCTCGCGGAGATCGTCGATAAGTGTCCTTGCCTCCCTGGTTTTTATGACTATGTCGTCAACATAGACTTGAACGTTGCGAACGATCTGGTCCTTGAGGCAGGCCTGCATGCATCGCTGGTACGTGGCACCTGCGTTCTTTAGCCCGAAGGGCATTGTGTTGTAGCAGAATACTCCGAACGGTGTGATAAACGCTGTTTTCTCCTGATCTTCAACCTTGAGTCGAATCTGGTTGTAGCCTGAGTAGGCGTCGAGGAAGGAGAGTTTCTCGCAACCTACAGTCAAATTGATGATCTGATCGATCCGAGGAAGGGGGAAGTGGTCCTTTGGGCAGTGCTTGTTTAGCGACGTGAAATCCACGCACATCCGCAGGATGTCCGTGTCCTTCTTTGGGACCATGACTGTGTTTGCGAGCCACTCGCTTTCTTTGATTTCCTTGATGAAGTCTGCAGCGAGTAGTCGGTTGATTTCCTTGCCGATAGCTTCGGCTCGTGGCTCGGACAGTCTTCGGATGGACTGCTTGACGGGCTTGGTGTCTGGAAAGACGTTGAGTGCGTGCTCGGCGAATTCCACAGGAACTCTGGCATGTCCGCGAGACACCGTGCAATTTCCAGCGCTCACGGAGGAATTCGACGAGCGCGCCTTCCTATGCAGGGCTGAGGTCGTTGGCGATCAACGCCGTCTTGGAGGCATCCGTCGGGTGGACCTGCACCTTCTTTGTGTTGACCGTGGAGTCAAAAGACATGTCAGGTGCGTTTTGTAGTGCGACTGGGGGTGCCCCATTGTCCGTCACCTCGCGGAGCCTAAGGATCTCCTCCTGCATACCGAATGATTGGGAGATTCCGTTGAAATCTCTGTCGCATTGGTCCGATCGGGTGAAGCTCCCGTGGACTGTGATGACGCCCTTCAGTCCTGGCATCTTGAGTAGCAGGTATGCATAATGTGGGACAACCAGGAACCTTGTGAATGCTACACGCCCGAGGATGGCGTGGTACTGTGATGGCCAGTCCGCCACTTCGAATTCGAGCCGTTCCAGTCGGAAGTTGTCCGGCTTGCCGAAGATGACGTCGAGCCATATCTTGCCCAGGGGAAATATGCCCTTCCCTGGAACGATGTCGTGGAACATTGTGTCTGATTGTTCCAGGCTGCACTGCGGGATCCGCATTGCTGCTAGAGTGCTTGTGAACATCAGGTTGATGCCGCTGTTGCCGTCCATGAAGACGCGACTCATCTCGAAACTTCCGATCTGTGCCTCCAGCACCAGGGCAGCATGACCTGGGCGAGGGATCTGGCAAGGGTGATCCGAACGAGTGAACGTGATGCAGGACTCCGATCCGCTGAGGTACTCAGGGATGGCGGGTGGAGTTGCCATGGCCAGGTTGATCTGTCGGGTGATTTTCTTCTGCACCCTATTCGTAGGGCGCCCCTTCTAGATCATAAGTGCTCCTTTCGGCGAGGGATACCCGTTTCCAGCGTTGTTCTGTGCTGGTGCGACCGGTTGGTTCGGGCCTCCTACAGGTGGCGGTGGAGGAGCTCCATGCGCTATCTCACCTGGCGCGGGTGCGTTTCCGAACGCAGGGATTGGAGCTTGCTGCCTCATCTGCACCATGCTTTCGCTGAGCTTCTGGAACTCGCGACAATCCTTGAGCATGTGGCTCGCCTTCTTTTTGCCATCCTGCTTGTCGATGTAGAAGTGGATGGTGCATGGACCCGAAAGCTTTTCGTATGCTGAGGGTCCGTTATCGCGGTCGCAGCGTTGCCACGACTCCGCTGGGCATCCTCCATCGCGGAAGTTTCCTCCGCGGTATCCTCCGCTGTTGCGGTTGGCGTCGTTGCGGCGATCGGCGTAGCCAGCCGCGACCATGTTGGGTCCGTCGCGATCGTCGTAGACGCGCGATCTTCTCTTTCTACGGTGCTCTCGCCGTCGACCATAGTCGTCCTCTTCTTCCAATTGTGCTCGGTGAATGGAGTCTTCTCCGTCAGCCCACTTGTTGGCGATGTCCATGAGGTGATCGAGCGTTTTGGGTTTGACGCGCCCAAGTTCCTCCTTGAAGTCTTGGCGCTTGACGCCGTCCCTGAAGGCGTCGATGGCCCTCTCTTCGGAGATGTGGGCTGCAGAGTTCTTTGTGTTGGACCAGCATAGTATGTACGAGCGAATGGATTCGCCCGTTCGCTGAGTGCAGGCTCGCAATTCTTCGATTGAGGCGGGCCTTTTGCTGGTACCCTTGAAGTTTCGGATGAAGCTGTAAGCTAGCTCATCCCGCCGGATGAACCACGAGGATAGGGTTGAGCCAGATCATTGCTGCTGTCACCGCAATGAAGGCATTACATGGCGGTCTCCTTGTTTCCACCGTGCAGTTTGACGGATGATAAGTGATCGCTGAGCCAAGATTTTGGGTCTTGAGTGCCGTCAAACTTCGGAGTATCCGAAGGAATCTTGAAATTTCGCGGCATCCGTGTCCGTCGGACGGATCTGCTGAAGCATCAGGCTCCGCAGAGTTCTCCTTCGTCTTCGTCCATCTCGGATTCAGACGAGCATGCGCGCTTAGCTCGCGCTTTGTTGATTTTGCGTTGTGTGAGCGCATCTCTGGCGTCGTAGTCGCGGTCACGGCGTCACGAACTCTTCTTCCTTCGGGGAAGGTCATGTTCCTCCTCTTCGAATGAAGGGGTGGGGTTACGGTCAAACCTAACCAGAGCTTTCTTCTTCGGCTCCTTGGGAGCTTCCTGGTGGAGCGCGGCTCTGACGAGTCCGAGTCCGGTTAGTGTGGACTTGTGCATGGCCCTCTTCGGGTCCCCCTCGGGAGGTGGGTAGGCCGCGAGGTACGCAGTGGCTGCCATGATCGCAGCCTGCGGCGTTTTCGGGATGACGTTGTCGTCGGCGTCCATCTCCATGAAGGATGTGTGGAGAGTTCGCGTCAACTCACGGCGCTCCTTGGGATCCATGTTCTCCATCCGAGAGCGGTGCTTGTTGCCTGGGTTGGCGTTCGAGCTGGAGCCGATGCCCATGGCGGAGAGCGCGGCTCGTCGCGCGCTGGACTCTGAGGCTGCTTGCTTGCGTTTGTCAAGCACCTCCTGCATCTTGACCTGCTTCTTGTGCTCCTCGATCAGGAGAAGGTGGTAGGCCATCAGCATATCCGCGAGGCGTCTGCGGGCAGTACTATGTTGCCCGCCACGGCTTCGCGGACCTAGGTCCATCCTTCTTTGCTAAGGCGGATGACATGGCCGCCGTTGTTTTCCCCTTCGGGTGGGGGAGATTGGCTTCTTCTGTTCCCACCGTTTCGTTCTGGCAGGTTAGGCGGCGGGTTGGGTGTTTGCTGGTCCACGTCGCTTTGGATGACTGCGGCGCATTGGTAGCGCTCGTAGATTGGCCCGCTGCTGCCGCAGCTTTCAGATCCGGAACCGTAGGTCCCTGCATCCGATGGCGGATCGCACAGATCGGAGTTGCAGCTGCTGCTGTCATAGGAATCATCTGCTGATGATGTTGTGCGTAGCACGGGGTGTGGGGCCCATGAAGCGGGCCTGATTGATGGTAGGGGCACCCGCTTAGGGAGGCGGAGGGTGCCAGTTTGCCCCACCTGAAAGCAGAAGCTCCCGAACAGGATTTCGAGTCTGTCGCCTACGGGCTCGAAGTCCTTCATGGTGGCCGACGAGTGGGCGGTGAAGTCGAAAGCACCAAAGAGGAGATGACTCTCTGTTGCTGCAGAGTTGTATATCGATCGGGTTGGCACCGTCACGATCGCACCGCCTAATTCCCCACAGCGCGCCAATTGACGAGGTTTGATCTCATCAATGCCCATTGTTATGGACTTGGGTTTTGGAGAAGATGGGGATGCTGGAGATCGTGGAGCGGTTAGCAAACAAGCAACACGGGACACAAAGTTTACCTGTGTTCAGGCCGGAGAAAACCCTACTCTGCTTATGCGCTCTTGATTCTGGCGGAACCAAGGTTCTGGTCGCAGATGCAATCTGGCGTGGATGTGTGTATGCGAAAGTATGAATCGAGAGATCTAGGCCGTGCCCTCCTGGCCTTTATATAGACTTAGGCAGGTCCCGGGCATAGACCTAGTCGGTTACAGGTTCTAGGGTTTTACCCCTTTGAATTTCCTATCTACTCTAGTCTTGCTATCCAAGGATCCGAAGGCATCATGGGCCTGGGCCACCCGAAAGTCTTCATGGGCCGATGTACATTTGTCGTGGGCCTTCCTTGGGCTGGACTAGGTATGCTGAGATCATGCACCCGCGGGGTATAACCATGTCATCGTCGGTTTCTGGCTTGATTTTCGCAGGATTAATTCGCCTTAACACCGAGGCCGTTACTCACCGTGATCACGCCCTACTAAACGCATGTCTCCCCTCTCCATTTCCCCTCTCTCGCTCGCATCAGATCGCCTCCAGGCTGCCTCGATTTCACACTTGAACACCCTCGGCTCCGACGAGCTCCCCGACCGATTCCGGCCAGTACCTGCCTCCCCTCTTCTCCTAGACCCCACGAGCCTACTCCCCATGGACTTGTGAACCTCCCAGTACCACCCACTCACCCGCGCGAGCATCGTAGGCTCGGCAACATCATTGACAGAACACGCCACCGTCTGCTTCGATTCTAGCGACGTCTCCCCGTAAGTCCCGTCCTCCCCTCTCTCTACTGATGACACACACGTGTTTGCCACACTCTCCCGCATCTAAAGCCCCTCTCCACTCGTCATCTCGTGACCTGCAGCTTTGCCCCCGTCGACGAACAGAGACGACGGCGCCGTCGTCGTCTCCGGCGAGCAATCCCTGACACCACCGTGCGCCCCTTCGCCAACCAAGGGCAGGTCGAGCATCAGCGAGATCACGCGATTCTGGTGAGCCATACCACTCCTTCTCTCGCTTCCTGTATTGTCGGCAGCATCACCGCCCAAGCGCGCCACTGCCAGCCACCTTCGTAGCGCCGCCCTTCTGTGGTCTCCACCGCCTGAGCCGTTAGATTTCAATCCAAGCGTTGTGATAGATTGACTTATCGAAAGGGTATGGATCAATATGAAGCGTGCGATGCACATTAGATCTGAAGGCTAGAATCGAGCGATCCACGCGAAATGGTATTGTCCAGTAAGAACATGACACGTGGCACTGACTTTGTTTTAAAAACAGAAAATGTTCTATTAGATGTTTGGAATTGAAAAATTCATAACTTTAAATCTACACGTCCAAATTTTACAAACTTCATATCATTGTAATCAGGAAAAAGAGTACTTTCCAACCATGCCATTTGTTTAATGAATTGCTTCGTAAAATTAGTTGATTTTGCATAAACATGTTTAGGCATATTTTGTTTATAAAATTTATTCTAAAAATGTTTTTAGAGTAAAATCTTTTGTAAATGGATTAATTTGAACCTACTGACCATAGAAACCAACTTTTTTAGAATAAAAATATATTTTGTGACACTTAGGAATTATTCCTTTAAATTAAAGCATTTCTAGTTAAATAAAAATATTGTTTATGTTTTAAAAATGCTTTTTGAGTAAAACCTTTTGAAAATGGTTTGAATTAAACTCTCTGACCCTAAACACCAAGTTTTTGGATTTAAAAATATATTTGGTGAACCCTAGAAAATTATTACTTTGTTTAAAGGCATTTCCAACAAAATAAAATATTGCTTTGATTTAAAAATGGTTTTAAGTGAAACCTTTTGTAAATGGAATTGTTTTAAAACACTTTTGACCATAAACACTAACATGTTGTGTTTAAAAATATTTGGCACACACTAGAAATTATTAACTTGATTTAAATCATTTCTAGCAAAACAAAAATGATTTAAAGTGGCCATTTTTACTAACTTGTTTCCAAATGGCTTTGCCACTTTTATAAATGACCAGTAGGTGTTTTATAATGTTTATAACCTATTAGAAACCACTTTTCCAAATAAAACAATCTTTGTCATGCTTGCGTGCATTGCTTTGTTTTTATTATTCTATGTGATGAATTGCTTGAATGGTAGATTGAATTTGTGCCTTGATTGAATTTTAGTGAAATATGAAGAGTGTGACTATTGCAAGATCAAGGAGTGAACTTATATTCTCTACCAGAAAGGCAAGTGGTGCTTCATACTTTTGTCCCATTATTTTCACTATGCATTAGTGATATTTCTAAGTAGGACTTGCATGTAATTTTTACTAAGTATGCTATGCCATGGGAAATCCTAGTATATGAAACATTAGTAGAATTTTCCCTAAGTTAAGATCCCTAATATTATCATGCTTAGCTTAGCTAGTAGAAAACAAGGGTGGATTATATTCATGCTATGGAATATTTCTAAGTCTATGACTTGTGTTTTGTTTAATAAAACAACTATGCGAATGAATCACCTGGGTGGAATGGTTAAATGGGTTATGTTGAGTGGTTACAACAAGGCCCATATCTATGGACTACCCTAGTGTATCTCACTTGTGGAAAGCCACCCAGGAACAAAGAGATTTGAGATGTCAAATGTTGAGAAGCTTCAAGTGCAGCCACTTGGCATTATGGGCTCTTCCTGGATCATATAGGTTGCAATAACTTAGCCAGATGGACAATTGGTGGTAGGGGGTGATAGGTTTGGAGGGCGTCCATTCTGGTCTAAGGGAAGGCTTCTGAAAGATCTTGTCTCGATGCATGTCGAGTCTTGTGGGGAAAGTGCACCACCTCTCGAGAGAGTAAAATCTAAGTACTTAGTCGTGTCCCCGGCAATGGAAAATTTGAGCATCAAGACATGCAAGCTATCAAGAATCTCCTCATCCCAATTTCTAAGTAAAAAACTTGTGGTTGAACATAGGTTAAAGGATCACCAATGTCTATTGGTTGATGCCTTGGGTGATTTTGACAAACAAAAACTTAGTGTTTTCAAATGATAAGGAAAACCTATTTTGAGCAAATCAAGCCTAAGCTCCACTTAGCCAAATGCATATAGATGATAGACTACACTATACTACCATAGTATCACTTGCCAATACAATTCAAATGTATTGACCCTTGTGGCTGTAACTTATTATGTTGCAGGTTTGTTTGATGTTAGTGAAGTGTGTTGATTAGGATTACAAGTCTACAACCAACATGATTGCCTGTGGCACTTTGAAGATGAAGGACTCCATGCTATATAGTTATTTCTGTTGCATTATAATGAGATAGCCAAATGAGCTATGTAAGATGTAATGAATTATTTTATTCCTGGTTATAAAGTTGTATTATGACCTTTGTTTCTTGTATTACATCTTAACTGTGGATGCTAGCTATTGATCCATGGACTAGCATTGTAAACACAGGGATCTCTACCTTATTAAAGGTTGGGACCTCTACAGAGGCCTTCTTCTTCATCATGCCAGCCTCCGGTATGAATTGTGAGTAGTTCCACCTTGGACTACGGGTCCATGTAGTAGCTAGATGGTTGTATCTTCTCCTTTGTGCTACCATGTTTAGATCTTGTGAGCTCCGTTCATGATCAAGATCATCTATTTGTAATCATGCATGTTGTGTTTGCGGGGATCCGATGGATATTGAGATTACTATGTTAGATTGATTAATGGTTTTGTCTTATTGATTCTATCATGTCTGTGTTGTTTGAGATCTTGCATGCTCTCTGTTTCTAGTAGCTATCTTGGCCAAGTAGATGCTAGTGACTCCAAAAGGGGGTATTTATGCTCGATAGTGGGTTCATGCCTCTATTTAATCTAAGGGAAGTGACAGAAATCTCTTCGGTTGTAGATGTGTTGTTGCTACCAGGGAAAAAACAACGGTCTCTTATTCATGGAGCGAGTGGATTGTTTACCTTACACACCTTGTTTAAAGTAGTTGTCTGTTTCTTGCAACTTAATACTGAAGGGGTTTCGGATGATAACCTGAAGGTGGACTTCTAGTCATAGATGCAGTTGGATGGCGGTCTATGTATCTTTTTGTATTGCCCAATTGAATCTCATAGGATCTTTTTGACTAGTATTGCATTGTTATGCCTTGCTCAGTTCCTGTCAATTGCCCTGCTGTAATTTGTTTACCCTTCATGCCATGTTGTTTATCTAAGGAGAGCACCTCTAGTGAACTATGGACCCCGGTTCAATCTTTACCATTGATACATCTTCCATTGTTACTATTTACTTGATGCAAACCACCATTACCTTCCACACCATACAGTTAATCCATTGTTACAGCAAACCGGTGAGCTTGACAACCTCACTGATTCGTTGGGACAAAGTCTTGAGTTTGTGTTATACAGGTCTCCATGTTGTTTGCAACACCTGTGCGACGTTTCCTTCTTCCTTCTGGTTCGATAACCTCGGTCTCTATTGAGGAAAACTTGATGATGTGCTTATCACACCTTGCTCTTGAGGTTTCAACGAAGTGTCCCACTACAACACTGGGTGCACGCATCAACCGACGACCCTTGAGGTTGCGGGCATTTGTCAAAAGAGTTATTTTATTCTTGTTTCTCCCTCCTCACAGAGTCCAGAAATCATTTGGCTTTATTCTGTGCTTTTTCGGAAAATACTTTTATCTGATGAGGCTTGCCCTCTCTATGGTGGTATTTATCGGTATATTTTGGAGACTAAGATGTCCTTACGCTCACTTCCTTGTCAAAGATCGGACATAAATTGCCGCCGCAGACATGTGCATGAGGGAACGAGACTCACATCAATGACTCCACTAACAACTGTGCTAACTAGTTTACTTTCAACTATAGACTCGTACTTACCCTCGTAGATGGTATGATAGTTATTTTTTCTCGCAAAGGAACAATCGCTAGTTTTATCTTGCTATGTATTCTATCTTTATGACTTGCCATGTTGCATTCATATCAATGGAGTTGTATTAATATTGACTAATAAGTTAATCATCTCCATCGACTTGGTTAGTGCCACTTTCCAAACACCCCGCTTTGCCATCGTCGTTCATTTGAGAGGACCTTACCCTATGCAACCTATTTGAGCCTCTCTTGATGCCACCCAACATGGCAATATTAGTCGGTCACTACTTTGTGCGGTCGAGGCTATGTAACCTATTAGGCATTCTTTACATGGAAACGTGTGTGCCGGATTCACTTCATCACATGACTGCATTCATAGGAAGAGTCGGTGGCTAGAGAGTGCCTCGGCAGCACGAACGGTCATGATAATATATCTTGCTTTGGTATAATTTTATAGTTGTTCACGAAGAGAAGGCCGAGTGGAGAATATTTTGATGGATGGTCTTAGAAGCTATTGCAGTTGGTCAAATCTAATCTAGCTTTGTAGGTTATTGAAAAATGTTTAGATCGAGTCACACTTTGAGTTTAATCCTGTTGAATTCGGAGAAAATCACTAAAATTTGAGCATGATAATATTATTGCCTGCCTCTGTGGCTAGAGGCTTATGAACTTAGTATGGTTATGATAAGATTGTATGGGGAAACGTGAGCATTTGTTCTACCATGTGACCACTAACATGGGAACGAGAATACCCGTTTCGACCGTATGGTCTTTCCTCCAAAGGTAAGACAGTAAATTAAGTTTAAACGTTTAGTTTGGAGTCGCATTTAAAGTCTATACTATGAATCGTGACCTTTCCGAACCTATGGAATCGGTATCCCAACAAAAACTTTGTGTATAAAGCCTTCAGCGTCTACGCCGTTATCTACATGCATGTTGCGCGGTGAACTAAGCCTCACCACATGTTGTAATAATTAAACCTATTACATTTCGCATCTATAATATATATTGATCTTGTCTTTGTTTGCTGAGTTGTCACATTCGTCATGTTTCTGGGCAGGAATGTGAGAGGCGTCTCGATCTTTCGGATACAACCCAATGTGATAAGCACCCGGTCGCTAATAGGAAGGCCTGGGTAGATGGACCGGGAAGAATTAGTTAAATAAATTACTGATAAGGACGGTCCCGAAACCGGGACATCTCACTTTTGTGGAATTTGATTTGAAAGACGAGACATATTCCCAAACCAGTGGAGGAGGAATTTGGGACTCGTGGTGAGTAGATAATGTGGCGCGTCAATGGGGATGATAGTGTCGTCCGCATCTACTACATCATCTCATCACCGAAAGAGCATCTCAGACGTTTCCTCGGTTTATTTACACATCTGCACCGTCGGCCAACTTGCCAAACAATACTTGACAAATCCCCAGCTCCAATAATCGTCGGGAGCGGATTTATATTATCGCATATGCATCACGCACACGAGATGTACAAAGACGTGCCGATGAAGTCCTATATATTTAATCACTTGGCTATTGACTCAGACCTGGGACCAAGCTCGGTTTCCCCGTTTGTTTAGTTTAGGCTTAATGTAAGCACGACACCCTGCCTGGTTTGATATGTTACGGAGTAAAATAGCTCCTCCTACTAGTATAGTACTCCTATTTTCCTTCTGAAACTAGTGTGTACTCTAGTTTCAAATGGGGTTGGCGAGATTTGCACACAACAACTGGACAAGATCCCGACGCCAGCCACTATCTCGATGTTCTTTTGCCTACGGTCCTATCCACAGCGCCAGCAGTCCCGAGGCCAAAGTCGTTGTTTACTGGCCATGCGGTACAGCGCCGCGGCGCAACAATGGCTAGAGACCAAGCGCATCGATCACAGGTGACAGGTTTGGTCAAACACCCATGGCCCTTCGCACAATCGTCCACCGAATACGTACTATCGTGCAAGTGAAAACGGGAAGACAAAACCGGAAAAACACGAGCAGGAGTCAGGACCAGCAACTAATGCGAAGCAGGGGAATCTACCCCCACATATTCCCCGGTGCGCGCACTGAGGAAATGCTGATTCCTCTCACGGACCCCCTCCCTGCACCGGTTCTTGGTGCGCCGAAAAGCCAAGGGAAACCGGGCCGTCCTCCCCGTGTGCATACGCCACTCGTCGCTCCAGCCGCCTCCCTCACCTCACCGGTGTACGCAAGCCGGCTCCACGCAGTCGCAGCCTGTTCTGTTCTTCGCCCCCACCTCCCCCACCCAAAACCCGCCCCATCCCCGTGTCAAAACCTCCGACCTCGCCAAAGACCGATCGCCAGCTCAGCGCGCCGGAGACGATGGAGGACGTGCTGGACTCGGCGGTGGGGGCCCACTTCAGCGGGCTCCGCCTCGACTCGCGCCGCCTCTCCTCCTCCTCATCCCTCCCGTCCTCGCCCTCCACCGCGACCTGCAACGGCACGGCCGACGCCTCCTCCGCCGCCGCCACAACTGCCGCGGCCAGCGGCCTCGCCTCTCCCACGGCCAGGCAGCCCTTCGTGATCGGTACGCCTCCGCGCCGCCCGCGCTCTCCCACAATTTCTCCCTTCTGGTTCTGTTTTGAAACCTTCTTGTTTTGGGGCTGCCTGAAGGGGTGTCGGGAGGGACGGCGTCGGGGAAGACGACGGTATGCGACATGATCATCCAGCAGCTGCACGACCACCGCGTCGTGCTCGTCAACCAGGTGCGTGCGCTCTTCCTTGCTCTGCTCGTCGCGCTGCACCTTCTTTTTTCCTCTGAATTTATTATTATCCGATAGTGCCTACTGTCCTGCGATGCCGATACGCTCGTGTAGTGGAGTTCTGCTCAGTTTTGGAGCATCCGTTGTTGGACTCTGGAATCGTGTGCTGTGATGATTGATAGCTTTTGTTTTCATAAATGATGATGATTCCCACTGTTGCCAAGTTGGTGTATCTGTTCGGGGAATTCGGATCTACCCGTTATCTTGTGTTATACCAATATCCCTTTTCATTACTACTCCCCGCTTTAATGTTCGGGGAGTTCGGGGAATGATGACTCGCAGACTTATTCCTGAGTAATCCAGGAGCAAGTATAATTTAAAACTTTTGGTTGTAATTTGCAGGATTCATTCTACCGTGGTTTAACCGAGGAACAGTCTGAACACGTTGGAGAATACAACTTTGATCACCCTGGTACCTGCTTTGATGAAAAAAAACTACTATGATGTTTTCTACCACAGGTTTTCAATCTAATATACTTTTTTCCAAAAGGATGACTTTTTATGTCTTTCTATCTATCTCTACAGATGCATTCGATACCGATAGGCTTCTTGAGTGCATGGGAAAGTTAAAAAGTGGACTATCTGTAAATATTCCTATTTATGATTTCAAGAATCATCGACGATGCTCCGAGAGCTTTAGAAAGGTAATAGCTTGCATAATTAACCATTGATATGAAAGTGCTGGTGCCTTTGTTATTTGTCATGGTATTATGGGTTATAACTTTGGCGCGAAATGTTATATCCAGACGAGATAAAAATTAATGGCATCACATGTGTGTTATATTCTGTCAATCCAATGAGTGCTGATTTAATTTATGTTATTGATGCTTCAGAGAATGTTGCTGTAGTTTTATGTTCTGATTTCCCATTAATTAATAGACATTTGGTCCCAAGCCCCCAACAACCTTCTAACTAGTACTGTGACGCTTTTGCCCTCAAATGAGCTACATATAATACAAGAGTGTTGAAAATCTAAAATCATGAGGTTTTGTAGATCGAGGGATATGTAATGTACAAACGATGATGAAATAATGTGTATAAGAAATGATTGTTTGGCTCCTAATCTATGCAACAGTTACAATTTAAAAAGGTGCTGACTGTCTCGCCACCAGGATCCAAGCTCTTCCATTGTAAATTTGTAATAGAACACGGGAGCTTGTGTTGAACAGAGACGTCTGGTGGTATTGGTGCTCCATTTTCTGTGCTCCTTTAATCCAAGTGAACCCAAATGGATATGATGGTTAACTAGGTCCAAAACTCCTCTTATCAATGAACTACTGATTAATTGTTTTTGTTAGGTCAATGTATCAGATGTCATCATTTTGGAGGGCATTTTAGTGTTTCATGATCAAAGGGTGCGTGACTTGATGGACATGAAAATTTTCGTTGACACAGGTTTGTTGCTGTTCTCTTTGCTACATATATTATTGTTAACATCATGGCTACAATGTTGAAGACATTGCATGCACTGAGTGTATTCCAGTTTTTGTTGGTTACTCATGTTTGTTGCGAGTCTTTGACCACTCACCCTTTCTTCTGTTGGTCTTTATGCATCTGTTTTAGATGCTGATATTAGGCTTGCCCGGCGAATAAGGCGTGATACAGTTGAAAGAGGGAGAGATGTTCTCTCAGTGCTTGAGCAGGTAATTCAAACAAGTCTTTTCTACTTCAGTTTTAAATCTAAGACTTATTCTATTCGAATGCATTATACTCTCTAAGCTTCAATTATTTGAACATATAAGTTGTGCACACAGTTTAAACTATGTTTCTTCATTGTTGTGCTGTCATTTAACTTGCCTCTCCACTTTTTGTCACAATTTTTTCATGGAATAATTAGTATGGGAGGTTTGTGAAGCCCGCGTTTGATGATTTTGTTCTGCCTTCCAAGAAATATGCTGATGTGATCATACCACGAGGAGGGGATAACCATGTTGCCATTGATTTAATTGTGCAACATATTCGTACTAAACTTGGCCAGCACGACCTGTGCAAATTTTATCCAAATGTGAAAGTAGTTCACACAACTTTCCAGGTACTTTTTTTTTCACTTGTTGATTTGAGCTTTATAATATTGCTTAGCTTTCCAAAATTTTGAAGCTCTTAAACATTCATCTGAACAGATACGGGGAATGCATACCCTCATTCGTGATCAGGAAATTACTACTCCTGATTTTGTCTTTTATTCAGATCGGCTGATTCGTCTGGTAATGCTATTGTTACTTGTGGCCTCTACCTCTATGTCCTTTTTTATATAACTTCTCTAGTTTGGTGGCTAAGTTGAACTGATATGGAAATACCATGCTAGGTAGTTGAGCATGGTCTGGGGCACTTGCCATTTACAGAGAAGCAGGTCATTACACCTACAGGTACATAACTGGCTTCGTTGTATCGTACACATTTTTTGTAAGTTGTTCTCTACAAATTTCTTAGCTATGCTTCGGTCAGGTAACTTGATTCCATAATATGCTTCAATATGGTTGGAGAGCTGGAATAGCCACCCTTTTTTCGAGAAACATGGTGTGAGCTCTGCTTTTCATTTAGAAGAATATAACAAACATTACAGATGCCTAGTTTCTTATACGAAAACCAGGCAAAAGAACACGTAATAGCCCCTTTATAACGTCAATAGTGATCTGCCTTGTTACTGATTACCAGAGTTTGTGTAGAGATAAGGTAGCTTATTCCCTGTGTGAAATAAAACCTGTATTTCCTAAGCATTTGGTGCATTATGTAATCTGACTGGCTTAGTCCAATATCCATTCGTAAAATAATCTTCTGGAAGCTTGGGACTTCTGAAGATTGTTGATTGTTTCCCCTGTTTACTTCATACAACTGTGAACTGTACATTCTTTAAGACAAGGCTTGTCTACGCATTCATATTCTGTAATGAACAAAGAATGGGAGTTTTGTACACTAACATCATGGTTATCTATGCATTGTCCAGGATCTATTTATTCAGGAGTTGACTTCTGCAAGAAGCTATGTGGAGTGTCGATTGTTAGAAGGTGCGTCCCATTTTTTATATCTGATAGTTTAAAGGCTAGAATTTAAGGTACCACCATACAGTTATATGTTCCTAGAATGTTGATTTTCAAGCCCAGTGTACGTAACTCTTATTTTTGATCCATTTGAACTATTGCATCATTGGACATCAATCACTATTAACCCATGCTAGCTAGTAAGAATATGTGCAGATTCAAACTCGTATACCATTTCCTTGCCTCCTTCCCTTTCCCATTTGTACATTTTCAATTGAATCACTCATGCAATAAATTTTTGGTAGTATTTTCTTGCACGTGTTACAATAATACATATGTTTGACTGCAGTGGTGAAAGCATGGAGAATGCGTTGCGTGCTTGTTGTAAGGGGATAAAAATAGGTAAAATCCTAATACATCGGGATGGAGATAATGGACAACAGGTTGAGTGTTCTTTACATATACTTTTGTTGTAAATGTTCGTGAAAATAGTACAGTTCAGCGATTCTGTGAGTAAATCTTATATATTTTCCCTGTCCAGCTCATATACCACAAGTTGCCCATGGATATTGCTGAACGTCATGTTCTACTTATGGATCCTGTGCTTGGTACAGGTTAGTGTTGCATATCCTTGGAACCTTTTCTTGGTAGTTTTGCATATGCTTGTTCAAATTAAGAACAAATAGAGGTCAGTTATGTAGCACGGGACTCAATTTTTTCATCTATTTTCTTGACAATTCTGTACGTATATTTGTTCAATTTAAGGACTAATAGAGGTTGGTAATGTAGCCTGTGGCTAAAGTTCCATTATACACTGTTTTCTACAGGTAACTCAGCAAACCAAGCTATAGAGCTTCTTATAAGAAAAGGAGTTCCTGAGGACCAGATCATGTTTCTTAATCTTATCTCGGTAAAGTCGTCTAGCTCATTCACTTTCTTAGTTTCACCTCTTTACATGTTTCCCTTGTTTTTGGTTAGTTTATTTACAGCATTTCATGGACAGGCTCCTGAAGGAATCCACTGTGTCTGCAAGCGATTCCCTCGTCTGAAGATTGTGACATCAGAGATCGACGTTGGGTTAAACGAGGATTACCGTGTCGTCCCAGGATTGGGCGAATATGGTGACCGCTACTTCGGCACAGACTAGTTGACCATCGGTACTGCTTTCGTCGGCATTGAAAAATGATAACCGGATTAGACCTAACAGGAGATATATACTGGTGTTTGATGGTTTGTGGTATACTAGCAGAGTGGAGCGGAGAGATCACTCTGCGTCTCTGCCAACCGTTGGAGGTACAAGCCAAAGGGCACACGAGGATGTGCACCTTCATATTTCATATGACTTTAGCTAGACATCTGGTGTGCTACTCTTTCTGTTCATGTAACGAACTTGGCCCTTGTGTTGGCTTGTGAAAATGTATAGCTTGCCTTGGATTGTTGGTCTGCGGCTGATGCCGTGCTATTTCAGTTGTGTGCACTGCGTGCTCAGTTGAAGCTTAATAAAAAACATTGGCAAAGCTAGCGCTCTTGCTCATTTTCGGAAGAAAGAAAAGATTTTTTTTTGCTACAGGACACTTATTTTCTGGCGTTTGCCAAACCACATCGCTCAATTATATCTTTGCCAGGTACCATTATAATTTTGTGATACATTTGTAAGAACACATCGCATGGAACTCTTTTTGCAGAACCAAAAGGTAAGATATTGTGCGATATCTTTGCCAGATATTGTGCGATGTCGAACTCTTTTTTCAACGCAAGTAGGCAGAAGCTCCGCATGAATTTTGCAGAAATTCCGCATGAATTTTGCAGGCTGACACAACACACCATGGTGCGAACGGGGTGAAGAATCGGCCTAAATCTTTCGCTAACGGCCCGTATCCAACGACTACGGCCCACGTGATCCAGCCCATGAACCCTCCCATCACGCGATTTGAGCACGGAGTACGGAGGCGGCACGAGAGCTCAACTGCGCAGAGACGAAGACGGCGCGACCATCATCCCGTTTTCAGTTCCCCAACGCGTGGTCTCGGGGTCAAAGCCGACGCCCCCTCCTCCGGTAACGCGCTGCCACTACTGGCCGCTGGGGCGCCGCACCGCGCGCCGCCTCGCTCATCCGCCTCGGTAATTACCAGTTCCCTCTCAGAGTTAATTTAGGCATTGGAAGAAGGATTAATTAGTGCGAGTTCGTGAGGATTTGAAATAGAAGGCAGTGCAGATCAAGGTGGTTAACTTTTTTTTTGAACGGATCAAGGTGGTTAACTGAAGTATAGTAGTAATTGATTTGATGCATGGAGTAATGGTACTGTAGGCTGTAAGATCGAAAGTCTATACCTGATGACCTTTCCGTGTTCGTATTAAAATATTGTATTCCCTTCATCTCGTCTAGATTTACACGTATTTACACACTAAAACGCGTCTAAAAGGAGTGGTAACATTTTGGAAAATTTGTAGTCAAACTTCACTATTGTGACAACAATCAATTCTCCCAAAAATGCACTTTTGGTTTTACGGATATTGGTGTGAGTGTGACAGTTGTAGAGTGAAACACGGTAAGTGAACCAAAGTTTGCCCAAAATTTGGTTGATCCATTGGCACAGAACAAAACCATTTGCTTGTCAATTTGGACAGCATATTCGTTCCCGTTCTGCCACTCCCAGTTTCAATTCCCTCATTCTTCAAGCACACAAATTCCCACATACCTTACTCTACATCATCAGAACACAAATCTAGGCATTAGAGAAAATCTTCAGCGTTAGGTTACAACCAAGTTACCTTAATCTGCAGCATTACGTCCCATAAATCTCCGCACAACCAAAAGGTCATTTGTGCTGCCCAACTTTGCCAAGTGCTATATATATCTGTACTAGTGCTACGAGCAGAAGCTGCAGCCTGCCATAACAAAACATGGCACTCTTCTCTGATGATGATGCAGCCCATTATCAGACGAGGAGCAGCAAGAACATGACTTGCAAGGCCAGAGGGGACATGAGCAAGCTCCTACCAGTCGCCTCCTTCTTCCTTGGCGCGGCGTTGACAGCGGCGCTCGTCTTCCTCAATGCTACTATGGATGTGAACTGGAGGCCCTCCGCCCTGGCCTCATGGGGCAATGGTGCTCAGCCGGTGCCCGAGCCCAAGGTAAGTGATCCTCTGCTCTTCATTTGCCTTCTTATTGTTTGAAAGGTTTTGTGGTTGAATACTTCCATTTCCTTAACATCCATGGTTTGATCTTGCAAGGAAATACAAGAGCATTCTTTTTAACATTAACATGGCATTGTATTAGTTTTGTTTTTGCAAGAGAACAAAAAAAAATGTGTACTAGGAGTTATGAATCCATAGGTAGAAATAAAATTTGACCATGCACATTTAACTGCAAGTTTTGTTGAGTGGAGCTACTTAGCTAACCATGTGGTATGAAGACTGGCGATTAATTGTCCTCTTTTGGAAACAGAAATTCCAAAAAAAATCCATAGAAGAGAAAACGACAGTGATAATTACAGATAATTAGTGCTTTACTGACCGTGGTTATTGAAAATGCAGTTCCTTTTTTTCTGCAGTTCTATCTTTCAAGATATTCATGATACAGTTAGATGATCAAATTTGGCCGTGAGTTTATGGCCATAATTTGTGTAGTATAATGTGGAAGCGAAACTATGGACTCCTTTGTTTTTCTCCTAGATTCTTAGCTATATCTCCACTCAGTGGACTAACAAGAATTCGTGTCGGATATAATACTGCAGCCTTGTTTTAGGCAGTAGTCTAGCTTAAAAATTAAATTCTAAAGCCAAACAGCACAATTCATGCTAATTTTCCAAGATTGGTTCAGGATAGGAGGCCGCCTATAGCTTTGTAATATTGGGGTAAGCCTTACAGTACAGCTGAATTTGATCGTGCAGAGGCAACGAATATGCTAGCCTAGTGTAGTACGTACTGTCACAAAAGGGCTTCGTGACAAAATGATTTGGGTGATCAGATAGAAATTTATTCATGGATTTCCAGCTCCAAATTCAAATTTTCAGTTAACCATGCATCTGTTCAGATTACTGTAATTCATGGGAATATATTGAACTATCATATTTGCAGCATCTAAATTCTAAGCGTGACTCTTCTTCTAAAAAATTCTGAACCTAACCATCTTTCTTTTCTGTGCAGGCGAAACCATTTGCGGAGCTTGCAGAGGTGCTGAAGAACGCGTCCATGGAGGACGGCACGGTGATCATGACGTCCATCAACCGGGCGTACGCCGCGCCAGGGTCCCTCCTGGATCTCTTCCTGGAGAGCTTCCGTCTCGGCGAGGGCACGGCACACCTGCTGGACCACGTCCTCATCGTGGCCGTCGACCCCGGGGCGCTCCAGCGGTGCCGGTCGGTGCACCGCCACTGCTACCTCCTCCGCCGCTCCCCTGGCGCCGTCGACTACAGCGACGAGAAGCATTTCATGACCAAGGACTACCTCGACATGATGTGGGGCCGGAACCGGTTCCAGCAGACCATCCTCGAGCTTGGCTTCAACTTCCTCTTCACGGTATGTATGTTCGTGCAGGTTCACGGCCGGCCGGTGCAAGTGTGATTGGTGAATGAATGATATGTGTGTGTTTGGTGTTTCGTCAGGACATCGACATCATGTGGTTCCGGAACCCGCTGCGGCACATCGCCATCACGTCGGACATCGCCATCGCGAGCGACGTCTTCAACGGCGACCCGGAGAGCATGGGGAACCTGCCCAACGGGGGGTTCCTGTACGTGCGGGCGGCGAACCGGACGGTGGATTTCTACCGGCGGTGGAGGCGTGCTCGGCAGAGGTTCCCGGAGGGGAGCAACGAGCAGGAGATCCTGGGGCGGGCGCAGGGGGAGCTGAGCCGGGGCGCCGGCGTGCGGATGCAGTTCCTGGACACGGCGCACTGCGGCGGCTTCTGCCAGCTGAGCGGCGACATGGGCAGGGTGTGCACGCTGCACGCCAACTGCTGCACGGGCCTCGCCAACAAGGTGCACGACCTCAGGAATGTGCTCAAGGACTGGAGGAACTACACGGCGGCGCCGCCTGAGGACAGGCGCCGGGGAGGGTTCCGCTGGACCAGGCCCGGCAGGTGCATCCACTGACAGGGAGAGAGGCACCAGCAGCTGGCCACTTGCAAGTTGCAACATGGTCACGGTTAATTAATCTGCACGTACTATCCTTGTTTCTGCGTGGGCAATGGCCGTTTTTATCCGAGTGACATTGAATGTTTGGCATTTCGCAACTTTGGATGTTTGTGTTCGCTGATAGGAAATTGTAGAAACGAATGTTATCATGGTTGTATTGTACTAGCTCATACTTGGATTGTGATTTGTGAATCATGTTTACAAGAGTGTCTGAATTGTGAATTATGTTTGACTCTCTTAGAGTAGTAGTTGGAGATCGACCGCCGCACCTGCCTTACCAGACCTTTCGCTAGAGGGTTTCGTAATTTCTACCAAAAAGACCGAATCCCCGCGCCGCACGAGGCGACCGGGGCGGCCCGCCTCCTCCCTCCTCCCGTCACCACCGCCCGATGTTTCCCGTGCGATGGCGGCTCAGCCTTTCCTTGCGCGCCAGAGTGGCAGCTTGGGTGCGTCGGCCTGGCGGCGGTGTTCCTCGACCTACGGTAGTCCAGTGTGGCTCCGGGTGGTAGGGCAGTGACGACAGCGTAGCTTCTTGGCAGAGGGGCAGCGCGGTGGCAGAGCGTGGCCATCGATGGCTAACTGGCCCAGATCTAGGCCATCTGGGCCCAATCTGGGTTTGGGCGGGCTGGGTTATCTTGGGCTCGATGGGCTAGGGGTAGCGGTTACGGCAGTGCACTTGATGCAGCGCGGCGATGGGAGCTTCACGGGCCCACCTTGGACCCGGCCAGGCCTCTCTATGGCCTGGTATGCTCCCGCTACTACGTCCGGTGGGCTACCACCAATGGTGGAGGAGGTCGTTCACTCCCGCGTCGTTGCGGTACTATCGCCCTAGCCCCTGACTTTTCTCCTCGGTCCCTCCGATGAAATGTAACGCTCCACATCTTGCCGCCCACCAGCGCGCCACCACGGTTTTGCAATCACCAATGTCCTTTCGTCTGCCTTAAGAGCATCTCTAGGAATGACCCCTGCGTTTGGTCATCCCCTAAACCTCAAGTAGGGACCCTTATTTTAACTCCTTTTTTCTCTAATTGTATGAATATCCCTTACTTTTTGCCCATACTTTTGTTTACTGAATAACACATGAGGCTCGTCCTTCGTTGGGACACATGCAAAGGTAGAGATGGCTATAATTTCTACGATGGTGCGGTGGTGGTGGTGTGGCACTTGTGCAAGGTGGCAGCGGTGGTCAGCATATGTGTGTCATGTCATCAATTGAAGTATAGGGTCCCGTAGATAGCGTCTATATGTGGGGTTCTCTAAGATGAAATCTAGGGGGATCCCTACAATAGGGTTTGAGTAGGGGCCCTCCTAGAGTGTTTTTTTACTCGGCCTAAATAAGAGAAATAGGGGTTCGTGTAGGGGCCATACTTGTGATGCTATGAGGGGCAATAGGACTGGACGTTCAAGATATGCTAGAGCATTTTTATCCCTTCGCCTAGAATCCCCCGGGTCTCTAAAACCTGAAAATGTTAGGAGTTATATCCATCTAACATTTCCTCTAAAGTGTTATAACTCCCCAAAATTTGAGGAGGCATCCGTATTGTGCTTTATCCTCATATTTGAGGAAATTTGAGCTTCTCCCAATCCACATCCCTATCCAGACATCTTTGGCGAGAGGAACTTTCACCACCCAACTATTGCCCATTGTCGAGGAGACTCCAACCATGTCGATGTTCCCGTCTAGCCATGTCAGTGCTTCCTATCTACCCTTCCACTCTTCACCTCTCCCCACCAAGCTCTTAACACTACCACCAACGCCCATAGTCAAAGACGCCCTACCCCGCCTACCTTTCCCTGACGTCGAATACGCTACTCGCTCGATGGGCGACCACTCAGCGACCACAGATCGTTGATCTACCACTGGATACCATCCCTATCCATGTCATCCATAGTGAGACCTGGAAACATCCTATGTTCCCGGTCAGGGCGCCTACTAAGTGTTCAACAAAATGTCACACTCAATGGGATCCTCGGCCGATTCTGAGATCCTTAGGGACTAGAGCGCAAAGCTCGGGTTGAAGGAGGAGGAGGAGGAGGAGGAGAACAATGTTGTTGTCGCATCTTAGGCCGAGGCACAAGTAGACGCAAGCGCACAAGCCACCATTGAGGCTTGTGACTGGGGCCTAGAGGATATGTTCACGGATACAGACACAAATATAGTTAAGGAGGAGGCTCGAGAGAAGGTTGTCGGCGTGATTTTTTGATAACAACTATGATTGGATGGTCGGACAATCGACTGCCACCGTTACATACACATGGACTATGTTATCATGTTGAACTGGAATTTGAACGATATGTTGGACTCTATGAATTTAGAATGTTGTTAAATTTGTGCATTTAAATTGTTGTTCAAATGTATGAACTAGATAATGTTGATGTTAGCCGACTAAGACTTATCTTATGTCTTAGTCGACTGCGTCTTAGTCACTCACTGGGAATTGCTAATTCTCAGTTAGCTGAGACTTATTTTAGGGCACAGTCAAGTCTATAACTGTCCGCATTAATCGTAATTATTATTTTCTTCTCTCTTCGCTAAACTATTGGACCGATGCGTTAAAAGGTAGGAGTGTTTTGATGGGTCTTTTCTGTTCAGTTTTTTCTCTGTCTACCCGTGCATGCATGTACGTGGGATTTATCATTTTTTGTTTTTTTCCTCTTCGTACATAGGATTTTCTTGCTTGTTTTTTTGTTGGTAACGGTTTTGCTGATGAAGGGAAGCCGAGAACTCTCTGATTTTTGTCTGTTTTGTTTTTCTTAGTTTATTTTTCCATTGTCATTTTTATTTATGTGTTATTTTTTTAGATTTAGGTGTAACACATCGAATCATATTCATGATTTTTATGGTTTTCTAATCAATATTTTGAAGGGATTTGACCTTTGGCCTCGTAGTGACCCGAGTTGACTTTTGTCCTTATTGGCTTGCATGTGTGTGTTCCTTCTTGTGGTTTTTGTATACGTATTTAGAGTTCATTTGTTTTAAATTTATGTGGTCTATAGTTGTCGTGGTAGTGTCGACGAGTATGTCATGAGCGGGTTCTCGCAAAGAGTTTAGAGAGAGGAGGGGAAAGGCGACAAGTTTCCGAGACGGTGTTGTAACACAAGTGAAAGTACAAAGGAAGTCGCCTAGAGGGGGGGTGAAAGGATACGGATGTCGCCTAGAGGAGGGGTGAATAGGCGATTAAATTTTTTTCTAGAGAGGCTCAACAAAGGCGGAATAAAACTAGTGTTTACTTTGTAAAGCACAACCTAGAACAACTAAGGTTCACCTATGTGCACCAACAACTTATGCTAAGCAATACAAGCAACAAAGTGATAGCAAGATATATATTACTTCAAACACGAAGGCTAACATAATGTAAAGTGCATAAGTAAAGATCTCGGATATAGAGATAACCGAGGCACGCGGGGACAACGATATTTTACCGAGTTCCTCCCAACATGGAGTATGTCTTGTTTGGAGAGGGGGTGGTATCAAACCACCAACGCCACAAAAGTCCTCCCTTATTCTCCGGTGAATCTCACCCCAACGGGATCGATCCACGCTTCCACTATCGGTGCACTTGTCGGTGGCAACCGGAACCTCTCACAAGGTTGGGGCACAACTCTACAACTAAATTAGAGGCTCCCAACAAACGCCACAAAAGGCCACAATGCCACCAAGGCCACAAACGTCTAGGGTTCCAAGAACCCAAGAGGGACAACCTTCAATGAGCAACTCAAATCAAATCCTCCGAGGAGAACTCAAACCGATGCACCAAATGCAAATGGCAAGAACACCACAAAGATGCTCAAATCCCTCACTCTCAAGTTTCAACAAAGCTACTGAACCTATTGGGGGAACAAGAGAGGAGGAATCAAAGAGAGACACAAAATACCCCAAAATCTAGATCCCCAAAGATGCACTCACAAAAAGATGAATCGGTTAGGTCAAAACGTGGGGCTAGATCTCCTCTCTCTTCCACTCAAAAATGGACAAGAATCATCGGAGGGAAAAGATTAGGCAAGCTTCAAGATCTAGAGCAAGTGTGAAGAAAATTTAGCCTAATAGATAAGAGAGAAGCAAACTAAACTGAAAACGGGCAAGAGGCTTAAATAATGGCCCCAGAAAAACTAGCCGTTTGGGAATTTTTAGAATGGACCGGTAGTACCGGTTTTGACCGGTACTACCGCACGGTGCCAGGAAAAAGAGAAGCAGCTGGAGGCGATTAGGAGCAGCAGCAGCACCGCAGGTCAACGCTGCATGCATGCGGGTGAGGCCACGCCATAGTGAACGGAGCAGACGCAGCAGGCCAGCGGCCAAGCATGCGCATGCAGCAGCGCCTTGAGCAGCAGGCCAGCGCGATCGGGCCACAACAGACAAGCGGCAGATCGCAAAGAAGATGTAGACGCATGCAGCGCCAGCAAGCAAGCGACGGCGTGGCGGAGGGCCCGGCTGGCCGAAGCGGCTGGAGCACGCACGGTGGGGCCTGCTAGGCAGGCGGGCGAAGCGTGGCAGCTGGGCGAAGGCGGTCAACCCAGCGGACAGCGGGCTGGGCAAAACGAGATCTGGATCTGGGATTTGAAAAATAATCTGGACGAATCTGGTAAAGAAACTGGGCTGGCCGGTAGTACCGGCCCACCCGGGCGGTACTACCGGGCCGGTCCGGTAGGACCGGAAATTGGTACCGGGCCAGACCGAAGTGGGCTGCGTGCGCCAGGCACGAGCGGTACTGGGCTGCGGTAGTACCGCTCGGTCCAGTTTTTTTTTTCTTTTTTTAATTAAAACGACAAATACTCAAACGGTCATAACTTTTAAACGGTGGCTCCGATTGACCCGATTCCAATTGTGTTGGATAGAGGACGATAAGGGCTTCCCAATATTGATTATCATCAAGTGAGAAAGTATCAAGTAGAATAATATGGGATACCTTACTTGGTGAGAAACCGAAAAACCGCATAAATCAAAATCGCAACAAGATACATATGGGAGATCTGATTTTAATGAACAAGAGCTTGTTATGGAGATTACCACAAGCTCTATATCCTCACATGGATAAGACCAAATAACAACCAAATATGATGATGCAAGTATGCAAATGTTTGAGCTCTCTCCGAACGATGTGACCGAATTACTCATACGAGAGCCCCTCTTGATAGTACGGTTATATATCCTAAACCCGGTCTCACACACACAACGTGAGACCGGCAAAAGGGAAAACCTATCAAGATTATACCTTTGTCTTGAGCATTCCACTTGAGCTCGATGTAGACGGTCTTGCCCTTCTCAAGATGGAACGCCTTTCTTAATTCCTCATCATCGACCTCGCATATTGAGCTTGCACAGCATATCTTCTTTGCATTTCATCGACCTTAAAGTCAACACATGCTCCAAGCGATGCCAATGGACAAATCCTACAAATATAACTTAATACACACATTAGTCCATAAAGATTGTCATTAATTACCAAAACCACACATGGGGGGCCAACATGTTCTTTCAGGGGGTGAATAGGCTTTTAAAAATATTACGGTTTAGGCTCAAGTAAATGCGGAATAAAACTAACGTTTAATTTATTGACCACAAAACCTAGCCACTAAGTTTACCTAAGTGCACCAACAACCTATGCTAAGCAATACAAGCAACAAGGTGATAGCAAGAAATACATACTTCAAGCACGATGGCTATCACAATGTAAAGTGCATAAGTAAAGGGCTCGGTTGAGAGATAACCGATGGACGCGGAGACGAAAATTTGTTTCCCGAAGTTCACTTCCAAAGAAGCTACGTCTCCGTTGGAGAGGTGTGATGGCGCAATGCTCTCCGAACGCCACAAATGGCTCACCTCGAGGTGTGGTGGCTCGATGCTCACCCAACGCCACACAAGGCCTCACCCCGGATGCGGAAGCACGCAACTCACCGACGCCACAAAAGGCTCACCCTATTCTCCCAAGTGCGCACCACAAAAGGCGAGCACTTGCTCCACTATGGGACGCTTGAGGGCGGTCACCGAACCCGTACAAGATTGGGGCTAACTCCACAACTCAATTGGAGGCTCCCAACAACAAATCCACAAAAGGCTACAATGCCACAAAGGGCCAACAAAGCCACAAGAGGCTACAAGACCACAAAAGGTCAACAATCCAACCACACAACCGTCTAGGGTTCCAAGAACCCAAGAGTAACAAGCCCACAAGATTGTACTCGCCGAATCTCCGAGGAGAACTCAAACCTATGCACCAAATGCAAGGGCAAGTCCTTCTCTCCCAAATTCTAACAAAGCTACAAAAGCTATTGGAGGAATAAGGGAGGAAGAACCTAAGAGAAGAACTCAAACCTATGCACCAAATGCAAGGGCAAGTCCTTATCTCCCAAATTCCAACAAAGCTACAAAATCTATTGGGGGAATAAGGGAGGAAGAACACAAGAGGAGAACACGAAACTCTCCAAGATCTAGATCCCAATGATTCCTTCACAAAGAAGGGATTTGACTTTGTGGGATTGTAGATCTAGATCTCCTCTCACTTTTCCCTTAAAAAGATGTAAGAATCATGGGAGGGAGAGGGAGTAAGGGAGCTCAAATAGGTCAACAATGGTGGGCAAAAACGAGCTCAAAAGATGGGGAACCATTGGGGAAGAAGCCCCCCTTAAATAGGACAAGGAAAAACTGACCGTTTGGGTCAGATTCGCGCCCCCACCGGAACTTCCGGCATCCCACCGGAACTTCTGGCAAATAGAAAAACAAGTTACTGAACCTGACCGGAACTTGGGTCGGAACTTGGGCCGGAACTTCCGCTCAAGCAAAAACACAGGACAACATTGCACGAAAACTTCAATAACTTTTGATCCCGGACTCCGTTTTTGATGATCTTGGGCTCGTTTTGAAGAGAACGAAAAGTTTTACAAGATTATGCAAAGAAACATAATAGTCCAGCATGGAAGTATAAAACCAAATTGATAAAGATATGACCTCTCTAGAAGCGATGAACCGGTAAAACCTCTAAAACCCAAAACACAAGAAGTTGAGCTTGGAAACTCCGATTGGGATGAAACAAATTTTGTTGGAAAGATAAAACCAAGTAGAACCCAAAAAAATGTGAAATATTGGATACCACCAAGGGAGAAAATATCAACTATATATATGTGATGTATCTCCCAAGGTGTGGAGCCGGAAAACTCGCAAGATCAAAAACCGCAATAAGATATGCAAGTGAAATCCTTATTTGATGAACTAGAGCTTGTTATGATGATGACCACATGATCTAGATCCTCTCATGGACAAGAACCAAATAACAACCAAGAAAGATGATGCTATGAATGCAAAGGTTTGAACTCTCTCTGAGCGATGTGATCGAGACACCCGCTTGAGAGCCCCTCTTGATAGAACGGTTATCTATCCTAAACCCGGTCTCCCAACTAACAACATGAGACCGGCAAAAGAGAAGCCCTATCAAGATCATACCTTTGCCTTGACCATCCCACTTGAACTTGATGTAGACCGTCTTGTTCTTCTACAGTGGGAACACCTTTCTTGTTTGCTCTTGCTCGCTCTTGCTTGATGAAGACTTTCAAAATGCTCCCCCATACTCCATGGGGAAACCTCTTCTTGAACTTTTTGTCTTCATCACTCCATGAACACGAGGATGGCAAGCTTTAAGCATGAGACCTCCTAGAGATGGCGCATCTTGAGCTCACCCTTCTTCATCCCTTCTTGAGGTTGATCCATCTTGATGCAACTCGTTACACATGCCTTGATCAATCTTCAAGCTCCTTCTTACTTCATGATTCCAAAGGGCACAAAGCCCTTGGACATTTCTTCATCTTCCAACCTTGAGACCAACACATGGCCCAAGCGATGCCAATGGACAAACCTACAACTGAAACTCAATTTACACAGTATTCCATAGAGATTGTCATTAATTACCAAAACCACACATGGGGGCATACATGCCCTTTCAATCTCCCCCATTTTGGTAATTGATGACAATCCCTTAGCGAGGGTTTAAATATGACAATTAACGACCAAAGCGGTTGCCCCAACATCAAATACTACACAAGTATGTGATGTTGGTACAACCACAATATATAGAGCAAACTCCCCCACAATCTATGCATGTGTGATGAACTTAAATTTCAATGCATAGATTGCCATCCATTACCGTTGGTTGAGTTTCCTCTATATATCCAACATGCAAAGCAAACACAAAGATGCAAGAGCATGAGAGGCAAATTCTTAAGAACACACTCAAATCAAAGGCCAACTTCCCTTAAACCCTCCAAAACTTCTCCCCCATTGGCATCGATTGTCAAAATGGGTGAAAAGTTCTAGACAGCCAACATAGTGAGAATTCCTCCAAAGGTGTGCATATGCACAAGTCAAATGATGAGAACTAGGGAGGAAGTAAAACTATATTGAGGACCCAAAGAAAGCAAAAAGAAAAGAAGGAAAAGAAAAGGGCTTCAACAAATGAAGCGAGCAATCAAAAGATCCAAAATAAACAATTGAAACACCATCAAATGATGTCAAAAGGAAACAACAACCAAAAGAGTGTTTAAACAAAAATAGAGAAGCTCCCCAAACTTTGTGCAAAGATTAGAATACTTGTATTGAATACAATATGCACAAATATGGAATCATTGCTCCCCCATAAGCATTTAAACCACAAGAAACGAGAAAGAAGGAACATATGCATCATTAAATGAATTATAGAAGCTCCCCAAAGATTGTGCACCAATTATAGTAATTGTATTTGGAAACAACGTGCACAACCATGGAATCCTCACTCCTCAAAACCATTTAACAATGCACACAAAATACAATAATTTGGAAACCACCGAAGAATCAAAATGAAGTAAGAGGTGATTTCCAAGAAATGCAAAAACAACCAAATATTGATCTTCTCTTGTGTGTATAATTTTTTAGGTGGAAAATATCACAAAGACATATAACCACAAAGAAACATGCACACACAAAATAGATACTCAAGAAAGCACATGAAGACCCAAAAAGAAGTCATAGAATATACCAATAAGATGTTTTGCTTGAAACCATGCCCAAGGGATCAAATATATCTTATTGTACATCAATGAGCTTCAAACACCAACATACCCCATACAACACAACTATTCTCAAGGGAAGAATAGGATAGAAGGAATATATGGAGAAAGGCAACAAGTATCACAAGATAGAAATCAACTTGGCAAAAATACTCACTATTGCACATGAGAGATACTGAGGAAACGATATGCAACAAAATTGCTAGATTGACATATTTGGGATTAGTGAATCATGAGCATGATTTAGTATAGTCCCCATTATATGCACTCATCTCAACATACAAACATTTGCAATAGAGAGAATTCTTCAAAGCCAAAGCAAGAAATCCTACATATGAAAGAACACAAATTCATGCCAACAAGCAACCTACACAAGGTTGGGAACAAGATATGTATGCATGAGAGAGATACTTGTTACCGAGATATAATTGGTAGGATGAAGAAGATATGAATTCGTTGATCATCATAGCTTGCATCCATTTGACATGTATACGCCACTTATTCCTTGTTCAAGATACAAGCACCCAATATATATCTCCAATGTACCTAAAACACAATTAAGTACACTATGGTCCCCAAACAAATTGGGTCCAAAGTAGTTGGTGCAACTACAATACATAGGAGACCCTCCACACAAACATGTGCATATTGATATGAAATTGAATTTCATGCACATCTTAGCCCATTAGGATTTGGTGGAGTTTCCCTTATATATTGGATCAACGAAAGCAAGCATGCCATAATATATACAAGAAGTAAATATGCACGCATAGGCTTTCAAGAACCAAAAGGAGATACAATTTGAACAAAAACACCAAGTAAACCAAAAAGACACACAAAAGTGTGACTCGACAAAAGGTGTCCAAATTGTATCGAAGAGCCAAATCAACACATGAAAGAACACAAGTTCAACAAATGAACTCGAAAGAGCCAAAGAAAAAGGATAAGAAAAATACCACGGCTCAAGGATTTATCTCATCCTAAAAGAACAAAACAAGAGAAATGGAATGAGATAAAGCCAAATCCTAACGAGAGCAAGGAAATAATAACCAAAACAAACTCTTCACACTTTTCATGATGGCACACAAAGTACCAACACAAAAAGGATCGAGCTTCCAAGCAAAAACGGATCAAATCAAGAAGCATAAAACAAAGTTCTAGAAAATATAGGAGAGCTCCTCCATAAGTATAGCATTATATATAATTTTGCCTTTGAATGCAAAATGCCCACAAATGAGATAATCACTACTACCTACACTATGTAAAACACAAGGGGAAATAAATAGAATAAGAAGATCCACAAGAGGCAAGGAAATCTTGGGAGCAACTAGACAAACATTTTATTGGCCAAAGATAAGATAAATAAGAAAAGGCCAAAACGAATATGATGAATGAATCCTACCATATATTAAATACTAATTGTCCAAGGACAAGAAGTAATAGGGATAATTTTCCCGAGGTAGTTTGCAAGGATATCCAAGATCATATTCACACAAAGAAGCATATAACAAGATAGGAATTAAGCTTGATGCTTCGTAAGATATTCTTGATTGCTTCAAATAGTCACACAATCACTAGTGATTGGATTAAATAGCAAGTGGTTCCCATGAGGATATGAGGATCCAAATATGAGGAAACACATACCAAGAATCACTCTCACAAACAAGATCCAGAAGATGAGCAATAAAAACATTTAAGTAAAATGGAACTTGTATGAGCAAATGTGCCACATAGGAACTAGATAATTCTCAATATCAAATCTAAGTGGCACTACCTCAAATGTCCATATTTTCTAGGTTTGTAATATGCACAAAGCATATGACTCCCCCATAATGTGATAAACCAAGAAATCTCAAGAGGCAAGAAAATCAAAATAGAGGTATTAATGGACATTATGGAATATTAGTTTCTCATGAGAGAGACATACCACATAGAGACTAGATAAACATGCAATAAAACTACTAAGTGGTTTTCCTCGTGTACACTCATTTTAGGATTGTGGAATGCCCAAGCATGACACTCCCCCAAAACGGAATAGTCCATTAATCCCTCATAAGAGCCAAATGAGATACCTACTAGAAACAATAAAGGCTCCAAACCAAAACGCAAATACATGGTGTGCCAACCAACATACACAAATATACATCATAGATCAATATAAGTAAGTGGGAAGCACAACATGTACAAACACATTCAAGGTACAAAACCAACACATGCACAAGGGAGCAAGTAACTATAAATGTAAAGGAGTTTAGCACAAGTTACCGAAAGGAGGAACATTGGATAAGGGATAGAAGCACGATAACCAATGACTTGAATTTGATAACAAGAAAATGATGAAGCTCCCTCAATTCTTCATAATGTAGCCAAGTCACCAATGCCCTCCAAAAACACCTATTGATCAAGTTTTGTCTTGTTGGTCTCCAACCAAGTTGGGTCCTAAGAAGTTAGTCACAATAGGCTTGGCCACCCAAATGGTTCTTTTCTTGACACCACTTTGGGCACCAACAAATTTGGCAAACACATTGCCACCCTCATCCTTACGAAGTAAATAAGCATCCTCAATCAAGATAGGATGGGATGAGGAGTTACCCATGGTGCATGAGGAAGAAAGGTGCCCCTTCTCACGGCATATGTAGCAAGTTCTTCTCTTGCCATCTTTCTTCTTGGGAGGAGCTGCACCATGAAGAAGAGCTTCAGGCTTCTTGGGAAGTGGCCCATCTTGAGCTTGTGGAGGAGCTTGAGGCCGCTTCCCTCGTTGCTTATCACTAAGAGGATTCTTCTTCAATGGGAAATCCCTCACATGATGCCCTTCTTCCTTGCACTTGAAGCACACAATGTTGGCCGGATTCTTCACTTGTCCTTTGCCCTTATTGTTGTTGCCCTTGTGCTTCAACGAGTTAGTGGGCTTACTCTTGGTGTTGGAGTTGAATCCAAGCCCACTCTTGTCACTTGGGGGACGTCGCACACTCAACATATTCTTGAGCGTGGTCTTCCCTTCATGACACCTTTTCAAGTCATTCTTCAAAAGAAGTGACTTGAGCCTTGAGCTCTTTGACTTCCTCTACATGGTTAGTATCAACAACAATACTAGAGGAAGTAGAAGCTTCATTGTTAGAGCAACAAGGCAAATGATGCAATTCATCACAAGATTTAGCATGGTTGTGAGAGGATGAATTACAAGGACTAGCACATGGCAATATAGCATTAGGATTAGAAGTAGTGCTAATGTCCACATGAGGCCCACTAGATGTTACCTTTGACACAATGGCCTCATGAGCTAACTCTAGCCTACCATGGGAGAGTAGAAGATCCTCATGCGAGCTTGAGAGCTTGGCATGAATTTCTTCTAATCTCCCATAGTTGCTTGTTAGCAAAGCAAGTTGAGCCTTTAGCTCAACATTCTCCTTCAAGATAGATGCTTCACATGAAATAGAGTTAGTAGCACAAGCATCATCAATTAAAGCAAGAGGTGAGGGCAACTTGGAAAGCTCTTTAGAATATGAAGCTTTAAGTTGCTCATGTGACTCGGTGAGTTTGATGAGCTCACCCTTGATGACCCTAGAGCCATTGTTGAGGTGCTCAAAACCCTCAAGGAGTTTAGCATAGGCAACTTCAAGTTCATCATTTTTAATTTGAAGAGCACTTGCCACCTCAAACTCTCTATCATGAGATTTCCTTACTCTAGATAGCTCTAGAGCAAAGTCCTCCTCAAGAGATTCCTTAGTGGTTTGTTCCTCTTCAAGAGCTTCATTTAGGTTGGCAATTTCATTAGCATACTCACGCTCAAGACTACTTATTTTATCTATTTTGTTCTCATGCTCATATATTAGTTGCCTACTTTCAATAGCACAAGTCAAGATTTCAATGAAAGTAGAGCAAGCATTTTTATTAGGATGAAGAGCACGAAGGACTAGCCCCCCCTTCTCTTTTAAAGAAGCAACATCATTATCTACTTCTACATGATCAACATTCACATCATCATGAGATATATTGGAGTCCAAAGGAGAGGTTACCTTTGAACCCTTAGCCATGAGGCACAAGTGAACATTGGAAGAAGATGATGATGAGGGAACATATGAGGCTCTAATGACAACCTTGCCTTGGCCCACACATTCTTCACTTTCCTCTACATGGTTAGCAACACAAGAACTAGAGGAAATAGAAGCACATTTATCATGGCAATAAGGCAAAGCAAGCATATCATCATGAGATATATTCAATCCATTTCTACATGATATGCAAGGGCAATCAATACTAGGATGTAAATCACATATGGTCCTACAAGTGTTCACGCCCAAAGATACAACATTGCAATGAGATATAGACAAAGAATCATGAATAGAAATCTCACTATCTACATTGCAAGTTCTATCACCACTCACCATATCATTACCTTGTGATAACTCACATGTTGGTGTAGTGGAAGAAGATGAGAACTCATCACGGCCGAGGGTGGATGGAACACAATCATCCTTATTAAGCTTGGACACATCAAATTTTGCTTGAAGCTTGGTCCATATATCATGAGCATTCCGGAAAGGCATGATTGAGGAAAGAACTACAAAGCTCACAACATTAACAAGCACATTAGATGCTTGAGCTTCGAGATAAGAGTTTGTCTTCTCCTCCAAAGATAGATTTTGGGGATCCTTAGGAGGAGACAAGCCCATATCTATAATTCGCTCAATGGTTGGGTCAATGGCCCGAAAATGACTAAGCATGTGAGTACGCCAAACATCATAATGTGTGCCATCAAAAGAAAATGTGTGAGAGTGCACTAAACCCCTAGGAGACATCTTTACTCTCGAGACGGTGAAGCCTAAAAGCGAGAGACCTTGCTCTGTTACCAATTGAAAGTACAAAGGAAGTCACCTAGAGGGGGGGTGAATAGGCATTTAAAAATATTACGGTTTAGGCTCAAGTAAATGCGGAATAAAACTAACATTTAATTTATTGAGCACAAAACCTAGCCACTAAGTTTACCTAAGTGCACCAACAACCTACGCTAAGCAATACGAGCAACAAGGTGATAGCAAGAAATAAATACTTCAAGCACGATGGCTATCACAATGTAAAGTGCATAAGTAAAGGGCTCGGTTGAGAGATAAACGATAGACGCGGAGACGAAGATTTGTTTCCCGAAGTTCACTTCCAAAGAAGCTATGTCTCCGTTGGAGAGGTGTGATGGCGCAATGCTCTCCGAACACCACAAATGGCTCACCTCGAGGTGTGGTGGCTCGATGCTCACCCAACGCCACACAAGACCTCACCCCGGATGCGGAAGCACGCAACTCACCGACGCCACAAAAGGCTCACCCTATTCTCCCAAGTGCGCACCACAAAAGGCGGGCACTTGCTCCACTATGGGACGCTTGAGGGCGGTCACCGAACCCGTACAAGATTGGCGCTAACTCCACAACTCAATTGGAGGCTCCCAACAACAAAGCCACAAAAGGCCAACAAAGCCACAAGAGGCTACAAGACCACAAGGTCAACAAGACCACAGAAGGTCAACAATCCAACCACACAACCATCTAGGGTTCCAAGAACCCAAGAGTAACAAGCCCATAAGATTGTACTCGTCGAATCTCCGAGGAGAACTCAAACCTATGCACCAAATGCAAGGGCAAGTCCTTCTCTCCCAAATTCCAACAAAGCTACAAAAGCTATTAGAGGAATAAGGGAGGAAGAACACAAGAGGAGAACTCAAACCTATGCACCAAATGCAAGGGCAAGTCCTTCTCTCCCAAATTCCAACAAAGCTACAAAATCTATTGGGGGAATAAGGGAGGAAGAACACAAGAGGAGAACACAAAACTCTCCAAGATCTAGATCCCAATGATTCCTTCACAAAGAAGGGATTTGACTTGGTGGGATTGTAGATCTGGATCTCCTCTCACTTTTCCCTCAAAAAGATGTAAGAATCATGGGAGGGAGAGGGAGTAAGAGAGCTCAAATAGGTCAACAATGGTGGGCAAAATGAGCTCAAAAGATGGGGAACCATTGGGGAAGAAGCCCCCCTTAAATAGGACAAGGAAAAACTGACCGTTTGGGCCAGATTCGCGCCTCCACCGGAACTTCCGGCCTCCCACCGGAACTTCCGGCAAATAGAAACACAAGTTACTGAACCTGACCGGAACTTGGGTCGGAACTTGGGCCGGAACTTGGGTCGGAACTTGGGCTCGAACTTCCGCTCAAGCAAAAACACAGGACAACATTGCACGAAAACTTCAATAACTTTTGATCTCGGACTCCGTTTTTGATGATCTTGGGCTCATTTTGAAGAGAACGAAAAGTTTTACAAGATTATGCAAAGAAACATAATAGTCCAGCATGGAAGTATAAAACCAAATTGATAAATATATGACCTCTCTAGAAGCGATGAACCGGTAAAACCTCCAAAACCCAAAACACAAGAAGTTGAGCTTGGAAACTCTGATTGGGATGAAACCAATTTTGTTGGAAAGATAAAACCAAGTAGAACCCAAAAAAATGTGAAATATTGGATACCACCAAGGGAGAAAATATCAAGTATATATATGTGATGTATCTCCCAAGGTGTGGAGCCGGAAAACTCGCAAGATCAAAAACCGCAATAAGATATGCAAGTGAAATCCTTATTTGATGAACTAGAGCTTGTTATGATGATGACCACAAGATCTAGATCCTCTCATGGACAAGAACCAAATAAAAACCAAGAAAGATGATGCTATGAATGCAAAGGTTTGAACTCTCTCTGAGCGATGCGATCGAGACACCCGCTTGAGAGCCCCTCTTGATAGAACGGCTATCTATCCTAAACCCGGTCTCCCAACTAACAACACGAGACCGACAAAAGAGAAGCCCTATCAAGATCATACCTTTGCCTTGACCATCCCACTTGAACTTGATGTAGATCGTCTTGTTCTTCTATAGTGGGAACACCTTTCTTGTTTGCTCTTGCTCGCTCTTGCTTGATGAAGACTTTCAAAATGCTCCCCCATACTCCATGGGGAAACCTCTTCTTGAACTTTTTGTCTTCATCACTCCATGAACACGAGGATGGCAAGCTTCAAGCATGAGACCTCCTAGAGATGGCGCATCTTGAGCTCGCCCTTCTTCATCCCTTCTTGAGGATGCAACTCGTTACACATGCCTTGATCAACCTTCAAGCTCCTTCTTACTTCATGATTCCAAAGAGAACAAAGCCCTTGGACATTTCTTCATCTTCCAACCTTGAGACCAACACATGGCCCAAGCGATGCCAATGGACAAACCTACAACTGAAACTCAATTTACACATTAGTCCATAGAGATTGCCATTAATTACCAAAACCACACATGGGGGCATATATGCCCTTTCAACAAGTTACCCAGATTCAAATCCCACGATGGTGATGAGATCCTACTTATGCTATTATAAAGGCAATAATCCAAGGTAACATAGATTGTGTATTGTATCGTGCCCTAAATTCTCTCACAGTCCGCCTTATAAAGAGTATTGATCCTAGGGTTATAGGGGAGTTCTAGTCGGACAGGATATATTTTCCTATAGTAATACTAGTTGTCGTTGCGTCGTATACTCCAAGGATCCGGCTTTCTCAAGTTGGGTGTAATTTTCTAGTTGCAAGTGGGTTGGAACCGAGATTTTTAAAGTTTACACAATAGTTGCAACTGAAAAAAATATTCACATAGTAAAAATTAATTATTCCTAGGTTACAAAAATCATGTATTATACAAGTAATAGCGGTCGACGATAATTTTTAAATTATTTTTTTATTGCATGAGAACTTTTTTCCTTTTTAGTGATGCAGCCAGACTTTGCAAGTGGCTTTTCTCAAGGAGCCATTCTTACTATGAGTTGCAATTGGATTTCAACTGAGTTTTCTCGAGGAGTGTTTCATGGTCTCTTCTTACTATGAATTATAACTGGACTTACAACTAGCTTTTATTGGGGAGTTGTAATTGCGGTTGCAACTAGGAATTATTTCGCAGTCCCTTCTTACTATGATTTGCAAATGGGCTTGCAACTGACTTTTAACGAGAGATGCAAAAGGGGTTGCAACTGAGGATTAAAATTTAATTTTCTTGTTTCGTGGTCCTTTTTTATTATGAGTTACAACTGGACATGCAACTGGTTTTCTTAGGGAGTTGCAAGTGAGGATCGTTTTGTGGTCCCTTCTTACTATTAGTTGCTACTACACTTGCAATTATCTTTTAATGAGAGCCACAATAGGGTTGCAACTGAGGATTAAAATGTCAGTTTCTTGTTACATTGTACCTTTCTAATACGGGTTACAATTGGACATGCAACTGGCTTTTGCAACTATGGATTGTTGCGCGGTCATTTCCTTACTATGAGTTGCAATTGGTTTTTATGGGGAGCCACAACTGGTGTTGCAACTGATAATTGTTTCTTGGTTTGTTATTATTATGAGTTGTAATGGACTTGCAACTGCCTTTTCTTGGAAAGTTGCAATTGCAACCAGTTGCAACTAAGGATCGTTCCATAGTCTTTTCTTACTATGAGTTGCAAATGGACCTGCACTGTCTTTAACGAGAGCCGCAACTAGGGTTGCAACTGAAGATTGAAATTTAATTTTCTTGTTTCGTGGTCTTTTTTTACTATGAGTTGCAACTAGATATGCAACTGGTTTTCTCAGTAAGTTGTAAATAGGGTTGAAACTAAGAATTATTTTGTGGTTCCTTCTTACTATTAGTTGCAACTGGTTTTAACGAGAGATACAACTAGGGTTGAAACTGAGGATTGAAATGTCATTTTCTTGTTTTGTGGTGCCTTCCTAATATGAGTTGCAACTAGACTTGCAAGTGTCTTTCTCAAGGAGTTGCAATTGGGGTTGCAACTATGGATTTTTTTGCGATCTCTTCTTTACTATGAGTTGCAATTGGCTTTTATCGAGAGCCACAACTGGGATTCCTTAGGTTTCATCCCGGTTTAGGTTAAAACCGGCGGTTCAACAGTAATTACTCTGATTTGTTTCTTTGTCCGGTCCAATCCGCTTACCAAACCGGCAGAGGCACTGGTTCTAGGTTTTTCCGGTCGGACCGGCTGGTTTTTTCAACTATGGTTGAAATGTCATTTTCTTGTCTCGTGGTCCTTTTCTTACTATGAGTTGCAACTAGACTTGCAACTGGCTTTTCTTGGAGATTGTTTCCTGATCCCTTCCTACTATGAAAAGAAAATGGAAAAATCCCAACAAAAATAAGTCAACATAACACAAAGGATTTCGGCGAACCCTATTTGACAATAATGTGTTGGTTACCACTTGACACCTAAAGCAAACCCTAGGTGGGCCGGCTCACCTAGGCGTTTATTTTTGTTAGCTATTTACTTAGTTTTATTGTTGTGTTTTCTGTGTCAGTTTTGTTTCCGTTTGTTCTTTTCTATTTTTTTCCTAGTTTCATTACTTCTTTTATTTTTGTTTTCTTTTAGGATTTTTATTTCCTTTGATGTTACACTTTCCTTTTCTTTTCCATTTTTATTTTATTTTTCCTATTTTTCCCGTGTTCTCTGTTTGTTCAGGTTCTCCTTTTTTCTATCCTTTTTCTAAAAGTATATGGATACTTTTTATTGTGCAATGTCTGAATTTTCTTGTAAGCCGTGAATTATTATTTTGTACCATGTGAATATTTGTTTCGTTAGACGATCATTCTTCCAAACCTTGTGAACAAATTTTAAACGATATGAACATTTACTAAAACTCGTCGACATATTTTTTAAACTTTGCGAACAAATTGTTTGAACTATACGAATAAACTATCTATAAACCTCGCGAATAGATATTTTGAACTATACCAACATTTTTTATAAATCTTATGAACTTATTTTTTGAATTTTGCAAACAATTTTATTAAACTATGCGAAGATATTTAAACCCCGGAAATGTTTTTTGAACCATGTGATTTTTTTGAACTATACAAACAAATTTCTAAACCTCATGAGTAAAGTTTTGAATCCAGCGAACAATGTTTTTCAACTCTATGATCATTTTTCTCAAGTTCCTAAATATATTAAATTTAAAAATATTTTTCTCCATCGGCTGCACAGTGCGAGCAGAAAAATAACTGAACCATTTTTAAAACGAGTGAAGCAGTAATCAAGCCCTAATTTCGTTATACTTAGTCGTGAGTAGAGTGAAACACAGACTAATGAACTGGAAAAAAAGTATACAAGCGCCGAAACATTCGAACAAGTAAACGCAACCAGCCGGATACGTACACGCGGGCTAATATATGCTGGGAGCGTGAAATAGAAAAATTCTAGCAAAATCGCACAAAACAATTAAAAGCCCAATAAAATAGAACAACAACCCAAGGAAATAAACCGGGGGACAGAGACAATGGGCTGAACGACGATGCTAATGTCAGTCGACTCAGACTTATCTTATGTTTCAGTCGACTGCGTCTTAGTCACTCTATTGTTTTAGGGAGTGTGTTGAAATGTAGTTTCATATATGCAAATGGGTGTGAGAAATAGAAAAGGAAAAAAGTTTTGGTAGTTAGGTTTAGGAAAGTAGTGCACCACCAACCCAAATAATTACCAGCTCGAGTACCTACAGTTAAAGCTTCCTATGTTGTTTCATGCTTCAAGATTGATGTAACCCTCTACGAAACACTACTGCTTACACCGTTACACGCACCTTCTTATCAAAAAAAAATCCTCACCGGAGCCGATTAAATAGAGTTCCACATAGGACCTAGTTCCACAGCCCAAGTCTCGCTCTTCGATTTAAAGCGGAGTCCTGCCACTGGCTAATTAAGCTTAGCTGGCCATGGCGCCATCGTCCATGAACGCACCAGCACAGACAAGCGCAAGCAACGGTGATGGCAAAGCACACGTACTTGTCGTGCCGTACCCATCGCAGGGCCATCTGGTGCCGCTCCTCGACCTCGCGGAGCTCCTAGCTGCGCGGGGTCTCGCGCTGACCGTCGCCGTCACGGCAGGTAACGCGCCGCTCGTCGCGGCACGCCCGTCCATCGCCATGGTCGTGCTTCCGTTCCGTTCCTCACCCTTCCTCCCGGCCGGGTGCGGCGAGAACACCAAGGACCTCCCGGCCCACCTCTTCCGGCCGTTCATGGCCTCCCTCGCCGCCCTCCGCGCGCCGCTCCTGTCGTGGTGCAAGGCTCAGCCACGCCGCGTCACGGCTGTCCTTTCCGATCTCTTCACGGGGTGGACTCTCCCGCTCGCCGTGGAGCTCGGCGTGCCGCACGTCACCTTCTCGCCCGCCAGTGTTCACTACCTCGCCACGTCGCACTCCCTCTGGCGCCGCATGCCCACGAGGCGCGACGACGCCGACGACACATTCGCCTTCCCGGACGTGCCGGGCTCGCCTAGCTTCCCCTGGCGCCACCTGTCTTTGCTGTTCCGGATGCACGTAGCCGGTGACGACGACGAGGTGTCGGACACGATCCGGCAGATCTTCCTGTGGAACATAGAGAGCTGCTGCTTCGTGGCCAACTCGTCGGCGGCGCTCGAGCCCGCGTACGTGCGCGACCCGCTCCCGGACCTGGCGGGGAAGCGGGTGCTCGCGGTGGGCGCGCTGTCGGAGGCCGTGCGCGCGTCGCCGTCGCCACCGGCTAAACTGGCCGCGTGGGCGTGGCTGGACGCGCTCGACGACGGCTCCGTCGTGTACGTATCTTTCGGGACGCAGCAGGCATTGCTGCCGGCGCAGGCGGCGTGCGTGGCCGACGCATTGGCGCTGAGCTCGGCCGCGTTCGTCTGGGTGGTGACGAGCGGCACCGTCCTGCCGAAGGGGTTCGAGGCGGCCACGGCGTCGCGGGGCGTGGTGGTCCGCGAGTGGGCGCCGCAGGTGGAGATCCTGCGCCACCGAGCCGGCGGATGGATCCTGACGCACTGTGGCTGGAACTCGATGCTCGAGGCCGCCGCCGCCGGCGTGGCGATGCTGACGTGGCCGATGGCTGCCGACCAGTTCGCGAACGCGTGGCTGTTTGCGAAGGCCGGCGTGGTGGTGCCGGTAGCGGAGGGCGCCGACACGGTGCCCGACGCCGGAGAGATGGCGAGCACCATCGCGGCAGCTGTCGCCAAAGAGGGGGAGTCCATGGCTGTGAGGCAGCGCGTGGTGGAGCTCAGCCGGGGGCTGGCGGCTGCGGTGGCGGAGGGCGGGACTTCCCGCCGTGACCTCGACGAGCTGGTGTGCATGCTTAGTGAGTAGTGACGTTCGCTAGTGCGGATTTATTATTCGGACTCGTGGTTTGCGTGGGTAACGACCGTGTCATCATATATGTCGTCTCATCCCTACCCTACGGTAGGGTGCCAGCCTCGCATAGCGTGTATGCTATGTCATGTTTGATAGCATCAGTGTTACAGGTCGACGTGCCATACTCCGTTCATCGGAAAGTCATTTCTAACGGAACCGGTTCCTACACGTGTTCCATCAACCAATCGGCACCCACCACATGTCGGCGTATCTATATATAATGGCATGTATTTTGACTCGTATTTAATGTATAATGTCTAGAAACTATTATTTACTAAAAAATCTAAAATATATTTTTGTTTGATTTCCACAAACAAAAATTTATTAATTATTCCTAAAAATTGCTTTTTTATTCTAAATATCGGTTACACATTTTTTTACCATGATTTTTGGTGATATTTCATTCCCAAAAAGAATATTAGATAAATTTAGAAAAACGCCACAAAAATTTGATTATATTTTCATCTAATCTGAATAGATATCTAAAAGGTATGGTCAAAAGAAGATGAAACTTAATCTTGAAGAAATATATATGTTGTCACAAAAAAAAATATGTATGAAACCTCAATTCTACTTATACAAAATTAAATTATTTTAGTACTTTTATGAAATATACATATGTCTGATCACAATAAACCATAACGAAATATGCATGAAACCTCTAGTATACTCCTGCATATATCGTATCAATTGAATAACTCAAATGTGATACATTGATTGCATTAAAGTTTCATTACAATTCCAACAAAATTTCAAATTCCAAATTTTGAACTTTTCAAAATGTGTTCAAAATCAATCTGGTTTGGAAGCTTTAATTACGAGGAATTCAAATATCAAAACAGATCGAAAATTGGAGTTTCGATTCAAAAGATAAGTATGATACAAATTTGATAACCAAATTAAAAAAGATGGGTGGGGTGACAGCTCATTTTTACTTTTACAGGCAAACATACCCGCTAACTCACTTACATGTGGGACACAAAACTATGGTACCCACATGTCATGAACTGAGAAGAGAAGTGGGTAAATATGTGGTATTTAACAGTACTTTATACACCTACCAATCTGCCTACTTTTATACCTAAATTTTAATATAAAATACCTGAAATACAGCACGAATCACAAAGCAAGGATGCATCTCCGATAGGATGGCTCCTCCAGAAAATCCGCGTGGCTCCATTCATCTCCCTTTTTTTCAGAAATATATGTCTCATTTATATACTAAAGAGCTCGACGCGGTTCATCCTTGGTCAACCTTGAAAATAGCTTTGTAAAGGCAAAGCCATCGTCGTCGAAAGAAAGAAACAGGCCTATCAAACTTTAAATCTGGCATCCCCACACGACAGCGTCTTGGGAGGAAACCAAATCTGACAGCCTTCAATCACGAACCTAATCCAAGATTTACCATCTTCTAACTGTCACCGACGCAAACTACCATCTGCACGCACTCCTAAATAATCTCCTAAGCTCCGCTTTAATGCAGGAGCGAGCGTCGTCGCAACGGTAGAGCCCGAGGCCACAGGTCCACCACAAGAATGTCGCCGCCGCCACACCATCCCCGCTTGGACAGTCTAGCATCCAGATCCATCGCCAACGACAGAAAAGAACACCACACTGGAGGAAGAACTGGAACACTTTTATTCATCATCCTCTTTGCCATCGGGAGACTAAAAAACCTAACCTACAAAGGCCCTAACCCTAGAGCTACACAAGTCTGTGCACATGAGTGCGCACGTGAGATCTGGCGACTCCCCTCACAACTAAGGCAATCCCTAACTACACCCCACAAACAGACTTCACGCGTCCGACCGCGTCTGACCGGACCGAAGTCAAGGCCCAACGTGCACCCACAAACTGACCGAACAACGCGGTGGTCCGATTCGGCGCAAATCGGGCCAAAACTAGGGGATGGTTTGCAGGGGCTCGGACGTCGGCCTCATCCGAAGCGGTCCACAGCTGGGCCCGCGTGTCATACACACAAAATCCCTAAATAACTGGTTGTCATTGCATAAACTTGTAGGCCCGCGTGTCATACATATAAAATTACTAATAGCATTAATTAACCTAAACTAAACTAAGCATCGGCCCCGTCCTTCGCCTTGGCCGCCTGCACCCGTCGGTCCGCCAAGTCCAAGTTCTTGGCCTTTGTTGCCTGCTCCGGCGGTGGCGCACCGGGGTCTCCACCTTCCTTAGTCTGTCCGCTGTTGCACTTCCACGCTTGCGTGCCGCTCTTGCCTCCCGGTTGGTGGCGGCCAAGAGCACCTCTCATTGGGCCGCCGCCACCACCGTAGCATGCAAGGTGGCCGCGTGCTCCAGCACCTCCCGCTTGACCGCCTCCGCCAGCTTACCCCGTTTTGCGGCGGCCTTGGACAAGACGCTGCCCAAGGCCACGGCCTCTGTCGTCTCCTAGGCGTCCTTCCGCTGCCGCTCCTCCTCCATCATGGCTTCGGCGGCGAGCCGGGCGGTCTTCTCGACCGCCAGCGATTGTTGCGCTTCCCGCTTGTCACGGTCCTCGATGGCCGCCTTCGCCTCTTGCACCACCTCCTCAGCCTGTTGGAGATATGCCCTAGAGGCAATAATAAATGTAGTTATTATTATATATTTGTGTTTATGATAAATGTTTACATTCATGCTATAATAGTATTAACAAGGAAACATTAATACTTGTGTGATTTGTAAACGAAATTAGAGTCTCTGGTAAAGCCTCTTCATAATACTAGCTTGTTGGTTAATAAATGATTGTGGTTTCCCTATCATGAACATTGAGATGTTATTAACAACAAGATCATATCGTTAGGAGAATGGTATGATGGACATACTCCTATAGATAAGCGTAGCATAAAGATCAAGTCATTTTAATAGTTCAATTGCTATATGCTTTCTGATACATAGTAACCTAATTCCTTCGACCATGAGACCATGCTTATCACCATCACCGGAAGGATGCTTTGATGACATCAAACACCACACCGTAACTGGGTGGTTATAAAGGTGGCATTGAGTGTTCGGAAAGTATGGGTTGAGATACATGGATCAAGAGTGGGATTTGTCTATCCATATGACGGATAGATATACTATGGGCCCTCTCGGTGGAATGTCATCCAATTAGCTTGCAAGCATGTGACTGGCTCACAAGGGATCACATACCACGGGAACGAGAAAAGAGTACTTATCGGTAACGAGGTTGAACTAGGTATCGAGAATCTTGTGATCAAAACCTCGGATAAATGAACTATCGTGAGACAAAGGGAAATTGGTATCGTATGTAAGTGGTTCATTCGATCGCAAAGTAATCGTAGAAATATGTGGGAGCCATATGAATTTCCAGATTCCTCTATTGGTTATTGTTCGGAGAAGTGTCTCGATCATGTCCGCATAATTCACGAACCGTAGGGAGACACACTTAAGGATTCAACGTTGTTGAGTAGTTATGGAATGATGAGTAAGAGACCGAATGTTGTTCGGAGTCTCGGATGGGATCCGGGATATCACGAGGAGATCCGGAATGGTCCGGAGAATAAGATTCATATAAGGAAAGTCATGTTTCGGAGTTGGAGAATGATTTCGGTGTTTTCATCGAGAATGTTCTAGAAGGGTCCGGAAGGTCTGGCACTCCGGAGGGGAAAGGGTACATGTATGTGTCATAACAAGTTGGAATGGTTGCATCATGTACTAGGTGTCATCGCTGAGCAAAATAAAGGGATAAATCAAATCCTAGTTTGAAAACTCAAACGCCAATTTGAAAAGTCAAACGGCAAGTTTGCTTGGTGGAGGAAGAGTAGGAAACCTACTTGGGGAGGAAGTCCTCCTGCCTCCACCGCCTGCCAAGGAGGCCGACTTGGGGGGAGGACTCCCTCCCCCTTGGCCGCGCCCTCCCACCTATAAAAGGAGGGGCAGGGGTGCCCCTCTAAACACACACCTCTCTCCACCAAACCCTAACCCTAGCCGCCGGCCACCAAGTCGCCGCCGCCGCCCTAGGGTTTCCTCCTAGCCGCCGAGTTGGGGCCCTCCCCTTTCCCTAGCCACCGGCCTAGCCCTCTCTCCTTGGTGCCTCTAAACCCTAGATCGCCAAGGCCTCTCTCATAGTCCACCATACTCGCTCCGGCTTAAGGCCAAGCCCTGCGAGATCTCCCCTCTACTTAGGTACTGCCGTCAGTCGTCTTGGGAATCTTGAGAGAGTGCTACAACCTCCATTGCGCTGGAACAAGGGAGAGGAAGGTCTTCATCGAGTACCGAGCGATGTGACCGATTGGGAGCGCTAACGAACATTGCCTGGAAGGATCGTCTACATGATCTTGAGATCGGCAAGAGTACGACTACATCACCCACAAGAATCTGCTCTCGTTAAACACTTTGGAATATTCGAGGGTGAGTTATTCTATCTACTCGTTGCTACAATCTAGTAGATAGATATTGGCTTGTTTGTTTGTATGCAGTAGAATTTTTTTTGTTTTCCATGCTACGAACCCCTACACAGCCTCCAGCTGAAGCCACTCGGCGGGTTGCCGACCGACGTCCTTCCTGGCCTTGAAGGTCGTGCACAGCTCGCGGGTGTACTTCTCTAGGACGTAGTGCGCGGCGTCGACGCTATCGACTTCGCCCTCCGCCGCCTTCGCCTCGGCATGCGCCTTCGCGTCCGCCTCGGCCTGCGCCACCAACTCCGCCTCGCTCGGCACCAACTCTCTCATGTCCTTGTTGCCCTCCGAAGATTCATCGGCGCCTAGAGGCGAAGGAGAAGGGGGGAATGGGGTACGCGACGATGGTGAACTTGCTGAGCTCGGCCCAAGTCACAGGAGGCTGTCCATGGCGAGGGAGGGGTTGATGCTGGTGCTCTGTCCCGGCGGTCGGCCCTATTTATATTCGCGCGGAAATGACGAGCGGGAAGGGAGAGCTGGGCGAAAAATGGTGTGGCCTAGGCGGGAAAGGCCGGGGACAGCAGACGGGAGTTGGAGTTCTATGCAGGAGAATGACGGGCCGTCATTAGCGCTAATACTCCCATCAGCTCGAGCTTGATGGCTCCCAGCGGACACGGGAGCCTGCATATAGAGTAGCTGGTTAGAGACACGGACCACCGCAGCTTGCATATAGAGTAGCTGGTTAGAGACACAGACCACCGCAACTGGACTGAACCCGGACGGCCTGTTCTCTACCGTGCAAACAGATCGATCAAACAAAACAGGAGTCCGATTTACGAGGACCATTGGAGTTGGCCTAACAACTAATTGATCATCAGCGGAGGAGAGCCACTTTGAGGGCTTGTTTGATTTATAGGAATTGCATAGGAATTGTGTAGGATTTGAATCTTATATGAATTTTTCCTATGTTATTGTTTGATTCATAGGAACACATCCTATAGGAACTAATCCTATAGGCATCTTGTAGTGCAATTCTTATAGGAAAGAAACATTAGATCATACCTCATAGAAAAATTCTTTTACTACATCAAACAAAATTCCTATTCTCATAGGATTCAAGTTGACATGACATCTCAATCCTATATTTTTCTTATTTCTATACTTTTCCTATCCTATGAATCAAACAAGCTCAAACAAGCTCTCACTCTCAACGGGAAAACCACGTGGCTCATAGCTACTGCATTCCCTGCACACCACAGCTGAAGTACTCCTGTACTCCTGTCATACCTATACGTAACACAAGGTGTAAAATAATGAGCAGAACAGCAGACAGATTGTTTGTCAAGTACTCACTCTGTTTCAAAATCTACACACTAAAACAACACACTAAAACAAATCTAGATATATTTTCTTCACAAACCTAAAACATCTTATATTTTGAAACAAAGGGAGTATTAGTGTAAAGTTCGGCACAAGAATATGATCTCATATCTGAAATTTGGGAGCAGAATTGCATTCTTCTCCATTCAACAGTTCGCACCAACAACTTATCCCTACACAGGGTAAGGTCAGGTAGAAAAACAAAACGCAAACTATCAGCATACTACCAAGTCGATTGAATCAACAACAAACTGCATACAACTTGGTAGCGGTAATAATCACCAACCCCTTAGTCAGAATGAACCAACTGGTACATAGCAATGCAAAAACAAAGGTATAATATCAAAAGGTGCACAGAATACTTGAAGTAAACAGCCGAACAAGACAAGCATATCTTTGGCCAATATAAGTTCCAATAGGCACTGCTCAAATATATGAAACTGTTTTAGCATATAACGACCATTCGCAAACACAAGGATAGCATCAACCTTAACAAATCCTGACTCAAAACATTGGTAGTATCAAATACATCAAGGATGCAACACTGACATAAAGGTACTTGGAAAGAAACTACAGCTAAGATTCTTGGACGGATGCGGTCAATCCATGGGCTTACACAGCTTTCCTCTGTGCAACGACGTTGTCAGGCTACAAAAGAGATAAATGTGAATTAGGAGAAACAGTTGAAGAAATTTCCATATAAGAACAGCTTCTTAAACTGACAGGATTTATGGATTTTCATAAACATTGCAACATAGTAAATGTAAAAAACTAATTTAGAAGGAGAATTGTAAGAATTTTGATTCAGACATCAAGAAAATAGTGGCCAAAACAGTGCTCAACCAAGTTATATGATCCAACGAAATGAGAAATATAGAAGGATAAAAGAACATTACCTCCTTCTTCACAGGCTCTTCCTTCTCTGACAAGATCAGCTCGATGTGGCAGGGATTGGACATGTAAGCTGCCATAAAAGAAATATTAGTACAGTATCCGATGAAAGCATAATAGACATCTCAATACAACCCTTGCCGATGAAAGCAACATAGACATCTCAATATATCCCCTGATTAACTTACGATTAATGCGTCCATGAGCACGGTATGTGCGCCGCCTCTGCTTCATGGCTTGGTTCACCTGGATGTGTGAAATGTAGAGGCTGTCCACATCCAAGCCTTTAACCTACATAAACAACAGATTTTGAGTAACCCAGAAAAAGCTGATAGCATGATGCCTCCACAAAAAATACTCAGAAGGAAAAACTAGTAGCAGCAGCAGCAGCATCATACCTCAGCGTTACTCTCAGCATTCTTCAGCAAATCCAACACGAACTGGGCTGACTTTGCAGGCCAGCGGCCCTGACCATTTGGCTGGCGGTTCTTTGCTTGTGCGGTACGGCCAACACCTCTGCAGTACCTCCTGAAGGGAATAGCTTGCTTGTGGGCCAAAACATCCTCAAGGTACCTCTTGGCCTTGTTCAAAGGCATCTTGCGAAGGGCAAACGCTGTCTCACGTGTGTTCTGCAAACATTATTAGGAACTTAGCAAGAGAAATGAGAGAAAAAAAGAAACATCAAGTAAAGGTAAACATTATTACTCTATGACGACCCACCAATAAATCATTGCACTTTCATAGAGGTTGTATGATAAACTACTCCCAGAACTTGGAAAAGGATTTCACAACCGGCAAAACTTTATTTCAACTACATGTTGATGGAACAGACCCAAGACCAAAAGTTACCAATTTTACCTACATTACTACTCAATATTATCAGAATACAGAATACGTTACTCGGCAACCACAATTTGGTAAAGTGACTAGTGGCTAGATGTAAAAGTTGGTATATATATGAAGTTAACCAAAATTTGGCGTGTCCTGGGTAACAGAAAGATGGCAAGGTATCACCAACAACATAAAAGGGGTGTATCCTCGCAAAAAATACATAGAAGGGGTGTAAAACCAAGCTATACCTGAGAGAAATTGGCTAAGGGGTTAATCCTGATTTAAATGCAGTGTACAGTAACTGCTGATCGTCAAGACATAACTAGCATAACCCTAGAAATATAGTGACATAGGTAACAATGCTCGGAAGTTCCTTACACAGTATTAGACAAATAATAAGGCACAAAACTTGCAGTAAGAAATAGAATTTGGATGAAATTGGGACATGGTTTTGATATTCCACAGAACCAAACCATCCCCAAAGATGGCTGTCTCATTCACATTGCAGTGATCCTGTGAACCATTTGCCACGGCTCATAATACAAAAGCTCACCAGAGAGCAATGCATCGATATCCCTAAAGTAAAGTGGGAACTGTCCATTCAACCAACAGAACAAAACCCTTTACTCTTTAGGAATAATTCAGCCCACCTATAACACCCTCTGTACTCTCCCTAACCCTAAATCGACAAGATATGCAGCGAATCTGCAACCAATCAACTAGGAGGTGCACAGCACAAACGAAATATATGGCCAAGAGCAGGTTAACGTACCTTGAAGTGGACCCTGAGATCCTTGCCACAGGCCTTGGCCGCTGTGCAACAAAACACGAAACATCCGATCAAAACCCACCGTACGGAGAAGGCGAACGGAAAAAACGAGACGAAACCATTGAACGAACAGAGGGGGCGAGATCTTACACTTGGTCGGGTTGGACGGATCCCTCGAGTACTTCACCTGCGACGGATGCAACAGCAAGGATGTGAGGACAACGGCACATAGACACGGGCAGAAGACTTTGCGAAAGAGAAGAGGCGCGGCGCTTACCATGGCGGCGGCGGCGGAGGCCGGAGAGGAGGAGGAAGGGGATATGGAGGGCTGGCCTTCTCACGAACTCTCCGAACAGAGAATGCGCTGAGGAGGCGGCGGAGGTCTAAGAGGAGGCGAGAAACCCTAGAGCTTTACCGCTCTTCGTGGGCTGATGGCCCGACGTGACTCGCGTATTTGGAACATGGAGGCCCATGCATGATACAAAGGCCCAGGCCGTTTTTCATCACATATTCACAAATCCAGACTGCCCACATGTTCAGACCGTCCAAATGTTTTGGCTTTGAAAATGAGAGCACTTCTTTTTCCATTAGGTAGCTTCGTTTGATGGAATCTCTCACGGAAATGATCACACAATAGTTTTATTTATTTGTCCGTGTTTAATAGGAGAGCCAGTTGACAAAGAACACACAAAAATTAAGATACACCCTATAATCAAGCCTCACACATTAGCTATGGGATCACAGATCTTCTAAGAAAATGACCTCTAACCATTGAAGGACCATCTTCATTCTTTCGAAAACTGAAAATTCCAATCCACGACTACTCGAGTGGATATACCATCCAACATCAAGGCAAAGCTCTTCTGTAAAATGCCCCCAGAATAGAGGCATATCCAAGTCGTCTGGATACAATGCCCAACTTCTATATTAAAGAAATAATGCCCAACTTATGTGTTTGGATCATATGGGTTACAGAAAAATAAGATGGTTAGTACTTTGTGGAATTAGTTCCTTAGAACTAAAATTTGCTAGGTATACCTTTCATAGAGAGTAGTGTGGCATTGGAATGGAATGCTACTAATGTTCGATGTATGCTCCTAGTAAGCCCTCACTCCGATGATTGGATCCAAGCATATGCAGATTCAGCATTCCTCTAGCTTGGGCACTTGCCCGTGTCGGATGGATCTTACCTTACTTTTGTATATCTACGAAATGTAGGAATTGAGGTAAACGCCACACCTAGGGCAATCGGCTCCGGATCATTATATAGCACAAGTAAGTATAGGGGTAACAGGTCACTGAAGGGATTGCGGTATAGCATAATATGTGCATAACAATATATATATGAAAGTTGTACTCTAACAATATCTTCATAACATTTGTTAACAAAAGTTAGCATTTTAAGTCTAGATTGGTGATATGTTGTAAACGTATTTATAATTTTTAATGTTACATGCTTGTTTAGTATCCACTTTGTTTTGCTTTATCTACACTTTGAGGTATTTTTATACGTTTTCTGGGACTAACCTATTAACAAGTTGTCACAGTGTCAGTTGCCTGTTTTCTGCTGTTTTTGGTTCCAGAAAAGCCAAAAAATGAATATTCTCGGAATTGGACGGGACAAAAGCCAAAGTCAATATTTCACCGAGGAGAACACGGAGCGGAAGGCAGCGAGGAGGAGGGCCATGAGGGCCCACACCCCTAGCCAGCTGCCAGGCCTGGCCGTGCAGAGGTCTGACGCCTCGGGCACCCCCTCAGTCTCCCCCTTCGCCTATAAGAAGCCGCTGGTACCAAAATCCTAAGTACCCGATTATACATCCACGAAAAGTTTCGCAGAGCCGCCGCCACCGAAGGAGAGATTCTGGGGACAGAAGTCTATGTTTCGACACCCTACCGGGACGGAGAAGTGCCCCGGAGCCATCTCCTTCGATCTCCACCACCATCTCCATCGCCATCTTCATCATCGTTGCTGATTCCCATAATGAGAAGGAAGTAGTTCTTCCTCGAGGCTAAGGGCTCTACCGGTGGCTATGTGTTCATCTTTCTCTCTATGTATGATCATATTGTGATCATGAGCTTTATAATCAAATAAATATGCTCTGCTACTCAAGTGCTTTAATAGATCTCTGATTTCCCCACGTGTGTGAAAGTGATAGTGTGCACGCCGTGGTGGGACTTAGGCTAGAGTCTACATAAATACTCAAGTGCTTTAATAGATCTCCGGCTCTCCCCACGTGTGTGAAAGTGACAACGTGCACGTCGGGGTGGCACTTAGGCTAGAGTTTACAAATACTTATCATGAGTTATATTTTGAGTTGGTTGTCTCTATGAAATTGTAGTGTTTGTTGGAACCATCTAGCGCTCAAGGTGATAGTGTGGGGTTATCTAGATGGGGAAGACGAACTTTAAGGAGTGCTTTTGTAGCCCTACCGTGGATTAGAATTACCCAACCGGAGAGTAGTTCAGGGTAGAATCATGAAGAAAATATATTTATTGGAGTGTTCACTAGTGAAAGTATGATCCCTAGACCTTGTTTCTAAACATTGAGATACCATTCACAACTAGATATGTTACATGTTTGCTTGCTTTAGTCTTTTCCACGCCATCAAAGCTCTTTTCTGGGGTCGTTGTCGGGGATCTACAGGACACTTCAACCTGTTCCTCCCCATCAAAAGCTCTTCTCTGGCACCATTGTATTATATCCATATTACTTGTATTTCACTATCTCTTCGCCGAACTAGTGCACCTATACACCTGACAAGTGTATTGGGTGTGTTGGGGACACAAGAGACTTCTTGTATCTTGATTACAGCGTTGCTTGAGAGGGATACCTTTGACCACTTCCTCCCTGAGTTCGATAAACCTTGGGTAATCCACTTAAGGGAAACTTGCTACTGTTCTACAAACCTCTGCACTTGGAGGCCTAACAACTGTCTACAAGAATAGAAGTGCGTAGACATCAAGCTATTTTCTGGCGCCGTTGCCGGGGAGGTAAGGTAAAAGGTACTCACATCCTCCAGTGTGAGTGCTCGAAGTTATTTCCTTTAGATTCTGTAATTTTGTCTTTTTGTTTCTTGTTTTCACTAGTTAGGCTTAATGGAAAATAACAACAAAATTAGAGAGCTTTATAATATTTATCTTGAGTTAGGACATGAAGTGTTTGAAGAGAAAATTAAAAAACCTATGAAACTTTATTTGCATGCTAATAGCAATGTTATTAGTATGAATTTTTTGAACACTATTGTTGCTAATGCTATGGAAACGTCTAACCTTAGGGAAGCTAGTTTTTATGAAAATGATATTTTTAGTTTCCCAGCTTTGGAAGATAACTATTCTATTGCTTATGATGATACCAAACCTCCAATTTATGATGATTACAATGATGTATATGATATTTTTAGTCCACCTACTATTGAGGAGAAAACTAATTATGATTACAATATGCCTCCTATATTTGATGATTATGGTGATGAGAATAATAATGATAGCTACTTTGTTGAATTTGCTCCCACTATAACTAATAAGGATGACTATGCTCATGTGGAGAGTAATAATCATTTTATGCATTTGGCTCATGATAAGAATGTTTTATGTGATAGTTATATTGTTAATTTTATTTATGTTGCTACTGAAATTTATTATGAGATAGGGAAACATGGTCTTATGTATCTCAACAATATTAAGTCTCCCCTCTTTATGTTGAAAGTTTTGAAGTTGCACTTGTTTTGCTTTCCTATGCTTGTTGCTTTGTGCTTTCATGACTTGTTTATTTACAAGATTCCTATGAATAGGAAGTCGGTTGGACTTAAATGTGTTTTGAATTTGCTTCTTTATGCTCTCTTTTACTTCAATTCATATTTCTTATGTGAGCATCTTCTCGAACTATCAAGCCTAACTTAAAGGCATTAAAGAAAAGTACTTGTTGGGAGATAACCCAATAGTTTTATTGAATCTTGGAAGTTATTATTTCTGTAATAACCTCTCCTTATCCTTTTTATTTGATTTTTGTGCCAAGAATAACCTCTTATAAGATGGAAGTAAAATTTGGGGAAGTTGCTGTCCCGAAACAGATTTTTGTGCTTCACTGTAAAAAATCGTGAAAAATCTCTGTATGTCGGATTGAGCTATAATTTTATGAGTAAATGACCCCAAGTTGTTATCTAACTTTCGTTAGTTCAACACTTTTCGATTTGAGCAACAGAAGGTCTTCGGAAAAATCGGTTTTTACCTGCTGGTCTATTTTGACAGATTTCTACCATTATTCGCTTTTGCCTCTTTATCCATTTCTTTTTGGGTTCTCTTTGGTAGATTGAGCTTTTTGAAGGAATTGCTAAAGTACCTTGTGTTTTAATGAAAGTTTTGCTATTTTAAAACTAAACCCCAAAGGTTTATTATCTTTTGAATGCACTAATGTTGCTAATGAAGATTGTGTGAAGTTTTGTATGAAGGAAAATTTTCAGGTGTAAGGGAAGAATGATGTAATGAGATGAATAATGGATAAAAGCTCAAACTTGGGGATACCACCCCATGTCACCCCAATAAATATTCAAGAGGTACAAGCTTTAAAGCTTGGGGATGCCCAAAGCATCCCCTTCTTCATCAATAAAAATCTCAGGTCTTTCTAGACACTTTGTTTTTATTGTTTCATGCACTTTTGTGTTGTTCTTGGAGCGTCTTAGTTTACGTTTTTAGTTTTATTTTGTTTTGTTTGCTGCAATAAGTTGGTTGGATTACATCATACTTCTTTTGGATAGAGACACGCTTTGTTTTCATTGTTTAGAACACTCTAGTTTTCACTCTTATTGTTCTGTGAGTGTTCACTTTTGCTAGCATTGTGTTTAGCCTTAGTTTTCTTATGCTTTTTGCTTAGAACTTTTTAGTTCTTCTTTGTGGATTTTTGAGACATGCTCACTGATCTTTATTGATTATTATCTTTGTGAGTTGTTTCAAATAAGTCGATTTGTGTTGGAAAAGAGTAGGAAGCTTCATGCTTAGGTGGTACAAAAGGGAGCTTGCTTTGACTGTGACTTAGACTTTATCATGTCATGCTAGATGTTGTTTTGACCTTATGCTTAGTGATTATTGCTGTAGCATGACTTGTTTCAAAAAATTGAGATTGCTTAATGTGCCTTGAAAGAATCATGTGTTGTTTTAGCATACAAAATCATAGTATTGTGGTATTCTCCTTTGATGCTTTGTTTGGGTTGACTTGGCACATGGTCACACCATGTTATGACTATGAACCAGTCACCTTAGCCTCTATGATCATTTAGTTTTTGACTTGTGGTACCACTTTATGCTTTGATTAGTAATGTTTTGTCGCTCTGCATGATTATGGCCATTATGGCTCTCTTAGTTGGTCGCTCCCAGTCTTTTGCTATCCTACACTTGTATTGAGTAAGCTCTACTCATGCATCCAACTCCCAAAAAACCAAGTTATTCCAAAGTGTCCACTATAAATTCCTATGCATGGTGTGCTACACCATTCCAAGTATATTCTTGTTTTATCTATCTTCCAAATTAAACTTGTTATGTGAAAATTAGTGATTAAAGCTCTCACAAACTTGATGGCACACTTTATTTTATTGCCCCTAATAAACTTGAACCATTGTGTCATCTATGTTGTATATGCTTGCACTTATAAGTTGGGAATTAGAAGAACCATGTTGTCATGGGGAACGCTTTCAACATTGCACATGTACATTGTACCCGGTTGATATCATGCTCTTTTGTTTGCGGATGTCGTTGGTGTGAAATGAAAAGGGAGCTTGTAAGTCCGTGATTTATGTATGTGTGTTAGAGAAACGCCTGGGCCGCTAGCCTAAGTCATGCCTAATCATGGTGGAAACTTGCAGCATCACCATAGTGAGCAATCTATGAAGCATTCTTCTTATAAAAAAGAGAGACATAGAAAAAGAGATTGAGAAAATGAAAAAAAAGATGAGAAAATAGGAAAGAGAGAAAAAAGCACCATTTTCCCACGGTAAATAAGAAGATTGTTGAGATGCTCATTGTGTGCTTGCCTTGTCATTTTGATATGGGATAGCTCCTGTGTCATGGGGAAAGGGGTACTCGTTGGCGGTTCTCTATGATACACATGTACTTACTATGACAAGAACTTACCGGTGATTAAAGTTGAGTAGTGATACCTCGGAAACATATCTATAATTTTGTATGTTCCATGCTTGTTTAGTATCTACTTTGCTTTGTTTTGTCTACACTTTGAGGTATTTTTATACACTTTCTGAAACTAACCTATTGACAAGATGTCACAGTGCTAGTTGCCTGTTTTCTGATATTTTTGGTTTCAGAAAGCAAAAAAATGAATATTCTCGAAATTGGACGGGACAAAAGCCAAAGTTCATATTTTTTCCTGAATGATACGGAAAATCAAAGACGAGACCGAGAAGGATGATACGTCCAAAACGTATCTACTTTCCCGAACACTTTTGCTATTGTTTCTCCTCTAAACTTGTGTGATTTGGATACAACTAACACGAACTGACGCTGTTTTCAACAGAATTACCTTGGTGTCTTGTTTTTGTGCAGAAAATCAACTATCAGGAAAAATCCCGGAAAATATAAAAAAATTATATTTCACCAGAAGACCCACGAAGCGTAAGGCAGAGGCGGAGAAAGGGGAGGGCCACACCCCTTCGGTAGCGGGCCCACCCTGGTGGCGCCACCCAGTGCACCCCTCGGCCTCCCTCTGCGCCTATAAGTTGCCTTTCGACCTAAAAACCGAGGGGAGTTTGATAGTTTTCCAGAAAGAGTTTCGCTCCGCCGCCACCACCAGAAACCAAGATTCAAATCCAGAAACTCCGTTCTGGAACCCTGCTGGGACGGGGAATTTGGAGAGAATCATCGCCATCGTCATCACCAACGCATCTCCATCGACCATCGATGTTTCCCTCATCCATGAGTGAGTAATCCCCCGTTGTAGGCTTGGGGATGGTAGGGATTGGATGAGTTCTATCATGTAATCGAATAAGATCTGTTAGGGCATAGTGCCTAGTATCTCTATTAGTGCTATTTGACTTTGTTGCAACTTGTTGTGCTTAATGCTTATCACTAGGGCCCGAGTGCCATGATCTCAGATCTGAACTTATTATTGAATCATTATGATAGTATTGTTTGTGATCTTATCTGCAAGTTGTGTACACATATCATTGTCCGGATCCAAAGGCCCCAAAGTGACAATAATTGGGACAACCGGAGGGGATGGCTGTGGTGTGAGGATCACATGTGTTCACGGAGTGTTAATGCTTTGCTCCGGTGCTCTATTAAAAGGAGCATAATTGCTAGTAGTTCCCTAGAGGCCCCGCTGCCACGGGCCGGCTCGACAGAAGATGTTGTGCAAGTTCTCATTGCGAGCACGTATGACTATATTTAGAGCACATGCCTAGGATTGTTTAGTGATATGGGATTCCTTGTGGGATTATCCCTAGGGTGGCCCGATCTTCACGGATTTGAGGTGGGGAGTGAGGGGATACCCGATGAAAAGGATGAACGCAACACAAACGCAAGGTAAAGATACAAACACATGCAAACACAACCCGATTCGATTTGCTCCCGTTGGCTCGAACAACCAATCCAATAGAATCCTCGGCGAGAGACCTTTAGGTAGAATCACCAAAGGAGAGATCGGCAAGCGGATGATAGAATCCAAATCAAAGGAGAGAGTAGCACCCAAGTAGAATCCCAAAGGGGAGAGACCTAGCACTACTAGAATCCTTGATAAGGAGAGACCAAACACTTGAGGAGGGTCTTGACGACTTGGAGACGAACACCGAACTCCAAGGCGTTGTACAACTCATAGATTAACTATAGAGAGGGGTTCCCATCTAAGGTTAGGCACAAGCCTTCATTCATCATCAACTCCAACTAGATCTGAGCCACAAGAGGGATATTTATAGTACCAGGGGCGAAGGGGTAGGTGGGAGGGAATATTCTGGGCATCAAACCCTTCACAGCAAACAGGCTGGCGTTTCCGGCGATAAGTCCGGCGCCGCCGGAGTTGGCGCCGATATTTCCGGCGGCATCCGGTTTTCTCGGTCATTTGCCGGAAGGGCTCATAGAGAGTGGTTTTTGGGAGGGAGGTCGGAAATTCAAGTGCAGGCTCCGGGCTGGTTGCCAGGAATTCCGGCGTGGATTCCGGCGGCGCCGGGCCTGGCGCCGGGAGTCCTTTTCCTCCTTCTCTTCCATGCCTCTTGCTTGGGGGTCTTGGTTCCTGGGGTCTTCTTGTCGTCTTCCGTTGGCGTCATGGTCATGGGCCTGGTCATAGCATTGGCACTGGTCTCAAGTAGGATCCCATTCTCGTCACAACCAAAAGAGGGTGAGATGTGGAATGAATTCACCTTTGTGGGCACGGTTGATGAATCATGATGTGGACCAATGGTGAATGCCATGTATTGGGCTGCATCATCTCCCCTCGCTTCAAAACGAGTCGTCCTTGACGAAGTTCCATCATCATATAGGGAGAGAGGTGTGCACATGGTCTTGAGCTTGTAAGTTTTTGGATTTCCGGTGTCTTAGCCTTGTTCAAATTGGTTGAAGATCTTGAAGTTGAGCTTGTCATGAAGATGGGTTGGAGATCTTGTAGCGTGTTCCTTGTAGGTGGTGGGTGAGGTTGTGTATCCTGCAAAACCGACAACAAGGAGAAAGAGTTGTATGATGGATTGTTAGTATTGGTCACACTCAAATCACTCTTCTCACGTGTGGTGGCATGCGACGTGGCACTCATGATTTTTCCACTCATTTGAGGCTTGTAGCACTCATCACGTGTTGGTGGATCACTCTCTCACCACTCATCTCACAAGGGTCCTTAGCTTGTTTTATCTTGGGCAACGGCGTCATGTTGGATGTGATAATTTGGCTTGGCGTCATAGGTTGTAGCACCAATGTCTTGTCATTCCACCTAAAGGAGTATTGGTTGGAGGTACCATCATGTAGTGCGCCCTTGTCGTATTGCCATGGTCTTCCAAGGAGCATGTGACACACGGTCATAGGCACGACATCACACTCGACGATGTCTTGATATGTACCAATCTCGAAGGAGACGTTGACCTTGTGTTTGATTTGAATGGTGCCATTGTCATCAAGCCACTTGACATGATAGGGACGAGGGTGCTCCATGTATGGTAACTTGAGTTTCTCACAAAGATCGATGCTCGCAAGGTTGTGACAACTTCCTCTATCAATGATAACTTTTATAGACTTGCCATCAATTCCGGCTCGGGTTTGGAAGATGTTGAGGCGTTGGTCCTCTCTAGGTATGGAGTTGGTCGTCAAGACTTGGGCAATTACAAGTGATGGGCTTGGATCATGTTCACATATAAGCGTGTCCTCATCTTGCATTGCGGCATCCTTTGTGATAGCGGCTTGAGTCATAGCTTCAAATTCATCTTCGCTCACGGAGTATGTTGCGTCGTTCTCATCCGTTAGCATGACTCTTGTGTTGATGCACTCATAGGACTTGCGACCCTTTCCTACACACTTGTAGCAAACTACTTGACTTTCCGTTGTTGTGTTGGAGGAGGATGCCATAGGTGTCTTGGATTGCTTGGAGGAGCTTGTTGTTTGGCTTGTTGGCTTGGAGGGGTTACTCGAGTTGATTGAAGCGAAGTATGCCTTTTTCTTCTCATAAGCATGTTCCTTTTGCAAGTGGCGTTCGACCTTGGTTGCTTGGTGAAGAAGGTTCACGAGAGTCTTGTAAGGTTGGAAATCAACTATCTTGCGCATTGGGCGGCTCAAACCGTTGAGGAACCATGCTATTGTTTGCTCTTCGAGCTCCTTCACATCGACTCTCATCATAGTCATCTCCATCTCCTTATAGAACTCTTCAATTGTCTTTATGCCTTGCTTCATGTTTTGTAGCTTGTCGAAGAGGTCTTGGCGATAGTGCTCGGGGACAAATCTTGCATACATCACATTCTTCATCTCGGTCCAAGTGGTGACCGGTGGTTCTTCTTGCTTCTCATGATTGCTTTGGTATTCTTCCCACCAAACATTGGCGTAATCCTCAAACTCAAGAGATGCCATTGCCACTTTCTTCTCTTTGGAAAAGTTGTCGACACGGAAGATCTTGTCAACTTTGAGCTCCCATTCAAGATATGCATCGGCATTTTCTTCTCCTTTGAACTTGGGCATAACGAACTTGAGCTTCCCAAACTCGCCATCATCACGCTCATGGTGGTTTTTGCGACGTTCTTGGTGCATACTTGCGTCACTTGGAGGGCGTGGAGGCGGAGGAGGCTCTTGATTGCCTTGAGGTTGTTGTGGTGGATGAGCTTGATTATGCTCGAAGTCTCTTCTTCTCCGTTGGTCGGCATCATTGACATTCATAGCTTGACGGTGTCGGTGGTGGTGTTGTGCATGCCGGTTATTGCGTCAAGCTTGGCGTGCATCCTCATCATCATCACTAGTATCCCATACCGGTTCTTGATTTTGTTGACGTTGCTCGTGGTGGTTATGAGGAGGATGACGACGCCTATCATTATGGTTCGCTTCATCATGGTGTTCTCGAGGTTGGTGCACGTCGATGATTGCTTGGTGTGGTGGTGGACCATGCTCTTGTCGTTATTGTTGAGGTTGAGGAGCATTTGGGTCCACCACTTGAGGGCGACGATGACGAACTTGTTGGTCCCCATTATGGTGGTGGGGTTCTCCGCGTCGGGTGTGTGACCTTGAAGACTCGCCATGTCGACTTGAAGAGTGCGTGCGGGAGGAACTTGACGAGCTTGAGCGATGACCGTGTCGGTTGCCAAGGTTGGCAATAGCTTGGTGAAGAGCTTGGAATTGAGCATGGTTCTCCTCTTGACGTTGCCGCTCACGGTACTCAAATTCTCGAAAAGTATCATCAAGACGGTGCTCAAGTCGCTCAAATTGATTGTTGAATTCTTGGTGTTGCGCCCATAAGTTGTGGCGCGTGGCAAAACCATCTTGGTTGTTGAAATTGCTACCTCCACTAGCTCCACTTGCCCTATACATGGTGCACAAACACACTTGATAGATAGGGTGAGATTGGTGGAATGTTAATTGCTACCTTGTCTCACCGGAGTCAAAGATTGGAAAGATTGTTGTTGCCTAGAGCAAAGCGAATAGCGGGTACACAAGACACACACACACACAGAGGCCTATGGTGGTAGGTTAGAAAGGTGGATAGCAAATGGAACAACCAAACGAAAAGGTTATTGTCAAAAGTGGTAACGGACCAAAGATCAAAAGCAAAAAGGATACGATCTACAAAAACACGGAGAAAAACACACGTGTGGAGAAAAATGGGGTTAGCACGACTATGAAAATGAGCACAAAATGTCCTAACGACGACTAAGCTCGGTGTCGTGCCAACACGAGGAGAGACCGTAGCTCGTTTGCAACAAGATTGAGAAGCAACGGATTTGCACGCTTGCCTTGCTCTAACTCGCACTCTTGCTTAGAAGCTTTGGACTCTCTTTTGTATTGGTATTTTTTTGATATCTCTTTTCTTTCTATGCTATGGAGTCACCTCTTGCTATTGCCTATGCACTATCACTTCACAAGAGCAAGTGCACAATGCTTCGGCAAACACAAAATGAGCTACTCTCGATAGGTTAGGTATCACACAGAGGAAGAAAGGCTATACAAGGGTGGTGCAAGTTATACCTTTGGTATTGTTGATGACTTGCGACCGGTGTTGGGGAAGGTGTTCGGGTGTCGCGGTGTCGAAGAGTGCGTATGTACATATGTTGTGGAAGCTTGAAGTTATTTGTGACACGCACGCGAAACACGAACAAAACACAAAAGGAAAACGGTCAAAATTTGGGCCAGATAGTTTTTCGGTGAAACGGCCGGCGGACCGGTGTTGTCACCGGAAATTCCGGTCGGGCTTCGGCGTGGCCAGAATTCTCGCCGGAATTTTCGGTGACAGGACCGGTTTGCCGAGGTGCTCGCCAAAATTGCTTCGTGACGAACTTCCAAAAGTCAAATTGAGGAATTTGTCAAAAAATAGTGGAATTTGGGCTGGGGGATAGGGCAAGGAAGGTAGATCGACACCCAAAGCAACAGATCTGTGGACCAAAACCACGAAAAACTCTCCAAATCGAGAGATCGATCCAAAATCAAATTGGGAAATATTTTTGGTATTTTCGAATTTATGGTGGATATGGGTAAACGAAGTCAAATCCGTGGCAACCAAAAGCTGCTGATACTAGTTGATATGGGATCCCTTGTGGGATTGTCCCTAGGGTGGCCCGATCTTCACGAATTTGAGGTGGGGAGTGAGGGGATACCCGATGAACACGATGAACGCAACACAAACGCAAGGTAAAGATACAAACACACGCAAACACAACCCGATTCGATTTGCTCCCGTTGGCTCGAACAACCAATCCAATAGAATCCTCGGCGAGAGACCGTTAGGTAGAATCACCAAAGGAGAGATCGACAAGCGAATGATAGAATCTAAATCAAAGGAGAGAGTAGCAACCAAGTAGAATCCCAAAGGGGAGAGACCTAGCACTACTAGAATCCTTGATGAGGAGAGACCAAACACTTGAGGAGGGTCTTGACGACTTGGAGACGAACACCGAACTCCAAGGCCTTGTACAACTCATAGATTAACTATAGAGAGGGGTTCCCATCTAGGGTTAGGCACAAGCCTTCATTTATCATCAACTCCAACTAGATATGATCCACAAGAGGGCTATTTATAGTACTAGGGGCGAAGTGGTAGGTGGGAGGGAATATTCTGGGCATCAAACCCTTCACAGCACATAGGCTGGCATTTCCGGCGATAAGTCTGGCGCCGCCGGAGTTGGCGCCGACATTTCCGGCGGCGACCGGTTTTCTCGGTCGTTTGCCGGAAGGGCTCACAGAGAGTGGTTTCAGCGGGAGGGCCGGTTCGCCGGTCGGTGCACCGGAAATTCCGGCGGAGGTCCGGTTCGCCGGGCTGGTTGCCGGAAATTCCGGCATGGATTCCGGCGGCGCCGGGCCTAGCGCCGGGAGTCCTTTTCCTCCTTCTCTTCCATGCCTCTTGCTTGGGGGTCTTGGTTCCTGGGTCTTCTTGTCGTCTTCCATTGGCGTCATGGTCATGGGCCTGGTCATATCATTGGCACTGGTCTCAAGTAGGATCCCATTCTCGTCACAACCAAAAGAGGGTGAGATATGGAATGAATTCACCTTTGTGGGCACGGTTGATGAAGCATGATGTGGACCAATGGTGAATGCCATGTATTGGGTTGCATCATTTAGTACTTGGATGCTTGTTATTATTTATCTGCAATTCCCTAGATCTTGAAGTTACATGTTTAGACTTGTCCATGCAACGCCCGTCCATCCATCCCTATGCCTACCGCACTCGAATCCCACTATTACCGTTACTGTTACTATTGCTCATGTTTTACTGCTGCTTGTTGCTTTGCTATTGCTACTACAAACTGTTGCTATTGATAAACTTATGTGAGCAAGAACTATTTCCAGGTGCAGCTGAATTGACAACTCAGTTGTTAAGGCTTGCAAGTATTCTTTGGCTCCCCTTGTGTCGAATCAATAAATTGGGTAATACTACCCGAGAAGACTGTTGCGATGCCCTACACTTGTGGGTCATCAAGACTATTTTTTGGCGCCATTGCTGGGGAGCATAGCTTTATTTGTAAGTTCACTTGGATCTACTATTGTTCACTGCTACTCCTTTCATCATGGGGAAGTATCATGATGGAAAGTTCCCTATTTTACCATCCGCTACAAGAAGAGGTACAGTCCTAAACACCTCTGCTGCTCTTGATTCACTGTCTGTTATAAGTAAGCTTGTCACACCACCACCACATACTCATGCTACACACCGCTACTATCTGCTGAATCAAAGCTGCTTTTGATGCTCATGATGTTACTTCTACTGTGCTTGATGCGAGTGGTTCATTAGGTCCTTTTCTAGATGCTACTATGTCTAGTCTAAGAAATACCAAAACTCCTAGTGAAGACAATGTTACACCTGTTAGCTCACCTGAGTCTAATGAGAGTTATGATATTAATGATGGTTACATTGAGTTCAGTGATGAATTTGTTGAAGAGTGCTGAAACACACATGGTACTAGTGCTATTAAGAGTCTCCTTGCTAGACGTACTATTATGCCTAAACTATCCTCTGATCCTAAGTTTGCCACCTCTCCCATAGATATTAAAGATGAAGATTATGATTTCTCTCTTGATTTATACTACTTGGACATTGTTGAGAAATAACCTTTCCGTGGGACTGAAAATGAGAGTGATGTGGCTCATATGAATGAGCTTTCTACTATGAGTGCTTTATTCTCTGTTTATTTTAAGATGCGCAAGTACTTTGTTACTAAGATCTTTCCTTTTCACCAAAAGGAGAAGCTAGGGCTTGGTTTAATAGATTACCTCCTGGTTCCATTGATAGCCCTGATTGTTTGATTGCTTCTTTCTTCCAGAAATATTTTCCTCCCAATGCTACACATGCTGCTTTCCAGAGACTATTTGATTTTAAACAGGGAGAAGAAGAGAAATTGCCCGAGTCATGGACAAGGTTCTATGCCTTGATTTATGCACATCCTGGATGTCCATTGCCTAAGAATGAGCTTCTTGATATTTATTATAATGGACTAACTGATAAACCTAGGACATACCTAGATAGCTTTGCTGATTGTGTTTTAAAAAAAGAACTCCTACAGATGCTGAAGAATTAATGGCTAAAATAAGCAAGAATTATGATGATTGGACTTCAACTGAGCTAAATACACCTGAGCCTATTACTCCTGGACCAATTGTGCCTGAACCAGTTCCAACACCAACACCAAAGAAGAGGGGAGTTATTGCATTAAGTGATGAAGTGATGAATGAAGCTAAGAAGTGTCTAAAGGAGAAAGGTATTAGTGCTGAAGATGTGAAGAATCTACCTCATATAGAAGAGTTATGTAAGCCAATTCCCCACTCATCCACCATTGAGGTATACTCTCTCCAACACTTTGATGAAGGTGATATTCCTTATGGCAAGCCTCCTGGTCAATGTTTAGAGGAACTTGACATTTTTATTGTTAAGCAAGACAATTTTAATAAACAAGTTCAGAATCATTTATTGGAAAACTCTAGAGCTATCAATGAGTTGAAAGATATTATGGAAAGAACTTATAATGATATTAAAATGCTTTGTAAACACTTTCAAATGGTTCAAACCCAACTTGATCAACTTGCTAAGGTACAAAAGGATATGCTAGTTAATGCCTCAAGAGATAAACATGCTTATGGAATTAGAACTAGGAGTGGTATAGCTACTCAAGATCCTTTATATCCCGAAGGACACCATAAAAGAATTGAGCAGGATTCTCAACAAGGTGAAAGTAGTGGTAGTCCTCGTAAGAGAAAGAAAAAGAAACATAAAGTAGTTGAGGAACCACTTGAACCTGCTGTAGATCCTAATAGTATATTTGTCTCTGATGCTGAAACTGAGAGTGGTAATAATAATGATGCTCCTGATAAGGAGGAAGTTGAGGAAGAACCTAAGAAGCACACTAAGAACACTAGGTACACTAAGGAAGATTTTATTGCTAATAAACATGGTAAAGAGAGAGAACCTTCGGTGCAGAAACCTATGCCTTTCCCAGGTAAGAAACACAAGTCAGAGGAGGAAGAACATTACAACAAGTTTTGTGAGTGGATGAAACCTTTATTTTTGCAAATTCCTCTGACTGATGCTATTAAATTGCCTCCTTATTCAAAGTACATGAAGGATATTGTCTCTAATAAAAGGAAGATTCCTAATGAGGAGATTTCTAGTATGCTTGCTAATTTTTCCTTCAATTGTAAGGTTCCAAAGAAACTTGGTGATCCAGGTATACCAACTATTCTTTGCTCTATTAAGAATAATTATGTTAGAACTACTTTATGTGATTTGGGAGCTAGAGTTAGTGTTATGCCTTTTTCTCTCTACAAGAGACTCCAGCTAGAAAAGTTGATACCAACTGATATATCTTTGCAAATGGCTGATAAGTCAACTACTGTTCCTGTTGGTATATGCAAGGATTTTCCTATTCAAGTAGCTCATAATTGCTTGGTTTTAACTGATTTTGTTGTGCTTGAAATGCCTGAAGATGATAATGTGTCTATTATTCTTGGGAGACCTTTTCTTAATACTGCAGGTGTTGTCATCAATTGTAATCAAGGAAAAGTAACATTCAATATTGATGACAAAGAGCATACTGTTTATTTCGCCAAGAAGGTTGTTAGAAGCTATTGCCTGAATTCCATTGAAAATATTGAGAGCATCAAGGTTGGAGAAATATATTGTCCCATTCCACAAGAAAATTTTGGAACTATTATGATTGGGACCATTGGTATCAAGTACGAGGTAACATAATAACCTTGTGGAATGCAAAGTTTTGTTTCATATAAGATTGTTTTGGTAACAAGACTTGATCAACCTTGTTAACAAAAGGATTTTAATGAACAAAATAATGTTTCACTGTGGTTATACTTGCTTTCTTTTACTTTTCTCCTTCTTAGTCTTTGCCTTTCTTTTGCTAGCTTTGGTTTTGTTAGTTATTTGCTTGTTAGTTTGTCTTAGAGCTCCTGTAGTTTGGCTTTTGGTTTGCTTTTGCTTCTTCTGAAAAAACTGTTTTTGTGAGAATATCAATTTTCATACCCAGAAAATTAGCAAAAAATAAAGTTTCCTAAAAAATCCCAGAAAATTCAGAATAAATTTTTCCTCGAAAAAGAGGCACACAGGCAAGTGACCAGGGCCACCCAGGCCACCACACCCATGGTGGCGCGACCTACCCGATTAGGCGGCGCCTGGGGTGCAGCCCACCGGGCCCTCTCCACCGCCTCCTCAAAGCCATCTTCTTTCTCTCTCCTGAAAAACACCGAAAAACTTTCTCAAGCTCGAGTTCTTGTTGTTCTTGCTCATGATTTTCGATCTCCTTGTTCAGCCCATCTTAAGTGCTGATTTTTGGAGGGATTGCTCCTTGGTATGTGCCTCCTCCACTTGTCTAATTAGATTTGTGATTGGTAGATTGTATCTTAAGTATTTTGCTGCTATAGGTGATAGGTTGTTTGAGCTTGCATGCTTGTTCTATGCTTAGAAACTTTATTTTGATGCATGTGTAGTTGTCACATCCCAAAATTTTCCAAATTTTGAAATGTGAAAAATAAATAAACAAAATAAACCAATTGTTGAAAAATAGGGTAAAAAGAAACTTTTTGCTTCTAAATGGAGACATCAAAACCCTTCTTGAACAAATTTGAATAAAAGGGCATCCAACAAAATTTCAATCAAGTGAAATTCATTAATCAATGAATGTATCTTTAAATTTAAACATTTGGAAGAGTTAAACCAAAAACCCTAAAACTCTAATGAAAGAAATCATTTCCAAGATCTCTCTAAGACTATGGATTTGTTCCATATAAAAATTCAGCAACAAACATTTTTTAAATGATAAACAAAAATATTATAAAACCAAAGAAATTGGTTTCATTTAATTTGGAGCCATGGATAAAAACTTATGAATTTAATAAGAAAAAAGGAATTAATTTCCAAGGCTAATAAAGCTCCTATCTAAAATCCATACCAAATCTTGAGCAAAGTAATCCTAAAAGGATTTAAAAAGATAAACAAATATTAAATAAAATTATACAGATTGGAATCACCAAATTTGGATCTATAAATAAAAAGATATGGATTTTATAAGACAAATAAATAAATAAGGAATATTTAAAATCCAAATTAAATCTTGGCCAAAGCCATAAACAAATGGAATGAAAGTTTATTGAATAACAAAAAGTAATAAAAGGTCATTTAAATAAAATTATATGAATTAAACCATATTCAATTTTATTTAAATAAAGACAAATTGCCTAAACTAAATAATAAATCCCAATAAAATTATTTAGAAGAAAATTTAAACCTTGAGTTAAATCCATAAGCAAATGGAATAAAAATAATCCAAATAAAATAAAGGAATAAAGATTATTTGAATAAAAACTTATATGGACTTGAACCATATTTGTTTTGAATAAAGACAAAATCCCTAATGTAAATAATTAATTAAATCAGTAGAAAATAAATAATTGAAATAGTGAAAGTGGATTAAAAGTTATCTAATTGACTTAAAAAGAATAATTAAATAAAATTATATGGTTTGGAACCATATTTAAATATTATTTAAATAAAGACAAATGTCTCATTTAAATAAATAATAAACCATAAGAGAATATAAGAAAATATTCTAAAATGGACTTTAAAATATATTGTTAAACAATATAAAAACCTACCGGAAGTTTGGAAAAGTTTTGAATTAAAATGAGTGTTTGAATCATTTAAGTAAAATCAAAACAGGAACTAGAAAAGGAAAAAGAATAAGGAAACAGAAAAAAGGGAAAGAAGCATCCCAACTAACCTAGCCCATTCTCTGGCCCAACAACTTAGCCCAGTAGCCCACCCGGCATTTCCCCTCTTCCTCCCATTCTTTTCTCACGCGCGAACCTACCCTCAACCCCACTGACCCCGTGGCCCCACCCTGCCAAGTCACCTTCGTCTCCACCCGCGCTGACCCATTCCCCTTTTTCCCCGGTCGTTTCTACCGATAATTCCTCGCTTAAATTCGTTTGAATGCCGCGATTAAACTGCCCAGTGATCACGCCTGATAACTCGCCTCGCTCCCCTCTCACTTTCCCCTCATTTCCCCACACCTAAACGCCATAGGGCTGCCTCAATTTAACCTTGCAACCCTACTGTCTCCGACGAGTTCCCCGGCCAATTCCGGCCAGCCCTCACCTTCCCTTGCCCCCTGGACTCCACGGGCATGCTCGCCAGAACCTTGCGCACCTGCCAGTATCCCTAGCTAGCACGCGCGCGCCCTAGAAACTCGACAACAACGACGTCTAAGTGCCGCCGCTGTCTACGTCAACTCCGGGGACCTTCCCCGGTACTCCCTGACCACCCCCTCCTCTCTGGATGACATGAGCTTGCTCGCCTCTCTCGCGCATGTCTGACACGCTCTTTGCTTTGACTTAGCATGGTCCGTAGCTTCGCCAATGGCGACGCCCCGAGCACACCGTCGTCAGTAGCATCTCTGGCGAGCGATTCAGGCCAACCTCGTGCGCCCCTTGGTCTACGGTGACCACCTCGAGCATCTACACGCTTTGGCGAATCTGGTGAGCCACTTCTCTTCCTCCCTTGCTTCCTGTTTTCGCCAGAACACCTCTGCCCAAGCGCGCTGCCGCCGTTCACCGTCGCTAGCGCCACTAGTTAGTGGCCAGTAGCTATGGGCCGTTAGATGCATATCCTGTGGTAGCGATAGATCATTTAACCAAAGGGGTATCACTCGATCTGAGCCGCACAGATCTAATTAGATCCAACAATCCACGTAGCGTGATCCTCACGAACCGGTACCAGCCAATGAGATTGTGACACGTAGCCTAGCTTTTGTAATAAAAAACATCTCTATTAGTGGTTTGATTTTGAAAAATTCATAACTTTTGATTAGGGATGGCAATGGGTACCCGATACCCGATAACCCGATGGGTACCTGCCTTAAATGGGGAGGGTTTGGTAAGAAAAATAACCCATGGGGGTGCTTATTGGTAAAAACCTAGACCCACCGGGTCTAGAGGGGACGGGTATGGAGGGGGCGGACCCATACCCATGGACCCGTGGACCCGACAAAAGCCTACTATTTTTTTTACAAATTCATCCTAACCCTAACTGTCACACAACCACGCACACAGAGCCACACAACCACACACGCACACACAACCACACAACCACGCATGCACACGCAACCACGCACCAAATCCAGACGCCGCATCCGGTCCAGAGAACTAATCTCTCTTGACACGCGCTCGCGGCTACGCGGCTCCTAAGATCGCCATAAGATGTCGGTTTGCATTTCGCGGCAGCCACGCTGCAGCTCCCAGTGTCGCCGCCACGTAGATCCCATCGCCCGATGTACTGTCGTGGGTACCATCGGGTCCCCAGACCGGTCAATCACCAGTCGTAGATTTCCGGACTCGACGGCGCTATCGGGGCGGGTCGCGGGGCGGGGAAAATGGGGCGGAGGCGGGTATGGGGGGCCTCGACCCGGACCCGAACCCGGCGGGTGCCATCCCTACTTTTGATCTACACGTCCAAAATTTGCAAATTTTATATCATTGAAATTAGGAAAAAGAAACCTTTGCAACCATGCCCTTAGTTTAGTATTTTGCTTCTGGAAAATTAGGTGTTTTGCAGAAACATTTGTAGGACTATTTTGTGTATAAAAATTATTCTAAAAATGGTTTTTGAGTAAAACGTTTTGAAAATGGTTTGTTTTAAACTCTCTGACCATAAACACAAACTTTTGGTTTTAAAAATATATTTTTATAACCCTAGGAATTATTCCTTTGAATAAAAGAATTTCTAGTAAACCAAAAATGTTGCTTTGATTTAAAAATGGTTTTTGAGTGAAACCTTTTGCAAATAAATTTGTTTTAAACACTTTGATCATAAACACTAAAATTTGTGTTTAAAAACATATTTTGCTAACACTAGAAAATTATTACTTTGATTAAAATCATTTTTAGCAAAGACAAAAATGATTTAAATGGCCCATTTTCACTAACTTGATTTTAAATGTTTTTACACTTTTATAAATGACCGATAGGTGTTCTAAAATGTTTATAGCCTTATTAGAAACCACTTTTCCAATAAAACAATCTTTTGCATGCTTGCATGCATTGTTTTGTTTTTATTATTTTATGTGGTGAATTGTTTGAATATTAGTTTTGAATTTGTGCCTTGCTTGATTGAATTATAGTGAACCTTGAAGAGTGTGACAATTGCAAGATCAAGGAGTGTATCTATATTCTCTACTAAAAAGTCAAGTGGTGCTTCATACCTCTTGTCCTATTATTTTCACTATGCATTAGTGATATTTTGAGTAGGACTTGCATGGAATTTTCTAAGTATAAGCTATGCCTTGGGAAATCCTAGTAGATGCTGCCTTAGTAGAATTTTTCCTAATTTAAGATTATTTCTACTATCATGCTTAGCCTAGCTAGTAGTAAACAAGGGTGGATTATATACACATGCGATGGAAATTTTGCTAAGTCTTTTGACTTATGTTTTTTGCTTAATAAAACAACTATGTGAATGAATCACCTGGGTGGAATGGAAAGAATGGATTGTGTTGAGTGGTTACCCAGGGGCAATACCTGGTGTATCTCACTTGTGGAAGCCACCCAGTAACAAAGAGATTTGAGATGTCAAATGTTGAGAAGCTTCTAGTGCAGCCACATGGCATATGGGCTCTGCCTAGATCATATAGGTTGCAATAACTTAGCCAAATGGACAAAAGGTGGTAGGGGTGATAGGTTTGGAATGCGTCCATTTGGTCTAAGGGAAGGCTTCTGAAATATCTTGTCTCGATGCATGTCGAGTCTTGTGGGGAAAGTGCACCACCTCTCGAGAAGGAAAAATCTAAGTACTTAGCCGTGTCCCCGGCAATGGACAATTTGAGCATCAAGACATGGAAGATATCAAGGATCTCCTCATCCCAATTTCTAAGTTAAAATCTTGTGGTTGAACAATGTCACATCCCAAGATTTTCCAAATCTTGTAATGTGAAAAATAAATGAATAAAATAAAACTTTGTTGATTTTCAAGGCCAGAAGAAACTTTTGAATTTAATTGGGACTTCAAACCAGTTGGATCAAATAAAATCCTAAAGGGATTTATAAAGATAAACATTTAATAAAGGCAAATAAAATGTTTTGGAATTACTATTTTGAATCTTTAAAATAAAAAGAGTTGGTTTTCAAAAGCAAAGATAGAATTATAAATAAAGATTATATTTTAAAGAGCCAAATTAATTTTGGCCAAACTTTTATAATAAAATATTTTGTTTTGATAAAATGAGTAAAGGTTTATTTAAATAAAATAATAAGGATTTAAATATCCAATTTTATAAAAGTAAAGGCTTTTTCTTTTTAATTAAACACTAAAACTTATTATTTTATTTTAATAAGTTTTCCAAAGGTTTTGGTTCTCAAAATGAAAAGAAATATTTTAAATAAAGATTATTTTATAAAGCCAAATTAAACCTTGGCCAAGACTTTGAAACAAAATGTTTTGATTTGATTAAAATAGTAGAGGTTTATTTAAAATAAAATAAAAAGGATTTAAATATCCAAGTTTTATTAATAAAGGTTTTACTATTTCCAAAACATCAAAACTTATTTATTTATTTAAAATAAGTTTTCCAAGTATTTTATATTCTCAAAATAAAACCTACTGAAGTGTTTTTGGGTTTTATTTTAGTTTTCAAAATAAAGATTTTATTAAAACAAATCTTATTTGAATAAGGCCCATTTTATTTAATTGTTAATGGACCAAAAATAAAGATGTTATTTTATTTTAAACAAGTTTTCTAAATATTCTTATTTCCAAATAAAACCTACTGGTTTGGTTTTGAAAATATTTGGATTTCAAATGAAGATTTTATTAATTAAATCAAACCCTATTTTATTAAATAACTAAAGATCCATTTTATTTAATTATTGAATGGATCCTAAAATGAATAAAAATATTATTTTATTTCTGGAATAGGGTTAGGTTACTAAACAGAACCAAGTTCAAAGTTGTGAAGTTTGGTGATTGTTTGAATCAATTTGAATGTTGTTTGAATGTTTGAATAATTGATTGAAATTCAAAACAGAAAATAGAAATAGAAAAGGAAAAATGTTTCAGACAGAAAAAAAAATAAGAAAAGGGTCAACCCAACCCAGCAGCCCACTAAGGCCCAGAAGCAGCCCAGTTATTCTCCCCGAACAAAAAACGTTTTGCACCCAGATTCTGACCCGCAAAGACAATGACCGTGGACCTCCTCCTCGTTTCTTTTCCCACTGACTGGTAGGCCCACTATCCCTGTTCATCGTCTTCAACCCCCGCGATGACCACGCCCTCTCCTCGCTGCCGTTGCTGCCTTCAATCCGCGCGATCAATTCGCGTTAATGCAGGGCCATTACCTCGCCTTGACCATGCTCGATAAAATGCCAGCGCATCCTCTCTCGTTCCCCTCTGTCTCCTCCCCCAAGCACGCCCCCAGGCTGCCGTATTTCGCCAGACACTCCCTCTGTCTCCGACGACCCTTCTCGCTGATTCCGGCCAGCAGACGCCCCCTCCTTCCTCCTCGAGCACGCAGCTGTGCTCAACATTCCCCAGCGGACCCTTCTGCAGCCGCAGCTCACCCGCGGGCGCCCCTGAGCCTTGGCAACGACAACCCCTAGCACCGTCACCGTCTGGCTCTACTCCGGCGGAACCTCTCTGGTAAACCAGACTACCCCGACCCTTTTTGTTCACGCACACACCTTCGCCGTGTCCTTGCGCTCCTGACTGTGTGTTTCGTTTGTCTCCGGGTGATCCCTAGCGCCGTCCTCGACGACGACTGAACTTGGCCGAGGCGCAGCCCCACTCCGGCGAGGAATTGTCACTACCCTCGTGCGCCCCTGCTTCCCCAAGAGCACGTTGAGTATCAGTGCTGCATTGTGAACCTGGTGAGCCCCTCCTCCCTCTCCCTCTCTTCCTAGAATAGCCGGAACGCCTCTGCCCGAGCATCGCCATGCTGCCACGTTGAGCGCCGGTTCTTGGCCAGCGGTAAGCAAAATCCGGATGATCTGGAATGATCGATAGAACGTTAGCGAAGGGGTAAGTGGTGATCCTGTGCTGCACGATCTGACTTGATCCAACGGCTGCAGCTGCGCAATCCGAGTGAAGCGGTACCGACGAATGATATTAGGACGCGTGTCACCTATTCTGTTTAAAAACAGATTTGAAAACAGAATATTTGCAAACTTCAAACCCTTGTATCTTTGGATCCACACGTCCAAAAATTACAAATTTTATGTCGTTGGATTCAGGAGAACAAGACCTAACCAACCATGCCCTTAGTTTAGCAAATAGTATCTGTTAGTTTGCTTTTTTTCTAGATTCTTTTGTGTGCTTGTTTAGAGTATAAAAATTATTTAAAAATGTTTTTTGGGTTAAAACCTTTGCAAAATGGATTGTTGTGACCTTACTGACCCTAGGAACCAACCCATGTTTTGGAAAATGAATTTGGAAGAGTTTAGGATGGATTAATTGGTTTAGTTCATTTCTAGCTAAATAAAACTATTTGTTTTGTTTATGAAAATGATTTTGAGTAAAAACTTTGGAGAAAATGTTTTGGACCAAACCTACTGACCATAGGAAACACTTTGTGGATTCAAAATGAATTTGGTGAAACAAAATAAGGATTCTTTGATTTAAAACCATTTCTAGTCAAATAGAAATGTGGTTTATTTATTAAAAATGGTTTTGGAAGAAAACCTTTGCAAAATGTTTTGTTTTAAACTCTCTGACCCCATAAACCAAGTTTTGTGATTTGAAAACATATTTGGTGAACCCTATAGGTTAATGCCTTAGTAAAAATATTTCTACACCACATAAAATGATACTTTGTTTTGAAAATGGTTTTTATAGTGAAACCTTTTGCAAATGACTTTGCCACTTTACAAAATGACCATTAGGTGTATTCCAATGTCTATGACCCACTAGGAACCACTTTTTCAAACAAAACAAAGCTTGGCATGCTTGCATGCATTACTTTGACTTTGTCATTTTATGTGTTGTTTTGCTTGATTGGTAGATTGAGTTTGTGCCTTGCTTGATTGATTTGTAGTGACTTGAAGAGTGTGATTGTTGCAAGGACAAGGAGTGAACCCATACTCTACCAAAAAGGCAAGTGATGCTTCATACTTTCTATCCCATTATTTTCACTATGCATTAGTGCTTTCTCTAAGTAAAACTTGCATGGATTTTTTTAGCTAAGTATAGACCTTACTATAGGAAAACCTAGTAGATGAATCCTTAGTAGGATTTTCCTAAGTTAAGATTCCTACTACTATCAAACTTAGCCTAGCTAATAGAAAACATGGGTGGAATATATATTCACACTATGAAAAATATTCTAAGTCTGAGGACTTGTGATTTTGTCTAATAAAACAACTAAGTTAATGAATCACCTAGGTGGAATGGGACTTGCTTGGTGGTTTTTGGTTGAGTGGTTCACAAGGCCCATGTTTATGGTTTACCTTGTGTATCTCACTTGTGGATGGCCACCCAGGAACAAAGAGATTTGAGATGTCAAATGTTGAGAAGCTTCAAGTGCAACCACTTGGCAATATGGGCTCTGCCATGATCATATAGGTTGCAAGAACTTAGCCACATGGACAGTGGGTGGTAGTGTTTGATAGGTTGGAACGCGTCCATGATGGTCTAAGGGAAGGCTTCTGAAAGATCTTGTCTTGGGAAACCAAGTCTTGTGGGGAAAGTGCACCACCTCTGCAGAGTGTAAAATCTAAGTACTTAGCCATGTCCCTGGTAAAGGACAATTTGAGCATCAAGACATGGAAGCAATCAAGAATCTCATCATTCAAATTTCTAAGTTAAAACTTGTGGTTTGAACAAGGGTTGTTTGAAATCTTCAATCTTTGATGGAGAGATGCCTTGGTAAAAGGATCTTCAAATCTTTGATTGGGAAAAATGATTTTGCCAAGCAAAACTTAGTATTTTCAAATGTTAAGGAAAAAACTATTTTGAGCAATGCAAGCCTCAACTCCACTTATCCAAATGCATATAGATGATAGACTTCACTATACTATTATAGTATCACTTGCCAATACAATTCAAATGTATTGACCCTTGTGGCTGTAACTTGTAATGTTGCAGGTTTGATTGATTTTAGTGAAGATTGATTGATTAGGATTACAAAGACTACAACCAACATCTGCCTGTGGCACTTTGAAGATGAAGGACCCCATGCTTATAGTTATTCCGCTGCAATGTAATGTAATAGCCAAAATGAGCTATATAAGATGTAATAAAATTATGTTATTCCTGGTTATAAAGTTATATTATGACCTTTGTTTCTTGATATTACATCTTAACTGTGGATGCTAGCTATTGATCCAGGGACTAGCATTGTAAACACAGGGGATTCTACCTTACCTTATATTTTAACAAGGCTGGGTCAGTTACTCCTTCTACAAACAAGGGTTAAAGGATTCCAATTTTCAATTGGTAGATTCCTTGGGTGATTTTGACAAACAAAAACTTAGTGTTTTCAACTTATAAGGAAAAACCTTATTTTGAGCAAAGCAAGGCTAAACTCCACTTAGCCAAATGCATATAGATGATAGATACCACTATTCTACCATAGTAACACCTGCCAATACAATTCAGATGTATTGACCATTGTGGCTGCAACTTATTATGTTGTAGGTTTGTTTGATGTTAGTGAAGTGTGTTGAATAGGATTACAAGTCTATAACCAACATGATTGCATGTGGCACTTTGAAGATGAAGGACTCCATGCTATATAGTTGTATCTGCTGCATTGTAATGAGATAGCCATATGAGCTATGTAAGATGTAAAGATTTATTTTATTCCTGGTTATAAAGTTGTAATATGACCTTTGTTTCTTGATATTACATCTTAAACTGTGGATGCTAGCTATTCTATCTAGGGACTAGCATTGTAAATACAGGGATCTCTACCTTATAAAGGTGGGACCTCTAAAGTAGTCCTCTAGCAAGTTCCTATAGTAGTTGCTCATCATTTATCAACTTGGAAATCACTTGGTTTGATGTTTGTCTAAAAATTTCAGCAAGGAAGATGACTACTTATCCACTGAATCAATATGACTTGATGGTGCCTGAGCCAATGAAGGTTCATCATCAGGAGGCAGTTTTTACTTCCATATATCCATGCCATGAATTTATGAGAACCGCAGGAATCTCCCAGGATTTCCAAACCTTGATTGCCAATGCAGGATTGGAACACTTTGTTGAAGGTGAACCATTTCAATTTGTTAAGCTAACCATGGCTTTTGTGCAGGACTTCCAGTTCACTTGTTCTACATCTAATCTCATGGTCCATTACAAAATATATAATATACCTATCGACCTGCCTTTTGCTGATTTCTGTGCAACAATTAGAGTACCTCAGCGGGGATATTGTGAGAAGATCAAGGAGAGGCCCAAGTCACTTATGGATTTATATGCTGAGATTTTCCAAGGTTTTGACTTCTCAAAGGAAAGTGGTAAAATTCGAAACATTCAATTCCCAACTATTAGATACTTTGCCTATTTCATTACCAAGTGTGTTCTTGCTAGAAAGTTGTCTTATTTTGATCTAGCTTTTATCGCAGCTGCTCTGAATATGAATAGATCTTATAGCCTGGGTGATTTGATAGCTCACCATCTCACCACCAACCGCGAGAAGGGTGGAATTTGTGGAGGTCTCATTGCTTCTAGGTTGCTAGATTTCCATGGTTTAGAGCCTCACTATTCAGACTATTAGTTCCCCATAAAGAGGCTTGATCTTGAATCCATGATTCAGGATGGTTTTGTTTCCTTGGGGGTTAAAGTGAGAAGTTTACTGTATGAATTATATTTTGCCCAGCAATGTCAGAGAAATGGTAGGACTGAGAAAATAGTTTATTTGCTTGCACCTGCTTTGTTTAATTTTGATAATAGGCAAGGATGGTCGCTTACGGAGGAGAAGGTTGACACATATGTGGGGGAGCTCTCCCAACAAGAGGAGAATGTTGAAGAGGATGCCGGAGACAATTTGGTTCAGCCCACCAACTTGGGAGAGTCTTCATACCAGCAGCCCTCATTTGACTGGGGCGCGTCTTCTTCTTCATCGCAAGCACCTGACTATGATCATTCCTATGATGACCCACCAGCATGGGGCTACTACCCGCGCTATTGAGCCCCACTTAGGCCAAAAGCCTAATCTTGGGGGAGGTATACCGACATCACACTCATATATATATTTCATGTTCGGTCGGTTATTTGTATATCCATTGTTTCGCTTTCTTTTTGGTTCTTGTTGCTTCTTTCTCAAAAACACAAAAATACCAAAAATATTTTCGTTGTTTCTCTTTCTTTGTTTCTTTGCTTTGGTTTGCCTTAAAAGAAAAATCCAATTTTTTTTTGCTTTGTTTGGTTTGCTTTTTCTTCGTTTGTTTTTGCTTTGTTTGCTTTCTTTAAAAAAACCGAAAACACCAAAAATATTTGTTGTTCTTCTTTGGTTTTGTGAGTTCTTTGCAGGGTTCAGCTGTCCTCAGTGGATTTTGGTTTCATGTTATTATTCAAGTCACACAAGTGAAGGGCAATAATAAAGATTAAGACAACTCGAGGTGTGGCAAGAGGCTGGTAACGAACTCTATTTTTTCATTTTTGTACATATACTCATCATTGTGAGCATGCTTAGCCTGTTTGTGTAAGGTGTATGTCATTATGGATGATTAGTAGTTCTTGCTTGTCTATGATTAGCTCCAGCTTGCTAATAGTTTGTAGCATGTCATATGAATGTTTGCTTGCATTGTTCTACTCATATTTTGGTATGATATTGTGGTATCCTCCTCTGACTGTTCATGTGAATCGACTTGGCACATGCTCACGCATGCATATGACTAATCAATAGTCAGTAAGCCTCGATGATTTATTTTGCCTCAGAGTTCTTGTATCGCTTTCATGCCATAATTAGTCCTGTTTTGTTGCAAGCATGATTATGATAGTTATTGCTCTCTCGTTTGTCGCTCCCTCTCTATTGCTAGCCTTCACATGCACTGAGTATGAGCTCTACTTGTGCATCCAACTCCCCAAAACCAATATTGCCAACTGTGTCCACCATACCTACCTATTAGCATCATTTGCTATTTCAGTGCATATTCATTATGCCTTGTTTTCTTCCAAATAAAATGTTTGACTGCTTTGAGAAAGTTAGTTAGTAAAGCTCTCACGAACTTGATGGCACACTTTATTTCTTGCACTTAATAATACTGAACCATTGTGACCTGTCCATGAAATTTATATGCTTGCAAATTATATGCTAGGAGTTAGCAGAACCGTGCTGTCACGGGAAACGCTTTCAACACTTATGGATACCTATCCAGTTGATACCTTGCTATTTTGTTTGCGGATGCCGTCGGTGTGAAATAAAAGGGGAGCTTGTGAGTTCATGGAGTATATATATATGTGTTAGAGAAACGCATGGGCCGCTAGCCTAAGCCATGCCTAATCATGGTGGAAACTTGTAGCATCACCATAATGAGCATCTATGAAGCATCCTCAATAAAAAGCTATGCATGTAGTAAATAAAAAGATCGCTGAGATGCTCATTGTCTGCTTGCCTTGTCATTTTGATCATGGGATAGCTCCTGTATCATGTGCAAGGGGTACCCCGTTGGCGGTTCTCTATGATATGCATGTATGTACAATGACAAGAACTTGTAGGTAACCAAAGTTGAGTAGCATGCGGAGCGGCCCTCATACTCAAGGGACATGGGATTTCTAGTTTATGGTCTGTCAAGCATATAACTCAGATTGGACCTCACTTTCACCTTAACCATATAAAGATTCCTATGATAGGGGCAATGAGATCTCAAAGCTAGTGAGTACCTTACTTTCAGCATTTGGAAGCCTTTCAAACTTTTCAAAACCTTTTTCACTCCCTTGTTGAGTCACCACTTATTCTATGAGCACCTTATTGAGAGCATAATTGTCATTCTTGTGTTTGTATTAAAACTTGGTTAATTATGTCATGACTTTGATGCTTGTATATCTGATATCTTTACTTTTAGTCTTCATGTGAACTTCAGAGGTGCCTTGGCATTTATATTATGCTCTACAAACAAAGGCAATCAAGATACCACTCTATGATACCTTACTATGAGTTTTCAACTGAAAGTTCTTTTATCGCACTCAGTTTACAACTGAATTGCTTGAGGACAAGCAATAAGCTAAGTTTGGGGGGAGTTGATACGTCCAAAACGTATCTACTTTCCCGAACACTTTTGCTATTGTTTCTCCTCTAAACTTGTGTGATTTGGATACAACTAACACGGACTGACGCTGTTTTCAGCAGAATTACCTTGGTGTCTTGTTTTTGTGCAGAAAATCAACTATCAAGAAAAATCCCGGAAAATATGCCAAAAAATATATTTCACCAGAAGACCCACGGAGCCAGAAGACGAGACGGAGAAGGGGCCTAGGGGGCCCACACCCCTGCCAGGTGCGGGCCCACCACTTACCGCACCTAGGGGGGTGCAGCCACCCCAGGCACCCCCTCGGCCTCCCTCTGTGCCAATAAGTTGCCTTTTGACCTAAAAACCGAGGGGAGTTCGATAGTTTTCCAGAAAGAGTTCCGCTCCGCCGCCGCCACCAGCAACCAAGATTCAGATCCAGAAACTCCGTTCTGGCACCCTGCCGGGACGGGGAATTTGGGTAGGATCATCGCCATCGTCATCACCAACGCATCTCCACCCCCCACTGTAGGCTTGGGGATGGTAGGGATTTGATGAGTTCTATCATGTAATCGAATAAGATCTGTTAGGGCATAGTGCCTAGTATCTCTATTAGTGCTATTTGACTTTGTTGCAACTTGTTGTGCTTAATGCTAGTCACTAGGGCCCGAGTGCCATGATCTCAGATCTGAACTTATTATTAAATCATTATGATAGTATTATTTGTGATCTTATCTGCAAGTTGTGTACACATATCATTGTCTGGATCCAAAGGCCCCAAAGTGACAATAATTGGGACAACCGGAGGGGATGGCTGTGGTGTGAGGATCACATGTGTTCATGGAGTGTTAATGCTTTGCTCTGGTGCTCTATTAAAAGGATCACCTTAATTGCCAGTAGTTCCCTAGAGGCCCCGCTGCCATGGGCTGGCTGGACAGAAGATGTTGTGCAAGTTCTCATTGCGAGCACATATGAATATATTTGGAGCACATGCCTAGGATTGTTTAGTACTTGGATGCTTGTTATTATTTACATGCAATGCCCTAGATCTTGAAGCTACATGTTTAGACTTGTCCATGCAACGCCCGTCCATCCATCCCTATGCCTACCGCACTCGAATCCCACTGTTACTGTTACTGTTACTATTGCTCCTGTTTTACTGCTTCTTGTTGCTTTGCTGTTGCTACTGATAAACTTCTGTGAGCAAGAACTATTTCCTGCAGCTGAATTGACAACTCAGTTGTTAAGGCTTGCAAGTATTCTTTGGCTCCCCTTGTGTCGAATCAATAAATTGGGTAATACTACCCGCGAAGAGTGTTGCGATCCCCTACACTTGTGGGTCATCAAAGGACACCAGGGTGCCCACACCCTAGGTGGGAGCGGGTCCCACCCTGGGCGCGCCCATAGGAGGTGTGGCCCCCTGGCCCTCCACCGACCTTGCCTCCTTCTCCTATAATAAGCCCCCGACTTAGAAACCCTAAACAATCGACCAGAAAGCCACGAAAAGTTGCGCAGCGCAGCCGCCACCGAAGGGGAGATTCGGGGGACATAAAGTCTCTATTTCGGCACCCTGCTGGGATAGGGAAGTGCCCCCGGAGCCATCTCCATCAATCTCCACCACCATCTCCATCACCGTTGTTGATTCCCATGATGAGGAGGGAGTAGTTCTTCCTCGAGGCTAAGGGCTCTACCGGTAGCTATGTGTTCATCTCTCTCTCTATGCATGATCTTATTGTGATCATGAGCTTTGTAATCAAGTAGATCTACTCTGCTACTCAAGTTCTTTAATAGATCTCTAGCTCTCCCCACATGTGTGAAAGTGACAGCGTGCATACCGTGGTGGCACTTAGGCTAGAGGTACATAAATACTCACCGTGCTTTAATAGATCTATGTTTTCCCCACATGTGTGAAAGTGACAGTGTGCACGCCGTGTGTGGCACTTAAGCTAGGTTACATATATATTTATCATGAGTTATATTTGGATTTGGACGTCTCTATGAAATTGTGGTGTTTGTTGGAACCATCTAGCTCTCAAGGTGACAGTGTGGGGTTATCTAGATGGGGAAGACGGACTTTGAGGTGTGATTTTGTAGGCCTACCGTGGATTAGAGTGTCCAACCGGAGAGTAGTATCATGAATATGGATGGAAATGGGTACCCGATACCCGCGTACCCGACGGGTCCCCGCTTTAAATGGGGCGGGTATGGTAAAAAATAATACCCGTGGGGCTAGTTAGTGGTTAGAAATCATATCCATCGGGTCTAGTGGAGGCGAGTATGGAGGTGCCAAACCTGAACCCGCATACCCGCGTACCCGCATATGATAAGTGGACCCTACATGTAAGTGTCAGCTGTCAAGCAAATCCCAAATATATTGTTTCTAAATGTATTGTTTGTTGTTGTATAGTCTATGTTGCTATGAAACTATTGTCAAAAATGCCTAATTATTGTCATTTTTTGGCGGGTTAAAATACCCGTTGGGGCCCCATTTACCCGGGTGGTATGTATGGTGAGGATCTGTACCACCATGTAATCGAAGTGGTCGTATGGGAAATGAGGCGGGTGCGGGTATGGGGGGTAGGACATGGACCCGAACCCGGTGGGTGCCACCCGGAATCATGAAGAGAGGATATTTATATGAGGGAGTGTTCACTAGTGAAAGTATGATCCCTAGGCCTTTTTTCTAAGCATTGAAACACCATTTGCATCTAGATCTATTACATGTTTGCTTGATTCCATCATTTTGGTCTTTTTTCCTTACCTCACCGTCAAGCTCTTTTCTAGCACCGTTACCACTTGTATTTCACTATCTCTTCATCGAACTAGTGCACCTATACACCTGACAAGTGTATTGGGTGTGTTGGGGACACAAGAGACTTCTTGTATCTTGATTGCAGGGTTGCTTGAAAGGGAATACCTTTGACCACTTCCTCCCTGAGTTTGATAAACCTTGGGTAATCCACTTAAGGAAAACTTGCTACTATTCTACAAACCTTTGCACTTGGAGGCCCAACAACTGTCTACAAGAATAGAAGTGCGTAGACATCAAGCTCTTTTCTGGCGCCGTTGCCGGGGAGGTAAGGTAAAAGGTACTCACATCCTCTGGTGTGAGTGCTCAAAGTTATTTCCTTTAGATCCTGCAATTTTGTCTTTTTGTTTCTTGTTTTCACTAGTTAGGCTTAATGGAAAACAACAACAAAATTAGAGAGCTTTATAGTATCTATCTTGAGTTAGGACTTGAGGTGTTTGAGGAGAAAATTAAAAAACCTATGGAACTTTATTTGCATGCTAATGGCAATGTTATTAGTATGAATTCTTTGAACACCATTATTGCTAATGCTATGGAAAATTCTAAGCTTGTGGAAACTAGTTTTGATGAAAATGATCTTTTTAGTCCCCCATCTTTGGAAGATAGCTATTCTATTGCTTATGATGATACCAAACCTCCAATCTATGATGATTACAATGATGAATATGATATTTCCAGTCCACCTACTATTGAGCATAAAATTAATTATGATTACAATATGCCTCCTATATTTTATGATTATGGTGATGAGAATATTAATGATAGCTATTTCATTAAATTTCCCCCCACTACAATTAATAAGAATGCCTTTGCTTATGTGGAGAGTAATAATCATTTTATGCATGTGGCTCATGATAAGAATGTTTTATTTGATAGTTATATTGTTAATTTTATTCATGATGCTACAGAAAGTTATTATGAGAGAGGGAAACATGGTCTTATGTATCTCAATAATATTAAGTTTCCACTCTTGATGTTCAAAATCTTGAAGTTGCACTTGTTTTGCTTTCTTATGCTTGTTGCTTTGTGCTTTCATGACTTGTTTATTTACAAGATTCCTATGCATATGAAGTGTGTTAGACTTAAATGTGTTTTAAATTTGCTTCTTGATGCTCTATTTTACTTCAATTCATATTTCTTATGTGAGCATCTTCTCAAACTATCAAGCCTAACTTAAAGACATTAAAGAAAAGAACTTGTTGGGAGATAAACCAAGAGTTTTATTGAGTCTTGGAAGTTATTATTCTTCTGTAATAACCTCTCCTTATCCTTTTTTGTTTGCTTTTTTCCAATAATAACATCTAATGAGAGGGAAGTAAGATTTGGGGAGTCGTTGTCCCAAAACAGATTTTTGTGCTCCACCGTAAAAATTCGTGAGGAATATCTGTAAGTCGGATTGAGCTTATATTTTGCGAATAAATCACCCACTATGTTAGCTAACTTTAGTTAGTTCAACACTTTTTGATTTGAGCAACATAAGGTCTTTGAAAAATTGGTTTCTACCTGATGGTCTGTTTTGACAGATTTCTGCCATTATTTGCATTTGCTTCTTATTGATTCCTTTTTGGGAAATTGAGCTTTTTGAGGGAATTGATACAGTATATTGTGTTTTTAGTGAATTTTTTGCTATTCTAAAGCTAAACCCAAAGGTCTATTATCTTTTGAATACACTAATGTTGCTAATGAAGATTGTGTGAAGTTTTGTATGAAGGAGAATTTTCAGGTGTAGAGAGAGAATGATGGAATGAGATGAAAAATGGAAAAGGCTCAAGCTTGGGGATGCCACCCTGTGTCACCCCAATAAATATTCAATAGGTACAAGCGTCAAAGCTTGGGGATGCCCAAGGCATCCCCTTCTTCATCAATAAAAATCTCAGGTCCTTCTAGACACTTTGTTTTTATTGTTTCATGCATTGTTGTGTTGTTCTTGGAGCGTATTAGTTTTTGTTTTTGATTTTCATTTGTTTACATTGCTTGAGTAAGTTGGATTGATCCCAGCACACTTCTTTTGGAGAGATACACACTCCGTTTTCATTGCCTAGAACACTCTAGTTTACCTTCTTATTGTTTTGTGAGTGTTCTCTTTTGCTAGCACTGCGTTTAGCCTTAGTTTTCTTATGCTTTCTGCTTAGAAATTTTTAGTTCTTCTTTGTGGATTTGTGAGACAATCTCACTGATCTTTATTGATTATTATCTTTGTGAGTTGTTTCAAATAAGTTGATTGGTGTTGGAGAGGAGTAGAAAGTTCTTGCTTATAGTGGTACAAAGTGAGCGTGCTTTGACTATGGCTTAGACTTTATCATGTAATGCTATATGTTGTTTTGACCTTATGCTTAGTGATTATTGATGTAGCATGACTTGTTCCAAACAATTGGGATTGCTTAATGTGCCTTGAAAAAATCATGCGTTGTTTTAGCATACAAAACCATAGTATTGTGGTACTCTCCTTTGATGCTTTATTTGGGTTGACTTGGCACATGCTTACACCATGTTATGACTATGAACAAGTCACCATAGCCTCTATGATCATTTAGTCCTTGACTTGTAGTACCACTTTATTCTTTGATTAGTAATGTTTTGTCGCTCTGCATGATTATGGCCATTATTGCTCTCTTAGTTGGTCGCTCCCAGTCTTTTGCTAGCCTCCACTTGTATGAGTAAGCTCTACGCATGCTTCCAACTCCCAATAAACCAAGTTATTCCAAAGTGTCCACTATAAATTCCTATGCATGGTGTGTTATACCATTCCAAGTATATTCTTGTTTTCAGCTATCTTCCAATTAAAAAGTATTTTGTTATGTGAAAACTTAGTGATTAAAGCTCTCACAAACTTGATGGCACACTTTATTTTTCTTGCCCCTAAATAAACTTGAACCATTGTGTCGTCTATGTTGTATATGCTTGCACTTATACGTTGGAATTAGCAGAACCGTGCTGTCACAGGGAACGCTTTCAACATTGCACTTGTACTTTGTACACAATTGATATCATGCTCTTTTGTCTATGGATGTTGTCGGTGTGAAATGAAAGGGGAGCTTGTAAGTCCATGGAGTTATGTATGTGTGTTAGAGAAACGCTTGGGCCGCTAGCCTAAGCCATGCCTAATCATGGTGGAAACTTGCAGCATCACCATAATGAGCAATTTGTGAAGAATCCTCAATAAAAACCTATGCAAATAGCAAATAAAAAGATCGCTGAGATGCTCATTGTCTGCTTGCCTTGTCATTTTGGTTATGGGATAGCTCCTGTACCATGTGCAAGGGTACCCCGTTGACGGTTCTTTATGATACATATGTACTTACTATGACAAGAACTTACAAGTGACTAAAGTTGAGTAGCATACGGAGCGGACCTCATATTCAAGGGACATGAGATTACCAACTTATACTTTGTCAAGCATATACTCCATAGTTTGTTCACTTCAACCTTAATCACTTCAAGATGGGCCTTTTTGATACGTCCATGTGAACTTCAGAGGTGCCTTGGCATTTATATTGTGCTCTACAAACAAAGGCAAGCAAGATACCACTCTATCATACCTTACTATGAGCATTGCAATGTTGCTTATGTTTATGTTCCATGCTACTTATTATTATTGAGTTGGTTTCTCTTCATAGCTTGCAATGACTATTGAGTAGACTTGGTTGTTTACTTCTTATTATGAATGGTTTAAGTATCTACTACTGTGCTGAGAATATATACATCATATGAAGCAAATATGTTCATGAAAGTTCTTTTATCGCACTCAGTTTTCAACTAAATTGCTTAAGGACAAGCAATAAGCTAAGCTTGGGGGGATCTGATAGGTCCAAAATGTATCTACTTTCCCGAACATTTTTGCTATTATTTCTCCTCTAAACTTGTGTGATTTGGATACAACTAACACGGACTGACGCTATTTTCAGCAGAATTACCTTGGTGTCTAGTTTTTGTGCAGAAAATCAACTATCAGGAAAAATCCTGAAAAATATGCCAAAAATCCTATTTCGCCAGAAGATCCACAGAGCCAGAAGATGAGACAGAGTGGAGGCCTAGGGGGGCCACACCCCTGCCAGGCGCGGGTGGGCCCAGCCCGCGCCTAGGGGGGTGCGGCCACCCCAGACACCCCCTCGGGCTCACTCTTCACCTATAAGTTACCCCTTGATCTAAAAACCAAGGGGGGTTCGACGTTTTTCCAGAAAGAGTTCCGCTCTGCCGCCACCATCAGGAACCAAGATTCAGATCCAGAAACTCTGTTCTGGCACCCTGCCGAGACGGGGAATTTGGGGAGGATCATCGCCATCGTCATCACCAACGCATCTCCATCGACCATCGGTGTTTACCTCATCCATGAGTGAGTAATCCCCCGCTATAGGCTTTGGGGATGGTAAGGTTTGGATGAGTTCTATCATGTAATCGAATAAGATTGTTAGGGCATAGTGCCTAGTATCTCTATTAGTGCTATTTGACTTCGTTGCAACTTGTTGTGCTTAATGCTTGTCACTAGGGCCCGAGTGCCATGATCTCAGATCTGAACTTATTATTGAATCATTATGACAATATTGTTTGTGATCTTATCTGCAAGTTGTGTACACATATCATTGTTCGGATCCAAAGGCCCCGAAGTGACAGAAATTGGGACAACCGGTGGGGATGGCTGTGGTGTGAGGATCACATATGTTCACGGAGTGTTAATGCTTTGCTCCGGTGCTCTATTAAAAGGAGCACCTTAATTTCCAGTAGTTCCCTAGAGGCCCCGCTGCCACGGGCTGGCTGGACAGAAGATGTTGTGCAAGTTCTCATTATGAGCACACATGACTATATATGGAGCACATACCTAGGATTGTTTAGTATTTGGATGCTTATTCTTATTTATCTGCAATGTCCTAGATCTTGAAGTTACATGTTTAGACTCGTCCATGCAACGCCCGTCCATCCATTCCTATGTCTACCGCGCTCATATCCTCATCGTTGTTGCTATTCTTTTACTATTGCTCTGTTTCTTTTGCTGTTGCTACTACAAACTGTTGCTATTGATAAACTTCTGTGAGCAAGAACTATTTCCAGGTGCAGCTGAATTGACAACTCAATTGTTAAGGCTTACAAGTATTCTTTGGCTCCCCTTGTGTCGAATCAATAAATTGTGTAATACTACTCGCGAAGACTGTTGCGATCCCCTATACTTGTGGGTCATCAATGTGAAACAAACAAACGTTTTTCAATGCATGTTATTCATGATCTTGTTTGTAGCCTTTCATGTTGCATGCATAGTTACTTTGTCTTATTGTTAGAACTCCATCTTTCATGCACATGTTTGGAGTTCTTTGATCCCAGCTTTCAGTACTTGCAAATGGTTTAATATTGGTTTTGATGGTACATGTCACCTCAAAAATTATTCTTTTTACCACTTACCTACTCGAGGACGAGCAGGAGTTAAGCTTAGGGATGCTTGATATGTCGGAAACGTATCTATAATTTTTTATGTTCCATGCTTGTTTAGTATCTACTTTGCTTTGCTTTGTCTACACTTTGAGGTATTTTTATTCACTTTCTGGAACTAACCTATTGACAAGATGCCACAGTGCCAGTTGCCTGTTTTCTGCTGTTTTTGGTTTCAGAAAGCTAAAAAATGAACATTCTCGGAATTGGACGGGACAAAATCCAAAGTTCATATTTTCCCTGAATGATACAGAAAATTGAAGACAAGAAGGAGGAGGACACCAGGGTGCCCACACACTAGGTGGCAGCGGGTCCCACCCTGGGCGCGCCCACAGGGGGTGTGGGCCCCTGGCCCTCCATCGACGTTGCCTCCTTCGCTTATAAGAAGCCCCCGACTTAGAAACCCTAAACAATCGACCAGAAAGCCATGAAATGTTCCTCATCGCCACCGCCACCGAGGGGAGATTCGGGGGACAGAAAGTCTCTATTCCGGCACTCTGTCGGGACGGGGAAGTGCAACCGGAGCCATCTCCATCAATCTCCACCACCATCTCTATCGTTGTTGCTGATTCCCATGATGAGGAGGGAGTAGTTCTTCCCTGAGGCTAAGGGATCTACCTGTAGCTATGTGTTCATCTCTCTATATATATATGCATGATCTTATTGTGATCATGAGCTTTGTAATCAAGTAGATCTACTCTGCTACTCAAGTGCTTTAATAGATCTCTAGCTCTCCCCACATGTGTGAAAGTGACAACATGCATAACGTGGTGACACTTAGGCTAGAGGTTACATAAATACTCATCGTGCTTTAATAGATCTATGTTTTTTCCCATGTGTGTGAAAGTGACAGCGTGTACGCCATGTGTGACACTTAAGCTAGGTTACATATATATTTATAATGAGTTATATTTGGAGTTGGATGTCTCTATGAAATTGTGGTTTTTCTTGAAACCATCTAGCGCTCAAGGTGACAGTGTGGGGTTATCTAGATGGGGAAGGCGGACTTTGAGGTGTGCTTTTGTAGGCCTACCGTGGATTAGATTGTCCAACCGGAGAGTAGTTAAGAGTAGTATCATGAAGACAGGATATTTATATGAGGGAATGTTCACTAGTGAAAGTATGATCCCTAGGCTTGTTTCTAAGCATTGAAACACCCTTTGCATCTAGATCTGTTACATGTTTGCTTGCTTCCATCGTTTTGGTCCTTTTTCCTTACCTCATCATCAAGCTCTTTTCTGGCACCGTTACCACTTGTATTTCACTATCTCTTCGCCAAACTAGTGCACCTATACACCTGACAAGTGTATTGGCTGTGTTGGAGACACAAGAGACTTCTTGTATCTTGATTCCAGGATTGTTTGAAAGGTAATACCTTTGACCACTTCCTCCATGAGTTCGATAAACCTTGGGTAACCTACTTAAGGGAAACTTGTTGCTGTTCTACAAACCTCTGCACCTGGAGGCCCAATAACTGTCTACAAGAATAGAAGTGCGTAGACATCAAGTAGCATGAGGAGCGGCCCTCGTATTCAATGGACATAAGTGTAACATCCTGATTTTTTATGGGTCAATTTTTTTTCTTTAAGCGAAGGATGTTACAGTGTAATAAAATAAAAGAATATTTTATTCAGAGTTTTTGAAATTAATTCCAAACTAATTGGAATTAGTTTAAGGAAAGTAATATTTAGATCTGACTTGGATTTGCCATTTCGTTTTCAATTGGATTCTCTCTAAATATTACCTTGAAGTTTGCCTATATACATGCACATACATGTGCATGTGCATGCATGGCTGCTGCAACAAATAGCACGTCGTGCTCTTCCTCCTTCTTAATACGTACTGACAGCTTCTTTTCAGATTTAAATTCTTCTTCCCTTGCCATCGATGCACAACCCAACTTAGGTAGATGGCCCGACCGAGCAGCCTTAGAGGCTCAACCAAGACAGTCTTTGAGAAAGCCTCTTGCTTGCCCTCATCCTGCAGGACGAGTACGTACCTGCAGCGAACGCTGACGAATCATATTCGACTCCGATTCTTTAGCAGTTGTATACCGCCTCCCCTCGATAATATATCAGCCCTCGGTCGACCCCGTCTCCTCTCTTCCACCCCACCGCCGCCACCTAGAACCCTAACTCGAAAAACGGATCTAATCTCGCGAAGCTCCGCGAGGCTGCCGCCGAGTGCCGCTCGCGTTCCCGACGAATCCGGCCACAGGAGGAGGAGCTGCTGCGCTGCAAGGAACAAGAGGAGGAGGAGGGATGATTCGTGGACCAGAAGGACAAGCCGCGGATCACGTACGACGTACTTCGCCGTCGTTCCATCTCGGTTCATCGCCTTCCGCGGACGATCGTGTCGCACGCGATAAGCTCTAGCAGAAATCCTTGCACACACGCGCTAGTCTAGATGCGACCTACCTCCTAGACATCATCGCTGGCCCTAGTTTTGTAGATTGCACGGTTGCCGGTGAACCGAATGCCGATCTATGGCACGATCGTGGGGAAAACCTTTCACACCTTGGTTTCGATCAAGCCCCACATAGGAAACATCCCAAATAGCTCTACGAACATAGCAGTTCCTGGATGCGAGCAGTTTCGAGTTTGTATTAGTATATATTTGGAGAGAAGTTGGGTATGAGTACATCTGCATACGTAAGGATGGCTATGTCTGTGTGTTAAGTTCTTTTCTTTCCTAGAGTACACCTGGTAGCTACTTAGGTACTTTTGTGTGTTTATTTCTGAATTCTCTGCATCTCAGTGTAAGCATATAGCCAGGACGCAGGTTGTTTATTTCACGTATTCGTACTTTGTTCAGTTTGGATCGATACATCCCTAGGATTTAAACCTGCTAGTGTGTTTGTGGTAGTTAGGAAGTAATTAGTCCTTTTTGATTATACGTGCTTAGCTATATGAGTAATCGCTGGAACTAGTCAAGGTCCTGCTCATATCTTTTCATGTTTAAAGTGCTACTTAGTTAGGTTACCGTCAGTATGACATGTCTGTTTAAGCTTAGTTAGTACAGATTACTGTATTGCATGTGCTCATTGTATGATTAGCTTTATTGGCATAACTCTGTTGGTTTGCAGTCATGTCACGCTACTGCAAGTGTTGTTTTATTTGGTTCATACTTGTTGCAGTGTAGTTGTTCCTCTCGTTATTGTATGTGTAAATTATTCTAACACTAGTTAAGTCGTTGTGCTTTATCAGTGCATTTGTAGGGTATAGTAGCATTCTTTATGCTTCGGTTATTTCATGTGGTTATTTCATGTGCGTGCTTGGTAGTATGTCTAGCTAGCTTATAGTGTAATTTTTGCATTGCATATTAAATGTAGGCCATCTATATTGGCTATATCAAAATTATATTATTTTCCTAGTATTATTATTTGTCGAGAACGATAGACCGACCTTTATATCCCGAACCGTCCAAACGTCGGAAGCCTACTTGAATCTTTTTATTTGGATCTTTCCATTTGGATTTTTATTTATGGTTATTCAGAGTTTGTATTTATGTGTGGTTTATCGTTATGACGAGTAAGGAGTGACGAGTTCGATCAGAATCAAGACTACGAGGAAGAGCAGAACAACAACAACAACAACAACGAAGGCATGCCCCTTTCATAACTATCCTATGTTTTACAAGTGCATGCTATTTATTGTTTACAAATATTACTGATATTTTGGTTACACATATACCTTGATACACCTGTCGCCATACACTACCCTGAGTAGAGATGATATAGTAATCATGTTAGAGTAGATTGCTTAGCCATTCTCAATAATATTTAGGATCCTTGATCTTCCCTCTTCGGAGGAATTGGATGACCCTCGGGTCAGATATACACTTTTGAAACTTGTTGAGCTCGCTGTTGTTGCTTTCTTCTACTCTATTCTACTCTGGGTGAAACTTACCATCTAAACACTAGCGCGGGCGACAGCTGGATCAAAGGAAGGAGCGATTGGATACCCTTCACTAGATGGAGGGAGCAATCCGTCGTCCGTGCCGCATGAGGGCCTAATAAGTCTTGGATTTGAAGATTGTGACCACCGTACAACCACATGCTATAATGAGCACTGGCTTGGTTAAGTAGGTTAGTCAGCCTTAGGTGTCGATGTCGCCGTACCGCTGATGAGGTGTCTGCCTACGGGGGAGCCTTCGGCACAGATGGGGGGACCAGTTTGGGGACATACTCTCAGTTCCATGCGCCAGACCCGGTGGGCTCGTCACATCTTTGGGGGATCTAACTAAAAGACCTTGTCACGATTCCGATCTGTCGGTACACCAAATGGTGTGTACTAAACTAACGTCCACTAGTGGGCAACAAGACGGGGTTGTGTCGTGTGGGAAAAGTGTACAACCTCTGCAGGGTTAAAACTATTCGAATAGCCGTGTCCATGGTCATGGACAACACATGAATCCTTCTTGACATACAGGAACCTGTCTTGCTACTTCCCTCTTTGCCTCTATCCTTTTCTTGGAATCTGATGAAGTAGGTGAGTTGTCGAGGACAACCACAATGATGAGAAACACCACATTGATGATAAAACATATTTTCGTCAAAACTTGCTTTTATCAAAACCACTATGAGTTGCAAATAAAATTGGCTTTTATGCAAAAGAACCATATGACCTCCACATAAAGCCACATGTGGTTATATCAGGTTTTGCATAAGGGGTATGTTGAGTACTCTATGTACTCATGGCAATACTTTTGTTGAAATTCAGAATACTATGAAGGGGAGGACTACGACTACTACGATGACGCTGATGAGTGAGGCCTCGTGGACTACATCGACTGCCTATGACTTAGATGGAGTCACTGCGCATTTTATTTCCGCTGTGTTTTTGGTTGTAATAAATGTCGCAAGACATTATACTATGTGGCTATTGCTATTCAAACTTTGTAATAATTACTTTTTGAACGTTATGCAATGGTATTCATTCGCTGTGTCGTCAACTTGATCTTGGGATTGATGAGATGCACAGGAGGTCTGGAGGTTAAATTCCGGTCCTCACAGAAGTGGTATCAGAGCCGACGTTGACCTAGTTGCGTGGCCTTAGTTAGAATGGAAAGCCCTAGTATCCTACTTTATACTAAAGCTATATGTTACAAATAAAAATATGTTTCTTGCTATAACTTGTCTACCTTATTTTGGCTTCTACAAAATTTTGATACTAATCATACTTGTCTTATTCAAATATTCGTAGATGGCCAATTTCTCGACTCGCAGGATTGAAGAGTTCGGCAACCTGGGACGGGAGTTTCGTGACATGCTCACCCATTTGGGATATGAGCGTGACCCGGAGGCTACTGGATGTACCAGACAGTCACATTGGAATGAGGAATACATGAGGGTGACTCTAGTGGTGTACCCTAGTCTAACCTCGCCTGGACGTCGTGAGAGACTTAGGGAGTACACGTTCAATACGATCGGAGAGGACTTCACAGCGGGAACCATTGGCACCATTCATGGGGCACTACATAAGCTGGTGTGGGATTACAGGCAGAAGCTCCGTGACACTCCGTTCCGTTACTTCACCTATCGGAACGATGGAGGACAGCTACGCCAAGACGAGAGGTACCGTCAGGAGGACGATGATCCCACGATCATTCACATGGCATCACTGAACTTCGGACTAGAACGCCAGTTGGTCATCACCACAAGGATGCTAGATGAAGCAATTCTCCGTGGCCACCGCTACCACGATCGAATTGACACTCTACAGGAGCAGCTCGCGGATGCCAACACAGCTTTGGACGCGGCTAATGCTGCTCGTGACGCTGCTGAAGTTGCTTGTGACATTGCTGAAGCTACCACGAAGGATGCCATCGTGGCAGTGTAGGAGGCCGAGGCCGCTACGGCGACCGTGCTGGCAGTCCATGGCGGCGAAGGACAGGGGCCAGAACTACAGCAACCGATGCCTTAGGCACCACAGCGCAGAATCCGGAACCATCCTCGCATGATGATCACTCGGACGAAGAAGAGCCTGCATGCACAGAAGCGTTGCGTCAAGCGTCGGCCTATCGTGGCGCCGTTCCTCGCTCTGCCGGCACCGGCGTCTGCACAACAAGGTTTAGCTGACAGCTCACAAGAAGATATAGAGCCAGAAGAGCGAGTTCCCGCTAGCTCAGAGGAGGAGTCCACAGATGAACCTTTTGACCTGTAGCCATGCAAGCAACAGAACAACCACATGTGGAATCCGGAGTGCCTACACGGACGAGTATTAATATAGGGACCATGAGAGAAGACCTTTGTTGAGTTATTATTAAATAAGTGTGACAACTCGTTAGCTATTTTATTTATATACATGGTGTGTGCTAGTAGACTACCGATCTATGCATTATGCATGTGGTGTAGCTAAATTCTCTTGCTTGTTTGAACCATCGTGTGAGCTATGAAATTATTGCTTTTGGATTGGAGTTTTTGTGGTTCTATTTGTATCTCTACCATGTTTGAAATTATTGGTGTTGGGTTAGTCAATATTCCCTCTTATCTAATCCTAGTGTGAACGACAACATGATGAATGCCAACAGAGGTCATGGTCGCGGAGGACGTGGACGTGGACGTGGTCGTGGACCAGCTTTTCAGGGGAACATCCCTGAAGGTGAAGTCCATGACACTAATACGGACACCGAGGATGAGGGAAACCATCCGCCAGTGCCACCGGATATGGCGCAAGTGATGCTGATGCAGACCCAGTTATTGCAGCAGATGGCCGCTAATCTGGCAAACCAGAACCAGAATCAGAACTTCAACTAGAATCAGAAGCAGAACCAGCCGCCACCGCAGTCCAAGCTAGCTGAGTTCATGAGGACAAAACCACCTATATTTGGGGGGGTCAGATGACCCTATTGAGGCTGATGATTGGCTGAAGGACATTCTTCGGAAGCTCAGTCTGGTGAATGTCAATGCTCAGGACCGTGTGAGGTTTGCTGCACACCAACTCAAGGGTGTCGCCGCAAATTGGTGGGAGAACTATTATGATGCACATGATGATGCTGAGGGGATCACCTGGAATGAGTTTGCAGAGGCTTTCCGCACTACGCACATTCCTGCTGCTCTCATGGAACTGAAGCGGGATGAATTTCGAGCTCTAGTTCAGGGAAAGATGTCAGTTTCTGAATACTGGGATAGATTCACACAGTTATCTCGCTATGGGAAGGCGGATATCCCTACTGAAGCAGACAAGACTGCAAGGTTTCTGAGGGGATTGAACCCAGGTATGAAGGATAGGTTGGTGTCTTATGATTTCCCTAGCTTCGAGAGTTTGGTCAACAAGGCAATTCTGCAAGAGAACTCCAAGAGGGAACTGGAGGAACTCCGCAAGCGCAAGGCACCACGGGGTCATGGGGCAGGGAGCTCGCGCCAGAAAAATAATAACAACCCAGGTTATCGTGCACCAGCTCCCAAGCCGGCGAATACTAATCACAACTATTCGCACAATGCATATCGTACTCCGAGAGCTGATGTCGGAGGGAACCATGCCAACACTGCTGGAAAAGCATGCTACAACTGTGGCATAGAGGGACACTTTGCTGCAGCATGCCCGAGCAAGAAGAACACGGGACCGACACCAGTGAAGTTCAATTTGGGGTCTGCATCCAAGACACCAGCAGCGGGACGTGGACGAGGCATACTTCCTACCCGAGGAGGCGCAGCTCATGCGTCAAGACAGCCAGGGCATGGTCAAGTTAACCATGTCACGGCTGAACAAGCTCATGAAGCCTCAGATGTTGTTCTTGGTATGTTCCCAATCAACTCATGCTATGGTTCAGTACTTTTTGATTCTGGAGCTTCCCATTCGTTTGTTTCCAAGCAATTTGTTGAAAAACATCATTTGAAAACTAAGGGTATGAGTCAGGAGATGGCAATACAATCACCTGGGGGAATTATTAGGACAGGTTTAAGGTGTCCTACAGTGATCATAACGATCGAAGGAGTAGAGTTTCTAGCAAACCTCATAGTGTTAAACTCTAAAGGGTTAGATGTCATTCTAGGCATGAACTGGTTAACAAGACACAAGGCTATGCTAGATTGTGGCCTTAGAGCGGTAACACTGACCAGTCCTAATGGAACCGTGGTGGACTATAAACCGGAGTTAGCATCCCAAACCGCAGTGGATAGTATACTGAACAACTTGAAGGATATGGATGTGTCTGATGTTAGAGTGGTCAGGGAATACTCAGATGTTTTTCTAGAGGAGTTACCAGGTCTTCCACCAGACCGTGAGATAGAGTTTGCTATTGAACTAGTTCCAGGCACCGCACCTATTGCAAAGAGACCATATAGAATGTCGGCAAATGATCTAGCTGAGATGAAGAAGCAAATTCAGGAGCTTGTGGAGAAGGGATATGTTAGACCGAGCACCTCGCCTTGCGGAGCACCGGTGTTGTTTGTGAAAAAGAAAGATGGTACCATGCGCATGTGTGTGGATTACCGTGCCCTGAATGAAGTAACCATCAAAAATAAATACCCTTTGCCAAGGATTGATGATCTATTCGATTAGTTGAAGGGAGCTTCAGTGTTCTCGAAGATAGATCTCAGGTCAGGATATCATCAACTGAAAATCCGACCACAAGACATACCTAAGACAACCTTTGTGACTCGGTATGGTCTGTATGAGTTTCTAGTGATGTCATTTGGGCTCACGAATGCACTAGCTTACTTCATGAATTTGATGAATAAAGTGTCCATGGACTGCTTAGATAAGTTCGTTGTGGTGTTCATTGATGATGTGTTGATTTACTCTCATAATGAAGAAGAGCATGAGAAACACCTTCGGATTGTTCTGGAAAGGCTTAGAGAACATCAAATATATGCCAAGTTTAGCAAGTGCGAGTTTTGGTTGAAGAAAGTGGACTTTCTTGGTCATGTCATCTCAGCTGAAGGAGTAGCAGTTGACCCAGCTAAAGTGGAATCGGTACTTAATGGGAGCAACCAAAGAATGTGTCAGAGATACGTAGTTTCCTCGGACTTGCTGGATACTATCGCCGCTTCATAGAAGATTTCTCGAGGATTGCACGCCTGATGACGCAGTTGATCAAGAAGGACAGAAAGTTTGAGTGGACACCAACTTGCGAGACTAGTTTTCAAGAGCTCAAGAAGAGATTAACGCCTGCTCCAGTTCTGATATTGCCTGATATCCGGAAGGATTTTGAAGTTTATTGTGATGCGTCCAAGCAAGGTTTGGGTTGTGTACTCATGCAACATGGCAAAGTGGTGGCCTATGCATCGAGACAATTACGCCCGCACGAGGTGAACTATCCTACCCATGATTTGGAATTGGCTGCCGTGGTGCATGCCCTGAAGATTTGGATACATTACCTTATTGGCAATCGTTGCGGGATATATACAGATCACAAGAGCTTGAAGTATATCTTCACTCAGCCCGATTTGAATCTGAGACAGAGGAGATGGTTGGAATTAATCAAGGACTATAACATTGGCGTGAATTACCACCCTGGTAAAGCTAATGTCGTAGCGGATGTGTTGAGCAGAAAGGTTTATTGCAATAACCTTACGATTCAGAAAGCTCAACCAAAGTTGCATGAGGAATTCAGAAAGTTGAACCTAAATGTTAGCCTCGCTGAGAATGAAGAGGTGCTAGAAGTGAAGTTCACTCTAGTAGATCAAGTTAGAGAAGCTCAGAAAAATGACAAGGAAACTGAAGAGATTCGAGCGAAGATCAAGTTAGGGGAAACACCTGAATACAAGGAGGATGAAAAAGGAAGCATTTGGTTTCGGAATCGTCTATTGGTACCAGACCAAAAGGAGCTTAAGGATTCAATTATGAAGGAGGCACACGAATCAACATACTCCATACACCCGGGGAGTACGAAGATGTACCATGATCTTCGAGACAGTTTCTGGTGGTCTAGCATGAAGCGAGAGATTGCGGAATATGCGTCTCAGTGTGATGTATGTCGAAGAGTCAAGGCTGAGCATCAGAAGCCTGCAGGATTACTGCAACCACTCAAGGTTCCTGAGTCAAAATGGGAAGAAATCGGGATGGATTTCATTACAGGACTTCCTAGGACATCGTCAGGATATGATTCTATTTGGGTCATCGTAGATCGATTGACCAAGTCAGCTTATTTTATTCCAGTAAAGACTACATATAAGGGTGGGAAATTGGACGAGTTGTACATGGCCAGAATTGTTTGCCTGCACGGAGTTCCTAAAAAGATAGTGTCTGATCGAGGTACACAATTTACCTCCAGGTTTTGGAAGAAGGTACATGAGGTATTAGGCACACAGTTGAACTTCAGCACCGCTTATCACCCGCAGACGGATGGACAGACCGAACGAGTGAACCAGATTTTGGAAGACATGCTTAGGGCATGCGCTTTGACTTGTCAGCGTACTTGGGATAAGAGTTTGTCGTATGCAGAGTTCTCTTATAACAACAGCTTTCAGGCAAGCTTGGAAATGTCTCCATTTGAATTTTTGTATGGTCGGAAGTGCCACACTCCACTCAGTTGGCATGAGGTGGGGGAGAACCAGGTGTTTGGACCCGATACCCTGGAGGAGGCAGATAAGCAAGTAAGGATGATTCAGGAAAGGCTACGAGCTGCCCAATCTAGACAGAAAGTTTACACCGACAAACATCGTCATGATTTGGCATTTAAGAAGGGTGATGATGTGTACTTGAAGGTATCCCCACTTCGCGGGATGCGCCATTTCGAACTCAAGGAAAAGTTGGCATCGCGATATATTGGACCCTTTACAATCACTGCCCGTCGTGGTGAGGTCGCATATGAGTTGGATTTACTGGAGAAATTATCCAAGGTGCATAACGTATTCCATGTGTCCCAGTTGAAGAAATGTTTTGCTAAGTCGGAAAAAGAGGCTCGGAAAATTTCTTTAGATGCCATAGATGTCCAAGATGACTTAACTTATGAAGGGTATCCAGTAAAAATTCTCGATGAGCAGTTAAGGACAACTAGAAGAAATGTTATCAAGTTCTGCAAAGTCCAATGGAGCAATCACAGCGAGGAGGAAGCGACATGGGAACGAGAAGATGCTCTCCGTGAGGAATTCCGAAATCTATTCTCTTAGGCTGAATCTCGGGGTCGAGATTCCTTGTAAGGGGGGTAGAATTGTAACATCCTGATTTTTTTTACGGGTCAATTTTTTTTCTTTAAGCGAAGGATGTTGTAGTGTAATAAAATAAAAGAATATTTTATTCGGAGTTTTTGAAATTAATTCCAAACTAATTGGAATTAGTTTAAGGAAAGTAATATTTAGATCTGACTTGGATTTGTCATTTCGTTTTCAATTGGATTCTCTCTAAATATTTCCTTAAAGTTTGCCTATATACATGCATATACATGTGCGTGTGCATGCATGGCTGCTGCAACAAATAGCACGTCGTGCTCTTCCTCCTTCTTAATACGTACTGATAGCTTCTTTTCAGATTTAAATCCTTCTTCCCTTGCCATCGATGCACAGCCCAACTTAGGTAGATGGCCTGACCGAGCAGCCGTAGAGGCCCAACCAAGACAGTCTTTGAGAAAGCCTCTTGCTTGCCCTCATCCTGCAGGACGAGTACGTACCTGCAGCGAACGCTGACGAATCGTATGCGACTCCGATTCTTTAGCAGTTGTATACCGCCTCCCCTCGATAATATATCAGCCCTCGGTCGACCCCGTCTCCTCTCTTCCACCCCACCGCCGCCACCTAGAACCCTAACTCGAAAAACGGATCTAATCTCGCGAAGCTCCGCGAGGCTGCCGCCGAATGCCGCTCGCGTTCCCGACGAATCCGGCCACAGGAGGAGGAGCTGCTGCGCCGCAAGGAACAAGAGGAGGAGGAGGGCTGATTTGTGGACCAGAAGGACAAGCCGCGGATCACGTACGACGTACTTCGCCGTCGTTCCATCTCGGTTCATCGCCTTCCGCGGACGATCGTGTCGCACGCGATAAGCTCTAGCAGAAATCCTTGCACACACGCGCTAGTCTAGATGCGACCTACCTCCTAGACATCATCGCTGGCCCTAGTTTTGTAGATTGCACGGTTGCCGGTGAACCGAATGCCGATCTATGGCACAGCCGTGGGGAAAACCTTTCACACCTTCGTTTCGATCAAGCCCCACATAGGAAACATCCCAAATAGCTCTACGAACATAGCAGTTCCTGGATGCGAGCAGTTTCGAGTTTGTATTAGTATATATTTGGAGAGAAGTTGGGTATGAGTACATCTGCATACGTAAGGATGGCTATGTCTGTGTGTTAAGTTCTTTTCTTTCCTAGAGTACACCTGGTAGCTACTTAGGTACTTTTGTGTGTTTATTTCTGAATTCTCTACATCTCAGTGTAAGCATATAGCCAGGACGCAGGTTGTTTATTTCACGTATTCGTACTTTGTTCAGTTTGGATCGATACATCCCTACGATTTAAACCTGCTAGTGTGTTTGTGGTAGTTAGGAAGTAATTAGTCCTTTTTGATTATACGTGCTTAGCTATATGAGTAATCGCTGGAACTAGTCAAGGTCCTGCTCATATCTTTTCATGTTTAAAGTGCTACATAGTTAGGTTGCCGTCAGTATGACATGTCTGTTTAAGCTTAGTTAGTACAGATTACTGTATTGCATGTGCTCATTGTATGATTAGCTTTATTGGCATAACTCTGTTGGTTTGCAGTCATGTCACGCTACTGCAAGTGTTGTTTTATTTGGTTCATACTTGTTGCAGTGTAGTTGTTCCTTTCGTTATTGCATGTGTAAATTATTCTAACACTAGTTAAGTCGTTGTGCTTTATCAGTGCATTTGTAGGGTACAGTAGCATTCTGTATGCTTTGGTTATTTCATGTGCGTGCTTGGTAGTATGTCTAGCTAGCTTATAGTGTAATTTTTGCATTGCATATTAAATGTAGGCCATCTATATTGGCTATATCAAAATTATATTATTTTCCTAGTATTATTATTTGTCGAGAACGATAGACCGACCTTTATATCCCGAACCGTCCAAACGTCGGAAGCCTACTTGAATCTTTTTATTTGGATCTTTCCATTTGGATTTTTATTTATGGTTATTAGAAGTTTGTATTTATGTGTGGTTTATAGTTATGACGAGTAAGGAGTGACGAGTTCGATCAGAATCAAGACTATGAGGAAGAGCAGAACAACAACAACGAAGGCATGCCCCTTTCATAACTATCCTATGTTTTACAAGTGCATGTTATTTATTGTTTACAAATATTACTAATATTTTGGTTACACATATACCTTGATACACCTGTCGCCATACACTACCCTGAGTAGAGATGATATAGTAATCATGTTAGAGTAGATTTCTTAGCCATTCTCAATAATATTTAGGATCCTTGATCTTCCCTCTTCGGAGGAATTGGATGACCCTCGGGTCAGATATACACTTTTGAAACTTGTTGAGCTCGCTGTTGTTGCTTTCTTCTACTCTATTCTACTCTGGGTGAAACTTACCATCTAAACACTGGTGCGGGCGACAGCTGGATAAAAGGAAGGGGCGATTGGATACCCTTCACTAGATGGAGGGAGCAATCCGTCAACTGTGCCGCATGAGGGCCTAATAAGTCTTGGATTTGAAGATTGTGACCACCGTACAACCACATGCTATAATGATCACTGGCTTGGTTAAGTAGGTTAGTCAGCCTTAGGTGTCGATGTCGCCGTACCGCTGATGAGGTGTCTGCCTACGGGGGAGCCTTCGGCACAGATGGGGGGACCGGTTTGGCGACATACTCTCAGTTCCATGCGCCAGACCCGGTGGGCTCGTCACATCTTTGGGGGATCTAACTAAAAGACCTTGTCACGATTCCGATCTGCCGGTACACCAAATGGTGTGTACTAAACTAACGTCCACTAGTGGGCAACAAGACGGGGTTGTGTCGTGTGGGAAAAGTGTACAACCTCTACAGAGTTAAAACTATTCGAATAGCCATGTCCACGGTCATGGACAACACATGAATCCTTCTTGACATACAGGAACCTGTCTTGCTACTTCCCTCTTGCCTCTATCCTTTTCTTGGAATCTGATGAAGTAGGTGAGTTGTCGAGGACAACCACAATGATGAGAAACACCACATTGATGGTAAAACATGTTTTCGTCAAAACTTGCTTTTATCAAAACCACTATGAGTTGTAAATAAAATTGGCTTTTATGCAAAAGAACCATATGACCTCCATATAAAGCCACATGTGGTTATATCAGGTTTTGCATAAGGGGTATGTTGAGTACTCTATGTACTCATGGCAACATTTTTGTTTAAATTCAGAATATTATGAAGGGGAGGACTACGACTACTACGATGACGCTGATGAGTGAGGCCTCGTGGACTACATCGACTGCCTGTGGCTGAGATGGAGTCACTGCGCATTTTATTTTCGCTGTGTTTTTGGTTGTAACAAATGTCACAAGACATTATACTATGTGGCTATTGCTATTCAAACTTTGTAATAATTACTTTTTGAACGTTATGCAATGGTATTCATTTCGCTGTGTCGTCAACTTGATCTTGGGATTGACGAGATGCACAGGAGGTCTGGAGGTTAAATTTCAGTCCTCACAATAAAATTGCCAACTTATACTTTGTCAAGCATATACTCCATATTTTTTTCACTTTAACCTTAATCACTTCAAGATGCTTATGATAGGGGCAATGAGAGCTCAAAGCTAACAAGTAGCATAATTTTTGAAAGCTCTTTATGAAACTTGAAATCCCTGCTTCCCTTTGAAGGTCCTTTCTTCCACTTTTATATTGAGTCTCCACCTTCTATCTTTATGCACCAATTAAGAGAGAATAGTTTTCATTCTTAGTTTTATGTGCATTGTCCCAAAACTTATTGAGTGATTCAGATTGTTGATATTGCTTGTTCTTGAACTATTTGTATCTAGTCACTCTTATGAACTTTGAAGGTGTCCTATGCAATTATATTTTTCTACTCCATGAGGGACAAGCTAAATGCCACTATGCTATGTTTTCTATATGTGAAACAAACAAACGTCTTTCAACACATTGTTATTCATGAATCTTTGTTTGTATCCTTTCATGTTACAGCATATATACTTTGTCTTATTGTTAGAACTTCATCTTTCATGCTCATGTTTAGAGTACTTCGATCCCAGCTTTCAATGCTTGCAAATGGTTTGATCTTGATTGTGATGGTGCATGTCACCTCATAAATTATTCTTTTTATCATTTACCTACTCGAGGAAGAGTAGGAGTTAAGCTTGGGGATGCTTGATACGTCGTAAATGTATCTATAATTTTTTATGTTTGATACATCGGAAACGTATCTATAATTTTTGATGCTCTATGCTTGTTTAGTATCTACTTTACTTTGCTTTGTATACACTTTGAGGTGTTTTTATATCTTTTCTGAAACTAACCTATTAACAAGTTGCCACAGTGCCAGTTGCCTTTTTTCTGTTTTTGGTTCTAGAAAGGCAGAAAATCAATATTCTGGGAATAGGACGGGACAAAAGCCAAAGTCAATATTTTACTGTGGGCGACACGAAGTCCAGAGGAGAGACGGAGAGGCGAGCCAGGGCCGCCACCCCCCCTAGGCGCAGCCAGTGTGGACCTGCGCTTGGGAAGGGTGTGGGCCCTCTGGCCACCCATGCCTCGCCTCTTCGCCTAAAATAAGCCCTCGATGCAGACACCCTAGGCACCCGATCAAAACTCCACGAAATCGTCTGTAGCCGCCACCACCATCGTCCCTAGATCGGGGGGATCTGAAGTTCTTCCCGGCACCCTCCCGGAGGGGAGATCATTCCGGAGGCCTTCTTCTTCATCATGCCAGCCTCCACTATGAAGCGTGAGTAGTTCCACCTTGGACTACGGGTCCATGTAGTATCTAGATGGTTGTATCTCCTCCTTGTGCTTTCATATATAGATTTTGTGAGCTCTGTTCATGATCAAGATCTAATCTATTTGTAATCATGCATGTTGTGTTTGCGGGGATCCGATGGATATTGAGATTACTATGTCAGATTGATGAATGGTTTTGTCTATTTGATACTATCATGTCTGTGTTGTTTGTGATCTTGCATGCTCTCCGTTGTTAGTAGCTATCTTGGCCAAGTAGTTGCTAGTGACTCCAAGAGGGTTTTTTTATTCTCGATAGTGGGTTCATGCCTCTAGTTTCCAAGGGAAGTGATAGAAATCTCTTCAGTTTTATATGAGTTGTTGCCACTAGGGAGAAAACTACGGTCTCTTGTTCATGGAACAAGTGAATTGTTTACCTTACACACTTTGCTTGAAGCAGTTGTCTATTGCTTGCAACTTAATACTGGAGGGGGTTCGGATGATAACCTGAAGGTGGACTTCTAGTCATAGATGTAGTTGGATGGATGTCTATGTATATTGTTGTATTGCCCAATCGAATCTCATAGGATCTTTTTGTCTAGTATTGCATTGTTATGCCTTGCTCAGTTCATGTCAATTGCCCTGCTATAATTTGTTTACCCTTTATGCCATGTTGTTTATCTAAGGAGAGCACCTCTAGTGAACTATGGACCCCAGTCCAATCTTTACCATTGATACATCCTCCACTATTACCTGTTTACTTGCTGCAAATCATTACCTTCCACACCATACATTTAATCCTTTGTTACAGCAACCGGTGAGATTGACAACCTCACTGTTAGTTGGGGCAAAGTCTTGAGTTTGTGTTGTGCAGGTTTCCACGTTGCTTGCTACACCTGTGTGACGTTTCCTTCCTCCTACTGGTTCGATAACCTCGGTTTCTTACTGAGGGAAGATTTGTTGTTGTGCTGCTTCACACTTGCTCTTTGGGATCCCAATAGGCTCCACATCAACTAAGCCATCAATAAGTTTTCTGGCGCCGTTTTCGAGGACTTAAAGAAGAAGAAGCTCCCACGTCAACACGCCATCAAGTTTTCTGGTGCCGTTGCCGGGGAGGCTAAGGATGTCTTCACAAGGGGAGTCCTCCACTTCCTTTCTCTTTACTTTGTTTTTAGTTTGCTTAGTTTCTTTTGCTTGGTTTTTTTGCCTATTTTAATCAAAATCTCCAAAAAAAACTAGTCTAGTTTTGTTTGCTTTCTTTATTGAAAACACAAAAAAATTAGTTCCTGCTCTGTTGCTGCTACTGTTTTTGGCTTGCTTCACCTTTTGCCAAAATGAACTCTGCTGAGAACACTAAGTTGTGTGACTTCACTAGCACAAACAACAATGATTTCCTTAGCACTCCTATTGCTCCACCTGCTCCTGATGCTACCTTTTATGAAATTAAGCCTGCTTTGTTGAATCTTGTGATGAGAGAGCAATTTTCTGGTGCTAGTTCTGATGATGTTGCTGCCCATCTCAATAACTTTGTTGAACTTTGTGATATGCAAAAGTATAAGGATGTAGATGGAGATATTATTAAGCTCAAGCTGTTTCCTTTCTCCTTGAGAGGAAAAGCTAAAGAATGATTGCTATCCTTGCCTAAAAATAGTATTGATTCTTGGACTAAGTGCAAAGATGCTTTTATTGGAAAGTACTATCCTCCTGCTAATATTATATCTATGAGAAGTGACATTATGAAATTTAAACAACTTGATAATGAACATGTTGCTCAAGCTTGGGAAAGAATGAAATCTTTGGTTAAGAATTGTCCCACTCATGGACTCACTACTTGGATGATTATCCAGCCTTTTTATACAGGTTTGAACTTCTCTTCAAGAAACCTGTTGGATTCAGCTGCTAGAGCTACCTTTATGGGCATCACTTTGGGTGCTGAAACAAAACTCCTTGATAATATGATGGTTAATTACTCTGAATGGCACACCGAGAGAGCTCCACATGGTAAGAAGGTAAATTCTGTTGAAGAAACCTCCTCTTTGAGTGATAAGATTGATGTTATTATGGCTATGCTAGTTAATGGGAAAGCTCCTTTAGATCCAAATAATGTTCCCTTAGCCTCTTTGGTTGCTCAATAAGAGCAAGTTGATGTGAACTTCATTAGAAACAACAATTTCAACAACAATGCCTATAGGAATAATTTTGGTGGTAACAACAACTATAGGCATTATCCTCCTAATAATGACAATTCCTATGGAAACTCCTACAACAATGCTAGAGGGGCCCCTTCTGAACTTGAAGTAATTCTCAAAGACTTTATTAGTAAACAAACTGCTTTCAACAAGAGCGTGGAGGAAAAACTTTTAACTGTTGAGAAAAATATTTCCTCTCTATCTGAAGCATAGTCCTCCTTGATTAATAAAATGGCCACTAAACCTGAAACCATGGAAAGTACCTTTGCTGCCACTCATGCCATATAAGTTACTATTGATGAAAATGTTAGGCTGTTAGCTCAACTTCATGCTAAGTGAGAAAGGGAAGTAGAAATTGATAGAAACAATATTGTGTGTACCATCACTAGAATGGATACCACTAAACCACAAGAAGTCCCTATTCCTCCTCCTACAGTGCCTAAGCCTATGGAGTCTACTACTAATGATGCCAAGTTTGATTTTGATATAGATGGTTGCAATATTTCTGAAGTGATTGTGTTCTTGCAAAAGCTTGCTAGAAGTCCTGATGCTAGTGATATGCATGTTGCTTTCTCCAAACACATTACAAATGTTCTTGTTAAGATTAAGGAAGAGAAGCTAAAACACAAAGCTTATATTCCTAGGAAAGTAGAATATAGTTGGGAACCCATTATTAATATGCAAGTGAATGACTTTGATCTCAAAGCTTCATGTGATCTTGGTTCTAGTGTGTCTATTATGCCTAGGAAGATTTATGAAATGCTTGATTTTCCACCTTTGGAAGATTGTTATTTGGATGTCCCACTTGATGATAATGCTAATAAGAAACTCATGGGGAGTATTAATGATGTTCTCATCATGGTTAACAATGCTTATGTCCCTGTTGATTTCTATGTTTTGGATGTTGAATACAATGCTTCTTGTCCTATTACTTTGGTAAGACCTTTTCTTAGAACTGTTGGTGCCATCATTGATATGAAAGAAGGCACCATTAAATATCAATTTCCGTTCAAGAAAGGTATTGAACACTTCCCTATGAGAATAGATAAGTTGCCTTTGCTCCTCCTTTGAAAGCAAGGTTTGATGTTAATGCTTCCTCATTTGAAAATACTTGATTTCTTGCTTCTTGTGCCTAACTTAAAGGCGTTAAAGAAAAGTACTTGTTGGGAGATAACCCAAGAGTTTCCTTGAGACTTGGAAGTTATTGCTTCAGTAATGACCTCTCCTTATCCTTTTTGTTTGATTTTTGTGCCAAGAATGACCTCTAATGATAGGGAAGTAAGATTTGGGGAGTTGCTGTCCCGAAATAGATTTCTGTCCTCCACCAAAAAATTAGTGAGCAGTCTCTGTAAGTCGGATTGAGCTGAAAATTTATGAATAAATCCCCCAGTATGTTAGCTAACTTTTGTTAGTTCAACACTTGTTTATTTGAGCGACAGACGATTTTCGAAAAAATCGGTTTTTACCTACTGGTCTATTTTGACAGATTTCTGCCATTATTTGCATTTGCTTCTTATTGATTCTTTTTTGAGTTATCTTTTGGGGAATTGAGCTTTTTGAAGGAGTTACTACAGCAGATTGTGTTTTTAGTGAAAAGTTTTGCTATTCCAAAGCTAATCCCAAAGGTCAATTATCTTTTGAATACACTAATGTTGCTAATGAAGATTGTGTGAAGTTTTGTATGAAGGAAAATTTTCAGGTGTAGAGAAAGAATGATGTAATAAGATGAAGAATGGACAAAAGCTCAAGCTTGGGTATTCCACCCCGGTGTCACCCCAAGAAATATCCAAGAGGTACAAGTGTCAAAGCTTGGGGATGCCCAAGGCATCCCCTTCTTCATTAATAAAAAGCTCAGGTCTGTCTAGACACTTCGTTTTTATTGTTTCATGCACTGTTGTGTTGTTCTTGGAGCGTATTAGTTTTTGTTTGGTTTGCTTAGTTGTTTAGTTTGCTTGAATAAAGTAGTTTGGACCCCCGTTCTTGCTGTGTTGTTTGCAAATAAGTTGCTTGGTGTTGGAAAGGAGTAGGAAGTTCCTGCTTGAAAGTGCAAGAGGAGCTTGCATTGACTGTGACTTAGACTTTAGCATGACATGCTAGGTGTTGTTTTGACCTTATGCTTAGTGATTATTGTTGTAGCATGTCTTGTTCCAAACAATTGGGATTGCTTAGTGTGCCTTGAAGAAATTATGCGTTGTTTTAGCATGCAAAAGCATAGTATTGTGGTATTCTCCTTTAATGCTTGGTTTGGGTTGACTTGGCACATGATCACACCATGTTATGACTATGAACAAGTCACCATAGCCTCTATGATCATTTAGTCCTTGATTTGTAGTACCACTCTATGCTTTGATTAGTAATGTTTTGTTGCTCTACATGATTATGACCATTATTGCTCTCTTAGTTGGTTGCTCCCAGTCTTTTGCTAGCCTCCACTTATATGAGTAAGCTCTACTCATGCTTCCAACTCCCAAAAAACCAAGTTATTCCAAAGTGTCCACTATAAACTCCTATGCATGGTGTGTTACACCATTCCAAGTATATTCTTGCTTTCAGCTATCTTCCAATTAGAAAGTATTTTGTTGTGTGAAAACTTAGTGATTAAAGCCCTCACGAACTTGATGGCACACTTTTTATTCTTTGCCCCTAATAAACTTGAACCATTGTGTCATCTTTGTTGTATATGCTTGCAATTATATGTTGGAATTAGCAGAACCGTGCTATCACGGGGAATGTTTTCAACATTGCACTTGTACTTTGTACACAGTTGATATCATGCTCTTTTGTCTATGGATGTCACCGGTGTGAAAAAAAGAGGGAGCTTGTAAGTCCATGGAATTATGCATTTTGTGTTATGCCTAGGCCGCTAGCCTAAGCCATGCCTAATCATGGTGGAAACTTGCAGCATCACCATAATGAGCATTCTGTGAAGCATCCTCAATAAAAAGCTATGCACATAGTAAATAAAAAGATCGCTGAGATGCTCATTGTCTGCTTTCCTTGTCATTTTGGTTATGGGATAGCTCATGTACCATGTGCAAGGGGTACCCCGTTGGCGGTTCTCTATGATATGCATGTACTTACAATGATAAGAACTTACAGGTGACTGAAGTTGAGTAGCATGAGGTGTGGCCCTCGTATTCAAGGGACTTGAGATTGCCAACTTATACTTTGTCAAGCATATACTCCATAGTTTGTTCACTTTAACCTTAATCACTTCAAGATGCTTCTGATAGGGGCAATGAGGGCTCAAATCTAACAAGTACCATAATTTTTGGAAGCTCTTTTTGAAACTTGAAATCCCTGCTTCCCTTTATGAAGGGCCTTTCTTCCACTATTATTGAGTCTCCACCTTCTACCTTTAGGCACCATTAAGAGAGCATAGTTGCCATTCTGTGTGCAGTGTCCCAAAACTTATTGATTGATGCATATTGTGATATCACTTGTTCTTGTGCTATTTGTATCTAGTCACTCTTATGAACTTTGAAGGTGTCATATGCATCTATTTGCTACTGTATGAGGGACAAGCTGAGTGCCACTATGCCATGTTTTCTGTATGTGAAACAAACAAACGTTTTTCAATGCATGTTATTCATGATCTTTGTTTGTAGCCTTTCTTGTTGCATGCATAGTTACTATGGCCTATTGTTAGAACTCCATCTTTCATGCACATGTTTAGAGTTCTTTGATCCCAGCTTTCAATGCTTGCAAATGGTTTGATATTGGTTTTGACGGTGCATGTCACCTAAAAAAATATTCTTTTATCACTTACCTACTCGAGGACGAGCAGGAGTTAAGCTTGGGGATGCTTGATACGTCGGGAACGCATCTATAATTTTTGATGCTCCATGCTTGTTTAGTATCTACTTTGCTTTGCTTTGTCTACACTTTGAGGTGTTTTTATATCTTTTCTGAAACTAACCTATTAACAAGTTTCCACAGTGTTAGTTGCCTGTTTTCTTCTGTTTTTGGTTTCAAAAAGGCAGAAAATCAATATTATCGGAATTGGATGGGACAAAAGCCAAAGTCAGTATTTTACCGTGGGTGACACGAAGTCCAGAGGAGAGACGGAGAGGCGAGCCAGGGCCGCCACACTCCCATAGGCGCGGCCAGGGTGGGCCCGTGCCTGGGCAAGGTGTGGGCCCTCTGGCTGCCCCCTGCTTCGCCTCTTCGCCTATAAGAAGCCCCTGATGCACAAACCCTAGGCACCCGATCAAAACTCCACGAAACCGTCTGCAGCCGCCGCCACCATCGTCCCTAGATCGAGGGGATCTGAAGTTCTTCACGGCACCCTGCCGGAGGGGAGATCATCTCGGAGGCCTTCTTCTTCATCATGCCAGCCTCAGGTATGAAGCATGAGTAGTTCCACCTTGGACTACGGGTCCATGTAGTAGCTAGATGGTTGTATCTCCTCCTTGTGCTTTCATGTATAGATCTTCTGAGCTCCGTTCATGATCAAGATCTAATCTATTTGTAATCATGCATGTTGTGTTTGGCGGGATCCGATGGATATTGAGATTACTATGTCAGATTGATTAATGGTTTTGTCTATTTGATAATATCATGTCTATGTTGTTTGTGATCTTTCATGCTCTCCGTTGTTAGTAGATATCTTGGCCAAGTAGTTGCTAGTGACTCCAAGAGGGGGTATTTATGCTCGATAGTGGGTTCATGCCTCTAGTTTCCAAGGGAAGTGACAGAAATCTCTTCAGTTGTAGATGTGTTGTTGCCACTAGGGAGAAAACAACGGTCTCTTGTTCATGGAACAAGTGGATTGTTTACCTTACACACTTTGCTTAAAGCAGTTGTCTATTGCTTGCAACTTAATATTGGAGGGGGTTCGGATGATAACCTGAAGGTGGACTTCTAGTCATAGATGTAATTGGATGGCTGTCTATGTATATTGTTGTATTGCCCAATCGAATCTCATAGGATCTTTTTATCTAGTATTTCATTGTTATGCCTTGCTCAGTTCCTATCAATTGCCTTGCTGTAATTTGTTTACCCTTCATGCCATGTTGTTTATCTAAGGAGAGCACCTCTAGTGAACTATGGACCCTGGTCCAATCTTTACCATCGATACATCCTCCACCGTTACCTATTTACTTGCTGCAAATCATTACCTTCCACACCATACGTTTAATCCTTTGTTACAGCAACCGGTGAGATTGACAACCTCACTGTTAGTTCGGGCAAAGTCTTGAGTTTGTGTTGTGCAGGTTTCCACGTTGCTTGCTACACCTGTGTGACGTTTCCTTCCTCCTACTGGTTCGATAACCTCAGTTTCTTACTGAGGGAAGATTTGCTGTTGTGCTGCTTCACACTTTCTCTTTGGGATCCCAATAGGCTCCACATCAACTGAGCCATCAATAAGTTTTCTGGCGCCATTTCCGAGGACTTAAAGAAGAAGAAGCTCCCATGTCAACACGCCATCAAGTTTTCTGGTGCCGTTGCCAGGGAGGCTAAGGATGTCTTCACAAGGGGAGTCCTCCACTTCCTTTCTCTTTACTTAGTTTTCTTAGTTTTTTTGCTTGGTTTTGTTTGCCTATTTTAATTAAAATCTCAAAAAAAATAGTCTAGTTTGGTTTGCTTTCTTTATTGAAAACACAAAAAAATTAGTTCCTCCTCTGTTGCTGCTGCTGCTGTTTTTGGCTTGCTCCACCTTTGCCAAAATGAACTCTGCTGAGAACACTAAGTTGTGTGACTTCACTAGCACAAACAACAATGATTTCCTTAGCACACCTATTGCTCCACCTGCTCCTGATGCTACCTTTTATGAAATTAAGCCCGCTTTGTTGAATCTTGTGATGAGAGAGCAATTTTCTGGTGCTAGTTCTAATGATGTTGCTGACCATCTCAATAACATTGTTGAACTTTGTGAGATGGAAAAGTATAAGGATGTAGATGGAGATATTATTAAGCTCAAGCTGTTTCCTTTCTCCTTGAGAGGAAAAGCTAAAGAATGGTTGCTATCCTTGCCTAGAAATAGTATTGATTCTTGGACTAAGTGCAAAGATGCTTTTATTGGAAAGTACTATCCTCCTGCTAAGATTATATCTATGAGAAGTGACTTTATGAAATTTAAACAACTTGATAATGAACATGTTGCTCAATCTTGGGAAAGAATGAAATCTTTGGTTAAGAATTGTCCCACTCATGGACTCACTGCTTGGATTATTATCCAGACTTTTTATGCAGGTTTGAACTTCTCTTCAAGAAACCTGTTGGATTCAGCTGTTGGAGGTACCTTTATGGGCATCACTTTGGGTGTTGCAACAAAATTCCTTGATAATATGATGGTTAATTACTCTGAATGGCACACTGAGAGAGCTCCACATGGTAAGAAGGTAAATTCTGTTGAAGAAACCTCCTCTTTGAGTGATAAGATTGATGTTATTATGGCTATGCTAGTTAATGGGGAAAGCTCCTTTAGATCCAAATAATGTTCCCTTGGCCTCTTTGGTTGCTCAAGAAGAGAAAGTTGATGTGAACTTCATCAGAAACAACAATTTCAACAACAATGCCTATAGGAATAATTTTGGTGGTAACAACAATTATAGGCATTATCCTCCTAATAATGGCAATTCCTATGGAAACTCCTACAACAATGCTAGAAGTGCCCCTTCTAAACTTGAAGTAATGCTCAAATACGTTATTAGTAAACAAACTGCTTTCAACAAGACCGTGGAGGAAAAACTTTTGACTGTTGAGAAAAATATTTCCTCTCTGTCTGAAGCACAGTCCTCCTTGATTAATAAAATGGCTGCTAAACCTGAAACCATGGAAAGTACCTTTGCTTCCACTCATGCCATACAAGTTACTATTGATGAAAATGTTAGGCTGTTAGCTCAACTTGATCTCCACCACCATCTCCTTGATCTCCACCACCATCTCCATCCATCTCCATCGCCATCTTCATCACCATTGTCGATTCCCATGATAAGGAGGGAGTAGTTCTTCCTCGAGGCTAAGGGCTCTACCGGTAGCTATGTGTTCATCTCTCTCTCTCTCTATGCATGATCATATTGTGATCATGAGCTTTGTAATCAAGTAGATCTGCTCTGCTACTCAAGTGCTTTAATAGATCTCTGCTCTTCCCACGTGTGTGAAAGTGACAACATGCATGCAGTGGTGGCACTTAGGCTATAGTCTACATAAATACTCAAGTGCTTTAATAGATCTCCAGCTCTCCCCACGTGTGTGAAAGTGACAGCGTGCATGCCGTGGTGGCACTTAGGCTAGAGTTTACAAATACATATCATGAGTTATATTTTGAGTTGGTTGTCTCTATGAAATTGTGGTATTTGTTGAAACCATCTAGCGCTCAAGGTAACAGTGTGGGGTTATCTAGATGGGGAAGGCGAACTTTAAGGAGTGCTTTTGTAGCCCTACCGTGGATTAGAGTTACCCAACCAGAGAGTAGTTCAGGGTAGAATCATGAAGAGAATATATTTATTGAGAGTGTTCACTAGTGAAATGTAGGGGTTCGTAGCATGGAAAACAAAAAATTTCTACCGCGTGCACACAAACAAGCCAAGATCTATCTAATAGATTGTAGCAACGAGTCGATAGAGGAACTCACCCTCGAAGATTCCAAAGCGGTTAACGAGAGCAGATTCTCGTGGGTGATGTAGTCGTACACTTGCCGATCTCAAGATCGCGTAGACGATCCTTCCCAAGGCTAGCTGCGTTCAGCGCTTCATCGATCAGTCTGCGTACTCGATGAAGACCTTCCTCTCCCTTGTTCCAGCAAGTGAGGTTGTAGTACTCTCCTCGATTCCAAAGACGACGGCGTGGTATCGGAAGTAGAGGAGATCTGTGAGCTTCGCCTTAAGCCGAAGCGAGTATGGTGGATTAGGGTTTCCCGGAAAACTAGGGTTTAGAGATCCGGGAGGAGGAGGAGGTGTCGGCGGCGGCGGGCGGCGGCGGCGGCTCGTGGAGAGGGCTTGGAACTTGTGTTGTTTGGGGCAACCCTCCCCCTCTATTTATGAGAGTGAGGGTAAGCCTTGGGAGGGGTGGGTTTGAATCCAAACCCAAACCCAAGTTGGATTGAGAGAAGGACTTGTTTCTTCTCCCACTAGGAAACCATTGTTCCAGTTTGACTTTTCAAACTTCCCATTTGACTTTCAATTTAGAGCTTTATTTCTCTCTTGCATATGCCAACACCAAGTGACCTTGGACATGATCCTAATCATTCCACTTACCCATGACACATTCATGGACCATTCTCCTTTCGGACCGGTGAACCTTCTAGACCCTTTCTAGAACCTCTCCGATGAAATCATCGAAAACTTTCCCGAACTCCAAAATAGGACTTTCCTTATATGAATCTTATTCTCCGGACCATTCTGGATCTCATCGTGATATCTCGGATCCCATCTGAGACTCCGAACAACATTCGGTCTCTTACTCATCATTCCATAACTACTCAACAACATCGAATCCTTAAGTGTGTCTCCCTACAGTTCGTGAATTATGCGGACATGACCGAGACACTTCTCCGATCAATAACCAATAGAGGAATCTGGAAATTCATATGGCTCCCACATATTTCTACGATTACTTTGCGATCGAATGAACCACTTACATACGATACCAATTTCCCTTTGTCTCACGATAGTTTACTTATCCGAGGTTTTGATCGTCGGTATCTCTGCATACCTAGTTCAACCTCGTTACTGATAAGTACTCTTTTCTCGTTCCCGTGGTATGTGATCCCTTGTGAACCAGTCACATGCTTGCAAGCTAATTGGATGACATTCCACCGAGAGGGCCCAGAGTATATCTATCCGTCATATGGATGGACAAATCCCACTCTTGATCCATGTGTATCAACCCATACTTTCCGAACACTCAATGCCACCTTTATAACCACCCAGTTATGGTGTGGTGTTTGATGTCATCAAAGCATCCTTCCGGTGATGGTGATAAGCATGATCTCATGGTCGAAGGAATTAGGTTACTATGTATCAGAAAGCTTATAGCAAATGAACTATATTAAATGACTTGATCTTTATGCTACGCTTAACTATAGGAGTATGTCCATCACATCATTCTCCTAATGATATGACCCTGTTGTTAATAACATCTCTATGTTCATGATCAGGAAACCATGATCATATATTAACCAACAAGCTAGTTTAACAAGAGGCTTTACTAGGGACTCTTTTATGTTTACAAATCACACAAGTATTAATGTTTCCGGTTAATACAATTATAGCATGGTATGTAAACATTTATCATAAGTGTGAAGATATGATAATAACCACTTTATTATTGCCTCTTGGGCATATCTCCAACAGTCTCCCACTTGCACTAGAGTCAATAATCTAGTTTCAAACCTTTGTGTATTCAACACCTATGGCTTTCTGGTGTCGTATGTACACGATTGCTAGTGGTCAACTGATCTCCGGATCTGACACTTCCAGGTCCGTGTGTAATTGCATGTCTTTGCGTCTCTACGCATCACTCATTCTCTAATGAGATGGCTTTGTATAATTTTGGTCCTTTGGCATGACCTTTAGTTCTTTGGGGTTTAAAACATGTTGATAATATTGTCGTACAATATATCTTCATAGTATTATCCCTGCTGTGAACTACACCTAGTTTGATAACAAACTTCTTGACACAAATGCCCTCTTTTGCTGCTATAAAAGCAGTTATATACTTAGACTTTTGTTGTAGTATCTGTCACAATGTCTTAACTTTAGAACTCATCCAAATCCATTATGGAACTTACTTTCCATCACATTGTGCCACCCTTAGTTTAGATTGAGATAAACTTAATTTGTACTTCGTGACAAAACTAGTATCAATGTAATACTTTTACAATGAACTAACCATCTATTTGTCACTTCTACAAAATAATATATTCTTAGTTCTTTTAAAAGATCATAAGAATTTCTTTACTATCGTCCAATAATCATCTTTATGAATTATTCTGGTATATACTCATAATTTAGAGCATAGGACATTTCTGGATTTGTACACATCACAACATGATTGATAAAATACTCTTTGTGATTGTATCTTTCAAGTATCAAAAATACTTAAATATTTATTCAATCCTTCCTGTGCAACAAGAACCTTTCTTGTAGTTTCTATATTGAACTCATTCAATATCTCGTCTATGTACTTCCGGCACAACCATATTGGCGTCACAATTTATCCATATAGACATTGATGCCAAATATTCGGGTTCTGCCTAAGCCTTTCATCGAGATGAAATTCTTATCCTGTGTTAATAAAAGATACATTATTTCCAATCAACAATATTTCTTCCACATAATGTATTAGAAACATGTCTTAGCGCTCCCACTTAATTTCTTGCAAATGCAAGCATCTTCATTGTCTCCGATGAAATTAAACTCTTTTAACAGTTTCATCATAGTGAAGATTCCAACTCCGCGATGCTCACTTCAACCATTGAAGTTTGCATATGCTTTTAGCATCCTTTGAATTAACAAAACCCTATGGACCGTGTTATGAACATGTCCTAGGTAACAATTCTATTAGAAGAACTTGTTTTGTTTATTCAACTACCACATAACAAAAATTATATGTCGTGGTTGCTACATTAATCCGTCTAGACTAAATATCGCTATGAAAGATCAGATCTTGTCATAGTCAACCTTTGAACATTGTTGTGAACTTTTTCCCAACATGTCGACTATTTCATAGATGTGAAACATCCATGTCTATTTCTTTATAAATCCAAATACGACTGTAAGGTCTTGTACCTTTCTAGAGGGTCTTTCAAGTTCAAAGCTTGATCTCTCGTATATGGAACTATCACGGATTTTATGGCTTCAAGCCATATGACGGAGTCAGGGCTCATCATCGCTTCTTTGCATGTAGTCGGATCATTATTGTCAAATAATGATTTAACTCTCAAATCTTGGTATTTGATTGTTTACCCGACCTACTTGTTTCAATAGGAACTCAGATCTCCGTGACCACAACCTTTGAGGCACGTGAGCCATGAGCATTGTTGCTGCCTCCGGAACACTTTTCGGCGCTGCGCAACCTTGCACATATAGCTAAGGTTCTTTTAACCTCATCAAAGTTCTATTGTCCTCCCACTTAACTTTTCACGGAAAATTCCTTCTCAAAGAAACTTGACGTTCTAAGCAACAAACACTTTTGTCTCCGATGTTATGGAGGAACAATTATTCGAAATAACATACAAAGACAGGTTCATCCGACTTTGGTTGCAAACATCTTTCTTATTCATAGCATACCAATGTTTAAGAAAGGACTACTTGGGTTTTATCCCAAACCATAACTTTATATTGGTGTCATTTCAATGGATTATCATGAAGCTCTTTTCAGTGGAAAAACGGTAGTCTCTCAAGCTTTTAATCTTTAAAATATAATGGCAGTTTTATGAATTACACCTTTGATCTTTCCATGTCAAACAAGGTTTAATTACATATCTCGAACGCTCCATACTCTTATGGTGTTTCGGGAAATGCAAATCCACGGAACGATTCCTTAAATCTTAGGTATTATGCTAAACTTGTAACTCAAATATCTTCCTTTATGATCTTATCATAAACTATTTATATTCTTGTTACAATGATTTTGCACTTCATCTTGAAAGTCTTTGAACTTTTCAAATGTTTCATACTTCATCCTTATTAAGTAAATATTCATATATTCACTCAAATTTTCGGAGAAAGCATATGAAGTTGAAATCCATCGCTCTTGACTACACATAATGGATTTCATACAACAATATGTACAAGTTCCAATAAGCTAGTTATTCGTTCCCTTTTGGCCTATGAACGAAGTTTTAATTATCTCTTAGGAAAGTTTAACAAGCGTCATTTGATCAAATATTAAAAGGACTTCAAAATTCCATCCACATGGAGTTTCTTCATGTTTTCTTTCCAATATAATTTAAACGGCGATGTCACTTCCCAAGTGATCTTTCAATCAATTTGTCTTTCGACATACTTAGCACTAGTTTTATGGATGTGATTTCTCCAACGAGATTTGTGAATCATCCATCTTTTATGGATTATGGCAATCATTTGAACAACCCTTTTGTTCTCATAATACCTGATAAAACAAATCTTGAAGGCAAGCTTTGATGTTTAACAAGCAGCACAATAACCCTTTATATGTTCTCGATGAACATCATCACATATTCTTTTGCTAGTTACTTAGGCCATTGTAGTTCATGAATTGTGTTGTTTCGTATGACGATTCACACCAACAAATTCAGTATCAAATACTTAAAAAACCACATTGTTTAATAAGCAAAGAATATATCCATAACACGTATATCATCTATATACTTAAGCTGAACAATTCTAGTCTTTTTTTTTCTGCCATATACTTATGAGATTCTCTTTCAGTATTTCCTTTTCTGTTTGAAAGAATCTATCAACATCAATAGTGGAGCCATATATATGACATACAGTCCAAAGCATGTATAGTAAAATACCAATGTCTTTGGACTTGCACTTTGAAGTAGATCACCATCATCAAATGTTTTGGTGTTCTTTCAAATTCCTTTCTTTAGTAATCACTTGGTGTAGTAAACATTTTACCTACATCAAATATTCACCCTTATCATGGGATTATCCATGATCAAGCTACTTTTAGCTTGTAACGGTGAATCGCAAGTATAATGTTGCTCTCCAAAACCTTTTGGAGGATTAGGACAACTAGTGTCTCCAACCTTTTGCAAATTTTCACCAAATATGAGAACAAGACTTTTGCCATATTATACTCTATCATGTTGCAACCAAAACTTCGTTTCAAATATCACAATATCTTCCACACATCATGGTTTCTGAAACAACTCTTTCAGATCCTAGATAACCTTGATATTAAGACAATCCTTTGAATATCAAGAATCATGGAGACAAACATGATACTCATACACTAACACTTGGAACTGTCACTCTCGATTTAATACCAATTATTAAACTTCATGGAGTAACCGGGACTTACTGAAAGTTTGCAATATGACTTTTAAACTTTAGATTAACACTTCAAAACAATACGATACCAGTTCGTAAAGTAACTAACCAGAATTCTATAGTTCTATCATCTCAATTATAACTAAGTGCAAGGTGGTAAACAGATGCCAATGACTACAACAACTATGCAAATTCACTTTGATTTAATTTATGATAAATAGTGTTCAACTTTTAATCATATTGCTGTTGAACTCCCACTTAAAACAATATCCCTCACATTGTTTTAGTGATCACACGAACCAAATCCACCACATCAAAACCGATCATCACGAGAGTTGATGTAGCTTCAATGGCGAACAATCAACATGTTCATCATATCTACTATATGACTCATGCTTTACCTTTCGGCGATCCGTGTTCCGAGACCATGTATGTACATGCTAGGCTCGTCAATATCAAACCTTAGCTTCCGCATGAGCAAATCTGGCTTGCTCACGTTGTATACACTCGCAGAATCTAACACACCCGATCATCACGTGGTGCTTCGAAACAACGAGCTTTAGCAACGGTGCTTACTAAGGATGAACACTTTAAAACTTGAAATTGTGTGCTTGAGGGATCATCTTATAATGCTACCGTCGTAAACTAAGCAATACAAGATGCATAAAAGGATTAACATCACATGTAATTCATAATATGTGATATGATATGGCCTTTCTTCTTTGTGATTCTGATCTCCATCTTCAAGCACGAACATGATCTCCATCATCACCGGCATTGCATCAAGGTCAATGACGCTGCTCCATGGTTGTCGTCCACCAGCTTCAACTATTACAACTACTTTGAATAGACACGCGGGTCTTAACAGAATTTAAAGACAACCATATGGCTCCTGCCGGTTGCCAACTTACAATAAGGAACATTGCATACATCAAATATAATCACAATCATGGCCATATCACATCACAGCACACCCCTGCAAAACAAAGTTAGACGCCTCTAATTTTCTTTGCATGTTTTACGTGGTTTGGGGCTTTCAATAAGTGTCGTTCTAACTTACGAACAAGAATCACAACATTGATACTAGTATTGTCAATCACCCGTTGTAAATTGAATCTTAACTATGTTGGGAGAAACAGGCACCCGCAAAGCCACTTATGCAATACAAGTTGCATGTCAAGCGTGGAGCAAGTCTCATGAACGATGTCATGTAAGGTTAGCCCGGGCCGCTTCATCCCACCATCCCGCAAGATGCAAAGTACACAAGAAGCAATCGACAACAAAAGCATCAATGCCCACAATGACCATTGTGTTCTACTCGTGCAATGATCTACATATAGACACGGCTCGATACCCTTTGTAGGGGTTCGTAGCATGGAAAACAAAAAATTCTACCGCATGCACACAAACAAGCCAAGATCTATCTACTAGATTGTAGCGAGTCGATAGAGGAACTCACCCTCGAAGATTCCAAAGTGGTTAACGAGCAGATTCGTGGTTGATGTAGTCGACACTTGCCGATCTCAAGATCGCGTGACGATCCTTCCGGCTGCGTTAAAGCAATGCTTCTGCGATCGGTCACACGTTAAAGACTGATGAAGACCTTCCACCCTTGTTCCAAAGGCAGCGGAGGTTGTAGTACTCTCCTCGCGATTCCTAAGAAGACGACGGGCGTGGTAGAAGTAGAGGGGAGATCTCGCAGGGCTTCGCCTTAAGCCGAAGCGAGTATGGTGGATTAGGGTTTCCCGGAAAACTAGGGTTTAGAGATCCGGGAGGAGGAGGAGAGGGCTTGGAACTTGTGTTGTTTGGGGAAGCCCTCCCCCTCTATTGATGAGAGGGAGGGGCAGCCTTGGTAGGGGTGGGTTTGAATCCAAACCCAAACCCAAGTTGGATTGAGAGAAGGACTTGTTTCTTCTCCCACTAGGAAACCATTGTTCCAGTTTGACTTTTCAAACTTCCCATTTAACTTTCAATTTAGAGCTTTATTTCTCTCTTGCATATGCCAACACCAAGTGACCTTGGACATGATCCTAATCATTCCACTTACCCATGACACATTCATGGACCATTCTCCTTTCGGACCGGTGAACCTTCCAGACCCTTTCTAGAACCTCTCCCATGAAATCATCGAAAACTTTCCTGAACTCCGAAATAGGACTTTCCTTATATGAATCTTATTCTCTGGACCATTCCGGATCTCCTCGTGATATCCCGGATCCCATCTGAGACTCCGAACAACATTCAGTCTCTTACTCATCATTCCATAACTACTCAACAACATCGAATCCTTAAGTGTGTCTCCCTACGGTTCGTGAATTATGCGGACATGACCGAGACACTTCTCTGATCAATAACCAATAGAGGAATCTGGAAATTCATATGGCTCCCACATATTTCTATGATTACTTTGCGATCGAATGAACCACTTACATATGATACCAATTTCCCTTTGTCTCACGATAGTTTACTTATCCGAGGTTTTGATTGTCGGTATCTCTGCATACCTAGTTCAACCTCGTTACCGATAAGTACTCTTTTCTTGTTCCCGTGGTATGTGATCCCTTGTGAACCAGTCACATGCTTGCAAGCTAATTGGATGACATTCCACCGAGAGGGCCCAGAGTATATCTATCCGTCATATGGATGGACAAATCCCACTCTTGATCCATGTGTCTCAACCCATACTTTCCGAACACTCAATGCCACCTTTATAACCACCCAGTTACGGTGTGGTGTTTGATGTCATCAAAGCATCCTTCCGGTGATGGTGATAAGCATGATCTCATGGTCGAAGGAATTAGGTTACTATGTATCAGAAAGCTTATAGCAAATGAACTATATTAAATGACTTGATCTTTATGCTACGCTTAACTATAGGAGTATGTCCATCACATCATTCTCCTAATGATATGACCCTGTTGTTAATAACATCTCTATGTTCATGATCAGGAAACCATGATCATATATTAACCAACAAGCTAGTTTAACAAGAGGCTTTACTAGGGACTCTTTTATGTTTACAAATCACACAAGTATTAATGTTTCCGGTTAATACAATTATAGCATGGTATGTAAACATTTATCATAAGTGTGAATATATGATAATAACCACTTTATTATTGCCTCTTAGGCATATCTCCAACATGAAAGTATGATCCCTAGGCCTTGTTTCTAAACATTGAGACACCGTTCACAACTAGATCTGTTACATGTTTGCTTGCTTTAGTCTTTTCCACGCCATCAGAGCTCTTTTCTAGGGTCGTTGCCAAGGATCTACATGACACTTCAACATGTTCATCCCCGTCAAAAGCTCTTTTCTGGCACCATTGTCTTATATCCATATTACTTGTATTTCATTATCTCTTTGCCGAACTAGTGCAGCTATACACCTGACAAGTGTATTGGGTGTGTTGGGAACATAAGAGACTTCTTGTATCTTGATTGCAGGGTTTCTTGAGAGGGATACCTTTGAACACTTCCTCCCTGAGTTCGATAAACCTTGGGTAATACACTTAAGGGAACTTGCTGTTGTTCTACAAACCTCTGAACTTGGAGGCCTAACAACTGTCTATAAGAATAGAAGTGCGTAGACATTAATTGGTAGTTTGCCCAAACTTCCAAATGTTCCTAGGTCCACCATTGGGTTCAAGCAATGGCAGGGCATAGGCATCTAGTGGCAAAGCTAGGCTTGGGTGGGGGAGGCAACAATAATATAACTAGTTTGTGAAGCATTGTGGGACAAGAGATATTGATAACCTTATATGGACCTTGTAGCATTTCGACTCGCCCGTCACTAACAAAAAGCATGAAACAACAAGGAGAAGGAACAATAAGAGAATGGAACACTGATCTACCTATAATGAATATGATCCAATATGAACATAACAGATCATCGAATCAGTTTTTCAATATTGCTATGATAGCTGGATGCTGGAGCCTATGGAACCACATGAATGACATCATTTTTGAACAACATCATAGGTGTATGGATTCTTGTTACAATCTATTCAAAATGTCAGTAGCTGACATTAGACATAGAATCAAAACTAGCTTACTTGAAGGCATGCAGGCCTGGATAGACACCTTGTAATTTTCTGTTTTTGTGCATCCCTTGTACATTCCCACTCTTTTATAAAAAATGAAAATGACATAGTGGGGGACTTCCCCACTGTCTTTGTGTAAAAAAAACAATAAGAGAATGTAACTGATGATAGCGAAGAATGTGTTGGAAAGTAAGAGTCGGTATCACTGTACATGTGAAACCACCCCAAAATAGGCATTTGATCCAACAAACACGACGACTCGAACATTTGAAAAATAAGAATCCGCCATTTGGATGTTGGTAGACGTCGTTCTTCTGGATTCATGTGGGTACATTCAATCTTGATCTTGCTCCGGTGCTTTGTGTGTATCACGAGGGACCGCCAGTGGAGCCACGTGACACTTCAGGTGTCACATCCCAAAATTCTCCTAACTTTGGAATGTGAAATAAATAAATAAGATTGATTGATTGTTTGACTATGTTGAAAATTCTCAAAGAGAAGAAACTTTTTGAATAGAAAATCCTCTCAACCTTGAATTCAAAATCTTATATTCTTTTGTTATGACCTAAGTAGCCATATAGGCAAAAGGGCATGGATTGATTATGGATTGTAGAATTGGTGTGCAAGATTTCAAAATGAAAATCATGAAGCATTCATATGCATTTCATCCATGCAAAGTTCTCACAAACTAAATCTAAATCCTGGTATCTAAATCCTATAGTTGATTCGCCCAAATGTTCCTAAGGGTAATTAAATTGACTTATTAAAACCCACTGTTGCTAAGGCATAAATTATTGCTAAATCATAGCCTAAAAGGATCCAATTAATATTACAAAATTTTAGAAACAAAATTGAGCTCATTTGGAGCTAGTATGAAAAAGTTATGGAACAAATACAAACACATAAAGATATAAATAAAATGAAATATACAAGGATTTAAAAATCCACTACTTCCAAACTAGTAAAAAGATTACAAATTTGATCCTATAATGATCTATTCGATTTTAAAAAAATTTAGAAACAAGAATCATGTCATTTGGAGTTCGTATGCAAAAGATATGAGGGAAACAAAAGTAAAAAAAAACGAAACGGGCCGGCCCAGCCGGACCGACCCGACCGAGGCAGGCAGCCACGTACAGGATCGAGATGGGAGTGCTTTGAGAAGCGTACAAAACCTGTTTTCTAAAACCTATCTCTACTCAAACTGCTATAACTTTTTATCTACAACTCCGAATCAACTTCCATTTGTTTCTACTTGTTCCCTACTCCAAGGCCTATCTCTAAACCATCCTAAACCTTCATATAAACTCGTGGAGCCATAGCTGTACGAGTTTTTCCTCTCGAAATCCTGAATCTACATATGCTCGAATCTTGTTTCGCTTTTTAACCCATCTAGACTTCGTCGTTTTCTTTCGGTCAAAAAACGAAAGTTGAAGAACGCGTCCAAATCTTTCAATACCGACAAACCTCACCTCTTTTCATCCACCACAGTCGGAGAATTTCGTATCGCAATATTTCAGATCTTACGGTGTAAATCCAAGATGTACTCGCGCTCGTTTCTTCAAATCCAAATTCCTTTGGTGAGAAGGTAAGAATAATGATTCCCCACAACTTTCATGTTTTGAGTTTTTCGATTTGACCTACGGATTTGTCTCTCTAACACAGATCTATTTCTTGTCTATTCTGAGCCAAAATCGGGTCAATCTCTTCTTCTAGCCACCGGATCCTATCCAGACGGTCGAGATTCAATCAAACCGGTGCGTGCCATGTCGTCATCCCGGTCATCTTCCTCATCAACGCCACGTCAACATAAGGTAAACATCTAGTCCCAGTCAGCATGCAAAGTCAACCTGTCCAGTCAGCGGAATATTCCCTGGAATATTCTGTTCGAATTTAAAATTGCATATTATAGGTCTAACTTGTAAAATTCATTAGAAATTCATACCATGTCCAAAAATTGCGTATAATATATCAAATTGAAGATAATTTTACGTGGAATCATCTTATCAGAATAGATCAAACTTTTATTGTACGTGGTTACTGCAGTAACTTAATTAGTCTTAATAGTTTTTTAGGTTAAAAAATTCATAAGAAATTATCTGTAACTCCGAAAAATATGAATAATATATCAAATTTAAGCTACTGTAATGTACTTTAATAATATATGGTCAGATCTAGCCTTTGCCGATTATTTAACCTGTAGCAATTTAATTAGTTTTAATGGCTTTATAAATCATTAAATTCATATTAAATTAATTGCTTGTCAAAAAAATATAAATGATATACCGATGGAAAGCTGGTTCCATGTAGATCATCAATATGCAATTATTTTAGCATTTTACTGTAAGGTTTTGCCGTGAAGATTTAAATGGTTACTGGCCTATTTAAAGTAATAAATTCATAAGAAAATAAATACTATTCGGAAAATTACAAATAATATGTCCCTAAGATCACAATTCTGTGGAGATTACAGATATAATTTTAGTTTGATTTTTAGACAACAGAAACTATATGAATCATTTAAAACCATTAAACACTATTTAAATCATACAAAAATATCTATAACTCCGATTAGGGTGAATCCAAGTGCTAAGGTTTTGTATTGACAATATCTATGCAGAGAAATTTCATGACAAATTATTTGGCACTGTTAAAATATAAATTCATACAGAAATATTTAAACCCATTGAAATAGTGTTTTAATCATAGGAAAATATCTATAACTCCTTTTTAGGTGATTCAAATTGCCACTGTCTCTAAATTGCATTATCTATCCAGTAGCATCTAGTTCACAATTTAATACGACATAAACATATTTAGTTCAATTAAAGTGGTATACACCATATTAAATCAATACAACTTTAGTAATAAAAGCTTTAGTGCATTAAATGACTTTCCACATGCATCATGTAATCTAACTATGTTTAGAACACTAAATGCAACCATTGTGACTCATTAAATCATCATGCATGCATCTGTTCATCATTGTTTTCTTGTAATGTTGCACTGTTGTATGTTTGCAATGTTTTGAATGGTGTTTGTTGTGTTTGCTTCAAACGTTAGATTGCGAGGAGTGCAACTACTATGATTGCAACTACTATGATTGCAAGTATTGTGGTTATGACGAGTGCAACCATTATATATATGAGGATTGTGAGGATTATCTAATCGACTACATCTACAACAAAGGCAAGTAGATGCTACTTTGTTCATGATATCGTCCTACTATTTTTAATACATTGTCGTGTATTTTGTAGTTGCATGTGTAGGATGATACTATCGCTATGCTATGTCCTATTATGTGGTAAGGCTTTCCTTGTAGATGAACTACCGTTGGTAGATGTGCTTAGCCATGCTATGTTGAACGAGGGCTGGGTTACATCACTGAGACTTGTTTCTAAAAGTATTGGTTTGTGAAAACTAAAACAACTTAATCAATGAATCCCCTGGGTGTGATGGTATTGATAATTTTTGGTGGTTTTATTGCGGAAAGGCACCCAGGTATCAAGAGAGAATGATTGGCTTCTTTATTGTGTAGCTTACGTGTACAACCATGTGCCAATAATGAAATGGGCGGTTGGTTGAACTCAGTAGGTTGTGGTAACTCGAACCCGCGTATCCAGAGATGTAGATAGTGTAGGTTGGACCGGTGCGCGTCGGGATTGGGGAGCTACTTCCCGAACGGTTCCTTCTTGGACTTCTCCCTATCATCACCCAATATGAGAGTGGTGGTACGAGCTGGGCTGGACAAGTCACATGGGTAAAGTGTACTAACCCCTGCAGGGTGTATAAACTAATCGATTAGCCGTGTCCCCGGTTATGGACAATTTGAGCGACATCGATGCTATGATATTTCTCACTCATCCTTATTTCTTAATTACTTAAAAATTGTTGGGTGAACATAATTGGGTAGGAGCACCTGGGAGTGAACCAGAGTGTCCTATTTATCGTATTGGAAAACTACTTTGTTACAAATGTTAGGATAAAACTGTTGCTTTATGCAAATGAGCCGGAACGCCACTTGGCCAAATAAGCATGTAGTTGATAGATCTGTTGTTAACCACTTTAGCCTACTTGCCATACATTCAATGTATTGACCATTCGTGGCTGCAACGTTTCATGTTGCAGGTTATATCGTATCTGAGTGATCGTTCATAGGTCGCGAGACTCCACTCAACAATTGTTCGCCTGTGGCACATTTGGAGGATGGAGATCTACCTTGTATTCGTTTTCCGCTGTGTACTTGAATAAGTAATGTAAATTCTGGATCATATTCGTTGTATTTATGATGCACAGTTATATTTGATATCATTTTGTACTGTGTGTGCCAGTGAACCGATCCAGGGATTGGCACTATACACATGAACTCAGCCTTATCAGGCGAGGGTGTTACAAGATGGTATCAGAGCTGCGTGTTGGCTGTAGGATCGTGACCTTAGAAATGGATTAGCAATATAATACCTCTATTAGGAGAACTATCATATTTTATACTTATTAGAGTTCTTTTATTCCTTGTCTATCTTTTCTATAACCTCTTCTTGTTCAAAATTTGTAGTTCTCCATTCTTATGATACCTATATGAGAGTTAGCTAAGTAAAAGAACAAATAGTATGACATAAATAAACATCTCATCAAGTTTGGTTAGGTCTAGACCACCATGTTCTATCTCTTTAGGAGATCATCGCTATCGTGTTAGCATATTGTTCTTATCAACTTATGTGGTATGACAATATATGTTGTTTGCTTGGTTGTATTGAGCTATTTTGTGTGATGCTTTGTTTAGGATCAGTTAGTTTTGAACTCTAATGTTTCTGAAATTGTGATGAGGTTTTTAAATTAGTTTAATGGTGTGAATTGATTGAAATTCGTGATTTTACTGCTGCAGTTTTCTGCATGACCTGTTGTACCGCGCGATTTTTCATATTTTACTGGTAACTCAGAAAAATACAAAAAATAGGATCTGGAGCGTAATTACTTGTAGTACATGCACAAAAATTGGCTAAAATTCCTGATGAGCTTAAGTCGGTTAGAAAAATTCGTGAAACCTGCTATACTGTTTTGACAGATTTAGTTTAGTGCTTATATGTTGCTCTATTTTACTCTAGTATTGTTCCCAATGCTTTCAAACTATTTTGTGGTTATATACTACTATATTTAGACCCATGTAATGTTATTATACAAGTGTTTGCTTGTGTGTTTATTCCTTATGATTGTTTGCTTGTTTATGACATTGAATGCTTCATATAATTATGGGTAGGATTATTTTCTTAGTCGTTTCTTTCCTATAGAATCTATTCTTCCCTATCTTGAACCCATGGAGATATAATGATGTGTTAAGTGGAAGGTTTGACAACACAATGCATTTAGGAAGGAGAATGCTTCACCTAATAGAAAAAAAGATGTAGGAGTAGGAAGTGTCAAAATGATGTTATGTAGTAGATTACGTAACCTGAAAGTTGAAGTATCGATAGTTTAGTTTTAGTAGTAGCTTTGTTGATTGAATACAAGGGAGTATACATAGAGCATTAGCTCGTGCCCATGGAAACATTCTTCAAGGCAAGTGAGGATGCCCGAGTGATAGAAAAACGTGATTCACCTATCCTCATACAGGATAATGATTTGGGTGCAGGATGGATTGATCACCATTCCTACTACTCTTATTATTCGCTTGTATCTTTGTACTGCGAATCTTGAGTGCCTTTTGGCCTTAGCAGAGAGCCGACGTTGAGCCTAAACCTTAGAATGGTAGATTGTTCCACCTCTATAAAAGCATTCATTGCTAAGCGTAGGAATATACGGTAAGGATGAATTCCAACCATTATTAATGGGCACCGTGAAGTAAACATCCCCTAATTGACCACCATGAGAGTTTTGCTAGTTTAAGAAGTGCTTTATCGGAAACTATCAATCATGACGTTTAGAATGTGCTAGAGACATTGTGCCAATAAAAGTCTAAAGGAGAACCAATCTGAGCTAAGTGAACCCTCAAGAAGTGACCTAGTCAATTTTCTTTTAAGGGTGGTAGCATCCTAATGGATCCCGAACCTTTCTTTCTTTCTAGCCTTCCCAAATCTCGGGACGAGATTTCTTTTAAGGGTGGTAGTCTGTCACGTTCCAAAATTCTCCTAACTTTGGAATGTGAAATAAATAAATAAGATTGATTGATTGTTTGACTATGTTGAAAATTCTCAAAGAGAAGAAACTTTTTGAATAGAAAATCCTCTCAACCTTGAATTCAAAATCTTATATTCTTTTGTTATGACCTAAGTAGCCATATAGGCAAAAGGGCATGGATTGATTATGGATTATAGAATTGGTGTGCAAGATTTCAAAATGAAAATCATGAAGCATTCATATGCATTTCATCCATGCAAAGTTCTCACAAACTAAATCCAAATCCTGGTATCTAAATCCTATAGTTGATTCGCCCAAATGTTCCTAAGGGTAATTAAATTGACTTATTAAAACCCACTGTTGCTAAGGCATAAATTATTGCTAAATCATAGCCTAAAAGGATCCAATTAATATTACAAAATTTTAGAAATAAAATTGAGCTTATTTGGAGCTAGTATGAAAAAGTTATGGAACAAATACAAACACATAAAAATATAAATAAAATGAAATATACAAGGATTTATAAATCCACTACTTCCAAACTAGTAAAAAGATTACAAATTTGATCCTATAATGATCTATTCGATTTTAGAAAAATTTAGAAACAAGAATCATGTCATTTGGAGTTCGTATGCAAAAGATATGAGGGAAACAAAAGTAAAAAAAAAAACGAAACGGGCCGGCCCAGCCGGACCGACCCGACCGAGGCAGGCAGCCACGTACAGGATCGAGATGGGAGTGCTTTGAGAAGCGTACAAAACCTGTTTTCTAAAACTTATCTCTACTCAAACTGCTATAACTTTTTATCTACAACTCCGAATCAAATTCCATTTGTTTCTACTTGTTCCCTACTCCAAGGCCTATCTCTAAACCATCCTAAACCTTCATATAAACTCGTGGAGCCACAGCTGTACGAGTTTTTCCTCTCGAAATCCCGAATCTACATATGCTCGAATCTTGTTTCACTTTTTAACTCATCTAGACTTCGTCGTTTGCTTTCGGTCAAAAAACGAAAGTTGAAGAACGCGTCGAAATCTTTCAATCCCGACAAACCTCACCTCTTTTCATCCACCACAGCCGAAAAATTTCGTATCGCAATATTTCAGATCTTACGGTGTAAATCCAAGATGTACTCGCGCTCGTTTCTTCAAATCCAAATTCCTTTGGTGAGAAGGTAGGAATAATGATTCCCCATAACTTTCATGTTTTGAGTTTTTCGATTTGACCTACGGATTTGTCTCTCTAACACAGATCTATTTCTTGTCTATTCTGAGCCAAAATCGGGTCAATCTTTTCTTCTAGCCACCGAATCCTATCCAGACGGTCGAGATCCAATCAAACCGGTGCGTGCCATGTCGTCATCCCGGTCATCTTCCTCATCAACGCCACGTCAACATAAGGTCAACATCTAGTCCCAGTCAGCATGCAAAGTCAACCTGTCCAGTCAGCGGAATATTCCCTAGAATATTCCGTTCGAATTTGAAATTGCATATTATAGGTCTAACTTGTAAAATTCATTAGAAATTCATACCATGTCCAAAAATTGCGTATAATATATTAAATTGAAGATAATTTTACGTGGAATCATCTTATCAGAATAGATCCAACTTTTACTGTACGCGGTTACTGCAGTAACTTAATTAGTCTTAATAGTTTTTTAGGTTAATAAATTCATAAGAAATTATCTGTAACTCCGAAAAATATGAATAATATATCAAATTGAAGCTACTGTAATGTACTTTAATAATATCTGGTCAGATCTAGCCTTTGCCGATTATTTAACCTGTAGAAATTTAATTAGTTTTAATGGCTTTATAAATCATTAAATTCATATTAAATTAATTGCTTGTCACAAAAATATAAATGATATGCCGATGGAAAGCTGGTTCCATGTAGATCATCAATATGCAATTAGTTCAGAATTTTACTGTAAGCTTTTGCCGTGAAGATTTAAATGGTTACTGGCCTATTAAAGTAATAAATTCATAAGAAAATAAATACTATTCAGAAAATTACAAATAATATGTTTCTAAGATCACAATTCCGTGGAGATTACAGATATAATTTTAGTTTGATTTTTAGACAACAGAAACTATATGAATCATTTAAAACCATTAAATACTATTTAAATCATACAAAAATATCTATAACTCCGATTAGGGTGAATCCAAGTGCTAAGGTTTTGTATTGAAAATATCTATACAAAGAAATTTCATGACAAATTATTTGGCACTGTTAAAATAGAAATTCATACAGAAATATTTAAACCCATTGAAATAGTGTTTTAATCATAGGAAAATATCTATAACTCCTTTTTAGGTGATTCAAATTGCCACTGTCTCTAAATTGCATTATCTATCCAGTAGCATCTAGTTCACAATTTAATACGACATAAACATATTTAGTTCAATTAAAGTGGTATACACCATATTAAATCGATACAACTTTAGTAATAAAAGTTTTAGTGCATTAAATGACTTTCCACATGCATCATGTAATCTAACTATGTTTAGAACACTAAATGCAACCATTGTGACTCATTAAATCGTCATGCATGCATCTGTTCATCATTGTTTTCTTGTAATGTTGCACTGTTGTATGTTTGCAATGTTTTGAATGGTGTTTGTTGTGTTTGCTTCAAACGTTAGATTGCGAGGAGTGCAACTACTGTGATTGCAACTACTATGATTGCAAGTATTGTGGTTATGACGAGTGCAACCATTATATATATGAGGATTGTGAGGATTATCTAATCGACTACATCTACAACAAAGGCAAGTAGATGCTACTTTGTTCATGATATCGTCCTACTATTTTTAATGCATTGTCGTGTATTTTGTAGTTGCATGTGTAGGATGATACTATCGCTATGCTATGTCCTATTATGTGGTAGGGCTTTCCTTGTAGATGAACCACCGTTGGTAGATGTGCTTAGCCATGCTATGTTGAACGAGGGCTGGGTTACATCACTGAGACTTGTTTCTAAAAGTATTGGTTTGTGAAAACTAAAACAACTTAATCAATGAATCCCCTGGGTGTGATGGTATTGATAATTTTTGGTTGTTTCATTGCGGAAATGCACTCAGGTATCAAGAGAGAATGATTGGCTTCTTTATTGTGTAGCTTACGTGTACAACCATGTGCCAATAATGAAATGGGCGGTTGGTTGAACTCAGTAGGTTGTGGTAACTCGAACCCGCGTATCCAGAGATGTAGATAGTGTAGGTTGGACCGGTGCGCGTCAGGATTGGGGGGCTACTTCCCGAACGGTTCCTTCTTGGACTTCTCCCTATCATCACCCAATATGAGAGTGGTGGTACGAGCTGGGCTGGCCAAGTCACATGGGTAAAGTGTACTAACCCCTGCAGGGTGTATAAACTAATCGATTAGCCGTGTCCCCGGTTATGGACAATTTGAGCGACCTGATACTGATGCTATGATATTTCTCACTCATCCTTATTTCTTAATTACTTAAAAATTGTTGGGTGAACATAATTGGGTAAGAGCACCTGGGAGTGAACCAGAGTGTCCTATTTATCGTATTGGAAAAAGTACTTTGTTACAAATGTTAGGATAAAACTGTTGCTTTATGCAAATGAGCCTAAACTCCACTTGGCCAAATAAGCATGTAGTTGATAGATCTATTGTTAACCACTTTAGCCTACTTGCCATACGTTCAATGTATTGACCATTCGTGGCTGCAACGTTTCATGTTGCAGGTTATATCGTATCTGAGTGATCGTTCATAGGTCGCGAGACTCCACTCAACAATTGTTCGCCTGTGGCACATTTGGAGGATGGAGATCTACCTTGTATTCGTTTTCCGCTGTGTACTTGAATAAATAATGTAAATTCTGGATCATATTCGTTGTATTTATGATGCACAATTATATTTGATATCATTTTGTACTGTGTGTGCCAGTGAACCGATCCAGGGATTGGCACTATACACATGAACTCAGCCTTATCAGGCGAGGGTGTTACATCAGGTGTGCGTCGGTGAGACGGTACACCAAATCTCCATGAGGTCTAGCTCTTGAACTAGTCTTGAAGAAATTGGGGATGAAATTGTGGTTATGGCTCTGGACCTTGACTACCTTTGTGTAATTCGTGGCCGACAGAAGCCGTGGGATGTGATCGAGTGGTGATCCTAGTCAACTCACGTGTTTTATGGGCATGTATGGGGTTAGTTTGGTCCAAATTGACGTATTCGGCGAGAAAAATAGTTAAATTGGCCCATTGCAGATGATTTTTTAGGGAAAAGGACAGGTGCTCTACTCATTTTATAAAAATAATTAAAAATACATACAATAAATATCTATTCTAATCATGGTTCAAGACAGCGTTAAATGATGTGTCCCATTCATCATTCTGCTCCAAATTTCATCTCCGGCTTGAAGCTAAGATCTTATTTGAATCCATTTAGTATAAGCACACATTCAAGAAATGACTTGATTGGTTAACAAAGTCTAATGAAAAAGAACAGGCAAAATCCGTTGTTCACACGTACTCCATCTGCACCTGTTTCAGCCTGTTTATTGGTGCTTCTCTCTGCGCCGCATTTCCCCATATGCAACAGCCTCCGTGACACCCAACACAACTACACAAGCATGAACATTTCCTCCTTCTCTATGATTGGCAACAAGGCAAAAAAAAAAACACAACATCACATATCCCATTTTTTTATATAAATCCATAAAGGTGACGGAGGCAGTGTAGTTAAGATATGAATGGGATGTTCAAATATAGCAAACCATGAACTGCCAAGAAAATATGCATATATTCGTAATTTTCATGATCCACTAGAACAATGTGCTTGAGTTTGGTGGGAGGTTGCGACATGAGAAAAATCGATGCGTTCGTGCTATTCTCTAGCAGATGTCTTGCCCTTTAGTAGAATAGAATGAGCTGATGTGTAATGGAATATTTTCCCCATTTATGCTTTGTTCGGGGTCATTCCTCACTTGTCACTTCCTTCAGCGAGACGAAACTGCCAAAGAAATTAAAGTGATTAGCTGCTGAACATGCGTAGCTGATCGTTAAAGAAAAGAAATGACATGTTCTACCGAGAATACCCAGGAGAACGTTGGGTCTAGGTAGACCTGATTTTCAAATATTCTCAAAAATCATATTTTAAAATCTTATGAAAAGGTTACGCACTTCGTAATACCTTGATACTTGTTCCTGCAAATTTTCATTAAAAAACAATTGTACGTGGTCTACAAAAAATCAAACTTTGTATTTTTGTGGAGAGTAAAAACTTGGTTTTCTACTTTTATCCGTAGACACTTTGCCTTTTTCGCACACGTCATACAATTTTGCATTTTAGTTTCAAAATTAACATGCACATACATGTATACATTCTTTACACGCAAGGTTTGCATCATATTTTTAGTTTTCATTTAGTATTTTCTTTGATTTACTGTTCATAAGGGTCCACATACACTATGTCCACCAAATCGGCATCGCATGTTCTACATCGGAATGAACCGGTGTAAAACCATATGGTTCATGATGTAGGAATGTTTGTCTCTTACTATTTCTCTCCCATGTTGATCGGATTGCGGGAATCAAGAACATTTATGTAAATGTGGACTTGACGATAAAGATATATTAGCGATAAGATAATGACTAGTGAACAATACCATTTCTTGTGTGGTGATTAGTAGTAGTAGTATGAAAGATGAGAAGAGGTCTTTATCCTTGACTTTTTTGGCAGGTCGTGGGCCCAATGCCTCGGTTTATTTGGGGCCAAAACAAGAGAAGTACTTGTCCTAGGCTAAGCGACCGCTCTCCGCTGACCACTGACTTTTCTTCTCTAAACAAGGAGTAGACATTAAGGGCCCATTCGGCAACGCTCCCGCTCCTAACTTCACATCTGGAGCGAGAGAAGCTGTTCCAAACGCTTGGGATCTGCGGATCGGAAACCAGGGAGCGCTCCGGTGTATACTGCGAAACAGTTCGTTATCTCTCTCGTCTGTCCTCTGTCTTTTCCGAGCAGAGGCAAAGGCGGCCGTACATTAGAACTCTCCCTGTTTGACCTGCACCACCGCCAATGTAATCTTTGGCTGCCACCGTAACCATTTCACCGGCCACCGAATTGAGATACCGGACGCGAACGGATTCCATGCGTTGATACGATCCCACAGGCCACAAGAATCAGGCCAGTGAAATTCCCTGCCGCCAGGATCTCAACTACTAGTGTCAATATTTTCTGGCCGCCGCCGCAACGAGGTCCTCTTCACTGGATCCCCACGATGAGGCTCTTGGTCATGGCTTCCATCATCGTACAACTCTCACAAGGTTGGGCCTTCATGCTACTGACCGAACGAGCTCCATCTGCTTGGAATGGGCTGACAGCCCAACTGCTAACGGAGCGGAGCGAACCGAACGGTGATCGCTCCCTCGTTCCATCGGGAGAGCGCTACAAGCTTAGAGCGGAGCGGAGCGTTGCAATTTCTTGGAGCAGTGAGTTGCCGAATGGACCCTAACCTTCTCAAAAAACACAGTAGACGTTTACTACGGTCCACGGAGAAGCTACCGTTTGTGTTTTTGCCACCGTTTGTGTACTTCACAAAGCGTACACGAAATTAACCGCACATACTATGGCCAGCCCCTCTCTCACGTTGCTACAATAGCTTGAGAAGCCGCCTCGACAGACTGGGCCGATCAAATGTCCTCTCCACCAGAATAGTCGTTCGGAGTTGGACTAGGAGAGACGCCGGAGTGGATAGGAATAGGTCTAGGGTTTGTAGTTGGTCCTTTATGGCCTATGGAGACTACGCTAGGAGTGAGGCGTCAAATCTCTGCGTCCGGATTTGGCGTTGTCTCATCGTTCACCTCTCGGTGATCCGGTGGGCGGAGCTATATGGGTTGCTGCGGAGTGCAACGAAGATCTCCATAAATAAGGCGGCTTTTCGCAAATCTGGCGGCTAAGGTAGGATCCGTTGGTCCTCCTCTCTCACTCGTTTTGGTAATGAGGATGGAGAGAAGCAACTGGCTTCAGTTGGTAGCTGACGGTATCTGCAGCAGGGAGCATCCGTGCTTCTCGTTGGAGGTTCATCATGACACCTTCGTCGTCGTTCTTCATGGCCGAAAGGCGGCCCCTCCATCCTCAAGCGACGGTGGCGGTTTCCTCTGGCCGTTGTCTTCAGGTCTTCAACAACCTCTAGACGTTCATGCCACTTCCCTTTGGTATCGGCGTAGTTTGCTTCGGTCTCCTCTTCCCAAGTGGTCGTCTCCCCAGCGAAGAGGTTGAGTGCGTCGAGCCCGACTGCGATGGAGAAGGAGCAGGACCGGGTTGCTTTTCCGCCAACGAGTTGAACTGATACATATAGCCAGCCGCCAAGGAGAGGCGAACAAGAGAAAACCCATCTAGGGTTATGCACCTCTCGCCGGTGACATCGCCGATCCGCTCCATATCCGGTGGCCCTAGGGCTTTAAAGGTGTGGCAGACCATGGCATCCCACCGGCGGGAGGTTTTTTGTTCTTTGTTTTTTAGTATCTTCTTCGGAATGTTGAGGCGACAGCTACATCTTGAAGTCAGAATAAGGTCCTCTCCACTCTATCCTCGCTCCGGTGGTGCATCTAGCGACGACGAATGGTGCGTGGAGTCGTTTGTTCGGCGAATCTCCTGGGATTTCGTCCATTTTCGTTTTCGTTGGTTTGTTATCAGATCAGTCTATTCCGATCTACGGTTGTCATCGTTGGTGACGGTTGTTGATGTAGTGCGCTAATACTTTGTGGCCTTAGCACGATGACTTCCCATCTATCTACTATAACAAGCTCTACTACGACAAGGTTTGACTGACTTCGGTGATGGCGGGGCAAGGACGACGGCACGCCTTCGGCTCACGCTAGCGTTTGTAGTCGTTGCTAGGTGGTCAATGAACTATTTATAATTTTTATTACTTTTGGAACTTTTGTACTGATGTTGATGATTATTAATAATCGGTAGAATTTCGCAAAAAATGTCCCCTTCAAATTGTAAGGGTCAAGTTGTAATTTTAATTTTCTTAGGGCCCTCTTTGTAAAATGTTACTCCAGCGCTGAATATTAATGACGCTCTCGAAGGACCGATCCCCTATTCAAAAAAAAAGAAAAAATTAACCACCCAATTTGCACACAATAAACAATTTATTATGTTAGTTTTCGTTTGTTCCTAGGGGAATTGGAGTGCACACATAAATTAACTTGCGTGGTAGCATCGGCGATAACATCAGCGTTCTAGAAACGTTCGGTGCAGCGATGTTATTGCATTGTTTTCTCTGTAATATAATTCGAGCATATACCATGGACAGGCAGCAGCACATTGTCCATGCAGCTACCGGGAAGAGTTCGACTGACTTCGCACTAACTTCACACACGAATTTCAATTGTTCATACTGAATGTTCTTCATTACGACCTCATTGCCTGAACCGGCTGAATACAGCTACCACACGACTTCTCTACACCCATCAAAGACGACTTTTCCATGAACACGACATGGGATCAACCGTCCAAAGTACTCTTCAACAGAGGCCGACGTTCATCTATTAAAACGGTTATTATATAGTATAAAAAACGGATTTGCTAGTTCTCGGTCGTCTGAGAACTTTTTAGGTCTCAGTCACCATTTTTATCATTGGATTTATCTCGCGATTCGTGCAACTTGAGACTTTCACATGAGTTGCAATTAGATTTGTAATTGAGATTTTAACGAACTGCAACTAGGTTATAACCGAGAATTAGTCGTCTGAGAACTTCTTAAATCTCAGTCATCTTTCTCGTCATTGGTTTGACCCGCGATTCGTGTAACATGAGACTTTTACATGAGTTGCAATTAGGTTGTAATTAGGATTTTAATGAGTTGCAACTAGGTTGCAACCGAGAATTAGTATAAATTATATAGAGAGTGCCTAGATCTGACACGTCTGAGAACTCCTTATGTCTAAGTCGTTGAAATTATTCTACTATTTGTGCTAATTCTCAGTTGTAACCTAGTTGCAACTTATACAATTTGTACTAATTCTCAGTTGCAACCTAGTTATAACTCATTAAAATCCTAATTATAACCTATTTACAACTCATTTGTAAGTCTCACGTTGCACGAATTGCGAGATAAATCCAATGGCGAGAAAAGTGAATGAGACATAAGAAATTCTAGGCGCGTAAGAACTAGCAAATCCGAATTTAAGTTGTAACTAAGTTGCAACTGAGAATTAGTATAAGTAGTAAAATGATGCCAGCGATTTAGACATAAGAAATTTTCGGACGCATAAAATCTAGACACTCCCAGTAAAAAAAAGGTCGCATTTATCTGTCAAGGTCAAGGAAGAAGTATAAAACCGCACCTCTGAATATTCTGCGGCGTTCCAAAAACCGCGGCGAAAATAATCTAGGAATTGCCCGACACGGCGCCCGCGCTCGCGACCGAGACCGTGTTTGCCTCGCTTGGTTGCTTCGCCCCTCTCGCGTCAACGTTACAAAACGACGATCGAACCACACCACACGGGCTGGGTAGGTGGCGACGAATACTTTCACCGGGTCTTCCCACGCAACCATCATCATCACCGAAGAAGCGAGCGACCGAGGGCTTTCTTGCTGTTCCCGCGAGACGAGACGACCCGGAGACGATCGCGTTTGCGTCGACGACCATGGCCAGCACGAGCGCGTCGTCGCCGCCCACGGACATAGCCAAGAGGATGGCCGTGTCCAAGAACGCCGCCGATGACATGATGCGCGTGCTGTCCATCTACGACGCGGGCGTGCTCCCCACGTCCCATTCGGCCGCGGGTGAAGCGGACGGGGAGGCGTGCGATGAGAGGGAGGACGAGGAGGAGGAGGAGGCGTTCGCGGCCGCCGAGGACGTCATCCGCCGGTGCAACTCCTCCTCGTCTTCATCCGGCATGACCGACTACCTGTACGCCGTCGACGACGCCATCGCCGCCGCTGCGCTGCAGGGCAGCCTCGCCTCCCGCGCCGCCGAGGCCGTGCAGGCCGCCATGCCGCGCCTGGAGGAGGAGGCGCGCGCGCTGCTCTGCTCCTCCTCCTCCTCGCGCCGCCTCTCGCGCTCCTTCTCGGACGAGCTCGTTGACGACGCGGCCACGCCGCCCGACGCGTCCCCGTCGCCGCGCCTCTCCCCGCGCGCGGCCGCCTCCATCCGGGGCGTCGCGGACCGCATGCTGCGCGCCGGGTACGGCCCGGAGCTCGCGCAGGTCTACGTCGCCGTCCGCCGGGACGCGCTCGCGGAGGCCGTGGCGCACCTCACGGGCGCCGCCGAGCCCGTCGCCATCGAGGAGGTGCTGAGGATGGAGTGGCCGGCCCTCGACCAGAAGATGCGGCGCTGGAACCACGCCGTCAGGGCCGTCGTCCGGACCCTCCTCGCCGGCGAGCGGCAGCTCTGCGACGAGGTCTTCGCCTCGGACGAGGAGCTCGGCCACGACTGCTTCGCCGACGTCTCCAGGGGCTGCGTCTTGCAGCTGCTCGGCTTCGCGGACGCCGTCGCCATGTCCGCGCGCGCCACGGAGAAGCTCTTCCGCACGATCGGCATGTACGAGGCGCTCGCCGACGTCGCGCCGGAGCTCGAGGCCCTCTTCGCCGGAGACGCGCGCGACCTCTTCGCCGCCGAGGTCTCCGCCGTCTCCGCGCGGCTGGGATGCACCGTGCGCCGCACGATCGAGGAGTTCGGGGCCGTCATCCAGGGCGAGTCGTCGCGGAGGCCCGTCCTCGGCGGAGAGATCCACCCCATGACCCGCTACGTGCTCAACTACTGCGGCCTCCTCGCCGACTGCCGCGGCACGCTGGACATTGTCCTCGCCGACGCCATCGGCTCCTTCGACGGCGGCGAAGCTGCCAACAACGGTGGCGGCGCCACCTCGACCCCGTCGGGGCGGTGCATGCGCGAGCTGATGACCCGGCTGCTGCGCAAGATGGACGAGAAGTCGTGCCTGTACGACGACGCCGGCCTGAAGAACATATTCCTGATGAACAATCTCTACTACATCGTGCAGAAGCTGATGGACTCCCCGGTCCGGGAGCTCCTCGGCGACGACTGGATCCGCCGCCACCGCGGCCAGATCCGGCAGTACGAGACAGGCTACCTCCGGGCGTCTTGGATCACCGTGCTGTCCTGCCTCAGGGACGACGGCGGCAGCGCGGGGCCGACGGTCAAGGACAAGGCGAGGAGCTTCAACGCGGCGTTCGAGGAGCTGTACCGGAACCAGACGTCGTGGAAAGTGATCGACCCACAGCTCAGGGAGGAGCTCAGGATCGCCGTGTCGGAGCGGCTGATCCCAGCGTACCGGTCGTTCCTCGCGCGGCCGAGGCCGCATACGGGGTCGTCGTCCGGCAGCGGCCGGCACTCGGCGTCGAGGCACATCAAGTACAGCCTCGAGGACCTCGAGGACTACATGCTGGATTTCTTCGAAGGCGTGCAGAAGTTCGTCAAGTGATCAGAGGAGCAGAGGAGCTCTGCTCTTGGATCGCTACATTCTTCAGCGGCAGGACGTGATCAGGCAATTTATTCTCACGGATTCATTATTTGTTGACATGCTTTTGGCAGAGCATGTCTCACTAGTAGTAGGGGTTCCCGACAAAGCAGTCGATGCTCACATTTGTCGACACATCTGTAAATAGGACAAGAAGTCGGGAGTGTATATATTATACTACTATATATATAGTGTTTTAGGGCAATTCAAAATAATTTCGGACAACAATTTCAACAGATTCATTTACAAATCAAAGACTTGGAGCTACGGTTCTACTTTGGCATTTGATTTGAGTTTTTATCATTCATGCAACTATATTCATACCACTATGACCAACCCTAAACTTAGTTTTGCCTCTCACCGATCAAAATCTCAATCCTGCCACTACTTTGTTACAAAGTCGTGGAGGCCCTCTCGTGGCCTCTTCATAACTCCCAATAAGTCATTGTAGTTGATGCTCCGTCGCCGCCTCCCATGTCCTGGAGCGACCCCCTAGGCCGTCGAGGAGGGGTATGAGGTGCGCTGGCATGGAGATGCCGACTTTAGTCACGCTCATGAGGAGGGCTCGGAGAACACGTGGAAGGTGTTCGACTCGGTGACAAGTCGAAGAGATCTGAAATATCCTCGTCCTTCCCCATGAGTCAGAATGTTGCCCAGGCGCCAAGGCAGAGAGGCACTGGTATGATGATTCCGGTTGAAGGAGCTTGCCCTGGATGTGCCCCCTACCTGGCGTGCTTTTGCGTCCTAATTTGCGGACACGGGGATATGGACTACCCCTTTGAGTTTTTCCAGGGGCACAACACACAAACAAGCTCAATCAACCAACGAGAAAGCAAAGCTAGAGCACAGAGAGGCTTCTATCCAGGTTTAGGCCGCATTAGGCGGCTAAACCCTACATCTTGCAGCTATGGTGTATATGTTGGATATGAGTCTTTTACAATGTTGACCCCCGAAGCACCATTCACAACCACGACTCCCACCGCTTCGCACGAAATGAGTGGCAAGGCTTCAACGACTCTTTACAGATACTAGGCCTCTCCCATGGCCCTCTCGCCGGAATAACTGGCGAGGGGTGGCCGGGGGATGGCGCCGGAGTAGTGGTAGGCTATCGTATAGGTAGGTTGTTAGGCTTCGTTGGCCTCTTCTGGGCGTTTTGGAGCAGAGCTCAGGGCGATGGCGGCCTCCTCCGTGCTCTAGGGTTCCTTGTTCTCTCGTTGCTGCTCCTCTGGCCGGAGCGTGCGATGATGGCGAGGTTGACTTTCTCCGTGAATAAATTAGGTGCCGCTCTCTGTATTATTTTGTGTGGTGGCTCTCTAGTGATGATTCTCCTGGACGGCTGTGGCGGCGACGAGAGGGTCGATGCGGCGGTGAAGGTGGTGCGGGTGTGTCTCTCCTGGCTGGCTGAGATGGCGAGGAGGAGGAGCTTCGACCGGTGATCCACAGCGGTTTCAGATGGAGGTTTGGCTTACTGAGTTGGGGGATGACTTCCTGCCTCACAGTTTGTTCTCTTCATGGCCGTGGTGGAAGACAAGAGGATGAGAGAGGTTGGGTAGGAAGTCGTCTCCTTCCTCGGCGAGGCGCTGGCACGCATCGGGTCTGTGCGCCGGAAGCTTTTGGCAGGACATCCAAGCGGCGGCGGCAGGAGCCGCCCCAGTTATGGGCGATGATGCATGTTCTTCTTCCTCCATGCCAGAGCGCCTTCATGGAGGATCTTCCTAGACCTAGCGCAGGGGTCCATCGCCGGTTAATCTCCAAGTGGCATGTTCCCTGGTGGCAACTGTCTTCCAGCAGCGACGGCCAGTTCCAGGGGCCTGATTGCTTTCTATTTTCTAGTCATAGGGTATTGTTTAATTTTACTGTGGATTTATCTTTTATTCCTCTATTTGTAAAGGGCCTCGATACAAAATGTACCGACCTCTTTGACTAATTAAAGCTTCTAGGAACTTCAGGCCTTATCCATTCTAAAAACAATGATGATCCTCGAGAACAAGAATCAAGCCTCACTCTCAACTAGCCTACTCTCTCTCTCTCTAACCCCCTCTCTTCCTCTAGCTCAGGCCTCCTCTTATAATAGTGAGGTGTCTCCACGGAGGCTGGATCCACGCGTCATAATAGAGTGTGCATGGCGGATGTGTGGCAACTCAGCCCCTTGTGAGGACACGTGTACGCTGGAGGATAGCATCCCTGGCTAGGGTTGTCCCATCGGGTCATCTGGTCTCGTCCGAACCGCTCTACTTTTCTAGGTTGGTGTGCACGTGTGCCAGGGGGTGATTGACAGATGTCACCTTCTGCCTGATCCTGCCCTAGGGAGGGGTAGGATCCTTCCCCGGGTATCCCTGCTGCGGAGATCCTTCGGGTGGTATATTGGGTTCTTCTTCTGGATCGAGATGCGAATCTTCCTGTGGTTCACTTGTATGTACCCTTTGGGTACCTCAGCGTCAGTCAAGGTGCAACCCTTTTCGAGACCGCTTCCTGACGAGCTCTACCGGGAGCCCCCGCAGAGCTTACTTCCCCATCTTCGGTGGCGAAGAGAGGACCTACTTAGGCGGATTCATGATCCCCCTAGTCCCATGAAGACGACACAATATTTTAAACATTATTCCTTATTGGACCTGTGATGCTATTCTCTGAGTCTGGAGTTTATAATGACTAGAAGCGTTTGAGTGCATAACGTTGCAGCCAAGAGGCAAGTTCAATCTTGCATGTTCTTTCAATTATTTTGTAGAAACTACTTTTCAAAAGTATTATATTAATCACATGTATTCAAAAGCAAAATATTGTTTTAATAATAAATATGGAATATGGGTTACCGACCATGGGTAGTTGGATAAACTATTATAGTGGGATGATAGAACCATGTTTGAAATATATGGGAGGTAAGCAATATGGTGGAGGTTCCATCGTACCGGGAAAGTACAACTATCTAGGTTTAACAACAAAATATAGTCAGTGATTTCTTGCGATTGCGACGTATAGACCACGCTAACCATAGATCCTGTAGTGTGATGAGAAAGTCATCTAGACCTAAGCAGCAAGTGGGGACCCTATAACGTACCCATATTTTGTAACATGATGATGACTTTAACATATTTGAAGGGAGGACAACCGAGTGTAGGTCTTTGACCGAAGCTCACTGCAATGGGTGGACTGCAGGGCTATGGAGAAGGCTGATGATTGATCTGTCTTTAGCCTGGATCTTAAACTATGGAAGTTTGAACACGATTTGTGTTCTGGTTGTGCAACAAATCTAAAGACGTTTATGGGTAAAATATCCCACCTCTGAATAGTGTAAAACGTGACATGTTACTCCCTAATATGAGAAAGAACTACAACCGCAATGTGGAAAGAGACTCCGTGAAGTCCTCTACAATCCGTGAAAACTAACTACCAATTCTAATCAAACTTATCTTTTCTAAAGACCGACTTCAAAAACTTGCATAAGCTTAGGATCTACTATCCATGACTATAGATATTACATCAAACAACCACATATTTCGAACTTGTTGAGTATGTTGTACTCAAACTATTTTCTTATCTTTTGCTGTTAGACTCTGTTAAGTCATAGAAGTCATCTAAGAAAGATGGACCACTACGAGGAGCCAAAACCAATTGATAGGAGCAAAATAGTCAAAAAAAAATCAAGGATGGTGGAAACCAATAAGAAGTGTACGAGGAACCGATCACGGATATTAGAGAATCTCCAACAGAGACTGAACTCACCAGAACTGAAAAGGTTGAGTTCGGTCTCCCGAAAATGATGATTCGGTCGATTTTGGCATTCACGCATAATAGAACCCATAAATACAAACCGAAAAAACAAAATTAAAATTTTACAGGAGAATTCGGCGATGAAAATATATAAACGAGGATAGTTCATTGCTACGATTGAGCATCAAACGTACATATTTTTTACATAAAACATAAAATTAACTTACACATCCGCCGCGTGACCTAATTTCAACAAAATTCGGCCCCGGGGGGGCCTCTACGCATGGAGGAGGACGGGGAGGCGGAGGATGGCGAGGCGGCGGATGGCGGAACACGGCCTACTCTGAGTCAAGCTTGACGATCTCGAACTTCATGCGGTGAACGCGTGCCTCCCTCCGCGCCGCCTCGTGATGAGTGCATATTTGCATCATGTTTTATATTATTATTTTGCACTGTAGTGGTAGGAACTTAATATTTTACAGTGTTCGTGTGCACCTTTTATGTCTATTTTCACCAGGATCAGGATAGATGATGGACACGATGGACACAATTCTTGGACCAGTTGTATTGGAGCGAAAAGGAGTCAAAAATAGCGTAAATCGCTAATTTGGGAAATATCAATAACACCAAAAGAAAACCCGAGATGATCGCAGCAACCAGTGCGTTTAACGACCAACTATACAGCGGGAACATTTTCTCCGGCCATATAGTTGCCACCGTATAGTTTCCGCCGCCACTGCCTCCTCAAATAGTTTTGCCCCGTATAATTGGATCAGAGAGACGACATACAGAACAACCAGAAATCACAGAAATCTCACCTTTGGAAGGGATCTGGAGGGGGAACTCATCCACCGGGATCCATCTTCATCCTACACAGATCCGGGAGGCTAAGGCATCGATCTTCATCATCAACCGCTGCATCGCCACCATCTCCATCCATCTCATCTACATCTTGTCTAGATCTTGTTGTAATTTTCGTACTCGTTGTGGATTTATACAAGTACTATTCATCTATGATAGATTCCATTGTCTGGGCCATAATGTTGATTGCCTCCATGTCTGAGTAGATCATTAGTTCTTGGAGAGATGGAGAAACCCTAGCATTAGATTGAAATAAGATAAAGTTTATTATGATATTCATCGCCGTAACCATGTGTTGGATTGTCTTCATCTTGATGTTGAGAGAAGTTGACCTCTCAATATTTTCCTCTTATGGGGACTTGATGGAGGTAACTACTTGTTGGTAGACAAAGTTGTGCTAGCACTTATAGTGACTATAAAATTGTTGGCACTCCTTACGTATCAACTTGGGAACCGAGGAAACTTACGGAACATTGTCCATGCCATGGGATACACCCTACGAGATAAAGTCCCTTAATAGCGCAGTAATTCGATTGATGTCGATTGCTTGTCTGTTGTGGTTATGAGGATGATGCGGGCAGTGGTTGCTGCCTTTTCGTCCAAATACGGAGTTCCTCACATACATAGTTAAGACTATTCATGATAATAATCTTTACCTTAAACCCTTTATAATTCTAGAGGTGTATCCGCTACTCCCCGAGAACTCTTTTTTCCATCGCAGTTTCTTATCTCTTATACAAAAATCCCAAAACACCTTTTTACACAACACTCGTATTTTATCTTGTTACTTAGAACGTTATTTAGCATTACTATTTCAATATTTAATTCAAAAGTTATTAGACTTCAGAACTCATGCTCCCTGTGGGATGATACGTTAAAAACATATCTATAATTTTTGATGTTCCACGCTTGTTTAGTATCTACTTTGTTTTGCTTTGTATTCACTTTGAGGTGTTTTTATATGTTTTTCTGGACTAACCTATTAACAAGTTGCCACAGTGCCAGTTGCATGTTTTCTTCTGTTTTGGTTCCAGAAAAGGCAGAAAATCAATATTCTCGGAATTGGACGGGACAAAAGCCAAAGTCAGTATTTTACCGTGGGAAACACGGAGCCATAATACGAGACGGAGGGGAGCCACCAGGGGGGCACACCTGGCTGGCCAGCTGCTAGCTCACAAAGTCTTGGCCGCCTGGCTGCCCCTCCTGCCTTGCCTCTTCGCCTATAAAGACCCCCCAATAGCAAAACCCTAAGTATCCGATCAATATTCCACGAAATAGTCTGTATCCGCCGCCACCATCGCCTCTAGATCAGGGGGATCTGAAGCTCTTCCAGGCACCCTGCCGGAGGGGAGATCATCCCGGAGGCCTTCTTCTTCATCATGCCAGCCTCCGGTATGAAGTGTGAGTAGTTCCACTTTGGACTACGGGTTCATGTAGTAGCTAGATGGTTGTATCTCCTCCTTGGTGCTACCATGTTTAGATCTTGTGAGCTTCGTTCATGATCAAGATCATCTATTTGTAATCATGCATGTTGTGTTTGCGGGGATCCGATAGATATTGAAATTACTATGTCAGATTGATTAATGGTTTTGTCTTATTGATTCTATCATGTCTGTGTTGTTTGTGATCTTGCATGCTCTCCGTTGTTAGTAGCTATCTTGGCCAAGTAGATTCTAGTGACTCCAAGAGGGGGCATTTATGCTCGATAGTGGGTTCATGCCTCTATTTAATCTAAGGGAAGTGACAAAAATCTCTAAGGTTGTAGATGTGTTGCTGCCACTAGGGAGAAAACAACGGTCTCTTGTTCATGGAACAAGTGGATTGTTTAGCTTACACACTTTGCTTAAAGTAGTTATCCATTGCTTGCAACTTAATACTGGAGGGGGTTCGGATGATAACCGGAAGGTGGATTACTAGTCATAGCTGAAGTTGGATGGCGGTCTATGTATCTTGTTGTATTGCCCAATCGAATCTCATAGGATCACGAATGTCTAGTATTGCATTGTTATGCCTTGCTTAGTCCTATCAATTGCCCTGCTATAATTTGTTTACCCAGCATGCCATGTTTGTTTATCTTAAGGAGAACACCTCTAGTGAACTATGGACCCCGGTCCAATCTTTACCATTGATACATCTTCCACTGCTACTATTTACTTTCTTCAAACCACCATTAACTTCCACACCATACAGTTAACCCTTTGTTTTCAGCAAACCGGTGAGATTGACAACCTCACTGTTCGTCGGGGCAAAGTCTTTAGTTTGTGTTGTGCAGGTTTCCAAGTTGCTAGCAACACCTTTGAGTCATTTCCTTAATCCTACTGGTTCGATAACCTTGGTTTCTTACTGAGGTTAGACTTGCTGCTGTGCTCATCGTACCTTCCACTTGGGGTCTCCCAACAAAGCTCTACATTGATCTGAGCCGCCATCAAGATTTTTTGGCGCCGTTGCCAGGGACTAAAGAAGAAGAAGCTCCCATGTCAATAACGCGCCATCAAAAGATTTTCTGGTGCCGTTGCCGGGGAGGCTAAGGACGTCTTCACAAGGGGAGTCCTTCACAACCTTTATCTTTACTTTGTTTTTGTTTTTTCTTAGTTTCTTTTTCTTGGTTTTGTTTGACTCTTTTTATCAAAAACACACAAAAAATTAGTTCATGTTCTAGTTGCTGCTGCTGTTGGCTTGCTCCACTTTTGCCAAAATGAATTCCGCTGAGAACACCAAGTTGTGTGGCTTCACTAGCACAAACAATAATGATTTCCTAAGTACTCCTATTGCTCCAGCTGTTCCTGATGCTACCTTTTATGAAATTAAGCCTGCTTTGTTGAATCTTGTGATGAGAGAGCAATTTTCTGGTGCTAGTTTTGATGATGTTGCTGCCCACGTCAATAACTTTATTGAACTTTGTGAGATGCAAAAATATAAGGATGTAGATGGAGATATTATTAATCTCAAGTTGTTTCCTTTCTCATTGAGAGGAAAAGCTAAAGAATGGTTGCTATCCTTGCCTAGAAATAGTATTGATTCTTGGATTAAGTGCAAGGATGCTTTTATTGGAAAATACTGTCCTCCTGCTAAGATTATATTTATGAGAAGTGAAATAATGAAATTTAAACAACTTGATAATGAACATGTTTCTCAAGCTTGGGAAAGAATGAAATCTTTGGTTAAGAATTGTCCCACTCATGGACTTACTGCTTGGATGATTATCCAGACTTTTTATGCAGGTTTGAACTTCTCTTCAAGAAACCTGTTGGATTCAGCTGCTGGAGGTACCTTCATGACCATTACCTTGGGTGCTGCAACAAAGCTCTTTGATAATATGATGGTCAACTATTCTAAATGGCACACTGAGAGAGCTCCACATGGTAATAAGGTAAATTCTGTTGAAGAAACCTCCTCTTTGAGTGATAAGATTGACGTTATCATGGCTATGCTTGTTAATGGAAATGCTCCTATAGATCCTAATAATGTTTCCTTAGCCTCTTTGGTTGCTCAAGAAGAGCAAGTTGATGTGAACTTCATTAGAAACAACAATTTCAACAACAATGCCTATAGGAATAATTTTGGTAGTAACAACAATTATAGGCCTTATCCTCCTAATAATAGCAATACCTATGGAAACTCCTACAACAATACTAGAAGTGACCCTCTGAACTTAAAGTCATGCTCAAAGACTTTATTAGTAAATAAACCACTTTCAACAAGACTATGGAGGAAAATCTTTTGAATGTTGCAAAAATATTTCCTCTTTGTCTGAAGCACAATCCTCTTTGATTAATAAAATGGCTGCTAAACCTGAAACTTTGGAAAGTACCTTTGCTGCTACTCATGCCATACAAGTTACTATTGATGAAAATGTTAGACTGTTATCCCAACTACATGCTAAGTGGGAAAGAGAAGCTAAAATTGCTAGAAACAATAGTGTGTGCACTATCACCACCTCCAATATGGATGCCACTAAACCACAAGAAGTCCCTATTCCTCCTCCTACAGTGCCTAAGCCTATGGAGTCTACTACTTATGATGCCAAGTTTGATTTTGATATAGATGGTTGCAATATTTCTGAAGTGATTGTGTTCTTGCAAAAGCTTGCTAGAAGTCCTGATGCTAGTGATATGAATGTGGCTTTCACCAGACACATTACAGATGCTCTTATTAAAATTAAGGAAGAAAAGTTGAAACACAAAGCCTCTATTCCTAGGAAAGTAGAAGATAGTTGGCAACCCATCATTAATATGCAAATGAATGACCTTGATCTCAAAGCTTCATGTGACCTTGGTTCTAGTGTCTCTATTATTCCTAGACGGATTTATGAAATGCTTGATTTTCCACCTTTGGAAGATTGTTATTTCGATGTCCCACTTAATGATAATGCTAAAAAGAAACTAATGGGGAGTGTTAATGATGTTCTTATTATGGTTAACAATGCTTATGTCCCTGTTGATTTCTATGTTTTGGATGTTGAATACAATGCTTCTTGTCCTATTACTTTGGGAAGACCTTTTCTTAGAACTGTTGGTGCCATCATTGATATGAAAGAAGACACCATTAAATATCAATTTCCATTTAATAAAGGTATTGAACACTTCCCTATAAGGAGAGATAAGTTGCTTTTTTCTCCTCCTTTGAAAGCTAGGTTTGATGTTAATGCTTCTTCATTTGAAAATACTTGATTCTTGCTTCTTGTGCCTAACTTAAAGGTGTTAAAGAAAAGTACTTATTGGGAGATAACCCAAAAGTTTTCTTGAGTCTTGGAAGTTATTACTTCTGTAATAGCCACCCCTTATCCTTTTTTTGCTTTTTTGTGCCAAGAATAACCTCTAATGAGAGGGAAGTAAGATTTGGGGAGTTGCTGCCCCGAAACAAATTTTTGTGCTCCACCATAAAAATTCGTGTAAAATGTCTTTAAGTTGGATTGAGTTGTCATTTTTTGAATAAATCCCCCAGTATGTTAGCTAACTTTATTTAGTTCAACACTTTTTGATTTGAGCAACATAAGGTCTTCGAAAAAATCGGTTTCTACCTGCTGGTCTGTTTTGACAAATTTCTGTCATTATTTGCATTTGCTTCTTACTGATTCCTTTTTGGGTTCTTTTTGGGAAATTAAGCTTTTTGAGGGAATTGCTACAGTATCTTGTGTTTTTAGTGAAAGTTTTGCTGTTCTAAAACTAAACCCCAAGGGTCTATTATCTTTTGAATACACTAATGTTGCTAATGAAGATTGTGTGAAGTTTTGTATGAAGGAAAATTTTCAGGTGTAGAGAAAGAATGATGTAATGAGATGAAGAATGGAAAAAATCTCAAGCTTGGGGATGCCACCCCGTGCCACCCCAAGAAATATTCAAGAGGTACAGGCGTCAAAGCTTGGGGATGCCCAAGGCATCCCCTTCTTCATCAATAAAAATCTCAGGTCTTTCTAGATACTTCATTTTTATTGTTTCATGCACTGTTGTGTTGTTCTTGGAGTATCTTAGTTTTCGTTTTAGTTTGCTTAGTTTGCTTGAATAAAGTAGTTGGACCCATGTTTTCGCTGTGTTGTTTCAAATAAGTTGATTGGTATTGGAGAGGAGTAGAAAGTTCTTGCTTGAATAGTATAAGAGGGGTTTGCTTTGACTGTGACTTAGACTCTAGCATGTCATGCTAGGTGTTGTTTTGACTTTATGCTTAGTGATTATTGCTATAGCATGACTTGCTCCAAACAATTAGGATTTCTTAATGTGCCTTGAAGGAATCATGCATTGTTTTAGCATACAAAAGCATAGTATTGTGGTATTCTCCTTGATGCTTTGTTTGGGTTGACTTGGCACATGCTCACACCATGTTATGACTATGAACAAGTCACCATAGCCTCTATGATCATTTAGTCCTTGACTTGTAGTACCACTTTATGCTTTGATTAGTAATGTTTTGTCGCTCTGCATGATTATGACCATTATTGCTCTCTTAGTTGGTTGCTCCCAGTCTTTTGCTAGCCTCCACTTGTATGAGTAAGCTCTAATCATGCATCCAACTCCCAATAAACCAAGTTATTCCAAAGTGTCCACTATAAATTCCTATGCATGGTGTGTTACACCATTCCAAGTATATTCTTGTTTTCATCTATCTTCCAATTAAAAAGTCTCTTTGTTATGTGAAAACTTAGTGATTAAAGCTCTCACGAACTTGATGGCACACTTTATTTTTATTTCCCCTAATAAACTTGAACCATTGTGTCATCTATGTTGTATATGTTTGCACTTATACGTTGGGATTAGCAGAACCGTTCTGTCACTGGGAACACTTTCAACACCTATAAATATCTACCCAGTTGATATCATGCTCTTTTGTTTATGGATGTCGTCGATGTGAAATGAAATGGGGGCTTGTAAGTCCATGGAGTTATGTATGTGTGTTAGAGAAATGCCTGGACCGCTAGCCTAAGCCATGCCTAATCATGGTGGAAACTTGCAGCATCACCATAGTGAGCAATCTATGAAGCATTCTTCTTATAAAACAAGAGATGAAAAAGAGATTGACAAAAAGAAAAAGAAAAGATGAGAAAAGAGGAAAGAGATAAAAAAACACCATTTTCCCATGGTAAATAAGAAGACTGCTGAGATGCTCATTGTCTGCTTGCCTTGTCATTTTGATTATGGGATAGCTCCTGTATCATGTGCAAGGGGTACCCCGTTGGCAGTTCTCTATGATACGCATGTACTTACTACGACAAGAACTTGCAAGTAACTAAACTTGAGTAGCATGAGGAGCGGCCCTCGTATTCAAGGGACATGAGATTGCCAACTTATACTTTGTCAAGCATATACTCCATGGTTTGTTCACTTTAACCTTAATCACTTCAAGATTCTTATGATAGGGGCAATGAGAGCTGAAAGCTAACAAGTACCATAATTTTTGGAAGCTCTTTATGAAACTTGAAATCCCTGCTTTCCTTTATGAAGGGCCTTTCTTCCACCATTATACTGAGTCTTCACCTTCTATCCTTAGGCACCAATTAAGAAAGCATAGTTGCCATTATTAGTTCTATGTGCATTGTCCCAAGACTTATTAATTGATTCATATTGTTGATATTGCTCGTTCTTGAACTATTTGTATCTAGTCACTCTTATGAACTTTGAAGGTGTCATATGCATCTATTTGCTACTCCATGAGGGACAAGCTGAATGCCACTATGCCATGTTTTCTATATGTGAAACAAACATTTTTCAATGCATGTTATTCATGAATCTTTGTTTGTAACCTTTCATGTTGCATGCATAGTTACTTTGTCTTACTATTAGAACTCCATATTTCATGCTCATATTTAGAGTTCTTTGATCCCAGCTTTCAATGCTTGCAAATGGGTTGATCTTGATTTTGATGGTGCATGTCACCTAAAAAAATTATTCTTTTTATCACTTACCTACTCGAGGACGTGCAGGAGTTAAGCTTGGGGATGCTTGATACGTTGAAAACGTGTCTATAATTTTTGATGTTCCATGCTTGTTTAGTATCTACTTTTCTTTGCTTTGTCTACACTTTGAGGTGTTTTTATATGTTTTTCTGGACTAACCTATTAACAAGTTGCCACAGTGCCAGTTGCCTGTTTTTGGTTCCAGAAAAGGCAAAAAATCAATATTCTCGGAATTGGACGGAACAAAAGCCAAAGTCAATATTTTACCATGGGGAACATGGAGCCAGAGTACGAGACAGAGGGGAGCCACCAGGGAGGCACACCCCCTGGCGGCGCGGCTGGGCCTAGCCCGCGCCTCGGGAGGTGCAGCCGCCCTGGCTACCCCCTGCCTCGCCTCTTCGCCTATAAAGACCCCCCGATGCCAAAACCCTAAGTATCTGGTTAATATTCCACAAAACAGTCTGTTGCCGCCGCCACCATCGCCCCTAGATCAGGGGGATCTAAAGCTCTTCCCGACATCCTACTGGAGGGGAGATCATCCTGGAGGCCTTATTCTTCATCATGCCAGCCTCCGGTATGAAGCGTGAGTAGTTCCACCTTGGATGAGTCCATGTAGTAGCTAGATGGTTGTATCTCCTCCTTTGTGCTACCATGTTTAGATCTTGTGAGCTCCGTTCATGATCAGGATCTCATCTATTTGTAATCATGCATGTTGTGTTTGCGGGGATCCGATGGATATTGAGATTACTATGTCAGATTGATTAATGGTTTTGTCTTATTGATTCTATCATGTCTGTGTTGTTTGTGATCTTGCATGCTCTCCGTTGTTAGTAGCCATCTTGGCCAAGTAGATTCTAGTGACTCCAAGAGGGGGCATTTATGCTCGATAGTGGGTTCATGCCTCTATTTAATCTAAGGGAAGTGACAAAAATCTCTAAGGTTGTAGATGTGTTGCTGCCACTAGGGAGAAAACAACGGTCTCTTGTTCATGGAACAAGTGGATTGTTTACCTTACACACTTTGCTTAATGTAGTTGTCTGTTGCTTGCAACTTAATACTAGAGGGGGTTCGGATGATAACCTGAAGGTGGATTTCTAGTCATAGATGCATTTGGATGGCGGTCTATGTATCTTGTTGTATTGCCCAATCGAATCTCATAGGATCATGAATGTCTAGTATTGCATTGTTATGCCTTGCTCAGCCATGTCAATTGCCCTGCTGTAATTTGTTTACCTGGCATGCCATGTTTGTTTATCTTAAGGAGAACACCTCTAGTGAACTATGGACCCGGTCCAATCTTTACCATTGATACATCTTCTACCATTACTGTTTACTTGGTGCAAACCACCATTAACTTCCACACCATACATTTAACCCTTTGTTTCCAGCAAACCGGTGAGATTGACAACCTCACTGTTCGTTGGGGCAAAGTCTTGAGTTTGTGTTGTGCAGGTTTCCAAGTTGCTAGCAACACCTTTGAATTGTTTCCTTCCTCCTACTGGTTCGATAACCTTGGTTTCTTACTGAGGGAAGACTTGCTGCTGTGCTCATCGTACCTTCCTCTTGGGGTCTCCCAACAAAGCTCTACATTGATCTAAGCCGCCATCATGGGATCGATATCTTTATTTTGAAAATAGCTACAAACAATATATGCACTTGCAGTCATCACCTCATACTCGTGGACCTGGAGGACAGCGTCGACCTCCTCCCGGCGGAACCTTGCGCGTGCCTCCGCCTTGGAGACGGCCGCGACCTACTCGCTCACGACCTCCTCCTGGTCGTCGTGGACATAGTCGCTAGGGGAGAAGAGACGCGGTGGCTCCGCGTCCTCCTCGTCCTCCGAGCTGTTATTGTAGACCGGCGGGAGAGGGTGGCACGACCCGCTAGAGGAGGAGCCCTCGCTGCCGTTTGCATAGCGGGCAAGCTTCTCCGGGGGCGTGGGACCCTAGTTTGTCCACCTCTAGGCGCTGCTCTTGCGCGCACCCTCAGAATTGTTCCATTTCCGGCACTCCGCCTCCGAGCGGAAAATAGGGGGCCACGACGTCGAGTATCCGCCGCCCAACCGACCGCCTCCCCTTGCGGAGCTTCCACGACTAGCCATGGCATCAACGGGGAGGTCGAAGCTCGACGGAGCTGGGTGGGATTGCTCGTCGGAGCTGGGTGGCGGAATACGATGGAAGCGGCGAGGGAAGTAGGGTTTGGAAATTGAACTCCCCTTTGCGGTCTGTTTTAATAGGGGTCACGCGTCACGTTTCTTGGGCCCCCGAACCGAGTTTACGGGCCAGGCCGCGAGTTCAGGCTCTCGTCTGGGCAACTTTTGGCCCAAACCCTTCAACTGACCGAAAAAGTCCCTAGAAGAATTATAAAGTGAATTCAATTCGCTTCCCATTTTAGGGCCTCCAACTGATTAGGCTTTTGAAGAGCCAGAAAAGAGAGGGTACGAGGAATTACCGCCCCTAGAATTGAAGACTTTACTAGATAATCTTAAATGTAGATTTTTGAACAATACAAATAAATTCCCTGTTATTATTAGTGCTAAACTTTCAGGGGATGAATAATAATAACTCATGAAAGTAGTAAAGAAGCATTGCAAGGCCTTTGGGTACTCAATGGATGATTTGAAGGGCACCAGTCCCATGATAACCGTCCATCGAATATTCTTGGAGGAAGGTGCTAAACCAGTTGCAGAGTTTAATATACGGCTGAATCCCGAAATGATGAAGGAAGTGGTAAGAAAATAAATAGTACGCCCACTGGATGCATGTATAATCTATCCTGTAAAATAAAGTGAATGGTTAACTCATGTTCATTGTGTTCCTAAGAAGGGCAATTTTACTATTGTTCCTAATGAAAACAATGAATTGGTACCTACCAGAACTATTATTGGACATAGGATGTGTATAGATTTTAGGAAATTGAATAAATAAACAAGGAAAGATCACTATCCTTTACCGTTCATAGACCAAACTTTATAGTGGTTAGCAAACCACACTCATTTTTGTTACTTGGACGGATACTCTGGTTTTTCCCAAATAGCTATTCATCCTGATGACCAACTTAAAACAACTTTAATTAGTCCTTATGGTTTACATGCTTACCGACGCATGTCTTTTGGTTTATGTAATGCTCCAGCTAATTTTCAAAGATGCATGGCTGTCGTTTTTGCAGATTTTATAGAATTGATAATGGAAGTATTTATGGATGACTTTTCTGTCTATGGAACTTCGTTTACTAGTTGCTTGGATAATCTCAAAAGGGTTTTGCAGCGTTGTGAAGAAACCAATCTTGTTCTAAACTAGGAGAAGTGCCATTTCATGGTCAAATAAGGTATAGTCCTCGGACATAAGGTATCATGTAAGGGTATTTAAGTAGACAGAGCTAATGTCGAAGCAATAGAGAGAATGCCACAACCAAGGGATATAAAAGGTATAAGAAGTTTTGTTGGTCATGTGGCTTTTTATAGAAGGTTCATTAGGAATTTCTCAGGAATTTTAAACCTTTAACTAACCTGATGCAAAAGGGAGTAAGATTTAATTTTGATGATAAATGCCTTATTGACTTTGATAAACTTAAATATGCTTTATCTCATGCTCCCATCATTAAACCACCTATATGGGACATGACTTTTGATTTAATATGTGAAGCTAGTGATGATGCTGTAGGAGTAACTCTGGGACAACATATAAGTCACAGACTTAATATTATACATCATGCTAGTATAACTCTCAATAGTTTTCAAAAGAATTATCCTAAGGAATAAAGAGAACTTTTTGCTGTATTTTTCTCTTGAGATAAATTTGGTTCTTATATAGTTGATGCAAAAGTAAGAGTTCATACGGATCGTGATGTTTAAAATAACTCCTTGAGAGGAAAAATCATAAGCCAAGACTGATCCGTTGGATCCTTTTACTTCAAAATTTTAAGTTGCAGATTATGCAGAGGTAGGAGATAAAGATATTGGATGCAGTATCCATATTTTCCCAACAAGGCACCATTCTTATTGAGAGGAACTTTAGTCCTGGTGATTTTTGTTTACAAGAATTATTAGATGAACTAAGGTCAATTCCTCCAAAAGAGAAGAAGTCCTTATTATTGGAGGAGCTTGTCATCCCTGACTAAATAAAACAGTAAGTGCAAGGTAAGTTTTCTTTCTCTAAATAAGTGATTTGTCTTCACAATTTATACTTCTAAAAATTTACCTTTGAATTCATCATGTTTTTCTGAAGTTTCTGAAGGTTTTTACCAACTATACAGCCGCAACTATAAGGCCGGAGAAAATTCTGCCGCTGTATAGTTGGTTGTTAAACGTACTGTAGTCCCTCACAAAAAAATCGGTGTCTGGAAACTATACGATCGTAACTATACGGCCGGAAAATTAGTTCCCGCTGTATAGTTGGTCATTAAACCTTCTGACATTTCCTATTATTTTTTGTTTTATCTAAAAAAGGGTTTGTCAGTTCTAAGTCAGTAACCTAACTGACCTGGACTCGAGATATTTAGAAATATCTGCCCGAAACCAAATATACAGCCGGAGCTATACGGGTCGCGCCCATACAATTGGTCGTTACGCGACAGGACTTCTCCAAATTTGTGGTTTCTTTCCCTGTTTTGTTAAGATTCTTTTCTTGGACGTAACTTTGGTGTTTCTCGCGAGTTTTATCGACCTCTGACCCCCTTATATACTGCCATTGTGTTTTTCTCTAAAATTATAATCATCAGGAACCAATCTAGCTATGCTCTATCCCGTCCCAGGCCGTGGAAAAACCTTGGGTCTCATTGCTCCTTGCAGGGACCGCTCATGCAGCCCGTCCGTGGAGGACAACAACGAGGAGGTGGAGAGGTTTAGCCCAAGGTACAAGGAGTACGTCCAACCAAGCTTCTACAACAACGATTCCGATGAAAATTGGAGTACATCTACATCAGCCGTGATGTCTATGATCCCCCGGAGATCAACTGGGCGGCAATGAAGATAGCTCAACAAGAGAGAGAAGGTCACAAGCCGCATGGAAAAGGGCGTGTGGAGACGGTCAAGTTCATCACCACGGACCCCAGGCCGCACAAGCGTAAGGAATTACCTAATATTGGTGCAGGTGCTAGCAAGGAAGCGATGGTGCCACTCTCGAAGCCTACCATTGGTGCTCGTATAAGGTTGAAGCCTTAAGAAATCAATTATGGATGAGGAAGAAGAGGTTGTCCCGAGGACCAAAGACTGCGTGCGAGCACTAGAGATATATCAGAAGCATGAGCTACTCCATCGCGTTGAAGTCCATCACTGTCTCAAGGAGATAGAGAAGAAGGATGATCTTCTCCCATTGGTGACTAAACTCGTAGTTAAAGTGGACACTTTGCAATCTGATTTGTGCAGGTGCTATAGCTGCATCACTGCATTGGAGGATACTAACAAGAAGCTACGCACTGCGGTGTTACATGCCATGGCGCCACAGTGATCTACAATAATCACGGTATCAAATAATCACGAGGGATTATTTGATCCTGCCTAGCTTGATTCCAAGCTTGGGGAGATCTTTAAGACCTTGTAATCTATCTTATAAGTTTTATATTACTATTTTAGCTTTGCATTAGTTCGAGCTTAGAAATAAAGTTTGCATCATTAGAATTTCCCTTCAGGAATAGCCGATCCCTTTTATAAAATTTTGAGTTTATTATCATATATGGAGCATTATTGAGTTTGTGCTTATATTATTAGATATATGAATGGCTTGAGTATAATTTTACTTGCACTTTATGATAGCAATATGAGTCTGTAACACCCTCAGAATCGGTCCTATGCAAGTCTTAGCGATTCTCGCCAAACCCGCATAGAAACGATTCAAAGGTGCCCACCAGGCACTTTCGTGCGGGTGGAAAACGAAGTAATAACATTACACAACAGTCCTCGATGGGACCCACAGAACAGATATATATATACAACACGACTCCATGAGTCAAGAATACAGATATACAAGACAAAGATCCAAATCACCTTGAAATAATAGAGCGTCGAAATGCGGACAAGATGCAAATTGAGCTAAGAGCCACGAAGAATAACCAATGGCGTCCATAACCCTGCCCGAGCCAAGCGGAAGGGTAACCCCTAACGACATCGATCTCAAAGCCGCTTAAACAAAAGGGTGCCGACAAAGGGCAAAGGAAAAGAGAGGCGGTCGATCGAGGCCAAGACACGGTGAGGCTAGAATTGGCGGTCCTCGCCTACATAGGTATGGTGGATGAAGCGGCAGCCAAGATGTACTAAACAACCTATAGAGACTCGATATAACTAGGCTATCGAGAGGATAAGAAAGACCTATTCGAACCATCCGATACTACCACCAAACATACCCATCCTGGATTTTCCCTCGACACCAAACGAGGAAGTCAACCGAGGAACTCACACGTTGGCGTTTTATTTATTCGATTATCGTTGCAGCAATTACTAGTCAAGTATAGATAGTCATCACGATAAAATAAGCGGTGGGCAGTTTTATTTAACCATTCCGTTGTAGTTGCGACACTTACTAGTCAAATACAATTAGCATGAGATATCCCAAAACCCAGCAGTTGTTGGTACTTTTATTTAGCCATTCCGTTGTAGTGGAGCTGATTACTAGTCACATCGGATACAAGTCAAATTATAACAGTAAACTTTAGTTATAATTGTCTATGATCGAGAACTATGCTCCAAGTCGTCCATAACCGCGGACACGGCTTTTCGAAAAGATTTAACCCTGCAGGGGTGCACCAAAGTATCCACACGCACTTGACCCTTTTGCGGATCAATTAACATACACCCATCGGTATGTCGGCGAGGCCTAAGTCATGGCGTTTCCGGACCCAAAGCAAGTACATGGGGCCACCCACTAAGTCTACCATAACAAAGTCGGCCGGTCTCCAGACGGACTCGGGGTTTGGGTGGACGGTCTGAACGGGAACCCGAAAAGATGACTAGGCTTGTCGATCAAATAACGTGTCCCGATCCTAAGCGATGCAGTGCGATTACATCGTACAATTTAAATAAAGCAGTAAAGCATGGCATAAGTACAGAATAGTAAATAAAACCTCAAACTAGTTGTGGCCCCCGGTACAATACTTTGAAATCAGGTACTAATCGATGGGGTCCCACACATCCCACATGTGGTTAGCGCGCTCGATCTCGGAACAGGTGTCAAGAACTCGGGGTCCTACGGGACACCAGTGAGCGGTCGGAAACCAAATATTGTCTATCACCCACCGGTGCCTCTGCATTACCTACTTCAATTTTAGTTATTAAACAGTAATTAAAGTCTTGATCAACTCCAACATTAAACATGCGGCAACACTCCAACAACTGTGGTACTGGATGAGACGCAACAGCACTAGAGCAAGCGACTACGACGCGCAAGTCCAACTATCTACCAACAACAGGTAATAGGATGTGTCCAAGGCAATATAAGGCTGCAAGGGGTATCACGGGCACGAATACTAGAGCATCGCAACACAGATAGCAATCGATCAAAAGGAGGGAATAAATATTATAAAAGTAAGATAGGTAGAAAGGGGGAGGTGCTCGCCTGAAAACATTGCCGAAGGTTCATCCAAAGGTCGGGGCGAAGCTCACATCAACTCAACGGCCTTATCCACGGAGAAGCAAAACACTAGAATAAACACCGGATGCACTATTTAATACTATGACAGAAGATCGGGCATGATGCATGTATGATGTATGGCATGGCAAAGGTGCGATGCAATTAGGTCATATTAAGCGGAACCAGGGTCCCGATAATTATTTACTAGGTTCATGTTGTTTAGATACCCCGCACTTTAAATGTTGTCTTAACAAGTCAAATAGTGGCACCGGTTCGCTACAAAAATTTAAATGGGACCAATATGAGACTAGAAATGTCCGCATAAGGATCCCATATTTAATTATGAGGTGAATCGGCATAATGCCTCCAAACCACACAAATATGCATGCGAGATGAACAATTATTATGCAACAGGTTTTATATATAGCATTTACAAAATAGGGGCTCGGGAAAAGGTTCACACATCTGGGGTCGAAGGTCTTGGAGGTTCGGAGGGGTTCCGGGGTTCGGTCTCAGGGTTCGACGGGAGAACGGCTCGACGAGATCGGTCTCGAACAACGGAAGTCGATCTTGTCGCATCCGAGGAGAAGAACATGGTTGGCGTCGGGGCACATCGGATCCGCCCTGGTCGGTGTCGCTCTTGTCGTCACGAAGATCTTGCCGGGTCCGCATGTCGGGTCGGCCTTGGCGTCCGGGGTGAAGAACTTGGCATCCTCGAGGAAGTACTTGGCATATCCGGGAAGAAGCGCTTATCGTTCCATGTGGCGATCTTGGCGTCCGAGCGACGATCTTGTCGCATCTGCGGTCGTCGGTTCATGTCGTTGGTCTTGTCGGGATCGGACTTTGGATCCGTGAAGGAGAACTCGTTGGTCCACGATGAAGATCCACCTTCGGGTTCACGGCCGGGGTTTGCTAGACGGAGTACTCGAGGTTCTGGTCTTGTTGTCGATGATGGACTTGGCCGGATGTCTGGTCTTCGAGCGGGGCTACACCATCTTCACACGGGCATCACCTCATTGGTACCACCACGTCGGCACACCCGATAAAAACACTAGCAGGCACCAACACACATGCTTGCAGATCAGAAGCACCATCAACGGGCACCCTACGCTGCACAGGGCACTTGAGCAGAGGACAAGACGTGTCAGACACACGCGGTAGCGGTGGCGTGGCGAGAGACGATCGGACGGCGAGGCGGTGCCTCGGCGCGTCGAGCACGGCGGTGGCCGTCTGATGCGCAGACGATAGGACCGAGGACGACGGCGCTGGCGCCGGAGAAAGCGGCAGCGGAGATACGCGATGGCGGGGTTGACGACGATCTCGGGAGGTGGGCGGCACGCAGCGCAACGGTCGCAGAAGGCCGGACGCGGACAAAACGCGATGGTGAGCCGAGGGGGCGGCGTGCGCGAGGCGAAGTCTGCGGCAGTCGAGGAGGCCGCCACGGGCTCGGGTCGCGTCGGGGAGCGGAGACGAGGCCTGGCGCGGCCGAGCGAAGCGTCTGGCTGCAGGCGCCGGCTGGGCGAGGAGGTGCAGACGGTGGCGGCTTCAGTGCGATAAGTATGAGCGAGGATGGGGCCTCGATGCAGGGCCTGGTCAGGCTGTGGCCGGACGGCGAGGGTTGGCCGGGCAGGGAGAGCCAGGCAACCGGCTGGATCCAGAGGATCGAGGAGAGAGAGAGAGAAGGGATGAGGGAGATCTGGCGGGGTCGTCAGGAGATGGGGAGATGGGACCAGGGGTGGGGCCAGTGGGTGGGCAGGCGGGGTGGAGCACGAGGCGTTAGGGGCCCCTTGGTGGTTGGTGGCGTGGGAGTGGGTGGAGGCAGGGTTTGGGCGGGAGATGAGGTGGCCAAGGCGATTAGGTGGGGAGAGGTGGCAGAAGGTGGTTGGTGGGGATTTGGGGTAGGCTGATGTGGCGATCTGCGATTGGGTGGGATGAGGTGGAGGGGGCTGGGTAGGTTATGGTTAGGTAGATTTAGGATTAGATATTTTTGACTAGGTTTTTCTTTGGACCGGGTAGTCTGGTTTTTGTACTGGGGTGGCCGACTGGGTCGGATCGGCCCGGTACGGCTGCCCCCTAAAAATAAAATAAATATTGTAATATTTAAAACGGGGCGTTTGAAAACTGTTGGTAGACAAAACAAAATAATCCGGACAAGCTCGGGTTTTGGATTTTGAAATGAAGGCGAGGTATTTAGAAAACCAAATATGTTTTTCGGAATTAGTTTCAGTCAAACAAATGCATGATGAAGACGATGCTCAAATGCAATGTGGCATAATGACATGAGCATGCGGTCATGATGATGCAATGCACAAAAACAACGCGATTTTCTAGTAGTGGTTTTTGCGGGGCGCCACAGAGTCTTCCACACCACTGGTGTTATAGAACATACAAAGATAATTTAGTCAATATATTTTAAGTTCATGGTTTGATTTACAAAAGAAAAAAATATCTAATCAGTTAAGTTGAGAAAGAAATCTTGAACAAAGGAAAATTAAAAGTGCTATCAAATTAGAGTGAGAACAAGACGAGGTAGATTCAATCTATAAAGATGCTTCATATACAATTGGAATTTGGTAATTGAGACCGTTAAACTTTGAATTCCTACATAAAGTGGAATGTATGGCTAGCTCCTTTGCACAATACTTAAACAAAAGTGTAAGCATATATATAAAAAATAGAAAAGAAAATGTGCAAAAAGCAAATAGGCATACACCACTATCTTGTGGTGAGACAAAGAAACGTTTGAGATTTTAAATACCAAGTGAATGTGTTAATCCTAAAATGCTTGGGAATACCTCGCTAACTCATTCGGTCGAACTGAAATACTTTTACATCATATTGAGAGTAATCTTTTGTAAACTATTAAATGCTAAGGTGTGGAAGCCTGCTAATATTATTCGGATGGTTTGAGTAATGTACTATTCATGAACTTATTCCTATGTATCATATATGATAAACACATGCTACAACTGTCTCATTTATTTTATCGACTCAGCTTCATGAATATGAGGATCACATCCATTAAGCTAACCTTACACGGGATGAGCAAGAGTAAAAGCTTGGGAAAGTTGATGAGTGCATATTTTCATCATGTTGTATATTATTATTTTGCACTGTAGTAGTAGGTGATGACTGCAAGTGCACAGATCGGTTGTAGCTAGTTTCGAAATAAAGATATCAATCCCACAGGGAGCAGGAGTCTAGAGTATAAGAATTCTTGAAATAAATACTGAAAATAGAAATGCTAAATAAAGTTCTAAGTAATAAGATAAAATGCATGTATTATGTAAAAATGTGTTTTGGGTTTTTGGTATAAGAGAACAATGAGTAAACTAAATAAATCTGAATATAGAAAATAAGTATCACGTATGTAAAAGAGATTTGAAACTTCAGTGGGAAAAGGCGTTCTCAAGGATTAGCGTATACGCCACTAGCATTATAAAGGGCTATGGTAAAGATTATTATCATGAACATTCTCAACTATGCATGTGTGGGAGAAACTCCGTATTTGGACAAAGAGGCAGCAACCACTACTCAAATCATCCTTATAACCACAACAGACAAAAATCAACATCAATTAAATTACTGCGCTATTAAGGGACATAATCGCGTAGGACATATCCCATGGCATGGATAGTGTTTGTGAGTTTCCTCGATTCCCAAGTTGATATGTAAGGAGTGCAAAAAGCTTTATAGTCACTGTAAGTGCTAACATCCCTCCGTCTACAAATAAGTAGTTCCCTACATCAAGTCCTCACAAGAGCCAAATATTGAGAGGTTGACTTCTCCCAACATCAAGATGTAGACAATCTAACACATGGTCACAGCGATGAATATCATAATAAACTTTATCTTATTTCATTCTCATGCTAGGGTTTATCCATCTCCCCAAGAACTAATGATCTACTCAGACATGGAGGCAATCAACATCATGGCAAAATAATGGAATCTATCATAGATGAATAGTTCTTGTATAAATCCACAACGAGTACGGGAATTACAACAAGATCTAGACAAGATGTAGATGGAATGGATGGAGATGGTGGTGATGCAGCGGTTGATGATGAAGATCGATGCCTTAGCCTCCTGGATCTCCGTAGGGCGAAGATGGATCCCGATGAATGAGTTCCCCCTCCAGATGCCTTCCAGAGGTTAGGTTTTGGCTATTTCTAGGTGTTCTGTATGTCGTCTCTCCGATCCAGTTGCACGGGGTGAAACTATTTGAGGAGGCGGTGTCGGCGCCAACTATATGGCGGGAACTATACGACCAGAAAAGTTCTCCCGTCGTATAGTTGGTCATTAACCTGTCTGTACCCTCCAATTTCTTCAGGTTTTCTTATGGTGTTATTAATATTTTCCAAATAAGCAATTTACATAGTTTTTGGCTCCTTTTCACTCCAATATAACTGGTTCAAGAATTGTGTCCATAGGATCCATCATTTGTCCTGGTCCTGGTGAATAAACATAAAAGGTGTGTGCGAACGACGTAAAATACCAAGATCCTATTACTACAATGCAAAATAATAATCTAAAACATGATGCAATTATGCGCTCATCAACTTCCCCAATCTTAGACTCTTGCTCGTCCCGAGCAAGTTTAGCTTAATTGATGTGATCCTCATATTCATGAAGCTGAGTCAATAAAATAAATGAGGCAGTTGCAGCATATATTTATCATAAAGGATACATATAAATAAGTTTCTGAATAGTAGCTTACTCGAACCATCCGAATAATATTAGCAGGCTTCCATACCTTAGCAATTAACAGTTCATAAAAGATTATTCTCATCATGATGTAAAAGTATTTGGTTCAACCGAATGAGTTAGTGAGGTAGTTCCAAGTGTTTTTAGGATTAACATATTCACTTGGGATTCAAAATCTCAAACGTCTCTTTGTCTAACTACAATATAGTGGTATATACCTATTGCTCTTTGCATATTCACTCTTTTTCTTCATCTTTCTTTTTCTTCTTTCTCTATATATATTTGTGCTCACACTTTTGTTTAAGTGTTGTGCAAAGGAGCTAGCCATATATTCCACTTCATGTAGGAATTTCAAAGTTCAACGATCTCAATTATCAAATTCCAAATACATATGAAGCATCTTTATAACTTGAGTATTCTACCTCAACTTGTTCTCACTCTATTTGGTAGCACTTATAATTTCTTCTTTGTTCATAGTTTTTCTTTTTCATCTTAATTAATTAGATAATTTCTCCCTTTTTGTAAATCAAACCATTGACCTATAACATATTGATCAAATTATCCTTGTATGTTTCGTCAATACCAATGGTGTGGAAGACTCCTATTGCTATCATCAAGTGCAAGTAAAATCATACTCAAGTCATTCATATATCCAATAAGACAAACTCAAACTAAATAATGCTCCATATATTATAATAAACTCAGAATTTCATAAGAGGTATCAACTATTCCCGAAGGGAATTCTAATGATGCAAAATTTATTCATGAGCTCGAACTAATGCAAAACTAGAATAAAAATAAAAAATTGTAAGATAAATTACAAGGTCTTAACGATCTCCCCAAGCTTGGAATCAAGCCAGACGGGATCAAATAATCTCTCGCGATTATTTGATACCGTGTTTTATTGAAGGTCACCGTAGTGCCATGGCATGTAGAACCGCGGTGCGTAGCGTCTTCTTGGTATCCTCCAGAGCGGTAATGCGGCTGTAGAACCTACGCAAATCAGATTGTAGAGTATCCACCCTATCTGCGAGCTTAGTCACCATCAGGAGAAGATCATCCTTCTTCTCTATCTCATTGAGGTGGTGACGGACTTCAACGCGATGGAGTAGCTCCTGCTTCTGATCTACCTCTAGTGCCCGCACGCGATCTTTTGTCCTAGGGACGACTTCTTCTTCCTCATACATTATTGATGAATCGGGGAAGTAGAAGCTGCTCCTCCACTCCTCTTGAGGCTTCACCCTCATACGAGCGCCAGTGGTAGGCCTCGAGCGGGGCAATGTCGGTCCCTTTCTAGCACCTGCACCAATGTTAGGTATTTCCTTACGCTTGTGCGGTCTTGGATCTATAGTGATGAACTTGACCGTCTCAACACGCCCTCTTACGTGCGGTTTGTGGCCTTTTCTCTCTTCTTGAGTTCTTTTCATTGGCGCCCAGTCGATCCCCGGGGGATCATAGACGTCATGGCAGATGTAAATGTCGCTCCAACCTTCATCGGGGTTGTTGTTTTAGAATCTTGGCTCGACATACTCTTTTTACCCCGGACTAAACCTCTCCACCTCCTCATCGCCGTCCTCTCGACGGGCTGCTAGAAAGGTCCCTATGAGCAATGAGCCCCATAAGTTTTCCACGGCCTGGGACGGGATAGCGCATAGCTGGATTTATTCCTGGTGATTTGTGATTAGAGAGAGACACAAGGGAAGTATATAAGAGGGGTTAGAGGTCGGTAAAACTCGTGAGAAACACCAAATTCATGCCCAAGAAAACAATCCAAACTGACTAGGAAAAAATCACGGATTTGGAGGAGTCCTGCTCCGTAACGACCAACTATATAGTCGCGACCCGTATAGTTTCGGCCGTATAGTTAGTTTCGGGCAGATATTTCCAAATATCTTGAGTCCAGGTCGGTTAGATTATCAACCAGGAACCGATAAAGCGTTTTTAGATGAATAATATAAGAACGAAAATGGGTCGATGGTACTGAAGCTTTGACGACCAACTATATGGCAGGACAAAGTTCACCGACCGTATAGTTGCGGCCGTATAGATACTTCACACTGAAATTATTTTGGGAGGGGGGGATACAGAACGTTTAACAACCAACTATACGGCGGGAGATTTTTCTCCGACTGTATAGTTGCGCCCTTATAGTTACAGAAACCCCTCAAAATTTCAGAAAAACAAGAGGAATTCAAAGGCAGAATTTTTAATAGTAAAAACTATGAAAACAAGGCACTTATTAAAGTTATAAAACTTACCTTTCTCTTACTGTTTATTTAGTCGGGAGTGACAAGCTCCTCCAACAATAAGGACTTCTTCTTCTTGGGAGGATTTGACCTTAGTTTATATAATAATTCTTGAAAACGAAAATTACCAGGACTAAAGCTCCTCTCAATAAGATCGGTGTCTTGCGGAACAAATAGAGATGATGTATCCACTATCTTTGCTTCTTGTCTCTGCATAATCTGCAACTCAAATTCTTAAAGTAAAAGGATCCAACGAAAAAGTCTTGGCTTATGAATCTTCCTCCCGAGGAGTTCTTTCAAACCATCACGATCCGTATGAACTCTTAATTTTGCATCAACAATATAAGAATGAAACTTATCACACGATAAAAATACAACAAAGAGTTCTCTTTCTTCCTTAGGATAATTCTTTTGAGCACTATTGAGAGTTCTACTAGCATGATGTATAATATTAAATCTACGACCTATGTGTTGTCCGAGAGTTACTCCTACAGAATCATCACTAGCTTCACATATTAAATCAAAATTCATATCCCATATAGGTGGTTTAATGATGGGAGCATGTGATAAAGCATATTTAAGTTTATCAAAGGCAATAAGGCATTTATCATCAAAAATAAATCTTAATCCCTTTTGCAACAGATTAGTCAAAAGGTTTAGAAATTCCAGAAAAATTCCTAATGAACCTTCTATAAAATCCTACATAACCAAGAAAACTTCTTATACCTTTTATGTCCCTTGGTTGTGGCATTCTCTCTATTGCTTCAACTTTACCCCTATCTACTTCAATACCCTTACCTGATAATTTATGTCCAAGGACTATGCCTTCTTTGACTATAAATGGAACTTCTCCCAGTTTAGAACAAGATTGGTTTCTTTGCAACGCTGCAAAATTATATTGAGATTATCCAAGAAACTAGTAAACGAAGTTCCATAGATAGAAAAATCATCCATTAATACTTCCATTATAAGTTCTATAAAATCTGCGAAAATAGCAGTCATGCATCTTTGAAAAGTAGCTGGAGCATTACATAACCCAAAAGGAATGTGACGGTAAGCATGTAAACGATAAGGACTAATGAAAGTTGTTTTAAGTTGGTCATCAGGATGAACAGCTATTTGGGAAAAACTAGAGTATCCGTCCAAGTAGCACAAATGAGTGTGGTTTGCTAACCTCTCTAAAGTTTGATCTATGAATGGTAAAGGATAGTGATCATTCCTTGTTTCCTTATTCAATTTCCTAAAATCTATGCACATCTTATGTCCAACAATAGTTCTAGTAGGTATCAATTCATTATTTTTATTAGGAACAACAGTAAAGCCGCCCTTCTTAGGAACACAACGAATAGGACTTACCCATTCACTTTATATTACAGGATAAATTATACATGCATCAAGTAGGCGTACTATTTCTTTTCTTACCACTTTCTTCATTTCAGGCTTTAGTCTTCTATTAAATTCTGTAACTGGTTTAGTACCTTCCTCCATGAATATTCAATGGACCGCTATCATGCGACTAATACCCTTCAAGTCGTCCATTGAGTACCCAAAGGCCTTGTGGTGCTCCTTTAGTACCTTCATGAGTTCTTATTCTTCCCCTAAAAGTTTAGCACTAATAATAATAGGGAATTTATTAGTATCCTCTAAGAATCTATACTTAAGATTAACTGGTAGAGTTTTAATTCTAGGGGTGGTAATTATTCATCCCCTCTCTTTCCCGGCTCTTCAAAAGCTTCATCGATTGGAGGTTCTACAATGGGAAATGAATTAAATTCACTTTCTAATTCTTCTAAAGTTATGTCCTCCATAATTATTTCTTCACAATTTGGGCCTTCATTTATTTCTTCATCTCGATTATTTAAGAAAAGAGACGCCATATCCTCAATAGTCTTCTCTTTCTCTTCTTGTACAAGTAGATGTTTGTCTTTAAATTTAGAAAAGTGGAATCCTTTTTCTGCTTTCCCAAGCTGAAGGGATACAACCTCCTTTTTGAAGTCAACTGTGGCACCTATATCACTCAAAAAGTTTCTTCCAAATATGATTGGGCAAAGAGTGTCAATTGGCATATCAACAACTACAAAATCAATAGGGAAATTTTTATTGCCAATTGTGACAGCTGCATCTTCAACTACTCCCATTGGAGTTTTAAGTTTTTATTGGCTAACATTATTGTCATATAAGTATTTCTATTATAGCCGGGGCTATATCTTCCTTTATTTCTAAATAAAAGTCATAGGATATAACGTTAACTCAGGTGCCAAGATCAAATAAACCGTAATGTGAGGTTTCTTTAAATATACATGGAAGAATAGGCTTACTGATATGGGATCCCTTATGGGATTGACCCTAGGGTGGCCCGATCTTCATGGTTTTGAGGCGGGGAATGAGGGGAAACCCGATGAACGCAACAGAAACGCAAGGTAAAGATACAAACACACGCAAACACAACCCGATTCAATTTTCTCCCATTGGTTCGACCAACCAATCCAATAGAATCCTCGGCGAGAGACCGTTAGGTAGAATCACCAAAGGAGAGATTGGCAAGCGGATGATAGAATCCCAATCAAAGGAGAGAGTATAAGCCAAGTAGAATCCCAAAGGGGATAGACCTAGCACTACTAGAATCCTTGATGAGGAGAGACCAAACACTTGAGGAGGGTCTTGACGACTTGGAGACGAACACCGAACTCCAAGGCCTTGTATAACTCATAGATTAACTATAGAGAGGGGTTCCCATCTAGGGTTAGGCACGAGCCTTCATTCATCATCAACTCCAACTAGATCTAAGCCACAATTGGGGATATTTATAGTACTAAGGGCGAATGGGTAGGTGGGAGGGAATATTCTGGGCATCAAATCCTTTACAACACACAAACTAGGTGTTTCGACGATAAGTCCGGCAGCGCCGGGGCTGGTGCCGATATTTCCGACGGTCACCGATATTTCCAGTCATCAGCCGGAAGGGCTCTCTGTAAGCGATTTCGACGGGAGGGCCGGTTCACCGGTTTGTGCGCCGAAAGTTCCGATGGAGCGTCCGGTTCGCCGGGTTGATCGCCGGATGATCCGGCGTTGATTCCGACGGCATCGGTCCTGGCGCCGAAAGTCTTCTTCCGCCTTCTCTTCCATGCCTCTTGCTTGGGGGTCTTAGTTCCTGGGGTCTTCTTGTCATCTCCTATTGGTGTTTTGGTCATGGGCCTGTTCATAGCATTGACACTTGTCTCAAGTAGGATCCCATTCACAAGATAACCAAAGGAGGGCGATGTATGGAACGAATTCACCTTTGTGGGTATGGTTGATGTAGCATGATGTGAACCAATGATGAATTCCATGTGTTGGGCTGCATCATCTCCCCCCACTTGAAAACGTGTCGTCCTCGACGAAGTTCCATCATCACATAGGGAGAGAGGAGTATCCATGGCCTTGAGCTTGTATGCGGTTGGATATCCGGCGTCATAGCCTTGTTCAAATTGGTTGAAGATCTTGAAGTTGAGCTTGTCATCAAGGTATGGTTGGAGATCTTGTAGCGTGTTCCTTGTAGGTGGTGGGTGAGTTTGTGTACCCTGCAAAACCGACAACAAGGAGAGAGAGTTATATGATGGATTGTTAGTATGGGTCACACTCAAATCACTCTTCTCACGTTTGGTGGCATGCAACGTGGCACTCATGATTTTTCCACTCATTTGAGGCTTGTGGCACTCACTCACATGTTGCTGGATCACTCTCTCACCACTCATCTCACAAGGGTCCTTAGCTTGCTTTATCTTGGGCAACGACGTCATGTTGGAAGCGATAATTTGGCTTGGCGTCATAGGTTGCAACACAAACATCTTGTCATTCCACTTAAAGGAGTATTGGTTGGAGGTACCATCATGTAGGGCGCTCTTGTCGTATTGCCATGGTCTTCCAAGGAGCATGTGACACACGGTCATTGGCACGATATCACACTCACGGTGTCTTGATATGGACCAATCTTGAAGGAGACGTTGACCTTGTGTTTGATTTGAATGGTGCCATTGTCATCAAGCCACTTGACATGATACAGATGAGGGTGCTCCATGTATGGTAACTTGAGTTTCTCACAAAGATCGATGCTCGCAAGGTTGTGACAACTTCCTCCATCAATGATAACTTTTATGGACTTGCCATCAATTCCAGCTCGGGTTTGGAAGATGTTGAGGCGTTGGTCCGTTCTCATCCGTTAGCATGACTCTTGTGTTGATGCACTCATAAGACTTGTGTCCCTTTCCTCCACACTTGTAGCAAACTACTTGACTATCCGTCGTTGTGTTGGAGGAGGATGCCATAGGTGTCTTGGATTGCTTGGAGGATCTTGTTGCTTGGTTTGTTGGCTTGGAGGGGGTATTTGAGTTGATTGAAGCGAAGTACGCCCTTTGCTTCTCATAAGCATGTTCTTTGCAAGTGGCGCTCGGCCTTGGTTGGTTGGTGAAGAAGGTTCATGAGAGTCTTGTAAGGTTGGAAATCGACTATTTTGCATATTGGGCGGCTCAAACCATTGAGGAACCATGCTATCGTTTGCTCCTCGAGCTCCTTCATCTCATCATAGTCATCTCCATTTCCTTGTAGCACTCTTCAATTGTCTTTATGCCTTGCTTCAAGTTTTGTAGCTTGTCGAAGAGGTCTTGGCGATAGTGCTCGGGGACAAACCTTGCATACATCACGTTCTTCATCTCGGTCCAAGTGGTGACCGGTGGTTCTTCTAGATTCTCACGATTGCTTTGGTAGTCTTCCCACCAAACATTAACGTAGTCCTCAAACTCAAGAGATTCCATCGCGACTTTCTTCTCTTTGGAAAATTTGTGGACACGGAAGATCTTGTCAACTTTGAGCTCCCATTCAAGATATGCATCGACATTTTCTTCTCCTTTGAACTTGGGCATAACGAACTTGAGTTTCCCAAACTTGCCATCATCACGCTCATGGTGGTTGTTGCGATGTTCATGGTGCATACTTGCGTCACTTGGAGGGCATGGCGGCGGCAGAGGAGGATCTTGATTGCCTTGAGGTTGTTGTGGGGGATGAGCTTGGTGATGCTCGAAGTCTCTTCTTCGCCTTTGCTCGGCACCATTGACATTCATCGCTTGTCGGTGTCGATGGTGGTGTTGTGCATTCCGGTTGTTGCGTTGAGCTTGGCGTGCATCCTCATCATCATCGCTTGTATCCCATGTTGGTGCTTGATTGTGTTGAAGTTGCACATGGTGGTTATGTTGGAATTATGCCCTAGAGGCAATAATAAAGATGTTATTATTATAATTCTTGTTCATGATAATGTTTATATTCCATGATAGAATTGTATTAAGCGGAAACTTTAATACTTGTGTGGTTTGTGAACAACACCGTGTCCCTAGTATGCCTCTATGGACTAGCTCATTGATTAATGATGGTTAAGGTTTCCTAACCATGGACATGAGTTGTCAATTGATAATGAGATCATATCATTGGGAGAATGATATGGTGGACAGACCCAAACTAAGCGAAGCAATTAGATCGTGTCATCGTGTCCGTCTTTGCGAAGCTTTTCTTATGTCAAATATTGTATTCCTTAGACCATGAGATAATACAACTCCCTGGTATCGGAAGAAAGCTTTGAGGTCATAAAACGTCATCCTATGAGAGGGTGATCATAAAGGTGTCTCTCAGGTGATCGGAAAGTATCTGTTGGGTTGTATGTATCGAGATGGGATTTGTCCCTCCCAAGTCGGAGAGATATACTTCAGGCCCACTCGGTAATCGATATCAACACCGCTTGCAAGCATGTGGTTAAGGAGTTAATCACAAAGTGATATCGGATACGGAACGAGTAAAGTACTTGCTATGAACGAGATTGAACTAGGTATGACGGTAAGCGATCAAATCTCGGCAAGTAAAATATCGCGAGACGAAGGAATATATATATGGGATTGATTGAATCTGGCATCGTGGTTCATCCGATATGATCATCGATGAATGTGTGAGTCAATATGGGTGTCGGACCCGCTGTTGATTATTGATGGAAGATCATGTCGCATATTCTCGAACTCGCGGTCACACATAACGTGTCTGGCTAGGATAGATTGGATAATTGGTTTATGAGTTTTTGTTTAGAGTCTCGGATGGGATCCGGGACATCACGAGAGGTTCCGGAGTGGTCCGGAGAATAAGATTCATATAAGGCAGTGCAGTTTTTGGAGTTCGGAATTGTTCCGGGTTAATCGGTATTGTGCGGAAGCTTCTAGAACCTTCCAAGGGGACCAACGTGGCCCCACCTTCCGGGAGGGGCATGGGCCTATGAGGGAGTGCCCTGGCCGCATTGGGGCACAAGGCCCCCATAGGGCCCAGCCGCCAAGAGAGGTTTAAACTCTAGATAGAGCTTCTAGAAGGGGGGGTTTCCTTGCCCCCCACTCTTCCTCCTTGGGGCCGCCGGCCTTGGCTTGGGGGAGGGGCTAGGGCTGCGCCCACCCCTCTATATATAGAGGGCTGGGGGCGCACCAACCCCCTACACCTTACCCTCCAATCCTAGCCGCCCTGCTGCCCTCCTCTCTCCCTCCCGACTGCTTGTAGGCGAAGGCCTGCTGCAGAAATTCTCCACCAATTGCACCGCGCCGTCGCGTTGTAGATCTAACCCATCTCTCCACCATACTTGTTGGACCAAGGAAGGAGGAGACGTCGAGGTGCTGCACGTGTGCATCTCACGGAGGCACCACCACTTGTGGTGCTAGATCGGATCGGATCGCGAGGAGGAGAAGCGAGTACGACTACATCACCCACGTTCCGACGAACATTCCGTTGTGCGAATCTTCAAGGGTATGAAGATCTAATCCAATGTCTCTCGTTGTTTGCATCTCCTAGATTAGATCTTGGCTTTCCCTCTGTTTGCATCCGTAGAAAATTTTGATTTACTATGCCGCGAAGCCCATCAGTGGTATCAGAGCTAGATCTATGCGTAGATGTGTTTCACGAGTAGAACGTAACATGGTTGTTGCGGGCGTTGATGTTTTCTGTTGCAAGCCTCTTGTTTGTGTTCTTCTTATGACGCGGGATAGTGAGATTGAAGTGGTCCAGGCCAACCTTACGCGACGTCGTTCGCGAGACCGGCTCCGCACTTGACGTGTGGCTTGTTCCACACATGCGGCTGGTGGATGTCAGTTTCTCTCACTATAGTTGTCATAGGATTAACACCGGAGTTTGGCAACCATAATATCACCGTTGTGGCTTTCCGTAGGTAAGAATCGTTCTTAGCATCTACTCCCATAAGCCACGTAAAACATACAATAACAAAGTAGAGGCGTCTAACTTGTTTTTGCAGGGAGTGTTTTCTGTGATATGGTATGGCCCAAGATGTGATGTGTATATTGTATGCGATGATCATGTTTTGTAATGTTTCACGACTTGCATGTCGATGAGTACATAACCGGCAGGAGCCATATGGTTGTCTTTATAATTGTGTATGACCTGCGAGTCAACTTCTTATACGCCATGTAATAGCTTTACTTTATCGCTAAGTAGTTAGCAATAGTTGTAGTTGCTATTCGTGGTGGAGGCAATCATGGTGGAGTGATGGAGTTCATGCCGGAACGCACAAGATGGAGATCATTGCGCGAAGATTGGCTATACCATGTCACATAAAGTTATATGCATGTGATGTTTATCCTTTTATGTATCTTATTATGCTTAGATCGACAGAGCATTATAAGATGATTCCTCACTTAAAGATCAAGATAAAAACTGTGTTCTCCCCAAGTATGCACCGTTGCGAAAGTTCGTCGTGTCCAAGCATCACGTGATGATCGGGTGCTATAGACTCTATGCTCACACACAACAGGTGCAAGCCAGTTTTGCACACGCGGAAATACTTGGGTCTAACTTGACGAGCCTAGCATGTATATGGCCTCGGAACACAAGAACCGAAAGGTTAAGCATGAGTCATATGAATGATATGATCAACACTTTGTTGTCCACCATTGAAACCACATCTCTTCTCGTGATGATCGGATTAGGTGTGGTGAATTTGGATCGTGTTCACTAAACAACTTGAGGGATGTTGAATTTAGTGGGAGTTCATCTAGTAATTTGATTAAGTTGAACTATTTATCATGAACATAGTATAAATTGTACTTGCAAATACTGTAGATCACATGGCCAAGTCCAACTTCAACTTCAACGTTTTTGCTGAGATAGAAAAGCTTAGAAACAATGGGTCTAACTTCACCAAATGGTTCCGCATTCTGAGAATCATTCTCATTTGGCGGACAAAGGACTATGTCCTTGAGAAAGCGCTAGGTGGCGCCCTGCTATAGATGCGCTGATGAAAAAGTTGTTTATCACCGCAAGGATGATTATGATTTGATTAAGATCGCCATGCTGTATGCTATGGAATCGGATCTTCAAAATCGTTTGAGGAGTTCGCCGCCCTTTGAGATTCTCGAGGAGCTGAAAAACATGTTTCACTCAAGCCGTTCGAGAGATATGAGATCTCTAAGAAATTCTTTAACTACAAGATGGAGGAAGGAGTTCCGTTAGTGAGCACGCCATTGAGATGACGGGCTACACTCAATGCCTTGAGCAACTGGATCGCAAGATTCGGAGGAGCTCAAGATTGACACTCCTAGCTACAAGTTTTGTAGTTGATTACAATCAGATTGGTTCCACTGATATGATCACTGAGCTCTTTGCTAAGATGAAAGTAGCAGAGGTGAACATCAAAAAGAATAATCATGTGTTGATGGTCAACAAGCCCCCCACCTTCAAGAAAGGTAAGGGTGCAAGGAAGCCCTTCAAGAAAGGCGGCGGCAAGCGCGTTGCCCCTGCTGAGAAGAAGCTCAAGTCTGGTCCTAAACCGGACATGGTGCTTCTATTGCAAGGACAAGGTCATTTGGGAAGAATCGTCCAAGTACTTAGCGGACAAGAAGGCTGGCACCATCAAAGGTATATTTGATATACATGTTATTGATGTTTTCCTTACTAGCCCTCGTAGTGCCTAGGTATTTGATACCGTTCGCCATAATATTTATAACTCAAGCAGAGCTACGGAATAAGCGGCGACTTGCGAGGGATGAGGTGACGATGCGCGTTGGCAGCGGATCAAGAGTTGATGTGATGGCCGACACGCTCTCCTTAGTTTTACCTTCGAGATTAGTTTTAAACCTTAATAAGTGTTATTATGTGCCTGCGTTGAGCATGAACATTATTTCTGGATCTTGTTTATTGCAAGACGGTTATTCATTTAAATCGGAGAATAATGGTTGTTCTATTTATATGAGTAACATCTTTTATGGTCATGCACCTATTGTGAATGGTTTATTTCTTCTAAATCTCGAAAGGTATGAAACACACATCCATAACATTGAGGCTAAGAGATGCAAAGTAGATAGTGATAATACTACTTATTTGTAATCGCTGTCGTCAGGTCATATTGGTGTAAAGCGCATGAAGAAACTCCATTCTGATGGACTTTTGGAGTCTCTTGATTTTGAATCATTTGACACATGCGAACCATGCCTCATGGGCAAGATGATCAAAACCCCGTTCTCCGGTATGATGGAGCGAGCAACGGACTTGTTGGAAATCATACGTACCGATGTATGCGGACCGATGAGTGTTTCAACGCGTGGTGGATATCGCTATTTTCTCACTTTTACCGATGACTTAAGTAGATATGGGTATATCTATTTAATGAAACATAAATTTGAAACGTTTGAAAAGTTCAAAGAATTTCAGAATGAAGTGGAGAACCATCGTAACAGAAAGATTAAGTTTCTACGATCCGATCGTGGAGGTGAATATTTGAGTTATGATTTTCTCACGCATCTTAAAGCAAGTGGAATCGTTTCACAACTCACACGCCACAGAACACCACAGCGCAATGGTGTGTCTGAACGCCGGAATCGAACCCTATTAGATATGGTCCGATCAATGATGTCTCTTACTGATTTGCCGTTATCATTTTGGGGTTATGCATTAGAAACCGCTGCATTCACTTTAAATAGGGCTCCATCTAAATCCATTGAGACGACACCGTATGAACTGTGGTTTGGTGCTAAACCTAAGTTGTCGTTTCTTAAAGTTTGGGGATGTGAAGCTTACGTCAAGAAGTTGATGCCGGACAAGCTCGAACCCGAAGCAGAGAAATGTGTCTTCATAGGATACCCTAAGGAAACTATTGGGTATACCTTCTATCACAGAACCGAAGGCAAAGTGTTTGTCGCAAAGAACGGTTCCTTTCTTGAGAAGGAGTTTCTCTCAAAAGAAGTGAGTGGGAGGAAAGTAGAGCTAGACGAGGTTGTTGAACCTTCTCTTGAGTTGGAGAGTAGCGCAGCACCTGAAATTGTTCCAAGATCACCGCACCAACAATAGAGGAAGCTAATGACAAGGATCATGAAGCTTGGACGATCTTGCCATCGAACATCGCAGGTCGACAAGGTCGCGTGCCCCTCCCGAGTGGTACGGCAACTCTGTCTTATTTGTCTTGTTAGTAGAAGACAGTGAACCTATGAACTATGAGGAAGCGATGATGAGCCCAGACTCTGAGAAATGGCTAGAAGCCATGAAATCCGAATTGGGATCCATGAGCGAAAACTAAGTATGGACTTTGGTGGACCCTCCTAGCGACCGAAAGGCCGTTGAGTGCAAATGGATCTTCAAGAAGAAAACGGATGCGGATGGTAATGTTACCGTCTATAAAGCATGGCTTGTCGCGAAAGGTTTTCGACAAGTTCAAGGTGTTGACTACGATGAGACTTTCTCTCCCGTAGCGATGTTTAAGTCCATTCGGATTTTATTAGCAATTGCGTTTCATGATTATGAAATATGGCAGATGGATGTCAAGACTGCGTTCCTCAATGGCAACATTGATGAAGAGTTGTATATGATGCAACCCGAAGGTTTTGTCGATCCTAAGGATGCTGATAAAGTATGCAAGCTTGAGCGTTCCATTTATGGACTAAAGCAAGCATCTCGGAGTTGGAACCTTCGTTTTGATCAAGTGATCAAGAGATTTGGATTTGTTCCAAATTGCTACGAAGCTTGTATCTACAAGAAAGTGAGTGGGAGCTCGGTGACATTTCTGGTACTATATGTGGATGACATATTGATTATTGGAAATGACATTAACATGCTTAACGATGTGAAGAGTTATTTGAACAAGTGTTTTTCAATGAAAGACCTAGGTGAAGCTGCTTATATATTGGGCATCAAAATCTATAGAGATAGACAAAGACGCCTGATAGCTTTAAGCCGGAGTACATACCTAGACAAAGTTCTGAAAAGGTTCAGAATGGATAAGGCAAAGAAAGGTTCAGTGCCTATGTTGTCAGGTAAGATATTGAGCAAGACTCAGTGTCCAGCTACGGTAAATGATAGAGAAGCTATGAGCAAAGTGCCTTATGCCTCGGCCATAGGTTCTATCATGTATGCCATGCTATGTACTAGACCGGATGTGTCTAGTTTGACGAGCAGGTATCAAAGTGATCCAGGAGTGGAACACTGGACAACCGAGAAGAACATCCTAAAGTACCTAAATAGGACTAAAGAAATGTTCTTAGTCTATGGGGGTGATGAAAAGCTCATCGTAAAAGGTTACGTCGACGCTAGTTTCGACACCGACAAGGATGATTCCAAATCTCAGACAGGATACGTTTATATTTTGAATGGAGGAGCTGTGAGCTAGAGAAGCTGCAAGCAAAGCGTGATCGCGGGATCTACAGTAAAAGCGGAATACATGGCTGCTGCAGAAGCGTCAAGTGAAGGAGTTTGGATCAGAAACTTCATCACTGAGCTTGGCGTGGTTCCAAGTGCATTAGACCCACTGGAGATATTGTGTGACAACACTGGCACCATAGCACTCGCTAAGGAACCAAGATAGCATCCAAAGACCAAGCATATCAACCGCAAGTTTCATATAATCCGAGATTATATAGCAGATGGAGATCTGAAGATTAGCAAAGTACATACAGATCTGAATGTCACAGATCCGTTGACTAAACCTCTTCCGCGTGCAAAACATGATCAACACCTCAGTGCCATGGGTGTGAGATTGTTGCCAAATGTAAACTAGATTATTGACTCTAGTGCAAGTGGGAGACTGTTGGAATTATGCCCTAGAGGCAATAATAAAGATGTTATTATTATAATTCTTGTTCATGATAATGTTTATATTCCATGCTAGAATTGTATTAAGCGGAAACTTTAATACTTGTGTGGTTTGTGAACAACACCGTGTCCCTAGTATGCCTCTATGGACTAGCTCATTGATTAATGATGGTTAAGGTTTCCTAACCATGGACATGAGTTGTCAATTGATAATGAGATCATATCATTGGGAGAATGATATGGTGGACAGACCCAAACTAAGCAAAGCAATTAGATCGTGTCATCGTGTTCGTCTTTGCGAAGCTTTTCTTATGTCAAATATTGTATTCCTTAGACCATGAGATAATACAACTCCCTGGTATCGGAAGAAAGCTTTGAGGTCATCAAACGTCATCCTATGAGAGGGTGATCATAAAGGTGTCTCTCAGGTGATCGGAAAGTATCTGTTGGGTTGTATGTATCGAGATGGGATTTGTCCCTCCCAAGTCGGAGAGATATACTTCGGGCCCACTGGGTAATCGTTCACAGCATGTGGTTAAGGAGTTAATCACAAACTGATATCGGATTACGGAACGAGTAAAGTACTTGCTGTGAACGAGATTGAACTAGGTATGACGGTACCGACGATCAAATCTCGGGCAAGGAAAATATCGCGAGACGAAGGGAATATATATATGGGATTGATTGAATCCTGGCATCGTGGTTCATCCGATATGATCATCGATGAATGTGTGGGAGTCAATATGGGTGTCCAGACCCCGCTGTTGATTATTGATGGAAGATCATGTCTGCATATTCTCGAACCCGCAGGGTCACACACTTAACGTGTCTCGACGCTAGGATAGATTGGATAATTGGTTTATGAGTTTTTGTTCGGAGTCTCGGATGGGATCCGGGACATCACGAGAGGTTCCGGAGTGGTCCGGAGAATAAGATTCATATAAGGCAGTGCGGTTTTTGGAGTTCGGAATTGTTCCGGGTTAATCGGTATTGTACCGGAAGCTTCTAGAACCTTCCAGAAGGGGACCAACGTGGCCCCACCTTCCGGGAGGGGGAATGGGCCTATGAGGGAGTGCCCTGGACGCATTGGGCCAGGGGCACAAGGCCCCATAGGGCCCAGCCGGCCAAGAGAGGTTTAAACTCTAGATAGAGCTTCTAGAAGGGGGGGTTTCCTTGCCCCCCACTCTTCCTCCTTGGGGCCGCCGGCCTTGGCTTGGGGGAGGGGCTAGGCTGCGCCCACCCCTCTATATATAGAGGGCTGGGGGCGCACCAACCCCCTACACCTTCCCCTCCAACCCTAGCCGCCCTGCTGCCCTCCTCTCTCCCTCCCGACTGCTTGTAGGCGAAGGCCTGCTGCAGAAATTCTCCACCAATTGCACCGCGCCGTCGCGTTATAGATCCAACCCATCTCTCCACCATACTTGCTGGACCAAGGAAGGAGGAGACGTCGAGGTGCTGCACGTGTGCATCTCACGGAGGCACCACCACTTGTGGTGCTAGATCGGATCGGATCGCGAGGAGGAGAAGCGAGTACGACTACATCACCCACGTTCGATTTAACGCGTTCACGTGCGAATCTTCAAGGGTATGAAGATCTAATCCAATCTCTCTCGTTGTTTGCTTCTCCTAGATTAGATCTTGGCTTTCCCTCTGTTTGCATCCGTAGAAAATTTTGATTTACTATGCCGCCAAGCCCATCAGGTTATGAGGAGGATGGCGACGCCTATCATTGTGGTTCGCTTCATCGTGGTGTTCCCGAGGTTGTTGCACATCAATGATTGCTTGGTGTGGTGGTGGACCATGCTCTTGGCGTTGTTGTTGAGGCTAAGGAGCATTTGGGTCCACCACTTGAGCATGACGATGACGAGCTTGTCGTTCCCCATTATGGTGGTGGGGTTCTCTGCGGCGGGAGTTTGACCTTGAAGACTCGCCATGTCGACTTGAGGAGTGCGTGTGGGAGGAACTTGACGAGCTTGAACGATGGCCATGTCGGTTGCCAAGGTTGGCAATAGCTTGGTGAAGAGCTTGGAATTGCGCTGGTTCTCCTCTTGACGTTGTCGTTCACGGTACTCAAATTCTCGAAAAGTATCATCGAGATGGTTCTCAAGTCGCTCAAATTGAGTATTGAATTATTGGCTTCGCGCCTATAAGTTGTGGTGTGTGGTAAAGCTGTCTTGGTTGTTGAAGTTTCTATCTCCACTAGCTCCGCTTGCCCTAGACATGGTGCACAAAACACACTTGATAGACAATGTGAGGTTGGTGGAATGGTAATTGCTACCTTGTCACACCGGAGTCAAAGATTGGAAAGATTATTCTTGCCGAGAGCAAAGCGAATAGCGAGTACCCAAGACACACACACAAAGGCCTATGGTGGTAGGTTAGAAAGGTGGATAGCAAATGGAACAACCAAACGAAAAGGTTATTGTCAAAAGTGGTAACGGACCAAAGATCAAAAGCAAAAAGGATACGATCTACAAAAACACGGGGAAAACACACACGTGGAGATAAATGGGGTTAGCACGACTATGAAAATGAGCACAAAATGTCCTAACGACGACTAAGATCGGTGCCATGCCAACACAAGGAGAGACTGTAGCTTGTTTGCAACAAGATTGAGAAGCAATGGATTTGCACCCTTGCCTTGCTCTAACTCGCACTCTTGCTTAGAAGCTTTGGACTCTCTTTTGTATTGGTATCATTTTTATATCTCTTTTCTTTCTATGCTATGGAGTCACCTTTTGCTATTGCCTATGCACTATCACTTCGCAAGAGCAAGCGCACAATGCTTTGGCAAACACAAAATGTGCCACTCTTAATAGGTTAGGTATCGCACAAAGGAAGAAATGCTATACAAGGGTGGTGCAAGTTATACCTTTGGTATTGTTGACGACTTGTGACCGGTGTTGGGGAAGATTTTCGGGTGTCGCGGTGTCGAAGAGTGCGGTATGTATAGATGTTGCAGAAGCTTGAAGTTAGTTTTGGTGACACACATGCGAAACACGAACAAAACTCAAAAGGAAACGGTCAAAATTTGGGGTCTGATAGTTTTTCGGCAAAACAGTCGACGGACCGGTGCTGGCGCTGGAAATTCTGGTCGTGATTTCAGCGTCGCTGGAATTCTCACTGGAATTTTTGGTGACAGAACCGGTTCGCCGGGGTGCTCGCCTAAATTTGTTCATGACGAACTTCCAAAAGTCAAATTGAGAAATTTGTCAAAAATTAGTGGAATTTGGGCTGGGAGGATAGGGCAAGAAAGGTAGATCGACACCCAAAGTAACAGATTTGTGGACCAAAACCACGAAAAACTCACCAAATCGAGAGATCGATCCAAAAGCAATTTGGGCAATATTTTTGGTATTTTCGAATTTATGGTGGATATGGGGAAACGAAGTCAAATCCGTGGCAACCAAAAGCTGCCGATACCAGTTGATATGGGATCCCTTGTGGGATTGACCCTAGGGTGGCCTGATATTCATGGATTTGAGGCGGGGAATGAGGGGAAACCCGATGAACGCGATGAACACAACACAAACACAAGGTAAAGATACAAACACACGCAAACACAACCCGATTCGATTTGCTCCCGTTGGTTCGAACAACTAATCCAATAGAATCCTCGGCGAGATACCGTTAGGTAGAATCACTAAAGGAGAGATCGGCAAGAGGATGATAGAATCCCAATCAAAGGAGAGAGTATAAGCCAAGTAGAATCCCAAAGGGGAGAGACCTAGCACTACTAGAATCCTTGATGAGGAGAGACCAAACACTTGAGGAGGGTCTTCACGACTTGGAGACGAACACCGAACTCCAAGGCCTTGTACAACTCATAGATTAACTATAGAGAGGGGTTCCCATCTAGGGTTAGGCACAAGCCTTCATTCATCATCAACTCCAACTAGATCTGAGCCACAAGGGGCTATTTATAATACTAAGGGCGAATGGGTAGATGGGAGGGAATATTCTGGGCAACAAACCCTTTACAGCATGCAGACTGGGTGTTTTGGCGATAAGGCCACCTGGGGCTAGTCCCGATATTTCCGGCGGTCACCGATATTTCTGGTCATCAGCCAGAAGGGCTATCTATAAGCGATTTCGGCGGGAGGGCAGGTTCACCGGTTTGTGCGCCGAAAGTTCCGGCGGAGCGTCCGGTTCGCCGGGTTGATCGCCGGATGTTCCGGCGTTGATTCCGGCGGCACCGGTCCTGGCGTCGGAAGTCTTCTTCCACCTTCTCTTCCATGCCTCTTGCTTGGGGGTCTTAGTTCCTGGGGTCTTCTTGTCATCTCCTATTGGTGTTTTGGTCATGGGTCTATTCATAGCATTGGCACTTGTCTCGAGTAGGATCCCATTCACAAGATAACCAAACGAGGGCGATGTATGGAACGAATTCAAATTTGTGGGTATGGTTGATGTAGCATGATGTGTACCAATGGTGAATGCCATGTGTTGGGCTGCATCACTTACCCACATCTTTTACCTTATTTGTACCTTCAACTAATATAGAAGTCTCTTCATCAAGTTCAACTATGTTACAATGTGCATACATAGCCATGATTGCTTCCTTGGTTACCTCTTCATCTTTGGTTTCATCTAGATGTTTTGCAACTATTGGCACACTTTCATCTTCTTTCTCCTCTTGTACTGCCTTGACATGTTCATATTCCAAAATATGCTTATGTGCAGTGTTAGGGGAAGGTATCTCATACATTGGTTCTAGGGAGGCAAATGTTTATTTAACTTCACTTTTCTTCTCAGGTTCGGGTGGTGGATCATACTTGGCTGAACCCTCTTTCGGAGCTTTGATGTGTTCTATAAAAGTTTTAACAACTTGCAACACAAGATCTGAATCTAAATAAAGCTCTTTAGATAATTCATTAACATGGACCTTTTTTATTATAGTCGTGAATACATTCATGATCTATTTTTGTGCCTCCTTCACTTCCTAGACCAAAATTCCATGAAACTCTATGATCGCAAATTCTATTAAGTAAAGCACAAACTTTAGTTATAGGTAAATCCATAAAAGCTCCTCTCACGCAAGAGTCTAGTTCAGTTTTATTAGGTTCGATTAAACCGCCATAAAAGATATGCAATAAATACCATTGAGGCAAATCATGGTGATAACATTGACTAAGTAAATCTTTAAATTTTATATAAGCCCTTACTAGTCCTTCATTAGGAAGGTTCTTCCAATTCATTATAAGACGCCTGATTCCAAAGGATTTTGATAATGGGTAATATTTAGATAGGAATTCGCAAGCTAAATTATCCCAAGTAGTAGTGGCTTCTGAGGGTAGAGATCTATACCATGAGAGAGCTGTACTTGTGAAAGTTTGACTAAAAAGTTTAACCCTTACTTCATCGGCGGTATACCCCGTTAATTGGAACGTGCCATATATATCTTTGAAACATGCAATATGCTCATATGGATCAGAATCTTCTTCATCTCCAGTAAATTGCTTCTTGTGTAAAATACCAAGTTGTAGAGGATTTATTTCAAACCCCCTTGTCTTCTTGTTGGAGTTGTCTCTTTTATAAGTATCATAGGGCTTCCCAAAGTGGTTGAGTGGGTTAGCACTAGTCATATGCTCAAACTCCATCATGTTGGTGGAAACCTCTAATTCAAAACAAAACTTAAACTAAAGTAAATAAGAAAAAACTAAAAGGCCTACAACGCTTAGCTCCCCTGCAACGACGCCAGAAAATAGCTTGACGACTGCAAGTGCACATATCGGTTGTAGCTAGTTTCGAAAAAAAGATATCGATCCCACAGGGAGCAGGAGTCTGAAGACTAAGAATTCTTGAAATAAATACTAAAAATAGAAATGCTAAATAAAGTTCTAAGTGACAAGATAAAATGCGTGTATTATGTAAAAAGGTGTTTTTTGGTTTTTGGTATAAGAGAACAATGAGTAAAGTAAAAAAAACTGAATACAGAAAATAAGTATCGTGTATGTAAAAGAGATTTAAAACTTTAGTGGGAAAAAGCGTTCTCGGGGCTTAGCGGATACGCCACTAGCATTATAAAGGACTAAGGTAAATATTGTTATCATGAACATTGTCAACTACGCATGTATGGGAGGAACTCCGTATTTGGACAAAGAGACAGCAACCACTACTCACATCATCCTCATAACCACATCAGACAACAATCAACATCAATTAAATTACTGTGCTATTAAGGGACATAATCCCGCGGGACGTATCCCATGGCATGGATAGTGTTTTGTGAGTTTTCTCGATTTCCAAGTTGATACGTAAGGAGTGCCAATAGCTTTATAGTCACTGTAAGTGCTGACATCCCTCCGTCTATCAACAAGTAGTTCCCTACATCAAGTCCCCACAAGAGGCAAATATTGAGAGTTTGACTTCTCCCAACATCAAGATGTAGACAATCTAACACATGGTCACAGCGATGAATACCAATAATAAACTTTATTTTATTTCAATCTCATTCTAAGGTTTCTCCATCTCTCCAAGAACTAATGATCTACTCATACATAGAGGCAATCAACATCATGGCAAAAATAATGGAATCTATCATAGATGAATAGTACTTGTATAAATCCACAATGAGTACAGGAATAACAACAAGATATAGACAAGATGTATATGGATGGATGGAGATGGTGGTGATGCAGTGGTTGATGATGAAGATCTATGCCTTAGCCTCCCGGATCTGCGTAGGGGGAAGATGGATCCCCGGTGGATGAGTTCCCCCTCCAGATGCCTTCCAGAGGTTAGGTTTCGGTGATTTGTAGATGTTCTGTATGTCATCTCTCTGATCTAGTTGCACGAAGTGAAACTATTTGAGGAGGCGGTGTCGGCACCAACTATACGGTGAGAACTACATGGCCAGAAAAGTTCTCCCGCCGTATAGTTGGTCGTTAACCCTTCTGTACCCTCCAATTGCTTCGGGTTTTCTTTTGGTGTTATTAATATTTTCCAAATAAGAAATTTACATACTTTTTGGCTCCTTTTCACTCCAATATAACTGGTTCAAGAATTGTGTCCGTCAGATCCATCATCTGCCCTGATCCTAGTGAAAATAAACATAAAAAGTGCGTGTGAACGCCGTAAAATACCAAGTTCCTACTACTACAATGAAAAATAATAATCTAAAACATGATGCAATTATGCACTCATCAGTAGGATCTTGGTATTTTACGGCGTTTGCGAACACCTTTTATGTCTATTTTCACCAGGATTGGGGCAGATGATGGACACGATGAACACAATTCTTGGACCAGTTGTATTGGAGCGAAAAGGATTAAAAAATAATGTAAATCGCTAATTTGGGTAATATCAATAACACCAGAAGAAAACCCAAGGCGATCACAGCAACCAGTGCGTTTAACGACCAACTATACGACGGGAACATTTTCTCTGGCCGTATAGTTCCCGCCGTATATTTTTCGCCGCCACCGCCTCCTCAAATAGTTTTGCCCCATGTAATTGGATCGGAGAGACGACATATAGAACAACCAGAAATCGCAGAAATCTCACCTCTAGAAGGGATCTGGAGGGGGAACTCATCCACCGGGGATCCATCTTCACCCTACGCAGATCCGGGAGGCTAAGGCATCGATCTTCATCATCAACCGCTGCATCACCACCATCTCCATCCATCTCATCTACATATTGTCTAGATCTTGTTGTAATTTCCATACTTGTTGTGGATTTAGACAAGTAATATTCATCTATGATAGATTCCATTGTCTTTGCCATAATGTTGATTGCCTCCATGTCTGAGTAGATAATTAGTTCTTGGGGAGATGGAGAAACCCTAGCATTAGATTGAAATAAGATAAATTTTATTATGATATTCATCACCATGACCATGTGTTAGATTATCTTCATCTTGATGTTAAGAGAAGTCGACCTCTCAATATTTTACTCTTATGGGGACTTGATGGAGGTAACTACTTGTTGGTAGACAGAGTTGTGCTAGCACTTACAGTGACTATAAAATTGTTGGCACTCCTTACGTATCAACTTGGGAACCGAGGAAACTCACGAAACATTGTCCATGCCATGGGATACACCCTACGGAATAAAGTCCCTTAATAGCGCAGTAATTCGATTGATGTCGATTGCTTGTCTGTTGTGGTTATGAGGATGATGCGAGCAAAGGTTCTATTCGAAATATTCGGTTCCTCCCACACATACATACTTGAGACTGTTCATGATAATAATCTTTACCTTAAACCCTTTATAATTCTAGAGGTGTATCTGCTACTCTCTGAGAACTCTTTTTCCCATCGCAGTTTCTTATCTCTTTTACATACGTTATGCTTACTTTCTGTGTTTAGTTTGTTTTACTTACTTATTGTTCTCTTATACAAAAACCCGAAAACACCATTTTACACAACACTCATATTTTATCTTATTACTTAGAATGTTATTTAGAATTACTATTTTAGTATTTAATTCAAAAGTTATTAGACTTCAGAACTCACGCTCCCTGTGGGGTCGATATCTTTATTGAGAAACTAGCTACAAACAATATGTGCACTTGCAGTCATCACCTCATACTTGTGGACATGGAGGACGGCGTCGACCTCCTCAAGGCGGAACCTTGCGCGCACCTCCGCCTTGGATACGGCCGTGACCTGCTCGATCACGACCTCCTCCTCCTGGTCGTCATGGACGTAGTCGCCAGGGGAGAAGAGACGTGGCGGCGCCGCGTCCTTCTTGTCCGCCGAGATGCTATCATAGACCGGCAGGAGAGAGGGGTGGAACGAACCGCTAGAGGAGGATCCCTTGCCGCCGTTTGCATAGCGGGCAAGATTCTCTGGGGGCGTGAGACCCTAGTTCGTCCACTGATACATCGGAAACGTATCTATAATTTGTTATGTTCCATGCTTGTTTAGAATCCATTTTGCTATGTTTTGTCTATACTTTGAGGTATTTTTATACACTTTCTTGAACTAACCTATTGACAAGATGCCATAGTGTCAGTTGCCTGTTTTCTGCTATTTTTGGTTTTAGAAAGCTAAAAAATGAATATTCTCGGAATTGGACGAGACAAAAGCCAACGTTCATATTTTTCCCTGAGCGATACAGAAAATCGAAGACGAGACGGGGGAGGAAACCAGGGTGGCCACACCCTTGGTGGGCGCGGGCCCACCCTAGGTCGCGCCCATAGGGGGTGTGGGCCCCTGGACCTCCACCGACCTTGCCTCCTTTGCCTATAATAAGCCCCCGACTCAGAAACCCTAGAGGATCGATCAGAAAGCCAAGAAAACCTCCGCAGTGCCGCCGCCACCGAAGGGGAGATTCAGGGGACAGAAAGTCTCTGTTCTGGCACCCTGCCGGGACGAGGAAGTGCCCCGGAGCCATATCCATCGATCTCCACCACCATCTCCATCGCCGTTGCTGATTCCCATGATGAGGAGGGAGTAGTTCTTCCTCAAGGCTAAGGGCTCTACCGGTAGCTATGTGTTCATCTCTCTCCCTATGCATGACCTTGTTGTGGTCATGAGCTTTGTAATCAAGTAGATCTACCTTGCTACTCAAGTGCTTCATTAGATCTCCGGCTCTCCCCATGTGTGTGAAAGTGACATCATGCACGCCATGGTGGCACTGAGGCTTGAGTCTACATAAATACTCATTGTGCTTTAATAGATCTATGCTTTTACCCACGTGTGTGACAGTGACAGCGTGCGCACCGTGTGTGTGACACTTAAGCTAGATTACATATATATTCATGAGTTATATTTTGAGTTGGTTGTCTCTATGAAATTGTGGTGTTTGTTGGAACCATCTAGCGCTCAAGGTGACAGTGTGGGGTTATCTAGATGGGGAAGGCAGACTTTGAGGAGTGTTGTTATAGCCGTACCGTGGATTAGAGTGTCCAACCGGAGAGTAGTATATCATGAAGAGAGGATATTTATATGAAAGAGTGTTCACTAGTGAAAGTATGAACCCTAGGCCTTGTTTCTAAGCATTTAAACACTGTTTGCATCTAGATCGGTTGCATGTTTGCTTGCTTCCATCCTTTTTCCTTTAGTCTTTACCTCACTGTCAAGCTATTTTCTGGCACTCACACACGTTACCCCACGTCAACAACAAGTCAGAAGCTATTTTCTAGCACCGGTACCACTTGTATTTCACCATCTCTTCGCCGAACTAGTGCACATATACACCTGACAAGTGTATTCGGTGTGTTGGGGACACAAGAGACTTCTTGTATCTTGATTGCAGGGTTGCTTGAGAGGGATACCTTTGACCACTTCCTCCCTCAGTTCGATAAACCTTGGGTAATCCACATAAGGGAAACTTGTTGTTGTTCTACAAACCTCTGCACCTGGAGGCCCAACAACTATCTACAAGAATAGAAGTGCGTAGACATCAAGCTATTTTCTGGCATCGTTGCCCGGGAGGTTTTGGGATTTTACCTTTATTCCACGCCATCGGCTATTTTCTGGCGCCGTTGTCGGGGAGGTAAGGTAAAAGGTTGTAACATCCCAAAATACTAAACTTGGATCATCAAACTCTAATCATCAAATTTAGGGTTAACAAAAACTTTGCTAAATAAAAACATGAAAGCATGCATGTGAATATGCATTTCATTTTGAATTCTTTTGAACCAACTTGTTTTGTGTTTCTTTGCTTGTAAATGGATGCTTAGGTGAAATAAACATCATCTAAACAATTCCCAAACTTTTCTCAAAGACAAATAAATCAAAACAAAGATAAATGAGTGAATGGTCATTTTGACCAATTTAACTCCCATGCCTACTTTGGCTGTCTCAAACTTTCAGAACTTAATAGAAACTTTTCTGGATCTTTGCACCCCTTGATTGTACTCATAACAAGGTATCAAGGCCCACTTTTTGATCATCCAGAAACATTCAAATGCATAGTTTAAAGGATAGTTCAAAATTGAATCTTTATCATATGGGAAGATCCCACATTTTCAAAAACCACTCAAACAAGCTCAACTTTCAAAACCCAAGAATCTGCAGACCCACCAGCACCAACCTAGCACACCCACCAAAAATCTTTTCAAAATTCAAAACTTGAATTCTTGCGACCATTTCATCAAACACTTGGCAGAAACAAATCAAACTGGCCTAACTTCACTATTTGGAGCAGTAATTTGGCTAAGCAATGTTCACCATTGATCACCCTTGTCTCCCCCAGTGCCAACCAGTGCTTGGACAAACCCTAGCCCCTACCCTTTGCCCCATGCCATGCCAACCGAAAGCATCCCTTGCCGGTGACAATGGCTAGCTAGCGAGCAAGCACCAAGCCTAAACAACATGTCTAGGAGGCACCAACACCCCACCACTCCACTTTCCAGCCACTAGACCACACACATGAACCATGCCAAGCTCGCCAGCAACCATGCCGAGAGCACGCCCAGAGCGCCACACTCGACCGACGCCCACAGACCGCGCGCCGCCCTCGCCGCATGCATACGTGATCACTACCATCCCAGCAACCCGCAGACACGCTCGTTCGCCTCCGCGCGGACCACGCGCGCTGTGCACCATTAAATCTTCCGTCAGGCACGCGCAGAGCACCGCCGCATTCCGACCAAACCGCACCGCCCCACGTCTCGCCACCGTGTCGTTGAGCATCGCCAGGAAGCACCGCACCGCCCCCTAACGTCGCCCACACCGATAGCCGTCTGTACCGTCGACCACGACGAGCTCACCTTGCGCCCCGTCGGTCCCCTCTCGCCACTATAAATAGAGGCCACCCCATACGAATTGAGCACACCATCTCACTCCCCTCTCCTCACTGATCGTGCCACCCCGTTCCCGAAGCAAGGCGAGCAACACTTCGCCAGAATTTCACCGGAGTCTGACGCTGCTGGAGAAGAAGGGGCCAGCGATTGGAGCCGCCCCAGGAGAAGCTGTCGGTACCAGGAGGTTCGCCGTCGTCGACTTTGTCGTTCGTCCGCCTCGCCGACCCTCGCCTGAACCCCGGTGAGCCCCCAACGACCCCCATTGGCCGCGCTAGGTTTCTGTCTCGCCGGCGTTGCCCAACGTCGACGATGACCCTCAGTCGTTGGATTAGAACCAGATCGAACGCACCACATCGCCCCATACCGCTTCGCACCCCCTGTCTCACTGACGCGTGGGGACAGCGACTTAACCAGCCCATGAGCCCAGTGCTTAGCAGGACGGCCGCCATGTCGCTTCCCGCAGCCCAGTTATTTGAATTTAACCTTTTTAATTTTATTTCAAACACACTTCTGTACCCAGTTTCAAAAATCAACCCAGGTCGATTCAGTGAACCAAATTGAATGAAACCAATTTTGTTAGAAAGTTTTGGGAATGCTGAATCCAAGACCGTTGGATTCAAGTCATTTGGATCTGTAGATCATCCTTGGTAAAAATAACAAGGCAGAAGCTTTTCTGCATTCAAACATTTTTCAAATTAAAACCATAATAGCTTTTGAGTTGATTCCAACTCTCAAAAATCACATTTAACCATACCTTTCAGAATATATAAAAATATATAGGTTTACTTACAGAAATAATGTTCAAGTAATAAAATAATGCTACATAGGCATTTCTAGTCACTTTATTTAATTAAAATAAAAGGGTAAAACCTTATTAAATTGTGACACCACTTTAAATCACATTCCCATGGACTAAAATATGTGGTGATGACATGTGTCAACATGATCCCATGTTTGGTTTGGAGAATATTAAATCTTAAGTAGTTTTTCAATGAGTAGAAATTACTTTTCTAAAAATAAAAGGAATTAAACCAAGCTTTAATCTTGTAATGTTAGTGATGATGCTAGATCATCTATAGGACCCTTTGTGTGATGATTGCGAGTAGTTAAGTATTGTTTGGTGATTGTGCACCTCGTATTTATTCATAGACGCTAGTACCGACCAAGAATACGAGGAGGAAGGAGGATTCTACGAAGAAGAAGCCGAGGAGAACTTCAACCACTGCTCTGCACAAGGCAAGCCTTACTAATCAAGTTAACCTGTGCAAGCTAACACTTGCAAGATACTCTACTTTAGCAAGCCTTACTGATCAAGTTGACATGTGCAAGCTAACACTTGCAAGATACTCTACTTTAGCAAGCCTTACTAATCAAGTTGACCTGTGCAAGCTAACACTTGCAAGATACTCTACTTTAGCAAGCCTAATACTACCAGTTGAATGTGCAAGCCAATACTTGCAAGATAACACTTGCAATTTAGCAAGCTTATACTGATACTTGTGCAAGCTAACACTTGCAAGATACTATACCGATGCAAGCAAATACTTGCTTGTTACCATGCCAACTATATGCCTTCAGCATATATGGGCATAACCACTTCATAAACCAATCCTAGTTTTACTTACAAGCTTTATACTTTATTTATTTATCAAAGCTACTACTTGGAGTTTACTTAAGTAAATTGTAGATACTAGAAGGATAATTGAAGGTTGCATAAAGAGCAAAAAAATTGGCCTAAGCTAGATAATCTTTATGTCATCCTAAGGCATGAGATTGAACTTAGTTAAACTCCACTTGTTTACCACCCATCATGAGTGCTTACCCCCACTTGTAGATGCTAGTGCTAAGCATAAAACTTGATCAACATTAGATGAGAATACTTGGTGAAAATGGTTATGAAAACCTTAGAATGATGGATCATTCTACTGAGATGTTTTGACATGTGTTTCCGAACACCAGATGATTTTGGTGATGAAAATGTTGAGGCATGAGCCTTATCCCTTTATAAAACTGATGGTTGTCTGGATGCGATACCATTCCAATTTTACCATACAACAACAATACCCGAAGATTGGGTAGGGCTTGACTGGAAACTTATATACCTTAGTATTAGTTCCCTCACGGCCAAGGTCTGAGCTAAGGCTACCTTGTGAAGATTGTCCACCTGTGCAGTACCCAAGATGATAGTTGGTCATGGTTGGGAGGCCAAACTCACAGGAGAGGTGCTTATACTAGGGCGTGTAATTGAAAGGTTAGGATTGATTATCCGCATACTGAGTATGGTGAATTCAGGATTTGTTCCTGACGGATGTATCGAATGTTGTGGTGAAAGTGTACAATCTCTGCAGAGTGTCAAACTATTGAATAGCGTCATGATTATGGACGATTAGAGGGCCATCTGTTTCCCCGTCAGATTTTCCCAAAATGACTTGTGAAATGAATTGAGACTTTGACTTGACCACAACAGGGTTGTGGCATGAGATACAAGTTCCCACTTAGGTGTTATAAAACCTTAACTAGCATTCGTTGTTTTCAAACTTAGTAGAGATAAATCTGGCTTTTGCAAAATAACCCTAGAGCCTAGTGTCCTATTATCAAAAACCCCTTTCACTTGTTAGTATTAGTTTGCGAGTACTTAAAGAGTACTCATGGCTTTGTCCCTGGCTATTCCCGTGGCCAGACTATGAAGAGGAGTACCTGGAGGATGGAACCCAGGAAGGTTACGACAACTAGGATCATCTCCCATCGTCAGCATTGCATGTGACCTTGAAGATGGAGCTTCGCCTACGCTACCGTTATTATTACGTATTCCGCTGCTTGAAGTTGTATTAAGAACTGGATCATGAGATCCCTATTTGTGTAAGAACTTATGTACGGTTTGTAATGGATGATGTACTATGGTATCCAATTATGTTATGTCTCACAAAAATGGTAATCCTGGGATTGCGATGTATGGCATAACAGGCATCTGGGATTAAAAATCCGGGTGTTGACAAAGGTACTCACATCCTCCGGTGTGATTGCTCGAAGTTGTTTCCTTTAGATTCTGCAATTTTGTATTTTTGTTTCTTATTTTCACTAGTTAGGCTTAATGGAAAACAACAACAAAATTAGAGAGCTTTATAGTATTTATCTTGAGTTAGGACATGAGGTGTTTGAAGCGAAAATTAAAAAACCTATGGAGCTTTATTTGCATGCTAATAGAAATGTTATTAATATGAATTCTTTGGATACCATTATTTCTAATGCTATGGAAAAGTCTAAGCTTGGGGAAGCTATTTTTGATGAAAATGATCTTTTTAGTCCTCTAGCTTTAGAGGAGAAAATTTGGTTTGATGATACTTTACCTCCAATATATGATGATTACAATGATGAATATGATATTTTCAGTGCACCTACTATTGAGGAGAAAATTGATTGTGATTACAATATGCCTCCTATATTTGATGATTATGGTGATGAGAATAATAATGATAGCTATTTTGTTGAATTTGCTCCCACTATAATTAATAAGAATGACTATGCTTATGTGGAGAGTAATAATCATTTTATGCATGAGGCTCATGATATGAATGTTTTATGTGATAGCTATATTGTTAATTTTATTCATGTTGCTACTAAAAGTTATTATGAGAGAGGGAAACATGGTCTTATGCATCTCAAAAATATTAAGTTTCCCCTCTTTATGTTGAAAATCTTGAAGTTGCACTTGTTTTGCTTTCCTATGCTTGTTGCTTTGTGCTTTCAAGACTTGTTTCTTTACAAGATTCCTATGCATAGGAAGTGGGTTAGACTTAAATGTGTTTTGAATTTGCTTCTTGATGCTCTCTTTGTGACATCCCAGCATTTAGGAACCAACGAAGGGTAGATTTAGGAATTTGAGATATTGCATGCATTCATCTGTGAAAATGTGGGTAAATTTTTCTCCAAATAAAAACCTAAAGTGATCAAAGTTTCTTTCATGCTTTGAGATTAGGTATAGTCTTGAAGGATGATTGTTATAGATTTTGATATGATCTTTGTGGATTAGAGTGTTTTGGGAAATGAAATTCGAATTTAAAACTTGAGTGTTTGAATTATAATTCAAAAGGATTTTGAATGATGTTTGAGTATTTTATTTAATTTAGAGTTAACCAATAATAACTCAAACTTTAAATGAAATAAGATAATCAATAAAATGAATATTACAAAACTTCATTCAATAAATAAGTTACACAAATGTAACTTATGAGCAACAAACTTTACAATAGTAAAGAAATAAAAGAATAATCTTTATTAATTGAATAATAATACAATCTTTATTACAAAAGGATAAAAATAAAATTACAAAATAATAAAGATATTACAAGTGACTATTCTATAAAGAAAAAGAAAAACCTAAACTAAAGTCTTGATCCTCAAATCTGGTAACTGCAAAATAAACAGAAACTTAAAAAGAAAGAAAGTTAGGATTAGAATTATTTTACTCTCAGATTTGATAGTGAAGTGCACTGTTCACTTTTTCATCATTGAGTAATTTAAGGGGCAAGTTTCACCAATATGAAAGAATATATCTTTCATAATTTTAAGCCATAAGTCAAATAAACAGCAAGGAGGGCAAGTTTCACCAGCCAGGTAAAATGTAATCTGATAAAAGTAACTTTCAAATTCAGAACATATCCACAAGTTGTGCAGCAGGCACACATGCATCACACACACCAAACTGCATGGTGTGTGCTGTCAGCACCACAAAAACAACACAATCAAACAAAACCACAGCACAGCCGTGGGAAGACAACCCCACACCACTTTCTTGTTCTTACACACCAAGCACAGCAGTCACCAGCTAAACCAAGCCAAAGCCAAGCAAGATCACACCAACCAAAACCCTGGATCACATCACCAAAATGGTGACATAAGGAGGGGGTAGAACAGGTGGATAGCAAGGACAAGATCAAGCCACCAGTACCAGGAGGTGAAGGGCTATATCAAGGACAAGCCAGGAGCTGGAAATACCAGGAGAGCACTAGATCAAGCTACCACAAGATCAACCACTAGCAACCCCAACATCAAATAAGTGTGGTGAGTAAAATAGATCATCACATGATCTATCTGTCTAAGATTAGACAAGCATTCATGATTTGTCTATTACTCAAATTCTCACAAAGCACCCAAGTGGGGTGAATCCATCACTGAAGTTTTTAAACACTAAAAGCAATCAGAAAAGTATAAGGATCCAACTAGATCTCAGAACAACATCATTGACCTAGCTATCAAGCTATATTTCAATTCAAGAATAAAAATAGCCAAGATTTAAACTTCTAAGCACATCTCTTCAATTAGAGTAGCACCTTTAGAATTTAATCTTATGGATCTATATAAGTGATCAAGCCTACCATCATTTTTCCCAAACTTTGATTCAAGAAACAGTAGATGGTATCACTACTAGAACGCATCCATGTGAATCAACAAGTTAAAGGCTTAATCCCTAAACCTCAGACCAACATCATGGGTCTTAAGGATTTAAGAAAAGAAGTTTCTACTTATCTTTAATGCCAAACTCATTTTAAGCTTGAACAAGACCAAACCAAGTAAAAGAATCTAATCTTGTGTGCCATACAAGGATGGTGTCACAAGAACAGTTCTAAACTAAGCAGGTTAAGCATCCAATCTTCATAGATACAAACAACCAACTATAAATCATTTTCCTGACATCACAGGAATCATAATCAGGAAAATCCATATGTATATCTTCACTGTTTGAAACCATTTGATCTCAAGTTACATATGAATTCTTAAGCCAACAGTACTAATACAGTGACTTCATCACACAACACTCACTGTCATCAACCAAGTAATGACAGTGGTGAGTTATTAAATCACTAGATTTCCCAAGTATTGCTTCTAGAGCAACCTTACCCTCTAAATCATATAAAATTTAATCCATAGAATCATCTGATAAACCACTAGCATCACCACAGCTAACCATCAGCATTAATCCACAGCAAGTCACCACTCAACAGATTCAAGGATCATCAATAAATGATCCAATTCATCAAATATTTAATCCACAAAGGGGTATGAACCCTAAGCAGGACAAACCATCTTAATCAGGACAGAACACTAACCAGGAAAGGCCACTACCAACATCTAGCATGGGATGGCCTAGCACAGAGATCACGAGAGGGAGAGGAACTACTTACCAATGGTCCTCGTTGTAGATTAGAAGAGGAAGCAGAAGGGGCCGACGAACACGGCGTCACGGGAGCACCCAAGGGGCCACATGACACAACGCCACGACGGGCGAACATATACACGCCTGAGGCGAGGAGCATCACCACGCGCAAGATGACAAAGCCGGCCAAGACTAACGCCAACCCCAAACCCTAGGGTTCGGAACGACATCAATCTGGCCACAGGAGGGCTCCAGGTCCAAATCCAATTGGACAGGAGGGTAGAGCGGGGCCGACAACCTCATCCTGCACCACGACGGCGGCCAGGGAGGTCCACGACAGCGTGAATCGCCGGCGGTGACACCGCTGACCACATGGTCGGGGGAGGAGAAGGAGAGAGGTGAACTCGAGAGAGAGACAGAGAGTGTTGGTCTGGGTTGGGCCAATACCCCTTCGGGGTATTGTTTTGACTTTGCCCTATTGGGACACAAGGGCCCAATAAACCCAAACAATCAGCCCAAAATCCTTTAGAGCTTGTTTTAATAATTGGAAAAAGACCAAAATGCCCCTTAACTTAAATAAATTTTAGAAAATAAAATAAAATTCCAAAAAATTATAAATAAATATTTATGGATTCACAATAATCCAAACTATCCAAATAAATTAAGAGATAAAATTTTAGACATATAAATTTTATTAAGAATTTTGTAATTTATATATTCCTTATGGAATTTTACAAAATTATTGAAAGATGATAAAAATAAATAAAAATCACTTTCATTATATATTAATATTGTAGTATTTTAGAAAAATACTAAACTAATATTTAATATCAATTTTGGGTATTTAATGATAATTCTTAGAGGAATTATTAATTAAATAAAATGCAAATAAATTGAAATAAAATAAAAGAATACAATATTCAATAAATACTAAAAATAATATTTATAAATTCTTTATTATCAAAAGAATTTTTATAATTTAAATAAATGGGGAAGAATACATATAAAGCTAAATGATGCATTACATTACTTTGCATAATCATTTTGCTTCTTTAAATATTGTCCTTACCAGGCAATAATGATGTTTTTGTAGACATAGAAGCTCAAGGTCCAGAGCAAGCATCAGACTTCACTACCTTGCCATCACAAGGCAAGTTCATCACTTGCTCATATCCTTTGAAGAGTCTTTACCAAAGTATTTGCAAATTGTGTGTTATCATATATATTCCAAAGAAATAAAATATTATCTTCACAAATAAAGAAATCATAGATATCATCCTAAGTGATGATATAATGGAGCAATAGAACTTAGGGTTCTATTTGCAACAATAATAATCAATTAGGGACTTAATAACCCCTAACATCAGTGATTCTAGTGCCGTATATTACGCGTTAGCCATGAGATTTGGAATGGGACAGAGAAGTCAGTTGTATCTTCTTCCTCTCGCATGAAGCCGGATGTGCAGGTTGTGGCTGTTATCCTCGTAGCGTGCATATTAATTGGTAATTCGCAGAGGATATGCAGCATATGGGTGGGAACCCTCATCGTCCCACGATAGTTCTGGCATCTAACGGTTTGTACAAACCATTGTCGTAATTCAATATGTGGGCATGGTGTACACCAAGGAGGCATGCGAGGTCGCGAAGGGGGCAGTGATTGGCTTGGACCAACTACTGGGCCCCACATCATGGAATTGTGGATGGGAAAGTATGCCCGGTTGTGCAACAAGGAGTTGATCTCTCTTGGGTAAAGTAACGCACCTCTAAAGAGTGTAAGAATTATAACTTGTTACTCCCTGTTCCGGGAAGGAGATATGAACATGGCAGGAAAGGAACTCCATGAAAGTTCTGGTCAACCTGTTAAGGCTGATGGTCATAGATTTTCATAATAAAATCAATCTTTGAAGAAAGATTTACAAAAACTGCATAGTACCAAGGACTTATAGTCCGAGGTGGTAGTTAGAGCATCAAACTTCCCACCTTGCATACAATGAACTTGTTGGGACAGAAAGTGTCTGTTCCGGCACCCTGCCGGGAAAGGGAAGTGCCCCCGGAGCCATCTCCATCGATCTCCACCACCATCTCCATCGCCGTTGCTGATTCCCATGATAAGGAGGGAGTAGTTCTTCCTCGAGGCTAAGGGCTCTACCGGTAGCTATGTGTTCATCTCTCTCCCTATGCATGATCTTGTTGTGGTCATGAGCTTTGTAATCAAGTAGATTTACCTTGCTACTCAAGTGCTTCATTAGATCTCCAGCTCTCCCCATGTGTGTGAAAGTGACAGCGTGCACGCCATGGTGGCACTTAGGCTCGAGTCTACATAAATACTCATTGTGCTGTAATAGATCTATGCTTTTCCCCACGTGTGTGATAGTGACAGCGTGCGCGCCGTGTGTGGCACTTAAGCTAGATTACATATATATTCATGAGTTATATTTTGAGTTGGTTGTCTCTATGAAATTGTGGTGTTTGTTGGAACCATCTAGCGCTCAAGGTGATAGTGTGGGGTTATATAGATGGGGAAGGCAGACTTTGAGGAGTGTTGTTATAGCCCTACCGCCGAACTAGTGCACCTATACACCTGACAAGTTTATTCGGTGTGTTAGGGATACAAGAGACTTCTTGTATCTTGATTGCAGGGTTGATTGAGAGGGATACCTTTGACCACTTCCTCCCTGAGTTCGATAAACCTTGGGTAATCCACTTAAGGGAAACTTGCTGCTGTTCTACAAACCTCTACACTTGGAGGCCCAACAAGTGTCTACAAGAATAGAAGTGCATAGACATCATCCACCTCTGGGAGCTGCTCTTGCAAACACCCTCAGACTTGTTCCATTTCCAGCACTCCGCCTCCGAGCGGAAAATGGGGGGCCACGGCGGCGAGTATCCGCCCCCAACCGACCGCCTCCCCTTGTGGAGCTTCCGCGGCTAGCCATGGCGTCGACAGGTAGGTCAGAGCTCGTCGGAGCTAGGTGGGATTGCTCGTCGGAGCTGGGTGGCGGAAGACGGCAGAAGCGGCAGAGGGGAGTAGGGTTTGGAAACTGAACTCCCCTCCGCTGTCCGTTTTAATAGGGGTAGCGCGTCGCATTTCTTAGGCCCCCGAACTGAGTTTACGGGCCAGGCTATGAGTTCAGGCTCTTGTCTGGGCCACTTTCGGCCCAAACCCTTATACTGGACGAAAAAGTTCAGTTCTGGCAGGGTTTTCAGGTTCTATTAGAGATGCTCTTAAAACCTATAGCTATAGAACATTACCATAGCACCAGTGGCAAGCCAAGTAGTATTAGAGACACAACTAGTCATAGAGAATAGTCTACCAAATTACTCTTTTTGGATTTTTGAATGAAGGAAACTTATCTGGCAAACCCCATTGTGCTACGGAAATTCCGCAGATCTTTTGGATGGGTCTGAATATGAATAATATAGTCATGTTTTGGATCTGCATGTTTGTACTACTCTATTGAGTGTAATATTCATGGGACAGTGTTGAAAGTACCGAATTTGAATCGACTAGAGGGGGTGAATAGGCGACTACCAATTTTTAATTTGTTACTCAATTTTAGGCTTGAGCTAGAATATAAGTTCTCTAGATATGCAACTAGGTGAACAACCTATATGCTAGAGAACTAACAACAAGCACAAGAACGGTAAAGAGCAAGTAGTAAAGGTAGGGAACAAGATAACTAGAGCGGGGACACGGATATGTCATTCCCGTAGTTCACTTCCAAGAAAGCTCCGTCTATGTTGGAGAGGTATCAGGGTCACACAAGGTCACCTGAACGCCACAAAGGCCTCACCTTCTTCTCCGGTGAGCTCCCCCACAAAGGAGGCCTCACAATCCACTAACCGGTGACCTTGAAGGCGCCAACCGAAACCTTTACAACAAGGTTGAGGGGGAAGCTCCACAACTCAATTGGAGGCCCTCAACGACACCACGGAGCTTTACAACACATGCCCTTAGCTCCTAGGATGCCCTACACCGTCTAGGGTTCCAAGAAACCCAAGAGTAACAAGATCCACAAAGGATAGGTGGGGGAATCAAATCTTCTTTGGTGGCAGTGTAGATCTAGGTCACCTATCCCACCTCTCAAAAGATCAAGTGATTTGCGTGGCTAGGGAGAGATATCTAGTGAGCTGAAGCTCTAGTGTTAATGGAGGAGAGAGAAAATTGAAGAGTTAGGTAGGAGGAAGAAGGAGGGCACCTTAAATAGGCCCCCTCCAAACTGAATCGTTGGGCAGTTCGCGACCTCACCAGAACTTCCGGTGAGCGTCCGGAAGTTCCGCCCACCGCTGCTCCAACGGTACGAAGACCGTTGACGCACGCTCCAAAGCCTTTCCGTAAGTTCCGGTCAGAATGACCAAAAGTTCCGGTGAAACTTCCGAAGCAAGTTCCGGCCCAAGTTCCATCAAATAGAACACTTATCAACAGAAGTGTACTGATCCTGAGCAAAACTTGGAGCGAAACTAGGGGAAGAACAACTAGGTCACAAACAATGCCTGACCGGAAGTTCCGGTGCCTGGGCGGAAGTTCCGCTCAGGGTCTCAGTGGAAGAAGCAAAGGAAGTTCCTGACCGGAACTTCCGGTGCTACTTCCGGTGGATGTTCCGCCAAATAGAACATTACAAAACAGAGAGTTCTGAACTCTAGGCGGAACTTCTATCAGAAGTTGGACCGGAAATAGTCCCAGATCCAACCCACAGAGAGCCCTGAGCGGAACTTCCGGCGCCTGGATGGAAGTTCCGATCAGACAAAAACTGCACCAACTAATCAGAAACACGCTCTCTCGCTGATGAATGGGATGGTTGTGGCGGTGCATATATGGTTTGCGCAAAAACAGATGATTCCCCACAGCCTTCTAAGGTGGACCCCTCTTGATAGTACGGCGATCTAAAGTAATAAAATGAGAGAAAGAGAAAAACAAAAGACCGCCGTCTTCATGAGACCCCAAGAAGAGCATCCACACACTTCATAAGTTTCATCAAAAGCAATTATCCTGAAACTCAAGCACAGGGTTAGATCACAAGTGGGATTGTCATCATCACCAAAATAGCAAGGGAAAACATAGTCCTTTCAATCTCCCCCTTTTTGGTGTTTGATGACAATCCCAAACGATTTGCATAAGAAGGAGCAGTTTTTGCAATGAACGGAACAAGCTCCCCCTATATGTGTGCAAGTAGAGATAAAGATCTAAGGACAAGACTAGCACACATATAAGGAGGCTCCCCTTTTTTATTGCAAAAACAGCACATGTGCAAGGTAAAACAAGATAGGGGACATACCGTTGCACCAATCATATGTGGTGAAGACAATAGATGAAATAAAATCAATGTAGACTCCACCACCATATACAAACATCCATAAACTAACAACATGCATACCATACATCATTCATAACATATCACATAGTCTCATACATAAATATGACACATAAATAACAAAGGTCCACAAATAGCACACACATAAACTAGAGAGTTCACGAGTAAGAAAAGATCAAAAGATAAAACGAACTCGTGACTTAGCCCATGCAAATCCCGTGAACAACATAATAGACATCTTTCTCCCCCTTTGGCATCAAGACACCAAAAAGGGAGAAAAGACCACTCTAATCGCACCAACCATGAACAAGAGGAGGAGAAGGCTTGGTCCCAAGATGCATTGTTCCACGCAGGCGGGGGACCGGTGACTTCCTCCTCACAATCATCCTCAGACCACTGGTAGTTGTCACAAATCCACTCATGCTTGGGCGCGGTGAAGGAGCTAGTATCTGGAGAGCAGGGAAGACTGAGCGATGTCATAATAGCCTTCTGACGCTGAGCATTGTGCCGCTGATCAACATAAGCCTGATACTCATGATTCTGCAAGAAGCAAAACGTCTTCTTCACCTTCCCTAGCAGTTTCTTGGCCCAAGATGGCTGCCTCTCAAGAGAGGGACCACCAGCACTAGAACCTCCACGAGCCAAAGAGGGACCACCAGCACCAGCCCCAGACTTCCATATGGCTTCTTCCTTCTCAGCTTGGGTCCTAGGCTTCCCATGCTTACTCACACGCACCTTTTTCTCCTCATGAATAGTGATGCTATCCTGAGGGAAGCGGGAACCAGTTGCTTCAAACCATTTGGCCTTTATGAGAGTCTAAATGTATGGAGCATAGGGGCACGAGAGCTTGTCAATAATAGCTTGCCAGATCTCATTGTATATAAAGTGCATAACATCCATCTTCCTGTCAGAGTCGCGGCTACGGTGAGTCTGAAACATAAGATCAATTTGATAAGCATGAAACTGATCAAAGTTGCCTTCCTTTGGATATATGGTGTTCAAGAAGACCCTGCGCATGATGTCATAGACTAGCTGGAGATAGTTCACATAACCACAAGTACCCCAACCCTCAATATAGAGTGGCTCCAAGACCTCAAGAGCAGAAGCCTGGGCGCCATGAACACGCCAACCATTTGCACCCTTACCAGGCAAGATGGATAGTCAAGGAGTGTACCAAACTCAGACCATGTGGTGGAAAGCTGCAGATCCTTAGTCATCCACTTCAAGGTGCCATCGATAGGATTCATCTCCATGTGAAGAGTGGTGTAGAACTGAGCAATAACGGCCTCATCAAAGTTCTCACGGTGCTCCATGATAGGAATCAGCCCAAACTTCCTGCATATCTCAAGGGCTTCGCCAAAGTACTCAAGCTTGATTTCCATATGAGCCACATTGATGTATTTCTAAGGAGCTACAACGAACTTGGTCTTGGTGGCATAGATCTCTGCAAAAATCTGCTCTTGGCGACAAGTGTGGAAGAGAGGATCCAAACAAAGACGGTCACGAGGGACAAGATAGGGATCCATATGGCGGAATGCTGAATAGGACTTCTGAGGCCACTTGGAGATCTTGTTCTTGGAATTATCAGGCCCAGTAGCAGTGGTCTTTTGAGAAGCAAGAGCAGGCCTCTTCCCTTCAGCAGTAGCAACACGGCGAGCAACAGCAGACTTCTGACGGGCAGTCTGAGTAGAAGGACACACAAGTTCAAGTTCTTCTTCATCAATCTTGGGAGGAGGACCGGTAGGAATACAGGTGCGCTTGCCTCTACGGGAACCACCTTGCCCTGAGAATAAGGCAAAGAATAGGAAGGGGTGGTAGGGTAAGTGCACAAGTTTGAAGGAAGAAACAAAGATAGATTGAAAAAATATAGTTAGTGAGTCAAATACAGTACACCGGAACTTCTGCTGAACCGTCGGAACTTCCGGTAAAAACGTCACCACCAGAAGTTCTGGTCGTGACTCATCGGAAGTTCCGGTGAGGCCACGAACAGAGTGGTTCAACAGGAAAATCCATGGATCTAAGATCTAAAGTGCACTCGTCTGGATTCACACAAATGTATTGGTTCAATCTACCCTACCAAGGTTTCCTAGGCCTACCAAGACCTCCCAACAAGTTCTAGCTAAAGAACTAGCCTATACACGGTGAGCCCTAACTCAAGCAAAGGAGTGAGCAAGATCTCCATTAATGGAGGGAGTTGAGGGAAAATACCGGAGTCCATGGCGGGAGATCGAGGTGAGGAAGTTTCCCACGGAGCAGATCTGACAACGGGTGGCCGGAGACGGAGGGGCCGAAGCACCTCCACGAACAAGACATCGTCGGCGGCTGCTCCAAATAAAAGGTGGGTCTTGGGGAAAACTGGAAGAAGATCCTTTTTTCCAGAGCCCACTTTATATAGGATAAAGAGCCTCACTGGAAGTTCCGGTGACGCCAGAAAAACTTTCTCAGGATAGGAAGAAAACAAGGGAGAACTAGTGCAGGGAATAAGGGCTTGAGGAAAGAAAAGGCTTGGGATAGAGAGCTCAAACTGTGAAGAACCAAAACAACAAAAGATACCAATAAAACACAAGAACAACCAAGTACAAAAACACAAAGAAAACCAAACAAGAAACACAAAAGGGTCGATGGCCGAGGCCACCTTATATAAGAGTAAATGGCTTGACACCACGAAGATATATCTCGGGTTCATTACCAACACTCATCATGAAGCTCAAATGGTCTCCTTTAGAGACTATAGAGTATGCAAACTTTAATGTGCGCATAATAGGGATAATGTTCATTCATAAGAGGAACTACACTCCCCTAAATCCATGCCTGCATCCAAACAAAGATACACATTGAGACATGGGTAGGTGTGCAAGTTACTCAAGCCACATTGCTTGAATCTATCATATTTAGCTCATGCCTTAACTCTCGGAACCTTGCTTCATCAAGAGGCTTCGTGAAAAGATCTGCAAGATTTTCCTTGGTGGGAACATACTCCAAAGAAATGTCTCCTCTTGCAACATGGTCCCGAATGAAATGATGACGAATCTCAACGTGCTTAGTCCGGTTGTGTTGCACGGGGTTGTGAGCAATGTCAATGGCACTCTCATTGTCACAAAGAAGAGGCACCTTATCAAAAGAAAGTCCAAGATCCTTCAAGGTTTGCTTCATCCATAGAAATTGAGCACAACAACTTGTGGCAGAGATGTACTCAGCTTCGGCAGTGGACATAGACACATAGTTTTGCTTCTTCGAGGACCAAAAAACCAAGGATCTTCCAATAAATTGACAAGCTCCGGAGGTTGACTTCCTTCCCACTATGTCACCAGCCCAATCCGAGTCTGTGTATCTAAAATGGATCGTATGGGCACCTAGAGGGGGGTGAATAGGTGCTAACCAATTTTTAATACTTTTTCAATTTTAGGCTTGACACAAAGTAAATTCTCTAGATATGAAACTACGAGAATTTCCCTATATGCAACCCTAACTACTAAGCACGTAAAAAGAGGAGCCAGGAAACCGTAGTGGAGCACGCAGAGACACAGGGATTTGTTTTACCGCAGTTCCTTCCTTGTTAAGGGAAGTACATCTGCATTGGAGGGGTGGGCGGTTCTAAGACCACCACGCCACAATAGGCCTCATCCTATTCTCCAATGGATCTCGCCACGAGAGTCCTGATCCACCTTCTCCACTATTGGATCCCTTCGAGGCGGGAACCGGTGCCTTTTACAACACTATCAGGGCACACACCCACAACCGAATTGGGGGCTCCCGAGATGACAACAAGCTGCCACAAGAACAAGGTTTATCAATATAAACAAAAACAAGAATCTAGGTATTTGCAAGAAATACTAGATCGGTGGTTCTCCAAATGAATGGAGAGGAGATGAAGCGCTTGATTGCTGATGATGAAGATCGAGTTCTCCTCCTTCAATTCCCCAAAGGATGGGGCCTTTGGGTGGATCTAGATGGAGCTCTCTTGGATGAAGGTTGCAGATCAGATCTCGTCTTTTTCGAATGAATCAAGAGATCTGGCAGAAGGGGGAAGGCTGGCTTAAATACCCCCTTCCCAGATCTGGCCGTTGAGCAACTTTGGCGGTGGATTATCCGCCCCCCACTAGGGGCGGATTATCCGCCCCCATGGGTAAACTCCGTCCTCTCTCTGGGGCTGGCGCCTACGTGACTTGGTGAAGATCTTGGGGGGGGGGGGCGGATAATCCGGCCCCCTCCTGGGGCGGATTATCCGGCCAGGCCGGAAAGTCCGGCCAACACTCCGCCCCCTCTCTGGGGCTTGTGCCTTGGCGGTGAGCAAGGAAGGCGGACAATCCGGACCCCCTGAGGGGCGGACAATCCGGCCCTCCTGAGGGGCGGATTATCCGGCGGGGCCAGAAAATCCGGCCAAAACTCCACCCCCCTTCTGGGGCTTGCGCCTGCTAGGGAAGAGGGAGGGGCGGATTATCCGCCCCTGGTGGGGACGGATTATCCGCCCCCAAAGGCAGAATCCTTTTCCCTTTTCTCAGAGAGAGCTGCAACACTTCAACACACATCAAATAATCCTTGATATTGTTATCTAACACACAAAACACTAGGGATTAAGAAATGTTCTTTCAGTATCCAATGAGGTCAAAGCTGGCTCCCTTGGGGTACCACAACCCAAAGTTTGGGGTATGAACCAAATATCGAAAGATTCTCTTGACCGCCACCATGTGGCTTTCTTTTGGTGTGGCTTGGAATCTTGCACACATACCCACACTCAACATAATATCCGGTCGGGATGCACAAAGATAGAGCAAAGAACCAATCATAGAGCGATAAAGTTTTTGATCCACATCCTTACCCTTAGGATCGAGATCAATATTAACCTTAGTTGGCATGGGAGTCTTAGCACCTTTGACTTGATCAAACTTGAACTTCTTGAGCATGTCTTGAATGTATCTGGCTTGGTTGATGAAAGTCCCCTTCCTCAATTGCTTGACTTCAAATCCAAGGAAGAACTCCAACTCTCCCATCATGGACATCTCAAAGCGACCGGTCATGAGCTTGGCAAAATCCTCATTAAAAGCTTTGTTAATAGACCCAAAGATAATGTCATAAACATTGATTTGGCATATGAACAAGTGGCCTCCAACTTTCTTAGTAAAAAGAGTGGGACAATGAGGCCCACTTCGAAGCCACGGTCTAACAAGAGCTCTCTAAGGCAATCATACCATGCACGTGGGGCTTGTTTGAGACCATAGAGTGCCTTATTGAGCTTGTAGACATGGTTCGAGAAAAGCGGATCCTCAAAGCCTGGAGATTTCTTGACGTATACCAATTCTTTCAAAGGACCATTAAGGAATGCACTTTTAACATCCATTTGATGCAACTTGAAGTTATGATGAGTAGCAAAAGCAAGAAGCATACGAATGGATTCAAGGCGAGCAACGGGGGCATAAGTCACCGTAGTCAATGCCCTCAACTTGTGAGTATGCTTGGGCAACTAACCTTGCCTTGTTGTGCACGACTATCCCATTTGCATCACACTTGTTCTCGAAGACCCACTTGGTTCTGATGACATTTTAACAATCTTTAGGCCGCTCAAACAAAGTCCATACTTTGTTCCTCTTGAAGTTGTGAAGTTCTTCATTCATAGCGTCGAGCCAATCATCATCTTCAAGAGCCTCGAAGACTTTATATGGTTCCACATGAGAGATAAAAGCATGGTGAGAGCTAAAAGAGGCTAATTGCCTCCTAGTAGTGGAACCTCTATTGAAATCTCCATAAACATTATCAAGGATATGGCCATCTCTGACGAGCTTGGCGAGACGATAGGCTTGGCGGCGGGCTTGAGCTTCAATACGATATTCTTGAGCAACCACTTGGTCATTGTCACCATTTGAGTCCCCGCCTTGACTATAAGCACGAACACGAGGATCATATTCATCAATCTCCACCTCGGGAGAGTCATCATTTGGAGTAGAGCCTTGATCAACATTAGCTTGCCCTTCTTCTTAACGAGCTTGACCTTGTTAATGACTAGCTTGACCTTGGGATATGTCTTGAGAAGGAGCCCCATCTTGGGGAGGTAGATGTTGTTGATGAAGAGCTTGAGATTCAGGGCTCGAAGAGTCATGAGCATGAGGAGCTACGGAAGAGCTTGAGGTAGCTTGTGCCAAAATAGTGGGTCCTTGAGGGGAAATATGATCTTGTGAGAGAGAGAGGGATCCACTTGAGTAGAGCTTGGTCCTTATCCTCCGGCCACAAGGGGATCCTCAATGGGGAGGTGGAAACCCACACCCATTCTTCTTATGGCCTTAGGAGTAATTTCATCACTTGGATCACGAACACCGTCTTGCCTAACAAGGGACTCATGGTCTTCATCAAACTTCACATTGCTCATCTCATCAACTCTTCCATTGGCTTTGTTGTAGACTCTATAAGCATGGGACTGATTTGAGTATCCAACAAAAATTCCTTCTTGTTCCTTGGATTCAAACTTAGACAAACGAACTCATTTCTTTAGAATATAGCACTTGCAACCAAACACTCGAAAGTAGCTAACATTGGGCTTTTTCCCGGTGAGCAGCTCATAAGGGGTCTTGTTCTTTTTCTTGCGAAGATAGAGCCGGTTGGTTGCATGACAAGTGGTGGAGATGGCCTTGGCCCAAAAGTTGTAAGGAGACTTGAATTCAGCTAGCATGGACCGAGCCGCATCCATCAAAGTGCGATTCTTCCTTTTGGCAACACCATTTTGTTGAGGGGTATAAGGAGTGGAGTATTGATGCTTGATGTCTGCATCACTAAGAAACTCATCCACTGTAGTTCTTGAACTAGGTGCCATTGTCACTTTGGATGGAGAGAATGGTTGCATTGTGTTTCCATTGAACTTCATTGGCAAAGTCGATGACGGTTTGTTGAGTCTCACTCTTGTACTTGAAGAAGAACACCCAAGTGTATCTTGAGAAATCATCCACAATGACCAAACAATACTTCTTACCTCCAAGACTATCATTAGAGGGAGGGACAAAGAGGTCCATGTGCAAGAGCTCCAAGCATCTTTCCGTGGTGATTTGATTGAGAGCTTTGTGAGGAGTTTCATGCATCTTTCCTTCAATACAAGCCCTACAAACACGATCTTTGGAAAAGGAAACATCGTTAAGACCAAGGATGTGGCCCTCAGAGTGAAGTCTTTGCAAAGTTCTCATGTTAACATGGGCTAGGCGGCGATGCCACAACCAGCCCTTGTCGGCTTTAGCATAGAGACATAGATCATGAGGAGTGGTGGTCCCCGAAAATTCCACCACATACAAGTCATGCTCTATATACCCTACGAAAGCCACCTTGAGAGACTTGCTCCACATGAGGACCACAAAATGCTCATTGAATAAAGAATATAGACCCATAATGGCAAGAGCACAAACTGAAAGTAAATTGTAACCAATGGTTTTGACAAGCATGACGTCAACCAAGGATACATCCGGGGTTACCACCACTTTGCCAAAACCCAATACCTGAGAACTTGTTTTATCACTGTAGGAGACCATAGTGTTGGCAATATTTGGCCTTATCTCCGACATGATAGACTTGCTTTCGGTCATATGACTTGTGGCACCGCTATCAAGCACCCATTTTGCTCCACCGGAAGCATAGTCCTACAAGAAATCAAGCTTTGGTTTTAGGTACCCATTTTGCAATGGGTCCCTTTTTGTTAGTAACAAGAACCTTTGGCACCCAAATGGCCCAATGATAATCATGCATGTAATAAGTTCCAACATATCAAGCATATACATGACCATCATAGGACTTGCAAAGAATATAAGAGGGATTGTTCTTTCTGGCAAATTTGTCACTTTGCAAGATGGTTGGACCATTAGAAGGTCCTTGATCCATTCCCTTGTTCTTTCTCTTCTTCTTCTTCTTCTTCTTATTATTATTATTATTATTATTATTATTCTTAGCCTTGGCAAGTTGATCCTTCAATACCTTGTTCTCCTCAAATAGATGCTCATGCTTGCAACAAGTGTTAGTAGAACTAGACAAATCTATAATTTGCACAGCGGAAGACTTAACATGTTCAAAAGTTAGTTGAGTTTGAATTTGTTCATGGGCTTCAAAAAGACTTGAGAATTTTCTCTCCAAGGCTTTATGTTCCTCTTTGAGTTTCTCAAGGTCTTCTCAAGTCCTATCATGACCAACACCAAACTCAACTTTCTCTTTCTTAAGCACCTTCACCAAAGCTAGAGCATGATCACGTTCTTTAGTGAGAGAGCACATGGTGTTGTTATGGTCATCTACAAGCTTAGACACATTTTCTTCAAGATTAATTCTCATATTTTGTTCATCCTCAAGACTTTGAGTGAGAGAAGCAATTTCATCGGCGGCATCCTTTTCATTTTTACTTAACAAGTCAATAAGTTCTTCCTTCCCATCTAGAGCATCCCTAGCATTGTCAAGTTGTGAAAGTAAGGAATCAAAGCAACTTTTAGTTTCTTCATCCAAGGTAGCAATAAACTCACACATGTCTATCATCTCTTTCTTTATCTCTAGACCTTCAAGATCAAGAGAGGAAGGCTCACTAGAGATGGGTTGAGGAGTGGTTTTATATGTTACCCCGGTGGCCTTGGCCATGAGACACTTTTGGTTGGAGGAGATGAAGTTCTCATTTGGTGAGTCGAAGAGGGACAATCGTGGAGTAGAGGTAGTGGCAATAGTAGCAACTCCCACAATCTCTCCGCCTTGGACTTCATCATCATCATCTTCATCCGTGCCCGAAAGGTATTCTTCATGAACCAGAATATCCCTTTCCTTGTTGGCGACATTCTTGACGGCGTAGTTCTTGTTCAAAGGATGAGGAGTCCTTGACTTGATCTTGCGAATGATACGACCACCATTGTCTTCACAGTTCTCAAAGTGACACTTGGCCACAAAGTGACTCTTGTCATTGCAATTGTAGCATGATCTTCCCTTGGGAGACTTGTTGGATAACATGAATCTTGGGTTGTCCCTTGACCTTGACGTGACGCCGAACTTGTTCCAAAAGGCTCTTGAAGCGAGTGCAAGATGTTCGCTGAAGACACACTTGAAGTACTCTTGAGACCACTCACTTGATGTATCATCATCATCAACTTTAATAGCCTTGGCCTTCAATGCAAGATTCACTTTTGTCGATCCAATAGCCCTAACACTGGCGTACTCCGCGTTCTTCTTGGCAATGGTCATGTCAATCACTTCACTCAAGACTTCTTGGGAGGTAATTAGGTTAAAGTTGGTTCTTCCTTTAATGGAGTTGAGCTTTTGTTCTTCAAATGGAAGGAGATCTTGAATGAACTTTCTCTTCATGAACTTGTCATCAACATAGGTGGCACCAAGATCCCCCATAGTGCAACAAAGGACCTTGAGCCGCCTATACATGTCTTCGGGAGTCTCATCATCTTGCATAGCAAAACCATCACACTCATTGTTGACTTCATCAAACTTGGAGCTTTGAATGCTTGCATTCCCAACAAACATCTCGGTGAGTTGGTCCCATGCTTCCTTGGCGGTGTTGAATTGGCAAATGTGAGCAAAGTCCTTGGGAGTCAAAGCCTTTTGAATCATGCCCAAAGCTGTGGCATTGAGTTGCTTGTCCACCACTTCACCTCGAGTCAACTTATTTGGGTCATATGGAGAGAATCCATCCTCCACAATCCTCATTAACTCAATAGAGGAGCTGGAAATATGTGAGCGCATTAGATAATTCCAATTGGCGAAATTTGAAGTATCTAACATAGGTGGTGCTCCTTGAGGAATGATGTGGTGGCATGGGAATGGGGGATCCGGAGTATACTTTGGCGGTGTGGGCATCACCAAGTAGTCCTTTCCTCTACTTTCCTCTTTGGAAGTTGGGCCTTTGAGCTCCTCGGTGTTCTCGCTTGGAACCTTGGTAGATGTTTGAGCAACAAAACCAAGTCCCAAGTGAGTGATGCACCCGCGGGATTCACCCCGGGGGTGGTCACGGGAACGGTGGGAGGAAGCTCGGTGGTTTGGGGTGTGACAATAGGAACCATGGGGTTTGGCTTGATGGACTGCAAAATAGTCATCATTTACTCAAACTTGGACATCATGGATGTCTCCAATTGCTTGAGGTCATACATGGTGGCCAAGTTCTTGGTGTTATCACTCTCACTACCCCCTTCGTCGGCCATCGTCTCTTAGGCGGTAAAGCCCAAAACAATAGCTTTGGCTCTGATACCAATTGAAAGTACCGGCTTTGAATCGACTAGAGGGGGGTGAATAGGCAACTACGAATTTTTAATTTGTTACTCAATTTTAGGCTTGAGCTAGAATATAAGTTCTCTATATATGCAACTAGGTTAACAACCTATATGCTAGAGAACTAACAACAATCACAAGAACGGTAAAGAGCAAGTAGTAAAGGTAGGGAACGAGATAACCGGAGCGGGGATAGGGAGATGTAATTCCTGTAGTTCACTTCCAAGGAATCTACGTCTACGTTGGAGAGGTGTCAAGGCCACACAAGGTCACCCGAATGCCACAAAGGCCTCACCTTCTTCTCCGGTGAGCTCCCCCACAAAGGAGGCCTCACAATCCACTAACTGGTGATCTTGAAGGCGCCAACCGAAAACTTTACAACAAGGTTGAGGGGGGAGCTACACAATTCAATTAGAGGCCCTCAACAACACCACAGAGCTTTACAACACATGCCCTTAGCTCCGATGATGCCCTACACCGTCTAGGGTTCCAAGAAACCCAAGAGTAACAAGATCCACAAAGGATAGGTGGGGGGAATCAAATCTTCTTTGGTGGAAGTGTAGATCTAGGTCACCTCTCCCACCTCTCAAAATATCAAGTGATTTGAGTGTCTAGGGAGAGAGATCTAGTGAGGTGAAGCTCTAGTGTTAATGGAGGAGAGAGAAAATTGAAGAGTTAGGTAGGAGGGCGCCTTAAATAGGCCCCCTCCAAACTGAACCGTTGGGCAGTTCGCGACCTCACCGGAAGTTCCGGTGAGCGGCCGGAAGTTCCGCCCAGCGCTACTCCAACGGTACGAAGACCGTTGACGCACGCTCCAAAGCCTAACTAGAAGTTCCGGTAGAATGACCGGAAGTTCCGGTGAAACTTCCGAAGCAAGTTCTGGCCCAAGTTCCGTCAAATAGAACAGTTGTCAATAGAAGTGTACTGATCCTGAGCGGAACTAGGGGCGGAACAACTGGTTCGCAAACAATGCCTGGCCGGAAGTTCCGGTGCCTGGGCGGAAGTTCCGCTCAGGGTCTCAGTGGAAGAAGCAAAGGAAGTTCCTGACCGGAACTTCCGGTGCTACTTCTGGTGGAAGTTCCGCCAAATAGAACATTACAAAACAGAGAGTTCTGAACTCTGGGCGGAACTTCCATCGGAAGTTGGACCAGAAATAGTCCCAGATCCAACCCACAGAGAGCCCTGAGCGGAACTTCCAACGCCTGCCAAAAGTTCCGATCAGACAAAAACTACACCAACTGATTAGAAACACACTCTCTCGCTGATGAATAGGATGGTTGTGGCGGTGCATATATGGTTTGTGCAAAAACAGATGATTCCCCACAGTCTTCTGAGGTGGACCCCCTCTTGATAGTACGACGATCTAAAGCAATAAAATGAGAGAAAGAGAAAAATAAAAGACCGTCGTCTTCACGAGACCCTAAGAAGAGCATCCACACACTTCATAAGTTCCATCAAAAGCAATTATCCTGAAACTCAAGCACACGGTTAGATCACAAGTGGGATTGTCATCATAACCAAAATAGCAAGAAAAACATGGTCCTTTCAAGTGTTCTGTGAATTTTAATGCCAACGGCTTGCGCACTTGGTGTGTTGGGTCACTACAATCAAGCCTAGCCATGGAACATAAAATTAAATGTAGTGTCCGATGAAACAATATCAACAAGTGGAACATAAATCAATAGTACAAAACATGCCAGTTCGCAACGAATGCATGTGAAACAAAAAATGTAGCATTCAAGGAATAAATCTTGTCTACACATGGAACAAAAATGTAGAGTTCGTGGAAGAAATCTCGGCTATATAGAGAACAAAAATATAGCGCCCGAGAAACAAATCTCATCTACACATGGAACAAAATGTAGCGTCCGAGAAGCAAATCTCGTCTACACATAGAACAAAATATAGCGTGGGAACAAACCTCATCTACGCATTGAACAAAATTTAGCATCAGAGGAAAAATAATCTTATCTACATAGGGAACAAATGTAGCATCCGAGAACCAAATCTCATCTAAACAGGGAACATAAAAATATAGCGTCTGAGAAACAAATATCATCTATAGAATAAACAGAAATGTAACATCTGAGGAACAAATCACGTCTACAAATGAAACACAAAAAATAGACTACATGGAACAAAATCACACCCAAATGGGAGTAAAATTTATAGCGGCGAAGGAACAAATCAAATTTACACACGAAACAAAACTATGAAATACGGGAAACAAAAAAAATAGTGAACGCGGAACAAATGAGGAGATCAATGGGAAGTAGGCTAAAATTGAATAAAATTTTGGCATCCAGGAGACAAATCGTAACTACGAACGAAACAAAATTATGGATGTAGAACAAAATAAAAGTATAACCAATTGAAACAAAACATAAGTACAAGAGGAACGAGAATTGGATCATGAGAAAAAAATTGAACACACGGGGGACAATCACGGCTGTTGTCAGAACAAAACATACACCATTTGGAACAAAAATTTAGCACCGGTGAACAATGTAAAATCATGCTAAATACAATTTAAACACACGAGAAAGAAATTAGGGAAACACATCCCACTGCAAAAGAACATTTTATCGACTAAATGGATAAAAAATGTAAATTCATGGATAATAAGCATGGTTAACAATTAGAAAGAAAAATATATAACAGGAAAAAAGAAGAAGAAAAGCGTGAAAAGGCAAACCAAAGGAACGGACGAAGGAAAAGAAGGAACCGAGGCAGGAGGCGTTAAATTTCTAAGGATTGTTCAAGAGAAGAGAAGATCGTCTCAGCATGTTCTCTGCTCATGAACCACATCGACATGACTGCACTTTTGAAGCCCATAACCTTATCAAAACGTCCATAACATTCGATGACTGGCGGTCATTGTTTTGTCTCTTCTGGTGATCGCTTGTACTCCCACCAGATTCCTTTTATCTTTGGGAACGCGAGCTTTCTACTCCACTAACAAGCGACCAGTAAAACAAATCCTGGTTCGCTAAGAGCATCTTCACTCGCCTACCAGGACGTCGGTCAGGATGCCAAATTTCGGTCCAGACGCTGAAAATCGGTCCAGTCGCATATCCAGGGACCTGTTTTCGTCCGGATTTCGGTGTGTTTTGGTCCGGCCTATCCAGGCCGTACCTAGGATCCCGGGTACGTACTGGGAACGCCGAACTCAGCGAAAACGGGCGTGGGCCAGCTCTGTCGGCGAGAGAAGGCACCACTCCCGCCACTTCGCCGAGCTCCCGCCCTTTTCTTCCCCCTCCCGCCTTTCTTCCCCATTCCCCCACCCCCGACGCTCCGTCGAGCTCCACGCCCGACATACTGTCCAAGAGCTTCGTCCAACCCAGATCGGTCCTTGGCGAGGGTCCGGCGGAGAAGAAGGCGAGGAAGCCGAGAGCGTGTTATATGTTGATCCAAATTCTACATAGTATAGGCCAACTTCTGACTCGTTACACTCGCCGTGCCAACGGGACGCTTCAGAAGTGCGGGCGACATCGCTAATCTGTCTGACGGATCGTCGAAGACCTAGGTTTCCACCGATATATAAACCCCTTGTAAGCCGCCGGTTGGGATAGTTGCATCTGTGAAATCCCCGGCGTTTGTAAACACTCCTCGATATAGTGAAGTTTATTTGGGCGCCCGTGGTTTTTTCCTCTCTTTGTTGGAGAGGTTTTCCACGTTAAATCTGTGTCTCCTTGCTGTGCTTTTCGTTTTCGTTCTTCGTTATCTTCTTGTCGCGATTGTAACAGAGCGCCGCCGACCAAACCGGAGGGCATGTCCTTCGTCGACTAGGAGAAGAAGGAGCAGGCCAGGCAGATCTCGTCGACCGAGCGGAAGGATAGGAATGAGAGGGCGAAGCTCCGGCAACAGCAAGCGGAGGAGTGAAAGCGGCGAAGGCGACGCGAAGAACAAAGCGATGGTGAAGGCGAAGCGGCGACGCTGCTCGACGTTGATGGTCATGGCCGTACCCACCACACCGGGAAGCCATCCTGCAGGACATGATCACGGCTTCCCCTTCCTCTGCGCCGAACGTGTCTGCGCCGAACGCCCCCACGCCGAGCTCTGCTTCGACTTCCTCCGACCCGGCGGCCTTCTCCGGCGAGACGGACGACAACGCCGCATCGGCCACGCCGCAGGAGCCCATCCCCATCGACGACTGAGAGTCGTTTCCCCTGTTATGTAATAAAAATCTGTCGCCGAATTTGTGGGTATGTGTTGAACACCTTGTGGCCGAACGCTCGCCGGCGGAAACAATAAAGATTTAAATATCTCGCCGTTTTGTGTTCGTCTAGGTACTCAGACTGGATACGCGAGTGAGAAACTGGACGTATCCAAGCCGAAAACTTACACCTTCGGCTAGAAAAAGTCTGGATTTCGGCGTAGGTTCGCCGTAGAGATGCTCCGAGCATCGTCGAGGAAATGAAACCAAGCCATCGACGATGTAATCACGGAGCTAAGCAGTGTGGTTTTGTTTCAACGAAATAAAACCAGGGGCCACCCCTGTTTTTCAGAGCCGAGAGGGCCCGCGTGTCATGTCACAATGAAATGGTAGGCTCGGAAGTGGCGGCCTCGCAAGTGGACACTCATCGCATCGCACGCCCACCACCAAGCCGCCGGCTCTCCACCTGATCTCCTCCCTCTCTCTCTCTCTCTCTCTCTCTCTCTCTCTCTCTCGGTGTCGCCGTCTCCTGAATTTTGTTTCCACAACAAAACGCCCCGGGTGCGTGTGCGTGCGTGCCAGAGAAAACAGACAGACAGACAGACAGCAGCCAGTGACCAGACGAAGGCGAAGCGCGAGAGGAGAAAGAGAGATGCCGGGGCTCACGGCGCCGTCGGACTACGCGGAGGAGCCGCCGCGCCACCCCGACCTCAGGATCAACTCCAAGGTTCGCCCCTCCATCACTTCGTACCTGCCCCATGCTGTTCGGTCGCGTGGTGTGGGTTTGGCATGTTGCGGATTCCGGCCCTGGTCTGATCGATTCATTTGCGGGGCTCCGCCGCCGCGGCGGGGGAACGAGGGCGTCGCTGTTTATGCCGCCCGAACGACCGCCGATATGCGCCGTGAGCAATAAACTGAGCATGCGCGCTTAGGCCTTAGGCCCGGAATTTTAGTGAGGTGAGGGTGGGGAGCAGATAATTTTAGGGCGTCCCGTCCCAGTTCTGGTAAAAGGCAGACATGTTTAGGATTCGGGCGATGTGCTTCTTGTTCTATGCTCGATTCCGTTACAAGGATCGCTGCCAGTGCCGTTGTAGAGGGGCATTTAGCAAGAGCTGATCCCGATTTTCTCAAGAAGTTACATGAATGGAGCAATCTGTTTTACTTATGAAGTTTAGTTCACAGAAGTGGCTGCTCATTCAACTACGATGCTCTAAAAGAATTTAGTTTTATGTGCACCAGGGACTACAGCTTAACATCCAAGAGATAAAAGATGGTAAATGAAGCATTAGTGATTATTCATGTTTTTTTGGAAAAATTTGGAGCAAGGTTGTTGCATTGTCAATTTGTAGTGAAACCCACTGCGGCACTCTGTATGTTAGCCATTGCACAGGACAGGAGTACTATCTGATTCTTAGGAAAGAATAGGAAATTAAATGGAGGAGTTTATTCACCTTTTCAGTACTATGTTTCTTCCAGCATCTTCATATGAATATTATGGCAGTGACCCAATGAGATTGTTATGCAGGAACCGTTTAATGCTGAGCCCCATCGGTCTGCGTTGGTTTCGTCTTATATCACCCCAGTAGATTTCTTCTACAAGAGGAATCATGGACCAATTCCAAAAATCGATGATATCTCGAGGTTTTCATTTTTACAAGGAATATTATAGATACCGATATTTTGTTGTTACTGCAAACCCTTAAAATGAAGGACCAGCCCTTATGTTTTCATATAACCTGTTCGACAGATACAGTGTTTCCATCAATGGCCTTGTGAACAAGCATATTCAGCTATCCATGGCCGACATTAGGTAATGTACATCTTAGCCTCTTATTATGCACCCTCAAATATTTCTTATCTTTGATTAGATAATCAACATAAACTTTACATTCAGATTGCTTCCAAAGTACAATGTCACTGCAACGTTGCAGGTTTGTGACAAGCGCCTTCTATTTTTTCCTTTAATCTTTCTAATATCTTATACTACCTCCGTCCCAAGGCTTAAGGCTTATATTTTTTTTTTGAAAAGTCAAACTATGTAAAGTTTGACCAAGTTTGTAGAAAAATATATTAATATTTACAATATGAAATACATACCCTTTGATACATCATGAAACATATATTCACATGGTATCTATATAATATCATAGTTCTTGATAGTTTTTTCTAGAAGTTTGGTCAAACTTTTTGTAGCTTGACTTTTCAAAAAAAAAGCCTTAAGCCTTGAGACAGAGGGGCTAAAGTATGAGTGCGCTAGCCAATAGTCATTTAAGAGTACATATATAACAGTGCGCAGGTAATAAGAGGACTGCAATGAGTAAGGTACGAAAAGTGAGAGGTGTTGGATGGGACGTATCTGCTCTTGGAAATGGTAAGTCGCGAATTATTGTAAATTTCATGTCCACGATGCAATAGTTTATTTCATCGCAAGATTATAGAAATGCAATCTGATGTACCCATGTTAGTAAATAAGAACACCCAGAAGAATTTGCACTTTGAGATCTAGGCATGCTGATAATATTACTGCATTAATATATTTAGCATACTAGAAGAACTGTAAGGATAGCAATCATACAAGTGGAGGAAGTTTACAAGTATAGGCTTATAGCTAGCCTTTTCACTAGCTCTATAATTAGATTTCTGCTTAAGTCTGAAATCTTATTCGTTCCAGAAAAATCTGAAAGCTTAATTTTGTAGACCATTTCTGTTTACCTTTGTTTCATCTATTGAATTAAGAGCAATATCCTACTTGATTTTTATATGACACATAAAGTACTAAATGGAGCTGATTTGCCTTCATCAAATTTTATTGTATAAAGAGGCTACATTTTTGTTCTCTTTTAACTTTTTTGCTCTACAATAGTTTTATCCTTTGTACTATTTCAGCAACTTGGGGAGGAGCAAAACTATCTGATGTCCTTGAACTAGTTGGAATACCTAAACTCAGTTCAGTCACAGCTTTAGGAGGCAAACACGTTGAGTTTGTCAGTGTTGACAGGTGTAAAGTGAGTATCCCTGTTTCCATCAACCGGCAGCAACCCTTTTAGCCTGCCTCACTAATCTCGAGGTGTTCGTATTTCAGGAGGAGAAAGGTGGTCCCTATAAGGCATCAATTCCATTAAAGCAGGCTACAGATCCTGATGCTGATGTCTTGCTTGCATATGAAATGAACGGAGAGGTGACTAAGCATTGTTTTTTTCCTTTGACAGTTGAAAAATGGATTGATATAACGTTCCTTATGGGGTTTAGACTATTTAAAAAAAAATCTGATTGCTTCTATCCTAGTTTTTGCTTCTTTCTCTCTTTTTTTATTTGATGCTACTCCCTCCGACCCATATTAGTTGACTCAAATTTGTCTAGGTACGGATGTATCTAGCACTAAAACTTGACTAGATACATTCATATCTAGATGAATCTAAGTCAACTAATATGGGTTGGAGGGAGTACTGTATTTTCTGTTAGTACTTCATTGTTCCCTAACGCATATGTTTCTTTGAAGCTGATTTTGATGAAAGAGTGATAGTACTGCATAGTGTGACATCATAACAATGTATATGACACTTTCTCAAACACAATAATTTATTATGTTTATATAGGGGTTTACTGCCTAATGCAGAATGATGAGTGCACAAACAACACCTGAAGCATCTTTTACTGAACATAAATATCCGCCATAACCTTATTTTGCATTGACTCCAGTGTGGTACTTTAGCTCTTTAGCACGGCTACACCAGATTGTGAATATGAAATATTACTTGTCAATAATTCTTTCGTCAAGTTTAGATGCAACCTTGTTCTTTTGCCACATTTCCTGCTGTCATGGTTCCAATGTTGGTACTTACAGTACTTTACCCATTGTGATTTACCATGAATAGATCATCAACCGTGACCATGGATACCCACTCCGTGTTGTCGTACCTGGTGTCATAGGCGCACGTTCTGTAAAGTGGCTGGACAGCATCAGCATAATCAAGGAAGAATGCCAGGTTTGCTGAAAATTTAAATGCAGTATCTCTTCATCATGTACTCTGGGAATAAATACTGATCTCTGTTCTCAACCAGGGTTTTTTTATGCAAAAAGATTACAAGATGTTTCCACCTACCGTAGACTGGGATAATATTGATTGGTCGACTAGAAGACCACAAATGGATTTTCCTGTACAGGTATATACTGTACTAGTAATTCTTCCATGTTAATCTTTTCTTTTGAATCAATCACACTTGGGTTAGATTGGTAACATAGGATGACACATATCATGCCTTATTCTGGATGGGTTCATTTTCCTTACCTTGTATTATTTAGGGTTAGTCCTCAACAATACTAGAAGACATGCAATATATCATGTCATTGCCCAGTTGTTCACATTAGCATTACAAAACATTTTCACTTTCATTTTTTATTTTTTTGCAATTTATCTTCACAATTTACAGTAATGAGAATATTTGAAACCATGCACCACCATATTGACTCGCACTTGTGATTTACTACAGAATTTGCAGCTGGCAGTGGATTTGAAATTAATTGTTGCCGATATTAAGATGACATTCTCATCAGTAGAAATCCGCATCAATCTTTGTGCTGAATCTTCGAGAAAATGTTATTTATAGAATACTGATATATTATCCATAGGAACGGCTAGTTTTTTACGTTGGCTTGCCAAGCCTACACAACCCTCTTCCTTTACCCGGGCTTGGGACCGGCTATGCCTAGGGAGACATAGGCGGAGTTAGAATACTGATATATTATTGAATATTAAAACACAAAGATTGATGCGATTTTCCACTGAACTCTTATAGCAAGTATTAATCATTTTATTCTGAGTTAATCGTTTTGCCTGTGTGATTGGCAATTGGACGGTCTGAAATTAAAACATCTGCTCAGAATGTCATCTTGGTATCCACCTTGGATGCAAGAATCGTTTAATTAGGCTCTAAAATTGTGCAATAGAATGCTGAGTCCTGTCTTAGATGTGTCTTTTTCTGATTAGTGGAGCTAGTATTCCTGTAAAAGTTAATTTACCATGAATTTGTTCTGTTTTTTTAGTTTATTTGTTTACTGCAGATGCACCTATTAAGCATTGAAGCACTTACTTCTCCTAAACTTTGTTTAGCTTCTGTGTTAATGAAGTTGAGTTAAGTTTTTGGGTAACTTGTCTTCACTGGTTTTTTGGATCGACCATGCAGTCTGCTATTTGCACCCTGGAGGATGTGGATGTTATCAAGGAAGGAAAGGTTAGTATCACTTCCATTATAGAAAGGGATGTGTATGCTGAGACAGACTGCATTTGTGTAGGTAGCTTCAGTAAATTTTGATGAGATGTACACACTGATGTGCTTGTTCGATGCAGGCTAGAATTGCTGGATATGCAGTCTCAGGTGGTGGTCGTGGCATTGAGAGAGTAGATATATCTGTTGATGGAGGTAAAACATGGGTTGAGGCTCATAGATACCAGAAAAGCAGTATGCAATACATCTCTGATGGACCTCAAAGTGACAAGTGGGCATGGGTTCTCTTTGAGGCTACGTTGGACATACCAGCAAATGCCGAGATAGTAGCTAAGGCGGTAAGTGAAATTCACTACTGGATCCTGTTTCTCCTTTTTTTGCTCAAGTGACTAAGTCTGAAAATGCATCTTGTGGACAACAGGTGGACTCAGCCGCGAATATTCAACCGGAAAAAGTGGAGGACATATGGAACCTCAGAGGAATCCTCAATACATCTTGGCACCGGATCAAAATACAAAGTTCAAGATCCAAAATGTGAAAGAAGTATGTTGCTGTGTCTAGAGCACGCAACATGCTGTTCCACGCCTCCATGATAGTCTAAGAAATAATAAGCCACTGGAGTTTACTTTCTCCAATTTTCATTTAGACTGTGCCACGGAACTATGTTTGAGTCTTTTTTTCTGTAACCATCAGTGTTACAAATACTCCTGCTTGTGCCAGATGATCTGATATGAAGTTCACCATAACGTATGCTTTAAAAGTGGAGATATTAATAAAATGCTTTAACAAAGTGTCGGCTGTCTTTTTTGTTCGATGGAGAATTGTTGAGGTTAGTGGCCCTAGTTATTCAGTACTCCCGATAGGGTTATTTAACAGCAGATAGGACCATTTAATAGCATGTCAGTACACTTGCTTGTTGTCATCAACTCTAAGGAGCAGACTGAAAGGCAGAAGAACATAGCAGGTGTCGACACAATTTCTCGTTAAAACACAAGTTCCCATTGCCAAATCTGACACAAAGGTGAATTTGCCTTAGGTGTGAAATATAGCAAAAGGTCCACTAGTGGTTCCAAATATTTATAAAGTGAGCCCTGCCATTGGGTTAAAATAACACAGAAAGCAAATATGAAACTACCCTCACAATTTAGGAAACTTATTGACATAGGGTACTGGGAAGAGGGATATCTCCCTCATCTTTGGAAAGATAAAGTAGCACTGATACTACCAGTGAGAGTCACCTAACCTAAACATCTATGTAAATACATTCAGCTTACACCTGTGCCTCAACATGAAACTCTTGCTCTTGTTCTTAGTTTTCTCTAATTTGAAACCACCTCCACAATTTAGGAAACTAAAAGAAAGCAAATATAGAACTACATTTGGCTATACCTTGTGCCACCCAAACGCAGAGATATGAAGAGGGATATCCGTGCAAAGACAAAGTAGCACTGATACTACCAGCGAGAGTCACCTAAGCTAAACATCTACGTAAATATATTCTTCAGCTTACACCTGTGCCTCAACATATAAACGTAATACATCCACCATTATACATTTCTCAGGTGATTTGCTGCTAAAATCTCCTTAGATCTAAAAAAGATACAAATGGTAATTTTCTAAGTGCCTTTTGCTGCTTCTCCATACCCATTGGCATTATCCTGCAAAAAATAATGAGAAATATCTGAAATTAATTACTATAAAAATGTGGAATTGCAAAAGGGAAAGGAAATCAGTCAACTCTCTGCATACGTATGAAGAATCATTACTCACAGCATTTGACGCTTGGCCCATGATTGGGTATACATCCTTCAGCATTTTGTCTAAAGAATCCTTAGCTAAACGGAGCTTCCCTTCTCTCTCTCCAGATTCAGACGACACCTTTGCTGATGATGTACCACAATGAAGCTGCAGGGAAGATGATGATCCACACGGTTAGTCTTTCATCAAAGATACCTCTCACTGTAACCAAAACGTAATGAAAAGATAATCCAAATAGAAAGCTTCCAAAACCAATCAATGAACACTTCTCTCACATACGATAGGATGATAAGCATACCACTTATCAACTAATTTCCAGCAAAACTGCAAGGTATTTGTGCAAATGCACATGCTACCAATTGTTTCTAACTACCTCTGTAATAGCTGGTTGCTCTGATCCGTCTTGATTTGTACTCAAATGGCCTTTCGTCGTTTCCAAATTTGTCGCGGATGCCTACAAAACAACGCATTGCGGTGAACTGAGACACAAATCCTTCAGATGATAAGGAGGATTCATGTTGACATCACTACACAAACACTAACACTAAGAAAAATGTTAACAATTGGCCGACGTACTGAACTGCTCAACTTATACTTGTGAAACTAAGAGACTACAGAAATCTTCTAGAATAATTTATGATAACTAGTATTAGATCAATTACATAGTTTTCGGATGAAAAATTAAGGCAGCCATACGTGCTGCTCCAGTACCTGATCTTTTAAGGTGTCATCTCGCCACTCCGGCTGAAACTTCTGCAGAAGCAGCTTGAGCAACCTTTGAAGCTCGGGCAAAACCTCCTGAGGGAAAAGCTTCGCGATGTCGTCCTTTGATATGTCTTCGTGGACACACCTGCGGATTAGTATCCTGAGGCACACCAACAGCTGCGAACGAGAGGAGCATCAGCAGATGGAGCCGGCGAATCCGGACCGCCGCAGCTTGGCGCGGAAGGAGAAGAGGCAGAAATAGGGGAGGTACGTACGGGGTCGAGCTCCGAGTCGGTGGAGATCTGGAGGATGTCGCGGACGACGGCGCGGTCGGCGGCGTCGAGGCCGGTGCGGCGGGTGCGCCAGAGCGCCTGCAGGATGTACTCCACCGAGTCCTTGGACCGCGCGCGGGTCAGCAGCGGGAGGTGCTCGTGCCCCCAAAGCGCCTTCGACGCCGCCGCTGCTGGCGCCTCGCGTTGCCGCGCCTCCATTGCTGGCCGAGTTCTGCCGCCGCGTGTGGGTTGAGAGAGAGACACAACGCGATTGATACTGGGCTGAAAGCAGGCACAGGCCTTACCTAGGAAGGGGAGACGGCGACCATTTCGTGCATCAAGCACCTCCGCGTAGCAGCGTGGCTGGCCCATTTTGACAAGGCCCCTACTGAGCCTCCCACGGGGGATGGAAAGGGCTGATCCCCCCCCCCCCCCGGCTCCTGCACCGTTCGATCGTCTCAGCCGTTATCTCCTTTGCCTCTTTTCGCTTGCGACCTAAACTACACTCTACTACCTCCGTTTTAAGTCATAAGGGCGCACATGCTTTCCAAAGTAAAATTCGATTAAAAGAATTGAACAACAAAATCTTGATTATATTGTATATAATTAGTATCATTGGATTTATATTGAAAAATGCTTTCCGGTGATACTAGTTTTATACCAAAACTCTTTACGTATTTAGAGTAATTCTTGGTCAAAGAAAAAACACGCAAAACGAGGACGTCTTCAGCCCTGAAACGGAGGGAGTATTTGATAAAAAGGATTTTTATTTTCGTATACTTGGTTTGTTAGTTGTACTCAGTTTTCCTAGCCGCTTAACTTTTTCTTACTTTTTCTCTCGCCATGTTAAGAAACCCCCGCGAGCACTCGCAGGCGCTCAGACGGAAGGATGTCGTCAAGTCAAAGGCTTGACCGTTACATGCTGACTGGTGGGACCGCGTTAGGGCGGGTTGGGCATTGAGCGTTACGTTACGAGACCTCGACCGTTACATGCCTGACCGGTGGGGCCGCTTTGATGCGGGTCCTGCCGTGGTCGATACATGCTGACGGGTGGGGGTCAGGATACACGTCGGACCCGCTATCCTTCTCTCGCTGCCTCGTGGGCTGCTTTTTCCCTTATTGGATGGCCGGTGCAGGCAATAAGAAATGGGGCCTTTTCGTGGGACCATCGAAGCCAATAAACGACGGAGCCGTCAAAGCCAGTGACTGATGGGGCTGTGATGTGGAGCTGGAGGGGGGATTTGCATATTCATCACGTTTTACGTTGTAACTTGTATATTTGCCATTTTTGTGTGTCACTGCTGACATGTGGTGGTCATGTGGCAAATATGCAAATTTCAAAGAAAATGTTCGTTCCGTGGAGCCATCAAAGCCAATGAACGATGGGGCCGTCATGTGGGGTGGGGCCTCGAAGGCAATGACTAATAGAGCCGTGATGTGGAGTTGGAGGGGGGATTTGCATATTTGCCACGTTTTATGTTGCAACTTGCATATTTGCCATTTTTTGTGTCACTGACATGTGATGGTCATGTTGCAAATATGCAAATTTCAAAGAAAAGATTCGCTATGGGGCTATCGAAGCCGATGGGGCCGTCATGTGGGCGGTCGAAGCCAATAACTGATGGGGCCATGATATGGGGTTGAGGGGGATTTGCATATTTGCCATGTTTTAGATTGCAACTTGCATATTTGTCATTTTGTGTGTCGCTGACATGTGGTGGTCATGTTGCAAATATGCAAATTTTAAAGAAAAGGTTCGTTCTGTGGGGCCATCGAAGCCAATGAATGATGGGGCCGTCATGTGGGGCGGTCGAAGCCAATGACCGATGGGGCCGTGATATGGTGCTGGAGGGAGGATTTGCATATTTGCCATGTTTTAGATTGCAACTAACATATTTGCCATTTTATGTGTCGCTGACATGTTGTGGTCATGTGGCAAATAAGCAAATTTCAAAGAAAAAGTTTGGCAGATATACAAAATTGGCAAGAAAAAATCCCGGAGCAGCTACTCCCCCAAACATTGACAGGTGGGTCATGTATGACACACGTGAGGTCGGCTCTCTCTCTCTCATATGCTTCCCTGCCCCAGCCCCGAGCAGCTCCTACCTCACCGGCAGTCAGAGCAGCCATCGTCGATGCGTCCGCGGTTCCGTCCTACGGTGGCGTCGGACGGTCTGCCGCGTTGCACCTCAACCATGGCTCCAACACCTATTTCATCCGCACACATTGTACGTTGAGGCAGTACCGACCGCAGGCAGGTCCGCCGCCCACGACGACCGGGCTTTTGTTCCGTCGCCATAGCTTGACGCACGGTCGCAGCAATTGCTAGTAGTGCTTGGTAAGACCTTCGCTCCTGCTTCGCCCATCCTAATCGATTCGTTTCTCGTAATTTCCTCAATATTGCAGGGGTAAATTAGTCTTCAATGTCTGGTCGTAGCGGGTACACCGGCGAGGGTGGGGATTCGATCATGTCGTGGTCATGTTATCCTTCTCCTACCATGTCGGAAGTGCAGGTAGCTCCTTCTCTTTGTACTACCATTGAATTGGAAGTGCCGCCATGGCTTGTCGGACTGATTTTAATTGGGTTTGTTTTGGGATTGTTACAGTATGCTATGCAGGCTGATGATCCATGATACATTGCATACCAAGATGAATCAACCCAGTGGTCTAGCCAGAGGATGGATTTAGAGGAGATGGTTGACAATTTAGGTGATGAATTGGCCCATAAAAACCTGTTGATATTAGAGCTGAAGCGTACTATCGAGGAAGAAAAGAAAAACTCAGAGCTTATTCGCAAAGAGAAGTTGACACTTGAGGCTGATCTTGCCGTATCTGATCAAGTGATAGAAAATCTAAAACATGAACTTTAAGTGAAGGGGGAGGAGAATAGTAGATTCATGTGGGCAGTTTTAGTAGTTGTTATCCCCGTCCTAACAGTTATACTATGGGGTTGTGGTGAAGGTGTGATATGCCCAATTTGCATCACCATTCTATATCATAATTTACCTCTATTCATTGATATTTGTCTTATTATGGGGTATTACTTATGGCTTTTCATTTGTTTATGCATGTTGGATGATTCCTGGAGGATGGATCACGAGTCTAGATTACGATGGAAAAGAAGGCGTTTTGCAATTTCGAAGATCGAAAAATACCAGAAAATATGGAAACATATTATTTTACCGTAAGACGAAGGAAGCTGTATGAGGGACGGAGATGGGCCTCAGGGGGCCCACACCCCCCTAGGCGCGGGCCCACCTGACCCCGCGCCTAGGGCAAGTGTGGCCCACCTGCCCGGCCTCCGACTCCGCCCCTTCGCCTATATCTTCCCTTCGAAACCCTAAGGCTCGGGGAGCGACCACAGATAGATTTTCGTCGCCTCTGGGGAGCGGAAAACATCGAGGGAGAAAGATCTCTCCGGCAGACAGATTTCTTCCAGGGGAATTCCTTCTCGGAGAGAGGAGATCGTCGCCATCAACACCATCATCAAGCTAGGCTTCATCGGGATCATCATCATCCACACCATCATCTCCACCAGCACCATCATCACCACTCCGTCCCGCTGTAACAATTGTGTTGGATATTGATTTAGTTCTTAGGGGAAACTTTCCCGGTGTTGATTACTATTGTAGTTGATGCTTGTGAGTGGAACCATTGGATTATTTTTTATGTTTAGATTGTTATCCATTATCATATCATCTTTGATCTTGATCCATATGATGTCTTGTGAGTAGTTCGTTTAGTTCTTGAGGACATGGGAGAAGTCATGTTGTTAGTAGTGAATTTGTGATGAGTTATTATTCAATGGTTTAGTATTTAAGTTGTGGTGCTATTCTTCTAGTGGTGTCATGTGAACATCGACTACATGACACTTCACCATTTATGGGCCTAGGGGAATGCATTGTGTATTTGGATACTAATCACGGGGTTGCCAGAGTGACAGAAACCTGAACCCCCGTTAGGACACCTTTGCACAAGGGAGCGCAGGATCTCAGAGTTTAAGGCTGTGGTTAGATTTATATCTTAATTACTTTCCTGTAGTTACGGATGTTTGCAGGGGGTTTAATCACAAGTTTGTATTAGTCCTAGGAAGGGCGGTATGTTAGCACAGGTTCACCCACACAACACTTACAAACACCAGAGAAGAGTACTCAGCTATTTGAACGCGAAAGCACTTGACAGAATTCCCATGTGTCCTCAAGAATGTTTGGTCCTTATAAGTATTTCCACCGGCTTGTCCTTTGCTAAGAAAGGATTGGGCCACTTGCTCTGTTTGTTCGTTACTTTTGTTACTTGCTCTTTGTTTAGTTGCCTTGTCAGAAAACCACTAAAAATCCGTTTGCTAAGTATTCACAGGGATTTCCTGCTCCATACCACTGTTCAGCACCTTCTGCTTCTCGTTGGGATCAACACTCCTATTTATCAAAAGTACTACGATACACCCCTATACTTGTGGGTCATCAAGGTGGCACATGTAATGATTAGTTGAATTGATGGCTAATTTAGATAGTAGAATTGTTATTCGATGGATGGTTGTGAGTTCCTGCAAATGTAATCACTTTGCGGTCCCAAAGTTGTCATGATAATGCATTGTGGGGCCCGAGTTGCTTGCCATTGGATCTAGCTTCCCATAGTTGGCGTGTCAAATGCCATGTAGACTTGCAGGGTTGACGGCATCATCTATTCCCCGTTCTTCCTAACGCCACATTCTTCTTCTATAGAGAGGCGATCTGTCAAAGAAAGTACTACTCCCTCCGATCCAATTTAGTTGACTCAAATTCGTCAAGATACGGATGAATCTAATACTAATTCATGTCTAGGTACAATTGAATCTAGAAAAAAATCTAAATCAACTAATACAAGCCCACCGGAGATTGTCAAAGCAAGTACTGCTACTTATGAATCAACATATCCACCGGTCTCACGGCTCAAATACATACTCCCTCCAACCCATATTAGCAGTAAAACTTGACTAGATACGTTTCATATCTAGATGAATCCAAGTCAACTAATATGGGTCGGAGGGAGTATAAAATTTATTCAAATCGGTTCATGGGGGCTTGATCTGCGCCATCATGGTGATGTTGCGGATGATGGGTTCAATCATCATCACATCGATGACCATTGTCGACACCGCCGCCGCCTCGGTGTCTTTAGTCAGCAATGGATCTGAGGAGGTGAACAGGAGTGAGACAGACAGAGATAGAAATTTCAGACGCTTAGATCCTTACCGCCGCATGCCGTTCCAGCCGCCATGCTTGGATCCGTGCCACCGCAAGCCGTTCCGACCCCCACGATTAGGTCCGTGCCGCCACACGCTGTTCCGACCGCCAAGCTTAGATCCACGCCGCCGCACGCTGTTCCGACCCCCACACTTAGGTCCGTGCCGGCACATGCCGTTCGGACCGCCAGGCTTAGGTCCGCGCTGCCGCACGTTGTTTGGACCGCCACGCTTAGAACCGCGCTGCCATACGTCGATAGGAGGGGAGGAAGATGCGGCTGGTATATGTACGACAGGGAAAAGGGAGGGAGAGACATCCAGCCCATCGGGCTCTCCTCTCCATACAAGGTAGGTGTGCCCATCGGGAGAGAGAGACCTCCATCCTGTCGGGATCTCCTCTTCATACAAGGTAGGTGCGCCCATCGGGAGAGAGACAGCTCCATCCCGTCGGATCATGATGTATCCAACGATGGTTAGCCAAGATCCGTGTGACATACATCTCAACCAATCAGAGCGCAGCAGCTGTTGTGAGGGTTTGAGTCAGGAGAGAGGGGAAAGTGAGGAAAATTTTAGCGGGAGGGGAAAAGTGAGGAAAACTTTAGAGGGAGGGGAAAACTGAGTAGAGCTAACGAAAACAAGGGCACTCAGATAAAAGAATGAGTAAGGGAAATTCAAGCTTTTGGCATAAAAATGGAAAAATGTGTTATTTGAACAAAATAATTCGTCTTGGCCGACATTATATCATTTGCAACTCAGATATGCACAAGTGTTCAAAATTTGGCTTCATTTAGACAAAGTATGTTTTGGGATGGGTTATTTTGGAGGTTGATCAAGTAGAAAGCCATGCATCTTCATAGCTAGTAGCTCATTCCAACAAGGGTTTAAGAAGTGGTTTAGGGGATAAGTCCATTTCTCTTTATTTCCTTTTCCTTTATTATTCATGCTAGGTTGTAGGCAACATAACAAGACTTCATTTGAACGTTGCACTATGTTTTGACTTTTTTAAAATTATACTAACCATAAAACCATTTTTTTTGAATTTAATCACTTAGAAAAAGAAAATTGTGGCTGATTACAAGTTTAGTCCCAAATTTCTAATTTCATATGGTAAATCAATCCAAGATACACAAGTGTGCCAAATTTTGGATCAATTGGTCAACGTTTAAGCCATGAACTAGCTAAACCCCATGTGTTGACCACATGTAGAGGGCAAAATTGAGCAGTGCTAAGCAACTAGGTGCATGACCATAAAACCTTGCAATAACACATACATTATGGGATTATCCAACATATAAACTTGGGAGCGTCACACTAGTTCAAATTAAATACAAACATTGACAATAGTTAAAATTTATCATACAAATTCAAATTAATAATTCAAATCCATTTTTTTCTTGCTCCTAGTGTTTTTTTCTGGGTTCACCACCTTGCTCCTGGTGATCCTAGCTGGAATATTCCCGGAGTCCGCCATTAGCTTCTTCCGTTTTTTCCCTTTATTCTTTTTCTCTGCATCCAATGAATCAAGTGCTTCAGTCTGTCGTACAATTGGTCCAATCACGTTTCGATCCGCTAGTTCATACAGTTGAAAAAGCATTGTCCCCATTTCTGCCATATCCGCTGGTGTAATTCCTTTACGCTTGAACTCTGCTTCAATCTCCCACACATTTGATGTAATATCATCTCAATCAACTGGTTCAATCTCCCCTGCATTTGGTTCAATCTCCTCTCGATCAAATGGTTCAATCTCCCCTGCATTTGGTTAAATCTCCTCTCGATCGACTGGTTCAATCTCCCATGCATTTGGTTCAATCTCCTCTGCATTTGGTTCAATCTCCTCTCAATCGACTGGTTCAATCTCTCCTGCATTTGGTTGAATCTCCTCTGCATTTGGTTCAATCTCCTCTCGGTCCATTGGTTCAATCTCCCCTGCATTTTGTTCAATCTCTTCTCGATCCATTGGTTCAATCTGCAATGTATCCATTGCTTCATTCTCCTCTCGTTCAAACGCTTCATTCTCATCTGCATTTGCTGCTCCCGCCTGATCATCCATTCTATAAGCTGGGTCCACTGCATTTTTACAAAGCCTAGAAATGTGCCCTAGGATCCCACAATGTTTGCACTTACGTCGTCGAGGTGGTGCACCTCCCTCTGCACTAGCTCTTATCCTATTCTTTCTTGGCCTACCTGCCGGTCTAGTAAAAACTAGAGGATATGCTTGAAGCCGGGATTCACCTCCATCCATTGGTCTTTTCCCAACAAGGCTGGAACATTCTGAGCATATGGTGCCCTAAATTTGGCAACGGAGAAATACTCTGACACGTATTGATCAACTTCACCCTCTTCACCTCCTAGAACACCCATGAAAAACAATGCATGTATGCAGGGTTTCCCACGGAGCTGCCATTTCCTGCAATGGCATGTCCTACCAACCAAACTCACTTGATACCTCCATTGCCTATCTTTACTATCAGTGTATGTTACCTCAGCCTCCATTCCTCTTCTAGTGCCTTTCATCTTCAATTGTTTTGCCCTGGCATGCAAAGCCTTAATCAAAGATGGGAGGATGAGATGGCTGGCATATACTATTGATGCAATTCTTTGACGCAAATCGATCTTTATCATGATCATCTGCCTAATTTTATCAAATATTTGCCACAACATAAGCCATTTCAATGACTTGACCTTTGCATTAAAACTCTCTACAAGGTTACTTGTTACATATTCTACCTTGCAAATTTCATTGAATCGGCTTCTTGACCACACCATTCCATGACGTGCATATAAGTACTCCTTCATCGCAGGTTTTTGTTTATACAACACTTCCAAATGATACAAATGCTTCCTCAAATTGCATGTGTATGAAGCTGGCCATAGGTTATCAATATAAACTTTACCCTTGAATTTGTTTGTAAATTTCTGCACTAAGTGTCGCATACATTCCCTATGCTCCACTCCGGGGAATACTGCTTCTATAGCTTTCTCCAAACCTTTGCAAGCGTCCGTGTGGATAGTAAGTCCTAGTGGATGACCTATAAGGTCGCGCAAATTCTCCAGAAACCAAGTCCAACTTTCCTCTGACTCAATCTCCAAAACTCCATAAGCATCAGGGAACATCCAATTGTGGCCATCAACTGCAGTAGCAGCTACTAGCCGTCCTTTAAATCTACCATGAAGAGCTATTGCATCCACGGCCAAATAAGGCCTACAACCATCCAGAAACCCTTGCCAGCAAGCTTTGAAACAAACAAAATCCCTTCTAAATCACTCCTTCTCCATTGTCTTCCCTCTTATTTTGTACTGAACTTTATGTCTGTCTATCTGTACAACACTACCTGGACTAGCCATCTCCACTTCAGCTTTGAAGCTGTAAAGCAACTGAAAACTTGCATTCCACAGACCATTGATCCTCTCAAAAGCCATTTCCTTTGCATAGAACATCCTCATGTAGGGTACTGTAATATTAAACTTTTTAGAAACTTCTTTTATGAGCGCTGTTGCACCAAGTGATGGGTTCGCTCTCATCCAATCCATGATTGCATCTGCCAACCACCTAGTCTTTGCTAGTTTTGTTTTGTCCTTTGGTTTCCCCCCTTGAGGTGGACAAGAATGTTCGAACTGGTTAATTTTTATCTGAAACATAATTAAAATGTCAGGTACAGCTAACAAACTCTACACCGTGATCTAAAATACACAAGTGGTTGTAATACCTGAACCAAACTGCTCCTGAGCATAGTGGATGCATGCATCCTCCATGTACACCTCTTGTATGGACACTTCACTGTGAACCTTGTTGGCTCACTCTTAATAACATCATAAGCATTATTGGTGTGAATGCAATATGTAGTAAGGGCATTACGATAGTCCCGCATCGTTTCAAATACGGTGCCTTCTAAAATCTTAGGATCATCCCTATCCCACTCAATTATTGGCAAGTCCTCACCATCGTACTCGGCTAAAACGAGGCTGTCATTGTTCTCCTTGTTCTCTTCGTCATCAATATCATCAAATCTGGCACCCTAGGAAATTTCATCTGTGTATTGATCCTCTAGTGCCTGTTTACTGAATCTATCTACAGATTCAGGAAACATCAACTCATCCCCATCATCTAGGGGAGGCACTCCCTGGTCAGGCTCTGCCTCGTCCTCCACATCAGCCACATGAGCGGTTTGGCTTACACTCGTAGTGTGAATAGATGGTACTGCTGTGGACCTACAAGGATCGCCGAGGCGCACACTATTAGCAGAGACAGTAGAGACACATGATGCCCGACCACCTGATGATGTGTGACCACCAGATGGTGATTTAACACTCTTTCCCATGTGCTCAACTTTAGGCTCGGGGGAAGCTATTGCTTTGGGTGAGCGAGAATGGCCGGTACAACGTGTCTCCATGCGGACCCACTCTTCACCACGTATGCAAAACCCGTCCCAACGCGGCCCCACCCTTCACCATGTATGCAGGACCTGACCCAAACACATCCCCACTGGTCAGGCATGTAACGGTCCAGGCCACGTAACATAACGCTCAACGCCCAACCCGTCCCAACGCGGTCCCACCAGTCAGCATGTAACGGTCAAGACTTTGACCTGACGACATCCCTCCGTCCGAGCGCCTGCGAGCCCCCACGAGGGTTTCTTAACATGGCGAGGGGAAAAGTGAAGAAAAGTTAAGCGGCTGGGGAAAACTGGGTACAACTAACAAACCAGGTGCACGAAAATAGAAATCCCTTGACAAAACTATCAACGCTTTACGCTTGCTCTCACGATCCGGCCTAGCAACTACACGCATCGCACATGAACAAACGCCAACGGCCATTAAAGCACCTATCGCCGTCGCAGCTGCCATCGCCTTCATCTCCGGACAGATATCTTGCCGACCACAGTTGGTAGCACAGTCCCATGTCGCTAGCGGCACATCACCTTTCTATGGCAACACCTCCTGCCATGAATCATGCGCCGCCGCCACCACTCGAAGCACCGTAACATGTCCTAGGAAGCACCGTCGCTGGTTGCTGACGGCATCTCTGGCCAATATTGACAACATCCTCGCTTGCCTAGTAGCACGCCTGGCCATGTTGGGTAGCAATTTTGCATGCCGCCCGTAGCAGACTCAACCATGGCTGGTAGCAATTTCAGCTTCTGCATGTAGTAGGCCTCCTCGAAATAGGCATATGCCCAGCTATATAAATATAGCAACTAGTTGAGACCGCAGCTGGACCAGACAACACATCGTCCAAGAAATAACAAAGAGAAACACAAAACAAAAATAAAGCAAAGCCGATAACTGCGGCTTGACGAAAACGAGGACGACCCGCAACCGTCGCGCCCTCCAACTAAGTTCCACCACATGCCTAGCACTACGAAGCGCCACGCATCAAGAAACACCTCCAAGAAGGAAAGCGACAATGACGACACTGCTGGCCGGACAGGTCCTAGGGTTTTTCTCGGTACGCTTCGGGAGGTGGGGAAGAGATACACCTGACGCCCTTCAGGAAGGACGGTGGCACCCGCAGGCGTCACCGCGTCGGTGTCACGAAGACAAGGATTTCTCCCGACCCCTCAGAAAAAACACACTCCCGGACGCTATCGCAATGCTCCACCAAGCTCGTCGCCCGCCAATGCACGCCACCAAGCCGCCACCGCCGTCACACAGTGACCCACAAAGTTAGGCTGGTAGGACAGAAAAGAACAAGCTTTAGCAGGGTTGCCGAAACAACAATGCGCGGGAGGGAACTACATCCACCACCAGAAGGTGGTAGCTGACTGAATACAACCGTAGGGCAAACCAGGCCTACCTGACTCGGCCGAGCCCCCGAGGGCCCATGAAGCCCCACCGCCGCACTGCATCAAGGGAACCGTCGTCCACGTCAATCCCACACTAGCCCCTACCGATCTGTCCACCAAGGGAACAACTGCCACCATCGATCCCTGCCGCCAAGTGGAAGCACCATCACCACCACGCTCACCCAGGACTTCCGGACCACCATCGGTCTAAGAAACAAAACCTAGACCCGCGAGGGCGCGAAGAGATGCGTGTGACGAAAATGGCCGCTCCGTGCTGCCCACAAGACACCCGAGCACGGAAATCAGGAGACCACCAGATCTAGGCCCGCCTGGCCCAGATCCGGAATCTCGGCCATCTCGCAGCCCGGAGGAGGTGCCGACCCGTGGGTGACCAGGGGGCCCAATCTGCCCCAGATCAGGCCTAGCAAGGGCCACCGATGGGAGCACCCGCAGCACCTCCGTCCCCCTCCATGCTAAGGGCCCCGTCGCCATGCATCCATCGTTGGGGGGAGGGGGCTTGCTGCCTCTCGCCGCTTGCCGGATACCAAGGGCCCCGGACGAAGCCCGCACGACCCAGATCGGGCCCTGTAGAGCTCGGCACCGAGAGCACCTGCGGCCTCGCCCATCGTGCAGCCAAGCCACCCACCACCCCCACGCCCATGGAGCCGTTGCAAACGCCTCCGCCTTGTCCTACAGTACCCTCGCCGAGCCTTCCATGGAGCACCACCGCTAGTGAAGGCCCCCGCACACCCCTACCACCACCGGGAAAGAACGCCCGCCGCTACCGGCCCCGCCCGGGCTTTGCCCGGCGGTGCGCGCCAACGACGGTGGTGGGAAGAGGGGAGGAGGTCGGGGAGGGAGGCGCGGCGACGCTCGCCCCGTCGCCCGTGGGTAGGGGCAAGACGAGACGAGCGAACGTTTCGGGAAAAAAAACTACTAGTCTCGCATGCATTAGTCCTGACCATAGCTGACAGCAACTTCTCCTTCCACTAGTAGCATGCCCGGCCATGGCGGGTAGCAATTTCACGCGCCGCTATAACAGGCTCGGCCATGGCCAGTAGCAATTTTGGCTTTCGTACGCAGCAGTTCTGGCCATGGATGGCAGCAATCTTGCCTGACAGTCGTAGCACGCCCAGCCATGGTGGGTAGCAATTTCGCATGCTGCTCATAACATGCTCGGCCATGGCTGGTACCAATTTGGCCTAACGCTTCAGCAGGTCTGCCATGGCTGTCCGCGATTTAGGTTGGAACTAGCATCAGGCTTCAACACGGGGAATTAGGGGCGAGCGCCCGTGCATGGCACCCATGGCGACGGAGGACTTGCTGTTGTATTCGGGAAGAAAGTTGCAGGGAAGGGGGAAAGTAAGAGGTGATGCAATATGGGTAGCGAAAGGACGGCATGGCGGCGACGCGTCGGGACAGGGAAGAACGCTGATGAGATTGGACTAAAGACGGAGCATCAGTAGGAGAATTCCATGAATGCGAGGGGAAAGAGTGGTGGAGAGATTAGGGAAGATGAGAAGAGATAAGTTGGAGCCACAGGAGGACACACGACATCGTGTGGAAGCGGGGATGTTTCTCACGATCCCCCGGACGAAGGCAATTTGGATGGAAATAACCTATAAAAAAACAGATTCACAGAATGAACTCCGGCGAAAACAAATTTCCTGGACTAACCCTTTTTGCATTGCCATACGCTGTGGCGCCGCACCTTGAAGAGCATCGCCATGCTGCGTGGCGCCGCGCGCCTGCTAGTGTGGCTCGCCCGTGGCCTCATGGGCCCTGGTCCCGTTAGTGCGGCGCTGCACTGTGTAGTGCAACGCCAGCACGTGTGGCGCCGCACATTAGGTCTTGTACCAGCACGCGGCCAGGCCCTTTCCGAGCCAGGACTCATTCTCCCCCACACAGGAAGCTCATGGCGACTAGGGTTCATCGGCCCCGGTGATTCCCCTCTCTAAAACCGCAAGATCTGGTCTATTTGTCCAAGGATCTTGCTCCCAATCTCTCCCCTAGGTATCTCCTCTCAAATCCCTTGCTATTTGTCCAAATATTCTTGCTAATTTCCCCTTTTCTTCAAATTTCGGTGAAACCCTAGTTTCAATTGGATTTAGAGGTTGATATGAAGCATTGACATGGGTATTTGATCTTTAGGTTTAGAAATACTTGTAAGATGGATAGTGAACTCCTAGGTTGCAATTTCTCTTTATATTATGAAGCATTGCCAATATATATTACCAATTATATGGTTGCATCTAGGTGTGTTGATTTTTGTTCAAGTAGGATGAATTTTTTGTTAATGTTAGAACTATAGTTAGAACTATTGCCAATATATATTACCAACTCTAGATGCTAGAGCTATAGGTAGAGTAGGATGAAATTTTTGTTCATGTTACAATTATAGGTAGAGTATGGTAGGATTTTTGTCATTTTAGAACTATGGCTAGAGTAATATGGAGTATATGTTAGAACTATAGTTGGAATAAGATGGACTTTTTGTAATTGTTCTTATTATCTCTATTGTTTTGAATATGTAGGATGTCTCTAAACCCCTCTCTAAACAATGCTCACTATGATGTTCAACATCGTGCCTATAAGTTGTCGGAGAAGAGACAGGTACTAAAAACTTCCATGCAAGTCGAACAAGATGCCATGTTTGTTGAGATGGAAATCTAACCTTTGCCATTTTGTTTGCAGGAGCTTCTACCCCTTCGACTTAGGTACCACGAGGTCTCGTCTGGTAAGATGCGTTATGACAAGCGGTACACTCCATACATCCAGCAGCTAGGACTCCTCCCCTTTATCCACATGGTCACTCGGTCGACACCGGCCTTCAACCCCGCTGCGATCACCGCGCTTGTGGACCGGTGGAGGCTGGAGACACACACTTTTCACCTTAGGACCGGGGAGACTATGGTCACTTTGTAGGACATGAGCATGATCCTGGCACTCCCAATCGAGGGAAACACTGTGCATAAGCACGAAATCAGAAGGGTGGTGTGAGAAAATGGTTAGCCTTATAGGGAAGGATCCACCCGAGGCTATAAACACGAAGGGGGAAAGACTGAGGGTTGCTTCCAGGGCTACTTTTAGTTGGATCATCCATAATTTCAAGACCTTCCCTAAGGATGCTGATGAGGATACGATCAGGACATACACTCTTGTGTATGTGTGGTACATCATCATGAGGACTCTCTTTCCTGACAACAGTGGGGATCGTGCTTAGTGGCATTAGCTCAACTTGTTCACTGTTTTTGACTCTAAGCTCAGTTGGGGTTCGGCGGCGTTGGCCTAGTTGTATCGTCAGGTAATCAATTCTTTACAAATGTTGTATATTTTTGCATTACATCAAAAAATATTGTTCTTACCAAATGGTCTATCACTTCATGTGCAGCTGGATGATGCTTGTCTTAGGAGCGCCACCGATGAAGGCATTGGTGGTTGTTTGCTCCTTCTTTCGGTGTGGAGCTAGGAACGCTTCCCCGTTGGACGACAAATATTGTTGAAATTCAATGCTTATGTTGATGAGGGCCATGACTTCCTTCTCCCCATGTAGGCTTACAAGTGGGATGTGGTCTCCGAACCGCCAGGAGACCCAGTGGCGGCGTACAAGAGGTAAACCAACGAGTTTGAAACGATCACCATGGATCAGGTAATTTCCTCGGGTGCGGTCAATTATATGTCTTGAACTTGTAATCTTCGAACTTGACATGACTATGGTATGCTGCAGGTGACGTGGGAGTCATACGGTCGAGGGGAACGCTTTGGTGTCCTAGAAGACTATTGCCTTAACCCGATTTGCTTCGAAGAATCCCATCTATGGCTAATGTGTTGTCCCATGGTGTGCATGTGGGATGTTGAGAATCACCAGCCACAGCGTGTCATGACCCGGTTTGGGTTATTTCAGATTGTCCCACCTGAGTGGAAGGACACAGACATACAACTCCATGGGTAAGATATCATCCTCCAATCTATGATGTATTTATCCTTTGCCAAATAATGCACTAGGACTTGTTGTTGTGTGCAGCTACGACAGGAAGAAGCAGAGGAAGGAGAAGGATTGGGACAAGCTTCACAGGAAGCACATTGAGAAATTCAGGAGGTGTGTGATCGAGGCTAAGAAAGCAAAAGGAACACATGAAAGACCATTCAGTCAGTATGCTTTCAACAACTACATCACATGGTTCATTGACAACACGCGAGTGGATATATACCCACGAGCATTTTGGGATTCGATCTTGGAGGAGCCATTGTTGTTTGATGAGCTTGCAACCAAACAATACAACATCATGGTCAGATAAGGGCGACAAGCCGAGTTTGCTCCTTTGGTCAACTTCGTGGTAAAGTGTGTCGAATGTTTGTTTTCCGTCTTGGCCCTTTTCACACCTTGCATGGATAACTTACTAGTTTCTTTCGACAGCGCGCGGAGGTAAGAAAGTTTGCCGATGCATGCGAGGATGCTTTGGAGACATACCCTTGCAGAGAGAAGGGAGAGGGTCTGTTTTGTGAATTCGTTAAGAAGCAGGGCCAACGGTTAAGGCAGCTGTCGAACTTGCTAGGTTGTCGTGACCCCGAGGTGGTGTAACACCCTCGGAATCGGCCCTATGCAAGTTTCAGCGATTCCCGCCAAACCGGCATAGAAAAGATTCAAAGGTGCCTACCAGGCACTTTCGTGCGGGTGGAAAACGAAGTAATACCATTACGCAATAGTACACGATGGAACCCACAGAACAAATATATATATATATACACAACAATGACTGAGTCAAGAATACAGATATACATTACAAAGATCCAAATCACTTTTAAAACGATACAGCGTTCGAGTATGGACAAGATGCAAATTGAGCTAAGAGCCCTGAAGAATAACCAATGGCGTCCATAACCCTGCCCAGGCCAAGCCGGAAGGGTAACCCTGCTAACAACGTCGATCTCAAAACCTGCTGAAACAAAAGGAGTGCCGACAAAGGGCAAAGGAGAAAGAGAGCAGTCAGTACTGAGTCCAGTACACGGCGAGACTAGAATTCAACGGTCCTCGCCTACATAGGTATGGTGGACTGAAGCGGCAGCGCAGCATGCACTAAACAACCTATAGAGACTCAATACAGCTGGCGGCTATCAGATAGGGATAAGAAATACCTATTCGGATCCAACCTGAAACTATCACCAAGCATACCCATCCTGGTATTTCCCCCTCGAGACCAAACGAGGAAGTCAACCGAGGAGCTCACACAGTTGGCAGTTTTATTCATTCCGTTATAGTTGCAGCAATTACTAGTCAGATATAGATAGCATGAGTCATCCTGATATAATAAGCAGTGGGCAGTTTTAGTTAACCATTCCGTTGTAGTTGTAGTACTTACTAGTCAGATACATATAGCATGAGGCATCCCAAAACCCAGCAGTTGTTGGTACTTTTATTTAGCCATTTCGTTGTAATTGCAATACTTACTAGTCTGATACAATGGTAACAGGTGACAACCCAGACCAATAGTTGTTGGCACTTTTATTTAGCCATTCCATTATAGCGAAGCTAATTACTAGTCATTATAAAGTCAAATTTATATCACTACTTTAGTTATAGTTGTCTATGATCGAGATACTATGCTCCAAGTCGTCCATAACCGCGGACACGGCTTTTAGAAAGTTTTACCCTCCAGGGGGCACAAATACCAACACACGCACAATCAACCTCGGAAAAAACCAAATAAAACCCAACGAGGCATCACGACAGAGCAATTGCAAGATTCATATAATATTTTAGGGGCCACCCCACCAAGCTACCTGCGACGAAGTTGTCCGGCTCCGGAACGGACCCAGAGGTTTGCGTCAATGGCTGTAAACGACTGGGAACCCGAAAGTGTGACTAGGCTTGTCGATACCGCGAAAACACTTCGCTTACCTAAACACTACAGGCGCTCCACGCATAATCGTAAATAAAGCAGTAAAGCATGGCATAAGTAGAGGATAGTAATAAAACCCCAAACTAGTTTGTGGCCCCAAGAAATAATATATGACTCAAGCTCTGGCTAGGGGGATTCATGGTCCCACATGCGGATAGTGCGAATATTCAAAGAACAGGTATCAAGTACTCGGGGTCCTACGGGACACAAGTGGACGGTTAAAAACCAAATAACATCTATTGCCCACTTGTGCCTCTGCATTATTTACCTACTTCAATTTTAGTTATTAAACTGTAATTAAAGCCATGATCATCTCCAACATAAAACATATGACAGTCTTCCAACAACTGTGGTACTTGACGACACGCAAAGCACTTGAGCAAGCGACTACGACATGCAAGTCCAACTATCTACCAAACAACAGGTAATAGGATGTGTCCAAGGCAATATAAGGCTGCAAGGGATATCACGGGTACGAAAACTAGAGCATCGCAACAAATATAGCAATAGATCAACATGAGGAAATAAAGACTATAAAAGTAAGATAGATAGAAAAGAGGGGGATGCTCGCCTGAAAAACATTGCCGAAGTTTCATAACCGAAGAACTTGTCGAAGCTCACAACATCTCATCGTCCTATCCGGAAAGAAGCAAAACACTAAAAGGAACAAGCGATGCAGCAATTACAACTAATGCGGAAGAATTGGCATGATCATGATATGATGCATAACATGACAAGTTAATGATGCAAACTATATCTAGAAGGTATTAGGGGCATAACACATTGATGATATAGCATTCGTGAGGCATTATTAATAAGAACCAATTAGTTTCCAATTTATTTATCATGTTTTTTTGCATAAACAGTACTTATTATAAAACTGCTCTTAATTCATTATGCAAATGATAACATGAATATCATGGTTGGAGAGGTCTCGTTGCGTTGATCGATTTAGACATATCATTTGTCGAATTCGGAGTTACGGATTTAAAGTTATGCAATAATTAAAGAAAGACAATTATTAATATTTATTAATTCGAGAATTTTAAATTACTCGAATGATAATATAAATGGCATAAACAGATTCATCACATTTTTCTGATTCAAAATCATATATCATTTGTAACATTTGAATTTATAGATTAAATGTTATTAATAGACGTATCTTAATTGAAAAGGGCAAAATTGTCATTAGCTAGAATAGTTAGGGGCAATTCTGAAATTTATTGAATGTGGATTTGAATTCACATATGATAAAGATTCACTTTTCATTTTGAAACTTTTTGCAAATTCGAATTATTACAAAAGATATGAATTTAATTAGATTTAAACATTTCTTGGATTTTTTATTGTTTTGAAAAAGGTTCTGAAACTTTCTGCACCGAAGTCATTCTACCCACAGCTGATGACAAGTGGACCAGCAAGCTGGGAGGCCCACTGCGCGCGTGAACAGGCCAGGCGGTGACACGTGGCCGGCCAGGGAGTGCTGGTTGGAAGGAACAAACCTCGGGGGCCTAGAGGCAAAAGGGCAAGATCAAGATCGGGACATGCGATTCACACTCTGAATTCTGAATCGGCAAAACAGCTAGCTCGTCTGATGTTTGGAGGAGGATGGCGACCAAACGGTTGGAAATTTTGCCACTCCGCAAAAACAGAATTTGTAGAGGAGAGCACAAGGTTCAACTTTGTTTCATAAAACATCGCCGGAAAACAATTGTAGAGCCGGATAGAAGTCGACGAACATGGACAGATCCACTGGTTGTAGACTCACGGGAACCTTCGGTTAACAGCGAGATCGTGCAAACTTTCAGGGATGATTCCGAGAGTCTTGGCTGATGGAACTGGGCGTGTAGGTACTCGTTTTGAAGAGGGAAGATAGGGCTTCATCTTGGTGCAAAAATATGGGCCGGAGACAGACCGAGGAAGTCGGAAATTGGACAGGAACAAAGGGGTAAGACACCAGCCAACTGTTGGAAGAAAACTGAAACAACGACAGTTTAACTGCACGCTCCTTCAATCTTTCACGGATGATGGTGAAGAAACTAGGGCGAATCTAAGCAAACCACAAGAACAAAAATTGAAGAGGGGTCTACAGGATACAAGTTTGGTTCAGCCAGTATCGCCAGGCAAGAACTGTGTGCGCCGGAAACGGGTGAGGAACAGAGGTACCGCAGAGGTCGTTGCGACGCTGAACTGAACAGAGACAGGTACATGCTGGACTGAAGAACACCGTCAGACTACAGCGAGCGGGGGGAGGGGCGAGTTAGGGGAAGGAATTCCTCACTATCGAGGGGAGAGGAGGCCGCTAGGAGGGCTCTGCCGAGTGGGGCGTCTACGGTGAATCGATTCCGGGGGCGCTGGACCACGGGGAACGTCGGGAGGTCACCGACGGGGAGGTACCTGCGGCAGTGGCGCTCAGGCGAGTGGCGCGCACGCGAAAAAGAGGAGCAGGTGAAACGTGGCGAGGCTCTAGGAAGATTGGACTCACCCGGAGGTTGAGGCGCTTCCACCGGTGGCGTCGGCTCGAACGGGGACTGCTCAGAGCGGCGGGACCATGGCGGTTCAGCGGTGGCGGCGCACAGGGAAAATAGAGGGTGGGACAGGGGGAGCTGCGGCGCAGGGGGAGGAAGAAGGCTAGGGTTCGATGGGGACCGGCCGGGGGTGGATAAGAAGGGGCAGGTGGTGACGCGGCTGACGGGAGGGCGACGGCCACCTGCTTCCTTCCGTTAGCAAAGCAGAGAGGAGAGGACCGGGGACAGAGACGATGAACAGAGACGCCGTCTCTATTCTATTGGCGAAGAGGTACGGCCCGAGCGGGGGAGGGGGGGTCGGGAAAGATGGGCTAGCCCAGAAGAGGAAGGGGAGGCGCTGGGGTGGTATGGGTTGCTGCAAGTGCAGGCTTCTCTCTCTTATATCTTCTTCTTTTTATTTTTATTTGTTTTGTTTGTTTCAAATCCAAACAAGTTACTCATTCAAAACCTTTTGGACTTTGTAGGAGCATTTGAATAGGGGATTGTGGTATGCAAATAGAAATAGAGAGGAAAAAGCACAAAGGGGAGGAGATGCCCACATACATGTTCCTTGGGAATTAAAGAATAAGGATTAGGGTTTTGATAAAAGAACAAAAACATTTATAAATATGGAACCCTAGCAATAGATCCCCATGTTTTCAAAAAAAATAGAGGTCAAAGAGGGGTAGATTTGGTTGATAGCAACATCACAAGCAAGACAATCATATGCAATGTTTGGTAAAATGCTCAAATACAATGTGGCATGATGACATGAGTATGATACCATGATGATGCACAAAACAAAAACACCAAGTGATTTTCTAGTAGTGGTTTTACCCGGGGTGCTACAATTCGACACCACTAACAATGGATCTCGCCCTCGAGATCCGCCTCCTGGTACGGGGAAGAAGGCCGACGGTCTGAATCTACTCGCGTCATGTAGATCTTCGTGACACCACTAACAAGGATTCTTCTTCGTCTTGAAATCCGCGGCACCAACAATAAGGGTTGATGCTCTCGTTCGTCGAGAGAACACTCCGTATAAACAAAGAAGAAGGTCGAGGTCCCGAAATGGGAAGGCCATCAACTTCTGTGAAATCAGTAGAATTGCTTAATCCACCGATTCAATATACAAGAGCGAATGATAAGAGTAGTCGGATGGTGATCAGTCCATCGCGCACTCAAAGCATTACTCTGCACATGAATAGGGGAATTACACAACCAACTCTCAGAATCAGACTGAAGATCTTGACAAGCGAGGTTCGGAAACAAAGGAGGGATGGAGATTCTCATCAGATCTAATGCAGATGACTTCGTCATATCGGAAAACACCGGAGGATAGAAAGAAAAAAATTAGTGAATTTTCGGTCCACTGAAAGGTACAATAGATGAAAGATTCATACGATAGCATGAATGCCGAATGTTGAAGCACCGTTACAAGAGGATGGAAGCAAACCCTAAAGGTACGACAGAAAACCTAACCACGAGAAATCCTAGACTCGAAGAAAAGATAAGAGAGCAGATTCAAAACACGTCGAGATAAGAGGAGAATAGCAGAGGGGTAAGAAGTAAAAGCAGACCTAATCATATCTATCCAACCGATTTTTCAAAATAGTTTTGACACTCTACAACGTCCGTTAGCTAGGTTATCCTATAGACTGGACCAGTGGGGTATCGTAACTGCTGAGCTCTGATACCACTCTGTAACACCCTCGGAATCGGCCCTATGCAACTTTCAGCGATTCCCGCCAAACCCGCATAGAAATGATTCAAAGGTGCCCACCAGGCACTTTCGTGCGGGTGGAAAACGAAGTAATATCATTACACAATAGTCCACGATGAAACCCACAGAACAGATATATATACAACAATTACTCAAACAGTCAAGAATACAAATATACAATACAAAGATCCAAATCACCTTTAAAACGATACAGCATCCGAGTACGGACAAGATGCAAATTGATCTAAGAGCCCTTAAGAATAACCAATGGCGTCCATAACCCTGCCCAGGCCGAGCCGGAAGGGTAACCCTGCTAACGACGTCAATCTCAAAACCTGCTGAAACAAAAGGGGTGCCGACAAAGGGCAAAGGAGAAAGAGAGCGGTCAGTATGGAGGCCAGTACATGGCGAGACTAGAATTCAGCGGTCCTCGCCTACATAGGTATGGTGGACTGAAGCGGCAGCGCAGCATGCACTAAACAACCTATAGAGACTCAATACAGCTGGCGGCTATCAGATAGGGATAAGAAATACCTATTCGGATCCAACCTGAAACTATCACCAAGCATACCCACCCTAGTATTTCCCCCTCGAGACCAAACGAGGAAGTCAACCAAGGAACTCACACAGTTGGTAGTTTTATTCATTCCGTTATAGTTGCGGCAATTACTAGTCAGATATAGATATCATGAGTCATCCGAATATAATAAGCAGTGGGCAGTTTTAGTTAACCATTCCGTTGTAGTTGTAGTACTTACTAGTCAGATACATATAGCATGAGACATCCCAAAACCCAGCAGTTGTTTGTACTTTTATTTATCCATTCTGTTATAGTTGCAATACTTACTAGTCTGATACAATGGTAACAGGTGACAACCCAAACCAACAGTTGTTGGCACTTTTATTTAGCCATTTCATTATAGTAAAGCTGATTACTAGTCATTATAAAGTCAAATTTATAGCACTACTTTAGTTATAGTTGTCTATGATCGAGATACTGTGCTCCAAGTCGTCCATAACCACGGACATGGCTTTCAGAAAGTTTTACCCTGCAGGGGGCACAAATAGCAACACACCCACGATCAACCTCGGGAAAAACCAAATAAAACCCAACGAGGCATCACGACAGAGCAATTGCAAGATTCATATAATATTTCAGGGGCCACCCCACCAAGCTACCCGCGACGAAGTTGGCCGGCTCCGGAACGGAACCAGAGGTTTGCGTCAATGGCTATAAACGACTGGGAACCCAAAAGTGTGACTGGGCTTGTCAATACCGCGAAAACACTCTGCTTACCTAAACATTACAGGCGCTCCACGCGCAATCGTAAATAAAGCAGTAAATCATGGCATAAGTACATGATAGTAATAAAGCCCCAAACTAGTTTGTGACCCCAAGAAATAATATATGACTCAAGCTCTGGCTAGGGGGATTCATGGTCCCACATGCGAATAGTGCGAATATTCAAAGAACAGGTATCAAGTACTCGGGGTCCTATGGGACACAAGTGTATGGTTAAAAACCAAATAACATCTATTGCCCACCTGTGTCTCTACATTATTTACCTACTTCAATTTTAGTTATTAAACTGTAATTAAAGCCATGATCATCTCCAACGTAAAACATATGGCAGTCTTCCAATAACTGTGGTACTTGATGACACGCAAAGCACTTGAACAAGCGACTACGACATGCAAGTCCAACTATCTACCAAACAACATGTAATAGAATGTGTCCAAGGCAATATAAGGCTGCAAGGGATATCACGGGTACGAAAACTAGAGCATCGCAACAAATATAGAAATAGATCAACATGAGGAAATAAAGACTATAAAAGTAAGATAGGTAGAAAAGAGGGGGGATGCTCGCCTGAAAAACATTGCCGAAGTTTCATAACCGAAGAACTTGTCGAAGCTCACAATATCTCATCGTCCTATCCGGGAAGAAGCAAAACACTAAAAGGAACAAGCGATGCAGCAATTACAACTAATGCGGAAGAATCGGCATGATCATGATATGATGCATGACATGACAAGTTAATGATGCAAACTATATCTAAAAGGTATTAGGGGCATAACACATTGATGATATAGCATTCGTGAGGCATTATTAATAAGAACCAATTAGTTTCCAATTTTATTTATCATGTTTTTTTGCATAAACAGTACTGATTATAAAACTGCTCTTAATTCGTTATGCAAATGATAACATGGATATCATGGTTGGAGAGGTCTCGTTGCGCTTATCGATTTAGACATATCATTTGTCGAATTCGGAGTTACGGATTTAAAGTTATGCAATAATTAAGGAAAGACAATTATTAATATTTATTAATTCGAGAATTTTAAATTACTCGAATGATAATATAAATGGCATAAACAGATTCATCACATTTTTCTGATTCAAAATCATATATCATTTGTAACATTTGAATTTATAGATTAAATGTTATTAATAGACGTATCTTAATTGAAAAGGGCAAAATTGTCATTAGCTAGAATAGTTAGGGGCAATTCTGAAATTTATTGAATGTGGATTTGAATTCACATATGAGAAAGATTTACTTTTCATTTTGAAACTTTTTGCAAATTCGAATTATTACAAAAGATATGAATTTAATTAGATTTAAACATTTCTTGGATTTTTTTATTGTTTTGAAAAAGGTTCTGAAACTTTCTGCACCGAAGTCATTCTACCCACAGCTGATGACAAGTGGACCAGCAAGCTGGGAGGCCCACTACGCGCGTGAATAGGCCAGGCGGTGACACGTGGCCGGCCAGAGAGTGCTGGTTGGAAGGAACAAACCTCGGGGGCCTAGAGGCAAAAGGGCAAGATCAAGATCGGGACATGCGATTCACACTCTGAATTCTGAATCGGCAAAACATCTAGCTCGTCTGATGTTTGGAGGAGGATGGCGACCAAACGGTTGGAAATTTTGCCACTCCGCAAAAACAGAATTTGTAGTGGAGAGCACAAGGTTCAACTTTGTTTCAGAAAACATCGCTGGAAAACAATTGTAGAGCCGGATAGAAGTCGACGAAAAGGGACATATCCACTGGTTGCAGACTGACGGAACCTTCGGTTAACAGCGAGATCGTGCAAACTTTCAGGGATGATTACGAGAGTCTTGGCTGATGGAAATGGGCGTGTAGGTACTCGTTTTGAAGAGGGAAGATAGGGCTTCATCTTGGTGCAAAAATATGGGCCGGAGACAGACCGAGGAAGCCGGAAATTGGACGGGAACAGAGGGGTAAGACACGAGCCAACTGTTGGAAGAAAACTGAAACAGCGACAGTTCAACTGCACGCTCCTTTGATCTTTCACGGATGATGACGAAGAAACTAGGGAGAATCTAAGCAAACCACAAGAACAAAAATTGAAGAGGGGTCTACAGGATACAAGTTTGGTTCAGCCAGTATCGCCGGGCAAGAACTGTGTGCGCGGGAAGCAGGTGAGAGCAGAGGTCGCTATGACTGAAGAACGTTCGGACTACACCGTCTGAAGCGAAGGGAGGGCGAGTGCGGGGAAGGAATTCCTCACCATCGAGGGGAGAGGAGGCCGCTGGGAGGGCTCTGCCGAGTGGGGCGCCTGCGGTGAATCGATTCCGGGGGCGCTGGACCAGGGGGAACGTCGGGAGGTCACCGACGGGGAGGTACCTGCAGCGGTGGCGTTCAGGCGAGTGGCGCGCACGCGAAAAGGAGGAGCAGGTGAAACGTGGCGAGGCTCTAGGAAGATTGGACTCACTCGGAGGTTGAGGCGCTTCCGCCGGTGGCGTCGGCTCGAACGGGGACTGCTCAGAGCGGCGGGAACATGGCGGTTCAGCTGCAGCGGCGCACAGGGAAAAATAGAGGGGGGGACAGGGGGAGCTGCGGCGCAGGGGGAGGAAGAAGGCTAGGGTTCTATGGGGACCGGCCCGGGGTGGATAGGAAGGGGCAGGTGGTGACGCGGCTGACGGGAGGGCGACGGCCACCTGCTTCCTTCCGTTAGCAAAGCAGAGAGGAGAGGACCGGGGACAGAGACGATGAACAGAGACGCCGTCTCTATTCTATTGGCGAAGATGTACGGCCCGAGCGGGGGGGTCGGGAAAGATGGGCTGGCCCAGAAGAGGAAGGGGAGGCGCTGGGGTGGTATGGGTTGCTGCAAGTGCAGGCTTCTCTCTCTTATATCTTCTTCTTCTTCTTCTTTTTATTTGTTTTGTTTGTTTCAAATCCAAACAAGTTACTCATTCAAAACCTTTTGGACTTTGTAGGAGCATTTGAATAGGGGATTGTGGTATGCAAATAGAAATAGAGAGGAAAAATCACAAAGGGGAGGAGATGCCCACATAGATGTTCCTTGGGCATTAAAGAATAAGGATTAGGGTTTTGATAAAAGAACAAAAACATTTATAAATATGGAACCCTAGCAATAGATCCCCATGTTGTCGAAAAAATAGAGGTCAAAGAGGGGTAGATTTGGTTGATAGCAACATCACAAGCAAGACAATCATATGCAATGTTTGGTAAAATGCTCAAATACAATGTGGCATGATGACATGAGTATGATACCATGATGATGCACAAAACAAAAACACCAAGCAATTTTCTAGTAGTGGTTTTACCCGGGGTGATACAGGTGGCAACACCATCCGCGTCACGGTCCAACATGCCCCAAGGTGACAATTCTAGCGATCATCACTGCACATCCGAGGACGAGTCGAACACACCTGAGGTAGTATAACCATTGCATCCCCCACTAACCCTTGCATTACTATATGTCCTTACCAATCTTCTTTGGTTGAAAGCCCCAAGGTGAGGAAAGCGTCTTCGATGAGATGACATTGGGCAACTACACTCGATACAAGGTCCACGAGTGGTCCAACTACATGTTCAAGCCAAGGCAACCCAAAAGCCTTACACACCCGACCCTTTCGTGGCCAAGGCAAAGAAGTGCAAGCAGGCATACCGTTTAGAGGTGGATGATGAAGAGGAACCGAGGAGGAGGAAGATTCCCGCGAGAAGGGGCCGAAGAAAGAGGACCACCCATGCAAAGTAGAGTAGATGTGGTCTTGTTAGCTTCTAATGGAACTTGTTAGTACTTGTAATGGACATATGTTTGAACCTCTCCTTTATGTCCTATGTAATGGACCTATGTTTGAACTTCTTAGTACTTGTAATGGAACTTGTTTGTTAGTTTCTTAGTAATTCAGTCTTGTTAGTTTCTTGTGGTTCTCTTGATCTCACAATAATTCAGTCACTTTTTGTTAGTTTCTTGTGGTTTGGGGAAGAATCACGTCTATCAATCTTCCCCAAACAATCTATCAACCTTCCCCAAACAATCATAACAAGCAAACCACTACAGCCAGGAAAGTGCGGCGCCACAACAGACGGCGCCGCACACGAGCTATGTACCGGGCAACCGTTCACAGGAAGGTGCAACGCCACGTCGTATGGCGTTGCACGGTGCAACGCCATGAGGGAATATGTTGCACCGTGCAGCGCCATACGACGTGGCGCGGCACATTGGTTATAAAAATAACAGAAGCTTATGTTATTTTTATAACCAATGTGCGGTGCCACGTCGTATGGCATTGCACGGTGCAACGCCATGAGGAAATACATTGCACCGTCATCGAAAGCTCGTGCCCACTTTGCCATATGTTCAATGTTCCTATTGAGAAACTCTCGACCACCCGCATTGAGTTCTTTGTTGAAGAGAAATTTGTTATACAAGTTTGAGAAACGACGTTCCGTGAAAGCGAGGCAACAATCTTGTAGATCATCGGACAAATCCTTGCTCTTGCATGCCCTATAGAAGTTTGCACAAGTGTCTCATACACCAATGATGGTGAAATGGGGCATGGCCGGGAATATCAACCATCCCCGCATTAAGAATTCCTTGATGACGGTCCGAGATGACACATATTTCCCTTTGAGGGGTTAATATCTTGGTTCTCAAAATATGGAAGAACCACTCCCAATTATCATTGTTTTCCGCCTCCACCAAAGCAAACGCCAAAGGAATCAACCGGTTGTTGGCATCATTGGCTATTGCAATTAATATAGTGCCCTTGAATTTTCCGGTCATAAAGGTGCCATCAACGGAGATGACCGACCTACAATGTTCAAAATCCCGGACACATTGCTCGAAACCCCAAAGTGCACGGCCAAAAACTCGAATGGTTTTTCCGTTTACAATCCTTGTCTTGTTCCCATAAGGTTCAACCACATGAACCATGCCCGGGTTAGCATTGGCCATCGCTCCCAATAACCTTGGGATTCGGTTATAAGATTCCTCCCAATCACCGTACAACATCTTGAATGCGGCTTGCTTAGCCTTCCATGCCTTCCCGTACTTCACCTCGTAGTGAAAGAGGGCTTTCACAAGCTCCATGACCATCTTGATGCTCATTATTGGAAATGTCGCGATGTCATTGGAAAGCCTATAAGTGAGGAACTCAGAGGTGAGTTGCCGGTGCTCATGCTTCGCATCCTTGCCATCCACCATCGGGCCTCGACACATGTGAGTTGATACATAACTAGATATGTGCCATTCGGGACCTCCCTTGAATGGTCTTGGATGCACAATCCAAGGACATCCTTCCTCCTCGCACGTGTAACGCTTCTTGATGTCTGAGTGCACGACCGTGTAAGGACGATGATTCTTCACCAAGAATTCATTTATCCATTGCTTAAATTCCAACAAGGTCTTGAACCTTGATCTTTGCAAAATCCATTATTCAGTGATTGTCATCCTGGTAAGAACTTGTCCTTGGTCCAAGCACTATGCCCTTGCCACCATCAACTGTGGCTTCATCCGCGAGACTAAGATCACGAAACAAAGGCACCTGATGATCCTGACCCAATAAGGTGTCATGGATTTCGGCCTCTCTAGCCGTGAACTCCTCCTCGTAAACTTATTCTTCGGGATCATCATCATCCGAGTCCGATGCATAGAATCAAGAATATGGGAGGTCACGGTCCATGTCATCTTGCGTGATATATTTGTCCAAATCTCCAACATTGTTGTCGTGGAGTTCAACATCATCATCTTCACCCCCACAATCATCATTGTCCTCTTCCAACACTTTGTCTTGGTGTCTTGAAATCGGGCTCAATGTTTGGGTCAAAGGAGGTGTAACACCCTCGGATCGGCCCTATGCAAGTTTTAGCGATTCCCGCCAAACCCGCATAGAAACGATTCAGAGGTGCCCACCAGGCACTTGCGTGCGGGTGGGAAAACGAAGCAATACCATTACACATTAGTCCGCGATGGAACCCACCGAACAGATATATACAACAACGACTCCATGAGTCAAGAATATAGATATACAATACAAAGATCCAAATCACCTTGAAAACGATACAACATCTGACTACGGACAAGATGCAAATGGGGCTAAGAGCCCTGAAAAATAAACAATGGCGTCCATAACCCTGCCCAGGCCAAGCCGGAAGGGTAACCCCGCTAACAACGTCGATCTCAAAACCTGCTTAAACAAAAGGGGTGCTGAGAAAGGGCAAAAGAAAAAGAGAGCGGTCAGTACTGAGGCCAGTACACGGCGAGACTAGAATTCAGCGGTCCTCGCCTACATAGGTATGGTGGACTAAAGCGGCAGCGGAGCATGCGCTAAACAACCTATAGAGACTCAATACATTTGTCGGCTATCAGAGAAAGACGAGAAAGACCTATTCGGATCCAACCTGATACTACCACCAAACAAACCCATCCTGGTATTTCCCCTCGAGACCAAACGAGGAAGTCAAGCCGAGGAAACTCACACGGTTGGCAGTTTTATCCATTCCATTATAGGTGCAGCACTTACTAGTCATATATAGATAGTATGAGTCATCCTAATATAGTAAGAAGTGGGCACTTTTAATTAACCATTCCGTTGTAGTTGCAATACTTACTAGTCAGATACATATAACATGAGACATACACGAACCCAACAGTTGTTGGTACTTTTATTTAGCCATTCTGTTGTAGTGAAGCTGATTACTAGTCATTATAAAGTCAAATTTATAGCACTACTTTAGTTATAGTTGTCTATGATCGAGATACTGTGCGCCAAGTCGTCCATAACCGCGGACACGGCTTTTAGAAAGTTTTACCCTACAGGGGGCACAAATAGCAACACACGCACGATCAACCTCGGAAAAAAACCAAATGAAAACCCAACGAGGCATCACGACAGAGCAATTGCAAGATTCATATAATATTTCAGGGGGACACCCCACCAAGCTACCCGCTACGAAGTTAGCCGGCTCCGAGACGGACCCAGAGGTTTGTGACGACGGCTGTAAACGACTGGGAACCCGAAAATGTGACTCGTCTTGTCGATACCACGAAAACGTGGCACGGGGTTCCAAAACAGTACAGGCGCTCCACGCGCAATCGTAAATAAAGCAGTAAAGCATGGCATAAGTACAAGATAGTAATAAAGCCCCAAACTACTTTGTGGCCCCAAGAAATAATATATGACTCAAGCTCTGGCTAGGGGGATTCATGGTCCCACATGCGGATAGTGTGAATATTCAAAGAACATGTATCAAGTACTCGGGGTCCTACGGGACACAAGTGGACGGTTAAAAACCAAATAACATCTATTTACCACCTGTGCCTCTGCATTATTTACCTACTTCAATTTTAGTCATTAAACGGTAATTAAAGCCATGATCATCTCCAACATAAAGCATATGGCAGTCTTCCAACAACTGTTGTACTTGACAACACGCAACAACACTTGAGCAAGCGACTACGACACACAAGTTTAAGTATCTACCAAACAACAAGTAATAGGATGTGTCCAAGGCAATATAAGGCTGCAAGGGATATCACGGGTACGAAAACTAGAGCATCGCAACACAGATAATAATAAATCATCAAGAAGAAATAAAGACTATAAAAATAAAATAGGTAGAAGGGGGAGAATGCTCGCCTAAAAAACATTGTCGAAGGTTCATCCGAAGATCGGGTCGACACTCGCATCAACTCATCGGCCTAGTCCGTGAAGAAGCAAAGCACTAGAAAAACACCGGATGCACTATTTAATACTACGACAAAAGATCGGGCATGATGCATGTATGATGTATGGCATGGCAAGGATGCGATGCAATTAGGAAATATTAAGCGGAACCGAGGTCCCGACAAATATTAGCGGTTCAAGTTATTTAGATGCCCGCAATTTAAATGTTGGCTTAACAAGGCAAAATATCGCACCGGTTCGCTACACAAATTTAAATGGAGCCAATATTAGACTAGATTCGTCCGCATATGGCCTCCATATTTAATTATAAGGTGAATCGGCATAATGCCCCCAAACCACTTAACATTTATGCAATCATGAACAATTTATATGCAACAAGGTAAATATAGCATTTATAAAAATAAGGGCTCGAAAAAAGGGTCACACATCAGGGTTCGACGATCTTGGTTCTGAGGGGTTTGGTTCGGTCTTGGACCGAAGAGGAAGAAGATGACTTCGAATTTGATCTTCATATCCGGGAAGAGGAGCTCGTGGTTCCGAGATGAAGACCTTTGGGTTCGTCTCGAGGATTCTTCGGGTGATCGTCCCGGTACATCTCGCTGTCTTGACCTTGGTGCTTTGAACCTCCCACGTCCTGGGTACCGGAGAAGGTCTTGTCCGAAATTATCACCTCACGAGCACACAACTTTCAATTAGATCTTGTTGAAGTTGGTCTTGGACAACGGGGATCAGACGCGGAACAGGCTCAGAAGAACAGTGACAACACCGTCACACGGGCGATAATGCCACAGTAACAACAGTATCAACTCGAGTGACACAAACACATGCAGAGCGATGCGCATGATACAGGGACACAGGGCCGGTGGCAAAACTAATATGCAACAACATATTATCCCTGCACATGCGGTGGCCGAGCAAGGTGTGGACCGCGGGCGACAACGGCCAAACGGAGAGGAAGTCAAGGCGAGGTCGGGGTGTATTTGCAGCGAGAGAGGCGGTGGGCCGGCGGGCGGTCGCTGGCAACCATGGAGGTGCGGCGCCAAGATGTGGTTCGGCCGAGGGCGAGGAAGGGTCGACCGGGGCGGCGCGAACGGCTGCGGCTCGGGATATGGGGCGCCGAGAGGAGGCGACCTCACAACGGAGGCTCGTGGAGCTTGGCGAGGTGCAGCGCGCCGACGACGGCGGACATGCTGGTCGAAGGAAGGAGGCGGAGGAGGCTCGGCCTGGCTAGAGGGCAGCTGCGGCGCGCTCTCGCGGGGAGGAGAAGCGGTCAGCGACGGTTTCTTGCGGGGTCTGGGCGAGAGAGGAAGGAGGAGGTGGGTGCGAGGAGGGTCGAGAGGTGGGGAGGGGATTGCGGGCAAGCGAGAAAGGTGGGGCCGGGAGCGAGCGCGGCATGCGGGCACGATGCATACAGGTACGCGGGGTGGAATGGGGTTCGGGGGAGCGTGCGGGGCTGGGGAGTGGGTCTAGGGCAGGGTCAGGTTGACCGGGTGTGGGGTTTCCAGGTGGTTGGTGGAATTGGGTGGTGGCGGTGGGGAGAGGGAGTGGGGGTGAGGGGTGGCATCAGATCTAGGTTTTTGCTAGGGTTAGGATTAGGGTTTGGTTGGAGGTGGCCGGCTGGGCTTTTGGGCCTCGCTGGCTGCCTCCCAAAAATCATATAAACTTTTTATTTAATATTTAAAAGATGTTTGTAATTAGGTTTTAGACAAATAAAATATCCAGATGGATCCGGGGTTTGTATTCTGAAATAAAGAAGGGGAGTATTATAAGAAACAAAATAGGATTTTGTATTATACTTTTATGACAAGGCATGCATGATGATGTCATGATGATGCGCAAAACAAAAACACGGCGATTTTCTAGTAGTGGCTTTACCCGGGGTGCTATAATTCGACACCACTAACAATGGATCTCGCCCTCGAGATCCGCCTCATGGTACGGGGAAGAAGGCCGACGGTCTTAATCTTCTCGCTTCGTGTTGATCCTTGCGACACCAGTAACAAGGATTCTTTATTCATGTTGAAATTGGCAACACCACAAACAAGAGGTCGTTGATCATGTTCATCAAGGGAACGCTTCGGATAAATAACGGAGCAGTTAAAGGTAATGCCACCTCTAACTTCCATGGAAGGAGTAAGAATTGCATTGATCCACCATTCAGTGTACAAAAGCGAATGATAAGAGTAGTGGTATGGTCGCGACTCCATCCCGCACTCAAAGCATTACTATGTACATGAACAGACGGATTATGCAACCAACTTTCGGAATCAGACTGAAGATGTCGACAATCAATTTTTCAGAAACAAAAGAATGATTTAGGATCTTCATCGATTCTGACTCAGATGATGTCGTCATGAAGGGGAACACCAGAAGATACAAAGAAAAAAATTAGTGAATTTCTGATCCACTAAAAGATACAATAGACGAAAGATCCATCAGATAGCATGAAGACTGGATATCGAAGCACCGTTACAAGAGGATGGAAGCGAAACCCTGAAGGTATGACGGAAACCCCGCCACGAGAATTCCTAGACTCGAAGAAAAGGTAAGGGCAGATTCAAAACACGCAGAGGTAAGAGGAGAATAGCAGAGGGGTAAGGAGTAAAAGCAGACCTAATCAGATCTATCCAACCGATTTTGCAAAATAGTTTTGGGAACTCTATAACGTCCGTTAGCTAGGTTATCCTACAGGCTGGACCGGTGGGGTATCGTAACTGCTGGGCTCTGATACCACTCTGTAACACCCTCGGATCGGCCCTATGCAAGTTTTAGCGATTGCCGTCAACTCCGCATAGAAACGATTCAGAGGTGCCCACCAGGCACTTGCGTGCGGGTGGGAAAACGAAGTAATACCATTACACATTAGTCTGTGATGGAACCCACCGAACAGATATATACAACAATGACTCCACAAGAATACAGATATACAATACAAAGATCCAAATCACCTTGAAAACGATACAACATCCGACTATAGACAAGATGCAAATGGGGCTAAGAGCCCTGAAGAATAAACAATGGCGTCCATAACCCTGCCCAGGCCAAGCCGGAAGGATAACCCCGCTAACGAGGTCGATCTCAAAACCTTCTTAAACAAAAGGGGTGCCGACAAAGGGCAAAAGAAAAAGAGAGTGGTCAGTACTGAGGCCAGTACACGGCAAGACTAGAATTCGGCGGTCCTCGCCTACATAGGTATGGTGGACTGAAGCGGCAGCAGAGCATGCGCTAAACAACCTATAGAGACTCAATACATTTGTCGGCTATCAGATAAAGATGAGAAAGACCTATTCGGATCCAACCTGATACTACCACCAAACAAACCCATCCTGGTATTTCCCCCTCGAGACCAAACGAGGAAGTCAAGCCGAGGAAACTCACACGGTTGGCAGTTTTATCCATTCCATTATAGTTGCAGCACTTACTAGTCATATATAGATAGTATGAGTCATCCTGATATAATAAGTAGTGGGCACTTTTAATTAACCATTCCATTGTAGTTGCAATACTTACTAGTCAGATACATATAACATGAGACATACACGAACCCAACAGCTGTTGGTACTTTTATTTAGCCATTCCGTTGTAGTGAAGCTGATTACTAGTCATTATAAAGTCAAATTTATAGCACTACTTTAGTTATAGTTGTCTATGATCGAGATACTGTGCTCCAAGTCGTCCATAACCGCGGACAGGCTTTCAGAAAGTTTTACCCTGCAGGGGGGCACAAATAGCAACACACACACGATCAACATCGGAAAAAAACCAAATTAAAACCCAACGAGGCATCACGATAGAGCAATTGCAAGATTCATATAATATTTCAGGGGGCCACCCCACCAAGCTACCCGCTACGAAGTTGGCTGGCTCCGAGACGGACCCAGAGGTTTGTGATGACGGCTGTAAGTGACTGGGAACCCGAAAATGTGTCTAGGCTTGTCGATACCGCGAAAACGTGGCACGGGTTCCAAAATAGTACAGGCGCTCCTCGCGTAATCGTAAATAAAGCAGTAAAGCATGGCATAAGTACAAGATAGTAATAAAGCCCCAAACTACTTTGTGGCCCCAAGAAATAATATATGACTCAAGCTCTGGCTAGGGGGATTCACTGTCCCACATGTGGATAGTGCGAATATTCAAAGAACAGGTATCAAGTACTCGGGGTCCTACGAGACACAAGTGGACGGTTAAAAACCAAATAACATCTATTGCCCACCTGTGCCTCTGCATTATTTACCTACTTCAATTTTAGTCATTAAACGGTAATTAAAGCCTGGATCATCTCCAACATAAAGCATATGGCAGTCTTCGAACAACTATGGTACTTGACGACACGCAACAGCACTTGAGCAAGCGACTACGACACGCAAGTCCAACTATCTACCAAACAACAGGTAATAGGATGTGTCCAAGGCAATATAAGGCTGCAAGGGATATCACGGGTACGAAAACTAGAGCATCGCAACATAGATATCAATAGATCAACATGAGGAAATAAAGACTACAAAAATAAAATAGGTAGAAGGGGGAGAATGCTCGCCTGAAAAACATTGTCGAAGGTTCATCCGAAGATTGGGTCGACACTCGCATCAACTCATCGGCCTAGTCCGTGAAGAAGCAAAGCACTAGAAAAACACCGGATGCACTATTTAATACTACGACAAAAGATCGGGCATGATGCATGTATGATGTATGGCATGTCAAGGATGCGATGCAATTAGGCAATATTAAGCGGAACCGAGGTCCCAACAAATATTAGCGGTTCAAGTTATTTAGATGCCCGCAATTTAAATGTTGGCTTAACAAGGCAAAATATCGCACCGGTTCGCTACACAAATTTAAATTGAGCCAATATTAGACTAGATTCGCCCGCATATGGCCTCCATATTTAATTATGAGGTGAATCGGCATAATGCCCCCAAACCACTAAACATGTATGCAATCATGAACAATTTATATGCAACAAGGTAAATATAGCATTTATAAAAATAAGGGCTCGACAAAAGGGTCACACATCAGGGTTCGACGATCTTGGTTCCGAGGGGTTTGGTTCGGTCTTGGATCGAAGAGAAAGAAGATGACTTTGAATTTGATCTTCATATCCGGGAAGAGGAGCTCGTGGTTCCGAGATGAAGACCTCTGGGTTCATCTCGAGGATTCTTCGGGTGCTCGTCCCGGTACATCTCGCTGTCTTGACCTTGGTGCTTTGAACCTCCCGCGTCCTCGGTACCGGAGAAGGTCTTGTCCGATATTATCACCTCACGAGCACACAACTTTCAATTTGATCTTGTTGAAGTTGGTCTTGGACGACGGGGATCGGATGCGGAACAGGCTCGGAAGAACAGTGACAACATCGTCACCCGGGCAGTAATGCCACAGTAACAACACTATCAACTCGAGTGACACAAACACATGCAGAGCAATGCGCATGATACAGGGACACAGGGCCGGCAGAAAAACTAATATGCAACAGCATATTATCCCTGCACACGCGGTGGCTAAGCAAGGTCTGGACCGCGGGCGACAACGGCCAAACAGAGAGGAAGTCGAGGCGAGGTCGCGGTTGCAGCGAGGAGAGGCGACGGACGGCCAGAGCAGGGGCGGTCGCTGGCAAGCATGGAGGTGCGACGCCAAGACGTGGTTCGGCCGAGGGTGAGGAAGGGTCGACCGGGGCGGCGCGAACGGCTGTGGCTCGGGATACGGGGTGCCGACAGGAGGCGACCTCACGGCGGAGGCTCGTGGAGCTTGGCGAGTGCATGATGGCGATGAACATGCAAGGTCGAGGAGGCGTAGGAGGCTCGGCCTGGGCAAAGGGCGGCGGCGGCGTGCTCTCGCGGGAAGGAGAAGCGGCCGGTGGCGGTTTCTTGCGGGGTCTGGGCGAGAGAGGAAGGAGGAGGTGGGCGCGAGGAGGGTCGAGAGGTGGGTAGGGGATTGCGGGCAAGCGAGAAAGGTGGGGCCGGGAGAGAGCGCGGCATCACGGTCATGATCGTCTGGTCTGTGGGTGGAACAGGGGTTCGGGGGCGTCTTGGGGCTGGGGAGTGGGTCCAAGGCAGGGTCAGGTTGATCGGGTGTGGGGTTTCCAGGTGGTTGGTGGAATTGGGTGGTGGCGGCGGGGAGAGGGAGTAGGGGTGAGGGGTGGCATCGGATCTAGGTTTTTGCTAGGGTTAGGATTAGGGTTTGGTTGGAGGTGGTCGGCTGGGCTTTTGGGCCTAGCTGTCTGCCTCCCAAAAATAATATAAACTTTTTATTTAATATTTAAAAGATGTTTGTAATTAGTTTTTAGACAAATAATATATCCAGATGGATCCGGGGTTTGTATTTTGAAATAAAGAAGGGGAGTATTATAAAAAACAAAATAGGATTTTGTATTATACTTTTATGACAAGGCATGCATGATGATGTCATGATGATGCGCAAAACAAAAACACGGCGATTTTCTAGTAGTGGCTTTACCCGGGGTGCTACAGGAGGTTCACTCCATAGCTCTTGTTCTATGGGTGGAGGACTCCTACTATCCAATGGGGAGGCAAGACGGTTCAAGTCCAAAGGAAATGAATCATCAACCTTCTTGGTGGCAAATAGCTCAAGAGCCTTGTCTGGTGATTCGACCACCACCTCCTTGTATGCAAGCCAATGGGCCTCGGAGAAGATACGCATGGTATTCCAACGGACATGCATTCCCAAGCCAACATTATGTCTTCCCTCCAACTCAACAACATAATTTGGGTCCATCCATTTCAATTCAATCCTCAATTGCTCCAAGATCTCGGCATAGGTTGGAGTATTCTCAAACACCAAATCAAGCTCGTCCGGGTCTGGTTCTATGTTACCTCTCAAAAAGCATCCTTGTCTACATGGTGAACATGAACAATTCTTTCCATGCCTAAGATAATCACAACAACAATACCATGGTCAACATACTCAATACATACAAATGCTACCATGAACAAAATGCCCAACCAATATGCCAATGCAACACCATTCTACCATGCATCTTACAAACAACCTAGGTTTGCAAGATATGGGCCAAAACAATAAATTAATGGGTGAAATCAAAGAAGAAGGGGAAGAATACCTCAAGGCACTTGGGGGGATCAAATCCATGGATAGAGGCTTACGATTTGGGCACTAGTAGGGAGGAGGTTGAGGGAGGATCCGAGCCGCCGACGCTGCTGTGGTTGCTGGATGGGGGAGAATGAGGCCTGGGTCGGGGAGGGCCTGACCGCGCGCTGGTACAAGACCTAATGTGCGGCGCCACACGCGCTGGCGTTGCACTACACAGTGCGGCGCCACCGGGTGTGGCGCCACACTAACGGGACCAGGGCCCACGAGGCCACGGACGAGCCACGCTGGCAGGAGGGCGGTGCCACGCAGCATGGCACTGCTCTTCAGGGTGCAGCGCCACGGCGTATGGAGTTGCAAAAAGGGTTAGTCCAGGAAATTTGTTTTTGTAGGGTTCGCAACATAGAAAACAAAAAAAATCCTACGATAGGAACAACTATGTACCAAGATCTATCTACTAGATACAAGCAACGGGCGGATATACATCCGTAGAGAACATACCCTTGAAGATCGACAAATCTTAACGAGGTTGAACTCGTGGTTGAAGTAGACGATCTCTTGACGATCTCAAGATCGAGAGGAAGTCCTAGCGCCGCAAATCAGCGGCGCATCCGTGCTCGCACACACGTCCGAGTCCGATGCAGCGGAAGCACAACTTGTTCTTGCCGAATAGCCATCAATAACATGTATCTCGCTAGTCCGAGACCATGGAGAATAAATACTAGAGGGGGAGAGAGATCCTTCATGAGGAGGTGTGAGTGAGAAGTGAAGAGGGGGACTCCTTTTATAGGAGAGGGGCGGGAACCCCAAGGGTGTGGCCGGCGCATGGGGGCTGCCCCCTTGCCCTCCCCTCATTCATGTGGTGGACACTCCACTCACAAAAATCCCTTTCAATTCCCTCCACTCAAAAACTCACTCAAATTCCCATTAAATTTTCACCAAATTTAATGCAAACTCTCATTAAATAAAACTCCTTTTATTTATTCAGAATTTTGTCAATTACTTTAATGAAAAACATTCACATATAACCCTTGCTAGTATTTCATTTCACATGTAAAAACACTTTCTGCAATTTCACTCGAAAACCTGTTTCGGTATCTAGTGAAATAAATTCCTGCGCTTGTTATTCTTTTCGGCATGAAACTTTTGCTCCAAATAGATGTCGGTGTCTCTTAAGTGTGTCACCCTATGGTTCGCGAATAATGCGGACATGATCGAGACCCCTCTCATATCAATAATCAGAAGCAGGACCTGGAGGTCCATATTGACTCCCACACATTCAACGATGACTTTCTTGTGATCGCGAGAACCTTTTACGCTAGTATCTTAATCCTTTTGTTTCGCGATATATTACATGTGCGAGATTCAATCATCAGTATCTTCATACCTAGTTTGATCTCGTTACCGACATGTACTCTTTTCTTGTTCCCGTGATATAATATTCTAGTGATCAAATCACTTGCTTGCAAGCTAACCAATGTGATATCACCGATAGGGTCCAGAGCATATCTATCCGTCATCGGGATGAACAAATTTCACTCTCGATCCATGGGCCTTAACATAACACTTTAGTAGTACTGAACCCATCTTTATAATCACCCTGTTACGGTGTGGCGTTTGATGTTATCAAGATATTCTTCCGGTGTTAGTGATTAATATGATCTCATGGTCTAAGGATTAGAATCACTTCGTATGTTGTTATAGCAATATAAACTCAATGACTTTGATCGTAATGCTATACTTCGGATGAATGTTCATCACACCATTACACTAATATTGTGACCTCGTTATTAACAACATCCAATGTCCATGATCAGGAAACCTTGATCATCTTGTTAATCAACGAGCTAGTTTATGAGAGAGGCATAACTAGGAACTTTCTGTTTGTTTATTAAACACACATGTATTAACGTTTCAGTATTAATACAATTATAGCATGCAAAATAAAACATCTATCATATACTTGGAATATACATGATAACCACTTTATTATTGTCTCTCAGGGCATATTCCCTTCAATTTTTGCCGGAGTTCATTTCATGAATTTGTTTTTTATAGGTTATTTCCGTCCAAATTGCCCCGAACGAAGCAAAGCATTTTCCTTTTGACAAATAGGGCCCCACCACTCACCTGCAGCTTGGGGTGGCCGTACAAGGATAGAAAAATGGCTTCATTTGGCTTAATAAAAAGGCGTGTGCTAGGCACGTGACACATCCCCTTGGATTTTCCCTGTTTGCCTGTACTGCCCATATTCTGAAAAAGAAAAATGCCCCTACCTCGATCCCCTACCCCGCACAGGCCATCGCCCATGGCGATGACCGCGCGTCGAGTTCTGGCAGGTTGGCGTCATGATACCGCAAGGTCGACATCATACTCTGGCGAGGTCCGCGTCCTTTTCCGGCGAGGTCGGCCTCCACAACCCCTTGAAGAAGACTACTGCCCCGCCCTGCAACACCTCCGGCGAGGTCAGCCTCCACGACCCCTTCGGCGAGGTCGTTCTCCACGATCCCCTTCCCCGTAGCACCTCCATCACCAGAGCACCATCGGTGGCACCACTGGAAGCATCGCCGTGGTAGCAGCGTCCTTGTACCCTTGAAGCAAAAAAAAGTCTGTCGGAAGAAACTTCGGCAGCTGGTTGTAGCATACCCGTCGATCGTCACTAGCAACTCTGGCGACTGGTTGTAGCAATGGCGGAGGCCTCTTGTAGCAAGGCCTGCACTGATTGTAGCAACTCCAATGGCTAATTATAGCAAATCCGGCGGCTGTCAGTAGAAACTCCGGCAAACGGTTGTAGCCATGGCGGTGGTCGATTGTAGCAAGGCCCACGACCGATTGTAGCAACACCGGCGGCTGGTTGTAGCAAGGCCGATGGCCATCGGCAGTGGCCGATTGTAGAAATGCCCACAACCGATTGTAGCAACTCCGACGGATGGTTGTAGCAAGGCCGACGGCCACCAGCGGTGGCCAATTGTAGCAAGGACATTGATCGGTTGTAGCAACGACGATGGTCAGTTGTAGCGAAGCCGAAGAGCGGTTGTAGCTTTGGTTCTGGAGTCTTTACCCCTGCACATGGCGACCGCCTCCTCCTTCTCCCTCACCACGACCGCCTCTCTCTGCATCGACCGACACACCATGCTGCCCCCTCGCCCCAGCTTCCTCACGGGCAAGCAACTGTGCAGAGACGACATGGATAGAGGAAGTAGGATCCATGGCGGAGGTAGGAAGGATGGGTCTGAACTAGGTTCCCTGGTGGTTGGAGAGACGACGGCGGCTCCGTTGGGTGTAGCGCGCGGGGTAAGGGGGAGGGGGAGAAGCTCATGGTCAACGGGGGAGAAAGCTCGGGGGAATTTTGGAGATGGAAGAAGATAAAGGAACCGAGGTGTGGTGGCGCACAGGGAAGTGTCACGCGGGGCGAGGTGGAACCCGACCCGGACGATGGGAAGGGAATTATTTTCCTAATAAAAACAAATCAAGTGATAGGAGTTAACTTTGAAGCGTATAACCTGGCCAAGCATTCTGCTTATTTAGATAATGGACGCCGTATCTAGTTGGGTGTCCCATATTCTGTAGCTATACCTGTAAACATTATGATTAATCAAAAAATCTTGGCAGATTATTCTCAAGAAGAAAAAAGCTATTTGCATCAGCTAATTTGACTGCCCATATGTGGATCCCATTATTGCTACAAAATTTCAGTCGTTGTTACAAAAAAAAAACATTTATTTATGTATGTAGCTGTCATGACTACTACACTAGGCCGCGACCCATGAGAGGCCCAAGGCTGGAGTAGATAGGGCCTGGCTGTGTCCAGCGGTGGGGCGGTGCCCATGTAATAGCTAGAGATAAACGAGAGTAACAACATTGATCATTATTGTAAAACTCTTGCCGAAAGCAGAGAATCCTCTTCCTTCCTCCCCAAACTATCTCTTCCTCAGATGTACACCAGATCTTGTTGGTTGAGGATTATCGAGTGATTCGAAGCTATCTGGTGTGCTGCCATTAGCTAGGATCATTACAAGTGGTATCATGAGCCATTTGATTTAGGGAATCTCGAAAAACAATCACAAAAATTTTCTCTGCCGCATTGGATTTGGGGATCGAATTGGGGGCGATTCAAGTGCGACTAGGCTGGGTTGGGCTCTCTCATAAAATCCCCAGACTCAGATCACGCTCGTGGCGGCGGTGTGCGGCGGCTACATCGAGAGGCTATGTTGGAGGTGGTTTGACTTGGCGGCGGTGTTGCTCGGCCACGGTTTCGATGTGAGACGAGGTTCGTGGTAGCATCACGGTGAAATCCCTGCATTCTCGGTTGATTCGGTGTGGTTCAGGAGGCGATTTGGTTGATTGCAAAGGAACAGGGTGCCTAGTACTCGCCAGTCCGGCGGCTGTAGAACTGGTGTTCACCGATCTTCAACACGGCGCGCCCTCCAACTCTCATGATTCGAGTTGCTGCGGTGGAACAAGGTCACGTGGCGATGGCGCTTACGATTGATGAGTTGGCCTCACAGATGAGTCGAGCGCTTGCTGGACTTGCGTTGGCGGCTGAGATAGCACAAAAGAACACAGCGAGTTGCCATGATCTCCGGGTAACCACTGAGCGCCTTATCAAATCTCAGGACAACCTTGCTACCAAGATGGATGTTGTCGAAACACAGATGCTGAGGATGGGTTCTCGCCTCACGTCGATTGAGGGCACGCTTTCCTCTGCCATGCGTCCAATCTCAAGCCCATATGGGTGCCGCGATGACATGGAAAACCAGGGCACTGCTTCCGAGCATGCTCTGGTCAATGGTGCGTATGAAGATACCCGTACTCAGTTTGCACCTAGCTCTTCTACTCATGTCAATTTCATTAGGGGGGTGGGGGTAGAGAGTCTACTCGTCATGAATTTCGTCTTCCTAAAACAAGTTTTTCCAAATTTGATGGAAGCCATCCTAAAATGTGGAAAGAAAAAGAAAAAAAATATTTTCATATGTTCCATGTTCCTGAAGAATATAAGGTGGACTATGCTAGTCTGCATTTCACTGGTTCTGCTGCGTTATGGTTACAGACATATGAAGCTCAACATGATATAGAAAGTTGGGTCCATTTATGTGTAGCTATCTGCCAAAAAATTTGCTAAGGATTTGTACTACACTGATATGAGTAAAGCTTTGCACATTAGATAGGTTAGTGATGTAGAAATCTACTCCAAGGAGTTTGAACACCTGCAACATTAATTACTTGCCCACAATTCTTCTCTAGACGATACCTTTTTTGTAGCCAAGTACATTAAAGGGTTAAGGAAAAACATTAGGTGTGCTATAGTGTTGCATAAGCCTAGAACTGTTGATGCGGCGATATCCTTGGCTCTTTTACAGGAAGCAATGTTACAAGATGATTCCAAAGGGAAGTATGAGCTGAAAGGAATATATTAGTACAAACATGGGCATAATTAGGCTGGGGCAGAAAAGTTGGGACAACATCCTACTGAACTCAATAATGAGGTGCCCCAGGTACTTTCAATAGCTCTGCCACCCAAGCTGGATACTCTCAGAGCACAGAGAAGGTCCAAGGGTGAGTGCTTTAAATGTGGAGGCAAATATGGAGCAGGTCACAAGTGTCCCAAGCAAGTGGAATTGGCTGGATTGGAAGAAATTTGTGCAGCTCTGGATTGGCAGTCAGAGGAGGATTCTGATGAAGAATATCACACCAGTAACTGTAGTGAAGAATCAACATAGACAACCAATGAGCAGGCCATGAGTTTATCAGCTGCAGCAATTGAAGGAACAATAAGCAAGAAAACAATGAGATTATTGGGTCATATTGGTTCAACACAGATACTTATCTTGATTAACTCTAGTAGCTCAGGTAATTTTGTCAATCAGGCAATGGCAACTGCTTTACAATTACCTGTTCAGAAAGTGCTAGCAGTGCAGGTTACTATTGCCAATGGAGAACACATGGTGAGTGATACTGGTCTGAACACATTGCAGTGGGGGGGGGGGGTCCAGGACACTGAGTTTGTCACCTCTGTTAGAGTACTACCACTGAAGTGTTATGATATGATTCTAGGGATGGAATAGTTGGAAAACATCAATGATGGCTAAATCTTTGTTGATTGGAGAAGGAAAAAGATGAGGTTCCATCATGAAGGCAAGGCTGTCACCTTGAGAGGAATTAATGCCAACAATACATATTGTCCACTAATTTCCTCTCATCAATTAAATGTATTGATGGATCAAGGTGTCGTGGCTCAGTTGTTGACATTGGAATGCAGAACTATGGAGCAGGAAGCAACCACTATACCTTCGACTGTTCAACATATCATCATTACTCATCCCACTCTCTTTGAGGAACCAAGTGAGTTACCACCATCAAGACCTTATGATCATCACATTCCCTTGATTCCTGGAGAAATTCTTGTGCAGAATAAACCTTATAGGCATGCACCAACACAAAAGGATGAGCTAGAAAGGAAAATTTCAGAAATGTTGTAGCAATGAGTCATTCAACAGAGTAACAGTCCTTATGCTTCACCTGTCATTCTGGTCAAAAAGAAGGATGGAGGATGGAGAATGTGTGTGGATTATAGATACTTGAATGCCTTGACCGCCAATAATAAATACCCATTGCCAGTGGTGGATGAGCTCTTAGATGAGTTAGTGGGTGCTACTATTTTTACCAAATTGGAATTGAGAAGTGGTTACCACCAGATCAGATTGGCTGTAGGAGAGGAGTTCAAGACAGCCTTTAAAACACATCATGGTCATTGGGAATTTAAGGTAATGCCCTTTGGCTGGACTAATGCTCCAGCAACATTCCAAGCTGCCATTAATTCCATATTTACTCATTTGTTGAGGAGCGGGGTCATTATTTTTATGGATGACACTCTTATTTACACTATTACTTTGGAAGCTCATCTGAAATTGCTTCATCAAGTGTTCAGTTTATTGGCAGAGAATAAGCTCTACCTCAAGCTATCTAAATGTTCATTTGCTCAGTCCAGCCTGGAATATTTGGGTCATGTTATTAGTGGAGATGGTGTTGCTACAGATCCTAATAAGATAACAACAATAAAAAATTGGCCTGAACCTGCCAGAATTAAACAGGTTCAATCATTCTTGGGATTAGCTGGTTATTATAGAAAGTTCATTGAGAATTATGGCACTATCAGTAGACCTCTCATAGAATTGCTCAAGAAACATACACAATTTATTTGGACATCAACATCTCAGGAAGCATTTGAAGCACTCAAGGATGCTCTTGTTGCAGCTCCAGTTTTGGCATTGCCGGATTTTAAGCATACATTTGACATCCATACAGATGCATCAGGAGTAGGCATTGGGGCAGTATTGTCTCATCAAAGACATCCAGTGGCCTACTTGAGTAAATCCTCGAGTCCTAGAGCACAAGCTTATTCAACTTATGAGAAGGAATGTTTGGACTTAATTATGGTAGTGGAGAAATGGAAATCTTATTTGCAACACCAGGATTTCATTATTTACACTGATCATAAGAGTTTGACTCATTTGGAATCTCAACATCTCACCAATTCTATTCAACATAAAGTTTTTTGTAAGTTACTGGGACTGAATTATCAAGTCAGATATAAGAAGGGTGTAGTAATACAGTGGCTGATGCTTTGTCTAGATGCCCTCAAGAAGAAATTGCAGCTATTTCTATAACTAAGCCAAAATGGTTGGAAATTGTTGTAGAAAGTTATGTAGCAGATGAGCAAGCAAAAGAACTGTTAACCCAACTCAGTATTGCTAGTCCAAATGAACAAGGCTATTCATTGCATGATGGCGTGATCAAATATAAGGATAGAGTTTGGCTAGGCAATCATGAAGAAGCCAAGCATGCCATTCTATTAGCCTTACATGCTAGTGGATTGGGTGGTCATAGTGGATTCACTGCTACCTATAACAAGGTGAGGGATTTATTTGCTTGTCCTCAACTCAAGGAAGATGTCAGAACATATGTGGCACATTGTACTGTCTATCAACAAGCTAAGTCTGGACATACATGAAAACTTGGGTTGTTGCAACCATTACCAATTCTAGAGAAAGCTTGGGATGTGGTTAATTTGGATTTCATTGAAGGGTTACCAAAATCTAGCAAGTATGATACCATCTTGGTGATTATTGATAAATTCACTAAGTATGGTCATTTCATACCAGTGTCCCATTGTAACATCCTAGCAATAGAGCTTCGAATAAGATAAACTCAGATGTGTGCATTGCATTCATGCATAGAAAATCCTAATAATTTTCGCGCTTTTGAACAAAACTTGTAAAAGTGATTGAAGCTTCTCTTAACTTGGTGGAACTGAAGTAGATCATCAAGTTAACTGTGATAAGTTTCAATATGACCTTCGCTAAAACCTTATTTTGGGTAAATATAATTTGACCGAAGGGTAGATCAAATGCAATAAAACTAAAACACCACACATTGCTTAATGATTAATATCTGATCCTTAAGAGATCATGTCATGGTATTCATTACAACAACTCATAATACCAAGTTAAGTATATAACTCAAGTAATAAGACTTTAAATAACTAAACCTTGATATATCTTATTCTTATCCCTTACTACCATGAGCATCATGGTAGTTCTTAAATATTAATTCATTAGCACCTATTGAGTAGGAATGAAAACAAGTCAAGACCATTCACCACATATCTTTCTATCTATATCAATTCCTATCATCTATTTTTAACCTTGTTCTAAAATCTATTGAACATCAATGTTGGGTAATCAACTATTGATTTATCAATCTTAAACCCATAAATTCTTGATTTATCAACTCTTATCCTTGTCATAGCATTCACTTTAAATCCTTTAGAGAAAGAAGTAAGAAGAGGTAAGTAGGAATGCTAGTTTTAGATATCATCTATAGGATGGTAGTGTTTGAAGAAAATCAAATCAATATGATAATTGGTGGAGTTAACTCACTCCTCAATGGAAGAGAAGAGTTATCCGGAATACATATTTATATGGTAACAAAGAAAATTATAAGGATGAATTCTGAAGATATTTACCAGGAGTAATCCTATTGCATCAAGTAGGCATAGTCAATGAATAATATCTCCTAGTCAGTTATAGATACTGAGAAGATAGTTATAATACAACTGTAATGTTGTATTGATAAAAGACTTGATTAGCCAACTGGAAACCTAAGGCATAAATGATCGTGCTTAAGTCACTAAGAGTGATTTATCATATGATGTATAAGTGATATTGGTGGGCAGAACATGATTAAACCCTAGTATAGATATGTATCCTAGGTGAATCATGACAAGTCACAATGATATAATGTGAAGTTGGAATATAAGATACTGGAGATAAGTAGATATAAGATAGTATGACTAAGCTGAGGCTAGAGCAACATTGAGTTATTGAAATAGTAATATTCCTATTAAAGGATAGTAAGCACTTGAGGAAAGTAGGATTTGATATATACATCTATTGGAGTAATATTAGGTGGATGATAAAGGAAGGGTATGAATGGAATTACAAGTAACTATTTATTGGATTGGAGGCCATCATTAGTAGAGTAGTTTGGTAACCAAGTATAGATATGAGAAGATTATGAAAAGCTTCAGTGACAAGCTTATGAGATTCATAAGTAATATTATAAACTAATTCATTAAGAAAGACAGTAATCAGTCAAGTGAGATTGAATTCATTAGAAGAATTTTAGAGATGAGAATTATCTCTATGAGGAGATCATATTGAGCTTTAGTGTCAAGATCATTGGATTTAGAAGGAAGTATTGGTAAGAATATACTTGTGAAGTAAAGCTCATCATGTCAATACATGATGATAGATGTGAAGTAGTAGTAGTATATCTAGAAAAGGAATTCCTCAAGTAGGAAACAAGAATTATGAAATAGGGAAAGTAGGAATTCCTAAGAAGCTATTAACCAAGACTATATCACTCCATATCAAAATCATTATCTATATCACTTTTCCAAAACCTAAACAATTGATACAAGGTAAATGAATTACCTTTATCATATAAGTAATGCTCATTAGCAACCATTACATGTTAATTTATCACTAGGAGCCACTACACTAATAAGGAAGAAACTATTTAGGATAATAGGTAATCCTTGGTTGCTTGAGTAGATCAAGTAGAATTGCTCCTACTTAATATCATTGTAGAAAGTTATATAGATAAAACAATACTTATGGAGTATTAAAGATAGGAATTCTTGGTAAATATTCTACCATAGTTCTATAGAAAATCATTTATGCATATCTTTGCCACTTCCATACATCTAAATCATATGTGCCACATAAATGGAAATTACTATAAACCATTATACCCTAATATTATATCTATATATTAAACACACTTAAGCAAGTAGTGAATAACTAATTCAAGAAATTATCTATGCATATTTTAAAAAATAAGTAGGGTGGTTAGGATTCACCTATTAGTGGATTTTGAATAATAGAATTTACCATTTTAAGAACCTTAATAATTAAATCATCTTATATAATGATTGTTATATAATAATAAATATGGATATATTCTATGCATATCCTTAGCTATCTTAAACAATTACCATTACATTCATTAATAGGGAATAAAAATCATTTTATAAGATCTTATTATATAAAGTAAATATCTAAAACCCCAAGTGATAATTATTGCAATCAATAAAATAGTTTCCTATTAGTTAAAATTATAAGAAAACAAGAAAGGTACCAACACCACTTAGTTCCCAAGATCCTTGCAGTATTTAACGTGTTCCATCAAATTCTGGATATTCAAACCCTTATGAAGATTCATATTGGAAAGGGGTTTTACAAAAACAGAAAATAGAAAAGGAAAAATGTTAAACAGTATCGGCCCACGGCCCATTCTCTTTTATCCCTATTTGTCGCTCACGTGTAGCAGCAGCACCTCTCCCGATCACTTCGTTATGGCCCATATGTACCACGACAGCCCTTGAGAGCCGTACCCTTGACCTCATGTTCGTCGTCTTCCCGTGAGAAGCGCGCCTAGCAGTGTGCTCGCCGCCCATCGACGCCACGATGCACGCAGGCGTTGAGATGCTCGACGCCGTCCCTAAGAGGTGTAGATAAGATCATCGTGTCCTTCTCTCTGTCCATACTCACCTTATCCTCTCTAGTGCTCCCTAGCAAAATCCCCTCTCTCTCAACCGAAACCCTAGCTCCGGTGGTCATCATTACGACCGCTCCCGATCGCCCCTTGCCTCGTCGAAGCAACCCCTGGAAGCTCCGTTGTGTCCTTGTTTTCCTTGGACCAAGCACGAGAGCTGGTGTGCCATGACTTGTGCGGAATCGAGCTTTACCTTCCGTCGGCCGTTGTGGCCATCGTCGTTGATTCGATGTTGTCTGACCACCCCACGCCTCCTCGACCTCTCCATCATTCTCAGGGTGAGCTACCGGTCCTTTAGGACCTCTCCAATCCCTTCCTCTCCCTCTCTATTGCTTCCACCACGAGCACCTGAAGCCACCGCCGTTGTCCGCCTTTGTTGGCCATCCTCTGATGACCAAATAGGAACAGCGCCGCCACTATTAAGCTCAACGTGCTCGCCCGTGTCCAACGAAACCAACCCCGCGATCTCGCGCGTCCCCAGTCGACGTATCGAACCTTGATCTGAAGATTCGACCTCGGATGACGTCAGCATGATGCCATCATTGCATCACCAGAGCCTGGTCAACTAGCTTGACTTGGTACATGCCCATGCGGCATATAACATGTCCCTGACCCCACCAGTCAGTGACTGCGGGGTAGGTTTAGGTTTAGTAAGAAAATATTTTATCCAGACAGTTGTGTCATGCTGATGTCACTCTGACGCCATAAATCTTTTAAATTAGTTTAATAATTGTAGAATATGGTTAAATATATTAAAATCAATATCTTTTGTTTTATAATTCACAAAAATATGTTTAATATATGATTTTTTTAGAAAAATAAAATCTACAACTTAAAATTAATACCATACATTATTATGATAACTATTTAAATAATTATTATTTAATAAATAATAAAACTTTTAAAATTCATATTTTAATATTGGTAAATGAGAAAAATATAAATAATATACTAAAATTCTTAGAAAAATAAAAATTACAATGTAAAACTATAAAAAATAAATATTATATCACTTAACTAAATATTTATTATTTATTAAGTACTCCCTCTGTTTGGGATTATAAGTTCCGCACGGATAACTAGGTTGGCAATTTGAACAACAAAATATAAATAATATAGCATAAAAATTATATCATTAGAAACTTTAGAGGTTATATTTTCTAATGGTATAACTTTTATGATATATAAGTTATATTTCATTGGTCAAATTAACAACCTAGGTATACGCGTAGGACCTATAATCCCGAACAGAGGTAGTATGTATAAAGTAATAAATCTTATAAAAATCATATCTTATTAATTTAAATTCATAAAAATACATATAATATACCAAAATGATCACAAAAATAATATCTACATGTTAAAATTATAATATTTCACTTTTGAAGTAAATAAAAATTTAATAGTCTAATAACTTTAATTTAAACATAATTCCTTAATTGATAATTCATATAAGGATAAATAAAAATTGCTAATAATTCTAAAATTATACATCTAAGGCCAAATAATAGTATTTGACTTAAATATTGATAGTATGAAATTCATATAGTCCAAAACATCTTAATTGCAATTTTTGATGAATTATCATCCATCTATAAATGTAAATTATTTTCTATAAGGATTCTTATGAAATTATAAAATCTTCAAGAATGATATTTTTAACCAAATAAAACCTTTAACCACTAATTCAACCAGAAGTTTATAAATAAATCCAAAGATAATTCATAAGTAGTTAAATAATATTGTTTCCTTATTAACAAACCATAACCACTCCTTTATAAGGAGATACATGATTCTATTCAATCATAAAATTAAACCACTACTCAAATAAAAGTAATACCACTCTTAATTAACCTTAAAGAAACATTATAAAGTGAACAAATTGTAATACCATCCAAGATAGATAAGTCTGAGCTACTAGTGTGGTTATTATTCAAATGAAGGAATTCTTTCTTTCTTGAGAACTATAGTTAGTAAGAAACCTAAAAATGTTAAATTAAAGTTTAAGTGCTTTTAATTAGTTAAATAAACTTTTCTTAAAAAGTTATTCTTTGAAGGTACATTATAAAGCAAGACATAAGCATTCCTATGAAAGCTCTAAATGATGAACAATCTTTATATACACAATCTTTGAATACATTTCACACTTGAGTATTCTATTTTTGTGTGTACTTTATTTTACTTACATGTTGTTTTAGACACACTCACAAGCCTTAATAAGAAGCACAAGTGTGAAACTTATCTAAAAGAGCAGCACATTCCCAAAGAAACCATTTCCAGTTTCCAAACCTTAGATCAATGTTTGTTCCAAGGATTCAAGTTTATCAAATTGCATTACATTACTTATGCATAATAGCATCTTGCTTCTTTAAACATTAGTCCTTACCGGACCAATGATGTTGTTTTTCAGATATTGGATTTTCTATTGTCTCGAAGACCATGAGTGCATAATCTTGCAATCACAAAAGGCAAGTTCACACTTGCTGATGTCCTTTGATTATTTTCTGTAAAGTATTTTGTAAATCTGGTGTTATCATCACCTGCATTTAAAAAGGGTCAGAAAACACTATTTTCATAATAATATGATTATAGGTTATTCACCAAGAGGTAATAATCTACTATTGAAGTTCCGGTGGTAAAGGAACATATTATCTAGGACTTAACAACCAATGTCGCTAGTGATTCTTGCGTCGTATATCACGCTTTAACCATGATATTTGGAATGGGACGGAGAAGTCAGATGGATCTTCTTCCTTTCACATGAATGGATGACCATGTCGTGGTGATGTATACCTTACGAGGCTCAGCATGAGTGGGACACCTTAGTTCCCCATGATATTGGTATCTAGACTATCTTTGAGGGATGGTCGTAGGTATGTCCTCATATAGATGGGGCGACCAGGTTCTCGTCTGCTCACTAGAGTCCTCAAGAATTCAACCATAGTTATATCTGCTATGTGGATTAACAGAGGTCGTTCTTCTTGGGGGGTCACTCTATGTGAGGTCACGGAGAAGGGCAGTGATTGACTTGGATCTTAGTCTGGGCCTCATACCAAGGAAGTGTGAACGGGTTCGTGGCCCGGATGTGCAACAAAGCTAAGATCTCTCATGGGTAAAGTAACGCACCTCTGCAGAGTGTAAGAACTGTAACTTGTTACTCCCTGTTCCGGGAAGGAGCTACGAACACGGCAGGAAAGGAACTCCGTGAAAGTTCTGGTAAACCTGTGAAGGCTGACGGACATAGCTTTTCAGAATAAAAGCAACCTTTGAAGAAATGTTTACAAAAACATGCATTGCCTATGACCTATGGTCTATGGCTATAGCTAGTGCATCAAACAATCCTTTTTAGTGAACTTGCTGAGTAGGCTCGTACTCAACGTATCTTCTTAACCCTTGCTAGATTCTGAAGCCAGTAAAGACGACGTCTACATCAACTTATGCTTAAAAGAATCTCCATCAATAGCTCATGTTCTTCAACGAAGTCAATGAAGCCAACATATACATCAACTAAAGTGAAGATGAAGTTGCTGATTAGATAGGAATATAATCTCTAGCTATAGAACCTACTTCTTTAGAGTATTGCCATTGCAGCAATGCAAGACCAATAGTTTAAATACTAGTATATTAGTATGATAGTTATGAGTTGATTATTTCTAATTCTTCTTTATAAGAAGTTTCTTTCTCTCTCTTTAACCTAGAGTGTTCTCTAGATCTTTTGTAAAGAGTCGAGTTGTAACCTATAGTCATGTCTTGGACCTGCTGTGTTTCTGTTGTACCACTCTGAGGGATGTAATACTAGTGAACGGTGTTTCATTAGTGTTATGTTAATGACTATAGTGTACTACATCATCCAGTGGTATGCTGGGTCACCACACCCATCCTTACACAGCAATGTCTATAGCTCAACTTTATGTTGATAATGTGTACAAGCGGCATGGGTTACCTAAGGTATTGATTTCAAATAGGGACAGAATTTTCACCAGTACCTTATGGCAACAACTCTTCAAATTGATAGAAACAACTTTGAATATGAGTTCTTGTTATCATCCCTAGACTGATGGTCACACAGAACGCCTGAATCAGTGTTTGGAAATGTATCTGAGGTGCATGACACAAGCATGCCCTGGCAAATGGTCCAAATGGTTATCTTTGGCTGAGTTTTGGTATAATACAACATATCATCCTGCTTTGGGCAAAAATCCCTTTTAAGTTTCTTATGGTTATAAAGATAAACATTTTGGGTTGCAAGATCTCTCTTCTGCAGGCTCTGATGCGGTGCCTGATCTGACAACATGGCTTCAGGAAAAGATGAAATGTAGAGGTTAATTCAGCAAAACCTTCTCCAAGATCAACAAAGAATGAAGGCTCAAGCTAATAAGAAGAGAGTTGAACAAAGTTTTGTGATTGGTGATAAAGTTTATCTCAAACTGCAACCATATATTCAAATGTCGATTGCCAAGAGATCTAACCAAAAGATCAGTTTCAAATTATTTGGGCCCTATACTGTGCTATAGAGAGTGGGAGTTGTTGCTTACAAGTTGCATTTGCTGGTTGGTACTCAGATTCATCCTATAGTTCATGTTTCTTTGTTAAAGAAGGTGTTACTGGTAGACACTTCAGCTCAACCTGATTTACCATCGCAGTGTTCCTTGGTGCATCAACAACTGCTTCCACTTTAGGTATTGGACACTAAACAAGTTCTTACTGGCAGTAAACATACTACTCTGGTGCAAGTGCAGTAGGTAGGGTTACCTTCTGACTAGGTCACCTAACAAGGAGCGGTTGCTAACTGAATTTCCAAATGCTGCTGCTTGGGGTCAAGCAGCAATTCAAGGAGAGGGGAATGTCACGACCACTACACTGGGCCATGACCCAAGAGAGGCCCAGGGCTGGAGTAGATAGGGCCTGGCTGTGTCTAGTGATACGTCCAAAACGTATCTACTTTCCCGAACACTTTTGCTATTGTTTCTCATGTAAACTTGTGTGATTTGGATACAACTAACACGGACTGACGCTGTTTTCAGCAAAATTACCTTGGTGTCTAGTTTTTGTGCAAAAAATCAACTATCAGGAAAAATCCGGAGAATATGCCAAAAATCCTATTTCACCAGAAGACTCACGGAGCCGCTAGAACATGAGACGGAGTGGAGGCCTGAGGGGCCCACACCCCTCTGCCGTGCGGGTGGACCCAGGCCGCACTTGGAGGGGGTGCGGCCGTCCCAGGCACCCCCTCGGCCTCCCTCTTCGCCTATAAGTTGCCTTCTGACCTAAAAACTCAGGGGGGTCGACATTTTTCCAGAAAGTGTTCCGCTGCGCCGCCACCACCAGAAATCGTGATTCGGAACCAGAAACTCTGTTCTGGCACCCTTCCGGGACGGGGAATTTGGAGAGGATCATTGCCATCATCATCAACAACGCCTCTCCATCAACCATCCATGTTTCCCTCATCCAAGAGTGAATAATACCCCGCTGTAGGCTATGGGTATGGTAGGGATTGGATGAGTTCTATCATGTAATCGAATAAGATTGTTAGGGCATGGTGCCTATTATCTCTATTAGTGCTATTTGACTTTGTTGCAACTTGTTGTGCTTAATGCTTGTCACTAGGGCCCAAGTGCCATGATCTCAGATCTGAACTTATTATTGATTCATTATGATAGTATTGTCCATGATCTTATCTGCAAGTTGTGTACACATATCAATGTCTGGATCCAAAGGCCCTGAAGTGATAGAAATTTGGGATAACCTGAGGGGATGGCTGTGATGTGAGGATCACATGTGTTCACGGGGTGTTAATGCTTTTCTTTGGTGCTCTATTAAAAGGAGCACCTTAATTGCCAGTAGTTACCTTGAGGCCCCGTTGCAACGGGCTGACAGGACAAAAGATGTTGTGCAAGTTCTCATTGCGAGCACTCATGACTATATATGGAGCATATGCCTATGATTGTTTAGTACTTGGTTGCTTTATATTATTTATCTGCAAATGCCGTAGATCTTGAAGTTACATGTTTAGACTCGTCCATGCAACACTCGTCCATCCATCCCTATGCCTACCGCACTCATATCCTACTGTTTGCTACTATAGTTACTACTGCCTTCGTTTTACTGCTGCTGTTGCTTTGCTATTGCTACTACAAAACTATTGCTACTGATAAACTTGTGTGAGAAGGACTATTTCCAGGTGTAGCTGAATTTACAACTCAGTTGTTAAGGCTTATAAGTATTCTTTGTATCCCCTTGTGTCAAATCAATAAATTGGGTAATACTACCCTCGAAGACTGTTGCGATCCCCTATACTTGTGGGTCATCAAGACTATTTTCTGGCACCGTTGCCGGGGAGCATAGCTTTATTTGTAAGTTCACTTGGATCTATTATTGTTCACTGCTACTCCTTTCATCATGGTAAGTCTCGTGATGGAAAGTTTCCTATTTTACCATCCACTACAAGAAGAGGTATAGTTCTAAACACCTCTGTTGCACTTGATTCACTGTCTGTTATAAGTAAGCTTGTTACACCACCAACACATACACATGCTACACACACTTCTACTATTGTTGAATCTGAAACTGCTTCTGATACTCATGATGTTACTTCTACTGTGCTTGATGTGAGTGGTTCATTAGGTCCTTTCCTAGATGCTACTATTGCTAGAACTATTTTGGGAAACACTGGAACTCCTAGTGAAGACAGTATTACACCTGTTAGCTCACCTGAGTCTAGAGAGAGATATGATATTAGTGGTGGTTACATTGAAATGACTGATGAATTTATTGAAGAGTACCAAAACACACATGGTGCTAGTGCTATCAGGAGTCTCCTTGAGAGACGTACCATTATTCCTAAACTGTCTTCTGATCCTAAGTTTGCCACTTCTCCCATAGACATCAAAGATAAAGATTATGATTTCTCCCTTGATTTATCCTATTTAGACATTGTTGAGAAATAACCTTTTTGTGGGACTGAGAGTGAGAGTGTTGTGGCACATATGAATGAGCTTTCCACTATGAGTGCTTTATTCTCTGATGATTTTAAGATGCGCAAGTGCTTTGTTACTAAGATCTTCGCTTTTTCACTAAAAGGAGAAGCTAAAGCTTGGTTTAATAGATTACCTCCTGGATCCATTGATAGCCCTGATTGTTTGATTGCTTCTTTCTTCCAGAAATATTTTCCTCCTAGTGCTAGACATGATGCTTTGCAGAAACTTTTTGATTTAAACAGGGAGAAGAAGAGAAATTGCCTGAGTCATGGACAAGGTTCTGTGCCTTGATTCATGCACATCCTAGATGTCCATTACCTAAAAATGAGCTTCTTGATATTTATTATAATGGACTAACTGATGATTCTAGGACATACCTAGATAGTTTTGCTGATTGTGTTTTCAGGAAAAGAACTCCTACAGATGCTGAAGAATTAATGACTAAAATAAGCAGGAATTATGATGATTGGACTTCAACTGAGCTAAATACACTTGAGCCTATTGCTCCTGAACCAATTGTGCCTGAACTAGTTCCAACACCAACATCAAAGAAGAGGGGAGTGATTGCATTAAATGATAAAGTGATGAAGGAAGCTAAGAAATGTCTTAAGGAGAAAGGTATTAGAGCAGAAGATGTGAAGAATCTACCTCCTATAGAAGAATCTACCTCCTATAGAAGAATTATGTAAGCCAATTCCCCAATCATCCACTATTGAGGTACACTCTCTCCACTTTAATGAAGGTGGCATTCCCTATGGTAAACCTCCTGATCATTGTTTAGAGGAACTTGACACTTTGATGACCCACAAGTATAGGGGGTGTATCGTAGTACTTTCGATAAATAGGAGTGTCGATCCCAATGAGGAGCAGAAGGTGCTGAAGAGTGGTATGGAGCAGGAAATCCCTGTGAATACTTAGCAAACGGATTTTTAGTGGTTTTCTGACAAGGCAACAAAACAAACAACAAGTAACAGTAGTAACAAACAAACGGAGCAAGTGGCCCAATACTTTCTTAGCAAAGGACAAGCCGGTGGAAATACTTATAAGGACCAAACTTTCTCGAGTACACATGGGAATTCTGTCAAGTGCTTTCACTTCAAATAGCTGAGTACTCTTCTCTGGTGTTTGTAAGTGTTGTGTGGGTGAACCTATGCTAACATACCGCCCTTCCTAGGACTAATACATACTTGTGATTAAACCCCCTGCAAACATCCATAACTACAGGAAAGTAGTTAAGATATAAATCTAACCACAGCCTTAAACTCTGAGATCCTACACTCCCATGTGCAAAGGTGTCCTAACGAGGGTTCAGGTTTCTGTCACTCCGGCAACCCGCGATTAGTAGCCAAATACACAATGCATACCCCTATCTAGGCCCATAATTGGTGAAGTGTCATGTAGTCGACGTTCACATGACACCACTAGAAGAATAGCACCACAACTTAAATACTAAACCATTGAATAATAACTCATCACAGATTCACTACTAACAACATGACTTCTCCCATGTCCTCAAGAACTAAACGACTACTCACAAGACATCATATGGATCAAGATCAAAGATGATATGGTAATGGATAACAATCTAAACATAAACAATAATCCAATGGTTCTACTCACAAGCATCAACTACAATAGTAATCAACACCGGGAAAGTTTCCCCTAAGAACTAAAGCAATATCCAACACAATTGTTACAGCGGGACAGAGTGGTGGTGATGGTGCTAGTGGATATGATGGTGTGGACGATGATGATGATGATCCCGATGAAGCCTAGCTTGATGACGGTGTTGATAGCGACGGTCTCCCCTCTCCGGGAAGGAATTCCCCCGACAGAAATCTGTCTGCCGGAGAGATCTTTCTCTCTTGGTGTTTTTCGCCCCCTAGAGGTGGCGAAAATATATCTGTGGTAGCTCCCCGAGGGTTAGGGTTCTGAAGGGAAGATATAGGCATAGGGGGAGAGTCGGAGGCCGGGCAGGTGGGCCACACCTGCCCTAGGCGCGACCTCAGGTGGGCCCGCACCTAGGGGGTGTGGGCCCCCTGCAGCCCTGTAACACCTCAGTTTTAGCTAAGTACTATTTAGGGTTGATTGTGCATTGCATAAGCATCATCCCTTAAAATGCATACACTGAATAAGTAAACATAAAACCCTAAACCCTATTTTCTCCCTCTATTTGAGAACAATTCAAATGGTTTTTGAACTCACAAAAATAAGGATCCCAAATGGACTAAAAGGGGTCCCTGTAGTATTTTATATATTTTATAAATCTTCTGGTATTTTTGAAATGATTCAAAAATAGTTTGGAATTAAAATATACAAAGAGAAATGTAACACATAATTGGAAAAAGATTCTAGATTAAAAAAAGGCAGCAACAGCCAAACAGGCCGGCCCATCCCTCTCCTCTCCTCCCTATCGCCAACGCGCAATAGCTAAGGCCCAACAGCGGCCCACTCTGGACCGCGGGTTGCTTCTCAATTTTACCTAGGGGGTTTCTGCAAAGTCACCATCGTCTTCTAGCTGGAAGCTGCTCCATGTCTGCACCGCCGCTGTCGATCGTCGTCGGCCGTTGAGATGCTCGCCACCATCGCGCCGCTCTCTGGACGAGGATAAGAACCAGCCCTGCACGACTCTCATGCCTCATCCTTATCCCCTCCCGTGCTCTCTTCCTCTCTTCCTCAGCGAGACCGAACCCTAGCTCTGGCTAGAGACGGCTGTCGCCGTCGTTACCAACCTCCCCTCGCCGTTCTGAAGCCACCAATGTGACCTCCATGCTCGAATCCATATTTTGCCCCGAAGCGCGCAAGCTGGAGAGCCCCCAATCGCCCCAATCGAAACCCCCTTCCTCGACGCCGGCCACCGCCTCCGCCGCTGATTCTGGCCACCCCGGACCTCGATGTCAAGTTTGGCGCGCTCCTGGTGAGCTTCTAAAGCTCAAGGTGAGCTCCGTTTCCCCGCCTGCTTCCTGTAGCCACTGCGCGCCGTGTCCCTGCAAGCTTCGCCGTCGCCGCAGTTGCGTCTCCGGTGACCGTAAGCTAGCGGCGGCGCCCTTTTCTGGTTCGTCTTGTTCCCCCGCGTCGAACCCACCCAACCACGCTTCCCCGCAAGACACCTAGCGCCGTCCCCATGCATCGTCTGACAGGGTCACCGTCGGGTGACGTCAGGCTGACATCACCGTGATACCAGCCGTGGGTCAGACTAGTCAAACCAGCCCCCTAGTCCCACTTTGCTAGCGTGGCTGCTGATGTGGCTTCGGCCCCACCAGTCAGTCGCTGTGGGTAGGATTAGGTGTGGTAACAAAAGTCCTGGGTTGTGTTATGACATCAGCCTGATGCAATAAAAGATTTTAATAATGGTTTAATAATTTCTAAAATTGGTATAATATTGTAAATTCAATAACTTTTAATCTGTAATTCAGAAAAGTACAAATAATATATCAAAATGTTCAAAAAAAATGATCTCTATCTAATTACACTATAATCATGCATTGTTAATCAACTTACATGACAAGTTTAATTAGAATAACATAGTAACCCCTCTCATATACATCCGAAGTTTCCCCGAGTTAGGGTTTTCACCCCTCGGAACCCCGATTAAATTGCCGAGCATGTTTTAGGGTTTCTATTCAATACAATTCAACTTGTCATATCATCATCCTTGCTTGAGAATTGCATCGATGCCATGTGTTAATTGTTTCCCTTTCTTTCTGATGTTTGGTTCTTCCTTGGTAGAATACGATATCGAGATCAAAACCGAAGCCCGAGGACAACACCATCGAAGATTGAAGATTGACAAACAATAATTGACCAACTATAATCAAGTCAAGTAGAAAGATTCCAAAGATCTGCTTAATGGTTATCAACAGGCAAAGGCAAGCATAGCCCCACCATGATATAATCCTATGATTTAGAAAGCATTTCCATTCTTGCCATGATGCATACGATTCTACTATGGTCTTTTATCGATAGATAGATAGAGTATCATATCTATTGCATACTCCCTTTGAGCTTATATTACCTGATCCACTGCTCCTAGCATAACTAGGTTTGGCTTGTGTGCACTTCTAGAGCTTATATTTGTGTCTTGCTTAGCCATGCTTAGCTGTTGAGTCTGGTTCATCCAGATGATGTATCAGATGCAGATAATCTAGTAAGACAGGAGAACGTGATGAGATGAGATCAGTGGTATGAGATTAAACTTGCTAAGGCTTGTATGGGAGGCCACAGTGGGATGTGGTTTTTCTAGTCCCATGCTCGCCACCACTAGGACCCGAGTTCTTGCCTCTTGAACCAAGAAGAGCATACAACCACATGGGGTAAATGGGGACCCCATGATTGACTAACTTGCCTAGTATATTCCATGAGTCACATCGTTCGGGTGTTCCATTCGACATACGCATTGAAAATGTTTTGAAAGAGGAGGTGAAGGAGGTGCATTCATAACAGGTAGGGAAGCGTGGTCGCGGTTGCTTGGGGTTGATGGAGCCCCTGGTAAACCAACCTCGCCTCACATCTTTAAGTACTAGCTTCGGGATTTGGCCCGTTACGGCGAAACCATACTTATTGCGTGACTCATGGTCTCGACGAAAGCAAGGTAAAGATCGTGGCTAACCACCCTCTGTCGGCCTTCCAAGGAAGAGGGCTAAAACGTTGGCATTAAGAGTCGGTTGGTACGTGTGGGTAAAGTTGTACACCCCTGTAGGGTAATAATCTTTCAGAAAGCCGTGTCCACGGTTATGGACGACTTGGGAACGGATGTGAGATCATAGACAACATGAACCTAATCATAAAACTTGGCAGATCAATGTGTGCTTAAGGATGCTTCCTCCTGGGTACGAGGGGGTGATCCTAGTTCATATGATGATGACTTGGTGGATATCAAAAGATGATGATCAATACTTTGGAGATGTCGCTCTCTTATCCCCTTTTAAAATATTCTGATTAGACGAGCTTCTTCTCTCTCTTGTTCTATAAACAAAGATGGATTTATGCAAAATAACTCCACCAGCCAGAAGTCTTGCGGAGTACACCCTGTATTCACCCTTTCTTTGTTGATACTTTTGGCAGAGTAAGTGTTTCCCGGAAGACAAGTTCGGTTCTACATTGACATCGACGAGTAGCTTGGGGTTCCCGGCCGGCAACCTGGAATCTATGGGCTAGGACGTCATCGTTATGCTTCAGGCCTCTTAGGCCATTTGTTAAGTTTGCTATACTTAATAGCATAATTTTCTTTCCGTTGTTTGATGTTGGTGGTCAGTGACCTATGCTTGTAATAATTTGGTTCTCTGCTCAGTTATGAGCTCGCTATAATAATTTTTGTGTCGTAGGGTCACTGCTATGTTATCAATTCTTCACTGGATATTCTCGAGCTCAAGGTTAAGCTTATGTCAGACGGAGGTCTGGGATTTGTTTAGCCTTGATCCCGGGGGTGTCATAGGCCCCCCTTCGCTCCTCCTTCTGGCTTCCTTCGTATTTAGGTAAAATAATATGTTTCCATATTTTTCTAGTATTTTTCTGATCTTCGCGAAATTGCACCGACACGCCTTCTTTTCCATCATAATCCAGACTCCGACAGTCCATCCTCCAAGAATCATCCAACATGCATAAACAGATGAAAAGCCATAAGTAATACCTCGTAATAAGACAAATATCAATGAATAGAGGTAAATTATGATATAGAATGGTGATGCAAATTCAACTCCCCCAATCTTAGACTTCGCTTGTCCCCAAGCGAATACTGAGCTCATTAAACATGTCCACAGGTTTATGGAGTGAAGCGTCGATAAAAGAATACGAACAAGAAGCATCGCACTTACCATTGCACAACTCATAGAAGAAAGCAACTCACCATTATATAACTTAGCTTGCAACCAAGTACATCAGTCACAATAGAGATGCATAAAGATAAATCATAATTGGAATTGGAAAACTTGTTCTTGGTCAGAGAACACCTGCCAAACAGTTTCACAAAAGGTTTTTTGTAGAAGTTTCAAAACAGGAGCACTCTTTGCTCAAAAAGGTTTTCACAAGTGAAGGCTTTCAAAGTAATACTCAATAGATAAGAGTTTTGTGCAAACAAGGAAGATAGAGAACATGATTGAATAAATCTCCATATGAATGTTTGAAACACAACAACTCAAAAGCTTGCTAGAGATAGAGAGGAAATAGGTTTACTGACTCAAACTGGTAACTAGGAGAAAGTTCCCTTTTAGAGGATAGCAGGGATTACAAGTCATAAAGAGCTTCCAAAAGATTATGGTACTTACTAGCTTTGAGCCCTCATTGCCCTTATCATAAGCATCTTGAGATGATTAAGGTTAAAGTGAACAAAGATGGAGTATATGCTTGACGAAATATAAATTGGCAATCTCATGCCCCTTGAATATGAGGGCCACTCCTCATGCATACTCAACTTTGGGTCCAGGTAAGTTCTTGTCATTGTAAGTATTTGCATATCATTGGGAACCACCAACGGGGTACCCCTTGCACATGGTACAGGAGCTTTGCCATAACCAAAATGATAAGGCAATCATACAATGAGCATCTCATCAATCTTTTTATTTACTATGTGTATAGCTTTTTATTGAGGATGCTTCATAGATGACTCACTATGGTGATGATACAAGTTTCCAACATGATTAGGCATGGCTTAGGCTAGCGTCCTAGGCGTTTCTCTAACACAGATTACAAACTCCATGGACTTACAAGTTCCCTCTTTATTTCACACCGTTGACATCCATAGACAAAAGAGCACGATATCAACTGTGTACAGAGTATAAGTGTAATGTTGAAAATGTTCCCCGTGACAGCACAGTTCTGCTAATCCCAACGTATAGATGCAAGCATATACAACTTCGATGTCCACAATGGTTTAAGTCTATTAGGGGCAAGTAAATAAAGGGTGCCATCAAGTTCGTGAGAGCTTTACTAACTAGTTTTCACATAACAAAATACTTTTTAACTTGAAAGGTAGATGAAGCTTGAGAATTTTCTAGGAATAGCAAAAGCTACTAGGTAGATATGGTGGACACAAGTGGCAAAAGTTTTGGGTTCAAAGGATTTTGGAAACATGAGAAGTATGCCTTCTCAAAACAGGTTTTTGGCTAACAAGGCTGGGTAGCAAGCAAGAGAGTTGAAATAAACAAGCAAACATACAAGTAATAAAGCCAAACATGCAATCTTCCTTGAAGACACAAAAGAATCTTAAATAAAGAATACTAAGCTTATGAGCCAACAAGAAAGAAAAAAATGATACCAAATACCTGTAAGCTTTTTTCTTTCTTTCTTTTTCTTTCAAACTAAAGCCACTGACCAGAACTTGGTTTGCCAAAACCAATTTAGATCCACTTGATGATCCCAAAGTGGTGCCAATACTGGACAACAAGATCCATCATATAATAGATTGCAAACTAAAAATAAGAAGTGCAAAAAGTAAAAGATGTGACTTCTCATTAATATTCCAATAAAGGCACTCACACCAAGGGATACACAGATAATCAACTAAAGGAGAGATACTTCCACATGCAAACCAAACTATAAGATAACCCCTCTACCACAGATATGAATCCACTAAAAAGGTAAAAGATGAAAAGATAATGGTGGTGATACCGCGACACTCCCCCAAGCTTGGAACAAGCCAAGGGGATGCCAAACCTGATGAGGAATTACTCCCTTGGTGGTGGTGGTGTTCTCTTGTCATGGGTCAGGAAACCCTCCAGCATCTCACGAAGCCTGTTATTCTCCTCTTGAAGCATATCCACCTTCATCCCCAAAGCACGGTACTTATCACAAAACTCGTTGGTGGTCCAAAGGGCTTTTGCTGCCTCAGGGAAGTATATGAGTTCTGGACCGAAGGCTACGATTCCCTGCATGTGACGAGAAAAAGCATCCGCAGTGTTAGTTGCTCCTACAAAAGTAGGTTTTCTTCCCCTTGTTCCTGCGCCGGTTTGTTCTCCCAACTCTATCTCCACGGGCTTCTTGCCTTTGTCGTTGGCGGATGCCATGGTGCTCTAAACTTGAGAAGATTTCCTGACAAAAACAGATCGAAACGAAAACACGAAAAGAGCATGATGCATGAACCTCGGGGGATCCGGGGGTTATATATTACGAAGATTCAATGCATAAGGAAGGTTTTGACACGGAAACAAAGCGGAGACGGAGTTCGAGGGTGGCAAACCCCCTCCAGGCGCGGCCAGGCTGGGCCCACGCCTGGTGTGGGTTTGTCCACCCCGGGATCCGTTTCTTCTTCAGTTTCATCTTTTAACTTCCCTTATGTATTAAAAACATCAAAAATATAAAAAGATTGGGGTTTCACGAACCTTCTGTTTTCACCACTTTTACCTATTCAAAGACGAACTCTACAGATTCCTTCTCTCTTTTTCCTGCGAATTTCCTTCATACAAAACTTTTGCACAAACTTAATGACAACACTAGTGTAAGCAAAAATAATAAACCTTTGGTACACACTTCAACTTAAAACCCATCAACACAAAAGCTTCAATAAGAGGCAAATGCAAAAGACGGCAGAAATCTGTCAAAACAGACCAGCAGGTAAAGATTGATTTTTTTGAAGACCTTATGTTGTTCAAATCAAAAAATGCAGAACTGATGAACGTTGGGTAACAACTTGTAGAACAAGCTCAGAAAAATTCAGCTCAATCCGAAGTACTGAGCTTCCTCACGAATTTTTACAATGCAGCACAAAAATCTGTCCTAGGACAGCCACTTTTCACAACTCCTCTACTTCACAAAAGTAGTTGAACTTGACACAAAAACCAAAACAAAAAGGATAAGGAGCGGTTATTACTGAGGTAATAACTTCCAAGACTCGACAAAAACTCTTGGGTTATCTCCCAAGAAGTACTTTTCTTTAATGCCTTTAAGTTAGGCTTGAAACTTCCAAAGATGCTCACGTAGGATATATATATATATATTTAAAGTGAAAGAGAGCATCAAGAAGCAAATAACCAACACACTTGAGTCTAACCCACTTCCTATGCATGGGGGTATCATGAGAAAATGAATTGTTGAAACAAAAGGCCACAAGCATAGGAATACAAAATAGATGCAGCTTTAAAGCTTTCAACATAAAACGGGGAAACTTAACATCATTGAGATGTATAAAACCATGTTTCCCTCTCTCAAAATAACTTTCAGTAGCACTCTGAATAAATTTGACAATATAACTGTCACTGGAAATAACTTTATCATCAGAATAAGCATACTTACAATCATCAAAAATAGGTCCAAGGTCATAGACTGGATCAATTGAAGCAAGTTGTTCCATCCTGAAATCTTTATTAGGCAAGCTATTTTCACAAGGAGCTTTAGCAAATTTGGAAAAGTTGAACTCATAAGAATCTCCATCAAACTTAGTTAAAACTTTTTCCTTCTTACAATCAAAAATAGCTCCACAAGTGTTCAAGAAAGGTCTACCAAAAATGATAGGACAAGTTTTGCTAGCTGCTGAATTAAGCACTAGAAAATCAGCAGGATATTTAATCTTACCACAGAGAACCTCCACATCTCTTACAATGCCAATGGGGCAAATGGCTTCCTTATTAGCAAGGTGAATAACCACATCAATGTCCTCAAGCTCACAAGGACCAATCTCATGCATAATTTCCCTGTAAAGCTCATAAGGAATAGCACAAGAACTAGCACCAATATCACATAAACCATAGTAGCAATGATCACCAATTTTAACAGAAAGCACAGGAACACTAGCTTTTCTAACCTTACCAGGATGACAAATAATATTAGACGCGTCTTCACATAATACAATGTGCTCATCCCCTATATTTCTAGTGACAAGATCTTTCACAATAGCTACCACAGGTTCATCACTCAAATGCTTACCAGGCTCCACAGTTTTCATTGTAACTTTGCTATTTGCACTAATAATCATAGAATACTCCTTTACCTTAGCTGGGGAAGGCATTTTCTCAACATGGGGTTTATGCACAATATGATTAGTAGTACAAACTTGAGTACTTCTAACAGGAGCATGACTAACAACATCTTTATAAGGAGCATGGTACTTACTCCACTTCTTCTTGGGAATTTCAATGTAAGAGGAAAAGGCCTTAAAATAGCTGGCAATACTTTGGGAATCAAGACCAAACTCATTGCTAATATCACGGAAGCTATCAGTTCCCATAAAAGATTTAATGCATTCATAATCATAGTTTATACCTAAATTTCTTCCTTTGTCATTCTCCCAAGCTTCAGTGTTATCTTGAATATGGTCTAAGAGATCCCATTTAGCTTCTTCCTTCATACCATGATCCAGCACAAAAAGCATCTAGTAAATCTTTATCATGAAGAGAAAGCCTAGCATAAAAGTTATTAAGAATAATATTGTTAGGGAGTTCATGAATAGGACATTTAAGCATTAGTAACTTCAATCTCCCACAAGCTTGAGCTGTACTCTCTCCATCAAGAGGCCAAAAGTTATATATAAGATTTCTATCCTTATGAATCTCACTGTGAGGATAAAATTTAGAGTATAAGAGAGATGGCATCTCCTCCCATTCCAATGATTGTCCATTCTTTAGCATCTTATACCATTCTTTAGCTCTCCCTTTCAAGGATATGGAGAGTAACTGTAGAGGTCCCAACATTCAATAAGGTAGAGATCCATGTGTTTACAATGCTAGTCCCTGCATCAATAGCTAGCATCCACAGTTAAGATGTAATATCAAGAAACAAAGGTCATAATACAAATTTATAACCAGGAATAAAATAATTTATTACATCTTACATAGCTCATTTGGCTATCTCATTACAATGCAGCATAAATAACTATAGCATGGGGTCCTTCATCTTCAAAGTGCCACATGCAAACATTTTGGTTGTAGACTTGTAATCCTAATCAACACACTTCACTAACATCAAACAAACCTACAACATAATAAGTTACAGCCACAAGGGTCAATACATTTGAATTGTATTGGCAAGTGATACTATGGTAGTATAGTGGAGTCTATCATCTATATGCATTTGGCTAAGTGGAGCTTAGGCTTGCTTTGCTCAAAATAGATTTTCTTTATCATTTGAAAACACTAAGTTTTTGCTTGACAAAATCACCCAAGGCATCTCCCAATAGAAATTGGTGATCCTTCAACCCTTGTTCAACCACAAGTTTTTAACTTAGAAATTGGGATGAGGAGATTCTTGATAGTTTCCATGTCTTGATGCTCAAATTGTCCTTTGCCAGGGACATGGCTAAGTACTTAGATTTTCCACTCTGCAGAGGTGGTGCACTTTCCCCACAAGACTTGGTTTCACCAAGACAAGATCTTTCAGAAGCCTTCCCTTAGACCAGAATGGACGCGTTCCAACCTATCATCCCATACCACCAACTGTCCATTTGGCTAAGTTATTGCAACCTATATGATCCAGGCAGAGCCCATAATGCCAAGTGGCTGCACTTGAAGCTTCTCAACATTTGACATCTCAAATCTCTTTGTTCCTGGGTGGCCATCCACAAGTGAGATACACAAGGTAAACCATAGAAATGGGCCTTGTGTAACCACTCAACACAAACCATTCCTTCCATTCCACCCAGGTGATTCATTCACTTAGTTGTTTTATTAAACAAAACACAAGTCCTTGACTTAGAAATATTCCATAGTATGAATATAATCCACCCTTGTTTTCTACTAGCTAATCTAAGCATGATAGTAGTAGGACTCTTAACTTAGGAAATTTCTACTAAGGTTTCATCTACTAGGATTTCCCATGGCGTAGTTTACACTTAGCAAAAATTCCATGCAAGTCCTACTTTAGAAATATCACTAATGCATAGTGAAAATAATGGGACAAAAGTATGGAGAATCACTTGCCTTTTGGTAGAGAATATAAGTTCACTCCTTGATCTTGCAATATTCACACTCTTCAAATTCCACTACATTTCAATCAAGCAAGCAAAAATTCAATCTACCATTCAAGCAAACATCACATAAAATAATGGAAACAAAGCAATGCATGCAAGCATGCTAAAGATTGTTTTATTTGTAAAAGTGGTTTCTAATAAGTTATAAACATTCTAAAACACCTATTGGTCATTTTATAAGAGTGGCAAAACAATTTGCAAAAGATTTTACCTATAAACCATTTTTAAACCAAATCAATATTTTATGTGGTTGAAAATGCCTTTAGCAAAGCAATAATCTTTATAAGGTTCACCAAATACATTTTTAAATCATAAAAATTTGTGTTTGGGGTCAGAGAGTTTAAATCAAAACATTTTCCCAAAGGGTTTCCTCCAAAAGCATTTTTAATATATAAACATTATCTTTATTTGGCTAGAAATGTTCTAAATCAAAGATTTATTCTTTTGCTTCACAAAATATGTTTTTGAAACCACAAGTTGGTTTAGATGGTCAGTAGGTTCAAATAATCCATTTGCCCAAAGGTTTTATCACAAAAATAATTTTAGGATGAATTTTATATTCAAATTATGCCTACACAAGTTTCTGCAAAATCAACCAATTTAACAGAAGCAAATTACTAAACAAAGTGTATGGTTGGAAAGTACTTGTATTGCTGATTCCATTGATATAAAATTTGTAAAATTTGGACGTGTGGTTTGAAAGTTATGCAATTTACAAATTTGATCATCTAATAGATAAAATCCTGTTTTTAAAACAAACTCTGGGCCACGTGGCTGCTTCCTATTGGGAAAAAACGGTTCGCGTGGATCAACAGATACAGGCCGCAGGATCTAACTTAATCGCACGACACAGATCGCAGGATACCTCTTCGACTAAGGTTCTATCGCGTCACTCGGATCCAGATCGAACGGCTCCTATTGCTTTGCCAAGAACTGGCGGCGCGACAACGGTGGCGCGCGGCGGCGGTGCTCTGCTAGCGGCACTACAGCGGCTACAGGAAGCGAGGGAGAGGATGAGGTGGCTCACCAGGTTTGCGGAGTGTTGCTGAACCTCAACGTGGTCTCGGCAGGGACAGGGGTGCACGGGGTCACTGGCGATTCCTCACCGGAGTTCGTGGAACCGTCGGGTGCGGTCAGTCGTCATCGAAGGCGACTCTACGGTGCACAAGAGAGCAAGTAAACCATGTCGTTAGATGCACTGGAGAGTGGGGAGTATGTGCGTGTGAAAGAGAGGGAGAGGGAAAGTCATTAGATACCAGGAAGGGTCGCCGGAGTAAATGACAGACGGTAGCGCGTTCAGTCGAGGTAGTTGCCGATGATAGGGGGCACGCACGAGCGATCTAGGAATACTGGGAGATGCGCCAGAGGCCAGGGAGGGTACTCATGTGGTGGAGGGGGCGAGGGGAGGCGAGGAGTTGCCGGAATTTGCTCGGAGGTTCGCCGGAACAGAGTGTGGTCTCTGGCAAAATTAGCGCAGCCCGGTGGCGAGCTGGTGCGAGCGAGAGAGGGGAAGTGGAGAGGGGAGACAGGCGCCTTTAACGAGCATGGTCGCGGGGAGAATTACTGAGCCATTAATCGTGAATTCAACTCGCGAAATCAACGCAGAAACGCTCGGGATGAACAGGTCGTGGGGATGACGATGATTGCATGGCAGTGGGGTCGCTTCGTCAGTGAAGGAGAGAGAGGGGAGGTGGGATCCAGACGGCAGGGACTAAGCGGGTTTGTTTTCGAGTGGAAAAACATTTCGCGAGAGGGTTGCCGGGGTGGGCTCTTGCTGGGCCAGATGCTTTGCTGGGCTGGGTAGGTTTAGTGGGCTGGTTCTTTTCTCTTTGTTTAATCTATTTCATTTTTCTTTTTTCATTTCTAATATTCTGTTTTGATTTTGTTTAAACTTTTCAAACAACAATTTGATTTCAAATTTCAACCAAACTTTGTGAATAATCAAACACTGCTTACTAACACATTGTGAAGTCAAATTTAGAATAATATATTTATTCTTTTTAGGGAATATTAATTAATTAAAATAGGCCCTTGTATTAATTCAAATAAGTTTTAATAATGTTTTTCAAACTCCATTTTAAATCTAAATTTTTTCAAATATTTTCAGTAGGTTTTATTTGTTTATTTGGGTGTCAAATAATTCACCTTGAATTATTTGGAATGTTTTTAATATGATTTATTAATCATTTAAAATTGGGTATTTGCCTTTATTCCAATGAAATTAAATATAGTTTTAATTCCATAAATTTTATTTGGAAGATTTATTTGATCTTATTTGAGTTATTTAAACAACTTTTATTCCACTTGCTTATGGATTAGGTCAAGATTTAATTTGGCCTTTAAATATTCCTCATTTAAAATTTCTATCTTTATCTTATAAAATCCATATCTTTTTATTTATAGATCCAACTTGGTGATTCCAATTTGTAAAATCTTATTTAATATTTTTTTTATCCTTTTAAATATCTTTAGGATTATTTGCTCACCGTTTGGTATGGATTTCTAGATAAGTGCTTTATTAGCTTTGGAAATTCAATTCCCTTATCTTATTAATTTCATAAGATTTTATCTATGGTTCCAAATTGAATGAAATCAATTTCTATGGTTTTATAATATTTTTATTTGTCATTCTTGATCATTTATAAATGTTTGTTGACAAAATTCTATATGGATCAAAACCATGGTCTTAGAGATATCTTGGAAATGATTTTATTCTATTAGGGTTTTAGGGTTTTGGTTTATTTCTCAAGTGTTTAAATTTCCAGATGCAATTATGAAGAATGCATTTTACTTGATTTGAATTTAGTTGGGTTCAAACATTAATCAAAGTTTGTTCAAATGGGATTTTAAGTTTCCATTTGGAAATCAAAATTTTCTTTTCACCCTAAATTCCAACAATTATTTATTTTGTTTATTTATTTTTCAAATTACAAAATTTGGAAAATTTTGGGATGTGACAGGCTACCACCCTTAAAAATAAATCTCGTCCCGAGATTTTGGAAAGATAGGGGTTACAAGTTGGCTCAAAGCAACTAGGATACTACCACCCTTAAAAATTTTCCAACTAGATTACTTCTTGGCTTGCTTGGGATTTTGATGAAGCTTCTCTGGACACTTGTCTGCATAATGGCCTAGCTCTTTGCATTTGAAACACATCACTTGGCTATTATCCTTCTTATTGTTTGGTATCAAATCCTCTTGTTTATTTCCTTGGTTCTTCTTCTTTTCTGGGCAATCACTGGCATAGTGTCCCATTTATTTGCAATTGTAACATTGCAACTGGCTTATGTCCTTCTTATTTTTGGGTCTCTCCAAAGCTAGGAGTTCTTCTAGTTCATGCTCTTCATACTTCACCACAAAGGTGGGAAATATTTCCCTCTTCTTGGGGTAGTTACTAGAGATATGACATTCTTCTCCACAAGAGTAGCAACACTTTGTGGTCACTTTAGATTTGGCCTTATGATGCATAGTTTTGACTTTGCCTTCATCCTTCTTGGTAGAAGTTGTTCCTTCATGAGGGTTTACAAACTGTTGTTGCACTCCATGTTGTTTCATTTGTTGGACTATGGAATAAATGGGGCATTGGATAGGGACATGATTATTTCCTTCACATAGGAAACAAGTAGCTTGAGATGTAGGGCATTAATTAGTTGGATGTTTCTCGTCACAATTGGGGCATTGATCTTCATGCTCCTTGGAAGTATGATCCTTGTCTCCACAAATATTGCAAGCTTGGGTTCCTTCTAGAATATCATCCTTGACATCATTGTTATCACAAACTCCTTGGGAAGGGTTGTTTCCCATGTCATCATTTGGTTTGTCACCTTTTGCATCAATTGATTTTGGGTTTCCAAAAACCTTTGCATGGTTGGGTCTAACTCATAGTAGTTGGCTAAAATCTGAGTTGTCACTTGGTTCAATTGGGTTTAGGTTACTATGAGTTCTCTCATGTTGACATCTTGGTTGTTGTTGTTGTCACCATTCTTGATGTTGGAGTTTCTTGGAGTAGTCATCTGTTTGGGTTGGATTGGGATTAGAATAGGCAAAAGATTTCTAAGGAATTAATTCTAATCACACACATCACAATTCACACAAGCAATGTGCAAGCAATCACAAACAACCATTCCACTCAAACAACAAGTTTCAATCACATTTTTAGGCAATAAAATATTTTTGCTATACCACATAAGTTGGTGGGTTTAATCTAAACTTAATATGGTGGTCCAACTATGTGGTTCACTTGAGATCTTTCCATCCTTCTTAGCTGTTTCTTCTTGAACAAGATCTTTGTATCCTTGGAGAATTCCTTGAATCTTGGTCACAAAACTTCAAAGGTGATGATGGTTCCTTCTAAGTTGTGTTTCCTTAGTCTTCAAGTCTTTTATAATATTTCTTGTCTCACTTGTAGTCCTTAGTGATATCCAAAGTTGAAGTCCTTGGTGAAAACATAGTTGAAGTCTTTGGTCATGGTGGAGGCTTTATCCATCAAGTTGAAATAGACAAGATGTAGAATCAAAACCAAAAATGGTTGAGGAGAGAGTTTACAAGATTGTTTGTAAATAAGTTTTGGAACAAATACAACTCCTATTTTTTCTAAGGGTTTTTGTCCAATCCTAGGTTTACAAATCCTACAGGCAACACAGTGCTCTGATACCATCTGTAGAGGTCCCAACCTTCAATAAGGTAGAGATCCCTGTGTTTACAATGCTAGTCCCTGGATCAATACCTAGCATCCACAGTTAAGATGTAATATCAAGAAACAAAGGTCATAATACAAATTTATAACCAGGAATAAAATAATTTATTACATCTTACATAGCTCATTTGGCTATCTCATTACAATGCAGCAGAAATAACTATAGCATGGGGTCCTTCATCTTCAAAGTTCCACAGACAAACATGTTGGTTGTAGACATGTAATCCTAATCAACACACTTCACTAACATCAAACAAACCTGCAACCTAATAAGTTACAGCCACAAGGGTCAATACATTTGAATTGTATTGGCAAGTGATACTATGGTAGTATAGTGGAGTCTATCATCTATATGCATTTGGCTAAGTGGAGCTTAGGCTTGCTTTGCTCAAAATAGATTTTATTTATCATTTGAAAACACTAAGTTTTTGCTTGACAAAATCACCCAAGGCATCTCCCAATAGAAATTGGTGATCCTTCAACCCTTGTTCAACCACAAGTTTTTAACTTAGAAATTGGGATGAGGAGATTCTTGATAGCTTCCATGTCTTGATGCTCAAATTGTCCTTTGCCAGGGACATGGCTAAGTACTTAGATTTTTCACTCTACAGAGGTGGTGCACTTTCCCCACAAGACTTGGTTTCACCAAGACAAGATCTTTCAGAAGCCTTCCCTTAGATCAGAATGGACGCGTTCCAACCTATCATCCCCTACCACCAACTGTCCATTTGGCTAAGTTATTGCAACCTATATGATCCAGGCAGAGCCCATAATGCCAAGTGGCTGCACTTGAAGCTTCTCAACATTTGACATCTCAAATCTCTTTGTTCCTGGGTGGCCATCCACAAGTGAGATACACAAGGTAAACCATAGAAATGGGCCTTATGTAACCACTCAACACAAACCATTCCTTCCATTCCACCCAGGTGATTCATTCTTAGTTGTTTTATTAAACAAAACACAAGTCTTTGACTTAGAAATATTCCATAGCATGAATATAATCCACCCTTGTTTTCTACTAGCTAAGCTAAGCATGATAGTAGTAGGAATCTTAACTTAGGAAATTTCTACTAAGGTTTCATCTAGTAGGATTTCCCATGGCATAGTTTACACTTAGCAAAAATTCCATGCAAGTCCTCCTTTAGAAATAGCACTAATGCATAGTGAAAATAATGGGACAAAAGTATGGAGCATCACTTGCCTTTTGGTAGAGAATATAAGTTCACTCCTTGATCTTGCAATATTCACACTCTTCAAATTCCACTACAATTCAATCAAGCAAGCAAGAATTCAATCAACCATTCAAGCAAACATCACATAAAATAATGGAAACAAAGCAATGTATGCAAGCTTGCTAAAGATTGTTTTATTTGGAAAAGTGGTTTCTAATAATTTATAAACATTCTAAAACACCTATTGGTCATTTTATAAGAGTGTCAAAACCATTTGCAAAAAAATTTACCTATAAACCATTTTTAAACCAAATCAATATTTTATGTGGTTGAAAATGCCTTTATAAAAGCAATAATCTTTATAAGGTTCACCAAATACATTTTTAAATCATAAAAACTTTGTTTTTGGGGTCATAGAGTTTAAATCAAAACATTTTCCCAAAGGGTGTCCTCCAAAAGCATTTTTAATATATAAACATTATCTTTATTTGACTCGAAATGTTCTAAATCAAAGATTTATTATTTTGCTTCACAAAATATGTTTTTGAAACCACAAGTTGGTTTAGATGGTCAGTAGGTTCAAACAATCCATTTGCCCAAAGGTTTTATCACGAAAATAATTTTAGGATGAATTTCATATTTAAATTATGCCTACACAAGTTTCTGCAAAATCAACCAATTTAACAGAAGCAAATTACTAAAAAAAAGTGCATGGTTGGAAAGTACTTGTCTTGCTGATTCCATTGATATAAAATTTGTAAAATTTGGACGTGTGGTTTGAAAGTTATGCAATTTACAAATTTGATCATCTAATAGATAAAATCCTATTTTTAAAACAAACTCCGGTTCGCGTGGATCAACAGATACAGGCCATAGGATCTAACTTAATCGCACGACACAAATCGCAGGATACCTCTTCGACTAAGGTTCTATCGCGTCACTCGGATCAAGATCGAACGGCTCCTATTGCTTTGCCAATAACTGGCGGCGCGACGACGGTGGCGCGTGGCGACGACGCTCTGCTAGCGGTGCTACGGCGGCTACAGGAAGCGAGGGAGAGGATGAGGTGGCTCACCAGGTTCGAGGAGTGTTGCTGAACCTCAATGTGGTCTCGGCAGGGACAGGGGTGCACGGGGTCACTGGCGATTCCTCGCCGGAGTTCGTGGAACCGTCGGGTGCGGTCAGTCGTCGTCGAAGGCGACTCTACGGTACACAAGAGAGCAAGTAAACCATGTCGTTAGATGCACTGGAGAGTGGGGAGTATGTGCGTGTGAAAGAGAGGGAGAGGGGAAGTCAGTAGATACCAGGAAGGGTCGCCGGAGTAAATGGCAGATGGTGGCGCGTTCAGTCGAGGTAGTTACCGATGATAGGGGCACGCGCGAGCAAGCTAGGAATACTGGGAGATGCGCCAGAGGCCAGGGAGGGTACTCGTGTGGTGGAGGGGGCGAGGGGAGGCTAGGAGCTGCCGGAATTAGCTCGGAGGTTCGCCGGAACAGAGCGTGGTCTCTGGCAAAATTAGCGCAGCCCGGTGGCGAGCTGGTGCGAGCGAGAGAGGGGAAGTGGAGAGGGGAGACATGCGCCTTTAACGAGCATGGTCACGGGGAGAATTACTGAGCCATTAATCGTGAATTCAACTCGTGAAATCAACGCAGAAACACTCGGGATGAACAGGTCGTGGGGATGACGATGATAGCGTGGCAGTAGGGTCGCTTCGTCAGCGAAGGAGAGAGAGGGGAGGTGGGGTCCAGACGCCAGGGACTGAGCGGGTTTGTTTGCGAGTGGAAAAACGTTTCGCGAGAGGGTTGCCGGGGTGGGCTCTTGCTGGGCCAGATGCTTTGCTGGGCTGGTTCTTTTCTCTTTTTTTATCTGTTTCATTTTTCTTTTTCCATTTCTAATATTCTGTTTTGATTTTGTTTAAACTTTTCAAACAACAATTTGATTTCAAATTTCAACCAAACTTTGTGAATAATCAAACCCTGCTTACTAACACATTCTAAAGTCAAATTTAGAATAATCTATTTATTCTTTTTTAGGGAATATTAATTAATTAAAATAGGCCCTTGTATTAATTCAAATAAGATTTAATAATGTTTTTCAAACTCCATTTGAAATCTAAATATTTCCAAATATTTTCAGTAGGTTTTTATTTGTTTATTTGGGTGTCAAATAATTCACCTTGAATTATTTGGAATGTTTTTAATATGATTTATTAATCATTTAAAATTGGGTATTTTCCTTTATTCCAATGAAATTGAATATAGTTTTAATTCCATAAATTTTATTTGGAAGATTTCTTTGATCTTATTTAAGTTATTTAAACAACTTTTATTCCACTTGCTTATGGATTAGGTCAAGATTTAATTTGGCCTTTAAATATTCCTCATTTAATATTTCTATCTTATCTTATAAAATCCATATCTTTTTATTTATAGATCCAACTTGGTGATTCCAATTTGTAAAATCTTATTTAATATTTGTTTATCCTTTTAAATATCTTTAGGATTATTTGCTCACCATTTGGTATGGATTTATAGATAAGTGCTTTATTAGCTTTGGAAATTCAATTCCCTTATCTTATTAATTTCATAAGATTTTATCTATGGTTCCAAATTGAATGAAATAAATTTCTATGGTTTTATAATATTTTTATTTTCATTCTTGATCATTTATAAATGTTTGTTGACAAAATTCTATATGGATCAAAACCATGGTCTTAGAGATATCTTGGAAATGATTTTATTCTATTAGGGTTTTAGGGTTTTGGTTTATTTCTCAAGTGTTTAAATTTCCAGATGCAATTATGAAGAATGCATTTTACTTGATTTGAATTTAGTTGGATTCAAACATTAATCAAAGTTTGTTCAAATGGGATTTTACATTTCCATTTGGAAATCAAAAGTTTCTTTTCACCCTAAATTCCAACAATTATTTATTTTGTTTATTTATTTTTCACATTACAAAATTTGGAAAATTTTGGGATGTGACAAATACTAAGAGATCGTGCCGAGTTCCATGACCCCTTAATGAAGTGATGCTCCTACACATATTTACCCACCCTCCCTTGAGCTTTCGCGCTCGTGAGTGATGCGTGTGTGTAATAATGTGGCCATCTGAGATTCTTAGCAATTATTATTGTTTCGAACTCTAAGGACATTTGAGTAATTCTTAGCGTGATTGGTTAACCATACCACTAAGCAAAGTACGACTATGCTACCAAGTTCGTTATTCTGGTGCACTCTCTTCAGTCAAAGAATTAGGCTTGTGCTGAAACTCTAAGACTATGTCTTCTTGCCTTAGAAAGCAAGTTCCCTCTCAAACTAAGTGACATATCGGTGGTTCGTGATATTCTAGACGTCTTTCTAGAAGTATTGCCATGTTGCCACATGACCGCGTTGTCAAGTTCTTGAGCAATCAGGTTCTCTGAACTACACTTCTCTCCAAGGATATGTACTGTATACTCCTGAACTAGTTGGTTGAGCTTAAACAACAACTTGGAGAGTTGTAAGACAAAAGTTTATCTGACTTAGTTCATCTTAAAGGGATGTCTAGTGTTTTTCATGCTGAAGATTGATAATATTTCCTTTGTGGATATGTTATCTTTCCCCACCTTTGATTTGATTTGGGTTATCGTCAAACCAAACTCAGTTCCAAGGACTGTCTTGATGGTGTTTCTACTCGTGATGTTTCACTTGAGTACATCTTCGTGTCCTTTAATCTGACCAGTATTCTTGCCTTGTTCATGCAACATATGAGTCTATCTTCTTGGAGTGTCTCGATAAGTTTGTTGTTGAGCCCATTAATGACATCCTTATCTTATCCATGCTAGACAAAATTCATATGGAACATTTGGCATTAATGTTGGAAACTTTTGAGAACCATCCTTGAGTCATTCGAAGTATGAGTTCTGGATGTTAGAAGTAACCTTCTATGATTCACATGCAAATGTTGAAAGATGTCGCCGTGGATTCGAGAAAAGTTATCTTCCTTTCCTTAAGGACACATGTGTGTTTTATTGTTAGTACTTCAAATGTGTGTGCAGTTGTCCTTCGACAAGTTTCTAATACATGAGTCTAGCAGTCTAGCTCATCCTTTTGGAGCTTGACACTATAGTCCATATCTTGAGAATCCAGTGACTTCACCTCTGTGTAAATATTGCAAACTATCTATTCAAATATGTCGAGTCTAAAATATCATTCCACCTAACAAAAGTTGAATCTCAAGCAGCAATGATGGTTGGTGTTCCTCAAGGTTTTGATATAGGTCTCTTTGTAAATCTGGCAAGATTGATGTAACGGTTGACACACTTAGCCAGAAAGACCTCTTGCCATATTCTCTTAATTCAGCAATAACAACCACTCTTCATAAGGCATCTTCTATGAATTATTATAGGAGTTGTGCTTATGATTTCCCTTGTATCCAAAGTCCAACCTTTACTTGATGTTGATTTCTCGAACATCAAGGAGAACATTTAAAGTAGTGTTGCTAAATGTCTCTCGGTTGATCCTCTAGACTCCTTATGTTGGCAATCATCTTGTTGTGCCAAGTACTTGAAGTCTGAGAATGAAGTTTCTTTCTTCTCGTGTCATCAGGAATCTTCTTAACAATTCATCTCAGTGGTGTAAAGTGATATAACGATCTTTGGCAAAGATTTCGATATATCTGGATGAATGAAGAGTTTCCTTCCTTTTCTCAGTCATGTTTTAAGAGTGACAACAATTTTGGTAATCAACATTTTGTCTTGTTACATGTCCCTTGTGACTCTTACGAGTCATTTCCACAAAAACACCTTCCTGTCTTGAGCCTTCTGTTGGATGAAAGAGTGACCCCTCTGTGTCAAAAGTAGTTCAACAACTTGGTTTTGTTGATCCATATCTCTCCAACCTAAAATCTCTACTTAAGCCATTTAGAAGAGGTTTCCTCTCGAAGTTCGTGGTTATGTTCCTTCTGTTGTAAGCTTTCCTTTTCAGAAGCTTGATTTCTTCCATAAGTTCCATGGTCTCAATCCTTATGAAGACCAGCTATCTAACAACTTGGAAACTTCTCCTCTTGTTTCCTCCACTACCTTGACGTGTTTCATGTCGTCATCTCAGAGTTGTTTTTGAACGCTCCATCCATGAGTTGACCATGAGATATTCTGTTTGTGTTGTTTAGTGTGCTTCCCTCTTATCTTTAGAGTGACCCTTTTTCTTTCTCTCTCTGTCTCTTTTCCTACATTTGGAATCTCGGGTCGAGATTCTCGTAAGGGGGATAGAGCTGTAACACCTCAGTTTTAGCTAAGTAATAATTTTGGGTTGATTGTACATTGCATAAGCATCATCCCTTAAAACTCGTGCACTAAATAAGTAAACATAAAAACCTAAACCCTACTTTCTCCCTCTATTTGAAAACAATTCAAATGGTTTTTGAACTCACAAAAATAAGGATCCCAAATGGACTAAAAGGGGTCCCTATAGTATTTTATATATTTTATAAATCTTCTGGTATTTTTGAAATGATTCAAAAATAGTTTGGAATTCAAATATACAAAGAGAAATGTAACACAGAATTGAAAAAAAATTCCAGATTAAAAAAAGGCAGCAATAGCCAAACAGGCCGGCCCATCCCTCTCTTCTCCTCCCTGTCAGACTAACGCCAGCAGCAGACACACGGACCCTCTGGGCTTGCTTCTCAATTTTACCCAGGAGGGTTTCTGCAAAGTCATTGTCGTCTTCCAGCTAGAATCTGCTCCGTGTCTGCACCGCCGCCGTCGATCGTCGTCGGCCGTTGAGATGCTCGCCGCCATCGCGCCGCTCTCTGGACGAGGATAAGAACCAGCCCCGCACGACTCTCATGCCTCATCCTCATCCCCTCCCGTGCTCTCTTCCTCTCTTCCCCAGCGAGACCGAACCCTAGCTCCGGCCAGAGACGGCTGTCGCCGTCGTTACCAGCCTCCCCTCGCCGTTCTGAAGCCACCAACGTGACCGCCATGCTCGACTCCATCTTTTGCCCTGAAGCACGCAAGCTGGAGAGCCCCCAATCGCCCCAATCAAAACCCTCTTCCCCGATGCCGGCCACTGCCTCCGCCGCTGATTCCGGCCACCCCGGACCTCGATGTCAAGTTTTTCGCGCTCCTGGTGAGCTTCTAAAGCTCAAGGTGAGCTCCGTTTCCCCGCCTGCTTGCTGTACCACAGCGCCGTGTCCTCAGTAAGCCACCGCCACCGCCTCTACTTCTGGTTCGTCTTGTTCCCCTGCGTCCAACCCACCCAACCGCGCTTCCCCGCGAGCCACCTAGCGCCGTCCCCGTTCGTCGCCTAAGAGGGTCACCGTCGGGTGACATCATGCTGACTTCACCGTGACGCCAGCCGCGGGTCATACTAGTCAAACCAGCCCCCCGGTCCCAGCTAGAGTGGCTGCTGATGGGGCTTCGGCCCCACCGGTCAGTCACTATGGGTAGGATCAGGTGTGGTAACAAAAGTCCTGGGTTGTGTTATGACATCAGCCTCACCATGATATAATCCTATGATTTAGAAAGCATTTCAATTCCTGCCATGATGCATACGATTCTACTGTGGTCTTTTATCGATAGATAGATAGAGTATCCTATCTATTGCATACTCCCTTTGAGCTTATATTACCTGATCCACTGCTCCTAGCATAACTAGGTTTGGCTTGTGTGCACTTCTAGAGCTTATATCTGTGTCTTGCTTAGCCATGCTTAGCTGTTGAGTCTGGTTCATCCAGATGATGTATCAGATGGAGATAATCTAGTAAGACAGGAGAACGTGATGAGATGAGATCAGTGATATGAGATTAAACTTGCTAAGGCTTGTATGGGAGGCCACAGTGGGATGTGGTTTTTCTAGTCCCATGCTCGCCACCACTAGGACCCGAGCTCTTGCCTCTTGAACCAAGAAGAGCGTACAACCACATGGGGTAAATGGGGACCCCATGATTGACTAACTTGCCTAGTAGATTCCATGAGTCACATAGTTCGGGTGTTCCATTAGACATACGCATTGAAAATGTTTTGAAAGAGGAGGTGAAGGAGGTGCATTCATAACAGGTAGGGAAGCGTGATTGCGGTTGCTTGGGGTTGATGGAGCCCCTGGTAAACGAACCTCGCCTCACATCTTTAAGTACCAGCTTCAGGATTTGACCCGTTATGGCGGAACCATACTTATTGCATGACTCATGGTCTCGATGAAAGCAAGGTAAAGATCGTGGCTAACCACCCTCTGTCGGCCTTCCAAGGAAGAGGGCTAAAACATTGGCATTAAGAGTCGGTTGGTATGTGTGGGTAAAGTTGTACACCCCTGCAGGGTAATAATCTTTCGGAAAGCCGTGTCCATGGTTATGGACGACTTGGGAACGGATGTGAGATCATAGACAACATGAACCTAATCATAAAACTTGGCAGATCAATGTGTGCTTAAGGATGCTTCCTCCTGGGTACGAGGGGGTGATCCTAGTTCAGATGATGATGACTTGGTGGATATCAAAAGATGATGATCAATACTTTGGAGATGTCGCTCTCTTATCCCCTTTTAAAATATTCTGATTATACGAGCTTCTTCTCTCTCTTGTTCTATAAACAAAGATGGATTTATGCAAAATAACTCCACCAGCCAGAAGTCTTGCGGAGTACACCCTGTACTCACCCTTTCTTTGTTGATACTTTTGGCAGAGTAAGTGTTTCCCTGAAGACAAGTTCGGTTCTACATTGACATCGACGAGTAGCTTGGGGTTCCCGGCCGGCAACCTGGAATCTATGGGCTAGGACGTATCGTTATGCTTCAGGCCTCTTAGGCCATTTGTTAAGTTTGCTATACTTAATAGCATAATTTTCCTTCCGTTGTTTGATGTTGGTGGTCAGTGACCTCTGCTTGTAATAATTTGGTTCTCTGCTCAGTTATGAGCTCGCTATAATAATTTTTGTGTCGTAGGGTCACTGCTGTGTTATCAATTCTTCACTGGATATTCTCGAGCTCAAGGTTAAGCTTATGTCAGACGGAGGTCTGGGATTTGTTTAGCCTTGATCCCGGGGGTGTCATAGGCCCCCCTTCGCTCCTCCTTCTGGCTTCCTTCGTCCTTAGGTAAAATAATACGTTTCCATACTTTTCTAGTATTTTTCTGATCTTCGCGAAATTGCACCGAAACGCCTTCTTTTCCATCATAATCTAGACTCCGAAAGTCCATCCTCCAAGAATCATCCAACATGCATAAACAGATGAAAAGCCATAAGTAATACCTCGTAATAAGACAAATATCAATGAATAGAGGTAAATTATGATATAGAATGGTGATGCAAATTCAACTCCCCCAATCTTACACTTCGCTTGTCCCCAAGCGAATACTGAGCTCAGTAAACATGTCCACAGGTTTATGGAGTGAAGCGTCGATAAAAGAATACGAACAAGAAGCATCGCACTTACCATTGCACAACTCATAGAATAAAGAAACTCACCATTATATAACTTAGCTTGCAACCAAGTACATCAGTCACAATAGAGATGCATAAAGATAAATCATAATTGGAATTGGAAAACTTGTTCTTGGTCAGAGAACACCTGCCAAACAGTTTCACAAAAGTTTTTTTTGTAGAAGTTTCAAAAAAGGAGCACTCTTTGCTCAAAAAGGTTTTCACAAGTGAAGGCTTTCAAAGTAATACTCAATAGATAAGAGTTTTGTGCAAACAAGGAAGATAGAGAACATGATTGAATAAATCTCCATATGAATGCTTGAAACACAACAACTCAAAAGCTTGCTAGAGATAGAGAGGAAATAGGTTTACTGACTCAAACTGGTAACTAGGAGAAAGGTCCCTTTTAGAGGGTAGCAGGGATTACAAGTCATAAAGACCTTCCAAAAGATTATGGTACTTACTAGCTTTGAGCCCTCATTGCCCCTATCATAAGCATCTTGAGATGATTAAGGTTAAAGTGAACAAAGATGGAGTATATGCTTGATGAAATATAAATTGGCAATCTCATGTCCCTTGAATATGAGGGCCACTCCTCATGCATACTCAACTTTGGGTCCAGGTAAGTTCTTGTCATTGTAAGTATTTGCATATCATTGGGAACCGCCAACGGGGTACCCCTTGCACATGGTACAGGAGCTTTGCCATAACCAAAATGATAAGGCAAGCATACAATGAGCATCTCATCAATCTTTTTATTTACTATGTGTATAGCTTTTTATTGAGGATGCTTCATAGATGACTCACTATGGTGATGCTACAAGTTTCCAACATGATTAGGCATGGCTTAGGCTAGCGTCCTAGGCGTTTCTCTAACACAGATTACAAACTCCATGGACTTACAAGTTCCCTCTTTATTTCACACCGTTGACATCCATAGACAAAAGAGCACGATATCAACTGTGTATAGAGTATAAGTGTAATGTTGAAAATGTTCCCCGTGACAGCACGGTTCTGCTAATCCCAACGTATAGATGCAAGCATATACAACTTCGATGTCCACAATGGTTTAAGTCTATTAGGGGCAAGTAAATAAAGTGTGCCATCAAGTTCGTGAGAGCTTTACTAACTAGTTTTCACATAACAAAATACTTTTTAATTTGAAAGGTAGATTAAGCTTGAGAATTTGCTAGGAATAGCAAAAGCTACTAGGTAGATATGGTGGACACAAGTGGCAAAAGTTTTGGGTTCAAAGGATTTTGGAAACATGAGAAGTATGCCTTCTCAAAACAGGTTTTTGGCTAGCAAGGCTGGGTAGCAAGCAAGAGAGTTGAAATAAACAAGCAAACATACAAGTAATAAAGCCAGACATGCAATCTTCCTTGAAGACACAAAAGAATATTAAATAAAGAATACTAAGGTTATGAGCCAACAAGAAAGAAAAAAATGATACCAAATACCTGTAAGCTTTTTTCTTTCTTTCTTTTTCTTTCAAACTAAAGCCACTGACCAGAACTTGGTTTGCCAAAACCAATTTAGATCCACTTGATGATCCCAAAAGTGGTGCCAATACTGGACAACAAGATCCATCATATAATAGATTGCAAACTAAAAATAAGAAGTGCAAAAAGTAAAAGATGTGACTTCTCATTAATATTCCAATAAAGGCACTCACACCAAGGGATGCACAGATAATCAACTAAAGAAGAGATACTTCCACATGCAAACCAAACTATAAGATAACCCCTCTACCACAGATATGAATCCACTAAAAAGGTAAAAGATGAAAAGATAATGGTGGTGATACCGCGACACTCCCCCAAGCTTGGAACAAGCCAAGGGGATGCCAAACCTGATGAGGAATTACTCCCTTGGTGGTGGTGGTGTTCTCTTGTCATGGGTCAGGAAATCCTCCAGCATCTCACGAAGTCTGTCATTCTCCTCTTGAAGCATATCCACCTTCATCCCCAAAGCACGGTACTTATCACAAAACTCGTTGGTGGTCCAAAGGGCTTCTGCTGCCTCAGGGAAGTATATGAGTTCTGGACCGAAGGCTACGATTACCTGCATGTGACGAGAAAAAGCATCCGCAGTGTTATTTGCTCCTACAAAAGTAGGTTTTCTTCCCCTTGTTCCTGCGCCGGTTTGTTCTCCCAACTCTATCTCCACGGGCTTCTTGCCTTTGTCGTTGGCGGAGGCCATGGTGCTCTAAACTTGAGAAGATTTCCTGACAGAAACAGATCGAAACGAAAACACGAAAAAAGCACGATGCATGAACCTTGGGGGGTCCGGGGGTTATATATTACGAAGATTCAATGCATAAGGAAGGTTTTGACATGGAAACAAAGCGGAGACGGAGTTCGAGGGTGGCAAACCCCCTCCGGGCGCGGCCAGGCTGGGCCCGCGCCTGGTGTGGGTTTGTCCACCCCGGGATCCGTTTCTTCTTCAGTTTCATCTCTTAAATTCTCTTATGTATTAAAAACATCAAAAATATAAAAAGATTGGGGTTTCACGAACCTTCTGTTTTCACCACTTTTACCTATTCAAAGACAAACTCTACAGATTCCTTCTCTCTTTTTCCTGCGAATTTCCTTCATACAAAACTTTTGCACAAACTTAATGACAACACTAGTGTAAGAAAAAATAATAAACCTTTGGTACACACTTCAACTTAAAACCCATCAACACAAAAGCTTCAATAAGAGGCAAATGCAAAAGACGGCAGAAATCTGTCAAAACAGACCAGCAGGTAAAGATTGATTTTTTGAAGACCTTCTGTTGTTCAAATCAAAAAGTGCAGAACTGATGAACGTTGGGTAACAACTTGTAGAACAAGCTCAGAAAAATTCAGCTCAATCCGAAGTACTGAGCTTCCTCACGAATTTTTACAATGCAGCACAAAAATCTGTCCTAGGACAGCCACTTTTCACAACTCCTCTACTTCACAAAAGTAGTTGAACTTGACACAAAAACCAAAACAAAAAGGATAAGGAGCGGTTATTACTGAGGTAATAACTTCCAAGACTCGACAAAAATTCTTGGGTTATCTCCCAAGAAGTACTTTTCTTTAATGCCTTTAAGTTAGGCTTGAAACTTCCAAAGATGCTCACGTAGGATATAAATATATATTTGAAGTGAAAGAGAGCATCAAGAAGCAAATAACCAACACACTTGAGTCTAACCCACTTCCTATGCATGGGGGTATCATGATAAAATGAATTGTTGAAACAAAAGGCCACAAGCATAGGAATACAAAATAGATGCAGCTTTAAAGCTTTCAACATAAAACGGGGAAACTTAACATCATTGAGATGTATAAAACCATGTTTCCCTCTCTCAAAATAACTTTCAGTAGCACTCTAAATAAATTTGACAATATAACTGTCACTAGAAATAACTTTATCATCAGAATAAGCATACTTACAGTCATCAAAAATAGGTCCAAGGTCATAGACTGGATCAATTGAAGCAAGTTGTTCCATCCTGGAATCTTTATTAGGCAAGCTATTTTCACAAGGAGCTTTAGCAAATTTGGAAAAGTTGAACTCATAAGAATCTCCATCAAACTTAGTTAAAACTTTTTCCTTCTTACAATCAAAAATAGCTCCACAAGTGTCCAAGAAAGGTCTACCAAAAATGATAGGACAAGTTTTGCTAGTTGCTGAATTAAGCACTAGAAAATCAGCAGGATATTTAATCTTACCACAGAGAACCTCCACATCTCTTACAATGCTAATGGGGCAAATGGTTTCCTTATTAGCAAGGTGAATAACCACATCAATGTCCTCAAGCTCACAAGGACCAATCTCATGCATAATTTCCCTGTAAAGCTCATAAGGAATAGCACAAGAACTAGCACCAATATCACATAAACCATAGTAGCAATGATCACCAATTTTAACAGAAAGCACAGGAACACTAGCTTTTCTAACCTTACCAGGATGAGAAATAATATAAGATGCGTCTTCACATAATACAATGTGCTCATCCTCTATATTTCTAGTGACAAGATCTTTCACAATAGCTACCATAGGTTTATCACTCAAATGCTTACCAGGCTCCACAGTTTTCATTGTAACTTTGCTATTTGCACTAATAATCATAGAATACTCCTTTACCTTAGCTGGGGAAGGCATTTTCTCAACATGGGGTTTATGCACAATATGATTAGTAGTACAAACTTGAGTACTTCTAACAGGAGCATGACTAACAACATCTTTATAAGGAGCATGGTACTTACTCCACTTCTTCTTGGGAATTTCAATGTAAGAGGAAAAGGCCTTAAAATAGCTGGCAATACTTTGGGAATCAAGACCAAACTCATTGCTAATATCACGGAAGCTATCAGTTCCCATAAAAGATTTAATGCATTCATAATCATAGTTTATACCTGAATTTCTTCCTTTGTCATTCTCCCAAGCTTCAGTGTTATCTTGAATACGGTCTAAGAAATCCCATTTAGCTTCTTCCTTCATACGTGTGAATGATCCAGCACAAGAAGCATCTAGTAAATCTTTATCATGAAGAGAAAGCCTAGCATAAAAGTTATTAAGAATAATATTGTTAGGGAGTTCATGAATAGGACATTTAAGCATTAGTAACTTCAATCTCCCACAAGCTTGAGCTGTACTCTCTCCATCAAGAGGCCAAAAGTTATATATAAGATTTCTATCCTTATGAATCTCACTAGGAGGATAAAATTTAGAGTATAAGAGAGATGACATCTCCTCCCATTCCAATGATTGTCCATTATTTAGTATCTTATACCATTCTTTAGCTCTCCCTTTCAAGGATATGGAGAGTAACTGTAGAGGTCCCAACATTCAATAAGGTAGAGATCCCTATGTTTACAATGCTAGTCCCTGCATCAATAGCTAGCATCCACAGTTAAGATGTAATATAAAGAAACAAAGGTCATAATACAACTTTATAACCAGGAATAAAATAATTTATTACATCTTACATAGCTCATTTGGCTATCTCATTACAATGCAGCATAAATAACTATAGTATGGGGTCCTTCATCTTCAAAGTGCCATAGGCAAACATTTTGGTTGTAGACTTGTAATCCTAATCAACACACTTCACTAACATCAAACAAACCTACAACATAATAAGTTACAGCCACAAGGGTCAATACATTTGAATTGTATTGGCAAGTGATACTATGGTAGTATAGTGGAGTCTATCATCTATATGCATTTGGCTAAGTGGAGCTTAGGCTTGCTTTGCTCAAAATAGATTTTCTTTATCATTTGAAAGCACTAAGTTTTTGCTTGACAAAATCACCCAAGGCATCTCCCAATAGAAATTGGTGATCCTTCAACCCTTGTTCAACCACAAGTTTTTAACTTAGAAATTGGGATGAGGAGATTCTTGATAGCTTCCATGTCTTGATGCTCAAATTGTCCTTTGCCAGGGACATGGCTAAGTACTTAGATTTTTCACTCTGCAGAGGTGGTGCACTTTCCCCACAAGACTTGGTTTCACCAAGACAAGATCTTTCAGAAGCCTTCCCTTAGACCAGAATGGGACGTTCAACCTATCATCCCTACCACCAACTGTCCATTTGGCTAAGTTATTGCAACCTATATGATCCAGGCAGAGCCCATAATGCCAAGTGGCTACACTTGAAGCTTCTCAACATTTGACATCTCAAATCTCTTTGTTCCTGGGTGGCCATCCACAAGTGAGATACACAAGGTAAACCATAGAAATGGGCCTTGTGTAACCACTCAACACAAACCATTCCTTCCATTCCACCCAGCTAGAGGAAGCGAGGGAGAGGATGAGGTGGCTCACCAGGTTCGTGGAGTGCTGCTGAACCTCAACATGGTCTCGGCAGGGACAGGGGTGCACGGGGTCACTGGCGATTCCTCGCCGGAGTTCGTGGAACCGTCAGGTGCGGCCCGGTGGCGAGCTGGTGCGAGCGAGAGAGGGGAAGTGGAGAGGGGAGACAGCCGCCTTTAACGAGAATGGTCACGGGGAGAATTACTGAGCCATTAATCATGAATCCAACTTGCGAAATCAACGCAGAAACACTCAGGATGAATAGGTCGTGGGGATGATGATGATTGCGTGGCAGTGGGGTCGCTTCGTTAGCGAAGGAGAGAGAGGGGAGGTGGGGTCCAGACGCTAGGGACTGAGCGGGTTTGTTTGCGAGTGGAAAAACATTTCGCGAGAGGGTTGCCGGGGTGGGCTCTTGCTGGGCCAGATGCTTTGCTGGGCTGGGTAGGTTTAGTGGGCTGGTTCTTTTCTCTTTTTTTAATCTGTTTCATTTTTCTTTTTCCATTTCTAAAATTCTGTTTTGATATTGTTTAAACTTTTCAAACAACAATTTGATTTAAAATTTCAACCAAACTTTGTGAATAATCAAACACTGCTTACTAACACATTCTGAAGTCAAATTTAGAATAATATATTTATTCTTTTTTAGGGAATATTAATTAATTAAAATAGGCCCTTGTATTAATTCAAATAAGATTTAATAATTTTTTTCAAACTCCATTTGAAATCTAAATCTTTCCAAATCTTTTCAGTAGGTTTTATTTGTTTATTTGGTGTCAAATAATTCACCTTGAATTATTTGGAATGTTTTTAATATGATTTATTAATCATTTAAAATTGGGTATTTGCCTTTATTCCAATGAAATTAAATATAGTTTTAATTCCATAAATTTTATTTGGAAGATTTCTTTGATCTTATTTAAGTTATTTAAACAACTTTTATTCCACTTGGTTATGGATTAGCTCAAGATTTAATTTGGCCTTTAAATATTTCTCATTTAATATTTCTATCTTTATCTTATAAAATCCATATCTTTTTATTTATAGATCCAACTTGGTGATTCCAATTTGTAAAATCTTATTTAATATTTGTTTATCCTTTTAAATATCTTTAGGATTATTTGCTCACCATTTGGTATGGATTTCTAGATAAGTGCTTTATTAGCTTTGGAAATTCAATTCCCTTATCTTATTAATTTCATAAGATTTTATCTATGGTTCCAAATTGAATGAAATCAATTTCTATGGTTTTATAATATTTGTATTTGTCATTCTTGATCATTTATAAATGTTTGTTGACAAAATTATATATGGATCAAAACCATGGTCTTAGAGATATTTTGGAAATGATTTTATTCTATTAGGGTTTTAGGGTTTTGGTTTATTTCTCAAGTGTTTAAATTTCCAGATGCAATTATGAAGAATGCATTTTACTTGATTTGCATTTAGTTGGATTCAAACATTAATCAAAGTTTGTTCAAATGGGATTTTAAGTTTCCATTTGGAAACCAAAAGTTTCTTTTCACCCTAAATTCCAACAATTATTTATTTTGTTTTTTTGTTTTTCACATTACAAAATTTGGAAAAATTTGGGATGTGACAGTAACTTATTCTTCACCTGTTCAGTTGTGATACCTTCACACTTAAAGAACCCGCATAATTCATGGATAAAAAGCAAGTGATCACCAGGATGGAAAGTTCCATCCCCAAAATAATAATTATCGATAACAAGATTAACAATACTTGTAGGTATCTTAAAAGGATCTATCTCAACAGGAGGTGGTTCATCTACTACCCTAGTAGTGGTAGTAGTTTTACCAAACAGAAAACCAAGTGGGTTATCCATATTGGAAACAAAGTAACAAGTAGTAACAAAAGCAATACTCATAGTGAAAGTTTTCCCTTACCAGTTCCACTCTTCAATAGCGCTTCACTCCCCGGCAATGGCGCCAGAAAATAGTCTTGATGACCCACAAGTATAGAGGGTGTATCGTAGTACTTTTGATAAATAGGAGTGTCGATCCCAACGAGGAGCATAAGGTGCTGAACAGTGGTATGGAGCAGGAAATCCCTGTGAATACTTAGCAAACGGATTTTTAGTGGTTTTCTGACAAGGCAACGAAACAAACAGCAAGTAACAGTAGTAACGAACAAACGGAGCAAGTGGCCCAATACTTTATTAGCAAAGGACAAGCCGGTGGAAATACTTATAAGGGCCAAACGTTCTCAAGGACACATGGGAATTCTGTCAAGTGCTTTCGCTTCAAATAGCTGAGTACTCTTCTCTGGTGTTTGTAAGTGTTGTGTGGGTGAACCTGTGCTAACATACTGCCCTTCCTAGGACTAATACATACTTGTGATTAAACCCCCTACAAACATCTGCAACTACAGGAAAGTAATTAAGATATAAATCTAACCACAACCTTAAACTCTGAGATCCTACACTCCCTTGTGCAAAGGTGTCCTAACGGGGGTTCAGGTTTCTGTCACTCCGGCAACCCGCGATTAGTAGCCAAATACAAAATGCATTCCCCTAGGCCCATAATTGGTGAAGTGTCATGTAGTCGACGTTCACATGACACCACTAGAATAATAGCACCACAACTTAAATACTAAACCATTGAATAATAACTCATCACAGATTCACTACTAACAACATGACTTATCCCATGTCCTCAAGAACTAAACGAACTACTCACAAGACATCATATGGATCAAGATCAAAGATGATATGATAATGGATAACAATCTTAACATAAACAATAATCCAATGGTTCCACTCACAAGCATCAACTACAATAGTAATCAACACTGGGAAAGTTTCCCCTAAGAACTAAAGCAATATCCAACACAATTGTTACAGCAGTACGGAGTGGTGGTGATGGTGCTGGTGGATATGATGGTGTGGACGATGATGATGATGATCACGATGAAGCCTAGCTTGATGACGGTGTTGATGGCGACGGTCTCCCCTCTCCGGGAAGGAATTCCCCCGGTAGAAATCTGTCTGCCGGAGAGATCTTTCTCTCTTGGTGTTTTCCGCCCCCCAGAGGCGGCGGAAATCTATCTGTGGTCACTCCCCGAGGGTTAGGGTTCTGAAGGGAAGATATAGGCAAAGGGGGAGAGTCGGAGGCCGGGCAGGTGGGCCACACCTGCCTTAGGCGCGGCCTCGGGTGGGCCCGTGCCTAGGGGGTGTGGGCCCCCTGTAGCCCCCTTCGCTCCTCCTTCTGACTTCCTTCGTCCTTAGGTAAAATAATATGTTTCCATATTTTTCTAGTATTTTGTTGATCTTCGCGAAATTGCACCGAAACGCCTTCTTTTCCACCAGAATCCAGACTCCGGTAGTCCATCCTCCAAGAATCATCCAACATGCATAAACAGATGAAAAGCCATAAGTAATACCTCATAATAAGACAAATATCAATGAATAGAGGTAAATTATGATATAGAATGGTGATGCAAATTGGGCGTATCACACTTTTATCGTTAAACAAGGTAATTTTAATAAACAAGTTTAGAATCATTTATTGGAAAACTCTAGAGCTATTAATGAGTTGAAAGATATTGTGGAAAGAACTACTAATGATGTTAAAATGCTTTGTAAACACTTTCAAATGGTTCAAACCCAAATTGATCAACTTGCTAAGGTACAAAAGGGTATGCTAGTTAATGCCTCAGGAGATAAACATGCTCATGGAATTAGAACTAGGAGTGGTATAGCCACTCAAGATCCCATATATCCTGAAGGACACCCTAAAATAATTGAGCAGGATTCTCAACAAGGTGAAAGTAGTGATAGTCCTCATAAGAGAAAGAAAAATAAACATAAAATAGTTGAGGAACCACCTGAACCTGCTATAGATCCTAATAGTATATCTATCTCTGATGCTAAAACTGAGAATGGTGATAAAAATGATGCTCCTGATAAGGAGGAAGTTGAGGAACAACCTGAGAAGCACACCAAGAACACTAGGTACACTAAGGAAGATTTTATTGCTAATAAACATGGTAGTGAGAGAGAACCTTGGATGCATAAACCTATGCCTTTTCCTAATAAGAAACACAAGTCAAAGGAGGAAGAACACTATAACAAGTTTTGTGAGTGGATGAAACCTTTATTTTTGCAAATTCCTTTGACTGATGCTATTAAGTTGCCTCCTTATTCAAAGTATATGAAGGATATTGTCTCTAATAAAAGGAAGATTCCTAATGAGGAAATTTCTACTTTGCTTACTAATTATTCCTTCAATGGTAAGGTTCCAAAGAAACTTGGTGATCCAGGTATCCCAACTATTCCTTGCTCTATTAAGAATTATTATGTTAGAACTGCTTGATTTGGGAGCTGGAGTTAGTGTTATGCCTTTTTCTCTTTACAAGAGACTCCAGCTAGAAAAGTTGATACCAACTGATATATCTTTCCAAATGGCTGAAAAGTCTACTACTATTCCTGTTGGTATATGTGAGGATGTTCCTATTCAAGTGGCTCATAATTGCTTGGTTTTAACTAATTTTGTTGTGCTTGAGATGCCTGAAGATGATAATAAGTCTATTATCCTTGGGAGACCTTTTCTTAATACTGCAGGTGCTGTCATCAATTGTAATCAAGGAAAAGTAACTTTTAATATTAATTACAAAGAACATACTATCTATTTCCCCAAGAAGATTGATAAGAGCTATTGTCTAAATTCCATTGAAAATATTGAGAGCATCAAAGTTGGAGAAATATATTGTCTCATTCCACAAGAAAGTTTTGAAACTATTATGATTGGGACTATCTCTATCAAGTTTGAGGTAACATAATCACTTTGTGGAATGCAAAGTTTTGCTTCATATAAGATTGTTTTGGTAACAAGACTTGATCAACCTTGTTAACAAAGGGATTTTAATGGACAAAACAATGCTTTCACAGTGGTTAGTCTTGCTCACTTTTACTTTTTCTCCTTTCTAGTCTTTGCTCCTTTTCTTGTTAGCTTGAGTTTTTGCTAGTTGTTTGCTTGTTAGAGTGTCTTAGAACTTCTGTAGTTTTAGTTTTGATTTGCTTTTTCCTTCTTCTAAAAAATCTTTTTCTGCGAGAAAATCAATTTTCATACCCTAAAAATTGGCCAAACATAAAGTTTTCCGAAAAATCCCAGAAAATTCATATTAATTTTTCCTTGAAAAAAGGGGCAGAGGGACACCTGGAGTGGCCCAAGGGGACCCACCAGGCCAGCACACCCCCTGGTGGCGCGGCCAGCCCCAGGGCGCGCCTGGCCTAGGTGGGACCCACCTGTGGCCCTCCAAGTTGCCTCCTTATAGCCACTTCTTTCTCTCTCCCAAAAAACACAGGAAAAATTTCTCAAGATCGAGTTCCTGTTGTTCTTGCTCCTGATTTTCGATCTCCTTGCTCATCCCATCTTTGCTGCTGATTTTTGGAGGGATTGCTCCTTGGTATGTGCCTCCTCTGCTTGTCCAATTAGATTTGTGATTGGTAGATTGTACCTTGAGTATTTTCCTACTATGGGTGACTGGTTGTGTGAGCTTGCATGCTTGTTCTATGCTTAGAGATTTCATTTTGATGCATGTTTAGCCCTCTAGCAAGTTCCTATAATAGTTCCTCATGATTTACCAACTTGGAAATCACTTGGTTTGATGTTTGTCTAAAAAAATTCAGAAAGGAAGATGAGTGCATACCCACTGAATCAATATGATTTGGTGGTACCTGAGCCAATGAAGGTCCATCGTGAGGAAGAACTTTTCCCTTCCATTTATCCATGCCCTAGATTTATGAGAGCCGCGGGGATCTTCCAGGATTTCCAAACTATGATTACTAATGCAGGGTTGGAACACTTTGTTGAAGAGGAACCATTTCAATATGTTAAGCTAACCATGGCTGTGGTGCAGGACTTCCGGTTTATTTGGTCCTCGTCTAACCCCGTGGTCCATTATAAAATCTACAATATATCTGTCGACCTGCCTTTTGTTGATTTTTGTGCAGCTATTAGAGTGCCACATTGAGGATCTTGTGAGAAGATCAGAGAGAGGCCTAAGCCACTTATGGATTTATATGCTGAAATTTGCCAAGGTTGCGACTTCTCAAAGGAAAGTGGTAAATTTTGGAACATTCAGTTCCCATCCATTAGATATTTTTCCTATTTAATTACCAAGTGTGTTCTTGCTAGAAAGACTGCTAGAAAGTTATCTTCATTTGATCTAGCTTTTATCTCAGCTGCTTTGAATAGGGATAGATCTTATAACCTGGGTGATTTGATAGCTTACCGTCTTACCACTAACCGCGAGAATGGTGGAATTTGTGGAGGCCTCATTGACTCTCGTTTGCTAGATTTTCATGGTTTAGAACCTCATCATTCAGATTATCGGTTCCCCATAGAGAGACTTGATCTCAATTCCATGGTTCAGCACAATTTTGTTTCTTCTTGGGCTACTATGAGAGATTTACCGTATGAGATATCCTTTGTCAAGCGTGGTTGGAGAGGGGGTAGGACTGAGAAAGTAGTTTATTTGCCTGCAACTGCTTTGTTTAATTTTGATAACAGGCAAGGATGGTCGCTCACGGAGGAAGAGTTTGACACATACGTGGCGGAGCTCTCCCAGCAAGAGGATAATGTTGCAGAGGATGCCGAAGATGATTCTGTTCAGCCCTCCAACATGGGGGAGTCTTCATACCAGCATCCTGAAGGGAATATGCCCTGAGAGGCAATAATAAAGTGTTTATTATGTGTATTCCAAGTATATGATAGATGTTTATTTTGCATGCTATAATTGTATTAATACGGAAACGTTAATACATGTGTGTTTAATAAACAAATAGAAAGTTCCTAGTTATGCCTCTCTCATAAACTAGCTCGTTGATTAACAAGATGATCAAGGTTTCCTGATCATGGACATTGGATGTTGTTAATAACGGGATCACAACATTAGTGTAATGGTGTGATGAACATTCATCCGAAGTATAGCATTACGATCAAAGTCATTGAGTTTATATTGCTATAACAACTTACGAAGTGATCCTAATCCTTAGACCATGAGATCATGTCAATCACTATCACCGGAAGAGTTTCTTGATAACATCAAACGTCACACCGTAACAGGGTGATTATAAAGATGGATTCAGAACTAATAAAGTGTTATGTTGAGGCTCATGGATCGAGAGTGGAATTTGTTCATCCCGATGACGGATAGATATACTCTAGGCCCTCTCGGTGATATCACATTGATTAGCTTGCAAGCAAGTGATTTGATCACTAGAATGTTATATCAGGGGAACAAGAAAAGAGTGCATGTCGGTAACGAGATCAAACTAGGTATGGAGATACCGATGATCGAATCTCGGACATGTAATATATCGTGAAACAAAGGGATTAAGATACTAGCGTAAAAGGTTCCGACGATCACAAGAAAGTCATCGTTGAATGTGTGGGAGTCAGTATGGGTCTCCAGATCCCGCTTCTGATTATTGATCCGAGAAGGGTCTCGATCATGTCCGCATTATTCATGAACCGTAGGGTGACACACTTAAGAGACACCGACATCCAACTGGAGCAAAAGTTTCATGCCGAAAGAATAAACAAGCGCAGGAATTTATTTCACTAGATACCGAAACAGGTTTTCGGGTGAAATTGCATAAAGTGGTTATGCATGTGAAATGGAATTCTAGCAAGGGGTTATTTGTGAATGTTTGTCATTAAAGTAATTGACAAAATTCTGAATAAAATAAAAGAGTTTTATTTAATGAGAGTTTGCATTAAATTTGGTGGAAATTTAATGGGAATTTGAGTGGACTTTTGAGTGGAGGAAATTTAAAGGGCATTTTGTGAGTGGAGTGTCCACCCACATGAATGAAGGAGGGGAGGGGGATGCCCCCCATGGCCGGCGGCCACCCCTTGGGTGCCCCCCCTCCTCCCATAAAAGGAGCCCCCCTCCTCACTTGTCTCTCACACCTCCTCGTGAAGGATCTCTCTCCCCCTCTAGAATTTATCCCCCATGGTCTCGGACTAGCGAGATACATGTTCCTGGTGGCTATTCGGCAAGAAAGAGTTGTGCTTCCGCTACATCGCTGGAGTGAGGAGGCGGAGGTTGCTCGGTGCCTCGAACGTGTGTGCGAGCACAGATACGCTGCTGATTTGCGGCGCTAGGACTTCCTCTCGATCTTGAGATCGGCAAGAGATCGTCTACATCAACCACGAGTTGAACTTGTTAAGCTTTGTCGGTCTTCAAGGGTATGTTCTCTACGGATATACATCCTCTCGTTGTTTGTATCTAGTAGATAGATCTTGGTACATAGTTCCCATCGTAGGAAATTTTTTGTTTTCTATGCTGCGAACCCTACAGTGGTATCAGAGCCGGATCTATGCGTAGATGCTTTACACGGGTAGTACACATATGAGTATGTGGGCGATGATGATCATGTTGTTGCTCCTTTGTTGTAATTTTGGATATTGGTGGCATAGTGGGATGAAGCGGCCCGGACAAACTTTACATGTCCACGCACATGAGACTTGTTCCACGCTTGACATGCAACTAGTTTGCATAAGTGGCTAGCGGGTGTCTGTCTCTCCTACTATAGTCAATATTTATTTTGCAAGCGAGTTGTCAACAATTTGATTATCCTCGTTGTGGTTCATGTTCGTAGGTAAGAACGGTTCTATCTCGAAAGCCCTAAGCCACGTAAAACTTGCAATGGATAAATTAGAGGCGTCTAGTTTAGATTGTTGCTGGGCTAGTGTTATGATATGGTAGTGTTGTAAGTAGAAGTATGAGATGATACTCTTACAACACACATAGCGTGTAAACTCCATAGACCTTAGATTTACACATATAGGTATGATAGTGATCATACCACGATGCACATGATAGAGATCATCTGCGGGAACCATATCATTTCACTAATAAACATATGATGTTTGATATCATCTTATATTGCTTGTTTAGCGCTTTGTTAGCATAATAAGATGATCCCTCATTTAAAATATCAAGATAAGAATGTGTTCTTCCTTTAGTATGCACCGATTATGTTTTTGTCGCTCCAAGACATCACGTGATGATCGGGTGTTCTTGGATCCACAACCATATTTCGGGTGTAAAACAGTTACACACGCGAATACTAAGGTTCTAACTTGGCGAGCCTAGCATGTACAGACATGGCCTCGGAACACGGACCGAAAGGTTAAGCATGAGTCATATAGTTGATATGATGCCCATTTGATGCTCGCCTTTGAAGCTATACCGACTCACGTGATGATCGGACTTGGTATAGTGGATTTGGTTCATGTAATAACCAAAAAGGCACGAGGGATGTCGTTTTTGAGTGGGAGTTCATTCGTAATATAGATTAGTTGAACTCAATCTATCATACACTTAGTCTAAACTTTACAAATTCTGTTGTAGATGGCACCACCTGCTTTTAATTTCAATGTGTTCATGGAGAAAGAGAAACTAGCAACGAACGGTAGCAACTTTACCGAATGGGCCATGAATTTGAGGATTCTCTCTCTGCACAAAAGCAATACGTGCTAGAAGCGCGTTAGTCCCCCACCTTTTGATGATGCCCCGACGAGGAGAAGAATGTCTATCGACTCAGAGGACCACAACTTAGTTCATTGTGGCATATTGTATGGGCTAGAGCGGAACTTCAAAGCGTTTCAAAACGGCAATGCATTTGATACAATGGGTGAGTTGAAAATGATTTTACACACATGTCAGTAGAGAGCTACAACGCCGTAAAAGTTCTTTAGTCTGATGATGGAAGAGCACAGCCGTTAGTGAGCATGTACTCAAGATGTCGGGTTACGCCGATAAGCTTGTGTCCTTGGGAATATCGATTCCCATTGACTTAGGCATCCATCGTGTTCTGCAGTCTCTGCCACCTAGCTATAAGAGCTTCGTGATGAACTATAATATGCAAGGCATGAATAAGTCTCCCCGAGCTTCTGTCAATGCTTAAAACCGCAGAAGTGGAGATCAAGAAGGAACATCAAGTGTTGATGATCAATAGGAACACTGGTTTCAAGAAAGACAAGAAGGAAAACGGAAGGAAGTAAGGCGGAAAGCTCTGCTGTGCTGAAAAGAAACCCCGAGTTGGACCTAAGTCTGATTCCGAAAAGTGCTACTATTGTAAGGGACGCCATCGAAGCATAATCGCCCAAGTATCCGCGCATAAGAAGGCAAGGCAAACAAAGGTATATATGATATACATGTTATTGATGTGTACTTGACTAGTGCTCAGTAGCACCGGGTATTTGATACCGTACGCTTGCTAATATTTGTAACTCGAATCGAGGGCTTGAACAAGCGACCGCTAGCAAGGGGTGAGGTCAAGATGCGTGTCGGCAATGGATCAAGCGTTGATGTGATCGCCGTTGGAACGCTGCCTCTCCACTTGCCGTCGGGATTAGTTATAAACTTGAATAATTGTTATCTGGTGCCTGCACTGAGCATGAACATTGTATCTGGATCGTGTTTGATGCGAAGTGGTTATTCATTTAAATCCGAGAACAATGGTTGTTCCATTTATATGAATGAAATCTTTTATGGTCATGCACCGATGATGAATGGTTTATTTCTATTAGATCTTGATGATAATGTTACACATATTCATAATGTTGATGCTAAAAGGATTAAACTTAATGATGATATATCCGCATATATGTGGCATTGCCGTCTAGGTCATATTGGCATTAAACGCATGAAGAAGCTCCATTCGGATGGACTTTTGGAATCACTTGATTATGAATCATTTGATACATGTGAGCCATGCCTTATGGGCAAGATGACTAGAACGTCGTTTTCTGGTTCAATGGAACGGGCAACAGATTTATTGGAAATCATACATTCTGATGTATGTGGTCCAATGAGTGTGTCGGCGCGAGGTGGATATCGTTATTTTGTTACTTTCACGGATGATTTGAGTAGATACGGTTATATCTACTTGATGAAACACAAGTCTGAAACCTTTGAAAAGTTCAAGGAATTTCAGAATGAAGTAGAAAATCATCGTAATAGAAAGATCAAATTTCTACGGTCCGACCGTGGAGGTGAGTATCTAAGTTATGAGTTTAGCACTCATATGAAAGAGTGTGGAATTGTTTCACAACTCACACCTGCCGGAACACCACAGAGAAATGGTGTGTCGGAACGTCGTAATCGTACTTTATTAGATATGGTTCGATCTATGATGTCTCTGACGGACTTGTCGTTGTCATTTTGGGTCTATGCACTAGAAACTGCTGCATTCACTTTAAATCGGGCACCATCTAAATCTGTTGAAAAGACACCGTATGAATTGTGGTTTGGAAACAAACCTAAGCTGTCATTTATTAAAGTTTGGGGATGCGATGTTTATGTGAAGAAACTTCAACCGGATAAACTCGAACCCGAAGCGGAAAAATGCGTCTTCATAGGATACCCTAAGGAAACTATTGGGTATTCCTTCTATCACAGATCCGAGGGCAAGGTTTTTGTTGCCAAGAATGGATCCTTTCTAGAGAAAGAGTTTCTCGCGAAAGGTGTGAGTAGTCGGAAGGTAGAACTCGAAGAGGTTATTGAACCTTCTCTTCAAAGTATGGCGAGTAGCGCAGCGCAGGAAGTTGTTCCGGAGTTGGCTCCACCTGTTGAAGAGGGAACTAATGATAATGATCAAGAAACTCCGAAAGAGAGTACTACTGAACCTCGCAGGTCAAGCAGGACGCGCCCCGAGCTCAGACGGAAATCCTGTCATGAATTTCATGGTTGATGAAAATGATGACCCTGCCATGTATGAAGAAGCGATGATGAGCCCAGATTCCAACAAATGGTTAGAAGCCATGAAATCCGAGATGGAATCCATGTATGAAAATCAAGTTTGGAACTTGGTGGAATTACCTCACGACCGAAAGGCCGTGGAGAACAAATGGATTTTCAAAAGGAAAACTGATGTTGATGGTAATGTGACCGTCTATAAAGCTCGACTTGTCGCAAAGGGGTTTCGACAAATTCAAGGAGTTGACTACGATGAGACATTCTCTCCCGTAGCGATGCTAAAGTCAGTTAGGATTATGTTAGCAATTGCTGCATATTTCGATTATGAGATATGGCAGATGGATGTAAAAACCGCGTTTCTCAATGGTAATATTGAGGAAGAGTTGTATATGATACAACCAAAGGGTTTTGTCGATCCTAAGGATGCTAACAAGGTGTGCAAGCTTCAGCGATCCATCTATGGATTGAAGCAAGCATCACGAAGTTGGAATCTCCGCTTTGATGAGGTGATCAAAGAGTTTGGATTTGTCCAAACTTATGGAGAAGCTTGTATTTACAAGAAAGTGAGTGGGAGCAATGTGGCATTTCTGATATTATATGTGGATGACATATTATTGATCGGAAATGATATAGATCTTTTAAACAGTGTTAAAAGTTATCTAAACAGCAAATTTTCAATGAAGGACCTAGGTGAAGCGTCATACATATTAGGCATAAAGATCTATAGAGATAGATCTAAGGGCCTAATAGGGCTATCGCAAAGTACATACCTTGATAAGATTTTAAAGAAGTTTAAAATGGACAGAAGTAAGAAGGGGTTCTTACCTATGTTGCAAGGCAAGACATTGAGTAAGACTCAAAATCCGGCTTCAGCGGAAGAAAAAGAGATAATGGACAAAGTCCCCTATGCTTCAGCCATAGGCTCTATAATGTACGCCATGCTATGTACAAGACCGGATGTGGCACATGCTATTAGTTTGACTAGTAGGTACCAATCGGATCCAGGTTCGGAACACTGGATAGCGGTCAAGAATATCCTTAAGTACTTACGAAGAACTAAGGATATGTTTCTTGTATACGGAGGTGAAGAAGAGCTCGTCTCTAAGTGTTATGTCGACGCTAGCTTTGACACCGATCCGGATGACTCTAAGTCTCAATCCGGATACGTATTTCTCATGAATGGCGGAGCGGTTAGTTGGAGGAGCTCCAAACAACCTGTGGTAGCGGGATCAACAACGGAGGCCGAATATGTTGCTGCTTGAGCGGCTCAGAAGCGATTTGGATGAAGGAGTTCATATCCAACTAGGAGTGGTGGCAAACGCGTTGGACCCAATGGTGATCTATTGTGACAACAATGGTGCCATTGCCAATGCCAAAGAGCCAAGGTCTCACAAGCATTCCAAGCATATTAAGCGCGGTTTCACTCCATCCATGAGCATGTCAAGGATGGAGATATAAAGATTTAGAAGTACATACGGATCTCAATGTAGCAGATCCGTTGACTAAAACTCTCCCTAGAGCAAAACATGATCAACACCAGAACTCAATGGGTGTTAGATTTATCACTATGTAACTAGATTATTGTCTCTAGTGCAAGTGGGAGACTGAAGGGAATATGCCCTGAGAGGCAATAATAAAGTGTTTATTATGTGTATTCCAAGTATATGATAGATGTTTATTTTGCATGCTATAATTGTATTAATACGGAAACGTTAATACATGTGTGTCTAATAAACAAACAAAAAGTTCCTAGTTATGCCTCTCTCATAAACTAGCTCGTTGATTAACAAGATGATCAAGGTTTCCTGATCATGGACATTGGATGTTGTTAATAACGGGATCACAACATTAGTGTAATGGTGTGATGAACATTCATCCAAAGTATAGCATTATGATCAAAGTCATTGAGTTTATATTGCTATAACAACTTACGAAGTGATCCTAATCCTTAGACCATGAGATCATGTCAATCACTATCACCGGAAGAGTTTCTTGATAACATCAAATGTCACACCGTAACAGGGTGATTATAAAGATGGATTCAGAACTAATAAAGTGTTATGTTGAGGCTCATGGATCAAGAGTGGAATTTGTTCATCCCGATGACGGATAGATATACTCTGGGCCCTCTCGGTGATATCACATTGATTAGCTTGCAAGCAAGTGATTTGATCACTAGAATGTTATATCACGGGAACGAGAAAAGAGTGCATGTCGGTAACGACATCAAACTAGGTATGGAGATACCGATGATCGAATCTCGGACATGTAATATATCGTGAAACAAAGGGATTAAGATACTAGCGTAAAAGGTTCCGATGATCACAAGAAAGTCATCGTTGAATGTGTGGGAGTCAGTATGGGTCTCCAGATCCCGCTTCTGATTATTGATACGAGAAGGGTCTCGATCATGTCCGCATTATTCATGAACCGTAGGGTGACACACTTAAGAGACACCGACATCCAACTAGAGCAAAAGTTTCATGCCGAAAGAATAAACAAGCGCAGGAATTTATTTCACTAGATACCGAAACAGGTTTTCGGGTGAAATTGCATAAAGTGGTTATGCATGTGAAATGGAATTCTAGCAAGGTGTTATTTGTGAATGTTTGTCATTAAAGTAATTGACAAAATTCTGAATAAAATAAAAGAGTTTTATTTAATGAGAGTTTGCATTAAATTTGGTGGAAATTTAATGGGAATTTGAGTGGACTTTTGAGTGGAGGAAATTTAAAGGGCATTTTGTGAGTGGAGTGTCCACCCACATGAATGAAGGAGGGGAGGGGGCTGCCCCCCATGGCCGGCGGCCACCCCTTGGGTGCCCCCCCTCCTCCCATAAAAGGAGCCCCCCTCCTCACTTGTCTATCACACCTCCTCATGAAGGATCTCTCTCCCCCTCTAGAATTTATCCCCCATGGTCTCGGACTAGCGAGATACATGTTCCTGGTGGCTATTCGGCAAGAAAGAGTTGTGCTTCCGCTGCATCGCTGGAGCGAGGAGGCGGAGGTTGCTCGGTGCCTCGAACGTGTGTGCGAGCACGGATGCGCTGCTGATTTGCGGCGCTAGGACTTCCTCTCGATCTTGAGACTGGCAAGAGATCGTCTACATCAACCATGAGATGAACTTGTTAAGCTTTGTCGGTCTTCAAGGGTATGTTCTCTACGGATATACATCCGCCCGTTGTTTGTATCTAGTAGATAGATCTTGGTACATAGTTCCCATCGTAGGAAAAATTTTGTTTTCTGTGCTGCAAACCCTACACATCCCTCCTATGATTGGAGCGCGTCTTCTTCTTCATCGCGAGGGCCTAATTATGATCATTCCTATGATGACCCACTAGCTTGGGGTTATTACCCGCGCTATTGAGCCCCACTTAGGCTAAAAGCCTAAGCTTGGGGGAGGTATACCGACATCACACTCATCTATATATCATGTTTCGTCGGTTCTTTGTATATCCATGTTTCGCTTTCTTTTTGGTTCTTGTTTCTCCTTTCCCAAAACACAAAAATACCAAAAATATTTTCGTTGTTTATTTTGGTTTGTTTCTTTGCTTTTTAGATTTAGTTTGCCTTAAAAAAAATCCAAAAAGATTTTGCTTTGTTTGTTTTTGCTTTGTGTGCTTGCTTAAAAAAATCGAAAACACTAAAAATATTTGTTGTTCCTCTTTGGTTTTGTGAAGTTCTTTGCAGGGTTCAGCAGTCCTCAGTGGAGTTTGGTTTCATGTTATTATTCAAGCCACACAAGTGAAGGGCAATAATTAAGATCAAGACAACTTGAGGTGTGGTAAGAGGCTAGTAACGAACTCTATTTGTTTTCATTTTTGTACATATACTCATCATTGTGGGCATGCTTAGTCTGTACATGTAAGGTGTATGTTAATTATGGATGCTTAGTAGTTCTTGCTTTCTCATGATTAGCTCCAGCTTGCTAATAGTTTGTAGCATGTCATATGAATGTTTGCTTGCATTGTTTTACTCATAACTTGGTACGATATTGTGGTATCCTCCTCTGAATGTTTCATGTGAATCGACTTGGAACATGCTCACGCATGCATATGACTGAACCAATAGTCAGTAAGCCTCGATTATTTATTTTGCCTCAGATTTCTTGTATCACTTTCATGTCGTAATTAGCCCTGTTTTCTTGCAAGCATGATTATGACAGTTATTGCTCTCTCGTTTGTCGCTACCTTTCTATTACTAGCCTTCACTTGCACTGAGTATGAGCTCTACTCGTGTTTCCAACTCCCCCAAACCAATATTGCCAAAAGTGTCCACCATACCTACCTACTAGCATCATTTGCTATTTCGCGCATATTTATTACGCCTTTTTTTCTTCCAAATAAAATGTTTGACTGTTTTGGGAAAACTAGTTAGTAAAGCTCTCACGAACTTGATGGCACACTTTATTTCTTGTACTTAATAAACCTGAACCATTGTGAATGTCCATGAAAGTTATATGCTTGCAAATTATAGGCTGGGAGTTAGTAGAATTGTGTTGTCATGGGGAACGCTTTCAACATTGCACATGTACTTTGTACCCAGTTGATATCATGCTCTTTTGTTTACGGATGTCGTCGGTGTGAAATAAAAGGGGATCTTGTAAGTTCATGGAGTTATATATATGTGTTAGAGAAACGCCTAGGCTGCTAGCCTAAGCCATGCCTAATCATGGTGGAAACTTCCAGCATAACCGTAATGAGCAATCTGTGAAGCATCCTCAATAAAAACCTATGCAAATAGCAAATAAAAAAACCACTCAGATGCTCATTGTCTTCTTGCCTTGTCATTTTGATTATGCGATAGCTCTTGTATCATGTGCAAGGGGTACCCCGTTGGCGATTCACTATGATATGCATGTATTTACTATGACAAGAACTTGCAAGTAACTAAAGTTGAGTAGCATGAGGAGCGTCCCTCGTATTCAAGGAACATGAGATTTCCAGTTTATGGTCTGTCAAGCATATAACTCATATTGGACCTCACTTTCACCTTAACCATTTAAAGATGCCTATGATAGGCGCAATGAGAGCTCAAAGCTAATGAGTACTATACTTTCAGCATTTGGAAGCCTTTCAAACTTTTCAAAACCTTTTCACTTCCTTGTTGAGTCACCACTTATTCTATGAGCACCTTCTTGAGAGCATAGTTATCATTTTTAGTGTAATGTGCTTGTCTCAAAACTTGGTTGAGTATGTCATGACTTTGATGCTTGTATCTCTGATATCTTTACTTCTAGTCTTCACTTGAACTTCAGAGGTGCCTTGGGATTTATTTTGTGCTCTACAAACAAAGGCAAGCGAGGTACCACTCTATCATACCTTCTTATGAGCATTGCAATGTTGCTTATGTTTATGTTTCATGCTACTTATTATTATTGAGTTGGAATCTCTTCATAGCTTGCAATGACTATTGAGTAGACTTAGTTGTATGCTCCTTATTATGAAGTCTAAGTATCTACTCATGTGCTGAGAATATATACATCATATGAAGCAAATGTGTTCGTGAAAGTCTTTTATCGCACTCAATTTTCAACTGAATTTCTTGAGGACAAGCAATAAGCTAAGCTTGGGGGGAGTTGATACGTCCAAAACGTATCTACTTTCCCGAACACTTTTGCTATTGTTTCTCCTCTAAACTTGTGTGATTTGGATACAACTAACATGGACTGACGCTATTTTCAGCAGAATTACCTTGGTGTCTAGTTTTTCTGCAGAAAATCAACTATCAGGAAAAATCCCGGAAAATATGCGAAAAATCCTATTTCACCAGAAGACTCACGGAGCCAGAACATGAGACGAAGTGGAGGCCTGAGAGGCTTACACCCCCCTGCTGCGCGGGTGGGCCCAGGCCACGCATGGAGGGGGTATGGCCGCCCTAGGCACCCCCTCGGCCTCCCTCTTTGCCTATAAGTTGCCTTCTGACCTAAAAACTCAGGGGGTTCGACGTTTTTCCAGAAAGAGTTCCGCTGCGCCACCACCACCAGAAACCGCGATTTGGAACCAGAAACTCCATTCTGGCACCCTGCCAGGACGGGGAATTTGGAGAGGATCATCGCCATCATCATCAACAGCGCCTCTCCATCAACCATCCATGTTTCCCTCATCCATGAGTGAGTAATCCCCCGTTGTAGGCTATGGGGATGGTAGGGATTGGATGAGTTCTATCATGTAATCAAATAAGATTGTTAGGGCATGGTGCCTAGTATCTCTTTTAGTGCTATTTGATTTTTTTGCAACTTGTTGTGCTTAATTCTTGTCATTAAGGCCCGAGTGCCATGTTCTCAGATCTGAACTTATTATTGATTCATTATGATAGTATTGTTCGTGATCTTATCTGCAATTTGTGTACACATATCATTGTCCGGATCCAAAGGCCCCGAAGTGATAGAAATTGGGATAACCCAAGGGGATGGCTGTGATGTGAGGATCACATGTGTTCACGGAGTGTTAATGCTTTGGTTTGGCGCTCTATTAAAAGGACCACCTTAATTGTCAGTAGTTCCCTTGAGGCCCCGCTGTAAAGGGCTGGCAGGACAAAAGATGTTGTGCAAGTTCTCATTGCGAGCACGCATGCCTATATATGGAGCACATACCTATGATTATTTAGTACTTGGATGATTTATCTTATTTATCTGCAATTGCCCTAAATCTTGAAGTTACATGTTTAGGCTCGTCCATGCAACGCCTGTCCATCCATCCATATGCCTACCGCACTCATATCCTACTGTTAGCTACTATTGTTAGTATTGCTCTTGTTTTACTGCTGCTGTTGCTTTGCTATTGCTATTACAAACTGTTGCTACTGATAAACTTCTGTGAGCAAGAACTATTTCCAGGTGCAGCTGAATTGACAACTCAGTTGTTAACGCTTATAAGTATTCTTTGTCTCCCCTTGTATCGAATCAATAAATTGGGTAATACTACCCTCGAAGAATGTTGCGATCCCCTATACTTGTGGGTCATCATCCAGCGGTGGGGTGGTGCCCATGTAATAGCAAGAAAAAAACGAGAGTAACAACATTGATCATTATTTTAAAACTCTTGCCGAAAGCAGAGACTCCTCTTCCTTCCTCTTGCTTCCTCCCCAAACTATCTCTTCCTCAGATGTACACCAGATCTTGTTGGTTGAGGATTATCGAGTGATTCAAAGCTATCTAGTGTGTTGCCATTAGTTAGGATTGTTATAGTAGCATTTTTAGAGAGCCTCCCTTGGCCTCACTTAGAGGAAAGGATTCAGCATTGAGATCCAATGTCTCTATGATAGCCAACTTCTCTTTTTTTTATATTTTTCACTTAGATTATTTGCCCAAAATTTTATAAAAACGTCGTAGTTGTTTACTCTTATTTTTCCATATTTCAATAGTTAAATTACCACACTAAAAAATAGCCCATTCGGTTGCTATCATCTCGTGAAAACCCTCTTGGCGAAGCCAAGATAACTTAAAGGAGAAACGAGCATTATTTTTCAAGGGGCACCATTACCCAAATAAATTAGCAAAGGTGGATCGACGGAAGCAATCCTAAGGATTCTAATAGCCTCTACATAGGAGCAAATAATCATATTTGGATGCGTGTTCCAGATGTGATGATAGCAGAAGCAATAGCGCTAAAACATGGACTGTAATTAGCATTATATCAAGGATGTCTACGTGTTGAATCAATTCGGATATCACGGTGGTTATTGACATCATGCTCCAAGGCTGTTTTTTCGAAATGGGGAGCGAAGCCCCGGCCTCTGCATCAAGCGATAAGCACAACCTTTATTTATTATTATAACCAAATTTTTGGCAAAGGCCATTATAAATACCATATAAACTGAAACCACCAACACAAAACACTGAACAAAACGATAACTATATCACCAACTCCCAAACGAGATGTATCAAACACCTAGCTGCCTCTTTTGACCTCGTCCTACGGTCACTCTCACTGTTGCCACTCGCCAAGAGAAGCTGGAGTGCCTAGGCACGGCGGCTCGAACTCAAGCAGAAGGAGCCCTAGAACCGCACAGCCTATCCACGGAGCGACGCCCACACACACGCTCCGGATGTCGCCACATTCATTATCTTCCGCCAACCCGTCATCAACATGTAGATCGATGCGTAGACTCTTGCCACACCAGCCACCGACACCACCACGGTGCCAAGTAGCACCACCTCCCTGCGTGCTAGCCACTCCACCTCTCATTCCTCTTCCATCCAGCGCTGCTCCACAAGCAATGCTCCGAAGAGAGAACACGACACCGATGCATTGTCATCGACCAACCCAGAGGTCTTAGGGTTTCCCCGAAGTAGCTCGAGAGGGTCACAAGAGCTGCGTTGATGATAACTTCAACAAGGAAGCGACACAGACTGTCACATCCCAAGATTTTCCAAATCTTGTTATGTGAAAAATAAAATAAACAAAAATAAATTATTGTTGAAAATCAGGGTGAAAAGAAACTTTTGTTTCTAAAAGGAAACTTCAAATCCCATCTTGAACAAACTTTAATTGAAGTTTGAATTCAACAAAAATCCAAATCAAGAGAAATGCATTCCTCAATGAATGTATCTGGAAATTTAAACACTTGGAAATAAATTCAAACCCTAAACTCTAATGAGATAAAACCATTTCCAAGTTATCACCAAGCCTATGGATTTGATCCATATAAAAATTTGTCAACAAACATTTATAGATGAACAAGAAAATAAATAGAAATATATTATAAAGCCATATAAATTGGTTTCACTTAAATTGGAACCATAAATAAAATCTTATGAATTTAATAAGATAAGGAAAAGTAATTTCCAAAGCGAATAAAACACTTATCTAAAATCCATACCAAATGGTGAGCAAATAATCCTAAAGATATTTAAAAAAGATAAATAAATATCAAATAAGATTTTACAAATTGGAATCACCAACTTTGGATCTCTAAATAAAAAGATATGGATTTTATATGATGAAGAAAGAAATATTAAATAAGGAATATTCAAAGACCAAATTAAATCTTGGCCTAATCCATTAAACAAATGGAATGAATTATAGTCCAAATCCAAATAAAATAAAAGGATAAAGAATTTCCAAAATAAAATAAAATGGCAATAACTATTCTATCCTATTAGAATTAAAACAAATACCCAATCTAAATGATTTATGAATCATATTAAATACTTTCCAAATAATTCAAGATGTTGAACCCAAATAAACAAATAAAAGCCTACTGAAAGGATTTGGAGAGTTTAAAGAATTTAAATGGTGTTTGAAAATATTATTAAATCTTATTTGATTTAAAAACTAGAGCCTATTTTGAATAATTAAAAGACCTTAAAAAGAATAAATAAATTATTCTTAAATGATTTTATAATGTTTTATTAATCAATATTTAAACCTACACAAATTTTGGCAAAGTTTTTAAGTCAAATGGATGCTTGAATTGTTTAAACAAAACCAAAACAGAATAAAAGAAAAGGAAAAACAAAAACAAACAGTATAAAAAAATGAAAACGGACTCGACCCAGTCAGCTAGCCCAACAAGGCCCAGTTAGCCCACCTCTCCTTCTCTCCCGCAGAAAACGATTCGCACCCACATATGAACCCGCAAGGCCGCTGACCGAAGGACCCCACCGCACCCTTCTTTCTCTCGCTGTCAGACGACCCCACGCCCACGTCACCGTCTTCAACCCCGCGACGACCACGCCCCTCATTCCTCCCTGGCCGTTTCTGTCGTTGAAACCTCGCGTAAATTTGCCATAACGTTGCAGTGATTCCGCTCTGCAACCGCGCACTCTTAATCGCCCGTGTTCCCTCTCCAATTCCCCTCGCTCGCCATCCTCCCTCTGCCCCCAGGATGCCCCTGATTTTATTTGCACGACCACTGCTCCGACAACCTTTCCCGGCCAATTCCGGCGAGCCCAGCCACCGCTTTGCCCCCTCTACCACCCGAGCTTGCTCGCCAACATCTCCTGCACCTCCTAGTGCCTCCCGCTTGGCCGCGCGTGCCCTGTAGCGTCGGCAACCTCGACGAACAGAGCTCCTCCGTCGTATGCCTCCACTCCGGCGAGTTACTGACGCCAACCCCGAGCGCCCCTCGTGTTCTGGTGAGTATTCCTGCAAACCTCGAGACCGTGCGCACCTCCCTGACATGCTGCCTTGCCTTCTTACGCCCTAGGAGCTCGTCCCCGATGACGACAACACGTGCCCGAGCCAGTGAGAAACTTCGGCGAGGAATTGTCATCGTCCCCGTGCGCCCCTTCGCCAACCAAGGGCACGTTGAGCATCAGAAAGCTTCGGCGAACACGGTGAGCCCTTCCCCTCTCTCCCTAGCTTCATGTATCACCGGCAAGGTCACTGCCAGAGCGCGTCGCCGCCATTCACCACCGCCAGCGCCGCCAGCATTTGACCAGTAGATGCAAGCGTTAGATCTTGGTCAAAGCCGTGAGATTAGAACTTAAGCAAAGGGGTAAGTTTGCATCTGATCCGCATGATTCTAATTAGATCCAACACACCATGTAGCTCGATCCTGGCGAACCGGTAAAGGCGAATTAGAACTTGACACGTGGACTCTGTTTGATTTAAAACCAGAAACTTATCTAATTGATGTTCCAATTTGAATAATTCATAACTTTTAATCTACACGTTCAAATTTTGCAAATTTTATATCAATGGATTCAGCAAGACAAGCCCTACCCAACCATGCACTTTGTTTAGTAAAAAGCTTCTGTTAAATTGTTTGTTTTTACAGAAACTTGTGTATGCATGTTTAGGATATAAAATTTGTTCCAAAATGATTTTGAGGATAAAAATCTTTGACAAATGGTGTGTTTTGAACCTACTGACCATAGGAAACAAATTGTGGTTTCAAAAATGTATTTGGTGAAACAAAAGACTGAATCTTTGATTTAAACCATTTCTAGTCAAATAAAAATATGGTTTGATTATTAAAAATGGATTTGGAAGAAAACCTTTGAGAAATGTTTTGGAAATAAACTCTCTGACCCTAAACACAAGGTTATATGGTTTGAAAACACATTTTGTGAAACCTATAAGAATTTTGCCTTATTAAAAGCATTTCTTCACCACATAAAATAATGACTTGATCTAAAAATGGTTTATGAAGTAAAATCTTATACAAATGATTTTACCACTATATAAAATGACCCTTAGGTGTTTTCAAATGTTTATGACCCATTAGAAACCATTTTTACAAATAAAACAATCTTTTGCATGCTTGCATGCATTACTTTGACTCTATCATTATATGTGATGAATTGCTTGAATGGTAGATTGAAATATTGTTTGCTTGATTGAATTGTAGTGATTTGAAGTTAGAGAACATTGCAAAGATCAATAAGTGAACTTATACACTCTACCAAAAAGGCAAGTGATGCTTCATACTTTTGTCCCATTATTTTCACTATGCATTAGTGATATTTCTAAGTAGGACTTGCATGGAATTTTGCCAAGTGTAAACTATGCCATGGGAAATCCTAGTAGATGAAACCTTAGTAAAGTTAAGATTCCTACTACTATCATGCTTAGCTTAGCTAATAGAAAACAAGGGTGGAATATATATTCATGCTATGGAAAATTTCTAAGTCTGAGGACTTGTGTTTTGTTTAATAAAACAACTAAGTTAATGAATCACCTGGGTGGAATGGAAGGAATGGTTTGTGTTGAGTGGTCATGCAAGTCTAGTATGCTGGGGAAAACTTGGGCATCACCAAGTCCAAGATCTTTGGGGAAAACTTGTCTCACTTGTGGATGGCCACCCAGGAACAAAGAGATTTGAGATGTCAAATGTTGAGAAGCTTCAAGTGCAGCCACTTGGCATTATGGGCTCTGCCTGGATCATATAGGTTGCAATAACTTAGCCAAATGGACAGTTGGTGGTAGGGGATGATAGGTTGGAACGCGTCCATTCTGGTCTAAGGGAAGGCTTCTGAAATATCTTGTCTTGGTGAAACCAAGTCTTGTAGGGAAAGTGCACCACCTCTGCAGAGTGTAAAATCTAAGTACTTAGCCATGTCCCTGGTAAAGGACAATTTGAGCATCAAGACATGGAAGCTATCAAGAATCTCATCATACAAATTTCTAAGTTAAAAACTTGTGGTTGAACAAGGGTTGAAAGGATCACCAATTTCTATTGGGGGATGCCTTGGGAAAGATTTTGTCAAAGCAAAAACTTAGAGTTTTCAAATGATAAGGAAAATCTATTTTGATCAAAGCAAGCCTAAGCTCCACTTAGCCAAATGCATATAGATGATAGACACCACTATATTACCATAGTATCACTTGCCAATACAATTTCAAATGTATTGACCCTTGTGGCTGTAACTTGTTATGCTGCAGGTTTGTTTGATATTAGTGAAGTTTAATGATTAGGATTACAAGTCTACAACCAACATGTCTGCTTGTGGCACTTTGAAGATGAAGGACCCCATGCTATTGTTATATTTTGCTGCATTGTAATGAGATAGCCAAATGGGCTATGTAAGATGTAATAATTTATTTTATTCCTGGTTATAAAGTTGTATTATGACCTTTGTTTCTTGATATTACATCTTAATTGTGGATGCTAGATATTGATCCAGGGACTAGCATTGTAAACACAGGGATCTCTACCTTATTAAAGGTTGGGAACCTTACACAGACGTGCCGCCATGACCAGAGTTGAGCTTGGGTTTCACTAGCAGCACCGCCACCCCAACTCGTCGCTGGGACTATATGTGTAAAAACACCACAACTAGTCCTGGCCAACCACCTCTGGCGAAGAAAGAGGCCGCCGCCACCATGCCTAGGACCACTTCCCTAGGCATCCTCATGCCACAAAAGTAATCCAGGTGTGCCAATGTCGTCGTCCAAGGTGATGCAACGGGTAGACGATCGGGATCGAGGACCATCCGAGCCCATCGGGCCAGATCAGACCCGTCAACTGCCGCCACCCATCAATCTTTGGTCGCCGCCATGAAGTGATGTCCTTGGCCGCCACTACTCCACCACATCGCCATTGATAAACCGGGACAGAATTGCCGCTTCCTTGATTTGACTTTAGCTGAGGAGATCCGTCGCTGCCACCGCGCCACTAGGGCTTTGCCCGGTGACTCCCTTGGTGGCGGCGGCGGGAGGGAGGGAGAGTCCGTGCGGGGGTCTATTAGCAGCCATTGGCGATGGTCCGACAACGGCTGTGTTCTATGATTGTGCATAGTTAGCTAGGAGTTAGTGATTATAACTTTTGTTCACTACCCTAGAGAGTCGAACGAAGCATAAAATGATTTAGCTAGGCATGTGACCAGGTCAGTTCTATGGCCTTGGTTAGATGATCTGCTAAACTTTCTTTTGCAAAAGCTTGTAAAAAATATAACAATGTTTGAGGAATAAAGGCTGCCATTCTAAAATCACTGCTGGCCCACAATGGCACGATAAAACTTGAACTGGGGAATGTTTGGTAGCCTACATGAAGCCTAGATAAGCCCGGAAAAGCAGAAAACAGGTTGTTTGGTTTCCTGTAGAACTGGTTGGATTGTGCCAACGCGAACATTAAAGTAGCTCGTAGCTAGGCCCAATGAATACGGTCAATTCGACTATTTCCAGTGAGCCACCCTCGTCATGCACCCCACAGATGCAAAACCGCTCCTCCACCGCATGAGCGCGACCAAGGACGGTGATGGCGCGAGCTTCTCGGCTGCATTGAAAAGATGGCACGGAAGGTGAGATCATATCTCCCGCCAAAACCCCCCTATTTCTATCGCCCCCACCCAACAAGGAAAAAACCACCATTTCCCTCCTCCCCCAGATCGAGCTCTGTTTCGTGCTCCATCTATGCCAGGTAAGCAACTTTTTTCTTCTCCGATGAGCAACGGCGGCCACGGCGGCATGAAGGGCGCCTCCTCATCATCATCTATGGCTGAGCTGCGTCGGCCACCTCCTGCGATGACGATAAGCATCTTCGCTTCATCTAGGGTTAGCTTATATCTACAAAGCTACTAGGGTTAGGAGGTGTAGTTCTTAGCTTTATTCAAGTACATGGTAGACTGTTGTGCAAATACCAGGTGTAGGTTTCAGCCAGATTTGTAGGATTTTGTCGGTAGGATCTGATAGTTCGGCTATGTTCGTCTCGATCTTGTGGATGAACTATTACTGCTAATAGATTGATATGATCCCCATTGGGGACTCCAGCCCAGATCCCCTATTCTTATGTGGATGACAGCCAGCCTCTCACTTAGAACCATGTAGTATCGTTGATGTCATCCACTCCAGAGGGTGGCATTGTCTTTGCTCCCACTTCTGTCCAGACCCATGTCGCCTCCATCGAGGCTAAGGTCACTACTAAGCTCAAGAATGCGCAGATGAAGGGGACCATGAAATGGCTCCCTTACATGTACACCTTCGTGATCAACAAGATGCGTGAGATAGTGAAGAGCGGCGTCCGTACTGAGAAGGGGTTCAAGGATATACATCTCAATGCGTGTGCCAAAGCTTTGTTCGAGCATTGTGGAGCTGAGGTCTCGGGCACTCAGGTGTACAACCACCTGAGGAAGTGGAGGGTGCATTGTGTTGGAGATAAGCCCAAGAGGCAATAATAAAGTGGTTATTATTATATCTTTGTGTTTATGACAAATGTTTACATCCCGTGCTATAATTGTATTAACAGGAAACATTAATACTTGCGTGTTTTGTAAACATAAAACAGTCCCTAGTAAGCCTCTTGTTAAACTAGCTTGTTGATTATTAGATGATCATGTTTCCTGATCATGGACATTGGATGTTATTAATAACAAGATCATATCATTAGGAGAATGATGTGATGGACACACACCCATAGTAAGCGTAGCATAAGATCAAGTCATTAAGTTTGTTTTGCTACAAGCTTGCATATACATAGTAACCTAATCCTTCTACCATGAGATCATGTTAATCACCATCACGGGATGAGTACTTTTATGACATCAAACACCACTTCTATAACTGGGTGGTTATAAAGGTGACATTAGGTATTTTTAAAGTATGTATTGAAGCGCATGGATCAAGAGTGGGATTTGCCCATCCATATGACGGATAGATATACTCAAGGCCCTCTTGGTGGAATGTCATCCAATTGGTTTGCAAGCATGTGACTAGATCACAAGGGATGTCATATCACGAAATGAGTAAAGATTACTTATCGGTAACGAGGTTGAACTAGGTATGGAGATACCGACAATCGATCCTCGGATAAGTAAAGTACCGCACGACAAAGGGAATCAGTATCGTATGTGAATGGTTCATTTGATCACAAAGTTATCGTTGAATATGTGGGAGACATTATCGATCTCCATATCCCGCTATTGGTTATTGATCGGAGAGGTGTCTTGATCATGTCTACATATTTCACAAACTGTAGGGTGACACACTTAAGGTTCGATGTTGTTTAAGTAGATATGGAATATGAGTTGGAAACCGGATGTTGTTCGGAGTCTCGGATTGGATCCAGGACATCACGAGGAGATCTAGAATGGTCCGTAGAATAAGATTCATATAAGGAAAGTCATTTTCCGGGGTTCGGAAATGTTTTTGGTGTTTTAACCGGAAGCTTCTAGAATGTTCTAGAGGGACCACCGACGGGTCCACCACCCCGGGAGGAGGCCACTTGGGTGAGGCATGCCGTGGGTGAGCACTAGGTCCTGCCGCACCAAATCCCAAGGGGCAAATTCGGCCACCAAAGGATTTGGGGACAAACCCTAGTTTGTCAAACCCTAAATAAGGAAAGGGGAAGTTTCCCACCTCTTACCTTGGCCGAGTTGGGTAAGGAGTGGGTCAAGGGCTGGGAACCATTGGATGCACTCCCCCTCCATATAAGGAGGGGTGGGGGCACACCACCCCTTGTCCCTTGCCCCTTCCTTCCAAACCCTAGCTGCCACCCTCCTCCTCCTTCCTCCTGCTCCGGCTTAGGCGAAGCCCTGCAGGAAGTTCTCCTACATCACCACCACCATGCCGTCGTGCTGCTAGGATTCCGAGGGGATCTATTACCTTCGCTGCCTGTTGGAACAGGGAGAGGAAGGTCTTCATCGACTCTGTACGTGTGACCGAGTGCGTAAGCGCTGTCGGAACACAGCGCCGGAAGGATTGTCTACGTGATCTTGAGATCGGCAAGTGATCAACTACATCAACCACAAGAATCTGATCTCGTTAAACGCTTTGGATCTATGAGGGTTAGTTCTCTTCAATCTCGTTGCACCAATATCATGGATTAGATCTTGGTTTTTTCATAGATTGTATCTTGGTTTTATGTGTTCTTGTGATAGATTTTTTTCATCCATCGAACCCTACATTGGTATCAGAGCCGTGTATATGCATAGATCTGTTGCATGAGCAGAACTGAATGATTTTATGGGCGTTGATGCTCTTGTTGTTGCTTTCTTTTCATGTACTTTGCATCTTTCAGGATGGTGGGATGAAGCGGCCCGGGCTAACCTTACATGTCGTCGTACATGAGACTTGCTCCACGCTCAACTTGCAACTTGTATTGCACAAGTGGATTTACGGGTGTCTGTCTCTCCCACCATAGTTAAGATTCAATTTACAATGGGGACTTGATAGCACTTGTATCAGCGTTGTGGTCCTTGTTCGTAGGTAAGAACGGTTCTTATTCGGAGTCCCCAAGCCACGTAAAACATGCAAAGAAAATTAGAGGCGTCTAACTTGTTTTTCAGGGCATGTGATGTCATGTGATATGGCCATGATCTAATTGTGATTATATTTGATGTATGCAATGATCCTTATTGTAAGTTGGCAACCGGTAGGAGCCTAATGGTTGTCTTTAAATTTGTTAAGACCTACATGTCTATTCATCTTGTAATAGCTTTATTCCAAGTAGTTGTAATAGTTGCTGTTGGTGATGGACAACCATGAAGCGGCGCCATGGACCTTGATGCAATGTTTGTGATGATGGAGATCATGTCCGTTCTTTGGAGATGGAGATCAAAGGCACAAGATTAAAGGCCATATCATATCACATATTATGAATTGCATGTGATGTTAATCCTTTTTATGCATCTTGTATTGCTTAGATCGCGGCGGTAGCACTATAAGATTATCCCTCTCACTAAATATCAAGTAATAAAGTGTTCGTCCTTAGTAGGCACCGTTGCTAAGACTCGTTGTTTCGAACCATCATGTGATGATCGGGTGTGATAGATTCTACGTGTGCATACAACGGGTGCAAGCCAGATTTGCACATATGGATACTAAGGTTAACCTTGACGAGCATGGCATGTACAAACATGGTCTCGGAATATGGAATACCGGAAGGTAAAGCATGAGTCATATGGATGATATGATGAACATGATGATTGTTTGCCTTTGAAGCTACATCATCTCTCATGATGATCGGACTTGGTGTAGTGGATTTGGTTTGTGTAATCACTAAGGCAACATGAGGGATGTTGTTTTGAGTGGGAGTTCAAATAGTAATATGATTAAGTTGAACACAATTTATCATAAATTAAATCAAAGTGAATTTGCAAAATTGTTGTAGTCATTGGCATCCGTTCACCACCTTATGCTTAGTTATAATTGAGATAATAGAAATATAGAATTCTGGATAGTTACTTTACAAACTGGTATCATATTGTTTTGAGTGTCAATCTAAAGTTTAAAAGTCCTATTGCAAACTTTCAGCAAAATCCGTTTACTCTATGAAGTTTAATAATTAGTATTGAATCAAGAGTAACAATTCCAGTGTTAGTATCTAAAATTATCATGTTTACCTCTATGATTCTTGATATTCAAAAGATTGTTTTAATATCAAGGTTATCTAGGAGCTGAAAGAATTGTTTTAGAAACCATCATGTGTGGAAGATATTGTGATATCTAAAACAATGTTTTGGTTGCAACATGATAGAGTGTAATTTGGAAAAATATATGTTCTCATATTTGATGAGAATTTTCGAAGGTTAGAGATGCTAGGCGTCCTAATCTTCCAAAAGGGTTTTGGAAAGTAACATTATACTCGCGATTCGCCTTTATAAGCTATGGTAGCTTGATCATGAAAGTTGTCATGATAAGGATGAATAGAAGATGTTGGTAAAATGTTTACTACACTAAAAGATTACTAAAGAATGGATTTTGAAAGAACGCCAAACATTTAATGATGGTGATCTACTTCAAAGTGAAAGTTCAAAGGCATTAGTATTTGACTATACACGCTTTGGACTGTGTGTCATGTGTATGACGCCACTGTTGATGTTGATAGATTCTTTTATAAGGGAAAGGAAATGCTAAAAGAGAATCTCATAAATATTTGGCAGAAAAAGGAAAGACTGGAATTGTTCAGCTTAAGTATATAGATGACATACATGTTATGGTTGTATTCTTTGCTTGTTAAACAATGTGATTCTTGGGTATTGGATACCGAATTGGTTGGTGTGAATTGTCAAGCAGGACAACACAATTCATGAACTACAATGGCCTAAGTAACCAGTAAGAGAATATGTGATGATGTTCATCGAAAACAAACAAAGTGTTGTGTTTCTCGTTGACATCAAAGCATACCTTCAAGATTTGTTTCAATAATTGTTATTTTGATCAGGTATTATGAGAACAAAAGGTTGTTCAAATAATTACCGTATTCCATATAAGATGGAAGATTTACAAATCTGGTTGGATAAATCACGTCCATAAAACTAATGCTAAAAATGTTAAAAGACAAATGATTGAAAGATCACTTACGAAGTGGCATAGCCGTTTAAATTACATGGGAAAGAAAAACATGAAGAAACTCCATGTTGATGGAAGTTTGGAGTCTTTTGATTTTGATCAAATGACGCTTGTGAAACTTTCTTGGAGATAATTGAAACTTCGTTCAAAAGCATAGATGAACAACGACTAACTTATTGGAATTTGTACATATTGATGTATGTAGACCATTATATGTAGTCATGAGCGATGGATTTCAACTTCATATGCTTTCTCCGGAAATTTGAGTGAATACATGTGTATATTTACTTAATAAGGAAGAAGTGTGAAATATTTGAAAATGTTCAAAGACTTTCAAGATGAAGTGGAAAATCATTATAACAAGAAAATAAAGAGTTTATGATTGGATCATAAAGGAAGATATTTGAGTTACAAGTTTATCATAACACCTAAGATTTGAGGAATCATTCCATGGATTTGCATTTCCTGAAACACCATAGGAGTATGGAGTGTTAGAGATATGTAATGAAACCTTATTTGACATGGCGAGATCAAAGGTGTCAGTTATAAAACTGCCATTGTATTTGGATATTAAAGCTTTAGTGACTACCGCTTTTACACTGAAAATAGCACCATCGTGATCCGTTGAAATGACACCATATAAGTTATGGTCTGGGATAAAACCCAAGTTGTCCTTTCTTAAGTTTTGGTATGCTAGGCATAAATAAAATGCTTACAACCAAAGTTGGATGAGAATGTATTTGTATGTTATTCCGAATAACCATTGGGTATTCCTCCATAACACCGAAGACAAAAAGTGTTTGTCCCTTATAATGTCGAGTTTCTTGAGAAGGAATTTTTCGTGAGAAGTTAAGTGGGAGGACAATAGAACTTTGATAAGGTTATTGAACCTTAGATATATGTGATGATTTGTGCAGCACCGGAAAGTGTCCCGGAGGTAGCAACAATGCTCATGGCTCACGTGTCTCAAAGGTTGTGGTCACGAAGGTCCAAGTTCCTATTGAACCAAATAGGTCAGGTAAACAATCAAATACTAAGATTTGAGAATTAAATCATTGTTGTTTGGCAATGATAAATCGACTACATGCAAAGAAGCAATGATGGGCCCTAACTCTGTCAGATGGCTTGAAGCCATAAAATCCGTGATAGTTTCATACACGAGAAATCAAGTTTTTGAAATTGGAAGACCCTCTAGAAAGGTGTAAGACCTTATAGTCGTATTTGGATCTATAAATAAATAGACATGGATGTTTCACATCTATGAAATAGTCGACATGTCGGGAAAGAGTTCACGACAATGTTCAAGGAGTTGACTATGACAAGATTTAATCTTTCATAGCGATATTTAGTCTGTACAAATTAATGTAGCAACCACTACATATAATTTTAGTATATGGTAGTTGAATAAACAAAACAAGGTTCTTCTAATAGAATGGTTACCTAGGACATGTACATGACACGATCCAAAGGGTTTTGTTAATTCAAAGGATGCTAAAAGCGTATGCAAACTTCAATGGTTGAAGTAAGCATCGCGAGTTGGAATCTTCACTGTGATGAAACTGTTAAAAGATTTTAATTTCATCAGAGACGATGAAGATGCTTGCATTTGCAAGAAATTAAGTGGGAGCGCTAAGACATATTTCTAATACATTATGTGAAAGACATATTGTTGATTGAAAATTATGTATATTTTATTTACACAGGTTAAGAATTTCATTTTGATGAAAGGCTTAGGCAAAACCCAAATATTAGGTATCAATGTCTATATGGATAGATTGAGACGCTAATATGGTTGTGCCGGAAGTACATAGCTGAGATATTGAAAGAGTTCAACATGGAAACGACAAGAAAGGTATGTGTAACACAGTAAGGATTGAATCAAGATTCAAGTGTATTGACACTTGATAAGTGAAACGAGATTCGGGTGTTTTTACACTTGATGAGTGAAATCACAAGAATATTTTGATCAATCTGTGATATGTATACATCCAGATATGTCCTATGCTCTAAATGTTAAGAGCATATACCATAATGATTCATAAGATAATCATTGGACGATAGTAAGGATATTCTTATGATCTTTGGAAGAACTAAGAATATGTTATTTATGTAGAAGTGACAAATAGATAGATAGTTCATTATAAAGTGTTACATTGATGCTAGTTTTGTCACAAGATACAAATTAAGTTTATCTCAATTTAAACTATGGGTGGCATAATGTAATGGAAATGAAGTTCCATAATGGATTTGGATGAGTTCCAAAGTTAAGACATTGTGACGGATACTATAACAAAAGGCTAAGTATATGACTGTTATTGTAGCAGCAGAAGAGCGCATTTGTGTCATGTAGTTTGCTATCAAACTAGGTGTGGTTCACAGCAGGATAGTACTATGAAGATATATTGTACGACAATTGTATCGACATAGGTTTAACCCCAAGGAACTAAAGGTCTCACCAAAGGAACAAATTTATACAATTCCGTCTCATTGGAGAAAGAGTGATGCGTACAGACGCAATGAAATGCAAATACACACGGACATGGAAGTGTTAGATCCGAAGATTAAGTTTACAATTTGCAATTGTGTATATACAACACTAGAAAGCCATAGGTGTTGAATGCACAAAGTTTTTCAAACTATATTATTGACTCTAGTGCAACCGGAGACTATTGGAGATATGCCCAAGAGGCAATAATAAATTGGTTATTATTATGTATTTGTGCTTATGACAAATGTTTACATCCCGTGCTATAATTGTATTAACAGGAAACATTAATACTTGCGTGTTTTGTAAACATAAAACAGTCCCTAGTAAGCCTCTTGTTAAACTAGCTTGTTGATTATTAGATGATCATGTTTCCTGATCATGGACATTGGATGTTATTAATAACAAGATCATATCATTAGGAGAATGATGTGATGGACACACACCCATAGTAAGCGTAGCATAAGATGAAGTCATTAAGTTTGTTTTGCTACAAGATTTCAGATACATAGTAACCTAATCCTTCGACCATGAGATTATGTTAATCACCATCACCAGATGAGTACTTTGATGACATCAAATGCCACTTCCATAACTGGGTGGTTATAAAGGTGGCATTAGGTATTCTGAAAGTATGTGTTGAAGCGCATGGATCAAGAGTGGAATTTGTCCATCCATATGACAGATAGATATACTTTGGGACCTCTCGGTGGAATGTCATCCAATTGGCTTGCAAGCATGCGACTAGATCACAGGGGATGTCATATCACGGAACGAGTAAAGAGTACTTATCGGTAACGAGGTTGAACTAGGTATGGAGATACCGGCAATCGAACCTCAGATAACTAAAGTATCGCGCGACAAAGGGAATTAGTATCCTATGTGAATGATTCATTCGATCACGAAGTTATCATTGAATATGTGGGAGCCATTATGGATCTCCAGATCACGCTATTGGTTATTGACCGGAGATGTGTCTCGATCATGTCTACATAGTTCACGAACCGTAGGGTGACACACTTAAGGTTCAATGTTGTTTAAGTAGATATGGAATATGAGTTGGAGACTGAATGTTGTTCAGAGTCTCAGATTGGATCTAAGACATCATGAGGAGATCCGGAATGGTACAGAAAATAAGATTCATATAAGGAAAGTCATTTCCAGGGTTCAAAAATGTTTTCGGTGTTTTGATCGGAAGCTTCTAGAATGTTCTAGAGGGACCACCAGTGGGTCCACCACCCTAGGAGGGGGACACTTGGGCTGAGGAATGACGTGGGGGAGCACTAGGTCCTGCCGAACCAAAAGTCCAATGGGAAAATTCGGCCACCAAAGGATTTGGGGACAAACCCTAGTTTGTCAAACCCTAAATAAGGAAAGGGGAAAGTTTCCCACCTCTTCCCTTGGCCGAGTTGGGGAAGGAGTGGGTCAAGGTCTGGGAACCCTTGGCCGCACCCCCTCCATATAAGGAGGGGTGGGGGTGCACCACCCATTTTCCCTTGCCCCTTCCTCCTAAACCCTAGCCGCCACCCTCCTCCTCATTCCTCCTGCTCCGGCTTAGGCGAAGCCCTACAGGAAGTTCTCCTCCACCACCACCATGCCGTCATGATGCTGGGATTAGAAGGGGATCTACTACCTCTGCTGCCCGCTGGAACGGGGAGATGAAGATCTTCATCGACTCTGTACGTGTGACCGAGTGTGGAAGCGATGCCGAAACGCAGCGCCGGAAGGATCGTCTACGCGATCTTGAGATCAGCAAGTGATCGACTACATCAACCACAAGAATCTGATCTCATTAAATGCTTTGGATCTATGAGGGTTAGTTCTCTTCAATATCGTTGCACCAATCTCGTGGATTAGATCTTGGCTTTGCTATAGATTGGATCTTGGTTTTATGTGTTGTTGCGATAGATTTTTTTGTTTTCCATGCATAGAACCCTACACATTGGAGCCAAATCAATAATATGAGAGACCTTAGCGGCGCGCAATGGGATGAGGACACCTTCACCATTATTTCTTGCCACTGAGCACTTCTAGGGACATGTTTAGGTTTTCAGCTATGATCACTGCAGACCTGTCTTCGTAAACAACATTGTCATCGCTAACACACTCTTTATTGCAGCTCGTAGGCGCACGCAAGGGATGCAGAGTACCTGAACAAGCCCATCAAGAACTATGTCCAGATGTAGACCATCTTATCCTACGGCCTTTCCACCGAGAGGTATGCAATGGGGTCAGGTGAGCCCCTTGACACTCCTGAAGACGCTGACACCTAAGAGTCCGACACCATGAACCCTAATGCCTCAAAGAAGTTGATCGATGATCGAGCTGCAGCAGCAGCTATGGCAGCATCTGCAAGAGCTGTTGCTGCCGTTAACAACAAGAGGAAGCGGGGCGTGCTTGCTGATAATGAGATCCACGCCTTCAGTAGCATGACCGACATCGTGAAGGAAGTTGCGCAGGCCATCGGGGACAACAAGCCCACTGACATGCACCCTTTCCTCTACACGGTAGTGATGGACATTGCTAGCTTTGCAGAGTGCCATCTCATGGAGGCTCTCAACCACCTCGTCGACAATAAGGCGCAGGGCACCAACTTCATTGGCATCTGTGAGGCGCATAGGATCCTATGATTAGGACATTCCTGGCGAAGTACTTTGACTAGAGCTTCGGATCTTGTCGAAGTACGAGGTGGTGTGCATGATGGTGGCGGTGGTGATGATGAATTTACAACCTTTGTGATGTATATTTTGGCAGTAGTCATGACCCAAAAACTTCTATGGCTTGTATGAATCGATGAGGTGGTATATACTAACCCCTCATGCGATTCTGAACCTGATTACGGTGGTAGGACGACACCCTCTTTTGATGTGGTGGTAGGTTAACACCATGTAGTGTAGGATGAATCTGTGATCCTCTTTTGAGTATGATCATGCATGCATCTGTTAGTACGTACTTGCCTGTCTTATGAACTTGTGATGCTAGTTATGGATGGTACATGCATATGCTGATCTTGTGATGTTACACATTGACATGTTATTGTTATGCCTTGTAGAGAAACTTCTATGCGGTGTTCAGAGGAAGGAAACCAGGGGTTTACTCCAAATGAAGACAGTGTCAGGATCAAGTATCAGGTTGCTTTGACAACAGCTATGAAGGGTTTAACACCGTCGAGGAGGCATTTGAGGTATACCACAGCTACATAGCTGAGCACACCAACAACAACCTTGTTCATGGCAACTATATCAACCAAGGAGAACATCAGCTGGACAATGCATCCCATGAAGAACAGCAGAAGGTGCAAGTTGCTGTCGGGGAAGAAGAACAACATATGCCCATTGCTGGCTATGAAGAACAACATCATATCCAACATGATAGCCTCAAGGACTTCATCATTGTCATTCTTCTTATGGTGATCGTCAAGTTGATCTTCTTCTAGGGTGGTGCATATGATCTCATGTGTTTGTAGTGGTGGTAAGCACACCAATTTTTGAATAAGATGACCATAAGGGTCAGCCTGTGTGCAACCAAACAAGTATTTTTTTTTGCATGAAATGGTCCACAAGTCACTTATGCAGACAAACACAAAGGACAAAATGCCCAAACCATCCCTAGATAGCCTATGTAGGCTACCAAACGGGCTGCAAAAAGAGGCCCGATGCTTGTATCAGGCGGGCAGTGCTACTTATGGTATTGTCGGACCGGGCCAAGAAATCGATACAGGCTATCAAACATGCCCTAAAAAACACGCTACATGAAGTAAAGCACGCTGATGCCACTGAACATCATCGTCATCACCCCCAAACATCCAAGTGACTCCGACTTCACCATAACTGGTCAGGAAAGCAAACTGGTCCAGACAGCGGCATCAAGCATACATAGAGCATTGATGTACTATCACTTAGGTGAGTTTTGTACATTAGACTGTACGGTTTACAACATTACACATTAGAGCATTTCCACTAGCATTCTCAGGAGACCATTCTCAGGATGTTTTTTCATCCGGATTTATACAAAACGGCCCAATAGCGTTCCAAAAAGATATTTTCAGACTAATTTTTGTCCAAATACGTCCGGGATTTTCAGGCCGATTCCAGCTAGCCGGGAACGTAATGGGAACACCGAATAAAACAATTCGCCTATCTCTCTCTCCAATATGTGTCCCTTCTCTCTCTCCCTATCTCTCTCGCCCCCATCTCTCTCCCCTTCTTCGTGCGCCCCATCGCTCTGGAAAGCTCGACCACCGTAGCAGAACGAGCGAGCGATGGCACCGGCGCTGGCGAGGCCGCATGCGGCCGTGACATCGTCAAGGACATAGACCCTGCTGCGTGGCGACATCTGCGACGACGGCACTGCTAGGCCTGAGCACGCAGACCAAGACGGTGTAGGAGGCGGGCCCGGGCGGCGCGGCTGGCGGCGCAGCAGCAGATGCAGCACACGCATGTGGGCGCGACCGGAGGCGGAGGAGCTCGTGGCGCATCCATCGAGGCGAGAGCATGGCACGGCTGGCAACGCAGCAGCCAACACGGTGCACACATGTGGGGAAAGCCGGTTGCGCGGCATCGAGCAGCATCAGTCACGAACCGCCACGAACCGTCGCAGGTCCATCGATGCCGCCGCGTTCTCCGGCACTAACGGCGGCTCACCCTCGCAGATGGCGTCCCTGAGCATCTTCAAGGACGGCTTCTCATCGGCGGGCAGGAACGACCGGTGTCCCAAGAAGAACTCGAGGACGGCGATGCCTAGGCTCTAGATCTTGGCGTCACCGTAGGAGCTGGCGAGGATGTTGTCGGGCTTAAGGTCAAGGAGCGCGACGCCGCGCGCGTGGAGGTGGGCCAGCCCCGCGATGCACCGTGCGGCCACCTCGGCGAGCACGGGCTCCTGGAGGGCGCCTCAGACACAGGCGAGGGAGTCAGCGTCCATGAGCTCGAGGAGGTAGGCGGCCTGGTTAGCGTCGCCGCAGAGAAGGGCGTGGCAACGCACGAGGTAGGGAGAGCCGTATGCGGCGGAGCAAACGCTGTAGTTCTTCCGGCGTCCGAGCATGAGCGATTGGCCGCGATAGCCTGTGGGAATTTGGGCCTGAAAACCCGGCTGGGAAATGGTGAGTTCCAGGCTAAAAAAATTAGATTCATCCCGAGCTATTTAGCTCCATCTAGAAACGAATTGTGACATTTTTTTTGGAAAAGAGTATATATTAATATCACAAGGACACCAATTACACCCAGTCTCTGCAACAACGCATGTCCTATCGGCTCTACGGATGCACACAACTCAGAAAAAAAGAAAGAGAAATTACAAAAAAGAAAAGTCCCGCTACAGAGAACTAATCCTCAAAGAAACGACAGTGACACCATCAGAACAACACCAGTAGTCCTCCACTCTAATAACAACGTCTTCAAGAAGGAAACAGTGCCCAAGCGCCGTCGTTGCCCGACCAAAGGTCATAGGTTTTCACCCTGGAGAAAGCCCTTACTCACAAAACAATGCCTTCAACAAGGTCATTGCCAGGCACAACCAGCTAAGGCCAGACCTTGGATTTTCACCTTGCAAGATAAGACTAGGGACTCCCCTGTGTTGTCTTCCCGCACCAACAGTCGTTGCAATGGGTCCCAGATCACGCAGCCAGATCTCTGTCGTCACAAGAACAAAAATCATCATCGCTACCCTCAAATTTCCGCTTTTCTGACATTCTCCGCATCGCCAGGAACGAATTGTGACATGGAAAACAAAAACGAATGAAGGTGCTCCTAATAAACTGAAAATCATATATGGGCTTTCCACCTAAAAATTACTAATGTGTGGGCTGGGTTCTCCTGTATTTGCCACAACACAGCCTCGCAGATCACGTGCAATAAATATCTCTCCTAAAAAAACGTGCAATAAATATCTCGTTTCAAAAAATATTTTTTTGTTAGTACATGACCGAAGCAATAATTGAGAGAGAGAGAGAGATATAGACAAAAAAAATATTTTTGTTGCATGACCGAAGCAAATAATTGAGAGAGATATACTAGACAGAGTCGCGGACGGCAGACTTAATAGTAAGAAAAGGAACAAAACAGCTAAGTCCAAACCCCCTAACAGTTCTTAATCCCCTTTTGGCCCCTACGCAGCCACTTGGCTACATATAGGCCGGCCACTGCCAGACATAGCGTACACTGGACTCGCACCACACCAGCCTGGGGCTCAGCAGCTGCTGCCAGTAAGCACGAGTTACATGGGGAGAAGAGGCACGGGGATGGTGCCTGCCGTCCTAGTGGCGGTGCTCGCCCTGGCGGCAGTGGCGTCGACGGCGAGCGCCTCGCCGGCGGAAGGGATCCAGCCGCTGTCCAAGATCGCCATCCACAAGGCCACCGTCAACCTGCACGGCTCCGCCTACGTGCGGGCGACGCCGGCGTTGCTCGGCGACCAGGTATGGAAGCTAATCAATTCGCCAATTCATTAACATTGATGAGCTAATTTGACAGGTAGAAGAGGGAGTATGTAAAAGCTGATTTATTAGCTGGTATATTTAACAGATATATTCATGAGTTTAACTTGACTGGCAGCTCATTTTTTTTGACAATGAATTTGACCGGTAGCACTGTGTATTTTAACAGTCAGCGTTTTTGGCTTCGGATTTTACAAAGCGAATGTTGTAGTAGTAAAACAGGAGGTTGATGCAAATACAATTAAGTAACTCTTAGTTGATCTAAAAAATTATTCACACAAATCTACAAAAAAATGTCATGTTACATATATTTGTTCATCTAGTGTAAAAGAGATAACATCTTCTGTATCGATTTTACAAAAATTTCATACATATTAGAAAAGGTTGCTCATCTAGTGAAACAAAACGTAGTGTTTGTACGATAGAATCTTGCACAGATCTTAGCGCTGTATTGCCTCTCCACTGAGATATAACTAATCCTCAGACGAATGTGAATTAGCAAATCCACAAAAAGATTTTGACATAATTTGACAGCATCTACATCGAACGGTCAGACTATACAACCTTTTTTTTTAATCATGCATCACCGATTAAATAGTAAGCAAACTTTTAACTGAGATACTATAATACTATCAAGCAACTTCGGCCACAGAGCTCACCATACAAATACTCCCTCGGTCTTAAAAATGATGTCACGGAGTTGTCTAGATTTACATGTATCTAGATATGTTTTAGTATATGGATATAGACCATTTGTGATGAGGGCAGAGCCATTTGTTCATTAGACGCGGACCCACACCATGAAAGCTTGCTATTGTCAACGGTGCGTAGGCAATTGAGCAATAATCCTATACTTATGGATGAATCCTACGCAGCAGCGGACCTTCATGGAGGCCAAACTGAGCCATGGCCCCCCAACATTGGTGCGATGTTCGGAAGAATATTTTTGTAAAACCTGCCCGCATTACTCGTAATAATTAAAAACTCGTAGCCTGACACAATTGCAGGATGACTTTTGCAACTTTTGATTTGATCACTCTGCATCAGTGGCGGATCACTTCATCCGGATTATGTAAATTTTGCAACGGCCCCCTAAACTGTACATAGCGCCGCCTCAGCTGTGCATGTTTATGCTGGATCACTTCATCCCGATTCTGTGCTTCGTATATACAAATCAGAGCATGTAGACAGGAGGAGATATCTTAGCTACTGTTAGTTGTCACTGGCTTCACTGATTATTAAACTAGCTACAGGTAAAAGCCAAAAACGGTGCAAACAAAATGGGACTTAACCATTTGTCGTTGGTCGTGTAAGAATGTGTGTGCCACTATTGTAATGGAGCCGGTGCCTTTGCCCTTGTTCTTCTAGCAGAAAATTCCCATTACTCATCTCCGTACTATACTATACTCAGGAAACTAGTTGATTGGCCGGGTGAAAATTCAGTAGTTTCATGTTGTGACTCTTGGAGTGCATCTAGCAGATAATTTGTATCTATTTCCTGCATAGTGTGATTTTTTTGTAGCTAGTTCGATATGAATATAGAAGTGTCACCTGTGCTCTACTCAACATGAAAAGGAAAGTTTTCGTCAGAATTTTAAGCCGCCTCTGACAGGACGAAGACACTGTATGGGTCACTGTGAAGTTCGGCTCGGACAAACCCTCCACCGACGACTGGATCGCGGTCTTCTCCCCGGCCGATTTCGTGTAAGACCTTCTTCACGCTCCATCTTTACATTCCAATAAATTCCACTTCTGTCCCTTCCTGAATTCTGAATCCTCCGAACATCGATCAATGCGTATCGCGTGTCTCTAGGGTGTCAGGTGGGATCCCGCCTAAATCCCACTCGTAGTTCATTTGTTAAATTCTAGTGTAAATTGAATTTACACTAGAATTTAACAAATGAACTACGAGTGGGATTTAGGTGAGATCTCACTTGACACCCTACGTGTCTCTTGTTTGCAATGTGCAGCTCGGGCTCGTGCCCTAACCCACAGAGGTACCCCGACGAGCCGCTGCTCTGCACGGCACCTATCAAGGTCGGCTGACTTAATCTTGACATTTCATGGCAATTGCCAGCATCATGGTTAACTGAATTGCTGTTGTTGTTTGTGGGTGCAGTATCAGTACGCCAACTACTCGGCGAACTACGTGGACTGGGGCAAGGGCAGCATCCGGTTCCAGCTCATCAACCAGCGCGCCGACTTCTCCTTCGCCCTCTTCACCGGCGGTCTCGAAAACGTAACCTCCAGGACCTGAACCCTCTTATGCATGCGAAATCTCTGCAAAATGCAAGAAAACCAAGACATAAATTGGAGCCGGTGTTTTCTTCTTCTTCTTCTTTGCAGCCGACTCTTGTGGCGGTGTCGAAGAGGGCGGCGTTCAAGAACCCCAAGGCGCCGGTGTTCCCGCGGCTGGCGCAGGGCAAGAACCACGACGAGATGACGGTGACGTGGACCAGCGGCTACGACATCGGCGAGGCGTACCCGTTCGTGGAGTGGGGCATGGTCGCCTCCGGCGTCAGCGGCGGCGGCAGCCCCGTGCGCTCGCCCGCCGGGACGCTGACCTTCAACCGCGGCAGCATGTGCGGTACGTTGCACGTACGGTGCTGTGGAGGCACCGATCACGCCGTTTCTGTTAGCGAGAGGGACCTGAGGTGGTTTTCATCTTTTTTCAGGCGAGCCCGCGCGGACCGTTGGGTGGAGAGACCCCGGGTTCATCCACACGGCGTTCATGAGGGAACTGTGGCCCAACAAAGAGTACGTACGCTGGAATTGACAAATGCAGTATTCCTAGTCTCATGCTGAATTGTTGATATTGCTTGCGTTTAGCCGTTTACTCAAGAGTCAAGACCAATTTGTTCTTTTTATTCAGGTACTTCTACAAGATTGGGCATGAGCTGCTGGATGGAACCATCGTGTGGGGCAAGTCCTACACTTTCAAGGCACCGCCTACCCCGGGGCAGAACTCGCTGCAGCGCATCATCGTCTTCGGCGACATGGGAAAGGTACAAATACCTTTTGAAAGAAGTAATTTGAAAGACGATATTAGCATTCTGACAGAATTTATACTGTGTGGCCTGGCCTTTTCAGGCAGAGAGGGACGGATCGAACGAGTTCGCAAACTACCAGCCCGGGTCGCTGAACACGACGGACAGGCTGGTCGAAGATCTGGAGAACTACGACATGGTGCTCCACATCGGCGACATGCCCTACGCCAACGGGTACCTCTCCCAGTGGGACCAGTTCACCGCCCAGGTCGCCCCCATCAGCGCCAAGAAGCCATACATGATCGCAAGCGGCAACCACGAGCGGGACTGGCCGGACACGGGCGGGTTCTTCGACGTGAAGGATTCCGGCGGCGAGTGCGGCGTCCCCGCCGAGACCATGTACTACTACCCGGCGGAGAACCGGGCCAACTTCTGGTACAAGGTGGACTACGGCCTGTTCCGGTTCTGCATTGCCGACTCGGAGCACGACTGGCGGGAGGGGACCCCGCAGTACAGGTTCATCGAGGAGTGTCTCTCCACGGTGGACCGGAAGCACCAGCCGTGGCTGGTCTTCGCGGCGCACCGCGTGCTGGGGTACTCCTCCAACACCTGGTATGCCGACCAGGGGTCCTTCGAGGAGCCCGAGGGGCGGGAGAGCCTGCAGCGGCTGTGGCAGCGGTACCGCGTCGACCTCGCCTACTTCGGCCACGTCCACAACTACGAGCGCACATGCCCGCTCTACCAGAGCCAGTGCGTCGGCGGCGGCGGCGGCGAGCGGAGGAGCCATAGCCACTACTCGGGCACCGTGAACGGGACCATCTTCGTGGTGGCGGGCGGCGGCGGCAGCCACCTGTCGGACTACACCACGGCGATCCCCAAGTGGAGCGTGTTCAGGGACAAGGACTACGGCTTCACCAAGCTCACGGCGTTTAACCACTCCTCGCTGCTGTTCGAGTACAAGAGGAGCAGCGACGGCAAGGTCTACGATTCGTTCACCATCCACAGGGACTACCGCGACGTGCTCCGCTGCGTGCACGACAGCTGCTTCCCCACCACCCTCGCCACCTGACGGCCGAGCGAGTCGGTGGTCGACTAAGGCTGTAGGAAAGCTGGCCAGCAGCTAAAAAGAAAGTCGACTGATCCTGTATTTTTTTTTGTCCCAGTGCCGTGCAATAAAATGGCCACCTGGGCAAATGTGCTAGTAATAAAAAGAAGAGCATGCCTTTTTTTTAGGGCCCTAAATAAGATAAGACGTCGCCCTACATGTACATCTCGCTGACTGCGGTGAGGTGACAGGCCACCACCAAGAAAGAAAGGCACGGCATGATATCAGATAGCGAGTCGCCCCTATAGACCGAAATTCACGTAAAAAAACGTGGACGCCAGAAAATTCAGCAATCCACAAATGGAGTCGGCAGGTCGTTAAGATCCCAGAGAGAAGAACAGGATAGCTAGACATGGCAGGCAAACTGGCCAGAAGAAATCATGTGGCTGGAATAATCAGCAACTTCCATGCAGGAAACGTCGTGTTTACCTGCAAACCAAGTTACTAGTACTCAACAAATGGCCATCGATCAGCGAGCAACTGACCCGTTGCTTTCGGATCTACCAGCCAGTAACCACCCACCGAGCAGCGTTTCGTTCTCAAAGCAATCCACATGTCCAAAGAAAGCAGCACCCATGCCCATTTGTGTGCCCAGCTTCAGCCGCAAGCTCACCGCCGATCGAGCGCGAGTCCAATGAGGATGCCGAGGACCATCATCGTGATTTAGAACGCTCATCTTTTTGTCTCTGATACAAACGCATGGAAAGAGAAAGATGTGAGTAGACAGTGCCTGCCCAACCTGAAAATAGGAAGGCTAGTGACGAAAGAAGTATAAAGAAGCAGCAAAGCAACCGAGAGGGGGGGAAGCCTTGTGCCTAAAGCTTTAGGCTTTGGTTCAGCTCATGGCGACACCAACCACAGATGTGGTGGTGGTGGTGCTACTTGTCTTGCAAGCAAAACCAGGCATCTAAAGCCACTCGCAGCATCCATCCACTCATACTACTTACACATCTCTGAAACCCTCCGATGCAAGCGCTAAGCTAGTAGCCACCCATTTGGGTTTGCTCCTACAAGTGTTTGCTCTCAGATTGTCGGGAGATCTTCGAGATGGGGTCGCTCAGGACGGCCGAAAGAGCTCACGTCCCGGCGCTCCCGGAATCCTCCTGCACATACTTGCTTCAAGAACTGAAGGTGCGCAGATTTCTCCTCCCTTATTTCTTACCCGGATTTGTTCCACTTTCACAAGAGATGATATTCTTATTATGCTTACTGAGCTCCATACGGCGGTGCCAGATGATATGGGATGAGGTTGGTCAAGAAGAAAACGAGCGCGAAAGAATACTGGACGAGCTAGAGCAGGAATGCCAGGAAGTTTACAGGAGGAAAGTAAACAGTGCTAATATGTCTCGGATTCAACTGCATCAAGCATTGGCTGATTCCGAAGCAGAATTTACCAATCTACTTCTTTCCCTCGGAGAAAGATCATTTCCAGGCCGAGTATAATTCTCAGCTTCAAGGCGTTTATCATTAAGATCACATATCGGAAGGGAAACATTTTTAAAGGTAACCTGAATTTTCTTTTTTATGCAGCCTGAGAAAATGAACGGCAATCTAAAGGAGCAGCTCAACTCCATTACACCAGCCCTGCAAGAAATGCAGATGAGGAAAGAAGCCAGGCTAAAACAGTTCACAGAGGTCCAGACTGAAGTGCAGAGAATCGCTTCCGAAATAGCAGGGCGCTCAGAGAATGAAGTTGTCACCGTAAATGAAGACGATTTGTCACTGAAGAAACTCGAGGAGCATCAAAGTGAGCTGCAAAGACTTAAAAGAGAAAAGGTACATAGATGCTGAAAACTTGTGCTAAGACAATTCTAGTCGTATCACTTACCACTCTTAATTTTTTTCCTTTTAAGGGCGATCGTCTATGCAAAGTTGAAGAGTATAAAGTTCTGATTTGTAATTTCGCGAAAATTATGGGAATGGATCCTTCAAAGGTCCTTGCTAATGTTCACCCCAGCTTGCAGAATGGAGCAAATGAACAACAAAAAAAGAACATCAGCGATGACATCCTTAACAAGCTCAATGCCATGGTCCAAAAGCTTAAAGAAGAAAAGAACCACAGAATGGAAAAGGTAATTTATTATTATCCTTGTGCAAATACTCCTGTGGTGCAAAGGTCTCATGGAATCATTAGAATAATAATGTAACAAACAACACCAGGAACTAGGAAACAATAGTAGTAAAAGGTAGAACTTAAACAGAACCGCCCAAGTGCCAAAACACCTCAGGAAGACAGCCTGATAGCATTCCAAGTTCAACACCATCAGGCAGACAGCCTAAACACATTTATAACAAACTCCCTAGTCAGTTTTAATTCAACTCTAGTGATATTCATGTAGCATTAGGACGTTACAAATTTTTCTAGTTCCAAACATACCATAAAATCGTAGAATAACCAAACATTAAATGCTTGCGGAACTACCAACTGATGCAGGTGCTACTTTGCAGCTCCATGGCCTTGGAAAAGCGTTGACAAACCTATGGAATATTCTAGATACTACTATGGAAGAACGTCAACCGTACGGGCAAATCAAGATGTTTACGTTGACTTCAGGAAATGGTATGTTAGGTCCTGGAAGCCTCACAGTTGAGAAAATTGAGCAGGTAAACTGGAGACACTAACCTAGAGAACAAAGCTTGAATTGTGCTGCATGAATTTTACTAGCTGTGCCCTGCAGCTGACAGGTGTTTAATATCACTATTATGAATGAAATAGATTGAATCTGAAGTTCGGCGACTAGATGAGTTAAAAGCAAGCAAAATGAAAGAGCTATTTATCAATAAGAAAGCAGAGATTGAGGAAATTTGCAAGATATCCCACATGGATATGCCTCACCAGTCAGAAATGGACAACATAGAAGGACTGATTGCGTCAGGTGTGTTCCAACAGTCATACACCACGCCCTTCTTTTAAGGAGAGAATTATTCTTTCACTCATAGAATAACATCTCCACTATATCTGAAAAATATATGTACAGGAGACGTGGACCATGATTATCTACTTAGGACAATGGATGGATATATATACAAAACAAAAGAAGAGGCCACAAGTCGTAAGGAAATAATGGACAAAGTTGAAAAATGGATAACTTCATGTGATGAAGAGCGGTGGCTAGAAGAATACAGCAGGGTGCAGTGCCTGCCTAATGATTCAGAGCTTAAATCCAAGAAAAAATGATTCAACTAATTATATTTCTCTCTACAGGATGAAAGAAGGTACTCAGTAAGCAGAGGAGCACACAAGCACTTGAAACGGGCGGAACGTGCTAGAATTGTAGCAAACAAAATTCCAGGTAAGTAGAGAGATGCTAGGTAAAACTATCAAACAATAGCTACGGAAATCCACTTTTGATCTCGGGTTCATAGTGCTAGCTGATTTTTTTTTAAATGTCAAAAAGCTCGGGAAAAAAATTTGGCGTGTTGACATTCTATGTGCTCATAAAGTCGTTTCGCGGAAAACCGATATGTTTTGTGTCCTGTATGACAAAGACAAAGAAATGTCTCGCTACCCGCATTTTTAAGCGCCAAATTTTGTCTTTTTTACACACGACACAAAACATAACGGTTTTCCGTGAAGCGACTTTGTGAGCACATAGAATTTCAAGATGTACGCGTGGAATTTTTTGTTGAATTTGTTTAACATTTTAACTTAAGTTTAAAATTCAATTCAAAAACCAGGAGCATATGCTCCTGGGAGCCAAGTCCTTTCACCCTAGATATATTGACTAATAAATGTGCAGGCTTGGTAGAACTTCTAATGGCAAAGACACAGATCTGGGAACATGAGATGAAAAAGATCTTCTACTACGACGAGGTGAGAGCTTATAACTTGGAAGTCAAAACAGAATCCCATCCTCCATAATTTATTCATATTTCAGTACTTTAGCAGAAGAAAAATGATATTTGGAATGAATAAGACCAAATCTACATGGTCTACATTGTCCTTACTGGAACTGGCAAGTGGCAACTGGCCCAGTTCCCTACCGGATTTAGAATAAACATAATTGTTCTGTGATCTCACTGTTCAGTTATCAAACTATTAATTGAAATACACAACGTAACTTTACAAAGTGCAAAAATAGTAAATAATGAGTCCAACACTTGTAGAACGATGAACTAAAATATATAGCTCATGGGATATATGATAGAGACCATAAGCTAACGCTTAATGGAAACAACATTGCTAAAGCAGATTGTCAGTCACATTTGCCAGGCCCCTATGACACTGCATATGAGGAAGAATGGCAATACTAAGCCGATGATTGGAAGAAACCTATTCCTTAACATGTTACTCCCAGAAAGATAAATAACCAAAATATCTTCCAGGATGGTGCCTGAGGTGATATAGTTGTTCAAATGTTAAAGCTGTGCAATCATGTAAAAGCAAGAGATACCAAGAGGACCAAGGACCTATGGTATTTTTTTGAAAAATATGAACAATACAATAATTATAATTCTCAAACGAAATGTGCTATGTCCCACAGCCAAAAACCTTGTCTTACCTTGCAGGCTACATCCTGTTTGCCACAAAATATTACTGATGCATGAACATTGTGCAACACTGAACCTAAATTTCATAAATAACAAATTTCAGTAGCCTTCTGAACACATGACAACAAACAAATTACTGATAAATAAACCTAATACCATTTATATTCAGCACTAAACAACAAAGTACCCAGTTGGATAAATACTTACAGACTTCTGATGTGTCAGGAACAACACTGCATAAGAACACATCAGTTCAATGATAGCACTAAGAAATATTTTAAAACAGTTCATCACATTCTCTTGTTTTCAGTTCACATAATGTAGTAGTTAGTACACCTGGCAAGTTAATGCTAGCTTGCTCCTAATATTCTGATTACAGTACTGCTTTCCATATCCATCATGAGTTTGGGCTAGCAAGTCCCGAAACTCATGCAAAAATGACCTGGATAATAAAGTAGTCATCTGGCATGAAACATGTGGTACCAATTCAACATACAAGTTCAGGAACATAATTTGTCAAGTATTTGTCTACAATATATCTTCAGATGACGTGCAAAAAGCATTTGTGTGACTTCTCAGTAAGTAGATAGAAGCAAATTAAATAGATACAAGAGTAACTGAGGCCCTGGGGCATACAAAACACACACTCATCGCAGCACCCACAAGCATAACACACACAAAAGCATAATCCCACGGTGGCTCATCCAACCCAGGATGATAAGCATTGTGTCAACGCTCAGCCTCCACTTTGATCTCATTTAGCACCATACTGGCTACAAAAGTTAGAAAGCTAACAATATTTTTTGCAGCTTCCCCTTTTGGCAATGCTGAAAGACTACATGTTAACAATTAAGGAAAGGGAGGAAGAGAGATACAGGCAACGGGTGAGTAACTATTGTTCAATTGATGTTACAGGGGATTGCCTCATCCGGCTCATAACTGTATCAACGTTTTACTAAGATCAGAAACTATCAATCAGTCAGGTTGATATTGATTTCCTGATTTCCTAAACATTCTCTTCACAGGAGAATAAAAAGGTACAGACTCAACTTGTCAAGAGGAATGAAAATTCATTTATATCAAGGCCCAACACAAGCTGCAGCCGTCCATCCAGCCAAGGCTTCAATACCAGCCAGCGTTCTACATCATTTTCAGGCCGCAGAGTATCTTCTTTAGATCAACAACCAATTTCAGATATTTCTTCAGCTGAAAAAGATATACATATAATAAAAGTTAGGAACAGAAGTATGAGGAGTACATTGGGGAATAACAGAAGCTGCTCAATCCCTGATGAAGATAAAATATCAGGAGTATCCACAAAACAAGGCCTTTCATCAATTTGATTATCCCCATGTTTTTTGGTCTCATTACATGTGATCATGTGAACATACAACTACTGCTCCAAGCTACTGAAAAAATGAATAGCAGTAGACTCATATGTATTGATGCCACATTCATGTATTTATTATTATATATCATGCAGTAAACCTTTTGCTCCCTTTTAGCTGTTTCTGTGCCAATACTATGCATGCTCATCAGTGAAAGAAAACACAGAATAAGGTGACTTGCCATTAGTGAGATCATTGTACAATTCCTGGCAGCATATTATTCATTTCCTGGCAGAGGGTACGTGAGGCGCCAATTAAGATCTGGACGCCCATTTTTATTATGATACAAAACCTGCCAAATGAAGCAAAAGCTAAACATCAGAAACAAGGCTAACAGTCACCCTTTTACAATAACAGAAAGAAATATGTCTGGTTAAATGCATTTATTCCATCTATAGTGTGGCTACGAACCAAACACATGCCTAGCTCGGTTTAACTTCCCTAACTTGCACCAAGGTCCAAGTGTTGATACAAACCAAACAGACCCTACATAAGAACATGCTTTAAGTGTGAATTTTACCCTCTGGAGAATGCTAACGGCCAGTTGCACGCATAAAGGCAAATAAGGTGGGAGAAACCTGCCGATGGCATCTTCAAGATTTTCTCAGTTGGTGTGACACATTGATTAGTGTTAATTTTGATCCTTTTTAATGTCGCTTTTTGGTAAACATATCCAAGAACATCATGAAGTTGCGTACCAACTTTTTCTTACATCTTTTGTGCGGTTGCAGACCCACAGAAAAAATCTAAACCACACTGTCCATCTATGCATTATAACATTGTAGAAAGGAATTGACTAAGAAGCCAAATAAGAACTCACAACTTTTTGATCGCTTCCTCCTGTGGATATGTATTCATCATTAGGGGCTACAGCAACCTGAAATTCGTTTCATGCCAAACTTGGAATATTAGAAAAGTTCGCTAAAGGACTGCCAGTAGAATATTGAGTACATGCTTACAGCATTGGCACATCGATTATGGGTCCTGATATGTCTGACACAAGGCTGCCCTAGAGTGACATCCCACATTCCAACGCTGCAGACCAAGTAGTTGAGCACATTTTGCATGTACAGCACTCAAGTATAAATGATCAGATCAACTTTTTACTCACCTGCCATCACCACTGACAGTGACAAGGACAGGTTGATTGTGCAACCACTGTGCGGCATTTACTCCCTGATCACCCTCATCAACATGACTGTAAAATGAAGAAAGTTTTATCATGACTTATAAACAGTACATCAAGCATCGAGTCAAAAAACTACAGTTAGCCTCAGAGGATAAACGACTTCCACTTAGCTCAGCAGTGAAAATCGTTGATAACCATAAACACTTTTGACAACAAACAATCATTAGATACAACAACGAAAAACTTATATTTAATGCAATTACCCTGGCAGTTGGCTTGTATATTCTGCAGTCGGCATCTGCTTGCCATGGCTCAAGCAATGTAAAGGCCGAAAAAAACGCATGTCTTTACTTCGTGAAACATCCCTGGTGTGACTTGTTGGAACTAGTCTTGTATCCCAAACCAAAGTGTTATTTGATGTGCTAGAAGCAGAAAAGTAGGTACCGCAGTTGCTAAATGAAACAGATGTAACCTGTTAAGCAACAATACCATTATTATCAGTTCTCAAGGAAGAAATACCATTGAAATAAAGAATTAAAGATAATGCAACCTTGAAGAAAAGAAGATCCACTAAGAAGAGATTAGAAGCTGAACAAAAATATCCCCTTGGAGCAATACTATCCTATATCCTTAGATGGAACCAACATGAAAAGACATTGTTTATAACTGATCTGTGCAAACTCCACCGAACAATTTCAGCTTCTACTACTTGTAGCAGACTAATAGGCACAAGAGGTACCAAAGAAGGAATCATTTTAATACTTAGAGCTATGCGTTCTCTAAATATAATAGTTAGAGCTATGGCATGTGTCACAGAATGAGCGACTGAAACCGAAACAATTTCTACAATAGTGTTACCGAAGTTGCAAATCCTTTTCTTCCACTCACTGAATGGGCATCCAAGAGGAAATGAGGCACAAAATTCACAAGGGCTAATGAGAACTCCAGATTAGGCAGAATATCATATAATATTGGATGGCACTCTAAGCATTTCATGTTTCAATTTACAATGTAATGGTGATATCAGCCTTTGGTCAAAGTACAAACCACAAACTCTGTTATCAGTAAACTAAGGAAAATATATTCAAAAGAAATGTCTATGAACTAGGATGACAGACAGCATCAGTATGCCTGATAGAATTAAGTATACTACCTCAGAACCAGACCCCACTGACAAATGATTAATTGCAGAACAAGCACGGATGTCAAATAAGCCAATTGTCCCGTCTCCAGAACCTGCATATTGAAGGAGGCAACCATAACTACAGTGTCTATAGTTTGGCTGCAACAGAGGGATTCCATACACAGCAGAGGAGCATAACCTGTAATGATAGTATTGCCAGCAGGATTGATTTTAAGGGAAGTAATATACTGTGAAAGAGACTTGTTAGTGTTGTGCTCAGTGATCACCTCTAAAACTATCAGTAAACTTAAAGAAAACTACATACAGAATCACTGGCAGAGAAAGATAAGTAAGATTCTGGAGACTCGATATCCCATAATTGCACCACAGCAGAGCCGCCATAATCACAGTCACTTCCACATGCCAGAAGATTCTCACTGCAGAACTCCATTGTATCAATTGAAGGATAGACCATATCCTGTGACCTGCATGAACAAGGAAGTTGATAAGGTTTACATCTACGACAAGACGAATTAGAATCATGGGAATGCACAGGCTTAAGTGGAAACAGAAAATCTCTAAGCACATGAACCAAGGAACAATATAAGCTTGCAATATCTATCATACGAAGTGCAATCAATGGAAAACATCATTGAGGCTTGAGCAAAATATATTTTGCACTAATTAACAACATTTATGTGGTCGGGTAACTGATATCATTTGCTCAAGACAAAAGGGAGTCCCTACTTCAGGACAGCTTCGCTAGATCGCTAATGGATGAATAGTTAATGTTCGGCGTAAACTACACCAGCACCACTAGTGCATGAAGTTGCGAGGCAGGTGCATCTAGGTCAATAAACTTGTTGGGCTGAGCATGAGTGATCCAAAGGTGGGTTGGAAATGGTTGGCATGGATGCGACGTGAGGGTACATGCTAATGTGTCACTAAGGTGGCAATTCCCCCAAGTAACCATCTAGTACTCATGTGGACAACTTGACAGACATTCAAAAATCCCTTTGGATTTCTCCTTCTTGATCTAACTAGTTAACTGGCCCAGGTTACAACTGTAACAAAAACTGTCATAATGCTGGTACTTATTTTTCTCTACAAGCTCATTTATGTGTCAGGCACGCAGTTCAGCCAGGTGCTAGCTACTTCCCTAGAGCATCTCCAGCAGTAGCCTCTAAAACAGGGCCCTTTAACACCTTTTAGGGGCTAGCCCTAATCTTTAGAGGTCCAAAAGAATGCTGCCAGCTCCAGCAGCAGCCGCTATTTTTCAGCCCCTTTTTCTTTTGATCTTACACTAATGTGGAGCCTATATGTCAGTGACTCAGTGGCACAGTTTTTCGTTCATTTTCCTCTTTTCTGTTTCTTTCTCTTATTTTTTTCACATTAGTCTGGCACGAGCATGAGAGAACGTTGGCGCGCGGCACCGGCAGCAGTTCCTGTCGATGGCGGCGGGAAGGGAGGGGAGGAGGTGGCTGGGGAAGAAAGGAGGAAGGCGGCGATGTCGTCAGGAGAGAGGAGCCGTGCAGCAGGAGGAATTTCAGGGCGCCAAACAAACAGTACAGGGGCCTTCATAAACCACCTGTGGGAAAAGTGGCCCCGCGCACACGCGGGGGGGGGGGGGGGGGTGGTGGGGGTGATGGTTAGGGTCCTCGCTATTTATGTGCCCGTTTAGGGCCCCTGCTGGACCTCTTTTTTTCCTGTAGCCCTTAAAATCTGTTCAGGGGCCCTGTTGGAGATGCTCTAAGAGATAGATAGATAGATAGGTCTACCAAAACTGATCACATGCAGGAATTAGTTTGCCAAAGATCTAATCAAATCACATGCGTATGTTCCATTTACCAGAGTTCTGACAAATCTAGCAATGGAGCAGCCACAGCTGACAGCTCAGTGAAAAGATACACTAAACTAAAGGTTGAGACTTTGCAAAACGCTAGCAGGAGTAAGGCCTTCCGCTAGGGCATGAGAAGAACATCTGTTTGCTAGATTCCTCATCAGATGATTCTTATCTGAAGAGAACAGAGAACATGCAAAAAAGCAATCCTCGTGTAAATAGCATATTGACATAACTAGTACAACAAGCAAAGTTTTGTTTTTTTCTTAGGATGTGCATTAACTTGTACATAAATGCTCAGCATGATATATAAAAGGGCCTTCCTTTGTCAAATAATGGCATAAGTCCATATGGATAACTTAGAGGCAGACTTTGGTTAATCAGCCTGTATTCTTTACAAATTACATTAAAAAATTATATCAAGGTAGAAGACATGGATATTCTAATCAGAATACATACCCTCCATCATATGACACGACATATTATATGATTATACAATTCTGGAAGACTGGAAGTGTTTGATGCTAAATCTATGATGTTTTAATATGACCAACTGAAATATAATCCTAATGGGTAAAGTTGGAAACTTTTCCTGCACGATACCAAAATGGCATATACCTTGAAACTTAGGGACTAGGGAGTATTCCAGAACAAGAGCATGCAATGAATAAATGGTGGAGCAGAAAGGATCCAGCTTACCTCAGATTCGAATTTAGATCAGAAGCAAGTTCACCCCTCAAAGCATTCCATAATAGAAGCTTCCCATCACCTTTTGCTCCACTAGTGACAACCAGACCTATAAGTGTAAAGTATGTTGAAAACTAGAATAATTTAAACGGAAAGAATAACATGGATACTCTATAAAGAATTTAGAGTAGAACACAAGTTTGAATAGAACAAATACTTGGGGTACCAAAGGAAAACTATATCCAAGTGATAAATCGTTTGTACTTAGTAAAACACACATAAATAAAGCTCATGAGAATTAACATACAGGATTGCCACTTATTCACTGCCATAGCATTAATGTTTTGAGTATGCCCCACTGAATTTTGGTCATCACCACCAAGGGTGTAGAGGCAAGAGCCAGTTATGCAGTCCCATACCTATTATTTTGATAAAGAAAAATATTAACATCATTCTTTCCTCATTTGTTGCGTCAATTAGTATTTAACAGAGAATACGGTCACCTTTAGTAAATTGGAAGCGCAAGATACTATGCTTGCTCCTTTAACTGCAAATGAGGTTGCCTGGATCTGAGAATAATTCAACAGAATCAAATGAAACACTACTAATAGTCATAGTAAAATGGCAAAAAAAAAGAAAGTAGGGCATGCCAAATACAAACACAAAATACCAAAATCCCGAACAATCATCTTATGACGACTAATGAAAGTTAAGGGTAGTTAGCACTAGCATAGTACTGTACTTGTGAATTTCTTTTATGTAGTAGTAGCATGGTTACCAAGAAACAGATGCTTATAAAGGTTCACAACTTCTCCTTGTATGGGACATGCTTGAAACAAATGTTTTAAGCATGAAGAATGATAAATAAATATTGCAGGAGAAAGAGGGTTAAGCATGCCATAGGATTACTGCTTTTGCATTTTTCATGGCAGTGATCTTTACTCTTGAGTTACTCTATCCTAGCTAGAAAAGTAAACTATTTTCCAAGCACCAAAGGACAAAGGAGGAAGGCAGTATGGACTCGCTAACTCAAAAAGATACTTTATATGCGTACTTGAGTAGCTATAACATAAACAAACTTGTATGGCGTACCTTAGTATTATGGCCTCTAAGTTGAATAGCCCTTCCAGAAAGAAGATTGAAAAGCAATAATTCATTTGGTGCCTGGATTGATAGAATAATATGTTATATGCATCAAAAGAACAGAACTACAAAATATACAAATAGGAATCTGAAGAATAATAGGGATGTATCGAGGCATTTCACTATGGTAGCAGCAGAATATGCAGATACAGTGGCATGCTTGTTGCCAGCCCCTCCCAGGGCCCTCCTCACTGTTAGTGAATATTAAATGCAAAATGTACCAATAATCTTAAAAGGTACTAACCTCATTGGAGCAAGAAACAAGCTGAGGCAACCCTTCTGGATGAAATTTTACATCAAGAACTTTGCGTACACCTTGCTGAGCCAAACAAAGTATAGAATTCAAGAACGGAAATGTGTATATTGGTAAAATAATAAAGAACAAAGCACATGAAGGTCCCTTCAACTTGCATGGACATGTCACTTGGGTCTCTGGACATGAAAATTGTGCATTTGGCCTCTAAGCTTGTATAACTGGTTCAACACAAGTCCAATCATATTTTGTTAGTAAGACACAATGACTCCTTAGCTCGTCCCCAAATCGCAATTTGACCATGTGATCGCCTGGTATCATTGAAGAACTTATGTTTGGGCTCAAAGGAAGTTTCTGCATGTCATCTTGTCAGGTAACTTACACGAGTTTCTGATTGGTCTTAGTTAGTCATCACATAGTCATACATTGTCTTAAACAGAGCCAAAGTGTCAAATGGTCATCACTTGTTAATTAAGTGTGGTTTGGACCTTTATTGACACACTTACACAAGCTCGCAGACCCGAATGTACAATTCCCAAGTTCATGGAAAGAAGTAACACCCACACAAGTTTAGGGACCTATATTGCACTTCGCTCTATATCAAACAAAGAGCACAATGGAGCATAGCTACATTACTCAGATTTGCAAATTGATGGGTGCTTAAACAGGGAGCAACAAAAATATTACTCCCTGCGTTCCTTAATATAAGGTGTATAGTTTTTTGAGAAAAAATCCAAAATATAAGGTGTATTGCATTGAAACACTCGTTTGGATAATATTTTTAGGGATTTGATTACATTTCCTTATCTCAGGCAAGCTCCTCTATTTTCTCATGCCAATTAGTGAAGTGTAATCTCGCCCAAAACGTGTGTATCTTACCCTCCATGGCCATTCTTTAATTTCCGTGCCAAAAACTATACACCTTATATTTAGGAACGGAGGGAGCTGAATACTCACGACTCACGTACAAGTCTATCTTGTCCGTAATATAACAATGAAAGAAAGTAAACCACAGATTAGATAGCTGAGAATGTTCAACCAAGTATTTAAGCCCATAAGATTGGCTAGCCCCAGCATCACTCCTCTTTTTTCACTTTTCACTTGGTTCAACCAAACCGATCCAGTTGGCGCATTTGTTAAGGACTAGTCTGAAACACCTGGTTTTTCCTGGCACTATTGCAAAAACGGCATTTCAAGCAAACCAAGCCTCCGAGTTAAGTGGTTCTGTTTTTTTCCAGTTCAACTGCCTGTTAAGTTTTCGGCTTCTTAAACTACATATGATATTACATAAGCTTAAAGGGAGCCAAAGCAATCTGATAGACTAAATTATCAACCATTTGAACTCGTAGCAAATTGCATTACCAAGCATTTGAGAGATCCATACCCTGTCATGAGGCTGAGCAGAAGGAGCACTTGACGTATAAGCAAATGAAGTTGGATACCAAGATAAGTAACTTTTTTTGACAGCTTGTACTGCAGGCCCTTCAAACTGGACTGCGGGTGAATTCCATCCTAATATTGAAATCAAGAAGAATCTATTATGATTTAGAAAATGAAAAGTTGAAAACTATAGGTGTAGTTTTCAAAAGTAAACAAAGCACTACTGAACGACACTACTGTTTAGAGGCCAAAACAAACATGCCTTCAAGAAAAGGGGTCCATCTTTCACAGTTCCTTCCCACATAACCTCCATAAGAACAAACTTGAGACCAGTTGCTACCAATTTCACGCCCCTCTAGGCAGAACAATAGGTTTTTCTTAATAGATCTATGCAGAAACGATGGACTAGCATGTCCCTTCCACATACTGGAACTTCTTGCACCATCACTATGTGAACTAGAATGTTGTTCATGCTCCGAGGTCCCTGTAACATCACTTTTCAGTTGATACAGATCTTAATAACAAATTTGCAATTATATGACTGGAAAATGAGAGGCTCCTCGCAGAAGAAAAAATTTAAAGGCTTCTGACATGACATTTTGACAGATTAAAGAACATGCCTGGAATTCATAGAATATACATCAAACAGCCAAAAGGATGTATCCTAAGTATGTAAATTAATTTGTATCGAAAAGAACAACAGATGATCTTACTACCAAGAAAAAGGACGAACCTGGTACAGCTTCACTGAAACACCATGCAGGTGTAACAATGATAGGGTTTCTCTTTCTCTTTTGGCCAAATTCACCCTCCACTGCTCCTCCTGAGTTTTGTTGTTCATTGATATAAATATTTGGCACATCGGCAAGGTTTGATGTGCTTGCAATAGTTGTCCCTTCTTGTATGCATATGTTAGTCTCTGGCTTTTGAATATCCATATACATTGAATCTGTATCTTTGATGGCGACAGTACGACACTGCTTTAACAGCACGCTGGTCAATTGATTCTGCAAATCTGTCAAACTGAAATACATGTAGGATATTTTATCATAGGCCATTAGTGAATGTAGCAAATCCATTAATAACCCTAAGAATAGTACAAGAGTCAGGTGCATACAGTTCATATTTGAGGAGAGCTTCTTTTTTTTTGGACAATGACATATTTTTGTCCCTTACTGTTGCAGTGCCACCTGGAGATCTCCCTGCACCATCTCCTGGAGATTTGCCTGCACTGCCACCTGGAGATATGCTTGCACTGCCACCTGGAAATCCACCTACAGTAAAGCATAATGCATATGATTAAGGAGAACATCAATTATCATTTCTCGAAGAAAAAAAGCAGAATCAATTAAAATAAAACCTGTCACTGGAGGTAATGCTGGTAAGGTTACTGCACTTTCTGGTGGGGTCACTGGAACAGCACCTCGCTGGAATGTGGCTCTAGCCGCAGAAAGTTGTAGAGTCTGTTATTGAAGCATCAAATTTTGTAAAGCTGGAATCTTCAAAGAAAAAAAGTTAAGGGTAACAAGAAAAGAACATGAATTGCCATGATGTAAGGACTATCTAGAGTAATGACAATATAAACAGGTCCACCGGCTGCAAATTCGCTTTCTTATTGTTGAAGAGAGGCCATTTGATGTGAGACACAGATGCTTGTTTTTTTGTTAAAAATCAGAAGATGATGTAAACCGTTGGACCTAAATCCACAGCCAACAGAGGCCTCTCTGTCTTCACATCCCTCCTAACCACATTCCATCACAGTCGTCTCTATTGTCGCTGCTGTCACCCTCCTTCTCCGTCTCTGGCAGCTATAACTGTCGCCTCCATCCCACCATGTTGATCCACCAGCTGGCTCTCCCCATCCAGTTATCCTCCGAACAGATAATCCCCACCCTGAACCTACAACCAAACCTGAACCCTAATCCAACACGCTGTCACTACCAGAGTGGAAGATGAAACCCGCAGCAACAGTTGCGTGAGGAGATCCAACAGTGAATAAATTGAATGTGTGTTTCATCCTTTCTCAAACAACAGTATACTGGAAGTTGATATGCGAGATGGGTGGTCGTTTATCTGGGGTGCAGACTCGTACAAACCCAGTGGCTTCTACAGAGTTTGCTTCAGGGATTTTATTCCGTCTAGTTACTTACCCACGATCTGGAAATCAAAGTGTATCATGAAATATAAGGTCTTCGTGTGGTTAATGCTGATAGACAGAATTAACACCTGAGAATGTTGGGCTGTTCTTGGGGTGGTGTAGAATATCGATCTAGCCATTGAGCCCATGATTGAGGAAACAAAGGGAGCATGGGCTAGACCGATCTTCACTGAATCTATGATCTTGGGTGCATGGAATATTTGGAAAATTCTTAACAGTGCAATATTTGATGGTGTCAGTCCTGAAATTGCAAACTGGTGGAGGCAAATGGTGCAGAATTAAGGAGAAGCACCAGACAACGCTTGGGGATCTGAATGAACTTGTTTATTGTAATTGTAAAGGTAGAAAAAGTAGAAGAGCAAAAACAGGACTTATAGCTTCCTGTTTTCTGTTAGAGGTGCGAGGCATTGGTCAAACTTGTAAATACATGTAACCTGATTTCTCTTTTTAATATATAGAACAGTAGGAGTCTCTCCTGCTGTAAATCCTCAAAAAAGAAATAGTCAAACACACTAGCCAAGTAACAATGGAACGAATGCACTGTATTTAAGCTACTCGCTAGCTCTGCAGTTCGCGGAGGTGGGATTAAACAAATTATGTTGCTTTTACCGTACATGAACTGCAAATTTTTAGAGGGTGGCCAGAAAGACCGGTCTATTATATCTTTGAGAAATAACCAGCATTACTAGTTTGTAAGTCCATACTACTTGTGTGTGTTAAGGTTCAGCACAAAAAGGAACTTGTGTATATTATGGGCTTACAGCCTGGCCTATTGTTACAACCACACACTTGTGTGTCTGTAGTAATCATTACTTTTATGTCAGTGATGATACTATCACTTGTTATATTACTTTTTTTCATTTAATTATACTGAATAATTCATTAGAGGATACTTTGTAATATATAAATTAATTATATTCAAAAAATAAATATCTCATAATATCGTGATACTACAGTATGATCCTATGATCTGATACTGCTGACAGAAAAACATCCCTGTCTGAAAACCATGGTAGAAATAATTATGCTTTGATCATAATAAGTTGGCACTCCCTCCGGTCCGGTTTATTAGGCACGTATGTAGTTTAAGAACAACTTTGACCATTAATTTTGGTCAATAAATTTTACATAATATGTCAAAAAATTATACCATTGGATTCATCTTCAAAAGTAGTTTCCAATGGTATATTTTTTAGGACATATATTGCATATTTTATTGGTCAAAATTGTTGGTCAAAGATTTTCTTAAACTACGTGCGTGTCTAATAAACTGGACCGGAGGGAGTATGTTGGATTCATGAAACAAAATAGGAATCAACCAGAGTACCATGCACCTCCTAAAGCATAAAATATAAATTTAAATTTAAATCAGATTATAAATACAGTATTATTTGGAAAGGTCTAACCTCTTCAGCCAATAAAAAGAATTATCCCCCCCATCCAAAGAAAGTGGTTCAGAAAAGTATGTACCTTTGGCAACTTCCCTCTCTTCTTGAGCAACTTCAAGTGCATCCGCTGGCTGTAGTGTATCAAATGATATTTGGAGTGCTTCTCGACCAGCCTGTTCATTACCTGTGGATTTGCTGCAAGCCACTCTGATATCTGCTTTGATTCAACTAGAGTGTCCATCTCAAGAGTTTCCAACCACTGATACACAGGCTTCCAGAGATCGGTCCGCTGGAACCTGTACGGGAATGCACTTTGGTCTGCATCTAGAACCTGATGGAAACCAGAAACAAAATTGCACCCTGAGATCAGATTCCTTGGTCACCACCACTGTGTTGAGCTAATGAAGCTCATAAACATGGGAAGTAAGAGTTCAATGTACTCCAACTAGGGTTCCAATAAAACTAACAGCGAGTCAGGGATTCAAGTTCAGGAAACCTAACTTTTTTTGTGGAGATGAATCAGTAAACCTAAATTGACAAGCTAACTTTCCCATGACTAGTAGCACTTAGCATTTTAGGAATCGAGAAACAATAGTCTCTTAAAAGCTACCCCACGCCCATAAATAAATCTTTCATGATTCGTGCTGAACCACTGTAAGATTACTGAGAGCTCAAGTCGATCAATCCAATAAACTTAACCACGAAGGAATCAGGTAAAAATTCGAGCCAATGTGCAAATCGCCTACAGGAAAGAGGTAGATGGGTTACCTGGTCGCCGCGGAGAGCAAGGAGGCGCTGGTGTAGCTGGGAGCGGGGGAGGGACGGGAGCTCGGGGCGGTGGGAGTCGATGTAGGCGTCGACCTCAGGTTCGGTGGGAGGGCGGCCGTCGGGGAAGGACTCGAGCCAGGCGCGCGCGGCTATCTCCCATGGGTGCGGCGGCCGCGTGGAGGTCGAGGAGGAGGGCGGCTGCGCGGCGGGGGGAGGGGTCGGGTTCGGGGGCGTGACCGGGGCCGGAGCGGGGCTGGGGTTGGCGGTGGTGGCCGGGGACTGCTGGTGGAACGGCGGGGGGAAGGGGAGCGGCGCGTCCGGCGGCAGCGCGCGGAGCGGGAGGATGGCCTGCGGCTCCGGCATTCTCTCCGGCTTCGGTGGCGGAGAGGCAGACGAGGGGGGAACCGCGGTTTTGGGAGGGTTTGCTTTGCTCGCCAGGAAGGCTACCGTAAAATGTGGATTTAACTCTTACCTAGGGGAGGCCTTCATGCTTCATCTGCTCGAGTTATTAAGGTGAAAAAAATCTGAATGCTTTGGGGAATTAACTCTCCTGTTTCATTCAAGCTTTGGAGATTTGAATTATGCCGTCCAAATATCCATCTCTTATCTTACGAGTAGTATTCACGCAAAATTACCTGGCATTTTGAAATCTACGCTTCTGCTTACCGGTTTGGATCTCAGAACAATTTATCAGAAAACTTTGTTCTGGTCACATCCATAGTATACATAAAATCACCGCATAATATGTATTACTAGAATGGAAAACAAATACAAACAGAAGGATCAAGATTTATCATTTCAGGCGCATCACAGGCACACGACTTATCTGTTAACGTAGCGGAAAGATGGTTCTTTTACAGCACTGGTTTGCTAGGTAATACATTCATAAAGGACTGAAGACGATACAAAATTGAAACACATAAAAGCTGCGAACATCACGCATTTCATCAAACACAAGTACTAGCTGGAAGTAGATTCGTATAACAGCTGTAACTTGAATTGCTGGTGCAACCATGTGGATTGCCTGCAGTGGTTCACTACCGCTTGCACTTAGCTTTCGCCATCTTCTTCCTCTTCTTCTTATCAGCCTTGGGGATCTTCGTCTTGCGGGTTTCCCTCTTTTCCTCCTTCACCTTCTTCTTGTTCTCCTTCCGAGCAGCCTTCCTTTCCTCGGGCCCCAGCTTCGTGGACTCCTGCCACGAACCGTCTTCGTCAGAACCAGAGCAAGATTCACTGTCGTCTGATTCATCTTCCTCCTTGTTCTCCAATGAACACTTATTCTCCAGGTCCAAGGGTTCTTCTGGTGTTTCTTGTGTCGGTTGTTCTTGCTGCTTCTCTCTAGGCTCATTTTTAGCCCGCACAAATCCTAACTGTGGCAGGTCATAAAGCTTATCCGCTGTTGGTTCATAACCAAGGGATGGGCGTTGCGCCACTGACATGTTGACAATATCCGCCTCGCATTGCTTCACATAATCCAACGTCTGTCGAAATGAGCAAAAGATGTAACTATTAGCAAGTGAATAGTACACCACGTGGTAAAACATTAAAAAATGTCTTAAAAACTTGTACAAGAAATCTGTGAGAGATCACATCCTATATCTTCAACCCCATATGTAGAACCGATATAACTTTGTAGTGTACAATAACAAAGCCTTTTCTCCCAAGCAATGGCCGTACTATTGAACTAAAATATATAAAAGTAGCATATTTTTACATTTGCAATGAGGTGATTTATCGGTAAATACATATGCAGTAAATGAAAGTATGCTTCAGATGTTTTCCCGAAAAAAAAAGTATGCTTCAGATATTAGGGTCTGTCACTGAAGAAGTGAAGATGCTCCCTGCTGTAAAATATATTTCTGGCGAAGCTGCAGAAATGCATAATGATAAAACACTATGTATTCCTACCTGCACCAAGACTGTCGGATCAATTTCATCATCCTTTGAAGCTGTATCTCCATTATTCTTTTGCTGAACCTGATATAAGGAAAAATGTTGACCATCAGGTTTTGTGCCTGATCATGACCATAGTATCCCAAGAAATCGGTTATTACAATGTAATGCAACTACTGAAAGTAAAATAAAGACCAACCTTCTCCAGGTAATCATCAACACCTTCATCAGCAATATTTTGATCAACAACAAAATTAAATAGCTCTGTTACTGTCATAACAGCAACACCTCGTTTTTCAAAGAAGTCCTGGAATCAGCATTGCACACGTATTAAAAACCATGGCTATCCATCTCTGGAAAACTTTAATTTAATTGTAACTCACATTAACATGCAAGCAATCCTCCTTCAGGAAATCTAACGCTAAAGGATGATCGAGGTCTACAGACTGTGAAACATCAATGATGTACAAGTGTCCCTGCACAACAAGGAAATAAGAATGAGAAAGGAACTTGTTTACTGGGAAAGTGAAGAAACTTAGTCTTAATCAAAAGTGCTGAACTACCTCAAAATAAAGAATGTTGTATTCACTCAAATCACCATGGACAAGCTTGCACTTTTGGTAGAGTGTCCGCATCGTTGTAACTATCTGAAAAAAGAAGCCGTGGAAAATATATGGGTAAATGGTACACTAAAGTATCCAAAATCTAATATTTGGGTCCTTGTTCATTCTTCTATAGGTAAGACCATATACAGCTGACATGTAATGGTAAAGGGAAAATGTTATCCATGGGTATGAGCAGATAAAAAACATCTACTGTCCTACTAGCTTAACCGTGAAATTCTGCACATGAGTTCTCGCACATTCACAGTTCACCGCACATATTTTGTAAGATAGCGTGTAGAAATTTAAGTGACCCTTATAATTAGGTTCCAGCAACAAAAGTCACATAAAACTGTCTGTGGACAATGGTGATCCTAGAGACCTTCCCAGACTCATGTCACTACTTACTAGTTACTAGTACCTTTTTCACCATATTTTTATCCATAAACATGTCTTCCCGTGATGTTGAGGAACTGGCCATAACATAGGGAGGCGCATATTTGGTCAATTGATGCATAATCATTGTTAATAGCTACATGGACATGCCCTGGTACAAATTCTACATGAAAGGATATGAACAGAACACCAACATTGCATAACACAACTGATGCCAGCCATTGAGTAGAAAATGTAGTGCATGAATGCAGCAAGGGTAGAGCTCTGTCTTGGGTTAAATGTGAATGACATCCAAAGTGATCAAACATGTACAAAGTTGCAACTATATAAGTTGACTAATGGTAACATTTGCAATCATCTAGCACAGACCAAAGTTCCCATCCACATCTTGCAAAACCCATCCACATCTTGCAAAATAAAGGATGACAGAAATAGAATACAAAATAGTTACTATAAGGTGCAAATATTAACTTGTTAATCTTTGTCATGTACCTCAAAGTAAGCTTCACGCAACTTATCATTTGACAAACCAGCATCCTTAAGGCGAGGAGCAGCATGACCATCTTTTCCTGAAGGAGAACCAACTCAATTTATTAAATGTACTGATAATACCATGAAAGTACTGTTCTGTGAGAAGTTCCACCAGCCCGATGTACGTTTTGAACAATTAGTAGGTAGTGATATTATGCCATTTCTACAGGCATTCAAATAAACAAATGCTATCACAAGTTTTACCTATAAAATCCATCGCCAAAACATGAAGCTTCAAGTGCTTTGGCTCCGGGCATCGGATTCCTTTTTCTCCGACTCTGAACAGGGTAAGAATAAGTGTACGCAATTCAAAGTTACAACCTATTTCATTTTCCTATTTGATTAACTGAAGGCATTCATTGAAGTAATGCAGGAGAAGATAAAAGTAAAGAGGGTCAGAACTTAATTTGGGGGTAGACGGAACAAAATAAAGGATGGAAACTATAGCTTATGCCTCCAAGTGCATCCTCTTTTCCCACAGAAATAAATCCATTTTAACAAAAGAATCTATCGGGAGAAATCTTGCCACAATCTAGAATGCAAATCATGAATAAAGCATGCTAAATGAGAATAATCCTCACCGTATAAGATTTCGTGTTTCCTTTTCAGCCCAGGTTTTTACCATTTTCCGAGGATTATGCTTGCAGTAACCATGTCTAAAACGATAATCTCCTTGGACGTATCGGTCTCTATCCCTGCAACAAGGAATAATGTAGTTTGTTCACAAACTCTTTTAAATCAAAATAACTAAGTACAGAAAGGGTACAACAAAATAACCAGAGTAAGCTTTCAGCAGTAGCTTTCATTCTCAATAAGAATCTAGTTAGAATACACAACAATTATAAATCAATATATCTTACTTAAAAACGAGGACAGACGTTTTGTAGACTTTGATTGCTAACTCAGTGCCATCTCTCTTTGTTGCATGGTATACATTTGCCTACATACGAAAAGACAAATGAACTGTGGCAGTTAATATTGAGTCTGTTAATCCAGTTACACATATACAGAATGATGAATAAAAAATTGCAATGTAGTTCTGGATGCATTTTCTATGTTCTGTCAACAGTTAAAGTAGTGATGTACTCCGTATACAGCAGATGCAATGACACTGGCAAGTAGCAGAAGACATGTAATGTGATATGCACTGCAAATTGAAGATTACCTCTTTTCCAGTTGAAATACAACCATTTATGTTATCAAAAATGCCTCTGTTTAACATCCTGAATAAAACCATGCGTGTTCTCGGGTCAATAGCCTGCATATAAAACAATTATATCAAACATTCAGGAAACCACATCACTAAAACATTAGACTCCTCAATAATTTACGAACAAAAGAGGCAATAGAAAATGAAGCGGAAGTCAAGTCTGGTGAAAGTATACAATGAGATTGCAAACAAGAATTAGATTTTTTTTTTGTTAAGCAGTCAACAGTGGATTAATGGTGCCAGGACATTCCAGGGGGGAGCGTGCCACCCCACCCCCTGGTGTTTTTTTATGAAACACCCATTTAAATATGTGGATTTGGTCCCTAAATTTGGCAAAATTTAGCTATATGGCCCCCTCCCAGTTATGTAATGCAGAATCGTCCCCCCTTGTAGTGTATTCTTGGCTGTCCCTGAATGATGCCACTTAGACCAACATATAATCATGAACGCAATGGGTTAGGGAATATGTTACAGTGGGAGGTAGAGCACAAGCTGAAATGACTTGTATAAAAAATCTTATCCGTGTACATCAAACCAGGAGTTTTATAATCTACAACTAAAGATTGTTTTCTTGCATACTTTGTAAGCGAAGAAACATTTTAAACAGGAATGAGCAAGTGTACAGGTTGATTTCCAAGCAGAGAATGAAATAAGCATCACCCAACAACAAAAAAAGATACCAACCTGTTCAACTGTAGCACGATCAGCCCTCCCAATGTTCTTTGTCTTCCCAATTGCAGAATCTCTTACACTGTCCCTGATTGTAGTCGTCACTGAATTTGACATCCCCACGTTCATTCTGCCTTCCCACTCCTGAGTCGTTCAAAACTCACGACATCAAATATTCAGCATAGTACTACAGCACCCAAAATGAATAAAGCATGGCAGTGTTTCGTTCCGATACTATGACCATGTATGCTTCTATAGCCGATACTACTAGGCCTAGCTCCATGATCAGGTGTAACTGTTCTCTTTACTCGTTACTGTAACTAACTTTAACGACGATAAAGTGAATCACTGAACCCTACTGAATTATAGCATACATCCAGTAAATGTCCAGCACAAGCCCAAATTTTACTTAACTAATCCAAGGTGAGGAGTTGAAACAGCATACCTCCAAAGGCCCGGCACGGAAGTGCGAGGCTAGCTTCTGTTGGCGGTTGGAGAGCGGCTGGAGGGTGCGGGCGAGCATGCCACCGTGCGCGTTCGGCCTACGCGCCGTGCCTCCGGAGGCCGAGAAAGAGGCGGAAAGCCGCGTTGAGCCATCCGGGCCCTCCGCGGCGTCGAGCCAGGCTAGGGCTTCGTCCACGTCTTCGTCGGTCCAATCGTCCTCCTCGTCCGCATCCTCTTCCTCCTCCGCCTCCGCCTCCGCGGGCTTCTCGGCCGGTGCTGCTGGTTCCTCTTCCGCGTCGGCAAAGCGCCCGTCCAACTCGCCTTGCTGCAGTGCGAAGGTCCGGGGGTCGTGCGACGGTACGGCCGCTGTGGCTGTGGCGGCGGCGGCGGTGGGCATGGTGGGAGCAGCAAGTCGAGGGCACGGCGGGCGGAGAAAGTATCTAGTGGAAACCTGTATATAGTGGAAACTTGGAAACCCGAACATGGACCATCGGATGCATAGTGGATGCCTGAGATGAACCACGAGTCAATGAATCAGCACATTTTTGCAAAGAAAGCCCCGCCCAGTACTTATTGTTTGTAGAAAACCCCTGCTACTTTCTTTTCTTCTTGACCGTCATCCTCGCTGACGCTGCTCAGTTCGTAGGTGAGGCCTCGCCAGATCTGATATGTTTCCCTCGTCTCCTCCCCATGGCTGTTTGATTTCTTACCAAATCTTTGCTACTCCCGTTCGTTGACAGGCCGGTTATGCTGTGGACACTAAGGACATGCGTTCAGATCTTGTTCAGTCTCCATGGTAGCGAAGAGACACTAAGAGCTTTTTTTTTTTGCAGCTTACATGATAGCACATCGACGCTTGTCCGCGTCCTACCGTCGAGGACGAGATTCAAGTGACTACATCGAGGCGAAACCAAGCTGTCTGGCCTCTATGAATAAATTCGATGCATTCTTGCTGCTGTCCCCGTCACTGATTTGATCTAGAAATACTGCATCTGGTGTTTGAAATGTCCAGTAGATTTGGAGGCACCGTTGTGAGACGTGAGAATAGAGGGATTTTATACGAGAAAAATGGAACATGCGATGCGGGTGTTTTTTTTTGTTAAATTCCTCAGTCCATATTATGTCTCATCTTAGCCGTACATTTCACATCCAACGACACATGTCTGAGTTTCCAAATTTTCACTGGAATCCGGCGGAAGCTACTCGTTTAGGCCGCTCGAAAAAACATGTATTCGTACGTCAGGCTAAGAGTATCTCTGCTTGGCTATACAGAGGCCGATTCCAGAAATACGAACCGGTATTGTCTGGCGATGGCGATTCTGAAGGCGACTTAGGCTTTTACCGTTGCCGCCACCGGTGGCTTCTGTCCCGGCGCCTGCCTTGACAGCGTTGGTCTCTGTACCCGCAAAGGATTCTGAAATGATCGTATGGGCACCTAGAGGGGGGTGAATAGGTGCTACTTCAAATTTTCTTCTTTTTCAAATTAAGGTTTGACAATAAGGTAAATTCTTTAGATAATACAACTATGGTAAATTTATCTATATGACAATTATGCAAGGGCTACCACAACACAAAGTAGTAACAAGTAAGTGAGGTGCGGTAAAGGATAGAAGTAACCAAAAAGTGGATGCGGAGACACAAGGATTTGTTTCTCGTAGTTCCTTCCTTTTAAGGGGAAGTACGTCTACGTTTGGAGAGGGGATGGTTTCAAACCACCAACGCCACGAGAGGCCTCCCTTGTTCTCCGATGAATCTCACCCCAACGGGATCGATTCACCTTCCACTATATCGGCAACATTCAAGGTGGAAGCCGGCACCGTTACAAATTTGGGGCACACATCCACAACTTAATCGGAGGCTCCCAAATACAAGCAGGCTGTCAAAGCAATCAAAGACAAGCTTGTAAGAACCAAAACGAGAATTAGGGTTTCCAAGAAAACACTAGAGCAAAGGGGCCCTCAATGAAATGAGGGGGAAATGTAGATCTCTTTTGGTGAAGTAGTAGATCGGGGCCTCCTCCTTCGATTCCCCAAAGATCAAGGACTTTGGGTGGTGGGATGAGGAGATCTTGAAGATTTGAGTGGCTCCAATGGACTCCAATGGTGGTCTTTGACTTAAATGAGCTGAGCACTTTGTCCCAAGGTAGGTGGAGGGGTATTTATACCCTCCACGAGCTAACCGTTGGAGCATTTAAAGTACGGTCATTGCTCAGCGGTACCGCTTATGCACCAGTCTGCACGTAGTTGCTCAGTTCTTGACATTCTTCGTTTTGGCGGTATCGCCCTTGCAGTTACCCCAAGCGGTAGTACGGTCGTATGAAGCGGTACTACCGGTTTGGCGGTAATCTGGTCCCAAATCCGCTTGGTCTTGACCAAAGCGGAGAGAGGTGAGGGCTAGTCGGTATGCCCAGATCTTTGAGCCGGTGATCGACCGTCTCAAGCGGTAGTACAGCTTGTATACGGTACTCTGGTTGGACGGAGTGCCTTGCTCCGTGTCTTAGAAGTCTAGCACACCCTTTATCACTTTGGCTGCCGATCAGCAGAACCGGTAGTACTTAGGTCGTGGTTCATTACTAGCTAAGTACAGAGGTTTTTGCAAGGGGAATTGATATGCCATTATTTGTGCCACCTCTTATCAAACATGTGATGAACTTAGCACACAGTTAAACCGATAAGTGTGTTGTTATCAAACATCAAAATTAGAGGGATAGAAAAATGCTATTTCAATCTCCCCCTTTTTGGTGTTTGATGACAATACACTTTTGCATGATGATTTTAATAGTAAGCATATGATATTTGTAAAATAGAGACAGGACTCCCCCTAGATGTGTAGAAACAAACCTCCCCCTCTATTTTACAAACCCAACATGGGTGCACAAATATGGTTACTAGCATTTGAAAACATACCTTTGCACAAAACATGTGATGAAGAATATATAGACAATAGATACCGCATAACATCACAAGATGGATCCAATGAAATAAACCACATAGTCTCATAAGGTGGATCCAACCACATAGTCTCACACGACATAAACACATAGTTTCACACATAAATAGAGGGAAATCGAAGTTCACAAGCAATAAAAGGATCAAAGAGAAGAACGAGCTTGTGACTTCCCATGCAACACACGTGCCTAAAGTGCAACTTCTCCCCCTTTGGCATCAAGACGCCAAAAAGGGACAAGTGCAACGCTACCGTCCCAAAGGTCAATCATCCTCCTCCGCCTCCTCATCCTCAAGGTCCTCCTCATCCTCGTAAGTGGGTGGGGCGCGGTGCGAGGAAGAGACATCATCGTCCAAACGGCTGTGCTGAGAGATCCACTGATCTTCTAGAGTGATGTTGTTCTCGGACCCCTCGGAGATGGTCAAACCTTGAGCAGACATCATTTCCTTCTGCCGAGCACTGGCTTTCTTGGCATACACATGCGCCTCATACATGCGCTTCTGGTTGTCAACACAGGCGAAGATCTTCTTGAGCTTGACCTCCATCCTTTTGGCCCAAGAGGGCTTAGCATTCTTGCGACGAGAGACAACATAATCAGTGTCATGACCACTGTCAGCATCCTCAGAGTCATCCTCATCCTCCTCACCCGCTGCAACGCGAGGTTTAGCATGTGTCTTTATCTTGAGTGCCTTTGGCCGGTGCACAATGAGAGAGCGAGTGGAGAGAGTCCTAGCAATGACGGGGCACTTAGACACAATGAGGGCCATAATATAAGGAGCAAATGGTGAAACCCTCCGAGTGTGTGCAGCAGCAACCATTTCATTCCATATGAAGTCTGTCACATCAAGAGGATTGCCTGATTCTCGGTTGAGGAAGGTATTGAACAGCAAGTCAACAGAGAACCCATGTATCTCATCCTTGTTGCCCGCACGAGGAGCAACAGTCTCACGGAAAATGCGATGGAGAATGTCATATGTGGGGAGTAGATCCTTGATCTTGCCAGCAACCCCACGGCATCGAATATACAAAGGTGTAAGAACATCCTTTTTGGAGGGATTCTCCCGCATGTGACAGCAAAAACCACAAGGAACGTACCGGCCGCGATCTTCATACCCCAAGATTGCAGCAAACTCCGCAAGTGTAGCTTCCTTGACAACACCTTGAGTCATCCAGGTAATCTTCCGGGTGTGGCCATTGTGGAAATGTGCAGTGGCATAAAACTGGCAGATAAGGAGGGGATCATAGTCATACTGAAACTCCATAATGGGGAACAAGCCAAGGTGAGAGCAGATTTCCTTAGCTTCAGCAAAGTAGTCAAGGTTCTTGTCAATGTGTCCCATGTCAATCCACTGCTGAGGCACCACCATCTGGATGTTGGTCAAAAGAACCTCATGATAAACACGCTCTTGGAAATCATCATACAAGAGACTGTCTTCCCTTGCCTCGCTTCGGTTGTGGGAGTATGCATTTTCAATCCGAAGAGCCCTAAACTCTGACTCAGAGATATCTGACAGTTTCTTTGGCCCAGATGGCATAGAGCTGAGACTTTTGGTACGCCCAGTGGAAAGGGGGCGAGAGGGAGGGGCGCTGCCACGCCCAACTGAGCGCTTGGTAACCCCTTCACGACCCCCACGACCACCTCGAGTGGCAGGCAACTTGGAACGGTGTCTTGGCTGTGGCATAACCTCTTCCTCAGGCTCCGTCTCTTCCTCAACAATCTCACGGTTAGACTTGGAGCGCTTGCGTGCACCCCGAGAACCACCTGCATCTGTGAAAGCGCGAGGGAGGATAGCAAGGGGGTAAGGGCACAAGAATCAAAAAGGAGCAAATGAGAGAATCTACAATTTAGGCAGAAAAATGTGGTCAGAGTGGACCGGTACTACCAGACCTGACGACCGGTAGTACCGCTTGCAAGCGGTAGTACCGGAAAAAGTTTCGGTACTACCGGTTGAGCGGCACACCAGCGTCAGATCTGATGGAAACGGCCCAAATTGACGGCATAGAACTGCAAAATAGAAGATTCTACTCTGTAACAAGGAATCATATGGCAGTACAACCTTGCAAATGGTCAATTTCTCCACAAATCTAAGCCAAAACCTAGATCTAATGGGGAAATCAAGCGGGGAGAGAAAGGGCGGTTGTACCAGGATCCATGGCGGTGGAAAGGAGTAGGAGCCCGCCAAGAGGCCGAATCCAAGGAGAATCCGGAGAGAGGAGGGCGTGGCAGGGCTCCGGTGGCTGCAAGATCTCCGGTGGCGGCGCAGGTTTGAGTGGAAGGCGTGGGGAAGAATGAGGCACTGAGGGGTGCCTCTCCCACGTCAATATATACACTGGAACCGTCAGCGGTAGTACGGTTGTTGGAGCGGTACTACCGCTTATGGCGGTAGTGGTTCCACAACGTAGTACCGGTGAGATAGGACGGACATGTGGTAGTACCGTTCTGGGCAGTTCTTCCAAGAGGCGACACAGGAACTTACTGTTGCAGTAGTACCGCTCGCACATCCGGTAGTACCGGTCCCATCTGAAGCCAAAGCCCGGGATCAAGGATGATTCTTGTGCGGATAGAGAGAAGGTTTTCGTGAGGGGGTAAGGAGGCTTGGGTTAAGACAAGTGAGCTGAGAGGCACATGCACTCAAAAAAAATTGAAGAAACAAATAAATACCAAACTAGATTGCATGAGACTAAGAACGATGAAGACAATGCAAATAGATGACAATCATGAGTGAAAACCAATTCAACTAGGTGACAAACACGAGTAAGCACGTCAACCTATCTATTGAGAGGGAGCGGTGGCCTAGGCCACCATATTTGAGTATACTCAGCTTGGCACCACGAAGATATATCTTGGGTCCATTACCGAAACTCATCATTGAGCTCACATATCACAAAATGATATTAAGAGGAATGATTTTGTTTACTTTGCGCATAATGGGGGGAGGGATAGTCCAATCAATTAGGACCGCACTCCCCCTATGTCCATGCCTACACCTAAACCAAACATGGGTCGAGTATTAGGTGAGAGTGCAAGATAATCAAGTCAAACTCCTTGAAAATCTACGATATTTAGTTCATTCCTCAAGTAGCAAAACCTTGCTTCATCAAGTGGCTTCGTGAAGATATCGTCAAGTTGATCTTTGGTTGATACATAGGATAGATCAATATCACCTCTAGCAACATGATCTCTAATGAAGTGATGTCGAATCTCAATATGCTTTGTCCTTGTGTGATCCACCGGGTTTATGCAATCTTGATGGCACTTTCATTGTCACATAGAAGAGGCACTTTGTCACAATGGACACCGTATTCCTTTAAAGTTAGCCTCATCCATAGCAATTGGGTGCAAGCACTAGCGGCAGCAACATACTTGGCGGTGGAGAGAGATATACAATTTTGCTTCTTAGAAGACCAACATACCAAGGACCTACCAAGGAATTGGCAAGCCCCGGATGTTGATTTTCTATCATCCTTGTCTCCCGCCCAATCCGAATCCGTGTATCCACAAAGAGCAAATGTTGAGCCTTGAGGGTACCAAAGACCATAAAATGGGGTATGAACTAAATATTGAAAGATTCTCTTGACCGCCATTAAATGGATTTCCTTAGGAGCCGCTTGATATCTTGCACACACACCTACACTCAACACAATATCGGGTCTAGATGCACAAAGGTAAAGCAAAGAACCAATCATAGACCGGTATACCTTTTGATCCACATCTTTACCATTTGGGTTTTGTTCTAGATGAGTCTTTGTAGCCATGGGAGTTGGAGCTCCATTCAAATCTTGCATTTTGAATCTCTTGAGAATATCTTGAGTATACTTGGCTTGATTGAAGAATGTTCCTCCTCTAACTTGCTTGATCTCAAAGCCAAGGAATACTTTCAATTCCCCCATCAAAGACATCCGGAACCTACTAGTCATAAGCTTTGAGAATTCATCATTAAAAGCTTTGTTAGATGAGCCAAAGATAATATCATCAACATATATTTGGCATACAAAAAGCTCCCCATTGACCCTCTTAGTAAAAAGAGTGGGATCGATTTTCCCAACCTCAAAGCCACGGTCAAACAATAACTCTCTAAGGTGCTCATACCACGTGCGTGGGGCTTGCTTGAGCCCATAGAGCGCCTTATCAAGTTTGTAGACATGGTTTGGGAAGTTGGGGTCCTCAAATCCCGGGGGTTGCTTGGCATATACCAATTCATTTAAAGGACCATAAAGGAATGCACTTTCTACATCCATTTGTTGCAACTTAAAGTTATGATGTGCCGCATAAGCAAGAAGGATACGGATGGACTCAAGGCGAGCCACGGGTGCATAATTCTCTCCATAATCAATGCCTTCAATTTGAGAATACCCTTGTGCAACCAATCTAGCCTTGTTCCTTACTATAATTACATGCTCATCTTGCTTGTTCTTGAATATCCACTTTGTTCCAATAACATTGCAGCAATCCTTTGGCTTCTCAACTAACTTCCACACTTTGTTTCTCTCAAAGTTGTTGAGCTCTTTATGCATAGATTCTAACCAATCCGAATCTTTAAGAGCTTCCCACACTTTCTTTGGTTCAATCACGGAGATGTGTGCTTGGTGTTCACTGAACCTCTTCAATTGTGCTCTTGTGGAAATTCCTTTCCTTAGATCTCCAACAACATTTTGGAGGGTGTGGTCTCTTATTTCCAACATTGTTTCCTTTCTAGCTTCGCGACGAGCGTGGATCTCCTCGTTGTTTCTTGGGGGACCCTCTTCATCATTTTGATCCTCGTCTTGACCATCAACTTGACCTTGATCATCATTGGAGTCATCCTCTATATTGGGAGGCAAGGATTGACCTTGGTCTTGATCAAGTGCTCTTCTAGCATCAATTTGAGCTCGTCTCAAAACAGTTTGGATGGATCTTCCTTGACAAATTGACTTGGCACCACTTGACAACCCATCGAATGGACCAAGCACCCTTTGACTAGAGTTCACACATTGATCACTATGTTGAGGGTCCACATCTTGTCTTTGGCTTGAGTCAATGTCCTCTTCGGTAGATGGAGCATGTTGAGGTTGTGAAGATGAGGGCTCCACTCGAGTGGAGCATAGTTCTTCTCGATCCGCCATAAGGGGTTCCTCAATGGGGCGGATATAACCCATTCTTCCTATGGCATCCTGAGGCATTTCATCATCTGCATCACAAGCATCAACACGCCCCCCTTGGGGACCATCATATTCTTCGAAGGTCACACTACAAGATTCTATGACGGCTCCGGAGAGCTTATCATAGATTCTATGAGTGTGAGATTCGATACCATAGCCAACAAAAATACCCTCTAATGCTTTAGACTCAAATTTAGACAAACGAATACCTTTGATGAGATAGAAACACTTACAACCGAACACCCGGAAATAAGATATGTTGGGCTTGTTACCGGTAAGTATCTCATATGGAGTTTTGTTGATTTTCTTGCGGAGGTAGAGTCGGTTTGAGGCATGGCAAGCGGTGGAGATGGCTTCGGCCCAGAAGTTGTATGGAGATTTGAACTCCGCCAACATGGTCCTAGCCATCTCAATAAGAGTCCGGTTCTTCCTTTCGGCCACACCATTTCGTTGAGGGGTGTATGCAGCGGAATATTGATGTTTAATTCCCTCATCACCAAGGAAATCATTCAAGGTGTAGTTCTTGAACTCGGTGCCGTTGTCACTTCTTATAATCAATAAGGGAACATTGTGTTGCCGTTGAACCAAGTTGATGAAGTTGATAAAAGTCCTTCGAGTTTCACTCTTCAACTTGAAGAAATAAACCCAAGAGTATATTGAAAAGTCATCGACAATCACCAAACAATATTTCTTCCCTCCAAGACTTGCATGAGATGGAGGACCAAATAGGTCCACATGGAGAAGTTCCAAGATCCTGTTAGACTTGATTTGGTTCGTGGGCTTGTGTGGAGCGTCATGCATCTTCCCTAGAACACATGCCCTGCAAACACGATCTTTGGCAAAGGAAACATTTTCTTTTAGTCCAACTATATGGCCCTCTTTATGGAGACTTTGCAAAGTTCTCATATTGGCATGGGCTAGTCGGCGGTGCCATAGCCAACCCACATCGGCCTTTCCGTATAAGCACATCGGACCTGCAGTGGCTTGCCCCGAAAAGTCCACCACATACAAGTCATTTTCGACGTACCCAACAAAAGCGACCTTGAGAGACTTGCTCCACATGAGGACCACAATATCATCATCAATAAAGACGGCAAAGCCCATCTTTCCAAGAGCACGGACTGAAAGTAAATTGTATCCAAGGGTTTCAACAAGCATGACGTTCACGAGTGTAATGTCGTAAGCCACCACTACCTTGCTGAAACCCATTACCTTAGACTTTGACTTGTCGACATATGTGAAGGTGATTTGATCATCATTTGGCACCAAATCCTTGACAATAGACGAGCTTCCGGTCATATGACTTGTGCAACCATATCGATCACCCATTTTGACCCTCTGGAAGTATAAGTCTACAAAAGATCAAGCTAGTTTTTAGGTACCCATTTTTCAATGGGTCCTCTTTTGTTAGCAACAAGGGTCTTGGGAACCCAAATAAACCAAGCAATATAACCATCATAAGGGCCAACATATTGTGCATACACATCACCATAATAATCACGCATTAGAACATAGTGAGGGTTAGAACTTCTCGCAAAATCATCATGAGACATAGTTTTACCACTTGTGGTCTTACTTTCCACAATGGTCTTGTTGGTCTCTTGTGCGGGCTTGTCCTTCTTCTTCTTATTGTTCTTCTTCTTTGGTTTTGGAAACATAACCAATGCCCCCTTTATCACCACTACGCCTTTGCTTGATCAAAAGATCATCAATGGACTTTTTGCCTTGTGGAAATGTGGCCTTAGCAAGTTCCCCCTTCAACCTAGCATTCTCTTCAAGAATAGTGGTGCTACTAGATGGAATGAAGTTACTAGGTGAAGGAATATTGGCCAATTGAGTTTGAAGTGTTTCATGGGACTTTGTGAGTGACAAGAGTTCACTCTCCAAGGCCTTGTGGGCCTTGTTAAGCAAGCTAAAGTTCTCGGCAAGTTTTTCATGAACCACACCAAACTCAACCTTTTCCTTTTTAGCTCTTTTATATTTAGCAATAACATGATCACGCTATTTGATGAGTTTGTTAACAATAATGTCATTGGCCTCATCAAGCCCTTCAAGTTTTAATTCAAGTGACAACCTAGTTTCTTGTTCTTCTTCTAGAGCATTGTTTAGGGCCTCTAGCTCAATCATATGTTCATGCCCAAGTTTACATCTTACATCTAGAAGCTCCTGAGTATGTGATAGTTGATCTAAGATGTTTCCAAAATGTAGCTTAGCATCACCTTCTAGGTTAGTCATAAACTCATCAAAGGCAATTAATTCCTTTTTAACATCAAGGGACATCTCATCATCAATTTCATCATTATCTAAGTGAGTAGAGCGGGATGATGAAGATACCTCCGTTCCTCTTGCCATAAGGCAAGTGGCGTTCTTGGTGGAAGAGTTCTCATTTGGAGAATCGAAGAGTGAGAATGTTGGAGTAGAGGTGGTGGCAAGAGCAGCCACACCATGAGAAGATTCCTCTTCGTCATCTTCATCATCTTCATTGTCGGAGGAGTACTCTTCATGAGTGATCAAGACAATTTCTCCCGGCTTCTTGTTGATGGGATTCTTTTTGATAAAAGGTTTCTTGTACGGTCCCTTGAGAGTCTTCTTCAACACAAGCTTTCCACCATGATCTTCTCTCTTCTCATAGGGGCAACTGGCCACAAAGTGGTAGCGGTCACCACAATTGAAGCAAGTTCTTAACCTTGTGGTATTCTCTCTTTTCCCATTTGGATTGCTTCTCCGTTCCATTTCCATCTTGGCCTTGGCGGGGTTCTTCCAAAAGTTCTTTGCATAGAAAGCCATATATTGACCATGAGCAATCTTGACTTTATCGGGATGGTCCATGGAAAGCCCTTCATCACTATCATCTTCATCCCCATGGTCCACAACTTTGGCCTTCAAAGCAACATTGACAACATTTCTCATGCCAAGGGCACGAGCACGAGCATCTTTGGCATTATTGGCGGCAACCTTGAAAGCAGCCATCTCTTGCATAACTTCATTTGAGGTCATGAGGTGGTAGTTGTGTCTTCCTTGTAGGCTCTTCAAGTCGGTGGGCTCAAAAGGCATGAGTGCACTCACATATTTCCTCTTTATCCATGCATCATCCACATGTGAGGCACCCACATTCCTAAAAGCAGTGGCGGTGGTCTTGAGCCTTCGGTACATGTCTTCGTGATCTTCACCTTCTTTCATGTAGAAGCCTTCGGCTTCATTGCTTAGAGCATCATATCTGTTCCTCCTCATACTCTCATTTCCAATAAACAACACAGTGAGAGCATCCCAAGCTTCCTTGGCAATGCTAAAGTGCTCAATGTGTGGATAATCCTTTGTCCCCAAACCTTGTTGAATCATATGCAGAGCAGTGGCATTGAGTTGACTATTGAAAATCTCTCTTCTTGTCAAGTTGTTTGGATCCCCAATAAAGAGTCCATGCTCGATGATGTTCCATAGTTCAATGCAAGAGCTGCGCATATGAGTTCTCATTAGTGATTGCCATTGAGCAAAAGTAGCAGATTATTCAAGTTTAGGTGGGTCACCTCTATTGTATACATGAGGGTGAGGGATTGGAGGGTCGGGAGAGTACCATGAGTCACGGTGCTCACCCGTCCCACCATTATTGTGTGTGGAGGAATTAGCGTTGTCTGGTTTACCCCCTACCATTGCACCCTCGAGGGATACTGACGTATTCCCCTTAGGTAACATGGATGGTTGATCCTCTTGAGGAGATGGGGGTGATGAGCCTTCTTTGTCTTTAAGAAGTTGCTCAAGCATCTTCTTGACTTCGTTGACCAAGGAAGAGCTCAATCTTGTTTCCAAGTTTTTGAGATCTTCCATGGTCACCGTGGTCAGCTCACCATCACCATCCCCTTCGCGGCTACCCATATTCTCTTAGGCGGTAAAGTCCAAATAAAGAGCCGAGGCTCTGATACCAATTGAAAGGATCGTATGGGCACCTAGAGGGGGGGGTGAATAGGTGCTACTTCAAATTTTCTTCTTTTTAAAATTAAGGTTTGACAATAAGGTAAATTCTCTAGATAATGCAACTATGGTGAATTTACCTATATGACAATTATGCAAGGGCTACCACAACACAAAGTAGTAAAAAGTAAGTGAGGTGCGGTAAAGGATAGAAGTAACCGAAAAGTGGATGCGGAGACACAAGGATTTGTTTCCCGTAGTTCCTTCCTTTTGAGGGGAAGTACGTCTACGTTTGGAGAGGGGGTGGTTTCAAACCACCAACGCCACGAGAGGCCTCCCTTGTTCTCCGATGAATCTCACCCCAACGGGATCGATTCACCTTCCACTATATCGGAAACCTTCAAGGTGGAAGACGACACCGTTACAAGTTTGGGGCACACATCCACAACTTAATCGGAGGCTCCCAAATACAAGCAAGCTGTCAAAGCAATCAAAGACAAGCTTGTAAGAACCAAAACAAGAACTAGGGTTTCCAAGAAAACACTAGAGCAAAGGGGCCCTCAATGAAATGAGGGGGAAATGTAGATCTCTTTTGGTGAAGTAGTAGATCGGGGCCTCCTCCTTCGATTCCCCAAATATCAAGGACTTTGGGTGGTGGGATGAGGAGATCTTGAAGATTTGAGTGGCTCCAATGGACTCCAATGGTGCTCTTTGACTTAAATGAGCTGAGCACTTTGTCCCAAGGTAGGTGGAGGGGTATACCCCTCCACGAAATATGGCCGTTGGAGCATTTAATGTACCGGTAGTACCGGTACTCAAGCTGATAATGCAACGCAATGATACTACGGTCAAATCGGACCAGGTACCGTAGTTGCTCCAGTTCTTCAGCATTCTTCAGTTTTGGGTGGTATCGCCCTTGCGGTACTACCCCCAAGCGGTACTACCGGTTTTGGCGGTAGCACCGGTCCCAAGTACCGCTTGGTACTGACCAAAACGGAGAGAGGTGAGGGCTAGTCAGTATGCCCCGGTACTGCCGAGCGGTATGACCGTCTCAAACGGTAGTACCGCGTGTACCAAGCGGTACTACCGGTTGGACCGGTAGTGTCGCTCCTTGGTACCGGGGGTACTGACTAGCACACACCTTTATCAGCTTTGGTCAGTGCCAACCCGCAGAACCGTAGTGTCGGTGTCAGCGGTAGTACCGATTAGTTCCGTACTACCGGCTTGGCATGAAGGTTTTTGCAAGGGGAATTGATATGCCATTATTTGTGCCACCTCTTATCAAACCTGTGATGAACTTAGCACACAGTTAAACCGATAAGTGTGTTGTTATCAAACATCAAAATCAGAGGGATAGAAAAATGCTCTTTCAGGTTCCTTCCTCCCGCAGACACAGTCAGTCGGTGAGTTCCTGGTTTCGGTCTCTTATCAACATACAGACAGAATCGGATTGCGCTTCAGTATCCCTGAATTCGGTTGAGCTCTCCATATTCTGATCCGATCTGAATACAGAGTTGTGCTGGTTGTGGATTAGATTTTTTAGTATTGGTTATCTCAGACTAAGAGTAGCTATTCTCAATGTTTATTTTTAGTTTAAATTGTCGGGGTCTTGGACAAATTGAGGCTATTCAAGAAGTATGCATCCTAATTCAGCTGCATCGTCCTTCATTGGTCTTCCTCTCGGAAACTAAGATGTCAAAGGAAAAGTCACAAAATCTTAGATTGAGGTTTGGTTTTGAAAATGCGTTTGGCATGAAGAGTGAAGGGCTAAATGGTGGTCTCGTTCTGTTCTGGAATAATGATTCCGTGGTGAGCCTAAAATCCTTTAGTACATCTCATATTGATGTCATGATTATCAATGATTCTACGGGCAATGGAGAGTGGAGGTTCACCGGGTTCTATGGTGAACCGGTGAGAGCTAGAAAGAAGAGAAGTTGGGAACTCCTGAAATTTATGAGAAGGGAATTTGACAATCCTTGGTTATGCGCCGGGGACTTCAACGAAATTCTCTGTGCGTCAGAACAGTTTGGAGGGAATGATAGGGAGGAATAGATGATGGAGGGCTTTAGAGATACGGTGGAAGAATGTAGATTTTCGGATCTCGGATACACAGGATTGCCTTACACCTGGGACAATAGGCAGTATGGCAATAGAAATATTAAAGTCAGACTAGACCGTGGACTTGGCGATGACCGATTCCTTGATGCTTTTGATAACTCAGTGATACGTCATATTCAAAAAACGGAATCAGACCATTGTGCTCTGCTAATTTCTATAAACAGATCAGATTGGCTCCAAGGCGGTGGGGCATCTAAGCCCTTTCGTTATGAGAACATGTGGACACGCCATGATCGCTATGATTAGGTGGTTAATTCGGCATGGCAGCCATCATTTGGTGGTCTTGCCGGTGTACAAGAGGCCTTGAGGCATTTGAGTCAAGGACTCCAGCGATGGAGTAGGGATGAATATGGTTCAGTTCGTAAATAGCTGCGAGTGTTGAGAGAAAAACTAGAACGTATTTGGGCTGATTCTCTAAGATCTGGGCCAACAAGAGAGGAAGTTGAGACGATGAAAAAACTTTCTGAAATTTTGTCCAGGGAAGAAGTTATGACTAAACAATGTTCTCGGGTACTATGGCTTAAGGAAGGTGACCGCAATACGGCTTACTTCCACTCTAAGGCGAGAGAGTGAGCTCGTACTAACAGGATGGTCTCACTAAATCGTGAGGATGGAAGTACAACCTCGTCCCAAGCTGAGCTAGAGGATTTAGCTATCAACTTCTACACTAATTTATTCCAGGATAATACAGTACCAGAGGTGGTCACACATTTCCTTGAACAAAAGGTGACACTTGAGATGAATGAGAGACTTTGTGCACCGTTCTCAGATCAAGAAATTGAGAACGTCTTTTTTATGATGCATCCAAATAAGTCCCCAGGACCAGATGGATTCACGGCTGGGTTTTACATTCGTTATTGGGATCTCCTGAAATCTGATGTGTGCATGGCTATACGTGGTTTCCTCGAGGTGGGAGAGATGCCGGAGGTTGTCAATAGCATGATCCTCATGCTTATTCCTAAGATTAAGCAGACTCAGAATCTGACACAATATAGACCCATTGCACTTTGCAATGTGTTATATAAGATAGCATCTAAAGTTCTTTCTATGCGGTTACGACCAATATTGGAAGACATTATTGCAGAAGAGCAAAGTGCTTTTGTACCTGGGAGATTGATTACCGATAATGTGTTTACAGCATACGAGAGTATACATTATCTAAAAAAGAAGAAGGGGAAGAGTGGAGCTTGTGCAATTAAACTTGATATGGCAAAAGCCTATGACCGCGTGGAGTGGGTATACCTGAGAGCTATCATGACTAAGTTAGGCTTTGCTGATAAATGGATACAAATTATTATGAAGTGTGTAGAATCTGTTAAGTTCTCGGTCCGAGTTAATGGTCAATTCTCGGAGTACTTCAAACCAACAAGAGGTATTAGACAAGGGGATCCCATCTCTCCCTATCTATTTCTCTTATGTGCAGAAGGCCTAAGTAGTCTGCTGAAATTTAGTGGTCAGCGGTATCTTGCTAGGGAAGTGAGGGTCGGCATCCATGCCCCCTGGATCTCACATCTCCTCTTCGCAGATGACTGCCTGGTTTTTACTCAAGCTTCTATAGCAGGAGCAATGCGGTTACATGGTATTTTGGAAACTTACAAAGTGGGATCGGGTCAACTAGTAAACCGAACAAAGTCGGCTGTCTTTTTTAGTGCTAATTGCACTCCAGACATGAAACAAGAGGTGCATACAGCTTTGGGGATTGTGGTTGAAGCCTTAGTGGAGAGATATCTTGGTCTTCCCACGACTCTCGGACGATCTACAGATTCAGAGTTCGAGCACATTCTCACTAAAATCAAGAAGTTAGCAAAGGGATGGACTCCTAAAACACTTAGCTCCCCAGGTCGGGAGGTTCTGATTAAAGCAATATGCCAGGCTATACCGAATATTCGATGAGCTGTTTCAAATTATCAAAGAAACTTTGCAAGAAAATTATAAGTTGCATTGCAAGATTTTGGTGGGGAGGAGATGAAAAGAAAAGGAAAATCCACTGGAAAAAGTGGGAAGATATTGCTATTCCCAAGGAAAATGGAGGTATGGGCTTTTGAGACTTCCAACTCTTCCAAGCTATGCTGGCAAAACAAGGGTGGAGGTTATTAATTAAACCAGACTCATTATGTGCAAATGTTCTTAAAGGAAAATACTTCCATGGCTCCAACTTTATGGAAGCTAGGAGGAAACGGGGTGCTTTGCATACATGGAACGCTATTTTTCATGGAAGAGATGCATTGGCGAAAGGCCTTATCAAGCGTGTTGGAGACGGTACCACCATATGTGTTGGGGATGATCCATGGATTCCGGCTAGCTACTCACGGAAGCCCCTTGTGAGGAACCCAGATTCAGATATCACAAGGGTTAATGAGCTTATAAATGAGAACTTGATGTGCTGGAATATAGAAAAGGTAACTGAAAACTTTGAACCTATTGATGCTGCCGCTATATGCACAATCCCAATTGGAAGATTCTCAGAAGATGATTGGGCCTGGTTCTATGAGAAAAATGGAAACTTCTCGGTAAGATCAGCTTACCGTCTGCTGGCATTCTTTGAGAATTTACGCAATGATGATCGTCACCATCGTGAGCTTCATCCTCGCTACATTGGAAGAAGATGTGGAAACTCCTGCTCCACCCAAAGTCTGAGCTTTACGGAGAGTAATCAAAAAAATTGTTCCATGTCGCCATAACCTTAAAATTAGACATATGGAAAGGATCAGCCACTGCAAAACCTGTGGTGCCGTAGAAGAAACTGTCTTCCATGCACTGTTTGAGTGTAGTTGGGCGCGAGCTTTTGGCAAGATATGAAACAGGCCACGGGGGTCAAAATACCAGAGCTACATCCGAGGTCTTGGGCAACAGATTTAGTCGATGGGACTCTAATATCGGAGGAGCAAACATGTATCATCTTATGTGGTACCTGGGCAGTTTGGTCTGAGCGAAAGGCCATCTGGCATGGAGAGGGCGGCAGAATGGTCAAGTAGTCTGTTAGATGGGCTGTTAAGACTACAATTGATTTACGTGAAGCAGGGAAAGAGAAGAAGCTTGAAAGAGCATTTCCCTATCCCTCTGATTTTAATGCTTGATAACTGTTGGAGATATGCCCTAGAGGCAATAATAAATGTAGTTATTATTATATCTTTGTGTTTATGATAAATGTTTACATTCATGCTATAATAGTATTAACAAGGAAACATTAATACTTGTGTGATTTGTAAACTTAAAAGAGTCCCTAGTAAAGCCTCTTTATAATACTAGCTTGTTGGTTAATAAATGATTGTGGTTTCCCTATCATGAACATTGAGATGTTATTAACAACAAGATCATATCGTTAGGAGAATGATATGATGGACATACTCCTATAGATAAGCGTAGCATAAAGATCAAGTCATTTTAATAGTTCAATTGCTATTTGCTTTCTGGTACATAGTAACCTAATTCCTTCGACTATGAGATCATGCATATCACCTTTACCGGATGGATGCTTTGATGACATCAAACACCACACCGTAACTGGGTGGCTATAAAGGTGGCATTGAGTGTTCGGAAAGTATTGGTTGAGACACATGGATCAAGAGTGGGATTTGTCCATCCATATGACGGATAGATATACTCTGGGCCCTCTCGGTGAAATGTCATCCAATTAGATTGCAAGCATGTGACTGGCTCACAAGGGATCACATATCACGGGAACGAGAAAAGAGTACTTATCGATGTGAGGTTGAACTAGGTATGCAGAGATACCGACGATCATAACCTCGGATAAGTAAACTATCGTGAGACAAAGGGAAATTGGTATCGTATGTAAGTGCTTCATTCGATCACAAAGTAATCGTAGAAATATGTGGGAGCCATATGAATTTCCAGATTCCTCTATTGGTTATTGTTCGGAGAAGTGTCTCGATCATGTCCGCATAATTCACGAACCGTAGGGAGACACACTTAAGGATTCGACATTGTTTGAGTAGTTATGGAATGATGAGTAAGAGACTGAATGATGTTCGGAGTCTCGGATGGGATCCGTGATATCACGAGGAGATCCGGAATGGTCCGGAGAATAAGATTCATATAAGTAAAGTCCTGTTTCGGGGTTGGAGAATGGTTCCGGTGTTTTCATCGGGAATGTTCTAGAAGTTTCCGGAATGTCCGGCACTCCGAAGGGGAAGGGTACATGAATGTGTCATACCAAGTTGGAATGATTGCATCATGTACTAGGTGTCATTGGTGAACAAAATAAAGGGTTTAATCAAATCCTAGTTTGAAAAGTCAAACGCCAATTTGAAAAGTCAAACGACTATTTTGGGAAGTGGAGGGGAAGGTGGAAACCGAGTTGGGGAGGAGTTCCTCCCCTCCACCGCCCTTGGGAAACCGAGTTGAGGAGGACTCCCCTCCTGGCGCGCCCCTCAACCTATATAAGGAGGCGAGGCTGCCTCCTAGCACACAACACCTCCACCCAAACCCTAGCCCTAAGCCACGGCCCTCCTGCAGCCCGCCCGCCTAGGGCAAGCCGCCGCCTAGCTAACCCTAGCCGCCGGCCAAGCCTCCTCCGTGGTGTGTCTAAACCCTAGATCCCCGAGGAGCTCTCTCATAGTACACCATACTCGCTCCGGCTTAAGGCGAAGCCTCGAGATCTCCCTCTACTTCCTGCCACGTTGTCTTTGGGAATCGCGAGAGAGTGCTACAACCTCCTTGCCTGCTAGAACAAGGGAGAGGAAGGTCTTTGTCGAGTACCGAGCGTGTGACCCATTGCGGGGCGCTGCTGAGCAGGCCGGAAGGATCGTCTCGCGATCTTGAGATCGGGAAGAGTACGACTACATCACCCACGAGAATCCGCTCTCGTTAAACACTTTGGAATCTTCGAGGGTGAGTTATTCCATCGACTCGTTGCTACAATCTAGTAGATAGATCTTGGCTTGTTTGTTTGTATGCGGTAGAAATTTTTTGTTTTCCATGCTACGAAACCCTACAGTGGTATCAGAGCCGTGTCTATATGTAGATCTGTTGCACGAGTAGAACACAATGGTCATTGTGGGCGTTGATGCTTTTATTGTCGATTGCTTCTTGTGTACTTTGCATCTTGCGGGATGTTGGGATGAAGCGGCCCGGGCTAACCTTACATGACATCGTTCATGAGACTTGCTCCACGCTTGACATGCAACTCGTATTGCATAAGTGGCTTTGCGGGTGCCTGTTTCTCCTAGCATAGTTAAGATTCAATTTACAACGAGTGATTGTCAATACTAGTATCAATGTTGTGGTTCTTGTTCGTAAGTTAGAATGACACTTATTGAAATCCCCAAACCACGCAAAACATGCAAAGAAAGTAGAGGCGTCTAACTTTGTTTTGCAGGGGTGTGCTGTGATGTGATATGGCCATGATTGTGATTATATTTGATGTATGCAATGTTCCTTATTGTAACTTGGCAACCGGCAGGAGCCATATGGTTGTCTTTAATTTTGTTAAGACCCGCGTGTCTATTAAAAGTAGTTGTAATAGTTGAAGCCGGTGGACGACAACCATGGAGGAGCGTCATTGACCTTGATGCAATGCCGGTGATGATGGAGATCATGTTCGTGCTTGAAGATGGAGATCGGAAGCACAAAGAAGAAAGGCCATATCATATCACATATTATGAATTGCATGTGATGTTAATCCTTTATGCATCTTGTATTGCTTAGTTAACGACGGTAGCATTATAAGATGATCCCTCATGAACATGAATTTCAAGTCATAAAGTGTTCACCCTTAGTTAGCACTGTTGCTAAAGCTTGTTGTTTCGAAGCACCACGTGATGATCGGGTGTGTTAGATTCCGCAAGTGTATACAACGTGAGCAAGCCAGATTTGCTCATGCGGAAACTAAGGTTTGATCTTGACGAGCCTAGCATGTACAGACATGGTCTCGGAACACGGATCACCGAAAGGTAAAGCATGAATCATATAGTAGATATGATGAACATGTCGATTGTTCGCCATTGAAACTATATCAACTCTCGTGATGATCGGTGTTGATGTAGAGGATTTGGTTCGTGTGATCACTAAAACAATGTGAGGGATATTGTTTTGATTGGGAGTTCACCTAGATTAATTTAACTATTAAATAGAACTCAATTTGTCATAAACTTAGTCTAAACTATTGCAAATATGTTGTAGATCAATGGCGGCCCCTACCATCAACTTTAATGCGTTCCTAGAGAAAGAAAAGTTGAAAAACAATGGAAGCAACTTCGCGGATTGGTTCCAATTTGAGGATTGTCCTCACATGGTAATTTGACCTATGTGCTAGATGGACATTTGGGTGACCCACCTGCAGCTTGCTACCGATGAAGTAAAGAATGTTTACCTCGCTGGAAGACTCGATTACTCCACAGTTCGGTGTGCTATCTTGTATGGTTTAGAATCGAGCTTGAGAAAGGTTTGAGAATTCAGACCCATGATATTGTCCATGATCTCAAATTGATCTTTGAGACTCACGCGGCGATTGAGAGCTATGAGGCTTCAAAAGTTCTTTAAGCGCAAGATGGAAGAGGCAGCTCGAAGTGAGCATGTGATGAAGATGTCTGGGCACGCAAACAAAATTCAAAGCTTGGGTATAGTGATTCCTAATGCTTTGGGGATTTACCGTGTCCTCCAATCACTACCACCAAGTTACAAGAACTTTGTGATGAACTACAATATGCAAAACATGAACAAGCAGTTGCCAGAACTCTTTGCCATGTTGAAATCTGCAAGTGGAGATCAAGAAAGAGCACCAAGTGTTGATGGTCAATAAGACCACCAAATTCAAGAAAGGCAAGTCTAAGCAAAGGGACACTTCAAGAAGGGTGGTAAGAAAGTTACCGCAACGAAGAAGACCAAGGCTGGACCTAAGCACGATCTTGAGTACTTTTTACGCAAGGGAGAAGGTCACTGAAGCGGAATTGCCCAGTACTTGGCGGATTTGAAGAACGGCAACATCAAGAAGAAAGGTATATCGATATACATGTTATTGATGTGTATCTCACTAGTACTGTAGTAGTGCACGGGTATTTGATCTTGGTTCGTTGCTCATATTTGTAACTCAAAACAGTCTTTGCGCGAATAACGGAAGCTAGCGAAGAACAAGGTGACGATGCGCGTGGGAAGCGGATCAAAGGTTGATGTGATCGCGGTCGGCATGCTACCCTTCATCTACCATCGGGATTAGTTTTATACTTAAATAATTGTTATTTGGTGCCTGCGTTAAGCATGAAATTATATCGGGATCTTGTTTATTGCGAGACGGTTACTTGTTTAAGTCCAAGAAAAATGGTTGTTCGATTTATATGAGTAATATGTTTTATGCACATGCACCTTTGATAGATGGTCTATTCTTATTGAATCTCGATAGTGGAAATACACATATTAATAACATTGAGGCTAAACGTTTGAAATCGACGATAACTCGACCTATATGTGGCAATCGTCTTGGTCACATTGGAGTGAAGCGTATGAAGAAACTCCATTCGGTGGACTTCTTGAATCACTTGATTTGAATCACTTGAAAGATCTGAAGCATGTCGATGGGTAAAATGACTAAGACTCCATTTTACGGTATGATGGAGCGAGCTACGGACTTATTGGAAATCATACATACCGATGTGTGTGGTCCAATGAGTGTAGCATCGTGATGGTTATCGTTATGTTCTTACCTTCACGGATGACTTGAGTAGATATGGGTATATCTATTTCATGAAACATAAGTCCGAAACTTTCGAGAAGTTTAAGGAATTTCAAAATGAGGTAGAGAATCAACGTAACAAGAAGATTAAATTTCTACGTTCTGAACGTGGAGGTGAATATCTAAGTTATGAGTTTGGCGAGCATTTAAAGAAATGCGGAATACTTTCACAATTGACACTGCCGGGAACATCACAGCGTAATGGTGTGTCTGAACGTCGTAATCGAACTCTCTTAGATATGGTTCGTTCTATGATGTCACTTACAGATTTACCGCTATCATTTTGGGGTTATGCATTAGAAACAGCCGCATTCACTTTAAATAGGGCACCATCTAAATCCGTTGAAACGACACCGTATGAATTATGGTTTGGGAAGAAACCTAAATTGTCGTTCCTTAAAGTTTGGGGTTGCGAAGCCTATGTAAAGAAGTTACAGCCGGACAAGCTAGAGCCCAAAGCGGAAAAATGCGTCTTCATTGGATACCCGAAGGAAACTATTGGGTATACCTTCTATCATAGATCCGAAGGCAAAATCTTCGTTGCCAAGAATGGATACTTTCTAGAGAAGGAATTTCTCTCGAAAGAAGTGACTGGAAGGAAAGTAGAACTCGACGAGGTTGTCGAACCTTCTCTCGAACTTGCGAGTAGCGCAGCACCGGAAGAAGTTCCTGTGGTGCCTGCACCAATAAGAGAGGAAGCTAATGATGATGATCATGAAACTTCGGTTGTAGTTGCTACAGAGCCTCGCAGGTCAACGAGAACTCGTACCACTCCTGATTGGTATGATCCCATTATGAGTGTCATGTTGGTGGACAACACCGATGATCCTGCGACATATGAGGAAGCGATGATGAGCCTAGATTCCAATAAATGGCAAGAAGCCATGAAATCCGAGATTGGATCCATGTACGAAAACCAAGTATGGACTTTGGTGGACTTATTGGATAGCCGGAAGGCTGTCGAGAACAAATGGATTTTCAAGAAGAAAACAAATGCTGATGGTAATGTTACTGTCTATAAAGCTAGACTTGTCGCAAAAGGGTTTCGACAAATTCAAGGAGTTGACTACGATGAGACTTTCTCACCTGTAGCGAAGCTAAAGTCTGTAAGGATTATTGGACAGCGGTCAAAAACATCCTTAAGTACTTGAGAAGAACTAAGGATATGGTTCTTTCTTATGGAGGTGATGAACAGCTCGTTGTTAATGGTTACACCGATGCTAGTTGGAACACCGATCCGGATGATTCTAAATCACAATCTGGATACGTATTTACTTTGAATGGTGCAGCAGTTAGCTGGAGGAGTGCAAAGCAAAGCGTTGTGGCGAGATCTTCAACTGAATCGGAATACATGGCTGCTTCGGAGGCTTCACAAGAAGCGATATGGATGAAAGAGTTCATTACAGAGCTGGGTGTGGTTCCTACTGTGCTGGACCGAATGTCTATCTACTGTGATAACATGGGCGCCATAGCCAATGCGCAAGAACCAAGGTCACACAAGAAGCTGAAGCACATCAAGCTATGTTTCCACGCTATTCGAGAACATGTCCAAGATGGGGACATAAAGATTTGCAAAGTACACACAGATCTGAATGTGGCGGATCCGTTGACTAAACCTCTCCCGAGGGCAAAACATGACCAGCACCAAACTGCCATGGGTGTTCGGTATATTACCATGTAATCTAGATTAGATGACTCTAGTGCAAGTGGGAGACTGTTGGAGATATGCCCTAGAGGCAATAATAAATGTAGTTATTATTATATCTTTGTGTTTATGATAAATGTTTACATTCATGCTATAATAGTATTAACAAGGAAACATTAATACTTGTGTGATTTGTAAACTTAAAAGAGTCCCTAGTAAAGCCTCTTTATAATACTAGCTTGTTGGTTAATAAATGATTGTGGTTTCCCTATCATGAACATTGAGATGTTATTAACAACAAGATCATATCGTTAGGAGAATGATATGATGGACATACTCCTATAGATAAGCGTAGCATAAAGATCAAGTCATTTTAATAGTTCAATTGCTATATGCTTTCTGATACATAGTAACCTAATTCCTTCGACCATGAGCATGCATATCACCTTTACCGGATGGATGCTTTGATGACATCAAGCACCACACCGTAACTGGGTGGCTATAAAGGTGGCATTGAGTGTTCGGAAAGTATTGGTTGAGACACATGGATCAAGAGTGGGATTTGTCCATCCATATGACAGATAGATACTCTGGGCCCTCTCGGTGAAATGTCATCCAATTAGCTTGCAAGCATGTGACTGGCTCACAAGGGATCACATATCATGGGAACGAGAAAAGAGTACTTATCAGTAACGAGGTTGAACTAGGTATGCAGAGATACCGACGATCATAACCTCAGATAAGTAAACTATCATGAGACAAAGGGAAATTGGTATCATATGTAAGTGGTTCATTCGATCGCAAAGTAATCGTAGAAATATGTGGGAGCCATATGAATTTCCAAATTCCTCTATTGGTTATTGTTCGGAGAAGTGTCTCGATCATGTCCGCATAATTCACGAACCGTAGGGAGACACACTTAAGGATTCGACGTTGTTTGAATAGTTATGGAATGATGAGTAAGAGACTGAATGATGTTCGGAGTCTCGGATGGGATCCGGGATATCACGAGGATATCCGGAATGGTCCAGAAAATAAGATCCATATAAGGAAAGTCCTGTTTCGGGGTTGGAGAATGATTCCGGTGTTTTCATCGGGAATGTTCTAGAAGGTTCCGGAATGTCCGGCACTCCGAAGGGGAAGGGTACATGAATGTGTCATACCAAGTTGGAATGATTGCATCATGTACTAGGTGTCATCGCTGAACAAAATAAAGGGTTTAATCAAATCCTAGTTTGAAAAGTCAAACGCCAATTTGAAAAGTCAAACAGCTATTTTGGGAAGTGGAGGGGAAGGTGGAAACCGAGTTGGGGAGGAGTTCCTCCCCTCCACCGCCGGCCCCCTTGGGAAACCGAGTTGGGGAGGGACTCCCCTCCCCTGGCGCGGCCCCTCCACCTATATAAGGAGGGGTAGGGTTGCCCCTCCTAGCACACAACACCTCCACCCGCAAACCCTAGCCCTAAGCCGCCGGCCCTCCTGCAGCCGCCGCCGCCCTAGGGCAAGCCGCCGGCCAAGCCTCCTCCTTGGTGTGTCTAAACCCTAGATCGCCGAGGATCTCTCTCATAGTACACCATACTCGCTCCGGCTTAAGGCGAAGCCCTGCGAGATCTCCCCTCTACTTAGGTACCACGTTGTCTTTGGAATCGCGAGAGAGTGCTACAATCTCCAACCTGCTAGAACAAGGAGAGGAAGGTCTTTGTCGAGTACCAACGTGTGACCGATCAAGGGGCTGCCGGAGCATGCCGGAAGGATCGTCTACGCGATCTTGAGATCGGGAAGAGTACGACTACATCACCCACGAGAATCCGCTCTCGTGAAACACTTTGGAATCTTCGAGGGTGAGTTATTCCATCGACTCGTTGCTACAATCTAGTAGATAGATCTTGGCTTGTTTGTTTGTATGCGGTAGAATTTTTTTGTTTTCCATGCTACGAAACCCTACAATAACAACACACTTATCGGTTTAATCGTGTGCTAAGTGTATCACAGGGTTGATAAGGGTGTGACACAAATATTGGCATAACAGTTCCCTCTGCGAAAAACCAATGTGTAAAATGGTAGTACCGGAAATACGACCGGTACTACCGCTTGACACCGGTACTACCGGTTCAAGTACCGGTTGGAACCGTGCAAAATTGATAAGGGTGGATCTTAGTCAGAACCATCCGGTACTACGGAGCGACACTACCGGTCCAACCGGTAGTACCGCTTGAGACAAGCGGTACTACCGCTTGGACACGGTCGGACCCCTCGGCAGTACCGGGCCATTCTGAAGAAAAGCCACCCCTCTCTGTTTTGCTCAGTACCAAATGGTACTTGGGACTGGTACTACTGCCTGGAACGGTAGTACCGCGTCATACGACCGGTACTACCGCTTGGGGGTAGTACCGCAAGGGCGATACCGGCCAAAACTGAAGAAGGCTCGACCAAGTGAAGCATCTCCGGTACCTGGTCCGGTACTTGACCGGTAGTACCGCTTGCCAGCGGTACTACCACTTGAGTACCGGTACTACCGGTGCATTAATGGCTCCAACAGCCATATTTCGTGGAGGGGTATAAATACCCCTCCACCTACCTTGGGACAAATTGCTCAGCCTCATTAAAGTCAAGACCACCATTGGCCACCCAATCTTCAAGATCTCCTCATTCCACCACCCAAAGTCCTTGATCTTTGGGGAATCGAAGGAGGAGGCCCCGATCTACTACTTCACCAAAAGAGATCTTCATTTCCCCCTCATTTCATTGAGGGCCCCTTTGCTCTAGTGTTTTCTTGGAAACCCTAGTTCTTGTTTTGGTTCTTACAAGCTTGTCTTTGATTGCTTTGACAGCTTGCTTCTATTTGGGAGCCTTCAATTAAGTTGTGGATGTGTGCCCCAAACTTGTAACGGTGCCGGCTTCCACCTTGAAGATTGCTGATATAGTGGAAGGTGAATCGATCCCGTTGGGGTGAGATTCATCGGAGAACAAGGGAGGCCTTTCGTGGCGTTGGTGGTTTGAAACCACCCCCTCTCCAAACGTAGACGTACTTCCCCTCAAAAGGAAGGAACTACGGGAAACAAATCCGTGTGTCTCCGCGTCCACTATTTTGGTTACTTCTATCCTTTACCGCACTTTACTTACTTGTTCCTACTTTGTGTTGTGGTAGTTCTTGCATATTTGTCATATAGGTAAATTCACCTTAGTTGCATTATCTAGAGAATTTACCTTATTGTCAAACCTTAATTTGAAAAGGAAGAAAATTTGAAGTAGCACCTATTCACTGCCCCTCTAGGTGCCCATACGATCCTTTCAATTGGTATCAGAGCCTAAGAGAATATGAGTAGCAATGATGGGTATGGTGGTAGTGAGTCGACCCCGGTGACCATGGAAGATCTCAAAAACTTGGAAACAAGATTGATCTCTTCCTTGGTCAACGAAGTCAAGAAGATGCTTGAGCAACTTCTTAAAGACAAACAAGGCTCATCACCCCCATCTCCTCAAGAGGATCAACCATCCATTTTACCTAAGGGGAATACGTCAGTATCCTCCGAGGGTATGGTGGTGGGGGGCAAACTAGACAACGTTAATTCCTCCACACACAATGATGGTGGGAAGGGTGAGCACCGTGATTCATGGTACTCTCCCTACCCTCCAATCCCTCACCCTCATGTGTACAATAGAGGTGACCCACCTAAGCTAGAAGAGTCTGCTACTTTTGCTCAATGGTAATCACTAATGAGAACTCATGTGCGCAGCTCTTGCATTGAACTATGGAACATCATCGAGCATGGACTCTTTATTGGGGATCCAAACAACTTGACAAGAAGAGAGATTGTCAATAGTCAACTCAATGCCACTGCTTTGCATATGATTCAACAAGGATTGGGGACAAAGGATTATCCACACATGAAGCACTTTAGCATTGCCAAGGAAGCTTGGGATGCTCTCACTGTGTTGTTTGTTGGAATTGAGAGTATGAGGAGGAACCGATATGATGCTCTAAGCAATGAAGCCAAAGGCTTCTACATGAAAGAAGGTGAAGATCACGAAGACATGTACCGAAGGCTCAAGACCACCGCCACCGCTTTTAGAAATGTGGGTGCCTCACATGTGGATGATGCATGGATAAAAAGGAAATATGTGAGTGCACTCATGCCTTTTGAGCCCACTGACTTGAAGAGCCTACAAGGAAGACACAACTACCATCTCATGACCTCAAATGAAGTTATGCAAGAGATGGCCGCTTTCAAGGTTGCCGCCAAGAATGCCAAAGATGCCCATGCTCGTGCCCTTGGTATGAGTAATGTTTTCAATGTTGCTTTGAAGGCCAAAGTCGTGGACCATGGGGATGAAGATGATAGTGATGAAGGGATTTCCATGGACCACCTCGATGAAGTCAAGATTGATCATAGTCAATATATGGCCTTCTATGCAAAGATCTTTTGGAAGAACCCCGCCAAGGCCAAGATGGAAATGCAAAGAAAAAGCAACCCAAATGGGAAAAGAGAAAATACAACGAGATTGAGAACTTGCTTCAATTATGGTGACCGCTATCACTTTGTAGCAAGTTGTCCCTATGAAAAGAGAGAAGATCATGGGGGTAAGCTTGTGTTTAAGAAGACTCTCAAGGCACCTTACAATAAACCTTTCATTAATAAGAATCCCATCAACAAGAAGTTGGGAGAAATTGTCTTGATCACTCATGAAAAATAATCCTCCGACAATGAAGATGATGAAGATGAGGAAGAGGAAACTTCGCATGGTGTGGCTGCTCTAGCCACCACCTCTATTCCGACATTCTCACTCTTTGATTCTCCAAATGAGAACTCTCCCACCAAGAACGTCACTTGCCTTATGGCAAGAGGAACAGAGGTATCCTCATCATCCCACTCTACTCCCTTAGATAATGATGAACTTGATGATGAGATGTCTCTTGATGTTAAAAAGGAATTAATTGCCTTTGATGAGTTTATGACTAACCTAAAAGGAGATGCTAAGTTACACTTTGAAAACATCCTAGATCAACTTTCACATACTCAAGAGCTTCTAGATGTAAGATGTAAACTTGGGCATGAACACATGATTGAGCTAGAGGCTTTAAACAATGCTCTAGAAGAAGAACAGGAAACTAGGTTATCACTTGAGTTAAAACTTGAAGGGCTTGATGAGGCCAATGACAATATTGTTAACAAACTCATCAAAGAGCATGATCATGCTATTGCTAAATACAAAAGTGCTAAAAAGGACAAGATTGAGTTTGGTGTGGTTCATGAAAAACTTGCCGAGGACTTTAGGTTGCTTAAAAAGGCCCACAAGGCTTTGTAAAGTGAACTCTTGTCACTCACAAAGTCCCATGGAACGCTTCAAACTCAATTGGCCAATATTCCTTCACCTAGTAACTTCATTCCATCTAGTAGTACTACTATTCTTGAAGAGAATGCTAGGTTGAAGGGGGAGATTGCTAAGGCCACATTTCCACAAGGCAACAAGTCTATTGATGATCTTTTGAGTAAGCAAAGGCCTAGTGGTGATAAAGGGGGCATTGGATTTGTCTCCAATTCTAAGAAGAAGAAGAACAACAAGAAGAAGAAGGCCAATCCCACACAAGAAACTAACAAGGCCATTGTGGGTAGTAAGACCACAAGTGGTAAAATTATGTCTCATGATGACTTTGCGGGTAGTGCTAACCCTCACTATGTTATAATGCGTGATTATTATGGTGATGTGTATGCACAATATGTTGGCCCATATGATGGTTATATTGCGTGGTCTATTTGGGTTCCCAAGACCCTTGTTGCTAACAAAAGAGGACCCATTGAAAAATGGGTACCTAAAAATTAGCTTGATCTTTTGTAGACTTATGCTTCCGGAGGGTCTAAGTGGGTGCTTGATAGTGGTTGCACAAGTCATATGACCGGAAGCTCGTCTATTGTCAAGGACTTAAAGCCAAATGATGATCTAATCACCGTGACATATGCCGACAAGTCAAAGTCTAAGGTAATGGGTTTTGGCAAAGTTGTCGTTGCTCACGACATTACACTCGTGAACGTCATGCTTGTTGAGACCCTTGGGTATAATTTACTTTCAATCTGTGCTCTTGGAAAGATGGGTTTTTTCGTCTTTATACATAATGATCTTGTGGTCCTCATGTGGAGCAAGTCTCTCAAGGTCGCTTTCGTTGGGTATGTCGAACATGACTTGTATGTGGTGGACTTCTCGGGGCAAGCCACTACAAGTGCGATGTGATTATTCGGAAAGGCCGATGTGGGTTGGTTATGGCATCGCCGACTGGCCCATGTCAATATGAGAACTTTGCAAAGTCTCCACAAGGAGGGCCATATTGTTGGACTAAAAGAAAATGTTTCCTTTGCCAAAGATCGTGTTTGCAAGGAATGTGTTCTAGGGAAGATGCATGATGCTCCTCATAAGCCTAAGAACCGCATCAAGTCCACCAAGATCTTGGAGCTCCTTCACGTGGACCTCTTTGGTCCTCCATCTCATGCAAGTCTTGGTGGGAAGAAATATTGCTTGGTGATTATTGATGACTTTTCAAGATACTCTTGGGTTTATTTCTTCAAGTTGAAGAGTGAGACTCAAAAGACTTTTATCGACTTCATCAACTTGGTTCAACGGCAATACAATGTTCCCGTGTTGATCATAAGAAGTGACAACGACACCGAGTTCAAGAACTACACCTTGAATTATTTCCTTAGTGATGAGGGGATTAAACATCAATATTCCGCTGCATACACCCCTCAACAAAATGGTATGGCCGAAAGGAAGAATCGGACTCTTATTGAGATGGCTAGGACCATGTTGGCGGAGTTTAAATCTCCATACAACTTTTGGGCCGAAGCCATCTCCACCGCTTGCCATGCTTCAAACCGGCTCTACCTCCACAAAAGAAATCAACAAGACTCCATATGAAATACTTACCGGTAACAAGCCCAACATATCTTACTTCCGGGTGTTCGGTTGTAAGTGTTTCTATCTCATAAAAGGTGTTCGTTTGTATAAATTCGAGTCTAAAGCATTAGAGGGTATTTTTGTTGGCTATGGTCTCGAATCTCACACTTATAGAATCTATGATAAGCTCTCCGGAGCCGTCATAGAATCTTGTAGTGTGACCTTCAAAGAATATGATGGTCCCAAAGGGGGGCGTGTTGATGCTTGTGATGCAGATGATGAAATGCCTCAGGATGCCATAGGAAGAATGGGTGTGGGATATTTCCGCCCCGTTGAGGAATCCCTTATGGCGGATCGAGAAGAACTATGCTCCACTCAAGTGGAGCCCTCATCTTCACAACCTCAACATGCTCCATCCACCGAAGAGGACATTGACTCAAGCCAAAGACAAGATGTGGACCCTCAACATGGTGATCAAAGTGTCAACTCTAGTCAAGGGGTGCTTGGTCCATTCGACGGATTGTCAAGTGGTGCCAAGTCAATTTGTCAAGGAAGATCCATACAAGCTGCTTTGAGACAAGCTCAAATTGACGCTAGAAGTACACTTGATCAAGACCAAGGTTAATATTTGCCTCCCAATGTAGAGGATGACTCCAATGATGATCAAGGTCAAGATGATGGTTAAGACGAGGATCAAAATGATGAAGAGGGTCCTCCAAGAAACAACACGGAGATCCACGCTCGTCGCGAAGGTAGAAATGAAAGGATGTTGGAATTAAGAGATCACACTCTACAAAATGTAGTTGGTGATCTAAGGAAAGGTATTTCCACAAGAGCACAATTGAAGAGGTTCAGTGAACACCAAGCTCACATCTCCATGATTGAACCAAATAAAGTGTGGGAAGCTCTTGAAGACTCAGATTGGTTAGAATCTATGCACAAATAACTCAACAACTTTGAGAGAAACAAAGTATGGAAGTTAGTTGAGAAGCCAAAGGATTGCCGCAATGTTATTGGAACAAAGTGGATATTCAAGAACAAGCAAGATAAGCATGGAATTATAGTAAGGAACAAGGCTAGATTGGTTGCACAAGGGTATTCTCAAATTGAAGGCATTGATTATGGAGAGACTTATGCACCCGTGGCTCGCCTTGAGTCCATCCGTATCCTTCTTTCTTATGCGGCACATCACAACTTTAAGTTGCAACAAATGGATGTAGAAAGTGCATTTCTTTATGGCCCGTTAAATGAATTGGTATATGTTAAGCAACCCCCGGGATTTGAGGACCCCAACTTCCCAAACCATGTCTACAAACTTGATAAGGCGCTCTATGGCCTCAAGCAAGCCCCACACACGTGGTATGAGCACCTTAGAGAGTTATTGTTTGACCGTGGCTTTGAGGTTGGGAAAATCGATCCCACTCTTTTTACTAAGAGGGTCATTGGGGAGCTTTTTGTATGCCAAATATATGTTGATGATATTATCTTTGGCTCATCTAACAAAGCTTTTAATTATGAATTCTCAAAGCTTATGACTAGTAGGTTCCGGATGTATTTGATGGGAGAATTGAGAGTATTTCTTGGCTTTGAGATCAAGCAAGTTAGAGGAGGGACATTCTTCAATCAAGCCAAGTATACTCAAGATATGCTCAAGAGATTCAAAATGCAAGATTTAAATGGAGCTCCTACTCCCATGGCTACAAAGACTCATCTAGAACAAAATCCAAATGGTAAATATGTGGATCAAAAGGTATACCGGTCCATGATTGGTTCTTTGCTTTACCTTTGTGCATCTAGACCCAATATTGTGTTGAGTGTAGGTGTGTGTGCAAGATATCAAGCAGCTCCTAAGGAAAGCCATTTAATGGCGGTCAAGAGAATCTTTCGATATTTAGTTCATACCCCATTTTATGGTCTTTGGTATCCTCAAGGCTCAACATTTGCTCTTTGTGGATACAGTTTGGATTAGGCGGGGACAAGGATGATAGAAAATCAACATCCGGGGCTTGCCAATTCCTTGGTAGGTCCTTGGTATGTTGGTCTTCTAAGAAGCAAAATTGTATATCTCTCTCCACCGCCGAAGCCGAGTATGTTGCTGCCGCTAGTGCTTGCACTCAATTGCTATGGATGAGGTAAACTTTAAAGGAATACGGTGTCCATTGTGACAAAGTGCCTCTTCTATGTGACAATGAAAGTGCCATCAAAATTGCATACAACCCGGTGGATCACACAAGGACAAAGCATATTGAGATTCGTTATCACTTCATTAGAGATCATGTTGCTCGAGGTGATATTGATCTATCCTATGTTTCAACCAAAGATCAACTTGCCGATATCTTCAACGAAGCCACTTGATGAAGCAAGGTTTTGCTACCTAAGGAATGAACTAAATATCGTAGATTCAAGGATCTTGACTTGATTATCTTGCACTCTCACCTAATACTCGACCCATATTTGGTTTAGGTGTAGGCATGGACATAGGGGGAGTGCAGTCCTAATTGATTGGACCATACCTCCCCCATTATGCGCAAAGTAAACGAAATCATTCCTCTTAATATCATTTTGTGATATGTGAGCTTAATGATGAGTTTCGGTAATGGACCCAAGATATATCTTCGTGGTGCCAAGCCGAGTATACTCAAATATGGTGGCCTAGGCCACCGCCCCCTCTCAATCGAGAGGTTGATGTGCGTACTCGTGTTTGTCATTTTTGAGTTGATTTTTACTCATGATTGTCATCTTGTGAATTGTCTTCACCGGTCTTAGTCTCATGCACTCTAGCTTGGTTTTTAACTTCCTTTTTCTCGATTTTTAGAGTGCATGTGCTTCCCAGCTCACGTGTCTTAACCCAAGCCTCCTTACTCCCTCGCAAAAACCCTCTCTCTATCCGCACAAGAATCGCCTCTGTTCCCTGGCTTTGGAATCAGATGGTACCGGTACTACCGGATGTTCGAGCGGTACTACCGGACCTGGCTAGTTCCCAGGTCGACTCCTGGAAGAACTGCTCCAGGACCGGTACTACCACCCACATATCCGGTACTACCGGCCACTGGTACTACCGATTGCTGAACCGGTACTACCGGTCGGCGTTTTCTTGGTATATATTGGACACACGTGGGGAGGAACCCCTCAGTGCCTCATTCATCCCCACGCCCTCCACTCATACCTGCACCGCCGCCGGAGACCTTGAAGCCGCCGGAGCCCTGCCGCGCCTTCCTCTCTCGGATCCCCCTTGGATTCGGCCTCTTGGCAGGCTCCCACCTCTTTCCATCGCCATGAATCCCGGTACAACCGCCCTTTCTCTCTCCATTTGATTTGCTCCTTAGATCTAGGTTTTGGCTTAGATTTGTGGAGAAATTGACATATTGGAAGGTTGTACTGCCATATGCTTCCCTTGTTACCGAGTAGAATCATCTATTTACAATTTAATGCCGCCACTTTGGTGCGTTCCCCTCAAATCTGACAAACTCGTACCGCTCAACCGGTAGTACCGGAACTTTTTCTGGTACTACCGCTTGCGAGCGGTACTACCGGTCGTCAGGTCCGGTAGTACCGTCCCAAACTGACCGCATTTTTTCTGCTTAATATTGGATTCTCTCGTTTGCTCCTTATGATTCTTGTGCCCTTACCCCCTTGCTATCCTCCCTCGTGCTTTCACAGATGCAGGTGGTTCTCGGGGTGCGCGCAAGCGTTCCAAGACTAGCCGTGAGATTGTTGAGGAAGAGACGGAGTCTGAGGAAGAGGTTATGCCACAGCCAAGACACCGTTCCAAGTTGCCTGCCACTCGAGGTGGTCGTGGGGGTCGTGAGGGGGTTACCAAGCGCTCTACTGGGCGTGGCAGCGCCCCTCCCTCTCGCCCCCCTTCCGCTGGGCGTACCAAAAGTCTCAGCTTAGGGCCATCAGGGCCAAGGAAACTGTCAGACATCTCTGAGTCAGAGTTTAGGGCTCTCCGGATTGAAAATCCATACTCCCGCAACCGGAGCGAGGCCAGGGAAGACACTCTCTTCTTCGATGATTTCCAAGAGCGTGTTTATCATGAGGTTCTTTTGACCAATATCCAGATGGTGGTGCCTCAGCAGTGGATTGACATGGGGCACATTAACAAGAATCTTGACTACTTTGCTGAAGCTAAGGAAATCTGCTCGCACCTTGGCTTGTTCCCCATTATGGAGTTCAAGTATGACTATGATCCACTCCTTATCTGCCTGTTTTATGCCACTGCACATTTCCACACTGGCCGTACTTGGAAGATCACCTGGATGACTCAAGGTGCTGTCAAGGAAGCTAAACTTGCGGAGTTTGCTGCAATATTGGGGTATGAAGATCACGGCCGGGACGTTCCTTGTGGTTTTCGTTGTCACATGCGGGATCACCCCTCCAAGAAGGATGTCCTTACACCTCTGTATATCCGGGGCCGTGGGATTGCTGGCAAGATCAAGGATCTTCTCCCCACATATGACATTCTCCATCGCATTTTCCGTGAGACTGTTGCTCCTCGTGCGGGCAACAAGGATGAGATACATGGGTTCTCTGTTGACTTGCTGTTCAACACGTTCCTCAACCGAGACTCAGGCACTCCTCTTGATGTGTCAAACTTCATATGGAATGAGATGGTTGCTGCTGCACACTCTCGGAGGGTTCCACCATTTGCTCCGTATATTATGGCCCTCATTGTGTCAAAGTGCCCCGTCATTGCTAGGACACTCTCCACTCGCTCTCTCATTGTGCACAGGCCAAAGGCACTCAAGATCAAGACACATGCTAAAGCTCGCGTTGCGGCGGGTGAGGAGGAAGAGGATGACTCTGAGGATGCTGACAGTGGTCATGACACTGACTATGTTGCCTCCCGTCGCAAGAATGCTAAGCCCTCTTGGGCCAAAAGGACGGAGGTCAAGCTCAAGAAGATCTTCTGCTTCCAGGCTGACAACCAGAAGCGCATGTATGAGGCGCATGTGTATGCCAAGAAAGCCAGTGCTCGGCAGAAGGACATGATGGCTGCTCAGGGTTTGACCATCTCCAAGGGGTCCGAGACCAACATCACTCTAGAAGATCAGTGGATCTCTCCGCACAGCCGTTGGGACGATGATGTCTCTTCCTCGCACCGCGACCCACCCCCTTATGAGGAGGACCTTGAGGATGAGGAGGAGGAGGAGGATGATTGACCGTTGGGACGGTAGTCTTGCACTTGTCCCTTTTTTTGGCGTCTTGATGCCAAAGGGGGGAGAAGTTGTACTTTAGGCACGGGTGTTGCATAGGAAGTCACAAGCTCGTTCTTACTTTGATCCTTTTATTGCTTGTGAACTTCGATTTCCCTGTATTTATGTGTGAGACTATGTGGTTATGTAGTGGTTATATCATGGATCCATCTTATGAGACTATGTGGTTATTTCATTAGATCCATCTTGTGATGATATGCGTTATCTATTGTCTATATATTTCTCATCACATGTTATTATGCAAAGGTATGATTTCAAATGCTAGTATCAATATTTGTGCACCCTGTTGGGTTTGTAAAATAGAGGGGGAGGTTTGTCTCTACACATCTATGGGGAGCCCCGTCTCTATTTTACAAATCTCATATGCTTCCTATTTAAATCATCTTGAAAAAGGGTATTGTCATCAAACACCAAAAAGGGGGAGATTGAAAGAGCATTTTCCTATCCCTCTGATTTTGATGCTTGATAACAACACACTTATCGGTTTAATCGTGTGCTAAGTGTATCACAGGATTTATAAGGGTGTGACACAAATATTGGCATAACATTTCCCTCTACGAAAAACCAATGTGTCAAACGGTAGTACCGGAAATACGACCGGTACTACCGCTTGACACCGGTACTACCGGTTCAAGTACCGGTTGGAACCGTGCAAAATTGATAAGGGTGGATCTTAGTCAGAACCATCCGGTACTACGGAGCGGCACTACCGGTCCAACCGGTAGTAACACTTGAGACAAGCGGTACTACCGCTTGGACACAGTCGGACCGCTCGGCAGTACCGGGCCGTTCTGAAGAAAAGCCACCCCTCTCTGTTTTGCTCAGTACCAAGCGGTACTTGGGACCGGTACTACCGCCCGGAACGGTAGTACCGCGTCATACGACCGGTACTACCACTTGGGGGTAGTACTGCAAGGGTGATACCGGCCAAAACTGAAGAAGGCTCGACCAAGTGAAGCATCTCCGGTACCTGGTCCGGTAGTACCGCTTGCCAGCGGTACTACCCTTGAGTACCGGTACTACCGGTGCATTAATGGGTCCAACGGCCATATTTCGTGGAGGGGTATAAATACCCCTCCACCTACCTTGGGACAAATTGCTTAGCCTCATTAAAGTCAATACCACCATTGGAGCCACCCAATCTTCAAGATCTCCTCATTCCACCACCCAAAGTCCCTGATCTTTGGGGAATCGAAGGAGGAGGCCCCGATCTACTACTTCACCAAAAGAGACCTTCATTTCCCCCTCATTTCATCGAGGACCCCTTTGCTCTAGTGTTTTCTTGGAAACCCTAGTTCTTGTTTTGGTTATTACAAGCTTGTCTTTGATTGCTTTGACAGCTTGCTTGTATTTGGGAGCCTCCGATTAAGTTGTGGATGTGTGCCCCAAACTTGTAACGGTGCCGGCTTCCACCTTGAAGGTTGCCTATTAGTGGAAGGTGAATCGATCCCGTTGGGGTGAGATTCATCGGAGAACAAGGGAGGCCTTTCGTGGCGTTGGTGGTTTGAAACCACCCCCTCTCCAAACGTAGACGTACTTCCCCTCAAAAGGAAGGAACTACAGGAAACAAATCCTTGTGTCTCCGCATCCACTTTTCGGTTACTTCTATCCTTTACCGCACCTCACTTACTTGTTACTACTTTGTGTTGTGGTAGCCCTTGCATAATTGTCATATAGGTAAATTTACCATAGTTGTATTATCTAAAGAATTTACCTTATTGTCAAACCTTAATTTGAAAAAGAAGAAAATTTGAAGTAGCACCTATTCACCCCCCTCTAGGTGCCCATACGATCATTTCAGAATCCTTTGCGGGTACAGAGACCAACGCTGTCAAGGCAGGCGCACTTTACTTACTTGTTCCTACTTTGTGTTGTGCTAGTTCTTGCATATTTGTCATATAGGTAAATTCACCTGAGTTGCATTATCTAGAGAATTTACCTTATTGTCAAACCTTAATTTGAAAAAGAAGAAAATTTGAAGTAGCACCTATTCACCCCCCTCTAGGTTCCCATGCGATCCTTTCAAAGTTGACACAATCAAAAGCTACAACTCGATGGAAACCTCCTGATCCTGATTATGTGAAGATTAATACAGATGCAGGATACAATGAGGAGGCAAACAATGGTGCCACCGGTCTGGTGATTCGTGATCATAATGGTTCGCTATTGAGGGCACATGCTCTATGGCATGATCATGCCTTTAGCGCTACTGTCCTGGAAGCAGAAGCAGTTTGTGAAGGGTTTCACAGCATAGTAAATCAAAAAAATTCTACGGATGCGAACGGGAAAGCCAAGATCTAATCTAGGAGATGCAAACAACGAGGGGGATAAATGAGATCTTCATACCCTTGAAGATTCGCACAACGGAACGTTCAACAGAACGTGGTTGATGTAGTCGTACTAGCCTTCTCCTCCTCGCGATCCGATCCGATCCAACACCGCAAGTGGCGATGCCTCCGAGAGATGCACATGTACGGCACCTCGACGTCTCCTCCTTCCTCGGTCCAGCAAGTGGGGTGGAGAGATAGATTGGATCTACAACACGATGTCGTGGTGCAAAGGTGGAGAGTTTCTGCGGCAGGGCTTCGCCTACGCGCAGTCGGGAGAGAGAGAGAGGAGGGCAACAACTAGGCGGCTATGGTTTGAGGAGGTGTGGGGGGAGGGTGCGCCCCTGCCCTCTTTATACAGAGGGCTGGCCGGCTGCCCCCTTGTTTAGGGGTTCGTAGCATGGAAAACAAAAAAATTCTACCGCATACAAACAAACAAGCCAAGATCTATCTACTAGATTGTAGCAACGAGTCGATAGAATAACTCACCCTCGAAGATTCCAAAGTGTTTAACGAGAGCGGATTCTCGTGGGTGATGTAGTCGTACTCTTCCCGATATCAAGATCGCGTAGACGATCCTTCTGGCGCTGCGTTCCGGCAGCGCTTCCGCAGTCGGTCACACGTTCGGTACTCGACGAAGACCTTCCTCTCCCTTGTTCCAGTAGGCAGCGGAGGTTGTAGCACTCTCCTCGCGATTCCGGGCTGACGGCGTGATGGTACCGAAGTAGAGGGGAGATCTCGCAGGGCTTCGCCTTAAGCCGGAGCGAGTATGGTGGACTATGAGAGAGCCTCGGTGATCTAGGGTTTATACACACCAAGTAGAAGGGTCTAGTCCGGCGGCTAGGGAAACTAGAAGGCCCCAACTCGGCGGCTTGGGAGAAACCCTAGGGCGGCGGCGGCTATGGTGGGCGGTGGCTAGGGTTAGGGTTTAGAGGGGCAAGGTGTAGGTCTTGGAGGGGCAGCCCTGCCCCTCCTTATATAGGTGGAGGGGGCGCGCCAAGGGGAGGGGAGTCCCTCCCCAACTCGGCTTCCAAGGCCGGCGGTGGAGGGAGGGAACTCCTCCCCAAGTAGGTTTCCTACTCTCCCTCCACCAAACAAAATAGCCGTTTGACTTTTCAAATTGGCGTTTGACTTTTCAAACTAGGATTTGATTTAACCCTTTATTTTGTTCAGCGATGACACCTAGTACATGATGCAACCATTCCAACTTGTTATGACACATTCATGTACCCTTCCTCTCGGTCTGCGGACATTCCGAACCTTCTAGAACATTCCGATGAAAACAAGAACCATTCTCCAACCCCGAAACAGGACTTTCCTTATATGAATCTTATTCTCCAGACCATTCCGGATCTCCTCGTGATATCCCGGATCCCATCCGAGACTCCGAACAACATTCGATCTCTTACTCATCATTCCATAACTACTCAACAACGTTGAATCCTTAAGTGTGTCTCCCTACGGTTCGTGAATTATGCGGACATGATCGAGACACTTCTCCGAACAATAACCAATAGAGGAATCTGGAAATTCATATGGCTCCCACATATTTCTATGATTACTTTGCGATCGAATGAACCACTTACATACGATACCAGTTTCCCTTTGTCTCACGATAGTTTACTTATTCGAGGTTTTGATCGTCGGTATCTCTGCATACCTAGTTCAACCTCGTTACTGATAAGTACTCTTTTCTCGTTCCCGTGATATGTGATCCCTTGTGATCCAGTCACATGCTTGCAAGCTAATTGGATGACATTCCACCGAGAGGGCCCAGAGTATATCTATTCGTCATATGGATGGACAAATCCCACTCTTGATCCATGTGTCTCAACCAATACTTTCCGAACACTCAATGCCACCTTTATAGCCACCCAGTTACGGTGTGGTGTTTGATGTCATCAAAGCATCCTTCCGGTGATGGTGATAAGCATGATCTCATGGTTGAATGAATTAGGTTACTATGTATCAGAAAGCATATAGCAATTGAACTATTAAAATGACTTGATCTTTATGCTACGCTTATCTATAGGAGTATGTCCATCATATCATTCTCCTAACGATATGATCTTGTTTGTTAATAACATCTCAATGTTCATGATAGGGAAACCACAATCATATATTAACCAACAAGCTAGTATTATGAAGAGGCTTTACTAGGGACTTCAATTTAAGTTTACAAATCACACAAGTATTAATGTTTCCTTGTTAATACTATTATAGCATGAATGTAAACATTTATCATAAACACAAAGATATAATAATAACTATATTTATTATTGCCTCTAGGGCATATCTCCAACAGTCTCCCACTTGCACTAGAGTCAACTAATCTAGATTACATGGTAATATACCGAACACCCATGGCAGTTTGGTGTTGGTCATGTTTTGTCCTCGGGAGAGGTTTAGTCAACGGATCCACCACATTCAGATCTGTGTGTACTTTGCAAATCTTTATGTCACCATCTTGGACATGTTCTCGAATAGCGTGGAAACGTAGCTTGATGTGCTTCAGCTTCTTGTGTGACCTTGGTTCTTACGCATTGGCTATGGCGCCCATGTTATCACAGTAGATAGACATTGGGTCCAGCGCACTTGGAACCACACCAAGCTCTGTAATGAACTCTTTCATCCATATCGCTTCTTGTGAAGCCTCCGAAGCAGCCATGTATTCCGATTCAGTTGAAGATCTCGCCACAACGCTTTGCTTTGCACTCCTCCAGCTAACTATTGCACCATTCAAAGTAAATACGTATCCAGATTGTGATTTAGAATCATCCGGATCGGTGTTCCAACTAGCATCAGTGTAACCATTAACAACGAGTTGTTCATCACCTCCATAAGAAAGAACCATATCCTTAGTTCTTCTCAAGTACTTAAGGATGTTTTGATTGTCCAATGATCCACTCCTGGATCACTTTGATATCTGCTAGTCAAACTAATAGCATATGCAATGTCGGGTCTAGTACATAGCATGGCATACATTAGAGATCCTATGGCTGAGGCATAGGAAGTCTTACTCATCCTTTCTCTATCTTCTGCCGTTACTGGACTTTGAGTTTTACTCAAGGTCGTATTGGGCAACATGGGCAAGAACCCTTTATTGCTATCTTCCATTCCAAACCTCTTTAGAACTTTGTCCAAATATGTACTTTGTGACAATGATATTAGACGTCTCGATCTATCTCTATAAATCTTTATGCCCAATATGTAAGCTGCTTCGCCAAGATCTTTCATTGAAAAACTATTATTCAAATATTCCTTGACACTATTAAGAAGGTCCACATCATTCCCAATCAACAATATGTCATCTACATATAGTATTAAGAATGCTATAGAGCTCCCACTCACTTTCTTGTAAATACAAGCTTCTCCATAAGTTTGTATAAAACCAAAACTTTTGATCACCTTATCAAAACGTTGATTCCAACTTCGGGATGCTTGCTTCAATCCATATATGGACCGTTGAAGTTTGCATACCTTGTTAGCATCTTTAGGATCGACAAAACCTTTGGGTTGCATCATATACAACTCTTCATCAATGTCTCCATTGAGGAATGCTGTTTTGACATCCATCTGCCATATCTCATAATCGTAATATGCAGCAATTGCTAGCATAATCCTCACAGACTTTAGCTTCGCTCCTGGTGAGAAAGTCTCATCGTAGTCAACTCCTTGAATTTGTCGAAACCCTTTTGCGACAAGTCGAGCTTTATAGACAATAACATTACCATCAGCATATGTTTTCTTCTTGAAAATCCATTTGTTCTCGACAGCCTTCCGGCCATCCGGTAAGTCCACCAAAGTCCATACTTGGTTTTCGTACATGGATCCAATCTCGGATTTCATGGCTTCTTGCCATTTATTGGAATCTGGGCTCATCATTGCTTCCTCATATGTCGCAGGGTCATCGGTGTTATCCACCAACATGACACTCATAGCGGGATCATACCAATCAGGAGTGATACGAGTTCTTGTTGACCTGTGAGGCTCTATAGCAACTACAACCGAAGTTTCATGATCATCATCATTAGCTTCTTCCCTTATTGGTGTAGGCACCACAGGAACTTCTTCCGGCGCTGCGCTACTCGCAAGTTCGAGAGAAGCTTCGACAACCTCGTTGAGTTCTACTTTCTTCCAGTCACTTCTTTCGAGAGAAATTCCTTCTCTAGAAAGGATCCATTCTTGGCAACGAAGATTTTGCCTTCGGATCTATGATAGAAGGTATATCTAATAGTTTCCTTTGGATATCCTATGAAGACGCATTTTTCCGCTTTGGGTTCAAGCTTGTCCGGCTGTAACTTCTTTACATAGGCTTCGCAACCCCAAACTTTAAGAAACGACAATTTAGGTTTCTTCCCAAACCATAATTCATACGGTGTCGTTTCAACGGATTTAGATGGTGCCCTATTTAAAGTGAATGCGGCTATTTCTAATGCATAACCCCAAAATGATAGCGGTAAATCTGTAAGTGACATCATAGAATGAACCATATCTAATAGAGTTCGATTATGATGTTCAGACACACCATTACGCTGTGGTGTTCCCGGCGGTGTCAATTGTGAAAGTATTCCGCATTTCTTCAAATGCTCGCCAAACTCGTAACTTAGATATTCACCTCCACGATCAGAACGTAGAATTTTAATCTTCTTGTTACGTTGATTCTCAACCTCACTTTGAAATTCCTTAAACTTCTCGAAAGTTTCGGACTTATGTTTCATGAAATAGATATACCCATATCTACTCAAGTCATTCGTGAAGGTAAGAACATAACGATAACCACCACGTGATGCTACACTCATTGGACCACACACATCGGTATGTATGATTTCCAATAAGTTTGTAGCTCGCTCCATCATACTAGAAAATGGAGTCTTAGTCATTTTACCCATCAGACATGCTTCGCATCTTTCAAGTGATTCGAAATCAAGTGATTCAAGAAGTCCATCGGAATGGAGTTTCTTCATACGCTTCACTCCAATGTGACCAAGACGATAGTGCCACATATAGGTCGAGTTATCGCTTAATTTCAAACGTTTAGCCTCAATGTTATTAATATGTGTATTTCCACTATCGAGATTCAATAAGAATAGACCATCTATCAAAGGTGCATATGCATAAAACATATTACTCATATAAATCGAACAACCATTATTCTCGGACTTAAACAAGTAACCGTCTCGCAATAAACAAGATCCCGATATAATGTTCATTCTTAACGCAGGCACCAAATAACAATTATTTAAGTATAAAACTAATCCCGATGGTAGATGAAGAGGTAGGGTGCCGACCGCGATCACATCAACCTTTGATCCGTTTCCCACGCGCATCATCACCTCGTTCTTCGCTAGCTTCCGTTTGATACTCGCATTTTGAAAGTTACAAATATGAGCAACTGAACCAGTATCAAATACCCAGGCACTACTACGAGTACTAGTGAGATATACATCAATAACATGTATATCGGATATACCTTTCTTCTTGATGTTGTCGTTCTTCAAATCCGCCAAGTACTTTGGGCAATTCCGCTTCCAGTGACCTTCTCCCTTGCAGTAAAAGCACTCAGATCGTGCTTGGGTCCAGCCTTGGTCTTCTTCGTCGTGTAACTTTCTTACCACCCTTCTTGAAGTGTCCCTTTTGCTTAGACTTGCCTTTCTTGAATTTGGTGGTCTTATTGACCATCAACACTTGGTGCTCTTTCTTGATCTCCACTTCTGCAGATTTTAACATGGAGAAGAGTTCTAGCAACTGCTTGTTCATGCTTTGCATATTGTAGTTCATCACAAAGTTCTTGTAACTTGGTGGTAGTGATTGGAGGACACGGTAAATCCCCAAAGCATTAGGAATCACTATACCCAAGCTTTGAAGTTTCTTTGCGTGCCCAGACATCTTAAGCACATGCTCACTGACGGAGTTGCCCTCTTCCATCTTGCAGTTAAAGAACTTTTCAGAAGCCTCATAGCTCTCAACTACCGCGTGAGTCTCAAATATCAATTTGAGTGCACGGACACTATCATGTGGGTATGAATTCTCAAACCTTTTACAAGCTCGATTCTAAACCATACAAGATAGCACACTGATCGTGGAGTACTGATTCTTCCGAGCGAGGTAAACGTTCTTTACTTCATCGGTAGCATCACCGCAGCGGGTCACCAATGATGCATCCAGACATTGGTCAAATTACCAGCATTGAGGACAATCCTCAAATTGCGGAACCAATCCGCGAAGTTGCTTCCATTGTTTTTCAACTTTTCTTTCTCTAGGAACGCATTAAAATTGATGGTAGGGGCCGCCATTGATCTACAACATATTTGCAATAGTTTAGACTAAGTTTATGACAAATTGAGTTCTAATTAATAGTTAAATTAATCTAGGTGAACTCCCACTCAAAACAATATCCCTCACATTGTTTTAGTGATCACACGAACCAAATCCACCACATCAAAAACCGATCATCACGAGAGTTGATGTAGCTTCAATGGCGAACAATCGACATGTTCATCATATCTACTATATGATTCATGCTTTACCTTTTGGTGATCCGTGTTCCGAGACCATGTCTGTACATGCTAGGCTCATCAAGATCAAACCTTAGCTTCTGCATGAGCAAATCTAGCTTGCTCACGTTGTATACACTTGCGGAATCTAACACACCCGATCATCACGTGGTGCTTCGAAACAACAAGCTTTAGCAACGGTGCTTACTAAGGATGAACACTTAAGAACTTGAAATTCATGTGCATGAGGGATCATCTTATAATGCTACCATCGTTAACTAAGCAATACAAGATGCATAAAGGATTAACATCACATGCAATTCATAATATGTGATATGATATGGCCTTTCTTCTTTGTGCTTCCGATCTCCATCTTCAAGCACGAACATGATCTCCATCATCACCGGCATTGCATCAAGGTCAATGACGTTGCTCCCTGGTTGTCGTCCACCGGCTTCAACTATTACAACTACTTTGAATAGACACGCGGGTGTTAACATAAATTAAAGACAACCATATGGCTCCTGCCGGTTGCCAACTTACAATAAGGAACATTGCATACATCAAATATAATCACAATCATGGCCATATCACATCACAACACACCCCTGCAAAACAAAGTTAGACGCCTCTAATTTCTTTGCATGTTTTACGTGGTTTGGGGCTTTCATTAAGTGTCGATCTAACTTACGAACAAGAACCACAACGTTGATGTTTAAACTATCAAGTGCCCGTTGTAAATTGGATCTATACTATAATGGGAGAGACAAACACCCGCAAAGCCACTTATACAATACAAGTTGCATGTTGAGCGTGGAGCAAGTCTCATGAACGATGTCATGTAAGGTTAGCCCGGGCCGCTTCATCCCATCATACCGCAAGATGCAAAGTACACAAGAAGCAATTGATAATAAAAGCACCACCGCCCACAATGACCATTGTGTTCTACTCGTGCAACAGATCTACATATAGATACGACTCTGATACCACTTTAGGGGTTCGTAGCATGGAAAACAAAAAATTCTACCGCATACAAACAAACAAGCCAAGATCTATCTACTAGATTGTAGCAACGAGTCGATAGAATAACTCACCCTCGAAGATTCCAAAGTGTTTAACGAGAGCGGATTCTCGTGGGTGATGTAGTCGTACTCTTCCCGATCTCAAGATCGCGTAGATGATCCTTCCGGCGCTGCGTTCGGCGCTTCCTGATCGGTCACGTTAAATTTTCGACGAAGACCTTCCTCTCCCTTGTTCCAGCAGGCAGCGTAGGTTGTAGCACTCTCCTCACGATTCCAGCAGCACGACGGCGTGGTACCGGAAGTACAGGGGAGATCTCGCAGGGCTTCGCCTTAAGCCGGAGCGAGTATGGTGGACTATGAGAGAGCCTCGGTGATCTAGGGTTTAGACACACAAAGTAGAAGGGGCTAGTCCGGCGGCTAGGGCAACTAGAAGGCCCCAACTCGACGGCTTGGGAGAAACCCTAGGGCGGCGGCGGCTATGGTGGGCGGCGGCTAGGGTTAGGGTTTAGAGGGGCAAGGTGTAGGTCTTGGAGGGGCAGCCCTGCCCCTCCTTATATAGGTGGAGGGCGCCCAAGGAGGATTCCCTCCCAACTTCAAGGCTTCCAGGTGGAGGAGAGGACTTCCTCCCCAAGTAGGTTTCCTACTCTCCCTCCACCAAACAAAATAGCCGTTTGACTTTTCAAATTGGCGTTTGACTTTTCAAACTAGGATTTGATTTAACCCTTTATTTTGTTCAGCGATGACACCTAGTACATGATGCAACCATTCCAACTTGTTATGACACATTCATGTACCCTTCCTCTCCAGAGTGCCGGACATTCCGGAACCTTCTAGAACATTCCCGATGAAAACACCGGAACCATTCTCCAACCCCGAAACAGGACTTTCCTTATATGAATCTTATTCTCCGGACCATTCCGGATCTCCTTGTGATATCCCGGATCCCATCCGAGACTCCGAACAACATTCGGTCTCTTACTCATCATTCCATAACTACTCAACAACGTCGAATCCTTAAGTGTGTCTCCCTACGGTTCGTGAATTATGCGGACATGATCGAGACACTTCTCAGAACAATAACCAATAGAGGAATCTGGAAATTCATATGGCTCCCACATATTTCTACGATTACTTTGCGATCGAATGAACCACTTACATACGATACCAATTTCCCTTTGTCTCACGATAGTTTACTTATCCGAGGTTTTGATCGTCGGTATCACTGCATACCTATTTCAACCTCGTTCTTGATAAGTACTCTTTCTCGTTCGTGATATGTGATCCCTTGTGAGCCAGTCACATGCTTGCAAGCTAATTGGATGACATTTCACCGAGAGGGCCCAGAGTATATCTATCTGTCATATGGATGGACAAATCCCACTCTTGATCCATGTGTCTCAACCAATACTTTCCGAACACTCAATGCCACCTTTATAGCCACCCAGTTACGGTGTGGTGTTTGATGTCATCAAAGCATCCTTCCGGTGATGGTGATAAGCATGATCTCATGGTCGAAGGAATTAGGTTACTATGTATCAGAAAGCATATAGCAATTGAACTATTAAAATGACTTGATCTTTATGCTACGCTTATCTATAGGAGTATGTCCATCATATCATTCTCCTAACGATATGATCTTGTTTGTTAATAACATCTCAATGTTCATGATAGGGAAACCACAATCATATATTAACCAACAAGCTAGTATTATGAAGAGGCTTTACTAGGGGCTTCAATTTAAGTTTACAAATCACACAAGTATTAATGTTTCCTAGTTAATACTATTATAGCATGAATGTAAACATTTATCATAAACACAATGATATAATAATAACTATATTTATTATTGCCTCTAGGGCATATCTCCAACACCTTGCCCCTCCTCCAAGCCTAGGGCCGGCGGCCACATGGGAGGAGTGGGGGCAAGTTTCCCCCTTCTAGAAGCTCTCCCTAGGGTTTCCCCTAGGGCTTGGACGGCTGGGCCTATGGGGCCTTGTGCCCCTGGCCCAATGCGGCCAGGGCACTCCCTCGTAGTCCCATGCCCCCTCCCGACAAGTGGGGCCACGTTGCTCCCACTCCGGAAGGTTCTAGAAGCTTCCGGTATAATACCGAACAATCCAAAACAATTCCGAAATCCAAAAACTGCTTTTCCTTATATGAATCTTATTCTCCGGACCATTCCGGAACCTCTCGTGATGTCCTGGATCTCATCCGAGACTCCTAACAAAAACTCATAAACCAATTATCCATTCTATCCTAGCGTCGACACACGTTAAGTGTGTGACCCTACGGGTTCGAGAATATGCAGACATGATCTTCTATCAATAATCAACAGCGGGGTCTGGAAACCCATATTGATTCCCACATACTTATCGATGATCATATCGGATGAACCATGATGCCAGGATTCAATTAGTCCCATATATATATTCCCTTCGTCACGTGATATTTTACTTGTCCGAGATTCGATCGTCGGTATCGGCATACCTAGTTCAATCTCGTTCACAGCAAGTACTTTACTCGTTCCGTAATCCGATATCACTTTGTGATTAACTCCTTAATCACGTGCTTGCAAGCGGTGTTGATATCGATTACCGAGTGGGCCCGAAGTATATCTCTCCGACTTGGGAGGGACAAATCCCATCTCGATACATACAACCCAACAAGTACTTTCCGATCACCTGAGAGACACCTTTATGATTACCCTCTCATAGGATTACGTTTGATGACCACAAAGGTTTCTTCCGATACCAGGGAGTTGCATTATCTCATGGTCTAAGGAATACAATATTTGACATAAGAAAAAGCTTCGCAAAGATGAACACGATGACACGATCTAATTGCTCTGCTTGATTTGGGTCTGTCCATCATATCATTCTCCCAATGACATGATCTCATTATTAATTGATAACTCATGTCTATGGTTAGGAAACCTTAACCATCATTAATCAATGAGCTAGTCCATAGAGGCGTACTAGGGACACGGTGTTGTTCATAAACCACACAAGTATCAAAGTTTCTGATTAATACAATTCTAGCATGGAATATAAACTTTATCATGAACAAGAATTATAATAATAACATCTTTATTATTGCCTCTAGGGCATAATTCCAACAATTTGGGAATGAGTTCGGTTGGCAATCGACATGGGGCTTCAGCGTGTGATCGTCGAGTCGGATGATCAAGAAGTGGTTAATTTCTATAACCATTCTGGTTCTACTAGATCCATCATTACTAGTGTTTGCCAGGAAATTAGGGAGCTTAGCGGTTTTTTCACTAGCTTTAAGTTGAATTATGTAAGCAGGACTGCGAATGAGGCAGCCCATGCATGTGTTGTAGAGCTAGCTTAGATCGAAGACGGTGTGTGTGGGTCAACTACACGCCGCTCTTCCTGACGAGTATCCTTGCAAAGGATTGTAATACCGCTGTTTGATTATTGAAGCTCCTGATTCGCAAAAAGAGGCCGATTCTAGAGCAAAAATTAGATCTGGACCCCGAAAATCAGCACAGTCGTGTTTCTAGAAACTTAGTTTTGTTTCGATTTAGGCGAACTTTGGTCTAGACTTTCCAAAATCCCGGGAACGCTCTAGAAACGCCGGACGAAGCGAAACGGACGTGGGCCAGCTCTATCGGCAAGAGAAGGCCGAACTCCCGCCCTTTTCTTGCTCCCCCTCCCGCCTTTCTTCCCCATTACCCCCACTCCAACCAATTCATCGAGCTCCCGCCCGACCGACATGCCGCCCAAGAGTTTCGTCAAACCCAGATCGAATCTCGGCGAGGCATTGGGGGAGAAGGAGGCGAGGAAACCGAGAGTGCCGATGGCGAGGATGCCAGGTGTGACCAACGCCGAGTGGGCGGACCACTGTTGCAAATAGGAAGGTCGAGTCGGGCGGCCGCAAGGAGAGGAAGGACAGGGCGAAGCTTAGGCAAGAGCAGGAGCTCGCCGAAGAGCAGGCAACGACGATGAGGGCGAATCAGGCGACAGCGTCACAGGCAGCGGCATCGCGCGTGGCGATGAAGGCGAAGCAGGTTGTTCCGGTGTCGTACGCCACCCACTGGGGAGCCAGCCAAGCGTCGGCTCGCCGGCCGGATTCTCGCTGATCTCGCTGGCCGACTTCCAGGAGAGTTAGGCGAACGCTCGGTAGAGGTACTCCTCGTCCACCGAGTTCGACGGCGGGTTCACCCGAACGTGGTATTCCCATGCCCCGTGCCTCGCCCTCCTTCGGCATTCAACATTGACATCAACATCCCCTACTCCACCTCTCCGGCGTACGCAGGTCCTTCGTCGGCGATGCGTCGTGACCCACTCCTTTTCGGCGGAATCTCTTCGCACGCAACCTACGGCAAGGCCGACGCGCACAACCTATTCGGCAGAATGTCGGTCGGTGCGTACATGCAGGACATCACCGCCCAAGGCTCGACGGCTGCCGTCAACCCCTCCTTCACTAAAGAACAGTCCCGAACTGATGCCGAACACGGCATCGAGTCTCAGGATTTCGCCAACCTCCAGGCCAAGGAGACGCAGGACGAACCGATGCAGGCTGAGGACATCGAGGTTGAGTCCATGGTTCCAGCGAAAGGCAAGAAGGGAAAGAGGCAACCAGGGACATCGGCACCGGAGCCACGGATCAAGTGGACGGTGTCCGAGGACCTTTGTCTTGCCGACGCCTGGAAATCTATGAGTATGGATCCCATCACCGGTGCCAACCAAAACTCCGACAACTACTAGAAGCGCGTGAAGCTATCATTCGACGAGCGTAGCCTTTGTGACCCGAAGTATAACAAAATTCATATGGAGCGAGAAGAGAAGGCAATGACCAACCATTGGGGGCTCATCCAACATGCGTGTAGCAAGTGGCAAAGCTGTGTGGAGGAGGTCGAACGCACTCAAGTCAGTGGTGAAAACATGGACAACAAGGTATTTCGTGAACACTAGCCGAAGTTATGACAAGCTCAAGCATATCCTAACACACTTTGTCTTGCATTTTGCAGCTCCTTCGTGCACTCGCTTTGTACCGGGATGACATGAAGGCGGAGTTTAAGTTTCACCCTTTTGTTCACCGAGATCAAGCACTGCGATAAATGGTTGGACACTCGCCTGAGCCTCGCCAAGACCAAGGATGACGTGTACAACCCGGAGGCACCTCCCCTGCTATCGGCGAAGGAAGGCCGGAGATCAGCCAGAAGAAGGCGAAGATGATTAAAGCCGATGGGCCTCCCGCCGAGCGCCTCCAAGCTACTATCGAGAAGTGCATCGCCGACACGAGGGCACACGCTGAGAAAGGACGAAGAAGAGCGACGAGAGATGGGCGCAGCTTCTCCGGAACCAAGGCTGAAAGATGGACCTCCTCAAGGCCAACTACGCCGCCAAGAAGAGGAACACGGATCTCCGGATCCTCATGGGCAGCGATGCCACGTCGGAGATGAGTTCGTCGGTCAAGGCCTAGTACATGGCACGCCGCAATGCCATCCTCCAGAAGGACGACGCCGGGATCACGCCAGACCCTGCGCCGAACGCCACTGCTACGCCGAGCTTTGCTTCCACCTCTTCCAACCAGTCAGCGTCCGCCGGCAAGACGCCCGACCCCGCCGCATCGACCACGCCGGAGGATCCCATCCCCGTCGACGATTGATGGCCAAGCATTTTTTATCTGTTTCTGTAATAATTTGTCGCCGAACTTGTTAGGTGCAATTCTGTCAAACACCTTTTGGCCGAGGTCTCGCCGGCAGAATGATAAAAATTCGAATATGTTGTCATTTTCTCTTCGCCTTGGAACACGGCCTGGAAAAGCGGGTGGAAAACTCGGCGTTCCTAGACTGAAATCTAGTTTCGTCTGGCCAAAAATAGGTCTGAATTTCAGCTTGGAAACGCTCAACGAGTGGGGATGCTCTAAGAAAGTGCATTCTACGTAGAGAAACACGGTCTATTAAGCGTGAGTCTCCATTAATGTTTCATGGACTTTTTGGCCCATGGATCGTGACAGTTTTTAATATTAAAAACGTTTTTTAACACCTAAAAATTCAAAAAAATCATCATTTTCAAAATTTCACCGATCTATTAATAATCATCAAGAGGAGCACAAATAGTTTTGAAAGCAATAAAAAATTACAAATAGGTTCATGAATCACCTAGCGATGATTACAAACATTAGCATGAGTCAAAGGCGCACCTGCATCGTTGCCCCTCCATCACTGGAGATGGACAAAACTTGTCGTTGTAGAGCTTGTGAAAGAGCATTTTCTATCCTTGTGATTTTGATGTTTGATAACAACACACTTATCGTTTTAATCGTGCGCTGAGTGTATCCCAGGTTTTCTAGATTGTGGCACAAATATTGCCTTGCCTACATTTGCCCTGGCCAAAGTCTCTGTGCCAACCGGTAGTACCGGAAAAACGACCGGTACTACCGCTTGGCACCGGTACTACCGCTCCTAGTACCGGTTGCATCAGAGCAAGGTGGGAAGGTCTAGTCTTTTCTCAGTACCACCCAGTACCGCGGAGCGGCACTACCACTCCAACCGGTAGTACCGCTTGTGGCAAGCGGTACTACCGCTTGGACACGGTAGTATCGCTCGGCTGTACCGGGCAGCCCTAAGGAAGGACCAGCCCTTCCCCTCTCGCTCAGTACCAACCGGTACTTGGGACCGGTACTACCGCCTTGACCGGTAGTACCGCGTCTTGTGACCGGTACTACCGCTTGGGGGTAGTACCACAGGGCAGTACCGGGCAGGTCTGGCGCTGGGTCGACCAAGTGATGCCACCTCCGGTACTTGGTCTGGTACTTGACCGGTAGTACCGCTTACAACCAATACTACCTCTTGAGTACTGGTAGTACAAGCGGTAGTACCGGTGCATTTAATGCTCCAACGGCCAGATTTCTTCAGGGGGTATAAATACCCCTCCACCTACCTTGGGACAAGCTGCTCGTTTGCATTGAAGACTACTACCTCCATTTGAGCCACCAAATCGCCAAGATCTCTTCACTCCACCATCCAAAGTCCTTGATCTTTGGAGAATCTAAGGAGGAGGCCTTGATCTACTACTTCACTAAAAGAGATCTTCATTTCCCCCTCATTCACTTGAGGGCCCCTTGATCTAGTGTTTTCTTGGAAACCCTAGTTCTATATTTGGTTCTTACAAGCTTGTCTTTGATTGTCTTGACAGCTTGCTTGTATTTGGGAGCCTCCAATTAAGTTGTGGATGTGTGCCCCAAACTTGTAAAGGTGTCGGCTTCCACCTTGAAGGTTGCCGATATAGTGGAAGGTGGATCGATCCTGTTGGGGTGAGGTTCATCAGAGAACAAGGGAGGCCTTTCGTGGCGTAGGTGGTTTGATACCACCCCCTCTCCAAACGTAGACGTACTTCCCCTCAAAAGGAAGGAACTACGGGAAATAAATCCCTATGTCTCCGCGTCCACCACTTTGGTTACTTCTATCCTTTACCACACTTTACTTACTTATTCTTGCTTAGTGTTGTGTTAGCTAATGCATGTTCGCCATATAGGTAAATTCACCTTAGTTGCATTATCTAGAGAATTTACCTTTCTTGTCAAAACTTAATTTGAAAAATAAGAAAATTTGAAGTAGCACCTATTCACCCCCCCTCTAGGTTCCCATACGATCCTTTCAATTGGTACCAGAGCCTCGGCTCTTTATTTGGGCTTTAGCGCCTAAGAGAATATGGGTAGCCAAGATGGGGATGGTGATGGTGAGCACACCACGGTGACCATGGAAGATCTCAAAAACTTGGAAACAAGATTGAGCTCTTCCTTGGTCAACGAAGTCAAGAAAATGCTTGAGCAACTTCTTAAAGACAAAGATGGCTCATCATCCCCCTCTCCTCAAGAGGATCCTCCATCCGTTTTACCTAAAGGGAATGCTCCGGTATCCCCCGAGGGTATGATGGTGGGGGGTAGACAAGACAACACTAATTCCTCCACACAAAATGATGGTGGGAAGGGTGAGCACCGTGATTCATGGTACTCTCCCGACCCTTCAATCCCTCACCCTAATGTATACAATAGAGGTGACCCACCTAAGCTTGAAGCATCTACTACTTTTGCTCAATGGCAATCTCTAATGAAAACTCATGTGTGCAGCTCTTGCATTGAACTATGGAACATCATCGAGCATGGACTCTTTATTGGGTATCCAAACAACTTGACAAGAAGAGAAGTTGTCAATAGTCAACTCAATGACACTGCCTTGCACATGATTCAACAAGGATTGGGTACAAAGGATTACCCACACATTGAGCACCTCAGTATTGCTAAGGAAGCTTGGGATGCTCTCACTGTGTTGTTTGTTGGGAATGAGAGCATGAGGAGGAACCGGTATGATGCACTAAGCAATGAAGCCGAAGGCTTCTACATGATGGAAGGTGAAAATCATGAAGACATGTACCGTAGGATCAAGACCACCGCCACCGCTTTTAGAAATGTGGGTGCCTCACATGTGGATGATGCGTGGATAAAAAGGAAATATGTGAGTGCACTCATGACCTTTGAGCCCGCTGACTTGAAGAGTCTACAAGGAAGACACAACTACCATCTCATGACCTCCAATGAAGTTATGCAAGAGATGGCCTCTTTCAAAGTTGCTGCCAAGAATGCCAAAGATGCTCGTGCTCGTGCCCTTGGTATGAGCAATGTTGTCAATGTTGCTTTGAAGGCCAAAGTTGTGGACCATGGGGATGAAGATGATAGTGATGAAGGCCTCTCCATGGACCACCCCGATGAAGTCAAGATTGCTCATAGTCAATATATGGCCTTCTATGCAAAGAACTTTTGGAAGAACCCTGCCAAGGCCAAGATGGAAATGCAACAAAGAAGAAACACAAATGGGAAAAGAGAAAATACCACTAGATTGAGAACTTGCTTCAATTGTGGTGACCTCTATCACTTTGTGGCGAGTTGCCCCTATGAGAAGAGAGAAGATCATGGGGGTAAGCTTGTGTTGAAGAAGACTCTCAAAGCACCTTACAAGAAACCCTTCATCAAGAAGAATCCCATCAACAAGAAGTCAAGAGAAATTGTCTTGATCACTCATGAAGAATACTCCTCCGACAATGAAGATGAGGAAGAGGAAACTTCTAATGGTGTGGCGGCTCTAGCCACTACTTCTACTCTGACATTCTCACTCTTCGATTCTCCAAATGAGAATTCTCCCATCAAGAACGTCACTTGCCTTATGGCAAGAGGAACGGAGGTATCCTCATCATCTCACTCCACTCCCTTAGCTAATGATGAAATTGATGATGAGATGTCTCTTGATGTAAAAAGGGAATTAATTGCTTTCGATGAGTTTATGACTAACCTACGAGGGGATGCTAAGATACATTTTGGAAACATCTTAGATCAACTTTCCCACACACAAGAGCTTCTAGATGTAAGATGTAAACTTGGGAATGAACACATGATTGAGCTAGAGGCTTTAAACAATGCTCTAGAAGAAGAACAAGATACTAGGATGTCACTTGAATTAAAACTTGAAGGGCTTGATGAGGCCAATGAAATTATTGTTAATAAACTCATCAAAGAACGTGATCATGCTATTGCTAAATGCAAAAGGGCTAAAAAGGACAAGATTGAGTTTGGTGTGGTTCATGAAAAACTTGCCGAGGACTTTAGTTTGCTTGACAAGGCTTACAAGGCTTTGGAAAGTGAACTCTTGTCACTCACAAAGTACCATGAAACGCTTCAAACTCAATTGGCCAATATTCCCTCACCTAGTAACTTCATTTCATCTAGTAGTACAACTATTCTTAAAGAAAATGCTAAGTTGAAGGGGGGGCTAGCCAAGGCCACATTTCCACAAGGCAACAATTCCATTGATGATCTTTTGAGTAAGCAAAGGCCTAGTGGTGAAAAAGGGGGCATTGGTTTTGTCTCCAAAACTAAGAACAAAAACAACAACAAGAAGAAGAAGAAGAATAAGAAGAAGTCCAAGCCCGCACAAGAGACCAACAAGGCCATTGTGGATAGTAAGACCACAAGTGGTAAAACTATGTCTCATGATGACTTTGCGGGAAGTGCTAACCCTCACTATGTTCTAATGCATGATTATTATGGCGATGTGTATGCACAATATGTTGGCCCATATGATGGTTATATTGCTTGGTCTATTTGGGTTCCCAAGACCCTTGTTGCTAACAAAAAAGGACCCATTGAAAAATGGGTACCTAAAAATTAGCTTGATCTTTTGTAGAAATATGCTTCCGGAGGGTCAAAGTGGGTGCTTGATAGTGGTTGCACGAGTCATATGACCAGAAGCTCATCTATTGTCAAGGAATTAAATCCTAATTATGATCAAATCACCGTGACATATGCCGACAAGTCAAAGTCTAAGGTAATGGGTTTCGGCAAGGTAGTGGTTGCTCATGACATTACACTCATGAACATCATGCTTGTTGAGACCCTTGGATACAATTTACTTTCAGTCCGTGCTCTTGGAAAGATGGGCTTTGCCGTCTTTGTTGATGATGATATTGTGGTCCTCATGTGGAGCAAGTCTCTCAAGGTCGCTTTTGTTGGGTACGTCGAACATGACTTGTATGTGGTGGACTTTTCGGGGCAAGCCACTACAAGTGCGATGTGCTTATTCGGAAAGGCCGATGTGGGTTGGTTATGGCATCGCCGACTAGCCCATGTCAATATGAGAACTTTGCAAAGTCTCCACAAGGAGGGCCATATTGTTGGACTAAAATAAAATATTTCCTTTGCCAAAGATCATGTTTGTAGGGCATGTGTTCTACGGAAGATGCATGATGCTCCTCACAAGCCTAAGAACCACATCAAGTCAACCAAGATCTTGGAGCTCCTCCATGTGGATCTCTTTGGTCCTCCATCTCATGCAAGTCTTGGTGGTAACAAATATTGCTTGGTAATTGTTGATGACTTTTCAAGATACTCTTGGGTATATTTCTTCAAGTTGAAAAGTGAGACCCAAAAGACCTTCATCGACTTCATCAACTTGGTTCCACGGCAATACAATGTTCCCGTGTTGATTATAAGAAGCGACAACGGCACCGAGTTCAAGAACTACACCTTGAATGATTTCCTTAGTGATGAGGGGATAAGACACCAATATTCCGCCGCATACACCCCTCAACAAAATTGTGTGGCCGAGAGGATGAACCAGACTCTTATTGAGATGGCTAGGACCATGTTGGTGGAGTTTAAATCTCCATAATTTTTTTTCTTCCGAAGCCATCTCCACCGCTTTCCATGCATCAAACCGGCTCTACCTCCACAAAGAAATCAACAAGACTCCATATGAAATACTTACTAGTAACAAGCCCAACATATCTTACTTCCGGGTGTTCGGTTGTAAGTGTTTCTATCTCATAAAAGGTGTTTGTTTGTCCAAATTCGAGTCAAAAGCATTAGAGGATATTTTTGTTGGCTATGGTCTCGAATCTCACACTTATAGAATCTATGATAAGCTATCCGGAGCCATCATAGAATCTTGTAGTGTGACCTTCAAAGAATATGATGGTCCCCAAGGGGGACGTGTTGATGCTTGTGATGCAGATGATGAAATGCCTCAGGGTGCCATTGGAAGAATGGGTGTGGGATATATCCGCCCTGTTGAGGAACCCCCAGTGGCAGATCGAGAAGAACTATGCTCTACTCAAGTGGATCCCTCATCTTCACAACAACAACAACATGTTCCATCTACCGAGGTGGACAATGACCCAAGCCAAAGACAAGATGTGGACCCTCAACATGTTGATCAAGGTGACATCTCTAGTGAGGAGGAGCTTGATTCATTCTCCAGGATGTCAAGTGGTGCCAAGGCAATTACTCAAGGAAGATCCGTATAAACTGCCTTGAGACAAGCTCAAATCGATGCTAGAAGAGCACATGATCAAGACCAAGGTCAATCTTTTCCTCTTAATAAAGAGAATGATACTGACGATGATCAAGGTCAAGTTGATGGTCAAGACAAGGACCAAAATGATGAAGAGGGTCCCCCAAGAAACCACTTTGAGATCCACGCTCGTCATGAAGCTAGAAAGGAGAGAATGTTGGAATTAAGAGACCACTCTCTACAAAATGTAGTTGGTGACCTAAGGAAAGGCATTTCCACAAGAGCACAATTGAAGAGGTTCAGTGAACACCAAGCACACATCTCCATGATTGAACCAAAGAAAGTGTGGGAAGCTCTTGAAGATTCGGATTGGTTGGAAGCTATGCATAAAGAGCTCAACAACTTTGAGAGAAACAAAGTATGGAAGTTAGTTGAGAAGCCAAAGGATTGCCGCAATGTTATTGGCATGAAGTGGTTATTCAAGAACAAGCAATATAAGCATGGAATTATAGTAAGGAACAAGGCTAGATTGGTTGCACAAGGGTTCTCTCAAATTAAAGGCATTGACTATGGAGAGACTTGTGCACCCGTGGCTCGCCTTGAGTCCATCCGTATCCTTCTGGCTTATGCGGCACATCATAACTTTAAGTTGCAACAAATGGATGTAGAAAGTGCATTTCTTTATGGTCCATTAAATGAATTGGTATATGTAAAGCAACCCCCGGGATTTGAGGATCCCAACTTCCCAAACCATGTCTACAAACTTGATAAGGCGCTCTATGGGCTCAAGCAAGCCCCACGCACGTGGTATGAGCACCTTAGAGAGTTGTTGTTTGACCATGGATTTGAGGTTGGGAAAATCGATCCCACTCTTTTTACTAAGAAGGCCAATGGGGAGATTTTTGTATGCCAAATATATGTTGATGATATTATCTTTGGCTCATCTAACAAAGCTTTTAATGATGAATTCTCAAAGCTTATGACTAGTAGGTTCCGAATGTCTTTGATGGGGGAGTTGAGAGTATTTCTTGGTTTTGAGATCAAGCAAGTTAGAGGAGGGACATTCTTCAATCAAGCCAAGTATACTCAAGGTATGCTCAAGAGATTCAAAATGCAAGATTTAAATGGAGCTCCTACTCCCATGGCTACAAAGACTCATCTAGAACAAAATCCAAATGGTAAAGATGTGGATCAAAAGGTATACCGGTCTATGATTGGTTCTTTGCTTTACCTTTGTGCATCTAGACCCGATATTGTGTTGAGTGTAGGTGTGTGTGCAAGATATCAAGCGGCTCCTAAAGAAATCCATTTGATGGCGGTCAAGAGAATCTTTCGATATTTAGTTCATACCCCATTTTATGGTCTTTGGTATCCTCGAGGGTCAACATTTGCTCTTTGTGGATACACGGATTCGGATTGGGCAGGTGATAAGGATGATAGAAAATCAACATCTGGGGATTGCCAATTCCTTGGTAGATCCTTGGTATGTTGGTCTTCTAAGAAGAAAAATTGTATATCTCTCTCCACCGCCGAAGCCGAGTATGTGGCAGCTGCTAGTGCTTGCACCCAATTGATATGGATGAGGCAAACTTTAAAGGAATACGGTGTCCATTGTGACAAAGTGCCTCTACTATGTGACAATGAAAGTGCCATCAAGATTGCCTACAATCCGGTGGATCACACAAGGACAAAGCATATTGAGATTCGCCATCACTTCATTAGAGATCATGTTGCTCGAGGTGATATCAATCTATCATATGTTACAACCAAAGACCAACTTGCCGATATCTTCACGAAGCCACTTGATGAAGCAAGGTTTTTCTACTTGAGGAATGAACTAAATATCATAGATTCAAGGAGCTTGACTTGATTATCTTGCATTCTCACCTATGTTTTGACCCGTATTTGGTTTAGGTATAGGCATGGATATAGGGGGAGTGCGGTCCTAATTGATTGGACTATCCCTCCCCCATTATGCCCAAAGCAATCAAAATCATTCCTCTTAATATCATTTTGTGATATGTGAGCTTAAATCATGAGTTTTGGTAATGGACCCAAGATATATCTTCGTGGTGCCAAGCCGAGTATACTCAAATATGGTGGCCTAGGCCACCGCCCTCTCTCACTCGATAGGTTGGTGCTTACTCATGTTTGTCATTTTCAAGTTGTTGTTGGTTCTAAAGTCATGCACTCTCGGTTGGATCTTCATATGTTTTTCCCCTTTTTAGAGTGCATGTGCTTCACACAGTTTGACTATCTCAACCCAAGCCTATCTACTCCCTCGAAAAACCCTCATCCATTCCGCACAAGAACCCTTCCTTGAACCTAGGCTATGGAATTAGGTGGGACCGGTACTACTGGATTAGGGTCGGTACTACCGGACCTGGGTGGTTCCGAGGCCATATCCTGGAAACTACTCCAGGTGCGGTACTACCACCGGTATGCCAGGTACTACCGGTCACCGGTACTACCGGTTTGTCAACCGGTACTACCGCTTGCGAGCGGTACTACCGCTTGATGAACCGGTACTACCGGTCGGCATTTTCTGGTATATAATGGTCGCGCGTGGGAAGGCACCCTTCAGTGCCCTATTCTTATCCCCACCCTCCACGCATACCACCGCCGCCGGAGCCCGTGACGCCGCTGGAGCCTTGCCGCGCCCTCCTCTCCCCGGATCCCACTTGGATTCGAACTCCTTGCAGGCTCCTACTCCTTCTCCACCGCCATGGATCCCGGTACAACCTCCCCCCTCTCTCCCACTTTTAATTTCCTCATTGGATCTAGATCTTGCTTAGATTTGTGAAGAAATTGACGTGTTGTGAGGTTGTACTACCATACATTCCTTGTTACTTAGTAGAATCGATGTTTTATAGATTGTTGAGACCACTTTTGGACCGTACTCTACCATTGATGTGCCTGTACCGCTCGACCGGTAGTACCAGAAAATTTTCCGATACTACCGCTTGCAAGCGGTACTACTGGTTGCCAGTTTCGGTAGTACCGGTCCCAACTGCCCTCAACATGTTTACTAAACCATGGATTCTTCTTTGTTCATTGTTGGTTCTTGTGCCCTTACCCCCGTGCTATTATCCCTCTTGCTTTCACAGATACAGGTGGTTCTAGGGGTACGCGTAAGCGCTCCAAAGAAAACCGTGAGATTGTTGAGGAAGATACGGAGTCCGAGGATGAAGTTATGCCTCAGCCTAGACGTCGTTCGAAGTTGATTGCTACTCGAGGTGGTCGTGGGGGGTCACCAAGCGCTCTGCTGGGCGTGGCAGCGCTCCCCCTTCTCGCCCCTTCCTCGGGGTGCACCAAGAGTTGCAGCTCAGGGCCACCAGGGCCAAGGAAACTATCTGACATTTCCGATTCTGAGTTCCGCTCTCTGAGGATTCACAATGCGTATGCCTGTAACCGTGATGAGAGCAGGGAAGATAGTCTGTTTTTCAATGACTTCCAAGAGCGCGTCTATCATGAGGTCCTTATGACAAATATCCAGATGGTTGTGCCTCAGCTATGGATTGATATGGAACACATCAACAAGAACCTTGATTATTTTGCTGAAGCTAAGGAAATCTGCTCTAACCTTGGCTTGTTCCCTATCATGGAGTTCCAGTATGACTACGAGCCTCTCCTCATTGCTCAGTTTTATGCCACTGCTCATTTCCACACTGGAAGCACCCGAAAGATCACTTGGATGACTCAAGGTGCAATCAAGTAAGCTTCTCTTGCTGAGTTTGCTGCAATTCTGGGGTATGAAGATCGTGGCCGTGACACTCCTTGTGGTTTCCGCTGCCACTTGCGCGATCAGCCCTCCAAGAAGGATGTCCTTGCACCTCTATATATCCAGGGCCACGGGGTTGCTGGCAAGATCAAGGATCTTCTCCCCACATATGATATTCTCCACCACATCTTTCGTGAGACTGTTGCTCCTCGTGCGGGCAACAAAGATGAGATTCATGGTTTTTCTGTTGATTTGTTGTTCAACACCTTCCTCAACCGTGACTCAGGCACTGCTCTTGATGTGATGGATTATATATGGAATGAGATGGTTGCTGCTGCTCACTCTCGGAGGGTTCCGCCATTTGCTCCCTACATCATGGCTCTTATTGTTTCCAAGTTCCCTCCCATTGCTAGGACCCTATCCACTCGTCCTCTCATTATGCACTGGCCCAAGGCACTCAAGATCAAGAATCATGCTAAGCCCCGTGTTGTGGAGGAGGAGGATGAAGAGGATGACTCTGAGGATGCTGACAGTGGTCGTGACGCAGATTATGTTGTCTACCGTCGCAAGAATGCCAAGCCCTCTTGGGCCAAGAGGATGGAGTCCAAGCTCAAGAAGATTTTCTGCTTCCAAGTTGACAACCAAAAGTGCATGTATGAGGCTCATGTATATGCCAAGAAAGCTTGTGCTCGACAGAAGGACATCATGGCAGCTCAAGGATTGACCATCTCCGAGGGGTCCGAGACCAACACCACCCCTGAAGACCAATGGATCTCCCAGCACAGCCATTGGGATGATGATGTCTCTTCCTCGCATCGTGCTCCACCCCACTATGAGGAGGACTTTGATGATGAGGAGGAGGATTGACTGTCGGGACGTTAGTCTTGCACTTGTCCCTTTTGGCGTCTTGATGCCAAAGGGGGAGAAGTTGCACCTCAGGCACAGGTGTTGCATGGGAAGTCACAAGCTCGTTGTTATTTTGATCTTTTTATTGCTTGTGAACTTTGATTTCCTCCTATTTATGTGTGAACTTCTATTTTATGTGTGAGCTCTATGTACTAACTATTTGGGAACCACTTGTGCTAAGATTGTTTAGACTATGTGGGTTATGTCATGGATCCATCTTGTGATGATATGCGTTATCCATTGTCAATATATTTCTCATCACAAGTTATTATGCAAAGGTATGGTTTCAAATGCTAGTATCTATATTTGTGCACTTGTGTTGGGTTTGTAAAATAGAGGGGGAGGTTTGATTCTACTCATCCAGGGGGAGCCCCGTATCTATTTTACCAATGCCATGAGTATATTCATAAAATCATCTTGCAAAAGTGTGTTATCATCAAACACCAAAAATGGGGAGATTGAAAGAGCATTTCCTATTCTTGTGATTTTGATGTTTGATAACAACACACTTATCGTTTTAATCGTGCGCTAAGTGTATCCCAGGTTTTCTAGATCATGGCACAAATATTGCCTTGCCTACATTTGCCCTGGCCAAAGTCTCTGTGCCAACCGGTAGTACCGAAAAACGCATCACATTACCGCTAGCACCGTATCACCGCTCCTAGTACCGGTTGCATCAGAGTAAGGTGGGAAGGTCTAGTCTTTTCTCAGTACCACCCGGTACCGCGGAGCGGCACTACCGCTCCAACCGGTAGTACCGCTACAGGGCAGCCCTGAGGAAGGACCAGCCCTTCCCCTCTCGCTCAGTACCAACCAGTACTTGGGACCGGTACTACCGCCCTGACCGGTAGTACCGCGTCTTGTGACCGGTACTACCGCTTGGCGGTAGTACCGCACGGCAGTACCAGGCAGGTCTGGCGCTGGGTCGACCAAGTGATGCCACCTCTGGTACTTGGTCCGGTACTTGACCGGTAGTACCGCTTGAGTACCGGTGCATTTAATGCTCCAATGGCCAGATTTCTTCATGGGGTATAAATACTCCTCCACCTACCTTGGGACAAGCTGCTCATTTGCATTGAAGACTAATACCTCCATTTGAGCCACCAAATCGCCAAGATCTCTTCACTCCACCATCTAAAGTCCTTGACCTTTGGAGAATCGAAGGAGGAGGCCTTGATCTACTACTTCACCAAAAGAGATCTTCATTTCCCCCTCATTCACTTGAGGGCCCCTTGCTCTAGTGTTTTCTTGGAAACCCTAGTTCTAGATTTGGTTCTTACAAGCTTGTCTTTGATTGTCTTGACAGCTTTCTTGTATTTGGGAGCCTCCAATTAAGTTGTGGATGTGTGCCCCAAACTTTTAAAGGTGCCGACTTCCACCTTGAAGGTTGCCGATATAGTGGAAGGTGGATCGATCCCGTTGGGGTGAGGTCCATAGGAGAACAAGGGAGGCCTTTCGTGGCGTAGGTGGTTTGATACCACCCTCTCTCCAAAGGTAGACGTACTTCCCCTCAAAAGGAAGGAACTATAGGAAACAAATCCTTGTGTCTCCGCGTCCACCACTTTGGTTACTTCTATCCTTTACCGCACTTTACTTACTTGTTCTTGCTTAGTGTTGTGTTAGCTAGTGCATGTTCGTCATATAGGTAAATTCACCTTAGTTGCATTATCTAGAGAATTTACCTTTCTTGTCAAACCTTAATTTCAAAAAGAAGAAAATTTGAAGTAGCACCTATTCACCCCCCTCTAGGTGCCCATACAATCCTTTCAGCTTGGACACACGGGAAGTCGTTTTTCTATGTCACATCCCAAATTTTTCCAAATTTTGAAATGTGAAAAATAAATAAACAAAATAAATAATTGTTGAAATTTAGGGTGAAAAGAAACTTTTGATTCCAAATGGAAACATCAAAACTCATCTTGAACAAACTGTGAATGAAAAGGGAATCAAACAAAATTTTAATCAAGTGAAATGCATTCATTAATAATGTATCTTGAAATTTAAACACTTGGAAAAGCTAAAACAAAACCCTAAAACCCTAAAGGAATAATTCTTTTTTACAAGATCTCTCTAAGACTATGGATTTGATCCATATAAAAATTTTGTCAAAAAATATTTATAAATGATCAAGAATGATAAATAAAAATATTATAAAATCATAGGAATTGGTTTCACTCAATTTGGAGCCATAGATAAAAACTTATGAATTTAGTAAGTCAAAAGGAATTAATTTCCAAAGCTAATAAAGCCCTTATCTTAAATCCATACCAAATCTTGACCAAATAAAGTCCTAAAGGGGTTTAAAAAGATAAACAAATAATAAATAAAATTATACAAATTGGAATCACCAATTTTGTGATCTTTAAATAAAAAGATATGGATTTTATAAGATAAAGAAAGAAACAGAAGATATAAGGAATATTTAAAAGCCAAATTAAATCTTGGCCAAATAAATGAAATGAAAGATTATTGAATAATAAAAGGAGTAAAGGATTATTTAAATAAAATCCTAAGGATTGATTAATATCCAATTTTATTGAAATAAAGACAAATTCCCAATTTAAATGAACATTGAATCATATTAAAATATTTTAAATAATAATTCAAAGTGAATTGTTTGCACTATTGAATAAATAAAATCTACTGAAAAGGGTTTGGTAAAAAATTGGAATTCAAATAGAAGTTTGAAAATATATTTAAAATCCTATTTAAATAATGACAAGTGTCTATTTTAAAATATATAATAAACCATAAAAGGAATGTTTGAAATATTCTAAAATGGAAATTTAAATACAATAATAAACATAATAAAACCTACTGAAAGTTTGAAAAGGGTTTGAAAAATAAATCTGAATTCAAATGAATGTTGAATTTGAAAACAGAAATTCAAAATAGAAAAAGGAAAAAGAAATCAGGAAGAAAAAAAATAGAATTGGACCCAGCCCAGCAAACCAGGCCCAGCAACGCAGCCCACTCCTCCCCCTCTCGCGAATCGTTTTTCTCACCAATAGCCCTACCCTCTCATCTCACTGACACGCCGGTCCTGCACCACGCTGGCATCGTCTTCCCCGCGTGAAACCCGCCCCCCTCTTTCCTCCGACCGTTTCTGCCATTGAAATCGCAGCTTCAATTCGTTTGATAGAGGGAGTAATTCTCGCCAGCGTTCTCGCCCATTTAAGCGCATATGTCCCCTCTCCATCTCCCCTCACACCCTGTTGCGAGAGAGCCACCAGGTTGATGCAATTTCAACCTCGAGCTCCTCTGCTCCGGCGATCTCCAGCTCCAATCCCGGCGAACATATCTACCCTCTTACCCCCTGACTTGCACGAGCTTGCTCGCCATCATCTTCTGAACCTCCCAGTGCCGCCCGCTTGGCCGCACGTGCCCTAGAGCATCGGCAAGGACAACACCTGAGCGCCACCGCCTCCTGCTCCAACTCCGGCGATGCCCCCGATATCTTCTGACCTTCCTCTATTCCTCTAGTTGATACGAGTGTGATCCCCGACATCGTACGCATCTAACGCCACCCTCTGTTTGTCTTAGCATGGTCCGTAGCGTCACCAACGTCACCAGACCGAGCACACTGTCGCCTGGACCAACTCCGGTGAGCAATCGCCGCTATTCCCGAGTGCGCCTCGACGAACAACCACCACCTCGAGCTTATCCTCATCACGGTGAGTTCGGTAATGGCCTTCTCTCTCTCCCACGCTTCCTAAGTCGCCGGCAACGTTGCTGACAGAGCGTCGCCGCTGCGCGTTGCCGTCGAGCGCTGCCAGTTCCTGGTCGCTATGCTCCAGCCGTTAGATCTTAATCGCGTGGCTCAGATTAGATTTAATCGAACCTGTATCAAGTGATGTGTGCCGTGCGATTTAATTAGATCCAACGCACCGCATCAGTCGATCCCAGCAAAGCGGTATCGTCCAATGAGATTAAGACACATGGCTGTCCTGTTTGATTAAAATTCCAGAAATGATTCTAGATTGTTTAAACTTGTAAAATTCATAACTATTGTTCTGCTTGGTCAAATTTTGCAAATTTTATATCAATGGATTAAGAAAAATGCAAACTTTCCAACCATTCCATTAGTTTAATATTTTGCTTCTGTAAAATTGGTTGTTTTTGCAGAAACATATTTAGGCTTATTTTGTGTATAAAATTTATTCTAAAAATGTTTTTAGAGTAAAATCTTTGGAAAATGGATTGTTTTGAACCTACTGACCATAAGAACAAACTTGTAGATTTAAAAGTATATTTTGTGATACTAGGGAATAAATCTTTGAATAAAAGCATTTCTAGTTAAATAAAAATATTGATTGTGGTTTAAAAATGTTTTTTGAGTAAAACCTTTGGAAAATGGTTTGAATTCAAACTCCCTGACCTTAAACACAAAGTTTTAGGATTTTAGAAAAGTATATTTGATGAACCCTAGTAAATTATTAGCTTATTAAAGGCATTTCTAGCAAATAAAAATATTGTTTTGATTTAAAAATGGAATTTAGGTGAAACCTTTTGCAAATGGATTAATATTAAACCCTTTAACCATAAACACTAACATTTGTGTTTAAAGAATATATTTGGCTAAAACTACAAAATATTACTTTGATTTAAATCACTTCTAGCAAAACAAAATGATTTAAATGTCCCATTTCACTAACTTAGTTTCAAATGATTTTGCCACATTTATAAATGACCTTTAGGTGCTTTAAAAATGTTTATAGCCTATTAGAAACCAATTTTCCAAATAAAACAATCTTTTGCATGCTTGCATGCATTGCCTTGTTTTTATCATTTTAGGTGGTGAATTGTTTGAATGGTAGTTTGAATAAGTGCTTGCTTGTTTGAATTGTAGTGAAATTTGAAGAGTGTGATTATTGCAAAGATCAAGGAGTGAACCAAAATTCTCTACTAAAAAGGCAAGTGACACTATCATCCATGTCCTACTATTTTCATTACACTTAGTGGATTTTTGTATTATGCATGATAGGACTACTATATTACTATGCTATGCTATGTCCTATTAGGATATCCTTATATATTCCTTAGTGGAAACATTGTAGTTGTAGTATGCTTAGCCTTGCTATAGACTTGGGATGGAATACATGATATGATTATATGAAGTGTTGGAAAAATATATGTTTTATATAATAAAACAAGTACTCAATGAACCACCTGGGTGGAATGTGGATACTCAATTGTGGATAAGGTGGCAACAAAGGGAACCATGTTTATATGGCTATCTTTTTGTATGTGCACTAGAAGAAAACCACCCAAGGACTTAGAGATTGAACATGTTTCTCGTACAGTGGCTTCCATGTACAGCCACATGCTAAATGGGTTCTGGCTTAGTCAATTACATAGTGGAAGACCCCTTGCATTGGCACCTACTCAGGTTAACTGGATTCATGTATTGGAAATAAATCCTTACATTGGTGCCTGGTAGACATGCTAGCATTATGTCTTGGGAGGACTTCTATGGAAAGACTTTGTCACATTCTCGATCTGCCGGTACTCCATTTGGTGTGTACATATCCAGCAGCCACTGGTGGCGTCAAGACGAGATTGTGTCATGTGGGTAAAGTGTACAACTTCCGCAGAAGATCAAATTCTAAGTACTTAGCCATGTCCCCGGTTACGGACAACTCTGAGCAACTAAGTCCTGAAGCTATGGAAGATCTCGACATTCCAATTTCTCAAAGTAAAACTTGATGGTCTCAACAAGGGATTAGAAGCACTTGGAGTTTGCCAAGGAGTTCAGAAAGATTGTTAAAGATCAAAACTATTTTTGAAAAGATAGGACAAAACCTTATTGCTTTCTGCAAATGAGCCAAAACCCTACTTAACCAAATATGCAAATATTGATAGGATCCAATTATTTCCACATAGTAGTGAAACTTGCCAATACAATTCAAATGTATTGACCCTTGTGGCTATAACTTATTATGTTGCAGGTTTGTTTGATGTTAGTGAAGTGTGTTGAATAGGATTACAAGTCTACAACCAACATGATTGCCTGTGGCACTTTGAAGATGAAGGACTCGATGCTATATAGTTATTTCTGCTGCATTGTAATGAGATAGCCAAATGAGCTATGTAAGATGTAATGAATTATTTTATTCCTGGTTATAAAGTTGTACTATGACCTTTGTTTCTTGATATTACATCTTAAACTGTGGATGCTAGCTATTGATCCAGGGACTAGCATTGTAAACACATAGATCTCTACCTTATCAGGTTGGGACCTCTACATGCTAGGATCCTAAAGGACCAGCGCACTAGAGCAGCAACCATCGCTAATAAATACATATATAGATCTGAACAGTCTGGCTTGTAATCACCGACGAACATGAAATCGACTAGATCGTAGAAGGTCGGATAGACACGCGAATCCACGCGGTCTTTGTCAGCGCTAAACGCATCGCCGAAGCGAGGATATGGCGAGGAGGACATTATTCACTTCAGGATAAAGCCATCGCCTCAGCATTCTAGAAAGATACAGAAAAACAGTGTAAACCAACACGAAGAACCGCGCCATCAAGAGGGTATGATTCGACACGACTCTAGCGCCCCAAAGCCACCGGAGGCAGAGCGGACCACCAGAGGTCAACTGTGCTCCAAACTCGATGATGAAACAACTATAAGGTGTACTTTATGTATCCCCGGCAACGATACTAGAAAATACTTAAAAAATATTGCCTTTCTAAAAATCATTATATATTAAGCAAATATGCCGCCTCATTAAAAACCTTTCAATCCCCTTGATACCCTAGAAGGAAAAGAGTGCGTCAGAAACCTATTATTATGCAAACACTGTTACATCATTTCAGAGTAACTCAAAAATAAAATCAGGCGGATCCTCTAGCCAAGTGGCCTGGGGTCCCTCCGCCCTACTAGCAAGAAGATCAGCTACTCTATTACCTTCTCTATAGGTATGCTAAAAAACAACATGAGCAAAACCATGGCAAGAAAAGTGCATTCCTCATAAAGAATAATAACTGCTCCAATAGAATTGCCTCCATTAGACAGTGTTTAAATAACTTCTATACAATCGCTGCTCACCACCAGCTTTAAACAACCAACATGTCCTGCCAAGAGGAGTCCATCACGGAGGGCTCTTGCTTCGGCCATAGCTGTATCATGGATGCTTGGAATGCCACAGTTACTTGCCGCGATAAACAAACCATAGGATAATCAAATGACAGCTCTTGTTGCACCTATACAAAGATCAGCTACAAAAGAAGCATCGACGTTTAAGTTACAATATCCGTCCTTGGGTTTTTGCCAGCCGTCTTTCCACTCCTGGATAGTCTTCTTTCTTGATCGTACATGGTTCGCAGTAATGGAAATAATAGCTTGTGCTGATCGCGCTAGAGAGGACACACTCTCGCCACGTGATATCAATCTCCACTACCACCAAATATACCAACACGTAGTAGTGATTAGATACTTGACATCAACGTCGACAAGCCTCGGTGCTGGGCGATCACTTGCACGGATAAGTTCCTCCAGAACCGAAGATCCTGATCTGTCAATCAGTGACACCTTGTTTGTGTAATCTAATGAACCAATATTTGACCATATTTCCTAAACTCTCGAACACTAAAAGGAAGCATGTAATATATCTTCACAGTATAATTCACACACATGACATTGGCCATTGGGGATGATGTATCTATTTGCGAGGACGTTGTTACAAGGAATAATACCATGTAGCATCCTCCAGGAGAAAATCTTGACTTTGGGAGTGATTCTTAGTGACCATAGTTTTCCCTAGACTAGGTTAATATCAACGGGGCCTTGAGCATTAGTATGGATGAGTTTCCTGCCATGTTGAAAATCCCATTCCACGTAATAGGCCGATTAGACTGAAAATATACCTTGTTTAGTGAAATGCCAGGACACAAAGTCTTCCATTAACCCGATAGCAATAGGAATCCTAAAAATCCTACCAACATCAACCGACAGGAACAGGGTCCTTAACAGCTCTTCATTCCATGTCCTTGTGTTAGAATCAATCAGTTTTGAGACCTTGGTAGGAGCAGTGCCATCCCGACGAGTCACAATCTTGTTGAACTAGATGGGATCCATGGATCATCGCAAATATTGATGTTCTCTCCACTTCCAACATGCCAGATATAACATTTCTTAAAAGTTTGAATCCCAACCCACACATTTTGCTAAGTATATGATGATCCTTTCTTTAACTCCGCATTTAAAAATTCACCCATTGGGTAATATTTGGCTCTTAACACACGAGCACACATGGATTAAGGTTCACAAAGCAATCTCCATGCTTGCTTGGACAACATTACAAGATTAAAGTTGTGAAAATCCCTAAACCCCATACCGTCTTTATTTTTTGGAACACACATTTTCCACCACGCAAACCAGTGCATATGTTTATTATCATCGTCATCTCCCCACCAGTATCAAGACATAACATCTGTTATCCCTTTGATTACTTGTTTAGAGAGTTTGAATACCGACATCGCATATGCATGAATAGCCTACACAATACCTTTCAATAAAGCTTCCTTTCCACCATAAGATAGTAACTTTTCTTTAAAACCACCTTTTGATAATCCTATAAAGAACCAAATGCATGAAGCAATCGGTTCTGTCCATGCCAACAATAGGCGACAGCCCAAGATATTTGTCTATAATTGCTTCAGTTAAGATATTTAGCTCTGAACAAATAGCCACCTTGGTATCAACAGGTGTACATGGACTAAAGAAAATGCTGGACTTGTCCATGCTAACCAGCTGGCCCGAAGAAGAACAATAGTCTTGGAGCACTTTGTTGAGAGTAGAAGCATTTGATATATCAGCCATAAGCAAAATTAGTGAGTCGTCTGCGAATAACAGGTGGGATACAGCAGGTGTGTTACGACACACCTTAACCCCAATAAGATTTCCCGTATCCTCTTTTTAGGGTTTGCAACATAGAAAACAAAAAATTCTTATGAGGGGAACAACTAAGTACCAAGATCTATCTACTAGATACAAGCAATAGGTGGATATACATCCATAGAGAACATACCCTTGTAGACCGACAAAGTTTAACGAGGTTGTACTCGTGGATGATGTAGAGGAAGCTTTTCGATCTGAAGATCGAGAAGAAGTCCTAGCGCCACAAATCAGCGGCGAATCCATGCTCGGCTGCTCGCACATATGTTCAAGCCACCGAGCAACATCTTCCTCCTTGCTCCAGTGATGCAGCAGAAGCAACAACTCTTTCCAAATGAAAATCCACCGGGAACATGTATCTCGCTAGTCCGAGACCATGGGTCATAAACTAGAGGGGGAGAGAGATCCTTCACGAGGAGGTGTGAGTATGAGAGAGGGGGAGGGGGCCTTTTATAGGAGGAGAGGGGGCACCCCAAGGGGCATGGCTGGCGCCATAGGGGATGCCCCACCCCTTCCTCCATTCAAGTGGGTGGAGCTCCCACTCAAAAAATGACCCTTCATTTCTCCACTCAAAATCCCACTCAAAAATCCCATTAAATTTCCACCAAATTTAATGTAATCTCTCTTTAAATAAAACTCATTTTATTTATTTATTAGGAATTTTTTCAATTACATTAATTAACAAACATTCACATAAAACCCCTTGCTAGTATTCTTTTTCACATGCAGAAACAATTTCAGCAATTTCACCCGAAACAATTCCGGTGTCTAGTGAAATAAATTCATGCGCTTTATAATTCTTTTCGTCTAGAACATATTTGTTCCAAATGGTGTCGATGTCTCTTAAGTGTGTCACCCTACAGTTCACGAATAATGCGGACATGATCGAGACCCCTCTCGGATCAATAATCAGAAGCAGGACCTGGAGATCCATACTAACTCCCACACATTCAACGATGACTTCCTATGATCGTGAGAACCTTATACGCTAGTAACTTAATCCCTTAGTCTCGCGATATATTACATGTCCGAGATTTGATCATCGATATTGCCATACCTAGTTTGATCTCGTTACCGACATATACTCTTTTCTTGTTCCCGTGATATAACATTCTAGTGATCTCATCACTTGCTTGCAAGCTAACTAATGTGATATCACCGAGAGGTCCCAAAGTATATCTATCCGTCATTAGGATGGACAAATCCCACTCTTAATCTGTGAGCCTCTACATAACACCTTCATAGTATTGAACCCATCTTTATAGTCACCTTGTTACGGTGTGATGTTTGATGTTATCAAGATACTCTTCTATTGTTAGTGATTGACATGATCTCATGGTCTAAGGATTAGGATTACTTTGTATGGTGTTATAGCAATATAAACACAATGACTTTGATTGTAATGCTATACTTTGGATGAATGTTCATCACATCATTCCAATAATGTTGTGACCTCGTTATTAACAATATCCAATGTCCATGATCAGGAAACCTTTGATCATCTTGTTAATTAACAAGCTAGTTTATAAGAGAGGCATAACTAGGAACTTTCTATTTGTTTATTAAACACACATGTGTTAACGTTTCTGTATTAATAAAATTATAGCATGCAAAATAAACATCTATCATATACTTGGAATATTCATAGTAACAATTTTATTATTGCCTCTCAGGACATATTCCTTTCATAAAGATGCTTCATATACAATTGGAATTGGATAATTGAGATCATTAAACTTTGAATTCCTACATGAAGTGGAATGTATGGTTAGCTCCTTTGCACAACCCTTAAACAAAAGTGTGAGCATATATATAACAAAGAAAAGAAAGAAGAAAAAGAGCGAATGTGCAAAGAGCAAATAGGCATACACCATTGTCCTGTAGTAAAACAAAGAAACGTTTGAATTTTGAATCTCAAGTGAATATGTTAATCCTAAAAACGCTTCTCCTAGGTCCTTCATTGAAAATTTTCTGTTTAGATAACTTTTAACACTGTTTAAAAGATCTACATCATTCCCGGTTGATACTTCATAAATGTATCTATAATTTTTTATGTTCCATGCTTGTTTAGTATAAATTTTCTATGCTTTGTCTACAATTTGAGGTATTTTTATACATTTTCTAGGACTAACCTATTAACAATATGCCGTAGTGCCAGTTTCCTGTTTTCTGTTGCTTTTGGTTTCAGAAAAGCTAGTAAGGAAATATTCTCGGAATTGGACGGGACAAAAGCCAAAGTCAATATTTTACCGGAGAGAACACAGAGACCTAAGGGAAGCCAAGGGGGGGCCGCCCTATGGTGTGGGTTCCTCGGGCGCCTTCCTGCCTCGCCTCTTCGCCTATAAAGTCCCCCCGATACAGAAACCCTAAGCACCCGATCAGATCTCCATGAAACTGTATGTAGCCACCGCCACCATCATCCCTAGATCGGGGGGGGGGGGGATCTGAAGCTCTTCCCGGCACCCTACCAGAGGGGAGGCATCATCCCGAAGGCCTTCTTCATCACCATGCCAGCCTCCAGTATGATGCATGAGTAGTTCACCCTTGGACTATGGGTCCATACAGTAGCTAGATGGTTGTTTCTCCTCCTTTGTGCTATCATGTTTAGATTTTGTGAGCTTCGTTCATGATCAAGATCATCTATTTGTAATCATACATGTTGTGTTTGCTGGGATCCAATGGATATTGAGGTACTATGTCAGATTGATTATTGATTCTATCATGTCTGTGTTATTTTTGATCTTGCATGCTCTCTGTTGCTAGTAGCTAACTTGGCCAAGTAGATGCTTGTGACTCCAAGAGGGAGTATTTATGCTCGATAGTAGGTTCATGCCTCTAGTAATCTGGGGAAGTGATAGAAATCTCTAAGGTTGTATATGTGCTGTTGATACTAGGGAGAAAACAACAATCTTTTGTTCATGGAACAATTGTATTATTTACTTTACACACATTGCTTAATGCAATTATCCGTTGCTTGCAACTTAATACTAGAAGGGGTTCGGATGATAACCTGAAGGTGGATTATTAGTCATAGATGCAGTTAGATTACGATCTATGTATATTGTTGTAATGCCCAATAAAATCTCATAGGAGTCACGATGTATAGTATTTGCATTGTTATGCTTTCTCAACCTGTCAATTGCCCTGCTGTAATTTGTTCACCCAGGATGTTATCTATCTTAAGGAGAACACCTCTAGTGAACTGTGGGCCCCGGTCCAACCTTTACCATTGATACATCATCCACTGTTACCATTTAATTTTTACAAGCAACTATTACCTTCCACACTATACATTTAATCCTTTGTTTTCAGCAAACCAGTGAGATTGACAACCTCACTGTAAGTTGGGGCAAAGTCTTGAGTTTATGTTGTGCAGGATTCCAAGTTGGTAGTAACATCTTGGAGTTGTTTCCCATCTCCTACTGGTTTGATAACCTTGGTTTCATAACTGAGGTAAAACTTATTGCTGTGTTCATCACACCTTGCTCTTGGGGTTTTCCAACAAGGCTCTATAGTCAACTGAGCCGCATCAAGATTTTCTGGCGCCGTTGCCGGGGAGTTAAGGACAGCTTTACAAGAGGAGTCTTTCACAACCATTCTCTTTACTTTGTTTTTGTTTTGCTTAGTTCCTTTTGCTTTGTTTTGCTTGCTTCTCTTTACCAAAATTACAACAAAAATATTAGTTTTGTTTGGTTTGCTTTTTCTTATCAAAAACACACAAAAAATAGTTCCTACTCTAGTTGCTACTACTGTTGGCTTGCTCTACTTTTGCAAAAATGAACACTGCTGAGAACACCAAGTTGTGTGACTTCACTAGCACAAACAACAATGATTTCCTTTGCACACTCATTGATCCACCTTCTCCTGACGCTACCTTTTATGAAATTAAACCTGCTTTGTTGAATCTTGTTATGAAAGAGCAATTTTCAGGTGCTAGTTCTGATGATGCTGCTGCTCACCTTAATAACTTTGTTAAACTTTGTGAGATGCAAAAATATAAGGATGTAGATGGAGATATTATTAATCTCAAATTGTTTCCCTTCTCCTTGAGAGGAAAAGCTAAAGAATGGTTGCTATCCTTGCCTAGAAATAATATTGATTCTTGGATTAAATGCAAAGATGCTTTTATTGGAAAATACTATCCCCTGCTAAGATTATAATTATGAGAAGTGAAATCATGAAATTTAAACAACTTGATAATGAACATGTTTCTCAAGCTTGGGAAAGAGTGAAATCTTTGGTAAAGAATTGTCCCACTCGTGTACTGACTGCTTGGATGATTATCTAAACTTTTTATGTAGGACTAAATTTTTCTTCAAGAAATCGGTTGGATTCTGCTGCTGGAGGTACCTTTATGACTATTACTTTGGGTGCTGCAACAAAGCTCCTTGATAATACGATGGTTAATTATTCTGAATGGCACACTAAGAGAGCTCCACAAGGTAATAAGGTATTTTCTGTTGAAGAAACCTCCTCCTTGAGTGATAAAATTGATGTTATTATGTTTATGCTTGTTAATGGAAAAGCTCATATTGATCCAAATAATGTTCCTTTAGCCTCTTTGGTTGCTTAAGAAGAGCAAGTTGATGTGAACTTCATTAGAAATAATAATTTTAGCAACAATGCCTATAGGAATAATTTTGGTAATAATAATTATAGGCCTTATCCTCCCAATAATGGTAATGCTTATGGAAATTCCTACAACAACAATAGAAGTGCTTCCTCTAAACTTGAAGTCATGCTTAAAGAATTTATTAGTAAACAAACTGCTTTCAACAAAACTGTGGAGGAAAAGCTTTTGAATGTTGAGAAAAAATATTTCATTTTTGTCTGAAGCATAATCCTCTTTGATTAATAAAATGGCTGCTAAACCTGAAACCATGGAAAATACCTTTGCTGCTGCTCATGACATACAAGTTACAATTGATGAAAATGTAAGACTGTTAGCTAAATTGCATGCTAAGTGGGAAAGAGAAGATGAAATTGCTAGAAACAATAGTATCTGTACTATTACCACCACCAATGCTAATGCTAGCAAACCACAAGAAGTCCCCATTCCTTCTACAACAATGCCTAAAACCAATAAGAATGCTGATTTTTTTTGAACTATGGGAAAAAATAAGTCTACTACATGCGATGCTAAGTTTGAATTTGATCTTGGTGGCTGCAATATTTCTGAAGTGATTATGTTCCTACAAAAGCTTGCTAGAAGTCCTAATGCTAGTGCTATGAATATGGATTTCACAAAACACATTACAGATGCTCTCATTAAAATTAAGGAAGAAAAATTGAAACACAAAGCTTCTATTCCTAGGAAGTTAGAAGATGGTTGGGAACCCATCATTAATATGAAAGTGAATGACTTTGATCTCAAAGATTTATGTGACCTTGGTTCTAGTGTCTCTATTATGCCTAGAAAGATTTATGAAATGCTTGATTTGCCACCTTTGGAAGATTGCTATTTGGATGTCCCACTTGATGATAATGCTAAAAAGAAACTTATGGGGAGTATTAATGATGTTCTTATTATGGTTAACAATGCCTATGTCCCTGTTGATTTCTATGTTTTGGATATTGAGTGCAATGATTTTTGTCCTATTACTTTGGGAAGACCTTTTCTTAGAACTATTGGAGCCATTATTGATATGAAAGAAGGCACCATTAAATATAAATTTGCATTAAAGGAACGTATAGAACACTACCCTATAAGGAGAAAGAAGTTACCTTCTCCTCCTTTTAAAGCAAAATTTGATGTTTATGCTTCTTCATATGAAAACACTTGATTCTTGCTTCTTATGCCTAACTTAAAGGCGTTAAAGAAAAGTACTTCTTGGGAGATAACCTAATAGTTTTATTGATTCTTGGAAGTTATTACTTCTGTAATAATCTCTCCTTATCCTTTTTGTGTGATTTTTGTGCCAAGAATAACCTCTAATGAGAGACAAGTAAGATTTGGAGGAGTTGTTGTCCCGAAACAGATTTTTGTGCTTCACTATAAAAATTTGTGAAAAATCTCTGTATTTCATATTGTGCTGTAATTTTCTGAGTAAATGCCCCAGGTTGTTATCTAACTTCCGTTAGTACAACATTTTTCTATTTGAGCAACATAAGGTCTTCGAAAAAATCGGTTTTTACCTACTGGTCTGTTTTGACAGATTTCTGCCATTATTTGCATTTGCCTCGTGATCAGTTTCTTTTTGAGTTCTTATTGATAACTTGAGCTTTTTAAAAGAATTGCTACGGTAGCTTATGTTTTAATGAAAGTTTTACTTGTGTTGAAACTAAAACCATAAGGTTTATTCTTTTGAATACACTAATGTTGCTAATGAAGATTGTGTGAAGTTTTGTATGAAGGAAATTTTCAAGTATAGGGGAAGAATGATGTGATGAGATGAAGAATGGACAAAATATCAAGCTTGGGAATGACACCCCGTGTCACCCCAAGAAATATTCAAGAGGTACAAGCATCAAATCTTGGGGATGCCCAAGGCAACCCCTTCTTCGTCAATAAAAATCTCAGGACTCTTTCTAGACACTTTGTTTTTATTGTTTCATGCATTGTTGTGTTGTTCTTGAAGCATCTTAGTTTTTGTTTTTGGTTTTTTCTTGAATAAATTAGTTGGATCCCCGCTTTCGCTATGTTGTTTCAAATAAGTTGATTGGTGTTGGAAAAGAGTAGAAATTTTCATGCTTAAAGTGGTACAAAAGGGAGCTTGTTTTGACTGTGACTTAGACTTTATCATGTCATGCTAGATGTGGTTTTGACCTTATGCTTAGTGATTATTGCTGTAGCATGACTTGTTCCAAACAATTGAGATTGATTAATGTGCCTTCAAAGAATCATGCGTTGTTTTAGCATACAAAATCATAATATTGTGGTATTCTCCTTTGATGCTTTATTTGGGTTGACTTGGCACATGCTCACACCATGTTATGACTATGAAACAGTCACCTTAGCCTCTATGATCATTTAGTTTTTGACTTGTGATACCACTTTATGGTTTGATTGATAATGTTTTGTCGCTCTGCATGATTATGGCCATTATTGCTCTCTTAGTTGGTCGCTTCCAGTCTTTTGCTAGCCTCCACTTGTATTGAGTAAGCTCTACTCTGCATCCAACTCCCAAGAAACCAAGTTATTCCAAAGAGTCCACTATAAATTTCTATGTATGGTGTGTTACACCATTCCAAGTATATTCATGTTTTTATCTATCTTCCAATTAAAAAGTTACTTTGTTATGTGAAAATTAGTGATTAAAGCTCTCACAAACTTGATGGCACACTTTATTTTTCTTGCCCCTAATAAACTTGAACCATTGTGTCATCTATGTTGTATATGCTTGCACTTATAAGTTGGGAATTAGCAGAACCATGCTGTCATAGGGAACGCTTTCAACACCTGTACATATTACCCAGTTGATATAATGATATTTTGTTTATGGATGTCGGCAGTGTGAAATAAAAGAGGACCTTGTAAGTTCATGGAGTATTATATATGTGTTAGAGAAACGCCTGGGCGGATAGCCTAAGCCATGCCTAATCATGGTGGAAACTTGCAGCATCACCATAGTGAGCGATCCATGAAGCATATTAAGAACAAAATATAAAAAAGAGACAAAAAAAAGAAATAGCACCATACCCATGGTAAATAAGAAGATTGTTGGGATGCTCACTGCCTTTTGCCTTGTCATTTTGATATGGGATAGCTCCAGTGTCATGGGGCAAGGGGTACCCCATTGGCGGTTCTCTATGATACACACATACTTACAATGACAAGAACTTGCTTGTGACTAACGTTGAGTAGCATGAGGAACGACCCTCGTACTCAAGGGACATGAGATTGCCAATTTATGATTTGTCAAGCATATACTTCATATTTGTTTCACTTTAACCTTAATCACTTCAAGATGCTTATGATAGGAGCAATGAGAGTTGAAAGCTAATAAGTACCATAATTTTTGGAAGCTCTTTATGAAACTTGAAATCCCTGCTTCCCTGTGAAGGTCATTTCTTCTTACTTTTATGTTGACTCTCCACCTTCTATCTTTATGCACCAATTAAGAGAGCATAGTTGTCATTCTTAGTTTTATGTGCATTGTACCAAAACTTATTGATTGATTCATAATATTGATATTGCTTGTCCTTGAACTATTTGTATCTAGTCACCCTTATGAACTTTTAAGGTGTCCTATGCATTTATGTTTTACTACTCCATGAGGGGCAAGCTGAATACCACTATGCTATGTTTTCTATATGTGAAACAAACAAACTGTTGGGAATATGCCCTAGAGGCAATCATGTATGATGATATTTCCCATTGTATTCATAAAGATATTAAGTTGTCCTTGTATAAACATCTGATGTGTATCACTGAATATGTGATTCAGTTGTGAAACTATACATTCATGTTGTTTGTACTAAATATCCTTGGTCATTGAGGTTGTGTTGGACACACAACTTAGACCAATGTGAAAGTTGGCTTGATGACTCGGTTCCACTTGTCATGGGCATGGAGATGCTATTCTGACTTACACAGATTCGGCTAAAGAGTTTAGCGAGTCGGATGACCCATATTGAGGTACAACGAACAAGTTGTCATTTGTATATCTCAATCAGTGTAATCCTTAGACCTGAGGTTATTGCATAATCCGAGTTGAGGATCACCGACTTAGGTTCTATCAAACGCTGATCCGTAACTGGGCAGTTATAAAGGCAGAGTTCGGGTCGACTGAGAATCAAGCTGCGTGATGTGAATAACCAAGATGGGATTTTGCCCCTCCACTCGGAGAGATATTCTCTGGGCCCTCTCGTGAGATATGATTTGGAAATCATGGCCATGCATGACTCGGTTAAGTGTTAACCGAGGCGATCGACTAAGAGTTAGTCGGGTGAATCACTTATCTCAGATCGAGAAGAGAGTCGGACTATTTAAGGGATGACAATTATTCGCCTATAGTCTGACAAGGTATATCGTGAGGCAAAAGGGACTCAGACGCAAGTCACATTGGAAAGGCAAGTCGTCATGACTCTTTGGTACTTGGGAGTCGGCACGTTCTGCTAGGAGCCGCTACCGACTGATCGATTGAGAGTCAGAATCTAATCGTGTCCAAGTAGCCATGAGCCTGCGGAGTCACACACTTAAGAGCGGGAGCAAGTTTGGATTGGATCTGTACTGGAAATCTGGTTGGGTTGGACCCGAGCCTGATTTGGACTGAGTCAGTGAGTCGAACTCACAGGGACTAATATTATATGGGATTTAGTGAATGGGTCGCACGAGCAGAGTCCATGTTCACTCCCTAAATATAGTGGAGCACCGTAACCCAGAAAGGTTAATCGTTGTTCGATTAGGTCACTCCATGTGTTGGAAACCCTAGCTCCACAGCAGTCCTGTCGTCGTATCGAACCTAGCAGTTCGCCGCGGATGCTCCTCCTTGTACGTGTGGATACCAGTAGAGGTGGTGTACGATAAGCACCAGGACGATCGGATCGCAAAGGACTGCACTGCATCAATCGCGCTTCATCGCGGTAATCGCAATCGCACGTCTAGTGGTAAACCTCGTGGCCTTCTACCTCGGCTAGATCTTGGGATCACCACATTAGAGGAAAAAGTTTTGTTTTATCTCTGCGTGGCCCAACAGTGGTATCAGAGCGATAGATTCTGGTTTTAGACTCGAGATCTCGCATATGTGATATGCGGTAGGATGTAGATGAGATCTATATGTTATTTTGGTGGTCGATCTATGAGATAGATCGGTTTTGTACGAGGTTGATTGGATCAACTGTACTCGGGGAATGGTAGATCTGATTTCCGTGATCATACTGCTGAGGTCGTGGAACGACATACCCCTACCGGTCGGCTTCCGCCATCGGGGTAGACTGTGACACGTAAATCCAGATGCGGTGATCGAAGATCAAAAAGTTTGATCGAATCGGAACAATGGTCGGAATCCATGTCTGGATCATAGATGAGATCTATGTTTTCGGAAAAATCGTCGGGACCGCCGGCTTCGCCCTGTCGTAGCGCCTTAGATGTCGTTGCGAGTTTCACAACGCCGGTAGATATTATATCTATGCATAACTTGTTTTTGCAGGAAGTTGTGAATGGTATGGTTCTTGTGCATGTGATGTATGTGTGTAATCCATACGTGATCTGCGAATCACGGTTTTGTCAGCCGGCTGGAGCCTAGGTGCTGTTATTTTATTGTATAACGATCTGCGTGTCGGATTCTCTATGTAATTTACTTTACTAGGATAGTGTAGCTGTTTGGAGAATTCGGATGACATGCAAGGTGATGTACATGTCGGCGACATGGAGTAAGACGGAAAGTGACAAGAGTTGGCACGAATTGGATTACAGGCTTTGTGGAGATGGAGATCGCCATGAAGGGAGTCATACCATTTCACATTATAATTGCTTTATTTTGTGTTATTGTTATGTCTCTGTTTTACCTCTATTAGATAGTCGGTAAAAATTTAATCCCTCAAAGAAGGTCTAGTCGGTTTTCCCGCCAGTGTTTGCACCATCACAAGTAGGACATTTTTGGTAGTGGGCTCATAAAATTGAGGTGCCACCAATTCTTTCCGACTAGGTGGGTTTGAGTCGGACTCTTACTGCGGAAACACTCGGTAAGCTACACGGGTCTATCACAACGGTTGTGGGGCTCGGGGAAAAGTCGGATGGGAGCCAGGGCATGTGATGCCAACCGTCCAACGTGAGTCGTATGAGATGCGATTGACAAGGTGTTGTCTACCTAGATCACTTGGCGGCTAGCGGTGATGCTAAAGCTCACTAGCCGACTTGCTTATTTAGGGTCCTGAATCACTAAGTAACCATCAGAGGGGTGTTGGTTCTAGTGGGAGCATAAAATATTAAAATGTTTAATATGCTTGCTCTTTTATGAATACATGTCTTAAGTGTTTTGCATATTTCTGTTGTAGATCATGGCACCAAGTAGCAGTCACTCTCAGATATCCGGTTTTGCCATGAGAACCATTCTTGAGAAAGATAAACTGAACGACACTAATTTTACCAACTGGTATCGAAATCTGAGAATTGTTCTCAAACAAGAAAAGAAGGACCATGTCCTAGACAACCCACTTCCAGATGAGCCGAATGAGAATGCGACTGTCGCTGGCACCAATGCCTACTGTCGGGCTAAGGATGAGTCCATGGATATTAGCTGTCTTATGCTTGCTCACATGGAACCAGACTTGCAAAAACAGTTCGAGCATGTTGAGGCCTACAATATGATCGAAAGCCTCAAAAGTATGTTCCAGGCTCAGGCGAAGACTGAGAGGTATAAAGTCTCTCAGGCTTTGCTGAGTTGCAAGCTTAAGGATGGTGATCCACTGAGTCCACATGTGATCAAGATGGTTGGTTATGTGCAGTCTTTGGAGAGGCTTGGCTACCCCATTAGCGAAGAGTTCGCTACGGATATAATTCTGAACTCTCTTCCTAGTGCATATGGACAGTTCATTTTGAACTACCACATGCATGGTATGGATAAAAAGCTCACTGAATTACATGGAATGCTCAAGCAGGCAGAGGCGAATCTCAAGAAGGGCGCCACTCAAGTGTTGATGGTGCAGAATAAGGCTAGAGAAAATTTCTTATTTGACACTACTTCCCAATATGATTCCTTGTTTGACACTAAAAACTTTTCACTTCCTTATTTGACCACTTGTGTAATTTTTTTTTGCCTTATATGACACTTTAGTGTATTTTGAGAGTTAACGGGGTTAACTAGAGATCTACAAAGACGTTTTTATCCCTGGTACATAATTTGACGAGAATTTGCACATGGCTAATAATCATGTGTGACATTGATACAAAACATAAAAGTTACGATTGTTTTAGTAACAAGCCACATGAAGCGGGTTCAGTTTATTTTGCTGGAATACGTTCGTCCCGACCGGCCGCACCTACATGTATCACATCCACCCAAGCATACGAGTTGCAAGCGTGTGCACCCATAGATCATCACCAAGAAAGAAAAGCTTAGAGAAGCCGGTGGGCTGGCGCCGCACACCCAATGATAAAATTCTATTATTGTTTCGATGCGTCACATTAATTTACATAGGCTAAAAATAAATATACCGTAAATTTTACTATTAATGGTCAAGATATAATGCTAGATCTAAGAGGTACACAAACTATAAACATATTGCAAGTCCGTTCCACATACCTTCAAAACTACACGTACGTATGGATAGTTAATTTAAGACTGGACTCGGATGATCTTTCGACCGGCCGCTTGTCTTCGTGTGATTTCCCATTCCGTGCATGCAGTTCATCAGGGTAATTTTTAATTCAGGTACTCTGCCGTGCAAGATCAATTCATGGTTTTCCTCATCACAGAGGTAGGCCCATACATTTTAGACATGTATGGGTCAAACTATTAAACCAGGGGTATTTAGATCCGGATGGAAAAAAATTAACGGAACCTTTTAATAGAACTGACGGTAGTGTCATATAAGGCAAAGAAATTTTAAAAATGTGGCCATATAAGGAAGTGAAAAGTTTTTAGTGTCAAATAAGGAATCATATTGAAGAGTAGTGTCAAATAAGGAATTTTATCATAAGGCTAAGTTCAAGAAGAGTTCTTGGACTAAGAAGAAGGCTAAGTAGGGAGGAAAGCAGGCTCAGGACCTGGTCCCAAGCGCTTCCTCAAGGACTAAGCCATCTCCTTCAGCCAGATCCACTTGCTTCTATTGCAAGGCGGATGGCCATTGGAAGAGGAACTGCATCATGTATTTGGATGATAAAGCCAAGAGTGGAGGTATGACTTCCGACTCAGGTACACTTGTTTGCAATGTTATAGACATATATCTTGCTGATGCACCTAATAGTTCTTGGGTATATGATACCGAATCAGTTATTCACATATGCAACTCGTTGTAGGGACTGGTAAGAACTAGGAGCGTAGCAAGAGGAGAGGTTGACATTCGAGTCAGCAACAAAGCAAGAGTTGCTGCGTTGGAAGTCGGCACGATGCAACTTCATTTACCTTCTTAATTCATTATGGAATTGAATAATTGTTATTATGTTCCAGTGCTCAGTCGAAACATTATTTCTGCTTCATGTTTGATGAGTCAAGGCTATGAGTCGAATATCAAGAATAATGGTTGTTCTTTGTATTTGAATGATATGTTTCACGGCTTTGCACCCGTCCAGGACGGGTTATTTATTTTGAATCTTGATGGTGAGTCGGTTTATAACATAAATGTTAAAAGGTTGAAACCAAATGATCTGAATATGACTTACTTTTGGCACTGTCGGCTTGGTCACATAAGTTGGAAACGCATGAAGAAGCTCCATGATGATGGACTCCTAACTTCGTTCGACTTGGAGTCATTCGAGACATGCGAATCTTGCCTACTTGGCAAAATGACCAAGACAACTTTTGCAAAGAGTTGAGAAAGGGCGTCCGACTTGTTGGGACTAGTACATAGTGATGTATGTGGACCAATGAGCACGACAGCCAGGGGTGGTTATGAGTACTTCATTACCTTCACTGATGATTTGAGTATGTATGGATATATCTACTTGATGAAACATAAGTCGGAAGCCTTTGAAAAGTTCAAAGAATTCCAGAATCAACTCAGCAAGAAAATAAAGTTTCTTCGGTCGGACCGAGGAGGCGAGTACATGAGCCATGAGTCGATGACCATCTGAAAAGTTGTGGAATAGTTCCTCAACTTACTCCGCCAGGAACGCCGCAAAGGAACGGTGTTTCAGAAAGGCGGAATCGGACCTTGTTGGACATGGTACGATCAATGATGAGTCAGACAGATCTGCCTTTATCATTTTGGGGTTATTGTCTAGAAACAACGGCGTTCACACTAAATAGAGTACCATCAAAGTCGGTAGAGAAGACACCGCATGAGATGTGGACAGGCAAAAAGCCGAGTTTGTCTTTTCTTAAGATTTGGGGTTGTGAAGCATTTGTCAAGCGACTTCAGTCGGACAAGATCACGGCCAAGTCAGATAAGTGTATTTTCGTGGGGTATCCGAGGGAAACCTTGGGTTACTACTTCTACAACCTAGAAGAGGGAAAAGTGTTTGTCGCTCGGAACGGTGTCTTCCTTGAGAAAGAGTTTCTCAGTCGGGGAGTAAGTGGGAGCATAGTGCAGCTAAAAGAAATTCGAGAGGAACCGGCTAGTAGCGAGTCGGCAAAAACCTTGGAGGTTGAGCCGGTCGTGGTAGCTGAGCCGTGACAGCACTCAGACTACGAAGATCGGCAAGATTACGAAGTGTTCGTGATGTATTACTGTTAGATAGTGATGAGCCGGCAAATTATTTGGAAGCGATGGTGAGATCTGATTCCGATTTGAAATCCATGGATGAAAATCAAGTTTGGAAAACTGATATGGGTGGAAATGTTTCCGTCTATAAAGTACGCCTTGTCACGAAGGGGTTCCGACAAGTTCAAGGAGTTGATTATGATGAGACTTTCTCGCCCGTAGCGATGCTTAAATCAGTTTAGATCATGTTAGCTATAGCGGCCTATTTCGACTATGAGATATGGCAGATGGATGTCAAAACGGCTTTCCTTAACGAAAATTTAACCGAGGACGTGTATATGATACAGCCCGAGGGGTTTGTCGATCCGTCTAATGCTGACAAAGTGTGCAAACTTCAGAAATCCATTTATGGGTTGAAGCAAGCATCTCGGAGTTGGAATATTCGCTTTGATGAGGTAGTCAAATCGTTTGGCTTCATCAAGAGTGATCATGATTCTTGTTTGTACAAGAAGTTTAGTGGGAACAAAGTAAACTTTCTAATCTTATATGTGGATGACATATGATTGATTGGAAATGATATCCATATGTTGCAAGAAACCAAGGAATCATTAGAAAGGAGTTTCTCAATGAAAGACTTGGGTGAGGCAACATACATCCTCAGAATCCGGATCTATAGAGATAGATCAAGGAGGCTCATTGGATTGAGTCAGAGTACTTATTTGGACATGTTGAAGAAGTTCAACATGGAATCGTCTAAGAAGGGGTTCTTACCAATGTTCCATGGTGTAAAACTTAGCAAGACTCAGTGCCCTTCGACAACTGATGAGCGAAGTCGGATGAGTGGGATTCTGTATGCTTCTGCAGTCGGATCCATCATGTATGCCATGATTTGTACTAGGCCGGATGTTTCATATGCTCTAAGTGTTGTGAGCAGATACCAGGCTGATCCTGGAGAAATCCACTAGACAGCGGCTAAAAATATCCTAAAGTACTTGAGAAGGACTAAGGATATGTTTTTGGTTTATGGTGGTGAAGATGAACTCAGTGTAAAGGGTTACACGGATGCGAGTTAACTTACCGACTCTGATGATTCTCGTTCGCAATCCGGATACGTGTTTATTATAAACGGAGGTGCTGTGAGCTGGAAGAGTTCCAAGAAAGAGACCGTGTCTACATCTACAACAGAGGCTGAGTATATTGCCGCCTTAGAGGCAGCAAAGGAAGTTGTTTGGATGAGGAATTTCCTCATGGATCTTGGTGTGGTTCAAGGCTCGTCCAATCCGTTAGAAGTGTATTGTGACAACAATGGTGCTATTGCACAAGCCAAGGAACCTAGACAACACCAGAAGAACAAGCACATACTCATGCGGTACCACCTGATTCGCTAGTTCGTGGATCAGGGTGATATCAAGTTATGTAAGGTACACACGGATGCAAATATTGCGGATCCATTGACAAAGCCGTTACCACAGCCGAAGCATGAGGTGCACCTGAGAGCCATGGGCATTATATGCTTAGACATGTGATGTCAGAAGATTGACTCTAGTGCAAGTGGGAGATCAAGGAATATGCCCTAGAGGCAATCATGTATGATGAGATTTCCCATTGTATTCATAAAGATATTAAGTTGTCCTTGTATAAACATCTGATGTGTATCATTGAATATGTGATTCGGTTGTGAAACTATACATTCATGTTGTTTGTACTAAATATCCTTGGTCATTGAGGTTGTGCTGGACACACAACTTACACCAATGTGAAAGTCGGCTTGATGACTCAGTTCCACTTGTCATGGGCATGGAGATGCTATTCCGACTTACACAGATTCGGCTAAAGAGTTTAGCGAGTCGGATTGACCCATATTGAGGTACAACAAACAAGTTGTCATTTGTATATCTCAATCAACGTAATTCTTAGACATGAGGTTATTGCATAATCCAAGTTGAGGATCACCGACTTAGGTTCTGTCAAACGCTGATCCGTAACTAGGCAGTTATAAAGGCAGAGTTCGGGTCGACTGAGAATCAAGCTGCGTGATGTGAATAACCAAGATGGGATTTTTCCCCTCCACTCAGAGAGATATTCTCTGGGCCCTCTCGTGAGATATGATTCGGAAAGCATGGCCATTCACGACTCAGTTAAGTGTTAACCGAGGCGATCAACTAAGAGTTAGTTGGGTGAATCACTTATCTCGGATCAAGAAGAGAGTCGGAATATTTAATGGATGGCAATTATTCGCCTATAGTCTGACAAGGTATATCGTGAGGCAAAAGGGACTCGGACGCAAGTCACATTGGAAAGGCAAGTCGTCATGACTCTTTGGTACTTGGGAGTCGGCACGTTCTGCTAGGAGCCTCTATCGACTGATCGATTGAGAGTCGGACTCTAATCATGTCCAAGTAGCCATGAGCTTGCAGGGTCACACACTTAAGAGCAGGAGCAAGTTCGGATTGGATCTGAACAGGAAATCTGGTTGGGTTGGACCCGAGCCTGATTTGGACTGAGTCAGTGAGTCGGACTCATAGGGACTAATATTATATGGGCTTTAGCGAATGAGCCGCGCGAGTAGAGTCCACGTTCACTCCCTATATATAGTGGAGCACTGTAACCCAGAAAGGTTAATCGTTGTTCGGTTAGGTCACTCCATGTGTTGGAAACCCTAGCTCCACAGCAGTCCTGCCGTCGTATCGAACCTAGCAGTTCGCCGCCGGTGCTCCTCCTTGTACGTGTGGATACCAGTAGAGGTGTTGTACGATCAGCACCAGGACGATCGGATCGCAAAGTACTGCACTGCATCAACTGACGCGCTTCATCAGTAATCCGCAACTGCGCGTCTGGTGGTAAACCTCATGGCCTTCTACCTCGGCTAGATCTTGGGATCACCACGTTAGAGGAAAAAGTTTTGTTTTATCTCTGCATGGCCCAACACAAACGTCTTTCAATGCATTGTTATTCATGATCTTTGTTTGTATCCTTTCATGTTGCAACATAGTTGCTATGTCTTATTGTTAGAACTATATCTTTCATGCTCATGTTTAGAGTAATTTGATCCCAGTTTTCAATGCTTTGCAAATGGTTTTATCAAGATTGTGATGGTGCATGTCACCTCAAAAATTATTCTTTTTATCACTTACCCACTTGAGGACGAGCAGGAGTTAAGCTTGGGGATGCTTGATACGTCATAAACATCTATAATTTTTGATGTCCCATGCTTGTTTAGTATCAACTTTACTATGCTTTGTCTACACTTTGAGGTATTTTTATACATTTTCTGGGACTAACCTATTAACAAGATGCCGCAGTGCTAGTTGCCTATTTTATGCTATTTTTGGTTTCATAAAAGCTAGTAAGGAAATATTCTCGGAATTGGGCGGGACAAAAGCCAAAGTTAATATTTTACCGAAGAGAACACAGAGACTGAAGGGCAGCCGAAGGGGAGCCACGAGGTGGCCACACCATAGGGTTGCACGGCCCAGGGCGCCCATGCCGCCCTATGGTGTGGGCCCCTCGGGCGCCTCCCTGCCTCGCCTCTTCGCCTATAAAGTCCCCTGATGCAGAAACACTAAGCATCCAATCAGATCTCCACAAAACAGTCTGTAGCCGCCGCCACCATCTTCCCTAGATCTGGGGGATGTGAAGCTCTTCCCGGTACCCTGTCGGAGGGCAGAGATCATCCCCGAGGCCTTCTTCATCACCATGCCAGCCTCCGGTATGATGCGCGAGTAGTTCACCCTTGGACTATGGGTCCATACAGTAGCTAGATGGTTGTTTCTCCTCCTTTGTGCTATCATTTTTAGATCTTGTAAGCTCCATTCATGATCAAGATTATCTATTTGTAATCATACATGTTGTGTTTGCGGGGATCCGATGGATATTGAGGTACTATGTCAGATTGATTATTGATTCTATCATGTCTGTGTTATTTGTGATCTTGCATGCTCTTTGTTGCTCTTGGACAAGTAGATGCTTGTGACTCCAAGAGGGAGTATTTATGCTCGATAGTAGGTTCATGCCTCTAGTAATCTAGGGAAGTGAGAGAAATCTCTAAGGTTGTAGATGTGTTGTTGCTACTAGGGAGAAAACAATAATCTTTTGTTCATGGAACAATTGTATTGTTTACTTTATACACATTGCTTAATGCAATTATCCGTTGCTTGCAACTTAATACTGGAAGGGGTTCGGATGATAACCTGAAGGTGGATTATTAGTCATAGATGTAGTTGGATTACGTTCTATGTATATTGTCGTAATACCCAATCAAATCTCACAGGAGTCATGATGTCTAGTATTTGCATTGTTATGCTTTCTCATCCTGTCAATTGCCCCGATGTAATTTGTTCACCCAGCATGTTATCTATCTTAAGGAGAACACCTCTAGTGAACCGTGGACCCCGGTCCAACCTTTTCCATTGATACATCATCCACTGTTACCGTTTACTTTTTACAAGCAACTATTACCTTCCACACTATACATTTAATGCTTTGTTTTCAGCAAACCAGTGAGATTGACAACCTCACTGTAAGTTGGGGCAAAGTCTTGAGTTTGTGTTGTGCAGGATTCCAAGTTGATAGCAACACCTTGGAGTTGTTTCCTTTCTCCTACTGGTTCGATAACCTTGCTTTCAGAACTGAGGGAAAACTTGCTGCTGTGTTCATCAGACCTTGATCTTGGGGTTTCCCAACGAGGCTCTACAGTCAACTGAGCCGCATCACTGATCATTAATATGTCATCCACATATAATATCAGAAATGCCACATTGCTCCCACTCACTTTCTTGTAAATACAAGCCTCTCCATAAGTTTGGACAAATTCAAACTCTTTGATCACCTCATCAAAGCGGAGATTCCAACTTCGGGATGCTTGCTTCAGTCCATAGATGGTTTGCTGAAGCTTGCATACCTTGTCAACATCCTTAGGATTAACAAAACCCTTTGGTTGTATCATATACAACTCTTCTTCAATGTTGCCATTGAGGAACGCAGTTTTGACATCCATCTGCCATATCTCATAGTCGAAATATGCAACAATTGCTAACATAATCCTAACTGATTTTAGCATCGCTACGGGAGAGAATGTCTCACCGTAGTCAACTCCTTGAATTTGTCGAAACCCCGTTGCGATAAGTCGAGCTTTATAGACGGTTACGTTACCATCAACATCAGTTTTCTTTTGAAAATCCATTTGTTCTCCACGGCCTTTTGGTCTTGAGGTAAGTCCACCAAGGTCCAAACCTGGTTTTCGTACATGGATTCCATCTCGTATTTCATGGCTACTAGACATTTGTTGGAATCCGGGCTCATCCTCGCTTCTTCATACGTCACAGGGTCATCTATTTCATCAACCATGAAATTCATAACAGGATTTCCGTATAGTTCAGGAGTTGCACGCATCCTGCTTGACCTGTGAGGTTCGGCAGTATTCTCTTTTGGAGTTTCATGATCATTATCATTAGTTCCCTCTGCATTTGGTGAAGTCAACTCTAGAACAACTTCCAGCGTTGCACTACTCGCCATACTGTGAAGAGAAGGTTCAATAACCTCTTCGAGTTCTACCTTCCGACTACACACACCATTCGCGTGAAACTATTTCTTAAAAAGGATCCATTCTTGGCAACAAACACCTTGCCCTCGGATCAGTGATAGAAGGAATACCCAATAGTTTCCTTAGGGTATCCTATGAAGACACATTTTTTCCGCTTTGGGTTCAAGTTTACCAGGCTGAAGTTTCTTCACAAAAACATCGCAACCCCAAACTTTAAGAAATGACAACTTAGGTTTGTTTCCAAACCACAATTCATACAGTGTCTTTTCAACGGATTTAGATGGTGCCCGATTTAAAGTGAATGTAGTGGTTTCTAGTGCATAACCCTAAAATGATAGTGGCAAGTCAGTCAGAGACATCATAGATTGAACCATATCTAATAAAGTACGATTACGATGTTCTGACACACCATTACGCTGTGGTGTTCCGGCAGGTGTGAGTTGTGAAACTATTCCACACTCTTCCATATGTGTTCTAAACTCGTAACTTAGATACTCGCCTCCACGGTCAGACCGTAGAAATTTGATCTTTCTATTGCGATGATTTTCCACTTCATTCTAAAATTCCTTGAACTTTTCAAAGGTTTCAGACTTGTGTTTCATCAAGTAGATATACCCGTATCTACTTAAATCATCAGTGAAAGTAACAAAATAACGATATCCACCTCGCGCCGACACACTCATTGGACCACATACATCAGAATGTATGATTTCTAATAAATCTGTCGCCCGTTTCATTTAACCAGAAAACAGCGTTCTAGTCATCTTGCCCATAAGGCATGGCTCACACATATCAAATTATTCGAAATCAAGTGATTACAAAAGTCCATCTGAATGGAGTTTCTTCATGCGTTTAACGCCAATATGACCTAGACGGCAGTGCCACGTATATGCGGATATATCATCATAAAGTTTAATCCTTTTAGCATCAACATTATGAATATGTGTAACACTATTATCAAGATCCAACAGAAATAAACCATTCATCGCAGGTGCATGACCATAAAAGATATAATTCATTTAAATCGAACAACCATTGTTTTCAGATTTAAATGAATAACCACTTCGCATCAAACACGATCCGGATACAATGTTCATGCTCAGTGTAGGCACCAAATAACAATTATATAGGTTTATAACTAATCCCGACGGTAAGTGGAGAGGAAGTGTTCTGATGGCGATCACACCAACAGTTGATCCATTGCCGACACGCATCTTGACCTCACCCCTTGCTAGCAGTCGCTTGTTCCGTAGCCCCTGATTCGAGTTACAAATATTAGCAACCGATCTGGTATCAAACACCCAGGTGCTACTGCGAGTACTAGTCAAGTACACATCAATAACATGTATATCATATATACCTTTGTTTGCCTTGCCGACCTTCTTGTCTGCCAAATACTTGGGGCAGTTGTGCTTCCAATGGCCAGTCCCCTTACAATAATAGCACTCGGTATCAGACTTAGGGCCAGCTCGGGATTTCCTTTCAGGCGCGGCAACAGATTGCCGCCCTTCTTTCCCTTATGTTTACCCTTCCTGTATTTCTTGAAACTAGTGGTCTTATTGATCATCAACACTTGATGTTCTTTCTTGATCTCCACCTCTATAGTCTTAAGCATTGACAGAAGCTCGGGGAGAGACTTCTTCATGCCCTTTATGTTATAGTTCATCACAAAGCTCTTGTAGCTAGGTGGCAGCGATTAGAGAACATGATGTAGGCCTAAGTCAATGGGAATCGATATTCCCAAGGACACAAGCTCATCGGCGTACCTAGACATTTTGAGTACGTGCTCACTAACGGAGCTATTCTCTTCCATCATGCAACTAAAGAACTTTTCAGAAGCATTATAACTCTCTACAGCAGCATGAGTGTCAAAAATCATTGTCGTGGTGGTGGCACGGTAGATGCCATGGGTAGGCTGAAGTTGGGGGCCGAATGGGTACTTGTGGTCACCGGGGAGGGAGTACACGGTCGAGCCATGCACGAAGAACAAGTAGAACTCTCCAGACTTGGCAATTCGATTGATACCCCAAAGATTACAAGTGCTCCTTGAGCTGTTTAGGCTAGAATTCTCAACACTAGTTCCCTACTTGGTCCAACCTCCTTCTACTACTGCTACGCCCTCCCTTATATAGGCAGTGCTAGCTAGCTAATACCCCCTTTGGGTTCTAGGGTTTACTGTTTGGATCTTGGTCCCTACCATATGGGCCGGGTTATGGGCTTGCCCTGAGCCCATAGGCCCGGTCCATAAATCTTGACAGCTAACGGTCCTCTGGTACACTGCTTCTTGTTCTTTTTGGCGTCACCCAGTTACTTTGTACTTTTTCATATCTACATGCGAGGCCTATTTTGGAATTTGGCCCACAGTTCCTTTGTGGGCCAAGTATTTTGGCTTTAAAGTTCAGGTTGTTCCCCAGCCTGGTGCTCCTCGATCCGAGAAGAGGCCGACCCGGTGTGGTGCTGCTAGCATCACCCCCAGGAGAGATTCTATCTTTCCTCGGGTTACCGGCATTGACTCCTGCAAGAAGTAGTATAGAACCTTTTTCTATGTCAAAAACAGCGGGTCCACTGACAACATCCGGCTTCCCCTTTCTCGGACAAGGTCCCCAAAAAGAAGTACTGGCAGCTTGACCCGCGCGACCAAGACACTGCGGTTAACGAGGCAAACGCTATCCCGAAAAGGTTGCTGTCGCCAGATGAGAACTTTCATCTCGCTGACTTTGACCTCATGTGCACCTTCATCTCACGCCGGGTAAGCCCCATCCAAGCCAGGAGCCATAAGATGTGCTTCATGATCGGGTCCCATGATCCCACCCGGCACTCCACCAAGGAGCTCACCATGACTCCATTGCCCGCCGAGTAAGCTCAATCTTCAAATTGAACTTGGCGGATGATTGGGCTTGGAGTTGCCCACCGTTTAGCCGGGCCAGGCCTGTCCCCTAGGTAAGTTTTCTGAATTACCTTCTCGTCGAGTAGGCTTTAGCTCTTTTGCCACTCTTTAGCTTAGTTTTTAGTCTCTCATTCTATTTGTCTTTCGCAGAATCTCCTTCACCAGGTTGATGATGATCGTCCCTCCATGGCTATAACGGGATCACTCGACTCGGATGAGTTTGAGTATGACCTGGAGTGCTTCATGCCCATCCGCATATGCTACCCTGCTTCAGCTTTGGGTAAGAGTCAATCTCGCAATCCCTTACAAGATTGGTCTGACAATGATGAGGATGATGATTGTATGCTTTTGAAGGTACATGCCTTGTGAGCTTAATCTCTTTACTTATCCGAGTAAGCCCGTTATTTACTTATGCAGCTGGCCAGGTACATGACGTTCCTCCTCTTGTCGTGGGCGGAGTCGGCAAGATTCCCGTTGCTAAGCCGAAGCGACGCGGGACCTCCTCCAGCACTCAGCCAGCCAAGAAGAACAAGCCCACTCCGGCTACTCCTGCTGCCAGCCTGAGTGAGACTCGCCAAGCTGCTGGGTGCCGAGTCACGCGCCGAGTCATCCGCGACCCGGTTGTCACCGGGTAAGTTTTTGCATCTTGCTTTCTTTGCTCTTTTCTCTCTCATTATTGCTGTTCTCTCATATATATCTTGTTGTTTTCAGTGTTGCACCTTTGACGGCGAATCAGGCTACTTCTAGCATTGCCTCGCCGCTTAGGCCTGCACCTCCTCCAGCTGACTTGGCGGCGTCGAGTCCCGTCCGGGTTGAGGCTCGCACTGTTGAGGCTCACGCTTCTTAGTGTCAGTCAGACCTGGTGGATCACTCGGCTAGCGCCCCTGTCGCTGGTCAGGAGAAACTTCCTGATCTTGGTGCTCACAAGTCTGACACCGAGAAACCCTCTGCCCCAGTTCCTCTGGCATCAGCCCTCAAGTTGATGTGAATGAACAACTTACTGATCTTGGAGCCAGCAAAACTGTTGAGCCCAGTTAGGGGGCTCCACGCCCTTCTTCAAATCCTTCTGCTCGCTCTCTAGTTCTGTCAAAAGGTCAGACCCAGCCTAAGGCTTCTAGTTCTACTCGCCACTCTTCTGGCAAATCCACCTCTTCCAAGCAAGCAACTCTAGTTTGCGCTCCGGGTTCTGCTCCTCAGATTCGGCCTCCTACTTCGGTGACCGTGTTCGCTTCAACAGGTAAGGGGGACGAATCCGCGGCTGCCGGGTCAGGTGATGGCTCCAAGGCTGTTACCCTCCATACCTCTGCCGCTGCAACCCGTGCCACTGTAGGAACCGCCCTGAAAACGGGTCGAGTTCTCACTCGGACGCTCAGTGGGTAGATCCTTGGTTCGGCTGAGCCTTACGCCGTGGCATGGAATGCAGCAGGCGAGCTGGGACCCAAGGTCATCTCTGACATAACCCAGGAGGCCATTACTCTGATGGCCCGCGCCGACGAAATAAAGGAGGTAAGATAACTTACTCTTTTGTACTGTTGAGTATCTCCTTTATACATATCACCTAGTCCCCGAGGTTATAGTTGAGTAAGAGACTTACTCGGATATAAGCTCTTCAATTATTCACTTAGTCTTTGAATCCCAGCTTGCATGTTAGAGCTTCGAACCCTAGCCCTCGAGGTTACTATCGAGTAAGGAACTTACTCGGCTGTAATCTCTTAAGCTCTTTGATTTCTTTATGACAAACTCACGTTAGAGCTTCAATCCCTAGCCCTCGAGGTTACTGCTGAGTAAGGAACTTACTCGGCTGTAATATCTTAAGCTCTTCTTTATTCAGACGGTTGCCTGTCTTGACTCTTCCTTATTGTCTAACTTCTTTGATTAGCTTACGCACAACGAGCGCACCAAGGTGCACCAAGCTCTCGTCCTGGCGCATCGCAAGCTCGAACTTGCGTATGAGAAGGTGCAGACTGACACCTATGGCCAAGGTAATATCTTTGCTCTTCCTCTTTCTTATTTGATGTAATTTTCCTTGGTTCATCTTCTCATTTTTCCTCTTGCTCTTGTTCCACATCCACTGCTCAGGATACCATCAATGATCTTCACTCACAAATCAGCGAGGATGAGAGTAAATTTACTGCCTCCTAAGCCAATAGTTGAAAGTTTTTGTCGGTACTGACAAATTTTTGTTCTCAATAAGCAGATAAGCACCAAGCCGAACTCCAGAAGGAGCGCGATGAGGTGACTCGGCTGAAGAAACTGATGGCCGAGACGGAGGAGAAGCACTTGGCCAAGGTGAAAGGGCTGAAGGAGGAGCTTGCCGAGAAGAACGAGCAGCAGGTTGCTAGCGCCGAGAAGACTAAGAGGCTGCTCGACGAGGCCGAGTCATTGGTCGAGTCGACAAATATGAACCTCGACGCCCTTCAAGCCAAGACCAAGACTTGGCGTAGCAAGCTCATTCCATCAACTTCTTTCTCGGTAGTGAGTTCTTACTCTTTACGCATTGTCCAAGTCCTGCTAGGTGTAAGGTTCCCAACATTTAATAAGGTAGAGATCCCTGTGTTTACAATGCTAGTCCCTGGATCAATAGCTAGCATCCACAGTTAAGATGTATTATCAAGAAACAAAGGTCATAATACAACTTTATAACCAGGAATAAAATAATTCATTACATCTTACATAGCTCATTTGGCTATCACATTACAATGCAGCAGAATATCTATATAGCATGGAGTCCTTCTTCTTCAAAGTGCCACAGGCAATCATGTTGGTTGTAGACTTGTAATCCTATTCAACACACTTCACTAACATCAAACAAACCTACAACATAATAAGTTGCAGCCACAAGGGTCAATACATTTGAATTGTATTGGCAAGTTTCACTACTATGTAGAAATAAGTGGATCCTATCATTACATGCATATTTGGCTAAGTAGGGTTTAGGCTCTTTTGCAGAAAGAAATATAGTTTTATCCTATCTTTTCAAAATAGTCAAATCTTTCTGAACTTCTTGGAAATCTCCAAGTGCTTCAAATCCCTTGTTGTCAACATCAAGTTTTACTTTGAGAAATTGGAATGTCGAGATCTTCCATAGCTTCGGGCCTTAGTTGCTCAGAGTTGTCCATAACCGGGAAAATGGCTAAGTACTTAGAATTTGATCTTCTACAGAAGTTGTACACTTTACCCACATGACACAATCTCGTCTTGATGCCACCAGTGGCCGCTGGATAAGTACTCACCAAAATGGAGTACTGGCAGATCGAGAATGTGACAAAGTCTTTCCATAGAAGTCCTCCCAATACACAATGCTAGCTTGTCTACCAGGCACCAATGTAGGGATAAATTTCCCTTACACAATTCTAGTTAACCTGAAGATGCCAATGCATGGGTCTTCCACTATGTAGTTGACTAAGCCAGAGCACATTTAGCATGTGGTCATACACGAAGCCATCAGACGAGAAACATGTTCAATCTCTAAGTCCCTGGGTGGTTTTCTTCTAGTGCACATACAAAAATATAGCCATATAAACATGGTTCCCTTTGCTGCCACCTTGTCCAAAACTTGAGTATCCTTGTCCACCCAGGTGGTTCATTGAGTACTTGTTTTATTAAATAAAACATATATCTTTTCAACTCTTCATATAATCATATCATGTATCCCATCCCAAATATATAGCAGGGCTAAGCATACTATAACTACAATGTTTTCACTAAGGAAGATATAAGGGTATCCTATTAGGATTTAGCATAGCATAAAATATAGTAGTCCTTTCCATGCATGTTACAAAATCCACTAAGTGTAATGAAAATAGTAGGACTTGGATAAGAGTGTCACTTGCCTTTTTAGTAGAGAATGTTGGTTCACTTCTTGATCTTGTAAATATCACACTCTTCTAACTTCACTACAATTCATTCAAGCAAACAAATTCAACTAACATTCAAACCATTTCACACACATAAAATAACAAAGACAAGGCAATGCATGCAAGCATGCAAAAGATAGTTTTATTTGGAAAAGTGGTTTCTACTAGGCTCTAAACATTTTAAAGTTCAAAGTGGTCATTTACAAAAGTGGTAAAACCATTTGCAAAAGATTTTACTTATAAACCATTTTTAAATCAAATCAATATTTTATGTGGTTGATAATGCTTTTAGCAAAGCAATAATCTTTAAAGGGTTCACCAAATATGTTTTTAAACCTCAAAACTTAGTGTTTAGGGTCAGAAGGTTTTGAATCAAATCATTTCCCAAAGGTTTTATTCAAAAAAATCATTTCTATACCATAAACAATATTTTTATTTGACTAGAAATGAGATAACTCAAATATTTATTCCTTAACTTCACAAAATACAATTTTAAATCCATAAGTTGATTCCTATGGTCATTAGGTTCAAAACAATCCATTTTGCAAAGATTTCATCTTAAAATTATATCTAGAACAATTTTTATATTCAAATTAAGCCTACACAAGTTTCTGCAATTTCAACCAATTTTCCAGAAGCAAAACATTAAACAAAGTGCATGGTTGGGTAGGATTTGTCTTGATGATTCCATTGATATAAAATTTGCAAAATTTGGACGTGTAGAACTAAAGTTATGAATTTTACAAGTTTGCAATTCTATTAGAACATTTTCTGGTTTTTATTCAAACAGACTGGCCACGTGGCGCAATCTAACTGGACGGTAACGCTTCGTGCGGATCAGCCTCTGTGAGTCGTTGGATCTAAATGAAATCGTGCGGCTCTGGTTCAATCTTACCCCTTCGTTAAGTTGTTATATCGTAGCCACTGGATGACGATCTAACGGCTCTCAGGCGTTTGACCATTAGTTGGCGGTGCTGGCGGCGGCGACTGGCGGCGGTGCGCTCTGGTGGCGGCGTCGCGGCGACTACAAGAAGCAAGGGAAGGAGGGAAGTAGCTCACCATGCTCGCAGAGGTGCTCTGATGCTCAAGGTGCGGTCTGATAGACGAGGGGCGCGCTGGAACTGCGTGGATTGCTCGCCGGAGCTTGCAGCAGCGTCGGGCTCGTCTGGATGCCGACGGGGACGGAGCTGCAGGTCGCCCAGGGGGACTCACCGGAGAAACGGCCGAAGACGGTGGCGTGCAGAGGTCATCCTTGCCGATGCTCAAAGGCAAGCGCGGCCAAGCAGCTGGCACTGGGAGATGCGCCAGGCGATGGGGAACAAGGCTACGTGTAGTGGGAGGCAAGGGGCGACTGCAGTTTGCCGGAATTGATCGGAAAGGTCGTCGGAGACAGGGATGCTCGATCTCGAAATTGGAGCAGCCCGGTGGCAGAGAGGGGTTGGAGTTTGGGGGGAAAGAGAGAGGAGGCGTGGGCGTTTATGTATGCGTGGTTACTAGAGAGGTTAACGCTGCCAATTAAGCGAATTCAACACCGGAGTTAATCGCTCGAACGGCAAAGGAGCTGGTCGGTCATGGAAACGAAGAACAGGCAGCGTGGGGTCCGTTTGTCAGTGAGGTGGGGAAAGTTAGGTGGGGTCCTGCTGTCATTTGCTGTGCGGGTAACAACTCTGATGCGAAGCGTTTTCCGCGGGAGAGAAGGAGTGGGCTGGTGTTGGGCATAGTGGGCCAGATGGGTTGGGTCTGTTGGCTGGGCTGCTTCGATTTTTTTTTTTATACAAGAAGCTTTTTCTTTTTCTATTTGGAATTTCTGTTTTGATTTTCAATCAAACAATTCAAACTCCAAATCAATTCAAACCACCACCAAACTTTGTGTTGATTTTAATTCTGTTTAACATTATATTCCAAAGTCCAAAACAAAATAATTCTTTTATTCTTTTAGGATCTATTAATAATTAAATAAATAGACCTTAGTCTTTATTTCAAATAGGATTTAATTTATTTTTAAAACTCTATTTGAAATCTAAACAATACCAAAACCTTTTCAGTAGGTTTCCTTTGAAAAACAAAACATTTGGAAATCTTATTTAAAATACTTTAACAAGTTTCAATGTTTATTTAAAATGGAAAAATCCTTTACTTTAATAAAATTGGATATTAATAAATCCTCATTATTTTATTTTAATAAACTTTTGCTCTTTTTATCAAATAGATATATTTTATTTCAAAAGCTTGGCCAAGATTTAATTTGGCTCTATAAAATGATCCTTATTTATAATTCTACCTTTGCTTTTTAAAATCAAACCTTTTCATTAAAAGATCTAAAAAATAGTGATTCCAACTATTTAACTTTCTTTATTAATTGTTTATCTTTTTAAATCCCCTTAGGATTTTATTTGATCAAAATAGGTTTTGATGTTTCCAATTGGAATCAAAAAGTTTCTTCACACCCTAAATTTCAACAATTGTTTATTTATTTTTCACATTTCAAAATTTGGAAAATTTTGGGATGTGACACTGGGTCTCTCCTATCTGCCCTTGTCATTTGCTAACTTCTCTCTTTCTGCTTGTAGAGAATTTTCCTGAGGCTAATATGTTTGCCATCCGAGCCATGAGGAAGGTGAGGGCCGAAGCTGGTGCTGCTGCTGACGGCGATGTGTCCATGGAGGAACTCCTTGCGGCGGTGTCTGAACGGGTCAAGACCCTTAGATCTTGCGGTGTGGATTTGCTCAGGTCAGCTATCCATGCGTTTCGCATGCTCTGGCCGGATGAAGACCCACCCGAACTCATCGAGCCACTCGCCGACAGATTGATCCTTACTAAAGACCGGCTGGATCAATGGTGCGAGTCGACCGTCCGAGCTGCAGCGGACAAGGCTCTCTCCTTCGTGCTTTCATGGTACGAGGACATCAACCTCGACGTTCTTGCTTGTATAAGGGGAGATGGCAAATGGCTGAATGACCCGGAGCTGATCAAGAAGCGCCAGGAGCGAGCTTATGCCATGATCGAGTACACCATGGTGCACGCTTGGTGTGAAGGGCCTAGCTTTCTCAACCTTGGCGACCCGCTCGTCGTAGTTGCTGATGAATAGGGTGGTGACATCGAGGCAACCGAGTCAGATGATCCATATGACCCGGCTGCAGATGGCCCTCACCCGGCCGATGCCCCAAGCACTCCTGGCTCCGAGAACGTTCCTCCGAGTTCTTCTGCTCCTTAGGCCAACAAATACTTGGACTTTTATTAGATCCCCGGTATGCCGGGTACAGATGTAACATACATTGCATTCGAAGTTTGATTATGTGCCTTTTGATATGCTTTATATGTTTGCGTTATGCTCTTAGTGCGAATCATTCAAGGGCAAGTCCCCAAGTTTCATTTTGCCGTGTCACCTTTCCTTGCCTCTGGCCCTTGTCTACCTTTTTCGGTGTTCAACATTAGGATCTCAAAGTACAAAGGATATAGTTAGCGGGTATAAAACTTGGATAGCTTGGCCGAGATTACTCGACACGTAGTATAACAAGACCTGCAGAGAGTTAGGCAAAAACTAAAGCCGACTCGCGTTTCTCCCTTGTGTTTATCCGGCGTTCGTGTTTACTCGTCTTAGATCTTTTTCTCTTGCTTGCCATGAAGCCGTGTTTTCGGACAACAGCATAGTCGAAGAGTTGATTTCTTTCAAATAAACACTGCTTGTTCCGAGATAAATTTCGGGTATCACGCCAGCCGACGGAGAATAATTGAAATGGAAAGCCTAAAGGGTAGTCCCCGAGCCAGTTTTTCGAATCATACCATTTTATTATTAGCACATAGCCGGCAAACACGTCCGACATATGAGAGTTCGAGCGATACATGCACTGCTTCTCCTAAGTATAGAAGGGACGAAGCAGTGCCACATTCCATGGCCTTTTAGTTTCATCTCCTGACCTGTCTGCCTTGTTCTTTTGTGCTTCACGAGCGTCTATGAGATAGTAGGAATCATTGTGCAATGCTTTTCTTATAATGAATGGACCTTCCCATGGAGGTGATAATTTATGCATTCCAGCTGTGCGCTGCACCAGCCGTAGCACCATATCTCCTTCTTGAAAAACATGAGGTTGCACTTTTCGGCTATGGTAGCATCGAAGATTTTGTTGATATATAGAAGATCTGGAGAATGCCAGTTCTGTCGTGGTGGTGGCACAGCAGATGCCATGGGTAGGCTAATGTTTGGGGCCAATGGATGCTAGAGGGATCTGGGGAGGGAAGATGCAGTTACTTCTACACACAAATGACTAACATGCAAATCTTTATTTCTCCTCTCTGGACTACAAGTGCTCCTCGAGCTGTTTGCAGGAAGAAGAGAAAAGCTACACGAGCCTTACGAGTTAGAATGAATCGATCCCCCTCTCAGGAGTCCATACCTCTCCTTATAAAGGGGCTCCTTGGCTCCTTCTAGGGCTGACGTGGCAAGCATATTCTTGGAATATGCTTGTCCCAAAGTGGTAACTCGGCGAGCTCCTTTCCGTGTCTCCCTTCTATCGGCGGAAAGGTTCCAGAGGGCCTCACATGTGCGCCTCGGGCTTCCTCACTGTCACCTCCGTGACGTCTGTCTGCCCCTCTGCATCTCTGCTCTTTGTCCTTAGCGCTTGGCTCTGACTAGATTCCTCCTATAGCAGCTAGGGTTTGACCTTAGGTTCCTCCTTCTCTCGCAAGCTTCGTGTTACTCGGCCATGTCTTGGATTACTCGGCCCGACCTTTACCTGCATTCAAGTTGTACATACATATTCGGCCGACTTAACTCGTATGTCGGCCGGATCAGGAATCGCTCCCTTCGTAGGTATCATAGCCGTGCTTATCTCGGCCGACTTTTACAGGACTCGGCCGATATAGATAGTAACTCGACAGATGACAGGGGAAACTCCTTTTATCTTCCCCTGTCCTGACCCTATCCGGGGTCACCTCCCCAACAAGTTCCCTTCTTCGAGTAAATCTACTCCATCTTCTCGAGCCTCTTTTACCTCGGCTTTCGAGTATTGCCTTATCCTTGGCGAGTCATATTCTATGTCGGCAGGCAAAACTGCTTCAGCCCCATATACAAGGAAAAATGGCGTATAACCAGTTGATCGATTTGTAGTCATTCTTAAGCTCCACAGTACTGAGGGTAGTTCCTCTAGCCAACAACCAGGTGATCTCTGGAGTGGTTCCATTGCGGGTTTTATCCCACGTAACTAAGCCATTAGCCCGTTCAACTTGTCCATTTGATTCTAGATGGGCGACTGACGCTACGTCGAGTCTTATTCGGTGTTCCCCACAGAAGCGGGCAAAAGCTCCTTCGGCAAAGTTTGTGCCATTGTGCATGATCACACTGTGCAGGTAACCGTATCTGAGGATTATATCCCTTAGGAATGTAACAGCTGTTTTGCCGTCCAGTTTTTTGATTGGTTTCACTTCTATCCACTTAGTGAACTTATCAATCATGACCAAGATATGAGTTATTCCTCCCCTTGCTGGTTTGAATGGTCCTACCATATCTAGGCACCATACTGCAAACGGCCAAGTAATTGGTATAGTCTTCAATTGAGACGCTGGTAAATGTGACTTGGACGCATAGTGTTGACAACCACTGCATTTCCCGAATAACTATTGCGCTTGTGCCAATGCGCTTGGCCAGTAGAATCCATGTCGGAATGCCTTGGCCACCAACGCTCTTGATGACGCATGGTGCCCGCACTCTCCCTGATGGATATCCAACAAGATCTCCTGGCCTTGCTCTGAGCTCATGCAACGTTGCAGTACACTTGTCACACTTTGCTTGTAGACTTCCTTGTTCATTATGGTGTATGCTTTTGCTCTTCGTGCCATTTGCCTTGCCAGTGTTTCATCACTCGGCAAGGTTCCATCTTTCAAATAACTAAATATTGGCTGTGTCCGCGTTGGTATTAGTGGTTCCGGGTCTGCTTCAACATCAATGTCCATTGGTTCCGCCGACATATGCTCTCCCGACATAACCTGAGGAGTCCCCGAGTGTGATTTGGCTACCCGTGAGGTGAAGGATCAGCCCCCGAGTGACTCGAACCTACCCCTGAGTCGATATCCGTTGGCACTGCCTCTGATTCCTGACTCGCCGGGATGACTCTGATTGATTCGGACTCTGGTGCCGGCTTGATCGATGGCTTCCTGAGATGCTCCAATGCTACCCCTAGTGGTATTGCTTGTCTAGATGATCCTAGCTTGGATAACACGTCTGCTGCCTCATTTTCTGCTCTAGGAATGTGATGAAATTCACAACCGTCAAAATATCCCGAAATTTGCTGCACATGGAAGCGATATAATGCCATGTTTGCGTCCAGTGCGTCCCAATGTACAGACACTTGCTGAATCACCAAATCCGAATCACCAAAACACGTGATCCTTTTGATACCAATTTCCTTGGCTACCTTAATGCCATGAACAAGTGCTTCATACTCGGCAACGTTGTTAGAAGCAGCAAAATGAATTTGCAACACATATCTCAGTTGATCCCTCTTTGGAGATGTGAGCACTATCCCGGCGCCCAGACCCATTTTCGTCTTGGACCCGTCAAAATGCATTTTCCAGTAATTTGGATCTGGCAATGGTGGTTCGTACTGCATCTCCATCCATTCTACAAAGAAATCTGCAACGGCTTGAGATTTTATTGCATCCCGCCTATCATATTGTAGAGTGTATGGTGCCGGTTCAATGGCCCATTTGGCTACTCGGCCGCTGGCATCTTTGCTGCCCAATATATCCGAGATAGGTGCCTCGCATATTACCCGAATTGGATGTTCTTGAAAATAATGTTTCAGCTTTTTTGCTGCCATATATACCCCATATGTCATCTTCTGATAATGCGGGTAATTCTGTTTCGAGACAGAGAGCACTTCGCTCAAGTAATATACCGGCCTTTGGACTTATTTGCCCCTTCTTCATGTTCAACCACTATTACTGCGTTTATAACTCTGTTGGTTGCGGCGACATAGAACAGCATTGGCTCCTTGGATAGTGGTGACGCTAATATTGGTGTTGTTGCCAACATTTTCTTTAATTCATGGAAAGCGCTATCAGCTTGCTGTGTCCATGTGAATTTGTCTGATTTCTTCATTAGCTGATATAGTGGTAGGGCTTTCTCGCCTAGCCGACTAACAAACCTTCTCAATGAATCCACGCATCCAGTAAACTTCTGGACATCATTGAGGGTTTTTGGCAATTCCATTCTTTTGATGCCCTGATCTTTGTCGGGTTATCTTCAATTCCTCGGCTGGATACAAGGAATCCGAGTAACTTGCCAGCCGGGACACCAAATGTACATTTTTCCGGGTTAAGTTTCATCTGGAATTTTCTCAAGTTTGCGAATGTTTGACGCAAGTCCTCAATTAGAGTATGACTTTGTTTGGTTTTTATTACCACGTCATCGACGTATACTTGAACATTTTTGTCCAATTGATCTTGCAAGCATTTTTGCATGCATCTTTGATATGTTGCATCTGAATTTCTCAATCCAAATGGCATGATGCGATAGCAATAAGCCCCGTACGGGGTGATAAAAGCTGTCTTTATTTGATCATTTGGATTCAGTGGAATCTGATGGAATCCTGAATATGCATCCACAAATGACAATAACTCACACCCAGCAGTAGAATCTATGACTTGATCGATCCGAGGCAGAGGAAATGGATCTTTCGGACACGCCTTATTGAGGTTTGTGTAATCAATACACATGCGCCATACGACTGCCACGTTCGGGTCATCTTTCTTCTTCTCGACCAGGACTGGATTTGACAACCAGTCCGGGTGCAACACTTCCATGATGAATCCAGCAGCTAAAAGTCTTGCAATCTCGGCCGCTATTACTTTCCTCCTATCTTCGGCAAAGCGGCGGAGGGGTTGCTTCATCGGCCTTGCATCTGGTCTTACATGAAGAGAGTGCTCAACCAGCTCCCTCGAAACTCCTTGCAGATCTTGAGTGGACCATGCAAAGATGTCCCGATTCTCACGGAGGAAGCTGGTGAGCTCGCTTTCCTATTTATCTGTAAGGCCAGCCCCAATGGTTACTGTGCGCCCTAGGAAAGTTTCATCCACCTACACCATTTTGGTTTCCTTGGTAGCTTGAAATGACACATTGCCATGCGGGTTGGTGAGTGCCGGCATGGACATTTGTGCTGCTTTGGCGAATGCTGCCACCTCCAACATCTGACTCTTCTTTTGTGCTATGACGAGTGACTCGGACAGTGAAGATCCGGCTGAGGCACAAGCAATAGATCTTTTGTAATCCCCTTCAACTGTGACCACCCCACATGGGCCTGGCAGCTTCATCTTCAAGTAAGCGATGTGAGGAGTAGCCATGAACTTTGCCATAGCCGGCCTGCCGAGTAAGGCATGATATGAGCTGACCAAATCTACTACCTCGAACTCTATGGATTCAGCGCGACAATTTTCTCTATTGCCGAATAAGGCGTCGACCCAGATCTTGCCAATTGGCTCACAGGACAATCCCAGCACAATCCCGTGGAAAGTGGTCTTAGTCGGCTCCAGCATGTTCATGGTAATGCCTAACTTGAGCATAGTATCCTTGTACATGATGTTGATGCTACTTCCATCATCGATTAACACCTTTGAAAATTTCACGTTGATATCTGGGCCCATGAACGTTGGATCCAAAACCAGAGCGTATCCTCCACGGGTTGGCATGATTTTGGGGTGATCCTTTATACTCCAAGTTATCTCTTGCTCAGACCAATGCATGTACTTGGGAATTGCCGGCATCGTGGAATTCACTTCCATCATTCGTCGTTGCTGGCTCTTCTTGTCATTTGGCTCTGTGACAAAGACAACATAGCTCTGGTGATGTTCTCTGTACTCATTTCTGGTTCCATGGCCGACATGGGCATCGTCACCTCTTGGATTGTGCACTTGGTGCATAACTTCTCTTCTTTCTTGATTCTGATATCTCGGTTGCCTGTTTTCATATCTGTTATCTACTCCTACTGCTTGAGCATTTCCTCCTGTAAGTGGTGGAGGGGGAGGTGGTGGAAGCTGCTTATTCGGTGAGTCCACTCTGTCTCCTTTCTGAAACCAAGTGCATTGCCTTGTTGAGTGATTTGCCGGCTTACTCGGACTTGGTGTGTGAAACTTACACGGCTGATCTAGCATCATCTCATAGGTGTATTTTTGTCGGTCCTGATACTGTTTCCTCTGATCGTATGGCCTTTTGCCGTCATTCTTTGGGATCCATAGTTGTTGACCTTTATCCTTTGACGCTGACTGTTTCCAGCATCTGGATGATCCTGACTCACTGCTGCAACCTGAGCCGAACCATACCTGTAATCCGGCCTCTCGTCCCTTCTCTTGCTTCTGTATTCGGATCTCTCCTGGCGCCTTTGCGACCCGGCAGCATCATAGATCTAAGTCTCAGTCATCCCGTCTGCCGACATGAGCAGCGTCTGAGTCGGATCTCCTAACGCATACGAGTCGGTGATTCTTTATCGTCTCTGCTAGGCTTGCCGACATATCTCTTTGTAACCTTTGCCACAGCACACTCCCATGTCTACATCCTTGTGCAAACCATGCGATTACTTGTGACTCAATTACCCCTTCACAAGAGTTACGCATCATACACCACCTTGTGAGGAACTCCCTGTCTGTCTCATTCGGTCTTTGCTTGCACATTGCTAGTTGCTGTGGGCGATTCGGCCTCTTGTATGTGCTCGTGAAATTGCTCACGAAGGCGTCGTGAAAATCAATCCAACTATTGATGCTTCCGGGTGGCAAATTGTTCAACCATACCCGAGCTGGCCCTTCCAGCATCTGCGGTACGTAACGTACTTCCCATCTCAAGTTTCCCTGCGTGATCTTCACAGTGGTTCCATAATCTATGAGCCAATCCTCTGGCTTTGTGCTTCCATCATATGTTTTTGTCCCCCTGGCCAGCTGGAAATTTGGCACCGGTGGCTCCTTCATGATCCTTGGGCCAAAGCATGGTGGACCCTGCGGACCTTGTGATTCAATTATCTCTGCCATTTTTATGTGGTCAAGCTTTAGCCTGGCATCATCCGACTGAAGGTTCCTACCTCCGTATCTCGCTCCCATTGCTTGATATGCATGATCCAGCAGCTCATACCCGTCATTTACCATAGCCGAGTAACCATCATTATACTTATTCGCTCGGTCAGGCCGTTGAACTGCTTTTCCGTGTTTCATTGTCTTTCTTCCGCTAAGCTGGTGCGTTATTCGGAGCCGGATTTCCTCCTCCTGCCGAGTGATTTGCGCGCCGAGTATGAGGCGCAAAATTTTGCCCTCCGTTGTCATTTCTCTGTCCAATTTTTTCCTGGTTTTCATTTTCTCGGGGAGTATTTATTTTTGCCCCTTGCGCATGCGCCGGGTTTCCTTGAACTACAGCCGGATCATAGGCGACCATCTGCTTGTATCTTCCAGAATCCACACTTTTTTCCTTTCTCGGCCTGGGTGCTGCTCTGGGTGAAGATGTCGTGTGCCCAGCCGATCTTGCCGGAACAGGAGTTGCCGAGTGAACCAGCCGTGATCTCCCTGCTATACCCGGATTTGCTCTTTAATATGCCTCATTCAGCATGCTGGCTGCTTTTACTAACTCATTGACTCGTTCCTGCTGCCTTTTCTTTGCTTCCCCCTCCAAGTGGGGTAATTCTGCCATTGCTGCTTCTGCTGCTCGTAGATTAGCTGCTGCTATGTTGTATGTTGGACGCATGGCCATCTCATTGCTGTTCTCTGGTGTTATCTTTGATGTCGCATCTGCTAGTTCTTCGTTGAGGTTCCTTCCTCTTAATCTCGTTGCATCAAGCCGGGTTTTTGCGCCCTTGACTCGATTTGCCGAGCTAAGCTCTCGGATGGTGATATCCACATCCTGCTGTAATTGTGCTGGCTCATTTGCTTTCTCCAAGACTTTTATCCTGGCTTCTTCCAACTCGGCTTGCACACGCGCCGGGTCAGTTGCTTGTGCCACTGGATCTGCCAGCTTGTCTATCTCTTCCTGCAGCTCCTTAGCTCTTTTGCTCCTAGCTATGTTCTCTGGTTTCTCCAGCGGCGCCTTTGCTGTTCTTGCAACCCTTGGCGTTTCTCATGATTTCCTCCTTCTGTGTTTTCATTTACCACTGGAACTACTGGGGGAGCTACGGGGTTTGGGGTAGTCATCATTACCTCCATGGAGACGAGTTGGAGAGGTTTCCCAGCGACTGATGCCGTTGGGGATCCGGCGCCAGGATGACGTGCTCAGGATATGCGCGCTCCACGCGCACTATGACGTAGACCTGGTGCTTTCCGAATTTGATGAAGCGACTGCCCCTAGGGAACGACTTGGTCCCGAAGCAGCCCGCGTTGTCGCTGACGAAGTTGAGCGCTCCAAACCTCTGGATGAGGCCGGAGTAGACGCGCTCGCCGGTCTTGGCGATGATGTTGCCCGTCCAGATGAAGACTCCATCAAGCGGGGAGGGAGTACACGGTCGATCCATGCACGAAGAACAAGTAGAACTCTCCAGACTTGGCTTCTACCCCACGGTGGGCGCCAACTGTCGTGGTGGTGGCACGGCAGATGCCATGGGTAGGCTGAAGTTGGGGGCCGAATGGGTGCTTGTGGTCACCGGGGAGGGAGTACACGGTCGAGCCATGCACGAAGAACAAGTATAACTCTCCAGACTTGGCAATTCGATTGATACCCCAAAGATTACAAGTGCTCCTTGAGCTGTTTAGGCTAGAATTCTCAACACTAGTTCCCTACTTGGTCCAACCTCCTTCTACTACTGCTATGCCCTCCCTTATATAGGCGGTGCTAGCTAGCTAATACCCCCTTTGGGTTCTAGGGTTTACTGTTTGGATCTTGGTCCCTACCATATGGGCCGGGTTATGGGCTTGCCCTGAGCCCATAGGCCCGGTCCATAAATCTTGACAGCTAACGGTCCTCTGGTACACTGCTTCTTGTTCTTTTTGGCGTCACGCAGTTACTTTGTACGTCAGCGCTTCCTTTGGGCGTCACCTGGCTCCTTTTGTGTCATCCCGGCGTCGCCCTTCTCTTTTGACCATGCTTTACCATGGTCCTTCCCGAACCTTACTCGGAAAGGTGCCACGTGTCCTTGACTCGACCCTTCCTCGGTTGACTCGGCTCGTTGGTACCTGCAAGGGTTACAACTTTGTCCTATACAGGCCGAGATAGTTTGTATCTCGGCTTTCTTGCTTATCTTACCCGGCCGTTCTTACCCGGCCTGGTCCATTTTTACTCGGAACCAACCTAGCTGCGCTATGTTTCCCCTCTCGTGACCCTATCGGGGGTTATCCCCCCGACAATCATTTTCAACTCACCCATTGTATCAAAGGCATTGCCGTTTTCAAAACGCTTTCGAGGTTCTGGCCCTAGCCCATACAGTATGCCGCAATGAACTAAGTTGTGGTCCTCCTGACGAGTCTGATAGACGTTCTTTTCCTCGTCAGGGGCATCATCAAGTGGTGAGGGGGGCCTAGCGGTGCTTCTAGCACATATTGCTTTTGTGCAGCAGAGAGAAGAATCCTCAAATTCATGGCCCAGTCGGTATAGTTGCTACCATTCGTTGCAAGTTTCTCTTTCTCCATGAACACATTGAAATTAAAAGCAGGTGGTGCCATCTACAACATAATTTGTAAAGTTTAGACTAAGTTTATGATAGATCGAGTTCAACTAATCCAAATTATGAATGAACTCCCACTCAAAAATGACATCCCTCGTGTCTTTTTGCTGATTACATGAACCCAATCCACTACACTAAGTCCGATCATCACGTGAGTCGGTGTAGCTTCAGAGGCGAGCATCTATATGGGCATCATATCAAATATATGACTCATGCTTAACCTTTCGGTCTGTGTTCCAAGGCCATGCATGTACATGCTAGGCTCGCCAAGTAAGAACCTTAGTATTTTGCGTGTGTAAAACTGTCTTACACCCAAATATGATCGTGGATTCAAGAACACCCGATCATCACGTGATGTCTTGAAGCGGCAAAACATAATCGGTGCATACTTAAGGGAGAACACATTTTTATCTTGATATCTAAATGAGGGATCATCTTATAATGCTAATAAAATGCCAAACAAGCAATATAAGATGCAACAACATCATATGTGAAAAGTGAAATGATATGTTTCTTGCACTTAATCACTATCATGTGCATCGTGGTATGATCTTTATCATTCCTTTGTGTGTAAGGACAAGGTCTATGGAACTTACACGTTAGGTGTGTAGTAAGAGTATAAACTATACATCTACTTACAATATTACCATATCATGACACTATCCCAGCAACAATCTAAACTAGACGCTTCTAATTTATACATTATAAGTTTTACATGGCTTAGGGCTTTCGAAGATAGAACCGTTCTTACATACAAACATGGAACCACAACGAGGATAACCAAATTATTAACAACTCCTTGTAAATTAGATATTGACTATAGTAGGATAGACATACACCCGCTAGACACTTATGCAAAACTAGTTTCATGTCATTCGTGGAACAGGTCTCATGTGCGAGGACATGTAAAGTTTGTCCGAGCCGCTTCATCCCACTATGCCACCAATATCCAAAGTACAAACAAGAAGCAATAACATGATCATCATCGCCCATATACTCATATGTGTACTACCCGTGCAAAGCATCTATGTATAGATCTGGCCTGATACCACTGTAGGGTTCGCAACATAGAAAACAAAAATTTCCTACGATGGGAATAACTAAGTACCAAGATCTATCTACTAGTACAAGCAACGGGTGGATATACATCCATAGATAACATACCCTTGCAGGCGACAAAGTTGAACGAGGTTGTACTCGTGGATGATATAGATGAACCCTTGCCGATCTCAAGATCGAGAAGAAGTCCTAGTGCCGCAAATCAGCGGCGCATTCGTGCTCGCACACACGTTCAAAAAACCGAGCAACCTCCGCCTCCGCGCTCCAGCAATACAGCGGAACCAACAACTCTTTCAAAATGAAAAGCCACCGGGAACATGTATCTCGCTAGTCCGAGACCATGGGGGATAAACTAGAGGGGGAGAGAGATCCTTCACGAGGAGGTTGAGTATGAGAGAGGGGGAGGGGGCCTTTTTATAGGAGGAGGGGGCACCCCAAGGGTCATGACCGGCGCCATGGGGGATGCCCCCACCCCTTCCTCCATTCAAGTGGGTGGAGCTCCCACTCAAAAAATGACCCTTCATTTCTCCACTCAAAATCCCACTCAAAAATCCCATTAAATTTCCACCAAATTTAATGCAATATCTCTTTAAATAAAACTCCTTTTATTTATTTATTCAGAATTTTGTCAATTACATTCATTAACAAACATTAACATAAAACCCTTGCTAGTATTCTTTTTCATATGTAGAAACAATTTCAGTAATTTCACCCAAAACAATTCTCGTGTCTAGTGAAATAAATTCATGCACTTTGTAAATATTTTCATCTAGAAACTATTTGTTCCAAATGGTGTCGGTGTCTCTTAAGTGTGTCACCCTACGGTTCGTGAATAATTCGGAAATGATCAAGACCCCTCTCGGATCAATAATCAGAAGCGGGACCTGGAGATCCATACTGACTCCCACACATTCAACAATGACTTCTTGTGATCGTGAGAACCTTATACACTAGTAACTTAATCTCTTTGTCTCGTGATATATGATGGCGCCTACCACTTGTCGTGGGACGCTTCGTTGGAAACCCCAAGAGCAAGGTATGAAGCAGCTCAACAGTAATTTTCCCTCAGTAAGAAACCGAGGTTATCAAACCAGTAGGAGGAAGGAAACGTCACATAGGTGTTGCAAGCAACACGGAGACCTGCACAGCACAAACTCAAAACTTTGCCCCAACGAATCAGTGAGGTTGTCAAGCTCACCGGTTTGCTGTAACAAAGGATTAAACGTATGGTGTGGAAGGTAATGATTTGCAGCAAGTAAACAAGTAACAGTGGAAGATGTATCAATGGTAAAAGATTGGACCGGGGTCCATAGTTCACTAGAGGTGCTCTCCTTAGATAAACAACATGGCATGGAGGGTAAACAAATTATAGCAGGCAATTGACAGGAACTGAGCAAGGCATAACAATGCAATTACTAGTCAGAAACATCCTATGAGATTCGATTGGGCAATACAACAAGATACATATACCGCCGTCCAACTGCATCTATGACTAGAAGTCCACCTTCAGGTTATCATCCAAACCCCCTCTAGTATTAAGTTGCAAGCAACAAAAACTGCTTTAAGCAAAGTGTGTAAGGTAAACAGTCCACATGTTCCATGAACAAGAGAACATTATTTTCTCCCTAGTAGCAACAACACATCTACAACCGAAGAGATTATTGTCACTTCCCTTGGAAACTAAAGGCATGAACCAACTATCGAGCATAAATACCCCTCTTGGAGTCACTAGCAACTACTTGGCCAAGATAGCTACTAACAACGGAGAGCGTGCAAGATCACAAACAACACAAACATGATAGAATCATAAAGACAAAACCATTAATCAAACCAACATAATAATCTCAATATCCATCAGATCCCCGCAAACACAACATGCATGATTACAAATAGATTAGATCTTGATCATGAACGGAGCTCACAAGATCTATACATGAAAGCACAAAGGAGGAGATACAACCATCTAGCTACTACATGGACCCATAGTCCAAGGTGGAACTACTCACGCATCATACCGGAGAGAAGGCCTCCGGGATGATCTCCCCTCCGGCAGGGTGCTGGGAAGAACTTCAGATCCCCCCGATCTAGGGACAATGGTGGTGGCGGCTACAGACGGTTTCATCGAGATTTGATCATGTGCTTAGTGTTTCTGCATCGGGGTCTTCTTATAGGCGAAGGGGGAGGCCGAGGAGGCGATCAGGGGGTCCAAACCCTAGCCAGGCGCGAGCCCACCCCTGGCCGCACCTGGGAGGTGTCTGGCTGCACTGGCTCGCTTCCTCGTCTCCCCTCTGGACTTCTTGTTCCCCACGAAAAGTTATTGACTTTGATGTTTGTCCCGTCCAATTCCAAGAATATTTCTTTACTAACTTTTCTGAAACCAAAAACAGCAGAAAAAAGGCATGTGGCACTGATGCAACTTATTAATAGGTTAGTACCAGAAAACATGTAAAAATCACCTCAAAGTGTAGACAAGTAAAGCAAAGTAGATACTAAACAAGCATGGAGCATCAAAAATTATAGATACGTTTCCAACGTATAAGCATCCCCAAGCTTAACTCCTGCTTGTCCTCGAGTAGGTAAGTGATAAAAGAATAATTTTTGAGGTGACATGCACCCTCACAATAAAGATCCAACCATTTGCAGTCATTGAAAGCAGGGATCAAAGAACTCTAAACATGTGCATGAAAAATGGAGTTCTAACAATAGGACATAGTAACTATGCATGCAACATGAAAGTTTACAAACAAAGATCATGAATAACATGCATTGAAAAATGTTTGTTTGTTTCACATACAAAAGACATAGCATAGTGGCAATCAGCTTGTCCCTCATAGAGTAGCAATATAGATGCATAGGACACCTTCAAAGTTCACAAGGGTGACTAGAAACAAATAGCACAAGAACAAGTAATATCACAATATGCATCAATTAATAAGCTTCGGAACACTGCACACAGAATGACAATTATGCTCTCTTAAAGGTGCCTAAAGGTATAAGGTGGAGACTCAATAGTGCTGGAAGAAAGGTCCTTTTTGTAAAGGAAGCAGGGATTACAAGTTTCGAAAAGAGCTTCCAAAAACTATGGTACTTGTTATCTTTCAGCCCTCATTGGCCCTATCATAAGCATCTTGAAGTGGTTAAGGTTAAAGTGGCAAATATGGAGTATATGCTTGATGAAGTATAAGTTGGCAATCTCAAGTCCCTTGAATACGAGGGCCACACCTCATGCATACTCAACTTTGGGTCCAGGTAAGTTCTTGTCATTGTAAGTATTTGCATATCATTGAGAACCGCCAACGGGGTACCCCTTGCACATGGTACAAGAGCTTTCCCATAACCAAAATGATAAGGCAAGAAGACAATGAGCATCGCAATCTTTTTATTTACCATATGCATAGCTTTTTATTGAGGACGCTTCATAGATAGCTCATTATGGTGATGCTGCAAGTTTCCACCATGATTAGGCATGGCTTAGGCTAGCGGCCCAGGCGTTTCTCTAACATAGGATACAAACTCCATGGACTTACAAGTTCCCTCTTTATTTCACACCGGTCACATCCATAGACAAAAGAACATGATATCAACTAAGTACAAGGTACAAGTGCAATATTGAAAACCTTCCCCGTGATAACACGGTTCTGCTAATTCCAACTTATAAGTGTAAGCATATACAACAAAGTTGTCACAATGGTTCAAGTTTATTAGGGGCAAAGAATATAAAGTGTGCCATCAAGTTCGTGAGGGCTTTAATCACTAAGTTTTCACATAACAAAATAGTTTTTTATTGGAAGATAATTGAAAACAAGAATATACTTGGAATGTTGTAACACACCATGCATAGGAGTTTATAGTGGACACTTTGGAATAACTTGGTTTCTTGGGAGTTGGAAGCATGAGTAGAACTTACTCATACAAGTGGAGGCTAGCAAAATACTGGGAGCAACCAACTAAGAGAGCATAATGGCAATAAACATGTAGTGCAACAAAGCATACTAATCAAAGCAAAGAGTGGTACTACAAGTCAAGGACACACTAAGCAATCCCAATTGTTTGGAACAAGACATGCTACATCAATAATCACTAAGCATAAGGTCAAAACAACACATATCATGTCATACTAAAGTCTAAGTCACAGTCAATGCAAGCTCCTCTTTAAAGGGAATATGCCCGAGAGGTAATAATAAAGTGGTTATTATCGTATTCCTTATTTATGATAAATGTTTATTTTGCATGCTATAATTGTATTAATACGGAAATGCTAATACATGTGTGTTTAATAAACAAAAAGGAAGTTCCTAGTTATGCCTCTCTTATAAACTAGCTCGTTGATTAACATGATGATCAAAGTTTCCTGATCATAGACATTGGATGTTGTTAATAACGAGGTCACAACATTAGTGTAATGCTGTGATGAACATTCATCCGAAGTATAGCATTACGATCAAAGTCATTGAGTTTATATTGCTATAACAACTTACGAAGTGATCCTAATCCTTAGACCATGAGATCATGTCAATCACTAACACCGGAAGAGTTTCTTGATAACATCAAACGTCACACCGTAACAGGGTGATTATAAAGATGGATTCAGAACTAATAAAGTGTTATGTTGAGGCTCATGGATCAAGAGTGGAGTTTGTTCATCCCGATGACGGATAGATATACTCTGGGCCCTCTCGATGATATCACATTGATTAGCTTGCAAGCAAGTGGTTTGATCACTAGAATGTTATATCACGGGAACGAGAAAAGAGTGCATGTCAGTAACGAGATCAAAATAGGTATGGAGATACTGATGATCGAATCTCGGACATGTAATATATCGTGAAACAAAGGGATTAAGATACTAGCGTAAAAGGTTCCGACGATCACAAGAAAGTCATCGTTGAATGTGTGGGAGTCAGTATGGGTCTCCAGATCCCGCTTCTGATTATTGATCTGAGAGGGGTCTCGATCATGTCCGCATTATTCACGAACCATAGGGTGACACACTTAATAGACACCGACATCCAATTGGAGCAAAAGTTTCATGCCGAAAAGAATAACAAACGCAGGAATTTATTTCACTAGATACCGAAACAGGTTTTCGGGTGAAATTGCAGAAAGTGTTTCTACATGTGAAATGAAATACTAGCAAGGGGTTTTATGTGAATGTTTGTTAATTAAAGCAATTAACAAAATTCTGAATAAATAAATAAATAAAAGAGTTTTATTTAAATGAGAGCTTGCATTAAATTTGGTGGAAATTTAATGCATGTGAGTGGATTTTTGAGTGGAGGCTTTTTAATGGGAGTGGAGGCTTTTCATTTTGAGTGGGAGCTCCACCCACATGAATGTGGAATAGGTGGGGGCAGCCCCCATGGCTGGGCGCCACGCCCCTTGGGTACCCCCCCTCTCCCCTATAAAAGGCCCCCCTCTCCTCCTCTCAAAGCACACCTCCTCGTGAAGGATCTCTCTCCCCCTCTAGTATTTATTCCCCATGGTCTCGGACTAGCGAGATACATGTTCCCGGTGGCTTTTCGGCAAGAAAGAGTTGTGTTTCTGCTGCATCGCTGGAGCGAGGAGGCGGAGGTTGCTCGGTGCCTCGAACGTGTGTGCGAGCACGGATGCGTCATTGCTTTTTATGCTAGGACTTCCTCTTGATCTTGAGATCGGCAAGAGATCGTCTACATCAACCACGAGTTTGGACTCGTTAAGCTTTGTCAGTCTTCAAGGGTATGTTCTCTACGGATATACATCTACCTGTTGTTTGTATCTAGTAGATAGATCTTGGTACATAGTTGTTCCCATCGTAGGAATTTTTTTGTTTTCTATGCTGCGAACCCTACAGTGGTATCAGAGCCGGATCTATGCGTAGATACTTTGCACGGGTAGTACACATATGAGTATGTGGGCGATGATGATCATTTTATTGCTTCTTAGTTGTACTTTGGATATTGGTGGCATAGTGGGATGAAGCGGCCCGGACAAACTTTACATGTCCTCGCACATGAGACCTGTTCCACGCTTGACATCCAACTAGTTTTGCATAAGTGGCTAGCGGGTGTCTGTCTCTCCTACTATAGTCAATATCTAATTTGCAACGAGTTGTCAACAATTTGGTTATCCTCGTTGTGGTTCATGTTCGTAGGTAAGAACGGTTCTATCTTCGAAAGCCCTAAGCCACGTAAAACTTGCAATGGATAAATTAGAGGCGTCTAGTTTAGATTGTTGCTGGGCAAGTGTTATGATATGGTGATGTTGTAAGTAGAAGTATGAGATGATACTCTTACAACACACATAGCGTGTAAGTTCCATAGACCTTGGCCTTACACATAAAGGTATGATAGAGATCATACCACGGTGCACATGATGGAGATCATATGCGGGAACCATATCATTTCACTAATAAACATGTGATGTTTTATTTGCATCTTATATTGCTTGTTTGGTGTTTTATTAGCATAATAAGATGATACCTCATTTAGATATCAAGATAAGAATGTGTTCTTCCTTAAGTATGCACCGACAATGTTTCGTCGCTTCAAGACATCACGTGATGATCGGGTGTACTTGAATCCACGAGCACATCTCGGGTGTAAGATGACATTACACTTGAATACTAAGGTTCTTACTTGGCGAGCCTAGCATGTACAGACATGGCCTCGGAACACGGACCAAAAGGTTAAGCATGAGTCATATAGTAGATATGATGCCCATTTGATGCTCACCTTTGAAGCTACACCGACTCACATGATGATCGGACTTGGTGTAGTGGATTTGGTTCATGTAATCACCAAAAAGACACGAGGGATGTCATTTTTCAGTGGGAGTTCATTTCTAATTTGGATTAGTAGAACTCAATTTATCATAAATTAAATCAAAGTGAATTTGCATAATTTGTTGTAGTCATTGGCATTCGTTCACCACCTTATGCATAGTTGTAATTGAGATAATTGAACTGTAGAATTCTGGATATTTACTTTACGAACTGGTATCGTATTGTGTTGAGTGTCAATCAAAGTTTAAAGTCCTATTGCAAACTTTCAGCAAACTCTATTTACTCCGTGAAATTTAATAGTTAGTATTAAATTGAGAGTAACAATTCCAGTGTTAGTATCTTAAGTATCATGTTTGCCTCCACGATTCTTGATTGTTTTAATATCAAGTTTATCTAGGAGCTGAAAGAATTGTTTCAGAAACCATCATGTGTGGCAGATATAATGATATCTGAAACAATGTTTTGGTTGCAATATGATAGAGTATAATATATGTTCTCATATTGGATGAGAATTTACGATGGTTGGAGATGCTAGACATCCTAATAATCCAAAAGGGTTTTGGAAAGTAATGTTATACTCACGATTCGCCTTTATAAGCTAAAGTAGCTTGATCATGAAAGTCGTCATGATAAGAGTGAATAGAAGATGTATGTAAAGTGTTTACTACACTAAAAGATTACTAAAGAATGGATTTTGAAAGAATACCGATCATTTTGATGATGGTGATCTACTTCAAAGTGCAAGTCCAAAGGTATTATTATTTGAATATACACGCTTTGGACTATGTGTCATGTATATGGCGTCACTTTTGATGTTGATAGATTCTTTTAAAAAGGAAAAGGAAATGCTGAAAGAGAATCTATAAAATATATTTGGAAGAAAAGAAAAGATTGGAAATATCCAATTTAGGTATATGGATGATATACATGTTATGGTTGTATTCTTTGCTTGTTAAACAATGTGGTTTTTGGGTATTGGACACCGAATTGGTTGGTATGAAATTTCATACGGAACGACGCAATTCATGAACCACAATGGCCTAAGTAACTAGCAATAGAATATGTGATGATGTTCATCGAAAACAAACCGTTGTTTGTATTTCTCGTTGACATCAAGGCTTGACTTCAAGATTTGTTTTAATAATTGTTATTTGAATCAGGTATTATGAGAACAAAGGTTGTTCAAATAATTACCGTATTCCATATAAGATGGATGATTTACAAATCTAGTTGGAGAAATCACATCCATAGAACCTAATGCTAAAATGTCGCAAGACAAATGATTGAAAGATCACTTACAAAGTGACATCGCTGTTTGAATTATATTGGAAAGAAAACATGAAGAATCTCCATATTCATGGATTTTTGGAGTCTTTGATTTGATCAAGTGACGCTTGTGAGACTTTCCACGTGATAATTAAAACTTCGTTCAAAGGCCAAAGAAGAACGAACGACTAAATTATTGGAATTTATACATATGGATATATGTAGTTCATTATGTGTAGTCGTAAGCAATGGGTTTCAACTTCATATACTTTCTCCAGAAATTTGAGTGAATATTCACTTAATAAGAAAGAAGTGTGAAATATTTGAAAATGTTAAAAGACTTTCAAGATGAAGTGAAAATCATTGTGACAAGAAAATAAATGGTTTATGATTTTATCATAAGGGATTTATTTGAGTTACAAGTGTAACAAGAAAAATAAATGAATTATGATTTATCATAAAGGGATTTATTTGAGTTGCAAGTTTAGCAAAACACCTAGATTTACATTTCCCGAAACACGATAGGAGTATGGAGTGTTTGAGATTTGTAATGAAACCTTGTTTGACATGGTTGGATCAAAGGTGTTATTTATAAAACTGCCATTATGTTTTAAAAGATTAAAGCTTTAGAGACTACCGCTTTTACATTGAAAAGAGCTCCATCTTGATCCGTTGAAATGACACCATGGAAGTTATGGTTTGGGGTAAAACCCAAGTTGTCATTTCTTAAATTTTGGTATGCTAAACATAAGTAAGATGTTTACAACCGAAGTCGGATGAGCATGTCTTTGTAGGTTATTTCGAATAACAATTGGTTATTCCTCCATAACACCGAGGACAAAGGGGTTTGTCGCTTGAAATATGAAGTTTCTTGAAGAAGGAATTTTTCGTAAAAGTTAAGTGGAAGGACAATAGAACTTTGATAAGGTTAACGAACCTTAGCTATATGTGTTGAGTTGCGCAGCGCCGGAAATCGTTCCGAAGGCTGCCATAATGCTCATAGCTTATGTGCCTCAAAGGTTGTGGTCACAGAGATCTAAGTTCCTATTGAACCAATTAGGTCGGTTAAACAATCAAATGCTAAGATTTGAGAGTAAATCATTATTGTTTGACAATGATGAACCGAATACATACAAATAAGCGATGATGGACCCTGACTCCGTCAAATGGCTTGAAGCCATAAAATCCGTGATAAGTCCATACACGATAAATCAAGTTTTGAACTTGGAAGACCCTCCGGAAAGGTGTAAAAACCTATCGGTCGTATTTGGATCTATAAAGAAACAGACATGGATGTTTCACATCTATGAAATAGTCGACATGTCGTAAAGTATTTTATGACAATGTTCAAGGAGTTGACTATGACAAGAATTGATCTTTCATAGCGATATTTAGTCTGGACGGATTAAAGTAGCAACCACTACATATAATTTGGTATATGGTGGATGAATAAACAAAACAAAGTTCTTTTAATAGAATGGTTACCTAGGACATGTACATGACACGATCCAAAGGGTTTTGTTAATTCAAAGGATGCTAAAAAGGGGCATGCAAACTTCAATTGTTGAAGTAAGCATCGCGGAGTTGGAATCTTCACCGGGATGAAAAAGAGTTTTCATTAGGAGACGATGAAGATGCTTGCATTTGCAAGAAATTAAGTGGGAGCACTAAGACATATTTCTAATACATTATGTGGAGAACATCTTGTTGATTAGAAATAATGTATATTTTATTGACAAAGGTTAAGAATTTAATTTCGATGAAATACTTAGGCAAAACCCGAATATTTAGCATGAATGTCTATGGTAGATAGACTGTGACGCTAAATATGGTTGTGCCAAACGTACATATATGAGATATTGAAGGAGTTCAATATAGAAACGACAAGAAAAAGGTTCTTGTCGCATGGAAAAGGAATTGAATCAAGATTCAAGTGTATCGACACTTGATAAGTGAAACAAGATTCAAGTGCTTTGACACTTGATGAGTGAAATCACGAGAATGTTTTGATCAATCATACCATGATATGTACACATCCATATTTGTCCTATGCTCTAAGTGTTATGAGCATATACCAGAATGAATCATAAAATGATCATTGGACGATAGTAAGGATATTCTTATGATCTTTTGGAAGAATTAAGAATATATTTGTGTAGACGTGGCAAACAATTACAAATAGTTCATTGTAAAGCGTTACATTGATACTAGTTTTGTCACAAGATACAAATTAAGTTTATCTCAATTTAAACTATGGGTATGAAATGGAAAGAAAGTTTCCATGATGGATTTGGAAGAGTTCCGAAGTTAAGACATTGTGACGAATACTACAACAAAAGGCTAAGTATATGACTGCTATAGTAGCAGCAAAGGAGGGCATTTGTGTCAAGTAGTTTGTTATCAAACTAAGGTGTGGTTCGCAACGGGCTAACACTAAAGATATATTGTATGACAATAGTATCGACGTGTTTTAACCCCAAGGAATTAAAGGTCTCACCAAAAGACCAAATTTATACAATGCCATCTCATTGGAGAATGAGTGATGCGTGAAGACGCAAAGACATGCAAATACACACGGACCTGAAAGCGCCGATCCAGAGATTATGTTAACCACTTGCAGTTGCGTATATGGAACACCAGAAAGCCATATGTATTCAATACGCAAAGTTTTCAAACTAGATTATTGTCTCTAGTGCAAGTGGGAGACTGAAGGGAATATGCCCGAGAGGCAATAATAAAGTGGTTATTATCGTATTCCTTATTTATGATAAATGTTTATTTTGCATGCTATAATTGTATTAATACGGAAACGGTAATACATGTGTGTTTAATAAACAAAAAGGAAGTTCCTAGTTATGCCTCTCTTATAAACTAGCTCGTTGATTAACATGATGATCAAAGTTTCCTGATCATAGACATTGGATGTTGTTAATAACGAGATCACAACATTAGTGTAATGATGTGATGAACATTCATCTGAAGTATAGCATTACAATCAAAGTCATTGAGTTTATATTGCTATAACAACTTACGAAGTGATCCTAATCCTTAGACCATGAGATCATGTCAATCACTAACACCGGAAGAGTTTCTTGATAACATCAAACGTCACACCGTAATAGGGTGATTATAAAGATGGATTCAGAACTAATAAAGTGTTATGTTGAGGCTCATGGATCAAGAGTGGAATTTTTTCATCCCGATGATGGATAGATATACTCTGGGCCCTCTCGGTGCTATCACATTGATTAGCTTGCAAGCAAGTGCTTTGATCACTAGAATGTTATATCACGGGAACGAGAAAAGAGTGCATGTCGGTAATGAGATAAAACTAGGTATGGAGATACCGATGATCGAATCTCGGACATGTAATATATCGTGAAACAAAGGGATTAAGATACTAGCGTAAAAGGTTCCGACGATCACAAGAAAGTCATCGTTGAATGTGTGGGAGTCAGTATGGGTCTCCAGATCCCGCTTCTGATTATTGATCCGAGAGGGGTCTCGATCATGTCCGCATTATTCACGAACCGTAGGGTGACACACTTAAGAGACACCGACATCCAATTAGAGCAAAAGTTTCATGCCGAAAAGAATAACAAACGCAGGAATTTATTTCACTAGATACCGAAACAGGTTTTCGGGTGAAATTGCAGAAAGTGTTTCTGCATGTGAAATGAAATACTAGCAAGGGGGTTTATGTGAATGTCTGTTAATTAAAGTAATTAACAAAATTCTGAATAAATAAATAAAAGAGTTTTATTTAAATGAGAGCTTGCATTAAATTTGGTGGAAATTTAATGCATGTGAGTGGATTTTTGAGTGGAGGCTTTTTAATGGGAGTGGAGGCTTTTAATTTTGAGTGGGAGCTCCACCCACATGAATGTGGAATAGGTGGGGGCAGCCCCCATGGCTGGGCGCCATGCCCCTTGGGTACCCCCCTCTCCCCTATAAAAGGCCCCCTCTCCTCCTCTCAAAGCACACCTCCTCGTGAAGGATCTCTCTCCCCCTCTAGTATTTATTTCTCATGGTCTCGGACTAGCGAGATACATGTTCCCGGTGGCTTTTCGTCAAGAAAGAGTTGTGCTTCCGCTGCATCGCTGGAGCGAGGAGGCGGAGGTTGCTCGGTGCCTCGAACATGTGTGCGAGCACGGATGCGCTGCTGTTTTACGGCGCTAGGACTTCCTCTCGATCTTGAGATCGGCAAGAGATCGTCTACATCAACCACGAGTTTGGACTCGTTAAGCTTTGTCGGTCTTCAAGGGTATGTTCTCTATGGATATACATCCGCTTGTTGTTTGTATCTAGTAGATAGATCTTGGTACATAGTTGTTCCCATCGTAGGAAATTTTTTGTTTTCTATGCTGCGAACCCTACACTCTTGCACTTCAAGCAAGAACTTACTACTCCTTTCCAACACCAAGCAACTTACTTGCAAAACAACACAGCGAGAATGGGGGTCCAAACTTATTTATTCAAGCAAACTAAATGACCTAAGCAAAGCAAACAAAAACTAAGACGCTTTGTAGCACCCCGGTAAAACTGTTACTAGTAAATCGCCTGTGTTTATCTTCATGCATCATCATGACATCAACATGCATATATTAGTCTAAAACTATTTTATTTAAAGCCCTATTTAATTTTCTAAAAATGTCCCTCTCTTTATTCAAATGCAAAACCTCGGTCTTTTCTGGATCTTATATTTATCTAAAACTATATTTCAAAACGTTTTGTTTTATAAAAATAATAAAATATTTTATCGAGGGAGGCAGCCGGCCAGGCCCAAAGTCCCAACCAGCCACCTACGACCCCTCTAACCCTAATTGCAAACCCTCGCTACCCCATCCCACTTGCCTCCCTGCCACCCAAGACCTCGACCACCCTCAGCCCACGCTTCTAACTCTCGCCAAGAATTACCTCGGCTCAACCCTTCCCACCGCCTGGGCCCCACCCGCACCCACACAGGAAACGCACACCCGACCTAGGCACGCACTCGCCATCCCCCGCCTGTACCGAACCCCGCTCGCTCACCCCTACCTCACCTTCCTCCCCTCGTCCTTCCCCAAGCCGCTGCCGCCGCTAGTCGATCTCCTCGACTCCCTCTCCTCTTCCTCCCTGGCACCGTCGGGCCTCTCTTTACGGCAAGTTCACCAGGCCGCCGCCCTCCTCCCCGCGGACACGCTCGCCTCCCTGCTGCCGGCCGCCGTCAACCCCGCGTGGTTACGCCCCATCGATGTCTGCCACCACGCCGTGCGCCTCCTTGTCGCGCTGTGTCGTCGAGCTCCGACCGCCTCTGCCTCCCGCAACTCGACCCCAGCGTCACCGTTCCCGGCCGTGGTGCTCGTGTCTTTCTCTGAGCGGCCCCTCTGCCACCTCGCCCGTCGTCGTCCCGAGCCCCTGCGTCCCTCTCTCCGGTCGCGCGTCACCAAGATGCGCTGCCTCCTGAGCTCCTCACATCGGCCGCTGCAGCGAGGTCGTCCATCTACGCGCGAGCGCCTTTCCTCTTCACCACGTCGCCTAAGGACACCCGAGCACGCCCGCTGTTTGTTGTTTTACCTGGCTCTTGACTGTGTTGTTGCATATAGTACACGTAGTGCTCAAACCGTGGTGATATCGTGCTTTTCCCTTGAAAACCCAGATGGAACCCCCTGGCTGACCTGCTCCTGCTAATGTTGGTCATAACATCTTATTCCACACAAGCGGAGAGGCTTGTGTGGATTAATACCTCGTTGTGGACAAATACGTAGTTTGGGCGGTGATATCGGTGATGCTCGGATGATCCCCTGATTACTTCTGCTCCGGCGATCGAAGATATACATGGTACCATGAGAAGACCGTACTGAACCCGGCGGCATCGATGCATCATCTACCAGGCCAACAACATGGACTCTCAAGATCCCCGATTCAGGATCCGAAGACCGATCCCGACGCTTGAAGACCGAGCCCGAACCCCCGTCGAACCCCCAAGATCTTCGATCCGCCAATGTGTGAACCCTATCCAAGACCCTATTTTTTATAATATGATATATATCTTGTTGCATAACTAAATTGTCATGCTTACATACATATAATGTGGTTTGGGGCCTTATGCCGATTCATCTCATAATTAAATATGGAGACCATATGCGGCGAATCTAGTCTAATATTGGTCCCATTTAAATCTGTGTAGCGAACCGGTGATATATTTTGCCATGTTAAAACAACATTTAAATTGCTGGTATCTAAACAACATAAACATATTAATTAATTGTCAGGACCCTGGTTCCGCTTAATATTGCCTAATTGTATCGCACCTTTGACATGTCATACATCATACATGCATCATGCCCAATCTTCTACCATAGTATTAAATAGTGCATCTGGTGTTTCTTCTAGTGCTTTGCTTCTTCACGGATTAGGCCGGTGAGTTGATGCGAGTGCCCACCCGATCTTCGAATGAAACTTCGACAATGTTTTACAGGCGAGCATTCTCCCCCTTTCTACCTATTTTACATTTATAGTCTTTATTTCCTCATGTTGATCTATTGCTATATGTGTTACGATGCTATAGATTCTGTACCCTGTTATACTTCCCCGCCGCCCTTATATTGCCATGGACACATCCTATTACCTGTTGTTTGGTAGATAGTCGGCCCTGCGAGTCGTAGTTGCTTACGCAGGTGATGTGTCGTGCCGTTGATCTTCCACAGTTGTTGGAGTAATGCCGCATGTTTAGTGTTGGAGATGATCATGGCTTTAATTACCGTTTAATAACTAAAATTAAAGTAGGTAAATAATGCAGAGGCACGGGTGGGCAATAGATGTTATTGGTTTTTAACCGTCCACTTGTGTCCCGTAGGACCCCGAGTACTTGATACTTGTTCTTTGAATATTCGCACTATCCGCATGTGGGACCATGAATCCCCCTAACCCTAGATTGAGTCATATTTAATTCCTTGGGGCCACAAACTAGTTTGGGGATTTATTACTATCCTGTACTTATGCCATGCTTTACTGCTTTATTTATGATTGCGCGTGGAGCGCCTGTACTGTTTAGGAACAAATGTGAAATGTTTTCGCGGTATCGACAAGCCCAGTCACACTTTCGGGTTCCCAGTCGTTTACAACCATTGGCACAAACCTTTGGGTCCGTCTCAGAGCCGGCCAACTTCGTCGTGGGTAGCTTGGTGGGGTGGCCCCCTGAAATTAAATATGAATCTTGCGAATGTTCTGTCGTAATGCCTCGTTGGGTTTTCATTTGGTTTTTCCGAGGTTGATCATGCGTGTGTTGCTATTTGTGCCCCCCTGTAGGGTAAAACTTTCTGAAATCCGTGTCTGTGGTTATGGACGACTTGGAGCACAGAATCTCGATCATAGACAACTATAACTAAAGTAGTGCTATAAATTTGACTTTATAATGACTAGTAATCAGCTTCACTACAACGGAATGGCTAAATAAAAGTACCAACAACTGCTGGTTTTGGGATGCCTCGTGCTATATGTATCTGACTAGGAAGTCTTGCAACTACAATGGAATGGTTAACTAAAACTGCCCACTGTTATAATATCAGGATGACTCATGTTATCTATATCTGACTAGTAATTGCCGCAAGTATAACGGAATGAATAAAACTGCCAACTGTGTGAGTTCCTCGGTGGACTTCCTCGTTTGGTCTCGAGGGGGAAATACCAGGATGGGTATGCTTGGTGATAGTTTCAGGTTGGATCTGAATAGGTCTTTCTTATCTCTATCTGATAGCCGCCAGTTGTATTGAGTCCCTATAGGTTGTTTAGTGTATGCTGCGCTGCCGCTTCAGTCCACCATACCTATGTAGGTGAGGACGGCCGGATTCTAGTCTCGCCGTGTAATGGCCTTAGTACTGACCGCTCTCTTTTTCTTTTGCCCTTTGTCGGCACCCCTTTTGTTTGAGCAGGTTTTTGAGACCGACGTCGTTAGCAGGGTCACCCTTTCGGCTTGGCCTGGGCATGGTTATGGACGCCATTGGTTATTCTTCAGGGCTCTTAGCCTAATTTGCATCTTGTACGTACTCGGACGCTGTATCATTTTAAAGGTGATTTGGATCTTTATACTGTATATTTGTATTATTGACTCTTGGAGTCATTGTTGTATATATATATGTTTTGTGGGTTCCATCATGGACTATTGTGTAATGATATTACTTCGTTTTCCACCCGCACGCAAGTGCCTGGTGGGCACCTTTGAATCGTTTCTATGCGGGTTTGGCGGGAATCGCTGAAACTTGCATAGGGCCGATCTGAGGGTGTTACACGCTCCAAGAACAACACAACTGTGCATGAAACAATAAAAACGAAGCGTCTAGACAGACCTGAGCTTTTTATTGATGAAAAAGGGGATGCCTTGGGCATCCCCAATCTTTGACGCTTGTACCTCTTGGATATTTCTTGGGGTGACACCATGGTGGCATCCCCAAGCTTGAGCTTTTTTCCATTCTTCATCTCATTGCATCATTCTCTCTCCACACCTGAAATTTTTTCCTTCATACAAAACTTCACACAATCTTCATTAGCAACATTAGTTTATTCAAAAGATATTAGACCTCTTGGCAAAGCTTTGGAACAGCAAGACATTTCACTAAAAACACAAGATACTATAGTAACTCCTTCAAAAAGCTCAAATCACCTAAAGAGAACTCAAAAAGGAATCAATAAGAAGCAAATGCAAATAATGGCAGAAATCTGTCAAAACTGACCAGCAGGTAGAAACCGATATTTTCGAACATCTTCTGTTGGTCAAATAAAAAAGTGTTGAACTAATGAAAGTTAGATAACATACTGGGGGATTTATTCTTAAATTTTGAACTCAATCCGAGTTATAGAGACTCCTCACGATTTTTTTGGTGGAGGACAAAAATCTGTTTTGGGACAACAACTCCCCAAATCTTACTTTCCTCTCATTAGAGGTCATTCTTGGCACAAAAAGCAAACAAAAAGGATAAGGAGAGGTCATTACTGAAGTAATAACTTCCAAGACTCAAGGAAACTCTTGGGTTATCTCCCAACAAGTAATTTTCTTTAACGCCTTTAAGTTAGGCACAAGAAGCAAGAAGAATCAAGTATTTTCAAATGAAGAAGCATTAACATCAAATATTGCTTTCAAAGGAGGAGCAAAAAGAAACTTCTCTCTCCTTGTAGGGAAGTGTTCAATACCTTTCTTGAATGGAAAATGATATTTAATGGTGCCCTCTTTCATATCAATGATGGCACCAACTGTTCTAAGAAAAGGTCTTCCCAAAGTAATAGGACAAGAAGCATTGTATTCAACATCCAAAACATAGATATCCACAGGGACATAAGAATTGTTAACCATAATGAGAACATCATTAATACTCCCCATGAGTTTCTTCTTAGCATTATCATTGAGTGGGACATCCAAATAACAATCTTCCAACGGTGGCAAATCAAGCATTTCATAAATATTCCTAGGCATAATAGAGACAATAGAACCAAGATCACATGAACCTTTGAGATCAAAGTCATTCACTTGCATATTAATAATGGGTTCCCAACTATATTCTACTTTCCTAGGAATAGAAGCTTTGTGTTTTAGCTTCTCTTCCTTAATCTTAACAAGAGCATCTGTAATGTGTTTGGTAAAGGCAACATGCATATCACTAGCATCAGGACTTCTAGCAAGCTTTTGCAAGAACATAATCACTTCAAAAATATTGCAACCATCAATATCAAAGTCAAACTTAGCATCACCTACTAGTAGGCTCAGTAGGCTTAGGCATAGTAGGAGGAGGAATAGGGACTACTTGTGGTTTAGTGGTGATGGTGCACACACTATTGTTCCTATCAATTTCAGCTTCCCTTTCCCACTTAGCATGAAGTTGAGCTAACAGCCTAACATTTTCATCAATAGTAACTTGTATGGCATGAGCAGTAGCAAAGGTGTTTTCCATAGTTTCAGGTTTAGCAGCCATTTTATTAATCAAGGAAGATTGAGCTTCAGAAAAAATAGGATATATTTTTCTCAACAGTTAAAAGCTTTTCCTCTATAGTCTTATTGAAAGTGGTTTGTTTACTAATAAAGTCCTTGAGCATGAATTCAAGTTCAGAGGGGGAACTTATAGCATTATTGTAAGAGCTTCCATAGGAATTGCCATTATTATGAGGATAAGGCCTATAATTATTGTTGCTACCAAAATTATTCCTATAGGCATTGTTGTTGAAATTGTTGTTTCTAATGAAGTTCACATCAACTTGCTCTTCTTGAGCAACCAAAGAGGCTAAGGGAACACTATTAGGATCTAGAGGAGCTTTCCCATTAACAAGCATAGCCATAAAAACATCAATTTTTTCACTCAAAGAGGAAGTTTCCTTAACATAATTTACCTTCTTACCATGTGGAGATCTCTCAACATGCCATTCAGAGTAGTTAACCATCATATTATCAAGGAGCCTTGTTGCGGCACCTAAAGTGAGCCCCATAAAAGTACCTCCGGCAGCTGAATCCAACAGATTTCTTGAGGAGATGTTCAAACCTCCATAAAAAGTCTAGATAATCATCCAAGCAGTGAGTCCATGAGTAGGGAAATTTTTAACCAAAGACTTCATTCTTTCCCAAGATTGTCACATCCCAAGATTTTCCAAATCTTGTAATGTGAAAAATAAAATAAACAAAATAAAATTTTGTTGAAAATCAGGGTGAAAAGAAACTTTTTGTTTCAAAAAGGAAACTTAAAATCCCATCTTGAACAAACTTTGGTAAAAGTTTGAACTCAACAAAATCCAAATCAAGGGAATTGCATTCCTCAATGAATGTATCTTGAAATTTAAACACTTGGAAAAATAAATCCAAACCCTAAAACCCTAATGGAAATAAAATCATTTCCAAAGTTATCTCCAAGCCTATGGATTTGATCCATATAAAAATTTGTCAACAAACATTCACAAATGATCAAGAAAGACAGACAAAAATATTATAAAACCATATAAATTGGTTTCACTTAATTGGAACTATAAATAAAATCTTATGAATTTAATAAGATAAGAAATTGAATTCCCAAAGTTAATAAAGCATCTATCAAGAAACCCATACCAATTGGTGAGCAAATAATCCAAAGAGAGTTTTAAAAGGATAAACAAATTAAAACAAGATTTCACAAATTGGAATTCCCAAGTTTGGATCTCTAAATAAAAAGATATGGATTTTTTTAAGAAGAAGAAAGAAGTATTAATTAAAGAATATTCAAAGATCAAACCAAATCTTGGCCAAATATTTAAACAGTGGAATGAATTATAACCCAAATCCAAATAAAATATTGGATAAAGAAATTTCCAAAATAAAATAAATGGCATAAACCAAATCCTATTGGAATTAAAATAAATACCCAATCTTAAATGATTAATGAATCATATTAAAAACCTTTCCAAATAATTCAAGATGAATTATTTAACACCCAAATAATCAAATAAAAACCTACTGAAAAGATTTGGGTGGTTTTGGAAAATCAAATGGTGTTTAGAAATATTAATAAATCTTATATGATTTAAAACTAAGCCTATTTTGAATAAATAAAAGACCCAAAAAGAATAAAGTTTTTATTCAAAATTTGACATTTGGTTGTGCTAATAACCAGTATTTAAACCTACCCAAAAGTTGACAACGTTTGAATTCAAATGAATGTTTGAATTGGCCAAACAAAACCAAATCAGAATAAAAGAAAAGGAAAAAGAGAAAAACAAACAAAACAAAAAAAGAGAACAAGCCAGCCCAGCCGGCCAGCCCAACTAAGCCCAGCAGCCCATTTCCCTCTCTCCCCCGAAGCGTTTTCTTTCACTCACGAATTAACCCGCACAGCGAATGACAACCGGACCCCACCCCACACTCCTCACTTGTGACTAACCAGGCCCACGGCCACGTCATCGTCCTCACGCCGACACGCCCCTCTAGCCACGTTGCTTTGCCAAATCAAAGCCAGTGTACGCGAACGCCTGATTAATCAGCACTGCAACCACGCACATTAAAGCGTCTCCCCCTCCTCTCTCCTTCCCCTCTGTCGCCCCACCTTAGCACACCCCCAGGCCGCCCTAATTCCTCTCCGAACCTCACTATCACCGACGGCTTTCCCTGCCGATTCCGGCGACCCCACGCCAACCCTTGCCTCCTCGAGCACACGGACGTGACCTCCAGGCCCTGGAGCATCTCCCTGCCTCCTCAGTTCACTCGCGCGTGCCCCATATCATCGGCAACTACCTCGATTGAACGCGCCATCGCCTGCGATTCACTCCAACGACCCTTCCAAGTATCTCCTGACTTCCCCTCTCCCTCTCTTTCACACGCACATACTCCCCACTCTCCAGTGCATCTAACTACATGGTTTGCTTGCTCTCTTGTGTTTAAAGGCGTGCGCTTGTGTCCTCGACAACGGCGACACAACCGACGCCGTCTTGAACTCCGGCGAGCGATTGACGTCACCACCGTGCGCCCCTTGATGAAATCTCAACACGTTGAGAATCACCGTGACCTCCCGAACCCGGTGAGCATCTCCCCTTCCTTCCTCACCTCATGTAGCGTCGCCACCGTCGTCGTCTGACAGCTCCGCCGCCAGTAGCCACCGCAGCGCCGCCCATCTTTGGCTAGTGTGCTTAGCACCGTCAGATCTTAAACGCATGGCCACGATAGAAACTTAACTGAAGCGGTATGTTTGTCTCGTACGCCGATCCAACTTAAATCCAACGGCCTACAGCGTGATCCGCATTTAAACGGTATCAGCGAGTAAGAACACGCCACGTGTCTCTGTCGATTTGAATTAGAACAGAATTGATCTATTAGATATGTGATTTTGTAAATTGCATAACTTTTAATCTACACGTCCAAAATTTGCAAACTTTATATCAATGGATTCAGCAAGACAAGCCCTAGCCAACCATGTACTTTGTTTAGTAAAAAGCTTCTGTTAAATTGTTTTTTTATAGAAACTTGTGTATGCTTGTTTAGGTTATAAAAATTATTCTAAAATGATTTTGGGGATAAAATCTTTGGCAAATGGATTGTTTTGAACCTACTGACCTTAGGAATCACTTTGTGGTTTCAAAAATGTATTTGGTGAAGAAAAAGAATGAACCTTGGATTTAAACCATTTCTAGTCAAATAAAAATATGGTTTATTTATTAAAAATGGGTTTGGGAGAAAATCTTTAGGAAATGTTTTGGAAATAAACTCTCTAAACCCTAAACACAAAGTTTTATGGTTTGAAAACATATATTGTGAACCCTATAGATTAATGCCTTATTACAAACTTTTCTACACCACATAAAATGATACCTTGTTTTAAAAATGGTTTATAAAGTGAAACCTTTTGCAAATGACTTTGCCACTTTATAAAATGACCATTAGGTGTTTTCAATGTTTGTGAACCTTTAGAAACCACTTTTCCAAATAAAACAATCTTTGGCATGCTTGCATGCATTATCTTGTTTTTATGATTTTATGTGATGGATTGCTTGAATGGTTTATTGAACTTGTGCCTTGCTTGATTGAATTGTAGTGACTTGAAGAGTGTGATTGTAGCAAGGACAAGGAGTGAATTTATACTCTACCAAAAAGGCAAGTGATGCTTCATACTTTGTCCTATTTTTTTCCACTATGCATTAGTGATATTTCTAAGTAGGACCTGCATGGAATTTTGCTAAGTGTAAACTATGCCATGGGAAATCCTAGTAGATGAAACCTCAGTAGAATTTCCTAAGTTAAGATTCCTATTACTATCATGCTTAGCTTAGCTAATAGAAAACAAGGGTGGAATATATATATTCATGCTATGGAAAAATTTCTAAGTCTGAGGACTTGTGTTTTTGTTTAATAAAACAACTAAGTGAATGAATCACCTGGGTGGAATGGAAGGAATGGTTTGTGTTGAGTGGTTACACAAGGCCAGGGGACTGGTGAACCTTGTGTATCTCACTTGTGGATGGCCACCCAGGAACAAAGAGATTTGAGATGTCAAATGTTAAGAAGCTTCTAGTGCAGCCACTTGGCAATATGGGCTCTGTCAGGATCACATAGGTTGCTGGAACTTAGCCATTTGGACAGTTGGTGGTAGTGGGAATGATAGGGTGGAGCGTGTCCATTTGGTCTAAGGGAAGGCTTCTGAAATGTCACATCCCAAAATTTTCCAAATTTTGAAATGTAAAAAAGAAATAAACAAAATAAATAAAGAATGAAATTTAGGGGGAAAAGAAAACTTTTTGATTCTAATTGGAAACATTAAAACCTTTCGAACTATTACAAAAGTTTTTCCCCAACTAAAGGTACTCCTTAAAATAAAAATAGCATTTAACAAAAACCCTAAGATCAAAACATCAAGATTATCCATATAACTCCTCTACTTCAAAATTTTAATTGTAAGGTTCCCCTTCAAAATCTTTTTCACAAACTTCCTGTATTTGAAAATCTATTTTTAATCTTGAGGAATGTTCTTAACCAAAAACCATCTATACATCTCAACTACTTCATTTACATTTTTCAAACAACCTTTGTTTTGTTTTGAACCAAAAATAAAAGCAAAGAGTCTCGTTTTAAAATAAGCACCATAGCTTATGTGAGCTATTTTAAGATTTTATAAAATTATCCTCTCATATTTTCAAACTTTAATTCATGGTTATCCATGTAAAGTGGAACTAAATCGAATAAAGTTCAAATAAGAAAATAATCTAAGTCATTCCAAATATATTGCCCTGCAACTAGGCCAATATCGCACACACGCAATCGTACAATAATTGACTAATTAATAATTGAGAAAATTAAATATTTCCAAATATATAAAATTTATATCCTAAAATATTGCCCATAAATTTACGAAGGCGCAGAAATTTGAATCAACAAATTCGGATCTCTAAATCAAAAGTTATAAAAGAATTAAGAAATAGGAAAAAATATAAAATGAAAAAAAAATAGAGTGGCCGGCCAGGCCAGCCAAAATGGGCCGGACCAACCAGGCCGATCGGCCAAGACGCCACCAGGAGGGTACGTGAACTTGTACGTGAATGAGGAACCAGTGTGCACTTATTTGTATCTAATGCACTTAAATAACCTTCAATTGCCCTCCTAAATTGTACTAAATGTCCCCTAATTCCTCTCCCTTTTTAATTTCCTTTAATCCAGCCCCTACCCCCTCCTATATAAACCCCACTCTAGGAACGTTCACAATTTTTCAACTCATCATAGCTCCATTTTCGTCCAAAATTCTCCCCAATCTTCTCCACCCAAATTGACCTTTAAAAAGACCTCGGATCGCGGTGGCTTGAAGACGGAAGTTGTTCCCCTCGTCAAGACGGTTCCATTCCCGCTGGTTTCACCTCATTTCGTTCAACAAGCAGAGAGAAAAATGCAGTCAAAGATTCAGATCTTAGAAGGTATAATCCATTTTACGCCCACCTCGTTGCTCCAAACATAATTTCCTTTAAACAGTAGATAAATCTAGTTGTTATCTACAACTTTCATGTAGAAAGTTTTTCCATCCGAGCAACTTTTTCTGTAGTCAAATCTGACATCATCATGACATCAGCGTAGTCAACAGTCAACTCAGTCAGATTAGTCAAAGTCAATTTCAGTCAATTCCCGAGTTTGACTTTTCCAGATTTTAGTATTTTTTTTGCGGGGTGTTTTTTTTTGCGGGTAGATTTTAGTATGAACTTGTATAATTCATAGAAAAGATTTAGAAGTCCAAAAATTATAAATTTGGTATCCCTGAAAAGCTGAGATTCTGTAGAATCCATTTCTGCAATAATATTACTTATTCTCTGTACAAAAATTTGATTTATAAATTAAATAGTTTAATTGGTCATTTTCACCATAAAAATTATATCTTTAGTTCTGTATATCCAAATTTAGCAAATAATATGTCTATGGATTCACAAAAACGAGTAGAACACAGTGGACCCATAATTCGGTATTTTTGAGTCTGTTAAAATCACGTTTTATACAGAACCATTTGTGGACTATTTTGAGTATAAAAATTGTTGTGTAAATTATTTTTAAGTGAATCCTTTTGTAGATGGTTGTATATTTAACCCTCTGTACAGTAAGACCAAAATATAATTTTATTCTAGTATAAATAAGATCATGGAAATTATTTAGTAAAAACGTACTTTCCAAGTGTTAGAAAATATTGCTAATTGCTACAATTGCACAAATGGCTGCATTTGTAATCTTGAAAATATAAAATGTTCAGAAATCACTTAGTAAATGTTCAGAACCTTGTTATAAAAATTTGTACAATAAAAAATTCCATCTTGCATGTTTGCATACTTTGCATGATTTTTGTGTTGCCATTAGTGTTGATCTTGTGTATGTTTTGTCTTGGTTGTTTTGCTTGATAGATTGTGTTGATTGTCAAGTGTGTTATTGTGAAGAGTGTACCAACACCACCAACTACTAAGGCAAGTGACACTATCATCCAAGTCCTACTATTTTCATTACACTTAGTGGATTTTTGTAACATGCATGGAAAAGTTTACTATATTTTATGCTATGCTAAATCCTAATAGGATACCCTTATATATTCCTTAGTGGAAACATTGTAGTTGTAGTATGCTTAGCCCTGTTATATATTGGGATGGGATACATGTTATGAATATATGAAGTATTGAAAAGATATATGTTTTATATAATAAAACAAGTACTTAATGAACCACCTGGGTGGACAAGGATACTCAAGTTTTGGACAAGGTGGCAACAAAAGGAACCATGTTTATATGGAGAATATATTTTTGTTGTGCACTAGAAGAAAACCACCCAGGGACTTAGAGATTGAACATGTTTCTCGTACAGTGGCTTCCGTGTACAGCCACATGCTAAATGGGCTCTGGCTTAGTCAACTACATAGTGGAAGACCCATGCATTGGCATCTTCAGGTCAACTAGAATTGTGTAAGGGAACTTGAAACCCTACATTGGTGCCTGGATGACAAGCTAGCATTGTGTATTGGGAGGACTCCTATGGAAAGACTTTGTCACATTCTCAATCTGCCAGTACTCCATCTTGGTGAGTACTTATCCAGCGGCCACTGGTGGCATCAAGATGAGATTGTGTCATGTGGCTAAAGTGTACAACTTCTGCAGAAGATCAAAATTCTAAGTACTTAGTGTCCCCGTGCGGACAACTCTGAGCAACTAAGGCCTGAAGCTATGGAAGATCTCGACATTCCAATTTCTCAAAGTAAAACTTGATGGTGACAACAAGGGATTTTGAAGCACTTGGAGTTTTCCAAGGAGTTCAGAAAGATTTTTCAAAAGATCAAAACTATTTTGAAAAGATAGGATAAAACTATATTGCTTTCTGCAAATGAGCCTAAACCCCACTTAGCCAAATATGCATGTATTGATAGGATCCACTTATATTCTACATAGTAATGAAACTTGCCAATACAATTCAAATGTATTGACCCTTGTGGCTACAACTTATTATGTTGCAGGTTTGTTTGATGTTAAGTGTGTTGATTAGGATTACAAGTCTACAACCAACATGTTTGCCTGTGGCACTTTGAAGATGAAGGACCCCATGCTTATAGATATTCTACTGCAATGTAATGTGATAGCCAAATGAGCTATGTAAGATGTAATGAATTATTTTATTCCTGGTTATAAAGTTGTATTATGACCTTTGTTTCTTGATATTACATCTTAACTGTGGATGCTAGCTATTGATCCAGGGACTAGCATTGTAAACACAGGGATCTCTACCTTATTAAAGGTTGGGACCTCTACATGAAAGGTCTTGTCTTGGTGAAAATCAAGGCTTGTGGGGAAAGTGCACCACCTCTGCAGAGTGTAAAATCTAAGTACTTAGCCATGTCCCTGGCAAAGGACAATTTGAGCATCAAGACATGGAAGCTATCAAGAATCTCATCATCCAAATTTCTAAGTTAAAAACTTGTGGTTGAACAAGGGTTAAAGGATCTTCAATCTTTGATTGGTAGATGCCTTGGGTGATATTTGCCAAACAAAAACTTAGTGTTTTCAACTGATAGGAAAATCTATTTTTGAGCAATGCAAGCCTAAGCTCCACTTAGCCAAATGCATATAGATGACAAATACTACTATTCTACCATAGTATCACTTGCCAATACAATTCAAATGTATTGACCTTTGTGGCTGTAACTTGTTATGTTGCGGGTTTGATTGATATTAGTGAAGTTTAAATGATTAGGATTACAAGTCTAACACCAACATGTCTGCCTGTGGCACTTTGAAGATGAAGGACCCCATGCTTATAGATATTCTGCTGCAATGTAATGTAATAGCCAAATGAGCTATGTAAGATGTAATAAATTGTGTTATTCCTGGTTATAAAGTTATATTATGACCTTTGTTTCTTGATATTACATCTTAACTGTGGATGCTAGCTATTGATCCAGGGACTAGCATTGTAAACACAGGGATCTCTACCTTATTAAAGGTTGGGAACCTTACAGATGGTATCAGAGCATTGTGTTGCCTGTAGGATTTGTAAACCTAGGATTGGACAAAAACCCTTAGAAAAAAAATAGGAGTTGTGTTTGTTCCAAAACTTATTTACAAACAATCTTGTAAACTCTTGCCTCAAACCATTTTGGTTTTGATTCTACATCTCTTCTATTCAAAACTTGATGAACAAAGCCTACCCCATGGCCAAAGACCTCACCATGTGCAAAGGACTTCTTCAACTCTAATGACTTCAGCATCTTCAACTCTAATGACTTCAACATTTTCAACAAGGACTTCAACCTTGGACATCACTAAGGACTTCAATTGAGACAAGAAATGTTGCTCAAGACTTGAAGACTAAAGAAACACAACTTAGAAGGAACCATCATCACCTTCAAGTTTGAGATCAAGATGCAAGAAATTCTCTAAGGATACAAACATCTTGTTCAAGAGGAATCAACCAAGAAGGATGGAAAGATCACAAGTGAACCATATAGATGGACCACCATATTTAGTTTAAGACAAACCCACCAACTTATGTGGTGTAACAAAAATATGCTTGAAACTTGTTGTTTGAGTGGAATGTTTGTTTATGATTGCCTGCACATTTCTTGTGTGAATTGTGATGTGTGTGATTAGAATTATTTCCTTAGGAAATCTTTTGCCTATTCTAATCCCAATCCAACCCCAAACAGATGACTTCTCCAAGAAACTCCAACATCAAGGTTGATGACAACAACAATAACCAAGAGATGCACATGAGAGAACAACTACTAGCAAACCAAACCCAGTTGAGCCAAGTGACAACTCAACTTTTAACCAACAATAATGGACTAGACCCAGCCATACAAAGGATTTTGAAACTTCAATCCCAATTGTTGCAAGGATTGGCTACTCAAATGATCAACATGGGAGAAAACTTTTCCCAAGGAGCTAATGAAAACAAGGATGACAAAGAAGTTATTCTAGAAGGAACCCAAGCATGCAATATTTGTGGAGACAAGGATCATACATCAAGGAGCATGAAGATCAATGCCCTAATTGTGAAGAGAGACATCCAACTAATCAATGCCCCACATCTCAAGTGACTTGTTTCCTATGTGAAGGAAATGATCATGCCCCTATTCAATGCCCCATCTATCCTATAGTTCAACAAATGAAGCAAGATGGAATGCATCAAATGTTTGGAAACCTCCATAAGGGAACAACTTCTACCAAGATGGATGAAGGCAAAGTCAGAACCATGCCACATAAGGCCAAATCCAAAGTGACCATAAAGTGTTGCTACTCTTGTGAAGAAGAAGGTCATATCTCTAGTAACTGCCCTAAGAAGAGAGAAAGATTTCCCACCTTTGAGGTGAGGTATGAAGAGCATGAACTAGAAGAACTCCTAGCTTTGGAGAGACCCAAAAAGAAGAAGAAGGACAAAAGCCAGTTGCAATGTTACAATTGCAAAGAGATGGGACACTATGCCAGTGAATGTCCAGAAAAGAAGAAGAGCCAAGAAGACAAACAAAAGCTAGTGAAAACCAAGATGAGGAAGGATATTAGCCAAGTGATGTGCAACCACTGCAAAAAGTTAGGACATTATGCATCATATTGTCCAGAGAAGCCACCTCAAGACCTCAACCTTATCACATGTTTCAAATGCAAGGAGCTAGGCCACTATGCAAACCTCTGTCCAGAAAAGTTACATCAAGATCCCAAGTAAGACAAGATGTAATCTAGTTGGAAATTTTAAGGGTGGTAGTGCCCTAGATGCTTTTGAGCCAACTTGTAACCCCTAGCCTCCCCAAATCTCGGGACGAGATTTATTTTAAGGGTGGTAGCCTGTCACATCCCAAGATTTTCCAAATCTTGTAATGTGAAAAATAAAATAAACAAAATAAAATTTTGTTGAAAATCAGGGTGAAAAGAAACTTTTTGTTTCAAAAAGGAAACTTAAAATCCCATCTTGAACAAACTCTGGTAAAAGTTTGAACTCAACAAAATCCAAATCAAGGGAATTGCATCCCTCAATGCATGTATCTGGAAATTTAAACACTTGGAAAAATAAATCCAAACCCTAAAACCTTAATGGAAATAAAATCATTTCCAAAGTTATCTCCAAGCCTATGGATTTGATCCATATAAAAATTTGTCAACAAACATTCACAAATGATCAAGAAAGACAGACAGAAATATTATAAAACCATATAAATTGGTTTCACTTAATTGGAACCATAAATAAAATCTTATGAATTTAATAAGATAAGAAATTGAATTCCCAAAGTTAATAAAGCATCTATCAAGAAACCCATACCAATTGGTGAGCAAATAATCCAAAGAGAGTTTTAAAAGGATAAACAAATTAAAACAAGATTTCACAAATTGGAATTCCCAAGTTTGGATCTCTAAATAAAAAGATATGGATTTTTTTTAAGAAGAAGAAAGAAATATTAATTAAAGAATATTCAAAGATCAAACCAAATCTTGGCCAAATCTTTAAACAAGTGGAATGAATTATAACCCAAATCCAAATGAAATATTGGATAAATAAATTTCCAAAATAAAATAAATGGCATAAACAAAATCCTATTGGAATTAAAATAAATACCCAATCTTAAATGATTAATGAATCATATTAAAAACCTTTCCAAATAATTCAAGATGAATTATTTGACACCCAAATAATCAAATAAAAACCTACTGAAAAGATTTGGGTGGTTTTGGAAAATCAAATGGTGTTTAGAAATATTAATAAATCTTATATGATTTTAAAACTAAGCCTATTTTGAATAAATAAAAGACCCAAAAAGAATAAAGTTTTTATTCAAAATTTGACATTTGGTTGTGCTACTAACCAGTATTTAAACCTACCCAAAAGTTGACAAAGGTTTGAATTCAAATGAATGTTTGAATTGGCCAAACAAAACCAAATCAGAATAAAAGAAAAGGAAAAAGAGAAAAACAAACAGAACAGAAAAAGAGAACAAGCCAGCCCAGTCGGCCAGCCCAACTAAGCCCAGCAGCCCATTTCCCTCTCTCCCCCGAAGCGTTTTCTTTCACTCACGAATTAACCCGCACAGTGAATGACAACCGGACCCCACCCCACACTCACTCGCTGACTAACCAGGCCCACGGCCACGTCGTCATCGTCCTCACCCGCCGCTGACCGCGCCCCCTCTCGCCGGCCGTTGCTGCCAAATCAAAGCCAGCGTAATACGCAGTAACGCCGCGATTAATCAGCACTGCAACCACGCACATTAAAGCGTCTCCCCCTCCTCTCTCCTTCCCCTCTGTCGCCCCACCTTAGCACGCCTCAGCCGCCTAATTCTCTCCGAACCTCACTGACCGACGGCTTTCCCTGCTGATTCCAGCGACCCACGCCAACCCTTGCCTCCTCGAGCACACGGACGTGACCTCCAGGCCTGGCGCATCTCCCTGCCTCAGTTCACTCGATCGCGCGCCACCGTCTGCCATTCACTCCGACGACCCTTCCTGGTATCTCCTGACTTCCCCTCTCCCTCTCTTTCACACGCACATACTCCCCACTCTCCAGTGCATCTAACTACATGGTTTTCTTGCTCTCTTGTGTTCTGTAGCGTCGCCCTCGACAACGACTGACCGCAACCGACGTCGTCTTGAACTCTGGCGAACGATTGACGTCACCACCGTGTGCCCCTCGACGAAATCTCAACACGTTGAGCATCGCCGTGACCTCCTGAACCCGATGAGCATCTCCCCTTCCTTCCTCACCTCCTGTAGCGTCGCCACCGTCGTCGTCTGACAGCTCTACCGCCAGTAGCCACCGCAGTGCCGCCCATCTTTGGCTAGTGTGCTTAGCACCGTCAGATCTTAATCGCATGGCCACGATAGAAACTTAACTAAAGCGGTATGTTTGTCTCTGTGCCGCACGATCCAACTTAAATCCAACGGCCTACAGCGCGTGATCCAGATGAAACGGTATCAGCGAGTAAGAACACGCCATGTGTCTCTGTCGATTTGAATTAGAACAGAATTGATCTATTAGATATGTGATTTTGTAAATTGCATAACTTTTAATCTACACATCCAAATTTTGCAAACTTTATATCAATGGATTCAGAAAGATAAGCCCTAGCCAACCATGTACTTTTTTTTAGTAAAAACCTTCTGTTAAATTGTTTGTTTTTACAGAAACTTGTGTATGCTTGTTTAGCTTATAAAAATTATTCTAAAATGATTTTGGGGATAAAATCTTTGGCAAATGGGTTGTTTTGAACCTACTGACCTTAGGAATCAATTTGTGGTTTCAAAAATGTATTTGGTGAAGAAAAAGAATGAACCTTGGATTTATAACCATTTCTAGTCAAATAAAAATATGGTTTATTTATTAAAAATGGGTTTGGGAGAAAATCTTTAGGAAATGTTTTGGAAATAAACTCTCTAAACCCTAAACACAAAGTTTTATGGTTTTAAAACATATATTGTGAACCCTATATATTAATGCCTTATTACAAACTTTTCTACACCACATAAAATGATACCTTGTTTTAAAAATGGTTTATAAAGTGAAACCTTTTGCAAATAACTTTGCCACTTTATAAAATGACCATTAGGTGTTTTCAAATGTTTGTGAACCTTTAGAAACCACTTTTCCAAGTAAAACAATCTTTGGCATGCTTGCATGCATTATCTTGTTTTTATGATTTTATGTGATGGATTGCTTGAATGGTAGATTGAACTTGTGCCTTGCTTGATTGAATTGTAGTGACTTGAAGAGTGTGATTGTAGCAAGGACAAGGAGTGAATTTATACTCTACCAAAAAGGCAAGTGATGCTTCATACTTTGTCCTATTTTTTTTTCACTATGCATTAGTGATATTTCTAAGTAGGACCTGCATGGAATTTTGCTAAGTGCAAACTATGCCATGGGAAATCCTAGTAGATGAAACCTTAGTAGAATTTCCTAAGTTAAGATTCCTATTACTATCATGCTTAGCTTAGCTAATAGAAAACAAGGGTGGAATATATATATTCATGCTATGGAAAAATTTCTAAGTCTGAGGACTTATGTTTTTGTTTAATAAAACAACTAAGTGAATGAATCACCTGGGTGGAATGGAAGGAATGGTTTGTGTTGAGTGGTTACACAAGGCCAGGGGACTGGTGAACCTTGTGTATCTCACTTGTGGATGGCCACCCAGGAACAAAGAGATTTGAGATGTCAAATGTTAAGAAGCTTCTAGTGCAGCCACTTGGCAATATGGGCTCTGCCAGGATCACATAGGTTGCTGGAACTTAGCCATTTGGACAGTTGGTGGTAGTGGGAATGATAGGGTGGAGCGTGTCCATTTGGTCTAAGGGAAGGCTTCTGAAATTTCACATCCCAAAATTTTCCAAATTTTGAAATGTGAAAAAGAAATAAACAAAATAAATAAAGAATGAAATTTAGGGGGAAAAGAAAACTTTTTGATTCTAATTGGAAACATTAAAACCTTTCGAACTATTACAAAAGTTTTTCCCCAACTAAAGGTACTCCTTAAAATAAAAATAGCATTTAACAAAAACCATAAGATCAAAACATCAAGATTATCCATATAACTCCTCTACTTCAAAATTTTAATTGTAAGGTTCCCCTTCAAAATCTTTTTCACAAACTTCTTGTATTTGAAAATCTATTTTTAATCTTGAGGAATGTTCTCAACCAAAAACCATCTATACATCTCAACTACTTCATTTACATTTTTCAAACAACCTTTGTTTTGTTTTGAACCAAAAATAAAAGCAAAGAGTCTTGTTTTAAAATAAGCACCATAGCTTATGTGAGCTATTTTAAGATTTCATAAAATTATCCTCTCATATTTTCAAACTTTAATTCATGGTTATCCATGTAAAGTGGAACTAAATCGAATAAAGTTCAAATAAGAAAAGAATCCAAGTCATTCCAAATATATTGCTCTGCAACTAGGCCAATATCGCACACACGCAATCGTACAATAATTGACTAATTAATAATTGAGAAAATTAAATATTTCCAAATATATAAAAATTATGTTCTAAAATATTGCTCATAAATTTACGAAGCCTCAACAAATTCGGAGCTCTAAATCAAAAGTTATAAAAGAATTAAGAAATAGAAAAAAATATAAAACGAAAAAAAATAGAGTGGCCGGCTAGGCCAGCCAAAATGGGCCGGCCCAACCAGGCCGATCGGCCAAGACGCCACCAGGAGGGTACCTGAACCTGTACGTGAATGAGGAACCAGTGTGCACCTATTTGTATCTAATGCACTTAAATAACCTTTAATTGCCCTCCTAAATTGTACTAAATGTCCTCTAATTCCTCTCCCTCTTTAATTTCCTTTAATCCAGCCCCTACCCCCTCCTATATAAACCCCACTCTAGGAAGGTTCACAATTTTTCAACTCATCATAGCTCCATTTTCGTCCAAAATTCTCCCCAATCTTCTCCACCCAAATCGACCTTCAAAATGACCTCGGATCGCGGTGGCTTGAAGACGGAATTTGTTCCCCTCGTCAAGACGGTTCCATTCCCGCTGGTTTCACCTCGTTTCGTTCATCGACCAGAGAGAAAAACTCAGTCAAATATTCAGATCTTAGAAGGTATAATCCATTTTACGGCCACCTCGTTGCTCCAAACACAATTTCCTTTAAACAGTAGATAAATCTAGTTGTTATCTACAACTTTCATGTAGAAAGTTTTTCCATCCGAGCAACTTTTTCTGTAGTCAAATCTGACATCATCATGACATCAGCGTAGTCAACAGTCAACTCAGTCAGATTAGTCAAAGTCAATTTCATTCAATTCTCGAGTTTGACTTTTCCAGATTTTAGTATGAACTTGTATAATTCATAGAAAAAGATTTAGAAGTCCAAAAATTATAAATTTGATATCCCTGAAAAGCTGAGATTCTGTAGAATCCATTTCTGCAATAATATTACTTATTCTCTCTACAAAAATTTGATTTATAAATTAAATGGTTTAATTGGTCATTTTCACCATAAAAATTATATCTTTAGTTCTGTATATCCAAATTTAGCAAATAATATGTTTATGGATTCACAAAAACGAGTAGAACACAGTGGACCCATAATTCGTTATTTCTGAGTCTGTTAAAATCACATTTTATACAGAACCATTTGTCGACTATTTTGAGTATAAAAGTTGTTGTGTAAATTATTTTTAAGTGAATCCTTTTGTAGATGGTTGTATATTGAATCCTCTGTACAGTAAGACCAAAATATAATTTTATTCTAGTATAAATAAGATCATGGAAATTATTTAGTAAGAACATACTTTCCAAGTGTTAGAAAATATTGCTAATTGCTACAATTGCACAAATGGCTGCATTTGTAATCTTGAAAATATAAAATGTTCAGAAATCACTTAGTAAATGTTCAGAACCTTGTTATAAAAATTTGTACAATAAAAAATTCAACCTTGCATGTTTGCATACTTTGCATGATTTTTGTGTTGCCATTAGTGTTGATCTTGTGTATGTTTTGTCTTGGTTGTTTTGCTTGATAGATTGTGTTGATTGTCAAGTGTGTTATTGTGAAGAGTGTACCAACACCACCAACTACTAAGGCAAGTGACACTATCATCCAAGTCCTACTATTTTCATTACACTTAGTGGATTTTTGTAACATGCATGGAAAAGTTTACTATATTTTATGCTATGCTAAATCCTAATAGGATACCCTTATATATTCCTTAGTGGAAACATTGTAGTTGTAGTATGCTTAGCCCTGTTATATATTGGGATGGGATACATGTTATGAATATATGAAGTATTGAAAAGATATATGTTTTATATAATAAAACAAGTACTTAATGAACCACCTGGGTGGACAAGGATACTCAAGTTTTGGACAAGGTGGCAACAAAAGGAACCATGTTTATATGGCCAATATCTTTTTGTTGTGCACTAGAAGAAAACCACCCAGGGACTTAGAGATTGAACATGTTTCTCGTACAGTGGCTTCCGTGTACAGCCACATGCTAAATGGGCTCTGGCTTAGTCAACTACATAGTGGAAGACCCATGCATTGGCATCTTCAGGTCAACTAGAATTGTGTAAGGGAACTTGAAACCCTACATTGATGCTTGGATGACAAGCTAGCATTGTGTATTGGGAGGACTCCTATGGAAAGACTTTGTCACATTCTCAATCTGCCAGTACTCCATCTTGGTGAGTACTTATCCAGCGGCCACTGGTGGCATCAAGATGAGATTGTGTCATGTGGCTAAAGTGTACAACTTCTGCAGAAGATCAAAATTCTAAGTACTTAGCCGTGTCCCCGGTAACGGACAACTCTGAGCAACTAAGGCCTGAAGCTATGGAAGATCTCGACATTCCAATTTCTCAAAGTAAAACTTGATGGTGACAACAAGGGATTTTGAAGCACTTGGAGTTTTCCAAGGAGTTCAGAAAGATTTTTCAAAAGATCAAAACTATTTTGAAAAGATAGGATAAAACTATATTGCTTTCTGCAAATGAGCCTAAACCCCACTTAGCCAAATATGCATGTATTGATAGGATCCACTTATATTCTACATAGTAATGAAACTTGCCAATACAATTCAAATGTATTGACCCTTGTGGCTACAACTTATTATGTTGCAGGTTTGTTTGATGTTAAGTGTGTTGATTAGGATTACAAGTCTACAACCAACATGTTTGCCTGTGGCACTTTGAAGATGAAGGACCCCATGCTTATAGATATTCTACTGCAATGTAATGTGATAGCCAAATGAGCTATGTAAGATGTAATGAATTATTTTATTCCTGGTTATAAAGTTGTATTATGACCTTTGTTTCTTGATATTACATCTTAACTGTGGATGCTAGCTATTGATCCAGGGACTAGCATTGTAAACACAGGGATCTCTACCTTATTAAAGGTTGGGACCTCTACAGATGGTATCAGGGCACTGTGTTGCCTGTAGGATTGTAAACCTAGGATTGGACAAAACCCCTTAGAAAAATAGGAGTTGTATTTGTTCCAAAAACTTATTTACAAATAATCTTGTAAACTCTTTCCTCAACCATTTTGATTTTGATTCTACATCTCTTCTATTTCAAACTTGATGGACAAAGCCTACCCCATGGCCAAAGACTTGACCATGTGCAAAGGATTTCATCAACTCTAATGACTTCAACATCTTCAAGTGATTTCAACTTTATTTTCACCAAAGATTTCAACTTAGACATCACTAAGGACTACAAGTGAAAAACCAAGAGACACTAGATTGCCTACCAAAGACATTGATATCAAGTCAGAGTATGGATCATATTGACCTATGAGGTATGACTATACTAGGTTGATTATTTCAAGAAAACTTTTTGTTTCCTTAAACTCATGAGTTAAGCTCATAAGTTGTTAAGTGAATAGTTGCTTGTTTGATTGTTTGATTGAACTTGGTTGTTTTGAGTTGTGTGTTAGGACTTCTTAAAAAACCTATCCATCATTACTCATCCCTATCAAACCAACAGATGCCTCCCCGTCGTGTCAACCCCAACCAAAACAACAACATCACTCCTGAAATGCAGCAGATGATGGCAGCTCAGACACAACTGATGCAGGAGATGACCACATTCATAATCGTAATCAACAACAACAACAACAACAACAACAATCAGAATAATCCTCCAGCACTTGACATGCTCACCAAGTTTCTGAAACTTAGGCCTGCAAGGTTCTCTGGAACAACTGACCCAATGGTAGGCGATGATTGGTTACGTTCGGTAAATAAGTACTTAGTGACTGTTGGCTACACCGATGAAGAAAAAGTAAGGTTTGCAGCATTTCTACTTGAAGGACCAGCAGCAACATGGTGGGACAACTTTCAAATCACCACTCCCCTTGAAGATGTAACTTGGGATATTTTTGAGGATGGTTTCCGTACAACTCACATCTCACCTGGAGTGATGTACTTGAAGAAAAAGGAGTTTCACAATCTGAAACAACGTCACCTTAGTGTGGCTGAGTACATTGAAGAATTCAACAATCTGGCACGCTATGCACCGGATGAAGTTGATACAGATGCTAAGAGAAAGGAGAAATTTCTTGAAGGACTTAATGATGAGTTGAATCTGCAGCTAGCTGTTGCCTATGTCCCAACTTATCAATCACTCTGTGACAAAGCCACCATTTTGGAAAACAAGATGAATCAAGTTGAGAACAGAAAGAGGAAGCATAAACTCAAGCATCACTCAGGATCATCACAAAATAAGCGTTCATTCAAAAAGAGCAATGAAGATTCTGAACCACATCAGTATCACCACAACAACAATGGGAATGATAATAATGGAAATAATACTGACAATGGAGATGACCTTGGTCAGAACCAACATGACACTTTCAGGAAGAAAGATATTAGCCAGTTGCAGTGCTATAATTGTAAGGAGCTTGGACACTATGCATCAGACTGTCCTGAGAAGAAAAATAAAAAGGATGCTAGAAGAGCCAATGGAGATGACTCCAATGTGACCCAGAAAGGACATGTGAACCACATTGACATGGATGGAAACTTTGAAGAGATAGAAGAAGTGGATGTCAGAAACTAGTTAACTCAGTTGAGTCAAATAAGGATTCCTTGTCTGGATATTAAGTGTTGAACCATAGTCAAGTGAACCATTAATGTAACCCTATGAGACTTCCTTTTAAGGGTGGTAGTACCCTAGTTGTCTTCAAGCCAACTTGTAAACCTTCAATCTCCAAATCGAGATTTCTTTTAAGGGTGGTAGCCTGTCACATCCCAAAATTTTCCAAATTTTGAAATGTGAAAAAGAAATAAACAAAATAAATAAAGAATGAAATTTAGGGGGAAAAGAAAACTTTTTGATTCTAATTGGAAACATTAAAACCTTTCGAACTATTACAAAAGTTTTTCCCCAACTAAAGGTACTCCTTAAAATAAAAATAGCATTTAACAAAAACCCTAAGATCAAAACATCAAGATTATCCATATAACTCCTCTACATCAAAATTTTAATTATAAGGTTCCCCTTCAAAATCTTTTTCACAGACTTCCTGTATTTGAAAATCTATTTTTAATCTTGAGGAATGTTCTCAACCAAAAACCATCTATACATCTCAACTACTTCATTTACATTTTTCAAACAACCTTTGTTTTGTTTTGAACCAAAAATAAAAGCAAAGAGTCTCGTTTTAAAATAAGCACCATAGCTTATGTGAGCTATTTTAATATTTTATAAAATTATCCTCTCATATTTTCAAACTTTAATTCATGGTTATCCATGTAAAGTGGAACTAAATCGAATAAAGTTCAAATAAGAAAAGAATCCAAGTCATTCCAAATATATTGCCCTGCAACTAGGCCAATATCACACACACGCAATCGTACAATAATTGACTAATTAATAATTGAGAAAATTAAATATTTCCAAATATATAAAATTTATGTCCTAAAATATTGCCCATAAATTTACGAAGTCGCAGAAATTTGAATCAACAAATTCGGAACTCTAAATCAAAAGTTATAAAAGAATTAAGAAATAGAAAAAAATATAAAACGAAATAGAGTGGCCGGCCAGGCCAGCCAAAATGGGCCAGCCCAACCAGGCCGATCGGCCAAGACGCCACCAGGAGGGTACGTGAAGGTGTACTTGAATGAGGAACGAGTGTGTACCTATTTGTGTCTAATGCAGTTAAATAACCTTCAATTGCCCTCCTAAATTGCACTAAATGTCCCCTAATTCCTCTCCCTCTTTAATTTCCTTTAATCCAGCCCCTACCCCCTCCTATATAAACCTCACTCTAGGAAAGTTCACAATTTTTCAACTCATCGTAGCTCAATTTTCGTCCAAAATTCTCCCCAATCTTCTCCACCCAAATCGACCTTCAAAACGACCTCGGATCGCGGTGGCTTGAAGACGGAAGTTGTTTCCCTCGTCAAGACGGTTCCATTCCCGCTGGTTTCACCTCGTTTCGTTCATCGAGCAGAGAGAAAAACGCAGTCAAATATTCAGATCTTAGAAGGTATAACCCATTTTAGGCCCACCTCGTTGCACCAAACACAATTTCCTTTAAACAGTAGATAAATCTAGTTGTTATCTACAACTTTCATGTAGAAAGTTTTTCCATCCGAGTAACTTTTTTGTAGTCAAATCTGACATCATCATGACATCAGCGTAGTCAACAGTCAACTCAGTCAGATTAGTCAAAGTCAATTTCAGTCAATTCCCGAGTTTGACTTTTCCAGATTTTAGTATGAACTTGTATAATTCATAGAAAAAGATTTAGAAGTCCAAAAATTATAAATTTGGTATCCCTGAAAAGCTGAGATTCTGTAGAATCCATTTCTGCAATAATATTACTTATTCTCTGTACAAAAATTTGATTTATAAATTAAATGATTTAATTGGTCATTTTTACCATAAAAATTATATCTTTAGTTCTGTATATCCAAATTTAGCAAATAATATGTCTATGGATTCACAAAAACGAGTAGAACACAGTGGACCCATAATTTGGTATTTTTTAGTCTGTTAAAATCACGTTTTATACAGAACCATTTGTGGACTATTTTGAGTATAAAAATTGTTGTGTAAATTATGTTTAAGTGAATCCTTTTGTAGATGGTTGTATATTGAACCCTCTATACAGTAAAACCAAAATTGGGAGGACTCCTATGGAAAGACTTTGTCACATTCTCAATCTGCCAGTACTCCATCTTGGTGAGTACTTATCCAGCGGCCACTGGTGGCATCAAGATGAGATTGTGTCATGTGGCTAAAGTGTACAACTTCTGCAGAAGATCAAAATTCTAAGTACTTAGCCGTGTCCCCGGTAACGGACAACTCTGAGCAACTAAGGCCTGAAGCTATGGAAAATCTCGACATTCCAATTTCTCAAAGTAAAACTTGATGGTGACAACAAGGGATTTTGAAGCACTTGGAGTTTTCCAAGGAGTTCAGAAAGATTTTTCAAAAGATCAAAACTATTTTGAAAAGATAGGATAAAACTATATTGCTTTCTGCAAATGAGCCTAAATCCCACTTAGCCAAATATGCATGTATTGATAGGATCCACTTATATTCTACATAGTAGTGAAACTTGCCAATACAATTCAAATGTATTGAACCTTGTGGTTGCAACTTATTATGTTGTAGGTTTGTTTGATGTTAAGTGTGTTGATTAGGATTACAAGTCTACAACCAACATGTTTGCCTGTGGCACTTTGAAGATGAAGGACCCCATGCTTATAGATATTCTGCTGCAATGTAATGTGATAGCCAAATGAGCTATGTAAGATGTAATGAATTATTTTATTCCTGGTTATAAAGTTGTATTATGACCTTTGTTTCTTGATATTACATCTTAACTGTGGATGCTAGCTATTGATCCAGGGACTAGCATTGTAAACACAGGGATCTCTACCTTATTAAAGGTTGGGACCTCTACATGAAAGGTCCTGTCTTGGTGAAAATCAAGGCTTGTGGGGAAAGTGCACCACCTCTGCAGAGTGTAAATTCTAAGTACTTAGCCATGTCCCTGGCAAAGGACAATTTGAGCATCAAGACAAGGAAGCTATCAAGAATCTCATCATCCAAATTTCTAAGTTAAAAACTTGTGGTTGAACAAGGGTTAAAGGATCTTCAATCTTTGATTGGTAGATGCCTTGGGTGATTTTTGCCAAACAAAAACTTAGTGTTTTCAACTGATAGGAAAATCTATTTTTGAGCAATGCAAGCCTAAGCTCCACTTAGCCAAATGCATATAGATGACAGATACTACTATTCTACCATAGTATCACTTGCCAATAAATTCAAATGTATTGACCTTTGTGGCTGTAACTTGTTATGTTGCAGGTTTGTTTGATATTAGTGAAGTTTAAATGATTAGGATTACAAGTCTACAACCAACATGTCTGCCAGTGGCACTTTGAAGATGAAGGACCCCATGCTTATAGATATTCTGCTGCAATGTAATGTAATAGCCAAATGAGATATGTAAGATGTAATAAATTATGTTATTCCTGGTTATAAAGTTATATTATGACCTTTGTTTCTTGATATTACATCTTAACTGTGGATGCTAGCTATTGATCCAGGGACTAGCATTGTAAACACAGGGATCTCTACCTTATTAAAGGTTGGGAACCTTACAGATGGTATCAGAGCATTGTGTTGCCTGTAGGATTTGTAAACCTAGGATTGGACAAAAACCCTTAGAAAAAAGTAGGAGTTGTGTTTGTTCCAAAACTTATTTACAAATAATCTTGTAAACTCTTGCCTCAAACCATTTTGGTTTTGATACTACATCTCTTCTATTCAAAACTTGATGAACAAAGCCTACCCCATGGCCAAAGACCTCACCATGTGCAAAGGACTTCTTCAACTCTAATGACTTCAGCATCTTCAACTCTAATGACTTCAACATCTTCAACATTTTCAACAAGGACTTCAACCTTGGACATCACTAAGGACTTCAATTGAGACAAGAAATGTTGCTCAAGACTTGAAGACTAAAGAAACACAACTTAGAAGGAACCATCATCACCTTCAAGTTTGAGATCAAGATGCAAGAAATTCTCTAAGGATACAAACATCTTGTTCAAGAGGAATCAACCAAGAAGGATGGAAAGATCACAAGTGAACCATATAGATGGACCACCATATTTAGTTTACGACAAACCCACCAACTTATGTGGTGTAACAAAAATATTTTTGGTTGCCTAAAAATATGCTTGAAACTTGTTGTTTGAGTGGAATGTTTGTTTGTGATTGCCTGCACATTTCTTGTGTGAATTGTGATGTGTGTGATTAGAATTATTTCCTTAGGAAATATTTTGCCTATTCTAATCCCAATCCAACCCCAAACAGATGACTTCTCCAAGAAACTCCAACATCAAGGTTGATGACAACAACAATAACCAAGAGATGCACATGAGAGAACAACTACTAGCAAACCAAACCTAGTTGAGCCAAGTGACAACTCAGCTTTTAACCAACAACAATGGACTAGACCCAGCCATACAAAGGATTTTGAAACTTCAATCCCAATTGTTGCAAGGATTGGCTACTCAAATGATCAACATGGGAGAAAACTTTTCCCAAGGAGCTAATGACAACAAGGATGACAAAGAAGTTATTCTAGAAGGAACCCAAGCATGCAATATTTGTGGAGACAAGGATCATACATCCAAGGAGCATGAAGATCAATGCCCTAATTGTGAAGAGAGACATCCAACTAATCAATGCCCCGCATCTCAAGTGACTTGTTTCCTATGTGAAGGAAATGATCATGCCCCTATTCAATGCCCCATCTATCCTATAGTTCAACAAATGAAGCAAGATGGAATGCATCAAATGTTTGGAAACCTCCATAAGGGAACAACTTCTACCAAGATGGATGAAGGCAAAGTCAGAACCATGCCACATAAGGCCAAATCCAAAGTGACCATAAAGTGTTGCTACTCTTGTGAAGAAGAAGGTCATATCTCTAGTAACTGCCCCAAGAAGAGAGAAAGATTTCCCACCTTTGAGGTGAGGTATGAAGAGCATGAACTAGAAGAACTCCTAGCTTTGGAGAGACCCAAAAATAAGAAGAAGGAAAAAAGCCAGTTGCAATGTTACAATTGCAAAGAGATGGGACACCATGCCAGTGAATGTCCAGAAAAGAAGAAGAGCCAAGAAGACAAACAAAAGCTAGTGAAACCCAAGATGAGGAAGGATATTAGCCAAGTGATGTGCAACCACTGCAAAAAGTTAGGACATTATGCATCATATTGTCCAGAGAAGCCACCTCAAGACCTCAACCTTATCACATGTTTCAAATGCAAGGAGCTAGGCCACTATGCAAACCTCTGTCCAGAAAAGTTACATCAAGATCCCAAGTAAGACAAAATGTAATCTAGTTGGAAATTTTAAGGGGGGTAGTGCCCTAGATGCTTTTGAGCCAACTTGTAACCCCTAGCCTCCCCAAATCTCGGGACGAGATTTATTTTAAGGGTGGTAGCCTGTCACATCCCAAGATTTTCCAAATCTTGTAATGTGAAAAATAAAATAAACAAAATAAAATTTTGTTGAAAATCAGGGTGAAAAGAAACTTTTTTGTTTCAAAAAGGAAACTTAAAATCCCATCTTGAACAAACTCTGGTAAAAGTTTGAACTCAACAAAATCCAAATCAAGGGAATTGCATTCCTCAATGCATGTATATGGAAATTTAAACACATGGAAAAATAAATCCAAACCCTAAAACCCTAATGGAAATAAAATCATTTCCAAAGTTATCTCCAAGCCTATGGATTTGATCCATATAAAAATTTGTCAACAAACATTCACAAATGATCAAGAAAGACAGACAGAAATATTATAAAACCATATAAATTGGTTTCACTTAATTGGAACCATAAATAAAATCTTATGAATTTAATAAGATAAGAAATTGAATTCCCAAAGTTAATAAAGCATCTATCAAGAAACCCATACCAATTGGTGAGAAAATAATCCAAAGAGAGTTTTAAAAGGATAAACAAATTAAAACAAGATTTCACAAATTGGAATTCCCAAGTTTGGATCTCTAAATAAAAAGATATGGATTTTTTTAAGAAGAAGAAATAAATATTAATTAAAGAATATTCAAAGATCAAACCAAATCTTGGCCAAATCTTTAAACAAGTGGAATGAATTATAACCCAAATCCAAATAAAATATTGGATAAAGAAATTTCCAAAATAAAATAAATGGCATAAACCAAATCCTATTGGAATTAAAATAAATACCCAATCTTAAATGATTAATGAATCATATTAAAAACCTTTCCAAATAATTCAAGATAAATTATTTGACACCCAAATAATCAAATAAAAACCTACTGAAAAGATTTGGGTGGTTTTGGAAAATCAAATGGTGTTTAGAAATATTAATAAATCTTATATGATTTAAAACTAAGCCTATTTTGAATAAATAAAAGACCCGAAAAGAATAAAGTTTTTATTCAAATTTTGACATTTGGTTGTGCTACTAACCAGTATTTAAACCTACCCAAAAGTTGACAAAGGTTTGAATTCAAATGAAGGTTTGAATTCAAATGAATGTTTGAATTGGCCAAACAAAACCAAATCAGAATAAAAGAAAAGGAAAAAGAGAAAAACAAACAGAACAAAAAAAAGAACAAAGCCCATTGGCCCAATAACTAAGCCCATCAGCCAATTTCCCTCTCTCCCCCGAAGCGTTTTCTTTCACTCACGAATTAACCCGCACAGCGAATGACAACCGGACCCCACCCCACACTCCCTCACTCGCTGACTAACCAGGCCCACGGCCACGTCGTCATCGTCCTCACCCGCCGCTGACCGCGCCCCCTCTCGCCGGCCGTTGCTGCCAAATCAAAGCCACCGTAATACGCAGTAACGCCGTGATTAATCAGCCCTGCGACCACGCACGTTAAAGTGTCTCCCCTCCTCTCTCCTTCCCCTCTGTCGCCCCACCTTAGCACGCCCCCAGGCCGCCCTAATTCCTCTCTGAACCTCACTGTCACCGTCGGCTTTCCCTGCCGATTCCGGCGACCCCACGCCAACCCTTGCCTCCTCGAGCACACGGACGTGACCTCCAGGCCCTAGCGCATCTCCCTGCCTCCTCAGTTCACTCGCACGTGCCCCATATCGTCGGCAACTACCTCGACTGAACGCGCCACCGTCTGCCATTCACTCCGACGACCCTTCCTGGTATCTCCTGACTTCCCCTCTCCCTCTCTTTTACACGCACATACTCCCCACTCTCCAATGCATCTAACTACATGGTTTGCTTGCTCTCTTGTGTTCCGTAGCGTCGCCCTCGACAACGACTGACCGCAACCGACGCCATCTTGAACTCCGGTGAGCGATTGGTGTCACCACCGTGCGCCCCTCGACGAAATCTCAACACGTTGAGCATCGCCGGGACCTACTGAACCCGGTGAGCATCTCCCCTTCCTTCCTTACCTCCTGTAGCGTCGCCACCGTCGTCGTCTGACAGCTTGTAACACCCTCAGAATCGGCCCTATGCAAGTTTCAGCGCTTCCCGCCAAACCCGCATAGAAACGATTCAAAGGTGCCCACCAGGCACTTGCGTGCGGGTGGAAAACGAAGTAATATCATTACACTATAGTCCTCGATGGAACCCACAAAACATATACAGCGACGACTCAACGAGTCAAGAATACAGATATACAGTACAAAGATCCAAATCACCTTGAAAACGATACAGCGTCCGAGTACGGACAAGATGCAAATTGAGCTAAGAGCCCTGAAGAATAACCAATGGCGTCCATAACCCTGCCCAGGCCAAGCCGGAAGGGTAACCCTGCTAACGACATCGATCTCAAAACCTGCTTAAACAAAAGGGGTGCCGACGAAGGGCAAAGGAAAAAGAGAGCGGTCGATCTTGAGGCCGATACGGCGAGACTAGAATTCGGCGGTCCTCGCCTACATAGGTATGGTGGACTGAAGAGGCAGCGCAGCATGCACTAAACAACCTATAGAGAGTCAATATAACTGTCGGCTATCAGAGAGGGATAAGAAAGACCTATTCGGAACCAACCTGATACTACCACCAAACATACCCATCCTGGTATTTCCCCCTCGAGACCAAACGAGGAAGTCAACCGAGGAACTCACACCGTTGGCAGTTTTATTTATTCGGTTATCGTTGCAGCAATTACTAGTCAGGTATAGATAGTCATCCTGATATAATAAGCAGTGGGCACTTTTAGTTAACCATTCCGTTGTAGTTGCAACACTTACTAGTCAGATACAATTAGCATGAGATATCCCAAACTCAGCAGTTGTTGGTACTTTTATTTAGCCATTCTGTTGTAGTGAAGCTGATTACTAGTCATATCGGATACAAGTCAAATTATAACAGTAAACTTTATTATAGTTGTCTATGATCGAGAACTGTGCTCCAAGTCGTCCATAACCGCGGACACGGCTTCTCGAAAAGATTTAACCCTGCAGGGGTGCACCAAAGTTTCCACACGCACCTACACCCTTGTTGTCAGATCAGGTAGGTACAAGATCACAAAACATACACCCAACAGTATGTCGATGGGGTTTCAGACACGACGTTTCCCAGACCCAAAGCAAGCACATGGGGGGCCACCCCACTAAGCTACCCGTAACGAAGTCGGCCGATCTTTGAGGCGGACCCAGGGTTTGCGAGAACGGTTGTAAACGACTGGGAACCCGAAAGTGTGACTGGGCTTGTCGATACCGTGAAATCGTGCCGCGATCCAAAACAGTACAGGCGCTCCACGCGCAATCGTAAATAAAGCAGTAAAGCATGGCATAAGTACAGGATAGTAATAAAGCCTCAAACTACTTTGTGGCCCCCGGTATAGTACTTTGAAATCAGGTACTAATCGATGGGGGTGCCCACACACCCCACCTGTGGTTAGCGCGCTCGATCTCGGAACAGGTGTCAAGAACTCGGGGTCCTACGGGACACCAGTGAGCGGTTAAAAACCAAATATTGTCTATTACCCACCGGTGCCTCTGCATTTACCTACTTTAATTTTAGTTATTAAACGATAATTAAAACCATGATCATCTCCAACTTAAAGCATATGACAGTCTTCCAACAACTGTGGTACTTGACGACACGCAACATCACTTGAGCAAGCAACCACGACACGCAAGGCCGACTATCTACCAAACAACAGGTAATAGGAGGTGTCCAAGGCAATATAAGGCTGCAAGGGATATCACGGGCACGAAAACTAGAGCATCGCACACAGATAGCCATAGATCAATAGGAGGAAATAAAGACTATAAAAGTAAAATAGGTAGAAAGGGGGAGAATGCTCGCCTAGAAAACATTGTTGGAGTTTCATCCGAAGATCGGGTCGACACTCGCATCAACTCATCGGCCTAGTCCGTGAAGAAGCAAAGTACTAGAAGAATCAACGGATGCACTATTTAATACTACGGCAAAAGATCGGGCATGATGCATGTATGATGTATGACATGGCAAAGGTGCGATGCAATTAGGCAATATTAAGCGGAACCGGGGTCCCGACAATTAATTAATAGGTTCTTATTATTTAGCTACCCCGCAATTTAAATGTTGTCTTAACAAGGCACAATGATATCATCGGTTTGATACACAAATTTAAATAGGGCCCAATATTAGGCTAGATTTGCCCGCATATGGACCCCATATTTAATTTAGGTGAATCGTCGAAACACCCCCAAACACCCACAATATGTATGCAAACATGTTCATTTAATATGCAACAAGATCAATATCATATATATTATAAAAATATGAGGGGTCTCGGATAGGGGTCACACATCGAATGGCGATCTTGGGGTTCCGAGTGTTCGGGGGGATCGGTCTTCGGGGTCGAATCCGTGAAGGAGACCTTGGCGCTCGAGGTCTCGGCATCTTCGGATCCCGGGATTAGGGTCTTGAGTGTCCATATCGAAGATCTCGAGTTCCGGTGTCGGTGGCCTTCGAGTGGCTTCATGAACAACCTTTGATATTCTTGGCATCAAGCCGGTCTTGTCGACGAGGAGATCGTGGCGCATCTTATCACCTCAGGAGTACAAGGCTTTGTTAGATAACTTGACGGAGATCTTGGAAGATAGCTGCGAGGGCGCATGGACGCCTACCCAAAACTTTCACTAATCAACAGAAAAGAAACATTTAGGATCTCACAGGAACACACTAGCACATGACATGCACGCGTGCGTGCCGGCAGAGAGGGCACAAGGTCGGCACCGGGATCTGGACGGTTGGCAAAGGGTGGCCGCTGCGAGGAGGCCGGCGTGGCGAGCATAAGGCAGAGGGTCCACGGCGGCCAAAGGCGAGGTCGCCGGGGCAGAGGTGGTTGCAGTGAGTAGGCGTCGACGAGGTAGGCCGAGGAGGAGCTCGCGGTGTCGAGCTGGGCGGCCTGGAGAGGATGCAGAGGTGCCACGGGGGCCTGCGGGCAGGTCCGGCGAAGAAGTACCAGGCGGTGGCGGCCCATGGTGCTGGCGAGCTAGAGCAGAGCCGGGAAGGGCTCGGGAGGCCGGGCTCTGCAGGGGAGCTTGGGGCCAGGCGACGATGAGGTGGGGGAGTCACTTGTAGAGAGGGTCGGGGCCTGGGAAGGAGCGGGGTCAGGGAGAGGGCGCTTGGCCGGTGGCGGAACCGCGGAGGCAGACAGCGGCCAGGCACGAGGGAGACCGAGGTCGATCGACGATGCTCGTGGGGAGGCGGCAGAGGAGTGCCTGGCGACGGGGATTGCGGGCTCGAGAGGAAGGAGCGGGGGATGCAGCGGTGCATCCGGATGAGGTGCTGGCGGCGGCATGCTCCGAGGAGGCAGGTCGGCCTTCGACGCACGAAACGGCCACGTAGGCCTTTAGGAGAGGAGGGCGCGGCAGCGATGCGGCCAAGCTTGGCGGCGGGGCCGGGAGAGATGGCGAGGAAGGGGGCAGGTCACAGGTGCGGGGTGGGGACAGGGGTTACGGGGTGGGGCCAGGACACGGCGCAGGGTGGGGTGCATGATGGGCCAGAGGCGTGCGATGGTTGTCGCTAGGAAGACACGAGGCGTGCAGGGGTGGGGTCCACGCGGGGAAGGGCGGCAGCGCGATGTGTGCTTTGGGTGGCGGCGGCTGTGGGGATGGATTAGGGTTTGGGTAGGGGGGATCGAGGTTTAGGGTTTGGTCCAACCGGTTGGGCCTTTTGGGCCTGACCAGTTTAGGTCTAGATTTAGGTTTACTATTTATTTATAAAATATTCTATTTGTTTTGTTTTAAATCTTTTTAGCAAATAGTTTTTAGGCAATTAATTTAACGGCTAATTATAAGACTTGTTTTGAAATAAGAGAAGAGGTATTGTATCAGACAAAATAGTTTTTAGCTAAAATATTCTGAGAGCCAAAGATGCATGATGCCATGATGATGCACAAAGTTTTATTTAACATGTGATTTTCTAGTAGTGGTTTTGCTCGGGGTGCTACAATTCGACACCACTAACAATGGATCTCGCCCTCGAGATCCGCCTCATTGTATAGGGAAGAAGGCCGGCGATCTGAATCTTCTAAGTTTGTGTAGATCTTCGCGACACCACTAACAAGGGTTCTTTCTTCATCTTGAATCGGCGACACCACCAACAAGGGTCGGTGCTCACGTTCGTCGAGAGAACACTCCGGAGAAACAAAGGACAAAGGTAGAGGTATCAAAAGATAAGGTTGCCCCTAACTTCCATGAGAAGAGGAAAGGTTACATTGATCCACCAGTTTGATGTACAAGAGTGAACAGTAAGAGTCGGGTAGGGTGATCAGTCCATCCCATACCCAAACTATCAACTCTATACATGAATAGGAAAATCATGCAACACAACTCTCAAAATTTAGAATGAAGATCTTCATAAGCGGTATTCGGAACAAAGGGGTGATGCAAGCTCTGCATTGGATCTGATGTAGATGAGGTCATCATGTTGGAAAACACCAGAAGATACAAAAGAAATTTTTATGAAAATACATAACGATTAGGTTTCGCAATGGTTCCATTGGCATGAACAACACATGCTCAAGGTATACTCCAACTTCACCAATGCTCGTCCTTCTCATATGTTTTTCAACGATACGGATATCCAACAAGGTACACATATAGATAAAGAGTTCAAGAACAAAAGATTGGATAAAGGGTACAACAGACAAGATGCAGATTTGATGATCGTAGCACCACCATTATAGAAGGGAGAAAACGAAACCCTGAAGGTACAACGGAAACCCAACCGCGAGAAATCCTGGACCCAAAGAAAGATAAGAGAGTAGATTCAAAACACGCAGAGGTAAGAAGAGAATAGCAGAGGGGTAAGGAGTAAAAGCAGACCTAATCAGATCTATCCAACCGATTTTTCCAAAATAGTTTTGACACTCTATAACGTCCGTTAGCTAGGTTATCCTACATGCTGGACCAGTGGGGTATCGTAACTGCTGAGCTCTGATACCACTCTGTAACACCCTCAGAATTGGCCCTATGCAAGTTTCAGCGCTTCCCGCCAAACCCGCATAGAAACGATTCAAAGGTGCCCACCAGGCACTTGCGTGCGGGTTGAAAACGAAGTAATATCATTACACTATAGTCCTCGATGGAACCCACAAAACATATACATTGACGACTCAACGAGTCAAGAATACAGATATACAGTACAAAGATCCAAATCACCTTGAAAACGATACAGCGTCCGAGTACGGACAAGATGCAAATTGAGCTAAGAGCCCTGAAGAATAACCAATGGCGTCCATAACCACCGAGCCAAGCCGGAAGGGTAACCACTAACGACGTCGATCTCAAAACCTGCTTAAACAAAAGGGTGCCGACGAAGGGCAAAGGAAAAGAGAGCGGTCGATCTTGAGGCGAAGCAGCGAGACTAGAATTGGCGGTCCTCGCCTACATAGGTATGGTGGACTGAGCGGCGTGCGCACATGCACTAAACAACCTATAGAGAGTCAATATAACCGGCTATCGAGAGGGATAAGAAAGACCTATTGAACCAACGATACTACCACCAAACATACCCATCCTGGTATTTCCCCTCGAGACCAAACGAGGAAGTCAACCGAACTCACACGTTGGCGTTTATTTATTCGTTATCGTTGCAGCAATTACTAGTCGGTATAGATAGTCATCACGATATAATAAGCGGTGGGAACTTTTAGTTAACCATTCCGTTGTAGTTGCGACACTTACTAGTCAGATACAATTAGCATGAGATATCCCAAACCCAGCAGTTGTTGGTACTTTTATTTAGTCATTCCGTTGTAGTGAAGCTGATTACTAGTCATATCGGATACAAGTCAAATTATAACAGTAAACTTTAGTTGTAGTTGTCTATGATCGAGAACTGTGCTCCAAGTCGTCCATAACCGCGGACACGGCTTCTCGAAAAGATTTAACCCTGGGGTGCACCAAAGTTTCCACACGCACCTACACCCTTGTTGTCGGATCGGTAGGTACAAGATCACAAAACATACACCCAACGGTATGTCGACGGGGTTTGGACACGGCGTTTCCCGGACCAAAGCAAGCACATGGGGTCCACCCCACTAAGCTACCGTAACAAAAGTCGGCCGGTCTCGGCGGACCAGGGTTTGCGAGAACGGCTGTAAACGACTGGGAACCCGAAAGTGTGACTGGGCTTATCGATATCGCGAAATCGTGCCGCGATCCAAAACAGTACAGACGCTCCACGCGCAATCGTAAATAAAGCAGTAAAGCATGGCATAAGTACAGGATAGTAATAAAGCCTCAAACTACTTTGTGGCCCCCTGTACAGTACTTTGAAATCAGGTACTAATCGATAGGGGTGCCCACACACCCCACCTGTGGTTAGCGCGCTCGATCTCGGAACAGGTGTCAAGAACTCGGGTCCCTGGGATACGGTGGCGGTTAAAACCAAATATTGTCTATTATCCACCGGTGCCTCTGCATTTACCTACTTTAATTTTAGTTATTAAACGATAATTAAAACCATGATCATCTCCAACTTAAAGCATATGACAGTCTTCCAACAACTGTGGTACTTGACGACACGCAACATCACTTGAGCAAGCAACCACGACACGCAAGGCCGACTATCTACCAAACAACAGGTAATAGGAGGTGTCCAAGGCAATATAAGGCTGCAAGGGATATCACGGGCACGAAAACTAGAGCATCGCACACAGATAGCCATAGATCAACAGGAGGAAATAAAGACTATAAAAGTAAAATAGGTAGAAAGGGGGAGAATGCTCGCCTGGAAAACATTGTTGGAGTTTCATCCGAAGATCGGGTCGACACTCGCATCAACTCATCGGCCTAGTCCGTGAAGAAGCAAAGTACTAGAAGAATCAACGGATGCACTATTTAATACTACGGCAAAAGATCGGGCATGATGCATGTATGATGTATGACATGGCAAAGGTGCGATGCAATTAGGCAATATTAAGCGGAACCGGGGTCCCGACAATTAATTAATAGGTTCTTATTATTTAGCTACCCCGCAATTTAAATGTTGTCTTAACAAGGCACAATGATATCATCGGTTTGATACACAAATTTAAATAGGGCCCAATATTAGGCTAGATTTGCCCGCATATGGACCCCATTTTTAATTTAGGTGAATCGTCGAAACACCCCCAAACACCCACAGTATGTATGCAAACATGTTCATTTAATATGCAACAAGATCAATATCATATATATTATAAAAATATGAGGGGTCTCGGATAGGGGTCACACATCGAATGGTGATCTTGGGGTTCCGAGTGTTTGGGGGGATCGGTCTTCGGGGTCGAATCCGTGAAGGAGACCTTGGCGCTCGAGGTCTCGGCATCTTCGGGTCCCGGGATTAGGGTCTTGAGTGTCCATATCGAAGATCTCGAGTTCCGGTGTCGGTGGCCTTCGAGTGGCTTCATGAACAACCTTTGATATTCTTGGCATCAAGCCGGTCTTGTCGACGAGGAGATCGTGGCGCATCTTATCACCTCAGGAGTACAAGGCTTTGTTAGATAACTTGACGGAGATCTTGGAAGATAGCTGCGGCGCATGGGCGCCTACCCAAAACTTTCACTAATCAACAGAAAAGAAACATTTAGGATCTCACAGAACACACTAGCACATGACATGCACGCAGCGTCGTCTTGTGAAGAGGGCACAAAGGTCGGCACCGGATGGACGGTTAGTAGCAGGCGACCGCTGCGGAAGGCCGGCGTGGCGGCGGAAGGCGAGAGGTCCACGGCGGCGGGCGAGGTCGCCGGCGAGGTGGTTGCAGTGAGTAGGCATCGGCGAGTAGGCCGGAGGAGCTCATGATCTTGAGCTGGGCGACTGGAGAGGATCTGAGAGGTGCCACGCAGGGGCCTGCGGGCAGGTCCGTGAGAAGCACCAGCGGTGGCGGCCACAGTCTTGTGAGCTAGAGCGAGCAGGAAGGGCTCGGGAGGCCGGCTCTGGGGAGCTTGGGGCCAAAGCGAGGTGGGGGCGTCACTTGCCAGAGAGGTCGGGGGCTGGGGGAGGGCGGGGAGTCAGGAGGCAGCCGATGGCGATGGCGGAGCGGTGAGCGGCAATGAGGGAGACCGAGGTCGGTCGGCGATGCTCGTGGGAGGCCAGAGGAGTGCTGGCGGCGACGGGATTCTGGGCTCGAGAGGAAGGAGGGGATCTGTGGTCGTCCGGATGAGTCTTTGGTGGCATGCTCAGGAGGAGGCTGGTCGGCCTTGACGCACGAGCCAATGGGCCTTTAGGAGAGGAGGGCGCGGTGGCGATGCGGCCAAGCTTGGCGGCGGGGCCGGGAGAGATGGCGAGGAAGGGGGCAGGTCACAGGTGCGGGGTGGGGACAGGGGTTACGGGATGGGGCCAGGACACGGCGCGGGGTGGGGTGCATGATGGACGCGGGGAGCGGGCGATGGTTGTCACTAGCAAGACACGAGGCGTGCAGGGGTGGGGTCCACGCGGGGAAGGGCGGCAGCGCGATGTGTGCTTTGGGTGGCGGCGGCTGTGGGGATGGATTAGGGTTTGGGTAGAGGGGATCTAGGTTTAGGGTTTGGTCCAACCGGTTGGGCCTTTTGGGCCTGACCAGTTTAGGTCTAGATTTAGGTTTACTATTTATTTATAAAATATTCTATTTGTTTTGTTTTAAATCTTTTTAGCAAATAGTTTTTAGGCAATTAATTTAACAGATAATTATAAGACTTGTTTTGAAATAAGAGAAGAGGTATTGTATCAGACAAAATAGTTTTTAGCTAAAATATTCTGAGAGCTAAAGATGCATGATGCCATGATGATGCACAAAGTTTTATTTAACATGCGATTTTCTAGTAGTGGTTTTGCTCGGGGTGCTACATACCTTGCATACAAGAGGCCACCGTAGCCATCTTTGGCTAGTGTGCTTAGCACCGTCAGATCTTAATCGCATGGCCACGATAGAAACTTAACTGAAGCGGTATGTTTGCCTCTGTGCCGCATGATCCAACTTAAATCCAACGGCCTACAGCGCATGATCCAGACGAAACGGTATCAGCGAGTAAGAACACGCCACGTGTCTCTGTCGATTTGAATTAGAACAGAATTGATCTATTAGATATGTGATTTTGTAAATTGCATAAGTTTTAATCTACATGTCCAAAATTTGCAAACTTTATATCAATGGATTCAGCAAGACAAGCCCTAGCCAACCATGTACTTTGTTTAGTAAAAAGCTTCTGTTAAATTGTTTGTTTTTACAGAAACTTGTGTATGCTTGTTTAGGTTATAAAAATTATTCTAAAATGATTTTGGGGATAAAATCTTTGGAAAATGGATTGTTTTGAACCTACTGACCTTAGGAATCACTTTGTGGTTTCAAAAATGTATTTGGTGAAGAAAAAGAATGAACCTTGGATTTAAACCATTTCTAGTCAAATAAAAATATGGTTTATTTATTAAAAATGGGTTTGGGAGAAAATCTTTAGGAAATGTTTTGGAAATAAACTCTCTAAACCCTAAACACAAAGTTTTATGGTTTGAAAACATATATTGTGAACCCTATAGATTAATGCCTTATTACAAACTTTTCTACACCACATAAAATGATACCTTGTTTTAAAAATGGTTTATAAAGTGAAACCTTTTGCAAATGACTTTGCCACTTTATAAAATGACCATTAGGTGTTTTCAAATGTTTGTGAACCTTTAGAAACCACTTTTCCAAATAAAACAATCTTTGGCATGCTTGCATGCATTATCTTGTTTTTATGATTTTATGTGATGGATTGCTTGAATGGTAGATTGAACTTGTGCCTTGCTTGATTGAATTGTAGTGACTTGAAGAGTGTGATTGTAGCAAGGACAAGGAGTGAATTTATACTCTACCAAAAAGGCAAGTGATGCTTCATTCTTTGTCCTATTTTTTTCACTATGCATTAGTGATATTTCTAAGTAGGACCTGCATGGAATTTTGCTAAGTGTAAACTATGCCATGGGAAATCCTAGTAGATGAAACCTTAGTAGAATTTCCTAAGTTAAGATTCCTATTACTATCATGCTTAACTTAGCTAATAGAAAACAAGGGTGGAATATATATATTCATGCTATGGAAAAATTTCCAAGTCTGAGGACTTGTGTTTTTGTTTAATAAAACAACTAAGTGAATGAATCACCTGGGTGGAATGGAAGGAATGGTTTGTGTTGAGTGGTTACACAAGGCCAGGGGACTGGTGAACCTTGTGTATCTCACTTGTGGATGGCCACCCAGGAACAAAGAGATTTGAGATGTCAAATGTTAAGAAGCTTCTAGTGCAGCCACTTGGCAATATGGGCTCTGCCAGGATCACATAGGTTGCTGGAACTTAGCCATTTGGACAGTTGGTGGTAGTGGGAATGATAGGGTGGAGCGCGTCCATTTGGTCTAAGGTAAGGCTTCTGAAAGGTCCTGTCTTGGTGAAAATCAAGGCTTGTGGGGAAAGTGCACCACCTCTACAGAGTGTAAAATCTAAGTACTTAGCCATGTCCCTGGCAAAGGACAATTTGAGCAACAAGACATGGAAGCTATCAAGAATCTCATCATCCAAATTTCTAAGTTAAAAACTTGTGGTTGAACAAGGGTTAAAGGATCTTCAATCTTTGATTGGTAGATGCCTTGGGTGATTTTTGCCAAACAAAAACTTAGTGTTTTCAACTGATAGGAAAATCTATTTTTGAGCAATGCAAGCCTAAGCTCCACTTAGCCAAATGCATATAGATGACAGATACTACTATTCTACCATAGTATCACTTGCCAATACAATTCAAATGTATTGACCTTTGTGGCTGTAACTTATTATGTTGCAGGTTTGTTTGATATTAGTGAAGTTTAAATGATTAGGATTACAAGTCTACAACCAACATGTCTGCCTGTGGCACTTTGAAGATGAAGGACCCCATGCTTATAGATATTCTGCTGCAATGTAATGTAATAGCCAAATGAGCCATGTAAGATGTAATAAATTATGTTATTCCTGGTTATAAACTTATATTATGACCTTTGTTTCTTGATATTACATCTTAACTGTGGATGCTAGCTATTGATCCAGGGACTAGCATTGTAAACACAGGGATCTCTACCTTATTAAAGGTTGGGAACCTTACAAAGATGGAGCAACATGTTCACTATCAAGTTGTTTAAATTTCATAATGTCACTTCTCATAGATATAATCTTAGCAGGAGGATAGTACTTTCCAATAAAAGCATCTTTGCACTTAGTCCAAGAATCAATACTATTTTTAGGCAAAGAAAGCAACCATTCTTTAGCTTTTCCCTTCAAGGAGAAAGGAAAAAGCTTGAGATTAATAATATCTCCATCTCCATCCTTATACTTTTGCATCTCACAAGGTTCAACAAAGCTATTGAGATGGGCAGCAGGATCATCAGACCCGGCACCAGAAAATTGCTCTCTCATCACAAGATTCAATAAAGTAGGCTTAATTTAATAAAAGGTAGCATCGGGAGTAGGTGGAGCAATAGGAGTACTTAGGAAATCATTGTTGTTTGTGCTAGTGAAGTCACATAACTTGGTGTTCTCAGCAGATTTCATTTTGGCAAAGGTGGGCAAGCCAAAAAACAGCAGCAACAGCTAGAGCAGGAACTAAATTTTTTGTGTTTTTGAATAAAGCAAGCAAACCAAACTAGACTATTTTTTTTTGAAAAGAGGCAAACAAAACCAAGCAAAAGAAACAAAGCAAACTAAAAACAAAGCAAAGAGAAAGGAAGTGAAGGACTCGCCTTGTGAAGACGTCCTTAGCCTCCCCGGCAACAGCGCCAGAAAACTTGTTGATGACTCCTTAGTGGCGCCAGAGAACTTGGTGCTTGATATGGAGTCTTGTTGGGAACCCCAAGAGAAAGGTGTGAAGCAGCACAGCAACAAGTTTTCCCTCAGTAGAGACCGAGGTTATCGAACCAGAAGGAGGAAGGAAACGTCACACAGGTGTTGCAAGCAACGCAGAGACCTGCACAACACAAACTCAAGACTTTGCCCTAACGAATCAGTGAGGTTGTCAAGCTCATCGGTTTGCTGTAACAAAGGATTAAACATATGGTGTGGAAGGTAATGGTTTGCAGCAAGTAAACAAGTAATAGTGGAAGATGTATTGATATTAAAGATTGGACCGGGGTCCATAGTTCACTAGAGGTGCTCTCCTTAGATAAACAACATGGCATGAAGGGTAAACAAATTACAGCAGAGCAATTGACAGGAACTGAGCAAGGCATAACAATGCAATTACTAGTCAGAAAGATCCTATGAGATTCGATTGGGCAATACAACAAGATACATAGACCGACATCCAACTGCATCTATGACTAGAAGTCCACCTTCAGGTTATCATCCGAACCCCCTCCAGTATTAAGTTGCAAGCAACAGACAACTGCTTTAAGCAAAGTGTGTAAGGTAAACAGTCCACATGTTCCATGAACAAGAGACCGTTGTTTTCTCCCTAGTAGCAACAACACATCTACAACTGAAGAGATTATTGTCACTTCCTTTGGAAACTAGAGGCATGAACCCACTATCGAGCATAAATACCCCCTCTTGGAGTCACTAGCAACTACTTGGCCAAGATAGCTACTAACAACGGAGAGCATGCAAGATCACAAACAACACAGACATGATAGAATCATAAATACAAAACCATTAATCAAACCAACATAATAATCTCAATATCCATCAGATCCCCGCAAACATAACATGCATGATTACAAATAGATTAGATCTTGATCATGAATGGAGCTCACAAGATCTATACATGAAAGCATAAAGGAGGAGATACAACCATCCAGATACTATATGGACCCATAGTCCAAGGTGGAACTACTCACGCATCATACCGAAGAGAAGGCGTCTGGGATGATCTCCCCTTCGAAGAGAAGGCTACAGACGGTTTCGTGGAGATTTGATCGGGTGCTTAGGTTTTATGCATCGGGGGCTTCTTATAGGTGAAGGGGGAGGCCGAGGAGGCGACCAGGGGGGCCAAACCGTAGCCAGGCGCGGGCCTACCCTGGCCGCGCCTAGGGGGTCTGGCTGCCCTGGCCCGCTTCCTCGTCTCCCCTCTGGACTTCTTGTTCCCCACAAAAAGTTATTGACTTAGACGTTTGTCCCGTCCAATTCTGAGAATATTTCTTTACTAAATTTTCTGAAACCAAAAACTGCAGAAAATAGGCATCTGACACTGTTGCAACTTGTTAATAGGTTAGTACCAGAAAACATGTAAAAAACACCTCAAAGTGTAGACAAGTAAAGCAAAGTAGATACTAAACAAGCATGGAGCATAAAAAAGTATAGATATGTTTCCAACATATCAGTGACTAGATACAGATAGTTCAAGAACAAGCAATATCAACATTATGAATCAATCAATAAGTTTTGGGACAATGCACATAGAACTAAGAATGACAACTATGCTCTCTTAATTGGTGCATAAAGGTAGAAGGTGGAGACTCAATATAAAAGTGGAAGAAATGCCCTTTAAAAGGAAGCAGGGATTTCAAGTTTCATAAAGAGCTTCCAAAAATTATGGTACTTGTTAGCTTTCAGATCTCATTGCCCCTATCATAAGCATCTTGAAGTGATTAAGGTTAAAGTGAATAAACTATGGAGTATATGCTTGACAAAGTATAAGTTGGCAATCTCATGTCCCTTGAGTACGAGGGCCGCTCCTCATGCTACTCAACTTTAGTCACTGGTAAGTTCTTGTCATAGTAAGTACATGTGTATCATAGAGAACCGCCAACGGGGTACCCCTTGCCCCATGATACAGGAGCTATCCCATTTCAAAATGACAAGGCAAGCAGACAATAAGCATCTCAGCAATCTTCTTATTTACCATGGGAAAATGGTGTTTTTTTCTCTCTTTCCTCTTTTCTCATCTTTTTTTCTTTTTCTCAATCTCTTTTTTCTATCTCTCTTTTTTTATAAGAAGAATGCTTCATAGATTGCTCATTACGGTGATGCTGCAAGTTTCCACCATGATTAGGCATGGCTTAGGCTAGCGGCCCAGGAGTTTCTCTAACACACATACATAACTCCATGGACTTACAAGCTCCCCTTTTATTTCACACCAATGACATCTGCAAACAAAAGATCATGATATCAGCTGGATACAATGTACAGGTGCAATGTTGAAAGCGTTCCTCGTGACAACACGGTTCTGCTAATTCCCAACGTATAAATGCAAGCATATACAAAATAGATGACACAATGGTTCAAGTTTATTAGGGGCAAGAAAAATAAAGTGTGCCATCAAGTTTGTGAGAACTTTAATCACTAACTTTCACATAACAAGTTTAATTTGGAAGATAGATAAAACAAGAATATACTTGGAATGGTGTAACACACCTTGCATAGGAATTTATAGTGGACACTTTGGAATAACTTGGTTTCTTGGAAGTTGGATGCATGAGTAGAGCTTACTCAATACAAGTGGAGGCTAGTAAAAGACTAGGAGCGACCAACTAAGAGAGTAATAATGACCATAATCATGCAGAGCGACAAAACATTACTAATCAAAGCATAAAGTGGTACCACAAGTCAAAAACTAAATGATCATAGAGGCTAAGGTGACTGGTTCATAGTCAAAACATGGTGTGAGCATGTGCCAAGTCAACCCAAATAAAACATCAAAGGAGAATACCACAATACTATGCTTTTGAATTCTAAAACAACTCATGATTCTTTCAAGGCACATTAAGCAATCTCAATTGTTTGGAACAAGCCATGCTACATCAATAATCACTAAGCATATGGTCAAAGCAACATCTAGCATGACATGATAAAGTCTAAGCCACAGTCAAAATAAGCTCCCTTTTGTACCACAATAAGCATGAAACTTTCTACTCTTATCCAACACCAATCGACTTATTTGAAACAACTCACAAAAATAATAATCAATAAAGACCAGTAAGTATGTTTCACAAATCCACAAAGAAGAACTAAAAAGTTATAAGCTGAAGTGAACACTCATAGAACAATAAGAGTGAAAACTAGAGTGTTCTAGGCAATGAAAACAGAGTGTGTCTCTCTCCAAAAGAAGTGTGTTGTGATCCAACCAACTTATTGCAGAAAACAAAGAAAAAGAAAACTAAAAACAAAAACAAAGACGCTCCAAGAACAACACAATAGTGCATGAAGCAACAAAAACGAAGTGTCTAGAAAGAGACTTGTGATTTTTATTGATGAAGAAGGGGATGCCTTGGGCATCCCCGAGCTTTGACGCTTGTACCTCTTCAATATTTATTGGGGTGACACGGGGTGGCATACCTAATCTTGAGCTTTTTTCCATTCTTCATCTGATAGCATCATCCTTTCCCTACACTTGAAAATTTCCTTCATACAAAACTTCACACAATCTTCATTAGCAACATTAGTGCATTCAAAGGATAATAAACCTTTGGGTTTAGTTTCAAAACAGCAAAAATTTCTCTAAAGACACAAGCTACTGCAGAAATTCCCTTAAAAATCTCAATTCACCAAAAAGAACTCAAAAAAGAAATTGATAAGAGGCAAATGCAAATAATGGCAGAAATCTGTCAAAAACAGACCAGCAGGTAAAAACCGATTTTTTCTAAGACCTTTTGTTGCTCAAATAAAAAAGTGTTGAACTAACTAAAGTTATCTAACAACCTGGGTATTTATTCAAAAAATTACAGCTCAATCCAACTGACAAAGATTTTTCAAGAATGTTTATAGTGAAGCACAAAAATCTGTTTCGGGACAGCAACTTCCACAAATCTTACTTCTCTCTCATTAGAGGTTATTCTTGGCACAAAAATCAAATAAAAAGGATAAGGAGAGGTTATTACAGAAGTAATAACTTCCAAGACTGAGCAAAACTATTGGGTTATCTCCCAAGAAGTACTTTTCTTTAACGCCTTTAAGTTAGGCTTGATAGTTTGAGAAGATGCTCTCATAAGAAATATGAATTGAAGTAAAAGAGAGCATCAAGAAGCAAATTTAAAACACATTTAAGTCTAACCCACTTCCTATGCATAGGAATCTTGTAAAGAAATATGTCATGAAAGCACAAAGCAACAACCATAGGAAAGCAAAACAAGTGCAACTTCAAGACTTTCAACATAAAGAGGGGAAACTTAATATTGTTGAGATATATAAGACCATGTTTTCCTCTCTCATAATAACTTTTAGTAGCAACATGAATAAAATTAATAATATAACTATCACGTAAAACATTCTTATCATGAGCCACATGCATAAAATAATTATTACTCTCCACATAAGCATAGTCATTCTTATTAATCAGAATGGGAGCAAATTCAACCAAATAGCTATCATTAATATTCTCATCACCATAATCATCAAATATAGGAGGCATATTGTAATCATAATTAATTTTCTCCTCAATAGTAGGTGGACTGAAAATATCATATTAATCATTGTTAGTCATCATATATTAGAGGTTTGGTATCATCATAAGCAATAGAATAGCTATCTTCCAAAGCTGGGGAACTAAAAAGATCATTTTCATAAAAACTAGCTTACCCAAGCTTAGACTTTTCCATAGCATTGGCAATAATGGTGTCCAAAGAACTCATACTAATAACATTGCTATTAGCATGCAAATAAAGTTCCATGGGTTTTTTAATTTTCTCTTCAAACACTTCATGTCCTAGCTCAAGATAAACACTATAAAGCTCTCTATTTTTTGTTGTTGTTTTCCATTAAGCCTAACTAGTGAAAACAAGAAACAAAAAGACAAAATTGCAGAATCTAAAGGAAATAACTTCGATCAATCACACCGGAGGATGTGAGTACCTTTTACCTTACCTCCCCGGCAACGGCGCCATAAAATAGCTTTTGACGGGGAGGAAAAGGTTGAAGTTGTCCTGTAGATCCCCGGTAATGGCGCCAGAAAAGAGCTTGATGTCTACGCACTTCTATTCTTGTAGACAGTTGTTGGGCCTCCAAGTGCACATGTTTGTAGAACAACATCAAGTTTCCCTTAAGTGGATTACCCAAGGTTTATCGAACTCAGGGAGGAAGTGGTAAAAAGTATCCCTCTCAAGCAACCCTGCAATCAAGATACAAGAAGTCTCTTGTGTCCCCAACACACCCAATACACTTGTCAGGTGTATAGGTGCACTAGTTCGGCGAAGAGATAGTGAAATGAAAGTGGTATGGATGATTATAAGTGGTAACGGTGCCAGGAAAGAGCTTCTGACGGGAGGAAAAGACTAAAGGCAAATACATGGAAGCAAGCAAGTGTTTCAATGTTTAGAAACAAGGCCTAGGGATCATACTTTCACTAGTGAACACTCTCATATAAATATCTTCTCTTAATGATACTACCCTGAACTACTCTCCGGTTGGACACTCTAATCCATGGTAGGGCTATAACAGCACACCTCAAAGTCCGCCTTCCCCATCTAGATAACCCCACACTGTCATCTTGAGTGCTAGATGGTTCCAACAAACACCACAATTTCATTGAGACAACCAACTCCAAATATAACTCATGATAAATATTTATGAACTCTAGCCTAAGTGCCACCACGGCGTGCACACTATCACTTTCACACACGTGGGGAGAGCATAGATCTATTGAAGCACTTGAGTATTTATGTAGATTCTAGCCTAAGTTCCACCACGATATGCACGCTATCACTTTCACACGTGTGGGGAGATCTAGAGATCTATTAAAGCACTTGACTAGCAGAAACAGATCTACTTGATTACAAAGCTCATGACCACAATATAATCATGCATAGAGAGAGATGAACAAATGGCTACCGGTAGAGCCCTTAGCCTAGAAGGAGAACTACTCCCTCCTCATCATGGGAATCAGCAATGGTGATGAAGATGGCGATGGATATCAATGGATATGGTGGTGGAGATCGAAGGAGATGGCTCCGGGGATACTTCCCCGTCCCGGCAGGGTGCCGGAACAGAGACTTCTATCCCCCGAATCTCCCCTTTGGTGGCGGCGATGTTGTGGAACTTTTTGTGGATGGATGCCCGCGTTAGGATTTACGTCACGGGGAGACGTACATATATTCGAAAGGGCAAGGTCGGTGGAGCCTCGAGGGGCCCACACCTAGGGCTGGCGTGGCAAGAGGAGACCCGCGCCACCTAGGGTGTGGCCACCTCCTGGCTCCCCTTCGTATGTCCTTCTGGCTCCGTGTTCGCTCTAGAAAAATAGTAACTTTGGCTTTTGTCCTGTCCAATTCCGAAAATATTTATTTTCTGGCTTTTCTGAAACCAAAAACAGCAGAAAACAGACAACTGGTACTGCGACATCTTGTTAATAGGTTAGTTCCATAAAACTTATAAAAATACCTCCAAGTGTAGACAAAGCAAAGCAAAGTGGATACTAAACAAGCATGGAACATAAAAAATTATAGATACGTTTACGACGTATCACTTGGCGGCTAGGGTTTTCGACCTCTCCTTTTAAAGACGATTGCATCTAACCTTTTTCATTAAGTTTTCGCAGAGCGACAACCTCCAGCCTCAAAAAATCCTCGCCATCCCTATACAAGCCCCTTCTAACAATATATGTGCAGTGAAGCCATGCAGCCCTTCCATGTCAACAAGATTTGGAGGAAGAAAGAAGAGAAGCCCGTGAAGAGGATCGAAGGAGTAGAGCCTAAAGAATCATCATCATCTAGCTCGGAGATCAAGCCTCTCCCAAGATGGGAGTACATGTTCCCGCAAAGGGTGGAGATGATGAGGTAAGAAGAGCAGAGAAAGAGCAAGTATGAGTATCTCCTAATCCCTATCGCCACAACATAGGATCTTATTATAAACCTCATCTCGGTCCTTCACCTCTTAAGCCTAAGAAGGTGCGACAAGATGAGATTCTTGATAAGATCTATCAGTTGGAAAAAGCTTCGAAAGCATGTGTTGAAACTATTGGAGAATGGATTGACTCCTACATGATGATGATGAGAAAAGACCTTGAGAAAAAGGTCAATGACATCGATGGTAGAGTTGGTTTCTTGATTAAAACTGTTTTTGAATGACATATGAGAAGAAATTCCTCCAAAAGAAAATTTTGAAGCTTCAATACGACATGGCTGAGCTTAGTATCTGCCTTACAACCATACTTAAAGTTTGCAACATAGGGGAAGAAGACAAAACTCTTCTTACCCAGGAGGAGGAATAGGTACAAACAAGGAGTTACTCGATCCCACCTAGCTTGATTCCAAGCTTGGGGATATCTTTAAGACTTTCTAATCTATCTTATAAGTTCTACATTATTATTTTAGTCTTGCATTAGTTCGAGTTTAGAAATAAAAGTTTGCATCATTTATATTCCCTTAAGGAATAGTCGATCCCATTTATGAAATTTCGAGTCTATTATTATATATGGAGCATTATTGAGTTTGTGCTTGTCTTGTTTGATATATGAATGGCTTGAGTATAATTTTACTTGCACTTGATGATAGCAATAGGAGTCTTCCACACCATTGGTATTAATGGAACATATAAACATAATTTAGTCAATATGTTGTAAGTTGATGGTTTGATTTGCAAAAAGAAAATCTAATCAATCAAGCTTAGAAAGAAACCTTGAACAAAGGAAAACTAAAAAGTTCTATCAAATTAGAGTGAGATAAAGTCGAGGTAGAGCCTTCAAGCCATAAAGTGTAGGGTTCGCAACATAGAAAACAAAAAAATTCCTACGATCGAAACAACTAAGTACCAAGATCTATCTACTAGATACAAGCAACGGGTGGATATACATCCATAGAGAACATACCCTTGTAGACCGACAAAGTTTAACGAGGTTGTGCTCGTGGATGATGTAGACGAACGCTTGCCAATCTCAAGATCGAGAAGAAGTCCTACCGCAGCAAATCAGCGGCACATTCGTGCTCGCACACACGTTCAAGCCACCGAGCAACCTCCGCCTCCTCTCTCCAGCGATGCAGCAGAAGTAAAAACTCTATCCAAACAAAAATCCACCGGGAAAATGTATCTCGCTAGTCCGAAACCATGGGGGATAAACTAGAGGGGGAGAGAGATCCTTCACGAGGAGGTGTGAGTGAGAGAGAGAGGGAGAGGGGGCCTTTTTATAGGAGGAGGGGGCACCCTAAGGGGCATGACCGACGCCATGGGGGTTGCCCCCACCTTTTCCTCCATTCATGTGGGTGGATCTCCCACTCACAAAATGCCTCTTCATTTCTCCACTCAAAATCCACTAAAAAATCCCATTAAATTTCCACCAAATATAATGTAATATCTATTTAAATAAAACTCCTTTAATTTATTTATTCCGAATTTTGTCAATTACATTAATTAACAAACATTCACATGAAACCCCTTGCTAGTATTCTATTTTACATGCAGAAACAATTTCAGCAATTTCACCCAAAACAATTCCGGTGTCTAGTGAAATAATTCCTGCGCTTTATAATTCTTTTCGTCTAGAACATATTTTTTCCAAATGGTTCCGGTGTCTCTTAAGTGTGTCACCCTATGGTTCGCAAATAATGCGGATATGATCGAGACCCTTCTCAGATCAATAATCAGAAGCGGGACCTGGAGATCCATAGTGACTCCCACACATTCAACGATGACTTCTTGTGATTGTGAGAACCTTATACACTAGTAACTTAATCCCTTTGTCTCGCGATATATTACATGTCCAAGATTCGATCATCGGTATCTCCATACCTAGTTTGATCTCATTATCTACATGTACTCTTTTCTTGTTCCCGTGATATAACATTCTAGTGATCTCATCACTTTCTAGCAAGCTAACTAATGTGATATCACCGAGAGGGCCCAGAGTATATCTATCTGTCATCAGGATGGACAAATTTTACACTTGATCCATGAGCCTCTACATAACACCTTCGTAGTACTGAACCCATCTTTATAGTCACCTTGTTACGGTGTGACGTTTGATGTTATCAAGATACTCTTTTAGTGTTAGTGATTGACATGATCTAATGGTCTAAGGATTAGGATTACTTCGTATGATGTTATAGCAATATAAACACAATGACTTTGATCATAATGCTATACTTTGGATGAATGTTCATCACATCATTCCAATAATGTTGTGACCTCGTTATTAACAACATCCAATGTCCATGATCAGGAAACTTTTGATCATCTTGTTAATTGATTAGCTAGTTTATAAGAGATGCATAACTAGGAACTTTATATTTGTTTATTAAACACACATGTGTTAATGTTTCCGTATTAATACAATTATAGCATGCAAAATAAACATCTATCATATACTTGGAATATTCATAATAACAATTTTATTATTGCCTCTCAGGGCATATTCCCTTCATAGAGATGCTTCATATACAATTGGAATTTTTCAATTGAGATCATTAAACTTTGAATTACTACATGAAGTGGAATGTACGGCTAGATCCTTTGCACAACACTTAAACAAAAGTGTGAGCATATATATAACAATGAAAAGAAAGAAGAAAAAGAGCGAATGTGCAAAGAGCAAATAGGCATACACCATTGTCTTGTAGTAAAACAAATAAATGTTTGAGATTTCGAATCCCAAGTGAATATGTTAATCCTAAAAATGCTTGGGACTACCTCGCTATCTCATTCGGTTGAACCAAAACACTTTACATCATATTGAGATTCATCTTTTGTGAACTGTTGATTACTAAGGTGTGGAAGCCTGCTAATATTATTCTGATGGTTCAAGTAAGGTACTATTCACGAACTTATTCCTATGTATCTTATAAGGAAACACATGATGAAACTGCCTCATTTATTTTATTGACTCACCTTCATGAATATGAGGATCACATTCATTAAGTAATCCTTGCTCGGGACGAGCAAGAGTCTAAGCTTGGGGAAGTTGATGAGTGCATATTTGCATCATGTTTTATATTACTATTTTGCATTGTAGTTGTAGGATCTTGGTATTTTGCAGCGTTCGCGCGAGTCTTTTATGTTTATTTTCACCAAGATCAGGTCAGATGATGGACACAATGGATACAACTCTTGGACCAGCTGTACTGGAGCGAAAAGGAGTAAAAAAAACTACGTAAATCGCTTATTTGGGAAATATTAGTACCACTAGAAGAAAATCCGAAGCGATTGGAGTCTACATAAGCTTTAACGACCAACTATATGGCAGGAGTATTTTCTATGGTCGTATAGTTGGTGCCGCCTCCGCCTCCTCAAATAGTTTCACCCCGTGCAACTAGATCAGAGAGACGACATACAGAACACCCAGAAATCGCCAAAAACCTCACCTCCGGAAGGGATCTGGAGGGGGAACTTGCCCTAGGGAGCCATCTTCGCCCTACGCAGATCTTGGAGGCCAAGGCATCGATCTCCATCTTTATCAACCGCTGCACCACCATCATCTCCATCCGTCTAGATCTTGTTGTAATTCTAGCACTAGTTGTGGATTTATACAAGAACTATTCATCTATAATTGTTTCTATTACCATTGCCATGATGCTGCTTGCCTCTATGTCTGAGTAGATCATTAGTTCTTGAGGAGATGGAGAAACCCTAGCATATGATTGAGATGAGATAGAGATTATTATGTTATACATCATATTATGTATGTTTTAATTCGCTTCATCTTGATGTTCGGAGTTGTGCACCTCCTTAATATTTGCCTTTTACGGGGACTTGATGAAGGAGATTACTTGTTGGTAGACGGAAGGATGATAGCGCTTATTGACTATATAGTAGTTGTCATTCTTTACGTACTAACTTGGGGAATCAAGGAGAACTCATTAAGCCATTTCCATGCCATGGGAGAAATCCTCTAATAGCGAGGTAATACGATTGATGTCATTTATCTGTCAGCTGTGATTATGATGGCCGATGTGAACAGTGATTGCTGCCTATTCGTCCATATATGGAGCTCCTCCCACATACATACATGTCATGAGAATATTTGTTATAATAATCTTGACCATTCTTTCTAAATTGCTAGCGGTGTATCCACCACTCCCCGAGAATGCCTTTTTCCCTATTATAGTTCCAAGCTTTCTTACAAACTCAATTCTTATTTTCTGCATTAAGTTTACTTCACTTTACTTTATTGTTTTTCTCAAACAAAAACCCCAAAACAATTCTACTTTTCTTGCATCTTATAATTATTCCTTAAGTACTTCGTTTAGTTTTAGTTAAAAGCATTTTCGTCTTTCGCCTACTGCTCCTTGTGGGATCGATATCTTTATTTCGAAACTAGCTACAAATGATCTGTGCACTTGCAGTCATCACCTTCCTCATTTGCTTCCAAATAGAGACTTTCTTGTTTTCTCATGAATATTGTGTTTATGTTGTTAAACCCTTCTATTGATGTTCAGAACCTGAAACACACATTAAAATCCAAGTTTTCTTCGCTGCCGAAGTATTAGCGTTAGGAAAAGCTAGAAAACCATCAAATCTAGACAAAAACTATCAATAAAGACCATAAAAATGTTTCGAATCTCACATCTTTCATTACCTTCTCTATATTATCCACCTTCGGTATTAAGACCACCACAGTATTATTCCATCCTTCAGGAATAATTTTAGTATTTATAGCCAAAATAACTTCATCAGTTAGCTCCTCAACGAACAAACTCCAATATTTCTTGAAGAAAATAGCATGTAATCCGTCTGGGCCAGGGGCTTTGAGACCCCCAATATTGAACAAAGCTTTCTTCACCTCCTCTCTAGTGTACACTTCACAAAGGACTTCATTCATCTCTTGAGTAACACAAGGTTTCACTTTATTGATTACCTCTGGATCAGGTTGATCCACCTCCAAAGAGAAAAGTCCTGCAAAATAATCCTTAATATGACCAGAGAGATCCTGGTGGTTTTCTATCCAAATATCATTAGTATCTTTCAGTTTTTTGATGAGGTTTTTCTTCTTCCTGGCTAATGCAAATTTGTGAATAAATGATGTATTTTGGTCCCCGTATTTCATCCAATTGGCCCTGCTACGTTGGACCCATTTAATCTCTTCCTGCTCATGGGTGTTCTCCATCTCAACCTGGACCTCGTGTTGCTGTTTTGTTGCATCATCCGATAAGGGGCCGTCCATGATGTCGTTCAGTTCTCTCTGAATCTCAGAAAGCGATATCAGGGTTTCATTAGAGTGTCCTTATCCCAAGCATGTCAGGATTGATGGACCTCTTTCAGTTTCAGAACTAAATTGCCTTGTTGATTTCCTTGGGCCTTGGCCCATGCTGAGCCCACAATCGAGTCAACAACTTCTTCCAGAAGACACTTTGCTTCAAAATATTTGCTACCACTCGGTTTGGTCACCTGAGATGAGTCATGTATGAGCAATCCAGCAAAATTGGTCGATGATCTGACTTAGATAAATCCTCATGTGTCAAAGCAGCCATGGGAAACTTTGCACACCATTCTGGGCTTAACACCGCCCGGTCTAACCTCTCCCTCATTCTGCCTCTTCTCCATGTAAACCTCTCTCCTATAAATCCCAGGTCCTCCATGTTGTAGTCCTGGAGGGCATCACGGAACCCATGCATACATCTTTGGGGCACAGGTTTCCTCCCTCCTTCTTGGCACCTACTAAGATCTCATTAAATTCGCCTAGCATAACCCAAGGCAGGTTAAGCATGTTGTGTAGTTCGCGCATATAATCCCAAGTCAGGTGTTTCCTGCTGCCATTGGGTTCACCATATATGCCAGTGATCCTCCAAGCATCACTAGCATTATCATCGATACGAATATCCAGATAATTTATGTTTACTCTTTTTGAGGTCACATTCAATTCATTCTTCCACGACAAGAGAAGCCCTCGCTCCGACCATTGCTCTTAGACATGATGAGCTGATCAAAACCCATATGTCGCTTTAAATTTGTAACATCCCAGCATTTAGGAACCCACGAAGGGTAGAATTAGGAATCTGTGTAATTGCATGCATTCATCTGTAAAAATGTGGGCAAATTTTTCGCCAAATAAAAAACCTAAAGTGATCAAAGTTTCTTTCACTCTTTAAGTTTAGGAATAGCCTTGGAGAATGATCGTTATAAACTTTGACATGATCTTTATGGATTAGTGTGTTTTGGGAAATGAATTTTGAATTCAAACTTGAGTGTTAGAATTATAATTTAAAATGAATTAGAATTATGTTTGAGTAATCTTATTTAATCAAGCAATAACATTTAGTAACTCAAACTTTAAATAATATAACATAATCAAGAAAATGAATATTCATTCCATATATTTATTCAATAATAAGTTACAAAATGTAACTTATAAAAGTAATCAAGGATCTTTACAATAGTAAATGATAAAAGGAAGAACATTTATATATTGAGTAATATTACAATCTTTATTACAAAAGAATAAAATAAAGATTACAAAAGAATAAAATAAATATTACAAGGGAATTATTCTATCAAAAAGAAAACCTATTATAATCTTGAATCTTCAAGACTTGTACCTGCAAAACAAAGAATAAAAAAAAGAAAGAAAATAAAAGATTAAGATGTTTTTACTCTCAGTAGTGACAGTGAGATGCACTGTTCAACTTTACATCACTAAGTAAATCTTTAGGGGAAAGTTTCACCAATATGAAAGAACCAAATCTTTCATAATTTATAAGCCATAAGTCAAATAACTCCAATCATCAAGAGGGGCAAGTTTCACCAGACAGGTAAATGTAATCAGATAAAAGGTAGATCATTCCCTGAGCATATCCACAAGAGTGTAGCAGGCACACTAGCAACTTACACACCTAAATTCATGGTGTGTGCTGTCGAGCACAACCACAACTGCTCACACAATCAAAACAGATCAACACAGTCGTGGGCAAGCACCCCAACACCATTTCTTTGCTCATACACACCAAGCACCAACAGTCTAGCCACAGCCAAACCAGCCAAACTAAACCACAAACCAGATCATCCCAGTCCTCATCAAGATGGTGACATAAGGAGGGGGTGGATCAGGTGGATAGCAAGGACAAGGCCAAGTTACCAGGAACTAGAAGGTGGATAGCAAGATCAAGGACAAGTTCCAGGATATGGAAGTAGCACGAGTAGCATCAGGAGAATAACCAGATTAGGCCAGCCACACAACCAGCAAGATCAAGCCACAAGATCAACAAGTTACAACCTCAACAACTCCACTGTTGTGGTGAGTAGTATAAAACCATCACATGATTTATCTATCTAAGTTAGATAAGAATTCATGTGTTGTCTTATATTCAACTTCTCAGAAAAACACCCAAGTGAGGTGAATCCATCATAGAAGATTTTAAACACAAAAATCCATAAGTAAACTATACAGATCCAACCAGGATCTCAGAACAACCTCATTGATCCTGGCTATAAAGCCATATCTTAAATTCCGAGAATAAATATAGCCTATATCTGGAATTCTAGGCACATCTCTTAAACAGGAGTAACACCTTAGAATTTCTAGATCTTATGGATCTATATAACTTAAAAAGCCTACAAATCATTTTTCCCAACTTTGACTCTAGAATTAGTAGCTGGTATCACTACCAGAATAGATCCATGAGGAACCTAGTCCCTAAGCCTCAGACCAACATCATAAGCATTGGTGTTTAAAGAAAGAAGTTCTAACTTATCTTTGGCATTAAGCCAATCTTAAGCATTAACAAAAATCAAGCCAAGTAGTAGAACCTAGACTTGTGTGCCATTTCAAGATGGTGTCACAAGAGCAGCTTCTAAACCAAGAAGATTAAGTATCTAGCTTTCACAGATAAACTAACAGACAAATAAGCATCATTTTCCTGATACCAATCACAGGAATCATTTCCAGGTATATATATATATATGTAACATCACTATAAGAGACCAATTAATCCCAATATGTATATGAATCCATAAGCCAACAATTACAGAAACAGTGACTACATCACTTACAACTCACTGTCAATAACCAAGCAATGACAGTGGTGAACTTCCAAATCACTAGGATCTCCAAGTAGTGATTCTACAGTAACACGATCAGTTGAACCATATCAAATTAACCAATGGAATTAGTCTTGTAAGCCACTAGCATCACCAAAGCCCAACTATAAGCAGTAATCCACATCAAACAACCATTCACCATACTCATGGATCATTATTATTTGATCCAATTCATCAAATATAATGTCAATAGAGGGATGAACCCTAATCAGGATATGAACCCTAATCAGAACACGAACACTAGCCATGGGTAGCCACTAGAAACACACAGGACAGGGTGGCACAGCACAGAGGTCACAAGAGGGAGAAAGAACAACTTACTAGAGGTTGTAGCTGTGGGCGAGAAGAGGAAGCATAGGGTGTCTACGAGCACGGTGGCACGGGGAGCACCCCAAGGGAGCGCTGCAACCCGCACCACACCGATACGATGACCACCGTCATGCTTGAGGGCGAGCAACACCACCACAGCACCATGGGAGCAGCGGCGGCGGCAACACCAGCACCAACCCAAACCCTAGGGTTCGGGACGGAGCCGGTCTGGCCACAAGAGGGACCCAGGTCCAAATCGATCTGGACTGGAAGGAGGAGCAGGGTCAACAACCACACCATGCATCATGGCGGTGGCTGGGGAGGACCATGGCGGCGTGAATCGCCGGCGGTGGCATCGTCGACCACGGGGTCGAGAGAGGAGAAGGAGAGAAGGGGCCGAGAGAGATGGACAGGGAGAGTGGGCTGAGAGGGCCAACCCTTCAGGGAGACTTTTTGGTTCTAGCCACTTGGGCCTAAGCCCAACACAGCCAGCCCAACCACCTAAAGAAAGTTTTAATAATTAAGAAAAGACCAAAATGCCCCTAAGTTTAAATAAATTCTGGAAAATAAAATAAAAATCCAAAAATTATAATTAAAATATTTTTGGATTCACAATAATTCAATCTATCTAAATAAATTAAGAAATAACATTTTAGGCATATAATTATTATCAAGAATTTTATGATATATATATTACTTATGGAATTTTATAAAATTAAAGAAAGATGATAAAAATAAATAAAAATCACTTTTATCATATATCAATATTATATTATTTTAGAAAAATACTAAATAAATAATTTATATCATCCTTGTATTTAAATGATAATTCTCAAAGGAATTATTAAATAAATAAAAATTCAAATAAGTAAAATAAAATTACAATCATTAATTAATATTAATAATTAACATTTATAAATCCTTTAATACTTAAAGGATTTTTTGTAACTAAAATAATGGGTAAAATACACAAAAATAAATAATGCATTACATTACTATGCATAATCATTTTTGCTTCTTTAAATATTGTCCTTACCGGACAATAATGATGTTTTGTAGACATAGAAGCTCAAGGTCCAGTGCAAGCATCCGACTTCACTACCTTGCAATCACAAGGCAAGTTCATCACTTGCTCATGTCCTTTGAAGAGTCTTTGTCAAAGTATTTGCAAATTGTGTGTTATCATCTATACTCCAAAGAAAGAAAATATTATTTTCTTAAACAAATAAATCTTAGGTATCATCCTAAGTGATGATATAATGGAGCAATAGAACTTAGGTTTCTATTTGCAAAAATCTTGATCAATTAGGGACTTAATAACCCACGACATCAGTGATTCTAGCGTCGTATATCACGCGTTAACCATGAGATTTGGAATGGGACGGAGAAGTCAGTTGTATCTTCTTCCTCTCGCATGTAGCCGGATGTGCAGGTCATGGCTGTTATCACTCGTAGCGTGCATATTAATTGGTAATTCATAGAGGATATGCAGCATATGGGTGGGAACCCTCAACGTCCCACGATAGTTTTGGTATCCAACAGTCTGTACAAATCATTGCCGTAATTCAATGTGTGGGAATGGTGTACACCAAGGAGGCATGCGAGGTCGCGAAAGGGGCAGTGATTGGCTTGGATCACCTACTGGGCCCCACGTCATGGAATTGTGGACGGGAAAGTACGCCTGGTTGTGCAACAAGGAGTTGATATCTCATGGGTAAAGTAACGCACCTCTGCAGAGTGTAAGAATTATAACTTGTTACTCCTTGTTCCGGGAAGGAGCTACGAACACGGTAGGAAAGGAACTCCATGAAATTTCCGGTCAACCTGTGAAGGCTGATGGTCATAGATTTTTATAATAAAATTAATCTTTGAAGAAAAATTTACAAAAACTGCATAGTGCCAAGGACTTACAGTTCGAGGTGGTAGATAGAGCATCAAACTTCCCACCTTGCATATAATGAACTTGCTGGGTAACGCTGTTACTCACCCTTTCCTTTGATCTCTTGCTTAGACTCTGAGGATCCCGGAGATACGCCAATGCAGTCAAATGCCAAGAAGATGTGTTCTACGAGGAGCCTGACCTGTCAGGAGGTGTTGAAGGAGTGGATTACGAAATCCGCTATGGTGTAGATGGCAACGAGTCAAACTAAGTGCCCTAGTTAGTAGTAACCGACGGAGCCGAGAAACATGAACCATATAGAATAAGCTGTTGATCTCAACTCTTTGTTGGAGTTGCTACTTTTAAATTCCGTTGAAACACTTTATATTTTGGTTTGTAAGTTGAATCTTTTCTAAGTCTTGAACTTCTGGTATTGTAATAATAATAATGTGTGTATGTTTGTAATATGGACCCGCAATGTTTCTGTTGTACCACTATGAGGGATGTGATATTTACAGAACGGTTTTCTGTGGATGTCATGTCAACGACTATAGTGTAGTACACATGCAGTGGTATGCTGGGTCACCGCAAAATTCTCCGCCCTAGCTTTACTCAGATGTGTCTCGGACAGAAAAATAACATCCATTTTTTGTGCCGCGCCTGGATAACCAAGAGTGTGCAAACTGCCGTGGATTTACGTATCCCACGAGCAGTTGAGACCTAAAGTTTTCATTGCAACCGGACATAATCACCAGATCCCGCTGATCCTAGGGTAGTGCCTGAGTTCTCACCATCCACCTTTATCGTCTTCACACGATCTTTGTCCCCCATAGTTGAAGGATTTTTAAGAGGTGGCGCTTCTATATTTGTCTCCATGTACATATCCTTAGAAGACCCATGCCCGTCAGTCTGGGGCCTATCAAGTTGAAGTCAATACGACATTTCATAAGGGTATCGGCCATATCACCCTCCTTCATGGTTGGGTCCACAATTTTCATAGGACTAGAAGAGCAGTATCCTTCAAAAAATCATCATTAGCTATGAACCATCCATGATTTTCATTAGCTATCCTATCAGGGGGGTGTTGATATCCAGACCCTTCCCCCCAAAAGCAGTCCTTCCCCTTCCACCAATGTCATGAGATCGACCACCATTATAACCTCCCCTATTTCCACCAAAAGCCACCCTCCCATGCCATGTTTCTCTGCTAGCTTTCAGAAACTCTCCCCACGTTAGCATACTAATGTCAAATTCTCCTGTTCCGCATTCCTATGGACATGCCCAAGTAGATCACAAGCACCATAAAATTTAGGGATTTTCTCATATTGGAGAATAAAAAATTCTCTCTTCCCGTTCCTCGACACAGTAACAAAACGAGCCAGAGGTTTACGGATATCAAGCTTCACTCTAACTCTAATAAAATCACCCATGCCGTGTTGTGTAGACTCAACTTCAATAACCTTGCCAATCCTTTTCTTAGTTAGATTTTAACAATAGCAAACTCTCTATAACCATCCGATAGTTTATGGATTTGTACCCAAATAGCAATAAAATTTAGATCTACTGAATCAGCCAGTGAGAGAGACCATCATATTCTTCTATAGCAACTGTGTTCTGACGGAATAACCATGGGCCTCCCTTTGTAACTTTAGTTCAGTCACCAAGACAATAGCATCAGACCGTGAACAAACTCCCTCCCAGATGGCGGAAATCCACATATCTCTCTGAGCTCCATGCGATGCACATATGCTGCTCAAACATTCGGGGTCTAAAGAAATTCAGCATATGCACGTTGGCCAGTGCCATCCACTTTACTCCCTGAGTGGGAGAATCAACAACATCTTCAAAGACGAGGTCATCAATATCATCGTCCTCAATCCCAAGCCGCTGAAGAGATCACCCAGAGGTTCATCTCTCCTGTGGCTTGAACCTCCCCCCATCTGACTGGCTGCACTAGACGTCTGAGACATCGCTGCAAATGGAAGATCACCTAGAGATTCCACATAACCGATCTAGGGTTTAACGAGTTCGAAGGAGACCCGCCACCTAGAGATGGCGAGAGAACATGAACATGTCCACTCCATGATAGCAGGAGGACTACCGGGAAGCGGAGATCAGATCGGAGAAGGATACAGAGGCGTCAGCGGGCGAAACCTTTATAAAGAACCGGAAAACCCTAGTCGCCTAGGTCTTCACGGACACAACTCCATCAATTAATCTAATCGCTAAAAAATTGCCTTGTGTCTCCAACTCCACAAAATGTTTATCAAGCCTAGGGTGGGTTTCGTATTAGAATTGAAAAAATAATAAAATATAAATACTAAAAGAGATATGTAGCAAGTAAAGTAAACTTTTATTTACACCTTGATCACTTTTTATTCATTGGAAACCAAAGTTAAATCATCTAACAGAGAGTGCAAAATAAAATCTGGAGGAACATTCGTCCAAACAAAAGGAGGAGATCTCTTAGCCTCTTTAGCTAATTCACGGGCCACTACATTTGTTTTCCTTGGTACATGTTCGAATGAGATTTTATTAAAATTACAGGCAATGTGGTCGCAGTCATCAAAAACCGCAGCTGCGATATCGTGGCTTATCGCTCCATTCTTCATTGTCTTCACGACCTCCATACAGTCTGACTTGATGATGACTCTATTGCACCCAATAGATTGAGCAAGACTCAAACCATGCTTAAGTGCATGTGCTTCTGCTTCAGCACATCAATAGCATGCTCAATCTTTGTATCACAATCAGCCAAAAACATGCCTTTACTGTCTCGAATAACTACTCCCGTGATTTCTCTCATATTATCTTCATCAAAAGAAGCGTCGACGTCGACCCGGGTGAAGTCCAAGGGGGTTTAGTCTAGATTTCTTTCTTTGGTTTTACTTGGGGAGAGTGCGCCAATTGGTAATTTGCTATCAAAGAATTTATCGCCATTGCCGATCTTATCTTAGGATAGACAGATTCGCCGCTAACCGCCTGTCGTTGTTCCCACTAGAGGTACCAACATGTGATTGCATAAGTTTCTGGTGTGATCACCTGGCCGAGAACAGGTATGTCATATGTTCAGACTAAATGATTGGAAGATGGTGGTGTAATAGCACTAGTAGTAATGCAAAATAAAAAATATATGATAGATCTAAATGCAAATGTGATAGATGTTTTTTTATTTTCGAAATAAATAATTGCTGGAAATAAAAAATATGTAAATGCAAGTAAAAGATGTTTCTTATGCTTAAATTGAAGTAGGGTTCATAGTTTTCCTTGCTCTGCTCTCTCATAAACTTAGCGGGATCCAAGAAACTTTAAAAAATCATAATATTGATGTAACTTCATTATGTGTTTGATAAGTATTTATATGGGCATATCGTCCTATAGTTAAGATGATACTAGACATCCACTAGTACTTATCTAGTAAGGAACGCTACACAAACTAGATTTAAGATAACCAGAGTATGCATTTGCTTCTATAACATGATATTGAGTATCAAATATACTATCTCAACAGATATGAGATCACACCATTGTTTGTCATTAGGTAATGTAGTACATGCATTCATTTATACCTAGTGAGATAATAATGAAAAGTTAAAAATATAGTAGGACCTAAACTTTCTACCATTGTTCAATTCCATGCTACCATGTTACTCCAACTAATGCATACCAATTTGATTAGAACAAAGTAATCAAGAACAAGATACGTAATATACATCTACCAATGCATCAAACACAACTTGAAAGTTGTGATCTTAAATACCCATCTTATAAAAACCAAGACCCACCACATATGTATTACAAATAGATGACCATAACCATGTTAGGCAGCTCATATGGCACTAGATCGATGATAGTAAGAGAGAGATAGAACAAACTACTTCCACAAACCCATAACCCCCCGGGGGGCTACTTCTTTATCATGGCGATAAAGGAGATGTTGTTGAAGAGGTTGAACATGCGAGTCGGCGGTGTTTCAACAGTGTCTGTCCCTACAATCTTCGCGTGATCTCCTCGGTTTCATGTTTTTGTCTCCGTGGTACGCCGTGCTTTGAGATCTTGATTGGGGCAGTATATATAGGCGTTTTTAGGCTAAGATGAATTCAAAGCATCAAGATCAACGATGACAGAGCCTCGATGGGGGAGATGGGCCTATCTTAGGCCCCATCAAGCTCCAGGTGTTCTAGGCCTTCTTGTTCTGTAAAAACTACGTACAAATTTTTTTATGCCCTTTTGAGTTCGCAAAGGCGCTGAAAGTCAAAAATATGCAAAATGAGTTCTCTATCTACAGAGTTATAATCTTATAAAAAACACTAAAATCATTCTAAATATGAATCAAGTATGATTAAATATAGCACATAAACTACAAAGATCATATAGGTTGCAGCAAAAATTAGCGACCAAATAAGTGCCACCTGACTCTGTTGTAATGTATGGATATTTGACTTCACCGCCACTCGTGATCTATTTGAACTAAGAAAATGGGAAAATAGGCAATCTAGGACTAGGGTCACGAAGGTCAATTATTTTGGCAAAACTTGGATCCGTGTAAGTAATTTATCTAAAATTGATTTTTCTAAAATCTAAAGAAAAAATGTGCCTTCGTTAGTCTCTCGAAGCGGACGAGTTGCCAACGAAATTTCCCTTTGTCCCCTGGCAATTTTGATTTTTTGGACTTTTTTCTAAAGTTTCTTTCTCGCTTGGATATTCATCCTGTGGCCACGCACAAACGCGCTCACGTGCGCGCTAGCACAGCCCTTGATTTTCTCTCCCGTTACCGCACGAACATGTTTTCTACTCCAGTTCACTTCTAAAAATATACTATATAATGACATTGATGGTCGAAAAGGACCGCGAGATTCCTGAGAAGTGAAAAATATCTTGAGCGCTGAAAAGGAAAACAAAAGAAATCGGATAATGTGGGAAACAAAACAAAAAAGCCAGCCGGCTGCGAGCCCTCCCGGCGCCAAGAGCTCAGGCCGCCCCTACAGCCAATGGCCACTACCGCCAACCCCGCCACCGACCTCTTCTCGCGCCTCTCCTTCCGCCGCGCCGTCTCCCCCTCCCCGCTCCGCCTACCCTCGCAGCGCCCCCGTACGCCGCGCCTCTCCGCCGCCATCGTCGCCCTCCACAAGCGCAACCCCAAGCGTCTCAAGTACGCCTCCCAACGTCAGTTCACGGTGCGTCCCCACCCCCTTTCATTCCGCACGGTTCCTCCTTCCAGATTCCCGGAGCTAATTAGCGGCTCTTTCTCCGGCGATTGGGTTACCCTCGCGCGCGAAGAGAGGGGACGGTGGGATGCTGCGGGTGAAGGTGGAGCCCTCAGGCGAGGACTTCTGGAAGCTGGACCCTGTCGTCGACCTCATCAACAGCGGCGCTGTCGGCGTCATCCCTACTGACACCGTGTATGCTATGCGATGCTTTCCCCTTAACAACCTGACAGCCTATCCCGGGATTGGGCCTGCCATTGCTTAGGCTTTAGGGAGCAGGGGGGTGCACCTTGCACACTGCATTTTGCGTTGCAGATGATGATCGTGCATACAGAGTATTGTGTAAACTGAAGTTCGAATGGGCGATAACGTGTATAAACAACCATTTGTGCATTTGCGACCAAGTTCTCTACAAAATCTTTTGGTTGGATAAGCTTTGCTTGGTGCAGCTTGGGTTCTGCTGAAGCTGAACTTCTATTCTGATGAGCAGCTAGTTTGTCTGTTTGACCATCTTATTGCTCGGGTGTCTGCTTATGTTCTTGGAGATTTACGTTATTAAGCTTTCAGATATTTATTTGAACAATTCGCTGTGCTGAGCACAAATAATAACAAGTCCCATTTTTTACAGTTACTCCATCGTCTGTGACCTGAGCAACAATGACTCTATTGAGCGCCTCCGCAGGTACAGTCATTGCTTTCGTTAGTCAGCATATTCTTATTTGATACCTGTCTTACACATGAAGTAAAGCGCTACAAGTTTAATGGGCACTATATGTCTGTTCCCTCATGCAGAATCAAAGGCATTGTGGATTCAAAGGCAAGATATGAAAGACAGTAAAAAGTCCTTTTCGTATGAAGCTTATTCTGGAGCGAGGCACAACTACAGAGAACACATTCTTTTTATGCAAATGCACTGTGTTCTAATGCCAACTTTTAATTATACAGCCTCTCAGCATCTTGTGCCGCTCGTTGCGAGACATTGATACCTACACAACAGGATTTCCTCTAGGTACCAACCAAGGGCAAGCTAACATTTTCCGTGCTGTCAAGCGTATATTACCAGGGCCCGTAAGGATATCTGCCCCTTCACAATGGACCACCCTCTTGTAGTTCACAAATAACCTGTCTGTTTATTCATGTTCAGTACACCTTTATTTTACCTGCGGCCAAGGAATTGCCCAAGCAATGCATCAAGCATGGGTCATCTACTAGATATGCGAAAAGGAGGCAGGTTGGTGTTCGAATGCCAGATGACCCCATATGTCAAGCAATACTGCAAAGTCTGGAAGAACCGTTGATCTGCACAAGGTTGGTTGTAGGCTTATACCTCAACTCTTCTCTATTTATTTTCTCCTCCTGATGTGTCATTTTATCACTGGTAGTTTGTGTTGTGATGCTCCTTTCTCCCCTTTATTTACAGTGTCAAGTATCTGTCGGAGGATGAATGGATACTTGATCCGGTATACATCGCTGATATTTACGAGCCACTGGTATGTTTCCTTCTTCATACTATTTTAACGGAAACTCTACTAACAGTGACTTTTCAAAGAAACTTTTTGTACCAACATTGTGAAATTATCAGTTGCTTTTCATTTGGAGAACCCCAGTTACATTTTGAATTACCGTTTGATGTCATTTTGTATCCTCCATTATAATTTACAATCAATTGATTGTATGGCGAGGGGTGAATTGTACCTGCTCGGACCTTGGGAAGTCAGTGAAACAAAAAGACAAGTAAAATTCCAGTGACTGTCAAATGGTTTGCATATATGGGGTTTTTAAATGTATAAAATGTAATAATGGCTGCATCAGTGGTTAGTTAAACAATTACAGAATAGTTACCACCCATTAACTGTTTTTATTAACACAAGAGTAGGTGAAGAATAGATGGCTTGGAGTGCATGTCATGCTTTAGTGTCTACACTCTACAGGGCCTTGATTTCATTGTCGATGGCGGTGCTAGAATTGATGATCCATCTACTGTCGTTGACATGACTGGAAGTTATCCTACCATTATTCGTCAGGGAAAGGTACACAACTACACGTTTAATGAACTAAAAAACAGCCACTACCATTATTCAAAGCTTCAAGTCCTGTTTATGAATATAGTCCAGTACATATCATAGTGTATTTCTGAAAAGCCATGCAATCCTTTATTTTGTTGATGCTTAGCTAGCACTTGAATACACCAAAATGTGTTGTATCTCTAAATGTATCTGACCTATGCATATGGAAGTATAACCTTTATGTCTCATACTTGAGTCTTCATGTTATATCTTTGATTCCATGCATGATCATCCAGCCTATAAAGATGGTACCACGATTTTAACTACGCACTTCATTTCCCCCCCCCCCCCCCCCCCCCCTTCTTTAGGGTCCAAAGCTTGATTGGATGGTAACAGGCACGGACCAAGAGGCGTAATCAACCTATATTTTCTGAAAGCAGCTTGAAACGTTGCCGTGCTGACCTACGCTATGAGTTGTAACTACGGGTGCTCATGCCAGATTTTTTATAACTTTAGTCTACTTTGTAACTTGGAGCATAGCAGTTGAAGACCTCTACTAGCTAAATGCTTTACTTCTTTTTGGGCACTAATCATCGGTTTCCCACGGGCTGAGAATAACTGATTTTGAACACCACAAGTTGTATATACCTCGCATGGACAATTTATGTTGGCTGGATAGAACATAGTAGTAACTCGACTCCAATCACGGTCTGCGTCGTGTATGCAAGGCAATGCAGTCTTCAGTTGCCATGGGCCTGCTTACCAGGAATTTCGCTGAATGTCCAGAGTTTGTTTTTTTCTTTGAGGTTAAGAATGTCTACAACTTTGCTGCTCAAATTGGTGCAAAGTGCCAGCAAACAGTAACACCAAGGTTGCACACAAAGGTTTGGCTTTGCTCGTGATTTTGTTAATATTGATGGAGAATATATTAGTGTGGACAAAAAGACCATTAGCTCGGAACACAAATCCCATATGCAGGGTCATAAAAATGAGAAGCCATATATGTCGAAGTCCAAACTAAGGGTGAAGACAGACAAGGACAAATGGATAACCTTTGTACGTCTCCAGTGATGAAGTGTTTGTAGTTGTCGCTAGATGGTCTGAGGACCTATTTTTATCTTTAAGGCTCGTTGTACTGATATTGATGATTATTAATAGATCGATGTATTTTTCGTTAAAAAAGTCGGGCCATATTGTTATCTGAAGTGGCTCGTAACAGAAGGACAATCTACTCCGTGTGTATTTGCCATGCATATAGTAGTAGCCAGTATGCCGGTGTAGTACCATGTTAAAAAAAAGCATCGGTGCCTCGGTGGTGCTGGGCCGAACTGAAACAATAACACCAAAACCCTGGCCCCTGCCCCGACCGAATTGAACCGACCTGGGGCCACCGCTGGCGCACGTCAGATACAACACACGCTATGCAACGTGCCGTTACTGTGCGCGGGCACGTTGCAGGCCTGTGAATGCTTAGCTACCTGCAATGCCAGCAACATACTACGACCTCTGTAACTGTAAGAGCAGCTTCAAGGTAACTCTAAAACCGTTATAATTGTAACGACGCGTTTGGTTGCTCGTTTTTTCCCGTCTCACATAGCTAATATGGACGTTTGGTTCCGCAGGCATGAAGAAATATTTTGTACCGCATTAGTTTTTAAGCGTCTCTTAGTTTGGCCCTAAAGGAACGTCCATCCAAGTTCTTCTCGCGCTCGGAAGAGAATAACCTGCACGCACTGGAGCGAGGGACAAATGACGGAAGCTTGCAAATTAGGCCTCTTCTATCATGATGGATGACGACCATTACCGTGTGCATATCAAGGTTTGATATATTTGTACTTGCATCATTATTGACTAGTTGTAAAGCTTACGTATGAACTACATATTTTGAACTAACCGTGATTCGCATACTGGCTCATTCGAAGAACACCGAGTCGATCAACAAACCTATTGAGAACTATGCTTAGATGAAGATGATCTATGGTGCTCGTATTCCGCTGCGCCCAGTGTCTTCGATTGCGACACACCGTGCTCTTAGGCATCTCATGGAACACAGTTGGACACGCGACAAGGTATCTTGCCATGACCCTTGATTACAGGATGAGCTGATTCATGGCCTTTCTAAATAAGCACTACCTCTGAGCAGCAGACTGGTGTTGTTCGAGGAGGCGCTAGTTGCGGTGTTAATGATGATGATTATGATGTATATTTTGGAGTAGCTAGGCTCATAAATTATGGTTGCGGTGACCCTTAAACTTTGGTCTGTATATTTTAGAGGTGGTACTCAGTTATAACCCCTCCGTTTGTGACAATCTTGTGCTGCATCACGAGCAGTTGTTCGCGATCTCGTGGTGCAGCACACATGTCCTGGCTGATTATGTCGATTCAGTCTTAAGCTAGCTATTATCTGAACTTTGTTTTATGTCTTGCTAATGTTGGGTAAACTCACCTCAACACCCAAAGGGTAAGGCTATTAGGAATAGGGAGTGACTAATCAACAGATAGTTGTTTTTCAATTGAAAAACAGACACATTTGTAAACAAATACAAACACGCCAGCTGTAAGGTAAAAAATGTAAAAGGAAGGAAAAAATGTGTCTGTTTTTAGTTTTCTCCAAACGTTCAGTTTTCCTCCCTCGGCCCAAAAACCTCATTCGACACAGCCCAGAAAACACTCAGTATTGGAGTCCACTATTTAAGTTACAGAAAAATAGAGCTACAAAGGCAGGAGGAAAAATGCCCACAAACGCCCAGAAACCAGTGGGGAAGCCTAGTTAACTCTCAGCTCTACCTTCTTCTCCCCCAAGAAAGGACGCATCGCACCTGATGCAGAGCCCATCTTGGAAGCGAGAAAAGAACAACACAAACTGATCAATTTCTCCTCTTTTTGTTCTTAGTCGATCTGGGTCATTCTTATCCGACGAATCCCCCCCCTACGGAAAGAGGGGAGTGAGGAAGATCAGCTCCAAAAACCAGAAAAGGGAGGGATGGAATCACAGGAGAAAGAGAAAGAGAAGCATGGAGAAAACTCACATGGATTTCAGGATACTGGTCTATCACAGGTACTGACCTTACTCATCTTGCATCTGAAATATGTTGCCTATTATCAGATATAGAAAATAGGTTTCTTAGGTTTGTAGCTACAGGGGATACATTGTAAGGGGAGGTGTATACCGTGATTAACCTTCCAAAATAACTCCCAATGTTAGGTGACACTGCCAGGCAACCTGACAGCATGTACAGAAACTTTTAGCTGAGAAATCATATGAACTAATGAGAGAAAAATTGATAATAAGAATGAATTTCTTGTTTTGCAGGTACTTAGTGGAGGGAGCGCAATGCAATCAAAAGATAGAGAAAAGAATGAGCAGCTATTTCTGCAGGTATTCAAAAAACAAAAAAAATATGTTACCCTATATTCATTCAAAGCAGAGATGATGACTAACTTAGTGATAAACCTCTTCATAGGGAGACTTTTCATATATGGCTCTGCTGCGTGGAGATATAGACATTGACTACTCAAATTTTCATGAGAATCATCAGGTAAAAACAACTCAATGCATAATTCTTATGTTGCAGCAAACATATAGTAAAATATACATATGATACTTCTCTGCATCTACCAAATAAATGAATATGAATGTACCAGGAAGAAGAAAAAGTAAATATATATGACTAACATCATGGCATGAAAACTTACAGGTCAACCCTTTTGGGAATGATGAAGGGACATGTGCAAGTTCATCATTTCATGGTAAAAGAGTCAGATTTGAGGTACAAATTCAATCAAGCACTTACATTTTAAGAAAAAGAAAAACACATGTGGTAAAAATGAACAGAAACTAACATCTTAGCAAAACATAAATTTGTAGCAGCAAGATAACACACAACATGATGAGGATGGAGGTAATCCATGGGATGCAGATCTATTTCAGGACATGGTAATTGACAAGGTTAGTTCTTCAAGCTTTTGTTGAAACATTTGAACTGAAAAAAAGAAAAGAAAAGCTTGAAATGAAGATTAACATCTACTTTCCTGTAGATTGTTGATGACGACAGCCCAAGAGGTGAAGCAAATCATCACGATTTCGACCATACATTGAACCTGGATGGTCAAAATGATCACAATAGTGAAGATCAGAACGACATGTCCAATGAAAATAGACACAAGGACAGAGAAGAGATAAATGAGGAAGATATTGAGAATTTTTTAGAAAATGATACACCAGAAACTGAGAAAGGAAACTCAGCCGTAAGCGCTGAATTTATGCCAGAGAAGGGTATGGAATTTAAATCAAGAGAAGAAGCTCATCAACTCTTGAACACGTACTCCTTTGCAGCTGGTTTTTCAATTGCGGTTGTGTCTGTTTACCGAACAAACAACAAGAAAAGAAATAATGAGGTGACAAGGGTGACAATCAAATGTAACAAGCAAGGTCATACCACAAAAACTGAAAAGGAACAACTAGTAGGACAGAGACAATGCACAGTGATTGTCAAAACAGACTGCAAGGTGGAGATGGTCATTAGTGAGAAAAATGGGATATGGCGGATAACTAACCTGATGCTTAAACACAACCACCCTCTTGATCCAGGGAGCAGATTTTTCAGATCACATGTCTGCATGACAAATGAGGAGAAAGCAATCATAAGAACAATGAAGCAATGCAACATTCCCACTCGAAATATTGTCTCTGTTCTAGCACACATGAGGGGGGCATGGACCAGCTACCATACAACGAAAGGAAAGTGTGCAACTATGGAACAAGTGTGAATAGAGAATTGAAGAACAGTGATATAATGGAAGTACTAGCCTGGTTTAACAAGAAACAAGCTGAAAACCCAGGCTTTTACTACTCATTGGAACTTGATGCTGAAAACAAAGTTAGGAGTATTTTCTGGTCAGATGCAAGATCGAGGCAATATTATGATTTGTATGGTGACTCTGTTAGTTTTGACACAACATTCCTCACAAACAAGTACAACTTACCATTTGCACCTTTTGTTGGAATCTCGCCACATGGAAAAACATATCTATTCGCATGTGCCTTCATTGTGAATGAGACAGCAAAAACATTTAAATGGTTGTTCAAAGAGTTTGAGACCTGCATGGGAGGCAAACATCCAAAATCAATTATTACTGATCAAGACAGGGGCATGGAAGCTGCAATTAATGATGTTTTTCCTGATGCAATACACGTAACATGCTTGTTCCATGTGAAAAAAAAGTGTGATGACAAAAATGGGCCAACATTTCAAGAAAATGAAGGGTTATGGGAAGAAATGCAAGATATAATAGACAACTCATTGACAGTTCAAGAGTTTGAAACACTATGGATGGCTATGATTGAAGAACACAAGGTGGAAGGTGTAAAAATCTTTAATGACATGTGGGCATAGAGAAAGAAGTATGTACCAGTATACTTCAAGAAGAGCTTCTTCCCATTCATCCAAACAACGGCAAGGAGTGAGGGAACAAATGCTTTGTTCAAGAAAGGAGTGGGTACACAGTTCAGCATGACAAGCTTTCTAAGAGAGTATCATAGAATTTTGGACACTATCCATGCAAGAGAGGATGAACTTAACCATAATGCATCAAACAAGACAGTGCCACCTACAAAATTTTGTACTAAATACTACATAGAAAGACAAGCTCATGACCTCTACAACTTGGCAATATTCAGAAAATTCCAACACATACTGAATGATGTTACAAGGCTGCACATTAGAGAGGACACAGAAAGAAAGATTTATGTGCTATTTCAAGCACCCAACTATCCAGTCAAAGAACACAGACAAAGAAACTTCATAGTGCAAGTAAATTTGGAAAATGAAGAGTATTCATGTATATGCTGTAGGTTTGAAAAATATGACATCCTATGCTCGCACATTTTGAAAGTGATGCTACACCTTGAAGTGGATAAGATACCGGAGAAGTACATCATTGAAATATGGAGAAAGCGGGAAAAGAAACTGAGGTACTACACCCCTGCCCCACAGGAAATTGACAATGACTGCCTTAGATACAACTTACTATCAAGAAGATTGACTCAAACAGCTTCAAAAGGATCAAAGAGCAGGGAAAAATGTCAGTATTTGCTAGAACAAGCTCAAAGAATAGAGGACCACATGGATGCTATGGACAGGACTACCTAAAACACTGATGAGATACAGCCAAATGCTCAGCAAACTTCAACAAGGACAATATCAAACTTATTTAATGCATCACTTCAAGAGGGTACCGGTTCCACTCTTGAAATCCTTAACCCTGATATGCTCATACAAAAGGACGCCCAAGGATTTTGACAATAAAAGAGAAGATAAAGGCAAATAAGTTTTATAAGTGCAGCCACTGTGGTAGTACTCAACACGCGAAGAAGAACTGCACAAACAAGCACCTAGTCTACAACTTGCCGAAACCTAAAAGGACGAGAAAATCAAAACCTGCAGGAACAGGTAGCAAAAATAGACTTAAAAGACAGAATAACTACATTCTGTAAAAAATAAATAACAGCGCATTTTAACTACAAATTGTTTTCTTTTGCTTGCAGGAATAGACTCTCCAGCAAAGAAAATAGCGAAAAAAGGGGACACAAACAAGACAGGAGCTCAATCAAATCAAGATATCCCAAATCCATGTAGCGAAGAAGCGTCTACAACAACGTTGTAGTTGTCAAAAAACAGGAAATGTATTTGTTATGACCACCATTAAGTGTAATAATGAGCAAAAATGATGCAACTGTGCTTGTGCTTGTATCGGGACAAATCTTACAAGAACAAATCTTATTTATTCATGTTGAAAAAATGTGATCATGCATGTTATATTGTGCTACATACAAACCTGATGCTGTATACATCACTTTTTAAAAAATAAAAACGATCCATTGAAAAGAAATAATGAGGATTCAACAAAAAATAAGGAGATAGATAGCTCCTGGATGCTAGCCATCATCTACCAGATGAATATACAATAAGAAAAAGTGCATCAGGGAGAAACATGAAGTGATAAACTGAAGAAAAGAAGGATTGAAAAAATTAAAATCAGTGGTTCCTCCTCCTTTACCTGGGCTTGGAACCGGCTATCCAAATTGTTGGATAGGCGGAGTTCCCGACAAAAAACCCTTCCCCGCAAATAGAGAAAACACATAGGACTCAGAAAAAGAAAAAAAACTTGACACTTCAAGACTGAAATATTTAAACAAGGAAAATTTGACAAGTAAAAGAATTAGTGACAGATAAACTAGTTTACTTAATACCGAGAAACTGAAGAAAGGGGACTAGAATGAAAACAAGAAAGGCTGAAGATTGCGACACTAAGAATTAAGAGACTAAAGAAAGAAAATGAGGCAATAAGATACTAAGATACTAACTAGAAAAATAAAATGTTGAGAAAATAAGATACTCAGAAACTGAGACCATAAGATGTTGAGAGACTAAACAATGAGACACTGACAAAAATTGACTGGAAAACATACATAATAAAGGCCGACGAAAAAGACATTCTGAATGAAAAAAGAAATGTCGAAGTTGAGTGACCGAAGAATTGAGAGACTTAAGAAAGAAAATGAGGCAATAAGATACTCAGAAACTAACTGGAAAATAAAATGTTGAGAAAATCAGAGAAACTGATTGATTGAAAGGCTAAAGAGTGAGAAACTGAAGAAACAATGAGAAACTGAAGAAATAGTGAGACTATTGAATAAAAAATATAATAAGAATTAAAAATTGAGAAACTTAAGAAAGAAAATTATGCAATAAGATACTAAGAAACTAAGAAACTAAAAACATCAACTAGAATAATAAAATGTTGAGAAAATCAGAGAAACTGATAGATTGAAAAGCTAAACAGTGAGAAACTGAAGAAAAATCAAAAAATGAGAGCAAAATAAGATAATTGAGAGGCTAAACAGTGAGAAATGAATAAAACGTTAATAATTGAGAAACTTAAGGAAGGAACTAAGGCAATAAGAAGATGAAAAAATGAAGAAATAATACTAAACAGTGAGAAACCGATAGATTAAAAGTTAATAACAGGCTTAACAAAGATACTGAGCAAATAAGAATATGAGAAACTAACTAAGGACTGAAAAATGATATAATGAGAGAAACGGAGGATCACATATTACTTAGACAGATCACATAGTTCCACATACACATTATAGTAAGTACAAGTGTCCAAAACATAACTAGGATGATGGATAGGTTCGAACTTCATACAAACGGAGGATCAATAGATCGACGGTTACCACAACAAAAGGAGGAATATGCAGCCAAATTTAACATACAAAAAATCAGCTCTGGGAAGACATCTGCAAGACCGTAATCAATATCTCTCAATGCATCTGACAGAGAACTATGCAGAAAATAAAGATAAAACAAGTTAAAAAGTGATAAAAAATGAGAAAAAAGAAGGAACAATAAAAATGTACAAAAGGTACCTAGCTAACATGATCGAGGACAAGGGACTTGTCGGCACTGTTCCTTCTGCAGAAGAAAAGCTTGTTCGCAAACTGAATCCTGATATTCACAATATCTGCTTTGCTAAAGAAACGATGCATATCCAATTCAGGCTTAAAAATTTCCATCAACTTCATTGTGAAAATACCGCAATCATCACTACAGGAACCACAAAATGTATAAAACAAAATATATAATAAAATAAACAAGAGGGAGGATGCATGAAAAAACATGATCAATATTATACTAAACTTACGCATTGTCTTGCTTGGGAATGTTCGCATACATCACTCCATATTCCTTGAAGATATTTTCTTTGGTTTTGAAAATTTGTTCCCATAGTTTGATAAAGTTGTTGATCTAAAAAGTGAACAAAAAAGATAAATAGCATTAATATAGAAAACGGGAAACAAAAGTATGGATGGATAACAATAGAAAATATAGAAACAATAAAAACAAAAATGTAAAACAAAAGTATATATATTCACGGTTAAAAAAACTTACAAGGCGTTTCTTTATTAAAGTATGAAATTCGTCATCCTTGTTGTATAGAGAGTCAAGGAATACGAATGCTCTGTACTTGAAATCGACGGAGAAAGTAAACCAATGCCGCATCCGACATATCGGGAAAAACAGCTGACAGAAGTGAAAAAATGTACAAAACATAAATGATTGAGAACAAAATGACAGAAAATAATATGAAAAATAAAAATGATTAAACATGTACCCTATCTGACAGTTCCAAACGCTTCCCTTTGCTAGCAGATACAACACCTAAAAATGTCTTCGAAATAAATGAATACTGAACATCATTTTGGTAATCAAGGATTGACTCCGGACAAGAAAATATAGATGAAAATATCAGACAAAAAATAAAGCAAAAAAAATGGATGAAATAGATGAAAAAACATAAAGAGAGAAGGATGAAAGGACTAACACCAACAAGGGAGAAGAAGTGGTGTCTGCGAGATCTACTTGGATGATTATCTTCAAATAGTTTACGACAGAACACAGGAATCAAAAAATTATCAACATGGCCTTCAACCATTAAAGATTGCCCCAATGATATAAAACTGCAATGAACCTTATGATACTTGATAGCATACGATCTACAAAAAATAAAACTAATCAATTTTAAAAACATACATACATGGAAAATACAAAACACAAAACACTGCAGAGATGGGATGAAGAAGGTTTACTTTTGAATTCCTTGAGTGTATGCCAAGTATACAATTGCACAGAAGTGCTTGATATCCAGATCTGACACGGGGAATCGACCATTCTGAACCAAAGGGAGAGCCAAAGAATTCTTAGGCTGAAGAATAACTAAATTATCTTTTACAGCCCTATCTTCAATATCATGCTGAGACAAATCAATAAAATCTTCATCACTCTTCTCATTAACACGTTTTCTTGCCATTGGTTCCTTTCCCTGCATAACAGCAGTGTTAGCCATGTTGTTATAGATATCATCTACATCCTTAGCTAACTGAGCTTGTCTAAAACTAAAAATGGTTGTCCCGGTAATCTGCACTTCGGGAGATTGAGCAATCTGCATCAATAAAAATTAAGTGACAAATATAAATAAGGAAAGAGGAGACAACAGACAAAAAATAAGGTACAAAAATAACAAAAATACTTTAGAAACAGCATAGTAATGAGGTATAAATAAACTTGGATCCATTGACATTCAAGTTTGTATAGGAGAAGGTGAGGTATAAATAAACTTACAAGGTGAGGTATAGGAGAAGAATCAAGAACCGCGATAGGAGCATGCTTGGATCCATTGACATTCAAGTTTGTAACAATTTCTTTGGTTGCTACATTGCATACTTTAGAAACACAAGGTGCATTCAGAACCTATGAGCAAAAAATGGAAAAAATAAATGATTAAAAAAAAGAAATAAAAGAGATAGTAATGAAGATGATCGTATACATGACGATTACAAAAGGGGAAACAAAAAAAGAGATAATGAATATAAACCTTATCTTTTGAGAGCGGGGAGAAATTGATCCGAGAGATTGGAGAGCTAATGCACAAGAAAGACTTGGGAACACTAGATGGTCCAGTGTTCATAGAGGGTAAAACTTGCTCTACGGGTACTGGAAGTGGAAGTGGAAGTCTGGATCTAAATTTTTGCATAGGTTGAATTGCAGGAGCTATAAAAAGATGCATTCATTAAAGAGAAAAATGATATATGACAAACTAAAAAAGAAAAAATGAAAAAAGAAAGGGCGAAAAGTAGACGTGTTGACCTACCTGTAGTGAAAGTACCAACCTCAGCTGCCTTGCATGACACAAAATCAAGACTTGCTGCAAAAATAAAGAAAAAAGTATGTAAAATAAAATCAATATCTATCAGTATTCATAAAAATGCTTAAAAGCAAAAAGATTTTTACACAAGAGAGTATATACTAGGAGTACGAAATGATGTGTTCCCAACTTCGCTACTGAGTGGTACTTTGGAGAAAACATTGGGACTAATCAAAGCCAATTTGCTTGCAACATCACTCTGAAGTATGCAAAATCAATCAAATTAATGTATTGAGTCCAAATAAAAGATAAACAGGAAGTGAACGAGAAAACCAAATGAAAACTATATTGACACATATGTCCATGCACAAACCTCGGTTGCAGCATGACCAGAACTGTAGTTATCTCGGCCTACAGAGAAAGAAAAAACCAACAATAAGAAATGAAAAACATATTTGACAATGCCGCCAAGCCAAAAATAAAGTACATGGCTTAGACAAAAGGGAGGCAAAAATGAAAAATAAAAATACCTAGAACGCTCTGATCTTTGACATCATAAGATTTGGAAACCATCAAAACATTCAAGACATTGTTGACCAACAATTCACATTTCTGAACAGATTTCAATTTTGCTAGTTGAGCAGACTCAACAGATTCAACAATACCATTGATAATCTGAAAAATGTAAATAGTAAATAAAAATATAAGACATAAACTTTGAGAAAAGCAGAAAAGTGAAATAAAACAAAATAACAAATGTTTCAAAAACAGATATGAGAAGCCGAAAGTACCTTGGATTCAAGTGAGTTGCCAAACCTCTCATGCAAACTGTGCTTGAACTCAGACGAGAAAATAGGTTTATGGTGCTCGAACACATCATTTTCACTATTGCATTCTCCTACAGCCCCAAACTAAACAAACAAAAACCAAACATAAAGTAAATTAGTTTCACATTTAAATTTAAAACCTAAACTTATGTAATGTGTTAACAAAACAAAAACAATAACAAAAACAACAAACACCTCTCTATAGCAATGTGCAAGGTTTTTCTTCAGCTGCCTCTTCCCAAACAGATTCTTCTTCTTGTGGTCAAGATCGGAGAAGAATTTAATCAAGTTCCCCTTCCAGACAGAATTCCTTGGTACACTCTGATCAACCATTCTAGCACCAAAATCCAAGGAATCAAGATAATAAACCTAAAAAATAAAAAATAAAAAGTTGCCATTAGTTAGCAGTTACCCATAAAAAGAACAGAGAGAGAGAGAGAAAGATAAAAAGAACTCATTGAAAGAGCATAGTAGCAGAACTCAAAAACTTTAGCCTTCCTTCCATTTAATTTACAAATACTTCTGAATTTGGATAAACCAGAGATGAGATGCTCATACACAAGTAAAGAAAGATCAACACCAATAGCAGAAGTAGGTTCTTCGAGAATGGACAAGAAATCAGTGTTTGGGTAATCATCAACTGTGGGGAGAAGGAAACACTTAAATGCGACCACCATGAAACAAACAAAAACTTCTTTAGATTTCAGCTTATTTCCAAAGAAAGTGATGTGGGGCAGTTCTGTCAAACCAAACATAGACTTGACAAACTTAGCACCACATTCGCTATCTGGCATCGGAACAGATCCACTGTTTGGCAGTCCAATGACATGATGTACAAGATCCTTTGATATTGGTAAAACTTTGGAATCATCAATAATGAGCTGGGAAGAAACAGTGTCGGCTCAGCTAGCAAGCCAACGAACAAAAGCTGAAGGAATTTCACATTTCTCAAATGACAAAAGACAGCCAAAACCAAAATTCCTAATAACTTCTTTTCGACGATTGGACAAGGAATTCAAAACCTCCCAGAATACTTGATAGAATAGGAACTAAAATCATCTCTCCCAATAACTTGCCCACTGAGCTTTCTATTCTGAAAAAAATTACAAGAAAAATTGAGAACCATAAATTTAAAAAGTTCAAAACGAGTCACATGAGAAAAGAACAAGAAAAGAAAAAGAAAAAGACACCAGCAAACAAACCTTTGTCCAATCATCATTGTGGTGGCAGAAACTTGAGAAGTTATCCTTTAAAGTTTTTACAGCCTAGTATAAGGACGAACAAAAGCAAAAAGGAGTGAGTATTTAGAACTACTAGTTACAAAAAAATAGCACAAGCATATGCATAAGCATAACCATTTCAAACTAATAATTCCAAACTCATAATTTCAGGAAAACCTCTTTGCGAAAGAACTCAAACAATGCATCATCCAAAAGTCTTTTCCTCCCAGGCTTTACATTCTCCTGCCCAAAAAATAAAAACAACAAAAGAAGTGAAAACACGCCACACAAAACGAGATGGGAGGCCACCCCAAATCAGCAAAAACATTCAGTAAAACACAAATGCAGAGAAAAAAGATACAGAATATAATACTTTGTCACTTGATGACAAACTGAACTCAACACTATCAATGTGAGACAACTCGCAGTCATGATCATAGTTGGGGGAGCGAGAAAATCTTGAATTCGCTATGCCCAAACTATCACCAAACCTCCTTTTGTTAGTAAATCTGCAAAAAATATCGAAAGGGAAAACACACAGATTATTTATGTATAAAATCACGAGTAAAAAATCATATACAGCTTACATACAATCATATCTAAAAAACAGGACACGTATGAGCCCACCTCCCCATATCCCCAGGATATCAACTAAAAATAGACCCTGATATAATGAAACAAAAGCAAAAATACAAACTGATGTACGACTGAGAACAACCATATCTAATCAAAACAAAAAGTGCCAAAAATAGCCATCAATCTAGACTGAATATCAACTACTCCCTCTGACCCACATTAGTTGACTCAACTTTGTCAAGATTCATATGTATCTAGACTTGACAAAGTTGAGTCTTCATATGTATCTAGACTTGACAAAATTGAGTCAACTAATATGAGTCAGAGGGGGAATGAAAACACATATTCTACTGAACAAAATGCTTCAGCACATGTAAATCGGAACACCTCTCTATACACACAGTTCAAAAGTTAGTGCAGATCAGCTTAGCTTAGAAACTGAGGCCGGACATCAGGGCACTATAAGTACAAAACAAAGTAGAACTACCTAGCACATCAGCATATCAGCTTGACAACCAAAAAAACTAGGAACAAATCGCACATCGAAAATGGAGATTTAGGGCTGCATCAATGAAGACCTGAAATACGAAGAGCCTAAACTCATCCAACAGTTCACCCCATCCGAACATATCACACGCAAACAACGCACTACATCGACGCAGCCAATCGAAATTGAAGAAATCCGGCTACAACAACAGTGACATGCAGCAGAAAACGAAGAGCCTAAACACCCCAACATATCACCCCATCGGCAGATCTCAGACGCTAAAAATCACTACATCTACGACGCCCAGACTGAATGACAAATCACCAATAGATGGTACACAACAACAGCTAAAGGCTACCAAAATTTAAACGAGACATGCGCAATCCATATACTGTGAGCGATTGAGGCATACCTATCTTTTCGGGGACGACCATGCCTTCCGCGCTCGCGACTTGAGGATTTCATTTCCCGCGGGCGAAAGGGGGCGCAGGCACCTGATGACTCCTTCGGCTTCCGCACTTTCCTATCCAACGGATCCGCCTCACAAAGCCCCATCCCCGCCGGCGCCGGCCGAGATAGCTGCGGCGACGCCGCTGCCCTCTCCGCCATGGATTGGTTTCTCCGTCTCGAAGAACACGAACAGATAGACAGAGGGGAAAAGGTGAGGAGACAGGAGAAAAGCGAAGAGCTAAATGAAAATTCAAAATAAAAAAAAGAAAGGGAAAGACGGAGCGCGCTGAAGCGGCGCGAGCATAAAAAGAAAAGACACGCGCAGAGATTCGGACAGTGATCCAACGGCCCACAAAGTTGCTGTTTTTCAATTGCAAAACAGATAGCTGTTAATTAGGAAAAGTGTAGGAATAATACAGCTAGCCAAACAAGTATCAATTTGCTAAAAACCAAGAATGCATGGAACCAAACGACTAAGGTTTGGCTTCTTAACCCTTAGGAAAATAAAAATACATGAAATCAAACAAATGACCCTTTAGACACAAGAGGTTGCATTGCCACGCGCAGTTTTCGTAGATTCATGATCTCTAGGTACAACTAGGCCACGAGCAACCAAACATGCTCTAAAATTGGCCGCTATAAGCCTGTAGTTTTTTTTCACTAACCCGTTAACCGTCCAGCTCGACCTGTACAAATACAGGCCACATCGACGAGTAGGGTCCACGTCCGTTCTTTTCATCGCTCACGTCCGCCGGCCGTACACTGTGACTCCAGCCGTAAAATTCGCAAAACTTAGGTAAAATTGGTCGTTCGTGCTCGGCTCCGGCGGTGCGGCTACGCAACTGCCAGACCGAGCAGGTCGCGGCGAGCTCAGCGCGCAGCCAGGGCGGCAAGCGACGAGCAGGCGTATGGCCTGGTGGAGGCAGCACAAGGCACGCACGCGTGGAGCACCCGCGGCGGTGCACGCACAGCACGGATTGATTCCAAGCTAGCCTAGCTATTTTGGTTCTGATCCATTCCAAGCTAGCCAGCTCGGATCGATTCTAAGGTGGGCCGTGTTAGACTGTATATATGTAGCGTGTCTGTATATAACTGTATATGACTTGTATTATATCTCTTGGTACTTCTATATAATAAGACAGCTGCACCCATGTTTAGGGTGTCGAGCAGTTCCCCAAACACATTGTTTTACATGGTATCAGATTAGGTTACGATGTCGTCTTCCGCTGCTCTAACCCTAGACGCCGACGCCTCATCCGCTGCCGCTTGGCCTGCCTGCCGCCTCATCCGCCATACTGCCTCGCCCTTCCTCGCTCTCTCGCCTCCCCTCGCGTGGTGGCAGTCTCGCTCCCCTGGGTCCGCTTCTCCGGTGCAGCCCTCGATGGGATCGGTGCAGCCGCCGCCTGCCGTCAGGCCTGGTGCGGGGGGCGATCCGCCGCCGCCGGCCTCCTCCGGTGGCCCGTCTACCTCGACCAACGTGGCTGCGCCGCCACCCCCTGGTGGCCCTGCGCCCGCCCCTACGGCGCTCACCCGACGCCGACCTACGACGCCCCGCCTGCGCTGACCTACGGCGCGCCTCCCTCGTCGGCGCTCTGCCCTTGCGCCGTCGGCCCTCCCGCCTATGAGGCGCCGCCCGTCCTCTGGTTGACCTTTGGGGCCCCACCTGCACCGACCTACGGCGCCTACTCGTCGTCAGCGTATGATGGTGCGGCGCCTGCTGCCCCTGCACCGTCCATGGAGACGGCGCCACCGATGGGCTACTACGCGCCTCAGCCATCCGCTCACGCTGATCATGATGCGCCTCCGTCACCCTTCTACTTCTCGCACCTTATCCCGGTGAAGCTCACGCCCGACAACTACCTGTCTTGGCGTGCACAGGTGCTGCCGCTCCTTCGGAGCCGCTACCTGGAGGGCTACGTCGACGGCACACTTTCGTGCCCGCCGGTGTATCATCCAGCGTACCATACATGGGTGGCCCAGGATCAGGCCATCCTCTCTGCCATCCATTCGTCACTCACTCCGAGTGTCTCGTCGCTGGTTCTCTTCGTCTCTACGTCGCGAGATGCGTGGACGACACTCCACACCAGCTTCGCCTCTCAGTCTCATGCTCGTGCTCATGCTATCTACACCGAACTAGGCGAGACGAAGCTCCGTGACAGCAGCATCACAGACTAATTCAACAAGATGACCGGCCTCTCTGACACGCTGGCCTCCATTGGCCAGCCGCTTCGCCCCGAGGACTTCACCACCTACGTCCTGAACGGCCTCGACAACGACTATGATAATCTCATTGAGAACATCAATGGTCGCGACGTTCCGCTTCAGCCTCGTGAGCTCTACTCACGCCTCCTCGGCCGCGAACAGCGTGTCAAAGCGCGCCACGCCTCCGCGAGCTTCTCCGCTGCCAACGTCGCAGCCCGCAGCAAACCTCAGAAGCCGCCAGCTGGCGGCAAGCCGGTGACCGCCCCTCAGCAGCAGCCCCGTGCCGCTGCGCCTCCCGTCACTGGCAGGGGTCGCCCGCGTGCCTGCTGCCCCTGCTGCTCGAAGCTTTGGCGGTCTTGAGGGTCACATCGCCTCCCGTTGTCATCGACGCTTCAAGCAGGACTTCCTCGACATTGGAAACAATGGCAAGGGTAATGTCAAGCAGGCGGCCGCCGCTGTGGCGGGCAACGAGTATGGGCACACTCCGTCCTACTCCATTGATCCGGCATGGTACATGGATACGGGAGCTACCAATCACCTGACGAGTGAGATGGGCAAGCTCTCCACCCAGGAGCCATACCGCAGTCATGATCAGGTTCGCACCGCCAACGGAGCAGGTATGCGCATCTCACATCTTGGTCAGGCCGCTCTTCTTACACACAATTCTAGAAAACTGAACCTTCGTAATGTTCTTCGTATTCCTTCTGCTACACGTAGTATGTTATCTGTTCCTCAGCTTACTCGTGATAATCCTGTCTTCGCTGAATTTCACCGTTTCTTCTTTTTATTAAGGATCGGGACACGAGAGCCATTCTGCTTAGAGGTCGTCTTCGCCATGGCCTTTATGCGCTTGATGCGCCACCTGCACCTCCTGCGCCGCATGCCCCCCAGGTGTTCACTGGTGTTCGCGTGTCGTCTTCACACTGGCATGCGCGCCTTGGTCATCCTGCTGCTCCCATAGTTCGTCATGTTATGCATCGTCATGAACTTTCAGTTGTGTCCAATAAAATTGCTGAAGCTGTATGTGATGCCTGTCAGCAAGGCAAGAGTCATCAGCTTCCGTTTTCTAAGTCTAGTCGTATCGTTAAACATCCTCTTGAGCTAGTGTTTTCTGATGTATGGGATCATGCCCAAACCTCTGTCAGTGGCCATAATTATTATGTCAGTTTTATTGATGCTTATAGTCGGTTTACATGGCTTTATCTTATCAAGCGTAAATTTGATGTGTTCGATGTTTTTATTTAGTTTCAAGCACATGTTGGGCGTCTCCTTAAACATAAGATTCTTCATGTTTAGTCGGATTGGGGGGGGGGGGGGGGGTTGAATATCATCATCTCAATTCGTTCTTTAACAAGCTTGGGATCTCGCACGGTGTGTCTTGTCCTCATACACATCAACAAAATGACGCCGCTGAACGTAAGCATCGTCATCTTGTAGAAACTGGCCTTACTTTACTAGCTCATGCCTCCGTTCCGTTTTAGTTTTGGAGTGATGATTTCTCCACAGCCTGTTTTTTAATAAATAGGCTTCCTTCACGACTCTTGCAAATGAAAACTCCTCTTGAACTCTTGGTCAATGAACTCCCAAACTACACTTTTCTGAAGGTTTTTGGATGTGCATGTTGGCCTCACATTCGTCCGTATAATAAACATAAGCTAGAGTTTCGGTCTAAAAAATGCGTTTTTCTTGGGTATAGTTCCCTTCATAAAGGGTACAAGTGCCTTCATGTTCCCACCAATCGTGTTTATATATCTCGTGATGTCGTGTTTGATGAGAGCGTGTTTCCTTTTTCTGCACTTCCGAACAACTCTACTACTCCTACACCACCCGTGCACTCCACTTTACCTTCGCCTGATCAATTTGTAGATGTTGCATATGATCCTGTGTTGCTTCCTAACCATGCTGCAGGTATTGGACGTGGTGATCGCCTTGAGCTTCTGGATGATCAGGCGACCAACGTCGATCACGTTGGCGTCGTTGATCCCGTGCATGGCGCATGCACATCGGGTCGTGCCCGCCAGCCCGCTGCCGTGCCGCTCGTGGCGGTCACGCCCGCGTCGGCCTCCCCCGCGCCGGCTCCCCCCGGCCCAGCTTCGCCCGAGCTAGTCTCGCCCGGCCCAGCCTCCCCGAGCCCCCTCGCCGCCGCTGCCACAGCAGCTGCCCCGCCAGCTCCGGCGGGCCAGCCTCGCCTTTCCTTCCCGACCGGCTTCAAGGGCTCGCCGCGTCGCCAGCTACCGCCTCGCCTCCTTCTGGCTCGACGTTGTCACCAGCCTCGTCGCCGCCAGCGTCACCTCCTGCTGTGGCTCTTCGCCCTCGTACACGCAGTCAGGCTGGTGTCTTTCATCCAAAGGAGCGCACTGATGGGACTATTGCATGGATTGCTGCTTGTGTTGCCCATGGCGTTGCTGATCCCACTGCTGAGCCTCGACACTTTCAAGCTGCTCTCGGTATTCCTCACTGGCGCGTTGCTATGGAGGAGGAACTTCAGGCTCTCCTGAAGAATGATACTTGGCGACTCGTTCCTCCTGTTTCTGGGGTCAATATTATTGATTCCAAGTGGGTCTTCAAGGTCAAGAAGCATGCTGATGGTTCCATTAAACGCTACAAGGCACGGTTAGTTGCTAAGGGCTTCAAACAGAGGTATGGTATTGATTATGAAGACACGTCCAGTCCAGTTGTCAAGCCTACTACCATTCGTTTGCTGCTCTCTTTGGCCGTTACTCGAGGATGGTCTCTCCGTCAGCTTGATGTGCGGAAGGCTTTTCTGCACGGAGTTCTGGAGGAGGAGGTTTATATGCGTCAGCCACCTGGTTTTGTTGATCCTGCACGTCCTCAGCATCTCTGTCGCCTGGTGAAGGCTCTCTATGGACTGAAGCAGGCTCCTCGTGCATGGCATGCACGCCTTGGCTCGGTTCTTCGGGCTCACGGTTTTGTTCCCTCCACGACTGACACATCATTGTTCCTTCTACAGCCACGATGTACATGCTGGTCTATGTGGATGATATCATCCTTACTAGCTCGTCTGATGTTGTTGCTCAGCGTCCTGTTTCTGCGCTGAGCGGAGATTTTTCTGTCAAGGATTTGGTTGCTGTGCACTACTTCCTTGGTCTGGAGGTCTCACGGTCTTCTGCTGGGTTGAATCTCACTCAGCATAAGTACTCTCTAGACTTGTTGCGCCGTGCTGGTATGTTGAAGTGCAAGCATGCTACCACTCTTATGTCTGCCACTGATCGGTTGTCTGCGCTTGATGGAGATCCTCTTTTTGATGATGCTCTCGAGTACCGCAGCCTTTGGTGATGCAATACCTCACTATCACTAGACCGGATGTCTCTTATGTAGTCAACCGTGTATGCCAGTACCTTCATGCACCCAGGACATCTCATTGGTCAGCTGTGAAGCGGATTCTGCGCTATGTCTGTCTGACCAACTCGTATGGATTGCTCCTTCAGCCTGCTCCATCTTGTGAGCTTTCGGCCTTCTCAAATGCAGATTGGGCTGGTAGTCCTGATGACAGGCGATCCACGGGGGGCTATGCAGTATTCTTTGGTCCTAATTTAATCGTCTGGAATGCTCGCAAGCAGGCTACAGTATCTCGCAGTAGTACTGAAGTTGAATACAAGGCGGTTGCTAATACCACAGCTGAGCTCATATGGGTACAATCTTTGTTGAGAGAGTTGGGAGTCTCTCAAGATCAGCCTCCGATACTTTAGTGTGACAACATCGGTGCTACATACCTCTCTTCGAATCCAGTATTTCATGCCCGAACGAAGCACATCGAAGTTGATTATCACTTTGTCAGGGAACGCGTTGCACAGAAGCTACTCCGTATCAAGTTCATCTCTTCCAAGGATCAACTTGCTGACATATTCACGAAGCCTCTTCCACAGCCTCAGTTTGTAGGATGTAGGCACAATCTTAGCTTGCTTTGTACTTCAGGCCACAGTTAAGATTGAGGGAGGGTGTTAGACTGTATATACGTAGCGTGTCTGTATATAACTGTATATGACATGTACTGTACCTCTTGGTACTTCTATATAATAAGACAGTCGCACCTACGTTTAGGGTGTCGAGCAGTTCCCCAAACACATTGTTTTACAGGCGGTGCAGTGACGCGTTGGGCGCGTTAGCGGTTGGCCATGAGCGTCAGGAGGACACGTACGAGGAACAAAAAAGCAGGGAAAAAAAGAAAAAAGTGATGGGTCCCACGAATATTCTCTTTCAAGGGTCCAGTTTTAAAGCATTTGTTCTAAGGACATGTACAGTGCTAGAGAAAGCATGTCTTCTCTTAGTCCTCCACATCATCTAGAGAAGTCATTAGAGATAAGTTATACAACACATTATCCTTTAGTGTTATCTCTACCAATTAATGAGAATTGTCTATTTTTAGTAAAAATTTGATTTGCTAAGGGAAGACATATGGTACAACCAAGAAATTAGTCTTCTCTTATTTCTAAGAGATCATCCCTTAGCTAAGGGAAGACAACCCCATCTTTTTTATTTCTCTCTCCTCTAACTAAGCAAATATCCAACGTGACAGTCATAAGAGAAGGCTGACATCATTGCATTGTACGTGCCCTAAGCCGCCTGTTTTTGAACGGTAAAAGACATTTGGCGTGTCCTATAAACACAATTTACAGTTCGCATTTTTACGGATTCCGTTAGATCTGCTTTAAGGAAGGTGCCCCAAAAGGAGGACGCGTGAAGTCGTGTCTTCAAAGGATCTTTTAGAATCCGTTTAGTTTTTGTGTTTGTTGGCGTAGTTTCAGACCCGTCTCTTTTAATTTACGACATCATGCATCCATAAAAGGGAGATGTGAGTGAACAACATCCCCTCCTCCACTTTTCCATCCCTCTGTATTGATGCACCATCGGTATTGATGTTGATCCAGCCATAATCAGGAGGATGCCAACACTGACCCAGAGGAGTTTTAGACCTTCTAACTTTGTAATCTAGCAGCTGCAACTGTTCACAAATCTTCTTCAAAGATTGGAATGGATCATACCTCTCATCATCGTGTGCCATCTTGTTATGGCATCCACTATGTTGTCCACAAGAGGTTCGACAAGCAAAAAGTAGTCCATAAAGATGTCCATATACATAGTGAAGCTTGTCCATAAGCAAAATGTCTTATGGATGACCTATAAGCTTGTGGGTTGTCCACAAGTAATAAAAAATTGTTTCTCTCTCCTCTCTCTCTTGCATGTATGTACTTTTAACACACAAGTAGGTCCCAGCTTATGGCAAAGTTGACCTCATACATTGTAGCTATTTTCATAAGCTACGTGGGTCCCAGCTTATGGCTAAAATGAACCTTATACATAGGTGATGCCCTTACGTGAAGACCAAACTGAGCACGTGATGCTAATTATTTGAGCTCTTTGTGTATCTTTGAACATTTGATCACATAAAATATCCCCTAACCAACTTTTTTCATGCAAACCGGGTAGCTTCAAATCTAGGATCTTCTTTGCTTCGTACCAAAATCCCGTGGCATACGAACAATGGATCAACGCATGCTTTAATGTTTCTTCTGCAGCCAAACAAATATCATATTTGCTCAGCTCACGAATATGCCGATATTTCAGAGTGCATGTATCCAACAAAATACCGCGAACCACACGCCACCAAAAAAATCCGACCTTCGGTAGGACTTTGAGTTTCCATAGGGTTTTTCACGTATGCTCGTCAGCCGTTGAAATACCCGCATGTTTAACGGGGACGCTAATAGAGGGCGCTAGGATCTAATTCCTGGCCGTTAGTCCCGATTCCCAGCCAATCTCGGGTTTCTTGTTTGCGTCAATGTTTAATTAGCCACCAGGCGCTAGGCAATCTTTTTTTTCGCAAGATGTAGTTTTGTTACTGCGGGGCTCTACCTTTACGTTAAATTAGCGACCGAAAGAAGCGTTGTGCGTTGTAGGGTAAGACGTTTACCTAATATAATTCGATTTTCTTAATTTAGTTTTATATCGCTTAAGCGTCCAAGTTAACGTCTAGCATAGTACATGCCCAAGCCCTTCCTCGAGAGCAGCACGCTCTTTTTGAGTCACCAAGGAACGATATGATGATTTGACAGAGTATATCCCAGTTTTCTCAAAGCTCTAAGCCAACACATTCTCTCCCCCATTGCTATGCAGTAACATGTTCAAGATCGCCTCTGCATACGGGGCTAGGAAATTTTCTCTCACAACTAAAACTTTCCATGTTCTGTTCTCGTGATCAATTAAATCAGATACCTTCTCTAGCAGCAAATCACCTCTCCTTCCCATTGGCTTCGCAGTATAGGTACCAGGGATCCAACAATCCTCCTAGGTCGAGATAGAAAGCACCATTACCCTGGGCCGTCGATGAGGATGTGCGAGGTGAGCGACGGAACAGGGCCCCCAGAAATTAGGCCCCCCCAAATCTTACATTCGTTGTTTGGAGCACCATGAATCTGAAGATTGAAAGCTTCGTCAGTTTTTGAGGAAGAGAAAGATAGGCGGAAGAAGATGAACATGTGCTCTAGGTCCCACCAGCGAAGGGGTATGTGACTAGTGCGTCTCAACCAACCAACGCGAGGGGCCACCACAAAGACCTGCTTTCGTGCCTGCGATCCCGATCCAGCCAAATCACATCTACTCCGCAAGCGCCGCCGTCGAGTGATGCCGCCGCCGGCTGGAAGCCTACTTTGTACGAGCCATGTGGTCTTCCTGCACCGCCATGCGTGAGCTGGGCTGCCGGCCGATCGGATATGGTAGCGCAGCATCGGAAAGATCTAGTATTATGATGTGGGATCGGGCATGTGGCCATCTGATCCAGTGCTGATGCTTAGGCTGCCGCTCGTAGGTTGTGATGGGATTCGTTGTTCTTTGTTCAGACAATTATTGTTTGTGGCCATTTACTAGTAATTATATTATCAAATAGCAGTACACAATTCTGAATATTTATGATACACAGATGTTGACATATCACTTGTTTGTATGCCTCGTTTTTTGCTAGAAGATTACCGGAAGTACTAATGTGCCATATCTTGATCGAGTAGGAGGTAGATCTCTCCTATCCTAGTGCGGGTGGCGGTCCAGCAACAAAAGAACCAGCTTTGATTCCTTAAGTCAAGGTGCATATGGCTCTTACATTTTTAATTCACTGTCTTTGCCTTCATTTAGATTAAGATGATTATGTAGTCGTGTCAATATGGTATATCGATCACGCCCAACTCCAAAGCTCTCTCCCAGCAACAATCACCCTTCATGTAGCTGAAGCAGTGCGTGGCACCGTTGCATGAAGAAAGTCTGTATCAGGAAAATATTGACCGTTTAAAACCTTTGCACATAAAGAATCGGGGTGTGTAAAAAATCTCCATCCATGCTTTCCCAATAGAGCCAAATTAAAAAATTAAAAATATCGAAAACCCATCCCTCCTTCAATTTTCGGTGATGCAAGGTTGTCCCATGAAAGCCAATGAAGAGACTTTCTATCAACATAACTACTCCACAAAAATCTTGCCATCGCCGCCACTAGGCTCTTCAACACCTTCTTTGTTAACTTGAAACAACCCATGCCAAAGGTTGGTATCGCCTGCATTACGACCTTAAGTAAAGTTTCTCTAGCAGAAGTAGATAACAACCTTTTTGACCAGCCTTGCATACATCCCCATGACCGTTCAACAATAATATGATCAAATATGCCACTAGTAATACTCCCAACAGCTGTTGGTAACCCCAAACATCTTCCAAACAAGGCTTCCACACATTAATACCAAGGATTGTTTTTACACTATTTCTCAAAGGCTGCAATGCATTTGGACTAAAATAGATCGAACTTTTCTCTTTATTGAATTTCTGTCCAGAACATTCAGCATATAATATATATATATATATATATATATATATATATATATATATATATTCAAGACCTCCGTCAACCGCTCAACACTTGCATGACATGCACTTATAAAAATGAGACTATCATCTACAAATAATAGGTGATTCACCCATGATGCTCTAAAGCTCACTTGAATACCTCGATCAATATGCGAGTCATAATTGTTTTGGAGAGCCGTTAAACCCTCACCGCGGATTAGGGCATCCACTATATTGTCCACAAGAGGTTCCATAAGCAAAAAGTAGTTTATAAAGATATCCATATACATAGTGGAGCTTGTCCATAAGCAAAATTTCTTATGGATGACCTACAAGTCCACAAGTAATAAAAAATTGTTTCTCTCTCTCCTCTCTCTCTTGCATGTATGTACTTTTAACACATAAGTAGGTCCCAGCTTATGGCAAAATTGACCTCATACATTATAGCTATTTCCATAAGCTATGTGAGTCCCAGCTTATGGCTAAAGTGAACCTTATACATAGGTGATGCCCTTAAAAAGAGGTATGGTGACATCGGATCGCCTTGTCTCAATCCCTTAGATGGAGTAAAAAAGGAAGAAGCTCCCCATTAACCTTCACTGCAAATCGGACAGATGGTACACATTTCATAATCAAACGTACAAAATTGCTATCAAAGCCCAACCTCAGTAGCATCACTTCAAGATAGTGCCACTCTGCCATATCATATGCTTTTATCGTGTCTGATTTCACCGTACAAAGATTCTTTTTATATTTCTTCTTTTTCTGAATAGCATGCAGACTCTCATAAACCACTAAAACATTATCAGTTATTAGCAATTGACTTAGCTGCTATTTTATACAACACTTAAAAAAGGGAAGTTGGACGATATTGAGAAATGTATTGTGGATTCCGTACCTTTGGAATTAAAGTAAGTGCGGTATTATTCATCCGCTCGGATAGCTCCCTACTATTCAGAAAATCTAGCATCGCCGGTGCACCTCCCACTGACGCTGAAAAATCCCGCGGTAAAACCATCCACGCCTAGAGCTTTTGGTGCTGCCATTTGAAACAAACGCAGTTTTAATTTCCTCCGCCTCAAACCTTTTAGAAAGGGAGTGGCATTCATCTACGTATTGTTATCTGAAATGCTTCGTCACAGAAGAAACAATCTACCTCGTATGTATTTGCCATGCAGATAGTATCCAGTGCCGGTGTAGTACCATACCATGTTCAGAAAAAAGCAGCGGTGGTGCTGGGCCGAACTGAAACAAGAACACCAGACCTTGGCCTCGGCCCCTGCCCCGACCGAACCGGCCTGCGGCCACCGCTGGCCTCGTACTCGCACATCAGGTACAACACACGCTACGCAACGTGCCGTTACTGTGCGCGGGCAGGTTGCTGCAATGCCAGGAACGTACTACGTACGACCTCTGTATCTGTAAGGAAGGGTGCGCCAGAATTGGACTACGGTGCCAATGAAAAGTCCGATTAAAGTGTCTGGCGCTTAATTAAGCAGCGGCCGTAAAAGAGCGGGCATCTACAGTAGCACCGTAGATCTCTGGTTTCTCCTGTCCCTTCCTTCCTTTTCACATTGATCTACTCCCTCCGTTTTAAAATATAAGATGTTTTAGGTTTGTAAAAAAAAGAATCTAGACTTGTTTTAGTTTGTAGATTCAGTCGACTTTGGGATGAATCTACACACTAAAACAAGTTTAGATTTATTTTCTTTACAAATCTAAAACATCTTATATTTTAAAACGGAGGGAGTATTTTACACAGTACCCTGTGCATAACTCTAGCTTTTACGGGCGATTTACAGACGAGATCTGTTGGGCGACTGAGTAGCAAGTGGAGTATTCTAGTAGAAAATCCATCAGTAAAAAAAAACAGCCGTACGCACGCATGCTCGTTTGGATAATGAATATTAGCCGCCGACCAGTTTTTTAAAACGAATTTTAAGCAGATTTTTAGGGAAACCAGCTTTACGGATTTTTTCAGTTGTAAAAAAGGCTCACGGTGAACTTTGTTTGTGTGAAGATCTTGAGTTGTTGACGGAATGATGGGATAACAAACATAATAATTAGTTGAGATCTAGTAAGTCCAAAATCCGTTTATACAGAAACAACAATTTCTCGTTTTTCCCAAACGCAAAATCCTAGTTTTATGGGAACCGCGTTTTTTTGTATACAAAACCGCTTTATACAAAAAAGGAGTGCCTAGATCTTTATGTCTAACTCGCTGATGTTCATCCTATTATTTGTGTTAATTCGGTTGTAACCTAGATTCAACTTATAAAATTTGTACTAATTCTTAGTTGAAACATAGTTACAACTCATTAAATTCTCAGCTACAATCTAGTTGTAACTCATGTGTAAATCTCACATAGCATGAATCACGAGGTAAATCCAATGATGTAAGAGGTGATTGAGACATAAGAAGTTCTGAGGCGCCTGTCCGATTAAAAAACAACAATTTCTCGTTTTTCCAAAAAAGCAAAACCCTAGTAGTTTTATGGGAACCATGTTTTCAGGATTCATAAACTTCTCGGTCCATCCAAACAGAAATCGTTTTATAGGGGAAACTCGTTCTATAGAAACTCTGTATCCAAACAGGGCCCAAGTACTATAACCGACAAGTTCCAGTTTAGTTTCATTTTAAAAAACTGTAGGCAGATCGAGATCGAGCCAGAAGCCCCGCTGCATGCATGCGTTACGTACTTTGTACGTGATCCTGATTATTTAACCGCGACCTACTCGAATTAATCGACTGAGCGAACGGCAGCTGTCAGCTAACTGCCGGGCCTCAGCCCATGTCGCGAGAGGGCAGACAAACAGACAGCCATCCAGGTCCGGCCGACTGGACCACCGTTGGATCGACGGGAGTGGAGGCACGTACGGTGTAGAACAGTCGCCAGCAGAGCATGTCGTCGTCGTAACTCGTATATGGACCATGGCGTTTCTTTTTGAAACCATGCGATGGACGGACCGTCATGGTGGCCTTGTCGATCGCCTCACGTGCACACGGCCGGCGCAGCCGTACGCTGCATGGATCCGCATGGACCTGCAGAAATTAAATTAAAGGACACAGCTCCTCGGAACCTTAGACTTTGTTTTGTACCAGTGGTTTTGAGGGATTTGGGGTAATCCCCTAATCCCTTCAAATTCTTTTCCTTGCTAATCCCTTTCAATCTCTCTCTGAAAAAACGAGGCTGAGGCGAGCTGTGACCTGTCTGTACAATCAGGAGTCGGCGAGAGAGTCCAAAAACGCGAGGGGAGGGTCGCGTTTCAATTTACACGAGTATCTAAGTGTTTTGACGGGATACTTGGGGCTAAAACCGTCTAAACCTCGGCCGTGAAACAGCCTAGCGAGGATTTTTAGGTATCTCAAGTAGGGCTGAAAACTATAAGGCCTTTCACAATGGGTGTATCTTAGCTCTATATCCTAGACAATTTGCTTATGTGGCACTATAGTTAATGAAGAAAAAGAGTGATGTTATATCTTAGCTAAGCTACACCTCCTACTCGCAACCATAGGCAAAAAACTTGGCTAGTCCAATCACACTCATGCATGAGCACAAAATCATTAAATACAATATCTCTAAGAAACCCCATCTAAGATACACCCCATCGTGATGGTTGTTTCTTAAGTTTTAATATCTCCTATGAAAACGTGCTAAGATACACCCCATTGGAAAAGGCCTAAGAAAACTTTTCATCTGATTTCGAAGAAAAAGGAAATGGAGAGCTAAATAGAAACGACATTTTGCGAAAAGGAACAGGAACGAAAATAGAAACGAGGGAGTCATTTCCAACGGAAATGGAAATGATAAGAAAATTCCGGATAAACAAATACGAAAACTTTCCAGAAATATAACTAGCCAGGCCTATATACTAAATAGTACTTCACGTTAGTGATTTTCCTTGCTCTTATCGGGCCATAAAATATATGTTGGGTCTACGTAATACATGTCTACATATTAATCAAGTGAGTGTCTTAGAGTTTAGGTGAACTTATGTGCTTGTCTTGAATTATGTGTATAACTTTATGTTCACTTGTCGCTTGTCAAAGTTGTGAGCTATTCTTTATCGTTATATGTTTCTTTTCGTGTACAAACTATGATATTATGTCACTATTATATTCCGACAAATGTCAGTTTTTTATCGTATCTGTTCCGTATCCGTTTCATATTTGTATTCGATGATTTCCGATTCCGTGTTCATTTCTGGAGTTTTCCGTTTCGTTTTTTATTCCGGTGATACAAGAGGAAACGAAAACGATAACGCATGTTTCCTACCGTTTCTGTTCCGTTTGCAACCCTAATCTCAGGGCTTCTCGGAAAATAATCTAGAACCCCTGCCAATACCAGCCTACAAAACAAGGCCTTATGGAGCTAAAAAAAATTAAATAATACATTTTTTTATTGATTTTCACAAATAATACACAAAACGGGCAAATTGCAATTATGACGGTCCGTCGTCCGTTCGAAAGACGACACAGATGCTTCGTCTTTTCAAAAGACGACCGACATGTCTTCTTTTATTCAAAAGACGACCGAGTTGTCTTCTTTTATTCAAAAGACGACACGCCTTTGTCGAGCTGTCGGGTGACAGAAGTACGCTCGGTCGATGCATTGAACGGACGAAGGACGTTTTGTCCTTTGAACGGACGACGCGCCCCAGCATATAGCTCACGCGCCTGCCCGTGCTTGCCCGTCGTCGTCCTCCCCTCCTCTCTCTCTCTCTCTCTGGCTGTTCTTCCTCTCTCGCGCTTGCTCTCATTTTCTCAGCTGTTGCACCGATTTCTAGCCCAGATTTCTATCCAAACTCGCTGCTCTAACACATTAGCAAGCTAGTAGAGTCCCGATCTATTAATGGGATAGCCTGGTATAGTGATTTGAGTCGTTTTGGTGGAGGAATCTGGTGGTGTTCTTGTTGAGCAATGGCCATGGTGGAGGCTGGTGCTGGGACTTGAGGAAGGTGCATGGTGGAGGTGCTGATCCGTTGACCTGAGGCAACAGACGCAGACTTCTCGACGCCCAAGGGTAAACCCTAATTTCTTGCTAACTGCAGTCATGTGTGTATGTTTATAGGTAGCCTTTGATGGGGTCTGTTAGATGCAAGATATTTGTAGAGTATTATGTGTCAATGTACCTGTTTTTGACTATTTTCGGTATTTTTTAGGTCGAAAATCATGTCAAATAATGTAGTGTTTAGGTTCTTGTATGGTCCTGGTTCCGTCAGAATAAACCAGCACGGAGTTGATTTGAGCAAGTTTAGATTTATAGATGAAGTGCTTCAGAATCCTGAAACAGTGTCGTTACTCAGTTGAAGGATTGGTTATGTGTTCGTTTAGGGCTCCCTCCTACCCATACTGTCGGTGTGCATGCTTTATGGACTAAGTCAAGGCAAACCCCTAATTTTTATTTAAGGCCAATAGAAGCGCAACAGAAATGGGTCAAATTTGTGCAAGTTTGCCAGAAAAGAGAAGTTAACCCCAATCTCTTAGTGTTACCTGTGGCGAAAGAGGCTGGGTATGATCATGGCCAGAGTAGTCAGACCGGTCATGCTGAAGGTAGTTATGATCATGGCCAGAGTAGTCAGGGCCAAGAGGGTGGCGGCGGTTATGAATCAGGTCACAGTAGCTATGCACACACCGGGGGTGATGGTTATGTATCAGAGGACGATGGTGAAGGATTAGGGGAAGACATATTCAGTGGCGAAGCTGATGAGGACGAGATATATGATGGTTTGTTGCAACATCAAATGGAAGCCGAAGACTCAGAAGGCAACAGTGATACGGCTGATGATTCTGGCGAGTCTGATCAAGAAGAGATCGGCCAACCTATTCCTGTTGGAATTATGCCCTAGAGGCAATAATAAAGATGTTATTATTATAATTCTTTTTCATGATAATTTTTATATTCCATGCTAGAATTGTATTAAGCGGAAACTTTAATACTTGTGTGGTTTGTGAACAACACCGTGTCCCTAGTACGCCTCTATGGACTAGCTCATTGATTAATGATGGTAAAGGTTTCCTAACCATGGACATGAGTTGTCGATTAATAATGAGATCATATCATTGGGAGAATGATATGATGGATGGACCAAACTAAAAGCGCAATTAGATCGTGTCATCGTGTTCGTCTTTGCGAAGCTTTTCTTATGTCAAATATTGTATTCCTTAGACCATGAGATAATACAACTCCCTGGTATCGGAAGAAAGCTTTGAGGTCATCAAACGTCATCCTATGAGAGGGTGATCATAAAGGTGTCTCTCAGGTGATCGGAAAGTATCTGTTGGGTTGTATGTATCGAGATGGGATTTGTCCCTCCCAAGTCGGAGAGATATACTTCGGGCCCACTCGGTGTCGATATCTACACCGCAAGCATGTGGTTAAGGAGTTAATCACAAAGTGATATCAGATTAAGAGCAGTAAAGTACTTCGTGAGCGAGATTGAACTAGGTATGACGGCATCAAGATCGAATCTCGGGCAAGTAAAATATCGCGAGACGAAGGGAATATATATATGGGATTGATTGAATCCTGGCATCGTGGTTCATCCGATATGATCATCGATGAATGTGGGAGTCAATATGGGTTTCGGACCCTTATTGATTATTGATAGAAGATCATGTCTGCATATTCTCGAACCCGCAGGGTCACACACTTAACGTGTCTCGATGCTAGGATAGATTGGATAATTGGTTTATGAGTTTTTGTTCGGAGTCTCGGATGGGATCCGGGACATCACAAGAGGTTCCGGAGTGGTCCGGAGAATAAGATTCATATAAGGCAGTGCAGTTTTTGGAGTTCGGAATTGTTCCGGGTTAATCGGTATTGTACCGGAAGCTTCTAGAACCTTCCGGAAGGGGACCAACGTGGCCCCACCTTCCGGGAGGGGGCATGGGCCTATGAGGGAGTGCCCTGGTCGCATTGTGCCAGGGGCACAAGGCCCCATAGGGCCCAGCCGGCCAAGAGAGGTTTAAACTCTAGATAGAGCTTCTAGAAGGGGGGTTTCCTTGCCCCCCACTCTTCCTCCTTGGGGCCACCGGCCTTGGCTTGGGGAGGGGCTAGGGCTGCGCCCACCCCTCTATATATAGAGGGATGGGGGCGCACCAACCCCCTTACACCTTCCCCTCCAACCCTAGCCGCCTGCTGCCCTCCTCTCCTCCCGATCGCTTGTGGCGAAGCCCTGCTGCAGAAATTCTCCACCAATTGCACCGCGCCGTCGCATTGTAGATCCAACCCATATCTCCACCATACTTGCTGGACCAAGGAAGGAGGAGACGTCGAGGTGCTGCACGTGTGCATCTCACGGAGGCACCGCCACTTGTGGTGCTAGATCGGATCGGATCGCGAGGAGGAGAAGCGAGTACGACTACATCACCCACGTTCGACGAGCGTTCGCTGTCGAATCTTCAAGGGTATGAAGATCTAATCCAATCTCTCTCGTTGTTTGCATCTCCTAGATTAGATCTTGGCTTTCCCTCTGTTCGCATCCGTAGAAAATTTTGATTTACTATGCCGCGAAACCCTTCAGTGGTATCAGAGCTAGATCTATGCGTAGATGTGTTTCACGAGTAGAACGCAACATGGTTGTTGCAGGCGTTGATGTTTTCTATTGCAAGCCTCTTGTTTGTGTTCTTCTTATGACGCGGGATAGTGAGATTGAAGCGGTCCAGGCCAACCTTACGCGACGTCGTTCGAGACCCGGCTCGACTTGACGTGTGGCTTGTTCCACACATGCGGCTGGTGGATGTCAGTTTCTCTCACTATAGTTGTCATGGGATTAACACCGGAGTTTGGCAACCATAATATCACCGTTGTGGCTTTCCGTAGGTAAGAATCGTTCTTAGTATCTACTCCCATAAGCCACGTAAAACATGCAACAACAAAGTAGAGGCGTCTAACTTGTTTTTGCAGGGAGTGTTTTCTGTGATATGGTATGGCCCAAGATGTGATGTGTATATTGTATGCGATGATCATGTTTTGTAATGTTTCACGAGTTGCATGTCGATGAGTACACAACCGGCAGGAGCCATATGGTTGTCTTTATAATTGTGTATGACCTGCGAGTCAATTTCTTATACGCCATGTAATAGCTTTACTTTATCGCTAAGTAGTTAGCAATAGTTGTAGTTGCTATTCGTGGTGGAGGCAATCATGGTGGAGTGATGGAGATCATGCCGGAACGCACAAGATGGAGATCATTGCGCGAAGATTGGCTATACCATGTCACATAAAGTTATATGCATGTGATGTTTATCCTTTTATGTATCTTATTATGCTTAGATCGCTACGGTAGCATTATAAGATGATTCCTCACTTAAAGATCAAGATAAAAACCGTGTTCTCCCCAAGTATGCACCGTTGCGAAAGTTAAAGTGTCCAAGCATCACGTGATGATCGGGTGCTATAGACTCTACGCTCACATACAACGGGTGCAAGCCAGTTTTGCACACGCGGAAATACTTGGGTCTAACTTGACGAGCCTAGCATGTACAGACATGGCCTCGGAACACATGAACCGAAAGGTTAAGCATGAGTCATATGAATGATATGATCGACACTTCGTTGTCCACCATTGAAACCACATCTCTTCTCGTGAAGATCGGATTAGGTGTGGTGAATTTGGATCGTGTTCACTAAACAACTTGAGGGATGTTGAATTTAGTGGGAGTTCATCTAGTAATTTGATTAAGTTGAACTATTTGTCATGAACATAGTCTAAATTGTACTTGCAAATACTGTAGATCACATGGCCAAGTCCAACTTCAACTTCAACGTTTTGCTGAGATAGAAAAGCTTAGAAACAATGGGTCTAACTTCACCAAATGGTTCCGCATTCTGAGAATCATTCTCGCTGGCGGACAAAAGGACTATGTCCTTGAGAAAGCGCTAGGTGACGCCCCTGCTATAGATGCGCTGGCTGATGAAAAAGCTGTTTATCAGTCGCGCAAGGATGATTATGATTTGATTAAGATCGCCATGTTGTATGCTATGGAATCGGATCTTCAAAATCGTTTTGAGGAGTTCGCCGGGCCCTTTGAGATTCTCGAGGAGCTGAAAAACATGTTTTAGACTCAAGCCCGTTCTGAGAGATATGAGATCTCTAAGAAATTCTTTAACTACAAGATGGAGGAAGGGAGTTCGTTAGTGAGCACGCCATTGAGATGACGGGCTACACTCAACGCCTTGAGCAACTGGACTGCAAGATTCTAGAGGAGCTCAAGATTGACACTCCTAGCTACAAAAGTTTTGTAGTTGATCACAATCAGATTGGTTCCACTAATATGATCACTGGGCTCTTTGCTAAGATGAAAGTAGCGGAGGTGAACATCAAAAAGAATAATCATGTGTTGATGGTCAACAAGCCCCCCACCTTCAAGAAAGGTAAGGTGCAAGGAAGCCCTTCAAGAAAGGCGGCGGCAAGCGCGTTGCCCTAATTGAGAAGAAGCTCAAGTCGGTCCTAAACCGGACCTTTGAGTGCTTCTATTGCAAGGACAAGGGTCCTTTGGGCATATCGTCCAAAGTACTTAGCGGACAAGAAGGCTGGCACCATCAAAGGTATATTTGATATACATGTTATTGATGTTTTCCTTACTAGCCCTCGTTAGTGCACGGGTATTTGATGGTTCGATTGCTAATATTTGTAACTCGAAACAGGAGCTACGGAATAGACGGCGGCTTGCGAGGGATGAGGTGACGATGCGCGTTGGCAACGGATCAAGAGTTGATGTGATGGCCGTCGGCACGCTCTCCTTAGTTTTACCTTCGGGATTAGTTTTAAACCTTAATAAGTGTTATTATGTGCCTGCGTTGAGCATAAACATTATTTCTGGATCTTGTTTATTGCAAGACGGTTATTCATTTAAATCGGAGAATAATGGTTGTTCTATTTATATGAGTAACATCTTTTATGGTCATGCACCTATTGTGAATGGTTTATTTCTTCTAAATCTCGAAAGGGATGAAACACACATCCATAACATTGAGGCTAAGAGATGCAAAGTAGATAGTGATAATACTACTTATTTGTAATCGTCGTCTAGGTCATATTGGTGTAAAGCGCATGAAGAAACTCCATTCTGATGGACTTTTCGAGTCTCTTGATTTTGAATCATTTGACACATGCGAACCATGCCTCATGGGCAAGATGATCAAAACCCCGTCCTCCGGTATGATGGAGCGAGCAACGGACTTGTTGGAAATGATACATGCCGATGTATGCGGACCGATGAGTGTTTCGACGCGCGGTGGATATCGCTATTTTCTCACTTTTACCGATGACTTAAGTAGATATGGGTATATCTATTTAATGAAACATAAATCTGAAATGTTTGAAAAGTTCAAAGAATTTCAGAATGAAGTAGAGAACCATCATAACAGAAAGATTAAGTTTCTAGGATCCGATCGTGGAGGTGAATATTTGAGTTATGATTTTCTCACGCATCTTAAAGCAAGTGGAATCGTTTCACAACTCACGCCACCCGGAACACCATAGCGCAATGGTGTGTCTGAACGCCGGAACCGAACCCTATTAGATATGGTCCGATCAATGATGTCTCTTACTGATTTGTCGTTATCATTTTGGGGTTATGCATTAGAAACCGCTGCATTCACTTTAAATAGGGCACCATCTAAATCCGTTGAGACGACACCGTATGAACTGTGGTTTGGTGCTAAACCTAAGTTGTCGTTTCTTAAAGTTTGGGGATGCGAAGCTTACGTCAAGAAGTTGATGCCGGACAAGCTCGAACCCAAAGCGGAGAAATGTGTCTTCATAGGATACCCTAAGGAAACTATTGGGTATACCTTCTATCACAGAACCGAAGGCAAAGTGTTTGTCGCACAGAATGGTTCCTTTCTTGAGAAGGAGTTTCTCTCGAAAGAAGTGAGTGGGAGGAAAGTAGAGCTAGACGAGGTTATTGAACCTTCTCTTGAATTGGAGAGTAGCGCAGCACCTGAAATTGTTCGATGCCTTTGCACCAACAATAGAGGAAGCTAATGACAAGGATCATGAAGCTTGGACGATGTCACTCTTGAACGTCGCAGGTCGACAAGGTCGCGTGCCCCTCCTGAGTGGTACGACAACCTGTCTTAACTGTCTTGTTAGTAGATGACAGTGAGCCTTCGAACTATGAGGAAGCGATGATGAGCCCAGACTCCGAGAAATGGCTAGAGGCCATGAAATCCGAATTGGGATCCATGAGCGAAAACCAAGTATGGACTTTGGTGGACCCTCCTAGCGACCGAAAGGCCGTTGAGTGTAAATGGATCTTCAAGAAGAAAACGGACACGGATGGTAATGTTACCGTCTATAAAGCACGACTTGTCGCGAAAGGTTTTCGACAAGTTCAAGGTGTTGACTACGATGAGACTTTCTCTCCCGTAGCGATGTTTAAGTCCATTCGGATTTTATTAGCAATTGCTGCGTTTCATGATTATGAAATATGGCAGATGGATGTCAAGACTGCGTTCCTCAATGGCAACATTGATGAAGAGTTGTATATGATGCAACCCGAAGGTTTTGTCGATCCTAAGGATGCTGATAAAGTATGCAAGCTTGAGCGTTCCATTTATGGACTAAAGCAAGCATCTCGGAGTTGGAACCTTCGTTTTGATCAAGTGATCAAGAGCTTTGGATTTTTTCCAAATTGCTACGAAGCTTGCATCTACAAGAAAGTGAGTGGGAGCTCGGTGACGTTTCTGGTACTATATGTGGATGACATATTGATTATTGGAAATGAAATCAACATGCTTAACGATGTGAAGAGTTATTTGAACAAGTGTTTTTCAATGAAAGACCTAGGTGAAGCTGCTTATATATTGGGCATCAAAATCTATAGAGATAGACAAATACGCCTGATAGTTTTAAGCCAGAGTACATACCTAGACAAAGTTCTGAAAAGGTTCAGAATGGATAAGGCAAAGAAAGGTTCAAAGGCCTATGTTGTCGTAAGATATTGAGCAAGGCTCGTGTCCACTCTGATGAAATGATAGGGAAGCTATGAGCAAAGTGCCTTATGCCTCGGCCATAGGTTCCATCATGTATGCCATGCTGTGTACTAGACTGGATGTGTCCAATGCTCTTAGTTTGACGAGCAGATATCAAAGTGATCCAGGAGTAGAACACTGGACAACCGTGAAGAACATCCTAAAGTACCTGAATAGGACTAAAGAAACGTTCTTAGTCTATGGGGGTGATGAACAGCTCATCGTAAAAGGTTACGTCGACGCTAGTTTCGACACCGACAAGGATGATTCTAAATCTCAGACAGGATACGTGTATATTTTGAATGGAGGAGCTGTGAGCTAGAGAAGCTGCAAGCAAAGCGTGATCGCGGGATCTACAAAGAGAAGCGGAATACATGGCTGCCGCAGCGTCAAGTGAAGGAGTTTGGATCAGAAACTTCATCACTGAGCTTGGCGTGGTTCCAAGTGCATTGGACCCACTGGAGATATTGTGTGACAACACTGGCGCCATAGCACTCGCTAAGGAAACAAGATATCATCCAAAGACCAAGCATATCAACCGCAAGTTTCATATAATCCGAGATTATATAGCAGATGGAGATCTGAAGATTAGCAAAGTATATACAGATCTGAATGCCGCAGATCCATTGACTAAACCTCTTCCACGTGTAAAACATGATCAGCACCTCAGTGCCATGGGTGTGAGATTGTTTCCAAATGTAAACTAGATTATTGACTCTAGTGCAAGTGGGAGACTGTTGGAATTATGCCCTAGAGGCAATAATAAAGATGTTATTATTATAATTCTTGTTCATGATAATGTTTATATTCCATGCTAGAATTGTATTAAGCGGAAACTTTAATACTTGTGTGGTTTGTGAACAACACCGTGTCCCTAGTACGCCTCTATGGACTAGCTCATTGATTAATGATGGTTAAGGTTTCCTAACCATGGACATGAGTTGTCGATTAATAATGAGATCATATCATTGGGAGAATGATATGATGGACAGACCCAAACTAAGCGAAGCAATTAGATCGTGTCATCGTGTTCATCTTTGCGAAGCTTTTCTTATGTCAAATATTGTATTCCTTAGACCATGAGATAATACAACTCCCTGGTATCGGAAGAAAGCTTTGAGGTCATCAAACGTCATCCTATGAGAGGGTGATCATAAAGGTGTCTCTCGGTGATCGGAAAGTATCATTGGGTTGTATGTATCGAGATGGGATTTATCCCTCAAGTCGGAGAGATATACTTGGGCCCACTCGTAATCGATATCTACACGCTTGCAAGCATGTGGTTAAGGAGTTAATCACAAAGTGATATCGGATTACGAACGAGTAAAGTACTTGCCGTGAACGAGATTGAACTAGGTATGACGCATCGACGATCGAATGTCGGGCAAGTAAAATATCGCGAGACGAAGGGAATATATATGGGATTGATTGAATCCTGGCATCGTGGTTCATCCGATATGATCATCGATGAATGTGTGGAGTCAATATGGGTTTCCGCACCCGCTGTTGATTATTGATAGAAGATCATGTGCGCATATTCTCGAACCCGCGGTCACACATAACGTGTCTCGGCTAGGATAGATTGGATAATTGGTTTATGAGTTTTTGTTCAGAGTCTCGGATGGGATCCGGGACATCACGAGAGGTTCCGAGTGGTCCGGAGAATAAGATTCATATAAGGCGGTGCAGTTTTTGGAGTTGAATTGTTCAGTTAATCGGTATTGTATTAAGCTTGTAGAACCTTCGGAAGGGACCAACATGGCCCCACCTTCCGGGAGGGGGCATGGGCCTATGAGGGAGTGCCCTGGCGCATTGGGCCAGGGCACAAGGCCCATAGGGCCCAGCCGGCAAGAGAGGTTTAAACTCTAGATAGAGCTTCTAGAAGGGGGTTTCCTTGCCCCCACTCTTCCTCCTTGGGGCCGCCTTGGCTTGGGGAGGGGCTGGGGCTGCGCCCACCCTCTATATATAGAGGGCTGGGGGCGCACCAACCCCCTACACCTTCCCCTCCAACCCTAGCCGCCCTGCTGCCCTCCTCTCTCCCTCCCGACAGCTTGTAGGCGAAGCCCTGCTGCAGAAATTCTCCACCAATTGCACCGCGCCGTCGCATTGTAGATCCAACCCATCTCTCCACCATACTTGCTGGACCAAGGAAGGAGGAGACGTCGAGGTGCTGCACGTATGCATCTCACGGAGGCACCGCCACTTGTGGTGCTAGATCGGATCGGATCGCGAGGAGGAGAAGCGAGTACGACTACATCACCCACGTTCGACGAGCGTTCAACGTCTTGAATCTTCAAGGGTATGAAGATCTAATCCAATCTCTCTCGTTGTTTGTATCTCTTAGATTAGATCTTGGCTTTCCCTCTGTTCGCATCCGTAGAAAATTTTGATTTACTATGCCGCGAAACCCTTCAATTCCGGCATCATAGAATAATGACAACACAGCAGCAATGACTGTGAACGATGGGCATGATTCGGCGTGGCATTATCACGCGAACAACATCTCTCTGGGTGCATTATATCCTAGCAAGAGACATCTGCAGGAAGCAATTGTTGAGTGGTCAATGTCCATGCAACGGGTCTTGAAAACGAAGGTGTCATCACAACAATATTTGACATTAGTTTGCGAGGAAGCTGGATGTCCTGCAAGGGTGCATGCCCATGTCCCTAGGTATGACACAAACTGGAAGGTCATCGATGTTGTGATGCACACATGCACACTTGAAAGTGTCCTTCGGGACCATCGTAACCTCACGTCAACCCTCCTGGCTAGACTGTTGTACACAGAGATAGTGGAGGGCGAAGCCATGGGGATGAATGCTATCATTCACAAAGTTTCTGTCAGATTCCGCTACAATATTTTATACGGGAAGGCTTGGAGGACTAAGCAAAGGGCACTAAAGGCAAGGTTTGGTTCGTTTCGAGACGGGTATGACTGTGTTGTTACGATGCTCCAGACACTGCAGGCTAGGAATCCAGGCACCTACATGGACATCCAACACTTTACATTGCCACAGGAACCTAATTTGAGGGTACTTCATCGAGTGTTCTTCTCATTTGCTATATGCATAGAAGCTTTCACTCACTGTCGACCAGTCATCTGTGTGGATGGTACATTTCTCCGCAAGTATAGGGGTCGATATTGATCGCCATAGGTCAAGATGGAAACAATCAAGTTGTTCCACTTGCTTTTGCTTTCGTGGAGAGCGAGAACACCGAGAGTTGGGTATGGTTTTCAGGCTGAAGATAGCAATTGTGAGATACACCGAATGTATGCGTGCTTCATGATAGGCATCCGGTATACTAAGCGCGATAAAGAAGCTCACACGCCCACTCGATGAAGTAACTCAATGATGGACATGCGAGTCGTTGGTGCATGCGGCATCTAGGGGCCAATTTTTCTCACAGTTCAGAACAAGGCTCTTATGAACCTATTCAAAAGCTTTGCAAGGTAACCAAGAGTGGAAGCATATCAAGTGTCGTGGCTATCTTGATGACTTCACTAAAAACATGTGACTCAGAGGAGAGCAGCTAGAGCAAAGCGGGTCGCGGCTCATGCAAGTGGCGTTAGCTGACAACAACAACAGAGCAAGACCACGGAGGAAGAACCCATTGCCCTTTGTGACTTGCCAGATTTGACCAACCCGGTACTAGGAGAAGGCTGGCGGAAGGATTAAAATTTTCAGAATGGATACAACACGAGCACAGAGAGAGGTGGTCTCTGCATGACACTCATGGTGCTAGGTTTGGCGTCATGACTACAAATCTGGCTGAAACTTACAACTTTGTCTTGAGAGGAAGTAGGGCTCTACCATTAACAGCCATTGTGGAGTGTATTTTCACCTAACTCAAGTATTTCAGAGATGACTCAGATGGCTCAGATGCATATCATGAACAACCCAAACGAGGTATTGTTCAAAGATCATGCATTACATGGATGCCAAGATGGAGAAGGCTCGGTCCATGCATGTCATCGCCATCGGTAATCGTGAAAGAAGGTTCGAGGTACGCCTCCTTCCAACCGGATTGGAACAGGAGAAGAGGTAAAGACACGGAGGTGAGGATAGGCAACGAAGCCCGCCAACGTGTGAGTGCGTGCAATAAACCCAAGCTGCATACTTGCTCTCATGTACTAGCTGCATGCGGGCTGATGGGTATGGATGCGATCTCGTTTGTGTCTCCTTATTTTCTTAAGGACGCGGTGGTCAATACGTGGACAGGCGAGATGATGGGATATAGGGCATGGGGAAATTTCAACAAAGTAAATCTAGGTGAAAGGGTTTACATCCTAGATCCTGAACTGATGCGGACAGGAAGAGGAAGGCGACAATGTGTTCGCATCCGTAATGATATGGATGAATCTGAAGCCGGAGGCCCTACTAGGCAATGTTTTCTGTGTAATCAATTTGGTCATATAGACACCAGTTGCCACATCTTCGGGACTGGTGGAGCTGCTCCTCGTGGACGTGGCAGCCAAGGAAGAAGAGGCAGAGGAAGAAGAGGCAGAGGAAGAAACTAGATGTGTGGAACTATGTCTTAAATTTGTAATATGTGTGGAACTATATCTTAAATTTGTAATATATGTGGAACTATGTCTTAAATTTGTAATATGTGTGGAAGAATGCACACAGTGGAGTTGGAGTTCAGCTGTCTTAGCAGCTACGTACCGAGGTATGTGCAATGCTTGCCAGTTAACCAAGGACAGTTCTGCCTTGCTAGGATGCCCATTGTTGCTGCAACTGTGGTCATGGGAGAGGTTCCCTATCGGCCGTCCAGAAGTAAGTGTCAACCAAATAGTCGGCAACCAGGAACATGAAACAATTGTCTACCACTCGACTCTGTTCGACGAAGAGCAAATTGACTTGCCTACATTTGGCACTCACTGGACCCGTCGCAAGGTCAGTGTAATGTCTTAATAAATTGCACTTCTGGTACTACAATATGAAAGTTACTAACAACTATTTTGTCATGCAATGCGTTTCGCGGGAGAGCAAGTCGTTAGATGCTATCCATCGTTCAGCGAGCAGTTCGACATACTGAAAGAGGATGTCGTGATTTGGGAGCCGTACACCCTGCAGACACGACACACACGATATCCCGACGGGTTATCTATTATGTGCACTAGAGATCGAGAGTATTGACTGACTACATCGAAGATCATCTTTGATTGCCAAGTTGAGGAGATGTCTCAATAGAGGGTCATGCGACAGTTCGGTCTTTGCCAGATGGTAGATCTCCCGCATCCGGATGTTCCCCTTCCAGATGTCGTGCACGCGTAAGTAAATATATGTACATAAGGAATGCGTCTTATACTTCATCTATGTTCTTTAATGATGGTCTAACAAATTCTAATGACAAGTACTCTCAAAAACTAGCAAGACCGCCACTCAATGGCTCCAATGGGTGGGGATTTACGTTAACGAGTGGCAGAATGCACCAACACAAGTGTGGCACGCTGGCCCGTTTGATATGGAGCTATTCCACGGATACTTACAGAGGTACATGTCGATGACACGGCTACGTCCCATTCCACACGCACATGACGATGAGATATACCCTAGCCGATCAACCGGAGTCGAACGGTCGGTAAGTACTTTATTTAGAGCATAATCAACATGAGTGCCTATGTAGTGCATACCTAACTATGAGACAAATGTAGGCCGATATGACGTGGGAGCTACAGACTGAGGTGGCTCAGTACGGACGATCGCTTTCGACCGTTCCTCTTGTTCCCCGTCAGCAGGCTCAGTCCTTTGCCCGGCGGGTCAAGGAGAAGCTGCGGGGTATCTACGCAGCCATCACGTGCACCAGCGTCTCAGACGTCGTTCAACACCGAGAAGCACAACGCCCACCGCGTCACTCGGTGGAGGAACGCGCCCCACGTCGATCCACGCAGCAGCGCCCACCGCGTCACTCGGTGGAGGAGCGCGCCCCACGTCGATCCATGGAGCAGCCACCTTCTCCAGACCATGCTGGAGGCTCGGGATGGCACGATGAGCATATTTCTCCACCACTCCGCCACGGGCCTCGTCCACGACTCTCACAGCAGGCGCCGCCGAGAGCACCACCTCCAGACCAGGCTGGAGGCTTGGGGCAGCAATCAGTTTACTTCGACCGTGGCAGCAATCGCATTTAATATCGACCGGTTGCAGCAGAATCCAGACTTTAACAATGGCAGCATCAGCAGCCGATCCCCTACATGGACTTCGCTTATCGACCACAATCTCATTCTCATGGTAAGCGTGTCCCTTCCTACTATTGTTAGATGCAGTATGACATTGTTCAGTACTTAATTTCTTATACACTAGCAGGAGACTCCGTTACATGGGACAGTACTGACGACCGTGATCAGCAGACACAACACGGCGTGTAGATGGTTTGGCGATATCAGCCAGTACTCCACCACCTATCCCCACACAGGATACACGGGATCAAGGTGAAGGGTCAACTGCACCTCGCCGTGATGTGATGCCACCCCACAGATATGGATGGAGTACACCGAGGCCTCCGCCACCTCGTCGTCGACACCAGTGATATCTACTTATGTATCAGTCATTTATCTATCTATGTATGAGACATCATTCTATTATTTTATGATTTTATTCGACAAACTACTCAACATAACTTGCAACATAGTTCAACATAACTTGCGGTACATAAATAAGAGTCCTATCTATCCCTAGCATGATGCCTTTCCCTTTCCCTTCGATGATGCCTCGCCCTTTCCCTTGGACGATCCCTCGCACTTTCTCTTCTTGGCCTGCGCTTTCTTCTTCTCCTGCCTCTTGTCCCACTCAGCTCTCGTCTTGCTTCCAACGGGTGGCGGCATGAAGATATCATCCTCATCTTCGCTCTCATCTATCCAGGCCCTAGGTGCCACAACCTGCTCCGTCATGTCAGTTTGACTCTTCTTGGCCTGCGCTTTCTTCTTCTCCTGCCTCTTGTCCCACTCAGCTCTTGCCTTGATTCCAACGGATGGCGGCATGAAGATATCATCCTCATCTTCGCTCTCTTCTATCCAGGACCAAGGTGCATCAAACCGCTCCTTCATGTAAGCTTCACTCTTGAAGGTGAGCTTGTCCCACCTTGCGGATCGAGAAGCTCTTTCGTGCACCTGATTTGGGGTCTTCAGTTTCCACCCTCTTCGATGAAGTGACTTACCAAGCAGAACGAGAGCATCATGGTTCGTTACCAACGTATCCCAGGTGCCTGGTTCATCGCATATCACAAACAGTTCTGGTTATTTGGAGAAGCCCAATGGACATATCTAGAGGTCATGGAGACGCGTCGGTCATAGTGGAGGAAAATGCGAGAGCAAGAGGAGAGGAGGGAAATGAGAGAGTAAGAGGAGAAAGAGATGAACTGGGTTAAATGATACATCTCGTTGCCCGGATTTATAGAGACACCGAACCGAATAGGCGGGAAAAAAGGGCGGGAAGTAGTGGCGGGAAAAAAAAAAGGGCGGGAAATAGTGGCGGGAAGTACTGGCGGGGAAAATCGGCGGGGAGTACTGGCGGGAAAATTCGGCGGGGAGGATTGGCAAGGAAAACAGCGGCAGACGATTATTTAGCGGCAGTACTGCCGATCAATGCAACCTTGCATGAGCAATGCACCATTCGTCCTTCTAATAGACGAACAGTACCGTCGTCCTCCCAATAGAAAAACAATACTTTAAATCATTGAATCGAACATCTGGCCGTCCTCCCAAAAGGCGATAGTTGTATCGTCTGAAACGAATAACATCTATCATCGTTGAACGGCAATCGACCAACAGATTTTCAATTTATCCATTTTGTGTATTATTTGTGAAATTCAATAAAAAATGTATTATTTTAAAAAAAATTAGCCCTTATGGAACACGAGCTCCATGATGGACAAAAAGCATAATATATATATTTTTAAAATATCTTTTTGTTGCCAACAATACGAAATACATGTATGCAAATTTCAATAGAAAATACTTTGTATTTCAGACACGGCAAAAAAACAAATTTGAAAAATTGTGGGAAAACTTAGGGCCATTCAAAATTGCACTGTTTACGCCTAGATCTAAATGTTTCTCTTTTTTTCGAGGTCAATATAAAATGCTTTTTCAGATATTTTTTGCATGCCATATTATAAATCACTATCTACATCCAGGTTTTTTTCTTGGATTTTTTTTGAATCTTTAAATTTGAATTTTTTGAAAAAAACTAAAGTCCACCAATCAACGCTTTCCACAGCTCCCATGCTAGCTTTCTAGTAGTAACTTTGTAATGTTTTTATTTACTTTACGATTTTAGGTTTAGTCAAAGTCTCCCTGCCTCCAATCCTCCTCGTCCACTGCAGGATCGCGCCCTTGCCCTCTCCGCCGGATTGGTCGATGCGGGAGAGCTGCTTCGATCTACCGAGGACCCGTAGTTTGTCTTATTAGGGTTTTTAGGTTATGTTTTGGTCTTTGGTTGTCGGTGGCGAGGCAATGGCGTCACCGTCAACATGGAATAAGTTCTTCCTACCTCGTCCTTGTTCTGGTGGTGCTTCTTAGCATTGCTGGGAGGCGAGTGGAGGTTGGTGTGTTCTCCTCATGCGCGCACGACACGATATTTTGTGCCATATGCTTTGGATCAATAAGGACGATTTTGGCTCTAGGACGTTTGTCCTTAAAGGCACGTACATAAAGAATTTCTAGCTGTCATCAACAAAGTCATCCGACTTTGGTAAGGGAGTAATGACAATGGTGCACAAACGACTAATTTGAAAAGCTCCAACGTTCTACCAATTATTTTGAGGATATGTTTTGTATGAAAGCAGTACGATTATCTGATGCTATTTCATTGGCTCGTAGGACGTACAAAATAGTAAGAAGTGAGGCTAAATAGCGTTTAGTTAAAGGCCGTGTTTGCAAGGAATTTGGAGATCTTTGAAACCTAATTTTACGGCCAGGGGATTGGAGATCTTTGAGACGTAATTTGGGTTTTGTTTGCATCCGACGATCTTATCAGCTTTGAGGTTGCTAACCGCATCATTGAATTGTTTAAAAAAATTGCATCTTGGCCTTCCTATTTAATGAAAACCTTAAAAAAATGGCCAAATTGGCTAAATTTACGACAAAATGACTTGGATGGCCGAAACGGCAGGAGAAATGGCCATCTAGGCTGAATTGGTAGGAGAAATGGGTCGTTCTGTTTGGCGCACCCGTGGACAAGGAGGACAGCCCGTCCGTTCTGGTCCTCCCCGTGACGCAACTGACCGATTCGGACCTTTTGCCTATCAGCGCAATATTAGTCAGTCATAAAATTTCACTCGGAGGAATACAATGACCTCAAGAGCCAGTAAGGAATTACCGTGCCCTACCACGATACATATTCCAGAATGTGCCGTGCCAAGAAGAAAGGTAGCAACTCCGGCAGCTAGCGCCGGAGATCGAGAGCGCGCCGCCTCCGGCAGTTCTGTTCTTTTCTTTCGGCTGGGCGGGCCGCTGGTAGAGTCGGTCCGCCGGTTAGCGTTTCACACAAAGTCAGAAGCAAAAACAACAGGACATCAGCTAGCAGATCGATCTCACGATCACCCGCACCAGCTTGCTTTGCTAGCTTTCTATTCTTCACAGAAGGAAAAGTCGACGACGGGACAGCTGTTTACTGCCCAAACTTCCCCCCATCAATCGTTGGCAGCTTCAATCGCCTACAGTGCCGTGACACACGCACGATTTGGAGCTCGAAGGTGACGGAGCTAGCCACAGGCCCACAGCCACTCAGCCGGTGTGGTGCCGTCGCTTTTCCAGGGCGCGGGCACTGTTGCCGCCAGCAATGCCGAGGCGGGCACGCAACCGGCCGCCGGGGTCCGGCCGGAGAGAAGGACGGCGACGGCGGCCGGTCCACCGTCCACGGACCACATATATCGGCGGGATCTGTAATCACGACCTGGCTGGCTGGCGATCAAGCAGGCTTGGTGTCGTGTCGCCATCGCTACACGAGACAACAAGCTAGTAGATCGACTGGCCAAGAAAAGGGCGTATCTAACTCGGAGACAAGCAAGTTCCGTTGCAGATGTTTGCTGTCAGCGAGCAGATGTGCACGCTGGCCAAAACAAGCTGCACATTTTGTTTCAAAAAGATGTGCAAGCGTGCATCTTTGTACGGCGCGCGAGATCGACCCGGCCGGTCTTATTTGCCATACACTCTCAGTTTTCTATTATAGCTTAATTATCCATTACTACTATTAATTACTCCCTAATATGTTAGCCTTATTAGTCTAAATAATGTACTCCCTCCGTCCCGGTTTAAATGACATAATTTGCAAACCATGCAATCCCAAAATATTTAGACACAAAAGCATTTAATCTCTATAATTACTTATGTGTGAAAATAACAAAATGTTTGCATACACATGTGTGAACAAATGTGAACACTTTTCTAACTTCTTTTCTCCCCATGCATGTTCTACTCTATACTATTAAATAGACCAATTAGATAACACCTAGGGTCTAGAAAATTGCAAATTGTGTCCTTTAACCGGGACGGAGGAAGTACGTACACAAAAACTGCAAAGATAATTCAAAAATTGAGAGCAAAATACAGAGTGTGAGTAGATTGTAGTGCGTGGCCACGTTCGGCAACAGTTACCCACAGCGACTTTGAATCATCTCCCTCTCCCTCTCTCACTCTCACACACAGTATATATATAAAGCACTAAAGCAGTACCAGATGTTAATTTTCACGCTGTGGTGCAGATTATCCAGATTAAAGAGGTGCAACCGCTGCACCATGTCAACTTATTAGTAGCGGCTCAGATGAGCAAAGTGTCCTGCTGTCAGCTGATTGGTGCGCCTCGTTGCTATAGATGCATGTGCAGTTAATTGCATCCACCCATTCATTTCATAACCACAAATGTTGATCGGTGTATTCGGTCAGAACCCAATGCTCTGGCCATTAACCGGCCTACGACATACGGTTCGCCACATGGTTACGACTGTGAAGAAAAACAGGTGGCCTTACAGAAACGGCACGTCAACTAAATAATCGTTTGGGGTCTCCCGCGTGCCAAGCAACACTTTATTTAAATAAATAAAAAATTAAAAACTACATTTTGAAAACTCAAATAATCCAAAAGTACATATAGATGTCTAGTATATCTTTATTAATTGTTATGGACATATCTTTTCAGATGTGATTAAAAAATAGGAGCATAAATGATTTTTTTCTCTTTAGAGCCATGCATGTTTTTTTTTCTGCATAGGCCAAACCCCAAAATGTTGTTCAGTGAAACTTTATAGATATGTATAATACATATATATGTATAGCCAAAAAAACTAAGATTTAAAAAAACCTAGGACTACCATTTGTGGATCTTTTTTTTAACAGGGGCTACCTAGCACCCGAGAGCCAAATCTCCTCCTCGAGGTGAAGTACTTAAAATATAACTAGAACTCAAATTTGATGCAAGAATCTGACAATGAGAAGGGGTCAAGGGGAAGCATATTATGCAGTGAGCCCGGCCGGACCTGGCCCTGACGAGATTTCTAAGGCCTTTCACAATGGAGGGTCTCTTAGCATGTTATCATTTTTTTGACAAAAACAGTAGGGAAGGCTCCTACCGTGTCATTTTATAGATTTTTAAAAGCTGTACAAAGTGGTCAGTACGACTTAGCACGTTATCACGAGAGCCACTAAAACTTAAGAAACAACCATCACAATGGAGTGTATCTTATAGTTGTTTCTTAGGAGGGTTGTATTTAATGATTTTAGCCTCATGCATGTGTCTGATTGTACTAGCCAATTTTTTTTGCCTATGAGAACATGCAAGAGTTGTATCTTAGCTAAGATATAACAATCATCTCTTTCTTTATTAAATCACAGGCCACATAAGCAAAGTACCTATGATACGACGCTAAGAAATACCCATTGTGGAAGGCCTAAGACGAATCTGAATACAAATAAATTTTTTGATCCTCTCCCAGATGAGGCTATGGAAGGTCTTCCCTCCTACACTGCCCGATGTGAAAGAGTTATTTCTTACTTTTACAGAAGCAATGAGATATGTGCTTGATTGGGTGGGATGTTAACTACCATTACTTCGGTTCAAGAATAGAAATATTCAGCTATTGGTAAATGGTAAAGACATGTTCCATTTTCAAATTATAAGGTTTATTGGCTATTTTTGTGGATCCGTGCAATACGGGATGGTTAAATTATATTCCCTCCGTCCTAAAAAGCATATCACAAATATATCTAAATTTAGATGAATCTGTATACAAATAGAGTCTAGATATATTCGAATTTAGACAATTTGTAATATCTTTTTTAGAGCGAAGTGAGTAGTGCAATACAGGTAAGTAAATGCACCCCATTACCCCAACGGTAAAATCCTAGATCGGCCACAAAATGACAGACCTTGGATTCCAGGATCTTAGCACGTACTACGTACGGACGTGTACCCGTTGATCAAAGTGTGTCACTTGCATGCACGCACGGACAAGCCGGCAAAATTATTGATTGATCCGTTTCTCCGACGAAAAGGGGAACTGCATGCGAACTGAAACAACTTTTTTGGCTAAGCGGTACTTACTATGGACTGTAGCGATGTTAGATCGATCAATCACAAGTAATGCCCACGGCCACGGCGGCCCTTTTTAACTAATTGGCAGGTGGTACCAGCTTTTAGCTAGGAACGTACTACGTACGTACTACGTGGTACTTAGAGATCTGCATTTCTTGCAAGGGTGGTGCATCGTGTCGCTAGTTAGCTGGACCGTAATGCTGATTAATTTTCGATTTCTTACGCGTCCACGGCAGATTTGTTTCCGGACGTACGCGTTCATCTTAGTCAGGGTCGTCATTAATTGGTATCGACCAGCGGTTGAAAGGTATCACCACCGTGCCGACCTTTAGGTGTACACACGGATTTGTTTTTCATTAAGAGTTTTATTATGGGGTTCACATATTTATTTTTAAGTGAAATTCTACTCTTTACACTAGTTTGTCATTTTACGATAGTGTTCACTCTATTTTTAACTTTAGCACAGTTTACTCCAAACGTGTTACAATGTGTCGAGTTTTGCCCCATTTAACAGTTTCCTCTTGATTCCGATAGCATCATCCACTAGTCAGGATGACGTGGATAATGAGTCGGACATCACATTGCAGTCGTATTCGACCTAGGAATTTTCTCCTCACGCGTTCGACACCAACCATTTTCCAATTCTCACCTGGCTCGCACCTGCAACACGCATCCGCTCCACCCATGTTAACTTCAGGATACCATAAAACAGCTCTTCCAGTAATTTTCTTATGACAAACTCTCAGGGAAAGCAGATGTAGGTGATGGTGTGCCTGCGGCAATGACCCCTTCTCTTTTTGTTGGCCAAGTTTGGTTGGAGAAGAATGGGACCCTATTTTTCTCTTTCTGTTACAGTAGATGCATAAACACTAGAGTACACACGAGCAATTTGCGGATCTATAATGGTGCCAATTTGCGGTGTTAATATCTTGTAGGCTGAGCCAATCTTTTAGCTTGTTCCAAACTCTCATTGAGTAATGACATTTGAAAAGTAGGTGTGAGGCTGATTCTTGTGTTTGGCTACAAAGTTTGCAACGGTCACAATTGGGCCAACCTCTCCGAGCGAGTCCATCCTCCGTCCAAACCCCGTTTTATAGAACAACAATGCGAAGATTTTGCACTTAGGAGTCGCCCAAGGTTTCCAAACCATGTTCGGCATCAAGGAGTTGACTTGTCCCAAGTATTGCACGTTGTATGTCGATTTAGCGAAGTAACATCCATCTCTTGTTAGTTTTCAAGTGATATCATCCGGGGTGTGTTGGTCTAAATTGATGTTGGCTAGCCTCTCCCAAAGCTTACTCCAAACTTGTTATATTGTATCAAGTATTGCCCCATTTAACAGTTTGCTCTTGATTCTCATAGCGTCATCCACTAGTCAGGCCGACGCGGACGGTGAATCGGACATCACATTGCAGTCGTATTCGATCTAAGCGTTTATCCGCCTCACTAGTTCGACACCAACCTTTTGCCAATTCCCACCTGACCCGCGCCCGCAACACGCATCCGTTGCACACATGTTAACTTCAGGATACCGTAAAACAACTCAACTATTTCGGTAACTTTCTTATGACACACTCTCACAAGAAAGCAGATCTACATGATAGTGGTATGCCTGCGACAGTGACCCCTTCACTTTTTGTTGACAAACCAGAATGGCCAAGTTTGGTTGGAGAAGAATGGGACCCTATTTTCCTCTTTCTGTTGCAGTAGATGCATAAACACTAGAGTACACAGGAGCAACAAAGTAATAATTCAAGTTTGGTTGGAAAACAATTGTCAAGTTTTCTAACCACGCTCTAGAAGCACTGACCACATCGATCGAGATAAATTGATGCATCTCACTAAGTTTATACTAACCACATCTTAATATTCGCAGTGGCAGACCTATCACGAACAAGCTTAAGATGTCGTAATATTTTTAGACAAGACCGCTATGAAAAACTATAAAAGCACAATTACGCCGTGAGCAGCAGCTGCTGCCCGGGCTGGATGGACGATGGACGCTGGGTCCGCCCATGAACATGCGCAAGTATATGCATGCCAGCACGAGAATTTCGCTCGTTTTTCATGCGCAATGGACAAGCGTCCTGCTGAATAATTCGAAATTCAAAAATGCCCGGCATGCATTACCGTCGGCATGGCGACAAAAATGCACCCGAACATTGCCGCTACCGTCCTCATGTTCCTGGCTTGGGACATGCATGTGTGGGGGGGATTTATGAGCAACTGTGCCAAAAACTGGCGTGGACCGCCGGCCCTCCAATGGACGGCCCGGATCGGGCGGGCCCCCGGCCGCGAGCAGGCAGGGTACGTACGCGCTGCTGCCGGCACATGCACGCCGCTGACACGCACGCATGCGTCGCCTACTGCCGCATATGCGCCCGGTGCGAGTGGCCGCTCCCCGGGCGCGGCAGCAGGTGTTTGGCCGGGGCTAGCACAGCACAGGAGTGGGGGATATGCTGGGGAGCTAGCTAGCTAGAGGTAGGTAATAAGCGCCAGCCCCGTCGATCGAGGGCGAGGGTGCTGGCGCGTACTTACCGGAGTACGGCGCCGCCGTGCCGGTGCTTGGGCAGGAGCAGGAGCAGACCTCGCGCTTGGGCTTCCGCATGGGCAGGCCCTGGCAGACATGCAGAGTTTGTCGCCCGCTCGCTCACTGTTTGCTAGCTGCTCCGGGTCCGCGCGTGGAGGTCAGGTCAGGGCCCCGGCCGGCCGCCTCGGTCGGTTGTAGCTGTACGGTCGGCACGCGTGTACGAGGCAGGCACACACATCGTGGCAAATCAGGCACTGTTGCCCGACTCTAGTACGCACGTACGTACGCACCTTACCTTGCATGCAACGCAAACATAAGTGTACTGCCTGCGAGTGAAACCATGCACGTCAGCAAACCAACCCAGTATTAACCAGGCGCTGCAAAACAAAAAAAAGCGGAGGAATATTACTCCTCCTCCTACTACTACTACTTGTCATCTCAAAATCCACACACCAAAAGTAAAAGTAGGAGGAGGAAAGAAAGATAGACTCCACATGCATGGCCAATCATGCTCCCACGACGACGTACGCTTTATACCACACCACACACATACATATCGGCCAGTACTGCAATGTGTCACCAGGACCTAAAAAGAGCAAGCAGACGAGCAGCATGTCCCTCGCTCGGAGAGGTCTTGTTTCCGGATGGCTCCCATCCATCATCGGAAATTATCTCCAACATATGATTGTACTTGCGACCTTTTAAAAACCAATTGAAAACCGGGAACTAGCTTACTACTACTACTAGCTAGTAGTAGGCGCTGAGTAGTAGGAACAGCTTAGCTCCATTTCTAGATAATGCTTGCAATTGCAAGTGCAAGCTTACGCCTAGAAAGAGCCTAGAATATATATAGTTTTGTATAGCCTCGCGCGGCAGAATATGTATCATGTGGCTCACGGCTCACCCACTGCCAAACGAGGAAACAACATGTGTTAGTTTAACCCGTTCAGGCATGCTATAGTAGGCTAGCTACCGATGAGTCGACTGCAACCGGTAGTGGTGTTGTTGATAAACATGATGCTCTGTTCATCACTCATCAGACAGCACTTGCCCAAGCGAGTAGTATTATTATAATGAAATCAGACGACCGACCTCCCTCTGATTATTCTCTACTGCGTGGCGTGGGTATAAAACCTACCGATATTTGTAGCAGCAGCTACTACTAGTAAAAAAAAAGAGAGGGTATAGTAGTAGTGATACTGATAGCGGTGGATGCAATTGCTGAAGCCAATAATTGCAGCGCCCCAGGCCAAGCCATAGCCTTCCATGGCAGTGTTTAAAGGCGAACATGGCCCCGAGGGCCCCATCTCGCAGCTTGCTTGTCAGGGATTGAATGGCTGCGACACAGATCATCTCTCCCCCCATCTGTTTCCAGTGCAAGTACTTGTACTACCACGCCCCGGCTTCTCTTGGTAGTATCTTTGTTCTCTCTCTACCGTCTGCGGCGCTGGTTTTATTTGACATCTTTGGTTTGGTGCGGCAATTAACCCGCGGACAGACACAGATCCAGAGCTACTGGTTGGTAGCACAGTACGTACGTAGAGTGGTGTAGAGGCGGTACTGCCAGGCGCTCCTTGCAAAAGGGCACACAGACCCTCGGAATGAGAGGGACAGACCGGGGAGGAGGAAGAGGAGGAGCGAAGCCGAACACACAAGCTCCGGACAGCGACCCGAGTTGCTTGCCTGTGCGGGTGAGTGCGCGATGAAAGGGAGAGCTCGCAGCTCATAGCCCCATAACTAGCGGCCGGCGAGCTACGCCTACAAGCGCCTAGCTAGGCAGGCAGGCCTACGCCAAGCTTAGCTAGCGCTGTAGTAGTGGTGTACGTGTCCTCCGCGCGCGCCAGAGTGGGAGTGCGGGTGGGCGGCATGGACTGGGACCTCAAGATGCCGCCAGGGGGCTGGGACATCGCCGACCTGGAGCACGACGCCGCCGCCGCCGCCGCCGCCGCGCAGCCGGGCGGGCCGGCGCCGGCAGCGGGTGGCGGCATTGGGAATGCCGCCGCCGGTGGCAGGACGGAGTGCTCCGTCGACCTGAAGCTGGGCGGGTTCGGCGCCGGCTCGGACAGCCGTGCTGCTTCCGGCAAGGCGCCCGTTGCGGCGCCGGCGACGGCAGCGGCGTCGTCTTCGCCCGGCGCGGCGAAGCGGCCGCGCGCCACGTCGGGCGGGAGCGGCGCGGGGCAGCAGCAGCAGTGCCCGTCGTGCGCGGTGGACGGCTGCAAGGCGGACCTCAGCAAGTTCCGCGACTACCACCGCCGCCACAAGGTCTGCGAGCCGCACTCCAAGACCCCCGTCGTCACCGTCGCGGGACGCGAGATGCGCTTCTGCCAGCAGTGCAGCAGGTAAAATATTCCTTCAATTCCTCCACTCCACACCCGCCAAATTCCAGCACACATAATTGGCTAGGCATTCTCTGATCAAGAACTCTGGCTTCATCAAATCCATGATCCATTTATATCGCTCCTTTTCCTCTCCGTCTTTGTTTCAGCATAATTCTGCCTGTCTCATTTCGAGGATGCACATCTTTACCTTTCCCGGCATCATCCCTTTTCGGCCTCTCGTTTTCTCTTGTCACCCTTTACCATGGCAGCTTGTGTTACCTGAATTATTGCAACGCTTTTCCTTTTATTATTTTTTTTCCTGCTTTTGTGTTTGTGCTGCTCAGAACTTGTTGGAGCGCAGCACTGCTTTTGCACTGCTTAGAATTACCACATCACTTTCTGAATCCTGACCCCGTTCATCAGCACACTGCCAAGAAAAGCTGCACTTGCGCTCCATCTCATCTGCCAAACATCACACAGCCACCCAAACCCAATGATCATCAATCCATCGGGCAATTGAATCTGCCCGTCTTGTCTCCAGCTGTCTGTAATTAGAGATGTCTGTTCTCTGTTTGCGACACTGTTCTCATACCAGTTACAGCACCACGGGGCGTGATTGCTGATAACCCCAGACGAGACGCCTGATATGATTCGCCTCTCCCTCCTTTTCCATGTGCAAACTAGCCTGAAATAGGTGCATCCATGTGCAGTTTTGCGCTTTTTCCTGTGGATTTCTTGGCCGCGACAGAATGTTTTGCGTGGGACTGGGACTGTCAATTCCTTAAAAATGGCAGCCTGTGCTTTATTCATCACGCGGCAACAACTGCCCTACCACATCTGCCACTGTGACCCTTCTGTTTCAAAGCAAAAGTGTGACACTAACGCCCAAGCCTAGAAAGTTTATAGTACTAGTGCTACAAGAGCGCTTGCTCTGACTAGAAGCATTCTGTGGAGCCATGTATGTACAATAAATACAAGGACCATATTTGTATGTTGACAAATAAATCTGTATTGTCAGGTTGGCCAGCCTTGCCACCTGCCAAGGAACTGAAACTTTTGAATGCTTAAGTCTCATTGAAAGGTTAATGGTACCGGCAACCGAAAATAATGTAGCTTATAAGTATTAAAGGACGACACTAAACCCACATAGTGTGAACTAATTGTTTGGGTGATGAACACGAGCAAAATGAGATATCCAGCATCCTCAGTTTGGTTTTCATGGGAAACTGATGATTGCCCTTATCGAATGTTCTTTTAATAAAGATAGACAAAAATTTAAAACATGCAGGATCAAATACTGTTTCTCATATTAATGTTTCACAGTTCTTGGCACTATCTTGTGGGGATAGCATTTCGAGGCCATTTAAGTATCATATGGTGGTCCTCGGAAAAGAAAAAACAAGAAGAATATCATATCATGATGATATCTCATTTTTAAGTTCAGCTTACTTCATAAGGGAAGATACTCTGCTTGTTTCTCTGGTGCTCTGGGACCACCTGACCCTTTTGTTATGCAAGTATACCATCTGTAATTATCCTTCAAAAATAGCTTTGCTACTTGTTTGCATGCATTAGCCACAAGACTGAGGTAATCACATTCTATGAATATAACTTGCTGGGTTAAATTTGCCACACTTAATATTTAGTTTTAAGAAAAAAAATACTAGATAGTTCTATTGTAGTCATCTACCCTCCACATGAACCATCCATAACATTTTTATTCTGGATTTTGGTCCCTGAAATATTTCATTCATTTGCAATCTTTTCGGACCTTGGTCCACTTTAAAGCACAATCTTGGTTCTTCCCATTTTTTATCTTGCTGAACAAAGCAGGCGATTCTATTCTACCTTTACACCTTTATAACTTGATAGGGTATTAATGTGTTCTTCTGATCATTTTTATTCCCTTGATACACGGATATCTTACCAAGTGGGGACAGTTTCCGACGATTGATTGCTCCGTCAGTTGTTGCAGACTTTATAAATTAAGTGCTCCCACTGTCCCTGCAAAGCATGCATAACATATGCTTACAGATATATTATACTGTGGTCCATGTTAAACATCCTTCGCAATATTTTTGTCCGTCGCCACCAAATCTTGAGTACAACTTTTTTTCTCCAAGATGAAGGCGCCCAAGCACTGAAAAGAGTGATTGAAAGATGAACTAAGTGGTCCCATTGTGAACTGTACATTATTTATTCCAAGAATATGTGTAACAAATGTGAAGTATTCTGACAGTATGTAGTTTCTTAAGTTCAGTGGGAACATATTTTTATACTTCCAATCATGTGTCTAACTAGCCAGGACCATCTTATCTTGTTATAAACTCAACCCAGAACCAGAAATATGTTTTTTAATTAATTAAAAAAGACTACGAATATGCTGTCTCCTTAGAACTTAGAAAAGAGAACTAGTACACCCTAGTTAAATAATCTCTGTTGCTCTCCACAATAAATAAATTTCTGTTGCAGTGTTCTTTCTAGAAAAAGGATGTACTATGCCCAGCTTTGTAAAAAGAAATAACGATAGTCGCAAAAAAAAGGCTAAAATGGTTCTGTGTTTCAGATGCATACTTTTAAGTTATGGTGATTTTTTTCCAAAATTTTCTCCTCCGTTTCCGTAGTTTCCCTTCAAAGTTATTTCCTCCATTATATATATATTTTACTGGGAGACCCTTGAGGCATTGTTTGCAGTATCTGTAGTGGTAGCTTTTCTTTTGAAAGTAGGTTGAAACACACTAAATTTGACATGTTTGTAAATCAACCTTCAGCATGTTATTAAGATTTTATGTCAACAGTTTGCTCATTTGCATTGCATTATCTTCATTTCCAGGTGTTGTCATAAAACTACTGTCTTGATCTTGCAATTTTCTTAATAACCTTCAGCATCTTCATTTTGGAAAGTGGCATTTTTGTCAACTTGATATTGATCCTTTACGCATAAGCAATAACTACTGTCTTGATCTTGCAATCATGTTCCTAACTTACATGCAATTATCTGAACATGAATTTCTGTATCTTTAGGTTTCACATGCTTACGGAGTTTGATGAAGTCAAGCGCAGCTGTAGAAAGCGTCTTGATGGGCACAACCGTCGCCGCAGGAAGCCACAGCCAGATACAATTAATCCTGCAAGTTTTATGACGAGTCAACAAGGTCACTTTTTACCACTGCTTTTTTTTTTAACAGTCCATATATGGTTGAAAACATGGAATAGTTTGCCAGACGTATTTTCATTCATGTCCCACCAAGGATGTTAATCTATTACATTCACTTTTTTCAGTATCTTGCGCCTCTGAAGTTATGCGGTAGCGTGTTACTTCACCATGTTGCACATTTGTAGTTTATTCAGCTATTTTCCTTCTGTAAATTAGTCGCAATTGCGGTTAGTATTCACATGATTCTAATCCTTGCAATATCATATAGATCCCAACAAAGAGTAAATGGTTGTTTTCCTTTTCAGTGTGCTTGTTAAATATTCATTTTCATTAGTTTGGTGCTTAATTCACTGCAAATTGATTCAGGAATTCGTACGAGGTTTCCATATTCGTCCATTCTTCTGCAGAATTAAATGGATGCACAATAATATGAGAATTTTACTCATTCTCTTGCCATATGCATGAGTAGCATTTTCATTACTGTACCTTTTATATATTGCAACTAATTGCCATTGTTCTGAAACGCAGGAACAAGGTTTCCATCATTTCCACCTCCAAGACCGGAGCAAAACTGGTCAGGGATCATAAAGACTGAGGAGAGCCCGTATTACGCACATCAAATCCCTTTGGGTATCGGCAGCAGGCAGCATTTTGCTGGTTCTACATCCTCTTACCCCAAAGAAGGACGGCGCTTCCCTTTCCTACAGGAAGGCGAGATAAACTTCGCCACTGGCAGCGGCGGCGGCGGCGTGGCGCTGGAGCCTTCTGTGTGCCAACCGCTCCTCCAGACGGTCGCTCCTCCCGAGAGCAGTAGCAGTAGCAGTAGCAGCAAGATGTTCTCTGAAGGGCATAGGCTGACTCCGGTGCTCGACTCCGACTGTGCTCTCTCTCTTCTGTCAGCTCCAGCAAACTCCTCCGGCATCGATGTTGCCCACCAGATGGTCCAGCACCAGCAGACCGAACACCACAACATCCCCATCGCCCAGCCTCTGTTCTCCAACCTGCAGTTCGGCAGCTCCTCCTGGTTCTCGCGCTCCCAGGCTTCCACCGGTGCCGTCTCGGCGACAGGGTTTTCCTGTCCCGTGGTGGGAAATGAGCAGCAGCAGCTCAATACTGTCCTAAGCTCGGACAACAATGACATGAGCTACAACGGGATGTTTCATGTCGGCGGCGGCGAAGGCTCCTCGGACGGCGCCCCGCCGTCTCTGCCCTTCCCTTGGCAGTAGCTGCTCTTGTCTTGCGTGCTTACAGTAGAGCTCTTCTCTTCTCTTCTCCCTAGTGATCGGCATTGTTTCTGTTCATTCTGCATCACTCCTTTTCTTGTATTCAGTTTAATCGCAAGCATTCGGGTGTGAACAAATTAATTCAGCATAAATTGCTAATCGAAATCTTTTCGCGTCTTTTGTCCTTTCAGCATAAATCTCATGATTCCAGTTCCGAACTGGATTCCTCTTCTGTCACATCCTTCTTTTTGACTAGTATTACTTGGCCATGATTACAGTACATCGTCTTGCCACTGCTCGCTGCCTAGGTCGAGGATGAATCCTGCATATTTGAAATGCAGAGTCGATCGAGTAAATTTCAGAGTATACGCCTTACAAATTCTAATCTGCTCCCCTCCTATTTTTTTTGAAACGAAGCCTCACGTCCATGGCGCGTCTCGCACAAGAAAAGAAGACGTGGTTTTGCTTACCTGTCACACCCGTACCAGGATGGGCTTAGCGTCCATGGGCCGTGGGCGAGCTGGACGGGGCTTCTAGGAGAGATCGATGGTTACAAGAGGGAGCGGAGCAACAAGGGAAAGGGAACAGAAAGAAACGAACCGAACTGAGCCTGTCTCCTTCCTCTGTCCTCCTCTCTGGATCTTCTTCCTCCTCATGGTGATGGTGTAGTTGCTCTCCACAAGCAACCTCACGTCCCGGAGATCACCGGCGGCATCGGGAATTGTTACATTACTCCTGTCGTGTCGTAGCGTCAGGTTCGTCACCCCAAGAGCACAATGAGGCCGGTCCGGTCAGCAAGCCTATCGAGTGACGAGTGTCGAACCTGGCAGGTTCGCGAGGTATATGCTGGAGCCTGGAGGCGTCCCTGCCTTCCTCTGGCTACGTCCACCGGGGTAGGTCGAACACCCAAGATCAGACGGGACGAAGGAGTGACAGCTTTTGTTAAGGGAGTCTCTCTTTTTTTTTTTCAGGGGATGTCAAGGAAAGGAAGCTCTTGTTCTAGCTTGTGTGTGCTTTGGGCTGGAAACTCAAGGTTCATGGCCACTGTCAGTTCAGTTCTGTGCGGCCCAGCGGGCTACTAGTTTTCAAATGGCAAAAGGCCGATCTTCAAGAGGAAAAAAAGCAAAAGACAGACCTTCACAGCGCGTTTGGTTGGAGGGAGTTTTTTTTTTAGGGTAAGCAGCACGACTGTACTGCGGATCTCTATTAGTACTTAAGTAACACTTAAATCGTCAATTAACATCGGAATGATAAACTCCGGTGGATACTCAAACCAGACAGATGGTCGGGTACCACACTCCTTAGCTAACAAATGAGCAACACAATTTGCATCTTTAGGACAAAAAACAAAATCTACTTTTGTAAACGACGTGGCTTGAATTCAGATATCTTCAATAATTGGAGCACCGCCCATTGCCGTGAATCCTTCGTCCTAAAGGATCTCAATCATCTCCAAGCTGTCGGACTGAATCATCAGTTTATTTGCACCTAATTGATTTGACAAGTACTCCCTCTGTTCGGGATTATAGGTCCTACACGCATACCTATGTTGTTAATTTGACTAACAAAATATAACCTATATATTACAAAAATTAAACCATTAAAAAATATAACCTCTAAAGTTTTTAATGATATAATTTTTGTGCTATACTATTTATATTTTGTTGTCCAAATTGGCAACTTAGTTATCCGCGCGGGACTTATAATCCCAAACAGAGGGAGTACATACCATGTCTGATTGCTAGAGCCTCTGTAGTAGCAGGGCCGACCCTTGGGGAACTAGCGGGGCAGCCGTCCTGGGCCCATAAAAATAGGTGCCCAAAAATATGTAGGCTTAGTATACATCGGAAAAAAGATGATTTTTTCTATTGGGTTGTCGATGCCTCGACTCCTACCCATTGATCGACACCGTCCCGTCACTTTCTTCCCGATCAACGGGACAACGATCTCGATCGATTCCCATGCAGGACAACCTGGACAGGTCGTTAGGTCCCAAGACTCCCATCATCGCTACTCGTTTCCCGAGTCTGAAGTCTCCCATCCAGTCTCTTCCCCTGGCCCTGGTCCCTATCTCCCTGGATCAGATCGTCTCCCTGCGTCAATGATCAACCGCCAGGCGTGATTGCACGAAGCCGCGAAGGCCATCGACGAGACGGCGATCGACCACCTCGGTCTGCCTACTGCTACTGGTCCACTCTCTGCTGGTTACACTCGCATAATTCTTAGTTCTTAATTCTAATTAGTACATGATTGTTGTTTTTGTTTGTAGCGAGCGAGGTTAACTGTTTATGGCGACCGAATTATAACTGAACGAGATTGATATTGATTCCATCGTCACAGACTTTGCTATTAAAAAAATTCGGAGAAAATTTTAAAAAATTATGTAAACATTGTTATTTTTATATGAATATTACAGTTAAGAGTATACTTAAAATATTTATTTTTCATCATCTCATATATACATACAAAATTATAATAAGAGGTCCAAAATTTTAGTTTCGCCTCGGGCGCCTGAAATCTCAGGACCGGCCCTTGTGTAGTGTGTAGTAGCTGCATCAATTGCAAATTCCACCGGTTCATTAGAAGCAGCAAGGAAATTTTCTTTATCATCTCCGATAACAGCACCCGTCGATCCTCTCCTGGTATCAAAGGTCGAAGGCTGCATCAACATTTACACAGACAAAGCCTTTTTCCATGTACTCTCCTTTCTCTTCTGTTTTGGACAAGCTGCACGAACAAAATTAGTAACCAAAGGTTTGAATATTTAACACCAATTGGTTTACTGTCTCCTCGTGGACCTTTTGGCGCCTAATCCACCAAATATATCAGGCTGTAGTAATTATCACCTCCCTTAGATCAGTATAGGATTTTTCCTGAGGTTGTACAAACTTGCACATCATCAAATAATCCAACACGACACTACCAGATAGGTCAGTTGCGCAAGCTTCCTCTACTAAGTTCCATAATCCCATCTTCTTCCAAATCTCCCTTGCTCCGTGGCATAAGAAGAGGGTATATTAATATCTTCACACGATATTGAGCAAAGAGGGCATGAGCTATTCACTTTAATATGTCTATTCTCTAAAGCACTCTTGCAAGGAAGAATACCATGTAAGCATTTCCAGCCAATTTTTTTAATTTTTGCTGGCAATTAGCTCTTCCATAACTCCTCCCAAACTTGGTTCAGATTGGCATTGCCCGTTCCGTCTATTCTTCTTAGATTACCTCCGAGTTGAGACTCCCACTACATGTGATAAGCAGACCTTACCGAGAAAAAACCAATTTTGTTAAATCTCCATACCACAAAATCCTTCGGACCATTTTGACTTAGTGGTATTGCAAGAATATTGTTGACGTCGATTGACCAAAAATTCGCTCTCAGAAGTTCTTCATCCCAATTTCCGTCTGCACCTATTAATTCATCCACATATTTTAACATTATATAACCCTTTGGGGTAAATACTTTCCCATTTTGGCTTAGAGGGATCCAAGAATCTTCCCATATATTTATTTGCTTCCCATCTCTAACTCGCCAAATTGCACCCTTCTTGAAAATATGAAACCCAACCATGATACTCTGTCATGTGAAAGATGAACCTTTCTTCAGCTTTGCTTCGAGAATTTTACCATCTGGATAACTCCCCCCGAATTGGGGGGTTACAAGACTTTAAGTCTGTTTATTAGTTAGAGGGAATGGGAGTTCAATACGACAGGGGAAGGGGAACTGGGAGGGCCAAGAGCATCTCCACTCGTCCCCCGATAAGGCGTCCGAGGCAACCATTTTTTGGCCTATATAAGGGGGCGCCGGATAGGTTCACAAATTGGCGAGGGCGCTAGCTTCCAGCCGTGCCCCCATAAAATAAATCAACCATTTCAAATTCGTTAAAATAATTCAACATATAAATTTATTACAAGTTCATCAAATCAAACAAACAATTCAACATAGCACTAAATAATTCAACATACAAATTTATTACAAGTTCATAAAATTAAACAAGTTCAATATAGCAAATAAAGGCAAAAAAACTAGGTGGCTCCTTTGAGCCTCCACAAATGATCGACCAGATCATCTTGCAGTTAATTATGAGTATTTGTGTCTCGAACTTCTTGCCACCTGGCGAGAAAAAAGAAACAAACACAGCTGGCACTTTGTAATCAACATCTGCAAGGGGACCTTGTGATAGGGACACAGATGCCTCCTAGGGGAGGGGGGGGGGGGTAAATAGGCGGTTTAATTTTTTTACGAGATAAGCTTAACAAATGCGAAATAAAACTAACGTTTACTTTGTCCAACACAAAACCTATGTAAACTACGGTTCACCTATGTGTACCAACAACTTATGCTAAGCAAAACAAGAAACTATGTGATAGCTAGATAAATGAATTCAAGCACGAAGGCTATCACAAAGTAAAGTGCACAAGTAAATATCTCGGGTATAGAGATAACCGAGGCACATGCGGACGACGATGTATTACCGAGCTCCTCTCATAAATGGAGTACGTCTCATTAGAGGGATGTGCGGTACTAAGACCACCACGCTAAAAAAGGCCTCACCCTATTATCATGTGAACCTCGCCACAAGGGGCCTGGTTCACTTCTCCACTATAAGTGCACTTGTCGGTGGCAATCCGTAACCTCTCACAAATCTTGGGGCACTACTCCACAATGCAATTGGAGGCTCCCAACAAACAAGCTTCGGGAAATCTCCATAACTTAATTGGAGGTCCTAAGTAATCCACAAACCTGCAAAACAACTAAATCGTCTAGGGTTCCAAGAACCCAAGAGTAAAAAGCTTCTCACCTATCACCGAACCAAATCCTCAACGAGAAGTCAAACTGATGCACCAAATGCAATGGCAAGAACACAAGTAGTTCTCAAGTCCTTATCTACCAAATCCCACCACAACAACACAAGCTATGGATGAATAAGAGAGGAATAACACAAGAGGAAATCCACAAAAGAAACCCCAAGATCTAGATCGTAAGATGTTCCCCTCACATAGAGGAGAGATGGATTGGTGGAGTTTTAGATCTAGTTCCCTCTTTCAAATCCCCCCAAAAGATTCAAGAAATATGAGAGGGTGTCAACACCCGGATTTTTAATCCCAAATGTCTGTTATGCCGTACATCACAATCCCAGGATTACCATTTTTGCGAGACATAACAGATTGGTACCATAGTTCATCATCCATTACAAACCATAATAGTCTTACAAATAGTTGATCTCATGATCAAGTCTGATTAGAATCAAAGCAGCGGAATAATAAAGGTAGCATGGTCGTGGCTCCATCTTCAGGGTCACAGGCAATGCTGACAATGGGAGATGGTCCTAGTTATCGTAAGCGTCCTGCTATCCATCTTCCTCGTAGTCCCCTTCATAGTCTGGCCATAGGAATATCCAGTGACAAAGCCATGAGTACTTTGAAGTACTTGCAAACTTTCACTAAGCAATAAGGCCATTCTATAGGATTCATAAGCTCTATGTTTGTTTGCCACAAGCCAATTTTATTTCAACCAGTATCTAGTAATAAAAGTCTAACTTTAGTTGTCTAGGTTACTTAGGTGGGAACCTAACTTCATCTCCACAACTTGTGGGGTCAATTCAAAGTCATCTTTCCAGTCACGGGTCATTTTAGAAAACATCTGACAATAGAACAATATGGCCATCCAACTGTCCATAATCGCGGACGCGGCTATTCGAATAGTTTGACACTCTGCAGATGTGGTACACTTTCACCACAACATTCGATACATCTGTCAGGAACAATCCTGAATCATCATACTTAGTATGCGGATAATCAATCCTAACCTTTCAATTACACAACCTAGTATAGGCACCTCCCCTATGAGTTTGGCCTCCCAACCATGACCATCTGTCATCTTGGGCACTGCATAGGTGGACAGTCACATTCACAAGGTAGCCTCATCTCACCTCGATCTGCGAGGGAACCCATACTAAGACATATAAACTTCCAGTCAAGCCCTACCCAAATTCGGGTATTGTGGTTGTACGGTAAATGTTGGAATGGTATCGCATCCAAACCCAACCATCAGTTTTTATCAAAGTCAAGTCACATACTTTCTTCACCATCATATTCAAGTCATTGTGTCCATAACACATGTCAAAGCATCTCAATAGAATGACTCATCATTCCAAGGTTTTCATAATCATTTGTTCCCATCTAATGATCAAGTTTATTTTAGCACTAGCGTCTATCAAATGGGGATGTGGGTCACTAGTTGTAGGGTACTAATCTGGTGTATCTATCTTCATCAAGCTCCAAGCTCTTGATGACCCTTTCCTCCTTTTCCACTAATCATCCAATTTATTAACTGCTGAACAACTTTGCGAAAAGTAAAGCTTGCAAATAAAACTGAGATTTGGTATAGTAAAAAGGGGTATCTAATACGTCCAAAATGTATCTACTTTCCCGAACACTTTTTCTATTGTTTCTCCTCTAAACTTGTGTGATTTGGATACAATTAACACGGACTGACGTTGTTTTCAGCAGAATTACCTTGGTGTCTAGTTTTTGTGCAGAAAATCAACTATCAGGAAAAATCCCGAAAAATATGCCAAAAATCCTATTTCACCAGAATATCCACGGAGCCAGAGTACGAGACGGAGTGGAGGCCTAGGGGCCCACACCCCTGCCAGGCGCGGGCTAGGCCTGGCCACGCCTAGGGGGTGCGGCCACCCGAGGCACCCCCTCGGACTCCTTCTTCGCCTATAAGACGCCTCTTGACCTAAAAACCGAGGGGGGTTTCGACGTTTTTCCAGAAAGAGTTCCGCTGCACCGCCACCACCAAAAACCAAGTTTCGGATCCAGAAACTCCGTTCTGGCACCCTTCCGGGACGGGGAATTTGGGGAGGATCATTGCCATCATCATCACCAATGCCTCTCCATCAACCATCAATGTTTCTCTCATCCATGAGTGAGTAATCCCCCGCTGTAGGCTATGGGGATGGTAGGGATTGGATGAGTTCTATCTTGTAATCAAATAAGATTGTTAGGGCATAGTGCCTAGTATCTCTATTAGTGCTATTTGACTTTGTTGCAACTTATTGTGCTTAATGCTTGTCACTAGGGCCCGAGTGCCATGATCTCAGATCTGACTTATTATTGAATCATTATGATAGTATTGTTTGTGATCTTATCTGCAAGTTGTGTACACATATCATTGTCTGGATCCAAAGGCCCCGAAGTGACAGAAATTGGGACAACCGGAGGGGATGACTGTGATGTGAGGATCACATGTGTTCATGGAGTGTTAATGCTTTTCTCCGGTGCTCTATTAAAAGGAGCACCTTAATTTCCAGTAGTTCCCTAGAGGCCCCGCTGCCACGGGCTGGCAGGACAAAAGATGTTATGCAAGTTCTCATTGCGAGCACACATGACTATATATGGAGCACATGCCTAGGATTTTTTAGTACTTGGATGCTTATTCTTATTTATCTGCAATGCCCTAGATTCTTGAAGTTACATGTTTAGACTCGTCCATGCAACGCCCGTCCATCCATCCCTATGCCTACTGCACTCATATCCCACTGTTTGCTACTACTATTACTATTGCTCCTATTTTACTGCTGCTGTTGCTTTGCAGTTGCTACTACAAACTGTTGCTACTGATAAACTTCTGTGAGCAAGAACTATTTCTAGGTGTAGCTGAATTGACAACTCAGTTGTTAAGGCTTACAAGTATTCTTTGGCTCCCCTTGTGTCGAATCAACAAATTGGGTAATACTACACGTGAAGACTGTTGTGATCCCCTATACTTATGGGTCATCAAGACTATTTTCTAGCATCGTTGCCGGGGAGCATATCTTTATTTGTAAGTTCAATTGAATCTACTATTGTTCACTACTACTCCTTTCATCATGGGGAAGTCTCGTGATGGAAAGTTTCCTATTTTACCATCCAGTACAAGAAGAGGTATAGTCCTAAACACCTCTATTCCTCTTGATTCACCGTCTGTTATAAGTAAGCTTGTTACACCACCACCACATACTCATGCTACACACACTGCTACTACTACTGAGTCTGAAACTGCTTTCGATACCCATGATGTTACTTCTACTGTGCTTGATGTGAATGGTTCATTAGGTCCTTTCCTAGATGCTACTATGGCTAGTCTAGGAAATACTAAAACTCCTAGTGAAGACACTGTTACACCTGTTAGCTCACCTGAGTCTAGAGAGAGTTATGATATTAATGATGGTTACATTGAATTCACTGATGAATTTATTGAAGAGCGCCGAAACACACATGGTACTAGTGCTATTAAGAGTCTCCTTGCGAGACGTACCATTATTCCTAAACTGTCCTCTGATCCTAAGTTTGCCACCTCTCCCATAGATATTAAAGATAAAGATTATGATTTCTCTCTTGATTTATCCTATTTGGACATTGTTGAGAAAGAACCTTTTTGTGGGACTGAAAATGAGAGTGTTGTGGCTCATATGAATGAGCTTTCTACTATGAGTGCTTTATTCTCTGATGATTTTAAGATGCGCAAGTACTTTGTTACTAAGATCTTCCCTTTTCACTAAAAGGAGAAGCTAGGGCTTGGTTTAATAGATTACCTCCTGGTTCCATTGATAGCCCTGATTGCTTGATTGATTCTTTCTTCCAGAAATATTTTCCTCCTATTGCTAGACATGCTGCTTTGCAAAGACTTTTTGATTGTAAACATGGATAAGAAGATAAATTGCCTGAGTCATGGACAAGGTTCTGTGCCTTGATTCATCCACATCCTGGATGTCCATTGCCTCAAAATGAGATTCTTGATATTTATTATAATGGACTAACTGATGATTCTAGGACATACCTAGATAGCTTTGCTGATTGTGTTTCCAGGATAAGAACTCCTACAGATGCTGAAGAATTAATGGCTAAGATAAGCAAGAATTATGATGATTAGACTTCAACTGAGCTAAATACACTTGAGCCTATTACTCCTGAACCAGTTGTGCCTGGACCAGTTCCAACAGCAACACCAAATAAGAGAGGAGTTATTGCATTAAATGATGAAGTGATGAAGGAAGCTAAGAAGTGTCTAAAGGAGAAAAGTATTAGAGCTGAAGATGTGAAGAATCTACCTCCTATAGAAGAATTATGTAAGCCAACTCCACACTCATCCACTATTGAGGTACACTCTCTCCAACACTTTGATGAAGGTGATATTCCTTATGGTAAGCCTCCTGATCAATGTTTAGAGGAACTTGACATTTTTATTGTTAAGCAAGGTAATTTTAATAAACAAGTTCAGAATCATTTATTGGAAAACTCTAGAGCTATTAAAGAGTTGAAAGATATTGTGGAAATAACTTCTAATGATATTAAAATGCTTTGTAAACACTTTCAAATGGTTCAAATACAAATTGATCAACTTGCTAAGGTACAAAAAGATATGCTAGTTAATGCCTCAGGAGATAAACATGCTTATGGAATTAGAACTAGGAGTGGTATAGCTACTTAAGATCCTTTATATCCTGAAGGAAACCCTAAAAGAATTGAGCAGGATTCTCAACAAGGTGAAAGTAGTGGTAGTCCTTGTAAGAGAAAGAAAAAGAAACATAAAACAGTTGAGGAACCCCTTGAACCTGTTGTAGATCCTAATAGTATATCTGTCTCTGATGCTGAAACTGAGAGTGGTGATAAAAATGATGCTCCTGATAGGGAGGAAGTTGAGGAAGAACCTGAGAAGCACACTAAGAACACTAGGTACACTAAGGAAGATTTTATTGCTAATAAACATGGTAAAGAGAGAGAATCTAGGGTGCAGAAACCTATGCATTTTCCAGGTAAGAAACACAAGTCAAAGGAGGAAGAACACTACAACAAGTTTTGTGAGTGGATGAAGCCTTTATTTTTGCAAATTCCTTTGACTGATGCTATTAAGTTGCCTCCTTACTCAAAGTATAAGAAGGATATTGTCTCTAATAAAAGGAAGATTCCTAATGAGGAGATTTCTACTTTGCTTGCTAATTATTCCTTGCTCTATTAAGAATAATTATGTTAGAACTGCTTTATGTGATTTGGGAGTTGGAGTTAGTGTGATTCCTTTTTCTCTCTACAAGAGACTCCAGCTAGAAAAGTTGATACCAAATGATATATCTTTGCAAATGGCTGATAAGTCAACTACTATTCCTGTTGGTATATGTGAGGATGTTCCTGTTCAAGTGGCTCATAATTGCTTGGTTTTAACTGATTTTGTTGTGCTTGAGATGCCTGAAGATGACAATATGTCTATTATTCTTGGGAGACCTTTTCTTAATACTATAGGTGCTATCATCAATTGTAATCAAGGAAAAGTAACATTTAATATTAATGACAAAGAGCATACTGTCTATTTCCCCAAGAAGGTTGCTAAGAGCTATTGCCTGAATTCCATTGAAAATATTGAGAGCATCAAGGTTGGAGAAATATATTGTCCCATCCCACAAGAAAGTTTTGAAACTATTATGATTGGGACCATTGCTGTCAAGTTTGAGGTAACATAATCACTTTGTGGAATGCAAAGTTTTGTTTCATATAAGATTGTTTTGGTAACAAGACCTGATCAACCTTGTTAACAAAAGGATTTTAATGAACAAAATAATGTTTTCACTATGGTTATACTTGCTTTCTTTTACTTTTCTCCTTCCTAGTCTTTGCCTTTTCTTTTGCTAGCTTTTGTTTTGTTAGTTGTTTGCTTGTTAGAGTGTCTTAGAACTTCTGTAGTTTGGTTTTTGTTTTGCTTTTGCTTCTTATAAAAAAGCTGTTTCTGCGAGAAAATCAATTTTCATACCCTGAAAATTGGCCAAAAATAAAGTTTCCCGAAAAATTCCAGAAAATTCAAAATAATTTTTTCCTCGAAAAAAGGGGCAGAGGGACACCTGGAGTGATCCAGGGGGCCACCCCAGGCCAGCACACCTCTGGTGGGCGCGGCCAACCCCTAGGTGGCGCCTGGCTAGGGTGTGGCCCACCTGGGCCCCTCCAAGGCGCGTCCTCCCAGCCATCTTCTTTCTCTCTCCCGAAAAACACCAGAAAACTTTCTCAAGCTCAAGTTCCTGCTGTTCTTGCTCGCGAATTTAGATATCCTTGCTCATCCCATCTTTGTTGCTATTTTTTTTGGAGGGATTGCTCCTTAGTATGTGCCTCCTCCACTTGTCCAATTAGATTTGTGATTGGTAGATTGTATCTTGAGTATTTTGCTGCTATAGGTGTCAGGTTGTGTAAGCTTGCATGCTTGTTCTATGCTTAGAGATTTCATTTTGATGCACGTGTAGCCCTCTAGCAAGTTCCTATAGTAGTTTCTCATCATTTATCAACTTGGAAATCACTTGGTTTGATGTTTGTCTAAAAAATTCAGAAAGGAAGATGAGTGCATACCCACTGAATCAATATGATTTGATGGTACCTGAGCCAATGAAAGTTCATCGTGAGGAAGGAGTCTTCCCTTCCATATATCCATGCCATGAATTTATGAGAGCCGCGGAAATCGTCCCGGATTTCCAAACTATGATTACCAATGAAGGGTAGGAACACTTTGTTGAAGGTGAACCTTTTCAGTATGTCAAGCTAACCATGGCTGTGGTGCAGGACTTCCGGTTTACTTGGTCTTCATATAATCCCATGTTCCATTATAAAATATACAATATAGTTGCCGACCTGCCTTTTGCTGATTTCTGTGCAGCAATTAGAGTACCTCAATGGGGATCTTCTGAGAAGATCAAGGAGAATCCTAACTCACTTATGGATTTATATGCTAAAATTTGCCAAGGTTTCGACTTCTCAAAGGAAAGTGGTAAAATTCGGAACATTCAGTTCCCATCCATTAGATATTTTGCCTATTTCATTACCAAGTGTGTTCTTGCTAGAAAGTTATCTTCTTTTGATCTAGATTTTATCGCAGCTGCTTTGAATAGGGATAGATCTTATAACCTGGGTGCTTTGATAGCTTACCGTATCACCACTAACCGCGAGAAGGGTGGAATTTGTGGAGGTCTCATTGCCTCTAGGTTGCTAGCTTTCCATGGTTTAGAGCCTCACCATTCAGACTTCCGGTTCCCCATAGAGAGGCTTGATCTTGAATCCATGATTCAGCATAATTTTGTTTCTTTAGGGGCTACTATGAGAAGTTTACCGTATGAATTATCTTTTGCCAAGCGTGGTTGGAGAGGGGGTAGGACTGAGAAAGTTATTTATTTGCCTGCACCTGCTTTGTTTAATTTTGATAACAGGCAAAGATGGTTGCTCACGGAGGAGGAGTTTGACACATACGTGGCAGAGCTCTCCCAGAAAGAGGAGAATGTTGGAGAGGATGCCGAAGATGATTCGGTTCAGCCCTCCAACTTGGGAGAGTCTTCATACCAGCAGCCCTCCTATGATTGGGGCGCGTCGTCTTCTTCATCGCAAGCGCCTGACTATGATCATTCCTATGATGACCCACCAGCTTGGGGTTACTACCCGCGCTATTGAGCCCCACTTAGGCCAAAAGCCTAAGCTTGGGGGGAGGTATACCGACATCACACTCATCTTTATATCATGTTCGGTCGATTCTTTGTATATCCATTGTTTCGCTTTCTTTTTGGTTCTTGCTGCTGCTTTCTCAAAAACACAAAAATACCAAAAATATTTTCATTGTTTATCTTGGTTTGTTTCTTTGGTTTTTAGTTTTGGTTTGCCTTAAAGAAAAATCCAAAAAGATTTTGCTTTGTTTGTTTTTGCTTTGTTGGCTTGCTTTAAAAATCGAAAACACCAAAACTATTTGTTCTTCTTCTTTGGTTTTGTGAGTTCTTTGCAGGATTCAGCCGTCCTCAGTGGATTTTGGTTTCATGTTATTATTGAAGTCACACAAGTGAAGGGCAATAATGAAGATTAAGAAAACTTAAGGTGTGGTAAGAGGGAAATCTATTTGTTTTCATTTTTGTACATATACTCATCATTGTGAGCATGCTTAGTTTGTTCATGTAACGTGTATGTTATTATGGTGTAAGATCCCACCTTTATAAAGGTAAAGATCCCTGTGATTGCAATGCTAGTCCCTGGATCAAATGCTAGCATCCATAGTTTAAGATGAAGTACACAGAAACAGAGGTCATTATTACATCATCATTCCAGAGATAACATAGTCTTTCACAACTCCATAGCCATAGTCTAATACAAGAGTTTATCATAACATTATAAATAAAAGTCTTCATCTTCATGTGCCACAGGCAAGCATGTTGAGTGTAGACTCATAACCCCTAATCATCATCAGAGTAACCTGCAACATCACAAGTTACAGCCACAGTGGGTCAATACATTAGAATAGTATTGGCAAGTGATACCTTAGTAGAATATTAGCATCTAGTTACTACATGAATTTGGCTAAGTGTAGCTTAGGCTTGCTTTGATCAAAATAGATTTTACCTATCAGTTGAAAAACACTAAGTTTTTGTTTGGCAAAAACTCCCAAGGAACCACCAATAGAAATTGGTGAACCTTCACCCTTGTTCAACCACAAGTTTTAACTTAGAAAATTGGGATGATGAGATTCTTGATAGCTTCCATGTCTTGATTCTCAAGTTGTCCATTATCGGGGACACGGTTAAGTACTTAGTTTCTTCCTTCTACAGAGGTGGTGCACTTTCCCCACAATACTTGATTTTCACCAAGACAGGACCTTTCAGAAGCCTTCCCTTAGACCAAATGGACGCGTTCCAACCTATCATCCCACTACCACCAACTGTCCAAATGGCTAAGTTATTGCAACCTATATGATCCAGGCAGAGCCTATAATGCCATGTGGTTGCACTAGAAGCTTCTTAACATTTGGCATCTCAAATCCCTTTGTTCCTGGGTGGCAATCCACAAGTGAGATACACAAGGTAAACCATAGAAATGGGCGTTTTGTAACCACTCAACCAAAAACCACCAAGCAATTACCATTCCACCCAGGTGTTTCATTCACTTAGTTGTTTTATTAAGCAAAAACATAAGTCAAAGACTTAGCAACATTTTTCCATAGCATGTATATATTTCACCCTTGGTTCCCACTAGCTAGGCTAAGCATGGAAATAGCAAGTATCTTAACTTAGAGGAAATTCTAATAATTCTACAACTACTAGGATTTCCCAAGCATAGCATACAGATACTTAGCAAAATATTCATGCAAGCCCTATACAAAATAATTCTAGCGCATAGTCAAAATATTGGGACAAAAATATGAAGCACCACTTGCCTTGGTAGTTGGGGGAGTAGTAACAATCCTCACAATCACAATCACTACTAGCACGAAAATCTACACATAAAATGATAGCACCAAATTCACATGTCAAAATAAACAAGCAAAAATATATGAATGCATGCAAATGCCATGTGATGATTTTTCCAATTCAAATAAGACAAGTAAAACAATACTGAACACTAAACTAAACATTTATACAATAATTAAACTTAATTTGATCTTTAAAACATTTTTCAAATATTTTTTATACTCAAAATAGGCCTACAAAAGTCTCTGCAAAAATAACCAATTTTACAGAAGCAATTTATTAAACAAAGTGCATGGTTGGATAGAATTCTTTCTACTGATTCCAATGATATAAAATTTGTAAAATTTGGACGTGTGGATAAAAAGTTATGAATTTTGCAAGTTTGAACATATAATAGAAATGTTTCTGTCTTTTTAAATAAAACAACGCCACGCGACAGCTTCTGATTGGACGATACCGGTTTGGCCGGATCACGTACGTGGACCGCAAGATCTAACTAAAGACGCACGCCCCAGATCTGTTCATACCGCTTCACCTAAGATCTAATCGTGGCCTTAAGATTTAGATCCGATGGATCAGATCCATCTGACCAAGAACCAACGGCAAAAATGGTGCCTGCGGCGGCGACGGTTCTGGCGGTGACACGCCGGCGAGGCCAGAGGGGCAGGGGGTCGGGCTAGTGCTTATCGAGATCGCGAGAACGTGGAGATGCTCAACATGCAGACGGACAGGGTCGGGGCGCACAGACACAGCAGCAGGAGCTCGTCGGAGTTCGTCTGAGCGTCGGGTGTTCACTGTCGGAGTCGAAGACGACGTCCTGGGGTGCAAGGATTCAAACGGAAAACGTTAACAGATGCGCGAGGCACTGGCGAACACGATTGCGTGCACCAGAGACAGAGGGGAACATGGGGCTCACCGGAATGGCTCGTTGGAGTCGAGTCAAGCTTCGGCCGTTTCCAGATGTTGACGAGGGCGATGACCTAGGGCGATCCAGGATGAATTGAAAGCATGAGAAGGTGCGCATGATGATGGCAAAGCAGCTCGCATGAACCAGAGGGTAAGGCGCGCTCGAGACTCACCGTGATGGCTCACCGGAGTTCCTCGGTATTGCGGCGGTGTTGGGTGAAATTTGGGGAGCCTGGCGGCGCTCTGGTGGTGGTGTGTGAGGGGAAAGGAGTGGGGTGGGGAGGTGGTTAAGTAGCCCGAGCAGGGGCAGCAATCACTCGGTGAATCAATGGGAATTAAGCTGGGTTTATTCACGGTGTCACTGCAGGGAGGTAACGGCGGAGCGGCGTCTGCGCGCGATGATTTGGGGGAGATAACGATGACGTGGAGAAGGGCCCAGCGTCAGTGGCTGCGGGGTAAGGTTCGCGCGGGTGAGAGAGGGGGTAGAGGAGGAATGGCCCGGGTGGGCTTACTAGGCCGGTTCTGGTGCTGGGCTCAAATGGTAGCGCCTGTTTTTATTTTTTTCCTTTTCCCTTTTCTTTTTCTAATTTAATTTTCAGGAATGTTTTTCAAATGCTTTTCACATGGGTTTGAATTCAAACTTGTTCTGAATTTTTGTAAAGTAAAGCTTGCACCTTTTTGGCTACAGAACAATGTTTCTCACTCAAATTACTTTGGCCCATTGGAATTTTAAAATAAATAATGCCTTTATCACTTATTTAATAAAGACATACGAATGGTTTTAAATTCATATTTTGTTTTGAAAATCTTTGTCCAAGCTTTGGAAAATATCAATCAATCATATGATCAATTCTTTTCTGGTCAAAACAAATATTCTCATATTAGAGAGTAGCATTAAGGCTATTGCCTTGCTTGCATAAAATAATTGATCACAAAGTTTCTGTTTTTGAAGAAATGATCCTAAAATGATTATGAATGCATGAATGATATGCAAACTTTGAAATCATGATTTTTGGGATGTTACAAATCTAACCCCTTAAGGTGAATCTCGCCCTCAAGATTCGGATTGGATAGCAAATAGGTGAGGGTGGTCTTTTCGGAGGTCATCTTCTCTTTCCCATGTTGCTTCTTCTTCGGAATGATGGTTCCACTGAACTTTGCAGAATTTGATAGTCTTTGTACGAGTAACTCTTTCTGCAGTCTCAAGAATCTTGATAGATTTTTCCTCATAGGTGAGATCACTTTCCAATTGGACCTCCTCCAAAGGTATAGTACCCTTCAAAGAAGTCTCTTCCATCTCCGGATGGCATTTCTTTAGCTGACTCACATGAAACACATTATGAACGACAGACAATGATTCCGGCAACCTTTATGACTCAGAATCTTGAATGGCCCAACATATCTTAGGGCCAATTTTACTTTGACTCCAAATCTCTTCACTCCACGAAGTGGTGACACTCTAAGATAAGCTCTATCACCCACCTCATAGGTGACTTCTCTACGCTTAGGATCTACGTAGCTCTTCTGTCGGGACTGTGCTATCTTCAATCTGTCCTTTACTAACTTGACTTTCTCTTCAGCCTCTTTGATTAGTTCTGGCCCGAACAAGTTTCTTTCTCCCACACCATTCCATAGCAATGGGGTAGTACACTTTATCCCATAGAGAAACTCAAACGGTGCCATCTCAATACTGGCTTGATAGCTGTTGTTATAAGATAATTCTGCGTAAGGCAGAATTTCATCCCAACTAGCTCCATAGTCTAGGGCACATGCTCTCAACATATCCTCTAGAATCTGGTTGGTCCTTTACATGCATCCATCGATGGGATGAAAGCGATTGAATTCTAATCTCGTTCCCAATGACTCATGCAGTTGCCTCCAAAAATGAGAAGTGAATTGAGTTCCCCTATCAGACACAATACTCTTGGGTACTCCATGCAGACACACAATCCTATTCATATAGATCTTGGCCAACTTAGCACTTATATAGGTTATCTTCACGGGTATGAAATGAGCCACTTTAGTTAGGCGATCCACTACTACCCAAATAGAATCATATCCTGATCTGGTCCTTGGCAATCCGGTGATGAAATCCATGCCAATCTTGTCCCACTTCCAATCAGGAATAGGTAGTGGTTGTAACAAACCTACTGGTTTCTGATGTTCCGCTTACACTCTACTACATACATCACACAAAGCAATATGTTCGGCGATGTCCTTCTTGAGATTATTCCACCAGAATCTTTCCTTCACATACATGTACATTTTGGTGTTACCTGGATGAATGGAATATGGTGAGTTGTGTGCTTCCTGTAAAATCAGTTTCCGAAGCTCCGGATCTTGCAGAATGCAGATACGTTTTCCATACCATAAAGTATCCTGTTCGTCTTCATGGAATCCTTTGGCTTTTCCTTTACCAATCTTTTCCTTAATCTCTTCAATTTCCTTGTTCGTCTTTTGGGCTTCCTTGATTTTGTCCAACAAGGTGGGTTGAACATCCAATGACATGAGATGTCCCTCAGGCACAATCTCCAATCTGAGGTCTCTAAATTGGGCACACAGATCATCTGGCAACTCTCCCTTAGTAAGGCCATTCACAAATAACTTACGGCTTAGTGCATCCGCTACAACATTTGCTTTACCGGGGTGGTATTGCAAACTCAAGTCATAGTCCTTGATGAGTTCTAGCCATCTTCTTTGTATCATGTTGATTTCTTTCTGAGTGAAGATATACTTCAAACTTTTGTGATCCGTGAACACTTCACATCGCTTTCCCAAAAGATAATGTCTCCATGTTTTGAGTGCATGGACAACAGAGGCTAACTCTAAATCATGAGTAGGATAATTCACTTCATGAGTTTTGAGTTGTCTCGAGGCATAAGCCACAACTTTCCCTTCTTGCATCAGAACTGCACCTAATCCATGATGAGATGCATCACAATAAACTTGGAAATCCTTCTCCAAATCTGGCAGACATAGGACTGGTGCTGTCACTAGTCTCTTCAATTCTTGAAACTGAGTTCACACCCTTTAGTCCAAGAAAATTTCTTGTCTTTCTTTAGTAACTCCGTCATTGGTTTAGCTAACTTTGAGAAATTATCAATGAACCTTCTATAGTATCCTGCCAAGCCAAGGAAACTACGAACTTCTTTCACTCACTTAGGAGATTCCCATTCAGTTACAACTGACACTTTTGCGGGATCAACTGCTACACCATATCTTGACACGATGTGTCCAAGAAATCCAACTTCATTCAACCAGAGTTCACACTTGCTGAATTTGGCATACAACTTATGCTCTCTAAGCTTATCAAGTATCAAACGCAAATGTCCCTCATGCTCTTCTTTGCTCTTGGAGTAGATCAAAATGTCATCGATGAAAATGACAACAAACTTGTCAAGGAATTCCATGAACACCTTGTTCATCATATTCATGAAGTAAGCTGGTGCATTGGTCAAACCAAATGGCATCACGGTGTACTCATACAATCCATACCTAGTGGTGAAAGCTGTCTTAGGTATGTCTTGTTCCCTTATCTTAAGCTGAAAATAACCTGACCGGAGATCAATCTTTGAGAACACACAGGCTCCTTCTAATTGATCAAACAAGTCATTGATTCTGGGCAAAGGATATTTGTTCTTGATAGTCACCTCATTGAGTGAACGATAATCGATGCATAACCTTTGACTTCTATCTTTCTTTTCCACAAACAAGACTGGTGCTCCCCAAGATGAATAACTTGGTTGAATAAATCCTTTCTGCAACTGTTCTCCAAGTTGTTTCTTGAGTTCTTTCAAATCATCAACTGACATCTTGTAAGGTCTCTTTGCTATTGGTCCAGATCCTAGCAGCAAGTCAATCAGAAACTCCACATCTCTATCTGGTGGCATTCCTGGTAATTCCTCTGGAAACACATCTATATATTCTCTCACAATTAGCACACTGTCTATGCTAACCCCCTTAAGAGAATTTAGCTTACTCCCTTTTAATTCAAAGTTAGCCTTGAATCTAATCCTTTTATTATCCGGGGTTGTGAGTGTGACAGTATGATTGGCACAATCTAGCACTCCCTTGTACTTAGTCATCCAGTCCATTCCCAAAATGACATCCAATCCTTGGGAATTTAGGATTATCAGATTAACGGGAAACTTATACTTCCCAAACTATATGACTAGGTCATGACATCCTGAGTTCACTATCATTTCTCCACCAGGAGAACTTACTTTTATAGGGCACCCAATAGTTTCAACTGGGAGTTCATTTCTATCAACAAATGCTCTTGATATGAATGAATGCGATGCGCCAGTATCAAAAAGAACAAGTGTTGGAACAAAATTGAGTTTGAACTTACCAGCCACAGTATCAGGTTCCTCATAAATCTCTTCCACATTGATGTGGTTTACTTGTCCCTTCTGGAAAGGGTTGGGCTTGGTGGTTCCTTCAACTTTCTTCTCTGGGCACTCATTTGCATAATGCCCCATCTTCTTACACTTGAAACACTCAACTTAACTGATATATCTCTTTGCAGGCTGACTGCCACTTCCACTTCCACCTCCACTGTGGTGATCTTGTGTCCACTCTTGTGGTTCTTGTACTTGTCATTATCATGACTACGGTGATGCTTGTTGTCATGATGGCGGTTGTGGCTGTGGTGGTTGTTATACTTTCCATGTTTGTGGGATCCAGAACTCCCACTGTCATCATGATGGGAACGCTTGTGAGACGATCCCGAGCTGTGCTTGTCATGCTTCCTCTTTCTGCTTTCAACCTGTTTCATCTTGTTCTCCAAGATGGTAGCCTTGTCACAAAGTGATTGATAGGTGGGGACATAGGCAACAGATAGCTGCAGATTCAGTTCATCATTTAGTCCTCCGAGGAATTTCTCCTTCCTTTTGGCATCAGTATCAACTTCATCCGGTGCATAACGCGCCAGATTGTTGAATTCCTCAATATATTCAGCCACACTACAGTGACGCTTCTTCAGGTTATGGAACTCCTTCTTCAAATTCATCACTCCGGATGAGATGTGACCTGTACGGAATCCATCCTCAAAGATAGCCCAAGTCACATCCTCAATGGGAGTGGTGATCTGGAAGTTATCCCACCAAGTTGCTGCTGGTCCTTCCAACAGATGTGCTGCAAACCTGACCTTCTCCTCGTCGGTGCAGCCGACAGTTACCAAATCCTTGTTCACCGAACGTAGCCAATCATTGGCCACCATTGGATCAGTGGTTCCTAAGAACTTTGCAGGCCTCAGTCTTAGGAATCTGGTGAGCATGTCAAATCCTGGTGGATTGTTCGGGTTGTTGTTGTTGTTGTTGTTGTTGTTGTTGTTTTGTTGTTGTTGTTATTCTGATTCTGGTTCTGCATAAAAGTGGTCATCATCTGCATCATTTGTGCCTGTGTTGTCATCAACTGCTGCATCTCGGGGGTGACATTGTTGTTGTTTGGGTTGGGGTTGGCACGTCGAGGAGGCATCTGTGGTTTTCATAAGGATAAGAATGAGATACCCATAGATTCTTATAATGCACAAAACATCACATAGACAATCACAATAACCAAGCATCAAAATAACATAAAGTTTGAACGACATAAACAACAAGTTTGAAAATGAAAAACACACCATAGCAAGCCACCCACATGTTGGATGGTCATTGCGACTCAATAATCAAAGGTACGGTAGATGAAAGATAAATGAGTATCCAACGCTACTCCTCCGCATCAATCTCCACATCAACAAGGGTAAGACCTGCATTCTCCATAGCGGTTTTGTACTCCTCAACATTAGTAGTCAAGGCCTCTATCTTGGCCCTAAGAGCCCTCTTCTGCTAACGGAGTCTCTCGATCACTCCCTGTTGATGCTCGAGATCGAAGTCCTTGGCCTCTAGCTCTTCCTTCATCTCCCGGATCTTCTTGTTCTGGTCTTGGACTCTCTTCTCCTGGCTCTTGAATTTCTTGTCTTGGCTTTCAAACTTGGCCTCCATTTCCTTGACTATCTCGTCTTCTCCTGGCTCTTGAATTTCTTGTCTTGGCTTTCAAACTTGGCCTCCATTTCCTTGACTATCTCGTCTTGCTCCGCGAAGAGCTTGTCCTTCTCTCGGAGCTGAACCTGGAGCTCGTCATTGCTAAGCATGACGTTGGTCCTATCAGTATCTAGGTGCCTAATAAGACCCTCTAGGTCCTGGAGGTACAGAAGAATCGGCTCCATCGTCTCTCTAGCAGCATCCTCGTACTCAATAGCCTCACCCTCCTCGTTGCGTCTCCCGAAGGGGTGAAGTAAAGACCTCTAAGCTCTCTGGAGTGTCTCCCTACCAGGTGCCCAAGTAACTCCTGCATGACTACATCTAGGCCTTTCTCCTTGTCGTCATGCATCGGCTTGAAAGTGATGGTCTCTATGGTTGGCTCTGTCTGGCATCCGGGCTGAGTGACTCTGAAGCCCCAAAGGTCCTTCCTCTCAAACTTGGTGAGGGGAAGCGTCATGATGCTAGGAAGTGGAAGATTGAGCACACTAGTGAGCTCAATGAGACGATTACCAAAACAAGTTCCCTTGAACTCCTCGACCGTGTTGATAATAACATTAGGCATCTATTTTTATAAGATAGAGAAAAGTTAGAATCAACATCAATAGAGAAAAATCACAAGCATATCTTTTGCAACAATCACACAAGTCATGGCATACACAAATCCATTACAAGCATCAAAGGTTCAACATAACTTAGACAAATTTTTGGAAGTAAAACGATAAATGTGGTGGTCCAACTAACGGAGTACATTACAATCCCCACTCACTTGCCAAGTTGGCTATCAGGGCATCCCTAGAGGCAATTTGTCAATCTTGATCACATGACTCCATTGCTAAGTCTATGATGTCTTCTCTTAAACATTGGTTGGTAGCCTCTAACTCTTGGGTATGCTTCTTTTCTTCCCTAAGGTCATTTTGGGTGTTGAGCATCCTGCACTTGAGTCTATCACCAAGATCCTTGATAGCATTCCATGCTGCATTTCTTGCAGAGTCAAAGAATGTTGTGTGCATTTGTGAGTTGGTGACCATGCAGAATCCTGACTCCTTGTGGTTGTCTTCCTTGTTTTTGTACAAGTGAATTTGCACCCACCAATACTCTTCTCCTTCATCCATCATGGGGAATCCTTTGTACACAGCTGCACCATGTATCCCCATGGTAACCATAAGGTTCTTGAGGGCCTTGGGAAATTCAGTCTCACACTCTAAAGTCATGGTCATGAGTGGTCCCTTCCTCACGGCTTCGTTGATGGAGTTCATCTACAAATAGAGATGAGAAAGAAGATTAGAAAAGTTTACGAGAAGAAAAAGACAAGTGTGGAAATTGTTGAAATTTTTTCCTTAGTGGTTTCTAATCCAATCCTAGGGTCATAATCCTATAGGCAACACAGTGCTCTGATACCATCTATAAGATCCCACCTTTATAAAGGTAAAGATCACTGTGATTGCAATGCTAGTCCCTGGATCAAATGCTAGCATCCATAGTTTAAGATGAAGTACACAGAAACAAAGGTCATTATTACATCGTCATTCCAGAGATAACATAGTCTTTTACAACTCCATAGCCATAAGCTAGTACAAGAGTTTATCATCACATTATAAATAAAAGTCTTCATCTTCATGTGCCACAGGCAAGCATGTTGAGTGTAGACTCATAACCCCTAATCATCATCAGAGTAACCTGCAACATCACAAGTTACAGCCACAGTGGGTCAATACATTGGAATAGTATTGGCAAGTGATACCTTAGTAGAATATTAGCATCTAGTTACTACATGAATTTGGCTAAGTGTAGCTTAGGCTTGCTTTGCTCAAAATAGATTTTACCTATCAGTTGAAAAACACTAAGTTTTTGTTTGGCAAAAACTCCCAAGGAACCACCAATAGAAATTGGTGAACCTTCACCCTTGTTCAACCACAAGTTTTAACTTAGAAAATTGGGATGAGGAGATTCTTGATAGCTTCCATGTCTTGATGCTCAAGTTGTCCATTACCGGGGACACGGTTAAGTACTTAGTTTCTTCCTTCTACAGAGGTGGTGCACTTTCCCCACAAGACTTGATTTTCACCAAGACAGGACCTTTCAGAAGCCTTCCCTTAGACCAAATGGACGCATTCCAACCTATCATCCCACTACCACCAACTGTCCAAATGGCCAAGTTATTGCAACCTATATGATCCAGGCAGAGCCCATAATGCCATGTGGTTGCACTAGAAGCTTCTTAACATTTGGCATCTCAAATCCCTTTGTTTCTGGGTGGCAATCCACAAGTGAGATACACAAGGTAAACCATAGAAATGGGCCTTGTGTAACCACTCAACCAAAAACCACCAAGCAATTACCATTCCACCCAGGTGTTTCATTCACTTAGTTGTTTTATTAAGCAAAAACATAAGTCAAGGACTTAGCAACATTTTTCCATAGCATGTATATATTTCACCCTTGGTTGCTACTAGCTAGGCTAAGCATGGCAATAGCAAGTATCTTAATTTAGAGGAAATTCTAACAATTCTACAACTACTAGGATTTCCCAAGCATAGCATATAGATACTTAGCAAAATATTCATGCAAGCCCTATACAAAATAATTCTAGTGCATAGTCAAAATATTGGGACAAAAATATGAAGCACCACTTGCCTTGGTAGTTGGGGGAGTAGTAACAATCCTCACAATCACAATCACCACTAGCACCAAAATATACACATAAAATGATAGCACCAAATTCACATATCAAAATAAACAAGCAAAAATATATGAATGCATGCAAATGCCATGTGATGATTTTTCCAATTCAAACAAGACAAGTAAAACAATACTGAACACTAAACTAAACATTTATACAATAATTAAACTTAATTTGATCTTTAAAACAATTTTCAAATATTTTTTATACTCAAAATATGCCTACAAAAGTCTCTGCAAAAATAACCAATTTTACAGAAGCAATTTATTAAACAAAGTGCATGGTTGGATAGAATTCTTTCTACTGATTCCAATGATATAAAATTTGTAAAATTTGGACATGTGGATAAAAAGTTATGAATTTTGCGAGTTTGAACATATAATAGAAATGTTTCTGTCTTTTTAAATAAAACAACGCTATGCGGCAGCTTCTGATTGGACGATACCGGTTCGGCCGGATCACGATCGTGGACCGCAAGATCTAACTAAAGACGCACGACCCAGATCTGTTCATACCGCTTCACCTAAGATCTAATCGTGGCCTTAGGATTTAGATCCAATGGATCAGATCCATCTGACCAAGAACCGGCGGTGAAAATGGTGCCTGCGGCGGCGACGGTTCTGGCGATGACACGCCGGCAAGGCCAGAGGGGAAGGGGGTCGGGCTAGTGCTTACCGAGATCGCGAGAACGTGGAGATGCTCAACATGCAGACGGACAGTGTTGGGGCGCACAGACACAGCAGCACGAGCTCGTCGGAGTTCGTCTGAGCGTCGGGTGTTCACTGTCGGAGTCGAAGACGACGTCCTAGGGCGCAAGGATTCAAACGGAAAACGTTAACAGATGCGCGAGGCACTAGCGAACACGATTGTGTGAACCAGAGACCGAGGGGAACACGGGGCTCACCGGAATGGCTCGTCGGAGTCGAGTCAAGCTTCGGCCGTTTCCAGATGTTGACGAGGGCGATGACCTAGGGCGATTCAGGATGAATTGAAAGCATGAGAAGGTGCACAATATGATGGCGAAGCAGCTCGCATGAACCAGAGGGTAAGGCGCGCTCGAGACTCACCGTGATGGTTCACCGGAGTTCCTCGGTACTGCGGCGGTGTTGGTTGAAATTTGGGGAGCCTGGCAGCGCTCTGGTGGTGCTGTGTGAGGGGAAGGAGCGGTGTGGGGAGGTGGTTAAGTAGACCGAGCAGGGGCGGCAATCACTCGGTGAATCAATGGGAATTAAGCTGGGTTTATTCACGGCGTCACTGCAGGAAGGTAACGGCGGAGCGGCGTCTGCGCGCGATGATTTGGGGGAGATAACGATGACGTGTAGAAGGGCCCAGCGTCAGTGGCTGCGGGGTAAGGTTCGCGTGGGTGAGAGAGGGGTAGAGGGGGAATGGCCCGGGTGGGCTTACTGGGCCGGTTCTGGTGCTAGGCTCAAATGGTAGCGCCTGTTTTTATTTTTTTCCTTTTCCCTTTTCTTTTTATAATTTGATTTTCAGGAATGGTTTTCAAATGCTTTTCACATGGGTTTGAATTCAAACTTGTTCTGAATTTTTGTAAAGTAAAGCTTGCACCTTTTTGGCTACAGAACAATGTTGCTCACTCAAATTACTTTGGCCCATTGGAATTTTAAAATAAACAATGCCTTTATCACTTATTTAATAAAGACATATGAATGGTTTTAAATTCATATTTTATTTTGAAAATCTTTGTCCAAGCTTTGGAAAATATCAATCAATCATATGATCAATTCTTTTCTGGTCAAAACAAATATTCTCATATTAGAGAGTAGCATTAAGGCTATTGCCTTGCTTGCATAAAATAATAGATCACAAAGTTTCTGTTTTTGAAGAAATGATCCTAAAATGATTATGAATGCATGAATGATATGCAAACTTTGAAATCATGATTTTTGGGATGTTACATATGGATGCTTAGTAGGTCTTGCTTTCTTGTGATTAGCTCCAGCTTGCTAATAGTTTGTAGCATATCATATGAATGTTTGCTTGCATTGTTTTATTCATATTTTGGTATGATATTGTGGTATCCTCCTCTGAAAGTTTCATATGAATCGACTTGGCACATGCTCACGCATGCATATGACTAAACAATAGTCAGTAAGCCTCGATGATTTATTTTGCCTCAGAGTTCTTGTATCATTTTCATGCCATAATTAGTCCTGTTTGTTGCAAGCATGATTATGACAACTATTGCTCTATCGTTTGTCGCTCCCTCTCTATTGCTACCTTCGCTTGCACTGAGTATGAGCTCTACTTGTGCTTCCAACTCCCCAAAACCAATATTGCCAATAGTGTCCACCATACCTACCTATTAGCATCATTTGCTATTCCATGCATATTCGTTATGCCTTGTTTTCTTCCAAATAAAATGTTTGATTGCTTTGAGAAAGTTAGTTAGTAAAGCTCTCACAAACTTGATGGCACACTTTATTTCTTGCTCTTAATAATCCTAAACCATTATGACCTGTCCATGAAAGTTATATGCTTGCAAATTATATGCTTGGATTTAGCAGAACCATGCTGTCACGGGGAACGCTTTCAACACTTATGGATACATATCCAGTTGATACCTTGCTCTTTTGTGTGCGGATGTTGTCGGTGTGAAATAAAAGGGGAGGTTGTGAGTTCATGGAGTATATATATGTGTTAGAGAAATGCCTGGACCGCTAGCCTAAGCCATGCCTAATCATGGCGGAAACTTGCAGCATTACCATAGTGAACATATGTGAAGCATCCTCAATAAAAATCTATGAAAATAGTAAATACAAAGATCACTGAGATGCTCATTGTCTGCTTGCCTTGTCATTTTGATCACGGGATAGCTCCTGTATCATGTGCAAGGGGTACCCCATTGGCGGTTCTCTATGATATGCATGTATTTACAATGACAAGAACTTACAGGTAACCAAAGTTGAGTAGCATGCGGAGCGGCCCTCGTACTCAAGGGACATGGGATTTCCAGTTTATTGTCTATCAAGCATATGATTCAGAGTGGACCTCACTTTCACCTTAACCACATGAAGATACCTATGATAGGGGCAATGAGAGCTCAAAGCTAATGAGTACCTTACTTTCAGCATTTGGAAGCCTTTCAAACTTTTCAAAACCTTTTTCACTTCCTTGTTGAGTCACCACTTATTCTAGGAGCACCTTCTTGAGAGCATAGTTGTCATTCTTGTGTTTGTCTCAAAACTTGGTTAATTATGTCATGATTTTGATGCTTGTATCTCTGATATTTTTACTTCTAGTCTTCACTTGAACTTTAGAGGTGCCTTGGCATTTATTTTGTGGTCTACAAACAAACGCAAGTGAGATACCACTCTATCATACCTTTTTATGAGCATTGCAATGTTGCTTATTTTTATGTTTCATGCTACTTATTCTTATTGAGTTGGTTTCTCTTTATAGCTTGCAATGACTATTGAGTAGACTTAGTTGCATAGTTCTTATTATGAATGGTTTAAGTATCTACTCTTGTGCTGAGAATATATACATCATATGAAGCAAATGTGTTTGTGAAAGTTCTTTTATCGCACTCAGTTTTCAACTGAATTGCTTGAGGACAAGCAATAAGCTAAGCTTGGGGGAGTTGATACGTGCAAAACGTATCTACTTTCCCGAACACTTTTGCTATTGTTTCTCCTCTAAACTTGTGTGATTTGGATACAACTAACATGAACTGACGCTATTTTTAGCAGAATTACCTTAGTGTCTAGTTTTTGCGCAGAAAATCAACTATCAGGAAAAATCCCGGAAAATATGCCAAAAAATCCTATTTCACCAGAAGATCGACGGAGCCAGAGTACGAGACGAAGTGGAGGCCTAGGGGGCCCACACCCCTGCCAGGCGCGGGCCAGGCCTGGCCACGCCTAGGGGGGTGCGACAATCCCAGACACCCCCTCGGCCTCCCTCTTTGCCTATAAGACGCCTCTTGACCTAAAAACTGAGGGTTTTTGACGTTTTTCCAAAAAGAGTTTTGCTGGGCCGCCACCACCAGAAACCAAGATTCGGATCCAGAAACTCCGTTCTGGCACCCTGCAGGGACAGGGAATTTGGGAAGGATCATCGCCATCGTCATCACCAACGCCTCTCCATCAACCATCAATGTTTCCCTCATCCATGAGTGAGTAATCCCCCGCTGTAGGCTATGGGGATGGTAGGGATTGGATGAGTTCTATCTTGTAATCGAATAAGATTGTTAGGGCATAGTGCCTAGTATCTCTATTAGTGCTATTTGACTTTGTTGCAACTTTTTGTGCTTAATGCTTGTCACTAAGGCGCGAGTGCCATGATCTCAGATCTGAACTTATTATTGAATCATTATGGTAGTATTGTTTGTGATCTTATCTGCAAGTTGTGTACACATATCATTATACGGATCCAAAGGCCCCGAAGTGACAGAAATTAGGACAACCGGAGGGGATGGCTGTGATGTAAGGATCACATGTGTTCATGGAGTGTTAATGCTTTGCGCTGGTGCTCTATTAAAAGGAGCACCTTAATTGCCAGTAGTTCCCTAGAGGCCTCGGTGCCACGGGCTGACACGACAACAGATGTTGTGCAAGTTCTCATTGCGAGCACACATGACTATATATGGAGCACATGCCTAGGATTGTTTAGTACTTGGATGCTTATTCTTATTTATCTGCAATGCCCTTAATCTTGAAGTTACATGTTTACTCGTCCATGCAACGCCCGTCCATCCATCCCTATGCCTACCGCACTCATATCCAACTGTTGGCTACTACTGTTACTATTGCTCCTGTTTTACTACTGTTGTTGCTTTGCTAGTGCTACTAAAAATTGTTGCTACTGATAAACTTCTGTGAGCAAGAACTATTTTCAGCTGCAGCTAAATTGACAACTCAGTTGTTAAGGTTTACAAGTATTGTTTGGCTCCCCTTGTGTCGAATCAATAAATTGGGTAATACTACCCGCGAAGACTGTTGCGATCCCCTATACTTGTGGGTCATCAGTATCACAAAGGTATGTATAATAAGGCTTGCATAGTCTAGCTTGCCTTGTTTGGTAAGGTGGTTGAAGTACTCTTCCTCGTCTTCGTAGAATTTATCCTCGTCGTAGCCCAGATTAATACTAGCGTCTATAAATAAATACGAGATACACAATCACCAAACAATACTTAACTACTTCTATTTATCACATAAGGGTCACACTAGATGATCTAGCATCATCTCTATCAGTACAAGAAAGGGTGATAAGATTTTATTTATCTTATTTTTAGGAAAGTAATTTCTACTCATTGAAAGGCTGCTTAGGATTTAATATTCTCCAAATTAAAAATATGGGATCATATTGACACATGTCATCACCACATACTCTAATACTTGGGAATGTGATTTAAATTTGTTGGCCTAATTTATAAAGTTTAACACTATTATTTAATAATATCTAAGTGGCTAAAAATGACTATAAAATCATTCTTTTAGTTTTGGTCCAGGACTACTGTATGTAAGTATGTATATTTTTATATATTCAGAAAGGTCTTGACAAATGTGATTTTTGAGAGTTGAAATCAACTCAAAAATCACCTATGGATGATTTTAGAAAAATGTTTGAAGTTTCAAAAGATACTGGCTTGTTATTTTTACCAAGGGTGATCCATAGTTTCAAACTGCTTGAATCCAATGGGAGTTATTAGAGATTTTCATATACTTTCAAACAAAACTGGATTCATTCAATTTGGTGCAGTGAATCTCTTTGAATTGATTTTGGAAGTTCACTACAGAAAAGGTTTTTAAATAAAAAGAAAAGGAATAGATTTGAATTGCTGGGCTCGTGCAGGAAACACTACTGGGCTGGTCCAACTGCATAGCGCGCGCAGCGGGCTCACTCAGGCTGGTCCCATGCATCAGCGGGTCATCTAACATATAGCGGTATCGATCAATATTAGCCCTACGATTACAACACGATCTACGGTCTAGGTTCATCGTCTATGTCACAGTGCTCCAGCGAGATTCTGACCTAGCGGCACGGCGAGGGTGGCTGGGGGCTTACCACAGGCTGCGGGAGTGGCTTTGTAAAAGGATCAGCAACATTTGAGTCCGTATGTATTTTGCATATCATGACACTACCATCCTCAACAAACTCTCGAATCTGATGGTAACGCATGCGAATATGTTTGTTCTTCTGGTGCTGTCTAGGTTCCTTGGCTTGTGCAATAGCACCATTGTTGTCACAATAAACGTCCATGGGATTGGACGCGCCCTGAACCACACCAAGAGCAATCAGGAAATTCCTAATCCAAACAGCTTCCTTTGCAGCCTCCGAGGCGGCAATATATTCAGCTTCTGTTGAAGAGGAGGCCACCGTATCTTGCTTGGAACTTTTCCAACTCACAGCACCACCATTCATGACAAACACATAACCAGATTGCGATCTGGAATCATCTGAGTCGTTAAGGTAACTCGCATCTATGTAACCCCTTACACTGTGATATGGGGTGGCCCGATCTTCTCAGCAAGCACTTGTCAATGATGGTGGATGATAGATAACTAGCCTGTAGCTATGAACTCTCCCGCTCGAACCCTGATGCCAATGCAGCAGCTCTCGAACCCTGTGGGATATTCACAACACCACGCTCTTGCGCACGCAGCCGTCGACCATGAACGATAGTTTGCAATCTACTAATTCCCAATGGAACAACAGATCACACTCAATTGCAGTAGATAATTCGATCACAGGGTAATTTCAGAGGTTCAAAAAAGAATCAACTCTAAAATATTTTAACGTGGTCTACCCTAAAGAAACGGTACCCCCATCTATTTAAGAGAGAGAGGGCGGCTAGGCTAAGAGTCCAAGACGCAAACGACTACAACTAAGATACATGCCGACCCAAGTGGGACAGCTTTCTAGGCGCACAGGCCTGTTCCTGCCGTGGCAACATATTGGGCCTAAAGTGTGCCGCGGAAGGACTCTTCTGCTGTGGCAGGTTTTCAGCCACTTTCTGTGCTGCGGTAGCCTACCGTGGTAGGATTTGGCATCGTTTCTCTGCCACGGCAGAAACTCTGCCAGGTGTTGATCCCTTCCTTTGTAGCTCCTCGCGCTTCCTCCCTCTCCTCCCTTGCGCTTGCCCTATTGATCAACACACCTTGCTCATGTGCTTCGCCTCCTCGCTACGGGCTATACCTTCTTTTCCAACGTACCCGATCATACAATAACACATAGACTTAGGCAGTATAAAATTCTCATTAAGTAAAACATCAGGCTCATTAAGAAACAAATCCACCTGTTGTTCTAGTAGCTTAGCACGAGCTCATGTAATTGGTCCAATCCTAATCTCATTGGACTTATCCTTGTTAGTAGCAGCTGGAACATCATCAATAGTAACTGGGGTAGTTGTAAGTATATGGATGTCCTCATCACACTGAGTTCATCCTCACCTCCATAAACTAGGAACACATCCTTAGTCCTTCTCAAGTACTTAAGGATATTCTTTACCGCTGTCTAGTGACCTTCACCTGGATCAGCCTGGTATCTGCTCGTAACACTTAGAGCATAGGAAACATCTGGGTGAGTACATATCATTGCATACATGATGGATCCAATAGCCGAAGCATATGGAACCCTACTCATGCGCTCATTCTCATCAGTAGTCGAAGGACACTGAGTCTTGCTGAGTTTAATGCCGTGAGACATGGGCAAGAACCCCTTCTTAGCCTCTTCCATGCTGAACTGTTTCAACACTTTGTCAATGTATGTACTCTGGCTTAATCCAATTAGCCTCCTTGATCTATCTCTATAGATCTTGATACCCATAATATATACCGCTTCTCCTAAGTCCTTCATCAAAAAACTATTTTTCAACAAAGTCTTAACAGACTCAAGCATAGGAATTTCATTTCCAATCAGTAATATGTCATCTACATATAAGATTAGAATTACCAGCGCTCTCCCACTTTCCTTCTTGTAAACACAAGGTTCTTGTTCATTTTTTATGAAGCCAAACTCCTTTACAACTTCATCAAATCGAATGTTCCAACTCCGAGATGCTTGCTTCAGCCCATAAATGGACTTTAGAAGTTTGCATACCTTTCCAGCATTGTTTGGATCGACAAAACCTTCGGGTTGCATCATATACACGTTTTGTAACACCCCCGATCACTCCGGACCGACGGCTGTCACTTCTGGCAGCTCAATAGGATCTCTAGACTAACCCCACAGACCAACACTAGTCTTTTCTGCGCACTTTGTCCTCACTGCGCGCAGTTTCCACTTCCGGCGGTCACCCATCCTCAAATTGCTCCGGGCCAAGCACGCTTAACCTAGAGGTTCTTTTCAGATGAGCTTAGGAAGAAGTTGCAACTTGTTGGTATGGGTTTCTATCAATCCTATTGAGCCATGTGCGGTCTCACATACACCCTTAGAAGATCGGCGTCCTCGTCGATCAACCCTAGCCGTGAACGTCCCCTCTTGCTGCGTCTGCGTCGTCCGGTCTTTGCGCCATGCCGTGTCCACTCCGGGCCACACGCGCCATGCGCCACATGTTCGCCACTGACCCACACACTCCTGTGTAACCGCGAAGGTTAGCTCTGATACCACTTTGTAACACCCCCGGTCACTCCGGACCGACGGCTGTCACTTCTGGCAGCTCAATAGGATCTCTAGACTAACCCCACAGACCAACACTAGTCTTTTCTGCGCACTTTGTCCTCACTCGTGCGCTTTTGCACTCCACTTCGGGTCACCCATCCTCAAATTGCTCCAGGCCAAGCACGCTTAACCTAGAGGTTCTTTTCAGATGAGCTTCCGAAAAAGAAGTTGCAACTTGTTGGTATGGGTTTCTATCAATCCTATTGAGCCATGCGCCAGGGTCTCACACGTCCTCAGTTAGGATTCCATTTAGGAAAGCCGTCTTGACATCCATCTGTCATATTTCATAGTCGAAATGTGCATCAATGGCTAGAATGATCCGTCTAGATTTAAGCATCGCTACGGGTGAGAAAGTCTCGTCGTAATCAACTCCTTGAACTTGTCCAAAACCTTTTGCAACAAGTCGAGCTTTATGGATGTGAACATTTCCATCCATATCAATCTTCTTCTTATAGATCCATTTGCACTCGATGGCTTTAAAACCATCAGGCAGGTCAACCAAGTTCCAAACTTGATTGTCTCCCATGGACTCTATCTCGGATCTCATGGCGATCAGCCATTTCTCAGAGTCTGGGTCCACCATCGCTTCTGCATAGGTCGCAGGATCATCATTGTCTAATAATAATAATTCTCGCGTCTCGCGGAGCCTCGCCGACCTTCGTGGTTGTGGTGCTTCTATTGCCACGGGTTCCTCAACTTGTTCTGCTACAATAGCATCACTTGTAGAAGCATCCCCGACTGGCTCATCTTGAACTTCTTCAAGTCACACCGACCTTCCACTCATTCCCTTTGTGAGAAACTCTTTCTCTAAGAAAACACTGCTACGAGCGACAAACACTTTGCCCTCTTCTTGGTTGTAGAAGTAATACCCTAAGGTTTCCCTCGGATATCCCACGAAAATGCACTTATCTGATTTGGGTGTTAGCTTGTCCGACTGAAGTCGCTTGACAAATGCATCACAACCCAAATCTTTAGAAAAGACAAACTGGGATTCTTTCCAGTTCACATCTCATATGGTGTCTTAACTACAGATTTAGATGGTACCCTGTTAAGTGTGAAAGCTACCGTTTCTAGAGCATAACCCTAAAATGATAATGGTAAATCCAACTGGCTCATCATCGATCGAACCATGTCCAACAAAGTTCGATTGCGTCGTTCGGAGACCCCGTTTCTTTGAGGCGTTCTGGGCGGCATGAGCTGTGGAACAATTCCGCAACTCTTAAGATGATTGCTAAATTCGTGACTAAATATTCTCCTCCACGATCAGATCGCAAGGCCTTTATTTTCTTGCCACGTTGATTCTCTACCTCACTCTGAAACTCCTTAACTTTTCAAAAGTTTCAGACTTATGCCTCATCAGGTAGACATAACCATATCTACTAAAATCATCAGTGAGAGTAATGAAGTAGTGATATCCTCCTCTGGTTGTCGTGCTCATTGGTCCACACACATCAGTATGTATGAGTTCCAACAAGTCTGTTGCTCTCTCGGGTAAACCCGAGAAAGGCGATTTGGTCATCTTTCCAAGTAAACAAGCCTGACATGTCTCGTATGATTCAAAATCAAACGAAGTTAGAAGACCATCACCATGGAGCTTCTTCATGCGCTTTTCACTTATATGCCCCAAACAAAAATGCCATAAATAGGTAGGACTCAAATCATTAGGCCGAAGCCTTTTAGCACTAACATTGTAAACACATGCATCATCAAGATTTAAAATAAATAACCCATTCACAATGGGAGCATTAGCCATAAACATATCATTCTTAGAGATTACACAACCATTGTTTGCACTCGCGAATGAATAACCATCCCTCATCAAACATGAAGGTGATAAAATGTTTCGACCCATACTTGGAATGTAATAACAATTATTCAACTCCATAATAAATCCTGACGGAAGGTGAAGTTGCATGACGCCGACAAACAATGCAGCAACCCTTGCTTTATTTCCGACGTGAAAATCCACTTCGCCTTTCTGCACTTCTCTAGTCCTTATTAGCCCCTGCATCAAATTGCAAATATGAGAAACCGATCCGGTATCAAATACCCAAGAGTTAACATAGGAATCAGCGACAAGAATGTCCACAACATTTACAACAAGCGTACCTGAGTGGGAAGTACTCTTACTTCCACTCTTCTTCAAAGAAGACTGGTACTTGCTGTAGTTTCTCTTCTAGTGGCCATGTTCATGACAAAAGAAGCATTCAGTGTCTTCTGCAGGTCCAGCCTTTTGCTTGGGTGCAGGCTTAGGGATCATTTCCTTAGCCTTGCCCTTATTCTTCCAAGAAGTACCCTTTTTCTTGAATCTAGGCTTGTTCTGCACAGCCATCACATGGCTATGCCCTGCAAACTTCTTCATGTCACTTTCTGCTGTTTTTAGCATCCCGCATAACTCATTAAGGCCCTTCTCCACCCCATGCATATGGTAGTTCAAAATGAACTGCCCATAGCTGGATGGAAGAGACGCCAAAATGAAGTCAGTGGCCAACTCTTGGCCTAGTGGAAAACCAAGCTTTTCCATTGTCTGACTGTAACCAACCATTTTGATCACATGGGGGCCTACAGCTGCTCCCTCTGCTAGCTTGCATTCGACAAAGGACTTGGCAACATTGTACCTCTCAGTCCTTGCCTGATCTTGGAACATGTCCTTAAGCGCAACGATCATATCGTACGCATACTGATCCTCAAACTTATTTTGAAGTTTAGGTTCCATGCATGCAAGCATAAGACATCTAACCTCAAGAGAATCATCACATGCTCTCTTGTAGGCGTTCTTTAGGGCAGTAGATGCATTATCAACAGGTTCATCGGGGATTGGGGTATCCAGAACCGTTTCCTTTTTATCAGACCTGAGAACAATTCTCAGGTTATGGACCCAGTACGTATAGTTTGTTCCATTTAGTTTATCTTTGTCAAGAATCGAACGCAAAGAAAAATGTGATGTAGTGTTCGGTGCCATTGATCTACAACAGAAAACATGCAAAATACTAAGCCATGTAACCATGAAAGAGTAAAACATATTAAACAATTTAATAGCATATACTACCACTTAAATCAATATCCCTCTATTGATACTAAGTGATTCAAGATCCACAATTAACAAGCCGACTAGTGAGCTTTAGCATCACTGCTAGACGACAAGGTAAATCGGTAAGCAACACTTGCTAATCATATCACATATGACTCTTGTTGTTGGGTGACATTTCTATGTCAAAACTAGGCGCCCAACCTTTATGCCCCAAGGTCCTTAACTGTTAAGATGACCTTGTCAAGCTCACCAACCTTATGCGTGTAGGTATCCGATACAAACCCATCCAGCCAAGGAAAACCGTGGCACCCTAATTTCATAGGCCCACCAACGATTGTACAGGGCATAGGATGGTGCAAGGTTTGGTTGGGAGGGCATGGTTTAACTTAAACTTTGTGAGGGATCGTTCTATTGCTATCATCTAAGCATGCATAGAGTAAAACGCATAAGAATAGCATTCACATAGTTGTGACACAGTATGTCCCATTTTCTCATGGTGATCTCTATCGCCATAGAACCTGTCCACCATGATGATCTCCATCTTCATGTTCCATGCGATCCATCCTCCAAGTGATGAGTCCTCCAAGAACTAATACAAGCTATTACCCCTAACAGCTAGTAATCAAAATTACATAGAATTGGGATCATCACAAGTTGGCACGCATGCCATTACAATAATTGACAACACACATGGCTCCAACCGTGTTGCCCTACTCACGACACGCAGGTCATGATAATTTTCATATATGCATCACATACATATATGGGTCATACTGATCACATACATCTTGCAAAAACAAGTTATGCATAGAATCGCATTCTACCGGATCATGTGACCTCGCAGCACCTAGTAACCTTAACGAGATACAAAAATGGGCTACAACTAGGGGGGTCTAGGAGGTCTCCCCTTGCGGGGTTCGAAGGGGTAGCAAATCAAATTTACACAATTTTCTTTAAGGATTTTGATCGGCAAATCAAATTTACCATAAACCGTCTATTGTTCCAATCTGATCAAACTCCTTTGATCACGGCACATCGATTTTAGATCTAGGTTCCGATTCGATCAATCATATTGATCTTCGCGTGATCCAACATGAGTTATGTGTCACTGTCTACCCCGATGGCGGAATCCGATCGGTAGGGGTAAGTCGTTCGACAACCTCAGAATCATGATCACGGAAAGCAAGATCATAGATCAATCCTGAACCACCGCAATACAAACGATCACATCATTCATATCAATCTACATATCACCATATGCAACCATCCTGAATCTATAACTGAACAACATCGGCTCTAATACCATTGAAGGGATACGGGTAGGCTACACTAGCGCAAATCAAAATTTTCTACCGTGTAAACCAGGATTACTGTTGTCATAGATCACGAGATTACCACTAGACGCGCAGTTTCGGAACTTGATGAAGCGCGTCGATGCAGTGTAGACGTTCTACGTCTCCTCCTTGTCCTCGTCCCACGAGCAGCTCCCCTTGAGCGGCTCGTCCAAACGCTACAGATGCAGCGCCTCCGAGGTATCCACACGTACAGGGTGGAAGCGTCAGACGCCAGACTTCTAGGTCCGCGCGTGTGACTCAGGCATGAGGAGTGGTAGCTGGGAGGAATGGTCTAACCCTGGTCAGCACGCCCTACCCTCCCTTATATAGGCGTCCCTAGTGGGCTTCTACATTAGCATCCCATTAGTAGCCTAAGTCTGGTCTAATTCGGATCCAATCCTCATTAGGCTTCCAGCCCCTTAAGTGTGTGACCCTATAGATTCATATGCGTATAGACATGCCACGAATACACTTATTCTATCAATAGTTGGTAGCGGCCTCTAGCAAGACGTGCCAACTCCTAAACGCATACAAAGATCATATCGGACGAACCATCACAAGGTTTAGTACATGTCTTTCCCTTTGCCTCACGATATTTGGTCTAGCTCCAAGCTGACCTCCCATTCTCGATACTGTGATTCAGAATCTCTTTACTAGGTTAATTCTTAACCATATGTAGCACGACCATGCATTTCTGGATACGATCACTCGAGGGGCCCAGAGATATCTCTCTCAAGTAGAGAGGGACAAATCCCATCTTGATTGACCATGCCTTGCAGCATGCTTCAGGACAAACCCGAAAGCTACCTTTATAACTACCCAGTTACGGAGTAGCGTCTGATAGCCCCAAAGTATGCCGATCCACATCTCAAGTACATGCGACAATCTCAGGTCTAAGGACAAAACGTACACGATGTGTAGAGAGAGAGCTGCAACTAATTGCTAGTCTCAAGTTGGGTCAGACCAACCCCATGTTCATAACATGTATCCACATCATTGGTTTGGCATCTCCATGTCTATGACTTGCAAAACATAGTCATCAACCAATCGATGTGCTAGTCTAATATCCACGTGTGTCCTCACATGAACTCCGACTAGGGACAACTATTAAATAACCATACAAGTAAAGAGTTTCACAAACAATTCACATAATTGCCAATCAATACAAGGTTTTATCAAAGAGGCAAGGTTCTATTTTTATTTAATTAAAATAAAAGGTTAAACCTTATTAAATTGTGACACCACTTTAAATCACATTCCCATGTACTGAAATGTGTGGTGATGACATGTGTCAACATGATCCCATGTTTGAGTTGGAGAATATTAAATCTTAACTAGTTTTTCAATGAGTAGAAATTACTTTTCTAAAATGAAATAAATAAGACAAGTGCTTTAATCTTTGTGATAATAGTGATGATGCTAGATCATCTAGTGTAAACCTTTGTGTGCTAAATAGAATAGTTAAGAATTGTGTGGTGATTGTGTACCTCATATTTATTTATAGACGCTAGTACCGACCAAGGATACGAGGAGGAAGGAGGATACTACGAGGAAGAAGCCGAGGAGAACTTCAACCACTGCTCTGCACAAGGCAAGCCAATACTTGCAAGCTACTCATTAAGCAAGCTAACACTTGCAACTTAGCAAGCTACTACTTGCATGGTTACATATGCAAGCCTATACTTGTAATCTTGCAAGCCTCACTATACAAGTTGACTTAGCAAGCTTATACTTGCAATGATGCAAGCCTATACTAAAATTATGCAAGCTAATCCTTGCAAGCTTACACCACTTGATACCCAATCCTAGTTTTACTTACAAGCTTAAGTATTTTATGTCTTCATCAAAGCTGTCTCTTAGAGTTTACTTAGTAACTTGTAGATAATGGAAGGATATTGGAAGGTAGCATAAAACTTGGCCTAAGTTAGATAATCTTGATGCCACCCTAAGGCATGGGATTGAACTTAGATAAGATACACTTGTTTACCACCCCTCATTAGTATTTACCCCCACTTGTAGATGCTAGTGCTAAGCATAAAACTTGATCAACTTTAGATGGGAATACTTGGTGAAAATGGTTATGAAAACCTTAGAATGATGAGTAATTCTACTAAAATGTTTTGACATGTGTTTCCAAACACCAAATGACTTTTGATGATGAAAATGTTAAGGCATGAGCCTTAGCCCTTTATAAAACTGATGGTTGTCTGGATGCGATACCATTCCAATTTTACCGTACAACCACAATACCCGAAATTTGGGTAGGGCTTGACTGGAAATTTATATACCTTGGTATGGGTTCCCTTGCGGCCAAGGTCTGAGGTGAGGCTGCCTTGTGAAGATTGTCCACCTGTGCAGTACCCAAGATGACAGTTGGCCATGGTTGGGAGGCCAAACTCATAGGAGAGGTGCCTATACTAGGGCGTGTAATGGAAAGGTTAGGATTGATTATCCGCATACTGAGTATGGTGAATTCAGGATTGTTCCTGACGGATATATAGAATGTTGTGGTGAAAGTGTACAATCTCTGCAGAGTGTCAAACTATTCGAATAGCCGCGTCCACAGTTATGGACAGTTGGAGTGGCCATACTGTTTCGTCGTCAGATGTTTTCAACATGACTCATGAAATGATTTGTGACTAGACTTGACCACAATAGAGTTGTGACATGAACTTCAAGTTCCCACTTAGGTGTTATAAAACTTTCAACTAGATTTCTTTGCTTCTGAACTCAGTAGAGGTAAATCTGGCTTTTTTGCAAAACAACCCTAGAGCTTAGTATCCTACTCAAAACCCCCTTCACTTATTAGTATTAGTTTGTGAGTACTTAAAGAGTACTCATGGATTTGTCCCTGGCTATTCCCGTGGCCAGACCATGAAGAGTAGTATTAGGAAGACGGACAATAGGAAGGTTACGACAACTAGGATCATCTCCCATCGTCAGCATTGCCTGTGACCATGAAGATGGAGCTTCGCCCATGCTATCGTTATCTTTACATTATTCTGCTGCTTGAATTGTATTAAGACTGAATCATGAGATCCTTATTTGTGTGAGACCTTATGTATGGCTTGTAATGGATGATGTACTGTGATATCCAATCTGTTATGTCTCGCAAAAATGGTAATCCTGGGATTGTGATGTATGGCATAACAAGCATCTGGGATTAAAAATACGGGTGTTGACACTATGCTATGGGAAATCCTAGTAGATGTAGTCTTGGTAGAATTATTCTCTAAATTAAGATACTTGTTGATATCATGCTTAGCCTAGCTATTAATAAACAAGGGTGGATTATATACACATGCTACAGAAATTTTACTAAGTCTTTTGACTTATGTTTTTGCCTAATAAAACAACCATGTGAATGAATCACCTGGGTGGAATGGAAAGAATGGAATATGTTGAGTGGTTATCCAGGGGCAATAACTGGTGTATCTCACTTGTGGAAATCCAGCCAGGAACAAAGGGATTTGAGATGCTTAGTGTTTAGAAGCCTCTAGTGCAGTCACATGGCATATGGGCTCTGCCTGGATCATATAGGTTGCAATAACTTAGCCAGATGGACAGAAGGTGGTAGGAGGGTAATAGGTTGGAACGCGTCCATTTGGTCTAAGGGAAGGCTTCTGAAAGATCTTGTCTTGATGCATGACGAGTCTTGTGGAGAAAGTGCACCACCTCTCGAGAAGGAAAAATCCAAGTACTTAGCTGTGTCCCCAGCAATGGACAATTTGAGCATCAAGACATTGAAGCTATCAAGAATCTCCTCATCCCAATTTCTAAGTTAAAAACTTGTGGTTGAACAAGGGTTAAAGGATTCCAATTCTCAATTGGTAGATTCCTTGGGTGATTTTTTGACAAACAAAAACTTAGTGTTTTCAACTGATAGGAAAAACCTATTTTGAGCAAAGCAAGCCTAAGCTACACTTAGCCAAATTCATATAGAAGTTAGAAATTACTATTCTACTATAGTATCACTTGCCAATACAATTCCAATGTATTGACCCACTGTGGCTGTAACTCATGATGTTGCAGGATACTCTGATGAGGATTAGGGTTATGAGTCTACACTCAACATGCTTGCATGTGGCACATGAAGATGAAGACTTTACTTTATCTACTTATATTATGAACTCTTGCACTAACCTTTGGCTATGGAGTTGTAAAATACTATGTTTATCTCTGGAATGACGATGTAATAAAGACCTTTGTATCTGTGTGCTTCATCTTAAACTGTGTTGATGCTAGCATTTGATCCAGGGACTAGCATTGCAATCACAGGGACCTTTACCTTATAAAGGTGGGGTCTTACATCTATGTAGCGGTGCCTCTAGACGTGGCTTGATTCCCTGCAGAATTAATCCATTAGCTCGCTCAACCTGACCGTTAGACTGTGGATGTGCCACAGATGCTAGGTCAAGTCGGATGCCCTTCTCCCAACAATAAGCTTCCACTTCTCCAAGTGATAAGTTGCTGCCGTTGTCGGTGATAATGCTATGTGGGAGACCAAATCTCACCACTAAATCCCGGACAAACCTAAGGGTAGTTGCCCCATCAATATTTCTAATGGGTTTAGCTTCTATCCATTTGGTGATTTTATCAACTGCTACTAGCAGATGCGTAAACCCACATGGTGTCGTCTGTAATGGACTAACCATGTCTAGCCCCCAGACTACAAACAGCCAAGTTATTGGTACTGTTCGCAATTCTTCAGCAGGAACATGTGGTTGTCGGGCATAATACTGGCATCCCATGCATGTCTCAACCAGCTTGTCGGCGTCCGCTGATGACTCCTTGATGGCACCAGAGAACTTGGTGCTTGATGTGGAGTCTTGTTGGGAACCCCAAGAGCAAGGTGTGAAGAGCACAACAACAAGTCTTCCCTCAGTTGAGACCGAGGTTATCGAACTAGTAGGAGGAAGGAAACGTCACACAGGTGTTGCAAGCAACGCGGAGACCTGCAAAACACAAACTCAAGACTTTTCCCCAACGAATCAGTGATGTTCTTAATCTCACCGGTTTGCTGTAACAAAGGATTAAATGTATGGTGTGGAAGGTAATGGTTTGCAGCAAGTAAACAAGTAACAATGGAAGATGTATCAATGGTAAAGATTGGACCGGGGTCCATAGTTCACTAGAGGTGCTCTCCTTAGATAAACAACATGGCATGAAGGGTAAACAAATTACAGTGGGGCAATTAACAGGAAATGAGCAAGGCAAAACAATGCAATTACTAGCTAGAAAGATCCTATGAGGTTGATTGGGCAATACAACAATATACATAGACCGTCATCCAACTGCATCTATGACTAGAAGTCCACCTTCAGGTTATCATCCGAACCCCCTCCACTATTAAGTTGCAAGCAACAGACAACTGCTTTAAGCAAAGTGTGTAAGGTAAATAGTCCACATGATCCATGAACAAGAGACCGTTGTTTTCTCCCTAGTAGCAACAACACATCTACAACCGAAGAGATTATTGTCACTTCCCTTGGAAACTAGAGGCATGAACCCACTATCGAGCATAAATACTCCCTCTTGGAGTCACTAGCAACTACTTGGCCAAGATAACCACTATCAACGGAGAGCATGCAAGATCACAAACAACATAGACATGATAAAATCATAAAGATAAAACCATTAATCAAACCAACATAATAATCTCAATATCCATCGGATCCCCGCAAACACAACATACATGATTACAAATAGATTAGATCTTGATCATGAACGAAGCTCACAAGATCTATACATGAAAACACAAAGGAGGAGATACAACCATCTAGCTACTACATGGACCCATAGTCCAAGGTGGAACTACTCACGCATCATACCGGAGAGAAGGCCTACGGGATGATCTCCCCTCCGGCAGGGTGCCGGGAAGAGCTTTAGATCCCCTCGATCTAGGGACGGTGGTGGGGGCGGCTACAGACGGTTTCGTGGATTTCTGATCGGGTACTTAGGGTTTCTGCATCGGGGGCTTCTTATAGGCGAAGGGGCAAGACCGGGAGGTGGCCAGGGCCACCAAACCCTAGCCAGGCGCGGGCCCACCTGCCCCCGCGCCTGGGGTGGGTCTGGCCCCCTGGCTGGCCCCTCCGGCTCTCCTCTGGACTTCTTGTTCCCCACGGAAAGTAATTGACTTTGACGTTTGTCCCGTCCAATTCTGAGAATATTTCTTTACTAACTTTTCTGAAACCAAAAACAGCAGAAAACAGGCATCTGGCACTGTTGCAACTTGTTAATAGGTTAGTACCAGAAAACCTGTCAAAAGCACCTCAAAGTGTAGACAAGCAAAGCAAAGTAGATACAAAACAAGCATGGAGCATCAAAAATTATAGATACGTTTCCAACATATCATCCGCCTTTGCAGTCAGCCAGTAAAATCCTTGCCAGAAGGCTTTGGAGACCAACGATCGAGGAGCGGCGTGATGCCCGCAATCTCCGAGATGGATCTCGTGAAGGATTTCAATACCTTCTTGCTGGGAAACACACTTGAGGTATACACCAGTGGTGCTTCTTTTATAGAGCTATCCATTGATTATGGTATAGCCCTTTGCTCGCCGTACTATTTGCTGACTTTCTACCTCGTTAATGGGCAAAGTTCTGTGTACGAGTTATTCCATGAACGGTTTTGTCCAAGCCGAAGGGACCTTTGTCACTGTGTGAACAAAAGATTCAACTCTATTCGGGTTCTCGGGGTCCGCTCCCTTCACGGATGGTGTCCGTAGATGTTCAAGAAAAACGCCAGGCGGAATTTGTTTGCGACCTGACCCAAGCTTTGGCAGTAGATCAAGTGCCTCATTTTCCTCCCTGGGGACATACTTGACTTCGTAGCCCAAGAAGCTCTTGGCTATATCGTCCACTTCGTCTCGATATGCCGCCATCATAGGGTTCCACATGTTCCAGGTGCCAGCCACCTGCTGGGCAACCAAGTCGGAATCTCCATAGCTAACTATGCGCTTGATGCCAATATCCTTGGCTACGCATAGTCCGTGAATGAGTGCTTCATACCCCGCCATGTTGTTTGTAGCCTCGAAGTGGATCTACAGAACATAGTGTAGCTTCTCCCCAGTTGGTGACTGTAGAGTACACTCGCCCCCGAGCCGTTGAGTAGCTTTGATCCGTCAAAGTGCATCACTCAGTATTCTGGCTCTGGTATAGGGGTAGCATCTGGCATCTCCGTCCAATCTGCGATGAAATCCACCAAGGCATGTGATTTGATAGCGTCGCGTCTCTTGTAGGTGATCTCGAAGGTGGCAAGCTCAATGCCCCACTTCGCGACCCTTCATGTAGCGTCGCCGTTGTTGATGATGTCGGACAGTGGATCTTTGCTCACAACTGTAATAGGGTGCTCCTGGAAATAGAGCCTTAGCTTCCGAAGCAAGGAACACTCCATAAGCTAGCTTTTGGTAGTGCGGGTAATGCTGCTTGGACTCCGTCAAGACCTCGCTTACATAGTAAACTGGTTGTTGAACTCCGTACTCATGCCCTGGTTCTTTCCACTCTACCATGATGATGATGCTGATTACCCGGTTAGTGGCCGCCATGTAGATTAACATAGGCTCCATAGGCTCGGGTGCTGCAAGTATAGGTACCGAGGAGAGTATCTCCTTTAGATTTTTTAATGTTGCATCTGCCTCATACGTCCATGTGAATTTGTCCGCCTTCTTCAGCAACTTGTACATCAGCAGAGCCTTCTCTCCAAGTCAGCTGACGAACATGCTTACTGCTGCAATGTAGCCTGTTAGCCGTTGTATGTCTTTCAGGCCTGTTGGATGGTTTATGTTTAGGATGGCCTTGATCTTCTCCGGGTTGACCTTGATTCCACACTAGGAAACGATGAAGCCCAACAATTTGCCGGCTGGAACCTCGAAGACACACTTCTTTGGGTTAAGCATCATGTTGTATTTCCGGAGATTGTCAAAGGTTTCTTTTAAGTCGGAGATTAAGTCATTTTACTTTTTAGACATCACCTCTATATCGTCCACATAGGCGTGAACGTTCCGACCAATTTGATCGTGTAGGAAACACTGCATAGTCTGCTGGTATGTAGCACCTGTGTTTTTTAGCCCAAAGGGCATCGTGACATAGCAAAACGTGTCGTAAGGTGTGGTGAACGAAGTGTCCAATTGGTCCGACTTCCTCATCTTTATCTGGTTGTATCCTGAGTATGCATCGAGAAAACACAAAAGCTCTGAGCCAGCCGTCGAGTCAATGACTTGGTCAATGCGAAGCAAATCAAACGGATCTTTGGGGCACGCTTTGTTCAAGCCGGTGTAATCAACGCGCATTCTTAATTCTTTGGTTCCCTTTTTGGGGACAAGTACAGGATTGGCCACCCATCGGGTGTGAAGGACCTCGGATAAAACTAGCCTTAAGTAACCTAGCTATCTCTTTGCCTATGGCGCGTCTCTTCTCGTCTCCGAAGCGTCATAGAGGTTGTTTCACCGGTTTGTATTTTGGATCAATATTCAAGCTATGCTCGGCAAGTTCCCTAGGTACACCTTTCATGTTGGCAGGTTGCCAGGCAAAGACGTCCCTATTCTCACGGAGGAACTCGATGAGCACGCTTTCCTATTTAGGGTCCAGGTTTGTCCCAATGGCGGTGGTCTTGGAGGCATCGCCTACCACAAGTTCCACCGGCTTGGTTTCGACGGCGGCCTTAAAGGCGGGGGCGAAGTCAGAAATCTGCTTCTTCGACGCCGGCATCTCTGTGGTATCGACCTTGCTCTAGATCTCCTTGAATTCTTCGCTGTAGAGGACAACTTCTGCAAAGGATGCTTCTCCAATCTCGAAGTCCCTTGCCTTGGTAAAGCTTCCGGATATGGTGATAATGCTGTTTGGTCCGGGTATCTTGAGCTTGTTGTAGACGAAGCATGGCTTGGCCATGAAGGCGTGGAAGATGTCGCGTCCGAAGATGACGTGGTACAAGATCTTGAAGGGGACCACCTCGAAGGTCATGCGTTCTTGGCGGTAATTGTTAACATCGCTAAAAGCAACCTGAAGCGTGATGCACCCAAGGGACCGAGCCTCCCGGCCAGGAACTACGCCATGGAACATGGTGCTGGTCCGCTTTAGGTTAGCCTCCGTCAAGTTCATCTTGTGCAGTGTATCCAGGTACATGATGTTGATGCTGCTTCCACTATCCACCATGCATTTGGTGAACTCGTTGCCGTCAATCAGGAGGTTGATGACCATGGCGTACTGGTTCTCCGTAGGGATGAGGTCTGGGTGATCCTTCCTGTCCCAAGTGATTGGAATCTCCGATCAGCACAGGTACTGAGGAATTGGAGGTAGAGTGGCCATCAGTATCCTCATGGAGGTTTTGTGTTGCCGGACAGTAGGGGTGCCAAGGAAAGTGTGGTAGACGGCGGCCTTCTTCTCAAAGGGGTTCTTGCCCTTGCCATCGCCTTTGTCGGCATGCTTGGGGTCAACATCCTCGTCCATGTCACTTGAATCCTTGGACTCCTCCTCCTTCTTCCCTTTTCCTTTGCCGTGCGGTCTGTTCTTCCGACTTCGCTTGTATCCGGACTCCGGGTCTTCCTTCAGGTCGTTGACGAACTTGCAATGGCGATTGGTGTGTGTGGCTTTGCCGTTGGCATCGAGGTGTACAAGGCACGACATGTCACGACACTCCTTGTATGTTTGGGGAACGCATAGCACTGCCGGGGTAGTTTCACTACCTCGCTACTGCCCACGACTAGCCCCTGTCCTCGGCCACGTTGTCCGCCATCACCTTGTCCTGCAAATGTCATGGCAACCATGTCGGAGGTTTGCTTTTCTTCTGGCGAGTTCTTACGCTTTGTGTTGTTATTTGTCTTAGCTTGAGTTGGGACCGCCGTTGCCGGCAGGGAGCCGCGAGCATCGTCAGCGGCATCCGTGAACTCACTGGCCAGCTGGATCATCTGGTTGAGATCGAGCATGTGATTTTCCAGCATGCGCTTCAACTTATGTCGGAGAAACGTACCCTTCTCCAACCCATCGATGAAGGCGGCCATGGCAGTCTGAGCGTGCACTCCTGCGCAGAAATTCTTCATATCCAACCAGCGAGATAGGTAGGCACGAGATGACTCATCTTTCTCTTGCACGCACCGCTGTAGATCACCAACAGTGTAGGGACATTTATACGTACCCTCGAAGTTCTTGGTGAACGCCTCTTTCATGTCCAACCAGTTGCAGATGGATTTCTCCGGCAAGTCATCAATCCATTGGCGGGCCGTGCCTGCCAGCATCTATGGGAGGTACTTGACGGCAATGTTGGGGTTACCCCCGGCGATCTCCACCGCGTTGCCGTAATCTTGCAACCACATAGCTGGTTTAGCGGTGCCGTCATAGGGCTTGATGGTCTTGTCAATCCGGAAACCCTTGGGGTAAGTTGCGGTCCGTATCACGGGTCCAAAGCAACATGGTCCCAGGTATTGTCCTTCCCGGGCCTCATGAATCTTGTCCAGGCGTGAACGTGCGTCATATGGCTCCGGGCTTGTTCTTTTATTCTTGCCGCTAGGGGATGGGCTGCGTGAACGACGCGGGCCTCCTCCGCCATGGTGGCTGCTAGGGGCGACGGAGGCGGAGGTGCCAGTGGGTTAGATTTCTTGCTATAACCCTCCTGCGATGCCTCACGCTTGTCGCGATTGCTTGTCAGACGTGGAGGGTCATGACGTGACCTGCTCTTGTGTCCTTAGTTGCGTTCTCCATCGTGACGGGGTTGCTCCACGTTCTCGCAGATGACGATGCCGCTTTGCCTTGGCAAAGGCATGTCCGTGCGATGGTGAGCCTTGGGGTCTTCGCGATGTCGGGGGACCGGGGCGGTGGAGATGGGCAATGAGGATGAGCCTTGCCTCCATGGTCGGAGGATATGGGGATAGCGTCTTTCCTGTTGCGTGCATCCCTCCTTCTTTGCTCTGATGAACCCGTCTGAGACCCGACATCATGAGGAGATCGGTCCCTTGGCGGCTTAGGATTGCTAGACTGGAAATACGATGGGTCAGACTCAAGCCTTTGAGAGGTGGCCTTTTCCTGTTGTTTCACCGCCTTTGCCACAAGGTCATAGACCTGTTGCACAGCCGCGGGTGATCTATCCTGCTCCAGAAGGGTCTTGGAGACGGCTAGGTTGAGAATAGGGGTGGGCATGACCTGCCTGCCTTCGCTGTCAATATATGGTTTGGCTTGCGGCGGCTTCGAGGGAGCCCATCCTAGGTTTCGCCGTACACCAGGATTGTTGATGATGCGAGCCGGAGCTTTCTTAGCCTTCTGCTGCTTGAGCAGAGTCTTGTACTTGGCCTCCATTTCTCTAGCTTTCTCTATTGACTTCTGCGCCTTGGCCAGATCTTGATCTAGCTTTGCGCTTTGCTCTGCGATGGCCTGCGCTTCCTCCAGCAGCTGCTGGCGCTTCTCTTCAAGCTAGACTACATTCCGTATATGAGCCACAGTCATGGGCTCAACGAGCAAGTTTTCGTACATCACTCTATCAGCTGGAGTGATTTGGGCAGCTACAGACGTAGATGCCAGAGGCGGCGGGTTTGTGGTGTTGTTGTTATTCGGACCGACGTTCAGTTCCTGCGGCTGCTGCACTGGGTTAGGCAGAGGGGGCATGGACTTTGCGCGATCATTGTTGGCATCAATAGGTGGTACCTTCCCCTTATCCAGCGCTTTAGGCGGAGCTTGTTCGGGTTGATATTCTTCCATCACGCTCCCAATGGCAACGAACACCTCTCGGGATGTGATGGCCTTGTCGGCCTGCTCGTCGCGTCTGATATCCTCCTCCATCTCCTGCATGTCAGAGTCGATTTCCTCCGGGCTGAAATCTATCTCCTCCGAGTCAGCGCTGATGTCGGCGTAGAGTGCGTCCAAGACAGAGTCAGAGGGTGCCGGGTCTTCCTCGATGATGGGTGGTGGTGGTGTGGCAGCAGCGACGATGACTGGAGGCGGTGGTACTGCCACAGCGACGACGACTGGGGGCGCTGGTGGCAGTGGCTAAGGCAGAGGTGCGCCGGGTAAGAGCGCAAGCACTGTCTTGGCTGCTTCCTCAGCTACCACGTAGTTGTTGACGATGTGAACCATGCCCTCGAAAGTGAGGAGACATGCGGCCTGCTTCCGTCTTAGCGTATGCCGGAGAAGCGTACCGTGGTCCAGTCCTTCCACAAAGTGATAGATGGCATCATCATTGGGGGTAATGCTCCAGGTCAGCCCGTATACGGAGCCACCTGGCTAGGTAATCGTGGGGGTTTTCACCCTCTCTCTGAATGCAACGCGCCAGATCGAAGTTAGTCACCATCTTGTGAACTTTGATCTCGATGTCGACGCCGCGCGAAGCGGCGGACTTCTGATCTTCCACCATTATATCCTGCACAGGGGCGGTTTGGGTGGGCCTTAAATTTTTCCGATTTATGCCGGCAAACTCCGAAGAGAGATCCGACTTCGATCTTTCCGTTTACGTATCCTTCTCGTAGGCGGTCCATGCAGGTCTTGACGCTCCTCCGACTTCCATGGAACTAGTGCCCGAGTCGGTTTCGCCGATGAAGAGGTGGATGTCCCTGATTGGGACGATCGAGCAGCGGGTGGGGTTTGTCTTTGCCGAGATCTAGAACTCGTCGGGCGATCAAAACATTGCGGAGAACGCGGCCGATGGCTACGGTTTCGCCAATTCCCGTGAAGATCTTGGACCTCGCCCGTTGTAGAGCCTGAAGCGCCTCTTGCCCCACGATGGGCGCCAACTGTCGTGGTATTGCCGACGAGTACGCCATGGAGGGGTCCTCACAAAGCGTGTTTAGAAACGTGGGGTAAGGCGGAAGGTTGGCGGGTATGAGGTAACACAGCTTACCCAGGTTCAGATCCCACGATTGTGGCGGGATCCTACTCCTGTTATAAATCACTATAATGGCAATACACCGAGTTAGAGGGATCAGTTAGCTGTGCGCAATATGAGTTGATTGGTGCCCTAAAGGCTCCCATAGGTCCGGCTTATATAGTCGCCAGATCCTAGGATTACAGGCAAAGTCCTAGCCGGACAAGTTACAGAGTCCTACACGGTACACAACTAGTCTAACGTGTCTTGCACTCCAAGGCTCCGGGCACGTCGGTGACTCCTCCGTAGCCTTCCTTTATCAGGCATGGGCCTTCCTTCTGGATCCATCTAACTGGGCCGCCCAGCAGGCCATGAGCCTTGCTACCAACTGTGGGCCACCCGGGTTATCAGGATTAGAGACATGCTATGGTGATACCCATTTATCATATCCCCAACAGTTGTGCCTTTAACTAGCTTGACGAACACATTTGAATACTGCAGCATGTTGATGTCATTGTATGATCCTGCCATACCAAAAAAAGCATGCCAAATCCATATATCCTGGTCTACCACAGCCTCAAGCACCACACTGCATGATCCCTTGTGACCTTTGTGCATGCCCTGGTGTGCAAATGAGCAGTTCTTCCATGCCTAGTGCATAAATTCGATGCTTTTAAGCATCCCTGAAAACCTCCTTGCTGCATTCTGTGCTAGGATCCGATCAATGTCTTCTACATTGGGTGTTCTCTAGTAACTCTTCCCATGCACTGCCACAGTTTCCCTACAAAACATGTACATGTAGTCGATAGCTGTGGACTCGTCCATGCGGAGGTAGTCGTCGTGTGTATCTTCAGGAATTTCATATGCAAGCATCTAGAGGGCAACTGTGCATTTCTGAATTGTAGAGAAACCAAGCAAGATGACGGTGTCTCTCTTTAGTTTGAAGTAGTCGTCGAACTCTCTTAATTGCTCGACAATCTTCAGAAAAAGCTTCCGGCTTATTCTGAAACGTCGCTGATATATGATGTCGATGTACAATGGGTCGTCGGCGAAGTAGTAGGCGTAGAGCATGCAGTAGCCTTCCACCATATGCATCGGCTTGCTCTTGCGCCGCCCAGGCTTCGAATCCCCAGCAGACAGCTTCTCATCGGCGCCGGCGATTATGCCCATGAGGGAAGTGACGATGATGAGATGATCATCGTCGCCGATGGTGTCTTTTGGCGCCAGCAGCAACGACAATTTCATCGTCCATCAGAGCGGCCAACATCTCTTCCTCGTCTGAATTCATGCATTTTAGCAAACTGCCGAACACCTAGTAGACAGGCAGTTGTGTGGCGGGGTTGGAGTTACCAGGTTTACATAGATAAACCTTTCTTCATGGAGATTATTACTCTTGGTGCATGGGCTATTTGGATGACTCGTAACTCTCAGATTTGAGAGAATTAGAGCCTAATCTTTGTCGCTGTAGGACTACTTTTAAAAAGGAGATTATGTGGCTTAAGTTCAGCGCAACTAGGAAGAAATAAAGTCTGTTTGCAGCTTTTGGGTCGACAGTTTCATCTGATCTTGTGTATTCCTTCAGTTCACTGATATAAAACTTTCTAGCTTTTTTAGAAAATGCATGTATATAGACATGCTTTAGTGATTAGGTTTATCCATTTTAATCTGAATCTATTTTACTTTAAAGTAATCTAGAAGGTCTTACATTAGTGAATGGAGGGAGTATAGTTTTTCTTTTTTGATTTAGACTTACGTATAGCACAAAAACGGTGCGCCACTGACAAGGTATTTCCTAGTAGTGGTTGTACGTAAACTCTATATTATTATTTGAAAATCAATAAAAATAAGCAAGCAGGCTTGCTGTTTCTGTAAAAGAAAAACCATGTAAGTCGTCAGGTAAAGTGAATTGCTCAATTTATACCGTACGTTTTTCCTGGAGCTCCCGCTAGGGACCGGACCCGACCCGACACGACACGACCAAAGACCTCTCTCTGTGTTTACTCTACTCTTCCCAACCATCAAGCAGGGGGTTGATCGACACTGGATGCTCTCGCTGCACACGCAACATGTCATTTTTACTTTCGATGGTACGATACTACAATGCGTCGAACTCGCATCATATCAGCAGCAGGGCGCATATTACGCGCCAAATGTCCGGGGTCCTGCCCGTCCCGCTCGATCAATCGAGCCATCAAATCCATCCAGGTCCAGGGTCAGTCGCTGGCATGAGCTGCGCGCAACGTACATTCCTCGGTCGCGTCCCGCGCTCCCGCTCGACTGTGGAATCTGGAGAGGACTCTCCGTGGAGAGAGGATCGGAGCTGAGGAAGTGCGCAGACTTCCGTAGACGACGGCCGTAGTAGTAGTACTACGGCGTACTAAGCGGTAAGCCATGGCGCCACGCACGGTCACGACGGCCGCTCCTGAGAGGCCTTCATCGTCGTACGCGGCAGATGGAAGGAACAGTGCAATCGATCGGCTACATTCAAGGCTCATGCCCATGCCATGCACCACAGCGCGGCGGTCGCTCGGCAGAGCTGCCGGTACCGATCTATTGATCGGTGGATGGATAGATTGGCATATCGGGCCGGACCCCGGCCGCGCACCGAGGACGGCACATGAACCTCCCCGCTGCGCGCGCATGCACAGTGGACCGAGAGGGGCACCTCTCTCGCGGAGACATGATTACGTAGCGTACGCGGCCGGCCAGGATCCACGTGTCGACCGCAGGGCCCATCTGCCGCGCCTGCGCTGATCGGACGGCTCAACCAACCGTTGAAATATCTCGCGTCGCGACGACGACCCGACCGATCCGTTTCAGCTAGCGCCATGTCCATGTGGTGAGATCGAGAGAGAGAGAGAGAGAGCGCGGGTGGCCAGTGTGTCTGTGTGTGTGTGAGAGAGAGAGAGAGAGAGAGAGCGCGCGGCCGCGTATGCGTATGCGTCTGCGCGTGTGGAGCTAGCTGTGCTCTGGGTGGAAAAGCTAGCGAATAAAGCAGGCAGGGGCGAGGAGTTAAGGATGGATGGCGACGGCGACGGACGGACGCGACGGGCGGCCCATCCCTCCCCTAGCCCTTCCGGAAACGCGCTACGCTGCTGGTCCGCTAGGGTTTCCCTCCTACTCATCCTTTGCCGAAAACGGCACCACCGCGGAGCCCCCCCTTGCGCCCACTGGCTCTTCCCCTGCACGCTGCACTGCACCACCACCACCACCACACCCCATCATCTCGCCCTCCCTTTAATCCCTATCCCAGCCAGCTGCCTGCTCCTCCTCCCTCCCCTTATCTCCCTCTCCCTCTCTCTCACTTGCTAGCTAGCTACTACGCTTGGTGACTGCTGTGTATGGTGGTGGATCTGTCTAGCTAGCTAGCTACCTCAAGGTCGCGGCCAAGGTGGAGGAAGCGGCGGCGTCAGCCATGGGGCGGGGGAGGGTGGAGCTCAAGCGGATCGAGAACAAGATCAACCGCCAGGTCACCTTCGCCAAGCGCAGGAACGGACTGCTCAAGAAGGCCTACGAGCTCTCCGTGCTGTGCGACGCAGAGGTCGCGCTCATCGTCTTCTCCAACCGCGGAAAGCTCTACGAGTTCTGCAGCACACAGAGGTATACACATATCCTACGCACGCACACGCGATGATCTCTCCGGATCTGCCCATGATATCCTGTCCCCTCCCCTGCGCGCCACGGAGCTCCGGCGCCCGGTGCCGTACGTGGAGCTCCCTGTACGTAGAGCCAGCTGTACGTCGTCGTTAAGAATTAGCGGGAGGATCTGCGTAATTCAGAGCTTCTCTTCTCATCAGGAGGTTAGGCGCGCTTGCAGGGAGCTTGGTTTTCACGGATTACTCACCCGGGATCTGGCAAATACCCTCCCTGCAGAGTTTAGGGCTCCGTTTCGTGCACCCTACTTTTCCGGGTTTATTTGCCGGCCGAGATCTTCTCTGATCTACCGGTTTTAACGATGTACTAGTAGTGAATGCTCATGTCGTGGATCTGGTTCCGGCCTCTTCTACGAAATTTGTCTTGTCTTTTCCTTAACCGCAAACCACAAGTTCTGGCCGTTTTCATAGTAGCACAGAAACTTGGATCCACAAATAAAACGAAGCCGCAAAAAAAGAAGAGTTGAAAGTTTGTGTAGAGACATGGTGCATAGCGCGCTATATATGCAATTTCTTAGTAATTTTTGGATGCACATTTTCACAGTTATTTGTAGATTATGTTCTACATATATAGGTTGATCTATCTAAATAGGATGTCCCATGGAAAACATAAGTGTGCGTCTAGCTTGCTTGGAGAGGATAACTAATTAGTAGACACATGCAAGATGGTTTATTCTATCTTTGATATGTTCACATACCTAGCAAGATGCAACCCCTCCCTCCATTAAGGCTTCCTATATGCTTAACACATTGAGGTCTAAGGCTAAGCTTTCTTTCTAATGGTAAGTCGGGGTATCTAATAGTCCACTTCATAGTAGCTCTGTTTACATCGTCTAATTCTCTAGAAAAGCTTAGTTCAAATAAAATATTGTAAGTGCATGTTATTTCAAACATTCCATGGCTTGTAGCGTAGAGTTTCGAGTTATTCTCATGTTACATGTTAATAAAAAATAGAAAAATAATCATTATGGGACATACTATTCATGAAAATGCAGTGATATTATTCTAAAATAGCAATGTTATATTCCCTTATTCCGATAAATCAAGGTTGCGATTGACTTTTCGCATTATCCTATACTTATCTTTGACCATGATTTGATAATATGAATAAAAGTGTAAGGGTATATAACACAAAAGTATTTTGCAAAACAACAGTTGTCAAATTTTAAAAATGTTGACCACATGCATAATAACGTGTTAACACACATATCGCGGGAGATAGTGACTAGATTTCAAGTGAGCAAGTTTGATTGCATGCTTTCTAGATATTATTCTATAGCTTAATCTTGAGAAAAAGCGTGGCCTCTAGGACATCTTGCCGGGCGTCCTGCCGCTGCATGTGGGCTTGCTCTAGACCTCGTGGGCGTCTTTCCCAGCTCTTCCCTTCCCTCGCCGCCCCTGCCCGCCTCAACACCACCTCCTTCGCCCCTCCCTCCAACCTCACGCCCCCTTTCTCCCCTCCCCACCTCTCCCCTCCCATCGCCATCCCTACCCTCCTCCAATCCACTACCACCTCACCACCTCTCCATCCTCCTCCGCCACCACCACCTCTGAGGGGGACGCTTTTTTTTGCCGGTATGATATCTTTTGGGCCTCACCAAAATGTTCTGCAATGTCCATCTGCTTTGATGTCAAACGGTGTTTAAATACAGTTCATCATGCCCTATAACATCTTATCACACATAAATTCATGGTTTCCGGTTTTCACTTGAACGAGACTAGACTAGAGAACACCCGTCCACTCAAACTAAAGATTCCTAGGCAAAAACCTTGATATCCGTGCAACATCACAACCCCTGCAACTCTAGCTGTGCATCATTTTCTCAAAGCTAGTTCTTTTAATGACTAACGGGTAACCTGTCCACTCCTTTGTTTTTTACCAGTGCTGTATACATTTTATCTTATGTCGTCACTGTGCATATTCTGGTTCATGTGTACTGTAGTCTTGATGAAACCTTAGTTGCAACTTACATTGAGAACCCTAACTTCGACACCAATTCTACTTCAGAATATTGGCACATAGTCACTGTATTATTTTCTCATATAACTCTGATTTTTTTATTGGACTTATAGCATGACGAAGACGCTAGAGAAGTATCAGAAATGCAGTTATGCAGGACCTGAAACAACTGTGCAGAACAGAGAAAACGAGGTACAGTTGTATATCCATGAGCCGGCAAGATGTTGAGTTAAACACATTTGATCTCACAATGCCCATACTTGCAGCATGCATTACCACTTTACATATCAACGGCTAAAAATCGCTTGTACGTCATGGTGATGGTTAATCAGAACTCAAAAACTGCTGTACTATAAAGTGGTATAGATATTGCATCTGATCTAAAACTTTGGCTAGCTACACAGCAATTTGTAGGATGGAGTGAACACACTGTGCGCAAATAAAGGTTCTTCCCTGATTTTCATGTAAGACAGTAAAAGTGTAGCTTTAATAGAGACGGTTCACACATTTTACAAAGTACATAGTTCAGTTATTTCCTAGTGAGATGGTCAAGTTTAAGTTAATTCTTCACATCATTCTGTTAGTATATTTTTTATAATTTCATGATGATATTTTTTAACGATATTCTATTCTTATAATTTTAATGAAGTAAATCTGTGCTATCTTATTTTATCTCAGCAATTGAAAAACAGCCGCAACGAGTACCTGAAACTAAAAGCACGGGTTGATAATTTACAGCGAACACAAAGGCAAGTTGTGTTCTCATTTAACTATTTTCCCACTTTAGTTTTGCTTTATCACTTAATTTGCATCCTAAAGATAAAAATATGCAAATCCACTGCAACTACGAATGCAAAACGTTTGATCTTCCATCAACACTAGAAATAATAAATTTAGTGAAGATTGATCTTTTTTAACTGAAAGTGAAGTATTTTATCTGAAAAAAAAGAAAGTGACGTAGTTTATCATTTTTATTGCTTGCTTGACTGTTAGGTTAAGCATCAAACTGCAATTTTCTTGTAACAATAAATACAATAAAACGTTAAAAGGTATCTACATTTTAGAAATTTTCTTGGCTCCTATCAGATTATTTTTATTAAAGTTTGAATTCAATGGTCATGAGAGTAAACACGCTCTTGCATACCCAGATTATTGTTAGTTTTAGAGTGATCCCGTACCCCCAAATCTGAACTTTAACTTCTAATCTCAGTCTTTTTTTATTCATTATAGTCAAACGGTGAAGTTGTAATTTTATAGGTACATAATTAACCACTTGTTTGCATTTTATATCTAGGAATTTGCTTGGTGAAGATCTTGATTCATTAGGCATAAAGGACCTTGAGAGCCTTGAGAAGCAACTCGATTCATCCTTGAAGCACATCAGAACAACAAGGGTACTGAAGTGTTTTGGAAGTAGTGTGATTTTTTCAGTTTGTGTAGGAATTTTCCTACATGTGATATCTTTATGAAATTTTCTGAAAATTACTTGAAGTATATAATTATGAGCTTGTCGTACATGTGAATCATGCATGCAAGATGTTTGGTATGCGCTAATTAACCAGGTTTCATTCTCTTATTTGTAGACACAACATATGGTTGATCAGCTGACAGAACTCCAGCGAAGGGTATGCTAGCTCTCAACAAAACAGTACTGAACTCCCTTTCAGATGCGGAGTAGTAATATAACTTACTTATTAAATGGCCCCCCTTTATTAAATTTGCAGGAGCAAATGTTTTCTGAGGCAAATAAATGTCTCCGGATAAAAGTATGTATTTCTGCAAATTTTGGTAGTCTAAAGCTACAAGATAGGTGATGCTCTTGATTTTGTTTTATGGGATGCAGTTGGAGGAGAGCAACCAGGTTCATGGGCAGCAGCTCTGGGAGCACAACAACAACTTACTGAGCTATGAACGTCAGCCCGAAGTGCAGCCGTCGATGCACAGTGGCAACGGATTCTTCCACCCTCTTGATGGCGCTGGTGAACCGACCCTTCACATAGGGTATCACTCATCCTACGTCGTTTGAAGCTTTACATATTTAACCTGTGGAGATAACAATCATACTGATGATAATTCTGGTTAATTAATTTGGTTGCTCTATAAGGTATTTTATGCATGACAAAACCGACATATTTACTCTGTTATGATTTCACATGACAACTTAGCCGAATTTTTTTCATGATTTTTGTACAAAAGGGAAGTGATAAACTGCTAATGTAGGTGCAGAAAGCAAACTTTAGGAGGATGCATTATCTCCATAGATATATTAGCTTTCTAACTGATTCGATTGTTAACCATCTATATCTGCAGGTACCCTCAAGAGACGCTGAATGGCTCATGCATGACCACTTTCATGCCCCCATGGTTACCATGATTGAAGACCGCGACATTGTCAAATAATAACGATATATTGCGGCACCCAGCTGGCTGCATATATGCGTGTATACTACTTCGAGTGATGGATTATTCCAGTCAAGATTCTCATTTATTTTGCGTGCAACTACTGTGTGATAAAAACATTATAACCTTGTATTTGGTGATGAAATATTGTGCTACTGCGTGTAAAAGATTACAACAGCTTGGACGCTAGCTGCCTACAATATATTATTACTAGAGCGTGTATGTGATGAAATGTTTGGCCTTACCAGCGATGGGCATTTGCTAATTCTCTAAAAAAAAATCAGTGGAGAAAAACAAGCTAGCGTGTGCTTAGAAAGAGTGAAATTGTTTAAGGACCTCGAATTTTTAATCACCAACTATGCCCATTCCTTCTCTCCTTTTTTTTTGCTAAAAGGAGCATGGTTCTAGGGTTCAGAAAGAAAACCACAAGGCATACCAAAAGTTTCGGACAGCTCGCCACCATTGGTTCCAAAATAAATCAGTAAGAAAGAAAACAAATAGACCACACTAAAATTTGTCTAGCTCTAAAATCACCTTACATTTCTTAAATCATCGTCAATGGTTTACAACTACTTTTTTTTCGAAATGGAGGTTAAAACTCCATCCTCTGTATCAAAAAGATGCACACAACCTTTTTTATTAGATTATTATTTAACAAACCTTATAAAAGAATACAAAGATCAACTTGAATCCACCATCCTAATGATAGCTCGCTACACCTATAAGACTGATGAAGAGGGTGATGATAAAGAGGATCATGTGCCCCGGCGTCACACCTACACGCATCATCAAAAAACTGATGGTCTCACCAAGCCACCATCGATCGGCGAGCAAGGGGCACAACCGGTCTAGCAGACCCGCGACACGCACTAGAGCTCATGCTGTAAAAGTCGCTACCCTTATCTTCCACAAACCCATCTCTAAGAGGGATCAAAGAATTGACCTTGCCAAACATATCGTTAATGCCACCATGACGCCATACGGCGCCACCACCCTGCGCATGTCCATCAGCCCGAGACCGTGCAGCACCATGCCGTTGAGACTCGCCGTTATAGAATGGTAGATGCCATGCCGCCCCACCTTTGTCCCCATGCGAGAAGCACGCGGGGACTAGCGCCCAACCACTGAAGCCATCCGCACTACTATCTTGCTACCAAAAGCATAACTCTTGGTGGCGGTTCCAGAACTTTCAAGGAGCCTATTTGTTTTTTAGGGGAAACAATAAAACTCACCATGTGTACTTATATTTGTTTTTATAGGCCAACATTGAACAAACAACTAACTTATTAGAGATCAAACATGATGACGTGTGTAGTCCATTATGTGTAGCCATATGTGGTGGATTCTACTACTTCTTGTACTTTCACCGATGACTTAAGTGCCGCACACGGAGGTATTTTTGTAATGCACTTGGCAGGGTTTATGAGCTTCCCATTAGAGGTTGCATATGTATCCAAAGCTTGATATTGTGTCTCTTTAAATAATAGCAATGTATCATCCACAAATAATAAATGGGAGACACTCGCTGCTGGTCTACACACTTTGACTCGAGAAATCAAGTTATCATCAGTCCTTTATTTAATAAAGCTCAAATACCATCAGCAACAAAAATGAATAAAAACAGGGATAATGGGTCACCTTGGTGTAGCCCACGCGATGGTGTAAATGAATCCAAGAGGGTACCATTAAATTTAACCATGTATCTCACCGATGTCACACACGTTATTATCCAATTGACGAAATGGTGAGGGAAACCCATCTTTTGCATCACTTGTCTCAATAAGCTCCAATCAACCTATCATACGCCTTCGATAAATCAAGTTTGTAGGAGCATAAACTTTTTGTGGGATTTTTTCCTACTTAATGTGATGAATACACTCAAAGCAGGGTCGGACCTGCCATAGAGGGGCTGGGGTCAGCTGACCCAGTGAAAAACACCAAAACCTTCATTATGTAGCACCAGCTAATGATTACTTAGAGAAGATAACTCCAGTCAAATAAAGGAAATATGGACGTGACCCCGGTGGCATTTTTCCTAGCTTCGTCCCTGACTCAAAGGCCAATAAAGCGTTATCAGTGATCATGCGACCAGGGACAAAAGCACTTTGAGATGGAGAGACAATATCATCCAGCATTGGTCTCACTCTATTCACCAAACATTTTGATACTATCTTGTATATAATATTGCACAGTCTAATTGGTCGGCATTCAGAAAGCTTACTCAGGTTCAAAACTTTTAGAATTACAAGAGTGGAGGTTATGTTGGCACCCTCCGACATTATTCCTTATCAGAAAAATTCCTTGACCACACTAATAATCTTCGGTTCAAAGTCCCTAGTTCCGCATAAAAAATACCGCTTCTTTTTTTGTCAATAGGGAAGTATTTCTATTTTACGCTGGCTTGTAATAGTATATGACTATTTGGGAAGAGAATGTTAATTGGAATGTTCAGTACTTCAGTAATCGATTAATTAGTGCTTAATTTTATTACTTCTTATGTTATCTGGATGATATATGTTCCTTCATAGGCCTTTACTTCAGTGTACATCTGGTCTCAAAAGATATATTATTTCTCTCCCCCATGCTACTGCTTCATCGGTTCAAAATTTTCCCTTTGCAGATTATTGTTGCATTACGCTCTATATAGTTAGATGTTATGCATTGAGTGTTAATCGTGGTTCAAGTAAATGGTGTACTACGACAAAGATATCTAGTGTTGGTCGTTGATAATATTAGTACTTTTCTGAAGGAGATATGCCCTAGAGGCAAATAATAAAGTGCTTTTATTTGATGTATCTCTTATATGTTCATAATATGTTTCTTACCATGCTATAATTGTATTAATTCGGAATGTTAATACACGTGTGCTACGTAAACAACCAGGTCTCTAGTTACCTCTAGTAAACTAGCTCATTGGACAAGTGATGATCTTATGGTTTCGAGATCATGGTGATAGTGCCGATTGACAATGAGGTCATATCATTGGAGAATAATATGATAGACAGACACCCGAAGTTAATCACAATGAGATCTAGTTACTTAAATGTTTGTTTTTGATGATAACATAGAAACACCGTGGCCTATATCCTTCGACTATGAGATAATGCATAATCACTGTTTTAGAAGGAGACTTTGATGATATCAAGTATCAAGCTGTGAAAGTGTGATCATAAAGGTATCGTTGGGTTTCCTGAAGAAATGGGTTCATGAGTTTTTATCAAGACCAGGATTTGCCAATCCAAGTAACGTATAGATACACGTGGCCAACTCGGTGACGTTGCATTAACGAAGCTCACAAGCGTATGATTGGATCATGGAATGCAACGACACAGGAACGAGTAAACGAGCTCATCGATAACGAGACCGAACACAAGTATGGAGATACTTGAAGATCAAATCTTGGATGGCCTAGGTATCGTATGGCAAAAGGAATAGGACTACGCAGTTAAGGTTCAAGCAATGATATTCGTGAATGCACGAGTGGTCATTATGGGCATCCAGGTCCCGCTGTTGATCATTGATGCAAGAGGGGTCTTGGTCATGTCCATAGCATCTCCGAGCCAAAGGCTGGCACACTTAAGGGTGGGGACGCATTAGGATCAAACCGGAACCACCGAAGAATTAGGAGAGAGAGACCAAAAAGGTTCCGGGTAACATCTGATGATGATCGGAAGGGGTCCGAAAGGAGTTTCGGAGTATGAAATATAATAATATATGTGTTTTATATTAATTAGTTGAATTAATAGTAAAACATATTTTATTTTTATATTTATGGGCAGCTATTTGCTATTGGGATGCTTTTGGGTAGAAGTTCCCATAGGGCTAGGCGCCTAAGGAGAAAGGGAAAGGGGGCCACCAGCCAAACCCTAGGGTTTCCCACCCGCCGGTGGGGCCCAGGGCCAGCGGCGGCTGCCGCTATGGCGGCGGCTTGGGGGTTCCCACCCCCTTGCCCTAGGGTTTAACCCTCCCCTCCCACCTATAAATAGAGGAGCCCCCTCCCCTCTATTTGCACCACAACAACAAGTTCTCTCCTCTCCCTCTAAACCCTAAAGCTCTCTCCATTAGATTGGATCTAGCTATTGGGATTATATCTCCACCTCCGCACTATCATCGTCCGCAGGATGGTCCGGCTTCCATCTTCTTCCGCTGCTCGGCTGGATCGGAGCCCGGGAGACGTTCCTACACCGGATGTGTGTAGAGCTTCGAGGCGCAACACTTGGGGCCCTTTTCTTCATCTCTATACGCCTACCCGCGTAAGGCAAGCCATGGTCTTCAAGGGTATGAATTCCATCCTCCCTCTCTATTACTTATGACTATATAGAATAGATCTTGGTTGTTGTGTTCGCGTAGCTAGGAAAAATTGTTTTCTGCTGCGAACCCCAACAGTGGTATGAGAGCCAGATCTATTGGTAGACATGTCGTACGGATAGAACACATAGCAATATGTGGGCATTGATTCTCTAGTTGTGACACTCCTTTGTGTTCTTGTTATATCGCGGGATTGATTGTTTAAGCGGACCGAAGCATAAGCTTACGTGATACTGGTTCCACGCTCGACATACGACTTGTTCTGTATAAGTTGTTGGCGGTTGCATGTCTCTCTTTAAGTAGTGGATATGACTTATACACCAGAGGGCCCTGAAAAAGGGAGCGAAGAGGAAATCATTGAATCAACGTTGTGGCTTAACTTTCATAGGTGGGAAGGGGTTCTGCCATGAAAGCCCTAAAGCCGCATAAAAATTGTAAAAGGATAAAGTAGAGGCGTCTAACTTTGTTTTGCAGGGGAGTGTGTCATGACATGGTAATGGTAAGTTTATGAAACGTGTTTTCCATTTGAGCTGTCGACGGAGATCAAGGCACTGCAACCATGTCATGACACTATACTTTTGAAGTATTTGTTTACACATCTTGTTTGGCATAGTATATTATATATACGACGGTAGCTAAATATGATGATCCCTCACAATTCCAATGATAGTGTTCCCCTTGTGTGTGCACCACCAAGAAAGTTCTTCGGTATGAGGCAGGACATGACGATCGGGTGTCAGGCATACCTACGTTTGCATATAGTGGGTGCAAGGGTTGTACTGCAATACACACAAGTTTGAGTTGGCGAGCCTAGCATGTGTAGACATGGCCTCAAAAAACAAGAGACCGAAAGGTCGAGCATGAATCACATGGAGATGTGATTGACATTCAGAATGTCTACCTTTGGATCTATATCATCGGCTGTGATGATCGGGGGTGATATAGTGACATGGGATCATGTGATCACTAAAACAAATGGAGGGATGTTCGTTTTGAGTGGGAGCCTTGTTAATTCTAGTTTAAGAGTAAACTGAAACTTGAGCTCAGTATATTATGAACATGGTCTAAACTCTTTGCAAATCCACTGTAGATGCCTCGCCCACCCACGTTCAACCTTAGCTCATTCCTAGAGAAGGACAAGATGAAAACCGATGTCTCCAACTTCACCGCCTGGTACCGCACCCTGACAATCCTCCTGACCCCCTACAAGCTCAACTATGTCTTAGAGGTAGAACTGCCCGCCAAACTCGCAGATATCGCCACCGAGGACGAAAAGAATGTCTGGCAGTCCAAGGCGGATGATTCCTCCCTCATACAAAGTGGAATGCTCTGTGACATGGAGCCCGAGATTCAAAAGCGTTTAAGAAGATGGCTACATTTGCGATCCTTAATGATCTCAAGGTCGTCTTTGCTCCATAGGCTCGGGCAGAGAGGTATGAAGCTTTCGAGCTCTTATTCTCTGCCAGGATGGTAGAGCATAGTAGTGTGAATGAGCATGTAGTTAAAATGTCTGGCTAAGTTCAACGCCTGAACACCCTGTATTGCAAAATCCCGGACGAGCTTGCGATTGATAGGGTGTTACACTCGTTGCCCCTAGCTACAAAGCTTTCATGATGAACTACAATATGCAAGGGATGGTTAAGACCCTTGCTGAGTTGTTCGCCATGCTCAAGACTGCTGAGGTGGAAATCAAGAAGTAGCACACGGTGTTGATGGTCAATAAGACCACAAACTTTAAGAGGTCGGCACATAAGAAGTCCAAAAAGCCTAATAAGGATGGGAAGCCAGTTGCCAATTCTCCTAAGGCTCCAAGGACCAAGCCCGGTGTTACGTGCTACTACTGCAAAGGGAGACAGGCACTAGAAGCGCAACTGCCCCAAGTACCTCGAGGACAATAAAGCCAGTAAGTTTGCCACAAAAGACTAAGGTATATGTGATATACATGTTATTGATGTGTTCCCTACAAGCACCAGGAGCAACACCTGGGTATTTGATACCGGTTCTGTTGCTCACATTTGTAACTCCTGTTGGAGATATTCCCAAGAGGCAATAATAAAGTGGTTATTGTTATATCTTTGTGTTTTGACAAATGTTTACATCCCATGCTATAATTGTGTTAATAATAAACATTAATACTTGTGTGTTTTGTAAACATAAAAGAGTCCCTAGTAAGCTTCCTATTGAAACTAACTTGTTGATTGATAGATGATCATGGTTTCCTGATCATGGACATTGGATGTTATTAATAACAAGATCATATAATTAGGAGAATGATGTGATGGACACACACCCATAGTAAGCATAGCATAAGATCAAGTCATTAAGTTCGTTTTGCTACAAGATTTCAAATACATAGTAACCTAATCCTTCGACCATGATATCATGTTAATCAGCATCACTGGATGAGTGCTTTGATGACATCAAACGCCGCTTCATAATTGGGTGGTTATAAAGGTGGCATTGGATATTCTGAAAGTATGTGTTGAAGCGCATGGATCAAGAGTGGGATTTGTCCATCCAAATGACGGATAGATATACTCTGAGCCCTCTCGGTGGAATGTCATCCAATTGGCTTGCAAGCATGTGACTAGGTCACAAGGTATGTCATATCATGGTACGAGTAAAGATTACTCATCAGTAACGAGGTTGAACTAGGTATGGAGATACCAACGATCAAACCTCCGATAAGTAAAGTATCGCGCGACAAAGGGAATCGGTATCATATGTTAATGGTTCATTCGATCATGAAGTCATCGTTGAATATGTGGGAGACATTATGGATCTCCAGATCCCGCTATTGGTTATTGATCGGAGAGGTGTATCGTGTTGGGCCGCGAGCCGATAAACAAAACTTTTAACGCGGTGCTCCTGAGATCCAGCTTAGGTAATATGCCACGAGATTTACCACTAGATGCGCAGGTGCGGATTATCGATGTAGCGCGCCAGTTGATGTAGTGCCGATCAATCTCACGAACATCTCCTTCGCCAGATACCTTTTTCTCTAGCGCCGCATGTGCAACGCCTCTACCGGTATCCACATGTACAGGAAGGAGCTCAGGAAGGGGACTGCTAGATCCTGTCTTACCCGATTTGGGAGTGGAGAAAGTGACGGCTAGGTCAGGGACTATCCCTTCTCGCTCCACTTATATACATACCTAGTTGGGCTCAACTCTTGAGGCCCATCTAGGCTGTACCCCAACGACCACATGGATCTCATCCACATGGGCTCCTTACCCTTAAGTGTGTGACCCTGCAGGTTCAGGTACACATGGACACGACATGAGATATACCTCCAAGTATCCCGTCATGGCTTTGAGTGTCACCCACTCCCATGAACACTTGGTCTCAAGTCGATAGATGGTAGAGGTCTCTAGCAAGACGTGCCATCTCCCAAGTGTCATAAAGTCTAAAAGACAAACCTTCAATGTGACTTTTGATACGTCCAAAACGTATCTACTTTCTTGAACACTTTTGCTATTGTTTCTCCTCTAAACTTGTATGATTTGGATACAACTAACACGGACTGGCGCTGTTTTCAGCAGAATTACCTTGGTGTCTAGTTTTTGTGCAGAAAATCAACTATCAGGAAAAATCTCGAAAAATATGCCAAAAAACCTATTTCACCAGAAGACTCACGGAGCCAGAAGACGAGACAGAGTGGGGATCCGAGGGGCCCACACCCTCTGGCCACGCGGTTCAGGCCTGGTCACGCCTGGGGTGGTGTCGCCGCCTCAGGCACCCCCTCGGCCTCCCTCTGCACCTATAAGTTGCCTCTTGACCTAAAAACTCAGGGGGCTCGACGTTTTCCAGAAAGAGTTCTGCTGCGCGGCCACCACCAAAAACCACGATCCGGAACCATAAACTCCGTTCTGGCATCCTGCCAGGATGGGGAATTTGGAGAGGATCATCGCCATCTAATACGTCGAAAACGTATCTATAATTTTTGATGTTCCATGCTTGTTTAGTATCTACTTTGCTTTGCTTTGTCTACACTTTGAGGTGTTTTTATATGTTTTATGGTACTAACCTATTAACAAGATGCCATAGTGCCAGTTGCATGTTTTCTTCTGTTTTTGGTTCTAGAAAGGCAAAAAATCAATATTCTTGGAATTGGACAGGACAAAAGCCAAAGTCAATATTTTACCGTGGGGAACACGGGCAGTCTGAGACGGAGGGAGGCACCAGGGGCCACCCCGGCAGCTGGCTATCCTAGCCGCACTGGGGTGTGACCATCCTGGACGCCCCCTGCCTTGCCTCTTCGCCTATAAAGACCCCCCGATGCATAAACCCTAAGTACTTGATCAATATTCCACGAAACCGTCTGTAGCCGCCGCCACCATCGTCCCTAGATAGGGGGATATGAAGCTCTTCCTGGCACCGTGCCGGAGGGGAGATCATCCTGGAGGCCTTCTTCTTCATCATGCCAGCCTCTGGTATGAATCATGAGTAGTTCCACCTTGGACTACGGGTCCATGTAGTAGCTAGATGGTTGTATCTCCTCCTTTGTGCTATCATGTTTAGTTCTTGTGAGCTCCATTCATGATCAAGATCTCATCTATTTGTAATCATGCATGTTGTGTTTGCGGGGATCTGATGGATATTGAGATTACTATGTCAGATTGATTAATGGTTTTGTCTTATTGATTCTATCATGTATGTGTTGTTTGTGATATTGCATGCTCTCTGTTTCTAGTAGCTATCTTGGCCAAGTAGATGCTAGTGACTCCAAGATGGGGTATTTTTGCTCGATATTGGGTTCATGTCTCTATTTAATCTAAGGGAAGTGAAAGAAATCTCTAAGGTTGTAGATGTGATGTTGCCACTAGGGAGAAAACAACGGTCTCTTGTTCATGGAACAAGTGGATTGTTTACCTTACACACTTTGCTTAAAGCAGTTATCTGTTGCTTGCAACTTAATACTGGAGGGGGTTCAGATGATAACCCGAAGGTGGATTTCTAGTCATAGATGCAGTTGGATGGCGGTCTATGTATCTTGTTGTATTGCCCAATCGAATCTCATAGGATCATGAATGTCTAGTATTGCATTATTATGCCTTGCTCAGTCCTGTCAATTGCCCTGTTGTAATTTGTTTACCTAGCATGCCATGTTTGTTTATCTAAGGAGAACACCTCTAGTGAACTATGGACCCCGGTCCTATCTTTACCATTGATACATCTTCCACTGTTACTGTTTACTTTCTGCAAACCACTATCACCTTCCACACCATACAGTTAATCCTTTGTTACAACAACCAGTGAGATTGACAACCTCGCTGTTCATTGGGGCAAAGTCTTGAGTTTGTGTTGTGCAGGTTTCCAAGTTGCTTGCAACACCTTTGAGACGTTTCCTTCCTCCTACTGGTTTGATAACCTCGGTTTCTTACTGAGGGAAGACTTGCTGCTGTGCTATTCACATCTTGCTCTTGGGGTTTCCCAACGAAGCGCTTTCAGGCGCCATCAACAAGTTTTCTGGCGTCGTTGCCGGAGAGGCTAAGGACGTCTTCACAAGGGGAGTCCTTCACAACCTTTCTCTTTATTTTGTTTTTGTTTTTGTTTTTCTTAGTTTCTTTTGATTGGTTTTGTTTGCCTTTTTTTATCAAAAAACTCCAAAAAATTAGTTTATTTTGGTTTGCTTTCTCTTATTAAAATACAAAAAATAGTTCCTACTCTAGTTGCTGGTCTGTTATTGCCTTGCTTTGTCATGCTTTCTACCAATGGATGGTTTCTTTGAAACTAGTTCTTATTGGCAAGCTGGGTTCACAGAAGAACAAAAGTATTTTTATATGGAAAACCGTTTGTCACAAAAAGGGATACACTTATGGGAACAAATTGATAAATTGAATACTATCGCTAGAGAGGTGTGCTCTACTTATAATGTTACTTATTCCTTTGATAAATCTTGTTGCTGTAGGAGGTACCATATCTTCTTATGTTAAAGGAAATTATGATTTTTATGATGTGCAACAAATTAAAGAATTTATTGCCTTCAAGGGTGCATTTGAACTTGCCAGTTTGCTTGAAAATACTGATGATGCACCTTATGAATATGAGGTTTATCATATACCAAAATTTTGCTTTGATAATTACAAAGAATAAAATGGCTATATTCTTGAATATTTTAATAAGTTCTTTCCACAAACGGAAGAGACTAATGCTTTGCAGGAGCCTATGGAAGAAGAAATTGTTGAACCTAAAAGCTCATTAGATGAAAAAGAGGAGGGGAGTGACAAACAAAAGGAGGAAGAATGGATTACCTACCCATGCCTACCTTCAAATGAGAGTAACTCTTTATCCCTTACATTATTTGATTGTCCCCCTTGCTTACCAAAGGAGGATGAATGTTATGTTCCTGTGGATCCTTTATTTGTGCCTAACTTACAAATGCATGGTACTAAAGAGTTTTGCTTAGAGAATGTTTATGATAAAGCTCTAGATGATGGTCCTATATTGGTTGATAATATTAATTGTACTACTATTGAAAATGAGAATGATCAGTCATCTTGTTATAAAATTGTTAAAAGTGTGTTTGAAGGTTTTAATCCCACTATTTTTGAGCTTGATAAAAATTATGTGTTTGTAGATCATGAAAATCATGATTTATGTGATAGTTATACTGTTGAGTTTATTCATGAGTCTACTGAAAATTATTTTGAGAGAGGAAAATATGGTTGTAGAAGTTTTCATGGTACTGAAACACTTCTCTATGTGCTGAAAGTTTTGAAGTTACTCTTGTTTTATCTTCCTATGCTTGACACTTTGTTCCTTGTGAATTTATTTGTGTAAAAGATTCCTATGCATAGGAAGTGGGTTAGCCTTAAATGTGTTTTGAATTTTCTTCTTTATGCTATCTTTTACTTCAATTCATATTTATTATGTGAGCATCTTCTCAAACTATGATGCCTAACTTAAAGGCGTTAAAGAAAAGTACTTGTTGGGAGGTAACCCAAGAGTTTTCTTGAGTCTTGGAAGTTATTACTTCAGTAATGACCTCTCCTTATCCTTTTTGTTTGCTTCTTGTGTCAAGAATGACCTCTAATGAGAGGAAAGTAAGATTTGGGGAGTTGTTGTCCCGAAACAGATTTTTGTGCTCCACCGAAAAACTCGTGAGGAATTTCTGTAAGTAGGATTGAGCTGATATTTTGCGAATAAATCCCCCAGTATGTTAGCTAACTTTTGTTAGTTCAACACTTTTTGATTTGAGCAAAATAAGATCTTTGAAAAAATCAGTTTCTACCTGCTGGTCCGTTTTGACAGAATTCTGCCATTATTTGCATTTGCTTCTTATTGATTCCTTTTTGGGTTCTTTTTGGGAAATTGAGCTTTTTGAGGGAATTGCTACAGTGGCTTGTGTTTTTAGTGAAAGTTTTGCTGTTCTAAAGCTAAACCCAAGGGTCTATTATCTTTTGAATACACTAATGTTGCTAATGAAGATTGTGTGAAGTTTTGTATGAAAGAAAATTTGCAGGTGTAGAGAAAGAATGATGTGATGGGATGAAGAATGGACAAAAGCTCAAGCTTGGGGATGCCACCCCGTGTCATCCCAATAAATATTCAAGAGGTACAAGCGTCAAATCTTGGGGGTGCCCAAGGCATCCCCTTCTTCATCAATAAAAAGCTCAGGTATTTCTAGACACTTCGTTTTTATTGTTTCATGCGCAGTTGTGTTGTTCTTGGAGCATCTTAGTTTTTGTTTGGTTTGCTTGTTTGATTAAATAAATTAGTTTGGACCCCCATTCTCGCTGTGTTAAGTTTATTGGTGTTGAAAAGGAGTAGAAAGTTCTTGCTTGAGTAGTACAAGAGGAGCTTGCTTTGACTGTGACTTAGACTTTAGAATGTCATGCTAGGTGTTGTTTTAACCTTATGCTTTGTGATTATTGATGTAGCATGACTTGTTCCAAACAATTGGATTTGCTTAGTGCCTTGAAAGAACCATGCGTTGTTTTAGCATACAAAAGCATAGTATTGTGGTATTCTCCTTTGATGCTTTGTTTGGCTTGACTTGGCACATGCTCACACCATGTTATGACTATAAGTCACCATAGCCTCTATGATCATTTATTCCTTGACTTGTAGTACCACTTTATGCTTTGATTAGTAATGTTTTGTAGCTCTGCATGATTATGGCCATTATTTCTCTCTTAGTTGGTTGCTCCCTATCTTTTGCTAGCCTCCACTTGTATGAGTAAGTTCTACTCATGCTTCCAACTCCCAAGGAACCAAGTTATTCCAAAGTGTCCACTATAAATTCCTATGCATGGTGTATTACACCATTCCATGTATAGTCTTGTTTTCATCTATCTTGTAATTAAAAAGTATTTTGTTATGTAAAAACTTAGTGATTAAAGCTCTCACAAACTTGATGGAACACTTTATTTTTTTGCCCCTAATAAACTTGAACCATTGTGTCATATATGTTGTATATGATTGCACTTATACGTTGGAATTAGCAGAACCATGATGTCATGGGGAACGCTTTCAATATTGCACTTGTACTTTGTACATAGTTAGTATCATGCTCTTTTGTCTATGGATGTCGTCGGTGTGAAATGAAAGGGGAGCTTGTAAGTCCATGGAGTTATGTATGTGTGTTAGAGAAACGCTTGGGCCGCTAGCCTAAGCCATGCTTAATCATGGTGGAAACTTGTAGCATCACCATAGTGACATCTATGAAGCAATCTTTGTTGGAATTATGCCCTAGAGGCAATAATAAAGCTGTTATTATTATAATTCTTGTTCATGATAATGTTTATATTCCATGCTAGAATTGTATTAAGCGGAAACTTTAATACTTGTGTGGTTTGTGAACAACACCGTGTACCTAGTACGCCTCTATGGACTAGCTCATTGATCAATGATGGTTAAGGTTTCCTAACCATAGACATGAGTTGTCAATTGATAATGAGATCATATCATTGGGAGAATGATATGATGGACAGACCCAAACTAAGCGAAGCAATTTGATCGTGTCATCGTGTTCGTCTTTGCGAAGCTTTTCTTATGTCAAATATTGTATTCCTTAGACCATGAGATAATACAACTCCCTGGTATCGGAAGAAAGCTTTGAGGTCATCAAACGTCATCCTATGAGAGGGTGATCATAAAGGTGTCTCTCAGGTGATCGGAAAGTATCTGTTGGGTTGTATGTATCGAGATGGGATTTGTCCCTCCCAAGTCGGAGAGATATACTTCGGGCCCACTCGGTAATCGATATCAACACCGCTTGCAAGCATGTGGTTAAGGAGATAATCACAAAGTGATATCGGATTATGAAACGAGTAAAGTACTTGCTGTGAACGAGATTGAACTAGGTATGACGGTACCGACGATCGAATCTCGGGCAAGTAAAATATCGCGAGACGAAGGGAATATATATATGGGATTGATTGAATCCTGGCATTGTGGTTCATCCGATATGATCATCGATGAATGTGTGGGAGTCAATATGGGTTTCCAGACCCTGCTGTTGATTATTGATAGAAGATCATGTCTGCATATTCTCGAACCCGCAGGGTCACACACTTAACGTGTCTCGACGCTAGGATAGATTGGATAATTGGTTTATGAGTTTTTGTTCGGAGTCTCGGATGGGATCCGGGACATCACGAGAGGTTCCGGAGTGGTCCGGAGAATAAGATTCATATAAGGCAGTGCAGTTTTTGGAGTTCGGAATTGTTTCGGGTTAATCGGTATTGTACCGGAAGCTTCTAGAACCTTCCGGAAGGGGACCAACGTGGCCCCACCTTCCGGGAGGGGGCATGGGCCTATGAGGGAGTGCCCTGGCCGCATTGGGCCAGGGGCACAAGGCCCCATAGGGCCCAGCCGGCCAAAGAGGGTTTAAACCCTAGATAGACCTTCTAGAAGGGGGGGTTTCCTTGCCCCCCACTCTTCCTCCTTTGGGGCCGCCGGTTTTGGCTTGGGAGAGGGGCTAGGGCTGCGCCCACCCCTCTATATATAGAGGGCTGGGGGCGCACCCCCCCACACCTTCCCCTCCAACCCTAGCCTGGCCGCCTTCCTCTCTCCCTCCCGATCGCTTGTAGGCGGCCTCGTAAATTCTCCACCATATACACCACGCCGTCGTGTTGTAGATCCAATCCGTCTCTCCACCATACTTTCTGGTCCAAGGAAGGAGGAGACGTCGAGGTGCCGCACGTGTGCATCTCACGGAGGCATCACCACTTATGGTGCTAGATCGGATCGGATCGCGAGGAGGAGAAGCGAGTACGACTACATCACCCACGTTCCGGTAACGCTCATCCAGCGTAATCTTCAAGGGTATGAATATCTAATCCAATCTCTCGTTGTTTGCATCTCCTAGATTAGATCTTGGCTTTCCTCTGCTCACATCCGTAGAAAATTTTGATTTACTATGCCGCCAACCCTTCAAAGGGTATCGAGCTAGATCTATGCGTAGATGTGTTTCACGAGTAGAACGCAACATGGTTGTTGCGCATTGATGTTTTCTCTGCAGGCCTCTTGTTTGTTTTCTTCTTATGACGCGATAGTGAGATTGAAGCGTCCAGGCCAACCTTACGCGACGCCGTTAGCGAGACCGCTCCGCACTTGACGTGTGGCTTGTTCCACACATGCGGCCGGTGGATGCCGCTTTCTCTCACTATAGTTGTCATGGGATTAACACCGGAGTTTGGCAACCATAATATCACCGTTGTGGCTTTCCGTAGGTAAGAATCGTTCTTAGCATCTACTCCCATAAGCCACGTAAAACATGCAACAACAAAGTAGAGGCGTCTAACTTGTTTTTGCAGGGAGTGTTTTCTGTGATATGGTATGGCCCAAGATGTGATGTGTATAATGTATGCGATGATCATGTTTTGTAATGTTTCACGACTTGCATGTCGATGAGTACACAACCGGTAGGAGCCATATGGTTGTCTTTATAATTGTGTATGACCTGTGTGTCAACTTCTTATGTGCCATGTAATAGTTTCACTTTATCGCTAAGTAGTTAGCAATAGTTGTAGTTGCTATTAGTGGTGGATGCAATCATGGTGGAGTGATGGAGATCATGCCGGAATGCACAAGATGGAGATCATTGCGCGAAGATTGGCTATACCATGTCACATTAAAGTTATATGCATGTGATGTTTATCCTTTTATGTATCTTATTATGCTTAGATCGCGACGGTAGCATTATAAGATGATTCCTCAATTAAAGATCAAGATAAAAACTGTGTTCTCCCCAAGTATGCACCGTTGCGAAAGTTCGTCGTGTCCAAGCATCACGTGATGATCGGATGCTATAGACTCTACGTTCACATACAACGGGTGCAAGCCAGTTTTGCACACACGAAAATACTTGGGTCTAACTTGACGAGCCTAGCATGTACAGACATGGCCTCGGAACACATGAACCGAAAGGTTAAGCATGATTCATATGAATGATATGATCGACACTTCGTTGTCCACCATTGAAACCACATCTCTTCTCGTGAAGATCGGATTAAGTGTGGTGAATTTGGATCGTGTTCACTAAACAACTTGAGGGATGTTGAATTTAGTGGGAGTTCATCTAGTAATTTGATTAAAAGTTGAACTAGTTATCATGAACATAGTCTAATTTGTACTTGCAAATATTGTAGACCAAATGGCTAAGTCCAACTTCAACTTCAACGTTTTTGCTGAGAAGGAAAAGCTTAGAAACAATGGGTATAACTTCACCAATTGGTTCCGCAATCTAAGAATCATTCTCTCTGGTGGTCAAAAGGACTATGTCCTTGGAAAAGCGTTAGGTGACCCCCTGCAGCAATCGCTACCGATGAGAAAGCTGTCTATCGTCACAAGAAAGATGATTATGGTGTGATTAAGAGCACCATGTTGTTTGCTATGGAACCGAACTTCAAAATCGTTTTGAAGACTATCCCGCCCTTTGAGATTCTCAAGAGCTGAAAACCATGTTTCGCTCAGGCCTGCTCGAGAGATATGAGATCTCTGAGAAGTTCTTTAACTGCAAGATGGAGGAAGGGAGTTCCGTTAGTGAGCACGCCATTAAGATGACGGGCTACACTCAACGCCTTGAGCAACTAGAATGCACGATTCCAGAGGAGCTCAAGATTGACAGGGTTCTGCAATCACTCCCTCCCAGCTACAAAAGTTTTGTAGTGACTCATAATCAGATTGGTTCCATCGATTATCACCGAGCTCTTCGCAAAGTGAAGGCCGCTAAGTGGACATCAAAAAGGATAATCATGTGTTGATGGTCAACAAGCCCACCTTTAAGAAAGGTAAGGAGCAAAGAAGCCCTTCAAGAAGGGCGGTAAGCGGTGTAGCCTCGCCGAGAAGAAGCTCAAGTCTGGTCCTAAGCCGACATCGAGTGCTTCTATTGCAAGGACAAGGGTCATTGAAGCGCAATCGTCCAAGTACTTAGCGGACAAGAAGGCTGGCACCATCAAAGGTATATTTGATATACATGTTATTGATGTTTTCCTTACTAGCCCTCGTTGTAGTGCCCGGTATTTGATACGGTTCAGTTGCTAATATTTGTAACTCAAACAGAGCTACGGAATAGACGGGCTTTGAGGGATGAGGTGACGATGCTGCTGGCAACGGATCAAGAGTTGATGTGATGGCCGTCACGCCTCCTTAGTTTTACCTTCGGATTAGTTTTAAACCTTAATAAGTGTTATTATGTGCCTGCGTTGAGCATGAACATTATTTCTGGATCTTGTTTATTGCAAGACGGTTATTCATTTAAATCGGAGAATAATGGTTGTTCTATTTATATGAGTAACATCTTTATGGTCATGCACCTTGTGAATGGTTTATTTCTTCTAAATCTCGAAAGGGATGAAACACACATCCATAACATTGAGGCTAAGAGATGCAAAGTAGATAGTGATAATACTACTTATTTGTGGCATCGCTGCTCAGGTCATATTGGAGTAAAGCGCATGAAGAAACTCCATTCGATGGACTTTGGAGTCTCTTGATTTTGAATCATTTGACACATGCGAACCATGCCTCATGGGCAAGATGATCAAAACCCGTTCTCCCAGATGATGGAGCGAGCAACAGACTTGTTGGAAATCATACATACCGATGTATGCGAACCGATGAGTGTTTCAGCGCCGTGGATATCGCTATTTTCTCACTTTACCGATGACTTAAGTAGATATGGGTATATCTATTTAATGAAACATAAATCTGAAACGTTTGAAAAGTTCAAGGAATTTCAGAATGAAGTGGAGAACCATCGTAATGTAAAGATTAAGTTTCTACGATCCGAACGTGGGGCGAATATTTGAGTTATGATTTTCTCACGCATCTTAAAGCAAGCGGAATTGTTTCACAACTCACGCCACCGAACACCACAAATGCAATGGTGTGTCTGAACGCATAATCGAACCCTATTAGATATGGTCCGATCAATGATGTCTCTTACTGATTTGCCGTTATCATTTTGGGGTTATGCATTAGAAACCGCTGCATTCACTTTAAATAGGGCTCCATCTAAATCCGTTGAGACGACACCGTATGAACTGTGGTTTGGTGCTAAACCTAAGTTGTCGTTTCTTAAAGTTTGGGGATGCGAAGCTTACGTCAAGAAGTTGATGCCGACAAGCTCGAACCCAAAGCGAGAAATGCGTCTTCATAGGATACCCTAAGGAAACTATTGGGTATACCTTCTATCACGTAACAAGGCAAAGTGTTTGTCATGAAGAACGGTTCCTTTCTTGAGAAGGAGTTTCTCTCAAAGAAGTGAGTGGGAGGAAAGTAGAGCTAGACGAGGTTATTGAACCTTCTCTTGAATTGAGAGTAGCGCAAGACCTGAAATTGTTCCGGTCACCGCACCAACAATAGAGGAAGCTAATGACAAGGATCATGAAGCTTGGACGATGTCGCTCTTGAGCGTCGCAGGTCGACAAGGTTGTGCCTCTCCTAAGTGGTACGGCAACTCTGTTTAACTGTCTTGTTAGTAGAAGACGGTGAACCTACGAACTATGAGGAAGCGATGATGAGCCCAGACTCTAAGAAATGGCTAGAAGCCATGAAACCGAATTGGGATCCATGAGCGAAAACCAAGTATGGACTTTGGTGGACCTCCTAGCGACCAAAGGCCGTTGAGTGCAAATGGATTTTCAAGAAGAAAACGGACGCGGATGGTAATGTTACCGCCTATAAAGCACGGCTTGTCGCGAAAGGTTTTCAAGTTCAAGGTGTTGACTACGATGAGACTTTCTCTCCCGTAGCGATGTTTAAGTCCATTCGATTTTATTAGCAATTGCTGCGTTCATGATTATGAAATATGGCGATGGATGTCAAGACTGCGTTCCTCAATGGCAACATTGATGAAGAGTTGTATATGATGCAACCCGAAGGTTTTGTCGATCCTAAGGATGCGATAAAGTATGCAAACTTCAGCGTTCCATTTATGGATCAAGCAAGCATCTCGGAGTTGGAACCTTCGCTTTGATCAAGTGATCAAGAGCTTTGGATTTGTTCCAAATTGCTACGAAGATTGCATCTACAAGAAAGTGAGTGGGAGCTCGGTGACGTTTCTGGTACTATATGTGGATGACATATTGATTATCGGAAATGACATCAACATGCTTAACGATGTGAAGAGTTATTTGAACAAGTTTTTCAATGAAAGACCTAGGTGAAGCTGCTTATATATTGGGCATCAAAATCTATAGAGATAGACAAAGACGCTCGATAGCTTTAAGCTAGAGTACATACCTAGACAAAGTTCGAAAAGGTTCGTAATGGATAAGGCAAAGAAAGGTTCAAAGGCCTATGTTGTCGGGTAAGATATTGAGCAAGGCTCAAGTGTCCAGCCTACGGTAAATGATAGGGAAGCTATGAGCAAAGTGCCTTATGCCTCGCCATAGGTTCTATCATGTATGCCATGTTGTGCTAGACCGATGTGTCCAATGCTCTTAGTTTGACGCAGATATCAAAGTGATCCAGAGTGGAACATGGACACCGTGAAGAACATCCTAAAATACCTAAATAGGACTAAAGAAATGTTCTTAGTCTATGGGGTGATGAACATTTCGTCAGTAAAAGGTTACGCCGACGCTAGTTTTGACAATCGACAAGGATGATTCTAAATCTCGAGACGTGATACGTGTATATTTTGAATGGAGGAGTCAGAGCTAGAGAAGCTGCAAGCAAAGCGTGATCATGGGATCTACAAGAGAAGCGGAATACATGGTCAGCTGTAAGCATCAAGTGAAGGAGTTTGGATCAGAACTTCATCATCGAGCTTGGTGTGGTTCCAAGTGCATTGGACCCACGGAGATATTGTGTGACAACACTGGCGCCATAGCACTCGCTAAGGAACCAAGATATCATCCAAAGACCAAGCATATCAACCGCAAGTTTCATATAATCCGAGATTATATAGCAGATAGAGATCTGAAGATTAGAAAAGTACATACAGATCTAAATGTCGCAGATCCATTGACTAAACCTCTTCCACGTGTAAAACATGATCAGCACCTCAGTACCATGGGTGTGAGATTGTTGCCAGATGTAAACTAGATTATTGACTCTAGTGCAAGTGGGAGACTGTTGGAATTATGCCCTAGAGGCAATAATAAAGCTGTTATTATTATAATTCTTGTTCATGATAATGTTTATATTCCATGCTAGAATTGTATTAAGCGGAAACTTTAATACTTGTGTGGTTTGTGAACAACACCGTGTCCCTAGTACGCCTCTATGGACTAGCTCATTGATCAATGATGGTTAAGGTTTCCTAACCATAGACATGAGTTGTCAATTGATAATGATATCATATCATTGGGAGAATGATATGATTGACAGACCCAAACTAAGCGAAGCAATTAGATCGTGTCATCGTGTTCGTCTTTGCGAAGCTTTTCTTATGTCAAATATTGTATTCCTTAGACCATGATATAATACAACTCCCTGGTATCGGAAGAAAGCTTTGAGGTCATCAAACGTCATCCTATGAGAGGGTGATCATAAAGGTGTCTCTCAGGTGATCGGAAAGTATCTGTTGGGTTGTATGTATCGAGAAGGGATTTGTCCCTCCCAAGTCGGAGAGATATACTTCGGGCCCACTCGGTAATCGATATCAACACCGCTTGCAAGCATGTGGTTAAGGAGTTAATCACAAAGTGATATCGGATTACGGAACGAGTAAAGTACTTGCTGTGAACGAGATTGAACTAGGTATGACGGTACCGACGATCGAATCTCGGCAAGTAAAATATCGCGAGACGGCGGGAATATATATATGGGATTGATTGAATCCTGGCATCATGGTTCATCCGATATGATCATCGATGAATGTGGGAGTCAATATGGGTTTCGCACGCTGTTGATTATTGATAGAAGATCATGTCTGCATATTCTCGAACCCGCAGGGTCACACACTTAACGTGTCTCGACGCTAGGATAGATTGGATAATTGGTTTATGAGTTTTTGTTCGGATTCTCGTATGGGATCTGGGACATCACGAGAGGTTCCGGAGTGGTCCGGAGAATAAGATTCATATAAGGCAGTGCAGTTTTTGGAGTTCGGAATTGTTCCGGGTTAATCGGTATTGTACCGGAAGCTTCTAGAACCTTCCGGAAGGGGACCAACGTGGCCCCACCTTCCGAGAGGGGGCATGGGCCTATGAGGGAGTGCCCTGGCCGCATTGGGCCAGGGGCACAAGGCCCCATAGGGCCCAGCCGGCCAAAGAGGGTTTAAACCCTAGATAGACCTTCTAGAAGGGGGGGGGGTTCCTTGCCCCCCACTCTTCCTCCTTTGGGGCCGCCGGTTTTGGCTTGGGGGAGGGGCTAGGGCTGCGCCCACCCCTCTATATATAGAGGGCTGGGGGCGCACCCCCCCACACCTTCCCCTCCAACCCTAGCCGCCCTGCTGCCCTTCCTCTCTCCCTCCCGACTGTTTGTAGGCGAAGCCCTGCTGCAGAAATTCTCCACCATATACACCACGCCGTCGTGTTGTAGATCCAATCCGTCTCTCCACCATACTTGCTGGTCCGAGGAAGGAGGAGACGTCGAGGTGCCGCACGCGTGCATCTCACGGAGGCATTGCCACTTGTGATGCTAGATCGGATCGGATCGCGAGGAGGAGAAGCGAGTACGACTACATCACCCATGTTCCGACGAACGTTTCGCTGTGCGAATCTTCAAGGGTATGAAGATATAATCCAATCTCTCTCGTTGTTTGCATCTCCTAGATTAGATCTTGGCTTTCCCTCGGTTCGTATCCGTAGAAAATTTTGATTGACTATGCCGCGAACCCCTTCAATCTTCTTATAAAAAAAGATATAGAGAAAAAGAGATTGAGATTGAGCAAAAGAAAAAAAATGAGAAAGGAGGAAAGAGAGAAAAACACCATATTCCTATGGTAAATAAGAAGAATGCTGAGATGCTCATTGTCTGCTTGCCTTGTCATTTTGGTTATGGGATAGCTCCTGTACCATGTGCGAGGGGTACCTCGTTGGCGGTTTTCTATGATACACATGTACTTACTATGACAAGAACTTGCAAGTAACTAAACTTGAGTAGCATGAGGAGAGGCCCTCGTATTCGAGAGACATGAGATTGCCAACTTATACTTTGTCAAGCATATACTCCATAGTTTGTTCAGTATAACCTTAATCACTTCAAGATGCTTATGATAGGGGCAATGAGAGATGAAAGCTAACAAGTACCATAATTTTTTGAATCTCTTTTTGAGACTTGAAATCCCTGCTTCCCTTTATGGAGGGCCTTTCTTCCACCATTATATTGAGTATCTCCATCTTCTACCTTTAGTCACCAGTTAAGAGAGCATAGTTGCCATTCTTAGTTCTATGTACATTGTCCCAAAACTTATTGATTGATGCATATTGTTGATATTACTTGTTCTTGTGCTATTTGTATCTAGTCACTCTTATGAATTTTGAAGGTGTCCTATGCATATACTTGCTACTCCATGAGGGACAAGCTGAATGCCACTATGCCGTGATCCAAAACTAGAAACTCCATTCTGGCACCCTGCCAGGACGAGGAATTTGGAGAGGATCATCGCCATATGATACGTCAGAAACGTACCTATAATTTTTGATGTTCCATGCTTGTTTTGTATCTACTTTGCTTTGCTTTGTCTACACTTTGAGGTGTTTTTATATGTTTTATGGTACTAACCTATTAACAAGATGCCATAGTGCCAGTTGCCTGTTTTCTTCTGTTTTTGGTTCCAGAAAGGCAGAAAATCAAAATTCTCGGAATTGGACGGGACAAAAGACAAAGTCAATATTTTACCGTGGGGAACATGGAGCCAGAGTATGAGAAGGAGGGGAGGCACCAGGAGGCCACACCCCCTGGCGGCACGGGCTAGCCCTAGCCACTCCTAGGGGGTGTGACCACCCTGGCCGCCCCCTGCCTCGCCTCTTCGCCTATAAAGACCCCCGATGCATAAACCCTAAGTACCCGATCAATATTCAACGAAACCGTCTGTAGCCTCCACCACCATCGTCCCTAGATCGAGGGGATCTGAAGATCTTCCCGGCACCTTGCCGGAGGGGAGATCATCCCAGAGGCCTTCTTCTTCATCATGCCAGCCTCCGGTATGAAGCGTGAGTAGTTATACCTTGGACTACGGGTCCATGTAGTAGCTAGATGGTTGTATCTCCTCCTTTCTGCTATCATGTTTAGATCTTGTGAGATCTGTTCATGATCAAGATCTCATCTATTTGTCATCATGCATGTTGTGTTTGTGGGGATCTGATGGATATTGAGATTACTATGTCAGATTGATTAATGGTTTTGTCTTATTGATTCTATCATGTATGTGTTGTTTGTGATCTTGCATGCTCTCTGTTTCTAGTAGCTATCTTGGCCAAGTAGATGCTAGTGACTCCAAGATGGGGTATTTTTGCTCGATATTGGGTTCATGTCTCTATTTAATCTAAGGGAAGTGAAAGAAATCTCTAAGGTTGTAGATGTGATGTTTCCACTAGGGAGAAAACAACGGTCTCTTCTTCATGGAACAAGTGGATTGTTTACCTTACACACTTTGCTTAAAGCAGTTATCTGTTGCGTGCAACTTAATACTGGAGGGGGTTTAGATGATAATCTGAAGGTGGATTTCTAGTCATAGATGCAGTTGGATGGCGGTATATGTATCTTTTTGTATTGCCCAATCGAATCTCATAGGATCATGAATATCTAGTATTGCATTATTATGCCTTGCTCACTCCTGTTAATTGCCCTGTTGTAATTTGTTTACCCAGGATGCCATGTTTGTTTATCTAAGGAGAACACCTCTAGTGAACTATGGACCCCGGTCTAATCTTTACCATTGATACATCTTCCACTATTATTGTTTACTCTCTGCAAACTAATATCACCTTCCACACCATATAGTTAATCCTTTGTTACAGCAACCGGTGAGATTGAAAACCTCACTGTTTGTTGGGGCAAAGTCTTGAGTTTGTGTTTTGCAGGTTTCCATGTTTCTTGCAACACCTTTGAGACGTTTTCTTCCTCCTACTGGTTCGATAACCTCGTTTTCTTACTGAGGGAAGACTTGCTATTGTGTTCTTCACACCTTGCTCTTGGGGTTTCCCGATGAAGTGCTTTCAGGCGCCATCACCTTCATCATCACCAACACCTCTCCATCAGCCATCCATGTTTCCCCCATCCATGAGTGAGTAATCCACCGCTGTAGGCTATGGAGATGGTAGGGATTGGATGAGTTCTATCATGTAATCGAATAAGATTGTTAGGGCATGGTGCCTAGTATCTCTATTAGTGCTTTTGACTTTGTTGCAACTTGTTGTGCTTAATGCTTGTCACTAGGGCTCGAGTGCCATGATCTCAGATCTAAACTTATTATTGATTCATGATGATAGTATTTTTTGTGATCTTATCTGCAAGTTGTGTACACATATCATTGTCCGGATCCAAAGGCCCTGAAGTGACAGAAATTGGGACAACTGGAGGGGATGGCTGTGATGTGAGGATCACATGTGTTCACGAAGTGTTAATGCTTTGCTTCGGTGCTCTATTAAAAGGAGTACCTTAATTGCTAGTAGATTCCCTTAAGGCCCCGCTGCAACGGGCTAGCAGGACAAAAGATTTTGTGCAAGTTCTCATTGCGAGCACGTATGACTATATATGGAGCAAATGCCTATGATTGTTTAGTAATTGGATGCTTTATCTTATTTTTCTGCAATTGCCCTAGATCTTAAAGTTACATGAATAGTCTAGTCCATGCAATGCCCATCCATCCATCCCTATGCCTACCGCACTCAAATCCTATTGTTTGCTACTATTGTTACTGTTCCCTTTGTTTTACTGCTGCTGTTACTTTGCTATTGCTACTACAAAACTGTTGCTACTGATAAACTGTTGTGAGCAATACTATTTTCAGGTGCAGCTGAATTGACAACTCAGTTGTTAAGGCTTATAAGTATTCTTTGGCTCCCCTTGTGTCGAGTCAATAAATTGGGTAATACTACCCTCGAAGACTGTTGCGATCCCCTATACTTGTGGGTCATCAAGACTATTTTCTGGCGCCGTTGTCGGGGAGCATAGCTTTATTTGTAAGTTCACTTGGATCTATTATTGTTCACTACTATTCCTTTCATCATGGGGAAGTCTCGTGATGGAAAGTTTCCTATTTTACCATCCACTACAAGAAGAGGCACAGTCTTAAACACCTCTACTGCTCTTGATTCATCGTCTGTTATAAGTAAGCTTGTTACGCCACCACCACATACTCATGCTACACACACTGCTACTACTGTTGAATCTAAAATTGCTTCTGATACTCATGATGTTACTTCTATTATGCTTGATGCGAGTGGTTCATTAGGTCCTTTCCTAGATGCTACTATTGCTAGAACTATTTTGGGAAACACTGAAACTCCTAGTGAAGATACTATTACACCTGTTAGCTCACCTGAGTCTAGAGAGAGATATGATATTAATGATGGTTACATTGAAATGACTGATGAATTTATTGAAGAGTACCAAAACACACGTGGTGCTAGTGATATTAGGAGTCTCCTTGATAGGCGTACTATTATTCCTAAACTGTCTCCTGATGCTAAGTTTGCTACTTACCCCATAGACATTAAAGATAAAGATTATGATTTCTCTCTTGATTTATCCTATATAAACATTGTTGAGAAAGAACCTTTTTGTGGGACTGAAAATGAAAGTGATGTGGCTCTTATGAATGAGCTTTCCACTATGAGTGCCTTATTCTCTGATGATGTTAAGATGCGCAAGTACTTTGTTACAAAAATCTTCCCTTTTTCACTAAAAGGAGAAGCTAAAGCTTGGTTTAATAGATTACCTCCTGGATCCATTGATAGTCCTGATTGCTTGGTTGCTACTTTCTTTCAGAAATATTTTCCGCCTAGTGCTAGACATGCTGCTTTGCAGAAACTTTTTGATTTTAAACGGGGAGAAGAGGAGAAACTGCCTGAGTCATGGACAAGGTTCTGTTCCTTGATTCATGCACATCCTGGATGTCCATTACCTAAAAATGAGATTCTGGATATTTATTATAATGGACTAACTAATGATTCTAGGACATACCTAGATAGTTTTGTTGATTGTGTTTTCAGGAAAAGAACTCCTGCAGAAGCTGAAGAATTAATGGCTAAAATAAGCAAGAATTATGATGATTGGACTTCAACTGAGCTAATTACACCTGAGCCTACTACACCTGAACCAATTGTGCCTGAACCAACTCCAACACCAACACCAAAGAAGAGGGAAATGATTGCATTAAATGATGAAGTGATGAAAGAAGCTAAGAAATGTCTTAAGGGGAAAGGTATTAGATCTAAAGATGTGAAGAATTTACCTCCTATAGAAGAATTATGTAAGCCAATTCCGCACTCATACACTATTGAGGTACACACTCTCCAATACTTTGATGAAGGTGATATTTCCTATGCTAAACCTCCCGAACAATGCTTAGAGGAACTTCACATTTTTATTGTTAAACAAGGTAATTTTAATAAACAAGTTCAGAATCATTTATTGGAAAACTCTAGAGCTATTAATGAGTTGAAAGATATTGTGGAAATAACTGCTAATGATGTTAAAATGCTTTGTAAAGACTTCCAAATGGTTCAAACCCAAATTGATCAACTTGCTAAGGTACAAAAAGATATGCTAGCTAATGCCTCAGGAGATAAACATGCTTATGGAATTAGAACTAGGAGTGGTACAGCCACTCAAGATCCTTTATATCCTGAAGGACATCCTAAAAGAATTGAGAAGGATTCTCAACAAGCTGAAAATAATGGTAGTCCTCATAAGAGAAAGAAAAAGAAACATAAAATAGTTGAGGAACCTCCTGAACCTGCTGTAGATCCTAATAGTATATCTGTCTCTGATGCTGAAACTGAAAGTGGTAATGATAAAAATGATGCTCCCGAAATTGAGGAAGAACCTGAGAAGCACACTAAGAACACTAGGTACACTAACGAAGATTTTATTGCTAATAAACATGGTAGTGAAAGAGAGCCTTGGGTGCACAAACCTATGCCTTTTCCCAATAACAAACACAAGTCAAAGGATGAAGAACACTATAACAAGTTTTGTGAGTGGATGAAACCTTTATTTTTGCAAATTCCTTTGACTGATGCTATTAAGTTGCCTCCTTATTCAAAGTTGATACGTTGGAAAAGTATATCTATAATTTTTGATGCTCCATGCTTGTTTTGTATCTACTTTTCTTTACTTGTCCACACTTTGAGGTGCTTTTTTACATGTTTTCTGCTATTTTTGGTTTTAGAAAAGTTAGTAAAGAAATATTCTCAGAATTGGACGGGACAAAGGACAAAGTCAATTACTTTCCGTGGGGAACAAGAAGTCCAGAGGAGAGCCGGAGGGGCCGGCCATAGGGGCCAGACCCACCCCAGGCGCGGGTGGGTGATGGCACCCAATACTTGTCGTGGAACGCTTCGCTGGAAACCCCAAGAGCAAGGTATGAAGCAAAGACAAAGCAAGTTTCCTCGAAGAAACCGAGGTTATCAAACCAGTAGGAGGAAGGAAACGTCACACAGGTGTTGCTGACAACGTGGAGACCTGCACAACACAAACTCAAGACTTTGCACCAACAAATCAGTGAGGTTGTCAAGCTCATCGGTTTGCCGTAACAAAGGATTAAACGTACGGTGTGGAAGGTAATGGTTTGCAGCAAGTAAACAAGTAATAGTGGAAGATGTATCAATGGTAAAGATTGGACCGGGGTCCATCGTTCACTAGAGGTGCTCTCCTTAGATAAACAACATGGCATGAAGGGTAAACAAATTACAGCGGGGCAATTGACAGGAACTGAGCAAGGCATAACAATGCAATTACTAGCCAGAAATATCCTATGAAGCTGATTGGGCAATACAACAATATACATAGACCGTAATCCAACTGCATCTATGACTAGAAGTCCACCTTCAGGTTATCATCCGAACCCCCTCCAGTATTAAGTTGCAAGCAACAGACAACTGCTTTAAGCAAAGTGTGTAATATAAACAGTCCACATGTTCCATGAACAAGCGACCGTTGTTTTCTCCCTAGTAGCAACAACACATCTACAACCGAAGAGATTTCTGTCACTTCCCTTGGAAACTAGAGGCATGAACCCACTATCGAGCATAAATACTCCCTCTTGGAGTCACTAGCAACTACTTGGCCAAGATAACCACTAGCAACGGAGAGCATGCAAGATCATAAACAACACAGACATGATAGAATCATAAAGATAGAACCATTAATCAAACCAACATAATAATCTCAATATCCATCGGATCCCCGCAAACACAACATGCATGATTACAAATATATTAGATCTTGATCATGAACGGAGCTCACAAGATCTATACATGAAAGCACAAAGGAGGAGATACAACCATCTAGCTACTACATGGACCTATAGTCCAAGGTGGAACTACTCACGAATCATACCGGAGAGAAGGCCTCCGGGATGATCTCCCCTCCGGCAGGGTGCCGGGAAGAACTTCAAATCCCCCCAATCTAGGGAAGATGGTGGCGGTGGCTACAGACGGTTTCGTGGATTTCTGATCGGGTACCGATAGTTTCTGTATCGGGGGCTTCTTATAGGCGAAAGGGCAAGTCTGGGAGGCGACCAGGAGGGGCAAACCCTACCTAGGCGCGGGGTAGGTCGCACCCGCGCCTAGGGGGGTTTGGCCTCCCTGGCCCGCTTCTCCGTCTCTCCTCTGGACTTCTTGTTCCCCACAGAAGGTTATTGAATTTGTCTTTCGTCCCGTCCAATTCCGAGAATATTCCTTTACTAACTTTTCTAAAACCAAAAACAACAGAAAACAGGCATATAGCACTATTGCAACTTGTTAATAGGTTAGTACCAGAAAACATGAAAAAGCACCTCAAAGTGTGGACAAGTAAAGCAAAGTAGATACTAAACAAGCATGGAGCATTAAAAATTATAGATACGTTTCCAACATATCAGCATCCCCAAGCTTAACTCCTGCTCGTCCTCGAGTAGGTAAGTGATAAAAATAATAAATTTTGAGGTGACATGCACCTTCATAATAAAGATCCAACCATTTGCAAGCATTGAAAGATGGGATCAAAGAACTCTAAACATGTGCATGAAAGATGGAGTTCTAGCAATAGGACATAGTAATTATGCATGCAACATGGCAAGCTACAAACAAAGATCATGAATAATATGTATTGAAAAACATTTGTTTGTTTCACATGCAGAAAACATAGCATAGTGGCAATCAGCTTGTCCCTCATAGAGTAGCAATATAATGCATAGGACACCTGCAAAGTTCACAAGGGTGACTAGAAACAAATAGCACAAGAGCAAGTAATAACACAGTATGCATCAATTAGTAAGCTTTGGAACATTGCACACAGAATGACAACTATGCTCTCTTAATGGTGCCTAGAGGTAGAAGGTGGAGACTCAATAATGGTGGAAGAAAGGCCTTTTTGTAAAGGAAGCAGGGATTACAAGTTTCAAAAAGAGCTTCCAAAAATTATGGTACTTATTAGCTTTCAGCCCTCATTGCCCCTATCATAAGCATCTTGAAGTGGTTAAGGTTAAAGTGGCAAAGCTAGAGTATATGCTTGACAAAGTATAAGTTGGCAATCTCAAGTCCCTTGACTATGAGGGCTACACCTCATGGATACTCAACTTAGGGTCCAGGTAAGTTCTTGTCACTGTAAGTATTTGCATATAATTGAGAACCACCAACGGGGTACCCCTTGGACATGGCACAGGATCTTTCCCATAACCAAAATGACAAGGCAAGCAGACAATGAGCATCTCAGCAATTCTTCTTATGTACCATGGGAATATGGTGCTTTTTTCTCTCTTTCCTCTTTTCTCAATGTGTCTCTCTTTTTTTACAAGAAGAATGCTTCATAGATGTCACTATGGTGATGCTGCAAGTTTCCACCATGATTAGGCATGGCTTAGGCTAGCGGCCCAGGCGTTCCTCTAACACAGAATACAAACTCCATGGACTTACAAGTTCCCACTTCATTTCACACCGGTAACATCCATAGACAAAAGAACATGATATCAACGGAGTACAAAAAGTACAAGTGCAATGTTGAAAACGTTCCCTGTGATAGCACGGTTCTGCTAATCCCAACTTATAAGTGCAAGCATATACAACAAATTTGCCTCAATGTTTCAAGTTTATTAGGGGCAAAGAATAAAATGTGCCATCATGTTCGTGAGGGCTTTAATCACTAAGTTTTCACATAACAAAATAGTTTTTAATTGGAAGATAGTTGAAAACAAGAATATACTTGGAATGGTAAACACACCATGCATAGGAGTTTATAGTGGACACTTTTGGAAAAACTTGGTTTCTTGGGAGTTGGAAGCATGAGTAGAACTTACTCATACAAGTGGAGGCTAGCAAAATACTAGGAGCAACCAACTAAGAGATAAATAATGGCCATAATTATGCAATGCAACAAAGCAAACTAATCAAAGCAAAGAGTGGTACTACAAGTCAAGGACTAAATGATCATAGAGGATAATGGTGAATTGTCATAGTCATAACATGGTGTAAGCATGTGCCAAGTCAACCCAAGCAAAAGATCAAAGGAGAATACCACAATACTATGCTTTTGCATGCTAAAACAACGCATAATTTCTTCAAGGCACACTAAGCAATCCCAATTGTTTGGAACACGACATGCTACAGCAATAATTACTAAGCATAATGCTAAAACAACACCTAGCATGTCATGCTAAAGTCTTAGTCACGGTCAATGCAAGCTCCTCTCGCACTTCAAGCAAGAACTTACTACTAGTTTCCAAACACAAAGCAAACTTATTTGCAAAATAACACAGCGAGAACAGGGGTACAAACTACTAAATCAAACTAAGAAAAGCAAAAAAAAACTAAGACGCTCCAAGAACAACACAACTGTGCATGAAACAATAAAAGTGAAGTGTCTAGACAGACCTGAGCTTTTTATTGATGAAGAAGGGGATGCCTTGGGCATCCCCAAGCTTTGAGGCTTGTACTTATTGGATATTGCTTGGGGTGACACCATGGTGGCATCCCCAAGCTTGAGCTTTTGTCCATCCTTCATCTCATTGCATCATTCTCTCTCTACACCTGGAATTTTTCCTTCATACAAAACTTTGCACAATCTTCATTAGCAACATTAGCTTATTCAAAAGGTATTAGACCACTGGCAAAGCTTTGGAACAGCAAGGTTTTTCACTAAAAACAAAATCTACTGAAGTAACTCCTTCAAAGAAACTCAATTTACCTGAAGAGAGCTAAAAAAGGAATCAATAAGAAGCAAATGCAAATAATGGCAGAAATCTATCAAAACAGACTAGCAGGTAGAAACGATTTTTTTCGAACATCTTATGTTTATCAAATCAAAAAGTGTTGAACTAACGAAAGTTAGCCAACATACTGGGGGTTTTATTCGTAAATTGTGAGATCAATCTGAGTTACAGATCCTCCTCATGAAAGTTTTTGGTGGAGGATAGAAATCTGTTTCAGGACAGCAACTCCCCAAATCTTAGTTCCCTCTCATTAGAGGTCATTCTTGGCACAAAAAGCAAACAAAAAGGATAAGGAGAGGTCATTATAGTAGTAATAGCTTCCAAGACTCAAATAAACTCTTGGGTTATCTCCCAACAAGTACTTTTCTTTAACGCCTTTAAGTTAGGCACAAGAAGCAAGAAGAATCAAGTATTTTCAAATGAAGAAGCATTAACATTCATACTTGCAAACTATTCAACTATGAAAGGTATCTCATCCAAATGGTTTTTGGAGGATCCTTTCTCATCTCTCTTCGGTCTACTACCTTCATCAAAAAGATTTTCAGGGGCAATCCAATCGAAGTTATTTTCAAAGGCTTCATGCATTCCAACAAGCTTATAAGGTATGGGTATATTGAATTCCTCTATAGGCTTAGTTTTATCAGAAATAACCACAACATCTACACTTGAACCTAGCATATTGAAACGCTCAAAAATCTTTTTGGCCTCCCTAGCAACATCATGGAATTCTTTTGATAAAGTTTCAAGGATGAATTCCCTTTTTTCAACATTCTTCTCTTCTTTTAGTTTTAGGAATAAGAATTGCATGAAGGGGTTAAGGCTAACAAACCTAGCCTCCAACATATGAACTAAAGAAGCTGTAGTAATCTCATAATTAGGAGCAAGTTTAGCTATAAATTTATCCTCAATATCCTCATGCTTTCTAACATAATTAAAGAATTCTTCAATATTATCTTTCCCAATTATGGAGCCACTGCCTATGGCAAGATTTTTCAGAGAGAACTGGGGGAGCAACATGGGGAGCTAGAGCAAGGAGGCAACTAGAGCAGGAACTAATTTTTTGTGTTTTTGAATAAATCAAGCAAACCAAACTAGACTATTTTTTTTTGGGTTTTTTGAAAAGAGGCAAACAAAACCAAGCAAAAGAAACAAAGCAAACTAAAAACAAAGTAAAGAGAAAGGAAGTGAAGGACTCCCCTAGTGAAGACGTCCTTAGCCTCCCCGGCAACGGCGCCAGAAATTAGCTGGTTCTTGACGGAGAGGAAGAAGTTTGATGTCCCTTTATTTCCCGGCAACGGCGCCAGAAATTAGCTTGATGGTGCCCAATACTTGTCGTGGAACTCTTCGTTGGAAACCCCAAGAGCAAGGTATGAAGCAGCACAGCAGCAAGTTTCCCTCAGTAAGAAACCGAGGTTATCAAACCAGTAGGAGGAAGGAAATGTCACACAGGTGTTGCTGGCAATGTAGAGACCTGCACAACACAAACTCAAGACTTTGCCCCAACGAATCAGTGAGGTTGTCAAGCTCACCGGTTTGCTGTAATAAAGGATTAAACGTATAGTGTGGAAGATAATGGTTTGCAACAAGTAAACAAGTAATAGTGGAAGATGTATCAATGGTAAATATTGGACCGGGGTTCATAGTTCAATAGAGGTGCTCTCCTTAGATAAACAACATGGCATGAAGGGTAAAAAAATTACAGTGGGGCAATTGACATGAAATGAGAAAGGCATAACAATGCAATTACTAGCCAGAAAGATCCTATGAAGCTGATTGGGCAATACAACAATATACATAGACTATAATCCAACTGCATCTATGACTAGAAGTCTGTCACATCCCAAAATTTACCAAATTTTGAAATGTGAAAAATAAATAAACAAAATAAACAATTGTTGAAATTTAGGGTGAAAAGAAACTTTTTGATTCCAAATGGAAACATCAAAACCTATTTTGATCAAATATAATCCTAAAGGGATTTAAAAAGATAAACGAATAATAAATAAAATTTTAAAAGTTGGAATCACCATTTTTAGATCTTTAAATGAAAAGATATGGTTTTATGAGGAAAGGAAGAAATAATAAATAAGGACTATTTTAAAGAGCCAAATTAAAACTTGGCCAAGCAAATAAAATAAAATATTTTTGTTTAATAAAAAGAGTAAAGGATTATTTAAATAAAATCACGAGGATTTATTATTATCCAATTTCATTTAGGTAAAGACATTTTCCATTTTAAATGAACATTAAAACATATTAAAGTATTTTAAAATTATAACTCAAAGTGAATTATTTTAAAATAAAACCTACTGAAAAGGTTTGGTAAAAAATTAGATTTCAAATAGAGTTTTAAAACATATTTAAATCCTATTTGAAATAAAGACAAATGCCTATATTTTTAAAATAAATAATAGACCCTAAAAAGAATAAATGAATTATTCTAAATTTGACTATAAAATATGTTAAATAACAGTATTAAAATCTACACAAAGTTTGGTAGAAGTTTGAATTCAAATAGTGTTTGAATTGTTTGAATAAAAACCAAATCAGATAAATAGAAAAGGAAAAATAAAAAAACATACTGCAAAAAAAATGATGAATCGAACCCAACCCACTACCAGGCCAGTCCAGCCCAGCAAACTAGCCCACCTGCTCTCCCCACAGCGAATCGTTTTCCACTCAGCCGTGAACCCGCACAGTCGCTCACAGTAGGACCCACCTAACCTTTTCCTACCTCGCTAACGAACGGACCCCACATAACTGTTCTTCGTTTCCACCCGCGACGACCTCGCCGTCACCTTTTGACCATTTTCTGCCGTTTGAATCAAGGCGTAAATTCGCGTCAATGAGCGATTAATCCTCGCCAGTAATCACGCGTACATAAATGCCTACCTCTCAGCCACCAGGCTGTACCAATCGACCGCTGCAAACTATCTGCTCCGACGAGCCTCTCCAGCGAAATCCGTCGCCATCCGACCACCCCTTGCCTCCCAGTCCACACGTGCGTGTTCCCCATCGCCCTCTGCATCTCCCAGTGCCGCTCGCTAGCCCGCGCGTTCACCAGAGGCTCGACAACATCAACATCAGAGCATCGCCGCCTCCTGCCTCGACTCCGGCGAGTCCCCCCGGTGAGAACAGACCGCCCCTGTTCCTCCCATTGATGCTCCTATGATCTACGCACTCACCCGGGTCTAACGACACCTTCCTCTTGACTTCTGGTGGTCTATAGCTCCGCCCCCGTCGACGAACAGAAGCACCTGGCGCCGCCGCTAACTCCGATAAGCAATCGTCGCTGCTCCAGTGCGCCCCTCGATGAACTGAGGCCACCTTGATCTTCACCGCAACCACGCGAGAACGATGAGCATCCTCACTTCCTCCCGCGCTTCCTGGTTCATCGCCAATGCCACTGCCTCGTCGCCGCCATCGGCCGCCACAGCCGCTCCAGCAAGTTCACAGTAGTCGTTGGATCTCGATCTAGTGGCTACGATAGATTAACTTAACGAAGGGGTATGCGATGATCTGAGCCGTGCGATGTGTTTCAAATCTAACAACCCACAGAGCGCGATCCAGCCGAAGCGGTACCGTCTAATAGGATAGAGCCACGTGGCCAGAGTTGATTTAAAAATAGAAATTTTGATCTATTAGATATGCAAACTTGCAAAATTCATAATTTTTAATATATACGTCCAAATTTTGCAAATTTTATTTCAATGGAATCAGCAGAACAAGTATTTTGCAACCATGCACTTTATTTAATGTTTTGCTTCTGGAAAACTGGTTGAATTTGCAGAAACTTGTGTAGGCATAATGTGAATATAAAAAATTGTTCTAGGAATATTTTTAAGGTGAAATCTTTGCTAAGTGGTTTGTTTTGAACCTACTGGCCATAGAAACCAACTTATGGATTTAAAAATGTATTTTGTGAAGATAAGAAATAAATATTTGAATTAGAACATTTCTAGTCAAATAAAAATATTGTCTATGTGTTAAAAATACTTTTTGAGAAAAATCTTGGGAATGATTTGAGTTAAACTCTCTGACCCTAAAACACCAAGTTTTTATATTTAAAAATATATTTGATGAACCCTATAAAATTATTACCTTGCAAAAGGAATTTTTAACAACATAAAATATCACTTTGGTATAATATTTGGTTTATGAGGTGAAACCTTTTGCAAATGGTTTTACCACTTTTGCAAATGCTTTAAAATATTTGCTTGCATGCATTGCCTTGTTTATATTATTTTATGTGTGGTAAATTTGTCTGAATGCTAGTTGAATATGTGTTTGCTTGATTGAATTGTAGTGAAGTTAGAAGAGTGTGATATTTGCAAGATCAAGAAGTGAACCAACATTCTCTACTAAAAAGGCAAGTGACACTATCATCCATGTCCTACTATTTTCATTGCACTTAGTTGATTTTTGTATCATGCATGATATGACTACTATATTTCTATGCTATGCTATATCCTATTAGGATATCCTTATATCTTCCTTAGTGGAAATATTGTAGTTGTAGTATGCTTAGCCCTGCTATATATTTGGGATGGGATACATGATATGATTATATGAAGTGCTGGAAAAATGTATGTTTTATATAATAAAACAAGTACTGAATGAACCACCTGGGTGGAATAAGGATACCCAAGTTTTGGACAAGGTGGCAACAAAGGGAACCATGTTTATATGACTATCTTTTTGTATGTGCACTAGAAGGAAACCACCCAGGGACTTACAGATTGTACATGTTTCTCGTACAGTGGCTTCCGTGTACAGCCACATGCTAAATGGGCTCTGGCTTAGTCAACTACATAGTGGAAGACCCATGCATTGGCATCTTCAGGTTAACTAGAATTGTGTATGGAAATTTATCCCTACATTGGTGCCTGGTAGACAAGCTAGCATTGTGTATTGGGAGGACTTCTATGGAAAGACTTTGTCACATTCTCGATCTGCCAGTACTCTATTTGGTGAGTACTTATCCAACGGACACTGGTGGATTCAAGACGAGATTGTGTCATGTGGGTAAAGTGTACAACTTCTGTAGAAGATCAAATTCTAAGTACTTAGCACTACTAGATAAAAGCTTATGCGAGGCGCACCTAAAAGCTTATGCGAGGCGCATATCATATGCGCCTCTAGCTTCAAGCCTTGGCTATTTTTTATGCGAGGCGCATATGATATGCGCCTCCTATACTTCACATATGCGAGGCGCATATCGATATGCGCCTCCTATATCGATATGCGCCTCGCATATGTGAAGTATAGGAGGTGCATATCATATGCGCCTCGCATATGTTTTACAATGCGCCTCGTATATTTATAGTATATGCGCCTCCTATAGTGTCCTATATGCGCCTCCGGTAATATTTTTGAAATTCAAGTTTTACAGACCACTATAAATAATAATATACAGATATTCAAATATACAATATAGTCCGAATACGATAAAGAGCAGAATTTTTCAGAAACTTGCAATTTGCCAAAGCATAATAGAACCAACATGAATACTATACATTACACATCAATCATGACATACAAGTTCATACATAAAGTGTTTGTGCCACAAGTTCACACCTCCGAGTACAAGTTCACAATCACATTACACCTCCGAGTACAAGTTCACAATCACATTACAACTCCAACGACGTAGCTCTACCTAGATGAAGTAGAACACATAACCTACCATGAAGAGCAACAAGGTGGTGATCACGAGGAAGTTCCTCCACTTCTTCCTTGCATGCCTCCTCCACTTCTCTTCCGCCACCTCTCTACTCTCATAGCCTTGGTAGCTGTTGCCCGAGAAGTTGTTCACTTGCTTCCGCAGCCTTTTCCACCTCATACACACCGAACCCGACCGACGACACCTACATAACACCTCGGCATCTCCTACACATAATAAAGATGATATTACTTATGTCAGTGGAAAGCAATAGCTAGCAGTTCACAAGATAGAATCATGCATATATATATGGGTTCAACAAAATGTAAGAAATCACGTTCTAATCATCAGCATTTCGAAGAAAGACCAAAAAAAAGCAAACCAAAAATGAATTGGATTAGTACCTCATACTTAGGTTGGGCACGGAAAGAATAATGCTCGTTGTTCGATCTTGTGCGTCAAGTAGAATATATATGCCCAAATTACTAGTCTACTTGGCACACCAGATCCGCCATAACATGTTCTAATCATCGACATTTCGAAGAAAGACAAAGAAAGAAAACCAAAAGAAGTAGGGAAGCAATGACAAATGAAAAGCAACAAGCACTTAAAATAGTTCGTAACACAAATAACTAGCTAGTGTCTCTCACAATCAAGTTCAACGTTTGACGAAACATATTCTAGAGGTTTTGCTAGGCAAGTTTAACATAGTGATAAGAGGTTACAACACGAGTTCAGAACTAACAGCTAGGTACCCAGGCAATGCAATCATGAAGTCTTCTTCGGCTCTTGAGTCGGCTTTGGGGGGGCATTGATGAAGCCCGACCGAGTTTTTGCCATTTGCATGAAAATCCTACCGTCACCCTGCTGCGCTAAGCGTTCGACTATCTCCCTGTTGGACGGTGTATAGCCGTCGTAGAAGGTGCCTCTGGTTTTTATGACTCCCTGGTACATGATTGTCGCGATCTCCTCCTGGATGTTGAAGAAGTGTTGCCTGAGGTTGCGAGCCTGTATGCATGCAAGCTTTTCAGCCCAACTCACGAGGTCAGATGGCAGCGTTTTGGTCTCCATGCCATTGAAGAACGCCTTCATGTGGTAAAGGGCGTAGAAGGCATCCTTCCCACTGCCAGGCGGCTGCTTGACGCAGTAAACTTCAAGGTGATTAACACGGCGCTACCGAACTTTACATGTGGCCTTGCCGGTTTGACGCCTCCTGCTGCGATGTAGCCGGTGAGAGCGCCATCAAGAATTTTCTTGATATTGGTGTAGTTTTTTTGGATCGCACTGTTTGAGTTGAGGTACAAGGCTGTTGAGTGTTTCAAATTCAAGCTTATGAGCACACAGCCTGTCCGATCATCCTCCGTGATGGGATGGTAGGGAAGGAGAATCACATCCTTGTCCGAGTATGTTTGCAGGAAGTTTGAGAGGTAGTCGGTCGCCAGATCTATGGCCTCAGCATCTTCGTGACGGCCACGCGATGAAGTAGGGATCCACTATCCGGATGCCCGGATATTGTCTGGTGATCTCCATGGCCATATTGAGGGAGAACAGCCGCAGGGTATTAGGCAATAAACCCGTTCAACATGTCAAACAGGTCGGTATGCCGCACGTAGAAGATATCCCCGGGGGTACAGTGACGAATCACGGCATATGAGAAGGCACCTTAGCCTTGAAAACGAGGTACGACTGATCGTTGTCGCGAATGCGGCACTGCTCAATTGTGAGACAACCATAATGAATACTACGCATATGCGAGCCTGTGACCTCGAGCATCGATTTACACATCATCGGTACACCTGCTACGTGCTGCTGATTCCTGGCTTGCCCCATAGCGCCGTCCCGGAAAAGAGGATTTGGATCCTGGCCCCGATCACCCTTAGGCTTCCTTTTGCGACCCTTCTTGCTCTTTACGGCTTCGGCCACTACGTTCACCTCACCGACCGTCTTATGGAGGGTGTCGGGGCTGATCAAAGGAACTACTAGCCTTGGAGGCTCGGTGAAGGGGACAGGTGGCGGCGTCTCCTGACTAGTTGGGAAGAGACGCACCTTGCAAGGGGGTTTCACTGGTGCTGGTTGGGTCTCAGCAACTTGATGTGTGCCTGATGGTCCCGGCTCATACCAATCAGAAAACCTTGTGTTAACAAACTGGTCATCGAAGTTCGGGTCAATTTCTCCATCATCATCGGGATTCTGTGCCATGTTGTCCAAGTCTCCCATCTCGAAGTCTTCATCATGTGCTGGTTGTGCTGCCTCTAGGGTGAAGTTGAGCTGGTCCTCTGTCCCCAAACGGATCTGGCTCTTCAACCATAGGTACAAGTAGCCGAAGCCGGTATTGAGGACCGCTGCTGTGTCCTCATCATCCCATCCTTGAGGTTGAGAGGGAGGTTCCACTTGCTCGTAGCCCGGAAGCACCATACTGTATTTGACCCTCATCATGTCAGGTGGCATTGTGACATTGTGCATTTTGCGGTTCTCTGGTTGAACAATAGTACCCTTGGCAACATCCATCAACTGGCTGCCCACCCAGTGCATTAGAGTGCAAGGAGTGTCTCCCTGCGAAAGATCGACATGTAGGCCGAGCGTTAGAAAAACAGAGATCAAGTCATCGATGTGGTTGAGCCTCCCAACTCTCGCTTTAATTAGTTAGTTACCTTGAGGGCGTCAAAATCGGCCAATGTCGAGGCACCGACGCCGACAGGCTTGACCACGCAAGTGGCGGAGTGGCTGCCTGATGGCACGGTGGTGCGGGCCGGCGCCTTCGCCGCAGTGGGCAAGTTAAGCTCCGGAGCTAGAGGAGTCTCCACCACCACCGGCCCTGCTGGAGGAGTCACCAACGCCTCCGGCCGCGCCACATTGTCCGATTGGGCGCTGTTGAGGTTGGGAACCGGCGCCCCTGCCACCACCCTTCTGCCACTTTTTGTACTTTTCCATGTAGACGGGAAGGATGGTGTTGAGCTTCTCGTTCACTTGTGAATGGACTTGTGACTGGACTTGTGTTTGGACTTGTTCTTGGAACTTTGTCTCGGCAATGCGCCACAGCCTTGTTCACGGCATCTTGGACTATATTTGGAAAGGCTTCCACCTGTTCCTTAGGAGTTTTACCTCGGCGCTTCGGCCTTCTTGCCCTTCCGCTCCGGGTGCCATAGTACTTGACCATGATATGCCGCCAAAGCCAAGCCGACCAGCCGACGGGCCGCCAGGATCGACACTCTTGGTCGGTTCAGCGCCTATTAAAAGTGGTGTCCCACTTGGCGTGTGGCGACCCACAGGATGAGGAGCTCCTACACTCGCCCCACGACAAGGAACGCGAAGCATTTGATCAGAAAACTGGACTTCATTGATTAATCATGAATGCAATTAATCGACTTGCATGCAAACTACTTACATATTTTGGCATGAAGTCCTTCACCCTCGGAGCAAAGGCTCCTTCTTGACGAGCTCTGAATAACTTAGCTTCTCCTCGAAAATCAGATTCTTCACCCAAGCCTTCCAATTTGACAAGGCCTTGGTCATCCTCCCGAGGGCATACTTGTTCACCGGATTCCCTTTGAGATTGTCATTATTATACTTGTTTTCCTCATCACCCGAACGCCAGATCTTGCGTGCAGCTTCCGGAAAAGCTGGATGAGGAAACCCTTGTTCTCTTCGGCCTTCAGGTTCTCCATGTTGATCGTGACGGTGTTCCGGAGGATTGCCGCGAGCTGGTTAGAGTAACCCCCAACAAAATCTTTTGGCTCCAAAGGCGCACCTTTAGGGCTCACGCTAGTGATGATGGACCTTTTGAGGTCGACCACGATCGGGGTCCGATCCTTCCGAGACTTCGTCGATGCGCTACCACCGTCTGTAGTAGCTTCACCGCCGCCATCAGTGGTAGTGGCGTCGCCATCGGCGTCCCCCATCTCCTCATTGCCCGACGAGGTATCCTCGTCCTCCTCCATCTCGCTGCCCGCGAACAAATTCCGGGGCCTCTAGGGATTCCATCTCCGCCTGCTGCTCCCAAAAGGGCTTCTGGCTAGAAGGGCCCGGCTCCGACATTTCTAAACACACAAATAAATGAAACTAATAAGCACAAAAATTCACAGAAAATTTTGGCATGAACTTTGCTAATTTTCTATGTCTAGGAGTGCCAGAAATTCGCCGGAACAGAAATGAATCAACATTCCGGCGAAACATTGGCAACTCAAATAGAAAAACCTGCACAAAAAATCCTAAATAGAAATAAACACAGCCATTTTGCTGCCAGCATACACAAACACAACTAGCAGAACATCAAGTTTCTATTTGAGTTGCATTATGAATGACAAAGTGTAGACATACAACGCACAAATAAAAGGGTAAACTGGAAAACAGCATCCCAAAACCCCAACATGATAGTACTACTAATCTGCAAGTGTCGCTGCCAGAAAGGAGAATTAGACCTCCCTCCCCCCTCAGATCACACAACAGGGATATCCAACTCCAGGTGCATAATCTCAACGGAGATACCCACAAGCAAACCAAACTTTCAGACCGATACCGCTGCCTGCATCTAGGCTGCACCGAATTGTTGTTCACAGATGGTTCAGAACTATAACAGGATGAAGACTAGACACTCCAAACTTTCAGAAGAAGAAAAAAACCCAAAAGATAAACACAGAAAACTGCTAACAACACTTCATAACGAGTGCATCAAAGGACAATAACACTCTGCATCTTCCCAGTATAATAACATCCTAGGTACCGATCTGCAAGCATCGCTGGACACTCCAAACTTCCAGGAACAAGCAAAACTCTGAAAACTAGTGTCACTTCACAAGCACAAGTAGTCCCATCATTCGAGGATACCGTTGCTAGACGTTCAAGTCCAAACAAGCAATATAGAATACCACAATGTAGCAGAATAATAGAGGGCACCAAATAAATCAAAGAGGGCTAACTATAGCTTTTCAGAACAACCACTAGAAGGCCCATACTGAAATCACTCCAGGAAGCAGCATGGACAAAACATCAGCGCTGCTAAATAAGAATATGGTGCGAACTAACCCAGGATTACCACAATGCCAATCCAAAAGCACCATCTCCCATCCAAAAAAACTGGTATGACAGCAACAGTTGTGCTATAACCTACCTGTATATATACTTATATTAAACCACCAGCAGCTTGGGTATGATTCGTGCAAACAACCACTAAAACCACGACTAAACAATCATCTGCAACTTTTGTAAACGTCTCATTGCAATAATATAGCTACCTATACTGGCGAACACACTAACCGCATAGCCCCAATCAATCTAGCTACCATCGGGCCCCTGTTCTAGAGCCTAGCTGACCAACCACCAACAAAGACGACAGTTAACGAGTAGGGGACGGGGACCTAGATCTCGCGTCGGATTTCGCGGAAGTCGTAGTAGCGGCGTCCGGGATGGTGCAGAACGCCCCACTGCCGGGCGCCGACGCCAAGGGCGATGCGGCTGGTGCACGAGCTGGAGCAGGAGGGGGCGGCGCGTGCAAATGTCGGAGCTACGCGGGAGGAAGTCGCGGCCGACGAGCGCCTCGAGGTTGCAGGTCCGGCGGGCGGTCTGGTCCGGGCGCGGACGACGGGCTGCTCCGGGCGCGGACGGCCGCCGGCGGCGGCGATGGCTTCGATCTGTGAGATGTGAGACGGCGCGCGTGCGTGAGATATAAAGAAAGGTCGTGTACTAGCTGTGTGTGTTTTGATCTATACCGGATTATGCGAGGCGCATATCGCAAAGTGCGCCTTGTATAATATTACGTGAGGCGCATCTGGGCTAGATGCTCCTCGTATAATATGCAATCCTAGACAAATAGGACAGTGCGCAAGTTTCTATCAACAAACACACAGCATCCTAGTGGTAACATGCCTTGTCCTATTTCACTGGCCACCCAGGTTCGAATCCTAAGGTTAACAATTTTTTGAATTTTTTTAAAGGCCATTTTTCATGTAAAAGCATTGTCCAAACACAATATGAACTATAAAATATACTACAAATATTTTAAATATTCAAATATTGCTAAAACAACAAAAGTGTATTCTCAATGAATGTGTCTTGTCGATACATAATATTCTCAATGCAATATTATTATAACACACACATAATGAAAATTAAGAATGTTTTGATACATAATAGTAGGCCACACACACACGACGGTTCTTGACAATGGTCGGAGGCGCTAGCGTTTCTTGACAATGGTCGTCTTCTTGCCCTTCTTTGTCGCGGTTGCATAGGTTAGGTCCGGGACGTCTTCACTACTTCTCTTGAACGGAAGTCCTTTCTTAGGTAGGGTTGTGGTGTACGGTGTTTGGTTGCCATACCCGTCTTCTATCTTCGGGTCGTCGTTCTGGTCAAAGTCTTGCTTGTTGGCGAATCCGTCCATTCCGATAATGTTCCTTTTGCCTCTCCTGACGACAACCCGGCTAGGCTTTGACGGGTCTTTGATGTACCAGCATTGGTCGACTTTGCTAGCCAAAACCCAAGGCTCATTTCTTGCGGGTGCGTTCGCGCTAGTGGTCTTTGATGGTATAACCATGGTGGTGAAATACCAGTCTTCTTTCTTGACGCTCTTGGCCCACCTGACACGGAACATCGGCACCTTCTCCGTAACATAGTCGAGCTCCCAAATCTCCTCGATCCTTCCGTAGTATCTTTCCGGGATGTCGCCGGTGTAGAATATCCCCGTTACCCCGAGTTCGTAATCGCAGCTTATTGTCTTTTTCCTCTGTAGAACGTGTATCCGTTGATATCGTAAGCTGATAGGTCATGAGGTTGTGCGAGGCGCCGTGACAATGAGAATATGAGTTTATCTTCCTCCGAGTACTACTGGTGGATTAGCTATGACCTTCTCCCTGAACCACCGCGTGAAACCGGAGTTGTGCTCCTTGATAACATCTTCCTCCCTCGGGACCTGGCGCCCCTAATCAGCGTAATTCTTCTTGATAAACTCTTTGTGCTCATGTATGTATGGATCAACCACCTGCAGGTGTTGCAGCGCGACCAGGTTTGCTCTTTCAAAGTCCTTGGTTCGGCCCTCGATGTCGACATGCTTTGCACGTCGACCCTCGCGGTGACCCCATCCAGCGAGCCTCCCGAGGTGCTTGTTGAATGGCATACCAAGAGGGGTCTCGGTTTGTAGCAAGTTCGAGCAGAAAGAGATGCACTCTTCGGCCAGGAAGCCGTTTGCTATGCTTCCATCTGGACGGGACTTGTTCTTAACGTATCCCTTGATGTGTCCATTGAGCCTTTCGAACGGCATCATGCTTCGCAGAAATGCAGGACCGAGCTGGACGATATCCTCCACGACATGGAGAAGCAGATGAAGCATGATGTCGAAGAAAGCGGGGGGGAAATAGATCTCGAGCTCGCACATTATCACCACGATCTCGTCCTGTAGCCTCATGAGCTGCTTAATGCCTATCGACTTCCGAGAGATGACGTCAAAAAAGTTGCAGAGGCCAAACAGTGTTTCACAGATGTGCTTGTCCATTATACCTCGGATCGCGACCGCGAGTACCTGCGTCATTAGCATGGCGACATCGTGAGACTTCATCCCGCTGAAGCGCACTGCCTAGCCATCTGCTTATCTTCCCCGCGTAGCCGTTCGGAAATTTGACTCTGAGGAGGCACTTCATAAACTGTATGGCCTCCTTCTTACTCAGAGTGAAGCATGAGTCCTTGAGCTTGACCTCTCACTTCTTAACCTTTTTCCCCTTGCGACGACGGCTATTCTGTGTTTCTGTCTCCTCCACCTCGTCCTCCTCCTCATCATCGCTAGGTGGTGGTTGAAGTTCATCCCTGATGCCCATATGCTTCAAGTCGTTCCTTGCCTTTGGCCCATCTTTGGTCTTGTCGGTGTTAAGGAGGGTGGCAAGCAGACTCTCGCCCACGTTCTTCGTGATATGCATGAGATCAAGGCTATGAGGCACGCGGAGGATCTTCCAGTATGGCAAGTCCCGTAAAATGCACTCGCCTTCCATACCTTCAAAGAACGACTCTGGCTTCTTCTGGGTCTTTCCTGGCGCAGGGCACTCCTTCCAGTTATTCAACAGCTTGTAGATTTCCGCGCCACTCTTCTGGTGTGGGATTCCTCGGAGCTCGATTGTCCCATCGAACAGATGTCCTAGCTTTCTCCAGGCGTGATTCTTGGGAAGCCACCTCCGAGCCCCAAGGAACACGATTTTCCCGGACCCGGGATCTTTACGTAGAGTCATGCGTTGTATTATCCTTGCACCTAACGCACTCCATAGAATCCTTGGACCACCTGCCCAGAAGTATCTCAGAATCGATAGTCTTGCACCGTCATGATCACCGCCGCTCTCATGTCAAAGTACTCTTGTCTCGAGGCGTCCCATGTACGGGCTCCTTCTTCCCATAACATGGCCAACTCCTCTTTCAACAACGTGAGATACAGATTGATGTCTGTATCAGGTTGTTTTGGCCCTTGAACGAGCATACTCATGGTTACGTACTTCTTCTTCATGCACAACCAGGGGGGAGGTTGTAGATCCATACAAACACGGGCCAGGTGCTATGTGTGCTGCTCTGGCTTCCAAACGGATTGAGTCCGTCAGTGCTCACGCCCAGCCTGAGGTTCCTTGACTCTTTCCCAAAATGTTGGTAATATTGGAGGTCCAACGCCTTCCACTGGCAAGCATCCGAAGGGTGCCTCAACATTTCCTCCTTCTCCGGATCATCGTCTTCCGGCCTCTTTCTTTCTGCGTGCCAGCGCGTGAGCTGTGCTTCCTTAGGGTCTGTGAAATACCGCTGCCAACGAGGAGTTAGAGGAAAGTACCACACCACCTTCCTAGGAGCTTTCTTGGTCCCTCTCTTGTATCGAGAGGTCTTGCACACCAGACACGTGGTCTTCTCCGAGTCCTCGCCCTGGTAGATGATGCAATCATTTATGCAGACGTGGTATTTCACGTGCGGTAGATTGAGAGGGCACACGACTTTCTTCGCCTCAGCGATACTAGTCGGACATGTGTTCCACTTCTTGGGAAGAATATCATGCCAGAATACAATGTTGTCATTGAAACATTCGTCGGTCATTTTGTGTTTCGCCTTCATCTCCAGATCCCTAAGTGTTACATTTAGACGGGTATCCCCGTCGTTGCATCCGTCAAACAATGGAGTGACCGCATCTTTCTCCATTTTCTCCAGTTTAGCTTTCTCTCTACCGGCGGCTCTGGCGTTACTCGTCTCCTTGAGAAGCAGATCTTGGACATGAGGGTCTCGCAAAAAGCTCGAATCATGGTCGGCACCTTGATCTTCGTGTTCATGACCGGCGCCACCTTGATCATCTTCGTGTCCATGCCCGACGCCACCTTGATCATCTTCGTGTCCATGTCCAGTTCCACCCTGATCTTCGTGATCGTGACTGGTGTCTTGATCTTCGTGATCATCACTGGCATCTTGATCTTCACCATTATTGACATCCTCATCATCATATTCGTCATCACGTATCCATCGAGTGTAGCCATCCATGAAACTATGTCGAAGCAGGTGCGACTCCAGCATTCCGGAATCATGCCTTATCAGATACATCAGCTTGCAGTCCCGACATGGACATCTTATCTCTGTCTTGTTTGCACGTTCCATGTCGGCCCTCGCGCATGTCATCCACCTATCCATGCGGGCTTTGTTGATCAGTGGTCGGACCATGGCCGCCTGCGTGGTACAGAGAGCAAGAGAATAATTAGAGCATATATGGACGTGGATCGCCGGAAAAATTCGGCATGACCTCCCCTAAAAAGAGGACATCCGCGAGTGCCAGAAATTCGCCGGAAAAGAAATAAATCAACATTCCGGCGAAACATTGGCATCTCAAATGAAATCCCTACACAAAAAGTAGCACCACAACACAATCATATAGTCGGTGTCTCCGACAACGCGCATACATGCAAGCAACGCCTTCACGCTTCCTCCAACAACGACTTGCGCAAGAGAGCTGGAGGAGAAGTAAATGGACATGTTGTAGATCTAGAGGAGCAAGAGACTTCACTTACATATGGGTGTCAACCAATGGATGTTGAGCAAGCTTCTATGGTGAATCAATGGGGGAAATGAGGTGTGGAGGAGGAGAGGGGCGACCAGATTTGTCTTGGTGGAGGAGGAAGAAGTGACACAAGTGAGTGGGGTGGTAGTTGGCTCCATGTGCAAAAAGCTGGAAAAAGTGAAAGGGTTATAGGAGGCGCATATTGCACAATATGCTCCTCCTATAATTCAAACTATAGGAGGCGCATATAGCAATATGCGCCTCGCATATGCGGCCACCTACCACCGCACGGGCCCGCAGGAGTTACTTGAGGCACATATGACCATATGCGCCTCGCATATTATCAAATATAGGAGGCGCATATAACCATATGCGCCTCGCATATTCGTGCACCTACCAACATGCGGGCCCACACAGATTATGCGAGGCGCATTCTGCCCATATGCGCCTCGCCTATCTAATATATAGGAGGCGTATATGACTGGAATGCGCCTCGCATAATATGGGGCTGCTAGATTTAGTCCGTACAGGGATTATAGGAGGCGCATTCTTATCATATGCGCCTCGCCTATTTTTATACTAGAGGCCCATGGAGAAGGAGTGTGCCTCGCCTATTTTATAGGAGGCGCATATGGTCTAAATGTGCCTCGCATAAGCATGTCTCCTATAGCCTTTTCTCTAGTAGTGTAGCCGTGTCCCCGGTTACGGACAACTCTGAGCAACTAAGGCCTGAAGCTATGGAAGATCTTGACATTCCAATCTCTCAAAGTAAAACTTGATGGTGTCAACAAGGGATTAGAAGCACTTGGAGTTTTCCAAGGATTTCAGAAAGATTGTTAAAAAGATCAAAACTATTTTGAAAAGATAGGATAAAACTATATTGCTTTCTGCAAATGAGCCTAAACCCTACTTAGCCAAATATGCATGTATTGATAGGATCCACTTATTTCTACATAGTAGTGAAACTTGCCAATACAATTCAAATGTATTGACCCTTGTGGCTGCAACTTATTATGTTGCAGGTCTGTTTGATGTTAGTGAAGTGTGTTGAATAGGATTACAAGTCTACAACCAACATGATTGCATGTGGCACTTTGAAGATGAAGGACTCCATGCTATAGTTATTTCTGCTGCATTGTAATGTGACAGCCAAATGAGCTATGTAAGATGTAATGAATTATTTTTTCCTGGTTATAAAGTTGTATTATGACCTCTGTTTCTTGATATTACATCTTAACTGTGGATGCTAGCTATTGATCCAGGGACTAGCATTGTAAACACATGGATCTCTTCCTTATTAAAGGTTGGGACCTCTACAGATGGTATCAGAGCACTGTGTTGCCTGTAGGATTGTAACCCTAGGATTGGAAAAAAACCCTTAGAAAAATAGGAGTTGTTTTTGTTCCAAAACTTATTTACAAACAATCTTGTAAACTCTTTTCTCAACCTTTTGGTTTTGATTCTACATCTCTTCCTTTTCAACTTGATGGACAAAGCCTCTACCATGACCAATGACTTCAACTTTAGTTTCACCAAGGACTTCAACTTAGACATCACTAAGGACTACAAGTGAGAACCAAGAGACATTAGATTGCCTACCAAAAACATTGATAACATGTTAGTGTATGGATCATATTGACCTATGAGGTATGACTATACTAAGTTGATTGTTTCAAGAAAACTTGTCGTTTCCTTCAACTTATGAGATAAGCTCATAAGTTGTTAAGTGAATAGTTGCTTGTTGATTGTTTGATTGAACTTGATTGTTTTGGGTGGTGTGTTAGAACTTCTTTAGACATATCCATCATTACTTATCCCTATCAAACCAACATATGCCTCCCCATCGTGCCAACCCCAACCAAAACAACAACAACAACCTTACTTCCGAGATGCAGCAGATAATGACATCTCAAGCTCAACTGATGCGGATGATGACACAGTTTGTGCAAATCAGAATCAGAACAACAATAACAATAACAACAACAACAATCAAAATAATCCTCCCGCACTTGACATGCTCACTAGGTTTCTGAAGCTAAGACCTGCAAGGTTCTCTGGAAGAACTGACCCAATGGTGGCCAATGATTGGTTACGTTCGGTGAATAAGGACTTAGTGATTGTTGGCTGCACCGACGAAGAAAAAGTTAGGTTTGTAGCATATCTGCTTGAAGGACCAGCAGCAACATGGTGGGGCAACTTTCAGATCACCACTCCCCTTGAGGATGTGACTTGGGCTATTTTTGAGGATGGTTTCCGTACAGCTCACATCTCATCTGGGGTGATGAACTTTAAGAAAAAGGAGTTCCACAATCTGAAACAGTGTCACCTCAGTATGGCTAAATACATTGAAGAATTCAACAATCTGGCATGATATGCACCGGATGAAGTTGATATAGATGCTAAGAGGAAGGAGAAATTCCTCGAAGGACTTAATGATGAGTTGAACCTGCAGCTATCTGTTGCCTATGTCCCAACTTATCAATCACTCTGTGACAAAGCCACCATCTTGGAAAACAAGATGAATCAAGTTGAGAACAGAAAGAGGAAGCATAAACTCAAGTATCACTCAGGATCATCACAAAAGAAGCGTTCATTCAAAAAGAGCAATGAAGATTTTGAACCACATCAGTACCACCACAACAACAATGGAAGTGATAATAATGGAAATGATACTGACAATGGAGATGACCTTGGTCAGAACCAACATGACAATTTCAGGAAGAAAGACATTAGCCAGTTGTAGTGCTATAATTGTAAGGAACTTGGACACTATGCATCAGACTGTCCTGAGAAGAAAAAGAAAAAGAAAAAGGATGTTGGAAACTCCAATAGAAATGACTCCAATGTGACCCAAAAAGGACATGTGAACCACATTGACATGGATGGGAACCTTGAAGAAATAGAAGATGTGGATGTCAGGAATTAGTTAACTCAGAAGAGTCAAATAAGGATTCCTTGTCTGGATATCAAGTGTCCAACCCATAGTCAAGTGAACCATCAATGTAACCCTATAAGACTTTCTTTTAAGGGTGGTAGTACCCTAGTTGTCTTCAAGCCAACTTGTAACCCCTAGCCTTCCCAAATCTCGGGACGAGATTTCTTTTAAGGGTGGTAGCCTGTCACATCCCAAAATTTACCAAATTTTGAAATGTGAAAAATAAATAAACAAAATAAACAATTGTTGAAATTTAGGGTGAAAATAAACTTTTTGATTCCAAATGGAAACATCAAAACCTATTTTGATCAAATAGAATCCTAAAGGGATTTAAAAAGATAAACGAATAATAAATAAAATTTTAAAAGTTGGAATCACCATTTTTGGATCTTTAAATGAAAATATATGGTTTTATGAGCAAAGGAAGAAATAATAAATAAGGACTATTTTAAAGAGCCAAATTAAAACTTGGCCAAGCAAATAAAATAAAATATTTTTGTTTAATAAAAAGAGTAAAGGATTATTTAAATAAAATCATGAGGATTTGTTATTATCCAATTTCATTTAGGTAAAGACATTTTCCATTTTAAATGAACATTAAAACATATTAGAGTATTTTAAAATTATAACTCAAAGTGAATTATTTTAAAATAAAACCTACTGAAAAGGTTTGGTAAAAAAAATTAGATTTCAAATAGAGTTTTAAAACATATTTAAATCCTATTTGAAATAAAGACAAATGTCTATATTTTTAAAATAAATAATAGACCCTAAACGAATAAAAGAATTATTCTAAATTTGACTATAGAATATGTTAAATAACAGTATTAAGATGTACACAAGTTTGGTAGAAGTTTGAATTCAAATAGTGTTTGAATTGTTTGACTAAAAACCAAATCAGATAAATAGAAAAGGAAAAATAAAAAAACATTCTGCAAAAAAAAATGATGAATCGAACCCAACCCACTACCAGGCCCAGTCCAGCCCAGCAAACTAGCCCACCTGCTCTCTCCGCAGCAAATCGTTTTCCACTCAGCGGTGAACCCGCGCAGTCGCTGACAGTAGGACCCACCTAACCTTTTCCTACCTCGCTGACGAACGGACCCCACATGACTGTTCTTCGTTTCCACCCGCGACGACCTCGCCGTCACCTCGCGACCGTTTTCTGCCGTTTGAATCGAGGCGTAAATTCGCGTCAATGAGCGATCAATCCTCGCTAGTAATCACGCGTACATAAATGCCTACGCCCCCTCTTCCATTCCCCCCAAGAATCGCCTCCTCTCGGCCACCAGGATGTACCAACTGACCGCTGCAAACTATCTGCTTCGACGAGCCTCTCCGGCGAAATCCGTCGCCATCTGACCACCCCTTGCCTCCCAGTCCACACGTGCGTGTTCCCCATCGCCCTATGCATCTCCCAGTGCCGCTCGCTAGCCCGCGCGTTCACCAGAGGCTCGGCAACATCAACATCAGAGCGTCGCCGCCTCCTGCCTCGACTCCGGCGAGCCCCCGGTGAGAACAGACCGCCCCTGTTCCTCCCATTGATGCTCCTATGATCTACGCACTCGCCCGCGTCTAACGACACCTTCCTATTGACTTCTGGTGGTCTATAGCTCCGCCCCCGTCAACAAACATAAGCACCTGGCGCCGTCGCTAACTCCGACGAGCAATCGTCGCTGCTCCAGTGCGCCCCTCGATGAACTGAGGCCACCTTGATCTTCACCGCAACCACGCGAGAACGATGAGCATCCTCACTTCCTCCCGCGCTTCCTGGTTCATCGCCAATGCCACCGTCTGAGCGTGCGCCGCCGTCAGCCGCCACCAGCGCCGCCAGTTCCTGGCAAGTTCGTTGTAGCCGTTGGATCTCGATCTAGTGGCTACGATAGATTAACTTAACGAAGGGGTATGCGACGATCTGAGCCATGCGATGTGTTTCAAATCTAACAGCTTACAGAGTGCGATCCAGCCGAAGCGCTACCGTCCAATAGGATAGAGCCACGTGGCCAGAGTTGATTTAAAAACATAAATTTTGATCTATTAGATATGCAAACTAGCAAAATTCATAACTTTTAATATACACGTCCAAATTTTGCAAATTTTATATCAATCGAATCAGCAGAACGAGTACTTTGCAACCATGCACTTTGTTTAATGTTTTGCTTATGAAAAATTGGTTGAATTTGCAGAAACTTGTGTAGGCATAATGTGAATATAAAAAATTGTTCTAGGAATATTTTTAAGGTGAAATCTTTGCTAAGTGGTTTGTTTTGAACCTACTGGCCATAGAAACCAACTTATGGATTTAAAAATGTATTTTGTGAAGATAAGGAATAAATATTTGAATTAGAACATTTCTAGTCAAATAAAAATATTGTCTACGTGTTAAAAATACTTTTTGAGAAAAATCTTGGGAATGATTTGAGTTAAACTCTCTGACCCTAAAACACCAAATTTTTATATTTAAAAATATATTTGATGAACCCTATAAAATTATTACCTTGCAAAAGGCATTTTTAACAACATAAAATATCACTTTGGTATAATATTTGGTTTATGAGGTGAAACCTTTTGCAAATGGTTTTACCACTTTTGTAAATGACCAATATGAGCTTTAAAATGTTTAGCGCCTAGTAGAAAACACTTTTCCAAATAAAACCATTTTTTGCTTGCTTTCATGCATTGCCTTATTTCTATTATTTTATGTGTGGTAAATTTGTCTGAATGCTAGTTGAATATGTGTTTGCTTGATTGAATTGTAGTGAAGTTAGAAGAGTATGATATTTGCAAGATCAAGAAGTGAACCAACATTCTCTACTAAAAAGGCAAGTGACACTATCATCCTTGTCCTACTATTTTCATTGCACTTAGTTGATTTTTGTATCATGCATGATAGGACTACTATATTTCTATGCTATGCTATATCCTATTAGGATATCCTTATATCTTCCTTAGTGGAAACATTGTAGTTGTAGTATGCTTAGCCCTGCTATATATTTGGGATGGGATACATGATATGATTATATGAAGTGTTGGAAAAATGTATGTTTTATATAATAAAAGAAGTACTCAATGAACCACCTGGGTGGAATAAGGATACCCAAGTTTTGGACAAGGTGGCAACAAAGGGAACCATGTTTATATGGCTATCTTTTTGTATGTGCACTAGAAGGAAACCACCCAGGGACTTAGAGATTGAACATGTTTCTCGTACAGTGGCTTCCGTGTACAGCAACGTGCTAAATGGGCTCTGGCTTAGTCAACTACATAGTGGAAGACCCATGCATTGGCATATTCAGGTTAACTAGAATTATGTATGGAAATTTATCCCTACATTGGTGCCTGGTAGACAAGCTAGCATTGTGTATTGGGAGGACTTCTATGGAAAGACTTTGTCACATTCTCGATCTGCCAGTACTCCATTTGGTGAGTACTTATCCAACGGCCACTGGTGGCGTCAAGACGAGATTGTGTCATGTGGGTAAAGTGTACAACTTCTGCAGAAGATCAAATTCTAAGTACTTAGCCGTGTCCCCGGTTACGGACAACTCTGAGCAACTAAGGCCTGAAGCTATGGAAGATCTTGACATTCCAATTTCTCAAAGTAAAACTTGATGGTGTCAACAAGGGATTAGAAGCACTTGGAGTTTTCCAAGTAGTTTAGAAAGATTGTTAAAAAGATCAAAACTATTTTGAAAAGATAAGATAAAACTATATTGCTTTCTGCAAATGAGCCTAAACCCTACTTAGCCAAATATGCATGTATTGATAGGATCCACTTATTTCTACATAGTAGTGAAACTTGCCAATACAATTCAAATGTATTGACCCTTGTGGCTGCAACTTATTATGTTGCAGGTCTGTTTGATGTTAGTGAAGTGTGTTGAATAGGATTACAAGTCTATAACCAACATGATTGCATGTGGCACTTTGAAGATGAAGGATTCCATGCTATAGTTATTTCTGCTGCATTGTAATGTGATGGCCAAATGAGCTATGTAAGATGTAATGAATTATTTTATTCCTGGTTATAAAGTTGTATTATGACCTTTGTTTCTTGATATTACATCTTAACTGTGGATGCTAGCTATTGATCCAGGGACTAGCATTGTAAACACAGGGATCTCTTCCTTATTAAAGGTTGGGACCTCTACAAAGTCCACCTTCACATTATCATCCGAACCACCTCCAGTATTAAGTTGCAAGCAACAGACAACTACTTTAAGAAAAGTGTGTTAGGTAAACAGTCCACATGTTCCATGAACAAGAGACCGTTGTTTTCTCCCTAGTAGCAATAATACATCTACAACCGAAGAGATTTCTGTCACTTCCCTTGGAAACTAGAGGCATGAACCCACTATCGAGCATAAATACTCCCTCTTGGAGTCACTAGCAACTACTTGGCCAAGATAACCACTAGCAACGGAGAGCATGCAAGATCACAGATAACATAGACATTATAGAATCATAAAGATAGAACCATTAATCAAACCAACATAATAATCTCAATATCCATCGGATCCCCGCAAACACAACATGCATGATTACAAATAGATTAGATCTTGATCATGAACGGAGCTCACAAGATCTATACATGAAAGCACAAAGGAGGAGATACAACCATCTAGCTACTACATGGACCCATAGTCCAAGGTGGAAGTACTCATGAATCATACCGGAGAGAAGGCCTCCGGGATGATGCGGTGACCCAGCATACCACTGCATGTGTAGTACACTATAGTCGTTGACATGACATCCCCAGAACACTTTTACGTAAATATCACATCCCTCAGAGTGGTACAACAGAAACATTGCGGGTCCATATTACAAAAGTACACACATTATTATTACAATACCAGAAGTTCAAGACTTCCAAAAGATCCAACTTACAAACCAAAATATAAAGTGTTCAGCGGAAATTTAAAAGTAACAACTCCGACTAGGAGTGGGGCTCAACAGCTTATTCTATAGAGTTCATGCTGCTCGGCTCCATTAGTTACTACTAACTAGACACTTAAGTGGACTCTTTCTCATTGACACCATAGCGGATCTCGTAATCCACGCCTTCAACTCCTCCGGACAGGTCAGGTTCCTCGTAGAACACATCTACTTGGCATTCGGCTGCATATATTGGCACATCTTCGGGATCCTCAGAGTCTAAGCAAGGGATCAAAGGAAAGGATGAGTAACAGCATTACCCAACAAGTTCATTATATGCAAGGTGGGAAGTTTGATGCTCTAACTACCACCTCGGATTATAAATACTTGGCACTATGCAGTTTTTGTAAATCTTTCTTCAAAGATTGATTTTATTCCGAAAAACTATGACAATCAGCCTTCACAGGTTGACCAGAACTTTCATGGATTTCCTTTCCTGCCGCGTTCGTAGCTCCTTCCCGGAACAGGGAGTAACAAGTTATAGTTCTTACACTCTGCAGATGTGCATTACTTTACCCATGAGATACCAACTCCTTGTTGCACAACCGGGCGTACTTTCCCGTCCACAATTCCATGATGTGGGGCCTAGTAGTTGGTCCAAGCCAATCACTTCCCCCTTCGTGACCCCGCATGCCTCTTTGGTGTACACCATGCCCACATAATGAATTATGACAATGGTTTGTACAAACTGTTAGATGCCAGAACTATCGTGGGACGATGAGGGTTCCCACACATATGCTGCATATCCTCTACTAATTACCAATTAATATGCAGGCTACGAGGATAACAGCCACGACCTGCACATCCAGCTTCATGCGAGAGGAAGAAGATACAGCTGACTTCTCTGTCCCATTCCAGATCTCATGGCTAACGCGTAATATACGACGCTAGAATCACTGATGTCAGGGGTTATTAAGTCCCTACTTGATCATCATTGTTGCAATTAGAACTCTAAGTTCTATTGCTCTATCATATCATCACTTAGTATGATATCTATAATTTTCTTTATTTGTGAAAATAATATTTTCTTTCTTTTATAGCATATATGATAACACACAATTTGCAAATATTTTGATAAAGACTCTTCAAAGGACATGAGCAAGTAATGAACTTGCCTTGCGATGGCAAGGTAGTGAGGTGTGATGCTTGCACTGGACCTTGAGCTTCTAGTTCTACAAAAAACATCATTATTGCCCGTTAAGGACAATATTTAAAGAAGCAAAATGATTATGCAAGTAATGTAATGCATTATTTAATTCTATATGCATTTTCCCCATATAAGGTTCCTTTTAATAAAGCATTTATAAATTTTTTTATATTTATTGCATATATTGAATTATTTTATTTTATTTCTCTTTTTATTTGATTTTATTGATTTAATAATTCTTTTAGGAATTATTAATTATACATTATATTTATCACTAAATATTTATTTAGTATTTTTCAAAAATACTCTAATATTAATGTATAAGGAAAGTGATTTTTATTTAATTTTATCTCCTTTCAATAATTTTGTAAAATTCCATAAAAATATATAAATTACAAAATTCTTATAAAAAATTTAAATGTCTAAGATTTTATATCTTATTTTATTTGGACAAAGTGGATTATTGTGAATCCAAAAAAAATTATTTATAATTTTTGGACATTTATTTTATTTTCTAGAATTTTAATGAGGTCAGGGGTATTTTGGTCTTTTCCAATTGATCAAAATCGTTTATTAAACAACCTGGGCTGGCCCCTTGGGCTTATTGGGCCAGGGTGGCCCAATAGGGCAGGGTCAAAATATCACCCCGAAGGGTTTTGGCCCACCCAGCCCATACTCTCTGCCTCTCACTCTCCCTCGACCCTATCCTCTCCTCCTCTAACCCGACCCCGCGGTCGGCGATGTCGCCACCGTCGATTCCCGCCGCCGTCGGCCGTTCTGGCTGCCGCTGTGGTGCGAGTTGGGGTTGTCAGCGACGCTTGTTCGTTCTATCCAATAGGATTCGAGCCTAGGGCTCTCCTGCGATGGATCGATGCCATCCCGAACCCTAGGTTTGGGGGTTGGCATGGATTCAAGTGCTGCCATGGTCGTCATGCATAGAGGAGATGCTCTGCTCCTCCAGGTGTGATCAGGGTCATTGTTGTGGCACCGTGCGGGTTGCAGCGCCCCCTCTGGGTTGCTCCCCGTGCCGCCATGGTCGTCGGCCCCTCTGCTTCCTCTTCTATTTCTTCAGCGAGGACCTACGGTGAGTTTGGTTCCTTCCCCCTGGTGCTTTCTATGCTTGCTGATTCGATGCTAGATGTTGGCTGTGTCTTCTCTTGCTACTGACAAATTCAGATTAAGATTATCATCCATTTAGGGTTCCTCCTATGTGCTTGTTCAAGTACTGGATGAATTGATTCATGTTTGGATGGTCTGTATACATGCTAAATGTTTATTGGCCTAAAGCTTGTTGCTTAAAAAATAGATGATGTTCCTGATGGCTTGCTAGATGATTTGATGCTTAGATTGCATCTGTTTAAGATGATATTGTTGTTTGGGAAACATGCTTGGTTAAGCTAATGATCTGATAGCTTTCCATGGTTTATTAGATTCATGGTCATGATTATGATAAGATACATCTACTGTCTTAGTGCTTTTAGCTTGGAAATTAACATGTGGTTTGAGGTCATCATGATCTCAAACAGTGAAGTGTATTATAGGAATATCCTAGTTATGATTCCTGTTTTAACAGGGAAATGATTAATTAGTTGATTTTTTGAATCTATGATGATTTACTGCCTTTCCTGATTCATATTGGATTGTTCTTGTGACACCATCATGTATGGCACACAAGTTTGATTCTAAACCATGGATTTGGTTAGTTTATACTTAATACCATCTTGGCTTTGAAAGATAAATATAGATGCTCTTATCTGAATTCCCTAAGACCAATGATGTTGGTCTGAGGCTTAGGGATTCAAATCTTATCTAATTGGTTCATCTAGATAGTCCTAGTAGTGGTACCAGCTATTCTTATTGAATCAAAGCTTGGAAAAATTGATAGTGAGCTTGATCATTCTATGGATCCAAAGATTTGTTTCTAAGGTGCTACCCTTCTTCTAGGGATGTGCCTAGAAATAGATCATAGGTATATGTATGATTGAATTGTAGAATATAGTTTGACAACCAGAGCAAGGATGTTGCTCTGAGCTCTGGTTGGATCTTGGTATTTTGTTGTTTGCCTTTAGAGCTTAAAATAAATCCCTATAATGGATTCACCCCACTTGGGTACTTTTTGAGGTTTTGTTTTATAAAAAAACACATTCTTTCTCTGAATAAGATGATTAGATTATGTGAAGGTTTTATGAAACTCACCACAAAATCTGGTGTTGGTGTAGTAGATTGATGATGATCTAGATATTGATCTTGATCTTGATCTTCTTTTGCTGGGCTCCTGAGCTTGTCCTTGAGCTTGCTTGCTCCTCTTAGATTCTGGGCTTGACCTTGCTGTCCACCAGATGCATTTCCCTCCTTATGTCACCATCCTGGTGGTGTTTGGTTGATCTAGGTTGGTCTAGTGTGGCTGATGTTCTTGCTGTCTACCCTGGCTGTTCTTGTGTGATGTGTAGTGGAGAGATGCACTGATGTGCTGTGGTTTTGTGATATTGACTATGCTTGTGAGCTTGACAACACACCACATGCATGCTGGTGTGTGTCCAGCTTGTGTATCTGCTATGCACATGTGGATAGATTCAGAAATTTTGAACTTACTATTACCAGATTACATTTACCTGGCTGGTGAATTGGCCCCCTTTTAGCTGTCATTTGACTTCTGGCTTTGAATTGATGAAAGATGAAACCTTTCATATTGGTGAAACTTGCCCCTTTATAACATTTCTCAATGATGAATTTGTCAAGTGCATCTCACTGACATATCTGAGAGAAATATACTAACACTAATCTTATTTTGTTTCTATTTTGTCTTTGTTTTGCAGGTACAAAGATGAAAGATGAAGATTTAGTGTAGATTTAGATATAGGATAATTAGTAGATATTCAATTGTATTCTTTCTTATTCTTTTGTATTTTTTCTTTTATTATATTTGTAATCTTTATTTTATTCAATTGTAATAAATATTATATTATTTTAATAAAGAATATTCTTATTCTTTACTCTTTTGTATATTGTGAAGTTTGGAATGACTTCAGTAAATTTCATTCTTTGTAACTTATTTAAATGTTAATCATATGAAATAAATTTCATATTCAATATTGTTATTGGATAAGATTTAAGTTATAATACTTATTTCTTAATGAATTTAAGATTCAAATCTTATACCTAAATTATTTGAATTATAATTCAAATACTCAAGTTTAAAATTCAAATTCATTTTAAACACATATCTCTTTAATATCATCTCAGAGTTTATAACAATCATCCTTTAAGACTAAACCTAATCTCAAAGTATGAAAGAAACATTGATCACTTAGGTTATTTTATTTGGCGAAAATTTTACCCACTTTTTCACAAATGAATGCATGCAACAATTCATATTCCTAAATCTACCCTTCGTTAGGTCCTATATACTAGGATGTTACAAACTTCCCCCCTTAAATTAATCTTCGTCCCAAAGTTTGTGGAGATGTACCTAAATAGTTCTAGATAAGCTTTTCTTAAATCCTCTTCCTTCTCCCATGTGGCTTCTCTCTCAGGGTGATTTTCCCACTGTACCTTGCAATATTTGATTGCTCTGTTCCTCAATCTTTTCCAGTTTTCTTCCAGAATCTTACAGGGCTTTTCAATATAAGTCAGGTCTGCTTGTAGTTATATCTCTTGATGTGTTATTGCATCATCTGGAACTTTCAAACATTTGCGAAGTTGTGACACATGGAAAACATTATACACTTGAGCCAATCTTGATGGTAACTCTAAAGCATAAGCTATAGTTCTGTTTTGACTTAGTATCTTAAATGGTCCAATATATCTTGGACTCAATTTCCCTTTTACTCTATATCTTTTTACTCCTTTCATTAGACTTAATTTCAAATAGACCATATCTCCCACTTATGGATGCCATGATCTTCGGCTTTGATCCGCATAACTTTTCTGCCTTCTCTGGGCTATTTTCAATCTATCCCTGATCTTATCAATGATGTTTTGTCTCTCTTTGATATAATCTGGTGCAAATTCTTTGCTGCTACCAGGTTCATACCAACATATTGGTGATCTACACTTCCTTCCATATAGAATCTCATATGGAGCTGCCTTTAGACTACTCTGATAGCTATTGTTATACGAAAATTCTGCTAATGGTAGGTGATCTTCCCATGTTCCTCCAAAATCTAGTGCACAAGCTCTCAACATGTATTCTAGTATTTGATTTGTTCTTTCAGTTTGACCTCTTGTCTCGTGATATGTCAGGTTGAAATCTAATTTTGAACCAAGTGCTTCATGCAATTGCTTCCAAAATGTCAAGTAAACACCCATCCCCTATCGCCATAATCTTTTGGGTACTCCATGCTTACTTACTATCTCTTTGACATATACTTCAACTAACTTCTCAGCATTATCCTTTTGGTTTACTGGAATAAAATGTGCACTCTTATTGAATCTGTCCATAATTACCCATATCATATCCTTCTTTTTTAGTGTCATAGGTAATCCTGTGATGAAGTCAGTACCTATTTCCTCCCATTTCCATTCAGGAATTTCTAAGGGTTGTAATGGTCCTGCTGGACTTTAATGTTCAGCTTTCACCCTTTGACAAGTATGGCATTCAGATACATATTTAGCAATATCCCTTTTCATGTTATTCCACCAGAATAGTTCTTTCAAATCCATATACATCTTAGTACTCCCTGGATGTATAGAATATGGTGTATCATGTGCTTCTTTGAGTATGATATTTCTGATCTCAGTAACATCTGGAACGCATAGACGGTCTTAGAACCATAAAGACCCATACTCTCCAAGGCGAAAAACTGATTTTTGCAGTTGAGATATTCTCCGAATTTCCTCAGCAATAAAAGGATCTTCTTCTTGATGTCTAAAAATTTCTTGCTTAAGATCACTGTCCTGCTCTGCAACTACCTGCATAGTCGCTAATCCTCCAAGAACCTCTATTCTGATGAATTGAAGTTCTAATCTTTCCAAGTCCATTTGTAACTCTTTTGGTAGCTCCCTATTTGCTTTCCCTGGGGTGTAATTGATTGTTAAATCATAATCCTTGATTAATTCCAACCAATGATTCTGCCTCATGTTCAATTCCTTCTGAGTGAAGAAATATTTGAGACTTTTATGGTCAGTGTATAACTCACATCTGGCTCCATAAAGAAAATGTCTCCATCCCTTCAGCGCAAAGACTACTGCTGCTAACTCTAAATCATGAGTTGGATAGTTGACTTCATGTGGTTTCAATTGTCTTGAACCATAAGCAATCACTTTCCGATCTTGCATTAACACACATCCCAAACCTTCTTTAGACGCATCACAGTATACGGTGAAGTCCTTCCCTGTTTCAGGAACTGCTAAGATTGGAGCTGTGGTTAATCTGGTCTTCAACTCTTGGAAACTTGCTTCACATTTCTCATCCCACTTGAATGGTGTATTCTTCCTTAATAATTTGTTCATTGGTCCAGCTATTTTTGAGAAACGTTCAATGAATCTCCGATAATAACCAGCCATTCCTAAGAAACCTCGAATTTGCTTCACATTGGTCGGTGCAGTCCACTCTAGTACTGACTGAAATTTAGATGGATTCACAACAATCCCATCCTTACTGATCACATGACCGAGGAATTCTACCTCATCTAACCAGAACTCACACTTACTGAACTTAGTATAAAGCTTATGTTCTCTTAAAGTTTGCAATGCTATTCTCAAATGATCAGCATGCTCTTCCTTATCCTTGGAATATATCAGAATATCATCAATAAAGACGATGACAAACTTGTCCAAGTATGGCATGAAGATCTTGTTCATCAGATTCATGAATATTGCCGGTGCATTGGTCAAACCAAATGGTACTACCAGATACTCATGGTGTCCATATCTTGAGACAAATGCTGTTTTTGGAACATCTTCCGGCTTGATTTTTATTTGATGGTATCCAGATCTTAAATCGATCTTTGAAAATACTCCAGCTCCTTTTACTTGATCAAACAAATCTTGAATTCTTGGTAAAGGATACTTATTCTTGATAGTCACATTGTTCAGATTTCTATAATCACCACACATCTGTCTTCCACCATCTCTCTTATCCACAAAGATTACTGGTGTTCCCCATGGAGATACACTTTCCTGTATAAATCCTTTCCCCGGTAACTCATCAATTTGCTCTTTGAGTTCTTTCAACTCTTTGGGTCCCATTTTATATGGTGCTTGAGCTATTGGTGTTGTACTAGGTATTAGGTCAATGGTGAACTCTATCTCCCGGTCTGGTGGCATTCCTGGTAATTCCGTTGGAAAAACATCCTTGAATTCCTTAACTATAGGAATCTCTTCTAATTTAACTTCTTTCATTGAATTCAACTGCAGATCCACCATGATATGACTGTGTTTATCTGCTTGGTAAACTATCCTTGCTCCACTTGGAGTTTTGATTGAGACAGTTTTCTCCTCACAATTTATCTAAGCTCCATGTTCCATCATCCAATCCATCCCCAGCACTACTACAATTCCCTTCAAAGGAATCACATAAAGGTCTGCGAAATATGTACAACCACAGATCGAGATAACCTGATCTTGTTTTATGTGGCGTACAATCACATTCCCTCCTGCCGAAATTACAGTCATAGGACTTTCTAACGTTGCCCTTCTAATCACGAACTTATCACAAAATTCTTCAGAAATGAATGAAGTAGTTGCACCAGTATCAAATAGAACTTTGCCGGGATTGGTAAGGATATTGAGCATACCTATCACTGCATGCTCCGAATTATCCACCTCCTCGAGGGTTGCACAGTTCAGTTTTCCGGTAGGTCAGTTTCTCTTGCCATTGTTTCCCCCTTTATTGGGCTATCCATTTCCTCCACTGGCTTGTCCTCCTCCCTTGGTAGGCCATCCTCCAGGTGGTTTGCTCGGACAATCTGGCTTGATATGCCCCTTCTGGACACAACCGTAACAGATCACTACAGGCTTTTTGCATTCCCTCTGGAAATGCCCTGGAATTCCACAGTTGTTACAGATAACATTCCTTCTCGGATTGGATTGATTTCCACTACTGCCCTTGTTATTGATATTGTTCTTGTTGCCATAATTCCTATTCCGAGGTTTGAACTCCAGGTTAGGTTTACGTTTGCTTGCCTGAATTCTTTTGGTTTCCTTCTTGGCACTCTTCCTCCGTTCCTCTTGGACATTCTTGTAGTCATCTTCAAAAGTAATGGCTGCATCCAACAACTGCTAATAAGTTCGCTTATTGGCTAACCTTAGCTGCATCCTCACAAATGGATTTAATCCACGCAGGAAACGCTTCTTCCGCTTCTCTTCGATGTTGACATCCTCCTCAGCATAACAAGACAGTTGGCTAAATTCCCGGATGTACTTCATGACACTAGTATATCCTTGCTGAAGCTCCTCAAATTCTCTCCGCTTTAACTCCATCACACTTTCCGGAACATGATATTCATGAAATCTTTGCTTGAACTCTTCCCAGGTAAACTCTCTTCCTGGTTGTTGCATGGCTAACTGATTTTCCCACCATGATGCTGCAGGTCCAGTCAGAAGATGAGTTGCATACCTCAATTTCTCCTCATCATTGCAACCTACAGTTTTCAGTTTCCTCTCTGTATCTACTAGCCAGTCTTCTGCATCCATTGGTTCAGGAGCTGATGCAAAAGGTAACAGTCTTGCATTCTGGAAATCAGATAGACTCACTCCTCCTCCTTCAGGGGCCCTCTGATTTGCTCTCCCTAGTAGCTCTTCCATGAACTTGTTCTGGGTCTCTTGCATCATTTGCATGCATTGCATAAAGTTCTTCTCCATTAACGGCCTCATTGGTGGTGGTGGTAATGCTTCTTGATTTGCTGCATCGGCATTGGCCTTTTCCTTGGCCTCACGCTCCATCCTCTGCTGCTCAGTCTCCATTTCTACACCCGTATCCATGACCCCCTAGTCCTGCATCATAAAGCGAATACTCATAATTACATCATGCACATGTGTTCTGAGCTCGACTTTATGCACAGAACTAGTCACACAATGAAGATCCAAGGAAAATCCAAATATGCATTTCACATATTATACATAATATCTTAATGATACCAAGTCATATACCATATTGGTATAATTACAAAACTACCTTATTCATCTCACTACCCTATTACTTGGAATACAAAACATGATACTTGATATCACTAACTAGTCGCCTCCTTCTAGTAGTAACTACGCTCATCATACATGCCTGATGTCCAACCGTGATGACGTGTTGTTTGTCGCACAATATGTGGAACAAATGGCCTTCCAGAAGGAACATACTCTGTATCTGAAGTGTCAAGACTTGAGTCATTGCTCAACCTGAGCGCATTGACTCCCTCCAGCTCAGCTGAAAAGTCTTCAGAAGCATATTCCACATTATCTCCAGCCTGCATCTCCTGAGCTAGATTCCTTGAGTTGTCAACAGGATACACAGATCATGCTGCTTCCCAGGTGCTCTCGTGGGCAAGATAATTGAATACAGGATAGTGTATATTCCCTGGGTGTTGAGAAGATGTTGATGATTCAAACACTCTCTCCTCAGGATCTTCTTCTTCATCCTGATCATCTATTTACATGGTATTTCTACTACTATTATTAGGGTTCATTCTTACACCCATCCAACTAGATTGTCCAACATTTCTGTCAGAACCATCTGTGGACATCTGGGGTTCATGAGATCCATTATATGATCCAATTCTCCAACCGTCGGAATTCTCAATAGGAAGTTCTGAGTGAGAACCATCCTCTGAGCCCTGTGGTACTGCATACCGCATATCTATAGTAGGATCATGTGTAGGTTCAGGTCTTGGTGCATAAGGATATGGTGTAAAAGATTCTGGATCTATAGGTATATCCTTAAAGATAGGTGTTGCACTACTACTTGCTTCTTTCTCTAACTGAAATGCTAACTACTTTCTCCTTTCTGGATCAGTTAGATCCTCTAACATGTCATTTTTATCTTCAACAATCACTTGATGGGTCTTATAAAAAGACGCAACGAGTGTTCGGTATCTATCCATAAATTGGAAGCTAACTTAGGATGCTTCTTAACCAAAGTAAGATGATCCAGTATAGGCTCCGAGTCTATAGAATGTGCTACCTTCTAGCTCCTTGGTTTTCTGCTCCCGGATATTATCTATTGCCTCCACAATAGCAACATGATAGGCTTGTAAATGACTCCTACCTTCTCCTATGGGTAGATCGTGATATAACCCAAGCTTCTCTGGAAGTTGGATACTCACACGATACTTGGATAACATCCGACCATCAAGGTAAGTGATAGTGTTCACTGGAATTCTAGTGGGACAATTAAAGAGCTTTAAAAGTTGACGAAGTTGGTCTGTAAACGATCCTTGATAATCACCAAGGGTCTCCTCTTTCCTTACCAAAGTCTGTTTTGGAAACTTTGGTGCCATATCTCTGTATATCAGAAAAATAATTTTGATTAGTATCCAATGACATATTGCATCATAACAAAGAATTATCGCACTAAAATATATAACAGAGTATTCTCAATTGAATACCCATTATATTACTTTTAGAGAATTCTTTATCGTTGCTAGCTTTCCTACAGGTAATACCCTTTACTAGGTTTCCAACCTAAGGTCAAAGCAATTTGCTCTGATACCAACTGCGGTGACCCAGCATACCACTGGATGTGTAGTACACTATAGTCGTTGACATGACATCCACAGAACACCGTTCCGTAAATATCACATCCCTCGGAGTGGTACAACAGAAACATTGCGGGTCCATATTACAAAAGTACACACATTATTATTATTACAATACCAGAAGTTCAAGACTTCCAAAAGATCCAACTTACAAACCAAAATATAAGTGTTCAGCGGAAATTTAAAAGTAACAACTCCGACTAGGAGTGGGGCTCAACAGCTTATTCTATAGAGTTCATGCTGCTCGGATCCGTTAGTTACTACTAACTAGACACTTAAGTGGACTCGTTCTCATTGACACCATAGCGGATCTCGTAATCCATGCCTTCAACTCCTCCGGACAGGTCAGGTTCCTCGTAGAACACATCTTCTTGGTATTCGGCTGCATACATTGGCACGTCTTCGGGATCCTTAGAGTCTAAGCAAGGGATCAAATGAAAGGATGAGTAACAGCATTACCCAGCAAGTTCATTATATGCAAGGTGGGAAGTTCGATGCTCTAACTACCACCTTAGATTATAAATCCTTGGCACTATGCAGTTTTTGTAAATCTTTCTTCAAAGATTGATTTTATTCCGAAAAACTATGACAATCAGCCTTCACAGGTTGACCAAAACTTTCATGGAGTTCCTTTCCTGCCGCGTTCGTAGCTCCTTCCCGGAACAGGGAGTAACAAGTTACAGTTCTTACACTCTGCAGAGGTGCATTACTTTAGCCATGAGAGATCAACTCCTTGTTGCACATCCGGGCGTACTTTCCCGTCCACAATTCCATGATGTGGGGCCCAGTAGTTGGTACAAGCCAATCATCGCCCCTTCAGCGACCCAAGATGCCTCCTTGGTGTACACCATGCCCACATAATGAATTACGGCAATGGTTTGTACAACCCGTTAGATGCCAGAACTATCGTGGGACGATGAGGGTTCCCACCCATATGCTGCATATCCTATACGAATTACCAATTAATATGCACGCTACAAGGATAACAGCCACGACCTGCACATCCGGCTTCATGCGAGAGGAAGAAGATACAGCTGACTTCTCTGTCCCATTCCAAATCTCATGGCTAACGCGTAATATACAGCGCTAGAATCACTGATGTCAGGGGTTATTAAGTCCCTACCTAATCATCATTGTTGCAATTAGAACTCTAAGTTATATTGCTCTATCATATCATCACTTAGTATGATATCTATAATTTTCTTTATTTGTGAAAATAATATTTTCTTTCTTTTATAGCATATATGATAACACACAATTTGCAAATATTTTGATAAAGACTCTTCAAAGGGCATGAGCAAGTTATGAACTTGCCTTGCGATGGCAAAGTAGTGAAGTCTGATGCTTGCACAGGACCTTGAGCTTCTAGTTCTACAAAAACATCATTATTGCCCGGTAAGGACAATATTTAAAGAAGCAAAATGATTATGCAAGTAATGTAATGCATTATTTAATTCTATATGCATTTTCCCCATATAAGGTGCCTTTTAATAAAGCATTTATAAATATATTTTTATATTTATTGCATATATTGAATTATTTTATTTTATTTCTCTTTTTATTTGATTTTTATTGATTTAATAATTCTTTTAGGAATTATTAATTATACATTAAATTTATTACTAAATATTTATTTAGTATTTTTCAAAAATACTATAATATTAATGTATAAGGAAAGTGATTTTTATTTAATTTTATCACCTTTCAATAATTTTGTAAAATTCCATAAAGAATATATAAATTACAAAATTCTTATAAAAAATTTAAATGTCTAAGATTTTATATCTTATTTTATTTGGACAAAGTGGATTATTGTGAATCCAAAAATATTTTATTTATAATTTTTGGACTTTAATTTTATTTTCTAGAATTTTATTGAGGTCAGGGGTATTTTAGTCTTTTCCAATTGATCAAAATCGTTTATTAAACAACCTGGGCTAGCCCCTTGGGCTTATTGGGCCAGGGTGGCCCAATAGGGCAGGGTCAAAATATCACCCCGAAGGGTTTTGGCCCACCCAGCCCATACTCTCTACCTCTCACTCTCCCTCGACCCTATCCTCTCCTCCTCTGACCCGACCCCGCGACCGGCGATGCTGCCACCGTCGATTCCCGCTGCCGTCGACCGTTCTGGCCACCGCCGTGGTGCGAGTTGGGGTTATCGACAATGCTCGTTCGTTCTAACCAATTGGATTCGAGCCTAGGGCTCTCCTGCGATGGATCGATGTCGTCCCGAACCCTAGGGTTTGGGGGTTGGCATGGATTCAAGTGCTGTCGTGGTCATCATGCGTCGAGGTGATGCTCTTCTCCTCCAGGTGTGATCAGGGTCGTTGTCGTGGCTCCGTGCGGGTTGCAGCGCCCCCTCTGGGGTGCTCCCCGTGCCTCCATGGTCGTCGGCCCCTCTGCTTCCTCTTCTATTTCTTCAGTGAGGACCTACGGTGAGTTTGGTTCCTTCCCCCTGGTGCTTTCTATGCTTGCTGATTCGATGCTAGATGTTGGCTGTGTCTTATCTTGCTACTGACAAATTCAGATTAATATGATCATCCATTTAGGGTTCCTCCTATGTGCTTGTTCAAGTACTGGATGAATTGATTCATGTTTGGATGGTCTGTATACATGCTAAATGTTTATTGGCCTGAAGCTTGTTGCTTAAAAAAATAGATGATGTTCCTGATGGCTTGCTAGATGATTTGATGCTTATATTGCATCTGATTAAGTTGATATTGTTGTTTGGGAAACATGCTTGGTTAAGCTAATGATCTGATAGCTTTCCATGGTTTATTAGATTCATGGTCATGATTATGATAAGATACAGCTACTGTCTTAGTGCTGTTAGCTTGGAAATTAACATGTGGTTTGAGGTAATCATGATCTCAAACAGTGAAGTGTATTATAGGAATATCCTAGCTATGATTCCTGTTTTAACAGGGAAATGATTAGTTAGTTGATTTTCTGAATCTATGATGATTTACTGCCTTTCCTGATTCATATTCGATTGTTCTTGTGACACCATCATGTATTGCACACAAGTTTGATTCTAAACCATGGATTTGGTTAGTTTATACTTAATACCATCTTGGCTTTGAAAGATAAATATAGATGCTCTTATCTGAATTCCCTAAGACCAATGATGTTGGTATGAGGCTTAGGGATTCAAATCTTATCTAATTGGTTCATCTAGATAGTCCTGGTAGTGGTACCAGCTATTCTTATTGAATCAAAGCTTGGAAAAATTGATAGTGAGCTTGATCATTCTATGGATCCAAAGATTTGTTTCTAAGGTGCTACCCTTCTTTTAGGGATGTGCCTAGAAATAGATCATAGGTATATGTATGATTGAATTGTAGAATATAGTTTGACAACCAGAGCAAGGATGTTGCTCTGTGCTCTGGTTGGATCTTGGTATTTTGTTGTTTGCCTTTAGAGCTTAAAAGAAATCCCTATGATGGATTCACCCCACTTGGGTGCTTTCTGAGGGTTTGTTTTATAAAACAACACATGCTTTCTCCGAATAAGATGATGAGATTATGTGAAGGTTTTATGAAACTCACCACATAATCTGGTGTTGGTGTAGTAGATTGATGATGATCTAGATATTGATCTTGATCTTGATCTGCTTTTGCTGGGCTCCTGAGCTTGTCCTTGAGCTTGCCTGCTCCTCTTAGCTTCTGGGCTTGACCTTGTTGTCCACCAGATGCATTTCCCTCCTTATGTCACCATCCTGGTGGTGTTTGGTTGATCTGGGTTGGTCTGGTGTGGCTGCTGTTCTTGCTGTCTACCTTGGCTGTTCTTGTGTGATGTGTAGTGGAGAGACGCACTGATGTGCTCCTCCACGGATGTGCTGTGGTTTTATGATATTGACTATGCTTGTGAGCTTGACAGCACACCACAGGTGTGTGTCTGCTATACACATGTGGATAGGTTCGGAAATTTTGAACTTACTATTACTAGATTACATTTACCTGGCTGGTGAATTGGCCCCCTTTTAGCTGTCATTTTACTTCTAGCTTTGAATTGATGAAATATGAAACCTTTCGTATTGGTGAAACTTGCCCCTTTATAACATTTCTCAATGATGAATTTGTCAAGTGCATCTCACTGACATATCTAAGAGAAATATACTAACACTAATATTATTTTGGTTCTATTTTGTGTTTGTTTTGCAGGTACAAAGATGAAGATGAAGATTTAGTGTAGATTTAGATATAGGATAATTGTCAACACCCGGATTTTTAATCCCAGATGCTTGTTATGCCATACATTGCAATCCCAGGATTACCATTTTTGCGAGACATGACAGATTTGGATATCACAGTACATCATCCATTACAAACCATACATAAGTTCTTACACAAATAAGGATCTCATGATCCAGTTCTTAATACAACTCAAGCAACGGAATACGTAATAATAAAGGTAGCGTAGGCGAAGCTCCATCTTTGGGGTCACAGGCAATGCTGACGATGGGAGATGATCCTAGTTGTCGTAACCTTCCTGTGGTCCATCGTCCTGGTACTCCTCCTCATAGTCTGGCCACGGGAATAGTCAGGGACAAAGCCATGAGTACTCTTTAAGTACTCGCAAACTAATACTAACAAGTTAAGGGGTTTTTTGTAGTAGGATACTAAGCTCTAGGGTTGTTTTGCAAAAAGCCAGATTTACCTCTGCTAAGTTCAGAAACAAGAAAACTAGTTGAAAGTTTATAACACCTAAGTGGGAACTTTAATTTCATATCACAACTCTGTTGTGGTCAAGTCAAAGTCTCAATTCATTTCACAAGTCATTTTGAAAACATCTGACGGGGGAACAGTATGGCCACTCCAACTGTCCATAACTGCGGACGCGGATATTCAAATAGTTTAACACTCTGCAGATATTGTACACTTTCACCACAACATTCGATACATCCGTCAGGAACAAATCCTGAATTCACCATACTCAGTATGTGGATAATCAATCCTAACCTTTCAATTACATGCCCTAGTATAGGCACCTCCCCTGTGAGTTTGGCCTCCCAACCATGACCAACTGTCATCTTGGGTACTGCATAGGTGGACAATCTTCACAAGGTAGCCTCAGCTCAGACCTTGGCCGTGAGGGAACCCATACTAAGGTATATAAGTTTCCAGTCAAGCCCTACCCAATTTCCGGGTATTGTGGTTGTACGGTAAAATTTGAATTGTATCGCATCTAGACAACCATCAGTTTTATAAAGGGCTAAGGCTCATGCCTCAACATTTTCATCATCAAAACCATCTGGTGTTCGGAAACACATGTCAAAACATCTCAGTAGAATGACTCATCATTCTAAGGTTTTCATAACCAATTTCCACCAAGTATTCCCATCTAGAGTTGATCAAGTTTTATGCTTAGCACTAGCATCTACAAGTGTGGTAAGTACTAATGAAGGGTGGTAAACAAGTGGAGTTTACTAAGTTCAATCTCATGCCTTGGGATGACATCAAGATTATCTAGCTTAGGCCAAATTTAATGCTCTTTATGCAACCTTCAATTATCCTCCTAGAATCTGCAAGTCACTTAAGTAAACTCTAAGAAATAGCTTTGATAAAGAAATAAGTTAAAAAGCTTGCAAGTAAAACTAGGATTGGGTTATCAAGTGGGTATGATCACATATGCTTAAGGCATATAGTTGGCATAGTAACAAGCAAGTATTAGCTTGCATAGGTCAACTTGATTAGTAAGGCTTGCATAAGTATGAGTATAAGCTTGCTAGGTTAATAGCTTGCAAGTATTGGCTTGCCTTGTGCAGAGCAGTGGTTGAAGTTCTCCTCGGCTTCTTCTTCGTAGTATCCTCCTTCCTCCTCGTATCCTTGGTCGGTACTAGCGTCTATGAATAAAACGAGGTACACAATCACCAAATAATACTTAACTATTTTCAATCATCACACAAAATGTTACTATAGATGATCTAGCATCATCACTATCATTACAAGATTAAAGCATTTGTCTTATTTATTTATTTTTAGAAAAGTAATTTCTACTCATTGAAAAACTACTTAAGATTTAATATTCTCCAAACCAAACTTGGGATCATGTTGACACATGTCATCACCACATATTTCAGTACATGGGAATGTGATTTAAAGTGGTGTCACAATTTAGTAAGGTTTAACCTTTTATTTTAAATAAATAAAGTGACTAGAAATGCCTATGTGGCATTCTTTTATTACTTGAACATTATTTCTTTAAGTAAACCCATATGTTTTTATATATTCTGAAAGGTATGATCAAATGTGATTTTTGAGAGTTGGAATCAACTCAAAAGCTATTATGGTTGAAATTTGAAAAATGTTTTAATGCATAAAAGCTTCTGATTTGTTATTTTTACCAAGGTTGATCTACAAATCCAAATGATTTGAATCCAACGGGCTTGGATTAAGCATTTCAGTACCTTTCTAACAAAATTGGTTTCAGGCAATTTGGTTCACTAAATTGAGCTAGGTTGATTTTTGAAACTAGGTACAGAACTATGTCTGAATTAAAATAGAAAAATCTAAATTCAAACGCTTGGGCTGCGTGGGAAAGGTTAATGGGCCGGCCCAGTGTCACTCCGTAGCACGAGGTTCAGCTGACAGGGGGTTCCACCTGTCAGTGACTCATAACACGTGAAGCGGTACAGGGCGATGTGGTTCGTTGGATTAGAAGCGAGATCAATGGCTGAGGGTCGTCGTCGACGATGAACATGTCACCGGCGAGCTCGAACCCTAGCGGCTCAGTGGGGGTCGTGGGAGGCTCACCGGGGCTCAGGCGAGGGTCGACGATGCGGGAAAACGAACGAGTCGACGATGGCAATCCTCCTGGTACCGGCAGCTCCTCCTAGGGCGGCTCCAATCGATGGCCCCTTCTTCTCCAACAAGTGGCTCGCCACCAGTGACGCTGCTCGCCTTGGTCCGGGAAGAAGTGGGAAGTCTCAGTGAGAGGTGGGGAGTGAGATGGTGTGAAGAAATCGAGCGAGGGAGACCTCTATTTATAGTGGCGAGAGGGGACCGACCAGACGGTGGTGGGCTATCGGCATGGGCGACGGTGTTGTGCTCCCTGGCGAAGCTCAACGACATGGTGGCGCGGTGTGTGGGCGGTGCTGATCGGTCGGAACACTTCGGCGCTCTGAGTGGGCCCGACGGAGGTTTTGATGGCGCACAGCACGCGTGGTCCGCGCGGCGGCGAACGGGCATGTCTGCGGGGTTGCTGGGGTGGAGGTGATCACGCGTGCACGCGGCAAGGACGGCGCGCGGTCTGTGGGCGTGTGTCGAGGGTGGCGCTCTGGCACGCTCTTGGCATGCTCTCAGGGAAGCTTGGCATGGCTGGTGCGTGTGGTCCAGTGGCTGGCAGGGTTCAAGCGCTGGACAGGGGGTGGCGGTGGATGGTGGCCTACGTCCTAGACATGGTGTTTAGGCTTGGTGCTTGCTCTGTCTAGCTAGCCATGGTCGGCTTGCAAGGGTTCCTTCGGGTTGGCATGGCATGGTGCAAAGGGTAGGGTCTAGGGTTGGTCAAGGCACTGGTTGGCACTGGGGGAGACAAGTGTGATCAATGGTGAACAATGTTTAGCCAAATTACTGCTCAAAACAATGAAGTTTGGCCAAATTGATTTGTTGTCTCCAAGTGTTTGATGAAATGTCCACAAGAACTTAAGTTTTGAATTTTGAAAAGATTTTTGGTGGGTGTGCTAGGCATGTGTTGATGGTTCTGTGGATGCTTGGGTTTTGAAAATTGAGCTTGTTTGGGTGGTTTTTGAAAAAGTGGGATCTTCCCCTATGAGATAGATTCAATTTTAAACTGTCAATTAAACTAAGCATTTGAATGTTTTTGGATGATCACAAAGTGGGTCTTGGTACCTTATTATGAGCACTATCAAGGGGTGCAAAGATCCATACATGTTTCTGTTAAGTTCTGAAAGTTATGGATAGCCAAAGTAGGCATGGGAGTTAATTTGGCCAAAGTGACCATTCACTTAACTTATTTGTTTTGACTTGTTTGTCTTTGGGAAAAGTTTGGGGATTGTTTAGATGATGTTTATTTCACCTAAGAATCATTTTACAAGCAAAGAAACACAGAACCAAGGCAATTCAAAAGAAACCAAATTTTGAATACACACATATATGAATGCCTTTATGTTTTTAATTGGAAAAGTTTTTGTTAACCCTAATTTTGATGATTAGAGTTTGATGATCCAAGTTTAATATTTTTGGGATGTTACAAACCTTCCCCCCTTAAACAAAATCTCGTCCCGAGATTTGAAAAAGGACGAAAAAGATTACCTAGGATTTGAAGAGATCGGGAAACTCCGTCGTGATGTGATCTTCGCCCTCCCAGGTAGCTTCCTCTTCTGTGTGGTTGCTCCACTGAATCTTGAGAAACTTGATGCTTCGAGTTCTGGTAGTTCTGGAAGCTTCTTCCAAAATACGTATGGGTACTTCGGGCTAGCTCAGGTCATCGTTGATCTCTATGGTTTGGTGATCAATGTTCTTGAACACTTCAGTGTTCTCCGGAACTTCGAGGCACTTGCGAAGTAATGAGATATGGAACACATTATGCATGGCTCACATCTCTTCGGGTAGTTCCAATTGATACGACACTTCTCCTCGACGGTTCAGAATCTTGAAGGGGCCGATATATCTAAGGGCTAACTTTCCTTTCAGTTGGAAACGCTGCATTCCCTTCAATGGCGACACTTTCAGATACACAAAATCTCTAATGTTAAAGGCGAGGTCTCAACGTCTCTTGTCGGCGTAACTCTTCTGTCTTGACTGAGCGGTCTTGAGGTGCTCACGAATCTTGTGAACCTTCTCTTCTGCTTCTCGTAGGATGTCGGGTCCAAAAATCTGACTCTCTCCTACTTCCGACCAGTTCAAAGGGGTGCGACACTTTCTTCCGTACATGAATTCAAATGGGGCCATTTGCAAACTAGCTTGATAGCTATTGTTGTATGAAAATTCTGCGAACGGTAGACAATCTTCCCATTTAGATCCATACTCTAACACACATGCTCTCAACATGTCTTCGAGTATTTGATTTACTCACTCCGTTTGTCCGTCGGTCTGAGGGTGATAAGTTGTGCTGAAATCTAGTCGGGTTCCCAAATCTTCTTGGACTTTCTTCTAGAATCTCGAGGTAAACTGAGTTCCTCGATCCGATACGATGTTCTTGGGGACTCCGTGCAAACTGACGATTCTAGCGATGTATAACTCTTGCTAGCTTCGAACTCTGATATGTGGTCTTGACGGGTAAGAAATGGGCGACTTTGGACAATCTGTCCACTATGACCCAGATAGAGTCATTTCCCCTACTAGAAGTAGGCAATCCGGTGATAAAGTCCATTCCAACAGAATCCCATTTCCATTCCGAAATCTGTAATGGTTGCAACAATCCAGCGGGTCTTTGATGTCCCGCCTTGACTCTCTGACATATATCACACTTGGCGATATAGCTTCCGATTTCTCTCTTCATCTTATGCCACCAAAATTGTTCTTTCAAATCCTGATACATCTTCGTTCCTCCGGGGTGGATAGAATAAAGAGTATCATGAGCTTCCTTCAGAATCACTTCTTTCAACTCAGAATCTGCTGGTACACAAAGGCATCCTTTGTACCATAGAACTCCTTCTTCGTCTTCGGTGAAGCCGGGTACTTTGCCTGTACCGATATGATGCTTGATTCCGTCGATACTAGCATTTCCTTTCTGCGCCTCTTTGATCTGGCTGATCAAAGTGGGTTGAAGTTCTATGCTAGCCAAAAATCCTTCACTCACTAATTCCATTCAGAAATCTTCCATCTCTTTGTGCAGACTTGGTTGCTCCTTCAAAATCATGGAGTTCAAGTGGCACAGCAATCTGCTGAGGGCATCAGCTACCACGTTGGCTTTACCGGGGTGATAGTGAATGTCCACATCGTAATCCTTGATTAACTCAATCCATCTTCTCTGCCTCATATTCAACTCCTTCTGAGTGAATATATACTCCAGGCTCTTGTGATCCGAATAAATCTCACAACGGTTTCCCATCAGGTAATGCCTCCATGTCTTCAGGGCTAGAACTACTATTGCGAGTTCGAGGTCATGGGTTGGGTAATTTTGCTCATGTTGTTTCAGTTGTCGAGATAGGTAAGATATAACTTTGCCTTCTTGCATTAGCACACATCCGAGACCGATCTTGGATGCATCACAATATACGTTGAAGGGCTTCGTGATATCCGGCATGATTAAGATTGGGGCTGAAATCAATCTTCTCTTGAGTTCTTGAAAACTCGCTTCACATTTGTCCGTCCATTCAAACTTCTTGTCCTTCTTCAGCAATTGGGTCATGGGTCTGGCAATACTCGAGAATCCTTCTACGAACTTGCGGTAGTATCCGGTCAATCCGAGAAATGCACGAACTTGGGTTTGAGTGGTTGGGGCTTGCCAATCTTCGACATGTTTCACCTTTGCAGGGTCAACGGCAATCCCTCCAGCTGATACAATGTGGCCGAGGAATCCTACCTCCTGTAACCAGAATTCACATTTGCTAAACTTGGCATACAACTGATGCTCCCTAAGGGTTCCAAGAATGGTCCTTAGGTGTAGCTCATGTTCTTCTTCCAATTTGGAATAAATCAGAATGTCATTGATGAAAAAAATGACAAAATTAACCAGGAAGTCCATAAAAATCTTATTCATGAGATTCATGAAATAAGCGGGGGCGTTGGTTAATCCAAAAGACATGACAGTATACTCGTATAATCCATATCGGGTGGTAAAGGCAGTCTTTGGAATATCCTCTGCGCGAATCTTGAGTTGATGATAGCCGGTTCTAAGATCAATCTTAGAAAACACTTTGGCACCGGTCAACTGATCAAACAAATCTTCTATCTTGGGAAATGGGTACTTGTTCTTGATAGTGACATCATTCAACTTCCGATAATCCGTACACAAACGGTTACCTCCATCTTTCTTGTCCACAAACAAAACAGGTGATCTCCATGGTGACGCACTTGGTTGAATCAGTCCAATTTCCAGCATGGCATCCAGTTGCTTCTTCAGTTCTGCTAGTTCAGACGGGTTCATACTATATGGTCTCTTGGCTATGGGTCCGGTTTCGGGGATTAGTTCGATGATAAACTCGATATCCCGATCTAGGGGCATATCGGGCAAAACATCTGGAAATACATCGGGGTATTCACAGACTATCCGGACTTGGTCAATGTAAGGTTGGGCTATACTCTTGTTGCACTTGAATTGACGAGGTAAGGTTTCAGATATATGCTCATCGATATTCCGTATCTTGGTCATGGTTATGGCTTTCTTGGCACAGTCAATCAATCCTTTATGTTTGGACATCCAATCCATTCCTAGTACTACTTCCAAACCTTTAGTTCCGAGTACTATCAGATTAGCATAAAAATCTATGCCATGGATTCGGATAGGGACAACTTTACAAATTTGCCTAGCTTTGGTGGTTGAACCGGGGATTTGAACAATCATAACATGCTTCAGTTTGGTGGGTTGAATCTTACTAGTGCATGCAAATGCTTCGGTGACAAATGAGTGCGATGCACTAGAATCAAACAACACTCTAGCAAGTACTGAATTAACAGAAAACATACCCGGCACGACGTCTGGCGCTTCCTGGGCTTCTTCAGCATGCATGAGAAAAAGACGGTCGTTGCGGTTGAGCGAGTTCCCTGGGGCAAACCTTCTTCCGGGCTGAACACGACGCTGCTGCTGAGCTGGGGCATTTTCATTGGGGGCTGCGGCATTCTTCTTGGGGCACTCGTTGGAGTAGTGACCCTTATTTCCATAGTCATAACAAGTCACTTGCGACTTGTCCTTTTCTTCAACAGGCACAACATTACTTCCAGTCCTCGGGGAAGTGTTGGTGTTGGTGGCGGCATTGTTGTTGTTGAACTTGGGTGGTGCACGGTTGAAATTGCCAGAGTTGTCGGGGTTGTTGTGATTTCCTCTGGGCCTTGGGTTTCCACGGTTGGGATAGGTCGGGCGGTTCATCGGGGGTCTGTTGGTTCTCGGGGCAAATCCTCGAGACGGGTTAGGGCGGTACTTTGGGGTCTGATGGGTTCCTGGATGATGCATGATGCGACGCTTGCAGTTCTCATTGGGTTGGTTGATCTTTCCTTCCATCTGGATGGCGGAGTCGACAAGGGCTTCAATATCTGCAAAGGGGATATTGACCAACACCGTCTGCATCTCATCATGCAAACCATTCAGGAATCTCTCTTTCTTCTTGGCTTTAGTGTCGATCTCATCCGAGGCATACCTAGCTAATGACAAGAATTTGTCACGGTATTCCACTACGGTCATCCTTCCTTTCTTCAGTTCTCTAAACTCATCTCTCATCCTCTTGATCAAACCCGGTGGCACATGGGTTCTGCTGAACTTGACCTTGAATTCTTCCCAGGTCATTATCTGTCCTCCGGTCATTGCACGAACACTGTTACACCATGCTTTGGCATCTCCGGCTAGGTAGTGGGTGGCGAACAAAACTTTCTCGTTAGCTTCCACTCCGGCGACTTCCAGGTTGTTTTCCATGGTCTGCAACCAATCATCTACATCTAGGGGCTCTTCCGACTTAGTGAAAACAGGTGGGTTGGTATTCTGGAAATTCTTGAGCTTAGATCCATGGTTGTCCTGATTTCCTTGGCCTTGATTGTTGTGGGCCAGATGAGCTATCTGATGAAGGGTGGCTAAGTTGGCTTGACGTTTTGCTCTTTCAGCTTCGCGGTCAGAAACCAACATTTGCAGGATCTGCAACATCGGGTCCGGGGATGAACCACTTCCTCCGTGTGGCATCTGAAGATTGAGATAGATCATGAGAAAAGAGGGAAAAATCTAAGGTTCAGGGACTTTTGAAAATATTTTAAAGTTTGACTCAGATTTTCTAGCAACTTGCTTTTCATTCATTCATTCATAGCACACGATACAACACACACCACAACAAAGGTAAACAGATGGTTTTAAGAACCATTCTGAAACTACGATATTGTGGGGCCGAATAAAGCTCACTACGCTAGTGCTCAAGTGCTACTACTCCTTGGAGTCGGTGTAGTCGTCATCCTCATCGTCATTGATGAAGGCAAAATCCTCCTCATCGGTGAAGAAGTCCATGGCTTGATCCTCCAGAAAATCGTCATCATCGTTGAGATAGGAGTAGGGGTCTCCACGAAGATCTTCTCCGGCATTCTCCCTTTCCTCCAACTGCATGTCTCTCTCGTGGATGGTCTCCTCCAAATCTGAGATACGGTGGCGAAGACGGGAAATGATGCGCTCCTTCTTGTCAAGCTGATGGCGACGAGACTTGCGATCCTTCGCTAGCATGGCGATGGTCTGATCCTTTGTCCTGATGATAGCGGACTTGTGGTTGGAGTAGTCATGGCAATTGTCCAATTCCGGCTGACGATCGTACATCATGAAGCTAAGGTGGTCCAACTGAGTCTTCAGCTCGTGGTGGTATGGGGATTCTAGTGGTTGTCCCATAGCATCACGCCTAGGACAAAACTCGCGGGTACCCTTGATCTGGTTGATACTCTGCCCACACAGACAGGCAAGAGCTTCCTCCATGGCTCTGGCAAGTCCATCTAGCCAGTTGTTCTCTCTTAAGGTGAACTGAATTCCCTCGGCAGTGGGAGGTTCAATTTTTCCTCGAATACTTGCAACAACTAGCCATTGCCGATCTTCTCCTCCTGATCATTGAGCTGAGCTCCAAAGAACTCGGGGTGCGGACGCTCCAGAAGTTCCGAAAGCTGGTCCAAATCCCGCTCAGAGATGAGGTCTCCTCCATTCCCCAACTGATAAAACTTGCTATACTTCACATGCATCTATAAGAGTATAGGATGAGTAAATTAGTAGAGTGATCAAGTGTGTCAAATTTTATGTATTTTGCAAGAGTTTTTGAGGAACATGAATTTTAATGAAAGAATCAAAGTGATAAGAATGGGAATAAGTTTTTGTAAATATTTGCTTCCTTTGGTTTTGAAACTAAGTTTTTGATTCAAGCGTCCAGTCTAACTAGGGTCTCCTATGGTCAGGATGGCTCTCATACCAACTTGTCAACACCCGGATTTTTAATCATAGATGCCCGTTATGCCATACATCGGAATCCCAGGTTTACCATTTTTGCGAGACATAACAGATTTGGATATCACAGTACATCATCCATTACAAACCATACATAAGGTCTTACACAAATAAGGATCTCATGATCCAGTTCTTAATACAACTCAAGCAGCGGAATACGTAATAATAAAGGTAGCATAGGCGAAGCTCCATCTTCGGGGTCACAGGCAATGCTGACGATGGGAGATGATCCTAGTTGTCGTAACCTTCCTATGGTCCATCGTCCTGGTACTCCTCCTCATAGTCTGGCCACGGGAATAGCCAGGGACAAAGCCATGAGTACTCTTTAAGTACTAGCAAACTAATACTAACAAGTTAAGGGGGGTTTTGTAGTAGGACACTAAGTTCTAGGGTTGTTTTGCAAAAATCCAGATTTACCTCTACTAAGTTCAGAAACAAGAAAACTAGTTGAAAGTTTATAACACCTAAGTGGGAACTTGAATTTCATATCACAACTCTATTATGGTCAAGTCAAAGTCTCAATTCATTTCACAAGTCATTTTGAAAACATCTGACGGGGGAACAGTATGGCCACTCCAACTGTCCATAACCGTGGACGCGGCTATTCGAATAGTTTGACACTCTGCAGAGATTGTACACTTTCACCACAACATTCGATACATCCGTCAGGAACAAATCCTGAATTCACCATACTCAGTATGCGGATAATCAATCCTAACCTTTCAATTACACGCCCTAGTATAGGCACCTCTCCTGTGAGTTTGGCCTCCCAACCATGACCAACTGTCATCTTGGGTACTGCACAGGTGGACAATCTTCACAAGGTATCCTCAGCTCAAACCTTGGCCGTGAGAGAACCCATACTAAGGTATATAAGTTTCCAGTCAAGCCCTACCCAATTTTCGGGTATTGTGGTTGTACGGTAAAATTGGAATGGTATCGCATCCAGACAACCATCAGTTTTATAAAGGGCTAAGGCTCATGCCTCAACATTTTCATCATCAAAACCATCTGGTGTTCGGAAACACATGTCAAAACATCTCAGTAGAATGACTCATCATTCTAAGGTTTTCATAACCAATTTCCACCAAGTATTCCCATCTAAAGTTGATCAAGTTTTATTCTTAGCACTAGCATCTACAAGTGTGGTAAATACTAATGAAGGGTGGTAAACAAGTGGAGTTTACTAAGTTCAATCTCATTCCTTGGGATGACATCAAGATTATCTAGCTTAGGCCAAATTTAATGCTCTTTATGCAACCTTCAATTATCCTCCTAGAATCTAGAAGTCACTTAAGTAAACTCTAAGAAATAGCTTTGATAAAGAAATAAGGTAGAAAGCTTGCAAGTAAAACTAGGATTGGGTTATCAAGTGGGTATGATCACATATGCTTAAGGCATATAGTTGGCATAGTAACAAGAAAGTATTAGCTTGCATAGGTCAACTTGATTAGTAAGGCTTGCATAAGTATCAGTATAAGCTTGCTAGGTTAATAGCTTGCAAGTATTGGCTTGCCTTGTGCAGAGCAGTGGTTGAAGTTCTCCTCGGCTTCTTCTTCGTAGTATCCTCCTTCCTCCTCGTATCCTTGGTCGGTACTAGCATCTATGAATAAATACGAGGTACACAATCACCAAATAATACTTAACTATTTTCAATCATCACACAAAAGGTTACTATAGATGATCTAGCATCATAACTATCATTACAAGATTAAAGCATTTGTCTTATTTATTTATTTTTAGAAAAGTAATTTCTACTCATTGAAAAACTACTTAAGATTTAATATTCTCCAAACCAAACATGGGATCATGTTGAAACATGTCATCACCACATATTTCAGAACATGGGAATGTGATTTAAAGTGGTGTCACAATTTAATAAGGTTTAACCTTTTATTTTAAATAAATAAAGTGACTAGAAATGCCTATGTGGCATTCTTTTATTACTTGAACATTATTTCTATAAGTAAACCCATATGTTTTTATATATTCTAAAAGGTATGATCAAATGTGATTTTTGAGAGTTGGAATAAACTCAAAAGCTATTATGGTTGAAATTTGAAAAATGTTTGAATGTAGAAAAGATTCCGACTTATCATTTTTACCAAGATTGATCTACAAATCCAAATGATTTGAATCCAACGGGCTTGGATTAAGCATTTCAGTACCTTGCTAACAAAATTGGTTTCATGCAATTTTGTTCACTAAATCGAGCTGGGTTGATTTTTGAAACTAGGTACAGAACTGTGTTTGAATTAAAATAGAAAAATCTAAATTCAAACGCTTGGGCTGCGCGGGAAAGGTTAATGGGCCGGCCTAGTATCACTCCGAAGCGCGGGGCTCAGCTGACAGGGGGTTCCACCCGTCAGTGACTCATAACACGCGAAGCGGTACGGGGTGATGTGGTTCGTTGGATTAGAAGCGAGATCAATGGCTGAGGGTCGTCGTCGATGATGAACATGTCACCGGCGAGCTCGAACCCTAGCGTCTCAGTGGGGGTCGTGGGAGGCTCACCGGGGCTCAGGCGAGGGTTGGCGATTCGGGAAAACGAATGAGTCGACGATGGCAATATTCCTGGTACCGGCAGCTCCTCCTAGGGCGGCTCCAATCGATGGCCCCTTCTTCTCCAGCAGCGGCGGGCTCTGGCCAAATTCTGGTGACGCGCTGCTCGCCTTGGTCCGGGAAGAAGTGGGAAGTCTCAGTGAGAGGTGGGGAGTGAGATGGTGTGAAGAAATCGAGCGAGGGAGACCTCTATTTATAGTGGCGAGGGCTATTGGCATGGGCGACGGTAGGGGACGGTGCTGTGCTCCCTGGCGAAGCTCAACGACATGGTGGCGCGGTGTGTGGGCGGTGCTGATCGGTCGGAACACTTCGGCGCTCTGAGCGGGTCCGACGGAGGTTTTGATGGCGCACAGCACGCGTGGTCCGCGCGGCGGCGAACGGGCGTGTCTGCGGGGTTGCTGGGGTGGAGGTGATCACGCGTGCACACGGCGAGGACGGCGTGCGGTCTGTGGGCGTGTGTCGAGGGTGGCGCTCTGGCGCGCTCTTGGCATGCTCTCAGGGAAGCTTGGCATGGCTGGTGTGTGTGGTCCAGTGGCTGGCAGGGTTCAAGCACTGGACAGGGGTTGGCGGTGGATGGTGGCCTGCGTCCTAGACATGGTGTTTAGGCTTGGTGCTTGCTCTGTCTAGCTAGCCATGGTCGGCTTGCAAGGGTTCCTTCGGGTTGGCATGGCATGGTGCAAAGGGTAGGGTCTAGGGTTGGTCAAGGCACTGGTTGGCACTAGGGGAGACAAGTGTGATCAATGGTGAACAATGCTTAGCCAAATTACTGCTCAAAACAGTGAAGTTTGGCCAAATTGATTTGTTGTCTCCAAGTGTTTGATGAAATGTCCACAAGAACTTAAGTTTTGAATTTTGAAAAGATTTTTGGTGGGTGTGCTAGGCATGTGTTGATGGTTCTGTGGATGCTTGGGTTTTGAAAATTGAGCTTGTTTGGGTGGTTTTTGAAAAAGTGGGATCTTCCCCTATGAGATAGATTCAATTTTAAACTATCAATTAAACTAAGCATTTGAATGTTTTTGGATGATCACAAAGTGGGTCTTGGTACCTTATTATGAGTACTATCAAGGGGTGCAAAGATCCATACATGTTTCTGTTAAGTTCTGGAAGTTAGGGATAGCTAAAGTAGGCATGGGAGTTCATTTGGCCAAAGTGACCATTCACTTAACTTATTTGTTTTGACTTGTTTGTCTTTGGGAAAAGTTTGGGGATTGTTTAGATGATGTTTATTTCACCTAAGAATCATTTTACAAGCAAAGAAACACAGAACCAAGGCAATTCAAAAGAAACCAAATTTTGAATACACACATATATGAATGCCTTTATGTTTTTAATTGGAAAAGTTTTTGTTAACCCTAATTTTGATGATTAGAGTTTGATGATCCAAGTTTAATATTTTTGGGATGTTACAATAATTAGTAGATATTCAATTGTATTCTTTCTTATTCTTTTGTAATTTTTCTTTTATTATATTTGTAATCTTTATTTTATTCAATTGTAATAAAGATTATATTATTTTAATAAAGAATATTCTTATTCTTTACTCTTTTGTATATTGTGAAGTTTGGAATGACTTCAGTAGATTTCATTCTTTGTAACTTGTTTAAATGTTAATCATATGAAATAAATTTCATATTCAGTATTGTTATTGGATAAGATTTAAGTTATAATACTTATTTCTTAATGAATTTAAGATTCAAATCTTATACCTAAATTATTTTAATTATAATTCAAATAGCCAAGTTTAAAATTCAAATTCATTTTAAACACATATCTCCTTAAGGTCATCTCAAAGTTTATAACAATCATCCTTTAAGACTAAACCTAATCTCAACGTATGAAAGAAACATTGATCACTTAGGTTATTTTATTTGGCAAAAAATTTACCCACTTTTTCACAAATGAATGCATGCAACAATTCATATTCCTAAATCTACCCTTCGTTAGGTCCTATATACTGGGATGTTATAGATGATCTCCCCTTCGGTAGGGTGCCGGGAAGAACTTCAGATCCCCCGATCTAGGGACGATGGTGGCGGCGGCTATAGACGGTTTCGTGGATTTCTGATCCGGTACCGAGAGTTTTTGTATCACGGCTTCTTATAGGCAAAGGGGCGAGTCCGGGAGGCGAACAGGAGGGGAAAACCCTACCCAGGAGCGGGGTAGGGCCCACCCGCGCCTAGGGGGAAGGGTTTGGCCTCCCTGGCCCGCTTCTCTGTTTCTCCTCTGGACTTCTTGTTCCCCATGGAAAGTTATTGACTTTGTCTTTCGTCCCGTCCAATTCCGAAAATATTTCTTTACTAACTTTTCTGAAACCAAAATAGCAAAACAGTATCGAATGTTGCAACTTGTTAATAGGTTAGTACCAGAAAACATGTAAAAAGCACCTCAAAGTGTGGACAAGTAAAGCAAATTAGATACTAAACAAGCATGGAGCATCAAAAATTATAGATACGTTTCCAACGTATCAGTGGGCCCCACCCCGCGCCTGCCTAGGGTTTGGTGGCCCTGGCCGCCACCTCGGTCTCCCCCTTCGCCTATAAGAAGCCCTCGATGCAGAAACGCTGAGTACCCGATCAAATATCCACGAAACCGTCTATAGCCGCCACCACCATCGTCCCTAGATCGGGGGATCTGAAGTTCTTCCCAAAGCACCTGTGGAGGGAGATCATCCTGAGGCCTTCTCTCGGTATGATGCGTGAGTAGTTCCACCTTGGACTATGGGTCCATGTAGTAGCTAGATGGTTGTATCTCCTCCTTTGTGCTTTCATGTATAGATCGTGAGTCTGCTCATGATCAAGATCTAATCTATTTGTAATCATGCATGTTGTGTTTGCGGGGATTCGATGGATATTGAGATTATTATGTTGGTTTGATTAATGGTTTTGTCTTTATGATTCTATCATGTCTGTGTTGTTTGTGATCTTGCATGCTCTCCGTTGTTAGTAGCTATCTTGGCCAAGTAGTTGCTAGTGACTCCAAGAGGGGGTATTTATGCTCGATAGTGGGTTCATGCCTCTAGTTTCCAAGGGAAGTGACAATAATCTCTTTGGTTGTAGATGTGCTGTTGCTACTAGGGAGAAAACAACGGTCTCTTTTTTCATGGAACATGTGGACTGTTTACCTTACACACTTTTCTTAAAGCAGTTTTCTGTTGCTTGCAACTTAATACTAGAGGGGTTTCGGATGATAACCTGAAGGTGGACTTCTAGTCATAGATGTAGTTGGATGGCGGTCTATGTATCTTGTTGTATTTCCCAATCAACCTCACAGGATCTTTATGACTAGTAATTGCATTGTTATGCCTTGTTCAGTTCCTGTCAATTGCCCTGCTATAATTTGTTTACCCTTCATGCCATGTTGTTTAACTAAGGAGAGCACCTCTAGTGAACTATGGACCACGGTCCAATCTTTACCATTGATACATCTTCTACTGTTACTTGTTTACTTGCTTCAAACCATTACCTTCCACACCATACGTTTAATCCTTTGTTACAGCAAACCGGTGAGCTTGACAACCTCACTATTCTTTGGGGCAAAGTCTTGAGTTTGTGTTGTGCAGGTCTCCACGTTGCTTGCAACATCTGTGTGACGTTTCCTTCCTCCTTCTGGTTCGATAACCTCGGTCTCAACTGAGGGAAAACTTACTGCTTGCTCTTCACACACTGCGCTTGGGGTTATCAACAAAGTGCTACGTCAAGCACCATCAAGTCTTTCTGGCGCCGTTGCCGGGGAGGCTAAGGATGTCTTCACTGGGGGAGTCCTTCACTTCCTTTCTCTTTACTTTGTTTTTAGTTTGCTTTGTTTATTTTTCTTGGTTTTGTTTGCCTCTTTCCAAAAAACCAAAAAATAGTCCCTGCTCTAGCAGCTGCTGCTGTTTTTGGCTTGCCCTTCTTTGCCAAAATGAACTCTGCTGAGAACACCAAGTTCTGTGACTTCACTAGCACCAACAACAATGATTTCCTAAGCACTCCTATTGCTCCACCTGCTCCTGATGCTACCTTTTATGAAATTAAGCCTGCTTTGTTGAATCTTGTGATAAGAGAGCAATTTTCTGGTGTTGGTTCTGATGATCCTGCTGCCAATCTCAATAGCTTTGTTGAACTTTGTGAGATGCAAAAGTATAAGGATGTAGATGGAGATATTATTAAGCTCAAGCTTTTTTCCTTTCTCCTTGAGAGGAAAAGCTAAAGAATGGTTGTTATCCTTTCCTAGAAATAGTATTGATTCTTGGACTAAGTGCAAAGATGCTTTTATTGGAATGTACTATCCTCCTGCTAAGATTATATCTATGAGAAGTGACATTATGAAATTTAAAAAACCTAATAGTTAACATGTTGCTCCAGCTTGGGAAAGAATGAAATCTTTGGTTAAGAATTTCCCTACTCATGGACTCACTGCTTGGATGATTATCTAGACTTTTTATGCAGGTTTGAACTTCTCCTCAAGAAATCTGTTGGATTCAGCTGCTGGAGGTACCTTCATGGGCCTCACTTTGGGTGCTGCAACAAGGCTCCTTGATAAGATGATGGTTAACTACTCGGAATGGCATGTTGAGAGAGCTCCACATGGGAAGAAGGTAAATTCTGTTGAGGAAACTTCCTCTTTGAGTGAAAAGATTGATGTTATTATGGCTATGCTTGTTAATGGGAAAGGTCCACTAGATCCTAATAGTGTTCCCTTAGCCTCTTTGGTTGCTCAAGAAGAGAAAGTTGATGTGAACTTCATTATAAACAAAAATTTCAACAACCATGCCTATAGGAATAATTTTGGTAGCAACAACAATTATAGGCCTTATCCTCCTAATAATGGAAATTCATAATGCTAGAAGCGCCCCCTCTGAACTTGAAGTCATGCTCAAGGACTTTATTAGTAAACAAACCACCTTCAATAAGACTATAGAGGAAAAGCTTTTAACTGTCACATCCCAAGATTTTCCAAATCTTGTAATGTGAAAAATAAATAAACAAAATAAATAATTGTTGAAAATCAGGGTGAAAAGAAACTTTTGTTTCTAAATGGAAACTTAAAATCCCATCTTGAACAAACTTTAATTAAAGTTTGAATCCAACAAAATCCAAATCAAGAGAAGTGCATTCCTCAACGAATGTATCTTGAAATTTAAACACTTGGAAAATAAATCCAAACCCTAAACCCTAATGGAATAAAATCATTTCCAAGTATCTCCAAGCCTATGGATTTGATCCATATAAAAGTTTGTCAACAAACATTTACAAATGATCAAGAAAGACAAATAGAAATAATATAAGACCATAGAGATTGGTTTCATTTAATTTGGAACCATGGATAAAATCTTATGAATTTAATAACATAAGGAAAAGTAATTTCCCAAAGCTAATAAAGCACTTATCAAAAATCCATACCAATTGTTGAGCAAATGATCCTAAAGGGATTTAAAAGGATAAACAAATATTAAATAAGATTTCACAAATTGGAATCACCAAGTTTGGATCTATAAATAAAAAGATATGGATTTTATAAGATGAAGAAAGAAATATTTATTAAGGAATATTTAAAGACCAAATCAAATCTTGGCCTAATCCATAAGCAAATGGAATGAATGTAATCCAAATCCAAACAAAATATTGGATAAATATTTTCCAAAATAAAATAAAAATGGCATAACCAAATTCTATTGGAATAAAGACAAATCCAATTTTAATGATTAATAAATCATATTAAAAACTTTTCCAAATAATTCAAGATGAATTATTTGGCACCCAAATAATCAAATATAGAAACCTACTGAAAAGAACTGGAAGGTTTTTAGAAATTCAAATGGTGTTAGAAATTATTATTAAATCCTAATTGAATTAAAACAAAGGCCTATTTAAATAATTAAAAGACCCCAAAAAGAATAAAGTTTTATTCCAAAAATTGACTTCAGATTATATTACCAATCAATAATTAAACCTACACAAATTTTGGCAAAGGTTTGAATTCAAATGAGTGTTTGAATTGTTTATTCAAAATCAAAACAGAATTAAAGAAATGGAAAAGGAAAAACATTCAGAACAAAAAAAATGAAACAGAGCAGCCCAGCCTAGCTAGCCCACTAAGCCCAACTCGCAGCCCACCTACACCCCCTCTGCCGAATCGTTTTTCCACTCAACCTTTCACCCACAGAGACACCGACAGATAGACCCCACCTATCCTCTCTCTCTCACTGCCAAGCGACCCCACGCCAGGTCATCGTCTTCCTCACCCCGCTAACCCCGCCCCTCACCTCGCCGGCCATTGCAGACGTTTAAGGATCGAATAAATTCGCGTTAACGCCGCAGTAAAACCTCTCCGCGACCATGCTCCCTTAAACGCCTCCCTCTCCTCTCTCTTCCCCCCAGTCGTCGCCCCACCGGAGCCCCCAGGCTGTCCCCAATTCCCCGTGCACCTCCCTCTGCTCCGACGAGCTTCGCGAGCGATTATGTCCAGTCGACGTTGCCCCTCGCCTCCCCGAGCACACAAACGTGACCCCCAGGCCCTGGCGCTTCTCTCTGCATCATCAGCTTGCTCGCGCTTGACCCTCAGCCTCGACAACGACCAAGACCGTCACCGCCACCGTCTGTCTCCAACTCCGACGAAGCCTCCAGGCAGTCTCTGACCGCGCCGCCCCCTCTCGTTGATGCTCCCACACTCCCTATTCTCTTACGCCTCTAACGCACCCTTTGTTTTGCATTGGCACGCCCTGTAACCTCGTCCCCGACGACAGCCCGAGCGCAGCGCCGCCAGAAACTCCTCCGGCGAGCGATTCCCATCGACCCCGGGCGCCCCTTCGACGGAGAAGACCAAGTTGAGCATCAGTGCATCAAGGCGATTCTGGTGAGACATTTCCCTTGTCCCCTTGCCTCCTATTTCGCCAGCCGCTCATGCCGTCGATCAAGGCTTGACGCCATTGCTAAATGGTCAAAGCATTGAGGACCGTTAGATGTTGATCTATTGGATACGATAGAATCACTTATAAACGAAGGGATATGCGATATGTGCCATGCGATCAAGTTGGATCCTGCGGTATGTCTGTCGATCCACGCGAAACGTTTTCAGCCAATCAAATTGCTCCACGTGGGCCTAGAGTCTGTTTTAAAAACCAGAAATGATCTATGTGTTGTTCCAATTTGAAAAATTCATAACTTTCAAACCACACGTCCAAATTTTGCAACTTTTATATCAATGGAATCAGCAAGACAAGTACTTTCTTACCATGCACTTTATTTAGTAAAAAGCCTCTATTAAATGGATTGTTTTTGCAGAAACTTGTGTATGCATGTTTAGGATATAAAATTTGTTCTAAAATGATTTTGGGGATAAAATGTTTGGCAAATGGTTTGTTTTGAACCTACTGACCCTAGAAATCAATGGGTTGTTTCAAAAATATATTTGGTGAAGCAAAAGAATGAATCTTGGATTTAAACCATTTCTAGTCAAATAAAAATATTGTTTATTTGTTTAAAATGCTTTTGGAAGAAACCTTTTGGGAAATGTTTTGATTTAAACCCTCTGACCCCAAACACCAAGTTTTATGATTTGAAAATATATTTAGTGAACCCTATAAAAATTATTACTTGCTAAAGACATTTTTTCAACCACATGAAATAATGATTTGGTTTAAAAATGGTTTAGAGATAGAATCTTTTGCAAATGGTTTTGCCACTTTCTAAAATGACCAATAGATGTTTCCAAATGTTTATAACCTATTATAAACCACTTTTACAAATAAAACAACCGTTTGCATGCTTGCATGCATTGTTTTGTTTCTATTATTTTATGTGATGTTGCTTGAGTGGTAGATTGAATTTGTGCCTTGCTTGATTGAATTGTAGTGATTTGAAGAGTGTGAATATTGCAAGGACAAGGAGTGAACCTATATTCTCTACCAAAAAGGCAAGTGATGCTTCATACTTTGTCCCATTATTTTCACTATGCATTAGTGATATTTCTAAGTAAGACTTGCATGGAATTTTGCTAAGTATAAACTATGCCATGGGAAATCCTAGTAGATGAAACCTTAGTAGAAATTCCAAAGTCAAGATTCCTACTACTTTCATGCTTAGCTTAGCTAGTAGAAAACAAGGGTGGATTATATTTCATGCTATGGAATATTTCTAAGTCAAGGACTTGTGTTTTGTTTAATAAAACAACTAAGTGAATGAATCACCTGGGTGGAATGGAAAGAATGGTTTGTGTTGAGTGGTCATGCAAGTCCAGTATGCTGGGGAAAACTTGGGCATCACCAAGTCCAGTATACTGGGGAAAACTTGGTGTCTCACTTGTGGATGGCCACCCAGGAACAAAGAGATTTAAGATGTCAAATGTTGAGAAGCTTCAAGTGCAGCCACTTGGCATTATGGGCTCTGCCTGGATCATATAGGTTGCAATAACTTAGCCAAATGGACAGTTGGTGGTAGGGGATTGATAGGTTGGAGCGCGTCCATTCTGGTCTAAGGGAAGGCTTCTGAAAGATCTTGTCTTGGTGAAACCAAGTATTGTGGGGAAAGTGCACCACCTCTACAGAGTGTAAAAAAATCTAAGTACTTAGCCATGTCCCTGGTAAAGGACAATTTGAGCATCAAGACATGGAAGCTATCAAGAATCTCCTCATCCAAATTTCTAAGTTAAAAACTTGTGGTTGAACAAGGGTTGAAGGATCACCAATTTCTATTGGGAGATGCCTTGGGTGATTTTTGTCAAGCAAAAACTTAGTGTTTTCAAATGATAAGGAAAATCTATTTTGAGCAAAGCAAGCCTAACCTCCACTTAGCCAAATGCATATAGATGATAGACTCTACTATACTACCATAGTATCACTTGCCAATACAATTCAAATGTATTGACCCTTGTGGCTGAAACTTGTTATGTTGCAGGTTTGTTTGATATTAGTGAAGTTTAATGATTAGGATTACAAGTCTACAACCAACATGTCTGCCTGTGGCACTTTGAAGGAGAAGGACCCCATGCTATTGTTACATTCTGCTGCATTGTAATGAGATAGCCAAATGAGCTATGTAAGATGTAATGAATTATTTTATTCCTGGTTATAAAGTTGTATTATGACCTTTGTTTCTTGATATTACATCTTAACTGTGGATGCTAGCTATTGATCCAGGGACTAGCATTGTAAACACAGGGATCTCTACCTTATTAAAGGTTGGGAACCTTACATTAAATGTTGAGAAAAATATACCCTCTTTGTCTTTAGGCACCATTAAGAGAGCATAGTTGTCATTCTATGTGTAGTGTTCCAAAGCTTATTAATTGATGCATATTCTGTTATTACTTGTTCTTGTGTTACTTGTTTCTAGTCACCCTTGTGAACTTTGCAGGTGTCCTATGCTGTCACATCCCAAGATTTTCCAAATCTTGTAATGTGAAAAATAAATAAACAAAATAAATAATTGTTGAAAATTAGGGTGAAAAGAAACTTTTGTTTCTAAATGGAAACTTAAAATCCCATCTTGAACAAACTTTGGATAACATTTGAATCCAACTAAATTCAAATCAAGTGGAATGCATTCCTCATAAAATGCATCTGGAAATTTAAACACTTGGAAATTAAACCAAAATCCTAAAACCCTAATGGAAGAAAATCATTTCCAAGTTATCTCCAAGCCTATGGATTTTATCCATATACAAATTTGTCAACAAACGTTTTCAAATGATCAAAAATGACAAATAGAAATATTATAAACCATAGAAATTGATTTCACTTAATTTGGAGCCATGGATAAAATCTTATGAATTTAATAAGATAAGGAAAAATAATTTCGAAAGCTAATAAAGCACTTATCTAAAATCCAAACCAAATGGTGAGAAAATAATCCTAAAAAGGTTTAAAAGGATAAACAAATATTAAATAAGATTTTACAAATTGGAATCACCAAGTTTGGTTCTATAAATAAAAAGATATGGATTTTATAAGATAAAGATAGAAATATTAAATGAGGAATATTTAAAGGCCAAATTAACTCTTGACCTAATCCATAAGCAAATGTAATAAATATAATCCAAATCCAAATAAAATATAAGGATAAAGAATTTTCCAAAATAAAATAAAATGGCATAAACCAAATTCTATTTGAATAAAGACAAATCCAATTTTAAATGATTAATAAAACTTATTAAAACATTTCCAAATAATTCAAGGTGAATTATTTGACACCCTAATAAGTAAATAAAACCTACTGAAAGGTTTTGGAAGGATTTAGAATTCAAATGGATTTTAAAAACATTATTAAATCTTGAATGAATTAATACAAGAACCTACTTTAAATAATTAAAAGACCCTAAAAAGTAATAAAAGATTTACTCCAAAATTTACTTCAGAATATATTATTAAATAGTATTTGAATACACAAAAAGTTTGAGAGAAGTTTGAATTCAAATAAAGGTTTGAAAAGATTAAACAAAATCAAAACAGAAAAATCAAATGGGAAAAAGAAAAACAATCAGAACAAAAAAATGAAAGGAGCAGCCCAGCCCAGCTAGCCTACTAAGCCAGTAGCCCACCTCTCCCTCTCACCCCGAGCGAACCGTTTTTCACCACAGACAGAACCCGCAAAGCCGCTGACAGTTGGACCCCACCAAAACACTCACTCTCTCTCTCTCTCTCTCTCTCTCTCGCAGACAGCCAGGTCCCACCTTCCCAGTCATCTTCCTCCCCGCGAAGACCATGCCTCGTCGCCGTTCCTGCCGATTGAATGCGCCTTGATTCCTCTTCAACCATGCGTTGATTCAGCCTCGTGATCACGCATACATAATCGCCTGCCCCTCCTCTCTCTTTCCACTCACTCGCCAGCTCTTCCCCGCCCTAGGGCTGCCTTAATTTCTCACCAGCACACCACTGCTCCGACAACCTTCCCCGACCAATTCCGGCCAGCCCTCACCTCCCCTTGCCCCCTGGACTCCACGAGAGTGCTCACCAGAACCTTGCGCATCTTCTAGTATCCCCATCTCACTGCGCCGCTACGCCTTACCGTCAACAACCGAGCGTCAACGGCGTCTGCCTCAACTCCGGCGAGCAGTAGGCGACGAATCAGCGCACCCCTTGCTCTCTGGTAGGTACCATCGCAACCCCTGCAATCGTGCGCACCTTCCTGACTACTTTCCCTGCCTTTTTACTCCACAGGAACTTGCCCCCGTCGACAACGGTACGAGCCCGACGCCAAGCAGAACTCCGGCGAGGAATTCCGACTGAACCCGTGCGCCCCTCGACGAGCTACCACCACCTTGAGCATCACCACAACCCCGCGAACCCGGTGAGCCCCTCCGTTCCTCTCCTCGCTTCCTGGATTCACCAAACCACCGCCACCCGACATGCCGCCGCCACCTGCCGCCGCCAGCGCCGCCACTCGATGGCAAGCGTGTTGTGCACCATTCGATTTTGATCTAGTGGCTAGGATAGAATTTAACCCGAAGGGGTAAATTGGTATCTGAGCCACACGATCTGTTTAAAATCTAACGCCCCTCGTTGCACAATCTGCACGAAGCGGTACATACGAATAGGAACAAGCCACGTGGCCCTGTCTCTTTTAATAAAAACAGATTTGATCTATTTGTTGTTCAATTTTGTAAAATTCATAACTTTCAAAACACACGTCCAAATTTTGCAAATTTTATATCAATGGAATAAGCAAGACAAATCCTACCCAACCATGCCCTTTGTTTAGTAAATTTTTTCTGATAAAATGGTTGTTTTTGCAGAAACTTGTGTAGGTATATTTTGGATATAAAATTTGTTCTAAAATTATTTTTGTGTTAAAATCTTTGGCAAATAGTTTGTTTTGAACCTACTGACCTTAGAAACCAACTCATGGATTTAAAAATGTATTTGGTAAAGCTAAATAGTAAATCTTTGATTTAAAGCATTTCTAGTCAAACAAAAATAATGTTTATTTATTAAAATGCTTTTGGAGAAAAACCTTTGGGAAATGTTTTGATTTAAACTCTCTGACCCCAAATACCAAGTTTTTTGACTTAAAAATGTATTTGGTGAACCTTATAAAGATGGTTGCTTTGCTAAAGGCATTTTTTAACCACACAAAATATTGATTTGATTAAAAATTGGTTTATGAAGTAAAACCTTTTGCAAATGATTTTTCCACTTTATAAAATGACCACTAAGTGTTTTAGAATATTTATAACATGTTAGAAACCACTTTTCCAAATAAAACAATCTTTGGCATGCTTGCATGCATTGCTTTGTTTTTAATATTTTATGTGATGTTTTGCTTGATTGGTAGATTGAATTTGTGCCTTGCTTGATTGAATTGTAGTGATTTGAAGAGTCTGAATATTACAAGGACAAGGAGTGAACTTATATTCTCTACCAAAAAGGCAAGTGATTCTTCATATTTTTGTCCCATTAATTTCATTATGCATTAGTGATATTTCTAAGTACGACTTGCATGGAACTTTTGCTAAGTATAAACTATGCCATGGGAAATCCTAGTAGATGAAACCTTAGTAGAAAGTGCTAAGTTAAGATTCCTACTACTATCATGCTTAGCTTAGCTAGTAGAAAACGAGGGTGGATTATATTTCATGCTATGGAATATTTCTAAGTCAAGGACTTGTGTTTTGTTTAATAAAACAACTAAGTGAATGAATCAACTGGGTGGATTGGAAAGATTGGTTTGTGTTGAGTGGTTACACAAGGCCCATTTCTATGGTTTACCTTGTGTATCTCACTTCTGGAAAGCCACCCAGGAACAAAGGGATTTGAGATGCCATATGTTAAGAAGCTTCTAGTGCACCCACTTGGCAATATGGGATCTGCCTGGATCATATAGGTTGCAATAACTTAGCCATTTGGATAGTTGGTGGTAGTGGGATGATAGGTTGGAGCACATCCATTTGGTCTAAGGGAAGGCTTCTGAAAGATCTTGTCTTGGTGAAACCAAGTCTTGTGGGGAAAGTGCACCACCTCTGCAGAGTATAAAATCTAAGTACTTAGCCATGTCCCTGGTAAAGGACAATTTGAGCATCAAGACATGGAAGCTATCAAGAATCTCCTCATCCCAATTTCTAAGTTAAAAGCTTGTGGTTGAACAAGGGTTGAAGGATCACCAATTTCTACTGGGAGATGCCTTGGGTGATTTTGTCAAGCAAAAACTTAGTGTTTTCAAATGATAAGGAAAATCTATTTTGAGAAATGCAAGCCTAAGATCCACTTATCCAAATGCATGTAGATGTTAGAAACCCCTATACTACCATAGTATCACTTGCCAATACAATTTAGATTTATTGACCCTTGTGGCTGTAACTGGTTATGTTGCAGGTTGGTTTGATATTAGTAAGATGTGTTGATTAGGATTACAAGTCGACAACCAACATGTTTGCCTATGGCACTTTGAAGATGAAGGACTCCATGCTATAGTTATTTTCTGCTGCATTGTAATGAGATAGCCAAATGAGCTATGTAAGATGTAATGAATTATTTTATTCCTGGTTATAAAGTTGTATTATGACCTTTGTATCTTGATATTACATCTTAACTGTGGATGCTAGCTATTGATCCAGGGACTAGCATTGTAAACACAGGGATCTCTACCTTATTAAAGGTTGGGACCTCTACAGATGGTATCAGAGCACTGTGTTGCCTGTAGGATTGGACAAAACCCCTTAGAAAAATAGGAGTTGTATTTGTTCCAAAACTTATTTACAAACAATCTTGTAAACTCTTTCCTCAACCATTTTGGTTTTGATTCTAAATCTCTTCCTTTTCAAACTTGATGGACAAAGCCTACCCCATGGCCAAAGACTTCAACATGAGCAAAGGACTTCACCAACTCAAGTGATTTCAACCTTATTCTCAACAAGGACTTCAACTTGGATATCACTAAGTACTACAAGTGAGACAAGAAATGTTACTCAAGAATTGAAGACTAAGGAAACACAACTTAGAAGAAACCATCATCACCTTTGAAGTTTTGTAACCAAGATGCAAGAAATTCTCCAAGGATACAAAGATATTGATCAAGAAGAACCAACTAAGAAGGATGGAATGATCTCAAGTGAACCACATAGTTGGACCACCATATTTATATTAAAGCAAACACACCAACTTATGTGGTGTAGCAAAAATATTTTGTTGCCCAAAAATGTGTTTGGACTTTGTTGTTTGAGTGGAATGTTTGTTTGTGATTGCTTGCACATTGCTTGTGTAAATTGTGATGTGTGTGAATAGAATTATTCCTTAGAAATATTTTGCCCATTCTAATTCCAATCCAACCCAAACAGATGACTACTCCAAGAAACTCCAACATCAAGGATGGCAACAACAACAACCAAGAGGACAACATGAGAGAACTCATAGTAACCCAAACCCAGTTGAATCAAGTGACAGCTCAATTTTTAGCCAACACCGGTGAGTTAGATCCAACCATGCAAAGGTTTTTGGAAACCCAAACCCAATTGTTGCATAAGGTGACAAATCAAATGATCAACATGGGAGACAACTCTTCCCAAGGAGTTTGTGACAACAAGGATGTCAAGGATGATATTCTAGAAGGAACCCAAGCTTGCAATATTTGTGGAGACAAGGATCACACTTCCAAGGAGCATGAAGATCAATGCCCCAATTGTGAAGAAACATCCAACTGACCAATGCCCCACATCTCAAGCTACTTGTTTCCTATGTGAAGGAAATAATCATGTTCCTATCCAATGCCCCATCTATTCCATAGTTCAACAAAGGAAACAAGGTGGAGTGCAACAACTGATTTCAGACTACCATGAGAGAACAACTTCTACCAAGAAGGATGAAGACAAAGGAAAATCTCAGCTTGCACCTCCATGCAATATGACTCAGTTTGAGGGACCAAAGAGGAGACATATGAATTATCCAAGGAAAAGGTCAAGGAGACCAAGAAACTTTCCTACCTTTGAAATAAGATATGAAGAGCGTGAACTAGAAGCACTCCTAGCTTTGGAGTAACCCAAGAAGAAGAAGGATAAAAGCCAAGTGCAATGTTGCCATTGCAAAGAGATGGGACACTATGCCAATGAATGTCCTGAGAAGAAAAAAAATATAAGGAGATTAACCAAGTGTGGTGCAACAACTGCAAAGAGCTAGGCCATTATGTAGCAACTTGTCCACAGAAGATACGTGAAGAACTCAATCTTGTCACATGTTATAATTGTGGTAACCAAGGACATTATGCAAGCAATTGTCCAGAAAAGATGAAGCACAAGATAAAGCCTATGAAGGATCTCAGCCTTGTCACATATTTCAAGTGTGGAAACAAGGGGCACTATGCAGATGTTTTCCCAGAGAAGTATCATCAAGATTCCAAGAAAGCCAAGAAGTAATCTAGTTGGAAAATTTTAAGGGTGGTAGTACCCTAGTTTTTTTGGAGCCAACTTGTAACCCCTAGCCTTCCCAAATCTTGGGACGAGATTTATTTTAAGGGTGGTAGCCTGTCAAATCCCAAGATTTTCCAAATCTTGTAATGTGAAAAATAAATAAACAAAATAAATAATTGTTGAAAATTAGGGTGAAAAGAAACTTTTGTTTCTAAATGGAAACTTAAAATCCCATCTTGAACAAACTTTCGATAACATTTGAATCCAACTAAATTCAAATCAATTGGAATGCATTCCTCATAAAATGCATCTGGAAATTTAAACACTTGGAAATTAAACAAAAATCCTAAAACCCTAATGGAAGAAAATCATTTACAAGTTATCTCCAAGCCTATGGATTTGATCCATATAAAAATTTGTCAACAAACATTTACAAATGATCAAAAATGACAAATAGAAATATTATAAACCATAGAAATTGATTTCACTTAATTTGGAGCCATGGATAAAATCTTATGAATTTAATAAGATAAGGAAAAATAATTTCCAAAGCTAATAAAGCACTTATCTAAAATCCATACCAAATGGTGAGCAAATAATCCTAAAAAGATTTAAAAGGATAAACAAATATTAAATAAGATTTTACAAATTGGAATCACCAAGTTTGGTTCTATAAATAAAAAGATATGGATTTTATAAGATAAAGATAGAAATATTAAATGAGGAATATTTAAAGGCCAAATTAACTCTTGACCTAATCCATAAGCAAATGGAATAAATATAATCCAAATCCAAATAAATATAAGGATAAAGAATTTTCCAAAATAAAATAAAATGGCATAAACCAAATTCTATTTGAATAAAGACAAATCCAATTTTAAATGATTAATAAAACATATTAAAAACATTTCCAAATAATTCAAGGTGAATTATTTGACACCCTAATAAGTAAATAAAACCTACTGAAAGGTTTTGGAAGGATTTAGAATTCAAATGGATTTTAAAAACATTATTAAATCTTGAATGAATTAATACAAGAACCTACTTTAAATAATTAAAAGACCCTAAAAAGGAATAAAAGATTTACTCCAAAATTTACTTCAGAATATATTATTAAACAGTATTTGAATACACAAAATGTTTGAGAGAAGTTTGAATTCAAATAAAGGATTGAAAAGATTAAACAAAATCAAAACAGAAAAATCAAATGGGAAAAAGAAAAACAATCAGAACAAAAAAATGAAAGGAGCAGCCCAGCCTAGCCAGCCCACTAAGCCAGTAGCCCACCTCTCCCTCTCACCCCGAGCGAACCGTTTTTCACCACTGACAGAACCCGCAAAGCCGCTGACGGTTGGACCCCACCCCCACACTCTCTCTCTCGCAGACAGCCAGGTCCCACCTCCCCAGTCATCTTCCTCCCCGCGAAGACCACGCCTCATCGCCGTTTCTGCCGATTGAATGTGCCTTGATTCCTATTCAACCACGCGTTGATTCAGCCCCATGATCATGCATACATAATTGCCTGCCCCTCCTCTCTCTTTCCCCTCACTCTCCAGCTCTTCCCCGCCCTGTGGCTTTAATTTCGCCAAAGACACCACTGCCCGACAACCTTCCCGCCAATTCCGCCAGCCCTCACCTCCCTTGCCCTCGACTCCACGAGAGTGCTCATGTAACCTTGCGCATCTTCTAGTATCCCCATCTTGCTCACAAGACGCCTACGCCGCTTTCCAACAATCGAAGGCCAATAGCGTCTCGCCTCAACTCCGCGAGCTGGCGATTTAATCAGCGCACCCCTTGCTCTCTGGTAGCTACCATCGCAACCCCTACAAGCGTGCGCACCTTCCTGACTACTTTCCCTGCCTTTTTACTCCACAGGAACTTGCCCCCGTCGACGATAGTACGAGCCCGACGCCAAGCAGAACTCCGGCGAGGAATTCCGACTGAACCCGTGTGCCCCTCGACGAGCTACGACCACCTTGAGCATCACCACGACCCCGTGAACCCGCTGAGCCCCTCCGTTCCTCTCCTCGCTTCCTGGATTCACCAAACCACCGCCACCCGACATGCCGCCGCCACCTGCCGCCGCCAGCGCCGCCACTCGATGGCAAGCGTGCTGTGCACCGTTCGATTTTGATCTAGTGGCTAGGATAGAATTTAACGCGAAGGGGTAAGTTGGCATCTGAGCCACACGATCTGTTTAAAATCTAACGCCCCTCATTGCACGATCCGCACAAAGCGGTACAGACGAATAGGAACAAGCCACGTGGCCATGTCTGTTTTAATAAAAACAGATTTGATCTATTTGTTGTTCAATTTTGTAAAATTCATCACTTTCAAACCACATGTCTAAATTTGGCAAATTTTATATCAGTGGAATCAGCAATATAAATCCTACCCAACAATGCCCTTTGTTTAGTAAATTGTTTCTGATAAAATGGTTGTTTTTGCAGAAACTTGTGTAGGTATATTTTGGATATAAAATTTGTTCTAAAATTATTTTTGTGTTAAAATCTTTGGCAAATAGTTTGTTTTGAACCTACTGACCTTAGAAACCAACTCATGGATTTAAAAATGTATTTGGTAAAGCTAAGGAGTAAATCTTTGATTTAAAGCATTTCTAGTCAAACAAAAATAATGTTTATTTATTAAAATTCTTTTGGAGAAAAACCTTTGGGAAATGTTTTGATTTAAACTCTCTGACCCCAAACACCAAGTTTTATGACTTAAAAATGTATTTGGTGAACCTTATAAAGATGGTTGCTTTGCTAAAGGCATTTTTCAACCACATAAAATATTAATTTGATTAAAAATTGGTTTATGAAGTAAAACCTTTTGCAAATGATTTTTCCACTTTATAAAATGACCACTAAGTGTTTTAGAATATTTATAACATGTTAGAAACCACTTTTCCAAATAAAACAATCTTTGGCATGCTTGCATGCATTGCTTTGTTTTTAATATTTTATGTGATGTTTTGCTTGATTGGTAGATTGAATTTGTGCCTTGCTTGATTGAATTGTAGTGATTTGAAGAGTGTGAATATTGCAAGGACAAGGAGTGAACTTATATTCTCTACCAAAAAGGCAAGTGATGCTTCATATTTTTGTCCCATTATTTTCACTATGCATTAGTGATATTTCTAAGTAGGACTTACATGGAATTTCTGCTAAGTATAAACTATGCCATGGGAAATCCTAGTAGATGAAACCTTAGTAGAAAGTCCTAAGTTAAGATTCCTACTACTATAATGCTTAGCTTAGCTAGTAGAAAACAAGGGTGGATTATATTTCATGCTATGGAATATTTCTAAGTCAAGGACTTGTGTTTTGTTTAATAAAACAACTAAGTGAATGAATCATCTGGGTGGATTGGAAAGATTGGTTTGTGTTGAGTGGTTACACAAGGCCCATTTCTATGGTTTACCTTGTGTATCTCACTTGTGTAAGGCCACCCAGGAACAAAGGGATTTGAGATGCCATATGTTAAGAAGCTTCTAGTGTAGCCACTTGGCAATATGGGCTCTGCCTGGATCATATAGGATGCAATAACTTAGACATTTGGACAGTTGGTGGTAGTGGGATGATAGGTTGGAGCGCGTCCATTTGGTCTAAGGGAAGTCTTCTGAAAGATCTTGTCTTGGTGAAACCAAGTCTTGTGGGGAAAGTGCACCACCTCTGCAGAGTGTAAAATCTAAATACTTAGCCATGTCCCTGGTAAAGGACAATTTGAGCATCAAGACATGGAAGCTATCAAGAACCTCCTCATCCCAATTTCTAAGTTAAAAGCTTGTGGTTGAACAAGGGTTGAAGGATCACCAATTTCTATTGGGAGATGCCTTGGGTGATTTTGTCAAGCTAAAACTTAGTGTTTTCAAATGATAAGGAAAATCTAGTTTGAGCAATGCAAGCCTAAGCTCCACTTAGCCAAATGCATGTAGATGTTAGACTCCCCTATACTACCATAGTATCACTTGCCAATACAATTCAGATGTATTGACCCTTGTGGCTGTAACTTGTTATGTTGCAGGTTGGTTTGATATTAGTAAGATGTGTTGATGAGGATTACAAGTCTACAACCAACATGTTTGCCTGTGGCACTTTGAAGAGGAAGGACTCCATGCTATAGTTATTTTCTGCTGCATTGTAATGAGATAGCCAAATGAGCTATGTAAGATGTAATGAATTATTTTATTCCTGGTTATAAAGTTGTATTATGACCTTTGTATCTTGATATTACATCTTAACTGTGGATGCTAGCTATTGATCCAGGGACTAGCATTGTAAACACAGGGATCTCTACCTTATTAAAGGTTGGGACCTCTACATATGCATCTATATTGCTACTCTATGAGGGACAAGCAGATTGCCACTGTGCTATGTTTTCTGCATGTGAAATAAACAAACGTTTTTCAATGCATGTTATTCATGATCTTTGTTTGTAGGTTGTCATGTTGCATGTATAGTTACTGTTTCCTATTGTTAGAACTCCATCTTTCATGCACATGTTTAGAGTTCTTTGATCCCAGCTTTCAATTCTTGCAAATGGTTGGATCTTTATTGTGAGGGCGCATGTCACCTCAAAAATTATTCTGTTTATCACTTACCTACTCGAGGACGAGCAGGAGTTAAGCTTGGGGATGTTGATACGTTGGAAACATATCTATAATTTTTGATGCTCCATGCTTGTTTTGTATCTACTTTGCTTTACTTGTCCACACTTTGAGGTGCTTTTTTACATGTTTTCTGGTACTAACCTATTAACAAGTTGCAACAGTGCCAGATGCCTGTTTTCTGCTATTTTTGGTTTCAGAAAAGTTAGTAAAGAAATATTCTCGGAATTGGACGGGACAAAGGACAAAGTCAATTACTTTCCATGGGGAACAAGCAGTCCAGAGGAGAGCCGGAGGGGCCGGCCAGAGGGGCCAGACCCACCCCAGGCGCGGGTGGGCCCCACCCCACGCCTGGCTAGCGTTTGGTCGCCCTGGCCACCGCCTCGGTCTCCCATTTCGCCTATAAGAAGCCCCCGATGTAGAAACCCTGAGTACCCGATCAAATATCCACGAAACCGTCTATAGACGCCACCACCATCGTCCCTAGATCAGGGGGATCTGAAGTTCTTCCCGGCACCCTGCCGGAGGGGAGATCATCCCGGAGGCCTTCTCTCCGGTATGATGCGTGAGTAGTTCCACCTTGGACTATGGGTCCATGTACTAGCTAGATGGTTGTATCTCCTCCTATGTGCTTTCATGTATAGATCTTGTGAGCTCCGTTCATGATCAAGATCTAGTCTATTTGTAGTCATGCATGTTGTGTTTGTGGGGATCCGATGGATATTGAGATTATTATGTTGGTTTGATTAATGGTTCTATCTTTATGATTCTATCATGTATGTGTTGTTTGTGATCTTGCATGCTCTCCGTTGCTAGTGGTTATCTTGGCCAAGTAGTTGCTAGTGACTCCAAGAGGGAGTATTTATGCTCGATAGTGGGTTCATGCCTCTAGTTTCCAAGGGAAGTGACAATAATCTCTTCGATTGTAGATGTGCTGTTGCTACTAGGGAGAAAACAATGGTCTCTTGTTCATGGAACATGTGGACTGTTTACCTTACACACTTTGCTTAAAGTAGTTTTCTATTGCTTGCAACTTAATACTGGAGGGGGTTCGGATGATAACCTGAAGGTGGACTTCTAGTCATAGATGAAGTTGGATGGCGGTCTATGTATCTTGTTGTATTGCCCAATCAACCTCATAGGATCTTTCTGACTAGTAATTGCATTGTTATGCTTTGCTCAGTTCCTCTCAATTGCCCTGTTGTAATTTGTTTACCCTTCATGCCATGTTGTTTATCTAAGGAGAGCACCTCTAGTGAACTATGGTCCCCGTTACAATCTTTACCATTGACACATCTTCCACTGTTAATTGTTTACTTGCTGCAAACCATTACCTTCTGCACCATACATTTAATCCTTTGTTACAGCAAACCGGTGAGCTTAACAACCTCATTGTTCATTGGGGCAAAGTCTTGAGTTTGTGTTGTGCAGGTCTCCATGTTGCTTGCAACACATGTGTGGTGTTTCCTTCCTCCTTCTGGTTCGATAACCTCGGTCTCAACTGAGGGAAAACTTGTTGCTTGCTCTTCACACCCTGCGCTTGGGGTTTCCAACAAAGTGCTACGTCGAGCACCATCAAAAGTATATGAAGGATATTGACTCTAATAAAAGGAAGATTCCTAATGAGGAAATTTCTCCTTTGCTTTCTAATTATCCTTCAATGGTAAGGTTCCAAAGAAACTTGGTGATCCAGGTATACCAACTATTCCTTTCTCTATTAAGAATAACTATGTTAGAACTGCTTTGTGTGATTTGGGAGCTGGAGTTAGTGTTAATTATATCTTTTTATCTCTACAAGAGACTATAGCTAGAAAAGTTGATACCAACAGATATATCTTTGCAAATGGTTGATAAGTCTACTACTATTCCTGTTGGTATATATGAGGATGTTCCTTTCAAGTGTCTCATAATTGCTTGGTTTTAACTGATTTTTTTGTGCTTGAGATGCCTGAAGATGATAATATGTCTATTATTCTTGGGAGACCCTTTCTTAATACTATAGGTGTTGTCTTCAATTGTAATCAAGGAAAAGTAACTTTTAATATTAATGAAAAAGAGCATACTATCTATTTCCCCAAGAAGATTGATAAGAGTTATGGCCTGAATTCCATTGAAAATATTTTAAGCATCCAAGTTGGAGAAATATATTGTCCCATTCCACAAGAAAGTTTTGAAACTATTATGATTGGGACTATTGCTATCAAGTTTGACGTAACATAATCATTTCGTGAAATGCAAAGTTTTGTTTCATATAAGATTGTTTTGGTAACAATACTTGATCAACCTTGTTGACAAAGGAATTTTAATGAACAAAACAATGCTTTCATAGTGGTTATACTTGCTCAATTTTATTTTTCTCCTTTCTAGTCTTTGCTCTTGTTAGCTTTAGTTTTGCTAGTTGTTTGCTTGTTAGAGTGTCTTAGAACTTCTATAGTGTTGGTTTTGGTTTGGTTTTTGCTTCTTCTAAAAATCCTTTTCTGCGAGAAAATCAATTTTCATAACCTGAAAATTGGCCAAAAATAAAGTTTACCGAAAAATTCCAGAAAATTCATATTAAGTTTTTCCTCAAAAAGGAGCAGAGGGGCACCTGGAATGGCCCAGGGGGACCCACCAGGCCAGCACACCCCCTGGTGGCGCGGCCAGCCCTAGGGCGTTCCTGGCCTGGGTGGGGCCTACCCGTGGCCCTCCAAGTTGTCTCCTCCCAGCCACTTCTTTCTCTCTCCCGAAAAACACTAGAAAACTTTATCAAGCTCGAATTCCTGCTGTTCTTGCTCCTGATTTTCGATATCCTTATTCAACCCATCTTTGCTGCTGATTTTTGGAGGGATTGCTCTCTGGTATGTGCCTCCTTCGTTTGTCCAATTAGATTTTTGATTGGTAGACTGTATCTTGAGTATTTTTCTACTGTAGGTGACAGGTTGTGTGAGTTTGCATGCTTGTTCTATGTTTAGAGATTTCATTTCGATGCATGTTTAGCCCTCTAGCAAGTTCCTATAGTAGTTTCTCATCATTTATCAACTTGGAAATTACATGGCTTGATGTTTGACTAAAAATTTCATAAAATAAGATGAGTGCATACCAACTGAATCAACATGATTTGATGGTACTTGAGCCAATGAAAGTACATCATGAGGAGGAAGTCTTCCCTTCCATATATCCATACCCTGAATTCATGAGAGCCGCGGGGATCTTTTAGGATTTCCAAACTATGATTACTATAGCAGGGTTGGAACATTTTGTTGGAGAAGAACCATATCAATATGTTAAGCTAACCATGGCTATGGTGCAGGATTTTCTATTTAGTTGGTACTTGTCTAATCCCGTGGTCCACTATAAAATTTACAATGTAGCTGTCGACCTGCCGTTTGCTAATTTTTGTGCAGCTATTAGAGTGCCACAATGGGGTTCTTGTGAGAAGATTAGAGAAAGGCCTAAGCCACTCATGGATTTATATACTGAAAATTTCTAAGGTTGCGACTTCTCAAAGGAAAGTGGTAAAATTCAGAACATCAGTTCCCATCTATTAGATATTTTGCCTATTTCATTACCAAGTGTGTTCTTGCTAGAAAGACTGCTAGAAAATTATCTTCATTTGATCTAGCTTTTATCTCAGCTGCTTTGAATAGGGATATATCTTATAACCTGGGTGCTTTGATAGCTTACCGTCTTACCACCAACCGCGAGAAAGGTGGAATTTGTGGAGGTCTCATTGCCTCTCGTCTATTAGCTTTTCATGGTTTAGAGCCTCATCATTCAGACTATTGGTTCCCCATAGAGAGACTCGATCTCAACTCCATGGTTCAGCATAGTTTTGTTTCTTCTTGGGCTACTTTGAGAGATTTACCGTATGATATATCCTTTGTCAAGCGTGGTTGGAGAGGGGGTAGGTCTGATAAAGTAGTCTCTTTGCCTACACCTGCTTTGTTTAATTTTGATAACATGCAAGGATGGTCACTCACGGAGGAAGAACTTGACACATACATGGCGGAGCTCTCCCAGCAAGAGGAGAATGTTGGAGAGGATGTCGAAGATGATTCGGTTCAACCCTCCAACATGGGGGAGTCTTCATACCAGCAGCCCTCATATGATTGGAGCGCGTTTTCTTCTTCATCGCGAGGGCCTGATTATGATCACTCCTATGATGACCCACCAGCTTGGGGTTACTACCCGCGCTATTGAGCCCCACTTAGGCCAAAAGCTTAAGCTTGGGGGGAGGTACACCGACATCACACTCATCTATATATCATGTTTCGTCGGTTCTTTGTATATCCATGTTTCGCTTTCTTTTTGGTTTTTGTTTCTGCTTTCTGAAAACACAAAAAGACCAAAAATATTTTCGTTGTTTCTCTTGGTTTGTTTCTTTGCCTTTTTAGCTTTGGTTTACCTTAAGAAAAATCCAAAAAGATTTTGCTTTGTTTGTTTTTGCTTTGTGTGCTTGCTTTAAAAATCGAAAACACCAAAAATATGTGTTGTTCTTCTTTGGTTTTGTGAAGTCCTTTGCATGGTTCAGCAGTTCTCAATGGAGTTTGGTTTCATGCTATTATTCACGCCACACAAGTGAAGGGCAATAATGAAGATTAATGACAACTTGAGGTGTGGTAAGAGGCTGGTAACAAACTCTATTTGTTTTCATTTTTGTACATATACTCATCATTGTGGGCATGCTTAGTCTGTTCATGTAAGGTGTATGTTATTTATGAATACTTAGTAGTTCTTGCTCTTTTATGATTAGCTCCAGCTTGCTAATAGTTTGTAGCATGTCATATGAATGTTTGCTTACATTGTTCTATTCATAGCTTGGTATGACATTGTGGTGTCCTCCTCTGAATGTTTCATTTGAATCGACTTGGCACATGCTCATGCATGCATATGACTGAAAATAATCGGTTAAGCCTCGGTGATTTATTTTTCCTCGGAGTTCTTGTATCACTTTTATCCCATAATTAGTTTTGTTTTGTTGCAAGCATGATTATGATAGTTATTGCTCTCTCATTTGTCGCTTCCTCTCTATTGCTAGCCTTCACTTGCACTGAGTATGAGCTCTACTCATGTTTCCAACACCCAAAAACCAATATTGTCAAAAGTGTCCACCATACCTACCTACTAGCATCATTTGCTATTCCATGCATATTTATTATGCCTTGTTTTTTCTTCCAAATAAATTTTTTGCTTGTTATGAGAAAGTTAGTTAGTAAAGCTCTCACAAACTTGATGGCACACTTTATTTCTTGCACTTAATAAACTTGAACCATTGTGACTGTCCATGAAAGTTATATGCTTTCAAATTATAGGCTGGGAGTTAGCAGAACTGTGCTATCACGGGGAACGCTTTCAACACGTGTAAATATTATACCCAGTTGATATCATGCTCTTTTGTTTGCGGATGTCGTCGGTGTGAAATAAAAGGGGAGCTTGTAAGTCCATGGAGTTATGTATATGTGTTAGAGAAACGCCTGGGCCGCTAGCCTAAGCCATGCCTAATCATGGTGGAAACTTGCAGCATAACCATAGTGAGCAATCTATGAAGCTTTCTTCTTATAAAAAAAAAAAAGACACATATTGAAAAGAGGAAAGAGAGAAAAAAGTACCATTTTCCCATGGTAAATAAGAAGATTGCTGAGATGCTCATTGTTTGCTTTCCTTGTCATTTTGATTATGGGATAGCTCATGTGTCATGTGAAAGGGGTACCCTGTTGGCGGTTCTCTATGATACGCATGTATTTACTATGACAAGAACTTAACGATAACTAAAGTTGAGTAGCATGAGGAGCGGCCCTCATACTCAAGGGACATGAGATTTCCAGTTTATGGTCTGTCAAGCATATAACTCATATTGGACCTCACTTTCACCTTAACCATTTAAAGATGCCTATGATAGGGGCAATGAGAGCTCAAAGCTAATGAGTACCATACTTTCAGCATTTGGAAGCCTTTCAAACTTTTCAAAACCTTTTCACTTCCTTGTTGAGTCACCACTTATTCTATGATCACCTTCTTGAGAGCATAGTTGTCATTCTTAGTGTAATGTGCTTGTCTCAAAACTTGGTTAATTATGTCATAACTTTGATACTTGTATCTTTGATATCTTTACTTCTAGTCTTCACTTGAACTTCAGAGGTGCCTTGGCATTTATGTTGTGCTCCACAATCAAAGGCAAGCGAGATACAACTCTATCATACCTTTTTATGAGCATTTCAATGTTGCTTATGTTTATGTTTCATGCTACTTATTATTATTGAGTTGGAATCTCTTCATAGCTTGCAATGACTGTTGAATATACTTAGTTGCATACTCCTTATTATGAATTGTCTAAGTATATACTCGTGTGCTGAGAATATTTACATCATATGAAGCAAATGTGTTCGTGAAAGTTCTTTTATCGCATTCAGTTTGCAACTGAATTGCTTGAGGACAAGCAATAATCTAAGCTTGGGGGGAGTTGATACGTCCAAAACGTATCTACTTTCCCAACACGTTTACTATTGTTTCTCCTCTAAACTCGTGTGATTTGGATACAACTAACACGGACTAACGCTGTTTTCAGCAGAATTACCTTGGTGTCTAGTTTTTTCGCAGAAAATCAACTATCAAGAAAAATCCCGGAAAATATGCGAAAAATCCTATTTCACCAAAAGACTCACGGAGCCTGAAGACGAGACGGAGTGGGGCTCCATGGGGCCCACACCCCCTGGCCATGCGGGCTAGGCCCGACCGTGCCTGGGAGGGGTGTGGCCGCCTCGGGCACCCCCTCGGCCTCCCTCTTCGCCTATAAGATGCCTCTTAACCTAAAAATCAAGGAGGGTTCGATGTTTATCCAGAAAGAGTTCCGCTGCGCCGCCACCACCAGAACCGCGATTCAGAACTAGAAACTCTATTCTGGAACCCTGCTGGGACGGGGATTTAGAGAGGATCATCGCCATCATCATCATCACCGACGCTCTCCATCAACCATCCATGTTTCCCCATCCATGAGTGAGTAATCCCCCCTTGTAGGCTATGGTGATGGTTGGGATTGGATGAGTTCTATCATGTAATCGAATAAGATTGTTAGGACATGGTGCCTAGTATCTCTATTAGTGCTATTTGACTTTGTTGCAACTTGTTGTGCTTAATGCTTGTCACTAGGGCCCGAGTGCCATGATCTCAGATCTGAACTTATTATTGATTCATGATGATAGTATTGTTTGTCATCTTATCTGCAAGTTGTGTACACATATCATTTTCCGGATCCAAAGGCCCCGAAGTGACAAAAATTGGGACAGCCGGAGGGGATGGCTGTGATATGAGGATCATACGTGTTCATGGAGTGTTAATGCTTTGCTCCGGTGCTCTATTAAAAGGAGTACCTTAATTGCTAGTAGATTTCCTTGAGGCCCCGCTGCAACGGGCTGTCAGGACAAAAGATGTTGTGTAAGTTCTCATTGCGAGTACGTATGACTATATATGGAACACATGCCTATGATTGTTTAGTACTTGGATGCTTTATCTTATTTATCTGCAAATGCCCTAGATCTTGAAGTTACATGAATATTCTTGTCCATGCAACGCCTGTCCATCCATCCCTATGCCTACTACACTCATATACTATTGTTTGCTACTATTTTTACTATTGCCTTTGTTTTACTGTTGCTGTTACTTTGCTATTGCTACTAAAAATCTGTTGCTACTGATAAACTTCTGTGAGGAAGACTATTTCCAGGTGCAGAGAATTGAAAACTCAGTTGTTAAGGCTTATAAGTATTCTTTGGCTCCCCTTGTGTCGAATCAATAAATTGGGTAATAATACACTCTAAGACTGTTGCGATCCCCTATACTTGTGGGTCATCAAGGCGTTGGCTAGAGGAAGAAGATGATGCGAGGAAGAATGGGGTGAAAATATAAAAATCACCACGGTTACAATTTATAGTACTCGGCATCAAGATTCGTGCAAGTTGATCGAAGGGTTGCTGTGTGGACAGCGCGTGCGCAGAAATTTCGCCACGTTCCCACCGCCGCCGCCAACTTTTCGTATCCTTCACGCGGGAAAACGGCTATGATTATGTTCTCTGCATGTGTGAGTTACGAGGCGTCGCTGGCCTATGGTCTACGTCACTCTACTGGCATAGGCAGGTGAACCATCCCATCTAAAGATTCCGGCAAGGACGGATCCAATCCGGATACGAGAAGAGTACGATGGAAGATTCAGCAGTTCTCCGACTTACATGTTGAAGACGGAGAGCATTGCAGGGTTCTTGGGAGGACTACAAGATATTGCTTGACGATTTGCCGACATCCATCTAGACGGAGCATTCAATCTTAAGAGGCAAGACGGCGCAAGATCTCGGAGTTCTCCGGGGGCTACTGTTGGGGATATGCTAAATGGGTATCACCATTGCTTGTCTCTAATCCGGATAACCCGGGTGGCACATAGTCGGTAGCAAGGCCTATGGCCTGCTGGGCGGCCCAGTTAGATGGATCCAGAAGGGAGGCCCATGCCAGATGAAGGAAGGCTACAGAGGAGTCACCAGCGTACCCGGAGCCTTGGAGTGCAAGACACTTTAGACTAGTTGTGTACCGTGTAGGACTCTATAACCTGTCCGGCTAGGAATTTGCCTGTAACCCTAGGATCTGGCGACTATATAATCCGAACCTAGAGAAGCCTTTAGGTTATAACTCAACTCATATCACGCACATCGAACCAATCCCTGTAACTCGGCGTATTGCCATTATAGTGTTTTATAACAGGAGTAGGATTCCGCCACCATCGTGGGATCTGAACCTGGGTAAGCTGTGTTACCTCGTACCCGCCAACCTTCTACCTTACCCCACGTCTCTAAACACGCACTATGAGGACCCCTTCGTGGCGTACTCGTTGGCAATACCACGACACTGTAGGGGTTCGTAGCATGGAAAACAAAAAAATTCTACCGCATGCACACAAACAAGCCAAGATCTATCTAGTATATTGTAGCAACGAGTCGATAGAAGCACTCACCCTCAAAGATTCCAAAGCAGTTAACGAGAACAGATTCTCGTGGGTGATATAGTCATACACTTGCCGATCTCAAGATCGCGTAGACGATCCTTCCCTGAGCGCTTCCGCGCCTGGCAGTCGGTCACACGTTCGGTACTCGATGAAGACCTTCCTCTCCCTTGTTCCAGCAGGCAGCGGAGGCTGTAGTTCTTCCCTCACGATTCCGGCAGCACGACGACATGGTGTCGGAAGTAGAGGGAAGATCCCGCAGGGCTTCGCCTAAGCCGGTGTGAGTTATGGTGGATTTAGGGTTTCCTGATGATCTAGGGTTTAAAAGACCGAGAGGAGGAGGAGGTGTCAGCGGCGGCTAGTGCGGTGGCGACGGACCGGCGGCGGCGCAGCGGCGCATGGCGGCGGCTTGGCGGCGGCGCACGGGGTAGAGGGCTAGGGTTTTGTGTTTTGGGGAAGCCCTCCCCCTCTATTTATGAGAGGGGGGCAAACTTGGGAGGGGTGGCTTTGAATCCAAACCCAAACCCAAGTTGGATTGAGAGAAGGACTCGTTCCTTCTTCCACTAGGAAACCATTGTTCTAGTTTGACTTTTCAAACTCCCGTTTGACTTTCAATTTAGAGCTTTAATTCTCTCTCACAAATGCTCACACCAAGTGACCTAGGATATGATCCAATCATTCCACTTACCCATGACACATTCATGGACCATTCCCCTTCCAGACCGGTGAACCTTCTAGAACCTTCTAGAACCTCTCCGATGAAAACATCGAAATCATTCCCAAACTCCGGAATTAGACTTTCCTTATATGAATCTTATTCTCTGGACCATTTCGGATCTCCTCGTGATATCCCGGATCCCATCTGAGACTCCGAACAACATTCGGTATCCCTACTAACATTCCATATCTACTAAACAACATCGAATCCTTAAGTGTGTCTCCCTATGGTACGTGAATTATGTGGACATGACCGAGACACTTATCCGATCAATAACCAATAGAGGAATCTGGAAATTCATATGGCTCCCACATATTCCTACGATTACTTTGCGATCGAATGAACCACTTACATATGATACCAATTTCCCTTTGTCTCACGATAGTTTACTTATCTGAGGTTTTGATCATCAGTATCTCTGCATACTGTAGAGGGAGTGTCCCAACCTTTATTAACATAAGGTGGTGTCCCCTGTGTTTACAATGCTAGTCCCTGGATCAATAGCTAGCATCCACAGTTAAGATGTAATATCAAGAAACAAAGGTCATAATATAACTTTATAACCAGGAATAACATAATTTTATTACATCTTACATAGCTCATTTGGCTATTACATTACATTGCAGCAGAATAACTATAAGCATGGGGTCCTTCATCTTCAAAGTGCCACAGGCAAATGCTGGTTGTAGACTTTGTAATCCTAATCAATCAATCTTCACTAAAATCAATCAAACCTCCAACATTACAAGTTACAGCCACAAGGGTCAATACATTTGAATTGTATTGGCAAGTGATACTATGGTAATATAGTGGAGTCTAACATCTACATGCATTTGGCTAAGTGGAGTTGAGGCTTGCATTGCTCAAAATAGATTTTTCCTTTTCATTTTGAAAATACTAAGTTTTTGTTTTGACAAAATCATTTTTCTCAATCAAAGATTGTAGATCCTTTAACCAAGGCATCTCTCAATCAAAGATTGAAGACTTCAAACAACCCTTGTTCAAACCACAAGATTTTAACTTAGAAATTTGAATGATGAGATTCTTGATTGCTTCCATGTCTTGATGCTCAAATTGTCCTTTACCAGGGACATGGCTAAGTACTTAGATTTTACACTCTACAGAGGTGGTGCACTTTCCCCACAAGACTTGGTTTCCCAAGACAAGATCTTTCAGAAGCCTTCCCTTAGACCAATATGGACGCGCTCCAACCTATCAAACACTACCACCCACTGTCCATATGGCTAAGTTCTTGCAACCTATATGATCCAGGCAGAGCCCATAATGCCAAGTGGCTGCACTTGAAGCTTCTCAACATTTGACATCTCAAATCTCTTTGTTCCTGGGTGGCCATCCACAAGTGAGATACACAAGGTTCACCAGTCCTCTGGCCTTGTGTAACCACTCAACATAAACCATTCTTTCCATTCCAACCAGGTGATTCATTTACTTAGTTGTTTTATTAAACAAAACACAAGTCCTCAGACTTAGAAACTTTTCCATAGTATGAATATATAGTCCACCCATGTTTTCTATTAGCTAGGCTAAGCTTGATAGTAGTAGGAATCTTAACTTAGGAATTTTCTTCTAAGGTTCCATCTACTAGGTTTTCCTATAGCAAGGTTTATACTTAGCAATAAAATCCATGCAAGTTTTACTTAGAGAAATCACTAATGCATAGTGAAAGTAATGGGGAAAAAGTATGAAGCATCACTTGCCTTTTTGGTAGAGGGTATAGGTTCACTCCTTGTCCTTGCAACAATCACACTCTTCAAGTCACTACAATTCAATCAAGCAAGGCACAAACTCAATCTACCAATCAAGCAAAACAACACACATAAAATCATAAAGTCAAAGTAATGCATGCAAACATGCCAAGCTTTGTTTTGTTTGAAAAAGTGGTTCCTAATGAGTCATAAACATTTGAAAACACCTATTGGTCATTTCGTAAGGTGGCAAAGTCATTTGCAAAAAGGTTTCACTTCATAAGCCATTTTCAAAACAAAGTATCATTTTATGTGGTGTAGAAATATTTTTACTAAGGCATTAACCTATAGGGTTCACCAAATATGTTTTCAAATCAAAAAACTTGGGGTTTGGGGTCAGTGAGTTTAAAACAAAACATTTTCCAAAGGTTTTCTTCCAAAACCATTTTTAATAAATAACCCACATTTCTATTTGACTAGAAATGGTTTTAAATCAAAGAATCATTCTTTTCTTTAACCAAATACATTTTTGAGTCCACAAGGTGTTTCCTAGGGTTAGTAGGTTCAAAATACACCTTTTGCCAAAGATTTTATCCCCAAATTCATTTTTAAACAATTTTCACAACCTTAACAAGCATACAAATGTTCTGCAAAAACAATCATTTTTCCAGAAGTTTTTTGCTAAACAAAAGGTATGGTTGGCTAGGGCTTGTTCTCCTGATTCCAACAGTATAAAGTTTGTAATTTTTGGACGTGTGGTTTGAAAGTTACAAAGGTTTCAAGTTTGCAATTAAATCTGATTCAAAAATCTGTTTTAACTCAAACCAGTGACACGCGTCGGACTCCTATTCGTCGAAAACATTTCGCGTGGATCGACTGCTCTGGCGCGTTGGATCAAGTCAGATCGTGCGGTACTGAGCGCATACCCCTTCACTATTAAGTGATTCTATCACATCCACCCGATTGATATCAGACGGCTGTTGTGAGCTCGTCCCTAAACTAGCGGCGCTGCGGCGGTGGCTGGCGGTGGAGCGGCCAGTCGATGACGGCGCTGGCGGTGGAGCGGCCAGTCGATGACGGCGCTGGCGGTACAGGATGCAAAGGAAGGTGGGGAGATGCTCACAGTGATCGCCGTGGAATGCTGGTGCTCAACGTGGTCGTCTCCGTCAAGGGCGCTGGGTGGATACAATCGCCGGAGTCTAGGACAGCGTCGGGCACGCACTGGCGTCGTAGTTGGCGAGGCTACAGGTCATGGAAAGACAAAACAGGGGGTCTGTTAGACGCGCAAGAGAGAGTAGAGAGTAGGAGTATCATCCTGAGATGAAGGGGAGGTCAGTGTTACCGGGGGGGAGGTCGTCGGAGAACGGCAGAAGACGGCGGCGCTCTGTCGTGCTTGTTGTCGGCGTTCTAGAGCATGCGCGGACGAGTGGTTGGTGCTGGGAGATGCGTAGGGAGATGGGGATCACGCTCGGGTGGTCGAGGGGGCCAGGCAGTGGCTAGGCTCGCCGGAATCGTCGCGGATGTTCGTCGGAGACAGGGGGATGTCTGAGCAAAATCCGACAGCCTGGGGGCATGTCGAGGAGGGGCGACAGAGGGGAACTAGAGAGGAGAGGAAGACGTTTTATCGTGCGTGATCACTGCAGGTTTTACTCGCGGCATTAAGGCGAATTAAGCCTGAGGAATCAATGGCAGGAGCGGGGAAGAACTGGTCGCTGCGGCGAGGACGATGGCTAGCGAAGTGGGGCCGTTGCGTCAGTGGGAAAAAGAGTGAGAGGGAGGTCCACCAGTCATTCACTGCACGGGTGTGGGTCTGAGTGAGAAAAGAACGGTTCGCTGGGGGAGAGAGGTGGGCTGTTGCTAGGTTAGTTGGGCTGGCTGGGGTGGGTCGACTGTTCTCACATTTTTTTCCTGTCTGAATCTTTTTCTTTTTTGAAACTGTTTCCTGTTTTAAATTTCAAACAAGCAAACAACATTCAAAACAAATCAAACAATCACCACACTTTGTAACTTTGAATTTGATTCTGTTTATCAACATAAACCAAATCCCAAAATAAAATAATATTTTTATTCTTTTTAGGATCCATTCATTAATTAAATAAAATGGACCTTTAGTTATTTTAATCAAATAGGGTTTGATTTATTTAACAAAATTTTCATTTGAAATCTAAATATTTTCCAAAACCAAATCAGTAGGTTTTATTTGAAAATAGAGAATACTTGGAAACTAGTTTAAAACAAAATAACATTTTAATTTTAGGTTCCATTAATAATTATAAAATGGACCTTAGTTATTAAATCAAATAGGATTTGTTTTATTAAAATATTTATATTGAAATCTAAAATAAAACCAAAACACTTCAGTAGGTTTTATTTAAGAAAAATAAAATACTTAGAAAACTTATTTAAAATAAATAAATAAGTTTTAGTGCTTGTTTAAAATGGGAAAAGCCTTTACTTAAATAAAATTGGATAATTATTTTATTTAAATAAACCTTTACTATTTTTATCAAAACAAATTTTTTATTTCAAAACATTGGCCAAGGTTTAATTTTGGCTTTATAAAGTAATCTTTATTTATAAAACCACCTTTTTCTTTTTCATTTGAAAACCAAATATTTTCATTAAAAGATCCAAAATAGTAATTTCACTTATTCAAAATATTTTCTTTATTAATTGTTTAACTTTTCAAATCCCTTTAGGATTTGTTTGATCAAAGGGTTTGAAGGTTTCCAATTGTATTCAAAAAGTTTCTTCTGGCCCTGAAAATCAACAAAGTTTTATTTTATTCATTTATTTTTCACATTACAAGATTTGGAAAATCTTGGGATGTGACACATACCTAGTTCAGCCTCGTTACCGATAAGTACTCTTTTCTCGTTCCCGTGATATGTGATCCCTTGTGAGCCAGTCACATGCTTGCAAGCTAATTGGATGACATTCCACCGAGAGGTCCTAGAGTATATCTATCTGTCATATGGATAAACAAATCCCACTCTTGATCCATGTGCCTCAACCCATACTTTCCGAACACTCAATGCCACCTTTATAGCCACCCAGTTATGGTGTGGTATTTGATGTCATCAAGAATTCTTCCAGTGATGGTGATTAGCATGATCTCATGGTCGAAGGAATTAGGTTACTATGTATCAGAAATCTTATAGCAAACGAACTATTGAAATGACTTGATCTTTATGGTACCCTTATCTATAGGAGTATGTCCATTATACCATTCTCCTAATGATATGATCTTGTTGTTAATAACATCTCAATGTTCATGATAGAGAAACCACGATCATCTATTAACCAACAAGCTAGTATTATAAAGTGGCTTTACCAGGGACTCTAATTTAGTTTACAAATCACACAAGTATTAATGTTTCTGCTTAATACTATTATAGCATGAATGTAAACATTTATCATAAACACAAAGATATAATAATAACCACTTTTATTATTGCCTCTAGGGCATATCTCCAACAGACACATCACAACATCGGTGACATTCCAGTTGGTGTCATACCTAGGGACATGGGCATGCACCCTTGCAGGACATCCGGCTACCTCGCAAACCAATGTCAAATATTGTTGGGATGACACCTTCATTTTTAAGACCCGTTGCATGGACATTGATCACTCAACGATTGCTTCCTGAAGATGTCTCTTGCTAGGATATAATGCACCCAGACAGATGTTGTTCGCGTGATAGTGTCACGCCGAATCATGCCCATCGTTCACATTCATTGCTGATGTGTTGTCATTATTCCATGATGTCGGAATAGGTTGGGTGATCTCTTCTCGATCTGACTCGCCAGAATCATCAGTCGTATCACTGTTGCCTTCTGAATCTCCGGCTTCCATCTGATGTTGCAACAAACCTTCATATATCTCATCCTCATCAGCTTCACCACTGAAAATATCTTCCCCTAAACCTTGACCACCGTCGGTTGATTCATAACCATCACCCCTTGTGTGTGCATAGCTACTCTGACCCGATTCATAACCACCTCCACCCTCTTGTCCCTGAATAATCTGGCCTTGATAGTAGCTACCATCCTGGGCTTCAATGCTCTGTCCATGATCATAACCACCACCAGCATGACCAGTCTGACTACTCTGGCCATGATCATACGCAACCTCTTTCACCATAGGTAGCACTAAGATACTGGGGTTAACTACTCTTTTCTGGCAAGCTTGCACATATTTGACACATTTATCTTACGCTTCTATCAGCCTTAAATAAAAATTAGGGGCATTCCTTGACTTAGTCCATAAAACATGCACACCGACAGTATGGGTCAGAGAGAGCCCTAAACGAGTAGACAACCAATCCTTCAACTGAGTAATGGGCACTGTTCCGGGATTTTGAAGCACTTCATCCATAAAACAAAACTCGCTCAAATCAACTCCGTGCTGGTTTTGTTGGGGTTCGTAGCATGGAAAACAAAAAAATTCTACTGCATGCAAACAAACAAGCCAAGATCTATCTACTAGATTGTAGCAACGAGTCGATGGAGGAACTCACCCTCGAAGATTCCAAAGCGGTTAACGAGAGCGGATTCCCGTGGGTGATGTAGTCGTACTCTTTCCGATCTCAAGATCATGTAGACGATCCTTCCGGTGCCGTGTTCCGGCAGCGCTCCCGCAGTCGGTCACACGTTTGGTACTCGGTGAAGACCTTCCTCTCCCTTGTTCCAGCAGGCAGCGGAGGTTGTAGCACTCTCCTCGCGATTCTGGCAGCACAGCGGCGTGGTACCGGAAGTAGAGGGGAGATCTCGCAGGGCTTCGCCTTAAGCCGGAGCGAGTATGGTGGACTATGAGAGAGGCCTCGGTGATCTAGGGTTTTAGACACACCAAGGAGAGAGGGCTAGGCCGGCGGCTAGGGCTTGGGAAAGCCCCAAGTCGGCGGCTAGGGTTTTCCCTAGGCCGGCGGCGGCTGCATGAGGGCCGGCGGCTAGGGCTAGGGTTTTGGGTGGTGGAGTTGTGTGTTTGGAGGGGCAGCCCTGCCCCTCCTTTTATAGGTGGAGGGCGCCGGCCAAGGGGGAGGGAGTCCTCCCCCAACTCGGCCTCCAAGGCCGGTGGTGGAGGGGGAGGGACTTCCTCCCCAAGTAGGTTTCCTACTCTCCCTCCACCAAGCAAACTTGCCGTTTGACTTTTCAAATTGGCGTTTGACTTTTTCAAACTAGGATTTGATTTATCCTTTTATTTTGCTCAGCGATGACACTAAGTACATGATGCAATCATTCCAACTCGTTATGACACATTCATGTACCCTTCCCCTCCGGAGTGCCGGACCTTCCGGAACCTTCTAGAACATTCCCGATGAAAAACACCGGAACCATTCTCCAACCCCGAAACAGGACTTTCCTTATATGAATCTTATTCTACGGACCATTCCGGATCTCCTCGTGATATCCCGGATCCCATCCGAGACTCCGAACATCATTCGGTCTCTTACTCATCATTCCATAACTACTCAACAACATCGAATCCTTAAGTGTGTCTCCCTACGGTTCATGAATTATGCGGACATGATCGAGACACTTCTCCGATCAATAACCAATAGAGGAATCTGGAAATTCATATGGCTCCCACATATTTCTACGATTACTTTGCGATCGAATGAACCACTTACATACGATACCAATTTCCCTTTGTCTCACGATAGTTTACTTATCCAAGGTTTTGATCGTCGGTATCTCTGCATACCTAGTTCAACCTCGTTACTGATAAGTACTCTTTTCTCGTTCCCGTGGTATGTGATCCCTTGTGAGCCAGTCACATGCTTGCAAGCTAATTGGATGACATTCCACCGAGAGGGCCCAGAGTATATCTATCCGTCATATGGATGGACAAATCCCAATCTTGATCCATGTGTCTCAACCCATACTTTCCAAACACTCAATGCCACCTTTATAGCCACCCAGTTACGGTGTGGTGTTTGATGTCATCAAAGCATCCATCCGGTAAAGGTGATATGCATGCTCATGGTCGAAGGAATTAGGTTACTATGTATCAGAAAGCTTATAGCAATTGAAATACTAAAATGACTTGATCTTTATGCTACGCTTATCTATAGGAGTATGTCCATCATACCATTCTCCTAATGATATGATCTTGTTGTTAATAACATCTCAATGTTCATGATAGGGAAACCACAATCATCTATTAACCAACAAGCTAGTATTATGAAGAGGCTTTACTAGGGACTCAGATTTAGTTTACAAATCACACAAGTATTAATGTTTCCTAGTTAATACTGTTATAGCATGAATGTAAACATTTATCATAAACACAAAGATATAATAATAACTACATTTATTATTGCCTCTAGGGCATATCTCCAACAGTCTCCCACTTGCACTAGAGTCAACTAATCTAGATTACATGGTAATATACCGAACACCCATGGCAGTTTGGTGTTGGTCATGTTTTGCCCTCGGGAGAGGTTTAGTCAATGGATCCGCCACATTCAGATCTGTGTGTACTTTGCAAATCTTTATGTCACCATCTTGGACATGTTCTCGAATAGCGTGAAAACGTAGCTTGATGTGCTTCAGCTTCTTGTGTGACCTTGGTTCTTGCGCATTGTCTATGGCGCCCATGTTATCACAGTAGATAGACATTGGGTCCAGCGCACTTGGAACCACACTGAGCTCTGTAATGAACTCCATCATCCATATCGCTTCTTGTGAAGCCTCCGAAGCAGCTATGTATTCCGATTCAGTTGAAGATCTCGCCACAACGCTTTGCTTTGCACTCCTCCATTAACTTGCACCATTCAAAATAAATACGTATCCAGATTGAGATTTAGAATCGTTTGGATCGGTGTTCCAACTAGCATCGGTGTAACCATTAACAACGAGTTGTTCATCACCTCCATAAGAAAGAACCATATCCTTAGTTATTCTCAAGTACTTAAGGATGTTTTTGACCGCTGTCCAATGATCCACTCCTGGATCACTTTGATATCTGCTAGTTAAACTAACAGCATACGCAATGTCGGGTCTAGTACATAGCATGGCATACATTAGAGATCCTATGGCTGAGGCATAGGGAGTCTTACTCATCCTTTCTCTATCTTCTGCCGTTGCTAGACTTTGAGTTTTACTCAAGGTCGTATTGGGCAACATGGGCAAGAACTCTTTCTTGCTATCTTCCATTCCAAACCTCTTTAGAACTTTGTCCAAATATGTACTTTGTGACAATGATATTAGGCATCTCGATCTATCTCTATAAATCTTTATGCCTAATATGTAAGCTGCTTCGCCAAGATCTTTCATTGAAAAACTATTATTCAAATATTCCTTGACACTATTAAGAAGGTCTACATCATTCCCAATCAACAATATGTCATCTACATATAGTATTAAGAACGCTACAGAGCTCCCACTCGCTTTCTTGTAAATACAAGTTTCTCCATAAGTTTGTATAAAACCAAAGCTTTTGATTACTTTATCAAAACGTTGATTCCAACTTTGGGATGCTTGCTTCAATCCATATATGGACCGTTGAAGTTTGCATACCTTGTTAGCATCTTTAGGATCGACAAAACCTTTGGGTTGCATCATATACAACTCTTCATCAATGTCTCCATTGAGGAATGCTGTTTTGACATCCATCTGCCATATTTCATAATCGTAATATGCAGCGATTGCTAACATAATCCTCACAGACTTTAGCTTCGCTACTGGTGAGAAAGTCTCATCATAGTCAACTCCTTGAATTTGTCGAAACCCTTTTGCGACAAGTCGAGCTTTATAAACAGTCACATTACCATCAGCATCTGTTTTCTTCTTGAAAATCCATTTGTTCTCGACAGCCTTCCGGCCATCCGGTAAGTCCACCAAAGTCCATACTTGGTTTTCGTACATGGATCCAATCTCGGATTTCATGGCTTCTTGCCATTTATTGGAATCTAGGCTCATCATCGCTTCCTCATATGTCTCAGGGTCATCGGTGTTATCCACCAACATGACACTCATAACGGGATCATACCAATCAGGAGTGGTACGAGTTCTCGTTGACCTGCGAGGCTCTGTAGAAACTTCAACCGAAGTTTCATGATCACCATCATTAGCTTCCTCTCTTATTGGTGCAGGCACCACAGGAAGTTCTTCCGGTGCTGCGCTACTCGCAAGTTCGAGAGAAGGTTCAACAACCTCGTCGAGTTCTACTTTCCTTCCAGTCACTTCTTTTGAGAGAAATTCCTTCTCTAGAAAGGATCCATTCTTAGCAACGAAGATTTTGCCTTCGGATCTATGATAGAAGGTATACCCAATAGTTTCCTTCGGGTATCCTATGAAGACGCATTTTTCTGCTTTGGGTTCAAGCTTGTCCGGCTGTAACTTCTTTACATAGGCTTTGCAACCCCAAACTTTAAGAAACGACAATTTAGGTTTCTTCCCAAACCATAATTCATACGGTGTCATTTCAACGGATTTAGATGGTGCCCTATTTAAAGTGAATGTGGTTGTTTCTAATGCATAACCCCAAAATGATAGCGGTAAATCTGTAAGTGACATCATAGAACGAACCATATCTAAGAGTGTTCGATTACGACGTTCAGACACACCATTACGCTATGGTGTTCCCGGCGGTGTCAGTTGTGAAAGTATTCCGCATTTCTTCAAATGCTCGCCAAACTCGTAACTTAGATATTCACCTCCACGATCAGAACGTAGAAATTTAATCTTCTTGTTACGTTGATTCTCGACCTCACTTTGAAATTCCTTAAACTTCTCGAAAGTTTCGGACTTATGTTTCATGAAATAGATATACCCATATCTACTCAAGTCATCTGTGAAGGTAAGAACATAACGATAACCACCGCGCGATGCTACACTCATTGGTCCACACACATCGGTATGTATGATTTCCAATAAGTCTGTAGCTCGCTCCATCATACCAGAAAATGGAGTCTTAGTCATTTTACCCATCAGACATGCTTCGCATCTTTCAAGTGATTCGAAATCAAGTGATTCAAGAAGTCCATCAGAATGGAGTTTCTTCATACGCTTCACTCCGATATGACCAAGACGACAGTGCCACATATAGGTCGAGTTATCGCTCAATTTCAAACGTTTAGCCTCAATGTTATTAATATGTGTATTTCCACTATCGATATTCAATAAGAATATACAATCTATCAAAGGTGCATGTGCATAAAACATATTACTCATATAAATCGAACAACCATTATTCTCGGACTTAAACAAGTAAGTCTACTTAATAAACAAGATCCCAATATAATGTTCATGCTTAACGCAGGCACCAAATAACAATTATTTAAGTATAAAACTAATCCTGATGGTAGATGAAGAGGTAGCGTGCTGACCGCGATCACATCAACCTTTGATCCAATTCCAACGCGCATCGTCACCTCGTTCTTCGCTAGCTTCCGTTTATTCTGCAGCACTTGTTTCGAGTTACAAATATGAGCAACCGAACCAGTATCAAATACCTAGGCACTACTACGAGTACTAGTGAGATACACATCAATAACATGTATATCGGATATACCTTTCTTCTTGATGTTGCCGTTCTTCAAATCCGCCAAGTACTTTGGGAAATTCCGCTTCCAGTGACCTTCTCCCTTGCAGTAAAAGCACTCTGTATCAGGCTTAGGTCCAGCCTTGGTCTTCTTCGTCGGTGTGGTAACTTTCTTACCACCCTTCTTGAAGTGTCCCTTTTGCTTAGACTTGCCTTTCTTGAATCCAACAACACTTGGTGCTCTTTCTTGATCTCCACTTCTGCAGATTTCAACATGGAGAAGAGTTCTGGCAACGTCTTGTCCATGTTTTGCATATTGTAGTTCATCACAAAGTTCTTGTAACTTGGTGGTAGTGATTGGAGGACACGATGTATCCCCAAAGAATTAGGAATCACTATACCCAAACTTTGGAGTTTGTTTGCGTGCCCAGACATCTTAAGCACATGCTCACTGACGGAGCTGCCCTCTTCCATCTTGCAGTTAAAGAACTTTTCAGAAGCCTCATAACTCTCAACTACCGCGTGAGCCTCAAACATCATTTTGAGTTCACGGACAATATCATGTGGGTCTGAATTCTCAAACCTTTTCTGAAGCTCCGATTCCAAACCATACAAGATAGCACACTGAACTTTGGAGTACTGATTCTTCCGAGTGAGGTAAACATTCTTTACTTCATCGGTAGCAGTAGCTGCAGGCGGGTCACCCAGCGGTGCATCCAGCACATAGGTCAAATTACTAGCATTGAGGACAATCCTCAAATTGCGGAACCAATCCGCGAAGTTGCTTCCATTGTTTTTCAACTTTTCTTTCTCTAGGAACGCATTAAAATTGATGGTAGGGGCCGCCATTGATCTACAACATATTTGCAATAGTTTAGACTAAGTTTATGACAAATTGAGTTCTAATTAATAGTTAAATTAATCTAGGTGAACTCCCACTCAAAACAATATCCCTCACATTGTTTTAGTGATCACACGAACCAAATCCACCGCATCAAAACCGATCATCACGAGAGTTGATGTAGCTTCAATGGCGAACAATCGACATGTTCATCATATCTACTATATGATTCATGCTTTACCTTTCGGTGATCCGTGTTCCGAGACCATGTCTGTACATGCTAGGCTCGTCAAGATCAAACCTTAGTTTCTGCATGAGCAAAAATGGCTTGCTCACGTTGTATACACTTGCAGAATCTAACACACCCGATCATCACGTGGTGCTTCGAAACAACAAGCTTTAGCAACGGTGCTAACTAAGGATGAACACTTTAAAACTTGAAATTTGTGTGCTTGAGGGATCATCTTATAATGCTACCGTCGTTAACTAAGCAATACAAGATGCATAAAGGATTAACATCACATGCAATTCATAATATGTGATATGATATGGCCTTTCTTCTTTGTGCTTCCGATCTCCATCTTCAAGCACGAACATGATCTCCATCATCACCGGCATTGCATCCAGGTCAATGACGCCGCACCATGGTTGTCGTCCACCAGCTTCAACTATTACAACTACTTTGAATAGACACGCGGGTCTTAACAGAAATTAAAGACAACCATATGGCTCCTGCCGATTGCCAACTTACAATAACGAACATTGCATACATCAAATAATCACAATCATGGCCATATCACATCATAGCACACCCCTGCAAAACAAAGTTAGACGCCTCTAATTTTCTTTGCATATTTTACATGGTTTGGGGCTTTCAATAAGTGTCGCTCTAACTTACGAACAAGAACCACAATGTTGATGCTTGAACTATCAAGTGCCCGTTGTAAATTGGATCTATACTATAATGGGAGAGACAGACACCCGCAAAGCCACTTATGCAATACAAGTTGCATGTTGAGCGTGGAGCAAGTCTCATGAACGATGTCATGTAAGGTTAGCCCGGACCGCTTCATCCCATCATACCGCAAGATGCAAAGTACACAAGAAGCAATTGATAATAAAAGCACCACCACCCACAATGACCATTGTGTTCTACTCGTGCAACAGATCTACATATAGACACGGCTCTGATACCACTGTTGGGGTTCGTAGCATGGAAAACAAAAAAATTATACCGCATGCAAACAAACAAGCCAAGATCTATCTACTAGATTGTAGCAACGAGTCGATGGAGGAACTCACCCTCGAAGATTCCAAAGAAGTTAACGAGAGCGGATTCTCATGGGTGATGTAGTCGTACTCTTTCCGATCTCAAGATCGTGTAGACGATCCTTCCGGCGCCGTGTTCCGGCAGCGCTCCTGCAGTCGGTCACACGTTCGGTACTCGATGAAGACCTTCCTCTCCCTTGTTCCAGCAGGAAGCGGAGGTTGTAGCACTCTCCTCGTGATTCCGGCAGCACGACGGCGTGGTATCGGAAGTAGAGGGGAGATCTGTAACATCCCTAAAATCATGATTTCAAAGTTTGCATATCATTCATGCATGCATATAAAATTGAGATCAATTTCAAACCCATTTCAGAGAAAACAGAGACACATAGTGCTATCGTTTCATGTGAGCAAACTTAAATCAAATGGCCATCCCTATTTGAGAGTTTGAATGTTTTAAACTTAGAATGTTTGTCTCTTTGTGGAATGGATTGAGTGTGGAAATGTGAACCAAGTTTTATAAAATGGGAATGGTTCAAAAACCATTTTTCAAACATTAGAAATTCAAATACAAAGTCCCTATTATTTTGTTTCTCCAAGAGTGACCAAGCCTTTGCAAAGTAACCACATGGTTTTAGGCCTATATTTGAGACTATTGCACACTACAAAAATCTCAAATTGATTTGAATTCAAATGGGACTTGAATTCATTTGAAAATCATTTTTGAAAAATCAAAACAGAAAAAGAAAAGGGTAAAAGAAAAGAAAAAGGCCAGGCGCCCTAATCTAGCCCAGCAGCAGGAACCGGCCCAGCTAGCCCACCCGGCCACTCTCTCGCTCGCTCGCACGCGTAGACGCACCCACACTGACGCTGACACTCGGACCCCACCTCCACTCCATAGCACTCGCTGACAGGTGGCCCTCTCCACGTCACACCTTCTTCCCCAAAACCCGCCCGCAGACCATGTCGCCGCTGCTGTCGATGCCGGTAATGGCGCGGCGTAATTAGCCTTGATGCTGCAAGCGTTTCTTGTCGAGCGTGAGCCTATTTAAACCACACCCCGCCACGGTCATTTTCCCCCACTCTCCTCGCTCACTCCGCCACCAGGCTGCGCACATTTGACCTCGAAGCCCCGCAGCACCGACGACTCGGCATCGATTCCGTGAGCCTCGATCACTCTCTGGTTCAAACAGTCTTGCCCAGCTTGATCTTGCGCACCTCCTGATACCCTTCGTTTGCATTCTCGTGACCCAGGTCGTCGTCCCCGTTCGTGCCTGCAACCAACTGCGCTGCCGCTCGACTCCGGCGACCAATTGAGGTAAAACCCGAGCGCCCCTTGCCTCCTCTTTCATACGGGAATGATAGCCTTCATCTTGTGCATCACCTAACCCCTCTGGTTCGCGCTAGGGCGACGCCAAACCTCGGCAACAACCTCGACGCAGCAGACGCGCCGCGCTCCGGAGCCCGAGACCGTGCCCGTGCGCCCCTCGTCAAGCCACTGCTAGGTTGAGCTTCCCCTCGACGCTGCGAACCTGGTAAGCATCCTCCTGCCCCTCCGGACGATCTGTAGCGCCGCGCCGCCGCAGACAGAACTCGCCGCCGCCAGTCGTCGCCGCTCGTATTAGGTCAAAGCGTTTTGGATCGTTAGATGCAGATCCTGCGGCTGAAATTAGAACTTAAGCGAAGAGGTAAGCGCGCATCTGAGCCACCAGATCTGACTTAGATCCAACGGCCCTTGAGCTCGATCCGTCTGAATCGGACACGCTGGCGTTAAGACACATGGCTAGGATATGAATCAAAAACAGATTTGAAAACAGATTTAGATTCAGTTTTGAAATGGCTATAACTTTTGATTCCCACGTTAGATTTTTGCAAATTTTATATCATTGGAATCAGGGAGACAAGCCCTATCTGTTTATGCAATGTGTTTAGTGAAAAGTTTCTGTTAAAATGACTTTTTATGCAGAAACTTGTTTAGGACTATTTTGAGTATGGAATTTGTTTAGTAAATTGTTTTAGTGCTAAATAAGTTTAGTTGGCAAGTTTTTGACTTGGTTATGTTTCTGTATCATGCACTTGCTTGGTGGAGTTTTCAAAAATCATCACTTAGCATTTTCTTGCATTGCATGCATATATATTTATGAGTGTATATGAATTGTGTGTAATTTGGTGCTACTATTTTTGTGTAGACTTTGCTAGTGACTGTGATTGTAAAGAGTGCTCCTCTCCCCATTACCAAGGCAAGTGGTACTTCATGAATAATTCCATCCCTATATTTTTTGCAAGCATTAGAAATATTTTGCTAGGTCTTGCATGTTACTTTTTGCCAAATGCTATGTTGGGAAATCCTAAGTAGTAGTAGAATTGCTAGGAAATTTCCTAAGTTAAGTTACTTTGCCATGCTTAGCCTAGCTAGTAGCAAACAAGGGTTGGTAAAAATATATACATGCTATGATGAAAATATTTCTAAGTCATTGGACTTATGTTTTCTTAATAAAACAACTAAGTCAATGAACCTCCTGGGTGGAATGGGACTTGAATGGTGGTTTTTGGTTGAGTGGTTACACAAGGCCCATGGATATGGTTTACCTTGTGTATCTCACTTGTGGTATGCCACCCAGGCACAAAGGGATTTTGGAGGCCAAGTGTTGAGAAGCTTATAGTGCAGCCACTTGGCAATATGGGCTCTACCTTGATCACATAGGTTGCTAGAACTTAGTCATCTGGACAGTTGGTGGTAGTGGGAATGATAGGTTGGAACGCGTCCATTTGGCTAAGGGAAGGCTTCTGAAAGGTCCTGTCTTGGGAAACCAAGTCTGGTGGGGAAAGTGCACAACCTCTGCAGATGGAAAAATCTAAGTACTTAGCCAAGTCCATGGCAATGGACAACTTGAGCATCAAGACATGGAAGCTATCAAGAATCTCATCACTCCAACTTCTAAGTAAAACTTGTGGGTGAACAAGGGTGAAGGACCTCAATGTCTATTGATGGTTTCTTGGGAAAAGTTTTTGACAAAGAAAACTTAGTGATTTCAACTAACAGGAAAAACCTATTTTGAGCAAAGCAAGCCAAACTACACTTAGCCAACATGCATATAGTAATATAGTCCACTTAAAATTTACTAAGGTATCACTTGCCAATACTATTCCAAAGTATTGACCCACTGTGGATGTAACTTGTGATGTTGCAGGTTACTCCGATGATGATTAGGTGTCATGAGTCTACACTCAACATGCTTGCCTGTGGCACATGAAGATGAAGACTTATGTTTATTTACTTATTCCAAAACTCTTGTATTAGGCCTGTGGCCTTGAGTTGTAAAAGACTATGTTTTATCTCTGGAATGGATGTAATAAATGACCTTTGTATCTGTGTACTTCATCTTAAACTGTGGATGCTAGCAATGATCTAGGGACTAGCATTGCAATCACAGGGATCCTTTTCCTTTACAAAGGAGGGATCTTACAGATGGTATCAGAGCACTGTGTTGCCTGTAGGATTATGACCCTAGGATTGGAAACCACTAAGGAAAAATTTTCAACTACTTCTACACTTGTCTATTCTTCTCGTAAACTTTTATAATCTTCTCATTCTCATCTCCATTTGTAGATGAACTCCATCAACGAAGCCGTAAGGAAAGGACCACTCATGACCATGACCTTGGAGTGTGAGACTGAGTTCCCCAAAATTCTCAAGGACCTCATGGTGGCAATGGAAATACATGGTGCAGCTGTGTACAAAGGCTTTCCAGTGATGGATGAAGGAGTTGAGTACTGGTGGGTGCAACTTCACTTGTACAAAAACAAGGAAGACAACCACAAAGAAACAGGATTCTGCATGTACACCAACACTGTGGTACACACCACATTCTTTGAGTCAGCAAGAGAAGCAGCTTGGAGGACTATCAAAGAACTTAGTGCTAGAGTCAAGTGCAGAATGCTCAACCTCCAAAAAGACTTGGAGGAAGAGAAGGAACATACCCAAGAGTTGGAAGCTACCAACCAAACCCTAAGAGGAGACATTATAGACTTAGTGATGGAATCATGTGAGCAGGATAGGCTGATTGCTTCTAGAAATATTGTGTTAGCCAATAGATCCAGTGAGATAGGATTGTAAACGTATTTCGTTAGTTGGACCACCACCTATCACCTTATTTTCCAAAATGTTGCTTAAAATAAGTTTGAACCTTGGTTGTTGTGATGGTTTCATGTATGCATGACTTGCGTGTTTTGCTTCCCAAGGATATGTATGTGTATTTTGCCCTTTTGTTTTATCTTGAATTGTGTTGTTCTAACTTTTCTATCTTATAAATAGATGCCTATTACCATCAGCACTGTTGAGGAGTTCCAGGTTACCCGTTTTGGTCCTCGTATCGTTGAGCTTACCACTTTGCTCAATATCCCTCTTCCCACCATCATGGTGCATCCACTCACCAAGTTCGAGAGGAAGGACCTCTGGGGCTTCAAGGTGAACCAGCCCGGACGCTAGACAGAGCCTACTACGGAGGCCATCGTCTTCAAGCTTATGCGATGGCGACAGGAGAGAGGCATGGAGGTAGTTATGCAGGACCTGATAGGACGTCTGCTAGGTCGACACTCCCGACAGGTTAGAGGCACCCACTTTCACGTCTTCGGAAGACGTGATGAGGACGGAGAGTCCATTGACTTCGAGGACAACTCGAGGGACGCAGAAGAGCCGATACGTCTGTACCTCCAGGACTTAGAGTCTCTCATTAGGCATGTGGACACGGACAGGACCAATGTCATGCTCAGCAATGACGAGCTCTAGGTGCAGCTACGCGAGAAGGACAAGCTTTTCGCACAGCAGGACGAGATAGTCAAGGAAATGGAGGCGAAGTTCGAGACCCAGGATAGGAAGTTCAAGAGTCAGGAGAAGCGTGTCCAGGATAGGAACAAGAAGATCCGAGATATGACTGAAGAACTGCAGTCCAAGGACTTCGAGCTAGAGCAGCAACAGACGGTGATTGAGAGGCTTCGTTCCCAGAAGAGGGCTCTCAAGGCCAAGATTGAGTCCCTGAACACTACCATTGAGGAGAACAAGACCGCGATGGAGAACTCAGGTCTTACCTTTGTCGAGGAGGAGATTGATGCTGATGAGTAGACTTGACTACTCGTTTATCTTTTATTATCGTACTTGTTATTTGTGAACTTGTTATTGGACCATCCGACATGTGGATGGCTTGCTACTTGTGTGTTTTAATTTGTGAACTTGTTATCTTGTTGTTGAACTATTATCTTTGTGTTGCATGTTATGTGTTTGCTTATGTGATGTAATGTGCATAAAAAAACATCTATGGGTATCTCATTCTTATCTCTATTTGAACAAACCACAGATGCCTCCCCGTCGCGCAAACCCTAACCCCAACAACAACAACAACATCACACCATAAATGCAACAAATGATGACTGCTCAAACACAGCTTATGCAGATGATGACAACATTCATCCAGAACCAGAATAATAATAATAACAACAACAACAACCCCAATAACAACAACAACAACAACAATCCTCCGGGCTTTGATATGCTCACCAGATTTCTGCGGTTGAGGCCAGCTAAGTTCTCGGGGACGACTGACCCCATGAAGGCCAATGATTGGCTACGTTCTGTAAACAAGGACTTAGTGACCGTGGGCTGCACGGACGCTGAAAAGGTCAGATTTGCAGCACATCTGCTGGAAGGGCCAGCCGCCACTTGGTGGGACAACTTCCAAATCACCACTCCTATAGATGAGGTGACTTGGGCTATCTTTGAGGATGGCTTTCGCACTACTCATATCTCGTCAGGTATAATGAGCCTGAAAAGAAAGAGTTCCACAATCTGAAGCAACGCCACCGCAGCGTGGCTGAATACATTGAAGAGTTCAACAATCTAGCGCGTTATGCACCGGATGAGGTTGACACCGATGCCAAGAGAAAGGAAAAATTTCTGGAAGGCTTAAATGATGAGCTGAATCTACAGCTGGTTGTGGCATATGTTCCCACTTATCAGTCGCTCTGTGACAAGGCTGCTATATTGGAGAACAAAATGAAGCAAGTCAAGAGTAGAAAGAGAAAGCACTCCGACAAGCACAGCACGGGATCATCTCACAAACGATCTCACTATGATGACAGTGGAAGCTCAGGATCCCACAAGCATGGGAAATTCAACAAGCACCACAACCACAACCGTCATGACAACAAGCATCATCGCAGTCATGACAATGACAAGTACAAGAACCACAAGAGTGGACATAAGAGCCACCACGGTGGTAATGGTAGTGGTAGTGGAAGTCAGCCTGCTAAAAGGGACATCAGTCAGGTTGAATGCTTCAAATGCAAGAAGATGGGACACTATGCAAATGAGTACCCCAAAAAGAAAGTTGAAGGACCTGTCAAGCCCAATCCTTTCCAGAAAGGATAGGTGAACCACATGAGTGTGGAGGAGGTCTATGAGGAACCTGACGCTATTGCTGGTAAGTTCAGACTCAATTCTATTCCAGCATTTGTACTCTTTGATACTGGTGCATCTCATTCATTCATATCAAGAGCATTTGTTGAAAGAAATGAACTACCAGTAGAAACTATTGGGTGTCCTATAAAAGTAAGTTCTCCTGGTGGAGAAATGTTAGTGAATTCAGGATGCCATGATCTAGTCATAGAATTTGGGAAATATAAGTTTCCCGTTAACTTGATAATATTAAACTCCCGAGGATTGGATGTCATTCTGGGAATGGACTGGATGACTAAGTACAAAGGAGTGATAGATTTTGCCAGCCATACTGTCTCACTCACAACTCCGGAAAATAAAAGAATCAGATTCAAGACCAGTTTTGAAGCAAAAAGGAGTATGCTTAATTCTCTTAAGGGGGTTAGCATGGACAGTGTGCCAATTGTGAATGAGTATCTGGATGTGTTTCCGGAAGAGTTGCCAGGAATGCCACCAGATAGAGATGTGGAATTTCTGATAGATTTGGTACCAGGTTCTGGACCAATAGCAAAGAGACCATACAAAATGTCAGTTGATGAACTGAAAGAACTCAAGAAGCAACTAGGAGAATAGTTGCAGAAAGGATTCATTCAACCAAGTTCTTCATCTTGGGGAGCCCCAGTTTTGTTTGTGGAGAAGAAGGACAGGAGCCAAAGGTTATTCATAGATTACCGTTCACTCAACGAGGTAACTATCAAGAACAAATATCCTTTGCCTAGAATCAATGACTTGTTTGATCAGCTAGAAGGAGCATGTGTGTTCTCAAAGATTGATCTCCGGTCAGGCTATTTTCAACTTAAGATAAGAGAACAGGACATACCTAAAACAGCATTCACCATAAGGTACGGATTGTATGAGTATACCGTAATGCCTTTTGGCTTAACCAATGCTCCAGCATACTTCATGAATATGATGAACAAAGTGTTCATGGAATTCCTTGAAAAATTTGTTGTCGTTTTCATCGATGACATCTTAGTCTACTCCAAGAGCAAGGAAGAACATGAAGGACATTTGCGTCTAATACTTGAGAAGTTAAGAGAGCATAAACTTTATGCCAAATTCAGCAAGTGTGAGTTTTGGTTAGAGGAAGTTGGTTTTCTTGGTCATGTTATGACAAAGGATGGTGTGGCAGTTGATCCTGCTAAAGTCTCAGCTGTGACTGAATGGGAATCTCCTAAGAACGTGAAAGAGGTTCGTAGTTTCCTTGGCTTAGCAGGTTACTATAGAAGGTTCATTGAAAATTTCTCAAAGGTTGCTAAGCCAATGACTGAATTGTTAAAGAAAGACAAGAAGTTTGCTTGGTCTGAAGGTTGTGAGGTCAGCTTTCAGGAGTTGAAGAAGAGGCTTGTGACATCACCAGTTCTATGTCTGCCTGACTTGGAAAAAGATTTCCAAGTATATTGTGATGCGTCTCATCAAGGTTTGGGAGCCGTACTTATGCAAGACGGTAAAGTTGTAGCCTATGCCTCGAGACAACTCAAAACTCATGAAGTAAACTACCCTACTCATGATTTGGAGTTAGCCTCTGTCGTCCATGCACTCAAAACATGGAGACATTACCTTTTGGGAAAGCGTTGTGAAGTGTTTACGGACCACAAAAGTTTGAAGTATATCTTCACCCAAAAGGAAATCAATATGAGACAAAGAAGATGGTTAGAGCTTATCAAAGATTATGACTTAAGTTTGCAATACCACCCCGGTAAAGCAAATGTTGTAGCAAATGCTCTAAGTCGTAAGGTATTTGTGAATGGCCTTACCAAAGGAGAATTGCCAGGTGATTTGTGTGCCCAATTTCGAGAACTCAGATTGGAGATTGTGCCAGAGGGACATCTCATGTCTTTAGATGTCCAACCCACTTTGTTGGACAAGATTCGAGAAGCTCAAAAGACTGATAAGGAAATTGAAGAGATTAAGGAAAAGATTGGCCAAGGGAAAGCTAAAAATTTCCATGAAGATGAACAGGGTACTTTATGGCATGGGAAACGTATCTGTGTTCCACAAGATCCGGAGTTACGGAAACTGATTTTGCAAGAAGCACACAACTCTCCGTATTCTATTCACCCGGGTAACACCAAAATGTACATGGACATGAAAGAAAGATTTTGGTGGAATAATCTCAAGAGGGACATCGCCGAACATATTGCTTTGTGTGATGTGTGTAGTAGAGTAAAGGCGGAGCATCAGAAACCAGCAGGTTTGCTTCAACCACTACCTATTCCCGATTGGAAGTGGGACAAGATTGGTATGGATTTCATTACCGGATTACCAAGGACCAGATCAGGATATGATTCCATATGGGTAGTAGTGGATCGCTTAACTAAAGTGGCTCATTTCATACCCGTGAAGACAACTTATACAAGTGCCAAGTTAGCCAAAATCTACATGAGTAGAATTGTATGTCTACATGGTGTGCCCAAGAGTATTGTGTCTGATAGGGGAACTCAATTCACTTCCCATTTTTGGAGACAACTACATGAGTCATTGGGAACGAGGTTGGAATTCAGTACTGCTTTTCATCCTCAAACCGATGGACAAACAGAAAGAACTAATCAAATTCTGGAAGACATGTTGAGGGCATGTGCCCTAGACTATGGAGCAAGTTGGGATGAAAGTCTACCTTACGCAGAATTTTCTTATAACAACAGCTATCAAGCCAGCATTGAGATGGCACCGTTTGAGTTTCTCTACGGGAGAAAGTGTACCACCCCATTATTATGGAATGGTATGGGAGAAAGAAGTTTATTCGGGCCAGATCTTATCAAAGAAGCCGAAGAGAAGGTCAAATTGGTTAAGGACAGGTTGAAGATAGCACAGTCCCGACAGAAAAGCTACGCCAATCCTAAGCGTAGAGAAGTCACCTACGAAGTTGGTGATAGAGATTATCTTAGAGTATCACCACTTCGTGGAGTGAAAAGATTCGGAGTCAAAGGAAATTTGGCACCAAGATATGTTGGGCCATTCAAGATTCTGAGCCGCAAGGGAGAAGTTGCTTATGAAATTGAACTACCAGAATCTCTATCAGTAGTCCATAATGTGTTTCATGTGAGTCAGCTTAAGAGATGTCACCCAGAAATGGAAGAAACTTCTTTGAAGGATACCATACCATTGGAGGAAGTGCAACTAGAAAGTGACCTCACATATGAATAAAAACCTATCAAAATTCTTGAGACTGCAGAAAGAGTCACAAGGACAAAGACTATCAAGTTTTGCAAAGTACAATGGAATCATCATTCCGAAGAGGAAGCAACATGGGAAAGAGAAGACGATCTTCGGAAAGACCACCCTCACCTATTTGCTAGCCAATCCGAATCTCGAGGGCGAGATTCACCTTAAGGGGGTTAGATTTGTAACATCCCTAAAATCATGATTTCAAAGTTTGCATATCATTCATGCATGCATATAGAATTGAGATCAATTTCAAACCCATTTCAGAGAAAACAGAGACACATAGTGCTATCATTTCATGTGAGCAAACTTAAATCAAATGGCCACCCCTATTTGAGAGTTTGAATGTTTTAAACTTAGAATGTTTGTCTCTTTGTGGAATGGATTGAGTGTGGAAATGTGAACCAAGTTTTATAAAATGGGAATGGTTCAAAAACCATTTTTCAAACATTAGAAATTCAAATACAAAGTCCCTGTTATTTTGTTTCTCCAAGAGTGACCAAGCCTTTGCAAAGTAACCACATGGTTTTAGGCCTATATTTGAGACTATTGCACACTGCAAAAATCTCAAATTGATTTGAATTCAAATGGGACTTGAATTCATTTGAAAATCATTTCTGAAAAATCAAAACAGAAAAAGAAAAGGGTAAAAGAAAAGAAAAAGGCCAGGCGCCCTAATCTAGCCCAGAAGAGAACCGCCCAGCTAGCCCAAAGCCACTCTCTCGCTTCGCCTTGCAGACGCACTCCACACCGACACTCGGACCCCACCCCCACTCCGTAGCACTCGTTGACAGGTGGCCCTCTCCACGTCACACCTTCTTCCCCAAAACCCGCCTGCAGACCACGTCGCCGCTGCTGTCGATGCCGGTAATGGCGCGGCGTAATTAGCTTTGATGTCGCAAGCGTTTCTTGTCGCGCGTGAGCCTATTTAAACCACACCCCGCCGCGGTCATTTTCCCCCACTCTCCTCGCTCACTCCGCCACCAGGCTGCGCGCATTTGACCTCGAAGCCCCACAGCACCGACGATTCCAGCGACCGATTCCGGTGAGCCTCGACCGCCCCCTCTCTCTGGTTCAAACAGTCTTGCCCAGCTTGATCTTGCGCACCTCCTGATACCCTTCGTTTGCATTCTCGTGACCCAGGCCTTCGTCTCCCTGCTCGTGCTCAGAACTAATCAACCACGCCGACTCCGGCGACCAATTGAGGTAAAACCCGAGCGCCCCTTGCCTCCTCTTTCATATAGTAAAGTAAGTTTCGTACCAAATCCTATTTTTTTAGATTTTTACCAGTTACCAAGAAAATATAAAAAATCACGCGGTACAACAGGTTCAGCAGAAAACTGCAGCAGCAATGTCACGAATTTCAATCAGTTCACACCAATAAACTAATCTAAAAACCTCACACAAATTTCAAAAACTTTGGAGTTCAAAACTAACTGACCCTAACAAGGCATCACACAAAATAGCTTAATACAAACAAGCAAACAACCTATATTGTCATACCACATAAGTTGGTAAGATCAATATGCTAACACGATAGCGATGATCTCCTAAAGAGATAAAACATGGTGGTCTAATCCTAACCAAACTTGATGAGACATTCCTTTCTGTCATTCTATTTCTTATTCTACTTGTAAGACAACTCTCATATAGGTACCAAATGAATGGACAACTACAAATTTTGAACAAGAAGAGGTTCTAGAAAAGATAGACAATGAATATAAGAACTCTAATAAGTAGAAAATATGATAGTTCTCCTAACAGAGGTCTCCTATTTCTAATCCAGTTCTAAGGTCACGAACCTACAGTCAACGTAATGCTCTGATACCATCTGAAGCGATCCAACCCGTTAAGAATTGGATCCTGTGTTTACAGTGCTAGTCCCTTGGATCGATTAGCTAGCACACACAGTTTCGATGAATAAAAGAGTATCAATGCGTCACATTATTACAATGATTGATCCAAGAAAATAAATATTACAAGTTGCTTAGCTCACAGCTAGCTCAAATATCATAGTTCAACAAATAAACAATAGATAAAGGCTCCATCACGCCACAGGCAACTCGCTGAGTGGAGATTCGCCACCTAAACGATAACCTTACTTGTCGTCGGAATTACCTGCAACATGAAAAGTTGCAGCCACGAATGGTCAATACATTTGAATTGTATTGGCAAGATGTCACTGTTATGTGGAAACAATTGGCAACCTGTCATATACATGCACACTTTGGCTAGTGGAGTTTAGGCTATTTGCATAAAGCAGCATTTTCTCCTACATTTTTAAATAAAGTTTTAGTTCTTCAAAATAACTAAGAACAACTCGAGTCACTCGAGAGCTCCTAAATCTATGGACACATTGAGTCACTCAAGTGCTCCTATAACCCATTAAGTTCACCCATCAAATTTTATTAGAGAAATTGGAATGAATGAGACTTTTCAACTGCGTCAAGAGAATTTACTCATAATTGTCTATTACCGGGGACACGGCTGAGTACTTAGTTCATAAACCATCTGCAGAGGCTAGTACACTTTACCCACAAGACCCGATCAACCCCTTTTGTGAGAAGACCAGGACGAGACCTTTTGGTAAACGGAATCATGAGCCTAACTCCGGACCATACCATCCTATCAACACCTACATCTGCTAGTCACGGTAGGACATGATCCCATAACTTACTCAGTCAAGTCAGAGCCCATATGACATGTGGTTGTACATGGAAGTTACTAATCAAGACCGTCTATTATCTCTTTAAATCCTGGGTGGCAATCCCCACAAAAATCCACACTCGATGACCCAGTCAATGCCATTCCACCCAGGTGATTCATTGATTAAGTGGTTTTCATTTAAGCAAAACATAACCTTCTCATACACACATGTATCATGAAAACCACCCACGCATCTAATAGCATATATAATATAAAATATTTCCTTCAATGCAAGCTATTGAAAACTAAATGCATAATAAAACAATAGGAAATTCATGATAGTGACACTTGCCTCAGTTGTAGTGATCATTCACACAGTCGTCGCAATCACAGATATCGCACTCCCGGCAATCTATCGCACAAAATAATAATTGCAATCAATCATACAGTAGCACAACACAACAAAACAGTATGCATGTATTTTATAAAAGAGAAACAAGTTCAAAAGCATTTCATAAACATTTTCCATTAAACAAATAGGTTTTTAATAGGCATTAATGAATTCTAAATACTTTCAGTACAGAATAGTTTCATAAAATTATGGGAACCATTCTACTGGATAGGTAATGTTCATAGCTTTAATTTGCCACTGGTTTCACCCTAAAATTATTTATAGATTAAAAGTTATAGCCAAAAATAATCATTTAAGTGATTTATTCATAGTTCAATATTTTGTACTGTAACAAAATAAACTAATGCTACAGTGACGTAGATTATAATTTTCTGAATCCATAGACACCAAATTTGCCAATTTTGGAGTTGTGGATATTTTCCTATGAATTATTTACCATTAAAGAGATTTAAATATCCAAAAAATATGCATTGGTCAAAGTACGAATTTTATTGTATGATAATATTCTACACATTACTCTGAATCCAGGGACATCTTATTTGTATTTTTCTGACCACTATTCAATTTTATATGAATTTTACAAATGTGCATGAATTTCTGTCTATTTTCTTATTCTGAAAATTCGAGAGAATATTCTCTGGAATATTCCTTCTGACGTGGCGCTGAGTCAGCGCGTGCGCTGAATAGTCAACGGTCGGGTCAACAGGCGATCCGGGGCGCTCGCGTGAGATCCGACGGCTGTGGCGTTGAGCTAGGAGCTCACCGGCGATATGACGTGGGCGGCGGCGGACGGTGCAGTCGGCTGCGATGGTGGCCTCTGCGGCAGTCCTTGTCGGCGGCGAAGTAGTCCACGGCGTGCAGCTTGTCCTCACGGTCACGTACGTGTCCTCTTTCCCGTTCTTCTCCTCCTTGATCGACAGCAAAGCTTCGCTGCTCCTCCTCGGCGACGGAAAATTCCGGCGAAAAATCTTTGGCGATGGGCTGCAGATTTGATGGAGAAAAAAAACGTGGAAAAAAGTGGTGGTTCAATAGTACCACAGCAGCGCAAAAAGAACAGGGAATGGAGCTCAAAATTGACAGCAATTCTCACCTCCCGAAGCTCCGACGAGATCGGAATCGAGACAGATTCCAACGACTTTTCAGTGGATTCGTTCGGGAAAAAAAGGGGTAGAGAGGAGGCGGGGTTGAGGTATTTATCGGCGAATTTGTTGGACGAGTGGGCAAAAGAAACGGACGCAGATTTGCGACATTTGCTCGCAGTATACTAACGAACTCTGTTCGTGTTCAACCTGGAATCTTGCAACGATAGGAAGGTGACATGGTGGGCTCCACATGGCAGAAGGAAATAAATAAATAAAGGAAGGGAAAAGAAGCAGCGTTGCCGTGCTTGGCTGTTGCTTGCCTAGGCAGGAGGGCTGGCCCGAAGCGGTAGGTCCGTCTATTTCTTTTTCTTTTTATTCTTTTCTGTTTTGTATTTCTTTGATAGATTTACTTTTATAACTTCAAAAGAAGTGAAATTAGTTTCTAAATGTTTTTATAAATTTAGAACACACACAGTAAGCTATTTAGAATATAGTTTTGATCAAAATCAAAATATTCATTTTTCCATTTGCATACAAGGTACTATATGGCTAGTTCTAAAAATACAAAGAAAAAATAGGCTTCTGGCGCAAGATTTTTGAATGACGTTTTGCACGAGATGCCAAGATGCTGATGCAGTGCAATTTGCAATTTTTTTAATCTAAAATTCTAGGATGTTACAGACTAACCCCCTTAAGATGAATCTCGTCCTCGAGATTCGAGATGGCTAGCAAATAGGTTCTGGTGGTGTTCTCGAAGATTGTATTTCTAGCATCCATGTGGCTTCTCTTTATATGGGTACATTCATTAAGCTAACCCCCTTAAGAGAACTGAACTCGGCATCTCCAAACATCTAAGGCTTAATTGTGGCATCTTGTACTAGCTATCAATTTCTTCTCCAATGAGTTCACTTTAACAGATCTTCTAAGTAACTCCATATATGACTAATCTCATCCATGAATGCCTTATATAAACGAATGCGATGCACCAGTATTGAAAAGGTGTGAGTGCGATGCATAAATTAGCTAGAAGCTTACCAGACACAGAGCATGGTTTATTGAGTCCTCTCTTCATGTTCATGTGGTTCACAGTTGCCTTCTCAGTTGAGTTTATCTTGGTTCCATCTTCTGGACAACTGTAGGCGTAGTGTCCCAACTTCCTGCACTTGTAGCATTCTACATTACTGAGATCTTTATTTCTATTATGCTGATGGCCATTGCTACCTTTGTTGTGGCCATTACCGTTGTGGCCATTAGCTTCGTTGTTGTGGTCATCAGAATTGTCATTGCCATCATGGAAGGTACGTTTATGATATGATCCTGAGTTGTGATTGCCATTGTGCTTCCTCTTGCGACGTTCCACTTGCTTGTGCTTTCCTTCCAGGATCCGAGCCTTATCCATCAGCTCCTGAAATGTTGGGCAATAAACCACTAACAGCTGCACCGAGAGCTCATCACTTAGACCATCCAGAAATCTCTCTCTCCTCTTGGAGTCAGTGTCCACATCTTCTGGAGCATAACGTGATAGATTATTGAACTCCTCTATGTATTCTGCCACTGTACGATTTGTTTGGCGCAAGTTGCGAAACTCCTTCCTCTTCAGGCCGAGGACCCCTGAAGAAACATGATTGGTCTTGAATCCATCTTCAAACATGGCCCAAGTAACAGTGTCCAGCGGGTGGGTGATTTGGAAAGTATCCCACCAAGAAGCAGTTGGTCCCTCCAGTAGGTGAGCAGCAAATCTCACCTTCTCAGCATCAGTGCATCCAACAGTCACTAAGTCTTTGTTCACCGAGCGCAACCAGTCAAGAGCAATTATAGGTTCAGCTGCAGTGGAGAACTTAGCTGGCCTAAGTTTCAGAAACCTGGTGAGAGCATCCTCCTGGGGCTGGTTGTTCCCGTTGTTGTTGTTGTTCTGGGCAGCCATGAATTGTGTCATCACCTGGGCTAGCTGTGTTTGTGCTGCTATCAGTTGCTCCATCTCGGTGGGTTGACAGCGAGGTGGCATCTGTTTGGGACAGCATAGATAAGTTATAGATAGAAGGGACTAGAGAAAGTAGTACTACCCATAACTATATGAAGCAATCAATGACACAAACAAGCAAACCATCATAAGAAATCAACACACAAGCAACCACTTGAATACCAACATTACGGGGGTCTAATATTAGCAGTATATAACCACAAAATAGTTTGAATAGGTTGGGAACAATACTAGAGCAAAACAAAGCAACATATAAGCAATACACAAAATCTGTCAAAACGGTACAGCAGGTTTCACGAATTTTTCTGACCGACTTAAATACGTCAGGAATTTTAGCCAATTTTTGTGCATATAGTAAAGTAAGTTTCGTACCAAATCCTATTTTTTTAGATTTTTACCAGTTACCAAGAAAATATGAAAAATCACGCGGTACAACAGGTTCAGCAGAAAACTGCAGCAGCAATGTCACGAATTTCAATCAGTTCACACCAATAAACTAATCTAAAAACCTCACACAAATTTCAAAAACTTTGGAGTTCAAAACTAACTGACCCTAACAAGGCATCACACAAAATAGCTTAATACAAACAAGCAAACAACCTATATTGTCATACCACATAAGTTGGTAAGATCAATATGCTAACACGATAGCGATGATCTCCTAAAGAGATAAAACATGGTGGTCTAATCCTAACCAAACTTGATGAGACATTCCTTTCTGTCATTCTATTTCTTATTCTACTTGTAAGACAACTCTCATATAGGTACCAAATGAATGGACAACTACAAATTTTGAACAAGAAGAGGTTCTAGAAAAGATAGACAATGAATATAAGAACTTTAATAAGTAGAAAATATGATAGTTCTCCTAACAGAGCTCTCCTATTTCTAATCCAGTTCTAAGGTCACGAACCTACAGTCAACGCAATGCTCTGATACCATCTGAAGCGATCCAACCCGTTAAGAATTGGATCCTGTGTTTACAGTGCTAGTCCCTTGGATCGATTAGCTAGCACACACAGTTTCGATGAATAAAAGAGTATCAATGCGTCACATTATTACAACGATTGATCCAAGAAAATAAATATTACAAGTTGCTTAGCTCACAGCTAGCTCAAATATCATAGTTCAACAAATAAACAATAGATAAAGGCTCCATCACGCCACAGGCAACTCGCTGAGTGGAGATTCGCAACCTAAACGATAACCTTACTTGTCGTCGGAATTACCTGCAACATGAAAAGTTGCAGCCACGAATGGTCAATACATTTGAATTGTATTGGCAAGATGTCACTGTTATGTGGACACAATTGGCAACCTGTCATATACATGCACACTTTGGCTAGTGGAGTTTAGGCTATTTGCATAAAGCAGCATTTTCTCCTACATTTTTAAATAAAGTTTTAGTTCTTCAAAATAACTAAGAACAACTCGAGTCACTCGAGAGCTCCTAAATCTATGGACACATTGAGTCACTCAAGTGCTCCTATAACCCATTAAGTTCACCCATCAAATTTTATTAGATAAATTGGAATGAATGAGACTTTTCAACTGCGTCAAGAGAATTTACTCATAATTGTCCATTACCGGGGACACGGCTGAGTACTTAGTTCATAAACCATCTGCAGAGGCTAGTACACTTTACCCACATGACCCGATCAACCCCTTTTGTGAGAAGACCAGGACGAGACCTTTGGGAAACGGAATCATGAGCCTAACTCCGGACCATACCATCCTATCAACACCTACATCTGCTAGTCACGGTAGGACATGATCCCATAACTTACTCAGTCAAGTCAGAGTCCATATGACATGTGGTTGTACATGGAAGTTACTAATCAAGACCGTCTATTATCTCTTTGAAGCCTGGGTGGCAATCCCCACCAAAATCCACACTCGATGACCCAGTCAATGCCATTCCACCCAGGTGATTCATTGATTAAGTGGTTTTCATTTAAGCAAAACATAACCTTCTCATACACACATGTATCATGAAAACCACCCACGCATCTAATAGCATATATAATATAAAATATTTCCTTCAATGCAAGCTATTGAAAACTACATGCATAATAAAACAATAGGAGATTCATGATAGTGACACTTGCCTCAGTTGTAGTGATCATTCACACAGTCGTCGCAATCACAGATATCGCACTCCCGGCAATCTATCCCGCAAAATAATAATTGCAATCAATCATACAGTAGCACAACACAACAAAACAATATGCATGTATTTTATAAAAGAGAAACAAGTTCAAAAGCATTTCATAAAAATTTTCCATTAAACAAATAGGTTTTTAATAGGCATTAATGAATTCTAAATACTTTCAGTATAGAATAGTTTCATAAAATTATGGGAACCATTCTACTGGATAGGTAATGTTCATAGCTTTAATTTGCCACTGGTTTCACCCTAAAATTATTTATAGATTAAAAGTTATAGCCAAAAATAATCATTTAAGTGATTTATTCATAGTTCAATATTTTGTACTGTAACAAAATAAACTAATGCTACAGTGACGTAGATTATAATTTTCTAAATCCATAGACACCAAATTTGCTAATTTTGGAGTTGTGGATATTTTCCTATGAATTATTTACCATTAAAGAGATTTAAATATCCAGAAAATATGCATTGGTCAAAGTACGAATTTTATTGTATGATAATATTCTACACATTATTCTGAATCCAGGGACATCTTATTTGTATTTTTCTGATCACTATTCAATTTTATATGAATTTTACAAATGTGCATGAATTTCTGTCTATTTTCTTATTCTGAAAATTCGAGAGAATATTCTCTGGAATATTCCTTCTGACGTGGCGCTGAGTCAGCGCGTGCACTGACTAGTCAACGGTCGGGTCAACAGGCGATCCGGGGCGCTCGCGTGAGATCCGACGGCTGTGGCGTTGAGCTAGGAGCTCACCGGCGATATGACGTGGGCGGCGGCGGACGGTGCAGTCGGCTGCGATGGTGGCCTCTGCGGTAGTCCTTGTCGGCGGCGAAGTAGTCCACGGCGTGCAGCTCGTCCTCACGGTCACGTACGTGTCCTCTTTCCCGTTCTTCTCCTCCTTGATCGACAGCAAAGCTTCGCTGCTCCTCCTCGGCGACGGAAAATTCCGGCGAAAAATCTTTGGCGATGGGCTGCAGATTTGATGGAGAAAAAAAACGTGGAAAGAAGTGGTGGTTCAATAGTACCACAACAGCGCAAAAAGAACAGGGAATGGAGCTCAAAATTGACAACAATTCTGACCTCCCGAAGCTCCGACGAGATCGGAATCGAGACAGATTCCAACGACTTTTCAGTGGATTCGTTCGGGAAAAAAGGGGTAGAGAGGAGGCGGGGTTGAGGTATTTATCGGCGAATTTGTTGGACGAGTGGGCAAAAGAAACGGACGCAGATTTGCGACATTTGCTCGCAGTATACTAACGAACTCTGTTCGTGTTCAACCTGGAATCTTGCAACGATAGGAAGGTGACATGGTGGGCTCCACATGGCAGAAGGAAATAAATAAATAAAGGAAGGGAAAAGAAGCAGCGTTGCCGTGCTTGGCTGTTGCTTGCCTAGGCAGGAGGGCTGGCCCGAAGCGGTAGGTCCGTCTATTTCTTTTTCTTTTTATTCTTTTCTGTTTTGTATTTCTTTGATAGATTTACTTTTATAACTTCAAAAGAAGTAAAATTAGTTTCTAAATGTTTTTATAAATTCAGAACACACACAGAGTAAGCTATTTAGAATATAGTTTTGATCAAAATCAAAATATTCATTTTTCCATTTGCATACAAGGTACTATATGGCTAGTTCTAAAAATACAAAGAAAAAAATAGGCTTCTGGCGCAAGATTTTTGAATGACGTTTTGCACGAGATGCCAAGATGCTGATGCAGTGCAATTTGCAATTTTTTTTAATCTAAAATTCTAGGATGTTACACCTAAGTAGTAGTAGAATTGCTAGGAAATTTCCTAAGTTAAGTTACTTTGTCATTCTTAGCCTAGCTAGTAGCAAACAAGGGTTGGTAAAAATATATACATGCTATGATGAAAATATTTCTAAGTCATTGGACTTATATTTTCTTAATAAAACAACTAAGTCAATGAACCTCCTGGGTGGAATGGGACTTAAATGGTGGTTTTTGGTTGAGTGGTTACACAAGGCCCATGGATATGGTTTACCTTGTGTATCTCAGTTGTGGCATGCCACCCAGGCACAAAGGGATTTTGGAGGCCAAGTGTTGAGAAGCTTATAGTGCAGCCACTTGGCAATATGGGCTCTGCCTTGATCACATAGGTTGCTAGAACTTAGCATCTAGACAGTTGGTGGTAGTGGAAATGATAGGTTGGAACGCGTCCATTTGGCTAAGGGAAGGCTTCTGAAAGGTCCTGTCTTGGAAAACCAAGTCTGGTGGGGAAAGTGCACAACCTCTGCAGATGGAAAAATCTAAGTACTTAGCCAAGTCCATGGCAATAGACAACTTGAGCATCAATACATGGAAGCTATCAAGAATCTCATCACTCCAACTTCTAAGTAAAACTTGTGGGTGAACAAGGGTGAAGGACCTCAATGTCTATTGATGGTTTCTTGGGAAAAGTTTTTGACAAAGAAAACTTAGTGATTTCAACTAATAGGAAAAACCTATTTTGAGCAAAGCAAGCCAAACTACACTTAGCCAAAATGCATATAGTAATATAGTCCACTTAAAATTTACTAAGGTATCACTTGCCAATACTATTCCAAAGTATTGACCCACTGTGGCTGTAACTTGTGATGTTGCAGGTTACTCCGATGATGATTAGGTGTCATGAGTCTACACTCAACATGCTTGCCTGTGGCACATGAAGATGAAGACTTATGTTTATTTACTTATTCCAAAACTCTTGTATTAGGCCTGTGGCCTTGAGTTGTAAAAGACTATGTTTTATCTCTAGAATGGATGTAATAAATGACCTTTGTATCTGTGTACTTCATCTTAAACTATGGATGCTAGCAATGATCCAGGGACTAGCATTGCAATCACAGGGATCCTTTTTCTTTACAAAGGAGGGATCTTACAAGATCTTGTAGGGCTTCGCCTTAAGCCGGAGCGAGTATGGTGGACTATGAGAGAGGCCTCGGTGATCTAGGGTTTTAGACACACCAAGGAGAGAGGGCTAGGCCGGCAGCTAGGGCTTGGGAAAGCCCCAAGTCGGCGGCTAGGGTTTGCCCTAGGGCGGCGGCGGCTGCAGGAGGGCCGGCGGCTAGGGCTAGGGCTAGGGTTTTGGGTGGTGGAGTTGTGTGTTTGGATGGGCAGCCCTGCCCCTCCTTTTATAGGTGGAGGGCGCCGGCAAAGGGGGAGGGAGTCCTCCCCCAACTCGGCCTCCAAGGCCGGCGGTGGAGGGAGAGGGACTTCCTCCCCATGTAGGTTTCCTACACTCCCTCCACCAAGCAAACTTGCCGTTTGACTTTTCAAATTGGCGTTTGACTTTTTCAAACTAGGATTTGATTTATCCCTTTATTTTGCTCAGCGATGACACGAAGTACATGATGCAATCATTCCAACTCGTTATGACACATTCATGTACCCTTCCCCTCCGGAGTGTCGGACCTTCCGGAACCTTCTAGAACATTCCCGATGAAAAACACCGGAACCATTCTCCAACCCCGAAACAGGACTTTCCTTATATGAATCTTATTCTCCGGACCATTCCGGATCTCCTAATGATATGATTGTTGGAGATATGCCCAAGAGGCAATAATAAAGTGGTTATTATCATATCTTCATACTTATGATAAATGTTTACATACCATGCTATAATTGTATTAACAGGAAACATTAATACTTATGTGATTTTTAAACATAAAAGAGTCCCTAGTAAAGCCTCTTGTTAAACTAGCTTGTTGGTTAATATATGATCATGGTTTCCTGATCATGAACATAGAGATGTTATTAACAACAGGATCATATCATTAGGAGAATGATGTGATGGACATACTCCTATAGTTAACCGTAGCATAAAGATCAAGTCATTTAATATAGTTCATTTGCTATAAGCTTTCTGATACATAGTAACCTAATTCCTTCGACCATGAGATCATGTTAATCACCATCACCTAAGGATGCTTTGATGACATCAAACACCACACCGTGAATCGGGTGGCTATAAAGGTGGCATTGAGTGTTCAGAAAGTATGTGTTGAGGCACATGGATCAAGAGTGGGATTTGTCCATCCATATGACGGATAGATATACTCTGGGCCCTCTCGGTGGAATGTCATCCAATTAGCTTGCAAGCATGTGACTGCTCACATGGGATCACATATCACGGGAACGAGAAAAGAGTACTTATCGGTAACGAGGTTGAACTAGGTATGCAGAGATATCGACGATCATAACCTCGGATAAGTAAACTATCGTGAGACAAAGGGAAATTGGTATCGTATGTAAGTGGTTCATTCGATCACAAAGTAATCATAGAAATATGTGGGAGCCATATGAATTTCCAGATTCCTCTATTGGTTATTGATCGGAGAAGTGTCTCGATCATGTCCGCATAATTCACGAACCGTAGGGAGACACACTTAAGGATTCGATGTTGTTGAGTAGTTATGGAATGATGAGTAAGAGACCGAATGTTGTTCGGAGTCTCATATGGGATCCGGGATATCACGAGGAGATCCGGAATGGTCCAGAGAATAAGATTCATATAAGGAAAGTCCTGTTTCGGGGTTGGAGAATGGTTCCGGTGTTTTCATCGGGAATGTTCTAGAAGGTTCCGGAATGTCCGCAAGACCAAGGGAAGGGTTCATGAATGTGTTATATCAAGCTGGTATGATTGCATCATGTACTAGGTGTCATCGCTGAACAAAATAAAGGGTTTAATCAAATCCTAGTTTGAAAAGTCAAACGCCAATTTGAAAAGTCAAACGGCTATTTTGGGAAGTGGAGGGAAGTGGAAACAGGTTGGGAGGAGTCCCTCCTCCACCGCTGGCCCACTTGGGATCCGAGTTGGGGAGGGATTCCCCTCCCCTTGGCCGGCGCCTCCCTCCTATAAGAGGAGGGGCAGGGCTCCCCTCCTAACACACAAGATTGCCCCCTCTAAACCTAACCCTAGCCACCGCCTAGGGTTTCTCCCCTAGCCGCCGACTTGGGCACCTCCAAGCCCTAGCCGCCGGCCCTAGCACCCCCTCCTTGGTGTGTCTAAACCCTAGAACACCGAGGGCTCTCTCATAGTCCACCATACTGCCCGCTTAAGGCGAAGCCTCATGAGATCTCTCCTCTACTTCCGTACCACGCCGTCAGGTCGCCGAATCGCGAGGAGAGTGCTACAACCTCCGCTGCCTGCTGGAACAAGGGAGAGGAAGGTCTTCATCGAGTACCGAACGTGTGACCGACTGCGGAAGCACTACCAGAACGCAGCGCCGGAAGGATCGTCTACGCGATCTTGAGATCGGAAAGAGTACGACTACATCACCCACGAGAATCCGCTCTCGTTAAACACTTTGGAATCTTCGAGGGTGAGTTATTCCATCGACTCGTTGCTACAATCTAGTAGATAGGTCTTGGCTTGTTTGTTTGTATGTGATAGAAATTTTTTGTTTTCCATGCTACGAAACCCCACAGTGGTATCAGAGCCGTGTCTATATGTAGATCTGTTGCACGAGTAGAACACAATGGTCATTGTGGGCGTTGATGCTTTTATTGTCGATTGCTTCTTGTGTACTTTGCATCTTGCGGGATGTTGGGATGAAGCGGCCCGGGCTAACCTTACATGACATCGTTCATGAGACTTGCTCCACGCTTGACATGCAACTTGTATTGCATAAGTGGCTTTGCGGGTGCCTGTTTCTCCCAGCATAGTTAAGATTCAATTTACAACGGGTGATTGTCAATACTAGTATTAATGTTGTGGTTCTTGTTCGTAAGTTAGAACGACACTTATAGAAAGCCCCAAACCACGTAAAACATGCAAAGAAAGTAGATGCGTCTAACTTTGTTTTGCAGGGGTGTGCTGTGATGTGATATGGCCATGATTGTGATTATATTTGATGTATGCAATGTTCCTTATTGTAAGTTGGCAACCGACAGGAGCCATATGGTTGTCTTTAAATTCTGTTAAGACCCGCGTGTCTATTCAAAGTAGTTGTAATAGTTGAAACTGGTGGACGACAACCATGGAGCGGCGTCATTGACCTTGATGCAATGCTGGTGATGATGGAAATCATGTTCGTGCTTGAAGATGGAGATCGGAAGCACAAAGAAGAAAGGCCATATAATATCACATATTATGAATTGCATGTGATGTTAATCCTATTATGCATCTTGTATTGCTTAGTTTACGACGGTAGCATTATAAGATGATCCCTCAAGCACACAATTTCAAGTTTTAAAGTGTTCATCCTTAGTAAGCACCGTTGCTAAAGCTCGTTGTTTCGAAGCACCACGTGATGATCGGGTGTGTTAGATTCTGCAAGTGTATACAACGTGAGCAAGCCAGATTTGCTCATGCGGAAGCTAAGGTTTGATCTTGACGAGCCTAGCATGTACAGACATGGTCTCGGAACACGGATCACCGAAAGGTAAAGCATGAGTCATATAGTAGATATGATGAACATGTTGATTGTTCGCCATTGAAGCTACATCAACTCTCGTGATGATCGGTTTTTATGTGGTGGATTTGGTTCGTGTGATCACTAAAACAATGTGAGGGATATTGTTTTGAGTGGGAGTTCAATGGCAATATGATTAAAAGTTGAACACTATTTATCATAAATTAAATCAAAGTGAATTTGCATAGTTGTTGTAGTCATTGGCATCCGTTTACCACCTTGCGCTTAGTTATAATTGAGATGATAGAACTATAGAATTCTGGTTAGTTACTTTACGAACTGGTATCGTATTGTTTTGAAGTGTTAATCTAAAGTTTAAAAGTCCTATTGCAAACTTTCAGAAAGTTCCGGTTACTCCATGAAGTTTAATAATTGGTATTAAAGCAAGAGTGACAATTCCAAGTGTTAGTGTATGAGTATCATGTTTGTCTCCATGATTCTTGATATTCAAAGGATTGTCTTAATATCAAGGTTATCTAGGATCTGAAAGAGTTGTTTCAGAAACCATGATGTGTGGAAGATATTGTGATATCTAAAACGAAGTTTTGGTTGCAACATGATAGAGTATAATATGGCAAAAGTCATGTTCTCATATTTGATGAGAATTTGCAAAAGGTTGGAGACACTAGTTGTCCTAATCCACCAAAAGGTTTTGGAGAGCAACATTATACTCGCGATTCACCGTTATAAGCTAAAAGTAGCTTGATCATGGATAATTCCATGATAAGGGTGGATATTTGATGTAGGTAAAATGTTTACTACACCAAGAGATTACTAAAGAAAGGAATTTGAAAGAACACCAAACATTTGATGATGGTGATCTACTTCAAAGTGCAAGTCCAAAGACATTGGTATTTAATTATACACGCTTTGAACTGTGTGTCATATGTATGACTCCACTATTGATGTTGATAGATTCTTTCAAACAGAAAATAAATACTAAAAGAGAATCTCATAAATATATGGTAGAAAAGAAAAGACTAGAATTGTTCAGTTTAAGTATATAGATGATATACATGTTATGGCTATATTCTTTGCTTATTAAACAATGTGGTTCTTAAGTATTTGATACTGAATTTGTTGGTGTGAATCATCATACGAAACAACACAATTCATGAACTACAATGGCCTAAGTAACTAGCAAAAGAATATGTGATGATGTTCATCGAGAACAAATAAAGGGTTATTATGTTGCTCGTTAAACATCAAAGCTTGCCTTCAAGATTTGTTTTATTTGGTATTATAAGAACAAAAGGGTTGTTCAAATAATTGCCGTAATCCATAAAAGATGGATGATTCACAAATCTCGTTGGAGAAATCACATCCATAAAACTAGTGCTAAAAATGTCGAAAGACAAATTGATTGAAAGATCGCTTAGGAAGTGACATCGCCGTTTAAATTATATTGGAAAGAAAAACATGAAGAAACTCCATATGGATGGAATTTTGGAGTCTTTTGATTTTTGATCACATGACGCTTGTGAAACTTTCCTAGAGATAATTAAAACTTTGTTCATAGGCCAAAAAGGAACGAATGACTAGCTTATTGGAACTTGTACATATTGTTGTACGAAGTCCATTATGTGTAGTCAAGAGCGATGGATTTCAACTTCATATGCTTCCTCCGAAATTTTGAGTGAATATATGAATATTTACTTAATAAAGATGAAGTATGAAACATTTGAAAAGTTCAAAGATTTTCAAGATGAAGTGCAAAATCATTTTAACAAGAATATAAATAATTTATGATAAGATCATAAAGGAAGACATTTGAGTTACGAGTTTAGCATAATACCTAAGATTTAAGGAATCGTTCCATGGATTTGCATTTTCCGAAACACCATAAGAGTATGGAGTGTTCGAGATATGTAATTAAACCTTGTTTGACATGGTAAGATCAAAGGTGTAATTTGTAAAACTTTCATTATATTTTAAAGATTAAAAGCTTTAGAGACTACCGTTTTCCACTAAAAAGAGCTCCATCATAATCCGTTGAATTGACACCATATAAAGTTATGGTTTGGGATAAAACCCAAGTTGTCCTTTCTTAAACATTGGTATGCTATGCATAAGAAAGATGTTTGCAACCAAAGTCGGATGAACCTATCTTTGTATGTTATTTCTAATAACTATTCCTCCATAACACCGGAGACAAAAGTGTTTGTCGCTTAGAACGTCAAGTTTCTTTGAGAAGGAATTTTTCGTGAAAAAATAAGTGGGAGGACAATAGAACTTTGATAAGGTTAAAAGAACCTTAGCTATATGTGCAGAGTTGCGCCAGAAAAGTGTTCCGAGGCGAATAATGCTCATGGCTCACGTGCCTCAAAGGTTGTGGTCACGGAGGACTAAGTTCCTATTGAAACAAGAAGGTCGGGAAAACAATCAAATACCAAGATTTGAGAGTTAAATCATTATTTGACAATAATGATCCGACTACATGCAAAGAAGCGATGATGGGCCCTGACTCCGTCAAATGGCTTGAAGCCATAAAATCCGTGATAGTTCTATATACGAGAGATCAAGCTTTGAACTCGAAAGACCCTATGGAAAGGTACAAGACCTTACAGTCGTATTTGATCTATAAAGAAATAGACATGGATGTTTCACATCTATGAAATTATCGACATGTCGGGAAAGAGTTCATGACAATGTTCAAAGAGTTGACTATGACAAGATCTGATCTTTCATTAAGCGATATTTAGTCTAGACGGATTAATGTAGCAACTACGACATATAAATTTTGTTATGTATTGAATAAACAAAACAAGTTCTTCTAATAGAATGGTTACCAAGGACGTGTGCATGACACGGTCCAAAGGGTTTTGTTAATTCAAAGCATGCTAAAAGCATATGCAAAATTCAATAGTTGAAGTAAGCATTGCGGAGTTGGAATCTTCACTATGATGAAACTGTTAAAAGAGTTTAATTTCATCGTAGACGATGAAGATGCTTGCATTTGCAAGAAATTAAGTGGGAGCGCTAAGACATATTTCTAATACATTATGTGGAAGACATATTATTGATTGGAAATGATGTATCTTTTATTAACACATATTAATAATTTCATCCCGATGAAAGACTTAGGCAAAACCCAAATATTTGGCATCAATAGACGCTAATATGGTTGTGCCGAAAGTACATAGATGATGTATTGAATGAGTTCAATATAGAAACTACAAGAAAGGTTCTTGTCGCACAGAAAGGATTGAATGAGTTCAATATTGATGATATATTCAAGTGTATTGACACTTAGTGAGTGAAACAAAGATTCAAGTATATATTGATACTTGATGTATGAAATCACAAAGAGTATTTATATCAATCATACTGTGATATGTACAAATCCAGATATGTCCTATTCTCTAAATGTTATGAGCATATACCAGAATGATTTATAAGATGATCATTGGACGATAGTAAGGATATTCTTATGATCTTTTGGAAGAACTAAGAGTATATTAATTTTGTAGAAGTGGCAAATAGATGGTTAGTTCATTGTAAAAGTACTACATTGATACTAGTTTTGTCACAAAGTACAAATTAAGTTTATCTCAATCTAAACTAAGGGTGGCACAATATAGTGGAAAGTAAGTTCCATAATGGATTTGGATGAGTTCCAAAGTTAAGATATTGTGACAGATACTACAACAAAAGGCTAAGTATATGACTGCTATTATAGCAGCAAAAGAGGGCATTTGTGTCAAGTAGTTTGTTATCAAACTAGGTGTAGTTCACAGTAGGATAGTACTATGAAGATATATTGTACGACAATATTATCAACATGTTTTAACCCCAAAGAACTAAAGGTCTCACCAAAGGACCAAAATTATACAAAGCCATCTCATTAGAGAATGAGTGATGCGTAGAGACGCAAAGACATGTAATTACACACGGACCTGGAAGTGTCAGATCCGGAGATCAGTTGACCACTAGCAATCGTGTACATACAACACCGGAAAGCCATAGGTGTTGAATACACAAAGGTTTGAAACTAGATTATTGACTCTAGTGCAAGTGGGAGACTGTTGGAGATATGCCCAAGAGCCAATAATAAAGTGGTTATTATCATATCTTCATACTTATGATAAATGTTTACATACCATGCTATAATTGTATTAACAGGAAACATTAATACTTGTGTGATTTGTAAACATAAAAGAGTCCCTAGTAAAGCCTCTTGTTAAACTAGCTTGTTGGTTAATATATGATCATGGTTTCCTGATCATGAACATAGAGATGTTATTAACAACAAGATCATATCATTAGGAGAATGATGTGATGGACATACTCCTATAGTTAAGCGTAGCATAAAGATCAAGTCATTTAATATAGTTCATTTGCTATAAGCTTTCTGATACATAGTAACCTAATTCCTTCGACCATGAGATCATGTTAATCACCATCACCGGAAGGATGCTTTGATGACATCAAACACCACACCGTAACTGGGTGGCTATAAAGGTGGCATTGAGTGTTCGGAAAGTATGTGTTGAGGCACATGGATCAAGAGTGGGATTTGTCCATCCATATGACGGATAGATATACTCTGGGCCCTCTCGGTGGAATGTCATCCAATTAGCTTGCAAGCATGTGACTGGCTCACAAGGGATCACATATCATGGGAACAAGAAAAGAGTACTTATCGGTAACGAGGTTGAACTAGGTATGCAGAGATACCGACGATCATAACCTCGGATAAGTAAACTATCGTGAGATAAAGGGAAATTGGTATCGTATGTAAGTGGTTCATTCGATCGCAAAGTAATCGTAGAAATATGTGGGAGCCATATGAATTTCTAGATTTCTCTATTGGTTATTGATCGGAGAAGTGTCTCGATCATGTCCGCATAATTCACGAACCGTAGGGAGACACACTTAAGGATTCGATGTTGTTGAGTAGTTATGGAATGATGAGTAAGAGACCGAATGTTGTTCAGAGTCTCGGATGGGATCCGAGATATCATGAGGAGATCCGGAATGGTCCGGAGAATAAGATTCATATAAGGAAAGTCTTGTTTCGGGGTTGGAGAATGGTTTCGGTGTTTTCATTGGGAATGTTCTAGAAGGTTCCGGAATGTCCGGCACTCCGAAGGGGAAGGGTGCATGAATGTGTTATATCAAGCTGGTATGATTGCATCATGTACTAGGTGTCATCGCTGAACAAAATAAAGGGTTTAATCAAATCCTAGTTTGAAAAGTCAAACGCCAATTTGAAAAGTCAAACGGCTATTTTGGGAAGTGGAGGGGAAGTGGGAAACCGAGTTGGGGAGGAGTCCCTCCTCCACCGCCGGCTTACTTGGGATCCGAGTTGGGGAGGGATTCCCCTCCCCTTGGCCGGCGCCTCCCTCCTATAAGAGGAGGGGCAGGGCTCCCCTCCTAACACACAAGATTGCCCCCTCTAAACCTAACCCTAGCCGCCGCCTAGGGTTTCTCCCCTAGCCGCCGACTTGGGCACCTCCAAGTCCTAGCCGCCGGTCCTAGCACCCCCTCCTTGGTGTGTCTAAACCCTAGAACACCGAGGGCTCTCTCATAGTCCACCATACTCGCTCCGTCTTAAGGCGAAGCCCTGCGAGATCTCTCTCTACTTCCGGTACCACGCCGTCGTCTTCTTGAATCGCGAGAGAGTGCTACAACCTCCGCCGCCTGCTAGAACAAGGAGAGGAAGGTCTTCATAGAGTACCCGAACGATGTGACCCATTGCGGAAGCACTGGAATGCTGGCGGAAGGATCGTCCACGCGATCTTGAGATCGGAAAGAGTACGACTACATCACCCACGAGAATCCGCTCTCGTTAAACACTTTGGAATCTTCGAGGGTGAGTTATTCCATCGACTCGTTGCTACAATCTAGTAGATAGATCTTGACTTGTTTGTTTGTATGCGAAAGAAATTTTTTGTTTTCCATGCTACGAAACCCCACAATGATCTTGTTGTTACTAACATCTCAATGTTCATGATAGGGAAACCACAATCATCTATTAACCAACAAGCTAGTATTATGAAGAGGCTTTACTAGGGACTCAGATTTAGTTTACAAATCACACAAGTATTAATGTTTCCTAGTTAATACTGTTATAGCATGAATGTAAACATTTATCATAAACACAAAGATATAATAATAAGGGAAAATTTGCTAGAGGACACCGTTATTTTCCGGCGTTTGCTAAAACACACTATTGGAATATGGCTTTGCCCAGTACCATTATTATTTCGTGACAATTTGCTAGAACTCACTGTACTGCCCAAAACGGAAAGTTTGACGTTTTAGACCTTTTTACCTTGTTGCAAATATGTCTAGAATTTTAATTGAAATGCAAGATGTTTCAGATAAAAAAAACTGTACAGCTTTTTCCCAATTCCCTCGTTGATTTTTTTCTTCACCACGATGCTGCATGATGCAATGGATGGCGACTTGGCGATGTTCCAACTTGATATGAACTTACGTATAGTTTCCAATTCATGTTCGGTATATGCATATGCTGGATTTGGTGAATTTGAATTAGAGAAAAAAGTGTTCAAACCAGACATATGTCAAACTTTCCATTTGTGGAATGCAGTGTGTCCTGGCAAATGTGCCATGAAATTATAATGGTACTCAGCAAAGACACATTCCAGCGGTGTGTTTTGGCAAACGCCAAAAAATAACGGTGTCCTCTAGCAAATTTTCCCTAATAATAACTATATTTATTATTGCCTCTAGGGCATATCTCCAACAGGTTTGTTCTAACGACACCGACACCATAGTAAAACCTAAACACTACATTATTAACATAACTTTTAACCTAAAAAATGCTGAAAATAGTCAAATACACGTGCATTGGCACATAATACTCTACAAATATACTTCTAATCCTATGACCGAAATATCTTGCAGCTAACATACCCCATCAAAGGCTACCTATAAACATACACAAATGACTGCAATTAGCAAGAAATTAGGGTTTATCCTTAAAGCGTGGGAAGTCCTGTTGTGCAGCAGCCTCCAGTCACCGGATCGACACCTCCACCATGCATGTGCCTCAAGCCCCACCACCAGCCTCCACCATAGCCATTGCTCCCCCAAAACACCACCAAATCCCTCCACAAAAATGACTCAAATCACTACACTAGGCTATCCCATTAGTAGACCGGGACTCTACTAGCTTGGTAATATGTTTTAGCACCGAGTTTGGATGAATATCTGGGCTAAAAATCGGTGTAGCACATAGTGGAAATGAGATCAAGAATAAGCAAGAGGGAAGGAGGAAGAAGAAATGAGGGAGGAGGACGACGGGCCGGCACACTGGCTGTTATAAAGGGGAGCGTCGACTATTCGAATACCGACCGACGCGGTCGGCTTTTGGAAAGCCGACCAAGGGGCGCGGCTCCCCTGTCGGCCGACAGCCCGGCCAGACGGGGCCCGCTGTCAAGCCAATCGGCCTTTGAAAATCAGAGCAGGCCGATCGGCTTTTGAAATAAAAACCAGCTCTGATCGGTTTTTGAAATAAAGACGGCGCACTAGATTTGCAAAAGATCCATTTCATGTATTATTTGTAAAATTGATTAAAAAATGTATTATTTTTAAAAAAATTAGCTGCAAAGTGATGTACCACTTTTTTGGAAGAAATGTTATTTTTTAAAGTAAAATGTCATATATTAAGCATACAAGCCGACTCATTAAAACCTTTCAGTCCCATTACCCTGATAACCCTTTAGGTATCCTGGTAAGAAAAAAGAATACATCTAAAACTTACAGCCTATCAAACAATTTAGAATTAACAATTTAGAAATGTTATCTAATACAAACAATTTAGAAATGTTATCTAATACTACTTATCGAAGACGGTCATTACTCGCACTCCAGCATTAAACGATGAGAGTAAACTTCACATAAAAAACCTTCTAATTTAAATTAAGTTATGCACGTACTCCCTCAGTCAAGTTACGAAAAGTTTAACCAAATTTTAAAAAACTATTAAAAACTATGATAATATAGATGTTAATATAACTAGTTGAGTGCCCGTGCGCTGCTACGGGAGTTGAAAAACTTAATGTTTTATACTTGGAAAACAAGCTGGTGTCACCGGTCTTACCTTCATCTAGTCGGATCTCCGGAGGCACTTAGACATGTTCATTCCGAAATATCTAGGTTTTAATTTTTGAGTAAAAACACGAGGTTTTCAACATGGTAAAGTTGGTTAAACTAACATATACTGTTGCGACCTGCGATTTGGAGGTCGGGCTACACGGAGCTCGGTATCACAATTGCTTGCCGCCTCACGATCCTAGCTGTTTGTTCTAAGTTAAATAATGGTGTATCGAATTGCATAGTAAGTGTGCACGTGAGCATATATTATAAATTCCCGAAGCAAAAAAAATAGTATGACTATTTGCAAAATTTATAATTTAACTCTAATATGAGGCAAATTAATAAAAACATGTACTCACTCCGTCCAAAAATAACTGACTTAGCCTTGTCTAGATTCCAATGTATCTATACACTAAAATGCATCTAGATATATTCGAATCTAGACATAACCAAGTAGTTATTTCTAGACGGAGGGAGTACTAAGAAACATTATGCACTATTTATTATCTGACAAAGGTCAACTTCTCTATGCGATAAAACACTCGGTTTAGTTACAGGGATATTGTATTTAGCTTGTTTATCCAAATAAACATTGTCATGAAACATCCATGTGCAAAGTGTGTACATATGAGGAGAAATTCTGTACTTTACATGATTTTAAAAAATGAATACATGGTAAAAACAACCAATCATCGTGAGTTGTCATCTGATTCATCATCAGCTAGAACAACGGTTGTCATGGAAAAACTTGTGCTAACCTTGCCTGATCGTCTGTGCACCACCAGTCCTTGGTTGCAAGTCGACTTCCGATATCTTGCCCCTCTGTCCTTAGGAGTGTCACAATCTCAATCTGCTCTCTAACGGGAACATACTTGGCAACATACTTATTGAAGATGGTATGCTTCCAGATACAAAGTGTCACGTTAAAACAAATATGTTAGCTAAAAAATTACCAGCTTCAAGGATACAGTGACTGATAGGATTGGCAGCTGAAATGCGTGCACAAAAAATGTCGACTTACTACAATGTACATGTTGTTTCTACCAACATTGATATTGTTCGTCATTGATATGTAAACAGGAACTTTGGAGTGAAGGGAGCAGCCTCTCTTGTCAACATTCCATCTCCTGCTCGGCTGCTCCCTAGTCAGATATTTACTGGACTCGAGAGGTTTCCAAGATCCTATGCATTTACCGGACTCGAGAGGTCTCTGAAGTGCTCTATAACCATGGTCCGTCCTGAATAAGAATCATTTCCCCCTGAATGGTTTTTGAAGTGAATCAGAAAAAAAGAGCTTAAAATTCACCAAACTGTTTCAGCCTCAATACAGGTTATCTCTATCACTGTTACACCACCAGCTGTACTTACACTTTTAGGAGCAGCCGATCGTGAGGTGAAGTTACTCTTTTAGGACCAGTTCCACTTCCATCAACGGGACACTGACTTGCAAAATAGATAGACTGTTCTTCGAATATCCTACATTGTAAAATATAGGATGCCACTTATTGTTCTTGCCTGGGCGTTGTAGTATGGCAATATGTTTTGAACGATTAAACTTACACAAAACTTAAACAACTGCATTTGTTTTTTAACCAACAGAAAATTGTCTAAAATTTCAGGGCTTACAAGCCAGATGCTACAATGTAAAATGTATATATTTTAATAGTTTAAATATTATATTTTTCATTTTACTGAACTGGAATAATTACACATGATTACTTAAACAACTGCATTTGTTTTTTAACCAACATAAAATTGTCTAAAATTTCAGGGCTTACAGGCTAGATGCTACAATGTAAAATGTATATATTTTAATAGTTTAAATATTATATTTTCATTTTATTGAACTGGAATAATTACACATGATTAATATGCTTTTCATATTAATGTGGATATTTAGAATCTAGCCTCTCAAAGAAGCATGGTGCCTATAATTAATCAACCCTGTCATAATCATTATTAAAGCAATACCATCCCAACTATAGAAGAGAACAAAAGGTTTGTATAAAACTATAAATTAAAACATTTAATGTATTATGACTGATAAACTTAACTGAAAGAACAATAAACTTTTAAGAATAGGATTCTAAGACTTCACACTGTTCTACCTCATGATAGCCATAAATAGTAAAATACAGGACCTTCATCTCCAATATCCTGGAGAAGAATAGTTACTTTCTCCCTATTTTTCCAGATAGATTTATTTCCCCAAGATAAGACATAATCATGCCTTGAAGTTGTATGAAGGAAATTCTTTAAAGGCAATCTAACTCAAACGATGATCCATATTCATGAGTGTCCTTAGTGCCTTCTCCTGATCTGGGTGGTATATGTTTATGTTGTATTACATTTTATATATGGCTTCTCTATCCCATTTCTTTGTACTCAAAAGAAGTCTTGTTAACTCTCGGGTCTAAAGAAGAGAATTATCACAATCCTTGGAAATTTGTTCAGAAGATGAATAGGATTACAATCTCGAAATCGTATAGAAAAATGATACATGAACAATATGAAAATGGATACTTCGACAACCGATATGAATATAGTATTAAAATATGGAAGCAGAACTTGTATGGAAATAATTAAGATGATCTCCTAAAATCTCAAGGTATAACCATGGGCATCCTTTGAATAGGATCAAAATCCTTAAATCATATAGAAAAATGATGAATGGATAATATGAAAATCGATACTTCAACCACTTATGTGAATACATAAATATAATCTCAAAGAAGAACTTCTATGGAATTAGTTAAGCTAATCTCCTAGAATCTCACGATATAATCATGGGTTAACCACCAAAAAAGGGGCACAAGCCACACCAACATGGAAAATTCAAGAGTGGTGGTGATGTTTTAGTCTTTTCAAACTATAGAGGTGATTCGGGTAGGTTGCATCAATCCCCAGAGATAAACAACAAGCAGAATACAGATCAAAGCTAACAATTTGGAAAGGATTGGCACAAACCAGTAATTGATACACAAGCCCAACGACATGGCTAGCGAGAAAATCATGGAGGAAATGGTAGCGTAGGCAGGCGGCGACGTCGTGTCAGAGTTAGCGTTGCATGTGGCAGCATGGCACAGTGGTCGCACGTGTTGAGCGTTGTGTCACTATAAGTATAAAGGAATCTTCAGGTTAAGAAAGGTTCTATATGATGAATCTGTTGTCTTCTTATTTCTAAACTTGTTGTTTTATCTAGTGTCCATAAGCGAGCATACAAATAAAATATATCAGTGCTCATAAGGATTGGATCCTGAGTTCATCCTTGTATTCCGGATGGTGCAATAAGCCAATAATTCATGGTCATGTACATGGTTGATGTAAAAATGGGAGCAATACAAGCTTATCTTTACTAAAAAAAACAACAGTTTTATTTTGAAACATTTCCGTGAGAGCCATGCCAAGGTGTTAGGTAATGTTAGAAAATAGGATGTGATGTTCTGCATTTCATGAACAGTTGCAGACTGGACAAAATCTAGGTGGGTAATAGACTAATATATAAATACCATTTAAATTATGAGGCAAACAAATATCATACCTACAGTTATTTTGTTATTATGAATACTCGAAGGATCGATCAGAAATCAGAAACTTAACGGGTACTTTTAACACAATATTAGATAAAAGAAGACAGATTGGCAAAATACCTGAAGAGGGCTGAACACACTCAATAAAGGTCTGGAGACGTCAAACTTTCGTGAACAACTTGCTTCCATTTATTCTTCGAGCCCTCAATGTTTGATTTATTGGTGAATATGACCTTATCGGAGTAACCTGTGTATAATTATCTTCAAACGAAGTGCACAGAAATAAGAAAAGAGTGCACTGATGGGAACAAAACAAGAACACAACTAACCAACTTGAAGCCATCGTTATACAGGATTTGCAAATTCCCGGGAATTGATTTATACTTCACACCCATGGCATGCGCCGATGAAGACCTTGGGTATTCTCCATGTCGATCATTGCAAAACGAAAATAGCCCTGCAAGTGAAGTCAATAACGAATCTTTAGAAACCTGAGATTGTTTTCATAGAAGATATGTATGTGCGGGTTAAAAAGAACATAAGGAATCAGACTTGATCCTTGGCCCCTGCCAAGCTGCCGTCACCATCTCCTTCACTGATGGATTAGATATTACATGTGTAATATCTAAAATACCATCAGGTTACTTCAATACCATCACCAGCCATGGGAGAGCTTTCATATGTTACATGTGTATGTTTATTGTACATGTGTGTATCGAGTATCAACATCTCAGTTCACAAGATGGGGTTTGCCTGCTGTCGTGCGACTCATGTCCTTCCGCAAAGCTATCTACTCTACTACGTGCTCACTGCTCCCGTGTGAACCAATCTCACTGCTAGTAAATGTCCACTACATCTCAACCGATCTAATCGGTACATAATAATACAATCCATTAACGCCCATATGCATCCATTTAAAAATCAAATATACAACAACAAAAATGGCAAACCTTCGGCAGCCTTGAGAGGATAGGGGAGAGGTGCTCAGGTGGATAAGGTTGGACTGCAGGTGGTCGAGGCAACGAGGTCGACGTTGGGAGAAGGTTGAGGTAGGAGGATGTCGAGGCGGGGTCGATGCTGGATAAGATCGAGGCAGAGTTGATGCCGGAAGAGATCAAGGCAAGATCGGGTCGGAGGAACTCCAACGAAGGTGGTGTCTGGCGAAGGAGATTGAGGCAGGCTCGTTGTGGATGAGATCCAACAAGCGGGAGGAGAACGCGGGTGGCCAGATAAGGACGCACATGATGAGGGCGGTGGCGGACGCAATATGCGCGTGGCCGCGGTGGAGAGGCTGCTGCAGTTCCTCCTTGACGGGCTGGGATAGGTCGTCGGCAGTGGTCCCAGATCACGTCGGGCTACGGGCGCTTCGGGGCCCTCCTCCTTGGACTCGGGCTATAGTGGCGGCGGGAGGACGGCTGGGACAGAGGAGAAGATGAGAGGGGCGGCAGCGGGACCCTGTGCAAGGGTTCCATGGGAGGAGGTCGGGGCCCTTGATCGCGTTCTGGGCGGACATTTACCACTTATCGGTGGCAGGAGAGAGTAATTAACTAAGCTAAGTATCTATAAAATTCACCGTACCATTCGATGTAGATTAGACGGTGTTGATTCTACTAATCTTTGATGTCAAAGTGCAAAGTGCGACTTACCAACACCAACTTCTTTTTAATAGTAAAGATATATTTCTCAAATGATACGTATTTCATATTATAAATGTTAATATATTTCTCTATAAACTTGGTCAAACTATATAGTTTGACTTTAAAATAAATAAATCTTATGTCTTACGATGGAGGATTTCTAAAAAGATGTCGTACATATCGTCTTTGGATATACCTGGGTTTTTAAACTAGTAGCAGCCTTTTTTTTTTTGTCTCCAATAGCTAAGCTGTAGGCAGGCTGTACAACAGACGGTGCCTCGCCGGAGACGGCGTGGACTACAGCCCAGTATATAAACTGGCCTTTCCAAGTTCAAGCAGATGTGGTACTAAATGTTAGGCCTATCTCTTTGCTAAAATAGCCCGTTAGATCCTTCTACTTCCCCTATCTTCTACACAAAGAAAAAGACGACGTTCTTCTGGCGTGGGCCAGGGCCGAGCTTTTAAGACCCAATCCCACCAAACCCCTCCCGAATTCTCTTATCCCCTCCTCATCTTCTTCTTCTCTACGCCCCGACCGACCTCGCGGGAGAAGGAAGCATCATGGCCGGAGCTGCAGCCGCCGTGGCCTCGGGGATGTCGATCCGTCCGGTAGCCGCGCCTAAGTCCATGTGCGCATCTCGCTCTCGGTCGGTGGTGCGGTCCGCCATCTCCGTCGGCGAGAAGGCGTACACGGTCCAGAAGTCTGAGGAGATCTTCAACGCCGCCAAGGTGCTTCCTGCTTCTTTCTCTCCTTTTTCGGAATTTTTAGTGTCCCGTGTGGATTTCGGTCATTGCGATTCGATTAGGGAGTTTCTAGCTGCAATTTCCTGGCTGCAAATGTGTGGAGACGTGTGTTTTCTGCCAATTGTAACCGTTCCCGTGGAGAATTGGGGGCTAGTTTCCGTGCTTTTGAATCTGTTTATGTGAAACGCGTTGCATGTATATTGGGATGAGATTACAGGTTCAATTTGAAGATGGGCAATGTGAGCCTCTAGCATGGTCAAAGTCAAATGTGTTCTTATACCAGATTGCTACATTTAGAGAGACATATAGCATAAACACAACATCAGTCAGCTACGTTAAAGTACATGGCCTGATGGCCCCTTGCCACTACCCTTATGTTTATTCTGCAATCCCATTTTACCTCAGGATCTTACATCCTCGATGGGCATATAAGGTGGAATGGTTGACATAGGTAATTTTTTTTTTTTTGAAGTTATATATTTTTATATATGAAGGCTGGGGTAAACCCAAAGCCTTATGAGTACAGCAGAGGCACAGTTCGGACAGAATTTACAACCCGGATTAGTCCGGGGGATTTTGAAGGAGCAAAAGAAAATCAAAAACAAACTCCGAGGATGGCTTAGTCCAGCAGAAACTTTTGTTTCCACTTTACTAACTCAGGTGCTAGCTTAATCGATCTTGTAGCCCATAAATCAAGCGTCTGATTGATGTTACCGAACAGAGCCTGCCTATTCGTGCTCCTGTTGTTGAAGATTCTGTTGTTCCTGGCATACCAGAGCTGTAGGAAACATATAGCCAGCAGCAGAGGCCACGTTTTGCTGTCTTTCCCAGAAATAGTCGATTCAACAAACTCCACAAGATCATTTGTACGAGCAGCTGTGTGTGCAATGTTCAGTTTTTCCCAAACCCAGGAGGCCTGGCGGCAATGTAGGGCAGACATAGGTAATTGGACTCAAAAAAAATGTAGAAGTGGCCATCATTGTACAATTCCTCTTAGTCATGTTTTGGATCTTAGGTCAATAGTTGGTATATTGCATTGCCATATGTTAAAATTGTTGGTGCAACTCTGTTCGAATGTAAAACTGTAATATGAGATTGTGCACTCTATCCTCATCTATAAGACTCTTACATGTTCTGTTGTTTGAGATCCTAGTCACATTTGATATTCGTTACTCCTATCTGGTGTGGATATTTTACTGCTCGATGTCTCACTTCACAGGAATTGATGCCTGGTGGTGTTAATTCACCAGTCCGTGCCTTCAAATCAGTTGGTGGGCAGCCCATAGTTTTTGATTCAGTAAAAGGTTCTCATATGTGGGATGTTGATGGGCATGAATATATTGATTATGTTGGTTCATGGGGTCCTGCAATCATTGGTCATGCAGATGACATGGTACATTCTCCTTTCCCTCTATACATTACATTGAGTATTTCAACCTAATTTCTTCGAGCTAACTTATCTTCGGATGTCTTCTTTGTTCCCTATGCCAGAACTACTAGTTAAAGTTTACTTCTATTTCATTGAATATTTCAACCTAATTTCTTTGAGCTAACTTATCTTTGGTACAAAAAGGTTACTTCTGTTTCTTCATAGTACTCCTTAGTAATTGAAGTAGAAAGGTACTATTTGCCGATTTTTCACACAATAAAAAGGTACAACTAGTTAAAGTAGTAGAGAGCTGTAAGTTCTGTTGCTCAGATTATGTTAATCAAACTGGTAGAATAGCCCAAGAAGATATCTCATCTCAAGACTTCTGAACGCTCATTGAGTATGAAATGAAAATATCTTGCTTGATTTAGAAAAATTAAGATAGCAACCAACTTGACCGTGTCGAACCAAATTGGTGTTACTGAAATCATTTTTTTCTTGATTCAGGTGAATGCCGCACTGATTGAAACTCTGAAGAAGGGAACTAGCTTTGGTGCTCCGTGTGCTTTGGAGAATGTGTTGGCTCAGATGGTTATCTCTGCTGTACCCAGTATTGAAATGGTCCGTTTTGTAAATTCTGGAACAGAAGCCTGCATGGGAGCACTCCGCCTTGTACGTGCATTCACCGGGAGGGAAAAGATTCTGAAGTTTGAAGGCTGTTACCATGGCCATGCTGATTCTTTCCTTGTCAAAGCTGGCAGTGGTGTTGCCACCCTTGGCCTCCCAGATTCCCCTGGAGTCCCCAAGGGAGCAACCGTGGGCACTCTAACAGCACCATATAATGATGCCGAAGCAGTAAAAAAATTGTTCGAGGATAACAAAGGGGAGATTGCTGCAGTCTTCCTTGAGCCAGTTGTCGGCAATGCTGGCTTCATTCCTCCAACACCCGGTTTCCTAAATGCTCTCCGTGAGGTTACCAAACAAGACGGTGCACTTCTGGTCTTTGATGAAGTGATGACTGGTTTTCGTTTAGCATATGGTGGAGCTCAAGAGTATTTTGGAATCACCCCTGATGTGACAACGCTGGGAAAAATTATTGGTGGTGGTCTTCCAGTCGGTGCTTACGGTGGTCGGAAGGACATCATGGAGATGGTTGCTCCAGCAGGGCCGATGTACCAGGCAGGAACCCTCAGTGGAAACCCTCTAGCTATGACTGCTGGAATCCACACGCTCAAGCGCCTGATGGAGCCTGGCACCTATGAGTACTTGGACAAGGTCACAGGTGAACTTGTGCAGGGTATATTGGATGCTGGCACTAAAACAGGGCATGAGATGTGTGGAGGACAAATCAGAGGAATGTTCGGATTCTTCTTCGCAAGTGGCCCAGTTCATAACTTTGATGATGCCAAGAAGAGCGATACTGCAAAGTTTGGAAGGTTCCACCGTGGAATGCTTGAAGAAGGCGTATATCTAGCGCCGTCCCAGTTCGAGGCAGGCTTTACCAGCCTGGCACACACCCCCCAGGATATCGAGAAAACCGTGGAGGCTGCAGAGAAAGTTCTTCGACGGATATAGACAGTTCGGGCAGCAAATCTTTTGGAGCTTTTTGTTGTGTTGTACTCTGGTAGTTCTACGCAGCTAAAGTTTAGTTTTGTATTGTATTGTGCAGCAGCAGTATATTACCTCAACTCTAGACCAGTTCTTATTTGACGAATAAAGTGCATTTTTTTTGCTGATTTTGCATTGCTATAAAACTCTGCGCATCTTGCGATTACCAGGTCTTGTATACCATCTTGAGATCTGGCTTTGTTTTTTTATTTTTTCTACTCCTATTCCAGCTATCTGTTTGGTGGATATTTGCACCGAGTAAAAGACGTCAGCAAAGGCTGTGTTAGTTATCTCCATCCCTTATATGCATTTTCTGTCTCTCTCTCGATGCTCCCCTCGAACTATATATTTAGGGTCTGTTTGATTGGGGAAAGAAGTGGAACATATGGGTTGGTTCTGTTCTAAGAGCATCTCCACTCGTTTTCATGCCGAAATTTGAACTAAAATATGGCCACGTTTTCAGGCCGAAATTCGGACTACAATATGGCCGGACGTTCCCGGGATGTCCAAATTTGACTCAAATTCGTCCAGATTTCGGAATAGTTCGGCATAATATGAATACAAAACATTTGTTTGGCCTAGTTTGGCATACAGTCGACCATAGTTCGGCGTAAATTTAAATATAGTTCGGCCTATAGTGAAAATACAACATATTTCGGTCTAGTTCGGCCAGTTCATGCTCGGCATCTACGTGTTGCCCCTGCGTATCTATAGGTGCTCAACCAGATCATCCTATAGTTGTTGATGCACTGCCAAATCTCGGATCTCCTGGCGCATGGCGATGAAGGCAGCCCAGGTTGAAGGCACCTGATGATCAGGCTCGGCAAGAGTTCCCTGTCTATAGTATGACTCGTTCTGTTCGACCAAACTCACTGGATCCCTCCTCTCATCCTTAATGATCATGTTGTGCAATACCACACAACAGTTCATCACTTTTCACATCTGATCTTTCGATCAGGTCATAGCAGGGAACCGGACAACTGCAAACCTCTGTTGGATCACACCAAATGTTCGCTCCACGTCCTTCCTACAAGCTTCCTGTTCCTTGGCAAACTGAGAATGCTTAGAGAGCATTGGGTTTGAGATAGTCTTCATAAATGTTGACCATCTTGGATAGATGCCATCTGCTAGATAGTATCCCTTATTGTGGTGGTGCCCGTTGATCTCAAAGTCCACAGGGGAGCATGACTCTCAACATGCTCAACAAGCTTGGTAAAGACATTTGAGGAGTTGAGGATGTTGATGTCGTTGTTCGATCCAGCCATGCCAAAGGAGTGCCAGATCCAAAGATCATGTGTAGCAACTGCCTCGAGTATCACAGTGCAACCTCCTTTGTGGCCTTTATACATTCTCTATCATGCAAATGGACAGTTCTTCCACTGCCAATCAGGACTGCTGCCAATGCATGCAGTTTATGCTTCCAAGCATCCCAGGAAATCCTCTACTTTCATTGACTGCGAGGATCCGAGCAGTGTCTTCAGTAGTGGGTGTTCTCAAGTACTGTTTCCCAAACACTGTAATCACTGCCCTACAGAACCTGTGCAAGCAATCGATTGCGGTGGACTCAGCCATGCGGAGATAGTCATCGACACTGTCACTCGGCGTGACGAGGTTTAATCTCGTCAATGCCCATTGTTATGGACTTGGGTTTTGGAGAAGATGGGGATGCTGGAGATCGTGGCACGGTTAACAGACAAGCAACCAGGGGACACGAGATTTACCCAGGTTCAGGCCCCCGGAGGGAAAACCCTACTCCTGCTTGTCTGCTCTTGATTACGGCGGAACCGAAGATTACAGGATGCGCAGATTCGATCTGGCGTGGATGCGTGTGCGAAAGTATGAGTCGAGAGATCTAGGACGTGCCCTCCTGGCCTTTATATAGACTTAGGCAGGTCCCGGATATAGTCCTAGTCGGTTACAAGTTCTAGGGTTTTACCCCTTTGAATTTCCTATCTCCGCTAGTCTTGCTCTCCAAGGATTCGAAGGAGTAATGTGCCTTGGCCACCCGAAAATCTTCATGGGCTAGTGTATATCCGCCGTGGGCCTTCCTTGGGCTGGACCAGGTATGCTGAAGTCACGTACCCGTAGGGTATAACCATGTCAGTAGCCCCCGAGTGATCAGTCGAATCGTAGATTCGGCTGAGGACTCTTCCATTTTTCAGGTGCAGCTATATATTAATAGGATATGTGTGTAGAGATCGTTGATGCGTGTGCCTGACTCACCCGACGGATCAGGGTCAGTTAACTGTCTTAGGACGAAACAACACGATCTTCTTTAGGTTCGGGTCCCTCAACCCGGACCTGGAACATATGCTGGCGTAATTCGACTCAGGCCGCGCAGGACTTACAGGAGTGGAATTCCAGTGATTTTAATTGGTGTACCCAACGCGTCCATTGGGATTTTTCATCGTACCTGCTGATACGGATCCATACTAGCAGAGCGCAGTCACGTGCGTTGCCAGGCCGTCAGATGATATCTGTAGGTCTTATCTTTGCGTCGCAGACGCAGCATCCGAGCATTGTTTTCTGTCCTCAAGTCCGCAGGACTCAAAAAATTTCGGATGCTTAAATCCATCCTCCCTATGGGAGTAGCCCCCGAGTCCGTAGTGGAGTCGTAGACTCGACGTAGGATTCAGAGAAGTGATTTTGTCCTCATTTGTCTGTCGGGTGCGCGGCCAGCGTTCCTGATAGGAGTAGCCCCCGAGTATTTAGTCGAATCGTAGATTCGAGTGAGTACTCTTAGATGTGGAGCCGAAGTGGTGCTAGTATAGCTCGATGACGCGGTGCTTACGACCGATGACCTCAGCGTCGCTACGCCGAGATGACTTGATCGACGAGCGTGGGTCCCACTTGCGACTTTGAATTGACCGTCACGCACGGCGTGAGATGATTACTGGCGTATCCTCGATTACCGCGGAGTGGACGGCGTGGTAACGACGGTTCATTTTGGTCTTGACACGCACGGCCAGATCTACCGTTGGCGTTAGGTCTTCTCGATGGACGGCCGAATGCGTCGTCTTATGTTATAATCCTCGGTGAAATCGTGGTTTGTTTTTCACCGCACTACCATCTCTGCACTGCCTTCTTGTTCTTGAGCTATTCTTGCTGCGCGCTGCGACTTTCTTCTACATTTCCTCTGTTCTTTCTGCTTTGGCATCGCCACCACCGCCGTAGCGCCATGGGGAAAACAAAGAAATCCTCATCTGCGGTTGGGACCAGCGCCGCCGGAGGCAAAAAGGGCACCGCCGCTGCTCGCGTCACCGATGGTGGCTGGCGGCGATCAGAAACGCGGGAGAGCGATCTCCGCAAACTGCGCGAGCGGGGCCTGATCCCGCAGGACACGACGGCCGTGAGACTCCCCGGCAACGAGGTAATCCCCCGTCCCCCATCTGGGTTCCGGGTTATGTTTGTTGCCTTCGTGATTCGCGGGTTTTTTTCAGTCCACGACTTCTTCGTGGATCTCTTCTTCTATGGGTTCAACTCCATCATCTGCTCCCAACTCCCTTCTCCACATTGCGTGTTTTATCATGCTTTGCGAGTGTTGGCTTGGCATTGAGTCAAGACTTTGGCCTCTTCCTAAGCTTTATTCCGTGAAGAGGCGATCTGTTCGATGGTGTGTATCCCATTGGGGTTTCATCATCTCCCTCACCCAATGTGCAATTCTTTTCCTTTTCCATGTCTGAATCATCCGATCTTGGCGGAGGAAATGGTTTTACATCCATGACTCCATATTGCCTGGGCAAGATTTTGGTCTCGTTCCCTTTGACCCCTCCCAAAAGATTGAGAAGAAAAGGTCTTGGAAAAACCAAATCTTGGACGGTGAGGTGGAGGAGATAGAGGCCCTTTATCGTCGGGTGGAGGATCTCCAACTGATTCCTAAGAAGGAGGTGAACGGCGTGGACATCATCCGAACTTTTCTTGAGCGTCGGGTGCAGCCTCTCCAAGCGAGAGCGCACCCGATGTTTCTTTATTCTGGGCGCCGTGATCCGACGAGGGTTTCGAGTGAGAAAATCTCCGAGGGGAATCTTGACAAGGATCTTCGCGTGCTGCTGAAGTTCAAGGCCGATGAAGAACTCCCGGAGAAGTCGCTGACTCCTCCCTTTTCTTCGACGTTGGCCATGCCGAAGGTGTAGATTTATGCACGTAGTGCTCCCCTTTTTTGTTGGGTGTGTATTTGTGTCCTTTGTTTGCTAACAAAGATTCTTCTCATCTTGTAGAGCTTCAAAGTGCCGGGCATGGCACCACCATTGCCCGAAAGGTATCCGAATGCCCCGGATAATGAAGTGGTGGATTCCGTGTCCGAGCTTCCGTCGGCGCGATCTCCGGCGGAGGATGCCGACGAGTCGAGTGAGGACCATACTGCATAGCGATCACGGAGCTCGGCGAGTCTTCGGATGCTTCAACTCCTCCGACCCTGAAATCCTCTGGGCCTTGGCGTCATGATGATGGTCATGGAGGTTCTTCCTCTCCCTTCCGCCATTCACAATGCGGGCTGTTGCACCGCACCCGCCAGCAAAGCGGAAGAAGGAAGAAAAGAAGGAGGAGAAGAAGGAAGAGAATAAAGAGGAGAAGATGGCCTGAAGGGATTCTCCTATCTTCGACCTTAGCGCACTGGGCTCGTAAGTTTTTCTTGTTGTACTGTTGTCCTTTTCTCTTTATGATGTTTGCACCTGTGTTGATTGGCTTCGTATGCAGGCAATCCTCCCACGACTCTAGTGATGGTGCACGAGAGATGATGGGGGAGTCGAACATTGCGTCGCCTCCTCCTTAGACGGTGGCGACTTCGGGTGGCGCCGCTCCAGATCCTCCTGTGCGGGAGGGGCTGGTGGTTGCGCCTCAGAATTTCGCAGGCAGGCCTTCGGGCTCGCCTTCGGAGCACGTAAGTTTTCTGCCTCCTGTCACAGGGGGAGCCCCCGAGTGTCTTCGTGTGCTGATGTTGTTTTTGCCTCTTTGTTTTGGGCGTAGCCCCCAAGTCCTGTTCTTACTGCTACTACCTTTTCCTGCAGCCTTTTGTACAAGAGGCCAAGCGGCTGGTGGAGGAGCGCCTGACGCTGGAGGCGAAACTTCGGCTGCTTCAAGGTATCCGTCTACCTTTTAATACCTTTATTGTTTATCATGGTCTTGTTCTTTGACACTTGCTTGTCTTAAATGCAAAGGAGCATAATGACTCTCTCCGTGAGGTCGACGCTCTTAAAAAGAGCCTTGGCCAGTCGGAATGAAAGCTTGAAGCGCCGTTGGCAAAAAAGCATGAGCTGGAGCTGTCGAAGGCAGCTAAAGCGAAGGAGCGTCTGCAACAGGAGGCCGCAGATCGCGAGGAGCAGCTGGCCACCGTTGCGGCTGCTCGTGAAAGAGGGGTGGCGGAGAAGCTCATGGCTGCTGCCAAGGCTATTTCGGGTGAGTGCGAGCTTTTGTACTTGCTTCTTTTTCTACGGATCTCCTTCTATGCTGCCTTTCTTCATGTTTTTCTTCGTTTTTGTCTCAGATGCCGCAGGCATCGAGTTCGACCGCGGTGCTCTGGAGCACGGTAGTGCTCTAGATGATGCCACTGTGGCGGTCGAAGACCGCTGCAGCACCGTCGTCAACTCTCTTGCCAAGGCAAAAGAGGTCCTTGGGCGCTTCTACCAGGAGCTCTTCCCGAAGGGCGCGGCCCTTGAAGATGTGGATGCCCTGGCAGAGGCTTTGTCAACCGATGCGCCTGCGACGTACAAGCGCAAGCAGAAGGGCATCGGCGCGTCTGTCGGGCTGGCGATGGCCATGGCGGCTGGGGCGGAGCTGGACTTGCCCCAGATCACTTCTCGGATGCCGACGGCTGCGGATGGATCCGAGGTAGCCTTCGCTGCCTACTCCGCTCGCTGCAGACGATATGGGCCCAAGCTCATTGACTTCTTTGTCTGATGCAGCTGCGGCAGCAGGGCGAGGCCAAAGCTAGGTAGTCTGGCTCTGAGGCGACTCAGTGTCCTGCGCCTTAGGCATAGTAGATGTAGGGTAGTGTGTAGTTTACTTTTGTTGTAAATATCTTTTGTAGTACCATCCTTGTGCCACGCAGTGGCCTTATATATTTAATGAATTTCTCCGAGTTGGACTCAATCCTTGGCTGAATGTCTGTGTTCCTTTCTTTTTTTTTCTGCTGCTATAGGTTCCTTCGGGTGCTAACCCAGTTGACACTTCATCCGAAAGGCCCTTGCGACCATCATTGGATGATTCCTTGCAGCTCGCTTTTCTTCGAGATCGCGTGCGCAGCTTGGAGAGGGATTTGCTCGGGTTACGCGATGCGGCCGACTTGGAAATCAAAGGCGGATCGTGGTGCGCCGAGAGGAGTATTTGATGGCGGAGCTGGTGGCTGTCCAGAGCGGTGCAATGTAAGTTGATCCTTCTTTCGAGCTGTAGCTCAGTTCTTCGGGTGAGCCTGCTGGCCTTATCCTTGTTTTGTGCCGTTGTCGCAGGTGCCAATCTTGCTCCGAGGGAAGAAAAGGAGCATGTCGCTGTTAGAGTCAATTGCTTGACTCAACAGGACATGGAGGCCGGCGGCTTCTTCTGGATGGATCGCGATCGCGCCCTGGTTCTGGCAACGGTGCAGGATCGTGTCTATCAGGTGTCGCGGGTTCTCCGTCAGGTGCAGGCATTGCTTTCCTCAGTGCTGCACGTCATGTTTCCTTTGGATGCCGTCTTGCGGCGAACCTTGCGTGTCTTACCGAGGTTTGAGTGCCGGCAATGTCAAGGAGATGGTGCGGCGTGACTTCGTCGCAGAGTAAAGCTGCCTTGTCTCTTGTGAGGTTCACCGTCGGCGTAGATTTGGCTCTTTGTGCGGCTGGGCCGCCTCTTCGACCGGATGGTGGCGAGTGGAACATGCGTCGCATTACACGGTACTGTAAGCGAGATGCGAACAGATTGTATATTTGTTTGAGCAAGCGTGCTCGGGTTATTCTTCGAATAGGTAGGACCTGAAAATAGCGAGATGTAAAATTTGTATATTTGTTGGGCGTGTTTGTGCCCTTTGTTGTAAAGGTTTTCTTGTTTGTGAGCACGTAGTGCTTTGATTGAATCGTGTCCTTTTCGTTTGCTGGCGTGGTCAGCCTACGTTTTGTCCTCAGTCGATGAAATCGTGAGGTGGGGGGAGCCCCCGAGTGCGTTTGTAGCATGTAATAAAGTTGCGGAGAAATAGTCAACCGAAGGTTGGGGGCGAGATACTTAGCTTTGTTTATATCGTAATGGAGGTACATGGGTGGTGAGTAGCCACGGCTGTAAGCCTTATTGAAAGTAAAAGGGTACATTGCTATGGGTAGAATCGTCTTGAGTGCGAGATGTTCCATGGGTTGGAGTATGCGACTCAGCACTCCATGTGCTTGAGGCGATAAGCGCCACAGGATGACTTCGGTGATGACATAGGTCCTTCCATGGTGACTCGAGTTTATCTTGGCCGCTTTGCTTGAGTCGCAAGGCGAGGTCTCCTTGACGAAGGACCTTGGGCGCAACCGGCATCGTGGTAGTTGCGGAGACTTTCTTTGGTACACGCTGATCTAGCTGCTGCTATATCCGTGCTTCGTCGAGTGTGTCGGCGGCATCTTCGAGTGCAGCCGTGGATTCGGCTTGATGTGACGACTTCGTGGAGCTGGTGGCGATTGCCGGTACGCGCCTCATCCGTGCACCATGAAGAACGGTGTGTAGCGGTGGAGCTGTTTGGCGTAGTCCGTAAGCTCCACAGGACAGACGGTAGCTCTTTCGTCCATTTTCCAGCTTTGTGCTCGAGTGAGCTCATGAGGCGCTTCTTGATGCCGACGCCAATTAGACCGTTGGCCTTTTCCACTTTCCCGTTTGTTTGCGGGTGTGCCACTGAGGCATACGTGATGTTGATCCCGAGGCCTTCGCAGAAGTCCTGGAATTCTTCGGAGATGAAGTTCGATCCGTTGTCGGTGATGATGTTGTGTGGTACGCCGAACCTGTGGACAATGGATTCGAAGAATTTGGCAGTTTGCCCTTCGGTTGGTGGTGGCATTGCCTCGATCCACTTGGTGAATTTGTCGACTGCGACCAGGAGGAAGACGTGTCCCCCTTTCGAGGACTTTGGCAGTTTGCCGATCATGTCGAGGCCCCATTGAGCAAAAGGCCAAGCTATGGGTATGGGTCTGAGTTCGGACCCGGTGCGTCGGTTTGTCGGCGAACCGTTGGCACCGTTGCATCTTGACGATGTCCTTTATGCGCTCATGGCGTTGGCGATGAGAATCCTGCTCGTAGAGCTTTGGCGACAAGGGAGCGTTTGCCGGCGTGGTGGCCGCAGATGCCCTCGTGGATGTCTTGGAGTATGGCCTTGCCGTCGTCGATAGTGACGCACCATTGTAGCACACCCGTAATGCTGCATTTGTACAGCTCACCGTTGATGATGGTGAAGGCTTTTGACCGACGAGATATGCGCCGGGCATCTGTCGGGCTGTCAGGTAGTTCTCCGTTTATCAGGAACTGGAGGTATGGTCGCGTCCAAGTTTCTTCGACTGCCATGACCTGCATTAGGTTGACCATGGCAACTTCGGTATCCAGCTTTTCGGGTCCTTCGTGACCTTCGGGTAGCGTAGCCCCAGTGTTACCTTCTTGGGTGATCCCTTGGGAATTTTCGCTGATGGATGGCACGCAGATCTGTTCGAGGAACACACCTGGTGGCACCTTTGCGCAAGTGGATCCGATGTTGGCGAGTCTATCGGCTTCCTCGTTGCTTTCTCTTCCGACGTGCCGAAGCTCGCAGCCGTCGAATTCTCCTTCGAGTGCGTTGTAGAGCGCGCGGTACGCGATCATGTTTTCGGTGTGTGCGTCACACTCATTCAACGTCTGCTGGACGACGAGGTTGGAGTCACCGTAGATGACCAGGCGCGTTGCGCCGCATATCTTTTCCATCCTCATGCCATGGATGAGGGCTTCGTATTCGGCTTCGTTGTTGGAGGCTCTGAACTTCATCCGAAGAACGTACTTCATCTTGTCACCTTGCGGGGAGGTCAGTATGACTCCTGCCCCTGCTCCGGCTTTGCGTTTGGAGCCGTCGAAATGCATTGTCCAGGACTGCGACATATTTGGGGTGTCTGGCAGCTGCAGCTCCATCCAGTGCACCAGGAAGTCCGGAAGGACTTGAGATTTGATTGCGTGTCGCTTCTCATAGACGATGTCCAAGGGTGATAGTTCGATGCCCCACAGGGCGACCCGTCCTGTTGCCTCTGGGTTATTCAGGATGCTGTTCAGGGGTGCCTCATTGACGACCATCACCTGATGCTCCTGGAAGTAATGGCTCAGCCGTCGAGCTGTCATGAACACGCCGTAGGCTAGCTTGTGGTAGTGCGGGTACCGCTGTTTTGTTGGTGTCAGTACCTCGCTGAGGTAGTAAATTGGGCACTGGACCCCATGGGTCTTGCCTTCTTCTGGTCGTTCGACCACGAGTACGGTGCTAACCACCTGGTGTGTGGCTGCTATGTACAACAGCAGGGGCTCGCGCTCCTTTGGCGTAACCAAAACGGGCGAGGTGGAGAGGAGCGCAGGGCTTTGAATCGTCGTCGGCTTCGGTGTCCACTCGAACTTGTGCGCCTTGGCGCAATAAATGGTAGAATGGTAAGGCCTTCTGCCCATACGGCTAATGAACACCTTAATCTGCTACTCGACTGCGAAATGCTGGGCGCCTTGAGGTTTTTGGTTTCTCCATTGCCATGATGGCTCTGATTTTCTTGAGTTCGCCTCAATCCCTCGTTAAGAGATGAAGTATCCGAGCAGCTGGAGGGGCGCCGGCGCACTTTCCGGATTGAGCTTGATCCTGTAGCGATCAAGGTTGTCGAACGTCTCGCGGAGATCGTCGATAAGTGTCCTTGCCTCCTTGGTTTTTATTACTATGTCGTCGACATAGACTTGGACGTTGCGACCGATCTTGTCCTTGAGGCATGCCTGCATGCATCGCTGGTACGTGGCACCCGCGTTCTTTAGCCCGAAAGGCATTGTGTTGTAGCAGAATACTCCGAACGGTGTGATGAACGCCGTTTTCTCCTGATCTTTGACCTTGAGTTGAATTTGGTTATAGCCTGAGTAGGCGTCGAGGAAGGAGAGTTTCTCACAACCTGCAGTTGAATCGATGATCTGATCGATCCGAGGAAGAGGGAAGTGGTCCTTTGGGCAATGCTTATTTAGTGACGTGAAGTCCACGCACATCCGCAGGATGTCCGTGTCTTTCTTCAGGACCATCACCGTGTTTGCTAGCCACTCGCTTTCCTTGATTTCCCGGATGAAGTCTGCTGCGAGTAATCTGTTGATCTCCTTGCCGATAGCTTCGGCTTGTGGCTCCGACAGTCTTCGGAAGGACTGCTTGACTGGCTTGGTGTCTGGAAAGACATTGAGTGCGTGCTCGGCGAATTCCCTGGGAACTCCTGGCATGTCCGTGGGACACCAGGCGAAGATTTCCCAGTGCTCACGGAGGAATTCGACGAGCACGCCTTCCTATGCGGTGCTGAGGTCGTTTGCGATCAGCGTCGTATTGGAGGCATCTGTCGGATGGACCTGCACTTTCTTGGTGTTGATGGTGGAGTCGAAGGACATGTCGGGTGCGTTCTGCCTGGTGACTGGGGGTAGCCCATTGTCCGTCACCTCACGGAGCCTTTCAAGCTCGTCTTGCATGCCGAAAGACTAGGAGATTTTGTTGAAATCCCTATCGCATTGGTCCGATCGGGTGAAGCTCCCGTGGACTGTGATGACGCCCCTTGGTCCTGGCATCTTGAGTAGTAGGTATGCGTAGTGTGGGACAGCCAGGAACCTTGCGAATGCTACACGCCCCAAGATGGCGTGGTATTGCGACGGCCAGTCCACCACTTCGAATTCTAGGCGCTCCTGTCGAAAGTTGTCCGGCTTCCCGAAGATGACATCGAGCCCTATTTTGCCCAGGGGGAATATGCCCTTTCCTGGGACAATGCCGTGGAACGTTGTGTCTGATTGTTCCAAGCTGCATTGCAGGATCCGCATAGCTGCTAGAGTACTTGCGAACATTAGGTTGATGCCGCTACCGCCGTCCATGAAGACGCGACTCATCTCGAAACCTCCGATCTGCGCCTCCAGCACCAGGACAGCATGACCTGGGCGAGGGATCTGGCAAGGGTGATCCGCGCGAGTGAATGTGATGCAGGACTTTGATCCGCTGAGGTACTCAGGGATTGCAGGCGGAGTTGCCACTGCTAGGTTGATTTGTCGGGTGATTTTCTTCTGCACCCTGTTGGTGGGGCGTCCCTTCTGGATCATGTTGAGTGCTCCCTTTGGTGTGGGGTATGCGACCCCGGCATTGTTTCTTGATGCGGTGGTTGATTTGGGCCTCCAATAGGTGGCGGTGGAGGAGCTCCGTGTGCTATTTCACCTGGCGCAGGTGCGTTTCCGAACGCAGGAATTGGAGCTTGTTGCCTCATCTGCACCATGCCCTCGCTGAGTTTCTGGAACTCGCGGCATTCCTTGAGCATGTGGCTGGCTTTCTTTTTGCCATCCTGTTTGTCGATGTAGAAGTGGATGGTGCATGGACCCGAAAGTTTGTCGAATGCTGAGGGTCCATTGTCGCGGTCATGGCGTTGCGACGCCTGTGTTGGTCGTCCGTTATCGCGGAAGTTTCCGCCGTGGTACCCTCCGCTGTTGCGCCTGTTGTCGTTACGGCGGTCGGCGTAGCCGGCCGCGACCATGTTGGGTCCGTCGCGTTCCTAGTAGACGCGCGATCTCCTCTTGATACGGCGTTCGCGTCTTCGGCCGTAGTCGTCCTCTTCATCTGATTGCGGTCGCTGGATGCAATCTTCGCCGTCTGCCCAACTGTTGGCGATTTCCATGAGGTGGTCGAGTGTCTTGGGCTTTACGTGCCCAAGTTCCTCCTTGAAGTCTTGGCGCTTGACGCCGTCCCTGAAGGCGTCGATGGCCCTTTCTTCGGAGATGTGTGCTGCGGAGTTCTTGGTCGTAGACCAGCATAGTATGTACGAGCGAATAGATTCACCCGTTCTCTGAGTGCAGGCTCGCAACTCTTCGATGGAGGCATGCCTCTTGCTGGTGCCTTTGAAATTTCGGATGAAGCTATAAGCGAGCTCCTCCCAACGGATGGATCGATGATAGGCTGCTAAGCGGACCAGCGCCAGCGCTTATCGGTGAAGGCATTGCATGGCGGTTTCTTTGTTGCCTCCGTGAAGCTTGACGGATGTGAGATGGTCGCTGAGCGGGACTTTGGATCTTGCGTGCCGTTGAACTTCGGAGTATCCAAAGGAAGCTTGAAGTTGCGTGGCATCTGTGTTCGCCGAACGGATCTGCTGAAGCATCGAGCTCCGCAGAGTTCTCCTTCGTCTTCATCCATCTCAGATTCAGACGAGCATGCGCGTTTGGCGTGTGCTTTGTCGATCTTGCGCTGTGTAAGCTTGTCTCTGGCGTCGTAGTCGCGTTTATGGCGGTCGAGCTCTTCTTCCTTGAGGAAGATCGTGCTCCTCTTCCTCTTGGATGAGGGTGGGGCTCCGATCGCTGGCGGAGCTTTCTTCTTGACTCGCGAGGCGTCTTCGTGGAGCGCAGCTCCGATTAAACTAGTCCGGTGAGTGCGGACCTATGCATGGCCCTTTTGGGTCCCCCTCGGAGGTGGGTGAGCGCGAGATCTGTGATGGCTGCCATGATCGCGGCTTGTGGCGTCTTGGGATGATGTTGCCATCGACATCCATATCCATGAACGATGTGTGGAAGTTGGTCATCACGCCGCTCCTTGGGATCCATGTTCTCCACCGAGGCGGTGCTTGTTTCCAGTTTCCGTTTGTGCTAGAGCCGGGTGCCATGGCGAAGCGTAGCTTCGTCGTGCTGGACTCGGAGGCTGCTTGCGTTTGTCGGCGTCTCTGCATCTTGACTTGTTTCTTGTGCTCCTCGATGAGGAGGTAGTGGTATGCCATCGGTAGGTCGCGTGAGGCGTCTGGTAGGGACGGCGTCGCTGCGGCGGCGGCAGCCTTTGCACCCATCCTTCTTTGCTAAGTTGGATGGCGTGGCCATTGCTTTCCTGTTGGGTGGGGGGGCTTCTTCTATTTTCGCCGTTTTTCGTTTGGTTGGGCGGCGGGTAAGCGCTTCCTCGTCGGTTTGGATGATGGCGCGCATAGATAGCACTTTCATGATTGGTGGGTGCTGCGCAACTTTCGGATCGGAACCGTAGGTCCCTTCATCCGAAGGTGGATCGCCTGGTCGGAGTTGCACCGGCTCTTCAGAGAACTCATCTATCGATGGTGGCGTCGTAGCACGAGGTGTGGAGCCCACAGGCGGGCCTGATTGACGCAAGGGCACCCGCTCGAGGCGGAGGTGCGGTTGACCCACAGGCGAAGCTTCCGACGGAATCTCGAGTCCGTCGCCTCACGGGCTCGAAATCCTTCATGGTGGCGGTGAGTGGGCGGTGAAGTCAAAAGCGCCCGAAGAGGTGATTCTCCGTCGCCGGAGTTGTAGATCGATCGGTCGGGCGTCACGACCGCACAATCAGCAGCCCCAGTTCCCATAGGCGGCGCCAATTGGCGAGGTTTAATCTCGTCAATGCCCATTGTTATGGACTTGGGTTTTGGAGAAGATGGGGATCTTTGGAGATCGTAGCACGGTTAACGGACAAGCAACCGGGGACACGAGATTTACCAGGTTCAGGCCCCGAGAAAACCCTACTCCTGCTTGTATGCGCTCTTGATTACGGCGGAACCGAAGATTACGGGATCTGTGATTCGATCTGGCGTGGATGCGTGTGCGAAAGTATGAGTCGAGAGATCTAGGACGTGCCCTCCTGGCCTTTATATAGACTTAGGCAGGTCCCGGGCATAGTCCTAGTCGGTTACAAGTTCTAGGGTTTTACCCCTTTGAATTTCCTATCTCCGCTAGTCTTGCTCTCCAAGGATTCGAAGGCGTCATGGGCCTTGGCCACCCGAAAATCTTCATGGGCCAGTGTATATCCGCCGTGGGCCTTCCTTGGGCTGAACCAGGTATGCTGAAGTCACGTACCCGTAGGGTATAACCATGTCACGGCGCTCCATATGCAAGCAACCTCATCGCCACTGTGCACTTCTACAGTGAGGAAAATCCAACCATGCCGGTGCAGTCCTTCTTGCACACGAAATAGTGGTCGAACTCCCGGATGGCATGTATGATCTTGAGGAAGAGCTTCCGACTCATCCTAAAACGGCGTCAAAACACGACCTCTTCGTGGAGCGGCTCGTCGGCGAAGTAGTCGGTGTACAATATGTAGTAGCCCTCTATCCTTTGCCTCGCCTTGCACTTCCGGCGATCCTTCGCCGAACCTCCATGCTTCGGCTTCATCATCTGCAGGTACAACTGGGCGAGGGAGGTGAGGATCTACATGTGCTCTGCATCTTCGGCGACAGCGACGTTCTCCTCCTCCAGCAACACGACAAGCATCTCCTCGTCGTCGGAGTCCATGGATGAATCGGCAAAACACCAACACTTGGCAGACGAGGTGGTGGGAGCTTGCAGCGAAGCCGAGCTACAGCGAAGATTGGGCGGCAAAAGCGGCGGAGGAAGGGGTGGCGACTACAACGAGCCTATCTAGAGGCGTGGGCACGTCTCTGCGTGGAGGAGTTCCGCCGGCGAAGCCATGGAGGCAGAGGCAGTTGGGGAGCTCTTCGCCGCAGACTAAGTGAGTGGGTGTGGGGAAATTGGGTTGTGTCACCGATAGAGCTAGCCCACGTCCGTTTTCGCTTCATCCGGTGTTTCCAGGATGTTCCTGGGATGCTGGGAATGGCCTGGGAAGTCTAGACCAAAGTTCGCCCAAATCCGAACGAAACCGGGGTCCTAGAAACGCGACTGGGCCAATTTTCGGCGTTCGGACCTAAATTCGCTCTGAGATCGGCGTCCTGAGAAGCCGAGTGGAGATGCTCTAATGTTTGGTTGGACATAAAAAATGGAATGGAATAGGGTTATGTTCAGGTTCATACATCAACGGTAGTTGAATGATTAACAACCTGCGAGTTCTAATGCCATTAAACGGCAGAGAAGCATGGGAATTTTCCAAAAGAACAACACGCATGCAAGTTCCAATCTTTATGGCGTCAAGAAAATCTGAGTTAAGTCCATTAGGAGTCATTGAACTTGTCCAGCAAATTCAGTTTGGTCATCGTACACCGAGAATACAAATTTACGGTCATCGAATACGTGTTGGAGCGTCACACACGGTCACCGCTCGCGATGTAGCGGTGTATTTGATGACGTGGCGATGTGGGGCCCACTATCAGCCATAGTAGTGTTTTATTTTCAAAAAAGCCCCAATATCTCCTTTCCTACTCAAGGAAAGAGACAAACCGAAGGGGTGACTTGTCACACTGACCGGTAGGGCCCACATGTCAGTCTCACCACCAACCCACTCCTCTCTCTTCCCAACCATGTAGCCCGAGTCCTGAGCAAATCTACCACACGACACCGCCGTTCCTCTCCCCACTGGCCACCATGGCCGTTCCCCTCTGCTATCCCCCGCACGATGTCATAGTTCCCCTCCGCACGCCCAACGTCGTGAGCAGGATGAGGGGAACTGAGATGCGGGAGGCCATCTCGCACGAGCTCGTAATGGTCCTGGTCGAGCTCGTCGGGACTAGATTCCCGTCTATCTTGAGCAGCGCCAGGTGGGGCTCCCGTGGGTGCGCTTTACGGGCACACCATCAATGCGGCCAAACCGCTCGTTTCCATCTCCCTAGGTGCAGGCTCACATCCATTCGCTAAGAGCTTTTGCAGCGACAGCACACGGTGCGGGACCGCATGGGGAGAGAAGGGGGAGCAGTTGGGGCTCATAGAGAACGAGCAGGAGCGGTCAGAAGGGGTAGAGGAGCTTGACGTCGTTGAATTCCTCGTCGATAGAGGACGGCCGGCGACCAAGCCAATACGGGGCTAGGGTTAGCCTTGGGGCACAGGCAGGTGCAGGGCAGCGTGAAGAAGTAGGGAACCAGAGGAGGTTGAGGTTAAGCCTCGCTGGATCGTGGCAGCGCCGGGGACGGCCATCATCGGCCTAGGAGGAAGCAGCCAACGGCATGGACTCTCTAGGATGGGATTGCGCGCTAGAGAGAGACAGGAGAATGTGATGTTATTTTTTGCAAAAAGACCCTCCTCTAGCTAGGGATTCATGCCTATCCTTTTAAGTTACCCGACAGTAGGTCCTGCAGCTCGCCACATCGGCAAATACACCTCTACGCCGCAAGCGGTGATCGTGTGTGTGACACTTCAACACGTATTTAGTGACCGTAAATTTATATTCTTGGTGTACGATGACCAAAATGATTTTTCTCAACAAGTTCGATGACTCTTGATGGATTTACCTCAAGAAAATCCAAGAACTCTCACGAGGTTAGATGCTGCTCTCCGCTTCACGTCGGTCATCGTCAACTGCTACTACTGGCACCGGTTGTTGCCTTCTGCTGCTACTGCTATGGCCACCACTTGCTAGCTAGTGGTGGATCCAGGATTTTAAATCAGGGTAGTCCACCTTCAACAAAATATTGTAGTACTAACTATGACATCGGTATGACCTACAGGTGCCTGATGTTGGCCTACCCAGTCTAGCCCGGCAGAATCCCATGCAATTATCTGCTCCTGGTGACGAAGCCCATGAAGGATTCGGGTGATCCAGACCCATGAAGGATACAACTCCTTGAGGAACATGGCTAGCATTAGATAGAAATTCAAAGGGTAAAACCCTAATCTGTAACCGACTCGACCTACCCCGAGACCTTGCCTCCCCATATAAAGTCCAGGAGGGCACGGCGAGGAGGACCTCACCTGATAACCTAGCACACAACTTTCTAGATCCAATATGCGCACCCCTGTAACTTTTGGCATCGCCATCAACAAAGAGCAGAAAAGCAGGAGTAGGGTTTTTCCCTCCAGGGGCCTGAACCTGGATAAACCTCGTGTCCTCGTATTGCTTGTCTATTGATACGTCAAAAACGTATCTATAATTTTTGATGTTCCATGCTTCTTTAGTATCTACTTTGCTTTGCTTTGTCTACACTTTGAGGTGTTTTATATGTTTTTCTCGTACTAACCTATTAATAAGATGTCACAGTGCTAGTTGTCTGTTTTCTTCTGTTTTTGGTTTCAGAAAAGGCAGAAAATCAATATTATCGGAATTGGATGGGACAAAAGCCAAAGTCAATATTTTACCGCGGGGAACACGAAGCCGGAATACGAGATTGGGGGGAGCCACCAGGGGGCCACACCCCTGGCCGCGCGGCTAACCCTAGCCCGTGTTTAGGGGGGGGGGTGCGGCTGCCCTGGCTGCCCCCTGCCTCGCCTCTTTGCTTATAAAGACCCCCTGATACCAAAACACTAAGTACTCGATCAATATTCCATGAAACAGTCCGTAGCCTCCACCACCATCATCCCTAGATCGGGGGGATCTGAAGCTCTTCCCGGCACCTTGCCAGAGGGGAGACCATCCCGAAGGCCTCCTTCTTCTTCATCATGCCAGCCTCCGGTATGAAGTGTGAGTAGTTCCACCTTGGACTACGGGTCCATGTAGCAGCTAGATGGTTGTATCTCCTCCTTTGTGCCACAACTTTTAGATCTTGTGAGCTCCGTTCATGATCAAGATCATCTATTTGTAATCATGCATGTTGTGTTTGCAGGTATCCGATGGATATTGATATTACTATGTCAGATTGATTAATGGTTTTGCCTTATTAATTCTATCATGTCTGTGTTGTTTGTGATCTTGCATGCTCTCCGTTTCTGGAAGCTATCTTGGCCAAGTAGATGTAGTGACTTCAAGAGGGAGTATTTTATGCTCGATAGTGGGTTCATGCCTCTATTTAATCTAAGGGAAGTGACATAAATCTCTAAGGTTGTAGATGTGCCGTTTCTACTAGGGGGAAACAACAGTCTCTTGTTCGTGGAACAAGTGGATTGTTTACCTTACACACTTTGCTTAAAGTAGTTATCTGTTGCTTGCAACTTAGTACTGGAGGGGGTTCGGATGATAACCTGAAGGTGGATTACTAGTCATAGATGCAGTTGGATGGCGGTCTATGTATCTTGTTGTATTGCCCAATCAAATCTCATAGGATCATGAATGTCTAGTATTGCATTGTTATGCCTTGCTCAGTCCTGTCAATTGCCCTGCTGTAATTTGTTTACCCAACATGACATGTTTGTTTATCTTAAGGAGAACACCTCTAGTGAACTATGGACCCCGGTCCAATATTTACCATTGATACATCTTCCACTGTTACTGTTTACTTTCTGCAAACCACTATTACCTTCCACACCATACAGTTAATCATTTGTTTTCAGCAAACCGGTGAGGTTGATAACCTCACTGTTCACTGGGGCAAAGTCTTGAGTTTGTGTTGTGCAGGTTTCCAAGTTGCTAGCAACACCTTTGAGTCGTTTCCTTCCTCCTACTGGTTCGATAACATTGGTTTCTTACTGAGGGAAAAACTTGCTGCTGTACTCATCATCCCTTCCTCTTAGGGTTTCCCAATGAAGCTCTACATTGATCTGAGCCGCATCAAGCCTTTTTCATGCGCTGTTGCCGGGGAGGCTAAGGACGTCTTCACATGGGGAATCCTTCACAGCCTTTCTCTTTACTTTGTTTTTGTTTTGCTTAATTTCTTTTTCTTGGTTTTGTTTGCCTCTTTTTAATCAAAAACTCCAAAAAAATTAGTTTCGTTTGGTTTGCTTTCTCCTATAAAAACACACACAAAATTAGTTCCTACTCTAGTTGTCACCTTGCTCTAGCTCACCATGTTGATTCCCAAGTTCACCCTGAAAGACCTTTCAATAGGTATTGGCTCTATAATTGGGAAATAAAATATTGAATAATTCTTTAATCATGTTAGCAAACATGAGGATATTGAGGATAGATCCTTAGCAGAACTTGCTCCTAATTATGAAATTGCTGCAACTTCTATAGTGCACATGTTGTAGGCTAGGTTTGTTAACCTTAACTCCATGATGCAAATTTTGTTTCTTAAACTAAAAGAAGAAGAGGATGCTGAAAAGAGAGAATTTATCCTAAAAACTTTACTAAAAGAGTTCAATGATATTGCTAAGGAAGCCAAAAAGGTCTTTGAACATTTTAATATGCTAGGCTGATGTGTAGATGTTATGGGTACTTTAGATAAAACCAAACCCAGAGAGGAAATTAAGATACCCATACCTTTTAAACTTGTAGGAATGCATGAAGCATTAGAAAAGAATTTTTATTGGATTGTTCCTGAAAACCCATTTGATGAAAGTAGTGAGCCTAAGAGAGATGAGAAAGGATCCTCTAAAACTCATTTGTACGAGATACCTTTCCTAGTTGAAGAGATTTCGAGTATTGATCTTAATGCTTCTTCATTTGAAAATACTTGCTTCTTGCTTCTTGTGCCTAACTTGAAGGCGTTAAAGAAAAATACTTATTGGGAGATAACCCAAAAGTTTTCTTGAGTCTTGGAAGTTATTACTTCAGTAATGACCTCTCCTTATCCTTTTTATTTACTTTATGTGCCAAGAATAACCTTTAATGAGAGGGAAGTAAGACTTGGGGAGTTGCTGTCCCGAAACAGATTTTTGTGCTCCACCGTAAAAATTTGTGTAAAATCTCTGTAGTCGCATTGGGATGATATTTTATGAATAAATCCCCCAGTATGTTAGATAACTTTTGTTACTTCAACACTTTTTGATTTGAGCAACAGAAGGTCTTCGAAAAAATCAGTTTCTACCTGCTGGTCGGTTTTGACAGATTTCTGCCATTATTTGCATTTGCTTCTTATTGATTCCTTTTTGGGTTCTTTTTGGGAAATTGAAATTTTTGAGGGAATTGCTACAGTAGCTTGTGTTTTAGTGAAAGTTTTGCTTTTCTAAAGCTAAACCCAAAGGTCTATTATCTTTTGAATACATTAAGGGCATGTTTGATTCAAAGGATTTACATAGGAAACATAAAGGATTAAATCCCATAGGAAATAATACTATATTGGTTGTTTGATTTGTAGGATTGATTCCTATAGGAAATTTTCCTAGGGAGTCCTTTATACTAGATTGTATAGGAAATCTAACATCCACTCAAACCTATTTTTAAGAATCCTTTGCTTTTCCTTTGATGGAATCAAACAAACTTTCTAGCATATGGGTTCCTATAGGAATGAAGTGGGCATGACATTGTAATCCTATGTTTTTCCTATTCACATGCTTTTCCTATCCTCTGAATCAAACATGCCCTAATGTTGCTAATGAAGATTGTGTGAAGTTTTGTATGAAGGAAAATTTTCAAATGTAGAGAAAGAATGATGTTATGAGATGAAGAATGGACAAAAGCTCAAGCTTGGGGATGCCACCCCGTGTCACCCCAAGAAATATTCAAGAGGTACAAGCGTCAAAGCTTGGGGATGCCCAAGGCATCCCCTTCTTCATCAATAAAAATCTCAGGTCTTTCTAGACACTTCGTATTTATTGTTTCATGCACAGTTGTGTTGTTCTTGTAGCGTCTAGTTTTTTTTCGTTTTAGTTTGCTTGAATAAATTAGTTTGGACCCCCGTTTTTGCTGTGTTTTTTCAAATAAGTTGATTGGTGTTGGAGAGGAGTAAAAAGTTCTCGCTTGAGTAGTACGAGAGGATCTTGCTTTGACTGTGACTTAGACTTTATCATGTCATGCTAGATGTTGTTTTGACTTTATTCTTAGTGATTATTGTTGTAGCATGACTTGTTCCAAACAATTGGGATTGCTTAGTGTGCCTTGAAAGAATCATGTGTTGTTTTAGCATACAAAAGCATAGTATTGTGGTATTCTCCTTTGATGCTTTGTTTGGGTTGACTTGGCACTTGATCACACCATGTTATGACTATGAACAAGTCACCATAGCCTCTATGATCATTTAGTCCTTGACTTGTAGTACCACTTTATGCTTTGATTAGTAATGTTTTGTCACTCTGCATGATTATGGCCATTATTGCTCTCTTAGTTGGTCGCTCCCAGTCTTTTGCTAGCCTCCACTTGTATGAGTAAGCTCTACTCATGCATCCAACGCCCAAGAAACCAAGTTATTCCAAAGTTTCCACTATAAATTCCTATGCATGGTGTGTTACACCATTCTAAGTATATTCTTGTTTTCATCTATCTTCCAATTAAAAAGTACTTTGTTATGTGAAAACTTAGTGATTAAAGCTCTCACGAACTTGATGGCACACTTTATTTTTCTTGCCCCTAATAAACTTGAACCATTATGTCATCTATGTTGTATATGCTTGCACTTATACGTTGGGATTAGCAGAACCATGCTGTCATGGGGAACGTTTTCAACATTGCACTTGTACATTGTACACAGTTGATATCATGCTCTTTTGTTTATGGATGTCGTCGGTGTGAAATGAAAGGGGAGCTTGTAAGTCCATGGAGTTATGTATGTGTGTTAGATAAACGCCTGGGCCGCTACCATAAGCCATGCCTAATCATGGTGGAAACTTGCAGCATCACCATAGTGAGCAATCTATGAAGCATTCTTCTTATAAAAAAAGAGAGAAAAAAGAGATTGAGAAAAAGAAAAAAAAGATGAGAAAAGAGGAAAGAGAGAAAAATGCACCATATTCCCATGGTAAATAAGAAGATTGCTGAGATGCTCATTGTTTGCTTGCCTTGTCATTTTGATTATGGGATAGCTCCTGTATCATGTGCAAGGGGTACCCCGTTGGCGGTTCTCTATGATACACATGTACTTACTATGATAAGAACTTGCAAGTAACTAAACTTGAGTAGCATGAGGAGTGGCCCTCGTATTCAAGGGACATGAGATTGCCAACTTATACTTTGTCAAGCATATACTCCATAGTTTGTTCACTTTAACCCTAATCACTTCAGTAATGAGGGATGAAAGCTAACAAGTACCATCATTTTTGGAAGCTCTTTTTGAGACTTGAAATCCCTGCTTCCCTTTTATGAAGGGCCTTTCTTCCACCATTATATTGAGTCTCCATCTTCTATCCTTAGGCACCAGTGAAGAGAGCATAGTTGCCATTCTTAGTTCTATGTGCATTGTCCCAAAACTTATTGATTGATGCAGTTATTGCTTGTTCTTGTGCTATTTGTATCTAGTCACTCTTATGAACTTTGAAGGTGTTCTATGCATCTATTTTCTACTCTATGAGGGACAAGCTGAATGCCACTGTGCTATGTATTCTATATGTGAAACAAACAAACGTCTTTCAATGCATTGTTATTCATGATCTTTGTTTGTAACCTTTCATGTTGCATGCATAGTTACTTTGTCTTACTGCTAGAACTCCATATTTCATGCTCATGTTTAGAGTTCTTTGATCCCAGATTTCAATGCTTGCAAATGGTTTGATCTTGATTTTGATGGTGCATGTCACCTAAAAAATTATTATTTTTATCACTTACCTACTCGAGGACGAGCAGGAGTTAAGCTTGGTGATGCTTGATACATCGAAAATGAATCTATAATTTTTGATGTTCCAGGCTTATTTAGTATCTACTTTACTTTGCTTTGTCTACACTTTGAGGTGTTTTTATATATTTTTCTGGTACTAACCTATTAACAAGATGCCACGATGCTAGTTGCCTGTTTTCTTCTGTTTTTGGTTCCAGAAAAGGCAGAAAATCAATATTCTCGGAATTAGACGGGACAAAATCCAAAGTTAATATTTTACCGTGGGGAACACGGATCTAGAATATGAGACGGAGGGGAGCCACCAGGGGCACACCCCTAGTCGCGCGTATAACCCTAGCCCGCGCCTGGGGGAGTGGGTGCAGCCGCCCTGGCTGCCCCCTGCCTCGCCTCTTCTCTTACAAAGACCCCCCGTTACCAAAACCCTAAGTACCCGATCAATATTCCATGAAACAGTCCGTAGCCGCCGCCACCATCGTCCCTAGATCGCGGGAGGGGGGATCTAAAGCTCTTCCCGGCACCCTGCTGGAGGGGAGATCATCCCGGAGGCCTCCTTCTTCTTCATCATGCCAGCCTCCGGTATGAAGTGCGAGTAGTTCCACCTTGGACTACGGGTCCATGTAGTTTCTAGATGGTTATATGTCCTCCTTTGTGCTACCATATTTAGATCTTGTGAGCTCTGTTCATGATCAAGATCATCTATTTGTATTCATGCATGTTGTGTTTGCAGGGATCCGATGGATATTGAGATTACTATGTCAGATTGATTAATGGTTTTGTCTTATTGATGCTATCATGTCTATGTTGTTTGTGATCTTTCATGCTCTCCATTTCTAGTAGCTATCTTTGCCAAGTAGATGCTAGTGACTCCAAGAGGGAGTATTTATGCTCAATAGTGGGTTCATGCCTCTATTTAATCTAAGGGAAGTGACAGAAATCTCTAAGGTTGTAGATGTGTCGTTGCTACTAGGGGGAAACAACAGTCTCTTGTTCGTGGAACAAGTGGATTGTTTACCTTACACACTTTGCTTAAAGTAGTTATCTGTTGCTTGCAACTTAGTACTGGAGGGGGTTCGGATGATAACCTGAAGGTGGATTACTAGTCATAGATGCAGTTGGATGGCGGTCTATGTATCTTGCTGTATTGCCCAATCAAATCTCATAGGATCATGAATGTCTAGTATTGCATTGTTATGCCTTGCTCAGTCCTGTCAATTGCCCTGCTGTAATTTGTTTACCCAGCATGCCATGTTTGTTTATCTTAAGGAGAACACCTCTAGTGAACTATGGACCCCGGTCCAATATTTACCATTGATACATCTTCCACTGTTACTGTTTACTTTCTGCAAACCACTATTACCTTCCACACCATACAGTTAATCCTTTGTTTTTAGCAAACCAGTGAGATTGACAACCTCACTGTTCGTTGGGGCAAAGTCTTGAGTTTGTGTTGTGCAGGTTTCCAAGTTTCTAGCAACACCTTTGAGTTGTTTCCTTCCTCCTACTGGTTCGATAACCTTGGTTTCTTACTGAGGGAAAACTTGTTGCTGTACTCATCATACCTTCCTCTTGGGGTTTCCCAACGAAGCTCTATAGTGATCTGTGCTGCATCATCTGTTAGCCATTCCGGGATCTCCAGCGTTCCCTCCTTCTCCAAAACCCAAGTCCATAACAATGGGCATTGACGAGTCGAACCCTCGTCAATTGGCGCCGTCTGTGGGAACTGGGTATGCTGATTGTGCGGTCGTGATGGATCCATCCGCTACAATTTTCAACTCTTCTGCGACGGGTAACCATCTTCTGTTCGGTGCCATCGACTTCATCGCCCACTCTCCAACAACCCGCAAGGACTTCTATTACGTAGGAGACGGAGTCAACGTGATCTTCGGAAGCCTATGCTTCCTGGCGGGCAAGGTTGGCACCCTTCGCCTCCCTGAATGGGTTGTGCCTCCGGCAATCGCATCTGCTTCGTGAGTGCCGCCAATCGTGTCTTAAACACACCCTCGCTAGGATACAATTCGGATGATAGCAGCAGCTACAACTCTGATCTTTGCGACCCTCCTACGGAGGAAGGAACCTACGGTTCCGGATCTGAGAGCTGCGGGAGTAATGATCTCCCCTACCGCTTCATGTGCGCAGCCATCATCGACTCTCATGATGATAACGGAGAAAATCCACAAGCTCCCCCAACGCTGTAAACGGAAGACCCGTTCCTCCCTCGAATCCCTTGAATCCTCCGAACCCCAACGCCGCCAACGACAATGATGCGGCTTGGCAGGAGATCCACATCACCGAGGTCAAATGGGAGAGGGCCCGAGAGGCCATATGGGGCAACCCCCTGCCTATAGATGCTTCGCGTGATATGCTGATGGTATACCACTAGCTTCTCGTGAAGAATCACAATCGATAGGTTGCGCAGCACAAAGAGCTTGAGCAGTTCCGGAGGGAAGCTGACCAATCAAGCATGCAATGATCCACGCTCTCCTCTGCCGGCGGGTCCTCCTCCAAAGGATACGACGGCCACACCACCCACAAGAGCCGTTCTCAGCTGAAACACATGGACCCTGCCGCCAGACGCAAGGCCACCAAGGCACTCGATCTGTCCTTCATGTCGGTGGACTCGCAGGGCAACATAATGCCCAAAACACCACATACCATGATTATGGCGGCCACCACGTACCTGGCAGCAAACCCGCCACCGGTTGGAGATCCCAAACACGCAATCCATAAATCTGCGATTGGGGGCCTTGGGCTCGTGGGAGCCGCACTAATCGGAGAAAAGGCCTCGGAGCTGAAGAAAAAATCTGCAATGAAATTCACAAAGAGCCGCATGCCCTCATCCGACGAGGATGAACACGACCTATCGCGGAGACGTCGCATGCCGCGACGAAAGAGTCGTAACTATGATGCTCGTGATGAGCTCACGCAGCACAAGATCGACAAATTACACGCAAAATGTGTGTGCTCCATGGAATCGAAGATTTTGCATTTTGATGAGCCTCGTTTTGACGAAGACATGGAGCTTTGTGACACTAGATGCTTCAGCTGAGCCATACATCAGACTTGGATGCCCAAGGGCTTCAAGCTCCCGTCAGACAACCGCAAGTTTGACGGCTTACAGGAGCCGAAGATCTGTCTAGATGATCACATCTCATCGGTCAAACTGCACAACCAAAGCAGGAATACAACCATGCAGTGCCTTCAGAGCTGAAGGGCGCAACCAGATCCTGGTTCAATAACCTTCCCTCCGGATCCATCCACAGATGGGAGGAGCTGGTCTATAGCTTCATTCACAACTTCAAGGGTACCTGCAAGAGGCCAACCTCCATCAAAGAGCTGCGTGCCTGCTGCCAACGGTCCAGCGAGCCGATCCGCTCCTATGTCCGGTGTTGGTCCGTCATCAAGAACTCCACCGAGGACATCTCGGAGGAAAGGGAAATCGACACCTTTAAAGGAAGCGTATGGCGCCGCGAACTCAGAGAGGAGTTGGGCCGGATCAAGCCCAAAACCATCGATCATGTGATGGACATTGCCAACCACTGGGTGGATGGTGAAGATGCTGTCAACCGAACCCGTTCGGATGACAAAGATGACCTCGGCCGCAGACGTGACCACCGAGGAAAAAGAAGAGAGCGCATCTACGATGATCGCGAAGAAGTCGATATGGTCACGGATGGCTATGCCGACCGCCATAAGGATGGGTACCGCCATAGCGGCTACCGCAGCGGTAGCTACCACGATAGTGGGAAAGCCGTACAATCGTGGCAACACCGCACTCGGGATGACGAGCCCTCTACACTTGAAAAGTTGTCGGGTCCTGATACGTCCAATTTGCATCACCAATCTATATCATAATTTGCCTCTATTCATTGATATATTTCATATTAAGAGGTGTTACTTATGTCTTTTCATCTGTTTTTGCATGTTGGATGATTCTTGGAGGATGAACTGCCGGAGTCAGGATTCTGATGGAAAAAAGCGGTATTTTGATGCAATTTTGCGAAGATCAGAAAAATACTACAAAACTACGGAAAATCCTATTTTCCCAAAGACGGAGGATGCCAGAAGGGGAGACGGAGTTCGGCCACAGGGGCCCACACCCCCCAGGCGAGGGCCACCCTAGGCCACACCTATAGGGGGTGTGGCCACCCTGGCCCACCTCTGGCTCCTACCTCTCGCCTATATCTTCTCCTTGAAACCCTAATACACGGGAGCGACCATAGAAAGATTCTGCTGCATCTGCGGGGTGGAAAACACTGAGAGAGAAAGAGCTCTTCAGCAGACAGATTTCTGCCAGGGAAATTCCTCCCGGAGAGGGGAGATCGTCGCTATCAACACCATCATCAAGCTAGACTTCATCGGGATCATCATCATCATCCACACCATCATCTCCACCAGCACCATCATCACCACTCCATCCCGCTGTAACAATTGTGTTGAATCTTGCATAGTTCTTAGGGGAAACTTTCCTGGTGTTGATTACTATTGTAGTTGATGCTTGTGAGTGGAACCATTGAATTATTGTTTATGTTCAGATTGTTATCCATCATTTTATCATCTCTGATCTTGATCCATATGATGTCTCATGAGTAGTTCGTTTAGTTCTTGAGGACATGAGAGAAGTCATGTTGTTAGTAGTGGATTTGTGTTGAGGTATTATTCAATGGTTTTATATTTAAGTTGAGGTGCTATTCTTCTAGTGGTGCCATTTGAATGTCGACTACATGATACTTCACCATTTATGGGCCTAGGAGAATGCATTGTGTATTTGGCTACTAATTGTGGGGTTGCCGGAGTGACAGAAACCTGAACCCCCGTTAGGAAACCATTGCACAAGGGAGTGTAGGATCTCAGAGTTTAAGATTGTGGTTAGGTTTATATCTTAATTGCTTTCTTGTAGTTGCGGATGCTTGCAAGGGGTTTAATCACAAGCATGTATTAGTCCAAGTAAGGTCGGTACATTAGCATAGATTCACCCACACACAACACTTATAGAACCAAAGAAGACTACTCAGCTATATGAAGCGAAAGCACTTGACAGTATTCCCATGTGTCCTCGAGAACGTTTGGTCCTCATTAGTATTTCCACCGGCTTGTCCTTTGCTAAGAAAGGATTGGGCCACTTGCTGCAATTATTTGCTGTCTTTATTACTTGCACTTTATTTCCTTGCTTTTTCAGAAAACCCCTAAAAATCCGTTTGCTAAGTATTTACAGAGATTTCCTGCTCCATACCACTATTAAACACCTTCTATTCCTTGTTGGGATTGACACTCCTATTTATCTAAAGTACTACGATACACCCCATATACTTGTGGGTCATCAAGACTATTTTTCGGCGCCGTTGCCGGGGAGTGAAGCGCTATTGAAAAGTGGAACTGGTAAAGGAAACTTCTAATGTGAGTATTGCTTTTTATTTCTTTTTGCTACTTTGTTTCCAATATGGATAACCCACTTGGTTTTCTATTTGGGAAAACTACTACCACTATTAGGGTAGTAGATAATCATCACCTGTTGAGATAGATCCTTTTAAGATACCTACAAGTATTGTTGATCGTGTTATGGATAATTATTATTTAGGGGATGGAACTGTCCACCCTGGGGATCACTTGATTTTTATCCATGAATTATGCGGGTTGTTTAAGTGTGCAGGTATCATAACTGAACATGCGAAGAATAAGTTACTCTCTATATCATTGAAAGGAAGAGCTGAAGAATGGTATAAGCTGCTGAAGAATGGACAATCAATGGAATAGGAGGAAATAGTACCTCTGTTTTATTCTAAATTATATTCTCCCAGTGAGATTCTTAAGGATAGGAATCTAATATATAACTTTTGGCCTCGTGATGGAGAGAGCACAACTCAAGCTTGGGGGAGATTGAAGTTACTAATGCTTAAATGTCCTATTCATGAAGTCCCTAACAATATTATTATCAATAACTTTTATGCAAGGCTTTCTCTTCATGATAAAGATTTACTAGATGCTTCTTGTGCTGGATCATTCACACGTATGAAGGAAGAAGCTAAATGTGATCTCCTAGACCGTATTCAAGAGAACACTGAAGCATGTGAGAACGTCAAAGGAAGGAAGTCAGGTATAAATTATGATTATGAATGCATTAAATCCTTTATGGGAACTGATGACTTCCGTGATATTAGTACCGAGTATGGTCTTGATTCTGAAAGTATTGCCAATTGTTTTAAGGATTTTGCCTCTTATATAGAAATTCCTAAAAAGAAGTGGAATAAGTACCATGCACCTTATAAAGATGTTTTTAATCATGTTCCTGCTATAAATACTGAAGTTTGTACTATTGATCATATTTTGCCTGAACCTTATGTTGATAAAACACCTTTCCCATCTAAGATAAAGGAGTATTCTATGATAATTAGTGCGAATAACAAAGGTACAAAGAAAACTGTGGAACCCGACAAGCAAATAAACATTGAACCTGTGGTAGCTATTGTGAAAAATCTTGTCACTAAAAATATAGAGGATGAGCACATTGTCTTCTGTGAAGACGCTTCTAATATTGTCTCTCATCCTAGAAAAGCTAGAAAACCTAGTGTCCCTATGCTTTCTGTTAGAATTGGTGATCATTGCTACTATGGTTTATGTGATATTGGTGCTAGTTCTAGTGCTATTCCTTATGAGATTTATAGGGAAAGAAATTGGTCCTTGTGAGCTTGAGGACATTGATGTGGTTATTCACCTTGCTAACAAGGAAACCATTTTCCCTATTGGTATTGTAAGAGATGTGGAAGTCCTCTGCGGTAAGATTAAGTATCCTGCTGATTTTCTAGTGCTTGGTTCGGCAGCTAGTAAAACTTGTCCTATCATTTTTGGTAGACCTTTCTTGAACACTTGTGGAGCTATTATAGATTGTAAAAAGGAGAAAGTTTTGACTAAGTTTGATGGAGATTCTTATGAGTTTAACTTTTCCAAATTTGCTAAAGCTCCTTATGAAAATAGCTTGCCTAATGAAGATTTCAGGGTTGAACAACTTGCTTCTATTGATCTAGTTTATGACCTTGGACCTGTTTTTGATGATTGTAAATATGCTCATTCTGATGATAAAGTTGTTTCTTGTGACAATTATATTGTCAACTTTATTCAAAGTGCTACTGAAAGTTATTATGAGAGAGGGAAATATGGTTTTATGCATCTCAATAATATTAAGTTTCCCCATTTTATGCTGAAAGCTTTGAAGTTGCATTTATTTTGTCTTCCTATGCTAGTATCCTTTTGTTTCAACAATATGTTTTCTCATGAGACCCTGTTTCATAGGAAGTGGGTTAGACTCAAATGTGTTGGATATTTTCTTCTTGATGCCCTCTTTCACTTCAAATCTATATCTCCTATGTGATCATCTTTGAAATTATCAAGCCTAACTTAAAGGCAATAAAGAAAAGTACTTCTTGGGAGATAACCCAATAGTTTTGTTGAGTCTTGGAAGTTATTACCTCAGTAATAACCACTCCTTATCCTTTTTGTTTTGGTTTTTGTGTCAAGATCAACTACTTTTGAGAAGTAGAGGAGTTGTGAAAAGTGGCTGTCCTAGGACAGATTTTTGTGCTGAATTGTAAAAATTCGTGAAGTAGATCAGTACAACGGATGGAGCCGTATTTTTCCGTGCTTGTTCTCCAAGTTGTTATCCAACTTTCATTAGTTTTGCACTTTTTTGATTTGAGCAATAGAAGGTTTTCGAAAAAATCAATCTTTACCTGCTGGTTTGTTTTGACAGACTTCTGCCATCATTTGCATTTGCCACCTATATTGATTCCCTTTGAGATTCTTTTTGGGATTTTGGAAAGGAGTTGCTAAAATAGCTTTTGTTTTGATGGATTTCAGTTGAAGTGTGTACCTAAAGGTTTATTTTTTTGCATACACTAATGTTGCTAATGAAGATTGTGTGAGGCTTTGCATGAAAAGATTTTTCAGGAGATGGAAAGAAGGAATCTGTAGAGTCTGTCTTTGAATAGGTAAAAAGTGCTGCAAACTGAAGGTTTGTGAAAACCTTATCTATTTATATTTTAGCTGTTTTTATTACATTTGGATGATTACGAGACGAAACATAGGAGGAAATAGAGGCCAGGTGGGCCACACCCACCCTAGGCGTGGTCCCCAGCTGGCCGCGCCTACAGGGGTGTGAGCCCCCTGGAGTCCGTATCCGCCTTATTTTCGCAGTACCTTCCTTATGCATTGAAACTTCGTAATATATAACCTCCCGGATCCCCCGAGGTTCATATATCGTGTTCTCATCGTGTTTTCGTTTCGATCTGTTTCTGTTAGGAAAACTTCGCAAGTTTAGAGCACCATGGTCTCCGCCAACGACAAATGCAAGAAGCCCGTGGAAGATGCGATACGTCGGAAACATATCTATAATTTTTGATGTTCCATGCTTGTTTAGTATCTACTTTGCTCTGCTTTGTCTACACTTTGAAGTGTTTTTATATGTTTTCTGTAACTAACCTATTAACAAGTTGCCACAGTACCAGTTGTCTGTTTTCTTCCATTTTTGGTTCCAGAAAGGCAGAAAATCAATATTCTCGGAATTGGATGGGACAAAAGTCAAAGTCAATATTTTACCATGGGTAACACGAAGCCAGAATACGAGACAGAGGAGGCTCACCAGGGGGCCACACCCTTGACCGCGCGGGTAGGCCCACCCCGCGCCTGGGGGGTGCAGCCGCCCTGATGGCCCCCTTCCTCGCCTCTTCGCCTATAAAGCCCCCCAATGCCAAAACCCTAGAAACCAGATCAAAACTCCACGAAACCATCTGTAGCCGCCGCCACCATCGTCCCTAGATCGGGGGATTTGAAGCTCTTACCGGCACCCTGCCAGAGGGGATATCATCCCGGAGGCCTTCTTCTTCATCATGCCAGCCTCCAGTATGAAGCGTGAGTAGTTCCACCTTGGACTACGGGTCCATGTAGTACCTAGATTGTTGTATCTCCTCCTTGTGCTTTCATGTATAGATCTTGTGAGCTCCGTTCATGATCAAGATCTAATTTATTTGTAATCATGCATGTTGTGTTTGCGGGGATCCGATGGATATTGAGATTACTATGTCAGATTGATTAATGGTTTTGTCTATTTGATTCTATCATGTCTGTGTTGTTTGTGATCTTGCATCCTCTCCGTTGTTAGTAGCTATCTTGGCCAAGTAGTTGCTAGTGACTCCAAGAGGGGGTATTTATGCTCGATAGTGGGTTCATGCCTCTATTTACCAAGGGAAGTGATAGAAATCTCTTCGGTGGTAGATGTGTTGTTGCCACTAGGGAGAAAACAACGATCTCCTGTTCATGGAACAAGTGGATTGTTTACCTTACACACTTTGCTTAAAGCAGTTGTCTGTTGCTTGCAACTTAATACTGGAGGAGGTTCGGATGATAACCTGAAGGTGGACTTCTAGTCATAGATGCAGTTGGATGGCGGTCTATGTATCTTGTTGTATTTCCCAATCGAATCTCATATGATCTTTCTGACTAGTATTGTATTATTATACCTTGTTCAGTTCCTGTCAATTTCCCTGCTGTAGTTTGTTTACCCTTCATGCCATGTTGTTTATCTAAGGAGAGCACATCTATTGAACTATGGACCCCGGCCCAATCTTTACCATTGATACATCTTCCACTATTAGTGTTTACTTGCTGCAAACCATCATCACCTTCCACACCATACAATTAATCCTTTGTTATAGCAACCGGTGAGATTGACAACCTCACTGTTCGTTGGGGCAAAGTATTGAGTTTGTGTTGTGCAGGTTTCCATGTTGCTTGCAACACCTTTGAGACGTTTCCTTCCTCCTACTGGTTTGATAACCTTGGTTTCTTACTGAGGGAAGACTTGCTGCTGTGCTGCTTCACACCTTGCTCTTGGGGTTTCCGACGAAGTGCTCCACGTCAACAAGGAGTCATCAACAAGTTTTCTGGCGTCGTTGCCGGGGAGGCTAAGGACGTCTTCACAAGGGGAGTCCTTCATAGCCTTTATCTTTACTTTGTTTTTGTTTTGCTTGGTTTTGTTTGCCTCTTTTTATCAAAAACTCCAAAAAATAGTTTCGTTTGGTTTGCTTTCTCCTATCAAAAACACAAAAAATAGTTCCTACTCTAGCTGCTGCTGCTATTTTTGGTTTGCTCCACTTTGCCAAAATGAACTCTACCGAGAACACCAAGTTGTGTGAATTCACTAGCACAAACAACAATGATTTACTAAGCACTCCTATTGCTCCAGCTGCTCCTGATGCTACCTTTTATGAAATTAAGCCTGCTTTGTTGAATCTTGTGATGAGAGAGCAATTTTCTGGTGCTAGTTCTGATGCTGCTGCTGCCCATCTAAATAGCTTTGTTGAACTTTGTGAGATGCAAAAGTATAATGATGTAGATGGAGATATTATTAAGCTCAAGCTGTTTCCTTTCTCCTTGAGAGGAAAAGCTAAAGAATGGTTGCTAGCCTTGCCTAGAAATAGTATTGATTCTTGGATTAAGTGCAAGGATGCTTTTATTGGATAGTACTACCCTCCTGCTAAGATTATATCTATGAGAAGTGATATTATGAAATTTAAACAACTTGATAATGCACATGTTGATCAAGCTTGGGAAAGAACGAAATCTTTGGTTAAGAATTGTCCCACTCATGGACTCACTACTTGGATGATTATCCAGACTTTTTATGCAGGTTTGAACTTCTCTTCAAGAAACCTGTTGGATTCAGCTGCTGGAGGTACCTTTATGGGCATCACTTTGGGTGCTGCAACAAAACTCCTTGATAATATGATGGTTAATTACTCTGAATGGCACACTGAGAGAGTTCCACGTGGTAAGAAGGTAAATTCTGTTGAAGAAACCTCCTCTTTGAGTGATAAGATTGATGTTATTATGGCTATGCTTGTTAATGGGAAAGCTCCTTTTGATCCAAACAATGTTCCCTTAGCCTCTTTGGTTGCTCAATAAGAGCAATTTGATGTGAACTTCATTAGAAACAACAATTTCAACAACAATGCCTATAGGAATAATTTTGGTAGCAAAAACAATTATAGGCCTTATCCTCCTAATAATGGCAATTCCTATGGAAACTCCTACAACAATGCTAGAAGTGCCCCCTCTGAACTTGAAGTTATGCTCAAAGACTTTATTAGTAAAAAAACCGCTTTCAACAAGACTTTGGAGGAAAAACTTTTAAATGTTGAGAAAAATATTTCCTCTTTGTCTGAAGCACAGTTCTCCTTGATTAATAAAATGACTGCTAAACCTGAAACCCTGGAAAGTACCTTTGCTGCTACTCATGCCATACAAGTTACTATTAATGAAAATGTTAGAGTGTTAGCTCAACTTCATGCTAAGTGGGAAAGGGAAGCTGAAATTGATAGAAACAATAGTGTGTGCACCATCACTAGAATGGATACCACTAAACCACAAGAAGTCCCTATTCGTCCTCATACAATGCCTAATCCTAATGAGTCTACTACTAGTGATGCTAAGTTTGATTTTGATATAGATGGTTGCAATATTTCTGAAGTGATTTTGTTCCTGCAAAAACTTGCTAGAAGTCCTAATGCTAGTGATATGCATGTTGCTTTCACTAAACACATTACAGATGCTCTTGTTAAGATTAAGGAAGATAAGTTAAAACACAAAGCTTCTATTCCTAGGAAAGTAGAAGATAGTTGGGAACCCATTATTAATATGCAAGTGAATGACTTTGATCTCAAAGCTTCATGTGATCTTGGTTCTAGTGTCTCTATTATGCCTAGGAAGATTTATGAAATCCTTGATTTGCCACCTTTGGAAGATTGTTATTTGGATGTCCCACTTGATGATAATGCTAAGAAGAAACTCATGGGGAGTATTAATGATGTTCTCATTATGGTTAACAATGCTTATGTCCCTGTTGATTTCTATGTTTTGGATGTTGAATACAATGCTTCTTGTCCTATTACTTTGAGAAGACCTTTTCTTAGAACTGTTGGTGCCATCATTGATATGAAAGAAGGCACCATTAAATATAAATTTACATTCAAGAAAGGTATTGAACACTTCCCTATGAGGAGAGAGAAGTTGCTTCTTTCTCCTCCTTCGAAAGCAAGGTTTGATGTTAATGCTTTCTCATTTGAAAATACTTGATTTCTTGCTTCTTGTGCCTAACTTAAAGACGTTAAAGAAAAGTACTTGTTGGGAGATAACCCAAGAGTTTACTTGAGTCTTGGAAGTTATTACTTCAGTAATTACCTCTCCTTATGCTTTTGTTTGCTTTTTGTGCCAAGAATGACCTGTAATGAGAGAGAAGTAAGATTTGGGGAGTTGCTGCCCCGAAACAGATTTCTGTCCTCCACCATAATAAATCGTGAGGAGTCTCTGTAAGTCGAATTAAGGTGAAAATTTACTAATAAATCACCCAGTATGTTATCTAACTTTAGATAGTTCAACACTTTTTGATTTGAGCAACAGAAGATTTTCTAAAAAATCGGTTTCTACCTGCTGGTTTGTTTTGACAGATTTCTGCCATCATTTGCATTTGCTTTTTATTGATTCCTTTTTGGGTTCTTTTTGGGAAATTGAGATTTTTTAAGGAGTTTCTACAGTATCTTGTGTTTGTAGTGAAAAGTTTTGCTGTTCTAAAGCTAAGCCCAAGGGTCTACTATCTTTTGAATACACTAATGTTGCTAATGAAGATTGTGTGAAGTTCTGTATGAAGGAAAAAATTCAGGTGTAGAGAGAGATTGATGTAACGAGATGAAGAATGGACAAAAGCTCAAGATTGGGGATGCCACCCTGGTGTCACCACAAGAAATATCCAAGAGGTAAAAGCGTCAAACCTTGGGGATGCCCAAGGCATCCCCTTCTTCATCAATAAAAATCTTAGGTCCTTCTAGACACTTCGTTTTTATTGTTTCATGCATTGTTGTGTTGTTCTTGGAGCGTCTTAGTTTTTGTTTGCTTTGCTTAGTTGTTTAGTTTGCTTGAATAATGTAGTTTGGACCCCCGTTCTCGTTGTGTTGTTTCAAATAAGTCGATTGGTGTTGGTAAGGAGTAGAAAGTTCTTGCTTGAAAGTGCAAGAGGAGCTTGCATTGACTGTGACTTAGAATTTAGCATGACATGCTAGGTGTTGTTTTGACCTTATGCTTAGTGATTATTTCTGTAGCATGACTTGTTCCAAATAATTGGGATTGCTTAGTGTGCCTTGAAAGAATCATGCGTTGTTTTAGCATGCAAAAGCATAGTATTGTGGTATTCTCCTTTGATGTTTTGTTTGGGTTGAGTTGGCACATGCTCACACCATGTTATGACTATGAACAAGTCAACATATCCTATATGATCATTTAGTACTTGACTTGTAGTACCACTCTATGCTTTGAATAGTAATGTTTTGTCGCTCTGCATGATTATGACCATTATTTCTCTCTTAGTTGGTTGCTTCTAGTCTTTTGCTAGCCTCCACTTGTATGAGTAAGCTCTACTCATGTTTCCAACACCCAAGAAGCCAAGTTTTTCCAAAGTTTGCACTATAAATTCCTATGCATGGTGTGTTACACCATTCCAAGTACATTCTTGTTTTCATCTATCTTCCAATTAAAAAGTATTTTGTTATGCGAAAACTTAGTGAATAAAGCCATAACAAACTTGATGACACACTTTATATTCCTTGCCCCTAATAAAATTGAACCATTGTGTCATCTATGTTGTATATGCTTGCACTTATACGTTGGAATTAGCAGAACCATGTTGTCATGGGTAACGTTTTCAACATTGCACTTATACTTTGTACACAGTTGATATCATGCTCTTTTGTTTATGGATGTCGCCGCTGTGAAATAAAGAGGGATCTTGTAAGTCCATGGAGTTATGTATTTTGTGTTAGAGAAACTCCTGGGCCGCTAGCCTAAGCCATGCCTAATCATGGTGGAAACTTGCAGCATCACCATAATGAGCATTCTGTGAATCATCCTCAATAAAAAGCTATGCACATAGTGAATAAAAAGATCGCTGAGATGCTCATTGTCTGCTTGCCTTGTAATTTTGGTAATGGGATATCTCCTGTATCATGTGCAAGGGGTACCCCGTTGGCGGTTCTCTATGATACACATGTACTTACTATGACAAGAACTTACAGGTGACTGAAGTTGAGTAGCATGAGGTGTGGCCCTCGTATTCAAGGGACATGAGATTGCCAACTTATACTTTGTCAAGCATATACTCCATCTTTGTTCACTTTAACCTTAATCACTTCAAGATGATTATGATAGGGCAATGAGGGCTGAAAGTTAACAAGTACCATAATTTTTGGAAGCTCTTTTTGAAACTTGAAATCCCTGCTTCCCTTTATGAAGGGCCTTTATTCCACTATTATATTTAGTCTCCACCTTCTATCCTTTAGGCACCTTTAAGAGAACATAGTTGTCATTCTTAGTTCTATGTGTAGTGTCCCAAAACTTATTGATTGATGCATATTGTTGATATTGCTTGTTCTTGTGCTATTTGTATCTAGTCACTCTTATGAAATTTGAAGGTGTCCTATGCATCTATTTTCTACTCCATGAGGGACAAGCTGAATTCCACTATGCCATGTTTTCTGTATGTGAAACAAACAAACGTTTTTCAATGCATGTTATTCACGATCTTTGTTTGTAGACTTTCATGTTGCATGCATAGTTACTTTGTCCTATTGTTAGAACTCCATCTTTCATGCACATGTTTAGAGTTCTTTGATCCCAGCTTTCAATGCTTGCAAATGGTTTGATCTTGGTTTTGCTGGTGCATGTCACCTCAAAAATTATTCTTTTATCACTTACCTACTCGAGAACGAGCAGGAGTTAAGCTTGGGGATGCTTGATACATCGGAAGCGTATCTATAATTTTTGATGTTCCATGCTTGTTTAGTATCTACTTTGCTCTGCTTTATCTACACTTTGAGGTGTTTTTATATGTTTTCTGGAACTAACCTATTAACATGTTGCCATAGTGCCAGTTGCCTATTTTCTTCTGTTTTTGGTTCCAGAAAGGCAGAAAATCAATATTCTCGGAATTGGACGGGACAAAAGCCAAAGTCAATATTTTACCGTGGCAACACGAAGCCAGAATACGAGATGGAGGAGTATCACCAGGGGGGCACACCCCCTAGACATGCGGGTGGTCCCACCCTGATGGGGATATGCCTACCGGAGTATACCCAGCAGGATGTTTCTGACTGGCCCAGGTATCAGCGAGTGGGCCTGCAGGACGGCGACTGGATCAAGATCTGGTGTGGACTGAAGCGACTGGAAGCTGAAGGCCCAGAAGCGTAGGCAGGCCCAGTCGGATTAGGTCATAGGATCACCGAGTTGGTAACTGATTCGGTTGAGATCTGTAAACCCTAGGGAGGTGAGTCTATATAAACCTCCCTAGAGGACACATAGAGGATACGTTCCATCATACACCCAAGCGACTCACGCCTAGCCGAGCTTCGCCCATTGTACTCTCTCCATAATACAATCTAGCAGTAGGTCTTTACCCTCCGGTGCCGAACACAGGTAATTCCTTGTGTCTCGCCTCATCTACTTGCAGATGGCTGGCCGCCCTTGCCCCATGTTCTACTACTCGCTGCCGATTGCAGCATCTGCCGTGGTCATTCCCTCGACACACCCCGTGCCTAGGAGGGGGCGCAGCCGCCCTGGTGGCCCCTGCCGCGTCTCTTCTCCTATAATGCCCACCCGATGCCAAAACCCTAGAGACCGGATCAAAACTCCACGAAACCGTCTGTAGCCGCCACCACCATCGTCCCTAGATCAGGAGGATCTAAAGCTCTTCCTGGCACCCTGCCGGAGGGGAGATCATCCTAGAGGCCTTCTTCTTCATCATGCCAGCCTCCGGTATGAAGCGTGAGTAGTTCCAGCTTGGACTAGGGGTCCATGTAGTAGCTAGATGGTTGTATCTCCTCCTTGTGTTTTGATGTATAGATCTTGTGAGCTCCGTTCATTATCAAGATCTAATCTATTTGTAATCATGCATGTTTTGTTTGCGGGGATCCGATGGATATTGAGATTACTATGTAAGATTGATTAATGGTTTTGTCTATTTGATTCTATCTTGTCTGTGTTGTTTGTGATCTTGCATGCTCTCCGTTGTTAGTAGCTATCTTGGCCAAGTTGTTGCTAGTGACTCCAAGAGGGATTATTTATGCTTGATAGTGGGTTCATGCCTCTATTTACCAAGGGAAGTGACAGAAATCTCTTCGGTGATAGATGTGTTGTTGCCACTAGGGAGAAAACAATGGTCTCTTGTTCATGGAATAAGTGGATTGTTTACCTTAGACACTTTGCTTAAAGGTTATCATTGCTTGCAACTTAATCTTTGGAGGGGTTCGGATGATAACCTGAAGGTGGACTTCTAGTCATAGATGCAGTTGGATGGCGGTCTATGTATATTGTTGTATTGCCCAATCGAATCTCATAGGATATTTTTGTATAGTATTGCATTGTTATGCCTTGCTGAGTCCTATCAATTGCCCTGCTGTAATTTGTTTACCCAGCATGCCATGTTTGTTTATCTAAGGAGAACACCTCTAGTGAACTATGGACCTCGGTCCAATCTTTACCATTGATACATCTTCCACTGTTACTGTTTACTTGCTACAAACCATCATCACCTTCCACACCATACAACTAATCCTTTATTACAGCAACCGGTGAGATTGACAACCTCACTGTTCGTTGGGGCAAAGTCTTGAGTTTGTTTTGTGCAGCTTTCCATGTTGCTTGCAACACCTTTGAGACGTTTCCTTCCTCCTACTGGTTCGATAACATTGGTTTCTTACTAAGGGAAGACTTGCTGCTGTGCTGCTTGACACCTTGCTCTTGGGGTTTCCCGACGAAGTGCTCCATGTCAACAAGGAGTCATCAAGATGATCCTCAAAACCCAAAGGAGGAGGAGATCTTAGTTGGGGATGAAAAAGACATGAAGGAATAAGAGCATCCAGACACCTGCGCTACCGTTGCAATAATTGGAGTGGTGGCAAACCCTACCAAGCTTAGGAGGACAACATAGATATGTACAGGAGGGAAAACCCCACGGCATATCCTTGCTCCACGATCACTTCCTTCAGGCACCAAGAACCCCTTCCATACTCTCATAATTGAGCAAAAATACCAAAAGGTGCCCCAAGGTAATTTGCCCTCTGTTTGGGATTTGCCTCGTTCTAACCATGCAGGGAAGGAACATACTAAGAAGGAAGAGTGGGGAAAGAATAACAAGGACTGGGATTCTCGGTCCGACATGATCATGAACCGCATTAAGCATAATTCAGAGTTGATTCGTACTATAACCTTCGAGATAGAGGATTTAAGGGAACTGATTGAAGAGCTTATCAAGAGAACACCACCACCACCGAAGGAGTAATCCATCATCAGGTTTGGCATCCCCTTGGCTTGTTCCAAGCTTGGGGGAGTGCTGGTTATCACATCATCATCTTTTATCTTTTTACCCTTTTAGTCGATTCATATCTTGGGTAGAGAAGTTATCTTATTGGTTGGTTTGCATATGGAAGTATCTCTCCTTTAGTTGGTTCTATGTATCCCTCAGTGTGAGTGCCTTTATGGAATATTAATGAGAAGTTTCATCTTTTACTTTTTGCACTTCTTATTTTAGTTTGCAATCTCTATTATATGATTGATCTTGTTGATCAATATTGGTATCACTTTGGGAGCATCAAGTAGATCTAAATTGGTTTTGGCAAACCAAGCTCTGGTCAGTAGCAACACTTTTTGAGGTTTGAAAGGAAAAGAGAAAAAGCTTACAGGTATTTTGTATCATCGATTTTATTTCTTGATTGGCTCATAAGCTTAGTATTGTCTATTTATGATATTTTGTGTCTTCAAGGAAGATTGCATGTTTGGCTTTATCACTTGTATGTTTGCTTGTTTCCTTCAACTCTTTTGCTTGCTACCCAGCCTTGCTAGCCAAAAACCTATTTTGAGAGGGCATACTTCTCATGCATCTAGTCCCTTAAACCAAAACCTGTGCCATTTGTGTCCACCATATCTACCTATTACCATTATTTATATTCCAAGTATATTCTCAAGCTTCATCTATCTTTTGAATTAAAAATTATTTTGTTATGAGAAAACTAGTTAGTAAAGCTCTAACGAACTTGATGGCACACCTCATTTTCCTGCCCGTAATAAACTTGAACCATTGTGTCATCAAAGTAGTATATGCTTGCATCTATACGTTGGGATTAGCAGAACCGTTCTGTCATGGGGAACGCTTTCAACACCTGTAAATACATACCTAGTTGCTATCATGCTCTTTTGTTTGCGGATGTCGTCGGTGTGAAATAAAAGGGGAGCTTGTAAGTCCATGGAGTTATGTATATGTGTTAGATAAATGCCTGGGCCGCTAGCCTAAGCCATGCCTAATCATGGTGGAAACTTGCAGCATCACCATAGTGAGCAATCTATGAAGCTTTATTCTTGTAAAAAAAGAGACATACTGAAAAGAGGAAAGAGAGAAAAAACACCATTTTCCCATGGTAAATAGGAGATTGCTGAGATGCTCACTGTCTGCTTGCCTTGTCATTTTGATTATGGGATAGCTCTTGTATCATGTGCAAGGGGTACCCCGTTGGCGGTTCTCTAGGATATGCATGTACTTACTATGACAAGAACTTACCAGTAACTAAAGTAGAGTAGAATGAGGATCGGCCCTCGCACTCAAGGGAAATGAGATTGCCAACTTATATTTCGTCAAGCATATACTCCATCTTTGTTCACTTTAACCTTAATCACCTCAAGATGCTTATGATAGGGGCAATGAGAGCTCAAAGCTAGTAAGTACCATAATCTTTTGTAAGCTCTTTATGAACTTGAAATCCCTGCTTCCCTCTATGAAGGGCCTTTCTCCTACTTCTAAGTTGAGTCAGTAAACCTATTCCTATCTATCTCCAGCAAGCATTTGAGTTGTTGTGTTTCAAGTATTCATATGATGATTTATTCAATCATGTTCTTTATCTTCCTTGTTTGCACACGACTCTTATCTAAGTGAGTATTACTTTGAAAGATATCATTGTGGAAAGCATTTTATGTTTGAGCAAAGAGTACTCCTGTTATAAAACTCTTTACAAAAGCTTTACTTGAAAACTGTTTGCCAGCTGTTCTCTGACCAAGAACAAAGTTTGCCAATCCCAATTATGATTTATCTTTATGCCTATACTTGTTGTAAGCTAAGTTATATAATGGTTAGTTGCTTTCTTCTATGAGTTATGTATTGGTAAGTGTGATGCTTCTTGTCTATATTCTCTTTATCGACACTTCACTCCATAAACCTGTGGACATGTTTACCGAGCTTAGTTTTCGCTTGGGGAAAAGCGAAGGTCTAAGCTTGGGGGGAGTTGATACGTCCAATTTGCATCACAAATCTATATCATAATTTGCCTCTATTCATTGATATATTTCATATTAAGAGGTGTTACTTATGTGTTTTCATCTATTTTTGCATGTTGGATGATTCTTGGAGGATGAACTGCGAGTCGATTACGATGGAAAAGCGGTGTTTTGATGCAATTTCGCGAAGATCAGAAAAATACCAGAAAAACTACGGAAAATCCTATTTTCCCAGAAGACGAAGGATGCCAGAAGGGGAGGCGGAGTTGGGCCACAGGGGGCCCACACCCCTAGGCGTGGGCCACCCTAGGCCGCGCCTATAGGGGTGTGGCCACCTTGGCCCACCTCTGGCTCCGACCTCTCGCCTATATCTTCTCCTCGAAACCCTAATACACGGGAGCGACCACATAAATATTCTGCCGCCTCTACGGGGTGGAAAACACCGAGAGAGAAAGAGCTCTCTAGCAGACAGATTTTTGCAGGGAAATTCCTTCCCAGAGAGGGGAGATCATCTCTATAAACACCATCATCAAGCTAGACTTCATCGGGATCATCATCATCATACACACCATCATCTCCACCAGCACCATCATCACCACTCCATCCCGCTGTAACAATTGTGTTGAATCTTGCATAGTTCTTAGGGGAATCTTTTCTTGTGTTAATTACTATTGTAGTTGATGCTTGTGAATGGAACCATTGAATTATTGTTTATGTTCAGATTGTTATCCATCATTATATCATCTCTGATATTGATCCATATGATGTCTCGTGAGTAGTTCGTTTAGTTCTTGAGGACATGGGAGAAGTCATGTTGTTAGTAGTGGATTTGTGTTGAGGTATTATTCAATGGTTTAATATTTAAGTTGTGGTGCTATTCTTCTAGTGGTGTCATGTGAACATCGACTACATGATACTTCACCATTTATGGGCCTAGGGGAATGCATTGTGTATTTGGCTACTAATTGTGGGGTTTCCGGAGTGATAGAAACCTGAACCCCCGTTAGGAAACCATTGCACAAGGGAGTGTAGGATCTCAGAGTTTAAGGCCGTGGTTAGGTTTATATCTTAATGCTTTCTTGTAGTTGTGGATGTTTGCAAGGGGTTTAATCAAAAGTATGTATTAGTCCAAGTAAGGTCGGTACATTAGCACAGGTTCACCCACACAACACTTATAGAACCAAAGAAGACTACTCAGCTATATGAAGCGAAAGCACTTGACAATATTTCCATGTATCCTCGAGAACGTTTGGTCCTCATTAGTATTTCCACCGTATTGTCCTTTGCTAAGAAAGGATTTGGACACTTGCTACAATTATTTGCTGTCTTTATTACTTGCACTTTATTTCTTTGCTTTATCAGAAAACCCCTAAAAATCCGCTTTCTAAGTATTTACAGAGATTTCCTGCTCCATACCACTAGTCAAAACCTTCTGCTCCTCGTTGGGATGGACACTCCTATTTATCGAAAGTACTATGATACACCCCCTATACTTGTGGGTCATCAGGTCCCTGCACCATCCACTTCTACATCGACAAGCACGATGGCAAGAAGAAATACAATCATCTTCTCAAGGACTGCAGGGAGTTCTAGATGCTCCACGAGGGGTACGCCCAATTGCGGCGTGACATAGTGAACCAGGGTTTCGGCTCCGCCCCTGGGCCCATCGCATATGGTTCCCCACCACCACCACCCGGAGGACCCGCACAGCCTGCGGCTTTACCGGCCGAAACCAATGGAGCAAAGTTGTACCCACGACCATTGGGTGCCATGATGATACAAACGGGACGTCCATCAAATAGGATCCAGAAGACGATCACCCGCTAGATAAACCTGGCCGTAACCTCTCTACCAGCCATACCTGAGTACCTCAGTGTTGGGGATATGCTATATGGGTATCCTCATAGCATGTCTCTTATCCGACTAAACCGGGTGGCCCATAGTCGGTAGCATGGCCTATGGCCTGCTGGGCGGCCTAGTTAGGTGGATCCAGAAGGGAGGCCCATGCCGGATAAAGGAAGGCTACGGTGGAGTCACCAGCGTACCCGGAGCCTTGGAGTACAAGATACACAAGACTAGTGATAGGCGGTGTAGGACTCTGTAACCGGTCCGGCTAGGACTTTTCCCTGTAACCCTGGGATCTGACGACTATATAAGTCGGACCTATGGGAGCCTTTAGGGCACAAACTAGTATCGTTTTACACACACCTCACACAGCGAACCTATATCTGTAACTCGGCGTATTGCCATTATAGTGATTTATAGCAGGAGTAGGATTCCGCCACCGTCGTGGGATCTGAACCGGGGTAAGCTGTGTTACCTCGTACCCGTAAACCGTCCGCCTTACCCCACGTCTCTAAACACGCATTGTGAGGATCCATCCATGGCGTACTCGTCGGCAATACCACGACAGTTGGTGCCCACCGTGGGGCAAGAGGCGCTTCAGGCTCTTTAGCGGGCGAGGACCAAGATCTTCACGGGAATCGGCGAAACCGTAGCCATCGGGCGCGTTCTCTTCTCTGACAATGTTCCAATCGTCCCACCGGACGAGTTCTAGATCCCGGCGAAGACGAACCCTACGCGGTGTTCGATCGTTCCTATCGGAGACATCCACCTCTTCATCGGCGAAACCGACTCGGGCACTAGTTCCCTGGGAGTCGGAGGAGCATCAAGACCTGCACGGACCGCCTACGGGCAGGATACGTTCGCGGAAGGATCGATGTCGGATCTCTCTTTGGAGTTTGCCGGCAAAGATCAGAAAACATCAAGGCCCGCATGGACCGCCTACGGGCAGTATACGTTCACGGAAGGATCGATGCTGGATCTCTCTTCAGAGTTTGCCGGCAAAGATCGGAAAAATCCAAGGCCCACCCAAACCGCCCTTGTGCAGGATATAAAGGTGGAAAATCACTGCAAATCCGCCGACTTCGTCCGTGCGTCTGAACAACAGAGATCCAAGTTTGTCGGCGTGGTTACCATCTTCGATCTGGAACGCTGCGTTCAGAGAGAGAGAGAGGGCGAAAACCCCCACGACTACCTTGCCAGATGGCTCCGTATATGGAGCGACCTGGCCAACTACCCCAATGATGATGCCATCTATCACTTTGTGGAAGGACTGGACCATGGCATGCTTCTCCGACATTCTCTAAGGCGGCAGCAGGCGTCAGGCCGACTTACCTTCGAAGGCATGGTGAACACCGTCAACAACTATGCAGGCAAGCGGCAGGCGGCTCGCGCTATGCGCTCATTGTGGAGCCCTCGATTCAGCCACCACCATCGCCTCTGGCCGCCATCGTCGTAGCAGCGCCACCACCTGTCATTGTCGAGGCCGTTGCACCTCCACCGCCCGTCATCGAGGAAATCCTGGCACCCTTCGACTCTGTCATTGACGCAATTTATGCTGATTTCAGTGCAGATTTAGAGGAGATAGACTTCAGTCCAGAAGAGCTAGACTCCGCCATGCAGGAGATGGAGGAGGAGTACTCGCGGGACGAGCAAGCTAACAACACCGTCATGTCTCGAGGGGTGTTCGTCACCATTGGGACGGCGATGGATGAAGATCAACCTGGGCAAGCTCCACCTACCGCGCTGGAAAAGGGGAAGGGGCCACTTATTGCTGCTGACGATGATCGCGCAAAGGTCATGCCTCCTCCGCCTAACCCAGTGCAGCAGCCGCAGGAACTCGGCACCGGCCCGAGCAACAAAAACACCGCAAACTTGCCGCCTCCAGCATCCACGTCGGCAGCAACCCATGTTACTCCAGCTGATAGAGTAATGTACGACAATCTCCTCATCGAGCCACTAACCGTCGCTCATATCCGGAACGTGACTCAGCTTGACGAGAAGCGCCAGCAGCTGCTGGTGGAAGTGCAAGCCATCACGGAGCAAGGCGCTAAACTAGATCGCGATCTGGTCAACGCGCAGAAGTCCATAGAGAAAGCTAGAGCAATGGAGGCCGAGTACAAGAACCTGCTACAGTAGCAAAAGGCTAAGAAGGCTCCGACTCGCGTCATCAACGATCCTGGTGTACGGCGCAACCTAGGATGGGATCCCTTGAAGCCGGCACAGGCCAAGCCATACATTGATAGCTAAGGCAAGCAGGTGATGCCCATCCCACTCCTTAACCTCGCCGTCGCCAAGACCCTTCTGGAGCAGGATAGATCACCGGAGGCAGTGGAACAGGTCTATGACCTAGTGGCCAAGGCGGTAAAGCAGCAGGAAAAGGCCACCTCTCAGAGGCTCGAGTCTGACCCAGCGCTCTGCCAATCTAGCCAGTACAAACCACCAAGGGACATATCTCCTCAAGATGTCGGATCACGAACGGGTTCATCGGAACGAAGACAGAGGGATGCGCGCAACAGGAAGGATGCTATCCCCATATCCTCCCACAACGGAGAAAAAGCCCGACCTCGTCGCCCGTCGCCACCGCCCCGATCCCCCCGACGTCACGAAGATTACAAGACTCACCATCGTACGGATATGCCCCCACCAAAGCAGTGCGGCATTGTCATCCGCGACAACGCGGCATAGACCCGTCATGATGAAGAGCGTCACCAAGGACACAAGAGCAGGTCACACCATGATCCTCCACGTCCGACAAGCAACCGCGACAGGCGTGAGGCGTCGCAGGAGGGTAACAGCAAGAAGGCTAACCTACCGCCAACTCCGCCTCCGTCGCTGCCAAGCAGTCACCATGCCAGAAGAGGCCCGCGTCATTCACGCAGCGCATCCCCTATTGACAACAAGAAGAAGAACCCGGAGCCATACGATGCACATTCGCGGATCGATAAGATCCACGAGGCCCGGGAAGGACCATACCTGGGACCACGTTGTTTTGGACCTGCAATACGGTCCGCAACTTACCCCAAAGGTTTTCGGATTGACAAGACCATCAAGCCCTATGACAGCACAGCCAAACCTGCCACATGGTTGCAGGACTACGGAAACGCGATGGAGATTGCCGGAGGCAACCCCAACGTCGCCGTCAAGTACCTCTCATTAATGTTGGCGGGCACGGCCCATCAATGGATCGATGACTTGCCAGAGAAATCTATCTACCACTGGCTGGATATGCAAGAAGCATTCACCAAAAACTTTGAGGGTACATACAAGCGTCCCTGCACTATGGGCGATCTACAGCGGTGCATGCAAGAGAAAGACGAGACATCTCGCGCCTACCTCTCCCGCTGGCTGGATATGAAGAATTCCTGCGCAGGAGTACACACTCAGACCGCCATGGCCGCCTTCATCGATGGGTTGGAAAGGGGCACGTTGCTCCGACATAAGCTAAAGCGCTTGCAGGACAATCATCAGCTTGACTTGAATCAAATGATTCAGTTAGCTAGTGAGTTCGCAGTTGCCGACGACGACGCTCGTGGCTCTTTGCCGGCAACGCCTGTCCGAACTCAAGCTCGGAGGAACATCAGTACAAAGCAGAAAACCGCTCCAGAAGAAAAGCAATCTATCGACATGGTCGCTATGACTTTTGCAGGATGAGGAGAAGGCGGACAACATGGCCGAGGAAGGGGAGCAGGCCGCGGGCAGCAGCGAGGAAGTGAAACCAACTCGGCCCCGCTCCGTGTTCCCCAAACCTACAAAGAGTACCGTGATATGCCGTGCCTCGTACACCTCGATGCCAACGGCAAGGACACCCATACCAATCGACACTGCAAGTTCGTCAACAACCTCAAGGAAGACCCGGAGTCCGGCTACAAGTGAAGTCGGAAGAACAGACCGCAAGGCAAGGGCAAGGGGAAGAAGGAGGAGGAGTCCAAGGATTCAAGTGACATGGACGAGGACGTTGACCCAAAGCACACTGCCAAGAGCGACGACAAGGGCAAGAACCCCTTCGCAAAGAAGGCCCCGGTCTATCACACTTTCCTTGGCACCCCCACCGTCCGACAACAGAAGACTTCTCTAAGGATCCTGATGGCCACTCTCCCCCCAGTTCCCCAGTACCTACGCTGGTCGGAGGTTCCAATAACTTGGGACAGGACGGACCACCCAGACCTTGTGCCCACGGAGAACCAGTACGCCATGGTCATCAACCCATTGATTGATGGCGTAGAGTTCACCAAGTGCATGGTGGATAGTGGAAGCAGCATCAACATCATGTACCTGGATACACTACAGAAGATGAACTTGACAGAGGCAAACCTAAGGCGGACCAACACCGTATTCCATGGCGTAGTTCCTGGTCAGGAGGCTCGGTCCCTTGGGTGCATCACACTTCAGGTAGCCTTTGGCGACGTTAATAATTACCGCCAAGAGCGCATGACCTTCGAGGTGGTCCCCTTCAAGACTGTGTACCATATCATATTCGGCCGCGACATATTGCACACGTTCATGGCCAAGCCATGCTTCGTCTACAACAAACTCAAGATACCCGGACCAAACGGTGTCATCACCGTATCCGGAAGCTTTACCAAGGCAAGGGACTGCGAGATCAATGAAGCAGCCGTTGCAGAAGCTGTCCTCTACAGCGAAGAATTCAAGGAGATCCAGAGCAAGGTCGATGACTCAGAGATGCCGGCGTCGAAGAAGCAAATCTCTGACTCCGCTCCTGCGTTCAAGGCTGCCATTGGGACCAAGCCGGTGGAATTTGTGGTAGGAGATGCCTCCAAAACCGTCGCCATTGGGACAGGCTTGGATCCCAAATAGGAAAGCGCGCTCATCGAGTTCCTCCGTGAGAATAGGGACATCTTTGCCTGGCAACCTGCCGACATGAAAGGTGTACCTAGGGAACTTGCCGAGCACAGTTTAAACATAGACCCAAAATGTAAACCAGTGAAACAACCTCTACGACGCTTCGGAGATGAGAAGAGACGCGCCATTGGCAAAGAGATAGCTAGGTTACTTAAGGCTGGGTTTATCCGAGAAGTCCTTCACACCCGATGGGTGGCAAATCTTGTACTTGTCCCCAAAAGGGAACCAATGAATTAAGAATGTGCGTTGATTACACCGGCTTGAACAAGGCATGTCCCAAAGATCCGTTTGCTTTGCCTCGCATTGACCAAGTCATTGACTCGACAGCTGGCTCAGAACTTTTGTGTTTTCTCGATGCATACTAAGGGTACCACCAGATCAAGATGAGGAAGTCGGACCAATTGGCCACTTCGTTCACTACCCCTTACGACACGTTCTGCTATGTCACAATGCCCTTCGGGCTGAAAAACGCAGGTGCTACTTACCAGCGGACAATGCAACGTTGCCTTCACGACCAAATTGGTCGGAACGTTCACGCCTATGTGGACGATATCGTGGTGATGTATAAAAAATCAAACGACTTAATCTCCGACTTAAAAGAAACCTTTGATAATCTCCGTAAATACAACATGATGCTCAACCCTAGGAAGTGCGTCTTCGGGGTTCCAGCCGGCAAATTGTTGGGTTTCATCGTTTCCCAGCGTGGAATCGAGGTCAACCCGGAGAAAATCAAGGCCATCTTAAACATAAACCGTCCGACATGCCTAAAGGACATTCAACGACTAATAGGTTGTGTTGCAGCAGTTAGTCGGTTCGTCAGCCGACTTGGACGAGAACGTGCGCGGTAATTTTGGCACGTCTCCAACCGTCGCCGCCAACGGTTCGTATCACTCGCGCGGTAAAATCGGCTATGATTACGTTCTCTGCATGTGTGAGTTATGAGGCGTCGCTGACATAGGCCTACGTCATCATAACTGACATGGTAGATGAGCCGTCGCATCGAAGATTCCTGTGTGGTCGGATTTAATCCGACTAACGGAAACGTATGATGGAAGATTGAGCATTTATCCTACTTACTAACAGAAGATGGAGAAAACTTTGCAGGGTTCTTTGGGAGGACTACAAGATGTTGCTTGACGATTTGCTGACATCCATCTAGACGGAGCATTCCATGTGAAGCGGCAAGACGACACAAGATCTCGGAGTTCTCCGGGGGCTACTGTTGGGGATATGCTATATGGGTATCCTCATAGCATGTCTCTTATCCGACTAACCCGGGTGGCCCATAGTAGGTAGCATGGCTCAGCTTTCTGGCGGCCAGATTAGGTGGATCCATAAGGGAGGCCCATGCCGGATAAAGGAAGGCTACGGTGGAGTCACCAGCGTACCCGGAGCCTTGGAGTACAAGATACACAAGACTAGTGACAAGCGGTGTAGGACTCTGTAACCTGTCCGGCTAGGACTTTTCCCTGTAACCCTGGGATCTGACGACTATATAAGTCGGACCTATGGGAGCCTTTAGGGAACAACCTAGTATCGTTTTACACACACCTCGCACAGCGAACCTATCTCTGTAACTCGGCGTATTGCCATTATAGTGATTTATAGCAGGAGTAGGATTCTGCCACCATCGTGGGATCTGAACCTCGGTAAGCTGTGTTACCTCATACCCGTCAACCGTCCGCCTTACCCCACGTCTCTAAACATGCACTGTGAGGACCCCTCCATGGCGTACTCATCGGCAATACCACGACACTCAGCGGCTCAGAGTCATTCATCACCTTCAATCGATCGGATCACCCCTGCCAAATACATCGCCTAGACCACTCTGCCCTGGTGCTTGAGGCATAGATTGGCAGATTCAAGATGATTCGCGTGTTCATGGATGGTGGTAGCAGCATTAATCTGATGTTCGCTGGCACACTCGAAGCCATGCGGATCCTGCTCACCAGCCTGGAAGCATCCGACATGACCTTCCATGACATAGTCCTAGAGAAAGGTGTGTACCCCCTGGGCAAAATTTGGCTCGATGTCATCTTCGGCACCCCTAAGAACTTCAGGCATGAGCGGCTTGAGTTCGAGGTGGTTGATTGGCCCTCGCAATACCCACCATACTTGGTCGAGTGGCATTAACAAGATTCCTGGCAGTACCGCACTATGCGTACCTCCTGCTGAAGATGTCAGGACCTAACGGCGTCATTATCGTTCCAGGAAGCTTCACCAAGTCTGATATATGTGACAGAGATTTCAATAGAATCTCCTAGTCCTTCGGCATGCAGGAGGATATCACGAGGTTGAAGGATTCGACAGACAACAGTCTGCCTCCTGTGACCAAGCAGAATGCACCTGACTTGTCGTTCGACTCTAATGTCAACACCAAGGTAGTGCAGGTTCATCCGAAGGATCCCACCAAAACGACCCTGATTGCTAACAACCTGAGTCCCGCATAGGAACTCGTGCTAATCAAATTCCTCCATGAGTGCTAGGAAATCTTTTCCTGGTGTCCTATGGACATGCCAGGAGTTCCCTGGGAATTTGCCGAGCATGCACTCAATGTGTACTCGGATGCGCGTCTAGTAAAGCAAATGATGCGTCGACTATCCGAGGGAAGAGCGGAGGAAATCGGTATTGAAGTCAACATACTCCTTGATGCTAACTTCATAAGGGAGATCAAAGAAAGCACTTGGGTAGCTAACCCCGTGCTGGTCCCTAAGAAGGACATAGACATCCTGCGGATGTGCATGGAATTTACGACGCTTAACAAGCACTCCCCAAAGGACCATTTCCCCTACCGCGGATCAATCAAATCATCGATTCCACCACGAGATGTGAACGACTCTCATTCCTTGACGCATACTCAGGCTACAATCAGATTCGACTGAAGGTCGAGGACCAGGAGAAGACGGCTTTCATTATGCCATTTGAAGTCTTTTGCTACAACATAATGCCTTTCAGGCTCAAGAACACAGACACAACCTATGAAAGGTGCATGCAGGCCTTCCAAAAGAACCAAATTGGTCGAAACATTTAGGTCTATGTCGATGACATAGTGGTAAAGACCAAGTAGAGCCAAACATTGATCGATGTTATCCACGAGACATTCGATAACCTTCATCGATATAGGATCAAGATGAACCCAGAAAAGTGCGCCTTCGGCGTCCCATCCGGGAAATTCCTCTGATACTTTATCTCCGAGAGAGGCATTGAGGTCAACCCGAAGAAAATTAAGGCTATACTAGGCATGGAGAATCCGAAGAACGTCAAATTAAAGGAGTCCAGCAGTTAGCTGGGCGAATCGCGAGGCTCAGCATATTCATCAGTCGCATGGGCGAAAAGTCTCTCCCCTTCTACCAGCTGCTCTGCAAGTCGAACAAATTCGAGTGTGGACGACTGAAGCCAATGGGGCATTCGAAGACCTCAAATGTCTGCTATCCACATCTCCCGTACTAGTGACGCCAACGGAGAGAGATTCCATGATGTTCTACATTGCTACAACGCACCAAGTGGTCAGCACAACACTTGTGGTCGAACGACCTGAGGACGGTAAAACCCATGGGCTGCAACACCCGGTGTACTACCTCAATGAGGTACTAACACCTACAAAGCAGAGGTACCCTCACTATTAGAAGCTAGCATACGACATGTTCATGACTACACATCGACTGTGTCACTACTTCTAGGAGCACCAGACAGTGGTCGTCAATGATGCACCACTGTCACACATCCTCAATAACCCGGACGCAACGGGGAGAGTGGCCCTCTGGGGCATCGATTTGTCCCCACGGGACATCTTCTACGAGCGGTGCACCGCCGTCAAGTCGACTGGATGGAAGTGTAGCTCCTGACTTCTTCTTCGCAGGTGCTTCCTGACTTCTTCGTCCACTGGATGGAAGTGCAGCTCCCAGACACCGCCGGACATGTCTCGGTTCTCGACAATGCACTTCGGTGGATCCAGAAGGGGGTAAGGAGCCGGAGACAGAGTAATCTTGACATCCACCCAAGGGGACAAGATGAGATATGTGCTGCGGATGAGGTTCCGCGCATCCAACAATGAAGCTAAATACGAGGCACCGATCCATGACATGCGGATGGCTAAAGTGTGCGGTGCCACACGACTAGTGATCTATGGCGACTCCAACCTCGTCGTTCAGCGGATGATGAACCAGTGCGACACCGTCAATGAAAACATGATCGCCTACCACGACCTCTACAACTCACTCGAAGGAAACTTTTGACAGCTGCAAACTCCGGCATATCGGCCAGGAAAGCAACAAGGAGGCCGACAAGATCGCCAACATTGGCTCCACCTGTGCTTCGATACCACAGGCGTGTTCCCCAAACAAATCTGCGAGCGCTCTATCAAGCGCAAAACTCCCAAGGGCACAACCGATACCGCGAGATAGTTGGGGGCTGCGCCATCCGAGAAAATGGAGGCACCTGCAGAACTAGAGAAGAACGTCAAGCTGGTGAGCCTCGTGCAAGTTCTGGCGATCGAGCAAACATGGAATCAACCATACATCAAGTATATATTGAGAAAGCAACTACCCGACGACCCGACGGACGCCAAACAGATCGCTCGTCATTCAAAAGGCTTCACCATCATCAACAACGAGCTATACAAGCGAAGCATCACCGGGGTACTCCAGCGATGCATCACCAACAGTGATGGGAAGAGCATCCTACTCGACATCCACGAAGGCATCTACGGCCACAACGCTGGCAAGCGCGCCCTAGTCGCCAAGGCTCTGCGACCTGGCTTCTACTGGCCAACCGCGATGCGTGACGCCAAGGAAATCATCGAGAAGTGCAACGCCTGCCAACAGTTTGCCAAGAAACCACACGCACCAGGCTCAGAGCTACGACCCATACCATTGGCCTGGCCCTTTGCTCAATGGGGACTCAACATGGTCGAGAAGCTGCAAAAATCCTCACCTAGAGGATACGTCTTCCTCCTGGTGGCAGTCGACAAGTTCACCAAGTGGACTGAGGCAACTCCCGTATAACACCCCAGCATTTAGGAACAAACGAAGGGTAGAAATAGGAATATGATCATTTGCATTCTTTCATCCATAAAATCTGGGTAATTTTTTCGCAAAACAAAAAAACCTAAAGAGATCAGAGTTTCTTTCACTATCTAGAGGTAGGAATAGATCTTTATAGTGATTTCTATAAATTTTGACATGACCTTTAGGAATTAATGAATTTTGGGGAAATAATTTGAATTCAAATTTGAAATTTAAATAATTTGGAAAATATTTGAAAATTAGAAGTTAGTAATATTAAATGGTTTTCCAAAAAGATTTAGTAGTATTGTTTGATATTATTAAAGAGATATTAAACAATAAGAATTTAAGACAAGGAAACTTAAATAAGAAATGAATTCTTATTTCTTTTCTTTATTCCATAAAAATATTACAAAGGGAGAAAAATACATCAAATAAGAATATTACAGGAAATAAATTACAATGAAATGAAACTTTATTAAATTATAAGAATATTATTACAATATTATTTACAAAAGAATAAATAGAAGATTACATAAAACTTAGACTACCTATGTAACACCCCAGTTTTAGCTAATCCTCAATTAGGGTTTGTTTGTGCATTTATGAGCATCGTAAATTAAATTGCATGCATCGAAGAAATGGAAAAAAAACCCTAAAACCTAGCTTTCACCTCTCTCCCTCTTTGAAAACCATTCAAATGTTTTTGTATTTTGCAAAGTACCAAAACATTGTGGAGCCCAAATGGATTACAAGGGCCCTGCAATACTTTCCATATTTTACAAATCCTCTAGTAATTTTGAGATGCCAAAAACAGATTTGTAAATGGTTTGCAAAAGAGAGAAAAACAAAACAAAAATAGAAAAAGAATTTCTGCTAAAAAAGGATCCTAAGCTAAACATGCCGCAGCCCATCTCCCTCTCCTCTCTTCCTCGCCAAAGACGCAGCCAATGACTTGCAGCTAGCCCATGCGCCCACTCGCCCATACCTTCGTCCTTCGCGCTTCAACGACGACGCTTAAGAGTCATGCGTTCGCCACTGTCGATCGTCAAGCCCTCACGATGTTCGGTGCCCCGGATGCCGTGGATAAGAACGCCGCGAGGACCGCCGTGTCGATCTCTCTCTCCCTATGCCCTTATCCCCTCCTCTCTCTCTTTGGTCCTCTCTCCCTATGGGCTTTCCGAAACCCTAACCGACGACTTCGCCGTTGCCCTGCCGTTCTAGGCTGCCTCGAGCCAAGCAGAGTGTTGGGGATATGCTATATGGGTATCCTCATAGCATGTCTCTTATCCGAGTAACCCGGGTGGCCCATAGTCGGTAGCATGGCCTGTGGCCTGCTGGGCGGCCCAGTTAGGTGGATCCAGAAGGGAGGGCCATGCCGGATAAAGGACGGCTACAGTGGAGTCACCAGCGTACCCGGAACCTTGGAGTGCAAGTTACACAAGACTAGTGATAGACGGTGTAGGACTCTGTAACCTGTCCGGCTAGGACTTTTCCCTGTAAACCCTAGGACCTGGCGACTATATAAGTCGGGCCTATGGGGGACTTTACGGCACAATATCATACAACCTCGCACAGCGAACCTATCTCTGTAACTCGGCGTATTGCCCTTATAGTGATTTATAGCAGGAGTAGGGTTCTGCCACCGTTGTGGGATCTGAACCTGGGTAAGCTGTGTTACCTCGTACCCGTCAACCGTCCGCCTTACCCCACGTCTCTAAACACGCACTGTGAGGACCCCTCCATGGCGTACTCATCGGCAATACCATGACAGTTGGCGCCCACCGTGGGGCAAGAGGCGCTTCAGGCTCTTTAGTGGGCGCGGACCAAGATATTCGCGGGAATCGGAAAAACCATAGCCATCGGCCATGTTCTCTTCTCTGGCAACGTTCCGATCGTCCCCCCTGACGAGTTCTGGATCCCGGCGAAGACGAACCCTACGTGGTGTTCGATCGTTCCTATCGGAGACATCCACCTCTTCATCGGCGAAACCGACTCAGGCACTAGTTCCCTGGGAGCCGGAGGAGCATCAAGACCCGCACGGACCGCCTACAGGCAGGATATGTTCGCGCAAGGATCAATGTCGGACCTCTCCTTGGAGTTTGCCGGCAAAGATCGGAAAAATTCAAGGCCCACCCAAACCGCCTCTGTGCAGGATATAAAGGTGGAAGATCACTGCAAATCCGCCGGCTTCGTCCGCGCGTCTGGACAGCAGAGATCCAAGTTCGTCGGCGTGGTTACCATCTTCGATTTGGCGCGATGCATGCAGAGAGAAGGTGAAAACCCTCGCGACTATCTAGCCAGGTGGCTCCGTATACGAGCCGATCTGGCCAAATACCCCGATGATAACGCATTTGATTGACGGCGTGGAGTTCACCAAGTGCATGGTGGATAGTGGAAGCAGCATCAAAATCATGTACCTGGATACACTGCAGAAGATGAACTTGACGGAGGCAAACCTAAGGCGGACCAACACCGTTTTCCATGGCGTAGTTCCTGGTCGGGAGGCTCGGTCCCTTGGGTGCATTACGCTTCAGGTAGCCTTTGGCGACGTCAATAATTACCGCCAAGAGCGCATGACCTTCGAGGTGGTCCCCTTCAAGAGTGTGTACCACGTTATATTCGGCCGTGACATATTCCACACGTTCATGGCCAAGCCATGCTTCGTCTACAACAAACTCAAGATACCCGGACCAAACGGTGTCATCACCGTATCCGGAAGCTTTACCAAGGCAAGGGACTGCGAGATCAATGAAGCAGCCGTTGCAGAAGCTGTCCTCTACAGCGAAGAATTCAAGGAGATCTAGAGCAAGGTCAATGACTCAGAGATGCCCGCGTCGAAGAAGCAGATCTCCGACTCCGCTCCTGCGTTCAAGGCCGCCATCGAGACCAAGCCGGTGGAACTTGTGGTAGGCGATGCCTCCAAGACCGTCACCATTGGGACGAACCTGGATCCCAAATAGGAAAGCGCGCTCGTCGAGTTCCTCCGTGAGAATAGGGACATCTTTGCCTGGCAACCTGCCGACATGAAAGGTGTACCTAGGGAACTTGCCGAGCACAGCTTAAACATAGATCCAAAATGTAAACCAGTGAAACAACCTCTACGACGCTTCGGAGATGAGAAGAGACGCGCCATTGGCAAAGAGATAGCTAGGTTACTTAAGGCTGGGTTTATCCGAGAAGTCCTTCACACCCGATGGGTGGCCAATCCTATACTTGTCCCCAAAAAGGGAACCAATGAATTAAGAATGTGCGTTGATTACATCGGCTTGAACAAAGCATGTCCCAAAGATCCGTTTTCTTTGCCTCGTATTGACCAAGTCATTGACTCGACGGCTGGCTCGGAACTTTTGTGTTTTCTCGATGCATACTCAGGATACCACCAGATCAAGATAAGGAAGTTGGACCAATTGGCCACTTCGTTCACTACCCTGTACGACACGTTTTGCTATGTCACGATGCCCTTTGGGATGAAAAACGCAGGTGCTACCTACCAGCGGACAATGCAACATTGCCTTCACGACCAAATTGGTCGGAACGTTCATGCCTATGTGGATGATATCGCGGTGATGTCTAAAAAATCAAACGACTTAATCTCCGACTTGAAAGAAACCTTTGATAATCTCCGGAAATACAACATGATGCTCAACCCTAAGAAGTGCGTCTTCGGGGTTCCAGCCGGCAAATTGTTGGGCTTCATCGTTTCCCAGCGCGGAATCGAGGTCAACCCGGAGAAAATCAAGGCCATCTTAAACATAAACCGTCCGACATGCCTAAAGGACATTCAATGACTAACAGGTTGTGTTGCAATAGTTAGTCGGTTCGTCAGCCGACTTGGAGAGAAGGCTTTGCCGCTGTACAAGTTGCTGAAGAAGGCGGACAAATTCACGTGGACAGACGAGGCAGATGCAACATTGAAGCAACTCAAGTAGATTCTTTCCTCAGCGCCCATCCTTGCAGCACCCGAGCCTAGTGAGCCCCTGTTAATTTACATGGCGGCAACCAACTGAGTTATCAGCATCGTCGTCGTAGTAGAGCGGAAGGAACCAGGCTATGAGCACGGAGTTCAATGACCAGTTTACTATGTGAGCGAGGTCTTGATGGAGTCCAAGCAGTGTTACCCGCACTACCAAAAGATAGCTTATGGAGTATTCCTCGCTTCTCGGAAGCTGAGGCATTACTTTCAGGAGCACCCAATCACAGTGGTGAGCAAGACCCCACTGTCCGACATTATCAATAACAGCGACGCTATAGGAAGGGTCGCGAAGTGGGGCATTGACCTTGCCGCCTTCGAGATCACCTACAAGAGACACGACGCTATCAAGTCACAAGCCTTGGCGCATTTCATTGCAGATTGGACTGAGATGCCAGATGCTACTCCGTTGCCAGAACCAGAGTACTGGGTGATGCACTTTGACGGATCAAAGTTACTCAATGGCTCGGGGGCTGGTGTCGCTGATCACCAAAGGAGACAAGCTACACTACGTTCTGCAGATCCACTTCGAGGCTACAAACAACATGGCGGAGTATGAAGCACTCATTCACGGACTACGTGTAGCCAAGGATATTGGCATCAAGCGCATAGTTTGCGGTGGAGATTCCGACTTGGTTGCCCAGCAGGTGGCTGGCACCTGGAATGCGCGGAACCCTATGATGGAGGCATATCGAGACGAAGTGGACGAGATAGCCAAGAGCTTCTTGGGCTACGAAGTCAAGTATATACCAAGGGAACAAAACGAGGCGGCTGATCTGCTGTCTAAACTTGGATCAGGTTGCAAGCGAATTCCGCCAGGAGTTTTCCTAGAGCATCTATGCACACCTTCCGTGAAGGGCGCCGACATCGACAACCCGGATAGAGCTGACTCTTTCGTCAACATGGTGACAAAGATCCCTCTAGCTTGGACAAAACCGTTCATGGAGTATCTCGAGCACAAAACTTTGCCCGAGGACGAAGTCGAAAGACGAAAAATAGTACGACGAGCAAAGGGTTATACCATAATCAATGGGCAAATCTACAAGAGGAGTACTACTGGTGTATACCTGAAGTGCGTTTCCCAGCTAGAAGGTATGGAAATCCTACGCGAAATCCATCTCGGAGATTGCGGGCATCACGCCGCTCCTCGATCTTTGGTCGCGAAAGCCTTCCGGCAAGGATTCTCTCTTGGTGACCATGCGGAATGACCGACAAGCTGGTTGAGACATGCACAGGATGCCAGTATTATGCCCGACAACCACATGTTCCTGCTGAAGAATTGCGAACAATACCAATAACTTGGCCGTTTGCAGTCTGGGGGCTAGACATGGTGGGGCCGTTACAAACGGCACCATGTGGATTTACGCATCTGCTTGTAGCAGTTAACAAATTCACCAAATGGATAGAAACTAAACCCATTAGAAAGCTTGATGGGGCAACTTCCCTCAGGTTTGTCCGGGATCTAGTGGTGAGATTTGGTCTCCCACATAGCATCATCACCGACAACGGAAGCAACTTATCACTCGGAGAAGTGGAGGCCTATTGTTGGGACAAAGGCATCCGACTTGACCTTGCATCAGTGGCACACCCACAATCCAATGGTCAGGTTGAGCGAGCCAATGGATTAATTCTGTAGGGGATCAAGCCACGTCTTGAGGCACCGCTACATAGAGCAGTTGGAGCCTGGGCGGAAGAATTGCCATCTGTGCTGTGGAGTTTACGAACTACACCCAACAGATCCACCGGCTACACCCCTTACTTCATGGTATATGGAGCAGAAGCCATCCTACCTTCCGACATCCTCCACGATGCGCCAAGAGTTGCCGCCTACGACGAAGATGACGCTGCAGAATCCAGACGCCTAGATGTGGACCTTCTTGAGGAGGAGCGCATTTTGGCATGCCAAAGATCTGCCATCTACCAGCAGAAGCTACACAGCTACCATAGTCGCCGCGTCCGGCATCGCTCATTTAAAGAGGGTGATTTGGTGCTCCGACTTAAGCAGAAGAAATTGCACAAATTATCCCCGCCATGGGAAGGACCGTTCATCATAAGCAAGGCGCTGCTCAATGGGTCTTACTACATTGTTGACAATCATGAACTCAAGGATATACCCAACGAGGATCATAAGCGTAAGCGACGTGACCCGGATGATGACTACCCGGAGCTTGATCGGCCATGGAACATAGCACAGCTACGTCCTTTCTACACTTAGCATTTTTTATCTAATTGTGTACCTCTTATATGATCAATGAAATAAAGCTCTTTGGTTAATTCATATTCTGAGTCTTTTACCTCCTTTAGTGTTCATTTTTGGATCATGTAAAACCTTTATGCACAAGTCTTGCGATTGCACTTGTGAAAATTCCGCCTACGGGCGTTAGCTTAAGTTTTCTGGTCTACACGTTCTTTGTCGTTTTTATGTGGATTCTGGAGTAGTGACTTTTGGCACTTATTGTCGGTGATTTTGTGCTCAGGTTATTGACGGTGCCATTGGGCATCATCACCTAAGCGCATGGTTCCGACAACGAGTCTTCCGACTCACGAAAAGTCAAGCATAAGAACTAGAGTAATGGATAAGCCAACACTTGCTTAAAAAATATATACATACTGAGCATTAGTTCTTAAGTAGCAGGATACGACAACCATTGTTTTCCGCCTTAAGATTACATCACCAAGTTTTTTCCATGCACACATCAAAGGTGAAACAAGAATTACAAAGTGTTTTTCACTCTTTGGGCACAGGAGACTTGGAGGCCGCATCATCACCAACTAGAGAATCACCCTCGACGTCGGCACTGTGATGAGACTCGGAGGAATCTTGGTTGACGTTGTCGATGAGGTTCCTGGGCACGAAGACGTCAACGTCCACCAACTCGGCAACCCTGGTGTCATAACCCGCGAGTGATGATAGGATGGCTTCATGATCGATCTCCTTGCCATCATCATCCACGCCGGGGATACCAGAGGTCACTGTGTTGATGTCGGCATCTTCGTAGTGTTCCTTCACCATAGACAGCGCCATCCTTGCGCCAGCTCGTGCACATGAAGCTTTCCAGCTCGTGACACGCTCGGGGGCTCGGCGTAGGATCTCCGAGTACTTCGTCACGGAGTCCGATGCCTTGATATATATTTGGAGGGGCTTGGCAATCTCCTTGGCTTGGGTAATGGCGGTGTTGATGAAATTTCCGGCAAGAACCATACATTCCTTGTCCGAAGGAGGCGAGCGGGTTAAAACCATTGGAGCTGCAAATTCCGACAAGGAGTGCATGAGTTCAATAAACTCTAAGTATCCAGACTTACAGAAGTTCAAGGCGGAGGAAACTTACTGAAGATGCTGGCCTTGGCCTGCCAAAGGATGTCCGCCAAGGATTCCTTCTCTTGTTGGAGGAGCTTAAACGCCTCGCTATGGTGAAGGTTTTGATCCTGTAGGGATTTCATGGAATCCTCATGCATCTTCAGCATATCCTTCCTCTCCTCCTTTAGGATCTTGTTCTCGCTGTCCAGCTGCTGGATATGCTTGGACTGCTCGACAATATCCTTGGCCTTGGCGACATGTTCTGCAAGTCGGCGAAAACAAAGTACACAGTGAGTACTCAGAGATTATGGGCACAAAAGTAATACAGAAATGCGCAATAATAAAACAGACTCTTGTTTTTGATGATCTGTTCCTTCAAGATGGCAGTTTTACCCTTTTCGGCTTCAAGATCTGCGCGCATCTTCTGGTACTTGTCGTTGGCCATGCCCCTCCGAGCATTCTCATTTTGTGGAAACAAATATAAATTCAAATCGTTGTTTGTTCTGCTTGGAGCTTCTAGTCGGAGATTTTCCACCTAGATGCTCGGGGGCTACAGCGAGAGTTTTTTTTAACTTAGCAGTATGCTTAGCTTTTCTTTAAGAATCTAGTCGGAACTAATTCAGCTCTCGATTAGAAGCTTGGGGGCTACAATATAAAGTTTTTAACTTGGAAAATGCTTAGATTTTCTTTAAAGCATCTAGTCGGAACTAATTCAGTTACAACTAGAGGCTTGGGGGCTACAACATTGAAATTGATGAACACTGCTTGTGCTACTCTTAAAGCATCTAGTCGGAGTTATTCATTCCATCTAAATGCTTGGGGGCTACAGTGGGAGTTTTTTCTAACTTAGTCACTCTTAGAGCATATAGATACAAAACCTATGGTTTTCCGTCTACATCCTCGGGGGCTACAGTGGGATACTCATATGAAATACAGAAGGCAAAGTAAAAACTTACAAGTGCAATAATATTGAGGTTTGTAGCACTCTCGGCTAGCAGCTTGCCAAAGGAAATGCTATTTCCTCGCAAGATATCCGCTTGTCGGAGTAGCTCCTCAAGACCGCACGTCGGAGATGACGACACTCCTCCAGCAACCATAGTAGTGTTGCTCGGCAGAAGCGCCGGGTAAAATATCTTTGGGAACTCGAAGGGTTTCTGGGGAGTAGGGGTGCCGCCTTCCGCAGAGGTACCAGCTCCCACCACCGCCTTGCCGCGACCGATGGCATCCTTAGCCGGAGCTTCAGCCATTTGAAGAGCAGCGCTCTCCTGCGTCGTCTGCACGACAACATGAGCTCGGTAGGCGCGGAATCCACTTCCATGGCGGAAGGGCCTGGTGCCTCCTGGACTTGAGAGCTTGTCGGGGCAGAAGAGGGATTGACGACAGGAGTAGCAGGGGCGATGGCGGGGGAGGAGTCGCGATGCAGCATATCTTTGATATTTCTAGAAGCCCCAAGAGTCTTGGAGGACTTCTTGAGGCTGGTTGTGGCTTTCTTCCTGAAACGTGCAAAGTACATAAGTACAGGAACAAGACAGAATAAATGGACAATGTCGGAGAATGAGAGGCTTACACTAGGGGGGCGCTTTGGAAAACATCCCGGTGGCTTTTCTCTTTTCCGCCTCCAGGGCGGCAGTAGTCTTCTTGGAGGCTCTACCCTCCGTCTTCTTATTCTTGCCTCCGTCGGCAGCGTCAGAGGTGGAGATCTTCCGCTTTCGCGCCAACGAGACATCGTCGTCGGACACGACCGTGACTTCCTTCATCTTTGGATCGTAGATTTGGGCAGCAAGGTTATCCTCATCTAGATCGCTAAGCTGTTAAGTGAGAAATCACCGTGTTAGATAAGATGGCATTGGCAAGACGGAGAAACTGGAGCAATGTCATACACGGAAAATAAATACCTACCTTTGGGCACTTGCCGTCTACGTACATGTCGTAGGTGATGGTGAAGCCATGCTTCTTATCCTTCACCTTGACGATGTCCTTCAGACGGAGCTTGACGGAGTTGCTCGAGAAGTTATCCACGGAGATCCAGAGGGTATCCCTTCGATCACTGGTGTACTCGTGCATGAACTTCACGCGGTGCTGCAGAGGTTGGATTCGCCTGATGAACCAGCACATGTCTAGGTCCAAGCCGGTCAAACCCGTCTCTACGAACCACTCGATCCGCCTTATTGCACGAGAAGCATCGAGGTCGGAGGGAAGGGAGGTATGGGATCTCCATGTGGAAACTTCAGCGGCGGCTCCATCCACGAAGTCCGGGTATGTCACTTCTCGGCCCGCCAAAGGAATGTCGGGGCCGTAGAAGTACGTCCGCTGCCAGTTTTTGCACGACTCGTGGCTGACGATGTCGGGGAACCGCCGGCCAGGTCGGATCTTGAAGCTTATGGTGCCGCAGTTCCTAAGCTCCTCCCTCATCGTATGCGGCTTCACGTTTGACGGTGAAGAAATACACGAACAAGTCTAACCTAGGCCTAATCCCTAGGTAACCCTCACAAAGTGCCGCGAAGTTGTTAAGCACTAAGATACTATTGGGGGAGAGGTTATGGGGTTGGACCTTGAAGTGGTTCAAGATGGACAGAAAGAAGAGGGAGATGGGCAGAGAAACGACGCGTACCAGCTGAGCCTTGAGGTACACCTTTTCTCCAGCTTGGGGAGAAGGTGTCACCTCGCCGGCCGGCGCCGCCCGCCAGGCGAGCCCCTCCGTCGTGGGAAGGTAGCCTTCGGCGACCATCTCTTGGATGTCGCGGCCGGTGATGTCCGAGCCATGCCAGTCTCCCTTGTGCGAATCTGGCTCTTCTTCCAGAGGCTCTAGCGCCGCTAGATTGTGGTCACCACCGGTGGTTTCAATCACCGCCGACGCGGGGATGACCAGGCCCTCTGGGGGCACGATGACGGAGCCTGCTGGCCTTGCCGTGGCTTCGCTCGATGCCGCCATCGACGGGGAGGAACTGCTGCTAGCCATGGAAGATTGGAAGGATGTGACTGGTGCAAAGAGAGGCTAGGGTTTCTTCGAGGTTTTCCGCAGAGAGATCGAGGAGGCGTGCGGCTGGATGAAGAAGACGATGACGCGAGAGAATAGGGTAAAAAAGTGGCAAGTGTCCCACGGTTACTATTTATCTTACTCCGCGTCAAGATTCGTGCAGCTAATCGGACGGTTGCCGCGTAGATGACGTGTTCGTGAACGTGCGCGGTAATTTCGCCACGTCTCCAACCGCCGCCACCAACGGTTCGTATAGCTCGCGCGGGAAAATCAGATATGATTGCGTTCTCTGCATGTGTGAGTTACAAGGCGTCGCTGACCTAAGCCTGCGTCGTCATAGCTGACATGGTAGATGAGCCGTCGCATTGAAGATTACGGCATGGACGGATTTAATCCGACTACGGAAGAGTACGATGGAAGATTCAGCATTTCTCCGACTTACTAATAGAAGACGGAGAAAACCTTGCAGGGTTCTTTGGGAGGACTACAAGATGTTGCTGGACGATTTTCCGACATCCATCTAGACGGAGCATTCCACGAGAAGAGGCAAGACGGCGCAAGATCTCGGAGTTCTCCGGGGGCTACTGTTGGGGATATGCTATATGGGTTTCCTCATAGCATGTCTCTTATCCGACTAACCCGGGTGGCCCATAGTCGGTAGCATGGCCTGTGGCCTGCTGGGCGGCTCAGTTAGGTGGATCCAGAAGGGATGCCCATGCCGGATAAAGGAAGGCTACGGTGGAGTCACCAGCGTACCCGGAGCCTTAGAGTGCAAGTTACACAAGACTAGTGATAGACGGTGTAGGACTCTGTAACCTGTCCGGCTAGGACTTTTCCCTGTAAACCCTAGGACCTAGCGACTATATAAGTCGGTCCTATGGGGGCCTTTAGGGCACAATCTCATACAACCTCGCACAGCGAACCTATCTCTGTAACTCGGCGTATTGCCCTTATGGTGATTTATAGCAGGAGTAGGGTTCCGCCACCGTTGTGGGATCTGAACCTGGGTAAGCTGTGTAACCTCGTGCCGTCAGTCAACCGCCTCTCTAAACACGGACTATGAGGACCCCTCCATGGCGTAATCGTCGACAATACCACGACACAGAGGTGCCTGCGAGCTTTGTCGTGTTGTTCCGCGTCTCCTTGCTGAAGGAATTGGGGCCGCGCGCCTCCAATCTTCGCCGCTGGACTCGTCTTCCTCAACCCCGATGAAGCTCGTCGGCGTCGATCCGCTCAACATCTACCTCACGCACCCTCGCCGACCATCCTCACGCATTCAGGGTGAGCACTCGGTACTCAAGCACCACTCCGCATCTCCCCTACCTCTCTGGTTCATCCTCACTTCGAGGTCTGCCGCCGTGCACCGTCAGTTCTCGCCGCAACAGCTTCTCCGGTGACCTAAAATCAGCGGCGCCACCGTAGTTAGGTTCCCCGCGTCGCGTTGCATCTAACACGCGCATTCGCGCTTCCCAGGACGCCCTCCTCCGCCGTCTCCGGAAACCACCCGACGATGGCCGTCGTGTGACGTCAGGCCGACGAGGCCCTGACGTGGGCCGTGGACCCGCTAGCTGCCAGCAAGCCTCTGACGTGGCCCTGGCCCCACTAGTCAATGTCTGTGGGTAGCTTCAGCCCAAGTGAAAAATGCCCCACTCCTTTGCTGACATCACAATGATGCAGTAATTGTTTTAAAATGATTTAATAAATCTGGAAAATGGTTTCAATCTTGTAAATTCAATAAATTATTATTTATAAATCCGAAAAATAAGTATAATATATCAAAATGTTAAGAAAAATGAGAACTATCTATTAGAGCTATAATCATGCATTGTTAAACAACTTTCATATAAAGTTTAATTAGAATAACATAGTAACCCCTCACAGGTGATTACAGAGTTTCCTCGAGTTAGGGTTTGTACCCCTCGGAACCCCGATTAAATGGTCGAGCATGTTTTAGGGTTACATTTCAGTACAATTCAACTTGTCGTATCATCGTCCTTTCTTGAGCATTGCATCAATGCCATGTGTTGATTGTTTCCCTATCTTTCCGGTGTTTGGTTCTTCCCGGTAGAGTACGATATCGAGATCGAGATCGAAGACCAAGATCAACACCGTTGAAGATCGAAGATCGACGAATAATACTTGACCAACTATAACCAAGTCAAGTATATGGCTCCTGAAGCTCTGCTTTCTGGTTATCAATAGGCAAAGGCAAGCATAGCCCCACCATGATATAATCCTATGATTTCGAAAGCATTTCAATTCCTGCCATGATGCATACGATTCTACTGTGGTCTTTTATCGATAGATAGAGTATCCTATCTGTTGCATTATTCCCCTTGAGATTATATTACTTCATCCAATGCTCCTGGCATAACTAGGTTTGGTTTGTGTGCACTGCTAGAGCTTATAGCTGTGTCCTGCTTAGCCATGCATAGCTATTGAGTTTGGTCCATCCAGATGATGTATCAGATGCAGAGAATCTAGTATGATAGGAGATCGTGATGTGATATCAGAGGTTATATGAGTTAAACATGCTAAGGCTTGTATGGGAGGCCACAGTGGGATGTTGTTTTGTCTAGTCCCATGCTCGCCACCACTAGGACCTGGGTTCTTGCCTTTGGAATCGAGATGAGCGTACAGCCACACGGGGCTTGGGAACCCCTCGCCTGATTAACTTTCCTAGTAGATTTCATGAGTCACATAGTTCGGTGTTCCATTCGACATATGCATAGAAAACCCTTCGAAAGATTTGGCGGGTGAAGGTGCATTCATAACTGGTAGGGAAGTGTGGACCGGGTTGCTTGGGGTTGATAGTGCCCCTGTTAAACCAACCTCTCCTCACATCTTTAAGTACCGGCTTCGGGATTTGACCCGTTACGGCAGAACCATACTTATTGCGTGACTCATGGTCTCGGCGAAAGCAAGGTAAAGGTCGTGACCAACCACCCTCCGCCGGCCTTCGAAGGAAGAGGGCTAAAACATTGGCATTAAGAGTCGGTTGGTACGTGTGGGTAAAGTTGTACACCCCTGCAGGGTTAAATCTTTTCGAAAAGCCGTGTTCACGGTTATGAACACTTGGTGACCAGATTCTAAGATCATAGAGAACTGTAACCTAATCGTAAAACTTGGCAGATCAACGTGTGCTTAAGGATGCTTCCTCATGGGTACGAGGGGGTGATCCTAGTTCAGAAGTTGATGATGATTTGGTGGATATCAAAAGATGAGGATCAATATTTCAGAGATGTCGCTCTTATCCCCTTTTAAAATATTCTGATTAGACAAGCTTCTTCTCCCTCTTGTCTTACAAAACAAAGATGGTTTTATGCAAAACAACTTCACCAGCCATAAGTCTTGTGGAGTACACCCTGTACTCACCCTTGCTTTGTTGATACTTTTGGCAGAGTAAGTGTTCCCCTGAAGATGAGTTCCGTACTACATCGACATCGACGAGTTGCTTGGGGTTCCCGGCCGGCAGCCTGGAATCTATGGGCTGGGGCGTCATCGTTATGCTTCAGGACTCTTAGGCCATTTGTTAGGTTTGCTATACTTAATAGCATAATTTTCCTTCCGTTGTTTGATGTTTGTGGTCAGTGACCTCTGCTTGTAATAATTTGGTTCTTGCTCAGTTATGAGCTTGCTGTAATAAATTTTGTGTCGTAGAGTCACTGCCGTGTTACCGATTCTTCCCTGGATATTCTCGAGCTCAAGGTTAATCTTATGTCAGACGGAGGTCTGGTATTTGTTTAGCCCTGATCCTAGGGGTGTCACAGGTTTTGGTATCAGAGTAGTACCGATGGTAGGAAAACTGTGCTATTGGTCGATGTTGAGTCTAGTGTTTGTAAAAACTATTTTAAAGATGAAAAGTATTTGCGAAAACTATAGTATGCTTATTTTTCTTCTTATCCAGTTTCGCTCTAACTCCGGGTCATCTTATCTTGTGTTGATTTTGTAAAAGTTTTGATATCTCTTCTAGTCTTTCAAAGCTTAGGTGCCTTCTTGGCATGTAGTTTCTCAGCTAGTTGACCTAGTGTTGAGTTCTCTAGAGTTGTGTGTCTTGTGAATTCCTTGTTCCCCTTGCTCTTGTTCACATGAGAGATTCCTTTCTATCATGATCTCTCTATCTTTTGGATCCTACAATATAATGATCCACAATGTTCTACTCTAGGCTTTGAGGTTTCCTTTCGCCCCGACTGCCTCCTTTTTATTTGTTTAGGTACCTCAGAAGTCATTTCTTCTCTTGGAAGCTACCTTGTGGTTACTATCTTGCAGTGTACGATGTGTCACTCAAGTAGTAGTTACTCCTTTATTTGAGTTTTAACCCTTGGACTTGAATCAAAGATCCCAAATTGTGATGGATTCTAGTGTTGTGAATCTTGTACATGAAGCTGACCTTTAATCCAAGATCCAATCCTTTGAACTCTATTGTTAATGTTCACACATTACCTCAGGATGGTTGGTACTATAATTATAGCCTTCAAGCTTGTGATTATTGTCGTGATTGAATCGTTACAATTAGGGACTTCCCTTACCACTAGCTATGGCAGATGTTCTTTAATGGAACCAAATAGATCACGACAAGAGTACTCCTCGAGAGTCTCGCATCTATATTGGTGACTCTGCCACACCTTACCCCTTCCCTGCATTTGTCTTTGAAAGATTGTTGACTTATGCATCCACATGTCAGGATTTTATCCTGAGCTTGTTCTTTTTTCCTTGTTGTTTTCCGACCTTTGTCTACCAGTTTGTAGCCAAGTAGTAAACGTGCATTGGTGTCTTCCGATGCAAGATACTCTTGTGGTCCGTCATGACAAACCATTTCGGAATGTTCAAAGAAACAAACTCCAGTACCTCATCATATCTAGGACCATGTCAAAGTATTGTAATCCGCAGATCAAGGAGCATTGGTTATCTTCTATTTGTTCTATCTTGAAGTATCACACTCTTTTATACTAAGAGATCATGCTGAGATTCATGACCCTCCTAATGAAGTGATGCTTCACACATCTTTATCCACCCTTCCTCGAGCTTTCGTGCTCGTGAGTGATGCGTGTGCATAATAATGTGGCCATCTGAGATTCTTAGCAATTATTACTATTTTGAACTCTAAGGACATTTGAGTTATTCTTAACGTGATTGGTTAACCCTATCACTAAGGAAAGAATGATCATGCTACCAAGTCTGTCATTCTGGTGCACTCTCTTCGGTCAAAGAGTTAGGCTTGTGCCAAAGCTCCGAGACTGTGTCTTCTTGCCTTACTAAGCATGTTTTCTCTCAAACTAAGTGACATATCGGTGGTTCGTGATATTCTGGATGTCTCCCTAGAAGTATCGCCATGTCGCCACATGACCGTGTTGTCAAGTTCTTGAGAAAGAAAGTTCTCTAAAACTGCTCTTTTTCCAAGAATCCGCACTGTATACCCCTGAACTAGTTGGTTGAGCTTCAACAATAACTTGGAGAGTTGTAAGACAAAAGTTCTACTCGACTTAGTTCTTTCTTAAAGAGATGTCTAGTTTCGTTCGTGCTGAAGAAAGATAGTATCTCCTTCATGGATATATGCTATCTCCCCCATCTTTGATTTGATTTGGGTTATCATCAAATCAAACTCAGTTCAAAGGACTATGTTGATGGTGTTGCTACTTGTGATGTTTCACTTTAGTGCATCCTCATGTTCTTTGATCTGACCAATACTCTCGCCTTGTTCATATAACATATGAGTCCATCTTCTTGGAGTGTTTTGGTAAGTTTGTTGTTGAGCCCATCGATGACACCCTTATCTCCTCCATGCTAGATTAGATTCATATGGAACAATTGGCATTAATGTTGGAAACTTTCGAGAACCGTCTTCGAGTCATCTCGAAGTATGTGTTCTAGTTGTTAGAACTAACCTTCTCCGATTCACGTGCAAATGTTGAAAGATGTCGCCGTGGATTCGAGTAGAGTTATATCCGTTCCTTAAGTACGCATGTGTGTTTTATTGTCACCATCTCATATGTATGCAGTTATCTTTCGACAAGATGCTAAATACCTGAGTCTAGCAAACTAGCTCATCTTTTGGAGCTTGACACTGTAGTCCATATCTTGAGAATCTAGTAACATTACCTTTGTGGTAAATGTTGCAAACTTTCTACTTGGACATGCTGAGTCTAAACTATCATTTCACTAAACCAAAGCTAAATCTCAAGCAACAATGATGGTTGGTGCAGCTCAAGGTTTTGACATAGGTTTCTTTGTAAATCTGGCAAGATTGATGTAATGGTTGACGCACTTAGCCAGAAAGACCAGTTGTCATATTCTCTTAATTTAGCAATAACATCCACTCTTCATGAGGCTTCTTCTATGATTTATTATAGGAGTTGTACTCATGGTTTTCTTTGTCTCCGAAGTCCGACCTTTACTTGATGTCCCGTGTCTCAAACATCAAGGAGAACATTTAAAGTAGTGTTGCTAAATGTCTCTCGGCCAATCCTCTAGACCGTTTATGTTGGCAATTGTGTTGTGCCAAGTACTTGAAGTCTGAGAATGAAGTTTCTTTCTTCTCGTGTCATCAGGAATATTCTTAACTATTCATCTTAGTGGTGACAAGTGATATCATGATCTATGGAAAAGATCTTGATAGTCCTGGATGAATAAAGAGTTTCCTTTGTTCTCTCAACCATGTTTTAAGAATGACTATGATTTTGGTAATCAAAAGTTTTTCTTGATACATGTTCCTTGTGACTCTTATGAGTCCTCTCCACCCAAAACACCTTTCTGTCTTGGCTTGTTGTTGAATGAAAGAGTGACCCTTATGTTTCAAAAGTAGTTCAATAGCTTAGTTTTGTTGATCCATATCTCTACAACCGGAAATCTCTACTTAAGGTTTTTAGTAGAGGTTCCTCATCAAAGTCGGTTGTTATGTTCTTCCTGTTGGTAGCTCTCCTCTTCAGAAGCTTAAACTCTTTTGTAAGCTCCATGGTCTCAATCCTTATGAAGACCATCTATCTAACAATTTGAAACCTTCTCCTCTTGTTTTCTCTGTTACCTTGATGTGTTTCATGTTTGTGATCTCATAGTTGTTCCTAAACAATCCATCCATGAGTTGACCATGAGATACTCGGTGTGTTGTTTAGTGTGTTTCGCTCTTACCCTTAGAGTGACCCTGTTTCTTTCTCTCTCTGTCTCTCTTCCTACCTTAGGAATCTCAGGTCGAGATTCTCGTAAGGGGGATAGAGCTGTAACACCCCCAGTTTAGCTAATCCTCAATTAGGGTTTGTTTGTGCATTCATGAGCATCATAATTTAAATTGCATGCATTGAAGAAATGGAAAAAACCCTAAACCCTAGCTTTTCCCTCTCTCCCTCTTTGAAAACCATTCAAATGTTTTTGTATTTTGCAAAGTACCAAAACATTGTGGAGCCCAAATGGATTACAAGGGCCCTGCAATAATTTCCATATTTTACAAATCCTCTAGTAATTTTGAAATGCCAAAAACATATTTGTAAATGGTTTGCAAAAGAGAGAAAAACAAAACAGAAATAGAAAAATAATTTCTGTTAAAAAATGGATCCTAAGCTAAATAGGCCACATCCCATCTCCCTCTCCTCTCTTCTTGCCGCTCAGCGCGCAGCCAACCGATGCGCGGCCCACTCGGCCCATACCCCTTATCGTCGCTGCTTTCGACGATGACGCGCTATGCGTCTGCGCTGTGGCCATTAATCGTCAGCCACGATGCTCACGCCCCTAGATGCAAGGATAAGAACGCCGTGAGGACCGCCGTGTCGATCTCTCTCCCCATACCCTTATCCCCTCCTCTCTCGCTCTGGTCCTCTCTCCCTGTGGGCTTGCCGAAACCCTAACCTACAAGTTCGCCGTCGCCCCGCCATTCTAGGCTGCCTCGAGCCAAGTAGAGGTGTCTGCGAGCTCCGTCGTGTTGTGCCGCATCTCCTCGCCGAAGGAATCGGGGCCGCGTGCCTCCAATCGTCGCCGCTGGACTCGTCTTCCTCAACCCCAATGAAGCTCGCTGGCATCGATCCGCTCAACCTCTACCTCACGCGCCCTCGCTGACCATCCTCACGTGTTCATGGTGAGCACCCGGTGCTCAAGCACCACTCCGCATCTCCCCTACCTCTCTGGTTCATCCTCACTTCGAGGTCTGCCGCCGTGCGCTATCAGTTCTTGCCGCAGCAGCTTCTCTAGTGACCTAAAATTAGCGGCGCCACCGTAGTTAGGTTCCCCGCGTCATGCTGCATCTAACACGCGCATTCGCGCTTCCCAGGACGCCCTCCTCTGCCGTCTTTGGCAACCACCTGATGGTGGCCGTCATGTGACATCAGGCCGACGAGGCCCTGCCGTGGGCCGTGGACCCGCTAGCTGCCAGCGAGGCCCTGGCCCCACTAGTCAGTGTCTGTGGGTAGCTTCAGCCCAAGTGAAAAATGCCTCACTCCTTTGATGATATCACACTGACGCAGTAATTGTTTTAAAATGATTTAATAAATCTAGAAAATGATTTAAATCTTGTAAATTTAATAACTTATTATTTATAAATCAGAAAAATAAGTATAATATATCAAAATGTTCAGAAAAATGAGAACTATCTATTATAGCTATAATCATGCATTGTTCAACAACTTTCATATCAAGTTTAATTAGAAGAACATAGTAACCCCTCACAAGTGATTCCGGAGTTTCCCCGAGTTAGGGTTTGTACCCCTCGAAAGCCAGATTAAATGGTCGAGCATGTTTTAGGGTTACATTTCAGTACAATTCAACTTGTCATATCATCATCCTTGCTTGAGCATTACATCGATGCCATGTGTTGATTGTTTTCCTCTCTTTCCGGTGTTTGGTTCTTCCCGGTAGAGTACGATATCGAGATCGAGATCAATATAGTTGAAGATCGAAGATCGACGAATAATACTTGACCAACTATAACCAAGTCAAGTACAAGGCTCCTGAAGCTCTGCTTTCTGGTTATCAACAGGCAAAGGCAAGCATAGCCCCACCATGATATAATCCTATGATTTCGAAAGCATTTCAATTCCTGCCATGATGCATACGATTCTACTGTGGTCTTTTATCGATAGATAGAGTATCCTATCTGTTGCATTATTCCCCTTGAGCTTATATTACCTGATCCAATGCTCCTAGCATAACTAGGTTTGGCTTGTGTGCACTACTAGAGCTTATATCTGTGTCCTACTTAGCCATGCATAGCTGTTGAGTCTGGTCCATCCAGATGATGTATCAAATGCAGAGAATCTAGTATGATTGGAGATCGTGATGTGATATAAGAGGTTATATGAGTTAAACATGCTAAGGCTTGTATGGGAGGACATGGTGGGATGTGGTTTTTCTAGTCCCATGCTCGCCACCACTAGGACCTGAGTTCTTGCCTTTGGAACCGAGATGAGCGTATAGCCACATAGGGCTTGGGAACCCCTCGCCTGATTAACTTTCATAGTAGATTCCATGAGTCACATAGTTCGGTGTTCCATTCGACATATGCATAGGAAACCTTTCGAAAGATTTGGTGGGTGAAGGTGCATTCATAACAGGTAGGGAAGCGTGGACCGGGTTTCTTGGGGTTGATAGCGCCCCTGGTAAACTAACCTCGCCTCACATCTTTAAGTACCGGCTTCGGGATTTGACACATTATGGAGGAACCATACTTATTGCATGACTCATGGTCTCGGCGAAAGCAAGGTAAAGGTCGTGGCCAACCACCCTCTGTCGGCCTTCCAAGGAAGAGGGCTAAAACATTGTCATTAAGAGTTGGTTGGTACATGTGGGTAAAGTTGTACACCCCTGCAGGGTTAAATCTTTTTGAAAAGCCGTGTTCACAGTTATGAACGCTTGGTTACCGGATTCTAAGATCATAGAGAACTATAACCTAATCGTAAAACTTGGCAGATCAACGTGTGCTTAAGGATGCTTCCTCATGGGTACGAGGGGGTGATCCTAGTTCAGAAGTTGATGATGATTTGGTGGATATCAAAAGATGATGATCAATATTTCAGATATGTCGCTCTCTTATCCCCTTTTACAATATTCTAATTAGACGAGCTTCTTCTCCCTCTTGTCTTACAAAACAAAGATGGCTTTATGCAAAACAACTCCACCAGCCATATGTCTTGCGGAGTACACACTGTACTCACCCTTGCTTTGTTAATACTTTTCGCAGAGTAAGTGTTCCCCTGAAGATGAGTTCCGTACTACATCTACATTGACGAGTAGCTTGGGGTTCCCGGTCGGCAGCCTGGAATCTATGGGCTGAGATTTCATCGTTATGCTTCAAGCCTCTTAGGCCATTTGTTAAGTTTTCTATACTTAATGGCATAATTTGCCTTCCGTTGTTTGATGTTTGTGGTCAGTGACCTCTGCTTGTAATAATTTGGTTCTTTCTCAGTTATGAGCTTTCTATAATAAATTTTGTGTCGTAGGGTCACTGCCATGTTACCGATTCTTCCCTGGATATTCTCGAGCTCAAGGTTAATCTTATGTCAGAAGGAGGTCTGGTATTTGTTTAGCCCTGATCCCGGGGGTGTCACAACCTATCTACTTATATACTAAATCTTGAGTTTCGGATCCTTGTTCCTGCAAAATAAAAATCAACTAAAAAGAAATAAGTTGTTAGTTGTTTAGTTTTACTCTCAGTGGAGAACATTGTGGTGCAGTGTTCTTATTACCTCATTGAGTAAGTTAAAGGCAAAAATTTCACCAGTATATAATATATGTTCTTTTAAGCAAACAGCTTCAGATCAACATCATTAGCTCAATAAAAGGGGCAAGTTTCACCAGGATAGTAACAAGTAAAAGGATAGAAGTGAAAAAAATTCACTTGACCTGATCCAAATGAGCCCAATAGGAAAGCAGCTCAATCACCAAAATGCCTAATCCCCAACCAATCCACTAGCCAAGACACACAATCCACCACCAAATCATCCACATGATGGTGACATAAGGAGGGCGTGGTGCAGGAGGATATCAATGACAAGTATAAGCTCACATGAGCAAGGAGGAGCAGGACCAGTACCAGGAGGTGCAGAACAAGGTCCATGGAGTGATCAAGCCACTGATGACCCACAAGTATAGGGGTTGTATCATAGTACTTTTGATAAATAGGAGTGCCAATCCCAATGAGGAGCAGAAGGTGTTGACTAGTGGTATGGAGCAGGAAATCTCTGTAAATACTTAGCAAACAGACTTTTAGGGGTTTTCTGATAAAGCAAGGAAATAAAGTGCAAGTAATAAATACAACAAATAATTGTAGCAAGTGGCCCAATCCTTTCTTAGCAAAGGACAAGACGGTGGAAATACTAATGAGGACCAAACGTTCTCGAGGACACATGGGAATACTGTCAAGTGCTTTCTCTTCATATAGCTGAGTAGTCTTCTTTGGTTCTATAAGTGTTGTGTGGGTGAACCTATTCTAATGTACCGACCTTACTTGGACTAATACATACTTGTGATTAAACCCCTTGCAAGCATCTGCAACTACAAGAAAGTAATTAAGATAAAAACCTAACCATAGCCTTAAACTCTGAGATCCTACACTCCCTTGTGCAAAGGTTTCCCAACGGGGGTTTAGGTTTCTGTCACTTCGGCAACCCCACAATTAGTAGCCAAATACACAATGCATTCCCCTAGGCCCATAAATGGTGATGTATCATGTAGTCGACGTTCACATGACACCACTAGAAGAATATCACCACAACTTAAATATTAAACCATTGAATAATACCTCAACACAACTCCACTACTAACAACATGACTTCTCCCATGTCCTTGAGAACTAAACAAACTACTCACGAGACATCATATGGATAAATATCAGATATGATATAATGATGGATAACAATCTGAACATAAACAATAATTCAATGGTTCCACTCACAAGCATCAACTATAATAGTAATCAACACCGGGAAAGTTTTCCCTAAGAACTATGCAAGATTCAACACAATTGTTATAGCGGGATGGAGTGGTGATGATGGTGTTGGTGGAGACGGTGGTGAGGATGATGATGATGATGATGATCCCGATGAAGTCTATCTTGATGACGGTGTTGATGGCGACGATCTCCCCTATCCGGGAAGGAATTTCCCCGGCAGAAATCTGTCTGTCGGAGAGCTCTTTCTCTCTCTGTAGTTTCCACCCCGTAGAGGCGGAATCTTTCTGTGGTCGCTCCCTTGACTTTAGGGTTTTGAGGAGAATATATAGGCGAGAGGGCGAAGACAGAGGTGGGCTAGGGTGGCCACACCCCCTATAGGCGCGGCCTAGGGTGGCCCGCTCCTGAGAGGGTGTGGGCCTCCTGTGGACCAATTCCGCCTCCCCTTCTGGCTTCCTTCGTCTTCTGGGAAAATATCATTTTCCATAGTTTTTCTGGTATTTTTCTGATCTTTGCAAAAATCGCATCTAGACACCGCTTTTTCCATCAGAATCCTGACTCCGGCAGTTTATCCTCCAAGAATCATCCAACATGCAAAAACAGATGAAATAACATAAGTATCACCTCTTAATATGAAATATATCCATGAATAGAAGCAAATTATGATATATAATTGTCGGTGGGATCACCCCCGGATAGGCTAACCGGACAAGATGCAAAGAACCAACACGTCAGCCGGCTGCGGGAAGCCGGTTGACGAAACTCCAAGACAGATCAAAAGGAAGAACATGCCAAGACACGAATGGAAAACCAGACAGCCGGACAAGAACCATCGGCAAGACGGCCAGCCGGCTGGATCAAGTCAGTCGACCGGAGCAAGACAGACTAGGAGTCAACCGGCGGAAAGAACAGCCGGATGAAACAAGCAAGAGAAGAAGAGTAGCCGGATGGATAAAACCATCCGGCCTAGGAAGGCCAGCCGGCTAGGCCACCCTAGCCGGCCACTCGAGATAGGCAAGGTACAGGGTGACGTAGAGCACAGTACGCAGTACGCCCAGGATGGCGGACATGACAGAAAGGAGACACAGACACTCGGCCCATACCGACGACTTTACCGATGATGGTTGCAATAGTAGACAGTAGGTGGCACTGTGCATAACTGCCCGCACGGCGACCACTATAGACGGCGTGGCGGCATGGGCTTGACTGTGGGTACGCGCCCACCATGCCGGCCACTGTAGATGACTTAGCCGGCTGGGGCCCGCCTGCGGGATCCGCCTGTCGGCCAGGTCGTTTCCCACGCCGCCTCGTCCTATATAAGGGGCGGCAGGGGCAACTTGGCAAGGGTTGGACTCTACTTACTCACTAGCCAGACCAGATACAGCTCGAGGAGCCTTGTAGCCCTCTGTGTTCATCCTCATAAGTCAGATCGACAGGAGTAGGATCTTTACCTCAACCTGAGGGCACCGAACCTAGGTACTTCTTGTGTCCCCGATGCTCGCTTGTACCCAATACCGCCTGTGGACGCCGTCGCACGCTTCCCTGCTTGCTCCCACACCTCTATGTAGCCTTCTTAGGCTCTGCCGTTTCCATAACAACGAGAGTTGGCGCCCACCGCGGGGCTAAGATGGCGGCGACCGGAGTGACATTCCGCACGGGACCCTGCACTTCGTCCGGGGAGCGCGTGTCTTCCGGCCTCGTGCTCACGCTGGGCAAGTTCGACTGCATCATCGAAAGCACTCGCTACTTCGCCGGATCTGGTTTCCCGGCATGCGGCTCCATCTTGCTAGTTAGCGACCTTCCTGTCTACGTCACCACCATGCCGGACCGTTTCCCTCGGGGAATCGTCTCTTTCACCGAACCGCTGCCCTCAGCCAGCAGCGCGCTCGTTGTGCCCGATGCCGAAGAGGTGATGATGGCCGGCTCAAGCAACAGCCGTCGTCCTCCCCTCGAGCGCGGCATCGACCAGGCCGGCCCATCTACTCCGGTGCGTGAAAAAGGCGCGGTGGACGAGGTCATCGAGGAGCTTCACGAGCCGGTGCATCCCGGGGACGACCCGGAGGTAGCTATGGCCAAGATCGAGGCGGCGCGTGAGCGTATGCTCCAGCAGGCCTAGGGCCTTGCCTCCACCAAGTACCGGATGGAGAGCAACATCCGCGAGTATAATCGCGCCCATGGTTTCACCCTGGCTAACGAGGATCCTAGCCGACTGGGCTCCGTGCAGCACCGCAGGGGAGAGCTGGGCGCCCGCTTCGAGCATGATATCGAGCCGGCTTCCCGCACTTACTTCCCTCCGCCAGTCTATGACACCACGGTTAAGAATGTACGGGCGACACGAGCCGTCGTGGAGGACCTACCTCACCTGGAGGGGGAGGAAATGCTACGCCAGTTTCAGTGAGTGCAACATCTTCTGCGTGTGGGCGACGAGCAGGCCGAAACCGCTCGCGTCGCGCACGAGGCAGGATCTGGTCCCCGTGGGAATCGTCCGGCTGGAAACAGTCGGGGAGGACCCCGCTAAACCGAGTGCTCCGCATCCCTGTGCTAGCAACCCCCGCTCCAAGCGTCGCCAATCCGGCAGCAGCCAGCCTCGCGGCGAGCAGGGCGCCACAAGCCACCCACCTCCGTCTGGCCAGAACCTCCCTCCACCCCCTCCACCATCCCGCCTCTCTGGCCGGGTGGGAACTCCCAATCCGGTTGAGCCGGATGCGCGTGCCGCATCGACCTCTTGATGGAAGCTCGCATCACCGAGGTGGAAGACGCAATCGGCCCCGTGTGCTTCGGGACACGCATCCGGAAGTAGCCCTTCCCCGACAAGTTCTCACTGCCACGGGACACCCCCAAGTACGATAGCAGCATGAAGCCGGAAGACTGGATGACCGACTATGTCACCGCAGTCGGAATCGCCCACGACAACAAGCGCGTGGTGGTTCGCTACATCCCGCTCATGCTAACCGGCTCGGCCAGGACTTGGCTCCATAGACTTGTCCCAACATCATCAATGCCTGGTCGGACTTTGAGAAAGTCTTCATCCGGAACTTCAACGGCACGTACAAGCGTCCCGGCTGGCCCCGCGATCTTTCTCAGTGCGTCCAGGGAGACCGCGAGTTGGATCGCGCGTACCTCGCCCGGTGGACCGAGCTGCGCAACTCCTGTGAAGGGGTGGTGGAGAACCAAGAATTTGGTTTCTTCATCAAAGGGTGACGCGAGGGCACGATGCTGCGCCCCCGGCTGCTGTGCGACGAGCCTAAGACCATGGCGGAGCTGATGACCATCGCCGACCAATACTCCACGGCAGACGCGACAATGAAGAAACCCCTTTGAGTAAACGCGGAGGGAAGGCTGGTTCCCACCGAGCCGACTCGAGAGAAACCAGCCGGCCAAGGACAAGATGCCGGATCGTCCCGACGGCATGGCAACGGCAGCCGCTACCAGGGCAAGCGCCCGGTTGAGAAGCAGAGCCCGCGCTACCACCAGCGGCAAGTCACGCAGCGTAGGGTGCGATGTCCCACAACGACAAGAGGCAGAGGAATACCTTCACCTTCGAGCAAATATTCGACGGGCCCTGCAAGTACCACAGTGGCACCAAGCTGGCTACGCACACCACTCAGCAGTGCAGCTGGACCCGCCAGATCAAGCAGTAGGCCGGGCTACCTCCTCTCCCTCCACCCCCTCCTGGCGGTCCCCCCACTACCGGCTAGGGCAGCCGGCAACAACCGCGGCAACAGAGGCTACCCCCAGCAGCACGAGAACTACCACATTTTTGAGGCCAAGCCGATTGACAATCGCGGCCGGAAACAGCACAACGCGGAGGTGAACATCGTCGTCCCCCAGTTCCCCTGCGTCTCAACTGGTCCGAGACCCCCATCACCTGGAGCCATGCAGACCAGACAGATTCGCTCCCGAATCCCGGGAGCTACGGGATGGTGCTGTACCCCCTCGTCATCTCCGACTCTGCACCTGCCGGTTCTCACGCGTGTTGGTAGACGGTGGAAGAAGCCTCAACCTGCTTTACCGGTCCTCCATGGAGAAGCTAGGTATCCAGGAATGTGACCTCCGGCCTTCGACTACTGTGTTCCACGGCGTCGTGCCTGGGCCACCGTGTGTCCCGCTAAGCAAGATCCGGCTGGACATCATTTTCGGTTCGGAAGAGAACTCCGGCACGAGCCAATCTGGTTCGAGGTGGTCAACCTCGCCAGCACCTACCATGTCCTTCTTGGGTGCCCTGCCCTCGCAAAGTTCATGGTGGTCCCCCATTACGCATACCTCAAAATGAATTTGCCGGGGCCGAATGGTGTGATCACTGTGGCCGGCTGGTATAGACGGTCCATGGCCTGCGCGAAGGAAGGAGCCAAGATAGTTGAGGCCCTGCTCATCGCCGAGGAGAAGTGCGAGATGCTGCGCAATGTTGCCATGCTACAACAGGAAGTGCCAGATGGCATGAAGCCGGCTGGGGACATGGCGTTCCAGCCATCCAAGGAAACCCGCCAGATCCCGCTCGACCCGGCTGACCCATCCAAGTGCGTCACCATCAGCGCCGGTTTGGACATCAAATAGGAAAGGGCGCTCGTCGACTTCCTCCATGAGAATCGGTACATCTTCGCATGGTCTCCCAAAGACATGTCAGATGTGCCGAGGGAGTTCGCCGAGCACTCGCTTCATGTGCGTCCAGATGCCAAGCCGGTCAAGCAGCCCCTCCATCGCTTCGTGGAGGACAAGAGGAAGGTCATTGGCAATGATATCACCCGGATACTTGCGCCGGCTTCATCATGGAAGTGTACCACCCGGACTGGCTGGCCAACCTAGTCCTGGTGTTGAAGAAAAACAAGACCTGGCGTATGTGTATCGACTACACGAGCCTGAACAAGGCTTGCCCAAAAGACCCTTTCGCTCTGCCCCATATTGATCAAGTGATCAACTCTCAATTGTTATTCTGGCTATAATCAGATCCGGATGAATCCGAGTGATCAATTGAAAACATCGTTCATCACCCCGTACGGGGCTTACTGCTATGTAACCATGCCATTCGGCCTGAAGAATGCAGGTGCTACTTATTAGTGTTGCATGCAGAAATGCCTGCACTCGCAGATCGGCCAGAACGTGCATATGTACGTGGATGATGTCGTCATCAAGACGAAGGAGAAGCAGACCCTGCTGAAAGATCTCGGCGAGACATTCACGAACCTCCGCCGGTACCAGATGAAGCTGAACCCGGAGAAGTGCGTGTTCGGCGTGCCAGCCGGACAGCTCCTCAGTTTCCTCGTATTGAGCCGGGGAATCGAGGACAATCTGGATAAGATTGCGGCCATCGAGAGGATGCATCCGCCCAAGATCTTGCTCGGTGTCCAGAAGTTCACCGGCTGCTTGACTTCCCTCAGCCGATTCATTAGCCGGCTGGGAGATAAGGCCCTGCCCCTGTCCCAGCTAATGAAGAAGACGGACAAGTTCACTTGGACGACTCAGGCGGACACGGCCTTCCACGACCTCAAGCGCATGTTGTCGACGGCACCGGTTCTCTCCACGCCGGCTGCAAAGGAGCCGATGCTGCTCTACATAGCCGCCACCAACCGGGTAATCAGCATCGTCCTGGCGGTGGAGCGGCCGGAACCAGGCAAGGCCCAGCCGGTCCAGCGAGCCGTCTACTACCTCAGCGAGGTGCTCTCCCTCTCCAAGAAGAACTACCCCCACTACTAGAAGATGTGCTACAGTGTTTACCTGGCCTGCAAGAAGCTCAAGCACTACTTCTAGGAGCATCCGCTCACCATCGTGTCCACTGCGCCGTTAGGATAAATATTCGGCAACAAAGACGCCACGGGCCATGTAGCCAAGTGGGCCATCGAGCTGGCCGCCTACTGCATCCAGCACGAGCCCCGGATCACCATCAAGTCTCAAGCGGTGGCAGACTTCTTCATTGACAGGGCAGGGAACCAGTACCTGCCGCCGGTTCCAGATTCCGACTACTAGAGGCTGCAGTTCGACGGCTCGAAGATGGGTGGGGGCTTAGGAGCCGGGATCGTGCTCACCTCACCCAAGGGAGACCGGATGGAGTACGTGCTGCAAATCCACTTCACCGCGTCAAACAACGTCGCCGAGTACGAAGCTCTCGTGCACGGGTTTCGGCTCGCGAAATACATTGGCATCTGCTGGATCCTTTGCTTCGGCGAATCGGTTCTGGTGGTGTAGCAAGTATCCGGCGAGTGGGACGCCAGGGACGCCAATATGGCTCTGTACCAGTTCCACGCGCAGCTGCTCAGTGCTGGCTTTGAGGGATGCGAATTCCACCATGTCCCCCATGCCAACAATGAGGCGACCCACGCGCTCGCGTGAGTCGGATCCACCAGAGCAGCCATCCTACCCGGAGTGTCCTTGGAGCACCTTCGCAAGCCCAACATCACCCCCTCTCCAGAATCCGAGTCCATCATCTGGGTAGCAGACCCGGGGGCGGCCGACTCAAAAGAGTCGGGCCCTGCTGTTGTGCCCTCCGGCTCGAAATACCCGGGGGCTGCCCTTTCTTCAGGCAAGCCATCTTCGAGCAAGGCGAAAGGCTCGGGGGCTGCTGACTCGGGTATCCCACCCGCCCGCCCTCTGGACAAGCTCCAGATCATGCCGGCTAGCGTCTTCACCATCCGGGAAGTTCCATCCTGGGCCCAAACCTTCATGAACTACCTCCTCAACGATGAGCTTCCGGCTGACGAGGTGGAGGCAAGGCAGATCCGGCGCCGTGTGCATACATACATCATCATCAACAAAGAGCTGTACAAGTGCAGCGCCACAGGCGTTTTCCAGCGGTGCGTCGATGTGGCTACCGACTGTTGAAGGAGATCCACCAGGGGGAGTGTGGTCAAAACGCCTCTTCGCAAGCCCTGGTGTCGAAGGCGATGCGCCACGGATTCTACTGGCCGACTGCTTCGGAAGAAGCGGACCAGCTGGTTCGCGCATGCAATGGGTGCCAGTGGTTCGGCCGGCTAAGGCACATGCCGGCTTCCGCACTCAAAACAATATCAAACACCTGGCCCTTCACGGTCTGGGGATTGGACATGGTCAGCCCCTTCAAGCGAGCTCGAGCCGGCATGACCCACCTACTGGTGGTGGTGGACAAGTTCACCAAATGGTTCGAGGCGAAGATGATCCGGAAGCTGGACGGGGCCAAAGTCATCACCTTCTTCCGTGACATCATCATCCGGTTCGGCTACCCCCATAGCATCATCACTGACAATGGCACGAACTTCACCAAGGGGGCCTTCGCCTGGTTCTGCCACAACAAAGGGATCCGACTAGACCTCCTCGAGGAGGCCCGCGAGATGACCTTGTCCAGATCGGCCATCTACCAGCAAGGGCTGCGCCGGTATCACTCCAGCCGCATCCGGCCAGTCGCGTTCTGGGAGGGTGACCTGGTGCTCCGACTTATACAAGATACAAAGGGCATGCACAAGCTGTCCCCTCCGTGGGAGGGCCCCTTCACCATCAGCAAGGCATTGCACAACAACTCCTACTACCTCATCTATGCACAGCAGCTGCGCAAGAACAAGATGGAAAAGTCGGACAAGGAGACCGAGCGGCCATGGAACGCGGACCTCCTCCGACCATTTTACACCTAGTCACAAAAATTAGTGTATGTATCCAGATCCCTGAATGAATGAAAGATATGGAACCCCGGTTGATGCTCGGGGGCTCCTTGCCAGATAGTCAGATTGATATTCTTATCTGATTAAATTCCTGCAATGGTTTTTCTGGCTTCCGTCGACCCCTACCCAGGGGCTCGCCGGTTGGCCCGCCCTGCCAATTCTGTAAACCGACTGAGTAGTGTGCGATGATGCTAGAGGCCCACACTTCGTTTCAGCTACAGACCGCAACCCGGCTGTCTGGCTAGCAAGAGCAAAAGCCCGAGGGCATCCCACATGAAAAACGGTGAAGGATGTGTCAGATCGGGCAACTCCAGCCATGTACCTAGTTGGTCTTTTTTGACTACGAAGCCCCTAGTATCGTGTGCGGTGTATTGTCAGCTACCTTTGGTTCTGGCTCCAGACCGCAACCCGGCTGTCCGGCAAGGTGCAGCGTAAACAACACCCCACACGAGAAAGTAACTAAGTGTCTAGAAAAGCACGAGCTAGTTTTCAAAATAAAAGAAAAACCCTAGTTGGATGATAGAAAGATGTTTAACACGACAACGTATTGACAAGGAGTCATTTTCTGTATGTTTCTCTTTTGCACGAATCGCACCAAGTCAGAAATAAAAAATAGTGAAGATCCAAAGTACCTATCTGCAGTAGCCACTCCGAATCTCGGTGGCTACACCCAGTGGGTGCACTGGCGCGCCCCCACTGGAAGCATGCGATGTCCGGCTGAAGGGTACGTCAGCCGGACAAGGAGGAAGGACAAAGACAAGCAGAATGCAAAGGCACCACACGCCCAAGCCGACTAGGCGCAGCTAGTTGAGCACGTCAGACAGACCTAACCAGAAAGAGGAAAGAAAAGAAAGAGAAAAGGAAGAAATAACATAAGGAAAGTAATAAAGAAAAAGGTCCAAGAGAACGGCAGAGCGCGTGCACAGCCAGACTACGGTGCAGCTTCCCCGGTCCGGCCACGCGAGCGCCAGTCGGCGAAGCTAGGGCGAGAAAAGGCAGAGCGCAAGTAAAGGTCTACGAAAGTACAAGGCAAAGGCAAGACATCACCGGCTGGAGAGGACCAGCCGTAAAAACCAGTCGAACAAGGCATAAAGATAATGGGTGTGCGAAGGCAACCCAGGCAGACAAATTAATTAAATGGCGAAGGACGAAGCCTCCGCATATCCAGTTGTTCACGAGCATAAAGTACCAAAAGCAAAAGTTCTTTACAACATCGGCATCCCGGGGTCTTCATCTTCAGGCAGCCGGACCCTTGCCGTGAGGAGGAGCCGCACTGGTTTTGCCAGCCTGGGAAGACGCCTCCGTGCCGTCTGCTCCCGCGTCATCGGTCCCCGTGCTCCCTTCGCTGTCCGTGAGCACCTTGTCAATGTCGGCGTAGCCGACAATCGTGATAGCGGTGGAGCGGAGGTTCGGGTAGGCCTGGCGCACAGCTTCAAGATCCGTGCCAGCTCGGAAGCCGTCCACCAGCTTGTCGAGGCGGGCGTCCTTGTACCAGGAGAGCATCAAGTCCAGCGCCATCTCAGATCCGACGCGGGCAGCCAGATCGCGCAGCCGGTCGATCGCATTCGGCGCACCACCTAGCTTGATCGCCAGGGCCCCCATGGTCTCCGGCAGGAAGTCCCCCGGAAAAACTAGGTCGTGGATGCCGCCCGCGGCTTTGCGCAAATTGGCAGCGTCTTCACCAAGCTGGCCCACAAAGTCCTTGACGGCCGCCTTCTCACCCGGCGCAACCTGTTGCACCCGGTCGTAGGCAAGGGCATCTATTGGGGGTAGAAGTGTTGTGATCAGAAGGGCAAGTCAAAAGGCGACCAGGAAAAGGCAGTCGGAAAAACATACGACACCGCCAGAAGAACTCACCTTTCGCCAGGAGGCCGATATCCATCATCTCGTTGTCGAGCATCTCCGCGTGCTCCTTTAGCCGGGTGGCCTCCTTGTCCAGGAGGTCCAAGGCACTGGACCGGCAAGTGAGGGTCTCCTCCTGCTCCTTAAGGGTGGCCTCCAGCTGATTCACCTTGCTGTGCGATTCCTTATTTTGGAGCCAGACGGCGGCATTGTCCCGGCTAAGGCGCGTGTTCGAGCTCTTCAGCCGGTCAATCTCGCGCTGCGCGCAAACCATGAAGGCTGACGGAGAAGGAAAAGAACACAAGTAAGAGCGCCAGAAGTAGAGAAAAAAGGGAAAGAAACGTAGGAGAGAAAGGCTGAGAAAAACTTACTTCGCACAGGCCCGCGCACTGCTGCCATCTGCTTGGCGGCCTCCTCGTTGGCGCCGGCTAGCGTCACCCGGAGCTTCTTCACCTCTGCCAGCCCGACCTCAAGGTTGACCTCAAGGGTTTGCAGAGAAGCTCTATCCTCTGCCGACAAAGGCGCCAACGGGCCGGCTAGAGTGGCTGGGGTGTCGCGGATGGCCGCTTGCCACTGTGCAGTCGCCTCGTTATCGGAGTTCACGTCCTCGACGATGACCATGTCCCTGCCGATGCCCGAGCTCCCTGTGCCGGCTGATGATCCCCCACCCGGGATAGAGGCCGCGTCCGGCTGGCTCACCGCGTGCTCGGGCGCGGCAGGAGTCGGCTGGACCGTGGCCACTGGCTCTAGCGGGGGCATTGTTTCGGTCGCAGGAGGTGGGGTAGCCGCTGAGGGGGCAACCGACAGAGGTGGAAGGTTGCGGGGCGGTGAGGCGAAAGGCGCGCTGCGAGCCGGGCTCGTAGTGAAGGAAAGAACAGTTCTGCAGAAGGAGAACGAGGTCAGAACAAAACCAAGACCAAGGGCGGATGCAGAAAAAGAAAATGAACAAGAAGGAGAAAAGGCAGAGGACTTACCCCTGCACCACGGGTGCAGAACTTTTCCGTCCACCCGCGGTCTGGCCAGGGTGCGGAGGGACTCCCGCTGCCCGGCTGCGCTTGGTAGTCAGCTCCTCAGGGGCGACACTGCTGCTGGAGGTGCCCTCGTCGGCACACTTCCTTGTGGGCTCGAGCGCGGCAGTGCCGTCGCTCTCCTCCGGCTCGGGGCCGTGTGGGTCCTCCACCACCTCGTCACCTCGGTTGGGGAAGAAGCCGGGCTCGCCGTCGGAGCCCTTGCCGCTGGTCCGGCATGGGCGCGGCTCGGGGCGGTCGGCTGTGAAGACCTGGAGGGGCGCGTCGCCCTCCTCCCGAATGATGCAGGGAAAATCTGCGAGGAAGGAGGCAAGTCAGAACCGGATAAGTCAGTTCAGCCGGACAACGCAAGAACGAAAAGGAAAAGCAAGAAAGGAACAAGTGTACTTACCCGGGGCGCTCGATTCTCGCGCGTGTAAGGAGCAAGACCGAACTTCCATTCGGAAGTGATATTCTCCTTTGTAATCATCCAGACCCACTCATACAGGTTGGCGAAGGAGGGGTCGCGTCGGGAGAGCCGGGTCGGGTCGAGGCTCCCTGAGAAGTAGAACATTTTATGTGCTCGCTGCTGCTGGGGCATCATCAGCCGGCTAGCCCAGCTCAGCGTCACGTCGACACCGGTTAGACCAACCGTCACCATCATCCGCATCCGCTGAAGGATCATGTCCGACTCCACCTTGGCGCCGAAGAACTTCTCCTCCTAGTGCGCCTGGCTGGACTCGGTGTCTTGGAAGGCCCGGAGGTTCAGCCGGTCCTCTGACCCCAAGTTCCGTACATAGAAGTATGTCTGCTGCCACAGTTTGACTGTGTCGTGCAGTTGGAACTTGGGGTAGCCGGTCTGCGACCGGCTATAGATCGAGGCGCCGCCACAGGTCACCAGCGGACCCTTGGCGAATTGCACCTGAGGCCGGGTCGGGAATAGCCGGCAGAACAGCCCGAGATCCGGCTTGATCCCGAGGTAACACTCGCAGAACGCAACAAAATGGGCCAGAGTGCCGATTGCATTCGGCCCGAGATGATGGAGGCAGAGATCGAAGTGGGCGATAAAAGACAGGAAGAAGGCGTTGGCCGGAAAGGCCAGGCCACGCGCTAGGTGTGCAAGGAAAATGACTCGCTCGCCGGCTTGCGGAGCCGGCGAGATCTCATCAGCCGGGGCCAGGCGAACCCCGAACTCGCCATCGATCGGCAGGAGGCGCGACCGCCGGTACTTCTCCACCCGCGCCTCCGTAATGGAGGAACCGCACCAGGATCCCCTGCTCTCTGCCATGGCGGCAGCAGCGAAGGGCAGCGAAGACGAAAAAGAAGGAAGGGAGGACGAAGGCGGAGCGAGGAAATAGCAACGGTTGCCCGTCGCTCCGTCTAGGAAAGGGCTAGCGGTGCGGGCAGAGCAGGCAGCACGAGCTCGCTGGTGGCCAAAGAAAGAGCGGAGGCAGAAGAGGTCGAGAGCTGCGGCGGCGAAGGCAAGGACGAAGGGGGCAAGTGACCAGTGGGGGGGCGGCGTGGCGCCTCGGCCTCTACTTAAAGGGGGCGGCATGGCAGCCCTCACTACTAGGAAAACGGCTATAGGTAATCAGCACATCCGTGGCTCACATGGTTAAAGTGCCCCACGGCTAAAATAGGCGTGGCTCACCTGTGGGCAGTGCCCTACTAGTAACTAGAACAACCGTGGCGCACATGACTATAGTGCGCCACAGATGTGTGTGGGCCAGGGCCCTGTTGGCCGCACGCCAAACATCTGTAGCGCACTATAGTCATGTGCGCCACGGTTGTTAGTGTCATCTGTGGCGCACATGGGGGGGTGCGCTACGCCTAAGCGCACGCCCCCTCTGCTGTGAAACGGCCACAAACATCTGTGGCGCACTCGGCCTAGTGCGCCACAGGGAGTAGGAGCATCCGTGGCGCACATGGCATGGTGCGCCACAGATGTTTGTACTCCCTGTGGCGCACTAGGGCCGTGTGCGCCACGGATGTGTCGATTTTTTTAGGACAGCTCTTTATGTGCACATGTGTGACCACATCCACCACCCCACACTTCACTTTCCCCTTCTTCTTCCTCCTTAGATCTAGTCGGGATCTTCTCCTTCCCACCTCAATTTCTCCACCCATTCACCATTTTTAGCATGTAAAACTTGCTTTGGATGTTACATAAGTAATAGAGGAGGTCTCCGGTCTCTCATCTCCTTCTCCGGTCGATGCGCGCACCTCTCCTTTCCATCTTTCTCGCGATTGGTCTCTCATCTCGGTAAGTTGTCCATGTAAGGATGTGTTCATGTGTATATGGATGATGTGCTCATATGTATGTAGATGATCGATGCTCATGATGTGTGTATGTGGAGAGGATATGTTCATGTGTGTATGGATCGGTCTCTCTCTCTCTTGTGTTTGTATGTGAACAAGTTGCCATTTGTTTTGCCAAAATGTTGATTCATTTCCATTTTGGCAAGACTTTGGCATTCATAAAGGTCCTAATTTTAGGATAGGTCATGCGAAATTTTCTATCGACCATTGCATGCATGCATTCATTATGTGGTTCTAATAGACTTCAAAATTGTACCGTGTACACCGTAATGCAAAAAATGGTCCGCATAATGAGCGAAGGCATTGTGGGTAGATTTTTGAAATGTCTGACGGCCGACATGATACAAAATAACAAGACAGATATAAGATGTCCGTGCGAAGATGCAAACTCAATGGGTGATCGACCCAGTTCCGGAATCTGCAGCGCACTGCCGCCATGGTTTCATGGATGGATACACTCGTTGGATAAGCGATGACGTAGATGATGGAGATGGTGAAGGTGGCCAACATGACGATGATCATCATCACGGCAAGAACGGGCGAGATGATGAAGAGTCTCCTGGAGATGGTGAAGGTGCGGAAGCAGACCGGGATGATGATGATCTAGATGCCGGAGGAGCAAACGACGATGGAACAACGTCAGGCTGGGTGCGGGACCCTTATGTGCAAGAGCTGCTTCTCAAGCAGACGAGTAACACCAGGGCTGCCGCTAGAGAGAAAGCCAAGCTTGCGCAACTTGAGAAAGACGCGGTTACTCCATTGTATGAAGGATGCAGGCCCGATGATACCCGGTTGAATGTAACGCTCAAGGCTATGGAGATGAAGGCAAAGCACAAATTGAGCGACGCAAGCTTCGACGATATGATGGCATTCTGGCACGATCATCTCCCGGAGGGGAACACATGTCCAACTAGTATCGAGGATGCCAAGAAAATCGTCTGTCCTCTCGATCTACCGCACATTAGATATCACGTATGCATCAACGATTGCATCATTTATCGGGGCGAGGACTCAGAGAAAACCACATGTCTGGTGTGCGCCGTGAGTCGATACAAGAAAGGGAAGAAAGCACCTCGAAAAGTGGTATGGTACTTTCCTATCACTCCTCGTCTGCAACGCTATTTCGCGGACCCTAAGGAAGCGAAGCTCATGCGATGGCATGCGGAAAGGAAGAAGACAGGAAGATGATGATGACCCTGAAAAGGATGAGCTGCTGACGCACCCTTCAGATGCTAGCCAGTGGAAAGCATTGGACCTCGAATTCCTAGAATTCGGTGGAGATTCGAGGAACATCAGGCTTGGTGCAAGCACCGATGGACTCAATCCGTTCGGTAGCCAGAGCAGCACGCACAGCACTTGGCCCGTGTTTGTATGGATGTACAACCTACCTCCATGGTTGTGCATGAAGAAGAAGTACATACAAATGAGTATGCTAATTCAAGGGCCGAAACAACCTGGTACCGACATCAATCTGTATCTCGGGCTGTTGAAAGAGGAGCTAGCCACTTTATGGGAATCTGGAGCCAATACTTACGACGCCGTCACACAAGATTATTTCACTATGAGAGCCGCGTCGGTCACTACGGTGCAAGACTATCCAGGTTGCGGGTATATCTCAGGGCAGGTTATCCAAGGATTCTGCGCGTTAGGTGCATGGATAACACAAGCTATCTCCAACTAGAGAAAGATCCAGGGTCATCGAAAACCATGTTCATGGCGCACCGGAGGTGGCTCGGCAAGAATGATCCATGGATAAAACGTGGAGACCTGTTCAATGGCAAATCAGAGACCCGAGGAATCCCAGAGCGTAGGAGCAGCGAAGAAGTGGAAGAGTTGCTGAAAAACTGGAAAGATTGTCCTAAGCCTGGAAAGAAGCGAAAAGCGCAACAAGACAAGCCATCGATGAAGGTATGGAAAACAAGGTCTGTTTTCGGGAGTTGCCATCTTGGAAGTTTCTCCGCACGCCTCATAGCCTCGACATCATGCATATCACGAAAACGTGTGCGAGAGTCCGTCGCCACCATAATCAACATGCCGGATAGGACGAAGATGGTCCGAAAGCAAGGCACGACCTGATATGCTTGGGTATCCGGAAGGAGCTTCACGGAGGACGCCTACTCCTGATGATCGTGAAGATGACGATGATCATGAGTCGGAGGCGACACAAGGTCGTCGGAAGGGTAAAAGTTCAAGAAACGAATATTACCCTCCTTCTTGCTTCACTCTAAGCCGTGATGAGATCAAACAGTTTTCAAGTGCCTTCTAGGAGTCAAATTTCCTTCACGGCCACGGGCAAGATAAGCGAGATACCTAGACGAGGCGAAGTAGAGGTTCGATGGCATGAAGTCTCACGGTATGTCGTGCTAATGACGCAGGTACTTCCGGTCGCACCAAGAGGGATAATGGACGAGCACGTCCGTGAAACGTTATTTGGCCTATGCAAGTTTTTCGACGTCATCTCTAGGAAGTCGATTGGCGTGAATCAGCTCGGAAGGCTACAGGAGGAGATCGTGGTGATACTATGTGAGCTTGAGGTCTACTTCCCACCCGCATTCTTCGACATTATGGTGCATCTGCTGGTCCATGTCGTGGAGGACATCGTACAACTCGGGCCGATGTTCCTCCGCAGCATGATGGCGTTCGAAAGGATGAGCGGACACATCAAAGGATACGTTCGCACAGGTCCGTCGAGATGGAAGCATAGCCAAGGGCTTTCTGGCCGAAGAGTGCATCTCTTTCTACACGAATTATCTAGACATCGAGAACCCTGTCGGTCTTCCTGTCAACAGACACCTTGGCAAGCTCAACGGATCTGGTCACCGAGAGGGTCGTCGCATACTGCATGCAGACTTCGATTTTCGACGCGCAGACTTTGACCGAGCAAACCTCGTCGCGCTACAGCATTTAGAACTGGTCGATCCTTGGGTACAGAAGCACAAAAGGTTAATCGAGAAGAAGTACAGTGACCGGGGCATATAGAGGACGCAGGGAGAAATAATCAAAGAGCACAACTCAGATTTCACGCGTTGGTTTAGGCAGACGCTCCTTGATAATCCCCCGCGCTCGCATTCTTCTGACACGGAAAAGATCATATTCACCTTGTCGCAGGGACCGATGCAAAACCTGGTGACCTATCAGGCGTATGATATCAACGGCTACACATTCTACATGGAGGAAAAGGACAACAAGTGTGATTATCAGAACTCCGGCGTAACGTCGGAATTCTACACCGATGACAACATGAAGGAAAGATTCTATGGAAGAATCGAGGAGATCTGGGAGCTCGACTACTATGGAGAAAAGGTGCCAATGTTCCGTGTCAGATGGGCAAAGAGCGTCGAAAGAGAAGACCGGTATTTCACAACCATGGTTATACCCGAAGCAGCCAAATCCAAGGCCATCGGTGCAAACATGGCCGCGAAAAATGAACCGTGGGTACTGGCTACCAAAGTGGACCAATGTTTTTTCATTACCGACCCGACAAAGCCTAGCCGTGTTGTCGTGAGGAGAGGAAAAAGAAACATCATCGGAATGGATGGAGTCGCCAACGAGCAAGACTTGACCGATGGCGATCCAAAGATTGAAGATGACGACGACTACGATGCAGCAACATACATCACAAGAAGAAAAAGGACAACCCTACCCAAAAAAGGTAGCCCGTTCAAAAGAAGAAACATTAAAGTGCCGGGGCTAAATTATTCAACCGCGACAAAGAAGGGAAAAAAGATTGTAAAACGCTAGCTCAAAAAATATTGTAAAACGCGTGGTCGAAAAAGATTGTAATATTCATGGACAAAGTATTATGAAATTTAGTTATACTTTGAATCATATTTGTAACACTTTTATGACATATATCACTACTTTTGGGCATTTTTGGAATATTTAAAAGTATTTTAAAAACAAAACAAAACTTGTATGGCATAAATCACCACTTTTGGGCATTTTTTGGAACATTTAAAAGTATTTTTAAAATAAAAATAAAAAAGTGGAGCACCAGGATTCGAACCTGGGTGCTCATAGTTTAGAATAGAGCTAAGGGGCAGAACCAGTGGGCTATGACAGTACTAGTGCTAACAGAAGGGGTGGCCGCCCTCTTATCTGGTAGTCCAACACACATAGGCGTAGCGCACCCTGGCCAAGTGCGCTACGGTTATCCGTAGCGCACTTGGCCAGGGTGCGCTACGCCTATGTGTGTTGGACTAGTCAACCGCGCCTCTCACAATCTGCGCCGCTCCATCTCACAGACACCACGCACCGCGCCGCTCACAATCTGCTCTCGAGGAGGAGGAGGCCCGCCACCGGGCCAAGGCCAAGGCTCTCGAGGAGGAGGAGGAGGCCACCATCTGCGCTCTCGAGGAGGAGGAGGCCCGCGCTTGTGGAGGAGGAGGCCGCTACCGATCCGTGGAGGAGGAGGAGGCCCGCCGCTTGTGGAGGAGGAGGATCGCACCGCCGCCCGTCGTCGTCCGCTCGTCGTCCGCCCATCAGAGGTGAGCGTCGCCCCTCCCCTGTCTCTCCCTCTCTCCCTCTCTCCCTCTATCCCCATCTCTCTCCTCGATGGGGGTCTGCCTGTGGGCACAGCTTGCTAGGTTGCTAGGTTGCTAGGTTGAAAGAGTCCAGATTGCTAGGTTGAACCAAGGTCTGAACCAAGCCAGATTGCTAGGTTGAAAGAGGATTGCAAAATAGAAATCTGTTATGTGAAACCTTTGCTTGTTCTGTATAAATCATGTCACCTAGGTGGTTTAGAGTCCAGATTAGATCATTATTCACCTTGTTATGGACAAAAATAATTGGACAGATCACAAGCTAACATTGTTACAACATCCTCCATACAAGATTTCCTATCAGATCTTCCTCCACATTTATAAAAGTTCTCAAATTTTAATCCATGAACACCAAGTGGTCTAGTACAAAAATAAGAAAGCCTAACAAATATTGTACTTGGCAAAATATGTGAATTTGTACAATTCTTAAACTTGTTGAGAAGCAATCATGCAGGCAGAGGGACATATTAACTCTAAAGGATCAAGTGTAGCCCACCATAACCATATGGTTGCCTTCTCGAAACACTCCAGCCAAGAGTACGAGTATTTACTAGTTACTGCATAGTATAAGATAACTTCTCCATCATACACATGAAAATCCTGCATGTAGCTTTGAGGTCCAACTGATCTAGGAACAGTCAGAGTTTAAGTTAAATTTAAGCAGATACCAATCAGCCAGCTTAACTGGCAGGGTTTTCTAAAATATAACCGTAGAGTGACTAGAGTAATAGCTGCTTTTATGTACAATAGTATTTCAGAGTATTTAACAGTAGAGTCACTAGAGAAATACAGAGGTATTTACTAACCCTTAAAATACAGAAATATAGAGGTATTTATAGAAATACAGAAATGCATTAAACAGAAATACAGAAATGCATTTAACAGTAGAGTCAATGTGGTTATCAATGTGTAGAGGGGAATCCATGCTAGAAACAGAGAGCAAACAGGCCTGTGTGGCATACACCAACTGGTAGCATGTTAGTTAATGAAAAACAGTAAAAAAAGGAGGTCCATTGGTGCTGCTCTTTATACATTACTAGTGTCTGTGTAGTAGTAGCTTTGCTAGAAATGGATGGTGTGTTATTGGTAGTAGTAGGTTTAGAAAGTAGTGTTAGGTGCTGCTGCTGCTTCAGTACTTTTATACTTAAGCAAGTAGCAAGATTCAAGTTGTAAAAAATCTGAGTACTAAACTCTTGTGAAAATCTTGCCTTAATTACTAGCTTAGCTGGTTTCTGTATGTATTCATAGCAAAAGTTCAAGCAAGAGTTTGTGCTGGGTTGTTTCTTAACCAACATCCTAACATTAGATCTCAACTAGCATCAATGGCTATTACAATGTTTGTGCTGGGTTGTTTCTACTTGTGCTACTACTACTTCTATGCTACTTGAGCTGCTACTACTTCTATTATCTGTGCTGCTACTACTATCTGTTCCTTATATCCATCCTAGTGTTGCTCTGGCTACTACTATCTGTGGTGCTACTGTGCTTCTACTACTATCTGTGCTGGGACAACAGCACCTTGAAATTGTGCTTGTGCTTGTATGAAGCACTTTATTATGTCGTGTATGCAGGTTCTTGTATGAAACGAGTCACGATTTTTGCCGGAATGTTGATTAACTTCCGTTTCGGCAGAAATCGGGCACTCCTAGTTTAAGAAAATTAGCAAAGGTCATGCCGGATTTTTCCGTGCATTTAACCAATTATTTGTTTTTTATTAGTGCAAAGATGTGTGACAACGACGAGGCTGGATGTTCTAAGCGCATCAGCGCTGAAGGAGAACTCAGACCTCCAAATAAACAATTGACATTCTGGGAGGGGGCCCAACGGCTAGAAGACGATGAAGAATACCATCCTTCGAAGAGCGAGGATGATGAGATGGAAGACATGGAGGAAGAAGCCGAAGGAACGGCGGACGATGAAACCACTGATGGCGGTGAGGGCACAGGGAGTGGTAGCAACCCTCCTAAGAAGAAGAAGAAGCCGAAGGACCGGCGCCCGAACATGATCGGCACGGTCAGGGAGGAAATTACAGAAGTGAGCCCATCAGGGGTTCCTTTGGAGCCCGCCCTTGTCGTCAAAGGGTACGGTGGGCAAGTGGCGGCGATCACCCGGACAACCATCTCGATCAACACCGAGAATCTCCGGCATAAAGATAATGGCCACTTGCGCACACTCCTCTTCGAGAAGCTGCACGCAAGATACAAGTTCCCCGCTAAGTATCAGAACACAAATTATCATGGGAACGAAGTAAACAAATCCGCCCTCACAAAGATGAGCATCGCCAGGCCAGGAGAACCGGATAAAGAAGAAGATCTATAAAGAAGGCAAAAGTCTCGAGGAGATCCAAGATTGACCCAGATCACCAAGATCAGTTCCGGAGTTCAAGGAGAGGTGTGAATCGAAGAGCCCCGCCAATAGTAATCGGGGAAAGGTGCTGCAGGCGATGAATATAGGTCATCACCATCTCGGATCTGGTGGATACAGAACCGCGGAGGCCAAATGGAATAAGGAGGACGAAGAGTATAGATCCAAGGGGATAGAAAACCCCTTTGCTAAATTCGAACCCGGGCAGGTTCGAAACTTCATCAGGGCCCGTTACCATGTGGACCCAAAAACCAAACAACTCACCGCGGATCCTGCGGTGAAGGAATTCGAGGAAATTGTGGTAAGTATAATCTAATTACCGCGGATCAACACGATTGCAATCTAATCGATGATCTAAATGATTCACTATTACTTCTTCTGCAGGAGGAGGAAATTGTTGCTAGTCATGGATCCCAGGGTTCCTCATCCCAGGGGTCGACGGCGGCCACCCGGTGGGATAACCCTTTTAACAGGGCGATGAACCGGGCCAAGAAAATAGAGCCGGTTACGAAGAAGCCGTCGTCGGCTGGCCGTCTGGCCGGCCTCGGGGGTAAGAATTGGGTGGATCATTTTGGTCCACCGCCGAGGACGCATGTGGCACCGTCGGGAAGGATCGAGGAAAACCGAGAGGTTCAAGAACTTAAGGCACAAGTGGCGCGGATCCCGCAGATCGTCCAAGACAACCTGGCAATCACCCTCACGTCCTTCCTGCCTACCTTGGTGGAGTCAATAGCGAACTGGAGTGCGGGTGGTCGAGTAGGGCCGTGCCCGATTCCAAGCATGGTCAGCAGCCACTCGAACAACGCGGCGCCGACGAATCAGGCGAACTACGTGTTCGTGACTCCGCCCGCTAGCACCGCGGCACCGCAAGTGTTGGTGACTCCCCCTGCCATCACCGCGGCGCCGGAGTACATGTTGGTGCCCCCCTGCCATCGTCGCGGCGGCACCGGAGCTCCAAGCACCCGTCGGTAGGGAGAATACACCGGCGGCCAGCACCGTGCCATCAAGCAGCCCTTCCGTCTCTTGCACGCCCGTCGCCGTATGCGGTGCGTCGACATTAGCCGATCTCGACGCCATCACGGTAAACAAATTGCTTTAATTACCGCCTTTCATGCCATCTATTACTCTTATGGCATCTCGCTCTGACGATGCCGTACATGTTTTCCACAGACGGATGTTCCTTGCACTCTCTTATGCTACGTGAACAAGCTGAGGGATGTTGCCAAGGGTACTATCGTTCAACCCTTGCAGCGCACGTTCCACTCAAAGCCGATGCCAGATAGCGTGCACAGGGTTAAAATTAGTCGGGTGCTAAGGGAATGCGACGACCTGGAACCTCCCATTCAACCCCCAAAAGCGGATGAAGAAGAGTCGTCTGTCCTCAGAACTTGCTTCGGCTTATTCTTGCTATGGCCAAAGAGCATGATCCGTTTGGGGACGGCGGGGGCCATCACGCCACAGACAACAGCACCGCCTATCGTGCCAGCGACAAGCGGTGGCAAGGCCCCCTTACCGCCCTCGCCGTCACCTCCACGCGGTGGGTCGGATGATCATGTTGATGATATGCACATGGCGCAGGATCCGGCCGAGGACGACGAAGACTGGAATGATCACTTCTTCAGCACTCAGTTTGGCAACGAAGAAGACCTAGCTGGTGGCCCCACAGAGAAAGCCACTATCACCAAGCGTCTGTTTGGTTCTCAGGAGACGCCTCCAGCTTGCGCCTTTACAGAGCCAGCTGATACAACCAACCGGCCCTTTATTCTAAGCCCTGACACACTACATAGGGCGGCCGGTGCTCAGATTGTGGTTCCTGCCCGCTCTCCAAAAGGAAAAAAGGGCAGGAAAAGAAAATCTAGCAGCTCGAGCCAGCCAGTGGCGTCAACAACTGTGAATCCGATCAGGTTTCGGGACGGGCCACCAAGACCCGAGGGTATTATGTGGAGGATTCATGTGGCGGGTGAGCCCATGCTACCTAAGAATTTGCGGAAGCTCGCCAGTTCGGAGCTGCAGTGTGCATGACGGCGTCTTGACGATAGAGATGCCTTCTATCGGAGAAAGATCCCTCGCACCCGGTATTCGTGGTTAAGGTGCCACCGAGCTTGGGCGTCGACAATGCCCTGCGGATCTGTTCTTCCTGCGGTTCGACGACATCTTCAATATGTTCCACCTATACCGCTGCACTATACCATGGTCCGTCTGTTTTCTCTCACCTGGCCATGCAGATCATTAGAGAGAACACACCGGGCATCGCTATAGTGGACCCCTACTACATGTGTGACTTCTTGGGTTCCCGCCAACGACGTATCGTGGCCTCGTACCTAAAAAGAATCCTCGTGGCGAACAAGACAAAGGAATACATTCTCGCCTTACTTTCCCGAGTAAGTCGTTATTCACTCGCCACCGTCGATTGGCTTTATTAGATCATCATCATTCTTTTTCCAACACATTCCATTTGAATTTTTTGCGCAGAGATGAACACTGCACGCTCATCTCCTTATCGCCGAAGCATTCCCACGCCACGTATTTCGACTCGGGGAGTCTAGAAAAGAAGAAAAACTATGACAAGATCAAGGAAGTTCTGGATGATGCTCTCACTGGCTTTGCCTCGACGGAAGGCACCACCTTCGTGCGTACGAAAGTCAAGTTCGGCAGGCACGTCTTCAACCACGTAACGGAGTTCCCCTGCGTGAAGCAGGCGGAAAACAGTAAGAAGGAAGCCTACTACGCACTCCATCACATGAGGGCGTTCCTACTTGACCAGCAGAATTCTACGCTGCCAGATCATCTCAAACAGTGGGCCGAAGCAAAGGCCAAGATCAATGATTCGGATATTAGACAAGAGATGTATCGCATCCAGCAGCAGTTTGGGGCAATCATCTTTCGTGATGTCATGACTTCGGGGGGGATCTTCTACGGAGGAAATATCCCGAATAACCGTGACATAGAAGATCGCCTAGAGATGCAGGGTGACTATAGGAAGTTCATGACGAGACATGGCGTCCTCCCGTTCCCTAAGCCGAGCCAGAACGATTGATGTTGGCCTAGTTGTAGTTACAAACTATAGATGACCTTTGTGTGTGTGTGGACAAGTGTACTTATCTTATTAGGTTTATGAATCATCGCTTACTTATTTTGCTTATTATTATTATATATCAATCAATGCTTGGTTTTTTTGCTTACTCTTTGGTCCTTTGCTCAATTTGGTCCTTCTTTTTTTCTTTACTCTTTTTTTGAGAATAATGCCGATGATTGAAATGTCGTGGCACACTATATATGTGAATGTGCTACAATGGGATTGTGAGCCTTGTGATATGCACAAGTCCAGGTCTTGTGCATCCTACTTAGCTCACCGTTCCACCGTAGCATATTCCTGTGTCCAACGACCTATGTATATATATGAGGCATTCTTTTCGAGTTATTTTTGTCTTTTTCGAGAATATGCCGATGATTGAAATGTCGTGGCACAATATATATGTGAATGTGCTATGACGGGATAGTTAGCCTTGTGATATGCACAAGTCCAGGAATTGTGCATCCTACTTGGCTAATTGTTTCGTCATAGCATATTCCTGTGTCCAACGACCTAGCTAGTTATATATGAGGCATTCTTTTCGAGCTACTTTGGTATTTTTCGAGAATAATGCCGATGATTGAAATGTCGTGGCACACTATATATGTGAATGTGCTATGACGGGATAGTTAGCCTTGTGATATGCACAAGTCCAGGAATTGTGCATCCTACTTGGCTAACGGTTCCGTCATAGCATATTCCTATGTCCAACGACCTAGCTAGTTATATATGAGGCATTCTTTTCGAGCTACTTTGGTCTTTTTCGAGAATAATGCCGATGATTGAAATGTCGTGGCACACTATATGTGAATGTGCTACGATGGGATTATGCATACATGCTATGCACAAGTCCAGGTGTTGTGCTCCTACTTGGCGTACGGTTCCATCGTAGCATATTCCTGTGTCCAACGACCTATGTATATATATGAGGCATGCTTTTTGAGTTACTTTGGTCTTTTTCGAGAATAATGCCGATGATTGAAATGTCGTGGCACACTATATGTGAATGTGCTGCGATGGGATTGTTCGCCTTGTGCTATGCACAGGTCCAGGTGTTGTGCATCCTACTTGGCGAACAGTTTCATCGTAGCATATTCCTGTGTCGAACAACCTAGTTATATATGAGGCATGCTTTTTGAGTTTGGTCTTTTTGATTTAGGAGTACTTTCTATAAGTGAAGGGTACAACACTATGGCGGAGGCGGAAGCTAGATACACGCGCTATCTAGCGGGAATTAGGACAAGGAACCGGATGAAGACCTACACGTTCGTCGCGGCGGTGATCATGCTTATCTTCTTTGGTTATTTATCCCGTGTTTGTGTCTAGCTAGTTTAGATGTCTAGGCGAGCTTTCGAGCTCTAACTTGTTCGATCGACACATGTATTCGCATGTCACCAACTACTACTTTGTAACATGATCGAACAATGTAACTTAGACTATGTATTCATGTATGAGACTTATCTATATGTATTTGTTTCAATCTTGTTTTTCATATTGAGTATCTATATATATAATTGTATATCTTGTATCTGTGTGTGTATATCTGCTGTAATATTGTATATAATCTGTATTGTATATAATCTGGCTCGGAAACTAAAAAAACAAAAAATACATCTGTGGCGCACATGGTCTACCTTCTGTGGCGCACTACACCTAAAGTGCACTATGGAAGCTTAGTGGCGCACTAGGTAGTGCTCCCCAAGAAATCCTGTGGGCGCACCTGCCCTGCAAACATCTGTAAGCACCCGTGCACTCCTATAGTGCTCTACACAACCGTGGCGCACTAGGCAGTGCGCCACGGCTGAGAGATAGCCGTAGCGCAAGGTCCGTGGCGCACTGCTAGTGCGCCACGGATGATGTTTCCAGGTGCGCCACTAAAGGCCATTTTCCTAGTAGTGCCTCCATAGCCCCAGCGGCGTCCGGATCCTTTGCGATGGCGCGCAGGGCACATAAGATCCCAGCGCGGGAGGCGAGGCGCTGCAGCAGTTCCCAATCTGACAGCCAACGCGACCCCACGACGCACGTTCTCACACAGCCATCATTGCGCGTGGCTGACGTCAGCGGTGACGCAGCCGGGCAACTCTACCGCTAAATTCAATCGGGAAATTTTTCAAAAATCTAGCTTTTGAGCCCGCGCACATTTCGCCTAAGGGCGGAATCTACGCGCGCTCGGGGGCTAGTGTCGGGGGGATCACCACCGAATAGGCTAACCGGACAAGATGCAAAGCACCAACACGTCAGCCAGCTGTGGGAAGCCGGTCGACAAAACTCCAAGACAGATCAAAAGGAAGAACAGGCCAAGACCCGATAGGCAAACCTGCCAGCCGGACAAGAACCATCGGCAAGACGGCCAGCCGGCTGGATCAAGTCAGCTGGCCGGAGCAAGAGAGACAAGGAGTCAACCGGTGGAAAGACCAGCTAGATGAAACAAGCAAGAACAGAAGAGTAGCCGGATGGATCAGACCATCTGACCCAGGAAGGCCAGCCGGCTTGGCCACCTAGGCCACTCGAGGCGGCAAGGTGCAGGTGGCGTGAAACACGACGCTTGATACGCCCAGGACGGCGGACAAGACAAAAAGGAGACTCAGACACTCGACCCATACCGACGACTTTACTGATGACGGTTGCAATAGTAGACAGTAGGTGGCACTATGCATAACTGCCCGCACGGCGACCACTGTAGATGGCGTGGCGGCATGGGCTTGACTGTGGGTACGCGCCCTCCATGCCGACCACTATAGATGACTTAGCCGGCTGGGGCCCGCCTATGGGACCCGCCAGTCGGCCAGGTCATTGCCCACGCCGCCTCGGCCTATATAAGGGGCGGCAGGGGCAAATTGGCAAGGGTTGGACTCTACTTACTCACTAGCCAGACCAGATACAGCTCGAGGAGCCTTGTAGCCCTCTGTGTTCATCCTCATAAGTCAGATCGGCAGGAGTATGAGCTTTACCTCAACCCGGGGGCTCCAAAACTGGGTACTTCTTGTGTCCTCGATGCTCTCTTGTACCCAATCCCGCCTGTGGATGCCGTCACACGCTTCCCTGCTTGCTCCCACACCTCTATCTAGCCTTCTTAGGCTCTGCCATTTCCATAACAATGACAAGAATAGTGATGCAAAATGGACGCATCAACTCCCCCCAATCTTAGACCTCGCTTGTCCCCAAGCAAAAACCAAGCTCAGTAAACATGTCCACAGGTTTATGGAGTGAAGTTTCGATAAAAAGAATACGAACAAAAAGCATCACACTTACCAATACAAAACTCATAGAAGAAAGCAACTCACCATTATATAACTTAACTTGCAAAGAGTATGGGAGTCACAATAAATATGCATAAAGATAAATCATAATTGGGAATGGCAAACTTTGTTCTTGTTCAGAGAACAACTGGCAAACAGTTTTCAAGCAAAGCTTTTTGTAAATGAGTTTATAACAGGAGTCCTTTTGCTCAAACATAAAAGGATTTTCACAATGATGACTTTCAAAGTAATACTCATTCAGATAAGAGTCTTGTGCAAAACAAGGAAGATAAGAACATGATTGAGTAAATCATCATATGAATTATTGAAACACAACAACTCAAATGCTTGCTAGAGATGGAGAGGAATAGGTTTACTGACTCAACTAAGAAGTAAAAGAAAGGCCCTTCGCAGAGGGAAGCAGGAATTTCAAGTTCAAAAAGAGGTTTCAAAAGATTATGGTACTTGCTAGCTTTGAGCTCTCATTGCCCCTATCATAAGCATCCTGAGCTGATTAAGGTTAGAGTGAACAAAGATGGAGTATATGCTTGACGAAATATAAGTTGGCAATCTCATGTCCCTTGAGTACAAGGGCCGCTCCTCATGCTACTCAAATTTAGTTACCGGTGAGTTCTTGTCATAGTAAGTACATGTGTATCATAGAGAACGGACAACGGGGTACCCCTTGCACATGATACAAGAGCTATCCCATATCAAAATGACAAGGCAAGCAGACAATGAGCATCTCAACAATATTCTTATTTACCATGGGAAGATGGTGCTTTTTTCTCTCTTTCCTCTTTTCAATATGTCTCTCTTTTTTATAAGAAGAAAGCTTCATAGATTGCTCACTATGGTGATGCTGCAAGTTTCCACCATGATTAGGCATGGCTTAGGCTAGCGGCCCAGGCGTTTCTCTAACACACATACATAACTCCATGGACTTACAATCTCCCCTTTTATTTCATATCGACGACTGAAGGGTTCGCAACATAGAAAACAAAAGTTTTCCTACGATGGGAACAACTATGTACCAAGATCTATCTACTAGATACAAACAATGGGCGGATGTATATCTGTAGAGAACATACCCTTGAAGACTGACAAAGCTTAATGAGTTAAACTCGTGGTTGATGTAGACGATCTCTTGCCGATCTCAAGATCGAGAGGAAGTCCTTAGCACCGCAACTTAGCGGCGCATCCGTGCTCGCACACACGTCCGAGGCACCGAGCAACCTTCACCTCCTCGCTCCAGCGATGCAACGGAAGCACAACTCTTTCTTGCCAAATAGCCACCAGGAACATGTATCTCGCTAGTCCAAGACCATGGGGATAAATACTAGAGGGGGAGAGAGATCCTTCACGAGGAGGTGTAAGTGAGAAGTGAGGAGGGGGTGCCTTTTATAGGAGAGGGGGGATCCCAAGGGGGTGGATGGCGCATGGGTGCTGCCCCCTTGCCCTCCCCTCATTCATGTGGGTGGACACTCCACTCACAAAAATCCTTTCAATTCCCTCCACTCAAAATCCCACTCAAATTCCCATTAAATTTCCACCAAAATTAATGCACTCTCATTAAATAAAAGTCCTTTTATTTATTCCGAATTTTGTCAATTACTTTAATGACAAACATTAACATATAACCCCTTGCTAGTATTTCATTTCACATGCAAAAACACTTTCTACAATTTCACCCGAAAAACTGTTTCGGTATCTAGTGGAATAAATTCCTGTGCTTGTTATTCATTCTGGCATAAATTTTTTGCTCCAAATGGATGTCGGTGTCTCTTAATTGTGTCACCCTACGGTTCATGAATAACGCGGACATGATCGAGACCCCTCTCCGATCAATAATCAGAAGCGGGGTCTGGAGACCCATACTGACTCCCACACATTCAACAATGACTTTCTTGTGATCGTCAGAACCTTTTATGCTAGTATATTAATCTTTTTGTTTCGCGATATATTACATGTCCGAGATTCTATCATCGGTATATCCATACCTAGTTTTATATGTTACTCACATGTACTCTTTTCTTGTTCCCGTGATATAACATTCTAGTGATCAAATCACTTGCTTGTAAGCTAATCAATGTGATATCACCGAGAGGGCCCAGAGCATATCTATCCATCATCGGGATGAAAAAATTCCACTCTCAATCCATGGGCCTCAACATAACACTTTAGTAGTTCTGAACCCATCTTTATAATCACCCTGTTACGGTGTGACGTTTGATGTGATCAAGAAACTCTTCCGGTGTTAGTGATTGACATGATCTCATGGTCTAAGGATTAGGATCACTTCGTATGATGTTATAGCAATATAAACTCAATGACTTTGATCGTAAGGCTATATTTCGGATGAATGTTCATCACACCATTACACTAATGTTGTGAACTCGTTATTAACAACATCCAATGTCCATGATCAGGAAACCTTGATCATCTTGTTAATCAACGAGCTAGTTTATGAGAGAGGCATAACTAGTAACTTTCTATTTGTTTATTAAACACACATGTATTAAAGTTTCCGTGTTAATACAATTATAGCATGCAAAATAAACATCTATCATATACTTGGAATATACATAATAAACACTTTATTATTGCCTCTCAGGGCATATTCCCTTCTATCTCCCACTTGCACTAGAGACAATAATCTAGTTACATAGTGATGAATCTAACACCCATGGAGTTCTGGTGTTGATCATGTTTTGCTCTAGGGAGAGTTCTGGTGTTGATCATGTTCTGCTATATTGAGATCTGTATGTACTTTACAAATCTTTATGTCTCCATACTTGACATGCTCACAGATGGAGTGAAAACGGCGCTTAATATGCTTGGAATTCTTGTGAGACCTTGGTTCTGTGGCATTGGCAATGGCACCATTGTTGTCACAATAGATCACCATTGGGTCCAACGCGCTCGCAACCACACCAAGTTCGGATATGAACTCCTTCATCCAAACCGCTTCCTGAGCCGCTTCCGAAGCAGCAACATATTCGGCCTCCGTTGTTGATCCCTCCACCACAGGTAGTTTGGAACTCCTCCAACTAACCGCTCTGCCATTCATGATAAATACGTATCCGGATTGAGACTTAGAGTCATCCAGATCGGTTTCAAAGCTAGCGCCGCCATAACACTTAGCGACGAGCTCTTCTTCACCTCCGTACACAAGAAACATATCCTTAGTTCTTTGCAAGTACTTAAGGATATTCTTGACCGCTATCCAGTGTTCCAAACCTGGATCCGATTGGTACCTAGTAGTCAAACTAATAGCATGTTCCACATCCAGTCTTGTACATAGCATGGGGTACATTATAGAGCTTATGGCTGAAGCATAGGGGACTTTGTCCATTATCTCTCTTTCTTCCGCCGTAGCCAGACTTTGAGTCTTACTCAATGTCTTGCCTTTTAACATAGGTAAGAACCCCTTCTTACTTTCGTCCATTTTAAACTTCTTTAAAATCTTATCAAGGTATGTACTTTGTGATAGCCCTATTAGGCGCCTAGATCTATCTCTATAGATCTTTATGCCTAATATGTATGATGCTTCAATTAGGTCCTTCATTGAAAATTTGCTGTTTAGATAACTTTTAACACTATTTAAAAGATCTATATCATTTCTGATCAATAATATGTCATCAACATATAATATCAGAAATGCCACATTGCTCCCACTCACTTTCTTGTAAATACAAGACTCTCCATAAGTTTGAACAAATCCAAACTCTTTGATCACCTCATCAAAGCGGAGATTCCAACTCCGTGATGCTTGCTTCAGTCCATAGATGGATCGCTGAAGCTTGCACACCTTGTTAGCATCCTTAGGATCGACAAAACCCTTTGGTTGTATCATATACAACTTTTCTTCAATACTACCATTAAGGAACACGGTTTTGACATGCATCTGCCATATCTCATAATCGAAATATGCAGCAATTGCTAACATTATCCTAACTGACTTTAGCATCGCTACGGGAGAGAATGTCTCATCATAGTCAACTCCTTGAATTTGTTGAAACCCTTTTGCGACAAGTCGAGCTTTATAGACGGTCACATTACCATCAGCATCAGTTTTCTTTTTGAAAATCCATTTATTCTCCACGGTCTTTCGGTCGTGAGGTAAGTCCACCAAGTTCCAAACTTGATTTTCATAAATGGATTCCATCTCGGATTTCATGGCTTCTAACCATTTGTTGGAATCCGGGCTCATCATCGCTTCTTCATATGTCGCACGGTCATCAACCATGAAATTCATAACTGGGTTTCCATACAGCTCGGGAGCTGCACGCGTCCTGCTAGACCTGCGAGGTTTGGTAGTACTCTCTTTTGGAGTTTCATGATCATTATCATTAGTTCCCTCTTCAATTGGTGAAGCCAACTCCAGAACAACTTCCGGCGCTGCGCTACTCGCCATACTTTGAAGAGAAGGTTCAATAACCTCTTCGAGTTCTACCTTCCGACTACACACACCTTCCGCGAGAAACTCTTTCTCTAGAAAGGATCCATTCTTGGCAACAAAAACCTTGCCCTCAGATCTGTGATAGAAGGAATACCCAATAGTTTCTTTAGGGTATCCTATGAAGACGCATGTTTCCGCTTTGGGTTCGAGTTTATCCGGTTGAAGTTTCTTCACATAAACATCGCATCCCCAAACTTTAAGAAATGACATCTTAGGTTCATTTCCAAACCACAATTCATACGGTGTATTTTCAACAGATTTAGATGGTGCCCGATTTAAAGTGAATGCATAAGTTTCTAGTGCATAACCCCAAAATGACAACGGCAAGTCCGTCAGAGACATCATAGATCAAACCATATCCAATAAAGTACGATTACGACGTTCCAACACACCATTTTGTTGTGGTGTTCTGGCAGGTGTGAGCTGTGAAACAATTCCACACTCTTTCATATGAGTGCTAAACTCGTAACTTAGATACTCACCTCCACGGTCGGACCGTAGAAATTTGATCTTTCTATTATGATGATTTTCCAGATCACTCTGAAATTCCTTGAACTTTTCAATGGTTTCAGACTTGCGTTTCATCAAGTAGATATAACCATACCTACTCAAATCATCCGTGAAATTAAAAAAATAATGATATCCACCTCGCGCCGACACACTCATTGGACTACATACATCAGAATGTATGATTTCCAATAAATCTGTCGCCCTTTCCATTGAACCGGAAAACAGCGTTCTAGTCATCTTGCCCATAAGGCATGGCTGACATGTATCAAATGATTCAAAATCAAGTTATTCCAAAAGTCCATCCGAATGGAGCTTCTTCATGCGTTTAACTCCAATATAACCTAGACGGCAGTGCCACATATATGCGGATATATCATCATTAAGTTTAATCCTTTTAGCATCAACATTATGAATATGTGTAACACTATTATCGAGATCCAACAAAAATAAACCATTCATCATTGGTGCATGACCATAAAAGATTTCATTCATATAAATAGAACAACCATTGTTCTCGGATTTAAATGAATAACCACTTCGCATCAAACATGATCCAGATACAATGTTCATGCTCAGTGCTGGCACCAGATAACAATTATTCAAGTTTATTACTAATTTATGACCCACAAGTATAGGGGATTGCAACAGTCTTCGTGGATAGTATTACCCAATTTATTGATTCGACACAAGGGGAGCCAAAGAATACTTGCAAGCCTTAACGACTGAGTTGTTAGTTCAGCTGCACCTGGAAATAGTTCTTGCTCACAGGAGTTTATTAGTAGCAACAGTTTGTAATAGCAACAACAAAGCAACAGGAACAGCAATAGCAATAGTAAAACAGGAGCAATAGTAACAGTAACGGTAACAGTAGGATTCGAGTGCGGTAGGCATAGGGATGGCCGGACGGGCGTTGCATGGACGAGTCTAAACATGTAACTTCAATATCTAGGGCATTGCAGATAAATAATAACAAGCATCCAAGTACTAAACAATCCTAGGCATGTGCTCCAAATATAGGCATACGTGCTCGCAATGAGAACTTGCACAACATCTTCTGTCCAGCCAGCCCGTGGCAGCGGGGCCTCTAGGGAACTACTGGAAATTAAGGTGCTCCTTTTGATAGAGCACCGGAGCAAAGCATTAACACTCGGTGAACACATGTGATCCTCACACCACAACCATCCCCTCTGGTTGTCCCAATTATTGTCACTTTGGGGCCTTTGGATCCGGACAATGATATGTGTACACAACTTGCAGATAAGATCACAAACAATACTATCATAATGATTCAATAATAAGTTTAGATCTGAGATCATGGCACGCGGGCCATAGTGACAAGCATTAAGCATAACAAGTTGCAACAAAGTCAAATAGCACTAATAGAGATACTAGGCACTATGCCCAAGCAGATCTTATTCGATTACATGATAGAACTCATCCAATCCCTACCATCCCCAAGCCTACAGCGGGGGATTACTCACTCATGGATGAGGGAAACATCGGTGGTTGATGGAGATGCGTTGGTGATGACGATGGCGATGATCCTCTCCAAATTCCCCGTCCCGGCAGGGTGCCAGAGCGGAGTTTCTAGATCCAAATCTTGGTTTCTGGTGGCGCGGCGGAGCGGAAATATTTATGGAAAACTATCGAACCCTCCTCGGTTTTTAGGTCGAAAGGCAACTTATAGGCACAGAGGGAGGCCGAGCGGGTGCCTGGGGTGGCTGCACCCTCTCTAGGCGCGGCCAGTGGTGGGCCCGCTCCTGGGGTAGGTGTGGGCCCCCTAGGTCTCCACTCCGGCTCGTCTTCTGGCTCCGTGGATCTTCTGGTGAAATATAATTTTTGGCATATTTTCCGGGATTTTTCCTGATAGTTCATTTTCTGCACAAAACAAGACAGCAAGGTAATTCTGCTGAAAACAGCGTCAGTCCGTATTAGTTGTATCCAAATCACACAAGTTTAGAGGAGAAACAATAGCAAAGTGTTCGAGAAAGTATATACATTTTGGACGTATCAACTCCCCCCCCCCAAGCTTAGCTTATTGCTTGTCCTCAAGCAATTCAGTTGAAAACTGAGTGCGATAAAAGAAATTTCACGAACACTTTGCTTCATATGATGTATATATTCTCAGCACAGGAGTAGATGCTTAGATAATTCATAATAAGAAGTATGTCACTAAGTCTACTCAATAGTAATTGCAAGCTATGAAGAGAAAACCAACTCAATAATAATAAGTAGCATGAAACATAAACATAAGCGACATTGCAATGCTCATAATAAGGTATGATAGAGTGGTATCTCGCTTGCCTTTGTTTGAAGAGCACAATATAAATGCCAAGGCACCTCTGAAGTTCACATGAAGACTAGAAGTAAAGATATCAGAGATACAAGCATCAAAGTCATGATATAATTAACCAAGTTTTGGAAGAAACACAAGAATGGCAACTATGCTCTCAAGAAGGTTCTCATAGAATAAGTGGTGACTCAACAAGGTTGTGAAAACGGTTTTGTGAAGGTTTGAAAGGCTTCCCAATGCTAAAAGGAAGGTACTCATTAGCTTTGAGCTCTCATTGCCCCTATCATAGGCATCTTCATGTGGTTAAGGTGAAAGTGAGGTCCACTCTGAATCATATGCTTGACAGACCATAGATTGGAAATCCCAAGTCCCTTGAGTACGAGGGTCGCTCTGCATTCTACTCAACTTTGGTCACCTTAAAGTTCTTGTCATTGTAAATACATGCATATCATCGAGAACCGCCAACGGGTACCCCTTGCACATGGTACAGGAGATTTCCCATAACCAAAATGACAAGGCAAGCAGACAATGAGCATCTCAGCAATCTTTTTATTTACCATATGCATAGCTTTTTATTAAGACGCTTCATAGATGCTCATTATGGTGATGCTGCAAGTTTCCACCATGATTAAGCATGGCTTAGGCTAGCGGCCCAGGCGTTTCTCTAACACAATGTATAAACTCCATGAAATCACAACCTCCCCTTTTATTTCACATCGTCGACATCCGTAAACAAAATAGCAAGGAATCAACTAGATGAGATATCCAAAAAGTGTTGAAAGCGTTCCCCGTGACAACACGGTTCTGCTGACTCCCAGCATATAATTAGCAAGCATATAACTTTCATGGACTAGTCACAATGGTTCAGAATTATTAAGCGCAAGGAATAAAGTGTGTCATCAAGTTCGTGAGAGCTTTACTAACTAACTTTCTCAAAATAGTCAAACATTTTATTTTGGAAGAAAACACAGCATATGGAATATGCACTGAAATAGCAAATGATGCTAATAGGTAGGTATGATGGACACAGCTGGCAATATTGGTTTTGGGGAGTTGGAAGCACAGGTAGAGCACATACTCAGTGCAAGTGAAGGCTAGCAATAGAGAGGGAGGGACAAACGAGAGAGCAATAACTATCATAATCATGCTTGCAACAAAATAGGACTAACTATGGAATGAAAGTGATACAAGAACTCTGAGGCAAAATAAATCATCGAGGATTACTGACTATTGATTAGTCATATGCATGCGTGAGCATGTGCCAAGTCGATTCACATGAACATTCAGAGGAGGATACCACAATATCATACCAAAGTATGAATAAAACAATGCAAGCAAACAATCATATGACATGCTACAAACTATTAGCAAGATGGAGCTAATCATATACAAGCAAGAACTACTAAGCATCCATAATGACATACACCTTACACAAACAGGCTAAGCATGCTCACAATGATGAGTATATGTACAAAAATGAAACAAATAGAGTTCGTTACCAGCCTCTTACCACACCTCGAGTTGTCTTAATCTTCATTATTGCCCTTCAATTGTCTGACTTGAATAATTAACACGAAACCAAAATCCACTGAGGACGGCTGAACCCTGCAAAGAACTCACAAAACCAAAGAAGAACAACAAATATTTTTGGTGTTTTCAATTTTTTAGAAACAAGCAAACAAAGAGAAAACCAAACAAAAACAAAGCAAAATCTTTTTGGAATTTTCTTTTAAGGCAAACCAAAGCAAAGAAACAAACCAAGAGAAACAATGAAAATATTTTTGGTATTTTTTGGTTTTTAGAAAGAAGCAACAAAAACCAAAAAGAAAGCGAAAACAATGGATATACAAAGAACCGACCAAACATGATACATATATGAGAGTGATGTCGATATACCTCCCCCCAAGCTTAGGCTTTTGGCCTAAGTGGGGCTCAATAGCGCGGGTAGTAACCCCATGCTGGTGGGTCATCATAGGAATGATCATAGTCAGGAGCTTGCGATGAAGAATAAGACGCTCCCCAATCAAATGAGGGCTACTGGTATGAAGCTTCCCCCAAGTTGGAGGGCTGAACCGAATTGTCTTCGGCATCCTATTCAACATTCTCCTCTTGCTGGGAGAGTTCTCCCACATAAGTGTCAACCACCTCCTCCGTAAGCGACCATCCTTGCCTGTTACCAAAGATAAACAAAGCAAGTGCAGGCAAATAAAATATTTTCTCAGTCCTACCCTTTCTCCGACCTTGCTGGGAAAAAGATAATTCATATGGTAAACTTCTCACATTAGCCCCCAAGGAAACAAAACCATGTTGAATCATGGATTCAATATCAAGCCTCTTTATGGGGAACTGAAAATCTGAAAATTGAGGCTCTAAACCATGGAAATCTAGCAACCTAGAAGCAATGAGACCTCCACAAATTCCACCCTTCTCACGGTTGGTGGTGAGATGGTGAGCTATCAGCTCACCCAAACTATAAGATCTATTCCTATTTATAGCAGCTACAATAAAAGCTAGATCAAAAGAAGACAACTTTCTAGCAATCTTTCTAGCAAGAACACACTTGGTAATGAAATAGGCAAAGTATCTAATAGCTGGGAGCTGAATGTTCTGAAATTTACCACTTTCCTTTGAGAAGTCAAAACCTTGGCAAATCTCAGCATATAAATCCATAAGTGACTTGGGCCTTTCCTTGATCTTCTCACACGATCCCCACTAAGGTACTCTAATTGCTGCACAGAAATCAGCAAGAGGCAGGTCGACAGGTATATTATATATTTTGTAATGGACCATGGGATTAGAAGTAGACCAAGTGAACCAGAAGTCCTGCACAAAATCCATGGTTAGCTTAACATATTGGAATGGTTCACCTACAACAAAGCGTTCCAACCCTGCATTTGTAACCATAGTTTGGAAATCTTGGAGGATCCCCGCATCTCTCATAAATTCATGGCATGGATATATAGAAGGAAAAACTGCCTCCTCACGATGAACCTTCATTGGCTCATGGACCATCAAGTCATATTGATTCAGTGGATAAGCACTCATCTTCCTTGCTGAAATTTTTAGACAACCATCAAACCAAGTGATTTCTAAGTTGATAAATGATGAGAAACTACTATAGTAACTTGCTAGAGGACTACACATGCATCAAAACAAAGTTTCTAAGCAAAGAACAAGCATGCAAGATCAAACAACCTGTCACCTATAGAAGCAAAATAATCAAGATACAATCTACCAATCACAAATCTAATTGGACAAGTGGAGGAGGCACATACCAAGGAGCAATCCCTCCAAAAATCAGCACTTGAGATGGGCTGAACAAGGAGATCGAAAATCACGAGCAAGAACAGCAAGAACTCGAGCTTGAGCAAGTTTTCTGGTATTTTTCGGGAGAGATAAAGAAGATGGCTTTGAGGAGGCAGCCTGGAGGGGCCCAGTTGGGCCAGACCCCCCAGGCGCCGCCATCTGGTAGGCCACGCCTACCATAGGTGTGGTGGCCTGGGGTGGCCCCCTAGGTCACTTCAGGTGCCTCTCTGCCCCTTTTTTCGAGGAAAAATTTATTTTTAATTTTCTGGGATTTTTCGGGAAACTTTATTTTTGGCCAATTTTGAGGGTATGAAAATTGATTTTCTCGCAGAAACAGTTTTTTCAGAAGAAGCAAAAGCAAACCAGAGCCAAACTACATGAGCTCTAAGAAACTCAAATAAGCAAACAACTAGCAAAACTAAAGGTAAATCAATGACTAGGAAGGAGAAACGAAAAAAAGCAAGTATAACCATAGTGGAAACATTATTTTGTTCATTAAAATCCTTTTGTTAACAAGGTTGATCAAGTCTTGTTACCAAAACAATCTTATATGAAACAAAACTTTGCATTCCACAAGGTGATTATGTTACCTCATACTTGATAGCAATGGTCCCAATCATAATAGTTTCAAAATTTTCTTGTGGAATGGGACAATATATTTCTCCAACCTTGATGATCTCAATATTTTCAATGGAATTCAGGCAATAGCTCTTAACAACCTTCTTGGGGAAATAGACAGTGTGCTCTTTGTCATTAATATTGAATGTTACTTTTTCTTGATTGCAATTGATGATAGCACCTGCAGTATTAAGAAAAAGTCTCCCAAGAATAATAGACATATTATCATCTTCAGGCATTTCAAGCACAACAAAATCAGTTAAGACCATGCAATTATGAGCAACTTGAACAGGAACATCCTCACATATACCAATAGGAATAGTAGTTGACTTATGAGCCATTTGCAAAGAAATATCAGTTGGTATCAACTTTTCTAGCCGGAGTCTCTTGTAGAGAGAAAAAGGCATAACACTAACTCCAGCTCCAAAATCACATAGAGCAGTTCTAACATAATTATTCTTAATGGAGCAAGGAATAGTTGGTATACCTGGATCACCAAGTTTCTTTGGAACGTTAACATTGAAGGAGTAATTAGCAAGCAAAATAGAAATCTCCTCATTAGGAATCTTCCTTTTATTAGAGATAATATCCGTCATATACTTTGAATAAGGAGGCAACTTAATAGCATCAGTCAAAGGAATTTGCAAGAATAAAGGTTTCATCCACTCACAAAACTTGTTGTAGTGTTCCTCCTACTTTGTCTTGTGTTTCTTACCTAGAAAAGGCATATGTTTCTGCACCCAAGGTTCTCTCTCTTTACCATGTTTATTAGCAATAAAATCTTCCTTTGTGTACCTAGTGTTCTTAGTGTGCTTCTTAGGTTCTTCCTCACCTTCCTCCTTATCAGGAGACTAATTATTATTACCACTCTCAGTTTCAGCATCAGAGACAGATATACTATTAGGATCTACAGCAGGTTCAAGTGGTTCCTCAACTATTTTGTGTTTCTTTTTCTTTATCTTACAGGGACTACCACTATCTTCACCTTGTTGGGAATCCTGCTCTATTCTTTTAGGGTGTCCTTCATGATATAAACGATCTTGAGTAGTTATAGCACTCCTAGTTCTAATTCCATAAGCATGTTTATCTCCTGAAGCATTAACTAGCATATCCTTTGTACCTTAGCAAGTTGATCAAGTTGAGTTTGAACCATTTGAAAGTGTTCACAAAGCATTTTAATATCATTAGAAGTTCTTTCCATAATATCTTTCAACTCATGGATAGCTCTCGAGTTTTCCAATAAATTATTCTCAACTTGTTTATTAAAATACCCTTGTTTAACAATAAATGTGTCAAGTTCCTCTAAACATTGATCAGGAGGCTTACCATAAGGAATATCACCTTCATCAAAGTGTTGGAGAGAGTGTACCTCAATAGTAGATGAGTGGGGAATTGGCTTACATAATTATTCTATATGAGGTAGATTCTTCACATCTTCAGCTCTAATACCTTTCTCCTTTAGACACTTCTTAGCTTCCTTCATCACTTCATTATTTAATGCAATAACTCCCCTCTTCTTTGTTGTTGGTGTTGGAACTGGTTCAGGAGTAATAGGCTCAGGTGTATTCAGCTCAGTTGAAGTCCAATCATCATAATTCTTGCTTGTCTTGGTTATTAATTCCTCAGCATCTGTAGGAGTCCTTTTCCTGAAAACACAATCAGCAAAGCTATCTAGGTAGGTCCTAGAATCATCAGTCAGTCCATTATAAGAAATATCAAAAGCTCATTCTTAGGTAATGGACATCCAGGATGCGCATGAATCAAGGCACCGAACCTTGTCCATGACTCATGCAATTTCTCTTCTTCTCCCTGTTTAAAATCAAAAAGTCTCTGCAAAGCAGCATGTCTAGCACTGGGTGGAAAATATTTCTGGAAGAAAGAAGCAATCAAGCAATCAGGGCTATCAATGGAACCAGGAGGTAATCTATTAAACCAAGCCCTAGCTTCTCCTTTTAGTGAAAAAGGGAAGATCTTAGCAACAAAGTACTTGCACATCTTAAAATCATCAGAGAATAAAGCACTCATAGTAGAAAGCTCATTCATATGAGCCACAACACTCTCATTTTCAGTCCCACAAAAAGGTTCTTTCTCAAAAATATCTATATAAGAAAAATCAAGAGAGAAATCAAAATCTTCATCTTTAATATCTATGGGTGTCACATCCCAAAATTTTCCAAATTTTGAAATGTGAAAAATAAATAAACAAAATAAAAAATTTGTTGAATTTTAGGGTGAGAAGAAACTTTTTGATTCCAATTGGAAGCATCAAAAGCTATTTTGGTCAAATAAAATCCTAAAGGGATTTCAAAAGATAAACAATTAATAAAGAAAGTTTTAATAGTTGGAATCACTATTTTGGATCTTTTAGTAAAAAGATTTGGTTTTCAAAAGCAAAGGTAGAATTATAAATAAGGACTATTTTTAAAGAGCCAAATTAATCTTGGCCAAGCTTTTAAAATAAAATATTTCTATTTGATAAAAAGAGTAAAGGATTATTTAAATAAAATAATAAGGATTTATTAATATCCAATTTTATTTAAGTAAAGGCTTTTCTATTTTAAATAAACACTAAAACTTATTAAAGTATTTTAAATAAGAATTCAAAGTGTTTTTGTTTTTAAAATGAAACCTACTGAAAAGGTTTTGGTTTTGTTTGGATTTTAAATAGAGTTTTAAAAATAAATTAATTCCTATTTGAATTAAAGACTAAGGTCTATTTATTTAATTATTAATAGATCCTAAAAGAATAAATGAATTATTTTGTTTTGGACTTTGGAATATGTTGATAAACAGAATTAGAATCAACACAAAGTTTGGTGGTGGTTTGATTTGTTTTGGTGTTTGAATTGTTTGAATGAAAATCAAATCAGAATATTCAAAACAGAAAAAGAAAAAGTTTTGTATAAAAAAAATGAAATGAACTCAACCCACTAGCAAGGCCCAACCTAGCCCAGCAACTAGCCCACCTATTCACCCCGCAGTGAATCGTTTTTCAGTGAGTAACGCACCCGCTGAGTCACTGACGCTGCGACCCCATGCCCACTCCCTCTCTCTCACTGACGACACAGCCCCACTGCCACGTCATCGTCATCAACCCCGCGCCAGCCGTTTCCCCTTGCTCAACGGCGTTCTGCCGCGAATCAATTCGCGTAAATACGCGTTGATGGCTGACTTAATCCTTGCCGTGACCACGCCCCCTTAAACACCCATGACTCCTCCCCATTTTCCCTCACTCACCCCTCCCTCTCTGCCACCGGGCTGCTCCAATTTCAAGCTCGAACCCACTGTCCTCGACGAGCTTCTCCGGCGAAATCCCGATGACTCCGGCCACCTATCCACTCCCTAGCATCACTACCTTACTCCCCATCGTCAGGCGCACCTGCCCGTGTGCTCCACTCACCCGCGCGCGTCCGCTGGCGTTGGCAACCTCGACACCTGAGCGTGCGCCGCTGTCTACCATCGCTCCGACGAACCCCCTGGTAAGCTCAGGCCACCCCGAACCCTCCCGATGATGCTCCTGTACTCCCCACGCTCGCCCGCGTCTAACCATGCCTTTGTTTTGCCTTGGCACGAACTGCAGCCTTGCTCCCGACGACATCCAGACGAACCCGAGCCAGAGGACAACTCCGGCGAGCAATTGCGATCGTCCCCGTGCGCCCCCTGCCTCCTCTTGAACACGTCGAGCATCAGTGAAGCACGGCGATTCTGGTAAACCCCTCCCCTCCTTCCCTTGCTTCCTATAGTCGCCGCGACGACGCCACCAGAGCGCACCGCCGCCTGTCGCCGCTGCCAGCGCCGCCAACTGATGGTCAAACATCTGTGAGCCGTTAGATCGTCATCCAGTGGCTTAGATAGAACAACTTAACGAAGGGGTATCACTCGATCTGCACCGTACGATCTAAATGTGATCCTACGGCTAGTATTAGTCAATCCAAACGAATCGGTATCCACCAGTAAGGAAGAGCCACGTGGACAGAGTTTGATATAAAACAGAAATTAGAATCTATTATAATTGCAAACTTGTAAAATTCATAACTTTAGTTCTACACGTCCCAATTTTACAAATTTTATATCAATGGAATCAGCAAGACAAATCCTACACAACCATGCACTTTGTTTAATGTTTTGCTTCTGGAAAATTGGTTGAATTTTCAGAAACTTGTGTAGGTTTATTTTGAATATAAAAATTGTTCTAGATATAATTTTAAGATGAAATCTTTGCAAAATGGATTATTGTGAACCTACTGACCATAGGAACCAACTTATGGATTTAAAAATGTATTTTGTGAGTCTAAGGAATAAATATTTGAGTTAGAGCATTTCTAGTCAAATAAAAATATTGTTTATGGTTTAGAAATGAATTTTGAGTAAAATCTTTGGGAAATTATTTTAATTAAACTCTCTGACCCTAAACACCAAGTTTTGTGAATTAAAAACTTATTTGATGAACTATATGATATTTTCAACTGCATAAAATATCACCTTAGCATATTATTTGGTTTATGAGATGAAACCTTTTGCAAATGGTTTTACCACTTTAGTAAATGACCACTTTGAGCTTTAAAATGTTTAGAGCCTAGTAGAAACCACTTTTGCAAATAAAACCATCTTTTGCATGCTTGCATGCATTGCCTTGTTTCTATTGTTTTATGTGTGATAAATTGTTTGAATGCTAGTTGAATTTGTGTTTGCTTGATTGAATTGTAGTGAAGTTAGAAGGGTGTGATATTTGCAAGATCAAGAAAGTGAACCAACATTCTCTACTAAAAAGGCAAGTGACACTATCATCCAAGTCCTACTATTCTCATTGCACTTAGTGGATTTTTGTAACATGCATGATAAGGAGTACTATATTTTATGCTATGATGCATCCTATTAGGATACCCTTATATCTTTCTTAGTGAAAACATTGTAGTTGTAGTAAGCTTAGCCCTGCTATATATTTGGGATGGGATACATGTTATGATTATATGAAGTGTTGGAAAGATATATGTTTTATATAATAAAACAAGTACTCAATGAACCACCTGGGTGGACAAGGATACTCAAGATTTGGACAAGGTGGCAACAAAGGGAACCATGTTTACATGGCTATCTTTTTATGTGTGCACTAGAATAAAACCACCCAGGGACTTAGAGATTGAACATGTTTCTCGTACAGTGGCTTCCGTGTACAGCCACAGGCTAAATGGGCTCTGGCTTAGTCAACTACATAGTAGAAGACCCATGCATTGGCATCTTCAGGTTAACTAGAATTGTGTAAGGGAAATATATCCCTACATTGGTGCCTGGTTGACAAGCTAGCATTGTGTATTGGGAGGACTCCTATGGAAAGACTTTGTCACATTCTCGATCTGCCAGTACTCCATTTTGGTGAGCACTTATCCAGCGGCCACTGGTGGCATCAAGATGAGATTGTGTCATGTGGGTAAATGTACAACTTCTGCAGAAGATCAAAACTCTAAGTACTTAGCCGTGTCCCCGGTTATGGACAATACTGAGCAACTAAGGCCTGAAGCTATGAAAGATCTCGACATTCCAATTTCTCAAAGTAAAACTTGATGGTGACAACAAGGGATTTGGAGCACTTGGAGTTTTCCAAGGAGTTCAGAAAGATTTGACAAAAAGATCAAAACTATTTTGAAAAGATAGGATAAAACTATATTGCTTTCTGCAAATGAGCCTAAACCCCACTTAGCCAAATATGCATGTAATGATAGGATCCACTTATTTCTACATAGTAGTGAAACTTGCCAATACAATTCAAATGTATTGACCCTTGTGGCTGCAACTTATTATGTTGCAGGTTTGTTTGATGTTAGTGAAGTGTGTTGAATAGGCTTACAAGTCTACAACCAACATGATTGCCTGTGGCACTTTGAAGATGAAGGACTCCATGCTATATAGATATTCTGCTGCATTGTAATGTGATAGCCAAATGAGCTATGTAAGATGTAATGAATTATTTTATTCCTGGTTATAAAGTTGTATCATGACCTTTGTTTCTTGATATTACATCTTAACTGTGGATGCTAGCTATTGATCCAGGGACTAGCATTGTAAACATAGGGATCTCTACCTTGTTAAAGGTTGGGAACCTTACAGATGGTATCAGAGCACTGTGTTGGCTGTAGGATTGTAACCCTAGGATTGGACAAAACCCCTTAGAAAAATAGGAGTTGTGTTTGTTCCAAAAACTTATTTACAAACAATCTTCTGAACTCTTTCCTCAACCTTTTTGGTTTTGAATTCTACACCTCTTCCTTTTCAACTTGATGGACAAAGCCTTCACCATGACCAATGATTTCAACATTAGTTCCACCAAGGACTTCAACTTAGACATCACTAAGGACTACAAGTGAAAACCAAGAGACATTAGATTGCCTACCAAAACATTGATATCATGTTAGTGTATGGATCATATTGACCTATGAGGTATGACTATACTAGGTTGATTATTTCAAGAAAACTTGTTGTTTCCTTTAACTCATGAGTTAAGCTCATAAGTTATTAAGTGAATAGTTGCTTGTTGATTGTTTGATTGAATTTGGTTGTTTTGAGTTGTGTGTTAGAACTTCTTAAAACCTATCCATCATTACTCATCCCTATCAAACCAACAGATGCCTCCCCGTCGTGCCAACCCCAACCAAAACAACAATATCACCCCTGAGATGCAGCAGATGATGACAGCTCAGACACAGCTGATGCAGGAAATGACCACGTTCATACAAAATCAGAACAACAACAACAGCAATCAGAATAATCCTCCAGCACATGATATGCTCACCAGGTTTCTGAAACTTAGGCCTGCAAGGTTCTCTGGAACAACTGATCCAATGGAAGCCAATGACTGGTTACGTTCGGTGAATAAGGACTTAGTGAATGTTGGCTGAACCGATGAAGAAAAAGTTAGGTTTGCAACATTTCTACTTGAAGGACCAGCAGCAACATGGTGGGACAACTTTCAGATCACCACTCCCCTTGAGGATGTGACTTGGGCTATTTTTGAGGATGGTTTCCGTACAGCTCACATCTCATCTGGAGTGATGCACTTGAAGAAAAAGGAGTTTCACAATCTTAAACAACGTCACCTCAGTGTGGCTGAGTATATCGAAGAGTTCAACAATCTGGCACGCTATGCACCGGATGAAGTTGATACAGATGCTAAGAGAAAGGAGAAATTCCTTGAAGGACTTAATGATGAGTTGAACCTGCAATTATCTGTTGCCTATGTCCCAACTTATCAATCACTCTGTGAAAAAGCCACTATATTGGAAAACAAGATGAATATAGTTGAGAATAGAAAGAGGAAGCATAAACTCAAGCATCACTCAGGATCATCACAAAAGAAGCGTTCATTCAAAAAGAGCAATGAAGATTCTGAATCACATCAGTATCACCACAACAACAATGGAAGTGATAATAATGGAAATGATACTGACAATGGAGATGACCTTGGTCAGAACCAACATGACACTTTCAGGAAGAAAGACATTAGCCAGTTGCAGTGCTATAATTGCAAGGAACTTGGACACTATGCATCAAACTGTCCTGAGAAGAAAAAGAAAAAGGATGCTAGAAACCCCAATGGAAATGACTCTAATGTGACCCGGAAAGGAAATGTGAACCACATTGACATGGATGGGAACTTTGAAGAGATAGAAGAAGTGGATGTCAGGAATTAGTTAACTTAGTTGAGACAAATAAGGATTCCTTGTCTGGATATTAAGTGTTGAACCCATAGTCAAGTGAACCATCAATGTAACCCTATGAGACTTTCTTTTAAGGGTGGTAGTACCCTAGTTGCCTTGAAGCCAACTTGTAACCCTAGCCTTCCCAAATCTCGGGACGAGATTTCTTTTAAGGGTGGTAGCCTGTCACATCCCAAAAAATTTCAAATTTTGAAATGTGAAAAATAAATAAACAAAATAAACATTTGTTCAATTTTAGGGTGAGAAGAAACTTTTTGATTCCAATTGGAAGAACCAAAACCTATTTTGGTCAAATAAAATCCTAAAGGGATTTCAAAAGATAAACAATTAATAAAGAAAGTTTTAATAGTTGGAATCACTATTTTCGATCTTTTAATAAAAAGATTTGGTTTTCAAAAGCAAAGGTAGAATTATAAGTAAGGACTATTTTTAAAGAGCTAAATTAATCTTGGCCAAGCTTTTAAAATAAAATATTTCTATTTGATAAAAAGAGTAAAGGATTATTTAAATAAAATAATAAGGTTTTATTAATATCCAATTTTATTTAAGTAAAGGCTTTTCTATTTTAAATAAACACTAAACCTTGTTAAAGTATTTTAAATAAGAATTCAAAGTGTTTTTGTTTTTAAAATGAAACCTGCTGAAAAGGTTTTGGTTTTGTTTGGATTTCAAATAAAGTTTTAAAAATAAATTAATTCCTATTTGAATTAAAGACTAAGGTCTATTTATTTAATTATTAATAGATCCTAAAAGAATAAATGAATTATTTTGTTTTGGACTTTGGAATATGTTGATAAATAGAATTAGAATCAACACAAAGTTTGGTGGTGGTTTGATTTGTTTTGGTGTTTGAATGAAAATCAAATCAGAATATTCAAAACAGAAAAAGAAAAAGTTTTGTATAAAAAAAATGAAACGAACTCAACCCACTAGCAAGGCCCAACCTACCCCACCTACTCACCCCGCAGTGAATCGTTTTTCACTGAGTAACGCACCCGCTGAGTCATTAACGCTGCGACCCCACGCCCACTCCCTCTCTCTCACTGACGACACAGCCCCACTGCCACGTCATCGTCATCAACCCCGCGCCAGCCGTTTCCCCTTGCTCAACAGCGTTCTGCCGCGAATCAATTCACGTAAATACGCGTTAATGGCTGACTTAATCCTCGCCGTGATCACGCCCCCTTAAACGCCCACGACTCCTCCCCATTTTCCCTCACTCGCCCCTCCCTCTCTGCCACCGGGCTGCTCCAATTTCAAGATCGAACCCAGTGTCCCCGACGAGCTTCTCCGGCGAAATCCCGACGACTCTGGCCACCTCTCCACTCCCTGACATCACTACCTTACTCCCCATCGTCAGGCGCATCTTCCCGTGTGCTCCACTCACCCGCGCGCGTCGGCAACCTCGACACCTGAGCGTGCGCCCCTGTCTGCCATCGCTTCGACGAACCCCCTGGTAAGCTCAGGCCACCCCGAACCCTCCCGATGATGCTCCTGTACTCCCCACGCTCGCCCGCGTCTAACCATGCCTTTGTTTTGCCTCGGCACGAACTGCAGCCTTGCTCCCGACGACATCCAGACGAACCCGAGCCAGAGGAAAACTCCGGCGAGCAATTGCGATCATCCCCGTGCGCCCCTGCCTCCTCTTGAACACGTCGAGCATCAGTGAAGCACGGCGATTCTGGTAAACCCCTCCCCTCCTTCCCTTGCTTCCTGTAGTCGCCGCGACGCCGCCACCAGAGCGCACCACCGCCAGCGCCGCCAACTGATGGTCAAACACCTGTGAGCCGTTAGATCGTCATCTAGTGGCTTAGATAGAACAACTTAACGAAGGGGTATCACTCGATCTGCACCATGCGATCTAAATAAGATCCTGCGGCTAGTATTAGTCAATCCAAACGAATCAGTATCGACCAGTAAGGAAGTGCCACGTGGACAGAGTTTGATTTAAAACAGAAATTAGAATCTATTAGAATTGCAAACTTGTAAAATTCATAACTTTAGTTCTACACGTCCAAATTTTGAAAATTTTATATCAATGGAATCAGCAAGACAAATCCTACACAATCATGCACTTTGTTTTATGTTTTGCTTCTGGAAAATTGGTTGAATTTGCAGAAACTTGTGTAGGCTTATTTTGAATATAAAAATTGTTCTAGATATAATTTTAAGATGAAATCTTTGCAAAATGGATTGTTGTGAACCTAGTGACCATAGGAACCAACTTATGGATTTAAAAATTTATTTTGTGAGGCTAAGGAATAAATATTTGAATTAGAGCATTTCTAGTCAAATAAAAATATTGTTTATGGTTTAGAAATGAATTTTGAGTAAAATCTTCGGGAAATGATTTTAATTAAACTCTCTGACCCTAAACACCAAGTTTTGTGAATTAAAAACTTATTTTATGAACCATATGAAGTTATTATTTTGCTAAAAGATATTTTCAACTACATAAAATATCACCTTAGCATATTATTTGGTTTATGAGATGAAACCTTTTGCAAATGGTTTTACCACTTTAGTAAATGACCACTTTGAGATTTAAAATGTTTAGAGCCTAGTATAAACCACTTTTGCAAATAAAACCATCTTTTGCATGCTTGCATGCATTGCCTTGTTTCTATTATTTTATGTGTGATAAATTGTTTGAATGCTAGTTGAATTTGTGTTTGCTTGATTGAATTGTAGTGAAGTTAGAAGAGTGTGATATTTGCAAGATCAAGAAAGTGAACCAACATTCTCTACTAAAAAGGCAAGTGACACTATCATCCAAGTCCTACTATTCTCATTGCACTTAGTGGATTTTTGTAACATGCATGATAAGGAGTACTATATTTTATGCTATGATGCATCCTATTAGGATACCCTTATATCTTTCTTAGTGAAAACATTGTAGTTGTAGTAAGCTTAGCCCTGCTATATATTTGGGATGGGATACATGTTATGATTATATGAAGTGTTGGAAAGATATATGTTTTATATAATAAAACAAGTACTCAATGAACCACCTGGGTGGACAAGGATACTCAAGATTTGGACAAGGTGGCAACAAAGGGAACCATGTTTACATGGCTATCTTTTTATGTGTGCACTAGAATAAAACCACCCAGGGACTTAGAGATTGAACATGTTTCAGACAGTGGCTTCCGGTATACGACCCACAAGCTAAATGGGCTCGCTTAGTCAACTACATAGTAGAAGACCCATGCATTGGCATCTTCAGGTTAACTAGAATTGTGTAAGGGAAATATATCCCTACATTGGTGCCTGGTTGACAAGCTAGCATTGTGTATTGGGAGGACTCCTATGGAAAGACTTTGTCACATTCTCGATCTGCCAGTACTCCATTTTGGTGAGCACTTATCCAGCGGCCACTGGTGGCATCAAGATGAGATTGTGTCATGTGGGTAAATGTACAACTTCTGCAGAAGATCAAAACTCTAAGTACTTAGCCGTGTCCCCGGTTATGGACAATACTGAGCAACTAAGGCCTGAAGCTATGAAAGATCTCGACATTCCAATTTCTCAAAGTAAAACTTGATGGTGACAACAAGGGATTTGGAGCACTTGGAGTTTTCCAAGGAGTTCAGAAAGATTTGACAAAAAGATCAAAACTATTTTGAAAAGATAGGATAAAACTATATTGCTTTCTGCAAATGAGCCTAAACCCCACTTAGCCAAATATGCATGTAATGATAGGATCCACTTATTTCTACATAGTAGTGAAACTTGCCAATACAATTCAAATGTATTGACCCTTGTGGCTGCAACTTATTATGTTGCAGGTTTGTTTGATGTTAGTGAAGTGTGTTGAATAGGCTTACAAGTCTACAACCAACATGATTGCCTGTGGCACTTTGAAGATGAAGGACTCCATGCTATATAGATATTCTGCTGCATTGTAATGTGATAGCCAAATGAGCTATGTAAGATGTAATGAATTATTTTATTCCTGGTTATAAAGTTGTATCATGACCTTTGTTTCTTGATATTACATCTTAACTGTGGATGCTAGCTATTGATCCAGGGACTAGCATTGTAAACATAGGGATCTCTACCTTGTTAAAGGTTGGGAACCTTACAGATGGTATCAGAGCACTATGTTGCCTGTAGGATTGTAACCCTAGGTTTGTACAAAACCCCTTAGAAAAATAGGAGTTGTGTTTGTTCCAAAAACTTATTTACAAACAATCTTGTGAACTCTTTCCTCAACCTTTTTTGTTTTGAATTCTACACCTCTTCCTTTTCAACTTGATGGACAAAGCCTTCACCATGACCAATGATTTCAACATTAGTTCCACCAAGGACTTCAACTTAGACATCACTAAGGACTACAAGTGAAAACCAAGAGACATTAGATTGCCTACCAAAACATTGATATCATGTTAGTGTATGGATCATATTGACCTATGAGGTATGACTATACTAGGTTGATTATTTCAAGAAAACTTGTTGTTTCCTTTAACTCATGAGTTAAGCTCATAAGTTATTAAGTGAATAGTTGCTTGTTGATTGTTTGATTGAATTTGGTTGTTTTGAGTTGTGTGTTAGAACTTCTTAAAACCTATCCATCATTACTCATCCCTATCAAACCAACAGATGCCTCCCCGTCGTGCCAACCCCAATCAAAACAACAATATCACCCCTGAGATGCAGCAGATGATGACAGCTCAGACACAGGTGATGCAGGAAATGACCACGTTCATACAGAATCAGAACAACAACAACAACAACAACAACAATCAGAATAATCCTCCAGCACATGATATGCTCACCAGGTTTCTGAAACTTAGGCTTGCAAGGTTCTCTGGAACAACTGATCCAATGGAAGCCAATGACTGGTTATGTTCGGTGAATAAGGACTTAGTGAATGTTGGCTGCACCGATGAAGAAAAAGTTAGGTTTGCAGCATTTCTACTTGAAGGACCAGCAGCAACATGCTGGGACAACTTTCAGATCACCACTCCCCTTGAGGATGTGACTTGGGCTATTTTTGAGGATGGTTTCCGTACAGCTCACATCTCATCTGGAGTGATGCACTTGAAGAAAAAGGAGTTTCACAATCTTAAACATCGTCACCTCAGTGTGGCTGAGTATATCGAAGAGTTCAACAATCTGGCACGCTATGCACCGGATGTAGTAGATACAGATGCTAAGAGAAAGGAGAAATTCCTTGAAGGACTTAATGATGAGTTGAACCTGCAATTATCTGTTGCCTATGTCCCAACTTATCAATCACTCTGTGAGAAAGCCACTATATTGGAAAACAAGATGAATCAAGTTGAGAATAGAAAGAGGAAGCATAAACTCAAGCATCACTCAGTATCATCACAAAAGAAGCGTTCATTCAAAAAGAGCAATGAAGATTCTGAATAACATCAGTATCACCACAACAACAATGGAAGTGATAATAATGGAAATGATACTGACAATGGAGATGACCTTGGTCAGAACCAACATGACACTTTCAGGAAGAAAGACATTAGCCAGTTGTAGTGCTATAATTGCAAGGAACTTGGACACTATGCATCAGACTGTCCTGAGAAGAAAAAGAAAAAAGGATGCTAGAAACCCCAATGGAAATGACTCCAATGTGACCCAGAAAGGACATGTGAACCACATTGACATGGATGGGAACTTTGAAGAGATAGAAGAAGTGGATGTCAGGAATTAGTTAACTCAGTTGAGACAAATAAGGATTCCTTGTCTGGATATTAAGTGTTGAACCCATAGTCAAGTGAACCATCAATGTACCCCTATGAGACTTTCTTTTAAGGGTGGAAGTACCCTAGTTGCCTTGAAGCCAACTTGTAACCCTAGCCTTACCAAATCTCGGGACGAGATTTCTTTTAAGGATGGTAGCCTGTCACATCCCAAAATTTTCCAAATTTTGAAATGTGAAAAATAAATAAACAAAATAAACATTTGTTGAATTTTAGGGTGAGAAGAAACTTTTTGATTCCAACTGGAAGAATCAAAACCTATTTTGGTCAAATAAAATCCTAAAGGGATTTCAAAAGACAAACAATTAATAAAGAAAGTTTTAATAGTTGGAATCACTATTTTGGATCTTTTAATAAAAAGATTTGGTTTTCAAAAGCAAAGGTAGAATTATAAATAAGGACTATTTTTAAAGAGCCAAATTAATCTTGGCCAAGCTTTTAAAATAAAATATTTCTATTTGATAAAAAGAGTAAAGGATTATTTAAATAAAATAATAAGGATTTATTAATATCCAATTTTATTTAAGTAAAGGCTTTTCTATTTTAAATAAACACTAAGACTTGTTAAAGTATTTTAAATAAGAATTCAAAGTGTTTTTGTTTTTAAAATGAAACCTACTGAAAAGGTTTTGGTTTTGTTTGGATTTCAAATAGAGTTTTAAAAATAAATTAATTCCTATTTGAATTAAAGACTAAGATCTATTTATTTAATTATTAATAGATCCTAAAAGAATAAATGAATTATTTTGTTTTGGACTTTGGAATATGTTGATAAACAGAATTAGAATCAACACAAAGTTTGGTCGTGGTTTGATTTGTTTTGGTGTTTGAATTGTTTGAATGAAAATCAAATCAGAATATTCAAAACACAAAAAGAAAAAGTTTTGTATAAAAAAATGAAACGAAATCAACCCACTAGCAAGGCCCAACCCAGCCCAACAACTAGCCCACCTACTCACCGCGTAGTGAATCATTTTTCACTGAGTAACGCACCCGCTGAGTCACTAACGCTGCGACCCCATGCCCACTCCCTCTCTCTCACTGACGACACAGCCCCACTGCCGCGTCATCGTCATCAACCCCGCGCTAGCCGTTTCCCCCTTGCTCAACGGCGTTCTGCCGCGAATCAATTCGCATAAATACGCGTTGATGGCTGACTTAATCCTCGCCGTGACCACGCCCCCTTAAACACCCACGACTCCTCCCCATTTTCCCTCACTCGCCCCTCCCTCTCTGCCACCGGGCTGCTGCAATTTCAAGCTCGAACCCACTGTCCGCGACGAGCTTCTCCGGTGAAATCCCGACGACTCTGGCCATCTCTCCACTCCCTGGCATCACTACCTTACTCCCCATCGTCAGGCGCACCTGCCTGTGTGCTCCACTCACCCGCGCGCGTCCGCTAGCATCGGCAACCTCGACACCTGAGCGTGCGCTGCCGTATGCCATCGCTCCGACGAACCCCCTGGTAAGCTCAGGCCACCCCGAACCCTCCCGATGATGCTCCTGTACTCCCCACGCTCGCCCGCGTCTAACCATGCCTTTGTTTTTCCTCGGCACGAATTGCAGCCTCGCTCCCGATGACATACAGACGAACCCGAGCCAGAGGACAACTCCGGCGAGGAATTGCGATCGTCCCCGTGCGCCCCTGCCTCCTCTTGAACACGTCGAGCATCAGTGAAGCACGGCGATTATGGTAAACCCCTCCCCTCCTTCCCTTGCTTCCTATAGTCGCCGCGACGATGCCACCAGAAGGCCTTGCCGCCATTGCCGCCACCGCCAACTGATGGTCAAACATCTGTGAGCCGTTAGATCGTCATCCAGTGGCTTAGATAGAACAACTTAACGAAGGGGTATCACTTGATTTGCACCATGCGATCTAAATGAGATCCTGCGGCCAGTTTTAGTCGAACCAAACGAATCGGTATCGACCAGTAAGGAAGCGCCATGTGGACAGAGTTTGATTTAAAACAGAAATTAGAATCTATTAGAATTGCAAACTTGTAAAATTCATAACTTTAGTTCTACACGTCCAAATTTTGCAAATTTTATATCAATGGAATCAGCAAGACAAATACTACACAACCATGCACTTTGTTTAATGTTTTGCTTCTGGAAAAGTGGTTGAATTTGCAGAAACTTGTGTAGGCTTATTTTGAATATAAAAATTGTTCCAGATATAATTTTAAGATGAAATCTTTGCAAAATGGATTGTTGTGAACCTACTGACCATAGGAACCAACTTATGGATTTAAAAATGTATTTTGTGAGGCTAAGGAATAAATATTTGAATTAGAGCATTTCTAGTCAAATAAAAATATTGTTTATGGTTTCGAAATGAATTTCGAGTAAAATCTTTGGGAAATGATTTTAATTAAACTCTCTGACCCTAAACACCAAGTTTTGTGAATTAAAAACTTATTTGATGAACCATATGAAGTTATTATTTTGCTAAAAGATATTTTCAACTACATAAAATATCACCTTAGCATATTATTTGGTTTATGAGATGAAACCTTTTGCAAATGGTTTTACCACTTTAGTAAATGACCACTTTGAGCTTTAAAATGTTTAGAGCCTAGTAGAAACCACTTTTGCAAATAAAACCATATTTTGCATGCTTGCATGCATTGCCTTGTTTCTATTATTTTATGTGTGATAAATTCTTTGAATGCTAGTTGAATTTGTGTTTGCTTGATTGAATTGTAGTGAAGTTAGAAGAGTGTGATATTTTCAAGATCAAGAAAGTGAACCAACATTCTCTACTAAAAAGGCAAGTGACACTATCATCCAAGTCCTACTATTTTCATTGCACTTAGTGGATTTTTGTAACATGCATGATAAGGAGTACTATATTTTATGCAATGATAAATCCTATTAGGATACCCTTATATCTTCCTTAGTGAAAACATTGTAGTTGTAGTAAGCTTAGCCCTGATATATATTTGGGATGGGACACATGTTATGATTATATGAAGTGTTGGAAAGATATATGTTTTATATAATAAAACAAGTACTCAATGAACCACCTGGGTGGACAAGGATACTCAAGATTTGGACAAGGTGGCAACAAAGGGAACCATGTTTACATGGCTATCTTTTTGTGTGTGCACTAGAAGAAAACCACCCAGGGACTTAGAGATTGAACATGTTTCTCAGTTGGCTTCCGTATGTACCACATGCTAAATGGGCTCTGGCGTAGTCAACTACATAGTAGAAGACCCATGCATTGGCATCTTCAGGTTAACTAGAATTGTGTAAGGGAAATATATCCCTACATTGGTGCCTGGTTGACAAGCTAGCATTGTGTATTGGGAGGACTCCTATGGAAAGACTTTTTCACATTCTCGATCTGCCAGTACTCCATTTTGGTGAGTACTTATCCAGCGGCCACTAGTGGCATCAAGACGAGATTGTGTCATGTGGGTAAAGTGTACAACTTCTGCAGAAGATCAAAACTCTAAGTACTTAGCCATGCCCCCGGTTATGGACAATACTGAGCAACTAAGTCCTGAAGCTATGAAAGATCTCGACATTCCAATTTCTCAAAGTAAAACTTGATGGTGACAACAAGGGATTTGGAGCACTTGGAGTTTTCCAAGGAGTTCAGAAAGATTTGACAAAAAGATCAAAACTATTTTGAAAAGATAGGATAAAACTATATTGCTTTCTGCAAATGAGCCTAAACCCCACTTAGCCAAATATGCATGTAATGATAGGATCCACTTATTTCTACATAGTAGTGAAACTTTCCAATACAATTCAAATGTATTGACCCTTGTGGCTGCAACTTATTATGTTGCAGGTTTGTTTGATGTTAGTGAAGTGTGTTGAATAGGATTACAAGTCTACAACCAACATGATTGCCTGTGGCACTTTGAAGATGAAGGACTCCATGCTATATAGATATTCTGCTGCATTGTAATGTGATAGCCAAATGAGCTATGTAAGATGTAATGAATTATTTTATTCCTGGTTATAAAGTTGTATTATGACCTTTGTTTCTTGATATTACATCTTAACTGTGGATGCTAGCTATTGATCCAGGGACTAGCATTGTAAACACAGGGATCTCTACCTTATTAAAGGTTGGGAACCTTACAATGGGAGAAGTGGCAAACTTAGGATCATAGGACAACTTAGGCATAATAGTATGTCTAGCAAGGAGAATCTTAATAGCACTAGTACCATGTGTGTTTCGGCACTCTTCAACAAAATCACCAGTGAACTCAATGTAACCATCATTAATATCATAACTCTCACTAGCCTCAGGTGATCTAACAGGTGTAACAGCGTATTCACTAGGAGTTTTGGTATTTCCTAGACCAGCCATAGTAGCATCTAGAAAAGGACCTAATGAACCACTTGCATCAAGCATAGTAGAAGTAACATCATGAGCATCAAAAGCAGTTTCTGATTCAGCAGTAGTAGCAGTGTGTGTAGTATGATTATGTGGTGGTGGTGTGACAAGCTTACTTATAACAGACGGTGAATCAAGAGCAGCAGAGGTGTTTAGGACTATACGTCTTCTTGTAGTGGATGGTAAAATAGGGAACTTTCCATCACGAGACTTCCCCAGGACGAAAGGAGTAGCAGTGAACAATAATAGATCCAAGTGAACTTACAAATAAAGCTATGCTCCGCGGCAATGGCGCCAAAAAATAGTTTGATGACCCACAAGTATAGGGGATTGCAACAGTCTTCGCGGGTAGTATTACCCAATTTATTGATTCGACACAAGGGGAGCCAAAGAATACTTGCAAGCCTTAACAACTGAGTTGTCAGTCTAGCTGCACCTGGAAGTAGTTCTTGCTCACAGGAGTTTATCAGTAGAAACAGTTTGTAATAGCAACAGCAACAACAATAGTGAAACAGGAGCAATAGTAACAGCAATGGTAACAGTAGGATTCAAGTGCGGTAGGCATAGGGATGGCTGGACGGGCATTGCATCGACGAGTCTAAACATGTAACTTCAAGATCTAGGGCATTGCAGATAAATAATAACAAGCATCCAAGTACTAAACAATCCTAGCCATGTGCTCCAAATATAGTCATACATGCTCGCAATGAGAACTTGCACAACATCTTCTCCCGGCCCAGCACGTGGGCCTCTAGGGAACTACTGGCAATTAAGGTGCTCCTTTTAATAGAGCACCGGAGCAAAGCATTAACACTCTATGAACACATGTGATCCTCACACCACAGCCATCCCCTCTGGTTGTCCCAATTATTGTCACTTTGGGGCCTTTGGATCTGGACAATGATATGTGTACACAACTTGCAGATAAGATCACAAACAATACTATCATAATGATTCAATAATAAGTTCAGATCTGAGATCATGGCACTCGGGCCCTAGTGACAAGCATTAAGAACAACAAGTTGCAACAAAGTCAAATAGCACTAATAGAGATACTAGGCACTATGCCCTAACATATCTTATTTGATTACATGAGAGAACTCATCCAATCCCTACCATACCCAAGCCTACAGCGGGGGATTACTCACTCGTGGATGAGGGAAACATCGGTGGTTGATGGAGATGCGTTGGTGATGACGATGGCGATGATCCTTTCCAAATTCCCCATCCCGACAGGGTGCTAGAACGGAGTTTCTGGATCCAAATCTTGGTTTCTGGTGGCAGCAGCGGAGCGGAACTCTTTATGGAAAACTATCGAACCCCCCTTGGTTTTTAGGTTAAAAGGCAACTTATAGGCACAGAGGGAGCCCGAGGGGGTGCCTGGGGTGGCTGCACCCCCTCCAGGCGCGGCAAGTGGTGGGCGCGCGCCTGGGGTGGGTGTGGGCGTCCCAGGTCTCATCTCCGTCTCGTCTTCTGGCTCCGTGGATCTTCTGGTGAAATATAATTTTTGGAATATTTTCCGGGATTTTTCCTGATAGTTCATTTTCTGCACAAAAACAAGACACCAAGGTAATTCTGCTAAAAACAGTGTTAGTCCATATTAGTTGTATCCAAATCACACAAGTTTAGAGGAGAAACAATAGCAAAGTGTTCGGGAACATAGATACATTTTGGACATATCACTAATCCCGATAGTAAGTGCAGAGGTAGCATTCTGACGGCGATCACATCAACACTTGATACATTGTTGACCTCACCCTTCCTAGCGGTTGCTTGTTCCGCAGCCCCTGATTCGAGTTACAAATATTACCAACTGAACCGGTATCAAATACCCAGGTGCTACTGTGAGTACTAGTCAAGTACACATCAATAACATGTATATCATATATACCTTTGTTTGCCTTGCCGGCCTTCTTGTCTGCCAAATACTTGGGGCAGTTGCGCTTCCTATGGACAGTCCCCTTACAATAATAGCACTCGGTATCATACTTAGGGCCAATTCGGGGTTTCTTTTCAGGCATGGCAACCGGCTTGCCGCCCTTACTTCCCTTCCGTTTACCCTTCTTGTCTTTCTTGAAACGAGTGTTCTTATTGATCATCAACACTTGATGTTCTTTCTTGATCTCCACTTCTGCCGTTTTAAGCATTGACAGAAGCTCGGGGAGAGACTTCTTCATGCCTTGCATATTATAGTTCATCACGAAGCTCTTATAGCTAGGTGGCAGAGACTATAGAACACGATGGATGCCTAAGTCAATGGGAATCGATATTCCCAAGGACACAAGCTTATCGGCGTAACCCAACATCTTGAGTACATGCTCACTTATGGAGCTGTTCTCTTCCATCATGCAGCTAAAGAACTTTTCTGAAGCATTGTAGCTCTCTACAGCAGCATGTGTGTCAAAAATCATTTTCAACTCACCCATTGTATCAAATGCATTGCCGTTTTCGAAAAGCTTTCGAAGTTCTGGATCTAGCCCATACAATATGCCGCAATGAACTAAGTTGTGGTCCTCCTGACGAGTCTGATAGACATTCTTCTCCTTGTCAGGGGCATCATTAAACGGTGGGGGGCCTAGCGGCGCTTCTAGAACATATTGCTTTTGTGCAGCAGAGAGGAGAATCCTCAAATTCATGGCCCCTTCGGTAAAGTTTCTACCGTTCGTTGCAAGTTTCTCTTTCTCCATGAACACATTGAAATTAAAAGCAGGTGGTGCCATCTACAACAAAATTTGTAAAGTTTATACTAAGTTTATGATAGATTGAGTTCAACTAATCCACATTAAGAATGAACTCCCACTCAAAAACAACATCCCCCGTGCCTTTTTCGTGATTACATGAACCAAATCCACTACACCAAGTCCGATCATCACGTGAATCGGTGTAGCTTCAAAGGCGAGCATCAAATGGGCATCATATCTATCATATGACTCATGCTTAACCTTTTGGTCCGTGTTCCAAGGCCATGTCTATACATGCTAGGCTCGCCAAGTAAGAACATTAGTATACGCGTGTGTAACTGTCTTACACCCGAAATATGGTCGTGGATCCAAGAACACCCGATCATCACGTGATGTCTTGGAGAGACGAAACATAATAGATGCATACTTAAGGAAGAACACATTCTTATCTTGATATTTAAATGAGGGATCATCTTATTATGCTAATAAAACGCCAAACAAGCAATATAAGATGCAATCAAACATCACATGTTTATAAGTGAAATGATATGGTTCCCACACTTGATCTCCATCATGTGCATCGTGGTATGATCACTATCATACCTCTATGTGTAAGTACAATGTATATGGAACTTACACGTTATGTGTGTTGTAATAGCATCGACTTATACTTCTAATTACAACATCACCATATCATGACACTAGTCCAGGGCAAGTTTTACGTGGCTTAGGGCTTTTGAAGATAGAACAGTTCTTACCTACGAACATGAACCACAATGAGGAAACCAAATTGTTGACAACTCGTTGTAAATTAGATATTCACTATAGTAGGACAGATAGACACCCGCTAGCCACTTATGCAAAACTAGTTGCATGTCAAGCGTGGAACAGGTCTCATCTGCGAGGACATGTAAAGTTTGTCCGGGCTGCTTCATCCCACTATGCCACAAATATCCAAAGTACGACCAAGAAGCAATAACATGATCATCATTGCCCACATACTCATATATGTACTACCCGTGTAAATCATCTATGCATAGATACGGCTCTGATACCACTGAAGGGTTCGCAGCATAGAAAACAAAAAAATTCCTACGATGGGAACAACTATGTACCAAGATCTATCTACTAGATACAAACAACGGGCGAATGTATATCCATAGAGAAAATACCCTTGAAGACCGACAAAGCTTAACAAGTTAAACTCGTGGTTGATGTAGACGATCTCTTGCCGATCTCAATATCGAGAGGAAGTCCTTAGCACCACAACTTAGCGGTGCATCCGTGCTCACACACATGTCCGAGGCACCGAGCAACCTCCGCCTCCTCGCTCCAGCGATATAGAGGAAGCATAACTCTTTCTTGCCGAATAGCCACTGGGAACATGTATCTCGCTAGTCTGAGACCATGGGGATAAATACTAGAGGGGGAGAGAGATCCTTCACGAGGAGGTGTAAGTGAGAAGTGAGGAGAGGGTGCCTTTTATAGGAGAGGGGGGAACCCCAAGGGGGTGGCCGGCGCATGGGGGCTGCCCCCTTGCCCTCCCCTCATTCATGTGGGTGGACACTCCACTCACAAAAAACCTTTCAATTCCCTCCACTCAAAATCCCACTCAAATTCCCATTAAATTTCCACCAAATTTAATGCAAACTCTCATTAAATAAAACTCCTTTTATTTATTCAGAATTTTTTCAATTACTTTAATGACAAACATTCACATATAACCCCTTGCTAGTATTTCATTTCACATGAAAAAACACTTTCTGCAATTTCACCCGAAAACCTGTTTCGGTATCTAGTCAAATAAATTCCTACGCTTGTTATTCTTTCTGGCATGAAACTTTTGCTCCAAATGGATGTCGGTGTCTCTTAAGTGTGTCACCCTACGGTTCGAGAATAATGCAGACATGATCAAGACCCCTCTCCGATAAATAATCAGAAGCAGGATCTGGAGACCCATACTAACTCCCACACATTCAACAATGAATTTCTTGTGATCGTAAGAACCTTTTACGCTAGTATATTAATCCTTTTGTTTTGCGATATATTACATGTCCGATATTCGATCATCGGTATCTCCATACCTAGTTTGATCATGTTACTGACATGTACTCTTTTCTCGTTCCCGTGATATAACATTCTAGTGATCAAATCACTTGCTTGCAAGATAATCAATGTGATATCACCGAGAGGGCCCAGAGCATATCTATCCATCATCGGGATGAACAAATTCCACTCTCGATCCATGGGCCTCAACATAACACTTTAGTAGTTTTGAACCCATCTTTATAATCACCCTGTTACAGTGTGACATTTGATGTTATCAAGAAACTCTTCCGGTGTTAGTGATTGACATGATCTCATGGTCTAAGGATTAGGATCACTTCATATGATGTTATAGAAATATAAACTCAATGACTTTGATCGTAATGCTATACTTCGGATGAATGTTCATCACACCATTACACTAATGGTTTGACCTCGTTATTAACAACATCCAATGTCCATGATCAGGAAACCTTGATCATCTTGTTAATCAACGAGCTAGTTTATGAGAGAGGCATAACTAGGAACTTTCTATTTGTTTATTAAATGAACATGTATTAACATTTCCGTATTAATACAATTATAGCATGCAAAATAAACATCTATCATATACTTGGAATATACATAATAAACAGTTTATTATTGCCTCTTAGGGCATATTCCCTTCAATGACATCCACAAACAAAAGAGCATGATATCAACTAGGTAGATATTTACAGGTGTTGAAAGCGCTCCCCGTGACAACACGGTTCTGTTAATCCCAGCGTATAGGTGCAAGCATATACAACTTCGATGACACAATTGGCGAGGTTCGATCTCGTCAATGCCCATTGTTATGGACTTGGGTTTTGGAGAAGATGGGAATGGTGGAGATCGTGGAACGGTTAGCAAACAAGCAACACGGGGACATAAAGTTCACCCAGGTTCAGGCCCACGGAGGGAAAAAAACCCTACTCCTGCTTGTCTGCTCTTGATTACGGTGGAACCAAAAAGTATAGGGGTGCGTAGATGCAATCTGGCGTGGAGGTGTGTATGCGGTGAGTTGAGGTGCCCTCCTCGCTGTGCCCTCCTAGCCTTTATATAGATAGGCAGGTCCCAGGCATAGGTCGAGTCGGTTACAGATTAGGGTTTGCCCCTTTGAAATCTATCTACTCTAGTCTTGTTCTCCAAGGATCCGAAGGCGTCATGGGTTTGGGCCACCCAAAAGTCTCCGCAGGCCGCGTATGTTTCTTGTGGGCCTTCCTTGGACCAAACCAGGTATACTAATATTGTGTACCCGTAGGTTATAACCATGTCAGTAGCCCCTGAGTGTTTAGTCGAATCATAGATTTGGCTAAGGACTCTTCAATCTTTCGGGTGAGCGGGTCCTGTTCATAAGAGAGAGAATGCTTTTAGTTCGTATGGATTGTTGATGTGTGTGCCTGACTCTCCTGACGGATCAGGGCCAGTTAAATGTCTTAGAACAAAACAACATGATCTTCCTCAGACTCAAGTCCTAGGTCTCGAATCCGGAACGGATGCTGGCGTAATTCGACTCAGACCGCTGAGGTCTTACAGGAGTCGAATCCTAGTAGTTTTCGAGTGATATACCCAACGCGTCTGTCAGGATTTTCATCGTGTCTGTTGATACGGTATTTTACTGGTAGAGCGCAGTCAGGTGTGTTACCAGGCCATCAGATAATATCTGTAGGTCTTATCTTTGCATCGTAGATACAACATCCGAAATGTTACCACCACGGAGGTGTTTTGGGTGGCCAAGGAGAATGTTTCTCTCTTAGCGTTGGTTTGGGCGAAGTTGCCAAAAAGATGCTTGTATTTTGATCTGAAGGATCGCAGTCGAAGAAATTCATAGGGTGCGCGACCAGCGCTCCCTATGGGAGTAGCCCCCGAGTGTCTGTTCGAGTCGTAGACTCGAGCAAAGACTTTCAGTTCAGTTGGTTGAGCTTCAGGTGTATAGGACACAATTTTTTCGGATGCTTGATCAGTCCTCCCTATGGGAGTAGCCCCCGAGTCCCTAGTGGAGTCGTAGACTCGACGTAGGACTCGAAGATAGCCGCAAGTTGTTCTTCAATCGTCTTTCGTGTGCACGACCAACATTCCTGATAGGAGTAGCCCCTGAGTAGTTGTTCGAATCATAGATTCGAGGAAGTACTTGTTTGATTAGTCAAAAATTCTAGTTGTTGCTAGGCTGCTTTATGATGTCAGTTTTGACGATCGATGACCTCAACTGTCTGTGGCGCCAGAGGTGACGTAACAGGACGAACATGGGTCCCATTTTCTGACTTGAAGTTGACTAGTAACGCGCGTCATGGCGAGAATTATGGCGTCTCCTCGATTTCCGTGCATAGTGGATGGCGTGCAAGCGACGGTTCGCTGTTGTGTTGACACGTGTACGGTTGGATCTGTCCCTAGCGTTAGGGATTCTGGATGAACGGTTCCTGTTCGTCGTCTTCATCCTTATAACCGTGGGGAAAACAGTGATTTTTTTCACCCTTTGCCATTTGCTTTCTCCAGTGCCTCCATTTTCACGAGCTCGTCCTCGCACGCATTGGACATTCTCCGATCCTTTCCCTCTTCATTCCTGCGCGCGCATCGCCGCTATCCATGCTCCGCGATGGTGAAGTCAAAGAAGGCCTCCACCGGAGAAGGCTCGAGTTCCACTGTCGGCGGTAAGAAAGTTTCCGCCCCTACGTGCAACATTAATGACAAGTGGAGGCACTCCGACATGTGTGACACCGATCTGCGCAAGTTGCGTGATGCGGGATTAATCCCGCAAAACAAGGAGGACGTCAAGATCCCCAGTGATGAGGTAATCCCTCGCCCACCCGTGGGTTTTCGGGTGATCTTCGTTGCCTTCATTATTCGTGGTCTTTCGCTTCCTGCCCACGAGTTCCTTCGTGGGCTCCTTTTCTTCTATGGGATACAGATTCATCATCTGTCTCCCAATTCTCTTCTTAACATTATGTGTTTCATCATGCTTTGCGAGTTCTTCCTCGGCATCGAGCCACACTTTGGTCTCTTCCGGAAGCTCTATTCCGTGAAGAGGCAATCCGACACCAGTGGGGTCTATCCGCTCGGCGGCTGCATCATTTATCTTCGTCCCTTTATCCAGTTTTTCTCCTTCTCCATTTGCGAGTCCGTTTAGTATTGGCGTCACAAGTGGTTTTACATCCGCGATGTCAAGCTGGACGGTCAGCAATTAGGTCTTGCTCCCTTTGACGCCGAGCGAGTGGAAAAACCACATCTTGGAGGGCGAAGTTGCGAAGGTGGATAGGCTCTATAAGCGAGTGGAGGCTCTCCAAATGGTGTCAGGCAAGGATGTCAACGGAGTTGACATCATCCGCACCTTCCTCAAACGTCGGGTGCAGCCGCTCTAGGCCAGGGCGCACCCGATGTTTCTCGACGCCGGTCCCAGTTATCCCACCAGAGTGTCATCCGAAGAGTTATCTTCAGGTGATCTTGATAGAGCCCTCCGTCCTCTGCTGAAGTTCAAGGCTGGTGAGGACCTGCCAGGGGAGTCGCTGACTCCCCTCTTAGCGCCAGTAAAGGGGCCTCGAAGGTGAAGATTGTTCGTGCGTGTTGCGCCTTTCTGTGCGTTTGTTGTTTGTTGTGGTTTCTCACGTATGTTGTCATTTTTGCTTGCAGCGCCTCCAGGTTATGGGGTCTATGCCTCCTCTGCCTGAGAAATATAGGGAGGCACCAGACAATGAGGAGGTGGATTCCGAGTCTGGGCTTCCTCCCGCTCATTCGCCGACTACGGATGCTCCTGAGGCGAGCTAGGGTCAGACCCGAAAGCGATGGCGTAGCGAATCGTCGGACGCGTCTACCCCGCCAACTCCGAAGGGCCCCTCCTTCCTTGAGCGGCATGGCGAGGATGATGGTGCTTCATCCGCACCGTATCCGGTTTTGCCTCTTCAAGCGATGGTGCCAGAGCCGCCAGCCAAGAAGAAGAAGAAGAAGGAGAAGGCGCCGCCCGTCTTCAATCTTTCCGACATTGACTCGTAAGTAGTTTTGGCTGCACTTTGTTCTATAATTTGGGTGTGCTATATTTCTTCTTGTTTTGACCAAGATTTTCCTTGCAGCCACTCCTCAGAGGGTTCTCTTAGTGAGGGCGCTCAGGAGGCCATAGGGGAGTCAAAACTGAGGGCTCCTCACTCTCAGATGGTGGCTGACTCTGAGGATGATGCCCCAAATCCCTGTCCGTGAGAGGCTCAGGTGGTCGTTACTCAGAAGATCCCAGGTGGACCTTCGGAGTCTCCATCTGAGCACGTAAGTTGTTTTCTTTTATCGTCCTGGGGGGAGCCCCCGAGCCCTTTTCGGGTTGCTTTGTTGAATGTTTTTCTCTTTTCGGGCGCAGCCCCCGAGCCCATGTTATGATGGTTTTTTGATTGTTGTCCTTTGTTTCTTCTTGCAGCCCTTTGTGCACAGCGCAAACCTTCTCATCCGGCAGCATCTGGCACTGGAGGCCAGCATGCAGCAGCTTCGAGGTACTTGTCTTCCTTTTTCTTGTTTCGTCTGTTGCGTGAATGTAGCTTCTGTTTCTCATGTGTGTTCTTGATGCTTTGCATATGAAAATAATGCGGCCCTCCGCTGGCTGGACGCTCTCAAAAAGTGCCTCGGTCGAGCGGAGAAGCAGGCTGCTGATGCTGTGGAGGCGAAGGAGCGCCTGCAAAAGGAGTTGGCTGATGCTGCCGAGGCCAAGGAGCGCCTGCAGCGGGAGGCTTCGGATCGTGAGGAGAAGCTCGCAACTGTTGCGGATGCGTGCGAGAAGGAGGTGGCCGAGAAGCTCATGTCTGCAGCCAAGGCTTTCTCCAGTGAGTATCTTGTGTTTATTTGTTCTTTGATTTTTCGGCTGCTTCTTGTCGCATTCTTATTCAGCTCTTTTGTTTCTTCTTTTCCTCATATGCTTCAGGCATCGTGTTTGATCGCGTTGCCCTGGAGCATGGGAGTGCTTTGGATGATGTCACTGCAGCGGTCGAAGATCGTTGTGGCACCGTTGCAAATTCTCTGGCAAAAGCCAAGGGGGTGCCCCGGCGCTTCTACAAGGAGATCGTTCCCAAGGGCGCTTCTCTTGAGGATGTCGATGCTCTGGCGAATGCGCTGTCGAAGGATGCCCCTGCGGCCTACAAGCGCTAGCAGAAGGGCATCGACGCCTCCATGGGGATGGCCATGGCTATGGCGTCTGGAGCGGAGCTGGATCTTCCGCACGTCACCCCCTAGATGCGAACTGCACCAGACGGCTCAGAGGTAGCCTTTGCTCTTTTCGCCTCCTGCTGTAAGCGCAATGGGCCGAAGCTAATTGACCATCTGGCGGACTATGCGGTGAAGCAACAGGGGAAGGCCAAGAGCAGGCACTTTGGATCTAAGGCCACTCTGGATGCTCATGCCTAGGCTCTGGCGCTATAATTTAGGATAGTTTTATCTTGTTCCTTTGGTTGTAAGCTTTTGCTGATGAACAACTTCTCCTTGTGCCACGCAGTGGCTGTTGATGTATATAAGTTATGTTTCGAGCTGTCACCAAAGATGAGTATGATGTTCATACCCTTACTTGTTTTTCTTTAGGGACTTTCGGGTGAGGTTCCTGTGGGTACTTCGACTGTCCCTTAGCCGCGGCCATCTTTGGATGATGCGTCACAGCTTGTTTTTCTTCGTGACCACGTCCGTAGCCTGGAGAAGGAGATCCTTGGCGGTCGAGGCCACGCGGACATGTGGAAGTCAAAAGCTGAGCGAGCTAACGCCAGGGACGAGTATCTGATGGGGGAGCTGTGGCAGTTGAGTGAACAAATGCAATGTGAGTATTCTTCAGCTGCTGCTCATTTTCGGGTGCGCCTTGTTTACGTGTCACCTTATTCTGAATTTTCTGCAGGTGTCAACCTTGTTCCCAGGGAGGAGAAGGAGCGCGTTGAGGTTCGGATCAACTGTCTGAACCAACAGGACTTGGAACTTGGCGGCTTCTTCTGGATGGACCGAGATCGAGACACCGACCTTGCGACGGTGCAGGATCGTGTGCATCAAGTTTCGCGGGTATTGAAGTAGGCAAAAACTTCCATGTCGTCGATTTTGTACGTCATTTTCCCCCTAGACGAGGCACCTTAAACTCTTTGGGGTTTGCTGGCAAGTATTAGAGACGTGGGTCACGTGAGGGAGTTGGTGTGACACCAGCTTGTTGCAGGGGTGAAGGCTGCCCTTTCGCTTGTTCGGCTGCATCGCCCTGATGTTGACCTTGCGACTTGGCGACTGGGCCACCTCTTCGACCAGATAGTAGCCTATGGGATATGCACCCGCACTATGCGGCTGTTAGGCAGTATGCCAAGGAGATCGTGGATCTCTTTGAGCATCGGGCGCGCGTGATTCTTCAGAATAGATAGACCCTGTAAAAAGATAGATGTAAATCTTGTATATATTTCGAGTGGGCTTGTTGTGCCCTTTGTTGTAAAGTTTATTTGTGTTAGCACGTGGTGCTTTTGTTGTATGCATGTCCTTTTCGTTAGCCTGACGCGGTCAGCTACTCAGGTTTACATGCGTTATTCTCAGTCAACGAAGTCATGAGGTAAGGCGGAGCCCCCAAGTGTGTTATAACATAAAGTAAATGCAAGGTAAAAGAGATTTTCGGACTGGGGACTTAGCTTTTATTCATATCGTAACGAGGAGGTACATTGTTTGGCTGAGTAGCCTTATTGAAAGTAAAGAGATAGCTAGGGGTAACAGCGTCACAGTTGTGCAACGTTCGATGGGTTGGAGTATGTGACTCCTGACTTGACATCCTTGAGGCGGTAGGCGCCACCTGGGATGACTTCGGTGACGATGTAGGGTCCCTCCCAGGGTGACTCGAGCTTCCTCGACCGCTCTTGCTTGAGTCGCAGGACGAGGTCTCCTTCCACAAAGGACCTTGGGCGCAGCCGGCGGCTGTGGTAGTTGCGAAGGCTCTGCTGGTAGACCGCTGAGCGATTCGCAGCGATGGCGCGTGCTTCGTCGAGTGTGTCGACAGCGTCTTCGAGTACAACCGATGATTCGGCTTCGATATAGGAAACGACCCGTGGGGCCTTATGGCGTACTTCTGTAGGTAGCACGGCTTTGGCTCCGTGCACCATCAAGAATGGCATGTAGCCAGCTGAGTTGTTTGGGGTTGTACGCAATCTCCAGAGGACGGAGGGTAGCTCTTCTGCCAAGGCTCCCACAAGTCGTTCGAGTGGGCTGAGTAGGCGTTTCTTGAGGCCACCGCCTATGAGACCGTTGGCCTTTTTGACCTGCCCGTTGGTCTGCGGGTGCGCCACGGAGGCGTATGATATGTTGATGCCAAGGCCTTCGCAGAACTCCTGGAATTCTTTGGAGATGAAGTTCGAGTCGTTGTCCATGATGATGCTGTACGGACGCCGAACCTGTAGACTATGGACTCGAAGAACTTGACGGCCGTTTTACCCTTTTGGTTGGTGACAGACATGGCCTCGATCCACTTGGTGAACTTGTCGACTGCGACCAGGAGGTAGATGTGGCCTCCTTTCGAAGATTTGGGCAGTTTGCCAATCATGTCGAGGCCCCATTTGGCGAAGGGCCAGGCCAAGGGTATGGGACTGAGCTCCGATCTTGGTGCGTGTGGTTTGTCCGCAAACCTTTGGCAGCCGTTTCACCTTTGGACGATGTCCTTGGAATCGTTCATGGCTGTTGTCAGTAGAATCTAGCTCGTAAAGCTTTGGCAACGAGGGCGCAGCTGCCTGCATGATGACCACAGATGCCCTCGTGGATGTCTTGGAGGAAGGTTTTGTCGTCACTGATGGTGACGCACCTTTGGAATACACCCGAAATACTATGCTTGTACAACTCGCCAATGATTATGGTGCAGGCTTTGGACCGACGAGATATGCGCCGGGCATCCGTCGGGTCATCGGGCAGTTCTCTATTTAGCAGGTGCCGAAGGTACGGCTGTGTCCATGTTTCTTCGATTGCAATTACCTGCATCAGGCTGACCAACTCGACCTCGGTGTTCAGTTTTTTGGGTCCTTCCTGTCCTTCCGGTGGCGCAGCCCCCGAGTGCTCCGCTTCTTCGGGTAATCCCTTGGGGAATTTTCTTTTGATAGAGGGTACACGGATTTGTTCGAGGAACATGCTTGGTGGCACCCGTGCGCAAGTGGAGCCGATGTTGGCGAGTCTATCGGCCTCCTCGTTGCTTTCCCTTCCAATGTGGTGAAGCTCGCAGCCGTCAAAGTCTCCTTCGAGTGAGTTGTAGAGTGCGTGGTACGTGATCAAGTTGGCGGTGTGGGCGTCGCACTCGTTCATCGTTTGTTGGATGATGAGGTTCGAGGCGCTGTAGATGACTAGGCGTGTTGTGCCGAAGATCTTGGCCATCTTCATGCCATGGATGAGGGCCTCGTATTCGACCTCGTTGTTGGAGGCGCAAAATTTCATCCAAAGGACGTATTTCATCTTGTCACCATGCGGGGACGTCAGTATGACGCCAACTCCTGCTCCAGCCTCGCGCTTGGAGACGTCGAAGTGCATCGTCCATGACTGCATCATGTCCGGGGTGTCTGGCAGCTGGAGCTCCATCCACTGAACTAGGAAGTCAGGGAGGACCTGAGATTTGATGGCCTTGCGACGTTCATAGACTATGTCTAGAGGCGATAGATCGATGCCCCACAGGGCTACGCGTCCCATGGCTTCGGGGTTGTTCAGGATGTTGGAGAGTGGCACCTCATTGACGACCATTATCTGGTGCTCCTGGAAGTAGTGTATCAGCCGACAAGCCGTCATGAATACGTCATAGGTGAGCTTCTGGTAATGAGGGTACCTCTGCTTGGTTGGGGTCAGTACCTCGCTGAGGTAGTAGATTGGGTGTTGGACCCCATGGGTCTTGCCTTCTTCGAGTCGTTCGACCATGAGTACGGTGCTTACCACCTGATGCATGGCTGCGATGTATAGCAGCAGGGGCTCACGTTCCTTTGGCGTAACCAAGACAGGCGAGGTGGAGAGCAGTCACTTCAGGTCTTCAAATGCGTCGTCTGCTTTGGGCATCCACTCGAATTTGTCTGCTTTGCATAGCAGCTGGTAGAAAGGCATGGCCTTCTCACCCATTCGGCTGATGAATCTGCTCAGCGCTGCGATGCACCCAGCTAGCTGCTGGACACCTTTGATGTTCTTCGGCTTCTCCATGGTCAGTATGGCCCGGATTTTCTTCGGGTTCGCCTTGATCCCTCGCTAGGAGATGAATTAGCCGAGTAATTTGCCAGATGGGATTCTGAAGGCGCACTTTTCTGGATTTAGCTTGATCTTGTTGTGATCAAGGTTATCGAACGTCTCGCGGAGATTGTCGATCATTATCTTGGCCTCCCTTGTCTTGATGACTATGTCGTCGACATAGACTTGTATGTTTCGACCGATCTGGTTTTTCAGACACGCCTGCATGCACTGCTGGTTCGTGGAACCTGCGTTCTTCAGCCCGAAGGGCATGGTGTTGTACCAGAACACTCCAAACGGCGTGACGAACGCCGTTTTCTCCTGATCTTCAACCTTCACTCGAATCTAATTGTAGCCTGAGTAGGCGTCAAGGAAGGAGAGATTTTCGCACCCTGTGGTCGAATCGATGATCTGATCGATCCGTGGTAGGGGGAAGTGGTCCTTGGGGAAGTGCTTATTGAGCGACATGAAGTCCACGCACATCCGGAGGATGTCCGTATCCTTTTTAGGGACCAACAGTGTTGGCTAGCCACTCGCTCTCCTTGATCTCCCGGATGAAGTCGGCATCAAGCAGTCTGTTGACTTTGACTCCGACGGCTTCGACTCGTGGCTCGGACAATCGTTGGATGGACTGTTTGACGGGCTTGGCGTCTGGAAACACATTGAGTGCATGCTCGGCAAATTCCCTGGGAACTCCTGGCATGTCCGCAGGACACCAAGCGAAGATTTCCCAATGCTCACGGAGGAATTTGACGAGCGCGCTTTCCTATGCGGGGCTGAGGTCCTTGGTGATCAGCGCCGTCTTGGAGGCATCCGTTGGGTGTACCTGCACCTTTTTCATGTTGACTATGGAGTCAAACGACATGTCAGGTGCGTTTTGCCTAGAGACTGGGGGTGCCCCGTTGTCTGTCACCTCTCGGAGTCTTGTGAGCTCCTCTTGCATACCGAACGACTGGGACATTCCGTTGAAGTCTCTGTCGTAGTGGTCAGATCGGGTGAAGCTGCCCTGGATCGTGATGACGCCCCTAGGCCCTGGCATCTTGAGTAGTAGGTACGCATAGTGCGGTACTGCCAGGAATCTTGTGAATGCCACGCGTCCGAGGATGGAGTGGTACTGTGATGGCCAATCCACCACTTCGAACTCCAACCGCTCACACCTGAAGTTTTCGAGCTTGTCGAAGATGACATCGAGCCATATCTTTCCCAGGGGATATATGCCTTTTCCTGGGACTACGACATGGAACGTTGTGTCGGATTGTTCAAGGCTGCACAGCGGGATCCGCATTGCTTCTAAGGTGCCTCGAGCACTAGGGAAACATTAGGTTGATGTCGCTGCCACCATCCATGAAGACGCGGCTCATCTCGAATCCTCCGGTCTGCGCCTCGAGCACTAGGGCAGCATGACCTGGGCGAGGGATCTGACGGGGGTGATCCGATAGATTAAACGTGATGCAGGACTCCGAGCCGCTGAGGTACTTAGGGATGGCAGGTGGAGCAGTCATAGCCAGGCTGACTTGGCGGGTGATCTTCTTTCGCACCCTATTTGTTGGGTGCCCCTTTTGGATCATCAGGGACCCTTTTGGCGCTGGGTACCCATTTAAGACGTTGTTTTGTGTGGGTGCGACGGTTGGATTCGAAGGTCCCACGGGTGGTGGTGGAGGAGCTCCGTGGCGATGTCACATGCTGCAGGTGCGGGTCCGACCTAGGGTTCACAATCTGGCGTCACATCTGGGTGAAGCCTTCGCTGAGTTTCTGGAACTCGTGGCAATCCTTCAGCATGTGGCTGGCCTTCTTTTTGCCATCCTGCTTGTCGGTGTAGAAGTGGATGGTGCAAGGGCCCGACAACTTGTCGTATGCCGAGGGCTCGTCGTCACGGTTGCGACGTTGCCATGTCTGTGTGGAGAGTCCTCCGTCGCAGAAGTTGCCTCCATGGTATCCTCCGCTGCTGCGGTTGTTGTTGTTGCGATGTTCGGCGTAGCCATCCACAACCATGTCGGGTCCGTCACGGTCGTCGTAGACGGGCGACCTTCGCTTGCTATGGCGTTCGCGCATGCGGCCGTAGTCATCCTCGTCATCCGAATGTGTTCAGTGGAGTGAGTCCTCGCCATCTGCCCACCTGTTGGCGATGTCCATAAGGTGGTCGAGCGCCTTGGGCTTGATGAACCCAAGTTCCTCCTTGAATTCTGGGAGTTTGACGCCGTCTTTGAAGGCGTCGATCGTCCTCTCCTAGGAGATGTGTGCCATGGAGTTCTTGATGTTGGACCAGCGTAGTATGTATGAGCGAATGGATTCACCCGTTCGTTGGGTGCAGGCCCGTAGCTCCTCGATCGAGGCTGGACTCTTGCTGGTGCCTTTGAAGTTTCGGATGAAAATGTATGCTATATCCTCCCAGCTTCGGATGGATCCTGAGGACAGGCTGCTGAGCCAGATTTGAGTTGCGCCTGTCAGCTGTAGCTGAAGGCATTGCAGGGCGGTGTTCCTATTACCACCGTGCAGCTTGAAGGATGACAGGTGGTGGCTGAGCCAGGATTTCGGATCCTGTGTCCCATCGAACTTCGGAGTCTCCGAAGGGAGCTTGAAATTATTCGGCATCCGTGTGCGCCGAATAGATCTGCTGAAGCATCTAGCTCCGCATAGTTCTCCATCGTCTTCTTCCTCAGATTCGGTTGAGCATGCGCTCTTGGTGCGCGCCTTGTCGACCTTGCACTGGGCGAGATCGCTTCGAGCATCGTTGTTGCTGGTGCGACGCCTTGGGCATTTTTGACGTCGAGGCAGATCGTGCTCATCCTCTTCGGATGAGGGTGTGGGGCTGCGGTTGAATCTGACTGTGGCTTTCGTTTTTGGCTCTGCAGGAGCCTCATCGTGGAGTGTAGCTCCGATGAGCCCAAGTCTGGCTAATGCAAATTTGTGCATGGCTAGCTTCGGGTTGTCCGCCGGAGGCAGATGGGATGCGAGATAAGTGGTGGCTACCATGATCGCATCCTGTGGCGTTTTTGGCGTGATGACGCCGTTGGCGTCCATCGCCATGAAGGACGTGTTGAGGGTTCTGGTGACCTCGCGACATGCGGCGGGGTCCATGTTCTTTGTGCGAAAGAGATGCTTGTTGGCATGGTTGCCGTGCGAGCTGGAGCCGCCAGCGGCGGAGAGCGCAGCTCGCTGCACGCTAGACTCCGAAGCCACATGCTTGCGTTTGTTGAGTTCTTCCTGCATCTTTACCTGCCGGTTGTGTTCGCCGATGAGGAGGAGGTGATATGTCATCAACAGGTCCCGTGAAGCATTCACACGTAAGATCCTGTTGCCCGCCACGGCTTCGCGTGCCTGGCGCCATCCATCCTCGTTGAGGTTGATCTTCTGATAGGTGTTAGCGTCACCTTCGTTCGACTGGAGGGGCGGCTGCCCCCCCGATTCCTCCGTTTCCTCCGTTCCTAGCCTGCGGGTCGGGTGGTGGATTGGGTGGCGATACGTGGGCACCCAAACCTGGTGTTCATTCCACCTCCCCTTGTATGACCACGGTGCACTGCTACCGCTCGCGGATTGGATCGCTTCTGTCGCAGCTTTCGGATCCGAAACCGTAGGTTCCTTCGTCTGATGGAGGGCCACACAGATCTAAGTTGCAGATGCTGCTATCATATGAATCGTCTATCAGCGTCGACATGCGTAGCACGCTGGGATGCGGGGCCCACGAGGCGGGCTTGATGGATGGTGGTGGCACCCGCTCTGGGAGGCAGAGAGTGTCAGTTTGTCCCACCTGGAAGAAGAAGCTCCGAAACAGAATTTTGTGTCCGTCGCCTACGGGCTCGAAATCCTTCATGGTGGCTGGTGAATGGGCGGTGAAGTCGAAAGTGCCAAAGAGGAGGTGTCTCTCCATCGCCGAGGAGTTGTAGATCGCTTTGATTGGGACCATCACGATCGCACAATCAGCGCCCCCAGTTCCCACAGACGACGCCAATTGATGAGGTTCGATCTCGTCAATGCCCATTGTTATGGACTTGGGTTTTGGAGAAGATGGGGATGCTGGAGATCGCAGAACGGTTAGCAAACAAGCAACATGGGGACATGAAGTTTACCCAGGTTCAGGCCCCCGGAGGGAAAAACCCTACTCCTGCTTGTCTGCTCTTGATTACGGCGTAACCGAAAAGTACAGCGGTGTGCAGATGCAATCTGGCGTGGAGGTGTGTATGCGGTGAGTTGAGGTGCCCTCCTAGCCTTTATATAGATAGGCAGGTCCTAGGAATAGGTCGAGTCGGTTACAGATTAGGGTTTGCCCCTTTGAAAATCTATCTACTCTAGTCTTGTTCTCCAAGGAATCGAAGGCGTCATGGGTTTGGGCCACCTGAAAATCTCCGCAGGCCACGAATGTTTCTTGTGGGCCTTCCTTGGATCGTACCAGGTATACTAATATTGTGTACCCGTAGATTATAACCATGTCAACAATGGTTCAAATTTATTAGGGGCATGAAAATAAGGTGTGCCATCAAGTTCATGAGAGCTTTACTAACTAGCTTCCACATAACAAAAGTTTTTGAATTTGAAAGGTAGATGAAGCTTGAGAATTTACTTGGAATAGCAATAATGCTAATAGGTAGATATGGTGGACACAAATGGCACAGGTTTTGGTTTAAAGGATTGGATGCATGAGAAGTATTCTTTCTCAGTACAGGTTTTTGCCTAGCAAGGCTGGGTAGCAAGCAAAAGAGTTGAAGGAAACAAACAAACATACAAGTGATAAAGACAAACATGCAATATTCCATGAAACACAAAAGATCTTAACTAAACAATACTATGCTTATGAGCCAATCAAGAAAGAAAATAAATGACACAAAATACTTGTAAGTGCTTTTCTCTTTTCCTTCCAAACCTCAAAAAGTGTTGCTACTGACCAGATCTCGGTTTGCCAAAACTAATTTAGATTTACTTGATTCTCCCAAAGTGATACCAATACTAATCAACAAGATCAATCATATAATAGAGATTGCAAACTAAAATAAGAAGTGCAAATGGTAAAAGATGAAACTTCTCATTAATATTCCATCTAGGAACTCACGCCAAGGGATACATAGATAACCAACTAAAAAGGAGAGGTACTTCCTCAATGCAAACCATCCTATATGATAACTTCTCTATCCAAGATATGAATCTACTAAAAAGGTAAAAAGATAAAATATAATGATGTGATACAGCAGCACTCCCCCAAGCTTGGAACAATCCAAGGGGGTTCCAAAACCTGATGATGAGTTACTCCTTCGGTGGTGGTGTTGTTTCCTTGTCATCGTCAGACTCCCAAGGTAAAGGCTCCCCATCCACAAAATATGTCTTTGTCTCTAAAACTGAGAATCTGCCTGACAGAAACATATCAAAACAAAAACACGACAAGAACACGATATACGAACCTCGAGGGATCCGGGGGATTATATATTACGAAGTTTTACGACATAAGGAAGGTACTGTGTGAAAACGGGACGTAGACAAACTCTAGGGTGATCACACTCCCTAGTGGCACGGCTAGGCAGGGCCCATGCCACTGGTGGGTGTGTCCCACCCGGGCTCTGTTTCCTCCTCTTTTTCGTCTCATAACCTTCCATATGGAATAAAAACATAAAAATACAAAGAGATAAGTTTTTCGTGAACCTTTGATTTCCAGCTCTTTTACCTATTCAAAGACGGACTCTGCAGATTCTAGAGTTTGGTTTCTAATAAATTCCTCCGGAGTCACCATTTGAATAATATCAACATCTTCATTATAAGAATCTCCAGAAATATAATGTTTGAGCCTTTGACCATTTACCACCTGTGTAGTGTGGTCCCTCAAAGAAGATATTTTGATAGCTCCTGAATGATACACCTCCTCAGTAACAAAAGGTCCTTCCCATTTTGAGAGCAGTTTTCCTGCAAAAAATCTGAGACGAGACCTATACAAAAGAACTTTCTCACCAACATGGAACTTCCCTTTGAGAATTCTCCTATCATGCCATCTTTTTACTTATTATTTAAAGATTCTAGCATTTTCATAAGCTTCACTTCTCCACTCATCTAAGGTACTTAAGTCAAGCAATATTTTCTCACCAGCAAGTTTAAAATCTCTATTCAGTTCTTTTGCTGCCCAATAAGCTTTGTGTTCTAATTCTAGAGGCAAGTGACAAGATTTACCATAACCCATTTTGTAAGGAGACATTCCTATAGGAGTTTTATAAGCATTTCTATAAGCCCATAAAGCGGCGTTCAACTTTTTAGCCCAATTTTTCCTAGATCTATTAACAGCCTTTTGCAAGATAGATTTAATTTCTCTATTTGAAAGTTCTACTTGCCCACTAGTTTGGGGGTGATAATCTGAAGAAATTATATGGTTAACATCATATTTAGCAAGAGTCTTCCTAAAACACCATGAATAAAATGAGAACCTCCATCAGTCATGAGATATCTAGGCACACCAAACCTAGGAAAAATAACATCTTTAAGCATTTTTAAAGAGGTCTTACCATCTGCACTATTTGTAGTTTTGACTTCCAGCCACTTTGTAACATAATCAACAGCAATAAGAATATGAGTATACCCTTTTGAAGGAGGAAAAGGACCCATAAATTCAAATCCCCAACAATCAAAAGGTTCAATAATAAGAGAATAATTCATAGGCATTTCATTGCGTCTAGAAATGTTACCAACTCTTTGACATTCGTCACATGATAAAATAAACTTCCTTTCGTCCTTGAAGAGAGTAGGCCAATAAAAACCTAATTGTCAAACTTTTTGTGCAGCCCTATTTCCAGCATGATGTCCTCCATAAGCACTGCCATGACATTTTCTCAATATCTCTTGTTGTTCATATTCTGGAACACACCTCTGCATGATACCATCTACTCCTTCTTTATATAAGTGTGGGTCATCCCAAAAGTAATGCCTCAGGTCATAGAAGAATTTCCTTCTTTGCTGGGTTGTAAAGGTTGGAGGCGAATACTTGGAAACAATAAAGTTAGCATAATCAGCATACCAAGGACTCTCATGTGGGCTTACCTTTATTGCAGCCAACTGTTCATTTGGAAAACTATCATTAACAGTCATAGGATCAAAAGAAATGTTTTCCAAACAAGATAAATTATCAGCAACAGGATTTTCAGCACCTTTCCTATCTACAATATGCAGATCAAACTCTTGCAAAAGCAACACCCATCTAATAAGCCTAGGCTTAGCGTCTTTCTTTGTCATAAGGTACTTAATAGCAGCATGATCAGTATGAATGGTAACTTTTGAATCAACAATATAAGGTCTAAACTTATCACAAGCAAAGATTACAGCTAAGAACTCATTTTCAGTAGTAGCATAATTCTTTTGAGCATCATCAAGAGTCTTACTAGCATAGTGAATAACGTTCAACTTTTTATCTATTTGTTTCCCAAGAACAACACCCACAGCAAAATCACTAGCATCACACATAATTTCAAAGGGTAAATTCCAATCAGGTGGATGGACAATAGGAGCAGTAGTTAAAGCTTTCTTCAAAGTTTCAAAAGCTTCCTTACAATTATCATAAAAAACAAAAGGTACATCTTTTTGAAGAAGACTAGTTAGGGGCTTTGAAATTTTGGAGAAATCTTTAATAAACCTTCAATAGAAACTAGCATGACCAAGGATACTAAGAATACCTTTTACATCCCTAGGGCAAGGCATTTTCTCAATTGCTTCAACTTTGGCTCTATCTACTTCAATACCTCTTTCAGAAATTTTGTGTCCAAGAACAATCCCTTCATTAACCATGAAGTGGCATTTCTCCTAATCCCTTCACAAACTTTATCAAGGTTGTGCAAACAATTATCAAAAGAAGTTCCATAGATGGAGAAATCGTCCATGAAAACTTCCACAATTTCTTCACAAAAACCATGAAAGATAGCAGACACACATCTTTGAAAGGTAGCAGGAGCATTACATAAACCAAAAGACATAAGCCTATAAGCATAAGTTCCATAGGGACAAGTGAAAGTGGTTTTCTCTTGGTCTTGTCCTCTCACAGCAATTTGAGAGAACCCAAAATAACCAACAAGAAAACAAAATTGAGTCTTCTTAGACAACCTTTCTAGAATTTGATCAATAAAAGGCAGAGGATAATCATCTTTCTTAGTGACTTTATTCACCTTTCTAAAATCAATGCACATCCTATAACCAACCACTACTCTTTGAAGTATAAGCTCATTATTTTCATTAGGCACAACAATATTCCTCCTTTCTTGGGGACACAATGAACATGACTAACCCATCTACTATCAGCAATAGGAAAAATAATACCAACATCAAGAAGTTTTAATACCTCACTTCTTACACTTCCTTCATCTTAGGGTTTAGAAAGCGTTGGTGTTCAACAACTGGTTTTGCATCAGGCTCTATGTTAATAGAACGCTAACATATAGTACAAGAAATCCCTTTTAAATCATCAAGAGTATACCCCATAGCTCCTCGGTGTTTCTTCAGTACTTCCAATAATCTTTCTTCTTCCATTCTTGAAAGTTTAGAACTAATAATAACAGGATATATTTTCTTATCATCTAGATAAGCATATTTAAGATTATCAGGCAGAGGTTTTAAATCGAAAACACGATCCCCTTTAGGTGGTAGTGTGGTACCCAAATCTTCCATAGGTAGGTTATGCTTAAGTATCTCAGGTTGACGAAGGAAAATCTTGTCAATCTCATTTCTTTCCTTCATGAAGACCTCACTTTCATGATCTTCCATGTACTGCTGCAAGGCATTGTTAGGAGCAAAAGAAATAGCAGCAAGTTGTTCAACCCTGAAATCCTCATCAGGTAATTCATTTTCATAAGGAGTTCTAGGAAATTTGGAAAAATTAAACTCATAAGATTCTTAGTTAAAACTTTCTCCTTCTTACAATCTATAATAGCTCCACAAGTGTTCAAGAAAGGTCTACCAAAAATTATAGAACAAGTTTTACTAGCCTCCTTACCAAACACTAAAAAATCAGCACGATATTTAATCTTACCACAAAGAACATCCACATCTCTTACAATACCAATTGGACAAACTGCCTCTCTATTAGCAAGGTGAATAACCACATAAATGTCCTAAAGTTCACATGGACCAATTTCATGCATAATTTCCTTGTAAAGCTCGTAAGGAATAACACTAGAACCAGCACCAATGTCACATAAACCATAATAGCAATGATCACCAATTCTAACAGAAAGCACATGGACACTAGCTTTCCTAGCTTTACTAGGATGAGAGATAATATTAGAAGCATCTTCACAGAAGATAATGTTCCCATCTTCTACATTTTTAGTGACAAGATCTTTCACAATAGCTACTACATGTTCAATATTTATTTTTTCATCAGGTTCCACAACTTTCTTTGTACTTTTGCTAACCACATTAGCTATAATAGAATGTTCCTTTACCTTAGCAGGAAAAGGGATTTTATCAATATAAGGTTCAGGCAAAATAGGATCGATAGTACAAACTTCAGTGTTTCTAACAAGAACATGATTAACAACATATTTATAAGGTGCATGGTACTTGTTCCACTCCTTTTTGGGGATTTCAATATAAGAGGCAAAGGCCTTAAAACAATTTGCAAGAACTTGAGAATCAATACCATACTTAGTACTAATATCACGGAAGTCATCAGTTCCCATAAAAGATTTAATGCATTCATAATCATAATTTATACCTGACTATCTTCCTTTGTCATTCTCCCATGCCTCAGTGTTTTCTTGAATATGGTATAGAAGATCCCATTTAGCTTCTTATTTCATACGTGTGAATGATCCAGCGCAAGAATCATCTAGTAAATCTTTATCATGAAGAGAAAGCCTTGCATAAAAGTTATTGATAATAATATTGTTAGGGAGTTCATGAATAGGACATTTAAGCATTAGTAACTTCAATCTCCCCCAAGATTGGGTTGTACTCTCTCCATCACGAGGCCAAAAGTTATATATTTGATTCCTATCCTTATGAATCTCACTGGGAGGATAGAAATTAGAGTAAAAGAGAGGTACTATTTCCTCCCATTCCATAGATTGTCCATTCTTCAGCAGCTTATACCATTCTTCAGCTCTTCCTTTCAATGACATAGAGAGTAACTTCTTCTTAACCTGTTCAGTTGTGATACCTGCACACTTAAACAACCCGCATAATTCATGGATAAAAAGTAAGTGATCACCAGGATGGACAACTCCATCCCCAAAATAATAATTATCCATAACACGATCAACAATTCTTGTAGGTATCTTAAAAGGATCTATCTCAACAGGTGGTGGTTCATCTACTACCCTAACAGTGGTAGTAGTTTTCCAAAATAGGAAACCAAGTGGGTTATCCATATTGGAAACAAAGTGACAAATAGAAATAAAAAGAAATACTCACAGTAGAAGTTTCCTTTACCAGTTCCACTCTTCAATGGCGCTTCACTCCCCGGCAACGGCACTAGAAAATAGTCTTGATGACCCACAAGCATAGGGGGTGTATCATAGTACTTTCTATAAATAGGAGTGTCGATCCCAACAAGGAGCAGAAGGTGTTGACTAGTGGTATGGAGCAGGAAATCTCTGTAAATACTTAGCAAACGGATTTTTAGGGTTTTTTGATAAAGCAAGGAAATAAAGTGCAAGTAAATAAAGATAGCAAATAATTGCAGCAAGTGGCCCAATACTTTCTTAGCAAGGGACAAGCTGGTGGTAATACTAATGAGGACCAAACGTTCTCGGGGACACATGGGAATACTGGCAAGTGCTTTCTTTTCATATAGCTGAATGATCTTCTTTGGTTTTATAAGTGTTGTGTGGGTGAACATGTGCTAATGTACTGACCTTACTTGGACTAATACATACTTGTGATTAAACCCCTTGCAAGCATCCGCAACTACAAGAAAGTAATTAAGATATAAACCTAACCACAGCCTTAAACTCTGAGATCCTACACTCCCTTGTGCAAAGGTTTTCTAATGGGGGTTTAGGTTTCTGTCACTCCGGCAACCCCACAATTAGTAGCCAAATACACAATGAATTCCCCTAGGCCCATAAATGGTGAAGTATCATGTAGTCGATGTTCACATGACACCACTAGAATAATAACACCACAACTTAAATATTAAACCATTGAATAATACCTCAACACAACTCCACTACTACCAACATGACTTCTCCCATGTCCTCAAGAACTAAATGAACTACTCACGCGAAATCATATGGATCAGATCAGAGATGATATAATGACGGATAACAATTTGAACATAAACAATAATTCAATGGTTCAACTCACAAGCATCAACTACAATAGTAATCAACACCGGGAAAGTTTCCCCTAAGAACTATGCAAGATTCAATACAATTGTTACAGTGGGATGGAGTGGTGATGATGGTGCTGGTGGAGATGGTGGTGAGGATGATGATGATCCCAATGAAGTCTATCTTGATGATGGTGTTGATGGTGACGATCTCCCCTCTCCGGAACGGAATTTCCCTGGCAGAAATCTATCTGCTGGAGATCTCTTTCTCTCTCTGTATTTTCCACCCCGCAGAGGCCGGGGAATATTTCTGTGGTCGCTCTCCTAACTTTAGGGTTTCGAGGAGAAGATATAGGCGAGAGGGCGGAGCCAGAGGTGGGCCAGGGTGGCCACACCCCCTGTAGGCGCGGCCTAGGGTGGCTCGCGCCTGGGGGGTGTGGGCTCCCTGTGGCCCAACTCCGCCTCCCCTTCTGGCTTCCTTCGTCTTCTGGGAAAATATTATTTTCCATAGTTTTTCTAGTATTTTTCGGATCTTCGCGAAAATCGCATCTAGTCACCGCTTTTTTCCATTAGAATCCTGACTCCGGCAGTTCATCCTCCAAGAATCATCCAACATGGAAAAACAGATGAAATAACATAAGTATCACCTCTTAATATGAAATATATCCATGAATAGAAGAAAATTATGATATAGAATAGTGATGCAAAACAGATGTATCAGCCACCAAGATCAGGCCAGCAAGATCAGCAAGCACAGCAACACCACCAACAACTAAGATATGTGGTGAGTCTATACAAAACCATCACATGATAAATCTTATCTAATTTATTAAATCATGTATTATTTCATATGAAATCTTCTCAGAAAAACACCCAAGTGAGGTGTATCCATCATAGAAGAAAATCAACAAAGCTAATAATCCATCTTTGCAGGCCACACCAAAATCTCAGCCTACGCATCACTGATCTTGGATAATAATCCATATTTTTACAACCAAATATACAAGAAGCGTTGAATGAATATTTCTAGGCACATCTTCTGAATAGTAGCACCTCAGAAATCATTAAATCTTAAGAATACATCTTAAACATTAAGGATCTATCATATTATCCTTACAAGGGACTATCAAATTAATTTCCCAAGTACTATAGTAATCATACTTGGAGATTATACATCAAAGATTACTTAAGAAGGGAGGCAGCAGATAAAAAACATTTGTTTTTACCAAGCCTTGCCTTAGACCAGCATCACAAGCCAAATGAAATCAATAGGAATCATAGGCTAATATATCCAGCAGAGTTTTTCAACTCTTATCAACACCAAGCCACTCTAGAATACATATAGAATAAAGGCTAGTATCAGAATAAAATCTTGTGTACCATTCCCCAGGAAGGTGTCACAAAGATTTATTCTAACCAAGCAAATCCTACACGGAGATGTCATAATCAAACTCTTTCAAGAAGTTATTCAATCATCTTCCTAATATAGTAATTTGGAATCATTTTGTTTTGCATAAAGGAACTATCAATAGAGGCATCAATAGAAATTGCATAGGAAGCCAACTACATGTTCCAGTACTGAAACAAGTTAACCACCACCAATAACTAGATATGAATCTAGATCAGAGCCACAACATCACCATTTGTACAATGACAGTAATCCAATCTCAGATAAAAATTTATCTAATAGGGCCACTATCAATTCAAAGTCCATCAGTAGACAATAATTCAGCACAGTATAACCACCACAAATTACTCATAAATCATTCATTATCTTTAATAATCCACATAAAGGGGTAGGACCCTAACACCAAAGATGAACCCTAATTAGGAATTCCTCACTGTAACCACACAAGGGCTAGCAAGAGAGGCAGTGGGGGAATAAGAAGGGGGAACATAAGAACGTACCCGAGGTCCTCGCTAGGTTATAGAAGAGGAAGCAGAGTAGCCGACGATGAGGTCCACAGCGGCATGATACGTCGTAAACATATCTATAATTTTTGATGTTCCATGTTTGTTTAGTATCAACTTTTCTATGCTTTGTCTGCACTTTGAGGTATTTTTATACATTTTCCGGGACTAACCTATAACAAGACGTCACAGTGCCAGTTGCCTGTTTTCTGCTATTTTTGGTTTCAGAAAATCTAGTAAGGAATATTTCTCGGAATTGGACAGGACAAAAGCCAGATTCAATATTTTACCGGACAGAACACAAAGACCAAAGGGCATCCGAGGGGGGCCACAAGGTGGCCACACCCTAGGGTCACGCGGCCTAGGGAGGCCCGCGCCGCCACTAGGTGTGGGCCCCTCGGGCGCCCTCCTGCCTTGCCTCTTCGCCTATAAAGTCACCCCAATGCAGAAACCCTAAGCACCCGATCAGATATCCATGAAATAGTCTGTAGCTGCCACCACCATCGTCCCTAGATCAGGGGGATCTGAAGCTCTTACCGGCACCCTGCCAGAGGGGAGAGATCATCCTGGAGGCCTTCTTCATCACCATGCCAGCCTCTGGTATGATGCGTGGGTAGTTCACCCTTGGACTATGGGTCAATACAGTAGCTAGATGGTTATTTCTCCTACTTTGTGCTATCATGTTTAGATCTTGTGAGCTCCGTTCATTATCAAGATCATCTATTTGTAATCATACATGTTGTGTTTGCGGGGATCCGATGGATATTGAGATACCATGGCAGATTGATTATTGATTCAATCATGTCAGATTGATTATTGATTCTATCATGTATGTGTTGTTTGTGGTCTTGCATGCTCTCCGTTACTAGTAGCTATGTTGGCCAAGTAGATGCTTGTGACTCCAAGAGGGAGTATTTATGCTCGATAGTAGGTTCATGCCTCTAGTAATCTGGGGAAGTGACAGGAATCTCTAAGCTTGTAGATGTGTTGTTGCTACTAGGGAGAAAACAACAATCTTTTGTTCATGGAACAATTGTATTGTTTACTTTACACACATTGCTTAATGCAATTATCAATTGCTTGCAACTTAATACTGGAAGGGGTTCGGATGATAACCTGAAGGTGGATTATTAGTCATAGATGCAGTTGGATTACGGTTTATGTATATTGTGTAATGCCCAATCAAATCTCATAGGAATCATGATGTCTAGTATATGCATTTTTATGCTTTCTCAACCTGTCAATTGCCCCGCTGTAATTTGTTCACCCAGCATGTTATCTATCTTAAGGAGAAAACCTCTAGTGAATTGTGGACCCCGGTCGAATCTTTATCATTGATACATCATCTACTGTTACCATTTACTTTCTACAAGAAACTATTACCTTCCACACTATACGTTTAATCCTTTGTTTTTAGCAAACCAGTGAGATTGACAACCTCACTATAAGTTGGGGCAAAGTCTTAAGTTTATGTTGTGCGGGATTCCAAGTTGTTAGCAACACCTTGGAGTTGTTTCCTTCCTCCTACTGGTTCGATAACCTTGGTTTCATAACTGAGGGAAAACTTGCTGATGTGCTCATCACACCTTGCTCTTGGGGTTTCCCAACGAGGCTCTACAATCAACCGAGCAGCGTCACGACACGGGGATCACCTGAAGGCTCTTCAACCCGCGCCAGGCCATGGACGCTGCGGCCACAACAACATGAGCAACCCTAGCAGCACCACAGGGCCACCAGAGCCACGACACAACACCACCAGGAGCGGCGGAGCGCCATATCACCGGCGACCACCAAACCATAGGGTTCGGGGTGGAGACTGTTGGAGATATGCCCAAGAGGCAATAATAAAGTGGTTATTATCATATCTTCATGCTTATGACAAATGTTTACATCCCATGCTATAATTGTATTAACTGGAAACATTAATACTTGTGTGGTTTGTAAACATAAAAGAGTCCCTAGTAAAACCTCTTGTTAAACTAGCTTGTTGGTTAATATATGATTATGGTTTCCTGATCATGAACATTGAGATGTTATTAACAACAAGGTCATATCATTAGGAGAATGATGTGATGGACATACTCCTATAGTTAAGCATAACATAAGATCAAGTCATTTAAAATAGTTCACATGCTATAAGCTTTTAATACATAGTAACCTAAATCCTTCGACCATGAGATCATGTTAATCACCATCACTGGATGGATGTTTTGATGACATCAAACACCACTTCATAACTGGGTGATTATAAAAGTGGCATTGAGTGTTTGTATAGTATGTGTTGAGGAACATGGATCAAGATTGGGATTTGTCCATCCATATGACGGATAGATATACTCTGGGCCCTCTCGATGGAATGTCATCCAATTGGCTTGCAAGCATGTGACTGGCTCACAAGGGATCACATATCATAGAAACGAGAAAAGAGTACTTGTCGGTAATGAGGTTGAACTAGGTATGCAGAGATACCGACGATCAGACCTCGGATAAGTAAAGTATCGCGAGACAAAGGGAAATTGGTATCGTATGTAAATGTTTCATTCGATCACGAAGTAATTATAGAAATATGTAGGAGCCATATGAATTTCCAGATTCCTCTATTGGTTATTGATCAGAGAAGAGTCTCGGTCATGTATACATAATTCACGCACTATAGGGAGACACACTTAAGGATTCAATGTTGTTTAGTAGATATGAAAAATGAGTAAAGATACCGAATGTAGTTAGGAGTCTCGGATGGGATCCGAGATATCACGAGGAGATCTGGAATGGTCCGGAGAATAAGATTCATTTAAGGAAAGTCCAATTCCGGAGTTCGGGAATAGTTTCGGTGTTTTCAGCGGAATGTTCTAGAGAAGGTCCACCGATCCGAAGGGGGAAGGGTACATGGATGTGTCATGAAAAAGTGGAATGGTTGCATCATGTCCTAGGTCACTTGGCTAGACACTTGGAAGAGAGAAATCAAACTCTAATTTGAAAGTCAAAAAAGGAAGTTTGAAAAAGTCAAACTGGAACAATTGTTTCCAAGTGGAGGAAGGGAAGGAAACCTTGGGAGACAAGGTTTCCCTTCCCTCCACCAAGCCGCCGGCCAGCAAAGGAGTTTGCGGGAGGACACGGCTAGCCCTAGCCTCCCCTCCCACCTATAAAAGAAAGCAAGGGGCGCCCCCTCTCCCTACACCTTGCTCCTAACCGACGCCCCCCTCTAAACCCTAGGTTAGCCGCCCCCCCTCTAGATGCGGCTTCCCTAGATATCCTCTAAACCGCCATCTAGCTAATCCCTAGGCGCCGGCTACCTCTAAACCCCTCGGCCCTGTAAACCTTATATAGTTGAGGCCCTCTCTCTACTCCACCATACCCGCTCCGACTTAGGCGAAGCCCTGCAGGATCTCCCGTCTACTTCCGACACCACGCTGTCGCGCTGTCGGAATCACGAGAGATCTACAACCTCTGCTGCCTGCTGGAACAAGGGAGATGAAGGTCTTCTCGAGTACCGTACGTGTGACCTACTATGGGAGCGCTACCGGAATGCGACGCCGGAAGGATCGTCTACGCGATCTTCAGATCGGCAAGTGAACGACTACATCACCCACGAGAATCTGATCTTGTTAACTGCTTTGGATCTTCGAGGGTTAGTACTCTGTCGACTCGTTGCTACAATCTAGTAGATAGATCTTAGCTTGTGTGTGTTCATGCGATAGAAATTTTTTGTTTTCCATGCTACAAACCGCTACAAAGACAGCCTGGCCAGGAGAGAGGCCGAGAGTCAAATCGAATACGACTAGTTGATGGAGCGGCCTCGACAACATCGTCACACACCATAGTGGCCCGTGAGGCCCGTGGAGGCCGGAATCATGCGACAACGATGGCGGCAGCACGACGCCGCGGCGGGGCGAGACAGAGGAGAGACGCGAGCGAGAGAGAGTGCGCGAGGCGTGTAATGGGCCAGTATGGTTCAGTACCCCTCAGTGGAGTGGGTTTGACCAACCCAAGTGGGCCGGGTCAGGCTGGGCCAGCCCAATGGCCTTGTCTAAGAATTTAAAAAGAATATCTAAACAATTTAGTAAAATACCAAAATACCCCTAGGACTTAATAAGTCCTAAGAATTAAAATAGAAATCCTAAAAATACAAATAAGATATCTATGAGTTCACAAAAATATAAGCTACCAAATAAAATTAAGAATTCTACTTTTAGTAGAAAAAATTTAGGTTAAATATTTTTATAATATATATTCCTTAACAGAATTTTATAAAAATAAATAAATACCTAAAAAAAATTTATTTTTATCATTCTAAATTAGTATAGTATTAAAATAATAATTTCCATTTAGATTAGAAAAAATCTTAGAAATATAAATGATTATTCCTAAAAAGAATATTAAGAAAATAATAATATGAGTTAAAATTAAATAAAACTAAATTTTAAGCTCTTATATTATTATATTATATCATAAAGATATTAGATATAATATTTATAAAATTTTAGGAATTAACCATTAAAAATTTATTTTTATTAAATAAAAGAATATAAGAATTAATAAGGTGGGTAAAACACACAAAGAAAATAACTAATAAATGATGCATTACATTACATTACTATGGATATTCATTATTGCTTCTTTAAATATTGTTCTTACGGGGCAATAATGGTGTTTTATAGAAATAAAAGCTCAAGATCGAGTGGAAGCATCCGACTTCACTACCTTGCAGTCACAAGGCAAGTTCATCACTTGCTCATGTCCTTTTGATGAGTCTTTATTAAAATAATTGCAATTTTTTTGTTATCATCTATGTTCGGAAGAAAAGAAAGAAAATACTATTTTCACAAATAAATGAAAATGCTATTATCATCCTAAGTGATGGTAAATATAAGATTGGCAATGGAACTTAGATTTCCAATTGCATGAGATCCACCATAGGAATTAATAACCCATGACATCAGTGATTCTAGTGCCGTATAATACGCGTTAACCATGAGATTTGGAATGGGACGGAGAATTTAGCTGTATCTTCTTCCTCTCGCATGTAGCCAGATGCACGGGTCGTGGTTGTTATCCTTGCAACGTGCATTGATTGGTAACTCATGGAGGATAAGAAGCATATGGGTGGAAACCCTCAACGTCCCACGATAGTTCTGGCATCTGAATGGTCTATACAAACCATTGCCATAATTCAATATATGGGTATGGTGTACACCAAGGAGACATGCGAGGTCACGAAGGGGGCACTAATTGGCTTGGATCACCTACTGGGCCCCACATCACAGAATTGTGGACGGGAAAGTAGGCCCAGTTGTGCAACAAGGAGTTGATCTCTCATGGGTAAAGCAACGCACCTTTGTAGAGTGTAAGAACTATAACTTGTTACTCCCTGTTCTGGGAAGGAACTACAAACGCAGCAGGAAAAGAACTCCATGAAGTTCTGGTCAACCTGTGAAGGCTGATGGGCATAGTTTTTAACAATAAAATCAATCTTTGAAGAAATGTTTATAAAAATTGCATAGTGCCAAGGACAGATAGTCCGGGGTGGTAGATAGTGCATCAAACTTCCCACCTTGCATATAATGAACTTTCTGGGTAACGATGTTACTCACTCGTTCCTTTGATCCCCTGCTTAGACTCTGAGGAGCCAGAAGACACTCCGATGTACGTAGCAGAAGGACAAGAGGATGTCTACTACGAGGAACCAGATCTGTCTGGAGGAGTTGAAGGGTGGACTATGTGATATGCTATGGAGTGTAGGCAACGATTCCGAGTAGTTGCCTTAGTAATTAGTAAACCAATTGAGCCGACCAGCATAGACTTTATAAAATAAGTTGTTGAGCTCAATTCTAGTTGTTAGTTTGAAACTTAAAACTTCCGCTGAAACTATTTAAATTTGGTTTGTAAGTTTGAATCACTTTAAGTTCTGAACTTCTGATATTGTAATAATAATGAAGTGTGTATGTTTGTAATATGGACCTACAATGTTTCTGTTGTACCACTCTGAGGGATGTGATATTCACGAAACAGTGTTATGTGGATGTCATGTCAACGACTATAGTGTACTACACATGCGGTGGTATGATGGGTCACCGCAGTCCGTCACCAACCAAACTGGTGCTACTTCTATCAAGTTCTTCTTGTCCATTTTCTATAGGTTCAGGGTGCCCCACAACATCATCATCGAAAACGGCATGAACTTCACCTCGAAGGAGTTCCAAGACTTCTCTGAAGGGCTCGGCATCAACATCACATATGCCTCAGTGGTGCACCCGCAGACCAACAGGCAGGTTAAAAAGACCAACGTCCTCGTCTACAACAGAATCAAGAAGCAACTCATGCACCCACTCAAACGATTGGCGGGAGCCTGGGCAGACAAATTACCCTCCGTCCTCTGGAGACCGCGCACAACACTAAATAGTGCCACCGGCTACACGCCTTCTTCATGGTGCACGGAGCAGAAGCAATGGTGCCCGCTGAGGTACGCTACAAGGCCCCACGGGTCATTGCTTACAGCGAGGCCAAATCAATGGCCGCACTCGAAGGCGTCGTTGACCTATTGGATGAGGCCCGCGACATCGCCGCGTCCCGCTCGACGGTGTACCAGCAAATCTTTTGCAACTACCACAGCCGACGGCTATGACCAAGGTCCTTCGTCGAAGGAGACCTCGTCCTATGACTCAAGCAGAAAGGGCACCTGAAGCTCGAGTTACCCTGGGAAGGCCCCTACATGGTCACTGAAGTAATCGCAGGTAGCGCCTACCGCCTCAAGGACGTTGAGTCCGGAGTAGCATATGCCAACCCCTGGAAAGTCGTACAACTGTGACGCTTCTACCCTTAGCTGTCTTTATTTTCAATAAGGCTTGTGAGCCAGGCTATTCAGCCTAAACCTGTTCTCCCTACTATGCGATGAATAAAAGCTAAGTTCCTTAGCCAATATACCTTTTTCTTATGCAAATTTACATTCGTAAACACGCTTGGAGGCTATGCCTCACCCAACGACTTCGTCGAATCTTACAATAACGCATCACCCTGAGTAGCTGAGCACATCAGGCTAACGAAAAGGACATGCAAACCAACAAACAACAAGCACTACGTGCAACACATTTTACAACTTTTACAAGGCAGAAAAAGCCTAACCGAAACTATACAGATTTTATATTTCCTTGTACAACACTTGCAGGACTCAACCACGCTGAAACAAAAACGATCATTCGCTCGTCGAAAAAATGCACAATATCCTCAGCATGACGAGCCACCACAACATAGTGCCAACACATGTCCCACATCATACCATCCGGAGGATCGGGCTGCCCCGTCGCTATCTCCTCCAAGTCCACGTCCCAATGGTGCAGCCGAACAAGGGCCAGCGCCACCTTCACACCCACAACAAGTTGTTGATGTACAAGATCCTTCATGGCGTCTACGCTCTGAAACTTCCCTAGCAGCCCCAGGAAACTGGATGGAGCCACATCTAGGGGAACATGGCATCCCAGATGGATGCGAGTGACGATCTTGCACGCTTCAAAACCTGCAGCACCTGATGGACACGATCCTGCACCGTTGCAACCATGGTTGCTCGGTCGTGGTTCATCTAGAAGAATCCTCTGGCTTCCAACTCCTACTGGGTGAGGTAGTTGAGCCAGATAGCAAGTGCTCTTTCTCTTCCTGTGGAAGAAGATTGACAACTGCAAAAGAGCAACAACTCAGAAGCTACAAATAACGGACGCAACTGTAGAAACAAGTAAAAGGTACCCGGCTGCCAATTACACTGAAGCTGCTTACCAATCTGCCAAAATCTTCGAGGACATATTCCTCTCTTGCGACAACCCGCTCCGTCTTGGATTTCCAAACATCTGCATGGCCACGGATAACAAGGACGTCCCTCTCCAAGCTTTGGATATGGTCACGTAGCAAGGGAAACTATGACACTTCATTTGTTGTCGGCTGGGCAATAGCCAAAGGAACCGACAAAGTCGCTGGCGCAACGTTCGAAGGGCCCTAAGATGCGCACAAACGAAAAAGTATAAGGACAAAAAAGCATCAGAAATAATAGAAGGCGAAGGAATATATTCACATATGGAACCACTACGTGGTAAACCGTAAAGTCAATACGTACAAAATATTACAAGAACCATAGAAAAAACATGACAATCCTACGCGGTCAACTAAGCAGAAGACGGACTTCAATGATGCATCACATCTGAAGCATACCCAGGCTTCTCGACCAGCATCGCAGCCACCTTGTTTTGCTCAATGGCATAATTTGCCAAAAGCTCAATCGGGCGAGGGCCGTAGAGCTTGCCACATGAAGTGAAGGGGGCGAAGGCTACCTCGACGCCATCCGCATCGACTGGCATCCTGGAGGTGGCCTGGTTTAGGTCTAGTTGTGCGCCTGTCGCCAACACCATCGCTAGGCCAAGGGTAGCACATGCACCTTTTTGGATCTTCTCGTACTTTGTAGGCGCATCTCCCGCTAGGGCCTCCGCCAGAGAATCAACATTGTCAAGGGCCTCGCCTTTTGGGAAGATATCCCAATAGAAGCAACCGAGGACCCCTTTAGCCTTGGCCAAAGTACCTACGGTGGAACTACAACAGTCTTCGACCGCGGCAACTGCATCCGCGAGAGGGTCCCCATAGTCCAGGACGGAGCAATCAAACGCAATGCCTATGGCATCTATAGATGCGTCAAATCAGGCTCAAATCGCAGCAAGGAAAAACGCCAACAAGCTCGGATGGAAGTACTGAGAAAAATTCGAATGACCTACCAGACAACGCTTTCGCAGCAACCATCAGCTGCTTTGTTATCGCCTTCTCCCGCAAGGCAGCATCAGCCGCAAGCTTCTCCTCGCGCTCCTTGGCTTCCTGCTTGAAGCACTCGAGGGCCTCCATAGCATCTTTTGCTTTGGTCTCCGCTTGGCTCCGACTCTTTCTGAGTGAGTATAACTTGTAGAGAGCCTTGTTGTTTTCATATGCAAGAACCACAAGAAAAAAATTAAAAGACAAAGCTCCACCACATGCACCCAAAAAACACAAAACAACAAAGTACGTACCTTGGAGCTGTTGGAAGTTTCCCTCCAAGGAAAGGTGCTGCTGCCCGAAGCGCTACAGGTCATGCACGAAGGGCTACAGCAAGAAAGCGATAGTCAGAGGAATAAAGTGCTCGAGGGCTCGCCCACAACAATCAAGTAGTACTTACATGACCACCCGAAGACTCCAAAGGTGGATCATGTGTCTTTCGGATAACAACCGCGTGAGACCTCGGCTTGGAGGAGCTTGAAGTGCCATCACCGGAGTTGGCCGCTATCTTTGGGGAGGGCACCACACCTTTAGCACTCACCGCTTTCGACTCCACGGCCATCTCTTAAGTTTCATCCTTCATGGATTCACGTGAAGAAAACCTCCTGGCATATCATAGTAGGAGATTCATATAAAGAATCAAGAAGGACAAACTCAACAAATTCAAAATACAGAAGTAGTCAGATACTTACGAGGGGATACCGGAAAGGTTAAAAAACAATGTCGTCTTCTTCATCTTCTTGGCCTTCGGCTGAGGAGCCACAACCCGGATGGGCACCATAGAAATGGGGAAGGTGGAACCTCCACCCATAGCATGCTTCGGCAAGAAGGCGGGCCCCTTCGGCGTTGGGGGCGTCGTGGCATCCGAAGTTTCGCTTCAGGATCTCTTGTGATAATTCTTGTCGCTAGGCTTAGGGACTTCCTCCACCAGCGAGTGAGCGGCAGGGACCGTGGATTCCGACTCCGCGTCCCCGCCATCTAGTGCAACCTCCAACTCTTCAGGAAGGGGAGGCATCATATTATCCACCCTAAGTTCCTACGGAACACCAAAAATGCAAGTCACAACAAGGAACAGTGGACTCAAACAAAAGCGCATTGCATGCAAGTAAAGTACTCACCTGAGGAACTTCGTTCTTCGCGTTGAATGGTACAGTCAACGACTCCACTGGAAGCTCGTCGTCGGCCTTGAAGCACAACAGATGTCGACGAGCCCTATCGAGATCGGATGAGGACAACTCCTCATCTGACACTCTCGTTGGGTCGTTGGAACCGACGTACATGAGGATCGGGTATGCCCTCGCTTGGAGAGGCTACACCCGACGCTTGAGAAAGGTCCAAATGATGTCGACACCGGAGACCTCCTTGCTGTGCGTACCAACTGTAGATCGTCCACCCACTTGTACAACTTCTCGACCACTTCGGTTTCACCCGCAGAAATGTCGTTTGACCATGAACGCTTCCGGGTGATCACCTTGCTGGCATCGAAGGGGGCCAACCCGTAATGCTCGTCGTCCATCTTGGAGCCATGGATGTAGAACCACTAGTTCCTCCATCCTTGGACAGATTCGCAGAGGTGGAAATAGAAGTACTGCTGGTTGGGGCGGATGGATATTATACACCCGCCTAGATCATACACCACGCCTCCATGGCCAGATTGCCTCTTCAAGGAATAAAGCTTCTTGAAGAGGCCAAAGTGTGGCTCGATTCCGAGCCAGCACTCGCACAGCGTGATGAATCACGCGATGTGCAAAACAGAATTGGACGACAACTGGTGAAGTTGAAGTCCATAAAGAAAAAAGGAGCTCACAAAGAAATTCGTGGGCAGGAAGCAAAATGTCGTGGATGATGAAGGCATAGAAGATTACCCAAAAACCTTCGGGTGGATCTGGGATAACCTCCGACTTGGGGAGTTTGGTGTCGCCCTTCTCCAGCAGAATCATATGCGCCTCGTGCAGGCGACACAGATCCACCGCCCGCATTGTCGACTGCAACCAACCACCATTGGTGACGCAACCGGCGGTGGTGGTATTCTTGGTGGCGGCGGCAGAAGCTTTTTTCGGTCTGCCCATCTTGCTGGCGCGGCGCGCTGCGCGGTGAGCACGAAGGAAAGAGGAAGGAAAGATGCGACGAACTTCTAGTGTAGAAGAAAGCACGAGCTTTGGAAATGGCAGGAGGCAGAATTGGCAAAGGCAGTGCGAAGACAGCAAATGGCGAAGTGTAAAAGGGATGAAGATGACGATGTAGAACCGTGGTGTAACACCCCAGTTCTAGCTAAATAGTAATTAGGGTTGCTTGAGCATTCATTAGCATCATAACATGAAAATGCATGCAAAGAGAAAATAATCAAAACCCTAAACCCTACTCTTTCCCTCTATCTGAAAGCAATTCAAATGTTTTGAATATTTTGAAAACTATCAAAGTTTATGGAGCCCAAATAGCCTAAAAGGGCCCACATTATTTCAGGTATTTTATAAACTCTCTGGTATTTTTGAAACATCCAAAACAGTTTTGAATTTGAAATTACAAAGAGAAAATATAAAACAGAAAAAGAGAAAAGCTTTTGTTAAAAAAAACAGCAGCCAGCAAGCCAATAGGCCGAGCAGCCCAGGAAGGCCCAGCTCTCTCTTTCCTTCCTGCCGCTCGTAGCAGCCGCAGCCAGCCCAGCGCGGCCCACCCCAAGCCCGATACCGCTTCGGTCTTTTCTGTCGTCTTCTCCACCAACGGGAAACAACTCGGTGGAGCTTCCCTGGCCGCCTGATGCCGCTGCGATGACTGCCACCGCCCGCCGCCCTTTGGACGAGGATAAGGGCTCGAGCACACCCTTCCTCTCCCCTATCCTCTCAGTATCCCCCGAGCTCTCTCTCTATTTGGTGCGTCCCCCCTCTGGCCAAACCCTAACCGTCGTCATCGTCGCCCGTCGTCGATGCTCCCGGCCTCCTCGATCCCAGCAGAGTAGCCCAGGAGCTCCGCCATGAACCTCTTCATCTCCCTACCAGAGGGATTGAGCCTGCACACCCCCAGCAGGCCCCAACGAGCTCATTCCCCGAGGTCCGGCCGTCGCCATTGTCTTCAATCGCCGTCGATCTGGAGCTTCTCCGGCCTCGACACTGTCATCACCACGCTCAGGGTGAGCATGCGGTGCTCAGGCACCACCCCACGAATCCCCTCCTTCTCCTTGTCATTCCCGCGTCGCGCACCACCGCATACCGCTGCCAGTCATCAACGCAGCCGGTGCTGCGGTGACCTAGGATCAGCGGCGTCACCTCTATCTCGTCAAGGCTCACTGCTTGAACGCGCAATCCCGCTTCTTAAATCGCTGCGTCCATCGTCACAGCACTTTGCCGACGTGTCTCCGGCGATCCTGCATGGCGCTTGCGTGGCCACGATGTGGCGCCCTCGTCAGCGCTGGTCCAGCTTGTCCAGCATGGCGTGTTGACCCGACCCAGGGCCCCAGCCATCAGTGACTGGGGCTAACCTTAGCCCCAGTGAGAAAATCCCCACCCCCTCTGGTGACATCAGCATGCCTCAGTGCTAACGCAGTAAACCTATTTAATTGATTTAAATAATTCCATAAATTAGTATAATCTTATAAAATCAATATCTAATTATTTATAAGTCAGAAAAATACAAATAATATATCAAAATATTCAGAAAAATGAAACCTATCTATCTAACCTATAATCATGCATTGATCAACAACTTAAATGAAAAGTTTAATTAGAAGAACATAGTAACCCCTCCTAGGTGATTCCGAAGTTTTCCCCGAATTAGGGTTTCTACCCCTCGGAATCCTGATTAATTTGTCGAGCATGATTTAGGGTTTCAATTCAATGCAAATTAACTTGTATCATCATTCTTGTTTGAGCATTGCATCAATGCCATGTGTTGATTGTTTCACCTCTCTTTCCGGTGTTTGGTTCTTCCCGGTAGAATACAATGTCGAGATCGAGATCGAAGCCCGAGGACAACACCATCGAAGATCGAAGATCGACGAACAATACTTGACCAACTATAACCAAGTCAAGTACAAGGCTCCCGAAGATCTGTTTATCTGCTATCAACTGGTAAAGGCAAGCATAGCCCCACCATGATATAATCCTACGATTTCGAAAGCATTTCAATTCTGCCATAATTCATATGATTCTACTATGGTCTTTTATCGATAGATAGTGTATCTTATTTATTGCATTACTCCCTTTGAGATTATATTACCTGAACTACTACTCCTAGCATAACTAGGTTTGGCTTGTGTGCACCGCTAGAGCTATTATTGTGCCTGCTTAGCCATGCATAGCTTTTAAGTCTGGTCCATCCAGATGATGTATCAGATGCAGAGAATCTAGTATGACAGGAGAACGTGATGAGATGATATCAGAGGTGATATGAGTTAAACATGCTAAGGCTTGTATGGGAGGCCATGGTGGGATGTGGTTTTTCTAGTCCCATGCTCGCCACCACTAGGACCTGAGTTCTTGCCTTTGGAACCAAGACGAGCGTACAACCACACGAGGCCTGGACAACCTCATGAGCAACTAACTTGCCTAGTAGATTCCATGAGTCACATAGTTCGGGTGTTCCATTCGACATACGCATTGAAAACATTTTCGAAAGAAGGAGGTGAAGGAGGTGCATTCATAACAGGTAGGGAAGCGTGGACCGGGTTGCTTGGGGTTGATGGCGCCCCTGGTAAACCAACTTCGGGATTTTAACGTTAAGGCGGAACCATACTTATTGTGTGACTCATGGTCTCGGCGAAAGCAAGGTAAAGTTCGTGTCTAACCACCCTCTGTCGGCCTTCCAAGGAAGAGGGCTAATCATGTGGCATTAAGAGAAGGTTAGTATGTGTGGGTAAAGTTGTACACCCATGCAGGGTAATAATCTTTTCAAAAAGCCGTGTTCACGGTTATGAACGACTTGGCGACCGGACTCAAGATCATAGAGAACTTTAACCTAATCTTAAAACTTGGCAGATCAACGTGTGATTAAGGATGTTTCCTCATAGGTACGAGGGGGTGATCATAGTTCAGATGATGATGACTTGGTGGATATCAAAAGATGATGATCAATATTGCAGAGATGTCGCTCTCTTATTCTATTTTAAAATACTCTGATTAGACGAGCTTCTTCTTTCTCTTGTTTTATAAACAAAGATGGCTTTATGCAAAACAACTCCACTAGCCATAAGTCTTGCGGAGTACACCCTGTACTCACCCTTGCCTTGTTGATACTTTTGGCAGAGTAAGAGTTCCCCTGAAGACGAGTTCCGTACTACATCGACATCGACGAGTAGCTTGGGGTTCCCAGCCGGCAGCCTGGAATCTATGGGTTGGGACGTCATTGTTATGCTTCAGGCCTCTTAGACCATTTGTTAAGTTTGCTATACTTAATAGCATAATTTGCCTTCCGCTGTTTGATGTTTGTGGTCAATGACCTATGCTTGTAATAATTTGGTTCTCTGCTCAGTTATGAGCTTGCTGTAATAAATTTTGTATCGTAGGGTCACTGCTGTGTTACCGATTCTTCACTGGATATTCTCGAGCTTAAGGTTAAGCTTATATCAGATGGAGGTCTGGGATTTGTTTAGCCCTGATCCCGGGGGTGTCACACGTTGATTTGCTAAACCTAACACATGTCAGCGATTGCATTGAACACGTGGTGGGTACCATACCGAACCGTCGTGATCATGTCGTCCACTACACGTGGAAATCGAGGTGACACAGTAACTTTCGTGTAAATTACATGTGACTAGTCAAATCCCAGTCAGAAAGTAGGAACCACGTTTGTCTAGTCCCACCATCTCTGCTGCAGCAGACGGTTGAGCTCACATGCGTCAGCAATGATGTCAGCAACTTACAAAAGCAAAGGCTAGAAATGGCTCTAATCTTTCGGATCGAGTTAAAAGTACTTACTCGAGTCTGCGACTCAACTAAATACTCGGGGGCTACTCCTATCAGGAGTGCTAGTCGCGCATCTGAAATTTTGGTAAGGTTCTCGGGTCAATCGAAGAAATTTGCAAGTTGTGAGTCCTCCTTAAAGCCCGCGACTCCATTATGGACTCGGGGGCTACTCCTATTGGGAGAGTTGGCTACGCATTTGAAAACATTGGTCATTCGAAGAATTTCCAGATTGTTGTATCACGTGGCTGATAACTATAAGTCTCTGCTCGAGTCTACGACTTAAGCAGACACTCGGGGGATACTCCCATAGGAAGCGCTGGTCGCTCACCCTATAAATCAATTGATTGAGATCCTTCGGATCATTCACAACTCCAGAAAAACATAACTTACGAAATAATCAACAACTCTGCAAAAAATAATGCTAAGAGAGATAACGTCTCCCTAGTCACCTGAAACGCCTCCGCGGCGATAAATTTTCGGATGCTGTGTCTATGAAGCAAAGATAAGACCTACAAATGCAATCTGATGGCCTGATAACGCACCCGACTGCGCTCTGCTAGTGATATTCTGTGTCAGCAGATACAATGAAAAATCTCGATGGACATGTTGGGTACATGACTTAAAAACACTGGAATTTGACTCCTATAATACCTCCATGGCCTGAGTTGAATTACTTCAGCAATTTTCTGGATTCGAGTCCGGGGACTCGAGTCTGAGTAGATAGCGTTGTTTTTCCTAAAGGCAGTTAACTGACCCTGATCCGCTAGGAGAATCAGGCACGCGCATCAACTATCTCTATAAACCAGCACACTAACCCGAAACTTGTTCAGATGAAAAGCACTCGAAAGACTTAAGAGTCTCTAGACGAATCTGTGATTCGACTGAACACTCGGGAGCTACTGGCATGGGTACGCCCTACGGATGTCTGATGTTGGCCTACCCGGTCCGGCCCGCATTCATGGGGTACATGAGGATGAGCCCCACGGGCTTGGCTTCCCTGAGGATGCCGCGGAACACGCCGGCGGCGAAGTCGTGGATGCGTGAGCTCGGGACGAAGAGGTTGAGCCACGGGTGCGGCACGTCCCACGCCGACCGGCCGAGCTTCGCTCCTCTGGCCGACGCGGTCGAGGAACTGCTAAGTAAGTTACATCCCTCACGAGCACGAACCGGACGGCTCAGCTCCTCGATGGCGCCTCAAGCTTCTGTAACCAAAATAATTTCGTGTCAAAAAAAAGAGAACCCCAACAAGTTGTGTTCAGGCCAGGCTGGGCCGGGCCTGGCAGGGTTGTGCTCCACAAAAACAGCTGGGTTATACCTGGGTGACATCAGAGTGGTCATCGTAGTGCATTGCACCTTCGATGTAGTAGATCACGGCTGATCCCGTAGCCACCGCGAGCTCTGTGAGCCGAGCAAGCTCTGAAGCCGAGAAGAAGGAAGACGACCTCCGGCCCTCGGTCAGGGTCCGGTTGAGCTGGACCTGGCCCTCAACGTAGTCAAACCCGGAACCCATCGAGATGAGTAGCTCCTGGTCAGCGGTGAACGAGTGCACATCCGTGTACGCGAGCCTCACCCACTTGACCCGCTTTTGAGCCTGCTCAAGCCCGATCCGGGCCCGGGTTATCACCCCGAACTGGCCCAGCCCGCCCAACGCCGCAAAGAGCAGCTAATCATGTCTCCCGTGCCTGCAACGAACAATGATTTGATTCGTTATTAGTTTATGATGCTTGCTGCATTCGTGTGCAAGAAAAAGAAAACAACGTGGACAGAATGGTGTGACTGACAGCGCATTTTCAAAGTTGTTGGTAAAAATAAAGAATCTTCTTCCAAAAAATAATGAGTTGCCCGACAGTACATACCAAGCAAAGAAGGTTGTCTGCCCTCTAGGATTAGACGTGCCTGCATTAATGACTGCATCCTCTATCGCGGTGAGAAGTACGAGAATTTGGGTGCATGCCCGGTATGCACTGCACTGCGGTATAAGATCAGACGAGACGATCCTGGCGATGTTGAGGGCGAGGCCCCTAGGAAGAAGGTTCCCGCCAAGGTTATGTGATATGCTCCTATAATACCACGGTTAAAAAGTCTCTTCAGAAATAAAGAGCATGCCAAGTTGTTGCGATGGCACATGGAAGACCGTAAGAAAGACGCGATGTTGAGACACCCCGCTGATGGGTCACAGTGGAGAAAAGTCGAGCGAGAGTACCCAGACTTCATGCGTGGCGCAAGGAACTTAAGGTTTGGTCTAAGTACGACGGCATGAATCCTTTTGGTGGCAGAGCTGCAGTCACCACTGGCATGTGACCCTATGTATCTATAACCTTCCTCCTTGGTTGTGTATGAAGAGGAAGTTCATTATGATGCCAGTGCTCATCCAAGGCCCGAGGCAACCCGACAACGACATTGATGTGTACCTAAGGCCATTAGTTGAAGAACTTTTACAGCTGTGGGCCAAACCAGGTGTACGTATGTGGGATGAGCACAAAGGGGAGCCATTTGACCTATGAGCATTGCTTTTCGTAACCATCAATGATTGGCCTGCTCTTAGTAACATTTCAGGCGACAAACAAGGGATACAATGCATGCACACACTGTTTAGATGATACTGAAAGTGTATATTTGGATAAATGTAAGAAGGTTGTGTACCTAGGGTATCGCCGATTTCTTCCGAACACGCATCCGATGAAAGAAAGGCAAGCATTTCAAGCGTCTGGCGAACCGGAGGAAGCCTGTCCTCCGTGCGGTGAGGAGGTATTTGGTATGGTCAAGGACCTAGAAGTAATCTTTGGAAAAGGTCCTGGCGGTCTATCTGCATTCGAATGACGATGCCGGACACGCACCCATGTGGAAGAAGCAATCTATATTTTGGGACCTACCCTATTGGAAAGTCTTAGAGGTCCGCTCTTCAATCGACGTGATGCACGTGACGAAGAATGTTTGCGTGAACCTGCTAGGCTTTCTAGGAGTGTATGGGAAGACAAAAGATACACCGGAAGCACGGCAGGACCAGCAACGTCTGAAGGCCCTCAAGAGCCTATGCATCCCGAGAACGAGAAGGGTAAACGATGCCACTTAACTCCTCACCTATGCTCTTACCAAAGCGTAGAAGGAAATCTTTTTGAATGTCTAAGCGATATCAAGGTCCGTCGGCTTCTCGTCGAATATAAAGGGAATAATAAATATGGCAGAGAAAAAATTCCAAAACCTGAAGTCTCATGACTGCCACGTGATTATGACACAATTGCTTCCGATTGCATTGAGGGGGCTTCTACCTGAAAATGTTCGAGTACCCATTGTGAAGCTATGTGCATTCCTCAATGCAATATCTCAGAAGGTAATCGATCCGGAAAGCCTACCAGGTTACAAGCAGATGTGGCCCAATGTCTTGTCGACTTTGAGTTGGTGTTCCCACCATCCTTCTTCAATATTATGACGCATCTCTGGTTCACCTAGTAGAAGAGATTGCCATTCTCGGTCTGTATTTCTACACAATATGTTCCCCTTTGAGAGGTACATGGGAGTATTAAAGAAATATGTTCATAACCACCTAGGCCGAAGGAAGCATCTCCAAGGGCTATGTAACGAGGAGTTCATTGAGTTACGTGTTGATTTTATTCCGACCTTAAAGGCGATTGGTGTTCTAGAATCACGACATGAGGGAGACTGCGTGGAAAAGGCACCCTAGGATGTAAAGCAATGATATGTAGGACGGGCATTCTCTCAATCAAGCACACTACGGTTTTACAAAGATCTATCTTGGTTGCCCGTATATCAATGAACACAAGAATTTAATATGCCTCAAACACCCGGGGCAGTCTGATGAATGGATTATAAGTGAACACATGGCAAGTTTTGGCGGCTGGCTGCAAAGACTTCTCACGAATAACACCACTGTTGGGGATCAGCTATACTTGTTGGCCAGGACACCATCTTCGATTGTATGTACTTTCCAAGGGTACGAGATAAATGGGAATACATTTTACACGATAGGCCAAGATAAAAGAGCACCAACCAAAAAAGTGGTGTCCGCTTGATGCAGAAGACAATGGGGAAATGACCACGTATTATTGGTTCATATAGGAGATATGGGAACTTGACTATGGAGCTAATTTTAAGGTCCCCTTGTTTCGATGGTAATGGGTCATGCTTTAAGGAGGGGGGTTGAGGTAGACAAGAAATGCGGAATGACAATGGTGGATCTCAACAATCTTATGAAGGTAGACAAGAACTTAGGCGAACCATTCGTCCTAGCCAATGATGTGGCTCAGGTTTTCTATGTGAAGGACATGTCCTCGGACCAAAAAAGAAAAAATATGCAAACGAATACATCATATGATGAGCCAAAGCGTCACATAGTTCTTTCAGGGAAAAGAAACATCGTGGGAATCGAGGACAAGACAGACATGTCAGAAGATTATAATAAGTTTGATGAAATTCCGCCCTTCATAGTGAAAACTGACCCAAGCATTCCGTTAAGTAAAGAAGATGTTCCATGGTTACGTCTGAAGCGATCATAAGGAAGGACATATGCCAAGAAGTTCATGCTCATATTATGTAACTCTAGTTCATGTTTTTAATATTAATACATGTCTTGAGTGTTAGTCATGTTTTGTGGATGGACCGGGACTATGAGAAGAAGTTGTCCCGATTTGTACTTACCATTAAGATCTAATCTCCAAACGCGCGCGGTCACATATTAGGGAGTTCCTCTATGACCAGTTTCTTGGAGATGCCGGAGGACTAGGCTTCGTCGGCATCTCCCTGAAACTGGCCGTAGTGGTGTCCCTGCTCTCGAAAACAATCTTGCAGCTTTGTAACTTCTCTAACTAGATCAATACACCTGGGAGCTAACTAATTTCACATATTAGGGAGTGCCTCTATGACCAGTTTTTCGGAGATGCCGGAGGACTGGGCTCCGTCGGCATCTCCCTGAAACTGGCCGTAGTGGTGTCCCTGCTCTCGAAAGGAGGTAAGGCATAGCCTCAAACTGGCTGGAGGACTGGACTCACAAGGATGCCTATTTATAGTACAAGCAGCTCGACATAGTGTCGACACTTACGAAATAATATCGACACTCACCCCTATTATTAGTCCCGGTTGGAGGACTGGTTCATCTTTAGTCCCGGTTGGTGACACCATCTGGGACAAGGTACACGCCGCATGACATAATGTCGACACTCACCCCTATTATTAGTGCTGACTCGTGTTTTGTCCTAGTTGGTGTCTCCAACCGGGACTAAAGGTTCATCTTTAGTCCCGGTTGGTGTCTCCAACCGGGACTAAAGGTTCATCTTTAGTCCCGGTTGGTGACACCATCCGGGACAAGGTACACGCTGCATGACATAATGTCGACACTCACCCCTATTATTAGTGCTGACTCGTGTTTTTTCCCGGTTGGTGTCTCCAACCGGGACTAAAGGTTCATCTTTAGTCCCGGTTGGTGTCTCCAACCGGGACTAAAGGTTCATCTTTAGTCCCGGTTGGTGACACCATCCGGGACAAGGTACACGCCGCACGACATAATGTCGACATTCACCCCTATTATTAGTGCTGCCTCGTGTTTTTTCCCGGTTGGTGTCTCCAACCGGGACTAAAGGTTCATCCCGCCATTTTTTCCCGCCATTTTTCTTCCCGCCATTATTCTTCCCGCCAGTTCTTCTTCCCGCCATTTTTCTTCCCGCCAGTTCTTCCCTCCAGTTCTTCCCGCTAGTTCACTATATATATATATATGTAGGGGGTTGGCCTCCATTGTCATTGCACATCTCTAGACTCATATCTGCAACCTCATCACTCTTTCCCATGGCTTCCACCGTAGCACTAACTTGAGGCGGAGGCGCTTTGCGCCTCGAACTACCCTGCCCGCCGGCTCTGTGTCCCCGTCGGCTCGTCTTTGGCGTCGGGCGTGCAGTTCCTCCTGTCCCTCTAGGTGTGGCGCACCGGATGGCCATCACGAACCACTACTACTTCGAGTTCACGCCGGAGCAGCGGAGGAATCCCAGATGGCATCCCGACTATTTCCCTACTTGGGAAGCCTTCTTCGTGGATCGGCGTGAGAGGGCGCTCGCCAGGCACGAGGAGGACGGCCCACCTCCTCCTAACTTCAACGAGGCCGGCCAGCGGCTATGGTGGCGCGGTCGGACTCTCCAGGGCGTCATGGCCTATGACACTGCCGCCGACTAACCCCCGTCTGCGCTACCCTCAAGTCCAGCCCACGCGCTACCCTCAAGTCCAGCCCACGCGTACTCTCCAGAGGTTCAATTACGGCGACCCCGACGACGACAGCGATGACGGCGACGGCGAGTATGATGACTACAGTGGCGAGTATTACAGGTGTAGGCAGGAGCATGACTGAATCACTCCAACATTCCGAAACAAGTTCGGCCGATTGTTACTTAATCTGGCCATGTATCTTAATTTTCAGTTCTTTTATGTATCTTAATTTTCAGTTCTAGTTCGGCTTTATGTAACTTACTATTAGTTGTATTCTCATTCGAGGTTGACAATATGCTATTTTATCAAAAAAAAACAATGCTAGTTGAGCGAGGCTTGGCCCCGAGCTAAGAATCATCATGCCCGTTGTTCGACAAAGTTTGTCGATAGTTTAAAACGGGGATAAAAAAATAAAAAAAGATCACCAACACATTTTCCATTTTCCGAGCATAAAAAACAATGCAAGTTGAGCGAGGCTTGGTGAGATTTAAGTGTATACAAAAGATGCGACATTTAAATATCCAATCAATTCAAAAATGTTAATACAAAAGATGCGGCATTAAAATATGATTTGATCTAATAAAATAGGGTTAGATTTATTTTTAGATGCTTAATATTTCCTATGTTCAAAGTTTTAGGATTTAACAATTTATTTTTGTTTGAATTGAATAATCAAAATTTATATGTAAGTGTTTTAATTATTTTGAAAATTTTCATGTAAAGTAAATATAAAATGATTTACATGAATGGATATATATTATTTTTCTGAAAGTTATGATATATTATTCATATTTTTCTGAGTTGAAATGAAAAAGATGTGAATTTTCTAAATTCATATCATATTTTTTGAATTAAAAATGCCCCTTTAATGCATGAAATAAATGCCCCCCTTTAACACCGGTTCCAGACACGAACCGGTGTTAAAGGCATTATTCGCTTTCAAGCACCATACCCCCCTTTAACACCGGGTGGTGGCTGGAACGGGTGTTAAAGGAGGTAATAAATGCGTGAAGCGAATCCCCTTTAACACCGGTTCCAGCCACGAACCGGTGTTAAAGGGGGGTGTATTAAATGCGCGCCTTCCCCTTCCTCTCTTCCCCCAGCCAGATCGATCGAACCAGGAAAGAAATAAGCAGAGGAGCTCGCCGTCGCCTCCGTCCTGCTGTCCATCGCTGCCCTGTTGTCGCCGCCATCCCGTAGTCTCGCGCCTCGACGTCGCTCATCGCCGCCTGCGCCACGCCGCCTGCTTGCCGTGACGTCCCCTCAAGACTGTTCTCATTGTGCCAGCCTTCCACTTCAGGCTTCACCATACAACCCTGCCACACAACACGGCCCAGCCCGTAGAGGTTAGTGTATTAGTAGTTTAGTGTATTAGTTAGTATCTTTTTTAGTAGTTAATTATTAGTAGTTAATTAGTTAGTATTAGTTTAGTATCTTTTTTTGGGTTAGTTTAGTGTTAATTATTAGTAGTTAGTTAGTATTTTATTTAGTTAATTAGTTAGTATTAGTTCAGGGTTATTTAGTGTAGTTTAGTGTACGGGGACGACCTCCCCTCTCGGCTGCAGGGGCGGCCTAGGTGGTGCGAGCTCCGGTGGTGGCCATGGCGGTATAGTATGCCATCGATGTCGGGGTATGCATGGTCCTTCTCGGGTTGCAGGTGTGTCCGCTGGCAACGACGGCACGGCGTCCCTCTCTTCGGCGATGCGATGTGTCGTTGGTCGTCGGAGTGGTGGCTAGAGTTCGCAATGTCGGTGGCAGCCTTAGAAGAAGGTGGACTGCGCGGGCAGCTCTTTGGTGAGCGTCGTTGTGGAGCTCTGACTCATTCTGATCTTGGTTCATTGACTTCGGCGGCAAGTTTAGGTTCTCCGCGGTTTTTCTTGCATCAGACTTCCACGGTTTTTCTTACTGTAAACTTGTTTGCTCGATAAATTGTACTACATGCATAGATTAAAACTTGTATACAAATTGGACATCTGACTCATCCTGATTATTGTTTTAGAAACTATGGATCCACTTAGTAGAAACCTTGAAGAAGAAGAAATAATGGAGAACATTATTGATGAGGACACCTCACAATATCTGAACTTGGAGGGATATGATGACAACAGCTCAAGTACTAGTCATGGAGAAGATGAAGACTCCGGTGAACGCAATTTAATGGTTACAAAGTCCGGCGAGGTATATGCATTGATTAAGCCTCTGCTGACTTCCACCAACAATCTTCTTCTACATGTATTAATTAACGCTTCTTTCTTCTTTTAGCCATCTGGATCGACCAGCCAGCAACCATCTTCTTCTACGAAAAAGAGCAAGCGAGGCGCGAGCCAGCGGTTGAAAGATCATGCAAAGTTCACGATCGAGCGATGCATGTTGATGGCAGGCCGATGGAGCCCAAGAAGGCCGCAGACAAATTTGTACGTCAGGCTGGAGTTCTTGTTAGGGACCAAATCCCAATCATAATTGAAAATTGGAATAAGCCAAAGAAGGGCGACGGTACCTTTGTCGATGACAGATCCAAAGAAACGCTTTCGAATTCGTTGTTGGTAAATTTCACCCTTCCGCCAGAGGAGGATAAAAACAACCCGGTTATAAAGGAAAAGGTCAAAGAGTGGACTCTAAAGAAGATGGCTGACGCTCCATAGAATGGAAGACAAAATTGAACAAATTTGTCAAATCTGGCGAGACTCCAAATTTCGAAGACGCATATTATGTGAAGATAAGACCTCACTGGCCTGAATTTGAGACATATAAAAAAAGTGCTATAGCTAAAAAGAGGTCAGAAACCAATACGCTTAATGCCTTGAAGAAGGAATATCACCAGAGGACGGGGTTAGGTGGCTACATATGTCAGAGGCTTAAGTGGGAGGAAGCTGAGAAGGCCCTGCGCGCTAGAGGGATCACACCCCAGACAGATGGGTGGGACCTACGTGCAAAGACTTGGTTCTACGGAATTGGGGCAAGGTTGGACCCAGAAACAGGATTGTGTATCTTCCCAACACTCCTTGCCAAACCCGTCACTGAACTCATCACGGCATACGAGGAAACAGCCGTCAGGACCTTCCATCCCGACAGAGAGAATGACCAGCTCACACGCGCCATCGGTAAAAAAGAACACGCTGGACATGCACGAGGCATAGGAGGTATGACGTGGAAGGATGGGTTTGCCGACTGGAGCGACTCTTACAGATGGCGCGGCAGAAAAGAAAAAGAGTGTACAGAGTGGATGCCACAGATAGAACATGCACTTGCGGCGCTGCAGGCGCAAGTGAATGCACAACAGAGCCATCAAGCTACCGGCCCATCTCAGCGGCACGAAGAGCCTGCATTGGAAGCTGCCGGCGGCCTAGACTCTGCGCGGAAAAGCAGCGTGGCTTCCACGGAGTACGTGCAACCCACGCTTGAAATGGCGGGTCCTCGATACCCCGTGGATGAGATCACGGAGAGCGAACACGCTGAGCTGCATGTGAGATTAATGGGCTTATCCATTAAGGTGGCTGTCGGCTATGCCTTACCTCCTGTAGCTGGTGGAACTTGCCACTACCGACCGATTCCAGATGGCTATGCTATTGTCGGGGTGGATGAGGTTGTGAAGGAATATGAGGAAGCACAACTTGACCATGCTACAGGTGAAGGGGAAACTCAACTCAAATTTGCAGTGAAAACAACCATTCTTTGGAAGAAGGAACACATTGTGCTTCCAAATTGGAGGTCACTGGCACCCCCGCCGTCTCCGCAGCGTTAGTAGTCTGAGCCGCTTCAGCTATCTCCTGCGCGGCAGCCATCTCCGGCGCTTCAGCCATCTCCTGCGCGGCAGCCATCTCCGGCCCGTCAGCCATCTCCGGCCCGTCAGCCATCTCCTGTGCGGAAGCCATCTCCTGCCCGTGAGCCATCTCCTCAGCGTAAGCGGAAGAGCACTGCCACGAAGAGCATCAGTAGCACTGCCACAAAGAAATCCGCAGGAAACCGTACGCCAAAGAGTTCAAAAACTACGTCCCGCAGCCTTCCGCCAAGCCATTGCCGGTTTTACCGTGGAATCGCAGCGACGAGGAGACCAATAGGATCTCGGAAGAACAGGTCAAGAAATTCTTTGCACCTAGACGGGCCGAGCCAAAGGAGAAAATAGATCCGGCGGTGGTGGAGAAGTTTTACAATAATCTTTTGAAACCTGAAACCCCACTTGTGCCGGACTACGAGCGCCAGATTTTGAAGGCGGATGCAAGGCGCCGTAGGGAGACTGAAAGTAGCAGTCGTGAGGCACCCCAGAAAACAGTTCCCATGCTCGGAGAGCAGGAAAACCAATCATGCGCCCCGCTCCAAATGTTCGACACAGGGCTCCTCCCGTAAATGATTACGAGGCAGAGCTACAAAGAAAGGCCAATGAGATGGGGATGACTTACATTGCATACTTGAACGTCATGGGAGACAACTTGCCCAAATGCGATGCCAACCCCATACAGCCATGGAAGTATGGGAAGAATCTCGTCAAGAAAGAGGAGCTCAAGAATCTACCAACAAAGATGCGAAAATTGCACAAGTGGTACCTTCATTTCTGCAAGACGAGAAAGGTAGAATGGATCACGACGCATATAAGAGATGAGATTTTCTTCTGCGGAGACGACGCGATCGACTTCAACATTCAAGACTTGCATTTTCTATTCAATCAGAAGGAACTCGACAAAGCTGCCATCAGCCTTTATTGTGTGTAAGTACTATTTCTATAATTTATATCTCATCTCATTCACTTTATTAATTGCATGTATATATATATGCTCACCATATATGTATATACTATTATGCAGGAAAAAGGTTATGGAATGCAGGAAAGGAGGCCCTTTTGACATTGGGTTCGTTGACCCAAATAGAGTTCATGAAGAAGTGGTAGAAACCAAACCCGGGCAAACAGAAGATTACTTGCTAACGTCTTTACTGAGACAACAAACCAAAAGGGAAATACTATTGCCTTACAACTTCTCGTGAGTACTGTTACCCTCTCTCTTGTACACATTCTATTTCAGCTTACTCGATGTTAAGTGTAACTGATGATGAGTTATGCGTGCGTAGGTTCCACTTTATTCTGCTAGTCATTCAACCCGACTCAGGAAAAGTCCTTGTCATGGACTCGTTACGAAAAGAAAAAGAGATATGGGCAAACTTTAGAGAGATGCTCCAGAGGTAATTTCAATCATATTATCACACCAGATCGGCAACTTTCGTGACAACAAGTAATTAATTACTCCTTTATCCATTTTCTTTGCCGGACAGGGTTTGGAAAAGGTTCACGGGCAGGGCCGTGGGTGAATGGTCAGAAGAACTAAAATTTGTAGACCAAAATGTAAGTAATACTAGCTAGCTTCCAATTCCATTATATCATGCTTTATTGATTATTATTTTGATTGAACTCTCTATTCTCGTAAAGTGCGCGCATCAGGGACACGGCAATAACTTATGTGGGTACTATGTTTGCGAGTTCATTCGCAACACGATATGTGCGACGGGCCAAGCCGCACTAGAACAACTTAGAGTAAGTAAACAAAGTCCACAACATTATTTTATTACCATCAATTGTGTTGAGTTTTATTCTTATATATATATTGACGGCCCATTCTTCATATATATTCAGATCGAACGGATGCGGGACCAACTCCTACCATTTGAACGCATACGAGCCATTCAAGAGGAATTGGCGGGGTTCATACTTGATGAGGTCGTCACGCCTGGCGGAGAACTCTTTAGATATCCACCAAAATGAACGATGACGATGTATGTGCCGATGACGATGTATGTGCCGATGACGATGTTTGTGTATAATAATAGTTGCTTAATTATTCATGTACTCGTATGTACCGATGACGATTTATGTGTATACCGCTCCCGATCGATTCCCCCTCCCCCCCCTCCCGCAGAAATACGCCCAGAACGGGGCAGAGGCAGAAGTCTACCGTGGCCCCGAACCGGTGTTAAAGGGGGGGGCCTGAGGCTTGCGGCAGCCCCACGTGCGCCACCCTTTAACACCGGTTCGTATAAGAACCGGTGTTAAAGGGGCCCCCCCTCTAACATCGAACCCTCAACAGCGGTTGGGGAACCGCTGTTAGAGGGCCCTTCCAACCGGAGTTAAAGGGGGGGGCTCTGCACTAGTGAGAAGCGACCTCTATGTAAGATTAGATGTTGACCTGTGAAGATTTTTCAGTTGCGTTCCTTCCAAATATTCCATAGAACTTATAGCATGCGGCCACTGAGGTTGTTTTGTTTCTTTGTTGATTTCCCGACGAAATCATCCAACCATTTCGAAATGGAGGGAAAGAACTGCCCGAAGCCCATTGTCCCAAGTTTACGCGTGTTCCAGACAAAAGAATGGGTGCCAAGGGCGGATACGTTACATTACGTTTCAGTCTGTGACTTGAACCAAACGCTTCCGTAGTCTAGTTACCTTACCTATGCGTTGCCAAGGTAAATACCTATGAAATGATATGTTGCTAAAAAGACAAGGCATCGTCTACCTCAACGTTTCTTCTCAGTTCTCACCCACATTGGTCTGTCGTTACCTTACGTGCATGTAGATATTAGAGTCTCAACGCTGGTCTACGACTATGCGCCATGTGTGTTTCAAGCCAAGTGGAAAAAGCAAAAAAAAAAAAATCCTTCTGCGCGATATGCCATCTTACCACACGGACCGAATCTCCTTTAATTTATTTCAGCTATGATATTCTCGCTTCACGTTGACACCCGATATTTTGTTCTGAAACGACCACCCTCTCATGCAACTTAACTACACCTGTCCATTTGACAAGAGGCAATTGCATGCGTGTTGTGATGTCGCGACGGTGTCACGCGTCTCCTTTGTGGATCTTCCCGTGTCCAGCAGCGGAGGCGGAGTCAAGAGCAGCGAAGACAAAGGCGCATAGTCGCTTACCCAGGTCCTATTAGCCCTGGTACGTTGGGATTGGGACAGACCCGAGTAAGGTTTAATCCTGGGTTTGATCGTCTCCATTGTATGAGGCCGAGAAAACTAGAATCTCATACGTTTTCCTACGTGTTACAAGTTACGATGCATCTTAAAAAAAAAATTTAATGCGTATGTCAAATGAAAAGTTTAAACTATGTGACTTATGAAATCTACTAAGCAAGTTAGTTAGTCGAGGGGTTGTCCAGGCCCGTGTGGTTGTACGCTCAGTCTTGGTTTAAGAGGCAAGAACTCGGTTCCTATTGGTGACAAGCATGAGACTACAAAAATGACATCCAACATGGCCTTCCATACAAACCTTAGCACGTTCAACTGACACCTCCGATCTTATCTCCATCTCCTACCTTTCTAGATTCTTTGGCATCTCTGATTCATCATCTAGATGGATCAAACATAATTACTATGCATAGCTAAGCTTGATGGTCGCATAAGCTCTAGCAACGCTCATATGCCAGACCTAGGTATGCTAGGAGTAGTGGAACAAGTATATAAGGCTACAAAAGGGAAACAATGTAGCAGATACGTAACTCTAGCTACTGACAAAAGACGATATTGAAATCGTATGCATCATAGCAAGGAAGTAGATACTTTGTAAAACATAGGTTCAGAATGAGAGGCCACGCTTATGAAAAATTGGATCGGATTTTGCAGTTCTTGAGTATTTGATTGCTTTTATATGTTCTTTGGATCAGGCCGATACTGTAGAAGAGGCTGGTTCGGGGGTAGTCGGACATGTACGATTCACCAACTTAACATCAGCATGGGTCCACATGCCAGTACCTAAACGACACCGCCCTCACACACCATATATCGCACCTCTCCTTTTTTATCCCCCCCACCCCGCCCCCGGTTCCTCCACCCTATCGCTGCCATAGCCCATCTGTGGTTGCACCACCGAGCTTCGGCTCCTCAGTTGTCGTTCCCCTCATCGCCAAAGAGACCATGACCACCGTGGTTAGCACCGATGGCTAACTCGTCAACTAGACCAGCACCACACACCTTCCTCTCCTTCGGCCTTTGCCTCCTTCTAGGTTGGCGACTCCACTCCATCTAACCCCCTTCGTTTTGCATCTCTCTCCACCACCTGTCAATGGTGGCCGTCAAGCGGCTGCCTAGTCCATACGGCTTTTGTCCCTCTCCTACTACGAGAACGTGTGGCATATTTTGGTGGATTTTTTGGATGGCGCATCGCAAAAGTATTGTCAATATTTTTTATCCGGCGTATGGGTTTTCTATAGCCAGGGCCAAGGGTGTGGATAAGTATGTAGAGTGATAGACTTCACCCGACACATAATAGCGTCGTGGTAGGTTTGCAGGCAAAGATAGCGCATTGTGAAGCCATTACAACCTGGTGGACTCATGCACACCTTTATGGCACACTAGCCTATGTCATCCCAAAAGTGCTCACCTGTTTGTGAATATATGATGGTGCCAAGGTGGACATATGGAGGCGCTCTGCGGCAACGCCGGCCATGTACATGCTGCACCACAACCTCCAAGGACATGATCCCACCATGAGGCTACACCGCGAGTTTGCATGTGTTTGTGAAGATACTGGTATATAAAAAAAGGAAAACACCATAATTGCATGGTCCGTTGGGGTTTGCCACGGAGGGCATCGACCTCCATACGTCCAGACAAGTGTGTGGGCGCCCCTAAACTAGACACTTTTGGGGAAATTTGGACGTTATTTGGGTCTTCTGGTGGAGATGCTCTTACCAAGATTAATTAATAATCATCCAAGAGTGAAACATAATATTCCACTCTCTTCTCTCATTGCATTGTACCACATAACAATAACGATGTATAGTTCTTATGTCTACTTAAACAACAACTTGCTTCACCCTTCTTTCTCCAACGATTAGCCTTCTGTCCACCTATGAACCTGCAATAACCCTCCACAACCTTCTCTCTAATTTTGAACCCTTAGCAACAACAACTTTGAAATCGGTGAGTTGTTCATAGCCCAATTGCCACTCAATCATGGGTACAAAATACACACATGAAAGTGGATCCAAGACCCATACTGATGAGGTCGGATTGACTAATGAAAGACATCTAGGGGACTAGCCATTTTACATGTGCACACAATGTACTTCCTCGTCCCAAAATAGTTGACTTAGATTTTTCTGGATTCATATATATTTATACACTAAAACACTACTAGATACCATCAAGACAAATTCAAGTAACTTATTACCGGATGGAGGGGTATTATTCTTTTGTTAATGCAAGACGGATATGCACATGAACAGATACAAGTGCCTCTTCTAATCAGAAGCTTGAGTCGCTAGAAATTGGAGATAAATTCAGGAACCTTACTAAATTCTGATTGAACGATGTGTTTTCCCGTGCTCGTGCGTGTGTACATGTGTGTGAATACTGTGTGAGATTTAGATTTTAATGGGTACTCCATATATTTCTTCTGTGGCTCCACCATTCCATAAAAAAATAGTTCTTGATTAAGACGTTTTTAGTGCCCATCTAACATAAAGATATACGGTTGTACCTTCCCCATTATAGCTTTATCCCTGTGGTTTTGTCCCATGAACACTCTCTGTGGCAGAAGATCAGGGATAGTGTACTACTCCTACTACAGTGCGCAGACATGATGCAACTGCTACCTTATCTACTGTAAACTACTTTTACAAGTGGGCATACGGGCGGGTGCACTATGCTTTTCGACTGTCGTTCTTCTGTTTCTGTACAAGTCGACTTCACAACGTGACTGCTTCCACTACGGCACCAAATGCTAACCGAGCTTTTATTTTTTCGGAAAAGCTTAGGTCTCATTAACACAGGCACGGGGATAGAGCATCTGACATATACTGTCTCTTGTACAGTGAAAAAGTTTTCAGGTATTGTAAACCGTTTTAACGGTATACTGCGGCTCCTCCCGTATCACATACGGTAAAATCAGCAACGATATGACCTAACGATATGACCGCCGCTTATAGGCCTAACGATATGACCGCCGCGGATCATCGCAAAGTCATGGACGGTTCTGATGTGACCCGCGCCACCCCTCTCGTCCATCCCGTAATTGATTCCGCGCCTCCGCCAGCCCTGGCATCTACCCCGCGTCCCCGACAAACCCTGTGGGGCCACCTCGCGCGCTCACTTGGTGTTCGCGGCACCCTGGCTATTCACCGCGACCGAGAATCTGGGCCAGGCCATCCCTTTGATGGGGAAACAACCAGCAACCACCATAGGTGGGGGGAAGAGGCAGTAGGTCACGACCCCTAGTGAGAAGGCGAAGAAGGTCAAGGCTGCCGCCTATGGACCAAAGCCGACAGCCATTGAGGAAGTCGCACTACCGAGGAGGTTCTCTCGACGCCACGTTGTCGCCCGCGGAAGCAGAGGAGGCTTCCTTGATTGCTCCGTCAGCTGCCTCCCGCATGTTTGATGAAATGTCACAGAGGTAATTTTCTATCCTTTTTTATTCTAGTTTTGATTGATTTTTGTTGTTGTTTATGCAATTAAGTGTATTTGCTATGTTGTCATCTATGTAGTGTTGCTCATGAGGAATTTTTTTCAACATAAGAATGTTGCATATCAAGAGTATGAAATCCCATCACAAAAATATGAAAGCGATGATGAAAAACACTTACGCCTATGCTCCTATCCATTTTACCCTTGCATATGTCAGACCATGATTCAGATGAGTTCAGTGAAGCCCAACAGGTCTTGGTGGTGATGATGAAAGTCCACTGCCTTCACCAAAGAACTTTGTTGACAGTTTTGAGGACACCAAACAGAAAAAGGCTGTTGGCAGAGGCAGGGACGAAGGCGGTAAGTCTAAAGCCACTATTCCTGCATTGGGCAGAGGCAAGGCTCAGCGAGTTACAAGATCTAGCGGGCAAGCAACGCCCAAAAGAAAAATGGTTGTTAGTAAAAGATCTTCTTGGATGAGGCTCTGAGGGCAAGAACGTTAAATTAAGCTACACTGTTGCATAAGACAAGTTGATTGTGTTGGCATGAATGGGGTTAGATATGTCCATGGGCACAAAGTAACCGAAAAATAACTATTAGAGAAGGATGAAGGAGTACTTCGATGCACGGAACAAGAGTGACAATGTGCGAATGATGTTTCATCATTGGTGGGGCACAATCTCCACCAACTGTCAAAAGTGGAGTATATGCTTGGCACAAGTGGATCCAGTTGGAATCACTGTATCCTTCAGACACAACAGGGTGTCCTGAATATTAAATCTCATAGCTCATTATACCAAATAGATAGCGCATGACCTTTCAAGTGCATGTCAATGATTAATACTCGGGTTAGACATGAACGTACTCAACTTGCTCATAGAAAAAGAGATATCGGGTATTGTAGAGCTTGCTAAGTACATATGAGAACCAACAATTTGTGAATATTTCAACTGATATGTTGGTTTCTTCCTAATCTTTCGTAATGTCAAACTAGGATCATAAGGCATTGGAGAAGTCTTGTCATCAATAAATCCAAATCAGTGACCTTTAAACATAATGAGATTGTGTTAAAGTAATTCCATTCTTGTTCTTAATAAGCTTGATGTTCAGAATCACACATCAGCCTCTCCCAGATCTTTCATATCAAAACTCTTTGATAGAAAAGACTTGACTTCATTTATCACTCTTATGTTTGTACCAAAGATCAGAATATCATCCATGTACAAGCATAATATAACACTATCGCCCCCACCATGGCGATAGTAAACACACGTATCAGCCTCATTAATGATAAAGTGAGTAGAAAGTAGAGTTCTATCAAACTTCTCATGTCATTTCTTAGGTGCTTGTTTTAGGCCATATAAAGTTTTTAAAAACTTGCACACCTTTGTCTCTTCACCTTTTACCACAAACCCATCCAGCTGATCCATATAGATCTTCTCTTCCAACTCTCCATTAAGGAAAGATGTCTTCACGTCCATTTGATGAACGAGAAGACTATAAGAGGCAACTAGGGATAGTAATACTCGAATGGTGGTCAGTCTAGCGACATGTGAACATGTGTCAAAGTAATATTTGCCTTCTTTCTGTGTGTATCCCTTTTCTACAAGCCGTGCCTTGTACTTCTCAATAGTACCATTAGGACTTAGCTTCTCCTTAAACACCCACTTACAACCCACATGTTTACAACCATAGGGATATTTTGATAATTGCCAAGTTCTATTAGAAAGAATCGAGTCCATCTCATTTTGGACAGCTTCTTTCTAATCATCAGATGCAGATGCCTCAACAATGGATCTAGGTGTATCGTCCACAAGGTACACGATGAAATCATTACCAAAGGATTTTGCAATCCTCTGTCTCTTACTCCTCGTGGGAGGTTCATCGTCATCCTTCTCAATGACTTTCTCATGTGGTTATTCGGAATTCTCAATAGATGCACTAGATTCATGAAATATTTTAGAAGAAATTCTACCAATGTTATGCATATCTTTCATAGGAAACACATTCTCAAAGAATATTGCATCATGAGATTCCATTATAGTAATAACATGCATATCAGGTACCTTAGATTTAACCACTAAAATCTATAGACTACACTCCGTGGATCATATCCTAGAAAGAGACAATCCACTTCCTTAGGTCCGAGCTTGTGTTTCTTAGGAATAGGTATGTTGACCTTTGCCAAACACCCCAAGTGCGCAAGTACGAAAGTGGTGGGTTTCTCCCAGCCCACTCCTCAAAAGGGGTGTTTTCTTTATTCTTGTTTGGAACTCTATACAGGACATGGCATGAAGTCAACAAGGCTCCCCCCACCATGCCTTTGCTAAACCAGTAGTGGCTAATATGGAATTCAACAAGTCAGTTAGCATGTGGTTTTTCCTCTCAGCAACCCCATTTGATTGGGGCGAGTAGGGAGGCGTCCTCTTATGAATAATACCATGTTCCTCATGAAATTCGTGAAATATTTTGGGGAAATACTCACCACCACAATCCGATCTAAGACACTTGATATTTATATCTAGTTGTTTTTCAACTTCGTCCTTATAAATTTTAAAGTGGTCTAAAGCCTAGTTTGCAACAAGTAAACATAGTATTATTTAGTAGCATCATCAATCAACATCATGAAATATTTCTTTCCACCTTTTGTAAACACACTGTTCATCTTGCATAGATCATAATGTATGAGTTCTAGAGGTGCCAAGTTTCTCTCTTTGGCGGCCTTGTGAGGCTTTCAAAGTTGCTTTGATTGCACACAACTATGGCACTTAGAACCTTAGACAATAGTGAAATTCGGAATTAAACTCATACTGGACATACGAGACATCATACCAAAATTAATATGACATAAACGAGAATGCCAAACATTGGTATCATCATTAACACCACCACAAATATGATTCACGGATTTATTACAAAACTCTGAAAGTGAAAATCGAAAAAAGCCTCTGAACTCATAACCTTTACCAATAAAATGTCCATGCCTCGAAACAACGACTTTATTAGACTCTAAAACAACATTAAACCCATCTTTACATAGAAGGGAGCCACTAATATGATTCTTGTTCATAGTAGGGACATGTTGCACGTTCCTCAGCTGCGCAATCTTTCCGAAAGTAAACTTCAGATCCACTGTGCCAACACCACAAACAAAAGCATGTGATCCATTCCCTATTAGGACGAAAAAATCCCGAGCGACCTGATAAGAAGTGAACATAGAGATGTCAGCACACACATGCACATTAGTGATACGTCGGAAACGTATCTATAAATTTTGATGCTCCATGCTTGTTTAGTATCTACTTTGCTTTGCTTTGTCTACACTTTGAGGTATTTTTGCACACTTTCTGGAACTAACCTATTGACAAGATGCCACAGTGCCAGTTGCTTATTTTCTGCTGTTTTTGGTTTCAGAAAGCTAAAAAATAAATATTCTCGGAATTGGACGGGACAAAAGCCAAAGTTCATATTTTTTCCTGAGCGATACGGAAAATCGAAGACGAGACAGAGGAGGACACCAGGGTGGCCACACCCTAGGTGGGCGCGAGTCCCACCCTAGCCGCGCCCACAGGGGGTGTGGGCCCCCTGGCCCTCCGCCGACCTTGCCTCATTCTCCTATAAGAAGCCCCCGACTCAGAAACCCTAAATAATCCATCATACTTCTAGAAAAAGTTCCGCTGCGCCGCCGCCATCGAAGGGGAGATTCAGGGGACAGAAAGTCTCCGTTCCGGCACCCTGTCGGGACGAGGAAGTGCCCCTGGAGCCATCTCCATCGATCTCCACCACCATCTCCATCACCGTTATTGATTCCCATGATGAGGAGGGAGTAGTTCTTCCTCGAGGCTAAGGGCTCTACCTGTAGCTATGTGTTCATCTCTCTCTCTATGCATGATCTTGTTGTGGTCATGAGCTTTGTAATCAAGTAGATCTACCTTGCTACTCAAGTGATTCATTAGATCTCTTCTCTCCCCATGTGTGAAAGTGACAACGTGCACACCATGGTGGTCTTGAGTCTACATAAATACTCTTTGTGCTTTAATAGATCTATGCTTTTCCCCAGATGTATGAAAGTGACAGCGGGCATACTGTGTGTGGCACTTTGGCTAGATTGAATATTTGTTATGAGTTATATTTGGAGTTGGATGTCTCTATGAAATTGTGGTGTTTGTTGGAACCATCTAGCGCTCAAGGTGACAGTGTGGGGTTATCTAGGTTGGGCAAGGCGGACTTTGAGGTGTGCTGTTATAGCCCTACCATGGATTAGAGTGTCCAACCGGAGAGTAGTTAAGAGTAGTATCATGAAGAGAGGATATTTATATGAGAGAGTGTTCACTAGTGAAAGTATGATCCCTAGGCCTTGTTTCTAAGCATTGAAACACCGTTTGATACTAGATTTGTTGCATGTTTGCTTGATTCCTTCTTGTTGCCTTTAGTCTTTACCTCACCGTTAAGATCTTTTCTGTCACCGTTACCACTTGTATTTCACTATCTCTTCGCCGAACTAGTGCACCTATACACCTGACAAGTGTATTGGGTGTGTTGGGGACGCAAGAGACTTCTTGTATCTTGATTGAAGGGTTGCTTGAGAGGGATACCTTTGACCACTTCCTCCCTGAGTTCGATAAACCTTGGGTAATCCACTTAAGGGAAACTTGCTGCTGTTCTACAAACATCTGCACTTGGAGGCCCAACAACTGCCTATAAGAATAGAAGTGTGTAGACATCAAGCTCTTTTCTGGCGCCGTTGCTAGGGAGATAAGGTAAAAGGTACTCTGTCACATCCCAAAATTTTCCAAATTTTGAAATGTGAAAAATAAATAAACCAAAATAAACAATTCTTTAAATTTAGGGTGAAAAGAAACTTTTTGCTTCTAAATGGAAACATCAAAACCCTTCCTGAACAAATTTGAATGAAAAGGGTATCCAACAAAATTTCAATCAAGTGAAATGCATTCATTAGTGAATGTATCTTGAAATTTAAACACTTGGAAAACTTAAACCAAAATCCCAAATCTTAATGAAAGAAATCAATTCCAAAGATCAAATGCATTTTATGCATGGAAAGAATCTTTAATTTAAACACTTGGGAAAATACACCAAAACCCTAAAACCCAAATGGTAGAAAATCATTTCCAAGATCTCTCTAAGACTATGGATTTGATCCATATAAAAATTGATCAACAAACATTTTTAAATTATCAAAAATGATAAACAAAAATATTATAAAACCATAGAAATTGGTTTCATTTAATTTGGAACCATGGTTAAAAACTTATGAATTTAATAAGGTTAAAGGAAATAATTTTCAAAGCTAATAAAGCTCCTAACTAAAATACATACCAAATTGTGAGGAAATTAATCCTAAAAGGATTTAAAAAGATAAACAAATATTAAATAAAATTATACAAATTGAAATCACCAATTTTGGATCTATAAATAAAAAGATATGGATTTTATAAGGCAAAGAAAGAAATAAATAAGGATTATTTAAAAGTCAAATAAAATCTTGGCCAAATCCAAAAACAAATGAAAGTTTAATAAAAAAGGTTATTTAAATAAAAAGTTCAAATAAAAAATTGTAAAAGGTTATTTAAATAAAATCATATGGATTAAACAATATCCAATTTTATTTAAATAAAGACAAATTGCCTAAACTAAATAATAAATCCCAAGAAAATTATTTAGAAGACAATTTAAAACTTGAATTAAATCCATAAGAAAATGGAATAAAGATAATCCAAATTAAATAAAAGAATAAAGGATTAATTAAATGGAATTACATGGTTTGGGACCATAATCAAATTCACTTAAATAAAGACAAAGGCCTCATTTAAATAAATATTAAACCATATTAAAATATTTGAAATAATTCAAAGTGAATTATTTAAACACACTAAACAATAAGTTTAAATCTACTGAAAAGATTGGATGAAAATTTGAAATCAAATAGAGGCTTGAATCAAGGTTTGAATAAAAACAAATGTCCAATTTAAATAAATATTAAAACCATAAAAAAATATTGGAATATTCTAAAAAAATTAAACACATTATTAAACAGTATTAAACTACTAAAAAGGTTGGCAAAAATTGGAATTCAAATAGAAGTTTGAAAACATATTTAAACCTTATTTAAACAAAGACAAAATGTCTATTTTAAACCATAAAGGAATAAAGGAAATTATTGTAAAATGGATTATTTAAATACATTAATAAATAGATAAAGTCTACTAAAATGATTTAGAAAAAGTTTGATAAAAATCCGAATTCAAATTGATTTTGAAATTATTTGAATAAAATCAAAACAGAAAATAGAAAAAGAAACCAGAAAGAAAAAAACTGAAAAAGACCCAGCCCAACTGACCCTAGCCTAACTAACCTGGCCCAGGCCCAGCAGCCAGCCCACCTCTCTCTCCCCGTGAGATTTCTTGTCTCACCCGCAGATCTACCCCCTCACCCACTGACTAACCGGCTCCACTGCCAAGATGGCATCATCGTCCTCACCCTCCCTGCGACCAGTTCTTCCCACTCTCCCTCATTGCCGTTTCCAGCATTGATTGCTCGAGTAAAATTCGCGTTGAAAGCAAGAGTAATTCTCGCCAGCGGCCGAGCCCTCTTAAGCGCCCATGTCCCCTCTTTCTTTCCCCTTAGACCTCACACCACCGGAGCCACCAGACTGCTGCAATTGCTGCTCGAGACCTCCACTGCTCCGGCGAGCTTCTCCGCCAATTCTGGCCAGCCCTCACCTCCCACTGCCCCTTGACTCCATGAGCGTGCTCGCCACCACCTCACACACCTACCCGTACCCTCTACTCTCCCGCGTGTGCCCTAGAGCCTCGACAACAACCAAGGCAGAGCGTCGCTGCGGTCTGCTATAACTCTGGTGACCCCTGCTGCCTCGCCAACGACGACGCCGAGCTCGCCCGTCGCCTGGACCAACTCCGATGAACAATTGACGACTACACCATGCGCCCATGTCCCTCTCATGGCCACCTTGAGAACCGCGACGACCCTACGAGCACCGTGAGCCTCTCCGTTCTCTCTCTCTCGCTTCCTAAATTCACGAACGTAATAGCAGCCTCACTGCCGAGCCAGCGCCGTAACATGGTCATTGCGCTGTAGCCCGTTAGATCCAGATCCAATGGTGAGGAATAGATGACTAATCAAAAGGGTATGAATAGATCAGAGACATGCGATTTAAGTTAGATCCAACGCACCACGTTGCTTGATCCGTGTGAACCGTTATCATCCAGTTAGATCACGCCACGTGGCATGTCTTTTGTTTTAAAAACAGAAACTTTTCTATTAGATGAATGATTTTGTAAAATTCATAACTATTGTTCTGCTTGGCCAAATTTTACAAATTTTCTATCAATGGATTCACACAAATGTGAAATTTGCAAACATGTCCTTAGTTTAGTGTTTTGCTCCTAGAAAATTTGCTGTTTTTGCAGAAACATTTCTAGGCCTATTTTGAGTATAAAATTATTCTAAAAATGATTTTAGGGTAAAATGGTTTGTTTTGAACCTACTGACCATAAAAAACATCTTTTGTATTTAAAAGTATAATTTGTGACACTAAGGAATTATTCCTTGAATAAAAGAATTTCTAGTAAAATAAAAATGGTGATTATGTTTTAAAAATAATTTTTGAGTAAAACCTTTTGCAAATGGTTAGATTTAAACTCTCTGACCCTAAACACTAATTGTTGGATTTAAAAATGTATTTGATTAACCCTAGAAAATTATTACCTTGATTAAAGGCATTTCTAGTAAAACAAAAATGTTGCTTTGATTTAAAAATGATTTTTGAGTAAAAACTTTTGTAAATGGATTAGTTTTAAACACTTTGACCTTAAACACTAACATTTGTGTTAAAAAACATATTTGTCTAACACTATAAATTATTACTTTGATTTACATCATTTTTAGCAAAACAAAAATGATTTAAATGGCCATTTTCACTAAACTTGATTTTAAATGGTTTTGCCACTTTTATAAATGACCAATAGGTGTTTTAAAATGTTTATACCCTTTTATAAACCACCTTTCCAAATAAAACAATATTTTGCATGTATTATTTTGTTTTCATTATTTTATGTGGTGAACTATTTGAATGCTAGTTTGAATATGTACTTGCTTGATTGAATTGTAGTGAACTTTGAAAAGTGTGACCATTGCAAGATCAAGGAGTGAACCATATTCTCTACTAAAAAGGCAAGTGGTGTTTCATACATTTTGTCCTATTATTTTCACTATGCATTAGTGATATTTTGAGTAGGACTTGCATGGAATTTTTACTAAGTATGCTATGCCTTGGGAAATCCTAGTAGATGATGCCTTAGTAGATTTTACCTAAGTTAAGATTCTTGCTACTATTATGCTTAGCCTAGCTAGTATAAAACAAGGGTGGATTATATTCATGCTATGAAATATTTCTAAGTCTATGAATTATGTTCTGTTTAATAAAACAACTATGTGAATGAATCACCTGGGTGGAATGGAAAGAATGGATTGTGTTGAGTGGTTACACAGGGCCCCATATTTATGGACTACCCTAGTGTATCACACTTGTGGAAAGCCACCCAAGAACAAAGAGATTTGAGATGTCAAATGTTGAGAAGCTTCCAGTGCAACCACATGGTATATGGGCTCTGCCAGGATCATATAGGTTGCAATAACTTAGCCAGATGGACAGAAGGTGGTAGGGGGTGATAGGTTTGGAACGCGTCCATTTGGTCTAAGGGAAGGCTTCTGAAAGATCTTGTCTCGATGCATGTCGAGTCTTGTGGGGAAAGTGCACCACCTCTCGAGAGAGTAAAATCTAAGTACTTAGCCGTGTCCCCAGCAATGGACAATTTGAGAATCAATACATGGAAGCTATCAAGGATCTCCTCATCCCAATTTCTAAGTTAAAAAACTTGTGGTTGAACAAGGGTTAAAGGATCACCAATATTTATTGGTAGATGCCTTGGGTGATTTTGACAAACAAAAACTTAGTGTTTTCAACTTATAAGTAAAACCTTATTTTGAGCAAAGCAAGCCTAAGCTCCACTTAGCCAAATGCATATAGATGATAGTTACCACTATTCTACCATAGTATCACTTGCCAATACAATTCAAATGTATTGACCCTTGTGGCTGTAACTTATTATGTTGCAGGTTTGTTTGATGTTAGTAAAGTGTGTTGAATAGGATTACAAGTCTACAACCAACATGATTACTTGTGGCACTTTGAAGATGAAGGACTCCATGCTATATAGTTATTTCTGCTGCATTGTAATGAGATAGCCAAATGAGCTATGTAAGATGTAATGAATTATTTTATTCCTGGTTATAAAGTTGTATTATGACCTTGTTTCTTGATATTACATCTTAAACTTTGGATGCTAGCTATTGATCCAGGGACTAGCATTGCAAACACAGGGATATCTACCTTATCAGGTTGGGACCTCTACATACTCACATCCTCCGGTGTGAGTGCTCGAAGTTATTTCCTTTAGATTCTGCAATTTTGTCTTTTTGTTTCTTGTTTTCACTAGTTAGGCTTAATGGAAAACAACAACAAAATTAGAGAGCTTTATAGTATCTATCTTGAGTTAGGACATGAAGTGTTTGAAGAGAAAATTAAAAAACCTATGGAACTTCATTTGCATGCTAATAGCGATGTTATTAGCATGAATTCTTTGAACACCATTATTGCTAATGCTATGGAAACATCTAAGCTTGGGGAGGTTAGTTTTGATGAGCATGATATTTTTAGTCCCCCAAGCACGGAGGAGAAAATTTACTTTGATGATACTAAACCTCCAATATATGATGATTACAATGATGAATATGATATTTTCAGTCCACCTACTATTGAGGAGAAAATTAATTGTGATTACAATATGCCTCCTATATTTGATGATTATGGTGATGAAGATAATAATGATAGCTATTTTGTTGAATTTTCTCCTACTACAATTAATAAGAATGACTATGCTTATGTGGAGAGTAATAATCATTTTATGCATGTGGTTCATGATAAGAATGTTTTATGTGATAGTTATATTGTTAATTTTATTCATGATGCTACTGAAAGTTATTATGAGAGAGAGAAACATGGTCTTATGTATCTCAACAATATTAAGTTTACCCTCTTTATGTTGAAAATCTTGAAGTTGCACTTGTTTTTCTTTCCTATTGTCGTGGGAATGACCACGATAGATGCTGCAATCGGCAACGAGTAGTAGAACATGGGGCAAGGGCGGCCAGCCATCTGCGGTGCGAGATGAGGACTGAGGCACAAGGGTTTACCTAGGTTCGTCCCCCGGAGGGTAAAGACCTACTCCTGCTAGATTGTATTATGGTGAGAGTACAATGGGGCGAGCTCGACGACTAGGCGGCGAGTCGCTTGGGTGTATGATGGAACGTATCTCTTATGCATACCCTAGGGAGGTTTATATAGGCTCACCTCGCTAGGGTTTACAGATCACAACCGAATTAGTTAAGGATTCAGAGATTCTATGACCTAGTCATTGGCCTAATCTACGGGCCTCCAGCTTCCAGTCGCCTGAGTCCACGCCAAGTCTTGATCCAGTCGCCATCCTGCAGGCCCACTCGCTGACGGCTTAGGCCAGTAGGAAACGTCCTGCTGAGTATACCCTGGTAGGCATATCCCCATCAGTAGTCCTCGAGGCCGTCGTGGATTTGTCGCAGGTGTTTGCTTGCAGTCGGAGTATGCGGGTCCAATGCGGACGCCTAATCGAATCGGCGGTGGACTCCTGAACAAAGGAAAGAACTAGTCATTTTTAGTCGCACTAACGACAACCAATCGCGTAGCAGCTCGGCGAACAGGTCGGCGAGTGCTCAGTCACTGTTATAGTGATCGGGTCGGCGAATCGTCGAGTCGCTGGAAGCAACGAGTCGAGTAGATGAAGTTGTACCGTCAATTGTGGTCAAACTAGCCGTTGGGTAACCCAACGGTAATATTGGCGTAATTATCGCGCAGTAAGGAGGGCGACAGGCGAACGGGAAAATGCTTCTTCCACTTCCTCCGATCTCGCATATCTCTGTTTCCCCATTCCACGCAGCGATCAGAACAATCCAGAGAGCCCTGACCTCCATGAACTTCCAACCGATGGCCCCCTCCACCGAGCCACGGGGCAAATCCAAATGCACTAAGGCGCTGCTAGCATCTTTCGAGGAGGCAGGGATCCTCCGCGCCGGTAGATGGCGCATCCTCGCGGCCGGAGAAGTGATTCCGGATCCACGCGAGAGGGAGTTCATCTGCTTCACCAGCCACCTGGAGCGGGGGCTGGGCTTCCCATCTTCCCTCTTCTTCTGGCGTTTCTGCGCCTACTACGGAATCCAACCATCGGATCTGGGTCCACATAGTATCGAGTAGCTCACCATTTTCGTAGCGTTCTGCGAGTGCTATCTGGGATGCAGGCCCTACTTTCCCCTGTGGCAAGACCTGTTCCACGGGAGAATCAGCCGCGAAGAAACAGGCGGCCCAATGCTAGCCGCGGGTGGCCTGACATTCCAGCTGAAGTCGAAGGCATCGTTCTTCGATCTGATGCTGCCCGCCAAGGCGGCGAACAAGTGGAAGAAGTACTGGTTCTACGTCACCGAGTCGACTCCAGGCGATGAAGTGGCGCTTCCAAGGTACTCGGCCGACCGGCCCGAGCCGCGCCGGCTCTAGTTCGTTAAACTCCCGCTGGATCAGCGGATGGTCGTTGACGAGATGTTACAAACCATCCGCAGCCTGAAGAAGAAAGGCCTCCAGACCATCAACCTCTACAACTGCTGGCTCGGGCGGCGGCTCGGGCCCCTGGCCAGCCGCGACCACTACATGTATGAATATTCAGGTAAAGACGACCCAACGAAGTCCTGCCTCGTTGAGTAGAGACTCAACGATTATATGCAGGCCCTGAAGAAGATTACCCAGGCCGTGTACCTTGACGCAAAGGCCGGGGTCGCCCCTTATACTGCAAGGCGCCCAGCTCCAACGGTAAGTTGTCACTCCGTTAACACTCGCAATCGCATCTTGTGCATTCGCAGTCGTGCTAACATTGTTTTTTCTTGTTGTAGTTGTTTCAAGTGGTGGAAGGGTGGCTTCCACCCGCAGATGACGAGAACTCGATCTCGTTCGTCCAGGACGGGAGCGATTCATCACCCGCCAAAGGCAACGCCGAGAGATACGGAGGCGACGACGACGACGACGACGAAGATGACGAGCCCGTGGAGGTTGCTGCCCCCACGGTTCGCAAAACTCGCGGGCAACACCAGCGCGAGCTCGAAGACACTAAGAGCCTCGAGCCCCACGACGATGACGACGACGAGCTTCCCGAGCACATCTCACATTGCGAGGCCACGACGTCGAAGAAGAAGAATAAAGCTCTTCCAAAGAATAAGACGAAGCTAGCGAAGCCGATATCTCCGCCCCAATCTGCAAACAGCTTTGACGCCACCAGCTCGGCTGGGGACGCAACGGCGCGACCACGGCAACAGGAGCTACCTCCCCTAGGGACGAGGCGCCGCTGGCATAGTTGCCACCACCATTCGCCCCAGTCGTTAACTTGGGGGCCTCTCTAGCCGCAGGGGCCTCGCCACCAAGGGGGGCTCCCGTAACAATTGCCACGGAGGCTCCTGCCACGAGTTCATCTTCGAAGAAGCCGTCAGTGTCTTAGGCGCACGATGTGTTCGAGACGGGCCTCACTCGGAAGTTGGGGCCCGAACTAGAGAAGCCGGCCAGCATCCGCACCGGTCTATGATTCCTACCAGTCGCCAAGTGAGTGTTGCTCTGTCCTTTACTCATCTGCTTACTTTGCGTTTTAATCGGACAGTCTTATTCATAAAAATGTTTCACAGGACTGGTGTTAAAAAGATCGGCCATCCTTCTGTGGCCAAGGTTCCGCCAGTCGCCACCGAGGTGTCAGCAGATTCCTCGTGGAAGAGGAAAGTCGACGAGGTCGCTGCTCCTGCCGAAAGCGTCAAGAGGACAAAAGGCGACGAAGTCATCACGGTCTCTGATGGTCCGGCGGTTGCTCCGAGCGATCCTCCGACTGCAGCGGAAGTGGCTTCGAAAGCCAAGGAGGGTGTTGAGTCGCAGCATGTGGTGCCTGCGGGCTCACCCGATGTCGCTGGCTAGCTACCTTCCCCCGCTTCATGGCGAAGGCGGCCACAGCGAGTGCCTCGGTGCCGGCAAGCCAGCTTCTTGGGGCCATCGAAACGGAAGTCGAGCGGCGTCGCGGCCACACTCCGGTCGTGCTCGCGTCGGTAGCATGCTAGCTGCTGCTATCCAGGTATGTCCAGTCCCCGAGGATTTGGCCACTGAATTTCAGTGGTCGGATTCTTAATGTTTTTGTGTTATCCGGTCCCTGAGTGCCTAGTCGCTGAATTTCAGCGGGTGGGAACTGAGGAATTTCATTTTCTAGTCCCCGAGTGCCTGGTCGGTGAGTTTCAGCGGGTGGGCACTTAGGAATTTTATTGTCCAGTCACCGAGTGCCTGGCCGCTGAGTTTTAGCGGGTGGGCACTTAGGAATTTCATTGTCTAGTCCCCGAGTGCCTAGTCGCTGAGTTTCAGCGGGTGGGCACTTAGGAGTTGTTTGTTGTTGACACTGTAGTTTGCGTGCAGGGCCTGCAACGTGAGTCAGCCGATCGGCTTGCTGCCAAGTGTCGCTTGGAGAAAGAGCTTGTTACCGTCCAAGAGGCGAACAGGGAGGTTCAAGCAGCTGCGGCCGAGGTGGAAGAAACCCGCCAAGGCCTTGTCCCGGTGGGTGACTTGACAGTGGCTCAATCCGCTCTAAGCACGGCCGAGCAGCGAGTCCCCGACCTGGAGCGTGAACTCAAAGAGGCGAAGGAGGAAGCGAGCGCAGCGGAAGGACGAGCCAAGGCTGCCGTTACTTCTGCCGCTGAAGAACGGAAAGTATCTGATGCGCTCATTGCTGGGTTGCAGAATGACTTTTCTTCTCTTCAAAGCTTCATCACGGACCTCTGCCGACCGCTAATTGGTAAACCTTCCTTCAGCCATCTTCCAACTGCAATAACTGTATTGTGATGTCGATGGTTTGCTCATTGCTTGCTTCTGTGCCGCAGGTCGGATCATTGACGATGCAGAAGAGGCGCGATCGTACGACGCGTGGCAATGTGTGACCACCCTGGTCGACTCAGCCGTGTTGTCAGCGACTTGCCTTCGTGCATATCTTCAGGAGATATCGCCCACGGAGGTTATCCCCAACGACCTTGTCGAGTTGTGGCGCTACCTGGAGAAGGCTCCGTCGGTCGTCGAGTTTATGACGCGGTCGGCCTTCTGGCGTGGGGCAGCGACGGCGCTCAGCCTTGGGCTTGCCCACTTCCCGGAGGATTTCGACCTCGACGATGTCACGAGCAGCTACCCCTTGTCGACGGGCTCGGTGGAGATTGCCGAGGTGTTGAAGCTGACGGACTGGGCCGCGGTGTACTCCGTTCGCGTTTGGGCGATGGGCGACCTCATCCCCTATCAGGAGACGATTATCGCTCCCAATGATCCTGAGCCGAAGCATCGGGACTTCAAGGTCGAGCAGCCATTCCGTGTGGTGATGGAGGGCGAGCTGACGACGTACCCATCGAACCCGTACGTGCCCTTCATCCGCAACCGCAGGGACGGTGGCGCGTCTTCATCAAAACCTGCGGAGTAAAAGTGTTTTGCCCTTGGTAATTAGTATGGAATAACCATGTAACTCTCCTTGTATGCGGAAGAAATTATGCTGCTATAAAGGAAACTCGTGTTATTTTGTCATTCGTTTTGCGATTTTGGATGTTAATTGTGCGAGTCCCCGGGCGCGTCCACCCTTTTTATGGGGTTTACCTCGTTGTGATATGTTTGTTAACTTTTAGTGAGTTAATGTCGACTCACCATGGCTCGGAGAGCCAGTCGCATGGCGACTCCCAGGAGTGCTCTTTACTTGACCGTTTTCCTGGGCGCGAACGAGGTCGGGTTGCCGAGTCCCCGAGCGTGGTACTTGGTCGTTCTAGTCGTAGGCCCAGGGTAGGTGAGGACTAAGTGCGTCGTTGTAAGCGCGTCGCTCCTTCCTGATCCGGAGGATCAGTCGCATGGAGAGTCCTGGGCACGCTCTCATACTTGGCATTCTTCCCTAGTCGCTCGTATTTGACCGAGTGTCAGTCCCCAAGCATGGTACTTGGCCGTTTGAGTCGTTGCGCCAAGGATGCGGAGGACTTGGTCGCTGTGGGGAGCGAGTGTAGCATCCCAATTGTCTAACAATTGCAATGCTACTAGCCTAGTCTACATGATGGCTACTTCAAATATATAATTGTTGCATCATCATTATATCATGCTCATGTCATCATGCCACCTTGCATTTGAGCATCATATAAAACCCCTTTTGATTTGGTTCTTATCTCATATGCATCATTAATTGTATTGGCCTCTTGATATTGTATTTGGTTCTTGATATATTGTTTAAATGCCCAAGTTGAGTTGGGGGCATATCTCTTATTAACTCCACCACCTTTTCTTTCACCACCTTGTAATTCCACCATCCAACTAAATATGAGCTTTGCACTTTATTTGAGTTTACCTCTAGCTCATGTGGGTTGGGATGGATCCAATTCTTTTCCACATGCTCTCATCTTAGCATCATGTTGTTTTCACATTATTGATATATGAGAGCCACTTGGCCACCTTTGCATGCCTTGTGAGTGGAACCCTTTTTTCCTAGCTTCCATATGGATTATTATGGATTTATGCTCATGTGGGAATATTTTTGGGACTAGTAATCATCTAGTGGAACATACTCACTAGCATGTCCCATTTTATTTCAAACATGGCCATCTCCAACTACTCCACATGGGGCATCCTTTCATTTCTTTGCTTGGCTTTATTCCACTTTTGGAAATGCAAAGGAACAATGCCATGTTTGATATTATTGTTTTCACAAGAATATCATAGCATTAAATTAGTTTGCATGGGCCATGCAAGTACCACCTTTTGCTTGTCATTGGATTTTATTGGATTTTTGAGTGGATCATCTCTATCTCTATCCTTTCTTTTTGGCTTGATCTATGTTGATCTTGCTTAAACCCTATCATCACATCCCTCTCTTTTTCTTGCCTTGATCTTGTTGGAGCTTGTCATGTTCTAGCTTGGTCTTGTCAAAAGAAAGCCACTCCATCTATCTCTCCCTAAAACCCTAAACCATGCCACTCATATCACCTACCCCATCATCACCATCCCCTCTCTCTCTCTCTCTTTGTGTTCACCACCACCTTGTGCTCATCCACAAAACCACCTCTCCACCCCTTTTTCTAACCTCTCTATCTAAACCTAGATAAACCCTAAACCTAACCCATGATCTACCCTATCCCTCCAAACCCTAACCCGAGTCCTCTCTAACCCTAGACCAAGCCCATGCTATCTACCCCTCCCCTCTCGGTGGACCTCTCTTCTCCTTCCCTCACCTTGGTCCCTCCTTGCAGCCTCTCTGCCCTCCCCCACCTCTTTCTTTGGCTACAAGACAAGGAGAAAAGTAGAGGAGAGAAGACCTAGCCCGGTCCCCCTCTCCTCACCTTTTTCCAAAGCTAAAGCCACCACCCCATGTGCTCACCCCTCCTCCCCTATCTACCCCCACCTCAGATCTATCCAGGAGACGCCCAGGTCCCTCTCTCCCTCCCTTTTCTTCCCTCCTTGCAGCCTCCCTTGCCGCCATGGCCCTTCCCTCCTCCTAAACCTAGCCACGACCCCCCCTCTGCCCTTCGCTGATCTGGTGGACGCCAAGACGATCCAGGAGCACGAGGAGCTTCGTCGGCTTCGTCTACCTCACCCTGCACCGGCCACCCCTCGTCGGAGTCCTCGGGAGCGCCCTGGACACGCCGCGGCCACCAGAGCAGACGCTCGCGGGACCTCTGCCTCTGCTTTGATCCGTTCCCCCTCCAGCTCCAGCGACCACGCCAGCGAGCTCCTGGTGAGCCCCTCAACCCCCTAGACACGCCCGTCCTCCTCCTAGCGGCCCAGATGCGCCGGACGCTCCGTCGAGCGGCCTCCGAGCACCGCCGCGCGCCGCGCGTTGACAGACAGCAGCGCTGCAGCAGCTTGTCCGCCTCTGTTCGTCGCCGAGCCCCGCGCGCTGTAGACCTCCTCCGGCGATGCCACCTGAATGAAAGTTGTAGGCCGAACATTCCCCTCCAACTTTTGTTTTGGCAGCATCGTCTTGTTCTCGCTAGGCTCGTCGCCATCGTCGCCGGAGAACCGCCAGATCCACGCCGTCAGAGCCGTGCCCATCAGCGCGCTGCAGCAGCCGATGACCATCTTGCGCGTAGCCCCCTCCCCTTTTTCCCGCCTAAACCCGCAGCCCCGCGGCCCCACCTGCCAGCCTCGGTGGTTGCTTTGCAAGAAGACCCCCGGAAAAACCCCACCACCACGGACAGACCCCTCCCCGCGCGCCTGGATCGCCCACGTGTCCAGCACGCGTTGGTCACACACAGGTGGCTCCTGCACAGGACCCACCCGTCAGTCGCAGAGGCTAGGATAGCTCGCGGTGGTAAAAGTTTTCTGCGCGTGTGTTGGTCCCAGTCAGCCAGTGGCCCCACTCGTCTGTGTCTGAGGCTAGGTTCGCCTGAGTGAGAAAAGGATTTCTGAAATCTGTCTTAATTCAAATCTTTTCCATATTATTTTAAATTAAAAATTTAAATCTGTTTTTAAATAACTTTTAAAATACAAATCCAAATAATACAAATAATATATGTTTTAAAATCAGAAAAATGTGAGGATTTCAAATATGCCATTCAAAATATATTTTGAACATGTAAAATTCCAAGTTGATTTAAAATTACAACAAAATGCCCTTTTAACTTAATTAATTAATAACTTTTGTTTTATAACTCCAAATTTAACAAATAATATGTCTAAAATGATTAGCTCGACGAGACCTTTCTGTTTATGCATTCCATCATCTGTTTTGAAGCATGCATCATATAAATATAAAGTGTACAGCAACTAATATGAGGATAAATTGTGGCCAAAACTAAATAAAATGATTTAATCTTGTACTTCACACCTCACCCATGCCATGCCACTTTATTGCCATGCAAATTGTGCATCATTCATCATGGCATGATTGTTTGCTTGTCGCATTTTATCCATATGCTTGTGCACTTTATTTATGTTGGCCCTTGTTTGTTTGGTTCTTCTTCGAATAGACGCTGAGCAGGGGATATATCAAGAGAACCAGGAGCACTACCCAGATCCTTCTCTTGCTTCAACTGAGCTGCCAGGCAAGCACTACCACATGCTTGCATACATATAGTACCTATTGCCTCTATCTTATTCTTGCATCAATGAGTCGCGATTGCATTAATCTAAATCCCAAGTATTGCATAGCCTTTACTTTTAAACCCCACCGAAGCTTGTTCCTCCATCCCATGAGCCATTACTACAGGAGTTGTTTGAGCCATGCGAGTCGTAGAACAGCATGTGTAGGGTATGTGAGTGTCTGATGGATAATGAGGTACCTAAACAACTTAACCTGAGTAGTAATGGGATAAGTAATGAAAGTGGCATCGGTGAGCCATATTCGCTATTTGGTTTTTCAGGCTCACTTGTGTCCCGTAAGACCCCGAGTACTTGATTCCTGTTCCAAGAATATTCGCGCTATCCACATCCGGGAGGCTTATGAACCCCCCTGAGCCAGAGCTTGATTCATTCTTATTTCTTGGGGGCACAAACTAGTTTGAGGTTTTATTTACTATCCTGTACTTATGCCATGCTCTACTGCTTTAATTTAAATTGTGCGGTATCGACACTGTCTTGTTAGGGCCGTGACCCGTTTTCGCTGTATCGACAAGCCCAGTCACACTTTCGGGTTCCCAGTCGTTTATAGCCGGCTCCACAAACCTTGAGGCCGTCTCGGAGTCAGCTAACTTCGTTGCGGGTAGCTCAATGGGGTGGCCCCCTGAAATATTTCTGAATCCTGTGATCGCTTTGTCGTGACTGCCTCGTTGGGTTTTGATTTGGTTTTTCCGAGGCATATCGAGTGTGTGTTGCTATTTGTGCACCCCTGCAGGGTAAAACTTTCTGAAAGCCGTGTCCGCGGTTATGGACGACTTGGAGCACAGTTTCTCGATCATAGAGAAGCATAACTAAAGTACCGCTTTTAATTTGACTAAGTATCTGACTAGTAAATAGTGCAACACTCATGGAATGGTTAATAAAACTGCCAACGGATGGGGGGTTGTTCGTTCGCTTCCTCGTCGGTAAGCGAGGAGGAGGATGGATCTGTTAAGATTACCATTATATCTGTTGTTATTAATTCACGGACATCCGTCTATCTCTGGTTAGGCGGATGGTTAGCGAGTATCTATAGAATTGCTAGGGTTTATCTTTTGCTGCAATTGCGTCACCCCAGGTTGTGTTCCCTTTAGAGGAATAAAGACTTGCTGAGTACCCCTAGGGTCTCACACGATAAATTATTGGTTCAGATGAACAGGTACACTCGCAAGATGGGTACTAGGTGGAGGAGACGGACGATGTGGGCAACGATCATTCGGTGTAGAGATTCCGAGAACGGGGATCCGTGAGATCTGTGGGCGGGATGTGTTTATTTACGGGGCATCTTATGCCGATTTGCTTCTTATCCGTACTCGGATTTTGTCTTCCGCTCACCGATACTCGATGTTTGATGTATGAGGAGATATCCTAAACTATTATATCTATCTAGGATATTTGGATCTTGCCGTATGGCGTTGCTATATTTCCTTTCTTTTTAGATGGAATGGCTCTGATGTACTGTTGTATGGTGGCTTGCATATATACTCATTTGTGTATGTAGTTGATCCCTTCGCCTGCCGATTACGCCGCCCGTTCTTGTCCCGATGTTTAGAAATGGTTGGGACGGCCGAAAGGTCTACCTGTGAGTGGCATTTGGGCCCCACCGTACTATTTCAACCATTTCTGCTCATCCAGGCTTGTAACTAGGAGCGTAATTCACCGAGGTAGTTACAATTGGTATCAGAGCCATCCCGCCCTTCAGGGTCTCAGCCAAATGGTCGTTGTCTGTCTAGCAAATATTTTTGGTAGTTATGTATACTAGGGAAAAACAAAACGCGAGAGTAGGACTGCTTCCATTTTTCTTCTTACCCAACCACCCATCCTTTTCTGGTAAGGAAGTGTAACGTTTCAATCCTCTTCTTAAAAATTCAAACTAGGATTCACGTGTTCTGGGTTTCCGTAGTACCATAGAAAGTGTGTGTGTGTAATTCCTTGTCTATCTGTTGCATCCAATTTGTTATCTTATCTGCCTTTGGTTATCAACTATTGGTACATTCCATACTAACAGGCTTTTGCAAACCGGCGCGATCTATCTGACTTCTTGTTAACCGGTGCCATCTTCTTAAGGGTGTCCTTCCTTCTAGCAACTCCATATTCTGTGAAACATCAGTTGCTAATCTCTACCTGATAAGTGATTTTGCGCATCTATTGGTATTTTAATGCCAAAAATGCGGAAAAATTTTCTTTGATACATCTGTGTTTCCACACTCCTTTTCAGTCGTGTGTGAAACATTATCTATCTCCTTTTATCAGCATGTCCATGCTAACTCATTCTTTTGTCACCGGCGCTAATCACGGAGTTTCGTTTCATCAACAATTCTCTTGGGCTAATTACATAACATGTGTCGATCCGATGCTGATGATTGTAATTTGGTTCTCGGCATAGCTATATTCCACTCATGGTAAGTGTCGATTGGAATATGGAAAAATGCTATCAACCGTCACCATCTGGAGGATAAGGTTATCTCCTGTGATTTTGAGTACACCGTGATCATATCTATGCTCATCCAGGCTTGTAACTAGGAGCGTAATTCACCGAGGTAGTTACAGCGAGTGCAGTTGTCTTGGCTTGGGGAGCCAGTCGAGCTAGGCGACTCCAATGGGGCTCTGGGTTAGCGTTTTCCGTGGACGTTACGAGGCTTGAGATTTCCCAGTGCCCTCGTACCGCGCTACTTGGTCGTGCCGATCGCTTTGCCAAAGGCTGAATTCTGGGAATAGCGTAACGCTGTTATTACGACTGCGAGTGGCACAAGACACGGAGAGTAGACACAATCTTGCGGTAACCGATCTGTTTTATTTCATAGCGGGTGGGGGTACATGTGTGGAGTTCTAAGAGTAGAACTTCCGTAAGAGGTTTACATTCCATGGCTGCTTGACGTCGAGTTTTCCGTCCCCTCGGACGTCGGTGAGGTAGTAGGCATCGTTGCCCAGTACTCGCCCGATGGCGAATGGTCCCTTCCAAAGGGGTGATAGTTTGTGCATTACTTTCTTGTCCTGAATTAGACACAGCACCAGGTCGCCTTCCTGGAAAGTGCGAGTCCTTACTCGTCGGCTGTGGTAGCGGCGGAGCCCTTGCTGGTAGATGGCGGTATGGGAGCGAGCTAGGTCGCGTGCCTCGTCGAGCTGGTCGACTCCGTCTTGGCGTGCGAGCTCGTTTGCGGCCTCCGTATAGTTGACCACCCTTGGTGAGTCGTGCTCGAGGTCGGTTGGCATGACTGCCTCGGCGCCGTAGACCATGAAGAAGGGGTGAATCCTGTCGACCTGTTGATGGAGGTGCGGATGCCCTAGATGACAGAGGGTAGCTCCTCGACCCAGCACCCGGCGGTGCGCTCGAGTGGGACTTGTAGCCGTGGCTTCAGGCCATGGAGGATGCTCTAATTGGCGCGTTCCGCCTAGCCATTGGACTCTGGGTGAGGGACTGAGGCGATGTTGGGGATATGCTATATGGGTATCCTCATAGCATGTCTCTTATCCGATTAACCCGGGTGGCCCATAGTCGGTAGCATGGCCTATGGCCTGCTAGGCGGCCCAATTAGGTGGATCCAGAAGGGAGGCCCATGCCGGATAAAGGAAGGCTATGGTGGAGTCACCAACGTACCTGGAGCCTTGGAGTACAGGATACACAAGACTAGTGATAGACGGTGTAGGACTCTGTAACTTGTCCGGCTAGGACTTTTCCCTGTAACCCTAGGATCTGACGACCATATAAGTCAGACCTATGAGAGCCTTTAGGGCATAACATCAGACAACCTCGCACAGCGAACCTATCTCTGTAACTCGGCGTATTGCCATTATAGTGATTTATAGCAGGAGTAGGATTCCGCCACTGTCGTGGGATCTGAACCTGGGTAAGCTGTGCTACCTCGTACCCGTCAATCGTCCGCCTTACCCCACGTCTCTAAACACGCACTGTGAGGACCCCTCCATGGCATACTCGGCATACCACGGCAATACCACCGTGGGGCAAGAGGCGCTTCAGGCTCTTCAGCGGGCGAGGACCAAGAACTTCACGGGAATCGGCGAGACCGTAGCCATCGGCCGCGTTCTCTTCTCCGGCAATGTTCCGATCGTCCCATCTGACGAGTTCTGGATCCCGACAAAGACGAACCCTACGCGGTGTTCGATCATCCCTATCGGAGACATCCACCTCTTCATCGGCGAAACCGACTCGGGCACTAGTTCCCTGGGAGTCGAAGAAGCATCAAGACCCGCACGGACTGCCTATGGGCAGGATACGTTCGCGGAAGGATCAATGTCGGATCTCTCCTCGGAGTTTGCCGGCAAAGATCGGAAAAATTCAAAGCCCACCCAAACCGCCCCTGCGCAGGATATAAAGGTGAAAGATCACTGCAAATCCGCCGGCTTCGCCCGTGCGTCTGGACAGCAGAGATCGAAGTTCGTCGGCGTGGTTACCATCTTCGATCTGGCGCGCTGCATTCAGAGAGAGGGCGAAAACCCCCGCGACTACCTCGCTAGATGGCTCCGTATACGGAGCGACCTGGCCAACTACCCCAATGATGATGCCATCTATCACTTTGTGGAAGGACTGGACCATGGCACGCTTCTCCGACATTATCTAAGGCGGCAGCAGGCGTCAGGCCGACTTACCTTCGAAGGCATGGTGAACACCGTCAACACCTACGCGGAGGCCAAAGCGGCAGCTCAGACAGCGCTTGCACTCATCGACAGAGCCCCTCCGATTCAGCCACCACCACCGCCTCCGACCGCCATCGTCGTAGCAGCGCCACCACCTCCAGTCATCGTCGAGGCCATTGCACCTCCACCGCCCGCCATCGAGGAAATCCTGGCACCCTCCGACTCTGTCATTGACGCACTTTATGCTGATTTCAGTGCAGATTCAGAGGAGATAGACTTTAGTCCAGAAGAGCTAGACTCCGCTATGCAGGAGATGGAGGAGGAGTATTCGCGAGACGAACAAGCTAATAACACCGTCATGTCTCGAGGGGTGTTCGTTACTAATCGAAGACGGAGAAACCTTTGCAGGGTTCTTTGGGAGGACTACAAGATATTGCTTGACGATTTGCCGACATCTATCTAGACGGAGCGTTCCACGTGAAAAGGCAAGACGGCGCAAGATCTCGGAGTTCTCCGGGGGCTACTGTTGGGGATATGCTATATGGGTATCCTCATAGCATGTCTCTTATCCGACTAACCCGGGTGGCCCATAGTCGGTAGCATGGCCTATGGCCTGCTGGGCGGCCCAATTAGGTGGATCCAGAAGGGAGGCCCATGCCGGATAAAGGAAGGCTACGGTGGAGTCACCAACGTACCCGCAGCCTTGGAGTACATGATACACAAGACTAGTGATAGACGATGTAGGACTCTGTAACCTGTCCGGCTAGGACTTTTCCCTGTAACCCTAGGATCTGACGACCATATAAGTCGGACCTATGGGAGCCTTTAGGGCATAACTTCAGACAACCTCGCACAGCGAACCTATCTCTGTAACTCGGCGTATTGCCATTATAGTGATTTATAGCAGGAGTAGGATTCCGCCACCGTCGTGGGATCTGAACCTGGGTAAGCTGTGCTACCTCGTACCTGTCAACCGTCCGCCTTACCCCACGTCTCTAAACACGCACTGTGAGGACCCCTCCATGGCGTACTCGTCGGCAATACCACGACAGGCGAGGTCGAGTCAAATATGGTGTTCCTCGCAGAACTCGGCCATGGCTCCTTTGGTGAAGTTAGTGTCGTTGCCCGTGATGATGCTGTTTGGGAACCCGTAGCGATAGATGAGCTCGCGTAGGAACTTGGTGGCGGTCTTCCCATCGCACTTGCGGACTGGCTTGGCCTCCACCCATTTTGTGAATTTGTCGACTGCGACTAGGAGGTGGGTGAAGCCGGAAGGGGCCTTCTTGAAGGGGCCTACCATGTCCATGCCCCATACGGCGAACAGCCAGGTGATGGGGATTGTCTTGAGCGCCGAGCTCGGCACGTGGGTCTGGTTGGCGTATTTCTGGCATCCGACGCACCGCTGGACAATGTCGACAGCGTCTGCTCGCGCAGCGTGAGCCGAGAAGCCGTGTCGCAGAGCCTTTGCAACCAGAGAGCGGGCGCCGGCGTGGTGGCCGCAGTCGCCGGAGTGGATGTCTTGGAGGATTTTGTGTCCTTCAGCAGGTTAAACGTAGCGTTGGAACACGCCGGTCACGCTGCGCTTGTGGAGCTCGCCGTTGATGATGACGAAGGATTTGCAGCGGCGTGCTATCATCCGGGCCTTCGTTTCATCCGCGGGCAGGGTGCCCCCGTCCAGGTAGGCGACGTATGGCGCGGTCCAGTCGCTTGGCTTGGCGATTAGTGCGACCAGGGCTGCTTTTGGTTGCAGCGGGATTCCGATGTCGATCTCCCTTGGGGGAGAGACGGAAGGTTTGGTGATGGTGTCGAGGAAGACGCCGGCAGGTGGTGCGAGTCGAGCCAAGCCGATGCGAGAGAGTGTGTCGGCCTCCTCATTCTTCCGCCTATCGATCCACTCGGCAGAGTAGCCTACGAAGTGTCCACCCAGCTGGTCCACTACTTGGCGGTATGCCGCCATGGTGGGGGAGACGGCGTCGTAGGTGCCGACGACTTTCCCGGCGACGATGTCAGAGTCTCCGTAGCAGCACAGGCGATTGACGTTCATATCCTTGGCAGCTCGCATGCCATGGAGTAGCGCCTTGTACTCGGCCATGTTGTTGGTGCAGGGGGTGAAGTCGAGGTAGAGGACGTAGCGGAGCTTGTCGCCCTTCGGAGATGTTAGCACGATCCCCATCCCTGCGCCGTCCATGTTCTTGGAGCCGTCGAAGTGTAGGCTCCAGTAGTGGAGGTATGGCAGCTTCTCTGGCTGCTGGGCCTCCTCACAATCGGCGAGGAAGTCTGCGAGAGCCTGCGATTTGATCGCCTTGCACGACTCGTACTTGATGTTGTGGACGCCGATCTCGACGGCCCACATGGCGACTCGCCCGGTCGCTTCGTGGTTGCGGATGATGTCCTGCAACGGTGTTGAGGAGACGACCGTTATTGGGTGCTCCTGGAAGTAGTGCGACAGTAGCCGCTGTGCTCTGAAGACCGTGTATACCAATTTCTTGTATTGCGGGTAGCGCTGGCGCGAATCGGTGAGGACTTCGCTGATGTAGTACACAGGTCGCTGCACCGGGCGCTCCTTTCCTTCCTCTGGCCGTTCAACGACCATGACGGCGCTGACGACGCGTTCAGAATCCGCGACATAGACCAGCATGGGTTCCTTGTCGACGGGGGCGGTGAGTAGCGGTGCTGCGAGTAGCACCTCCTTGAGGGCGTGGAGCGCGTCGTCTGCCTCCTTGTCCCACTGGAAGGTAGGGTTCTTGCGCATTAGGCGGTAGAGGGGCATCGCATTTTCGCCTAACCGGGGGATGAAGCGACTGAGAGCCGCGACTCGACGTCGCGCGAGCACTCGGTCTGCTGAAGTCAGCGATCGTGTTGATCTTGGCGAGGTTCGCCTCGATTCCACGCTTGGAGACGACGTACCCCAATAGCTGTCCAGTTGGCACACCGAAGGTGCACTTTCCTGGGTTTAGCATTATCTTGTACTTCCGCAGGTTGGCGAATGTTTCCGCCAGGTCGGCGAGTAGATCGCCCTGACGAGCGGACTTCAGCACCATGTCGTCGATGTAGACGTGGATATTGCAGCCAATCTGGCTCGCAAGGCACTCCTGCATGCACCTCTGGTAGGTCGCCCCGGTGTTTTTGAGGCCGAAGGTCATGGCGGTGTAGCAGAAGGCTCCGAATGGCGTGATGAACGCCGTCTTTTCTTCGTCATCGACGGCCATTTTGATCTGGTTGTACCCAGAGTAGGCGTCGAGGAAGCATAGCACCTCCGAGCCCGCGGTGGAATCGATGATTTGGTCGATCCGCGGGAGGACGAATTGTTCCTTCGGGCAGGCGTTGTTTAAGTTTGTGTGATCAATACACATTCTCCAGGTCCCATTTTTCTTCTCGACCAGGACTGGGTTTGCCAGCCACTTGGAGTACTTGATTAGCCGGATGAAGCCTGCAGCGAGTAGACGCTGCACCTCCTCGGCGATGGCTCGGCGGCGCTCTTCATTGAAGGGCCGCAGCGACTGCTTGACGGGTCGCACTTTGGGGTCGGTGTTGAGTTTGTGCTCAGCGAGTTCCCTCGGGACACCAGGCATGTCAGATGGTTTCCATGCGAAGATGTCCCTGTTCTCACGGAGGAACTCGATGAGCGCGCTTTCCTATGCTAGGCTCATTCCCGTCCCGATCGTCACCGTCTGGCTGGAGTCGCCTGGGACCAGCTCGATTGTGCGGGTGTGCGTCGTTGCCTCGAAGGCGGTGGAGTTGCCACCCTCCAAATTGGGCTTCTTGAGTATAGTGGGGTCGTCGCTGTTAACCCCGCTTGCGTACTTGGCGAGCTCCTCGGCGTGGTTGGCCTCCGCCGCGAAGACGGCATCAGCGAGTTCGGCCCCTTTGGCCTCGCATTCTGCGGCCATGTCGGGGTCGCCATGGATACTGAAGATGCCGCATGGCCCAGGTAGCTTCATCACGTTGTACGCGTAGTCTGGTGCTGCCATGAACTTGGCGAACGCCTGGCGCCCCAGGACGTAGTGGTAGGGGTTGTCGAAGGGCACCAGCTCGAAGACGATCCGCTCGGTGTGGAAGTTTGCTGGTGTGCCGAAGGTGACTGGTAGCGTCACCTTGCCAATCGGGTACGCCTTCCGACCGGGGACGATGCCGTGGAAGGTGGTGTAGGTTGTCTCGATCATCGACTGCGGGAGCCGCAGACGCCTGAAGGTGTCTAGGTACAGGATGTTGATGGAGCTGCCGCCGTTCATCAGTGTTTTGGGGAGCCAGTAGTCTCCCACCTTGGGCTTGACCACTAGGGCGACTCGGCCCGGATACTCGATCCATGGCAAGTGGTCCTCGTGGCTCCAGATGATTGGTTGCTCAGACCAGTTGAGGAACTGGGGAATGTCTATCTAGGCTACCGCATTGACGGCGACGGCACGGGCGATGACCTTCTTCTCGCGCTTCGTGTTGAAGCCTATGAAGGTGTGGAGCGAGCCGGCGACGCTGCCGAATTTTCCTCCGTTTGGCGGGTTGTTGTCGGGGTCTTCCCGCGCGCGCCATGCCTTCTCGATCTCCTTGAGAGAGTGGCTGTCGGCGGTCGTGTGCGTCGCGGGCTTTCCTTCCCTGCTGTGAAACACACAAGGTTGGTTAAGAAGGGCCGCGGGATCGAATCTCGGCTTTGCCTTGTAGTTGCCGTCGTCGCGGCGTTGTCCTCCGTCGTGGCGGAAGCTCTTGGGTTCGCGCTGCGCGTATCCGGCGTTGGCGACGAAGTCGACTCACCCGTCACTGCGGCATTTGCCGGTGAGGCGAGTGTTGCTGTAGCGTAACTCGGGTCGCCTCCTGTTGTCGTGGCCGCTCGTGCGGTGATGCCCTCCCAACTCGTCGTCGGTTTCTTGGTTTGGATCCTCCTCCGCATACTTCTTTACAATCTCTAGGAGGTCTGGTATGTTGTCGAGTGTTCTGTACACTCACTTGAGCTTGGCGACCAGTGGCTCGTAGCGGCACGAGGTCTTGAAACAGTGGATCGCTGTGTTCGGGTGGATTTCGGCCGCGTTATACCACAGATCTTGCCACCGTTGGACCCAGCTGCGGGTTGACTTGCGGGGTCCCTAGACACATCTCATCAGGTCCTCGATTGTGGTGGCGCAGGTATATGAGCCCTCAAAGTGCTTGACGAAGGCGTCACGCATTTCCTCCTAGGAGTCGATGCTATCCGCGGGGAGGGTGTTAATCCACTGCCTGCACGCTCCCTCCATCATCAGGGGGAGGTACCGGGCGGCGAGTAGATCGGTGTGGCCGGCGATCCCCATCGACATGAGGTAGGTGTCCAGCCACACGGACAGGTCGTACGATGGGTCGTACTTCTCGATCTCCTTCGGCGCTTTGAAGTTTGCCGGGTATCTTTCGCCTCGGATCATCGGTCTGAAGCACGGGGGCCCCACTCGGCTCAGCGATCCCCTTGGTTCACCATCGCGGCGGTTGGTGAGGGTGTGCCGCAGGTCTCCAGGCTGACGTGCGCGCCAGCTCTGGTTGTTGATGATGTGGGTGCGGGCGTCGACGGGTTGTCCGTTGGCGGCGACGAAGTTGTTCGCTGGTCGAGGGTTGTTGGTGGAGACTGCCGCGTTCACGGGTCGGTGTTGGAGCTGTAGGGGTTCGGGTGGCGGGCAGTTGAGAGTATTCGCCGCCATGGGGCGGCCGCTCGAGGCCGCTCTGCTGCCTGATGAACGCGAGTACATCCGACCCTGTGAGTCGATGCCTGCGTTTTGTTGCTCAACCGCTTTAGCGAGCAGAGCCCTGGCGTACTGGATTTGCAGGGCACCTTCCCCGGTGGTTTCGATGTTGTCGACTGCTTCTCGGCCTGCGACGAGGTTGTCCATTGGGGTGGAGAACAGCGGGAGTCCATTCGCGTCTCGCTCTCGTGAGGAGACCACGATCCTTGGCTGGTCCCTAGGGGGTGCGCGGTTGGGTGGTGGCGGGGCGCCGTTGGCCGTTGCCCCTGGTGGGTGTCGAGCGCTTCCTCCTGGCAACGCGTTCTCGCAGATCGCATGGCCGGGTCAATCTCTTCGTCGAAGTTCAGGGCGCGCCCCTGAACAGTAGGATTCAAGCGCGACCTGATTCGGAGTTGGTGGTAGCGCAACAGCTCCTACACTGTCACCTTCTCGAGGCGAAATTTTTCGCACTCGGCTTGTTCCTTGCGGACTGCCTCCGCCAGTTTCAGGCGGAGTTCCTCGACCTCCGTTGCCGTCGCATTAGGTAGGATCAGCGTGGAGAAGGGGTCTTCCGGCGGGTCGGCGCCAGTCGCCATGTAGGTCGCGGCGTGGTGACCAGTTCCGTCGTGGGGGTCGACAGAGTTCTCCGACCTGGAGTCGAAGTCAAAGATCCCAAGGATGGAGGGGTCCTCAAAGTCTCCGACGTTGGAGACCTGGCTGATGGAACCCACGGGCGATGCAGCGACGATGGATCCAGCGAGTGACGTCGGGGTCGCCGAATCGGCGTCATCGTTGAGGGCCGCGTCGTCCGTGGCCGCGGTGGTTTCGACCACGTTGCTGTTGGCTGAGTCGTACTCGGAGGCGAGGCGGTGGATCGTGCGGACCTGGCTCTCAGAGAGCCGGTCGCGTGGCGGCGACTCGCGGATGCGAGCCGAGTCTTCCGAGACGATGACGTCGGTGAGGACGACGAAGAGGCTGATCGTGCCGACCGGTAGGATCACGCTACGCATGACGGGTCGCGCCGCCGGGACGTAGCTGCTCGGAAAGATCTGGAGCATCTTGCCGATCGCGATCATGCGGCCGGTGGCGATCGACTCGTTGATGGTCAGATTGGATCTCACCGCAGAACACCGGCCTGACCTGCCAGGCCCCAAGGTGGGCGCCACTGTCGTGGGAATGACCACGACAGATGCTGCAATCGGCAGCGAGTAGTAGAACATGGGGCAAGGGCGGACAGCCATCTACGGTACGAGATGAGGACTGAGACACAAGGGTTTACCCAGGTTCGGCCCCCCGGAGGGTAAAGACCTACTCCTTCTAGATTGTATTATGGTGAGAGTACAATGGGGCGAGCTCGACGACTAGGCGGCGAGTCGCTTGGGTGTATGATGGAACGTATCTCTTATGCGTACCCTAGGGAGGTTTATATAGGCTCACCTCGCTAGGGTTTACAGATCACACCCGAATTAGTTAAGGATTCGGAGATTCTATGACCTAGTCTGACTGGGCCTAACTACGCTTCTGGGCCTCCAGCTTCCAGTCGCCTGAGTCCACGCCAAGTCTTGATCCAGTCGCCGTCCTGTAGGCCCACTCGCTGACGGCTTAGGCCAGTAGGAAACGTCCTGCTGAGTATACCCCGGTAGGCATATCCCCATCACCTATGCTTGTTGCTTTGTGCTTTCATGACTTGTTTCTTTACAAGATTCCTATGCATAGGAAGTGAGTTAGACTTAAATGTGTTCTGAATTTGCTTGTTGATGCTCTCTTTTACTTCAATTCATATTTCTTACGTGAGCATCTTCTCAAACTAACATGCCTAACTTAAAGGCGTTAAAGAAAAGTACTTGTTGGGAGATAATCCAAGAGTTTCCTTGAGTATTGGAAGTTATTACTTCAGTAATAACCTATCCTTATACTTTTTGTTTGCTTTTTTTGCCAAGAATGACCTCTAATGAGAGGGAAGTAAGATTTGGGGAGTTGTTGTCCCGAAACAGATTTCTGTCCTCCACCAAAAAAAATCGTGAGGAGTCTCTGTAACTCCACCAATAAAAATCTTGGGTCTTTCTAGACACTTCGTTTTTATTGTTTCATGCACAGTTGTGTTGTTCTTGGAGCATCTTTTTTTTGTTTTTAGTTTTTGTTTGCTTAGTTTGCTTGAACAAAGTTGGTTGATAACAACACACTTCTTTTGGAGAGAGACACACTCTGTTTTCATTGCCTAGAACACTCTAGTTTTCACTCTTATTGTTTTGTGAGTGTTCACTTTTGCTAGCACTGTGTTTAGCCTTAGTTTTCTTATGCTTTCAGCTTAGAACTTTTTAGTTCTTCTTTGTGGATTTGTGAGACTTGCTCACTAATATTTATTGAGTATTATCTTTGTGAGTTGTTTCAAATAAGTTCTTTGGTGTTGGAAAAGATTAGGAAGCTTCATGCTTAAGTGGTACAAAAGGGAGCTTGCATTGACTGTGACTTAGACTTTGGCATGACATGCTAGGAGTTGTTTTGACCTTATGCTTAGTGATTATTGTTGTAGCATTACTTGTTCCAAACAATTAGTATTGCTTAGTGTGCCTTGAAAGAATCATGCGTTGTTTTAGCATACAAAATCATAGTATTGTGGTTTTCTCCTTTGAGGTTTGTTTGGGTTGACTTGGCACATGCTCACACCATGTTATGACTATGAACAAGTCACCATAGCCTTTATGATCATTTAGTCCCTGACTTGTAGTACCACTCTATGCTTTGATTGATAATGTTTTGTCGCTCTGCATGATTATGGCCATTATTGCTCTCTTAGTTGGTTGCTCCCAGTCTTTTGCTAGCCTCCACTTGTATGAGTAAGCTCTACTCATGCTTCCAACTCCCAAGAAACCAAGTTATTCCAAAGTGTCCACTATAAAATTCCTATGCATGGTGTGTTACACCATTCCAAGTATATTCTTGTTTTCATCTACCTTCCGATTAAAAAGTCTTTTTGTTATTTGAAAACTTAGTGATTAAAGCTCTCACAAACTTGATGGCACCCTTTATTTTTCTTGCCCCTAATAAACTTGAACCATTGTTTCGTCTATGTTGTATATGCTTGCACTAATACGTTGGAATTAGCAGAACCATGTTGTCATGGGGAACGTTTTCAACATTGCACTTGTACTCTTTACTCAGTTGATATCATGCTCTTTTGTCTATGGATGTCACCGGTGTGAAATAAATACGGAACTTGTAAGTCCATGGAGTATGTATTTTGTGTTAGAGAAATGCTTGGACCGCTAGCCTAAGCCATGCCTAATCATGGTGGAAACTTGCAGCATCACCATAGTGAGCTATCTATGAAGCATCCTCAATAAAATGCTATGCACATAGTAAATAAAAAGATCGCTGAGATGCTCATTGTCTGCTTGCCTTGTCATTTTGGTTATGGGATAGCTCCTGTACCATGTGCAAGGGGTACCCCGTTGGCGGTTCTCTATGATACTCATATACTTACAGTGACAAGAAATTACAGGTGACTGAAGTTGAGTAGCATGAGGTGTGACCCTCGTATTCAAGGGACTTGAGATTGTCAACTTATACTTTGTCAAGCATATACTCCATAGTTTGTTCACTTTAACCTTAATCACTTCAAGATGCTTATGATAGGGGCAATGAGGGCTGAAATCTAACAAGTACCATAATTTTTGGAAGCTCTTTTTGAAACTTGAAATCTTTGCTTCCCTTTGTGAAGGGCCTTTCTTCCACTTTTATATTGAGTCTCAACCTTATACTTTTAGGCACCATTAAGAGAGCATAGTTGTCATTCTGTGTGCAGTGTCCCAAAACTTATTGATTGATGCATATTGTGATATTACTTGTTCTTGTGCTACTTGTTTCTAGTCACCCTTGTGAACTTTGAAGGTGTCCTATGCATCTATTTGCTACTCCATGAGGGACAAGCTGAATGCCACTATGCTATGTTTTCTGTATGTGAAACAAACAAATGTTTTTCAATGCATGTTATTCATGATCTTTGTTTGTAGCCTTTCATGTTCCATGCATAGTTACTTTGTCTTATTGTTAGAACTCCATCTTTCATGAACATGTTTAGAGTTCTTTGATCCTAGCTTTCAATGCTTGCAAATGGTTTGATCTTGGTTTTGATGGTGCATGTCACCTCAAAAATTATTATTTTTATCACTTACCTACTCGAGGACGAGTATGAGTTAAGCTTCTGGACGCTTGATACGTTGGAAACGTATCTATATTTTTTTATGTTGCATGCTTGTTTAGTATCTACTTTGCTTTGCTTTGTCTACACTTTGAGGTATTTTTACACACTTTCTAGAAATAACCTATTGACAAGATGTCACAGTGCCAGTTGCCTGTTTTCTGATGTTTTTGGTTTCAGAAAGCTAAAAAAATGAATATTCTCGGAATTGGACGGGACAAAAGCCAAAGTTCATATTTTTTCCTGAGCGATACGGAAAATGGAAGACGAGAATGAGGAGGACACCAGGGTGGCCACACCCTAGGTGGGCGTAGGGCCCACCCTGGCCACACCCACAGGGGATGTGGCCCCCCTGGCCATCCATCGACCTTGCCTCCTTCGCCTATAAGAATCCCCCGACTCAGAAACCCTAAATAATCCATCATACTTCCAAAAAAAGTTCTGATGCGCTGCCGCCACCGAAGGGGAGATTCGGGGGACAGAAAGTCTCTGTTCCGGCACCCTGCTAGGATGGGTAAGTGCCCCCGAAGCCATCTCCATCGATCTCCACCACCATCTCCATCACCGTTGCTGATTCCCATGATGAGGAGGGAGTAGTTCTTCCTCGAGGTTAAGGGCTCTAGCGGTAGCTATGTGTTCATCTCTCTCTCTATGCATGATCTTTTTGTGGTCATGAGCTTTGTAATCAAGTAGATCTACCTTGCTACTCAAGTGCTTCATTAGATCTCTGCTCTCCTCATGTGTCTGAAAGTGATAGCGTGCACACCATGGTGGCACTTAGGCTTGAGTCTACATAAATACTCTTTGTGATTTAATAGATCTATGCTTTTCCCCACGTGTGTGAAAGTAACAGCGGGCATACCGTGTGTGGCACTTTGGCTAGATTGAATATTTGTTATGAGTTATATTTGAAGTTGGATGTCTCTATGAAATTGTGGTGTTTGTTGGAACCATCTAGCGCTCAAGGTGACAGTGTGGGGTTATCTAGATTGGGAAAGGTGGAATTTGAGGTGTGTTGTTATAGCCCTACCATGGATTAGAGTGTCCAACCGGAGAGTAGTTTAGAGTAGTATCATGAAGAGAGGATATTTATATGAGAGAGTGTTCACTAGTGAAAGTATGTTCCCTAGGCCTTGTTTCTAAGCGTTGAAACACTGTTTGCTACTAGATCTGTTGCATGTTTGCTTGCTTTATTCTTGTTGCCTTTAGTATTTACCTCACCGTCAAGCTCTTTTTGGCACTATTACCACTTGTATTTCACTATCTCTTCGCTGAACTAGTGCACCTATACACCTGACAAGTGTATTGGGTGTGTTGGGGACACAAAAGACTTCTTGTATCTTGATTGCAGGGTTGCTTGAGAGGGATACCTTTGACCAGTTCCTCCCTGAGTTTGATAAACCTTGGGTAATCCACTTAAGGGAAACTTGCAGCTGTTTTACAAACCTCTGCACTTGGAGGCCCAACAACTATCTACAAGAATAAAAGTGTGTAGACATCAATTAGCACCAGTATCAATCCACCAACATGGTGATTGAAACACCGAAAGAACATAAATAAATTACCTAGCTTGGCCATGTTCGGCTTCTTCTTCTTTTTCTCAAAGGTTGTATTGTTTTAGGCTTGTTGAAGGAGGGCTTATAGTTTCCTTTGTTCTTTATGAAGGTCTTCTTTTGCACCATGTTGACGCTGGACTGGCCCTCGCCTCCTTTCTCAACAGTGTCCTTAGACCAAGCCATCTACTCAACATCAAGAGACACTATCAGTTTTTCAACCGATATCTCTTGTCTCTTATGCTTGAGAGTTGTCACGAAGATCCTTCATTGCATCGACCAAGTGTCCCGTATTTAACTCATGAAATTGCCTATAGTAAGTTTTTGAATTGTTGGAATATTAGGCATAACTTTCATGATTAATTCTAGAATATTAAGCGTGGCAACAAAAGCTACTAACATGTGGCAAACGAACATACTAGACGTATAGATCAATATGAATAGTAGCATTGTAAACGCAACAACATCCATATGCAGAAAGTAGATCATATTACAGACTGTAGGTAGAGTAGCCGTTGATACGTCAGAAATGTATCTGTAATTTTTGATGCTTCATGCTTGTTTAGTATCTACTTTGCTTTGCTTTATCTACACTTTGAGGTGCTTTCTACATGTTTCCTGGTACTAACCTATTAACAAGTTGCCACAGTGCTAGTTGCCTGTTTTCTGCTGTTTTTGTTTTAGAAAAGCTAGTAAGGAAATATTCTTGGAATTGGACGGGACAAAAGCCAAAGTCAATAACTTTCCGTGGGGAACAAGAAGTGTAGGGGGGATACAGAGAGGCATGCCAGGGCAGCCAGACCCCCCTAGGGGCGGGTGGGCCCTGCCCCGCGCCTAGGCAGGGTGTAGGGCCCCTGGCCACCGCCTCGGCCTCCCCCTTCGCCTATAAGAAGCCCCTGATGCAGAAACCCTAAGCACCCGATCAAATCTCCACGAAACCATCTGTAGCCGCCGCCACCATCGTCCCTATATCGGGGGGGGATCTGAAGTTCTTCCCGGCATCCTGCTAGAGGGGAGATCATCCCGGAGGCCTTCTCTCTGATATGATGCGTGAGTAGTTCTACCTTGGACTATGGGTCCATGTAGTATCTAGATGGTTGTATATCCTCCTTTGTGCTTTCATGTATAGATCTTATGAGCTCCGTTCATGATCAAGACCTAATCTATTTGTAATCATGCATGTTGTGTTTGCGGGGATCCGATGGATATTGAGATTATTATGTTGGTTTGATTAATGGTTTTGTCTTTATGATTCTATCATGTTTGTGTTGTTTGTGATCTTGCATGCTCTCCGTTGTTAGTAGCTATCTTGGCCAAGTAGTTGCTAGTGACTCCAAGAGGGGGTATTTATGCTTGATAGTGGGTTCATGCCTCTAGTTTCCAAGGGAATTGACAAAAATCTCTTCGGTTGTAGATGTGTTGTTGCTACTAGGGAGAAAATAACGGTCTCTTGTTCATGGAACATGTGGACTATTTACCTTACACACTTTGCTTAAAATAGTTGTCTGTTGCTTGCAACTTAATACTGGAGGGGGTTCGGATGATAACCTGAAGGCCGGCTTCTAGTCATAGATGCAGTTGGATGGCGGTCTATGTATCTTGTTGTATTGCCCAATCGAATATCATATGATCTTTTTGACTAGTAATTGCATTGTTATGCCTTGCTCAGTTCCTGTCAATTGCCTTGCTGTAATTTGTTTATCCTTCATGCCATGTTGTTTATCTAAGGAGAGCACCTCTAGTGAACTATGGACCCCGGTCCAATATTTACCATTGATACATACATCTTCCACTATTTCTTGTTTACTTGTTGCAAACCATTACCTTCCACACCATACGTTTAATCCTTTGTTACAGCAAACCGGTGAGCTTGACAACCTCACTGATTCGTTGGGGAAAAGTTTTGAGTTTGTGTTGTGCAGGTCTCCGCGTTGCTGGCAACACCTGTGTGACGTTTTCTTCCTCCTACTGGTTCGATAACCTCGGTTTCTTACTGAGGGAAAACTTGCTGTTGTGCTGCTTCACACCTTGCTCTTGGGGTTCCCAACAGGCTCCACGTCAACCGTGCTAGCCATCATCAGTCGTTGTTGCAGCGGTGGTGGCGGCCTGCTGACGAAGAAGGCATTGATTTCTTCGAACGTACTGATCCCAAAGTCCTGAAGATCTTCCACGAACATGAGCCGTAATGAAGAGCATGAGTAGTCGCATAGACCGCTTCCAAAAATCTTATTCGCCCTCTCCCGTATAAGATCACAAGGACGAATGGTTTTGGAGACCTGCTCTCCCATTTGCCGGTGCACGCCGGCGCTCGGTATGGAGTAGACTACGATGGCATCACAAGAAGAGAGGTTCACAAAACCCTAGATTGGTTGGTTCGGTGTTGTGTGTGGTGGAAGCCGCACATACGCTTATATAGAGCGGCTCGGAAAATCCTGTACAGGACATGGTTTGGACCAAGCCCAGCAAAATAAATCTCGTCTCGGCGAGATTCCCACAACCCGCGTGTTGTGTCGGGTCGGGTCGGCCTGGCGTTGTCGAGGGAGGAGCGCGCGTGTAACTCTCTTATTATCACTCACTTACAAGGTGTTACAACACTCCGTTTTTAAGTTGGTGCAAGTCTCTTTCAAGGGCTTATAGCTCCTATGCGACGTCTTTACATGGAATTGGAAGGAAAGCGACATCGTTGCAAACAATAGCTGGCATGCGACGGTTGTAAGGCGGCAAATAGCTCCCGTGCGACACTTCTACTTAACCCCACGAGACCGTCAACGAATTCGAATCAGCTGAGCGATGGGACCCACAGCCTCTCCACGTCACGGCGGAACTCACCTAATGTCCACCTCATATCGTGGGACCCACCCTGTGGTCGAAGAGAGCCGTTGGCCCCGATCCGTCCCCGCACCCGAGCACTCCCGCCACCGTTCCAGCATCTCATCCCCTTCCGTTTTCTTCTCCGGCGAGCAAGTGCGGCAACGCCGGCGAGGGATGTCGAGCTCTGCTTCCTCCCACCGCTCATGGCCTCGGTATGGTGCGGTGCCGATGAGGAGGTGCCCCGATTGCCCCCGTACCACGACCCTGAAGCGGCTTGTCACATCCACCGACAAGAACGACAACATTGGCCGGGAATTTGTGAAGTGTGAGAGCAAGCCCGAGCCGGGAAAGGTGAGATCTGAGTGTTTCGAGCGCCAATTTCTCGCTTTTCTTTCAAAATTTCATGTATTTCATCGAATTTGGGATTTAGGGTTCATCTCTGCGATTTCAGGAACTGCCAAAATGTGGGCATTTTGAGTGGCTTGATGAGTACATCGAGCGAATTGGGGTGGAGGTAGCATCCCGGGAGCTCGAAAACCCGTCCGTGGTGGAGCAATTGGGATGTGGCAACCCCATTTACGCTGGTACTATGGTGGATGCGGAAGTGAAGGCCGAGCTGAAGAAGATGAACAAGTAGCTAAGGCAAATCATCGAATTGAAGAAGCAGGACAATCTGATGGCCGGTTTTTTTTATTTTTGTGTAATTTCTCTCGGATTAGTTTATCTCCTCATCATTAGTCATTAGACAGCGCATTCAGTGTTCGAGTGATGCTTTGTAATGGATGTAATGGTCTATGTCTTTGGCTTGAATAAAATGCAACACAAATTCGGGCTAATTTTTGAGCTGCTCTGTTTTCGAAATCAGTGTTCCTTCAGTTTCATCAGTGTTCCTTTTATCAGTGTGCAGGGGGCGCCCGTGTGCACGGGAGGGGTTGAAAAGTAAAAAAAACAATTGACGAGGATTGAAAAAGGCCAGGCCCAAATATAACTTAGCCATGCCAAAATAGACGTATCCAGGCCCAATAGTAACTATATGTTGATTGGGTAAAAAAAAGGTACTCACGTTACAATCTAAATAGGGACGTGTGGATCTGCAGATACTCGTGCTCAGGTTACAATCTATTTTTTTTTGCAAAAGTAAATATATAAATGAAGTCCAAGGACATCCATTTAACTAACATAACTTGGGTGCTCCTTTAACTTATGTAAATATGTAAATGACTTATTTGAAAATGAACCATGTGTTGAATGAACTTGTTTTTATGTCTTTTGTTTTATACACTTGTAAATATATAAATATTGCACGAGTATTATATGAACTTGTTTTTGTGTCTTTTGTTTTATACACTTGTTGTTTTGGGTGTTTTGACAAATGACAATACAATAAAACACAGATTACAATAAAACAAGGGGATAGATAATATTGGAATAACATTACTTATATTATATAGGGGGGATCGATAACATTACAATAAAAAGAAAAAAGTACAATAATATAGAAGGGAATAGGCGCCCCGCCTAAACCCTGGGCTAGCCCCTAAACCCTAACCCTAGCTACCCTACTCCATCGGCGGTGGAGGCGGTGCCGCCGGTGCAGCCGCCTTCGCGGCATTCCACGCCGCCAGCCTCTCCCGGTGCTCCCGCTTCCGCTGCTCCTCCTGGAAGGCCCAGCAATTGGCCTCCCGTCGCTCGTCGTCCGCCCGTCTGCGCCTTTTCTTCAAGGCGCGCTGGGCCTGCTTCTCCTCCCACCTGGAGAAAGCAGCCTCCTCCTTTTCCTCGTCCTTCGCCGCCTTAGCCCAGTAGGCTTCGGAGGGGAGGTCGCCGCCGCCGGGGAGGTTGGGGACTGGGTTGGTGACGATGGGGCCCTGCTCCCCCCAGGGGCAGGGCGGGGACTTCTTCTTGCCACGCTTGGGGAGCGTGGGCGCCCCCTGCTCCCACCACTGCTTCTGGTCCGGGTGGTTGTCCTCGTCGCTTACTTCGGTGTCGGAAGGGAAGCGGAAGGGGGAGGTCGCCATGGTCGGAGTGTTTGGGGGCTGGGAGGAGGCAAAGGGACGGGCTCGAGGTTGAAGATGAGGGGCAAGATGAGATGAGGAGGCAAAGGCGTTTTGCCTATTTATTGAGGGCGGGGCGTGAAGGGCGGCGTGGGAATCCAGCGTCGCGTTGACAAGCGCGAGACAGCAAGACGCTGCGTTGCATGTGGGAAACGGGCGTGATCAATGCGAAAGAGAGAAAAAATAGCTAGGATGCGACGTACTGTAACCCCTGCACCGCCGCCCCCGCCCCTGCATGCATGCATGTATTAATGCGAAAGAGAGAAAAAAACGTCCAAGGTAGTTGTTCATTGGCAGTGAAAAATAAAAGGGAAAAATAAAAGGTACTCGTTCGTTTTTACACACAGCATGCAACAAACTCGTTCGTTTTTACACACGCAAGAAAAATCTGTGGGAGTAATATTGACTTTTTGTATGGCGCATGAACCAGATGGGAGTAAGTTTGACTAAAGAAAGTTGTTCGACGTACACTTAATTAATGCGGCAGCGCTGTTGCACGCAAAATAGCTAGACTGCGACGCTAGGGGCAGCTGCTGCATGCATGGTGCAGCCCGTCCCGCCTAGCGCCCTCGTATGCCACGCTCGGTCCAACGGTCAATGGAGTGTGCCAACGCTGTACGTTATATTTATTACATATTTTAAATTTTGATATTTTTTCTTAGACTGGTCATAGTGACATGCATACTCCCTCTGTTCACAAATAAGTGTACGTTTGGCTTCAAAATTTGTCCACAAAAAGTGTACTTCTACCTTTCCAATGCACTTGGGCATCCAATGCACAAAGTCCACAAAATTTGTCCACAAAATTTAGAAGATTTTCCTTAAGGGTGACCTACAAGCTTATGGGTTGCCCACAAGCAATAAACAATTATTTTACTCTCTCCTCTCTCTCTTGCTTGTGTGTACTTTTAACAGATATGTGGGTCCCAGCTTATGGAGAACTTGACCTTATAGCCATTTCCATAAGCTGTGTGGGTCCCATCTTATAGCAAAGGTTCACCTTATACATAGGTGATGTGGTATCATGCATATGTTACTAGTCTAAGTTACTATTCTATAGTGCAAAATAACATAGATGTGGTATCATGCAAAGTCTCATTTATTACAATGAACCTGAGGGGAGTAAGTTTGACTGAAGAAAGTTGTTACACATACACTTTTTGGGCCCTTTTTGGTTTGGCATCTTTCTTTTCATCTTTCTTTCCCTTCTTGCTGCTCCCACCTTTCTCAAACCAAGCCTTGAATCTACTCTGCTTGGGCCTGCCAACCTTTCTTTTCATCAAAGGAGGACACAAGGAGAACTGAATGTCCACTTCAGGCCACTGAGACTGATCTGTAAGTGCTGGAATTGGTGTTCCATATGCAGCCTTGAATTTTGCTACAGAATAATACTCATGCAAATATGGGTGCATATTTAGCTTGTGTTTGGAGGCCAAGAAAAGTATGGCATGCTCACAAGGCTTCCCAGTGTGTTGCCACTCAAGGCATGTGCATTCATGCAATTGAGTGTCAACAACATGCCTCCTGCCAGTCTTTGTATCTCTGAATTCAGCACCCCATAATGAGGATTTCTCAACACGCAAATGTGCAAGATTTCTGCTCCTGTTGACCACCTTTGCAACATCGGGAAGCTTATCTCCTTGAAGAACATCACCAAGCCTTCTTCTCAATTCCCACAACCTCATGATCATGATCCTGATCTGGTTAACCATGTCATGGACAAAAGTCTCTTTTAACTCCTTCACTTTGTTGTTGAAACTTTACGCCCAAATTATTGTTGATATGATCACATTTGATGGCGGTGTTAAAACCAGACCTGTACCATAAAAGAGAATGGTAGGTTTCCAACCATGTACAAAACTTGACCCTATCCTCCTCGAGCATGACGCCTTAATCTTCTCAAGGTGATATGAATGTGTGCACTGGTGTAAGATCTTCTGCTGGCCACATGCGTCCAAAATCATCTCCTCTAAATTTTTGATCAAATTCATCCACATATGGCGAAGCACTCCCTCACTCACCATGAGGAAAACAATCTTCACTGCATTTTCTAAACCTTTACATGCATCTGTGTGCACCGCCAATGGAGAGATCGGCCCTATGCATCTTTTCAATGCATCATGAACCATGTCCATGATGCCTCATCTCGCATCAAACATGCCAATAGCTACAGGAACATCCAATTGTGTCCATCTAAAGCATTGCATCGCTAGTTGACCATTCCACTTTCTCAAGAAAGATGAGTCTATACTCAAATATGGATGACAACCTGCTTTGAAGCCATCGATGCAAGGCTTTAAAGCCATGAAGAATTTAGAGAAGAAGACTTTCCCATCAATGTTACCTCGATTCTATCTCCACAACACCGCCAGTGACCTCTTCTCTATACCTTTGAAGTTATAAAGCATTGAAAGGTATTTGCCCAATCACCATATAGCTCTTTCATTGCCCTTTGCTTTGCCTTCCACCTGTAGTATAATTCAGCTTAATGGGGTCTTGCTTTTCCAAGTCTATTTTCAGTCTCTTTGCGGTGTTTTTTGGTGTTGTGGCTAAAATGGGCTTGATCTTTTCTCAACTCATAATTGTGATGTCATCTTTGTAACTGTTTGAGAACTTGTAATGCAAGTATGAGGTTTTGGAATTTGATTCACTCTTATTGTCCTTCCATCAGGTTGGCGTCTAGCAGATATATACCACTTGCAAGGCTTGGCACCACCATCATAACCTACGCATTTTGCATAGAACTTCTTTTTATCAGTCCACATAGTCTTGGTAGCAAACTCACGTTTGACTGCATATGTCCTGAAACACATCCTGAATTCATCCATGCTTGGAAACAATCTCCCAACTTCAATAACTGGGTCCTCTTTGTCATAAACTGTTACTAGCTCATCATCATGTGCATCATCTACATGAACTGCAGCATTTTCCAACAACTCTAGATCTATATCTGCCTCTTCATCTCTTAAATGGTTGTCACCATCATTTGCAGCTTCATCCCTCTTCTTCTCCTTGTCTCTGTCATCTATAGGAATGCCAAAAAGCTTTGCCATTTCAATGTCGTCTATTGGTGCAATGACCAAATCAGTCCGGTCATGTATCTCAACTGAATTCCAATCAACAGTTACAATCCTTTGTGCATTACCATCTGCAGCCTCCCCTTGTGCATTAGCATCATCATCCTCCACTGTTAACACTTCCAACTCAGTAAGTATAGGCATTACTTGCCTTTGTGCAGCCCAATCATCCTCGACCATCTGAGCAGCCAGCTTCGAGGCCACATATCCAACCCTCGAATCAGGTTTCAGATCAATGAGCTCTGCTAAAAACAGAACAGTTTTGCTTGTCCAACCGTTTCGCTCATCGATTTCATCAACTATATGTTCCCCTGTCTCAACCCTAACATAGTCACATTTGCAATCATCAAATTGTAACAAAGAAACTTCTTGCTCTGGCCCCCAAACCACACTATCCCCAATTTTTTCCACCATTTTCCTTACTGCCTCCTCTCCCATGTTTATTAGCTCTTGGGGATCAACATGTTCTAATTCCACCTCCCATTTAACAACCGTGTCTCTCTCAATGATCTGCGTGCTGCCATCAACTAAAACAGCCCTAGAGGGAAAGAAATTGATGCGAAATTCGAAGGTTTGGCGCGCAACATCGTCTCCCCTGTTTTTGGCGGGCACTGTGAGCTAGCGGAAGCGAACAAAGAGCTCAACCTTAGATAAATTAAGTGCAGAGATACGGGATATACCGATTAGAAGTCCCCTCTCTATGCTCCATATCGTTCCCCCTCGCCCCGTTCAGCACACCCTCGCCTCCACAATCTAGCATCAATGGGCACGCTCAGATCTCGAATTGAGAAGAATGGGAGAGGAATTGGCTTTCAAATGGCACTCACCACCTTCGTCGTCGAACGAATGCGCCGCCGCCTAAATTAATTGCCGTGCCGCCGCCGCCGGCGCCGAGAACGATGGGTGAGGTCCGCCGCCGCCGTCGGGGAAGCTACAGTCAGTGTGACGCGCGCTCTCGGTCGGAAGCGGTTGGTTTGACTGGCTTGACTGGCTGTCCCAACCAACTGGTTTGGCTTAACCCTAATCTTGGAACAAAGTTAAATGTGTCCTTACAACCGTTTTAAGGCCCGTGTGGTCCTGGGATATTAGCTGCCTCACAACCGTCGCATGCGAGCTATTCTTTTCAACGATATCGCTTTCCTTCCAATTCCATGTAAAGGCGTCGCATAGGAGCTATAAGCCCCTCTTTCAACTTCCCATGTGGGACTTCAGCTCTCACTACTCTTGTCACACACATATGTGAGCTGCCACCAACTTGGACCAAATCACATATGGAATTCCACACACATGGGGCTTTAAGATTTAGAAAAATCTGAAATCATACATGAATCTAATGTTTTAGCCCATTATTTTTAACATTTATAGAGGCATTGGTCTCCGCCCTCGCCGCGAGCTCCAACCGGAGAAGCAGCAACGAGAAGCAGAGGAACCCTAGCACTCGGATGATGCCACGTCGACACCGAGCTCTGCTCCAAACCGCCCAAATAGGACAACTACCTAAGCTAATCCTACAACTGCACCGACACCTCCTCTCCGCCATCTCTGGCCGGCAGCACCACCCGAGGGGCTCGGGTTCGGCCCGGGAGACTGAAGAAGGCTCGCTGAAAACGAGACCAGTGGAGGAGCAAGGGGAGGAGCAAGAGAGACTTGTGCATAATTTCTAGTTTGTTTTTTCTATCACCGCAAATAAAGTAGCGGTCGTGGACTGTTGGGTGTCCTCATCTAGAATGAGAGAGAGAGGGTAACCCGGATCGTCGTGCCCTAGCCGGATGTCCTCGTAGACGAAACGAAGAAACCACGCGGTGGCAGCCGCTTAGGTAGGGGATACGATATATACGGTGAAAACTGCTTGCGGAAGTCTTTTATGCAGAAGTCGGTTGTGTCTCTACACATCTCGTGCGAAAACTGCTTGGTGGAGAGCTGTTGACTGCTTTCTCACAAGCGCATAGGAAACAACGCCTCGCAGGGTAGCTAAAAGGCTGCTGTGTGTAGACGCAGATGTAAATTGAAAATTGATTTACTTATATACTATCAATCAAAGGGCTATTTGAGCAGGCTACTCTGTCACACGAGATATACGTCTATGTATTTCCTTTTCTTTTGTAAGTTTCTTTCCAAATATGTCCCATGCTAACTATTCGATAAAACTAATGGTGTGTCCGCATGTAATAAAGTTACTATTTTCTTTCTAACTATTCATCGGTAACTTGCATATAAATGTCATGTACCTAAGCGAGATATCATCGAACGAATTGCCTAGCAGCTAAGCCCCACGGGTGCAAACAGAGATCTAGTGAACACAATTTTATACTAAAATAAAATTAATTCTCATTAATTGCTAGGTACGACAAAAAGATATGACGCATTAGATACGTCTTACTTTTATTACCTTCTTTGGCTGACATTTTTTTTGGAAAAGAGTATATATCAATATCACAAGGACACCAATTACACCCAGCCTCTGCAACAACGCATGCCCTATCGGCTCTACGGATGCACACAGCTCAGAAAAAAGAAAGAGAATTACAAAAAAGAAAAATCCCGCTACAGAGAACTAATCCTTAAAGAAACGACAGTGACACCATCAGAACAACACCAGTAGTCCTCCACTCCAATAACAACGCCTTCAAGAAGGAAACAATGCCCAAGCGCCGTCGTTGCCCGACCAAAGGTCATAGGTTTTCACCCTGGAGAAAGTCCTTACTCACAAAACAATGCCTTCAACAAGGTCATTGCCAGGCACAACCAGCTAGGGCCAGACCTTGGATTTTCACCCTGCAAGATAAGACTGGGGACTCCCCTGTGTTGTCTTCCCGCACCAACAGTCGCTGCAATGAGTCCCAGATTATGCAGCCAGATCTCCGTCGCCACAAGAGCAAAAATCACCATCGCTACCCTCAAATTTCCGCTTTCCTGACATTCTCCGCATCTGACATCACCATGGCTCAAAGCATGGCACTTGGTGGGAACAAACAACAGAGCTTCGCAACGCTCCCGCTGAAACCAAACGGCCAGAAAAACAAGGTGCGCGCGACCGAATACCTTCCGATCCAGCAATCTCCAGGCATGAAACGCCCATGGGAGTTCGTCGGCAGAGCCTTCCGAAACCCGCCTCTCTAGACCAGATCAAGGAGGGCAGACATCAAGCAGATCTTCGTCTTCGTGCGAAAGAAATCAAAGGACCACCTCCTTTATTAGATCCGACACGGCGATCCCCACACCGCCGGCCGGTTTCCGGAGAACGGATCGAGTAGGCAATTAGGGTTAGAGAACCGATCTAGGTCTTCCAGCGGAATCCCATCACCGGCACCTCCTCCACCAGATCGCCACACAAGGAACCGCTGCCTCCACCCTGACCAAGGGACGCCCAGGTCCTTCAGCCTCCGCCGCCGCCGCCCAGCAGCTCGGCTTCCGCCTCGACAAGATCGCCCCAGCCACCTTCGGCAGCTAGGCCCGCCCCCACCGCGGCGAGAGCCGACGGTAGCGGCGGCGATTGGATCTGGGGGGCTCATGGCGCTGAAGTCCTTCCAAGGGCGCCTGAGAGAGGGAGCATGGAGGGCTAAGAGCATCTCCAAGAGTGTACCTAAATTTCAGGTATCAAACTGGTATAGCTATAGGATGGAGAGGATTTGGGCAGGCGACCTTTTTGTCTCCAATAGAATATACCCAATATTTTGATTACCCAAAACTGGATTGCATCTAGGATCCACCTGTCAGTTGGATACTCTATTTTTTCCTTTCTTCTCTTTCTTCTTCCCAACTCCTGTCCGTCACTACCACCACTCCTCGTGCTTCGTTGGAGCGGTTCTCCTGTCGACATTCCACCCCTCCTTGAGGTCGCAGGAGTTCGTGTGCACTTCACTTGGCTGAGGATACCAGTGATGGAGCTCGGGAGCAATCTCACTTGCTGTGGGGCCGACCGGTGGGGATGGGGCTATGGGAGGCTCCAGGGGTTGTGGGGGACCTAGGCTACAACGGAGAGGAAGTAGCAAGTTTTCACACTGGCAAGCTCCCAAGCGGGATTGGTGGGTGACGAGGGTTCGAATCGTCAATGTTCATTGTTATGGACTTGGGTTTTGGAGAAGATGGGGATGCTGGAAGTCGCGGAATGGTTAACAGACAAGCAACACAGGAACACGAGATTTACTCAGGTTCAGGCCTCCGGGGGGAAAACCTTACTCCTGCTTGTCTGCTCTTGATTACGGCAGAACCGAAGGTTACACGGGTGCACAGATGCAATCTGGCGTGAGGTGTGTATGAGGTGAGTTGAGAAATCCTTCTCGTTGTACCCTCCCGGCCTTTATATAGATAGGCAGGTCCCGGGATAGGTCGAGTCGGTTACACACTAGGGTTGATACCCTTTGAAATTTTATCTAATCTAGACTTGTTCTCCAAGGAGTCGAAACCGCCACGGGTTTGGGCCATCCGAAATCTTCATGGGCCGCGTATCCTTGCTTGAGCTTTCCTTGGGATGGACCAGGTATACTAATGTCATGTACCCGTGGGGTATATCCATGTCTCTAGCCCCCGAGTGTTCAGTCGAATCGTAGATTCGGCTGCAGACTCTTCAATCTTTCGGGCGCTTTTGTAGTTGAACATGTTTTTTAAGGAGAAATATTTAGTTCATAGGGATTGTTGATGCGTGTGCCTGGCTCACTCGACAAATCAGGGCCAGTTAACTGTCATAGGATAAAACAACACGATTTTCATCAAACTCGAGTCCCCGGACTCGAATTCGAAACGATTGCTGGTGTGATTCAACTCAGACCGTTGTGGTCTTATAGGAGTCGAATCCCAGTGATTTTCAAGTGATGTACCCAATGCGTCAGTCAGGATTTTCATCGCGTCTGTTGACACTGGAGTTTACTGGCAGAGCACAGTCAGGTGCGTTACCAGGCCATCAGATGATATCTGTAGGGCTTGTCTTTGTGTCATAGACACAGCATCCGAAGGTTTATCACTCCGGAGGTGTTTTGGGTGGCCAAGGAGACTGCTTCTCACTTAGCGTTAGTTTGTGAAAAGTTGCCAAAATGATTTTGTCGTATTTGATCCGAAGGATTGCAATCGAATAATTCATAGGGTGCACGACCAGCGCTCCCTATGTGAGTATTCCCGAGTGTTTGTTTGAGTCGTAGACTCGAGCAGAGAATTTAGTTCAGTCGTTTTCATCATTAGTCCGAAGGACACAATTTTTTCGGATGCGCAACCAGCGCTCCCTATGGAAGTAGCCCCCGAGTCCGTAGTGGAGTCGCAGACTCGACATAGGACTCGAAGGTAATTTAGAGGTGACGTTACCTTTGCAATTTCTCAGGTACGCAGCCAGCGCTCCTGGTAGGAGTAGCCCCTGAGTATTTTCTCGAATCTACGATTCGAGTAAGTACTTATATGATCAGTTGAAACCTTCGAGCCTTTGCTGGCTTTGTCTTGATGACGTCAGTGCTGACTATTGGTGATCTCAACCGTCTGCGACAGTAGAGACGATGCGAGGAGACGATCGTGGGTCCTACCGTCTGACTTGACGTTGACTAGTCACGCGTAGGCATGGCGAAAATTACAGCGTCTCCTCGGTTTCTATGTGTCGTGGACGATGTGTTAGCGACGGTTCGTTATGGTGCTGACACGTGTATGGTGAGATCGGAGTTGCACGCTGGGGCTTCTCAATCGACGGTTCCAATGCATCGTCTTTGCCCTTTTATACCGCAGAGTAACAGTGATTTTCTTTTACTCATCACCATTTGCTCTTGCTCATTTCCATTACCACCATTTCCTAAAGCTTCCTGCTTGTCCTTTGCGCACTGGACGTTCTCCACACCTTTCCATCAGCTTACCTCCATTCGCATTGCCGCAGCCGTCGCGCTAAGATGGGCAAACCAAAGAAGACTGTAGCTGCTGGAGCGGGATCGAGCGCCACCGGCGTTGGCAAGAAGGTTGCCGCTACGGCCTGCGCCACTGATGGCGGGTGGAAGTGCACGGAGATGCGCGAGGTGGATTTGCGCAAGTTGCATGATTCTAGCCTTGTCTCCAAGGAGAAGGACGACGTCGTCCTCCTCGGCCAAGAGGTAACTCCTCGCCCACCCGAAGGGTTTCGGGTGATGTTTTACGCTTTTGTTGTCCGAGGCCTTTCTCTGCCCGTTCACAAATTCCTTCGTGGACTCCTTTTTTCTATGGGATTCAGTTGCATCATCTGTCTCCCAATTCTCTTATTCACATCGCTTGTTTCATCACTCTCTACGAGTGCTGGCTCGGTATCGAGCCACACTTTGGCCTCTTCCGGAAGCTCTATTCCGTGAAAAGGTTGTCCGGTACCGGCGGTGTTTATCTGCTTGGCGGCTGCATCATCTCCATTCACTCCTCTGTCCAATTCTTTTCCTTCTCCATTTGCGAGTCCGTCCAATACTGGTGGCGGAAGTGGTTCTACATCTGCGACGTCAAGTTGGACGGGCAGCATTTTGTCTTGCCCCTTTCGACTCTGCCCAGAAGATCATCCCGAGGAGGTCGTGGAAGAAGGACATCTTAGAGGGTGAAACAGCTGAGGTGGAGAAGCTCTACCAGCGGGTGGAGGCCCTCCAGCTGGTGGCCAGCAAGGAGGTCAATGGTATCGACATCATTTGCACCTTCCTCAAGTGTCGGGTGCAGCCGCTCCAAGCGAGGGCGCACCCGATGTTCCTGTATGCTGGCCGCAGCAATCCAACAAAGGTTTCGCCTGAGGAGTTGTCTTCGGGTGACCTTGATAGAGCTCTTCAGCCCCCGCTGAAGTACAAGGCCGACGAGGACCTCCCGGCGAAATCTTTGACCTTCCCGTTCAGTCTGAAGAAAGTAGTCCCGCAGGTGAAAAACTTGTAGTTGCGCGTAGCGCTATATTGAGTGCTAACTATTTGCTATTTGTACTGACAGTTTGTCATCTTCTTGCCTTCGATTTGCAGGACTTAAAGGTAGAGGGGATGACACCTCCTCTACCTGAGAAGTTCCCGATTGCGCCGAATAATGAAGTGGCGAATTTCGATTTCGAGCTTCCTCCGGCATAGTCTCCTACCACGGGACCCCCCGAGCCGAGCGAAGGGCAGACCCGCAAACGCTCCCGAAGTGAATCTTTAGATGGGGCGACCCCACCAACGCCCAGGGGTCCTTCCTTCCTTGAGCAGCACGGCGAGGATGATGGTGCATCGTCTGCACCTTTCCCTTCCGTGCCCATTTGGGCGGTGGCCCCGCAACCACCGGCCAAGAAGAAGAATAAGGAAAAGGCGGCTCCTGTCTTCAATTTGTCGGACATCGAATCGTAAGTCTTTTTGCTTGAGTCTTGTTACCATGTTCATGTTTGTAGTTTTAGCTTGCTGTTGATCTGATAAGTGCCTGCAGTAACCCTTCGGAGGAGTCCCGCAACGAGGGCACCGAAGAGGTAATCGCGGAATCAAAGCCGATAGCTTCTTTTACCCGGGGACGACAGGTGGTGGCCAACTCCGGGGACGAGGATTCGAGCTCCACGAAGTGGGAGGCTCATGCACTCGTTACTCGGAAGGCGATACGCAAACCTTCGGAGTCCACACCTGAGCACATAAGTGTTGCTCTTTTACTGCGTGGGGAAGCCCCCCGAGTCCTTTTTATCAGACATGTTGGTCTTTTTCTTTGCGGGGGGAGCCCCCGAGCCCTTTATTCATCGGGTTTGTTTGCTTCTTCTATAGACTTTGTCTGCAGCGCCAATCTTCTGATCCAGCAGCATCTGGCGTTGGAGGATGAGCTGAAGCAGCTCCAAGGTGTGTTTTGTTACTCTTCGCTATTTTTCGAATGCTTCAAGTTGGTGTTGCATTCATCCGGTGTTTCTTCATGTTGTAGATGAGAACAATGATGCCATCTGTAGGCTGAACGATCTCGAAAAGAGCCTTGGCCAAGCGGAGAAGAAGGCAGTGGATGCTGCGGAGGCAAAGGAGCACTTGCAGAAGGAGGCCGAAGACCGTGAGCAGCAGCTCGCGACCGTTGCAGCTACTAGGGAGAAGGCCATGGCTGACAAGCTCATGGCTGCTGCCAAGACTGTCTCTGGTAAGCTCATCTTGTCTCATTTTTGTGTCTTTCGCATCTTGGTGTGTTTTTTATGTTTCCTCACTTCAAATTTATTCTCCTGCTATTTATGCCAGATGCTTCTGGCATCGCCTTTGATCGCGGTATGCTAGAGCATGGAGACGTCCTGGCGAATGCTGCCACAGCGACCAAAGATCGCTGTTCCTCTGTCGTGAGCTCCCTGGACAAGGCCAAGAAGGTGCTCGTGTGCTTTTACAAGGAGGTCAACCCCAAGGGCGTTGCCTGCGAGAACATCGATGCGCTCACGGATGCTCTATTGGAGGATGCTCCAGTGGGGTACAAACACAAGCAGAAGGGCATTGGTGCTTCCATGGGGTTGGCCATGGCGATGGCGTCCGGAGCCAAGCTGGATGTGGCTTAGGTCACCTCACAGATGCCGACGGCGACAGATGGCTCTGAGGTAGCCTTTACCTCTTTTGCTTCCCACTATAAGCATTATGGGCCTAAGCTCATCGACCTCCTGGACGATTATGCGGCAAAGCACCAGTGAGAGGCCAAGAGTAGAAAGTCTGGCTCCGAGGCTGCTCCGGGTGCTGGCGCTTAGGCCTTTGCATTATAGCTAGTATAACTTTTCTCTTTTTGCTATCTCCTATAACACCTTTTGTATGAACAAGTCTCACTGTGCCACGAGGTGGCTTTATTTATGTATATGAGTCTGTATTTTAACTGCTGTCAAAAGTCTTTGCACTATTCATATTTGCCTGTTTACCCCTAGGGTCTTTCGAGTGAGGCTCCAGTGATCACTCTTCCTACGCCTGATCCTCGCCCATTGGATGAGGCGTTGTAGTTGGCCTTCCTGCGTGACCGTGTCCGCAGTTTTGAAAAAGACGTCCTTAGCATCTGCGGTCACGCAGATGTGTGGAAGTCGAAGGCTGAGCGAGCTGCTGCAAGGGAAGAGTTCTTGCTTACAGAATTCCGGCAGATGGGCGACCAACTCCAATGTGAGTCCTCGTGAACTGATGCCTTTTTGGGTGCGCCGTATTTTATGTTGGCTCACCCAATGGTTGTGCAGTTGTGAATCTCATTCCAAAGGAAGAGAAGGAGCGCATCGCAATTCGGATGAACTGCCTGACATAGCAAGAACTAGAGGCCGGTGGCTTTTTCTGGATGGACCGCGGTCGAGCAATCGTCCTTGCGACGGTGCAAGACCGCGTACACCAGGTTCTTCGGGTGCTGAAGCAGGCGAGGTCGTCACTTGCGGCCGTTTGGTCCATCATGTTTTCTCTAGACGTTGCACCTTCCAGCTTTTTGGGTCTTCTTGGGAAGTTTCGGAATGTAGGCCATGTCAAGGAGTTGATGCGCCATCAGTTGGTTATTGGGGTGAAGGCAACCCTTTCTCTTGTTCGGCTGCATCGTCGCAATGTCAATCTTGCGGATATAGCGGCTGGACCACCTCCTCCTGCAGGTGGCAATGTGTGGGATATGCGCCCTCACTACGCGGCTGTGGCACAGTATTCCAAAGAGATCATAGATTTATTTAAGGAGCAGACGAATGTGATGCTCCAGAACAATTAGGTCCTATAAAGAAAACGAGATAATGTAAAGTTTGTATTTATTCGAATGGGTTTGTAATGCCCTTTGTAAAGTTTGTATGTATTGGCACGTAGTGCATGGCATGTGCATGTCCTTTTTGTTAGCCTGACGTGGTCAGCTACTCAGGTTGTATGCGTTTTTTTATCAGTCGACGATGTCGTAAGGTGAGGCGTAGCCCCCGAGTATTTTTTATCGGTAGGTAATGTAAAGGAAAAGATTTTTTGGTCCAGGGAACTTAGTTTTTATTCATAGTAATCGAGGAGGTACATTGCTCGGCTGAGTAGCCTTGGCTGAATAGCCTTATTGAAAGTAAAGGGTAACTAGGGGTAGAAGCGTCGCAGTCATGCGACGTTCCAAGGATTGGAGTATTCGACTCCTGATTTGACGTCCATGAGGCGGTAGGCACCACCTAGGATGACTTCGGTGATGATGTAGGGTCCTTCCAAGGGTGACTCGAGCTTCTTGTGTCCTTCTTGCTTGAGTCGTAGGACGAGGTATCCTTCGACTAAGGACCTTGGGCACAGCCGGTGGCTGTGATAGTTGTGGAGGCTCTAATGGTACACCGCTGAGCGGGCCGCGGTGATGTCATGTTCCTCGTCGAGTGTGTCGACAGAATCTTCGAGTGCGGCCGATGATTCGTCTTCGCTGTAAGCGATGACCCGTGGGGCCTTGTGGCGTACCTTAGTGGGTAGCACGGCTTCGGATCTATGCACCATGAAGAAGGGTGTATAGCCAGTTGAGCTGTTTGGAGTTGTGCACAGGCTCCAAAGGACGGAGGGTAGCTCGTCTGCCCAGGCTCCTGCAAGCCTTTCGAGTGGGCATAGTAAGCGCTTCTTGATGCTATTGCCTATGAGGCTGTTGGCCTTTTCGACTTGTCCGTTGGTCTGCGGGTGCTCCACAAAGGCGTATGATATGTTGATCCCCGAGGTTCCCGCAGAAGTGTTGGAATTCCTTCGAGATGAAATTTGAGCTGTTGTCCGTTATGATGCTATGGGGCACGCCGAACCTGTAGACAATGGACTCGAAAAACTTGACGGTAGTTTTGCCGCTTTGGTTGGTGACGGGCATGGCCTCGATCCACTTGGTGAATTTGTCGACTGCCACCAGGAGGAATAGGTGGCCTCCTGGCAAGGACTTTGGCAGCTTCCCGACCATGTCGAGGTGTAACATCCCAGGATTAGCACCCAGAAATAGTGAGGCACATGTGTGTGCATTGCATTCATGCATAAGAAAATCCGGAGAATTTTCACGCAAAACGCAAAGAGCTGTAGAGGGATCGGGATCTCTCTTGTTCTGATGATAACGTCAGCGCAAGTGTATGGATTTCTACATGATCTCTACTATATTCTTGTGTCTTGGGAAAATAATTCAATTCATGTTTGAAATTGAGAATGGAAATTCAAATTTGAATACTTGGGAATATTTCCATCTTAAGTAAATAGTATATAAACAATAAAGTAAAAATTATGGTACAAAATATATTCAATCATATAATAGATAAACATTTATAATTAAATGGAATAAGAAATTGCAAACAGGGAGTAAAAGTATTTCTTATTATAATAAATACATGTTACAACATTCTTTATAATAAAGGAATTACAATAATATAATACAAAGAAATTCTTATATTTAAAATAAATATGAATATTTATTGTCCTTTATATGATAAACAAAGGAATATTTCTTATTCTTTTCCTTATTCAGTAACAACAACTCAACTAGAATAGAATTAGTAAAATATTACCTTACAAGAATAATCACAATAGAAAAATAAACTTTATTAAATAAAAGAAGGTTCTTACAAGGAGTCTTTACAAGAGAATAAATAAAATATTAAATTTAAGATTAAATCCTAAACTATAATCTATCTATTTCCTAATCTAGTCTTCATTGATCTTCTATCATTAGTTTTATACCTGCAACATAATAGAAAAGAACAAATCAAAAGTAAAAGAGGGGTTAGTGGGTTAGTATTCTACTCTCAGAATTGCAGTGAGGTGCACTGCTAGATCATCACTGACTAATTGGAATGGGGCCAAAAATATAAGATCTGTTCTTCTCGGTAGATTTTGCCTCAGACTAATGCATCATTAGCTGGTAAGGGGCAAGTTTCACCAAATCTAGATAAAATGGTAAAAGGTAAATCAACATCAAATATCAAGTTTTCACCTGATCTGATCCACATATGACACAATCAGGCACACAGCACAGTCACTGCATGCAGCATTTGTGGTGTCAACACAACAAGGAGAGTTTGGGAAGTAGATAAGGGAGGGAGCAGCCATAGCACAGCTGCTAGAGTACTATTTGCTTCTCCACCCAAGCAAGGACTCGAGAACTTCACCTAATCCATCAAAGCACACAAGAGATAGAGCACCAGTCGCATTATAATGCTAGCACCAGAGATATCTATTTCACTTCATAACCAAGAAAACCACACCACCACACAACCACATCACCAGCATATGGTTGCTAGAAAAGCCATCCAAGAGCTAGGAGGGGAGGAGTTCCACAGGGAAGGCAGTAGCTCAGGAGGAACTAGCTAGAAGTTAAATAAGGAGCACAAGCAAGGTGATCAAGATCAGCACTAGCCCAACAGCAACCACAACTCTACAAGCAACAGGTTTATATACCAAGATCATAGAAACTCCTCTCATCAGTTTAAGTTCAAGAAATAGTTGCACCAATTCCCAAAAGAGTAGAAGTAAGAGTGCTCTCAGATTAGCATAGATGCTATGCTAGTCACATCATAGAGCTAATAAGCAACAGTAGTATCTATTCTCATTTTATATTGGGGACTCAGCCTATGCATCATTGGCAGGGATATAGAAGCAGATCATGCTGATTAGATCCACTTTTGTGCACTCACCTCAAGGGGGCACCACAACAGTAGATTTAATAACAACAGAAGCCACTAAGTTATTTATCACAACAAACAAAAGGCTAAAACTTAGTATCTGTTCTCATTAAATTATCCTTGTTTCATCTTGAGCATCTTTGACAACCACATCATTTTCCTGACTCACTAAACCAACAGCACATCATGTTTATTGTGACCTACTACTGTGTACACTCCAAAGAGGCATCACAGTAGCAGGATTCCAACAACTAAAGCCACCAACATAAGCTGGAGCAAACTATGTTGTTAAACCATCTGCTTAGATAAGAATTCCATTCTTATTACACTGTTTAGAATACATCTTAAATCTACTCGTTGTTAAGCAATAAACCATATAAACACAATGTCCAACAAACATGACGCATTTTATAAGCTTGGACAAGATCACAATATCTCATAGAAGCATAAATATGATAAAATTTCTAAAAACAGGACCCCATTCCAATTTAATTCTCACAAGGCATGGATTATGATAGATTTCACCAGTATTGCACAAGAACAAGTAGGGAATAATTCGGAGTACAACCAGTAGAACAACATCACTAGAAATTAATCCTAGACTGACTAACACATGGTCACACCAGAATCCATGCAAGGTAATTTAGAAATCTCTTCTACCTAACCAGGATAGAATTATCGATTACAGAAGGCAAGTTGTTGCTGTGCCTGAGAGCAATTAGAAAAGGAGGAACCCTAGACCAGGAGTACTCCTAATTCAGGAACGTATCTATAGAAGAGAGGAGACACAGAGAGAAAGGGGATATGAGGGAAGCATCTACGTGGGGACGAGTTGCATCTCGTCGAAGTAGAAGCAGTGGTTGAGTTGAGGGAGTCAGAGGAGACCGGTGACATCAAGCATGGCAACACAAGGAGCACAACAGTGCTCGACCGCGCCAGGCCACACCGCACCACTTCGTCACAAGCATCCTTCCCATGTTCCACGCCAACAAGAACTACCATTAATTCATAGGCAAGCGACGAAGTCATGAACACGAAACCCTAGCGCCAATTTGTTTGTGATGGCGAGCGAGATGACGCAGGAGGATCACATCGAATTGGGTAGGAAGGTGGAGCTCGATGGGGCACATCGATTAGGACTACAGCACCGGCTGAAGTGGCCGGAGTTTGCCGGAATCGAAGCCGGAGGCGAGCAGGAGAACGACGGCGTCAAGCCGAGTCAAGAAAGGAGCGAGGGAGAATGTGAGTGTGGGTGAGGTGTGCGTGGGTAAGGGAATGGGCCGGGGTCAAGGTGACCCCGAGGCAGGTCCAATTGGGCCAGGTCGGCCTAAGAGCCCAATTCATACCACCAGTAGAATAAGAAGAAAAATAAAATAAAACAATTATCGAATTACCAAAATACCCTTGTAATATTTAAAACCCTAGAAAAATATATACAAAAATCATAAATATAAATAATATATCTAAATAATTACAAAAATGGAATCTATATAAGAAAAATATAAAACCACTTGTTTGAGTTAAATACAACACCACTAAATATTAAAGTCCCTAGAGTTCTCAATAAATTATAACAATATAAGAAAATATCCTAAAAAATAATAAAAATCATTTTTGTGTATAAAAAATAAATTTATAAAAATATTAACTTAATTATTTCATAAATAAAATTTGGAGTAATTATTCAAAGATATTTAATCCTTTATGGAATTTTATAAACCTACGAATAATACTTACAAATAAATAAAAACCATTTTTAAGATCTTAAATAAATATATTTTATCAGAAAATACTAAATATATTATTCCAAAACATCTTTAGATTCTTAGGAAATAAGTTCTAACTATTCTACCTTATGAAAATGAGATAATCATTTTTTAACTCTTTGAAATTATTTCCTAAGTAAGAAATAGTCACATTTCTTTATAAATATTAAATCCTGTAAGACTAAGTACTAAAGTATAAAACCATAATTAGGATTCATAATAAAACTTAAGTATAAAGTAAGAATTTTATAAAACCCTTTTAAAACCTTAAATCAAATATAAACCAACAATAATTAAGCTAACCTTATACATCATTTAATCCTATTATAGATATATGATATTTATCTTTTAATCATATCTCACATAACTTTAAACTCTAACAAAATACAAATATCATAAGCAATCCACCTTAAGTCCATTTATGTCCTTAAAGTTAACTTTAGTCTACAAGATTGTAAACACCATGTTAAAGCCTTCATTATGTATTTTATAGTTCACTTTGGTATGTTTCAATTAAGACCTAAAGCATCTCAAGACCAAACAGATCAAGTAAACACCAAGACACATCGACTACATTCTATTAACCATAAAATTTGTTTAAACATTAGAAAATAAACCTTTTCTTCGAAGGTTATTCTTTTTGCCACATCAAACAACAACTTTATGATAGTTCTTTCAACCCTTAACAACTTATCACATGGACTTTTGTCCTAGCTACCAAATGGTAATTAACCTCAATTATAGATTAACTTGTACTCTATTTTTATATTTTTATTTTGTGAACACTTAAGTTCCCTATTAATGCATTTGTTTGTGAAGTAAAAAATTGAGAATAAACCAACTCTTAAGGAAATCACCTGAGTTCAAATCACTTAGACTAATGGGGATCCACTCTAGGGATTTTACAAAATGCATAGCATTACTTATGCATAACTACATATTGCTTCTTTAAACATTAGTCCTTACCGGACCAATGATGTTGTTTTCAGATATTGGATCTTATATCGTCTCGAAGACCATGATTACGTAATCTTGTGATCACAAAGGCAAGTTCACACTTGCTCATGTCCTTTGATTATTTTCTGTAAAGTATTTTGCAAATCAAGTATTGTCATCACCTGCATTTCAAAAAGGTCAAAAAACACTATTTTAATAATAATATGATTATAAGTTATTTACCCTGAGGTAATAACCTACTATGAAACTTCTGGTGGTAAAGTAACATATTATCTAGGACTTAACAACCAATGTCGCCAGTGATTCTTGCATCGTATATTACGCGTTAACCATGAGATCTATATGGCTCTAGGGAAGTCAGCTGGATCGGCTCCCTCTCGCATGCATCAGACACTGTTCTGGGCATTTGTATGTTGTAGATCATGGGTATAGACGTTTTATACGGGGGTCTACCATGGATCCGGGCTTACAAAAGACAGATTTCTAGTGTTAATGGTTGTTGTGTGTATCCAACTAAGGTAAAGCCATTTTATACGAGGATAAGTCTATAGGGGTTCATAGCATGGAAAACAAAAAAACTCTACTACATGAACACAAACAAGCCAAGATCTATCTACTAGATTGTAGCAACGAGTCGATTAGAGTGCTCACCCTTGAAGATTCCGAAGTGGTTAACGACAGCAGATTCTTGTGGGTGATGTAGTCATACACTTACCAATCTCAAGATCGCGTAGACGATCCTTCTGATGCTGCGTTCTGGCAGCGCTTCCACAGTTGGTCACACATTCGTTACTCGATGAAGATCTTCCTCTCCCTTGTTCCAGCGGGCAGCGGATATTGTAGTTCTCCCCTCGCGATTCCGACAGCACGACGGCATGGTGTCGGAAGTAGAGGGAAGATCCCGTAGGGCTTTGCCTAAGCCAGAGCGGATTATGGTGGAGAATTAGTGTTTCCGGTGATCTAGGGTTTATAGGGCCAGAGAGGAGGAGGTGGAGTCTGCGGCGACGCTGGGGGCGGCGGCGGCGCGGGGAGGGGCTGGTGTTGTGTCTCTTTGGGCACCCCCTCCCCTCTATTTATGAGAGGGAGGGCAGCTTGGGAGAGGGGAGTTTGAATCCTTTCCCAACTCCCTCTCCTAGTTGGCTTCTGGTGGAGGGAAAGAAGGATTCTTTCCTTCCTCCACCAGGATACATTGTCCCAGTTTGACTTTTCAAACATGCCATTTGACTTTCAATTTGGAGCTTAATTTCTTTCTTGAAAATGCCCAACCAAGTGACCTACGACATGATGCAATCATTCCACTTATTCATGACATATTCATGTACCCTTCCCCTTTCGGTCCGGTGAATCTTCTAGATCCTTCTAGATCATTTCGGTGAAAACACCGGAATCATTCCCGAACTCCGGAATTGGACTTCCCTTATATGAATCTTATTCTCTAGACCATTCCGAATCTCCTCGTGATATCTCGAATCCCATCCAAGACTCCGAACAACATTCGGTCTCCCTACTTACATTCCATATCTACTAAACAACATCGAATCCTTAAGTGTGTCTCCCTACGGTTCGTGAATTATGCAGACATGACCGAGACTTCTCCGATCAATAACCAATAGAGGAATCTGGAAATTCATATGGCTCCCACATATTTCTACGATTACTTTGCGATCGAATGAACCACTTACATACGATACCAATTTCCCTTTGTCTCGTGATAGTTTACTTATCTGAGGTCTAATCGTCGGTATCTCTGGATACCTAGTTCAACCTCATTACCGATAAATACTATTTTCTCGTTCCTGTGATATGTGATCCCTTGTGAGCCATTCACATACTTGCAAGCTAATTGGATGACACTCCACCGAGAGGGCCCAGAGTATATCTATCTGTCATATGGATGGACAAATCCCACTCTTGATCCATGTGCCTCTACACATACTTTCTGAATACTCAAAGCCACCTTTATAGCCACCTAGTTACGGTGTGGTGTTTGATGTCATCAAAGCATCCTTGCAGTGATGGTGATTAGCATGATCTCATGGTCGAATGAATTAGGTTACTATGTATCACAAAGCTTATAGCAAACAAACTATTGAAATGACTTGATCTTTATGCTACGCTTATCTATAGGAGTATGTCCGTCACACCATTCTCCTAATGATATGATCTTGTTATTAATAACATATCAATGTTCATGATCAGAAAACCACGATCATCTATCAACCAACAAGCTAGTATTATAAAGAGGCTTTACTAGGGACTCTAATTTAGATTACAAATCACATAAGTATTAATGTTTCCATCTAATACTATTATAGCATGAATGTAAACATTTATCATAAACACAAAGATATAATAATAACTACTTTTATTATGGCCTCTAGGGCATATCTCCAACAGTCCACATGCACTAGAGTCAACTAATCGAGATTACATGGTAATATACCGAACACACATGGTGGTTTCGTGCTGGTCATGTTTTGCCCTCGGGAGAGGTTTAGTTAACGGATCCGCCACATTCAGATCTATGTGTACTTTGAAAATCTTTATGTCACCATCTTGGACATGCTCTCGAATAGCGTGAAAATGCAGCTTGATATGCTTCAGCTTCTTGTATGACCTTGGTTCTTGCGCATTGGCTATGGCACCCACGTTATCACAGTAGATAGACATTGGGTCCAGCGCACTGGGAACCACACCGGGCTCTGTAATGAACTCCTTCATCCATATCGCCTCTTGTTAAGCCTACGAAGCAGATATGTATTCTAATTAAGTTGAATATCTCGCCACAATGCTTTGCTTTGCACTCCTCCAGCTAATTGCTGCACCATTCAAAGTAAATACGTATCCAAATTGAGATTTAGAATCATCCGGATCAGTGTTCCAACTAGCATTGGTGTAACCATTAACAACGAGTTGTTCATCACCTCCATAAGAAAGAACCATATCCTTAGTTCTTCTCAAGTACTTAAGGATGTTTTTGACCGCTCTCCAATGATCCACTCCTGGATCATTTTGATATCTGCTAGTCAAACTAACAACATATGCAATGTCGGCTCTAGTACATAGCATGGCATACATGATAGATCCTATGGCTGAGGCATAGGGAGTCTTGCTCATTCTTTCTCTATCTCCTGCCGTAGCAGGACTTTGAGTTTTACTCAAGGTCATAGGGCAACATGGGCAAGAACCCTTTCTTTCTATCTTCCATTCCAAACCACTTTAGAACTTTTTCCAAATATGTACTCTGTGATAATGATATTAGGTGTCTCGATCTATCTCTATAAATCTTTATGCCTAATATGTAAGCTGCTACTCCAAGATCTTTCATTGAAAAACTATTATTCAAATAATCCTTGACACTATTAAGAAGGTCTACTTCATTCCCAATCAACAATATGCCGTCCACATATAGTACTAGGAATGCTACAGAGCTCCCACTCACTTTCTTGTAAATACAAGCTTCTCCATAAGTTTGTATAGAACCAAAAAAATTGATTACCTTATCAAAACTTTGATTCCAACTTCGGGATGCTTGCTTTAATCCATAAATGGACCGTTGAAGTTTGCATACCACTATAGGGGTTCGTAGCATGGAAAACAAGCCAATATCTATCTACTAGATTGTAGAAATGAGTCGATTAGAGTACTCACCCTTGAAGATTCCAAAGTGGTTAACAAGAGCAGATTCTCATGGGTGATGTAGTCGTACACTTGCTGATGTCAAGCTCGCATAGACGATCCTTCTGGCGCTGCATTCCGGCAGCGGTTCCGTAGTCGGTCACACGTTCGATACTCGATGAAGACCTTCCTCTCCCTTGTTACATCAGGCAGCGGAGGTTGTAGTTATCCCCTCGCGATTCCGGAAGCACGGCGGTGTGGTGTCGGAAGTAGAGGGAAGATCCCGCAGGGCTTCTCATAAGCCGAAGCAAGCTATGGTGGAGAATTAGGGTTTTCGGCGATCTAGGGTTTAGAGGGCCAGAGAGGAGGAGGTGGAGTCGGCTACGGCTAGGGCGGCGGCGACAAACCGGCGAAGGCGCTGTGATGGCGACGGTGGCGCTGGGGTGGCTGCGGAGCGGGAAGGGGATGGTGTTGTGTCTCTTGGGGCACCCCTCCCCTCTATTTATTAGAGGGAGGGAAGCTATCAACACTCGGATTTCTAATCCCAGATGCCTGTTATGCCATACATCACAATCCCAGGATTACCATTTTTGTGAGACATAACAGATTGGATATCACAGTACATCATCCATTACAAACCATACATAAGGTCTTAGAACAAATAAGGATCTCATGATCCAGTCTTAGTACAATCAAGCAGCGGAATAATATAATAACGGTAGCGTGGGCGAAGCTCCATCTTCATGGTCACAGGCAATGCTGACGATGGGAGATGATCCTAGTTGTCATAACCTTCCAGCGGTCCATCCTCCTGATAGTCCTCTTCGTATTCTGGCCACGGGAATAGCCAGGGACAAAACCATGAGTACTCTTTAATTACTCGCAAACTATCACTAAAAGGTAAAGTGGTTTGAGTAGGAATACTAAGCTCTAGGTTGTTTTGCAAACATCCAGGTTTATCTCTAACTGAGTTCAGAAGCAAAGAAAGCTAGTTTGATAATTTATAACACCTAAATGGGAACTTAGTTTTCATGTTCACAACCCTGTTATGGTCAAGTCAAAGTCATGATTCATTTCACAAGTCATTTTGAAACCATCTGACGACGGAACAGTACGGCCACTCCAACTGTCCATAACTACGGACGCGGCTATTCGAATAGTTTGACACTCTACAGAGGTGGTACACTTTCACCACAATATTCGATACATCCGTCAGGAACAATCCTAAATTCACCATACTCAGTATGCGGATAATCAATCCTAACCTTTCAATTACACGCCCTAGTATAGGCACCTCTCCTATGAGTTTGGCCTCCCAACCATGACCATCTCTCATGTTGGGAACTACACAGGTGTTCAATCTTCACGAGGTAGCCTCATCTCAAACCTCGGCCGCAGGGGAACCCATACTAAGGTATATAAACTTCTAGTCAAGCCCTACCCAAATTTCGGGTATTGTGGTTGTACGGTAAAATTGGAATGGTATCGCATCCAGACAACCATCAGTTTTATAAAGGGCTAAGGCTCATGCCTCAACGGAGAAATTCCGGCAACCTGGTGCTTGCCTTGCTCCGCGAAAGAGGTGGGGTGGTTATGAGAGAGAGGGGAGTGAGATGGTGTGCTGAATTCGAATGGGGCGCGGTCTGTGCGATCGTGTCGAGCGTGGTGCTCTGGCGTGCTCTCGGCATGGTCGCAGATACATTGGGCACGGGCGGTCCATGTGGTCCAGTGGTTGGTAGGGCTCGGGCGCCGGACAGGGGGTGGCGGTGGACGGTGGAGTTCCTGCTAGACAAGGTTGGCGAGGATGGTCGATTTCACAGTGAGCTAGGGTTGCTTAAACAAGTTAGATGGTCTACTGAGAGTGTAGTGAGAGCTAGAGAGGGGACAAGGTTGGCACAACACTGCTCACTATAATGTTTGATGTTTAATTTGATTTATGCTCAGAAGGTGTTTGATGAAATGGCCGCAAGAGATTTGAATTTGAATTTTTGGATGAAACTTGGTGGGTGTACTAGTCACATACTAGGTAGTCTCTGGTTTCTTGGATTTGTCATGGTGCACTGGTTGGGTGGGGTTTTGAGAAATGGTGATCTTCCCATATGATATAGATTCAATTTTGAATTGTCATTTGAATATGGTTGCCAAAAGTTTATGTGGGTTTGCAAGGTGGTCTTGGGTTCACTTTCACTTGGTATAGTAAGGGGTGAAAAGAAATGGATTTGTTTCTGTTTGAAATCTTGGACTAGAAACACTCAAAGTGGTCTAGTGAGCAAGATTGGCAAAAATGGCCATTTGCTTGTTTTGTTTGTTTTTGAATTTCTATTGATTTGTTCTTCTTGGATTTGATTTAGATGATGTTATTTTCATATTTAAACCATTCCTTGCTATTCACAACAATCACACAAGTCCATTCATGCATTCATACATTCATCACATACACACATGCATTCATATGATTTTAATTAGCAAAAGTTTTTGTTAACCCTAGTTTTGGGTGATTGGATTGATAACTTGATTAATATTTTTGGGATGTTACAAACCTTCCCTCCTTAAACAAAATCTTGTCCCGAGACTTGATAAAAAGAAAACTAGGATTTAAAGAGGTCTGGAAACTCTGTCCTAATGTAGTCTTCTCACTCCTAGGTAGCTTCTTCTTAAGTGTGATTACTCCACTGGATTTTGAGAAACTTGATACTCCGGGTCCTGGTGGTTCTGAAAGCTTCCTCCAAAATATGGATGGGTACTTCAGGATAGGTCAGGTCATCATTGATCTCAATAGTCCTGCGATCAATATTCTTGAATACTTTGGTCTTCTCCGGGACTTCTAGGCATTTGCGAAGTAATGATGTATGGAACACATTATGCACGGTTGACATCTCCTCGGGCAGTTCTAGTTGATACGATACTTCTCCTCGATGATTCAGAATATTGAAAGGTCTGATATATCTGGGGGCTAACTTTCCTTTGAGATAGAAACATTGCATTCCCTTCAAAGGTGACACTTTGAGATACACAAAATCTCCGATATTGAAGGCTAGGTCTCGATGTCTCTTGTTGGCATAACTCTTATATCTGGATTGGGCGGTCTTGAGGTGCTCACAAATCTTGTGAACTTCCTCTTCTGGTTCGCATAAGATGTCGGGTCCAGAAATATGACTCTCTCCTACTTCCGACCAATTCAAAGGGGTACGACACTTCCTTACATACATGAATTCAAATGGGGCCATTTGCACACTGGCTTGATAACTGTTGTTGTATGAAAATTCTGTGAACAACAAACAGTCTTCCCATTTAGATCCATATTCTAACACACACGCTCTCAACATATCTTCGAGTATTTGATTTACTCGCTTCGTTTGTCCATCGGTCTGAGGGTAATAAGCTGCGCTGAAATCCAGTCGGGTTCCTAATCCTTCTTGGACTTTCTTCCAAAATCTCGAGGTAAACTAAGTTCCTCGATCCGACACGATGTTCTTAGGGACTCCATGCAAACTGATGATTCTAGCAATGTATAACTCTGCTAGCTTTGAACTTTGGTAAGTGTTCTTGACAAGTAAGAAATGGGCGACTTTGGACAGTCTATCTACTATGACCCAGATAGAGTCATTTCCCCTACTAGATATAGGCAAACCGGTGATAAAATCCATTCCTACTGAATCCCATTTCCATTCCGGAATCTGCAATGGTTGCAACAGTCCTACGGGTCTCTGATGTCCCACCTTGATTCTCTGACAAATATCACACTTGGATATGTAGCTTCCGATTTCTCTCTTCATCTTATGCCACCAAAATTGCTCTTCAAATCTTGATACATCTTCGTTCCTCCGGAGTGGATAGAATAAAGAGTATCATGGGATTCTTTCAAAATAGCTTGCTTCAACTCTGAATCTGCTGGCACACAGATACGTCCTTTGTACCACAAAACTCCTTCTTCATCTTCTGTGAATCCGTGTACTTTGCCTGTACTGATATGATGTCTGATTCCGTCGATACTAGCATTTCTATTCTGCGCCTCCTTGATCAGACTGATCAAAGTGGGTTGAAGTTCTATGGTAGCCAAAAATCCTTCACTTACTAATTCCATTCTAAAATCTTCCATCTCCTCGTGCAAACTTGGTTGCTCCTTCAGAATCATAGAGTTCAATCGACACGACAATCTACTAAGAGCATCTGCTACCACATTGGCTTTACCGGGGTGATAGTGAATGTCCATATCATAGTCCTTGATTAACTCTATCCATATCCTTTGCCTCATATTCAGCTCCTTTTGAGTGAATATATACTTTAGGCTCTTGTGATTCGAATAAATCTCACAACGGTTTCCCATGAGGTAATGCCTCCATGTCTTCAAGGCTAAAACTACGGTTGCTAGTTCAAGGTCATGGGTGGGATAATTATGCTCATGTTGCTTCAATTGTCGGGATAGATAAGATATGAATTTGCCTTCTTGCATTAGAACGCATTCGAGACCGATCTTGGATGCATCACAATACACATCAAAAGGCTTTGTGATATCTGGCATGATCAAGATTGGGGCTGAGATCAATCTCTTCTTAAGCTCTTGAAAACTTGCTTCACATTTGTCCGTCCATTCAAACTTCTTATCTTTCTTCAATAGATGTTTATTTTGCATTCTATAATTGTATTAATACAGAAACATTAATACATGTGTGTTTAATAAACAAACAGAAAGTTTCTAGTTATGCCTCTCTCATAAACTAGCTCGTTGATTAACAAGATGATCAAGGTTTCCTGATCATAGACATTGGATGTTGTTAATAACGGGATCACAACATTAGTGTAATGGTGTGATGAACATTCATCCGAAGTATAACATTACGATCAAAGTCATTGAGTTTATATTGCTATAACAACTTACGAAGTGATCCTAATCCTTAGACCATGAGATCATGTCAATCACTAACACCGAAAGAGTTTCTTGATAACATCAAACGTCACACTGTAACAGGGTGATTATAAAGATGGGTTCATAACTAATAAAGTGTTAGCTTGCAAGCAAGTGATTTGATCACTAGAATGTTATATCACGGGAACGAGAAAAGAGTGCGTGTCAGTAACGAGATCAAACTAGGTACGGAGATACTGATGATCGAATCTCGGACATGTAATATATCGCGAAACAAAGGGATTAAGATACTAGCGTAAAAGGTTCCCACGATCACAAGAAAGTCATCGTTGAATGTGTGGGAGTCAGTATGGGTCTCCAGATCCCGCTTCTGATTATTAATCTGAGAGGGGTCTCGATCATGTCCGCATTATTCACGAACCGTAGGGTTACACACTTAAGAGACACCGACATCCAATTGGAGCAAAAGTTTCATGCTGAAAGAATAAACAAGCGCAAGAATTTATTTCACTAGATACCGAAATAGGTTTTTGGGTGAAATTGCATAAAGAGGTTATGCATGTGAAATAGAATTCTAGTAAGGGGTTATATGTGAATGCTTGTCATTAAAGTAATTGACAAAATTATGAATAAATAAAAGAGTTTTATTTAATGAGAGTTTGCATTAAATTTGGTGGAAATTTAATAGCAAGTTTGAGTGGGATTTTGAGTGGAGGAATTTGAATGGATTTTTGTGAGTGGAGTGTCCACCCACATGAAGAGGGGAGGGCCAGGGGCATCCCCCATGCGCCAGCCACCCCCTTGGGGTTCCCTCCCCCTCTCCTATAAAAGGCACCCCTCTCCTCACTTCTCACTCACACCTCCTCGTGAAGGATCTCTCTCCCCCCTCTAGAATTTATTTCCCATGAGTCTCGGACTAGCGAGATACATGTTCCCGGTGGCTATTCAGCAAGAAAGAGTTGTGCTTCCGCTACATCGCTGGAGCGAGGAGGCAGAGGTTGCTCGGTGCCTCGGACGTGTGTGCGAGCACGGATGCGTTGCTGATTTGCGGCGCTAGGACTTCCTCTCGATCTTGAGATCGGCAAGAGATCATCTACATCAACCACGAGTCGAACTCGTTAAGCTTTGTCGGTCATCAAGGGTATGTTCTCTACGGATATACATCCGCCCGTTGTTTGTATCTAGTAGATAGATCTTGGTACATAGTTCACATCGTAGGAAAATTTTTGTTTTCTATGCTGTGAACCCTATAGTGGTATCAGAGCCGGATCTATGCGTAGATGCTTTACACGGGTAGTACACATATGAGTATGTGGGTGATGATGATCATGTTGTTGCTACTTAGTTGTAATTTTGGATATTGGTGGCATAGTGGGATGAAGCGGCCCAGACAAACTTTACATGTCCTCGCACATGAGACTTGTTCCATGCTTGACATGCAACTAGTTTGCATAAGTGGCTAGCGGGTGTCTATCTCTCCTACATAGTCAATATCTATTTTGCAACAAGTTGTCTACAATTTGGTTATCCTCGTTGTGGTTCATGTTCGTAGGTATGAACGGTTCTATCTCGAAAGCCCTAAGCCATATAAAAATTTGCAATGGATAAATTAGAGGCATCTAGTTTGGATTGTTGCTGGGCTAGTGTTATGATATGGTGATGTTGTAAGTAGAAGTATGAGATGATACTCTTACAACACACATAACGTGTAAGTTCCATAGACCTTGGCCTTACACATAAAGGTATGATAGTGATCATATCATGGTGCACATGATAGAGATCATATGCGGGAACCATATCATTTTACTAATAAACATGTGATGTTTGATAGCATCTTATATTTCTTGTTTGGCATTTTATTAGCATAATAAGATGATCCCTAATTTAAATATCAAGATAAGAATGTGTTCTTCCTTTAGTATGCACCGATTATGTTTTCGTCGCTCCAAGACATCACGTGATGATCGGGTGTTCTTGGATCCACGACCATATTTCGGGTGTAAGACAGTTACACACGCGAATACGGAGGTTCTTACTTGGCGAGCATAGCATGTACAGACATGGCCTCGGAACACGGACCGAAAGGTTAAGAATGAGTCATATAGTAGATATGATGCCCATTTGATGCTCGCCTTTGAAGCTATACCGACTCACGTGATTATCGGACTTGGTGTAGTGGATTTGGTTCATGTAATCACCAAAAGGACACGAGGGATGTCGTTTTTGAGTGGGAGTTCATTCGTAATATGGATTAGTTGAACTCAATCTATCATAAACTTAGTCTAAACTTTACAAATTCTGTTGTAGATGGCACCACCTGCTTTTAATTTCAATGTGTTCATGGAGAAAGAGAAACTTGCAACGAACGGTAGAAACTTTACCGAATGGGCCATGAATTTGAGGATTCTCATCTCTGATACACAAAAGCAATATGTGCTAGAAGCACCGCTAGGCCCTCCACCTTTTGAGGATGCCCCTGACGAGGAAAAGAATGTCTATCAGACTCGTCAGGAGGACCACAACTTAGTTCATTGCGGCATATTGTATGAGCTAGAGCCGGAACTTCGAAAGCGTTTTGAAAACGGCAATGCATTTGATACAATGGGTGAGTTGAAAATGATTTTCGACACACATGCTGTTGTAGAGAGCTACAATGCTTCAGAAAAGTTCTTTAGCTGCATGATGGAAGAGCACAGCTCCGTTAGTGAGCATGTACTCAAGATGTCGGGTTACGCCGATAAGCTTGTGTCCTTGGGAATATCGATTCCCATTGACTTAGGCATCCATCGTGTTCTGCAGTCTCTGCCACCTAGCTATAAGAGCTTTGTGATGAACTATAATATGCAAGGCATGAAGAAGTCTCTCCCCGAGCTTGTGTTAATGCTTAAAACTGTAGAAGTGGAGATCAAAAAGGAACATCAAGTGTTGATGATCAATAAGAACACTAGTTTCAAGAAACACAAGAAGGGAAAACGGAAGGGAAGTAAGGGTGGCAAGCCGGTTGCCGTGCCTGAAAAGAAACCCCGAGTTGGACCTAAGTCTGATACCGAGTGTTACTATTGTAAGGACCGCCACCGAAGCTTAAGCCCCAAGTATTTGGAAGACAAGAAGGCCGGCAAGGCAAACAAAGGTATATATGATATACATGTTATTGATGTGTACTTGACTAGTGCTCGTAGTAGCACCTGGGTATTTGATACCGGTTCAGTTGCTAATATTTCTAACTCGAATCAGGGGCTACGGAACAAGCGACCACTAGCAAGGGGTGAGGTCAAGATGCGTGTCGGCAATGGATCAAGCGTTGATGTGATCGCTGTCGGAACGCTACCTCTCCACTTGCCGTCGGGATTAGTAATAAACTTGAATAATTGTTTTCTGGTGCCTGCACTGAGCATGAACATTGTATCTGGATCGTGTTTGATGCGAAGTGGTTATTCATTTAAATCCGAGAATAATGGTTGTTCCATTTATATGAATGAAATATTTTATGGTCATGCACCGATGATGAATGGTTTATTTCTATTAGATATCGATAATAATGTTACACATATTCATAATGTTGATGCTAAAAGGATTAAACTTAATGATGATATATCCTCATATATGTGGCACTGCCGTCTAGGTCATATTGGCGTTAAACGCATGAATAAGCTCCATTCGGATGGACTTTTAGAATCACTTGATTTTGAATCATTTGATACATGTGAGCCATGCCTTATGGGCAAGATGACTAGAACGTCGTTTTCCGGTTCAATGGAACGGGCGACATATTTATTGGAAATCATACATTCTGATGTATGTGGTCCAATGAGTGTGTCGGTGCGAGGTGGATATCGTTATTTTGTCACTTTCACAGATGATTTTAGTAGATACGGTTATATCTATTTGATGAAACATAAGTCTGAAACCTTTGAAAAGTTCAAGGAATTTCAGAATGAAGTGGAAAATCATCATAATAGAAAGATCAAATTTCTACGGTCCGACCGTGGAGGTGAGTATCTAAGTTACGAGTTTAGCACTCACATGAAAGAGTGTGGAATTGTTTCACAACTCACACCTGCTGGAACACCACAGATAAATGGTGTGTCGGAACGTCATAATCATACTTTATTGGATATGGTTCGATCTATGATGTCTCTGACGGACTTGCCGTTGTCATTTTGGGGTTATGCACTAGAAACTGCTGCTTTCACTTTAAATCGGGCACCATCTAAATTGGTTGAAAAGACACCGTATGAATTATGGTTTGGAAACAAACCTAAGCTGTCATTTCTTAAAGTTTGGGGATGCGATGTTTATGTGAAGAAACTTCAACCGGATAAACTCGAACCCAAAGCGGAAAAATGCGTCTTCATAGGATACCCTAAGGAAACTATTGGGTATTCCTTCTATCACAGATCCGAGGGCAAAGTTTTTGTTGCTAAGAATGGATCCTTTCTAGAGAAAGAGATTCTCGCGAAAGGTGTGAGTAGTCGGAAGGTAGAACTCGAAGAGGTTATTGAACCTTCTCTCCAAAGTATGGCGAGTAGCGCAGCACCGGAAGTCGTTCCGGAGTTGGCTCCACTAGTTGAAGAGGGAATTAATGATAATTATCATGAAACTCCGAAAGAGAATACTACCAAACCTCGTAGGTCTAGCAGGACGTGTGCAGCTCCCGAGCTGTACGAAAATCCTGTCATGAATTTCATGGTTGATGAAAATGATGACCCTGCGACGTATGAAGAAGCGATGATGAGCCCGAATTCCAACAAATGGTTAGAAGCCATGAAATCCGAGATGGAATCCATGTATGAAAATCAAGTTTGGAGCTCGGTAGACTTACCTCACGACCAAAAGGTCGTGGAGAACAAATGGATTTTCAAAAGGAAAACTGATGCTGATGGTAATGTGACCGTCTATAAAGCTCGACTTGTCGCAAAGGGTTTTCGACAAATTCAAGGAGTTGACTACGATGAGACATTCTCTCCCATAGCGATGCTAAAGTCCGTTAGGATTATGTTAGCAATTGCTGCATATTTCGATTATGAGATATGGCAGATGGATGTCAAAACCGCGTTTCTCAATGGTAATATTGAAGAAGAGTTGTATATGATACAACCAAAGGGTTTTATCGATCCTAAGGATGCTAACAAGGTGTGAAAGCTTCAACGATCCATCTATGAATTGAAGCAAGCATCACGAAGTTGGAATCTCCACTTTGATGAGATGATCAAAGAGTTTGGATTTGTCCAAACTTATGGAGAAGCTTGTATTTACAAGAAAGTGAGTGGGAGCAATGTGGCATTTCTGATATTATATGTGGATGACATATTATTGATCGGAAATGATATATATAGATCTTTTAAACAGTGTTAAAAATTATCTAAACAGCAAATTTTCAATGAAGGACCTAGGTGAAGCGTCATACATATTAGGCATAAAGATCTATAGAGATAGATCTAGGCGCCTAATAGGGCTATCGCAAAGTACATACCTTGATAAGATTTTAAAGAAGTTTAAAATGGACGGAAGTAAGAAAGGATTCTTACCTATGTTGCAAGGCAAGACATTGAGTAAGACTCAAAGTCCGGCTACGGCGGAAGAAAGAGAGATAATGGACAAAGTCCCCTATGCTTTAGCCATAGGCTCTATAATGTACACCATGCTATGTACAAGACCGGATGTGGCACATTCTATTAGTTTGACTAGTAGGTACCAATAAGATCCAGGTTCAGAACACTGGATAGTGGTCAAGAGTATCCTTAAGTACTTACGAAGAACTAAGGATATGTTTCTTGTGTACGGAGGTGAAGAAGAGCTCGTCGCTAAGTGTTATGTTGACGCAAGCTTTGACACCGATCCGGATGACTCTAAGTCTCAATCCGGATACGTATTTCTCATGAATGGCGGAGCGGTTAGTTGGAGGAGCTCCAAATAACCTGTGGTGGTGGGATCAACAACGGAGGCCAAATATGTTGCTGCTTCGGAAGCGGCTCAGGAAGCGGTTTGAATGAAGGAGTTCATATCCGAACTAGGAGTGGTTGCAAATGCGTTGGACCCAATGGTGATCTATTGTGACAACAATGGTGCCATTCAATGCCAAAGAGCCAAGGTCTCACAAGCATTCCAAGCATATTAAGCGCCGTTTTCACTCCATCCGCGAGCATGTCAAGGATGGAGATATAAAGATTTGTAAAGTACACACGGATCTCAATGTAGCAGATCCGTTGACTAAAACTCTCCCTAGAGCAAAACATGATCAACACCAGAACTCAATGGGTGTTAGATTCATCACTGTGTAACTAGATTATTGTCTCTAGTGCAAGTGGGAGACTGAAGGGAATATGCCCTGAGAGGCAATAATAAAGTGTTTATTATGTGTATTCCAAGTATATGATCAATGTTTATTTTGCATGCTATAATTGTATTAATACATAAATGTTAATACATGTGTGTTTAATACACAAACAGAAAGTTCCTAGTTATGCATCTCTCATAAACTAGCTCGTTGATTAACAAGATGATCAAGGTTTCCTGATCATATACATTGGATGTAGTTAATAACGGGATCACAACATTAGTGTAATGGTGTGATGAACATTCATCCAAAGTATAACATTACGATCAAATTCATTGAGTTTATATTGCTATAACAACTTACGAAGTGATCCTAATCCTTAGACCATGAGATCATGTCAATCACTAACACCGGAAGAGTTTCTTGATAACATCAAACGTCACACTGTAATAGGGTGATTATAAAGATGGGTTCAGAACTAATAAAGTGTTATGTTGAGGCCCATGGATCGAGAGTGGAATTTGATCATCCCGATGACGGATAGATATACTCTGGGCCCTCTCGGTGATATCACGTTGGTTAGCTTGCAAGCAAGTGATTTGATCACTAGAATGTTATATCACGGGAACGAGAAAAGAGTGCATGTCAGTAACAAGATCAAACTAGGTATGGAGATACCGATGATCGAATCTCGGACATGTAATATATCACGAAACAAAGGGATTAAGATACTAGCGTAAAAGGTTCCGACGATCACAAGAAAGTCATCGTTGAATGTGTGGGAGTCAGTATGGGTCTCCAGATCCCGCTTCTGATTATTGTTCCGAGAGGGGTCTCGATCATGTCCGCATTATTCACGAACCGTAGGGTGACACACTTAAGAGACACCGACATCCAATTGGAGCAAAAGTTTCATGCCGAAAGAATAAACAAACGCAGGAATTTATTTCACTAGATACCGAAACAGGTTTTCAGGTGAAATTGCATAAAGAGGTTATGCATGTGAAATAGAATTCTAGTAAGGGTTTATATGTGAATGTTTGTCATTAAAGTAATTGACAAAATTCTGAATAAATAAAAGAGTTTTATTTAATGAGAGTTTGCATTAAATTTGGTGGAAATTTAATAGCAAGTTTGAGTGGGATTTTGAGTGGAGGGATTCGAATGGATTTTTGTGAGTGGAGTGTCCACCCACATGAAGAGGGGAGGGCAAGGAGGCATCCCCCATGCGCCGGCCACCCCCTTGGACTAGCGAGATACATGTTTCCGGTGGCTATTCGGCAAGAAAGAGTTGTGCTTCCACTGCATCGCTGGAGCAAGGAGGCGGAGTTTCTCGGTGCCTCGGACATGTGTGCGAGCACGGATGCGCTGCTGATTTGCGGCGCTAGGACTTCCTCTCGATCTTGAGATCGGCAAGAGATCATCTACATCAACCACGAGTCAAACTCGTTAAGCTTTGTCGGTCTTCAAGGGTATGTTCTCTACGGATATACATCCGCCCATTGTTTGTATCTAGTAGTTAGATCTTGGTACATAGTTCACATCGTAGGAAAAATTTTGTTTTCTATGTTGAGAACCCTACAAAATCTTCTTCCAGGCTGAACACAACGCTGCTGCTGAGTTGGGGTGTTCACATTGGGGGCTGCTACAATATTCTTGGGGCACTCATTGGAATAGTGACCCTTGGTTCCGCATTCATAACAAGTCACCTGAGACTTGTCTTTGGCTGCAACAGGCACAGCATTGCTTCCAGTCCTCAGGGCAGTATTGGTGTTGGTGGCGACATTGTTGTTGTTGAACTTGGGTGGTGCACGGTTGAAATTGTTGGGGTTGTTGTTGTGGTTTCCTCCGGGCCTTGGGTTTCCTCCTCCATGGTTGGGATAGGTTGGATGGTTCATCAGGGGTCTATTGTTTCTAGGGGCAAATCCTGTAGACAGGTGGGGGCGATACTTTGGGGTATGATGGGTTCCTAGTTGATGCATCATTCTACGTTTGTGGTTCTCATTGGCTTGGTTGATCTTGCCTTCCATCTGAATGGCAGAATCCACTAGGGCTTCAATGTTAGCAAATGGAATGTTGACTAATACCGTCTGCATCTCATTGTGCAGACCATTCAAGAATCTCTCCTTCTTATTGGCTTCAGTGTCAATCTCTTCCGGTGCATATCTAGCTAAGGACAGAAATTTGTCACGGTACTCAACTACGGTCATCCTCCCTTGCTTAAGTTCTCTGAATTCATCTCTCATCCTCTTGATCAAACCCGGTGGCACATGGGTTCTGTTGAACTTGAGTTTGAATTCATCCCATGCCATCATTTGTCCCCCAATCATGGAGCGAACTCTGTTCCACCAAGATCTTGCATCTCCTGCTAGATAGTAGGTGGCAAACAGTACTTTCTCGTTGGCTTCCACTCCTGCAACCCCTAAGTTGTTCTCAATGGTTTGCAGCCAATCATCTGCATCTAAGGACTCTTCAGACTTAGTAACGATAGGTGGATTGGAGTTCTGAAAGTTCTTGAGCTTGGATCCATGGTTGTCCTGGTTTCCATGGCCTTGATTGTTGTGGGCCATCTGAGCTATGTGTTGAAGGGTGGCTAAGTTGGCTTGACGTTCGGATCTTTCAGCTTCGTGGTCAGAAACCAGCATTTGTAAGATTTGCAGCATTGGGTCCGGGGATGAAGTGCTTCCTCCACGAGGCATCTGAAGATTGAGATATATCATGAGAAAAGAGGGAAATTCTAAGGTTCAGGGTTTTGTTTTGAAAAGTGTTTGAAGTTTGACTCAGATTTTTCTAGCAACTTGCTTTTAATTCATAACACACAGTACAAACACACACCACAACAAGGAAACAGATGGTTTTAAGAACCATTCTATGAAATTACGATACTGTGGGACCGGATACAACTCACTAACGCTAGTGATCAAGTGCTACTACTCCTCGGAATTAGTGGCTTCATCATCCTCATCCTCATCATCAATGAAGGTGAAGTCATCCTCATCGGTGAAGAAGTCTGTGGCTTGATCCTCTAGAAAGGCATCATCGTCACTGAGGTAAGAGTAGGGGTCTCCACGGATGTCCTCCCCTGCATTCTCCCTATCCTCAAGCTACATGTCTCTCTCGTGGATGGTCTCCTCCAAGTCTGTGATCTGGTGATGAAGGCGGGCAATGATGCGCTCCTTCTTGTCAAGCTGACGGCAACGAGACTGGTGATCCTTCACCAGCATGGCAATGGTCTAGTCCTTCTTGACGGCGATGGCGTAGTTGTGGTTGGCGTAGGAGCGGGCATTGTCTAACTCCTTCTGTCGGTCATACATCATGAAGCTGAGGTGGTCCACTTGATGCTTTAGATCTGGGTGACGTGGCACCTCCAGTGGCTGTCCCATCACATCACGCCTTGGATAGAACTCAAAGTGTGTGCCCTTGATCTAATTGATACTCTACCCACACAGACGGGCAAGAGCTTCATGCATGGCCCTGGCAAGTCCATCGAGCCAGTTGTTCTCTCTTAAGGTGAACTGGACTCCCTCTGAAGTGGGGGCTTCAATCTATCCTCGGAGACTTGCAACAATCAACCATTGCAATTCTCCTCCTTCCTGATCGTTGAGCTGAGCTCCGAAGAACTCGGGATGCGCTCCAGAAGTTCCGAAAGCTGGTCCAAGTCACGCTCAAAGATGAGATCTCCATTTCAAAACTGAGAGAACTTGCTATACTTAACGTCCATCTATAAGAATGTAAGATAAGTAAGTTAGTAGAGTGATCAAGTGTGTCAAATTTTATGTAAGTTTGCAAGGATTTTTGAGGAACATGAATTTTCATGAAATAATCTAAGTGATAAGAATGAGAATAAGTTTTCATAAATACTCACTTCCTTTGTTTTGAAACTAAGTTTTTGATTTCAACGTCCATTCTAAACTAGGGCCTCCTATGGTCAGGATGGCTCTGATACCAACTTGTCAACACCCGGATTTTTAATCCCAGATGCCTGTTATGCCATACATCGCAATCCCAGGATTACCATTTTTGCGAGACATAAAAGATTGGATATCACAGTACATTATCCATTACAAACCATACATAAGGTCTTACAACAAATAAGGGATCTCATGATCCAGTCTTAGTACAATCAAGCACCGGAATAATATAATAACGGTAGCATGGGCGAAGCTCCATCTTCGTGGTCATAGGCAATGTTGATGATGGGAGATGATCATAGTTGTCATAACCTTCATGTGGTCCATCCTCCTAATAGTCCTCTTCATAGTCTGGCCACGGAAATATCCAGGGACAAAGCCATTAGTACTCTTTAAGTACTCACAAACTATCACTAACAGGTAAAGTGGTTTGAGTAGGAATACTAAGCTCTAGGTTGTTTTGCAAAAATCTAGGTTTACAAAAATTTATAACACCTAAATGGGAACTTATTTTTCATGTTCACAACCCTGTTGTGGTAAGGTTAATGTCATGATTCATTTCACAAGTCATTTTGAAAACATCTGACGACGGAACAGTATGGCCACTCCAACTTTCCATAACCGTGGACGCGGCTATTTGAATAGTTTGACACTCTGTAGAGGTGGTACACTTTCACCCCAATATTCGATACATCCGTTAGGAATAATCCTGAATTCACCATACTCAGTATGCGGATAATCAATCCTAACCTTTCAATTACACGCCCTAGTATAGGCGCCTCTCCTATGAGTTTGGCCTCCCAACCATGACCATCTGTCATCTTGGGAACTGCACAGGTGGTCAATCTTCACGAGGTAGCCTCAGCTCAAACCTCGGCCGCAAGGGAACCCATACTAAGGTATATAAACTTCCAGTCAAGCCCTACCCAAATTTTGGGTATTGTGGTTGTACACTAAAATTGGAATGGTATCGCATCCAGACAACCATCAGTTTTATAAAGGGCTAAGGCTCGTGCCTCAACATTTTCATCATCAAAATTATCTGGTGTTCAAGAACACATGTCAAAACATTTCAGTAGAATGACTCATCATTCTAAGGTTTTCATAACCATTTTCACCAAGTACTCCCATCTAAAGTGATCAAGTTGTATTCTTAGCACTAGCATCTACAGGTGGGGTAAACACTAACGAGGGGTGATAATCAAGTGTGACTTATCTAAATTCAATCTCATGCCTTAGGATGACATCAAGATTTATCTAACTTAGGCCAAGTTTTATGCTCTTTATGCTACCTTTAATATCTTTCCAAAATCTACAAGTCACTGAGTAAACACAAAAGGAAAGCTTTGATAAAGAAATAAAATAATTAAGCTTGCAAGTAAAACTGGGATTGGGTATAATAAAAGGGGGTATAATCACATATGCCTAAGGCATCTAGTTTGCATAGTTATCATGAAAGGGTTAACTTGCAGAGTTATATCTTGCATTAGATAGCTTGCAAAGTTGCAAGTGTTAGCTTGCCTTGTGTAGTGCAGTGGTTGAAGTTCTCGGCTTCTTCCTCATAGTAGTCTCCTTCCTCTTCGTATCCTTGGTTGGTACTAGCATCTATAAATAAATATGAAGTACACAATCACCAAACAATACTTAACTACTCCTATTTAGCACACAAGGGTTCATACTAGATGATCTAGCATCATCACAATCATCACAAAGATTAAGGCACTAGTTTCCTCTATTTTATTTTTAGAAAAGTAATTTCTACTCATTAAAAAACTACTTTGGATTTAATATTCTCCAACTAAAACATGGGATCATGTTGACACATGTCATCACCACATATTTTAGTACTTGGGAATGTGATTTAAAGTGGTGTCACAATTTAATAATGTTTTACCTTATTATTTAAATTAATTAAAGTGACTAGAAATGCATATGGGGCATTCCTTTATTACTTATCCATTATTTCTGCAAGTAAACCTAGATATTTTTATATATTCAAAAAGGTCTTGTCAAATATGATTTTTGAGAGTTGGAATCACTCAAAAGCTTTTATTGTTGAATTTTGAAAAATGTTTTAATGCAGAAAAGTCTCTGCCTTGTTATTTTTACTATAGGTGATCTATAATTCCAAATGATTTAAATCCAATGGGCTTGGATTAAGAATTCCAATACCTTTCCAGCAAACTTTAGTTTCATGCCATTTGGTTTAGTAAATCCCTCTGGATTGGTTTTTGAATTTATAGACAGAACTAGGTTTGAAAATAAATTGATAAACCTAAATTCAAACTACTGGGTCACGCGGGAAGGTTAACTGGGCCGGCCCATTACGCACAGCGCACGCGGGGGCGGTTTAAGTGGCTGTCCCCACTCGTCAATGAGACAGAGAGTGGCGAAGGGGTACGGGGTGATTACAACCGTAGGATTGGAAGTAAGATCTACGGCTAAGGTTCATCGTCCACATCTGAACAGAACGCGGCGAGCTCGAACCCTAGCGCTGCTAGTAGGGGTCAGTGGTGGCTCACCGGGGCTCCTGCGATGGTCGACGATGGGGGCTAACGACGAAGTCGATGAGGGCGATCCTCCTGGTACTGGTGGCTCCTCCTGGGGTGGCTCCAATCAACAGCGCCCTTCTCCTCCAGCAGCGGCAAGCTCCGGCGAAATTCTGGCAACCTGGTGCTCGCCTTGCTCCGGGTAAGAGGTGGGGTGGTTCTGAGAGAGAGGGGAGTGAGATGGTGTGCTGAATTCGAATGGGGGAGGCCTCTATTTATAGTGCGACGAGGGAACCGAAGGGTGCGGGCTAAGCTCGTCGAGGCCGGCTGCACAGCGAGCTAACGGCATGGCTAGGGGTAGGGGACGGTGCGTTGCCTCCTGGCAAAGCTCAACGGCTTGATGGCGAGACGTGGGGCGGTGCGAATCGGTCGGAACACTTCGACGCTCTGGGTGGCTCCGACGGAAGTTTTAATGGCGCACGGGTGCTCCTGGTCGCGCGGCGGCGAATGGGCATGTCTAGGCAGTAGTTCCTGGGGCAGTGGTGATCACGTACGCGAGCGGCGAAAGCGAGGCGTGGTCTGTGCGAGCGTGTCGACCGCGATGCTCTGGCGTGCTCTCGGCATGGTCGCAGAGACATTGGGCGCGGGCGTTCCGTGTGGTCTAGTGGCTGGCAGGGCTCGGGCGCTGGACAGGGGTGGCGGTGGACGGTGGAGTGCCTGCTAGGCAAGGTTTGCGAGGCCGGTTAGGCTCCTATCTTGCTATCGACAGTGGGGTTGGCAATTTGGCTCGGCCATGGTCACCATTGATGGCATGGTCGAGTTCACAGTGAGATAGGGCTGCTTAAACAAGTTAGATGGTCTACTCAGAGTGTAGTGAGAGCTAGAGAGGGGACAACGTTGGCACAACACTGCTCACTATAGTGTTTGATGTTTAATTCGATTTGTGCTTAGAAGGTGTTTGATGAAATGGCCGTAAGAGATTTGAATTTGAATTTTTGGATGAAACTTGGTGGGTGTACTAGTCACATACTAGGTAGTCTCTGGTTGCTTGGATTTGTCAAGGTGCATTGGTTGGGTGGGGTTTTGAGAAATGGTGATCTTCCCATATGATATAGATTCAATTTTGAATTGTCATTTGAATAGGGTTGCCAAATGTTTCTGTGGGTTTGCAAGGTGGGCTTGGGTTCGCTTTCACTTGGTCTATCAAGGGGTGAAAATAAATGGATTTGTTTCTGTTTGAAATTTTGGACTAGAAACACTCAAAGTGGTCTAGTGAGCAAGATTGGCAAAAATGACCATTTGCTTGTTTTGTTTATTTTTGAATTTCTATTGATTTTTTTCTGCTGGGATTTGATTTAGATGATGTTTTTTTCATATTTAAACCATTCCTTGCTATTCACAACAATCACACAAGTCCATTCATGCATTCATACATTCATCACATACACACATGCATTCATATAATTTTAATTAGCAAAAGTTTTTGTTAACCCTAGTTTTGGGTGATTGGAATTGATAACTTGATTAATATTTTTGGGATGTTACAGCATCTTGGGGGATGGGAGTTTGAATCCTTCCCCAACTCCTTCTCCTACTTGGCTTGTGGTGGAGGGAAAGAAGGATTCTTTCCTTCCTCCACCAGGATACATTGTCCCAGTTTGACTTTTCAAACTTGCCATTTGACTTTCAATTTGGAGCTTAATTTATTTCTTACAAATGCCCAACCAAGTGACCTAGGACATGATTCAATCATTACACTTATTCATGACACATTCATGTACCCTTCCCCTTCCGGTCCGGTGAATCTTCTAGACCCTTCTAGATCATTCTGGTGAAAACACCGGAATCATTCCCGAACTTCAGAATTAGACTTTCCTTATATGAATCTTATTCTTCAGACCATTCCGGATCTCCTCGTGATATCCAAAATGCCATCCGAGACTCCGAACAACATTCGGTCTCCCTACTTACATTCCATATCTACTAAATAACATCTAATCCTTAAGTGTGTCTCCCTACGGTTCATAAATTATGCAGACATGACCGAGACTCTTCTCCGATCAATAACCAATAGAGGATTCTAGAAATTCATATGGCTCCCACATATTTCTACGATTACTTTGCGATCGAATGAGCCACTTACATACGATACCAATTTCCCTTTGTCTCGTGGTAGTTTACTTATCTGACGTCTGATCGTTGGTATCTCTGCATACCTAGTTCAACCTCGTTACCGATAAGTACTATTTTCTCATTCCTGTGATATGTGATCCCTTGTGAGCCAGTCACATGCTTGAAAGCTAATTGGATGACATTCCACCAAGTGGGCCCAGAGTATATCTATCCGTCATATGGATGGATAAATCCCACTCTTGATCCATGTGCCTCAACACATACTTTCTGAATACTCAATGCCACCTTTATATCCACCCAGTTACGGTGTGGTGTTTGATGTCATCAAAGCATCCTTCCAGTGATGGTGATTAGCATGATCTCATGGTCGAAGGAATTAGGTTACTATGTATCAGAAAGCTTATAGCAAACGAACTATTGAAATGGCTTGATCTTTATGCTACGCTTATCTATAGGAGTATGTACATCACACCATTCTCCTAATGATATGATATTGTTATTAATAACATCTCAATGTTCATGATGAGGAAACCATGATCATCTATCAACCAACAAGCTAGTATTATAAAGAGGCTTTACTAGGGACTCTAATTTAGTTTACAAATCACACAAGTATTAATGTTTTCATCTAATACTATTATAGCATGAATGTAAACATTTATCATAAACACAAAGATATAATAATAACTACTTTTATTATTGCCTCTAGGGCATATCTCCAACAAAGTCTACCTTGAGTGTCGACATACAACAATTGCGCTGTATGCGGGGTCACGGAGAAGTACAGTGATTGGCTTGGATCTTAGGTTGGGCCTAAAACCAAGGAAGTTTGAATGGGGACATACTCCCGGTCGTGCAACAAAGTTTAAGATCTCTCATGGGTAAAGTGAAGCACCTCTGCAGAGTGTAAGAACTATAACTTGTTACTCCCTGTTCCAGGAAGGAGATGTGAACGCTGGAGGAAAGGAACTCCAAAAAAGTTCTGGTAAACCTGTGAAGGCTGACGGACATAGCTTTTCAGAATAAAAGCAACCTTTGAAGAAATGTTTACAAAAACCTGCATGGCCTACGACCTTTGGTCTGTGGCTGTAGAGAGTGCATCAAACACTCCTTTTAGTGAACTTGCTGAGTACGCTCGTACTCAATGTATCCTCTTAACCCTTTCTAGATTTCGGAGCAACCAACGACGAACCTAGAAGGGAAGTTCTTCTGAAGAATTAAAGGTATCTAGTGGAGATCAACAGGAGTCAACGACTACATCAGAAGTTTTTGAAGCCAAGATAGACCGTTCTATATAAATAAATCCCTAGACAGTAGAACCTACTTCTGGAAGGAATTGCTTTAGCAGCAATTCCATGCCATAGATATATAGTAGCAATGTTCTTGCATAGAATTCAAGTTGTTATCTCTTATTTTCTTCTGCATAATATCTTCCTCATTGTCTCGAGGAAGTTCTATGGATCTTTTGTAATGTGTCATATGTAATCTATAGTCATGTCTTGGACCTGCTGTGTTTCTGTTGTACCACTCTGAGGGATGTAATACTAGTGAACGGTGTTTCATTGGTGTTATGTCAACGACTATAGTGTACTACATCATGTAGTGGTATGTTGGGTCACCACAGCTAGTATAAGAGCATATGCTTTGACCTTAGGATTAAAACCCTTTTTGGAAGATCTATAGGTTGGATAGTGACTATAGGAAGCCATCTTATCTACACCAAATGTTCTTATGATTTGTGACGAGTATTCACTTGAGGATAACTTGTCACAAGATGCATTGATCATCCTACTTAGGAGTAGTTACTTATATTTTCTCGGTATAGTGTTAGTTCAAAGAAGGTAGGACACCATTAAGATGTCTGAAGTAAGTTCAAAACATGAAGTAGCTTATGATGTAGTAAGGATATCTTGGGAAGTAGTTTAAATGGTGTAGTCTACCCATAGAATCCATGTAAGATAGTAGAATATTACTATCAGTTGATAACAATAGATAACATAATGAGGACATTAGGTCATGTATAAAGGTAATGGATAGGTAAATCATGAAAAGATCATGGTGAGATTAGCTTCGAAACCATGATATGTGTATAAGAATGTTAAGTATTTTGTAAATAGTAATGAAATAGAATAAGAAAGACATAGTATAGGACCATGCTAGAGGTAATGGCTGTCACAAATCTCCAATAATCTTTAGTTTTAAGGTCTTATGTAGAATTTGGTTAGTCGTTTGAAGAGACCATATAAGAATAATTTATCACAAAATAGGAGTTTAGCGGTAAATTGTAGGTCTAAAGGGGAGGTCAGAGGTTAGTCAAAACCAATTTGATACCACTTTGTTCAAAAATTATCCAGTTGCAACTGAGTAGCATGGGTAATTATTAAGGCAAGGTGTGGTATGATCCACATAAGTTGTTTAGAACCCTAGAGACCTATACATTAATTCATATGAAGATTGAAGTGTATAACATCAAACCTGGAGTATGATAGATGTTTTACTCAAAGTACTACTTTTACAGGTTTTGATGTATGTTTGTTAGTTATATTTTTTGGATTTCTTTGATTTTATTGGATTTTATTATGTAACATCCCAAAAATACTAAGCTTGGACCATCAAACACTAATCCTCAAAATTAGGGTTAACAAAAACTTTGCTAAATAAAATTATGAATGCATGCATATGTGTATGCATTGATTTTTAAATTTTTTGAAACCACCTTGTTTGGGTGATCCTTTGCTTGTAAAATGTTTCTTAGGTGAAATAAACCTCATCTAAAACATTTCCCACACTTTTCCTAAAGACAAGTAAATCAAAACAAATATATTAAGGGAATGGTCACTTTGACCAATTTAACTCCCATGCCTACTTTGGCTATCTCAAACTTTCAAAACCTAACAGAAATTTTTCTGGATCTTTGCACCCCTTGATTATACTCATAACAGAGTATCAAGGCCTACCTTGTGATCATCCAGAAACTTTCAAATGCATAGTTTAAATGCCAATTCAAAATTGAATCTTCTTCATATGGGAAGATCCCACTTTTTCAAAACCCACTCAAACAAGCTCAACTTTCAAAACCCAAGCATCTCCAGACTCACCAGCACCAATCTAGAAAACCCACCAAAAATCATTTCAAAATTCAAAACTTGATTTCATGCGGCCATTTCATCAAACAGGTTGCAGACACAAATCAAACAAAACATCAAACACTATTGTGAGCAGTGATTCTTGCCTAACTGGTTCCCCATTTAGCTCACACACAACTCAGTAGATCATCTAGGAAGATTAGCCAAGCACTAGTACCACTGTGAGCTTGCCATTGTCATCAATGGTGAATAGCCGAGCACCCCCTTGCCACCCCATAGTCGATGCAAAGAAGCTAGAGCAAGCCTAGCCAGCATGTCTGGGAGGCAGCCCACCGTCCACCGCCACTCACTGTCCCAGCCGCGAGCGTTGCCAAGCCCTGGACCAACCGCACGAACCGCGCCCAGACCATTCTGCACCGCTCCATGCCTCGAAACCATGTCTTTGAGCATCGCCAGGAGACACAGCACCGTCCCCTACCTTCGCCCATGCCAATAGCCGCTTGTACCATCGCCCCCGACGAGCTCACTGTGCGCCCCAACGGTCCCCTCGCTCGACTATAAATAGAGGCCACCCCCGATTGATTTCTTCACACCATCTCACTCCCCTCTCCTCACTGATCGTGCCACACTGTTCTCAGAGCAAGGCGAGCACCACCTCGCCGGAATTTCACCGGAGCCTGCCGCCTCTGGAGAAGAAGGGAGCCAGCGATTGGAGCCGCCCCAGGATAAGCCACTGGTACCAGGAGATTCGCCGTTGTCGACTTCATCGTTTGCCCGCCTCACCGACCCTCGCCAGCACCCCGGTGAGCCCCCAACGACCCTCACTGGCCGCGCTAGGTTTCGTTCTCGCCGGAGTTGTCTCGCGTCGACGATGACTCCCAGCCGTTAGATTAGAACTAGATCGAACGACCCACGTTGCCCCATACCGCTTCGCCCAGCCCCGTGTCACTGACGAGTGGGGACACCCACTTAAGTAGCCCGCGGGAGCACTGCGCTTAGCAGGCCGGCCCAGTAACTTTTCCCGCGCAGCCCAGTGTTTTGAATTAGATCTTTTTCTTTTTATTTCAAACCCACTTCTGAACCCATTTTCAAAAATCAACCCAGGTCGATTCAGTGCACCAAATTGAATGAAACAATTTTTTTTGGAAAGGCCTATGAATGCTGAATTCAAGCCCGTTGGATTCAAGTCATTTGGATCTATAGATCATCCTTAGTAAAAATAACAAGGCAGAAGCTTTTCTGCACGCAAACATTTTTCAAATTTAAACCATAATAGATTTTGAGTTGATTCCAACTCTCAAAAATCACATTTAACCATACCTTTCAGAATATATAAAAATATATAGGTTTACTTGCAGAAATAATGTTCAAGTAATAAAAGAATGCTACATAGGCATTTCTAGACACATTAATTTATTAAAATAAAAGGGTAAAACCTTATTAAATTGTGACACCACTTTAAATCACATTCCCATGGACTACAATATGTGGTGATGACATGTGTCAACATGATCCCATGTTTAGTTTGGAGAATATTAAATCTTAAGTAGTTTTTCAATGAGTAGAAATTACTTTTCAAAAAATAAAAGGAATTAAACCAAGCCTTAACCTTGTAATGTTAGAGATGATGCTAGATCATCTATAGGACCCTTGTGTGTGATGATTGCAAGTAGTTAAGTATTGTTTGGTGATTGTGTACCTCGTATTTATTCATAGACGCTAGTACTGACCAAGGATACGAGGAGGAAGGAGGATACTACGAAGAAGAAGCCGAGGAGAACTTCAACCACTGCTCTGCACAAGGCAAGCTTTATTAACTAAGTGTACCAATGCAAGCTAACCCTTGCAAGATACCCTACTGATGCCACAAACCACTACTTGTTACTATTCCCACCATATGCCTTAAGCATATGTGATCATACCCACTTGACAAGACAATCCTAGTTTTACTTGCAAGCTTCTTACTTTATTTCTTTATCAAAGCTTACTTAGAGTCTACTTAAGAGTTTGGTAGATATTAGACAGTTGTCTGAAGGTTGCATAAAGAGCATAAAACTTGGCCTAAGTTAGAAACCTTGATATCATCCTAAGATATAAGGTTGTACTTAGTTGAAACTCCACTAGTTTACCACCCCTCCTTAGTACTACTCCCACCTGTAGATGCTAGTGCTAAGCATAAAACTTGATAAACTTTTAGATGGGAACACTTGGTGGAAAAATGGTTATGAAAACCTTGGAATGATGGATCATTCTATTGAAATGTTTTGGACATGTGTTTCCAAACACTTGATGATTTTGGTGATGAAAATGTTGAGGCATGAGCCTTAACCCTTTTTTTCAAAACTGATGGTTGTTTGGATGCGATACCATTCCAGTTTTATCGTACAACCACAATACCCGAAGATTGGGTAGGGCTTGACTGGAAACTTATATACCTTAGTATTAGTTCCCTCACGGCCAAGGTCTGAGTCGAGGCTACCTTGTGAAGATTGTCCACCTGTGCAGTACCCAAGATGACAGTTGGTCATGGTTGGGAGGCCAAACTCACAGGAGAGGTACTTATACTAGGGCGTGTAATTGAAAGGTTAGGATTGATTATCCGCATACTGAGTATGGTGAATTCAGGATTTGTTCCTGACGGATGTACCGAATGTTGTGGTGAAAGTGTACAATCTCTGCAGAGTGTCAAACTATTCGAATAGCATTCATGATTATGGATGTTGGAGTGGCCATACTGTTCCCCCGTCAGACTTTTCAAAATGACTTGTGAAATGAATTGAGACTTTTACTTGACCACAACAGAGTTGTGACATGAGTTACAAGATCCCACTTAGGAGTTATAAAATTGTGACTAGCTTTGGAACTAAGTAGAGATAAATCTGGCTTTTTGCAAAACAACCTTAGAGCCTAGTGTCCCAGATTCCAAAAACCCCTTACCTGTTAGTATTAGTTTGTGAGTACTTAAAGAGTACTCATGGCTTTGTCCCTGGCTATTCCCATGGCCAGACTATGAAGAGGAGTACCTGGAGGATGGACCCCAGGAAGGTTACGACAACTAGGATCATCTCCCATCGTCAGCATTGCCTGTGACCCCGAAGATGGAGCTTCACCTACGCTACCGTTATTATTACGTATTCCGCTGCTTGAAGTTGTATTAAGAACTGGATCATGAGATCCTTATTTGTGTAAGACCTTATATATGGTTTGTAATGGATGATGTACTGTGGTATCCAATTCTGTTATGTCTCGCAAAAATGGTAATCCTGGGATTGCGATGTACGGCATAACAGGCATCTGGGATTAAAAATCCGGGTGTTGACAAGTTGGTATCAGAGCCATCCTGACCATAGGAGACCCTAGTTAGACTGGACGTTTGAACCAAAAACTTAGTTTCAAAACCAAAGAAAACAAATATTTACAAAAACTTATGCTCATTCTTATCTCTTTGATTCCTTTCTAAAAATTCAGGTTCCTCAAAAACTCTTGCAGAATACATAAAATTTTGACACACTTGATCACCCTGCTAATCTACTCATCCTATATTATTATAGATGGACGTGAAGTACAGCAAGTTTTATCAGTTGGGGAATGGAGGAGACCTTATCTTTGAGAGGGATTTGGACCAGCTTTCGGAACTTCTGGAGCGTCCGCACTCGAAGTTCTTGAGCTCACTCAATGATCAAGGAGGAGAAGATCTGCAGTGGCTAATTGTTGCAAGTCTCAGAGGAAAGATTGAACCTCCCACTGCGGAAGGAATTCAGTTTACCTTAAGAGAGAACAACTGGCTCGATGGACTTGCCAGAGCAATGCAGGAAGCTCTTTCCCGTCTGTGTGGCAAGAGCATCAATCAGATCAAGGGTACTCGCTTTGAGTTTTACCCAAGGCGTGATGCAAATGGACAACCACTGGAAGCCCCATACCATCCCGAGTTGAAGACTCAATTGGACCACCTTAGCTTCATGATGTACGATCGTCAGCAGGAGTTGGACAACTGCCGTGACTACTGCAACCACAAGTTCGCCATCATCAAGACGAAGGATCAGACCATCGCCATGCTAGCCAAGGATCGCAAGTCTCATCGCTGTCAGCTCGACAAGAAGGAGCACATTATTGCCCGTCTTCGCCACCGCATCTCATCTTTGGAGGAGACCATCCACGAGAGAGACATGCAGTTGGAGGAAATGGAGAATACCGGAGAGGATCTTCGTGGAGACCCTTACTCCTATCTCAGCGATGACGATGATTTTCTGGAGGATCAGGCCATGGACTTTTTCACCGATGAGGATGATTTCGCCTTCATCGATGATGATGAAGATGATGAAGCCACAGACTCCGATGAGTAGTAGCACTTGAGCACTAGCGTAGTGAGTAGTATTCGGTCCCACTGTATCGTAGTTTCCAGAATGGTTCTTAAAACCATCTGTTCTTCTTTGTTGTGGTGTGTGTTGTACTGTGTGCTATGAATGAATGAAAAAGCAAGTTGCTAGAAAAATCTGAGTCAAACCTTTAAAACTTTTCAAAATCCCAGAAACCTTAGAAACTTCCCTCTTTTCTCATGATCTATCTCAATCTTCAGATGCCACGTGGAGGAAGTGGTTCAGCCCCGGACCCGATGTTGCAGATACTGCAAATGTTGACTTCTGACCGCGAAGCTGAAAGAGCGGAACGTCAAGCCAACCTAGCCACTCTGCAGCAGATAGCCCAGCTAGCCCACAACAACCAAGGCCATGGAAATCAGGACAACCACGGATCTAAACTCAAGAATTTCCAGAATACCAACCCACCTATTTTCACTAAGTCAGAAGAACCCCTAGATGCTGATGATTGGCTGCAAACCATGGAAAATAACTTAGAAGTCGCAGGAGTAGAAGCCAACGAGAAAGTTCTGTTTGCCACCCATTATTTAGCCGGAGATGCCAGGGCATGGTGGAACAGTGTTCGCGCAATGACCAGAGTCCAGATGATGACCTGGGAGGAGTTCAAGGTCAACTTTAGCAGAACCCATGTACCACCAGGTTTGATCAAGAGAACGAGAGACGAGTTCAGAGAGCTGAAGCAAGGAAGGATGACTGTAGTGGAATACCGTGACAAAATTTTGTCATTAGCTAGGTATGCCCCGGATGAGATCGACAGGGAGGCCAAGAAGAAAGAAAGATTCCTGAATGGTCTGCATGACGAGATGCAAACAGTGTTAGTCAATATCCCCTTTGCTGATATTGAAGCCCTTGTCGACTCTGCTATCCAAATGGAAGGAAAGATCGCATGATGCACCAACCAGGAACCCATCAGACCCCAAAGTATCGCCCCAACCCATCTCCAGGATTTGCCCCAAGAACCAACAGACCCCCGATGACCCGTCTGACCTATCCCAACCGTGGAAACCCTAGACCCGGAGGAAATCACAACAACCCCGGCCACTCTAGAAATTTCACCCGTGCCCCACCCAAGTTCAACACCAACAATGCTACCGCCAACACCAACACTGCCCCGAGGACTGGAAGCAATGTTGTGCCTGTAGCTGCCAAGGACAAGTCGCAAGTGACTTGTTATGACTGTGGAAATAAAGGCCACTATTCCAATGAGTGCCACAACAAGAAGAATGCTACAGCCCCCAATACCAATGTCCCACCAAGAACAATGTCGTGTTCACCAGGAGAAGATTTGCCCTGTGGAATTCGCTCAACCGCAACGGTCATCTTTTTCTCATGCATGTCAAGAAGCTCGAAGCGCCAGACGTCGTCTTTGGGTATGTTTTCGTTAATTCAAGATCGCAAGAGTGTTGTTTGACTCTGGTGCATCGCATTCATTTGTCACCGAAGAATTTGCATGCACTAGTAAAATTCAACCAACCAAACTGAAGCATGTTATGATTTTTCAAATTCCCGGATCAACCACCAAGGCTAGGAAAATTTGCAAAGCCGTCCCTATCCGAATCCATGGCATAGATTTTTATGCTAATCTAATAGTACTCGGAACTAAAGGTTTGGAAGTAGTACTAGGAATGGATTGGATGTCCAAACATAAAGGATTGATTGACTGTGCTAAGAAAGCCATCACCATGACCATTACAGCCGGAATATCAGTTGAACATATATCTGAAACCTTACCTCGCCAATTCAAATGCAACAAGAGTATAGCCCAACCTACCATTAACCAAGTCTGGATAGTCTGTGAATACCCCGATGTATTTCTAGATGTTTTGCCCGGTATGCCCCTAGATCGGGATATCGAGTTTATCATTGAACTAATCCCTGGAACAGGACCCATAGCCCAGAGACCCTATAGTATGAACCCATCAGAGTTAGAAGAACTGAAGAAGCAACTGGATTCCATGTTGGAAATCGGATTGATTCAACCAAGTGCGTTGCCATGGAAATCACCTATCTTGTTTGTGGACAAGAAGGATGGAGGTAACCGTTTGTGTACGGATTATCGGAAATCGAATGATGTCACCATCAAGAACAAGTACCCCTTGCCCAAAATAGAAGATTTGTTTGATCAGTTGACCGGTGCCAAAGTATTTTCTAAGATTGATCTTAGAACTGGCTATCATCAACTCAAGATTCGTGCGGAGGATATTCCAAAGACTGCATTTACCACCACATATGGATTGTACGAGTATACAATCATGTCTTTTGGATTAACCAATGCCCCCGCTTATTTCATGAATCTCATGAATAAGATTTTTATGGACTTCCTGGATAAGTTTTTCGTTGTTTTCATCGATGACATTCTGATTTATTCCAAATCAGAAGAAGAACATGAGCTACACCTAAGGACCATTCTTGGAACCCTTAGAGAGCATCAGTTGTATGCCAAGTTTAGCAAATGTGAATTCTGGTTACAGGAGGTAGGATTCCTCGGTCACATTGTATCAGCCGGAGGAATTGCCATTGACCCTGCCAAAGTGAAAGATGTAGAAGATTGGCAAGCCCCAACCACTCAAACCCAAGTTCGTGCTTTTCTCGGATTGGCGGGATATTACCGCAAATTCATAGAAGGATTCTCGAGTATCGCCAGACCCATGACCCAATTGCTGAAGAAGGACAAGAAGTTTGAATGGACCGACAAATGTGAAGAGAGTTTTCAAGAACTCAAGAGGAGATTGATTTCAGCCCCAATCTTGACCATGCCAGATATCACGAAGCCCTTCTATGTGTATTGTGACGCATCCAAGATCGGTCTCGGATGTGTGCTAATGCAAGAAGGCAGAGTTATATATTATCTATCTCGACAATTGAAGCAACATGAGAAAAACTACCCAACCCATGACCTCGAACTCGCAGCTGTAGTTCTAGCCCTGAAAACATGGAGACATTACCTGATGGGAAATCGTTGTGAGATTTATTCGGATCACAAGAGCCTAAAGTATATATTCACTCAGAAGGAGCTGAATATGAGGCAGAGAAGATGGATTGAGCTAATAAAGGATTATGATTTGGACATTCACTATCACCCTGGTAAAGCCAACATGGTAGCAGATGCCCTTAGCAGATTGTCGTGCCGCTTGAACTCCATGATTTTGAAGGAGCAACCAAGCTTGCACAAAGAGATGGAAGATTTTCGAATAGAATTAGTAAGTGAAGGATTTTTTGCTAGTATAGAACTCCAGCCCACTTTGATCAGTCAGATTAAAGAGGCGCAGAAGGGAAATGCTAGTATCGACGGAATCAAGCGTCGTATCGATACAGGCAAGGTACCCGGATTCACAGAAGACGAAGAAGGAGTTTTGTGGTACAAAGGACGCCTTTGTGTACCATCAGATTCTGAGTTGAAAGAAGTTATTTTGAAGGAGGCTCATGATACTCTTTATTCTATCCATCCCGGAGGAACTAAGATGTATCAAGATTTAAAGGAGTAATTTTGGTGGCATAAGATGAAGAGAGAAATCGGAAGCTATATCGCCAAGTGTGATATATGTCAGCGAGTCAAGGCAGGACATCAAAGACCTGCTGGATTGTTGCAACCTTTGCAGATTCTGGAATGGAAATGGGATTCAGTAGGAATGGACTTTATCACTGGACTGCCTACTTCTAGTAGAGGAAATGACTCTATTTTAGTCATAGTGGATAGATTGTCCAAAGTCGCCCATTTCTTGCCCGTCAAAACCACCTATCAGAGTTTGAAACTAGCGGAGTTGTACATCGCTAGAATTGTCAGTTTGCATGGAGTCCTTTAGAACATAGTATCGGATCGAGGAACTCAGTTTACCTCAAGATTCTGGAAGAAAGTTCAAGAAGGTTTAGGAACCCTCCTAGATTTCAGTACCGCGTACCACCCTCAGACCGATGGACAAACGGAGTGAGTAAATCAAATACTCAAAGATATGCTGAGAGCATGTGTGTTAGAATATGCATCCAAGTGGGAAGACTGTCTGCCGTTTGCAGAATTTTCCTACAACAACAGTTATCAAGCCAGTTTGCAAATGGCCCCATTTGAATTCATGTACGGAAGAAAGTGTCGCACCCCTTTGAACTGGTCGGAAGTAGGAGAGAGTCAGATTTTCGGACCCGACATCCTACGAGAAGCAGAAGAGAAGGTTCACAAGATTCGTGAGCACCTCAAGACCGCCCAATCCCCACAGAAGAGTTACGCCGACAAGAGACGTAGAGACCTCGCCTTCAACGTAGGAGATTTTGTTTATCTGAAAGTGTCGCCATTGAAGGGAATGCAGCGTTTCCATCTCAAAAGAAAGTTAGCCCCCAGATATATCGGACCTTTCAAAATTCTGAACCGTCGAGGAGAAGTATCGTACCAATTAGAGCTACCCGGAGAGATGTCAGTTGTGCACAATGTGTTCCATATCTCATTACTTCGCAAGTGTCTCGAAGTCCCCGAGAAGACCGAAGTGTTTAAGAATATCGACCATCGGACCATAAAGATCAACGATGACCTGACCTATCCTGAAGTACCCATCCGTATTTTGGAAGAAGCTTTTCGAACTACCCAAACCCGAAGCATCAAGTTTCTCAAGATTCAGTGGAGCAACCACATAGAAGAGGAAGCTGCCTGGGAACGCGAAGATCACATCAGGACGGAGTTTCCCGATCTCTTCAAGTCCTAGGTAATCTTTTCGTCCTTTTTCAAATCTCGGGACGAGATTTTGTTTAAGCTGGGAAGGTTTGTAACATCCCAAAAATACTAAGCTTGGACCATCAAACACTAATCCTCAAAATTAGGGTTAACAAAAACTTTGCTAAATAAAATATGAATGCATGCATATGTGTATGCATTGATTTTTAAATTCTTTGAAACCACCTTGTTTGGGTGATCCTTTGCTTCTAAAATGTTTCTTAGGTGAAATAAACCTCATCTAAAACATTTCCCACACTTTTCCTAAAGACAAGTAAATCAAAACAAATATATTAAGGGAATGGTCACTTTGACCAATTTAACTCCCATGCCTACTTTGGCTATCTCAAACTTTCAAAACCTAACAGAAACTTTTCTGGATCTTTGCACCCCTTGATTGTACTCATAACAGAGTATCAAGGCCTACCTTGTGATCATCCAGAAACTTTCAAATGCATAGTTTAAATGCCAATTCAAAATTGAATCTTCTTCATATGGGAAGATCCCACTTTTTCAAAACCCACTCAAACAAGCTCAACTTTCAAAACCCAAGCATCTGCAGACTCACCAGCACCAATCTAGAAAACCCACCAAAAATCATTTCAAAATTCAAAACTTGATTTCATCCGGCCATTTCATCAAACAGGTTGCAGACACAAATCAAACAAAACATCAAACACTATTGTGAGCAGTGATTCTTGCCTAACTGGTTCCCCATTTAGCTCACACACAACTCAGTAGATCATCTAGGAAGATTAGCCAAGCACTAGCACCACTGTGAGCTTGCCATTGTCATCAATGGTGAATAGCCGAGCACCCCCTTGCCACCCCATAGTCGACAGCAAGCTAGGAGCAGCAGCAAGCCTAGCCAGCATGTCTGGGAGGCAGTCCACCGCCACTCACTGTCCCAGCCGCGAGCGTTGCCAAGCCCTGGACCACACGCATGAACCGCGCCCAGACCATGCCGAGTGTGCGCCAGAGCGCCACCCTCGAATGAAGCCCACAGACTGCGCGCCGCCCTTGCCGCGTGCATACACAATCCCCACCGACCCAGGAGACCGCCAGACATCCCCGTTTGCCGCCCCGTGACGCACAACCACCGCTCGTCGTCGAAGACGCCGCCTCTGCCGCACAGAGCACCGCTCGTTCTAGACCAAGCCGCACCGCCCCATGCCTCGAAACCATGTCGTTGAGCATCGCCAGGAGACACAGCACTGTCCCCTACCTTCGCCCATGCCAATATCCGCCTGTACCATCGCCCCCGACGAGCTCACCGTGCGCCCCAACGGTCCCCTTGCTCGACTATAACTAGAGGCCACCCCCACTCGATTTCTTCACACCATCTCACTCCCCTCTCCTCACTGATCGTGCCACACCATTCTCAGAGCAAGGCAAGCACCACCGCTGAATTTCACCGAGCATGCCGCCGGAGAAGAAGGAACCAGCGATTGAGCCCGCTGAGAGAAGCCACCGGTACCAGGAGATTCGCTGTCGACTTGCTTCGCCTCGCCGACTCGCCAGACCCGGTGAGCCCCCAACGACCCTCACTGGCCGCGCTAGGTTTCGTTCTCGCCGGAGTTGTCTCGCATCGACGATGACTCCCAGCCGTTAGATTAGAACTAGATCGAACGACCCACGTTGCCCCATACCGCTTTGCCCAGCCCGTGTCACTGACGAGTGGGGACATCCACTTAAGCAGCCCACGGGAGCACTGCGCTTAGCAGGCCGGCCCAGTAACTTTTCCCGCGTAGCCCAGTGTTTTGAATTAGATCTTTTTCTTTTTATTTCAAACTCACTTCTGAACTCATTTTCAAAAATCAACCCAGGTCGATTCAGTGCACCAAATTGAATGAAACCAATTTTGTTGGAAAGGTCTGTGAATGCTGAATCCATGCCCGTTGGATTCAAGTCATTTGGATCTATAGATCATCCTTAGTAAAAATAACAAGGCAGAAGCTTTTCTGCACTCAAACATTTTTTAAATTTAAACCATAATAGCTTTTGAGTTGATTCCAACTCTCAAAAATCACATTTAACCATACATTTCAGAATATATAAAAATATATAGGTTTACTTGCAGAAATAATGTTCAAGTAATAAAATAATGCTACATAGGCATTTCTAGACACATTAATTAATTAAAATAAAAGGGTAAAACCTTATTAAATTGTGACACCACTTTAAATCACATTCCCATGGACTACAATATGTGGTGATGACATGTTTCAACATGATCCCATGTTTAGTTTGGAGAATATTAAATCTTAAGTAGTTCTTCAATGAGTAGAAATTACTTTTCAAAAAATAAAAGGAATTAAACCAAGCCTTAACCTTGTAATGTTAGAGATGATGCTAGATCATCTATAGGACCCTTGTGTGTGATGATTGCAAGTAGTTAAGTATTGTTTGGTTATTCTGTACCTCGTATTTATTCATAGATGCTAGTACCGACCAAGGATACGAGGAGGAAGGAGGATACTACGAAGAAGAAGCCGAGGAGAACTTCAACCACTGCTCTGCACAAGGAAAGCTTTATTAACTAAGTAGACCAATGCAAGCTAACCCTTGCAAGATACCCTACTGATGCCACAAACCACTACTTGTTACTATGCCCACCATATGCCTTAAGCATATGTGATCATACCCACTTGACAAGACAATCCTAGTTTTACTTGCAAGCTTCTTACTTTATTTCTTTATCAAAGCTTACTTAGAGTCTACTTAAGAGTTTGGTAGATATTAGACAGTTGTCTGAAGGTTGCATAAAGAGCATAAAACTTGTCCTAAGTTAGAAACCTTGATATCATCCTAAGATATAAGGTTGTACTTAGTTGAAACTCCACTAGTTTACCACCCCTCCTTAGTACTACTCCCACCTGTAGATGCTAGTGCTAAGCATAAAACTTGATCAACTTTTAGATGGGAATACTTGGTGGAAAATGGTTATGAAAACCTTGGAATGATGGATCATTCTATTGAAATTTTTTGTACATGTGTTTCCAAACACTTGATGATTTTGGTGATGAAAATGTTTAGGCATGAGCCTTAGCCTTTTTTTTCAAAACTGATGGTTGTCTGGATGCGATACCATTCCAATTTTATCGTACAACCACAATACCCAAAGATTGGGTAGGGCTTGACTGGAAATTTATATACCTTAGTATTAGTTCCCTCACGGCCAAGGTCTGAGCCGAGGCTACCTTGTGAAGATTGTCCACCTGTGCAGTACCCAAGATGACAGTTGGTCATGGTTGGGAGGCCAAACTCACAGGAGAGGTACTTATACTAGGGCGTGTAATTGAAAGGTTAGGATTGATTATCCGCATACTGAATATGGTGAATTTAGGATTTGTTCCTGACGGATGTATCGAATGTTGTGGTGAAAGTGTACAATCTCTGCAGAGTGTCAAACTATTCGAATAGCCGTGTCCGCGGTTATGAACAGTTGGAGTGGCCATACTGTTCCCCCGTCAGACTTTTCAAAATGACTTGTGAAATGAATTGAGACTTTGACTTGACCACAACAGAGTTGTGACATGAGTTACAAGATCCCACTTAGGAGTTATAAAATTGTGACTAGCTTTGGAACTGAGTAGAGATAAATCTGGCTTTTTGCAAAACAACCTTAGAGCCTAGTGTCCTAGATTCCAAAAACCCCTTACCTGTTAGTATTAGTTTGCGAGTACTTAAAGAGTACTCATGGCTTTGTCCCTGGCTATTCCCATGGCCAGACTATGAAGAGGAGTACCTAGAGGATGGACCCCAGGAAGGTTAGGACAACTAGGATCATCTCCCATCGTCAGCATTGCCTGTGACCCCAAAGATGGAGCTTCACCTACGCTACCGTTATTATTACGTATTCCGCTGCTTGAAGTTGTATTAAGAACTAGATCATGAGATCCTTATTTGTGTAATACCTTATATATGGTTTGTAATGGATGATGTACTGTGGTATCCAATTCTATTATGTCTCGCAAAAATGGTAATCCTGGGATTGCGATGTACGGCATAACAGGCATCTGGGATTAAAAATCCGTGTGTTGACATATTATGTGGCTAGATCCGTGCATGAAGTTTGAACTTGATGAGCATATGCATGATGTTACATGAAGTTCTTACTTAATGTTACAGGTCTAGAGGGGAAAATGGGGTCGCGTGAGGGAGAGATGAGTTACCATTGAGACAAAGTAGAAATGAAGGTTCATATGATGATAGATGACAAACCAAAGGAGGTCATCTACACAACTCTAAAGGAAAGATCAACTCTGACACCATACTCACCCACCAATGGAGAGTTTATCCAGTATATGAGGGGTATGGAGGAAGGAAGTAGGATGGAGTTAGAGCCTCAAAATAAGTCTTATAGTAAGATAGCATAGAGAATGCATGAAAAGTCGTCTAAATAACTTCAACAAAGAAATAAACTGGTGGAATTCTTGCAAACCAAACCCTAGAGTTTCTCTATGACTGAAGATCCTATGGAGGCAGAAAATTGGTTGATGGACACATCCCTTAAGCTTCATAGTGTGGGGTGCAAGGATTAAGAGAAGGTACGTTATGCCATATACCTATTATCTGAAACTGCAGCACTATGGTGGGAGGAATCGAAGTACAAGTTGTCTAGAGAAGGTGTTTGTACATGGACAGAGTTTAAGAAGAAATTTCGAGAGGCATTTGTTCACAGGAACATCATAAAAGGGAAAGCTAGTGAAGATGTAGAGCAAAATAATATTCTAGTGTTGAAGCATGTGCGCGAGTTTAACCGGCTATCTCGTTACATTTGTGAGGAAGTTAATAAGGAGGCCAAACGACAAAAGAGATTCATGAAAGGATTACAGGCAGTTATGGAGATGCAACTTGGGATTTTCCATGTAAAGGAGTTCCAGGAATTATTGGATAGTGCACCTATTCCAGAGGATGAGGATAAGGGTGTAGCGGAAGAAAAAAACAAGGAAGCCAAAAAAGGAACCAATTTATTAAGAGAAATTCTCCGAAGACACATTGGTGGAAACTGTGGAACCAAGGGACATAAGATTAGTGAATGTCATAAAGCTCAAGCGACTTGTCACAGGTGTGGGGAAGCAGAATATATCAGACCCTATTGTCCAAATAGGCCACCAATATGTGAATCGTTAGTAGAGAGTGGTGAATCACCACTAAGGGGTGGAAAGAAGAGGAAGACTAGTGATCAAAAAAATGTATGTTACGAATGTGGACAACCAAGACATATAAGGAGTAAGTGTCTGATATTATAATCTGATGAAGGAAGCGATTTAGCAATTGGAGTATCACCGTCAAAAGGGAAAATGGCGGAAGGCACATCTTCTAAGAACCTAGTTGGGAATTCTTTTGGGAAACAGAAGTATGAAGCCACGAATCAAGTCAACAACAGGGCAAATGGTAAGTCAATACATTATTAGCCGTACAAGTTGCCTAGTTTATGCATTTAAGATGTCAGAGAATACATATTGATAACCATAAATGTTTGGATCTATCATATGTTTCTTTGTAAGACCATTAAAAGAATCCTAAAGCTTCTAAAATAGTAGCATCAGAAGCATGCATGACCACAACTGGTATTTGGTTGGTTTAGTTAGCCGAATCTACTTGGTACAACTTAAAGAGCATAAAATTTGGCCTAAGTTAAGTAAATATGAAGAAGTATGATATTAGAGCAATCGTTTTCCAAGGTGCTTCGCAAAGTCGGGCGTGCAAATCGAAACAACATCCTAACCATGTAAACAATGTGGAGGTATGATAAGGAGTCAGAGAATTTTAGTAAACCCCAAGGGGAGGAGTTAACAGTAAGGTCATACAAAGGTTCGATATCTGGAGGACAGTAAGGAGAAAACTTAAATCATGATTTAGCTATATTTTATCTTCATAAGGATAATTGAACCTTTTGGAAACAAAGCAATGTGGAAGTTCAGACTTATACCTCAAGATAGTAAAAGGAAGATCTTTAGCTTAGTAATAAGGAAGTTGGAGTAGTAATATAGAAGTTGTTAAGAAAACCTACTAAATAAATATAAGATTAAAAAACTTGAAAATAATAAGGTATTATATAAACAAAATATCCAAATAGTAAGTAATCAAGAATCTAATTATTCTTAGTTTAGTATAGAGTATCAAAACAGGCCTATTACAAGGAATATGAAACCATGAGTGATTTGGACTAAATGAGTCCAAAACATTCTTAGTAAATAAGCCATAAGGATGAAGTGTACCAGAAATAGGTAATATAATAACTAAGGCTATCATCGGGTATAGTCCAAGCCAAAAACTTACCATAGGGAGACTTTGTCAAAACATAGATCCTTCTCAAATAGATGTCCTAATCCGAAGACACTTAAAGGCACATGATGAGAACATGAGTGTTGAATTCAAAGTAATCAATGGGATTGATGATTGACCATTATTAAGATATAAGTGGACTCAAGGAAAAGCTTTAATGAAGATACCCCAATTATCTTTATTACGGATTAAAGAGCCATTATGGTTTGAAGAGGTCAGCTCTACCTTCCGAAACATAAGAGAGTGCGAACTTCAGCGACGAAGTTGAGTTTAAGGGGGGGAGTGAGTAACATCCCACCTAGAAATAGTGAGGCCACATGTGTGTGCATTGCATTCATGCATAAGAAAATCCGGGGAATTTTTGCGCAAAATGCAAAGAGTTGTAGAGGTATCGGGATCTCTCTTGTTCTGATGATAACGTCAGCGCAAGTGTATGGATTTAGACATGATCTCTAGTATATTCTTGTGTCTTGGGAAAACAATTCAATTCATGTTTGAAATTGACAATTGAAATTCAAATTTGAATACTTGGGAATATTTCCATGTTAAGTAAATAGTATATAAATAATAAAGTAAAAATTGTGGTACAAAATATATTCAATTATATAATAGATAAACATTTATAATTAAGTGGAATAAGAAATTGCAAACAGGGAATAAAAGTATTTCTTATTATAATAAATACATGTTACAACATTCTTTATAATAAAGGCATTACAATAATATAAACAAAGAAATTCTTATATTTAAAATAAATATGAATATTTATTGTCCTTTATATGATAGACAAAAGAATATTTCTTATTCTTTTCCTTATTCAGTAACAACAACTCACCTGGAATGGAATTAGTAAAATATTACCTTACAAGAATAATCACAGTAGAAAAATGAAATTTATTAAATAAAAGAAGGTTCTTACAAGGAGACTTTACAAGAGAATAAATAAAAGATTACATTTAAGATTAAATCCTAAACTATAATCTATCTATTTCCTAATCTAGTCTTCATTGATCTTCTATCATTAGTTATATACCTGCAACATAACAGAAAAGAACAAATAAAAAGTAAAAGAGGGGTTAGTGGGTTAGTATTATACTCTCAGAATTGCAATGAGGTGCACTGCTAGATCATCACTGACTAATTGGAATGGGGCCAAAAATATAAGATCTGTTCTTCTGAGTAGATTTTGCCTCAGACTAATGCATCATTGGCTAGTAAGGGGCAAGTTTCACCAAAGCCAGATAAAATGGTAAAAAGGTAAGTCAACATCAAATATAAAGTTTTCACTTGATCTGATCCACATATGACACAATCAGGCACACAGCACACTCACTGCATGCAACAGCTGTGGTGTCAACACAGCAAGGAGAGTTTGGGAAGTAGATAAGGGAGGGAGCAGTCGTAGCACAGCTGCTAGAGTACTATTTGCTTCTCCATCCAAGCAAGGACTCAAGAACTTCACCTAATCCATCAAAGAACACAAGAGATAGAGCACCAACCGCAGTACAACACTAGCACCAGCGATATCCATTTAACTTCATATCCAAGAAAATCACACCACCACATCACCAACATATGGTTGCTAGAAAAGCCATCCAAGAGCTAGGAGGGGAGGAGTTTCACAAGGAAGGCAGTAGCTCAGGAGGAACTGGATAGAAGTTTAATAAGGAGCACAAGCAAGGTGATCAAGATCAGCACTGGCCCAGTAGCAACCACAACTCTACAAGCAACAGGTTTATATACCAAGATCATAGCAACTCCTCTCATAAGTTTCAGTTCAAGAAATAGTTGCACCAAATCCCAAAAGAGTAGAAGAGTGCTCTCGGATTAGCATAGATGCTATGCTACTAACATCATAGAGCTAATAGGCAACAGTAGTATATATTCTCATTTTATATTGGGGCCTCAGCCTATGCATCATTGGCAGGGATATAGCAGCAGATCATGCTGATTAGATCCACTTCTGTGCACTCACCTCAAGGGGGCACCACAACAGTAGATTTAATAACAACAGAAGCCACTAAGTTATTTATCACAACAAATAAAAGGATAAAAGTTAGTATCTGTTCTCATCAAATTATCCTTGTTTCAGCTTGAGCATCTTTGACAACCACATCATTTTCCTGACTCACTAAACCAGCAACACATCATGTTTATTGTGACCTACTACTGTGTACACTCCAAAGAGGCATCACAGTAGCAGGATTCCAACAACTAAAGCTAGCAGAAGTAACTCACATCTTCAAGCCATTAGAATTCATTCTAAATCATTTCTCTAGTTAAAATAACTAGAGATCATTTAAACTTTTACTTCTGTCATACTAGACAGATAAAATTCAATAAAGTTGGTTCCTGAAGATAAGAACTCAGTTAACCTTAGGCAACATCATAATATCAACTATAATCAACTGCTAGTAATAACACATCTAGGAGCTGATTAATTAGTAGTACCATAGCTATTAAGATTTTCCTTAGAATTTATGCAGAGATAAGAATCATTGCATTACTTCCATAAGGAATGATCATAGTCGTAAATGGATAAGTGTAGTAAGAGATTATGAGTAGCAAAATCATGGTATCCACTACAAAAATCTGGACATGATAACAGAACACAAATCCAAATATAACCAATTTGTTAAACAAATCCAAATGTAATCGAACATTTTCCTAGATATCATTAACCATGAATCATATATATGTAGATTCCTATTATATATCAAAGACAAGTACATATTAGCAAACTATGTTGTTAAACTATCTGCTCATATAAGAATTCCATTCTTATTAAACTGTTTAGAATACATCTTAAATCTACTTGTTGTTAAGCAATAAACCATATAAACAAAATGTCCAACAAACATGATGCATTTTATATGCTTGTACAAGATCAACATATCTCACAGAAGCATAAATATGATAAAATTTCTAAAAACAGGACCCCATTCTAGTTTAATTCTCACAAGGCATGGATTATGATAGATGTCACCAGTATTGCATAAGAACAAGTAGGGAATAATTCGGAGTACAACCAGTAGAATAACATCACTAGAAATTAATCCTAGACTAACTAACACATGGTCACACCAGAATCCATGCAAGGTAATTTAGAAATCCCTTCTACCTGACCAGGATAGAATTATATATTATAGAAGGCAAGTTGTTGGTATGCCTGAGAACAATTAGAAAAGGAGGAACCCTAGACCAGGAGTAATCCTAATTCAGGAATGTATCTATAGAAGAGATGAGACACGGAGAGAAAGGGGATATGAGGGAAGCATCTACCTAGGAACGAGTTGCATATCGTCAAAGTAGAAGCAGTGGTTGAGTCGAGAGAGTCAAAGGAGACCAATGACATCAACCATGGTAGCACAAGGAGCACAACAGCGCTCGACCGCGCCGGGCCACAACGCACCACTTCGTCTCAAGCATCCTCCCCATGTTCCGCGCCACCAAGAACTACCATCAATTCACAGGCAAGCGATAAAGTCATGAACATGAAACCCTAGCGCCAATTTGTTGGTGATGGCGAGCGAGATGACGCGGGAGGATCACATCGAATTTGGTAGGCAGGTGGATCTCAACGGGGCGCATCGATTAGGACCACAGCACCGGCTAGAGTGGCTGGAGTTTGCCAGAATCGAAGCCAGAGGCGAGCAGGAGAACGACAGCGTCAAGCCGAGTCAGGAAAGGAGCGAGGGAGAAGATCAGTGTGGGTGAGGTGTGTGTGGGGTAAGGGAGTGGGTCGGTGTCAAGGTGACCCCGAGCCAGGTCCAATTGGGCCAGGTCGGCCTAAGAGCCCAACCCATACCACTAGTAGAATAAGAAGAAAAATAAAACAATTATCGAATTACCAAAATACCCTTGTAATATTTAATACCCTAGAAAAAATATATAAAATCATAAATATATAATATATCTAAATAATTACAAAAAAGGAATCTATATAAGAAAAATATAAAACCACTTGTTTGAGTTAAATACAACACCACTAAATATTAAAGTCCCTAGAGTTCTCAATAAATTATAACAATATAAGAAAATATCCTAAAAATTAATAAAAATCATTTTTGTGTATAAAAAATAAATCTATTATTTATAAAAATATTAACTTAATTATTTAATAAATAAAATTTGGATTAAGTATTCAAAGATATTTAATCTTTTATGGAATTTTATAAACCTAAGAATAATACTTAAAAATAAATAAAAATCATTTTTAAGATCTTAAATAAATATATTTTATCAGAAAAATACTAAATATATCATTCCAAAACATCTTTAGATTCTTAGGAAATAAATTCTAACTATTCTATCTTATGAAAATGAGATAATCATTTGTTAACTCTTTAAAATTATTTCCTAAGTAAGAAATTGTCACATTTCTTTATAAATATTAAATCCTTTAAGACTTAGTACTAAAGTCTAAGACCATAATTAGGATTCATAATAAAACTTAAGTATAAAGTAAGAATTTTATAAAACCCTTTTAAAACCTTAAATCAAATTTAAACCAACAACAATTAAGCTAACCTTATACATCATTTAATCCTATTATAGATATATGATCTTTATCTTTTAATCATATCTCACATAACTTTAAACTCTAACAAAATACAAATATCATAAGCAATCCACCTTAAGTCCATTTATGTCCTTAAAGTTAACTTTAGTCTACAAGATTGTAAACACCATGTTAAAGCCTTCATTATGTATTTTATAGTTCACTTTCGTCTGTTTCAATTAAGACCTAAAGCATCTCAAGACCAAATAGATCAAATAAACACCAAGAGACATCAACTACATTCTATTAACCATAAAATTTGTTTAAGCATTAGAAAAGAAACCTTTTCTTTGAAGGTTATTCTTTTTGCCACCTCGAACAACAACTTTATGATAGTTCTTTCAACCCTTAACAACTTATCGCATGATCTTTCGTCCTAGCTACCAAATGGTAATTAACCTCAATTATAGATTAACTTGTACTCTATTTTTATATTTTTAGTTTGTGAACACTTAAGTTCCCAATAAATGCATTTGTTTGTGAAGTAAAAATTGAGAATAAACCAACTCTTAAGGAAATCACCTAAGTTCAACTCACTTAGACTATCGGAGATCCACTTGGGGATTTTGCAAAAGGCAAAGCATTACTTATGCATAACTACATATTGCTTCTTTAAACATTAGTCCTTACCGGAACAATGATGCTGTTTTCAGATATTGGATCTTATATCGTCTCGAAGACCGTGATTACATAATCTTGTGATCACAAAGGCAAGTTCACACTTGCTCATGTCCTTTGATTATTTTTTGTAAAGTATTTTGCAAATCAAGAATTGTCATCACCTGCATTTAAAAAAGGTTAGAAAACACTATTTTCATAATAATATGATTATAGGTTATTTAACCCTTAGGTAATAACCTACTATGAAATTTCTGATGGTAAAGGAACATATTATCTAGGACTTAACAACTAATGTCGCCAGTGATTCTTGCGTCGTATATTACGCGTTAACCATGAGATCTATATGGCTCTGGGTAAGTCAGCTGGATCGGCTCCCTCTTGCATGCATCAGACACTGTTCTGGGCATTTGTAAGTTGCAGATCGTGGGTATAGCCATTTTATATGGGGATCTATCGTGGATCTAGGCTTACAAAAGACGGATTTCTAGTGTTAATGGTTGTTGTGTGTATCCAACTAAGGTATAGCCGTTTTATATGGGGAAAAGTCTACCCTGAGTGTGGACACACAACAATTGCGCTGTATGCGGGGTTGCGGAGAAGGACAGTGATTGGCTTGGATCTTAGGTCGGGCCTCAAACCAAGGAAGTTTGAACGGGGACATACTCCCGGCCGTGCAACAAAGCTTAAGATCTCTTATGGGTAAAGTGACGCACCTCTGCAGAGTGTAAGAACTGTAACGTGTTACTCCCTGTTCCGGGTAGGAGCTGTGAACTCTACAGGAAAGGAACTCCACGAAAGTTATGGTAAACCTGTGAAGGCTGATGGACATAGCTTTTCAGAATAATAGCAAACTTTGAAGAAATGTTTACAAAAACCTACATGGCCTATGACCTTTGGTCTGTGGCTGTAGATAGTGCATCAAACACTCCTTTTTAGTGAACTTGATGAGTATGCTCGTACTCAATGTATCCTCTTAACCCTTGCTAGATTTCGGAGCAACCAACGACGAACCTAGAAGGTAAGTTCTTCTAAAGAATTAAAGGTATCCAATGGAGATCAACAGGACTCAACGACTACATCAGAAGTTTTTGAAGCCAAGATGGACCGTTCTATATAAATAAATCCCTAGACAGTAGAACCTACTTCTAGAAGGAATTGCTTTAGTAGCAATGCTAAGCCATAGATATATAGTAGCAGTGTTCTTGCATAGAATTCAAGTTGTTATCTCTGATTTTCTTCTGCATGATATCTTCCTCACTGTCTCAAGGAAGTTCTCTGGATCTTTTGTAATGTGTCATATGTATTCTATAGTCATGTCTTGGACCTGCTGTGTTTCTGTTGTACCACTCTAAGGGATGGAATACTAGTGAACGGTGTTTCATTGGTGTTATGTCAACGACTATAGTGTGCTACATCATGCAGTGGTATGCTGGGTCACCACACGAGGCCCCACTGGGCGAAGGGCTAGGCCAGCGGTATAGGCCTCATCTCGGATCCTGGCCCGTGTGTCTTATTCGCGTACCTCTGATAGGCGTTGCACCTCTGTACTATATCCTTGGCATCATTCATTGTGGTTGTCCAGTAGAATCCAGCTCGTAGAGCTTTGGCAACTAGGGCGCGGCTGCCTGCGTGATGGCCACATATACCCTCGTGGATGTCTTTGAGGATGTTTTTAATGTCACTGATGGTGATGCATCGCTGGATCACACCCGAAATGTTGTGCTTGTATAGCTCACCATTGATGATGGTGAAGGCCTTTGACCGGCGAGATATGCGTCGGGCGTCTGTCGGTTCCTCAGGCAGCTGATTATTTAGCAGGTACCGAAGGTATGGTTGCGTCCATGTTTCTACGACTTCCATGACCTGCATTAGGCTTACCAGCTCGACCTCCGTGTCTACCTTTTCGGGTCCTTCTTGTCCTTCGGGTAGCGCGGCCCCCGAGTGTTCTGCTTCTTCAGTGGAGCCTTTTGGGATTTTTCTCTTGATGGAGGGTATACAGATTTGTTCGAGGAACACTCCTGGTAGCACCCGATCGTACGTGGAGCCGATGTTGGCGAGCCTGTCGGCCTCCTTGTTGCTTTCCCTGACGACGTGCCAAAGCTCGCAGCCGTCGAAGTCTCCTTCGAGTGAGTTGTAGAGCGTGTGGTACGCGATCATGTTGGTGTTGTGAGCGTCGCACTCATTCATCGTCTGTTGGACAACAAGTTTCAAGTCACCGTAGATGACGAGGCGTGTTGCGCCGCACACCTTGGCCATCCTCATGCCGTGGATGAGGCCTTCGTATTCGGCCTCATTGTTGGAGGCGTGAAATTTCATCCGAAGGACGTACTTCATCTTATCGCCTTGAGGGGATGTCAGTATGATGCTATCCCCTGCTCCAGCCTCGGGCGAGGATCCATCGAAGTGCATCGTCCAGGACTGCGACATGTCCGGAGTGTCTGGTAGCTAGAGATCCATCCAGTGGACGATGAAGTCAGGGAGGATCTAGGACTTGATGGCGATGCGCCGCTCGTAGATTATGTCTCGAGGTGACAACTCGATGCCCTAGAGGGCTACACGCCCCGTAGCTTCGGGATTGTTCAGGATATTCGATAGCAGGGCATCGTTGACAACCACGATCTAGTGCTCTTGGAAGTAGTGGCTCAGTCGACGCGCTCTCATGAATACGCCATAGGCGAGCTTCTGGTAGTGAGGGTACCTCTGTTTTGTCGGGGTCAGTACCTCGCTGAGGTACTAGATTGGGCATTAGACCCGGTGGGTCTTGCCATCCTTGGGTCGCTCGACCACGAGTACGATGCTGACCACCTGATGAGTGGCTATGACGTATAGCAGCAAAGGTTCTCGTTCCTTAGGCATGACCGGGACATGTGATGTGGAGAGCAGCCGCTTGAGGTCTTCGAACGCATCGTCCACTTCGGGTGTCCACTCGAACTTGTCTGTTTTGCGCAGTAGCTGATAAAAGGGGAGGGCCTTCTCACCCATTCGGATGATGAATCTGCTCAGCGCCGCGATTCTCCCAGCTAGCTGTTGGACGCCTTTGAGGTTCTTTGGCTTCTCCATGGCCAGTATGGCCCTAATTTTTTTTGGGTTCGCCTCAATGCCCCGTTGGGAGATGAAGTACCCGAGTAATTGTCTAGGTGGGACGCCGAAGGCGCACTTGTTTGGATTTAGCTTGATCTTGTAGCGATCAAGGTTGCCGAACGTCTCGCGGAGATCGTCGATGAGCGTCTTGGCCTCCCTGGTCTTGATTACTATGTCGTCTACATAGACCTGGATGTTGTGACCGATCTGGTCCTTTAGACATGCTTGCATGCACCTCTGGTATGTGGCACCTGCGTTCTTCAGCCCGAAGGGCATGGTGTTGTAGCAGAATACCCCGAACGGCATGATGAATGTTGTTTTCTCCTGGTCTTCAACCTTCAACCAAATTTGATTGTAGCCTAAGTAGGCGTCGAGGAAGGAGATCTTCTCACATCCTGTAGTCGAATCGATGATTTGATCAATCTGTGGTATAGGGAAGTGGTCCTTGGGATAGTGCTTGTTGAGCAATGTGAAGTCCACGCACATCCGCAGGATGTCAGTGTCCTTTTTGGGGACCAGCACGATGCTGGCTAGCCACTCGCTCTCCTTGATTTCCCTGATGAAGTTGGCATTGAGCAGTCTGTTGACTTCGATTCCAACGGCTTCTTAGTTTCGAACAATGATGCATCGATCGCTTTCAACTTTGCATCTGGGAACACATTGAGTGCGTGCTCGGCGAATTCCCTGGGAACTCCTGGCATGTCCGTAGGACACTAGGCGAAGATTTCCCAGCGCTCGGAGGAATTCGACGAGCATGCTTTCCTATGCGGGAGTTAGGTCGTTGGCGATCAACACCGTCTTGGAGGTGTCCGCCGGGTGGACCTGCACCTTCTTGGTGTTGATCGTGGAGTCGAATGACATGTCGGGTGCGTTTTGCCTAGCGACTGGGGGTGCCCCGTTGTCTATCACTTCTCTGACTTTCGTGAGCTCCTCCTGCATGCCGAACGACTGAGAGATTCTGTTGAAGTCTTTGTCATAGCTGTTTGACCTGGTAAAGCTTCCTTGGACGGTGATGACTCCCCTGGGTCATAGCATCTTTAGTAGCAGGTACGCATAGTGCGGTACTACCAAGAATCTTGTGAATGCCATGCTCCCGAGGATGGCGTGGTACTGTGATGGCTAGTCCACCACCTCGAATTCTAGCCGCTCATGCCTGAAGTTTTTGGGCTGGCCGAAGATGACGTCGAGCCATATCTTGCCCAGGGGGTATATGCCCTTCCCTAGGACTATGTCGTGGAACGTCGTGTCTGACTTCTCCAGGCTGCATAGCGAGATCCGCATCACTGCGAGTGTGCTGGTGAACATTAGGTTGATGCTGCTGCCGCCATCCATGAAGACGTGGCTCATTTCAAATCCCCCGATCTGAGCTTCGAGCACCAGGGCGGCATGACCTGGATGAGGGATCTGACGTGGGTGATCCTAACGATCGAACGTGATGCAGGACTCCGAGCCGCTGAGGTACTCAGGTATGGCTGGTGGAGAGGTCACGGCCAGGTTGACTTGGCGGGTGATCTTCTTATGCACCCTGTTGGTTGGGCGCCCCTTCTGGATCATCAGGGCTCCTTTCGGCTGAGGGTACCCGTCTGCACCGTTGTTTGGTGCTAGTGCGACTGGCGGCTGCGACGTTCCGTCGGGTGGTGGTGGAGGAGCTCCGAGGTCAATGGCACTGTAACATCCCAAAAATACTAAGCTTGGATCATCAAACACTAATCATCAAAATTAGGGTTAACAAAAACTTCTCTAAATAAAATTATGGAAGCATGCATGTGAGTATGCATTTCATTTTGAATTCTTTTGAACCACCTTGTTTGTGTGTTCCATTGCTTGTAAATGGATGCTTAGGTGAAATAAACATCATCTAAACATTTCCCACACTTTTCCTAAAGACAAGAAAATCAAAACAAATAAAATAAGGGAATGGTCATTTTGACCAATTTAACTCCCATGCCTACTTTGGCTGTCTCAAACTTTCAGAACCTAACAGAAACTTTTCTGGATCTTTGCACCCCTTGATTGTACTCATAACAAAGTATCAAGGACCACCTTGTGATCATCCAGAAACTTACAAATGCATGGTTTAAATGACAATTCAAAATTGAATCTATATCATATGGGAAGAACCCACTTTTTCAAAAACCACTCAAACAAGCTCAACTTTCAAAACCCAAGCATCTGCAGACTCACCATCACCAACCTAGCACACCCACCAAAAATCTTTTCAAAATTCAAAACTTGACTTCTTGCGGCCATTTCATCAAACACTTGGAGGCAACAAATCAATTTGGCCAAACTTCACTGTTTTGAGCAAGAATTGACTAAGCAATGTTCACCATTGATCACCCTTGTCTCCTCTGCCAACCAGTGCTTGGACCAACTCTAGCCCCTACCCTTTGCCCCATGCCATGCCAACCCGAGCACCCCTTACCGCCACCATGCTAGCTAGCCGCAGCAAGCACCAAGTTTAAACAAGATGTCTAGGGACACACCCCATCATTCACCGCCACCGTCTAGGCCGAACCCTGCTAGCCATCGACCACACGACGATCGCCTACCGCCAAAGAACCATGTCGAGCATGCGCCAGAGCGCCACCTCGACCAAAGCTCCACATCACGCCCTTGCCGCGTGCATACCGATCACCATCGACCCAGAGACCGCCAGACATCCCGTTCACGCCCATGCCGCAAGACCACCGCCGCCGTCAAGACACCGCCTCTGCCGCGCAGAGCATCGCCTGCTCTGCACTAAACCGCACCACCCCTACGCCACAAGATTAAATCAGAGCATCGCCAGAGACCACCGATCGCCACCGCCGCCATGCCTCTAGCAGCCCGTAGCCATGTCGCCACTGCCGCCCATCCCGTTCGGTCTCGCCGTCGAGCCTATAAAAGGAGGACTCCCCCACTCGAATTCTTCACACCATTCCACTCCTCTCTCACCCATAACCACCCCACCTCAGTCCCGGAGCAAGGAGAGCAGCGCATCGTCGGAATTGCGCCGGAACAGGCCGCCTCTAGAGGAGAAGGGCGCCATCGATTTCGTCCACCCCAGGAGCTGCCGCGACCACCCCTGAGTTCGCCGTCGTCGACTTCGTCGTTCGCCTGCCTCGCCAACCCTCGCCCGCACCCCGGTGAGCCTCCAACGACCCCCACTGGCCGCGCTAGGTTTCTGTCTCGCCGACGTCGCCCAACGTCGACGATGACTCTCAGCCGTTGGATTAGAACCAGATCGAACGCACCACATCGTCCCATACCGCTTCGCACCCCCTCGTCTCACTGACGCGTGGGGACAGCCACTTAAACAGCCCGCGGAAGGGCTGCGCTTAGCAGGCCGGCCCAGTATCGCTTCCCACGCAGCCCAGTTATTTGAAATAAACCTTTTCCATTTTATTTCAAACAAACTTCTGTACCCAGTTTCAAAAATCAACCCAGGTCGACTCAGTGCACCAAATTGAATGAAACCAATTTTGTTAGAAAGGTCTGGGAATGCTGAATCCAAGCCCATTGGATTAAAGTCATTTGGATCTGTAGATCATCCTTGGTAAAAATAACAAGGCAGAAGCTTTTCTGCATTCAAACATTTTTCAAAGTTAAACCACAATAGCTTTTGAGTTGATTCCAACTCTCAAAAATCACATTTAACAATACCTTTCAGAATATATAAAAATATATAGGTTTACTTACAGAAATAATGTTCAAATAATAAAAGAATGCCACATAGGCATTTCTAGACACATTATTTAATTAAAATAAAAGGGTAAAACCTTATTAAATTGTGACACCACTTTAAATCACATTCCCATGGACTAAAATATGTGGTGATGACATGTGTCAACATGATCCCATGTTTGGTTTGGAGAATATTAAATCTTAAGTAGTTTTTCAATGAGTAGAAATTACTTCTCTAAAAATAAAAGGGATTTAAACCAAACCTTAATCTTGTAATGTTAGTGATGATACTAGATCATCTATAGGACCCTTTTGTGTGATGATTGCAAGTAGTTAAGTATTGCTTGGTGATTGTGTACATCATATTTATTTATAGACGCTAGTACTGACCAAGGATGCGAGGAGGAAGGAGGATTCTACGAAGAAGACACCGAGGAGAACTTCAACCACTGCTCTGCACAAGGCAAGCCTAATACTACTAGTGAATGTGCAAGCTAACCCTTGCAAGCTTATACTGATATTATGCAAGCCCATACTTGCAAGCCTATACTTGCAATGATGCAAACAAACTATGGCGTGTTACCATGCCAACTATATGCCTTAAGCATATGTGATCATACCCACTTGATAACCCAATCCTAGTTTTATTTGCAAGCTTCTACTTTATTTCGTTATCAAAGCTTTAACTTAGAGTTGACTTAAGTGACTTATATATCCTAGAAAGATATATTTGAAGGTTGCATAAAGAACATAAAATTTGGCCTAAGTTAGAAACCTTGATATCATCCTAAGATATAAGGTTGTACTTAGTTGAAATTCCACTAGTTTACCACCCCTCATTAGTGTTACCCCCACTTGTAGATGCTAGTGCTAAGCATAAAACTTGATCAACTTTAGATGGGAATACTTGGTGAAAATGGTTATGAAAACCTTAGAATGATGGATCATTCTACTGAGATGTTTTGACATATGTTCCGAACACCAGATGATTTTGGTGATGAAAATGTTGAGGCATGAGCCTTAGCCCTTTATAAAACTGATGGTTGTCTGGATGCGATACCATTCCAATTTTATCGTACAACCACAATACCCGAAGATTGGGTAGGGCTTGACTGGAGCTTATATACCTTAGTATTAGTTCCCTCACGGCCAAGGTCTGAGCTGAGGCTACCTTGTGAAGATTGTCCACTGCAAAGACTCAAGATGATGCTTGGTCATGGTTGGGAGGCCAAACTCACAGGAGAGGTGCTTATACTAGGGCGTGTAATTGAAAGGTTAGGATTGATTATCCGCATACTAAGTATGGTGAATTCAGGATTTGTTCCTGACGGATGTATCGAATGTTGTGGTGAAAGTGTACAATCTCTTCAGAGTGTCAAACTATTCGAATAGCCGCGTCTGCGGTTATGGATAGTTGGAGTGGCCATACTGTTCCCCCATCAGATGTTTTCAAAATGACTTGTGAAATGAATTGAGATTTTGACTTGACCACAACAGAGTTGTGATACGAAACACAAGTTCCCCCCCCCCCCCCTTAGGAGTTATAAAATTGTGACTAGCTTCTTTCTGAACTTAGTAGAGATAAATCTGGCTTTTTGCAAAACAACCCTAGAGCCTAGTGTCCTATTATCAAAAAACCCCTTCACTTGTTAGTATTAGTTTGCGAGTACTTAAAGAGTACTCATGGCTATTCCTCGTGGCCGCACTATGAAGAGGAGTACCGGAGGATGGACCTGTGAAGGTTACAACTAGGATCATCTCCCATCGCCAAGATTGCTCGTGACCTCAAGATGGAGCTTCACCACGCCATCTGCTATTATTACGTATTCCGCTGCTTGAAGTTGTATTAAGAACTGGATCATGAGATCCCTATTTGTGTAAGACCTTATATATGGTTTGTAATGGATGATGTATGTGGTATCCAATTATTTTATGTCTCGCAAAAATGGTAATCCTAGGATTGCGATGTATGGCATAACAGGCATCTGGGATTAAAAATCTGGGTGTTGACAGGCACCTGGGCAGGTGCAAATCTAGGGTTCACTATCTGGCGCCGCTTTTGGGTGAGTCCCTCGCTGAGCTTTGGAACTCCCGGCAATCCTTGAGCATGTGGCTGGCATTCTTCTTATCATCTTGTTTGTCCATGTAGAAGTGGATGGTGCAAGCGCCAGATAGATTTCCGTATGCCGAAAGCTCGTCATCGCGACTGCGACGCTGTCATGCTTGTATGGGTCGTCCGCCATCACAATAGTTGCTGCTGCGGTATCTGCTGTTGCGGTTGCTGTCATCGCGTCGATCGGCGTATCCAGCCGCAACCATGTGGACTCCATCGCGATCATCATAGACATGCGATCTTCTTTTGCTGCGGCGTTCATGCCGGCGGTCGAAGTCGTCTTCATCATGCGAATGCGTTCGGTTGACGGATTCCTCGCCATCTGCCCAGCGGTTGGCGATGTCCATGAGGTGGTCAAGGGTTTTGGGCTTGACGTGCCCGAGCTCCTCCTTGAAATCTGGGCGCTTGGCACCGTCCTTGAAGGCATTGATTGCTCTTTCTTTGGAGATGTGTGCGGAGGAGTTCTTGATGTGGGACCAGCGTAGTATGTACGAGCGGATGGACTCGTTGGTCTGCTGGGTGCAGTCCCGTAGCTCTTCGATTGAGGTTGGCCTCTTGCTGGTGCCCTTGAAGTTGTGTATGAAGCTTTAGGCCAGCTCTTCCTAGCTTCGGGTGGAGCCAGAGGATAGGCTGCTGAGCCAGACCCTAGCCGCGCCTGTCAGCTGCAGCTGAAGCCATTGTAAGGCGGTGTTCTTGTTTCCGCCGTGGAGCTTGACCAACGATAGGTGATCGTCGAGCCAAGTCTTTGGTTCCCGCGTGTCGTAAAACTTCGGGTTTTCCGAAGGGAGCTTGAAATTTTTTGGCATTCGTGATTGCCGAACGGATCTGCTGAAGCATCGGGCTCCACACATGTAACATCCTGATTTTTATGGTTGATTTTTTTTCTCAAAGGATGTTGCGGCGACATAAAAATAATATGTTGTTCTGTATTCTTAAATTAATTCCGACTATATTGAAATTAATTATACTTATATAAGAAGGAGAATATTTCCTCACAATACATTTTGTATTTTTATTTGAATCTGCTTTTAATTTGCCAAATTGTTGGTTCTTTACAAAAAAAAAATCATTTGGGTGTTGCATGCACAGGCATGTGCATGCATGCATGTCAGACATAGTACTATACCATATACGCATATATGCACTCCCTTCTCTCTCCTCTTTTATGCATGCAAATTGTTGCTTGTCGTTCTTTTTCTCTCTCTTTTCTTATAAGTACCAAATTGATGCATGCAACTAAGATAGCTAGAGGTTAGCTAACGGTCGATTGATTCGCATGAGCGTATTACGAGACAGAGCCTAGCACATCACGCCCATGCCCCAGCTTTCGGCCAAGTCTTGAAACAATCGCGCACGGCTCACCTTCTTCCCGCACAAACAGGAAACGCCCATCAATCAATGCCATAATTCGCTAGAAACTGATGCCATTATTCATACGACAAAATATTAAGCCACATACCATTACCGGTGTCTCCCTCCTGCCATTCCACACCACTGCCGGAGCCTTGTCTCCTATCCTAGTTCTTTTTAGAGAGCTCGCTGGTCGCCGCAATGGACATCGGCCACACTTCCGGTAGCTCCGGCAAGGAGAGGGCGAGAGTGGGACGAGCTGCTGCACCGCGACTGAGAGGAGGAGCAGGGCAGATTCGTCGGACTAGAAGGACAAGTCGCTGATCGCCGGAGACGCACTTCACCTATGTTCATCCCAGTTCATCATCTTCGTCCGACGATCGTGTCATACTCGGGAGTGACGGGTTCGAGCAGGATCAAGATTTTGGGGAAGAACACTTTCACGGCAACGAAGGCATGCCCCTTACCATGTCTTATCCCAGCTTTATAAAGTGCATTATATTTTATTTTTTTACAAATATATGCTATTTTCGTTACACACATACCTTGATACACCTGTCGCCATACAATACCCTGAGTAGATACTATATAGTAGTCTTATTAGAGTAGAATTGCTTAGCCATGCTCAATAATAAGTAGGATCCTTGATCTACCCTCTTCGGAGGAATTGGGTGACCCTCGGGTCACATACACCCCTTTTGAAACTTGTTGAGCTCGCTGAGCTAGCCGTTGTTGTTTCCTCTACTCTATTCTACTCTGGGTGAAACTTATCGTCTAAACACTGGCGCGGGCGATAGCTGGATCAAAGGAAGGAGCAATTGGATGCCTTGACTAGTTGGATGGGGCAATCCGTCGTCCGTGCCGCATGAGGTCCTAATAAGTCTTGGATTTGAAGATTGTGACCAACCGTACAACCACATGCTATAATGAGCACTGGCTTGGTCAAGTAGCCTTAGGTGTTGATGTCGTCGTATCGCTGATGAGGTGTCTACCTATGGGAGAACCTTCGGCACAGATGGGGGGACCGGTTTGGGGACATACTCTCAGTTCTGTGCGCCATACCCGGTGGGCATGTCACATCTTTGGGGGATCTAACTAAAAGACCTTGTCACAATCCATCTGCCGGTACACCAATTAGTGTGTATTAAACCAGCGACGGCTGGTGGGCGTCAAGACGGGATTGTGTCGTGTGGGAAAAGTGTACAACCTCTGCAGAGTTTAAACTATTCTAATAGCCGTGTCCATGTTCATGAACTACACATGAATCTTTCTTGACATACGGGAACCTGTCTTGCTACTTCCCTCTTTGCCCCTATCCTTATCCCGGAATCTGTGAACTGTGTGAGTTGTCGTGGACAATCATACTATTGAGAATTACCACATTGATGATAAACATGGTTTCGTCAAAAACCGCTTTCATCAAAACTATTACCATATTGCAAATAAAATTGGCTTTATGCAAAAGAACCATATAACCTCCACATAAAGCCACATGTAGATATTATAGATTTTGCATAAGGGGTATGTTGAGTACGTCATGTACTCATGGCAATACTTTTGTTGATAATTCAGAGTACTATGAAGAAGGAGATGACTATGATTACTATGATGACGCTGATGAGTGAGGCCTCGTGGACTACATCGACTGCATGTGGCTGAGATGGAGTCGCTACGCATTTTATATTTCCGCTGTGTTTCTGGATGTAATAAATGTCACTAGACATTTCACTATGTTGTTATTCAAACTTTGTAATAATTACTATTTTGTATGTCTGTAATGATATACATTTCGCTCTGTCGTCAACGTTGATCTTGGGATTGACGAATAAACACAGGGAGGTCTGGAAGTTAAGTTTCCGTCCTCACAGAAGTGGTATCAGAGCCGACGTCGACCTAGTCACGTGGCCTTAGATAAAATGGAAAGCCTTTAGTATGCGTATATTAACAAAACATATGTTCCAAAATAATAGGATTCCTTATTGCTGCTCGTCTATTCATTTAGATTTTACCAAATTTTGTTACTGATATTCTCCTCCTATTCAAATGTGCGTAGATGGTCGTACCTGCGACCTGCCGGATCGATGAGTTTGGGAACCTTGGTCGAGAGTTTCGTGACATGCTAACGAGGTTGGGTTATGACCGTGACCCTGAAGTGACTGGATACACCTTTCGAAATGTCTGGGACGAGGAGACTATGAGAGTTACCTTGGTGGTATTCTCGAACCTATCACCGCGTGGAAGACGCGTAGGAACAAGAGGTCACCAATTCACTGCTGATGGAGAGGACTTTGTGGATGCCACCATCCATACCATTCACCAGGCAATGCAAAGGATGGCTGGTATATACCAAGATGAGTTACAAAACACACAGTTCCGTTACTTTGCCTACCGAGATGAGGGAGGTGCGCTCCGTCAGAACATGAGGTACTAGAATGAGGATGATCCCACACTCACTCGCATGGCATCACTCAACTTCTGACTAGAGAATCGCTTGGTCGCATTCACCGGTATGTTGGAGGATGCACGCCACCTTATCCATCACTATCAGGATCGAGCATAGACTTTGGAGGAGATATTGGTGGAAGCTAATACAACCTTAGATGCCGTCAATGTTGCACGTGAAGCTGCTGAAGCTACTGCTGAAGATGTCATCGCCATGGTGCATATGGCCGAGGTCGCTACGGAGACCGCGCTGGCAGTCAATGGTGGCGGCGAAGGACAGGGACTGGAGCTACCGCAACCTTCACCCGAAGCACTGCGTCGCATGACATTTTACGACAATGCGCACGGCATCCGGTACCATGCGCGTGTACGGGTCACAAGGAAGAAGAAATGCCAGCATGCAGCGAGGCGTCATCTTTCTCTCCAGGCCATTGCACCAATGCTCGCACTTCCGGTGCCATCACCAGTACAGCAGGAACATGTTGATCAGTCTCCCGGGGAAGAAACAGTGCCTGAAGAAAGGATTCCAGCAAGCTCGGATGAAGCAGAGTCTAGCTTGGCACCTGATCATCCGAATGCAGGATCGCATGGCTACCTGGATGATTAGACTACACTAAACCATGAGAGAGACTTTATTTAATAATATGTGAGACGTTAGTTATTTTAAATAATTTCATGTGTGTCGAGTAGACTATACCGATCTATATGTGGTATAGCTACTACTCTGTCTTGAACCTTTTTATGTGTGAGATTTTAAGATAATTTGGTTCTCGTTTGGATTTCTTTGATGTTCTAATTGTTTTTCCGTGCAAGTTTGGTTTTGGGGTAGTTTATTTCCCTCTTGTCTATTCTAATCTTGAGCGACAACAGGATGAACGCCAACCGAGGTCGTGGTCACGATGGACATGGGGTGGATGCGGTCGAGGACCGGCGTTCGAGGAGAACTTCGCTGAGGGTGAAGTCCATGACACTAATACCGATACTAAAGATGAGGGACAGCAACCACCACCACCACCGCCGCCGCTCAACATGGAACAAATAATGTTGATGCAAACACAGTTACTGCAGCAGATGGCCGCCAACATGACGAATCAGAACCAAAACCAAAACCAAAACCCGAATCAGAATCAAGGTCATCATCCTCCACCACAGTCCAAGATAGCAGAGTTCATGAGGAAAAAGCCACCTACTTTCGCAGGATCAGCGGACCCTATTGAAGCTGATGATTGGCTGAAGGACATTCGCAGGAAGCTCAATTTGGTCAATGTTGATGCACAAGACCGTGTGAAGTTTGCGGCGCACCAACTCCAGGGTGTAGCTGTAGATTGGTGGGAGAGTTTTTATGATGCACATGATGATGCTGAGGCAATCACCTGGAATGAATTTTCAGAAGCTTTTCGCACTACACACATTCGTGCTGGTCTCATGGAGTTGAAGAGGGATGAATTTCGAGCTCTTGTCCAAGGAAAGATGTCGATCTCAGCATCGGGACCGGTTTACTCAGTTATCACGCTATGGGAAAGCAGATATTCCTACTGAGGCAGACAAGACAGCTAGATTCCTGAGGGGTTTGAACCCAGGTCTGAAGGAATTGTGGTGAATTACAAGCCCGAGATAACATCTGAAACTGCAGTAACCAGTTTGTTGAATAGCTTGAAGGAGATGGTTGTGTCAGATGTTAGGGTGGTTAAGGAATACCCAGATGTTTTTCCAGAGGAGTTGCCAGGTCTTCCACCAGATCGTGAGATAGAGTTTGCCATTGAGTTAGTGCCAGGAACTGCCCCTATTGCAAAGAGACCATATAGAATGCCAGCAAATGAGCTAGCTGAAATGAAGAAGCAAATCCAGGAACTTATAGAGAAGGGATACACTAGACCAAGCACCTCGCCTTGGGGAGCACCGGTGTTGTTTGTAAAGAAGAAGGATGAATCCATGCGTATGTGCGTGGACTACCGTGCTCTGAATGAAGTAACCATCAAAAATAAATACCCTTTACCAAGAATAGATGATTTGTTTGATCAGTTGAAAGGAGCTTATGTTTTCTCAAAGATAGATCTCAGGTCAGGATACCATCAGTTAAAGATCCGACCGGAAGATATACCCAAAACAGCTTTTGTCACTCGTTATCGCCTGTATGAGTTTCTAGTGATGTCATTTGGACTCACGAATGCACCAGCTTACTTCATGAATCTCATGAATAAAGTTTTCATGGATTGCTTGGATAAATTCGTCGTGGTATTCATTGATGATGTGCTGATCTACTCCCGTAATGAGGAAGAGCACGAGAAGCACCTACGGATTGTTCTAGAAAGGCTTAGAGAACATCCACTCTATGCCAAGTTTAGCAAGTGCGAGTTTTGGTTGAAACAAGTTGATTTTCTTGGTCATGTCATTTCAGCCGAAGGGGTAGCAGTGGATCCAGCTAAAGTGGAAGCAGTACTTAGTTGGAAGCAACCGAAGAATGTGTCAGAGATACGCAGCTTCCTCGGACTTGCGGGATATTACCGCTGCTTTATAGAATATTTCTCAAGAATCGCAAGACCAATGACATAGGTGATCAAGAAGGAGAACAAATTTGAGTGGACACCAGCGTGTGAGACCAGTTTTCAAGAACTCAAGAGAAGACTAACTTCTGCCCCAGTGCTAATTTTGCCAGATATTCGAAAGGATTTTGAAGTTTATTGTGATGCTTCCAAACAGGGTTTGGGTTGTGTTCTCATGCAACAAGGAAAGGTTGTAGCTTATGCATCGAGACAATTATGTCCACATGAAGTGAACTATCCCACACATGATTTGGAATTGGCTGCCGTAGTACATTCTTTGAAGATCTAGAGACACTATCTTATTGGCAATCGATGTGAGATATATACAGATCATAAGAGCCTGAAGTATATTTTCACCCAACCAAATTTGAATCTTAGACAGAGAAGATGGCTGGAATTAATTAAGGACTACAACATTGGAGTTGATTATTGTCACATCCCAAAATTTTCCAAATTTTGAAATGTGAAAAATAAGTAAACAAAATAAAACTTTGTTGAAATTCAGGGTGAGAAGAAACTTTTTGATTCCAATTGGAAACATCAAAACCTATTTTGATCAAATAAATCCTAAAGGGATTTAAAAAAAGATAAACAATTTTTAAAGAAAATTTTAATAATTGAAATCACTATTTTTGGATCTTTTAATAAAAGTTTTGGCTTTCAAAAGCAAAGGTAGAATTATAAATAAAAATTATTTTAAGGAGCCAAATTAAATCTTGGCCAAGCTCTTGAAATAAAATATTTCTATTTGATAAAAAGAGTAAAGATTTATTAAATAAAATAATGGAGATTTATTAATATCCAATTATATTAAAGTAAAGGCTTTTCCATTTTAATTAAACACTAAAAACTTGTTAAATTATTTTAAACAAGATTTCCAAGTGTTTTACATTTTCAAATAAAACCTACTGAAATGACTTTGGTATTATTTAGATTTCAAATGGAGATTTTAAATAAAACAAATCCTATTTGAATTAATAACTAAGGACTATTTTTTAATTATTAAATGGATCCTAAAAATAATAAAAGTATTATTTTATTTTTGACTTTGGTTTGTGTTGTTAAACAGAACTAAAATCAATACAAAGTTTGGGTGGAAGTTTGAATTCATTTGGAGTTTGAATTGTTTGATTGAAAATCAAATAGAAAAAGAAAAAGCTTACAGAATAAAAAAAGTGAAACAAAATAATTAACTAAGCGGCCCAAGAAGGCCCAGCCCAACTAACCCTTCCCAAGTTGAACTGCTTTTCAATCCGCCCACTTCTACAGACGAGTGGCCCCATCTCCTCTCTCTCCTCACGCATGATCGCCCCACCGCCACCTCACCGTCGTCTTCAACCCCACGACCACGCCCCTGCCGTTGCTGCCAATTGAATGCGGTGATGAATATGCGTCAATGCCTGAGTAATTCCTCGCAGTGACCATGCTCGTTAAATCGCCTCGCCCTCCTCTCTCTTTTCCCCCAAACAGCTCCCCTCCTCGCCTAGGGTCGCTCTAATTCGAGTCGCATTCCATCGTCTCTCGAGCTTCTAACATCGATTCCGCGAGAACACCCACCTCCACCGCCTGGTTGCCACTAGGGTACTCGCAGCACCAGACATCGCCCACAGATTCTCCATCTCGGCCCTTGCGCTGCGTAACGCCGCAACTTCTCCAAATCATGCGCGCCGTCGTTTTTCTTTCTCCGGCGACCTCCCCAGGTAACCTTTGTTCGCCCCAGCACCTCCTGATGATGCACCTATCTTCCCCAGATCATCCCGCGTCTAACCGTACCATCCATTTGCCTTGGAGTGAACTGTAGCGTCGCCCCGTCGTCAACCAGAGCCGCCAGACACCGTTGCAAACTCTGGTGAGAGATTCCCTCCATTCCAGTGCGCCCCCTGCCCCATCGTGAACACGTTGAGCTTCAGCACCTCTCTGCGAGCACGGTAAGCACCCCCGCTACCTCTCTTGCATCCTGTATCACCGGTGATGACCACGTCTGAGCGTTGCCGCCAGAGCGCCGCTGTTAGCGCCGCTCGAATTAGGTCGAGTGGTTTTACACCGTTAGATGTTAATCCAGTGGATGAGAATAGAACTTAGACGAAGGGGTATGTGTGCATCTGCGCCACATGATCTCACTTAGATCCAACGATCCGGAGAGGCCGATCCGCACGAAACGGTACTGGCCAATAGAATTGCGCCGCGTGGCACTGGTTATGTTTAAAACAGAATTTTGAATCTAATTGATATGCAAACTTGTAAAAATCATAACTTTATTTCTACACGTCCAAATTTTGCAAATTTTATATCAATGGAATCAGTAGAACAAGTACTTTGCAACCATGCAACTGTTTAATGTTTTTCTTCTGTAAAATTGGTTGAAATTTCATAAACATGTGTAGGCTTATTTTGAATATAAAAATTATTCTAGATATAATTTTAATATGAAATCTTTGTAAAATGGTTTGTTGTGAACTTACTGACCCTAGGAACCAACCTATGGATTTAAAAATGTATTTTGTGAAGTTTAGGAATAAATATTTGAATTAACTCATTTCTAGTCAAATAAAAATAATGTTTATGGTTTAGAAATGATTTTTTGAGTAAAACCTTTGGGAAATGACTTGATTCAAACCTTCTGACGCTAAACACCAAGTTTTGTGAATTAACAACTTATTTGATGAACAATATAAAATTATTGCTTTGATAAAAGCATTTTCAACCACATAAAATAATGATTTGATTTAAAAATGGTTTATAGATAAAACCTTTTGCAAATGGTTTTACCACTTTAGTAAATGACCACTTTGAACCTTATAATGTTTAGAGCCTAGTAGAAATCAATTTTCTAAATAAAACTATCTTTTGCATGCTTGCATGCATGACCTTGTTTCTATTATTTTATGTGTGATAAATTGTTTGAATATTGGTTGGAATGCTAGTTGAATTTTGTTTGCTTGATTGAATTGTAGTGGAATTAGAAGAGTGTGATATTTGCAAGATCAAGAAGTGAACCAACATTCTCTACTAAAAAGGCAAGTGACACTATCATCCAAGTCCTACTATTTTCATTACACTTAGTGGATTTTTGTAACATGCATGATAAGGATTACTATATTTTATGCTATGCTAAATCCTAATAGGATACCCTTATATATTCCTTAGTGGAAACAATGTAGTTGTAGTATGCTTAGCCCTGCTATATATTGGGATGGGATACATGTTATGATTATATGAAGAGTTGAAAAGATATATGTTTTATATAATAAAACAAGTACACAACGAACCACCTGGGTGGACAAGGATACTCAAGATTGGACAAGGTGGCAACAAAAGGAACCATGTTTATATGGCTATCTCTTTTGTATGTGCACTAGAAGAAAACCACCCAGGGACTTAGAGATTGAACATGTTTCTCGTACAGTGGCTTCCGTGTACAGCCACATGCTAAATGGGCTCTGGCTTAGTCAACTACATAGTGGAAGACCCATGCATTGGCATCTTTAGGTTAACTATAATTGTGTAAGGGAACTTGAAACCCTACATTGGTGCCTGGTAGACAAGCTAGCATTGTGTAATGGGAGGACTCCTATGGAAAGACTTTGTCACATTCTCAATCTGCCAGTACTCCATCTTGGTGAGTACTTATCCAGCGGCCACTGGTGGCATCAAGATGAGATTGTGTCATGTGGGTAAAGTGTACAACTTCTGCAGAAGATAAAATTCTAAGTACTTAGCCGTGTCCCCGGTTATGGACAATACTGAGCAACTAAGGCCTGAAGCTATGGAAGATCTCGACATTCCAATTTCTCAAAGTTAAAACTTGATGGTGACAACAAGGGATTAGAAGCACTTGGAGTTTTCCAAGAAGTTCAAAAAGATCTGACAAAGATCAAAAAACTATTTTGAAAAGATAGGATAAAACTATATTGCTTTCTGTAAATGAGCCTAAACCCTACTTAGCCAAATATGCATGTAATGATAGGATCCACTTATTTCTACATAGTAGTGAAACTTGCCAATACAATTCAAATGTATTGACCCTTGTGGCTGCAACTTATTATGTTGCAGGTTTGTTTGATGTTAGTGAAGTGTGTTGAATAGGATTACAAGTCTACAACCAACATGATTGCCTGTGGAACTTTGAAGATGAAGGACCCCATGCTTATAGATATTCTGCTGCAATGTAATGTGATAGCCAAATAAGCTATATAAGATGTAATGAATTATTTTATTCCTGGTTATAAAGTTGTATTATGACCTTTGTTTCTTGATATTACATCTTAACTGTGGATGCTAGCTATTGATCCAGGGACTAGCATTGTAAACACAGGGATCTCTACCTTATTGAAGGTTGGGAACCTTACAATTATCACCCTGGTAAAGCCAATGTCGTAGCTGATGCATTGAGCAGAAAGGTTTACTGCAATAATCTTATGATTCAGGAAGCTCAACCAGAACTGCATGAGGAATTCAGGAAATTAAACTTGAACATGAGTCTTGCTGAGAAGGAAGATATGTTAGAAGTCAAGTTTACTCTAGAGGATCAAGTAAGAGAAGCTTAGAAGAACGACAAGGGAATCGAAGAGATTCGATCAAAGATCAAGTTAGGAGAAGCACCTGACTATAAGGAGGATGAAAATGGAAATATTTGGTTCCGAGATCGTTTATTGGTGCCAGACCAAAAAGAACTCAAGGATTTAATCATGAAGGAGGCACATGAGTCATCATACTCCATACACCCGGGAAGTACGAAGATGTATCATGATCTTCGGGACAGTTTCTGGTGGTCTAGCATGAAACATGAAATTGCAGATTATGTATCTCGATGTGATGTATGTCGAAGAGTCAAGGCCGAGCATCAAAAGCCTGCAGGACTACTTCAACCACTTAAAGTTCCTGAGTGGAAATGGGAAGAAATCGGGATGGATTTCATCACAGGGCTTCCGAGGACATCATCAGGATATGATTCTATTTGGGTTATCGTAGATCGATTTACCAAGTCAGCTCACTTTATTCCAGTGAAGACTTCTTATAATGTGGAGAAGTTGGCTGAGTTATATATGGCCAGAATTGTTTGCCTACATGGAGTTCCAAAGAAGATTGTCTCTGATCGAGGTACTATATTCACGTCAAGGTTCTGGAAGAAAATCCATGAAGTCTTAGGCACACAGTTGAATTTTAGTACCGCTTACCATCCACAGACTGATGGACAGACTAAGCGAGTGAACCAAATATTGGAAGACATGCTTCGAGCATGTGCTTTGACATGCAAGCGCACTTGGGACAAGAGTCTGCCATACGCAGAGTTCTCTTACAATAATAGCTTTCAGGCAAGCTTACAAATGTATCCATTTGAATTCTTGTATGGACGAAAGTGTCGCACCCCACTAAATTGGCATGAAGTGGGAGAAAATCAAGTTTTTGGACCCGACACTATTGAGGAGGCAGATAAGCAAGTAAAGATGATTCGGGAAAGGTTGCGGGCTGCTCAATCTAGACAGAAAGTCTATGCCGATTGACGGCATCATGATTTAACATTTAAGAAGGGGGATGATGTGTACCTAAAGGTATCCCCACTTCGCGGGATGCGACGTTTTGGTTTGAAAGGGAAGTTGGCACCTCGATATATTGGACCCTTTACAATCACCTTCAGGCGTGGAGAGGTTGCTTATGAGTTGGCGTTACCTGAGAAATTGTCCAAGGTACACAACGTGTTTCACGTGTCTCAACTAAAGAAATGCTTTGATAAGCCAGAGGAAGAGGCTCGGAAAACTTCTTTGGATGCCATAGAAGTTCAAGATGATTTGACTTATGAGGAATATCCAGTTAAAATTCTCGATGAGCAGTTAAGGACCACTAGAAGAAACATGATCAAATTCTGCAAGGTTCAATGGAGTAACCATAGCGAGGAGGAAGCGACCTGGGAACGAGAGGATGCCCTTCGCGCAGAGTTTCCAAATCTTTTCTCTTAGGTCGAATCTCGGGGTCGAGATTCCTTATAAGGTGGGTAGAACTGTAACATCCTGATTTTTATGGTTGATTTTTTTCTCAAAGGATGTTGCGGCGACATAAAAATAATATGTTGTTTTGTATTCTTAAATTAATTCCGACTATATTGAAATTAATTGTACTTATATAAGAAGGAAAATATTTCCTCATAATACATTTTGTATTTTTATTTGAATCTGCTTTTAATTTGCCAAATTGTTGGTTCTTTACAAAAAAAAATCATTTGGGTGTTGCATGCACAGGCATGTGCATGCATGCATGTCAGACATAGTACTATACCATATACGCATATATGCACTCCCTTCTCTCTCCTCTTTTATGCATGCAAATTGTTGCTTGTCGTTCTTTTTCTCTCTCTTTTCTTATAAGTACCAAATTGATGCATGCAACTAAGATAGCTAGAGGTTAGCTAACGGTCGATTGATTCGCATGAGCGTATTACGAGACAGAGCCTAGCACATCACGCCCATGCCCCAGCTTTCGGCCAAGTCTTGAAACAATCACGCACTGCTCATCTTCTTCCCGCACAAACAGGAAAAGCCCATCAATCAATGCCATAATTCACTAGAAACTGATGCCATTATTCATACGCCCAAATATTAAGCCACATACCATTACCGGTGTCTCCCTCCTGCCATTCCACACCACCGCTGGAGCCTTGTCTCCTATCCTAGTTATTTTTGGAGAGCTCGCTGGTCGCCGCACTGGACGCCGGCGACACTTCTGGCAGCTCCGGCAAGGAGAGGGCGAGAGTGGGACGAGTCACGACCGCTGACCGAGAGAGGAGCAGGGCAGATTCGTCGGACTAGAAGGACAAGTTGCTGATCACCGGAGACGCACTTTGCCTACGTTCATCCCAGTTCATCATCTTCGTTCGACGATCGTGTCATACTCGGGAGTGACGGGTTCGAGCAGGATCAAGATTTCGGGGAAGAACACTTTCACGGCAACGAAGGCATGCCCCTTATCATGTCTTATCCCAGCTTTATAAAGTGCATTATATTTTATTGTTTTACAAATATATGATGTTTTGGTTACACACATACCTTGATACACCTGTCTCCATACAATACCCTGAGTAGATACTATATAGTAGTCTTATTAGAGTAGAATTGCTTAGCCATGCTCAATAGTAAGTAGGATCCTTGATCTCCCCTCTTCGGAGGAATTGGGTGACCCTCGAATCACATACACCCCTTTTGAAACTTGTTGAGCTCGCTGAGCTAGCCGTTGTTGTTTCCTCTACTCTATTCTACTCTGGGTGAAACTTACCGTCTAAACACCGCACGCGAATTTGGATCAAAGGAAGGAGCGATTGGCTGCCTTCACTAGTTGGAGGGGGCAATCCGTCGTCCGTGCCGCATGAGGTCCTAATAAGTCTTGGATTTAAAGATTGTGACCAACCGTACAACCACATGCTATAATGGGCACTGGCATGGTCAAGTAGCCTTAGGTGTTGATGTCGCCGTACCGCTGATGAGGTGTCTACCTATGGGAGAACCTTTGGCACAGATGGGGGGACCGGTTTGGGGACATACTCTCAGTTCCGTGCACCTTACCCGATGAGCATGTCACATCTTTGGGGGATCTAACTAAAAGACCTTGTCACAATCCATCTGTCGGTACACCAATTGGTGTGTATTAAACCAGCGACGGTTGGTGGGCGTCAAGACGGGATTGTGTCGTGTGGGAAAAGTGTACAACCTCTGTAAAGTTTAAACTATTCGAATAGCCGTGTCCACGTTCATGAACTACACATGAATCTTTCTTGACATACGGGAACCTGTCTTTCTACTTCCCTCTTTGCCCATATCCTTATCCCGGAATCTGTGAACTGTGTGAGTTCTCGTGGACAATCATACTATTGAGAATTACCACATTGATGATAAACATGGTTTCGTCAAAAACCGCTTTCATCAAAACTATTACCATATTGCAAATAAAATTGGCTTTATGCAAAAGAACCATATAAACTCCACATAAAGCCACATATAGATATTATAGGTTTTGCATAAGGGGTATGTTGAGTACGTCATGTACTCATGGCAATACTTTTGTTGATACTTCAGAGTACTATGAAGAAGAAGATGACTATGATTACTACGATCACGCTGATGAGTGAGGCCTCGTGGACTACATCGACTGCATGTGTCTGAGATGGAGTCGCTACGCATTTTATATTTCCGCTGTGTTTCTAGATGTAATAAATGTCACTAGAAATTTCACTATGTTGTTATTCAGACTTTGTAATAATTACTATTTTGTACGTCTGTAATGATATACATTTTGCTGTGTCGTCAACGTTGATCTTGGGATTGACGAATAAACACAGGGGGGTCTGGAAGTTAAGATCCGGTCCTCACAACACAGCTCTCCATTGTCCTAATCTTCGGGCTCGGTTGAACACGTGCGTTTAGCACGTGATTTGTCGATCTTGCACTGGGTGAGCTCGCTACGAGCATCATAGTTGCTGTTGCGGCGCCGTGGGCTCCGGCGGTGCCGGGGCAGGTCGTGCTCTTTCTCGTCGGATGAGGGCGTGCGGCTTCGAGTGAACTTGACCGTGGCTTTTTTCTTTGGCTCCGCGGGAGCTTCGTCGTGGATTGCAGCTCCGATGAGTCCGAGGCCTGCTAGCGCGGACTTGTGCATTGCGTTCTTCAGGTCTCCCACCGGAGGCGGATTGGACGCGAGATAGATGGTGTCCGCCATGATCGCAGCCTGCGGCGTCTTTGGCATGACGTTGTCGTGCGAGTCCATCGTCATGAAGGACGTGTTGAGGGCCCGGGTGACCTCGCGTCACGCGGCGGGTTCCATGTGCTCCAAGCGGGAGCGATACTTGTTGGCGTTGTTGCCATGTGAAGTGGAGCCGCCAAAGGCGGAGAGCGCAGCTCACCGTGCACTGGACTCCGCAGCTGCCTTTTGACGCTTTTCGAGCTCCTCCTGCAGCTTCACCTGCTTGTTGTGCTCATCGATCAGGAGCCAGTGGTAGGCCATCAGTAGGTCACGGGAGGCATCCACGGGTAGGATTTTGTTGCCTTGCACGGCTTCACGTGCTTGGTTCCAGCCTTCCGCGCTGAGGTTGATCTGGTCGTAACCACGATTGCTGCCCTCTGTGGCTCCGTTGGCCGGATTACCCCCGTTTCGTCGTTCTCAATCTGCGGGTTGGGAGGGGATTGGGAGGTATGGCGCTCGAACCTAGCGGTGTGCCTGCTCCGTTGTTGATGTTTCCGTCGTGGATGGTGGCGCACAGGTAGCGCTCACGGGGTGGGTCGCTAGTGCCGCAACTCTCAGATCCGGAGCCATAGGTTCCTTCATCCAAAGGAGGACCGCATAGATCGGAGTTACAGTTGCTGCTGTCATCCGAATCGCCCATCATCGTCGATGTGCACAGGGCGCCGATGGGTGAGGCCCATGAAGCGGGCCTGATGGATGGTGGTGGAACCCGCTCTGGAAAGCGGAGGGTGTCGGTCTGCCCTACCTGGAAGCAGAAGCTCCCGAACAGCATCTCGAGCCCGTCGCCGACAGACTCGAAATCCTTCAGGGTGGCCGGCGAGTGGGCGGTGAAGTCGAAGGCGCCGAAGAGGAGGTGACTCTCTGTTGCCGATGAATCATAGATCGCTTCGGGTGGAACCGTCATGATCGCACAATCAGCGTCCTTGTTTCCCACAGATGGCGCAAATTGACGAGGGTTTGTGTCGGGGGTGTACCCCCAGGTACCCCAGAGTTGGTGCATCAAGTTATCCGATAAAGTGCTAAATTAATAGATTAAGAGACGGGAAATATTAATAGAATAAAGAAAAGGAGAAGACAACTGCACTTGGGCCGAATTAGGGAAAACTCGGCCTGGTCAACCGCCCTCCATGCCGAATTAGGCCTTACAGCCATCACTAAGGCCTTCCTGGCCGAACTGCATGGAACCCGGCTGGGCCGAGGTACACCCAGCCGGTCCACCGGGCCGACCTCACTCCCGCCGAGACTCCCCGCTCCCTCGACAAACTCCTGTGTCGCCCACTCTGTTCACCCCGCCAACGTCACCCGGGTGGGCCGACTAAAAGCAGCTCGGCGCATAGCGGGGTTGCTTGGCTTCACCACGTCCCGCCGCCTGCATGACCTAGGTGGGCCAGCACATGTCTTATCCGGCCCATCACGGGGGCACCAGCCAACTGGCCACCTCGTCGACCCAGCTGGGCCGACACAATGGCCCATCCCAGCTTTCCTTCACCATCTATTACCAGGCCAACGTTTGGAGACCTCGGCTGGGCCGAATCACATGAGCACCCCGGCTGGGCCAATTCATGACTCGGCCAGGACCTCCTGTTTTGCCCCTGGGCCGAACTGCACCTTATCAGGCCGAATCAAATAATATGCAGGCCGAATTACCGCTACGTGAGGAGGCTCTAGGCCGAGGTATAATGATCCTAATGCCCAATTATTCATCTCCAAATGCCTCCACGACCTCAACGAGACCATGCCATCAAGACAGGACGAGCTCCGCGAGCGTCATGCCAGTCTCGGGACGCCTCTGGCTCAGACTGGCACATGGCATAAAGAATATGCCATCGGCATCCAAGAATATGCTAAGGAATATGCCTTAGCATCTCCAAAGATGCCAAGGCATATCCTGAGCATCTCCAGAAGATGCCCGGAATATGCTGAGAAGATGCCAATCGTAGGGAGCAAGACTTGTCCCCTGGGCTCCCCTTTATAAGGAGCACCAGGGGGAAAATCGTTCCCAGAGAGGGCCCCGAAGGGCTCCTCCCCTCTCTGCTCACTAGGAGCTCTCCTTCTTCCTCTTCCTCGACTCTCACAGAGAGATCTAGATAGAAGCATAGGAGATACAGCTCGAGGAGCATGGTTGTAGCCACAAGTATGGCAAGATTATAAGAGATTAGATGTATAGAATGAGGTGTTATCTCCACTTGAGAGCTTCAATCCAATATACATTGTATTTCTCTTTGTTCATACGAGTGTGGTCTTCACTGCATCATCCCTCCCCGGATTCCTCCACGTCCATCGGCCCCAACTTTAGCCTACCCATGGCATATTCCGTGATACCACCACGACATTTGGCGCCCACCGTGGGGCCTTTAGTGGCGTTGGTTGGGTTTCCATCTGGACGGGAACACCTTCATCAATTTTCTTCCTCATAGGGCTCACTTGGCTTCACCAAGCCAACAGAGAACAAGTAGGTAAGCACAGAGGCTCTCCAAGTCTAACTCATCAGAGCAGGTAAGACCCAGCAAGAAGGACTCAAGCACTACTCCAAGCTTACTGTAAGTACCAAGTAACTCAAAAGGCGCTTATGACCTAGCAAAACTTACCCAAACACTTCTCCAAGTTTACTGTAAGTACCATGTAACTCAGCCACCTACATTCAATCCTTCACCCCGGGGAGAGAATAACTTAACCCGGGGACTAGTCAACTTATTCGTAGAATCACCTTTAGATTAAGAGAGCATTGTGTTGATTTAGATCTGTACTCCCGCCAGCTTGTTTATAACTCGGCCAAAAGTTGAATCAGCTTATTGGTAATTCAAATAGATTTTGAGTCAGTTAGTTTATGCCATGGGTTGTCCTGTGACTCAGCTCACAGGCCAGCTTATTTATAACTCGGCCATAAGTTGAGTCTACTTGTTTGTGATTCAGATAGTTTCTGAGTCAGTTTACTTATGCTTTGGATTACCCTGTAACTCAGCTCCCCAGCCAACTTATTTATAACTCGGACAGAAGTTGAGTCAGCTTATTTATGATCCAGGTAGAAGTTGAGTCAGCTTACTTATGAGTCGGATAGAATTTGAGTCAGTTTATGTATGCTTTGGATTGTCCTCTAACTCAGCTTACCGGCTAGCTTATTGATGATTCGGATATGATTTGAAGTCAATTTATTTATGCTTCGAATTGACCTTTAACACAGCTCAGTAGATTGTCTTTGATTCGGACTAACATTTGATTCAGCTTGACAGGGGATATTATAATTCAAATTGGTATTCAGACTCGGCGTACTAATCATATCTCTGATTCATGCCGAAGCTTTATTCAGTTCCCCAGATTGCCAGGTTATGTTATGACTCGGATTGATATCTCACCATCTTGCCAGGTTATCCCATATCACGAATGACTATTGGCCAGCTCATCACATCTCCAATCTATATCTCATATCTACATCTCGAATCAGATCTCTCAGCGGTTAGCCCTATTATCATATCCCAAAGCTTAATCTCGGATCCATATCTCGGATCCATATCAAAGGCAAATTGCCGTCATCACACCAAATCAAGCTATATCATGGCAAATGAATAACTCGGATTTGAGTAATATAACTCGGATTTGAGCCAGATGACTCAGACTTAAGACATAAAGTCAATTTTGAGTAAAGTAACTCAGATTTGGGATGAGTTAACTCAGATTTGAGATGTAAATCGAAATTGAGTGAAGTAACTCGAATTTAGGATGAGTTAACTCGGATTTGAGTCAGGTGACTCAGATTTGAGATGTAAGTCAAAAATGAGTAAAGTAACTCGATTTAGGATGAGTTAACTCGGATTTGAGTCAGATGACTCAGATTTGAGATGTAAGTCAAAATTGAGTAAAGTAACTCGGATTTGGGATGAGTTAACTCGGATTTGAGTCAGATGACTCAGATTTGAGATGTAAGTCAAAATTGAGTAAAGTAACTCGGATTTGGGATGAGTTAACTCGGATTTGAGTCAGATGACTCAGATTTGAGATGTAAGTCAAAATTGAGTAAAGTAACTCGGATTTAGGATGAGTTAACTCGGATTTGAGCCAGATGACTCAGATTTGAGATGTAAGTCAAAATTGAGTAAAGTAACTCGGATTTAGGATGAGTTAACTCGGATTTGAGTCAGATGACTCAGATTTGAGATATAAGTCAAAATTGAGTAAAATAACTCGGATTTGGGATGAGTTAACTCGGATTTGAGTCAGATGACTCAGATTTGGGAAATAAGTCAAAATTGAGTAAAATAACTCGGATTTGGAATGAGATAACTCAGATTTAAGTCGTATACCTTGGATTCAAGTCAGAGGACTCCAACTCAAGACCTAAGTCAATTTTGAGTAAAATAACTCTCATTCGGAAACAGATGACTCAGATCATAACTTACCCGAAGAGGTTAAAAGAGCAGTGCCAAAGAAGGCCAAGACTCATAACTTACCCAAAGAGGTTAAAAGAGCAGTGCCAAAGAAGGCCAAGACTCATAACTTACCCAAAGAGGTTAAAAGAGCAGTGCCCAATAAGGCCAGAGCTCATAACTTACCCGAAGAGGTTAAAAGAGCAGTGCCAAAGAAGGCCAAGACTCATAACTTACCCAAAGAGGTTAAAAGAGCAGTGCCCAATAAGGCCAGAGCTCATAACTTACCCGAAGAGGTTAAAAGAGCAGTGCCAAAGAAGGCCAAGACTCATAACTTACCCAAAGAGGTTAAAAGAGCAGTGCCAAAGAAGGCCAAGACTCATAACTTACCCAAAGAGGTTAACAGAGCAGGGCCAAAGAAAGCCAAGACTCATAACTTACCCAAAAAGGTTAAAAGAGCAGTGCCAAAGAAGGCCAAGACTCATAGCTTACCCAATGGGGTTAAAAGAGCAATGCCCAAGAAAGCAGGAACTCATGACTTACCCAATGGGGTTAATGGAGCAATGCCCATGAAGGTCAGAAGTCCAGAAACTTACCCAGAGAGGTTATGACCAGTACCCATGAAGGCCAGAAGTCTAGAAACTTACCCAAAGGGGTTATGACCAGTGCCCATGATGGCCAGAAGTCCAGAAACTTACCAAAAGGGGTTATGACCAATGCCCAAAAAGGCCAGGAGTCAAAGAACTTGCCTAAGAAGGGTATGAGCAGTGCAGAAATGGCCAGAAGTCGCTACTTACCCAAAGGGGATATAAGACCAATGCCCATGAAGACCAGAAGTCATATCTTGCCCAAAAGGGTTAAAAGACCAGTACCAATAAAGGTTAGGTATCACGAACTTACCCAAAAGGGTTATGGGACATAGAAGCATACAACCAAGGTGCAATAAGTCAAAAAACAACTCTGGGAATATTTAAATATAAAGCCCATGAGCGATTCTGCGAATCCCACATGGCCTCGGGGACTAATGTCGGGGGTGTACCCCCAGGTACCCCAGAGTTGGTGCATCAAGTTATTCGATAAAGTGCTAAATTAACAGATTAAGAGACGGGAAATATTAATAGAATAAATAAAAGGAGAAGACAACTGCACTTGGGCCGAATTAGGGAAAACTCGGCCTGGTCAACCACCCTCCAGGCCGAATTAGGCCTTACAGCCATCACTAAGGCCTTCCTGGCCGAACTGCATGGAACCCGGCTGGGCCGAGGTACACCCAGCCGGCCCACCCGGCCGACCTCACTCCCGCCGAGACTCCCCGCTCCCTCGACAAACTCCTGTGTCGCCCACTCTGTTCACCCCGCCAACGTCACCCAAAGGGCCGATAAAAACAGCTCTACCACATGGGTTACTTGGCTTCACCACGTCCCGCCGCCTGCATGACCTAGGTGGGCCAGCACATGTCTTATCCGTCCCATCACGGGGGCACCAGCCAACTGGCCACCTCGTCGACCCAGCTGGGCCGACACAATGGCCCATCCCGGCTTTCCTTCACCATCTATTACCAGGCCAACGTTTGGAGACCTCACCGGTCAATCACATGAGCACTTTTGGGCAATTCATGACTCGGCCAGACCTCCGCTTGCCCTCGGAATCGCACCTTATCAGGCCGAATCAAATAATATGCAGGCCGAATTACCGCTACGTGAGGAGGCTCTAGGCCGAGGTATAATGATCCTAATGCCCAATTATTCATCTCCAAATGCCTCCACGATCTCAACGAGACCATGCCATCAAGCCAGGACGAGCTCCGCGAGCGTCATGCCAGTCTCGGGACGCCTCTGGCTCAGACTGGCACATGGCATAAAGAATATGCCATCGGCATCCAAGAATATGCTAAGGAATATGCCTTAGCATCTCCAAAGATGCCAAGGCATATCCTGAGCATCTCCAGAAGATGCCCGGAATATGCTGAGAAGATGCCAATCGTAGGGAGCAAGACTTGTCCCCTGGGCTCCCCTTTATAAGGAGCACCAGGGGGATCGTTCCCAGAGAGGGCCCCGAAGGGCTCCTCCCCTCTCTGCTCACTAGGAGCTCTCCTTCTTCCTCTTCCTCGACTCTCACAGAGAGATCTAGATAGAAGCATAGGAGATACAGCTCGAGGAGCATGGTTGTAGCCACAAGTATGGCAAGATTATAAGAGATTAGATGTATAGAATGAGGTGTTATCTCCACTTGAGAGCTTCAATCCAATATACATTGTATTTCTCTTTGTTCATACGAGTGCGGTCTTCACTGCATCATCCCTCCCCGGATTCCTCCACGTCCATCGGCCCCAACTTTAGCCTACCCATGGCATATGCTGTGATACCACCACGACAGTTTGACTCGTTAATGCCCATTGTTATGGACTTAGGTTTTGGAGAAGATGGGGATGGAAGTCATGAAGCAATGCACAAGCAACACAGGGACACGAGATTTACCCAGGTTCAGGCCCCCGAAGTGAAAACCCTACTCTTGCTTGTCTGCTCTTGATTATGGCGGAACCAAATGTTACAAGGGTGCGCAGATGCAATCTGGCATGAGGTGTGTATGAGGTGAGTTGAGAGATCCTTCTCGCCGTACGCTCCTGGCCTTTATAGAGATAGGCAGGTCCCGGGATAGGTCGAGTCGGTTACAAATTAGGGTTGATACCCTTTCAAATTCTATCTAATCTAGACTTATTCTCCAAGGAGTCAAAACCGCCAAGGGTTTGGGCCACCCGAAATCTTCATGGGCCGCGTATCCTTGCATGGGTCTTCCTTGGGCTGGACCAGGTATACTAATGTCATGTATCCATGGGATATATCCATGTCAGTGGGCGGCGATGATTCTGGTTGAGCTAGTCGAGCTCACAACCAGTAATAGGTAGGAGGCTTGGCGGGTGGCGGTGGGGCGAGCGGTGGGGGAAAGCTCGGTGACGACGGGTCGGCCACCCATAGGGTATTTTTCATGTTCGTGGCGGTTGGCCTCTCCTGGTTTAAGTTTGTTGACGTGGCACTGTTTTTAGGTAGAATTGGTAGTGGAGTGGGCAATACCCAAATATAGGTATTTGGTACTCCCTCGGTTTTCTAATGTAAGACCTTTTAGATATTTTAAAGTGATCTAGATACATCCTAAAATAAGTGAATCCTAGACTAAAATATGTCCATGTATATGTGTTTTATAAAAAGACTAGAATGTCTTACATTTGTTAAAGGAGGGAGTATTAAAATTTGGGTAAGTACTTTTTTTTTTGCTGGGACCACTTTTAGGTATACTCTTGGAGCTGTTTTTTTTTTCCACAACACCTAAAAACTGTTTTTAAGTATTTATTGAGACAAAATATAGCTGCGAGGATGCCCTGTCCATTATTGTACATGCCCTCGGCCGAGAGGCGAGAGAACTGGTTGAGAAAGCAGGGCGATCTGGACCGTCCGTTTAAGATCCAAGATACACATAGCAAACAAAACAGCAAAACAGCGGTGTTGGGCCGCGAGGATGCTACACGTGTGCACGAATTCTGGCGCTTTGGCGGGGAGGGGTGGGACGTCGACGCACGCACATAAGTGGTGCCGTACCCATCCGATTTACAGGCAAGTGGAGCCCCCCGTCCTGCCGTCCACAACTTTGGCCAGAATCTATCATTCTCTTCTTCTTCTTCCTCCCAAGATTTAATTGTCATCCTTAAATCCCGCCACCGGCCACCCCCTCTCTCCCCACTCCGTTTATTGGTTGTTTGGTTGAGGAGACTGCTAGCTAGCTAGGGCCACGAAATGGAGGAGGCGGCGGAGAGCATGAGGGTGCAGCAGCATGTGGCGGAGGAGGAGGGAGGAGGGAAGAAGAAGCGGGGAAAGGTGGAGCTAAGGAGGATTGAGGACCGGACGAGCCGGCAGGTGCGATTCTCCAAGCGACGGAGTGGGCTGTTCAAGAAGGCCTTCGAGCTCTCCGTGTTGTGTGACGCCGAGGTCGCGCTCGTTGTCTTCTCCCCCGCCGGCCGCCTCTACGAGTTCGTCTCCTCCAATAGCAGGCAAGTAGTTCTACAATCTCCTGCACGCAAAAACTTTCTCTCTCACACTATCATTTTTGTACATATCCGTGTGGTCAGTTCGTGTGGTTTCTGGTCGTAGTAGTACTTTGTCTTTTCGGTCTTGCACCCGTGTTCTTGCTAGCTTCTTCTTGTTTTAACCAAGCGAGATTGGTCTAGAAATCGCTGCGGGTCTATCGGGTTTAGGCACCGGATCTTGAGATGGTTATTTTGTCGAATTGAACGATCTGTGCACTGTGCACGCTTGTGCAGTGACCACCCAAAAGTATGATATGTAGCTGCCGACAGCCACTCCGAATTTTTCCCTCTCTGATTTTATGTTGCATTTTATTAGCAGTAGTACTCTGCCAAGGGGAATGATAATTACTCATAGGCGCGCTATTAAGATTGCATTTGCATTTTCTTTTCTTTTTGGAACACTTCCAAGTTTCCAATTCTGCCAGCAGCTAAACTTGCATGCATGCTGTTGTAATACTGTCAAATGCACTTGCAAATAGTCTGGATGCATTTCGCGGCAGGTGCTACTTGTGTGCCAATCTTGAACTTAACACTGCATGCATGAAATATGTCTGCAAATGCAAATTAAGGCACTTTGTACTTTGTACTGAGTTTTTACCACTCCTTTTATGAACATTATTATACATATATAGTTCTGATCGTGAGACTGTTTTTCTTTTGATTGAGACTGATTGCTCTTCTTGTGTGAAGTACCTAATGTAGATTGTGTTCTTGTCTGAAAATTATAGACATGCATGAAATATATATATATATATATATATATATATATATGTGTGTGTGTGTGTGTGTGTGTGTGTGTGTGTGTGTGTGTGTGTGTGTGTGTGTGTGTGTGCAAATGCAAATGCAAATTAAGGCATTTTGTGTGCATATTTCTACATAGTTAACACTTTTTTATTAACATCATCACACACATATAGTTCTGATTGGGAAATTGTCATTGTTTTAGTTGCAAATGATCACCTACTTGTGCGAAGTAGTGTGGGTTGCGTTCTTGTCTCAAGTTTATATACTGTACATATTCTTTCTGAAAAAGGGAAGCCCTGGCTAAAGTTTATATACATGCATGGAATATGTATATGCAAATGCAAATTAAGACATTTGGAACCACCATTTTTGCATACTTATACACAATTACCACTTTTTATGAACATTATATTAACATACACAATTTTCCTTGTTTTAGTTACAAATGATTAACATCTCGTGCAAAGAAGTGTGAATTGTGTTCTTACCAGAAACTTGTATACATGCATGGAATATATGTGCAAATGGAAATTAAGACATTTTGAACCATCATTTGTGCACATTTCTACACAGTTATCGATCTCTTTGGAACACTATCATACATATATAGTTCTGATCGTGACATTGTCCTTGTTTTAACTTAAACTGATTGTTCATTTTGTCCGATGTAGTGTGCACTGTATTCTTGTCTAAAGTCATTAGATGCTTCTAACCATCCAAAAATAAATTTTTTTGCCGAGTTTTATTTTTCTACAGTGTTGAGGAAATTTTTGGTCGATGTCATGGCCTTCCAGACACAGTAATTGATCTCAATACAGAGACACGAGATTCCCGAGTTACTTACAATATGCCGGTGAGTATATATGGTGATTTCATTGGAATTAACTAAATACTTTCTTGTCTAAGATTATGTCATCTCTACAAACTGAATGCATACATCTAGACTGTTGGACCAAAATGAAAAATTGCACAAACGAGGAAACAGTAATTTAAAAACGTAAGAATAATAAGAGATGGAGTATTTTCGGTTTTTACACAATATTTATCGATAATGGTTTATTTGTGCATTTTGCCGTTTATTTTGTGTTCTTTCAAGTAGAGTTTAGTTTTCCAATTGACTATGTTCGTATTTTCCAATCTTCAGGTTATATATATTTAAACTGATGGATCGATCCACACTACATTATGTGCACCGGCCACTAATATCTGAAATAGTGTACTCCCTCAGTCTAAAAATAAAAATAAGTGATTTGTATTTGTCTAAATTCGAATGTATCTATATACTAAAATATGTAGATGCATTTGAATCTAGACAAATACAAGTTACTTATTTCCGGAAGGAGGGAGTATTTCTGAATGCTGAAGTTAGAGCTTAGACATAAAACTGGTTTCACAGTCTCGCACGGGTTGCGACTGAATAGATCCGGCAAACACAAACTGGATGATTTTACTGTTACGTTGTGTTTGCTGAATCTACAACCCACGCTAGACCGCAACAGAATTTGTAAAATCGAATTTCCCTAAATTTTAAACAACAAATCCGTCAATAGGCAATAATTTTAAATAACAAGCACATCGCACTAGTCCTTGCCAAAATGATCCACAACACGCCAAAGAATGCAAGATCAAGCATCCGTCCTCGCCAAGGCATCACCACCACCATCACCTCCACCGCCACCACCACTATGTTAGCAATAATCGTCGTATGCGTGTATATGGTATCTGAGTAGGTTTTGTGTAGCCGATTAGGATAAGAATTAGGAGTCCTAATTTTACTAGGCTAGATACAACAAAACTACTATATATACATATATAGTACCCCTATAAATCGGTGTGCGGTTGAGAAATAAAGCAGAGAAAAGACAAAGCGCGACACGCGCCGTGTGGCGTGTGGCCATCCTGATATTTGTGTCTTGCATGCATTGCTAGTAGATTTTGATCAGATCGATCAAGCTAGCTTGGCCAGCTTGGTACTTGTGAGTTCCGGTTAAAAGAGTCAACTAGCGGCGGATCAGTCAGGATAGCTTTGCGACACGTCGGAAAGCAATCGACCGGGCTATAGGGTTGTTGCAGCTCATCTCGTCGCAACCTCCCGGCAAAAATACTGCTGGGTCTCGGTCAACAGTTAGGCCCCGCCTAAAAACTTTGTATATTTTCCCCTCACGTAATTATCTCCGGGGAATCGTTCGTGCACAAGAGAACCGCTGGTTTTTTTGCATGACCATCGATGGTCCGTGGGTTTAAAGGGGGAAATCAGCCGAAAACATGTCAGAGGGGAAATCTAAACAACGAACCAAGCGCCGTTTTAGGATCCGATCCGTAAACAATTCGAAACTGTAAGTTATCTTAGTTTTCGGCTAAAAAACAGCCAACCAAGCGGGGCCTTAGTATTAAAGTCTGAGGTTCTTCATCCGTGATCTGTTAAAAGTACAAGGAGATCATGGCGTTGGTCAAGGCAGACGAGATCTGGGCATCGGCACCAGTGATGGTGGGCGCGGCTTTGTATCCATGTCTGGATCATAGGTACTACGGGCTATGGGCATTTGTGATGCAATGCGTCATGGAAGGTCACGAGATTGGGAGACCATCGATCCTTGCGGCGGTGAGTACGTCAAGGAAGGTGCGAAGTACCGAGAGAATTGCCGAGTGTTGACGGCACTCTACTTGGTCGTGCCAACGGACATGCTACAACACCTCATTGGAAAGAAATCGGCGAAGGATGTGTGGGAAGCGATCAAGGTGGTATGCACAGGTGTCAACGACACTAGTGCTCAGTCCCTTTTTGTTGCAAGATCTCCATCCTTGGCAACTCCCTTTGTGGTCTTGAGTAGCTGCTCCACCTCTTTCACGCAAGCGCATACAAGTAAGCAAGGAAGCTCCACCCTCCGCGGCTCCTCGTCCCTCGGGTACGACTTTTGGAATTGAGTCTACCATTTGTTCCCGGGGAGGAGCTCTGTCGGGAGATGAAGTACCTAGCTTATCATCTGCCCTAGCCTGTGTAGATGAAAGGAGACTAAGATAAGTAGGCAACACAAAGTACCCGAGCACATGACACGCTCAAAGAGTCGAGTCATACGCTTGGGGGCTACTCCCATTGGGAACATGAAGATACAAAGAACATGAAGATACAAAGACATTCAAGTTGTAGCAAAAGGCCAGGCTTCTATTAAACAAAAGCCAAACTCGCAGCAAGTTCATCACAAGACAACAAAAGAACAACTAGCAAACAGCTTAGGCAATGTCTTTGGATGGCTCGGACGCCTAGGCTGCAGCGGCTACGCTTTTCTTGGCATAATGCCTCTCTAAAACAACAGCTAGCTATTTGCTAAGCTTCTTTGTCATCTTATCAAAGGGTCGGAGATCTATCTCCATGCCGTCGGTCCCGTCGGGAATGAGGATGTGTCCTTCTGAAAGTCGGCTTCGATGTTGTGGCCCATTGATAACATTATCACTGACTCCGCCCCGACCCGTGTCTGGGCGCGGCTGTAGCCTACCAAGGGATCTTCAATGGCATTGAAAATCTCCATGAGATCCCCAAGATCCTGCGGAGCTTCTGCATTGGGGAACACATTCTCGTGGAGCCTCGCCATTGCCGCCTTCACCCTATCCAGCAACTGCAGCACCTGCGTGCCACAGCCATCGACTGCGGCAACAGCGTTTGTCAGGGATTCGACGCGAGTTTGATCCTTTAGGACCAAGGGAACATAGGATACACCTAGGTAATAGAACGTATGGTTTTAGCCGAAGGAGGTCAAGAAGGAACAAGAAGAAGTCACGGAAAAGTATCTTACTTGACAAGGCCTCTTCCAGGGCGTGCAGTTGAGTCTTAAGCCTCTCTTCGCGCTCAGCAGCCGTGGCACGGTGCCTCTCCTCGTGCTCCTGAGCCTCAGCTTTTACTTGTTGGAGTGCGGCCTGGGACTTCTTCTCAAGGCCCTCAAGCTTCTTCTCCAAGTCGTCATGCCGACGTTGGGCATTGTCCCTCTCGGCTGCAAACAATAACATTACGATTCAACAAAATTTCACACATATACTAGACGAAAGGAGAGGCAAAGTTGAGATTACCTTGGAGTTGGTTGTCCTCGGACTCAATTTGGATAAAGCGTCAACCTATATCGATCATGGAGCGCATGAATGGCTGCATAAGTACCTTGCAAATTACTAAAGCATCGAAATAAACATGAGTTTATACTTAGCTACAACCAGCTGAACATAGACTCGGGGGCTACTCGGGTATAGAGCACCCGACAAAACACATGAGATGATTAAAACTTACTTGATCACCTGAGTCTTGCAGAGGAACTTCAGGAGTTGTTGGCAAAACAATCTCCTTACCCTTCTCAGTTTGAGAAGCGCTAGGGGTGCCGGTGTCGCGCTTTGGGATCATTGCCGCAGCCGCTTCCATCGTCGGGTCGGTGGTCTTCTTCTTCAAACTTCTGAACTTTGTTGCGAGAGGTTCTGAGTCCAACGAGCCCCTATAAGATCATGACTAATCAAACTTGTGCTCATAACGACAATATTAGCACAAGCTTGTACGTCAAAGATACTTATGAACTAACGTCAGACTCAAGCGCCCATGCAAGGCACGGATTCTTGGCGACTGCTGGAGGAGCTGGCCATATAAGACCGCCTTCAGAGGCTCGTCGGCTACCAGAGGAGACAAAGAACTGGAGTTTGCATCTTCTTCAGGCTCTTCAGTGGCGTTACTCTGCTTGCACGTGGCAGCGTCGACTACGTCACCTTTATAATAAGCTGGGGGAAGCGTCGAACTCGACCTCCACTTCCTCATCATCTCATTTTCCTTCTTCATCCTCTGGAGTTGTGCTCCCCTCAGGCTTCAGCGGAAGGCACACAAGGTGCTCATGATCTTGTAAACCAAGAGGGAAATCATTAAGTCAATCATTGAAGTAGATACAACAACAAAGAGAATTGAAGGCAAGAATTCACCTCGGGCAGCTTGTTGCCGAAACCATAAGGCGCCACTGGAGGTTCTCTCGGGAATGGATCGTTGTCCATTAATGTGATGAAGGACTTAGCGGCTTTCTCTAGCTCGTTACTGGAAAGTTCCTCCTTCAGGACTTGCGTTGGATCTGAGGTCCCCAAGTATCCCCACATGGGATGATCCCTAGCTTGGAGTGGTTGGATCCGACAACGAAGGAAGGTGGTGAGGATTTGCACCCCTCATACCACTTTCCCGGTGGCCTTCTGAAGATCCAGGATCTTGTCCATAAGCCCATCATTTCCAGCTATCTCGGCAGCAAACAACCCTCCTTTTTGTCACCACTGCTTCAGCTGTGAACAGCGGGAGTACGAATTATTAGGAGGTGACTGCCTCGTCGCGGACGTAAAACCACTTATTCTGCTAGCCCTGGACAGACTCGATAATCTTGAATTCAAAGTACTCAACGTCTGGACGGACAGACATCCCGAATCCGCCAACATTGTGGACTCCTTCTGTCCCTGCTTTCCCCTTCACAAAATATAGGCGCTTCCACAGGCCCCAATGGGGGAGGATGCCCACGAAGCACTCACAAAGAGTGATGAACAAGGAAACATGAAGGATGGTGTTAGATACTGTCCTAGGTGAACCTAGAATGTTCTAGTGAGTGTTAATATAGTAGTGTTGTCCTAGGAGTGCCTGGAACATTCCAGTGAATGTTGGAGTCTAAGTTAGTGTCCTACAAGATTCTAGAGTATTCAAGTGTACTAGTTAAGTTCACTATATACAAGAGGGTGTAGGTCCAATGGATCTGCCCAACCAGAAACTATTTTCCAAAAATCTTCATGGTATCAGAGATGGAGGTAAAGCTAGGTAGCTGCTGGCAGTGAATTGGCGGTCAGCGACACAAGTGCATGAGCTGGAGCTGAGGCTTGTGCTGGCTGGAAGTAGTAGGAGGAGGGAGGCGCCTAGCTGCAGAAATTCTGGAGGTTAAGTACCAGTTGGTGGAGCTCCCGGCGAGGAGAATCGTTAGGAGGAACTGCAACCAAGCACTATCCTGTAGCAGAGTGGAAGAGTAGAGAAGAGGTGCAGCAACTTTCTGTGCAAGAAGAGGAGAGCTGATTGGAGCTAGTGTGTGCGGCTATGGCCAGGAGAAGAAGCACAGGGGTGTTATCTTAAAAGAGGAACCTGAGAGTGGTAGCTGCAGGTGGTTGCAGGGAATAGGTTTGCACCTGATTTGCATTTCTCTGAGGTGTTGTGATTATTCAGATCATGGGGGAAATCAAGGATTGGAGAAGGCACTTCAAAAACTGGCGGAGCTTCTCACAACCAAGGCAGGTGGTGCATTATCATCAAATAGTGCAGTTACAGAGCAGACCCAGAAGATTGAACTGCCATCCAATGAGATCAAATTGGAAGGCGCAAAAAACTATTTGAGCTGGTCAAGAAGGGCTTTGCTCATCTTAAGGACTAAAGACCTGGAGAGCTATGTTGAGGGTGAAGCAGCCGAGCCAAGGGACAAGACAACTCCAAAATGGAAGGCGTGGAGTACTACTAATTCACTTATTGTAGTGTGGCTGCTAAATTCCTTATCCCCAACAATTGCAGCATCTGTGGAGATCCTCTCAAGTGCAGCTGAGGTATGGAAGACTTTAAAGAAATTGTATTCAGGTGAAGGGAATGTAATGTTGATGGCTGAAACGGAGGAGAGACTAATTAACTGAGACAAGAGGACAAGTATGTGATGGAGTATGTTGCTGAGCTACAGCATCTGTGGGATGATTTAGATCACTATGATCCTCTAGAGCTCCAGCATGCAGATTGCATTGCTGCTGCTAGAAAGTGGATTGAACGCAGGAGAGTGATGAAATTTCTGAAAGGCCTAAATCCTGACTTCGAGGGAAGACGTGCTGCATTGTACCATCAACCTTCACTTCCTACTCCAAAGGATGCCATAGCAGCGATCTCCCAAGAAGAGGCCAGATTGAAGTTGACAAAGAGCAACACAACAATTCCATCTCGTCCAGCCTTCGTTGCAACCCAAAGCTTGGAAGGGACTGCTTCAACTATGGTGAGAATGGTCATTTGAGAAGAAATTGCATAGCCCCACGCAGGGGAATTCGGGGTAGAGGAAGAGGATATAATAGAGGTGGATTAAGCAGAGGCAGAGGCCGAGGATACTCAAGTGGCCCTAGAGCAAATGTGGCGGTCTCCGAAGAAGAATCCTCGGGCACTGCTCATGATGGGTTAAAAAAGGAAGCAAAGGTGACTAATGATGGGGGTTATGGGGACTTCAGCTTCGACAAGTTCGCTCACCTTGCCTATACTGATGCAGGTAATTATGCCCATGCATCTACATCTTTGCATAAGTCTTGTTCAAATTGGACATTAGACTTAGGTGCATCAAAGCATGTTGTGGGCACATTGAAAGAATTTGATTCTTATACCCAATATCCACCCACACATAAAGAAACTATTCAAACTGCCGATGGTACCTCTCAGCCCATCAAAGGAGTTGGAACAATTCAGTGCACACCCACAATTAAGTTATCTTTCATCCTTCACGTTCTTGCCTTCTCCGTAAACCTTATTTCATTGAGTGCCTTGGTTGATGATATAGATTGTCGTGTAATGCTTGACCGCAAGATGTGTTTAATTCAGGAAAGGCTGACTGGAGAGAGGCTTGGGACTGAACCAGGCATAATAGATTGTGGTACATGGACCGGGAGGTGACAAGGTGATGCAGTATGTACTGTACTAGCATGAACTGTAGGAGATAAGGAAGCCATGGTGATGCTTCAACATTGTAGAATGGGACATTTGTATTTTGATAAAATGAGTAAGGTTGTGCCTGATGTAATGTGTGGGGTGGATAAATACAAATTAGTGTGTGATGCTTGTGAGTTTGGGAAGCACACTAGAACATCACATGTGAGTAGGGGAATCCGGAGTATCTCGCCTTTTGTGCTTATTCATTCAGATGTCTGGACATGCCATGTTATCTCTATAAGTGGAATGAAGTACTTTGTGACATTCATTGACTGTTATTCTCGTATGACCTGGGTGTATCTCATGAGGCATAAAAATGAGGTATTCAGATGTTTCCAGGACTTCTATGCCTATGTGAAAAATCAGTTCAATACACATGTGCAGGTAATCAGGACAGATAATGGGAGCGAGTATGTGAATAAGAAGTTTGGTACATTCTTGTCAGCAAAAGGTATATTGCACTGCACTCCCTGCCCGTGACACGCCTCAAAATGGAGTAGCGTAAAGGAAAAATCGTCATATTTGGAGGTTGCTCGATTGTTGATGTACACAATGAATGTGCCGAATTTTATGGAGTGGCGGTGGTGACAAATGACGTATCTCATCAACCGCATGCCATCAAGGGTGATTGGGATGAAGTCACCATGTGAAATGTTGCTAGGAGAGAACAAGTTCTTAGTTGCTCCTAAAGTATTTGGTTGCACGTGCTTCATTAGAGATCATAGACCCTTGGTGGGGAAGTTGGACCCATGAGCGGTTAAGTGTATATTTATTGGATACCCATCTGGACAGAAGGGCTACAAGTGTTGGAGTCCTATTGAGCGACGAACATTTGTGGGCATGGATGTGACATTTAGGGAGTCTAAGCTATACTATGGAGAGAAGACCGATCTCAGCTCATTATTTGACATTGACCTTGACTCTCCTAGCACGAGTGAGGCTAGTCGAGAGGGGGAGAGTGAAGTGTTGAGGAGAAACGAAGATGAACCTTTGAGTGTTGTGGTTGATTCTGTTGAAGATGAACCTTTGAGAGTTGTGGTTGATTCAGTCCCATATCCTATGGTCGAAGAGAGATGGAGAAAGCCGAACGAGGAAGAAAACTTAAAAGTGAATACATGGAGAAAATCGCAACATGAGCATCTGCAACAACAGACCCCTACGGCAGGTGAGACACAGGTGCACGGGAAGCAACAAGCTCCAACAGGTGTTGAAATTATTGAATTGCCTGATGACACGGGTCCATCTACTATGAGGGATTCAATGGACTTGCCCATTTCCTTAAGAAAAGTAACCCGAGCTGGAGCTAGAAAACCTCCAAATTGGTACCGGGAGGAGCATGACATAGCTAATTATGTATCATATACATCTCTATCTACGAACTACATGGCCTTCATCGCATCATTGCAATATGTGGTGATCCCAAGAGATTGGAAAGTAGCAAAGCAAGACCCGAAGTGGCGCGAGGCCATGATAGAGGAGTTAAATACTCTTGAAAGGAATAAAACTTGGGAACTTGTACATCTTCCAGCAGGAAAGAAAGTTGTTGGGTGTAAATGGATCTACACCGTGAAACAAAATCCAGAAGGGAAAATTGTAAGGTACAAGGCAAGACTAGTCGCGAGAGGATATAGCCAAACATATGGAATTAACTATGATGAGACTTTTGCGCCGGTGGCAAAGATGAACACAGTGAGGATCCTAATCTCATGTGCAACTAACTTCGGGTGGCCTTTGCATCAGTTGGATGTCAAGAATGCATTCTTGCATGGAGATTTATAGGAGGAGGTATACATGGAGATCCCACCTGGTTTTTCCACTCCTAGAACACCAGGAAAGGTATGCAGGTTGAGAAAATCTCTATATGGCCTCAAGCAATCTTCGCGGGCATGGTTTTATAGATTTAGACGAGTTGTATGTGGTATGAGATATAAGTAGTGTAATGGGGATCATACGGTGTTCTATCGACACTCAAATAGCCAAATTACAATCATTGCCGTATAGGTTGATGATATCATAATCACCGGAGATGATGAAGTGGAGATATCACGATTGAAAGACAACCTACGCAAGGAATTTGAGGTAAAGGATCTTGGCCAAGTCAAGTACTTTCTTGGCATAGAAATTGCTAGATCCCCCAAAGGGATTTTTCTCTCCCAGCGAAAGTATGTATTGGACTTGCTTAGTGACACAAGCATGCTTGGGTGTCGGGTTGCATCAACCCCTATCGATCCAAACCACAAATTATTTACCGAATCTGGGGAACCAGTGGATAAGGAGAGGTACCAGAAGCTTGTTGGAAGGCTCATCTATCTATGTCACACACGACCTGATATTTCATATGCAGTGAGTGTAGTGAGCAGATACATGCATGATCCTAGGAGCGGACACTTGGATGCGGTCAATCAAATCCTCCGGTACTTGAAGAGTAGTCTAGGAAAGGGACTATGGTTCAAAAGCAATGGTCATCTAAATGTGGATGGGTATTGTGATGCTGACTGGGCAAGTTGCTTGGATGATAGGAGATTAACATCTGGTTATTGTGTGTTTGTCGGGGGAAATTTAGTGTCATGGCGAAGTAAGAAGCAGCCGGTGGTTTCAAAGTCAACAGCTGAAGCTGAATATAGAGCTATGTCGCAAGGTTTGAATGAGATGTTATGGGTGAGGAATCTTCTTTCAGAACTGAAAGTGTTAAGGAAAGGCCCTTTAAATTTGTGGTGTGACAACAAGTCGGCGATCAATATCGCAAACAACCCTGTTCAACATGATAGAACCAAGCATGTGGAGATTGATCGCTTCTTCATAAAGGAGAAGTTGGATGACAGTATAATTAATATAAGTCATGTATCCTCTAGCGAGCAAATTGCAGATTGTTTAACTAAAGGATTAGGAAATAAAGAGTGCAGTTCACCTTGTAACAAGATGGGAATGATAGATATCTATCACCCATCTTCAGGGGAGTGTTGGAGACTGCCCTAGGTGAACCTGAAATGTTCTAGTGAGTGTTAGTATAGTAGTGATGTCCTAGGAGTGCTTGGAACATTCCAGTGAATGTTGGAGTCTAAGTTAGTGTCCTACCATACTCTAGAGTATTCCAGTGTACTAGTTAAGTTCAGCTATATATAAGAGGGTGTGTAGGTCTAATGGATCTGCCCAACTAGAAACTATTTCCCAAAAATCTTCAGATGGCGTTGGGAGTGAAATGGTGGAGCTGGACGCCATAAACAAAGAGAATCCCATGACAGAATTCGTGGGGCAGGGAGAGAAAGGCCGTGGTAGGCGAATGACATGAACATCACCTGCCATTCGATGTTGGGGGATGGAGCCATTTCATCACCATGGACCTATGTTGCCTCCTTTCCCTCTGACAGTAACCCGTCCTTCTGCAGCATCTTTAGATCCCTCAAGGAGAACGAGTATCTCTCCCAGCTTTATGCCTTGTTCTTCAACATGGTCGTACCCAAGGAGGAACCGGCGCCCTTTAGTTTCCCCATGGATGCAAAATGGGAGCTTAACTTAAGTGGATGGGAAAGAACTTAGCTCTTGGGGCGACAATGTCGATTTGCAAGAGGAAGAAGAAAGTAGTGGCAGGAAGAAGGAGAAGAGGCTATGCGGCCCTTTCCATGTTTCTTATAGAATTTACCGTGGCTATTCAAGGTCGTTTGATCGCATCTACACGACACGTGGCAGCGCGAGGAGCAAACCGTCGTGCCCCACTAACTCCACCCCCATGAAAAACAAGGAGACTAAGGTTGTGCTCCGATTTACGTGCGTCGTGCAGTCAAATCTAGCTCAACCGTCGCGCATGTCGGTCACTATTCACCATGGGACTACTGCTGGCACATCCCATCAACTTCTCAGAGCAGCACTTGAGTAATTCTGATGTCATCACTGATGTTAGCCATGCCAAGCACTACTTCATCGAGTCCTTTGATAGAGTTGAGAATGATTATTACCACCTACAAGACCATGGCGCAAGTCGAGTACCTCCTTGGATGAATACAATGCTTGATGTTGTATGAGCCTATGCTCGGGTATAAGTAGCCAAACACAACCTCGGGGGCTACTCGCATCGGAATATTTGGTTGTGCACCTGACGGAAAATTCTTTTGATCACATAAGACAACAACAACAACAACAACAACAACAACAAAACGAGTCTACGCGCTGCTACAAGTATACAGACTCTGGGGCTACTTCCATCTAGAGCGCTGGTCACGCACCCAATAATCTATCCACGGTATTGACTCCATCTGTGGTGTCGACTCCTAACTTCTTGTGACCACATACCATGCAGCTATTATAAGGTCGAATGTATGAGACAACATCTCCTCAACTCCCCAGATCACATTCGCCGTGAAAATATATTTGGGTGCCACATCTTTGATGTGAATGTAAGACATCTAGATCGAATCTACCGACCTGGGAATCACATCCAATGCGTTCTACCAGATAATTACCACACCTACGGTGGGATGGAAATCCCAATAGACGCGTTGGGTACTCACCTACAAGTTGGAGTTTGACTCAATAGGACCTTCGCGGCACGAGTCAAACTACCCTAGCAGATACTAGGTTTGATCCCGGGGACTCGATCTTGAATAGGCTAATGTTGTTTTTCCCAAGAGCAATTAACTGGTCCCGATCTGTCGAGAGCACCATACATGTTAGACCACCATCCCCATGATTACTGAACATCTAAAACATGAAAGACATTGACTTGATGCACTCCCGGGTCATTGACTTCTTGTACAATTGTCGACAATGATTCCACGATGCATGACCTATGAATTTGAGTCCCTATTCAAGTCTAAGACTTGACTAATCACTCGAGGGCTATTGGCGTGGGTATAGCCCTTTGGGTACCCATTGTTGGTATTACCAGGTTTGGCCCTACCGGAGGCCCAACATTATTATGGGATAAAGACGATGAAGCCCAAGATGAGCTGATAACTACGGAGTCTTGGAAGCCTAGGATCATGGCGTGTGGAGAAAGAACAAGCCCGAGCTTAGGAAGTTCTAGGGTTAGCCCTTAGCTTGTAATCAACACTGTCATGGTATCTGAGACCCAGCCTTTCATATAAATGTTGGGAGGTACCATCGAGGATGCTCTCTCGAATTCACATGCAATCTTCCCTAGGAAAGATCCGGTCTACACCATAGTCATCACGGCAACCTTGCAATCTTCATCATCAATCAAGAACAGACAAGTAGGAGTAGGGTTTTCCCTCTTGGGCCTGAACCTGGGTAAATCATGCCCCCTCTTCTTGTTTGTTAGCCAACAAATCCACCAGCGCTCCTCTTTCCTTAAACCCCATCAACTATTAGAGTTGCCATGGAGACCCCACGTCATGCATAACCCCGCTCACCCATGCCCCTATCTCCTTATCATATCCCCCGCTCTCACGGATTGAGGCCAAGCTCGATGTTATCATCACGCTCGTTCAAGTAATCCTATGTAAAATCCTTGCCACCATGCTCCTTCAAGTTGGAATGCACATTCAGCTAGCTAACGAGCAAGATTTAAGAGGGATACTCAATTGGGCAGTTCACATCACTAATTTATTGGGTCAAACAGGATGTGAACTTTTCAAGAATTCAAGGTTCATTTTTGGACTAAATAGAAGTTTTAGGAGAAAAAGTGAACTTCTATAGAGTTGAAGCACCAAAAGTGGATTTTCTTCTCTCTAAGTTGGATCAACTCGTTGTGTTATGTCTATGGGAATTGTGGTCTAACATGTAAATAAGGAAAAACAACAGGAACTAGTAGAAACGAAGGACCGTGAAGTTAGTGTATAGATCACCCTAGTACCCTTCAAAAGGGGTTGTGTCCCAAGTTTATCGAACCACATGAGGAAATGATAGCTAGTATCTTTCACACTATTAGGATTGTTGCTTAATGTAGCTATGCTCGCACGCAAACATAGTTTGGAAATATCCTACATCAACAACTAGTGGGCTCTAAAGGTGAATAAGTAAACTTCAAACTAAATTAAACTAAAGGATAAAAACTGAAATGGGCTTGCCATAAGAATTACCCAAGTGGAGGTGGCTTCACAAGTACTACTTTAGAGATGAGTGGCCACACTCTACTACACATGAGGCGACTTCTCAAATAGTTACCTCCCAATGTATAATTGGGAAATGCAATTGTCTCCATAATGATATTAAATACATGTACAATCATGAAAGAGATTAAGGTTAGGAAGACGCGAATAACCAGATATCCCTAGACAAAACATGATCATATGAAGATATCAATGTGAATAACATAAAGGGAGCACACACAAGAGACCAACAATTAACCATGACATGACTTTACATAATATACTATATTACTACAATCTCGAACCAACAATTAATCACTCAAATAATAAATGCATTAAAGGGAGTTGAAGTATTTACAACTATCATGGAGGCCATGCATGATGATGAATGGAGAGGAAGCGATGAAGGCATCAATGCTGATGCAGAGATGGTGGAACCAAGAGAATGGTGATGGTGGTGTGCCCAAGGTGGTTCTCTTCTTTGTCTTCCTCCTTGGCTCTCTCATCAAGATGGCTCTTGTAGGTCGAGAATATAGGCACAACCGCACAATGCTTCTTGACATGATGTGGTGGATAATGGTATGTTCTTTGTTTATTAGGAACGACCACGTCTTGTAAAAGAACATAAATACCAAGCTAACCCTTTGCTTCTTTGATCCTCCTCCACTCTTTCCATAAAGGTCTCACATGTGATGTAGATCACTATGTTCCTCATGTACTCAGGATCCCACGCATCATACGAAACCCTATTGGAGCTAAGACAAGAAAATATTGCACTTCCCTTGACAACATCACATACATTATGGTATGACCATATGACAACATGAAGCCATATCATTGCTCGGGTTTAGTTCTGACCGGCACAAGTTTAAGTATTTCAGCCTCAAAATTTCCATCTGAACTCGAATTGAGGATTATCATATTACTGACAAGCCTCATAATCTCCATATGTTGTATCTATTATAATATATTCCTCCATATAAAAAGTACTCCAACAATCTTAAATTTGCTATTTATAACTTCAACAAAATTGTCCCAATTTGGCTCTAGCCAACGTTATAAGTCAAGCCACCTAAAAAACATAAAATGCAATAAAAAGTCTAAAAATAGTAGACTCTAATGGGATAACCTTGGATGAATCTGAAATTATTTGGGTTAAACTCAAGGAAACATATATGAGTACAAGTGGACTCATCAAATGCTCACATATGAAATAGAAAACTCGATAAGCATGCAATATATGCGAAGAATTTAGTATAACTTAGTATGAAGAAATTCATTACGAGAATATTCAACACTGAGTTGTAAAATTATGTGTATTTTGGATGCATCAAAAGCTATGAATAAGATAGTGTATCAAAAAATTGATTGTAGTGGGTAAAACTAGTTCAACGTAGATGCTTAAGGATGTTTTTAGAATTATTGGAGGTTAACACGGTGATCTTTATAGCATAATTCATAGAAGTGACTATCTAGTTTCCTATTTTTACACCGAGGTCAAGCCACTTATAACATTGTTACCACACAATCCTAGCATCGACGTTCACCAAGTTAACATGGACATCTTGTTGACTTTCATATATGAACCCATGAAAAATGGTAGTGATAATAATAATGTAAGCTATAACTTAAAGTTGTGGTTGTACTTATCAATAGTACTATCAGACATAAGCTTTTTCTAAATACCCATTTACAACCCACAGGTTTATAACCATAGGGTTGTTCACATAGTTCCAAAGTGGTATTAGAAATAATGGCGGAGCTTGGGCCCATTTCACGTGGGTGTGGCAAGCAGGCTAAAAAGGCTAGCATAAGCATTTTTTAAAAGATCTAGGTGTGGGTAAAATGGCCCATTTACAAGGAAATACTTCACTAAAAGTGGTGGTCCCTCCTTTGGCTCTACCCTAGCTTTGCCATTGATCAAAAGGAATTGAGTCCATCTCACTCGGAACAGCTTCTTTTAATCAGCTTCATTTGTAGATGCATATGCCTCTACAACTGATCTAGGAAATCATCCACAAGATACACAATAAAATCTTTCCCAAAGGATTTTGAATCTTCTTTCTCTTACTCCTAACAAGAGTTTCATTGTAATCCTTCTCAATGACTTCCTCATATAGTTGTTCAAAATACACACTAGATGTACTAGGTTAAAAAAATCCTAGAGAAAATTCTAATAATGTTATGCATATCTTTCATAAAAATCATATTCTTGAATAATGTTACAACTCAAAATTATTTCCAGTATCAACATGCATATGACGTACCCTAGGTTTAACCACTAAGCATAACCTAGAAATACTGATGAGGATCTATTCATGGATCATACTGATTTTGACTGATTGAGATAGAAGGAAATATTGAGTCAAATTGATGATCATTATCGGGTGAATTTATTCCTAGATGGAAATAATATAGTGATAGTATTTAAGAATTATATACTATCTAAATCATGGTGTTATTTGATGATAATGGATGGCCCGATCTTCTTGCTGAGCACTATGTAGTGGATGGATGATAACTTGTGGGATGTTGTGAATCATGAGTTGTTCCCATTGCCAATGCAACAGATCTCAACCTAAATGGTATTCACAACTTCACACACTTGCGCACGTAAGACGTTGACCATGAAGCATTTGTAATCTACCAATTCCCAATAGAACAGCAGAAAACACAAGAACTTTTAGTACTAAACTCCAGATCAAAGCAAAATGGAGGTATGGTAATATTCCCGATCGAATCAAAATGGAACATATAATTCTAGATGAATGCTTAAAAATTTTAAACGAAACAAGTACTGGTTTAATCTAAATGTGTACTAAACCTAATTGTGGCTGCCTCATGAGTACTTATAGAGGATGGGGCATCCTCCACAAGGACCAGACCCAAAACCATCCTTATTTTGGCTCAAATTGACATGGTTTGACTCAAACTGATACAAACCGACTCATAGATGGGTTCAACCTAATTGGCACGTAGGCAAAACATGGTGATGCACCTTAAAACACTTATTTCTCTCGAACATGGTTGGTCTCAATGCCTCCTAGTACGTCTGCCATCTCTCGGTCGCCTTCCTCCCTCTCCTCCCGATGGTGCTAGTACGATAGATGTCAAATCTAGTCAAATAATAACACCATGATTTAGATAGTATATAATTTTTAAATATCACTTTATTATTTTTAAATAGGAATAAATTGACCTGATAATGATCATCAGTTTGACTCAATATTTCCTTCCATCTCAAACAGTAAAAATCAGTATGATCCATGAATATTTTCTCATGAAATACGCAATCTCATTTTTTTGTCCGAGCTTGCCTTTTTCGAAGTTTGTTGTGTTGAATGTAGTCAGGAACTCTAAGTGCACAAATAAGAAAGTGATAGTTTTCTCCCAACCCACTCTCCGTAAGGATATTTTATTTATTCTTGTTTGGAGCTCTATTCAGGGCATGGAATGAAGTCAATAAAGCCTCCCCACCATACCTTAGACAAATCATTACTGTCCAACATGACATTCACCAAGTTAGTCAACGTGCGATTTTCTTCTTGGCAACCTTGCTTGATTGAGGTGAATATGGAGGCATCCTTTGATGGATAATATTGTGTTCCTATTCATAAGATATTTTGGAAAAAATACTTATCACCATGATCCGATCTAAGATGGTTTATCTTTCTCTCTAATTGACTTCCAACTATAGTAGTATTGATTTTAATGTAGTCTAAAGCATTATCTTTAGTTTGCAACAAATAAACATAGTAGAATCAAGTTGCATCATCAATTAACATCATTAGATATATCTTTATACTTTTTGTAAACACACCATTCACCTCGCATATATCAAAATGTACGAGTTCTGGAGGTGTCAAGTTTTTCTCTTCGGCTATCGTGTGAGGCTTCCAAGGTTGCTTTATTTGCATAAACCTATGTCATTTAGAACCTTTGGCAATGGTGAAATTCAGAATCAATCTTATACTAGATAGCCAAGACATTAACCCTTAATTAACATGACATAAATGAGAATGTGAAACACTCCCATCAGCATTAATATTTCCACAAATATGGTTCAGTAACTTATTTGCAAAATATGAAAGACAAAAGCAGAACACGCCTCCACACTCATGGATTTTACCAGTAAGTTATCCATGCTTCGACACAACTACTTTATTCTACTCTAAAGCTACCTTAATCACATCTCTGCATAGAGGTGAGATGCTAATACAATTTTTGTTGATATTCGGGACTTGTTGCACGATCTAATCTAAAGGAAGCTTCAAATCAACCATGCCAACACCACTAACAGAGGCATGTGGACCATTCTCCATTAGGACAGAGGAATCCAGTGCGGCCTCATGAGAAGTAAACATAGATATGTCAGCATACATATGAACATTAGCACATATATCAGTCCACCAACATGGGGATAAAAATACTAAAATCATAGTAGCTAAATTACGATACCCATTGGTGTTGGTAGCAGTCACAATGTTGACATTCTTAGAACCATATTTCGTTGTGATATGCATGATCTGGGAATTCATCAGAAAAGTCCCTGAGCTCTCCACATGTGAAGCAACCTAGGTCAGTCTTATTCAACTTCTTCTTCTTGAAGGTAGCATTCTTGACATGCTTATTGAAAACATGCTTATTTTTTCCTTTGTTATTGATGTAGGAATTATTATGCGGCTAGACTGGACCTCACCTTCTTTCTCATGGGTGTCCTTTGCCCAAGTATTATCCTCAACATCAAGAGACGCTATTAAGTTTTCAACTGATATCTCTTGTCGCTCATGTTTGAGAGTTGTGGCGAAGTTCCTCCATGAAGGGGAAACTTTGCTATAATGCATCCAACCACAAAATTTGTTGAGTTAGGTACACTTCGGGAGTTCTAGATATCTTCCAATGCACTATATCACATGAGCTTGTGCAAGCACAGATCGGTTGTGCACCATCTTGTATTCATGAAAGCTCTTCATGATGTACAGTTCGCTGCCTGCATAGGTTGCACCAAGTTTAGCATTCGGTGCATCTAGGAGTTCATTCATGTCTTCTATGTGCATGTACACATCACACATATCTTTTTTGATAAGGAGAATATATTAATATCGTAAAGATATACCAATTACACCCAACCTATGAAACAACGCATTGCTCTAATGACATTATAGATGCACACAACTGAAAAGGCAGAAGAAGAATTACATAAAAAAGAAAAGTCCTACTACATCGATCCCATCCTAGTACCATAAACACTAACACCACTAAAACAACACTAGAAGTCCAACCCCTCCAAAAGCGACGCTTCCAAGAAGGAAATAGTGCACAAGAGCCATCGTTGCTCGATCAAAGATCTAGGTTTTCACCCTGGAGAAAATCCTCGCCCGCAAAAACAATTCCTTCAACAATTCCATTGCCAGGCACAACCAATGAAGGCTAGACCTTGGGTTTTACCTGCAAGGTAAGTCTCCGAACTTATAATCTATTGTCGCACCCACTAACAGTCGTTGTTGAGAGTCACAGATCACCAAGGCAGTTTCTCATCGCCACAAAGATTCAAACCACCATCGCTAGCCCTCATGTCTCTTCTTTCTTGACATTCTCCGCATCTCACTTCACTATGGATCGTCGAAGACATGAATCATTCCGCTAACAAATAGCAGAGCTTCGCAACACTCCCTTTGAAACCAAACGATCAAAAAATGTATGGGTCCGCATGACCGAATATCATCCGATCCAGCAAACTCCAGGCATGAGACGCCCAAGGGAGATCGTCGGCAGAGCCTTCAGGAAATCGCCAGTCCTCTCAGATCAATGGTGTCAGACGATAAGTAGATCTTCATATTGGCATGAGAGAAACCCTAGGACCACCTCCATTATTCGCAACACTCATATCCCCCACGCTGCCAGTCAAAATCCAGTAGGAAGGCAACAGAAAAATACATCACCAAGGCACGTTTGCAAGAGCACGAAACCCCCGCAACAGTAGCCCAATACAGAGTTCTAGATTGAGGCCTAGGAGGCCCAGATCGTGGCCCAACCGAAGGTCCAGATCATAGACCAGAGGCCTAGGTCGTGTCCCAACTGGAGTCCAGATCATGCGCCTGATGGCCAATGACCACAATGGCAGTCCGCCACCGCACCACCCCCATGTGCCACCACCGATGGCACCTCTCCTGCTCTCCGTGGTTCGACGGTGAGGGTGCCGCCACCGCTGCCGGCGCCGACAATACCGGCAGCCAAGGATCAGAGATCGAGGGCATTTTAGGGTTGGGGGATGGGCGCCTCCAGAGTCACCCGAGAGAGGAGCGACCCGGGAGTAGTTCTTGTGCTAGCAACAATAACACTAATAATGCATCCTCTCAAGATAGTATTGGCTTCTTCGAACTTTCTCTGGTCATCATCAGACATAGTTCCTTAGGCTTGTCAATACTAGACCATGATACTTTGAAAGTGGTGAGTCATGTTTCGGAGAATTGCTCTCTCATTCACCGGTGCTTGTCGGTACTTGGGATGGAGTAGACTACAATGGTGACGCTAATAGCGAGAGGAGGCAAAATCCTAGCTCGGTTTTGTGAGTCCTTTGTGTTGGATATAAGTAATCTGATTAGTGATCTGCAGGTTTTGTAGATCTAATAAGTTAAATTAAGGTCTTTTAGGAGACTTTTAATTACAGCCATTGGATGCCCTGATCGGGGGCATCCTGGCCGTCCATCTTATGGTGAAGGTTTCCTTGTTGCTGGTGTTGCTATAAAAGGAAACTGAGAGCTGAAGCTAGGGTTAAGACACTATATTCTCTCTCACACACTTTTCCCTCACTTACCGATCAAGATCAACACTAAAAGCAACAGGAAGAAACTCTCACATCTACATCAACAAGGATCAGGTGAAGCAAATCAAGAGGAGGCCATGGCTGGACCTCCATATCAAGGTACACACCCATGATCCTCATCTTTGTGGCTCAAATCTTGAGCTAGATGATCCTCATAGGATCTAACAGTGGTACCAGAGCTTCTAGTTCTAAGATTGAGCCCTATTATGCATTAAATTATGTTCCTGCAAGCTTGTTCTTCCTGATTAGTTCCTGTTTTAGTTGCTGGAGCTATGTTCTTATTCCAGTTCTTGTTTAAGAACAACATAAAGTTGTTATTTTAGCCCTAAAATTACTAAGTTTAAGTTTTATTTGATCAAGAACAGGTGCTAGGGTTGCTTTTATGCAATTTTTATGTGGGGATTTGAGTTGTTGGTGCAAACCCTAAGCCTAATCCCCAATTCCTGACGAACCCTAACCCTATTTCATCGAATCGAAGAACCCTAACCCTAAATTCTCCAATTACTCAAGAACCCTAAACCTAATTACCAAATCAAACGAACTCTAACCCTAATCTAATGATAAAGAGGTGGTGGACGTGTACCTTAAGGGCCTCATCGCCGTCGCTATCCACGGCGGCGCCAAAGCCGACCTACTAAGCCGACAGAAACGCTCGGGCTCATGCCTGCGTGACCTCGTCGTCCACCACACCGGTTCGTGGTGATGTCTCCTCGCGCTCTTGTCGTTGCAGGAGCCCACCGCGGTGCCGGACTTGACGCTGCATCGTCGATGTTGTTGCGGGGACGCCTGCAGCGCCGTCAGATGCAAATGGCATCGACAAGCACCACTGACGGAGTCACAAGGCCAAGACGCGAATCCGCGAGAGGGCCACCGACATCGACCTTATTCATCCTTTGCGGTTGGCTTCACCGCCATGGTTTTCTCTCTTTCTCGTTCGGTGTCGCTCAGGAGGCAGAGAGGAAAAGGAGTGAGGGGGAAATTGGGTCTAGGGCTCGAGGGGCTGTCTCACGTTAGCCTCGTGCTGACCGGGCGCTACCTCCACCGTTGGATTTCATCCAACTACCATGCGTTGTCAGCCTAACTGCCAAGCAGCCACTAAGGGGGCTGCTATTATTCTACCAAATCAAAGTTTTGTTTTAGTTTTCTCTTATTAATAAAGAAAAGGGGTCCGGGTCAAATCTTTTATGGGCTCAGTTTGACTGTTTGAAACTTATGTTTCTTCCTTTTCTTTAAAATCTAAGATATAAGAGTTAGGGTTTATATATAAATAGTTTTTTGGGCTAAATTTTTGGCATATTTTATTATGTCAATTATGAAACATAATTATGTGACAAATTATTCTTTTGCCATGCAATTATGTACTTCACTTAAGCAAGTTTAATGTGTTTTTTCATGCTTAGTTGATTTTTTTATGGTTTTATTCAAATAAATTGTGATAATAATGTTTTCCTGCAAAATAAAGTTGGTAAATCTTCAAATTAAGCATGGATTATGTCTATCATTCTGGCCAAAGCTGATTGATGGACATTTTGACCATGAAATTTTATTGATTTGGTTTGTCAAGCTTCATGCACTAGCCAACGCAACCAAAAGTCCGAACTGATGGAAAGGGCTAGTGCAATCCACTTATACACTTCAACACCCCCTCTCACGTGTGACGGAGAGAAGTCAGCACGTGCAACCGGAAGAGAGCGACGGCACGCACGTATGACTCAAGAGGCCTATACGTGGACACGGAGGGGTCAACAGCAATTTTAGGATAAATTGCGAAAGCCAGGACTCGAACTCGAGACCTTAGGCTCGCTCTGATACCATGTCAAGCTTTGAAGACATAGAATGGAACTGACCTACAAAGGCTGTGGCGGCTGGGAGGAACTCCCACTACTAGTTAGGTCAAAGAGCACTGAGAAAAGGGACCTTATATAGGTCAGACACTGGGCTGGGCTAGATGGGCCACATAAAACTTAAAGAAGGCCCAGTAGGCATCCAATGTATCTCCAGCTTATCCAACATCCAACACTCCCTCAAGATGGGTGATAAATGTCAATCATTCCCATCTTGGCACAAGCAAGATTACACTCTTTGTACCCAACCCTTTTGTCAAACAAATACCACTTGTTGTCCTGATCTCACATAAGCCGTAGATACAATGCTCGCATCAATCTTCTCTTTAATAAAGAACTGCCTATCTCCACATGTTTGGTTCGGTCATGCCGACAGGATTATTCGCTATGTTTATTGCGCATATTATCACACCACACCTTTAAGCTTTCTGCCTTAACACTTTCAGCTCACTTAAGAGGTTCCTTACCCACAACATTTCACTCAATCCTTGTGACAAAGCCCTATACTCTACTTCAAATGTGGATTTTGAGACAACAATGATTGTTTCTTGCTTCTCCATGACACCAAGTTCCTCCAACAAAACACAATATCCGAGGTGGATCTTCTATCATCCAAGCAACTAGCCCAATCAGATCACAATAGCCATCTACATTTAGATGTCCATTACTTTTGAACCATAGTCCTTTTCCGGAGTGCCCTTTAAGTACCTCAAGATTCTTTGAGCTGCTTCCAAGTGTCCATCCTCGATCATGCATATAGCGACTCACTACACCCACCGTGCATATGATATATCCGGTCGTGTGTGGCATAAGTAGATTAGTCTTCCAACAAGTCTTTGATATTTCTCCTTGTCCACAGTCGCCAGACTACTACATTGCATTTATTGTTTTGATCAATAGGAGTTGAGGCTGCTCGCATCCCATCATACCCATATCATTTAAGAGATCCAAGGTATACTTTCTTTGAGATAGTGCTATTCCTTTTGAAGATCTAGCAACTTCAATTCCTAGGAAATATTTTAGTTATCCTAGATCTTTCACGTCAAAGGCTTGACTTAGGCATTTCTTCAATCTTGTAGTTTCTCCTCATCATCTCTCGTGATGATAATATCATCAACATACACCGCTGTAATGGTGATTTTCTGTTCGTAATGTTTGTAAAATAAAGTATGGTCTCCATTGCATTGACCATATCCCATGCCACACACAACTTGCCTAAACCTATCAAACCAGGCCCGCGGGAATTGTTTTAGACCATATAGGGATTTCTTCAACCTGCATACCTTTCCTGCAGTTTCAGCTGTGACAAATCCTGGTGGTAACTCCATATACACTTCTTCCTGTAAATCACCATGCAAGAAGGCATTTTTTACATCAAGTTGATGTAGTGTCCATCCAAAATTTGCTGCACAAGATATTATTATTCGAACAGTATTCATTTTTGCCACCGGTGCAAATGTCTCATCATAATCAATGCCATATGTTTGACTATATCCTCTTGCCACTAGTCTTGCCTTATATCTCTCAACTTTCCCTTCTGGGTTTTGTTTTACTGCATAAATCCACTTACAACCCATCGCCTTCTTTCCTCGGGAGATGTGCCAACTCCCATGTTTTGTTTTTCTTCAACGCCTCTAGTTCTTCCATCATTGCATTGCACCATCTTGGTTCCAGCTTAGCTGCCTTCCAGTCTTTAGGAACATGTACAGCTTGCAGCGAGGCAACAAACGCTCGAAACGAGGAAGACAACGCCTCGTAGGAAATATAATTCCCTATGTTATGGTCATCGTAACCATGTCTTTTTATTGGGTTAACTTTCCGTACTCCTTTTCTGATTGCAATTGGCAAGTCCATCGTAATGTTTGATGCGGTCTGAGATTGACCCCCTTCAGATGAATCCACACTTGTGCTCTTTTGTTGTTCGTGTTGTACTTCGATAGGCTGCTCCCCCTGACCCAAATCTTGTTGTGCATGCTCATTGTCTTGCTTCCCCTGACTCAGATCTTGTTGTTCCCCTGGCCCTTTTCTCCTAGAGTAAACAAGAGGATTTTGCTGCCATCTTTGTGGTGGTGTAGGTCTCTCAATATGCTCTTGAGAAACAGGCCTATCAAGAACTGTAGGGATCTCCGCAACAATGGGAATTTGTTGTTGTTGTTGCTGGTCATCTTGCTGAGTGTTCCCATTTTCTGTTCTCTCCCCCTCTTGAGCATTAACAAGTTGTGGTTGGTCAAGAACCTGGAACAAGTCAGCGAGATCACTTGTGTCACCATAAAATGGTTCTGATTCCCGAAATGTGACATCCATGCTCACAAATGTCCTTCTCTCTCTAGGGCTCCAACATTTGTACCCCTTCCGTCTGTGAGGAATAACCAATAAAAATGCATTTGATAGCACGGGGATCTAATTTCCCCACAGATGGCCTGTGATCCCTAACAAAGCATGTACAACCAAAGAGTTTGGGTGGAACAATGAACTCATTTTTATTTAGAACGAGTCGGCATGGAGATTTCATACCCAATATCTTTGAAGGCATCCGGTTGATCAAATAAGTAGCTGTAAGAACAGCCTCACTCCAGAGGAACTTGGGTACATTCATGGTAAACATGAGAGATCTAGCAACTTCAAGAATGTGCCTATTCTTTCTTTCAGCCACTCCATTCTGAGGAGGTGTATCAGGACATGATGTATGATGTAGAATACCTTGTGAAGATAAGAAACTAGCAAATGGTTTGTTGACATATTCAGTGCCATTATCAGTGCGAATCACTTGCACCTGCACATCAAACTGGTTTTTCACATAGGCACAAAAATTCTGAAAGCATGTGAACACTTCATCTTTATGACGCATAAGGTAAATCCAAGTCATTCTGGAATAGCAATCAATAAAAGTCACAAAGTACTTTATGCCACTGACTGACACAACAGGACATGTCCATACATCAGAGTGCACTAGCATAAATGGGGATACACTTCTCATCCCTCTACTAACATAAGAGGTTCTTGTATGCTTGGCATACTCACATGCATCACACTAATTTGTTCGGTCCACTCCCTTCATTACATCAGGGAAAGCTTCAAACATTTTATCAAAAGCTATGTGGCCCATCAGACAATGATGCACTAGTGCCATACTATCCTTTTCTCCTACAATCGCAGCCAACATAGAACCTGCCTCTTGTCCCATCTTGTCACGATCCATGCGCCAAAGGCCTCTATGCCTGGTTCTAGTCCCAATATTCATGCCCGTTGTCCTCTCCTGAATTAAACACATATATTTATTAACCATTATATTACAATCTTGCTGATCAATTAGGGCACTCAGAGACACCAGATTTACTAGAAAAGCAGGAACATGCAAGATCGATGACAATTTTATATTGGGTGTACACTAAATGACCCCACCCCTCTTATAGGTTGAGATGTGCCATCACTGTTTGGATGGTGCCTCTATGTGTGGGAGGATATGGACTATAAGAATCAAACTCACTAATACTCCCGGACATGTTTGGATGCTCCAATCTAGAATCCATTCTGAATCAACATTATGAGTGGCTATAGACACTCGCTCAATATTACCTTCATTTGCATGGACGAGCGAGCAAAGTTCCCAAATGTTGCCTCTTTTGTTCTTTCTTCCTTTGACTCCCTGTGAGGGACTAGCCTTGATCTCGAGGTTGTTGCCATATGTGCTTTGGAAGATGTAGTGTGCTGTTGTTATTGGTGTCCATACCGATGTCCACCACCTCTACCATATTGTTGCCCATATTGATGTCCACAACCTCTACCATATTGCTGCCCATACCGATGTCCACCACCTCTACCATCACCTCTTCCTCTATAGCTGCCTCTTCCTTGTGAGTATCCTCCTCTCTGCCGGGTGTCACAAAGGAGGTACACCGATGCTTCAAGTGTCCCTTCACTCCACACGTGTAGCAGTCTCTCATCTCCCTTCTCTCACTTATGTAGAAGGTGACGAGGGATGTAATCAACGCCTTTGTCATCTTCAACCGTACTTCTTCTCTAGACATAGCAGCAATGGCCTCTTTGAGTGATGGGGTAGTGGTCTAATGAAGTAGTGCAGCCCGTCTACCCTCAAACTCTCGATTAAGACCTTTCAGAAACTTTATGACACGCCGACGCCAATCCAGCTTGCAGCAGCGATACACATTCACTATGGACAAGTTCAAGAGGATCAACATGGTCCAAATCTCCCCATAGATGTTGCAGCTTAGCCATGTATGCCATCACAGATTTATCTCCTTGTTGCAAATCATGTACCTTATCCTCAATCTCAGCAATCAACATAATGTTCCCCTTTCCAGAGTAGAGACTTGAGAGAGTATCCCATACCTCTGAAGCCTTTGTGAGTGCCTCTACTGAAGCAGCAATGTCGTGGACCAAGGAGTTCAGCATCCATGCCACGATCGTAGAATTTGTGGCACTCCACTTTTCCACTCAGAACTGTTCTTGTCTCTTGGTTCTGGTTCCGCAGCTTCACACACACACGGTCATCCAGCCCTTTCAGATTCAGAATCCTCAGAGCCCTCCTTGACCAATCAAGATAGTTGGTCACTCCTTCCAATTTGATGTCATTTGGCATCGGCCCAGCTTGAACTGCTTCGGTATGAGGAACAATAGCCCCCCTCCAGCAGATGCTCCTCCATCACTTTTGCTAGTGAGAAGTTCTGCCAACTTCTCTAGAGCTTTGGCCAAGTTCTCGCTGTCCCCCGTGCCTTTCTTCACCTCCTTGCTGCCTTTTGTACCTCCACCCAGCTTGGCACCAAAACTACCTCTGAGAGCACCAAGGACTCACCTGCAGAATGCCCTCTTCTTTTCCTTGCTTGATACAGCCTCCGACTCCTTGCCGCCGCAGCAGACTGCTCACTCCTCCTCCTAGATGCCACAACAGCTTAGACTTCCAGATCCACCACTCTTGCTGCAGCCCCCCTCACTGTCCCTTGATCTGATACCATGAAGACATAGAAGGGAACTGACCTACAAAGGCTGTGGCGGCTGGGAGGAACTCCCACTACTAGTTAGGTCAAAGAGCACTGAGAAAAGGGACCTTATATAGGTCAGACACTGGGCTGGGCTAGATGGGCCACATAAAACTTAAAGAAGGCCCAGTAGGCATCCAACAGGTATCTCCAACAGTTATCCAACATCCAACAAGCTTCATGCACTAGTCAACGCAACCAAAAGTCCGAACTGATGGAAAGGGCTAGTGCAATCCACTTATACACTTCAACATGGTTCACTTCTGGCCAAAGCTGATGTGTTCTAGATTGATAAAAAAATTCTTTATGATTAGAGGATCTAATTAAGTGTGGCTTATATTTGTCATTCTGGCCAAAGCTGATTAGCAGATATTTTGATCACAATTTTTTTTTGATCATGTCTATTTCTGGCCAAAGCTGATGTAGACTAGATTGATGAAAGAAGTATAAAATTGTGATGCTTATTCAAAGCATTTGTTTTCTTTTGCAGCATCTAATGCCTCTTAAATTGTCGGTATTATAAATGGCATAGAACAGTTGATTGGTAGCAATTTTGGTACTTGGAAGGAGAAGCTTGATATCACTTTAGCTTTGCTGAATATAGATTATGCCCTCCTTAAGGATCCTCCTATAGCACCTACTGAAGGTGATGAGAATTATGATGCCCTGAAAAGGGCTTATGATGATGAGAAAACTAAGTGGGAGGATTCAAATCGTAAGTGTCTCATGATTATTAAGGGCTCCATTACTCAAAGTATGAGGGGAGCTGTTCTAGACTCTCAGACTGCCAAGGGTTACCTTGGAAAGATTGAGGACCAGTTTAAGGGATCATCCAAAATTTATGCAACAAACCTCATTATAAGGCTTATTGATGAAAGGTATGATCCAACTGGGAGTCTGAGAGAACATATCATGAGGAAAATTAACATGGCCACTAAACTTAGACAATGGAAATGGAAATCTCTGAAGGTTTCCTTGTCCATTTTATTATGTCATCCTTGTCCACGGAGTTCTCTCCGTTCACCATCAATTATAATGCGATGGATTCTAAATGGGGCATGGATGAAATGATGGCTAGATGTGTACAAGAGGAGGAAAGGCTTAAAGCTGGACGAGTTGATCATGTCAATCAGTTCAAGCATTCTCTAAAGAAGAAAAAGTTTATAAAGCCTAAGCCTGCTCAGTTTAAAGATAAAGGGCAGTCTTCTAAGTTCTTTCAGCAAAAGAACCCTAACAGAGCTCCTAATGCAGATGCACCCCCTAATGTTGATGGTAAAGATCCTAATGGATGTCGCTTTTAGGAAAAGCGGACACGCCCGTAGGGATTGTATTGGGTTCATGAAATGGCTCCATAAGAAAGGTACTAATGTTATAACCTTTGTTGATTTAATCCCTTTATGTTAATTATGCCACCAATACATGGTGGGTCGACTCAGTGCAACAATTCATGTTGCAAACTCCTTGCTGTGGATTCGATATGAAGAGGACCCTAAGAAGAGGGAAAGAACCATTAGAGTTGCTAATGGTGTTGAAGTCAAGTCGAGGCTATTGGAGAGTTTACACTTACACTCCATAGTGGCTTTATGCTTCGTTTATGTAATGTACTTTATGTACCCTCTATGAGACGAAACCTTGTGTCCGTCTCATGCTTAGATGATGATGGTTTTCACTGTGACTTTGGGAACAAGAGATGTATAATTATGTTTGACAATAAGGATGTTGGTCTTGCCTTCCGATAAGACAAACTTTATCTTGTTTCCTTAAGTGATTCCATAAGTGAAGTTAATGCTTCCTCTAATGTAAATATTAGTACCAAGCGTAAGCGCGATGATGATGAGACTTCTTCGAAACTATGGCACTATCGTCTGGGCCATATTTCGAGGGGGAGAATCGAGGCCCTCATTAAGGAGCAAGTTCTTCATCCTTTAAATTTCTCGTGCGGATCTGGATCATTGTATTGATTGCATCAAAGGGAAATATGCTAAGAGAATTAAGAAAGGTGTAAATCGAAGCACGGGAGTTTTGGAAATTGTTCATATGGATATCTGTGGTACGTTTAATGTGAAATCAGTGGATGGTTTTGATTCCTTCATAACATTCACTGATGACTACTCCCGCTTTGGATACATCTATCCTATCAAAGAAAGATCTGAGGCATTAGAAAAGTTTAAGATATTTAAAAGTTGAAGTTGAGAATCAAGCTGGTCAAAAGATCAAAGTTGTAAGGTCTGACCGTGGTGGTGAGTACTATGGAAGACACACTTCTTATGGCCAAATTTCTGGACCTTTTTCTAAGTTCCTACAGGAAAATGGTATTGTTGCTCAGTATTCAGCACCGGGCAAACCACAAGAAATGGAGTCATTTGAAAGGCGGAATCGCATTTTATGAATATGGTAAGGAGTATGTTGTCACCCACTTTGTCTCTTGGTTTATGGATAGAAGCTCTAAAGACAGCTGCACATATTCTTAATAAGGTGCCGAAAACACCATATGAATTATGGACTGGGAGAAAACCTACCCTAAGTTATTTGCATGTGTTGGGCTGCCCTGCTGAGGCAAGAGTTTTCAATCCAATTATGGGAAAGTTAGACTCAAGACCTGCCGATGCCATTTCATTGGTTATCCTGACAAATCTAAGGCATACCGTTTCTATTGTCCAAAGCAATTCACTAAGTTTGTTGAAACAAGACACACTATGTTCTTAGAAAGTGATATGTTGAGGGGGAGTATGACTCCCAGGGAAATAACCTTAGAGGAGAAACGGAATATGTCCCGATTTATGATCCAAGAACCAGTGTTTACTGTTCATGCTGAGTTTTCACCTCCAATTGAGAGGACTGCTAATCCTGCCCCTTGCTGAGATACCTATGACTCCGGTAGAGTCCATATCTAATGATACTTCTATGGAAGATGCTCAGCAGCCTGAAGTTGTGATTGAGGTACCAAATAATGCACCTCTCAGAAGGTCAAAGCGGGCTAGAAAGTCTGCTATTCCTGATGATTATGTGACTTATATGAGTGAGGATATAAATGAGTCGATGTTGGATGATGATCCTGTATCGTTTAAGGAAGCCATACAAAGTGATCATTCATCAGAATGTCTTGATGCTATGAAAGATGAAATGAAGTCCATGAGCATTAATGATGTATGGGACTTAGTAGAAATTCCTAAAGGAGCCAAAACTGTGGGCGGGAGATGGGTCTATAAGACCAAACATGACTCCAAGGGTGATATCGAAAGGTTCAAAGCAAGGCTTGTGGCTAAGGCCTTCACTCAAAGGGAAGGTATTCATTATAATGAGACTTTTTCACCTGTCTCTTCTAAGGACTCGTTTAGAATTATTATGACTCTTGTGGCTCATTATGATCTAGAGTTGCATCAGATGGATGTCAAAACGACATTTCTGAATGGTGACTTACATGAGGATGTTTATATGGCTCAACCGTAAGGTTTTGTTATGGAAGGGAAAGAACATTTAGGATGTCGTCTTAAGAAATCCATTTATGGATTGAAGCAAGCCTCAAGGCAATGGTACTTCAAGTTTGATCAGGTCATAAAGCTTTTTGGTTTCAAAGAGAATGAAGTGGACAATTGCATTTATGTGAAGTTTAGGGGGAGCAATTTTTTCTTCCTGATACTGTATGTTGATGACATACTCTTAGCCAGTAGCGATAAGAATATGCTGCTGGAAACTAAAAGATTTCTCTCTTCAAAGTTTGACATGAAAGATCTTGGTGAAGCCGCTTATGTCTTAGGCATTCAAATTCACCGAGATAGATCTAGAGGAATCTTGGGGCTATCACAAAGAGCATATATTGAGAAGGTACTAAAAAAGTTCAATATGCATAAGTGCTCACTACCGCTTCCTATTGTCAAGGCGATAAGTTTGGGACTTTCCAAGGCCCAAGTAATGATTATGAATCACAGATGAAGTCGGGCCTTATGCTTCAATCATTGGAAGTATGATGTAAGCACAAGTGTACTTACCGACTTAGCATTTATAACCGGATGCTTGGCGATATCGCCTAATCCGTGGTTGGATCACCGAAGGCTAAGAAAGCTTTGCGTTATTTACAAGGTACTAAAGGCCTCATGCTCACATATAAGAGAACTGATAACCTCGAGGTGGTGGGTTATTCAGATGCTGATTTTGCGGGGTGTGTTGATACTAAGAAATCCACATCGGGTTACATATTCACCCTGCGTATGGGCTATTTCTTGAAAAGCACCAAGCAAAGTGTTACTACATCACAACAATGCAGCAGTAGTTTGTGGTATGTTATGAGGCAACCGGCAAGATGGCTGAAGAATTTCATTCCGGGCTTAAGGGTGATTGATAGTATATCTGAGCCACTCACTCTTTTCTGTGATAATCAACCTGCAGTGATCTATTCGAGTAACAAGTCAAGTGGTGCTGCCAAACACATTGACATCAAATATCTTGTTGTGAAAGATAGAGTCCAGGATCTGACAATAAGTATTAAGCATATAAGGACTAACGCAATGTTAGCGGATCCACTTACGAAAGGCTTGCCACCTAGTGTGTTTAAAGAGCACGTTGCTAACATGGGATTGGCAGAAAGCTTTTGATCCTGGAATTGGGACCGTTATGACACCATCTCCCCATAAGCTAAGAAGGGTTCTTCTCTTGATGTCAGAGTCAATTAGTTCAATGGTACTTAATCGACCATTGCAATTTATTGTCTCTCAGATAAGTTTCAACAAAGAGCTGAGCTCATAAGTTTGTAATAAATATAAGTTTTTGGAGCTCCTAAGTTAAAGAAGCTTTGTTTTGAAATAAAGTGGTATATTGTAGTAACTGGGTTCTGCGGTACTCTATGGCCGTTGTAATTCTGTTGTCTCATATGCTGTTTTGTTGAGAAATGAGTTTATAAGTTTATCCTTACGATCAAGGGGGAGAATGTTGGATATAAGTAATCTGATTAGTGATCTGCAGGTTTTGTAGATCTAATAAGTTAAATTAAGGTCTTTTAGGAGACTTTTAATTACAGCCATTGGATGCCCTGATCGGGGTATCCTGGCATCCATCTTATGGTGAAGGTTCCCCTGTTGCTGGTGTTGCTATAAAAGGAAACTGAGAGCTGAAGCTAGGGTTAAGCCACTCTATTCTCTCTCTCTCTCACTTTTCCCTCACTTACCGATCAAGATCAACACTAAAAGCAACAGGAAGAAACCCTCACATCTACATCAACAAGGATCAGGTGAAGCAAATCAAGATGAGGCCATGGCTGGACCTCCAGATCAAGGTACACACCCCTGATCCTCATCTTTGTGGCTCAAATCTTGAGCTAGATGATCCTCATAGGATCTAACACTTTGTGATGGTGGTCAGTAGATGTCTCTTTTATGTGGCCGATAGATGTGTCTCTGCGGTTTCTCGAGCACAATCTAAATCAACCAAGTTTCCAACTCGTAGACTTAAAGGCCAAGAAAACAAAAATCCAAATGACAAAAGGAGGCCACACCCCTGCAACTCTAGGGACCAGATTTCGGTGGACCATTCGTGCGTGTGTCACAAGCCCCTGTCACCTCGGTCACGGACCATCGATGCAAGCGAGTGCGCGTGTGTTGTGTTTTCTTTCTCTCTTTATCCCATCACTAAGTGGAATGTTAAGACTCCACTGCATAAGGAGGTCTTCCTCCCCCTCCACTAGCAATGTGGGGCTAAAGACGCCCACCTACTGTCACATACATCGCTCCTATGCGATTTATTAGGGAATTTCTGAATATTCTCAAGGGGACAAAGCTCATTAATTTTAACACTCTATTCCTTTCTTCCACAAAGACTCATATATTCAGTTTCTAGATTTAACGGTCAAGAAAGGTTTCCAGATTTAAGCCACTTGATCAGGGGACAACAAACATTTTAATTACAGAGCATGTATTACGCCGTTTACTGCCATTAGCTAGAGAATGTTGAGTAGACCAGAACTTATTTCAAAGTAAATTCTACATTTATTTCGGCAACCAGACAGAGTCTAATTTCTGGGCTTGAATTCAAACTTGGACGGGTCCATTTTCTTGGCTAATTAAATACAGTATCTAGTAAACCCAGGGAAGCCTAGAATGCTAGTAAAAGTTGTAACCATGGGATCGATGTTTTGTTCCAATCTACAAATCTGCCCTATCTTATACGGAGTGTAATGCATCTATGGCTGAATCAACCTTGCCGCAGCATCCAGATCATATGTTCTGAACATCTAATCATATTTTGCTTAACTGCTTGCATGGCTGAATCAACCTTGCTCTTTTAATTTCTATCTTGTTTGCACAGATTGATCTGAATAAGCAGTCAGCTCCGGAATCAGTATCTGAGTTAAATCACTTTGCTGAATGGTAAGTAACTAATGATCACACATACACCTGAGTTGATTCTCTGCCTAAGATTATATATTTTGCATTACATTTTAAAATTTCAGGTCCCTGGAGTTAGATGTTAACGAGATGAGCATTGCTCAACTAAGGCATTTTGAGGAAATTGTTACCGACACTTTGACAGTTATTAAGGTCAGCAATATTTTTATATCTATAACATTCTAGAATAAATATAGTGGACTAGCATTATAATTTAATTGCAATGTTTATCCATGCATTGTACATAATATATGCACGAAGTTTAAGAGTTTCTCCATTTTATTTTTTGCAGAGCAAACTGATGACTAAGGTGGCTGATCTCACCCAAAATGAGGTTAGTTTGAAAACTAATTGATCCAAAATTTAAGTCTCGGAGAAAAACCTAACTTGATATTCGATACGAGTAACTAAACATTTTTAAGAATCTGGGACTGGTCAACAAAACCTTAAGACTCTCATGATGCGTGATGTCTGAGACCTGCAATCAGATTTCGTTGATTTATCAGAGGAACCGGGGACGAGGCCCCTGTTGATCTAAAAAATAGCTGGGACTGGGAAAACCATGAATGCATACACATATGCACAATGTTTCGACTGTTCTCTGACCATTCATTGTGTTTTTTCTGCTCATGATGAAAATTATAGAGACCTCCACAGAAGAAAGTGAGAAACTGGTTGGTCTCAGAGGCAGAGGAGTGAGAATGTGATTACATGCTGGACGACTATATATGTAGCTACAAGTCTAGAGCTCCAACAGAAGGTCCAAACCTGCGGTGTTAGCCATCTGGTTTTACCCAGCTGGGCTTCATGCTTGCTAATTGGGGAGATGTTTTCTCTCCCGTTATCTACAGAAATTTAGTGGTTGTATATTTTCCAGAGAAACAACACGGACTCTGCTATTTATTGTCAGAAGAATCAATAAATTCAGTTACTGCACAACTTTTCAAGTACCGTCTTGTATCTAAAACCTATTTATTTGGGTTCATGCGCATGCTTCTGTATACCTGAATGTGACTTTGCTTACTATAGTACTACGCGCTGAACAGAAGCAGAGTGAAAATGAAGGATCTGTGAAGCTGTAACTGAGACTGTGCTGGATCAATTAGACTAATAGGCATGGGGATGTGGTGTTGGGAGTGTTGAAGCGCGTAGAGATCTGTCAAGGGCCCCTTCCTTCCTAAGATATTTCATATCCCATGTCGACTATTTACACTTGTTTTTGCCGTTTGTTCATTTATTATTCTTGTTCATATCTTATCTTTATAGTACAAATATACAATATAAAAAAACTTAAGCATGACAAGCATGTGTTCAAATTTTTGACGGATTGCATGACAGATTAAGAAACCTCATCAAAAGTCGTTGTAACATGAGAAAGTACATAATATGTGTCTTGATATGAATTGTGCATAATTTAGAACTTTATCTATACCTTCTCCATTTCGTTCTATATCAACCAAAATATTGATCTATAATTCGCCCAAAATCCTGAACTTAAGTAGAGAATCGGCGGTGGCGCAACACAAGACAAGCTGGGCAAGACAACGGCCTTGGTTGGGGTTCAAGTTTCAACGAGCACGGGGATTATTTAGTTTCAGAGCCTCAATCTGTCTGACATCAATAACTGTTAACAGCAGAGGATGCCTCGATCTGCTGTCTGATGAATTGCCTTGAATCTGTTGTTTGCCTTGTATGCTTAGGAACTAGAGTGAGTTAATCTAGTAGCTCATCCTTTAGGACCCGAGCAATAGTTGAGATCATCAAACTCAAGCTAAGCATCCCCAAACTAAATCTATCTTGAGTCACTCAAGTGAATCTCTAATCTACTTATCCAGACCAAAATCCTAAGCTAATCCCTTGCATTAGTTCCAACCCATCAAAGACCAACTACAAGCATGAAAGCTATCCTTCAATCTCATCCCCTTGATGATAAGAATAAACCAGTGCCTTCCCTCCAAATGTTTTCCCTCTCTCATACTAGTAGTGCCTTCCCTCCAAATGTTTTCCCTCTCTCATACTAGTAGTGCCTTCCCTCCAAATGTTTTCCCTCTCTCATACTAGTCCAAATTCACAAGTCTGCCAAATTTGGCCAAGTCTGAAATCTTTAACTAGATTCAATCTTTAGAACTTCCTCTAATCCAATCCGTGTGCATTTTTAAAAATGTACTTAAACCATCTTGTAGTCATTAGTACTACCAAAGCCCACTTTGGCCATTGGATAAACTCTTCTCAAGCCTACGACCAAGCGCAGATAGGCAGAGAACGTCACATCAGGCGACTTCAATGACGGTTCTTCGGCACATTATTTCACGTCATGCATTGCTAAACCTGTAATGATGGGACGTTAAGAGTGATCAGATACTCCCTCTGACTCATATTAGTTGATTCAAGTTTGTCTAAATTCATATGTATCTAGTTAAATATCTCGTCTAGATGCATCTGTATATTTAGATAAAGTTAGGTCAACTAATATGGGTCGGAGGGATTACTGTAAAGCAGGATCACATCTGTTGTTTCGTCCAAAAAATTATGACAACAGTCAGCATATAAGAGTAAATTAAAGAAACCCATTTTGGGTGCGAATGCAGTGTCAATCCAACATAACATCCCCAGTTCTCATCCAACAGCTTGATACAAAGCCAGGGAAGAAATTCATGGGCATGGAAAAGTAAACTTAATTGGTCACAAAACAAAAGCAACGATGCCACGCATGGATAATACTTCAAAGGTTTACATCAACATTCTAGAGAAAGTGTTACCCAAGCATGGACAGCATGGCTACACTTCAGCCACACATAAGAGAGAAAAAGCTGGCAGATGCCTATCAAGAGTGGCAATTTCTTGCAATAATTTGCACAAGTTGACAAACAAGCAAAGCGTCTACAGCACCATTCAGAACATCATTTCAACATAAATCCCTGAACCAGTTCTTTGTTGCGAGAGCGACCGACCTTCCTTAACCATAGTTCAGCCGGAACATGTCGTTCTGCACGTAGAAGGACCCTCCAGCCGGCAGCAAATGGAACATCTGCAGATACAGTAAATAACAAGGTTAGAAAACACTATACATCCTTATATGGTCGTCAACTGCGATAATTTCCCTTGAGATTAGAAAATTTTCATGGACCCTCTCAACCCAATGAGAGACACGCCTCCTATCAGAAATACAAACAGTCCTAATAATATTCATGCAAACAGAGTGAAGACAGAGACAGATGTGAATTTCAGAGGTGTAACATTCCAAGGACCAGTCATGAATCAAGGCAATCAAGAAACATCTAAATCTAATAGCCACACTGTTCTAGAAATGCTCCATAACTATCATACAACATGAAGTGGTTAAAGTCAGGGCCAAGATGAGATCTATACAATTTTTTATTGGAAAAGACCACCAATATCATCTAACCAAATGAGCAGAATTTTACTGTATCTGACAAGTCCAAATACAGATACATATGTTCACATACTGATTACCAGGAAGCTTTGCATAGCCTAAACAATACAAGATGTACACTGTTAGAACATAACTGCTGACTTTCTCACATTGTATAGAACTGTTCCCATGCATTTCCAAAACAGTCTAGTCAACATAAAGGATAATACCGTTTGCTTTTTCTAACCACCTGATTGTAAGTGAACACAGAAGTGATGAATCCGAAGGCAGTGAAACTTCTAGCAGAAACATCACTGTTGGTACACCACCCCAATCTAATACTTTCAAACAGACTGTTCCAAGATTTTACATGGGACTTGTTAATGTAGCACTTTCTTTCTAGAACATGAAAAATAAATACTGTGTTCGTATTTCGTAACACTATGAAGACAAAAGCTCATATTATTTCAGATCAATAGAGAACTAAATCTACCATCTGCCTCATGCATACAAGCACAATCCACTTGTGTAACTTCCAATGTCTCCAGATCAAGTGAACAAGAAAAAAATGTAAAGCATCTTATTTCTCAAGTTACTCCAGCACAAAGAAAAACTAAGTATCACGGACATCAGATTACTTTGTCAGGCAAAAACAATACCATCACATTAAAACTTGATCTACTAGTGTAGAAATCATGCAAAAATGGTCTCGATGTCATACAAAAGATTAAGTACTGATGCAACAGAGCAAGACATAGTATATATTCTCAGCACAAAACAGCAGCAAATCAGTATACGGTAACAAATTGAATTTTCAATTGAGGCAGACTGAGTCAAAATTCAATGAAAGATCAAACTTCAAGATATAACACTGACTAGATGCAACAAACAGAAAAATCAAATCATACTTCGATGAAACAACTTGAAGCAATCAGAAAAGATGGGTCAGTACCGCAATATCCATTATATAGAGTCAGTAACAGCTCTCGTCAGATTCACAATTCCAGGGATAGTAAAGTAGGGACCTGGATTAAAAATTCAACAGATCTTCTCAACTACACGCCAACTACCTCAAGTAAATCTGAAAACATTACAAGGAAACAATATAACTACAAAAAGGAAATCCAAGGAAGATTCAAACGCTCCAAGACAGAGTTCTAAGGGTGTGTTTGGTAGACCGGTGAACCCAAATATTCTCTCCCCGGCCTAGCTGAGAGGCCTCTTTGTTGTTTGTTAGCCCGGGTCAGGCCATCTCAGCAGTGCCCACCTCACCCTGAAAAGGGCTCTCAGCCAGGCTGAGGAGAGAAGCTGGCCACCCCCGACGCCGCCCCTAGCTCCTCATCCGCCCATAGAGGCAGCAACAGCAGCAGGTCGCGTCGCCTCATCAACCACCTACCACCGCGTCGCCCCACTGCTCAGCACCCACCACCAGCGCCCACCGCCTGTCATCATGCATGACAAACAGCTCCCAGCACACGGTGTGGTGGAAACTGATAGGATCTCTAGATTTACTCTCATTGAAGAGAGGGGATGACACTAGGAGTTGGGGCAATTTTCTGGTTTTATTTCTCGCACAAACTCACACACAAATGCCATGCCAACCACAGGGGTTGGGGATACATATTTATAGGCTGCTAGCCAGCCAAGAATATGCTAAATGCTAGTCCAGGATGCTAGTCTAAGATGCTGCCTAAAAGCAGTCAAGGATGCTTGGTCCTTTGCTGCTCCTAACTGCCCGTCCTTGCTACAAGGACCATGTGTGTTACAGCCCCACAAAGACCAACAGTACAGAGACTTATTCATCATTCTCCCCCTAAGTCTTGTGCGTTGTCTTGTGGGAAGGCTGGACCATCCCAATCCTGGAGCAGAGTCCAAGGAACGTGATCCGCCCAAGAGGCTTGGTGAGTAGGTCTGCAAGCTGATCCTTGGTGTTGATGTAGCTCGCCAGGATGCTCCCTTCATCCAAACAGCGCCGGATGAAGTGGTACCTCACCGGATGTGCTTGCTCCGTCGCGGAATACGGGGTTCTTCGCCAGGCTGTGAGCGGACTTGTTGTCCACCATGAGCTGCATCGCGCTGGTGTCTCACCGAGGAGATCACCAAGCAGTCGAAAGGCTTTAGGGCCTGAGTGCAGTGCAAAGGAGGCCGCTATGTACTGGCCTCGCAGCTGACATGGCCACCACCTGCTTGACCGACCGCCAGCTCACGCAGGCACTTGCCGAGGAAGAAGAGGATCCCGCTTTGTGCTCTTGTCGGTGTCGATGTCGCCGGCGTGTCGCCGCCTGGACGGTGTGCCACCTTGGGTAGTAGAGGCCGTGGTCGAGAGTCCCGCAACATAGCGGACGATCCTCTTCACAGCCGGTGTTCCGCCGCCGGTCGCTGTATGAACCGACTAACGAGCCGACGGAGAATGCCAAGTCCGCCGCAGGGCGAGGTAGCCAAGGCTCCCACAAGACGCCGTAGAAGGCCCACTCCGCTGCCGCCGCTGCTCAGCTTCAGCCTCTCCTCCATCGGGGCGAGAGCTGGTTGCAATCGGTGAGCCCGGCGAGCTCAACAACGCGCTTGGCGAGGGCGGTCCGTCAAGCGTGATCCCGGAGTGGTCCCTGTGCACCTCGATCCCTGTAGAAGGAGAGGAGCCCCTGATCACTCATCCGAAGGCGGCCTTCATTTCTTCCTTGAACGCCGCCACCTTCGCATCCTGGTGCCGGTGATGACCAAGTCGTCGACGAGACACCTACCAACAGGCATTTCTCCATTGCCCGCCGTAGACGGTCACTTCGCGGGCTTTGCTCAAGCCCATCGCCTTGAGCTGCGGAGTCCAGCTATGCTCCATGCCCTTGGTGCTCGCAAACCATAGAGAGCCTTGCGAGACGGCACCTTGCCCTCCGGCCAGGAATCGCAAATCCCGCAGCTGTCGCACGAGACTCCTCCTTCAAGTCGCCATTGAGGAAGGCGATTTGACGCCCATGTGATGGACGCAGCCTCTCCGAAGGCTAGCGCAGAGGAGTCGCACGGACTCCATCCGCGTTACAGAGCGGCGCGCGTCAAGTCGACTCTTGCCGCAAGAAACCTCGCCACCAAGCGAGCCTTGTGCTTGACGATGGCGCCGGATTCATCCCTCTTCGCTTGAACACCCACTTAAGGGTGATCGCCGGCGACTCGGCGAGGTCACCGAGCTCCCATGTGCGGTTCTTCTCGACCGCATCCATCTCCAATCGCATCGCGCTCGCCATGCCGCTGCCTTGCTCCGCTTCGCAAAAGACCGAGGCTCACCGTCGACATGCAAGTTGCGCTTGCGCCTAGGTTGCGGCACCGTCCCGCACCGCTGGTCACCGAGAAGACCTCCATCGTGACGGTATCAAACGGCTCGCCGCCGTCAGAATACGCTGGCCGACGCGCCTCGCCGTGAGCGAAGCGAACTCCACTGGCTGGCGCCGACGCGAGCCGGGCTGGTGTAGACGTGTTCGGAGGTGTGACTACCGTGCCGGAGCGACGTGCCCGGAGGCGTGATCGCCGGTGCCGGAGTAGACGTGTTCGAGGTGTGATCGCCGCGCCGGAGCACGTGGCGCTTTGGTGGCGTGGCAGAATGGTGCCGCCGTGATGACACCACCGGATGAGATGGAGACTTGGGAATCGAGGTAGACGCGCCGGGGAGCTGCCCGCTTCCTCGGCCTCGGCGACGACTCGACAATGAAGTCGCCATATGTCGGAGTCGAGCCGCCCACCGCTTGTCCCACGCCCACCTCGCCTTCGCTGAACACAACATCTTGCGCTGCGGCGCACACGCCGTGTCTTCGGTCGAGGATGCGGTAGGCCTTCGAGCCTCCGCAGAGCTGGCGAACACTCCCGAGTGCTCCCCGCTGCCGAGCTTGCCGATGTGGCCGAGCTCCTTGGCGAACGCGAGGCACCAAGACCCGTAAGCTGGAGACCGCCTTGGCGCCATGCCAAGCCTCGTGCGCCTCTTGCCGCTGCGCCTTCGTAGGGTGAGCGGTTGAGGATGTAGACGGCCGCCAAGACCGCCCCCCGTAAGACAGCCGCATCCTCTCGCTGATAGGGCTCCGCCATCCCCACAACCGACCGGGTTACGCCGACGACGCCGCTCGCCGCGGCGGCTGGAGAGCGGCGCTGAATGCCCTCATCAACAGAAGATGACGCGAATTCGCTTGTTGTGAATTCGCCGCTGTTGCGCGAAGACGCGCGCATTTGCGTACCAAGACTCGCAGAAGAACTCACAGACGCTGATGTAGCGCCACGCTTCCTTGTCACCGAAGCACCACCCGCATGTATGGAGAAGTCATCGACGAGCAACAGAAGTAGCGTTCTCCCGGTGGCCGGAGTCACCGGTTCACACAAGTCCTGCAGGCACGAGCTCGAGCTTCTCCTTAGCTCAAGCTCGCCAGGGGCGAGTCGCCCGCTTCGCCACCACGCAGACGCCGCAGAATCGCTTCCACGGTTCGAGGCACGATGCTCGCACCATCTCCTTGCCGCCGAGCCGCCGTAGCCTCGGGCGGTGCTCAAGCGCCAGGATCATCGCCACGCTTCGCCCCGACGGGCGGCGTAGGCAGGGCCGTACACCGCACATCAAGGACATAGAGCCGATTTGGCGCCTAGTTACCTTTGGCAAGAAGGCGACGATGGCGATCCCAGATGCGCAGGATCCCGTGCTCGACAAGACGCTGCGAGCCGTTTCATCCACCGCCCCAAGTCACGATGGAGTTCTCATAGCAGGATGTAGTAGACACCGCGAGCATCCGGTGCTCTCCGGTCTTGGCGGCGAAGATGACGGAGCCGACACTTCAATTTCCACCGGAGGCATCTCCAAACTTGACGGAGCCTCAGACGCCGGAGTCGAGCTCGGCGAAGAACTCCACCGACTACCATGTGGCGGGCGGCGCTGCAGTCAAGGCACCACCCGCCCTTTGTTTGGCCGGAGCCATCGCCGAGAAGGCGCAGCCTTTGGCTCGCCGAGGCGGAGGAGCCGCCGCAATGGCAAGCCGCAGTATGAAGCTCGATGCTCGCATGAGCCATGAACAAAGCCGCTCCTCCTCTCCCGCTTCAGGCGACATGGGGCTGCCGTGGTTGCCGACTCCTTGGCCCAATTAAGCCGCCACAGCTTGTGGCCAGGGCGCTATCTTGGGCTAACTTATATTCGCCACGCGCCTCAGCACCTCCGCGGCGCCACCTTGCACTCGACCGCCGTTTTGCCCTTTGCGCGTTGTTACCGCGACCATTGATGCTAAGAGACTTCTTCTTCCGCCACCGTGGCGGCGCCCCACCACTCCCGAAAGGAGAGAGCTTCCAAAGAAGGGCGATGGACCCCGAGGAAGCTCGCTCGTCAAGTCGACGACCTTGAGGCGATCGATTGCCTCCTCGATCGACATCGGCCGAGGTCCAGCAGGATTCGATCGAGCGAAGCCATCCGCCAGATTCGGACGCAGCGAAAAGCTTCGACAACTTTTTCCTCGCTAGGTGGCGCCGCCAACCGCCCACCTTCCGCAGAAAGTGTTGAGACGGAGAGCAAAGTCGCCGATGTCCTCACCGCTTGAAAGCCGTGTCATCCCACTCTGCGGAGTGCTCGCAGAGCTGCCTTGGCGAGCACGGTCGCCGCCGATGCGCGACGCCGCGATGGCCTCCCAGCTCCTTGGCGCCCGCTTGTTGGAAAGCGAGAATGATCTCGGGCGGATACGGCGAGGGCGCCCAGCCGCCGATCGTCATGGCGGTCGACGCTGGCATCCCGGATCGCCTCCCACATGTGTCGCACTGAGCCGGACCTTCATGACCGCGCCCACTCGACGAGTTGGTTTGGGCGAGGGTAGCTACCCAAAGACCGGACTAACGCCTCGACCACAGCCCGACCTCGTAGAGGCCACGGTCGTGGTCGTTTCGGCCGCCACCGCCGTGCGCGCCACCGCCATGCGCGCCTCCCGAGCTGCCACCGCCGCTGCCGCCTCGAGCGCCACCACAAGGCGCGCCTCCTCGAGCGCCACCGCTGCGGCGCGCCTCCGAAAAGCTGCCACCGCAGGTTTCACCTCTCCCGGAGCGACACCGCCAGGTGCTTGGGCATGCTCGCCGCCCACCGCGCCGGCCGCTGTGGCTGTGTCGACGCTGCTCACCAAATGGAGCTGCTGATGCCGCCACAGCTCAGCTCGCCTCTCGCCGCAGACGTGATGCTTCCACCGCTGCCGCTTCGCTTCCGCCTGCCGCTGCTCCGCCACGCCACCTTGACGCCTGGTTGTCGCCATAACGGTTGCCGCTGCCGCCATTACGCCTCCTCTCGCTGGCGAGCCGGCCTCCGCCGACGCCAGACGCCGAGGTAGCCGAGGCCGAGAGCGACCTGGGACATGGCTGGTCACGCCGGCTGTTGCGTGAGGAGAGCTGCTGCTAACGAGCTGCTGCTCGATCACTGAAAGGAGAGGCCACCAGGGACAGCTTGAGCTGCTGCACTTGTCATTGGGCTGCCGCACACCCGTGAAGGGACGAGCAGGAAACACTCAGCCTACAAGACAACCTCGCTCTGATACCACTTGATAGGATCTCTAGATTTACTCTCATTGAAGAGAGGGGATGACACTAGGAGTTGGGGCAATTTTCTGGTTTTATTTCTCGCACAAACTCACACACAAATGCCATGCCAACCACAGGGGTTGGGGATACATATTTATAGGCTGCTAGCCAGCCAAGAATATGCTAAATGCTAGTCCAGGATGCTAGTCTAAGATGCTGCCTAAAAGCAGTCAAGGATGCTTGGTCCTTTGCTGCTCCTAACTGCCCGCCCTCATATAAGGACCATTAAGTTACAGCCCCACAAAGACCAACAGTACAGAGACTTATTCGTCATTGAGGGCCTGATTGCTTCTTTTGTCTCTATTTAGGGGCCTTTGTGTAAACATTTGGACTGCTCTGTAATTCTTCAGTTTTTGGGCCAATCTCACCCGATACGGGCTACCAAACAGAGTATAAGTGCAGCTTTTCTCAGCCCACCTGGTCTACCAAACACACCACAAAATCTCAGGCAAGCTTGTATGAGGTCAGATATCTCAAGTGGGAAAGTGAATTCAAGTGGCCCGGTCTGCCAAACACACCCTAAATGTCACAATTCACAGTTTACATCTCCGACCTAAGGCTCGCAGCCCAGAGAAAGTACTAGTACTACTCAGTACCCAACTATACTAAGCAATCAAGTACTACCCTCTAATGATTAAGATAAGGCTAAGCGAGAAGATTGACCGAACTCAAACAGGAAAAGCAAACAATTTTAATCAACAAATCGAGAGCCTTCCACTTACAGGGAAGGCCGTGCCGTCGGATTGTGAATTGGGACCAAACGCGGGATCGCAACAGTAACCACCAGTTAATAGGATCAGATCAGCACGTACTAGAACCAAACAGGAGGGGGGGGGGGAGGGGGGAGAGAGAGATGGCGCAGACCTGGGAGAACTTAAGGGGGTGCTCGCCGGGGCCTAAGGTGATGGTGCCGGAGACGAAGACGAGGACGCCGCCCTGGGGCCCCGAGGGCTGGCAGTCCACGGTGTCGATCTTGTGCTGGCACTGCTGGAAGGGGAGGGATCCGATCTTGCCGGCGATGGCGGCGGCGCCGAGGAACTTCTCGCCCTCGAAGGTGAGCATGGAGCCGTCCTGGTACAGCCCCACCAGCGCGGCGCGGTTGGAGTCGAAGGTCTGGTAGTAGTGCTGCACGAACGCCTTGGCCACTGCATCGGGATCCATGATTTCTCCCTCGCCGCGCCTTGCCTCGCCGCGCCTAGGGTTTGGAGCTCTGGATGCGGATGGCTCGGGAGCTTTGGGCGTTCGGAGCAGGGGTTGGTAAATGGGGAGAGGGGTTCGCGACGGAATAATAATTGCTGCTGAGTTGGATCGGGCAGGGCGTGGGTGGGTGGGGAGGTTGGCGGGAAGGACGCTAAGCCGTCGGGGCTGGGCCTGCTGATGGAGGAATGCCGCGTTGGGCTACGAATCCTAGCCTATGCTTTTTTTCTTGATATATAGTTTTGAGGATCTGGCTCAGTATTCATTGTTGACGTATGTTCGGACTACGGCCCAATAAGAGCATCCAGGCGGTAGACTTATATTTTTTAAAACGCTAACGAGAGCTGCTAAACTCATTGTATAGAAAATTAGTCCAGTCCATAAACAAAACCGGCCCAAAACCACACAAACGTCTTTCGAGTTACAACATATATATTTATCTATATCTATATATATCTAATAATAAAAGTAGGAGCATTTCAGAAGCATCTACACTTTTTTGGACGATTTAACCCTTAACCGTTTAGAATAATTACCCACCACTGCCATTGGTAAGTGAGAGAGTCCCCGATAAGTCAAAGCGGTTTGGGAGCGTTTCTTGAAGACTTACACTTTTTGGACGACGAACCCTTTGACTGCTCGGGGTCATAATTACCCATCACTGCCATTGGGAAGTGAGAGAGTCCCCGATAAGCCAACACGGTTCCAGATCTGTTCTCAATGCCCCTTGCATGGACTTCCTCCCAGGCCATAGTCCCCAGCCCCCTCGACCGACTCTGGTCCCCTCTGCCGGCCGAAGAAGGAAACGTCGGGCCCTGGTTCGTTGGTCTTCTTCTCTACCAGACCGACCGATACCATCTTCAGGAACATCACAGCCCATTGAATACCGTCGCTACCCCTCGATCTCCTCCCATGGAGCCGCCACCCTCCTCCACCAGCCGGTGAAAGGGTTCTCAGATCAGATCCTTCGACGCCAGGAGGCGACTCAAGGTTCCACCCGCCGTCTCCTGCAGGTCCTCAACTCCCCACCACCCCAGCCATGAACGTGGCCAAGTTCGATGGGTGCATCGTCGCCCCACAAGGAGACGCATGCTAATCGTGGATGGGCTTGGTTAATGGGTGCTCTCATGAGCTATGAGCTATAGAGTAGTGGGCCACCGCCCCCCCAAACTTTGTATATTCCTTGAAGAAAATATTTTTTTAGAACTGAGATCAAAGAAAATACTCTAATTTGCCCCCCCAAATATTCATAGTTCACATTTTGCCCCCCCATAATTCTTGTGCTAGCTCCGCCACTGGTGCCCCGGATGCGCAAGTCTAGCGGCCGCATCGTCGCCCATACGGATCTGTGTACAACTCGGTTCACGCAACAACTAGCAGGCAGAGGCATGATGGGACCATGGATCACAACAAGAGAAGGGACTCGGCGGGGAGGATAGGTGTCTGTAATCAGATGGATACGTATGCTACGTATGCTCTGAATTTTTTGTGTATAGAAAACGATGAAAGCAGCATCTGCATGGGAGTTTTTGTTGATTGTTTTCTCTTTCAATGGAGGAGTTTTGCATCTGGACTTCAATAGCAAATGTTCAGAACTGTGGGCGACCCAGAGCTTAGAAACTAGAATGAACGTGATCATTGCATTACAACTTTCACGGCTTGTGTTCACGCTGGCTCATGTGTGTTTTCTTGCTGGGTCACCTGGTGTGAAATCTGCATGAGTCTACACTTAACTTGGTTCTTACCAAGTTTAGCTCAATGAACGGACCTCTTCAACCTGACGCGTGGTGTTCGTGTAGAGGAAACAGAGCGTTATTGGGTATGGATTTGCAAATATAAACAACCGGCGATCTCAGTTGTTCAGGCGGTGTCTGAATTCATTGTCCTGACGACGGCGTCTACATCAACGGTAAGTATTGAAAATTCAGATAAGATCATGTAATTACCTCTGTCCTCAGTAGAACTTGGCATTTTGACACATCCGAATAGATTTTCAATAAATTAAACACTTACTTACACTACTAAGTGTGATATTTTCTAAAATACTTTCTGCAACCATTTACTCTAATAGGTTACTCTAAGTTTCTATTGGTAGCACCAACTTGGAAATGTGATATCACCAAACTTTTAGTTGCAGGTTATATTACGTTGTGGTGTAATAAAATTTTGTTGATCCTCATGATATTGTTGTATTCTCTGATAATATACAAAACGCAGCATCAAACATATATTAATGCCGAGACATTTTTTGCTCACGCATGTCTAATACAATGATTTTTTCAAACATGACATCTTTAATGCACTTTTTATTTCTTCCACTATATAAATGTTTTTATCCTTTCGAAATTACACAATTCTATAAAGATGAAGTAATTTAAAGTTGTTCGGAATAACCTAAAATTTCGCTAACGGGCAGCTATATATTATCGTGAATGTGCATCTTAGAAAAATAATATGTCTCTGATTTTCAGTATTAAAAATCTTCATGGTCTAAGAAATGTTTAATAAAATCAAATCCGTAGCAACGCACGGACACGTTTCCTAGTATCATAAAAGCACATAACAAGGACTTGGCTTACATAACTCGAGCCGGAATGGCGAGAGGCTAGGAGGATACAGTGCCACCAGACCACTTTGTAACCGAAGCAAGACAAGTCGGACACACAACTCTTGTCCAAAGAAGGCATGTGTTACTGTACAGTGCACGCTTGACGCCTAGAAGAAGTAATGACGAGTGGATGGAAGGACCCAACCAGACAGAAAGAGAGCATCGCCGAAGTGATGTTGCATCGGTGTGCATCGCGCACAGAGGCCCACGCTATGAGTAGCCGCCAACCTTGACGCCACTTGTCGTCTTGAAAATCCTCGTGCAAACCAAACAATACCTCTAAGTAGGAAACACCGTCATAGTGCCACCACTGCCTGAACAAGCAAGCTGGATCTGGAGTTATGTTGCATTTAAACCAGGACACACACACGTAGAAGGATTACATGTAGTGGCAAGGATGATATACCTCAATGCGTCTACAGGAGGTCGAACTTACAGCGTGATACGCACAGACAATAAATCGACGCTTTTAGAATCGTAAGCCTCGATTTCGTGGGAGGGGCTCATTTAAGATTTTAATGACTATTGGCTGAGCTAGTCAACCTGACTGCTCTAACTCGATTATCCATGTTTCGAAAACGCTAAGTCACCAAAAAAGGAAAGAAGAAACAAGGGTTTGAGGACAAAAATGGTAGAATATATTAAGTTTGTCGATCGTGTGTTTAAGTTTAATCAGACGTTACTCGTCACATATATATGAGATGGATGGTCTTTCGTGCAAGTCTAAGAAACTATTACATGAGTATTGAATACTTATAGTAAGGAAAAAACTATCCTAAGATAGGTATACTAACATCAGCTTCATACTAGATCTGGACTCTAATCACCCGAGTCAACTCTTTGCAGAACCTGTTTTCTTTCGTGCTGGGACAGTTTTCGAAGTCTTCGAGCTTCTTTCCATCTATGTCATGGTCTTATGACCATCAACTAGCTTGACTCTTTTCAACGCGTCTCCTAGACGGTCTTGTCTAAGTATGTCTGTCTTGATCGTCTTTCATCTGGACCTATCTCCAAATAGCCTCTACAATCTTCTTCGGCACTGACTAGATTCAGCATATTAGTCTCTAGATTGATTTTGGCCAAATTTTAGCAAATAACAAAATGTTTCCACCTGCAGCTTACTTTCATTCGACTTTCACTAGTGCATCAACTACTGGACCAAAATGGGTGCTAAAAGATCCCTGTTTCTATGAAAAGCTTGTGTGCTAGGAAATACCTCATGTTCGACTAAGGCCGATGTTTTTAGTTCATCAGCCATTTATCCTGAGGGTGATATATGTATATTGGCCATTTTCTGGTGCAACTCAGGCAGATTGCCACACGCTGGATTGAACTTCTTCAGATATCGTTCATTAAGCGCTCGAGAAAGTATGTCTCCCTATAATGTCTCCACCAGATATGATTTACCATGCACTATCCTTGTTACAGGCTCTTCCTAGCTAGGTGACCATTTCCCAAACTTGCGACTTTAAGAGACGACTGGTAGTATAACCTTTCAGACCAAATCGTCTACTTGGAAGTCCTTTAACTGAACCTACTTGTTGTAAGCGATCACATGTTTGTCAGTTGATTCATTGATATTGTCCATCATCACATTAAATAATCTTTAACCGACAAACTATTATGTTTAGCAAACGTCAAGACAACCAGATTAATCCCAATAGGTAAAAGGGCTTCTTGTCCATATACTAACTCAAATGGAGTTACTTTAGTAGCACCATGCCTTGAGATTCTATGAGCTCACAAAGATTTATGACAAGATTTCATGCCTATGCCTTTGATGATCTTGAATCTTTTTATTAATCAACTTGATCATTATATTTTTAGTCGATTCTTCTTGTCCGTTGGCTTGGGAATAGTAGGGAAAGGAATCGAGCATCTTAATCCCTAGTGACTCGGGAATTTTTTACCTACTTCGCCATAAAATACATGTATTGGACTTATGTAAGAGTTTGAGGTATGCCGAACCTATGAACAATATGATTAGTGATGAATTGAATCACCTCCTTATGAGTGATATTATCTAGAGGTACTGTTTTAGACCACTTGCTGAAATAGTCGATAGCAAATAACATGAATTGATGCCCTTGATGAAGTCGATGGATCATCCGACAAAGTCAAGTGCCCATGATCGAAAAGGCCACATTGATGATTGACTATAGCATAGAAGCTGGTGCTAGCTGGATATCCCGAACTTATGACAAGCTTTGTATCCCTTGTAGTACCTAAAATAGTCCTATATCATAGTGGACCAATAGAATCTGGCTCACCGGAGCATATCTAAAAGAACATTTCATGATCCCTTGTGTTTTGTGTGTTAGATATAACAATACCAAGGATTATTTAATGTGTGTTTAGTGCTGTGGATTATTGTCCACTAAAATGCAGTTGAACTAGACTTTTGGGGGGCAAATTATCTGCCCCTGCCAAGTGTCGGATTATCGCCCTGGCTCGATTGACAAGGGCAACAAGGCGCGTCATGCAGAGTGGGGCGGAGTTTTCTGATTGTCCTATTAGGGCCGGTGCTTGTGCCCGGGTCAGATAATCCGCCCCTCAAGGATTTTTCCAAAGGCGGCCAAGGCGCGACTCCCATAGAGGGGGAACATTTGACCCAGACTATCCGATTCTGGGCCGGATGTTTGTCCCGAACAGATAATCCGGCCCCCACTTAGGCCGGATAATTCAGCCCTTTTTTCTCCAACAGTTGGCTTTTGGCAGGGGGTATAAATACCTCAATTGATCCTCATGTCAGATCTCTTGATTATTTCGAAAAAGTGTTGTGCTATTCATTCTAATACTCGTGAGATCTCCATGTTCAACCACCCGAAGACTCCGATCTTTGGGGAATCGAAGGAGGAGGCTTCGATCTACATCGTCACCAATCAAGCTCTTCAATTCCCCTCCATTCACTTGGAGGATTCTTCATCTAGTATTTCTTGCAAATATCTAAATCTCCATTTTCTGTTATTGATTAACTTGTGAAAGGACATTTATTGTCTTAATCAGTTTTGGTGTTTGTTAACAACTTGTAGATCATTTTACAGTGTGCTAATGTCTATAGGATGATATACTGAAAAGTGATAAGTATTTAGCCCTGTGGAAATGTCCCTGCAAGCAACTGCAATTTTCAGGGAATTCCAGACTGGAGTCTCTGGTGTGGTCCGGAGTTTCCCCCAAAGTCCCCGGAGGGGCTTCCAAAAATATGCATGGGACCTTCTGTATGCTTCTCTGGAGATGAACCAGAGCCAAACTGGATTCTCCGGTGCATCCTCCTAGACCGGAGTCTCTGGTGTGCTCGAGACTAGAGTCTTTGAAGAATCTCTGGGGTGGGCTTATCTACCTTGGCTGGAACATTCTGTATGGTGGTCTAGAGTTGGACCGGATATTTTCCAAAGTCTCCGGTGTGCATCAAGGTCAGACCGGAGTCTCTGGTCTACAGACCATAGTCTTCGGTGTGAAACTTTCTCCAATGGTCAGAAAATGATTCACAAGCTAAGGGGCTATAAATAGGGGACTTCATCCCCTTCCTCCAGCTGCTCGTTCCAAAATAGAAGTCCCCCACTATTTGAGCCACCAAATCACCAAGATCTCTTCATCCAACCATACAAAGTCGTTGATCTTTGGAGAATCGAAGGAGGAGGCCTTGATCCATAGCTTCACCAAGAGAGATCTTCATTTGCCCTCATTCACTTGAGGGCCCCTTGCTCTAGTGTTTCACTAGAAACCCTAGTTCTTGATTTGGTTCTTACAAGCTTGTCTTTGATTGTGTGACAACTTGCTTGCATTCGGGAGCCTCCAATTAAGTTTTGGATGTGTTCCTTGAACTTGTTGTAAAGGTGTCGGCTTCCACCTCAAAGGTTGCCGATATAGTGGAAGAGGTGAATCGAACCCTTTGGGGTGAGGTTCATCGGAGAACAAGGGAGGCCTCTCATGGCGCTAGGATTTGAAACCACCCCTCTCCAAACGCAGACGCATTTCCCTCAAAAGGAAGGAAATCAGGAATAAATCCTTGTGTCTCACAGGCTCCACTTTGGTTACTTCGTCTTTACCACACTTTACTTATCTTGTTCTTGCTTAGTGTTTGTGCTAGGTTGACATATAGGTAAATTCACCATAGTTGCATAATCTAGAGAATTTACCTTTTGTGTCAAACCCTAAATTGAAAAGGAGTAAAATTTGAAGTAGCACCTATTCAACCCCAACTCTAGGTGCTCATACGATCCTTTCAATTGGTATCTGAGCCTCAGCTCTTTATTCAGGCTTTACCGCCTAAGATTATATGGGTAGCCACGATGGAGAAGAAGGGAGTGAGGCTAGTAACACGGTGTCCATGGAGGATCTCAAGAAATTGGAATCAAGCTTGAGATCCTCCCCGGGCAACGAAATCAAATGATTGCGTGACTTAGTTGAGCAACTTGTTAAGGAGAGAATGGCCTCACCTCCTCCTCCTCTAGAGGAAACCTCCACACTTCCAAAGGTGAATGCTTCGGCATCACCCACGATTGTGGTGGGGGGGATGATCCTGACAACGCTAATCCATCCACCAAAAGGGATGACAGGAAGGAAGAGCACCATAAGGTTCCCGGTTGGTACTCTCCCGACCCTCTAATACCTCACCCACATATAAACAATAGGGGTGACCCACCTAAGCTAGCTGCACATTCCTTTGCTCAATGGAAATCATTAATGAAATCTCATGTGCGCAGCTCTTGCATTGAATTGTGGAATATCATTGAAGAGGGACTCATAATTGTGGATCCAACCTACTTGACAAGAAGAGAAGTTGTTAATAGTCAACTCAATGCCATCACTGCACATGATTCGAAAAGGTTTGGGGACAAAATATTTCCCTCACGTAGAACACCTCAACACCACCAAGGAAGCTTGGGATGCTCTCACTGAGTTATATGTTGGAAATGAGAGCATGAGAAGAAACTGTTATGATACACCGAGCAATGAAGCCGAAGGATTCTATATGAAGGATGGTGAAGATCATGAAGGCATGTATCAAAGTCTCAAATCCACTGCCACCGCCTTTTGGAATGTTGGTGCCTCACATGTGGATGATGCTTGGATAAAAAGAAAATATGTGTGTGCACTTATGCTTTTAGATCCCACCGACTTGAAGAGTCTCTAAGGAAGACACAACTACCACCTCATGACCTCCAATGAAGTTATGCAAGAGATGGCAACTTTCAAGGTTGCTGCCAAAGATGCTCGTGCTCGAGCCCTTGGAATGAACAATGGTGTTAACCTTGCCCTAAAAGCTAAAGTTATGGAGTATGTGGATGAAGAAGGAAGTGACGAAGGCTTATCTTTGAGCCATCTCGAAGATGTCAAGGTTGCTCATGGTGAATATTTGGCCTTCTATGCAAGGAACTTTTGGAAATACCCCACCAAGGCCAAGATGGAAATGCAACAAAGAAGCAACCCAAATGGGAGAAGAGACAATGGCTCAAAAATGAGAACTTGCTTCAACTATGGTGACTGCTATCACTTTGTTTCCAGTTGTCCCTATGAGAAAAGAGAAGATTGGGGGTAAAGTAGTGTTGAAGAAAAACTCAAAGGCTCCCTTCAAGAAACCCTTCATCAAGAACCATCCCGCCAACAAGAAGTCAGGTGAGATTGTTTTGATAACACATGAAGAATACTCCTCCGATGATGAAGATGAAGATGAAGAAGAGGAAACATCAAATGGTGTGACTGCTCTTGCCACTACTTCTACCTCCACTTTCTCACTCTTCGACTCTCCAAATGAGAATATCCCCAACAAGAATGTCACTTGCCCTAATGGCAAGAGGATCGTAGGTATGATTATCTTTCCACCCATCCTCGATGATTGATGATGAACTTGATGAGGATATATCTCTTGAAGTCAACAAGGAATTAGTTGCTTTTGATGTGTTTATGACTAACTTGCAAGGGGAACACAAGAAGAATTTTGTGAACCTCTTAAGTCAACTTTATCACACACAAGAGCTTCTTGATGAGAGATGTAAACTAGGGAGAGAGCACACTATTGAGGTGGATGCTCTAAATAATGCTCTAGAAGAAGAGCAAGAGACTAGGATGTGTCTTGAAATAAAGCTTAAAGGCCTCGATGAGGCAAATGATCAAATTATTAATAAACTCATCGAGGAACGTGATCATGCCATTGCTAAGTATAAAAAGGCTAAAAAGGATAAGGTTGAGTTTGGTGTTTCTCATGACAAACTTGCCGGGGACTTTAGGAAGCTTGACAAGGCTCACAAGGCCTTGGAGAGTGAACTCTTGTTGCTCACAAAGTCTCATGAAAAACTTCAAACTCAATTGACTAATATTGCCTCACCAAGTATTTTCATTCCCTCTAGTAGTACAAACACCATTGAAGAACATGCTAGGTTGAAGGGGGAGCTTACTAATGCCACCTTTCCCAAAGGAAACAAGTCTATTGATGATCTTTTAAGTAAGCAAAGGTCAAATAATGAGAAAGGGGGTATTGTATTTGTCTCCAAAGCCAAGAAGAAGAAGAACAAGAAGAAGAAGGTCATGCCCACACAAGAAAAATACAAGGACATTGTGGGTAGTAAGACCACGAGTGGCAAAACTATGTCACATAATGACTTTATGGAAGTGCTAACCTCACTATGTCTTAATGCATGATTATTATGGTGATATTTATGCACAATATGTTGGCCCATTTGATGGTTATATTGCTTGGTCCATTTGGGTTCACAGGACCCTTGTTGCTAACAATAGAGGACCCAATGAAAAATGGGTACCTAAAAATTAGTTTGATCTCTTGTAGAACTATGCTTTCGAAGGGTCAAAGTGGGTGCTTGATAGTGGATGCACAAGTCATATGACCGGAAGCAAAACTATTGTCATGGAAATGAGACCAAATTATGATCAAATAACCGTGACATATGCCGACAAGTCAAAGTCTAAGGTAATGGATTTTGGCAAGGTTGTGGTTGCTCACGATATTATACTCGTGGACGTCATGCTTGTTGAGACCCTTGGATATAATTTACTTTTAGTCTGTGCTCTTGGAAAGATGGGCTTTGCCATCTTTATTGATAATGATATTGTGGTCCTTGATGACTGCAAGTGCACAGATCGTTTGTAGCTAGTTTCGAAATAAAGATATCGATCCCACAGGTAGCAGGAGTTTGAAGTCTAAATAACTCTTGAGCTAAATACTGAAATAGAAATGCTAAATAAAGTTCTAAGTAATAAGATAAAATGTGATTGTTGTATAAAAGATATTTTTGGGTTTTCAAATAAGAGAAAAATAAGTAAACTAAAGCTTATAAGTAAACAAGAGCATGCGATTATGATTACGAAGGTTTGCAGATGATGGAAAGAGTTCTTAGGGAGTAGTGGATCCACCACTAGTTATTAGAAAAAGTGATCAAAATTATTATAATGAATAAGACCAGTTATGATATGTATGGGAGGAGCTCCATATATGGACGAATAGGCATCAACCACTGCTCACATCATCCATCATAACCACAGTACATAGTAATCAACATCAATCGAATTACTGCGCTATTAAGGGATTTATCCTGTGGCATGGACATGGCTTGATGAGTTCTACTTGATTCCCCAAGTTAGTACGTAAATGTGAACACCCGAATTTTTAATCCTAGATGTCTTTTATGCCGTACATCGCAATCCCAGGATTACCATTTTTGCGAGACATGACAGAGTTGATAGCACAGTACATCATCCATTACAAACCATAATAGTATTACAAATAGTTGATCTCATGATCAAGTCTGGTTACATAATAAACCAGCGGAATAATAGTAGCATAGTAGGAGCTCCATCTTCATGGTCATATGCAATCCCTCGATGGGAGATGATCCTAGTTATCATAGGCGCCCCACTGCTCATCCTCCCGCATTTCCTTCGTAGTCTGGCCATGGGAATAGCCAGGGACAAAGCCATGAATACTTTCAAAGTACTCGCAAACTATCACTAAAGCAGTAGTACCATTCTAGTAGGAATCCTAAGCTCTAGGTTTGTTTGCACTAAGCCAATTTTATTTCAAAGGTACTTAGTAGTAAAGACCTAACTTTAGTTATCTAGATTACTCAAGTGGGAACCTAGTTTCATGTCCACAACCTTGTGGGGTCAAGTCAAAGTCATACTTCAAGTCACAAGTCATTTTAAAAACATCTGACAACAGAACAGTATGGCCATCCAACTGTCCATGACCGCGGACACGGCTATTCAAATAGTTTGACACTCTGCAGAGGTGGTACACTTTCACCACAACATTCGATACATCCGTCAGGGATAACCCTGAATCATCATACTTGGTATGCGGATAATCAATCCTAACCTTTCAATTACACACCCTAGTATAGGCACCTTCCCTATGAGTCTGGCCTCCTAGCCATAACCATCTGTCATCCTGGGAACTGCATAGGTGGACATTCACATTCACAAGGTAGCCTTAGCTCAACCTCGTTCTGCGAGGGAACCCATGATACGTCCAACTTGCATCACCATTCTATATCATAATTTGCCTCTATTCATTGATTCATATTAAGAGGTGATACTTATGTCTTTTCATCTGTTTTTGCATGTTGGATGATTCTTGGAGGATGAACTGCCGGAGTCAGGATTCTGATTGAAAAATAGGTGTTTTGTGATGGCGCCCAGCACTTGTCGTGGAACGCTTCGTTGGAAACCCCAAGAGCAAGGTATGAAGCAGCACAACAACAAGTTTCCCTCAGTAAGAAACCGAGGTTATCGAACCAGTAGGAGGAAGGAAATGTCACATAGGTGTTGCAAGCAACGCGGAGACCTGCACAACACAAACTCAAGACTTTGCCCCAATGAATCAGTGAGGTTGTCAAGCTCACCGGTTTGCTGTGACAAAGGATTAAACGTATGGTGTGGAAGGTAATGGTTTGCAGCAAGTAAACAAGTAACAGTGGAAGAAGTATCAATGATCAAGATTGGACCGGGGTCCATAGTTCACTAGAGGTGCTCTCCTTAGATAAACAACATGGCATGAAGGGTAAACAAATTACAAGTGGCAATCGACAGAACGAGCAAGGCATAACAATGCAATTACTAGTCAGAAAGATCCTATGAGATTCGATTGGGCAATACAACAAGATACATAGATCGCCATACATCTGCATCTATGACTAGAAGTCAACCTTCAGGTTATCATCCGAACCCCCTCCAGTGTTAAGTTGCAAGCAACAGACAGGTAAATAGTCCACATGTTCCATGAACAAGAGACCGTTGTTTTCTCCCTAGTAGCAACAACACATCTACAACCAAAGAGATTATTGTCACTTCCCTTGGAAACTAGAGGCATGAACCCACTATCGAGCATAAATACCCCCTCTTGGAGTCACTAGCAACTACTTGGCCAAGATAACTACTAACAACAGAGAGCATGCAAGATCACAAACAACACAGACATGATAAAATCATAAAGACAAAACCATTAATCAAACCAACATAATAATCTCAATATCCATCGAATCCCCACAAACACAATATGCATGATTACAAATAGATTAGATCTTGATCATGAACGGAGATCACAAGATCTATACATGAAAGCACAAAGGAGGAGATACAACCATCTATCTACTACATGGACCCATAGTCTAAGGTGGAACTACTCACGCATCATACCAGAGAGAAGGCCTCCAGGATGATATCCCCTCCGGCAGGGTGTCGGGAAGAACTTCGGATCCCCCCGATCTAGGGACGACGGTGACGGCGGCTACAGAAGGTTTCGTGGAATATTGATCGGGTATTTAGGGTTTCTGCATCGAGGTCTTATTATAGGCGAAGGGGGAGGCCAAGGAGGCGTCCAGAGGGGCCACACCTCTCCCAGGCATGGGGCAGGGCCCACCCGCGCCTAGGGGAGTCTGGCTGCCCTGGCCCGCTTCTTCGTCTCCCCTCTGGACTTCTTGTTCCCCACGGAAAGTAATTGACTTTGACGTTTGTCCCGTCCAATTCAGAGAATATTTCTTTACTAACTTTCAAACCAAAACAATGTAAAATGTGCAATTGGCACTATGGCAACTTGTTAATAGGTTAGTACCAGAAAACATGTAAAAAGTACCTCACATATAGAAACATAACATAGTGGCAATCAACTTGTCCCTCATAGAGTAGCAAATAGATGCATAGGACACCTTCAAAGTTCACAAGGGTGACTAGAAACAAATAGCACAAGAATAAGTAATGTCACAATATGCATCAATCAATAAGCTTTGGAACACTGCACACAGAATGACAACATGCTCTCTTAATGGTGCCTAAAGGTAGAAGGTGGACACTCAAATAATGGTGGAAGAAAACCCTTTCATAAAGGAAGGTGGATTTCAAGTTTCAAAAAGAGCTTCCAAAAATTATGGTACTTGTTAGCTTTCAGCCCTCATTGCCCCTATCATAAGCATCTTGAAGTGATTAAGGTTAAAGTGACAAATATGGAGTATATGCTTGACGAAGTATAAGTTGGCAATCTCAAGTCCCTTGAATACGAGGGCCACACCTCATGCTACTCAATTTTGGTCACCTGTAAGTTCTTGTCATTGTAAGTATTTGCATATCATTGAGAACCGCCAATGGGTACCCTTGCACATGGTACAGAGCTTTCCCATAACCAAAATGACAAGGCAAGGCATAATGAGCATCTCAATAATCTTCTTATTTACCATGGGAATATGGTGTGTTTTTTTCTCTTTCCTCTTTTCTCAATGTGTCTCTTTTTTTATAAGAAGAGTGCTTCATAGATGTCACTATGGTGATGCTGCAAGTTTCCACCATGATTAGGCATGGATTAGGATAGCGACCCATGAGTTTCTCTAACACAGGATACAAACTCCATGGACTTACAAGTTCCCTCTTAATTTCACACTGGTGACATCCATAGACAAAAGAGCATGATATCAACTGAGTACAAAGTACAAGTGCAATGTTGAAAACATTCTCCGTGACATCATGGTTCTGCTAATTCCAACGTATAAGTGCAAGCATATACAACATAGATGACACAATGGTTCAAGTTTATAGGGGCAAAGAATATAGAGTGTTCCATCAAGTTTGTGAGGGCTTTAATCACTAAGTTTTCTCATAACAAAATAGTTTTTAATTGGAAGATAGTTGAAAACAAGAATATACTTGGAATGGTGTAACACACCATGCATAGGAATTTATAGTGTACACTTTGGAATAACTTGGTTTCTTGGGAGTTGGAAGCACGAGTAGAGCTTACTCATACAATTGGAGGCTAGCAAAATACTAGGAGCAACCAAATAAGAGAGCAATAATGGCCATAATCATGCAGTGCAACAAAGCATTACTAATCAAAGAAACGAGTGGTACTACAAGTCAAGGACTAAATGATCATAGAGTCTAATGGTGACTTGTCATAGTCATAAAATGGTGTGAGCATGTGCCAAGTCAACCCAAGCAAAACATCAAAGGAGAATACCACAATACTATGCTTTTGCATGCTAAAACAACGCATAATTTCTTCAAGGCACACTAAGCAATCCCAATTGTTTGGAACAAGACATGCTACAACAATAATCACTAAGCATAAGGTCAAAACAACACCTATCATGTCATTCTAAAGTCTAAGTCACAGTCAAGAAAGCTCCTCTTGCACTTCAAGCAAGAACTTACTACTCCTTTCCAACACCAAGCAACTTATTTGCAAAACAACACAGCGAGAACGGGGGTCCAAACTACTTAAGCAAACTAAAAAACCTAAGCAAAGCAAACGAAAACTAAGGCGCTCCAAGAACAACACAACTGTGCATGAAACAATAAAAACGAAGTGTCTAGACAGACCTGAGCTTTTTATTGATGAAGAAGGGGATGCCTTGGGCATCCCCAAGCTTTGACGCGTGTACCTCTTGGACATTTCTTGGGGTGACACCATGGTGGAATCCCCAAGCTTGAGCTTTTGTCCATTCTTCATCTCATTGCATCATTCTCTCTCTACACCAGAAAATTTTCCTTCATACAAAACTTCACACAATCTTCATTAGCAACATTAGTGTATTCAAAAGATATCAGACCTTTAGCAAAGCTTTGGAACAGCCAGGATTTTCACTGAAAACACGAGCTACTGTAGTAACTCCTTCAAAAAGCTCAACTCACCTAAAGAGAACTCAAAAAGGAATCAATAAGAAATGCAAATAATGGCAAAAATATGTCAAAACAGACTGAAAGGGCATGTATGCCCCCATGTGTGGTTTTGGTAATTAATGACAATCTCTATGGACTAATGTGTAAATTGAGTTTCACTTGTAGGTATGTCCATTGGCATCGCTTGGGCCATGTGTTGGTCTCAAGGTTGAAAGATGAAGAAATGTCCAAGGGCTTTGTGCCCATTGGAATCATGAAGTAAGAAGGAGCTTGAAGGTTGATCAAGATCTCATGCTTGAAGTTGCATCAAGATGGATCAACCTCAAGAAGGGATGAAGAAGGGCGAGCTCAAGGTGCGCCATCTCTAGAAGATCTCATGCTTGAATCTTGCCATCCTCGTTTTCATGGAGTGATGAAGACAAAAAGTTCAAGAAGAGGTTTCCCCATGGAGTATGGGGGAGAATTTTGCAAGTCTTCATCAAGCAAGAGCGAGCAAGAGCAAACAAGAAAGGTGTTCCCACTATAGAAGAACAAGATGGTCTACATCAAGTTCAAGTGGGACGCTCAAGGCAAAGGTATGTTGATATGGCTTCTCTTTTGCCTGGTCTCGTTTGTTAGTTGGGAGACCGGTTTAGGATAGATAGCCGCATTATCAAGAGGGGCTCTCAAGCGTGTGTCTCGCTTGCATCGCTCGGAGAGAGCTCAAACCTTTGCATTCATATCATCATCTTTCTTGGTTATTATTTGGTTCTTGTCCATGAGAGGATCTAGAGCTTGTGGTCATTATCATAACAAGCTCTAGTTCATCATCTAAGGATTTCACTTGCATATCTTATTGCCGCTGATCTTAAGTAGTTTTCCTGCTCCACACCTTGGGGGATACTTACATATATTTTCATGATATTTTCTCCAAGGTGATACCCAATATTCTATTCGTGCTATCTTTCCAACAAAATTGGTTTCATCCTGCTTGGAGTTCGGATGCAAAAGTTATTGCTTTCCGGTTTTCCGGATTCGGAATTTCCCGACTGAAGTTCCGGCCCCATCGGAAGTTCCGCTTAGGCATCTTTTGCCGCCGAAAGTTCCGTGAAAGTTCCGGTCTTGTTCTGCTTACGCCAAGAACCTTCTGTTTTCATTGTGTCTATTTGACTAACTTCTTTAACTTTCACCGAAGTTTTTCTCCCACCGAAGTTCAGAACGCTAAGTTCCGCCATGATTCGCTTTTTTAGTTTCTCGCCCGCAGTTTTTGACCGCTGGCTGGTGCCACCTGAACTTCCGCCTCCCACCGGAAGTTCCGGCTAGGTGTCGCTAATGCCCATAACGGCAGATCCGGGAGCCCTTTAAAAGGGCTCCTCTTCCCTTCGTGGGTTCTAGCTTTTCTTCTGGTTCTTGGCTTTATCTCTCCTCCATTGTCAACCTTGAAGAAGCTTTCCTCTCTCCCCTCCTATGATTCTTGCATCTTTGAGGGATTTGAGAGAGGAGATCTAGATCTACAATCCCCCAAGGCAAATCCTTCTTTGTGAAGGAATCATTGGGATCTAGATCTTGAGAGTTTTGAGTTCTCCTCTTGTGTTCTTCCTCCTTATTCCCCAATAGCTTTTGTAGCTTTGTTGGAATTTGGGAGAAGGACTTGCCCTTGCATTTGGTGCATAGGTTTGAGTTCTCCTGAGATTCATGAGTTCAAGCTTGTGAGCTTGTTTCTCTTGGGTTCCTTGGAACCCTAGATGGTTGTGTGGTTGGATTGTTGACCTTGTGGTCTTGTAGCCTTTGTATGTTGGCCTTTTTGTGGCATTGTTGGCCTTTTGTGGCTTTGTTGTTGGGAGCCCAATTGAGTTGTGGAGTTAGCCCCAATCTTGTACGGGTTCGTGACCGCCTCAAGCGGCCCCATAGTGAGCAAGTGCCCGCCTTTTGTGGTGCGACTTGGGAGAATAGGGTGAGCCTTTTGTGGCGCTGGTGAGTTGCGTGCTTCCTGATCCGGTGAGGCCTTGTGTGGCGCTAGTGAGCATCGAGCCACCACACCTTGAGGTGAGCCATTTGTATGCTCGAGAGCATTGCCATCGCACCTCTCCAACGGAGACGAGCTTCTTTGAAGTGAAATTGGAAACAAATCTTCGCTCCGCCCATCTTATCTCTCAACCGAACCCTTTACTTATGCACTTTACATTGTGATAGCCTTCGTGCTTTAAGTATTTATACCTAGATATCAATTTGTTGCTTGTATTGCTTAGCATAGGTTGTTGGTGCACCTAGGTGAACTTAGTGGCTAGGTTTTGTGCTCAATAAATTAAACGTTAGTTTTATTCCACATTTACTTGAGCCTAAACCGTAATAATTTTAAAAGCCTATTCACCTCCCCTCTAGGCGATTTCCTTTGTACTTTCACAGACCATCAGGTAGAAACCGATTTTTTCAAACATCTTTTGTTGATCAAATCAAAAAGTGTTGAACTAACAAAAGTTAGTTAACATACTGGGGATTTATTCGTAAATTTTAAGCTCAATCCGAGTTATAGAGACTCTCACGAATTTTTTTGGTGGAGGATAGAAATCTGTTTTCGATAGCAACTCCAAATCTTACTTACCTCTCAATAGAGGTCATTCTTGGCACAAAAAGCAAACAAAAAGGATAAGGAGAGGTCATTACTGAAGTAATAACTTCCAAGACTCAAGGAAACTCTTGGGTTATCTCCCAACAAGTACTTTTCTTTAACGCCTTTAAGTTAGGCACAAGAAGCAAGAAGAATCAAGTATTTTTAAATGAGGAAGCATTAACATCAAATATTGCTTTCAAAAGAGGAGCAAAAAGCAACTTATCTCTCCTCATAGGGAAGCTGCTCGATACCTTTGTTGAATGGAAAATGATATTTAATGGTTCCTCTTTCATATCAATGATGGCACCAACTGCTCTAAGAAAAGGTCTTGCCAAAGTAATAGGACAAGAAGTATTGTATTCAACATCCAAAACATAGAAATCAACAGGGACATAAGCATTGTTAACCATTATGAGAACATCATTAATACTCCCTATGAGTTTCATTTTAGCATTGTCATTGAGTGGGACATCTAAATAACAATCTTCCAATGGTGGCAAATCAAGCATTTCATAAATCTTCCTATGCATAATAGAGATACTAGAACCAAGATCACATGAAGCTTTGAGATCAAAGTCATTCACTTGCATATTAATAATGGGTTCCCAACTATCTTCTACCTTCCTAGAATAGAAGCTTTGTGTTTTAGCTTCTTCCTTAATCTTAACAAGAGCATATTTAATGTGTTTGTTAAAGTCAACATTCATATCAATAGAATCAGTACTTATAACAAGCTTTTGTAGGAACATAATCACTTCAAAAAATATTGCAAACATCAATATCAAAGTCAAACTTAGCATCACTAGTAGTAGGCATAGTAGGAGTAGGAATAGGGACTACTTGTGGTTTAGTGGTGATGGTGCACACACTATTGTTTCTATCAATTCAGCTTCCCTCTCCCACTTAGCATGAAGTTGAGCTAACAACCTAACATTTTCATCAATAGTAACTTGTATGGCATGAGCAGTAGCAAAGGTATTTTCCATAGTTTCAGGTTTAGCAGCCATTTTATTAACCAAGGAAGTTTGAGCTTCAGACAAAGAGGATATATTTTTCTCAACATTTAAAAGCTTTTCCTCTATAGCCTTATTGAAAGTGATTTGTTTACTAATAAAGTCTTTGAGCATGACTTCAAGTTCAGAGGGGGCACTTCTAGCATTGTTGTAGGAGTTACCATAGGAATTGCCATTATTATGAGGATAAGGCCTATAATTGTTGTTACTACCAAAATTATTCCTATAGGCATTGTTGTTGTAATTGTTGTTTCTAATGAAGTTCACATCAACTTGCCCTTCTTGAGCAACCAAAGAGGCTAAGGGAACACTATTAGGATCTAGAGGAGCTTTCCCATTAACAAGCATAGCCATAATAACATCAATCTTTTCACTCAAAGAGGAAGTTTCCTCAACAGAATTTACCTTCTTACCATGTGGAGCTCTCTCAACATGCCATTTAGAATAGTTAACCATCATATTATCAAGGAGCCTTGTTGCAGCACCCAAAGTGAGGCCCATAAAGGTACCTCCAGCAGCAGAATCCAACAGATTTCTTGAGGAGAAGTTCAAACCTGCATAAAAAGTCTGGATAATCATCCAAGCAGTGAGTCCATGAGTGGGGCAATTCTTAACCAAGGATTTCATTCTTTCTCAAGATGGAGCAACATGTTCACTATCAAGTTATTTAAATTTCATAATGTCACTTCTCAAATATATAATCTTAGCAGGAGGATAGTACTTTCCAATAAAAGCATCTTTGCACTTAGTCCAAGAATCAATACTATTTTTAGGCAAAGATAGCAACCATTCTTTAGCTTTCCCTCTCAAGGAGAAAGGTAAAATCTTGAGCTTAATAATATCTCCATCTACATCCTTATACTTTTGCATCTCACAAAGTTCAACAAAGCTATTGAGATGGGCAGCAGGATCATCAGAACTAGCACCGGAAAATTGCTCTCTCATCACAAGATTCAACAAAGCAGGCTTAATTTCATAAAAGGTAGCATCAGGAGCAGGTGGAGCAATAGTTGTGCTAAGGAAATCATTGTTATTGGTGCTAGTAAAGTCACACAACTTGGTGTTCTTAGCAGAGTTCATTTTTGCAAAGGTGGGCAAGCCAAAAACAGCAGCAGCTGCTAGAGCAGGAACTATTTTTTTTGTGTTTTTGAATAAAGAAAGCAAACCAAACTAGACTAATTTTTTGGGTTTTTTGGAAAGAGGCAAACAAAACCAAGCAAAAGAAACAAAGCAAACTAAAAACAAAGTAAAAAGAAAGGAAGTGAAGGACTCCCCTTGTGAAGATGTCCTTAGCCTCCCCGGCAAAGGCACTAGAAAATAGCTTGATGGCGCCCAACACTTGTCGTGGAACGCTTCGTTGGAAACCCCAAGAGCAAGGTATGAAGCAGCACAACAACAAGTTTCCCTTCGTAAGAAACCGAGGTTATCGAACCAGTAGGAGGAAGGAAACATCACAAAGGTGTTGCAAGCAACACGGAGACCTGCACAACACAAACTCAAGACTTTGCCCCAACGAATCAGTGAGGTTGTCAAGCTCACCGGTTTGCTATAACAAAGGATTAAAGGTATGGTGTGGAAGGTAATAATTTGTAGCAAGGAAACAAGTAACAGTGGAAGAAGTATCAATGATAAAATTGGACCAGGGTCCATAGTTCACTAGAGGTGCTCTCCTTAGATAAACAACATGACATGAAGGGTAACCAAATTACAGCAGGGCAATTGACAGGAACTGAGAAAGGCATAACAATGCAATTACTAGTCAGAAAGATCCTATGAGATTCTATTGGGCAATACAACAAGATACATAGACCGCCATCCAACTACATCTATGACTAGAAGTCCACCTTCGTGTTATCATCCGAACCCCTCCAGATTAAGTTGCAAGCAATGCATAACTACTTTTAAGCAAAGTGTAAGGTAAATGTCACATGTTCCATGAATAAAAGACCGTTGTTTTCTCCCCGTAGCAACAACACATCTACAAATCAAGAGATTTCGCCACTTTGGAAACTAGAGGCATGAACCCACTATCGAGCATAAATACCCCTCTTGGAGTCACTAGCAACTACTTGGCCAAGATAGCTACTAACAACAGAGAGCATGCAAGATCACAAACAACACAGACATGATAGAATCAAGAAGACAAAACCATTAATCAAACCAACATAATAATCTCAATATCCATCGGATCCCCACAAACACAATATGCATGATTACAAATAGATTAGATCTTGATCATGAACGGAGCTCACAAGATCTATACATGAAAGCACAAAGGAGGAGATACAACCATCTAGCTACTACATGGACCCATAGTCCAAGGTGGAACTACTCACGCATCATACCGGAGAGAAGGCCTCCGGGATGATCTCCCCTCCGGTAGGGTGCCAGGAAAAACTTCAGATCCCTCCCGATCTAGGAACGATGGTGGCGGAGGCCATGTGGTTTCGTAATATTGATCATGGCTTTAGGGTTTGTGCATCGGGGGCTTCTTATAGGCGAAGGGGGAGTCCGAGGAGGTGGCCAAAGGGGCCACACCCCTCCTAGGCGCGGGGCAGGGCCCACCCACGCCTAGGGAGGGTCTGGCTATCCTGGCCCGCTTCTTCGTCTCCCCTCTGGACTTCTTGTTCCCCACGGAAAGTAATTGACTCTGACGTTTGTCCCGTCTAATTCAGAATATTTCTTTACTAACTTTTCTTAAACCAAAACAGCCAAAAACAGTAATCGCACTATGGCAACTTGTTAATAGGTTAGTACCGTAAAACATGTAAAATTACCTCAAAGTGTAAAGCAAAGTAGATACTAAACAAGCATGGAGCATCAAAAATTATATATACGCTTCGACGATCATTTTGATGCAATTTCACAAGATCGAAAAATACTAAAAAATATGGAAAATCCTATTTTCCAAGAAGACAAAGTATGCTGAGTGGAGGCGAGTTGCCACAAGGCCCACCTCAGCGCGGGCCACCCTAGGTCGCGCACAGGTGTGGCCCACATGGCTCACCTGCTCCGCCCTCTCGCCATATCTTCTCCTCAAACCCTAATACACAGGAGCCACCACAAAATATTCCGCCACCTCTCAAGGTGGAAAACACCGAGAGAGAAAGAGCTCCCAAGCATGTATTTCGCCAGAGAAATTCCTTCCGGAGGGATATCATCGCCATCAACACCATCATCAAGCTAGACTTCGCGGGATCATCATCATCCACACCATCATCTCCACCAAAGACCATCATCACCACTCCATCCTCAACAGAATAATTGTGTTGAATCATGCATAGTTCTTACGGGAAACTTTCCCGACATTGATTACTATTGTAGTTGATGCTTGTGAGTGGAACCTGTAGCACCCCGGGTAAATCCACTACTAGAAAATCGTTGTTGTTTTTATTATGTGCATCATCATGGCATCAGCATGCATCTGTTTGCCTAAAACTATTTTCTAAAAGCCTATTTTATTTTCTGGATGTTCTCCTCTTTGTTCAAAGCCAAACCCAGATCTTTCCTGATCTTTATTTGTCTAAAACCTTTACAAATATTTTGTTTAAAATAAATAAAAATAATAAATAATAAATATATTTTGTTGGGGGAGGCAGTCCAGCCCGCCAGGCCCAAAGGCCCGGCTAGCCAGGCCACCTACAACCCCAAACCCTAGCTAATCCTAGCCCCACATCAACCAGAAAACCCTAACCCTAGCACCCCACCTAACCAAACCCTCCAACTCACTCCAGCCGCCGCCAACCTCCCTGTACACACGCACACAACACCACGCGACACCGACCCATGCCACCACCACACAGTGCATGCAACGCACCCACCCCGGCCCCGCCTCCTGCCACTCGACAAGGCCTCAGACGCCTCCCGTCTCCGCATCGAGATTCCCTTGTTCTGCCTCGCCCATCAGGCATGAGACGCACGCCTGTGACCCCTTCCTCCTATCGATCCCCAACCACACCCGACGCCACCTCCCCCGTCCCCGACCTCCTCTCCCTCGTGGCCTCGGCCTCACCTCCTCTCATCCGCGGCCAAGATCGCTAGGCCATGGCCTCCTGCCGACCTCCGGCCACACTTCCTCGCCAGATCGCACCATCGCCTCCGCCAGTGCCCGTGCCCACGCCTTCGAGTTCGACCAGCGCCCTCACCGCCTTCCTTCCCGACGGCTCCTCTCACCGACATCCTCTCGTCATCTCCATAGTCGCCGGACACCTCCTTCCATCGAGGCATCTCGCCTGCCGCTGGTGCCCCTGCTTCTTCGCTGCCGGCCATCCGCCGCCGCCACCCCGAGCCGTGAGCCGCCACGCAGCGCCACTGCATCGGTCTCGCCAGCGCCTCAGCGCCGCCGCTGCCGCCCCTCCTTGCCGTCCTCGACCGCCTCCTCCCCACCGCAGTCGCGCCCTCCGTGGCTGCCGCCCCAGCGCCATGATGCCCGGAGTCTGGATGGCCCGCCGCCGCTGCCTTGGCCACCTCCTCCTCGACCGGAGCTGCCACGCTGTCCATAGGCCTCCCATCGGTGCCAAGGCCGCCGATCCCCGCGGCGCCGTGTTCTCCCGGCAGGGGCCGCACATTGTAGCGACGCGGCCTGCCCCCAACATCGCGTGCACCTATGCCTCTCCTTCATAGGCCCGTCTCTACTTGAGCTCTAGTGGCTGTTACTCGATGCAAAGGCCAGTAGCTCGTCCTGGTTCACATGTCTACATTTTGAAGCGCCTACTCCCTACGTTCCTGCAACGTCTGTCCTCTTGCTTCTCCTTGGTTCCTAAAATATGTTGGGTGGCCGTATGGTAGCTAACACTAGATGCTTGTGTTGTTGCTGCGAGGATGTGGTGTGCACTGCTGATTTAAGATTGATGGAATTAGCGCCGGTTCGTCTCGCCTAACTTATCCGAGGCCCAAGATTCCTGAACCGCAAAATCTCCTTCCCGAACCTGATGAACCGAGGGCAGAATCCGAAACCTTGGAACCGCCAAGTTCCTCTTCCCAGATCCGATGGTCAAGGCCCTGAAGCTCCGATCCCGAAGACCGATCCTGCCGCGCCCGAACCCGTCGAACCTCTGAACCAAGATCTTTGATCCAAGATGTGTGACCCCTCTTCCGAGCCCTATATTTTATAATATATGACATTATGACTTGTTGCATCTAAATTGTTCATGTCGCACGCATATCATGTGGTTTGGGGGGCCTTATGCCGATTCACCTTATAATTAAATATGGAGGCCATCTCATGCTTAATCTAGTCTAATATTGGCTCCATTTAAATTTGTGTAGCGAACCGGTGTTATATTTTGCCTTGTTAAGACAACATTTAAATTGCGGGGTATCTAAACAACTAGAACCATATATCTAATTGTCGGGACTCCGGTTCCACTTAATATTGCCTAATTGCATCGCATCTTTGCCATGTCATTCATCATACATGCATCATGCCCGATCTTCTACCGTAGTATTAAATAGTGCATCCGGTGTTTCTTCTAGTGTTTTGCTTCTTCGCGGATTAGGCCGGTGAGTTGATGCGAGAGTCGACCTGATCTTCCGATGAAACTTTGACAATATTTTCCAGGCGAGCATCTCCCCCTTTCTATCTATCTTACTTTTATAGTATTTATTCCGTCCTGTTGATCTATTTCTATCTGTGTTGCGATGCTCTAGTTTTCGTACCCGGTACATCCCTTGCAGCCTTATATTGCCTTGGATGTATCCTATTACCGTTGTTTGGTAGATAGTTGGACTATGCGGTCGAAGTTGCTTACTCAAGTTGTTATGGTCGTCAAGTACCACAGCTTGTTGGAGTATTGCCGTATGTTTAATGTTGAGATGATCATGGCTTTAATTATCGCTTAATAACTAAAATTAAAGTAGGTAAATGCAGAGGCACCGTGGGTAATAGACAATATTTGGTTTTTAATCGCCACCGGTGTCCGTAGGGACCCGAGTTCTTGACACTGCTCCGAGATCGAGCGCCGCTAACCACGTGGGTGAGGGCACCCCATCGATTAGTACCGATTTCAAAGTACTGCATCGGGGCCACAAAGTAGTTTGGGGCTTTATTACTATCCTCAGTTTATGCCATGTTTTCGCTTATTTACGATTGCTGTGGAGCGCCTTATCGTTTTGGATCACGGCACGATTTCACAGATCGACAAGCCACACTTTCGGTTCCACAAGCATACCGCTCTACAAACCCTGGTCCGTCTCGAGACCGCCGACTTCGTTATAGCTTAGTGGGGTGGCCCCCATGTGCTTGCTTTTGGTCCGGGAAACGTCGTGTCAAAACCCGCCGACATACCGCTGGGTGTATGTTTTGTGATCTTGTACCCACCGATCCGACAACAAGGGTGTAGGTGCGTGGAAACTTTGGTGCACCCCTGCAGGGTTAAATCTTTTCGAGAAGCCGTGTCCGCGGTTATGGACGACTTGGAGCACAGTTCTTGATCATAGAAAACTATAACTAAAGTTTACTGTTATAATTTAACTTGTATCCGATATGACTAGTAATCAGCTTCACTACAACGGAATGGATAAATAAAAGTACCAACAACTGCTGGGTTTGGGATATCTCATGCTATATGTATCTGACTAGTAAGTACTACAACTACAACGGAATGGTTAACTAAAAGTGCTTACTGCTTATTATATCAGGACGACTATCTATACCTGACTAGTAATTGCTGTAACGATAACCGAATAAATAAAATCGCCAATCGTGAGTTCCTGCTGGCTTCCTCGCTTGGTCTCAAGGGGTTATACCAGATGGGTATGTTTGGTGGTAGTATCGTTGGTTCAATAGGTCTTTATTATCCTCTCTCGATAGCCGACGCTATATTGAGTCTCTATAGGTTGTTTAGTGCATGTTGCGCCGCTTCACCACCATACCTATGTAGGCGAGGACCGCAATTTAGTCTCGCTGCATCGCCTCGCATCGACCGCTCTCTTTTTCCTTTGCCCTTTGTCGGCACCCCTTTTGTTTTTAGCAGGTTTTGAGATCGACGTCGTTAGTAGGGTTAACCTTCCGGCTTGGCCTGGGCAGGGTTATGGACGCCATTGGTTATTCTTCAGGGCTCTTAGCTCAATTTGCATCTTGTCCGTACTCGGATGCTGTATTGTTTTCAAGGTGAATTGGATCTTTGTATTGTATATCTGTATTCTTGACTCTTTGAGTCATTGTTGTATATATCTGTTTCGTGGGTTCCATCGAGGACTATTGTGTAATGATATTATTTCGTTTTCCACCCGCACGAAAGTGCCTGGTGGGCACCTTTGAATCGTTTCTATGCGGGTTTGGCGGGAAGCGCTGAAACTTGCATAGGGCCGATTCTGAGGGTGTTACAGAACCATTGGATTATTGTTTATGTTCAGATTGTTATCCATCACCATATCATCTTTGATCTTGATCCATATGATGTCTCGTGAGTAGTTTGTTTAGTTCTTGAGGACATGGGAGAAGTCATGTTGTTAGTAGTGGAGTTATGTTGAGATATTATTCAATGGTTTAGTATTTAAGTTGTGGTGCTATTCTTCTAGTGGTGTCATGTGAACTCGACTAAATGATACTTCACCATTTATGGGCCTAGGGAATGCATTGTGTATTTGGCAGAGTGACAGAAACCTGAACCCTCGTTAGGAAACCATTGCACAAGGGAGTGTAGGATCTTAGAGTTTAAGGTTGTGGTTAGGTTTATATCTTAATTGCTTTCTTGTAGTTGCGGATGCTTGCAAGGGGTTTAATCACAAGTATGTATTAGTCCAAGTAAGGTCGGTACATTAGCACAGGTTCACCCACACAACAATTATGAAACCATAGAAAACTACTCAGTTGTATGAAGCGAAAGCACTTGATAGTATTCCCATGTGTCCTCAAGAACGTTTGGTCCTCATTAGTATTTCCACTGGCTTGTCCTTTGCTAAGAAAGGATTGGGCCACTTGCTGCAATTATTTGTTGTTTTACTTTCTTGCACTTTATTTCCTTACTTTATCATAAAACCCCTTAAAAATCCGTTTGCTAAGTATTTACAGAGAACTCTTGAGCCAGGACCACTAGTCAACACCTTCTGCTCCTCGTTGGGATCGACACTCCTATTTATCAAAAGTACTACGATACACCCCATAAACTTGTGGGTCATCAAGACTATTTTCTGGCACCGTTGCCGGGGAGTGAAGCGCTATTGAAGAGTGGAACTGGTAAAGGAAACTTCTAGTATGAGTATTGCTTTTTATTTCTGTTTGTTACTTTGTTTCCAATATGGATAACCCACTTGGTTTTCTATTTGGGAAAACTACTACCACTGTTAGGGTAGTAGATGAACCACCACCTGTTGAGATAGATCCTATAAGATACCTACAAGTATTGTTGATCGTGTTATGGATAATTATTATTTTGGGGATGAAATTGTCCATCCTGGTGATCACTTGCTTTTTATCCATGAATTATGCGGGTTGTTTAAGTGTGCAGGCATCACAACTGAACAGGTGAAGAAGAAGTTACTCTCTATATCATTGAAAGGAAGAGCTGAAGAATGGTATAAGCTGCTGAAAAATGGATAATCCATGGAATGGGAGGAAATAGTACCTCTCTTTTATTCTAAATTTTATCCTCCCATTGAGATCCATAAGGATAGGAATCTAATATATAACTTTTAGCCTCATGATGGAGAGAGTACAACTCAAGCTTGGGGGAGATTGAAGTTACTAATGCTTAAGTGTCCTATTCATGAACTTCCTAACAATATTATTATCAATAACTTTTATGCAAGGCTTTCTCTTCATGATAAAGATTTATTAGATGCTTCCTCGTGGATCATTCACACGTACGAAGGAAGAAGCTAAATGGGATCTCCTAGAACGTATTCAAGAGAACACTGGAGCATGGGATAATGACAAAGAAAGAAAGTCAGGTATAAACTATGATTATGAATGAATTAAATCTTTTATGGGAACTGATGACTTCCGTGATATTAGTACTGAGTATGGTCTTGATTCTCAAAGTATTGCCAATTGTTTTAAGGCCTTTGCCTCTTACATAGAAATACCTAAAAAGAAGTGGAATAAGTACCATGCACCTTATAAAGACGTTGTTAATCATGTTCCTGCTAGAAATACTGAAGTTTGTACTACTAATCATATTTTTCCTGAACCTTATATTAAGAAAACACATTTCCCAGCTAAGGTAAAGGAGTATTCTATGATAATTATTGCGAATAACAAAGGTATAAAGAATGCTGTGGAACCTGATGACCAAATAAACAATGAACCTATGGTAGCTATTATGAAGATCTTGTCACTAGAAATATAGAGGATGAGCACATTGTGTTCTGTGAAGACGCTTCTAATATTATCTCTCATCCTAGTAAAGCTAGAAAAGCTAGTGTCCCTGTGCTTTCTGTTAAAATTGGTGATCATTTCTATTATGGTTTATGTGATATTGGTGCTAGTTCTAGTGTTATTCCTTATGAGCTTTACAGGGAAATTATGCATGAAATTGGTCCTTGTGAGCTTGAGGATATTGATGTGGTTATCCACCTTGCTAATAAGGAAACCATTTGCCCTATTGGTATTGTAAGGGATGTGGAAGTCCTTTGTGGTAAGATTAAGTATCCTACTGATTTTCTAGTGCTTAATTGAGCAACTAGTAAAACTTGTCCTATCATCTTTGGTAGACCTTTCTTGAACACTTGTGGAGCTATTGTAGATTGTAAAAAGGAGAAACTTTTAACTAAGTTTGATGGAGATTCTTATGAGTTTAACTTTTCCAAATTTGCCAAAGCTCCTTATGAAAATAGCTTGCCTAATGAAGATTTCAGGGTGGAACAACTTGCTTCTATTGATCCAGTTTATGACCTTGGACCTCTTTTTGATGATTGTAAGTATGCTCATTCTGATGATAAAATGGTTTATTGTGACAATTATATTGTCAACTTTATTCAAAGTGCTACTGAAAGTTATTATGAGAGAGGGAAACACGGTTTTATGCATCTCAATAATATTAAGTTTCCCCGTTTTATGTTGAAAGTTTGAAGTTGCATTTGTTTTGTCTTCCTATGCTAGTGGCTTTTTGTTTCAATAATTTGTTTTCTCATGAGTCCCCCTTGCATAGGAAGTGGGTTAGACTTAAAAGTGTTGGATATTTGCTTCTTGATGCTCTCTTTCACTTCTAATCTATATCTCCTATGTGAGCATCTTTGAAATTATTAAGCCTAACTTAAAGGAAATAAAGAAAAGTACTTCTTGGGAGATAACCTAATAGTTTTGTTGAGTCTTGGAAGTTATTACCTCAGTAATAAATGCTCCTTATCCTTTTTGTTTTGGTTTTTGTGTCAAGTTCAACTACTTTTGAGAAGTAGAGGAGTTGTGAAAAGTGGCTGTCCTGGGACAGATTTTTGTGCTGCATTGTAAAAATCCGCGAGGGAGCTCAGTACTACGCTTGGATCTGTAATTTGATGTGCTTGTTCTTTAAGTTATTATCCAACTTTCATTAGTTTTGCACTTTTTGATTTGAGCAACAGAAGTTTTTCAAAAAATCAATCTGTACCCGCTGGTCTGTCTTGACAGATTTCTTCCATCATTTGCATTTGCCTCTTATATTGATTCCCTTTCAGATTCTTTTGGGCTTTTGGAAAGGAGTTTCCACAGTAGCTTTTGTTTTGATGAATTCCAGTTGAAATGTGTACCTAGAGGTTTATTGTTTTTGCATACACTAATGTTGCCAATGAGGTTTGTGTAAGGCCTTGTATGAAAGGAATTTTTAGGAGATGGAGAAAAGGAATCTGCAAAGTTCATTTTTTGTAAAAGTGGTGAAAACAAAAGGTTCGTGAAAACCTTATCTTTTTATATTTTGATGTTTTTATCACATACGAAAGGTTATGAGACGAAATAGAGGAGGAAACGGAGGCCAGACGGGCCACACCCATCCTAGGCACGGGCTGTTGGGAATATGACCTAGAGGCAATCATGTATAATGATATTTCCCATTGTATTCATAAAGATATTAAGTAGTACTTGTATAAACATCTGTTGTGTATCATTGAATATGTGATTCGGTTTTGGAACTATGCATTCATGTTGTTTGTACTAAATATCCTTGGTCATTGAGGTTGTGCTGGACACACAACTTAGACCAATGTGAAAGTTGGCTTGACGACTCGGTTCCACTTGTCATGGGCATGGAGATGCTATTCCAACTTACACAGATTCAGCTAAAGAGTTTAGTGAGTCGGATTGACCCATATTGAGGTACAACGAACAAGTTGTCATTTGTATATCTCAATCAATGTAATCCTTAGACCTGAGGTTATTGCATAATCCGAGTTGAGGATCACCGACTTAGGTTTTGTCAAACGCTGATCCGTAACTAGGCAGTTATAAAGGCAGAGTTCAGGTCGACTGAGAATCAAGCTACGTGATGTGAATAACCAAGATGGGATTTTCCCCCTCCACTTGGAGAGATATTCTCTGGGCCCTCTCGTGAGATATGATTCGGAAAGCATGGCCATGCACGACTGTTATAAGTCACATCCCAAGATTTTCCAAATCTTGTAATGTAAAAATAAATGAATGAAATAAAACTTTATTTGATTTTCAGAGCCAGAAGAAAGTTTTTGAATTCAATTGGAACTTCAAACCAATTTGGATCAAATAAATTCCTAAAGAGATTTGAAAAGATAAACATTTAAATAGAGGAAATAAAATGTTTTGGAATTACTATTTTGGATCTTTTAATAAAAGATTTGATTTTCAAAAGAAAAGGTGGATTTATAAATAAAGATTATTTTATAAAGCCAAATTAAACCTTGGCCAAGCTTTTGGAAATAAAACACTTTGTTTTGATAATAGCAAAGGTTTAATTAAAATAAAATAATAAGGTTTTAATATCCAATTTTTATTTTTAATAAAAGGTTCTACCATTTTAATTAAAACCTCAAAACTTATTAAATTATTTTAAATAAGTTTTCCAAGTATTTTATATTCTCAAATGAAACCTACTGAAGTGTTTTGGTTTTGTTTTAGATTTCAAAATAAAGATTTCAATAAAACAAGTCCTATTTGAGTTAAATGAATAAGGTCTATTCATTTAATTGTTATTGGACCCAAAAATAAAATGTTATTTTATTTTATTTTAAACAAGTATTTCAAGTATCTTATATTTTCAAATAAAACCTACTGATTTAGTTTTGAAAAATATTTGGATTTCAAATAGAGATTTTATTAAAGAAACCAAACCCTATTTGATTAATAAACCATGGTCCATTTTATTTAATTAGTAAATGGAACCTAAAAAGATTTAAAATAATTTTGGACTTGGTTTATACTACTGATCAGAATCAAGTTCAAACTTTCAAAGTCTGGTGTTAGTTTGTCCTGATTTGATTGTTGAATGATATGTTTTAAATTCAAAACAGAAATTAAATTCAGAAAAAGAAAAGGATTCGTATAGGAAAAATGAAGTTAGGCCGACCCAACCCAAAGAGCCCACTAAGGCCCAAAGAACCAGCCCGCTTTTCCTCCCAAGAAAACGATTCGCACTTAGTATCCGACCGCAGAGAAGATGATCTGTGGACCTTCCTCGCCTTTCCTGCTCATCGCCCACACCTTAATTTCTCCTCATTTCCTGCCTTTAACGCCGCGATCAATTCATATAACGCTGCCGCTATTACTCGCTTTGACCATGCTCGATAAAACGCCAACGCTTTCTCCTCCTTTCCTCTCTCACACCACACCTCAGTCTGAATTTGGCCAGAGACCATCCTCCGCTCGACGAGGTTCTGTCGATTCCGCCAAGTGTCACCACCCCTAGCCTCCCGAGCACCCTAGCAGCTTCCCCACTCCTGCACATCTCCCAAGATTGCTCGATCACGGGCGCTTCTACGGCCACGACAAACTCGAACGACGCCGTCGCAACCTCTCCGACGACCTCCCCTGGTAAACGCTGACCGCCCCGAGCCTCCTCGTTCACGCTCCCTCACTCGCCTCAGTCTTGCGCAACTAACCCTGATCCCTGTTTGTCTTTTCGTGACCAGTAGCCTCATCTTCAACCTCGACCGCGTGCAACAGCCGCCAGACCTAACTCCGGCAAGGAATTCCTCCTGTCCACGAGCGCCCCTTGTCAAGCCAACAGTACCTTGAGCTTCCCTAGACTTCGGCAATTCTGGTGAGCATCTTCCCTACTCCTCTCGCTTCCTGTTCTCGCCGTTACGCCAAGCCAGCACTGGGCCAAGGCCACCATCGTCGCGCCGCCAGTTCTTGGCCAGGCAGTAGCAACCATTTGTTTTAGATCGGAGAGACGAGATTAGATCACTTAAACTCGAAAGGGTACGCAGTCAGTGTCGTGCGATGCAACTTGATCTAACGGCCTACAGCCCGCAATCCACCCGAACCGGTACCGTCCAGTTAAAACACGACGCGTGGCCAGTATTAGGTTTAAAAACAGATTTGAAATCTGATTGAGATATGATTTTCAAACCCTTGTAACTTTGGATCCACACGTCCAAAAATTACAAATTTTATGTCGTTGGATTCAGGAGAGCAAGACCTAGCCAACCATGCCCTTGGTTTAGCAAATAGTATCTGTTAGTTTGCTTGTTTTTGCAGATTCATTTATGTGCTTGTTTAGATTAGAAAAATTGTTTAAAAATGATTTTAGGGTTAAAACCTTTGCAAAATGGTTTGTTGTCAACTCACTGACCCTAGGAACCAACCCATAGCTTGAAAAATGAAATTGGTAATGTCTAGGAGGGATTAATGGATTTAGCCCATTTCTAGCCATTTAAAAATAATGGTTTTTGTTATGAAATGATTTTGAGTAAAAACTTTGGCAAAATACTTTGGATCAAACCTACTGACCCAAAACACCAAGTTTTGCAAACTAGCAACTCATTTGGTGAAAAACTTAAAAGTTTTGTTTTGATAAAAACATTTTTCACCACATAAAATGATGAATGAATTTTAAAATGGTTTTGGGGTAAAACCCTTTTGCAATTGACTTTCCATTTTGGTGAATGACCAATTTGGAACTTACAAAGATTAGAAGCCTAGTGGAGACCATCCTTGCAATAGAACCATCCTTTGCATGCTTATGCATGACTTAGATTCCATTACTTTGTGTGTGAAAATTGTTTGTTCGACTTTGGTTTGGAATGTGAGTTGAATTTGTGTTTGCTTGATTGACTTGTAGCGAAGTGTGAGACTAGCAAGATCAAGGAGTGAACCACCATTCCCTACCAAAAGGCAAGTTACACTATCATCTAAAGTCCTACTATTTTCATTATACTTAGTGGATCTTGAAAACATGCATGAAAATAATTTTATACTTATGCTATGCTAAATCCTATTAGGATACCCTATACATTCCTTAGAGAAAACATTGTAGTTGTACATGCTTAGCCATGCTTTATTGGGAAAAGAGATACATGTTGAGATTTTACAAAGTTGAGAAAAGGACTTGTGTTTTATATAATAAAACAAGGACTCAATGAACCACCTAGGTGGAGGATACTTTAAGTTTTGGAGAAGGTGGCAACAAAAGGAACCATGTCTATGGTGATCTCTTTGTGTTGTGCTCCAAAAGAAAACCCGCCTAGGAAACTTAGAGATTGAACATGTTTCTCAAATTGTGGCTTTCGTGTGCAACCACATGCTGTTATGGCTCTGGCTTAGTCAACTACATTGGGAAGACCCATGCATTGTCTTCAGCCATCGGACATGGGGATCTGAATGCTTCATGGTGTCAAGACAAGCTAGCAATGATGTATGGGAGGACCCTTTGAAAGACTTCGTCACATTCTAAATCTGCCAAGACTCCATCTTGGTGAGCACTAATCCAAGAGGCCACCGTGGCAAAAAGGATGGGATTGTGACATGTGGGTAAAGTGTACTCCTTCAGTAAGATAATAAAATCTAAGTACTTAGCCGTGTCCCCGGTTATGGACAATACTGAGCAACTAAAGTTTGAACTATGGGAGATCTCGACATTCCAACTTCTAAAATAAAAACTTGATGCCCTTGAGTGTCTACCAAGGAATTCAAAGAGATTTTATAAAACTTGATGCACTTGGGGGTTACCAAGGTGCTCAAGAGATTTTGATGAAAACATGAACACTTGGGGTTACCAAGGAACTCATGAGATTTTATAAAACTTGATGCACTTGGGGTTACCAAGGAGCTCAAGAGATTTTGACATGGACTTGAACACTTGAGTGTCTACCAAGGAGTTCAAGGGATTCTTGGAAAAGAGATTTGACAAAGGACCAAAACCATTTTGAAAAGATAGGATAAAATATTGCTTTATGCAAATGAGCCTAAAACTCTACTTAGCCAAATATGCATGTATTGATAGGATCCACTCATCTTATATATAGAAGCGAAGCTTGCCAATACAATTCAAATGTATTGACCCTTGTGGCTGTAACTTGTAATGTTGCAGGTTTGATTGATTTTTTAGTGAAGATTGATTGATTAGGATTACAAAGTCTACAACCAGCATTTGCTTGTGGCACTTTGAAGATGAAGGACCCCATGACTATAGTTATTCCGCTGCAATGTAATGTAATAGTCAAATGAGCTATGTATTGATGTAATAAAATTATGTTATTCCTGGTTATAAAGTTATATTATGACCTTTGTTTCTTGATATTACATCTAAACTGTGGATGCTAGCTATTGATCCAGGGACTAGCATTGTAAACACAGGGGACTCTGCCTTATTGGAAGGTCACTCCCTCTACATTAAGTGTTAACCGAGGCGATCGACTAAGAGTTAGTCGGGCGAATAGCTTATCTCGGATCAAGAAGAGAGTCGGACTATTTAAGGGATGACATATATTCGCCTATAGTCTGACAAGGTATATCGTGAGGCAAAAGGGACTCGGACGCAAGTCACATTGGAAAGGCAAGTCGTCATGACTCTTTGGTACTTGGGAGTCAGCATGTTCTGCTAAGAGACGCTACCGACTAATCGATTGTGAGTCGGACTCCAATCGTTTCCGAGTAGCCATGAGCCTGCCAGGTCACACACTTAAGAGCGGGAGCAAGTTTGGATTGGATCTGAACTGGAAATCTGGTTGGGTTGGACCCGAGCCTGATTTGGACTGAGTCAGTGAGTCGGACTCACAAGGACTAATATTATATGGGCTTTTAGTGAATGGGCCGCGCGAGCAGAGCCCACGTTCACTCCCTATATATAGTGGAGCACCGTAACCCAGAAAGGTTAATCATTGATCAGTTAGGTCATTCCATGTGTTGGAAACCCTAGCTCCACAATAGTCCTGCCGTCGCATCAACCTAGCAGTTCACGCCGTGCTCCTCCTCGCACGTGGATACCCAGAGGTGTTGTACGATCAAGACCAGATGATCGGATCGCAGGATGACCGAATCAATCGACGCGCTTCATCAAGAATCCGCAATCGCTGCCTAGTGGTAAACCTCGTGGCCTTCTACCTCAGCTGGATCTTGGTATCACCATGTTAGAGGAATTTTTTTGTTTTATCTCCGCGTGGCCCAATAGTGGTATCAGAGCGATAGTTTCTGGTTTTAGGCTCGAGATCTCACATATGTGAAATGTGGTAGGCTGTAGATGAGATCTATATGATATTTTGGTGGTCGATCTATGAGATAGATCAGTTTTATACGAGGTTGATTGGATCAACTGTACTCGGAGAATGGTAGATCTGATTTCCGTGATCATACTGCTGAGGTCGTGGAACGACATACCCCTACCGGTCGACTTCCTCTGGATAGACTCAGACACGAATCCAGAGGCGGTGATCGGACCCGGCTTCGCGTCAGAAGCGCCTTAGATGTCATTAAGTAGTTTCAGGCTTGTAAAAATTGTATCTATGCATAACATGTTTTTTGCAGGAAGTTGTAAATGGTATGGTTCTTGTGCATGTGATGTATGTGTGTAATCCATACATGATCTGCGAATCACGGTTTTTGTCAGCCAGCTGGAGCCTAGGTGCTTTCATATTATTGTATAATGACCTTCGTGTCGGATTCTCCATGTAATTTACTTTACTAAGCTAGTGTAGCTGTTTGGAGAGCCAGGATGGCAAGCAAGCGATGTACATGTCGCACATGGAGTAAGACTACAAGTGGCAAGAGTTGGCACGAGTCGGATTACGGGATTTGTGGAGATGGAGATCGCCATGAAGAGAGCCATACCATTTCACATTATGATTATTTTATTATGTGTTATTGTTATGTCTCTGTTTTACCTCTGTTAGATAGTTGGTAAAATTTAATCCCTCAAAGAAGGCCTAGTCGGTTTTCCCGCCAGTGTTTGCACCATCACAAGTCGGACATTTTTGGTAGTGGGCTCATAAAATTGAGGTGCTGCCAATTCTTTCCAACTAGGTGGGTTGGAGTCGGACTCATCATGAAACACTGCAAGCTAGACGGGTCTATCACAACGTTGTGGGGCTCAAAAGTCGGATGGAAGCCGGGCATGTGATGCCACCCGTCTAACAGAGTCGATGAGATACATCGACAAGGAGTTGTCTACCTAGATCACTTGGCGGCTAGCGGTGATGCTAAAGGTCACTAGCCGAATTGCTTATTTAGGATTCTGAATCACTAAGCAACCATCAGAGGGGTGTTGGTTCTAGTGGGCGCATAAAATATTAAAGTGTTTAATATGCTTGCTCTTTTATGAATACATGTCTTAAGTGTTTTGCATATTTTCTGTTGTAGATCATGGCACCAAGTAGCAGCCACTCTCAGATATCCGGTTTTGCGTTGAGAACCATTCTTGAGAAAGATAAACTGAACGACACTAATTTTACCAACTGGTATCGAAATCTGAGAATTGTTCTCAAACAACAAAAGAAGGACCATGTCGTAGACAACCCACTTCCAGATGAGCCGAATGAGAATGTGACTGTCGCTACCACCAATGCCTACCGTCGGGCTAAGGATGAGTCCACGGATATTAGTTGTCTTATGCTTTCTCACATGGAACTGGGCTTGCAAAAGCACTTCGAGAATGTTGAGGCCTACGATATGATCGAAAGCCTCAAAAGTATGTTCTAGGCTCAGGCGAAGACTGAGAGGTATCAAGTCTCTCAGGCTTTGCTGAGTTGCAAGCTTAAGGATGGTGATCCACTGAGTCCGCATGTGATCAAAATGGTTGGTTACGTGCAGTCTCTAGAGAGGCTTGGCTACCCCATAAGCGAAGAGTTTGCTATGGATATAATTCTGAACTCTCTTCCTAGTGCATATGGGCAGTTCATTTCGAACTACCACATGCATGGTATGGATAAGAAGCTCACTAAATTGCATGGGATGCTCAAGCAAGCAGAGGCGGATCTCAAGAAGGGCGCCAGTCAAGTGTTGATGGTGCAGAATAAGGCTAAGTTCAAGAAGAGTTCTTGGACTAAGAAGAAGGCTAAGTCAGGAGGAAAGCAGGCTCAGGACCCGGTCCCAAGCACTTCCTCAGGGACTAAACCATCTCCTTCAGTCGGATCCACTTGCTTCTACTGCAAGGCGGATGGCCACTGGAAGAGGAACTGCAACAAGTACTTGGCCAACAAAGCCAAGAGTGGAGGTATGACTTCCGACTCAGGTACACTTGTTTGCAATGTTATAGACATATATCTTGCTGATGCACCTAATAGTTCTTGGGTATATGATACCGGGTCAGTTATTCACATCTGCAACTCATTGCAGGGGCTGGTAAGAACTAGGATCATAGCAAGAGGCGAGGTCGATATTTGAGTCGCAACAAAGCAAGAGTTGCTGATTGGAAGTCACGATGCAACTTCATTTACCTTCCGGATTCATTATGGAACTGAATAATTGTTATTATGTTCCAAAGGTTCAACAAACAGTATTTCTGCTACAGGTTTGATGAGGCAAGGCTATGAGTCGAATATCAAGAATAATGGTTGTTATTTGTATTTGAATGATATGTTTCACGGCTTTGCACCCGTCCAGGAAGGGTTATTTATTTTGAATCTTGATGGTGAGTCGGTTTATAACATAAATGTTAAAAGGTTGAAACCAAATGATCTGAATATGACTTACTTTTGGCACTGTCGACTAGGTCATATAAGTTGGAAACACATGAAGAAGCTCCATGATGATGGACTCTAACTTTGTTCGACTTGGAGTCGCTCGAGACATGCTAATCTTGCCTACTCAAGAAATGACCAAGACACCTTTTGCAAAGAGTTGCGAAGGGCGTCCGACTTGTTGGGACTAGTACATAGTGATGTATGTGGACCAATGAGCACGATATCCAGGTGGTTATGAGTACTTTATTACCTTCATTGATGATTTGAGTAGGTATGGATATATCTACTTGATGAAACATAAGTCGGCCTTTAAAAAGTTCAAAGAATTCGAATGAAGCACATAATCAACTCGCAAGAAAATAAAGTTTCTTCTGACCAAGGAGGCGCAGTACATGAGCCATGAGTTTGATGACCATCTGAAAAGTTGTGAATAGTTCCTCAACTTACTCCGCCAGGAATGCCACAAAGGAATGGTGTTTCGGAAAGGCGGAATCGGACCTTGTTGGACATGGTACGGTCAATGATGAGTCGGACAGATCTTCCTTTATCATTTTGGGGTTATTGTCTAGAAACAACGGCGTTCACACTAAAAAGAGTACCATCAAAATCGGTAGAGAAGACACCGCATGAGATGTGAACAGGCAAAAATCTGAGTTTGTCTTTTCTTAAGATTTGGGGTTGTGAAGCATTTGTCGTTTAATTATAGTCGGACAAGCTTACAGCCAAGTCGGATAAGTGTATTTTCGGGGTATCCGAGGAAACCTTGGGTTACTACTTCTACAACCGAGAAGAGGGCAAAGTGTTTGTCGCTTCGAACGTGTCTTCCTTGAGAAAGAGTTTGTCAGTCGGGGAGTAAGTGGGAGCACGGTGCAGCTCGAAGAAATTCGAGAGGAACCGACTTGAAGCGATTCGACAAAAACCTTGGAGGTTGAGCCGGTCATGGCAGCTGAGCCAAAGAAGACCAGTATTCGTAAGATCGGCAAGATTACAAGTGTTCGTGATGTGTTACCGTTAGATGTTGATGAGCCGCAAATTATTATTCGGAAGCGATGGTGGATCTGATTCGAGTCATGGCTTGGAGCCATGAGATCTGAGTTAAAGTCCATGGATGAAAATCAAGTTTGGAACTTGGTTGATCTACTCAGACGGCAAGACCCGTCGAGTGCAAATGGGTCTTTAAGAAGAAAATTGATATGGATGGAAATGTTTCCGTCTATAAAGCACACCTTGTCGCGGAGGGGTTCCGACAAGTTCAACGAGTTGATTACGACGAGACTTTCTCGCCCGTAGTGATGCTTAAATCAGTTCAGATCATGTTAGCTATAGCAGCCTATTTCGACTATGAGATATGGCAGATGGATGTCAAAACGACTTTCTTTAATGGGAATTTAACCGAGGACGTGTATATGATACAGCCCGAGGGTTTTGTTGATCCGGCTAATGCTGACAAGGTGTGCAAACTTCAGAAATCCATTTATGGGTTGAAGCAAGCATCTCGGAGTTGGAATATTCGCTTTGATGAGGTAGTCAAATCGTTTGGCTTCATCAAGAGTGATCATGATTCTTGTTTATACAAGAAGTTTAGTGGGAGCAAAGTAAACTTTCTAATCTTATATGTGGATGACATATTACTGATTGGAAATGATGTCCAGATGTTGCAAGAAACCAAGGAATCATTTGAAAGGAGTTTCTCAATGAAAGACTTGGGTGAGGCAACATACATCCTCGGAATCCGGATCTATAGAGATAGATCAAGAAGGCTCGTTGGATTGAGTCAGAGTACTTATTTGGACAAAGTGTTGAAGAAGTTCAACATGGAATCGTCTAAGAAGGGGTTCTTACCGATGTCCCATGGTGTAGAACTTACCAAGACTCAGTGTCCTTCGACAACTGATGAGCAAAGTCGGATGAGTGCGATTCCGTATGCTTCTACAGTCGGATCCATCATGTATGCCATGATTTGTACTAGGTCGGATGTTTCATATGATCTAAGTGTCGTGAGAAGATACCAGGCTGATCCTAGAGAAATCCACTAGACAACGGCTAAAAATATCCTAAAGTACTTGAGAAGGACTAAGGATATGTTTTTGGTTTATGGTGGTGAAGATGAACTCAGTGTAAAGGGTTACATGGATGCGAGTTATCTTACCGACTCGATGATTCTCGTCGCAATTGGATACGGTTTATTATAAACAGAGGTGTTGTGAGCTAGAAGAGTTCCAAGCAAGAGACCGTGGTTCCAGATTCACAACAGAGGCTGAGTATATTGCCACCTCGTAGACAACAAAGGAAGCTGCTTTGGATGAGGAATTTCCTCATGGATCTTGGTGTGGTTCGTGGCTCGCATAATCCATTAGACGGTATTGTGACAACAATGGTGCTATTGCTCAAGCCAAGGAACCTAGACAACACCAGAAGAACAAGCACATACTATGCACCTGATTCGCCAGTCAGGATCGTGGTGATATCAAGTTATGCAAGGTACACACGGATGCAAATATTATGGATCCAATCGACAAAGCCGCTACCACACCAAGCATGAGGCTTAATTCGAGAGCCATGGGTATTAGATGCTTAGACATGTGATGTCAGAAGATTGACTTTAGTGCAAGTGGGAGACTGTTGGGAATATGCCCTAGAGGCAATCATATATGATGATATTTCCCATTGTATTCATAAAGATATTAAGTAGTCCTTGTATAAACATCTGATGTGTATCATTGAATATGTGATTTGGTTGTGGAACTATGCATTCATGTTGTTTGTACTAAATATCCTTGGTCATTGAGGTTATGCTGGACACACAACTTAGACCAATGTGAAAGTTGGCTTGATGACTCGGTTCCACTTGTCATGGGCATGGAGATGCTATTCCAACTTACACAGATTCGGCTAAAGAGTTTAGCGAGTCGGATTGACCCATATTGAGGTACAACGGACAAGTTGTCATTTGTATATCTCAATCAATGTAATCCTTATACCTGAGGTTATTGCATAATCCGAGTTGAGGATCACCGACTTAGGTTCTCTAAACGCTGATCCGTGAATCGGGCGCTTATAAAGGCAGTAGTTCGGTCGACCGAGAATCAAGCCGCTGATGTGAATAACCAAGATGGATTTGCCCTCCACTTGAGAGATATTCTCGCCCTCTCGTGAGATATGATTCGAAAGCATGGTTATGCATGACTGCTTAAGTGTTAACCGAGGCGATCGACTAAGAGTTAGTCGGGTGAATCACTTATCTCGGATCGAGAAGAGAGTCAGACTATTTAAGGGATGACATATATTTGCCTATAGTCTGACAAGGTATATCGTGAGGCAAAAGGGACTTGGACGCAAGTCACATTGGAAAGGCAAGTCGTCATGACTCTTTGGTACTTGGGAGTCAAGACGCTCGCTAGGAGCCGCCGACCGATCGATCGTGAGTCGACTCAATCGTGTCCGAGTAGCCATGAGCCCGCCAGTCACACACGTAAGAGCGAGCAAGTTCGATTGATCTGAACTGAAATCTGGGTTGGACCCGAGCCTGATTTGATCGAGCGCTGAGTCGGACTCACATGGACTAATATTATATGGGCTTTAGTGAATGGGCCACGCGAGCAGAGCTCACATTCACTCCCTATATATAGTGGAGCACCATAACCCAGAAAGGTTAATCGTTGATCGGTTAGGTCATTCCATGTGTTGGAAACCCTAGCTCCATTAATGTTGCCGCATCAACCTAGCAGTTCGCCGCCGGTGCTCCTCCTTGCACGTGTGGATACCAGCAGAGGTGCTATACGATCATCACCAGGACAATCGGATCACAAAGGATCGTGACCGCATCAACTCGACGGGCTTCATCAGTAATCCGCAACTGCGTGTCTAGTGGTAAACCTCGTGGCCTTCTACCTCAGCTGGATCTTGGGATCACAACGTTAGAGGAATTTTTTTGTTTTATCTCCGCGTGGCCCAACACGGGCCCCAACTGGTCATTCCTAGAGGGGGTGTGAGCCCCCTAGAGTCCGTCTCGGCCTCGTTTTCGCATAATACCTTCCTTATGCATTGAAACTTTAATATATAACCCCCCGGATCCCCCGAGGTTCGTATATCGTGTTCTCATCGTGTTTTCATTTCGATTTATTTCTGTCAGGAAATCTTCTCAAGTTTATAGCATCATGGTCTCCGCCAATGACAAAGGCAAGAAGCCCGTGGAAGATGATCATCAAAACCCCGAGGAGGAGGAGGAGATCTTGGTTGAGGATGAAGAATACATGAAGGAGGAAGAGCATCCGGACACCATGCCATCAAGCTGTAAGCATTGGAGTGGTGGCAAACACTACCAAGCTTAGGAGGACAACACAAATGTCTATGGGAGGAAACCTCCGCGCCATTGCCTCGCTCCGGTCACTTCCTCCATCGCATCAAGAATCCCTTCCATACTCTCTTAATTGAGAGACATTATCAGAAGGTGCCACAAGGGAATTTTCCCTCTGTTTGGGATCTGCCTCATTCTAACCATGCAGGGAAGGAACATATTAAGAAGGAAGAGTGGGGAAAGAATAACAAGGACTGGGATTCTCGGTCCGACATGATCATGAACCGTATTGAGCATAATTCGGATTTGATTCGTACTCTAACCTTCGATATTGAGGATTTGAGGGAACTTATTGAAGATCTTATCAAGAGAACACCGCCACCTAAGGAGTAATTCATCATCAGGTTTGGCATCCCCTTGGCTTGTTCCAAGCTTGGGGGAGTGCCGCGGTATCACAACATTATCTTTTATATTTTACCTTTTTAGTAGATTCATATCCTGGGTAGAGAAGTTATCTTATAGGTTGGTATGCATTGTGGAAGTATCTCTCCTTTAGTTGGTTATCTATGTATCCCTTGGTGTGAGTGCCTTTATGGAATATTAATGAGAAGTCTCATATTTTAATTTTTGCACTTCTTATTTTAGTTTGCAATCTCTATTATATGATCGATCTTGTTGATCAGTATTGGTATCACTTTGGGAGCATCAAGTAGATCTAAATTGGTTTTGGCAAACCAAGCTCTGGTCAGTAGCAACACTTTTTGAGGTTTGAAAGGAAAAGTGAAAAAACTTGCAGGTATTTTGTATCATTTATTTTCTTTCTTGATTGGCTCATAAGCTTAGTATTCTTTATTTAAGATCTTTTGTGTCTTCGAGGAAGATTGCAAGTTTGGCTTATTACTTGTATGTTTTCTTGTTTCTTTCGACTCTTTTGCTTGCTACCCAGCCTTGCTAGCCAAAAAACCTGTTTTGAGAAGGCATACTTCTCATGCATCCAACTCCTTTAAACCAACACCCGTGCCTTTTGTGTCCACCATATCTACCTATTAGCATTATTGCTATTCCAAGAAAATTCTCAAGCTTCATATATCTTTCAAATTAGAAACTATTTTGTTATGAGAAAACTAGTTAGTAAAGCTCTCACGAACTTGATGGCACACCTTATTTTCTTGCCCCTAACAAACTTGAACCATTGTGTCATCAAAGTTGTATATGCTTGCACCTATACATTGGAATTAGCAGAACCGTGTTGTCACGGGGAACGCTTTTAACATTGCACTTATGTATTATACATAGTTGATATCATGCTCTTTTGTTTGCGATACATTTGTCGGTGAAATAAAAGGGGAGCTTGTAAGTCCATGGAGTTATGTATGTGTGTTGGAGAAACGCATGGGACGCTAGCCTAAGCCATGCCTAATCATGGTGGAAACTTGCAGCATAACCATAGTGAGCAATATGTGAAGCATCCTCAATAAAAACCTATGCAAATAGCAAATAAAAAGATCGCTGAGATGCTCACTGTCTTCTTGCCTTGTCATTTTAATTATGGGATAGCTCCTGTATCATGTGCAAGGGGTACCCCGTTGGCGGTTCTTTATGATACACATGTACTTACAATGACAAGAACTTACCGGTAACTAAAGTTGAGTAGCATGAGGAGCGGCCCTCCTACTCAAGGGACATGAGATTGCCAACTTATATTTCGTCAAGCATATACTCCAACTTTGTTCACTTTAAACCTAATCACCTAAAGATGCTTATGATAGGGGAAATGAGAGCTCAAAGCTAGTAAGTACCATAATCTTTTGGAAGCTCTTTATGAACTTGAAATCCTCGCTCTCTATGAAGGGCCTTTCTCCTATTTCTAAGTTGAGTCAGTAAACCGACTTCCTCTCTATCTCTAGCAAGCATTTGAGTTGTTGTGTTTCAAGTATTCATATGATGATTTATTCAATCATGTTCTTCATATTCCTTGTTTGCACAAGACTCTTATCTAGATGAGTATTACTTTGAAAGACATTATTGGGAAAACCTTTTATTGAGCAAAGTGTACTCCTGTTGTAAACTTCTGCAAAAGCTTTAATTGAAAACTGTTTGCCAACTGTTCTCTGACCAAGAACAAAGTTTGCCAATCCCAATTATGATTTATCTTTATGCATTTCTATTGTTAATGCTATACTTGTTGCAAGCTAAGTCATGTAATGGTGAGTTGCTTTCTTCTATGAATTGTGTATTGGTAAGTGTGATGCTTCTTGTCCGTATTATTTTATCGACACTTCACTCCATAAACCTGTGGACATGTTTATCGAGCTCGCTTTTGCTTGGGACAAGCGAAGGTCTAAGCTTGGGGGAGTTTATACGTCCAATTTGCATCACCATTCTATATCATAATTTGCCTCTATTTATTGATATATTTCATATTAATAGGTGATACTTATGTCTTTTCATCTGTTTTTGCATGTTGGATGATTCTTGGAGGATGAACCACGGAGACAGATTCGATGGAAAAGAGGTGTTTTGATGCAATTTCACGAAGATTAGAAAATACCAGAAAAACTATGGAAAATCCTATATTCCTAAGACTAAGTATGCTGTAAGGGGAGGCGGAGTTTGGCCAGGGCCCACACCTCAGCGCGGGCCACCCACGCCACTTATAGGGGTGTGGCCCACATGACCCACCTCTAGCTCCGCCTCGCCATATCTTCTCCTCGAAACCCTAATACACGGGAGCCACCATAGAAATATTCTCCTCACGGGTGGAAAACACCGAGAGAGAAGAGCTCTCAGACAGATTTCTGGGAAATTCCTTCCCAGAGAGGGGATATCGTTGCCATCAACACCATCATCAAGCTAGACTTCATCGGGATCATCATCATCCACACCATCATCTCCACCAGCACCATCATCACCACTCCATCCCGCTGTAACAATTGTGTTGAATCTTGCATAATTCTTAGGGGAAACTTTCCCGGCGTTGATTACTATTGTAGTTGATGCTTATGAGTGGAACCATTGGATTATTTTTATGTTCAGATTGTTATCCATCACCATATCATCTTTGATCTTGATCCATATGATGTCTCATGAGTAGTTCGTTTAGTTCTTGAGGACATGGGAGAAGTCATGTTGTTAGTAGTGGAGTTATGTTGAGATATTATTCAATGGTTTAGTATTTAAGTTGTGGTGCTATTCTTCTAGTGGTGTCATATGAACGTCTACTACATGATACTTCACCATTTATGGGCCTAGGGGAATGCATTGTGTATTTGGCTACTAATTGTGGGGTTGCCGGAGTGACAAAAACATGAACCCCCGTTAGGAAACCATTGCACAAGGGAGTGTAGGATCTCAAAGTTTAAGACTGTGGTTAGGTTTATATCTTAATTGCTTTCTTGTAGTTGCATATGATTGCAAGGGGGTTAATCACAAGTATGTATTAGTCCAAGTAAGGTCGGTACATTAGCACAAGTTCACCCACATAACACTTATGAAACCAAAGAAGACTACTCAGTTGTATGAAGCGAAAGCACTTGACAGTATTCCCATGTGTCCTCGAGAATGTTTGGTCCTCATTAGTATTTCCACCGCCTTGTCCTTTTCTAAGAAAGGATTAGGCCACTTGCTGCAATTATTTGCTATTTTACTTTCTTGCACTTTATTTCCTTGCTTTATCAGAAAACCCCTAAAAATCCGTTTGCTAAGTATTTACAGAGAAATCTTGATCCAGGACCACTAGTCAACACCTTATTCTCCTCGTTGGGATCGACACTCCTATTTATCAAAAGTACTACGATACACCCCTATACTTGTGGGTCATCAACCCATACTAAGACACATAAACGTCCAGTTAAGCCCTACCCAAACTCGGGTATTATAGTTGTACGGTAGAATTGGAATGGTATCGCATCCGAACCCAACCATCAGTTTTTATCAAAGTCAGGGCTCATACTTCAATCAGTATCAGCTTCATCTCATTATGTTCCATAACACATGTCAAAACATTTCAATAGAATGACTCATCATTTCAAGGTTTTCATAATCATTTTCTCCAAGTGTTACCATCTATAGTGATCAAGATTAGTTTAGCACTAGCATCTATCCATGAGGGTGTCACTATTTGAGGGGTACTAAGCAAGTGTAACTATCTACACCTAGTTCTATACTCTTGAGGGCATCTTTTCTATTTTTCCACTGATCACCAATTAATTAACTACTTGAGTAACTTTAGTAAAAGGGAGAAAAGATAAGACTTGCAAGTAAAACTGGGAAGTGGTATAATCAAAGTGGTATCACAATTGCTAGCATGGTTTGGTTTAGCTTGCATAGAATAGCTTGCATAATTTAGCTTGCCTTGGTTGGTAAGGTGGTCATAGTTCTCTTCGTTTTCTTCGTAAAATTCTTCCTCCTCATAGCCCGGATTGTTACTAGCATCTATAAATAAATACGAGGTACACAATCATCAAACAATACTTAACTATTTCTATTTAACACGCCAAGAGTCACACTATATGATCTAGCATCATCTCTACCATTACTAGGAAAGGGTGACAAGATTTTATTTATCTTATTTTAGAAAAGTAATTTCTACTCCTTGAAAAGTTACTTAAGATTTAATATTCTCCAATAAAATATGGGATCATACTGAAACATGTCATCGCCACATATTCCAATACTTGGAGAATGTGATTTAAAGTGATTGGCCTAAATTACAAAGTTTAACAATGCCATTTAATAATATTTATGTAACTAGAAATGACTATAAACTCATTCTTTAATTTTGGTCCAGGACTACTGCATGTAAAATTATATATTTTTATATATTCAGATATATCATGCCCAATGTGATTTTTTAGAGTTGGAATTAACTCAAAAGCATTTATGGTTAATTTTAGAAAAATGTTTGAAGTGGTAAAAGCTACTGTCTTGTTATTTTTACTATGGGTGATCTATAATTTCAAACTGTTTGAATCCAACGGGAGTGATAAAAGCATTTATGGATTTTGACTTAAAATGAAAAATCTAAGTTTGAATCTGTGGGCTCGTGCGGGAATGCTAACGGGCTGGCCCAACTACGCAGTGCGCGCGCGGCAGGCTTCACCGGGCTTGGTCCCATACGTCAGCGGCTCATCTAATGCGAAGAGGTATCCTTCAATCTAGGCCGCACGATTAGAGCGCGATCGACGGCTCCGCGTCGTTGTCTCTATCGTACGGGGCACGCGAGAAACTAACCCTAGCGCTATGGCGGGGGTCGGCGGGGGCTTACCAGGGCTCCATATAGGTCCGATGAAGTGGGCGAACAAGCGAGTCAATGACGGCGGTTCGACTGGTGGTCACGGCAGCTCCTGGGGCGGCTCCTAGCGCTGGTTCCTCTTCTCCACTGCAGCGACGGGCTCCGGTGAAATTCCGTTGATGTGGTGCTCTCCTTGCTCCAGGGACGTGTCAGAGAGATTGCTGGATGGGAGGGGAGTGGAATGGTGTGTGTTTTGAGGCAGGGGAGGGCTCTATTTATACACTCGCGAGAGGGGCAGTGCGGCATGGTTCGAGCTCGTCGGCGACGTAGTTACAGGAAGCTATCGACGTGGCTGAAGGCGTAGGCTGACGCGGTGCTTTAGGGCGATCGTCATGCACACAGTGGCACGGCGAGGCGCGATCTCAGTCGGTTGGGAACATCCATGCTCTGCTTCGGTACCGTTTGGCATTCGTCATGGCGTACGATGGTCACGGAGCACGCGGGGTCAAACGATCATGTCTGGAAGATTGTTGGCGTCGCGACGAACTTATTGGCACAAGGAGAGAGCGAGGCGCGTCTTGGTCGCCCGGGGTTGCTCGGCTCTCTGGAGCGGCGATCGGCATGGTCGAGTGTTAAATGGGCGCGGCTATGCTGGCATCTCCGCGGGCGGTGGTTGGTCGGGGCATGCACAAGCAAAGGCGGTGAGGTCACGGCTACCTCCTAGACATCGTGGGCGAGGGCGACGCAGCGTGTGGCAGTGTGTCCGCGTCGGGGTGACATGGGTGAGCTCGGGTACGAATTCTACTGGTCACAATGGCGAGTGAGATGATCTCAAATGCATGGGATGGTACTGGGGTGAGTTAAGGGCACGTAGTGGAGGCTCGGTGAGGTCACAAGATGATCACAAGATTGATCAAAACAGTGAATAGTTGGTAAAGTTGTACTATGATCACCAAATGTTTGATTAAATGGCCGCAAGAACTAAACCTTTGAATTTTCCAAATCTTTTTGGTGGGGGTGCTGGTCATAAGCTTGGTAGTCTCTGGGTGCAAGGGTTTGCTAAGTGGTGATGGTTTTGATGGTTTTCCAAAAATGACTATCTTGATGCATAAGATAGATTCAATTTTGAATTGCCCCCAAATGGATTTGAAAATGTTTTTGCAAGGTTTGAAAGCTCACTTGGGTTCAGTGTCACTTGGTATAGCAAGGGGAGAAAAGAAATGGAATTGTTTCTGTTTGAAATCATTTGCTAGAGATGCTCAAAGTGAGCTAAGTGTTATTTTTTGCAACAATGACCATTAGGTCACATGCTTCACATATTGATTTTCTTTTGTTTTGATCTGGTTTGGATTTGACCTAGATGATATGGTTTTGATATTTAAACCAATTTTCATCATTTACAACAAACACACATGGCATTGCAAGAATTCATACACATTCATAAACACACATGCATTATTATGGTTTTTAATATTAAAACCTTTTGTTAACCCTAATTTTGGTTGATTAGAAATTGATATCCTCATTAATATTTTTGAGATGTTACAGTAAAGAATGACAACTACTTTATAGTCTCAATAAGTGCTATCATCCTTTCGTCTACCAACAAGTAATCCCCTTCATCAAGTCCCCAGTGAGGCAAATATTGAGTGGTGCGCTTCACCCAACATTAAGATGAAGACAATTAACACAGGCACATAATGAACAATATCACATAATAATCTTTATCTCAATTCAATCATATACTAGGGTTTCTCCATCTCCCCAAGAACAAAGGAAACCACTCACACATGAAGGCAATCAACATCATGGATAGAATATGGATGAAGTATGATGATACAATTGAGAACAAGTGCAAATCCAAGATTCAATCTAGAATTACAACAAGTAACCAAAGGGGATCGGTGATGGAGACGTTGTTGATGAAGATGGCGATGTAGATCGATGTGGAGGCCTTCAAGATCCTAGTCCCTTCTCCTCTTATGTGGTGGTAATGGTGTAGATCTGATTGGAGGTGTCTATGGCGGTAGCACGACGGTAGGGCACTGCCGCGGTGGAGGGTATGGCTTGGTGGCTCTCTCTTGTCTCCTCTCCTCCTTATATAGGCCTTGGGGGTTCCCTAGGATACCCCTAATACCGGCATATGACTTTGGGATGCTTCGAGCCTTCTCGGGGCCAAATTCGTTGCTCCCAACGTTTTGGCTCCTACCAGATAGTTGGTCGTCATACTTGCAAGCATCTTTCGTATTTTGGTTGCCATTTCTTCATACGAACTCCGTTTTGGATGTTCTTCGGCTCGTTGGATTTGTATTGACGAGCAATAGAACCCCATGGTCTTGGATATTTCCTTTTAGAAGTTTGAAAAAATCACTTTTTCAACCTCTCAAATGGCTAAGTCTGGCCCCTGCAATTCCTCCATACTATGCCCTCTTTGTTCCTTTTGCCTCTACTTTATCCATAATCATCATCAACACCTACACACATATCATAGAGAAGGAAAGTGATAAAATTCTACCTAAACTACTAAATGTGCAAAGCTCATATTGAAAGTAGAATGAAAACTAGAATTCATGCATATAAGGCATAGCTATAGCTAGAAGAAACATGATATGAGAGATAAATGGCACATTTTATATGGCTAAAAGAGGTGGTATTTCACAGACATTAGTCCTGTTGTGGATCAAGACTCTAAAGGTTGCTTTTGTTGGGTACGTCGAAAATGACTTGTATGTGGTGGACTTTTCGAGGAAAACCATTACAAGTGCGATGTGCCTATTCGAAAAGGCCGATGTGGGTTGGATATGGCATCGCCGTCTAGCCCATGTCAACATGAGAACTTTGCAAAGTCTCCATAAGGGTGGCCATATTGTTGGACTAAAATAAAATGTTTGTTTTGCCAAAGATCGTGTGTGAAGGGCTTGTGTTGAAGGAAAGATGCATGATTCTCCCCTCAAGCCAAATAACTTCATCAAGTGCATGAGGATCTTGGATCTCCTTCATGTGGATATCTTTGGTCCTCCATCTCATGAAAGTCTTGGTGGAGAAATATTGTTTGATGATTGTTGATGACTATTCAAGATACACATTGGTATACTTCTTCAAGTTGAAAATTGATACCCAAGAAAACTTCATCGACTTTATCAACATGGTTCAATGTCAATATAATGTCCCTATGTTGGTAATAAGGAGTGACAACGGAACCGAGTTCAAGAACTACACCTTGAATGGATTTATTAGTGATGAGGGGATAAAACACCAATATTCCGCTGCATTCAACAAAATGGTTTAGCTGAGAGGAAGAATCAAACTCTAATTGATATGGCTAGGTCCATGTTGGCGGAGTTTAAATCCCCTTACAACTTTTGGGCTGAAGCAATCTCCACCGCATGTCATGCATCAAACCGGCTCTACCTCTGCAAAGAATTTATCAAAACTCCATATGAAATACTTACCGGTAACAAGCCCAACATTTCATACTTCCGGGTGTTTGGTTGTAAGTGTTTCTATCTCATAAAAGGTGTTTGTTTGTCCAAATTTGATTCCAAAGCTTTAGAGGGTATTTTGTTGGTTATGGTCTCAATCCCACACTTAGAGAATCTATGATAAACTCTCTGGAGTTGTTGTATAATCTTGTAGTGTGGTTTTCAAAGAATATGATGGTCCCCAATTGTGATGTAGATGATGAAATGCCTCAAGATGCCATAAGAAGAATGGGTGCAGGATTCATCCGCCCTATTGAGGAACCCCTTGTGGCGGATCGACAAGAACTATGCTCTACTCAAGGGATCACTCACCTTCACAACATCAACAAGCTCCTGCTATTAAGGAGAATGATGACCCAAGCCAAAGACAAGCTGAGAACCCTCAACAAGTCGACTGTGTAAACCTCTAGCTAGGAGGAATAGGATTATCCACTTACCATATTGTCCAACGCTGCTCATTTATTGTTCAAGGTCATGAGTGCATATTTGCATCATGTTTTATATTATTATTTTGCACTATAGTGGTAGGATCTTGGTATTTACTATGCTCACAGCATCTTTATGTCTATTTTCACCAGATCAGGATAGATGATGGACACGATGGACACAATCCTTGGACCAGTTGTATTGGAGCAAAAGGACTAAAAACAACATAATTGCTAATTTGGGAAATATCAATAAGACCATAAGAAAACCGAGGCGATCGCAGCATCCGTTGGTTTAACGACCAACCATAATGCGGAACAAATTCTTCCGTCAGATAGTTCCTGTTATATAGTTGTCGCCGCCACCGCCTCCTCAAAAAGTTTCACCATGTGCAACTAGATCAGGCAGATGACATACAGAACGACTAGAAATCGCAGAAACCTCATTGTCGGGAGGGATCTAGAAGGGAACTCATCCACCAGGGATCCATCTTCACCCTACACAGATCCGGGAGGCGAAGGCATCGATATTCATCATCAACCACCTCATCACCTCCATCTCCACCCATCTCATCTACATCTTGTCTAGATCTTGTTGTAATTTCCGACTGCTGTGGATTTATACAAGTACTATTCATTCATGACAGATTCCATTGTCTTTGCCATGATGTTGATTGCCTCCATGTCTGAGTAGATCATTAGTTCTTGGGGAGATTGATAAACCCTAGCATGATATTGAAATAAGATAAAGTTTATTATGATATTCATCACCGTGACCATGTGTTATATTGTCTTCATCTTGATGTTGAGAGAGGTCGACCTCTCAATATTTGCCTCTTGTGGAGACTTGATGGAGGGAACTACTTGTTGGTAGATGGAGGTGCGCTAGCACTTGTAGTGACTATAAAGTTGTTGGCACTCCTTATGTATCAAACTGGGAACCGAGGAAACTCACAAAACATTATCCATGCCATGGGATACATCCTATGGATAAAGTTGCTTAATAGCGCGGTAATTCGATTAATGTTGATTGCTTGTCTGCTGTGATTATGAGGATGATGTGAGTGGTTGCTGCCTATTCGTCCAAATACGGAGTTCCTCCCACACATACATAGTTGAGAATGTTCATGATAATAATCTTTACCTTAGATCCTTTATAAACGCTAGAGGTGTATCCGCTACTCCCTGAGAACGCCTTTTCCCATTGCAGTTTCACATCTCTTTTACATACGCGATACTTATTTCTGTATTCAGTTTGTTTTACTTTACTTATTGTTATCTTACAGAAAAAACCCAAAAACACCTTTTTACACAACACTCGCATTTTATCTTGTTACTTAGAACGTTATTTAGCATTACTATTCAGTATTTAATTCAAGAGTTATTAGACTTCAGAACTCCCGCTCCCTGTGGGATCGATATCTTTATTTTGAAACTAGCTACAAATGATTTGTGCACTTGCAGCCATCACAAGGCAGATTTATAGAATTGGCCAGAAGATCATCTCAATGCCTTTCCAGGAGTTTGCTTGATCATGACCAAGGTCAATTTATGCCTCGTGATGATGAGAATGATACGAGTGATGATCTAGGTCAAGATGATGGTGAAGACGAGGACCAAAATGATGAAGAGATCCCCATAAGAGATAACAAGGAGATCAAAACTCGTCGTAAAGCTAGAGTGGATATGATGTTGGAAATAAGAGACCACACTCTTAAGGATGTTCTTGGTGATCTAAGGAGAGGAATGTCCACTCAAGCTCAATTGAAGCATTTTGGTGAGTATCAAGCACATATATCCATGGTGGAGCCAAAGAAAGTTTGGGAAGCTCTTGAACATTCAGATTGGCTAGAAGCAATGCATAAAGAGCTCAACAACTTTTAGAGAAAAAAAGTGTGGAAGTTAGTTGAAAATCCTAAAGATTGCCGCAATGTTATTGGCACTAAGTGGATATTCAAGAACAAGCAAGATGAACATGGTATTGTTATAAGTAACAAGGCAAGATTGGTAGCTCAAGGGTTCTCTCAAATTGAAGGCATCAATTATGGAGAGACATATGCTCCCGTGGCTTCCCTTGAGTCCATATGTATCCTTCTTTCTTATGTAGCACATCATTACTTTAAATTGCAATAATTGGATGTAGAAAGCGCATTTCTAAATGGTCCATTGCATGAGTTGGTATAAGTAAAGCAACCCCTGAATGAGGATCCCAACTTCCCAAACCATGTCTAAAGCTTAATAAGGCCTATGGGCATAAACAATCCCCACACACGTGGTATGAGCACCTTAGAGAGTTGTTGTTAGACCGTAGGTTTGAGGTTGGGAAAATTGATCCCACTCTTTTTAATAATAAGGTTCATGGGGAGATTTTTGTCTGACAAATATATATTGATGATATTATCTTTGGCTCATCTAACAAGGATTTTAATGATGAATTCTCAAAGCTTATGAATAATAGGTTCAGGATGTCTATGATGGGAGAGTTGAGGGTATTTCTTGGTTTTGAGATCAACCAAGTGAGAGGAGGAACCTTCTTCAATCAAGCCAAGTATACTCAAGACATGCTCAAGAGGTTCAACATGAAAGATCTAAATGGAGATGTTGGGTTTGCAGCATAGAAAACAAAAAAATTCTACGATGGGAACTACTAAACACCGAGATCTATCTACTAAATACAAGCAACGGGTGGATATACATCCATAGAGAACATACCCTTGTAGACCGACAAAGTTTAACAAGGTTGTACTCATGGATGATGTAGTTGAACACTTGCTGATCTCAAGATCGAGAACAAGTCAAGCGCCACAAATCAACAACACATCCGTGATCGCACACACGTTCAAGCCACCGAAAAACCTCCACCTCCTCGCTCCAGCGATGCAGTGGAAGCAGGAACTCCTTCAATAAGAAAAGCTATCGGGAACATGTACCTGCTAGTCCAAGACCATGGGGAAATAATTCTAGAGAGGAGAGAGATCCTTCACGGGAGGTGTGAGAGAGAGGGGGAGGGGGGATTTATATAGGAGGAGGGTACCCCAAGAGGGTGTCCTGCACATGGGGGCTTCCCCCAACCCTCCCCCATTCATGCGAGTGGAGCTCCCACTCACAAATTACCTCTCCATTTTCTCCACTAAATTACCATTAAATTTCCACCAAATTTAATGTAATATCTCATTAAATAAAACTCCTTTTATTTATTTATTCAGAATTTTATCAATTACATTAATTAACAAACATTCACATAAAACCCTTGCTACTATTCAATTTCACATGCAAAACAATATCAAGAATTTCACCCAAAATAATTCCGTGCCTAGTGAAATAATTCCTAGGCTTTGTAATTATTTTTCTAGAAAATATATGCTCCAAATAGTGTTGGCATCCCTTAAGTGTGTCACCCTATGGTTCATGAATAATGCGTACATGATCGAGACCCCTCTCGGATCAATAATCGTAAGCGGACCTAGAGATCCATACCGACTTCCACACATTCAATGATGACTTCGTGATCGTGAGAACCTTTACGCTAGTAACTTAATCCCTTTGTCTCATGATATATTATATGTCCGAGATTCGATCATTGGTATCTCCATACCTAGTTTGATCTCGTATCGATATGCACTCTTTTCTCGCTCCTGATATAACATTCTAGTGATCACATCACTTGCTTGCAAGCTAACTAATGTGATATCACCGAGAGGGCCTGCAGTATATCTATCCGCCATCGGGATGGACAAATTCCACTCTTGATCCATGATCCTCTACATAACACCTTTGTAGCACTAAACCCACCTTTATAGTCACCTGCTACGGTGACATTTGATGTTATCAAGATACTCTTCTAGTATTAGTGATTGACATGATCTCATGGTCTAAGGATTAGGAATACTGTATGATGTTATAGCAATATAAACACAATGACTTTGATCGTAATTCTATACTTTGATGAATGTTCATCACAACATTCCAACAATGTTGTGACCTCGTTATTAATAACATCCAATTTCCATGATCAGAAACCTTGATCATCTTATTAATCAACGAGCTAGTTTATAAGAGAGGCATAACTAGGAACTTTCTATTTGTTTATTAAACACACATGTATTAAAGTTTCCGTATTAATACAATTATAGCATGCAAAATAAACATCTATCATATACTTGAATATTTATAATAACAACTTTATTATTGCCTCTCGTGGCATATTCCCTTCGCCTCCCACTTGCAATAGAGACAATAATCTAGTTATATAGTGATAAATCTAACACCCATGGAGTTCTGGTGTTGATCATGTTTTGCCCTAGGTAGAATTTTAGTCAATGGATCTCGCTACATTGAGATCCGTGGTGTACTTTATATTTTATATCTCCATCCTTGACATGTTCACGGATGGAGTGAAACCGGCGCTTAATATACTTGGAATTCTTGTGAGACCTTGGTTCCTTGGAATTGGCTATGGATCCATTGTTGTCACAATAAATCACCATTGGGTCCAATGCACTAGGAACCACACCTAGTTTGGTTATGAACTAACTGCTTCCTGAGCTGCTTCCAAAGCAGCAACATATTCGGCCTCCGTTGTTGATCCCGCCACCACAGGTTGTTTGGAACTCCTCCAACTGACTATTGCTCGTTTATGAGAAATACATATCCGTATTGAGACTTAGAGTCATCCGGATCGTGTCAAGCTAGCGCCAACATAACAATTAGCGATGATCTCTTCTTTACATCCGTACACGAGAAATATTTCCTTAGTTCTTCTTAAGTACTTAAGGATATTCTTGATCGTTATCCAATGTTTCGTACCTGGATCAGATTGGTATCTACTAGTCAAACTAATAGCATGTGTCACATCCGGTCTTGTACATAGGATGGCATACATGATATATCCTATGGCTGAAGCATAGGGGATATTGTCCATTATCTCTCTTTCTTCTCATTATAGCTACACTGAAGTCTTACTCAATGTCTTGCCTCGTGGTGCTTGACGTGGGAGCACTTCGCTGGAAACCCCCAAGAGCAAGGTGTGATGAGCACAGCAGCAAGTCTTCTGTAACACCCCCGGTCACTCCGGACCGACGGCTGCCACTTCTGTAAGCTCAATAGGATCTCTAGACTAGCCCCACATTGCATCAACACTAGTCTTTTCACAAGACTTTGTCCTCACTGCATGCACTGCACCCACTTCCTGGTAGGTCACCCATCCTAGAATTGCTCTAGGCCAAGCACGCTTAACTTTAGAGTTCTTTTCGAATGAGCTTTCGGAAAAGAAGTTGCAACTTGTTTGTATGGGTTTCCTATCAATCCTATTGATCCAAGCGCCAGGGTCTCACATACACCCACCCTTAGAATATCGACGTCTTCGTCGATCAACCACAAGCCAGGAACGTCCCCTCTTGGCACACGCCCAGGCGCCCAAGGTTGCAGACATTGCCATGCGGTCCACTCGCCACACGCGCCATGCTACACATGTCCGCCACTGACCCGCACACGCCCATGTAACCGCGAGGGTCGGCTCTGATACCACTTGTAACACCCCCGGTCACTCCGGACTGACGGCTGTCACTTCTGTCAGCTCAATAGGATCTATAGACTAGCCCCACAGACCAACACTAGTCTTTTATACGCACTTTTTCCTCACTCATGTGCACCCGGTACCCACTTACCGGTAGCTCACCCATCCTGGAATTGTTCTAGGCCAAGCACGCTTAATTTTAGAGTTCTTTTCGAATGAGCTTCCGGAAAAGAAGTTGCAACTTGTTTGTATGAGTTTCCTATCAATCCTATTGAGCCATGCGCCAGGGTCTCACATCTTCCCTCAGTAGAGACCGAGGTTATCGAACCAGAAGGAGGAAGGAAACGTCACATTGTGTTGCAAGCAACGCTGAGACTTGCACAACATAAACTCAAGACTTTGCCCCAACGAACAAAGGAGGTTGTCAAGCTCACCGGTTTGTCAGAATAAAGGATTAAATGTATGGTGTGGAAGGTAATGGTTTGCAAGTAAACAAGTAATAAAGGAATATGTATCAATGGTAAAGATTGGACCGGGGTCCATAGTTCACTAGAGGTGCTCTCCTTAGATAAACAACATGGCATGAAGGGTAAACAAATTACAGCGGGTCAATTGATAGGAACCGAGCAAGGAAAAAAAATGCACTTACTAGTCAGAAAGATCCTATGAGATTCGATTAAGTAATACAACAAGGTACATAGACCGCCATCCAACTGCATCTATGACTAGAAGTCCACCTTCGTGTTATCATCCCACCCTCCATATTAAGTTGTAAGCAATGCATAACCGCTAAGCAAAGTGTGTAAGGTAAGCAGTCCACATGTTCCATGAACAAGAGACCGTTGTTTTCTCCCTAGTAGCAACAACACATCTACAACCGAAGAGATTTCTGTCACTTCCCTTGGAAACTAGAGGCATGAACCCACTATCGAGCATAAATACCCCCTCTTGGAGTCACTAGCAACTACTTGGCCAAGATAGCTACTAAAAATGGAGAGCATGCAAGATCACAAACAACACAGATATGATAGAATCATAAAGACAAAACCATTAATCAAACCAACATAATAATCTCAATATGCACGATTACAAATAGATTAGATCTTGATCATGAACGGAGCTCACAAGATATATACATGAAAGAACAAAGGAGGAGATACAACCATCTAGATACTACATGGACCCATAGTCCAAGGTGGAACTACTCATGCATCATACCGGAGAGAAGGACTCCGGGATGATCTCCCCTCCGGCAGGGTGTCGGGAAGAACTTCGCATCCCCGATCTAGGGACGACTATGGCGGGCCACAGGTTTCGTGGAATATTGATCAGGCTTTTAGGGTTTCGCATCGTGGGCTTTATAGGTTAAGGGAGGCCGAGGCGGTAGTTAGGGGCCCAGACCTTCCTAGGCGCGTGGGCCTACCCGCGCTTAGGGGTGTGTGGCTGCCATGGCACGCCTCTCCGTCTCCCCTCTAGACTTCTTGTTCCCCACAGAAAGTAATTGACTTTGACGTTTGTCCCGTCCAATTCTGAGAATATTTCCTTACTAGCTTTTCTGGAACCAAAAACAACAGAAAACAAGCAACTGGCACTGTGGCAACTTGTTAATAGGTTAGTAACTTAAAACATGTAAAAAGCACCTCAAAGTGTAGACAAAGCAAAGCAAAGTAGATACTAAACAAGCATGGAGCATCAAAATTATAGATACGCTTCACGTATCAAGCATCCCCAAGCTTAACTCCCGCCGCCCCGAGTAGGTAAGTGATAAAAGAATAATTTTTAGGTGACATGCACCTCACAATGAAAATCTAACCATTTGCAAGCACTGAAAAGCTGGATCAAAGAACTCTAAACATGTGCATGAAAGATGGAGTTCTAACAATAGGACATAGTAACTATGCATGCAACATGAAAGTCTACAAACAAAGATCACGAATAACATGCATTGAAAAACGTTTGTTTGTTTCACATACAGAAAACATGGCATAGTGGCAATCATATTGTCCCTCATAGAGTAGCAAATAGATGCATAGGACACCTTCAAAGTTCACAAGGGTGACTAGAAACAAGTAGCACAAGAACAAGTAATATCACAATATGCATCAATCAATAAGCTTTGGAACACTGCACACAGAATGACAACTATGCTCTCTTAATGGTGCCTAAAGGTAGAAGGTGGAGACTCAATATAATGGTGGAAAAAAGACTTTTATCAAGGAAGCAGGGATTTCAAGTTTCAAAAAGAGCTTCCAAAAATTATGGTACTTGTTAGCTTTCATCCCTCATTGCCCCTATCATAAGCATCTTGAAGTGATTAAGGTTAAAGTGAACAAAGATGGAGTATATGCTTGACGAAGTATAAGTTGGCAATCTCAAGTCCCTTGAATACGAGGGCCACACCTCATGATACTCAACTTCAGTCACCTGTAAGTTCATGTCATTGTAAGTATTTGCATATCATAGAGAACCGCCAACGAGGTACCCCTTGCACATGGTATAGGAGCTATCCCATAACCAAAATGACAAGGCAAGCAGACAATGAGCATCTCAGCAATCTTCTTATTTACCATGGGAATATGGTGCTTTTTTATCTCTTTCCTCTTTTCTCAATGTGTCTCTTTTTTTATAAGAAGAATGCTTCATAGATGTCACTATGGTGATGCTGCAAGTTTACACCATGATTAGGCATGGCTTAGGCTAGCGCCCAGCAAAGCTTTCTAACATGTAATACAAACTCCATGTACTTACAAGTTCCCTTTTTATTTCACACCGGTGACATCCATAGACAAAAGATCATGATATCAACTGAGTACAAAGTACAAGTGCAATGTTGAAAACGTTCCCCGTGACAGCACGGTACGTATAAGTGCAAGCATATACAACAAAGATGACGCAATGGTTCAAGTTTATTAGGGGCAAGGAATATAAAGTGTGCCATCAAGTTTTTGAGGGCTTTAATCACTAAGTTTTCACATAACAAAATAGTTTTTAATTGGAAGATAGCTGAAAACAAGAATATACTTGGAATGGTGTAACACACCATGCATAGGAATTTATAGTGGACACTTTGGAATAACTTGGTTTCTTGGAAGTTGGAAGCATGAGTAGAGCTTACTCATACAAGTGGAGGCTAGCAAAAGACTGGGAGCAACCAACTAAGAGAGCAATAATGGTCATAATCATGCAGTGCAACAAAGCATTACTAATCAAAGCAAAGAGTGATACTACAAGTCAAGGACTAAATGATCATAGAGGCTAATGGTGACTTGTGAGAGTCATAACATGGTATGAGCATGTGCCAAGTCAACCCAAGCAAAGCATCAAAGGAGAATACCATAATACTATGCTTTTGCATGCTAAAACAACGCATAATTTCTTTAAGGCACACTAAGCAATCCCAATTGTTTGGAATAAGACATGCTACATAAATAAGCACTAAGCATAAGATCAAAAAAACACCTAGCATGTCATGCTAGAGTCTAGGTCACAGTCAATGCGAGCTCCTCTTGCACTTACAAGCAAGAACTTACTACTCCTTTCCAACACCAAGCAACTTATTTGCAAAACAACACAGCGAGAGCGGGGGTCCAAACTACTTAAGCAAACTAAACAAACTAAGCAAAGCAAACTAAAACTAAGACGCTCCAAAAACAACACAATTGTGCATGAAACAATAAAAACGAAGTGTCTAGACACCGGGTTTTTATTGATGAAGAAGGGGATGCCTTGCGCATCCCCAAGCTTTGATGCTTGTGCCTCTTGGATATTTCTTGGGGTGACACCGGGGTGTCATCCCCAAGCTTGAGCTTTTGTCCATTCCTCATCTCATTACATCATTCTCTCTCTACACCTGAATTTTTTTCCTTCATACAAAACTTCACACAATCTTCATTAGCAACATTAGCTTATTCAAAACATATTATACCTCTGGCAAAGCTTTGGAACATCAAGGCTTTTCACTAAAAACACAAGCTACTGTAGTAACTCCTTAAAAAGGCTCAATTCACCTAAAGATAACTCAAAAAGGAATCAATAAGAAGCAAATGCAAATAATGGCAGAAATATGTCAAAACAGACCATAAGGTAGAAACCAATTTTTTTGAACATCTTCTATTGCTCAAATAAAAACATGTTGAACTAACGAAAGTTAGCTAACATAATAGGGAATTTATTCGTAAATTTTGAGCTCAATCCGAGTTACAGAGACTCCTCACGAATTTTTATGGTGGAGGACATAAATCTGTTTTGGGACAGCAACTCCCCAAATCTTACTTCCCTCTCATTAGAGGTCATTCTTGGCACAAAAGGCAAAAAAATGGATAAGGAGAGGTCATTACTGAAGTAATAACTTCCAAGACTCAAGGAAACTCTTGGGTTATCTCCCAACAAGTACTTTTCTTTAACGCCTTTAAGTTAGGCACAAGAAGCAAGAAGAATCAAGTATTTTCAAATGAAGCATTACCCCTCTTGTTCTTTCCTTTCTTACCTTTCATCTTCTCTTTAGGGAAGATATGATTGCTTACCAGAGATAAAAGTGCATAATTCCCTTTCCCATATCTATTACCGCTCCAAGGTGTTTCAGTAGGGATCTTCCAAGTGTAATATGTCCTTTGCCTACACATTCAATAACAAGATAATCAGTACACACCATTTTCCCTGAGATTTTTGTAAACACACCTTCAGCTATTCCAATGGGAAATAGGGTGGCATTCTTAGTAAGAGATATTTCCTCTCCTCCTTCATAAATCCCCCAAATACACAAAGAATCATAAATATCTTTAGGCATGAGACAAAATGCAGACATGATATCACAGCGAGCATCAAAAAGTGTAGTATTTATAGAGAATTTGATTGTGGGAAACCATTTTGAAGGCTCAGAATTTATGGGAACATAATCATGGTAAGCCCTAAGCGTGTGATAGCAACTATTCATAGCAGCAATGCTGGTCTCAAGAGTGTTCAACCTAGCAAAAATATTTGTGAAAGAGGAATCGATGCCTGTGTATCATAAATTGCAATCAACTTCTTTATGGCATAAAAAGCTTCATCCTTGGTACATTGAAAAATATCTTTTTCAGCCACAGCATCCAAAGAATATCTATAACGAAGAGTAATACCGCGGTAGAAACTATTGATAACCATGCTAAGACTCATCTTAGGCTCGGTTTCCCTCTGTAAAGCGGAGATTCTAGACCAAGCTTTTTAAAACTCTCTTCAATTTTTTGCTTAAAAGTGGATATATTTTCCATAGGTGAAATAAAGATTGGTCCAAAACCAGCCATGGTGGCAACTAAAGTAGGAACTAATTTTTTTGTGTTTTTGAATAAAGAAAGCAAACCAAACTAGACTAATTTTTTTGGTTTTTTTTAAAAGAGGCCAACAAAACCAAGCAAAAGAAACAAAGCAAACTAAAAACAAAGTAAAGAGAAAGGAAGTGAAGGACTCCCCTAGTGAAGATAAATACATCCCAAGATTTTCCAAATCTTGTTATGAGAAAATAAATGAATAAAATAAAACTTTGTTGATTTTCAGTGAGCGTAAACTTTTGATTCCAATTGGAAACCTTCAAATCTATTTGATCAAACAAATCCTAAAGGGATTTGACAAGATAAACAATTAATAAAGAAATTATTAAATATGTGGAATTACTATTTTTGGATCTTTTAAATAAAAAGATTTGGTTTTCAAATGAAAAGGTAGAAATATAAATAAGGATTATTTTATAAGCCAAATTAAAACTTGGCCAAGCCTTTGAAATAAAATATTTCTATTTGATAAAAGAGTAAAGGTTTATTTAAATAAAATAATGAGGATTTATTAATACCCCATTTTATTAAAGTAAGGACTTTTCCCATTTTAATTAAACACTAAAACTTGTTATTTTATTTTAAAAGAGTTTTCCAAGTGTTTTATATTTACAAATAAAACTTACTGAAATGATTTTGGGATTTTGTAAGTTTCAAATGGAGTTTTAATAATCAAATCCTATTTGAATTAATAACTAAGGACTATTTTATTTAATTATTAAATAGATCCTAAAAGAATAAAAATGTTATTTTATTTTGGGACTTGGAATATTGTGTTAAATGTAACTAAATTCAATACAAAGTGTGGTAGAAGTTCGATTGATTTGAATGTTTGAATTGTTTGATTGAATTTCAAAACAGAAAACCAAAATGGAAAAATAAAAAAAACAATCAGAAAGAAAAAAATAGAAACGGACGCAACCCAACCCACCTGGCCCAGCAAGCCCAGCTCCAGCCCAACTAAACCCCCACGCGCGAATCGTTTTCCACCGAGAAACTCACCCGCGCATACGTATCGCATTTAATGGACCTCTCCCTATCTCTCTCTCATCGACGCCAGACCCCACATCATTGTGCATCGCTTCAAACCCAAGGCGACATTACTCCTGCTTCGCTTTGATTGCAGCGATCAAATTCGTGATCAATGGAGGCGCATCTCTCCAATGTTCACGCCTCTTAATCACCGACACTCTCGCCATTTCCTCGTAACCATCGCACGAGAGCCACCAGTCGCTCAATCTGTTTCAGACGCTGTTCGCGAGCCTCTCTAGCGAATTCCGGCCACACCTCGCCACCTCTCGCCTCCCACTGCACGCGAGAGTGAGCCCCAGCCTCTGGCGCTTCTCCCTGTGCTTCCCGTTTAACCGCTGGGCCAGAAAGGCCGACAAGGACAAGCACAAACGGGCTTGCTCGCCACCTCTCCGCGACCTTCTCCCATAAGAACTGAACGCCTTACTGGGCTTGTAAGCCACGTGTTCAGTATCTTCACGCGCACCTAACTGTGTCTTTCTTTTGCTCTGGCATGGCCTATAGCCTCGCCTCCGATAAGAACCAGACGGACCCGACAGTGAGCACAGCTCCGGCGAGCAATCCCCTCCGCTCCAGTGCGCCCCTCGACAAACCGACCACGCCTCGAGCTTCACCTCAACCCTGCGAGCACGGTGAGAACCTCCGTTACCCTCCTTGCTTCCTGGTTCATTGATTAGCTCATTGTCTCGATCACATGCCACCAGCCGCTAGCGCCGCCAGCTCGTGGTCAAACACATAGAGCCCGTCAGATCCAAATTCTGTGGCTATGATTAGATTAGATCGAAGGGGTAAGTTTGAATCAGAGCCGTAGGATTTCATTTAGATCTAACGCACCGCATCATTCGATCCACCCGAAGCGGTACCGTCCAATTAGGTTGCGCCACGTGGACTAATTTTGATTTAAAACAAAACTCTGAATCTGATTTAGATGCAAACTTGTAAATTGCATAACTTTTGATCCACACGTCAAAATTTTGCAAATTTTATATCAATGGAATCAGAAAGACAAGCCCTAGCCAACCATGCACTTTGTTTAGTAAAAAGTTTCTGTTAAATTGTTTGTTTTTGCAGAAACTTGTGTATGCTTGTTTAGGATATAAAATTTATTCCAAAATAATTTTGGGGATGAAATCTTGGCAAAATGATTTGTTGTGAACCTACTGACCCTAGGAACCAACTCATGGATTTAAAAATGTATTTGGTGAAGATTAGGATTGGATAATTGAATTAGCTCATTTCTAGCCAAATAAAAATATTGATTTTGATATGGAAATGATTTTTGAGCAAAATCTTTGGAAAATGTTTTGATTCAAACCTACTGACCCTAAACACCAAGTTTTGTGAATTAACAACTTATTTGGTGAACAATATAAAATTTTTGCTTGCTAAAAGCATTTTCTACCACATGAAATAATGATTTGATTTAAAAATGGTTTATAGATAAAACCCTTTTGCAAATGGTTTACCACTTTAGAAAATGACCAATTTTGAACCTTATAATGTTTAGAGCCTAGTAGAAACCACCTTTGCAAATAAAACTATCTTTTACATGCTTGCATGCATGACTTTGTTTCTATTATTTTATTTGTGAATAATTTGTTTGAATATAGGTTGGAATGCTAGTTGAATCTATGTTTGCTTGATTGATTTGTAGTGAAGTTAGAAGAGTGAGATATTAGCAAGATCAAGAAGTGAACCAACATTATCTACCAAAAAGGCAAGTGACACTATCATCCAAGTCCTACTATTTTTATTACACTTAGTGGATTTTGAAACATGCATGATAAAGACTACTATATTTTGCTATGCTAAATCCTAATAGGATACCCATATATATTCCTTAGTGAAAACAATGTAGTTGTACTATGCTTAGCCCTGCTATAAATTTTGACAAGAGATACATGTTGAGGTTATGTGAAGTATTGAAAAGACTTGTGTTTTATATAATAAAACAATCAATGAACCACCTGGGTGGACAAGGATACTCAAGTTTTAGACAATGTGCCAACAAAAGGAACCATGTTTATATGGCAATCTCTTTGTGTTGTGCACCAGAATAAAACCACCCAGAGACTTAGAGATTGAACATGTTTCTCGTACGGTGGCTTCCGTGTATAGCCACATGCTAAATGGGCACTGGCTTAGTCAACTACATGGTGGAAGACCCATGCATTGGCCTCTTCAGGTTAACTAGAATGAGGGAACTTGGAACCCTACATTGGTGCCTGAGGACAAGCTAGCATTGTGTATTGGGAGGACCCTATGGAAAGACTTCACACATTCTCAATCTGCCAAGACTCCATCTTGGTGAGTACTTATCCAAATGCCAATGTGGCAACAAGATGAGATTGTGTCATGTGGGTAAAGTGTACAACTTCTCAGAAGATAAAAATCTAAGTACTTAGCCGTGTCCCCTATGGACAATACCGAGAAACTAAGGCCTAAGTCAGGAAATCTCGACATTCCAATTTCTAAAAGAAAAACTTGAAAGTGACAACAAGAGATTTGAAGCACTTGGGGTGTACCAAGGAGTTCAGAAAGATTTGACAAAAGATCAAAACCATTTTGAAAAGATAGGATAAACATTATTTCTTTCTGCAAACAAGCCTAAACCCTACCTAGCCAAATATGCATGTAATGATAGGATCCACTTATCTCTACATAGTAGTGAAACTTGCCAATACAATTCAAATGTATTGACCCTTGTGGCTGCAACTTATTATGTTGCAGGTTTGTTTGATGTAAGTGTATTAATTAGGATTACAAGTCTACAACCAACATGTCTGCATGTGGCACTTTGAAGATGAAGGACCCCATGTTTATAGATATTCTGCTGCATTGTAATGAGATAGCCAAATGAGCTATGTAAGATGTAATGTATTATTTTATTCCTGGTTATAAAGTTGTATTATGACCTTTGTTTCTTGATATTACATCTTAATTGTGGATGCTAGTTATTGATCCAGGGACTAGCATTGTAAACACAGGGATCTCTACCTTATTAAAGGTTGGTACCTCTACAGATGGTATCAGAGCATTGTGTTGCCTGTAGGATTGTAACCCTAGGATTGGACAAAAGCCCTTAGAAAAATAGGAGTTATATTTGTTCCAAAACATTTTTACAAACAATCTTGTAAACTCTTTCCTCAACCATTTTGGTTTTGATTCAACATCTCTTCTATTTCAAACTTGATGGACAAAGCCTACCCCATGGCCAAAGACTTCACCATGTGCAAAGGACTTCATCAACTCTAATGACTTCAACATCTTCAACTCTAATGACTTCAACATCTTCAGCATTTTCACCAAGGATTTCAACCTTGGATATCACTAAGGACAAGTGAGACAAGAAATCTTGCTCAAGATTTGAAGACCAAAGAAACACAACTTAGAAGGAATCATCATCACTTTGAAGTTTTGAGACCAAGATGCAAGAAATTCTTTAAGGATACAAACATCTTGTTCAAGAAGAATCAACAAAGGAAGATGGAAAGGACTCAAGTGAACCATATAGATGGACCACCATATTTAGCTAAGTCCAACACACCAACTTATGTGGTGTAACAAAAATATTTTGTTGCCTAAAGATGTGCTTGAACTTTGTTGTTTGAGAGAAATGTTTGTTTGTGATTGCTTGCACATTGTTTGTGTGAATTGTGAAGTGTGTGATTAGAGTCCTTAGAGATATTTTGCCTATTCTAATCTCAATTCAACCCAAACAGATGACTACTCCAAGAGACTCCAACATCAAGGTTGATGACAACAACAACCAAGAGGACAACATGAGAGAACTCATAGTAACCCAAAACCAGTTGAACCAAATGACAGCTCAATTCATAGCCAACACCAGTGGGGAAGATCCAACCATGCAAGGATTTTTGGAAACCCAAGCCCAAATGTTGCATAAGGTGACAGATCAAATGATCAACATGGAAAGCAACTTTTCCAAAGGAGTTTGTGACAACAAGGATGACAAAGATGTTATCCTAGAAGGAACCAAAGCTTGCAATATTTGTGGAGACAAGGATCACACTTCCAAGGAGCATGGAGATCAATGCCCCAACTGTGAAGAGAAACATCCAGTTGGCCAATGTCCCACATCTCAAACTACTTGTTACTTATGTGAAGGAAATAACCATGTCCCTATCCAGTGCCCCATCTATTCCATAGTTGAACAAAGGAAACAAGGTGGAGTGCAACAACTGATTTCAGACTATCAAGAGGGACCCAAGTCTACTAAGAAGGATGACGACAAAGGAAAATCTCCACTTATACCTCCATGCAATACAACCCAATTTAAAGGACCAAAGAAGAGACATATGAATTATCCAAGGAGCAATAGAAGGTCAAAGAAACCAGTAGACATTCCTACCTATGGGATAACATATGAAGAACATGAACTAGAAGCACTCCTAGCTTTGGAGAAACCCAAGAAAAAGAAGGACAAAAGCCATGTGCAATGTAATCATTGCAAAGAAATGGGACACTATTCCAGTGAATGTCCAGAGAAGAATAAGTATCAGGAAATTGGCCAAGTATGGTGCAACAACTGCAAAGAGCTAGGCCATTATGTGGCAGCCTGTCCACAAGAGATACGTGATGAACTCAAACTTATCACATGTTACAATTGTGGTAACCAAGGGCATTATGCAAGCAACTGTCCAGAAAAGATGAAGCACAAGATAAACAAGCCTATGAAGGATCTTAGCCTTGTCACATGTTTTAAATGTGGAAACAAGGGACACTATGCAGATGTTTGCCCAGAGAAGTTTCCCCAAGATCCCAAGCAAGCCAATATGTAATTTAGATGGAAAATTTTTAAGGGTGGTAGTACCCTAGATGCTTTGAGCCTACTTGTAACCCTAGCCTTCCCAAATCTCGGGACGAGATTTATTTTAAGGGTGGTAGCCTGTCACATCCCAAGATTTTCCAAATCTTGTTATGAGAAAAATAAATGAATAAAATAAAACTTTGTTGATTTTTAGGGTGAGAAGAAACTTTTTGATTCCAATTGGAAACCTTCAAACCTATTTGATCAAACAAATCCTAAAGGGATTTGACAAGATAAACAATTAATAAAGAAATTATTAAATATGTGGAATTACTATTTTTGGATCTTTTAAATAAAAAGATTTGGTTTTCAAATGAAAAGGTAGAAATATAAATAAGGATTATTTTATAAGCCAAATTAAAACTTGGCCAAGCCTTTGAAATAAAATATTTCTATTTGATAAAACAGTAAAGGTTTATTTAAATAAAATAATGAGGATTTATTAATACCCCATTTTATTAAAGTAAGGACTTTTCCCATTTTAATTAAACACTAAAACTTGTTATTTTATTTTAAATGAGATTTCCAAGTGTTTTATATTTACAAATAAAACTTACTGAAATGATTTTGGGATTTTGTAAGTTTCAAATGGAGTTTTAATAATCAAATCCTATTTGAATTAATAACTAAGGACTATTTTATTTAATTATTAAATAGATCCTAAAAGAATAAAAATATTATTTTATTTTGGGACTTGGAATATTGTTGTTAAACAGAACTAAACTCAATACAAAGTGTGGTAGAAGTTCGATTGATTTGAATGTTTGAATTGTTTGATTGAATTTCAAAACAGAAAACCAAAATGGAAAAAGAAAAAAAACAATCAGAAAGAAAAAAATAGAAACGGACGCAACCCAACCCACCTGGCCCAGCAAGCCCAGCTCCAGCCCAACTAAACCCCCCACGCGCGAATCGTTTTCCACCGAGAAACTCACCCGCGCAGACACAGACGAATGGACCCCTCTCCCTATCTCTCTCACTCACTGACGCCAGGACCCCACATCACTGTGCATCGTCTTCAAACCCGCGGCGATTACTCCTCGCTTCTTCGCTTTGATTGCAGCGATCAAATTCGATCAATGGAGGCGCATCTCTCCAACGCTCACGCCTCTTAATCACCGACACTCTCGCCATTTCCTCGTAAACCATCGCACGAGAGCCACCAGTCAGTCCTGAATCGCTTCAGACCACCGCTGTTCGGGCGAGCCTCCAGCAATTCGCCACACTCGCCTCCTCTCGCCTCCCACTGCATGCGAGAGTGAGCCCCAGCCTCTGGCGCTTCTCCATGTGCTTCCTGTTCAACCGCCGCCCTGTGAAGCGCCGACAAGGATAAGCACAAACGCTGCCGCTCGCCACCTCTCCGCGACCCTCCCCGTAAGAACTGAACGCCTTACTTCGCTTGTAAGCCACGTGTTCAGATCTTCACGCCGCACCTAATCGTGTCTTTCTTTTGCTCGCATGGCCTATAGCCTCGCCCGACAAGAACCAGACGGACCTGACAAAGGAGCACAGCCCGGCGAGCAATCCTCCTCCGCCCAAGGCGCCTCGACGAACCGACCACGCCGAGCTTCACCTCAACCTCGCGAGCACGGTGAGAACCTTCATTCTCCTTGCTTCCTGGTTCATCGACTAGTCATCGCCGTCTGATCCAAGGCCACTGTGGTCAAACACATAGAGCCCGTCAGATCCAAATCCTGTGGCTATGATTAGATTAGATCGAAGGGGTAAGTTTGAATCAGAGCCGTAGGATTTCATTTAGATCTAACGCACCGCATCATTCGATCCACCATAAGCGGTACCGTCCAATTAGGTTGCGCCACGTGGAGTGGTTTTGATTTAAAACAAAACTCTGAATCTGATTTAGATGCAAACTTGTAAATTGCATAACTTTTGATCCACACGTCCAAATTTTGCAAATTTTATATCAGTGGAATCAACAAGACAAGCCCTAGACAACCATGCACTTTGTTTAGTAAAAAGTTTCTGTTAAATTGTTTGTTTTTGCAGAAACTTGTGTATGCTTGTTTAGGATATAAAATTTAGTCCAAAATAATTTTGGGGATGAAATCTTGGCAAAATGATTTGTTGTGAACCTACTGACCCTAGGAACCAACTCATGGATTTAAAAATGTATTTTGTGAAGATTAGGATTGATTAATTGAATTAGCTCATTTCTAGCCAAATAAAAATATTGATTTTGATATGGAAATGATTTTTGAGCAAAATCTTTGGAAAATGTTTTGATTCAAACCTACTGACCCTAAACACCAAGTTTTGTGAATTAACAACTTATTTGGTGAACAATATAAAATTGTTGCCTTGCTAAAAGCATTTTCTACCACATGAAATAATGATTTGATTTAAAAATGGTTTATAGATAAAACCCTTTTGCAAATGGTTTACCACTTTAGAAAATGACCACTTTTGAACCTTATAATGTTTAGAGCCTAGTAGAAACCACCTTTGCAAATAAAACTATCTTTTACATGCTTCCATGCATGACTTTGTTTCTATTATTTTATGTGTGAATAATTTGTTTGAATATTGGTTGGAATGCTAGTTGAATCTATGTTTGCTTGATTGATTTGTAGTGAAGTTAGAAGAGTGAGATATTAGAAAGATCAAGAAGTGAACCAACATTCTCTACCAAAAAGGCAAGTGACACTATCATCCAAGTCCTACTATTTTTATTACACTTAGTGGATTTTGAAACATGCATGATAAAGACTACTATATTTTGCTATGCTAAATCCTAATAGGATACCCATATATATTCCTTAGTGAAAACAATGTAGTTGTACTATGCTTAGCCCTGCTATAAATTTTGACAAGAGATACATGTTGAGGTTATGTGAAGTATTGAAAAGACTTGTGTTTTATATAATAAAACAAGTACTCAATGAACCACCTGGGTGGACAAGGATACTCAAGTTTTGGACAAGGTGGCAACAAAAGGAACCATGTTTATATGGCAATCTCTTTGTGTTGTGCACCAGAAGAAAACCACCCAGAGACTTAGAGATTGAACATGTTTCTCGTACGGTGGCTTCCGTGTATAGCCACATGCTAAATGGGCACTGGCTTAGTCAACTACATGGTGGAAGACCCATGCATTGGCCTCTTCAGGTTAACTAGAATGAGGGAACTTGGAACCCTACATTGGTGCCTGAGGACAAGCTAGCATTGTGTATTGGGAGGACCCTATGGAAAGACTTCGTCACATTCTCAATCTGCCAGTACTCCATCTTGGTGAGTACTTATCCAGCGGCCACTGGTGGCAACAAGATGAGATTGTGTCATGTGGGTAAAGTGTACAACTTCTGCAGAAGATAAAAATCTAAGTACTTAGCCGTGTCCCCGATTATGGACAATACTGAGCAACTAAGGCCTGAAGCTATGGGAAATCTCGACATTCCAATTTCTAAAAGAAAAACTTGAAAGTGACAACAAGAGATTTGAAGCACTTGGGGTGTACCAAGGAGTTCAGAAAGATTTGACAAAAGATCAAAACTATTTTGAAAAGATAGGATAAACATTATTGCTTTCTACAAACAAGCCTAAACCCTACCTAGACAAATATGCATGTAATGATAGGATCCACTTATCTCTACATAGTAGTGAAACTTGCCAATACAATTCAAATGTATTGACCCTTGTGGCTGCAACTTATTATGTTGCAGGTTTGTTTGATGTAAGTGTATTAATTAGGATTACAAGTTTATAACCAATATGTTCGCTCGTGGCACTTTGAAGATGAAGGACCCCATGTTTATAGATATTCTGCTGCATTGTAATGAGATAGCCAAATGAGCTATGTAAGATGTAATGTATTATTTTATTCCTGGTTATAAAGTTGTATTATGACCTTTGTTTCTTGATATTACATCTTAACTGTGGATGCTAGCTATTGATCCAGGGACTAGCATTGTAAACACAGGGATCTCTACCTTATTAAAGGTTGGGACCTCTACAGAAGACGTCCTTAGCCTCCCCGACAACTGTGCCAAAAAACTTGTTGGTGCTTGACGTGGGAGCACTTCGTTGGAAACCCCAAGAGCAAGGTGTGATGAGCACATCAACAAGTCTTCCCTCAGTAGAGAATGAGGTTATCAAACCAGAAGGAGGAAGGAAATGTCACACAGGTGTTGCAAGCAACGCGGAGACCTGCACAACACAAATTCAAGACTTTGCCCCAACAAGCAGTGAGGTTGTCAAGCTCACCGGTTTGCTGTAACAAAGGATTAAACGTATGGTGTGGAAGGTAATGGTTTGCAGCAAGTAAACAAGTAACAGTGGAATATGTATCAATGGTAAAGATTGGACCGGGGTCCATAGTTCACTAGAGGTGCTCTCCTTAGATAAACAACATGGCATGAAGGGTAAACAAATTACAAATGGCAATTGACAGGAACTGAGCAAGGCATAACAATGCAATTACTAGTCAGAAAGATCCTATGAGATTCGATTGGGCAATACAACAAGGTACATAGACCGCCATCCAACTACATCTATGACTAGAAGTCCACCTTCAAAGTTATCATCCTAACCCTCCAAGATTAAGTTGCAAGCAATGTACAACCGCTTTAAGCAAAGTGTGTAAGGTAAATACCCACATGTTCCATGAACAAGAGACCATTGTTTTCTCCCTAGTAGCAACAACACATCTACAACCAAGAGATTTATGTCACTTCCTTGGAAACTAGAGGCATGAACCCACTATCGAGCATAAATACCCCTCTTGGAGTCACTAGCAACTACTTGGCCAAGATAGATACTAACAACGGAGAGCATGCAAGATCACAAACAACATGTATATGATAGAACCATAAAGACAAAATCATTAATCAAACCAACATAATAATCCCAATATCCATCGGATCCTCGCAAACACAACATGCATGATTACAAATAGATTAGATCTTGATCATGAACGGAGCTCACAAGATCTATACATGAAAGCACAAAGGAGGAGATACAACCATCCAGCTACTACATGGACCCATAGTCCAAGGTGGAACTACTCACGCATCATACCAGAGAGAAGGCCTCCGGGATGATCTTCCCTCCGATAGGGTGCCGGGAAGAACTTCAAATCCCCCCGATCTAGGAACGACAGTGGCGGCGGCTACAGAAGGTTTCATGGAATATTGATTGGGGCTTTTAGGGTTTCTGCATCGGGCTTTTATAGGCAAAGGGAGAGGCCAAAGCGGTGGCCAGGGGCCCCACACCCTGTCTAGGCGCGGGGCAGGGACCACCCACGCCTAGGGGAGGGGTGGCTGCCCTGGCACACCTCTCTGTCTCCCCTCTAGACTTCTTGTTCCCCACGGAAAGTAATTGACTTTGACGTTTGTCCCGTCCAATTCTGAGAATATTTCCTTACTAGCTTTTCTGGAACCAAAAACAGCAGAAAACAGGCAACTAGCACCGTGGCAACTTGTTAATAGGTTAGTACCAGAAAACATGTAAAAAGCGCCTCAAAGTGTAGACAAAGCAAAGCAAAGTAGATACTAAACAATCATGGAGCATCAAAAATTATAGATACGTTTCCGACGTATCACCTTGCAACATAGGTAAGAACCCCTTCTTACTTTTGTCCATTTTAAACTTCTTTAAAATCTTATCAAGGTATGTACTCTGTGATAGCCCTATCAGGCGACTTGATCTATCTCTATAGATCTTTATGCCTAATATGTATGACGCTTCACCTAGGTCCTTCATAAAAAATTTGCTGTTTAGATAACTTTTAACACTTTTTAAAATATCTATATCATTTCCAATCAGTAATATGTCCTCCACATATAATATCATAAATGGCACATTGCTCCCACTCACTTTATTGTAAATACAAGCCTCTCCATAAGTTTGGACAAATCCAAACTCTTTGATCACCTCATAAAAGCGGAGATTCTAATCTGGGATGCTTGCTTCAATCCATAGATGGATCGCTGAAGATTGCATACCTCGTCAGCATCCTTAGGATCGACAAAACCCTTTGGTTGTATCATATACAACTCTTCTTCAATGTTTCCATTGATGAACGCAGTTTTGACATCCATCTGCCATATCTCATAATTGAAATATGCAGCAATTTCTAACATAATCCTAACTGACTTTAGCATCGCTACGGGAGAGAATGTCTCATTGTAGTCAACTCCTTGAATTTGTCGAAACACCTTTGTGAAAAGTTGAGCTTTATAGATGGTTACATTACCATAAACATCAGTTTTTCTTTTGAAAATCCATTTGTTCTCCACGGCCTTTGATACGTCCAAAACGTATCTACTTTCCCGAACACTTTTGCTATTGTTTCTCCTCTAAACTTGCGTGATTTGGATACAACTAACACTGACTGACGCTGTTTTCAGCATAATTACCTTGGTGTCTAGGTTTTGTACATAAAATCAACTATCAGGAAAAATCTCGGAAAATATGCCAAAAATCCTATTTCACTAGAAGATCCACGAAGCCCCAATACAAGACTGAGTGGAGCCATGGGGGCCCACACTCCCCGTCAAGACGGTGGGTCCAAACCGCACTGGAGGGGTGTGGTCGCCTGTGCACCCCTCGGCATCCTCTTCGCCTATAAGATGCCACTTGACCTAAAAACCGAGGGAGGGTTCGACATTTTTCCAGAAAGAGTTCCATTGCACCACCACCACCAGGAACCGTGATTCGGAACCAGAAACTCCGTTCTGGCACCCTGCTGGGACAGGGAATTTGGAGATGATCATCGTCATCATCATCACCAACGCCAACGCCTCTCCATCAACCATCCATGTTTCCCTCATCCATGAGTGAGTAATCCCCCGCTGTAGGCTATGGGGATGGTAGGGATTGGATGAGTTCTATCATGTAATAGAATAAGATTGTTAGGGCATGGTTCCTAGTATCTCTATTGGTACTATTTGACTTTGTTGCAACTTGTTGTGCTTAATGCTTGTCACTAGGTCCGGAGTGCCATGATCTCAGATCTGAACTTATTATTGAATCATTATGATAGTATTGTTTGTGATCTTATCTGCAATTTGTGTACACATATCATTGTCTAGATCTAAAGGCCCCGAAGTGACAGAAATTGGGACAACCTGAGGGGATGGCTATGATGTGAGGATCACATGTGTTCATGGAGTCTTATCAGCTTTCCGTGCTCTATTAAAAGGAGCACCTTAATTACCAGTAGTTCCCTTGAGGTCCCGCTGCAATGGGCTGGCAGGACAAAAGATGTTGTGCAAGTTCTCATTGCGAGCAGGCATGACTATATATGGAGCACATGCCTATGATTGTTTAGTACTTGGATGCTTTATCTTATTTATCTGTAATTGCCCTAGATCTTGAAGTTACATGTTTAGACTCGTCCATGCAACGCCTGGCCCATCCATCCTCGTTAGCGTGACAGCCTGTAGGCGCTGGCATGGTGGGACCCACCTGATCCCCTCCAAGTTGTGTCCTCCCAGCCACTTCTTTCTCGCTCCCGAAAAACACCGGAAAAATTTCTCAAGCTCAAGTTCCTGCTGTTCTTGCTCCTGATTTTTGATCTCCTTGCTCAGCCCATCTTTGCTACTGATTTTTGGAGGGATTGCTCCTTGGTATGTGCCTCCTCCGCTTGTCCAATTAGATTTGTGATTGGTAAATTGTATCTTGAGTATTTTGATACTATAGGTGTTAGTTTGTGTGATCTTGCATGCTTGTTCTATGTTTAGATATTTCATTTTGATGCATGTGTAGCCCTCTAGCAAGTTCCTATAGTAGTTTCTCATCATTTATCAACTTGGAAATCACTTGGTTTGATGTTTGTCTAAAAATTTCAGAAAAAGGGGTCATGGACAACCACACCTATGGTGAAATATTTGAGAGTGATGCACCTAGGGGTACATGGCCTTCAAGATCATCCTCCCGAGCTAGGACCTCATATAATGAGGATCTCATTACACCGCGATTTGGCGACGAGGGAGATGAGGGGGATGCGCACCCTTCCACCTTTCCTTGTCCTACCTTTTGTGGGTCAGGATTCTCAATGATTTCCTAACCTTAGTTCAGAGGGTTGGATTAACGAGTTATATGCAGGATGAGAGTGTGTAGTATGCTACGCTCACTAAAACCTTTGTGGAGATCTTCTCTTTTTCTAACAGCCCCTTCAAGCTAGATGTGTCTTTCAAAATCTATAATGTGCCTTTCTCCATGCAATTGAAGAGATTTTGTGAATTCTTAAGTTGGTACAATACTGGGACGATGAAGAATATTCCAGCTCAACCCGCTGATTTGTTGGAGCTCTCACGGATAACTAATGATGATGACCGCAGAGCCCAAATGAGGAAAGATAAGAAATATTCAACTACCACCATCGATATTTTGCTTATTATCTTGCCACCAGTGTTCTTGGTAGGGAGAACACTAGCAATATTTCCGACTATCATTTGGCCTTCCTAGCTGCTGCACTCAACAATGAAACCAAGTACAATTTTGGTTCTCTCATTGCTCGTCACTTAGCTGCTAAGGGACCCATTTATGGGGGAATTATTGTTGCACGTGTTGTTGCCGCTTTAGACCTTTCTGTTGATCCAAATGATACAGTTTTGGCTCCTCGGAGGCTTGACTTAGCTACCATGAAAGCGCATCACTTTGTAACTGCTGGATCTGCCCTTTAGAGTCTGGTTTATAGAATGTTGTTTACTGACGGGGAAGAGAGAGATTCCTCTGCCCCAAACCACTTTGTTCAGTATTTCCCAAGGACCTTTGTCACACTCCAAGGAGGAGATGGATGAGAAGCTGCGCATTCTTGGCTTCCATGGACACTATTAGGGGGACGCGCCCTCATACGACCCCTCTGTCCACTACACGGGGGAGTCCTCGAGCTCATACTAGGACGAAGGGGCCTCTTCGTCGTATTACGGAGGTGCACCTTCTTGGTCACCATGGAGTTGAGCCCCACTTTGGCCAAAAGCCTAAGCTTGGGGGAAGTACACCGACATCACACTCATCCATATATCATGTTTCGTCGGTTCTTTGTATATCCATGTTTCGCTTTCTTTTTGGTTTTTGTTTCTGCTTTCTCAAAACACAAAAATACCAAAAATATTTTCGTTGTTTCTCTTGGTTTGTTTCTTTGCTTTTTAGCTTTGGTTTGCCTTAAAGAAAAATCCAAAAAGATTTTGCTTTGTTTGCTTTCGCTTTGTTTGCTTTTGCTTTGTTTGGTTTTGCTTTGTGTGCTTGCTCTAAAAATCGAAAACACCAAAAATATTTGTTGTTCTTCTTTGGGTTTTGTGAAGTTATTTGCAGGGTTCAGCAGTCATCAGTGGAGTTTGGTTTCATGTTATTATTCAAGTCACACAAATGAAGGGCAATAATGAAGATTAAGACAACTTGAGGTGTGGTAAGAGGCTGGTAACAAACTCTATTGGTTTTCATTTTTGTACATATACTCATCATTGTGAGCATGCTTAGTCTTTTCATGTAAGGTGTATGTTATTTATGGATGCTTAGTAGTTCTTGCTCCCTTATGATCAGCCCCAGCTTGCTAATAGTTTGTAGCATGTTATATGAATGTTTTCTTACATTGTTCTATTCATAACTTGGTATGATATTGTGGTATCCTCCTCTGAATGTTTCATGTGAATCGACTTGGCACATGCTCACTGATGCATATGACTAAACCATAGTCAAGAAGCCTCGATGATTTATTTTGCCTCGTAGTTCTCAGATTACTTCCATGCCATAATTAGTCCTGTTTTGTTGCAAGCATGATTATGGCAGTTATTGTTCTCTTGTTTGTCGCTCCCTATCTATTGCTAGCCTTCACTTGCACTGGGGATGTGCTCTACTTGTGCATCCAACTCCCCAAAACCATTATTGCCAACAGTGTCCATCATACCTACCTACTAGCATTATTTATTATTTAGTGCATATTCATTATGCCTCGATTTTCTTCCAAATCAAATGTTTGACTATTTTGAGAAAGTTAGTTAGTAAAGCTCTCACAAACTTGATGGCACACTTTATTTCTTGCACTTAATAAACTTGAACCATTGTGACTGTCCATGAAAGTTATATGCTTGCAAATTATAGGTTGGGAGTTAGCAGAACCGGTTGTCATGGAGAATTCTTTCAACACTTATGGATACATATCCGTTGATATCATGCTCTTTTGTTTCGGATGTCGCTTGTGAAATAAAAGGGAGCTAGAGTTCATGGAGTTATATATATGTGTTAGAGAAATGCCTGGGCCTCTAGCCTAAGCCATGCCTAATCATGGTGGAAACTTGCAGCATAACTATAATGAGCAATCTGTGAAGCATCCTCAATAAAAACCTATGAAAATAGCAAATAAAAAGATCGTTGAGATGCTCATTGTCTGCTTGCCTTGTCATTTTGATCACGGGATAGCTCCGGTATCATGTGCAAGGGGTACCCCACATGTTCTCTATGATACGCATGTATGTACGATGACAAGAACTTACAGGTGACTAAAGTTGAGTAGCATGAGGAGCGGCCCTCGTACTCAAGGTACATGAGATTTCCAGTTTATGGTTTGTCAAGCATATAACTCATATTGGACCTCACTTTTACCTTAACCATATAAAGATGCCTATGATAGGGGCAATGAGATCTCAAAGCTAATGAGTACCTTACTTTCAGCATTTGGAAACCTTTCAAACTTTTCAAAACCTTTTCACTTCCTTGTTGAGTCATCACTTATTCTATGAGCACCTTCTTGAGAGCATAGTTGTCATTCTTAGTGTAATGTGTTTGTCTCAAAACTTGGTTAATTATGTCATGACTTTGATGCTTCTATCTCTGATATCTTTACTTCTAGTCTTCATGTGAACTTCAGAGGTGCCTTGACATTTATATTGTGCTCTACAAACAAAGGCAAGCGAGATACCACTCTATCGTACCTTATTATGAGCATTGCAATGTTGCTTACGTTTATGTTTCATGCTACTTATTATTATTGAGTTGGTTTCTCTTCATAGCTTGCAATGACTATTGAGTAGACTTAGTCGCATACTCCTTATTATGAATTGTCTAAGTGTCTACTCCTGTGCTGAGAATATATACATCATATGAAGCAAATGTGTTTGTGAAAGTTCTTTTATCGCACTCAGTTTTTAACTGAATTGCTTAAGGACAAGCAATAAGCTAAGATTGGAGGGAGTTGATACATCCAAAACATATCTACTTTCCCGAACACTTTTGCTATTGTTTCTCTTCTAAACTTGTGTGATTTGGATACAACTAACACGGACTGACGCTATTTTCAGCAAAATTACCTTGGTGTCTAGTTTTTGTGCGTAAAATCAACTATCGTGAAAATCCCGGAAAATATGCCAAAATCCTATTTCACCGTAAGATCCACTGAGCCATCACGAGACGGAGTGGAGCCTTAGGGGCCCACCCCCGCCATGGGTGGGCCCACCACGCCTAGAGGGGTGTGGGCCAGAGGCACCCCTTGGGCTCCCTCGTCTCCTATAAGATGCCTCTTGACCTAAAAACCGAGTTTTTTTTTCGATATTTTTCCAGAAAGAGTTCCGCTGCGCCTCCGCCATCAGAAATCGTGATTTAGAACCAGAAACTCGTTCGCACTGCCGGATGGGGAATTTGGAGAGGATCATCGCCATCATCATCACCACGCTTCTCCATCAACCATCCATGTTTCCTCATCCATGAGTGAGTAATACCCCGTTGTAGGCTATGGGGATGGTAGGGATTGGATGAGTTCTATCATGTAATCGAATAAGATTGTTAGGGCACGGTGCCTAGTATCTCTATTGGTGCTATTTGACTTTGTTGCAACTTGTTGTGCTTAATGCTTGTCACTAGGGCCCGAGTGCCATAATCTCAGATCTAAACTTATTATTGAATCATTATGATAGTATTGTTTGTGATCTTATCTGCAAGTTGTGTACACATATCATTGTCTGCATCCAAAGGCCCCAAAGTGATGTAAACCGGACAACCTGAGGGGATGGCTATGATGTGAGGATCACATGTGTTCATGGAGTGTTAATGATTTGCTCCGGTGCTCTATTAAAAGGAGCACCTTAATTGCCAGTAGTTCCCTTGAGGCCCCGCTGCAACGCTGCTAAGGTGACAAAGATGTTGTGCAAGTTCTCATTGCAAGCACGCATGATTATATATGGAGCACATGCCTATGATTGTTTAGTGCTTGGATGCTTTATCTTATTTATCTGCAATTGCCCTAGATCTTGAAGTTACATGTTTAGACTCGTCCATGCAACGCCCGTCCATCCATCCATGTGCCTACCGCTACCATATCTTATCGCTTGCTACCATCACATTATTGCTCTTGTTCTACTGCTGTTGTTGCTTTGCTATTGCTACTACAAAACTGTTGCTACTGATAAACTTCTATGAGCAAGAACTATTTCCAGGTGCAGCTGAATTAACAACTCAGTTGTGAAGGCTTGCAAGTATTCTTTGGCTCCCCTTGTGTCGAATCAATAAATTTGGTAATACTACCTCAAGACCGCTACATCCCCTATACTTGTGGGTCATCGCCTTTCGGTCATGATGTAAGTCCACCAAGGTCCAAACCTGGTTTTCAGACATGGATTCCATCTCGGATTTCATGGCTTCTAGCCATTTGTTTGAACTGGCTCATCATCGCTTCTTCATACATCGCAGGTCATCTATTTCATCAACCATGAAATTCATAACAGGATTTTCGTGATAGTTTAGGAGTCAGCACGTGTCCTTTGACTCGCGAGGTTCGTAGTATTCTCTTTCGGAGTTTTATGATCATTACCATTAGTTCCCTCTTCAATCGGTGAAGTTAACTCCATAAAAATTTCTGGCGCTGTGCTACTCTTCGTTTTATGAAGAGAAGGTTCACCTCTTTGAGTTCTACCTTCCAACTACACACACCTTTCGCAAGAAACTCTTTCTCTAGAAAGGATCCATTCTTGGTAGTGAAAACATTGCCCTCGATTCGGATAGAAGGAATACCCAATAGTTTCCTTAGGGTATCCTATGAAGACGATTTTTCGCTTTGGGTTCAAGTTTATCAAATGAAGTTTCTTCACATAAACATCGCATCCCCAAACTTTAAGAAATGACAGCTTAGATTTGTTTCCAAACCATAATTCATATGGTGTCTTTTCAACGGATTTAGATGGTGCCCGATTTAAAGTGAATGCATCGGTTTCTAGTGCATAACCCCAAAATGATAGTGGCCAGTCAGTTAGAGACATTATAGATCAAACCATATCTAATAAAGTACGATTACGACGTTCCGACACACCATTACGTTGTGGTGTTCCAGCGGGTGTGAGTTGTGAAACTATTCCACTCTTTCATATGTGTGCTAAACTCGTAACTTAGATACTCACCTCCACGGCCGGACCATAGAAATTTGATCTTTCTATTATGATGATTTTCCACTTGACTCTGAAATTCCTTGAACTTTTCAAAGGTTTTAGACTTGTGTTTCATCAAATAGATATACCCGTATCTACTCAAATCATCCGTGAAAATGACAAAATAACGATATCCACCTCACGCCAACACACTCATTGGACTACATACATCAGTATGTATGATTTCCAATAAATCTATCGCCCGCTCCATTGAACCGGAAAATGGCGTTGTAGTCATCTTGTCCATAAGGCATGGCTCACATGTATCAAATGATTCGAAATCAAGTGATTCCAAAAGTCCATCTGAATGGAGTTTCTTCATGCGTTTAACGCCAATATGACCTAGACGACAGTGCCACATATATGCAGATATATCATCATCAAGTTTAATCGTTTTAGCATCAACATTATGAATATGTATAACACTATTATCGAGATCCAACAGAAATAAACCATTCATCATAGGTGCATGACCATAAAAGATATCATTCATATAAATCGAACAACCATTGTTTTCATATTTAAATGAATAACCACTTCGCATCAAACATGATCCGGATACAATGTTCATGCTCAGTGCAGACATCAAATAACAATTATTTAGGGTTATAACTAATCCCGATGGTAAGTGGAGAGGCAGCATTCCGACGGTGATCACAACAACTTTTGATCCATTGCCAACACGCATCATGACCTCACCCCTTGCTAGCGGTCGCTTGTTCCACAACCCCTGATTCGAGTTACATATATTAGCAACCAATCCGGTATCAAATACCTAGGTGCTACTGCGAGTACTATTCAAGTACACATCAATAACATGTATATCATATATACCTTTGTTTGCCTTGCCGGCCTTCTTGTTTGCCAAATACTTGGGGCAGTTGCACTTCCAATGGCCAGTCCCCTTACAATAATAACACTCGGTATTATACTTAGGGCCAGTTCGGGATTTCTTTTTAGGCATGACAACAGATTTTCCGCCCTTCTTTCCCTTTTGTTTATCCTTCTTGTCTTTCTTGAAACTGGTGGTCTTATTGATCATCAACACTTGATGTTCTTGATCTCCACCTCTGCAGTCTTAAGCATTAACAGAAGCTCGGGGAGAGACTTCTTCATGCCCTGCATGTTATAGTTCATCACGAAGCTCTTGTAGATAGGTGGGAGAGATTGGAGAACACGATGTATGCCTAAGTCAATGGGAATCGTTATTCCCTCGGAGGCTAGGACATAATCTTATCTGCATCTATACATTTTGAGTACATGCTCACTAACAGAGTTATTCTCTTCCATCATGCAGCTAAAGAACTTTTCAGAAGCATTATAACTCTCTATGGCAGCATGGGTATCGAAAATCATTTTCAATTCACCCATTGTATCAAAGGCATTGCCCTTTTCAAAACGCTTTCGAAGTTCTGGATCTAGCCCATATTGACGAGGTTTAATCTCATCAATGCCCATTGTTATGGACTTGGGTTTTGGAGAAGATGGGGATGCTGGAGATCGTGGAATGGTTAGCAAACAAGCAACACGGGGACACGAGGTTTACCCAGGTTCAGGCCCCCGGAGGGAAAACCCTACTTCTGCTTGTCTGCTCTTGATTACGGTGGAACCGAAGGTTACAGGGGTGCGCAGATTCGATCTGGCGTGGAGGTGTGTATGCGAGAGTATGAGAGAGAGATCTAGGTCTATTGTGGGATGCCCTCTCGTTGGACCCTCCTAGCCTTTATATATGGGGAGGCTAGGTCTCAGGTACAGATACGAGTAGGTTACAAGTTGTATTCAAACTCTAGTCTTGAGCTTTCCTTGTCTTGTGCGCTTGGGAGTCCGTGTTCATATGGGCTTCATAGCATCCGAAACGTCATAGGCGTCATGGACCCTGGCAGGTCGTCGAGTGGGCCTTCCATCGGGCTGGACCAGGTATACTAACATCGGGTACCCGCAAGGCATATCCATGTCAGTAGCCCCCGAGTGTTCAGTCGAATCGCAGATTCGGCTGAGGACTCTTCAATCTTTCGGGTGCAGTTGCTTTTGTTCATCAAAGAATGATTTGAGTGTGTAGGGATCGTTGATGCGTGTGCCTGACTCTCCCGACGGATCAGGGTCAGTTAACTATCTTAGGACAAAACAACACGATCTTCTTTAGATTCGAGTCCCTCGACTCGAACCCGGAACATATGCTAGCGTAATTCGACTCAGGCCACGGAGGACTTACAGGAGTGGAATTCCAGTGAATTTAAATGATGTACCCAACGCGTCCGTCGGGATTTTTCATCGCGTCTGTTGGCACGGTTTCGTACTAGTAGAGCGCAGTCGTGTGCGTTGCCAGGCCATCAGATGGTATCTATAGGTCTTATCTTTGTGTCGCAGACGCAACATCCGGATGTTTATCACCGCGGAGGTGTTTCGGGTGGCCAAGGAAAACGTTGCTCGCTTAGCGTTTAGTTGGGACAGAGTTGCCAAAAAAATTTGCATGCTGATCCGTAGGATCGCAGTCGAAGAATTCATAGGGTGCGCGACCAGCGCCCCCTATGGGAGTAGCCCCCGAGTGTCTGTTCGAGTCATAGACTCGAGCAGAGACTTTAATTCAGCCGTTGTTGGCTTCAGGTCCGTAGGACACAATTTTTTAGGATGCTTGAATCAATCCTCCCTATGGGAGTAGCCCCCGAGTCCGTAGTGGAGTCGTAGACTCGACGTAGGAGTCGAATAGATCGTAATTCATGTCTCGGTGCAAGGCCAGCCCCGATAGGAGTAGCCCCGAAATCAAGCGGAGTCGAGACTCGTAGAGACTCGAGTCTTGTATCGTGTAGTTGTAGTCGACAATCTCGTGGGCGTATCGCTGACCCGGAAGTACATCGGGTGCGCGACCAGCGCTCTTGATAGGAGTAGCCCCCGAGTGTCTAATCGAGTCGCAGACTCGAGTGGAGACTCATGTGAAGAGAAACCACTGACTCGGAAGTGCACCGAATCAGCGTAGCGCTTGTGTAGCATCAAGTGATGCAACCATCCGAGGAGAGTTTCGACTCGGGCCTTGAGTGTATGGCGTAGCTACTGTTTTGTCGACTTCGCTGAGGACCCGATAGAATAGCTTGACGAGTCGACGCCCTTGTAAGTCTGAGAAAACATAAAAATTTGTGAAGTACTTGTATCTTGCAAGAAATATTTGCCTGTCGGCTTGTATAGTAAGATTCTAGTGCCGATCGAGTCGACACTTTTGCACTGTGTGCTAGGCCTTTTCGTTAGCCTGATTACCCTTAGTCTTAGTACCTTGCCGAGGCACTCGGAGTTCAAGGATTCGACGGTCAGGCAGAATCAGCTACTCGGGCTGTCGCGTATGAGGTACTCGAGTGCGTGGAGCCGATGGCACATTAGGTTACTCGAAGAGGGCGCAGCCCCCGAGTGTTTCGAGCGCGAGTTAAAAAAAGAAATCAACTCTAAGTAGAGGGAAACTTAGCTTTGCTTGCTGTCGGGCGGTTGACGCGTAGCGGTCACGCTGCTTAACGTAGTCGACGCGGCGGACCATGGTCATAGCAGCGACTGTTGGGGAGATAACCCCGGATAGGGTAAGGACGGGGAAAGACGAAAGGATTATTCCCCGTCCAGTTTCCGAGTTATATCCTGAGCTGGCCGAGTCTTGTAAAGGTCGGCCGAGATAGGGAAAGGCAGAACCTCAGTAGTAAGGGCAAGGCGTTACCCGACCGAGATATGGCGTAAGTCGGCCGGGTTGGTCCGAATGATCTTAATGCAGGTGAAGGACAGGCCGAGTTACGCGAGGAAGGGCCGAATAATACGAAGCTTGCAGGAGAAGGAGAAGCCCAAAGTCAAACCCAAGTCGCAGAACCGAAAGAGCCAAGAGCTAAAGACAAATGTGCAAAACGACAGAGGGGCAGAAGGAGGTCACGGAGGTGACAGTTCTGGAGCCCGAGGCACGCAGGAGGGGCCCTCTAGAATCTTACCGCAGTGAGAAGGGCGACAGGGAAAGAGGAGAGCCGAACTACTATATTGGGACAAGCATATTCCTCAAATATGCTTACCACGCCAAATTTCTAGAAGAACCTGTGGCTCTCCTTTATAAGGGGAGTCTTGGACCCTGATGAAGGGATCGACTCATTCTTGGGACCGTTAGGCTGGTAAAATTCTCTCTTTCTCCTTGTATACAGCTCAAGGAGCACTTGTAGCCCAAAGAAGAAGAAATAAAGATCTTTATGCTAGCTTCAGGTGTAGAATCAACTACATCTTCCCTCCCTGCATCCCACTAGCATCCATTGGCCCCAAACTTTAGCCTACCCATGGCATCTCGCCGTACCACCACACTTGGCGCCATCAGGGCCAGCAATGCTAGCTGGAGTTATGATCCGACGGAAACTTCATCAAGACAAAGTAGCGTTGTTTCGCTTGGTCCGTAGATTTGGTCTCGTGACTATGTCACGACAATGCAGGGAGCTTCAGGGGAAAACTCCCCGCTAATGGCGCTCTTCATCACTGGCGAGCACAAGGTCTACGCCGGTGTCGACGCTCCAGCTTATCCTTACCAAGTTGTTGTTGCAGGAGAGCCGCTTAACGCCGCAAGCCGGCCCGCCCAGAGCACATCCCTGGCAGCGCCGAGGTAATGGCCGCAGCCGAGTGCAGATCGAGCAGCAACGGGTCAAGCAGAGAACCCGCCACCGCAGGCTGTGGCGCACTGTGCAGCACCACCACTACCCACCGAGGTAATCCCACCTGCGACCAACCCAACAGAGGTGCAGGACACCACCCCAAAGGCACCAAGGGTAATAGGAGCACCTCTGGAAAGGCCGAGAACATTCAAAGCACTATAGAAAACTTGACTACGCCTCAGAAGCGCCAATACTTGATCCGCAAATGCTCAGCAGAGTTGGAAGAAACCAGCAAAAGGTGCCGGTAGAGGCCAAAAGGTGTCGGTTTTATGAGTCCTTAAACAGACCGCGAGAATATGCCAAAGCTAATAAGTTGACGCCGCACCTTAACGGGTGGACGAATTAAGATTGAGAGGAAAACCTCATGGATGATATCAATAAAGAGCATGATGCTCATAAAGTAGAATCAGGATTTGGGTTTGCCGAGGTACAAGACTCGCAAAAACCTAAGAGCGCAAATGCCGCAGCATTAGAGTAAGAAGGGCCGATCAAGCAGGCCCGGTAAACAAAGAAGAAAGAGAACGAGCTGGCGCATCGCGAACCAAAGAAAACGAGGAAATGCTCAGAGAACCCATGAGGCCGGGGCCTCGCGAATGGTTCATTTGGCAGAGTAGCACCTGCCTTGTCCGTGGCAGCAAGATCTTCACCCGGAAATAATGCTCAAGAGACAAAGCAAGAATCTCGGAAAGAGGAACAAGCAGATTGTCCCATATGATCCAAAATGGCCGAAAGGCAAATGAGAACAGAGGCAATGCAAGCCGAGGTAACAAGGGGAGAGGAACCACGCCGTGGTGGAGAAAGATGGCTAAGCCGAGGCAACGGAGACCTCGGCAGATGGGAACCCATGAGGCAATCATGAGAACAATACCCCGTCAAGTAAGGAGAGAACTGCCATCACTCCGCAACCGAGGCATGAACCTCGGCAGAAAGAGAAACGAGGCCAGCTCGCCACAATCAAATTAATGAGAGATACATGATGGTTATTCCAAATGGAATATGCGATCCATGGCGAAACAACCATTATGGAATACAAGATGTAGTTCACATAGATTTGCCGCCAAATGATGCAAGAGTGAAGCTAGACCGCTATACAGTCCGAAAGTTATTGGAAGAACAGGTCCACCAGTACGACATGCTTTGGACCACGATCATGGGCGAGCCACCGTACTTAACTTTCAGCTAGCAAGGCACGAAAACATATAATGGGAGTACCAAACCACAAGACAAGTTGATCGACTATGCCATCACTGTAAAAATAGTGGGTGGGAACTTACGATGGGCAAGACGGTATGTACCACAAATGCCGGAAGGACCAGCTAGGGTGTGGCTGAATAATCTACCACCGGCAAAGATCAACTGTTGGCTGGATTTTGAGGAAATGTTTGTCGCCAACTTTACTAGCACATACAAGAGGCCAAACAGGCCACAACAGCTAGCCATGTGCAAACAGAGGCCTCAATGAAACAGATAGAGAGTTTTAACTCGGTGCAACCCGAGAAACTCATGTGAAGGAGTAATAGAATCGCAAGCAATAGCGTGGTTCGTGTAAGGATGCCGCTATGGCAGACAGGCAACGTCGCAAAGAGATATGCCAACCATAATGCGTAAACTATAATAATAGCGACTTACGCCATAGAGACCCGACACAACCAGAATTGATGTCGGCGGATCACCGCGAGCAACAGGACCATTATGCAAGAGATTTGGCCGGTCATCCAAAGCGCGGTGATTTCAGAGGAAGAAGAGAGGAAAGGCCGGATTATAGATATAATTCGGCCCAAGTGGCGGCAGTAGCGCAAGCTCAGCCGATTCACGGAGCGACTCAACGGCAAAAGAATGGTCCTCAGCAGTGGACACCAAGGAATGAAGGAAAAGGCAAGGGACCCCTAACAAAAGAAACAAAAGGAGAGGCCAAGTACACGTCAATCCATGTTAGATCAGCCGCAAATTTCACACGCCAAACCCATCCAGCCAGCCAACCATACAACCCGCCAATGTGCATGGATGAAAATGCAATGGGAACCCCGCAGGAGTTCGTGCACCCATCAAGTACATCGGCAAAGATCAACCACAGCTGATCGGAGCAATGCGCGAAGAATCGATGTTACCGCCTCCCCCGAGGTACGATAACTCAGATCGAGAGACGCTGCATCAAGTAATGAACCAAGTCCAATGGAAGAACAAACCCGCTAATACGGACGCATGATTACAGAGAACATCATCGCCTTATTGCGGTTCACAACGAACATCAAGACAAACAGAGTGTGCAACACCCATATGGAAGTAAATGCAGTTATGCCGCGATACCAAGATATGTGCCTTGGTCGGATCAGAAGTAACTTGGAGCATAAAGGATCATCCCAAGATAATGCCGAATCCCGGATCATATGCACTCGTGTTGATCCGACATTTGTTGACCAAGCATCAATGTGAAATTCTCAAAAGTACTCATTGACAATGGAAGTAGTATCAACATCATGTACAAAGATACCATGCATAAACTTGGAATATCGCAGAACATGTTGCACCACGAGGACCACTTTCCATGGATAGTGTGGCTTTCATGTGAACCCATTGGTAAGGTCCGAGTCGATGTGTTATTCGCACAAGAGATAATCAGAGCGTAAAACTTAGAGTTTGAGGTGGTGGATCTAGAGAGTTGTTATCATGTTTACTCGACGCTACAAGCGTTAAATTCATGGGCAACGTCATGTAAGTTATCTGAAAATGAAGCTACCCGACCACAAGGAGTGATAATAGCAGGGGATTACAAGAAGTCAATGGAGTGTGCTTCAGCCGGTCAAACTTGGTCAATCATTGGTTATAGCAAGAGAAAAAGAAGGATTCAGAGGTAGCAGCCTCGCCAATGGCGAGCTGAACATGCCAAGACTAGCCAACCCGCATGGCGGTTCTTTTCAAATTACTAAAGAAACGTAAGAAGTTTCAGATAGATGAGCAATTCCCGAGCGCATCAAGCATTATTGGTGTAGGCCTAGACACTAAATAGGAAAGCGAGCTCACCAACTTCCTCCGTGAGAATCGACATATTTGCATGGTCAACTCAGATCCGCAAGGTGTTCTCGAGGGAGTTGGTCGAGCACTCTTTGAATGTAAATCCAGGAGCAAGGCCGGTGAAGCAACCTCTCCGCCGTCACCAAGACAGAGAAAAATAATAGGATGAAATAGCTCGGCCTCGCAGCCGGGTTCATCATGGAGGTGTGATCCGGATTGGCTATCGAATCCGTGCTAGTAGAAAAGAAGAAGGATGATCCCAATGTAGCCATTGTATGGCTTAATGTGTATCGATTACGAACCTCAACAAGGCGTGTCCAAAAGATCCTTTTCCATTACCTAGAATAGACCAAGTCATTGATTCGACTGGTTGTGAGTTATTGTCATTTGTAGACGCCAGATTCGTTTCCACCAGATACCGCTAAATCTGGCCGATCAAATAAAGATCAAGCTATTACCCCATACGGGGCTTATCGCTATCGCAATGCCATTTGGCTCATGTAAATGCAGGAGCAACATATCAAAGATGCATGTAAAAATGTGTACACGATCAAATAGGAAAAAATGTACAAGTATATGTAGATGACGTGGTCATTAAAACCAAGGAAAGCAAAACGTTACTGGAGGATATACGGCAGACCTTCGCGAACTTGAGAAGGTTCCGAATGAAGCTTAATCCTACAAGTGCACGCTTACGGCCGGCAGGAAAATTACTCGGTTTTCTTGTATCTAGCCGAGGTATAGAGGCCAACCCAACCAAGATAAAGGCGGTAGAAAGAATGGAGTTGCCGAGGTGTCTAAATGACGATAAAAGTTCACATGTTGTTTAGCCTCGCCATGATTTGTATGTCGGCCGAGAGAAGGCATTACCACTCTATCAACCGATGAAGAAATCAGATAAGTTCATTTGGACTCCACAAGGCATAAAGGCATTTCATGAATTGAAAAAGATGTTGGTCACAAAGACTGCCTTAGCTTCTCCATTGTCAAAGAGCCTATGCTACTCTACATAGCAGCCACGAACGGAGTAGTGAGTGTTGTAGTCGTAGTGAATGACTCAAGATGGTAAGTCGATACAAAGGCCGTGTATTATTTAAGTGAGGTATTATCCACTTCAAAGCAGAATTACCCACATTATCAAGATGGCTTATGGAGTATATATATCGGCTAAAAGCTTAAACATTATCAAGAGCATCCCATCAAAGTGATTTATGCAGGCGCCCATAGTCATATATTGAGCAACAAAGACGTAAGTGGCCGAATAGCTTAAAGGGGCAATCGAAGTTGTCGCCATACTTCCACAATTTGATAGAGAGACGCAATTAAATCTCAAGTACGCCGATTTCTTCGTAGATCGGGTCAAGTGCAATATGAGCCACCATTACCGTATCCAAATTATTGGACGATGCATTTCGATGGTTCCAAACTAAGAAATGGTTTGGGGCAGGAATAGTGTTAACCTCGCCTAAAAGAGATCAGCTAAAATATGTGCTACAAATACATTTTGCCAAGCATCCAACAACGTAGTCAATATGAAGCATCGTCCATGGATTGAAAGTAGCAAAAGAGATTGGCATACCTAATCTTATGCTATGGGGACTTGACCTAGTAGTACGCAAGTCTCGTGCAATTGGGATGCATTAGATGCTAATATGGCTTTATACAGATTTCATGTGCAAAAGATCGTGGATACTTTGAAGGATGTGAATTTCACCACATACCTCGGGCGTAAAATGATGCCGCAGACACGTTGTCAAAGCTCGATCAACCCGATCAATTCCCCTGCATTGCCCTCGAACACCTCGAAAACCATCAATAATCCCGCCACCGTAATCCGAATCTATCTTTATTCCGCAAATTCAGCAGAGGATAATGCCGATGGAAGTAGACCAGCAATATGACTGAACCCCAAAGAGGAGGACAGAAGTAAGCACAATTATGGAGAAGGCCGAGGTAGATATGTCGGCGTAAAACATGGAAATAGACAAGGAGACCACACTAGAAAAAATCACATCGCTATGGGCGCAACCCATATTCTCTTACCTTAAAGACGCGATGTTACCGAGCAATGAAGTATTAGCAAGACAAACCGTAAGGAGAGCGTAAAGCCTATACGATCATAAACAATGAGCTATATAAAAGAAGGCCACAAGCGACATGTAAATGTGTGAGTTCGCGAAGGTCAGAGATCCTCCCTGATATACATCAAGGAGAGTGTGGACACCATGCCTCATCTCGCGGCCTTGGTAGCCAAAGCATTCAAGTATGGATTTTATTAATACGGCCAACCGAAAGAAGCCAAAGAGTTGGTTGAAAATGCAATGGTTGTCGAGATATGCAACCAGATACATATGCCATCTAAGTTAAAAATAATACCCATCACTTGGCCATTTTCTGTGTGGGGCTTAGATATGGTGGGACCATTTAATCCGGCCCGAGCGGGAATGACCCACATATTGGTTATGGTGGACAAGTTCACAAAATGGATTGAAGTGAAACCAATAAAAATGCGATGGGCCCATAGCAGGAAATTTCTCAAAGATATTATTTTAAGATATGGGTATCCGCACGATTATTACGGATAATGGCACAAATTTTGCGTATGAGCCTTCGCCAGATTTTGCAGAGAGAAACACATAAGACTAGATGTTGCCTCGTGGCTCACCCAAAGATCTAATGGGCAAGTGGAGAGGTCTAATGGACTAGTATTGTCGAATAAACCATGACTTGTTGAACCACGCAAAGGTCGACAAGATGTTGGATTGAGGAACTCCCACCGTATTATGGAGCCTCAGACTACTCCGATAGATCGACAGTGCTATACACCATTCTTTCGGTATACGGGCAGAGGCCGTGCTTCCAAATCCGACATAATACATGACTCGCCAAGAGTTACTCAAGATACAACCTCGAGGTAAACGAAATAGCTCGCAAGATACTCAGACCGCTTAGAAGAAGCCATAGAACTGCACTATCACGATCAGCTATTTATCGCCAGTAACTTTCGACGATATCACAAAGAAGAAGGTGAATCCAAGGGTATTCAAAGAAGGAGATTTAGTCCTCCGACCGTGCAACGCACGGCCGGGCATGCACAAGCTCTCACCTCCATGGAGGGACCATTCATCGTGAGAAAAGCATTACATAACGATGCCTATTATCTAATCGACGCCAATCCTGGAAGGAACAAGGCGTATAAAGTCGGCGAAGAAACGGTTACCATGGAATGTAGCCTTGCTTCGGCCCATTTTACTCATAGCATAGTATTTCAAGGTCAAGGACCAATGATGAATTAAACCTCGCATCCAGAGCAAAGGACTGGGACCGCCATATGTTATTTCAATTTCATGTTATGTATTAAAACCTCAAGATCCAGAGCGTTGACTCGGGACCATATGTCATTTCAATTTCATCTTGTGTTAAAACCTCGCATCCAGCAAAGTGACTGGGACTTCCCTATGTTATTTCAATTTCATCTTATGTATTAAACCTCAAGGCCCAGAGCAAAGGACTGGATTGTTATATGTTACCGAAATTTCGCTTTATGTACTAAATCTCGATTCAAAGGAGCCACTAGAGAACTAACATATACCGCCTCTGTGGTTATGTTGAGCATCAAAACTTGACACTCGAGCAAATACCGGGCAAAGGATCTTATATCGTTCTTGAAATTTAGTTTACACACTAGACTTCATGAACAGCAAATACCTGGGACTGCCATATATTGTTCCAAAGGGCCTAATCTTTGATACAAAAAGGTATCACACTTCGTAATAAGAGCAGATTAACCCCATATGATGTGCGTAAGCTCACACCCAGATTACTCAACTAAAAAGAGAGAACAAAGACAAAGATACATCCTAACAACAACAAAATTGCAGGCTACCAAAGCAAGAATTGGATGGAAGCCCACTTAAACAAAGTTATAATAATCGCAAACTTATATGTCGCAAAGAATGTACCAAAAGGAGATTCAGGTCATACAGAAATAAACAAGTGTTCCACGGACATCGACGCCCGCATACCAGGGACAAGTAATAACTTAAAGATTTTCCGTTGGAGAGGCAATAGTTGTGGTAGGAGCCGGATGTTCGAGATAGGCGGGCCTCGACCGAGGTTGCCTCGCCTACGCACTGCACGACTTCTAAGCCGAGGAGGCCGAGGGGCACTGCCATGCACTTGAATGCCCAAGACTTTAGAGGAGGATCGATCACCGCTGCCGTCCGAGCTCGAATCGAGTCGCCAGAGGAAGCCAATCATCTTCACCTTCACCTGCTCACCAATTATTGTCCGATGTGTCTTCATCAAGAACCTCGCCGTCCGAAGTTCGGAGAAAGCTCAACCTTCATTCCTGTGTATGCACGCCGGCATACTCAACAAGTTGAAGGCGCGAGCTGTCAAGAGCAACAAAGGTGGGGTCCTCAACCCAACGGAACTCAGGCGCAAATTCCTCAGATATCAAGAGAAATGTCTTCGCATTCATGACATGATAACGGTGAGGGCTATATCAACGCCACCGCCCATTGATTCCCTCCAGACTTAGTTGTTTTTCGATGCCATAAGTCTTTTCACCAGAATTCGACCTCATTGATATCGGGTCCCGTATGTTCGCCAGAGAACATGGTAAGTCCGATAGCTGCTCGCACTAAGTCCCCGCCTATAATTTTCATCGGACCAATAGCAAATACACAATGACAAGGAAATCTTCCATCGAGTAATTCGAATCAACAGGACACCTCGGCGCTTACGAGCTGCAAGAACCGCTTTTGAGCTCACAGCTTAGCTTCCTGGAAATGACTCATAAGAAACACGAATGTGTCAGGAGATAAGAAACTTACAATGAATATAATTCGGCTGAGATAAGAAACTTACAATGAATATAATTCAACATTTTATGGAGGTCTTTAGCCTAGATGATCTTGCTCTTCTCAAACGAAGCAATTTCCTCGCCATTCCCCGAAGTTTTCAGTTCGGCAGCCTCGAGGAGTTCTTTATTCTTCGCAGCTCCAAAGCCACCGATTCTTCTCCTTGAGAATTCCTGATCGACCTTTTCTAGTTCAGATTGAGAGAGCTTAAGGGTCTCCACCTCGGTTCAAGAAGTAGCTATTTCATCATCTTTTTCTTTTAGTACTAATGAGTAGCGCTTGTTCTAAAAAATGCAGCATCACGTCCGTGCATAGGCGGCAATCTTGGTGAGATGTCAAGGTTTGCAACTCGCTTTGCCACAGCCAAACAAAATAAAAAAGTTTAGCGCGTATTCTAAAGGGCGAAAAGGTGTAGGGTAAGAGGGAAACTAACCTTCCAACCTCTTGACTTTCTTCTCAAGATGAATGTTGAGGTTATTGATGTTACCTGTGAACCCACAAAGTAAGCCGGCACCCCGCATACAAAACAATGACAATATCAGAGATGACAAGGAAAATGGTCGACTTACCGCTTTTTCACCATAGGAAGAACTTTTTCATATTTTTCTTCCAACTTCCTGTGTGAGAAGAGCAGTCTTTGAAATTCGGCAGTCCGCCGGTCATGTGCAACCTAAGCAATAGAACAAACCGTGAGTAAATATTCAGAGCCAAAACAGATCCGAGTTAAGCAAAAACTTAACCCGGACCTAGGTGGCTGGATATTCAAAGTTAAAAAACAGATCCGGAAGTTGCTTAAAACTTAACCTGCATCTAGGTGGCTGGATATTCAAAGTTAAAACAGATCCGGTTAAGCTAAAACTTAACCTGCATCTAGGTGGCTGGATATTCAAAGTTAAACAGATCCGGAAAGTTGTTTAAAACTTAACCTGCATCTAGGTGGCTGGATATTCAAAGTTAAAGCATCCGGAAGTTGCTAAAACTTAACCAGATCTAGGTGGCTGGATATTCAAAGTTAAAACAGATCCGAGTTGTTAAAACTTAACCTGCATCTAGGTGGTTGGATATTCAGTTAAAACAGATCCGAGTTGCTTAAAACTTAACCCGGACCTAGGTGGCTGGATATTCAAAGTCAAAACAGATCCGGTTAAGCGTTTAAAACTTAACCAGATCTAGGTGGTCGGATATTCAGAGTTAAAACAGATCCGAGTTAAGCAAAACTTAACCCGGACCTAGGTGGCTGGGTATTCAAAGTTAAAGTAAATCCGAAAGGTTTAAAACATAACCCGGATCTAGGTGGCTGGATATTCAAAGTCAAAACAGATCCGAGTTAAGCAAAAACTTAACCGAGATCTAGGTGGCTGGATATTCAAAGTTAAACAGATCCGAGTTGTTAAAACTTAACCCGGATCTAGGTGGCTGGATATTCGAAAGTTAAAACAGATCCGAAAGGTTGCTTAAAACTTAACCCGCATCTAGGTGGCTGGATATTCAAAGCCAAAACAGATCCGAGCTAAGCTAAAACTTAACCCGGATCTAGGTGGCTGGATATTCGGTTAAAGCAAATCCGAAGTTGTTTAAAACTCAACTCGGATCTAGGTGGCTGGATATTGTGTTAAAACAGATCCGAGTTGTTTAAAACTTAACCTGCATCTAGGTGGCTGGATATTCAAAGCCAAAAGTAGATTCGAGTCGTGAAAGCTTAACCTGCACCTATGTGGATAGACATTCAAAGAACAGCTAGATAAAATTTAAGCAAAGTTTAAGATAGATCTACTCGGATATAGGCTCGAACCCTAAATTAAGTCGAGTTAAGATAAGACTATAAAACTTCCAAGCGAGTAACAAGTTACTCGCTTGCAAGTTTCGGGACTAATGTATATATAATAGCATATGGAGAATCGCCTAAACCCCGAGAAGCAAGAATTACCTCGCTCATCTTGTTGCTATCCGTAATGATCTTGGCAGCTCGATCCAAACAAATTACCGATGTCGGAAAGTTGAAACTACCGATCGCTTGATTGCCCTCGTCGATCAAAGAAGATTCCGCTTATGAGCATATTCCACCAGCGAGCCGAGGTCGTTTCACTAGCCGTCCGGTTAAGACTTTACCTCGGACATGTTGTGCAACCATCGCGTCAGCAGGCTTGTATGAAGAGCAAGTTGGTGCCGCAATGAGGTAACGAGACTTTGGTAGGCGCAGCCTTTGGCGCAAAGACGTCGACAATACTGGCCGAGAAGAGCCAAGAAGACCTTTCTGGGAAGAGGAGACCTTGATGGCAACAGTTTTTCTTGCCTTAGAAGAGGTATCAGCAGGAGCCGATACCGCGTAATGGGAACGGTATCTTTAGGAGCAGCAGAGTCATCGCCGAGAAGGCGCCGAGATAACGACCTTCGGCCGGGCTGGGGTTGCTATAGAGACAACAAGGCGGATGGAGGCTCAATAGAGGAGCTCGGACCCACAGAGGGGGCAGCAGGTTCGATGGAAATCTCGGAGGGGAGAGTGGAATCAATGTTGACAAAAGAAGTATCAGGCACGTCGCGATGAGGGGGTGACTGATTCGGAGCTGAAGGAGAGGCAACACGGGCAGGACTGGGAATCCTAGTATCTTCAACGGGCGGAGGAGACGGTTTAATCAAAGGTTAGTCATGCTAGGACCGCCAAGCTTAACAAAGCGAGCGCTAAAACAAGAAAGAAAAATGGGTGTCGAATAAAACACGTAAAGAGAGAAACAATAAATACCAAAGAAAAGGAACTTATCTTCAACCCTGTGCATGGTCTTACGCCTGGGAGATTCGAGCGGATTTCTTCATTCGCTTTTGGGGCCGCCGAGGCACTAGCAGAGCCCCGCTTCCCCGAGGTAACAGGGGTCGGGAAGCTATGGGCTCAAGGCCGTGAACCTGACCGCCAGATTAGCTGGAAAGTAGAAGCCGGAAATGCATAGGAAATAGGCATTGCGCAACTACCTCAAGAACTTGATCTCGTCCGAATCACCTTCCTCCTCGTGGGCCGAGGTCTTGCCACGAGCTCGAGCCGGGGCAGGATCCGACTTGGGGACAAACTCTTCCGAGTCCGCTCACCAAGATCTGGGTGCTCCGTCCGCAGTTACGGAAGCAAGAAACCCGATCCTCGCCCTTTTGCTCGAACCTCTCGGAGGCGTAAAAAGAAGGAAGGTTAGCGAAAACAGCTATGAAAACAATAGAAAATCAAAGCATTAATGGTTTAACTTATCATGGAGGAGGATGATCGCGGTAAACGGTTTCAATCCCCAAGTCCAATCTTCAGCATTTCGCTTTAAATATAGCTCTGACACGCTTGAAGACGAGGTAGTTGTCCAGCTCGACGGCCGAGACTCTTGGGATCAAGTGGACCACCATGTAGCAAAGTTTGTGCGCCCTTTCGAATGGGCAAATTCGCCATCGATGAAGGTAGCCATCAACCGCCAAGATAACCCGCCCGGATCAGCTCCTTGAGCCGAGTCTCAAAAGCTCGCCAATACGTGACTCCTCCTGATTGTAAGTCCAATTCACCTTGAAGGCGACCAATGGAAAAGGCAGGGAGCCAATCTTGTCTTCCGTCCTCTCGTTTGACATAAAAGAAGGATTTGTGCCACTTCTGCACGACTCTAACCCGTGACACGAGGAAATACGGATTCCTCCGAGGTGTAATGGACGCTACCGCACCGAGTAAGCGCTTCTAAGGGTGCAGACTTGTCGTGACTACATTAGAACGAATCGAAGAACTTCACCAGACGGTACGGACGGCCATAGGTCAAGTATCCTCCGAGGCGGAGATGAATGCAGAAAGAGAAGCGATGGCATTCGCAGGAAGATGATGCGGCTGAAGGCCGAAGTAGTCGAGAAACTCTCTGGCGAAATCGCTAAGAGGGAGACCAAAGCCACGCGAGAAATGTGACATCAAAACTACATATTCGCCCTCCCTAACATCCGGAGATAACTCGTTGCCGGGTAAACGACAAGATACCTCGGCAGGAATCCTCTGGGTTCGATGAGCCACCGATCTCCCGCCGGTAATCGAGGAGCCCTCGCCACGAGCCTCGCCGCCTGTGAGCCAAGATCATCATCTCTCACGAGGGCACCGCTAAAGGAACTAGACATGGTTTCGCCGGAAAGATCGCCGGAGGAAGAACTCGCGGCGGAGGAGAACTTAGAGCTACGAGGCCCCGTCGCAATTCTACGCAAGGACGGCAGCGGAACAACGACGGAACCGCGCAAGAACAAAGAGGAAACGGCGATCTAGAGGAAAGCCTAGGCGGCAAGGCCAAAAGAACTCATCGCATAACGCTGGAACAAGTGAGCGACGAGGCAGACGGAGCAGCGCGGCGAGTCCTCTCGCCGCAGTAATCAGCTTGAGCGCTGCGGCGGCGAACTACTCAACGAGCGCAGGAAGCCAAGAAGAAGAAGGGTGCGGCGAAGCGAGAAGGGGAAAGTGAAACTCAGCGCCGCCGCCTCTTTATAACCGAGCCACCAAGGGTAGTGGGATCGTGGGTGTGGCGTTCGTCGTAGATCGTGTGCCGCACGACCACGCCGCCGAGCGGAGCCGCACTAAGGACCACACGATTGACCAAGTAGCTCACGATCCCTAACGAACGGCAAGACGAGGCGTCAAGAAGAACGCGCCGACAAGCGCCGGGCAAGAATCGTAGCTTGTCAAGAACACCGATAGGAACAAAAAAACTAGAGAAACAATGATAAGGATGACACGTAAGACGAGGCATGCCCTGGTAAATACAATGTTACCGCGAAGGAACAGGAGATAACTCGGAAAGAATGCATAATAAGTATCATAAAACTGATACGACCCAGCCGAGATTATCGGCGGGACCATATCAGCTTGGGACTAATGTTGGGGAGATAACCCCGATAGGGTAAGGACGGGAAAGACGAAAGGATTATTCCCCGCCCAGCTTCCGAAGTTATATCCCCGAAATGGCCGAAGTCTTGTAAAGGTCGGCCGAGATAGGGAAAGGCGTAACTCAAGAGTAAGGCAAGGCGTTACCCGCCGAGATATGGCGAAGTCGGCCGGGTTGGTCCGAATGATCTTAATGCAGGTGAAGGACATGCCGAAGTTACGCGAGGAAGGGCCGAATAATAAGCTTGCGTGAGAAGGAGAAGCCCAAAGTCAAACCTAAGTCGCAGAATCCGAGCAGAGCCAAGAGCTAAAGACAAATGTGCGTAACGACGTAGGGCGTAAGGAGGTCACGGAGGTGACAGCCTGGAGCCCGAGGCACGCAGGAGGGCCCTCCGAATCTTACCGCAGGAGAAGGGCGACAGGAAAGAGGAGCGCCGAATCATTATATTGGGACAAGCATATTCTCGAATATGCTTACACGCCACTCTAGAAGAACCTGTGGCTCTCCTTTATAAGGGGAGTCTTGGACCCTGATGAAGGGATCGACTCATTCTTGGGACCGTTAGGCTGGTAAAATTCTCTCTTTCTCCTTGTATAGAGCTCAAGGAGCACTTGTAGCCCAAGGAAGAAGAAATAAAGATCTTTATGTTAGCTTTCTCAGGTGTAGAATCAACTACATCTTCCCTCCCGCATCCCACTAGCATCCATTGGCCCCAAACTTTAGCCTACCCATGGCATCTGCCGTGCCACCACCACGACAGCGACGGGTTCCTGGGGTCGATGGCGGCAGCAAGTTCCGCATCCGAAGATTGTCACAATCGAAGGCCACGCTAAGTCGTCGCATCCAAAGGATGTATCGGGTTACCGCAGCCGAAAGCCGTGGCTGGTCGCCGAAGCGGAGAGAGCCCCCGAGTCGTGGTCGCTGAAGCCGATGCGGTTGGTTGCCGCAATTAAAGATCGCGTCGGGTCACCGTATCCGAAAGATGCAACGATCACCGCAGCTGAAGGCCGCAGTGGGACGCCGATGCTGAGGGAGCCTCCAGGTCGCTGGAGCCGAAGATCATAATGCATCGCTGCAGCGGACAGAGTCGACGGAGCGGTGGAGACGTAGTCGACATAGCGGCGAGTCACCGGATTTCGCCATTAGCGCTGTATGGCGGCCGGTCGAACTTCAGGTCGAAACTGCCATGGGTAGAAACACGAGCTGACCACACGCATGTATACCAACGTCTTTCATGCCACAAATTGCTTTTTTCTTCAATTATCTGTGCATGCATGCCTCACGGTCGGAAAATTCATGCATCTAATTGATGCATCTAGCCACAAGTAGCTAGCTTATCTGATTTTTTTCTTCTTGTCCTATGAGCTTGATCGATTGACCTGGGCCTTTTTACTTTCCTTCTTCCCGCAACATGAGAATCGTACAGTGTACGTTTTAGAACTTGTACTTGATTTGAACTTGGACGTTTCCGACCGAAAAATTCACGCACGTGTGTCTTAGTCTTCACGTAGAGTACTTTAGATCTTTGCTAGTACAGAGTAGATGCATGCACCGCTAGCCTCAAAGCCTTCCGCTGATTTTTCTTCTTCTTCCTGATTGTACACGTTCGACGGGTTGGGATTGCAGTGGAGATGGGGTGCATCTTGGTAGATTTTGTTGACGTCAAAGCTGAGCATGCCGACGCTGAAGAATCAACCAGATGAGATCTGGCCATTGATGACGATGAGGAAGCCGAAATAGATCTGCTCCGCAGGAGCCGACGGATCGTAGATTGCAACGGATGGGACCGTCACGATCGCACAATCAACATCCCCAGTTCCCACAGACGACGCCAATTGACGAGGTTTAATCTCATCAATGCCCATTGTTATGGACTTGGGTTTTGGAGAAGATGGGGATGCTAGAGATCGTGGAACGGTTAGCAAACAAGCAACACGGGGACACGAGGTTTACCTGTGTTCAAAGCCCCCGGAGGGAAAACCCTACTCCTGCTTGTCTGCTCTTGATTACGGCGGAACCGAAGGTTACAGGGGTGCGCAGATTCGAACTGGCGTGGAGGTGTGTATGCGAGAGTATGAGAGAGAGATCTAGGTCTATTGTGGGATGCCCTCTCGTTGGACCCTCCTAGCCTTTATATATGGGGAGGCTAGGTCTCAGGTACAGATACAAGTAGGTTACAAGTTGTATTCAAACTCTAGTCTTGAGCTTTCCTTGTCTTGTGCGCTTGGGAGTCCGTGTTCATATGGGATTCATAGCATCCGAAACATCATAGGCATCATGGACCCTGGCAGGTCGTCGAGTGGGCCTTCCGTCGGGCTGGACTAGGTATACTAACATCGGGTACCCGCAGGGCATATCCATGTCACATATAGTATGCCTCAATGAACTAAGTTGTGGTCCTCCTAATGAGTCAAATAGACGTTCTTTTCTTTGTCAGGGGCATCATCAAGTGGTGGGGGGCCTAGCGACACTTCTAGCGCATATTGCTTTTGTGCAACAGTGAGGAGAATCCTCAAATTCATGGCCCAGTCGGTAAAGTTAGTACCATTCGAGGCAAGTTTCTCTTTCTCCATGAACACATTGAAATTAAAAGCAGGTGGTGCCATCTACAGCAGAATTTGTAAAGCTTAGACTAAGTCTATGATAGATTGAGTTCAACTAATCCAAATTCCGAATAAACTCCCAAATCCACTACACCAAGTCCGATCATCACGTGAGTCGGTGTAGTTTCAAAGGCAATCATCTATATGGGCATCATATCAAATATATGACTCATGCTTAACCTTTCGGTCCGTGTTCTGAGGCCATGTCTGTACATGCTAGACTCGCTAAGTAAGAACCTTAGTATTTGTGTGTGTAAAACTATCTTACACCCAAAATATGATCGTGGATTCAAGTACACCTAATCATCACGTGATGTATTGAAGCGGCGAAACATAATCGGTGCATACTTAAGGGAGAACACATTTTTATATTGATATCTAAATGAGGGATCATCTTATAATGCTACTAAAACGCCAAACAAGCAATATAAGATGCAAAAACATCATATGTGAAAAGTGAAATGATATGGTTCTTGCACTTGATCACTATCATGTGCATCGTTGTATGATATTTATTATTCCTTTGTGTGTAAGGCCAAGGTCTATGGAACTTACATGTTAGGTGTGTTGTAAGAGTATCAACTATACATTAACTTACAACATTACCATATCATGACACTAGCCCAACAACAATCTAAACTACATGCTTATAATTTATCCAAAGCAATTTTTAGGTGGCATAGGTCTTTTGAAGATAGAACCGTTCTTACCTATGAACATGGAACCACAATGATGATAATTAAGTTATTAGCAACTCGCTGTAAATCAGATATTGACTATAGTAGGAGAGACAGACACCCACTAGCCACTTATGCAAAACTAGTTGCATGTCAAGCGTGGAACAGGTCTCATGTGTGAGGACATGTAAAGTTTGTCCAGGCCGCTTCATCCCACTATGCCACCAATATCGAAAGTACAAACAAGAAGCAATAACATGATCATCATCGCCCACATACTCATATGTGTACTATCCGTGCAAAGCATTTATGCATAGATCCGGCTCTGATACCACTGTTGGGTTTGCAACATAGAAAAAAATTCTATGATGGGAACTACTAAACACCAAGATCTATCTACTAGATACAAGCAATGGTGGATATACATCCATAGAGAACATACCCTTGTAATCGGGCAAAGTTTAACAAGGTTGTACTCATGGATGATGTAGTCGAACGCTTGCTGATCTCAAGATTGGGAAGAAGTCCAGTGCCGCAAATTAGCAGCACATCCGTGATCACACACACGTTCAATCCACTGAACAACCTCCCCCTCCTTGCTCTAGCAATGCAGCGGAATCAGCAACTCCTTCCTGACGAAAAGCCATCGGGAACATGTATCTCGCTAGTCCGATACCATGGGGAAATAATTCTAGAGGGGGAGAGATCCTTCACGAGGATGTTCGAGTGAGAGAGAGGGAGAGGGGGATTTATATAGGAGGAGGGGCACCCCAAGGGGGTGGCTGCTGCATGGGTGCTTCCCCCACCCTCCTCCATTCATGTGAGTGGACCTCCCACTCACAAATTGCCTCTATTTTCTCCACTCAAAATCCAACTCAAATTCCCATTAAATTTCCACCAAATTTAATGTAATCTCTCATTAAAAAAAACTCCTTTTATTTTATTCAGAATTTTTTCAATCACACTAATTAACAAACATTCACATAAAACCCCCTGCTACTATTCAATTTCACATGCAGAAACAATTTCAGCAATTTCACTCGAAACAATTCTGGTGTCTATTGAAATAATTCCTATGCTTTGTAATTCTTTCGTCTAGAACATATTTGCTCCAAATAGTGTCGATATACCTTAAGTGTATCACCCTACGGTTCATGAATAGTGCAGACATGATCGAGACCCCTCTTGGATCAATAATCAAAAGCGGGACCTGGAGATCCATACTGACTCCCACACATTCAACGATGACCTCTGTGATTGTGAGAACCTTTTACGCTAGTAACTTAATACCTTTGTCTTGTGATATATGGCATGTACAAGATTCGATCATCGGTATTTCCATACCTAGTTTGATCTCGTTATCGACATGCACTCTTTTCTCGTTCCCGTGATATAACATTCTAGTGATCACATCACTTGCTTGCAAGCTAACTATTTTTATATCACCGAGAGGGCCCAGAGTATATCTATCCATCATTGGGATGGACAAATTCTACTCTTGATCCATGAGCCTCTACATAACACCTTCATAGCACTAAACCCACCTTTATAGTCACCATGTTACGGTGTGACGTTTGATGTTATCAAGATACACTTCTAGTATTAGTGATTGACATTATCTCATGGTCTAAGGATTAGGATTACTTCGTATGATGTTGTAGAAATATAAACACAATGACTTTGATCGTAATGCTATACTTCGGATGAATGTTCATCACATCATTCCAACAATGTTGTGACCTTGTTATTAACAACATCCAATTTCCATGATCAGGAAACCTTGATCATCTTATTAATCAACGAGCTAGTTTATAAGAGAGGCATAACTAGGAACTTTCTATTTGTTTATTAAACACACATGTATTAAAGTTTCTGTATTAATACAATTATAGCATGCAAAATAAACATCTATCATATACTTGGAATACTTATAATAACAAGTTTATTATTGCTTCTTAGGGCATATTCCCTTTAGGAGCTCCTACTCCCATGGCAACAAAGACTCATATTGAACTAAATCCAAATGGTAAAGATGTGGATCAAAAGGTATACTAATCTATGATTGGTTCTTTGCTTTACCTTTGTGCATCTAGACCCGATATTGTGTTAAGTGTAGGAGTGTGCAAGATATCAGGCGGATCCTAAATAACGCCACTTGATTGCGGTCAAGAGAATCTTTTGATATTTGGTTCATACCCCAAACTATGGTATTTGGTATCCTAGAGGTTCAACATTCTCTCTTTGTGGGTACACAGATTCAGATTGGGCTGGTGATAAGTATGATAGAAAATCAACCTCTAGGGCTTGCCAATTTCTTGGTAGGTCCTTGGTGTGTTGGTCTTCTAAGAAGCAAAATTGCATATCTCTCTCCACCAATCAAGTTGAATATGTGGTCGCTGCTAGTGCTTGCACTCAATTGCTATGGATGAGGCAAACTTTAAAGGAATACGTGTCCATTGTGACAAAGTGCCACTTATGTGACAATGAAAGTGCTATCAAGATTGCCTATAACCTGGTGGATCATACAAGGACAAAACATATTGAGATCCGTCATCACTTTATTAGAGATCATGTTGCTCGAGGAGATATTGAGCTAGCCTATGTTTCAACCAAAGACCAACTTGCTGACATATTCACGAAGCCACTTGATGAAGCAAGATTTTGTTATCTGAGGAATGAACTAAACATCATTGATTCAAGGAGATTGAATTGATTAGCTTGCATGCTCACCTATGTCTTGACTCCTATTGTGTTTAGATGCATGCATGGAGATAGGGGGAGTGCGGTCCTAATACATTGGACTATCCCTCCCCCCATAATGCCAACATTAAGAAAATCAATTATCTTAATATCATTTTGTGATATGTGAGCTTCATTGATGAGTAGTGGCTATGAACCCAAGGATAATTCTTCACAGGTCATGCCACCAACTCTTACATGATGGCATCGCCCATCGCCTCTTCTTGTTGAGTTGGTTCTTGTCTGCTTTTATTTGAAGCTTTATTGAAAATTCTCTTGGATTTTACGGTTTTCATTGATTCCTCACAGTTTGGCATCTTAACCCAAGCCTTTCCCTTTCAACAAACCCTCTATCTCTCATATATGTTCCCAATACACCTATACCTGGAGTTTTGGTCGAAGAGGGACGGAGTCTCCGGTGTACCCACACCGGAGTCTCCAGTCAGTCCGGAGTCTCTGGTCTAGCGAACCGGAGTCTCCGGTCTGGATGGTTTTTCGGTCCTGACTTAAGGGAGGCCGGGGTGAAGTGAAACAGACAGTTTCCTTCCTCCACCCCCGACTTCTCCTCTCTCACCCGTCGCCTCCTCCTCCAAATCGCCTCCCGAGGTCTTGAAGCTCGGATCTGGCCAAGCCGTGTCACGGCCAACTCCAACCTCTCCACCCTTGGGCCCTTCCCACCGGTGGAATCTCTCCAATGGATAGATCTGGTACCTCTTTTCTCCTCATGAACTTAGGGTTCATCCCCTTCGTGTATTTTGGAGTTTGTACTGATTTTTCTCACTAGAAACACTTGTATGCGTGCACATTGTCACATTAGTCTCAAATCATTGCTCGATATGTTAGTGCAATGCCATCCGCAGCCTCCTAGTGCAAACCTGAATCTCCGCACTGTAGATTCCGGTCCTCCGTGTCGAGACTGACCTTCGTGCCGTAGATTCTGGCCGAGACCGGAGATTCCGATGTGCACTGCGCAGACTCCGGTGTGGTTTGTATCTCCCGTATCCAACAACGGTTTGAGGGTATTGTTATCATCTCCGGGACATATATGCTTACCTCCATGCTACCCCCTCCTTCTATTTTCACAGGTGCCTCTGGTTCTCGTCGTCCCCTCGCACCAAGTCCAAGTCAAGGAGGGTTGATCTGCAGTTTGATGAGGCTCAAGGTTGGTATGTTATTCCCCCGTCCAACCGGAAACAACATGCCAGAGATGTTCCCTTTATGAGGAGGGAGCATGAACGCATTGAGGAAGAAAATTGTGAAAAGAGGTCAAAGTATGATAATCTGCAGTCCTTGGCTCAGAGGTCAAGAAGGAGTACTGTGAGTCACAAGAAGACGCAGTTTTATGACTTGCCTCGGACCAGCGATGACCCATGTTTCTGGAGGAAGGAGAAACTAGTGTTCATGCAAGACATTTACCGCAAGCTCACAAAGTCCCCGGTTTGTCCTCAGAAGTACATGGACATTGAGCAGATGCGTGCCAGCTCTTATTTTGCTAATGCTATTTGTATCTCTGAGAAGCTTAATGATGGGCTAATGGAGTCTGGAGAACTACAACATAACTCTTGTTCAGCGATTCTATGCCATAGTGGTGTTTGGGACTGATCAAGCAAGAACAATGACTTGGATGATAGGAAATCACCATTGCACTGCAACCTTCTTTGACTTTGCCAATGCCATCCATGAGACTTTTCAGGGGGTGTCCACCCATGTTGGGCACCGCATGCATTCTGTGTCTCTAGGTGAGAACAAGAACAATCTGACACCACTATATGACAACAAGGGGATTATGGGTGAGTCCAAGGGCCTCAAGCCTCTCTGCAACCTGATGTTGAGGATTTTCTGCCAGACCATTTTCCCTAGTGCTGGAAATGATGATGCCATTAGATGTGGATTGGTCAACTTACTCCACCATACTCACAAGATTTATTGTGCTAGTCCTGATGCTGAAGGTTTTGATATAGACATCATGGATTTCATCTTTGAGGAGATGCATCATGACATTCTCTACAAGAGGTCTCCTCCATATGCACCACTTGTCATGATGCTCATCAACACCCAGGCTCACGGTTCACCACTTGCTTTGCCTCCCAATCTTGTGGAGCATGCACTTGTGTCTCTCCAGAAGAAAGGACACATGGGGCTAGCCCCTAGACGCTCACAAGCTGATGATGACGATGAGATTTCTGAGAGCGAGCGGGCTCCCACTCCTCATAGGGGCTATCGGAGTAAGAATGCCTCCAATGCACCCATGCCACCCATGTCTCGTATGTCCAGGACAAGGTCAAGAAGGCCTCCTTTTGGGAGAAGATCCTCTGTTGCATGAATGTGGACATTTGCAAAGAACAACAAGCCTCCTACAAGAGAAACTGCCGCATTGAGAAACTTCTCAAGGAGATTAAAGCTCAAGGTGTATAGGATGAAGATGAAGGAGGAGATGAGTACACATATGAGCATGGTGCTCAACCATCCACTAAGTCTGACTACACGATCTCGTTTGGGGATTGTAATGCCCAGCGGGACAACCTTGTGGACTGGAAGACATTTTCTGAGGTCACTTCTGGGTTTGCTTCTCAGGGCACGTCATCTTCTCGCCCTCACTTTAAAAGGGCCTGCAACTTCAGGTGGTGATGATGACTATGAGGATGATGAGGATGAGGATGAGGAGGATGACGATGATGACTACGAGTGATCTCTTGGGGCACTAGCTTAGGTCTTTTCCCTTTTCGACGTTTCGATGCCAAAGGGGGAGAAGACATTGTCATAGGGATTTGCATGGGCTGGGAATTTGGAATTTGGCCTTTCTATCGCTATCGCTTAAAACTCAACATTTGCTTTGCTTCTTTTGGTTTGTGAGATACTATCTGTGTGAGGACATGTTATGGTCCTATGTTATTGTAATCGTCAGAACTATCTGTTTAGTATCTATTACCTGACTTGCATGCGTTACTTGTTTATCTTATTGCACATCGTCAGGGGGAGCATTGTTATATCTCATTTGTGTGATTTCCATGCAAAATCACTTGTTGTCATCAAACACCAAAAATGAGGAGATTGAAAGGACATTTATTGTCTTAATCAGTTTTGGTGTTCGTTAACAACTTGTAGATCATTTTTCAGTGTGCTAATGTTTACAGGATGATATACTGAAAAGTGAAAAGTCTTTAGCCCTGTGGAAATGTCCCTGCAAGCAACTGCAATTTTTAGGGAATTCTAGACCAGAGTTTCCCAGTCCCCGGAGGGGCCTCCAGAAATATGCATGGGACCTTCTGTATACTACTCCGGAGATGGACCGGAGCCAGACCGGATTCTCCGGTGCATCCTCCCAAACCGGAGTCTCCGATGTGTAAACACCGGAGTCTCTGGTGTGCTTGAGACCGGAGTCTCTGAAGAATCTCTGGGGTGAGCTTATCTACCTTGGCTGGGACATTCTGTATGGTGGTCCGGAGTTGGACCAGAGATTGACCGGAGTCTCCGGTGTGCATCAAGGTCAGACCGGAGTCTCCAGTGTGAAACTTTCTCCAACAAATGTAAACGATTCACAAGCTGAGGGGCTATAAATAGGGGACTTCATCCCCTTCCTCTAGCTGCCCATTCCAGAATATAAGTCCCCCACCATTTGAGCCACCAAATCACCAAGATCTTTTCATCCAACCATCCAAAGTCGTTGATCTTTGGAGAATCGAAGGAGGAGGCCTTGATCTATAGCTTCACCAAGAGAGATCTTCATTTCCCCCTTATTCACTTAAAGGCCCCTTGCTCTAGTGTTTCACTAGAAATCCTAGTTCTTGATTTGGTTCTTACAAACTTCTCTTTGATTATGTGACAACTTGCTTCCATTCGGGGGCCTCCAATTAAGTTATGAATGTGTGCCTCGAACTTGTTGTAAAGGTGTCGACTTCCACCTCGATTGCTGATATAGTGGAAGAGGTGAATCGAACCCTTTGGGGTAGGTTCATCGGAAACAAGAGAGGCCTCTCGTATGCTGGTGGTTCAAACCACCCTCTTCAAACGCAGACGCATTTCCTCAAAAGGAAGAAACTGCGAAAAACAAATCCTTGTGTCTCCAAGGTTTCTACTTTGGTTACTTCTATTATTTACCGCATTTTACTTATCTTGTTCTTGCTTTGTATTTGTGCTAGGTTGACATATAGATAAATTCATCGTAGTTGCATAATCTAAAGAATTTACCTTTTGTGTCAAACTCTACCATAAAAAAGAGTAAAATTTGAAGTAGCATCCATTCAACCCCTGTCTAGGCGTCCGTTCTTTCAACTTTAACCCACGGAATATGGACATTTGTACTAATATATAATTTTCATGGCACATTTTTTATATCGATATCAAAGTGTAATTGCGAAATGGATGGGTCATGCAAAATGTCACGACTATGGTTTTCGATAGTGGCTGACAGAAGAAACAGGCCACGTCGCGTCGAATGACGCTAGGCACACCGCGCGCGCGTCCCCAACGGAACAAACGTAGGCCGATTAAATCACCCGCGAGCGGACATTTCTCGGGCCCCATCCCGTCCCCTGCGTTGGAATTTTCCGCCACCGCTGCCCCCCGACAGCACACTCGTGGTCGAACCCACAGATCTCGGCGGTCGCGAGATGGGCCTTGTCCGGCGCCGCCGCCCACCCAATACCCATCCACACATGCCTCGCCTGGCCTCGTCGTGGCGTCGTCTCACTCTCACCTCGCCTCATCGTTGTCCCCTACGATGCGCATCACCGTCACTCCGCGATCAGCGTCGTGGCCGCGCACCGGAGGAAAAGTTGGGCGCACAGCGTCGCGTCAAAGTCCGGGCTTGTCGCCTTGCCCCCCTCTCGCCATCGCCACGCGGGCCTACGACCCACCGCCTCCAGATTAAGAAAAAACGCTCGAGCTCAATCCCGATTTCTTTTTCCCAACTTGCTCGCCCCTCCAGTCATTCCAGCACGGCCGGACACACGTTCTTATCAGGGATAAATAACGCCAGCGGAGAAGATCGTTGCTGGTTCCGCATCTCGATCCGCGGCTCCTCCTCAAGGGTCGTCGTCACTTCGGTTCCTCGCGGCGCAGTCCAGCTCTTTCTTGGCTTGCCCCCGAGAAGCCGTCGGGCTTGACTGACTGGCCGGAGGAGGACAGCTTCTCCTTCTTATCCCAACCCCGTCCTTCTCTTGGCTGACTGAGTTCAGCTTCTCGCATTATCAGATTCTTGGGGCCTGCTGCTCTGTTCGGAGTTCGGACCACTCTGGTCTCGCGCGCGCAGCGATGGCGGAGGGCGGGAGCCGGGTGCGGGGGTCCTGCGGAACCGGTGGCTGGTGTTCGTGGCGGCCATGTGGATGCAGTCGGTCGCCGGGGTCGGCTACCTGTTCGGCAGCCTGTCGCCGGTGATCAAGTCCTCGCTCGGGTACAACCAGCGCCAGGTCGCCAGCCTCGGAGTCGCCAAGGACCTCGGCGACAGCGTCGGATTCCTCGCCGGCACGCTCTGCGCCATACTGCCGCTCTGGGCCGCGCTCCTCATCGGCGCCGCGCAGAACCTCGTCGGATACGGCTGGGTCTGGCTCGCCGTCACCCACCGCGTCGCCGTGCCGCCGCTCTGGGCGGTAAGATCCGTTACATCCTTCCCACCCCCTCCAATTATTATCAGTCCTTCCGTTTCAGATGCTTCCGCGTCAGCATGTCATGTTCCTGCAGGCAGCCTCATGTGCTGCTGCAGATTCTAGCTGATTATTCTAATCCCCTGCTGTGACTTTTGTGCTAATAATGAAGCGTGCACGATGCTGTCATGACAAAAATTCCATATGTGTAGTGGTTGTTGAGGTTTCAGTGTCTACTGTGCTTTCCAAGATTTCGATTGGAAATTAATCATGTCCGGCGGCAAGTGTTACTACTAGTATGATGATTTGAAAACAAACATGGGTCAATCGCGCATTTCAATGCCTGTCTCCAATGATAGAGAGTCGCTATTCAACTTTCGTTCAGAGAAGAGGAGTGAATTCCTTGTTTTGGAATACCGTTGCTGCTGGACTTCAATGCTTTCTGTTCATCCAAATTACTAGTATTGAAAGCTATGTTCAGAAATCATTTCCAGATTTTTTTCTGGGCTCAGACAGTTTACTGTTTTCGGCTCTACTGTATGTACTAAGAATATTCTAACACACTGCATGTGGAATATGCCTCCTAGTCATCACTGTGTACCTATATTCTACTTACATAGTATTAGTGGTCGCTTTCTTCCTTCACATGCTTTCAGTTAACCTTCATTTTCTAATAATAGAAAAACACTACAAAGGACGTCCGTTTAGATGTGTGTATGAGGAAAAAATCCTGAAGAAAACATGGTTCATGTCAATTAACAATGTCAACTCATAAACTTTCGCTACGTGTTATTGTTAGTCTGTCCAATACCACTGCAGCGCTGCAATAGAATCACCTAAAATTCTGGTTAAGTAGGTGAATTAACATCCCAGAGTTTCCAAGCTTATGATTATGATATAATAATTTGCTATGTTTTATACTACAAAAGGTACTTGCTATGTGAAATTTCCAAGCAATGTACGGTGACTTCAGCTAACACTAAAACCATAGGATTAGTGTTGTTGTCTGTACGTAAGAATGGAGAGCTAATATTATTTTAAAAGCACCGATTTCCATGTCCTCGTTTTAGCTTGTGGCATCTGGAAAATTGGATCGTTTCATAATTTCAGTATGATCTAATCGAATCTTTGTTTACATTTGTATCCTTCCAATTGATTTTTGTTGGCTCTTGGACTAAAAGTTTCCTTTCTCTCCACAGATGTGCATTCTAATATTTGTCGGAAATAATGGCGAGACATACTTCAATACTGCTGCACTCGTCTCATGTGTTCAGAACTTCCCCAAGAACCGTGGACCAATTGTTGGTATCCTCAAGGGATTTGCTGGTCTGAGTGGTGCAATCCTAACACAGGTTTATGCAATAGTGCACTCCCCTGATGATGCCGCACTGATATTCATGGTTGCTGTTGGCCCAGCAATGGTAGTTATCGCTTTAATGTTCATTGTTAGACCAGTTGGAGGCCACAGACAAGTACGGCCGACTGATGGTTTAAGTTTCACATTTGTATATTGTGTTTGCTTAGTTTTGGCCGCTTATCTGATGGGTGTGATGCTGCTTGAAGACCTTGTTGGCTTGAGTGAAACATTGACAGTCGTGTGTACCATCATTCTGGTTGCCCTGTTGCTACTTCCAGTAGTCATCCCTGTGATACTCAGCTTCTTTTCAAATGACGACGAGAGTGTCTATGCAGCACTGTTACCATCACCTCAGAGGGAAGAAGCAAGTGGTTCAGTACTGTCCGATGAGCAAAATGAAGTTATACTCAGTGAGGTGGAGGATGTAAAACCAAAAGATGTTGATCTACTTCCAGCCTCGGAGAGGCAGAAGAGGATTGCTGATTTGCAGGCTAGACTATTCCAGGCAGCTGCTGTTGGCGCTGTCAGGGTTAAAAGAAGGAGAGGTCCACGACGAGGAGAGGATTTCACACTGCTGCAGGCTATGATCAAGGCAGATTTTTGGCTTCTATTTTTCTCCCTTCTTTTGGGGTCAGGATCAGGTCTTACTGTGATCGATAATCTTGGGCAGATGAGTCAGTCATTGGGTTACGAGGAAAGCCACATTTTTGTGTCGATGATTAGCATTTGGAACTTCCTTGGACGTGTTGCTGGGGGATACTTTTCAGAGATCATTGTCAAGTAAGAATTATGTGGCACCTCTTTGCTGACCTTTGCATCTCATTAGATCAGTAGTATTTTGTTTAATTCATATGGAAGAGCAGTCTCCAATTGGAAGTTGCATAACAGACTAGTGCTGTTCTTCAGCAGTGAATGTGTGCTTGTGCTAACTAAGTGCAAAATTCCAAGGAGACGTTTACCCATTTTAGTTTGTATTGATTAAATATATTTTCCATGTTAAAGCAGTTTTTAGTGGTATTGTCATAATTTATTCCTAAATCTATTAAAAATAAATAAGCACCAGCCTGTGAGATCCAAAGCAGAGAAGAATGTCATAGGAGCACTCATCGAACTTGATACAAATATTAGAGTAGTGAGATAACAAAAAGAACAAACTAACTGTAAGTAGCTAATAGGCAACATCCGGATTATCATTTTGGTCAATCACGAGCAATATTCTTCTGATCAATTTGTAGTGACTGAATTGCTCTGATCAATGAGTAATAAAGATCTTTTCCCTCTGAAAAAAATAAGTGCGGGTTCTATCTTTGTTTGTTGAGAAACATGTCACCCATTCCCTCACTTCTTTTCAGGGATTACGCGTATCCAAGGGCAATTGCCTTGGCGACAGCTCAGGTATTCATGGCAATTGGACACTTCACCTTCGCAATGGCTTGGCCCGGAACAATGTACTTTGGCACACTGCTTATCGGGCTTGGGTACGGCGCCCACTGGGCGATCGTGCCAGCCGCTGCCTCCGAACTGTTTGGTGTGAAGAATTTTGGAGCTCTGTACAACTTCCTTACAGTCGCAAACCCTGCAGGCTCCCTGGTTTTCTCGGGAATCATTGCGAGCGGCATCTACGATTACGAAGCCAAGAAGCAAGCTGACCAGCACCTGAACTCAGCATTGCTGGCAATGCCAGGAAGATTACTGGGAATGGTCTCCGAAGCCACTCCTGCGCTGAAGTGCGAGGGGGCAATCTGCTTTTTTATCTCGTCACTGATCATGTCGGGGTTCTGCGTCATCGCTGTTATCCTGAGCTTGATTCTGGTCCACCGGACGAAGATAGTGTACACGAATCTGTACGGTCAACCCCGGGCATAAAAGGTCAGTCATTGAGGAACAGATCAAAAGGCTACAGGTGTTAAAGCAGAAGGTCAAGTTTTTTTTGCGCCGTCCTTCTGTTTATGAGCTATAAATAATTTATGGTGTCACGACCGCGTCTCCTAGTGACTGCACATGGGGAGTTCAATATGAGAGTCTCATGAAGCATGGAAGTGTATGGTGTTCTGGTGTTTTGTCTGAACTTCTTCACTGCTCTTTTTTGGAAATGATATTCTTCATTCTTTTTTGGGGGCGTAATAACCTTCAGTGGTTGGCTGGTCAACTCCACCGGTCCGTTTGCAAAAGTAAAAATAAATAAATGGGAATAAAACATAGTTCACATAACTTAACAAAAGACACTGTTCACTAACAAAAAAAAAGAAAAACATTAAGATAGTGGAGGTGGCGGCCGACGTCCTAGTCTTCGCCGATGACGATGAAGACCTGCAGAGGTGGCTAGACTCTTTTGGCCGGTGATGGAGGTGACAGTGGCGCATCAGGAGGGGCCGCTTGCATCGCGGACTCGTGGAGTCCAGTCCACTTGGCCTCCTCCTGCCAGGAGAGCTCGATGGCGGCCATGAGCTGCTCCTCCTCCGCCATCGCCTCCTCCATTGTCTCGCCGTCCTTCAGCAGGTCCTCCCCCGTCTAAGGACGTCTATTCCTTGACGTACTGCGTGGCCGTGCTGCTGTACGCCGTCGGAGGACCCCGCCTCGTGGTTGTTGCGGCCATGGCCAAACCAGCCCTTGCCTCCGCACTTCGTCATTGGAGTCCTATGGTTAAGCTAGGGTTTCTATTGTGTGTTCATAGGGGAGTGGAAACTGCCAGTGGGGACTAGGAGTGTGGATAGCACATTGATCCACATTAAAAAAGGAACAAGGAGGTAGATGGGCCACGTGGGTTACTCTCCCTTGGTCACTGTGGTGTGATCCGCACGAGGACCGTGGAAGGACATCGTTCGGACGTGCGCGTTGTCCGTGTCTATGAATTGTGTAGGAGAGTATCGACGAGCCGTATGTTCGGTTCGATGGAGAAGAGAAGAAACTCTAGTTGTAGAACTAGAGGTTAAGTATCGATCTTCCTCAACAATCCTTCAAGGTCAGGCTCGGTTGTGCTCTGATCTCCAATTTTGGGTCTGCGATCCTTGCTTTTTTATAGTTGGATATTGAGGAGTTTTCTTTAGGGTTAATTTAGCATGATGTCCAGAACATGTAATGTTTTAATTGGAATCAACAAATTTGTGTGAACCTATGGAGTCAAGGTAATATCAACATAATCCACATATGTATTGTTAGTCAAAGGGCCATTGATCCCGTAAGAGATCTCGTATATCCAAATCTCCAATTGTTTCTCAATGAATGGCATGTTCTCAAATAGCAGAGGTCTTCGTGATTTGGCTAAACATTTGTTCTTTGCCGATTGTGTGAGAGATTATAAGTTGGATTTTTTGGGTATTTCTGAGACTGGTAGACGTGATTTCTCACAAAGTTAACTCAACCGCCTTTCTGGTGGAGTGGATTTTACATGGGTATCACGGCCGCCGCGGGGGCAATCTGGAGGAATCCTGTTAAGCGTCAGAGATGAGACAATGGAAATCTTAGCCAGTTCGGTTGGATATTTTTTTATTAAACTCTATATCCGGAACAAGGCTGATGATTTCGTTTGGTCTCTAGTCAGATAATGGGCTGGCCAGGATGTTTATAAAGCGGACTTTTTACGTGAGTTGGTTAATCTTGCTAAGGACAATCCCTATCCGATTCTTATAGGTGGGAATTTTAATTTGCTAAGAGTCCCTCATGAGAAAAGTCAGAGCCGGTTTGATGAACATTGGTCTTTCATGTTTAATGTTGTCATTGACAGTTTGGACTTAAGAGAGGTTACAATGTTAGGAAGACAGTTTACTTGGGCTAATAGTCTTCCGGAGCCTATATACGAAAAATTAGATAGAGTGCTTATGGATACCGAATGAAAAGATAAATTTCCTATGATAACTGTTCGCGCTCTAGAGCGTATTGAGGCTTTATCGGATCATGCTCCATTATTATTATCTGTCGGAACACCACCACGAAAATCCAAAAAGAGTTTTAAGTTCGAACTGGGATGGATTGATCGTGATGGTTTTATGACCTGGCGAAGGCTATTTGGAAAAAACCAGTTAGTGGTCGCGCACCCATAAAACGTTGGAACAACAAAATATGCGCCTTGCGTAAGTTCCTCCGTGGTTGGGCTAGACATACTGCTGGTATTCTTAAAAAATAAAAAATACGCCTTTCTGCTATTATTAATGATTCAGAGGCTTCAGCGGAGGTTAGGTTATTGACTGCATAAGAGATTGAGCTTAAAAACCAATCGAATGCGTAAATTGCCGACTTCTGCGTGAGGAAGAACTCAAGTGGTATCAACGTTCTAAAGCTAAATTCATCCTTAAAGGAGACGCGAATACAAGATACTTCCATGCTGTTGCAAATGGCAAGCATAAGAAGAAACTTATTCACTCTCTAATTCAGGATGAAGGAACCATTGAAGGTCAGCAGCATCTTAAATCTTATATTACCAACTACTATAAATCCTTGTTTGGGGCACCACCAGAAAATTCCTTCTCGTTGGATGAGTCCCGGACGGAGGATATTCCTCAGGTTTCTATTCTAGAAAACAATCTTCTGACTGCTTCTTATACTGAGGAGGAGGTTAAGAAGGCCGTCTTCCAAATGGAACATAACAAAGCGCTAGGGCCTGATGACTTTCCAGTAGAGTTTTACCAAACATTCTGGGAAGTAATCAAGGTTGACTTGATGCGCTTGTTCGAGTTTTTGCACGTTGGTCAGCTGGACCTCTTTAGGTTAAATTTTGGCAACATAATTTTACTACCTAAGGTTAACAACATAGAATGTATACAATAGTATCGTCCAATATGTCTTCTTAACGTTAGTTTTAAATTTTTTACAAAGGTTGCTACGATTAGACTGAATTCAGTGGCTGATCATGTTGTTCGACCTTCTTAAACCGCTTTCATGCAAGGGAGAAACATCTTAGATGGCGTTGTAACCCTGCATGAAACGATACATGAACTGCACTCAAAAAAACTAAATTGGGTTCTATTCAAGATCGATTTTGAGAAGGCATATGATAAAGTTAATTGGTCTTTCCTACAGCAAACACTCTGTATGAAAGGTTTTTCACAAGAGTGGTGTGCTCTGATACAGTCTTTTGTGTCCGATGGTAGTATTGCCATTAATGTCAACGATGACATAGGTAATTACTTCCAGACCAAAAAAGGGCTTCGACAAGGGGATCCATTATCGCCTATACTATTTAATATAGTGGCAGATATGCTGGCTATCCTTATTGAGAGAGCAAAGACTGATGGACAAATTGAAGGATTGGTTCCACATCTTGTTGATGGTGGTCTATCTATTCTTCAATACGCCGATGATACAATGCTATTTATGGAACATGATCTGGAAAAAGCCAAGAACCTGAAATTAATACTTTCAGCATTTGAACAGCTATCTGGGTTGAAAATAAACTTCCATAAGAGTGATTTGTATTGTTTTGGCGAGGCTAAAGACGAGGTCCACCTGTATGCCGATCTCTTTGGCTGTGGTCAAGGGCAATTTTCAATCAATTATCTGGGAATGCCGATACATTATCGGCGTCTCACGATAGCTGAATGGAAACTCGTTGAGGAAAGACTTCAGAAACATCTTAATAGTTGGAAAGGTAAATTGCTATCCCTCGGTGGAAGACTGGTACTCATTAATTCAGTACTCACCAACATGGTACTGTAATCTGTATATGATCTCATTCTTCCAGTTACCGAAAGGTGTCTTGTCAAAAGTGGATTATTTCCGCTCAAGATTCTTTTGGCAAGGGGATAGTAAGAAAAAGAAATATCGACTGGCCAAATGGAATGTCGTTTGCTGACCCAAATAATATGGTGGATTGGGCATACATGATTTAAAAGTCAAAAACACCGCATTACTGGGTAAATGGTTATTCAAACTTCTTACCGAAGAAGGGGTCTGGCAAACCATTCTATGGAGGAAATATGTTGGCTCAAAAGCAGTGTCTACACTAGTTTGGAAACCAGGTGATTCATACTTTTGGGCTGGATTAATGGCTTCCAAAATGCACTTCTTCCGGTTTGGCAATTTTAATATTATGGATGGTTCACAGATTAGGTTCTGGGAAGATAAATGGCTTGGCCAAAATTCTCTCCGTGAACAATATCTAGCTCTATATTGGGTTGTTAGGCACAAAGGGGATACTGTAGCTGAGGTAATGAAAACCAATCCTCCTAATGTGTCTTTCAGACAAATTCTACTAGGTCATATACTTGTGTCTTGGAATAATCTTTTAGTAAGATTATCCAGGATACAGCTATCTGAAGGCATAGATGAATTCAAATGAAAATTATTACATAGTGGTAAATTTTCTGTTGATTCATTTTATAGAGCTTTGATCCAACCTAATATTCCAGTCGATGACAATAGTAAAATTGGGAAGATGAGGATACCCCTTAAAACGAAGATATTCGCTTGGTATCTCCGTAAAGGGGTGATCCTCACAAAATATAATCTTGTTAGGAGGAATTGGCATGGTAGCACTGAATGCGTATTTTGTCACCATAATGAGACAATACGCCATTTATTCTTCCATTGTAAATTTGCTCGTGCTATATGGTCAATCATCCAAATAGCCTCTGGTTTATCTCCTCCTCGATCGGTAGTCAATGTATTTGGCAACTGGATGAATGAGATTGAGGATAAATATGAGACTTATTTAGGGTGGGAGCGTTTGCCATTATTCGGTCGCTTTGGCTATGTAGAAATGACAAGATTTTTAATAATGTTGTATCTTCTCCCTTGCAGGTTATCTATCGAGCCACGACTGTCCTCCGATCATGGACTTCTCTACAGCGTATGGAGTTCCGCGACTTGTTTGTGGAGGGTTGTAGGCGGTTGGAAGATACGACGAGATATCTTCTCTCTAAGATGGATGGCAGAATCGCTATGATAGATCTTTCTTAGCTAGTTTGGAGAACTATGTTTTGTTTTACATTATTTTATAATTCAGCTTTTTTATTGCTTTGGTCCGAGACTGTGTGGTTGATCGGCTGTGTGCATCCTAGCTATGCAGAGGCCGGGTGTAAACTGACTGTTAAGTAATAAAGCGCTCATTTACAAAAAAAATATTGTTAATCAAGGGCAGGACTAATGGTTCAACTATCACCAATATTGAGGAGGTCCTTATTGTTGAATCGCAGCCATATGAGCATAAGTTATATATGACCCTGAAGCAAATCGATGTCAATGCTATATACTCAACTAAGCAGGATTTTCCTTTAAAGTTTAGTTGCACACGGTTATGTTGGATCGATGAAAGCATGGTGTCGACACCATCCTTGTAGTCCGGTTGATCCACCGAAGTGGTGACAACACTTGCTGTGGTTCCTTAAATTTTGCTACAGGACCCCGAGTTTGAGAACAGTGAAGGACATTCGATATCTACAACTCGGTACTCCAATTCTTGAGATGCATATGCCAGATAGACTATAGTTAGAGCCACCCATGGGGCATCAACTGGTATGGAGCATAGAGGCTCTTGAAGTTTGCAGATGCGGCACTTTCAGATCCAAGTTGTCAACGGATGTTTGGTTCCTTTTGTAGTTTTCGTTGTTAGTGTCACGTGTTATCGTCGCTTGTATTTCAGTTGTGCCACTTTTCTCGCAGGTAACTTTCTCTATTATACAGAGCCTCGATATACTATGCTCGTTAATATTAATACATCCTCGTGTTCAAAAAAGTAAAGAAAATGTTCTAATATCATCTTATATTAAGGACGAAGCGAGTATTAAAAGACAACACTGTGCACTATGCATTATGCAGGTAGTGTCATACTAACTACTGGTATCATGGCATCCTCTATGATAATTTGCACTGCTAGTGACCTAAGTGGTGTATCTAAGTGAGATTGTATTTATTAATTTAGGATCATGCTTGCACGGGGTTAGATAATTATCTTTTTATCTAAGATCGCGTGCAAGAGACATATATTAACAAAGATAGAAGGCTGATCTCTTTCTTCTTAAATATAGTGTCACCTCAAGGATTTGTGTATGGTATCGCACTAAGAGTCAAGCATTTGGGATAGCCTGAAAGTGAAGCAAAAATATGTCGGAGGATGTAAGGGCGATAACAAAAATGTAGTAACGTACTAAAAATAGAAACCAAGATAAATTTTAAGATGTTAACATGCACTAGTTAGTATTACGCTTGCAATAATTTTGTTGTTGTTGTTGCTATTGTTAATGGAAGAGCCAACATCCAAATGAGCAAGAAGGGGCCTTATATAGGTTCTCCATGAAATATGACTGATACATGAATTTACCCCGGAATTTCCGGTCCATGAGTGGCAAATTTGTTGGCCCCGGGGCGAAATTTACGCACCTTCTATGGAATTTCCGGCCAAATTTCTGCCCCTTACTAAGCGCTGCACCACTGGTCCTTAGCTGTATTTCAAGGGGCAAAACTCGGCAGAAATAGCAAAACTAAAATGATTATAACTTTTGCATCTAAACTTCGATTTCGATGAACTTGGACTTGTTTTGAAGAAGAAAACAAGATCTAAAAGATAATGCAGAGAAACATCAAAATACAACAAGGGAGGATGAAACCAAAAAATGAAAGGTTTTACCTCTCTATAAAAGATGAACCGGTAAACCTATAGAATAAAAAACACAATAAGATATTCATTGCAAATCCGTTTTTTGATGAACTAGAGCATGTTATGAATATAACCACAATGTCTAAAACCTTACATGGATAAGATCCAAATAACAATCAAGAAACATGATGCAAAGTATGCAAAGATTTGATCTCTCTCTGAAAGATATAGTCAAGTTACTCACTCGAGAGTCCTTCTTAATAGTATGACTATCTATCCTAAAGCCGGTTTTCCAACTAACAACATGAGACCATCAAAATACAAAACCTATCAAGATCATACCTTTTCCTTGCGCATTCCCACTTGAGATTGATGATGACGATCTTGATCTCCTCAAGTTGGAACACCTTTCTTGATTAACTTTGCTTGTACTTTATTTACAAAGGCTTGCGACTTTCTCCCCCATACTCCACTATGGGACAGAATCTTCTTTGTACTTGTATTAATATATCCATCGTCAACAAGGAAGGAAAGCGTAAAGTATATGATCTTCTCGAGATGGATCATCTTGGACTTGCACTACCTTGTTCTTCGAGTGTTGATTCATGAATCAACTCTTTGCACTTTGGCTTGATCAACCTTGTATCTTTTTCTCATGACCATTCTTCGGATCACCCCTTGAATATCTCCTTGGCTTCTTCCTTCAATCTTGAAGCCAACATATGGTTCAAGAATTTTCAATGGATAATTTCTACAAGTGTAACTCGAGACAAATATTAGTCTATATAGATTATCATTAATTTTCAAAATGGGGGCACACATGCATTTCCACTCGGGCCTTAGACCACGAGGGACGCACCAAATTGCCTTCCACCAGCATGTCACATCCCAAAATTCTCCTAATTTTGGAATGTGAAATAAATAAATAAGTTTGATTGATTGTTTGACTATGTTGAAAATTCTCAATGAGAAGAAACTTTTTGAATAGAAAATCCTCTCAACCTTGAATTCAAAATCTTATATTCTTTTGTTATGACCTAAGTAGCCATATAGGCAGAAGGGCATGGATTGATTATGGATGTAGAATTGGTGTGCAAGATTTCAAAATGAAAATCATGAAGCATTCATAAGCATTTCATTATATCCATGCAAAGTTCTCACGAACTAAATCCAAATCCTGATATCTAAATCCTATAGTTGATTCGCTCAAATGTTCCTAAGGGGAATTAAATTGACTTTATAAAACCCACTATTGCTAAGACAGCGATTATTGCTAAATTATAGCCTAAAAGATCCAATTAATATTACAAAATTTTAGAAACAAAATTGAGCTCATTTGGAGCTAGTATGAAAAAGTTATGGAACAAATACAAACACATAAAATATAAATAAAATGGAATATATAAGGATTTATAAATCCACTACTTCCAAACTAGTAAAAGATTACAAATTTGATCCTACAATAATCTATTCGATTTTAAAAAATTTAAAACAAGAATCGCGTCATTTGGAGTTCGTATGCAAAAGATATAAGGAAAACAAGTAAATAGAAAAAAAAAGAAAAAAAATTCTAACGGGCCGGCCCATCCGGACCGAGCCAGCCGAGCGAGCAGCAACCTACGTGACCGATATGCATGGTTGCTTTAAAATCCATGCAAAATCTGTTTTGTCAAAACTATCTCTATTCAAACTTTCGTAACTTTTTACTACAACTCCGAATCGACTTTCGTTTGTTTCTACTTGTTCCCTACTCCAATACCTATCTCTACATCGTCTCAAACCTCCATATAAACTCGTGGAGCCATAGCTGTACGATTTTTTCTTCTCGAAATCCCGAATCTACATATGCCCGAATCTTATTTCGCTTTTTAATCCATCTAGACTTCGTCGTTTGCCTTCGGTCAAAAAACGAAAGTTGTAGGAATCGTCGAAATCATTCAATCCCGACAAACCTCACCTCTTTTCATCCACCACAGCCGGAGAATTTCGTATCGCAATATTTCAGATCTTACGGTGTAAATCCGAGATGTACTCGCGCTCGTTTCTTCAAATCCAAATTCCTTTGGTGAGAAGGTAGGAATAATTATTCCCCACAACTTTCATGTTCTGAGTTTTTCAATTTGACCTACGGATTTGTCTCTCTAACACGGATCTATTTCTTGTCTATTCTGAGCCTAAATCGGGTCAATCTCTTCTTCTAGCCACCGGATCCTATCCAGACGGTCGAGATCCAATCAAACCGGTGCATGCCATGTCGTCATCCCGGTCATCTTCCTCATCAATGCCACGTCAATGTAAGGTTAACATCTAGTCCCAGTCAGCATGCAAAGTCAACCTGTCCAAATGAAATATTTCTGGAATATTCCGTCAATTTAAAATTGCATATTATAAATCTAACTTGTAAAATTCATTAGAAATTCATACCACGTCCAAAAATTGCATATAATATACCAAATTGAAGATAATTTTACGTAAAATAATCTTATCAGAATAGATCCAACTTTTACTGTACGTGGTTATTGCAGTAATTTAATTAGTTTTAATGGTCTTTTAGGTTAATAAATTCATAAGAAATTATCTGTAACTCCGAAAAATATGAACAATATATCAAATTGAAGCTACTGTAACGTACATTAATAATATCTGGTTGGATATAGACTTTGACGACTATTTAACCCGTAGCAATTTAATTAGTTTTAATGGCTTTATAAATCATTAAATTCATTAAAAATTAATTGCTTGTCACAAAAATATAAATGATATACCGATGGAAAGCTGGTTCCATGTGGATCATCAATATGCAATTAGTTCTGCCTTTTACTGTAAGGTTTTGCCGTGAAGATTTAAATGATTTAATGGCTTATTTAGAGTAATAAATTCATAAGAAAATAAATACTATTCATAAAATTACAAATAATATGTTCCTGGATTCACAATTCAGTGGAGATTACAGATATAATTTTAGTTTGATTTTTAGACAACAGAAACTATATGAATCATTTAAAACCATTAAACACTATTAAATCATACAAAAAGATTTATAACTACGATTAGGGTGAATCCAACGCCTACTGGTTCGTATTAACGTCTTCTATCCAGTAAACCTAAGAAACAAATTTAATTCTACAGTTAGAACAGTCGTTACAACAGAACTATTAAAAACCCTATATTGGCAAGTAATTATTAATAACAAGTACTCCAATGCATTAATTGGCCTCTTGCATGCATCATATACTTCAATATTGTTTAGAGAACTAAAGTAACAACCATTGTGACTTATTAAATTGTCATGCATGCATTTGTTGCATTTGTTTGATCTCTATGTGCTATTGTTTATGTTGTATGCAATTGTTTGATCGATAGATTGCGAGGAGTGCAACGTGTGTGATTGCAACTACTATGATTGCAAGTATTGTGGTTGTTACGAAAGAGGCCAATATAATTGTAAGGATTATCTAATCGACTACATCTACAACAAAGGCAAGTGGTGCTATCTTGGTCATAAATGTCTTATTGTTTTCCTATGCATTGCAGATGTTTTTTGTAGAATTGCATCTGTAGAAATTGATGTGTATATGCTATGCTATATCCCATATTATTCCATAGCATTCCTTGTTTATGAGCCATCGTATTGGTAGATTGCTTAGCTATGCTATTTAGACGAGGAAGGGAATCACATCATGAAAAGTTATATGTTTTGAAAGGCTTATGTTTTGCTAAATGACAAACCAATATGTTTTAATGAACCACCATGGAATGGCATTGATTGGGTCATCGAGTGTATTTATGGTGGGGAATGCCGCTAGGACACCGAGAAATGATTGGTTTCTTTGTTTGGAAGCTTTTGTGCAACCATGTGCCAATAATGGAATGGGTTGGTTGAACTCAGAGGGTCAGGGTAACTCGAACCCGCGATCCGATGTAGATAGTGTAGTTTGGACCGGTCTGGCCGGGATTGGGAGCTACTTCCTAACAGTTCCTTCTTGGACTTCTCCTATCATCACCCAATATGAGAGTGGTGGTACAGCCAATGGCCAAGTCACATGGGTAAAGTGTACTAACCCCCAGGTGTATAAACTAAGTGCTTAGCCGTGTTCCGGCTATGGACAATTTGAGCGACTGACATCGATGCTATGATATTTCACTCATCCTTATTTCTTAATTGCTTAAAACTTGTTGAGTGAACATAATTGGGTGAGCACCGGGAGTGAACCAGAGTGTCCTATTTATCGTATTGGAAAACTACTTTGTTACAAATGTTAGGATAAACTGTTGCTTTATGCAAATGAGCTGAACTCCACTTGGCCAAATAAGCATGTAGTTGATAGATCCGTTGTTAACCACTTTAGCCTACTTGCCATACATTCAATATATTGACCATTATTCGTACGCAACGCTTTATGTTGCAGTTATATCGTGATTCAGTGATCGTTCATAGGTCGCGAGACTCCACTCAACAATTGTTCGCTGGTACATTTGAAGGATGGAGATCTACCTTGTATTCGTTTTCCGTGGTACTTGAATAAATAATATAAATTCTGGATCATATTCGTTGTATTTATGATGCAGCTATATTTGATATCATTTTGTACTGTGTGTGCCAGTGAACCGATCCAGGGATTGGCACTATACACATGAACTCAGCCTTATCAGGCGAGGGTGTTACACAACATGGTTGCGCCCTGCCATTACTCTTTTCTCTCTCGTTTGAAGTTGCATGCTTGCCTTCTTGGCTTTATCACAGTTGTGTCTATTCTCTTTCTACTCCTGCCTCATCATGGAAGCTCCAACCATACACCCAAATCATCAATCAACATGTGCGAAAGTTACAAGTCGTGATACACGATCTAGCCCCCATCAGTGTGCATCTAAGATTAGGGAGTGCACTACCCATTTTGTTGCTGGTTTTGAGGTCATTTGTTGATATCGATGATCATCCTCTTCCCTCTTCTTCCTATTTCATCATCCTTTCCCCTTTTCCTTTATTTTTTAAAGTTAATGCAAAAGCATTATATCTTGATACATTGATATAAATAAAGATTCAGGTTCAGGTTTGAAACATAGACAACATAGGCTCTTATTTTATGTTCAAAGTTACCACCCCACGATATATAAAATTGTCACTATATTGGTGCTAAAGTTATCAGATGATAACTTATTAAAAATATAAGTTGACAACTATTAAAGTCATTGTTCAAGCGTGGGATCTTGCTCCGAAGTCCCATTTAATATAAAGCCAATGGTGAAGACTTGATTGCGAATTTAATACATACTAGATATTTAGGCTAGAAAATATTTTTATATGCAAAAACTAGTCACCCTGAAATTAGTCGCATGATGAGGAGACATTATCCGATGTCCGTTCTCGTATTTTTCAAAAGATAAATAGAAAAATCCTTTTTTTAGTCCGGCATGTATTTAATACGTTGCAATTTCGTCGGTCACAGCACGGGTTACATCTTTTGGACAAAATCCTTTTATTAAAGTCGTAGTACAAGCGGCGCCCCTCAATTTCTGTCCACTACAAAATCGTCCTAGCACGACAATTATATGCCTTGTTTGCAGATGTTCTTTTTTTTCTTCGAAACCAAACAGGTTTTGGAAAACATATTTTTGGAACTTTATTAAGTCGGTTGACGGCATCGCACCTTTTATTAAGTCCTTCGAGCCGTCATGGATTCATAACGGAGCGCGGCTTCGAATCGGCCGTCGAATCGAAATCCCCACATAGTAGTTTCTTCCCCCTCTCAAGCCGCCGCCGTCCTCAGAATCCGCCATCGCCGCCGCACCGGCGCCGCCGCCACCAGTCGCGCGAGCGATGAAGTCTATGTGCGGGTCGTGCGGCGAGGGCCCGGTGGTTCCGGACCTGGACTCGGGCGTGCTCGTCTGCACCTCCTGCGGCATCGAGCACGACGCCGGCGCCTCCGAGTTCGTCCACAAGAACACCTACAGCGAACACGGGGAAATCGAGGGCTCCTCCTTCGTCCGCCACATCACCGAGTCCCCTTACCTTGACAACAAACTACGCGCCGCCACCGAGGTCATCAAATTAACGACCGCCCAATTCTCGCTCTCGGCCACCCTCGAAGGCAAGGTCCTTGAAATGGCCCAATCCGCCACCGACGGGGACCTCGCCTCTCCGGGAACCGCCTTCCTCCCGCGCTCGCTGCCGCCTGCGTCTTCCTTGTCGCGCGATCCCACCGCCTTCCGATCTCCCTCGCCGAGGCCGCCGAGGCCGCGGGCTGCACCACGTTCGCGCTCGCTGACCTCGCATCCCGCATCGCCTCCCGACTCTCCCTCCCTCCCGTCCTTCGACTTCTCCGCCGCACTCGAACGCGCCGTGCAATATTCCGACAAGCTCAGAGAAGCCGCGGGTGAGAAGACGGGGGAGATTCTCTCCCAAGCCCGATTTCTCCTCCGCTGCGCCTCCAAGTGGTTGCTCACCACCGGTAGGCATCCCCTCCCACTTGTCGCCGGCGTGATTGCCTTCGCCGCAGAGCTGAACGGGGTCACCTCTGTGTCTGTGGAAGAAATTGCTGTGGAGATCTCGGCGGTGCCGCACACCAGCCGCCGCCGATACAAGGAGCTTGTCGCTGCGCTTGTGCGTGTCGCGCAGAAGTTGCTTCCGTGGGGCGCCGACGTCAATGCCAGAAATCTGCTCCTCAACGCCCCCATGCTGCTCCGGCTCATGGAGATGCGGTCACAGTCCGACCAGTCGGAACAGTTTCTAGAGAGCTTCGCTCCAGACATTGCCAGCATTGTGCAGGTGTACTCATCCGTTGACGAGGACGAATCCAAGTACCTCCAGATTGTTTCCTTGGATGTTGATGATTTGGATTTCAACAATTCTGGGCGAGAATCAGAGGATTTGAAGATCTCAGAGGGATGCATGTCAGATACTTACCAGAATGTCTTAAAGAGGATTGCTCAGCTAAAAGAACTTGGGAATGTTGGTAAAGTTGCTAGCAGGAGGAAGCGGTGGAAGATAGGGCTGGAGCTGGAACCGTGGATGGATTCACTGGGTAATGACTGGACCAAGAACATGCCCCTTGAGAAGGTAGCAGATATTGACATTGGCTATGATGCACCTCCTCCATCGTTTACTGCTGCAATGGAGTTGAAGAAGCGGAGGAGAGCACGGATTGAAGCTGCTAAGTGTCGGATTGATGAAATTAGGAAGGCTCCTGCTGCTCGTAGTGCAAATGCAAGTGATTCACCGTCTGCTCTTGGAAATGAAGATGTCTGTCCACCACAAAAAAACGTCAAGAAAAAGCAAGGGCGAAAGAGACGAGATGGCAGGGATGGAAGAAGAGACCATCTGGCAGAGAGTTCAAATGCTCCTGACTGTGGGAAGAAGAGACGGAAAAGAGGCACATGTAATGATATTGACTGGGAAGATTGTGTTATCGAGCTCCTGTTATTACATGGTGCAAATGAAGCAGAGATAGAACAAGGCCAGTACAAAAGATTGTTGGACTTGCATGTCTTCAGTGCATAAGTGGAGACAGATGAAAACCTGTCGATGCAGTGTCTTCGGTGTTTAGTATTTGGTTACTGGCTTGCTTCATGAACATAGGTTGTCATTATTCTAAATTGTGCATAGTTTTTGATAGAGAAATTTCACCCTGTTTGCATTTTTTGGGAAGTTCAGTCTAGCTGATCGTGGGAAGAGCATAATGTAATAGGGAAATGCTAATACGTGATACACTTACTCCTCAAAACAGGCTTCCGTCCCGCTTTATAAATAAAGCAAAATCCGAATACACAACATACCATCAGTCCCGACGCCGAGGCGCCAAAGAGTAAAGGAAAAGTAGTCTGCTGGGGCAACAGCACATGGTACACTTACTCTGGTAAAAACACAGAGAAATACGGCATTGGACTGATACAGTCCCCAGCAATTTTGATTTGCATAGTTGACTGGGGGATGTGTCACTTTGTGTACATTTCTATACTGCTTATTAAGATAATACTTGGTCGGATCAACATTGCTGTACAGCTTATGAATGACATATTTAGTTAGACTCGTCATTATTCTTGTTGTTCTACTACTATGGATGCATCATTTCTGAAGTGAAAATGCGTCTTGGTAGATCTTACTTCAATTAAGAAATATGTGTTTTAATGGCACGCAATTTGAAATCGATTTATGATGTTCTTTTTTTCCTTCTAACTTCCTTTTCATACGGAACAAGTTACATATAACTTAATTACCATGTAGTTCTTGTATTTAGCATCTTTTTGAAGGGCATGGTGGAGCTATGTTAGAACTTAGATGTCAGCTGGCCATGTACAGTTCATCCTGATATGAAGTACTCAGGAATGATGCTGTGTTAGTTTGTCAGGAGTCATGTTTACATGTATGTTGATGTAGTCATCTTCAGTTGTGTACTTAAACTGGTTGAGCTGTTATGCTGCACATGTTGCCGGCAGTGAATCCATATGATATATGTGGTAAAAAGTGATCCTGGTACGTAACTCATCAGATATATGAAAGCGTTTAAACAGAGGAGATGGGACGAAATTCTTCAGGTGAAAGAGAAAGACAGACAATCCAATGAGAAGGACTTCAAGTGTTGCTGGAAATCTCTGCTCTGGGAAAGGCGTTGACGTGACTTTGGAGAAGATGAGAACTATGAGCAGTTGATGGTGCTCCGTTGTTTTCCAGGCTCTCCAGTATTTAGAAATCTGTGCCAGTTGTCACCTCCAGCTTTAACTTGCATATTTTATTTTTGGTGATGAGTCTTCAGGCTATCATAGGCATGGAAGGTGCCTTCAGGCAGTGAATTTTCAGGTCACTGGCTATGAGCTGCGACAACTTCTGCAAAGTCCAGTGGTTAGTTTCACATTATACTTTTGTCCATCAGCATATCTTATCTTGTTCTTATTTCTTACTTGTTGGGGATAATACTGAAGTTCTTAAAATCGCCTAATCGATCAATTGGTGTGTCTAGTTCTTTTGCTTATCTTATTTCAATGACCTATATCACAGATGAATATCTCTTAGTGACAAACATGCATTTAAACAAACTGAATAAGAAGGTTTCTTCTAAATAAGAAGAGAATCAGAAGCCAATATTGTTTCCCTTTATTTGCCCTATTCATCAGATTAACTTTCTTTTTCACTTTTCCTAAACTAGTTTGTGATGTTTCTCTTAAAAGTTAACAGTTAAAAAAAACAATAATTTCGCTCATGGTTAATCATGCTCTTATTTTGACATAACAAACCTTCATGGATTATAAAAAAAATCTGTTTACAGTTAGCCAGATGAAGTGGTTCATAAAAAACAACTTATATTTCTTACACTTGGCCAGAATGAAGCGGCCAACCAAATTCTAGCAAACCAGATGCATTGGTCGACCAAATTCTTGCAAACCAGATGAAGCGGTCAACCAAATTTAGTACTCCAATTTCGAAAAAGATGAAAAATGAAATAGTTATTGAGCTTCTATAAAATTTGCAAGTATTGATCAACTTGATGCCAAATTGTGTCATCAATGCAAAATAAAATGATTAATTGTATAATTTAGAAACATTATAATTCTAGTATACCTCTCAATTGATCGAACATCAGAGATGGGGAAATTACTGAAGATACATACGATTGTCAACCAATCTTCATCCTTTTCCAGAAAGCTATCTTTGGGCCAATGCGTTTAATTACTCTTGCTGGCATACTTGTCCATGCACATTGCTTCAATCTTCAATCTTCTGTCATCCTTTTCCAGAAAGCTATCTTTTGTCATCATGCTTCTGTTGATTTTTATTTTCATTTAGATTATTTTTACTACGTATGACCTTTTCGTGCTCCAGCTACACATGGAGGTGCATGTTCATCATTTTCACTGCTTTTCGATTTTCATACATGAACATGGATGCTTTATTTATTTTTAGTGGATGCACATGGCCTACACATTATTGTTACTATATGGCCTAAAACTATGTTCAAATCATTGCATATTTCATCTTGTACGTCACTCAGATTATTGTTATTTGAGGTGGTGCCGCTGAAACATGGATTTGACCCAAGATTTTTTAGGACTGCTCTATAGTCTTCGAAACATGAATCTGTAAGAGCTGTACAGTCTACTGATAAAATACATAGACCGTATCCCTATACATGAATGCATGATGTTGTCTCACTGAGGTTAGACCTTTTGGTCTGCTTAGCTTGCTTTGCTTGATAATGTCTAAGAGTAGTTGTTAGATTAATATCATTGCCATATCTCTGAAATGGTACAGTGATTCACCTTTTGTCGATGTCAACATCCGCACTTTGCAAATGTGCAGTGCATGCTTCTTCGCTGTACTTGTATAATGCAGATCAGCAACCTTATATATTGAGTATATGGTTTCTTTATTTCAAAAGATAATTTACTAAATTGCAATCTTGTAGAATGACTAAGTATTTACATGATTTATACTGGAGCTAGTTAGATGATTTGTAGGATAGCATGCAACATGTTAAGGGTACAATATGATATTGTGTGGCTGTGGCAGTATACAGAAAGTACTAAATGAGAAAAACGTAGCTGTTGCGATCACTGGCAAGCCAGAGTGTGGCAGCTGCAGTCATCCAGAAATCTGGCACGCAGCTGGCCGCCGCAGAGGCCAAGCAGCGCCCTCCACCGTTGAGGCACGACTGCCGGCTGGTCCTGAAGGGCGCACCGTTCATCGTCTGTTCTAGCTGATTTTTAACTTTTCCCTATTTGTAACTGCCGATAAAAATGTCTTTAACTTTTTTGGGGATAATTATGCTTTCTCATTTTGCCTTCCTTTTCATGATTTGTTCCTGTATTGGTGGATACATCTGTATCTGGTCATGCCCAATTTGCCATGTTTTGTGTCACCACAATCATTCACTTTGGACCAGCACTGGCAGGGAGGGGACTGATCTTCACCCATGGGCTAAACCATAGTTCCTACAATTGATTTAGTTCAGTTTAGGTGGAGATAGCATGTGGTTGTGTTTGGGTTGGGTGTGAATAGAAATCTCAGTTTTCAAATTTGGTTCGGTTTGCTCAAATGCATCACGTGGGTCGGTTCAGGTTAATGTGAGTATACATATATTCATGTGCTGCAAGATGTTAATGGTTCAAGCCAGGGGAGTTGATTTATTCATGTTCTGTTGAGTGTTCATACTACTGATTTTGAACTGAAAATAGTGCAGGGGGACTCGGTGTTTGGTGTGTTTTTTCAGGAACCACATCATTAGACGTTTTGTGGATTCTTTGCCTAGGAGGCCTTTCCAGTGGTAGTCGCCATCCAAGCGATGATGCTTATTATGGTCTGTCCAACATTGAGAGCTTTTAACAGAATAGCGCGTCAAGTGATAACGTAGTATTTTCAGGCTTCAGACTATCTTTCTTTATCAGTATTTTTCAGAGTCTCTTTTTCAGTCATCCCTTACTTTTCATCATATCTATTTTCTTCAGCATCTTTGTTCTTCAATCTATTTATTTCTTCATTCCTCAGTCTAAAAGTTGCCATGCTTCTTCATTATCCTTCATTCGTGAATGTTCTTTTTGTTGCTATCTTTGTCAGTCTATTTCTTTTGGGGTCGGAGCCTTTTCTTGAAAGAAACCAGAAAAAGAAAAAAGTACTCTACATTCGGCATTTCTTTATACCATCCGTGTCTGGTTCACTAAGTATTTGTTATCTTCAGGCCATCTGTATTGTACAATTTTGTCATTGCTGATTCGTGGGTTCTGCTCTGTACATCTTTTGGCAGTTGTTCATCTACATTGCATAGCTCACCCTTTTACGTTCCTTCAGAGGCTTTGTGATCCCAGCTTTGTTGGTTATAGAAGACATCAATTTTAACATGAGGCTGTCTTTTTAACTAAAAGCCCGTTGTCTGGCTATGGATTTTCCTTCTCACGTTTCTGATACCATGATTGTTTGCTGGGTGCAAGATGTGCTGATAGTCTGCCAGTTGCTTGGACTGAAGTTCATGTTCTCTCCTGCTGATTCAAATTCTTAGTGGGGTTTGGTTTCTATTCGCCCGTCAGACTGAAGAAAGTGTCTGTTAACAATTGAAAAAACAGTTACATTCTGATCTATTGCAGACATTCTGTGGGAGCTGAGCAAGTACATGTGCCCACTTAAAACTGGACCAAAAAAAACTGCCAGTCACCTAAATCAAAAACAGCTAGCTTTCAATTAGACACTCCCTTCTTTTTTCAAGAGATAATCCTCAATGGCATTACACTCTTCAGGCTGTACAAAAATGCACCAACAAACAATAAAAGCAAAAAATGAAGAAGAAAAAACAAAAGGAGAATTTTTTCCCCTAAAGCATTGGAAAAAAACCGTATGCAAAAGAATCAAACCCGGTATATGTCTATCGAATCCCCCCTAAGAAACATACATATGTATGCCAAAACTCAGAACAATACATCTGAATTACAGTTGCCGGAGCAGTCATCATCCTAGTGGTTGAACGCAGTGCAGTCTGTTCTGATCTCCCCACTGTCGCCGGTCTTCACCCCTACTCTCCCCAGCTTGATCATGGACGCCATGAACGCCTCGAAGAAGCTGGTCTGGTTCGCTGAAAACTGCTTCACCGTCTCCCGCGACGCGCTGTCCGTGTAGAGCACCTGGTCGGATGTGAAGAGGCCGAAGCCGTGGAGGAGGTTGGTGTAGTAGTTGTTGTCGAAGGTGATCGGGGTGATGGGGTCCATGTTGACGGCGATGGTGTCGCTGACGTCGCGCGGGCACGCCTTCTTGAGCGCCTCTGCGTAGTCCTTGCTGAAGGAGGGGTCGGTCTTCCCGGTGCCGCTGAAGTTGTACAGCCTATCCGTGAAGCGGGTGCAGTGGGAGAACCCGACCGTGTGCGCGCCGGAGAGCGCCACCATGTCCAGCTGGGACAGGCCGCCGTTCTTGAAGATGGCCGTGAGCTCCCTGACTTTCATGTCGGGGCCGGGAAGCTTCCCCTCCACGTCGCTGGCCCTGGAGACCAGGGCGTCGCGCCGCCCGAGCTCCACAGTCCAGTATGGGCCGTCCGCCTGTAATTGGACACATTGTTTCAGAACTGAAGGACGGGAAATGCTAGCCGGTAGTAGTAGAGTGGAATCGTGCTGCTTACCAGGCTGACGACGTCTCTGGCGGCGAGGGCAAGGATGTCGGAGCAGGAGACGACGCCGGGGCACTCCTTCTCGACCCTGGCCTTGACCCGGTTCACCGTGTCGTAGCCGTCCCCGGCGAGGGAGTCGTTGTCGCGCGTGTTCTTCTCGGCATCCTCCTTGGCAGAAGCTATTAGGACTGAAGCGTCACAGCCCTGTGTTTGAAAATTAGAGTTTAAAAATCGCGGCCAGTGTTTAAATTTTCAACTGCATGAGAACGTGAACATGGCCGAAGCAGCTATATTAAACTCTGAACTCTGAATCTACTTTTGACAGCATAACACAAAAAACGCATCACAGTTACTCGCTATTTCTTTATTTTATGAAAAAAAAAAGTTTCAATGCAAAATACTTTATGTTCTTAGTTCAGGTTCAGACACATCTGGTGCTCTACGTGCGCTCACGCCTCACGCTCCTGCATCCTATGTGTAGGTCAACCCAAAATCAGTGGGGCAAAAATAGAAGATGAGATGCCAGCTAGTAGTAGTAACCAGAAACCGAGAAACGCCACTAATAAACGTCATTACGACTGTCGACAGCGGCATCTCTTTGATCTTTTCTTGTTCACGTCATTGAACTATATATACAGCTAATTATAAAAATATATAGTACAGTACTAGGTACACATTTGATGCGTCTTTGAGACAGCTGAAAGCCTGAAACAGTGTAGGGTACAATTTGAAGATTTAAAACAGCTACAGAATGATCAGCTAGCACACTACAACTCTAGGTAGAGTAGAGGTGAAATGATTAATGATCACGATCGAGAGGGAGATCCGACAAGGGTGCCATTTTGATAATGAGGATAGCAGAGATGAAAAGTCGCGCTGCCACATGCCTGCATAGGCTGTCGCAACCGACGACCACGCGAGGCGATCGAGTTGTTCCTTCCAGCATCCACCTCCCTGGCTGGCTCCCACTAAACAATGCAAGTAGCTAATTCCCTTTTGGCTTTAACTAATCGTGTTTTTGTTTCTAATGTAGGAGTATGATCTGAAGCCCTGAATGAACTCCACCAAGGAAAAAAACATGTCTATCTGATGAAGATAAACTGATAGTGGAGATTAACATGGGGTCATGGCTGTCACTGCAGACATTGCAGCTTTATACCTTTTCCAAAAGGAAAAGAAAAGTATAGAAGATGGCTAGCTTCTTGGAGAAGCGAGGGGAGAAGTGAGAGAGAGGGAACTTATTCCAAAGCAGAACAGGCCGAAGCTGAAGAAGCAGTTGGAACTTTTCTTGAGTTTTCGAAATAGAAAACAGTTGGAACTGACAGGAAATTAAACTGTTGAACAATGGAAAGGAATCGGCAAGATGAACCAAATGTTTTTGGCATGCTGCGCATTTCGTTCCGGTATAATCCTCAAGCACAACTGCGTATGTATGAATGATTTAGCGAGCAAAGCGAGAAATGCTCCAACTGCAGCAGATGCACGATTGGCGGCGATGGAGATGGACTCACGTTGACGAAGCAGTCGTGGAAGAAGAGGCGGAGCACCGCCGGGATGGTGACCACCGTCTCGTTCTTCTTCCTCGCGACCTCCTCCCTCACGATGGGCTCCAGCTTGGGGCACGACTTGCTGTAGTAGCCCGGTGACAGGGCGCCGCCACCGCTGCTGTACGCCGCCTCGCCGGACGGCAGCATTGCGGCGAGCAAGGCCACCGCTAGTACGGCGGGCATGCTTCTTCTCCTTTTCTCCATGATGAAGCTGTAGTGGTCGGTATTGGGAGGTAAGATGCCGGCGTGTAGGGTGTAGGGGGGACGCCGCCGGACACGGAGAGGACCCGGCCGAGGAGGCGAAATGGAAGCGAGAAGATATCGGTGGTGAGAGGTGGGAGGGAGAGCGTGGGGGATTTATAGTGGTCCTCCTATATCCCAAGACCCAATAGGCAAAATGTACAAACCCATATTTCAAGAATCTTTTTCTTCGCCTAATTGTGAAGCTCTTGGGGAACTGCTGGTCGAATTCATCATTTTACCTACTACAATAGGCAGGTTGCTTGATCCCAGTTTCAGGCTTGGATCCCGGAATTGCCGGCTCAGCGGACGGCAGCCGCCAGATAGATAGGTGGTCGCAGAGAGATCACATGCACCATACAAACTTTTTAGTGGAAAAGCAGACATGCATCATTTGTGAAATGCATACATTTGGCTGTTTGGTAACAGTTTTTGTTTTTACTTTTTTGTGATATGCTTTTTTTTTGCGGAAAAGGTCTCAAAAGACCGAGAGTTTGTATTACTTCGGCGGTGGGTGCGCAGTTACATAGAGGACCGTAAAAAATAAGAAAATTACAATCAGGTCATGTACTTTTAGAAAGAACACCCAAACATGGACCGCAAAAAAAGATCAAGACCTTGCTCAACACCGATGACGGACAACCTCCAGCAAGTCCTACTCACCGGGGACATCACCACTTGGGAGAGCCGAAACTTGAGCAGTCGGCTGTGGCGAGGAAGATCCTTCGGAGGAGGAAGAAGATGCTCCTGCAAAAGACGCTGCAGACCACGGCAGGGTCAACCCCATGACCATGGATAGCATCGACAAGAACACACCGATACTTGGGAACCGCCGCCGGGAGCATAAGCTCAAAAGCTCCCATAGCCAACTGGACAATCCAGGTCTCAATAAGCCACCTAGCCCTCACGCCTCGCCATGGCCGGCTAGGAGAATAACTGCAGCTTGGAGGCCACTAGATGAATGATGGCGACACTTTTTATTTGGGGGATTCTCCTCCAAGGCGAGCTTCATCTCCTTTTTATTTGGCCGGCTAGGATCTTGATGCAATTTTGTGTATAAGACGTATTTATCATTAAATTATGTAGTTCTACATGATATAATATCGTATATCCTATTATGACACCACTAACACCTCTCTTATTAATTATATACATCATATTTTTGTTGGAGATATGTCCAAGAGACAATAATAAAATGGTTATTATTATATCTTTGTGTTTATGATAAATGTTTACATCTCATGCTATAATTGTATTAACCGGAAACAGTAATACTTGTGTGTTTTGTAAACATAAAATAAGTCCCTAGTAAAGCCTTTTGTTAAACTAGCTTGTTGATTAATAGATGATCATGGACATTAGATGTTATTAATAACAAGATCATGTCATTAGGAGAATGATATGATGGACACACTCCTATAGTAAGCGTAGCGTAAGATCAAGTCATTTAGAAGTTCGTTTGCTACAAGCTTTCAAGTACATAGTAACCTAATCCTTCAACCATGAGATCATGTTAATCATCATCACTGGATGAATGCTTTGATGACATCAAACACCACTTCCATAACTGGGTGGTTATAAAGGTGGTATTAGGTATTTTGAAAGTATGCGTTGAGGCACATGGATCAAGAGTGGGATTTGTCCATCCATACGACAGATAGATATACTTTGGGCCCTCTCGGTGGAATGTCATCCAATTGGCTTGCAAGAATGTGACTAGGTCACAAGGAATCACATATCACGGAACGAGTAAAGAATACTTATCGGCAACGGGGTTGAACTAGGTATTGGAGATACCGACAATCAAACCTCGGATAAGTAAAGTATCACGAGACAAAAGGAAATTGATATCATATGTAAATGGTTCATTCCATCAGGGAGTAATTGTAGAAATATGTGGGAGCCATATGAATTTACAGATTCCTCTATTTGTTATTGATCGGAGAAGTGTCTCGATCATGTCTGCACAATTCATGAACCGTAGGGAGACACACTTAAGGATTCGATGTTGTTTAGTATATATGGTAATGAGTTGGAGACCGAATGTTGTTCGGAGTCTCGGATTGGATCCAGGACATCACGAGGAGATCCAAAATGGTCTGGAGAATAAGATGCATATAAGGGAAGTTCAATTCCGGGGTTTGGAAATGTTTTCGGTGTTTTCACCGAAATCTTTTGGAAGGTTCTAGAAGGTCCACCACCCTGGAGGGGGGGTACATGAATGTGCCATGCCAATGTGTAATGGTTGCATCATACCCTAGGTCACTTGGCTGGACAATGGGAAGAGAAATGATCAAACTCTAGTTTGAGTGGTCAAACTCCAATTTGAAAAGTCAAATCCCAACATTGAAAGTCAAAGTCTAAGTGGGGGGAGGAGAGGAAACCCTCTTGGGAGAGTATTCCCTCTCCCTCCTTGCCGCCGACCAATGAAGAGGAGTTGGGGGAGGACTCCCCTCCCCTTGCCGCCTCTCCCCTCCATATAAGGAGGGGTGGGGGCGCCTACTCCACCCCACCCCAAAACACTAGGCCAGCTGCCCCCCTCTCAAGTAGCCTCCGCCCTAGAGCCTCCTTAAGTCGCTGCCGCCACCTAGCCCCCTAGACGCCGGCCACCTCCACCCCTTGGCTTCTAAACCCTAGTTGCCAAGGCCTCTCTACTCCACCATACTCGCTCCGGCTTAGGCGAAGCCCTGCGGGATCTACTCCTCCATTTCACCACCACACCGTCGTGCTGTTGGAATCGAGGGGAGATCTACAACCTCCGCTGCCTGCTGGAACAAGGGAGAGGAAGGTCTATATCAATCTGGAAACGTGTCACCGACTGTGGAAGCACTACCGGAACGCGGCGCCGGAAGGATCGTTTTTGTGATCTTGAGATCGACAAGTGAACAACTACATCAACCACGAGAATCCGATTGTTGGAGATATGCCCTAGAGGCAATAATAAATATGGTTATTATTATATCTTTGTGTTTATGATAAATGTTTACATTCATGCTATAATAGTATTAACAAGGAAACATTAATACTTGTGTGATTTGTAAACTAAAATAGAGTCCCTAGTAAAGCCTCTTTATAATACTAGCTTGTTGGTTAATAAATGATTGTGGTTTCCCTATCATGAACATTGAGATGTTATTAACAACAAGATCATATCGTTAGGAGAATGATATGGTGGACATACTCCTATAGATAAGCGTAGCATAAAGATCAAGTCATTTTAATAGTTCAATTGCTATATGCTTTCTGATACATAGTAACCTAATTCCTTCGACCATGAGATCATGCATATCACCTTCACCGGAAGGATGCTTTGATGACATCAAACACCACACCGTAACTGGGTGGCTATAAAGGTGGCATTGAGTGTTCGGAAAGTATTGGTTGAGACACATGGATCAAGAGTGGGATTTGTCCATCCATATGACGGATAGATATACTCTGGGACCTCTCGGTGGAATGTCATCCAAATTAGCTTGCAACATGTGACTGGCTCACAAGGGATCACATACCACGGGAACAAGAAAAGAGTACTTATCGATGTGAGGTTGAACTAGGTTTGCGAGATACCGCGATCATAACCTCGGATAAGTAAACTATCGTGAGACAAAGGGAAATTGGTATCGTATGTAAGTGGTTCATTCGATCGCAAAGTAATCGTAGAAATATGTAGAGCCATATGAATTTCTAGATTCCTCTATTAGTTATTGTTAGGAGAAGTGTCTCGATCATGTCGCATAATTCACGAGCCGTGGGGAGACACATAAGGATTGACGTTGTTTGAGTAGTTATGGAATGATGAGTAAAGAGACCGAATGTTGTTGAGTCTCGGATGGGATCCGGATATCACGAGGAGATCCGGAATGGTCAGGAGAATAAGATTCATATAAGGAAAGTCTGTTTGGGGTTGGAGAATGGTTAGGTGTTTTCATCGGGAATGTTCTAGAAGGTTCGGAATGTCCGCACTGGAGGGAAGGGTACATGAATGTGTCATAACAAGTTGGAATGATTGCATCATGTACTAGGTGTCATCGCTGAACAAAATAAAGGGTTTAATCAAATCCTAGTTTGAAAAGTCAAACGCCAATTTGAAAAGTCAAACGGCTATTTTGTGAGGTGGAGGGAGAGTAGTAAACCTACTTGGGAGGAGTTCCTCCTCCACCTCCGCCCACTTGAGACCGAGTTGGGGAGGACTCCCTCCCTTAGCACGCCTCCACCTATATAAGGAGGCAGGCGCCTCCAAGGACACAACACCACGCCTCTAAACCCTAACCCTAGCCATGCCGCCCATATAGGCGCCGCCTAGGGCAAACCCTAGCCGCCGGCCTTGCCCCCTCCTTGGTGCATCTAAACCCTAGATCGCCGAGGCTCTCTCATAGTCCACCATACTCGCTCCGGCTTAAGGCGAAGCCCTGCGAGATCTCCCCTCTACTTCCGGTACCACGCCGTTGTGCTGCCGGACTCGCGAGGAGAGTGCTACAACCTCCTTTCTTTGGAACAAGGGAGATGAAGGTCTTCATCAAGTACCGACGTGTGACCGATTGCATGAGCGCTGCTTAGGAGCATTGTGGGAAGGATCGTCTCTGCGATCTTGAGATCGGCAAGAAATGCGACTACATCACCCACGAGAATCCGCTCTCGTTAAACACTTTAGAATCTTCGAGGGTGAGTTATTCCATCGACTCGTTGCTACAATCTAGTAGATAGATCTTGGCTTGTTTGTTTGTATGCGGTAGAAATTTTTTGTTTTCCATGCTACGAAACCCTACACCAATCTCGTTAGACGCTTTGGATATTTGAGAGTTAGTACTCTATGAACTCGTTGCACCAATCTCGTAAATTAGATCTTGGCTTTTGTGTGTTCATGCGATAGATCTTTTTGTTTTCCATGGTACGAACCCCTACATTTGTATCAGAGCCGTGTCTATGCGTAGATATGATGCACGAGTAGAACACAATGGTTATTGTGGACGTTGATGCTTTTGTTGTCGATTGCTTTTTGTGTACTTGGCATCTCGCGGGATTGTGGAATGAAGCGGCCCGGTCTAACCTTACATGACATCGTTCATGAGTCTTGCTCCACGCTCAACATGCAACTTGCATTGCATAAGTGGCTTTGCGGGTGTCTGTCTCTCCCACCATAGTGAAGATTCAATTTACAACGGGCACTTGACAATACTTGTATTAACTTTGTGGTTCATGTTCCTAAGTTAGAACGGTTTTATGCGAAAGCCCCAGCCACGTAAAACTTGAAAATAAGATTGGAGGCGTCTAACTTGGTTTTGCAGGGCTTGTGTTGTGATGTGATATGGCCATGATTGTGATTATATATGATGTATGCAATGATCCTTATTGTAAGTTAGCAACCGGCAGGAGCCTTATGGTTGTCTTTAAATTTCGTTTAAGACCCGCGTATCTATTATTCAAAGTAGTTGTAATAGTTGATCTTTGGTGGATGACAACCATGGAATAGCGCCATTGACTGGCCTTCGCGGTGATGATGGAGATCATGTTCGTGCTTGGAGATGGAGATCGAAGGCATAAGAAGAAAGGCGATATCATATCACATATTTTGAATTGCATGTGATGTTAATCCTTTTATGCATCTTGTATTGCTTAGATTGGGATGGTAGCATTATAAGATGATCCCTCTCACTAAATATCAAGTAATAAAGTGTTCATCCTTAGTAGACACCATTGCTAAGACTAAATCGTTTGAAACAACACATGATGATGATGGTGTGATAGATTCTATGTGTGCATACAGCAGGAGCAAGCCATATTTGCTCATGCGTATACTAAGGTTAATCTTGACGAGCCTAGCATGTACATACATGGTCTTGGAATACGGAATACCGAAAGGTAAAGCATGAGTCTTATGATTGATATGATGAACATGTTGATTGTTCGCCTTTGAAACTATATCATCTCTCGTGATGATCATACTTGGTATAGTGGATTTGGTTCGTGAGATCACTAAAACAATGCGAGGGATGTTGTTTTGAGTGGGAGTTCACCTAGTTAATTTAAGTATTAAATATGAACTCAATTTTTCATAAACTTAGTCTAAACTCTTGCAAATATGTTGTAGATCATGGCGGCCCCTACCATCAATTTTAATGCACTCCTAGAGAAATAAAAGTTGAAAAACAATGGAAGCAACCCGGATTGGTTCCATAATTTGAAGATTGTCCTCAATCTTTGGTCAGTTGACCTATGTCTTTGGATGCACATTGGTGACCTACACTTTTTGATGCACGATAAGGTGAAGAATGTTTTCCTCACTCGGAAGAATCAGTACTCCCCAGTTCAGTGTGCTATCTTATATGGTTTGGAATCGGAGCTTCAAAAGCAGTTTGAGAACCATGAGCCTTATGATATTATCTGTGAGCTCAAAATGATATTTGAGACTCATGTGGTTGTTGAAAGCTATGAGGCCTCTGAGAAGTTCTTTAACTGCAAGATGGAAGAGGGCAGCTCCGTTAGCGAGCATGTGCTTAAGATGTGCAGGCAGCGAATAAACTTCATGATTTAGGAATAACGATTCCTAACGTGTTGGGTATTCATCGTGTCCTCCAATCACTACCACCTAGTTACAAGAACTTTGTGATGAACTACAACATACAACGCATGGATAAGTCGTTACCAGAACTCTTCTCCATGTTGAAGTCTAGCGGAACTAGAGATCAAGAAAGAGCACCAAGTGTTGATGGTCAATAAGACCACCAATTTCAAGAAGCAAGGCAAGCCTAAGAAGAAGGGTAACTTCAAGAAGGGTAGCAAGAAAGTTGCCGGGCCTGCAGAGAAACCCAAGGCTGGTCCTAAGCCTGATACTGAGTGATTTTACTACAAGGGAGAAGGTCAATTGCCCCTAATACCTGGCAATTATGAAGAACGACAACATCAAGAAGAAAGGTATATTCGATATAAATGTTATTGATGTGTATCTTATTAGTAGTCATAGTAGTGTCTGGGTATTTGATACTGGTTCGGTTGCTCATATTTGTAACTCAGAACAGGTGTTGCAGAATAAACAGAGACTAGCGAGAGACGAGGTGACGATGCGCGTTGGAAATGGCTCCAAGGTTGATGTGATTGCTGTCGGCACGCTCCCTCTTCATCTACCATCGGGATTATACTTAAATAATTGTTATTTGGTGCCTACTTTAAGCATGATCATTATTTGGTGCCTGCGTTACGCTCCCAACATTGGAAGTCAAAGTCCAAGCGGAGGGAGGAGAGGAAACCCTATTGGGAGAGGATTGCCTCTCCCTCCTTGCCACCGGCCAAGGAATAGGAGTTGGGGGAGGACTCCCCTTCCCTTTCCGCCTCTCCCCTCCATATAAGGAGGGGTGGGGGTGTTGGGTTTCGTAGCATGGAAAACAAAAAATTTCTACCGCATACAAACAAACAAGCCAAGATCTATCTACTAGATTGTAGCAACGAGTCGATGGAATAACTCACCCTCGAAGATTCCAAAGTGTTTAACGAGAGCGGATTCTCGTGGGTGATGTAGTCGTACTCTTCCCGATCTCAAGATCGCGTAGATGATCCTTCCGGCTGCGTTCGGCGACCTCATGATCAGTCTACGTTCGGTACTCGGCGAAGACCTTCCTCTCCTTGTTCCAGGCGGCGGAGGTTGTAGCACTCTCCTCGCGATTCCGGCCTGTGGCGTGGTGCCGGAAGTAGAGGGAGATCTCATGAGCCATGTGGCCGGGGCCAGTATGGTGGAGTATGAGAGAGTCCTCGGTGTTCTAGGGTTTAGACACACCAAGGAGGGCAAGCGGCTAGGGATTAGCTAGGCAGCGGCTAGGGTTTGCCCTAGGGCTGGCGGCTATGGGCGGCGGCTTGGCTAGGGTTTGGAGGAGAGGATCTTGTGTCCTAGGAGGCGCCCTGCCCCTCCTTTATAGGTGGGAGGCCTTGACCTGGGGAGGAGTCCCTCCCAGCTCGGCTTGGAGGTGGGCCGGTTGGAGGAACTCCTCCCCAACTCGATTTCCACTCCTCCTCTTTTCCTCTTTCCAAATTTAGCGTTTGACTTTTCAAACTAGTTGTTTGACTTTTCAAACTAGGATTTGAATTAATCCTTTATTTGGTTCAGCGATGACACTTAGTACATGATGCAATCATACCAACTTGATACAACACATTCATGTACCCTTCCCCTCCGAGTCTTGGGACATTAGGAACCTTCTAGAACATTCCATGAAAACACGGAACCATTCCCCAACTCGAAGCGGGACTTTCCTTATATGAATCTTATTCTCGGACCATTACGGATCTCCTCGTGATATCCCAGATCCCATCAGGACTCGAACAACATTCGGTCTCTTTCTCATCATTCCATAACTACTCAAAACAACGTCGAATCCTTAAGTGTGTCTCCCTACGGTTCGTGAATTATGCAGACATGATCGAGACACTTCTCCGAACAATAACCAATAGAGGAATCTAGAAATTCATATGGCTCCCACATATTTCTACGATTACTTTGCGACCGAATGAACCACTTACATCGATATCAATTTCCCTTTGTCTCACGATAGTTTACTTATCAGAGGTTATGATGGTCGGTATCTGCATACCTAGTTCAACCTCGTTACCGATAAGTACTCTTTTCTCGTTCCCATGATATGTGATCCCTTGTGAGCCAGTCACATGCTTGCAAGCTAATTGGATGACATTTCACCGAGAGGGCCCAGTATATCTATCGTCATATGGATGGACAAATCCACTCTTGATCCATGTGTTTCGACCAATACTTTCCGAACACTCAATGCCACCTTTATAGCCACCCGATTCGGTGTGGTGTTTGATGTCATCAAAGCATCCATCCGGTAAAGGTGATATGCATGATCTCATGGTCGAAGGAATTAGATTACTATGTATCAGAAAGCATATAGCAATTGAACTATTAATATGACTTGATCTTTATGCTACGCTTATCTATAGGAGTATGTCCATCATATCATTCTCCTAACGATATGATCTTGTTGTTAATAACATCTCAATGTTCATGATAGAAACCACAATCATCTATTAACCAACAAGCTAGTATTATATAGAGGCTTTACTAGGGACTTCAAATTAAGTTTACAAATCACACAAGTATCAATGTTTCCTTGTTAATACTATTATAGCATGAATGTAAACATTTATCATAAACATAAAGATATAATAATAACTACATTTATTATTGCCTCTAGGGCATATCTCCAACAGTCTCCCACTTGCACTAGAGTCATCTAATCTAGATTACACGGTAATATACCGAACACCCATGGCAGTTTGGTGCTTTGGTCATGTTTTGCCCTCGGGAGAGGTTTAGTCAGCGGATCCGCCACATTCAGATCTGTGTGTACTTTGCAAATCTTTATATCCCCATCTTGGATATGTTCTCGAATAAGCGTGAAAGCGTGGCTTGATATGCTTGACTTCTTGTGTGACCTTGGTTCTTGCGCATTGGCTATGGCGCCCATGTTATCACGAGATAGACATTGGGTCCAGCACTAGGAACCACACCTAGCTATGTAATGAACTCTTTCATCCATATAAGCTTCTTGTGAAGCCTCCGGCGACCATGTATTCGATTCGGTTGAAGATCTCGCCACAACGCTTTGCTTTGCACTCCTCCACCTAAGCTTCTGCACCATTCAAAATAAATCGTATCCAGTTGTGATTTAGAATCATCGGATCGGTGTTCCAACTAACATCGGTGTAACCATTAACAACGAGTGTTCATCACCTCCATAAGAAAGAACCATATCCTTAGTTCTTCTCAAGTACTTAAGGATGTTTTTGACCATTGTCCAATGATCCACTCTGGATCACTTTGATATCTGCTAGTTAAACTAACGACATATGCAATGTCGGGTCTAGTACATAGCATAGCATACATTAGAATCCTATGGCTGAGGCATAGAGTCTTACTCATCCTTTCTCTATCTTCTGCGATGTCGGACTTTGAGTTTTACTCAAGGTCGTATTAGACAACATGGGCAAGAACCCTTTCTTGTTATCTTCCATTCAAACCTCTTTAGAACTTTGTCCAAATATGTACTTTGTGACAATGATATTTGGCGTTTCGATCTATCTCTATAAATCTTTATGCCTAATATGTAAGCTGCTAAAGATCCTTCATTGAAAACTATTATTCAAATATTCCTTGACACTATTAAGAAGGTCTACATCATTCCCAATCAATAATATGTCATCCACATATAGTATTAAGAATGCTCTGAGCTCCCACTCACTTTCTTGTAAATACAAGCTTCTCCATAAGTTTGTATAAAACCAAAACTTTGATCACCTTATCAAAGCGTTGATTCCAACCGGGATGCTTGCTTTAATCCATAGATGGACCGTTGAAGTTTGCATACCTTGTTAGCATCTTTAGGATCAACAAAACCTTTGGGTTGCATCATATACAACTCTTCATCAATGTCTCCATTGAGGAATCTGTTTTGACATCCATCGCCATATCTCATAATCGTAATATGCAGCGATTGCTAACATAATCCTCACGGACTTTAGCTTGCTCTTGGTGATAAAGTCTCATCGTAGTCAACTCCTTGAATTTGTTGAAACCCTTTTGCGACAAGTCGAGCTTTATAGGCGATAACATTACCATCGACATCTGTTTTCTTCTTGAAGATCCATTTGTTCTCGACTGACCTTAGGCCATCCGTAAGTCCACCAAAGTCCATACTTGGTTTCGTACATGGATCCAATCTCGGTTCATGGCTTCTTGCCATTTATTGGAATCTGGGCTCATCATCGCTTCCTCATATGTCTCGGGGTCATCGGTGTTGTCCACCAACATGACACTCATAGCAGGATCATACCAATCTAGAGTGGTACGAGTTCTCGTTGACTGCGAGGCTCTGTAGCAACTTCAGAAGTTTCATGATCATCATCATTGGCTTCCTCTCTTATTGGTGCAGGCACCACGGGAACTTCTTCGGTCTTTGCGCTACTGTAATTCGAGAGAAGGTTCAACAACCTCGTCAAGTTCTACTTTCCTTCCAGTCACTTCTTTCGAGAGAAATTCCTTCTCTAGAAAGGATCCATTCTTAACGAAGATTTTGCCTTGGATCTATGATAGAAGGTATACCCAATAGTTTCCTTGGTATCCTATGAAGACACATTTTTCGCTTTGGGTTCAAGCTTGTCCATTGTAACTTCTTTACATAAACCGCACCCCCAAAATTTAAGGAGCGACAATCTAGGTTTCTTCCCAAACCATAATTCATACGGTGTCGTTTCAGCAGTTTAGGCGGTGCCCTATTTAAAGTGAATGCGGCTGTTTCTAATGCATAACCCCAAAATGGTAGCGGTAAATCTATAAGTGACATCATAGAGCGAACCATATCTCTGAGAGTTCGATTACGACGTTCGAACACACCATTCTGTTGTGGTGTTCCGGCGGTGTCAAGCTGAAAGTATTCGCATTTCTTCAAATGCTGCCAAACTCGTAACTTAGATATTCACCTCCATGATCGAACATAGAAATTTAATCTTCTTGTTACGTTGATTCTCTACCTCACTTTGAAATTCCTTAAACTTCTCGAAAGTTTGGACTTATGTTTCATGAAATAGATATACCCATATCTACTCAAGTCATCCGTGAAGGTAAGAACATAACGATAACCACCAGCGATGCTACACTCATTGGACCACACATCGGTATGTATGATTTCCAACAAGTCCGTAGCTCGCTCCATCATACCGAAAATGGAGTCTTAGTCATTTTACCCATCGGACATGCTTCGCATCTATCAAGTGATTGAAATCAAGTGATTCAAGAAGTCCATCGGAATGGAGTTTCTTCATCGCTTCACTCCAATGTGACCAAGGCAGCGATTGCCACATATAGGTCGAGTTATCGCTCAATTTCAAGCGTTTAGCCTCAATGTTATTAATATGTGTATTTCCACTATCGAGATTCAATAAGAATAGACCATCTATCAAAGGTGCATGTGCATAAAACATATTACTCATATAAATCGAACAACCATTATTCTCGGACTTAAACAAATGTAGTCTACAATAAACAAGATCCCGATATAATGTTCATGCTTAGCAGGCACCAAATAACAATTATTTAAGTATAAAACTAATCCCGATGGTAGATGAAGGGTAGCGTGCCGACCGCGATCACATCAACCTTTGATCCGTTTCAACGCGCATCGTCACCTTGTTCTTCGCTAGCTTCCGTTTATTCTGCGGCACATTTGTTTGAGTTACAAATATGAGCAACCAGAACTAGTATCAAATACCGGGCACTACTACGGTACTAGTGAGATACACATCAATAACATGTATATCGGATATACCTTTCTTCTTGATGTTGCCGTTCTTCAAATCCGCCAAGTACTTTGGGCAATTCCGCTTCCAGTGACCTTCTCCCTTGCAGTAAAAGCACTCAGTATCAGGCTTAGGTCCAGCCTTGGTCTTCTTCGTCGGTGTGGTAATGTTCTTACCACACTTCTTGAAGTGTCCCTTCTGCTTAGACTTGCCTTTCTTGAATTTGGTGGTCTTATTGACCAACAACACTTGGTGCTCTTTCTTGATCTCCACTTCTGCAGATTTCAACATGGCAAGAGTTACAGCGTCTTGTTCATGTTTTGCATGTTGTAGTTCATCACAAAGTTCTTGTAACTTGGTGGCAGTGATTGGAGGACACGGTAAATCCCCAAAGCATTGGGAATCACTATACCCAAGCTTTGAAGTTTGTTTGCGTGCCCAGACATCTTAAGCACATGCTCGCTGACGGAGATGCCCTCTTCCATCTTGCAGTTAAAGAACTTTTCAGAAGCCTCATAGCTTTCAATTTCCGCATGAGTCTCAAAGATCAATTTGAGATCCTCAACAATATCATATGGGTCTGAATTCTCAAACCTTTTCTGAAGCTCCGATTCTAAACCATACAAGATAGCACCTGAGCGTAGATCTTGAGTCTTCCAGTGAGGTAAACATTCTTTACTTCATCGGCATCAATGCGGTGGGTCACCAATGGTGCATCCAGCACATAGGTCAAATTACCAGCTGTGAGGACAATCCTCAAATTGCGGAACCAATCCACGAAGTTGCTTCCATTGTTTTTCAACTTTTCTTTCTATAGGAACGCATTAAAATTGATGGTAGGGGCTGCCATTGATCTACAACATATTTGCAATAGTTTTAGACTAAGTTTATGACAAATTGAGTTCAAATTAATAAATTTAATCTAGGTGAACTCCCACTCAAAACAATATCCCTCACATTGTTTTGGTGATCACACGAACCAAATCCACCACATCAACACCGATCATCACGAGAGTTGATATAGTTTCAATGGCGAACAATCGACATGTTCATCATATCTACTATATGATTCATGCTTTACCTTTTGGTGATCCGTGTTCCAAGACCATGTCTGTACATGCTAGGCTCGTCAAGATCAAACCTTAGTTCCCGCATGAGCAAATCTGGCTTGCTCACGTTGTATGCACTTGCAGAATCTAACACACCCGATCATCACGTGGTGCTTCGAAACAACAAGCTTTAGCAACGGTGCCAACTAAGGGTGAACACTTTATGACTTGAAATTCATGTGCATGAGGGATCATCTTATAATGCTACCATTGTCTACTAAGCAATACAAGATGCATAAAGGATTAACATCACATGCAATTCATAATATGTGATATGATATGGCCTTTCTTCTTTGTGCTTCCGATCTCCATCTTCAAGCACGAACATGATATCCATCATTACCGGCATTGCATCAAGGTCAATGACGCTACTCCATGGTTGTCGTCCACCAGCTTCAACTATTACAACTACTTTGAATAGACACGCAGGTCTTTAACAAAAATTAAAGACAACCTTATGGCTCCTGCCGGTTGCCAACTTACAATAAGGATCATTGCATACATCAAATATAATCATAATCATGGCCATATCACATCACAGCACACCCCTGCAAAACAAAGTTAGACGCCTCTACTTTCTTTGCATGTTTTACGTGGTTTGGGGCTTTCAATAAGTGTCGTTCTAACTTACGAACATGAACCACAACATTGATACTAGTATTGTTAATCACCCGTTGTAAATTGGATCTTAACTATGCTAGGAGAAACAGGCACCCGCAAAGCCACTTATGCAAAACAAGTTGCATGTCAAGCGTGGAGCAAGTCTCATGAACGATGTCATGTAAGGTTAGCCCGGGCCGCTTCATCCCAACATCCCGCAAGATGCAAAGTACACAAGAAGCAATCGACAATAAAATCATCAACGCCCACAATGACCATTGTGTTCTACTCGTCTGTGAGATCTACATATAGACACGGCTCGATACCCTTTGTTGGGTTTCGTAGCATGGAAAACAAAAATTTCTACGCATACAATCAAACAAGCCAAGATCTATCTACTAGATTGTAGCAACGAGTCGATGGAATAACTCACCCTCGAAGATTCCAAAGTGTTTAACGAGGCGGATTCTCGTGGGTGATGTAATCGTACTCTTCCCGATCTCAAGATCGTGAGCGATCCTTCCTGCGTTCGGCGTGATGCTCCCATGATCAGTCACCGTTAAATTTTCGCGAAGACCTTCCTCTCCCTTGTTCCAGCATGCGGCGGAGGTTGTAGCACTCTCCTCGCGATTCCGGCGACTGTGGCGTGGTGCAAGGAAGTAGAGGAGATCTCGCAGGCCGCCTTAAGCGGGCGAGTATGGTGGAGTATGAGAGAGTCCTCGGTGTTCTAGGGTTTAGACACACCAAGGAGGGCAAGCCGGCGGATAGGGATTAGCTAGGCAATGGCTAGGGTTTGCCCTAGGGACGGCGGCTATGGGCGGCGGCTTGGGGCTAGGGTTTGGAGGAGAGGATCTTGTGTCCTGGGAGGCGCCTGCCCCTCCTTTATAGGTGGAGGGGCGGCCCTGGGGAGGAGTCCCTCCCCAACTCGGCTTGGAGGTGGGCGGCGGTTGGAGGAGGAACTCCTCCCAACTCGGTTTCCCACTCCTCCTCTTTTCCTCTTTCCAAATTTAGCCGTTTGACTTTTCAAACTAGCTGTTTGACTTTTCAAACTAGGATTTGAATTAATCCTTTATTTGGTTCAGCGATGACACTTAGTACATGATGCAATCATACCAACTTGATACAACACATTCATGTACCCTTCCCCTCGGAGTCTTGGGACATTAGGAACCTTCTAGAACATTCGATGAAAACAAGAACCATTCCCCAACTCCGAAACAGGACTTTCCTTATATGAATCTTATTCTACGGCCATTCCGGATCTCCTCGTGATATCCCGGATCCCATCCGGGACTCCGAACAACATTCGGTCTCTTTCTCATCATTCCATAACTACTCAAAACAACGTCGAATCCTTAAGTGTGTCTCCCTACGGTTCGTGAATTATGCAGACATGATCGAGACACTTCTCCGAACAATAACCAATAGAGGAATCTGGAAATTCATATGGCTCCACATATTTCTCTGATTACTTTGCGTCGAATGAACCACTTACATACGATATCAATTTCCCTTTGTCTTACGATAGTTTACTTATCCGAGGTTATGATCGTCGGTATCTCTGCATACCTAGTTCAACCTCGTTACCGATAAGTACTCTTTTCTCGTTTCCGTGATATGTGATCCCTTGTGAGCCAGTCACATGCTTGCAAGCTAATTGGATGACATTTCGAGAGGGCCAGTATATCTATCCGTCATATGGATGGACAAATCCCACTCTTGATCCATGTGTTTCAACCAATACTTTCCGAACACTCAATGCCACCTTTATAGCCACCCAATTACGGTGTGGTGTTTGATGTCATCAAAGCATCCATCCGGTAAAGGTGATATGCATGATCTCATGGTCGAAGGAATTAGATTACTATGTATCAGAAAGCATATAGCAATTGAACTATTAATATGACTTGATCTTTATGCTACACTTATCTATAGGAGTATGTCCATCATATCATTCTCCTAACAATATGATCTTGTTGTTAATAACATCTCAATGTTCATGATAGGGAAACCACAATCATCTATTAACCAACAAGCTAGTATTATATAGAGGCTTTACTAGGGACTTCAAATTAAGTTTACAAATCACACAAGTATCAATGTTTCCTTGTTAATACTATTATAGCATGAATGTAAACATTTATCATAAACACAAAGATATAATAATAACTACATTTATTATTGCCTCTAGGGCATATCTCCAACAGGGGGTGCCTACTCCACCCTACCCCAAAACCCTAGGCCGGCTTCCCCATTTCAAGTCGTCGCTGCCCTAGATCCTCCTCAAGTCACCTTGCAGCCAGCAAGCCTGGCCACAAAACCCTCTCTTCTAAACCCCTAATTGACGAGGCCTCTCTACTCCACCATACTCGCTCCGGCTTAGGCAAAGTCTTGCAGGATCTACTCCTCTGTTTCACCACCACCTTTGTCATCTTTCTTTGGAATCGAGAGGGATCTATAGCCTCTGCTTTCTTTGGAACAAGGGATAGGAAGTTCCTCGCCAGTCAGACGTGTGACCAAGCTGCTGAGCGCTGCGAGCCTTGGCCGGAAGGACCGTCTTCGCGATCTTGAGATTGGCAAGTGAACGACTACATCAACCACGAGAATACGATCTCGTTAAACGCTTTGGATCTTCAAGGGTTAGTACTCTGTGAACTTGTTGCACCAATCTCGTAGATTAGATCTTGGCTTTTGTGTGTTCATGCGATAGAATTTTTTTGTTTTCCATACTACGAACTCCTACAATTTTGTCATGATGATATGCATAATACTAGCACTATGGCTAGCCTAATAATTTGTCCGATCTAATGTATATCCACTCTTCCATAATATAGTATGTTTTGATAAATTTAAATGGTTTGTCACAAGATGCTACACTACATAACAGAGGGGGTAAGATCATCTCTAGCAAATCCCGATAATGGTCTGAAACCGGAAAATTCCGGTTGTTTTCTATTTTTGTGTATTTTTGTGCCCACGAATAACAATATATAGTGGGCTAGATATAGGCCCATCCGGGTGCTACATATCCGGTTTGAAGGGGCGTATTAGGGTCGACTTCCCCATCGCTTTTTCGGCTATTTTCCATTTTTGGGTATTTTTGTGCCCATGGATAACAATATCTATTGGCCTAGATATAGGACCATCTGGGTGCTACATACCCAGGTTGAAGGGGCATATCAGGGTCGATTTCCCCATCTCCCACTCACCACATCGCCTCTTCCGCCACCCAAATCCGTCGCCCAATCCACCCGTCCATAGGCCACCAAATCCAGCAAGTCACATCGGATCTGCAAAATGTGGTCGGAAAATAGCTCCCCTATCGATCATGGACGCTCATCGGCGTCTCCGCGAGGCAGTAGGGCCTTCTGTCCTCTTTGTCGCATGGGCGTACCCCTCTGTGCCGCCCAGGAACATGAGCGGCAAGAACGTATTCACCACACAGGCAAGTCGAATGCGGCACGACGTCTACTTCGCATAGTTCCGCGTGGCTGGAGCAGAGGCGGATAGCTCTTGGGCCACGGCGCACTAGCAACGACACCGCCATCATACATGGTGTAGTTGTCGTCGTCCTCCAAGGAGGATGAGAAGGTAGAGGCCAATGACGATGACAATGAGGAGGTCGTTTCTTGCTCGAGCCCAAGGAGAAAGTTCTCTATCGGGTGTAAGCTTGCTCAGTACCCATGGTGGCACAGAAGGAGATGCTATGCCGCGATGTTGCAGTGTACATCGCGTCACAGCTGGATCAAGGGCTCTGCGCCTCGGAGCAGCACGAGGCGAACTCCTAGGCTTGGTGCTTCAAAGCGATCCTCAAGCCTACTTGGCGGACTCCTCTGATGAGGAGTGAAGCGTCGCCGCCTTTGGGTCCCTGATGAAGTGACGCCACCGTCTTTTGGTCCCAAATTCAGGTTTAGGTCGGTTGTGCTAATTCAGGGTTTTAGCTTGTCCAATGTAGTGATGTAAATTATGTTGATGATGGACTCGTGCTAATTTAGGGTTTTAGCTTGTCCAATGTAGTGATGTAAATTATGTTGATGATGGACTCGTGAATTTATGACCATCAGTTGTGTTGAGTGTTATTTATAATATTTGTTATGAAGATTGATATTCATATTGATCTTCTTCTTTTATATATTATAATTGGAAAGATTGCGGGAGAATCTCCAACCAAAGGAGCGCTTGGTAGAAATTCAAAAGGAATTGGCGGGATTTTTGCTCTACCATGTCATATACCCAAATAGAAAATTCTATACCAAGGGATACTAGTGATTTAATGATCTCCATGTAATCGAATAGACGGGTTGTGATCTCCATGTAATCAAATTGTATATATATAAGAATTGTATCTATATAACCATGAAGATGTTCTGTGTAATGGAATCCTTCGTTGCATGTTACTTATGCCAAAACTCTCCCTCCTCTACCGATCCTCCTGCTACGGCAGACCCTCCCCCCATCCCAAAAAAATTCTGCCGTGAAATGCAAAAAAGTTGTGTCGCGACAGAAATCACCCCAAAATTGTGCCGTGGCAGCCGACTTTGTAAAATCCTGTCGCGACAGAGAATGACTAGTCCCGGCTCGTACTACGAATCGGGACTAAAGGTCCTCCACCCCGCTCCCTTGCGCGGCCACATGGAGAGACATTAGTTCCGGTTCGTCACAAACCCGGGACTAAAGGTTGGGACCTCTAGTCCCGATTTTGTAGTCCCGGTTGCAAAACCGGGACTAGAGCCTGTATGGAACCGGGACTAGAGACCCGTTTTCCACTAGTGAACAAAATCTCTTGTGAATGCATTTTTCAATTTTCTAGTATTTCTCCCGATCCATATTAATTGTCACTGGATTATGTATCTAACACTATAATATGTCTAGATACATCCATTTCTGCAATAAGTAATATGGATCGGAGGGAGTATGTATTTCCAGTATTTGGCTATCTGCTCTTGCGCATGATAGTTCGTACTGGAAAACACTTTTCTAGCTCCCTTGGTCCGACATATCCGGGTTCAGTTTACCGGGATCTGCTATCGATGCACCAAAATATAAAGAAAAGGAAATGTTTCCGGAGTAGGTCTATTTTTTTTTTAAATTCCATTATATTAAGCCAATAAGCCAACATGCCGCCTCATTAAAAAACATTTCTGTCCTCTTAGATACCTGGTAAGGAGTAGGTTTATCTTCTCAGCCCCCACCTCTCGTGTTTGGTCGTTGACCAAAGAAGACCGGCCTGATCTCGACCTAGCTCCGGCAGCTTTGTCGGTCGGAGATGGAGAGGGGGAGGTGCCAGAGTAGATGATAGGGTTAGATGTAGTTGTCCTGGCGAGATGCCAGTAGTTTGGAGTAGGGAGTTGGGCTGTTTGGGCCAGTCTTAATGCATCTAGTGGTGGTCGTGTGGCGGTGGCGAACTCCGGTGGTCGGAGGTGCTGGCGGACGGCGCAACCCCAGGAATCTCCACAAATAAGCCCCTGTATCGCCCTTTCTTCTTCTACTATTGGGGCCTTCTCTGTCTTCTCACTCTTGCCGGCCATGGCGACGGGGGGAGGGAGAGGCTGGAGTGGTGCAGTAGTTCTGACGGTGGAGGGCAGGGTTCCTATGCTCCGGTGCATCGGCGTTGTACCATTAGTTTGCCGACGAATATTGTCGTCAAGCTCTCATGGTGGGAGTATGCTGTGGAGGTTCCTCTTGCAGGACCCCTTCATAAGCGCCCGTGGCGGCGACCCAGCAACATCAGCGACGTCTTCTTCGACCTGGCCGGCCAAGGTGGCGAGGAGGGATAAGAGGTAGGCCTTGATGATGCCGTTCTTCGTTTTGCCTTGTTGCCTCCTCGAGCTCCTAGCATGGTGGTATCGATTGTCACCGGCATCCATGCCCTTGATGGGCTTCTTCCACGCCGCGAGGGCGTGATCTCAACCTCCAAGATGGAGGCCTTATGGGTGCGGCGCGTCGGGCTTCACCAACTCTTTCCGGCCAAGTGGTTCGTCCTCTGCGGGATCGAGATGGTCGGCGGCGCTTGCACATCGACGGTGGAGGGTTCCAAGGACCTGATTGCGTTTCCAGGATTTTATTTAGGGTCCACCTTGCTTATTCACAAGACTGTTCTGTAATTTTATAATTATAGTGGTCCTGCTTGTAAAATGTACCCATTGACTGAACATTAATGAGCATCGGGGTCCTTCACGACCCCTCTCTTGTGTTCAAAAAAAAGTAGGTTTAAATTTTTTTTTGGCGAATGAAGGAGTAGTTCTAAATTGATTGCGCTAATGCACACAAAACCAAATGCGTGTGTTTGAATTCACAATTTTAGTTAAATTGTATGACCTTTGATAACTGACAACGACACTGCTTGGACCACATACAGAACCCCGCGTGTCACGAATACCGCAGACGATGTGCCATCCAAACTCATCTAATCAAAGGTTGGTGTGCCAGATTATTAGATTATTATTATTATCAGATTCCCCTCGCCAAACCATGCATTGCCAACACTCAAACCACCAGAGCCCCAAATACGAACCCCAAGTCGTAATAATCGACACTGAGCTCGCTGTTTCTTTTGGTCCCATTCGCGTAGTCGTTCTGATCGAGTAGTTACGCGAATCTTTCATTATCGAGAAGCAGTCACGCTAATCATTGTCGATCTGGTCTTAGCTGACACCAAGACGTATACTAGTGTATACCGGATAAATAAGAAACACTTGAATACTTGTGGAGAAAATGGAGTCGCGCGCACATGGCTTCCAACTGTGTTCGTCGTCGGCAGGCCGAGTTATTTCAGGCGACGATCGAGCGGGGCACAGTCTCGGGTATCGGTGTGATGATCGGTTTTATAATCGGGACGGTTAAGTGCTCCTGCACCCATTGTTTTCGTATGATGATTAGGAAGTCATGAACCGCAAGTCGTCCCGAAAATACTTAATGCGTTGATCCTACTACTAGTATATTTCTTTTCTTCCTCTCCACCATAGCTTAGTTGACCGGAGAAGCGATGCGTGCGAGCACGGCGCGGCCGAATGCGCGGCACGACGACCGTCAAAGGGCTAGGCTCGCGCATGCGTCGCGCGCACGATTGACGGATGATTCCGCCTCCTCCTCCTCCTCGATCGCCGGCCGTCTCCTCTAGTACTAGTAGTATATCTTAGCGGCCGCGGCCCTCACTATATCTTAGCCGCGTTCCGTGCCACGGCGGCGAGCTTTCAGATCTTAAGCCCGGCCGTGCGTGGACGCATGTCGCTCGTTTGCAGTCGGCAGCACACGCGTTAAGCTGCTACAGGCCGCCAGAAATACAGAACGCCATCCGCGCAAACCAACAAGGAAAACGAGCAGCCGGTGAGCAGGTCGGCATCTTGGACTAGCAATTGGATCCGACGAGTCCTCTTGTCTCCTAGCGTATTTGCCAGAAATACAGAGGTTTGGCTTGTCTGGTTGCAGTGCGGTCTGGCAAAGGCTAGCTCGTGGACAATGACAGGAGCAATTGGGGAACAGAAGGATGGATGGATGGGTGCATCATGTGGAAGCAAGCAAGTACAGTGCATTGCTTGTAGGAACAGAAACCCTTTATATTCAGACTTCATGCCAAGAACAATCCCTTTTCTGTAGTATATACTGAAAATGAAACATAGAAGCCGTCGTGTATTTTTGCAGGGCACCCGTGCTGTGCTGAACCATCAAATCACCATTTTCCACATGCAGAAAAACACAGGTCTCAGCTCTGCCGATCTACTATTTATCTTGGTAAAGAAAAAGCATTACACATCATCAGAACGAATCTCCGTGCCACAAGAGTAGACTAACGAAAGCGTTGCTGCTGCGTGGGGAACTTGCAAAGTAAACACAGTGCATGATAAGAGAAAAAGGAGAGAGGACGTCTGGTTCTCGAGAAATCAGAAGATGGACGAGACGACCGCGGAGACCACGGCCGCCGCCACGACGCCGTAACCGATCCCCGTCGGAACCTTGAAGCCGTTGGCGGTGTCGCTCGCGGGGGTGGCAGGGGACGGAATAACTGCAGGTCAGGGGAGACAAGAACAACACCTTGAGTTAGTAAGAACATCTTTTGACAGAACTAGGAGTATATGTCATAGCCGATTCTGTATGGCCGAGCTACATAGCCTACAGGTAGGTTCTCTTCTCTGAGATTGTCGAGAATCTGAAGTTCTGTGAAACAGATTCTTGAACATGTAGTTATTTTGACAGAAAGGTGAAAGATTCAGATAACTTACCACTGGAGGCGTTTGCAAACATAGCGTAGTCTGGTGAGCTCGGGGTCAGGTGCAGTAGGTCTAGCAGCAGGGCAAAGAAACATCAAACATTAGAATCTACTGTATCAACAAAGAAGAGCCATTGGTCAAACTAGAGTACCAGCACAATCATCAGGATTAATTTAGAGTAGTGATCAGTTGTGCAGTGTGATGCACAGAATGTTCAGTAAGCAGACAGATTTGTAATAAACAGAAAAAATTCTCAAACACAGAAGGACAAGAAATTAGTCTTATGCAATTCTACCTACTGTCAAAAGTATTTTTTTAAGGGAATTCACTGTGATAAATAATAATTGTAAAAAGGCGGCTATGCTTATGTGCTTTATACAAAGGTCTGGTAACTGGGGCAGTAGGAACATCGGCTGAATCTTATTTCTCCTTAGCAGCAAAGAACCGGGACCAACATGAATGCCCACATGCCGCATCTTAGCCCCAGCACGAACACATGGCCTGCTTGGCCCAATACCCACACATGGCCTGCTTGGCCCAATACCCGCACATGGCCACGAACTTGGTTTGTTAAAGCATTAAAAAAAACTTGGGTTGTTAATATAGAGTTTGGTTAGTTAGTTTTTTTTAGGGGATAGAGTTTGGTTAGTTAAAATAAGCTAAATTGCCCTAAATGGCTAAAGTACCATAAAACGTCCATAGTAAGATCAAAATACTACTCTATCAATCTTCGGTTGCAAAACAAAATATCCACTGATTTTTGCTTCATAAGAAAAAACAAAATACTTCGCCAAGAAAAGCAAAAAGGACATGCCGTTAATGTGGAGTACTATGTATGTACTACTCCAATGTAAGTAAGGAGATCTCGATTTCTCAAAAAAAAAAGTAAAAAAGTCCTTGAGATCCATACTTGTGAACTCCAAAATTAACAAGAGTGGAAGCATGTGTTGTGTATGAGGTAGCTAAGCAAGGTAGGTTGCTCACTGATGCAGAGGGAGACGTTGGCGTGGGCGAGCTTGCAGGCGGCGGGCTGGGCGAGGAGGCGGTCGAAGCGGAGGCCGAGGTTCTGGACGCCGTGGGTGCCGCTGTGCACCTGCTGGATGATGTAGCACAGGCACTCGGGCCGCTCCTTCTGCGTCTCCGCCGTGTCGTCGCAGCACTTGGCCGACGGCGTGTCCTCGTGCCCCGTCGCGTAGTCCATGCAGTCCGACAGCTTCGACAGGTCGTCCTGACACTTGGTCTGCAGCGCGTCCTGCGCCATGGACGTTGTCGCCGCCATCGACACGGCGGCCACCACCAGCACCGCCGCGAGCTGCCACCACCGCGCCATCGCTCGCTACCTGGACCGCACCGGGTACCGGCTAAGTTTCCTGTTCGGTTTGGTTCTGTACTCTTGCTCGGCGTTGGTCTATGGTAGATGTTGAGCTTGTCGAGTAGAGGAGGAGGAGGCGAGGTGTGACTGTGGCCGGCCGGCGTTTATAGACAGCCATGATAGGAGGAGGAGACGTCGCGAGGAGAGGGCATTCAAGTGGGGCGGTGAGAGTTGGATGTGTTTGCATTCAAGACGGGGAGCGGCAGGCGGCACTGGCTGGTCAGGACTGTTCCTGTGATGGTACGTACTGCGTGTCCCGGCTAATTTGCCTCGGCTACTCTCCGATCGTTCGCTTCGTTCTTATGCTGAAAACTAGAGATTTCGTTAGAGCATCTCTAACAGAGCTTCTCAAATTTGGTCCCATTTTATCCATGCCGACACCACTTTGGGACGAGAAAGTACCGTCGTTCGCCTCATGTCCTCCCCTTGCATCTAACAACAGCCGGCCCCAAATCTTGTCCTTCCCTCGAATTTGAGCCAATTCCACATATTTCAAACATAATTTGTAAATTAAGTTCAAGCAACAATCATTAAAATTCAAGATTTACTCCATTTGGCTTCCTTTGCGCATCCACATGTGCCCAACCAAATCGGATTGCAGTTGATCATGAGTTTACTTGTCTCCAATTTCTCTGTGAACTTGGAGGTAGGCTTTAAATTCTTATGGTGCATGCTCCTGCTATGCCACAGGCCCTCGAAATTCCCACCCTCCGAGTTGCTTGGCATTCCCGCCCTCATCCTCCACAATCATGTTATACATGATCACACAAGCCGTCATGACCTTCCACATTGTGTTCAAGCTCCATGTTCTTGCCGGGTGACAAACAATAGCCTAACGAGCTTGAAGAACAACAAATGTCCATCTCCACATCCTTTCTATAAGCTTCTTGCTCCTTAGCAAAACATGCTTCCATCGGGTTTGTAAGAGGATTGATTGTCTTCACAAACGTTAACCATGCAGGATAAATACCTTCAACTAGATACTATCCTTTGTTGTAGAGTGGTTGAGGATCTGAAAGTTGCACTCCGGTGTTTGACCCTCTACATGCCTCAAGAACACTGATGAACGGTGCAACACATTGATATCATTATAAGAACCTTCCATCCTAAAAAAAAGAATGCTAGATCTAGAGATCTTGAGATGCCCTTTGCCTCAAGAATTGTCGGCCAAATCCTTGTGTCCCTTATCTTTGTCCCACGCCAAGCAAAATGACAGCTCTTCCATTGCCAGTGCATGCAATCTATACTCCCAAGCATCCTAGAAAACCCTCTTGAGTTGCCAATTTCCAAGAGCCGAGCTATGTCCTCTGCATTCGGGCCTCTTAAGTAGTGATCACCAAAAACTTCCACCACGCCTCTGCAAAACATGTAACCATCTTCCGCTTCGTTCCCATGCTCTAACCTACCTCCACATTCTAACTATATTCTCTCTTTGAACTATCTTCACTCTTTGGATCATCTAACCAAACTCCTCGCCCCTTACTAGAATCATCTGACATGTCTCCACAAACCTCATCTCGAGGCTCCACATCTTCATCAATAACACTACACCTAGGGTCCACCGTTTCCTACAACAGTTAATAACATGATCCGAATCATAATCATCACATCTGCAATCAATTGAAACATTGAACTATAGGTCATCAACAATAGAGAGCACGAGATTAACAAAAACCCGACGGCCCTGAAGAAGATCAGATCATGCGAACAATGCCGCCAGCAATGTCGGTCAGTTAATACAAAAACTAGCCACCACCGACATCATTCAGATCGTGCAGAAAACTGCCACCACCTTCACTTTTTGGCACCTATTTATACAATTATCATTTAATTTTCACAATTTATTATAATTTAGTTCAAAATTAGATTCAAAATAAATTTCGGGGGCTGCCATTGGGTGTTGAGTGGACATTAAAGTGTGAAAGGATACGGATGTCGCCTAGAGGAGGGGGGTGAATAGGCGATTAAAACTTTTACTAGAGTGGCTCAACAAAGGTGGAATAAAACTAGTGTTTACTTTATAAAACACAACCTAGAAACAACTAAGGTTCACCTATGTGCACCAACAACTTATGCTAAGCAATACAAGCAATAAAGTGATAGCAAGATATATATTACTTCAAGCACGAAGGCTATCACAATGTAAAGTGCATAAGTAAAGAGCTCGGGTATAGAGATAACCGAGGCACGCGGGGACAACGATATTTTACCGAGTTCCTCCCAACATAGAGTACGTCTCGTTTGGAGACGGGGTGGTATCAAACCACCAACGCCACAAAAGTCCTCCCTTATTCTCCGGTGAATCTCACTCCAATGGGATCGATTCACGCTTCCACTATCGGTGCACTTGTCGGTGGCAACCGGAACCTCTCACAAGGTTGGGGCACTTATCCACAACTTAATTGGAGGCTCCCAACAAACGCCACAAAAGGCCTCAACAAATGCCACCTAGGCCACAATGCCACCAAGGCCACAAAACCGTCTAGGGTTCCAAGAACCCAAGAGGGACAAGCTCCAATGAGCAACTCAAACCTAATCCTCCGAGGAGAACTCAAACCGATGCACCAAATGCAAATGGCAAGAACACCACAAAGATGTTCAAATCCCTCACTCTCAAGTTCCAACAAAGATACTAAAACTAATGGGGGAATAAGAGAGGAAGAACAATGGAGGAAATCCACAAAAGACTCCAAGATCTAGATCCCAATATGTTCCCCTCACTTAGAGGAGAGATTGATTGGTGGAATTGTAGATCTAGATCTCCTCTTTCAAATCCCTCAATAATATGCAAGAATCATCGGAGAGATTGAGAGAAAACAAACTCAAGAAGGTCAACAATGAAGGGGAAAACTTGCAAGAATGGTTGGGGAACCATTGGGGAAGAAGGCCTCTTAAATAGGTCCCCCGAAAATCCAACCGTTGAAGCCCAAAAATGCGAATCCCGGTACTACCGGACATTCCCGGTACTACCGGACATTCCCTAGGGATCCCAGGTCGCCAAACGCACCTTATTCAGTACCAACCGGTACTAAGGGGCGGTACTACCGGACCTCCGGTACTACCGGTCATCCCTGAACGAAAACGGCCATAACTTTTGCATCCGGACTCCGATTTTGATGATCTTGGGCTCGTTTCGAAGAGGACAACAAGCTCTAAAAGATCATGCAAATAAACATCATAGTCCAGCAAGGGGTGATAGATCCAAATGACGAAAGGTTTAACCTCTCTCAAAAAGATGAACCGATAAAACCTCCCACATCGAAAACATAATAGAAAATGCATATGAAATCCGTTTTCGATGAACTAGAGCTTGTCATGGAGATTAACACAAGCTATAAATCCTCACATGAGTAAGAACTAAATAATGGAAGGTTTTACCTATCTCTAAAATATAAACCGGTAAAACCTCCAAGATCAAAACGCAATAAGATATAAAAGGGAAATCCGTTTTTGATGACCTAGATGTTGGAGATATGCCCTAGAGGCAATAATAAATGTAGTTATTATTATATCTTTGTATTTATGATAAGTGTTTACATTCATGCTATAATAGTATTAACAAGGAAACATTAATACTTGTGTGATTTGTAAACTTAATTTGAAGTCCCTAGTAAAGCCTCTATATAATACTAGCTTGTTGGTTAATAGATGATTGTGGTTTCCCTATCATGAACATTGAGATGTTATTAACAATAAGATCATATCGTTAGGAGAATGATATGATGGACATACTCCTATAGATAAGCGTAGCATAAAGATCAAGTCATATTAATAGTTCAATTGCTATATGCTTTCTGATACATAGTAATCTAATTCCTTCGACCATGAGATCATGCATATCACCTTTACCGGATGGATGCTTTGATGACATCAAACATCACACCGTAATGGCGGGTGGCTATAAAGGTGGCATTGAGTGTTGGAAAGTATTGGTTGAAACACATGGATCAAGAGTGGGATTTGTCCACCCATATGCGGATAGATATACTCTGGGCCCTCTCGGTGAAATGTCATCCAATTAGCTTGCAAGCATGTGGTAGCTCACAAGGGATCACATATCACGGAGCGAGAAAAGAGTACTTATCGATAGCGAGGTTGAACTAGGTATGCGAGAGATCACAAGCGATCATAACCTCGGATAAGTAAACTATCGTGAGACAAAGGAAATTGATATCATATGTAAGTGGTTCATTCGATGCAAAGTAATCGTAGAAATATGTAGAGCCATATGAATTTCCAGATTCCTCTATTGGTTATTGTTGAGAAGTGTCTCGATCATGTCGCATAATTCACGAACCGTAGGGAGACACACTTAAGGATTGACGTTGTTTGAGTAGTTATGGAATGATGAAAGAGACCGAATTTTGTTGAGTCCGGATGGGATCCGGGATATCACGAGGAGATCCAGAATGGTCCGAGAATAAGATTCATATAAGGAAAGTCCCGTTTGAGTTGGGGAATGGTTAGGTGTTTTCATCGGGACTGTTCTAGAATGTTCCGGAATGTCCGGCACTCCGGAGGGGAAGGGTACATGAATGTGTTGTATCAAGTTGGTATGATTGCATCATGTACTAAGTGTCATCGCTGTTCCAAATAAAGAATTAATTCAAATCCTAGTTTGAAAAGTCAAATAGCTAAATTGAAAAGTCAAACGGCTAAATTTAGAAAGAGGAAAATAGGAGGAAGGGGAAACCGAGTTGGGGAGGGAGTCCCTCCTCCCCAAGCCGGCGCACTACCCAAGCCGAGTTGGGGAGGGACTCCTCTCCCTCCCTTGGCCGGTCGGCCCCTCCACCTATATAAGGAGGGGTAGGGCTCCCTCCTAGGACACACAACTTCCACGCCTCAAACCCTAGCAGTGCGCCACCATAGCCGCTGCCCCTAGGGTTTCTCCCTAACCGCCGACTTGGGCACCTCCAAGCCCTAGCCGCGGCATGCTAACATCTACCTCGGTGAATTACGCTCCTAGTACAAGCTGGATGATCGAAATGGTTGAAATAATGCTGGGGCCCAAATGCCACTCACAGGTAGACCTTTCGGCCGTCCCAACCATTTCCAAACATCGGGACAAGAGCAGGCGGCGTAATCGGCAGCGAAGGATCAACTACATACACAAATGAGTATGTATGCAAGCCACCATACAATAGTACATCGAGCCATTCCATCTAAAAGAAAGGAAATATAGCATATACGGCAAGATCCAAATATCCTAGATAGATATAATAGTTTGGGATATCTCCTCATACATCAATCAGCAGTATCAAGCGGGCGGAAGACAAAATCCGAGTACGGATAAGAAGCAAATCGGCATAAGATGCCCCATAAATAAGCACATCCCGCCCAGATCTCACGGATCCCGTTCGAATCTCTACACCGAATGATCGTTGCCCACATCGTCCGTCTCTTCCACCCGGTATCCATCTTGCGAGTGTACTGTTCATCTGAACCAATAATTTATCGTGTGAGACCCTAGGGTAATTTTCAGAAGTCTTTATGCCTCTAAAGGGACACAACACAGGGTGACTTAATTGCAGCAAAAGATAAACCCTAGCAATTCTATAGATACTCGCTAACCATCCGCCTAACCGAGAGATGAGCGGATGTCCGTGAATTAATAACAACAGTTATAACAGTCATAACGGTCATATCCACAGATCCATCCTCCTCCTCGCTTACCGACGAGGAAGCGGACGAACAACCCCCCCATCCGTTGGCCGGTTTATTATCCATTCCGTGAGTATTGCACTATTTACTAGTCGGTACCTAGTCTAGTCAAATTAGAAGCGGTACTTTAGTTATGCTTGTCTATGATCGAAAGCGTGCTCCAAAGTCGTCCATAACCGCGGACACGGCTTTGAGAAAGTTTACCTGCGAGGTGCACAAATAACAACACACTCGATATGCCTCGGAAAAACCAAATCAAAACCCAACGAGACAGTCCGACAAAGCAATCACAGGATTCAGAAATATTTGAGGCCACCCATTAAGCTACCCATAGCGGAGTTAGGTGACTCGAAGACGGACTCAAGGTTTGCGTCAATGGTGTGAGAACGAGGGAACCCGAAAATGTGGTGGGCTTGTCGACACCGCAACACTCCACTTTCCTAACAGTACAATGTGCGATTACTCGCACAATTTAAAATAAAGCGATAAGCAGGGCATAAATGCAGGATAGTAAATAAAACCTCAAACTAGTTTGTGGCCCCAAGAAATAAGAATGAATCAAGCTACGGCTCGGGGGTCCATAAGCCTCCCGGATGTGGATAAGCGAATATTCTTGGAGCAGAATCAAGTACCCGGGGTCTTACGGGACACAAGTGAGCCTGAAAAACCAAATAGCGAATATGGCTCACCGATGCCACTTTCATTAGTTATCCCATTACTACTCAGGTTAAGTTGTTTAGGTACCTCGTTATCCATCAGACACTCACATACCCTACACATGTTTGTTCTCGACTGCATGGCTCAAACAACTCCTAGTAATGGCTCATGGGATGGAGGAACAAGCTTGGTGGGGTTTAAAAGTAAAGGCTATGCATTACTTGGGGTTCGTTTAATGCAATCGCGACTCAATGATGCAAGAATAAGATAGAGGCAATAGGTACTATATGTATGCAAGCATGTGGTAGTGCTTGCGCAGCTCGATTGAAGCAAGGAATGGATCTGGTAGTGCTCTGGTTCTCTTGATATATCCCACCTTTCACGTCTAGTCGAAGAAGAACCAAACAAACAAGGGCCAACATAAATAAAGTGCACAAGCATATGAATAAATGCGACAAGCAAACAATCATGCCATGATGAATGATGCACAATTTGCATGGCATTAAAGTAGCATGGCATGGGTGGGGTGTGGAATACAATAAGAAAGCATTTTATTTAGTTTGGCCCCATTTATTCCCATATTAGTTGCTGTACTCATTATATTTATATGATGCATGCTTCAAAACAAACCATGGAATGCATAAACAGAAAGGTCTCGTCGAGCTAATCATTTTAGACATATCATTTGTTAAATTTGGATTTATAAATCAAAAGTTATTAATTATTTAAGAAAAAGGGGCATTTATTGTAATTTAAATAAACTTGGAAATTTAAGTGTTCAAAATATATTTTGGATTGCATATTTGAAATCCTCACATTTTTCTGATTTGAAAACATATATTATTTGTAGTATTTGGGTTTATATTTTGAAAATTATTTAAAAGCAATTATATTTGAATTTGAAATAATTAGAAAAGGATTTGAATTTAAACAGATTTGAAATACTTTTTATACTCAGAGAGCTAGCCACTCACCACAGACAAGTGGGCCACAGTGTTGACTGGGCAACACGCCTGCAACGCAACTTACACGGGGGTTGGTCTAGCCATGAGATGGCAGGTGGGGCCATCGACCTCAGCCTTGAGCCAGCGTGACAGCCAGTGGGCAGGGCTAGCTGGAGCGCGAGGTTGAGTTAACTAGAGGCCAAGGGTTTCGCAAAGCAGTCCTTTGCGGTGACGGGGGTCCTAGGGCGCGGCAGCGCGACAAAATGAGGGGGGTAGTATGGCCTTGATCGCTCTTGTGGATCTTCTCTCTGAACCGTCTGACGACAGGTCGATGCTCGACCTGACGCGGCGCGGCGCCCGCGGGGCTCGAACCGGGGACCTGCGGCGCTGGCGGAAACCCTACTGGCCTGGGCTTGGTGTCGAGGGCGTAGCCTAGCTAGGGTTCTGCGACGCGAGGAAGCGGCGAACGCGCGATCGCCGGCGTCTGCGATGTGCTCGATAAAGCGAACAACGGCCCTAAGCGACTACTGACCTGGCGGGCGTGTCGAGGTCAGGTGGCTCACCGGGAGGCGTCGGTGGTGTTCGTCTTGGTAGCGGCAGCGATCGTCGATGATCTGGCCGGCGTTCTAGGGTTTCTCGTCGGCCTCGCGCTGGTTTTGGCGGCTCCGGTGCTTCTTCTCCTCGATGGCGGTACAGGGGTTGCAGAGCCTTTGCGTGGCCTTCTCGGCCACCTCCACGTCGTTACCGCTGCTGGAAGAGGAAGATCGGTGGAGGCGGTGGAGACGATGGTGTGGCGGTGGTGATGGGCGAGAGGGAAGAGGCAGGCGTCCGGGGCTGGATCTGGGGATGTAGGGGAGGCGAGAGAGGGGGTGGATAAGGCAGAGAGGGAGCGGGGTGCCGTGGGGAGGTGGTAGACGATAAAGGTGGCTCGGCCACCTTTTGTCCTCCTCCTCACGTGCTCTGGCAGGGGCAAGCGTCTGGTGGGGTAGGGTGCGGCCAGAGAGGTGGGAGGCTCGGGCTAGGGGGCCACAAGGCAGGGAGGGAAGGAGCAAGAGAGGGAGAGGCTCGGGTTAGGGGTGGATCTAGGCTCGGGTAGAGCTAGGTTTGGAGCTAGGTTAGGGTTTGGGGTGGTAGCTAGGGCAGGGAGAGGTGGCCAGGGAGAGAGGGTGGCCGGTGGGGCCAGGCTAGGTGAGCCATGGTGGGGTGGCTCGGCTTAGAAGGAGGAGAGAAAGAGGGGGGGTGCTTAGGGTTTAGGTTTAGAGAGGGGTAGATGGTGAGGTTAGATGCTAGAGAGAGAAAAAGAGAGAGGTGTGAGAGCTAGGTTTAGAAGCATGCTTGCTCCAAACATAGATCAAGCAAGATCACACTAGATCAACCCAAAGAGGGAGGAAGAGGTTAGAGATGACCCACTCAAAATGCAACAAAAATCCAAATGACAAGCAAAAGGTGGTACTTGCATGGCCCATGCAAAATATTTATTGCCATGTTGATTCTTGTGAAAACAATATTATCACATGGCATTATTATTATGCATTCCCAAAATTGGAATAAAAGCCAAGCAAAGGAATTTAGAAAGAATTCCAAGTGGAGTATCTGGAGATGGTCACATTGGATTATATTTGGGACTTGCTAGTGTGTATATGCCACTAGGTATTTAATAAGCCCACAAAATATCCCAACATGATGATAACCCCAAAAACACACATATGGAAGCTAGGAAAAAGGTTCCACCCACAAGGCATGCAAAGGTGGCCATGTGGCTCTCAAGTATCAATAATGTGAAAACAACATGACACTAAGATGAGAGCATGTGGTAAAAGAATTGGATCCATCCCAACCCACATGAGCTAGAGATAAACTCAAATAAAGCCAAGCTCATATTTAGTTGGATGGTGGAATTATAAGGTGGTGACAGAGAAAAGGTGGTGGAGTTAATAAGAGATATGCCCCCAACTCAACTTGGGCATCAAACAATATATCAAGAACCAAATACAATATCAAGAGGCAAATACAATTAATAATGCATATGAGATAAGAACCAAAAGGAAAAGAGTTTTATATGATGCTCAAATGCAAGGTGGCATGATGACATGAGCATGATATAATTATGATGCAACAATTATATATTTGAAGTAGCCATATATCTAGACTAGGCTAGTAGCATTGCAATTGTTAGACAATTGGGATGCTACAACTCTCCCCCACTAAACAAGAATCTCGCCCCGAGATTCCTAGGAAAAAGAAAACAACACAAGGAGAGGCGGTTGCTCGAACGAAGGTGACCCTCACGTTCCCAAGAAGAATAAGAACGGAATGGTGCGACCACTACACCTTGCAAAACTTGCTAGACTTGTTGCGAGTCTTGCATTTTGCTGGAGAGACAACGGGTAGAAGAGTTGAAGGATTGTCGTGAGACAAGAAGGATAGGATGGACATAGCTCCGGTTTTCGAGAACAAGATAAAAGACTAGAACCACTTGCGAAAGAAAAGGAAAAGATGATGGATCATGAATAAGAGAAACACGCCGTTAAGATTAAAGATTTACCGATACAAGAGAGGATGGATCTTTGTGTCGCCGGAAGAAAAGAGCTAGATTGGAGAGGTTTTGAACCACTATGACAATAGCATCGTATCCTCTCTCGGATTAGAGAAATGAAGTTCAGAAACAATATTGCCTTCAAACAATAGAGTCCCTTGATATCGACAGAAAGATTTAGTTAGACCTCGTCGGATTAGATTCTTGTTGCGCCGGTAAGAACCAGAGGATCACGCAATTGAGGTGCGCGGATATAACTTCCAGAGACGGATGTGAAGCCAGATCATGGTGGAATCCTGAGAAGCAAAGAATATGGAGGATCTGGAGTTTATTGAAGAGATACTTATTGCTTTCTTTAGCCTTGAGGCTAACGCAATAGATTTGCGGCTGATGGCATTAACCATAACTGGCTTTACCACCGAAAAAGAATTGATGAAACAAAGAGAGATAGTTTCCTTCCATCTTGTTTGGGGATGTCGAGCACCGGTAGAAAGACGAGGACCGAAAGAGTTTGCGTTTGTTTCCACCAGATAATTGAAGATTTTGCTCCATCTAGAATATGCAGACCACCAACAAGAGATTATTGATTACTTTCTTCGAGAGAGCACTCCGGAAAAACAAGGACGGAAGTAAAAGTATCGAGGGATAAAGGCCACTTCTAACTTCCGTGGGATGAGCGAAATCACATGAATTCCCCAATTCATTGTACAAGAGCGAATGATAAGAGTAGTGGTATGGTAGCTACTCCATCCCGCACTCAAAGCATTACTCCGCACATGAATAAGAAAACCATGCAATACAACTACAAAAGCAATGAAGGTATTGATAAGAAGAGCTCACGGAACTCCGTTAGAAAACAAGGAAAGATGCAAGCGATTCACGGATCCAAGACAGATAATGGTGATGATGTTGTCGTCATAACGTAAGTAACCAGCCACCGGAAAGATATGAAGGAAGATCATGGAGACAACTGCAAGATTCCACAGACAAAGAAAAAGATAGCACCACTTGAACAGAAGGATTACGAAATATCTGAAAAGTCTTCATGGCCTCCGGTGGATTGAGCATAGATGGTAGAGCGAGAGGGTTTCACGAGATCACTTGACGAGACTGAGGTGAAAGAACTCCATGTCCTTCTTGAAAAGATTGAGAGAGATTTAGCAGTCTTGAGGAAAAACTTTAGCGGAACGACGATGATAACTTGCCAACAAAGAAAACTCCGGGTTTGATTGAAGATGGCAGATGGAATTAACAATGAACTTGCTGATTCCAGAATTGAAGAAGATGTACTGGAAGAATAGATTATCTGGTCCTTCGGAAGGGAAAGAGATGTCACCTGGTTCACATTGTCGATCGGATCGCCGGTTACAAAGATAAAGAGATCTAGGATAAGAACCGATGATATAGCTTTGCTTATGGTATGAGCTATCAGAGACGAAAAGATGTGCGATATGGAGTTCAAAAGATGTGCGACATGATAAATGATGTTAGACCACCGTAGTGCCTTGGGGAAACTCCGGTTTCTAAGGATGCTTGAATAAGCATAGATAGGACCACAGTGTACTCAAAATCACAGGAGTATCTTTGGCAATCCGGAGTGGTAGCATTTCCCATATTCCAATCGACACTATCATGAGTGGAATATAGCTATGCCGAGAACCAAATTACAATCACCAGCATCGGATCGACACATGTTATGTAATTAGCCCAAGAGAAAAGGAGATGAAAAGAAACTCCAAGATTAAGCGTCGGTGACAAAAGAATGAGTTAGCATGGACATGCTGATAAAAGAGAGATAGATAATGTTTCACACACGACTAAAAAGGAGTGTGGAAACACAGATGGATCAAAGAAAAAAATTTCCGCAATTTTCGGCATTAAAATACCGATAGATCATAAAATCGATAACGAAACAAGATTAGCGACTCTACCTCTCTACGATAAGTGATTACGCACGAAGCGGAGTTGCTAGAAGGAAGGACACCCTTAAGAAGATGGCACGGTTAACAAGGAGTCGATAGATCATGACGGTTTGCAAAAGCCTGTCAAGATGGGATGTACCAACGATTGATAACCAAAAGGCGGATAAAGATAACATGTTGGATGCAACAGATAGACAAGGAATTACACACACACACACACTTTCTATGGTACTACGAAACCCGAACACGTGAATCCTAGTTTGAACTCTTAAGAAGAGGATTGAAAGCGTTACACTTCCTTACCGTAAAAAGGGTGGTGGGTGGGTAAGAAGAAAAGTGGAAGCAGTCCTACTCTCGCGTTTGTTTTTCCCTAGTATACATAACTACCAAAATATTTGCTAGATGACAACGACCATTTGGCTGAGACCACGAAGGTCGGGATGGCTCGATACCAATTGTAACTACCTCGGTGAATTACGCTCCTAGTACAAGCTGGATGATCGAAATGGTTGAAATAATGCAATGGGGCCCAAATGCCACTCACAGTAGACCTTTCGGCCGTCCCAACCATTTCCAAACATCGGGACAAGAACGGCGGCGTAATCGGCGAAGGATCAACTACATACACAAATGAGTATGTATGCAAGCCACCATACAATAGTACATCAGAGCCATTCCATCTAAAAAGAAAGGAAATATAGCAACGCCATACGGCAAGATCCAAATATCCTAGATAGATATAATAGTTTGGGATATATCCTCATACATCAATCAACAGAGTATCAAGCGGAAGCGGAAGACAAAATCCGAGTACGGATAAGAAGCAAATCGGCATAAGATGCCCCATAAATAAGCACATCCATACAGATCTCACGGATCCCGTTCGGAATCTCTACACGAATGATCGTTGCCCACATCGTCAGTCTCTTCCACCCGGTATCCATCTTGAGTGTACCTGTTCATCTGAACCAATAATTTATCGTGTGAGACCCTAGGGGTACTCAGCAAGTCTTTATGCCTCTAAAGGGGACACAACCTGGGGTGACGCAATTGCAACAAAAGATAAACCCTAGCAATTCTATAGATACTCGCTAACCATCCGCCTAACCAGAGATAGACGGATGTCCGTGAATTAATAACAACAGTTATAACAGTTATAACGGTAATATCCACAGATCCATCCTCCTCCTCGCTTACCGACGAGGAAGCGGACGAACAACCCCCATCCGTTGGCAGTTTTATTATCCATTCCGTGAGTATTGCACTATTTACTAGTCAGGTACCTAGTCTAGTCAAATTAGAAGCGGTACTTTAGTTATGCTTGTCTATGATCGAGAAACTGTGCTCCAAGTCGTCCATAACCGCGGACACGGCTTTCAGAAAGTTTTACCCTGCAGGGGTGCACAAATAGCAACACACACTCGATATGCCTCGGAAAAACCAAATCAAAACCCAACGAGGCAGTCACGACAAAGCAATCACAGGATTCAGAAATATTTCAGGGGGCCACCCCATTAAGCTACCATAGCGGAGTTAGTGACTCGAGACGGACTCAAGGTTTGCGTCAATGGCTGTGAGCGAGGGAACCCGAAAATGTGGTGGGCTTGTCGACACCGAAAACACTCCGCTTTCCTAACGATACAATGTGCGTTACCTCGCACAATTTAAAATAAAGCGATAAGCAGGGCATAAGTACAGGATAGTAAATAAAACCTCAAACTAGTTTGTGGCCCCAAGAAATAAGAATGAATCAAGCTCGGCTCGGGGGTCCATAAGCCTCCGGATGTGGATAGCGAATATTCTTGGAACAGGAATCAAGTACCGGGTCTTACGGGACACAAGTGAGCCTGAAAAACCAAATAGCGAATATGGCTCACCGATGCCACTTTCATTAGTTATCCCATTACTACTCAGGTTAAGTTGTTTAGGTACCTCGTTATCCATCAGACACTCACATACCCTACACATGCTGTTCTACGACTCGCATGGCTCAAACAACTCCTGTAGTAATGGCTCATGGGATGGAGGAACAAGCTTCGGTGGGGTTTAAAAGTAAAGGCTATGCATTACTTGGGGTTCAGTTTAATGCAATCGCGACTCAATGATGCAAGAATAAGATAGAGGCAATAGGTACTATATGTATGCAAGCATGTGGTAGTGCTTGCCAGCAGCTCGATTGAAGCAAGGAATGGATCTGGGTAGTGCTCCTGGTTCTCTTGATATATCCCCTGCTCAGCGTCTAGTCGAAGAAGAACCAAACAAACAAGGGCCAACATAAATAAAGTGCACAAGCATATGAATAAATGCGACAAGCAAACAATCATGCCATGATGAATGATGCACAATTTGCATGGCATTAAAGTAGCATGGCATGGGTGGGGTGTGGAATACAATAATAAAGCATTTTATTTAGTTTTGGCCCCATTTTATTCCCATATTAGTTGCTGTACTCATTATATTTATATGATGCATGCTTCAAAACAAACCATGGAATGCATAAACAGAAAGGTCTCGTCGAGCTAATCATTTTAGACATATCATTTGTTAAATTTGGATTTATAAATCAAAAGTTATTAATTATTTAAGAAAAAGGGGCATTTATTGTAATTTAAATAAACTTGGAAATTTAAGTGTTCAAAATATATTTTGGATTGCATATTTGAAATCCTCACATTTTTCTGATTTGAAAACATATATTATTTGTATTATTTGGGTTTATATTTTGAAAATTATTTAAAAACAGAATTATATTTGAATTTGAAATAATTAGAAAAGGATTTGAATTTAAACAGATTTCGGAAATACTTTTTATACTCAGAGGGAGCTAGCCACTGTCACAGACAAGTGGGCCACAGTGTTGACTGGGCAACACGCGCACAGAAACGCTTCTGTCACTCAGGGTTGGTCTAGCCGCAGAGGATGACAGGTGGGGCCATCGACCTCATGAGGCCTGTGACAGCGTGGAGAGGACAGGCGGCCAGTGGGGCTAGGCTGGGTTGAGTTAACTAGAGGCCAAGGGTTTTGCGCAAAAGCAGTCACTTCGGTGACGGTGGGGTCCTAAGGAGCGGCTTGACGCGACAAAAGAGGGGGTATCAGCGGTCGCCATCTTGTGGATCTTCTCTACGAACTCGACGGCAGTGTCGATGCTCGACCTGGCCGGCGCCACGCGCCTGTGAAGGCTCGAACCGGGGACTGGGCGGCCTTGCAGGCGAACCCTTCTGGCTTGGGCTTGGTGTCGAGGGCTTGGCAGCATAGCTAGGGTTCTGCAGCGCGGCAGCGCAGCCTGCCTTCAGCCGGCGTCTGCGATGTGCTCGATGAAACGAACAACGGCCCTAGGCGACTACAGCACGGCGGAGCGTGTCCAGGAGGTCAGGTGGCTCACCGGGAGGGCGTCGGTGGTGTTCGTGCGGGCCGAGACGCTCGTCGATAATCTGGCCGGCGTTCTAGGGTTTCTCTCGTCGGCTCGCGCTGGTTACGCGGCTCGGTGCTTCTTCTCCTCGATGGCGGCAGGGGTTGCGAGCACTGCGTGGCCTTCCTCGGCCACCTCCACGTCGTTCTGCACTGCTGGAAGAGGAAGATCGGTGGAGGCCGACGGTGGAGACGATGGTGTAGGCGGTGGTGATGGAGCAGAGGGGGAAGAGGCCAGGGCGTCGCTGGGGCTGGATCTGGGGATGTAGGGGAGGCGAGAGAGGGGGTGGATAAGGCAGAGAGGGAGCGGGGTGCCGTGGGGAGGTGGTAGACGATAAAGGTGGCTCGGCCACCTTTTGTCCTCCTCCTCACGTGCTCGGGAGACAGCAAGGCGTCTGGTGGGGTAGGGTGCGGCGGAGAGGTGGGAGGCTCGGGCTAGGGGGCCAAGGCAGGAGGGAAGGAGCAAGAGAGGAGAGGCTCGGGTTAGGGGTGGAGCTAGGCTCGGGTAGAGCTAGGTTTGGAGCTAGGTTAGGGTTTGGGGTGGTAGCTAGGGCAGGAGGTGGAGGTGGGAGAGAGGGTGGCCGGTGGGGCCAGCTAGGGTAGGCCATGGTGGGGTGGCTCGGCTTAGAAGGAGGAGAGAAAGAGGGGGGGTGCTTAGGGTTTAGGTTTAGAGAGGGGTAGATGGTGAGGTTAGATGCTAGAGAGAGAAAAAGAGAGAGGTGTGAGAGCTAGGTTTAGAAGCATGCTTGCTCCAAACATAGATCAAGCAAGATCACACTAGATCAACCCAAAGAGGGAGGAAGAGGTTAGAGATGACCCACTCAAAATGCAACAAAAATCCAAATGACAAGCAAAAGGTGGTACTTGCATGGCCCATGCAAAATATTTATTGCCATGTTGATTCTTGTGAAAACAATATTATCACATGGCATTATTATTATGCATTCCCAAAATTGGAATAAAAGCCAAGCAAAGGAATTTAGAAAGAATTCCAAGTGGAGTATCTGGAGATGGTCACATTGGATTATATTTGGGACTTGCTAGTGTGTATATGCCACTAGGTATTTAATAAGCCCACAAAATATCCCAACATGATGATAACCCCAAAAACACACATATGGAAGCTAGGAAAAAGGTTCCACCACAAGGCATGCAAAGGTGGCCATGTGGCTCTCAAGTATCAATAATGTGAAAACAACATGACACTAAGATGAGAGCATGTGGTAAAAGAATTGGATCCATCCCAACCCACATGAGCTAGAGATAAACTCAAATAAAGCCAAGCTCATATTTAGTTGGATGGTGGAATTATAAGGTGGTGACAGAGAAAAGGTGGTGGAGTTAATAAGAGATATGCCCCCAACTCAACTTGGGCATCAAACAATATATCAAGAACCAAATACAATATCAAGAGGCAAATACAATTAATAATGCATATGAGATAAGAACCAAAAGGAAAAGAGTTTTATATGATGCTCAAATGCAAGGTGGCATGATGACATGAGCATGATATAATTATGATGCAACAATTATATATTTGAAGTAGCCATATATCTAGACTAGGCTAGTAGCATTGCAATTGTTAGACAATTGGGATGCTACATAGCACCTTTTCCTCGACGTGTCTAAACCCTAGAACACCGAGGGACTCTCTCATACTCCACCATACTCGCTCCGGCTTAAGGCGAAGCCCTGCGAGATCTCCCCTCTACTTCCGGTACCACGCCCGTTGTCTTTGCCGAATCGCAAGGAGAGTGCTACAACCTCCATTTGCTGGAACAAGGAGAGGAAGGTCTTCGTCGAAAATCGAACGTGTGACCGATCAGGCGCTATTGCCGAACACTGGCCGAAGGATCGTCTACGCGATCTTGAGATCGGGAAGAGTACGACTACATCACCCACGAGAATCCGCTCTCGTTAAACACTTTGGAATCTTCGAGGGTGAGTTATTCCATCGACTCGTTGCTACAATCTAGTAGATAGATCTTGGCTTGTTTTTTTGTATGCGGTAGAAATTTTTTGTTTTCCATGCTACGAAACCCTACAGTGGTATCAGAGCCGTGTCTATATGTAGATCTGTTGCACGAGTAGAACACAATGGTCATTGTGGGCGTTGATGCTTTTATTATCGATTGCTTCTTGTGTACTTTGCATCTTGCGGGATGTTGGGATGAAGCGGCCCGGGCTAACCTTACATGACATCGTTCATGAGACTTGCTCCACGCTTGACATGCAACTAGTATTGCATAAGTGGCTTTGCGGGTGCCTGTTTCTCCTAGCATAGTTAAGATCCAATTTACAACGGGTGATTAACAATACTAGTATCAATGTTGTGGTTCTTGTTCGTAAGTTAGAACGACACTTATTGAAAGCCCCAAACCACGTAAAACATGCAAAGAAAGTAGAGGCGTCTAACTTTGTTTTGCAGGGGTGTGCTGTGATGTGATATGGCCATGATTGTGATTATATTTGATGTATGCAATGTTCCTTATTGTAAGTTGGCAACCGGCAGGAGCCATATGGTTGTCTTTAATTTATGTTAAGACCCGCGTGTCTATTCAAGGTAGTTGTAATAGTTGAAGCCGCTGGACGACAACCATGAAGAAGCGTCATTGACCTTGATGCAATGCCGGTGATGATGGAGATCATGTTCGTGCTAGAAGATGGAGATGGGAAGCACAAAGAAGAAAGGCCATATCATATCACATATTATGAATTGCATGTGATGTTAATCCTTTATGCATCTTGTATTGCTTCGTAGACGACGGTAGCATTATAAGATGATCCCTCATGCACATGAATATCAAGTCATAAAGTGTTCACCCTTAGTTAGCACCGTTGCTAAAGCTTGTTGTTTCGAAGCACCACGTGATGATCGGGTGTGTTAGATTCCGCAAGTGTATACAACATGAGCAAGCCAGATTTGCTCATGCGGAAACTAAGGTTTGATCTTGATGAGCCGAGCATGTACAGACATGGTCTCGGAACACGGATCACCGAAAGGTAAAGCATGAATCATATAGTAGATATGATGAACATGTTGATTTTTCGCCATTGAAACTATGTCAACTCTCGTGATGATCGGTGTTGATGTGGTGGATTTGGTTCGTGTGATCACTAAAACAATGTGAGGGATATTGTTTTGAGTGGGAGTTCACCTAGATTAATTTTAATATTAATTTGAACTCAATTTGTCATAAACTTAGTCCAAACTATTGCAAATATGTTGTAGATCAATGGCAGCCCCTACGATCAATTTTAATGCGTTCCTAGAGAAAGAAAAGTTGAAAAACAATGGAAGCAACTTCGCGGATTGGTTCCGCAATTTGAGGATTGTCCTCACAGCTGGTAATTTGACCTATGTGCTGGATGCACCGCTGGGTGACCCACCTGCAGCTGATGCTTCCGATGAAGTAAAGAATGTTTACCTCACTCGGAAGACTCATTACTCCATAGTTCAGTGTGCTATCTTGTATGGTTTAGAATCGGAGCTTCAGAAAAGGTTTGAGAATTCAGACCCATATGATATTGTCGAGGATCTCAAATTGATCTTTGAGACTCATGCGGCAATTGAAAGCTATGAGGCTTCTGAAAAGTTCTTTAACTGCAAGATGGAAGAGGGCAACTCGTCGTGAGCATGTGCTTAAGATGTGCAGGCATGCAAACAAACTTCAAAGCTTGGGTATTGTGATTCCCAATACTTTGGGGATTTACCGTGTCCTCCAATCACTACCACCAAGTTACAAGAACTTTGTGATGAACTACAACATGCAAAACGTGAACAAGACGTTGTCAGAACTCTTTGCCATGTTGAAGTCTGCAGAAGTGGAGATCAAGAAAGAGCACCAAGTGTTGTTGGTCAATAAGACCACCAAATTCAAGAAAGGCAAGTCTAAGCAGAAGGGACACTTCAAGAAGGGTGGTAAGAAAGTTACCACGCCGCGAAGAATACCAAGGCTGGACCTAAGCACGATCTTGAGTGCTTTTTACGCAAGGGAGAAGGTCCTTTGAAGCGGAATTGCCCAAAGTACTTGGCGGATTTGAAGAACGACAACATCAAGAATAAAGGTATATCGATATACATGTTATTGATGTGTATCTCACTAGTACTCGTAGTAGTGCACAGGTATTTGATCTTGGTTGTTGCTCATATTTGTAACTTCGAAGCAGTCTTTGCGAATAAGCGGAAGCTAGCGAAGAGCGAGGTGATGATGCGCGTTGGAAGCGGATCAAAGGTTGATGTGATCGCGGTCGGCATGCTACCTTCATCTACCATCGGGATTAGTTTTATACTTAAATAATTGTTATTTGGTGCTGCGTTAAGCATGAACATTATATCGGGATCTTGTTTATTGCGAGGCGGTTACTTGTTTAAATCGAGAATAATGGTTGTTCGATTTATATGAGTAATATGTTTTATGCACATGCACCTTTGATAGATGGTCTATTCTTATTGAATCTCGATAGTGGAAATACACATATTAATAACATTGAGGCTAAGCGTTTGAAATCGGCGATAACTCGACCTATATGTAACCTTGTCGTCTTGGTCACATTGGAGTGAAGCGTATGAAGAAACTCCATTCCGATGGACTTCTTGAATCACTTGATTTCGAATCACTTGATAGATGCGAAGCATGTCTGATGGGTAAAATGACTAAGACTCCATTTTCTGGTATGATGGAGCGAGCTACGGACTTATTAGAAATCGTACATACCGATGTGTGTGGTCCAATGAGTGTAGCATCGCGCGGTGGTTATCGTTATGTTCTTACCTTCACGGATGACTTGAGTAGATATGGGTATATCTATTTCATGAAACATAAGTCCGAAACTTTCGAGAAGTTTAAGGAATTTCAAAGTGAGGTAGAGAATCAACGTAACAAGAAGATTAAATTTCTACGTTCTGATCGTGGAGGTGAATATCTAAGTTACGAGTTTGGCGATCATTTAAAGAAATGCGGAATACTTTCGCAGTTGACACCGCCGGGAACACCACAGCGTAATGGTGTGTCCGAACGTCGTAATCGAACTCTCTTAGATATGGTTCGTTCTATGATGTCACTTACAGATTTACCGCTATCATTTTGGGGTTATGCATTAGAAACAGCCGCATTCACTTTAAATAGGGCACCATCTAAATCCGTTGAAAGCGACAAGTATGAATTATGGTTTGGGAAGAAACCTAGATTGTCGTTCCTTAAAGTTTGGGGTGCGAAGCCTATGTAAAGAAGTTACAGCCGGACAAGCTTGAACCCAAAGCGGAAAAATCGTCTTCATAGGATACGAAGGAAACTATTGGGTATACCTTCTATCATAGATCCGAAGGCAAAATCTTCGTTGCCAGAATGGGTCCTTTCTAGAAGGAATTTCTCTCGAAAGAAGTGATTTGGAAGGAAAGTAGAACTCGACGAGGTTGTCGAACCTTCTCTCAAAATTGCGAGTAGCGCAGCACGGAAGAAGTTCTGTGGTGCCTGCACCAATAAGAGAGGAAGCTAATGATGATGATCATGAAACTTGGTTGAAGTTGCTACTGAGCCTCATGAGTCAACGAGAACTCGTACCACTCAAGATTGGTATGATCCGTTATAAGTGTCATGTTGGTGGACAACACCGATGACCCCGAGACATATGAGGAAGCGATGATGAGCCCAGATTCAATAAATGTCAAGAAGCCATGAAATCCGAGATTGGATCCATGTCGAAAACCAAGTATGGACTTTGGTGGACTTACGGATGGCGGAAGGCTGTCGAGAACAAATGGATCTTCAAGAAGAAAGCAGATCTTGATGGTAATGTTACATCTATAAAGCTCGACTTGTCGCAAAGGGTTTCGACAAATTCAAGGAGTTGACTACGATGAGACTTTCTCACCGATGGCGAAGCTAAAGTCTGTGAGGATTATGTTAGCAATCGCTGCATATTACGATTATGAGATATGGCAGATGGATGTCAAAACAGCATTCCTCAATGGAGACATTGATGAAGAGTTGTATATGATGCAACCCAAAGGTTTTGTCGATCCTAAAGATTCTAACAAGGTATGCAAATTTCAACGGTCCATCTATGGATTGAAGCAAGCATCCCGAAGTTGGAATCAACGTTTTGATAAGGTGATCAAAAGTTTTGGTTTTATACAAACTTATGGAGAAGCTTGTATTTACAAGAAAGTGAGTGGGAGCTCCGTAGCATTCTTAATACTATATGTGGATGACATATTATTGATTGGGAATGATGTAGACCTTCTTAATAGTGTCAAGGAATATTTAAATAATAGTTTTTCAATGAAGGATCTTGGCGAAGCAGCTTACATATTAGGCATAAAGATTTATAGAGATATATCAAAACGCCAAATATCATTGTCACAGAGTACATATTTGGACAAAGTTCTAAAGAGGTTTGGAATGGAAGATAGCAAGAAAGGGTTCTTGCCCATGTTGCTAATCGACCTTGAGTAAAACTCAAAGTCCGACATCGGCGTAAGATAGAAAGGATGAGTAAGACTCCTATGCCTCAGCCATAGGATCTCTAATGTATGCCATGCTATGTACTAGACCCGACATTGCATATGTTGTTAGTTTAACTAGCAGATATCAAAGTGATCCGAGTGGATCATTGGACAATGATCAAAAACATCCTTAAGTACTTGAGAAGAACTAAGGATATGGTTCTTTCTTATGGAGGTGATGAACAACTCGTTGTTAATGGTTACACCGATGCTAGTTGGAACACCGATCCGGATGATTCTAAATCACAATCTGGATACGTATTTATTTTGAATGGTGCAGCAGTTAGCTGGAGGAGTGCAAAGCAAAGCGTTGTGGCGAGATCTTCAACTGAATCGGAATAGATGGCTGCTTCGGAGGCTTCACAAGAAGCGATATGGATGAAAGAGTTCATTACAGAGCTGGGTGTGGTTCCTAGTCTAGACCCAATGTCTATCTCTTGTGATAACATGGGCGCCATAGCCAATCTTGCGCAAGAACCAAGGTCACACAAGAAGGAAGCATATCAAGCTACGTTTTCACGCTATTCGAGAACATATCCAAGATGGGGATATAAAGATTTGCAAAGTACACAGATCTGAATGTGGCGGATCCGTTGACTAAACCTCGTCCGAGGGCAAAACATGACCAGCACCAAACTGCCATGGGTGTTCGGTATATTACCATGTAATCTAGATTAGATGACTCTAGTGCAAGTGGGAGACTGTTGGAGATATGCCCTAGAGGCAATAATAAATGTAGTTATTATTATATCTTTGTGTTTATGATAAATGTTTACATTCATGCTATAATAGTATTAACAAGGAAACATTAATACTTGTGTGATTTGTAAACTTAATTTGAAGTCCCTAGTAAAGCCTCTATATAATACTAGCTTGTTGGTTAATAGATGATTGTGGTTTCCTATCATGAACATTGAGATGTTATTAACAACAAGATCATATCGTTAGGAGAATGATATTATGGACATACTCCAAAAGAAAAGAGTAGAATAAAGATAAAATCATAATAATAGATCAATTTCTATATGCTTTACGATACATAGTAATCTAATTCCTTCGACCATGAGATCATGCATATCACCTTTACGGATGGATGCTTTGATGACATCAAACACCACACCGTGAATCGGGTGGCTATAAAGGTGGCATTGAGTGTTCGGAAAGTATTGGTTGAAACACATGGATCAAGAGTGGGATTTGTCCATCCATATGACGGATAGATATACTCTGGGCCCTCTCGGTGAAATGTCATCCAATTAGCTTGCAAGCATGTGACTGGCTCACAAGGGATCACATATCACGGGAACGAGAAAAGAGTACTTATGGGTAACGAGGTTGAACTAGGTATGCAGAGATACCGACGATCATAACCTCGGATAAGTAAACTATCGTGAGACAAAGGGAAATTGATATCGTATGTAAGTGGTTCATTCGATCGCAAAGTAATCGTAGAAATATGTGGGAGCCATATGAATTTCCAGATTCCTCTATTGGTTATTTTTTCGGAGAAGTGTCTCGATCATGTCCGCATAATTCACGAACCGTAGGGAGACACACTTAAGGATTCGACGTTGTTTGAGTAGTTATGGAATGATGAGAAAGAGACCGAATGTTGTTCGGAGTCCCGAATGGGATCCGGGATATCACGAGGAGATCCGGAATGGTCCGGAGAATAAGATTCATATAAGGAAAGTCCCGTTTCGGAGTTAGGGAATGGTTCCGATGTTTTCATCGGGAATGTTCTAGAATGTTCCGGAATGTCCGGCACTCCGGAGGGGAAGGGTACATGAATGTGTTGTATCAAGTTGGTATGATTGCATCATGTACTAAGTGTCATCGCTGTTCCAAATAAAGTATTAATTCAAATCCTAGTTTGAAAAGTCAAATAGCTAAATTGAAAAGTCAAACGGCTAAATTTGGAAAGAGGAAAAGAGGAGGAAGGGGAAACCGAGTTGGGAGGAGTCCTCCTCCCCAAGCCAGCACCACCCAAGCCGAGTTGGGGAGGACTCCTCTCCTCCCCTTGGCCGGCCCCTCCACCTATATAAGGAGGGGCAGGGCTCCCTCCTAGGACACACAACTTCCACGCCTCAAACCCTAGCAGCAGCTGCCCACCATAGCCGCCGCCGCCCCCTAGGGTTTCTCCCCTAGCCGCCGACTTGGGCGCCTCCAAGCCCTAGCCGCCGGCCCTAGCACCTCTTCCTCGGCATGTCTAAACCCTAGAACACCGAGGGACTCTCTCATACTCCACCATACTCGCTCCGGCTTAAGGCGAAGCCCTGCGAGATCTCCCCTCTACTTCCGGTACCACGCCGTTGTCTTTGCGGAATCGCGAGGAGAGTGCTACAACCTCCATTTGCTGGAACAAGGGAGAGGAAGGTCTTCGTCGAGTACCGAGCGGGTGACCGATCATTGCAGGAAGCGCTTAGCGTCGGAAGGATCGTCTACGCGATCTTGAGATCGGGAAGAGTATGACTACATCACCCACGAGAATCCGCTCTCGTTAAACACTTTGGAATCTTCGAGGGTGAGTTATTCCATCGACTCGTTGCTACAATCTAGTACATAGATCTTGGCTTGTTTGTTTGTATGCGGTAGAAATTTTTTGTTTTCCATGCTACGAAACCCTACACTAGAGCTTGTTATGGAGATTACCACAAGCTCTATATCCTCACATGGATAAGACCAAATAACAACCAAATATGATGATGCAAGTATGCAAAGGTTTGAGCTCTCTCCGAACGATGTGATCGAGTTACTCATTCGAGAGCCCCTCTTGATAGTACGGCTATCTATCCTAAACCCGGTCTCCCACTAACAACATGAGACCGGCAAAAGGGAAAACCTATCAATATTATACCTTTGCCTTGAGCATTCTACTTGAGTTCGATGTAGGCGATCTTGCCCTTCTCAAGATTGAACACCTTTCTTGATTCTTCATCATCGATCCATGATCACCGAGGATGGCAAGCATCAAACATGAGATCTTCTATAGATGCCGCATTTTGAGCTTGCACAAGACATCTTCTTCTCATTTCATCGACCTTGAAGCCAACACATGCTCCAAGCGATGCCAATGGAACAATCCTACAAGTATAACTTAATACACACATTAGTCCATAAAGATTGTCATTAATTACCAAAACCACACATGGGGGCCCAACATGTTCTTTCAATCTCCCCCATTTTGGTAATTGATGACAATCCCTTTAAAAGGGTTTATATAAGGAATATTAATGAATAAAATGGTAATACCAACATCAAATACTACAAAAGTATGTGATATTGGTACCACCACCATATATAGAGCAAACTCCCCCACAATCTATGCATATGTGATGAAGTTGAATTTCATTGCATATATTGCCAATCATTATCATTGGTGGAGTTTCCTTTATATACCACATGCTAAGCAACAACAAAGATGCAAGAGCATGAAAGGCAAATGCTTAAGAACAAACTCAAAGCATAAACCATTTCCCTTAAACCCTCTAAAACTTCTCCCCCATTGGCATCGATTGCCGAAATGAGTGACAAGTTTTAGAAGGCAAATATAGTAATATTTCCTCCAAAGATGTGCATTCGCACATATCCAATGATGAATACTTGGGAGGGAGTAGAACTATATTGAGGACCCGAAGATTGCCAAAGGAATAAAATAAAATGACGCATCACTAATGACCCAAGCAATCACAAGATCCGACAAACCAATTTGAAAACAACAAATGAGTCCAACTGGAAACAACAAGATATTATGATATGAGCAAAAGAGTGCTTTAAATAACAAAAATAGAAGCTCCCCAAGATTTGTGTACAATTCAAAATAAATGCATCAGAATACATATTGCACAAATATGGAATCCTCGCTCCCCCATAAGCATTTAAAACACAACGAATGAAGGATCAAATAAATGCTTAAATAAAATGGAAAATCTCCCCAAGATTTGTGCACACTTAATAATCGTTGTATTTCAATACAAAACTGCACAAATATGGAATCGTAACTCCTCCATAAATATTTAAGGTACAATAAATGACAAAGAAGACAAATGAGCATTATTAAATGAATTAGATGAGCTCCCCAAAGATAATGCACCAATTATGATAATTGCATTTGGGAACAAAGTGCATAATCATGGAATCCTCACTCATCCAAGTTCATTTAACAATACAAGGCATGAGAGAACAAATATGAGTGCCCAAAGATGCAAACAAGAGGAACAAGCACTCATAGGCAATTAAATTTGGAAGCCACCGAAGAATCAAAATAAATAGAAAGGTGGTCTCCAAGGATTAAAAATCAACTAAAACTATCTCCTCGTATGTGTATATGTCTCTAAATGGAAAACATCACAAAGACATATGCCAAAAAAGAAATATGCACACATAAAGAAGATTATACAAGAAAGCACATGAAAGGCAAAGATGAAGTCATAACATATATCAATAAGATTTTTCCTTCAAAGCATGGCCAAAGGCTCACATATGTCTTATTGTACATTAATGGACTTCAAACACCAAAATACTACATATATTACAACTTTCACCAAGGGAAGAGGAGAAAGTTGGACTATATGGAGAAAGGCAACAAGTATCATAAGATAAAATAGACTAGCAAAAATCTCACTATTGCACTTGAGAGAATTTGATGAAATGATAGGCAATAAAATTGCTAGATTGACATATTTGGGATTGGAGGATCATATGCATGATTTTGTATAGTCCCAATTATATGCACTCATCTCAACTTAAACACATATACAATATAGAGTCCTCTTAAAACCATGGCTAGAACTACAACAATTACAAATGCATTAATTCATGCTAGAAGGCAACCGACAAACGGTTGGAATCAAGATAAGTGAGCATGAGAAAGAGATACTTGTTACCGAGATATAATTGGTAGGATGTAGAGGATATGAATTCGTTGATCATCCTATAGCTTGACTCAACTTTTCATGTATGCACCACTTCTTCAAAATTGAAAGACAAGCATCCAGTATATCTCCAATGTACCTAAAACACAATTAAGTACAAAATGGTCCCCAAACTTATTAGGTCCAAAGTAGTTAGAGAAACTACAATACATAGGAGAGACTCCACATAATTATGTGCACATTGATATGAAATTGAATTTCATGCACAACTTAGCCGATGGGAATTGGTGGAGTTTCCCCTATATATTGGATCAAAGAAAGCAAGCATGCCATAATATAATCATATAGTAAATATGCATGCATAAAGCTTTCAAGAACCAAAAAGGAGATACAATTTGAACAAAACACCAAGTAAATCAAGATTGCACACACAAGAGTGTGACATGACAAACGATGTCCAAATTGTATCAAAGAACCAATTCAACACATGAAAGATCACAAGTTCAACAAATGAACTAGGCTAAAACCAAAATAAGCAAAAGATAGATAGAAATAAAAATGCTCAAGGATTTATCTCATTCTAAAATGGTCAAATCATGAAACAAGGAAGAGACAAAACCAACTCCCAAAAAAAGCAAGGTTCAAACAAGAAACCAAACTCCCCAAACTTCTCATGATGGCACAAAATACCAAAACGAAAGGATTGAGCTTCCAAGCACATAAAACCCGATATGGATCAAACAAAGAAGCATAAATATGAGTGTTCTAAATAATATAGGAGAGCTCCCCCATGGATAGTGCATTATATAGGATTTTCCTTTTGAATGCAAAATGCACACAAATGGGATCATCACTAGTACCTACAATAAATACAACACAAGAGGATACCAATAAAATAAGAAGATCCACAAAAGGCAAGGAAGGCTTGGGAGACAACACAAAACATTTTCATGGCCAAAGATAGGATAAAGTTAAACAAAGGCCAAAGTGAATATGATCAATAAATTCTACCATAAATTGAGTACTCATTGTCCAAGGACAAGAAATATTGGGAATAATTTTACCAAGGTAGCTAGCATGGATATCCAAGATCATAGTTACAACAAGAAGCATATAACAAAAGATAAGAATTAAGCATGATACTTCGAACACGATTCTTGGTAGCTTACAATAGTCACACAATCACTAGTGATTAGAGTAACTTGAAGCAAATGGTTTCCATGAGGATATATATATATCTAAATATGAGGAAACACATACCAAGAAACACTCTCATATACAAGATCCAAAATAAGATCAATAAAGCCATTCAAGAAAATTGGAAATTGTATGAGCAAATGTGTCACATAGGTTCTAGATAATTATCAATATCAATTCTAAGTGACACAACCTCGAATATTCACATTTTCTAGGATTTGTAATATGCACTAAGCATATGACTCCCCCATAATGTGATACTACCATAAAACCAACACGAGGCAAAAGGATACAAATGGAGATAATTAATGGACATTATAAAACTTAAATTTCTCATGAGAATTATACCACATAGAGATTAGACAATAATCCAATATAAATACTTAGGTGGTATTCCTCATGTACACACAATTTTAGGATTGTGGAATACCCAAGCATAACACTCCCCCAAAATGGGATAATCCATTAATCTCTCACAAGAGTCAACTAAGATATCAAATATAATCAGTTAAGGCTTCAATACAAGAAACACACATACATGGTGTGCCACCTAATCATATACAAATATACTTGATACCTCAAGATAATTAACTGGAAAGCACAACATGTACAAAAGCATGGAAAATACAAAACCAACACATGCATAAGGGGCGAGTAACTTTAAATTTAATGAGTTAAGCATATGTTACCGCAAGGAGGAACATTGGGAATATAATATAATCATGATAATCCAAATGGCTTGGCTTGGCAATAATAATTGATGAATATCCCTCAATTCTTCATAATGTAGCCAAGACTCCAATGCCCTCCAACAACACCTATTGATCAAGTTTTGGCTTGTTGGTCCCCAACGAAGTTGGGTCCTAAGAGGTTAGTCACAATAGGCTTGGCAACCCAAATGGTTCTTTTCTTGAACCCACATTGAGCACCAACAAACTTGGCAAACACATTTCCAACCTCATCCTTATAAAGTGATAAGCATCATCAATTAAGATAGGATTGAAGGGAATATGCCCTGAGAGGCAATAATAAAATGTTTATTATGTGTATTCCAAGTATATGATAGATGTTTATTTTGCATGCTATAATTGTATTAATACGGAAACATTAATACATGTGTGTTTAATAAACAAACAGAAAGTTCCTAGTTATGCCTCTCTCATAAACTAGTTCGTTGATTAACAAGATGATCACAGTTTCCTGATCATAGACATTGGATGTTGTTAATAGCGAGATCACAACATTAGTGTAATGGTGTGATGAACATTCATCCGAAGTATAGCATTACGATCAAAGTCATTGAGTTTATATTTCTATAAACAACTTATGAAGTAGTCTTAATCCTTAGACCATGAGATCATGCCAATCACTAACACCGGAAGAGTTTCTTGTTGACATCAAACGTCACTCCGTAACTGGGTAATTATAAAGATGGCTTCAAAGCTACTAAAGTGTTATGTTGAGAATCATGGATCAAGAGTGTAATTTGTTCATCCCGATGACGGATAGATATGCTCTGGGCCCTCTCAGTGATATCACTTTGGTTAGCTTGCAAGCAAGTGATTTGATCACTAGAATGTTATATCACGGGAACGAGAAAAGAGTGCATGTCAGTAACGAGATCAAACTAGGTATGGAGATACCGATGATCGAATCTTGGACATGTAATATATCGTGAAACAAAGGGATTAAGATACAAGCATAAAAGGTTCCGACGATCACAGGAAAAGTCATCGTTGAATGTGTGGGAGTCAGTATGGATCTCCAGGACCCGCTACTGATTATTGATCGGAGAAGGGTCTCGATCATGTCCGCATTATTCGCGAACCGTAGGGTGACACACTTAAGGGACACTGGCATCCAGTTGGAGCAAATGTTTCATGCCGAAAGAATAAACAAGCGCAGGAATTTATTTCACTAGATACCGAAACAGGTTTTCGGATGAAATTGCATAAAGTGGTTATGCATGTGAAATAGAATTCTAGCAAGGGGTTATTTGTGAATGTTTGTCATCAAAGTAATTGACAAAATTCTGAATAAAATAAAAGAGTTTTATTTAATGAGAGTTTGCATTAAATTTGGTGGAAATTTAATGGGAATTTGAGTGGGTTTTTGAGTGGAGAAAATTGAAGAGACATTTTGTGAGTGGAGTGTCAACCCACATGAATGAAGGAGGGGAGGGGTCAGCCCCCATGGCCGGCGGCCACCCCCTTGGGTGCCTCCCTCCTCCTATAAAAGGCACCCCCTCTCCTCTCTCTCACTCACACCTCCTCGTGAAGGATCTCTCTCCCCTCTAGAATTTATCCCCCATGGTCTCGGACTAGCGAGATACATGTTCCCGGTGGCTATTCGGCAAGAAAGGGTTGTGCTTCCGCTGCATCGCTGGAGCGAGGAGGCGGAGGTTGCTCGGTGTCTTGTACGTGTGTGCGAGCACGGATGCGCTGCTGCTTTGCGGCGCTAGGACTTTCTCTCGATCTTGAGATCGGCAAGAGATCGTCTTCATCAACCATGAGTTGAACTCGTTAAGCTTTGTCGGTCTTCAAGGGTATGTTCTCTACGGATATACATCCGCCCGTTGTTTGTATCTAGTAGATAGATCTTGGTACATAGTTCTCATCGTAGGAAATTTTTTGTTTTCTATGCTGTGAACCCTACAGTGGTATCAGAGCCGGATCTATGCGTAGATACTTTACACGGGTAGTACACATATGAGTATGTGGGCAATGATGATCATGTTGTTGCTCCTTAGTTGTAATTTTGGATATTGGTGGCATAGTGGGATGAAGCGGCCCGGACAAACTTTACATGTCCTCGCACATGAGACCTGTTCCACGCTTGACATGCAACTAGTTTGCATAAGTGGCTAGCGGGTGTCTGTCTCTCCTACTATAGTCAATATCTATTTTGCAACGAGTTGTCAACAATTTGGTTATCCTCGTTGTGGTTCATGTTCGTAGGTAAGAACGGTTCTATCTCGAAAGCCCTAAGCCACGTAAAACTTGCAATGGATAAATTAGAGGCGTCTAGTTTAGATTGTTGCTGGGCTAGTGTTATGATATGATGATGTTGTAAGTAGAAGTACGCGATGATACTCTTACAACTTACATAACGTGTAACCTCCGTAGACCTTGGACTTACACATAAAGGTATGATAGTGATCATACCACGGTGCACATGATAGAGATCATATGCGGGAACCATATCATTTCACTAATAAACATGTGATGTTTGATAGCATCTTATATTGCTTGTTTAGCGCTTTGTTAGCATAATAAGATGATCCCTCATTAAATATCAAGATAAGAATGTGTTCTTCCTTTAGTATGCACCGATTATGTTTTCGTCGCTCCAAGACATCACGTGATGATCGGGTGTTCTTGGATCCACGACCATATTTCGGTGTAACAGTTACACACGCGAATACTAAGGTTCTAACTTGGCGAGCCTAGCATGTATAGACATGGCCTCGGAACACGGACCGAAAGGTTAAGCATGAGTCATATAGTAGATATGATGCCCATTTGATGCTCGCCTTTGAAGCTATACTGACTCACGTGATGATCGGACTTGGTATAGTGGATTTGGTTCATGTAATCACCAAAAAGGCATGAGGGATGTCGTTTTTGAGTGGGAGTTCATTCGTAATATGGATTAGTTGAACTCAATCTATCATAAACTTAGTCTAAACTTTACAAATTTTGTTGTAGATGGCACCACCTGCTTTTAATTTCAATGTGTTCATGGAGAAAGAGAAACTTGCAACGAACGGTAGCAACTTTATCGAATGGGCCATGAATTTGAGGATTCTCCTCTCTGCTGCATAAAAGCAATATGTGCTAGAAGCGCCACTAGGCCCCCCACCTTTTGAGGATGCCCCTGACGAGGAGAAGAATGTCTATCAGACTCGTCAGGAGGACCACAACTTAGTTCATTGCGGCATATTGTATGGGCTAGAGCCGGAACTTCGAAATCGTTTGGAAAACGGCAATGCTTTTGATACAATGGGTGAGTTGAAAATGATTTTCGACACACATGCTGCTGTAGAGAGCTACAACGCTTCAGAAAAGTTCTTTAGCTGCATGATGGAAGAGCACAACTCCGTTAGTGAGCATGTACTCAAGATGTCGGGTTACGCCGATAAGCTTGTGTCCTTGGGAATAACGATTCCCATTGACTTAGGAATCCATCGTGTTCTGCAGTCTCTTCCACCTAGCTATAAGAGCTTCGTGATGAACTATAATATGCAAGGCATGAAGAAGTCTCCCCCCGAGCTTCTGTCAATGCTTAAAACTGCAGAAGTGGAGATAAAAAAGGAACATCAAGTGTTGATGATCAATAGGAACACTGGTTTCAAGAAAGACAAGAAGGGAAAACGTAAGGTAAGGGCGGCAAGCGGTTGCCGTGCTGAAAAGAAACCCCGAGTTGGACCTAAGTCCGACAAAGTGCTACTATTGTAAGGGGACCGCCACTAGAAGAATCGCCCCAAGTATTTGGCAGACAAGAAAGCCAGCAAGGCAAACAAAGGTATATATGATATACATGTTATTGATGTGTACTTGACTAGTGCTCGCAGTAGCACCTGGGTATTTGATACCGGTTCAGTTGCTAATATTTGTAACTCGAATCAGGGGTTGCGGAACAAGCGACCGCTAGCAAGGGGTGAGGTCAAGATGCGTGTCGGCAATGGATCAAGCGTTGATGTGATCGCCGTCGGAACGCTGCCTCTCCACTTGCCGTCGGGATTAGTAATAAACTTGAATAATTGTTATCTGGTGCCTGCATTGAGCATGAACATTGTATCTGGATCGTGTTTAATGCGAAGTGGTTATTCATTTAAATCCGAGAACAATGGTTGTTCCATTTATATGAATGAAATCTTTTATGGTCATGCACCGATGATGAATGGTTTATTTCTTTTGGATCTCGATAATAATGTTACACATATTCATAATGTTGATGCTAAAAGGATTAAACTAAATGATGATATATCCGCATATATGTGGCACTGCCGTCTAGGTCATATTGGCATTAAACGCATGAAGAAGCTCCATTCGGATGGACTTTTGGAATCATTTGATTATGAATCATTTGATACATGTGAGCCATGCCTTATGGGCAAGATGACTAGAACGTCGTTTTCCGGTTCAATGGAACGGGCAACAGATATATTGGAAATCATACATTCTGATGTATGTGGTCCAATGAGTGTGTCGGCGCGAGGTGGATATCGTTATTTTGTTACTTTCACGGATGATTTGAGTAGATACGGTTATATCTACTTGATGAAACACAAGTCTGAAACCTTTGAAAAGTTCAAGGAATTTCAAAATGAAGTGGAAAATCATCGTAATAGAAATATCAAATTTCTACGGTCCAACCGTGGAGGTGAGTATCTAAGTTACGAGTTTAGCAATCACATGAAAGAGTGTGGAATTGTTTCACAACTCACACCTGCCGGAACACCACAGCGAAATGGTGTGTCGGAACATCGTAATCGTACTTTATTAGATATGGTTCGATCTATGATGTCTCTGACGGACTTGCCATTGTCATTTTGGGGCTATGCACTAGAAACTGCTGCATTCACTTTAAATCGGGCACCATCTAAATCCGTTGAAAAGACACCATATGAATTGTGGTTTGGAAACAAACATAAGCTGTCATTTCTTAAAGTTTGGGGATGCGATGTTTATGTGAAGAAACTTCAACCGGATAAACTCGAACCCAAAGCGGAAAAATGCGTCTTCATAGGATACCCTAAGGAAACTATTGGGTACTCCTTCTATCACAGATCCGAGGGCAAGGTTTTTGTTGCCAAGAATGGATCCTTTCTAGAGAAAGAGTTTCTTGCGAAAGGTGTGAGTAGTCGGAAGGTAGAACTCGAAGAGGTTATTGAACCTTCTCTTCAAAGTATGGCGAGTAGCGCAGCGCCGGAAGTTGTTCCGGAGTTGGCTTCACCTGTTTAAGAAGGAACTAATGATAATGATCATGAAACTCCAAAAGAGAGTACTACCAAACCTCGCAGGTCAAGCAGGACGCGTGCAACTCCAGAGCTGTACGGAAATCCTGTCATGAATTTCATGGTTGATGAAAATGATGACCCTGCTACATATGAAGAAGCAATGATGAGCCCGGATTCCAACAAATGGTTAGAAGCCATGAAATCTGAGATGGAATCCATGTATGAAAATCAAGTTTGGAACTTGGTGGACTTACCTCACGACCGAAAGGCCGTGGAGAACAAATGGATTTTCAAAAGGAAAACTGATGCTGATGGTAATATAACCGTCTATAAAGCTCGACTTGTCGCAAAGGGGTTTCGACAAATTCAAGGAGTTGACTACGATGAGACATTCTCTCCTGTAGCGATGCTAAAATCAGTTAGGATTATGTTAGCAATTGCTGCATATTTCGATTATGAGATATGGCAGATGGATGTCAAAACCGCGTTTCTCAATGGTAATATTGAAGAAGAGTTGTATATGATACAACCAAAGGGTTTTGTCGATCCTAAGGATGCTAACAAGGTGTGCAAGCTTCAGCGATCCATCTATGGATTGAAGCAAGCATCACGAAGTTGGAATCTCCGCTTTGATGAGGTGATCAAAGAGTTTGGATTTGTCCAAACTTATGGAGAAGCTTGTATTTACAAGAAAGTGAGTGGGAGCAATGTGGCATTTCTGATATTATATGTGGATGACATATTATTGATCGGAAATGATATAGATATTTTAAACAGTGTTAAAAGTTATCTAAACAAAGAAATTTACAATGAAGGACCTAGGTGAAGCGTCAAACATATTAGTCATAAAGATCTATAGAGATAGATCTAGGCGCCTAATAGGGCTATCGCAAAGTACATACCTTGATAAGATTTTAAAGAAGTTTAAAACGGAAGATAGTAAGAAGGGGTTCTTACCTATGACACAAGGCACGACATTGAGTAAGACTCAAAGTCCGCCACGGAAGAAAGAGAGATAATGGACAAGGTCCCCTATGCTTCAGCCATAGGCTCTATAATGTACGCCATGCTATGTACAAGACCGGATGTGGCACATGCTATAAGTTTGACTAGTAGGTACCAATCGGATCCGTGTTCGTAACATCGAAAGCGGTCAAGAATATCCTTAAGTACTTACGAAGAACTAAGGATATGTTTCTTGTATACGGAGGTGAAGAAGAGCTCGTCGCTAAGTGTTATGTCGATGCTAGCTTTGACACCGATCCGAATGACTCTAAGTCTCAATCCGGATACGTATTTCTCATGAATGGCGGAGCGGTTAGTTGGAGGAGCTCCAAACAACATGTGGTGGCGGGATCAACAACGGAGGCCGAATATGTTGTCTTTGCTTGAGCGGCTCGAGCGCTTTGGATGAAGGAGTTCATATCCGAACTAGGTGTGGTTGCAAACACGTTGGACCCAATGGTGATCTATTGTGACAATAATGGTGCCATTGCCAATGCCAAAGAGCCAAGGTCTCACAAGCATTCCAAGCATATTAAGCGCCAGTTTCACTCCATCCGCGAGCATGTCAAGGATGGAGATATAAAGATTTGTAAAGTACATACGGATCTCAATGTAGCAGATCCGTTGACTAAAACTCTCCCTAGAGAAAACATGATCTACACCAGAACTCCATGGGTGTTAGATATATCACTATGTAACTAGATTATTGTCTCTAGTGCAAGTGGGAGACTGAAGGGAATATGTCCTGAGAGGCAATAATAAAATGTTTATTATGTGTATTCCAAGTATATGATAGATGTTTATTTTGCATGCTATAATTGTATTAATACGTAAACATTAATACATGTGTGTTTAATAAACAAACAGAAAGTTCCTAGTTATGCCTCTCTCATAAACTAGTTCGTTGATTAACAAGATGATCACAGTTTCCTGATCATAGCATTGGATGTTGTTAATAACGAGATCACAACATTAGTGTAATGGTGTGATGAACATTCATCCGAAGTATAGCATTACGATCAAAGTCATTGAGTTTATATTGCTATAAACAACTTACAAAGTAGTCTTAATCCTTAGACCATGGGATCATGCCAATCACTAACACCGGAAGAGTTTCTTGTTGACATCAAACGTCACTCCGTAACTGGGTGATTATAAAGATGGCTTAAAAGCTACTAAAGTGTTATGTTGAGAATCATGGATCAAGAGTGGAATTTGTTCATCCCGATGACGGATAGATATGCTCTGGGCCCTCTCGGTGATATCACATTGGTTAGCTTGCAAGCAAGTGATTTGATCACTAGAATGTTATATCACGGGAACGAGAAAAGAGTGCATGTCAGTAACGAGATCAAACTAGGTATGGAGATACCGATGATCGAATCTAGGACATGTAATATATCGTGAAAGAAAGGGATTAAGATACAAGCGTAAAAGGTTCCGACAATCACAGGAAAAGTCATCGTTGACTGTGTGGGAGTCAGTATGGATCTCCAGGTCCCGCTACTGGTTATTGATCGGAGAAGGGTCTCGATCATGTCCGCATTATTCGCGAACCGTAGGGTGACACACTTAAGGGACACTGGCATCCAGTTGGAGCAAATGTTTCATGCCGAAAGAATAAACAAGCGCAGGAATTTATTTCACTAGATACCGAAATAGGTTTTCGGATGAAATTGCATAAAGTGGTTATGCATGTGAAATAGAATTCTAGCAAGGGGTTATTTGTGAATGTTTGTCATTAAAGTAATTGACAAAATTCTGAATAAAATAAAAGAGTTTTATTTAATGAGAGTTTGCATTAAATTTGGTGGAGACTTAATGGGAATTTGAGTGGGTTTTTGAGTTGAGAAAATTGAAGAGCCATTTTGTGAGTGGAGTGTCCACCCACATGAATGAAGGAGGGGAGGGCGCAGCCCCCATGTCCGGCGGCCACCCCCTTGGGTGCCCCCCTCCTCCTATAAAAGGCACCCCCTCTACTCTCTCACTCACACCTCCTCGTGAAGGATCTCTCTCCCCCTCTAGAATTTATCCCCCATGGTCTCGGACTAGCGAGATACATGTTCCCGGTGGCTATTCGGAAAGAAAGGGTTGTGCTTCCGCTGCATCGCTGGAGCGAGGAGGCGGAGGTTGCTCGGTGTCTTGTACGTGTGTGCGAGCACGGATGCGCTGCTGCTTTGCGGCGCTAGGACTTTCTCTCGATCTTGAGATTGGCAAGAGATCGTCTACATCAACCACGAGTTGAACTCGTTAAGCTTTGTCGGTCTTCAAGGGTATGTTCTCTACGGATATACATCCGCCCGTTGTTTGTATCTAGTAGATAGATCTTGGTACATAGTTCCCATCATAGGATTTTTTTTGTTTTCTATGCTGCGAACCCTACAAGGATTGGATGAGGAGATACAATAGTGCATGCGGAAGAAATGTGCCCCTTCTCACGGCATATGTAGCAAGTTCTACTCTTGCCATATTTCTTCTTAGGTGAAGCCACAATTAGAGGAAGAGATCGAGTAGTCCTCTTAGGAAGAGGCCCATTAATGACTTGAGGTGGAGCTTAAGGCCGCTTACCTTGTTGCTTCACACTAGGAGAATTCTTCTTCAATGGGCAAGATCTAACATGATGCCCTTCTTCCTTGCAATTTAAGCAAACAATGTTGGCCGGATTCTTGACTTGATCTTGGCCATTATTCTTGTTGTCCTTGTGCTTGAACTTGATAGTGGACTTGTTCTTGACATTGCAGTTGAATCCAAGCCCACTCTTGTCATTGGGGGATTTTTGCACACTCAAGATTTTGTTGAGTGTGACCTTCCCTTGATGACCCTTTTTCAAGTCATTCTTCAAAGAAGTGACTTGAGCCTTGAGCCTTTTGATTTCCTCTACATGGTTAGTTTCAACAAAAACACTAGAGGAAGTAGATTCTACATTGTTAGAGCAACAAGGCACGGAATGTAATTCATCACAAGATATATCATGGTTGTGAGAGGATGAACTACAAGGACTAGCACATGGCAATATAACATTTGGAGTAGATGTAGTGCTAATGACCACATGAGGCCCACTAGATGTTACCTTTGACACGATGGCCTCATGAGCTAACTTTAGCCTACCATGAGAGAGTAGAAGATCCTCATGCAAGCTCGAGAGCTTAACATGACTTTCTTCTAATTTCCCATAGTTTCTAGTTAGCAAAGCAAGTTGAGCCTTTAGCTCAACATTCTCCTTCAAAATATATGCTTCACAAGAAATAGAGTTAGTAGCACAAGCATCATCACTATTTGCAAGAGGTGAGGTCAACTTGGCAAGCTCTTTTGAATATGAGGCTTTAAGTTGCTCATGTTACTCAGTGAGTTTGATGAGCTCACCCTTTATGACCCTAGAGCCATTTTTGAGGTGCTCAAAATCCTCAAGGAGTTTAGCATAAGCAACTTGAGCCTCATCATTTTTACTTTTGAGATCACTTGCCACCTCAAGATCTCTATCATGAGATTCCTTTACTCTAGATAGCTCTAAAGCAAAGGTCTCCTCAAGAGATTCCTTGGTGGTTTGTTCCTCTTCAAGAGCTTTATTTAGGTTTACAATTATATTAGCATACTCACGCTCAAGACTACACATTTTATCAACATTGTTATCATGCACCTCAATTTGTGTTTCTAACTTATCAATATGTTCTTTGCTATTAATAGCAAAGTCCAAGACTTCAACAAAGTTAGAGCAAGCAATATCCTTTTTAACAAGGGCATGATAAACAATCTCACCCTTCTCATATAAATCATCAATATCAAGCTCTTCTTCCACATTATCCACATCCTCCTCATCACAAGAGGTAATGGGTTCCAAAGTAGGAGTTACCTTAGAATCCCTAGCCATAAGGCATAGGTGGGCACCGGAAGAAGGTGAAGATGAGATTGCATATGTGGCTTCATTCAAAACCATGTCTTGGCCCATAGAATCTTCGGTTTCCTCTACATGGTTAGCAACACAAGCACTAGAGGAAATGGAAGCATTTTTATCATAGCAACAAGACAACACAAGCATATCATCATGAGATTTATTCAAGTCATTTCTACATGATATGCAAGGACTATTAACACAAGCATGTAAGGAGTTTGTAGTGCTAGAAGTGTTAAAGTCCAAAGATAGATCATTGCAACTAGATAGAGATGAGGGATTACAAATAGCAAGCACACTATCCAAATTGCAATTTCTATCACCATTCACCATATCATTACCTTGTGAAAAGTCACATGTTGGTGAAGTGGTAGAGGATGAGAACTCATCTCGACCGGAAGTGGAAGCAACACAATCATCCTCAATAATGTTGGACACAACATATTTATCTTGAAGTTTTGTCCATAACTCATGAGCGCTCCAAAAAGGAATGATTGAAGATGTAACTACATAGCTCAAAGCATTAACAAGCACATTATAAGCTTGAGCATCGAGATATAAGTTTTTCTCATCCTCACTAGATAGATTTTTGAAATCCATTGGAGGAGAAAACCTATATCTGCAATACGCTCCAAATTTGGGTCCATGTCCCGAAAATGAATGAGCATGCAATTTTTCCATATATCATAATTTGTTCCATCGAATGTGAACATGTCATTGTGCACTAATCCTCTAGCCGACATCTTTACTATCAACCGGTGAAGCCTAAAATGAGAGACCGGGCTCTGATACCAATTGAAAGGATACGGATGTCGCCTAGAGGGGGGGTGAATAGGCGACTAAAACTTTTCCTAGAGTGGCTCAACAAAGGCGGAATAAAACTAGTGTTTACTTTGTTAAGCACAACCTAGAACAACTAAGGTTCACCTATGTGCACCAACAACTTATTGCTAAGCAATACAAGCAACAAAGTGATAGCAAGATATATATTACTTCAAGCACGAAGGCTATCACAATGTAAAGTGCATAAGTAAAGAGCTCGGGTATAGAGAAAACCGAGGCACGCAGGGACACCGATATTTTACCGAGTTCCTCCCAACATGGAGTACGTCTAGTTTGGATAGGGGGTGGTATCAAACCACCAACGCCACAAAAGGCCTCCCTTATTCTCCGGTGAATCTCACCCCAATGGGATCGATTCATGCTTCCACTATCGATGCACTTGTCGGTGGCAACCGGAACCTCTCACAAGGTTGGGGCACTTCTCCACAACTTAATTGGAGGCTCCCAACAAACGCCACAAAAGGCCTCAACAAATGCCACCTAGGCCACAATGCCACCAAGGCCACAAAACCGTCTAGGGTTCCAAGAACCCAAGAGGGACAAGCTCCAATGAGCAACTCAAACCAAATCCTCCGAGGAGAACTCAAACCGATGCACCAAATTCAAATGGCAAGAACACCACAAAGATGTTCAAATCCCTCACTCTCAAGTTCCAACAAAGCTACTAAAGCTAATGGGGGAATAAGAGAGGAAGAACAATGGAGGAAATCCACAAAAGACTCCAAGATCTAGATCCCAATATGTTCCCCTCACTTAGAGGAGAGATTGATTGGTGGGAATGTAGATCTAGATCTCCTCTTTCAAATCCCTCAAGAATATGCAAGAATCATCAGAGGTATTGAGAGAAAGCAAGCTCAAGAAGGTCAACAATGGAGGGGAAAACTTGCAAGAATGGTTGGGGAACAATTGGGGAAGAAGGCCCCTTAAATAGGTCCTCGAAAATCCAACCGTTGAAGCCCAAAAATGCGAATCCCGGTACTACCGGACATTCCCGGTACTACCGGACATTCCCTGGGGATCCCAGGTCGCCAAACGCACCTTATTCAGTACCAACCGGTACTAAGGAGCGGTACTACCAGACCCTGGTCCGGTACTACCGGTCATCCCTGAACGAAAACGGCCATAACTTTTGCATCCGGACTCCGATTTTGATGATCTTGGGCTCGTTTCGAAGAGGACAACAAGCTCTACAAGATCATGCAAATAAACATCATAGTACAGCAAGGGAGGATAGATCCAAATGACGAAAGGTTTAATCTCTCTCAAAAAGACGAACCGATAAAACCTCCCACATCGAAAACATAATAGAAAATGCATATGAAATCCGTTTTCGATGAACTAGATCTTGTCATGGAGATTAACACAAGATCTAAATACTCACATGAGTAAGAACTAAATAATGGAAGGTTTTACCTATCTCTAAAATACAAACCGGTAAAACCTCCAAGATCAAAACGCAATAAGATATAAAAGGGAAATCCGTTTTTGATGACCTAGAGCTTGTTATGGAGATTACCACAAGCTCTATATCCTCACATGGATAAGACCAAATAATAACCAAATATGATGATGCAAGTATGCAAAGGTTTGAGCTCTCTCCGAACGATGTGATCGAGTTACTCATTCGAGAGCCCCTCTTGATAGTACGGCTATCTATCCTAAACCCGGTCTCCCACTAACAACATGAGACCGGCAAAAGGGAAAACCTATCAAGATTATACCTTTTCCTTGAGCATTCTACTTGAGTTTGATGTAGACGATCTTGCCCTTCTCAAGATTGAATGCCTTTCTTGATTCTTCATCATTGATCCATGATCACCGAGGATGGCAAGCATCAAACATGAGATCTTCTATAGATGCCGCATTTTGAGCTTGCACAAGACATCTTCTTCTCATTTCATCGACCTTGAAGCCAACACATGCTCCAAGCAATGCCAATGGACCAATCCTACAAGTATAACTTAATACACACATTAGTCCATAAAGATTGTCATTAATTACCAAAACCACACATAGGGGCCCAACATGTTCTTTCAACTATACATCATGGAGAGATTTCATGATTTTAAGATGACAAAGTACCTTCCTATGGTTCAACAAGCTCATGAGATACAGTGCATTGCCAAAGATCTCGAACTCCTTAAGTGTGCCTTACCCGACAAGTTTGGGGCGGGTTGCATTATTGCTAAGTTGCCCCCTTATGGAGGAACTTTGCCACAGCTCTCAAACACAAGAGAAAGGAGATATCAGTTGAAAATCTGATAGCGTCCCTTGATATTGAGGAGAAGGCTCGGGCTAAGGACACTACTAAGAAAGGAGGGGGTCATGCTACTGCTAACTTTGTGCAGAAAGGCAAATTCGTAGGCAAGAACAAAGGGAACTTCAAGTCCTCCTTTAACAATCCTGTAAAGACTACAACCTTCAAGAAGAAGAGGAACATGGACAAGAGTGATCTGTCTTGTTACACTTGTGGAGAGTCCGGCCACTTTTCCAAGGACTGTCCAGATCGCGCAGACCGCAGAGGGAAAAAGGCCAAGACTGTCCACATCGTGGCCTCTAGCAATACTGATAGGTATGGTAATTTGTTTACTGTTCTTTCAGTATTTCAATCACCGTGTTGGTGGCTTGATATGGGTGCTAATGTTCATGTGTGTGCTGAAATATTTATGTTCACTTCTTATCAGATCGCTCGGGATTCATCCGTCCTAATGGGGAATGGATCACATGCTTCTGTTCGTGGTATTGGCACGGTGGATCTGAAGTTTACTTCTGAAAAGATCGTGCAGCATGTCCCTACTATGAACAAGAATCTCGTTAGTGGCTCCCTTCTATGCACAAATGGGTTTAAGGTTGTTTTAGAGTCTAATAAAGTCGTTATTTCAAAACATGGACAATTTATTGGTAAAGGTTATGAGTTCGGAGGCTTGTTCTGGTTTTCACTTTTAGAGTTTTGTAATAAATCTGTGAATCATATTTGTGGTGTTGTTAATGATGATACCACTGTTTGGCATTCTCGTTTATGTCACATTAATTTTGGTTTGATGTCTCGGATGTCCAGTATGAGTTTAATTCTAAATTTCACTATTGCCAAAGGTTCTAAGTGACATAGTTGTGTGCAATCAAAGCAACCCGGAAAGCCTCACAAGGCTGCCGAGGAGAGAAACTTGGCACCTCTTGAACTCATACATTCTGATCTATGCGAGATGAATGGTGTGTTGACAAAAGGTGAAAAGAGATATTTCAAGACATTGATAGATGATGCTACTAAATTCTGCTATGTTTACTTGTTGCAAACTAAAGATGAGGCTTTAGACTACTTTAAAATTTATAAGGCCGAAGTTGAGAATCAACTAGAGAGAAAGATCAAGTGTCTTAGGTCGGAACGTGGTGGTGAGTATTTTCCCAAAATATTTGACGAATTCTGTGAGGAACACATAATTATTCATGAGAGGACGTCTCCGTACTCGCCCCAATCAAACGGGATTGCCGAGAGGAAAAACCGCACGCTGACTGACTTGGTGAATTCCATGTTAGCCACTGCTGGTTTATCAAAGGCATGGTGGGGGAGGCTTTGTAGACTTCATGTCATGTCCTGAATAGAGTTCCTAACAAGAATAAAGAAAAGACCCCTTATGAGGAGTGGGTTGGGGGAAAACCATCACTTTTGTATCCGCGCACTTGGGGGTGTTTGACGAAGGTCAACATACCGATCCCGAAGAAACGCAAGCTCGGACTAAAGAAAGTAGATTATATCTTTCTAGGATATGATCCATGGAGTGTAGGCTATAGATTTCTAGTGGTTAAACTGACGTACATGATATGCATGTTGATACTATAATGGAATCCCGTGATGCATCATTCTTTGAGAATATGTTTCCTATGAAAGATATGCATAGCATTGGTAGGATTTCTTCTGAAATACTTCCTAAATCTAGTGCATCTATTGAGAATTCTGAACAACCACATGAGGAATTCCTTGAGAAGGATGACGATGAACCTCTCACGAGGAGTAAGAGACAGAGGGTTGAAAAATTATTTGGTAATGACTTCATCGTGTACCTTATGGATGATACTCCCAGATCCATTACTTAGGCATATGCATCCCCTGATGCAGATGATTGGAAAGAAGCTGTCCAAAATGATATGGACTCGATTCTTTCTAATGGAACTTGGGAATTGTTAGAGACCCTATGGTTGTAAACCTGTGGGATGTAAGTGGGTGTTCAAGAAGAAGCTAAGGCCTGATGGTACTATTGAAAAGTACAAAGCACGTCTTGTAGCTAAGGGCTACACACAGAAAGAAGGCGAAGATTACTTTGACACCTATTCACATGTCGCTAGACTGACCACCACGAGCGGGATCTCTGACGTTGATGAAATCTATGCCACAAGCGGGTATGTGTTTACCCTTGAAGGTGGCGCGGTGTCATGGAGGTCTCATAGACAAACCATATTTACAAGGTCAACTATGGAAGCATAACTAACTGCTTTAGACACATCCACTATTGAGTCGGAATGGCTGCGTGAGCTCTTGAAGGACTTGCCTGTGGTTGAGAAACCTGTGCTGGCAATCGTTTTGAATTGTGACAACCAAACTATTATTGTCAAAGTGAACAATTCTAAGGATAACTCGAAGTCATCAAGACACGTGAAGATACGTTTGAAATCTGTCAGGAAATTGAGAAACTTCGAAGTAATAACCGTTACGTATATTCAAACAGACAAAAACCTAGCTGATCCATAGTGGTAACCCATGGATGTCATAACTGTTACGTATATTCAAACAGACAAAGGGACTATGACAAAATGTGATAGATAGTGCATCGAGGGAGATGGGGTTGAGACCCATGGATGTCACACCTTAGTGGTAACCCAACCTATGTGATCGGAGATCCCGTGAATTAGGACCTGGAAAGAACAAGCTAGTGGTTTGACTGAGGAGAGTATTTTGTAACCCTCTCTATGTGAAGATGCATAACTCTCATAATCTGTAAGGCAGGTTGGCAACATGCCTTAATGTGTTTCTGTTGGCTTTAATTAGCAAAGATGCCGTCCTACAGGGCATTCTTGAAAGAATACACCTATATGAGCTCGACTGTAAACGTCGCGGTATATGAGACTTGGGTGATCTCTAATGAGACCAGGGAGTATGACGCATATGCTCCAACCCGCGGGTAGGCTACCGGCATCTAGGTACTAGTTATGATTTTGAGTGAAATCTGTTGGCACCAAACTTGCAATTCAAGGTTCATCCATTGTTCAAGTTGTTGATAGACGTAGTTCAATATTATAGGAGGAAGTTCAACTTAACATTTTCTGCTGAAACACTGGTATATAAACAAGTAGCGAGGATTGACAAATCTTCAAATGGGCATTTGAGATCTGGTGGGGATTGTTAGAAATAATGGGCTAGTCCATTTAGGCCCATGTATATTTCAGATTTTCCCTAAATCTCAAAGCCCGGGTTTGTGGCAGTCCATATGTGTTTGGGCTCATGTTTATGGCAGATCACATGGGAGTGGAGTGGAAGCTAAAGTTTAGTCCCACATGGGAAGTTGAAGGAGAGTTGCACCACCTTATAAGGTGGAGTGTTGCACCACTTTGTAAGTGAGTGACAATAAGATAGATACATGCGCACGCTCCTCTGACACCGCCGCCGCTCGCACGCACGCCCGCTCGTCTCGACACGTGCGCCGCGGGTTGCGGGAATATCGCCGAGCCGAGCTTTATTTTGGAATTTGTTGCTTAGGAAAATTGTGAGATTTTGACAGAACATGTGCAACGTTGGACTCGGCCCACGTTTGCCTCCATTAGGGTTTCCTGAGCCTCTCTATATAAAGTCCTACGCGGCTACCGCCACAACACACTAAAAACAAATCTAGGGTTTTGCCTCCTCTCTGTTTGCGTCGCTGTAACATCCCAGCATTAGAGCCTAGAAATAAGCTGAACCCAGATATGTGCATTGCATTCATGCATAGAAAATCCGAATAATTTTCGCGCTTTTGAATAAAAAATGTCAAAGTGATTGAAGCTTCTCTTAACTTGATGGAATTGAAGTAGATCATCAAGTTGACTGCGATAAGTTTCAATATGACCTTTGCTAAAACCTTATTTTGGGTAACATGATTTGATCTAAGGGTAGATCAAATGTAATAAATGTTAAACCCTAATACATTACTTAATGATTTATATTTGATCCTTAAGTAATCATATCCTAGTATTCAATATACAACTCATGAATACCAAGTTATAAACATAACTTAAGGAATAGGAATGCAACAACTAAATCTTGATCTATCTTAATCTCATCTACTTATATCATGACTATCCTGATAATACCTAACCCTACTTCTTTAGTGAGATTGAGTAGGGAAGAAACCAAATCCAGATCATTCACCATATATCTTTTTGTCCATACAATCTTTACCATTCTTATGGGAATCATATTCCAATATCTGTTGTTCATCAATGTTGAGAAATCAACTATTGGTTCACCAATTTTGAGCTTATTAACTATTGATCTATCAACTCATGTTCTTATCATAACATTCATTTTAAATCCTTTAGAGAAGTAAGTAAGAAGAGGTAAATAGAAATGCTAGCCCTAGATATCATATATAGGATAATTGATGGAGTTAACTCACTCCTCAATGGATAGAAGGGTTATTTGAAATAAAGATATATGTGGTAACAAAGAGGATTCCCAGGATGAATCCTGAAGATAGTTACCAGTGGTAGTCCTATTGGATCAAGTAGGTATAGTCAATGAATTATATCTCTTAATCCAATAGAGCTAAACAGAAGATAATTGGAATACAACTATAATGTTGTATGGATGGAAGCCTTGATTAGCCAACTGGAAACCTAATGTTATGGGGTAACCCCTGGGTTGGCCCGATCTTTCACGAATTCCACGAGAAACGAGGGGAAAGTGGTGGTCGGGGGATGAAATTGAGGAAGGAGATGAAAACCACGAACACACGCACACCAAAACGCGATACACGCCGATCTCTCACGCCGGTGGCAACCGGTCCAACATAATCCCTAGGATCGGTGTTGGGCGAAGCTCGCTCTCCACGCCAACAACGGGGGATGAGGTGCTTGGTGAGCTCTTGACGACTTGGGGGCGAGAAACCGAGAACCCAAGGCCTTGTACAACTTGAACGCACTAGGCAAGATCCAAGAGGGGGTGGATAATCCGGTGCTCCTTGGTAGGAGCATAAGACCAATAGATATAAGTTCCTCAAAGGGTTTCCTTAATATCTATTATTATCCAAGTCTAGGGTTTACAATGGAGGGTGGGGGCTATATATAGTCCAGCCACAAAACAGGGGTAGTTTCAGAACGAAAAGGTAAATTATAGGGAGGGTTACAAGGCACAGGGCCGAACTCAGGCGTTCAGGTTTAGTCAGGGCTAGTAGTACCGGTCCGGCAACCGGTAGTACCGGTCGTAATTGAGTACCGCCTCCTGAGCGGTAGTACACCGCTGACCCTAGAGCTTCGTCGGAGTTACTGACGGCGGTAGGAGGCGGTAGTACCGCAGTCCGGTAGTACCGGTTGCTGGGCCGGTAGTACCGCTTGGACTGGTAGTACCGGCGTCTGGCGATGGTTACTTCGCCCCTGCTTACTCGTCTCCGTCCCTTGGGTCCTTCTCTTCGTACCTGATGATGCACAGTGTATGCGTATGAAGTAGCAAACCATCCAAGGGTGTGTCGAAGTCACACAAAGAAAGGAGCGAGTCATGGGTCCACTTGGGGAGCTCGTGGGAGTAGATGTAGTAGCGGTCGTATGACGGGCTGCATCAGCTCCCCCCCTTGGGAAAGAGTTGTCCTCGACTCTTCAACCGTCACAACTTCCTCTTCGCCATGGTAGGGTGAGAGGTCCTTGACATTGAATGTCGAGCTCACCAGATACTTCGATGTTGTTATATCGATGACATAGGCGTTGTTGTTGATCCTCTTTAGCACCTTGAATGGTCCATCGCCTCTTGGCTTTAGCTTGGAGTTGCGTTCCTTGGGGAAGCGGTCTTTACTCAAGTGGATCCACACAAGGTCGCCCTCATCAAAGATCATCTCTTTCTTGGTCTTGTTTAGCCTTGATGCTTGGCGAAGGACTTGTTGCTCGATCGTATCTCGTGTGTCTTCATGGAGTTTCTTCATTGTTTGGGCACGCTTGACAACGTCCATATTGGCACGTTCATGAAGTGGAAGTGGAAGGATATGAGCGCGGTGAGAGGTTCAAAGCCGTAGACGATCATGAACGGGCTCCTCATGGTGGTGGAGTGCTTGGCGCGGTTGTAGGTGAACTCGGCGTGTGGAATACATTCCTCCCAGTCTTTAAGGTTCTTCTTTATCAACACCCGGAGGAGTGTGCCAAGACTTAGATTGACGACCTCGGTTTGTCCATCGGTTTGAGGATGCGAGGTGGACGAGAAGAGGAGCTTAATGCCTATCTTGGCCATGAGAGTCTTCCAGAAGTAGCTCATGAATTTTACGTCCCGGTCGGAGACGATTGTTCTAGGCACACCGTGTAGCCGAATTATTTCCCTGAAAAACAAATTGGCTACATGTGAAGCATCATCGGTCTTATGGCACGGAATGAAATGTGCCATTTTAGAAAAGCGATCCACAACTACAAATATGGAATCATGTCCATGTTTAGATCTAGGCAAGCCTAACACAAAGTCCATGCTAATGTCCGACCAAGGTGTATGAGGAATAGGCAATGGCATATAAAGACCAAACGGGTTGGACTTAGAATTAGCTTGGATACATGTAGTGCATCGTTGGACGTGGCGCTCCACGTCGCGCTTCATCTTTGGCCAAAAGTAGTGAGTGGAGAGCATGTCATATGTCTTGTCACAGCCAAAGTGACCCATAAGGCCTCCACCATGGGACTCTTGAAGAAGCAAAAGTTGGAGAGACGATTTCGGAATGCAAAGCTTGTTTTGTTTGAAAAGAGAACCCTTATGCAAATAGAAATCATCAATCCCTTTGTCTATTGAACATTGTGCAAATATTGGTCCAAAGAAAGAGTCAGACGCGTACAAAGATTTGATGTCATCAAGACCCAAGACATTGACTTCGAGTTGTGTAAGAAGGCTTGTGTTTTTGCGAGACAAGGCGTTCGCTACCACATTTTCTTTGCCCTTCTTGTATTTGACAATGTAAGGAAAAGACTCCATGAACTCAACCCATTTTGCGTGCCTTTTACTCAAGTTGGCTTGGCCCTTGAGGTACTTCAACGACTCATGGTCGGAATGAATGATAAATTCTTTGGGCCAAAGATAGTGTTGCCACACTTGAAGAACTCGAACCAAGGCAAAAAGTTCTTTGTCATAAATGGGATAGTTTAGGCGTGCGCCATCAAGTTTCTCACTATGGTAAGCAATAGGACGCCCATTTTGCATAAGGACGCCACCGATGCCAATACCACTAGCGTCACATTCAATCTCAAAGGTTTTTGTGAAATCCGGCAATGCAAGAAGTGGTGCTTCGGTGAGCCTCTTTTTGAGCTCATCGAAAGCTTTTTGTTGTGCTTTTCCCCAAACAAACGTGACATTTTTCTTGGTCAACTCGTTGAGGGGGCAAGCAATTGTAGAAAAGTCTTTGACAAAACGACGGTAAAAGCCAGCCAACCCATGAAAACTACGAAGTTCACTGACATTTGTAGGGATGGGCCAATCTCGTATGTCCTTGACTTTTGAGACATCGACTTGAATGCCCTTAGAAGACACAACAAAACCAAGGAAAATCAGCTTGTCTTTGGAAAAAGTGCACTTTGGGAGATTAGCATAAAGCTTTTCATGACAAAGGATTTGAAGGACCTCCTTAACATGAGTAACATGCTCCTCTAGTGACTTGCTATAGACAAGAATGTCATCAAAGTAAACAACTACACTCTTTCCAATGAGAGATCTCAAAATATGGTTCATGAGGCGCATGAAGGTAGATGGGGCGTTAGATAAGCCAAAAGGCATAACCAACCATTCATAGAGACCAAGCTTGGTCTTGAAGGCGGTTTTCCACTCATCACCTTCGGCCATGCGAATTTGATGGTAACCACTACGAAGATCAATTTTTGAAAATATAGTGGCTCCACATAACTCATCAAGGATGTCATCAAGACGCGGTATAGGATGTCGATAACGCACGGTGATAGCATTGATTGGACGGCAGTCCATGCATAACCGCAACGTATCATCCGTTTTTGGAACAAGAATCACGGGGACCGCGCTTGGGCTAGTGCTTACTTGTATCAAACCTTTGGAGACGAGTTGGTTGATTTGACGTTCGATCTCCTTCGTCTCTTCCGGGTTCGTGCGATACGCGGCGCGGTTTGGGAGTGGGGCGCCGGGTATGAGGTCGATGCGGTGCTCTATTCCACGAAGAGGAGGAAGGCCATGAGGAAGCTCTTCAGGAAATACATCTTGGAATTCCTGCAAAATAGCCATCAAAGAAGGAGGAACATTTGTCAAGTCGTTAGTTCCTTGCGCTAGTCCCTTGCATACAAGGACATAATGCAAGATGGATGGGTTGTTCCGCACTTCTCGCATCTCACTTTTGGTGGCAAGAAGAACACTCTTAGTTTTTCCACTCGAGTTTGGCTTGTAGCTCTCGCTCACTATGGTGTGGTTCTCTCGCTCACCACTCTTCTCACAAGGTGTTTTTTATGTGTTAGCCTCGCTAAAGCCTTTGCATTGTCCGCAATTATTTGGCTAGGAGTCATTGGTTGCAACACACAAGTTTTATCAAGCCATTTGAAGGTGTAAGTGTTTGAGTGACCATTATGCAAAGCACGCTTGTCATATTGCCACGGCCTTCCGAGCAGCATATGGCAAACCGTCATTGGGACCACGTCACATTCCACCGTGTCCTTGTAGTGCCCAATTGAGAACGTCACTGAGACGGTGTGCTTGATTTTGACGGATCCTTGGTCACTTAGCCATTGGATATGGTAGGGGTGTTTATGCGGATGGAGGGTGATGTTGAGTTTCTCACACAATTCCGTGCTTGCAAGGTTGTGGCAACTCCCTCCATCGATGACAACTTTGATGGACTTCCCATTGATGCCGGCACGAGTTTGGAAGATGTTCGAGCGTTGGTCTTCATTTTCATTGACTTGGGTAGTCAAGACCCTTGTGACCACAAGCGATGGACTTGCGTCATGCTCACACACAAGTAGTTCTTGGTCCTCTTCCAAATGTTGCCTTGCCAAGGCTTCCTTGACCCTTGCATCAAATTCTTCTTCACTCAAGTATTCTTCATCGCCGTTGTCATGAATGAACAAAACTTTCTTGTTTCCACATGCATTCGACTTGTGCCCTTTGCCTCCACACTTGTAGCATTCACCACTGAATGGTTGATCATCCCTTGTGTTTTTGCCACTTGGGGGCTGTTTTCCTTGAGGGAGAGTTGGCTTGAAGGGAAGCTTGGTGGTACTTGAGGAGCTTCCACTTGGTGTTGTTGGAGTAGTGGTTGGTGCTTGCTTGAAGGTGAAGTACGTCTTTGGCTTGTTGTACTTGATGTCCTCTTGCACTTGACGCTCGGCCTTTGATGCGATGTGCACAAGCTCAACCATGTTGTTGTACTTTTCGAACTCGGTGATGCGCTTGATGGGATGGTTCAAGCCATTGAGGAAGCGTGCCATTGTTTGTTCATCTTGCTCTTCAATGTTGGCACGGATCATGTTGAGCTCCATTTGCTTTAAGTACTCTTCCACGGTCTTTGTCCCTTGACTAAGCGTTTGAAGCTTGTTGAAGAGGTCACGCGTGTAGTGTGAAGGAACAAAGCGGGATCTCATATGAGCCTTCATATCTTGCCAATTTGCGAATGGAGGCTCTTCTTTTGCTTCGCGAGCGAGTTGGACTTGTTCCCACCAAAGGTTGGCATACTCATCAAACTCGAGGGATGCCATGGCCATCATCTTCTCATTGCTATAGTTGTGCATGCGGAAGATCTTGTCGACCTTGAGTTTCCAAGAGAGATATTCCTCGGGCTCATTGGAACCGGTGAACTTTGGCATGGTGAATTTGAGCTTGTCGAAAGTTTCTTCGCCATTGCGGTTCCGGTTGCGGCGGTTGCCATGATTTGGTCGGTCGTCATCATCATCCGAGCTCTCATGTCTTGCTTGGTGATGGTTGCGTTGCTCTTGCGGTTGTTGAGGTGCCGCGTTTGGTGGTGGAACTTGTTGTTGATGACGAGCTTGGGGAGCTTGCTCGTTTTGTTGACATGGTTGAGGACTAGGAGGAGGTTGATGGTCCTCACGACGAGCTTGGGGAGCTTGCTCTTGTTCTTGTCGTGGGTGGTGCCGAGGAGCATTGTCTTGCGCCCTGTGGCGAGGAGGATGTCGAGCCGCATGCGCAATGGGCTGATCTTGTTCTTCTTGATGTGGAGGAGGCTCGTCATGACCATCATGTTGCCGACATGGACGATCATGTCGATGATGACGCCTTGGAGGATCTTCGAGTGCTTCACGTCGACGGTGATCTTGTGCATCCTCTTCGGATGCTTCACTTGTTGTTGAAAGGACATGTCGACGACGATGGCCTTGGTGATGCATGTGAGGTTGCTCTTGTTGAATCACAAGTGCCCTTGGTTGTGGCCGGTTCGCTTCACGTCTTGGAGGTCTTGCGGAGAGGTCACCATCATAGCTTGACGTTGCGGCGTGACGTGGAGATGGTACCGTTTGAGAAGAGCTCATTGATTGAAGAACGGGTCCATCCCGGTGCCTTGAAGCGTGATGGTGAGGTGCACTTGATTCACTTGAGGAGTGCCGAGATGAGCTTGATTCGCGCGAGCGTGGCCTTGCGAGTCCATCAATGAGGCGTTGGAGCTTCTCATCCGTTGAGGCGAGTGCACGACCAAGAGCTTCGTTTTGATGACCGAGGTTGTGTTGCATGGCATGCATTTGGCCACGGACTTCTTCGAAGCGATTGTCGATGTTCTTGAATTCCACACGGGCCTCGCTAAATTGTTCATCTTGGCGCCGCTCAAGAGCTTCACAACGGTAGTTGAATTCTCCTCGGACCTTCCAATGGTCCCATCTTGTCATGAATTGTGTGTCATCCTCCGGAGGTTGTGGTGGTTGGGATGGCTCCCCATGCCTGTCCATGATGCAAAGCCAACAAGGGTTGTATATGGAGAAAAAGGGTGTGGAGAGTTAGCCTTTTACCTCACCTTGGACATTATATCAAACCAATTGCCACACAAATGAGCGAACAGCGTGCAAAGTGAAATGGCAAGAAACTCACACACAAATATGCTACAACTCTCAAAAGCTTTTTGGTAGAGGGTTAGGATTGTGGGAAACCAAACGAAACGATCCAAGCAAAAGGTTATTGTTCTACGTGGTAAAGAACCAAAGATCAAAAGCAAAAGGATACGATCTACAAAAACACGGAAAACACACACGTGGAGAAAAACGGGGTTAGCACGACTATGAAAATGAGCACAAAAGGTCCTAACGAAGACTACGCTCGGTTGTCGTGCCAACACAAGGAGAGACCACAACTCGTTTGCCAAAAGAGGATAAGCAATAGATTTGTGCACTTGCCTCGGTGCGCTCTTTCTTCTCTCTTTCTTGGCTTACAAGCTTGGTATTCTCTTTGTATTGGGAGACTATGTATCTTTCTATTTTATCTTTTTCTTTTCCTTTTTTTTGATTCTTTTTCTCCCTTTCTATATTACTATGGTAGCTTTTGTATTTGGCCTCACACTCTCACTTTTCGAAGGCAAGTGCACAATGCTTAGACAAACACAAAATGAGTTGCTCTCATAGGATAGATACACACAAAGGAAGATATGGGGCTGTCAAAGTGTTGCAAGTTATACCTTCGGTATTGTTGACGACTTGCAACCGTTGGTGGTGGGGTGATGTTCGAGTGTCGCGGTGTCGTTGAGCGCGTGGTGACTTTGATGCGGAAGCTGTTGTGAAAATGGCGACAAACACGCGGAACACGAACAAGCGAAGTGGAAAAGTCAGCAAACGAAATTGAGGCGTCAAAGGGCAAGGAAACACAGTCAGAGTCGAGCGGTAGTACCGCATGCAATGACCGGTAGTACCGGTGAGCGGTAGTACCGCTTGTACTACCGCAGAAGAACGAGATGAACTTGCCAAAAACCTCAAATTCATGGAGATCTGACCGAAAGGCTGGGCTAGAAACAACAAGGGCTATAGATCGACTCCCAAAGCAACAGATCTATGGACCAAAACCACGAAAAACTCACCAAATCCAGAGATCGATCCGAAGGCAAATTGGGGCTCTTTTTGGTGGGATTTTCGATTGTAAGGTGGATAAAAGAAAAATTGGGGGGAAATTCGTGATCAACCGTGCTCTTGATACCAATATGTTATGGGGTAACCCTTGGGTTGGCCCGATCTTTCACGAATTCCAGGAGAAACGAGGGGAAAGCGGTGGTCGGGGGATGAAATCGAGGAAGGAGATGAAAACCACGAACACACGCACACCAAAACGCGATACACGCCGATCTCTCACGCCGGTGGCAACCGGTCCAACATAATCCCTAGGATCGGTGTTGGGCGAAGCTCGCTCTCCACGCCAACAACGGGGGACGAGGTGCTTGGTGAGCTCTTGACGACTTGGGGGCGAGAAACCGAGAACCCAAGGCCTTGTACAACTTGAACGCACTAGGCAAGATCTAAGAGGGGGGTGGATAATCCGGTGCTCCTTGGTAGGAGCATGAGACCAATAGATATAAGTTCCTCAAAGGGTTTCCTTAATATCTATTATTATCCAAGTCTAGGGTTTACAATGGAGGGTGGGGGCTATATATAGTCCAGCCACAAAACAGGGGTAGTTTCAGAACGAAAAGGTAAATTATAGGGAGGGTTACAAGGCACAGGGCCGAACTCAGGCGTTCAGGTTTAGTCAGGGCCGGTAGTACCGGTCTGGCAACCGGTAGTACCGGTCATAACCGGTAGTACCGCTCCTGGAGCGGTAGTACCGCTGGCGGCCCTGGAGCTTCCTTCGGAGTTGCCTGTATCGAGCGGTAGGAGGGGGAGGTAGTACCGTAGTCCGGTAGTACCGGTTGCTGGGCCGGTAGTACCGCTTGGACCGGTAGTACCGGTCGGCAGTACCGCTGGCGTCTGGCAGCGAGTGGTTGCTTCTGCTCCGTTTCCTCCGTCCCTTGGGTCCTTCTCTTCGTACCTGATGATGCACAGTGTATGCGTATGAAGTAGCAAACCATCCAAGGGTGTGTCGAAGTCACACAAAGAAAGGAGCGAGTTAACCTTGGCTTGGAGGAGCTTAGCTCGGGCGCGAGTCATGGGTCCACTTAGGGAGCTCGTGGGATTAGATGTAGTAGCGGTCGTAGGACGGGCTGCATCACCTAAGCCATAAATGATCAAAGGATTATAATGATCATGCCTTATTCACCAAGATTGAATGCTTATATCATGTATAAGTAACATTGGTGTGTAGAACATGATTAAACCCTAGTCTAGATATGTTATCCTATGTTAACCATTGCAGGTCACATCAATATAATGTGAGGTTGGAGTTTTTGTTACTAGAGTTAAGTAGAGAGAAGATAGTATGATTAAGATGATGCTAGAGTAACATTGGATTAGAGAAGTAGTAGTTTCCTCTTTGGAAATACTAACTCTTGAGGTGAAGTAAAGTATATATACAACTACTAGAGTAATGTAGTGATGGATGATTAAGGAAGAGTATGAATGGAGTTAGAAGTAACCACTTGTTGGATTGGAGATTATCAGTAGTAAAGTAGTTGATATACCCAAGTATGGATATGAGAAGAATAAAGGTGGATAAGGATATTCTTGAAAAGTAAAGCTCATCATGTTAACACATGATGATGGATAGGAAGAAGTAGTATATCTAGGAAAGGAATTCTTTAAGTAGAAGTCAAGAATTATGAAATATGGAAGGTAGGACTTCTTGGTAGACACTAAAACCTAATTCTATAACCAAACCTAATATCCATATCAAATGATTGATTTATCATCGTATGTCCACAATGGTTAATAGGAATATTTCCTATATCAACTCACTTAAGCACATCTTGGTTATTTTCAACCATCATTATCATAGGTGCTTAAGAACTATCTTTATCAATTCCTTCTCATAAGTTAGCCTAGAAAACAATCCCACTATTTAATTCTAAATCATGATATCATTCAAGATCTTTAACAGAAAGATAATATATTTTAACCATTCATCTTTATTCACAATTATCAAGGGATATAAAGATATTAAAACTCCCATAATTCATGACAGAAATTTATAATCTTAAACCTTTAACTCTTAAGTTAGTAATAATAAATTATTTATATTGCTATTCCCTAAATTCATAGGAATAATATTAACCCTATTAGTACTTAGAACTTTATGTATCAAATACTTATAAAGGATCACTAAATATAAAAGTTGCCTTAATATTATGTATCAATGAGAATAAAATCTCATTAGTTAGTAGTAATACATTATATAATAAGTTTATGAATTTTTGTCAAATTAAATTCATATTAAAGGCCCTCACAAATAATAATAGGAAAAATATCTATATAAAGAAAATAAAGAAACTCTAAACAATATATAATAAAAGTTCACAAAATGACTTTAAATACATTCATTATTGCTGCAATTGTTTAACAAATTAATTCTACAAAAAAAACTCAAATCATTTGTGCAAATTCAAAGCTAAAAACAAAACAGAATATAGAAAAAGGGATAGAATCAGGAAAAAACAAAAGAAACAACAAATCTGGCCCACGACCCACATCCTCACTATCTTATCCATCGGTCACGAGCAGCCAAATGCAAAATCCATCCGCCTTGCGGCTCCGACCTGCCCATACCCTTCGACCTTCTATTCGCGTCGTCTTCCTCGCGACGCCGCGAATTCTATCGATGCAACGAAGCTGCCGAAGAACCCTAATTCCTTTTCCCCTCTCAAATTCCTATTTGTCTTCTCTCGGGGTCGAAACCTTAGCTTCGGGTTGCCATCATTCCAAGCTTCGCAGTGCTCCGTTGATCAAGCACATGGCTTCGCCGTGTTTCCCTGAGTCTCCTTGCCAAAAGAATTGAGGTGGGGCGTCTGGAATTGGTGCGGCAACCTCATCTTCCCGAAGTCCGGCCGCTGTCGTCCATGTTGATTCCGGCCACAATTCACTTCTCTGAGCCCTTCTTCACACTCCTGGTGAGCTTCTGAGTATCCTAGCCTCTATCAATTTTCGCCGCTCCTTGTATTGACCTACGCATGCTTTGAGCCGCCTTCGCCGTAAGATCGTCGCCGGAGCAACTTCGGTGACCATTCCCGAGAGGTGCAACCTCTGTGAGGCTCAGCGTGGAGCACTGAGTCGAACACGACCAACCCCGCATGCTCGTGCGCTCTCAATCTGAAGATCGAATATCTGAGGATCATCCTTGGGGTGATGTCAGCGTGACATCACGCTGATGTCATATTCCATTTATTAATCATTTCATAAAAATTGTGTTATTGTTTCTGTAATAAATTAAAACTATAGATATGACGTGGCATAGACCCCACCAGTCAGTGTCTGGGGGTAAGTATCGACCTAGTAAGAAAAACTTTTCACCCCATGCTGACATCAACAGTACATCATAAACTACTTAGTTTATTAATTCTAGAAATTAAATAAAATGATTCAATCTTATAAAATCAATAAATTTTGTTTTATAATTCAGAAAAATATGTTTAATATATGAAAATTTTAAAAATAAATAAAATATACAACTTAAATCTAATATAAAATATTACTATGATGATTATTTAAATAAATATTATTTAATAAAAGTTTTATAAGTAATAATACTTTGATAAATCATATTTTAATAATGGTAAATGTTAAAAATATAAATAAAATACCAAAAATCTTAGAAAAATAAGAATTATAATTTAAAACTATAATCATGCATTATTACTCCACTTAATCAAATATATGTTATTTATTAAGTCTTTATAAAATAATAAGTATTGTAAAAATCATATCTTATTATTTATAAATCATAAAAAATAAATGTAATATACCAACATGATCACAAAAATAATACCTATATGTTAAAAATATAATATTCCAATTTTAAGTTAAATAAAAAGTTAAACACTTTAATAACTTGAATTTAAACTTATTTCTTTAGTTAATAAATCATATAATGTTAAATAAAATTTGTTAATATTTCTTAAATTAACCAATTAAGTCTAATAAATAGTATTAGCCTTAAATACTAATTTTATGAAGTCAAAATGGTTCAAAACATTTAAAAAATGAAATTATATTGAATTATCATTCAACCATAAGTGTAGGTTATTTTATAAAATGATCCTTATCCAATCTAAAATCTCCAAGAATAATTGTAATGAGATAAAACCCATTCCTTTACTTTAATCACAAGTTTATAAACAAATCAAAACACTCTAGTGAGTTCATAAGTAGTGAATAATATTGTTTACTTATTCATAAACCGTAACCACACCCTTATCAGGAGATAAATCCCTTTATACATTTATAATATAAATAAACCATTACCAACTAAAAATAATGTCATTCTTAAGTAACTTTAAAGAAACATTATAAGGTGAACAAAATATAAGTATAACAAGCATTACACTAAAGTCCATCTATGTTTTAAAATTAACTTTAGTCTACCAGACTTTAAGTATAATGCTAAAAACTTTATTATATACTTTATAGTTAACTTTGGTCTGTTATAATTAAGCTGTAAAGAATCTCAAGTCCAAACTATTCCAACAAGCACAAATAACATCAACCACCTCTGATTAGCCACAAGGATTATTTAAACCTTAATAGAGTAATCTTTTCTTCAAAAGTTATTCGTTTTGCCACTTCAGTCAACATATGACAATTAATAATAATCACATTACATTAAGGTTTACTTATATACCTAGAATTGTTAACACTTAAGTTCATTATAAATGTCATCACTTGAAAGGTAAAACTTGAAGATAAGATAATTCACATGTAAGCAGTCCTTGAGTAGCACATCTCATTAGTATATCTTAATGTTGTATGCCATTATGTTTACATGTTGTTTCACACACACTCACAAGCCTTAATAAGAAGCACATGTGTGAAACTTAATCTAAAAAGGGAAACACATTCCAAGGAAACCCTTTCCAGTATCCAAACCCTAGAACCACGCTATCCCTGGGATTCGAGTTTATGAAAGTGCATTACATTACTTATGCATAAGAGCATTTTGCTTCTTTAAACATTAGTCCTTACTGGACCAATGATGCTGATTCTAGATATTGGATCTTATATTGTCTTGAAGACCGTGAGTGCATAATCTTGCAATCACAAAAGACAAGTTCACACTTGCTCATGTCCTTTGATTATTTTCTGTAAAGTATTTTGCAAATCCAGTGTTGTCATCACCTGCATTTGAAAAAGGACAGAAAACACTATTTTCATAATAATGTGATTATAGGTTATTTACTAGGAGGTAATAACCTACTATAAGAGTTTCGGTGGTAAAGGAACATATTATCTAGGATTTAACAACCAATGTCGCCAGTGATACTTGCGCCGTCTATTACGCGTTGACCATGAGATTTGGAGTGGGACGGAGAAGTTAGCTGTATCTTTTCCCTCTCGCATGGAGCCGGATGTGCGGGTCGTGGCTGTTATCACTCGTAGCGTGCTGCATATGGGTGGGAGCCCTCAACGTCCCATGATAGTTCCGGCATCTGAACGGTCTATACAAACTATTGCCGTAATTCAATAGGTGGGCATGGTGTACACCAAGGAGACATGCAGGGTCGCGGAGAAGGCAGTGATTGGCTTGGATCTTAGGTTGGGCCTCAAACCAAGGAAGTTTGAACAGGGACATACTCCCGGCCGTGCAACAAAACCTAAGGTCTCTTATGGGTAAAGTGACGCACCTCTGCAGAGTGTAAGAACTATAACATGTTACTCCCTGTTCCGGGAAGGAGCTACGAACGCGGCGGGAAAGGAACTCCATGAAAGTTCTGGTAAACCCGTGAAGGCTGATGGACATAGCTTTTCAGAATAAAAGCAACCTTTGAAGAAATGTTTACAAAAACTTGCATTACCTATGATCTATGGTCTGTGGCTGTAGCTATAGTGCATCAAACACTCCTTTTCTAGTGAACTTGCAGAGTACTCTTGTACTCAAAGTATCTTCTTAACCCTTGCTAGGTTCTAAAGCCAGTACAAACGACGTCTACATCAAGTTATGCTCCAGAAATCATCACCATAAGCGAAAGCTCTTCCATGAAGTCAAGAAAGTCAACATATACATCAACTCGAGTGAAGACAAAGTTATTGATGTCGTGGTGGTGGCACGGCAGATGCCATGGGTAGGCTGAAGTTTGGGGCCAATGGATGCTAGAGGGATCTGGGGAGGGAAGATGTAGTTGATTCTACACACAAATGGCTAACATATAGATCTTTATTTCTCCTCTCTTGGGCTACAAGTGCTCCTTGAGCTGTATACAGGAAGAGAAGATGAACTTTTACCAACCTAACGGTACCAAAATGAGCCGATCCCCTTCTCAGGATCCAAGCCTCTCCTTATAAAGGGGTGCCTTGGCTCCTCTAGGGCTGACGTGGCAAGCATATTCGAAGAATATGCTTGTCCCAATATAGTAACTCGGCGGCCTCCTTTCCGTGTCCCCCTTCTAATAACGGCAAGGTTCCAGAGAACCCCACCTGCACGCCTCGGGCTCCAGGACTGTCACCTCCGTGACCCCCTTCCGCCCTTCTGCTGCTCTGCGCCTTGTCCTTTGCGCTTGGCTCTGTTCAGATTCTTCCTAGCCTGTGACTAGGGTTTAACTATAGGCACCTCCTTCTCCTGCAAGCTTCATGTCATTCGGCCCTGTCTCGCTTAACTCGGCTTGGCCTTCACCTGCACTTAGGTTATTCGGACTTATCCGGCCGACTTAACTTGTACGTCGGCCGGGTAACGTACAACGCCTCCCATAAGTGTCATGGTCGTGCTTATCTCGGCCGTCCTTTACATGATTCGACCGATATAAATAGTAACTCGGCATAGGACAGGGGGAACTCCTTTTGTATTCCCCTGTCCTGACCCTATCCGGGGTCACCTCCCCAATAACTGATTAGATAGGAATATAATCTCTAGACATAGAACCCATTTCTGTAGCGTATTGCAATAGCAGCAATACCAGACCATTAATTAAAATACTATTCATAATAGTATGATAGTCTTGAGTTGTTTATTTCTGATTCTTCTTTGTAAGAAGTTTCTTTCTCTCTCTTTAACCTAGAGTGTTCTCTGGATCTTGTGTAAAGAGTTGAGTTGTAACCTATAGTCATGTCTTGGACCTACTGTGTTTCTTTTATACCACTCTGAGGGATGTAATACTAGTGAACGGTGTTTCTTTGGTGTTATGTCAACGACTATAGTGTACTATATCATGCAGTGGTATGCTGGGTCACCGTAGTCGCCACCGTAGTCTACTGCATCCCGCTTGCCGTCGTGCACCGGCGGATAGGAGAGCAGGTCTCCAAAACCACTCGCCCTTGTGATCCTTTACGCGAGAGGGCGAATAAGGTTTTTGAAAAGCGCTCCGCGCGACTGGTCGAGTTCTCCATCACGGGTCGTCTTCTATCCAAGTCGGACGGTGCTGTCTACCGTCGTCTTCGTCGTCATCTGCTTCAATCAGTCTTTTCCAAAGTTTTTGTTGCGACAACCGAACGGTACGTGTTACGTGCTCCGTGTTTGGTTATTTATGTTCTGCGGGGACATGTTTAGTTGTTGTTTGTTTTCGTTTATCCTGTTGTTTAGTACATCTAGTATATTCGAGTTACATAAGCTAGTAGCTGGTTTTATCATACTTAATATTTTAGAATTAATCATAAAAAATATGTCTAATATTCTAACACAAAAACAAGGCCATGCATAACCCAGAAAAACCAGTAAGACGTACGGAATAATTTTACGGACCACTCTATAGACACGGCGTGGGCTCTCTGTCTGCACTTGTTCCAAAATTTCCCCGTCTTGTTTCACGATTGTTTGCCACGTCAGCCTGTAAGTCTAGTCCGTAAAAAAATAATCCGTAAGAGTAGCATTATTCCTAGAAAACAAAGTCCATAGATAAAGAAAGTACTACCAAGTAGGGATGATTTATGTAGTAGGCGGGTGGAAAACCAGGGAGGGAACACAACAGCATGTCAACATTGAAGGCGCTCTCGGTCGCAAGAGCAAGACGCGAGTGGTCCGTTGGGAACTCCGTGGTCCGCTCCATCGAATCTGCCTTGAATGCATGGGTGGGTGTGCCGGTTCGGGTGAGAGACGGCCGGTACGTATCACGTTCACGCACGAGACCGGCGTGCCATCCATCCCCGGCCATTCCGGCGTGCGTGCGCCGTGCCGTGCCGTGCCGCATCGCGCCGCGCCCCGCCCCGCCGCGCTGGCTTCGGGAGCTCGACCGGATAACGCCTTCTCCGCTACTAGAACGGTCGAGAGTTTCGGACCGATCGCACTCCTAACCGTAGCCGCACCGTACGTAGTAGCAACTGAACTGGGAATGCGCCCGGATCAGGTCCGAACCCCAAAGACAACATTCGGCGCTAGCGCACGTAAATGGATAACGATATGGATGAAGTGATGTATACATCGTGTGCGTGCGTATCCGTCTTGTACTGAACTACTTCCTGCCGAGTCGTCGCCGAGAATGTCATCGGTTGATGGTTCGCTAGCTCGATCGTCTTCTTCTGGCCAAGCATTTAGAGCTGCACGAGCGGGGTTGTCCTGAGCTCTGTGCTCTAGTATTCATTAGGCGGCCGGCCGGAGTAAGCGGAAGATGAACACTCCATGTGATGTCCTAGCACTAGAAGACTAATAATTCTAGCGAAAATCCAATTCAGCTATCGGATGATGATGATGAACCCATCATTTAAAAACATGTTTTGAAATATTAAAAAAATAGAAAAAATATCCGCATGTACACCCGGATATTCTATGTTTACACGCAAGTTTTCGAAAAATAAATATTTCTTTCCCCATGTAAAAAAGAAAAATTTGGAAGTTCCAACATTATTATTCATAGACAATTTTTGTACACGAGTCGTCTAAAATATTCTTTTATCCCGAAAACTTATGTACACAAAATATCCGGGTGTACACACGAAATTTTCTTTCAGAATCTTTTGAACGTTTTAAAATTTATTTTTATACATTTCTCATAATATGTTCATTTGCCAACGCGAGCCAAAACACCACCTCACTCCTTACTCCACTCTGTACTTTTTTTTGAGGGCGCAACTAGCACTGTGTACACGTACATCGCATGTGTGCCGCTACTGGTATACGCTCCCATCTGCTGCTGCTGCTTTCCGTAATTCATTGCGGGCATCTGCTCTCGACGCTCACACGCACCAAACAGCGCCCCAGCATTTACACTCACAGGGAGGACCATTGCTTTCATAAGAAACGAAATCAGTAGTTCTGCTACCAGTATGGTTAAGCTGTTAAGCACCATTTCCTTAGTATTACTAAGAAAGGTCAAATCTCCTTTACATCTCTCTCACAGCGGCACGGGCGATTTCAGGATCTTCTCCGTTTCACACGAAGATTTCTTTCAGGAGAAATCATAGGAGAACTGCCTGTTTCTGCAGCTGGCGTCTCCGGTTGGTTGGGTGCTCACTGCTCAACTCAAACTGGTGGGGGCAGCGCCTCGAGCAAAATTCCGAGCACATGAGCCGCAAGTGGCACGACCCGTTCGCACTTTCAATTAAGGGAGCGACAGCTCTGCGGGGCGGCGAATCCTCTTCAATTCCTCTTCCTCTTGCGTCCGCCCTGACAGCGAGACCAATCCGTCTGCTGACTCGTTCTTCAGAAAAAGGAAGCCACGCCATTTACGCCTAGATCTTCAGGAAACGTTGCCTCCCCTGTGCAAGGTCAGGAATCTTCTTCTACCGGTACCAGTGGAACCCCAGCCGTGCGAGGCATCTTTCTAACAGCATTACGGTTCGGCGCATCCGAATATTTGAAGGCTTGCCCTCCCTTTTCGAGAAGAAAAAAGATGCTCGCATTTAAGCTGTAGGGGTCTACCCTAGTCTCTCTATAAAATAGAAAAGAGGTGATCAGGGGAAACTGAAAAATATAGAGGAAAATGGATGCCACTACATGGAACTGTCCAGATTGATTTTTACTGTAGTATAATTGAGAGCACTCATCTATGGAGTCACAAAGGATTATATGTGTAACGGGAATCCACATACAAGTAACAACAGGCACTTCAGTTCAGTATTACAATTCAGCAGGGATGACCATGACGAGGAGGCAGCTTTCTAACGGAGCATTAGACCCTAGATGAACCCAGCTTGCGCTCAAAGAGTCGGCGTAGCAGATAGACTTGAATGACGCTGGCTGCGATGAGAGCGGCCGACTCGAAGAGCGCCTTGTGGATGGCCCTCCTGCTCATGTTCTCGTTCACTGCAGCACATGACAACATAAATGGTTAGCTGGTGATAATGCGATGATGACCTAACTTCACGCCAAGATTATATTGTAGAAGATGGTAGGCAAAGAAAGAATACAACAGTCCACTGGCTGCTTCGGCAGCAGTCATAACTCGTAAGCCCATGATATCGAAAGGTTTCTCGACAAAACCATTGGCTTTGCCTAGAAAGTTTTGAACCCCGCTCAGTTATAGCAAGCTATCGCAAATTCAGAAATTTGAGACAAGTCAAGCTAATTCTTGATAGTTTCAGACCCATTATGTCATGAAAACTTACCATGAATAATTGCATTTTAGAATTGAAAAATAGGTCCAGACTTAGTGTTTCAAACAGCCATCTGCAAACACCAGCAATCCTAATTTGGTTTCGGAGTACAGTCCAACTTGTGGGTTGCTAGAGTAAGTTAACCTTTCCATAGACAAACAAGAACCACCAAAGACTGGTATCGTATCACTCCAATAAAGATTTAGTACTCCAATAAAGATTTAGTACTTTGCATACAAAGACTGGTAAACGCTGGTAATGTCAGCCAAACCACCAGAGTGTGTTTCTCGACGGGGAACACTTTATACTGTACAATGGACAGGGACACTAGTAAACTCTGAACAGTGTTTTCTAGACAAATGCTAACAGAGGGGACTTACATATTGCTTGCCGGTCGGTTTGGGCTTCTAGCCAGTGCTGCTCGAACTGAATGTTGTAAAGTGCTTCATCTAACTTTGCAATTTGTTCGAATAAAGGTGCAAAATGCTCTGCATCAAGTTCACGAAAGACAAGGATGATGATATGCTTTTGCTTCCCATCAATTCTATTAGGAAAAAGCTTCAGAAGTTCTTACCATCTTTGGCATGTTGATCAAAATATGAATAATGGCCAACATGCACATCAAAGTCTATGGTTTCATGATATGGGGATTTATTGGTGAAGCAGAAGCGATGGACACCTCTCTTCTGAACTATGAACTCAAACTTATCACTGGTCTTGTCACGAGAATCACGGACTTGAGCTCCAGTAGAATCTTTAACCTGTTATTAGTCAAAATGGAGCAAAAACTTAACTGTAGGGCATATTATAACTTCATGAATACATCGAGAAATGTACAATGTGGTCTAGTTCACACTTTCACAGTTATAATCATACTTAATGAATTATTGACCATAAGAGGCAAGGTTTAGTTGCATAAATAGGCAAGCAAGGGGAAAATGTCATAGAAAATTGCAGTGAATCTTTTCCAGAAAGCATCCTTATATAGGAGTACTGAAAGCACACTAAAAATCACAATTTCAAGAAGAGCTACTTAAATTGGGTTTTCAAAGTGTCGCATTACTCGATTACAACTATCAATGTAGCAAAATGAAGCACCACAATTCCCATGTAAATTTAGTAATTACAGAAGAAAATGTTCCTGGCAAAAAGAAAGCAAGAACACCGAGACATAAACAACTCTCAGTGCAGTCAACATAGTAAATTTACCAACTAGGGCCATCTTGGAATGGTTGTATTTTTTGTGTGGCCACCAGTATCACTTGAACTAAATACCGGCGGGAACACAAAGTTTACAACCAATTCAAATAGCCCCTTAAAGTTAATATAGTGACCAGCAAAATACATTCGGACAATGCTGTTAACAATGAGTCAATGAATAAAAAAACAATAACTTATGGGATCTCAATAGTATAAAGATATGTAACCTGTTACTCAAAAAGATTTTAAATTCAAAGACACTAACTGAGTACTTCAAAATCCTAATGCATAGTACTCCCTCCGTTCCAAAATATAAGATGTTTTAGTTTTTTTCTAAAACACATGTATCTAGATGCCTTTTAGTGTGTAGGTTCACTCATTTTGTTTTGAACCTACACACTAAAGGGCGTCTAGATACATGCATTTCAGAAAAAGGCTAAAACATCTTATAATTTGAAACCGAGGGAGTACTTAGTAAGTAGCTACACAGAACTCAGATGGGACAAGGTACCGGCACTACAAGCAGTTTTATAGACTGTGCCTTCCCTTGATACTGAAGAAAGCGTCAGAAATCTACAAGCTGATTGCACGACGACTATTCTTGCAAGATATACACATGAAAAAGGCATTAAGTCCTTACCACGAGGTCCACCCCGGCCTCGCTATAATGCCACGGAGTGTCAGCCTTGATCACCACGAAGGACACATGGAGGGTATCCCCCTCGTAGTCCACGTTATGCGAGAAACACTCCTCCCTATCGATCACAAAGCGGATCCCTGCCGCCGGGTGCAAGAATGGTATGATGCAGAGGACCAGGACGCATGCCCTTCTCCAACTCAGCCCCTCCATGGTATTACCGGCAGAGGCGCAAATAACTGATAACACAAAGTTTCCTGCAGAGAGAAATCCCAAATTGTTACTAATTGGTCTCTTCGACGATCCACATAAGTGTTATCCACATCGACGGGTGTGAGCCATGGGAATAGGGATCCTGTGGTGTCGCGGGACGCCAAAATTCCTACCAGATCATGGTTGTTTACATGGTTGCACAAACAAGAAGACTACATGGTTGTTTATTCTACGGGCGCACACAAGGGGGAGGACATTGTGGAATCGCAGAAATCACTCACCAATTGTCTGAAATTTTGCACGGGGAAGGTGAGATACATTAACCTACCGATTTCTAACCAAGGCTTTGCCTACCAAAAGGTGAGAGTCCGGTTGGATCTGACCTCTGGAACCTCATGTCTCCCATCCAGGAAGAAGAACTGGGGGTGAGAGGTGACGAAGAGGAGGAGGAGGAACTTACTAAGTTACCGCCTGCTGGCGGCCGTCTGAGAACTCGCTGCTGACGTCCGGCTCCGGCGATTCCCCCTTCTCGACGGAGGAAGAAGCAGTCAAGACTCTCGAGACTCACGAAGCGAGCTGACCCTGCGGAAGAACGCTAAACTTGTCTCTTTCCGTAGTTTTTTTCTGTCTCTGTCCACGGAGGTGACCGATTAACATGGGCCGTTTTACGACAATGCCCGTATGGAGACAGGATGGGCTCAGTAGACATATCCGCCGCAAGAGTACGCTTGTATATCTTGGCTTAGTCCCATCAGTGGCCCATTACTCGGCCTGCGACTAATTTTCTGCTTCCCATGTAGGCCCAAAAGTGTGGGGCTCGCAAATGTGTGGATCGCTGGCTAGACTTTTTTGTTTAAGGAAAGCACTTCTCCAGTAGAGGATCAAATGTTAATAATCATTGACTAGTGGTAATTGTGTGCTGAATTGTATTTTTAAAAGATGAGTTCTAAATTTAGGGCATTTACAATGAGGTGGTTCTTTTTTAGGTCACAATAAGGTGACATAATACTTCTCCTAGTGAAGCAACATAAGAATAATCGTCACGTGTCCAAAAATTGAAATGAGATGTATGCTCGCCTTTCCTTCATAGGGATAGAGTATTTTTGGATGGTGGCAAAAATTCACATCAGCAACTTTTGGATGGTGGCAAAAATTCACCTCAACAATTTTTGGTCATGACAAAAAAATGTGGGATATGTAATTTTTTTTGGCATCTCAGCAATTTTTTTTGGATGGAGTAGTGTGTTTTTATTTCAATCGCCATGTACTGTGAGGATCAAGTTAAAAGCTATTACCTCTCGAATAGAGATTTTCAGCTCCCGAGCTCGAGTGATGTTGTTATTTAAAATAATACTAAACAAAACTTTAACAAATCTAAATATAGTCAGGGATGTATCCCACAAATTTCAAATATTTTGTATTCTAAGCTATAAAAAATGACAAAAGTTTGGATCCCTGTGTATATATTTTCCAATCTCCAGATTATACCAGATTTTGTCACTTCTGCATAGCCCAAAGTACAAATAGTTTAGGAACCGCTCTCCTCTCTTCCTACAGTAGATCGAGAAGCGATTTTTAGAACCCACCCCGTCAATCCACCTTGCCGGCCGGTGGTTCGTGGGTTCCCTCCTCTTCCGACGGCTGCTCCGGCGGCGGGAGGTTGGGGGAACCCCGGACCTTGGCCTGTACATAGCGTAGGATCTGGTAGGGCTCCGGCCGGCGGCGTCGTGGAGGCGGTGATGCTGTCGGTGGGAGGTTTGGTGTCGGCGCGCCTCCCCTTCTACGACGAGGATCTTTGGAGCTTCACCGTGGCGTGCGCGACTTCCGGTGGCCGGGGATCTGCGGATCCGTCGGCCCGCTCCAGGTCTTCGTCCTCCGAGCCGGCCGACGAGGGAGACGAATCCCGTGTAGTGGTGCTTCTCCATCGTCCCTCCTCTTCGTCGTGCGAGCACGCAGAGGCTGAGAAGGGTGACTTCCCGTCTGCGAAGAAATCGTCTGCGGCGTCCAAGGTTGCGCCGGCACCAGGAGGGTGTCGGGACGGCGATGCGGTGGCGCGTTCCCCTTCCGCGTCGGTGTTGGTAGGAGATGGGTTCCCAAGGACCCGGATGTAATTTCTGGTTTCTTTGGGGTGTGTTGTACCAACTGTGATGGCTAATAGATATGGGGTTATTTCAAAAAAAAAAAGGTTGAATGAAGCGTCATGTAAATTATTTTGGTGTGAGTTTCTACTTTTAGCAAGGGAATCGACCCCGATAGAGACACGCCGAGGAACTCATCGAGAAGGTGTCAAAGCAAGCAAGAACGAAAATCCACGGCCCAGCCTGCGATCACTTTTCTCTGGATACGGTTGTTGTCTGCCGCTGCACTGCTGCAGGCTTGGTACGATAGCGAAGTCACGTGCCACGCAAGGGCATGGACCAATGATGCGTTGGCTGAAACGCGCAAAGGCGGAATCCGATGGAACGATCGAGATTTCTCTGTGGAGAAAGAGGATCGATGCATGCATGCAGGCCAAAAGAGGCAGATATTAACGTTGTTTCTGCCACGTACGTACACCACACCACCCTCCTGGAGCAGTGTATCGCGTCTCAGTCTTTTTTTCCTTCTCCGGTAACCGCATTTTGTCTCTAGTTTGTTCTCTCGAGATCGGTGTAATTTTCTTTGTACTCTTTTGATTGGTTGCCTGATGAATACCGAGGAGATTCAGGAACGCGGTGCAGTCCATTAACATGCATGCACATGCACGCTTTGCATAGTCAGGTTAACATGCATGGAACGGAACACCAATGTCGTAAAAATCAGCTGCCTGTGGTTGGGTGGCTGGTTATATCCCAAGCTCACAAGAATTTAAACTTTATGTTTGACACTTTGTATTGCATAAAATCGAAATATTCTTATAATGAAAGACGATGTTTTCGTCGACAGCGAGGCGTCTGTGGTGACTTTGTTAATTTTAAGACCCGATCTACCGGCTCAGTCTTTCAGAGGTGTTCATGGGATAGGGTGTGCGTGTGTGCGTTCATAGGGATGGGTGCATGTACGTATTGTGAGCGTATACGATTGTACCATGTTTCTAAAAAAAAAGTCATAAAAATCAGCTAATTTATCTTTTTTTTTCGAAAAATCGATCGGCTGGTTATAACCCTAGGTAGGCCGGTTTATGAAAAGACTACCCGGAAGTTGTTTAAAAAATGTGTACTTTCCCGGCTCATATATCAACACTCTTTCATATCAAAATTAGTGGACTTGGATTTTTTTAAATTCGGATGTATCTAATCATGTTTTAGCGTGAGATTCATTTAAATGTAGAAAAATCTAAATTCATTAATTTGGATCAGAGGAAGTATATTAATTTGGATATACACTTTTATTTTTGGTTTTTTTAATCATCAACAATATTATAAAAAGATCTAAACGTAATAAAAATTTCAAATAGGCTTATGTATTACCTAGCGAGGACTACAAACACTAGTACAAGCCGAAGACGCATCGCCGTCATCACCCCTTTATCATCGGAGTCGTGCAAAGTTTGTCGTGTTAGAGCTTATTATAGTAAACAGACGGGAAGTCGGCGTGTTAAGTCCCCGAAAGACCAGCACACCAGAACATCAACCATCACCAATAATCACAATCGTAGATAGAAAAAAACTAACATGAAATCACACCAACAAATAAGAAAACCGACCAGATCCAAGGTGATCCGCTAGACACATGACTTCAAAGACCATTTTTCGGTGCTAGACACACCACCGGAGCAAGGATAAGAACATAAGGGATCTTATTTTAACTTCAGGATGTACATGCCGCCCCACCATGCCGAAAATACACCTCAAAACAATCTAAACAAAGAACGAAGACCCTTTGGCTCACGAGGGGTTGTAGTCCGCCACACCTCCGAGGACCCAAGACCACCAGAGGAAGGGCGGACCGGCAGCGTCACCGACGGGAGGGGCAAAACCCTAGAAGTTTTTTTTTACAATGTTGTAGTTCACATAAAAACTATGTATACACTTAGTTCTATTATTACCAGGGGCGGAGCCAAAAACAGTCCAAGGCTGGTGCTAATCCCTGCTTAATGGTGCAGTGCAACTTCTAGACTGGTGCTACACTGAGCCTAGCTCCGCCACTGATTATTACAATATTAAATTTTATAAAATATACATACGTATCATGTATATTTAGTGTTATAGATATTAGCATATTCTTTCTATAAACTTGGTGAAATATAGAAAGTGTAAGTTAGAACGAAAAGAAAACTTGAAACGGTTTGGAGTGGAGGAAGCACGCCAAGCACCCAAATCACTCTCCCCAAACAATTGGGTTGTTCACCCGCCTAGCTAGACTCTGTCACGTGCTCCCTGAGAGAGGGAAAATAACGGCGAAAGCTCCACCGAGGCTTTTGCCGGCGCACACGCCAGTGCCCACGACGCCCGCACGCCAGAATGCTCGATACCACCAGGCTAGCTACAATCCATCGCGACATGGCAAAAGGAGGAGCAAAAAGAGCGCGATCACGAGGGAGCTGCCTGGTGCCGTGCGCACGGTGCGGGGGCGCACGCGCGCACACGCCGGCGCCCAGTCACGCACGCACGCTCTACTACAGTACGTACCCCTGCACATGCACACCGAAAACCTTTGGAAACTAAACTAAAATAACCAATCGGCCGGGAGCGATTGGCGCCGTGCCGCGGCCGGGCACGAAGCAATGTCCCGTGCGTGCGTGCATGCATGCATGCGGCCAGCCACCAGCGCGCATATGCGTGAGCAGTAGTAGCCCGTGCGTCAGTGTGTGCGTGGCGTGCGGAGCTCGTGGACAAAGTAAGGTTCAAACTCTTCAATTTAAGTCGGAGCGATAGCTACTCCTACTAGGTCTAGCGAGTAGCATGCACGCACTGACGCGCGCGCACGAGGCCGGCCCAGCGGGCAGGCGACCGAGATTCCTCGAGCCCGGCCGGCCGGGACGGAATCTCTCTAGCTAATCCTCTCCTTAATTTACTGACCTGCTGATGTGGGGGTTCTACCCAGCTGCATCTGCTCCGATCATGTGGCCAGTAGGAGGCGGTGATCGACCCATCTCTGCCTCTCTCTCCACTTCTTTATCATCGACCTTATATACTCGCCGGCTGCTGCTTGATTGGTTCGGCAGTGGGTCACGATGCGAAGGACGGGATATTTGTCACAGATTATTATACAGTAGTACTCCGTACTCTATAACTAATCGAGTACGGCTTGTTAGTCGAGTGATTCGGCCTTGAATGATTGCTAGTCATTCGTTCTGGGTTTTGTTTAAGGGGGCGACAGAGAGAGAGAGTTGATTTCGTTAAGTTTGCAGTGTCCTTGTCATGTCTCTTCCTGTTTTGTTTTATCTCTTGATTAATTGACTGGCTGTTAACTAGCTAGACTGGTGATTGGACGAACATGCAGCTTTTACCCGCAAGCATCAACTTCTCAACTAGTAGTAGATGGAAATTTGCCTGCTCTCTACTGTAAATTAATCTCTTGGCTGTACGTTGGCTATATAGTTTAGCACACTAGCACATACCGGGTCTATTAAGGCCATCGTCATACACTAAAGACCCGTTTCGTGTGTGATGCGGACATTTTTTGACGGACAAAATTAAAATTATCTGCAGGTTCGCCACACGTGTCCAGAGTCGGAACACCGCGCACGGGTTTATTGACTAAAAATTGTGTGTGATGCACCACACATTTTTTTTAAATAAAGGTGTATATTGCCATGGCAAACAATATTGTTAAAATGAGTTTTCAGTAATTCTTTTTTTACTAAAACTCATTTTCCATTTTTCTAAGGGTAGAATGTGGGTTTTTTCCTGAAGCAAACATAAAAAATATGGTGCAAAAATTGCACCACTCCAATTTTTAAAACACTACTATATTTAATAGATAACTCTCACATATTATGAATTTGTAAGATCTCTATCTACATTCCCCCATTTTAATGACTTTATGCCGACTTCAATCACACACAGTTTTGTTTAAAAAAGGGTGTGCGGTGTAATAAAAAATAATTTTTAATATAATGGGTCCACTTTTTGTACAGAGGTGTACATTGCAATGCAAACAACATTACCAAAGAGAGTACCCGATATTTTTATGTGCTCAGAAACTATAACAGCTTGAAGAATAGGTCCCTCGGAAGGATAGATGTTAGAATTGTGCATTTGCATTGCATGCGTCTAAACTTGATGGTAAATTTCAAGTTTTTGATTTGAAATTACAAAAGGAGCGAAAATGAACTCTAGTGTTGAGTTTGACTTAGGTCAACACTAGAATTTGAATTCAAATTCAAAAAAGGACCTTTTGTGTATTTCAAATTTAGTTTTCAAATTGACTTGACACAAATTATGTGAGTCGAAGACTCATATTACACAATACAACCATACACAAGAGATACCACATCTAAGATCAACATTTGAATTCAAATTCAGGTTTGAATTGTTCAAAATTGAGTTTAAATTCAAACATACTCAATTAATTCAAAACAACACAATAACAATGTCAAGAATTGAATTTCCATTGATATATATACTAGTGTATACAACATTCTTTACAAGATGACTTAAGAAGAGTAAGTTACAGGAAAGTGAAATCCTATTACAAACACAAAAGAAAAAGGACAAGACTGAACTAAAACCAAACTAGTCTTCTTATCCATTTTCTTCTCTTCTTGAACTTCTTGATTATCTTGGCATGCAACATAAAAACACGGTAAACCATTTGTTATGGTTAGAATGTACGATCCACCCTAGGGTGAATCCATTTGCCATGGAATCCAAGGACAAGGTGAAAGGACACAAATGCCTTCTAGAGGGAGGGTGAATAGGTAGTTTAAAACTTTTACGATATGGGCTTAAAAATGCGAAATAAAACTAGTGTTTACTTTATCAAACACAAAACCTATATATACTACGATTCACCTATGTACACCAACAACTTGTCCTAAGAAAGACAAACAACTATGTGATAGCAAGATATATGACTTCAAACACGAAGGCTATCACAAAGTAAAGTGCATAAGTAAATAGCTCGGGTATAGTAATAACTGAGGCATGCGGAGACGATGATGTATTACTGAGTTCCTCCCATCAAGGGAGTACGTCTCGTTGGAAGTTGTGGGTGCCTCACAAGGTCTACCCAGTGACACAAAGTCCTCAACCTATTCTCTTGTAAACCTTTGCGACAAAAGGCCTACTTCACTCTCCACTAATCGGTATCCTTCAAGGTGGAAACCGGAGCCTTTACACAAAGCTTGGGGCATGCATCCACAACTGAAACGGAGGCTCCCAAAATCACCACAAAGCTGCAAAACAACTAAACCGTCTAGGGTTCCAAGAACCCAAGACTAAAAAGCTTCTCACCTTTCACCCAACTAAATCATCACCGAGAACTCAAAAAGTGATGCACCAAATGCAATTGTAAGAACACAAGAAGTGCCCAAGTCCTTCCCTCCCAAATCCCACCACAAAAACAAATACTATGGAGGAATGTGAGAGGAAGAACAAACAGGAAAACACCAAATGTATCCCCAAGATTTAGATCCAATATGTTCCCCTCACTAAGAGAGGATATTGATTGGTGTATATGTAGATCTAGATCTCCTCTATCTTTTACTTCAAGAAGCATAGGAGGAATAGAGAGGAAGGGCAAGCCTTGAAGGTCAACAATGGAGGCGATATTTGGAAAGAAGCCACTAGCCCAAGGGGAGAAGGGTTCCTTTTATAGCCTCCTATGAAATATGACCATTGGGGACCTCTCAGGCCGGATAATCTGCCCCTTCCCCGAATATTTTAGGTCAACTAGGCCAAAATGCAGCTAAGGGTTTTTTCACGATGAGGTGTGCATGCCTCTGGATTAGGGGCTGATATTTGGGCGGATAATTTGCCCCCCCTGAAAATTGGCAGAATCAGAAAAACTAAAGCAATCATAACTTGAGCATCCGGACTCCGATTTTGATGATCTTGGGCTCGTTTCGAACATAGTAATGAACTCTACAAGATCATGTAGAGAAATATCATGGTCCATCAAGGGATGATAACACCAAATGATTAAAGGTTTAACCTATCTATAAAAGAAAAAATAGTAAAACCTCCAATATTGAAAATGCAATAGAGAATGCATATGAAATCCATTTTCGATGAACTTGAGCTTGTCCTGGAGATTAACACAATCTCTAAATCCTCACATGTATAATAACCAAGAAATACGATGCCAAAGATTCAACGATTCGAGATCTCTTGGAACGATATGATCATGTTACTCATGAGCCCCTATTAATAGTATAACTATCTATCTTATAAACCGATCTCCCAATAAGCACCATGAGACTGATAAGAGGGAAAGCCCATCAATATCATACCTTTGCATTGCGCATATTCCACTTGAGCTTGATTATGATGATCTTGTCAACCTAAAAATGGAACACCTTTCTTGGTTGCCCTAGCTTGGTGAAGACTTACAAATTGCTCGCTCGTACACCACTATGTGAAGACTCTCTTTCAAGCATATCTTCACATATACATGATCACCATAAGGATGTTGGGGTTCTCATAGGGAATTTAAAATTTTCTAGAACTACAAACACACCAAGATAATCTATGAAATAACATGGGAGTTTGGATCTAGATGCTAACCAATGTTGCAGCGAAAGTTCGTATGATTGAGAAAGAGTTGGTGTAGCACTTCAACGTAGGATCAAAGCCTTGATCCCTCTGATAGTATCTACATGTCTGGTGACTTTGTTCCCGCTGAGCTTCGGCGTCCAGGGATTCGACAACGTGGGAGTAGCAAAACTTGACACATATGTGGAGACTGGAGAACTTCGGAGGGAGGAAGGGTTTTGGGCGCCTCAAGGATGGGATGAGGAGAGGTTGTCCCTCCCTCCACCTTATAATGTACTAAATTTACAATTTCATCGATATTGCACATGTGAGTTCATTGAGTAAAATATATGCAATATGATTGCTAGATTGACATATCTAGGATTGATGAATCATTAACATGATTTTATATACTCCACTCATCTCAACATACTCACATTTGCAATAAAGAGGTTCCATTAAGACCTTTGAAAGTATCAAAATATTTTCAAATAAAGACTTTCATGCCAAGATGCAACTCACAAGGTTGAATGCTAGATAAGTATGCATGGATAAGATACTTGTTACCGAGATAACATTGGTGTCATGAAGTAGATAGGACTTTCATTTATCATTGAGTCGTCACTTTTTCCTTATAAAAGAGACAATCATCCAATTCATCTCCAATATAATGTGCCTAAAACAAAATTCAAGTACAAAATGGTCCCCAAACTTATTGGTCCCAAAGTAGTTAGACAAACTACAATACATAAGGCAACCTCCACATAAATATGTGCATATAGATATGAATTTGAATTTCATACCCATCTTAGCCAATTTAGGATTTATGGAGTTTACCCTATATATTGGATCAAAGAAAGTGAAGCATGCCATAGGATATATATTGAACGAATATGCATGCACAAGACTTTCAAAAAAAGGATATACAATTTGGACGAAACACAAAAGGCGTGACGCTAAGGATTGTCCAAATTACATCAAAGAATCAAATTAACACCAGGATTGATTCCAAAGTTCAATGAATTAATAAAGAAAAAAACAAATCATAGAGAATAAATTGTAGGGGTTCGTAGCATGGAAAACAAAAAAATTCTACCGCATACAAACAAACAAGCCAAGATCTATCTACTAGATTGTAGCAACGAGTCGATAGAATAACTCACCCTCGAAGATTCCAAAGTGTTTAACGAGAGCGGATTCTTGTGGGTGATGTAGTCGTACTCTTCCCGATCTCAAGATCGCGTAGACGATCCTTCCCACAAGGCTCGCAGCGCCTGCAGCGGTCACACGTTCGATTTGACGAAGACCTTCCTCTCCTTGTTCTAGCAGTGAAGGTTGTAGCACTCTCCTCGCGATTCCAAGAAAGACGACGTGGTACCCAAGGAAGAGGGAGATCTCGTAGGGCTTCGCCTTAAGCCAGAGCGGGTATGGTGGACTATGAGAGAGCCCCGGTGATCTAGGGTTTAGACGCACCAAGTAGAAGGGGCTAGGCCGGCGGCTAGGGCAACTAGAAGCCCCAACTCGGCGGCTTGGGGAGAAACCCTAGGCGGCGGCTATGGTGGGCGGCGGCTAGGGTTAGGGTTTGCGGGGTGAGGTGTTGTGTGCTTGGAGGGGCAGCCCTGCCCCTCCTTATATAGTTGGAGGGGGCGCGCCAAGGGAGGAGTCCCTCCCAACTCGGCTTCAAGGCCGGTGGAGGAGAGGGACTTCCTCCCAAGTAGGTTTCTCTCCCTCCACCAAACAAAATAGTCGTTTGACTTTTCAAATTGGCGTTTGACTTTTCAAACTAGGATTTGATTTAACCCTTTATTTTGTTCAGCGATGACACCTAGTACATGATGCAACCATTCCAACTTGTTATGACACATTCATGTACCCTTCCCCTCTGGAGTGCCGGACATTCCGGAACCTTCTAGAACATTCCCGATGAAAACATCGGAACCATTCTCCAACCCCGAAACAGGACTTTCCTTATATGAATCTTATTCTCCGGACCATTCCGGATCTCCTCGTGATATCTCGGATCCCATCCAAGACTCCGAACAACATTCGGTCTCTTACTCATCATTCCATAACTACTCTACAACGTCGAATCCTTAAGTGTGTCTCCCTACGGTTCGTGAATTATGCGGACATGATCGAGACACTTCTCCGATCAATAACCAATAGAGGAATCAGGAAATTCATATGGCTCCCACATATTTCTACAATTACTTTGCGATCGAATGAACCACTTACATACGATACTAATTTCCCTTTGTCTCACGATAGTTTACTTATCCGAGGTTTTGATTGTCGGTATCTCTGCATACCTAGTTCAACCTCGTTACTGATAAGTACTCTTTTCTCGTTCCCGTGATATGTGATCCCTTGTGAGCCAGTCTGTCACATCCCAAGATTTTCCAAATCTTGTTATGTGAAAAATAAATGAATAAAATAAAACTTTGTTGATTTTTAGGGTGAGAAGAAACTTTTTGATTCCAATTGGAAACCTTCAAACCTATTTGATCAAACAAATCCTAAAGAGATTTGAAAAGATAAACAATTAATAAAGAAAATATTAAATATGTGAAATTACTATTTTTGGATCTTTAATAAAAAGATTTGGCTTTCAAATGAAAAGGTAGAAATATAAATAAAGATTATTTTATAGAGCCAAATTAAACCTTGGCCAACATTTTGAAATAAAATGTTTGCTTTGATTAAAATATTAAAGGTTTATTTAAATAAAATAATGAGAGTTTATTAATAAACCAATTTTATTAAAGTAAAGGTTTTCCCATTTTAATTAAAAACATCAAAACTTGTTAAAATTATTTTAAACAAGTTTTCCAAGTATTCTATATTTTCAAATAAAACCTACTGATTTGGTTTTGATAATATTTAGATTTCAAATGGAGTTTTAAATAAATCAAATCCTATTTGATTTAATAACTAAGGACTATTTTATTTAATTATTAAATAGATCTTAAAAAGAAAAAAAATATTATTTTGTTTTGGACTTTGATTTGTGTAGTTAAACAGAACTAAAACTCAATACAAAGTTTGATGGAAGTTTGATTTGATTTGGTTGTTTGAATTGTTGATTGAATTTCAAAATGTAAAAATCAATTAGAAAAGATAAAGCAATCGAAAGAAAAAAATAGAATCGACTGACCCAACCCACCTGGCCCAGCAAGCCCAGCTCCAGCCCAACTTCTTTCCCCACGCGCGAATCGTTTTCCACTCAGAAACGCACCAGCAGTTACGCATTAGTGGACCCTCTCCCTATCTCTCTCCCTCGCTGACAACAAGGCCCCACCCCTCCTGTTCATCGTCTTCAAACCTGCGGCGATTACTCCTCGCTGTTTCTGGCTTGATTGCAGCGATCAAATTCTCATCAATGGAGACGTTAATCTCTCCAACGTCTACGCCCTCTTAATCACCTGACACTCCTCGCCATTTCTCCTCAGAAACCACTGCACGAGAGCCACCAGGCTGCCTTGAATCTGCATTGCACCGCCCCTGCTCCGGCGAGCCTCTCCAGCCAATTCCAGCGAACCACTGCCGCCCCTTGCCTCCTCGAGCACACAGCCGTGATCTCCACCCCCAGGCGCATCTGCCAGTGTCTCGGACTCTTCTCCGCGCGCCCAGAACACTCGGCAACAACGACGACCACTGTCTGCTTCCTCTTCGGCGAAGCTTCTGGTAAGCACATGACCGCCCCTCTCCTCCTCCTTCACGCACGCATCATCGCCATGACCTTGCGCGTCTAACCGTGCTTCCCGTTTGTTTCCTCGTGACCCGTAGCCTCGCCTCCAACGTCAACTGAGCGCACCCGACGCGGACAAGAACTCCGGCGAGGAATCCCCGTCGCGTCTGAGCGCCCCTTGCCAAGCTGACCACGCGTTGAGCATCACCTCAACCTCGCGAACACGGTGAGCACCCCCGTTTCCTTCTTTGCTTCCGGTAGCCGCCGCAACGCCACCGCTGCACAAGATCGCCGCGCCGCCACGCCGCCTTATGGCCGGCTATGCGGTGTCTTTGCGTCATGCGATTAAAATCCTGCGGCTGCGATTAGATCCAACCGAAGGGGTACGCGCCCATCTGAGCCACGTGTTCTAAGTTAGATCCTACGGTCCAGCGAGCTCGATCCGCCCGAAACGGTACCGACCAATAGTATTGCGCCGCGTGGCACTGGATCTGTTTAAAACAGAATTAGAATCTGATTTGTATGCAAATTTGAAAAATCCATAACTTTTGATCCACACGTCCAAAATTTGCAAACTTTATATCAATGGATTCAGAAAAGCAAGCCCTAGCCAACCATGCCATTTGTTTAGTAAAAATCTTCTGTTAAATTGTTTGTTTTTGCAGAAACTTGTGTATGCTTGTTTAGGTTATAAAAATTATTCTAAAATGATTTTGAGGATGAAATCTTTGCAAAATGGTTTGTTGTGAACTTACTGACCCTAGGAACCAACTTATGAATTTAAAAATGTATTTTGTGAAGTTTAGGAGTAAATAATTGAATTAGCTCATATCTAGTCAAATAAAAATATTGATTTTGCTAGGGAAATGATTTTGAGTAAAACCTTTTGGAAAATGATTTGATTCAAACCTACTGACCCTAAACACCAAGTTTTGTGAATTAACAACTTATTTGTTGAACAATATAAAATTGTTGCTTTGCTAAAAACATTTTCCACCACATGAAATAATGATTTGATTTAAGAAATGGCTTATAGATAAAACCCTTTTGCAAATGGTTTTGCCACTTTGGAAAATGACCACTTTGAGACTTGCAATGTTTAGAGCCTAGTAGAAACCACTTTTGCAAATAAAACTATCTTTTGCATGCTTGCATGCATGACTTTGTTTCTATTATTTTATGTGTGTTAAATTGTTTGAATATTGTTTGGAATGCTAGTTGAACCTATGTTTGCTTGATTGATTTGTAGTGAAGTTAGAAGAGTGTGATATTAGCAAGATCAAGAAGTGAACCAACATTCTCTACCAAAAAGGCAAGTGACACTATCATCCAAAGTCCTACTATTTTTCATTACACTTAGTGGATTTTGAAACCTGCATGATAAAGACTACTATATTTTGCTATGCTAAATCCTAATAGGATACCCTTATATATTCCTTAGTGAAAACAATGTAGTTGTGAAATGCTTAGCCATGCTATATATTTTGAGAAGAGATACATGTTGAGATTATATGAAGTTGAGAAAAGACTTATGTTTATATAATAAAACAAGTACTCAATGAACCACCTGGGTGGACAGGGATACTCAAGTTTTGGAAAAAGTGGCAACAAAAGGAACCATGTTTATATGGCAATCTCCTTTGTTTGTGCACTAAAAGAAAACCACCCAGGGACTTAGAGATTGAACATATTTCTCGTACAGTGGCTTCCGTGTACAGCCACATGCTAAATGGGCACTGGCTTAGTCAACTACATTGGGAAGACCCATGCATTGGCCTCTTCAGGTTAACTAAATGAGGGAACTCGGAACCCTACATTGGTTCCTGGTAGACAAGCTAGCATTGTGTATTGGGAGGACCCTATGGAAAGACTTCGTCACATTCTCAATCTGCCAGTACTCCATCTTGGTGAGTACTTATCCAGCGGCCACTGGTGGCAACAGGATGAGAGTGTGTCATGTGGGTAAAGTGTACAACTTCTGCAGAAGATAAAAATCTAAGTACTTAGCCGTGTCCCCGGTTATGGACAATATTGAGCAACTAAGGCCTGAAGCTATGGGAAATCTCGACATTCCAATTTCTAAAAGAAAATTTTTGAAAGTGACAACAAAAGACTTGAAGCACTTGGGGTGTACCAAGGAGCTCAGTAAGATTTTAACAAAGACTTGAAGCACTTGGGGTGTACCAAGGAGCTCAGTAAGATTTTGACAAAGACTTGAAGCACTTGGGGTATACCAGGGAGCTCAGAAAGATTTTGACAAAAGATCAAAACTATTTTTAAATGATAGGAAAAACATTATTGCTTTCTTCAAACAAGCCTAAACCCTACCTAGCCAAATATGCATGTAATGATAGGATCCACTTATTTCTACATAGTAGTGAAACTTGCCAATACAATTCAAATGTATTGACCCTTGTGGCTGTAACTTGTAATGTTGCAGGTTGGTTTGGTGTTAGTGAAGTTTAATGATTAGGAGTACAAGTCTACAACCAACATGTTTGCCTGTGGCACTTTGAAGATGAAGGACCCCAAGCTTATAGATATTCTGCTGCAAATGTAATGTAATAGCCAAATGAGCTATGTAAGATGTAATGAATTATTTTATTCCTGGTTATAAAGTTGTATTATGACCTTTGTTTCTTGATATTACATCTTAACTGTGGATGCTAGCTATTGATCTAGGGACTAGCATTGTAAACACAGGGATCTCCACCTTATTAAAGGTTGGGACCTCTATAGATGGTATCAGAGCATTGTGTTGCCTGTAGGATTTGTAAACCTAGGATTGGACAAAAACCCTTAGAAAAAAATAGGAGTTGTATTTGTTCCAAAACTTATTTACAAACAATCTTGTAAACTCTTTCCTCAAACCATTTTGGTTTTGACTCTACATCTCCTCTATTTCTACTTGATGGACAAAGCCTACCCCATGGCCAAAGACTTCACCATGTGCAAAGGACTTCATCAACTCTAATGACTTCAACATCTTCAACTCTAATGACTTCAACATCTTCAACTCTAATGACTTCAATATCTTCAGCATCCTCACCAAGGACTTCAACCTTGGATGTCACTAAGGACAAGTGAGACAAGGAAATCTTGCTCAAGGATTTGAAACACAACTTAGAAGGAACCATGACCACCTTTGAAGTCTTGTGACCAAGAGTTTTTCCCAAGGAAACCATGATCTCATGCAAGAAGGAATCAACCAAGAAGGATGGAAAGATCACAAGTGAACCATATAGATGGACTATCATATTTTAGTTAAGTCAAACACACCAACTTATGTGGTGCAACAAAAATATTTTGTTGCCTAAAGATATGCTTGAACTTTGTTGTTTGAGTGAAATGTTTGTTTGTGATTGCTTGCACATTGCTTGAGTGAATTGTGATGTGTGTGATTAGAATTATTCCCTTAGAAATATCTTGCCTATTCTAATCTCAATTCAACCCAAACAGATGACTACTCCAAGAAACTCCAACATCAAGGTTGATGACACCAACAACAACCAAGGGGACAACTTGAGAGAACTTATAGCAACCCAAAACCAGTTCAACCAAATGACAGCTTAATTCATAGCCAACACCAGTGGGGAAGACCCAACCTTGCAAAAGTTTTTGGAAACCGAAGCCCAATTGTTGCATAAGGTGACAGATCAAATGCTCAACATGGAAAGCAACTCTTCCAAAGGAGTTTGTGACGACAAAGTTGACAAAGATGTATTTTTAGAAGGAACCAAAGCTTGCAATATTTGTGGAAACAAGGATCACACTTCCAAGGAGCATGGAGATCAATGCCCCAACTGTGAAGAGAAACATCCAGTTGGCCAATGTCCCACCTCTCAAGCTACTGGTTACCTATGTGAAGGGAATAATCATGCCCCTATCTAATGCCCCATCTATTCCATAGTTGAACAAAGGAAACAAGGTGGAGTGCAACAACTAATTGCAAACTATCAAGAGGGAGCTAAGTCTACCAAGAAGGATGAGGACAAAGGAAAATCTCCACTTATACCTCCATGCAATACAACCCAATTTAAAGGACCAAAGAAGAGGCATATGAATTATCCAAGGAGCAATAGAAGGTCCAAGAAACCAGTGGACATTCCTACCTATGAGATAACATATGAGGAACATGAACTAGAAGCACTCCTAGCTTTGGAGAAACCCAAGAAAAAGAAGGACAAAAGCCATGTGCAATGTAATCATTGTAAAGAAATGGGACACTATTCCAGTGAATGTCCAGAGAAACAGAAGTATAAGGAGATTGGCCAAGTATGGTGCAACAACTGCAAAGAGCTAGGCCATTATGCAGCAACCTGTCCACAAGAGATACGTGAAGAACTCAAACTTATCACATGTTACAATTGTGGTAACCAAGGACATTATGCAAGCAAGTGCCCAGAAAAGGTGAAGCACAAGATAAACAAGCCTATGAAGGATCTCAGCCTTGTCACATGTTTCAAGTGTGGAAACAAATGACACTATGCAGATGTTTGCCCAGAGAAGTTTCCCCAAGATCCCAAGCAAGCCAAGATGTAATCTAGTTAGAAAATTTTAAGGGTGGTAGTACCCTAGATGCTTTGAACCAACTTGTAACCCTAGCCTTCCCAAATCTCTGGACGAGATTTATTTTAAGGGTGGTAGCCTGTCACATCCCAAGATTTTCCAAATCTTGTTATGTGAAAAATAAATGAATAAAATAAAACTTTGTTGATTTTTAGGGTGAGAAGAAACTTTTTGATTCCAATTGGAAACCTTCAAACCTATTTGATCAAACAAATCCTAAAGAGATTTGAAAAGATAAACAATTAATAAAGAAAATATTAAATATGTGAAATTACTATTTTTGGATCTTTAATAAAAAGATTTGGCTTTCAAATGAAAAGGTAGAAATATAAATAAAGATTATTTTATAGAGCCAAATTAAACCTTGGCCAACATTTTGAAATAAAATGTTTGCTTTGGTTAAAAGAGTAAAGGTTTATTTAAATAAAATAATGAGAGTTTATTAATAAACCAATTTTATTAAAGTAAAGGTTTTTCCCATTTTAATTAAAAACATCAAAACTTGTTAAAATTATTTTAAACAAGTTTTCCAAGTATTCTATATTTTCAAATAAAACCTACTGATTTGGTTTTGATAATATTTAGATTTCAAATGGAGTTTTAAATAAATCAAATCCTATTTGATTTAATAACTAAGGACTATTTTATTTAATTATTAAATAGATCTTAAAAAGAATAAAAATATTATTTTGTTTTGGACTTTGATTTGTGTAGTTAAACAGAACTAAAACTCAATACAAAGTTTGATGGAAGTTTGATTTGATTTGGTTGTTTGAATTGTTGATTGAATTTCAAAACAGAAAATCGAATTAGAAAAAGATAAAGCAATCAGAAAGAAAAAAAAATAGAATCAGACCTGACCCAACCCACCTGGCCCAGCAAGCCTAGCTCCAGCCCAACTTCTTTCCCCACGCGCGAATCGTTTTCCACTCAGAAACGCACCCGCGCAGTCACAGACGAGTGGACCCTCTCCCTATCTTTCTCCCTCGCTGACAACAAGGCCCCACCTCTCCTGTTCATCGTCTTCAAACCCGCGGCGATTACTCCTCGCTATTTCTGTCTTGATTGCAGCGATCAAATTCGCATCAATGGAGACGTTAATCTCTCCAACGTTTACACCCTCTTAATCACCTGACACTCCTCGCCATTTCCCCTCAGAAACCACTGCACAAGAGCCACCAGGCTGCCTTGAATCTGCATTGCACCGCCGCTGCTCCGGCGAGCCTCTCTAGCCAATTCCGGCGAACCACTGCCGCCCCTTGCCTCCTCGATCACACAGCCGTGATCTCCACCCCCAGGTGCATCTGCCATTGTCTCGGACTCGTCTCCGCGCGCCCAGAACACTCGGCAACAACGACGACCACCGTCTGCTTCCTCTCCGGCGAAGCTTCTGGTAAGCACCTGACCGCCCCTCTCCTCCTCCTTCATGCACGCATCATCGCCATGACCTTGCGCGTCTAACCGTGCTTCCTGTTTGTTTCCTCGTGACCCGTAGCCTCGCCTCCAACGTCAACTGAGCGCACCCGACGCGGACAAGAACTCCGGTGAGGAATCCCCGTCGCGTCTGAGCGCCCCTTGCCAAGCTGACCACGCGTTGAGCATCACCTCAACCTCGCGAACACGGTGAGCACCCCCGTTTCCTTCTTTGCTTCCGGTAGCCGCCGCAACGCCACCGTCACAAGACCGCCACCGCCGCCGCTAGCGCCGTCTATGGCCGGTGTCGTCAGGCGTCGCGATTAAAATCCTGCGGCTGCGATTAGATCCAACCGAAGGGGTACGCGCCCATCTGAGCCACGCGTTCTAAGTTAGATCCTACGGTCCAGCGAGCTCGATCCGCCCGAAACGGTACCGACCAATAGTATTGCGCCGTGTGGCACTGGATCTGTTTAAAACAGAATTAGAATCTGATTTGTATGCAAATTTGAAAAATCCATAACTTTTGATCCACACGTCCAAAATAAGCAACTTTATATCAATGGATTTAGAAAAGCAAGCCCTAGCCAACCATGCCATTTGTTTAGTAAAAAGCTTCTGTTAAATTGTTTGTTTTTGCAGAAACTTGTGTATGCTTGTTTAGGTTATAAAAATTATTCCAAAATGATTTTGAGGATGAAATCTTTGCAAAATGGTTTGTTGTGAACTTACTGACCCTAGGAACCAACTGGTGAATTTAAAAATGTATTTTGTGAAGTTTAGGAGTAAATACTTGAATTAGCTCATATCTAGTCAAATAAAAATATTGATTTTGCTAGGGAAATGATTTTGAGTAAAACCTTTTGGAAAATGATTTGATTCAAATCTACTGACCCTAAACACCAAGTTTTGTGAATTAACAACTTATTTGTTGAACAATATAAAATTGTTGCTTTGATAAAAACATTTTCCACCACATGAAATAATGATTTGATTTAAGAAATGGCTTATAGATAAAACCCTTTTGCAAATGGTTTTGCCACTTTGAGCCTTGCAATGTTTAGAGCCTAGTAGAAACCACTTTTGCAAATAAAACTATCTTTTGCATGCTTGCATGCATGACTTTGTTTCTATTATTTTATGTGTGTTAAATTGTTTGAATATTGTTTGGAATGCTAGTTGAACCTATGTTTGCTTGATTGATTTGTAGTGAAGTTAGAAGAGTGTGATATTAGCAAGATCAAGAAGTGAACCAACATTCTCTACCAAAAAGGCAAGTGACACTATCATCCAAAGTCCTACTATTTTTAATTACACTTAGTGGATTTTGAAACCTGCATGATAAAGACTACTATATTTTGCTATGCTAAATCCTAATAGGATACCCTTATATATTCCTTAGTGAAAACAATGTAGTTGTGAAATGCTTAGCCATGCTATATATTTTGAGAAGAGATACATGTTGAGATTATATGAAGTTGAGAAAAGACTTATGTTTTATATAATAAAACAAGTACTCAATGAACCACCTGGGTGGACAAGGATACTCAAGTTTTGGAAAAAGTGGCAACAAAAGGAACCATGTTTATATGGCAATCTCCTTTGTTTGTGCACTAAAAGAAAACCACCCAGGGACTTAGAGATTGAACATGTTTCTCGTACAGTGGCTTCCGTGTACAGCCACATGCTAAATGGGCACTGGCTTAGTCAACTACATTGGGAAGACCCATGCATTGGCCTCTTCAGGTTAACTAAATGAGGGAACTCGGAACCCTACATTGGTGCCTGGTAGACAAGCTAGCATTGTGTATTGGGAGGACCCTATGGAAAGACTTCGTCACATTCTCAATCTGCCAGTACTCCATCTTGGTGAGTACTTATCCAGCGGCCACTGGTGGCAACAAGATGAGAGTGTGTCATGTGGGTAAAGTGTACAACTTCTGCAGAAGATAAAAATCTAAGTACTTAGCCGTGTCCCCGGTTATGGACAATATTAAGCAACTAAGGCCTGAAGCTATGGGAAATCTCGACATTCCAATTTCTAAAAGAATTTTTTTGAAAGTGACAACAAAAGACTTGAAGCACTTGGGGTGTACCAAGGAGCTCAGTAAGATTTTGACAAAGACTTGAAGCACTTGGGGTGTACCAAGGAGCTCAGTAAGATTTTGACAAAGACTTGAAGCACTTGGGGTATTCCAGGGAGCTCAGAAAGATTTTGACAAAAGATCAAAACTATTTTGAAATGATAGGAAAAACATTATTGCTTTCTTCAAACAAGCCTAAACCCTACCTAGCCAAATATGCATGTAATGATAGGATCCACTTATTTCTACATAGTAGTGAAACTTGCCAATACAATTCAAATGTATTGACCCTTGTGGCTGTAACTTGTAATGTTGCAGGTTGGTTTGGTGTTAGTGAAGTTTAATGATTAGGATTACAAGTCTACAACCAACATGTTTGCCTGTGGCACTTTGAAGATGAAGGACCCCAAGCTTATAGATATTCTGCTGCAAATGTAATGTAATAGCCAAATGAGCTATGTAAGATGTAATGAATTATTTTATTCCTGGTTATAAAGTTGTATTATGACCTTTGTTTCTTGATATTACATCTTAACTGTGGATGCTAGCTATTGATCCAGGGACTAGCACTGTAAACACAGGGATCTCCACCTTATTAAAGGTTGGGACCTCTACACAGTCACATGCTTGCAAGCTAATTGGATGACATTTCACCGAGAGGGCCCAGAGTATATCTATCCGTCATATGGATGGACAAATCCCACTCTTGATCCATGTGTCTCAACCAATACTTTCCGAACACTCAATGCCACCTTTATAGCCACCCAGTTACGGTGTGGTGTTTGATGTCATCAAAGCATCCTTCCGGTGATGGTGATAAGCATGATCTCATGGTCGAAAGAATTAGGTTACTATGTATCAGAAAGCATATAGCAATTGAACTATTAAAATGACTTGATCTTTATGCTACGCTTATCTATAGGAGTATGTCCATCATATCATTCTCCTAACGACATGATCTTGTTGTTAATAACATCTCAATGTTCATGATAGGGAAACCACAATCATTTATTAACCAACAAGCTAGTATTATAAAGAGGCTTTACTAGGAACTCTAATTTAGGTTTACAAATCACACAAGTATTAATGTTTCCTTGTTAATACTATTATAGCATGAATGTAAACATTTATCATAAACACAAAGATATAATAATAACTATATTTATTATTGCCTCTAGGGCATATCTCCAACAGTCTCCCACTTGCACTAGAGTCAACTAATCTAGATTACATGGTAATATACCGAACACCCATGGCAGTCTGGTGTTGGTCATGTTTTGCCCTCGGGAGAGGTTTAGTCAACGGCTCCGCCACATTCAGATCTGTGTGTACTTTGCAAATCTTTATGTCACCATCTTGGACATGTTCTCGAATAGCGTGAAAACGTAGCTTGATGTGCTTCAGCTTCTTGTGTGACCTTGGTTCTTGCGCATTGGCTATGGCGCCCATGTTATCACAGTAGATAGACATTGGGTCCAACGCACTTGGAACCACACCGAGCTCTGTAATGAACTCTTTCATCCATATCGCTTCTTGTGAAGCCTCCGAAGCAGCCATGTATTCCGATTCAGTTGAAGATCTCTCCACAACGCTTTGTTTTGCACTCCTCCAGCTAACTGCTGCACCATTCAAAGTAAATACGTATCCAGATTGTGATTTAGAATCATCCGGATCGGTGTTCCAACTAGCATCGGTGTAACCATTAACAACGAGCTGTTCATCACCTCCATAAGAAAGAACCATATACTTAGTTCTTCTCAAGTACTTAAGGATGTTTTTGACCGCTATCCAATGATCCACTCCTGGATCACTTTGATATCTGCTAGTTAAACTAACAGCATATGCAATGTCGGGTCTAGTACATAGCATGGCATACATTAGAGATCCTATGGCTGAGGCATAGGGAGTCTTACTCATCCTTTCTCTATCTTCTGCCGTTGTCGGACTTTGAGTTTTACTCAACGTCGTATTGGGCAACATGGGAAAGAACCCTTTCTTGCTATCTTCCATTCCAAACCTCTTTAGAACTTTGTCCAAATATGTACTTTGTGACAATGATATTAGGCGTCTCAATCTATCTCTATAAATATTTATGCCTAATATGTAAGCTGCTTCGCCAAGATCCTTCATTGAAAAACTATTATTCAAATATTCCTTGACACTATTAAGAAGGTCTACATCATTCCCAATCAACAATATGTCATCTACATATAGTATTAAGAATGCTACAGAGCTCCCACTCACTTTCTTGTAAATACAAGCTTCTCCATAAGTTTGTATAAAACCAAAACTTTTGATCACCTTATCAAAATGTTGATTCCAACTTCGGGATGCTTGCTTCAATCCATATATGGACCGTTGAAGTTTGCATACCTTGTTAGCATCTTTAGGATCGACAAAACCTTCGGGTTGCATCATATACAACTCTTCATCAATGTCTCCATTGAGGAACGCTGTTTTGACATCCATCTGCCATATCTCATAATCGTAATACAGCGATTGCTAACATAATCCTCAGAGACTTTAGCTTTGCTACTGGTGAGAAAGTCTCATCGTAGTCAACTCCTTGAATTTGTCGAAACCCTTTTGCGACAAGTCGAGCTTTATAGACAGTAACATTACCATCAGCATCTGTTTTCTTGAAAATCCATTTGTTCTCGGCGACCTTACGGCCATCGTAAGTCCACCAAAGTCCATACTTGGTTTTCGTACATGGATCCAATCTCGGATTTCATGGCTTCTTGCCATTTATTGGAATCTGGGCTCATCATCGCTTCCTCATATGTCGCAGGGTCATCGGTGTTGTCCACCAACATGACACTCATAATGGGATCATACCAATCAAGAGTGGTACGAGTTCTCGTTGACCTGCGAGGTTCTGTAGCAACTTCAACCGAAGTTTCATGATCATCATCATTAGCTTCCTCTCTTATTGGTGCAGGCACCACAGGAACTTCTTCCGGTGCTGCGCTACTCGCAAGTTTGAGAGAAGGTTCGACAACCTCGTCGAGTTCTACTTTCCTTCCAGTCACTTCTTTCGAGAGAAATTCCTTCTCTAGAAAGGATCCATTCTTGGCAACGAAGATTTTGCCTTCGGATTTATGATAGAAGGTATACCCAATAGTTTCCTTTGGGTATCCTATGAAGACGCATTTTTCCTCTTTGGGTTCAAGCTTGTCCGGCTGTAACTTCTTTACATAGGCTTCCCAACCCCAAACTTTAAGGAACGACAATTTAGGTTTCTTCCCAAACCATAATTCATACAGTGTCGTTTCAATGGATTTAGATGGTGCCCTATTTAAAGTGAATGCGTCTGTTTCTAATGCATAACCCCAAAATGATAGCGGTAAATCTGTAAGTGACATCATAGAACGAACCATATCTAAGAGAGTTCGATTACGATGTTCGGACACACCATTACGCTGTGGTGTTCCCGGCGGTGTCAATTGTGAAAGTATTCCGCATTTCTTCAAATGCTCGCCAAACTCGTAACTTAGATATTCACCTCCACGATCAGAACGTAGAAATTTAATCTTCTTGTTACGTTGATTCTCAACCTCACTTTGAAATTCCTTAAACTTCTCGAAAGTTTCGGACTTATGTTTCATGAAATAGATATACCCATATCTACTCAAGTCATCCGTGAAGGTAAGAACATAACGATAACCACCACGCGATGCTACACTCATTGGACCACACACATCGGTATGTATGATTTCCAACAAGTCCGTAGCTCGCTCCATCATACCGGAAAATGGAGTCTTAGTCATTTTACACATTAGACATGCTTCGCATCTATCAAGTGATTCAAATCAAGTGATTCAAGAAGTCCATCGAATGGAGTTTCTTCATCGCTTCACTCCAATGTGACCAAGGCAGGATTGCCACATATAGGTCGAGTTATCGCCGATTTCAAACGTTTAGCCTCAATGTTATTAATATGTGTATTTCCACTATCGAGATTCAATAAGAATAGACCATCTATCAAAGGTGCATGTGCATAAAACATATTACTCATATAAATCGAACAACCATTATTCTCGGACTTAAACAAGTAACCGTCTCGCAATAAACAAGATCCCGATATAATGTTCATGCTTAACGCAGCACCAAATAACAATTATTTAAGTATAAAACTAATCCCGATGGTAGATGAAGAGGTAGCGTGCCGACCGCGATCACATCAACCTTTGATCCATTTCCAACGCGCATCGTCACCTCGTTCTTCGCTAGCTTCCGTTTATTCTGCAGCACCTATTTCGAGTTACAAATATGAGCAACCGAACCAGTATCAAATACCCAGGCACTACTACGAGTACTAGTGAGATACACATCAATAACATGTATATCGGATATACCCTTCTTCTTGATGTTGCCGTTCTTCAAATCCGCCAAGTACTTTGGGCAATTCCACTTCCAGTGACCTTCTCCCTTGCAGTAAAAGCACTCAGTATCAGGCTTAGGTCCAGCCTTGGTCTTCTTCGTCGGCGCGGTAACTTTCTTACCACCCTTCTTGAAGTGTCCCTTTTGCTTAGACTTGACTTTCTTGAATTTGGTGGTCTTATTGACCATCAACACTTGGTGCTCTTTCTTGATCTCCACTTCTGCAGATTTTAACATGGAGAAGAGTTCGCAAGCTTGTTCATGCTTTGCATATTGTAGTTCATCACAAAGTTCTTGTAACTTGGTGGTAGTGATTGGAGGACACAGTAAATCCCCAAAGCATTAGGAATCACTATACCCAAGCTTTGGAGTTTGTTTGCATGCCCAGACATCTTAAGCACATGCTCACTTGTGAGCGCCCTCTTCCATCTTGCAGTTAAAGAACTTTTCAGAAGCCTCATAGCTCTCAACTGCCGCGTGAGTCTCAAATATCAATTTGAGTTCATGGACAATATCATGTGGGTCTGAATTCTCAAACCTTTTCTGAAGCTCCGATTATAAACCATACAAGATAGCACCTTTGATCGTGGAGTCTTGATTCTTAGAAGCGAGGTAAACATTCTTTACTTCATCGGTAGCATCAGCTGCAGGCGGGTCACCCAGCGGTGCATCCAGCACATAGGTCAAATTACCAGCATTGAGGACAATCCTCAAATTGCGGAACCAATCCACGAAGTTGCTTCCATTGTTTTTCAAGTTTTCTTTCTCTAGGAACACATTAAAATTGATGGTAGGGGCCGCCATTGATCTACAACATATTTGCAATAACTTAGACTAAGTTTATGACAAATTGAGTTCTAATTAATAGTTAAATTAATCTAGGTGAACTCCCACTCAAAACAATATCCCTCACATTGTTTTAGTGATCACACGAACCAAATCCACCACATCAAAACCGATCATCATGAGAGTTGATGTAGCTTCAATGGTGAACAATCGTCATGTTCATCATATCTTCTATATGACTCATGCTTTACCTTTCAGTGATCCGTGTTCCGAGACCATGTCTGTACATGCTAGGCTCGTCAAGATCAAACCTTAGCTTTCGCATGAGCAAATCTGGCTTGCCCACGTTGTATACACTTGCGGAATCTAACACACCCGATCATCACATGGTGCTTCGAAACAACAAGCTTTAGCAACGGTGCTTACTAAGGATGAACACTTTAGAACTTGAAATTCATGTGCATGAGGGATCATCTTATAATGCTACCGTCGTTAACTAAGCAATACAAGATGCATAAAGGATTAACATCACATGCAATTCATAATATGTGATATGATATGACCTTTCTTCTTTGTGCTTCCGATCTCCATCTTCAAGCACGAACATGATCTCCATCATCACCGACATTGCATGAAGGTCAATGACGCTGCTCCATGGTTGTCGTCCACCAGCTTCAACTATTACAACTACTTTGAATAGACACGCGGGTCTTAACAGAAATTAAAGACAACCATATGGCTCCTGCCGGTTGCCAACTTACAATAAGGAACATTGCATACATCAAATATAATCACAATCATGGCCATATCACATCACACACCCACCGCAAAACAAAGTTAGACGCCTCTAATTTCTTTGCATATTTTACGTGGTTTGGGGCTTTCAATAAGTGTCGATCTAACTTACGAACAAGAACCACAACGTTGATGTTTGAACTATCAAGTGCCCATTGTAAATTGGATCTATACTATAATGGGAGAGACAGACACCCGCAAAGCCACTTATGCAATACAAGTTGCATGTTGAGCATGGAGCAAGTCTCATGAACGATGTCATGTAAGGTTAGCCCGGGCCGCTTCATCCCATCATACCGCAAGATGCAAAGTAATCAAGAAGCAATTGATAATAAAAGCACCATCGCTCACAATGACCATTGTGTTCTACTCATGCAACAGATCTACATATAGACACGGCTCTGATACCACTTTAGGGGTTCGTAGCATGGAAAACAAAAATTTTCTACCGCATACAAACAAACAAGCCAAGATCTATCTACTAGATTGTAGCAACGAGTCGATAGAATAACTCACCCTCAAAGATTCCAAAGTGTTTAACGAGAGCGGATTCTCGTGGGTGATGTAGTCGTACTCTTGCCGATCTCAAGATCGCGTAGACGATCCTTCCGGCGCTATGTTCCGGCAGCGCTTCCGCAGTCGGTCACACGTTCGGTACTCGATGAAGACCTTCCTCTCCCTTGTTCCAGCAGGCAGCGGAGGTTGTAGCACTCTCCTCGCGATTCCGGCAGCACGACGGCGTGGTACGAGTAGAGGGAGATCTCGAGGCTTCGCCTTAAGCCAGAGCGAGTATGGTGGACTATGAGAGAGCCTTGGTGATCTAGGGTTTAGACGCACCAAGTAGAAGGGGCTAGGCCGGCGGCTAGGGCAACTAGAAGCCCCAACTCGGCGGCTTGGGGAGAAACCCTAGGCGGCGGCTATGGTGGGCGACGGCGGCTAGGGTTAGGGTTTGCGGGGTGAGGTGTTGTGTGCTTGGAGGGCCAGCCCTGCCCCTCCTTATATAGGTGGAGGGGGCGCGCCAAGGGGAGGGGAGTCCCTCCTCAACTTGGCTTCCAAGGCCGGCGGTGGAGGGAGAGGGACTTCCTCCCCAAGTAGGTTTCCTACTCTCCCTCCACCAAACAAAATAGCCGTTTGACTTTTCAAATTGGCGTTTGACTTTTCAAACTAGGATTTGATTTAACCCTTTAGTTTGTTCAGCGATGACACCTAGTACATGATGCAACCATTCCAACTTGTTATGACACATTCATGTACCCTTCCCCTCCGGAGTGCCGGACATTCCGGAACCTTCTAGAACATTCCCGATGAAAACACCGGAACCATTCTCCAACCCCGAAACAGGACTTTCCTTATATGAATCTTATTCTCCGGACCATCCGGATCTCCTCGTGATATCCCGGATCCCATCCGAGACTCCGAACAACATTTGGTCTCTTACTCATCATTCCATTGAAGGGTTTCGCGGCATAGTAAATCAAAATTTTCTACGGATGCGAACAGAGGGAAGCCAAGATCTAATCTAGGAGATGCAAACAACGAGAGAGATTGGATTAGATCTTCATACCCTTGAACATTCGCACAGCGGAACGTTCGTCGGAACGTGGGTGATGTAGTCGTACTCGCTTCTCCTCCTCGCGATCCGATCCGATCTAGCACCGCAAGTGGCGATGCCTCCGGGAGATGCACACGTGAAGCACCTCGACGTCTCCTCCTTCCTTGGTCCAGCAAGTATGGTGGAGAGACGGATTGGATCTACAACGCGACGGCGCGGTGTATGTGGTGGAGAGTTTCTGCAGCAGGGCTTCGCCTACACGCAGTCGGGAGGGAGAGAGAGAGGAGGGCAGCAGGGCGACTAGGCTTGAGGGGAAGGTGTGTGTGTGTGGGGGGGGTGGTGGTGTGCCCCAGCCCTCTATATATAGAGGGGTGGGCGCCAGCCCTAACCCCTCCCCCAAGCCCTAGGCCGGCGACCAAAGGAGGGAGGAGTGGGGGGCAAGGAAACCCCCCTTTCTAGAAGCTCCAATTAGGGTTTATCCCTTGGTTGGCCGGCTGGGCCCTATGGGGCCTTGTTCCCCTGGACCAATGCGGCCAGGGCACTCCCTCATAGGCCCATGCCCCCTCCCGACAGGTGGGACCACGTTGGTCCCCTTCGGAAGGTTCTAGAAGCTTCTGGTACAATACCGATTAACCCGGAACAATTCCTAACTCCAAAAACTGCACTGCCTTATATGAATCTTATTCTCCGGACCATTCCGGAACCTCTCGTGATATCCCGGATCCCATCCGAGACTCCGAACAAAAACTCATAAACAAATTATCCAATCTATCCTAGCATCGAGACACGTTAAGTGTGTGACCCTTCGGGTTCGAGAACATGCAGACATGATCTTCTATCAATAATCAACAGTGGGGTCTGGAAACCCATATTGACTCCCACACATTCATCGATGATCATATCGGATGAACCACGATGCCAGGATTCAAACAATCCCATATATATATTCCCTTCGTCTCGCGATATTTTACTTGCCCGAGATTTGATCGTCGGTACCGTCATACCTAGTTCAATCTCGTTCACAGCAAGTACTTTACTCGTTCCGTAATCCGATATCACTTCGTGATTAACTCCTTAACCACATGCTTGCAAGCGGTGTTGATATCGATTACCGAGTGGGCCCGAAGTATATCTCTCCGACTTGGGAGGGACAAATCCCATCTCGATACATACAACCCAACAGGTACTTTCCGATCACCTGAGAGACACCTTTATGATCACCCTCTCATAGGATGACGTTTGATGACCTCAAAGCTTTCTTCCAATACCAGAGAGTTGTATTATCTCATGGTCTAAGGAATACAATATTTGACATAAGAAAAGCTTCGCAAAGATGAACACGATGACACGATCTAATTGCTTCGCTTAGTTTGGGTCTGTCCATCACATCATTCTCCCAATGATATGATCTCATTATTAATCGACAACTCATGTCCATGATTAGGAAACCTTAACCATCATTAATCAATGAGCTAGTCCATAGAGGCGTACTAGGGACACGGTGTTGTTCACAAACCACACAAGTATTAAAGTTTCCGCTTAATACAATTCTAGCATGGAATATAAACATTATCTTGAACAAGAATTATAATAATAACATCTTTATTATTGCCTCTAGGGCATAATTCCAACAGTCTCCCACTTGCACTAGAGTCAATAATCTAGTTTACATTTGGCAACAATCTCACACCCATGGCACTAAGGTGCTGATCATGTTTTACACGTGGAAGAGGTTTAGTCAATGGATCTGCGACATTCAGATCTGTATGTACTTTGCTAATCTTCAGATCTCCATCTGCTATATAATCTCGGATTATATGAAACTTGCGGTTGATATGCTTGGTCTTTGGATGATATCTTGGTTCCTTAGCGAGTGCTATGGCGCCAGTGTTGTCACACAATACTTCCAGTGGGTCCAATGCACTTGGAACCACGCTTCGATGATGAAGTTCTGATCCAAACTCCTTCACTTGGCGCTTCTGCAGCAGCCATGTATTCCGCTTCTACTGTAGATCCCGCGATCACGCTTTGCTTGCAGCTTCTCCAGCTCACAGCTCCTCCATTCAAAATATACACGTATCCTGTCTGAGATTTAGAATCATCCTTGTCGGTGTCGAAACTAGCGTCGACGTAACCTTTTACGACGAGCTATTCATCACCCCCATAGACTAAGAACATTTCTTTGGTCCTGTTTAGGTACTTTAGGATGTTCTTCACGGCTGTCCAGTGTTCCACTCCTGGATCACTTTGATATCTGCTCGTCAAACTAAGAGCATTGGACACATCCGGTCTAGTACACAGCATGGCATACATGATAGAACCTATGGCCGAGGCATAAGGCACTTTGCTCATAGCTTCCCTATCATTTACCGTAGCTGGACACCGAGCCTTGCTCAATATCTTACCTGACAACATAGGCACTGAACCTTTCTTTGCCTTATCCCTTCTGAACCTTTTCAGAACTTTGTCTAGGTATGTACTCTGGCTTAAAGCTATCAGGCGTCTTTGTCTATCTCTATAGATTTTGATGCCCAATATATAAGCAGCTTCACCTAGGTCTTTCATTGAAAAACACTTGTTCAAATAACTCTTCACATCATTAAGCATGTTAATGTCATTTCCAATAATCAATATGTCATCCACATATAGTACCGGAAATGTCACCGAGCTCCCACTCACTTTCTTGTAGATGCAATGTAACATCCCTAAAATCATGTTTCAAAACTCATGCATATCATCCATGCATCCATCATCATTTAGGGTTTCATCTCAAAATCATTTCAAAAACAGGAGCAAATGTTGCTCATTATTTTATGTATAAAAACTCTAGCCTTTGTGCTACATGCTAATGAGAAAGGTGCTTTTATTCATTCAGAATGTTTTGAGTTCAAACTTAAGTGTTTCCAAAAGCTTGAGCAAAGTTTCAAAGCAAAGTATAAAATAAAACCAAATTCATGCCTATTTATATCTCCTAAAAGGCTTGGTTTTATTTTATTATTTTCAAATGACCCAAGTAAGTCTGAGTGAACAGAGGAGCTTGACACTTATTTGGGTGCAAGGAACACTGTACAAAAAGCTAGAGAAGGTTTGTATTCAAAATTATTTGAAATAGGGTTTGAAAACCATTTCTAGAAAAACAATCAGAAAAAGAAAAGGAGTAAAGAGGAAAAAAAATAGACAACCAGCCAATCTGGCCAACCCAACCCAACTCGGCCCAGCTAGCCCAGCAGTTCCCACCCCCGCGAAACGTTTTATTTCACCCGCCCCCGCACCCACTGGCTCGATGAAAGGAAGGACCCACTCCCTCTCCTCCCCTCTCGCTGACAACCGCGGCCCACACGGGTATCGTCGTCTCCACCCCCGCGACTCGTTCTTCCCCAATTGACGCCGGGCGTTTCCTATTTGATTCGCAACTTCAATTCGCGTAAATGCACGAGTAAATCTCGCTCGTATCCTGGCTACTAAAACCCCCTCTGCCCCCTCTCCATTCTCCCCCAAACCCCAAGCCCAGAGCGCCCCCAGGCTGCGAGAATTGCTCACCGCAACCTCGCTGCTCCGACGAACTGCAGCCACGATTCCGGCCAACCCCGACCACCCCTCTGCTCCTGGTTCACACGAGCAGACTCCATTTGACCTCGCGCACCTCCCAGTACCACTAGCTCGCCCGCGCGTGACCCAGAACGTCGGCAACGCAAGCGACTGAGCGCCACCGTCTTCAGCTTCAACTCCGGCGACCTCCAGTGGTAATCTCCGACAGCCCCTTTCCCTCTCGTTGACACTCACGTGACTAGCATCGTCTTGCGCGTCTAACTACATCCTCTCTTTTTTCCTCGGGACTAACCACAACACCGTCTCCGAGCACGTCCAGGACCACCTGACGCCAACGACGACTCCGGCGAGGAATTGCTGCTGACCCTGAGCTCCCCTCGTCAAACGAACCACACGTTGAGAACCAGCACGATGACACGAACGCGGTAAGCACCTCCCCATCCTTCCCCGCTTCCTGTTTCACCAGCGCCGCCACCATCTGACCTCGCCGCCGCCAGCGACCGCCGCTGCGCCGCCAGAGTTAGGTCAAAGCAATATTAGCCGTTAGATGGCGATCCAAGCGACAGGATAGAATCACTTATCAGCGAAGAGGTACGCGATCAGGACCGTGCGATGTGTTTAGATCCCGCGGTCCACGTTACTGATCCGAGCGAACCGGTACGCGCCAGTAATATCGCGACGCGTGGCTAGGGTTGATTCAAAAATAGAAATTCAAATCAGATTTAGATCCAAATTTCAAATGGCTATAACTTTTGATTCCCACGTTAGAATTTTGCAAATTTTATACCGTTGGAATCAGTGAGACAAGCCCTTTCTGAATCTCCAATGTGTTTAACAAAAAGTTTCTGTTAAAATGACTTTGTATGCAGAAACATATTTAGGTCCATTTTGAGTATAGATTTTGTTTAGCAAATTGTTTTAGGGCTAAATAAGTTTAGTTAGCAAACTTTCTGACTTGGTTATGTTTCTGTATCATGCACTTGCTTGGTGGGTTTTCAAAAATCATCACTTAGAAATTTCTTGCATGCATGCATTCATATTTTTGATTGTATATGAATTGTGTGTAATTATGTGCTACAAATTTTGTGTAGATTTTGCTAGTGACTGTGATTGTGAAGAGTGCTACTCTCCCCATTACCAATGCAAGTGATACTTCATGATATTTTCATCCCTATATTTTGTATAGCATTAGAAATATTTTTGCTAAGACTTGCATGCTACTTTTTGCCAAATGATATGTTGGGAATGTTGGGGTTCGTAGCATGGAAAACAATAAATTTCTACCGCATGAACACACAATCAAGATCTAATCTATGATCAAGCCAAGATCTATCTACTAGATTGTAGCAACGAGTCGATAGAGGAACTCACCCTCGAAGATTCCAAAGCGGTTAACGAGAGCAGATTCTCGTGGGTGATGTAGTCGTACACTTGCCGATCTCAAGATCGCGTGAGCGATCCTTCCCATGCTGCGTTCGGCAGCGCTTCCATGATCGGTCACACGTTAAATTACTCGTGAAGACCTTCCTCTCCTTGTTCCAGCAGGCAGGAGGTTGTAGCACTCTCTCGCGATTCCGACGGACAGTGGTACCGAAGTAGAGGGAGATCTCATGAGCTTCACCTTAAGCCGTAGCGAGTATGGTGGACTATGAGAGAGCCTTTGTGATCTAGGGTTTAGACACACCAATTAGAAGGGGCTAAACCGGTGGCTAGGGCAATTAGAAGCTCTAACTCGACGGCTTGGGAGAAATCCCTAGGCTGTGGCTAGGGTTTAGGTTTAGAGGTAGGGAACTTATATGTCTAGGAGGGGAGCCCCGCCCCTCCTTATATAGGTGGAGGGAGGCGCCGACCAAGGGGAGGGAGTCCCTCCCCAACTCGGATCCCTAGTGGGCCGGCGGTGGAGGAGGGACTCCTCCCCAACTCGGTTTCCCACTTCTTTTCCACTTTCCAAAATAGCCGTTTGACTTTTCAAATTGGCGTTTGACTTTTCAAACTAGGATTTGATTAAACCCTTTATTTTGTACAGCGATGAGACCTAGTACATGATGTAATCATTCCAACTTGAAATGACACATTTATGTACCCTTCCCCTCCGGAGTGCCGGACATTCCGGAACCTTCTAGAACATTCCCGATGAAAACACCCGAACCATTCTCCAACCCCGAAACAGGACTTTCCTTATATGAATCTTATTCTCCGGACCATTCCGGATCTCCTCGTGATATCCCGGATCCCATCCGAGACTCCGAACAACATTCGGTCTCTTACTCATCATTCCATAACTACTCAACAACATCGAATCCTTAAGTGTATCTCCCTACGGTTCGTGAATTATGCGGACATGATCGAGACACTTCTCCGATCAATAACCAATAGAGGAATCTGGAAATTCATATGGCTCCCACATATTTCTACGATTACTTTGCGATCGAATGAACCACTTACATACGATACCAATTTCCCTTTGTCTCATGATAGTTTACTTATCCGAGGTTATGATCGTCGGTATCTCTGCATACCTAGTTCAACCTCGTTACCGATAAGTACTCTTTTCTCGTTCCCGTGGTATGTGATCCCTTGTGAGCCAGTCACATGCTTGCAAGCTAATTGGATGACATTCCACCGAGAGGGCCCAGAGTATATCTATCCGTCATATGGATGGACAAATCCCACTCTTGATCCATGTGTCTCAACCCATACTTTCCGAACACTCAATGCCACCTTTATAGCCACCCTGTTACGGTGTGGTGTTTGATGTCATCAAAGCATCCTTCCGGTAAAGGTGATATGCATGATCTCATGGTCGAAGGAATTAGGTTACTATGTATCAGAAAGCTTATAGCAAATGAACTATATTAAATGACTTGATCTTTATGCTACGCTTAACTATAGGAGTATGTCCATCACATCATTCTCCTAATGATATGACCCAATTGTTAATAACATCTCTATGTTCATGATCAGGAAACCATGATCATATATTAACCAACAAGCTAGTTTAACAAGAGGCTTTACTAGGGACTCTTTTATGTTTACAAATCACACAAGTATTAATGTTTCCGGTTAATACAATTATAGCATGGTATGTAAACATTTATCATAAGTATGAAGATATGATAATAACCACTTTATTATTGCCTCTTGGGCATATCTCCAACAGTCTCCCACTTGCACTAGAGTCAATAATCTAGTTTCAAACCTTTGTGTATTCAACACCTATGGCTTTCCGTTGTTGTATGTACACGATTGCTAGTGGTCAACTGATCTCCGGATCTTACACTTCCAGGTCCGTGTGTAATTGCATGTCTCTGCGTCTCTACGCATCACTCATTCTCTAATGAGATGGCTTTGTATAATTTTGGTCCTTTGGTGAGACCTTTAGTTCTTTGGGGTTAAAACATGTTGATAATATTGTCGTACAATATATCTTCATAGTATTATCCCGCTGTGAACTACACCTAGTTTGATAACAAACTACTTGACACAAATGCCCTCTTTAGCTGCTATTATAGCAGTCATATACTTAGCCTTTTGTTGTAGTATCTGTCACAATGTCTTAACTTTGGAACTCATCCAAATCCATTATGGAACTTACTTTCCATTATATTGTGCCACCCTTAGTTTAGATTGAGATAAACTTAATTTGTACTTTATGACAAAACTAGTATCAATGTAATTCATTTACAATGAACTAACCATCTATTTGTCACTTCTACAAAATAATATATTCTTAGTTCTTTTACAAGATCATAAGAATATCTTTACTATCGTCCAATAATCATCTTATGAATCATTCTGGTATATGCTCATAACATTTAGAGCATAGGACATATCTGGATTTGTACATATCACAACATGATTGATATAAATACTCTTTGTGATTTCATACATCAAGTATCAATCTATACTTGAATCTTTGTTTCACTTACCAAGTGTCAATACACTTGAATATATCATCAATATTGAACTCATTCAATCCTTTCTGTGCGACAAGAACCTTTCTTGTAGTTTCTATATTGAACTTATTCAATATATCATCTATGTACTTTCGGCACAACCATATTAGCATCTATTGATGCCAAATATTTGGGTTTTGCCTAAGTCTTTCATCGGGATGAAATTCTTAATATGTGTTAATAAAAGATACATCATTTTTAATCAACAATATGTCTTCCACATAATGTATTAGAAATATGTCTTAGCGCTCCCACTTAATTTCTTGCAAATGCAAGTATCTTCATTGTCTCCGATGAAATTAAACTCTTTTAACAGTTTCATCATAGTGAAGATTCCAACTCCGCGATGCTTACTTCAACCATTGAAGTTTGCATATGCTTTTAGCATCCTTTGAATTAACAAAACCCTTTGGACCGTGTCATGCACACGTCCTAGGTAACCCTTCTATTAGAAGAACTTGTTTTGTTTATTCAACTACCACATAACAAAAATTATATGTAGTGGTTGCTACATTAATCCGTCTAGACTAAATATCGCTATGAAAGATCAAATCTTGTCATAGTCAACCTTTGAACATTTTGTTAACTCTTTCCCAACATGTCGACTATTTCATAGATGTGAAACATCCATGTCTACTTCTTTATAGACCCAAACACAACTGTAAGGTCTTACACCTTTCTCTAGGGTCCTTCAAGTTCAAAACTTGATTTCTCGTGTATGGAACTATCACGGATTTTATGGCTTCAAGCCATTTAGTAGTCGAGGGCCCATCGTCGCTTCTTTGCATGTAGTCCGTTCATTATTCTCAAATAATGATTCAACCCTCAAATCTTGGTATTTGATTGTTTACTCGACCTACTTGGTTCAATAGAAACTTAGACCTCCGTGACCGCAACCTTTGAGGTACGTGAGCCATGAGCATTGTTGCTGCCTCCGGAACACTTTTTCAACAGTGCAAACTTTGCACATATAGCTAAGGTTCCTTTAACCTTATCAAAGTTCTACTGTCCTCCCACTTATCTTTTCACGAAAAATTCCTTCTCAAAGAAACTTGACGTTCTAAGCGACAAATACTTTTGTCTCCGGTGTTTATGGAGGAATACTTAACAGTAATACAAAGACAGTTTCATCCGACTTTGGTTGCAAACATCTTTCTTATGCATAGCATACCAATGTTTAAGAAAGGACTACTTGGGTTTTATCCCAAACCATAACTTTATATGGTGTCATTTCAACGGATTATGATGGAGCTCTTTTCAGTGGAAAACGGTAGTCTCTAAAGCTTTTAATCTTTAAAATATAATGGCAGTTTTATGAATTACACCTTTGATCTTACCATGTCAAACAAGGTTTAATTACATATCTCGAACACTCCATACTCTTATGGTGTTTCGGGAAATGCAAATCCACGGAACGATTCCTTGAATCTTAGGTATTATGCTAAACTTGTAACTCAAATATCTTCCTTTATGATCTTATCATAAACTATTTATATTCTTATTACAATGATTTTGCACTTCATCTTGAAAGACTTTGAACGTTTTCAAATATTTCATACTTCATCCTTATTAAGTAAATATTCATATATTCACTCAAATTTTTGGAGAAAGCATATGAATTTGAAATCCATCGCTCTTGACTACACATAATGGATTTCGTACAACAATATGTACAAGTTCCAATAAGCTAGTCATTCGTTCCCTTTTGGCCTATGAACGAAGTTTTAATTATCTCTAGGAAAGTTTCACAAGCGTCATGTGATCAAAAATCAAAAGACTCCAAAATTCCATCCACATGGAGTTTCTTCATGTTTTCTTTCCAATATAATTTAAACGGCGATGTCACTTCCTAAGTGATCTTTCAATCAATTTGTCTTTCGACATTTTTAGCACTAGTTTTATGGATGTGATTTCTCCAACGAGATTTGTGAATCATCCATCTTTTATGGATTACGGCAATTATTTGAACAACCCTTTTGTTCTCATAATACCTGATAAATCAAATCTTGAAGGCAAGCTTTGATGTTTAACGAGCAACACAATAACCCTTTATTTGTTCTCGATGAACATCATCACATATTCTTTTGCTAGTTACTTAGGCCATTGTAGTTCATGAATTCTGTTGTTTCGTATGATGATTCACACCAACAAATTCAATATCAAATACTTAAGAACCACATTGTTTAATAAGCAAAGAATATATCCATAACATGTATATCATCTATATACTTAAGCTAAACAATTCTAGTCTTTTATTTTCTGCCATATACTTATGAGATTCTCTTTCAGTATTTCCTGTTCTGTTTGAAAGAATCTATCAACATCAATAGTGGAGTCATACATATGACACATAGTCCAAAGCGTGTATAGTTAAATACCAATGTCTTTGGACTTGCACTTTGAAGTAGATCACCATTATCAAATGTTTGGTGTTCTTTCAAATTCCTTTCTTTAGTAATCTCTTGGTGTAGTAAACATTTTACCTACATAAAATATTCACCCTTATCATGGAATTATCCATGATCAAGCTACTTTTAGCTTGTAATGGTGAATCGCGAGTATAATGTTGCTCTCCAAAGCCTTTTGGAGGATTATGACAACTAGTGTCTCCAACCTTTTGCAAATTCTCATCAAATATGAGAACATGACTTTTGCCATATTATACTCTATCATGTTGCAACCAAAACTTCATTTCAGATATCACAATATCTTCCACACATCATGGTTTCTGAAACAACTCTTTCAGATCCTAGATAACCTTGATATTAAGACAATCCTTTGAATATCAAGAATCATGGAGATAAACATGATACTCATACACTAACACTTGGAATTGTCACTCTCGATTTTAATACCAATTATTAAACTTCATGGAGTAACCAGAACTTACTGAAAGTTTGCAATAGGACTTTTAAACTTTAGATTAACACTTCAAAACAATACGATACCAGTTCGTAAAGTAACTAACCAGAATTCTATAGTTCTATCATCTCAATTAAAACTAAGCGCAAGGTGGTAAACGGATGCCAATGACTACAACAACTAACTTTGATTTAATTTATGATAAATAGTGTTCAACTTTTAATCAAATTGCTGTTGAACTCCCACTCAAAACAATATCCCTCACATTGTTTTAGTGATCACATGAACCAAATCCACCACATCAAAACCGATCATCACCAGAGTTGATGTAGCTTCAATGGCGAACAATCAACATGTTCATCATATCTACTATATGACTCATTCTTTACCTTTCGGTGATCCGTGTTCCGAGACCATGTCTGTACATGCTAGGCTCGTCAAGATCAAACCTTAGCTTTTGCATGTGCAAATCTGGCTTGCTCACGTTGTATACACTCGCAGAATCTAACACATCCGATCATCACGTGGTGCTTCGAAACAACGAGCTTTAGCAACGGTGCTTACTAAGGATGAACACTTTAAAACTTGAAATTGTGTGCTTGAGGGATCATCTTATAATGCTACCATCGTAAACTAAGCAATACAAGATGCATAAAAGGATTAACATCACATGCAATTCATAATATGTGATATGGTATGGCCTTTCTTCTTTGTGCTTCCGATCTCCATCTTCAAGCACGAACATGATCTCCATCATCACCGGCATTGCATCAAGGTCAATGACGCTGCTCCATGGTTGTCGTTTACCAGCTTCAACTATTACAACTACTTTGAATAGACACGCGGGTCTTAATAGAATTTAAAGACAACCATATGGCTCCTGCCGGTTGCCAACTTACAATAAGGAACATTGCATACATCAAATATAATCACAATCATGGCCATATCACATCACAGCACATCCCTGCAAAACAAAGTTAGATGTCTCTAATTTTCTTTGCATATTTTACGTGGTTTGGGGCTTTCAATAAGTGTCGTTTTAACTTACGAACAAGAACCACAACATTGATACTAGTACTGTCAATCACCCGTTGTAAATTGAATCTTAACTATGTTGGGAGAAACAGACACCCGCAAAGCCACTTATGCAATACAAGTTGCATGTCAAGCGTGGAGCAAGTCTCATGAACGATGTCATGTAAGGTTAGCCCGGGCCGCTTCATCCCACCATCCCGCAAGATGCAAAGTACACAAGAAGCAATCGACAACAAAAGCATCAACGCCCACAATGACCATTGTGTTCTACTCGTGCAACAGATCTACATATAGACACGGCTCTAATACCACTGTTGGGGTTCGTAGCATGGAAAACAAAAAATTTCTACCGCATGAACACACAATCAAGATCTAATCTATGATCAAGCCAAGATCTATCTACTAGATTGTAGCAACGAGTCGATAGAGGAACTCACCCTCGAAGATTCCAAAGCGGTTAACGAGAGCAGATTCTCGTGGGTGATGTAGTCGTACACTTGCCGATCTCAAGATCGCGTGAGCGATCCTTCCTGGCGCTGCGTTTCGGTAGTGCTTCCACAGTCGGTCACATGTTCGGTACTCTATGAAGTCCTTCCTCTCCCTTGTTCTAGCAGGCAGCAGAGGTTGTAGCACTCTCCTCGCGATTCCGGCAGCACGACGGCGTGGTACCGGAAGTAGAGGGGAGATCTCGCAGGGCTTCACCTTAAGCCGGAGCGAGTATGGTGGACTATGAGAGAGCCTTGGTGATCTAGGGTTTAGACACACCAATTAGAAGGGGCTAAACCGGCGGCTAGGGCAATTAGAAGCTCTAACTCGGCGGCTTGGGAGAAATCCCTAGGTTGTGGCTAGGGTTTAGGTTTAGAGGTAGGGAACTTATGTGTCTAGGAGGGGAGCCCTGCCCCTCCTTATATAGGTGGAGGGAGGCGCCGGCCAAGGGGAGGAAGTCCCTCCCCAACTCGGATCCCTAGTGGGCCGGCGGTGGAGGAGGAACTCCTCCCCAACTCGGTTTCCCACTTCTTTTCCACTTTGCAAAATAGCCGTTTGACTTTTCAAATTGGCGTTTGACTTTTCAAACTAGGATTTGATTAAACCCTTTATTTTGTACAGCGATGACACCTAGTACATGATGTAATCATTCCAACTTGCAATGACACATTTATGTACCCTTCCCCTCCGGAGTGCCGGACATTCCGGAACCTTCTAGAACATTCCCGATGAAAACACCGGAACCATTCTCTAACCCCGAAACAGGACTTTCCTTATATGAATCTTATTCTCCGGACCATTCCGGATCTCCTCGTGATATCCCGGATCCCATCCGAGACTCCGAACAACATTCGGTCTCTTACTCATCATTCCATAACTACTCAACAACATCGAATCCTTAAGTGTGTCTCCCTACGGTTCGTGAATTATGCGGACATGATCGAGACACTTCTCTGATCAATAACCAATAGAGGAATCTGGAAATTCATATGGCTCCCACATATTTCTACGATTACTTTGCGATCGAATGAACCACTTACATACGATACCAATTTCCCTTTGTCTCATGATAGTTTACTTATCCGAGGTTATGATCGTCGGTATCTCTGCATACCTAGTTCAACCTCGTTACCGATAAGTACTCTTTTCTCGTTCCCGTGGTATGTGATCCCTTGTGATCCAGTCAAATGCTTGCAAGCTAATTGGATGACATTCCACCGAGAGGGCCCAGAGTATATCTATCCGTCATATGGATGGACAAATCCCACTCTTGATCCATGTGTCTCAACCCATACTTTCCGAACACTCAATGCCACCTTTATAGCCACCCTGTTACGGTGTGGTGTTTGATGTCATCAAAGCATCCTTCCGGTAAAGGTGATATGCATGATCTCATGGTCGAAGGAATTAGGTTACTACGTATCAGAAAGCTTATAGCAAATGAACTATATTAAATGACTTGATCTTTATGCTACGCTTAACTATAGGAGTATGTCCATCACATCATTCTCCTAATGATATGACCCTGTTGTTAATAACATCTCTATGTTCATGATCAGGAAACCATGATCATATATTAACCAACAAGCTAGTTTAACAAGAGGCTTTACTAGGGACTCTTTTATGTTTACAAATCACACAAGTATTAATGTTTCCGGTTAATACAATTATAGCATGGTATGTAAACATTTATCATAAGTATGAAGATATGATAATAACCACTTTATTATTGCCTCTTGGGCATATCTCCAACAGGGAAATCCCAAGTAGATGTAGAATTGGTAGAATTGCTAGGAAAATTCCTAAGTTAAGTTACTATACCATGCTTAGCCTAGCTAGTAGCAAACAAGGGTTGGTAAAGTATGTACATGCTATGGTGAAAATAATTCTAAGTCTTTTGGACTTATGCTTTTCTTAATAAAATAACTAAGTCAATAAACCTCCTGGGTGGAATGGGACTTGAATGGTGGTTTTTGGTTGAGTGGTTACACAAGGCCATGGATATGGCTTGTGTATCACACTTGTGGTACGCCACCCAGGCACAAAGGGATTTGGAGGCCAAGTGTTGAGAAAGCTTACAGTGCAACCACTTGGCAATATGGGCTCTGCCATGATCATATAGGTTGCTAGAACTTAGTCACTTGGACAGTTGGTGGTAGTGGGAATGATAGGTTGGAACGCGTCCATTTGACTAAGGAAAGGCTTCTGAAAGGTCCTGTCTTGGGAAACCAAGTCTGGTGGGGAAAGTGCACAACCTCTGCAGATGGAAAATCTAAGTACTTAGCCAAGTCCATGGCAATGGACAAATTGAGCATCAAGACATGGAAGCTACAAGAATCTCATCACTCCAACTTCTAAGTAAAACTTGTGGGTGAACAAGGGTAAAGGACCCCAATGTCTATTGGTGGTTTCTTGGGAATCTTTTGACAAAGAAAAACTTAGTGATTTCAACTAATAGGAAAAACCTATTTTGAGCAAAGCAAGCCAAGCTACACTTAGCCAAAATGCATATAGCAATATAGTCCACTTAAAATTTACTAAGGTATCACTTCCCAATACTATTCCAAAGTATTGACCCTCTGTGGCTGTAACTTGTGATGTTGCAGGTTACTCCGATGATGATTAGGAGTCATGAGTCTACACTCAACATGCTTGCCTGTGGCACATGAAGATGAAGACTTATGTTTATTTACTTATTCCAAAAACTCTTGTATTAGGCCTATGGCCCTGAGTTGTAAAAGACTATGTTTTATCTCTGGAATGAATGTAATAAACGACCTTTGTATCTGTGTACTTCATCTTAAACTGTGGATGCTAGCAATGATCCAGGGACTAGCATTGCAATCACAGGGATCCTTTTCCTTTACAAAGGAGGGATCTTACAGATGGTATCAGAGCACTGTGTTGCCTGTAGGATTATGACCCTAGGATTGGAAACCACTAAGGAAAAAAATTTAACTACTTCTACACTTGTCTATTCTTCTCGTAAACTTTTCTAATCTTCTCATTCTCCTCTCTATTTGTAGATGAACTCCATCAACGAAGCCGTGAAGAAAGGACCACTCATGACCATGACCTTGGAGTGTGAAACTGAGTTTCCCAAAATTCTCAAGGACCTCATGGTGGCAATGGAAGCACATGGTGCAGCTGTGTACAAAGGCTTTCCAGTGATGGATGAAGGAGTGGAGTACTGGTGGGTGCAACTTCACTTGTACAAAAACAAGGAAGACAACCACAAAGAAAGAGGATTCTGCATGTACACCAACACTGTGATGCACACCACATTCTTTGAGTCAGCAAGAGAAGCAGCTTGGAGGACTATCAAAGAACTTAGTGCTAGAGTCAAGTGCAGAATGCTCAACCTCCAAAAAGACTTAGAGAAAGAGAAGGAACTTACCCAAGAGTTGGAAGCCACCAACCAAACCTTAAGGGGAGATATTATAGACTTAGTGATGGAATCATGTGAACAAGATAGGTGGATTGCCTCTAGGAACATTGTGTTAGCCAACAGATCCAGTGAGATAGGATTGTGAACGCACTTCGTTAGTTGGACCACCACCTATCACCTTATTTTCCAAAATGATACCTTAAATAAGTTTGGACCTTGATTGATGTAATGGAATCATGTATGCATGACTTGTGTGATTTTGTGTTCCATGGATATGTATGAAATGTTTGTCTTGTTTTATCTTAAAATTTGTTGTCCTAACTTTTCTATCTTATAAATAGATGCCTATTACCATCAGCACTGTTGAGGAGTTCCAGGTTACCCGTTTTGGTCCTCGTATCGTTGAGCTTACCACTTTGCTCAATCTCCCTCTTCCCACCATCATGGTGCACCCACTCACCAAGTTCGAGAGGAAGGACCTGCAGGGCTTCAAGGTGAACCAGCCGGACGCCCGAGGAGCCTACTACGGAGGCCATCGTCTTCAAGCTTATGCACGATGACAGGGAGAGAGGCATGGAGGTCGTCATGCAGGACCTGATAGGACGTCTGTTAGGCCGTCACTCCCGACAGGTTAGGGGCACCCACTTCCACGTCTTCGGAAGACGTGATGATGATGGAGAGTCCATTGACTTTGAGGACGACTCGAGGGACACAGAGCCGATACGTCTCTATCTCCGGGACTTAGAGTCTCTTATTAGGCACGTGAACACGAGCAGGACCAACGTCATGCTCGGCAATGACGAGCTCAGTGCAACTTCGAGAAGGACAAGATTTTCGCCTGTAGGACGAGATAGTCAAGGAAATGGGCGAAGTTTGAGACCCGGACCGTAAGTTCAAGAGTCGGAGAAAGCGTGTCGGGATAGGAACAAGAAGATCCGGGACATGGTGAACCGAAGTCCAAGGATTTCGAGCTAGAGCAGCGAGATGGTGATTGAGAGGCTTCGCTCCCAGAAGAGGGCTCTCAAGACTAAGATCGAGTCCTTGACTACTACTATTGAGGAGAACAAGACCGCGATGGAGAACGCAGGTATTACTTTTGTCGAGGAGGAGATTGATGCTGATGAGTAGACTTGACTACTCGTTTATCTTTTATTATCATACTTGTTATTTGTGAACTGTTATTGGACCATCCGACATGTGGATGGCTTGCCATTTGTGTGTTTTACTTTGAAAACTTGTTATATTGTTGTTGAACTTTTACCTTTGTGTTGCATGCTATGTGTTTGCTTATGTGATGTAATGTGCATAAAACATCTATGGGTATCTCATTCTTATCTCTACTTGAACAAACCAGATGCCTCGCGTCAGCAAACCCCAACCCCAACAACATCACCCCGGAAATGCAGCAAATGATGAATGCGCAAACACAGCTTATGCAGATGATGACAACATTCATCCAAAACCAGAATAACAACAACAACAACAACCCCCCCAATAACAATAACAACAACAACAACCCTCCGGGCTTTGATATGCTCACCAGATTTCTGCGTTTGAGGCCAGCTAAGTTCTCGGGGACGATTGATCCCATGGTGGCCAATGATTGGCTACGTTCTATGAACAAGGACTTAGTGACCGTGGGCTGCACGGATGCTGAAAAGGTCAGATTCGCAGCGCGTCTGTTGGAAGGGCCAGCCGCCACATGGTGGGACAACTTCCAAATCACCACTCCTATAGATGAGGTGACTTGGGCTATCTTTGAAGATGGCTTTCGCACTGCTCATATCTCATCAGGAATGATGAGCCTGAAAAAGAAGGAGTTTCACAACCTGAAGCAGCGCCACCGCAGCGTGGCTGAATATATAGAAGAGTTCAACAATCTGGCGCGTTATGCACCGATGAGGTTGACACAGATGCCAAAAGAAAGGAGAAGTTTCTGGAAGGCTTGAATGATGAGCTGAATCTGTAGCTGTCTGTGGCATATGTTCCCACTTATCAGTCGCTCTGTGACAAGGCTGCTATATTGGAGAACAAAATGAAGCAAGTCGAGAGTAGGAAGAGGAAACACTCCGATAAGCACAGCTCGGGATCGTCTCACAAACGATCTCACTATGATGACAGTGGAAGCTCAGGATCCCATAAGCATGGGAAATTCAACAAGCACCACAACCACAACCGTCATGACAACAAGCATCACCGCGGTCATGACAATGACAAGTACAAGAACCACAAGAGTGGACACAAGAGCCACCACAGTGGGAATGGTAGTGGAAGTGGAAGTCAGCCTGCTAAGAGAGACATCAGTCAGGTTGAGTGCTTCAAATGCAAGAAGATGGGACACTATGCAAATGAGTGCCCCGAAAAGAAAGTTGAAGGACCTGTCAAGCCCAATCGTTTCCAGAAAGGTCAGGTGAACCACATTAATGTGGAGGAGGTCTATGAGGAGCCTGACGCTGTTGCTGGTAAGTTCAGACTCAATTCCATTCCAGCATTTGTACTCTTTGATACTGGTGCATCTCATTCATTCATATCAAGAGCATTTGTTGAAAGAAATGAACTACCGATAGAAACTATTGGGTGTCCTATAAAAGTAAGTTCTCCTGGTGGAGAAATGATAGTGAATTCAGGATGCCATGACCTAGTCATAGAATTCGGGAAGTATAAGTTTCCCGTTAACCTGATAATATTAAACTCCCAAGGTTTGGATGTCATTCTGGGAATGGACTGGATGACTAAGTACAAAGGAGTGATAGATTGTGCCAGCCATACTGTCTCACTCACAACTCCGGATAATAAAAGGATCAGATTCAAGACCAGCTTTGGATCAAAGAAGAGTATGCTAAATTCTCTTAAGGGGGTTAGCATGGACAGTGTGCCAATTGTATGTGAGTATCCGGATGTATTTCCGGAAGAATTGCCAGGAATGCCACCAAATAGAGATGTGGAATTTCTGATAGATTTGGTACCAGGTTCTGGACCGATAGCAAAGAGACCATACAAAATGTCAGTTGATGAACTGAAAGAGCTCAAGAAGCAACTAGGAGAACAATTGCAGAAAGGATTTATCCAACCAAGTTCTTCATCATGGGGAGCCCCAGTATTGTTCGTGGAGAAGAAAGATAGAAGCCAAAGGTTATGCATAGATTACCGTTCGCTCAACGAGGTAACTATCAAGAACAAATATCCCTTGCCTAGAATCAACGACTTATTTGATCAGCTTGAAGGAGCATGTGTGTTCTCGAAGATTGATCTCCGGTCAGGCTATTTTCAACTCAAGATAAGAGAGCAAGACATACCTAAAACAGCATTCACCACAAGGTATGGATTGTATGAGTATACCGTAATGCCTTTCGGCTTAACCAATGCTCCAGCATACTTCATGAATATGATGAACAAGGTGTTCATGGAATTTCTTGACAAGTTCGTTGTCGTTTTCATCGATGACATCTTAGTCTACTCTAAGAGCAAAGAAGAACATGAAGGACACTTGCGCTTGATACTTGAAAAGTTAAGAGAGCATAAACTTTATGCCAAATTCAGCAAGTGTGAGTTTTGGTTAGAGGAAGTTGGTTTTCTTGGTCATGTTATGACAAAGGATGGTGTAGCAGTTGATCCTGCTAAGGTTTCAAATTGTGTGAATGGGAATCTCCCAAGAATGTGAAAGAAGTTCGCAGTTTCCTTGGCTTAGCAGGTTACTACAGAAGATTCATTGAGAATTTCTCAAAGGTTGCTAAGCCCATGACTGAATTGTTAAAGAAAGACAAGAAGTTCGCTTGGTCTGAAGGTTGTGAAGTCAGCTTTCAAGAATTGAAGAAGAGACTTGTAACAGCACCAGTTCTGTGTCTGCCAGATTTGGAAAAGGATTTCCAAGTATATTGTGATGCGTCTCATCAAGGTTTGGGTGCCGTACTTATGCAAGACGGTAAAGTTGTGGCCTATGCCTCGAGACAACTCAAAACTCATGAAGTAAACTATCCTACTCATTATTTAGAGTTAGCCTCTGTCGTCGATGCACTCAAAACATGGAGGCACTACCTTTTGGGAAAGCGTTGTGAAGTGTTCACCGATCACAAGAGTTTGAAGTATATCTTCACCCAGAAGGAAATCAATATGAGACAAAGAAGATGGTTAGAGCTTATCAAAGACTATGATTTAAGTTTGCAATACCACCCCGGTAAAGCAAATGTCGTAGCAGATGCTCTAAGTCGTAAGGTATTTGTGAATGGCCTTACCAAAGGAGAATTGCCAGATGATTTGTGTAAGCAATTCAAAGAACTCAGATTGGAGATTGTGCCTGAAGGACATCTCATGTCTTTAGATGTCCAACCCACTTTGTTGGACAAGATTCGAGAAGCTCAAAAGACTGATAAAGAAATTGAAGAGATTAAGGTAAGGATTAACCAAGGGAAAGCTAAAAGTTTCCATGTAGACGAACAGGGTACTTTATGGCATGGGAAACGTATCTGTGTTCCACAAGATCCGGAGATGCGGAAACTGATTCTGCAAGAAGCCCATAACTCTCCATATTCTATTCATCCGGGTAACACCAAAATGTACATGGACATGAAGGAAAGATTTTGGTGGAACAATCTTAAGAGAGACATCGCCGAACATATTGCTTTGTGTGATGTGTGTAGTAGAGTAAAAGCGGAGCATCAGAAACCAGCAGGTTTGCTTTAACCACTACCTATTCCTGATTGGAAATGGGACAAAATTGGTATGGATTTCATCACCGGATTACCAAGGACCAGATCAGGATATGATTCCATATGGGTAGTAGTGGACCGCTTAACTAAAGTGGCACATTTCATACCCGTGAAGACAACTTATACCAGTGCCAAGTTAGCCAAAATCTACATGAGTAGAATTGTATGCCTTCACGGTGTGCCTAAGAGTATTGTGTCCGATAGGGGAACCCAATTCACTTCCCATTTTTGGAGACAGCTACATGAGTCATTGGGAACGAGGTTGGAATTCGATCGCTTTTCATCCTCAAACCGATGGACAAACAGAAAGGACTAATCAAATTCGAAGACATGTTGAGGGCATGTGCCCTAGACTATGGAGCAAGTTGGGATGAAAGTCTGCCTTACAGAATTTTCTTATAACAACTATCAAGCCAAGATTGAGATGGCACCGTTTGAGTTTCTCTACGGAAGAAAATGTACCACCCCATTGCTATGGAATGGTGTGGGAGAAAGAAGTTTATTCGGGCCAGATCTTATCAAAGAAGCCGAAGAGAAGGTCAAATTGGTTAAGGACAGGTTGAAGATAGCACAGTCCCGACAGAAAAGCTACGCAGATCCTAAGCGTAGATAAGTCATCTACGAAGTGGGTGATAGAGCCTACCTTAGAGTATCACCACTCCGTGGAGTGAAAAGATTCGGAGTCAAAGGAAAGTTGGCACCAAGATATGTTGGGCCTTTCAAGATTCTGAGTCGCAAAGGCGAAGTTGCTTATGAAATTGAACTAAGCATCTCTATCAGCGATCCATAATGTATTTCATGTGAGTCGACTTAAGAAATGTCACCTTAAATGGAAGAATCTTCTTTGAAGGATACCATACCTTTGGAAGAAGTTCAACTAGAAAGTGATCTCACTTATGAAGAAAAGCCTATCAAGATTCTTGAGACCGCAGAAAGAGTCACGAGAACAAAGACTATCAAGTTTTGCAAAGTGCAGTGGAACCATCATACCGAAGAGGAAGCAACATGGGAAAGAGAAGATGATCTTCGGAAAGACCACCCTCACCTATTTGCTAGCCAATCCGAATCTCGAGGGCGAGATTCACCTTAAGGGGGTTAGATTTGTAACATCCCTAAAATCATGTTTCAAAACTCATGCATATCATCCATGCATCCATCATCATTTAGGGTTTCATCTCAAAATCATTTCAAAAACAGGAGCAAATGTTGCTCATTATTTTATGTATAAAAACTCTAGCCTTTGTGCTACATGCTAATGAGAAAGGTGCTTTTATTCATTCAGAATGTTTTGAGTTCAAACTTAAGTGTTTCCAAAAGCTTGAGCAAAGTTTCAAAGCAAAGTATAAAATAAAACCAAATTCATGCCTATTTATATCTCCTAAAAGGCTTGGTTTTATTTTATTATTTTCAAATGACCCAAGTAAGTCTGAGTGAACAGAGGAGCTTGACACTTATTTGGGTGCAAGGAACACTGTACAAAAAGCTAGAGAAGGTTTGTATTCAAAATTATTTGAAATAGGGTTTGAAAACCATTTCTAGAAAAACAATCAGAAAAAGAAAAGGAGTAAAGAGGAAAAAAAATAGACAACCAGCCAATCTGGCCAACCCAGCCCAACTCGGCCCAGCTAGCCCAGCAGTTCCCACCCCCGCGAAACGTTTTATTTCACCCGCTACTCGGCTCGATGAAAGGAAGGACCCACTCCCTCTCCTCCCCTCTCGCTGACAACCGCGGCCCACACGGGTATCGTCGTCTCCACCCCCGCGACTCGTTCTTCCCCAATTGGCGGGCTTGTTTCTATTTGATTCGCAACTTCAATTCGCGTAAATGCACGAGTAAATCTCGCTCGTATCCTGGCTACTAAAACCCCCTCGGCCCCCTCGCCCTGCGCCCCCCAACCCCCAGCCCCGAGCGCCCCAGTGCTGCGAATTGCTCATCGCAACCTCGCTGTTCGGAACTGCAGCCACGATTCCGGCCAACCCCGACCACCCCTATGCTCCTGGTTCACACGAGCAGACTCCATTTGACCTCGCGCACCTCCCAGTACCACTAGCTCGCCCGCGCGTGACCCAGAACGTCGGCAACACAAGCGACTGAGCGCCACCGTCTTCAGCTTCAACTCCGATGACCTCCAGTGGTAATCTCCGACCGCCCCTTTCCCTCTCGTTGACACTCACGTGACTAGCATCGTCTTGCGCGTCTAACTACATCCTCTTTTTTTCCTCGGGACTAACCACAGCACCGTCTCCGAGCACGTCCAGGACCACCTGACGCCAATGACGACTCCGGCAAGGAATTGCTGCTGACCCTGAGCTCCCCTCGTCAAACAAACCACACGTTGAGAACCAGCACGACGACACGAACGCGGTAAGCACCTCCCCATCCTTCCCTGCTTCCTGTTTCACTAGCGCCGCCACCATCTGACCTCGCCGCCGCCAGCGACCGCCGCTGCGCCGCCAGAGTTAGGTCAAAGCAATATTAGCCGTTAGATGGCGATCCAAGCAACATGATAGAATCACTTATCAGCGAAGAGGTACGCGATCAGGACCGTGCGATGTGTTTAGATCCCGCGGTCCACGTTACTGATCCGAGCGAACCGCAGCGCCAAGAATATCATGACGTGGCTAGGGTTGATTCAAAAATAGAAATTCAAATCAGATTTAGATCCAAATTTCAAATGGCTATAACTTTTGATTCCCACGTTAGAATTTTGCAAATTTTATACCGTTGGAATCAGTGAGACAAGCCCTTTCTGAATCTCCAATGTGTTTAACAAAAAGTTTCTGTTAAATTGACTTTGTATGCAGAAACATATTTAGGTCCATTTTGAGTATAGATTTTGTTTAGCAAATTGTTTTAGGGATAAATAAGTTTAGTTAGCAAACTTTCTGACTTGGTTATGTTTCTGTATCATGCACTTGCTTGGTGGGTTTTCAAAAATCATCACTTAGCAATTTCTTGCATGCATGCATTCATATTTTTGATTGTATATGAATTGTGTGTAATTATGTGCTACAAATTTTGTGTAGATTTTGCTAGTGACTGTGATTATGAAGAGTGCTACTCTCCCCATTACAAAGGCAAGTGATACTTCATGATATTTTCATTCCTATATTTTGTATAGCATTAGAAATATTTTTGCTAAGACTTGCATGCTACTTTTTGCCAAATGATATGTTGGGAAATCCCAAGTAGATGTAGAATTGGTAGAATTGCTAGGAAAATTCCTAAGTTAAGTTACTATACCATGCTTAGCCTAGCTAGTAGCAAACAAGGGTTGGTAAAGTATGTACATGCTATGGTGAAAATAATTCTAAGTCTTTTGGACTTATGCTTTTCTTAATAAAATAACTAAGTCAATATACCTCCTGGGTGGAATGGGACTTGAATGGTGGTTTTTGGTCGAGTGGTTACACAAGGCCATGGATATGGCTTGTGTATCACACTTGTGGTATGCCACCCAGGCACAAAGGGATTTGGAGGCCAAGTGTTGAGAAAGCTTATAGTGCAACCACTTGGCAATATGGGCTCTGCCATGATCATATAGGTTGCTAGAACTTAGTCACTTGGACAGTTGGTGGTAGTGGGAATGATAGGTTGGAACGCGTCCATTTGACTAAGGAAAGGCTTCTGAAAGGTCCTGTCTTGGGAAACCAAGTCCGTGGGAAAGTGCACAACCTCTGCAGATGGAAAATCTAAGTACTTAGCCAAGTCCATGGCAATGGACAAATTGAGCATCAAGACATGGAAGCTACAAGAATCTCATCACTCCAACTTCTAAGTAAAACTTGTGGGTGAACAAGGGTAAAGGACCCCAATGTCTATTGGTGGTTTCTTGGGAATCTTTTGACAAAGAAAAACTTAGTGATTTCAACTAATAGGAAAAACCTATTTTGAGCAAAGCAAGCCAAGCTACACTTAGCCAAAATGCATATAGCAATATAGTCCACTTAAAATTTACTAAGGTATCACTTCCCAATACTATTCCAAAGTATTGACCCTCTGTGGCTGTAACTTGTGATGTTGCAGGTTACTCCGATGATGATTAGGAGTCATGAGTCTACACTCAACATGCTTGCCTGTGGCACATGAAGATGAAGACTTATGTTTATTTACTTATTCCAAAAACTCTTGTATTAGGCCTATGGCCCTGAGTTGTAAAATACTATGTTTTATCTGGAATGAATGTAATAAACGACCTTTGTATCTGTGTACTTCATCTTAAACTGTGGATGCTAGCAATGATCCAGGGACTAGCATTGCAATCACAGGGATCCTTTTCCTTTACAAAGGAGGGATCTTACAGATGGTATCAGAGCACTGTGTTGCCTGTAGGATTATGACCCTAGGATTGGAAACCACTAAGGAAAAAAATTTAACTACTTCTACACTTGTCTATTCTTCTCGTAAACTTTTCTAATCTTCTCATTCTCCTCTCTATTTGTAGATGAACTCCATCAACGAAGCCGTGAAGAAAGGACCACTCATGACCATGACCTTGGAGTGTGAAACTGAGTTTCCCAAAATTCTCAAGGACCTCATGGTGGCAATGGAAGCACATGGTGCATTTGTGTACAAAGGCTTTCCGGTGATGGATGAAGGAGGAGTGGAGTACTGGTGGGTGCAACTTCACTTGTACAAAAACAAGGAAGACAACCACAAAGAAAGAGGATTCTGCATGTACACCAACACATGATGCACACCACATTCTTTGAGTCGGAAGAGAAGCAGCTTGGAGGACTATCAAAGAACTTAGTGCTAGAGTCAAGTGCAGAATGCTCAACCTCCAAAAAGACTTAGAGAAAGAGAAGGAACTTACCCAAGAGTTGGAAGCCACCAACCAAACCTTAAGGGGAGATATTATAGACTTAGTGATGGAATCATGTGAACAAGATAGGTGGATTGCCTCTAGGAACATTGTGTTAGCCAATGATCCGGTGAGATAGGATTGTGAACGCCGTTAGTTGGACCACCACCTATCACCTTATTTTCCAAAATGATACCTTAAATAAGTTTGGACCTTGATTGATGTAATGGAATCATGTATGCATGACTTGTGTGATTTTGTGTTCCATGGATATGTATGAAATGTTTGTCTTGTTTTATCTTAAAATTTGTTGTCCTAACTTTTCTATCTTATAAATAGATGCCTATTACCATCAGCACTGTTGAGGAGTTCCAGGTTACCCGTTTTGGTCCTCGTATCGTTGAGCTTACCACTTTGCTCAATCTCCCTCTTCCCACCATCATGGTGCACCCACTCACCAAGTTCAAGAGGAAGGACCTCTGGGGCTTCAAGGTGAACCAGCCCGGACGCCAGGCGGAGCCTACTACGGAGGCCATCGTCTTCAAGCTTATGCACGATGACAGGGAGAGAGGCATGGAGGTCGTCATGCAGGACCTGATAGGACGTCTGTTAGGCCGTCACTCCCGACAGGTTAGGGGCACCCACTTCCACGTCTTCGGAAGACGTGATGATGATGGAGAGTCCATTGACTTTGAGGACGACTCGAGGGACACAGCAGAGCCGATACGTCTCTATCTCCAGGACTTAGAGTCTCTTATTAGGCACGTGAACACGGACAGGACCAACGTCATGCTCAGCAATGACGAGCTCCAGGTGCAGCTTCGCGAGAAGGACAAGATTTTCGCACAGCAGGACGAGATAGTCAAGGAAATGGAGGCGAAGTTTGAGACCCAGGACCGTAATTTCAAGAGTCAGGAGAAACGTGTCCAGGATAGGAACAAGAAGATCCGGGACATGACTAAAGCACTGAAGTCCAAGGATTTCGAGCTAGAGCAGCAGCAGATGGTGATTGAGAGGCTTCGCTCCCAGAAGAGGGCTCTCAAGACTAAGATCGAGTCCTTGACTACTACTATTGAGGAGAACAAGACCGCGATGGAGAACGCAGGTATTACTTTTGTCGAGGAGGAGATTGATGCTGATGAGTAGACTTGACTACACGTTTATCTTTTATTATCATACTTGTTATTTGTGAACTATTATTTGTGAACTGTTATTGGACCAATTACTAGCCAGAGGGGCCAGCCAGAGGGGCCAGAACCGCCCAGGCGCGGGTGGGCCCTATCCCGCACCTGGCTAGGGTTTTCCCGCCCTGGTGGCCGCCTCGGTCTCCCCCTTCGCCTATAAGAAGCCGCCGATGCAGAAACTCTCAGTACCTGATCAATATTCCACGAAACCGTCTGTAGCCGCCGCCACCATCATCCCTAGATCAGGGGATCTGAAGATCTTCCTAGCACCCTGCCGGAGGGGAGATCATCCCGGAGGCCTTCTCTCCGGTATGATTTGTGAGTAGTTCCACCTTGGACTATGGGTCCATGTAGTAGCTAGATGGTTGTATCTCCTCCTTTGTGCTTTCATGTATAGATCTTGTGAGCTCCGTTCATGATCAAGATCTAATCTATTTGTAATAATGCATGTTGTGTTTGCGGGGATCCGATGGATATTGAGATTATTATGTTGGTTTGATTAATGGTTCTATATTTATGATTCTATCATGTCTGTGTTGTTTGTGATCTTGCATGCTCTCCGTTGCTAGTGGTTATCTTGGCCAAGTAGTTGCTAGTGACTCCAAGAGGGAGTATTTATGCTCGATTGTGGGTTCATGCCTCTAGTTTCCAAGGGAAGTGACAATAATCTCTTCGGTTGTAGATGTGTTGTTGCTACTAGGGAGAAAACAAAGGTCTCTTGTTCATGGAACATGTGGACTGTTTACCTTACACACTTTGCTTAAAGCAGTTGTCTGTTGCTTGCAACTTAATATTGGAGGGGGTTCGGATGATAACCTGAAGGTGGACTTATAGTAATATATGCAGTTGGATTATGGTCTATGCATATTGTTGTATTTCCCAATCAACCTCATAGGATATTTCTGGCTAGTAATTGCATTGTTATGCCTTGCTCAGTTCCTGTCAATTGCCTCGCTGTAATTTGTTTACCCTTCATGACATGTTGTTTATCTAAGGAGAGCACCTCTAGTGAACTATCGACCCCGGTCCAATCTTTACCATTGATACATCTTCCACTGTTACTTATTTACTTGCTGCAAACCATTACCTTCCACACCATACGTTTAATCCTTTGTTACATCAAACCGGTGAGCTTGACAACCTCACTGATTCGTTGGGACAGAGTCCTGAGTTTGTGTTGTGCAGGTCTCTATGTTTCTTCCAACACCTGTGTGACGTTTCCTTCCTCCTTCTGGTTCGATAACCTCGGTTTCTACTGAGGGAAATCTTGCTGCTGTACTCTTCATACCTTTCTCTTGGGGTTTCCAACGAAGCACTCTTCCTCCCTGTTGAGTGTATCATCAGCCACCTTTATAACCACCCAGTTACAAACTGGTGTTTGATGTCATTAAAGCATTCATCATGTGTTGGTGATTAACATGATCTCATGGTCGAAGGATTAGGTTACTATGTATTTGAAAGCTTGTAGCAAACGAACTTTAATGACTTGATCTTATGCTACGCTTACTATGGGTGTGTGTCCATCACATCATTCTCCCGATGATATGATTTTATTAGTAATAACATCTAATTTCCATGATCAGGAAACCATGATCATCTATTAATCAACAAGATAGTTTAACAAGAGGCTTACTAGGGACTCTTTTATGTTTACAAAACACACAAGTATTAATGTTTCTGGTTAATACAATTATTGGGATGTAAACATTTATCATAAACATAAATATATGATAATAACCACTTTATTATTGCCTCTTAGGCATATCTCCAACAGTCTCCCACTTGCACTAGAGTTAATAATCTAGTTTTAAAAACTTTGTGCATTCAACACATATGGCTTTCTGGTGTTGTATATACACGATTGCTAGTGGTAAACATAATCTTAGGATCCGACACTTTCAGGTCTGTGTGTATTTGCATGTCTTTGCGTCTCTACGCATCACTCATTCTCCAATGAGATGGCATTGTATAAATTTACTCCTTTGGTGATACCTTTAGTTCCTTGGGGTTAAAAGATGTCGATATAATTGTCGTACAATATATCTTCATAATACTGGCCCGCTATGAACCACACCTAGTTTTATAACAAACTACTTGACACAAATACCCTATATTGCTGCTACAATAGCAGTCATATACTTAGCCTTTTGTTATAGTATCTGTCACAATGTCTTAACTTGGAACTCATCCAAATCCGTTATGGAATATCTTTTCCATTACATTGTGCCACCCATAGTTTAAATTGATATAAACGTAATTTGTATATTGTGACAAAACTAGTATCAATGTAACACTTTACAATGAACTTTCTATACATTTTTCACCTCTACATAAATAACATATTCTTAGTTCTTTCAAAGATCATAAGATTATCCTTACTATCGTCCAATGATCATCTTATGAATCATTTTGGTATATTCTCATAATATTTAGAGCATAGGACATATGTGGATGTGTACATATCATGGTATGATTAATCAAAATATTCTTGTGATTTCAATCACCAAGTGTCAAAAAACACTTGAATCTCGTTTCACTTACCAAGTGTCAATACACTTGAATCTTGATTCAATCCTTTCTGTGTGACAAGAACCTTTATTGTCATTTCCATATTGAACTCATTCAATATCTCATCTATGTACATTTGTCATAACCATATTAGCGTCTTAAACTATCCATATAGACATTAATGCCAAATATTCGGATTTTTCCTAAGTCTTTCATCGAGATGATATTATTAACCTATGTCAATAAAAGATACATAATTTCCAATCAACAATATTTCTTTCACATAATGTATTATAAATATGTCTCAGCGCTCCCACTTAATTTCTTGCAAATGAAAGCATATTCATCGTTTCTGATGAAATTTAACTTTTTAACAGTTTCATCACAGTGAAGATTCGAACTCCGCGATGCTTACTTAATCCATTGAAGTTTGCATGCTCTTTTAGGATCCTTTGAATTAACAAAACCCTTTGGATCGTTTCATGTACACATCCTAGGTAATCATCCTATTAGAAGAACTTTGTTTTGTTTATTCAACTACCATATACCAAAAAAATTATGTAGTGGTTGCTACGTTAATTCGTCAAGACTACATATCGCTATGAAAGATCAAATCTTGTCATAGTCAACTCCTTGAACATTCTCGTAAAATCTTTTATGACATGTCGACTATTTCATAGATGTGAGACATCCATGTTTATTTATAGATCCAAATATGACTGATAGGTTTTACACCTTTCCGAAGGGTCTTCCAAGTTCAAAAACTTGATTTTTCGTGTATGGAAATTTCACAGATTTTATGGCTTCAAGCCATTTGATGGAGTCAGGGCCCATCATTGCTTCTTTGCATGTAGTCATATCATCATTGTCAAACAATAATGGTTTAATTCTCAAATCTAACTATTTAATTGTTTACCCGACCTACTTGGTTTAATAGTAACCTAGATCTCCGTGACCACAACCTTTGAGGCACGTGAGCCATGAGCATTGTGGCTGCCTTCGGAACACTTTCCGGCACTGTGCTACTCAGCACGCATAGCTAAAGTTCAATAACCTTATCAAAGTTCTATTTTACTCCAACTTACCTTTTCACAAAAAATTCCTTCTCAAGAAACTTAGCGTTCTAAACAAAAAACACTTTTGTCTTCTGTGTTATGGAGGAATACCCAATGGTTATTCTAAATAACCTACAAAGACATGCTCATATGACTCTGGTTGTAAACATTTTACTTATGCCTAGCATACCAATATTTAAGAAAGGACAACTTGGGTTTTAACCCAAACAATAAATTATATGGTGTCATTTCAATGGATCACGATGGAGCTCTTTTCAGTGTAAAAGCGGTAGTCTCTAAAGCTTTAATCTTTAAAATATAATGGCAGTTTTATAAATGACACCTTTGATCTTACCATGTCAAACAAGGTTTCATTATATATCTCGAACACTCCATACTCCTATGGTGTTTCAGGAAATGCAAATTCATGGAATGATTCCTCAAATCTTAGGTGTTTTGCTAAACTTGTAACTCAAATATCTTCCTTTATTATCCAATCATAGACTCCTTATTGTCTTGTTACAATGATTTTTCCACTCCATCTTTAAAGTCTTTGAACTTTTTGAAATGTTTCATACTTCTTCCTCATTAAGTAAATATACACATATATTCATTTAAATTTTCGGAGAAAGCATATGAAGTTTAAATGCATCGCTCACGACTACACACAATGGACTACATACATCAATATGTACAAATTCCAATAAGTTAGTCATCTGTTCCCTTTTGGCCTATGAACGAAGTTTCAATTATCTCTAGGAAAGTCTCACAAGTGTCATTTGATCAAAATCAAAAGACTCCAAATTTCCATCAACATGGAGTTTCTTCATGTTTTGTTTCCAATATAATTTAAACGGCGATGTCACTTCTTAAGTGATCTTTCAATAATTTGTCTTGCGACATTTTTAGCATTTATTTTTATGGACGTGATTTTTCCAACTAGACTTGTAAATCACCCATATTTTATGGAATACGGTATTTATTTGAACTACCTTTGTTCTCATAATACCTAATAAAAATAACAATTATTTAAAAAAATCTTGAAAGCTAGATTTGATGTCAACGAGAAACACAACAACACTTTATTTGTTTTCGATGAACATCATCACATATTCTCTTGATAGTTACTTTGGCCATTGCAGTTCATGAATTGTGTTGTTCTGTATGACACTTCACACGAACAAATTGAAGGGAATATGCCTGAGAGGCAATAATAAAGTGGTTATTACCGTATTCCTTATTTATGATAAATGTTTATTTTGCATGCTATAATTGTATTAATACAAAAACGTTAATACATGTGTGTTTAATAAACAAATAGAAAGTTCCTAGTTATGCCTCTCTTATAAACTAGCTCGTCGATTAACAAGGTGATCAAAGGTTTCCTGATCATGGATATTGGATGTTGTTAATAACGAGGTCACAACATTATTGGAATGGTGTGATGAACATTCATCCGAAGTATAGCATTACGATCAAGATCATTGTGTTTATATTGCTATAACATCATACGAAGTAATGTTAGTCCTTAGACCATGAGATCATGCAATCACTAACACCGGAAGAGTATCTTGATAACATCAAACATCACACCATAATAGGGTGACTATAAAGATGGGTTCAGTACTATGAAGGTGTTATGTTGAGGCTCATGGATCAAGAGTGGAATTTGTCCATCCCAATGACGGAGAGATATACTCTCGGCCTTCTCGGTGATATCACATTAGTTAGCTTGTAAGCAAGTGATTTGATCACTAGAATGTTATATCACGGGAACGAGAAAAGAGTACATGTCGGTAACGAGATAAAACTAGGTATGGAGATACCGATGATTGAATCTCGGACATGTAATATATAGCGAGACAAAGGGATTGAGTTACATGCGTATAAGGTTCACACGATCACAGAAGTCATCGTTGAATATGTGGGAGTCAGTACGGATCTCTAGGTCCCGCTGCTGATTATTGATCGGAGAGGGATCTCGATCATGTCTACATTATTCGTGAACCGTAGGGTGACACACTTAAGGGATACCGACACCATTTGGAGCAAATAATATGCTAGAGAAGTAAAAAGGAAAGCGCAGGAATTTATTTCACTAGACACCGGAACTATTTCGGTTGAAATTGCTGAAACTGGTTCTGCATGTGAAATTGAAATATTATAAGGGGTTTTATGTGAATTTTTGTTAATTATAGTAATTAACAAAATTCTGAATAAATAAATAAAAGATTTTTATTTAAATGAGAGCTTGCATTAAATTTGGTGGAAATTTAATGCATGTGAGTGGATTTTTGAGTGGAGGCATTTTTATGGGACCGGAGGCTTTTCATTTTGAGTGGGAGCTCCACCCACATGAATGTGGAAGAGGTGGAGGCATCCACCATGGCTTGGGGCCATGCCCCTTGGGGTGCCCCCTCTCCCTATAAAAGGCCCCCTCTCCTCCTCTCACATAACACCTCCTCCCGAAGGATCTCTCTCCCCTTTAGAATTTCCCCATGGTATCGGATCAGCGAGATACATGTTCCCGGTGGCTTTTTCTGAAAGGATTTGTTGCTTCCGCTGCTTCGCTGGAGCGAGGGCGCGGAGGTTGTCGAGGTACCCGGACGTGTGTGCGATCACGGTTGCACCACTGCTTTGTGGTGCTGGACTTGATGGTGCTGGACCGGCTGGACCATATGGACTTCATCACGATCTTGAGATCGACAAGCGTTCGTCTATATCATCCACGAGTACAACCTCGTTAACGCTATTCGGTCTTCGAGGGTATGCTTTCTATGGATGTATATCCACCCGTTTCTTGTATCTAGTAGATAGATCTTGTTCCCATTGTAGGAAAAAAATTTGTTTTCTATGCTGCGAACCCTACAGTGGTATCAGAGCCGGATCTATGCGTAGATGCTTTGCACGGGTAGTACATGTATGAGTATGTGGGCAATGATGATCATTTTATTGCTTCTTAGTTGTACTTTGGATATTGGTGGCATAGTGGGATGAAGCGGCCCGGACAAACTTTACATGTCCTCGCATATGAGACCTGTTCCACGCTTGACATGCAACTAGTTTTGCATAAGTGGCTAGCGGGTGTCTATCTCTCCTACTATAGTCAATATATAATTTGCAACGAGTTGTCAACAATTTGGTTATCCTCGTTGTGGTTCATGTTCATAGGTAAGAACGGTTCTTTCTTCGAAAACCCTAAGCCACGTAAAACTTGCAATGGATAAATTAGAGGCGTCTAGTTTAGATTGTTGCTGGGCTAGTGTCATGATATGGTGATGTTGTAAGTGAAAGTATAAGTCGATACTCTTACAACACACATATCGTCTAAGTTCCATAGACCTTGGCCTTACACATAAAGGAATGATGATGATCATACCACGATACACATGATGGAGATCAAGTGCAAGAACCATATCATTTCACTTATTAACATGTGATGTTTGGTTCATCTTATATTGCTTGTTTGGCGTTTTATTAGCATAATAAGACGATCCCTCATTTAGATATCAAGATAAAAATGTGTTCTTCCTTAAGTATGCACCAACAATGCTTCGTCGCTTCAAGACATCACGTGATGATCGGGTGTACTTGAATCCATGAGCATATCTCAGGTGTAAGACAGTTTTACCCACGCGAATACTAAGGTTCTTACTTGGCGAGCCTATCATGTGTAGACATGGCCTCGGAACATGGACCGAAAGGTTAACCATGAGTTATATGTTTTGATATGACGACCATTTAGATGCTCGCCTATGAAGCTACACCGACTCACGTGATGATCGGACTTGGTGTAGTGGATTTGGTTCATGTAATCACCAAAAAGACACGAGGGATGTCATTTTTTGAGTGGGAGTTCATTTCTAATTTGGATTAGTAGAACTCAATTTATCATAAACTAAATCAAAGTGAATTTGCATAATTTGTTGTAGTCATTGGCATTCGTTCACCACCCTATGCTTAGTTGTAATTGAGATAATAGAACTATAGAATTCTGGATATTTACTTTACGAACTGGTATCGTATTGTGTTGGGTGTCAATCTAAAGTTTAAAGTGATATTGCAAACTTTCAGCAAACTCTATTTACTCTGTGAAATTTAATAGTTAGTATTAAATCGAGAGTAACAATTCTAGTGTTAGTATCTTAAGTATCATAATTGCCTCCATGATTCTTGATTGTTTTAATATCAAGTTTATCTAGGAGCTGAAAGAATTGTTTCAGAAACCATCATGTGTGGCAGATATAACGATATCTGAAACAATGTTTTGGTTGCAATATGATAGAGTATAATATATGTTCTCATATTGGATGAGAATTTGCAAAGGTTGGAGATGCTAGACATCCTAATCATCCAAAAGGGTTTTGGAAAGTAATATTATACTCACGATTCGCCTTTATAAGCTACATTAGCTTGATCATGAAAGTCGTCATGATAAGGATAAATAGAAGATGTGTGTAAAGTGTTTACTACACTAAACGATTACTAAAGAATGGATTTTGAAAGAACGACATTCATTTGATGATGGTGATCTACTTCAAAGCGCAAGTCCAAAGGTATTAGTATTTGAATATACACGCTTTGGACTATGTGTCATGTATATGGCGCCACTGTTGATGTTGATAGATTCTTTTAAAAGGAAAAGGAAATACTGAAAGAGAATCTATAAAATATATTTGGCAGAAAAGAAAAGACTGGAAATATCCAGTTTAGGTATATAAATGATATACATGTTATGGTTGTATTCTTTGCTTGTTAAACAATGTGGTCCTTGGGTATTGAATACCGAATTGGTTGGTATGAAATTTCATACATAACGACGCAATTCATGAACCACAATGACCTAAGTAACTAGCAAGAGAATATGTGATGATTTTCATCGAAAACAAACAAACCGTTGTTTGTATTTCTCATTGACATCAAAGCTTGCCTTCAAGATTTGTTTTAATAATCGTTATTTAAATCAGGTATTATGAGAACAAAGATTGTTCAAATAATTACTGTATTCCATATAAGATGGATGATTTACAAATCTAGTTGGAGAAATCACATCCATAAAAACTAATGCTAAAATGTCGCAAGACAAATGATTGAAAGATCACTTACAAAGTGACATCACCGTTTAAATTATATTGGAAAGAAAACATGAAGAATCTCCATATTCATAGATTTTTGGAGTCTTTGATTTGATCAAGTGACGCTTGTGAGACTTTCCTCGGGATAATTAAAACTTCGTTCAAAAGGCCAAAGAAGAACGATCGACTAAATTATTGGAATTTATACATATCAATGTATGTAGTCCATTATGTATAGTCGTAAGCGATGGATTTCAACTTCATATGCTTTCTCCGGAAATTTTAGTGAATATTCACTTAATGAGAAAGAAGTATGAAATATTTAAAAATGTTTAAAGACTTTCAAGATGAAGTGGAAAATCATTGTAACAAGAAAATAAATGATTTATGATTTTATCATAAAGGGATATATTTTAGTTGCAAGTGTAACAAGAAAATAAATGATTTATGATTTTATCACAAAGAGATTTATTTGAGTTGCAAGTTTAGCAAAACACCTAGATTTACATCTCCCGAAACACCATAGGAATATGGAGTGTTTGAGATTTGTAATGAAACCTTGTTTTGACATGGTTGAATCAAAGGTGTTATTTATAAAACTGCCATTATGTTTTAAAGGATTAAAAGCTTTAAGGACTACCGCTTTTACACTGAAAAGAGCTCCATCTTGATCCGTTGAAATGACACCATGTAAGTTATGGTTTGAGATAAAAACCCAAGTTGTCCTTTCTTAAATTTTGGTATGCTAAGCATAAGTAATATGTTTACAACCAAATTCGGATGAGCATGTCTTTGTAGGTTATTTCGAATAACCATTGGGTATTCCTCCATAACACCGAGGACAAAAGGGTTTATCGCTTGAAACGTCAAGTTTCTTCAAAAAGGAATTTTTCGTAAAATTTAAGTGGGGGAAAATAGAACTTTGATAAGGTTAACGAACTTTAGCTAAATGTGCTAAGTTGCGCAGCGCCGGAAATTGTTTCGGAGGCATCCATAATGCTCATAGCTTATGTGCTTCAAAGGTTGTGTTCACGGAGATCTAAGTTCCTGTTGAACCAAGTAGGTCGGATAAACAATCAAATGCTAAGATTTGAGAGTAAATCATTATTGTTTGACAATGATGAACCATCTACATGCAAATAAGTGATGATGGGCCCTGACTCCATCAAATGGCTTGAAGACATAAAATTCTTGATAGTTCCATACACGAGAAATCAAGTTTTTTGAACTTGGAAGACCCTCCGGAAAGGTATAAAACCTATCGGTCGTATTTGGATCTATAAAGAAACAGACATGGATGTTTCACATCAATGAAATAGTCGACATGTCGTAAAGTATTTTACGACAATGTTTAAGGAGTTGACTATGACAAGATTTGATATTTCATTACGATATTTAGTCTGGAACACCGGAAAGCCATATGTGTTCAATACGCAAAGTTTTTAGACTAGATTATTGTCTCTAGTGCAAGTGAGAGACTGAAGGGAATATGCCCAAGAGGCAATAATAAAGTGGTTATTATCGTATTCCTTATTTATGATAAATTTTTATTTTGCATGCTATAATTGTATTAATACAGAAACATTAATAATGTATGTTTAATAAACAAATAGAAAGTTCCTAGTTCTGCCTCTCTTATAAACTAGCTCATCGATTAACAAGATGATCAAAGGTTTCCTGATCATGGACATTGGATGTTGTTAATAACGAGGTCACAAAATTATTTGAATAGTGTGATGAACATTCATCTGAAGTATAGCATTACGATCAAGGTCATTTTGTTTATATTGCTATAACATCATATGAAGTAATCTTAGTCCTTAGACCATGATATCATTTCAATCACTAACACCGGAAGAGTATCTTGATAACATCAAACGTCACACCGTAACATGGTGACTATAAAGATGGGTTCAGTACTACGAAGGTGTTATGTTGAGGCTCATGGATCAAGAGTGGAATTTGTCCATCCCGATGACAGAGAGATATACTCTGGGCCCTCTCATTGATATCACATTAGTTAGCATGCAAGCAAGTGATTTGATCACTAGAATATTATATCACAGGAACAAGAAAAGAGTACATGTCGGTAACGAGATCAGACTAGGTATGGAGATACCGATGATCGAATCTCGAACATGTAATATATTGCGAGACAAAGGGAGTTACATGCGTATAAGGTTCACACGATCACAGAAGTCATCGTTGAATATGTGGGAGTCAGTACGGATCTCCAGGTCCCGCGACTGATTATTGATCGGAGAGGGGTCTCGATCATGTCTACATTATTCACGTACCGTAGGGTGACACACTTAAGGGATATCGACACCATTTGGAGAAAATAATATGCTAGAGAAAGAAAATGGAAAGCGCGGGAATTTATTTCACTAGACATCGGAACTGTTTCGGTTGAAATTGCTGAAACTGGTTCTGCATGTGAAATTGAAATGTTACAAGGGTTTTATGTGAATGTTTGTTAATTATAGTAATTAAAAAAATTCTGAATAAATACATAAATAAAAGAGTTTTATTTAAATGAGAGCTTGCATTAAATTTGGTGGAAATTTAATGCATGTGAGTGGATTTTTGAGTGGAGGCATTTTTATTGGAGTGAGTGATACGTCCAAAGCGTATCTACTTTCTCGAACACTTTGCTATTGTTTGTTCTCTAAACTTGTGTGATTTGGATACAACTAACATGGACTGACGCTATTTTCAACAGAATTACCTTGGTGTCTTGTTTTTGTGCAGAAAATGAACTATCGGGAAAAATCCTGGAAAATATGCCAAAAATTATATTTCACCAGAAGATCCACGGAGCGAGAAGAAGAGACGGAGGGGAGGCCTGGGGGGCCAGACCCACCCCAGGCGCGAGCCCACCTAACCCCGCGCCTGGTGGGGGTGTGGCCACCCTAGGCAGCTCCTCAGCCTCCCTCTGTGCCTATAAGTTGCCTTTCAACCTAAAAACCGAGGGGGTTTGATAGTTTTCCAGAAAGAGTTCCGCTCTGTCGCCGCCACCGGAAACCAAGATTCGGATCTAGAAACTCCGTTCTGGCACCCTGTCGGGACGGGGAATTTGGAGAGGATCATCGCCATCGTCATCACCAACGCATCTCCATCAACCACCGATGTTTCCCTCATCCATGAGTGAGTAATCCCCTGCTGTACGCTTGGGGATGGTAGGGATTGGATGAGTTCTATCATGTAATCGAATAAGATTGTTAGGGCATAGTGCCTAGTATCTCTTTTGCTATTTGACTTTGTTGCAACTTGTTATGCCTAATGCTTGTCACTAGGGCCCGAGTGCCATGATCTTAGATCTGAACTTATTATTAAATCATTATGATACTACTGTTTGTGATCTTATCTGCAAGTTGTGTACACATATCATTGTCCGGATCCAAAGGCCCCAAAGTGACAATAATTGGGACAACCGGAGAGGATGGCTGTGGTATGAGGATCACGTGTGTTCATGGAGTGTTAATGCTTTGCTGCGGTGCTCTATTAAAAGGAGCACCTTAATTGCCAGTAGTTCCCTAGAGGCCCCGTTGCCACGGGCTGGCTGGACAGAAGATGTTGTGCAAGTTCTCATTGCGAGCACGTATGACTATATATGGAGCACATGCCTAGGATTGTTTAGTACTTGGATGCTTGTTATTATTTATCTGCAATGCCCTAGATCTTGAAGTTACATGTTTAGACTCCTCCATGCAACGCCTGTCCATCCATCCCTATGCCTACCGCACTCGAATCCTACTGTTACCGTTACTGTTACTATTGCTCCTGTTTCACTGTTGTTGTTGCTTTGCTGTTGCTACTACCAAACTGTTGCTACTGATAAACTTCTGTGAGCAAGAACTATTTCCAGGTGCAGCTGAACTGACAACTCAGTTGATTTATCTTATTTATATATTGTTGAGAAAGAACCTTTTTGTGGGACTGAAAATGAGAGTGTTGTGGCTCATATGAATGAGCTTTCTACTATGAGTGCTTTGTTCTCTGATGATTTTAAGATGCGCAAGTACTTTGTTGCTAAGATCTTCCCTTTTTCACTAAAAGGAGAATCTAGGGCTTGGTTTAATAGATTACCTCCTGGTTCCATTGATAGCCCTAATTGCTTGATTGCTTCTTTCTTCTAGAAATATTTTCCTCCCAGTGCTAGACATGCTGCTTTGCAGAGACTTTTTGATTTTAAACAGGGAGAAGAAGGGAAATTGCCTGAGTCATGGACAAGGTTCTATGCCTTGATTCATGCACATCCTGGATGTCCATTACCTAAGAATGAGCTTCTTGATATTTATTATAATGGACTAACTTATGATTCTAGGACCTACCTAGATAGCTTTGCTGATTGTGTTTTCAGGAAAAGGATTCCTACAGATGTTGAAGAATTAATGACCAAGATAAGCAAGAATTATGATGATTGGACTTCAACTGAGCTGAATACACCTGAGCTTATTACTCCTGAACCAGTTATGCCTGAACCAGTTTCAACACCAACAACAAAGAAGAGGGGAGTTATTGCATTAAATGATGAAGTGATGAAGGAAGCTAAGAAGTGTCTAAAGGAGAAAGGTATTAGAGCTGAAGATCTGAAGAATCTACCGCCTATAGAAGAATTATGCAAGCCAATTCCCCACTCATCTACTATTGAGGTACACTCTCTCCAACACTTTGATGAAGGTGATATTCCTAATAGTAAGCCTCCTGATCAATGTTTAGAGGAACTTGACATTTTTATTGTTAAATAGGGGTATTTTAATAAACAAGTTTAGAATCATTTATTGGAAAACTCTAGAGCTATCAATGAGTTGAAATATATTGTGGAAAGAACTTATAATGATATTAAAATGCTTTGTAAACACTTTCAAATGGTTCAAACTCAACTTGATCAACTTGCTAAGGTACAAAAGGATATGCTAATTAATGCCTCAGGAGATAAACATGCTTATGGAATTAGAACTAGGAGTGGTATAGCTACTCAAGATCCTTTATATCCTGAAGGACACCCCAAAAGAATTGAGAAGGATTCTCAACAAGGTGAGAGTAGTGGTAGTCCTCGTAAGAGAAAGAAAAAGAAACATAAAGTAGTTGAGGAACCACTTGAACCTGCTGTAGATCCTAATAGTATATCTGTCTTTGATGCTGAAACTGAGAGTGGTAATGAGAAAAATGAGTCTCCTGATAAGGAGGAAGGTGAGGAAGAACCTGAGAAGCACACTAAGAACACTAGGTACACAAAGGAAGATTTTATTGCTAATAAACATGGTAAAGAGAGAGAACCTTGGGTGCTGAAACCTATGCCTTTTCCAGGTAAGAAACACAAGTCAAAGGAGGAAGAACACTACAACAAGTTTTGTGAGTGGATGAAGCCTTTATTCTTGAAAATTCCTTTGACTGATGCTATTAAGTTGCCTCCTTATTCAAAGTATATAAAGGATATTGTCTCTAATAAAAGGAAGATTCCTAATGAGGAGATTTCTACTTTGCTTGCTAATTATTCTTTCAATGGAAAGGTTCCAAATAAACTTGGTGATCCAGGTATACCAACTATTCCTTGCTCTATTAAGAATAATTATGTTAGAACTGCTTTATGTGATTTGGGAGCTGGAGTTAGTGTTATGCCTTTTTCTCTCTATAAGAGACTCCAGCTAAAAAGTTGATACCAACTGATATATCATTGCAAATGGCTGATAAGTTAACTACTATTCTTGTTGGTATATGTGAGGATGTTCCTGTTCAAGTTGCTCATAATTGCATGGTATTAACCGATTTTGTTGTGCTTGAAATGCCTGAAGATGATAATATGTCTATTATTTTTGGGAGACCTTTTCTTAATACTACAGGTGCTGTCATCAATTGCAATCAAGGAAAAGTAACATTCAATATTAATGACAAAGAGCACACTATCTATTTCCTCAAGAAGGTTGTTAAGAGCTATTGCCTGAATTCCATTGAAAATATTGAGAGCATCAAAGTTGGAGAAATATATTGTCCCATTCCACAAGAAAAATTTGAAACCATTATGATTGGAACCATTGCTATCAAGTATGAGGTAACATAATCACATTGTGGAATGCAAAGTTTTGTTTCGTATAAGATTGTTTTGGTAACAAGACTTGATCTACCTTGTTAACAAAAGGATTTTAATGAACAAAATAATGCTTTCACTGTGGTTATACTTGCTCACTTTTATCTTTCTCCTTTCCATTCTTTTGCTCTTCGTCATGCCTAACTTAAAGGCCTTAAAGAAAAGTACTTGTTGGGAGATAACCCAAGAGTTTCCTTGAGTCTTGGAAGTTATTACTTCAGTAATGACCTCTCCTTATCCTTTTTGTTTGCTTTTTGTGCCAAGAATGACCTCTAATGAGAGGGAAGTAAGATTTGGGGAGGTGCTGTCCCGAAACAGATTTCTGTCCTCCACCATAAAAATTCGTGAGGAGTCTCTGTAAGTTGTATTGAGCTAAAAATTTACTAATAAATCCCGCAGTATGTTAGCTAACTTTTGTTAGTTCAACACTTTTTGATTTGAGCAACAGAAGGTCTTTGAAAAAATCGATTTCTACTCGCTGATCTGTTTTGACAGATTTCTGCCATTATTTGCATTTGCTTCTTATTGATTCCTTTTCGGGTTCTTTTTGGGAAATTGAGCTTTTTGAGGGAATTGCTACAGTATCTTGTGTCTTTAGTGAAATTTTTTCTGTTTTAAAACTAAACCCCAAAGGTCTATTATCTTTTGAATGCACTAATGTTGCTAATGAAGATTGTGTGAAGTTTTGTATGAAGGAAAATTTTCAGGTGTAAGGAAAGAATGATGTAATGAGATGAAGAATGGAAAAAAGGTCAAGCTTGGGGGAGCCACCCCGTGTCACCCCAAGAAATACTCAAGAGGTACAAGCGTCAAAGCTTGGGGGTGCCTAAGGCATCCCCTTCTTCATCAATAAAAATCTCAGGTCTTTCTAGACACTTCGTTTTTATTGTTTCATGCACAGTTGTGTTGTTCTTGGAGCGTCTGAGTTTTTGTTTTGGTTTTATTTTGCTTTGTTTGTTTTTTGCTTTGTTTGCTTGTTTTAGAAAAATCGAAAACATCAAAAATATTTGTTGTTCTTCTTTGGTTTTTTGAGTTCTTTGCAGGGTTCAGCCGTCCTCAATGGATTTTGGTTTCATGTTAATTATTCAAGTCATACAAGTGAAGGGAAATAATGAAGATTAAGACAACTCGAGGTGTGGTAAGAGGCTGATAACGAATTCTATTTTGTTTCATTTTTTTTACATATACTCGTCATTGTGAGCATGCTTAGCCTGTTTGTGTAAGGTGTATGTCATTATGGATGCTTAGTAGTTCTTGCTCGTCTATGATTAGCTCCAGCTTGCTAATAGTTTGTAGCATGTCATATGAATATTTGCTTGCATTGTTTTATTCATACTTTGGTATGATATTGTGGTATCCTCCTCTGACTGTTCATGTGAATCGACTTGGCACATGCTCACGCATGCATATGACTAATCAATAGTTAGTAAGCCTCGATGATTTATTTTGCCTCAGAGTTCTTATATCACTTTCATGCCATAGTTAGTCTTGTTTTGTTGCAAGCATGATTATGCCAGCCATTGCTCTCTCGTTTGTCGCTCCTTCTCTATTGCTAGCCTTCACTTGCACTGAGTACGTGCTCTACCTGTGCTTCAAACTCCCCAAAACCAATATTGCCACCCGTGTTCACCATACCTACCTATTAGCATCATTTGCTATTTTAGCGCGTGTTCCATATGCCGTGTTTTCTTCAAAAATAAAATGTTTGTCTGTTTTGAGAAAGTTAGTTAGTAAAGCTCTCACGAACTTGATGGCACACTTTATTCCTTGTGCTTAATAATCTTGAACCATTGCGACTAGTCCATGAAAGTTATATGCTTGCTAATTATATACTAGGAGTCAGCAGAACCGTGTTGTCATGGGGAACACTTTCAACACTTTTTGGATATCTCATCCAGTTGATTCCTTGCTCTTTTGTTTACGGATGTCGACGATGTGAAATAAAAGGGGAGGTTGTGAGTTCATGGAGTTTATACATTGTGTTAGAGAAACGCCTGGGCCGCTAGCCTAAGTCATGCCTAATCATGGTGGAAACTTGCAGCATCACTATAATGAGCATCTATGAATTGTCCTCAATAAAAAGCTATGCATATGGTAAATAAAAAGTTTGCTGAGATGCTCATTGTCTGCTTGCCATGTCATTTTGGTTATGGGAAAGCTCCTGTACCATGTGCAAGGGGTACCCCGTTGGTGGTTCTCAATGATATGCATGTATTTACAATGACAAGAACTTTCAGGTGACCAAAGTTGATTAGCATGCGGAGCGACCCTCGTACTCAAGGGACTTGGGATTTCCAGTCTATGGTCTGTCAAGCATATGATTCAGAGTGGAACTCACTTTCACCTTAACCACATGAAGATGCCTATGATATGGGCAATGAGAGCTCAAAGCTAATGAGTACCTTCCTTTCAGCATTGGGAAGCCTTTCAAACCTTTCAAACCCATTTTCACAACCTTGTTGAGTCACCACTTATTCTATGAGCACCTTCTTGAGAGCATAGTTGTCATTCTTGTGTTTGTTCCAAAACTTGGTTAATTATGTCATGATTTTGATGCTTGTATCTCTGATATCTTTATCTCTAGTCTTCATGTGAACTTCAAAGGTGCCTTGGCATTTATATTGTTCTCTTCAAACAAAGGCAAGCGAGATACCAGTCTATCATACCTTATTATGAGCATTGCAATGTTGCTTATGTTTATATTTCATGCTACTTATTATTATTAAGTTGGTTTCTCTTCATAGCTTGCAATGACTACTGAGTAGACTTAGTTGCATACTCCTTATTATGAATTGTCTAAGCATATACTCCTGTGCTGAGAAATATTTACATCATATGAAGCAAAGTGTTCATGAAAGTTCTTTTATCGCACTCAGTTTTCAACTGAATTGCTTGAGGACAAGCAATAAGCTAAGCTTGGGGGAGTTGATATGTCCAAAACGTATTTACTTTCTCGAACACTTTGCTATTGTTTCTTATCTAAACTTGTGTGATTTGGATACAACTAACACGAACTGATGCTGTTTTCAGTAGAATTACCATGGTGTCTTGTTTTTGTGCAGAAAATGAACTATTAGGAAAAATCCCGGAAAATATGCCAAAAATTATATTTCACCAGAAGATCCACGGAGCCAGAAGAATAGACGGAGGGGAGGCCTGGGGGGGCCAGACCCACCCCAGGCGTGGGCACAGCTGACCCCGCACCTGGTGGGGGGGCACCCCAGGCAGATCCTCGGCCTCCCTCTGCTCCTATAAGTTGCCTTTCGACCTAAAAACCGAGGGAGGGTCAATAGTTTTCCAGAAAGAGTTCTGGTCCGCCGCCACCACCATAAACCAAGATTCAGATCCAGAAACTCCGTTCTGGCACCCTGCTGGGACGGAGAATTTGGAGAGGATCATCGCCATCGTCATCACCAACACATCTCCATCAACCACCGATGTTTCCCTCATCCGTGAGTGAGTAATCCTCCACTGTAGGCTTGGGGATGGTAGGGATTGGATGAGTTCTATCATGTAATTGAATAAGATTGTTAGGGCATAGTGACTAGTATCTCTTGTGTTATTTGACTTTGTTGCAACTTGTTATGCCTAATGCTTGTCACTAGGGCCCGAGTGCCATGATCTCAGATCTGAACTTATTATTGAATCATTATGATAGTATTGTTTGTGATCTTATCTGCAAGTTGTGTACACATATCATTCTCCGGATCCAAAGTCCCCAAAGTGACAATAATTGGGACAACCGGAGGGGATGGCTGTGGTGTGAGGATCACGTGTGTTCATACAGTGTTAATGCTTTGCTCCGGTGCTCTATTAAAAGGAGCACCTTAATTGCCAGTAGTTCCCTAGAGGACCCGTTGCCACGGGCTGGCTGGACAGAAGATGTTGTGCAAGTTCTCATTGCGAGCACGTATGACTATATATGGAGCACATGCTTAGGATTGTTTAGTACTTGGATGCTTGTTATTATTTATCTGCAATGCCCTAGATCTTGAAGTTACATGTTTAGACTCGTCCATGCAACGCCCTTCCATCCATCCCGATGCCTACCGCACTCGAATCCTACTGTTACCGTTACTGTTATTATTGCTCCTGTTTCACTATTGATGTTGCTGTTGCTTTGTTGTTGCTACTACCAAACTGTTGCTACTGATAAACTTCTATGAGCAAGAACTATTTTCAGGTGAAGCTGAACTGACAACTCAGTTGTTAAGTCTTGCAAGTATTCTTTGGCTCCCCTTGTGTCGAATCAATAAATTGGGTAATACTACCAGCAAAGACTATTGCGATCCCCTATACTTGTGGGTCATCATGGAGGCTTTTCATTTTGAGTGGGAGCTCTCCCCACATGAATGTGGAAGAGGTGGGAGCAGCCACCATGGTTGGGCGCCATGCCCCTTGGGGTGCCCCCCTCTCCCTATAAAAGGCCCCCCTCTCCTCCTCTCACATAACACCTCCTCGCGAAGGATCTCTCTCCCCCTTTATAATTTCCCCATGGTCTCGGATCAGCGAGATACATGTTCCCGGTGGCTTTTATGGAAGGATTTGTTGCTTCCGCTGGTTCGCTGGAGCGAGGGCATGGAGGTTGTCGGGGTACTAGGACGTGTGTGCGATCACGGATGCACCACTGCTTTGTGGTACTGGACTTGATGGTGCTGGACCGGCTGGACCAGATGGACTTCATCACGATCTTGAGATCGGCAAGCGTTCGTCTCCATCATCCACGAGTACAACCTCGTTAACGCTATTTGGTCTTCGAGGGTATGTATTCTATGGATGTATATCCACCCGTTGCTTGTATCTAGTAGATAGATCTAGGTACATAGTTGTTCCATCGTAGGAATTTTTTTGTTTTCTATCTGCGAACCCTACACAAATTCGGTATCCAATATCCAAGAACCACATTGTTTAACAAGCAAAGAATACAACCATAATATGTATATCATTTATATACCTAAGTTGGACAATTTCCAGTCTTTTATTTTCTGCCAAATATTTCTGAGTTTCTCTTTCAGCATTTCATTTTCCTTTTAAAAGAATCTATCAACATCAAAAGTGGCGCCATACACATGACACATAGTCCAAAGCGTTTATAGTCAAATAGTAATATTTGTGGACTTGCACTTTGAAGTAGATCACCATCATCAAATGTTTGGCGTTCTTTCAAAATTCATTCTTTAGTAATCTTTTAGTGTAGTAAACATTTTACCTACATCTTTTATTCATCCTTATCAGGATATTAAGCTACTATATCTTATAACGGCGAATCGCGAGTATAATGTTGCTTTCCAAAACCCTTTGGAGGATTAGGACATCTAGCATCTCCAACCTTCACAAATTCTCATCAAATATGAGAACATATATTTTGGTAAATTGTACTCTATCATGTTCCAACAAAAAACATTGTTTCAGATATCGCAAATATCTGTAACATCCCAATTTCAGCAACCATGATTGGTTGTCAAAAAGGCAAAAATTAGGGGGAACAAAAACTTTTTCTTGTTCCATGTTGCAATGCTTGTTTACTTGTTTGCTTGTGTTCAGGCAACTGATTTTGTATTAGATGATATACTCCGTACCTCAACCCTAGTTGACAAAAACTATTTCCTCCAAAAGAGATGTCTTGGCTCATCTTTCATATTCTCAAATGTTCTGACAATTCAAACTTGAGCCAAGATGACCTCGCCACAACAAAATGTTTTACTAGTTTCTATTAACAAAATTATGGAGACCTATATATAATTTCCTTATGCTTTCAAGACAGAATGTTCAACTACTCTTATCTCTAGGTTTTCCAAAACCATTCCTAATTTTTTTTCATCTAATCTTGGTAGAAATACCAAGATATACTTATATTAATTAAAAATCACAACCTCTTAAAAACACCCATGCTTACCTCAATCTAGGCTTGATGGTAACCTTGGTAGTAGTTGGATAAGTTTGATAAGATGAATTGTCTTGATCTGCTGATTATCTTGTTTGCTTAGGAAGTAGCATGATCCAATCTAGGAGATCATCCTTAAGGATCAAACCAATAGTTGAGATCATCAATCTCAAACTAAGCATCCCAAACTTAATCTATCTTGAGTCACTCAAGTGAATCTCTAATCTACTCACCCAGATCAATCCCAAGCTAATCCTTGCATTAGCTTCCAACCCATCAAAGACCAAATACAAGCATGAAATCTTATCTACACAATCTATCCTTCAATAATCATCCTTCAATAACCTTTGACCCTCTCTCAAAGGTTTCCCTCTTTCATACTAGTCCAAATCCCCAAATCTGCTAATTTGGCTAAGTCCGGAATCATTAACTAGATTCAATCTTTGGAACTCCACCTACTCCAACCAATGTGCACCCTTGAGAATGTACTTGAACCATCTTGTAGTACATCATTATTACAACAAAAACCCACTTTTTCCCTTGGCTAAACCATTCTGGTACCCACTCATCCGTGATGGTTTTGTAGACAAGATAATAATCTTTTCTGCAAACTTATCATCTTGCCTATTTGGTAGAAGCTCATATCTGTATGCCAGCTTACTTGGAAAAACACTTTGCATGGTTATGATCTACTAACCATGGTATATCAATCCACCCTTCACTTGTTTGCAATGGAACTATGTGTTTCTTAAACCCACCTGGTTTATGAGGCATCATGACACATCTGCTATGGCAGCCTTATTTTCAACCAAGTTTGCCATCACTTCTAGACCACCTTAAATGCAACCAAGCCAAAATATTGATGCAATGATAATCTATATACCTTTGTCTAACTATCCATCTACCCCTTGTACAAGGTGAGCTCTGACCTCCCTAATCCAACCAAGTTTAGGTGGTATAAAAATATAAATGTCATAGATTCTCCAAATCTAGTTTCCTTTCAATGGCAAGGTAGATTTGCAAAAACCAACATTGAATTTGATGGATACCTCAAGTATACAGTATCCTCCTTGTATATAAAAATTTATAAAATAACTCCCATAATTATTTGACACCTCAAACTATTTTAAATTCCATTTGTGGCAAATCCTAATAAAAGCCTTGCCTATAAAGGCAAGTTTGTTTTTCTCCAAATCACTTTGCCAACTAAAGGAACATTTGAGTCCTATACATCATACCCTACCTTCCCACCTCAAAAATAAATATTTTTGAGATTCTAGATTATTTCCTTTTGCCCTTTTTTTCTTTAATGGTAGAAACAAGAAATATTAGCTTAAAAATACTTATCTTCTCAAATAAATTCAAATAAAAATCTCCAATGTGCGATATGGTGTTTAGGACCATCTCACATCAAAAACCAACCTTGCCCAATGTAAAATTATCAAATGAGATTCCAGAAACCAATTCAACACTTTTTGAATGAATGATTTTAAGAGGACTTTAAATCCTCTAAAAAATCTCAAAAAATTCCTAGGGCTATGTATTGACCCTATCTACACATCAGTGTCATCTGTCCACCTTGCCAAGACTAAATTCTTAAATTTGTCTCACAATCACCTAAATGACCAATATTCAAATTATTGCAAATTCAAACTCCCAAACCAAGCAAGCTATCACCAAAATGGTCAAGAAAGCTCCCCCAACACAACCTACTTCCTGCTGGTTGACCTACCACTATAGCAACACTACCCTTATACTTTAACCCTTGCAAAGAGAGAGAGAGAGAGGTGGAAGCCACTTGGGGAAAAACTTGTAAATAAAAGGGGTAGCAGCCACCACCCCTTCCACCACTCATGCTTGACCCTAGTACCCCACACACCCCAACACCACCCCTCCTGGACAATCCCTTGCCCCTCCCCCTCTCATGTCTAAACATGGACATGGTTCATCATAAACCACCCTCACTTGAAATAAATAGCCCGAGGCCAACCCAGCGCCTCCCTTCGACCTCATTTTCCCCCTCCTCTCCACTCACCTCCCTAGAACACCCTCCCTTCTCCCATGATCTAACCTGATCGTGAGAAGAGAGAGCACCGCTCGGTCCTCCCAAGATCTGCTCGGGGTGCCCCCATCTCCATGCCTCTCCCTTGCATGTTATCTCCCCGAGCTCGTCTTGATCTACTAATCCTAACCCACCCCTTTATCTTGCCTAGGAACGACTTCCTCGGTGGCGCCATCGAGCTCCGACGAGCTTCCTTCGGTCGACATCGCTGGAGCTACAGTTCCTCGCCAAAACCCCTTATGCCGACCATCCCTGGAGCCGTCGTCGAGCACCGCTTCATCTCCGCTGCTCCTCGTCATCTCCCAGCCCTCAGGTGAGCCTCCCCGCGCCCTTCAGCCACCAGCTAGGGTTCCATCATCGCCTGGCAGTCGCGAGCGAGGACGACGAGCCACCTCCATCTATATCCTTCTAATCCAACGGCGGAAAACCGCCCGTACCCCTTCGCGTCCCCGCTGTCACGAACACCTGGCCCCGCCCTGCGGATTCAAACCGCGGCCTCCCGCGTGAGGCACAGTCTGAGTGGGCCGATTTCCCCCTCGGCGGCCCATTCCCTTCCAAATCTGGCCCGACCACCCTAGCCCCTTTTTCTTTTTATTTTATTAATTAGAGATTTGAAGAAAAGCTGCTCAGTTTAATTCAAACGAAAATGGAAACTAAGTATGCTCAAAATAATATTCATATTTTTCTGGTAAAATAAATGCAAAGAAGTATCTGTTTTCACTAATAAATTCTTTCTGTGAGTTTTATAAATCCAAATGATGTAAACCCTATTGGTACTAAAAGGTATTAGTCATACCTTGCATGCCCCCCTAGACCACCATAAATGGCCTCCTAGTTTGCCCCTAGTAAAAATAACAAGAACAACCCATTTCCGCAATTAGGAATTTCTCTAGGTCAAACAGAAATAGGTACTGACCTAATTCCAACTCTCATAGTTCATAAAACATAACATCTACCAAACCCTAGGAGCCCAGGATTTTTTGAGATAACTTTGATTTATTGTGAATTAAACAGTTTTGTTCATAGTTTATTCACAAATAAATTGACTACAGTAACTATGTAACTCCAAAGAGAATGAGTCAAATTTATATAGAAATGTACTCTAAATACCTACCATGTGTCTTTGGAATCATACCAAAACCTCATGTATATTAAATCTGGTTAAAAGTACAAAAACCTTCCAGAACTGAATTTGGGAATTCCCCGAGGGCATCCTGGTAAATATTTTGAGGTGATTTCAACTCTCAGTGAATCAATCCATCAAACCTACTTAACCGTCCAAGGAAATTATTTTTGGACCTTCGGAACATTTCTGAATTATCACCTAAAACTAGAGTTTTAATCACTATAAAATACATAGTAAATCAATGGAAATTCATAAAATAGTGAAACCACTTTTGCTGGTTTCATCTTGTCAATAACTATCCGATGAGCTTGACGCGTGATGGTGCGAAGAGCTTGACACACTCGAGGAGTGTCTTGACGAGCTTGATGCGCGAAGGAGCGGTCGTGCCAATCCATCAATGAGATGTTGAAGCTTGTCATCCATTACGGTGACGGCGTGTTCAAGAGCTTCATTTTGATGACCGAGGTTGTGTTGCATCACATGCATTTGTCCTGGGACCTTCTCGAAGCGGTTGTCGATGCTCTTGAAATCCACTCGAGTTTCGCTATTTTTTTTGTCTTGGCACTTCTCAAGAGTGTCGCAACGATAGTTGAATTCTCCTCGAATCTTCCTACGATCCAACCTTGTCATGTATTATGCGTCTTACTCTTGAGGTGGAGGTGGTTGGATCGTTTCACCATGCCTATCCATGATGCAAAGCCAACAAGGAATGTATATGGAGGATAAGTGGGGAGTTAGCCTTTTACCTCACCGTGGGTATTGTATCAAACTAGTTTCCACACAAGAGAATGAAACTTTGCAAAATGAAATCGCAAAAAAACTCATGCTAAAAGGAAAACTAAAACTCTCAAAAGCTTTTGGTGGAAGGTTAGGATTGTTGGAATTATACCCTAGAGGCAATAATAAAGATGTTATTATTATAATTCTTGTTCATGATAAAGTATATATTCCATGCTAGAATTGTATTAAGCGGAAACTTTGATACTTGTGTGGTTTATGACAACGCCGTGTCCCTAGTACGCCTCTATGGACTAGCTCATTGATTAATGATGGTTAAGGTTTCCTAACCATAGACATGAGTTGTCGATTAATAATGAGATCATATCATTGGGAGAATGATATGATGGACAGACCCAAATCAAGCAAAGCAATTAGATCGTGTTATCGTGTTCATCTTTGCGAAGCTTTTTCTTATGTAAAATATTGTATTCCTTAGACCATGAGATAATGCAACTCCCTGGCATCGTAAGAAAGCTTTGAGGTCATCAAACGTCATCCTATGAGAGGGTGATCATAAAGGTGTCTCTCAGGTTATCGGAAAGTACTTGTTGGGTTGTATGTATCGAGATGGGATTTGTCCCTCCCAAGTCGGAGAGATATACTTCGGGCCCACTCGGTAATTGATATCAACACCGCTTGCAAGCACGTGGCTAAGGAGTTAATCACAAAGTGATATCGTATTACGGAACGAGTAAAGTACTTGCTGTGAACGAGATTGAACTAGGTATGCCGATACCGACGATCGAATCTCGGGCAAGTAAAATATCGCATGACGAAGGGAATATATATATATGGGATTAATTGAATCCTGGCATCGTGGTTCATCCGATATGATCATCGATGAATGTGTGGGAGTCAATATGGGTTTCCAGACCCCGCTGTTGATTATTGATAGAAGATCATGTCTGCATATTCTCGAACCCGTAGGGTCACACACTTAACGTGTCTCGACGCTAGGATAGAATGTATAATTGGTTTATGAGTTTTTGTTCGGAGTCTCGGATGAGATCCAATACATCACGAGAGGTTCCGGAATGGTCCGGAGAATAAGATTCATATAAGGGAAAGCAGTTTTTGGATTTCGGAATTGTTTCGGATTGTTCGGTATTGTACCGGAAGCTTCTAGAACCTTCCGAAGTGGGACCAACATGGCCCCACTTGTCGGGAGGGGGCGTGGGCCTATGAGGGAGTTCCCTGGCCTCATTGGGCCAGGGGCACAAGGCCCCATAGGCCCAGCTGGCCAAGCCCTAGGGGAAACCCTAGGGAGAGCTTCTAGAAGGGGGGAAACTTGCCCCCCACTCCTCCCATGTGGCCTCCGGCCCTAGGCTTGGAGGAGGTGCAAGGGGGCAGCCGGCCAGCCCTATATATAAAGAGGGCAGGGGCGCACCCTCCCCCCACACCTCCTCAACCCTAGCCGCCTACCTGCTGCCCTCCTCTCTCTCTCTCTCTCTCTCTCTCTCTCTCCCAACTGCGCGTAGGCGAAGCCCTGCCGCAGAAACTCTCCACCTTTGCACCATGCCGTCGTGTTGTAGATCCAATATATCTCTCCACCCCACTTGCTGGACCGAGGAAGGAGGAGACGTCGAGGTGTCGTACGTGTGCATCTCTCGGAGGCACCGCCACTTGCGGTGTTGGATCGGATCGGATCTCGAGGAGGAGAAGCTAGTACGACTACATCAACCACGTTCCGTTGAACATTCCGCTGTGTGATTTCTTCAAGGGTATGAAGATCTCATCTATTCCCCCTTGTTGTTTGAATCTCATAGATTAGATCTTGGATTTTCCCGTTCGCATCCATAGAAAATTTTGATTTACTATGCTTCGAAACCCTTCAGTGGTATCAAAGCTAGATCTATGCATAGATGTGTTTCACGAGTAGAACACAACATGCTTGTTGCGGGCGTTGATGTTTTCTGTTGCAAGCCTCTTGTTTGTGTACTTCTTATGACGCGGTATAGTGAGATCGAAGCGGTCCAGGCCAACTTTACACGACCTTGTTGGCGAGACCGGCTCTGCACTTGACGTGTGGCTTGTTCCACACATGCGGCTGGTGGATGCCAGTTTCTCTCACTATAGTTGTCATGGGATTTACACCGGATGTTGGCAACGATAATATCACCGTTGTGACTTTCCGTAGGTAAGAATCGTTCTTAGCTTGTTACTCCCATAAGCCACGTAAAACATGCAACAACAAAGTAGAGGCGTCTAACTTGTTTTTGCATGGAGTGTTTTGTGATATGGTATGGCCCAAGATGTGATGTGTATGTTATATGCAATGATCATGTTCTGTAATGTTTCACGACTTGCATGTCGATGAGTACACAACCGGCAGGAGCCATATGGCTGTCTTTATAATTGTGTATGACCTGTGTGTCAACTTCTTATACGCCATGCAATAGCTTTACTTTATTGCTAAGTAGTTAGCAATAGTTGTAGTTGCTATTCGTGGTGGAGGCAATCATGGTGGAGTGATGGAGATCATGCTGGCACGCACAAGATGGAGATCATTGTGCGGAGATTGGCTATACCATGTCACATAAAATTATATGCATGTGATTCCTCACTTAAAGATCTTTTATGTATCTTATTATTCTTAGATCGCGACGGTAGCATTATAAGATGATTCCTCACTTAAAGATCAAGATAAAACTATGTTCTCCCCATGTGTGCACCGTTGCGAAAGTTCGTCGTGTTCAAGCATCACGTGATGACCGGGTGCTATAAAATCTACGTTCACATACAACAGGTGCAAGCCAGTTTTGCACACGCGGAAATACTTGGGTTTGACTTGACGAGCCTAGCATGTACAGACATGGCCTCGGAACCCACGAACCGAAAGGTTAAGCATGAGTCATATGAATGATATGATCGACACTTTGTTGTCCACCATTGAAACCACATCTCTTCTCGTGAAGATCGGATTAGGTGTGGTGAATTTGGATCATGTTCACTAAACAACTTGAGGGATGTTGAATTTAGTGGGAGTTCATCTAGTAATTTGATTAAGTTGAACTAGTTATCATGAACATAGTCTAAATTGTACTTGCAAATTTTGTAGATCAAATGGCTAAGTCCAACTTCAACTTCAACGTTTTTGCTGAGAAAGAAAAGCTTAAGAACAATGGGTCTAACTTCACCAACTGGTTCCGCAATCTGAGAATCATTCTCGCTGGCGGACAAAAGGACTATGTCCTTGAGAAAGCGCTAGGTGACGCCTCAGAGATGCTCGGCTGATGATAATGCTGTTTATCAGTCGAGCAAGGATGATTATGGTGTGATTAAGAGCACCATGTTGTTTGCTATGGAATCGGACCTTCAAAATCGTTTTGAGGAGTTCCCCGGGCCCTTTGAGATTCTTGAGGAACTGAAAACTATGTTTCAGACTCAGGCCCGTTCTGAGAGATATGAGATCTCTGAGAAATTCTTTAACTGCAAGATGGAGGAAGGGAGTTCCGTTAGTGAGCACGCCATTAAGATGTCGGGCTACACTCAGCTTTGAGCAACGGATCGCAAGATTCCAGAGGAGCTCAAGATTGACAGAGTTCTGCAATCACTCCCTCCTAGCTACAAAGGTTTTGTAGTTACTCATAATCAGATTGGTTCCACTGATACGATCACTGAGCTCTTCGCTAAGCTAAAAGCTGCAGAGGTGGACATCAAGAAAGATAATCATGTGTTGATGGTCAACAAGCCCCCCAGCTTTAAGAAAGGTAAGGGTGCAAAGAAGCCCTTTAAGAAGGGCAGCAAGCGTTGCCCTGCAGAGAAGAAGCTCAAGTCCGACCTAAGCCGGACATCGAGTGCTTCTATTGCAAGGACAAGGGTCATGGAGAAGAATCGTCCAAGTACTTAGCGGACAAGAAGGCTGGCACCATCAAAGGTATATTTGATATACATGTTATTTATGTTTTCCTTACTAGCCCTCGTTGTAGTGCCTGGGTATTTGATACTAGTTCAGTTGCTAATATTTGTAACTCGAAATAGGAGCTACGGAATAGACGGCGGCTATCGAGGGATGAGGTGATGATGCGCGTTGGCAACGGATCAAGAATTGATGTGATGGCCGTCGGCACGCTCTCCTTAGTTTTACCTTCGGGATTAGTTTTAAACCTCAATAAATGTTATTATGTGCCTGCGTTGGGCATGAACATCATATCTGGATCGTGTTTATTGCAAGACGATTATTCATTTAAATCGTAGAATAATGGTTGTTCTATTTATATGAGTAACATCTTTTATGGTCATGCACCTGCTATGAATGGTTTATTTCTTCTGAATCTCGAAAGCAATGAAACACACATCCATAACATTGAGGCTAAGAGATGCAAGGTAGATAGTGATAATACGACTTATTTGTGGCACTGCCGTCTAGGTCATATTGGTGTAGAACGCATTAAGAAACTCCATTCTGATGGGCTTTTGGAGTCTCTTGATTTTGAATCATTTGACACGTGCGAACCATGCCTCATGGGCAAGATGATCAAAACCCCGTTCTCCGGAATAATGGAGCGAGCAACAGACTTGTTGGAAATCATACATACCGATGTATGCGGACCAATGAGTGTTTCAGCGCGTGGTGGTTATCGCTATTTTCTCACTTTTACTAATGACTTAAGTAGATATGGGTATATCTATTTAATGAAACATAAATCTGAAACATTTGAAAAGTTCAAAGAATTTCAGAACAAAGTGGAAAACCATCGTAACAGGAAAATTAAATTTCTACGATCCAATCGTGGAGGTGAATATTTGAGTTATGATTTTCTCACGCATCTTAAAGCAAGTGGAATCGTTTCGCAACTCACGCCACCCGGAACACCACAACGCAATGGTGTGTCTGATCGCCGGAATCGAACTTTATTGGATATGGTGCGATCGATGATGTCTCTTACAGATTTGCCGTTATCATTTTGGGGTTGTGCATTAGAAACCGTTGCATTCACTTTAAATAGGGCACCATCTAAATCCGTTGAGACGACACCGTATGAACTGTGGTTTGGTGCTACACCTAAGTTGTCGTTTCTTAAAGTTTGGGGATGCGAATCTTACGTCAAGAAATTGATGCCGGACAAGCTCGAACCCAAAGCAGAGAAATGCGTCTTCATAGGATACCCTAAGGAAACGATTGGGTATACCTTCTATCACAGATCCGAAGGCAAAGTGTTTGTCGCAAAGAACAGATCCTTTCTTGAGAAGGAGTTTCTCTCGAAAGAAGTGAGTGGGAGGAAAGTAGAGCTAGACGAGGTTATTGAACCTTCTCTTGAGTTGGAGAGTAGCGCAGCACCTGAAATTGTTCCAGTGCCGTCTACACCAACAATAGAGGAAGCTAATGACAAGGATCATGAAGCTTCGGACGATGCTACTACTGAACGTCGCAGGTCGACAAGGTTGCGTGCCCCTCCTGTACGGCAACCCTGTCTTAATTGTCTTGTTAGTAGACAACAGTGAACCTGCGAACTATGAGGAAGCAATGATGAGCCCAGACTCTGAGAAATGGCTAGAGGCCATGAAATCCGAATTGGGATCCATGAGCGAAAACCAAGTATGGACTTTGGTGGACCCTCCTAGCGACTGAAAAGCCGTTGAGTGCAAATGGATTTTCAAGAAGAAAGCGGAAGCGGATGGTAATGTTACTGTCTATAAAGCACGGCTTGTCGCGAAAGGTTTTCTACAAGTTCAATGTGTTGACTACGATGAGACTTTCTCTCCCGTAGCGATGTTTAAGTCCATTCGGATTTTATTAGCAATTGCTGCGTATCATGATTATGAAATATGGCAGATGGATGTCAAGACTGCGTTCCTCAATGGCAACATTGATGAAGAGTTGTATATGATGCAACCCGAAGGTTTTGTCGATCCTAAGGATGCTGATAAGGTGTGCAAACTTCAACGTTCCATTTATGGACTGAAGCAAGCATCTCGGAGTTGGAACCTTCATTTTGATCAAGTGATCAAGAGCTTTGGATTTGTTCCAAATTGGTATGAAGCTTGTATCTACAAGAAAGTGAGTGGGAGGTCAGTGACATTTTTGGTACTGTATGTGGATGACATATTGATTATCGGAAATGACATTGACATGCTTAATGATGTGAATAGTTATTTGAACAAATGTTTTTCAATGGAAGACCTAGGGGAAGCTGCTTATATATTGGGCATCAAAATCTATAGAGATAGAAAAAGATGCCTGATAGCTTTAAGCCAAAGTACATACCTAGACAAAGTTCTGAAAAGGTTCAGAATGGATAAGGCAAAGAAAGGTTCAGTGCCTATGTTGTCAGGTAAGATATTGAGCAGGGCTCAGTGTCCACCAGAAACAATGGAGAAGCTATGAGCAAAGTGCCTTATGCCTCGGCCATAGGATCTATCATGTATGCCATGCTATGTACTAGACCGGATGTGTCCAATGCTCTTAGTTTGACGAGCAGATACCAAAGTGATCCAGGAGGCAACACTGGACAGCCGTGAAGAACATCCTAAAGTATTTAAATAGAACTAAAGAAATGTTCTTAGTCTATGGAGGTGATGAACAGCTTGTCGTAAAAGGTTACGTCGATGCTAGTTTCGACACCGACAAGGATGATTCTAAATCTCAGACAGGATACGTTTATATTTTGAATGGAGGAGCTGTGAGCTAGAGAAGCTGCAAGCAAAGCGTGATCGCGGGATCTACAGTAGAAGCGGAATACATGGCTGCTGCAGAAGCGTCAAGTGAAGGAGTTTGGATCAGGAACTTCATCACTGAGCTTGGTGTGGTTCCAAGTGCCTTGGACCCACTGGAGATGTCATGGTGGTGACATGGCAGATGCCACGGGTAGGCTAAAGTTTGGGGCCAATGGATGTTAGAGGGATCTGGGGAGGGAAGATGTAGTTGATTCTACACACAAAAGCCTAAGGTAAAGATCTTTATTTCTCCTTCCTTGGGCTACAAGTGCTCCTTGAGCTGTTTACAAGTAGAGAAGAAGAACTTTACCAGCCTAATGGTACCAAATGAGTCGATGCCCTTCTCAGGGTCCAAGCCTCCCCTTATAAAGGAGAGCCTTGGGTTCCTCTAGGGCTGACGTGGCAAGCATATTCGAGGAATATGCTTGTCCCAATATAGTAACTCGGCGGGCTCCTTTCCGTGTCGCCCTTCTAATGACGGCAAGGTTCCATAGGGCCCCTCCTGCGTGCCTCGGGCTTCAGGACTGTCACCTCCGTGACCTCCTTCTGCCCCTCTGTCGCTCTGCTCCTTTGTCCTTTGTGCTTGGCTCTTCTCAGATTCTCCCTAGCTTGTGACTAGAGTTTGACTTTAGGCTTCTCCTTCTCATGCAAGCTTCGTATCATTCGGCCCTGCCTCGCATAACTCGGCTCATCCTTCACCTGCATCAAGATTACTCGGGCTAACCCAGCCGACTCACGCAGTATCTCGGCCGGGTAATGCCTGGCTATCATCATAAGGGTCCTGCTCTTTCATATATCGGCCGACCTCTACGGGATTCGGCCGACTTAGACTGTAACTCGGAAACTGGACGGGGAACATCCTTTCGTCTTTCCCCGTCTTTACCCTATCCGAGGTCACCTCCCCAACATTAGTCCCCGAAGCTGGTATGGCCCTGCTGGTAACTTCAGCTGGGCCGTATCAGTTTCATGATATTCATTTCCCAATGTTTCCGAGTTATCTTTTTCTTGTTCGAGGAATCAGCATATCTTCTCGCGTACGCCTCGTCCTACGTGTCATACTCATCATTGTTTGTCTAGTTTTTTGTTCCTCTACAGTATTTCTCGACAGCTGACATCGCGTTCGCCGCGCTTGCCGCGACGCCGCGCCGTTCCCGTCAGGGATCTTGGCTTTCTCTTTCATTGTGTGGTTGCCTGTGTGGTTCCACTCAGCGGCGTGCGGTTGTGCCGCGTACACGATCGACGCAGGTAACCACCACACCCACGATCCCACTACCTCTCAGGCGGCGTGGTTATAAAGAGGGGTGCGGGATTGGGGGATTCACTTTCCCCCTCCGCTTACCTGCGCCCTTCTTCTTCCTCTCGCATCTGCGCCCGTTCTTTCTTCCGACGCCGTGCGCTCATCTGGGTCTTCGACGGCAAGGATCCCACCGCACTACTCCGTCGACCTCGTCCCCGTTCGCTTACTCCGGCGTTGTTGCCGGTGAGTTCTTCCGGTCCTATCGCCTAGGCTCTCCTCTAGACTCCTCTGCTCTCCTTTCATTCTTGCGCGGTAGTTCCTTCTCTGCTCTGCCGCCGTTTTCGCGTAGAACCACGACGGGGCCTTGTAGTTCTAGGTTTTCCTTTGTCGCTAGTTCTTCCTCCGTAAATTTCTTCGGCGACCCCATGTCGAGCTCCGTCAGTGGTGCCCTCATTGAGGATGACGACGCTGTGTCTAGGCCCGAGCGGGCTCGTGGCAGGGCTCTTCCGTCACCCGCCGAGAGGTTGAGTGGCTAATTCGGACTCACCGGATTCCTGCCGAGGTAGCTTGTCGCTTACCCGACAGCGAATCCTCTCCCGTTCTTAGGAAGGGCGAATACGTAGACTTCATGTCACATTTTGCCCGCGGGTTTGGTCTCCCTCTCGGCGATTTCGCTAGGGAGTTCCTTGATTACTTCGGCCTTCAGCCGCATCATCTCCCTGCTAACGCCATTGCCTCTCTTTCTGCCTTCATCTCTGCCTATGGCCCTGCTGGTTACTTCGGCCTATGGCCGTCTGTGCACGTTTGGTCAAAGTTTTTCCAGATCCGTTCCAACGTCGTCCCAGACAAATCTCTGCAACCCTCCCAGAAGTTGCTTACCCAATGTGGAGCCGCGTCCATTACACCTCGGAGGAAATCCGAATTTCCTCGCGTCGCAGGTCTGGAATCATGCAAGAAGTGGCATAAGTCGTTCTTTTATGTCAAGAACTCTGGGAATGAGGATAAGATTTGGCTCCCTGCTTTTTCCATCGGCCCTCCTTCCAAGCAGAACTGGACCTATAATCCGAGGAAGAGTCATGCTCTGGCCAAGGCTTTTGAGATTCGGCTGAAGGAACTGATTTGCTCCGGGCTACGCGGTGAGGATCTGATGACTACCTTCATTAGCAGCCGGATCTGCCCATTCCATAAACGCACACACAAGCTCTGCTATATGAGCGGTCCTCTCGATCCCAACCGAGTCTCGACGGTGGAGTTGGACAACTACCTCATCTTCAAGCGTGTCCGGGCTATCTTTAAGACGGAGATGCCGGAGGATTGGGCCTGGGGATTGAAGCCGTTCACCCGCGAGCATCCCCCTCCTGAAGTAAGTTTACGCATTTTTGTTTTGCTTCCTAATCGCGCTCGTAACTCTTTTTGCTATTTTTTCTCTTTCTTGTCCTGCAGAGGTTTCAGGAGCAGAAAACTGAGGATGCCGAGGTTTTGTCACTCCCGTGGCCTGCGGATCGGAATACTCCGGACAGCGGGGAACCGGACTCAGAAGAGTTCGTTCCCAAGTCGGATCTCGCTCCGGCTCAAGGCCGCATGCAAGACCCCGGCCCACGAGGAGGAAGGTGATTCGGACGAGGTCCAAGTTCTAGAGGTAGTTGCCGCAATGCCAATTTCTTATGCATTTCCGGCTTCTACTTTCTCAGCTAATCCGGCCGGCCAGGTTCACAACACCGAGCCTCTCGCCTCCCGACCTCATGTTACCTCGTGGAAACGTAGCGCTCCCGCTGGTGCCTCAGAAGCGGCTCCCAAGAAACGAATGAAGAAGTCAGCCCAGCATCCTCCAAAGCGCAAAACTATGCCCGGGGTTACTGGGTGAGTTGCTTTTGTTTGTATTTCTTGTTTCTCTCTTTCTCCCTTTTGACTTGACCTTTTCTGTCTTTGCAGGGCTCCTCTTTATGTTAAGCCCAGCGGTCCTAGCATGACGAGTCGTACGACTCGGCCGCCTTCTCCTCCGCCTCCTGAGGATACCAGAGTTCCGAGTCCTGCTCGCGTTGCTTCTCCTCCTGCTTCGAATCAAACGCCACCTCGCCATGATGTGCCTGAGATTTCTCCTGTTGATGCCGATACACCTCGGCCAACAGACATTCCTACAGAACCCGCTGCCTCCTCTGTGAACCCCGATGTTTCTGCTGAGGTTCCTTCGACCTCCGCAGTCTTTACTGCGACACCAACTCCAGCCGAGGATATCAATATCTCGGCGCCCTCTGCAACCTTAATACCTTCGGCTCCCAAAGATGCCACTCCAAGTGCCGAGGTATAGGCTCCTACTGACGCCCCTCCTAAGGCAAGAAAGATCGTTGTTACCAAGCCTGCGTCCTCTCAGAAAGGTCTTGCCAGCTCATCTCAACCTACAATTGCTGATGCGCTACGCAAGGGGCTTCCTCTGCCAAGAGCACTAGTACCCCGGCTGCTGATACACAGCTTGCCCTCCGCAAGAGTCCCACGGCAGCGGTGGCTACCGAACATGTCCGAGGTAAAGTTTTGACTCGCACGGAGAGTGGGAACAGTCTCGGCTCGTTGGTCGAGTATTCCCACAATTGGAACGCTGTCGATCAGCTCGAGGGTAATCCAAGCAGACAGCCGTTTCAACTCTCTGACATCAGCAGCCGCCTACATCTGGCTGCCAAGATCGTTCTTGACAGTGACAAGATGAATGAGGTAATTGTTTTTATGGAGTTTTGATTAGTCCTCCGGATGCTATTATATATACTCTAGTCCCCGAAGCTTGCAACCGAATAACTTGTTATTCATTTGGAAGTTTTATAATGCTTTACTTAGTTCAGTTTTTGTTAGAGTTCGAATATCCGGCCATTTTGATCCGAATTTAATTTTGCGTGATTCGGATCTGTCTGATCTTTGAATATCCAGCCACCTAGATCCGAATTAAGCTTTGCTTGATTCGGATCTGTCTGAGCTTTGATTATCCAGCCACCTAGATCCGAATTAAGCTTTGTTTGATTCGGATCTGTCTGAGCTTTGAATATCCAGCCACCTAGATCCGAATTAAGCTTTGCTTGATTCGGATCTGTCTGAGCTTTGAATATCCAGCCACCTAGATCCGAATTAAGCTTTGCTTGATTCGGATATGTCTTATGTTCGAATATCTTATTGCTATTTGTTTTGTTGCTTAGGTTGCGCATGATCGGCGTACCGCCGAATTCCAAAGGCTGCTCTTTGCCCATAAAAAGTTGCAAGAAAAGTATGAGAAGGTCATTCTCGTGGTTAAGAAAGCTGGTAAGTTAACAAGCTTTCGCATTATTCTTAAAATTCTTATTGCTTTGGAAGTGAAGTGTTAGCTGACTTTGCTGATGAATAGGGAATATCAACAATCTTAATATCTGTCTTGAAAAGAAAGTCAAGGCCCTTGAAGGTTAGTTACTCTTTTACTTTATATACTCCCATTTGAAATGTGCACTAAGTTTCTTTTAACTCTTTTGGCCTTGGTAAAGCCGAGCTACAAACCTTTGCAGCGTCTCATCAAGATTGCACGCCCATGCCTGATGTGATGCTGCATTTTTTAGAACAAGCCGCTACTCACTCGGCGCAGCTGAAGGATAAAGATGACGAGATAGCTCGCTTGCGTGCCGAGGTGGAGTCCCTTAAGCTCTCTCAGAAGTCTGAGTTAGAAAAATTCGACCAGGAGTTCTCCGAGGAGAAGAATCAGCTAGCTCTGCAATTTCAGAAAAATAAAGAGCTCCTCGAGGCTGCCGAACTGAAGACACGGCGGATGAGCGAGGAGATCACCCGCTTTGAGAAGAGCAAGAGTGACTGGGCTAAAGATCTTCAGATAATGCTGAGCTATATTCACCGTAAGCTTCTGACCGTGGCCGAGTTATCTTTTTCCTTGCTTACTGTTGACCAACACACTTTTGTTTTGTGCAGACCACTTTCCAGAAGCTAAGCCCGTGAGCTCTAAAGCAGTGATTAATGCTCGTGTGCGCCGAGGTGTTCCTGCTGATGCGAACTCAGAGTACTCGATGGAAGATTTCTTGGTTGTTGTTGGCGCTGCAGTTGGTCCGATGAAGATTATGGGCAGGGATTTGGTGCAGGACGCTATCCGGGCCTACCATGTTCTTTGGCCGAATACTTCTGGGACTCCTGATATTGATGAGGTCAAAGTATTGGTGGAAAGATTAATGGCATCTGAGAGACAGCTAAGTATTTGGAGGGAATCCGCCGGCCGAGCTGGTGCTGATATGGCTCTCACTGTCATCATGTCATGGTATGAGGATATTTCCCTTGATACCTTGAGAAATTTGCGTACTGGTTCCCGTTGGGTTGAGGACCCAGACTTTGTCGCTCTCCGGCAAGCTCGTGCCTTCCAGCTTGTTGAATATGCAGACGTGCATAACTGGAATGAAGGGCCGAGTTTCCTTCCTAACCCGAAAGACGAGGTCGAGGTTGAGGATGCCTCTGATGATGACTCAGCCGAACAGGCCGATGATGAAGGTGATTCGGCTACTTCTGGTGATTCCAGCTCGAGCTCGGATGGTAATGGCGACGCGCAATCCTCCTCCAAAGGTACTGGGCATTCCACAGTGCAAGTTGACATTTCTCAACAACCTCGGGCTTCCCCCGAAGTCACTCCTGGATCTGTGGAGGGCGAGGCAACTTCGGCCGAAGTTCCACCTACCTCGGAGTGCCCAGCCCCTGACCAAGTCACTGCCTCTCCAGTTAAAAAACTCTAAGTCATTTGTTACCCCTAGTATGCCGGGCGTATGATGTACGTCAAACATTTGTCCGTATTTTGTGCGGTACGAACTTCTTTTGTCTTGTGCCACTGAGACACATGCGGTTGTGATCGTTATTACTTTGTTTAACTGGTCTTGTTTGTCCGAATCCTTGCTTTGGCGGCATTCAATTTCTTGAGTTTGGAGTGTATATTTGCCTTTGCTCTCCCGTAGTTCGGCGTCCAATATTTCCTGACTTTGATAAGCTTTGCAACTTGACCACTGTGGTTTGGACTGTTAATCTGGGCGTAAACCTCGAAAGCCGTATTTGGGGAGAGCGAAATAATATCACTCTTGGAGCCTAAGTTTGATACCCACTCCTGTAACAAGGGATAACCCATACTTAGAAATAATATAGGGTAGTCCCCGAGCCACTGCTCAAGGCACCGAGGTTTAATATATAAACCAAACTTAGAAACAATATAGGACAGTCCCCGAGTCACTGCTCAAGGTGCCGAGGTTTAATACATAACACAAAATTAAAAACAATATATGTCAGTCCCCGAGCCACTGCTTTGGCACCGAGGTCCAATACATGAATCAAACTTAGAAACAATATGGGGCAGTCCCTAAGTCACTACTCAAGGTGTCGGGGTTTAATACATAAACCAAACTTAAAAACAATATAGTGCAATCCCTGAGCCACTGCTCAAGGTGCCGAGGTTTGATACACAACATGAAATTAAAAACAACATATGGCAGTCCCCGAGTCACTGCTCTGGACGCCGAGGTTCAATACATAGTTGGTGCTCCATCCTGAGGCATCATTTTACAATGTGTTATAGATGACTCCTATGAGTAAAATGGACGAAGTAAAGCTACGTTCCATGGTCTTTTCGATTCTTCGTCGGCTTTGTCTGCCCTGTTCTTTCCTGGTGATTGAGCATCGATTAGGTAATACGCATCATTGTGCAATGCTTTGCTCACGATGAATGGTCCTTCCCATGGAGGCGACAGCTTGTGCATGCTGGCCGTGCGTTGCACCAGCCGGAGAACCAAATCTCCTTCTTTAAACACTCTTGGATTCACCTTCTTGCGGTGATATCATCGCAAGTCCTGCTGATAGATAGCTGATCTTGATAGCGCCAGCTCTCTGGCTTCTTCTAGCAGATCGACATCATCTTGCCGAGCAACCTCATTTATTTCAGCGGTCAGATCTGGTAACCCTTGGCGAGTCATGTATTATGTCGGCCGAAGCACTTTCTGCCCCATACACTAGAAAAAATGGTGTATAACCTGTTGATCTGTTTGGGGTAGTCCTGAGGCTCCATAGTACTGCTGGTAGTTCCTCAATCCAACATCCTGCCGACCTTTGCAGCGGTTCGACGAGTCGTGGTTTTATTCCGGACAATACTAGTCCATTAGATCTTTCTACTTGCCCATTGGATGCTGGGTGAGCCACAGAGGCGACATCTAGTCTTATATTCTTTTCTTGACAGAATCTAGCGAAGGCTCCTTCTGCAAAGTTTGTACCGTTGTCTGTAATAACACTGTGTGGGTACCCATATCTTAAGATAATATCTTTGAGGAATTTCACTGCTGTGGGCCCATCACATTTCTTTATTGGTTTCACTTCAATCCATTTTGTGAATTTGTCCACCATGACTAATATGTGGGTCATCCCGCCTCGGGCCGGCTTAAATGGTCCCACCATATCTAAGCACCATACAGAAAATGGCCAAGTAATTGGTATCATTTTTAACTCGGACGAAGGCATATGTATCTTGCTGGCATATCTTTGGCAACCATTACATTTTTCGACCAGTTCTTTGGCCTCTTTCAACGCTGTTGGCCAATAAAACCCATGCCTGAATGCTTTGGCCACTAAAGCTCGGGATGAGGCGTGATGTCCGCATTCTCCTTGATGTATATCTAGGAGGATCTCCTGGCCTTCCGCCGAGCTCACACATCTTTGCAACACACTTGTGACACTCCTTTTATATAGCTCATTGTTTATGATTGTATAAGCTTTAGCTCTTCTCACTGTCTGTCTTGCCAATATCTCGTTATTCGGCAAAATCGCATCTCTAAGGAAAGAGAATATGGGTTGCGCCCATGTTGGTGTGATTTTCTCTGGTGTAGTCTCACTATCTATTTCCATATTTTCTGCCGACATAACTACCTCGGATTTCTCCATACTCATCCTTGCATCGGCTGGCTTTATTTTTGGAAATTCCGGGTTATATTGTTTGTCAATTTCCATCGGCACATTATCCTCTCTTGATTTTGCGGGAATAAAGATGGATTCGGACTCTGGAGACGATGTTATTGATGGCTTCCTCAGGTGCTCTAGGGCGATACCTAGGGGAATTGACTGTCTGGTTGATCCGAGTTTTGACAATGTGTCTGCGGCGTCGTTTTCTGCCGAGGTATATGATGAAACTCACATCCATCGAAGTACCCACTGAGTTTTTGCACATGAAACCTATACAAGGCCATATTATCATCCAACGCATCCCAATTGCCTGAGACTTGCTGTACTACTAGATCTAAATCTCCATAGCACAAGATTCAGCGTATGCCAATCTCTTTCGCCACCTTCAATCCATGGACTAGTGCTTCATATTCGGCTACATTGTTTGACGCGGCAAAATGTATTTGCAGCACATATCTCAGCTGGTCTCTTTTTGGCGAGGTTAACACTATTCCTGCCCCCAAACCATTTCTTAGTTTGGAACCGTCAAAGTGCATCGTCCAATAGTTCGGATCTGGTAATGGTGGCTCATATTGTACCTCGGCCCAATCTACGAAGAAGTCGGCCACAACCTGAGATTTGATTGCATCTCGCCTATCGAATTGCGGAGCATAAGGTGACAATTCAATTGCCCATTTTGCTATTCAGCCACTTGCATCTTTGTTGCTCAATATGTCGGCTATGGGTGCTTCACAAATCACCTTGATGGGGTGCTCTTCGAAGTAATGTTTAAGTTTATTTGCTGACATGTACACCCCATATGCCATCTTCTGATAATGTGGGTAATTTTGTTTTGAGGCTGATTAAGGATGGCAATTTTATCCATGGATCCGGGTATCCACGGATATCCGACCCGGTGGGCAAGGGTATGGAGTCCTAATTACATCCACAGATTTCATGGGGCGGATATCCGCTAATTCATAGGGCGGGCATGGATAGTAGTTTCGCTCCACGGATATCCAACGGATACCCGGCTGACACGTGGGACCCACATATTAGTGAGATTATTTTTTTATTTATGCAATATTTACTAAATAAATGACACCAAATTTCATGGTCTCGATTGGGAGACTAATTAGTCCACATCGTAGTCGACTTGCACCAAAAATATCAGAATCTCTCATGTGTATGCAATCATGGTCTCGAGCGGACATGTTAGGTAATTAATTTATACATTTTCACCTTTGTTTCTATCTTCTCTTGTGAAATATGAAATCTAAGTTGTTCCTATTTTTGGAAATTGCATTAGGTTATGTTCATGGTAATCTCCTTGCTGTACAAAATGTGCTTGAAGATGAACAAGAAGAAATGGTACTATTTCTATAGTCATTTACTTACTTTCATTATTCATTCTTGTGATGTGTAACTTTGATAAGCTTTAGTTTTTCTTCAATTGTAGGATGCCAATGAATCCATTGTCACCGAGGAATGAGGCTCTAATCATCCAAGTTTCAACTCAACATGTCTACTATGCATTGCTATATCTATTGAATGTATGAGATGTTGTATTGGAAACTTGTAATAAAAATCATTCTCTAAGACTGTTATGAGACATCTATGTACTTTGTGATGTTACCGTGTGATATTTTAAGTACTATGTGGTTAAAATATTATTTCTTTGATATTCCTATGTGTTATCCATATAATATTTGCTGAAATGCTGTCGGAAATTTCTATTATATCATAGTTAAGCTGAATGTTATTATGATTATTGTATATAGTGTGTAAACCAATGGATATCCATGGATACTGGATATCCAACGGGTTTGGATCTGGAGCGACATCCATGCCCATGGATATCTTCGTGGGCGGGCTAGAGTGAGTTTCATGGATTTGGATTTGGATTTGGTTTTGCTATATCCGTCCAAACCCGCTCCATTGTCATCCCTAAGGCTGATAGTACCTCGCTTAGGTAATACACCGGCCTTTGTACTGATTTATCATCTTCAATTCGTTCCACCACGATCACAGCGCTCACTACTCTGTTGGTGGCTGCTATGTAAAGTAACATAGGCTCTTTCGATAATGGAGAAGCCAAGACCGGCGTTGTGACCAACATCTTTTTCAATTCATGAAATGCACTGTCTGCTTGTGGAGTCCAAATGAACTTATCCGATTTTTTCATCAACTGATAAAGTGGTAGTGCTTTCTCTCCCAGCCGACATACAAATCGGCTGAGCGAGGCTAAACAACCTGTGAACTTTTGTACGTCATTTAGACATCTTGGCAATTCCATCCTTTCCACTTCTTTTATCTTAGTTGGTTTGGCCTCTATACCTCGGCTAGATACGAGAAAACCGAGCATTTTTCCCGCTGGCACACCAAATGTGCATTTTTCCGGGTTAAGCTTCATTCGGAACCTTCTCAGGTTCGCAAAAGTCTGCCGGATATCATCCAGTAGCGTTTTGCTTTCTTTGGTTTTGATAACCACATCATCTACATATACTTGTACATTTTTCCCTATCTGGTCATGTAGACATTTTTGCATACATCTCTGATACGTTGTTCTGCTACGCAGCCAATGGCATGGTGCGATAGCAATAAGCCTCAGACGGGTAATAAACGCAGTTTTATTTGATCGGCCGGATTTAACAGATTCCGTGAAAAACAGAATACGCGTCTACAAATGATAATAGTTCACAACCAGCGGTCGAATCAATGACTTGGTCTATTCTAGGTAAAGGAAAAGGATCTTTTGGACACGCCTTGTGCAGGTTCGTGTATACAATGGCTACATTTGGATCATCCTTCTTCTTTTCCACTAGCACCGGGTTTGATAACCAATCCGGATACAACACCTCCATGATGAACCCGGCCGCAAGGAGCCGAGCTATTTCATCCCCTATTATTTTTCTCCGCTCTAAGCGCGGAGAGGTTGCTTCACCGGCCTTGCTCCTGGCCTTACATTCAGAGAGTGCTCAGCCAACTCCCTCGGCACACCTTGCAGATCCTGAGTTGACCATGCAAAGATATCCCGATTCTCACGGAGGAAGTTGGTGAGCTCGCTTTCCTATTTAGCATCTAGGCCGGCACCAATGGTGATGATGCGCTCTGGGAACTTCTCATCTATCTGGAACTTTTTTGTTTCTTTAGTGGGCTGAAAAGAGACACTTCCATGCGGGTTGGCTAATGCCGGCATATTCAATTGTGCGGACTGAGCGAGGGCTGCTACCTCCTGAATCCTTCTTTTTTCTCTTGCTATTACCAATGACTCGGCCAGATACGGCTGAAGCACATTCCATTGACTTCCTGTAATCCCCTGCTACTGTTATCACCCCTTGTGGTCCGGGTAACTTCATTTTCAGGTAACTTCATTTTCAGGTAACTTATATGGCAGCTGCCCATGAATTTGGCCAATGCTGGCCGTCCGAGTAGAGCATGATAGCAACTCTCTAGATCCACCACCTCAAACTCTAAATTTTCTGCTCTGCAGTTATCTCTTGTGCCGAATAACACGTCAACTCGAACCTTACCAATGGGTTCGCATGAAAGCCCTGGTACTATCCCATGGAATGTGGTCCTCTGGCATTGTATCTTTGTACATGATATTAATACTGCTCCCATTGTCAATGAGTACCTTCGAAAATTTCACATTAATGCCTGGTCCAACAAATGTCGGATCTAACACGAGTGCATACGACCCCGGACTCGGCATTATCTTGGGGTGATCCTTTATGCTCCAAGTTATTTCTTGATCCGACCAAGGCACATATCTTGGTACGCCGATAATCTGCATTTACTTCCATATGCCGTGCTATACACTCGCTTGTCTTGCTGTTCACTAGAACACGCAATACGACTGATGATGTTCTCTGTAATCATTGCGTCCATTATTTCCCGGATTTGTCCTTCCATCCGGACCTTGGTTTATCACTTGATGCACCGCATCCCTCCGGTCCTAGTTTTCATACCTCGGGGGAGGAGGCGGTAACATCAGTTGCTGTGCATTTGCTCCAGTCAGCTGTGTCTGATGCTGCTGATGTGCCTGGAGAGGCGCTGCCTGTATGCATGTTGGGTTACCCATTGCATTTTTCATCCATGCACATTGGCGGGTTGTATGGTTAGCCGGCCTGGCCGGGTTTGACGTGTGAAATTTACACGGCTGATCTAACATAGACTCAAACGTGTACTTCGGCCTCTCCTGCCACTGCTTCTTTTGCTCTGGTGTCCACTGTCTTTTCCCTTCATTCCTTGGTGTCCATTGCTGAGGACCATCTTTTGCCGCTGACTATTTCCGTGACTCGGCTGATCTTGCACTACTGCTGCCACCTCAGTTGAACCATATCTATAATCCGGTCTCTCTTCTCTTCTTCTTCCTCTGAAGTCATTGCGCCTGGATGACCCGGCCACATCTCTTGCATATTGATCTTGATGTTCCCGATGATCTGCCGACATTAATTCTGGTTGCGTCAGATCTCCCAATGCATAGGAATCCGCTATCCTAATGGTTTCTGCCAATGTGGTTGGCATATCTCTTTGTAGTCGCTGCCATAGTACACTGGCATAGCGGCATCCTTGGGCGAACCAGGCTATTGCCTGTGATTCTATAACTCCCTCGCACGAATTTCTTAGGTTACACCACCGAGTTAAAAATTCTCTATATGTCTCATTCGGCCTCTGCTTGCACATGGCTAACTGCTGCGACCTGTTCGGCCTTTTGTAAGTACTGGTGAAGTTGCTAACGAACATTTCTTCAAAGTCCAACCAACAGTTGATGCTGCCTGCAGGCAGGTTATTCAACCATACTCTAGCTGGTCCCTCCAACATTTGCGGGACATATCTTACTGCCCATCGTAAGTTTCCACCTGCTATTTTTCACAGCAGTGGCATAATCAATCAACCAATCTTGTGGTTTGGTACTCCCATTATATGTTTTTGTGCCTCTTGCCAGCTGAAAGTTCGGCATAGGCGGCTCGCCCATGATCCGAGGTCCGAAGCATGCCGGACCTGGAGGACCCTGTTCTTCTAGCAGTTCGGACCGGTACAGCCGGTCCAGCTTCACTCTAGCGTCAGTTGACGATAGATCTCTGTACAAAACTCTTTCCTGCATTCCATAGTAGTTATTCCCACCATGAATCGCATACTCCATCTTGGAATAACCATCATTATACCTCTCATTCACCTGATTGTGGCGGACTGGTCTCACTTCTCTTTCCTGCCGAGGTTCATGTCTCGGCTGTGGGATCGGTGGTGGTTCTCTCCTTCCTTCGACCGGGATATTGTTCTCGTGATTCCCTCTTCCGAGTTCTCCTATTCCGAGATCTCCATTGCCTCGGCTTCCGCCGCCTTTCTCGGCATGGCCGGGGTTTCTCTCGCCACTATTACCTCGGCTTCCATTGCCTCTGTTCTCATTTGCTTTTCCGGCTATCGCCGGATCATATGGAACAATTTGCTTATTTCTCTTTCCCGAAGTTACCTCTCTGTCTTTTCGTGCATTGTTTCCGGGTGAAGATGCTGCTGCCACAGATAAGGCGGTCTGCACCAAATTTAATGAACCATTCGCGAGGCACCTGGCCTTGCCGGGTCTGCTCTAAGCATTTCTTCATTCTGCTGGTTCGCAATGAACACCAGCTCATTCACTCTTTCTTGATGTTTCTGCCGGGCTTCACCGATCAATCCTTCTAACTCTAATGTTGCGGCATTTGCCGCTCTCAGGTTCTTTGCCGGGGTACTGTACCTCGGCAAGCCTAGATCAACAGATTCTGCCTTATGAGCATCATGCTCCTTGTTGATATCATCTATGAGGTTCTTTCCTCTTAATCTCAACTCGTCAACCCGCTCAGGGGGCGACGTCAAGCTTATTTGCCCTGGCATATTCTCGCAGGGTCCTGTTTAAGGACTCCCGCAAGGCCGACACCTTTTTTGCCTCTACCAGCACTTTTTGCCTGGTCTCTTCCAACTCTGCCTGAGCATTAGCCGGATCAAGTATTGACGCTACAGGGGTAGTCAGAGTATCTATAGTTGCTTGAAGAATGTTTTCTGGTCTTTCCAGAGGTGGCCCTCTTACCCTTGGTGCTTTCGGGGTTGTCTCTTGTACTTCGTCCTGGTTGGCCACTAAAGGAATTACCTCGGTGGGTTGTGGAGCTATCTGCCTGGGCGCCACCTGCACACCTGTCGTCGGTTCTCTGCTTGATCCGGCGCCTTTGCTCCCGGCTGCGACCATCACCTCTGACAGCTGCTCACAGGCCATCGCTCAGCGCTAAGGGGAGGTTCTCCTGCAATAACAACTTGGTGAGGATAAACGCCGGAGATGTCGACGCCGACGTAGATATGGTGCATGCCCAAGTTAATGAAGACGCCGTTGCGCGGTGGAGCTTTTCCCTTGAAGCTGCCTGCGTTGTCGCTGACGTAGTCACAAAGATCGAGTCTCCAGACTAAGCCAGAGACAATGCGCTTGCCAGTGTTGATGAAGTTTCCCGTCCGGATCATGACTCCAGCTAGCACCGCTGCTGGCCCCACGGTGGGCGCCAACTGTCGTGGTGGTGACATGGCAGATGCCATGGGTAGGCTAAAGTTTGGGGCCAATGGATGCTAGAGGGATCTGGGGAGGGAACATGTAGTTGATTCTACACACAAAAGACTAAGGTAAAGATCTTTATTTCTCCTTCCTTGGGCTACAAGTGCTCCTTGAGTTGTTTACAAGTAGAGAAGAAGAACTTTACCAGCCTAACGGTACCAAATGAGCCGATGCCCTTCTCAGGGTCCAAGCCTCCCCTTATAAAGGAGAGCCCTAGGTTCCTCTAGGGCTGACGTGGAAAGCATATTCGAGGAATATGCTTGTCCCAATATAGTAACTCGGCGGGCTCCTTTCCGTGTCGCCCTTCTAATGACGGCAAGGTTCCAGAGGGGCCCTCCTGCGTGCCTCGGGCTTCAGGATTGTCACCTTCGTGACCTCCTTCTACCCCTTTGTCGCTCTGCTCCTTTGTCCTTTGTGCTTGGCTCTGCTCAGATTCTCCCTAGCTTGTGACTAGATTTTGACTTTAGGCTTCTCCTTCTCCTGCAAGCTTCGTATCATTCAGCCCTACCTCGCATAACTCGGCTCGTCCTTCACCTGCATCAAGATTACTCAGGCTAACCCAGCCGACTTACGCAGTATCTCGGTCGGGTAATGCCTGGCTATCATCATAAGGGTCCTGCTCTTTCATATATCGGCCGACCTCTACGGGATTCGGCCGACTTAGAACTTCGAAACCGGACGGGAACATCCTTTGTCTTTCCCGTCTTTACCCTATCGAGGTCACCTCCCCACAGAGATATTGTGTGACAACACCGGGCGCCTATAGCACCGCTAAGGAACCAAGATATCATCCAAAGACCAAGCATATCAACCGCAAGTTTCATATAATTCGAGATTATATAACAGATGGAGATCTGAAGATTAGCAAAGTACATACAGATCTGAATGTCGCAGATCCATTGACTAAACCTCTTCCACGAGCAAAACATGATCAGCACCTTAGTGCTATGGGTGTTAGATTGTTGCCAGATGTAAACTGGATTATTGACTCTAGTGCAAGTGGGAGACTGTTGGAATTATGCCCTAGAGGCAATAATAAAGATGTTATTATTATAATTCTTGTTCATGATAAATTTATATTCCATGCTAGAATTGTATTAAGCGGAAACTTTGATACTTGTGTGGTTTATGAACAATGACGTGTCCCTAGTACGCCTCTATGGACTAGCTCATTGATTAATGATGGTTAAGGTTTCCTAACCATAGACATGAGTTGTCGATTAATAATGAGATCATATCATTGGGAGAATGATATGATGGACATACCCAAATCAAGAAGAGCAATTAGATCGTGTCATTGTGTTCATCTTTGCGAAGCTTTTTCTTATGTCAAATATTGTATTCCTTAGACCATGAGATAATGCAACTCCCTGGTATTGGAAGAAAGCTTTGAGGTCATCAAACGTCATCCTATGAGAGGGTGATCATAAAGGTGTCTCTCAGGTGATCGGAAAGTACTTGTTGGGTTGTATGTATCGAGATGGGATTTATCCCTCCCAAGTCGGAGAGATATACTTCGGGCCCACTCGGTAATCGACATCAACACCGCTTGCAAGCACGTGGCTAAGGAGTTAATCACAAAGTGATATCGGATTACAGAACGAGTAAAGTACTTGCTGTGAACGAGATTGAACTAGGTATGCCGATACCAACGATCGAATCTCGGGCAAGTAAAATATTGCATGACGAAGGGAATATATATATGGGATTAATTGAATCCTGGCATCGTGGTTCATCCGATATGATCATCTATGAATGTGTGGGAGTCAATATGGGTTTCCAGACCCCGTTGTTGATTATTGATAGAAGATCATGTCTGCATATTCTCGAACCCGTAGGGTCACACACTTAACGTGTCTCGACGCTAGGATAGAATGGATAATTGGTTTATGAGTTTTTGTTCGGAGTCTCGGATGAGATCCAGGACATCACGAGAGGTTCCGTAATGGTCCGGAGAATAAGATCCATATAAGGGAAAGCAGTTTTTGGATTTCGGAATTGTTTCGGATTGTTCGGTATTGTACCGGAAGCTTCTAGAACCTTCCGGAGTGGGACCAACGTGGCCCCACTTGTCGGGAGGGGGCGTGGGCCTACGAGGGAGTGCCCTGGCTGCATTGGGCTAGGGGCACAAGGCCCCACAGGCCCAGCCGGCCAAGCCCTAGGGGAAACCCTAGGGAGAGCTTCTAGAAGGGGGGAAACTTGCCCCCCACTCCTCCCATGTGGCCGCCGGCCCTAGGCTTGGAGGAGTGGCAAGGGGGCAACCCGGCCATCCCTCTATATAAAGAGGGCAGGGGTGCACCCTCCCCCCCACACCTCCTCAACCCTAGCCGCCTACCTGCTGCCCTCCTCTCTCTCTCCCAATCACACAGAGCGAAGCCCTGCCGCAGAAACTCTCCACCTTTGCACCACGTCGTCGTGTTGTAGATCCAATCTATATCTCCACCCCACTTGCTGGACCGAGGAAGGAGGAGACGTCGAGGTGCCGTACGTGTGCATCTCTCGGAGGCATCGCCACTTGCGGTGTTGGATCGGATCGGATCTCGAGGAGGAGAAGCTAGTACGACTACATCAACCACGTTCCGTTGAACGTTCCGCTGTGCGATTTCTTCAAGGGTATGAAGATCTCATCTATTCCCCCTAGTTGTTTGCATCTCATAGATTAGATCTTGGATTTTCCCATTCGCATCCGTAGAAAATTTTTATTTACTATGCTTCGAAACCCTTCAAGGATTATGGAAACCAAATGAAACAATCCAAGAAAAAAGCTATTGTTCTAGATAGGTGGTGAAGAACCAAAGATCAAAAGAAAAAAGGACACGATCTACAAAACACAAGGGAACACACACGTGGAGATAAATGGGGTAAGCACGACTATGAAAATGAGCACAAAATGTCCTAACATAGACTAAGCTCGGTGTGTTGCCAATGCAAGGAGAGACCACAACTCGTTTGCTAGAAGAGGGTAAGCAACGGATTTGTGCACTTGCCTCGGTCACGCTTTTTCTCTCTTTTTTCTTACAAGTTTGATACTCATTTTGTATTGGGAGACCATGTATCTTTCTATTTTCCTTTTTCTTTTTCTCTTTTTCTCTTTTTTTATTCTTTTTATGCCTTTCTATACTACTATGTTAACTTTTATTTTTGTTCTCACACTCTAACTTTACAAAGATAAGTGCATAATGCTTAGACAAACACAAAATGAGTTACTCTCATGGGATAGGTACACACAAAGGAAGATATGGGGCTATCAAAGTGGCACAAGTTATACCTTCGGTATTGTTGACGACTTGCAACCAGTGTTGGGGAAGATGCTCGGGTGTCGCGGTGTAAAAGAGTGCGGGATGAACAGATTTGCAGAAGCTGGTGTTAGTTTTTGCGACACGCACGCGAAACACGAACACACAAAGAAGAAAACTATCAAAATTGGGCCTTGAAAATTGTTTGGCGTAGAAACCGGCAGCGCCGGTTCGGTCGCTGGAATTTCCGAAAGTGGGTCCGGTCATGCCGGGGATCTCGTCGGAAATTCCGGTGGAAGAACCAGTTCGCCGGGTCTCGACGAAACCTGTTTGTGACAAACACCAAAAAGTCAAACTAAGAAATACGTAAAAAATCTATCGAAATTGGGCTGGAGGAAGGTCAAGGAATGTAGATCAACACCCAAAGCAACAGATCAATGGACAAAAACCACAAAAAACTCACCAAATCCAAAGATTGATCCGAAGGCAATTTGGGGCTCTTTTTTGTGGGATTTTCGTATTTTTGGTGGATAGAAGAAAAATTGAGGGGAAATTCGTGATCAACCTTGCTCTTGATACCAATATGTTACGGGTGACCCCTTAGGGTTGCCTGATCTTTCACGAATTCCCGTGGAAAACAAGGTGAAGGCGAGTGGGAAGAGGGAGAGGATGAAATCCACGGACTCACACATGAATAACTCGATGAACACACACCAACACACGAAAACACGATACAAGTCGATGGCTCACGCCGGTGGCAACCGGTCCAACACAATCCCTAGGATCGGCGTTGGGCAAGACACTCTCTCACTACCAACATCGGGGGTGAGAGGCTTGATGAGACCTTGACTTTTTGGAGACGAGACACCAACTAAAAGTACTTGTACAACTTGAACGCACTGGAAAAATCCAAGAGGTTAGGGATAATTGGTGCTCCTCGTCAAGGAGCATGAGACTAGCAATAGATATATCCTCTAGAGTTTCTTCTATTATAATTATACAAGTCTAGGGATTACAATAGAGGGTAGGGGCTATTTATAAGCCAGCCACTTAAATAGGGGTAGTTTGAGAACAAAAGGGTAAAGTCTAGGCAAAATAGGGGATTACACGGGCCAAGCCCAACTGTTGACATGTTCCTGGGCGGTTCCGGTGGAAAGTCTGGCGGCGCCGGATTGGACGCCGGAAATTCTGGCGACCGCCGATTTTTCCGATCGCGAACCGAAATCTCTTACAGAGACGCGGTTTGGTCGGCGCCGGGAGATTTCGATCGGCTCTAGGAATTCCGGCGATGGGTTCGGTCCGCCAGGGCCTTTGCCAGAAATTCCAACGGGAGAACTGGTCTGCCGAGCCTGATGCCGGTTTGTCATGGAGTGTCTTCTCGTGCTGCCTTGGGTCCTTCTCTCGGTGATGCTTCATGGGGTTCATGGCTGAGGATGCATAAAGTATTGACATGAAGTAGCAAGCCATCCAAGGATGTATCTGATATCCCACAAGTATAGGGGATCGTGTGTAGAATTTTTGATAAGTAAGAGTGTCGAACCCAACAAGGAGTTAAAGGTAGGATAAATATTCTCTCAAGTTATATCAACCACTGATACAACTCTATGCATACTAAACGTTTGCATTATCTAGGAAATAAAACTAGAGCAACAAAACGAGTACTAGAGAAAGCTTTGCAAGAAAATAAACAACAAGAAAGTAAAGCTAGTTGCTGCAGCAATAAAATACACTACACTAACAGAACCATGAGTGTGGAATAGTGGTGGTAATTATGGTGGCTTTGTACAAGTTTAATTGGCGAATAAATCGGGTTCATTGTCTTCGATGCAGTTTTCTATGTGGGAGAGGCTAAATATACATGTGCTTCACTACTTGAAATTACATGTACTATATAATTGGATTGTTAGCAAACATCCGTAACTACTAACAATGTATTAAGGTTTCCCCAACCATAGCCTTAAGTTAATGGTCCTCTTACTACCATACGTGCAACATTCCGGTTCGTGTCCTTAGGTTTTTGCCACTCCGGCAGAACTTCCCCCTTCCTCTTACACATACTACAAACCCTATGATGTTTAATCCATGCGCGCACAAATATAATGGACACCAAAGGACTGTACCATATCAACATACAACTCTAATGAACCAAAGGCGTTCAACCATTCAATCTAAGAACAAAGAAACTACACAAACATGACATAGATAATAGGATTATAACTTATAGCATAAAACACCATGTTTATATAGGACGGCACAGAGATGTGTGGTAGGATGAACCACTACATACTAGGAGCATTAGGTGATGGAGATGGCGGTGAAGATGATTAAGAGGGTGGCGGCGGCGCCGGCGGCGGCACGGGGGACTCTTTCCCCGTCGCCGGTATCGTGGGGGAGCACCGCCCCTTAGCCCCCTTCCTTCATGGCTTCTTGGGAGCCCTCCCTCATGGAGATGGGATCCACGGGGGAGGAAAAAACGTGGCTTTGGTGGCTGCAAATTCGTGGGTGGAGGTGTCTCCCACGAATTAGGTTTCCTCCCTTTATATAGCTTATCGGATTCCCGTTACCCTATCTTGGGCTGCAGTAAATCGGGCCTAGCGGGCCCGTCTGGACTTGGAATTAGCTAAATTTTATGTCCAGAACGATTGACGCGAAATTTCCTACAACTTTGTAGTTTAAGAGTTTTCCGTTTGATGCCGTCTTCTACCTGAAACGTGACCATGTTCAAAAATAGTTCCAAGACAGATTTCTAGAAAATCGCATTTTGACTCCAAAAAGGGTTCCACTTGTATTCTTTATAATTCCTACACATCAAAGTGTAAAACAAGAACATCGTTCACTTTTGCAACTATTAGTAGGTTAGTTCAAATAACTCATGAACTTTATATAAAAAGAAGCGTCAAAAGCATAATAATAGCATAAAACCATAAAAAAACTATACATACGTTATGGACGTATCAGTATCGAAATCACACAAGGAGAGGAGCAAGTTGACATTAGCTTGTAGGAGCTTGGCTCGAGCAGGTGTCATTGGTCCACTTGGGGGTCTAGTAGGAGGATATGTAGAAGCGTTTGTAGGACGGGCTGTATCAATTTTTCATGAGCATGACATACCACATAGAGATTTGATAATATTGAAGTATCAATCCTCACTAGTATTCCTCATGTACGCACATTTAGGATTGTGAGGTGCCAAAAGGACATCACACTCCCCCAAAATGGGATAGTCCATTAATCTCCCACAATAGCCAACTAAGATATAAACAAGATGCAATAGGCTCAAACACAAAACATACATACATGGTGTGCAAGCCAAAATACACAAAACTGTTTTTTCAAGTTAAGCAAGTAGGAGGCACAACATATACAAACACATGCAGGGTACAAAATCGGTGCATGCAAATGGGTGATGGCTCCCAAGTGCAGGGGATCAATTATAGTACTTTTAAAGAAAGGTTGTCGAACCCACGAGGAGCTGAGGGTATTGGTTAGCAAATTTGACGAAGAAAATAATATTAAATGAACTAGATTTGGTGTTTTGGGGTTTGTAGTTTGCAAGAATATAAAGTGCTGAAAGTAAATAACAATAAGTAAGTGTTCCCAATGAGATAAAGCCCAATCCTCTATGCAGCAAGAGGACAATATCAAGTGTGTGTGAACTTATATGTGATAAGCGTTTCCGAGGGAAGCATGGATTTACTTAGCATAAAGATTTCTACACAATATGGTGAATATGTTGTCAAGTTTCATTCCCTTAGGGTGGAGCCTAGATTAGGTGTAGACATAAATATGAGCAAAACACACCACTTATGATGGGTCCTAGAGCCATTCAAATGAATATCTAAGAATCATTAAGACATAAATGTCCCACCATAGCAATAAGTTCATTAGTCCCCAACATATAATCCCTCCAATACAACTCAAATTATTGGAAAATGGTTTCTGTCAATTTCGTCACTTCCCACAACTATCATTGCATCAAAGTATTCTCCTATGATCCCATATAGGTGAAGTAATATGCAGTCGACATTCGCATAAAACCATCATAGAACAATATAAAAGATAAAAACTGGACCACATACTCATTGCATATTATATGGAAATCATAGCCAATTCATCTTATGCCCTCAGGAACATGGGGAACTACTCACAAGTGGAAAACATGATATGGATTAGTAGCATATGGAGTACAACACAATCTGAAAATATAATATATCCACCAAATAAAGATAATATGCCAATCACAAACATGTAAATATCCCTTAAAACAATATTTTGGGTTCAATCAATCACAAACTATGAGGGGAACGAGATGGATACTGGAGATGTTAATGGTGATGATGATGGTGCTGGTGGAGATGTTGATGGAGAGGCCTCCCACTACGCCTAGGAGGAGAGGTGATGATGGATGGCATAGATTTCCCCCTCACCAGAGGCTTTGGTATAGCAGGATCTGCCCTCTACCGGAGTAGGAGAGGACTTTCGCCTCCGTCGCCGCCTATGTAAATCGTGGGAAAAATATGGCGTAGGTTTTCTGGCGATACGGAGGCGTCTGTCAAAAGGACGATCCTAGGCAATGCTCGTGGGCCAAAAGAGCATGGGTGGCACGCACCTAGGGGGTGGGCGCGCCACCTGCCGTCTTTTGGGCCCCGTGGCTCCCCTCACTTCATTGTTTGGAACATAGTCCTTCTTCTGGTGAAAAACTCATCATGTATTTTCCTTTGATTTATTGACGTCCAGAAGGTCCTGAAACAGCAAAAATATGAAAAAAGGAGGTTTTCTGCCTCCCGGAAATTAAATACCAATGGAATGGACTTTGTACGAAAGTCCCATAAATCAACTAAATATGCGTAAATAATGATAGATCATGATAAATATGATTCTAAACAAAACATATAAGTCCTAAAAATGATGATGCAAAATGCACGTATCAATTCAAGCTTAAACCTTTGCTCGTCCTCGAGCAAACAAGCGAATAGATCATGATCATGCATCAATGAGCTTATGGTTGACAAGAAAATATGAGCATGACATCATCAACTTATGCATATTCACTTGTCCAAAAGAAATATGAGCTAACAACCATGCAAATGTGGGCTACATATATAGACATTATCATACCCCATACTTTTGAACAAAAACTAACCATTACATGTTGTATGATACGTCGGAAACGTATCTATAATTTTTGATGTTCCATGCTTGTTTAGTATCTATAGTTTAATCTTTGATCCCAGCTTTCAATGCTTGCAAATGGTTTGATCTTGGTTTTGATGGTGCATGTCACCTCAAAAATTATTGTTTTATCACTTACCTACTCGAGGACGAGCAGGAGTTAAGCTTGGGGATGCTTGATACTTCGGAAACATATCTACAATTTTTGATGTTCCATGCTTGTTTAGTATCTACTTTGCTTTGCTTTGTCTACACTTTGAGGTGTTTTTATATGTTTTCTAGAACTAACCTATTAACAAGTTGCCACGGTGCCAGTTGCCTGTTTTCTTCTGTTTTTGGTTCCAGAAAGACAGAAAATCAATATTCTCAGAATTGGAAGGGACAAAATCCAAAGTCAATATTTTACCGTGGGCAACATAAAGCTAGAATACGAGAGGGAGGAGGCTCACCAGGGGGCCACACCCCTGGCGGTGCGGCCTAAGGCTAGGCGCGCCTGGGGGTGCAACCGCCCTAGTGGCTCCCCTGCCTCGACTCTTCACCTATAAAGTCCCCCGATGCCAAAACCATAGGCACCCGATCAAAATTCCACGAAACCGTCTGTAGCCTCCGTCACCATCGTCTCTTGATCAGGGGGGATCTGAAGTTCTTCCCGGCACCCTGCTGGAGGGGAGATCATCCCGGAGGCCTTCTTCTCCAGTATGAAGTGTGCGTAGTTCCACCTTGGACTACGGGTCCATGTAGTAGCTAGATGGTTGTATCTCCTCCTTGTGCTTTCATGTATAGATCTTGTGAGCTCCGTTCATGATCAAGATCTAATCTATTTGTAATCATGCATGTTGTGTTTGCGGGGATCCGATGGATATTGAGATTACTATGTCAGATTGATTAATGGTTTTGTCTTATTGATTCTATCATGTCTGTGTTGTTTGTGATCTTGCATGCTCTCTGTTGTTAGTAGCTATCTTGGCCAAGTAGTTGCTAGTGACTCCAAGAGGGGGTATTTATGCTCGATAGTGGGTTCATGCCTCTAGTTTCCGAGGGAAGTGACAGAAATCTCTTCGGTTGTAGATGTGTTGTTGCCACTAGGGAGAAAACAACGGTCTCTTGTTCATGGAACAAGTGGATTGTTTACCTTACACACTTTGCTTAAAGCAGTTGTTTGTTGCTTGCAACTTAATACTGGAGGGGGTTCGGATGATAACCTGAAGGTGGACTTCTAGTCATAGATGCAGTTGGATGGCGGTCTATGTATATTGTTGTATTGCCCAATCGAATCTCATAGGATCTTTTTGTCTAGTATTGCATTGTTATGCCTTGCTCAGTTCCTGTCAATTGCCCTGTTGTAATTTGTTTACCCTTCATGCCATGTTGTTTATCTAAGGAGAGCACCTCTAGTGAACTATGGACCCCGGTCCAATCTTTACCATTGATACATCTTCCATCGTTATCGCATTTGCTGCAAACCATCATCACCTTCCACACCATACAGTTAATCCTTTATTACAACGACCAGTGAGATTGACAACCTCACTGTTAGTTGGGGCAAAGTCTTATGTTTGTGTTGTGCAGGTTTCCACATTGCTTGCAACACCTTTGAGACGTTTCCTTCCTTATACTGATTCGATAACCTTGGTTTCTTACTGAGGGAAAACTTGCTTCTATACCGCATCATACCTTCCTCTTGGGGTCTCCCAACGAAGTGCTACTGCATGCATCAAGACATTTCTAGCGCCGTTGCCGGGGAGGCTAAGGACGTCTTCACAAGGGGAGCCCTCCTCAACCTTTATCTTTACTTTGTTTTTAGTTTGCTTAGTTTAATTTGCTTGGTTTTGTTTGCCTCTTTTTATCAAAAACTCCAATAAAATAGTTTAGTTTGGTTTGCTTTCTCTATTCAAAAACACAAAAAAATTAGTTCCTACTCTAGTTTCCACCTTGCTCTAGCTCACCATGTTGTTCCCCAAGTTTACCCTGAAAGAACTTTCAATAGGTAGTGGCTCCATAATTGGGAAAGAAAATATTGAAGAATTCTTCCATCATGTTAGCAAACATGAGGATATTGAGGATAGATCTATAGCAAAACTTTCTCCTAATTATGAAATTGTTGCAGCTTCTTTAGTTCATATGTTGGAGTCTATGTTTTTTAGCCTTAACCCCATGATGCAAATTTTGTTCCTAAAACTAAAAGAAGAAAAGAATGCTGAAAAGAGAGAATTTATTCTTGAAACTTTACTCAAAGAGTTCCATGATGTTGCTAAGGAAGTCAAAAAGGTATTTGAGCATTTCAATATGCTAGGCTCAAGTGTAGATGTTGTGGGTACTTCTGATAAAACTAAGCCTAGAGAGGAATTTAAGATACCCATACCCTTTAAGCTTGTTGGGATGCATGAGGCCTTTGAAAAGAATTTTGATTGGATTGTTCCTGAAAATCCTTTTGATGAAAGTAGTAAACCAAAGAGAGATGAGAAGGGATCCTCCAAAACTCATTTGGATGATATGCCTTTCATAGTTGAAGACTTTGCAAGTATTGATCTAAATTCTTTATTTGAAAATACTTGATTTCTTGCTTCTTGTGCCTAACTTAAAGGCATTAAAGAAAAGTACGTGTTGGGAGATAACCCAAGAGTTTTATTGAGTCTTGGAAGTTATTACTTCAGTAATGACCTCTCCTTATCCTTTTTGTTTGCTTTTTGTGCCAAGAATGACCTCTAATGAGAGGGAAGTAAGATTTGGCGAGTTGTTGTCCCGAAACAGATTTCTGCCCTCCACCATAAAAATTTGTGAGGAGTCTCTGTAAGTCGGATTGAGCTTAAAATTTACCAATAAATCCTGCAGTATGTTATATAACTTTTGTTAGTTCAACACTTTTTGATTTGAGTAACAGAAGATTTTCGAAAAAATCGGTTTCTACCTGCTGGTCTGTTTTGACACATTTCTGCCATTATTTGCATTTGCTTCTTATTGATTCCTTTTTGAGTTCTATTTTGGGGAACTGAGATATTTAAGGAGTTGCTACAGTAGCTTGTGTTTTTAGTGAAAAGTTTTGCTGTTCCAAAGCTAAGCCTAAAGGTCTATTATCTTTTGAATACACTAATGTTGCTAGTGAAGATTGTGTGAAGTTTTGTATGAAGGAAATATTTCAGGTGTAGAGAGATAATGATGTAATGAGATGAAGAATGGAAAAAAGCTCAAGCTTGGGGATGCCACCCCGGTGTCACCCCAAGAAATATCCAAGAGGTACAAGCGTCAAAATCTTGGGAATGCCCAAGGCATCCCCTTCTTCATCAATAAAAAGCTCAGGTCTGTCTAGACACTTCGTTTTTATTGTTTCATGCACTGTTGTGTTGTTATTGGAGCGTCTTAGTTTTTGTTTGCTTTGCTTAGTTTGTTTAGTCTTCTTGAATAAAGTAGTTTGTACCCCCATTCTCACTGTGTTGTTTCAAATAAGTCGATTGGTGTTGGAAAGGAGTAGAAAGTTCTTGCTTGGAAGTGCAAGAGGAGCTTGCATTGACTATGACTTATACTTTAGCAAGACATGCTAGGTGTTGTTTTGACCTTATGCTTAGTGATTATTTCTGTAGCATGTTTTGTTCCAAACAATTGGGATTGCTTAGTGTGCCTTGAAGAAATCATGCGTTGTTTTAGCATACAAAAGCATAGTATTTTGGTATTCTCCTTTGATGTTTTGTTTGGCTTGACTGAGCACATGCTCACACCATGTTATGACTATGACAATTCACCATAGCTTCTATGATCATTTAGTCCTTGACTTGTAGTACCACTCTATGCTTTGATTAGAAAAATGTTTTGTCGCTCTTCATGATTATGACCATTATTGCTCTCTTAGTTGGTTGCTCCCAGTCTTTTGCTAGCCTCCACTTATATGAGTAAGTTCTGCTCATGCTTACAACTCCCAAGAAACCCAGTTATTGCAAAGTGTCCACTATAAATTCCTATGAATGGTATGTTACACCATTCCAATTATATTCTTGTTTTCATCTATCTTCCAATTAAAAAGTATTTTGTTATGTGAAAACTTAGTGATTAAAGCCCTCACAAACTTGATGGCGCGCTTTATATTCCTTGCCTCTAATAAACTTGAACCATTGTGTCATCTATGTTGTATATGCTTGCACTTATAAGTTGGAATTAGCAGAACCATGTTGTCATGGGGAACGTTTTCAACATTGCACTTGTACTTTGTACACAGTTGATATCATGCTCTTTTTTCTATGGATGTAACTGGTGTGAAATAAAGAGGGAGCATGTAAGTCCATGGAGTTATGTATTTTGTGTTAGAGAAACGTCTGGGCTGCTAACCTAAGCCATTCCTAATCATGGTGGAAACTTGCAGCAGCATCATAATGAGTATTTGTAGAGGTCCCAACCTGATAAGGTAGAGATCCCTGTGTTTACAATGCTAGTCCCTGGATCAATAGCTAGCATTTACAGTTTAAGATGTAATATCAAGAAACAAAGGTCATAATACAACTTTATAACCAGGAATAAAATATTTCATTACATCTTACATAGCTCATTTGGCTATCTCATTACAATGCAGGAGAAACAACTATATAGCATGGAGTCCTTCATCTTCAAAGTGCCACATGCAATCATGTTGGTTGTAGACTTGTAATCCTAATCAACACACTTCACTAACATCAAACAAACCTGCAACATAATAAGTTACAGCCACAAGGGTCAATACATTTGAATTGTATTGGAAAGTGATACTATGGTAGTATAGTGGAGTCTATCATCTATATGCATTTGGCTAAGTGGGTCTTAGGCTTGCTTTGCTCAAAATAGATTTTCCTTGAAAACACAAAGTTTTTGTTTGGCAAAAAATCCCAAGGAAACACCAATAGACATTGGTGAACCTTTACCCCTGTTCAACCATAATTTTTTAACTTAGAAATTGGGATGAGGAGATCCTTGATAGATTCCATGTCTTGATGCTCAAATTGTCCATTGTCGGGGACACGGATAAGTACTTAGATTTTACTCTATCGAGAGGTGGTGCACTTTCCCCACAAGACTCGATATGCATCGAGACAAGATCTTTCAGAAGCCTTCCCTTAGACCAGAATGGACGCGCTCAAAACCTATCACCCCTTACCACCAATTGTCCATCTGGCTAAGTTATTGTAACCTATATGATCTAGGCAGAGCACATAATGCCATGTGGCTGCACTTGAAGCTTCTCAACACTTGACATCTCAAATCTCTTTGTTCCTGGGTGGCTTTCCACAAGTGAGATACACTAGGGTAGACCATTAATATGGGGCCATGTGTAACCACTCAACATAATCCATTCACACCATTCCACCCAGGTGATTCATTCACATAGTTGTTTTATTAAACAAAACACAAGTCATTGACTTAGAAATATTTCATAGCATGAATATAATCCACCCTTGTTTTCTATTAGCTAAGCTAAGCATGATAGTAGTAGGGATCTTAACTTAGGAAAATTCTACTAAGGCATCATCTACTAGGATTTCCCAAGGCATAGCATACTTAGTAAAAATTCCATGCAAGTCCTACTCAAAACATCACTAATGCATAGTGAAAATAATAGTACAAATGTATGAAGCACCACTTGCCTTTTTAGTAGATAATATAAGTTCACTCCTTGATCTTGAAATGGTCACACTCTTCAAAGTTCACTACAATTCAATCAAGTCACAAATTCAAACTAACATTCAAACAATTCACCACATAAAATAAAGAAAACAAAACAATGCATGCAAGGTGGTTTCTAATAGGTTATAAACATTTTAAAACACATATTGGTCATTTATAAAAGTGGTAAAACCATTTAAAATCAAGTTGGTGAAAATGGCCATTTAAATCATTTTTATTTTGCTAGCAATGATTTAAATTAAAGTAATAATTTCTAGTGTTAGCCAAAATGTTTTAAACACCAATATTAATATTTATGGTTAAAGTGTTTTAAAAAAATCCATTTTCAAAAGGTTTCACTCAAAAATCATTTTTAAATCAAGGCAACATTTTATTTTACTAGAAATGCCTTTTATATAAGTAATAATTTTCTAGGGTTATTCAAATACATTTTTAAGTCCAAAACTTAGAGTTTAGGATCAGAGAGTTTAAATAAAATCATTTTCCAAACGTTTTGCTCAAAAAGCATTTTTTAAAACCATAATCCATATTTTTATTTAACTAGAATTGCCTTTATTCAAAGATTTATTCCTTAGTATCACAAAATATATTTTTAAATCCAAAAGTTGGTTTTTATGGTCAGTAGGTTCAAAACAAACCATTTACAACATATTTTACCCTAAAAAAATTTAGAATAATTTTTATACTCAAATTAGGCCTAGAAATGTTTCTATAAAAACAACCAATTTTACAGAAGCAAAACACTAAACAAAGGGTGTGGTTGGAAAGTATTATTTTTCGTGATTCCAATGATATAAAATTTGTAAATTTTGGACGTGTAGATTGAAAGTTATGGATTTTACAAAATCTAGCATCTAATAGAAAAGTTTCTGTTTTTAAAATAAAGCTTGTGCCACGTGGAGCAATCCTATTGGAGCATACCGTTTCGCACGGATCGGTCAGTGTGGATCGTCAGATCTAAATAGAATCGTGCGGCATAGATGCAAACTTACCCCTTCGCTTAAGATTCTATCGTGACCACTAGATCAATATCTAACGGCTCAGGGCGCTGTGACCAAGTACTGGCGGCGCTCGACGGTGGCGCGCGGTGGCGACGCTTGGCCAGAAGCGTTGCTGACGAAATAGGAAGCACGAGAGAGGGAGGAGAGGCTCACTGTGTTCGTAGGGTCGTGCTGATGCTCGACATTGTCTCTGTTGGCCAAGGGGCGCACGGACGCGTCGTTGATTGCTCGCCGGAGTTCACGACGGTGTCGGGCACGCTCTGGTGTTGTCGGTGGCGAAGCTACGATGCACGGAAACACAAAATAACCAGTCAGGAAGATGCGCGCGAGAGAGATGAGTATGCGTGTGTCATCTAGAGAGAAAGGGACGGTCTGACCTCACCGGGGGTAGTTGTCGGAGTTGTAGCAGACCGCGGTGGTGCTCTGTCGAAGACGAAGGCGAGGCTGTGGGGCATGCGCGGGCGAGCTAGGGTTACTTGTAGACGCAGGAGACACTAGCGAGCATGCTCGGGTGAGTCAGGGGCAGTGGGGGTCGGGGCTGGCTAGAATTGCCACGGTGGCTCGTCGGAGACAGTGGGGTTCAAGAGTGAAATCTAGTGTAAGATCCCTCCTTTGTAAAGTAAAGGATCCATGTGATTGCAATGCTAGTCCCTGGATCAATGCTAGCATCCATAGTTTAAGATGAAGTACACAGAAACAAAGGTCATTATTACATATCATTCCAGAGACAAACATAGTCTTTTACAATTCCATGGCCACTGGCCTAATACAAGAGTTCAAATATATAATAAGATAAATAAGTCTTCATCTTCATGTGCCACAGGCAAGCATGTTGAGTGTAGACTCATGACTCCTAATCATCATCAGAATATCCTGCAACATCACAAGTTACAGCCATAGTGGGTCAATACATTGGAATAGTATTGGCAAGTGATACCTTAGTAGAATATTGGTGGACTAGATACTATATGCATCTTGGCTAAGTGTAGCTTAGGCTTGCTTTGCTCAAAATAGGTTTTGCCTATCAGTTGAAAACACTTAGTTTTTCCTTGTCAAAATCTTTCCCAAGGAACCGCCAATAGACATTGGGGTCCTTCACCCTTGTTCAACCACAAGTTTTTACTTAGAAATTGGGATGAGGAGATTCTTGATAGCTTCCATGCTTGATGCTCAAGTTGTCCAATACCAGGGACATGGCTAAGTACTTAGATTCTTCCATCTGCAGAGGTTGTGCACTTTCCCCACAAGACTTGATTTTCACCAAGACATGACCTTTCAGAAGCCTTCCCTTAGACCAAATGGACACGTTCCAACCTATCATCCCACTACCACCAACTGTCCAAATGGCTAAGTTATTGCAACCTATATGATCTAGGAAGAGCCCATATTGCCAAGTGGCTGCACTAGAAGCTTCTTAACATTTGGCCTCTCAAAACCCTTTGTTCCTGGGTGGCTTTCCACAAGTGAGATACACAAGGTAAACCATAGAAATGGGCCTTGTGTAACCACTCAACATAACCCATTCTTTCCATTCCACCCAGGTGTTTCATTCACTTAGTTTTTTTATTAAGCAAAAACATAGTCCAAAGACTTAGAAATATTTATTCATAGCATGACTATAAAACCACCCTTGGTTGCTACTAGCTAGGCTAAGCATGGCATTGATAAGACTTAGAAATATTTCTAGCAATTCTACAACTACTAGGATTTCCCAAGCATAGCATATAGCTCAAAATAACCATGCAAGACTAGCAAAATATTTCTAATGCATAGTTTAAAAACATAGGAATAAATCATGAAGCACCACTTGCCTTGGTAGTTTTGAGAGTAGCTACAATCCTCACAATCACAATCACTATTTGCACCAAAATCTACACATAAAATGATAGCACCAAATCACATACAAAATAAATACAAGCAAAAATATATGGATGCATGCAATATGATATGTGATGATTTTTTATACTCAACCAGACAAGTGCACAGTACTGATTCATAAACAAGTTCAAAACTTGCCAAACAACCTTTATTTGAACATTAAAACATTTCTCAAACAATTAATAAACACCAAATAGGCCTACACATGTTTCTGTAAAAATAACCATTTTAACAGAAACAAAACTTTAAACACATTGCATATATGGAAAGGGCTTTCTCTCCTGATTCCATTGATATAAAATTTGTCAAATTTGCACGTGGCATTCAAAAGTTATGAATTAAACAAAACCAAACATCTAATAGATCTAATTCAAAATTTTAAAAACAAACTCGTGCCACGCGGCACTTTCTAACTGGCTGGTACCGCTTCGTGCTGGATCGCGTCTGCGAGCCGTTGGATCTAACTAAAACGCACGGCTCTGATTAAAACATACCGCTTCGCTTAAGATCTATCGTATCCACTGGATCTAAATCTAATGGCCCTAAGCATCTGACCATCAAGTGGCGGCGCTAGCGGCGGCGACAGGCGGCGGCGCGCTCTGTCAGTGGCGAATCCGGCGAACTAGGTCGCGCGGGGAGGTGGGAGGTTGCTCACCAGAATTGTTGTGACGAGGAGATGCTCAACGTGTGCTCGGTTGGCGAAGGGGCGTGCTGCTGTGGTCGTGGGAGCTCGTCGGAGTCGAGGACAGCGTCGGGCTTAGGTGGACGGCGACGTTGGCAACGTTCTGATCCGCCCTAACACAAACGGAGGGCATCAGAGTGTGCGCATTGATCAGGCGAACAAGATAGGGTCAAAGGGAAAGCACGGGGCGGTCGTATCTTACCGAAATTTCTTGCCGGAGTTGGAGACGGCGTCGGGAGTTTGCGGTGCTCGTTGGAGTCGACGACCTGGGGAAGTACAAGATGAACTAAGGGTGTCAGAAGGAGCGCAAGATGGTTGCGAAGCAGCTCGCGTGAACCAGAGAGGGAGGCGCGCACGAAGCTTACCACAATCGGTCGCCGGAGTTCGTCGGGGCAGCGGCTATGTGGAGAGGAAAGCGAGCAGCCTGGCGGCGTCCAGAGGAAATTGAGTGGGGGGAAATGACCACGGTGGGGAGGTGATTAAGTAGCCAGGAGGGGCGAGGGAATTACGCGGTGGTTCAATGCCAATTAAGAGAGGAATCAATCGCGGCGTTTTTGGAGGAAACGGCGGTGGCGACGGGGTCTACGCGTGCGGGGGTGGAGAAGAAGGTGCTGACCTGGCTCGGGCCCAAGGCCAACAAGCAGAGCGGGTGAGAGAGAGAGAGAGAGAGAAGGGGAAACCCGGCTGGCTTTTGGGTCAAGTCATTGCTATGGAAAGGTGGCGCCAGGCCCAGTGTTGTTTTCTAATGCCTTTTCTTTTTCTAAATTGATTTTCAGGAAACATTTTCAAATGATTTCAAAACCATTTGAATTCAAACCTTTTTCTGAATTTTTGCAGAGTGTAACACTCATAATTCTGGGCATAAAACCATGTGGTTTCTCTGTACTAGCTTGGTTCTTTTGATCAAATAAAATAAACAGTGACATAGCACTTGATTTGATCAAGTTTTGAATTTGGTTTTAAACCCATATTTGTTTTGTAAAATTTGGTTTAAGCACTAGCAATCAAGCAAAACAATCTGAGAGCAACAAGGTTTGGTTCTTGAACAAATAACCCCTCATTGGAAAGTAGCATTTGATTTAATGTTGATCACATAAAATCATAGCTCTCAAATTCTGTTTTCTTTCAAATGAGTTTGAGTTTTGATCCCTAAATGATATGCATGCATGCGTGATATGAAATCTTTGAAAACATGATTTTAGGGATGTTACATCGAGGCAGCCTCGAGGCAGTCTGGTGCGAGCGAGCAAGGGGAAAGGGAGATGGGAGAGGGGCGTTTAAGAGGGCAAGGTCGCAGGGCGAGACTAACGCGGCATTGATGCGAATTCAAGCGTGCATACAACGCGTAAACGGCATTGAGAGGAAGAGGAACGGTCACTGGTGACGATGATGAGGTGGCGTAGTGGGTCGCTAGGTCAGTGACTGAGAGGGGTACGGGCTGTAGTGAGAAAATGTTTCGCGTGGGGAGAGAGATGGGCTGGTTGGGCCAAGTTGGGCTGGGGTCTGGGGTAGGTTAGTGGGCTGGCTGTATGTTTCTTTTTCTTTTTCTAATTTCATTTTCTTTTTTCAAATTTAAACTCTCATTTGAATCCAGATTCCTTTTTCAAATATTTTCCAAATATTCAGTATGTTTTAATACTGTTTAACAATGTATTTTAAATTCCATTTTAGAATAATTTCTTTTATTCTTTTATTGTTTATTATTTATTTAAATTAGACACTTGTCTTTATTTAAATAAGATTTTAAATATGTTTTCAAACTTCTATTTGAATTCCAATTTTTGCCAAACCTTTTTCAGTAGGTTTTATTAATTCTAAAGTGTGTTAAATAATTTACTTTGAATTATTTAAAAATATTTTATTATGATTTAATAATCATTTAAATTGGGCATTTGTCTTTATTCAAATAAAATCAAATATGGTTTTAAACCCATATAAATTTTATTCCAATAATTCTTTTTAAGTTAATTAAATAACTTTTAATCCACTTTGGCAAATTCCAATTTATTATTTTCCCATGATTTAATTAAACATTTATCTTCGGGATTTTATCTCCATTTAAATAGAATTGAATTTGGTTAATGACCATAAAATTTTATTTGAATATTCTTTATCCTATTTTATTATTCAATAATATTTCATTTGTTTATGGATTAGGCCAAGATTTATTTGGCTTTCAAATATTCCTTATTTATTTATTTTCTTCCTTTGCCTTATAAAATCCATATCTTTTTATTTATAGATCCAAAAGTGGTGATTCCAATTTGTATAATTTTATTTAATATTTGTTTATCCTTTTAAATCCTTTTAGGATTAATTTGCTCACAATTTGTTATGGATTTTAGATAGGAGCTTTATTAGCTTTGGAAATTAATTCCTTTCGTCTTATTAAATTCATAAGTTTTTATCCATGGCTCCAAATTAAATGGAACCAATTTCTATGGTTTTATAATATTTTTATTTATCATTTATAAAATGATTGTTGCTGAATTTTTCTATGGATCAAATCCATAGTCTTAGAGAGAGATTTTGGAAATGAATTTCTTCCATTAGGGTTTTAGGGTTTTGGTTTACTTTTCCAAATATTTAAATTTCAAGATACCTTCATTGATGAATGCATTTCACTTGATTGAAATTTGTTGTATTCCCTTTTATTCAAATTTTGTTCAAGTTGGGTTTTGATGTTTCCATTTGGAATCAAAAAGTTTCTTTTCACCCTAAATTTCAACAATTATTTATTTTGTTTATTTATTTTTCACATTTCAAAATTTGGAAAATTTTGGGATGTGACAGTATTCTGTGAAGCATACTCAATAAAAAGCTATGCACATAGTAAATAAAAAGATCGCTGAGATGCTCATTGTCTGCTTGCCTTGTCATTTTGGTTATGGGATAGCTCCTGTACCATGTGCAAGGGGTACCCCGTTGGCGGTTCTCTATGATACACATGTACTTACTATGACAAGAACTTACAGGTGACTGAAGTTGAGTAGCATGAGGTGTGGCCCTCCTATTAAGGGACATGAGATTTCCAACTTATACTTTGTCAAGCATATACTCCATAGTTTATTCACTTTAACCTTAATCACTTCAAGATGCTTATGATAGGGGCAATGAGGGCTGAAAGCTAACAAGTACCATAATATTTGGAAGCTATTTTTGAAACTTGAAATCCCTGCTTCCCTTATGAAGGGCCTTTCTTCCACTATTATAATTGAGTCCCCATCTTCTACCTTTAGGCACCATTAAGAGAGCATAGTTGCCATTCTTAGTTTTATGTGCAGTGTTCCAAAACTTATTAATTGATGCATATTGTGATATTACTTGTTCTTGTGCTACTTGTATCTAGTCACTCTTATGAACTTTGAAGGTGTCCTATGCATCTATTTGCTACTCTACGAGGGACAAGCTGATTGCCACTATGCCATGTTTTCTGTATGTGAAACAAACAAACGTTTCTCAATGCATGCTATTCATGATCTTTGTTTGTAGCCTTTCAAGTTGCATGCATAGTTACTTTGTCTTATTGTTAGAACTCCATATTTCATGCACATGTTTAGAGTTATTTGATCCTAGCTTTCAATGCTTACAAATGGTTTGATCTTGGTTTTGATGGTGCATGTCACCTCAAAAAAAAATTATCACTTACCTACTCGAGGACGAGCAGGAGTTAAGCTTGGGGATGCTTGATACTTCGGAAACATATCTACAATTTTTGATGTTCCATGCATGTTTAGTATCTACTTTGCTTTGTCTACACTTTGAGGTGTTTTTATATGTTTTCTGGAACTAACCTATTAACAAGTTGCCACAGTGCCAGTTGCCTGTTTTCTTCTGTTTTTGGTCCCGGAAAGGCAGAAAATCAGTATTCTCGGAATTGGACGGGACAAAAGACAAAGTCAATATTTTACCGTGGGCAACACGAAGCCAGAATACGAGACGGAGGAGGCTCACTAGGGGGCCACACCCCCTGGTGGCGCGGCCTAGGGCTAGGCGCGCCTTGGGGGGTGCAGACGCCCTGGTGGCCCCCTGCCTCGCATCTTCGCCTATAAAGTCCCCCCGATGCCAAAACCCTAGGAACCCGATCAAAACTCCACGAAACCGTCTATAGCCACCGTCACTGTCATCCCTAGATCGGGGGGATCTGAAGTTCTTCCCGACACCCTGCCGGAGGGGAGATCATCCCAGAGGCCTTCTTCTCCGGTATGAAGCATGAGTAGTTCCGCCTTGGACTATGGGTCCATGTAGTCTATTTATAATGATGCATGTTGTGTTTGCAGGGATCCGATGGATATTGAGATTACTATGTTAGATTGATTAATGGTTTTGTCTTATTGATTCTATCATGTCTGTGTTTTTTGTGATCTTGCATGCTCTCCGTTGTTAGTAGCTATCTTGGCCAAGTAGTTGCTAGTGACTCCAAGAGGGGGTATTTATGCTCGATAGTGGGTTCATGCCTCTAGTTTCCAAGGGAAGTGACGGAAATCTCTTCAGTTGTAGATGTGATGTTGCCACTAGGGAGAAAACAACGGTCTCTTGTTCATGGAACAAGTGGATTGTTTACCTTACACACTTTTCTAAAAGTAGTTGTCTGTTGCTTGCAACTTAATACTGGAGGGGGTTCAGATGATAACCTGAAGGTGGACTTCTAGTCATAGATGCAGTTGGATGGTGGTCTATGTATATTGTTGTATTGCCCAATCGAATCTCATAGGATCTTTTTGTCTAGTATTGCATTGTTATGCCTTGCTCAGTTCCTGTCAATTGTCCTTCTGTAATTTGTTTACCCTTCATGCCATGTTGTTTATCTAAGGAGAGCACCTGTAGTGAACTATGGACCCCGGTCTGATCTTTACCATTAATACATCTTCCATTGTTAATGTTTACTTGCTGCAAACCATCATGACCTTCCACACCATACAGTTAATCCTTTGTTATAGCAACTGGTGAGATTGACAACCTCACTGTTAGTTGGGGCAAAGTCTTGAGTTTGTGTTGTGCAGGTTTCCACGTTGCTTGCAACACCTTTGGGACGTTTCTTTCCTCCTACTGGTTCGATAACCTTGGTTTCTTACTGAGGGAAAACTTGCTGTTGTACCGCATCATACCTTCCTCTTGGGGTCTCCCAACGAAGTGCTGCTGCACGCATCATTGTACAATTGAACAAGTCTCAAATTTATCACACACTTCGCTATTTGTAATAGATTTGCATGGATTTTTACTAGATTTTGATTACCCTTTGGATATGCCTTTGAAATAAAGATATGTTTCTCATAAAACAAACAGTGTAAAAGATAATTATTAAAACAACCAGATAGACATGACTATTTTGACTTTTGTCAAGAACTTTCACCACTTTTTAGATGGCATCAGTTAACAGTCTTGCTCTCTTAGTAACCAGTATAAACCTTATTTATGGTTCTTTCAATCATGTCATATGCTCTAAACAACCTTTGCCTTTCACTTTCCATGATTAGTCGAATCCTCGGGTGCCTACCTTTCAAACACTTTTTCATAGATCATATGTATTGAAATACCCTTGACAACCATTCAGTTTACTCGTTGATTACTAAGTAGAACAAGATTATCTCATGTCACCTTGTCATCCTCCTCTTTTCAACTATTTATTTTATAATACTTCATATGTCACCCCAAATTCACAATGTTTATTTTTTTAATAAGTGTTACTTCCCTTGCATGGATCTTTCCTTATTTGCAAATTCATCTTATTCAGTAATTCTATGCTTGTCCAACATGCTCAAGTTAATTTAGTTCAAGGAAAGATGTAGGTGAAGCTTCTACATATGGTGCGCACATCTGCATGAGTGTTACCCATAAATCCCAAACAAGAGAATCATGGATGACACCATACTTTATATTTCATTCAAAACCACTCAACCAAGGATACATGATAATGCTCTAAGAGCTCTTCAAACTCTAGGAAAATCTATACCTAATGGATGCAAGCAAAAACCTCCTAATGATTACGAACTAGATGCAAATATGATAACTAAAAAGCATAAAGTATGCTGGAATTCCCCCAAGCTTAAAGGTTTTCCGCCTGGTCGTCCTCCTTGTCGTTCTCCTCATAATAGGCATCCCACTCCTTGAGCTTCCAAGGATAGGGCCTCCCATTATAGAAGGATAGTGGTGGATCGTTGAACTTGGTGGAGGCAGCCTTAGCGATTTTCTTTAAGTGATATTCATACTCACAGTTCTGGTTTTCCACATCCCACATGAGGGCTTGGAACCTATCCAGTTGTGTAAGGGTGTGCACATACTTTTCCTCCAGATCTTTGATCCTTGCTTCATAGACTTCAACCTTTTTTCTCCATCTCAAGATTCATGAGGTGATGGGCATCAAGGTTGCACTCAATCACCATGCCATACCTGAAGACAGTGTCCTCCAAGATTTGCAGCCTCTCCTCCATTGTTCCCTTGGTCTTGGGGGGCTTCACCTCCTCCATGAGAAGCACCCCTCCTTGAAGGTCAATGTCTTCATCCGGTCCACCACAAAGCGGAGGTAGTGATTCACCACACCTTTCTTGTTGGAGTCATCTCCTCCGACATTGGACCCGAAGCTTGTCATGGATAAATGTAGAAAGAACGAGATGGAAAAAAAGTTTCGCTCTAAAAGACTGATGCAAGATTATATTGGCAGAGGGAGGTATATATTGACGATTTTAGGGTAAGCCAAAGAATTGAGGAAGAAACAGAGGCAAAACAGACTTTGGAAGAGGGAAAGACTTAGGGTGGCACGCCCAGGGTTTGGGCGCGCCACCTGGTCTCTTTACCACCTCGGGACTCTGTTTCATCCAATTCTTTCACGACACGCATTTATTTTCCAAAATAATGACTTCCCTAAAATAAGAATATATTCCGAGATCTTTACGAACTTTTTCTTGAATTTTGGTCATTTTTGGTATTTGGCAGGGGATAATTTTGTGATAACGGCCTCCGGACTTTCGAGATTAATTACTTCAACCCTTCCGGCAAATGTTTGGCCTGCAATATAATGTTTAAGACGTTTTCCATTAATGACATGAGGTTTAACGTTAAGGTCTCCATGAAGACGAATGGCTCCGGAGCGGTACATCTCCTGCATAACTAATGGACCCTTCCACTTTAAATCTAAATTTCCTAAAGAAAAATTGAAACGTGAGTTGAACAATAATACTTGATCTCTTACCTTTAATGGCAAATTTTTACTTTCTCTTTAAATAGTATAGAACTTTCATATGCATCATTCCTCCATTCATCTAACAATCTTAAATCAAGAATTCTTTTCTCTCCATCAGTTTTAAAATTAAAGTTGAGTTGTTTAACAGCCCATCTAGCTTTATGTTCTAATTCCACTAGAATATAACATGATTTTCCATAAACCATTTTATAAGGGGACATACCCATTGGATTTTTAAAAGCAGTTCTATAGGCCCATAAAGCATCATAAATTTTAGTTGTCCAGTCAGACCTTAGCTTAATTAACTATTTTCTCCAATATGAGTTTAATTTCCCTATTTATCAACTTGACCACTAGTTTGAGGATGATATGGAGATGCAATTCTATGATTAAAACCATATTTGGATAGAGTTTTTTCTAAAGACTCCATGAATGAAATGAGAACCACCATCAGTAATTAAAAATCTAGGTACTTCAAACCTGGGGAAGATGATGTCCTTAAGCATCTTCATTGATGTGGCATGGTCTGCACTTTTTGTTGGAATTGCTTCAACCCATTTTGTGACATAATCCACTTCAACCAAAATATGAGTGTGCTTTGTTTTTTATGGGGGGAATGGTCCCATAAAGTCTTATCCCCATACATCAAATGGTTCAAGAGGGAGTGGATAGTTCATAGGCATTTCATTTCTCTTACCGATATTTCCAACACATTGGCATTTTTCACAAGCTTTAACATAATTCGCAAAATTCTTAAATAAAGTAGGCTAGTAAAAAATAGATTGCAATACCTTTGCAGCGGTGCGGTCTCCTACATGATGTCCTCCATATGGACTGTCATGACAATCCCTTATGATAGCATGCTTCTCAAACTCACATACACAACATCTAATAATACCGTCTACACTTTTCTTATAAACAAATGGATCATTCCAAAAATATTGCCTAAGATCATAAAAGAATTTCTTCCTTTGTTGGTAGGTGTAGTGTGGTGGCATAACTTTTCCAACAATGAAATTAGCATAATCAGTAAACCATGGTAAAGCTACTCTAGCAATAAATACATTGATGTTTGTTAGTTGTTCATTTGCAAAACTATCATTAATAGGGATATGATCTATCGGAATGTTTTCCATTCTATATAAATAATCAGCTACCGGATTGTCCTCACCTTTCCTATCTACAATAAGCAAGTCAAATTCTTGTCGTAAAATAACCCATCTTAGAAGTCTACGCTTAGCATCTTTCTTGTTCATGAGGTACTTAATAGTAGAATGATCAGTGTGTACTATTACCTTAGAGTCTACAATATAAGGTCTAAACTTGTCACATTCAAAAACTATAGTCAAGAACTCTTTTTCAGTTGTAGCATAATTTCTTTGGACGCCATTAAAAGTTTTACTAGCATAATATATAACATTAAGTTTCTTGTCAACTCTTTAGCTAAAACAAATCCTACAACATAGTAACTAGCATCACACATGATTTCAAACGGAAAATTCCAATTAGGAGGTGGAATTATAGGAGCACTTATCAAAACATTCTTTAAAACAACAAAAGACTCTACACAATCATCATTAAAATAGAATGGACCATCGTTTTGCAAAAGATTTGTTAGAGGCTTAGATATTTTTGAAAAGTCTTTGATAAACCTTCTATAGAAACCAGCATGACCAAGAAAGCTTATTATACCTCTTATATCCCTAGGATATGGTAGATTCTCTATGACTTCTATCTTGGCGCGGTCCACTTCAATGCCTCTTCCTGAAACTCGGTGTCCAAGAATAACACCTTCCTTACCATGAAATGACACTTATCCCAATTTAGGACTAAGTGTTGGTCCTCACAGCGCTGCAAAAATTCGTGAAGATTGAACAAGAAGATTTCAAAAGAGGTACCATACACAAAAAATTCATCCATGAACACTTCCATAATTTTCTCAATATAATCAAAAAATATAGCATTCATGCATCGAAAAGTAGCAGGAGCATTGCACAAACCGAATGGCATTCTCCTATAACCATAAGTACCAAAGGGACATGTGAAAGTAGTCTTCTCTTGATCATCCTTGTGCACCGGAATCTATGAGAATCCTGAATAACCATCTAAATAACAAAAGTGACTGTTTGGATAATCTTTCAAGCATTTGATCAATGAATGGTAGAGGATAGTGATCTTTATGAGTTGCCTTATTAAGTTTCCTATAATCAATGCACATTCTATAATCGGTAACAGTACATTGAGCAACAAGTTCATTTTCATCATTTGGAACCACAATGATTCCACCCTTTTTAGGCATACAATGGACATGGCTTACCCATTTACTACCAGCTATCAGATAGATAATACCTGCCTCAACGAGTTTGATTACCTCTTTTCTTACCACTTCTTTCATTCTTGGATGAAGACGGCACTGGTAGTCAACAACGGGCTTTGCATATTCTTCCAAGTTAATCTTATGCATGCATAAAATGAGGCTTATACCTTTCAAGTCATCACTGAATAGACAATGGCTGGCCTATGAGCTCTTAATACTTCTAGTAATTTTGATTCTTCTTCATCTTAAAGGTTAGCACTAATAATAACATGATATATTTTCTTATCATCAAGGAATGCACATTTCATATCTTCAGGCAATGGTTTAAGTTCAAAACTAGGATCTTCTTTAGGTGGTGGTAGTTCTCCTAGATTATCAGGTGGAATATGTAATTGCAGATGTGGTGGTTATTGAGATATTATTTGGTCTAAATCTTCCTTCTCTTCATCATCAAATGGCTCCTCTTGATTCAGCACATATCGTTCCATCGGGTCCGATGAAGCAACTATCACTGAAGCAAGAGTCTCCACTATATCTTTAGAATTTTTTTCCTTTTCTAAATGTTTATCAGTAAACTTTGAAAAGTTAAACTCAAGTATCCCACCAACAAATTTAATGAATACTTTCTCTTTTAGAAAATTAATTTCAGCACCAACAGTATGTAGGAAAGGTCTACCAAATATAATTGGGAAAAATGCATCTTTGGAGCAACCAAGCACAATGAAATCAGCAGGATATTTAATCTTTCCAACTAACACTTCTATTATCATGATGAACAGTTATAACACGTCTCTAGCAATACCAAGAGGACAAATATACTTTTATTATCATGATGAATAGTTATACCTGTCTCTTCCATGTTGATGGGATCAATATCAGGCTTGATTTCAAGATACAGAGAGTATGTAATCACACTTATACTTGCTCCAATATCACAAAGTCCATGATAACATGAAGTCCCAATAACACATGATATGATAGGTTTCCCAATTTTAGTAGTGTTAACTTTTATTACCTTGATAGAATCTTCACATAAATAAACATCACAAGGTATTTCTTCATTCAATTCTTTAATGGCCAAAATTTGAAGTTGGACTTGAAATTTTTTCATACGGTTCATAACATCTTCTAGCACTCTTATTAGTAATAGTAGTGAGTAAATTTTCCTTCACTTTTCTTGGATAAGGAGGATCTTCCAAGGTTTCTTCTATTTTAGGAGATGAGACTTGATGAACCTATTTCACAACTTTAGAAACATATGCAGAATTTTTAAGAGGTTCAACAAATACATTAAATCCTTTCTTTGGGATATTAAGATGGTTAGCAAAAGATTTAGCAATTTCTACTAAAACATGAGGGTCAACGCCAAACATGTCCTTAAGTTCCTCAAATAATATAGAAGTAGAGAAATTCTCTACACATGAATATTCATATTCCAAACCTGATTTATTATCTTTGTCGAGATCCCAAGCATCAGTATTTTGAGAAATAATTTCCAATAAATCTGCTGCCTCCTCTTGAGTTTTATTAGTGAAACTTACTCCAGAAGAATTATCTAGGAAGCCCCTATGATGCTGAGGCAATCTCACATAAAAGTTTATTAAGATAATGCTTTCAAGAATACCATGAAGAGGTTTTTTACGAAGAAGACCCTTTAATCTCCCCCAAGATTGAGCAATACTTTATCCATTATGATGCCAAAAGTTATAAATATGACAACGATCATCATAAGCTTATTTAGGAGTATAATATTTAAGATAGAAAGCCTTTCTCAAATTATCCCAATCAAGACGGTATTTATCATCCAAATATCTATACCATTCGCGATCTTTACTAGATAAAGATAAAAATAATAGCTTCCTTCTTACTTCATTCTCATAAATAGTTGTAATACCCCGGCCTCTCCGGACCAACGGATGTCACTCCTGGTAGCTCAATAGGATCTCTAAACTAACCAACAGACCAACACTAGTCTTTTCCGGCACTTTGCCCTCACTTGTGCGCACCCGGTACCCACTTCCCGGTCGGTCACCCATCCTCAAATTGCTCCAGGCCAAGAACGCTTAACCTGGAGATTCTTTTTGAATGAGCTTCCAAAAAAGAAGTTGCAACTTGTTGGTATGGGTATGCTATCAATCCTATTAACCCATGTGCCAGGGTCTCACATACACCCACCCTTAGATGATCGACGCCCTCGTCGATCAACCACAAGTCAGGGATGTCCCCTCTTGGCATACGTCTGTGCGTCCAGTGCTAGAACATGTGCCATGCCGTGTCCACTTCGGGCCACACGCGCCATGCTCCACATGTCCGCCACTAACCCGCACATGCCCATGTAACCGCGAGGGTCGGCTCTGATACCACTTTGTTCTTCAATTTCATATAAATGCCCCATAGCAGTTTGGCTTCCATCACCTGCAAAAGTTACCTCTCTAGCTTTTTCGACAATACCAATAGGAATTTGATATTCAATTTCTGGTTTAGTAGGTTTATCAACCTTCTATTTATCTTTATCATGAAGATACTCAAATAAGGTGAGTTACAATCCCTTATAGTTTGAGAAAGCCATGATAAAACACCAGTAAAAAAGATAAAAATAGATTTTAAGTTTCCTTACCAAGCAGCTTACCAGTAGCACAACGCTCCCCAGCAACGGAGCCAGAAAAGTGTCTTGATGGCTCCCAAGAGCAGGAGATCAATTGTAGTACTTTTCAATAAAGAAAGGTTGTCGAACCAACGAGGAGCTGAGGGTATTTGCATAAAACCATCATAGAACAATATAAAAGATAAAAACTGGGCCACAAGGGGAAAACATGATATGGATCAGTAGAATATGGAATACAACTCAATCTGAAAATATAATCTCTAAACCAAATAAAGACAAGATGCCAATCGCAAACATGTAAATAGCCCTTAAAACAATATCTGGGGTTCAATTAATCACAAACTATGAGGGGATGATGCATCCAAAACGTATCTACTTTCTTGAACACTTTGTTATTGTTTCTCCTATAAACTTGTGTGATTTGGATACAACGAATGATTTCATGACCTTGGTACAGAAGGCTGGACTAACAAGTTACATGCAGGATGAGAGTGCACAATATGCTTTGCTTACTAAAACATTTGTGGAGAGTTTCTCCTTTACTAATAGTATGTTCAAGCCTTCTTTGTCTTTCAAAATATATGGCAGGGCTCATTCTATGACATTGAATAAAATTTTGAAGGCCCTGGGACTTGGTACAACTGGGTCATCAAAGAAGATTCAAGCTCTACCCGCTGATTTGTTAGAGCTTTACCGGGGAATAACCAATGATGATGACCGTAGAGCTCAGCGAGGGAAGATAAAGAACATTCAACTTCCAGCCATCAGGTATTTTGCCTACTATCTTGCCACCAGTGTTCTTGGTAGGGAGAACACTAGTAACATTTCCAACTATCAATTGGCCTTCTTAGCTGCTGCTCTCAATAATGAGGATAAGTATAATCTTGGTTCTCTCATTGCTCGTCATCTAGCTGCTAAGGGACCCATTTATGGGGGAATTATTGCTACTCGTGTTGCTGCTACCTTGAACATTGATGTTGATCCACATGATACAGTTTTAGCTCTTCAGAGGCTTGATCTTGCTGCCATGAAGGCGCACCACTTTGTCACCACTAGCTCTACTCTTGAGAACTTGGTTTATAGAATGCTATTTACTGACGGGTAAGAGAGAGAGATCCCTCTACCCCAAACCACTTTGCTCAGAATTTCTCAGGGACCTTGGTCACGCTCAAAGACGGAGATGGATGACAAGCTGCGCCCTATTAACTTCTACGGGCACTATCAGGAGGAAGCACCACCATACGACCCTCCTGTGTATTACACAGGGGAGGCCTCGAGCTCGTACCAGGACGAAGGAGCTTCCTCGACATACTACGGAGATGCATCTACTTGGGCACCATGGGATTGAGCCCCACTTAGGCCAAAATCCTAAGCTTGGGGGGAGGTATACCGACGTCACACTCATCTATATATCATGTTCGGTCGGTTCTTTGTTTATCCATTGTTTCGCTTTCTTTTTGGTTTTTGTTGCTTCTTTCTAAAAGCCCAAAAATACCAAAAATATTTTTGTTGTTTCTTTTGGTTTGTTTCTTTGCTTTGGTTTGCCTTAAAAGAAGATTCCAAAAAGATTTTGCTTTGTTTTTGTTTGGTTTTTCTTTGTTTGCTTGTTTCTAAAAAATCAAAAACACCAAAAATATTTGTTGTTCTTCTTTGGTTTTGTGAGTTCTTTGCAGGTTTCAGCTGTCCTAGGTGGATTTTGATTTCATGTTAATTATTCAAGTCACACAAGTGAAGGGCAATAATGAAGATTAAGACAACTCGAGGTGTGGTAAGAGGCTGGTAACGAACTCTATTTGTCTTCATTTTTGTACATATACTCATCATTGTGAGCATGCTTAGCCTGTTTGTATAAGGTGTATGTCATTATGGATGCTTAGTAGTTCTTGCTTGTCTATGATTAGCTCCAGCTTGCTAATAGTTTGCAGCATGTCATATGAATGTTTGCTTGCATTGTTTTATTCATACTTTGGTATGATATTGTGGTATCCTCCTCTGACTGTTCATGTGAATCGACTTGGCACATGCTCAAGCATGCATATGACTAATCCATAGTCAGTAAGACTCAATGATTTATTTTGCCTCAGAGTTCTTGTATCACTTTCATGCCATAGTTAATCCTGTTTTGTTGCAAGCATGATTATGACAGCTATTGCTCTCTCGTTTGTCGCTCCCTCTCTATTGATATCCTTCACTTGCACTGAGTACGTGCTCTACTTGTGTTTCCAACTCCCTAAAACTAATATTGCCTGTCGTGTCCACCATACCTACCTATTAGCATCATTTTCTATTTCAGTGCATATTCCATATGCCGTGTTTTCTTACAAAATAAAATGTTTGTCTGTTTTGAGAAAGTTAGTTAGTAAAGCTCTCACGAACTTGATGGCGCACTTTATTCCTTGCGCTTAATAATCCTGAACCATTGTGACTAGTCCATGAAAGTTATATGCTTGCTAATTATATGCTGGAAGTCAGCAGAACTGCGTCACATCCTTTAGAACGCTTTCAACACTTTTTGGATATCTCATCCAGTTGATTCCTTGCTCTTTTGTTTACGGATGTCGATGATGTGAAATAAAAGGGGAGGTTGTGAGTTCATGGAGTTTATACATTGTGTTAGAGAAACGCCTGGGCCGCTAGCCTAAGCCATGCCTAATCATGGTGGAAACTTGCAGCATCACTATAATGAGCATCTATGAAGCGTCCTCAATAAAAAGCTATGCATATGGTAAATAAAAAGATTGTTGAGATGCTCATTGTATGCTTGCCTTGTCATTTTGGTTATGGAAAAGCTCCTGTACCATGTGCAAGGGGTACCCCGTTGGCGGTTCTCGATGATATGCATGTATTTACAATGACAAGAACTTTTAGGTGACCAAAGTTGATTAGCATGCAGAGCGACCCTCGTACTCAAGGGACTTGGGATTTCCAGTCTATGGTCTGTCAAGAATATGATTCAGAGTGGACCTCACTTTCACCTTAACCACATGAAGATGCCTATGATAGGGGCAATGAGAGCTCAAAGCTAATGAGTACCTTCCTTTCAGCATTTGGAAGCCTTTCAAACCTTCACGAAACCATTTTCACAACTTTGTTGAGTCACCACTTATTCTATGAGCACCTTATTGAGAGCATAGTTGTCATTCTTGTGTTTGTTCCAAAACTTGGTTAATTATGTCATGACTTTGATGCTTGTATCTCTGATATCTTTACTTCTAGTCTTCACTTGAACTTCAGAGGTGCCTTGGCATTTATATTGTGCTCTACAAACAAAGGCAAGCGAGATACCACTCTATCATACCTTATTTTGAGCATTGCAATGTTGCTTATGTTTATGTTTCATGCTACTTATTATTATTGAGTTGGTTTCTCTTCATAGCTTGCAATGACTATTGAGTAGACTTAGTTGCATACTCCTTATTATGAATTATCTAAGCATCTACTCCTGTGCTGAGAATATTTACATCATATGAAGCAAAGTGTTCGTGAAAGTTCTTTTATCACACTCAGTTTTCAACTGAATTGCTTGAGGACAAGCAATAAGCTAAGCTTGGGGGAGTTGATACGTCCAAAACGTATCTACTTTCTCGAACACTTTGCTATTGTTTCTCCTCTAAACTTGTGTGATTTGGATACAACTAACACGGACTGGCGCTATTTTCAGCAGAATTACCTTGGTGTCTTATTTTTGTGCAGAAAATGAACTATCAGGAAAAATCCAGGAAAATATGCCAACAATTATATTTCACCAGAAGATCCACGGAGCCAGAAGAAGAGACGGAGGGGAGGCCTGGGGGGCCCAGACCCACCCTAGGCGTAGGCCCACCTAACATCGCGCCTGGTGGGGGTGTGGCCACCCTAGGCAGCTCCTCGGCCTCCCACTGCGCCTATAAGTTGCCTTTCGACCTAAAAACCGAGGGGGGGTTCGATAGTTTTCCAGAAAGAGTTTCGCTCCACCGCCGCCACCAGAAACCAAGATTTGGATCCAGAAACTGCATTCTGGCACCCTGTCGGGATGGGGGATTTGGAGAGGATCATCGCCATCGTCATCACCAACGCATCTCCATCAACCACTGATGTTTCCCTCATCCATGAGTGAGTAATCCTCCGTTGTAGGCTTGGGGATGGTAGGGATTGGATGAGTTCTATCATGCAATCGAATAAGATCTGTTAGGGCATAGTGCCTAGTATCTCTATTAGTGCTATTTGACTTTGTTGCAACTTGTTGTGCTTAATGCTTGTCACTAGGGCCCGAGTGCCATGATCTAATATTTGAACTTATTATTGAATCATTATGATAGTATTGTTTGTGATATTATCTGCAAGTTGTGTACACATATCATTGTCCGGATTCAAAGGCCCCAAAGTGACAATAATTGGGACAACCGGAGGGGATGGCTGTGGTGTGAGGATCACATGTGTTCACGAAGTGTTAATGCTTTGCTCCGGTGCTCTATTAAGTAGCACCTTAATTGCCAGTAGTTTCCTAGAGGCCCCGCTGCCATAGGCTGGCTGGACAGAAGATGTTGTGGAAGTTCTCATTGCGAGCACGTATGACTATATTTGGAGCACATGCCTAGGATTGTTTAGTACTTGGATGCTTGTTATTATTTATATGCAATGCCCTAGGTCATGAAGTTACATGTTTAGACTCGTCCATGCAACACCCGTCCATCCATCCCTATGCCTACTGCGCTTGAATCCTACTGCTACATTACTATTACTATTGCTACTGTTTCACTGTTGTTGTTGTTGTTGTTGTTCCTTTGCTGTTGCTACTACCAAACTGTTGCTACTGATAAACTTCTGTGAGCAAGAACTATTTCCAGGTGCAGCTGAACTGACAACTCAGTTGTTAAGGCTTGCAAGTATTCTTTGGATCCCCTTGTGTCGAATCAATAAATTGGGTAATACAACCCGCGAAGACTGTTGCGATTCCTTATACTTTTAGGTCATCAGGGAACGAGATGGATCTTGGAGATGGTGATGATGATGTTGCTGGTGGAGATGTTGATGGAGAGGCCTTCCCCTACGCCTAGGAGGAGAGGTGATGACAATGGCATCGATTTACCCCCCATCGGAGGCTCCGGTGTAGCAAGATCTGCCCTCTCCCAAAGTAGGAGAGGACTCTCGCCTCCGCCGCCCCCTCTGTAAATTGTGGGAAAAGATGGCATAGTTTTGCTGGAGATACGGAGGCGTATGTCAAAAGGAGGAGCCGAGACGATGCTCGTTGGCCAAAAGAGAATGGGTGGCACGCCCAGGGGGTGGGTGCGCCACCTCCCCTCTTTTGGGCCTCATGGCTTCCCTCTCTTCATTCATTGGCCCACGGTCCTTCTTCTGATGAAAAACTCATCAGGTATTTTTCCTTTGATTTAATGACGTCTAGAAGGTTCCAAAACAGCAAAAACATGAAAAAAGAGGTTTTCTGCCTCCTAGAAATTAAATACCAATGAAAGGGACTTTGTAGGAATTTCTCATAAATCAACTAAATATACATAAATAATGATAGATCATGATAAATATGATTCTAAACAAAACATATAATTCCTAAAAATGATGATGCAAAATGCACGTATCAATGGGCGAGTAACTTTCAATATAAATGAGTTGAGTACATGTTACTTCAAGGAGGAGCAATGGATATATGATAGAAATATGATAATCTAAATGACTTGGCTTGAGAAAATATAATTGATGAAGTTCCCTTAGTTCTTCATGATATAGCCAATTCTCCAATTCCCTCCATCAAACAGGTATTGATTAAGTTATAGCTTGTTTGTCCCCAACAAAGTTGGATCCTAAGAAGTTAGTCATAATAGGCTTGCAAACCGAAATGGTTCTTTTCTTGACCCCACTTTGAGCGCCAACATATTTGGCAAACACATTACCAACCTCATCCTTCCGAAGAGAATAAACTTATTAATTATGATAGGGTTGGATGAGGTACCAATAGTCCAAGAGGACGAGAGGTGACCCTTCTCACGAAATATGTAGCAAGTTCTTCTCTTCCCTTTCTTCTCACTTGATTTCTCCACCATGGGAGTATTAGCTGGATCCTTGTTGGGAAGTGGCATTTCGTCAACTTGAGGTAGACCCTGAACTTGAATTTTACCTCTTACCAAAATTTAAGGGCACCATGTTAGATCTTACCCTTTTTAAGATCTAACATGCCGCCCTTCAATTTTTTCACTTGAATCATACAATCTTGGTCAGATCTTTGACTTGTTCTTGGCCCTTCCTTTTATGTTTATCTTGGACTTCTTCTTGTTGATAAAGATAAATCAAATTCCACTCTTTTCATTGGGAGATTTTTGCATACTCAACATTTTGTCAAGTTTGGAATTTCCTTCATGACTCTTCACCGAATCTTTCTTCAATTAAGTGACTTGGGCCTTGAGTTCTTTGATTTCCTCTACATGTTTAGTAAAATCAAAAGTAATAGAGGAAGTAGAAACTTCATTGTTGGAGTAACAAGGCAAGGAAAGTAATTCATCACAAGATTTAGAAATTATGTGAGTGGATAGATTACTAGGACACACATGGTGATATGGAATTTTGAGTAGAGGTGCTAATATCCATATGAGGTTCACAAGATGTTACCTTTGACATAATAGCCTCACGATCTAAATTTAGCCTATCATGGGAGACTAGAAGACCCCCATGGGAGCTAGAAATATTTCCATGACTTTTTTCCAAAATCCCATAAATGCTAGTTAGCAAATCAAGTTGAGCCCTATGTTCAACATATTCCTTCAATAAGGATGCTTAACAAGAAATAGAGTTAGTAGCACAACCTTCATTATTAATACCAGGAGGGGAGGGATACTTGGCAAGCGCTTTTGAAAAAGAAGCCTTAAATTGCTCATTTTTTATTTCAAAATTATTTGCCACCTCAAGGCGGGATTCCTTTACTCTAGATAGTTCTAGAGAAAAAGTCTTCTCAAGAGATTCCTTAGTGGCTTGTTCTTCTTCAATAGCTTATTTTGGAGATGCTATCTCATCGGCATACTCATGCCCAACGACACTTATTCTGAATATGGTGTTCTCATGCTCCTGAATATATAAGTTTTTGGCTCTCAATAGAAATAATCAATATTTCAGCGAAGTTAGAGCAAGCAATTTTATTCTTACAAAGAACACGATAAAAAATCTCACCCTTTTCATGTAATGAGGAAACATCAACCTCTTCTTCCTCATTATCCTTATCATCAAAGAGGTATTGAGTTCCAAAGTAGGAGTTACCTTTGAATCCCTATCCATAAGGCTTAGATGAGAACATCCATAGTATCTTTGGGTTCCTCTATACTGTTAGACCCACAACAACTAGAGGAAATATAATCTTTTTTATCATGGAAACAACACATAGTTGTCCTGGTTCTGCCCAAGACATCAACTTAGACACGCCCCATGTTCCGAGAAAGATCCCCGGAAGGGCAGTAGCAATTGAGCACGTCCATCACCATGTCACTGATCCGACTCGCGCCCGTCGACACCTCCAGCGTCCGCTTTAGGTATGTTCCCTAGAAGGAAGCATGGAACTGACTATGGGAGCGAGACAGTGCTTAGATGTATTTGTTGTCTAGGTACATGATAAGCAACACACTTTAGAGAGGAGGATTTGTCAGCCATGCTTTATATTCCAGGTGGAATCGCGAGAACCCGGAGGCACCGCGACCTTAGCGTGAGTTAAAGCCGTCCACTTTGGAAAGCGTCCATGAGGCGTATCGTGTAGCGAAATAAACACATATGTATATAGCATGTGAAAACCATTTTCCCGCATGTCGCACAATCTCACCGCGAAGACCCGGGCGAGGAATTCGCGCTAGAAGCTCAGATGATACAGGACCCACCGCACGATCTATCTGCGAGTACCCGTGGACATCGAAAGTTTCTGTAGCCAGCTCAACTCTCGGTCGCAGGGACCCGTGGAGGGTGAGGGTCTCCGCTTCCACGTTGGCTCTCATCCATGAGAACCCGTGGCGGGAGAGGGTTTCCACTTCCATGTCGGCCATCAATGGGCCCCACGATCATGTGGGTGCGGAGCACCTGCCTCCCTCCAAATTGTCTCTCACCAAGGGTATCGTCGCCCACAATGCTGATGTGTGGCCCAGGGAGCGGCGCGCAGCCCACCGTCCAGCAACGCGGGGCAGGAAAGGGCGCACAAGCTCTCCATGGAAGGGAATCCTAGGCCATGGGCCCCGCCACCATGGGAGATCCGGGCTTCGTCTCAATGGTGTCGCATGTCCTCCTTGTCATCCTCCCATGGCCAAAAAAATTGGACGATGTGGATAGGAGAATCGATTGAAATTTTCATACGCTATTATTTACTCTGATGGGAAGAAGTATGCAATATAAACCTAAACCATGACTTGGAAGACACTTGGACATGGAATTGAAACCCCAATGGAAACGTTACAACAAAATCAGTATACCTAGCACAGTTTGCTTCATCAGTGAACTGTGACACAACTAAGGAGATTTGGAGCTCATGGGCGCTTCTATGATGTAAGATCACTTGTTTGCTTTTCATGGGAGGGAGAGTTTGGACTGCTGGCAGGCTGTCCAAGCGAGGATTACCCCATAATGAAAAATGTGTGTTCTGTAATGTAGAGAAGGAGACACATCAACACCTCTTTATGGGATGTATAGTTGTAAACACCATTTGGGGCTTGGTCTTAACCTGGGCTGGTTTCACACAAGTAACCCCAATTATAAATCAAACCCTTCGCTCTTGGTAACAAGCTGTTAGATGTAGATATCTGTATATTGTATTTCCCCCATATGTTAGGGGGCTTCCTGCATATTTGCCATGTACCTGTACTATATATTGTGGCCTTTGGCCCCTAGAGGAATACAACTTGTCTATTCCTAACATGGTATCAGAGCCGGTTTTAGGGTTTCCGTGACCACCGGTCCTCTGCTTGTGATCGTCGCCGTCAGCTCGCCCCGGCCTCCCGCCGGTTCCCGTTCTGGCCGCATGCGCGTCGTTCTTTTCCTCTGACTTTCCAGATTCGTTTTGTCCTTTCGTTCAGATCGGATCTTCATCTCCACCCTCATCCACCCTTACCCTCCTCAAAGCCTTCCACTGCCGATCTGCCCCCACCAGCACCGATTGGGCACTGCTACCCCTGCATACACACGCCGATCCTCGTCAAGGCCCGAGCCTCCGTGCTTGGCACTGCTCGCCTCAGCGCCACCAAAGAATCGTCCACTGCAGCTCGCCTCGCGAGGACCGTCTGCGTCAAGCTCGACGCCATGACCACTGCCACGCGCGTCGCGCAAGGGCCATCTCATCTGCTTCCACCCGCTGCTCCCGCCTACCATGAGGTACCGCCAGATCCTCGCCGACGCCGCTGCGTCATCGACGCGGTCCACCTGCCCGACGATTGCCGGACCGTCCGTTTTCGTCGACACCATTTTCGATTCGATCCGACATTTTGCACGGTCTCCGTTTGGATCTGAGAGTTGACCAAAAAAAGAGAGAGAGAGAGATATGTCTTCTGTATCGGGCTATGTTGCGATTCCTCGCTGCCCGGTGATCTTCAATGGCGCGAATTATCCTGATTTCGCTGCCTTCATGCGCGTTCACATGCGCAGTCTCCGTCTTTGGGGTGTGCTCTCTGGCGAGGTCTCCTGTCTGTTGTGTCCCCCTGCTCCTGTGGCTCCTCTTCCGCCGACGCCGATTGTTCTCGGTGCTGATGCTTCTCAGGAGGCCAAGGATGCTGCTCAGAGTGTCGATAACAGTGTTGTTGCTGCTTATGACCTGAAGTTCAAACAGTACTCTGCTGATCTTGAGACCTATCGTCACGCTCTGACTGCCTACACTCAGTGGGTCGATGAGGATGCTCGTGCTGCTGCTATTCTCACCTCCAGTGTTACGCTCAAAGATAGCCGAGTTCATGAGTCTGCGTTGTTGCCGCTTTCGATGGGCACATCTTCGTCGCCGCTATCACCGTCTGGGATGCTCTTTACCTGTCTGTGGTTCGCCAGAGCATGCTCTTCACAGGTGATTCCACTATTGATGAGTTCTATACAGTGCTGCTATCCGCGTCGCCTTGATTCTCTGTCTTGTTGTTTGTGGCACATGCTCGTGCTGCCAGATTGTGCGCTCGGATTTGGAGTTTCACCGCATCTATGAGTTTCTGTCTCGGCTTCGCCAGGAATTTGAGCCCCGACGTGCTCAGCTGAATGCTCGTGGTCGTGTTCCGCTCTCTGAGGTGTTGTCTGAGCTTCGGGCTGAGGAGACCCGTCTCCGTGGTGCTGGTCTTCTTGCGGTTCCATCTGTGCTTGCTACTCGTGGTGCTCCTTTGTCGTCTGCTCCTTCGACTCAGCCGTGGTCCCCTGTGCCGCCGCCGATACTACCCACTCCTCCGTGTCGTGGTCACCAAGACCAGCCTCGGTGGTCGAGTCAGCAGCTCGTGGTCGTGGTCGCCGTGATTCTCTTCACATCGCTTCTTATCGCAACAGGATGGGCACACTTGGGCCACCTGTTATACAGGACCCGATTTCGTCAGCACACCAGGCTCGTGGGCGATCGGCTCCTTCCGGTCTTCAGCAGTTGCTCTCTCTCCGATCAGACATTATCGAGTCTTCGCTGCGCTTGCTGCCATGTGCTCTTCTTCGATGGGCACTACTGGCTCTGTGACTGATTCTTCAGGCACTGTGCGGCCACCACCTTCTACGCAGTCAGGTACGTCTCTGTGGTATCTAGATTCTGGAGCTTCCTTTCATATGACCTCTGAGTCTTCTTTTCTATCCGCTCTTCGTTCTCTCCCTTCTCCTGTTCGTGTTTTTACGGCTGATGGTACCTCTCTTCCTGTTTCTAGTCGGGGCACCCTTTCTACTTCTTCTTTTTCTGTTCCTAATATTTCTCATGTCCCTCTTCTTAAGATGAATCTGTTCTCTGCTAGCCAGCTTACTGACTCTGGTTGTCGGGTCATTCTTGATGCTGATTCTTGTGTTGTTCAGGACCGTCGCACACAGGCCCTGGTTGGAGCTGGCCCTCGCAGCCGTGACTCTTCAGGACTTTGGGAGTTAGACTGGCTTCGTGTTCCTTCCGCTGCCACTTTATCTGCCAGTTCTTCTCCGATCGTCGCCTCAGCAACCAGCTCCTTTCAGCAGTGGCACCATCGTCTTGGTCACCTTTGTGACTCCCGCCTGTCGTCATCAGTTCATCGTGGTCTTCTGGGGTCTGTCTCAGGAGATGGGTCTCTACATTGTCAGGGTTGTAGGTTGGGTAAACAGATTCAGCTTCCCTATCCTACTAGCGCGTCTGTATCTCAGCGACCTTTTGATTTAGTTCATTCTGATGTTTGGGGTCCGGCTCCTTTCGCTTCGAAAGGAGGCCATCGCTACTATATTTTATTCATCGATGATTTTCTCGGTACACTTGGTTGTATTTTATGCGCTCTCGCAGTGAAGTGCTCTCCATATATCAGCGTTTTGCGGCCATGGTCCATACTCAATATTCTACCCCAATTCGTGTGTTTCGTGCTGATTCTGCTGGTGAGTATATCTCCCAGATGTTGCGCAGTGTTCTTGCTGAGTAGGGCACTCTTGCTCAGTTCTCTTGTCCTGCTGCACATGCCCAAAATGGCGTTGCTGAGCGTAAGCATCGCCATCTTCTTGAGACCACTCGTGCCATGATGATTGACTCTTCTCTTCCGCCGCATTTCTGGGCTGAGGCTGTCGCTACGTCGGCTTATCTCATCAATATTCAGCCTTCTGCCGCTCTGCAGGGTGGTATCCCTCTTGAGCGCCTATCTGGTCAGTCTCCAAACTACTCCATGCTTCGCTTGTTTGGTTGTGTTTGCTATGTTCTCCTTGATCCTCATGAGCACCAACCGACCGCCACCGTTGAGTGTGTCTTCCTTGGATACAGTGATGAGCATAAGGGCTATCGTTGTTGGGACCCTGTTGGTCGTCGGATGCATATTTCTCGTGATGTTACTTTTGATGAGACGCGTCCTTTCTATCCTCGTACCACCGCTGGTACCTACCCGGTGGAAGATATCTCTTTTCTTCTCTTTCCTGACACACCTCCTTCTACTCCTCTTGTGTCTTCTTCCGGCTCTCCTCCCCCTGATGTATCTTATTCGACACCATCCTCCTCTGCTTCGTCTAGTTCTCCTAGTTCTCCTCGTTCTCCGGAGTCTTCCTCTGCTATTCCTTCTTCTTCATCGTCGTCTCCTGCGTCGTCTTCCTCTGATGAGATTCCCTCTACTCGTCTTGTTCGTCAGCGTCATGCCCCCAACCGTTACTCTCCTAGTCAGTATGGTCTTTCTGTTGCCTCCGAGCCGACTTCTTATCGGGATGCTGAGCATCATCCTGAATGGCAGCTGGCCATGGCTGAGGAGATTGCTGCGCTTGAGCGCACTAGCACCTGGGATCTTGTTTCTCCCCATCCCGGTGTTCGTCCTATCACGTGTAAGTGGGTCTATAAGATTAAGACCCGCTCTGATGGATCTCTTGAGCGCTATAAAGCGCGTCTTGTGGCTCGTGGTTTTCAGCAGGAGCATGGTCGTGACTATGATGAGACCTTTGCTCCTGTGGCTCATATGACCACTGTACGTACTCTTCTTGTTGTTTCTTTTGTTCGTCACTGGTCTGTGTCCCAGCTTGATGTTTAGAACGCCTTTCTCAATGGTGAGTTGAGTGCGGAGGTTTATATGCAGCCTCCTCCTGGGTATTCTGTTACCGAGGGGATGGTTTGTCGTCTTCGACGTTCTCTTTATGGCCTCAAACAGGCCCCTCGTGCCTGGTTTGAGCGCTTCGCTTCTGTAGTGACTGCTGCTGGTTTCTCCCCTAGTGCTCATGATCCAGCGCTGTTTGTTCACACTTCTCCTCGTGGACGCACTCTTCTTCTTCTCTATGTTGATGATATGATCATTACTGGTGATGATTCCGAGTATATCGCCTTTGTTAAGGCTCGTCTTCGTGATCAGTTTCTTATGACTGATCTTGGTCCTCTTCGATACTTTCTTGGGATTGAGGTCTCCTCCACTTCTGATGGCTTTTACATCTCCCAGGAAAAGTACATTCAGGATCTTCTTGCTCGTGCTACGCTTGGGGATGAGCGCACTGTTGAGACCCCTATGGAGCTTAATGTTAAGCTTCAACCTACTGATGGTGATCCTATTCCTGATCCGACGTGTTATCTGTTGGAGATATACCCAAGAGGCAATAATAAAGTAGGTTATTATCATATCTTCACACTTATGATAAATGTTTACATTCATGCTATAATAGTATTAACAAGGAAACCATTAATACTTGTGTGATTTGTAAACTTAATTTGAAGTCCCTAGTATAGCCTCTATACTTCACTAGCTTGTTGGTTGATTGATGATTGAGGTTTCCATATCATGAACATTGAGATGTTATCAACAACAAGATCATATCGTTAGGAGAATGATATGGTGGACATACTCCTATAGATAAGCGTAGCATAAAGATCAAGTCATTTCAATAGTTCAATTGCTATATGCTTTCTGATACATAGTAACCTAATTCCTTCGACCATGAGATCATGCATATTGCCTTTACTGGATGGATGCTTTGATGTCATCAAACACCACACCGTAACAGGGTGGCTATAAAGGTGGCATTGAGTGTTCGGAAAGTATTGGTTGAAACACATGGATCAAGAGTGGGATTTGTCCATCCACATGACGGATAGATATTCTCTGGGCCCTCTCGGTGAAATGTCATCCAATTAGCTTGCAAGCATGTGACTTGGTCACAAGGGATCACATATCACGGGAACGAGAAAAGAGTACTTATCGATATGAGGTTGAACTAGGTATGCGGAGATACCGGCGATCATAACCTCGGATAAGTAACATATCGTGAGACAAAGGGAAATTGGTATCGTATGTAAGTGGTTCATTCGATCGCAGTAATCGTAGAAATATGTAGAGCCATATGAATTTCCAGATTCCTCTATTGGTTATTGTTCGAGAAGTGTCTCGATCATGTCCGCATAATTCACGAACCGTAGGGAGACACACTTAAGGATTCACGTTGTTTGAGTAGTTATGGTATTATGAGAAAGAGACCGAATGTTGTTGAGTCTCGGATGGGATCCGGGATATCACGAGGAGATCCGGAATGGTCCAGGAGAATAAGATTCATATAAGGAAAGTCCCATTTTGAGTTGGGGAATGGTTCCGTGTTTTCATCGGGAACATTCTAGAAAGTCCGGAATGTCCGGCACTCCGGAGGAAGGGGTACATGAATGTGTCATTGCAAATTGGACTGATTGCATCATGTACTAAGTGTTCTCGCTGTCCAAAATAAAGGGGTTATTTAAATCCTAAATTGAAAAGTCAAACGGCTAGTTTGAAAGTCAAACGGCAAGTTTTGGAAAGTGGAAAGAGGAGAAGAAGAGGGAAACCGAGTTGGGGAGGGAGACCTCCTCCAACGGCGCCAACTCAATGCCGAGTTGGGAGGGACTCCACTCCCTCCCTGGCCGCCAGCCCTCCCACCTATATAAGGAGGCGGGGCTCCCTCCTATGACACACAAGTTCCTATCCTCTAAACTAAACCCTAGATCTAAACCCGGTTTAGAGCTATTTCATTTAGAGCCTTCTAATTGGTTTAGAGCCTTCTAATTGGTGTGTCTAATTACTAGACCACTAATAGCCTCTCTCATAAGCTCCACCATACTGCACCGGCTTAAGGCGAAGCCTGCAGGATCTCCCTCTACTTCGGTACGCCATTGTCTTTGCGGAATCGCGAGAGAGTGCTACAACCTCCGCACTGCTGGAACAAGGAGAGGAAGGTCTTCGTCGAGTACCGAACGTGTGACCACGGAGCGCTGCGAACGTATACCGGAAGGATCGTCTCGCGATCTTGAGATCGGAAGAGTATCGACTACATCACCCACGAGAATCTGCTCGTTAACGCTTTGGAATCTTGAGGTGAGTTCCACTATCGACTCGTTGCTACAATCTAGTAGATAGATCTTGGCTTGTTTGTTTGTATGCGATAGAAAATTTTTGTTTTCCATGCTCTGAACCCCTGATGGTATCGAGCCGTGTCTATATGTAGATCCATTGCCTGAGTAGAACACAATGGTCATTGTGGGCGTTGATGCTTTTATTGTAGATTGCTTTTGTGTACTTTGCATCTTGCGGTATGTTGGGATGAAGCGGCCGGGCTAACCTTACATGACATCGTTCATGAGACTTGCTCCACGTTTGACATGCAACTTGTATTGCATAAGTGGCTTTATGGGTGCCTGCTTTCTCCTAGCATAGTAAAGATCCAATTTACAACGGGTAATCAACAATGCTAGTATCAATGTTGTGGTTCTTGTTCGTAAGTTAGAACGACACTTATTGAAAGCCCCAAACCACGTAAAATATGCAAAGAAAGTAGAGGCCTAACTTTGTTTTGCAGGTGTGCGTGATGTGATATGGCCATGATTGTGATTATATTTGATGTATGCAATGTTCCTTATTGTAAGTTGGCAACCGCAGGAGCCATATGGTTGTCTTTAATTTCATAAGACCTCGTGTCTATTCAAATTAGTTGTAATAGTTGAAGCTGGTGGACTACAACCATGAAGAAGCGTCATTGACCTTGATGCTATGCCGGTGATGATGGAGATCATGTTCGTGCTTGAAGATGGAGATCGAAAGCACAAAGAAGAAAGGCCATATCATATCACATATTATGAATTGCATGTGATGTTAATCCTTTATGCATCTTGTATTGCTTAGTAGACGACGGTAGCATTATAAGATGATCCTCATGCACATAAATTTCAAGTTCTAAAGTGTTCACCCTTAGTATGCACCGTTGCCAAAGCTTGCTGCTCGAAGCACCACGTGATGATCGGGTGTCTTTGATTCCGCGGGTGAATACAACGTAAGCAAGCCAGATTTGCTTATGCGGTAGCTAAGGTTGATCTTGACGAGCCTAGCATGTACAGACATGGCCTCAGGAACACGGATTACCGAAAGGTAGAGCATGAGTCATATAGTAGATATGATGAACATGTTGATTGTTCGCCATTGAAGCTATATCAACTCTCGTGATGATCGGTTTTGATGTGGTGGATTTGGTTCGTGTGATCACTAAAACAATGTGAGGGATATTGTTTTGAGTGGGAGTTCACCTAGATTAATTTAATTATTAATTAGAACTCAATTTATCATAAACTAAATCAAAGTGAATTTGCATAGTTGTTGTAGTCATTGGCATCCGCTACCACCTTGCGCTTAGTTATAATTGAGATGATAGAACTATAGAATTCTGGTTAGTTACTTACTTAACTGGTATCGTATTGTTTTGAAGTGTTAATCTAAAGTTTAAAGTCCTATTGCAAACTTTCAAGAAGTTCCGTTACTCCATGAAGTTTAATAATTGGTATTAAAACAAGAGTGACAATTCCAAAGTGTTAGTATATGAGTATCATGTTTGTCTCCATGATTCTTGATATTCAAAGGATTGTCTTAATATCAAGGTTATCTAGGATCTGAAAGAGTTGTTTCAGAAACCATGATGTGTGGAAGATATTGTGATATCTGAAACGAAATTTTGGTTACAACATGATAGAGTATAATATGGCAAAGTTCATGTTCTCATATTTGGATGAGAATTTGCAAAAGGTTGGAGACACTAGTTGTCCTAATCTTCCAAAAGGTTTTGGAGAGCAACATTATACTCGCGATTCACCGTTACAAGCTAAAAGTAGCTAGATCATGGATAAGTCCATGATGAGGGTGAATATTTGATGTAGGTAAAATGTTTACTACACCAAGAGATTACTAAAGAAAGGAATTTGGAAGAACACCAAACATTTGATGATGGTGATCTACTTCAAAGTGCAAGTCCAAAGACATTTGTATTTAATTATACACGCTTTGGATTATGTGTCATATGTATGACTCCACTATTGATGTTGATAGATTCTTTCAAACGGAGAAGGAAATACTGAAAGAGAATCTCATAAGTATATGGCAGAAAAGAAAAGACTAGAATTGTTCAGTTTAAGTATATGGATGATATACGTGTTATGGCTATATTCTTTGCTTATTAAACAATGTGGTTCTTAAGTATTTGATACTGAATTTGTTGGTGTGAATCGTCATACGAAACAACACAATTCATGAACTACAATGGCCTAAGTAACTAGCAAAAGAATATGTGATGATGTTCATCGAAAACAAATAAAGGGTTATTGTGTTGCTCGTTAAACATCAAAGCTTGCCTTCAGGATTTGTTTTATCAGGTATTATGAGAACAAAAGGGTTGTTCAAATAATTGCCGTAATCCATAAAAGATGGATGATTCACAAATCTCGTTGGAGAAATCACATCCATAAAACTAGTGCTAAAATTGTCGAAAGACAAATTGATTGAAAGATCACTTAGGAAATGACATCGCCGTTTAAATTATATTGGAAAGAAAACATGAAGAAACTCCATGTGGATGGAATTTTGGAGTCTTTTGATTTTTGATCAAATGACGTTTGTGAAACTTTCCTAGAGATAATTAAAACTTCGTTCATAGGCCAAAAGGGAACGAAAGACTAGCTTATTGGAACTTGTGCATATTGTTGTACGAACTCCATTATGTGTAGTAAAGAGCGATGGATTTCAACTTCATATGCTTTCTCCGAAAATTTGAGTGAATATATGAATATTTACTTAATAAGGATGAAGTGTGAAATATTTGAAAAGTTCAAGGAATTTTAAGATGAAGTGCAAAATCATTGTAACAAGAATATAAATAGTTTATGATAAGATCATAAAGGAAGATATTTGAGTTACAAGTTTAGCATAATACCTAAGATTTAAGGAATCGTTCCGTGGATTTGCATTTCCAAACACCATAAGAGTATGGAGCATTCGAGATATGTAATTAAACCTTGTTTGACATGGTAAGATCAAGGTATAATTCATAAACTGCTATTATATTTTAAAGATTAAAAGCTTTAGAGATTACCGTTTTCCACTAAAAGAGCTCCATCATAATCCGCTGAAATGACACCATATAAGGTTATGGTTTGGGATAAAACCCAAGTAGTCCTTTCTTAAACATTGGTATGCTATGCATAAGAAAGATGTGTGCAACCAAAGTCGGATGAACCTGTCTTTGTATAAATGTTAAGTATTCCTCCATAAACACCGGAGACAAAAGTGTTTGTCGCATAGAACGTCAAGTTTCTTTGAGAAGGAATTTTTCGTGAAAAGTTAAGTGGGAGGACAATAGAACTTTGATAAGGTTAAAGGAACCTTAGCTATATGTGCAAAGTTGCGCAGACCGAAAAGTGTTCAGGCGGCAATAATGCTCATGGCTCACGTGCCTCAAAGGTTGTGGTCACGGAGGTCTAAGTTTCTATTGAAACAAGTAGGTCGGATGAACAATCAAATACCAAGATTTGAGGGTTGAATCATTATTTGAGAATAATGAACCTACTACATGCAAAGAAGCGATGATGGGCCCTGACTCCGTCAAATGGCTTGAAGCCATATAATCCGTGATAGTTCCATACACGAGAAATCAAGTTTTGAACTTAAAGGACCCTCGAGAAAGGTGTAAGACCTTACAGTTGTGTTTGGATCTATAAAGAAGTAGACATGGATGTTTCACATCTATGAAATAGTCGACATGTTGGGAAAGAGTTCACAACAATGTTCAAAGGTTGTATATGACAAGATTTGATCTTTCATAGCGATTTTTAGTCTAGACGGATTAATGTAGCAACCACTACATATAATTTGTTATGGTAGTAGAATAAACAAAACAAGTTCTTCTAATAGAATGGTTACCTAGGACGTGTGCATGACACGGTCCAAAGGGTTTTGTTAATTCAAAGGATGCTAAATACATATGCAAACTTCAATGGTTGAAGTAAGCATAGGGGAGTTGGAATCTTCACTATGATGAAACTGTTAAAAGAGTTTAATTTCATCGGAGACAATGAAGATGCTTGCATTTGCAAGAAATTAAGTGGGAGCGCTAAGACATGTTTCTAATACATTATGTGGAAGACATATTGTTGATTGGAAATAATGTATCTTTTATTAACACATATTAAGAATTTCATCCAGATGAAAGACTTAGGCAAAACCCAAATATTTGGCATCAATAGACGCTAATATGGTTGTGCCAGAAGTACATAGACGAGATATTGAATGAATTCAATATAGAAACTACAAGAAAGGTTCTTGTTGCACAGAAAGGATTGAAAGAGTTCAATGTTGATGATATATTCAAGTGTATTGGCACTTGGTAAGTGAAACAAAGATTCAAGTATAGATTGATACTTGATGTATGAAATCACAAAGAGTATTTATATCAATCATACTGTGATATGTACAAATCCATATATGTCCTATGTGTAAATATTATGAGCATATACCGTAATGATTCATAAGATGATCATTGGACGATAGTAAGGATATTCTTATGATCTTTTGGAAGAACTAAGAGTATATTATTTGTAGAAGTGACAAATAGATGGTTAGTTCATTGTAAAAGTACTACATTGATACTAGTTTTGTCACAAAGTACAAATTTAGTTTATCTCAAATCTAAATTAAGGGTGGCACAATATAATGGAAAGTGAGTTCCATAATGGATTTGGATGAGTTCCAAAGTTAAGACATTGTGACAGATACTTCAACAAAAGGCTAAGTATATGACTGCTATTATAGCAGCAAAAGAGGGCATTTGTGTCAAGTAGTTTGTTATCAAACTAGGTGTAGTTCACAGCGGGATAATACTATGAAGATATATTGTGCGACAATATTATCAACATGTTTTAACCCCAAAGAACTAAAGGTCACACCGAAAGACCAAATCATACAAAGCCATCTCATTAGAGAATGAGTGATGCGTAGAGACGCAAAGACATGCAATTACACACGGACCTGGAAGTGTCAGATCCGGAGATCAGTTGACCACTAGCAATCGTGTACATTCAACACCGGAAAGCTATAGGTGTTGAATACACAAAGGTTTGAAACTAGATTATTGACTCTAGTGCAAGTGGGAGACTGTTGGAGATATACCCAAGAGGCAATAATAAAGTAGGTTATTATCATATCTTCACACTTATGATAAATGTTTACATTCATGCTATAATAGTATTAACAAGGAAACCATTAATACTTGTGTGATTTGTAAACTTAATTTGAAGTCCCTAGTATAGCCTCTATACTTCACTAGCTTGTTGGTTGATTGATGATTGAGGTTTCCATATCATGAACATTGAGATGTTATCAACAACAAGATCATATCGTTAGGAGAATGATATGGTGGACATACTCCTATAGATAAGCGTAGCATAAAGATCAAGTCATTTCAATAGTTCAATTGCTATATGCTTTCTGATACATAGTAACCTAATTCCTTCGACCATGAGATCATGCATATTGCCTTTCTTTGGATGGATGCTTTGATGTCATCAAACACCACACCGTAATGGGTGGCTATAAAGGTGGCATTGAGTGTTCGGAAAGTATTGGTTGAAACACATGGATCAAGAGTGTGATTTGTCCATCCACATGACGTATAGATATTCTCTGGGCCCTCTCTGTGATATGTCATCCAATTAGCTTTCAATCATGTGAATTGGTCAAAAGTGATCACATATCACGGTAACGAGAAAAGAGTAATTATCAGTAACGAGGTTGAACTATGTATGCTGAGATAACGAAGATCATAACATCGGATAATTAACATTTCGTTATACATAGGGAATTTTGTATCGTATGTAAGTGGTTAATTCTATAGCAATGTAATGGTTGAAATATTTGTGAGGCATATGAATTTCCAGATTCCTCTATTGGTTATTGTTCGAGAAGTGTCTCGATCATGTCCGCATAATTCACGAACCGGGAGACACACTTAAGGATTCGACGTTGTTTGAGTAGTTATGGTATTATGAGAAAGAGACCGAATGTTGTTCGAGTCTCGGATGGGATCCGGATATCACGAGGAGATCCGGAATGGTCCGGAGAATAAGATTCATATAAGGAAAGTCCCATTTGAGTTGGGGAATGGTTCCTGTTTTCATCGAACATTCTAGAAAGTCCGGAATGTCCCAAGACCGGAGGGAAGGGTACATGAATGTGTCATTGCAAATTGGAATGATTGCATCATGTACTAAGTGTTCTCGCTGTCCAAAATAAAGGGTTTATTTAAATCCTAAATTGAAAAGTCAAACGGCTAGTTTGAAAGTCAAACGGCAAGTTTTGGAAAGTGGAAAGAGGAGGAGAAGAGGGAAACCGAGTTGGAGGGAGACCTCCTCCAACCGCGCCAACTCCAATGCCGAGTTGGGGAGGACTCCACTCCTCCTCAAGCCGCCAGCCCCTCCCACCTATATAAGGAGGCGGGCTCCTCCTATGACACACAAGTTCCTATCCTCTAAACTAAACCCTAGATCTAAACCCCGGTTTAGAGCTATTTCGGTTTAGAGCCTTCTAATTGGTTTAGAGCCTTCTAATTGGTGTGTCTAATTACTAGACCACTAATAGCCTCTCTCATAAGCTCCACCATACTGCACCGCTTAAATGGCGGCCTCGGATCTCCCTCTACTTCCCAGACCACGCCAGTTGTCTTCGGAATCGCGAGGAGAGTGCTACAACCTCCATTTTCACTGGAACAAGGGAGAGGAAGGTCTTCGTCGAGTACCGAACGTGTGACCGACTACGGGAGCGCTGCCGGAACGTGGCGCCGGAAGGATCGTCTACGCGATCTTGAGATCGGAAAGAGTACGACTACATCACCCACGAGAATCTGCTCTCGTTAACCGCTTTGGAATCTTCGAGGGTGAGTTCCACTATCGACTCGTTGCTACAATCTAGTAGATAGATCTTGGCTTGTTTGTTTGTATGCGATAGAAAATTTTTGTTTTCCATGCTACGAACCCCTACATTATCGTCATCTTGTTGGGAGTCTTGTTTATCTTGCTGTCACTCGTCCTGACATCTCTTATCCTGATCATATTCTGAGTCAGTTTGTTTCAGCTCCCACCACCATTCACTATAGTCATCTTCTCCGTGTTCTTCGTTATCTTCGGGGTACGATTACTCGTCGTCTTTTCTTTCCTCGTTCCAGCTCCCTCCAGCTCCACTGGCTTTCGGACGCTACGTGGGGGAGTGATCCTTTGGATCGTCGTTCACTTTCTGCTTACTGTGTGTTTCTTGGTGGTTCGCTCATTTCTTGGAAGACGAAGAAACAGACAGTGGTTTCCCGTTCGAGTGTTGAGGCTGAGTTGCGTGCTATGGTCTTGTTGACTGCTGAGATGACCTGGTTACGGTGGTTACTTGCGGATTTTGGGGTCTCTATTACCACACCAACTCTAGTTTTGTCTGACAGTACAGGTGCTATTAGTGTTGCACGTGATCTGGTCAAGCATGAGCTTACCAAGCATATTGGTGTTGATGCTTTCTATACACGTGCTTTGCGGGCTGAGTTATTATCATTCAAGATGTGCCTTGATTTACGGTTGGCGGATTTCTTCACGAAGGCACGTACGAGCGCAGATGATTCTTACTCTCCAAACTCAGTATTGTGGATCCACCATGAGTTTGAGGGGGGGTGTTAGATGTAGATATCTGTATATTGTATTTCCCCCATATGTTAGGGGGCTTCCTGCATATTTGCCTTGTACATGTACTATATATTGTGGCCTTTGGCCCCTAGAGGAATACAACTTGTCTATTCCTAACACAAGCAATGGTTGGTATCCCGAATGCCGACAAAAAGGAACTCCGCACTCTGATCATGTTGTCGGCCTTGTCGATATGGAAGGAAAGAAATGGTCGGATTTTTGAAAAGAAGATTAAATCCATTCTACAAATTTTTAGAGAAACCAAAGCTGAAGCAAAACAATTGGATGTTGCAAGTGGTGGCTGTTTTATGTTAGCTGAATCATAGTGCATTTCATAGTGCATGTGTGTTCTTTTTTTTCTTTCTAGGTCGTTCTAGTTTTTATGTATGTGTTCTAGTGGTAGTTTCCCTTGTTTTTCTTTTGTTTTTCGTTTTGGTTTCTATCACCCTATGTAGGCCTGTTTGGTTGGGTTTAAATCTAGTTTTTGGAGTTTGGCTTATAAATCACAAAAACATCGAAATATGTGCTTTTGGTTTTGCCTTTTGACTTTTAACTGGACATAGTAGTATGATGGTATAAGCCAAAAGCTAAAATTAAAAGCACCTATTTAGGTGCTTTTGTGGCTTATAAGCCAAAAGCGAAAAGCCATAAATAAGCACAACCAAACAACCCCTAAACCTGCTGGCCTCTTTTGGGCCTGTTTTTGTTCTTAATTCAATACAAGCAGTTCTCCTATATGGTTCGGAAAAAAAAACTACTATGGTAGGGAGAGGTGCTAAGAGAGGCAGATAGTTTCCATTTCCAATAAAAGAGAGAGGCATATAGTGCTGAGGACATGCCATATCGCTCAAAAGAACATTAATTTCTTGTTTTTGAGGGTGCCTTGTGTATCTTTGTTGGCTACCATGCCCTCCTTATCCTGTATATGTGCTCGTATATGTACGTTGTCCTTGCATAGCAAACATGGATGCCACGGTTTACTATTTGAAATAAAACGGCGCCCTTGGACGTTGGCAGTACATGGAGTATGCACCGTACGCCATTTTCTCTTCCTACTTATGTGCAGACAGAACCAAATCCAAGAGGACCACAGCAAAGAAAGGCCTCGGCCAAGCTGGTACGGCAAACATACATAATTTGCGCTACAAATCCAGCTCGAAAGAGAATCCATGGCAAAGTAGCCTAGGTGCCTAGCTACTAGGCTAGCTTAACTAATCTAACTACTGACTGGATATACACACGCAAAAATACAATCACGTAGATCACCCAGCCCATAAACTAGTCCAGCAGCCAATGGAGGGGGAGATGCAAAATCTCAGCTGGGAAATTTGACGCTGACGAGATAATAATTCAGAAAAATCGAGTAGTATCAGCCAAAGGAATAAGTTGTAGACTGAAAAATGATAGAACGGGCCAAATCCAGAGAAGATATATTAGCGGCAGGCCGTATCCTATGTGGCCCCATAAGCAAGATCTGTTCACAGAGGGTAACGCTGATACTTTGTTGGCGTGCATGGATGGGGAGAGGAAGACGAAGCAAGCTGGTACAACGAGAGGGGACCGTTGCTAGATCCCCTCCTCATCCTCGCCAATTTTTGCTACGTGGTGAGGCTGATCCTGTCTAGATGCATATTTGTGGAGGAAGTAGTCTGAACGTGCAAGGTCGTTCGATAGGAAACCAACGGTCGAGATCGTCGTGATGACGAGAAAATGGCTGACTTCCACAAGATATTTTTTGTCCGTTGATATTTCTTCTTTAGGAAAAAATCCAGTTGGAAACGAGAGACGCGATACACGAGAAAGTGTGCTTCTGCTGATATCATATGAGAATTTTAGCGTCCATTAAGTGGTAGACACCTACCTACGTACGGGGTATGATTAAGCGGTCGATAGATGGTCATCTTTATATGCTTTTAATTTAGTGTTGCAAGAGAATATGTTCTCTAAGTAAAGGCGGCCGAAAAAGAATCCATGGTTGACCATTTGCAATGTTTGGCTCTTAATTTATGCCATGAGCCGGCCGTGCAAACTTTTCCTCTGTAACCTAACTAATTATGTAGAGATTTTTCCTCTGTAACTTAAGCACGACTCCAACGCCACGCCACCACACCCTAATCCCGTTTTAGTGCTGATCCAGGAGCGCAAGAGCCGTGCAAGTACTCTCAGTTTTCTATTGTGCGACTTGCTTTGGCCGGTAAGGCGATAGACATGCTAACCCGAGCAACGTTTTTTCAATATAAGACATCATCAAAAAAGTCAACCAAGAGAGACTTGCTCATTTTGGCATCTACCCATGACGGCATGACCCAAAACGGTATTCAGACCAAGTAAACCCTTAACCGGCTCAATGCATACGTGTTTTTTTGTTGTTGTAGACCAAGTTTGTATAGATGCTTTCGCCTTTTTTTTTCTTTAGCGTCGCTTTCTTTCTTGTTTCAATTGGTATATGTTGTTATCAAGCAAAGTCTATAGTTGATACCGAAATGTCAAATATCAAATCAGAAAAAACGACCTACAACAAACCCGAGTCCATGTAAAATGGGTCACCCTAGCAATCCCCATAACCTACCACAAGCCTAGCAAGTGCACCATATTCCATCAAGAAAGCATCATATGACTTCACAAAGAGCACCGTGATGCCTTTAAGAAGGAATCGATGTTCATATGCCGAGAGTGCCAAGTTCAACCGAATGCCAAACATAGGGGCATCACCCCCAAAGCGGAGTTTTGAGGTAACACCGTCAAAAAGAAAACGAAGCAGAAACTTCGATGTTCAATCCAGAAAACGAAACAGAAACTTCGATGTTCAACACAGAAAATGAAGCAGAAACTTCGATGTTCAACCCTACACATGCTTAGCCCTATAGGAGAATTTGGCCTAAGCTTCTTGAGAGTGTAACCTTGTCACTTAGGCTTGCTGTAGCACAACAGAGTTACCGTTTCCTACCATACGCGCGCGATCATATCTATCGGTCTAGCAGCTACACGGACGACAATGATAGAATAAGATACATCGCTTCGAGACCAACCAAGCCAAGATCGTGTCGCTCACAGATGGTGCGTATGAACTTTCTGAGGTCTTCCTATGACCCCTTCGGAGGCAAGCACCACCTCCTCCTAGATTTGGTCGTTGGCACCACATCGAGGTGCCACCGACCATAGAACCGCAACCATGCATCTCACATCCATAGGACACCCAACATATGGCCGCACCAGGGCAGCATTACACGAGGCCATGGCAAGCCCGCAACCACACTGTGGCGTCACCATGCGCCATTAAGGCCAAAATGTGCCTGCCGCATGGCGCCACAGCAAGTTGCAGGCCCGTACACGCTTGTGCTACCGCATGACAAATCGAACGACCTCCGCTGACTCCTACATGCTTTGCCCTGCGGTACCTGACGAGGGTTCGACTCGTCAATGCCCATTGTTATAGACTTGGGTTTTGGAGAAGATGGGGATGCTGGAAGTCACGGAACGGTTAACACACAAGCAACACAGGGACACAGGATTTACCCAGGTTCAGGCTCCAGGAGGGAAAACCCTACTCCTGCTTGTCTGCTCTTGATTACAGCGGAACCGAAAGTTATAGGGATGCGCAGATGCAATCTGGCGTGGAGGTGTGTATGCGGTGAGTTGAGATATCTATTGTGGCGTAGCCTATTGTACCGTCTATTGTATCGTATTGTACCGTGCATTGTGTCCTCCTCGTTGGATCCTCCTAGCCTTTATATATGGGGAGGCTAGGTCTCGGGTGCCAATACGAGTAGGTTACAAGTTGTATTCAAACTCTAGTCTTGAGTTTTTCTTGTCTTGTGCGCTTGGGAGTCCGTTTCCATATGGGTTTCATAGCAGCCGAAACGTCATAACCGTCATGGACCCTGGCAGGTCGTCGAGTGAGCTTTCCGTCGGGCTGCACCAGGTAGGCTAATATTGGGTACCCATAGAGCATACCCATGTCAGTGTGAGCCAGTGGCGGTAGATGGAGAAGGGGGACAATGTTTCGCCACAACGATATCTCTGCATTGGGGAAACCTAACCAATATGGGTGCTTGGTGCCAAGGTTGCTATGCAAATTGCATGATCTAGAGTTATGAAAAAATGATCTTTGGGAAATCTTGGAAGAATACTCATGATTCAGTTGATGCTTCCAAATTTGACAAATAATTGTTAGAATATATGCATTTAATTGATTAGATCGTCTTTCATGGACCAAGACTATAGCGCATACTCATAGCCCGTATCTTTGCCCAATCGGGAATTTAAGCCCCCATTAACATTGAGCAGCCAAGTTTGAAGCAACCCGGAAATTTTGAATACTTGGGGCATCCCATGGTTTGTTCAATCTCCAAACACATCCAACCTAAAGAAACTCCACAGTCCACACACGCACATGTTTTTTCCAAGAGAAACAGGAACATGGTCACCTTGTGCAATGAACTCAAAGGAGGTATGATTAAAATTGGACACATGGCCCACACTGGGATCACTATATGGTAACAAGCAAGCATGTCTAATATGGACAGGCAGAGGAACAAGGCAGGCATTGGGATGGTCTTTTCCCCCAAACATCTCCCTTTAAACCAGTGAAGGGACACCAACCAAAACCACTGCCTCTGCCCGGTCTGCCGATCCGCAACTACACAACACAAGCAGAGGGAGAGAACACACACACAACTAGCCATGTCCTCTCTCTCCCCTCCATAGGTCCATAACCAAATATATATAGTAGGACTAGGTGAGCTGCTTCAGCCTTCATAGTACAAGAGCAACAGGGGAGGAGGAGTAGGAGGACGGAGGGAGGGGCGCCACCACAACCACAGCCACAAGTATACTCAGATTGGGGCGAGCAAAGGAGAAGTATCCGTTTTGCCTCGCCGCCTTCTTTCTATAGGTAGTAGCTTTGCCTTCCCTTCCCTCCGCTTCGACAATGATGGCCTGTGGGTCTCGAAGCAACGAGATGGTCGATGAGTTTGAGAAGCTGGTCATCAGGATGAACCCTCCAAGGTTGGTTAATTTTATTTTTTCCTTCCGAGCTTCAAATAACCCATGTTCCTTTTGACCTGTGTCTCCTGTTAACTGTTGCTACTACTTCTTGGCGTTTGGGAACTTGCAGGGTCACCGTGGATAATGCCTCCGACATGACTGCAACCTTGGTCAAGGTAAAGAGCTTCAGACAGCCCCTGCTCTGTTCTTGCAAATTCTCCTCGCAGACATCCTCTTTTTTATTTTTCTGACGATTTGTTTGTGTTTCAGGTGGACAGTGCGAACAAGTATGGGACCTTGCTGGAGGTAGTCCAGGTACTGACCGATCTGAAGCTGACCATAAAGAGGGCCTACATTTCCTCTGATGGGGAGTGGTTCATGGATGGTGAGTGAGTGTTGCAGCACCCCCTGTCTTGGAAAGATTGAGGAGTGTGCTTTTCTGCTTTTGGGTTTGGGTCCTGTAAAATCTTTCCTTCTTTTCTTCGATCTTGATGATGAGGTTCGTCCCACCTTTGTGCAGTGTTCCATGTCGTGGATCAGGACGGGAATAAGCTTTATGACGGCCAAGTCATCGACAGAATTGAACAGGTAAAAACAGTCCCCCCAGATTGTAGCCGCCAATTAATGGTTCCGAGAACAGAGCAAACTGCAGACTGCAGAGGAGTAGTAATGTCATTGCGATTTACGATCGAGATGTCGTGTTTGATTTCAGTCTCTGGGAGCCGGGTCTCTGAGTTTCCGGGGCACGGACCGGTGTGTCGGCGTCGAGGCCGAGGCGGAGGAGGCGCAGACGGTGATCGAGCTGGTCGGCAGGGACCGGCCGGGCCTCCTGTCGGAGGTCTTCGCGGTTCTCACCAACCTCCGGTGCAACATCGCGGCGTCCGAGGTGTGGACGCACGACGGCCGGATGGCGGCGCTGGTGTACGTGACGGACGCCGACACCGGCGGCGGCGGCATCGACGACCAGGACCGGCTCGACAGGGTGAAGCGGCTGCTCCGGCACGTGCTGCGCGGCAGCAGCCGGGACAAGAAGAGCGCGAGGGCCGCCATCTCGGCGCGCGCCTCGTCGGCGCCCCACGCCCAGCGGCGGCTGCACCAGATGATGCGCGCCGACGACGGGAACGGCGAGGACGGCGGCGGACGGAGCCTGCCGGTGGTGGTGGAGGTGGAGGACTGCGCCGAGAGGGGGTACACGCTGGTGAACGTGCGTTGCCGCGACCGGCCGAAGCTGCTGTTCGACACGGTGTGCACCCTGACGGACATGCAGTACGTCGTCTTCCACGGCACCGTCATCGCCGAGGGCTCGGAGGCCTACCAGGTGCGTTGCGTGCGCGCCCTTTTTTCTCTCCTTCGAGACTGTTACATCGGTGCAGCATTTCGCCGGTTCCGATGCCTGCTCGCATTTGTTTGACCACTAGTACTACGCGCTAGTGGCACTCTGAGATGCCTGCGTTGCTGGATACTGTTAGATCTTGGCATGTGACGAGGGACGGAGATCCTGCCTAGTTTTGTGTGAACTTGACTGACTTCACTCGCCAGTCCTCTCCAACTAGTCACTGTCCTATCCTATAGAGAACAAATAATGAGAAGAAAAAATAGGAGTACTGTATTTTTTCGATTTTGTACGGGCAGAATTAAGGAGACAGACACGCATGCTGATCTATCCTCTGGACTTTCAGGAGTTCTACATCAGGCACCTCGACGACGGCGCCGCCGCCTCCGACGAAGACCGAGAGCGGCTCCGGCGAGGCCTCGAGGCCGCCATCCAACGGCGGAGCACCGAGGTACTAAACCGTTCCCCTGGTTGGGACCATGACAAAACATTCCCACTGAACTGCACTGAGATGAGTAGCAGTACTCCTACTACAATACATCATGTGAGATGAGATGCGTTGGCACTTTGTTTGCAGGGTCTCGGGCTGGAGCTGTGCTGCGAGGACAGGGTCGGGCTGCTGTCGGACGTGACTCGTATATTCCGGGAGCACGGGCTGTCGGTCACGCACGCCGAGGTGGAGACCCGCGGGGAGCGGGCGGCCAACGTCTTCTACGTGACCACCTCGTCGGGGATGCCCGTGCAGGCGCAGGCCGTGGAGGCCGTCAGGGCGGAGATCGGCGACGAGATCCTCTTCGTCAGGGAGGACGCCGCAGCGCCCAAGTCGCCGCCGGGACGCGAAGGCGGCGGCGGGCGATCGCTCGGGAACATGATCAGGTCCCGATCCGAGAAGTTCCTCTTCAACCTCGGCCTCATCAGGTCATGCTCCTAGAGGTTGGCCCCAGCTAGTTCAGTCAGGGTTGCAGTGTCATAATAGTACGTAGCTAGGGTTCCTTTGTCAGCGACGCAAGCGCGCGCGTTGATCCTTGTCAAGTTCTTGGATGAAAAGGAACGTGCATGTTTCATCGTCGATCTGGAGCTAGCAGTGTAAATATTCTCAGCCTTGTTAATTTCATCTTTTCCTACCATGCATGTTTGTGTGGATTATCCGTGTCCGATCAACTGTATGTGCCACCGTCGACGTGCCGGATTAAGTTTACCACGAATAATCACGAGGGGTAGAAATTGACCTGCTTGCGAGCATACGACGACCAGAGAATGGGATACCGATGTCTTTATGCGCAAGATTAAAGCAAGGGGCTGGGTTTTAAGATATGCATGTTTGTTTCAACTCTCAAGAATAATGCAGATCGGTGCACTTGGGCCTAGGTGTGGTCAGATTAACGGAATGCTTAGCCACGCCGGAGTGGCTAACAGATTACTGTCATTCAACTGCAGCTCCTGTACGGCATCTTGGTTTCCTCCCCGTTCAAATGCTAAAGCTCTAGCTTAATTTAGTCACGGTCAATGCCAAATTGCACATGCTTGTGAGGCGTTCCTAGCACCAATCAACAGTCGTTTCAAACGCAAATCATGTACGGCACGTATTTGTTTTCTTCACGTTTAGGTTCAGTACCATACGCTTAAGCATCTCTCGCTACGGGAAAAAATATCGCTGCCGTATAGACACGTCTTTGCTGTGTGCCAAACGCACCGGAACACGGCAAAGACAGTCTTTGCCGTATGTAACTCAAAAAATACATGGCAAAGTACATGAACACGGCAAATTTCTGAAAAAGAACACGACAAAGTACGTGAACACGGCAATTTTCTGAAAAAGAACACGGTAAAGAAATATACACGGCAAAGACCCATAAAGGAACACGACAAAGAAAATACACCGGCAAAGTCGACAACGGCACACAGGCATAGGTGTTGTCACGGCAACGAGGTGAAACCCGTGACCCCACAAGTCCATTTAACGGGAGGAGCTAACAGCCGCAGACGGTGGTCTCTTTGCCGTGTGCTCTCGCCGGTCCTTTGCCGTGTGTATTCCGTAGTACACATGGCAAAGGGTCTTTGTCGTGTGTATTCCGCAGTACACACGGCAAAGTCCTTTTTTCTTCTTTTTTGCCTTTTATCACATTACTCTTACGAAAATCATAAAAAAATCATTCTAATTCAGAAAAATACAAATAATATATCAAAATTTGCAGAAAAATAAGATCTATCTATATACACTAAAAAATTATATATTTATATTAAATAAGAAACTTCATGCTCGTCGTTTTGACCATAGTTTAAAACATGCATAAACAATTAAAAACGATCGAAACAATGCGAAACCTTCGCGTGGTTTCATATTATGTGATATAGTTGGTAGGAAATATATCAAACTTCGTATATTGATTATGTCTAGAAAAAAACCTTCACAAAATGACCTATCTCATTCGAGGTTTCCTGGCTTTCGGGTCAAATGACCAATGTTATGGCTACAATCAAGGCATAGTTTGTGATAATCTGCCCATATTGTGCATGCATGTGCATTATGGAATGGCGAATAATATTGCAGGAGGAATTTTTCCTTTTCATCGCAGCAAAAAGCTATTTTCCATTTTACGAGCGTAAAAAATGGGAAATTTTATGAAGCAACCACCAAATGGCTAATTCAAAATTCTAACACCCCGTTTTTCAAAAATAGTAGACCACCTTAAATGTACAATGTCCCAACGGAGGGATCTCAAACCTTTCCGTCCAGTCCAGGTGAAAAAGACAAATTCCTGCCGAATCGGCAGGAAGTGGGTCAGATATGAACTACAAGTACATGATCTGATAGGCATGATTTTTTACAAATATCATTTTTAGATTCACAATATGCTATTTCATTAGAGATCCAGTGAAAGTTTAGAGAGGCTCAGCTCCGAGCTAAGAATCTTCATACCCGTCGTTCGACAAAGTTTGTCGATAGTTTAAAAGAGTCATAAAAAATTCAAAAACGATCGAAACAATGCGAAACCTTCGCGCGGTGTCATATTATGTGACATGGTTGCAAGGAAAAATATCAAACTTGTTATATTGAATATGTCTCAAAAAAACCTTCACAAAATGACCTATCTCATTCGAGGTTTCCTGGCTTTCGGGTCAAATGACCAATGTTATGGCTAGAATCAAGGCATAGTTTGTGATAATCTGCCCATATTGTGCATGCATGTGCCTCATGGAATGGTGAACAATGTTGCAAGAGGAAGTTTTTCTTTTCATCGCACCAAAAAGCCATTTTCCATTTTCTGAGCGAAAAAACGAGAGATTTTATGAAACAACCACCAAATGGCTAATTTAAAATTCTAACATCCTATTTTTCAAAAAATACTAGACCACGTTAAATGGACAATGTCCCAACAGGGGAATCTCAAACCTTTCTGTCCACTCTAGGTGAAAAAGACAAATTCCTGCCGAAACGGTAGGAAGTGGGTCACATATGAACTACAAGTACATGATCTGATGGGCATGATTTTTTACAAATATCATTTTTAGATTCACAATATGCTATTTCATCAGAGATCCAGTGAAAGTTTAGAGAGGCTCAGCTCCGAGCTAAGAATCTTCATACCCGTCGTTCGACAAAGTTTGTCGATAGTTTAAAAGAGTCATAAAAAATTCAAAAACGATCGAAACAATGCGAAACCTTCGCGCGGTGTCATATTATGTGACATGGTTGCAAGGAAAAATATCAAACTTGTTATATTGAATATGTCTCAAAAAAACCTTCACAAAATGACCTATCTCATTCGAGGTTTCCTGGCTTTCGGGTCAAATGACCAATGTTATGGCTAGAATCAAGGCATAGTTTGTGATAATCTGTCCATATTGTGCATGCATGTGCCTCATGAATGGTGAACAATGTTGCAGGAGGAATTTTTTAAATCGCACCAAAAGCCATTTTCATTTTCCCGAAAAAACGAGAGATTTTATGAAGCAACCACCAAATGGCTAATTTAAAATGCTACCACCCTATTTTTCAAAAATCCTAGACCACCTTAAATGGACAATGTCCCAACGGGGGGATATCAAACCTTTCTGTCCACTCCAGGTGAAAAAGACAAATTCCTGCCAAAACGGTAGGAAGTGAGTCAGATATGAACTACATGTACATGATCTGATGGGCATGATTTTTCACAAAAATCATTTTTAGGTTCACAATATGCTATTTCATCAAAGATCCAATGAAAGTTTAGAGAGGCTCAGCTCCGAGCTAAGAATCTTCATACCCGTCGTTCGACAAAGTTTGTCGATAGTTTAAAAGAGTCATAAAAAATTCAAAAACGATCGAAACAATGCAAAACCTTCGCGTGGTGTCATATTATGTGACATGGTTGGAAGTAAAAATATCAAACTTGTTATATTGAAAATGTCTCAAAAAAACTTCACAAAATGACCTATCTCATTCGAGGTTTCCTGGCTTTCGGGTCAAATGTTTAGGAGTTCGTAGCATGGAAAACAAAATTTTTCTATCGCATACAAACAAACAAGCCAAGATCTATCTACTAGATTGTAGCAACGAGTCGATAGAGGAACTCACCCTCGAAGATTCCAAAGCGGTTAACGAGAGCAGATTCTCGTGGGTGATGTAGTCGTACTCTTTCCGATCTCAAGATCGTGACGATCCTTCAGTATACGTTCAAAGCGCTCCCAATGGTCACACGTTCGATTTTCGGAAGACCTTCCTCTCCTTGTTCCAGCAGCGGAGGTTGTAGCAATCTCCTCATGATTCCGCGACCTGGGCGTGGTACCGGAAGTAGAGGGGAAATCCCGCAGGGCTTCGCCTTAAGCCGGTGCGAGTATGGTGGAGCTTATGAGAGAGGCTATTAGTGGTCTAGTAATTAGACACACCAATTAGAAGGCTCTAAATCAATTAGAAGGCTCTAAACCGCTGGCTAAAGCAATTAGAAGCTCTAAACCAAAACGGCTCTAAACCGGAGATCTAGAGGTGGAAACTTGTGTGTCATAGGAGGGAGCCCTGCCCCTCCTTATATAGGTGGGAGGGCTGGCCGGCCAAGGGGAGGGAGTGGAGTCCCTCCCCAACTCGGCCTTGAGGTGGGCGCCTGGGGAGGAGGAATCCTCCCAACTCGGTTTCCACTTCTCCTCCTCTTTCCACTTTCCAAAACTTGTTTGACTTTCAAACTAGCCGTTTGACTTTTCAATTTAGGATTTAAATAAACCCTTTATTTTGGACAGCGAGAACACTTAGTACATGATGCAATCATTCCAACTTACAATGACACATTCATGTACCCTTCCCCCTCCCGGAGTGCCGGACATTCCGGGACCTTCTAGAATGTTCCCGATGAAAACACCGGAACCATTCCCCAACTCAAACAGGACTTTCCTTATATGAATCTTATTCTCGGACCATTCCTGATCTCCTCGTGATATCCCGGATCCCATCCGAGACTCAACAACATTCGGTCTCTTTCTCATAATACCATAACTACTCAAACAACGTCAATCCTTAAGTGTGTCTCCCTACGGTTCGTGAATTATGCGGACATGATCGAGACACTTCTCCGAACAATAACCAATAGAGGAATCTGAAATTCATATGGCTCTACATATTTCTACGATTACTTTGCGATCGAATGAACCACTTACATACGATACCAATTTCCCTTTGTCTCACGATAGTTTACTTATCCGAGGTTATGATCGTCGGTATCTCGCATACCTAGTTCAACCTCGTTACTCGATAAGTACTCTTTTCTCGTTCGTGATATGTGATCCCTTGTGAGCCAGTCACATGCTTGCAAGCTAATTGGATGACATTTCACCGAGAGGGCCCAGTATATCTATCCGTCATATGGATGGACAAATCCCACTCTTGATCCATGTGTTTCAACCAATACTTTCCTAACACTCAATGCCACTTTTATAGCCACCACATTACGGTGTGGTGTTTGATGACATCAAAGCATCCATCCGGTAAAGGTGATATGCATGATCTCATGGTCAAGGAATTAGGTTACTATGTATCGAAAGCATATAGCAATTGAACTATTGAAATGACTTGATCTTCATGCTACGCTTATCTATAGGAGTATGTCCACCATATCATTCTCCTAACGATATGATCTTGTTGTTGATAACATCTCAATGTTCATGATAGGGAAACCACAATCATCAATCAACCAACAAGCTAGTGAAGTATAGAGGCTATACTAGGGACTTCAAATTAAGTTTACAAATCACACAAGTATTAATGGTTTCCTTGTTAATACTATTATAGCATGAATGTAAACATTTATCATAAGTATGAAGATATGATAATAACCTACTTTATTATTGCCTCTTGGGCATATCTCCAACAGTCTCCCACTTGCACTAGAGTCAATAATCTAGTTTCAAACCTTTGTGTTTTCAACACCTATGGCTTTCTGGTGTTTGTATGTACACGATTGCTAGTGGTTAACTGATCTCCGGATCTGACACTTCCAGGTCCGTGTGTAATTGCATGTCTTTGCGTCTCTACGCATCACTCATTCTCTAATGAGATGGCTTTGTATGATTTGGTCTTTCGGTGTGACCTTTAGTTCTTTGGGGTTAAAACATGTTGATAATATTGTCGCACAATATATCTTCATAGTATTATCCCGCTGTGAACTACACCTAGTTTGATAACAAACTACTTGACACAAATGCCCTCTTTTGCTGCTATAATAGCAGTCATATACTTAGCCTTTTGTTGAAGTATCTGTCACAATGTCTTAACTTTGGAACTCATCCAAATCCATTATGGAACTCACTTTCCATTATATTGTGCCACCCTTAGTTTAGATTGAGATAAACTAAATTTGTACTTTGTGACAAAGCTAGTATCAAAGTAGTACTTTTACAATGAACTAACCATCTATTTGTCACTTCTACAAATAATATACTCTTAGTTCTTCCAAAAGATCATAAGAATATCTTTACTATTGTCCAATGATCATCTTACAGATCATTCTGGTATATGCTCACAACATTTAGAGCATAGGACATATCTGGATTTGTACATATCACAGTATGATTGATATAAATACTCTTTGTGATTTCATACATCAAGTATCAATCTATACTTGAATCTTTGTTTCACTTACCAAATGTCAATACACTTGAATATATCATCAATATTGAATTTATTCAATCCTTTCTGTGCGACAAGAACCTTTCTTGTAGTTTCTATATTGAACTCATTCAATATCTCGTCTATGTACTTCTGGCACAACCATATTAGCATCTATTGATGCCAAATATTTTGGTTTTGCCTAAGTCTTTCATCGGGATGAAATTCTTAATATGTGTTAATAAAATATACATCTTTTCCAATCAACAATATGTCCTCCACATAATGTATTAGAAATATGTCTTAGCGCTCCCACTTAATTTCTTGCAAATGCAAGCATCTTCATCGTCTCTAATGAACTTTTAAACTCTTTTAAGAGTTTCATCACAGTGAAGATTCCAACTCCGCTATGCTTTACTTCAACCATTGAAGTTTGCATATACATTTAGCATCCTTTGAATTAACAAAAACCTCATGGACCGTGTCATGCACACGTCCTAGGTAACAATTCTATTAGAAGAACTTGTTTTGTTTATTCAACTACCACATAACAAAATTATATGTAGTGGTTGCTACATTAATCCGTCTAGACTAAATATCGCTACGAAAGATCAGATCTTGTCATAGTCAACCTTTGAACACTGTTGTGAATTCTTTCCCAACATGTCGACAATTTCATAGATGTGAAACATCCATGTCTATTTCTTTATAGATCCAAATACGACTGTAAGGTCTTACACCTTTCTCGAGGGTCCTTCAAGTTCAAGACTTGATTTCTCGTGTATGGAACTTTCACGGATTTTATGGCTTCAAGCCATTTGACGGAGTCAGGGCCCATCATCGCTTCTTTGCATGTAGTAGGTTCATTATTCTCAAATAATGATTCAACCCTCAAATCTTGGTATTTGATTGTTCATCCGACCTACTTGTTTCAATAGAAACTTAGACCTCCGTGACCACAACCTTTGAGGCACGTGAGCCATGAGCATTGTTGCTGCCTCCGGAACACTTTTCGGTGCTGCGCAACTTTGCACATATTGTAGGGGTTCGTAGCATGGAAAACAAAAAATTTCTATCGCATACAAACAAACAAGCCAAGATCTATCTACTAGATTGTAGCAACGAGTCGATGGAATAACTCACCCTCGAAGATTCCAAAGTGTTTAACGAGAGCAGATTCTCGTGGGTGATGTAGTACTCTTCCGATCTCAAGATCGCGTGACGATCCTTCAGCAGCGTTCCTCAAGGCGCTCATGATCGGTCACACGCGTTCGGTTTCGACGAAGACCTTCCTCTCCTTGTTCCAAAGAAAAGGAGGTTGTAGCACTCTCTCGCGATTCCCAAGAAGACAACGTGGTACCAGTAGAGGGAGATCCCATGAGGCTTCGCCTTAAGTGCAGTATGGTGGAGCTTATGAGAGAGGCTATTAGTGGTCTAGTAATTAGACACACCAATTAGAAGGCTCTAAACCAATTAGAAAGCTCTAAACCGAATAGCTCTAAACCGGGGTCTAGATCTAGGGTTTAGTTTAGAGGATAGGAAACTTGTGTCTAGGAGGGAGCCCTGCCCTCCTTATATAGGTTGGAGGGCTGGCCGGCCAAGGGAGGAGTTCCTCCCCAACTCGGCCTAGGAGGTGCGGCCAAGGGAGGAACCCTCCTCCAACTCGGCCTCCACCTCTCCTCCTCTTTTCCCACTTCCCAAAGCTGCTTGACTTTCAAACTAGCCGTTTGACTTTTCAATTTAGGATTTAAATAAATCCTTTATTTGGGACAGCAAGAATACTTAGTACATGATGCAATCATTCCAATATGTAATGACACATTCATGTACCCTTCCCCCTCCGAAGTGCCGGACATTCCGGGACCTTCTAGAATGTTCCCGATGAAAACACCGGAATCATTCCGCTACTCCGAAACGGGACTTTCCTTATATGAATCTTATTCTCCGGACCATTCCGGATCACCTCGTGATATCCCGGATCCCATCCGAGACTCAACAACATTCGGTCTCTTTCTCATAATACCATAACTACTCAAAACAACGTCAATCCTTAAGTGTGTCTCCCTACGGTTCGTGAATTATGCGACATGATCGAGACACTTCTCGAACAATAACCAATAGAGGAATCTGGAAATTCATATGGCTCCCACATATTTCTACGATTACTTTGCGATCGAATGAACCACTTACATACGATACCAATTTCCCTTTGTCTCACGATATGTTACTTATCCGAGGTTATGATCGTCGGTATCTCTGCATACCTAGTTCATCCTCGTTCTCGATAAGTACTCTTTTCTCGTTCCGTGATATGTGATCCCTTGTGACCAAGTCACATGCTTGCAAGCTAATTGGATGACATTTCACCGAGAGGGCCCAGAGAATATCTATCCGTCATGTGGATGGACAAATCCCACTCTTGATCCATGTGTTTCAACCAATACTTTCCAAACACTCAATGCCACCTTTATAGCCACCTGTTACGGTGTGGTGTTTGATGACATCAAAGCATCCATCCAAGAAAGGTGATATGCATGATCTCATGGTCGAAGGAATTAGGTTACTATGTATCGTAAAGCATATAGCAATTGAACTATGGAAATGACTTGATCTTTATGCTACGCTTGTCTATAGGAGTATGTCCACCATATCATTCTCCTAACGATATGATCTTGTTGTTGATAACATCTCAATGTTCATGACAAAGAAACCACATCATCAATCAACCAACAAGCTAGTGAAGTATAGAGGCTATACTAGGGACTTCAAATTAAGTTTACAAATCACACAAGTATTAATGGTTTCCTTGTTAATACTATTATAGCATGAATGTAAACATTTATCATAAACACAAAGATATATAATAATAACTACATTTATTATTACCTCTAGGGCATATCTCCAACAGTCTCCCACTTGCACTAGAGTCATCTAATCTAGATTACATGGTAATATACCGAACACCCATGGCGTTTGGTGTTGGTCATGTTTTGCCCTCGAGAGGTTTAGTCAACGGATCCGCCACATTCAGATCTGTGTGTACTTTGCAAATCTTTATATCCCCATCTTGGATATGTTCTCGAATAGCGTGAAAACGCAGCTTGATATGCTTCACTTCTTGTGTGACCTTGGTTCTTGCAAGATTGGCTATGGCGCCCATGTTATCACTGATGAGATAGACATTGGGTCCAAATGACTTGGAACCACACCCAGCTCTGTAATGAACTCTTTCATCCATATCGCTTCTTGTGAAGCCTCCGGCGACCATGTATTCCGATTCAGTTGAAGATCTCGCCACAACGCTTTGCTTTGCACTCCTCCAGCTAATCGCTGCACCATTCAAAATAAATACGTATCCAGTTGTGATTTAGAATCATCCGGATCGGTGTTCCAACTAGCATCGGTGTAACCATTAACAACGAAATGTTCATCACCTCCATAAGAAAGAACCATATCCTTAGTTTTTCTCAAGTACTTAAGGATGTTTTTGATCATTCCAATGATCCACTCGATCACTTTGATATCTGCTAGTTAAACTAACAGCATATGCAATGTCGGGTCTAGTACATAGCATGGCATACATTAGAGATCCTATGGCTGAGGCATAGGGAGTTTTACTCATCTTTTCTCTATCTTCTGCCGATGTCGGACTTTGAGTTTTACTCAAGGTCGATTAGCAACATGGGCAAGAACCCTTTCTTGCTATCTTCCATTCCAAACCTCTTTAGAACTTTGTCCAAATATGTACTTTGTGACAATGATATTTGGCGTTCGATCTATCTCTATAAATCTTTATGCCTAATATGTAAGCTGCGCCAAGATCCTTCATTGAAAACTATTATTCAAATACTCTTTGACACTATTAAGAAGGTCTACATCATTCCCAATCAACAATATGTCATCCACATACAGATTAAGAATGCTCTGAGCTCCCACTCACTTTCTTGTAAACACAAGCTTCTCCATAAGTTTGTATAAAACCAAAACTTTTGATTACCTTATCAAAACGTTGATTCCAACTTCGGGATGCTTGCTTCAATCCATAGATGGACCGTTGAAGCTTGCATACCTTGTTAGCATCTTTAGGATCGACAAAACCTTTGGGTTGCATCATATACAACTCTTCATCAATGTCTCCATTGAGGAATGCTGTTTTGACATCCATCTGCCATATCTCATAATCATAATATGCAGCGATTGCTAACATAATCCTCACAGATTTTAGCTTAAGCCATCGTGAGAAAGTCTCATCGTAGTCAACTCCTTGAATTTGTCGAAACCCTTTTGCGACAAGTCGAGCTTTATAAACATAATATTACCATCAAGATCTGTTTTCTTCTTGAAAATCCATTTGTTCTCGACAGCCTTCCGCCATCCCAGAAGTCCACCAAAGTCCATACTTGGTTTTCGTACATGGATCCAATCTCGGATTTCATGGCTTCTTGCCATTTATTGGAATCTGGGCTCATCATCGCTTCCTCATATGTCTCGGGGTCATCGGTGTTGTCCACCAACATGACATTCATAACGGAATCATACCAATCTGGAGTGGTACGAGTTCTTGTTGACCTCAGAGGTTCAGAGCAACTTCAACCAAGTTTCATGATCACCATCATTAGCTTCCTCTTATTGGTGCAGCACCACAGAACTTCTTCAGTGTCGCGCTACTGCAATTTCGAGAGAAGGTTCGACAACCTCGTCGAGTTCTACTTTCCTTCCAGTCACTTCTTTCGAGAGAAATTCTTCTAGAAAGGATCCATTCTTGGCAACAAAGATTTTGCCTTCGGATCTATGATAGAAGGTATACCCAATAGTTTCCTTCGTATCCTATGAAGACGCATTTTTCCGCTTTGGGTTCAAGCTTGTCCGCTGTAACTTCTTTACATAGGCTTCGCATCCCCAAACTTTAAGGAGCGACAATTTAGGTTTCTTCCCAAACCATAATTCATACGGTGTCGTTTCAACGGATTTAGATGGTGCCCTATTTAAAGTGAATGCGGCTGTTTCTAATGCATAACCCCAAAATGATAGTGGTAAATCTGTAAGAGACATCATAGAACGAACCATATCTAAGAGAGTTCGATTCGACGTTCGACACACCATTACGCTGTGGTGTTCCGGCGGTGTCAATCATAAAGTATTCCACATTTCTTCAAATGCTCGCCAAACTCAGTAACTTAGATATTCACCTCCACGATCGAACGTAGAAACTTAATCTTCTTGTTACGTTGATTCTCTACCTCACTTTGAAACTCCTTAAACTTCTCGAAAGTTTCGACTTATGTTTCATGAAATAGATATACCCATATCTACTCAAATCATCCGTGAAGGTAAGAACATAACGATAACCATCACATGATGCTACACTCATTGGACCACATACATCGGTATGTATGATTTCCAATAAGTCCGTAGCTCGCTCCATCATACCGTAAAATGGAGTCTTAGTCATTTTACCCATCGACATGCTTCGCATCTTTCAAGTGATTCAAAATCAAGTGATTCAAGAAGTCCATCGAATGGAGTTTCTTCATACGCTTCACTCCAATGTGACCAAGACGATTGCCATATATAGGTCGAGTTATCGCTGATTTCAAACGTTTAGCTTCAATGTTATTAATATGTGTATTTCCACTATCGAGATTCAATATGAATAGACCATCTATCAAAGGTGCATGTGCATGAAACATGTTACTCATATAAATCGAACAACCATTATTCTCGGATTTAAACAAGTAACCGCCTCGCAATAAACAAGATCCTGATATAATGTTCATGCTTAACGCAGCACCAAATAACAATTATTTAAGTATAAAACTAATCCCGATGGTAGATGAAGAGGTAGCGCGTCACGCGATCACATCAACCTTTGATCCGTTTCCTACGCGATCGTCACCTCGTTCTTCGCTAGCTTCCGCTTATTCTGCAGCTCTGTTTGAGTTACAAATATGAGCAACCGAACCAAGATCAAATACCGTGCACTACTACGAATACTAGTGAGATACACATCAATAACATGTATATCAGATATACCTTTCTTCTTGATGTTGCCGTTCTTCAAATCTGCCAAGTACCTTGGGCAATTCCGCTTCGATGACCTTCTCCCTTGCAAGAAAAGCATTCAGTTTCAGGCTTAGGTCCAGCCTTGGTCTTCTTCGTCCGTATGGCAGCTTTCTTACCACCCTTCTTGAAGTGTCCCTTTTGCTTAGACGTGCCTTTCTTGAATTTTGTGGTCTTATTGACCATCAACACTTGGTGCTCTTTCTTTCTCTCCACAAATGCAGATTTGAACATAGCAAAGTGTTATGGCAACTCTTTGTTCATGTTCTGAATGTTGTAGTTCATAACAAAGTTCTAGTAACTTGCTGGTAGTGATTGAAGGATGCGTAAACTCCCAAAGTATTAGGAATCACTATACCCAAACTTTGAAGTTTATTTATGCCTGCACATCTTAAGCACATGCTCACCGACGGAGCTACCCTCTTCCATCTTGCGATTAAAGAACTTTTCAAGCTTCATAACTTTCAATTGCCGCATGAGTCTCAAAGATTAATTTGAGATCCTCGACAATATCATATGGATCGACTCTTCAAACCTTTTCTCAAGCTCGATTCTAAACCATACAAGATAGCACACTGAACTATGGAGTCTTGATTCTTCCGAGCGAGGTAAACATTCTTTACTTCATCGGTAGCATCAGCCGCAGTGGGTCACCTAGCGGTGCATCCAGCACATAGGTCAAATTACCACCGTGAGGACAATCCTCAAATTGCGAACCAATCCGCGAAGTTGCTTCCATTGTTTTTCAACTTTTCTTTCTCTAGGAACGCATTAAAATTGATGGTAGGGGCTGCCATTGATCTACAACATATTTGCAATAGTTTAGACTAAGTTTATGACAAATTGAGTTCAAATTAATTAATGAAATTAAACTAGGTGAACTCCCACTCAAAACAACATCCCTCACATTGTTTTAGTGATCACACGAACCAAATCCACTACATCAACACCGATCATCACGAGAGTTGATATAGTTTCAATGGCGAACAATCATCATGTTCATCATATCTACTATATGATTCATGCTTTACCTTCGCGATCCGTGTTCCCGAGGCCATGTCTGTACATGCTAGGCTCTAAGATCAAACCTTAGCTACCGCATAAGCAAATCTGGCTTGCTTACGTTGTATTCACCCGCGGAATCAAAGACACCCGATCATCACGTGGTGCTTCGAAGCAGCAAGCTTTGGCAACGGTGCATACTAAGGGTGAACACTTTAGAACTTGAAATTTATGTGCATGAGGGATCATCTTATAATGCTACCGCCTACTAAGCAATACAAGATGCATAAAGGATTAACATCACATGCAATTCATAATATGTGAGATGATATGGCCTTTCTTCTTTGTGCTTGCGATCTCCATCTTCAAGCACGAACATGATCTCCATCATCACCGGCTTAGCATCAAGGTCAATGACGCTTCTTCATGGTTGCCGTCCACCAGCTTCAACTATTACAACTATTTTGAATAGACACGCAGGTCTTAACGAAATTAAAGACAACCATATGGCTCCCGCCGTTGCCAACTTACAATAAGGAACATTGCATACATCAAATATAATCACAATCATGGCCATATCACATCACTGCACACCCCTGCAAAACAAAGTTAGACGCTTCTACTTTCTTTGCATATTTTACGTGGTTTGGGGCTTTCAATAAGTGTCGTTCTAACTTACGAACAAGAACCACAACATTGATACTAGCATTGTTGATCACCCGTTGTAAATTGGATCTTTACTATGCTAGGAGAAACAGGCACCCGCAAAGCCACTTATGCAAAACGAGTTGCATGTCAAGCGTGGAGCAAGTCTCATGAACGATGTCATGTAAGGTTAGCCCGGGCCGCTTCATCCCAACATACCGCAAGATGCAAAGTACACGAAAAGCAATCTACAATAAAAGCATCAACGCCCACAATGACCATTGTGTTCTACTGCAACAGATCTACATATAGACACGGCTCGATACCCTCAGAGGGGTTCGTAGCATGGAAAACAAAAATTTTCTATCGCATACAAACAAACAAGCCAAGATCTATCTACTAGATTGTAGCAACGAGTCGATGGAATAACTCACCCTCGAAGATTCCAAAGTGTTTAACGAGAGCAGATTCTCGTGGGTGATGTAGTCGTACTCTTCCGATCTCAAGATCGCGTGAAGCGATCCTTCCAGCGCTCCGCAGCGCTCCATCGGTCACACGTTCGTACTGACGAAGACCTTCCTCTCCTTGTTCCAAAGAAAGCGGAGGTTGTAGCACTCTCCTCGATTCCCAAGACAACGGCGTGGTACCTGGGAAGTAGAGGGAGATCCCGAGGCTTCGCTTAAGCCAAAAGTAGTATGGTGGAGCTTATGAGAGAGGCTATTAGTGGTCTAGTAATTAGACACACCAATTAGAAGGCTCTAAACCAATTAGAAAGCTCTAAACCGAATAGCTCTAAACCGGGGTCTAGATCTAGGGTTTAGTTTAGAGGATAGGAAACTTGTGTGTCTAGGAGGGGAGCCCTGCCCCTCCTTATATAGGTTGGAGGGCTGGCCGGCCAGGGAGGAGTTCCTCCCAACTCGGCCTAGGGAGGTGCGCCGCCAAGGGAGGAACCTCCTCCAACTCGGCCTCCACCTCTCCTCCTCTTTTCCCACTTCCCAAAACTGCGTTTGACTTTCAAACTAGCCGCTTGACTTTTCAATTTAGGATTTAAATAAATCCTTTATTTGGGACAGCAAGAATACTTAGTACATGATGCAATCATTCCAATATGTAATGACACACTCATGTACCCTTCCCCCTCCGGAGTGCCGGACATTCCGGGACCTTCTAGAAGGTTCCGATGAAAACACCTAATCATTCCGCTACTCAAACGGACTTTCCTTATATGAATCTTATTCTCCGGACCATTCCGGATCACCTCGTGATATCCCGGATCCCATCCGAGACTCGAACAACATTCGGTCTCTTTCTCATAATACCATAACTACTCAAAACAACGTGAATCCTTATGTGTCTCCCTACGGTTCGTGAATTATGCGGACATGATCGAGACACTTCTCCTAACAATAACCAATAGAGGAATCTGAAATTCATATGGCTCCCACATATTTCTCGATTACTTTGCGATCGAATGAACCACTTACATACGATACCAATTTCCCTTTGTCTCACGATATGTTACTTATCCGAGGTTATGATCGCTTGATCTCTGCATACCTAGTTCATCCTCACATCGATAAGTACTCTTTTCTCGTTCTGATATGTGATCCCTTGTGACCAAGTCACATGCTTGCAAGCTAATTGGATGACATTTCACCGAGAGGGCCCAGAGAATATCTATCCGTCATGTGGATGGACAAATCCCACTCTTGATCCATGTGTTTCAACCAATACTTTCCAAACACTCAATGCCACCTTTATAGCCACCCTGTTACGGTGTGGTGTTTGATGACATCAAAGCATCCATCCAGTAAAGGTGATATGCATGATCTCATGGTCGAAGGAATTAGGTTACTATGTATCAGAAAGCATATAGCAATTGAACTATTGAAATGACTTGATCTTTATGCTACGCTTGTCTATAGGAGTATGTCCACCATATCATTCTCCTAACGATATGATCTTGTTGTTGATAACATCTCAATGTTCATGACAAAGAAACCACATCATCAATCAACCAACAAGCTAGTGAAGTATAGAGGCTATACTAGGGACTTCAAATTAAGTTTACAAATCACACAAGTATTAATGGTTTCCTTGTTAATACTATTATAGCATGAATGTAAACATTTATCATAAACACAAAGATATATAATAATAACTACATTTATTATTACCTCTAGGGCATATCTCCAACACATATAGCTAAGGTTCTTTTAACCTTATCAAAGTTCTATTGTCCTCCCACTTAACTTTTCACGAAAAATTCCTTCTCAAAGAAACTTGACGTTCTAAGCGACAAACACTTTTGTCTCCGGTGTTTATGGAGGAATACTTAACAGTAATACAAAGACAGGTTTATCCGACTTTGGTTGCAAACATCTTTCTTATGCATAGCATACCAATGTTTAAGAAAGGACTACTTGGGTTTTATCCCAAACCATAACCTTATATGGTGTCATTTCAGCGGATTATGATGGAGCTCTTTTAGTGGAAAACGGTAGTCTCTAAAGCTTTTAATCTTTAAAATATAATAGCAGTTTTATGAATTATACCTTCGATCTTACCATGTCAAACAAGGTTCAATTACATATCTCGAACGCTCCATACTCTTATGGTGTTTCGGGAAATGCAAATCCATGGACCGATTCCTTAAATCTTAGGTATTATGCTAAACTTGTAACTTAAATATCTTCCTTTATGATCTTATCATAAACTATTTATATTCTTGTTACAATGACTTTGCACTTCATCTTGAAAATCTTTCGAACTTTTCAAATATTTCACACTTCATCCTTATTAAGTGAATATTCACATATTCACTCAAATTTTCGGAGAAAGCATATGAAGTTGAAATCCATCGCTCTTGACTACACATAATGGAGTTCGTACAACAATATGCACAAGTTCCAATAAGCTAGTCTTTCGTTCCCTTTTGGCCTATGAACGAAGTTTTAATTATCTCTGGGAAAGTTTCACAAACGTCATTTGATCAAAAATCAAAAGACTCCAAAATTCCATCCACATGGAGTTTCTTCATGTTTTCTTTCCAATATAATTTAAACGGCGATGTCACTTCCTAAGTGATCTTTCAATCAATTTGTCTTTCGACAATTTTAGCACTAGTTTTATGGATGTGATTTCTCCAACGAGATTTGTGAATCATCCATCTTTTATGGATTACGGCAATTATTTGAACAACCCTTTTGTTCTCATAATACCTGATAAAACAAATCTTGAAGGCAAGCGTTGATGTTTAACGAGCAACAAAATAATCCTTTATTTGTTCTCGATGAACATCATCACCTATTCTTTTGCTAGTTACTTAGGCCATTGTAGTTCATGAATTGTGTTGTTTCGTATGACGATTCACACCAACAAATTCAGTATCAAATACTTAAGAACCACATTGTTTAATAAGCAAAGAATATAGCCATAACACGTATATCATCTATATACTTAAACTGAACAATTCTAGTCTTTTCTTTTCTGCCATATACTTATGAGATTCTCTTTCAGTATTTCCTTTTCTGTTTGAAAGAATCTATCAACATCAATAGTGGAGTCATACATATGACACATAGTCCAAAGCGTGTATAGTTAAATACCAATGTCTTTGGACTTGCACTTTGAAGTAGATCACCATTATCAAATGTTTGGTGTTCTTTCAAATTCCTTTCTTTAGTTAACTCTTGGTGTAGTAAACATTTTACCTACATCAAATATTCACCTTTATCATGGATTTATCCATGATCAAGCTACTTTAGCTTATAACTGTGAATCGTGAGTATAATGTTGCTCTCCAAAACCTTTTGGAACATTAGGACAACTAGTGTCTCCAACCTTTTGCAAATTCTCATCAAATATGAGAACATGACTTTTTCCATATTATACTCTATCATGTTGTAACCAAAACTTCATTTCAGATATCACAATATCTTCCACACATCATGGTTTCTGAAACAACTCTTTCAGATCCTAGATAGCCTTGATATTAAGACAATCCTTTGAATATCAAGAATCATGGAGACAAACATGATACTCAAACACTAACACTTGGAATTGTCACTCTTGTTTTAATACTAATTATTAAACTTTATGGAGTAACCGGAAATTACTGAAAGTTTGCAATAGGACTTTTAAACTTTAGATTAACACTTCAAAACAATACGATACCAGTTCGTAAAGTAACTAACCAGAATTCTATAGTTCTATCATCTCAATTATAACTAAGCGCAAGGTGGTAAACTGATGCCAATGACTACAACAACTATGCAAATTCACTTTGATTTAGTTTATGATAAATAGAGTTCTAATTAATAATTAAATTAATCTAGGTGAACTCCCACTCAAAACAATATCCCTCACATTGTTTTAGTGATCACACGAACCAAATCCACCACATCAAAACCGATCATCACGAGAGTTGATATAGCTTTAATGGCGAACAATCAACATGTTCATCATATCTACTATATGACTCATGCTCTACCTTTCGGCAATCCGTGTTCCACGAGGCCATGTCATACATGCTAGGCTCGTCAAGATCAAACCTTAGCTACCGCATAAGCAAATCTGGCTTGCTTACGTTGTATTCACCATGAATCAAAGACACCCGATCATCACGTGGTGCTTGAGCAGCAAGCTTTGGCAACAGTGCATACTAAGGGTGAACACTTTAGAACTTGAAATTTATGTGCATGAGGATCATCTTATAATGCTACGTAAACTACTAAGCAATACAAGATGCATAAAGGATTAACATCACATGCAATTCATAATATGTGATATGATATGGCCTTTCTTCTTTGTGCTTCCGATCTCCATCTTCAAGCACGAACATGATCTCCATCATCACCGCATAGCATCAAGGTCAATGGCGCTTCTTCATGGTTGTCGTCCACCAGCTTCAACTATTACAACTATTTTGAATAGACACGCAGGTCTTATGAAATTAAAGACAACCATATGGCTCCTGCCGTTGCCAACTTACAATAAGGAACATTGCATACATCAAATATAATCACAATCATGGCCAAATCACATCACTGCACACCCCTGCAAAACAAAGTTAGACGCCTCTACTTTCTTTGCATATTTTACGTGGTTTGGGGCTTTCAATAAGTGTCGTTCTAACTTACGAACAAGAACCACAACATTGATACTAGCATTGTTGATCACCCGTTGTAAATTGGATCTTTACTATGCTAGGAGAAACAGGCACCCGCAAAGCCACTTATGCAATACAAGTTGCATGTCAAGCGTGGAGCAAGTCTCATGAACGATGTCATGTAAGGTTAGCCCGGGCCGCTTCATCCCAACATACCGCAAGATGCAAAGTACACAAAAAGCAATCTACAATAAAAGCATCAACGCCCACAATGACCATTGTGTTCTACTAGTGCAACATATCTACATATAGACACGGCTCGATACCCTTTGTAGGAGTTAAGTAGCATGGAAAACAAAATTTTCTATCGTGATACAAACAAACAAGCCAAGATCTATCTACTAGATTGTAGCAACGAGTCGATAGAGGAACTCACCCTCGAAGATTCCAAAGCGGTTAACGAGAGCAGATTCTCGTGGGTGATGTAGTCGTACTCTTTCCGATCTCAAGATCGCGTAGACGATCCTTCCAGCCACGTTCCAGCGCGCTCCAATCGGTCACACGTTGGTACTCGACGAAGACCTTCCTCTCCTTGTTCCAAAGCAATGGAGGTTGTAGCAATCTCCTCGCGATTCCGGCAAAGACAACGTGGTACCTAAGTAGAGGAAATCCCCAGGCCGCCTTAAGCGGTCGAGTATGGGGGAGCTTATGAGAGAGGCTTTTAGTGGTCTAGTAATTAGACACACCATTTAGACGGCTCTAAATCAATTATATGGCTCTAAACCGGTGGCTAAAGCAATTATAAGCTCTAAACCAAAACGGCTCTAAACCGGAGATCTAGAGGTGGAAACTTGTGTGTCATAGGAGGAGCCCCCCCTCCTTATATAGGTGGAGGGCTGGCGGCCAAGGGAGGTGGAGTCCTCCCCAACTCGGCCTTGAGGTGGGCGTGGCTTGAGGAGGGAATCCCCCAACTCGGTTCCACTTCTCCTCCTCTTTCCACTTTCCAAAACTTGCCGTTTGACTTTCAAACTAGCCGTTTGACTTTTCAATTTAGGATTTAAATAAACCCTTTATTTTGGACAGCGAGAACACTTAGTACATGATGCAATCATTCCAACTTACAATGACACATTCATGTACCCTTACCCCTCCGGTGCGGACATTCCGGGACCTTCTAGAATGTTCGATGAAAACACCGAACCATTCCCCAACTCGAAGCAGGACTTTCCTTATATGAATCTTATTCTCCGGACCATTCCGGATCTCCTCGTGATATCCCGGATCCCATCCGAGACTCTGAACAACATTCGGTCTCTTTCTCATAATACCATAACTACTCAAACAACGTCGAATCCTTAAGTGTGTCTCCCTACGGTTCGTGAATTATGCGGACATGATCGAGACACTTCTCCGAACAATAACCAATAGAGGAATCTGGAAATTCATATGGCTCCACATATTTCTCACGATTACTTGCGATCGAATGAACCACTTACATACGATACCAATTTCCCTTTGTCTCACGATAGTTTACTTATCGAGGTTATGATGTCGGTATCTCGCATACCTAGTTCAACCTCGTTCTGGATAAGTACTCTTTTCTCGTTCGTGATATGTGATCCCTTGTGAGCAGGTCACATGCTTGCAAGCTAATTGGATGACATTTCACCGGAGGGCCAGTATATCTATCCGTCATGTGGATGGACAAATCCCACTCTTGATCCATGTGTTTCAACCAATACTTTCCAAACACTCAATGCCACCTTTATAGCCACCCTGTTACGGTGTGGTGTTTGATGACATCAAAGCATCCATCCGGTAAAGGTGATATGCATGATCTCATGGTCGAAGGAATTAGGTTACTATGTATCAGAAAGCATATAGCAATTGAACTATTGAAATGACTTGATCTTTATGCTACGCTTGTCTATAGGAGTATGTCCACCATATCATTCTCCTAACGATATGATCTTGTTGTTGATAACATCTCAATGTTCATGATAGGGAAACCACAATCATCAATCAACCAACAAGCTAGTGAAGTATAGAGGCTATACTAGGGACTTCAAATTAAGTTTACAAATCACACAAGTATTAATGGTTTCCTTGTTAATACTATTATAGCATGAATGTAAACATTTATCATAAGTATGAAGATATGATAATAACCTACTTTATTATTGCCTCTTGGGCATATCTCCAACAAAATGACCAATGTTATGGCTAGAATCAACGCATAGTTTGTGATAATATGCCCATATTGTGCATGTATGTGCATCATGGTGTTGGGGTTCGTAGCATGGAAAACAAAAAAATTCTACCGCATGCAAACAAACAAGCCAAGATCTATCTACTAGATTATAGCATCGAGTCGATAGAGGAACTCACCCTCGAAGATTCCAAAGCGGTTAACGAGAGCAGATTCTCGTGGGTGATGTAGTCATACTCTTGCAGCGCTTCCACAGTCGGTCACACGTTCGGTAATTGATGAAGACCTTCCTCTCCCCTGTTCCAGCAGGCAGCGGAGGTTCTAGCACTCTCCTCGCGATTGCTGACCACGGTGTGTTGTCACCGAATGGGGAGATCTTGCAGGGCTTCGCCTTAAGCCGGAGCGAGTATGGTGGACTATGAGAGAGGCCTTGGTGATCTAGGGTTTAGAGGGCATCAAGGGGGATCTTGTCCGGCGGCTAGGGCTTGGGAAGCCCCAAGTCGGCGACTTGGAGGTGGCCGAGGGCTAGGGTTGAGAGGCCTTGGTGATCTAGGGTTTAGAGGGCATCAAGGGGGATCTTGTCCGGCGGCTAGGGCTTGGGAAGCCCCAAGTCGGCGACTTGGAGGTGGCCGAGGGCTAGGGTTAGGGTTTTGGGTGAGTTGGGTGTAGGGAACAGGGGCAGCCCTGCCCCTCCTTATATAGGTGGGAGTGCGCGGCTTGGGAGGAGGGAGTCCTCCCCCCAAGTCGGCCTCCTTGGCCAGCGGGTGGAGGGAGAGGAACTCCTCCCTAAGTAGGTTTCCTACTCTCCCTCCACCAAGCAAACTTGCCGTTTAACTTTTTCAAATTGGCGTTTGACTTTCAAACTAGGATTTGATTTCTCCCTTTATTTTGCCCAGCCATGTTACCTAGTACATGATGCAACCATTACACATTGTCATGACACATTCATGTACCCTTCCCCTCTGGAGTGCCGGGCCTTCCGGACCCTTCTAGAACATTCCCGGTGAAAACACCGGAATCATTCCCCAACTCCGAAACAGGACTTTCCTTATATGAATCATATTCTCCGGACCATTCCGGATCTCCTCGTGATATCCCGGATCCCATCTGAGACTCCGAACAACATTCGGTCTCTTACTCATCATTCCATAACTACTCAACAACATCGAATCCTTAAGTGTGTCTCCCTACGGTTCGTGAATTATGCGGATATGATCGAGACACTTCTCCGATCAATAACCAATAGAGGAATCTGGAAATTCATGTGGCTCCCACATATTTCTACGATTACTTTGCGATCGAATAAACCACTTACATACGATACCAATTTCCCTTTGTCTCACGATAGTTTACTTATCCGAGGTTTTGATCGTCGGTATCTCTGCATACCTAGTTCAACATTGTTACCGATAAGTACTATTTTCTCGTTCCCGTGATATGTGATCCCTTGTGAGCCAGTCACATGCTTGTAAGCTAATTCAATGACATTACACCGAGAGGGCCCAGAGTATATATATCCGTCATATGGATGGACAAATCCCACTCTTGATCCATGTGCCTCAACCCATACTTTCTGAATACTCAATTCCACCTTTATAGCCACCCAGCTACGGTGTGGTGTTTGATGTCATCAAAGCATCCTTCCGGTGATGGTGATTAGCATGATCTCATGGTCGAAGGAATTAGGTTACTATGTATCAGAAAGCTTATAGCAATTGAACTATTAAAATGACTTGATCTTTATGCTACGCTTATCTATAGGAGTATGTCCATCATATCATCCTCCTAATGATATGACCTTGTTATTAACAACATCTCAAATGTTCATGATCAAGAAACCATGATCATCTATTAATCAACAAGCTAGTATTATGAAGAGGCTTTACCAGGGACTCTAATTTAGTTTACAAATCACACAAGTATTAGTGTTTCTGGTTAATACTGTTATAGCATGAATGTAAACATTTATCATAAACACAAAGATATAATAATAACTACATTTATTATTGCCTCTAGGGCATATCTCCAACAGTCTCCCACTTGCACTAGAGTCAACTAATCTAGATTACATGGTAATATACCAAACACCCATGGCGGTTTGGTGTTGGTCATGTTTTGCCCTCAGGAGAGGTTTAGTCAACGGATCCGCCACATTCAGATCTGTGTGTACTTTGCAAATCTTTATGTCACCATCTTGGACATGTTCTCGAATAGCGTGAAAACGTAGCTTGATGTGCTTCAGCTTCTTGTGTGACCTTGGTTCTTGCGCATTGGCTATGGCGCCCATGTTATCACAGTAGATAGACATTGGGTCCAGCGCACTTGGAACCACACCGAGCTGTGTAATGAACTCCTTCATCCATATCGCTTCTTGTGAAGCCTCCGAAGCAGCTATGTATTCCGATTCAGTTGAAGATCTCGCCACAACGCTTTGCTTTGCACTCCTCCAGCTAACTGCTGCACCATTCAAAGTAAATACGTATCCAGATTGAGATTTAGAATCATCCGGATTGGTGTTCCAACTAGCATCGATGTAACCATTAACAACGAGTTGTTCATCACCTCCATAAGAAAGAACCATATCCTTAGTTCTTCGCAAGTACTTAAGGATGTTTTTGACCGCTGTCCAATGATCCACTCCTGGATCACTTTGATATCTGCTAGTCAAACTAACAACATATGCAATGTCGGGTCTCGTACATAGCATGGCATACATTAGAGATCCTATGGCTGAGGCATAGGGAGTCTTACTCATCCTTTCTCTATCTTCTGCCGTTGCTGGACTTTGAGTCTTACTCAAGGTCGTATTGGGCAACATGGGCAAGAACCCTTTCTTGCTATCTTCCAATCCAAGCCTCTTTAGAACTTTGTCCAAATATGTACTTTGTGACAATGATATTAGGCGTCTCGATCTATCTCTATAAATTTTTATACCTAATATGTAAGCTGCTTCGCCAAGATCTTTCATTGAAAAACTATTATTCAAATATTCTTTGACACTATTAAGAAGGTCTACATCATTCCTAATCAACAATATGTCATTTAAATATAGTATTAAGAATGCTACAGAGCTCCCACTCACTTTCTTGTAAATACAAGCTTCTCCATAAGTTTGTATAAAACCAAAACTTTTGATTACCTTATCAAAATGTTGATTCCAACTTCGGAATGCTTGCTTCAATCCATATATGAACCGTTGAAGTTTGCATACCTTGTTAGCATCTTTAGGATCGACAAAACCTTTGGGTTGCATCATATACAACTCTTCATCAATGTCTCCATTGAGGAACGCCGTTTTGACATCCATCTGCCATATCTCATAATCGTAATATGCAGCGATTGCTAACATAATCCTCATAGACTTTAGCTTCCCTACTGGTGAGAAAGTCTCATCGTAGTCAACTCCTTGAATTTGTCGAAACCCTTTTGCGGCAAGTCGAGCTTTATAGACAGTAACATTACCATCAGCATCTGTTTTCTTCTTGAAAATCCATTTGTTCTCGACAGCCTTCCGGCCATCCGGTAAGTCCACCAAAGTCCATACTTGGTTTTCGTACATGGATCCAATCTCGGATTTCATGGCATCTTGCCATTTATTGGAATCTGGGCTCATCATCGCTTCCTCATATGTCGCAGGGTCATCGGTGTTATCCACCAACATGACATTCATAACAGGATCATACCAATCAGGAGTGGTACGAGTTCTCATTGATCTGCGAGGTTCTATAGCAACTTCAACCGAAGTTTCATGATCATCATCATTAGCTTCCTCTCTTATTGGTGTAGGCGCCACAGGAACTACTTCCGGCGTTGCGCTACTCGCAAGTTCGAGAGAAGGTTCAACAACCTCGTCGAGTTCTACTTTCCTTCCAGTCACTTCTTTCGAGAGAAATTCCTTCTCTAGAAAGGATCCATTCTTAGCAACAAAGATTTTTCCTTCGGATCTATGATAGAAGGTATACCCAATAGTTTCCTTCGGGTATCCTATGAAGACGCATTTTTCCGCTTTGGGTTCAAGCTTGTCCGGCTGTAACTTCTTTACATAGGCTTCGCAACCCCAAACTTTAAGGAACGACAATTTAGGTTTCTTCCCAAACCATAATTCATACGGTGTCGTTTCAACGGATTTAGATGGTTGCCCTATTTAAAGTGAATGCGGCTGTTTCTAATGCATAACCCCAAAATGATAGCGGTAAATCTGTAAGTGACATCATAGAACGAACCATATCTAAGAGAGTTCGATTACGACGTTCGGACACACCATTACGCTGTGGTGTTCCCGGCGGTGTCAATTGTGAAAGTATTCCGCATTTCTTCAAATGCTCGCCAAACTCGTAACTTAGATATTCACCTCCATGATCAGAACGTAGAAATTTAATCTTCTTGTTACGTTGATTCTCTACCTCACTTTGAAATTCCTTAAACTTCTCGAAAGTTTCGGACTTATGTTTCATGAAATAGATATACCCATATCTATTTAAGTCATCCGTGAAGGTAAGAACATAACGATAACCACCGCGCGATGCTACACTCATTGGTCCACACACGTCGGTATGTATGATTTCAAATAAGTTCGTAGCTCGCTCCATCATCCCAGAAAATGGAGTCTTAGTCATTTTACCCATCAGACATGCTTTGCATCTTTCAAGTGATTCAAAATCAAGTGATTCAAGAAGTCCATCGGAATGGAGTTTCTTCATACGCTTCACTCCAATATGATCAAGACGACAGTGCCACATATAGGTCGAGTTATCGCTCAATTTCAAACGTTTAGCTTCAATGTTATTAATATGTGTATTTCCACTATCGAGATTCAATAAGAATAGACCATCTATCAAAGGTGCATGTGCATAAAACATATTACTCATATAAATCAAACAACCATTATTCTCGGACTTAAACAAGTAACCGTCTCGCAACAAACATGATCCAGATATAATGTTCATACTCAACGCAGGCACCAAATAACAATTATTTAAGTATAAAACTAATCCCGATGGTAGATGAAGAGGTAGCGTGCCGACCGCGATCACATCAACCTTTGATCCATTTCCAACGCGCATCGTCACCTCGTTCTTCGCTAGCTTCCGTTTATTCTGCAGTACCCGTTTTGAGTTATAAATATGAGCAACCGAACCAGTATCAAATACCCAGGCACTACTATGAGTACTAGTGAGATACACATCAATAACGTGTATATCGGATATACCTTTCTTCTTGATGTTGCCGTTCTTCAAATCCGCCAAGTACTTTGGGCAATTCTGCTTCCAGTGACCTTATGCCTTGCAGTAAAAGCACTCAGTATCAGGCTTTGGCCCAGCCTTGGTCTTCTTCGTCGGTGCGGTAACTTTCTTACCACCCTTCTTGAAGTTTCCCTTTTGCTTAGACTTGCCTTTCTTGACTTTGGTGGTCTTGTTGACCAACAACACTTGATGCTCTTTCTTGATCTCCACTTTTGCAGATTTCAACATGGAGAAGAGTTCTGGCAATGTCTTGTACATGTTTTTCATATTGTAGTTCATCACAAAGTTCTTGTAACTTGGTGGTAGTGATTGGAGGACACGGTAAATCCCCAAAGCATTAGGAATCACTATACCCAAAGTTTGGAGTTTGTTTGCGTGCCCAGACATCTTAAGCACATGCTCACTGACGGAGCTGCCCTCTTCCATCTTGCAGTTAAAGAACTTTTCAGAAGCCTCATAACTCTCAACTGCCGCGTGAGTCTCAAAAATAATTTTGAGTTCACGGACAATATCATATGGGTCTTGGTTCTCAAACCTTTTCTGAAGCTCCGATTCCAAACCGTACAAGATAGCACACTGAACTGTGGAGTACTGATTCTTCCGAGTAAGGTAAACATTCTTTACTTTATCGGTAGCAGTAGCTGCAGGTGGTTCACCCAGCGGTGCATCCAGCACATTGGTCAAATTACCAGCATTGAGGACAATCCTCAAATTTCGGAACCAATCCGCGAAGTTGCTTCCATTGTTTTTCAACTTTTCTTTCTCTAGTAACGCATTAAAATTGATGGTAGGGGCCGCCATTGATCTACAACATATTTGCAATAGTTTAGACTAAGTTTATGACAAATTGAGTTCTAATTAATAGTTAAATTAATCTAGGTGAACTCCCACTCAAAACAATATCCCTCACATTGTTTTAGTGATCACACGAACCAAATCCACCACATCAAAACCGATCATCACGAGAGTTGATGTAGCTTCAATGGCGAACAATCAACATGTTCATCATATCTACTATATGACTCATGCTTTACCTTTCGGTGATCCGTGTTCCGAGACCATGTATGTACATGCTAGGCTCGTCAAGATCAAACCTTAGCTTCTGCATGAGCAAATCTGGCTTGCTCACGTTGTATACACCCGCATAATCTAACACACCCGATCATCACGTGGTGCTTCGAAACAACGAGCTTTAGCAACGGTGCTTACTAAGGATGAACACTTTGGAACTTGAAATTTGTGAGAATGAGGGATCATCTTATAATGCTACCATCATTAACTAAGCAATACAAGATGCATAAAGGATTAACATCACATGCAATTCATAATATGTGATATGATATGGCCTTTCTTCTTGTGCTTCCGATCTCCATCTTCAAGCACGAATATGATCTCCATCATCACCGGTATAGCGTCAAGGTCAATGGCGCCGTTTCATGGTTGTCGTCCACTAGCTTCAACTATTACAACTACTTTGAATAGACACGCGGGTCTTAACGGAATTTAAAGACAACCATATGGCTCCTGGTGGTTGCCAACTTACAATAAGGGACATTGAATACATCAAATATAATCACAATCATGGCCATATCACATCACAACACACCCCTGCAAAACAAAGTTAGACGCCTCTAATTTTCTTTGCATATTTTACGTGGTTTGGGGCTTTCAATAAGTGTCGATCTAACTTACGAACAAGAACCACAACGTTGATGTTTGAACTATCAAGTGCCCGTTGTAAATTGGATCTATACTATAATGGGAGAGACAGACACCCGCAAAGCCACTTATGCAATACAAGTTGCATGTTGAGCGTGGAGCAAGTCTCATGAACGATGTCATGTAAGGTTAGCCCGGGCCGCTTCATCCCATCATACCGCAAGATGCAAAGTACACAAAAAGCAATTGATAATAAAAGCACCACCGCCCATAATGACCATTGTGTTCTACTCGTGCAACAGATCTACATATAGACACGGCTCTGATACCACTGTTGGGGTTCGTAGCATGGAAAACAAAAAAATTCTACCGCATGCAAACAAACAAGCCAAGATCTATCTACTAGATTGTAGCAACGAGTCGATAGAGGAACTCACCCTCGAAGATTCCAAAGCGGTTAACGAGAGCAGATTCTCGTGGGTGATGTAGTCGTACTCTTGCCGATCTCAAGATCGTGTAGACGATCCTTCCGGCGCTGCGTTCCGGCAGCGCTTCCGCAGTCGGTCACACGTTCGGTACTTGATGAAGACCTTCCTCTCCCTTGTTCCAGCAGGCAGCGGAGGTTGTAGCACTCTCCTCGCGATTCCGACAGCACGACGGCGTGGTACCGGAAGTAGAGGGGAGATCTCGCAGGGCTTCGCCTTAAGCCGGAGCGAGTATGGTGGACTATGAGAGAGGCCTTGGTGATCTAGGGTTTAGAGGGCACCAAGGGGGAGCTTGGCCAGTGGCTAGGGCTTGGGAAGCCCCAAGTCGGCGACTTGGAGAAACCCTAGGGGCGGCGGCGACTTGGAGGTGGCCGACGGCTAGGGTTAGGGTTTTGGGTGAGTTGGGTGTAGGGAAGAGGGGCAGCCCTGCCCCTCCTTATATAGGTGGGAGGGCACGGCTTGGGAGGAGGGAGTCCTCCCCCAAGTCGGCATCCTTGGCCGGCGGGTGGAGGGAGAGGAACTCCTCCCTAAGTAGGTTTCCTACTCTCCCTCCACCAAGCAAACTTGGCGTTTGACTTTATCAAATTGGCGTTTGACTTTCAAACTAGGATTTGATTTCTTCCTTTATTTTGCCTAGCCATGTTACCTAGTACATGATGCAACCATTCCACATTGTCATGACACATTCATGTACCCTTCCCCTCCGGAGTGCCGGGCCTTCCGGACCCTTCTAGAACATTCCCGGTGAAAACACCGGAATCATTCCCCAACTCCGAAACAGGACTTTCCTTATATGAATCTTATTCTCCGAACCATTCCGGATCTCCTCGTGATATCCCGGATCCCATCCGAGACTCGGAAAAACATTCGGTCTCTTACTCATCATTCCATAACTACTCAACAACATCGAATCCTTAAGTGTGTCTCCCTACGGTTCGTGAATTATGCGGACATGATCGAGACACTTCTCCGATCAATAACCAATAGAGGAATCTGGAAATTCATATGGCTCCCACATATTTCTACGATTACTTTGCGATCGAATGAACCACTTACATGCGATACCAATTTCCCTTTGTCTCACGATAGTTTACTTATCCGAGGTTTTGATCGTCGGTATCTCTGCATACCTAGTTCAACCTCGTTACCGATAAGTACTCTTTTCTTGTTCCCGTGATATGTGATCCCTTGTAAGCCAGTCACATGCTTGCAAGCTTATTGGATGACATTCCACCGAGAGGGCCCAGAGTATATCTATCTGTCATATGGATGGACAAATCCCACTCTTGATCCATGTGCCTCAACCCATACTTTCCGAATACTCAATGCCACCTTTATAGCCACCCAGTTACGGTGTGGTGTTTGATGTCATCAAAGCATCCTTCCGGTGATGGTGATTAGCATGATCCCATGGTCGAAGGAATTAGGTTACTATGTATCAGAAAGCTTATAGCAATTGAACTATTAAAATGACTTGATCTTTATGCTACGCTTATCTATAGGAGTATGTCCATCATATCATTCTCCTTATCATATGACCTTGTTATTAACAACATCTCAAATGTTCATGATCAAGAAACCAAGATCATCTATTAATCAACAAGCTAGTATTATGAAGAGGCTTTACCAGGGACTCTAATTTAGTTTACAAATCACACAAGTATTAGTGTTTCTGGTTAATACTGTTATAGCATGAATGTAAACATTTATCATAAACACAAAGATATAATAATAACTACATTTATTATTGCCTCTAGGGCATATCTCCAACACATGGAGTGGCGAACAATGTTGCAGGAGGAAGTTTTCCTTTTCGTCGCACCAAAAAGCCATTTTCTATTTTCCGAGCGTAAAAAACGGAGGATTTTATGAAGGAACCACCAAATGGATAATTCAAAATTCTACCACCCCATTTTCAAAAATACTAGACCACCTTAAATGGACAATGCCCCAACGGGGGATGTCAAACCTTTTCGTCCACTCCAGGTGAAAAAGACAAATTCATGCCGAATCAGTGGGGAGTGGGTCAGATATGCACTACAAGTACATGATCGGATGGGCATGGTTTTTTATAAAAATCATTTTTAGGTTCACAATATGCTATTTCATCAGAGATCCAATGAAATTTTAGAGACGCTCAGCTCCGAGCTAAGTATCTTCATACCCGTCGTTCGACAAAGTTTGTCGATAGTTTAAAAGAGTCATAAAAAATTCAAAAACGATCGAAACAATGTGAAACCTTTGCATGGTGTAATATTATGTGACATGGTTGCATGGAAAAATATCAAACTTGTTATATTGAATATGTCTCAAAAAAACCTTCACAAAATGACCTATCTCATTCGAGGTTTCCTGGCTTCCGGGTCAAATGACCAATATTATGGCTAGAATCAACGCATAGTTTGTGATAATATTCCCATATTGTGCATGTATGTGCATCATGGAGTGGCAAACAATGTTGCAGGAGGAAGTTTTCCTTTTCGTCGCACCAAAAAGCCATTTTCTATTTTCCGAGCGTAAAAACGGAGGATTTTGTGGAGCAACCACCAAATGGCTAATTCAAAATTCTACCACCCCATTTTTCAAAAATACTAGACCACCTTAAATGGACAATGTCCCAATGGTGGGATGTCAAACCTTTTCGTCCACTCCAGGTGAAAAAGACAAATTCCTGCCGAATCGGTAGGGAGTGGGTCAGATATGCACTACATGTATATGATCGGATGGGCATGGTTTTTTATAAAAATCATTTTTAGGTTCACAATATGCTATTTCATCAGAGATCCAATGAAATTTTAGAGACGCTCAGCTCCGAGCTAAGAATCTTCATACCCGTCGCTCGACAAAGTTTGTCGATAGTTTAAAAGAGTCATAAAAAATTCAAAAACGATTGAAACAATGTGAAACCTTTGCGTGGTGTTATATAATGTGACATGGTTGCAAGGAAAAATATCAAACTTGTTATATTGAATATGTCTCAAAAAAACCTTCACAAAATGACCTATCTCATTCGAGGTTTCCTGGCTTTCGGATCAAATGACCAATATTATGGCTAGAATCAAGGCATAGTTTGTGATAATGTGCTCATATCGTGCATGCATGTGTATTATGGAATGACGAATAATGTTGCTGGAGGAAGTTTTCCTTTTTCTCGCACCAAAAAGCCATTTTCTATTTTCCAGACACAAAAAACGAGGGGTTTTATGAAGCAACCACCAAATGGATATTTCAAAATGACACCACCCCATTTTCACAAGATTATATGGATGTCATATTTGGATTCCTCACATTTTTCTGATCGATTTAGACATTTTATTTGTCGAATTCCGATTTACGAATTTAAATATATGAATTATTCCATATTAAATAGAAAAGGGGAATAAAATAAATCATTTTAGTTTTTATTTGGATTCAAGATTATTATTACTTTTCATTATTGTTTACTTAAATAATTGCTTGGAATCTAAAACTGAGATGTGTGACATGATGGCCCAAGAGTTAATAGGATTGATATGGAAGTATTAACAACAAGGTATGATTTCTTTCTCGAAAGCTCATTTGGAAGGAGCGAAGAAGTTAAGTGTGCTAGAGCTAGAGTAGTGTTAGGATGGGTGACCACAGGGGAAGTTTAATTATGAGTGCAATTTGACCTAATATTTAACATACAAAGGGTTAAAATATTCTATATGAGATTATCAAGTAAATAATATTCAAAAAAGTTTGAAACAATTTTTTTTTTTTTTCTAAAAAAGACAGTTTCTTTGCCGTGTACTTTTTCTACGAGACACACGGCAAAGACAGCTTCTTTCCCGTGTACTTTTCGAGGAGACATAGGGTAAAGACAACTTCTTTGCCGTGTACTTTTCGAGAAGACACACGGCAAAGAATAGACACCATCATCTTCGCGGAAACCATTATCTTACTTTACTTTGCCGTGTCACACAGCAAAGCCTTTGCCGTGTCTTATTTAGAAAACACACGGCAAAGGGCCTTTGCCGTGGCGAACATTGCCGTCTGGCATTTGCCGTGTTCCGAAAGGCGTTTGTCGTGTCTTTTGCCCACACGGCAAAGAGCCTGTGTGTCGTAGTGTCTAGCATCTCCCGCAAAACAGCCTGATGCGTAAAAAGTTTGCACGTTTTGCGAATTTAGGTCAAAAAGAAAGTTCGGGCAGGTCCGTTTAGAAAATTTTATGCGGTTTCCGCATATCACCGTCCGCGGTCATTATATACGAGGGTTGAGGGGTTTGGATGCGGGATCTTGTATCCACATTTCACCTTCTCCCCCGCGCAGAAACCCTAGTCCCTTTGCCGGCGCAGCCCGACTCTGGCAACCAACCATGCATTGTTGCCGGCAGCCGCACCCTCCATCCCCGTTCTACCGATGGTGGGCCAATCGCGGCTCAATTTTGGCAATCACGGTGGTAGTTACCCCGTCGTGGAGGAGGTTTAGCCAGTGGTCGCGGCAGCCCGACGAAGGAGGAGCGGCGCGCGCCAACATGGAGCCCTCCTCCCACCGCCAGGTGTCTTCTCTGGCGTGGGTCGGAATGAGCTGCTATAGCGGCGCGCATGATGCGGAATACGGGAGTTCATGTGGTTCCCTAACAGCAGCCGTGGCAGTAGGCGGTCGTGGTGGTCGACGGCGGCGACTCAAAGATGAGCGGTGCCGAAAAAAAGCCCGCCCGCGCTGCGGTGCAGGCCTCCCACGTCCGTCGTCGCAGATGTTTAGGACAAGGCAAAGCGATGTCGCATGGCTCTGGAGGAGTAGGAGGAGGACTAGACACGCGAGGCCATTCGCCGGAGCCACGCAGATTCCTACGGCTACGTCACATTGGACTCTAACGACGAGAGTGATCGAGTAGACCTTTTGTCGCCCTCGTCATAATAGCCCGGTGAGTAGAATCCGGCACCGGCTAGGGTTAGACTAGACGTAGGTCTAGGTTCAGGCTCGGGGTTTGGACGAAATGCCGATAATCGGCATGATATTGGTTGTGTATGTAAGATGAAGAACTCCCCTATGTGATGGTTGTTGATCTATGGCGTTAAGAGTAATTCTAAAATTTACAGTTTATTTTGCAGTATCTGTTCTAGCATTGCCAATCTAAAACCAGTTTCAGATTATGCGAGGTCTGATAGAGAAGCTCTTAGCGAAGAAAGCTTTCTTTTCAAAGAAGAAAATGTGAATTTAATTTAACCGTCAATCAGTAACACCTAACTATCCACCCTTGCTTACCACACTCATTGTCATGGAAAAATGACTGCATGCCTGATCGTAACGTACACTGCTTATTAGTGTACACCGGCGATTCATTGATCAAACCACAGTATGTTTGCCCAGAGCAACTACAGCATACGTACGTGAGGTATGAAGAGAGAGCAGATCTGGGTCAAAGAAAAGAAAGAAACCAGTACTATTAGCTAATTTGTTTTTACAGAATAAAAAAAAAACACCGCAGCACCGGCCGAGCTCGATCGATCCAACCCTTGGAGTTCCCAAGGAACACGAGGAGTGGGGGAGGACGACGACCAGACACAGGAGCACTGGCGCGGTTTATACGGACGCACAGGGACGGGCACGTGATTCATGCCATTAACAACTCCCCCCAAATCGAACAGTTTGCTCCTGTGCGGCCTAGTGCTAAACCTCTGAGCTAAGCCAGCCACGCGACAAAACCACCTCCATTGCCCGCCTTTTCATGCGCGCGGGAATCGCACAGTTAATTTTTCTTTTCTTTTTTATTTTTTTTGTTAGCATGGAAGAAAAAAAATCTATGGCTATGCTAGCTGCGCTGCACAGGAGGCGACACAAAGGTATCTCACTGCTGTCCTTTTCAGTGGCAAGCTAGGCAGACTTTGCATCGCCATCATGTGATATTAAGCTCAACCTTGGTTAGCTAGCTTAATTGCTTCGTCGGTTATCGTTGTCTGCCCTAGTCCAGTCAAGATTAACTTTGCAGGGTTTGCAACAGCGTTAAGCAAAGTTTCATCAGGAGCATGCCCCTGACAAAAGGGGTTTAGTTACACGAGTAAAGCGGCAGACCAGCATCACTTGCCTCCACGACTGATTTTTTTGGAGACAAGTTGCGGTCTGAAGGGTAAAAGGCAGCACCACTGCCCTGCACGTCGTGGTGTTTGCTCGATCGGTACTTTTTGCCACATTCTTATCGACGAATGGAAATATCGCTTGCCTCGTCGAATAATCTCGAATCTCTCGACCGTCCGTACATGTGGCAGTTGGGTAAACTAAAGACCATCACATGCCTAAACAACCGTTACAGACTGGTAGTAAATACAAATAGTAAGGCTGAGCTCCCATACTTGCACACATGTTAGTTCATGACGCTGTATCTCGCCGAGTTTTATGTGTGGTGGGTATCGGTTGCACTACTGTCGTAACCATAACATAGTGGCCGTTTTACCAGAAAATCAAATATGAGCTCGGCTATAGTGAGCCGTATTTTTCGGAATTCAAAAATGGGTGTTTCATATTTCAAAAAATTCTGAAACAAAATACATATATACTTACCGGTGTATCCTACAGGCGTATAAATTTTTAAAATGAAACACATTATACTTTGTCCTGCGCAAAATTGGCAAACTCTACACCTTTTTCTTAGATTCAAGTCTTTGTTATTTTGTGTAGCCTAGATGATAAAGAACTTTATCTTGAAATTTTACACACCTATAGAATACATAAGTAGGTACAAACAGATTTTTTTTCAGGATTTTTTGAAACTTCAAAAATTGTTTGTTAGGCATGGTCTTAGCTTGGCATGCTTGTCTAGTAGTTGTAACGCAATTGATGTGATATGTTGCCTCTAATTGATGTGTTTTTGGCATGCTTTTTCATGTGTATTGTTTCTAGTGTTTTTATTGGGTAGCTATAGTAGTTTTGTGATGATCATGAATCACAGTTTGGAAAAGTAAACTAATTCCATAACAACTTCTCTTTTGAAGAGCACATGTTATCTTCTTCATATCAAAAGTAAATTCGAATAATATATGCGATCTTGACTTCTTGTCAACCTCTAGTGCATGACCATCCATGAAGTCGCTAGGTCCCCTTTCCCCTTCTCCCCCTTTTCCCCTGCAACAGTACACCGTAGCCTCCTCGTGGGTGCCGGGCCGATCAGAAGCCAATCTCGTCGGCGTTGCCGATCGAGTGAGGCAGAGGAGAGGTGTCTGCACTCCTTCTTCTATAGGTTCTAGGAGTAGGGCTTGGCCGTGTGCCAGTAGTTGGCTTCGTGCCGGGAGTTCGGCGATGCTCTAGGCCAGATCCGGTGGCTGCTGGTATGCCTCGCCATCATCGTCCTTGTGGTGGTGATGGAGATGGATCCTGCCAGCATCTCCCTCTATAAGGCCTCTGTTGGGTGGCGTTCTGGTGGTTGGTGGTGGCGTCCCTCCTCGGCCAGCCGCGGTGGCGAGGGAGAAGGGATGCGTTCCTGGCCACCCCAGCTCTACCTCTCATGGGGTTTCTTCCCTCTAGTGTCTCTGCATGGCGCCGAAGGGCCGTCTTGGTCTTCCTCTATCGAGCTCCTGAGGTGGGAGTGAAGAGAGCTTGGGGATAGGTACGGGAGCCCTAGTAATAAGTGCAATCTGTGCTCTCCCGTCTCGATCTAAAAGCTGCAAATGGTTCTTCGATTCCCGGTCGGCCGTGGTGGTGAGGGGGATGAAGGAATCGTGATGCTGCTTTTGGGTCTGTGGCGGGAGCTTCGTCTTCGTATTGCGATCAACTATCTTCGGCTCTGCTTTCACTCGGTCGGCCATGGAGGCGTGATACGTCGGAAACGTATCTATAATTTTTGATGCTCCATGCTTGTTTAGTATCTACTTTGCTTTGCTTTGTCTACACTTTGAGGTGTTTTTATATCTTTTCTGGAACTAACCTATTAACAGGTTGTCACATCGGTTACTGTTTTCTTGTTTTTGGTTCCAGAAAGCGAAAATCAATATTCTCGAAATTGACGGGACAAAAGCCAAAGTCAATATTTTACCGTGGGCACGAAGTCGAGGGAGACGGAGAGGCGAACAGTACGCCACCCCACTAGGCGCGGGTGGGCCCACCCCGTGCCTGGGTAGGGTGTGGGGCCCCTGGCCGCCTCCCAGCCTCGCATCTTCGCCTATAAGAAGCCCCCGATGCAGAAACCCTAGGCACCCTATCAAAACTCCACGAAACCTTCTATAGCCACCGCCACCGTCGTCCCTAGATCAGGGGGTCTAAAGTTCTTCCCGGCACCCTGCCGGAGGGGAGACCATCCCGGAGGCCTTCTTCTCTGGTATGATGCGTGAGTAGTTCCACCTTGGACTATGGGTCCATGTAGTAGCTAGATGGTTGTATCTCCTCCTTGTGCTTTCATGTATAGATCTTGTGAGCTCCGTTCATGATCAAGATCTAATTTATTTGTAATCATGCATGTTGTGTTTGTGGGGATCCGATGGATATTGAGATTACTATGTCAGATTGATTAATGGTTTTGTCTATTTTATACTATCATGTCTGTGTTGTTTGTGATCTTGCATGCTCTCCGTTGTTAGTAGCTATCTTGGCCAAGAAGTTGCTAGTGACTCCAAGAGGGGGTATTTATGCTCGATAGTGGGTTCATGCCTCTAATTTCCAAGGGAAGTGACAGAAATCCATTCGGTTGTAGATGTGCTATTGCCACTAGGGAGAAAACAACGGTCTCTTGTTCATGGAACAAGTGGATTGTTTATCTTACACACTTTGCTTAAAGCAGTTGTCTGTTGCTTGCAACTTAATACTGGAGGGGGTTCGGATGATAACCTGAAGGTGGACTTCTAGTCATCGATGCAGTTGGATGGCGGTCTATGTATATTGTTGTATTGGCCAATTGAAACTCATAGGATCTTTTTGTCTGTTATTGCATTGTTATGCCTTGCTCAGTTCCTATCAATTGCCCCGTTGTAATTTGTTTACCATTCATGCCATGTTGTTTATCTAAGGAGAGCACCTCTAGTGAACTATGGACCCCGGTCCAATCTTTATCATTGATACATCTTCCACTGTTACCTGTTTAATTGCTGCAAACTATTACCTTCCACACCATACGTTTAATCCTTTGTTACAACAAACCGGTGAGCTTGACAACCTCACTGATTCGTTGGGGCAAAGTCTTGAGTTTGTGTTGTGCAGGTCTCCGTGCTGTTTACAACACCTGTGTGACGTTTCCTTCCTCCTACTGGTTCGATAACCTCAGTTTCATACTGAGGGAAAACTTGTTGATGTGCTGATTCACACCTTGCTCTTGGGGTTCCCAACGAAGCGCTCCTACATCAACTCAGCACTGCATCAAGTCTTTCCGGCGCCGTTGCCAGGGAGGCTAAGGGTGTCTTCACAAGTGGAGTCCTCCACTTCATTTCTCTTTACTTTGTTTCTTTTGCTTGGTTTTTTTCCTCTTTACAAAATCTCCAAAAAATTAGTTTAGTTTGGTTTGCTTTCTTTATTCAAAAACACAAAAAATTAGTTCCTGCTCTAGCTGTTGCTGCTGTTTTTGGCTTGCCCGCCTTTGCCAAATTGAACTCTGCTAAGAACACCATGTTTCTCCCCAAGTTCACCCTGAAAAACCTTTCAATAGGTAGTGGCTCCATAATTGGGAAAGATAATATTGAAGAATTCTTTAATTATGTTAGCAAGCATGAGGATATTGAGGATAAATCTATAGCAGAGCTTACTCCTAATTATGAGATTTCTGCAGCTTCTTTAGTTCATATGTTGGAGGCTAGGTTTGCTAGCCTTAACCCCATGCTGCAAATTTTGTTCCTAAAACTAAAGAAAGAAAAGAATGCTGAAAAGAGAGAATTTATTATTGAAACTTTACTCGAAGAGTTTCATGATGTTGCTAAGGAAGCCAAAAAGGTCTTTGAGCGTTATAATATGCTAGGCTCTTGTGTAGATTTTGTAGGTACTTCTGATAAAACTAAGGCTAGAGAGGAATTTAAGGTACTCATACCCTTTAAGATTGTTGGAATGCATGAAGCCTTAGAATTTTGATTGGATTGTTCCTAAAAATCCTTTTGATGAAAGTAGTAAACCAAAGAGAGATGAGAAAGGATCCTCCAAGACTCATTTGGATGAGATACCTCTCATAGTTGAAGACTTTACAAGTATTGATTTCAATTCTTCATTTGAAAATACTTGATTTTTCTTGCTTCTCGTGCCTAACTTAAATGCGTTAAAGAAAAGTACTTGTTGGGAGATAAACCAAGAGTTTCCTTGAATCTTGGAATTTATTACTTCTGTAATGACCTCTTCTTATCATTTTTATTTGCTTTTTGTACCAATAATGACCTCTAATGAGAGGGAAGTAAGATTTGGGGAGTTGCTGTCCTGAAACAGATTTCCGTCCTCCACCATAAAAATTCGTGATGAGTCTCTGTAACTCGGATTGATCTGAAAATTTATGAATAAATAACCCAGTGTGTTAGCTAACTTTCGTTAGTTCAACACCTTTTGATTTGAGCAACAGAAGATTTTAGAAAAAATCGGTTTCTACCTGCTGGTCTGTTTTGATATATTTCTACCATTATTTACATTTGCTTCTTATTAATTCCTTTTTGAGTTCTCTTTAAGGGAATTGAGCTTTCTGAAGAAGTTGCTACAGTAGCTTGTGTTTTTAGTGAAAAGTCTTGTTGTTCCAAAGCTTTGCCTAAAGGTCTATTATCTTTTGAATACACTAATGTTGCTAATGAAGATTGTGTGAAGTTTTGTATGAAGGAAAAAAATTCAGGTGTAAAGAAAGAATGATGTAATGAGATGAAGAATGGACAAAGGCACAAGCTTGGGGATGCCACCCCGGTGTCACCCCAAGAAATATCCAAGAGGTACAAGCGTCAAAGCTTAGGGATGCCCAAGGCATCCCCTTCTTCATCAATAAAAGCTCAGGTCTGTCTAGACACTTCGTTTTTATTGTTTCATGCACAAGTTGTGTTGTTCTTGTTGGGTCACGCGGAGATAAAACAAAAAATTTCCTCTAACATGGTGATCCCAAGATCTAGCTGAGGTAGAAGGCCACGAGGTTTACCACTATACGCTTGCATTTGGATTACCGATGAAGCGTCGATTGATGCAAAGGCAGTCCTCACGATCCGATCGTCCTGGTGCTGATCGCACAACACCTCTGCTAGTATCCACACGTACAAGGAGGAGCACCGGCGGCGAACTGCTAGGTTCGTATCGACGGTAGGACTACTATGGAGCTAGGGTTTCCAACACATGGAATGACCTAACCGAACAACGATTAACCTTTCTGGGTTACGGTGCTCCACTATATATAGGGAGTGAACGTGGGCTCGTCATGACCCATTCACTAAAGCCCATATAACACCAGTCACCATGAGTCCAACTCACTAACTCAGTCCTAATCCGGTTTAGTTCCAACCCAACCAGATTACAGGTTCAGATCCAATCCAAACTTGCTCCCGCTCTTAAGTGTGTGACCCCGCAGGCTCATGGCTATTTGGACACAATTGGAGTCTGACTCTCAATCAATCAGTCAGTAGCGGCTCCTAGCAGAACGTGCCGACTCCCAAGTACCAAAGTGTCATGACGACTTGCCTTTCCAATGCGACTTGCGTCCGAGTCCCTTTTGCCTCACGATATACCTTGTCAGACTATAGGCGAATATATGGCATCCCTTAAATAGTCCGACTCTCTTCTCGATCCGAGATAAGTGATTCACCCGACTAACTCTTAGTCGATCACCTCGGTTAACACTTAACCGAGTCGTGCATGGCCATGCTTTACGAATCATATCTCACGAGAGGGCCCAGAGAATATATCTCCAAGTGGAGGGGCAAAATCCCATCTTGGTTATTCACATCACGCAGCTTGATTCTCAGTCGACCCGAACTCTGCCTTTATAACTGCCTGGTTACGGATCAGCATTTGACAGAACCTAAGTCGGTGATCCTCAACTCGGACTATGCAACAACCTCAGGTCTAAGGATTACATTGATTGAGATATACAAATGACAACTACTTCGTTGTACCTCAATATGGCTCAATCCGACTCGCTAAACTCTTTAGCCGAATCTGTGTAAGTTGGAATAGCATATCCATTCCCATGACAAGTGGAACCGAGTCATCAAGCCAACTTTCACATTGGTCTAAGTTGTGTGTCCAGCACAACTTCAATGACCAAGCATATTTAGTACAAACAACATGAATGCATAGTTCCACAACCAAATCACATATTCAATGATACACATCAGATGTTTATACAAGGACTACTTAATATCTTTATGAATACAATGGGAAATCTCATCATACATGATTGCCTCTAGGGCATATTCCCAACAGTCTCCCACTTGCACTAGAGTCAATCTTCCGACATCATATGTCTAAGCATCTAATGCCCATGGCTCTTAGGTGTGCCTCATGCTTCGGCTGTGGTAATGGCTTTGTCAACGGATCCGCAATATTTGCATCCGTGTGTACCTTGCATAACTTGATATCACCCTGATCCACGAACTGGCGAATCAGGTGGTACCGCATGAGTATGTGCTTGTTCTTCTGTTGCTGTCTAGGTTCCTTGGCTTGTGCAATAGCACCATTGTTGTCACAATACACGTCCAACGGATTGGACGAGCCCTGAACCACACCAAGATCCATGAGGAAATTCCTCATCCAAACAACTTCCTTTGCTGCCTCCGAGGCGGCAATATACTCAGCCTCTATTGTAGACGCAGACACAGTCTCTTGCTTGGAACTCTTCCAGCTCACAGCACCTCCGTTTATAATAAACACGTATCCGGATTGCGAACGAGAATCATCAGAGTCGGTAAGATAACTCGCATCCGTGTAACCCTTTACACTGAGTTCATCTTCACCACCATAAACCAAGAACATATCCTTAGTCATTCTCAAGTACTTTAGGATATTTTTAGCCGCTGTCCAGTGGATCTCTCTAGGATCAGCCTGGTATCTGCTCACAACACTTAGAGCATAGGAAACATCCGGCCTAGTACAAATCATGGCATACATGATGGATCCGACTGCAGAAGCATATGGAATCACACTCATCCGACTTCGCTCCTCAGTTGTCGAAGGACATTGAGTCTTGCTAAGTTTTACACCATGGGACATCGGTAAGAACCCCTTCTTAGACGATTCCATGTTGAACTTCTTCAACACTTTTGTCCAAATAAGTACTCTGACTCAATCCAATGAGCCTCCTTGATCTATCTCTATAGATCCGGATTCTGAGGATGTATGTTGCCTCACCCAAGTCTTCCATTGAGAAACTCCTTTCCAATGATTCCTTGGTTTCTTGCAACATCTGGACATCATTTGCAATCAGTAATATGTCATCCACATATAAGATTAGAAAATTTACTTTGTTCCCACTAAACTTCTTGTACAAACAAGAATCATGATCACTCTTGATGAAGCCAAACGATTTGACTACCTCATCAAAGCGAATATTCCAACTCCGAGATGCTTGCTTCAACCCATAAATGGATTTCTGAAGTTTGCATACCTTATCAGCATTAGCCAGATCGACAAAACCCTCGGGCTGTATCATATACACGTCCTCGGTTAAATTTCCGTTAAGGAAAGCCGTTTTGACATCCATCTGCCATATCTCATAGTCGAAATAGGCCGCTATAGCTAACATGATCCGAACTGATTTAAGCATCGCTACGGGCGAGAAAGTCTCGTCGTAATCAACTCCTTGAACTTGTCGGAACCCCTTCATGACAAGGTGTGCTTTATAGACGGAAACATTTCCATCCATATCAGTTTTCTTCTTAAAGACCCATTTGCACTCGACGGGTCTTGCACCGTCTGGCAGATCAACCAAGTTCCAAACTTGATTTTCATCCATGGACTTTAACTCGGATCTCATGGCTCCAAGCCATGACTCGGAATCAGATCCCACCATCGCTTCCGAATAATTTGCCGGCTCATCACTGTCCAACAGTAACACATCACGAACACTTCGTAATGCCGATCTTCGTGGTACAGGTGCTGCTGCCGTCTCAGCTGCCACGACCGGCTCAACCTCCAAGGTTTTCGCTGACTCGCTACTAGCCGATTCCTCTCGAATTTCTTCGAGCTGCACCGTGCTCCCACTTACTCCCCGACTGAGAAACTCTTTCTCAAGGAAGACACTGTTCCGAGCGACAAACACTTTGCCCTCTTCTCGGTTGTAGAAGTAGTAACCCAAGGTTTCCCTCGGATACCCCACGAAAATACACTTATCCGACTTGGCTATAAGCTTGTCCGACTGAAGTCGCTTGACAAATGCTTCACAACCCCAAATCTTAAGAAAAGACAAACTCGGCTTTTTGCCTGTCCACATCTCATGCGGTGTCTTCTTTACCGATTTTGATGGTAATCTGTTTAGTGTGAACGCCGTTGTTTCTAGACAATAACCCCAAAATGATAAAGGCAGATTTGTCCGACTCATCATTGACCGTACCATGTCCAACAAGGTCCGATTCCGCCTTTCCGAAACACCGTTCCTTTGCGACATTCCTGGCGGATTAAGTTGAGGAACTATTCCACAACTTTTAAGATCGTCATCAAACTCATGGCTCATGTACTCACCTCCTCGGTCCGACCGAAGAAACTTTATTTTCTTGCCGAGTTGATTATGTGCTTCATTCTGGAATTCTTTGAATTTTTCAAAGGCTTCCGACTTATGTTTCATCAAGTAGATATATCCATACCTACTCAAATCATCAGTGAAGGTAATGAAGTACTCATAACCACCCGGTCGTGCTCATTGGTCCACATACATCACTATGTACTAGTCCCAACAAGTCGGACGCCCTTTCGCAACTCTTTGCAAAAGGTGTCTTGGTCATTTTGCCGAGTAGGCAAGATTCGCATGTCTCGAACGACTCCAAGTCGAACGAAGTTAGGAGTCCATCATCATTGAGCTTATTCATGCATTTCCAACTTATATGACCAAGCCGACAGTGCCAAAAGTAAGTCATATTCAGATAATTTGGTTTCAACCTTTTAACATTTATGTTATAAACCGACTCACCATCAAGATTCAAAATAAATTAGCCGTCCTGGACGGGTGCAAAGCCGTGAAACATATCATTCAAATACAAAGAACAACCATTATTCTTGATATTCGACTCATAGCCTTGCCTCATCAAACATGAAGCAGAAATAATGTTTCGTTGAAACCTTTGGAACATAATAACAATTATTCAGTTCCATAATGAATCCGGAAGGTAAATGGAGTTGCATCGTGCCGACTTCCAACGCAGCAACTCTTGCTTTGTTGCAGACTCGAATATCAACCTCGCCTCTTGCTACGCTCCTAGTTCTTACCAGTCCCTGCAACAAGTTGTAGATGTGAATAACTGATCCGGTATCATATACCCAAGAACTATTAGGTGCATCAGCAAGATATATGTCTATAACATTGCAAACAAGTGTACCTGAGTCGGAAGTCATACCTCCACTCTTGGCTTTGTCGGCCAAGTACTTGCTGTAGTTCCTCTTCCAGTGGCCATCCGCCTTGCAGTAGAAGCAAGTGGATCCGGCTGAAGGAGATGGCTTAGTCCTTGAGGAAGCGCTTGGGACCGGGTCCGGAGCCTGCTTTCCTCCTGACTCAGCCTTCTTCTTAGTCCAAGAACTCTTCTTGAACTTAGCCTTATTCTGCACCATCAACACTTGACTGGCGACCTTCTTGAGATCCGCCTCTGCCTGCTTGAGCATCCCATGTAATTCAGTGAGCTTCTTATCCATACCATGCATGTGGTAGTTCGAAATGAACTGACCATATGCACTAGGAAGAGAGTTCAGAATTATATCCGTAGCGAACTCTTCGCTAATGGGGTATAAGCCTCTCCGAGAGCTGCGTAACCAACCATTTTGATCACATGCGGGCTCAGTGGATCACCATCCTTAAGCTTGCAACTCAGCAAAGCTTGAGAGACTTGATACCTCTCAGTCTTTGCCTGAGCCTTGAACATACTTTTGAGGCTTTCGATCATATCGTAGGCCTTAACATGCTCGAACTGCTTTTGCAAGTCCAGTTCCATGTGAGCTAGCATAAGGCAGCTAATATCCGTGGACTCATCCTTAACCCGACGATAGGCATTGGTGGCTGTGACAGTCGCATTCTCATTCGGCTCATCTGGAAGTGGGTTGTCTAGGACATGGTCCTTCTTTTCTTGTTTGAGAACAATTCTCAGATTTCGATACCAGTTGGTAAAATTAGTGTCGTTCAGTTTATCTTTCTCAAGAATGGTTCTCAATGCAAAACCGGATATCTGAGAGTGACTGCTACTTGGTGCCATGATCTACAACAGAAAATATGCAAAACACTTAAGACATGTATTCATAAAAGAGCAAGCATATTAAACATTTTAATATTTTATGCTCCCACTAGAACCAACACCCCTCTGATGGTTGCTTAGTGATTCAGGATCCTAAATAAGCAAGTCGGCTAGTGAGCTTTAGCATCACCGCTAGCCGCCAAGTGATCTAGGTAGACAACTCCTTGTCAATCGCATCTCATGTGACTCCTGTTGGACGGGTGGCATCACATGCCCCGGCTCCCATCCGACTTTTCCCTGAGTCCCACAACCGTTGTGATAGACCCGTCTAGCTTACCCAGTGTTTCTGCAGTAAGAGTCCGACTCGAACCCACCTAGTCAGAAAGAATTGGCAGCACCTCAATTTTATGAGCCCACTACCAAAAATGTCCGACTTGTGATGGTGCAAACACTGGCAGGAAAACCGACTAGACCTTCTTTGAGGGATTAAATTTTACCGACTATCTAATAGAGGTAAAACAGAGACATAACAATAACACAAAATAAAGCAATTATAATGTGAAATGGTATGGATCCCTTCATGGCGATCTCCATCTCCACAAAGCCTGTAATCCGACTCATGCCAACTCTTGTCACTTGCCGTCTTACTCCATGTCGCCGACATGTACAACGCCTTGCATGCCTTCCGGGTTCTCCAAACAGCTACACTAGCTTAGTAAAGTAAATTACAAGGAGAATCCGACTCGCAGGTCGTTATACAATAAAATGACAGCACCTAGGCTCCAGCCGGCTGACAAAAACCATGATTCGCAGATCACGTATGGATTACACACATACATCACATGCACATGAACCATACCATTCACAACTTCCTGTAAAAACAAGTTATGCATAGATACAATATCTACGGCTTTGTGAAACTTCATAGCGACATCTAAGGCGCTATGACGGTGAAGCCGGCGGTCCCGCTAGCCGATAGCGGCGAGATCGAAGCGGCGCGCCCTCGTCTTGAGCGGCGCAGACGATTTTTCCCGAAAATGTAGATCTCATCTATGATCCGAACATGGATTCCGACCATCGTTCCGATTCGATCAAACTCTTTGATCTTCGATCACCGCTTCTGGATTTACGTGTCACAGTCTACCTCGATGGTGGAAGCCGACCGGTAGGGGTATGTCGTTCCACGACCTCAGCAGTATGATCACGGAAATCAGATCTACCATTCCCCGAGTACAGTTGATCCAATCAACTTCGTACAGAATCGATCTATCTCATAGATCGACCACCAAACAGCACATAGATCTCATCTACAGCTAACAGCATATCACATATGCGAGATCTCGAGCCTAAAACCAGAAGCTATCGCTCTGATACCACTGTTGGGCCACGCGGAGATAAAACAAAAAAAATCCTTTAACGTGGTGATCCCAAGATCTAGCTAAGGTAGAAGGCCACGAGGTTTACCACTAGACGCGCGGTTGCGGATTACTGATGAAGCACGTCAGTTGATGCAGTGCAGTCCTCACGATCCGATCGTCCTGGTGTTGATCGCACAGCACCTCTGCTGGTATCCACACGTACAAGGAGGAGCACCGTGACTGCTAGAGTTCGTATGACGGTAGGGCTAACTGTGGAGCTAGGGTTTCCAACACATGGAATGACCTAACGAACAACGATTAACCTTTACGGGTTACGGTGCTCCACTATATATAGGGGCTGAGCGTGGGCTCTGCTTTCGACCCATTCACTAAAGCCCATATAACACCGATCACCGTGAGTCCAACTCACTAACTCAGTCCTAATCCGGTTTAGGTCCAACCCAACAGATTACAGAGTTCAGATCCAATCCGAACTTGCTCCGGCTCTTAAGTGTGTGACCCGCGTGCTCATGGCTACTTGGACACGATTGAGTCCGACTCTCAATTGATCGGTCGATGGCGGCTCCTAGCGAGCGATGTGACTCCCAAGTACCAAAGAGTCATGACGACTTGCCTTTCCAATGCGACTTGCGTCCGAGTCCCTTTTGCCTCACGATATACCTTGTCAGACTATAGGCGAATATATGTCATCCCTTAAATAGTCCGACCCTCTTCTCGATCCGAGATAAGTGAATCACCCGACTAACTCTTAGTCGATTGCCTCAGTTAACACTTAACCGAGTCGTGCATGGCCATGCTTTCCGAATCATATCTCACGAGAGGGCCCAGAGAATATCTCTCCAAGTGGAGGGGCAAAATCCCATCTTGGTTATTCACATCACGCGGCTTGATTCTCAGTCGACCCGAACTCTGCCTTTATAACTGCCCAGTTACGGATCAGCGTTTGACAGAACCTAAGTCGGTGATCCTCAAATCGGACTATGCAACAACCTCAGGTCTAAGGATTACATTGATTGAGATATACAAATGACAACTAGTTCGTTGTACCTCAATATGGCTCAATCCGACTCGCTAAACTCTTTAGCCGAATCTGTGTAAGTTGGAATAGCATCTCCATGCCCTGACAAGTGGAACCGAGTCATCAAGCCAACTTTCACATTGGTCTAAGTTGTGTGTCCAGCACAACTTCAGTGACCAAGGATATTTAGTAAAAACAACATGAATGCATAGTTCCACAACCGAATCACATATTCAATGATACACATCAGATGTTTATACAAGAACTACTTAATATCTTTATGAATACAATGGGAAATCTCATCATACATGATTGCCTCTAGGACATATTCCCAACAGTTCTTGGAGCGTCTTAGTTTTCGTTTGGTTTGCTTAGTTGTTTAGTTTGCTTGAATAAAGTAGTTTGGACCCCCGTTCTCGCTGTGTTGTTTCAAATAAGTTGCTTGGTGTTGGAAAGGAGTAGGAAGTTCCTGCTTGAAAGTGCAAGAGGAGCTTGCATTGACTGTGACTTAGACTTTAGCATGACATGATAGGTGTTGTTTTGACCTTATGCTTAGTGATTATTGTTGTAGCATGTCTTATTCCAAACAATTTGGATTGCTTAGTGTGCCTTGAAAGAATTATGCGTTGTTTTAGCATGCAAAATTATAGTATTGTGGTATTCTCCTTTGATGCTTTGTTTGGGTTGACTTGGCACATGCTCACACCATGTTCTTGTAGTACCACTATATGTTTTGATTAGTAATGTTTTGTTGATCTACATGATTTTTTCCATTATTGCTCTCTTAGTTGGTTGCTCCCAGTCTTTTGCTAGCCTCCACTTGTATGAGTAAGCTCTACTCATGCTTCCAACTCCCAAGAAACCAAGTTATTCCAAAGTGTCCACTATAAATCTCTATGCATGGTGTGTTACACCATTCCAAGTATATTCTTGTTTTTAGCTACCTTTTAATTAAAAAGTATGTTGTTATGTGAAAACTTAAAGCCCTCACGAACTTGATGGCACACTTTATATTCTTTGCCCCTAATAAACTTGAACCATTATGTCATCTATGTCGGGGGGATAACCCCCGGGTGGGGTAAGCCAGGCACAAGTAGGCCGGCTCTAGAAGATGCATACCGCTTGGCCTCCAGGAAGGACAACTCTAGCTAACTGGCGAACACACCCGGCTGGGCTTATAACCTTCCCGGCTGGCCCGTCTAGCCGGTGGCCAGAAGAACCGGCCGGGTGACAGTTTCCACCCGGCTCACCTCAGATTTGATGGAGAGCACGGAAGGGCTGACGCTCCATGTGGGGTATTCCTCTAGCTCTCCCTCGTCATCGGGCTAGCTGGCATGCTGTCATGTCCAGCGCTACCTGACGAAGATAAAGCAAGGAGGTCGGCTGGACTGGGGAAAGCAGTCCGGATGACCGTTAAAGCAAGGATGACGCCCCAAAGGAATCCCATGTGACCACTAAAGAGAAGGATGACACTAAAAGAATGGTGGACTGGGTCCTGGCCCATCGGCTAGGCCCTGTAGCCGACCCTATCTTGTAAACCCATATCCAAACAGTAAACCCTAGGACCCGATCTGTAATCTGACCCCAGACCAGTATATAAGGGAGGGCAGAGCTAGGGTTCTAGGTAAGACAACGATAGAAGGATATAAGTGCTAGCATCAAGTCCCCACCTTCCTCTAGCTCTCAATAGTCGCTAAGGAAACAGCTCAAGGAGCATCTATACTAAGCATCAGCTCCCACATATAGTTCATCTTGCAGGAGTAGGGGTGTTACCTCGCCAAGAGGGCCTCTAACCTGGGTACATCGCTGTGTTTGAAGTTCACCGTGCCCAACCCGTTGCGTGAGCCACCAAATGCATTCGTGTGTCCCTTCTTTGCCATCCCCGATGGCACTGCCGTGTTCCACACCATGACAGTTGGCGCCAACCGTGGGGCACAGCGCTTCGGCTGGGATCATCTTCCGCACGGGACTTCCGCTCGTCGCTGGCGAACGCGTGGCCTCTGGCCTCGTTCTCACGCTGGGTGCCTTCGACTGCGTCATCGACAACGCAGCGTGCTTCGCCGGTAACACCTTCCCCGCCGACGGCTCCATCATGCATTTTGGAGACATCTGCGTCTATGTCGCCACTGTCGCTGAGGTTTTCCCCAGCGTGGTCACCCATGTCCTGGACGTGCCCCTCACCCGTGGCCCAGCCGTAGGGAGTGGTTGCGTCGAAGTCATGGTGGTAAACGCTCGCGAAAACCACCGACCACCTCAAGAACGTCGGGCAGGAGGAGAAAACTCCACGCCCGAGCAAGAGCAAGACCCGCTCACTACCTCCATCTAGCACTTGCGCGCTCCGGTCGTCGTCGAGACGGTTCCAGCGACTGCAGCGGCAGCGCTCGAAGCTATGCACCAAAAACTCCTAGAGGAAGCCACCAAGGTCGCGGCTAACCAGCGTCGGCTGAATGCCACCATGCACGAATACAACATGGCTCATGGTTTCGCCAGGAAAATCCAGCATTGGGGGCGCGACCTGTCGTCGGAACTGGACCGCGCCGCCGATTCGCATGCAGGTGTGGCGCAGCCCGTCTACAACACTCCCGCCAAGAACATGAGGGCAGCCGAGGCGACAGCTGTGGAGCTAAAACACCTTGAGGACGAGGAACTTCGTCGCCAGCAGGAGCGCGTGCAGCTCCTCATGGCCACTGCGAACAAGCAGCAAGCCGAGGGCGTCCCTAGCCAGGTGGGCAACTCCCGCGACATCGTCGTCCGCAAAGGCATGGGCCAGATGGCACACGGAGGAATCAAGCATCAACATGCCTCTTCTCCCGGAGGGGTTGGGCAAAACAGCCGCCCGCATGGCGAATCCAGCAATCGCGATCACCACAACCGGGACACTGCCGCCTCCAGCGTAAGCCGCGCTCCAGCGGCCGGAGCTTCCTAGGGGAAAAGACGCGAGCACCGGAGGAGGGAGCATACGCGAACAAGGACCCGCCTGCGTCACGCCTGAAGGGCCGACTCGGTCCCCGAGAACCGGCTGACACGCGGGAGCACATCGGCCTCCTAGTGCAGTCACGCACTCTGGAGGAGGAAAGTCCTGCTGGCCTGAAGTGTTTCGTCCCGCGCATCCGGAGCGAGCCGTTTCCGAAGTGATTTTTGCTCCCAAGGGACACGCAAAAGTATAACGAAACCGTCAAGCTTGAGGATTGGTTGGTCGATTACACCACCGCGGTGGGAATCGCCAATGGCAACCTCTGCCTGGCCATCCGCTACGTCCCCCTCATGCTCGTCGACTGGGCAAGGACATGGCCCAATAGTCTCCCCGGCAACAGCATCAACGTCTGGCTGGACTTCGAAGAAGCGTTCATTCGTAACTTCACCATAACATACAAGCGACCGGGTCGGCCTCGCGAGCTTGCCCTCTGCATACAGGGCAAGGACGAGTCGGATCGTGCCTACCTCAAACGATGGACCAGCATGCACAATTCGTGCGAAGGGGTGCGTGAGCACCAAGCGATAGACTTCTTCACCAAAACGGCTGTAGAGACGGCACCATGCTGAAGCATAAGCTCAGTCGGGCAGACCCGCAAACCATGTCCCAGGTCATGGCCATTGCGGACAAGTATGCCACCGCTGACGCAACAATGAAGAAACCCATCATGGTGAACGACCAAGGCTAAATCGTCACGGACGGGCAGGGGGAGCGATGCCAGCCAGGTGACCTTCATCCCAGGCAGCACGGTCACGACAACCGCCACGGCAAGAGGAAAGACGACCAGCCGGATAGCCGGTACGGCACCAAGCAAGTAGCCGATGTACATGAATATCCGGCTGCAGGAGGCAGCCGGAGGCAGAGGCCGGACGATAGGCCACCTCGGCCTAAGTACACCATGGAGTCCATGCTCGACGGTCCATGCAAGTTCCACAGTGGTGGCAACAAGCCCGCGAATCACACGACGCGCCAATGCGGCTGGACAAAGAAAATGGTCGAAGCCGGTGGACTCCCACCACCACCTCCACCACCAACCGGAGGCCCACCGGACAACAGGGAACGATGCAACCGCCGCGAGGATGAAGAAGACGGTTACCCGCGGCAGGTGGGTAATTACCACATATTCCTGGCGGAGCCGGAAACGAAGCACGCCAAGCGGAGACGCGAGGCGGAGGTGAACGCAATTGTCCTTCCCGTTCCCCAGTACCTACACTGGTCTGACCAGGCGATCACCTAGAGCAAGGAGGATCAGCCTACCGTGTTGCCAAGCCCTGGTAGCTACGCGTTAGTCCTCGACCCCATCATCATCTCCAAGAAGCACTCGTGCCGCTTATCTCGGGTACTGATCGATGGAGGAAGCAGCATCAACCTCCTCTACCGGAGAAGCCTCGAGAGGCTAGGCATCAGCGAGTCCTAGCTGCAACCCTCGAGCACTTCGTTCCATGGAGCAGTACCAGGACCATCGCACTCCCCAATCGGCAAGATCCAGCTGGACGTCATCTTCGGCAGTGAGAACAACTTCCGCCGCGAGCCAATTTGGTTCGAGGTTGTGAACCTCTCCAGTGCCTACCACGCCATACTAGGGCGCCCAGCTCTGACCAAGTTCATGGGAGTACCGCACTACGCATACCTCAAGATGAAGCTGCCGGGCCCAAAGGGAGTGATCACTTTTGATGGATGTTACAAGCGTTCGATCGAGTGCACTTCAGACGGCTCCAAGCTGGCCGAAGCGATCATCATTGCTGAAGAGAAGCGCGTCATAATGCAGAACGTGGCAGCTCTGCAGAAGGATATGCCGGCTGGAGAATCACAGTTCAAGCCCTCGCAAGGAACAAGGAAGATCCTGCTGAACAAGAAAGACCCAAGCAAGTTCGTCCTGGTCGGAGATGGCCTGGACAGCAAATAGGAAAGCGCGCTCGTCGATTTCCTCCATGAGAATCGGGACATTTTTGCATGGTGCCCCAAAGACATGCCAGGTGTCCCAAGGGAACTCGCCGAGCACTCCCTTCATGTTCGACCAGACGCGAAGCCGGTCAAGCAATCTTTACGCTACTTCGCAGAAGAAAAAAGAACCATTGGTGAGGAGATCACACGGCTTCTCGTAGCCGGCTTCATCATGGAAGTTTTCCACCCGGAATGGCTTGCCAACCTTGTGCTGAAGAAGAACAAGACATGGCGGATGTGCGTCGACTATACCAGTCTCAACAAAGCTTGCCCCAAAGATCCTTTCGCTCTGCCGCGGATTGATCAAGTCATCAACTCCACTGTCGGGTGCGATTTGTTGTCTTTTCTGGACGCTTATCGGGCTACCATCAGATCAAACTCAATGTAATCAATCAAAGAAAGACACCATTCATAACCCCGTATGGAGCATACTGCTACACCACCATGACCTTCGGGTTAAAGAATGCAGGCGCAACCTATCAACGCTGCATGCAGAAATGCCTGCAGACGTAGATTGGAAAAAACGTGCACGTCTACATCGAAGACATCGTCATCAAGACCAAGGAGTAGCACACACTCCTTGAGGATCTGAAGGAAACGTTCGACAACCTTCGTTGTTTCCAGATCAAGCTGAACCTAGAGAAGTGCGTGTTCGATGTCCCAGCTGGCAAGATCCTAGGCTTTCTCGTCTCCAAGCGAGGAATTGAGGCAAACCCGGAGAAGATAGGAGCCATCGAACGCATGGAGTTGCCGCAGAACCTGCGCGACGTGCAGAAATTCACCGAATGCCTCGCTTCCCTCAGCCGATTCGTCAGCCGGCTGGGAGAGAAGGCCCTTCCCCTGTACCAGCTGATGAAGAAGATGGACAAATACGTTTGGACAGGTTAGGCGGACGAAGCTTTCCGAGACCTCAAGCCCATGCTCACCTCACCACCCATCCTGGCGGCGCCAGCGACAAAGGATCCCATGCTGATGTATATCACTGCCACAAATAGAGTGGTTAGCGTAGTATTGGTAGTGGAGCGAACAGAGGAAAGGAAGGCTCAGATGGTCTAGCGCCCCGTATACTACCTAAGCGAGGTGCTCTCACTCTCCAAGCAGAACTACCCCCACCACCAGAAGCTGGTGTACGGCGTGTACATGGCCGCCAAGAAACTCAAGCACTACTTCTAAGAGCACTCCATCCGGGTAGTAGCATTGGCCCCACTCGCGGAAATCATTGGCAACAAAGACGCCACTGTCCGCGTGGCAAAATGGGCCATCGAACTCGCTGCGCATAACATCCAGTACGAGCCGCGAACCACAATCAAGTCGCAAGCACTGGATGATTTCATCGTCGATTGGGCGGAGACACAATACATGCCTCTAGTGCCGGATTCAACTTCTGGAAGCTACACTTCGACGGATCGAAAATGCGAGGAGGACTCGGAGCCGGAATTGTGATAACCTTGCCCAAAGGCGACCGGCTGGAGTACGTCCTCCAGATCCACTTCAAAGCTTCCAACAATATCGCCAAGTACAAAGCACTCATCCATGGACTCAAGATGGCCAAGCAGATAGGCATCCAGAGGGTGATATGCTTCGGAGATTCGGACTTGGTGGTGCAACAAGTATCTGGCGAGTGGGACGCCAGGGACGCGAACATGGACCTTTACCGCTTCTTCGTCCAGCAGTTGTGTGCACGTTTCGAAGGATGTGAGTTTCACCATGTGCCTAGAGACAACAACGAGGCTACTGACGCCTTGGCCAGGGTCGGGTCAACAAGACAAGCCATATCGCTTGGGGTCTCCCTCGAGCACTTGCGCAAGCCCTCCATCATCCCCTCACCAGAGTCCGACTCCATCGTGCTCAGCATGGACCCAGGAACGGCCGGTGCCTCGTCGCACCCGGGGACTGCCGCGCCGCACCCGGGGACTGCCTCGCCGCACCCGGGGACTGCTGCACCTCACCCGAGGACTGCTTCGCCGCACCCGGGCGCTAACGCGACGTGGACCATGGTCGACATCAACATGCTTCCACCCGGCAGGCCTCCCGATGTTCCGGAGCCGGCCGTCCGTGAGGAGATCAAGCTCATCATACAGACGGTGCACACCATACGGGAAACGCCCGACTGGGCAAAGCCGTACATGGATTTCCTGGCCAAGGGCGAACTCCCGACAGAAGAGGTGGCGGAACGACAAGTGCGGCGAAGGGCAAGCGCCTACACCATCATCAACAATGAGTTGTACAAGCACATCGTCGAGGGTATCTATCAACGATGCGTCAGTCAAGAGGAAGGAACCAAGCTTCTAATGGACATACACCAAGGCAAGTGTGGCCACCACGCTTCGTCAAGGGCAATAGCAGCCAAGGCCCTTCGGCATGGTTTCTGCTGGCCGACGGTGCTGAAGGACGCCGAAGAAATAGTCAAGACATGCAACGGCTGCCAGCGATTCAGCCAGCTGAAGCACACACCATATGTGTCACTCAAGACAATACCAATCACCTGGTTGTTCGCGGTCTGGGGCCTGGACATGGTTGGGCCATTCAAGACAGCTCGATCCGGTATGACACACCTGCTCGTAGCCGTGGACAAGTTCACCAAGTGGATCGAGGCGAAACCAATCAAGAAGTTGGACGGAGCGACGGTGATCAAGTTCTTCATGGACATCATCATCCGGTTCGGCTACCCGCATAGCATCATCACTGACAATGGAACCAACTTCGTGAAAGGAGTCTTCGCTCGCTTCTGCGGGGAAAAAGGGATCCGCCTGGACCTGGAGTCAGTCGCACACCCACAGTCCAATGGACAGTGCGAGCGCGCTAACAGTTTGGTTCTAGCCAGAATCAAGCCAAGGCTCATCGAACAGCTCGTCAGATCACCCGGATGCTGGATAGAGGAGCTGCCAGCAGTACTTTGGAGCCTGCGCACCACACCCAATCACTCAACCGGCTTCACACCGTTCTTCCTCGTCTATGGGGCAGAGGCCATTCTCCCACAGACATCCAGTTCGACGCACCTCGCGAGCAGCTCTACATAGAGTAGGAAGCCAAGGAGGCAAGAGAGGACAGCGTGGACTTGCTCGAGGAGGCACGCGAGTTGGCTCTTTCCAAATTAGTAATCTACCAGCAAGACCTGTGTCGATAGTACGCCAGCCGGATCCGGCCCACCTCCTTTTGTGAGAGAGACCTGGTGCTGCGCCTGGTCCAGAGCACCAAAGGAATGCACAAGTTGTCCCCACCATGGGAAGGCCCATTCATCGTCAGTCGGGCGCTCCACAACAATTCATACTATCTGATCGACGCATAGCAGCCGATGAAGAACAAGGCAGATCGCTCAGACGAGGAGACAGAACGCCCATGGACCGCAAGCCTACTCCGGCCATTTTACACTTAGGCAATGAAAAGTGTATGTATCTCCCCTTTTCATGTAACAAGTGAACAAGATTGAAAGCCTTGGCATGACGCTGAGGACTTTGTCCCAATTCCGCACACCATCTGCATTTTCGTACCGGCTGACCTAGGCCCCATGATTTCAATAGGCGGCATAATATTGCACACGGCGCCTAGAGTAACCTCTTAGGTTCCGGCTTCAGTACGCATGCCGGCTGTCGACCCGGCAAGAGCAAAAACTCAAAGCGCACGCTGCAAGAAAATGCCAACGCAGAAATCAAGGGCGTCCAGGCGAACCGGTCTCACCCTGCATGAGCTAAGCCAACAAAAGCGAACCGAAGTATCGCGAGGCACGCCAGCGTAGCCACTCCTTTGGTCCGAGCTGTAGACCGCAACACGGCTGCCAGCTGGCAAGGAAAAATGCTCGAAGGGCCAACACTCGCTGAGAAAAGGGGAGCTGCTAACGGCTTAACTCGTAGGGGCGCGCCTCTATTTTCCTCTTACGATAAGTACCAACTAATGAATGAGCATATGCATAAGAAAACTAACCCAAAGCAACGCTATGTCTCGCATGGCCCAAGCCACAACTTGGCAGTAAACGAGGTGGCAAAAGAGCATCGACCCGAATGGCTACCCTAGTCGGCCTGAACCTCAGGGACTACACCCAGTGGACGCGCTCCTGTGCACCCACAAGCTCAAGTCAAGGTAGCCAAAAGAGCTTCGACCCGGCTGGCTACCCCAGCCGGCCCGAACCTCGGGGACTACACCCAGTGGACGCGCTCCCGCGTACCCACAAACTCAAGTCAAGGTAGCCAAAAGAGCTTCGACCCGGGTGGCTACCCCAGCCGGCCCGAACCTCGGGGACTACACCCAGTGGACGTGCTCCCGTGCACCCACAAGCTCAAGTCAAGGTAGCCAAAAGATCTTCGACCCGGCTGGCTACCCCAGCCGGCCCGAACCTCGGGGACTACACCCAGTGGACGCGCTCCCGTGCACCCACAAACTCAAGTCAAGGTAGCCAAAAGAGCTTTGACCCAGCTGGCTACCCCAGCCGGCCCGAACCTTAGGGACTACACCCAGTGGGCGCGCTCCCGCGCACCCATAAACTCAAGTCAAAGTAGCCAAAAGAGCTTCGACCCGGCTGGCTACCCCAGCCGGCCCAAACCTCGGGGACTACACCTAGTGGACGCGCTCCCGCGCACCCACAAACTCAAGTCAAAGTAGCCAAAAGATCCTCGACCCGGCTGGCTACCCCAGCCGGCCCGAACCTCAGGGACTACACCCAGTGGACGCGCTCCCGCGCACCCACAAACTCAAGTCAAGGTAGCCAAAAGATCTTCGACCCGGCTGGTTACCTCAGCCGGCCCGAACCTCGGGTACTACACCTAGTGGACGCGCTCTCGCGCACTCACAAACTCAAGTCGGGGCGGCAAAAGAGCTTCAACCCGGCTGGCTATCCCAGCCGGCCTGGACATCAAAGACCGCAAATGACAGAGGTGTAAACAAAAAAGCACCAAAGATAAGCAAAAAGGCACCAAGCCATGAAGCGGAGCACGAAGGCTCCACGCAGATTCAGAATTTGGCGACAAAAGTCAGCCAAAATGTAGCAACAACAAAACAATAAGTTTCACAAGTACACCCGGCATTCCGGGGATCAAGACTCTAGGACTGAAGCAGTGGAAGGAGCAGGAGCAGGAGCTGGATCTGCAGGGGCGGCGCCAGCATCAGTTGAAGTAGGTTGGCTGCTGGAGGCGATGTCAATGGGATTCCAAGGCGCCGGGGCCCAGTGGAACAGCTATGGCTCTCCGGGGGCACTGAAGTCACGCTCCAAGTCCACGTAGGTGCCAATCTTCACCCCCCGTGGCTGAGGCGTCGAGTCTTTGGCCTTGAGTGGCCTCGTCCCAAGACGGAAGCCACGAGTGAGCATGCTCAGGTCGGCACCCGGATACCACGACTTCACCAGGGCTAGAGCCATCTCCACTCCGCCTCGAGCATCCCACTCCTTATGAATGTCCAACACGTCGATGCCTCTGGACAGAGCCACAGCCAGGCTGGCAATGTCATGCACCTCGCCTGCGTCCGGCCAGATGTAGTGGAAGAGATCGTTGCCAACAGCGTGCAGGCCATTGCTCTCCTCCGCCAGCAGCTTGACCAGATCGAGGGCAGTCAGGTCGCGTCCAACCTCATCCACGTGCAGCTTCTCCATGGCCCTCTCGGTCGCCTCAGGATAATGAGCTGCAGCCAAGCACAAAGCAGAATAATCAGAAAAGATCGAGCAAGTCATGACACAACGGAAGAAGGAAACTGAAGAACTTACTGATGACCATCTCCGAGATGTTCTGGAGGTGCTGAGTAAGCTCCCCCTCCCGGGCGCGAAGAATCTTGATTGTCTCCTCCTGTTGGGTCGAGATTGTCTCAAAATTCTTCAGCGCCTCCGCCCGGATGTCAGCTGCCTTCTTGCCCCGCTCCACGCTAACCTCAAGTTGATGCTTGGCCGCGGCAAGTTGATCGAACTGCGCCTGTCACGCCTTGTTTGATTCTTCCAGCTGGGCGACCTCAGCTTTGAGGCGCTCCACCTCCCTCTCCTTGTCCTAGATCATGGCTGTAGGAGGATACCCGATGTTCAACAAAAAAAACGGGAAAAGGGAGCCAATCACCAAGACAGATCTGAAGAAGCAATCTTACGGCCAAGATCCTGGGTGTTTTTCACAGACTCCACAAAAGCTCTCTGCAGCAAGAAAACAAATGAGCAACAGAGAAGCAAACCGGCTGGAAGAACAGAAAGGTGTGAAGGGCAACGACCTACCTCTATCAAGACAGACAAATTTTTGGCCTTGCCTAGGACTTTTTCCATTCCCTCAACCAGGTGGCAAACCTGGCTGAGTGCGACGGTGCCGCGCCCGAGAGCTGGGCAAGGATCGCACCCGGCGTCAGCACAACCAGAGCTGGCCTCGAGCCGGTGATGATAACCTCGTCATCATCGACAGCCACACCCGAAGGCACAGCCACCACCAACTCCCTCCCAGACGTCGTAGAAGCACCCGGCTGGCCGCCATCCGCCGCAGCCGCCTGCGCAGCCCCAGCCTCCTCCGTCACCTCCGTAATCACGGGCCTGGCAGAGCTGCTTGGATCATCGCTCTAGGCCGGGTTCACGCCAGCCCCGGGATGAAGGAGGGGGGTCTCCGGGTCCTGCGCAGCCGCAAATAGCTATCCCAACCGCGAAGACGCAGGCACCTGGTGCAGCAGCCCCGTGGTCAGGGATCCTTGAGGGCCCTGGGCGGAGACGGCGCGGCTAGCGCAGCCGGGTTGGCTGCAGCCGGTGCGGGCGCAGCCGGCAACCTCGCCACATCTTCAACCGACGGAGGAGGAGGAGGAGCAATGACGACGGCACCACCATCGCCAAGCAGCATCGCCTCACTGCGCAGAGTGAAGAGTTAAAGGAGGTACCAGTAGAACCACAGAGCAGCAAGCAAGGGCAAGGGAGGTACTAACCCAGCGACGGACGGTGGAGCAACGACTTGATGCCCTCGGCGCGTCTTTTTCGTTTCAACTGGAACGGAAGCGGCAACAGGTGCCGCCCTCTTTCCCCGGGCTCTCGCCACGGGTTTCTCTCGGCCACCCTCCTTGTCGGTGACATCGACTGTGACACAAGCAAGGAATAAAAACAACAACCTCAAGAACAAAGATGAAGGAAAGAGCTGCGGTCAGCAACTTACCATGAGGATCTGAGGGGCCGTCATCCACCCGGACAGGAAACCCTTTGGGCTCCGTCTAGGGGTACTTCTTTGGCTTCCTGTCCTCCAAGAAGGAAGGAAGCGGGAAGTCACCCATACCGTCCTCGGCTAGATGCGTCGTGAACAACTAATCAAAAAGGGGAGCATAAGGCACCCAAGGAAAGCTAGCGATGACAAGGAGCAAGACGCAAGATAACCAGAGAAAAACTTACCCGAGGCGGCAGGCGGCCGCGATGATACGGAGGGCAGGAATACGCCCAGGTGGCCTCCATGCGGAACTTGGAGATCATGGAGACCCAGTTCCGCAGGTCCTGGTAGGGCACATCCTTCCGCGACGTCCTCGTCGGATCGTTGGCGGTCGATATGTGGCACATCTTGTGCGACTGCTTCTGCAGCGGAAGCACGCGACGCACCATCCACGACAAGGTGATGTCCCGAGCGGTGAGCCTCTCCGTCTCCACCATCGTATCCAGCCGGGTGGCCATCCGATCGAGGTCCGCCGTCGCGCCCATGCCTTTCGTCGCCTAGTCCTTCTGCGTCGAGGGCAAGTTGGCGAAAGGCAGAAGGCAGATCCAGTTAATCTCTATGGCATTGCTCACGTAAAAATATGAGTGTTGCCACAACTTGACGGTGTCGGGGAGCTCGAACCGCGACATCGGCGAGGAGGACCGCGGGTAGATGGCGCAGCAGCCCGTCTGCGTCAGCGAACCACCCTTGGAGGTGTTCTAGGCCTTGAACTGGAAGAACTTGAGAAAGTTCGCCACCTCGGGCCACACCCCAAGATATGATTCACAGCAGGCCACATGATGCGACAGCTGCGCAATGGCGTTGGCGCCCAAGTGATGAAGCTGGAGATCAAAGAAGAGAAAGAGCTGGAGGAGGAAGGGGCTAACGGGAAGGCTGAAGCCGCAGGCAAAGTGTGCGAGGAAGACGACGCGCTCCCCCGGCCGAGGATCCGGCACCCGCTCCCCCTCCGGCGCGAGCTGGTGATTCACGAGCATCGACGAGGGAAGAAACCTCCCCCGTCGGTACTTGTTGACAAGCTCGTCGGTCACAAAGGACCCGAACCAGCCGCCGCGCTTCTCCGGCAGCATCTCGACAGAGGAGGTGGCCGTGGTGGACGGGTAAGAAGTGGCCAGCGAGGGCAAGGAGAAGGCGTACAAGAGGAAAGGGTGTTGGAGTACAAGGGGAAGATGAGCCGGAGGATGGATAAGTGTGGGAACTGATCCCCCTCAGATCTCTATTTATCCCCGTGGACGGCACCGTCGCCTCTTCGGCTTCTGCGCGACGCGTGGCGTTGCAAAACCACAGCCACACGACGCTTCGGCTCAAGATACTCTGCACCATCATAATCGCCACAGAAGATTCGCGGGCGTTACCAGGAGACGAGGCGTGCGCACTCGCCCCGAGAAACCGCTACGACAAGTTGCGTGCGCAGTTGCCAAAAACTGACGCAGCGACGCGGAAGTCAAACTGACGCGACATGCGCCAGAGCCATAGTCATGGGTGACGACATCAACGACGTCATCAAGCTAAACGTTTCATCTTCAGCTGCGCCAGCCGGTACCTGCCTTCGTTGTTTACACCCAATGGACGGCCATCGATTCCGCAGTCGGTTAAATCCAACCGGAAAGCAAAAGCAAAAGCCTCAGCCAGATGCAACAAAACAACTCTCTCAGGACAAGAAGGAGCACGAAAGATCTTGCCCACCGGCCAAGCCCATACATGCTCGGGGACTAGTGTTGGGGGGATAACCCCCGGGTGGGGAAAGCCAGGCACAAGTAGGCCGGCTCCATGATACTTCACCATTTATGGGCCTAGGGGAATCCATGATATAAAAAACGACTAGCAATTAGACTTGCAGCTCTCTCTACACATCGTGTACGTTTTGTCCTTAGACCTGAGATTGTCGCATGTACTTGAGATGTGGATCGACCTACTTTGGGGCTATCAGACGCTACTCCGTAACTGGGTAGTTATAAAGGTAGCTTTCGGGTTTATCCTGAAGCATGCTGCAAGGCATGGTCAATCAAGATGGGATTTTCCCCTCTCTACTTGAGAGAGATATCTCTGGGCCCCTCGAGTGATCGGATCCAGAAATGCATGGCCGTGCTACATAAGGTTAATAGTTAACCTATTAAAGGGATTCCGAATCACAGTATCGAGAAAGGGAGGTCAGCTTGGAGCTAGACCAAATATCGTGAGGCAAAAGGAAAGACATGTACTAAACCTTGTGATGGTTCGTCCGATATGATCTTTGTATGCGTTTAGGAGTTGGCACGTCTTGCTAGAGGCCGCTACCAACTATTGACAGAATAAGTGTATTCGTGTCATGTCTACACGTATATGAACCTATAGGGTCACACACTTAAGGGGCTGGAAGCCTAATGAGGATTGGATCCGAATTAGACCAGACTTAGGCTACTAATGGGCTGCTAATGTAGAAGCCCACTAGGGACGCCTATATTAGAGAGGGTGGGGCGAGATGACCAGGGTTAGACCTTAGACCATTCCATCCAGCCGTAACTCCTCACGCCTGTGTTGCACGCGCGGACCTAGCAGTCCGGCGTCTGACGCTTCCATCCTGTACGTGTGGATACCTCGGAGGCGCTGCATCTGTAGTGCTTGTATGAGCCGCGCAAGGGGAGCTGCTCGTGGGACGAGGACAAGGAGGAGACGTGAAACGTCTGCACTGCCTCGACGCGCTTCATCAATTCCGCAATTGCGCGTCTAATGGTAATCCTATGATCTATGACAACACTAATCCTGGTTTACGTGGTAGAAAATTTTGATTTGCGCTAGTGTAGCCTACCCGTATCCCTACAGTCCGTATGACCGTTAAAGCAAGGATGACGCCCCAAAGGAAGCCCGGGTGACCACTAAAGAGAAGGATGACGCTAAAAGAAGGGCGTACTGTGTCTTGGCCCACCGGCTGGGCCCTGCAGCCGGCCCTGTCCTGTAAACCCATATCCAAACAGTAAACCCTAGGACCCGATCTGTAATCTGCCCCCAGACTAGTATATAAGGGAGGGAAGAGCTAGGGTTCTAGGTAAGGCAACGATAGAAGGATAGAAGTGCTAGCATCAAGTCCCCACCTTCCTCTAGCTCTCAATAGTCGCTAAGGAAACAACTCAAGGAGCATCTGTACTGAGCATCAGCTCCCACATATAGTTCATCTTGTAGGAGTAGGGGTGTTACCTCGCTAAGAGGGCCCCGAACATAGGTACATCACTATGTTTGCAGTTCACCGTGCCCAACCCATTGCGTGAGCCACCGAATGCATTCGTGTGTCCCTTCTTTGCCATCCCCGATGGCACTGCCGTGTTCCACACCACGACAATCTATGTTGTATATGCTTGCACTTACACGTTACAATTAGCAGAACCGTGATGTCACGGGGAACGTTTTCAACATTGCACTTGTACTTTGTACTCAGTTGATATCATGCTATTTTGTCTATGGATGTCACCGGTGTGAAATAAAGAGGGAACTTGTAAGTCCATGGAGTATGTATTTTGTGTTAGAGAAACGCCTGGGCCGCTAGCCTAAGCCATGCCTAATCATGGTGGAAACTTGTAGCATCACCATAGTGAGCTATTTATGAAGCATCCTTAATAAAAAACTATGCATATAGTAAATAAAAAGATCGTTGAGATGCTCATTGTCTTGCTTGCCTTGTCATTTTGGTTATGGGATAGCTCCTGTACCATGTGCAAGGGGCACCCCGTTGGTGGTTCTCTATGATACGCATGTACTTACAGGTGACTGGAGTTGGGTAGAATGAGGTGTGGCCCTCGTATTCAAGGGACTTGATATTGCCAACTTATACCTTTTCAAGCATATATTACATAGTTTATTCACTTTAACCTTAATCACTTCAAGATGCTTATGATAGGGTGAATGAGGGCTGAAAGCTAACAAGTACCATAATTTTTGGGAGCTCTTTTTGAAACTTGAAATCCCTGCTTCCCTTTGTGAAGGGCCTTTCTTCCACCATTATTTGAGTCTCCACCTTCTACTTTTGGGCACCATTAAGAGAGCATAGTTGCCATTCTGTTTGTAGTGTCCCAAAACTTATTGATTGATGCATATTGTGATATTACTTTTTTTGTGCTACTTGTTTCTAGTCACCCTTGTGAACTTTGAAGGTGTCCTATGCATCTATTTGCTACTCTATGAGGGACAAACTGAATGCCACTATGCCATGTTTTATGTGTGTGAAACAAACAAACATTTTTAATGCATGTTTTTCATGATCTTTGTTTGTAGCCATTCATGTTGCATGCATAGTTACTATGTCCTATTGTTAGAACTCCATCTCTCCTGCACATGTTTAGAGTTCTTTGATCCCAGCTTTCGATGTTTGCAAATGGTTTGATCTTGGTTTTGATGGTGCATGTCACCTCAAAAATTATTATTTTATCACTTACCTACTCGAGGACGAGCAGGAGTTAAGCTTGGGGATGCTTGAAACGTCGGAAAGGTATCTATATTTTTTGATGCTCCATGCTTGTTTGGTATCTACTTTGCTTTGCTTTGTATACACTTTGAGGTGTTTTTATATCTTTTCTAGAACTAACCTATTAACAAGTTGCCACAGTGCGCTTGCTGTTTTCTTCATTTTTGGTTCCGTAGCGCGTAAAATCAATATTCTCGGAATTGGACGGGACAAAAGCCAAAATCAATATTTTACTGTGGGCGACATGAAGTCTAGAGGGGAGACAGAGATGCAAACCAGGGCCGACACACCCCCTAGGCGCGGGTGGGCCCACCCCGCACCTGGGTAGGGTGTGGGCCCCCTGGCCGCCTTCTAGCCTCGCCTCTTCGCCTATAAGAAGCCCCCGATGCAGAAATTCTAGGCACCCGATCAAAACTCCACGAAACCTTCTGTAGCCGCCGTCACCGTCGTCCCTAGATCGGGGGGACGGATCTGAAGTTCTTCCCGGCACCCTGCCGGAGGGGAGATCATCACGGAGTCCTTCTTCTCTGGTATGATGCGTGAGTAGTTCCACCTTGGACTATGGGTCCATGTAGTAGCTAGATGGTTGTATCTCCTCCTTGTGCTTTCATGTATAGATCTTGTGAGCTCCGTTCATGATCAAGATCTAATCTATTTGTAATCATGCATGTTGTGTTTGCGGGGATCCGATGGATATTGATATTACCATGTCATATTGATTAATGGTTTTGTCTATTTGGTACTATCATGTCTGTGTTGTTTGTGATTTTGCATGCTCTCCGTTGTTAGTAGCTATCTTTTCCAAGTAGTTGCTAGTGACTCCAAGAGGGGGTATTTATGCTCGATAGTGGGTTCATGCCTCTAGTTTCCAAGGGAAGTGACAAAAATATCTTCGGTTGTAGATGTGTTGTTGCCACTAGGGAGAAAACAACCCTCTCTTGTTCATGGAACAAGTGGATTGTTTACCTTACACACTTTGCTTAAAGCAGTTGTCTGTTGCTTGTAACTTAATACTGGAGGGGGTTCGGATGATAACCGGAAGGTGGACGTCTAGTCATAGATGCAGTTGGATGGCGGTCTATGTATATTGTTGTATTGCCCAATGGAATCTCATAGGATCTTTTTGTCTGGTATTGCATTGTTATGCCTTGCTCGGTTCCTGTCAGTTGCCCCGCTGTAATTTGTTTACCCTTCATGTCATGTTGTTTATCTAAGGAGAGCACCTCTAGTGAACTATGGACTCCGGTCCAATCTTTACCATTGATACATATTCCAATGTTACATGTTTACTTGCTGCAAACCATTACCTTCCACACCATACGTTTAATCCTTTGTTACAGCAAACCGGTGAGCTTGACTACCTCATTGATTCGTTGGGGCAAAGTCTTGAGTTTGTGTTGTGCAGGTCTCCGCGTTGTTTACAACACATGTGTGACGTTTCCTTCCTCCTACTGGTTCCCTAACCTCGGTTTCTTACTGAGGGAAAACTTGCTATTGTGCTGCTTCACACCTTGATCTTGGGGTTCCTAACGAAGCGCTCCTATATCAACTCAGCGTTGCATCAAGGCGAGGGAGAGGGACAAAGCAATCTCAACTTCTCGGATCGCAGGTGAGGCGATGGGGAGCTTTTGGAGCTTCAGCTCCCCCTGGCGGTTCCTCGGCGGTGGTTGTTCTTTGTCGCTCCTTCTCTTGGTCATAGGCCTGGCCCCGCCTGTTGGGAATATGCCCTAGAGGCAATCATGTATGATGATATTTCCAATTGTATTCATAAAGTTATTAAGTTGTCCTTATATAAACATCTTATATGTATCATTGAATATGTGATTCGGTTGTGAAACTATACATTCATGTTGTGTGTACTAAATATCCTTGGTCATCAAGGTTGTGCTGGACACACAACTTAGACCAATGTGAAAGTCGGCTTTATGAATCGGTTCCACTTGTCATGGGCATGGAGATGCCATTCCGACTTACACAGATTTGGCTAAAGAGTTTAGCGAGTCGGATTGACCCATATTGAGGTACAACGAACAAGTTGTCACTTGTATATCTCAATCAATGTAATCCTTAGACCTGAGGTTATTGCATAGTCCGAGTTAAGGATCACCGACTTAGGTTCTGTCAAACGCTGATCCGTAACTGGGCAGTTATAAAGATAGAGTTCGGGTCGACTGAGAATTAAGCTGCGTGACGTGAATAATCAAGATGCGATTTTGCCCCTCCACTTGGAGAGATATTCTCTGGGCCCTTTCGGATGATATGATTCGGAAAGCATGGCCATGCACGAGTCGGTTAAGTGTTAACCGAGGCGATCGACTAAGACTTATTTTTCCATATTTTTCTGGTATTTTTCTGGAAAAATAATACATTATCTAATTGCAAGATGTACATCATGGTATATCTAATGGTATTCATTCGGTATTCTAGATGTAGAAATCTTTTTGTGCATACTTGATAAAACTTGGATTCGATGAAAATAATAATATTATATACACTATATTTCGGTAACGAGGAGTACATGGCAGAATCGCATTTAACATCTTGTATTTCCTTTCCTTTATAAGAACCGATTACTAAAAAAACTCGATGTAATAGCAAGGAGTAACTTGATCATAATTTTTTCTTTTGAAAACTATATCTTAAATATTATATTTATATTTTAAAAATATTACTTCCTTCGATCCATAATAAGTGTCGTTCATCTAGTATAAAGTTTATACTAGTTTAGTATAAAATGAGCGGCATTTATTATGAATCGGATGGAGTACAAAGGTTATTCTGGAATTTTTTTCCATTCAAGTGTAATTTCGTAAATTTTAAAGAATGTTAAATTAATAGACCTTGTTTGAAATCAGTTTAAGTGGCACGGACAACGACACTTCAAGCGGCAGTTTCGCTTCAACGATACTATGATACTAGTATTGTCACTACCGGTCAAAGCAGGAAAGCTAAAACGGAAACTGCAAACGCTCGAGCGTTCGAATTTGTTAGAAAGATAATGATGAGTAGAATCCAAAACAAAGTGAAAATGTTGAATAAAACCAAGGGAGAAAATACCAATGAAAGAGAGGTGTGAAACCTTCCTAAGATACGAACCGGTAAAATTTCCAACATAAAAAACAACAATAAGATATTTATTGAAAATCCATTTTTTGATGAACTATAGCTTGTTATGAACATAACCAAAAATTCTAAAGCCTCACATGGATAAGATCTAAATAACAATTAAGAAAGATGATGTCAAGTATTTAAAGGTTTGAGCTCTCTATGAGGATGAGACCACCCTTATTGATAGTACGGCTATCTACCTTATAACCCGGTCTCAATAGCTAACAACACTAGACCGGTAAAAAGTATCAGGAACATACATTTTCCTTGCGCATTCCACTCGAGCTTGATGAAGATGATTTTATTTTTCTTAAGCTGAAATACCTTTCTTGATTTCTCTTAGTTGTGCTAACTTAATGAAGACTTGTGAATGCCTATGCCATACTACCGTGGGAGAGTCTTTTATTTGGGCATGTCTTCAACTATACATGATCACCGAGGATAGAAAGTTTCAAGCATATGATCCTCTCGAGATAGCTCATCTTGAACTTGCACATCTTCATTTCTTATTAAATGTTTATCCACTTGAAATGGCTCTTTACACTTTGTCTTGACCTTGAATCTTCTTTTTTCTTCAACGCGATGTCTTGAAGTAATGAAAGAATACTCACACTATTCTTCTTCTTCAAGACACACTTCCAATAGGCTTAACTCTCACATGAACATTCTTATTATTACACCTTGAATATCTCCTTGGTCATAGCTTATTCTTCTTCCTTTCTTCATTCTTCAACTTTGAAGCCGGGAAATGGTTCAAGTGATGCCAATGGACAATTCTTACAAGTGTAACTTGATACAAACATTAGTCCATAGAGATTATTGATGATTGAAAGTGCACAAATCAATTGTAGCTAGTTTCAAAGTAAAAGTATCAAACCCACAGAGAGCTATTGGTAAAGGTCTTTATGCCCCTCATCACTATCTACTACTTATAAGTTGTCTTTGATCTCAAGTAAAAGGTGTTTGAAAGGTTTTTGATTGTTTGCAGAAAAGTAATTAAAACAAGTAAAATAAAGCAAGTAACAAGGTTGTGTGAAAGCGTGGTTGGATTCAATATGGCTAAAAAAATTCGGGGATGTAGGATGCACCGCTAGCATGATATTATTATTATTAATTAAGATAATATACTTCTTGTGTCATGAGATGTGTGGAGAGAGCTCCATAATAAGATGTTCACTACAAGGCTCGTAGAAAGCCACTTTGTTGAGCCAACAGTGAGGTACCTATAAATAACTACTTCGATGTCTAAGAGAAATCACTCATACAAACGACCGCAATTAAGGATTTCCCCGTGGATATGGTAATTAGCTTAGGGAGTTCCTCTTTATCCTCCTTTGACCGTGTAGGTTACGAGCCGTCGCCAATCTATCACGAAGCTATTCTGGACACAATCCCAAAACACGTCCAAAGGATTTCTCCCTCCCTTTAGTCCCGAGGGCAAATGATATGTGGTCGACTACACATACCATATAAAGAGAGAGATCAAACACAAATCATAAATCTATCATAGACCAGCCAGTCATACGGACACAAGAATAGATCATCTTTATTGCAAGTTCATAATAGTGCTAGGGTTTCTCCATCTCCCCAAGAACAAAGGAACTACTCACACATGGAGACAATCAACAACATCATCATAATCAAATAGATGGATAAAAGTACGGAGGTAGATCTAATGCAAACCACAATTGGATCTGGAATTACAACAAGATCTAATAGATGAGAGATGGGGGTAGTGAAGGTGATTGATACGCCCAATTTGTATCACCATTCTATATCGTAATTTACCTCTATTCATTGATATTTGTCTTATTATGAGGTATTACTTATGACTTTTCCACTTTTATGCATGTTGGATGATTCTTGGGGGATGAACTGCGAGAGTCTGGATTCTGATAGAAAAGAAGGCGTTTTGATGCAATTTCGTGAAGATCGGAAAAGTACCAGAAAAAGATGGGAAAATATTATTTTTCCAGAAGATTGAGGAAGCCAGAAGGACGAGCGAAGAAGGGCCGCAGGGGGCCCACACACCCCTAGGCGCGGGCCCACCCTGGGCTGCGCCAAGGGAAGGTGTGGCCCACCTGCCCGGCTCCCGACTCCGCCCCTTCGCCTATATATTCCCTACGGAACCCTAAGGCTAGGGGACGACCACAGATAGATTTCCGTCGCCTCTGCGGGGCGGAAAACACCGAGAGAGAAATATCTCTCTGGCAGACAGATTTCTACCGGGGAAATTCCTTCCCGAAGAGGAAATATCGTCGCCATCAACATCGTCATCAAGATAGGCTTCATCGGGATCATCATCATCATCCACACCATCATCTCCACCAGCACCATCATCACCACTCCGTCCCGCTGTAATAATTGTGTTGGATATTGCTTTAGTTCTTAGGGGAAACTTTCCCGGTGTTAATTACTATTATAGTTGATGCTTGTGAGTGGAACCATTGGATTATTGTTTATGTTCAGATTGTTATACATTATCACATCATCTTTGATCTTGATCCATATGATGTCTCGTGAGTAGTTCGTTTAGTTCTTGAGGACATGGGAGAAGTCATGTTGTTATTAGTGGATTTGTGTTGAGTTATTATTCAATGGTTTAGTATTTAAGTTATGGTGTTATTCTTCTAGTGGTGTCATGTGAACGTCAACTACATGATACTCCACCATTTATGGGCCTAGGGGAATGCATTGTGTATTTGGCTACTAATTGTGGGGTTGTCGGAGTGACAGAAACCTGAACCCCCATTAGGACACCTTTGCACAAAGGAGTGTAGGATCCCATAGTTTAAGGTTGTGGTTAGATTTATATCTTAATTACTTTCCTGTAGTTACAGATGTTTGTAGGGGGTCTAATCACAAGTATGTATTAGTCCAAGTAAGGTCGGTATGTTAGCACAGGTTCACCCACACAACACTTACAACACCAGAGAAGAGTACTCAGCTATTTGAAACGAAAGCACTTGATCGAATTTCCATGTGTCCTCGAGAACGTTTGGTCCTTACAACACCATGAATGTATCTTGGCGTCGCTCGCGGGTTATGACACCAGAGTCATTGAGTTGGTCGACGTTAATGTCTTTGTGCCCATGAAAACCATTGACCGCGGCAACCAAATCTCCTCCGAGTCCCTCAACACTGCCGACTTCGAGGAAGGTGACTCTCCAGCTGCCGATGATGCTGCTTCCAAGTCGCTTGTGCCATAGGAATAAAAAACAATTTTTAATATTTGTTTCCTCTATAATGTGTATGCGGAAAAACTATGTGTTAACTTAAGGCGGAAAACAATGGTTGTTATTTCCTGCTACTCAAGAACTGGTTCCAGCATGTATATATTTTTTAAGAAAGTGCTGGCTTATCCATTACTCTGGTTTTTATGCTTGACTTTTTTTGAGTCGGAAGACTCATTGTCGGAACCATGCACTCAGGTGATGATGCCCAATGGCACCGTCAATAACCTAAGCACAAAATCGCCGACAATAAGTGCCAAAAGTCACTACTCCAGAATCCACATAAAAACGACAAAGAACGTGTAGACCAGAAAACTTAAGATAACGCCCGTAGGAGGAATTTTCACAAGTGCAATCGCAAAGCTTGTGCATAAAGGTTTTATACGATCCAAAAATGAACACTAAAGGAGGTAAAAGACTCAGAAATATGAGTGAACCAGAGAGATTTATTTCATTGATCATATAAGAGGTACACAATAGATAAAAAATGCTAAGTGTAGAAAGGACTTAGCTGTGCTATGTTCCATGGTCGATCAAGCTCCTGGTAGTCATCATCTGGGTCACGTCGCTTACGCTTATGATCCTTGTTGGATCTATCCTTTAGTTCACGATTGTCAACGAGGTATTAAGACCCATTGAGTAGCGCCTTGCTTATGATGAACGGTCCTTCCCATGACGGGGATAATTTGTGTGACTTCTTCTGCTTAAGTCGGAGCACCAGATCCCCCTCTTTAAACGAGCAATGTCGGACGCGGCGACTATGGTAGCTGCGTAGCTTCTGCTGGTAGATGGTGGATCTTTGGCATGGCAAAATGCGCTCCTCCTCAAGATCAGAAAAATACCAGAAAAATATGGGAAAATATTATTTTTCCAGAAGATTGAGGAAGCCAGAAGGATGAGCGAAGAAGGGCCGCAGGGGGGCCACAGACCCCTAGGCGCGGGCCCACCCTGGGCCGCGCCAAGGGCAGGTGTGGCCCACCTGTCCGGCTCCCAACTCCGCCCCTTCGCCTATATCTTCCCTACGGAACCCTAAGGCTAGGGGGCGACCACAGATAGATTTCCGTCGCCTCTGCGGGGCGGAAAACACCGAGAGAGAAATATCTCTCCGGCAGACAGATTTCTACCAGGGAAATTCCTTCCCGAAGAGGAAAGATTGTCGCCATCAACACCGTCATCAAGCTAGGCTTCATCAGGATCATCATCATCATCCACACCATCATCTCCACCAGCACCATCATCACCACTCCGTCCCGCTGTAATAATTGTGTTGGATATTGCTTTAGTTCTTAGGGGAAACATTCCCGGTGTTAATTACTATTATAGTTGATGCTTGTGAGTGGAACCATTGGATTATTGTTTATTTTCAGATTGTTATACATTATCACATCATCTTTGATCTTGATCCATATGATGTCTTGTGAGTACTTCGTTTAGTTCTTGAGGACATGGGAGAAATCATGTTGTTATTAGTGGATTTGTGTTGAGTTATTATTCAATGGTTTAGTATTTAAGTTATGGTGCTATTCTTCTAGTGGTGTCATGTGAACGTCAACTACATGATACTTCACCATTTATGGGCCTAGGGGAATCCATGATATAAAAAACGACTGGCAATTAGACTTGCAGCTCTCTCTACACATCGTGTACGTTTTGTCCTTAGACCTGAGATTGTCGCATGTACTTGAGATGTGGATCGACCTACTTTGGGGCTATCAGACGCTACTCCGTAACTGGGTAGTTATAAAGGTAGCTTTCGGGTTTGTCCTGAAGCATGCTGCAAGGCATGGTCAATCAAGATTGGATTTTCCCCTCTCTACGAGAGAGATATCTCTGGGCCCCTCGAGTGATCGGATCCAGAAATGCATGGTCGTGCTACATAAGGTTAAGAGTTAACCTAGTAAAGGGATTCCGAATCACAGTATCGAGAAAGGGAGGTCAGCTTGGAGCTAGACCAAATATCGTGAGGCAAAAGGAAAGACATGTACTAAACCTTGTGATGGTTCGTCCGATATGATCTTTGTATGCGTTTAGGAGTTGGCACGTATTTCTAGAGGCCGCTACCAACTATTGACAGAATAAGTGTATTCGTGTCATGTCTACACGTATATGAACCTATAGGGTCACACACTTAAGGGACTGGAAGCCTAATGAGGATTGGATCCGAATTAGACCAGACTTAGGCTACTAATGGGCTGCTAACGTAGAAGCCCACTAGGGACGCCTATATTAGAGAGGGTGGGGCGAGATGACCAGGGTTAGACCTTAGACCATTCCATCCAGCCGTAACTCCTCATGCCTGTGTTGCACGCGCGGACCTAGCAGTCCGGCGTCTGACGCTTCCACCCTGTACGTGTGGATACCTCGGAGGCGCTGCATCTGTAGTGCTTGGATGATCCGCGCAAGGGGATCTGCTCGTGGGACGAGGACAAGAAGGAGACGTGGAACGTCTGCACTGCCTCGACGCGCTTCATCAATTCCACAACTGCGCATCTAATGGTAATCCCGTGATCTATGACAACACTAATCCTGGTTTATGTGGTAGAAAATTTTGATTCGCGCTAGTGTAGCCTACCCGTATCCCTACAGTCCGGATGACCGTTAAAGCAAGGATGACGCCCCAAAGGAAGCCCGGGTGACCACTAAAGAGAAGGATGACGCTAAAAGAAGGGCATACTGTGTCCTGGCCCACCGGCTGGGCCCTGCAGCCGGCCCTATCCTGTAAACTCATATCCAAACAGTAAACCCTAGGACCCGATCTGTAATCTGCCCCCAGACTAGTATATAAGGGAGGGCAGAGCTAGGGTTCTAGGTAAGGCAACGATAGAAGGATAGAAGTGCTAGCATCAAGTCCCCACCTTCTTCTATCTCTCAATAGTCGCTAAGGAAACAGCTCAAGGAGCATCTGTACTGAGCATCAGCTCCCACATATAGTTCATCTTGCAAGAGTAGGGGTGTTACCTTGCTAAGAGGGCCCCGAACCTGGGTACGTCGCTATGTTTGCAGTTCACCATGCCCAACCCGTTGCGTGAGCCACCGAATGCATTCGTGTGTCCCTTCTTTGCCATCCCCGATGGCACTGCCATGTTCCACACCACGACAATCTATGTTGTATATGCTTGCACTTATACGTTAGAATTAGCAGAACCGTGATGTCACGAGGAACGTATTCAACATTGCACTTGTACTTTGTACTCGGTTGATATCATGCTCTTTTGTCTATGGATGTCACCGATGTGAAATAAAGAGGGAACTTGTAAGTCCATGGAGTATGTATTTTGTGTTAGAGAAACGCCTGGGCCGCTAGCCTAAGCCATGCCTAATCATGGTGGAAACTTGTAGCATCACCATAGTGAGCTATTTATGAAGCATCCTTAATAAAAAAACTATGCATATAGTAAATAAAAAGATCGCTGAGATGCTCATTGTCTTGCTTGCCTTGTCATTTTGGTTATGGTATAGCTCATGTACCATGTGCAAGGGGCACCCCGTTGGTGGTTCTCTATGATACGCATGTACTTACAATGACAAGAACTTACAGGTGACTGAAGTTGGGTAGAATGAGGTGTGGCCCTCGTATTCAAGGGACTTGAGATTGCCAACTTATACCTTTTCAAGCATATATTCCATAGTTTATTCACTTTAACCTTAATCACTTCAAGATGCTTATGATAGGGTCAATGAGGGCTGAAAGCTAACAAGTACCATAATTTTTGGGAGCTCTTTTTGAAACTTGAAATCCCTGCTTCCCTTTGTGAAGGGTCTTTATTCCACCATTATTTGAGTCTCCACCTTCTACTTTTGGGCACCATTAAGAGAGCATAGTTGCCATTCTGTGTGCAGTGTCCCAAAACTTATTGATTGATGCATATTGTGATATTACTTTTTTTGTGCTACTTGTTTCTAGTCACCCTTGTGAACTTTGAAGGTGTCCTATGCATCTATTTGCTACTCTATGAGGGACAAACTGAATGCCACTATGCCATGTTTTCTGTGTGTGAAACAAACAAACGTTTTTAATGCATGTTTTTCATGATCTTTGTTTGTAGCCATTCATGTTGCATGCATAGTTACTATGTCCTATTGTTAGAACTCCATCTCTCCTGCACATGTTTAGAGTTCTTTGTTCCCAGCTTTCAATGTTTGCAAATGGTTTGATCTTGGTTTTGATGGTGCATGTCACCTCAAAAATTATTCTTTTATCACTTACCTACTCGAGGACGAGCAGGAGTTAAGCTTGGGGATGCTTGATACGTCGGAAAGGTATCTATATTTTTTGATGCTTCATGCTTGTTTGGTATCTACTTTGCTTTGCTTTGTCTACACTTTGAGGTGTTTTTATATCTTTTCTAGAACTAACCTATTAACAAGTTGCCACAGTGCCAGTTGCCTATTTTCTTCTATTTTTGGTTCCAGAAAGGCAAAAAATCAATATTCTCGGAATTGGACGAGACAAAAGCCAAAATCAATATTTTACTATGGGCGACACGAAGTCCAGAGGGGAGACAGAGATGCAAACCAGGGCCGACACACCCCCTAGGCGCGGGTGGGCCCACCCCGCAACTGGGTAGGGTGTGGGCCCCCTGGCCGCCTTCCAGCCTCGCCTCTTCGCCTATAAGAAGCCCCCGATGCAGAAATCCTAGGCACCCGATCAAAACTCCACGAAACCTTTTGTAGCCGCCGTCACCGTCGTCCCTAGACCGGGGGACGGATCTGAAGTTCTTCCCGGCACCCTACCGGAGGGGAGATCAACCCGGAGTCCTTCTTCTCTGGTATGATGCGTGAGTAGTTCCACCTTGGACTATGGGTCCATGTAGTAGCTAGATGGTTGTATCTCCTCCTTGTGCTTTCATGTATAGATCTTGTGAGCTCCGTTCATGATCAAGATCTAATCTATTTGTAATCATGCATGTTGGGTTTGCGGGGATCCGATGGATATTGATATTACCATGTCATATTGATTAATGGTTTTGTCTATTTGGTACTATCATGTCTGTGTTGTTTGTGATCTTGCATGCTCTCCGTTGTTAGTAGCTATCTTGTCCAAGTAGTTGCTAGTGACTCCAAGAGGGGGTATTTATGCTCGATAGTGGGTTCATGCCTCTAGTTTCCAAGGGAAGTGACAAAAATATCTTCGGTTGTAGATGTGTTGTTGCCACTAGGGAGAAAACAACCCTCTCTTGTTCATGGAACAAGTGGATTGTTTACCTTACACACTTTGCTTAAAGCAGTTGTCTGTTGCCTGTAACTTAATATTGGAGGGGGTTCGGATGATAACCTGAAGGTGGACTTCTAGTCATAGATGCAGTTGGATGGCGGTCTATTATATTGTTGTATTTTCCAATCGAATCTCATAGGATCTTTTTGTCTAGTATTGCATTGTTATGCCTTGCTCGGTTCCTGTCAATTGCCCCGCTGTAATTTGTTTACCCTTCATGTCATGTTGTTTCTCTAAGGAGAGCACCTCTAGTGAACTATGGACCCCGGTCCAATCTTTACCATTGATACATATTCCAATGTTACCTGTTTACTTGCTGCAAACCATTACCTTCCACACCATATGTTTAATCCTTTGTTACAGCAAACCGGTGAGCTTGACTACCTCATTGATTCATTGGGGCAAAGTCTTGAGTTTGTGTTGTGCAGGTCTCCGTGTTGTTTACAACACATGTGTGACGTTTCCTTCCTCCTACTAGTTCCCTAACCTCGGTTTCTTACTGAGGGAAAACTTGCTATTGTGCTGCTTCACACCTTGCTCTTGGGGTTCCTAACGAAGCGCTCCTACATCAACTCAGCGCTGCATCAAGGCGAGGGAGAGGGACAAAGCAATCTCAACTTCTTGGATCGCAGGTGAGGCGATGGGGAGCTTTTGGAGCTTCAGCTCCCCCTGGCGGTTCCTCAGCGGTGGTTGTTCTTTGTCGCTCCTTCTCTTGGTCATAGGCCTGGCCCCGCCTGTTGGGAATATGCCCTAGAGGCAATCATGTATGATGATATTTCCCATTGTATTCATAAAGTTATTAAGTTGTCCTTGTATAAACATCTTATATGTATCATTGAATATGTGATTCGGTTGTGAAACTATACATTCATGTTGTTTGTACTAAATATCCTTGGTCATCGAGGTTGTGCTGGACACACAACTTAGACCAATGTGAAAGTCGGCTTTATGACTCGGTTCCAGTTGTCATGGGCATGGAGATGCCATTCCGACTTACACAGATTTGGCTAAAGAGTTTAGCGAGTCGGATTGACCCATATTGAGGTACAACAAACAAGTTGTCACTTGTATATCTCAATCAATGTAATCCTTAGACCTGAGGTTATTGCATAGTCCGAGTTGAGGATCACCGACTTAGGTTACATCAAACGCGATCCGTAATCGCGCTATAAAGATAGAGTTCGGGTCGACTGAGAATCAAGTTGCGTGATGTGAATAACCAAGATGGTATTTTGCCCCTCCACTTGGAGAGATATTCTCTGGGCCCTCTCGGATGATATGATTCGGAAAGCATGGCCATGCACGACTCGGTTAAGTGTTAACCGAGGCGATCGACTAAGAGTTAGTCGGATGAATCACTTATCTCAGATCGAGAAGAGAGTCGGACTATTTAAGGGATGACAATTATTCGCCTATAGTCTGACAATGTGTATCGTGAGGCGAAAGGGACTCGGACGCAAGTCGCATTGGACAGACAAGTCGGCATGACTCTTTGGTACTTGGGAGTCGGCACGTTCTGCTAAGAGCCGCTACCGACTGATCGATTGAGAGTCGGACTCTAATCGTGTTCAAGTAGCCATGAGACTGCGGGGTCACACACTTAAGAGCCGGAGCAAGTTCGGATTGGATCTAAACTGGAAATCTGGTTGGGTTGAACCCGAGCCGGATTTGGACAGAGTCAGTGAGTCGGACTCACGGTGACTAATATTATATGGGCTTTAGTGAATGGGCCACAAGTGAGTGGAGCCCACGTTTACTCCCTATATATAGTGGGGCACAGAAACCCAGAAAGGGTTAATGGTTGATTGGTTAGGTCATTCCATGAGTTGGAAACCCTAGATACACAGCAGTCCTGCCGACGTACTGAACCTAGCAGTTCACCGCCGGCGCTCCTCCCCGTACGTGTGGACACCAGCAGAGGCGTTGTACCATCAGCGCTTGGACGATCGTTGATTGGATCGAGATCACAAGGACTGTATTGCATCAACTGACGCGCTACATCAGTAATCCGCAACTATGCGTCTAGTGGTAAACCTTGTGGCCTTCTACCTCAGCTAGATCTTGGGATCACCACGTTAGAGGAAGAAGTTTTGTTTTATCTCTACGTGGCCCAACACCGCCATGTCTGGCAGCGTAGCCTATCTGGGCTTCGTTAACCTCCTCGGGAAGATCGTCTTCAACCTCTGCGCCCCCTTCCATGATGCTTCCCAACCAAGTGGTGTCGTCCTCGGCTGGTGTAGCGGTGGTGGCATCTGGTGGTTGCTCGTCGGCGTGTGCTATGTACTCGATTGCGTTTTCGAGTTTTCTTTTAGGGTGTTCAGTGCTATTTTCAAGGGTCTGTTTGTAATTTTCCTTCTTTGCATGAACTTGTATGTATTTGTTCACCCCACGCCGTTGGAATGAAAGCTCCAGGCCCTCTTGGCCTTTTATGTGCAAAAAAAAAATCCATGAAGTCGCTTTAGCTCGAAAGCGCCGCTGAAAGATGCTCAACGGATGTATTTGATAGTCGATGAAGTAGCCGACCTCTAGTACCAAAGCATCAGGCATCTGCCGCCAATTCTTTTGTTCTCCTTGTTCCTAGGCTTCAAACCTCCACGACGAGGAGCCTAAAGTTTCGATCGTAGACGAAGGAGGCGACTAATGATCATCACACGCTCTTCATCATCGGCATGTGCATCAGCTTCGTCTTGCTCCAGTTGCTCTAGCATCATTTCATCATCACTATCCATTTTCTACGCATCACACAACAATGCAATCAAAGCGCCGAACACTAGCCGATTCACGGAGGCCAAAAAAATAAAAGTTTACCTTGGCGAGAGCCGTGGTGGCAAAACGACAACGAGACGGTGGCGGGACGATGGCAGAACGCGGTGGGTTTCGGGCGGGGCGACATCTGGCTAGGAGCTTTGGCGAGGAGCGGCTACTACGTCCAAGAAAAGCAGGAGAGGGGGATTGTCGAATCTTGCCGAGGGGTCCATGCATTAAATCCAACGTGGTGTAAGTTGCCGGCACCACCGGTTCGCTCCCTAGGTAGCTCCCTAGGTAGAGATTGGGGGGCGGTTGGCGCACCCGGTGGAGATGCTCTTACATCCGAGTCCCAACGCCATGTGGCAACACAACATGAAACGATCAATGAGACGATGACTTAACCTAAAATCGGTGTAAACATAAACATAATATCACTCGCCTGATCGAGTCGCCGAAACCAAGTTGCCGACGACCGAAGTCAGTTTTCTTAAATGAATGCTGGCCTGTCTGGTGTCCCCGGAGAACTCATCAATCGGAGGGCTGTAATAAACGACCACGCGACGGGCGGCTTTGAACTGCAAACAGTTCATGGCGCTCTGTAATTACGGCATGACGAATGGAAGAAAGATGCATTCGCAATGATTGCATTGCCGCGTGGTTAGCCACGTAGATTCCCGGACCCCACCCACCTACGCCACGCAGCTCCAATAAATCTCGAGCGCTAATCGAGGCCATTCGAAATCGACGGCTCCCCGGTCCCCACCCCAATCTTGTTGGGACATTTCCCATTGGCCGCACGCACTCGACTCCGGCTCGATCTCTACCCCAAAAGCCACGAGTTGAAAAGCGGCAATGGCTACAGTGAAAAGGTCTTCGGTTCACCGCTAGGTGGATTTTGTTCTTCCAGTGATCTGATGCGTCTGAAAGGTACGGCGGGCGGCTTCTCGGTAAACCGGCAGGAAATTTCTTCCTATAGGGAGGGAGGACAGCTGCCCCCGTCCTCGCCCGTGCGAGCGAAAGATGACACGTATGTAGAGTAGTATACATGTTTTGTTTTGGGCATGTCGACGAACCGAAATGGACGGACTCGATTTGTTCTGGGGCCACGTATACTGTGATCTTCAGCAACTACCAAAGTCACCGTACGCGTGTGTTATTCCCTAGCCTTACCATTACGCTAGCTAGGCCCAGGGTCCTACTACTTCTGGAGTTTACCATCTTGGAACTAGTAGTAGTAGTAGCTAGGGGTTGAAACACCCCAATTGCTCATTGCCTGTAGAGTGGTCTCCCATCTCGTGTGAACTGAGACCACGCCGTATCTGTCTGTCTGCCGGTGCAAAAGAACAGAAATCTGTTCAAGAGATAAGAAATCGCTTTTTTTTTTCAAGTCGCCTCCTTGTTAGAAGACAGACAGCGTGCCCTATTTTGGGCTAGTGGGTATACTGACAAATACTGTATGACTGCGTGTATGAGTCCAAGACGACGGATATCGTTATCCTGCGCCGTATCCCTGGCGACTGCTGCATCTGAATTCTGAACCCTGCAAGGCACGCACCTGAGTCGTAGCGGATGGGCCCGGCAGTATACGTCGCATGCAAGATGCAACCGCGCTGCCCATGCCGCCTCAAGTCTGAAGAGGAGGCTCAAGTGGTGGTGGTGGTGGTACCGATCATCGATCCACCAACCGCCCTGCCGGCAGCCGAATCCGCGGTGTATCCGCGCTCCGCGTACGGCCACCTCGCAAGACGGCAGCGCGCGCATGCAAGCCACGGCAGAGAGGGAGGGAGACCGCCCTGCCCTGCCCTGCCGCGTCGCATCGCATCGCATCCGCCCCGCCCCAGGCGCGCGCACGGCAGCGCAGGCACAGCACAGTGGTCACGGCATGCAGCTGCGTCGCGCCGGTCGCCGGGCACGCGCGGCCACCCAATGAGAGGTCACGCGGCTGCCGCTGCTGCAGCCCCGGGGGGGATCGAATCTTGGCGTGCATCTTCCTAGAGAAGAGATGAGCCGGTGGCGAGAGATCCCACCCACGACGTACGCGCGCGCCCATGCCACGCCAGAGGCCAGACCGGATGACGGGTCCGCGTCGGCGCGGGCCCCGATGAGGATGCGAGATCACTGCCTGCCTGCGCGCGCCCGCTGGGCCTCGTCACGTGCCTTTGCGGAACCCACCACTCCCGCGGCCTGTACGTGTGAGTTTGGCTACGTACTACCTTGGCTGTGTGCTGTTCGGCGGTGGCCGGAGGGGGGCGACACGCAGGGGCTAGAGGTGGCAGAACGGCAGATGGCGCTACTACCAGTCGGCCGCGTACTATACTACGCTACGCTGCCGCGCGCCGCGCCCGCGCGCCGCACACGGCACACCTAGTATCAGACCGGTGCGGCTGGACCGGCCAAGTTCTCTGCTTTGTAGTATGGGCATCTGGGCACGGCCGTTTCTGCTGGGGGTTCGTGTGCCGCCACCCACCCCCGGATGTACTCCTACCTCCGCGCATGGGCACCATTTGGCCGACCGGAAGTCTAGCACCACGGTTTTCTCAGTCGGTAATAATGTGATTTGAGTTTTGTTGATGCGACGGCGAACCCACGTGTCTGTCACGTGATCCATAGAACAACCTTCGCATGCCGGTTCCTTAACCACATTTTTCTGTCAGGGATATGCAGTACTTAGCATGGGTGAACTCCTTGATTCATCTTTGGCTCGTGTAAAAATGCGTGGATCCTTTCAACTGTGCACGCTGACCGAGTGCAGGATAGCACTACCGCTCAAGACAGAAAGGCCAGACAGACACCTCTCTGAAGCTATAGGTAGGTCTCTCTGGAGATCTGAATCTCGGCAGGATTTCATGAGACCACCAATCAAGCGACTGTTCCGATCGAGAGAGAAAGGAGGAACTGATCTCGAGCGAACAACTAGAAACAAATAACGGTTCCCGGAGAGGAAAGCTCAATAACTAGGCAGGCAGGGGTCGATGCATGCAGATTGCAGAGACAGACGGAGACGGAGGCGACGCACTGCTCAAGGAGAGACAGACAGGCCAGGCCAGGAAAACAACGTTAATCTCTAGCCAGGCCCTTTCGCCCTCCTCTTTTCTGCAGAGAAATCCCGATTCAGCGGGCACGTGAGTCGCTGTTAGCCTATGATGAGGCCGTGACTCAGCCGTGTTCGTTCGCGCTTAATTTGTCATCTTCTCGACCATTTTACACGACGCTTCATTCAGACGGAAGGCCAATTTCAAGAATTTTTCTTCTTCTGCAAAGACCTATCATCAGAAAACCGTCAATTCATCAGGAGATTATTCGTTCATTCGGACATAGTTGGTGGGAAAGTACTACGGTGATTCGGAACACCTGAGAACCTCACGATTTTGCCGAAAAGCGGTTCGCTTTTTTCAGCTGTCTGTAAGATATCTTCCGCGTGTGATGATCCATCCATACTAGTAGAAAGGACGCTCTAGCACAAAGCTGCTAGATATGCGTCATCATTTCCATTTGATCCTCCGTGTTTGTTTGTTGGGAAAGTCGTTATCCATAACGTCTGCGAGCCTCACATTTTTGGGCCAACATGGGCCAGACCGCGCGCATAGTCGCGCCTAAAAAGGTCACGCTCATGTTGGGTAGCCGTGCATGGGCCACCAGGCTGCACGCAGGATTTCAAGGGCCTACCGATGCTGATCGCTGTGGATCTCCCTCCGTCTCTCTCTCTCTCTCTCACTCACAAATACGCCTAGTAGACATTCACAGCAATCCCTTGAGTTTAGCAAAACGCCGGATCCCAAAAACGACGGCAGGAAGGCATGGCCAAGATTGTGGCCAATTATTTGGGATACGGAAAGGCAGGCTGGTTTTGTTCCCTTTTGGTGCCACTTGTGTGTCCTTGCCACGAGACAATGATGGAAACAACCAAAAAAGGAATAAAACGCCGTGGGGAACAACCGTCTCGTGGCGCCGTACTGCCATCCTATGCACTTGGATTTTCTTTTTTTTGAGGGAGGATATTTTCATTTGCTCATCCGCCATGCGATTTTAGGTCTTTGCATTGTTTGCATCTACGGTCGATCCCTAGTCACTGATTGTTAGAATATATAACCATATTGTATTTGTATAGATATATGGTTATATACGTATAACCTATGTATAATTGTCTGTGTATTGTACGGTAGGGACTTTAGCCTTGTAAGTCTATATAATAAGCAATACAAGGCACTGTGTGGTTTTCCCTATCTTACGTGGTATCAGACGCAAAACCCTAAACCCTAGACCTGCGCCGACCCTCCCCCTCCGTCAGCCACCGCTTGTGGCCAACCCTAGCACGCCATCCCCACCCGCGCACCCCTCCGATGTCTCTCTCCGATGGAGATCAGGTCTCCAAGGCCCTCGCTGCGGCCAAGGGGACCGAGGACGCACCTGACGCCGAGAAGATCGCTGTCGCCGAGAAGGACACCATGGCCGAGAAGGCTGCTCTCTCTCGCCACCACGCATCTGGCTCCGGGTCGAGCGCGGGGTCTTTCTCCCTGACCTCGTTGCACGCCCAGGCCGTCGGTCTATCCTCCATCAAGGGGCACGCCCCCGTCGAGCTCGCGCTTGACACCAGCGTCCATCGTCAGTGGCGCACCTTCTTCCGCGTCGCGTGCCACAAGTACGCCCTACGGGATCACCTCGACGCCGACGCCCCTGTCGTGCCGACCCCGGAGTGGTCTCTCCTCGACGCCACGGTCGTCTCATGGCTCTATGGATCTGTCTCGCTCAGTATCCTTGACGCCGTCATGACACCTGGCGACGATCCCCTCGCCATCGAGCTTTGGACCCGCATCAACGGCCTCTTCAACGACCACAAGATCAATCGCCAACTCCACCTCACGGCCGAGCTAGGCGATGCCAAGATGGGCGAGACGAGCATGACCGACTATCTTCAGAAGGTCAAGTCACTCTCCGATGGACTTGCGGATCTTGGTTCCCCTGTTGATGATGCTGAGATGGTGATCCACTGCCTCAATGGCCTCTCCGAGCAGTATGAGTCCGCCGCCAATCTGATCTCCCTCATGCCTGGGATTAGTTTCGCGCAGTGTCGCTCGTTGCTCTCGCTTCAGGATATGAAGCGGAAGAATCGCCGCTCCCGCCACACCAACACGGTCCTCTTTGCCAACGCTGGCAACTCTGGCAAGAGCACCGGCAAGGGAAAGAACAAGAAGAAGAACGCCACTAACGCCGCCAAGGACGTCGCGCCCCCACAGGCTCTCGCGCCCCCAGCTGCGCCGATCGCCGCCCCTCCTTCTTGGCCGTCCCCGCAGCATCCCTGAAACGGTGCCATCCAGATGTGGTCGTACGGCCAGGGTGCCATGCTCGGCAGGCAGCAGCCCGCCTACGCCCCGCCTCCCAGCTACATGTCGAGGCACGCTCCGGCGTCGCAGGCGTTCTACGCTCAGAACCCGTACGACGTCGCCCCCGCCCTCTATGCCTACAACCACGGGTACGCGCCCCCGTAGCCCGCCCATGGACTCGGTGCCCCGGCGTCTCTGGCACCTTCGTCGGCCTCGTGGGATCAGGCCGCGCTGATGAACCAGTTCCAGACCATGGGACTGCAAGCACCCAGTGAGTGGGTGCTGGACACCGGCGCTTCCTCTCACTTCGCCTCCGATTCTGGTATGCTCACCTCCGTGTCTCCTCCTTCTTCCTCTCGACGTGTTGTCATTGTGGGTAACGGTTCCACCCTTCCGATCACCGGTACCGGGCACGCACATCTCCCTATCTCTACTTTCTCGCGCCCTCTTTACCTTCGTAATGTCTTAGTTGCTCCTACCATTGTAAAAAACCTTTTGTCTGTTCGTCAGTTCTCTATTGATAATCGTGTCTCTGTCGAATTTGACCCTCTTGGTTTTTCTGTGAAGGACCTTCTAACCAGGACCGAGATTCTTCGCTGCAATAGCTTCGAACCTCTATACTCCATCCGCCCTTCATCCACCAGCCAGCCATCTTCCTTCCTCATCGTAGATCCTGCACTTTGGCACCTCCGGCTTGGGCATCCTTGGCGGCCAGTCATGGAGACTTTAGCTCGCTCTTCTATTATTCCTAGGGAAAAGAATAAAAGTAGCTTGTGTCATGCGTGTCAGTTAGGTCGTCATATTCGTCTTCCTTTCTCTTCTATCAATCGTGTAACTACTACTCTGTTTCATATAATTCACTGTGATTTGTGGACATCTCCTGTTGAGAGTATTTCTGGCTTTAAGTATTACCTTGTGTGTCTCGATGATTTTACTCAGTATGCATGGGTCTATCCTCTTCGGGCTAAGTCAGAAGTTTTCTCTCACTTGTCGTCCCTTCACGCTCTTGCACTCACCCAGTTTAGTACGCTGCTGCTTGTGCTATTCTGTGACAATGGTCGCAAGTTTGATAATTCCCAACTCCATTCTTTTGCCCAGCACCATGGAATTGCACTCCGCTTTTCATGTCCATACACTTCTCAACAGAATGGTAAAGCCGAACACATTATTCGCACTCTCAATGACATTACTCGCACACTTCTTGTTCAGGCTAGCATGCTGCCTCGTTTCTGGGTTGAGGCCCTCCACACAGCCGTTCTGTTGCACAATCGGCTTCCTTCCAAGGCAATTTCGGATTGTGTTCCCTTCTGTGCTTTACTTGGCGTAGATCCTGCTTACGCTGGTCTTAGGGTCTTCAGATGTTTATGCTACCCCAACACCACCGCCGTTGCGCCGCACAAACTTGCGCCGCGCTCCGTTCCATGCGTGTTCCTTGGCTATCCATCCGGCATCATGGCTATCGCTTCCTTGATCGCTCCACCCAAAAGATCATCATCTCTCGCCATGTTGTGTTCGATGAGTCCACGTTTCCCTTTGCCTCCACTCCGTCCGCGTCGTCCCCTACTCCCTCCCTGCACCCGTATGATTTTTTGTAGGAATCTGAGCAGCTGACGTCGTCGACGCCATTTACCATGCCAAGCACGGCATCACCGCCGAGCCTGTCGCCGTCATTGTCTCCGCCGCGACAACGGTTCTGGTGCTTCTCTGCCAGCGCTGCAGCGCGTTTGGCAGTTTTTTCGCGCGGCGAGCGAGCCGTCGCCGCTGCGTCCGCTGTCGCCTCGCCGCCACCACCTCCACCCCGCCGTCAGCGGAACCCGCCTCCGCCACCGTATCACTCAATGGTCACTCGTGCTAAACGGGGGCTTGTGCAGCCCAAGACGATTTTTGATCTTCATGTTGAGGAATTATTTCCAATACCGAAGACTTATCGTGGTGCTCTCAAGGATCCAAATTGGCACTCTGCCATGGTTGAGGAGTATGGCGCTCTTCTCTCCAACAACACTTGGGACCTCGTTGATCCACCTCGCAATGCTAATATTGTTACAGGCAAGTGGATCTACCGTCACAAGATGAAGTCTGATGGTTCCTTAGAATGATACAAAGCTCGTTGGGTGCTCTGAGGATTCACTCAACGCGAAGGTATTGATTTTGATGAAACCTTCAGCCCTGTCGTCAAGCCAGCCACTATTCGCACAGTGCTCTCTCTTGCGTTAACAAGTGACTGTCCTATTCATCAGCTTGACGTCAAGAATGCGTTCCTCAATGACACTCTCACAGAAACTGTTTATGCTCGTCAGCCTTCTGGGTTCACTGATCCGAATTTTCCTCATAAGATCTGTCGTCTCAATAAATCACTTTATGGTTTGAAGCAGGCGCCTAGAGCATGGTTTCAGCGGTTTGCCTCATTCATTGCTTCGGTTGGTTTCATTGGCTCCAAGTCCGACAGTTCGTTGTTCGTCTATCGGCGTGGTGCTGATATGGCCTATCTCCTCCTCTATGTGGATGACATAATCCTAACCGCGTCTTCCTCAACATTGTTGCACAGTTTGGTTGCCTCTCTTCGTACAGAGTTCAGTATGACAGATATGGGCGATCTTCATTATTTTCTGGGCATCTCTATGACATGCAGCAAGGACAGTCTGTTCCTCTCACAGGAGAAGTATGCATTGGATCTTCTTGACAGAGCTTGTATGTTACAGTGCAAATCCATCTCTACTCCAGTTGATACTGTCTCCAAACTTTCAGCCAAGTCCAGTGATCTTGTTACAGACCCGACCGAGTACCGTAGTATTGCAGGTGGTCTTCAGTACCTTACGTTTACTCAGCCAGACATCTCTTATGCCGTGCAGCAGATTTGTCTCCATATGCATGATCCTCGGGCTAATCATTTGCTTCTCGTCAAGCGTGTTCTTCGCTACATCCGCGGCACCACCGACTATGGTCTCACCTTGTTCCGGCGTAGCTCCAACAAGTTGACGGCCTACTCTCACGCTGATTGGGCAGGTTGCCCAGACACTAAACGGTCTACCTCAGGCTACTGTGTCTTCCTCGGCGCTAATCTGGTGTCATGGTCTGCTAAGCGGCAACACACGGTCTCTCGCTCCAGCGCCGAGGCTGAGTACAGGGCGGTTGCGAATGTGGTGGCTGAAACTTGTTGGTTACGGCAGCTTCTTCAGGAGCTTCATCGACCGGTGACTGGTGCCACTGTGGTTTTCTGTGACAATGTGAGCTCGGTTTACATGACACAGAATCCTGTACATCATCAGCGCACCAAGCATGTGAAGATCGACTTGCATTTTGTACGAGATCGCGTCACCATCGGCGAGGTCCGGGTTCTACACGTTTCGAGTTCTTCCCAGTTTGTGGATATTTTTACCAAGGGACTACCGTCGCCTCTCTTTTTGGATTTTTGGGACAGTCTTAACATTCGTCGGCGCCCGTTTACGACTGAGGGAGGGTGTTAGAATATATAACCATATTGTATTTGTATAGATATATGGTTGTATATGTGTAGTCTATGTATAACTGTCCGTGTATTGTACGGTACGGACTCTAGCCTTGTAAATCTATATAATAAGCAATACAAGACACCACAATGTGTGGTTTTCCCTATCTTACACTGATTACATGCATGAATTCTTTGATTCACACTTCCGCGGATATAAAAAAAGGTTTACATGGAGTACAACAAGTTTCTCCCTTTACCTCATTTTTCAGTTTTGCTCCGGAGGAGGTTTTTCCTCATAGTATATGCAGGAGATGAAGATTTTTTGTTCATTGGTGGTGCACTTCGGCTGGAGAAAATTTTAACTGAAGGGATTTACTATAATTTGTATGAAAAGTCGAATTTATAACTGTAACAGGGCGCTAGCTATTGCAGGCCATTGATGCAACTGCGTGAGGACGGAGAACATGATGCGGATCCGAAAAGGTGAGTAGTCGTTCCTAACAGTATGCTGATGCAGCATGTATGATGCGATTGATTTTTTTACGAGTGTCGCGCTCAAACTCATACCGTAATAATCATTGTGAAATGCTAAATGCCGCTCAACACGGTGTGAAAGGCTCGCGCGTCGCACACCCCGTCCCGGGCCGGTCCATTTTAGCTTCATTCTCTCTTTCTGTTATTTTCTTTTTCTTTTTTATTTTATTTTTTCTTTCCTTTTCTTTTCTGTTTGCTTTTCTGTTCTATTTATCCATTTTTTAAGTTTCAGAATTTTATAATTTGTTCATGATTTCAAAAAATGTTCACATTTATGATTTTAAAAATTTAAAATTTTCAAATTTGGTTCCCTAGTGTAACTACCTCGGTGAATTACGCTCCTAGTTACAAGCCTGGATGAGCAGAAATGGTTGAAATAGTACGGTGGGGCCCAAATGCCACTCACAGGTAGACCTTTCGGCCGTCCCAACCATTTCCAAACATCGGGACAAGAACGGGCGTGTCGGCGAAGCGAAGGATCAACTATACACAAATGAGTATGTATGCAAGCCACCATACAATAGTACATCAGAGCCATTCCATCTAAAAAAGAAAGGAAATATAGCAACGTCATACGGCAAGATCCAAATATCCTAGGTAGATATAATAGTTTAGGATATCTCCTCATACATCAAACATCAGAGTATCAAGCGGAAGCGGAAGACAAAATCCGAGTACGGATAAGAAGCAAATCGGCATAAGATGCCCCATAAATAAACACATCCCGCCACAGATCTCACGGATCCCCGTTTCCGGAATCTCTACACCGAATGATCGTTGCCCACATCGTCCGTCTCTTCCACCCAGTATCCATCTTGCGAGTGTACCTATTCATCTGAACCAAACAATTTATTGTGTGAGACCCTAGGGGTACTCAGCAAGTCTTTATGCCTCTAAAGGGGACACAACCTGGGGTGACGCAATTGCAGCAAAAGATAAATCCTAACAATTCTATAGATACTCGCTAACCATCAGCCTAACCAAAGATAGACGGATGTCCGTGAATTAATAACAACAGTTATAATGGTAATATTAACAGATCCATCCTCCTCCTCGCTTACCGACGAGGAAGCGGACGAACAACCCCCCATCCGTTGGCAGTTTTATTAACCATTCCATGAGTGTTGCACTATTTACTAGTCAGTTATTTAGTCAAATTAAAGGCGGTACTTTAGTTATACTTGTCTATGATCGAGAAACTGTGCTCCAGGTCGTCCATAACCGCGGACACGGCTTTCAGAAAGTTTTACCCTGCAGGGGTGCACAAATAGCAACACACACTCGATCAACCTTGGAAAACCAAATCAAAACCCAACGAGGCAGTCACGACAAAGCGATCATAGGATTCAGAAATATTTCAGGGGGCCACCCCATTAAGCTACCCGCGACGAAGTTGGCCGACTTCGAGACGGACTCAAGGTTTACGTCAATGGCTGTAAACGACTGGAAACCCGAAAATGTGACTGGGCTTGTCGATACCGCGAAAACACTCCGCTTACCTAAGCGATGATGCAGTACCTCGCACAATTTAAATAAAGCAGTAAAGCATGGCATAAGTACAGGATAGTAAATAAAACCTCAAAATGTTTGTGGCCCCAAGAAATAAGAATGAATCAAGTTCTGGCTCAGGGGGGTTCATAAGCCTCCCGGATGTGGATAGCGCGAATATTCAAGGAACAGGAATCAAGTACTCGGGGTCCTACGGGACACAAGTGAGCCTGAAAAACCAAATAGCGAATATGGCTCACCGATGCCACTTTCATTAGTTATCCCACTACTACTCAGGTTAAGTTGTTTAGGTACCTCGTTATCCATCAGACACTCACATACCCTACACATGTTGTTCTACGACTCGCATGGCTCAAACACTCATGTAGTAATGGCTCATGGGATGGAGGAACAAGCTTCGGTGGGGTTTAAAAGTAAAGGCTATGCGATACTTAGGATTCAATTTGATGCAATCGCGACTCAATGATGCAAGAATAAGAAAGAGGCAATAGGTACTATATGTATGCAAGCATGTGGTAGTGCTTGCCTGGCAGCTCAGTTGAAGCGAGAGAAGGATCTGGGTAGTGCTCCTGGGTTTCTTGATATATCCCCACCTTTGTCTATTCGAAGAAGAACCAAACAAACAAGGGCCAACATAAATAAAGTGCACAATCATATGAATAAAATGCGACAAGCAAACAGTCATGCCATGATGAATGATGCACAATTTGCATGGCAATAAAGTAGCATGGCATGGATGAGGTGTGGAGTACAAGAAATAATCATTTTGTGGAGTTTTAATCACATTTTAGCCTCATATTAGTTGTTGTACACATTATATTTATATGATGCATACTGCAAAACAGAACAAGGAATGCACAAACAGAAAGGTCTCGTCGAGCTAATCATTTTAGACATATCATTTGTTAAATTTGGAGTTATAAAACAAAAGTTATTAATTAAATAAGGTAAAAGGGCATTTTATTATAATTTTAATCAACTTGGAAATTAATGTGTTCAAAATATATTTTGAAGGGCATATTTGAATTCCTCACATTTTTCTGATTTCAAAACATATATTATTTGTATTATTTGGATTTATATTTTAAAAGTTATTTGAAAACAGATTTGAAATTTGAATTTAAAATTCATTTGAAAAAGTTTAAAATTAAAACAGAAAACAGACAGACTTTTGTCACCCAGCCCGGACCTAGCCAGAGTCACTGACGGGTGGGCCAGGGCTGACTGGGCGAACGGCGCTCAGAAGGGTCTTTTCCACCGCGGCTGCTGCTAGCCACAGAGGCCGACGGGTGGGGTCAGCGGGCTCGCAGGCCCACGTGCCAGCGAGGGACCTGGCTCAGCCACGTGGAGCCGAGGGGAGCGCGGGTTGCGAGATACGTAAACCGGAGCGCTTTTCTGCAAAAAGCGCACAGCGGCTGGCAGGTGGGGTCGACGGGACCGCGGGTTAAGCGAAAACAATAGGAAGGGCTAAACTGCAAAACGACCACAGCCGTACTGTTCCTCTTCTTCTCTGCGTTGAGCGATAGGTCGATGCACGGCGTGGGCGGGGATCGATCTCTGGACCTGGGGCTCGCGCGCGGAAGCGGCTACCATTGGGCTAGGGAGCGGTCGGTGTTAGGGGGTCAGGCGCGGCCTAGCTAGGGTTTCTGCGCGACGTGGAAGCGAGCAGACGCGCGCGCTCGTCGGTGCACCAAGGGCGCTCAGCGAAATGAACTACGGATCCGGCCGGCGACAGCGAGGCAGAGCATGTCCAGGGGGTTTGGGGGCTCACCGAGGAGATGTTGGTGGAGTTGGATGGGGCGAGGAGGCAGATCGTCGCCGAGGCGTAGCTAGGGTTCCGGTGGGACGCGTCGGTGTCCTTCGGCTCCGGTGCTCCTCCTCTGCGACGGCGCGTACAGAGTGATGCGGTGGAGGGCCCTTGGTCTTCCGCGGCACCCAGAGCGTCACGCCACCGTCTGGTAGATGAAGGGCGGTGGAGGAGAGGGAAGGAGCGGCAGGGACCTGGGGTGGATCTGGGGGAGGCAGAGGGAAGTCGTGGAGAGGAGACAAGGCAGAGAGGGATAGGGAGATGCCGTGGGGAGCAGGTAGATGGAAAAGGTGGCCTCGATGCCACCTTTCTTTCCCTCCTCACGTGCTAGGGTCGGCGGGAACAGGCGGGGGGCTTCGGTGGGGTAGGGCAGGCAGTGCCTGGGTGGGGCACACCAGCAGAGAGAGAGGAGAAAAGAGGAGAGGAGAGGCTCGGCTAGGTTGGTAGTAGGGTTGTAGAGTGGTGGGTTGGCTGTGGTGTGGGTTTTGTGTGGTGGAGGGGGTAGATTGGTGGGGCCAGGGTTAGTGTGTGGCCAGGTGGGTCCGAGCTAGTTTAGAGAGAGAGGCCGTGAGAGAGGGAGGTAGACTTAGGGTTTAGGTGAGAGGGGGATGTGAGGGTTAGGGTTAGATATGGAATAAGAGGGGGGTATGGTGATGATCACACTTGATCATGCAAAGCATAACCAAGGAGATGAAGAAAAAGACCCAAGACAAGGAAAGACAAAAAGGTGGAAAGGTTGAGAGAGGAAGGTGAGGGGAAGATGGTTAGGGTTTAGATAGGAACCACATGATCATGCATGGATGGTGGAGAAAAGGAGAGGGGGTGAAGAAAAGAGAGAGAGATGAGAGATGAACCACTCAAGAATTCAAATAAAAACCAAAAACTAGAATGGGTGGTACTTGCATGGCCCATGCATAAATATTTAATGCCATGTTTATTTTTGTGAGACAATAATATCACATGGCATTAATCTTAGGCATTCCCACAAGTGTAATAAAGCCAAGCAAGAATTTAAAGGAAAGTCCCAAGTGGAATAGATGGAGATGATCATATTTGATTATAATTGATACTTGCTAGTGTGTTTATTCCACTAGATGTTTAGTAGTCCCAATAATACCCCAACATGAGCATAAATCCATGATAATCCATATGGAAGCTAGGAAAAAGGGTTCCACTCACAAGGCATGCAAAGGTGACCATGTGGCTCTCATATATCAATGATGTGGAAACAACATGATGCTAAGATGAGAGCATGTGGGAAGTAGAATTGGATCCATCCCAACCCACATGAGCTAGAGGTAAAACCCAAATAAAGTGCAAAGCTCATATTTGGTTGGATGGTGGAATTATAAGGTGGTGAAAGAAAGGTGGTGGAGTTAATAAGAGATATGCTCCCAACTCAACTTGGGCATTAAACAATATATCAAGACCCAAATACAATATCAAGAGGCAAATACAATTAACAATGCATATGAGATAAGAACCAAACAAAAAGGGGTTTTTAGATGATGCTCAAATGCAAGGTGGCATGATGACATGAGCATGATATAATGATGATATAACAATTATATATTTGAAGTAGCCATTATATTACTAGACCAAGTAGCATTACAATTGTTAGACAATTGGGATGCTACACCTAGTCACTGATTACATGCATGAATTCTTTCATTCACACTTCCGCAAAAATAAAAAAAGGTTTACATGTACAACAAGTTGCATCTAATTTAACAGGTGGTGATAAATTCTTACCAAAAAAAGGTTTACATGTACAACAAGTTGCATCTAATTTAACAGGTGGTGATAAATTCTTACCATTACACTTGCATCACTTATATTTCGTTGAACATACCATTAAGGTTTCCCTAATGCAATTGGTTTGAAACGAACTCAGGAAATTTGAAACTGGAAGAACAAATACGACCATACACCTGGATAATACTTACCATCGTAGTTGTAGCTAATACCAAAATAGGGTGCATCTGACGATCTTATAAGCCTTTCGGGTCAGCTGGCGAGGTTTCAAGAAAAGTCCAACCAAGCAAACACTTTAAGGATTGGATGATGACTGCACATACTAACAAGCAGCACACATCCAATACACCTTCAGAGCATACATCAATGTGGACTGTGGAGGAAAAAATCAGGACTTCTGAATCATGTGCCCGTATTACATCGATGTCCCAGATCAACAACGCGACTTCAATGAGCCACCGCGCTGCCAAATACTTCAACGCCCACTCGTTTTAGAGGAACCGGAAGCCGACTGAACTTCTTTGCCGGAGGTCCCCTCCTAGGTACAAGATGGGGGAGGAGAGGCTCGGGTAGTCGGGTGGTACAGGATCTGAGGAGAGAGACGGCATGGGCGAATTTCTCTAAGGTACAGAAGAGATGAATAGGGGGAGGGAAGAGATGATGGGCTAGGGAAGAATTTCTCACGCATTTCAGCTTCAGTAATCAGTACAAGGCTTATTTCGCAAATATTCCGTCAGCCCCATCTCCTAGCTGCATCCTGTCCCTTAGTTTCACATCTAATGGACCATAAGCATCAGGTGCAGCTGGTGCACGTGCATGAGTAGAGTCGTTTCACAGGATACGTTCTCCGACTATGAGTACGCCAAGCTGGTCATTTCATCCACACGCACCACCACCACCACTAGTGCTGATGCTACCATGCCTCTGGATGCTACTATTGTATATTGTCGCCTCCTCTGGCAGCAGAGCCTCTTCCTGTTCGTTGATTTAGGTTGGATTTGGTGAGAACTCCGCTTGACATGTTTTCTACTGCAATTTCTGCAAATTGCTACTGTGATTTGTTTCAGTAGAATATAACCTGGGTATCTTAATGCACTTTTTCTCGTCTTTGGACATGTTCTACTGCTACAAGACATTTCTGTCAGAAGAATGAATTTCCGAGAAGCCAATAAAATGGAAAGAGTGAGCAGATGTGACGGTCTGTGTTGTAATGTCAAAGAAAGTACTGACAATCTTGTGGCCAGGCTTTAACAAAGGCCCATGCTGATTTCATGTTTAATCTCTCGTATCCCCTCTTTATTCATCCTATCAATACTCACTCCTAATCATAAATTTACCAGTAATACAAAACTACATGCATAGGACTTTGTATACTACAGGGATACAGTCGGACAGATCACAATCCTGAAGAACTGGCGTAATGCACTGCAATTGCATTAAGGCACTGAAGAAACTCGTGTCAAATGTACCTAAAATTCAAGTCGTTTCAGAAGGATTAACTGTAGCTTCAGCCGACTGGCAAAACTGGTCTAACACACAGGATGATGGTAGATGATAAAAATCCGCTGCCAGATCGTGAATTTCTTCAATGCATCTAAAAGATAGACGTGATCATGGTTACTAACTGGCAGTAAACAAAAATACTCCATTCTTACACTGTTCCTTCCAAGATGTCTCAACAAACAAAAATGACTTCCAAAACTAGATCCAAATAGCCACAGTATGCTTGCACACTACTCAAGGATGAGCAATAGATATGGTTTAACAAGGCTAAACCTAGGTCAGACGCTGGGCAGCCTCCTTTGCGATCAGCCTTTCCCTGGCCTTGGTTTTTGCCTGCGACTTGGAGCCCATGACACCACCACCCCACTTCTTCCTGACCTCGTCGAATTTGTCATTGAAGTTTGCCTGGTGGGTTGTTCAATACAGGTCAGTGGAAGAATAAGAACAAAAGATGTAAACAGGAGACAACAGAAACCATAGACCCACAAACCTTAATAGCCTCAAGGACCTTGCTGAACTCAAGTTTATCCTCGTTCTTCACCGTGGTCAAGCACAGAACAGAGGCAGTCTTCTTGTGAACAATCTAAACATAAATTATTCATTAGATCTCAAGTGGTGGCTAGACAACATTTAAAACACAATGGTAGAAACAGAAATTATACCGATCCAAGGCGAGATTTTCCCTTAACAATGCAGTAAGGAACCTCCATTTTCCTGCAAAGGGCTGGGAGCCACACAACCAGCTCAATCGGGTCAACATCATGAGCTATGACAACCAACTGGGCCTTGCTCTGCAAGAACACATAGACTTCAATTATCAACAAAAGTTCAGTCTGAAGCCTGGAGAAAAGTATCTCCGTTGGCTAACAATATAAATGATGAAGTTAGGGAAGGGGTTGTACCTGCTCGATCAGGTAAGTAACATGGTTCAGACCATACTTCACAACAATAGGCTTCTTTGCCTCAACAGTTTTGCCTTCAGCTTCAGCCTGGGCCCTCTTTAGAAGCCTCTCCTTCTTGGCAGCTTTGTCCTCAGGGCGGTACTTAAGTAGCATCTTGAACAAGTTTGTTGCTGAAACAGGTTTAACAGTAGGAAAGTTAACACAAGCAGTAGGATCAAGATACTAAAGGGAAGCACCACACAGAACATCACAGGACAAACAAACAACACCATAAGATCATCTACATAAGTACTCGTCACCACCAGGATGTAATCAAAAGGTATCAGGGGATTACATACACATAGAGTAAACGAACTAAGGGTAACTTCAAATTCAAAATATTTGGCAGTATAGCCTTTTGCAGTAAAACATTACAAACTTTGACCATTAATGGCAATGAGGAAATATTATATTTTAATACAGATGCTCAATTTATTTTTAAATAATGAAGGTGAAAGTTTAAATGGTTTGACTACAGAGATAATAATGACACATAGACCTCTATGACACTTTACTAGAGTGCAGTGGCAAAGATAAAGGTTAAGACCCTATGGGATCAACGAAACATTTTAAACATTGTTCATAAGTCCAATCCTGATTAAGGTGGAACTTGGCATTTTAAGAATCAGGCCTCCTCACAAACAAGGCAAATAGGCCTATCACCAATCATGTATATTGCTGGAATAATAGGAACGAAGCCTACCACCCACTGTACATATTACTTCTGCATCACTCTTCCTCTACAGCCTAAAACATGGCTCCCAGAACCTGCCCCTCCGCCCAACCAAGCATCCAATCCTAACCCATATGTTAGTGACTAAGTAATTAAGTGCATTGTCATGTGCACAGCATACTTTGGGACCCCAAAGCATTAAGACGAATGAGATAACTCTAATGTCTACAACTTCACGATCTTGCGCCAATGCATTGTGTCTATTAGCTATCCTGGTCCTAGTGCATCAGTAGAGGATTAGAATGGACCGAACTGCAAAACCCATCATAAGGAGCCGCATGGTCAGGAAGTATACCGAGGTTCTTGTCCAGGGTGCGAGTGAACTGGTGGAGAGCCGGGGGCACCTTCAGGCGCTGCTTGAGGATGCGGCGCTGACGCTGGATACGCACAACCTTGGGCCACTTCACGAAGCGGTGGAGGTCCTTCTTGGGCGGGAGCGCGCCGCCGATGCCGAACTGCTTCGGCCTCTTCTCGAAAAGAGGGTTCGTCACCTGAACCTGTACCACCAACGAACATATCAACGAACCGCACTAAGAGCAGAACAGATCGAACGGGAGCAAGGTAGGTCTCAAGGAGCGGAGGCGCACCGTCTTCTTCTTCGCCGGGACCGGCGCCTTGCCACCTCGCTTCGGGGCCTGCAAGATTTACGATCAGCACACGATGATCAGTGGCTACATCTAGCATCACAACAGCGAAGATCCAGGTGAAGTAGCTTGAGAACGCCCAAAGAAGAATCAAGAAACGTCCCCACTCCGATCACCGCGCGGGATATCGAATGCAATCGACTTGTGAGGAAAGAAAAGCCGCGTACCATTTCGCCGGCGTCTGATTGAGGTCCACGGAGCGACGGCGAGGGGGCAGACGGAGGCGGGGGAGAAGCCGCTCGTAAGCTAGGCGGCGGCTTTATAAGGGGTGAGCTTGATAAGACTGGAAACTTACGGAGCGTTGGATGCGAGGCGGGGGGTGGCTCGGGCCTTCATGGCCGTTCGCTGTGAGGATTAGGGTTTTGGAGGTCGGAGTTGGGCCAAACGGGCCTAATTGGGGAGGAGAGATTCCGAGAAGTTGCTAGTAGTACGGGCTGGACTGCGATAGATATACTCCCTACTCGTCATAATACAGTCTCTCTAAAAAAAAAGTGTACACGTAAAAAAAATGTAATACTAAAAGACTACACGAAGGCGAACCGACCTAGCGCCTCAGGAGGCGACTAGGGTTTCCAGATTCCTGCGCCGATCTCTCCGGCGTGGAGTTCATCTCACCCCCGATTCAAGTCCGTGCCACGGTGTGGTAGCGGATCGGGGTCTCCTCGGCGCTCTCCTCAAGACCGTGGTCCCACGCTCGCGTAGGGCTTCGTTTTTCTCTGAAGGTCCCATCATGGAGACAGCGGGTTCGAGCTCGTCAAACAACATGGGTAACGTTGGGGGAAAGAAGACAGAACTCATAGACGCTATGCTGCAAAGACTTGGGATCGAAGATGATGAATTCGATGATCTAGTTTTTGTGGAAAAAGAAGAAGAAGCACCAAAACAAGGTATGAAGTGGATGGCTCTAGCTAGGGTGCACACGGCCAATTTTTTCAGTCCCCAAACCTTCGAACAACGTATGAAGGTAGCATGGAGCCCCGCACGCGACATACAATTTCAGCATCTTGGATGTAATTTGTTTAAGGTGCAATGCTTTTGTCTTGGAGACCGGTTGAAGGTAGAAAAGGAGGCCCTTGGTTGTTTCGCCAATCAGTGGTCTGCATTGAGGAGTATGACGGTCTTAGTGACCCAGAGAACATTGACCTGAATTTTTTCTCCACCTGGATTCAGATCCATAAGCTCATAAGCTCCCGGTGGGGTATAGAAATAATCCACTAATCACAAATTTGATAGAAAGGAAAGTGGAGAAAGTGTCAGAGGTCCAAACTGATGTGCAAGGTGCAGGTAATTTTGTTAGAGCTCGTGTGAGGCTGGATGTGTGAATTCCACTGGCTTAGTTTGTGTCTCTATCCCGTGAAGGTCAGCGAGAAATTTATCAAATAAAGTTTGAAAATATGTCGCGGATCTGTGGGGCGTGCGGTATGATAGGGCATTCTCATCTAGAGCATGGGACAAGAGAGTTTGAAGAAGACAAACTAAAGTGGGGTGAATGGTTAAAAGCTGATTGGGACTCATGGCATGGCTGGAGTTTTTGAGGTGCACGCGGGGGTGGACGGTCTGATTGCTCCGGCCAGAACGGAGAAGGAAGAAGGGGCTAGGACCATGGTTTTGGGCGGGGCCGAGGCCCTGGAGGCGAAGCCATGAACACAAATTGGAAGTCTAACACTAGTAACCGACATGAGGAGGAACTTGCAGACACATGTACAAGACTAGTCAAGAGGACAGATACCGTGATGGCTGAACATGAAAGTACTAATTCTGGTGCTAAGAGAAGACTGGCGCTGGAGTTACCATTGGACAGTAATAAATTTAATCCTGAAATTGGGCTAGTTCCTATGATGACTGATGAACAACAAGTAAGAGCAAAGATGGCTGAAACTGAGCGTAATCAAGGCTCTAAGAAGGATGGAGCTGACTCCCCTTCACTAGGATCGGCAGGCTCCCGTGAGGAGTCTTTCCGATCGCAATGAAAATATTATCTCTGAACTGTCAGGGTTTAGGGAATGACCCGATAATTCGTACGCTTGTGGATCTTCGAAGGCGTTGTGATCCCGATGTAATGTTCCTGTCTGGGACTCACTTAGAAGACTACCCGGCTGATTGCTTAAGGAGGCAGGTAAATATGGACCTGAAAATTGTTAATCTAGGTACAACCAGAAGTGGAGGAGTTATTATTTTTTGGAAGAAAGAAATAGTTATTCAACAAGTTTTTTTGGCACCAAAATACATTGATGTTAAAGTGATTGAGGCTCCGGACAAAATTTGGAGACTAACTAGGATGTATGGTGAGCCTAAATGGGAAGATAAATATAAAACTTGGGAGGAAATACAGGAGTTAAATGGGAATTCAAGTCTCCCATGGGTTCTTATTGGTGATTTTAATGAGACTCTTTTTCCAAGTGTAAAGGAGGGGGATCTGCCCGGCCTCAGAATTACATGCAGGCCTTCCGTGATGTGCTATCAGATTGCGGTTTGGAAGATTTGGGGTTCACGAGTTATATTTTTACATGGAAAAGAGGAAGAATTAGGGAGCAACCTGATCGTGCAATGCTTCAGCATCTAGGCTATATTAGATCGGACCATAGACCGATCTTGTTGGATACTGATTATCAAGCAGGTGTTGTGACGAGGGTTCGACTTGTCAATGTCCGTTGTTATGGACTTGGGTTTGGAGAAGATGGGGATGCTGGAGATCGCGAGACGGTTAATAGACACGCGGCAAGGGGACACGATGTTTACCCAGGTTCAGGCCCCAGAGGGAAAACCCTACTCCCGCTTGTTTGACCGTGGGTTTGAGGTTGGGAAAATCGATCCCATTATTTTTACTAAGAAGGTCAATGGGGAGCTTTTTGTATGCCAAATATATGTTAATGATATTTTCTTTGGCTCATCTAACAAAGCTTTTAATGATGAATTCTCAAAGCTTATGACTAATAGGTTCCGGATGTCCATGATGGGGGAGTTGAGAGTATTTCTTGTTTTTGAGATCAAGCAAGTAAGAGGAGGAACATTCTTCAACCAAGCCAAGTATACCCAAGGTATGCTCAAAAGATTCAACATGAAAGACTTAAATGGTGCTCCTACCCCCATGGCAACAAAGACTTATCTTGAACTAAATCCAAATGGTAAAGATGTGGATCAAAAGGTATACCAGTCTATGATTGGTTCTTTGCTTTACCTTTGTGCATCTAGATCCGATATTGTGTTGAGTGTAGGAGCATGTGCAAGATATCAAGCGACTCCTATAGAAAGTCATTTGATGGCGGTCAAGAGAATCTTTCGATATTTGGTTCATACCCTACACTATGGTCTTTGGTATCCTCGAGGGTCAACATTTGCTCTTTATGGATACACGGACTCAGATTGGGCTGGTGATAAGGATGATAGAAATTCAACATCCGGGGCTTGCTAATTCCTTGGTAGGTCCTTGGTATGTTGGTCTTCTAAGAAGCAAAACTGTATATCTCTCTCCACCGCCGAAGTCGAGTATGTGGCAGCTGCTAGTGCTTGCACTCAATTGCTATGGATGAGGCAAACTTTAAAGGAATACGGTGTCCATTGTGACAAAGTGCCTCTTCTATATGACAATGAAAGTGCTATCAAGATTGCCTACAACCCGGTGGATCACACAAGGACAAAACATATTGAGATTCGTCATCACTTCATTAGGGATCATGTTGCTCGAGGTGATATTGAGCTATCATATGTGTCAACCAAATACCAACTTGCCAACATCTTACGAAGCCACTTGATGAAGCAAGGTTTTGTTATTTGAGGAATGAACTAAATATCATAGATTCAAGGAGCTTGACTTGATCACCTTACATATTCACCTATGTCTTGACTCTTATTTGGTTTAGGTGTAGGCATGGAGATAGGGGGAGTGCGGTCCTAATACATTGGACTATCCCTCCACCCATAATGCCAAAATTAAGAAATTCAATTCTCTTAATATCATTTTGTGATATGTGAGCTTTATTGATGAATAGTGGCTATGAACCCAAGGATAATTCTTCGCGGTGTCATGCCACAAACTCTTACATGGTGGCCTCGGCCACCGCCCTCTTCTTAATGAAGAGTTGGGTCTTGGTTCGTGTCTATTTGGAGCTTTCTTGAATATTTCTGTGGATTTCTATTGTTCTTATTGATTCTTCATAGCATGTCATCTTAACCCAAGCCTATTCATGTTCTAAAAACACACTCTCTCTCATATATGTCCCCAAACACAAAACCTGGAGCTTTTGGTCAAGTAGGACCGGAGTCTTCGGTGCGATCGCACCGAAGTCTCCGGTGTAGACCGGAGTCTCCGGTCCAGACGGTTTTCGGCCACTTAAAGGGGGGGCGGGTGAACTGAAACAGTTAGTTTCATTCATCCACCTCCGTTCCCCACTCTCAAACCCGTCGCCCCTCCTCCAAAACTCCTCCCCGGAGGTCAAGAAGCCCCCGGGATCCGCCGTGCCGCCGGCCAGCCTCCTCCTCTCCACCATTAGGACATTCCCACCGGTGGAATCAATCCCATGGACAGATCTAGTGTTGGTTCTCATCGTCCTCCTCGCACTAAGTCCTCAACAGGGCAGACTAATCCACGGTTTGATGAGTCAGAAGGGCAGTATGTTGTGCCACCATCCAACCGGAGACAGCAGGCCCGTGATGCATCTTACTTGAGGAGGGAGCATGAAAGGGCCGAGGATGAGAGTCGTGCCAAGAGGGCAAAGTATGACAACCTTCAGTATTTGGCCCACATATCAAAGAAAGAGTACCGTGAGCTGCGGAAGACTAATTTCTATGCCTTGCTACGTACCAGCGAGGATCCACGCTTTTGGAGGAAGGAGCAAGAAGTTTTCATGAGAGACGCTTATGGTGTGCTCAAGAAGTCACCTGTGTGCCCCCAGAAGTATATGAGTGTTGAGCATATGAGGTTGAGGACCAGCTCCTACTTCTCGGATGCACTGTGGATTTGTGAGAAGTTGGGGTTGTTCAACTTGATGGAGCTCCGTGAAGACTACAACATCACACCTGTGCAGCAGTTCTACGCTACTGTTGTGTTTGGGTCTGACCAAGCCAGGACCATGACTTGGATGACTGGAACCACCCGCTGCTCTGCAACTTTCTACAACTTTGCTAATCTCATCTTCGAGACCTTCCATGGCATGTCCACTCATGTTGGGTTGCGCATGCACTCTGCAGCTCTTGGGGAGAACAATAACAAGCTTGCCCCTATGTATGGCAGCGAGGGTGTTTAGGGGGGTCCAAGGGACTCAAGCCCCTCTACAATCTGATGTTGAGGATATTCTGCCATACCATTTCCCCGAGTGATGGAAATGATGATGCCATCAGATGTGGTCTAGTCTACTTGCTATATCATACTCACAGGATTCACATAGCTGGCCCCGAGGCAGATGCAAATCCTATTGATGTGATGGACTTCATTTTTTAGGAGATGTTACATGCTATATTGTTCAAGAAGTCTCCTCCATTTGCACCACTTGTCATGAGACTCATCAACTCCCAGGAGCATGGTTCCACACTTGGCTTGGCTCCCAACCTTCTCGAGCATAATCTAGTATCACTACAGCAGAAGGGGTGCATGGGGCCTCCTCCTAGACGCTCATATGGCAATGAGGAGGAGGAGATCACTAAGACTGAGAGGGCCCCCTCTACTACTAGGGATCGGAGGAAGAGTGCCTCCAATGCACCTCTACCTCCCATGACACGTGACTATGTACACGAGAAGGTCAAAAAGGCCTCTTTCTGGGAGCAGACCCTTTGTTGCATGAATGTAGACATCTGCAAGCAACAGCATGCCTCCTACAAGAGCAACCGACGCATTGAGAAGCTTCTCAAGGAGATTAAGGCTCAGGGAGAAGAGGATGATGAGGAAGGAGAGGATGAGTACAATGATGAGCATGGCGCTCAACAATCCATCGAGTCGGACAACACTCTTTCTTTTGGCGCATGGAATGTTGATACGTCCAAAACGTATCTACTTTCTCTAACACTTTGCTATTGTTTCTCCTCTAAACCTATGTGATTTGGATACAACTAACACAGAATGACACTGTTTTCAGCAGAATTACCTTGGTGTCTTGTTTTTGTGCACAAAATGAACTATCCGGAAAAAACCCGGAAAATATGCCAAAAATTATATTTCACCAGAAGATCCACGGAGCCAGAAGAAGAGACGGAGGGGAGGCCTTGGGGGCCCAGACCCACCCCAGGCGCGGGCCCACCACTGGTCGCGCCTGGAGGGGGTGTAGCCTCCCTAGGCACCTCCTCGGCCTCCCTTTGCGCCTATAAGTTGCCTTTCGACCTAAAAACTGAAGGGGGGTCGATAGTTTTCTAGAAAGAGTTCCGCTCCGCCGCCACCAGAAACCAAGATTCGGATCCAGAAACTCCGTTCTGGCACCCTGCTGGGACGGGGAATTTGGAGATGATCATCGCCATTGTCATCACCAACGCATCTGCGTCAACCACTGATGTTTCCGTCATCCATGAGTGAGTAATCCCCCGCTGTAGGCTTGGGGATGCTAGGGATTGGATGAGTTCTATCATGTCATCGATTAAGATCTGTTAGGGCATAGTGCCTAGTATCTTTATTAGTGCTATTTGAATTTGTTGCAACTTGTTGTGCTTAATGCTTGTCACTAGGGCCCGAGTGCCATGATCTCAGATTTGAACTTATTATTGAATCATTATGATAGTATTGTTTGTGATATTATCTGCAAGTTGTGTACACATATCATTGTCTGGATCCAAAGGCCCCAAAGTGACAATAATCGGGACAACCGGAGGGGATGGCTGTGGTGTGAGGATCACATGTGTTCATGGGGTGTTAATGCTTTGCTCTGGTGCTCTATTAAAAGGAGCACCTTAATTGCCAGTAGTTCCCTAGAGGCCCATGCCACGCATTTGGATGTAAGATGTTGTGCAAGTTCTCATTGCGACCACGTATGACTATATTTGGAGCACATGCCTAGGATTGTTTAGTTCTTGGATGCTTGTTATTATTCATCTGCAATGCCCTAGATCTTGAAGTTACATGTTTATACTTCCATACAACGCCCGTCCATCCATCCCTATGCCTACCGCACTCGAATCCTATTGTTACTGTTACTGTTACTGTTACTATTGCTCATGTTTCACTGTTGTTGTTATTGTTGTTGTTGCTACTACAAACTGTTGCTACTGATAAACTTTTGTGAGCAAGAACTATTTCCAGGTGCAGCTGAACAACTCAGTTGTTAAGGCTTGCAAGTATTATTTGTCTCCCCTTGTGTCGAATCAATAAATTGGCTAATACTACCCTCGAAGACTGTTGCGATCCCCTATACTTGTGGGTCATCAAGACTATTTTTAAAACTGCCGTTGCGAGCATATCTTTATTTGTAAGTTCACTTGGATCTATTATTGTTCACTGCTACTCCTTTCATCATGGGGAAGTCTCGTGATGGAAAGTTCCCTATTTTACCATCCACTACAAGAAGAGGTACAATCCTAAACACCTCTACTGCTCTTGATTCACCGTCTGTTATAAGTAAGCTTGTCACACCACCACCACATACACATGCTACACACACTGCTACTACTGCTGAGTCTAAAACTGCTTTTGATGCTCATGATGTTACTTCTATTGTGCTTGATGCAAGTGGTTCATTAGGTCCTTTTCTAGATGCTACTATGGCTAGTCTAGGAAATACCGAAACTCCTAGTGAAGACACTGTTACACCTGTTAGCTCACCTGAGGCTAGTGAGAGTTATGATATTAATGATGGTTACATTGAGTTCACTGATGATTTTGTTGAAGAGTGCCGAAACACACATGGTACTAGTGCTATTAAGAGTCTCCTTGCTAGACGTACTATTATGCCTAAGATGTCCTCTGATCCTAAGTTTGCCACTTCTCCCATAGATATTAAAGATGAAGATTATGATTTCTCTTATTTTATTGTTGAGAAAGAACCTTTTTTGTGGGACTGAAAATGAGAGTGTTGTGGCTCATATGGATGAGCTTTCTACTGTGAGTGATTTGTTCTCTGATGATTTTAAGATGCGCAAATACTTTGTTGCTAAGATCTTCCCTTTTTCTCTAAAAGAGAAGCTAGAGCTTGGTTTAAAAGATTACCTCCTGGTTCAATTGATAGCCCTGATTGCTTGATTGCTTCTTTCTTCCAGAAATATTTTCCTCCCAGTGCTAGACATGCTGCTTTGTAGAGACTTTTTGATTTTAAACAGGGAGAAGAAGAGAAATTGCCCGAGTCATAAACAAGGTTCTGTGCCTTGATTCATGCACATCATGGATGTCCATTACCTAAGAATGAGCTTCTTGATATTTATTATAATGGACTAACTGATGATTCTAGGACCTACCTAGATAGCTTTGCTGATCGTGTTTTCAGGAAAAGGACTCCTACAGATGCTGAAGAATTAATGACCAAGATAAGCAAGAATTATGATGATTGGACTTCAACCGAGCTGAATGCACCTGAGCCTATTACTCCTGAACCAGTTGTTCCTGAACTAGTTCCAGCACCAACAACAAATAAAGGGGAGTTATTGCATTAAATGATGAAGTGATGAAGGAAGCTAAGAAGTGTCTAAAGGAGAAAGGTATTAGAGCTGAAGATGTGAAGAATCTACCTCCTATAGAAGAATTATGTAAGCCAATTCCCCACTCATCTACTATTGAGGTACACTCTCTCCAACACTTTGATGAAGGTGATATTCCTTATGGTAAGCCTCCTGATCAATGTTTAGAGGAACTTGACACATTTATTATTAAACAAGGGTATTTTAATAAACAAGTTCAGAATCATTTATTGGAAAACTCTAGAGCTATCCATGAGTTGAAAGATATTGTGGAAAGAACTTCTAATGATATCAAAATGCTTTGTAAACACTTTCGAATGGTTCAAACCCAACTTGATCAACTTGCTAAGGTACAAAAGGATATGCTAGTTAATGGTTCAGGAGATAAACATGCTTATGGAATTAGAACTAGGGGTGGTATAGCTACTCAAGGTCCTTTATATCCTGAAGGACACCGTAAAAGAATTGAGCAGGATTCTCAACAAGGTGAAGATAGTGGTAGTCCTCGTAAGATAAACAAAAAGAAACATAAGATAGTTGAGGAACCACTTGAACCTACTATAGATCCTAATAGTATATCTGTCCCTGATGCTGAAACTGAGAGTGGTAATTATAAAAATGAGTATCCTGATAAGGAGGAAGGTGAGGAAGAACCTGAGAAGCACACTAAGAACACTAGGTACACAAAGGAAGATTTTATTGCTAATAAAAATGGTAAAGAGAGAGAACCTTGGGTGCAGAAACGTATGCCTTTTCCAGGTAAGAAACACAAGTCAAAGGAGGAAGAACACTACAATAAGTTTTGTGAGTGGATGAAGCCTTTATTCTTGCAAATTCCTTTGACTGATGCTATTAAGTTGCCACCTTATTCAAAGTATATGAAGGATATTGTCTCTAATAAAAGGAAGATTCCTAATGAGGAGATTTCTACTTTGCTTGCTAATTACTCCTTCAATGGTAAGGTTCCAAAGAAACTTGGTGATCCTGGTATACCAACTATTCCTTGCTCCATTAAGAATAATTATGTTAGAACTGCTTTATGTGATTTGGGAGATGGAGTTAGTGTTATGCATTTTTCTCTCTACAAAAGACTCCAGGTAGAAAAGTTGATACCAACTGATATATCTTTACAAATGGTTGATAAGTCAACTACTATTCCTGTTCAATATTAATGTGAGGATGTTCTTGTTCAAGTAGCTCATAATTGCATGGTTTTAACTGATTTTGTTGTGCTTGAAATGCCTGAAGATGATAATATGTCTATTATTCTTGGGAGACCTTTTCTTAATATTGCAGGTGCTGTCATCAATTGCAATCAACGAAAAGTAACATTCAATATTAATGACAAAGAGTGAAAGAGCATTTCCTATCCTTGTGATTTTGATGTTTGATGATAACACGCCTATCGATTTAATCGTGCGCTAAGTGTATCTCAGGTTTTTTAGGTAGTGGCACAAATATTGAATTGCCCTCAGTTGCACTTGCCAAAGTCACTAGTGTTGACCGGTAGTACCGGAAGTTACAACCGGTACTACCGCTATAACCCGCACACGCTCACCTGTGTACTTTCGATTGAGGTGGGCAGGCCTCAATTTTCCTCAGCACCACCCGGTACCGTGGAGCGGCACTACCGCTCTAACCAGTAGTACCGCTTGTGGCAAGCGGTACTACCGCTGGCAAACGGTAGTGCCGCTCAGCAAGACCGGGCGACGCTGAGGGAGGACGAGGCCTTTCCTTTTCGCTTAGTACCAACCGGTACTACCGCTCTGACCGGTAGTACCGCGTATTGTGACCGGTACTATCGCTTGGGGGTAGTACCGCAAGGTGGTTTCGGACATGACCGTGGCTGGCTCGACCATGTGGTGCCCTCTCCAGTACTTGGTCGGGTACCTGACCGGTAGTACCGGTTGTGACCGGTACTACCGCTTGGGTACCGGTAGTACCGGTGCATTTAATGCACCAATGGGCAGATTCCTCCAAGATCTATAAATACCACTCCACCTACCTTGGGACAATGTGCTCATTGCATTTATGAACACCCCATCTATTAAAGCCACCAAATCGCCAAGATCTCTTCACTCAACCATCCAAAGTCATTGATCTTTGGAGAATCGAAGGAGGAGCCCTTGATCTACTACTTCACCAAAAGTGATCTTCATTTCCCCCTCATTCACTTGAGGTCCCCTTGCTCTAGTGTTTCTTTAGAAACTCTAGTTCTAGATTTGGTTCTTAAGCTTGTCTTTGATTGTTTGACAGCTTGCTTGTGTTTGGGAGCCTCCAATTAAGTTGTGGATGTGTGCCTCGAACTTGTTGTAAAGGTGCCGACTTCCACCTTGAAGGTTGCCGATATAGTGGAAGAGGTGAATCGAACCCATCGGGGTGAGGTTCATCGGAGAACAAGGGGGGCCTTTCGTGGCGTAGGTGGTTTGATACCACCCCCTCTCCAAACGTAGACGTACTTCCCCTCAAAAGGAAGGAACCACGGGAAACAAATTCCTGTGTCTCCGCGTCCACCACTTTGGTTACTTCTATCCTTTACCGCACTTTACTTTACTTGTTCGTGCTTAGTCTTGTGCTAGGATGTACTCGTTTGACATATAGGTAAATTCACCTTAGTTGCATACTCTAGAGAATTTACCTTTCTTGTCAAACCCTAACTTGAAAAAGAAGAAAATTTGAAGTAGCACCTATTCACCCCCCTATAGGTGCCCATACGATACTTTCAATTGGTATCAGAGCCTCGGCTCTTTATTCGGGCTTTACCGCCTAAGAGAATATGGGTAGCGACGATGGGGAAGGTGGTGGTGAGCCTACCACTGTGACCATGGAAGATCTCAAAAACTTGGAAACAAGATTGAGCTCTTCCTTGGTCAACGAAGTCAAGAAAATGCTTGAGCAACTTCTTAAAGACAAAGACGGCTCATCATCCCCTTCTCCTCAAGAGGATCCTCCATCGGTATTACCTAAAGGGAATGCTCCGGTATCTCCTGAGGGTATGATGGTGGGGGGTAATCAATACAACACTAACTCCTCCATAAAAAGGGATGGTGGGAAGGGTGAGGACCATGAGTCTCATCCATGGTACTCTCCCGACTCTCCAATTCCTCACCCTCATATAAACAATAGAGGAGACCCACCAAAACTAGAAGCATCTACTTTTCCTCAATGGCAATCTCTAATGAAAACTCATGTGCGCAGCTCTTGCATTGAACTATGGACCATCATCGAACAAGGACTCTATATTGGGTGATCCAAACAACTTAACAAGAAGAGAAGTTGTCAATAGTCAACTCAATGTCATCGCCTTGCACATGATTCAACAAGGTGTGGATACAAAGGACTACCCACACATTGAGCTCCTCAACACCGCCAAGGAAGCTTGGGATGCTCTCACAATGTTGTTTATTGGGAATGAGAGCATGAAAAGGAACCGGTATGATGCACTAAGCAATGAAGCCAAATGCTTCTATATGAAGGAATATGAAAATCATGAAGACATGTATCGTAGGCTCAAATCCACCGCCACCGCCTTTAGGAATGTAGGTGCCTCACATGTGGATGATGCTTGGATAAAAAGAAAATATGTGTGCACTCATGCCCTTTGAGCCCACTGACTTGAAGAGCCTACAAGGAAGACACAATTACCACCTCATGACCTCCAATGAAGTTATGCAAGAGATGGCTTCTTTCAAGGTTGCCTCCAAGAATGCCAAAGATGCCCATGCTCGGGCCCTTGGAATGAGCAATGTTGTCAACCTTGCATTGAAGGCCAATGTTGTGGAACATAGGGATGAATATGATAGTGATGAAGGTCTATCCATGAGCAACCCCGATGATGTCAAGTTTCATGGTCAATATATGGCCTTCTATGCAAACAACTTCTGGAAGAACCCCGCCAAGGCTAAGATGAAAATGCTATGAAAAATGCTACAAAGAGGCAACCCCCCAAGATTGAGAACTTGTTACAATTGTGGCGACCGAAATCACTTCTTGGCCAGTTGTCCCTATGAGAGAAGAGAAGATCATGGTGGCAAACTTGTGCCAAAAATAGCTTCCAAAGCACCTTACAAGAAGCCCTTCATCAAGAAGAATCCCAACAATAAGAAGAAGGGTGAGATTGTATTGATCACTCATGAAGAATTCTCCTCCGACAATGAAGATGAGGAAGATGAGGAAGAGGAAACATCAAGTGGTGTGGCTGCTCTAGCCACTACTTCTACTCCGACATTGTCCCTCTTCGATTCTCCAAATGAGAATACTCCCAACAAGAACTTCACTTGCCTTATGGCAAGAGGACCGGAGGTATCCTCATCATCTCACCCCAATCCCTTAACTAATGGTGAAATAGATGATGAGATGTCTCTTGAAGTAAAACGAGAATTAGTTGCTTTTGATGAATTTGTGACTAACTTACAAGGGGAGACCAAGATGCATTTTGGGAACGTCTTAGATCAACTCTCCCACACTCAAGAGCTTCTAGATGTAAGATGCAAACTTGGGAATGAACACATGATTGAGATAGAAGACCTAAATAATGCTCTAGAAGAAGAACAAGAGACTAGGATGTCTCTTGAACTAAAACTTGAAGGGCTTGATGAGGCCAATGATATAATTGTTAATAGACTCATCAAGGAACGTGATCATGCTATTGCTAAATATAAAAGGGCTAAAAAGGACAAGATTGAGTTTGGTGTGGTTCATGAAAAACTTGCCAATGACTATAGCTTACCTAACAAGGCTCACAGGGCATTGGAAAGTGAACTCTTGTATCTCACAAAGTCCCATGAAACGCTTCAAACTCAATTGACCAATATTCCTTCACCTAGTAATTTTATTCCTTCTAGTAGTACAACTATTCTTGAAGAAAATGCTAGGTTGAAGGGGGAGCTAGCCAAGGCCACATTTCCACAAGGTAACAAGTCCATTGATGATCTTTTGAGTAAGCCAAGGCCTAGTGGTGAGAAAGGGGGTATTGGTTTTGTCTCCAAAGCCAAGAAGAAGAACAACAAGAAGAAGGCCAAGCCCGCACAAGTGAAAAACAAGGCCATTATGGATAGTAAGACCACAAGTGGTAAAACTATGTCTCATGATGATTTTGTGGGAAGTCTAACCCTCACTATGTTCTAATGCGTGATTATTATGGTGATATGTATGCTCAATATGGTTGCCCATATGATGGTTATATTGCTTGGTCTATTTGGGTCCCCAAGACCCTTGTTGCTAACAAAAGAGGACCCATTGAAAATGGGTACCTAAAAATTAGCTTGATCTTTTGTAGACATATGCTTCCGGAGGGTCAAAGTGGGTGCTTGATAGTGGTTGCACAAGTCATATGATCGTAAGCTCGTCTATTGTCAAGGACTTAAAGCCGAATGATGATCAAATAACTGTGACATATGCCGACAAGTCAAAGTCTAAGGTAATGGGTTTCGGCAAGGTAGTTGTTGCTCATGATATTACACTCATGAACGTCATGCTTGTTGAGACCCTTGGATACAATTCACTTTTTGTCCGTGCTCTTGGAAAGATGGGCTTTGCCGTATTTGTTGATGATGATATTGTGGTCCTCATGTGGAGCAAGTCTCTCAAGGTCGCTTTTATTGGGTATGTCGAACATGACTTGTATGTGGTGGAATTTTCGGGGCAAACCACTACAAGTGCGATGTGCTTATTCGGAAAGACCAATGTGGGTTGGTTATGGCATCGCCGACTAGCCCATGTCAATATGAGAACTTTGCAAAGTCTACACAAGGAGGGCCATATTGCTGGACTAAAAGAAAATGTTTCCTTTGCCAAAGATCGTGTTTGCAGGGATTGTGTTCTAGGAAAGATGCATGATGCTCCCCACAAGCCAAAGAACCGCATCAAGTCAACCAAGATCTTGGAGCTCCTTAACGTGGATCTCTTTGGTCCTCCATCTCATGCAAGTCTTGGTGAGAAGAAATATTGTTTGGTGATTGTTAATGAATTTTCAAGATACTCCTAGGTGTATTTCTTCAAGTTAAAGAGTGAGACCAAAAAGACCTTCATCGACTTCCTCAACATGGTTCAACAATAATACAATCTTCCTGTGTTGATTATAAGAAGTGACAACGGCACCGAGTTCGAGAACTACACCTTGAATGATTTCCTTAGTTATGAGGGGATAAAACACCAATATTCTGCTGCATATACCCCTCAACAAAATGGTGTGGCCGAGAAGAAGGACCAAACTCTTATTGAGATGTCTAGGACCATGTTGGCGGAGTTTAAATCTCTATACAACTTTTGGGCCAAAGCCATCTCCACCGCTTGCCATGCATCAAACGGATCTACCTCCGCAAAGAAATCAACAAGACTCCATATGAAATACTTACCGACAACAAGCTCAACATATCTTACTTACGGGTGTTCGGTTGTAAGTGTTTCTATCTCATAAAACGTGTTCGTTTGTCCAAATTCGAGTCTAAAGCATTAGAGGGTATTTTTGTCGGCTATGGTCTCGAATCTCACACTTATAGAATCTATGATAAGCTCTCCGGAGCCGTCATAGAATCTTGTAGTGTGACCTTCGAAGAATATGATGGTCCCCAAGGGGGGCGTGTTGATGTTTGTGATGCAGATGATGAAATGCCTTAGAATGCCATAGGAAGAATGGGTGTGTTATATATCCGCCCCGTTGAGTAACCCCTTATGGCGGATCGAGAAGAACTATGCTCTACTCAAATGGAGCCCTCATCTTCACAACATCAACAAGCTCCATCCACCGAGGAGGACAATGATACAAGCCAAAGACAAGCTATGGACCCTCAACATGTTGATCATGGTGACAACTCTAGTGAGGATTAGCTTGAGTCTCCAATCTCCAGAATGTCAAGCGGTTTCGAGTCAATTACTCAAGGGAGATCCATACAAAGTGCCCTAAGACAAGCTCAACTCAATGCTAGAAATGTGCCAGATCAAGACCAAGGTCAATCTTTGATTCCCATGTTGATCAAGGTCAAGATGATGGTCAAGACGAGGATCAAAATGATGAAGAGGGTCCCCCAAGAAACAATGAGGAGATCCACACTCCTCGTGAAGCTAGAAAGGAGAGGATGTTGGAATTAAGAGATCACTCTTTACAAAATGTGGTTGGTGACCTAAGGAGAGGCATTTCCACAAGAGCATAATTGAAGAGGTTTAGTGAGCACCAAGCACACATCTCCATGATTGAACCAAAGAAAGTATGGTAAGCTCTTGAAGATTCGGATTGGTTGGAAGCAATGCACAAAGAGCTCAACAACTTTGAGAGAAACAAAGTATGGAAGTTAGTTGAGAAGCCAAAGTATTGCCGCAATGTCATAGGCACCAAGTGGACATTCAAGAACAAGCAAGATGAGCATGGAATTATAGTAAGGAACAAGGCAAGATTGGTTGCACAAGGGTTCTCTCAAATTGAAGGCATTGACTATGGAGAGACATATGCACCCATGGCTCGCCTTGAGTCCATCTATATCCTTCTTGCTTATGCGGCACATCATAACTTTAAGTTGCAACAAATGGATGTAGAAAGTGCCTTTCTTAATGGTCCATTAAATGAGTTGGTATATGTAAAGCAACCCCCGGGATTTGAGGATCCCAACTTCCCAAACCATGTCTACAAACTTGATAAGGCGCTCTATGGGCTCAAGCAAGCCCGACGCACGTGGTATGATAACCTTAGAGTGTTGTTGTTTGACCGTGGATTTGAGGTTGGGAAAATAGATCCCACTCTTTTTACTAAGAAGGTCAATGGAGAGCTTTTTGTATGCCAAATATACGTTGATGATATTATCTTTGGCTCATCTAACAAAGCTTTTAATGATGAATTCCCAAATCTTATGACTAGTAGGTTCCGGATGTCTATGATGGGGGAGTTGAGAGTATTTCTTGGTTTTGAGATCAAGCAAGTTAGAGGAGGGACATTCTTCAATCAAGCCAAGTATACTCAAGATATGCTCAAGAGATTCAATATGCAAGATTTAAATGGAGCTCCTACTCCCATGGCAACAAAGACTCATCTAGAACAAAATCCAAATGGTAAAGATGTGGATCAAAAGGTATACCGGTCTATGATTGGTTCTTTGCTTTACCTTTGTGCATCTAGACCCGATATTGTGTTGAGTTTAGGTGTGTGTGCAAGATATTAAGCGGCTCCTAAAGAAAGCCATTTAATGGCGGTCAAGAGAATCTTTCGATATTTAGTTCAGACCCCGTATTATGGTCTTTGGTATCCTCGAGGATCAACATTTTCTCTTTGTGGGTACACAGATTCGGATTGGGATGGTGATAAGTATGATAGAAAATCAACATCCGGGGCTTGCCAATTCCTTGGTAGGTCCTTAGTATGTTGGTCTTCTAAGAAGCAAAATTGTATATCTCTCTCCACCGCAGAAGCCGAGTATATGGCAGCTGCTAGTGCTTGCACCCAATTGCTATGGATGAGGCAAACTTTAAAGGAATACGGTGTCCATTGTTACAAAGTGCCTCTTCTATGTGACAATGAAAGTGCTATCAAGATTGCCTACAACCCGGTGGATCACATAAGGACAAAGCATATTGAGATTCGCCATCACTTCATTAGACATCATGTTGCTCGAGGTGATATTGATCTATCATATGTGTCAACCAAAGACCAACTTGCCGACATCTTCACGAAGCCACTTGATGAAGCAAGGTTTTGCTATTTGAGGAATGAACTAAACATCATAGATTCAAGGAGCTTGACTTGATCATCTTGCATACTCATATGTCTTGACTCTTATTTGGTTTAGGTGCAGGCATGGATATAGGGGGAGTGTGGTTCTAATTGATTGGACTATCCCTCCCCCCATTATGCCCAAAGCGATAAAAACCATTCCTCTTAATATCATTTTGTGATATGTGAGCTTAAATGATGAGTTTCGGTAATGGACCCAAGATATATCTTCGTGGTGCCAAGCCGAGTATACTCAAACATGGTGACCTAGTCCACCGCCCTCTCTCATTCGAGAGGTTGGCATTTACTCGTGTTTGTCATCTATTGATTCTTGGTTGATCTTAGTCTCATGCACTCTCCTTTGGTTTTTGATGTATTTATCCCTATTTCAGAGTGCATGTGCTTCACACAGTGTGATTATCTCAACCCAAGCCTTTCTACTTCCTAGAAAAAACCCTCATCCAATCCGCACAAGAATCCTTCCTTTAACCCTGGCTATGGAATCAGGTTGCACCGGTACTACCGGATTAGGAGCGGTACTACCGGACCTGGGTGGTTCCCAGGTCGTTTCCTAGAAACTGCTCCAGGCGCGGTACTACCGCACGTATGCCCGGTACTACCGGTCATCGGTACTACCGGTCATCGGTACTACCAGTCACCGGTACTACCAGATGCTGAACCGGTACAACCGCTTCAGTAACCGGTACTACCGGTCGGCGTTTTCCTGGTATATATGGGTCGCGCGGGGGGAGGCACCCTTCAGTGCCTCATTATTCCCCCCGTCCTCCACACATACACCATCGCCGCCAGAGCTCTTGACGCCACCGGAGCCTCGCTGTGTCCTCCTCTCCCCGGATCCTCCTCGGATTCGGACTCCTTGCAGGCTCCCACTCCTTCTCCACCGCCATGGATCCCGGTATAACCGCCCCTCTCTCTCACTCCTAATTTCTTCATTCAATCTAGGTCTTGCTTATATTTTTGAAGAAATTGACGTGTCGTGAGGTTGTACCGCCATACATTCCTTGTTGCCTATAAGAATCGTCGATTTAGGAGGTATTGAGGCCAATTTGGACCGTGCCCTACCTTGGTATTTCGGTACTACTGCCAGCCAGAGCGGTACTACCGCTTCCAGCACCGGTAGTACCGGTCCCTACTGCCCACGATACTTCTTTAAATCCTGGATTCTTTGTGGCTTGCCTTGGGTTCTTGTGCCCTTACCCCCTTGTTTTTCTCCCTCTTGCTTTCATAGGTGCAGGTGGTTCTAGGGGTGCTCGTAAGCGCTCCAAGGCAACTCATGAGATTGAAGAGGAAGAGACAGATTCTGAGGAAGAAGTCATGCCTCAGGCTAGCCGTCATACGAATACTCCTGCTTCTCGAGGTGGCCGTGGGGGTCACCAAGCGGTTTGCTAGTCGTGGCAGTGTTCCCCCTCCTTGCCCCCCTTCCCCGGGGCACACCAAGAGTTGCAGCTCAGGGCCATTAGGGCCAAAGAAACTGTCTGATATATCTGAGTCTGAGTTCCGCTCTCTAGGGTTGATAATCCCTATGTTCGCGCCTGTGATAAGGACAGGGAATACAACTTGTTCTACAATGACTTCCAAGAACGAGTCTACCATGAAGTCCTTATGACGAATATTTAGATGGTTGTGCCGCAGATGTGGATTGATATGGAACACATCAACAAGAACCTTGATTATTTTGTTGAAGCTAAAGAAATCTGCTCTCACCTTGGATTGTTCCCCATCATGGAGTTTCAGCATGACTATGAGCCTCTCCTCATTGCTCAGTTTTATGCCACTACTCACTTCTCAACTGGCCGCACTTGGAATATCACTTGGATGACTCATGGTGCAATTAAGGAGGCCAATCTTGCTGAATTTGCTGAAATTCTGGGGTATGAAGATCGTGGCCGTGACATTCCTTGTGGTTTCCGCTGCCACTTGCGTGATCACCCCTCCAAGAAGGATGTTCTTGCACCTCTTTATATCCGGGGCCGCGGTGTTCTTGGTAAGACCAAGGATCTTCTCCCCATGTATGACATGTAGGGTTTGCAGCATAGAAAACAAAAAAATTCCTACGATGGGAACTACGTACCAAGATCTATCTACTAGATACAAACAACGGGCGGATGTATATCCGTAGAGAACATACCCTTGAAGACCGACAAAGCTTAACGAGTTCAACTCGTGGTTGATGTAGACGATCTCTTGCCGATCTCAAGATCGAGAGGAAGTCCTAAGCGCGAAATCAGCAAAGCATCCGTTGCTTTCCACACGTTCGAGGCACCGAGCAACCTCCGCCTCCTCGCTCCAGCGATGCAGTGGAAGCACAACTCTTTCTTGCCGAATAGCCACCGGGAACATGTATCTCGCTAGTCTGAGACCATGGGGGATAAATTCTAGAGGGGGAGAGAGATCCTTCACGAGGAGGTGTGAGAGACAAGTGAGGAGGGGGGATCCTTTTATAGGAGGAGGGGGGCACCCAAGGGGTGGCCGCCGGCCATGGGGGGCAGCCCCCTCCCCTCCTTCATTCATGTGGGTGGACACTCCACTCACAAAATGCCCTTTAAATTTCCTCCACTCAAAAGTCCACTCAAATTCCCATTAAATTTCTACCAAATTTAATGCAAATTCTCATTAAATAAAACTCTTTTATTTTATTCAGAATTTTGTCAATTACTTTAATGACAAACATTCACAAATAACCCCTTGCTAGAATTCCATTTCACGTGCATAACCACTTTATGCAATTTCACCCGAAAACCCGTTTCGGTATCTAGTGAAATAAATTCCTGCGCTTGTTCATTCTTTCGGCATGAAACTTTTGCTCCAGTTGGATGTCGGTGTCTCTTAAGTGTGTCACCCTATGGTTCGTGAATAATGCGTACATGATTGAGAGCCTTCTCGGATCAATAATCAGAAGCGGGATCTGGAGACCCATACTGACTCCCACACATTCAACGATGACTTTCTTGTGATCGTCGAAACCTTTTACGCTAGTATCTTAATCCCTTTGTTTCACGATATATTACATGTCCGAGATTCGATCATCGGTATCTCCATACCTAGTTTGATCTCGTTACCGACATGCACTCTTTTCTCGTTCCCGTGATATAACATTCTAGTGATCAAATCACTTGCTTGCAAGCTAATCAATGTGATACCACCGAGAGGGCCCAGAGTATATCTATCCGTCATTAGGATGAACAAATTCCACTCTCTATCCATAAGCCTCAACATAACACTTTATTAGTTCCGAATCCATCTTTATAATCACCCTGTTACGGTGTGACGTTTGATGTTATCAAGAAACTCTTCTGGTGTTAGTGATTGACATGATCAGGATTAGGATCACTTCGTAAGTTGTTATAGCAATATAAACTCAATGACTTTGATCGTAATGCTATACTTCGGATGAATGTTCATCACACCATTACACTAATGTTGTGATCCTGTTATTAACAACATCCAATGTCCATGATCAGGAAACCTTGATCATCTTGTTAATCAACGAGCTAGTTTATGAGAGAGGCATAATTAGGAACTTTCTGTTTGTTTATTAAACACACATGTATTAACGTTTCCGTATTAATACAATTATAGCATGCAAAATAAACATCTATCATATACTTGGAATACACATAATAAACACTTTATTATTGCCTCTCAGGGCATATTCCCTTTAGTATCCCACTTGCACTAGAGACAATAATATAGTTACATAGTGATAAATCTAACACCCATTGAGTTCTGGTGTTGATCATGTTTTGCTCTAGGGAGAGTTTTAGTCAACGGATCTGCTACATTGAGATCCGTATGTACTTCTAAATCTTTATATCTCCATCCTTGACATGCTCGCGGATGGAGTGAAACCGGCGCTTAATATGCTTGGAATGCTTGTGAGACCTTGGCTCTTTGGCATTGGCAATGGCACCATTGTTGTCACAATAGATCACCATTGGATCCAACGCGTTTGCCACCACTCCTAGTTCGGATATGAACTCCTTCATCCAAAGCGCTTCTGGTAAGCCACAGGCGACAACATATTCGACCTCCGTTGTTGATCCCGCTACCACGGTTGTTTTGAGCTCCTCCAACTAACCGCTCAGCCATTCATGAGAAATACGTATCCGGATTGAGACTTAGAGTCATCCGGATCGGTGTCAAAGCTAGCGTCGACATAACACTTAGCGACGAGCTCTTATTCACCTCCGTATACAAGAAACATATCCTTAGTTCTTCGTAAGTACTTAAGGATATTCTTGACCGCTATCGATGTTAGAACACGGATCCGATTGGTACCTACTAGTCAAACTAATAGCATGTGCCACATCCGGTCTTGTACATAGCATGGCGTACATTATAGAGCCTATGGCTGAAGCATAGGGACTTTGTACATTATCTCTTTTCTTCCGCTAAGCGGGACTTTGAGTCTTACTCAATGTCTTACCTTGCAACATAGGTAAGAACCCCTTCTTACTTCCGTCCATTTTAAACTTCTTTAAAATCTTATCAAGGTATGTACTTTGCGATAGCCCTATTAGGCGCCTAGATCTATCTCTATAGATGTTTATGCCTAATATGTATGACGCTTCACCTAGGTCCTTCATTGAAAATTTCTTTGTTTAGATAACTTTTAACACTGTTTAAAAGATCTATATCATTTCGATCAATAATATGTCATCCACATATAATATCAGAAATGCCACATTACTCCACTCACTTTCTTGTAAATACAAGCTTCTCCATAAGTTTGGACAAATCCAAACTCTTTGATCACCTCATCAAGCGGAGATTCCAACCGTGATGCTTGCTTCAATCCATAGATGGATCGCTGAAGCTTGCACACCTTGTTAGCATCCTTAGGATCAACAAAACCCTTTGGTTGTATCATATACAACTCTTCCTCAATATTACCTTTGAGAAACACGGTTTTTACATCCATCTGCCATATCTCATAATCGAAATATGCAACAATTGCTAACATAATCCTAACTGACTTTAGCATCGCTACGGGAGAGAATGTCTCATCGTAGTCAACTCCTTGAATTTGTAGAAACCCCTTTGCGACAAGTCGAGCTTTATAGACGGTCACATTACCATCAGCATCAGTTTTCCTTTTGAAAATCCATTTGTTCTCCACAGCCTTTCGGTCGTGAGGTAAGTCCACCAAGTTCCAAACTTGATTTTCATACATGGATTCCATCTCGGATTTCATGGCTTCTAACCATTTGTTGGAATCCGGGCTCATCATCGCTTCTTCATACGTCACAGGGTCATCATTTTCATCAACCATGAAATTCATGACAGGATTTCCGTCTGACTCGGAGGAGCAGCGTCTGCTTGACTGCGAGGTTGGTAGTACTCTCTGTCGGAGTTTCCTGATCATTATCATTAGTTCCCTCTTCACCAGGTGGAGCCACCTCCGGAACAACTTCCGGCGCTGCGCTACTCGCCATACTTTGAAGAGAAGGTTCAATAACCTCTTTGAGTTCTACCTTGACTACTCACACTTTTCATGAGAAACTCTTTCTCTAGAAAGGATCCATTCTTGGCAACAAAAACCTTGCCCTCGGATGTGATAGAAGGAATACCCAATAGTTTCCTTAGGGTATCCTATGAAGACGCATTTTTCCGCTTTGGGTTCGAGTTTATCCGGTTGAAGTTTCTTCACATAAACATCGCATCCCCAAACTTTAAGAAATATGACTTAGGTTTGTTTCCAAACCACAATTCATCTGGTGTCTTTTCAGCAGTTTAGATGGTGCCGATTTAAAGTGAATGCAGCAGTTTCTAGTGCATAACCCCAAAATGACAGCGGCAAGTCATGGAGACATCATAGATCGAACCATATCTAATAAAGTACGATTCTGACGTTCCGACACACCATTTCTCTGTGGTGTTCCGGTGTGAGTTGTGAAACAATTCCACACTCTTTCATGTGAGTGCTAAACTCGTAACTTAGATACTCACCTCCACGGTCGGACCGTAGAAATTTGATCTTTCTATTACGATGATTTTCCACTTCATTCTGAAATTCCTTGAAATTTTCAAAGGTTTCAGGCTTGTGTTTCATCAAGTAGATATAACCGTATCTACTCAAATCATCCGTGAAAGTAACAAAATAACGATATCCACCTCGCGCCGACACACTCATTGGACCACATATATCAGAATGTATGATTTCCAATAAATCTATCGCCCGTTCCATTGAACCGGAAAACGGCGTTCTAGTCATCTTGCCCATAAGGCATGGCTCACATGTATCAAATGATTCAAAATCAAGTGATTCCAAAAGTCCATCCGAATGGAGCTTCTTCATGCGTTTAACGCCAATATGACCTAGGCGATGCCACATATATGCGGATATATCATCATTTAGTTTAATCCTTTTAGCATCAACATTATGAATATGTGTAACATTATCATCGAGATCTAATAGAAATAAACCATTCATCATCGGTGCATGAGCATAAAAGATTTCATTCATATAAATGGAACAACCATTGTTCTCAGATTTAAATGAATAACCACTTCGCATCAAACACGATCCAGATACAATGTTCATGCTCGGTCAGCACAGATAACATTTATTCAAGTTTATAACTAATCCCGGCGGCAAGTGGAGAGGCAGCGTTAAATGGCGATCACATCAACACTTGATCCATTGCCGACACGCATCTTGACCTCACCCCTTGCTAGTGGTCGCTTGTTATGACCCCTAATTCGAGTTACAAATATTAGCAACCGAACCGGTATCAAATACCCGGTGCTCTGCGAGCACTAGTCAAGTACACATCAATAACATGTATATCATATATACCTTTGTTTGCCTTGCCGGCCTTCTTGTGCGCGAGATACTTGGGGCGATTAAACTTCTAGTGGCGTCCCCTTACAATAGTAGCACTTTTCGAATCAGACTTAGGTCCAACTGGGGTTTCTTTTCAGCACGACAGCAGACTTGCCGCCCTTACTTCCCTTCCGTTTTCCCTTCTTGTCTTTCTTGAAACCAGTGTTCCTATTGATCATCAACACTTGATGTTCCTTTTTGATCTCCACTTCTGCAGTTTTAAGCATTGACAAAAGCTCGGGGAGAGACTTCTTCATGCCTTGCATGTTATAGTTCATCACGAAGCTCTTATAGCTAGGTGGCAGAGACTGCAGAACACGATGGATGCCTAAGTCAATGGGAATCGATATTCCCAAGGACACAAGCTTATCGGTGTAAACCGACATCTTGAGTACATGCTCACTAACGGAGCTGTGCTCTTCCATCATGCAGCTAAAGAACTTTTCTGAAGCGTTGTAGCTCTCTAGAGCAGCATGTGTGTCGAAAATCATTTTCAACTCACCCATTGTATCAAATGCATTGCCGTTTTCGAAACGCTTTCGAAGTTCCGGCTCTAGCCCACACAATATGCCGCAATGAACTAAGTTGTGGTCCTCCTGACGAGTCAGATAGACATTCTTCTCCTCATTAGGGGCATCATCTAAAGGTGGGGGGCCTAACGGTGCTTCTAGCACATATTGCTTTTGTGCAGCAGAGAGGAGAATCCTCAAATTCATGGCCCATTCGGTAAAGTTGCTACCGTTCGTTGCTAGTTTCTATTTCTCCATGAACACATTGAAATTAAAAGCAGGTGGTGCCATCTACAACAGAATTTGTAAAGTTTAGACTAAGTGTATGATAGATTGAGTTCAACTAATCCATATTACGAATGAAATCCCACTCAAAAACGACATCCCTCGTGCCTTTTTGGTGATTACATGAACCAAATCCACTATACCAAGTCCGATCATCACGTGAGTCGTAGTAGCTTCAAAGCGAGCATCAAATGGGCATCATATCAACTATATGACTCATGATTAACCTTCGGTCATTAAATTAGTGTTTAGAGGCCATATGCGTAAATGCTAGGCTCGCCAAGTTAGAACCTTAGTATTCGGCGTGTGTAGTTTTTTTTTTACATAATAATGGGGAAGAAAGAACAGAACACGATCATCACGTGATGTCTTGGGCAGCGAAAACATAATCGGTGCATACTAAAGGAAGAACACATTCTTATCTTGATATTTAAATGAGGGATCATCTTATTATGCTAACAAAGCGCTAAACAAGCAATATAAGATGCTATCAAACATCATATGTTTATTAGTGAAATGATATGGTTCCCGCAGATGATCTCTATCATGTGCACCGTGGTATGATCACTATCATACCTATATGTGTAAATCCAAGGTCTATGGAGTTTACACGCTATGTGTGCTGTAAGAGTATCATCTCATACTTCTACTTACAACACTACCATATCATAACACTAGCCCATCAACAATCTAAACTAGACGCCTCTAATTTATCAATTGCAAGTTTTACGTGGCTTAGGGCTTTTGAGATAGAACCGTTCTTACCTACGAACATGAACCACAACGAGGATAATCAAATTGTTGACAACTCGCTTGCAAAATAGATATTGACTATAGTAGGAGAGACAGACACCCGCTAGCCACTTATGCAAACTAGTTGCATGTCAAGCGTGGAACAGGTCTCATGTGCGAGGACATGTAAAGTTTGTCCGGGCCGCTTCATCCCACTATGCCACCAATATCCAAAAATTACAACAAAGGAGCAACAACATGATCATCATCGTCCACATACTCATATGTGTACTACCCGTGCAAAGTATCTACGCATAGATCCGACTCTGATACCACTGTAGGGTTCGCAGCATAGAAAACAAAAATTTTCCTACGATGGGAACTACGTACCAAGATCTATCTACTAGATACAAACAACGGGCGGATGTATATCCATAGAGAACATACCCTTGAAAACCGACAAAGCTTAACGAGTTCAACTCGTGGTTGATGTAGACGATCTCTTGCCGATCTCAAGATCGAGAAGAAGTCCTAGCGCCGCAAATCAGCAGCGCATCCGTGCTCGCACACACGTTCGAGGCACCGAGCAACCTCCGCCTCCTCGCTCCAGCGATGCAGCGGAAGCACAACTCTTTCTTGTTGAATAGCCACCGGGAACATGTATCTCGCTAGTCTGAGACCATGGGGGATAAATTCTAGAGGGGGAGAGAGATCCTTCACGAGGAGGTGTGAGAGACAAGTGAGGAGGTAGGCACCCAAGGGGTGGCCGCCGGCCATGGGGGGCAGCCCCCTCCCCTCCTTCATTCATGTGGGTGGACACTCCACTCACAAAATGCCCTTTAAATTTCCTCCACTCAAAAGTCCACTCAAATTCCCATTAAATTTCCACCAAATTTAATGCAAACTCTCATTAAATAAAACTCTTTTATTTTATTCAGAATTTAGTCAATTACTTTAATGACAAACATTCACAAATAACCCCTTGCTAGAATTCCATTTCACATGCATAACCACTTTATGCAATTTCACCCGAAAACCCGTTTCGGTATCTAATGAAATAAATTCTTGCGCTTGTTCATTCTTTCGGCATGGAACTTTTTCTCCAGTTGGATGTCGGTGTCTCTTAAGTGTGTCACCCTACGGTTCGTGAATAATGCGGACATGATCGAGACCCTTCTCGGATCAATAATCAGAAGCGGGACCTGGAGACCCATACTGACTCCCACACATTCAACGATGACTTTCTTGTGATCGTCGGAACCTTTTACGCTAGTATCTTAATCCCTTTGTTTCACGATATATTACATGTCCGAGATTCGATCATCGGTATCTCCATACCTAGTTTGATCTCGTTACCGACACACTCTTTTCTTGTTCCCGTGATATAGCATTCTAGTGATCAAATTACTTGCTTGCAAGCTAATCAATGTGATATCACCGAGAGGGCCCAGAGTATATCTATCCGTCATCGGGATGAACAAATTCCACTCTCGATCCATGAGCCTCAACATAACACTTTATTAGTTCTGAATCCATCTTTATAATCACTCTGTTACGGTGTGACGTTTGATGTTATCAAGAAACTCTTCTGGTGTTAGTGATTGACATGATCTCATGGTCTAAGGATTAGGATCACTTCGTAAGTTGTTATAGCAATATAAACTCAATGACTTTGATCGTAATGCTATACTTCGGATGAATGTTCATCACACCATTACACTAATGTTGTGATCCCGTTATTAACAACATCCAATGTCCATGATCAGGAAACCTTGATCATCTTGTTAATCAACGAGCTAGTTTATGAGAGAGGCATAACTAGGAACTTTCTGTTTGTTTATTAAACACACATGTATTAACGTTTATGTATTAATACAATTATAGCATGCAAAATAAACATCTATCATATACTTGGAATACACATAATAAACACTTTATTATTGCCTCTCAGGGCATATTCCCTTCATGACATTCTCCATCGCATCTTCCGTGAGACCATTGCTCCTCGTGCGGGCAACAAAGATGAGATACATGGATATTCTGTTGATTTGCTGCTCAACACCTTCCTCAACCGCGAGTCCGGCACCGCTCTTGATGTCATGGACTATATATGGAATGATATGGTTGCTGCAGCTCACTCCCGGAGGGTTCCCCCATTTGCTACTTACATCGTGCCCCTCATTGTTGCCAAGTGACCTCTCATTGTCGGGACCCTTTCCACTCGTCCTCTCATTGTGCATAGGTCCAAGGCACTCAAGCTCAAGAAACATGCTAATCCTCACAATGTGGAAGGTGATGAGGTGTATGAAGAAGGGAATGTGATTGAGGCTGATTCTGAGGATGCTGATAGTGCCCGTGATGCAGATTATGTTGTCTCCCGACGCAAGAATGCCCAGCCATCTTGGGCCAAGAGGATGGAGGCCAAGCTCAAAAAGATCTTTTGCTTCCAAGTTGACAATCAAAAGCGCATGTATGAGGCTCATGTGTATGCCAAGAAAGCTTGTGCTCGGCAGAAGGACTTGATGGAAGCTCAAGGTTTGACCATCTCCGAGGGTTCCGAGACCAACATCACCCCTGAAGACCAGTGGATCTCCAAGCATAGCCATTGGGACGATGATGTCTCTTCCTCGCACCGTGCTCCACCCACATATGAGGAGGACTTTCATGATGAGGAGGAGGATTAACTGTCGGGACATTAGTCTTGCACTTGTCCCTTTTTGGCGTCTTAATGCCAAAGGGGGAGAAGGTGCACCTTAGGCATGCGGGTGTTGCATGGGAAAGTCACAAGCTCGTTATTGCTTTGATCTTTTAATTTCTTGTGAACTTTATTTGCCTATTTGCCTCATAATTATGTGTGAACTCTATGTACTAATTTTTGGGAATTAATCATGCTATGTATGTTGAGACTATGTGGTTATTTCACGGGTCCATCTTGTGATGATATGCGTTATCCATTGCCAATATTTTTCTCATCACAAGTTATTGTGCAAAGATATGAGTTCAAATGCTAGTATCTATATTTGTGCACTCGTGTTGGGTTTGTAAAATAGAGGGAGAGGTTTGATCCTATTCATCCAGGGGGAGCCCCGTCTCTATTTTTCAAAAGCCATGAGTATATTCATAATATTATCTTGCAAAGGTGTGTTGTCATCAAACACCAAAAAGGGGGAGATTTAAAGAGCATTTCCTATCCTTGTGATTTTGATGTTTGATGATAACACGCCTATCGATTTAATCGTGTGCTAAGTGTATCTCAGGTTTTCTAGGTAGTGGCACAAATATTGAATTGCCCTCAATTGCACTTGCCAAAGTCACTAGTGCTGATCGGTAGTACCGGAAGTTACAACTGGTACTACCGCTTGGCACCGGTACTACCGGTACTACCGCTCCTTGTACCGATTGCATCTGATTGAGGTGGGCAGGCCTCGATTTTCCTCAGCACCAACCGGTACCGCGGAGCGGCACTACCGCTCCAACCGCTAGTACTACTTGTGGCAAGCGGTACTACCGCTTGGGAGGACCGGGCGACGCTGAGGGAGGACGAGGCCTTCCCTTTTTGCTCAGTACCAACCGGTACTTGGGACCGATACTACCGCCTGGGGGTAGTACCGCAAGGTGGTTCCGAACATGACCGTGGCTGGCTCGACCATGTGGTGCCCTCTCCGGTACTTGGTCCGGTACCTGACCGGTCGTATCGGTTGTGACCGGTACTACCGCTTGGGTACCGGTAGTACTGATGCATTTAATGCACCAACATGCAGATTCCTCCAAGAGCTATAAATACCCCTCCACCTACCTTGGGACAAGGTGCTCGTTGCATTTATGAACACCCCGTCTATTAGAGCCACCAAATCGCCAAGATCTCTTCACTCAACCATCCAAAGCCATTGATCTTTGGAGAATCGAAGGAGGAGCCCTTGATCTACTACCTCACCAAAAGTGATCTTCATTTACCCCTCATTCACTTGAGGGCCCCTTGCTCTAGTGTTTCTTTAGAAACTCTAGTTCTAGATTTGGTTCTTACAAGCTTGTCTTTGATTGTTTGACAGCTTGCTTGTATTTGGGAGCCTCCAATTAAGTTGTGGATGTGTGCCTCGAACTTGTTGTAAAGGTGCCGGCTTCCACCTTGAAGGTTGCCGATATAGTGGAAGAGGTGAATCAAACCCATCGGGGTGAGGTTCATCGGAGAACAAGGGAGGCCCTTCGTGGCGTAGGTGGTTTGATACCACCCCCTCTCCAAACGTAGATGTACTTCCCCTCAAAAGGAAGGAACTACGGGAAACAAATCCCTGTGTCTCCGCGTCCACCACTTTGGTTACTTCTATCCTTTACCGCACTTTACTTTACTTGTTCGTGCTTAGTCTTGTGCTAGGATGTACTCGTTTGACATATAGGTAAATTCACCTTAGTTGCATACTCTAGAGAATTTACCTTTCTTGTCAAACCCTAACTTGAAAAAGAAGAAAATTTGAAGTAGCACCTATTCACCCCCCTCTAGGTGCCCATACGATCCTTTCAATTGGTATCAGAGCCTCGGCTCTTTATTCGGGCTTTACCGCCTAAGAGAATATGGGTAGCGACGATGGGGAAGGTGGTGGTGAGCCTACCACGGTGACCATGGAGGATCTCAAAAACTTGGAAACAAGATTGAGCTCTTCCTTGGTCAACAAAGTCAAGAAAATGCTTGAGCAACTTCTTAAAGACAAAGACGGCTCATCATCCCCTTCTCCTCAAGAGGAGCCTCCATCAGTATTACCTAAAGGGAATGCTTCGGTATATCCTTAGGGTATGATGGTGGGGGGTAATCAATACAACACTAACTCCTCCACAAAAAGGGATGGTGGGAAGGGTGAGGACCATGAGTCTCATCCATGGTACTCTCCCGACCCTCCAATTCCTCACCCTCATATAAACAATAGAGGAGACCCACCAAAACTAGAAGCATCTACTTTTCCTCAATGGCAATCTCTAATGAAAACTCATGTGCGCAGCTCTTGCATTGAACTATGGACCATCATCGAACAAGGACTCTATATTGGGATCCAAACAACTTAACAGGAAGAGAAGTTGTCAATAGTCAACTCAATGTCATCGCCTTGCACATGATTCAACAAGGTGTGGGTACAAAGGACTACCCACACATTGAGCACCTCAACACCGCCAAGGAAGCTTGGGATGCTCTCACAATGTTGTTTATTGGGAATGAGAGCATGAAAAGGAATCGGTATGATGCACTAAGCAATGAACATATTGAGCAAGCAATATATGATGGTTATATTGCTCTCACAATGTTGTTTATTGGCCCATATGATGGTTATATTGCTTGGTCCATCGTATGGGCCAACATATTTCTTAGTGCATCACAAGTGGTAAAACTATATCACTAATTTTGTTGTGCTTGAAATGCCTGAAGATGATAATATGTCTATTATTCTTGGGAGACCTTTTCTTAATACTGCAGGTGCTGTCATCAACTGTAATCAAGGGAAAGTAACATTCAATATTAATGACAAAGAGCACATTGTCTATTTCCCCAAGAAAGTTGCTAGGAGCTATTCCCTGAATTCCATTGAAAATATTGAGAGCATCAAGGTTGGAGAAATATATTGTCCCATTCCACAAGCAAATTTTGAAACTATTATGATTGGGACCATTGCTATCAAGTATGAGGTAACATAATCACCTTGTGGAATGCAAAGTTTTGTTTCATATAAGATTGTTTTGGTAACAAGACTTGATCAACCTTGTTAACAAAAGGATTTTAATGAACAAAATAATGTTTCTCCTTTGGTTATACTTGCTTTCTTTTACTTTTATCCTCCCTGGTCTTTGCTTTAGCCTTAGTTTTGCTAGTTGTTTGTTTGTTTGAGTTTTTTAGAGCTCCTGTAGTTTGACTTTTGGTTTGCTTTTGCTTCTTCTGAAAAAAACTGTTTCTGCGAGAAAATCAATTTTCATACCCTGAAAATTGGCCAAAAATAAAGTTTCCCAAAAAATCCCAGAAAATTCAAAATAAATTTTTCCTCGAAAAAGGGGCAGAGTGGCACCTGAGGTGACCCAGGGGGGCACCCCAGGCCACCACACACCTGGTAGGCCACCTACCAGGTGGCGGCGCCTAGGGGGGTCTAGCCCACCTGGGCCCCTCCAGGCTGCTGTAACATCCAAAAAATCATGATTTATAAAGTTTTCATATCATTCATGCATTCATAAGCATTTGATCATTTTTCAAATAAGATTTCAAAACATAGGTAAATTGTGGCCTAATATTTTATGTAAGCAAGACAATGACTTTATTTCTACTCTCTAATATGAGAATACTTTGTTTTAACCAGAAAAGGTTTGAATATAGGTTTGAATGTTGTTTCCAAAGCTTGGTCAAAATTTCCAAACAAAAATATGAATTCAAAATCATTCATATGCCTATTATAAATCAATAATTAAGGCATGGTTTTATTTTAAATTCAATGGGCCAATGTATTTTTGAGTGAACAACAATGTTTTGTATTCAAATATGTGCATGGTTCACTTTACAAAAATCCAGAGAAAGTTTGAATTCAAACTCATTTGAAAAACATTTGAAAAAGAAACCAGAAAATCAAAACAGAAATGAAAAAGGAATAAAGAAAAGAAAAAGGGCCAGTGCCACATATTCGGCCCAGTAACAGAACCAGCCCACCCGGGTTTTCCCCTCTCCTCTCTGTTTCTCACCCCGCCTGCGCACACCCTCTCGCTGACGTCCCAGAACCACTTGCCCCGCCATCGTCGTCCCCAAACCCCGCCCACGACCTGGCCCTCCGCCATTACCTCCCCGCGTCACTGCCGTTGATTGCGCACTTAATTGCCGTTGATTCACCGATTAAATCCTCGCCCCTGCTCTGGCTACTTAATCCCCTCCCCCTCGCGGCCATTTCCCCCAACACAACCAGCCAAAAGTGCCGCAGGATCTGCGAATTTCCGCTTGCACCGCCGCAGCACCGAGCAGCTCCGACAACCGATTCCGGTGAGTTCCTGCCGCCCCTTGCCTTCTGCTTGGCCCTGTCGAGTTCGCCATGTCCTGGTGCATCTTCTAATGTCTCTGGTTTGCCTACGCATGACCCAGGACGCCGTCCCCGTTCACCACTGCAAGCGACAGAGCCGCCGCTCAACTCCGGCGAGCGATTTAGGTAAAACCCGACCGCCCCGTGCCTTCCCCCTAACCCTATCATGTTCACCTGAATGTTGCACACACGCTGATGGCTTTGGTTTGTGTTAGGGAGGATCAGAACATTGCCAACGTCGCCGTCCACTCGAGCCGACGCTGTCCTCAACTCTGACGAGCCCCCACGGCCACAGCAGCTCTCCCCCGTCCCAACCGCGACCACGTTGAGCTTGCTCGTGCGCGTGCGAGTCTAGTAAGCATCATCACCACCCCCAGGCCTCGCTAGAATCGCCACACAACCATCGCCAGTAGCGCCGCCGCCGCACCACCGTCGCTAGCACCGCCCATCCATGGTCGTGTGCTCAGCAGCGTCGGATCTAGATCTAATGCGTAGGATTAGATCATTTAACGAAGAGGTATGAGTAGATCTGGGCCGTGCATATTTATTTAGATCCTACGATCCACAAGCGTGATCCGGCCGAACCGCTACGCGCCAATCAGGAAGCGCCGCGTGGCTAGGTTTTAGATTTAAAATCTGGATTTTCATCTATTAGATATTTAAAATTGTAAATTCAATAACTTTTGTTCTGTTTATCCAAAAAATGCAAATAAGATACCATTGGAATCACAAAAATAAATCCTACACATCTATGGGCTTAGTTTTGTATTTTGTTTATGTTAAAATAGAATTTTATGCAGAGACATTTGTAGGCTTATTTTGTGTATAAAAATTAATTGGAAAATGTTTTAAAGGCCAAATAAAGTTTATTTGATGAATAAATGTTTAGTTTATTGGTAAGTAATGTTTTGCTTGTCTTGGTTGGTTTAGAAAAATCATCACATGGCATTTGCATGCATTCATATATTTTTGTTTGATTATTTGAAATGTGAATTTGGTGCTATCATTTTATGTGTAGATTTTGGTGCTAGTGGTGATTGTGACTGTGAGGATTGTTGTTACCCCCAACTACCAAGGCAAGTGGTGGTTCATACTTTTTTCCCAATATTTTGACTATGCATTAGAAATATTTTGTATAGGGCTTACATGATAATTTTTGCTAAGTATTTATATGCTATGCTTGGGAAATCCTAGTAGTTGTAGAATTGTTAGAATTTTCTCTAAGTTAAGATACTTGCTATTGCCATGCTTAGCCTAGCTAGTAGAAACCAAGGGTGGATTATATACATGCTATGGAAAAATATTTCTAAGTCTTTGACTTATGCTTTTGCTTAATAAAACAACTAAGTGAATGAAACACCTAGGTGGAATGGTAATTGCTTAGTTGGATTTTTGTTGAGTGGTTACCAGGGCCCATTTTCCAATGGTTTACCCTGTGTATCTCACTTGTGGAATGCCACCTAGGAACAAAGGGATTTGAGATGCCATATGTTAAGAAGCTTCTAGTGCAGCCACATGGCATTATGGGCTCTGCCTGGATCATATAGGTTGCAATAACTTAGCCAAATGGACAGTTGGTGGTAGGGGGTGATAGGTTTGGAACGCGTCCATTTTGGTCTAAGGGAAGACTTCTGAAAGGTCTTGTCTTGATGAAAATCAAGTCTTGTGGGGAAAGTGCACCACCTCTGCAGAAGGAAGAATCTAAGTACTTAGTCGTGTCCCCGGAAATGGACAATTTGAGCATCAAGACATGGAAGCTATCAAGAATCTCCTCATCCCAATTTCTAAGTTAAAAACTTGTGGTTGAACAAGGGTGAAGGTTCACCAATGTCTATTGGTGGTTCCTTGGTTTTTTTTGCCAAACAAAAACTTAGTGATTTCAACTGATAGGTAAAACCTATTTTGAGCAAAGCAAGCCTAAGATACACTTAGCCAAATTCATGTAGAAGCTAGATACTATTATTCTACTAAGGTATCACTTGCCAATACTATTCCAATGTATTGACCCACTGTGTCTGTAACTTGTGATGTTGCAGGTTACTCTGATGAGGATTAGGGTTATGAGTATACACTCAACATGCTTGCCTGTGGCACATGAAGATGAATACTTTTATTCATATTTGTTAAGTTAAACTCTTGTACTAGCTTATGGCTATGGAGTTGTAAAAGACTATATTATCTCTGGAATGATGATGTAATAATGACCTTTGTTTCTGTGTACTTCATCTTAAACTGTGGATGCTAGCAATTGATCCAGGGACTAGCATTGCAATCACAGGGACCTTTACCTTTATAAAGGTGGGGTCTTACAGCTGCCCCCTCTAAGCCATCTTCTTTCTCTCTCCCGAAAAACAGCGGAAAACTTGCTCAAGCTCGAGTTCTTGCTGTTCTTGCTCACGATTTTCGATCTCCTTGTTCAGCCCATCTCAAGTGTTGAATTTTGGAGGGATTGCTCCTTGGTATATGACTCCTCCACTTGTCCAATTAGATTTGTGATTGGTAGATTGTATCTTGAGTATTTTGCTGCTATAGGTGTCAGGTTGTTTAAGCTTGCTTGTTCTATGCTTAGAAACTTTGTTTTGATGCATGTGTAGTCCTATGGCAAGTTCCTATAGTAGTTGCTCATCATTTATCAACTTAGAAATCACTTGGTTTTGATGGTTGTTTAAAATTTCAGAAAAGTGAAGTCATGGACCACCACACATTTGGTGATATATTTGAGAGTGATGCACCTAGAAGGGCAAGGTTTCCAAGGTCATCTACCAGTACTAGACCCTCATACAATGAGGATCTCATCACTCCGCGATTTGGTGACGAGGAAGATGAAGGGGATGCGTACCCCTCCACCTTTCCTTGCTAAACTTTCTTGCAAGCTGCTGGGATTCTTAACGATTTTGAGACTTTGGTGTAGAGGGCTGGACTAACAAGTTACATGCAGGATGAGAGTGCACAATATGCTTTGCTTAGTAAAACATTTGTGGAGAGTTTCTCCTGTACTAATAGTATGTTCAAGCCTTTTGTGTCTTTCAAAATTTATGGTAGGGCTCATTCTATGACTTTGAAGAAATTTTGCAAAGCCCTAGGACTTGGTACAACTGGGTCATCAAAGAAGATTCAAGCTCTACCCACTGAATTCTTAGAGCTTTACCGACGAATAACCAATGATGATGGCCGTAGAGCTCAGCGAGGGAAGATAAAGAACATTCAACTTCCAGCCATCACGTATTTTGCCTACTATCTTGCCACCAGTGTTCTTGGTAGGGAGAACACTAGTAATATTTCCAATTATCAATTGGCCTTCTTGATTCTCTCATTGCTCGTCATCTAGCTGCTAAGGGACCCATTTATGGGGGAATTGTTGCTACTCATATTGCTGTTGCCTTGGACATTGTTGTTGATCCACATGATACAGTTTTGGCTCCTTAGAGGCTTGATCTTGCTGCCATGAAGGCGCACCACTTTGTCACCACTAGCTCTACTCTTGAGAACTTGGTTTATAGAATACTGTTTACTGATGGGGAAGACAGAGAGATCCCTCTACCCCAAACCACTTTGTTTAGTATTTCTCAGGGACCTTAGTCACGCTCGAAGGCGGAGATGGATGACAATTTGCGCTCTCTTAACTTCCACGGGAACTATCAGGAGGAAGCACCATCATACGACTGAAGGGAACATGCCCTGAGAGGCAATAATAAAGTGTTTATTATGTGTATTCCAAGTATATGATAGATGTTTATTTTGCATGCTATAATTGTATTAATACGGAAACGTTAATACATGTGTGTTTAATAAACAAACAGAAAGTTCCTAGTTATGCCTCTCTCATAAACTAGCTCGTTGATTAACAAGATGATCAAGGTTTCCTGATCATGGACATTGGATGTTGTTAATAACGGGATCACAACATTAGTGTAATGGTGTGATGAACATTCATCCGAAGTATAGCATTACGATCAAAGTCATTGAGTTTATATTGCCATAACAACTTACGAAGTGATCCTAATCCTTAGACCATGAGATCATGTCAATCACTAACACCGGAAGAGTTTCTTGATAACATCAAACGTCACACCGTAACAGGGTGATTATAAAGATGGATTCAGAACTAATAAAGTGTTATGTTGAGGCTCATGGATCGAGAGTGGAATTTGTTCATCCCGATGACGGATAGATATACTCTGGGCCCTCTCGGTGATATCACATTGATTATCTTGCAAGCAAGTGATTTGATCACTAGAATGTTATATCACGGGAACGAGAAAAGAGTGCATGTCGGTAACGAGATCAAACTAGGTATAGAGATACCGATGATCGAATCTCGGACATGTAATGTATCGTGAAACAAAGGGATTAAGATACTAGCGTAAAAGGTTCCGACGATCACAAGAAAGTCATCGTTGAATGTGTGGGAGTCAATATGGGTCTCCAGATCCCGCTTCTGATTATTGATCCGAGAAGGGTCTCGATCATGTCCGCATTATTCACGAACCGTAGGGTGACACACTTAAGAGACACCGACATCCAATTGGAGCAAATGTTTCATGCCGAAAGAATAAACAAGCGCAGGAATTTATTTCACTAGATCTCAAACAGGTTTTGGGTGAAATTGCATAAAGTGGTTATGCATGTGAAATGGAATTCTAGCAAGGGGTTATTTGTGAATGTTTGTCATTAAAGTAATTGACAAAATTCTGAATAAAATAAAAGAGTTTTATTTAATGAGAGTTTGCATTAAATTTGGTGGAAATTTAATGGGAATTTGAGTGGACTTTTGAGTGGAGGAAATTTAAAGGGCATTTTGTGAGTGGAGTGTCCACCCACATGAATGAAGGAGGGAGGGCTGCCCCATGGCCATGGCGGCCACCCCTTGCCCCCTCCTCCTATAAAAGTAGCCCCTCCTCACTTGTCTCTCACACCTCCTCGTGAAGGATCTCTCTCCCTCTAGAATTTATCTCCCATGGTCTCGGACTAGCGAGATACATGTTCCCTGGTGGCTATTCGGTAGAAAGAGTTGTGCTTCCTTTGCATCGCTGGGAGGCGAGGCGGAGGTTGCTCGGTGCCTCGAACGTGTGTGCGAGCACAGATGCGCTGCTGATTTGCGGCGCTAGGACTTCCTCTCGATCTTGAGATCGGCAAGAGATCGTCTACATCAACCATGAGTTGAACTCGTTAAGCTTTTTCGGTCTTCAAAGGTATGTTCTCTACGGATATACATCCGCCCGTTGTTTGTATCTAGTATAGATCTTGGTACGTAGTTCCCATCGTAGGAAATTTTTGTTTTCTATGTTGCGAACCCTACGGTGGTATCGAGCCGGATCTGTCGTAGATACTTTGCACGGGTAGTACACATATGAGTATGTGGGCGATGATGATCATGTTGTTGCTCCTTTGTTGTAATTTTTGGATATTGGTGGCATAGTGGGATGAAGCGGCCCGGACAAACTTTACATGTCCTCGCACATGAGACCTGTTCCACGATTGACATGCAACTAGTTTGCATAAGTGGCTAGCGGGTGTCTGTCTCTCCTACTATAGTCAATATCTATTTTGCAAGCGAGTTGTCAACAATTTGATTATCCTCGTTGTGGTTCATGTTCGTAGGTAAGAACGGTTCTATCTCGAAAGCCCTAAGCCACGTAAAACTTGCAATGGATAAATTAGAGGCGTCTAGTTTAGATTGTTCTTTGGGCTAGTGTTATGATATGGTAGTGTTGTAAGTAGAAGTATGAGATGATACTCTTACAACACACATAGCGTGTAAACTCCATAGACCTTGGATTTACACATATAGGTATGATAGTGATCATACCACGGTGCACATGATAGAGATCATCTGCGGGAACCATATCATTTCACTAATAAACATATGATGTTTGATAGCATCTTATATTGCTTGTTTAGCGCTTTGTTAGCATAATAAGATGATCCCTCATTTAAATATCAAGATAAGAATGTGTTCTTCCTTTAGTATGCACCGATTATGTTTTCGTCGCTCCAAGACATCACGTGATGATCGGGTGTTCTTGGATCCGCGACCATATTTGGTGTAAAACAGTTACACACGAATACTAAGGTTCTAACTTGGCGAGCCTAGCATGTATGAACATGGCCTCGGAACACGGACGAAAGGTTAAGCATGAGTCATATAGTTGATATGATGCCCATTTGATGCTCGCCTTTGAAGCTATCTGACTCACGTGATGATCGGACTTGGTATAGTGGATTTGGTTCATGTAATCACCAAAAGGCACGAGGGATGTCGTTTTTGAGTGGGATTTCATTCGTAATATGGATTATTTGAACTCAATCTATCATACACTTAGTCTAAACTTTACAAATTTTGTTGTAGATGGCACCACCTGCTTTTAATTTCAATGTGTTCATGGAGAAAGAGAAACTAGCAACGAACGGTAGCAACTTTACCGAATGGGCCATGAATTTGAGGATTCTCCTCTCTGCTGCACAAAAGCAATACGTGCTAGAAGTGCTGTTAGGCCCCCCACCTTTTGATGATGCCCCTGACGAGGAGAAGAATGTCTATCAGACTCGTCAGGAGGACCACAACTTAGTTCATTGCGGCATATTGTATGGGCTAGAGCCGGAACTTCAGGCGTTTCAAAAGGCAATGCATTTGATACAATGGGTGAGTTGAAAATGATTTTGACACACATGTCTTTGCTGTAGAGAGCTACAACGCTTGAAAAGTTCTTTAGCTGCATGATGGAAGAGCAGCTCGTTAGTGAGCATGTACTCAAGATGTCGATTCGCCGATAAGCTTGTGTCCTTGGGAATATCAATTCCCATTGACTTAGGCATCCATCGTGCGTCTACGCCACCTAGCTATAAGAGCTTCGTGATGAACTATAACATGCAAGGCATGAAGAAGTCTCTCCCCGAGCTTCTATCAATGCTTAAAACTGCAGAAGTGGAGATCAAAAAGGAACATCAAGTGTTGATGATCAATAGGAACACTGGTTTCAAGAAAGACAAGAAGGGAAAACGGAAGGGAAGTAAGGGCGGCAAGCCTATTGCCGTGCCTAAAAAGAAACCCCGAGTTGGACCTAAATCTGATTCCGAGTGCTACTATTGTAAGGGACCGCCATCGGAAGAATCGCCCCAAGTATCTGGCGGAACAAGAAGGCGGAAGGCAAACAAAGGTATATATGATATACATGTTATTGATGTGTACTTGACTAGTGCTCGTAGTAGCACAGGTATTTGATACCGGTTGATTGCTAATATTTGTAACTTTCGAATCGTGCTGCGGAACAAGCGACCGCTAGCAAGGGGTGAGGTCAAGATGCGTGTCGGCAATGGATCAAGCGTTGATGTGATCGCCGGCGGAACGCTGCCTCTCCACTTGCCATCGGGATTAGTTATAAACTTGAATAATTGTTATCTGGTGCCTGCACTAAGCATGAACATTGTATCTGGATCGTGTTTGATGCGAAGTGGTTATTCATTTAAATCTGAGAACAATGGTTGTTCCATTTATATGAATGAAATCTTTTATGGTCATGCACCGATGATGAATGGTTTATTTCTATTAGATCTCGATGATAATGTTACACATATTCATAATGTTGATGCTAAAAGGATTAAACTAAATGATGATATATCCGCATATATGTGTAATGCCGTCTAGGTCATATTGGCGTTAAACGCATGAAGAAGCTCCATTCGGATGGACTTTTGGAATCACTTGATTTTGAATCATTTGATACATGTGAGCCATGCCTTATGGGCAAGATGACTAGAACGCCGTTTTCTGGTTCAATGGAACGGGCGACAGATTTATTGGAAATCATACATTCTGATGTATGTGGTCCAATGAGTGTGTCAGCGCGAGGTGGATATCGTTATTTTGTTACTTTCACCGATGATTTGAGTAGATACGGTTATTTCTACTTGATGAAACACAAGTCTGAAACCTTTGAAAAGTTCAAGGAATTTCAGAATGAAGTGGAAAATCATCGTAATAGAAAGATCAAATTTCTACGGTCCGACCGTGGAGGTGAGTATCTAAGTTACGAGTTTAGCACTCACATGAAAGAGTGTGGAATTGTTTCACAACTCACACCTGTAGGAACACCACGTAGAAATGGTGTGTCGAACGTCGTGTCGTACTTTATTAGATATGGTTCGATCTATGATGTCTCTGACGGACTTGCCGTTGTCATTTTGGGGTTATGCACTAGAAACTACTGCATTCACTTTAAATCGGGCACCATCTAAATCCGTTGAAAAGTCACCGTATGAATTGTGGTTTGGAAACAAACCTAAGCTTTTTTTTCTTAAAGTTTGGGGATGCGATGTTTATGTGAAGAAACTTCAACCGGATAAACTCGAACCCAAAGCGGAAAAATGCGTCTTCATAGGATACCCTAAGGAAACTATTGGGTATTCCTTCTATCACAGATCCGAGGGCAAGGTTTTTGTTGCCAAGAATGGATCCTTTCTAGAGAAAGAGTTTCTCGCGAAAAGTGTGAGTAGTCGGAAGGTAGAACTCGAAGAGGTTATTGAACCTTCTCTTCAAAGTATGGCGAGTAGGGCGGTAGGAAGTTGTTCGAGTTGGCTCCACTGCTGAAGAGGGAACTAATGATAATGATCATGAAACTCCGAAAGAGAGTACTACCGAACCTCGCAGGTCAAGCAGGACGCGTGAAATCCTGTCATGAATTTCATGGTTGATGAAAATGATGACCCTGCGACGTATGAAGAAGCGATGATGAGCCCGGATTCCAACAAATGGTTAGAAGCCATGAAATCCGAGATGGAATCCATGTATGAAAATCAAGTTTGGAACTTGGTGGACTTACCTCACGAGAAAAGGCTGTGGAGAACAAATGGATTTTCAAAGGAAACTGATGTGATGGTAATGTGACCGTCTATAAAGCTCGACTTGTCGCAAAGGGGTTTCGACAAATTCAAGGAGTTGACTACGATGAGACATTCTCTCCGTAGCGATGCTAAAGTCGATTAGGATTATGTTAGCAATTGCTGCATATTTCGATTATGAGATATGGCAGATGGATGTAAAAACCGCGTTTCTCAATGGTAATATTGAGGAAGAGTTGTATATGATACAACCAAAGGGTTTTGTCGATCCTAAGGATGCTAACAAGGTGTGCAAGCTTCAGCGATCCATCTATGGATTGAAGCAAGCATCACGAAGTTGGAATCTCCGCTTTGATGAGGTGATCAAAGAGTTTGGATTTGTCCAAACTTATGGAGAAGCTTGTATTTACAAGAAAGTGAGTGGGAGCAATGTGGCATTTCTGATATTATATGTGGATGACATATTATTGATCGGAAATGATATAGATCTTTAAACAATGTTAAAAGTTATCTAACACAAATTTTCAATGAAGGACCTAGGTGAAGCGTCATACATATTAGGCATAAAGATCTATAGAGATAGATCTAGGCGCCTAATAGGGCTATCGCAAAGTACATACCTTGATAAGATTTTAAAGAAGTTTAAAATGGACGGAAGTAAGAAGGGGTTCTTACCTATGTTGCAAGGCAAGACATTGAGTAAGACTCAAAGTCCGGCTTCGGCGGAAGAAAGAGAGATTATGGACAAAGTCCCCTAAGCTTCAGCCATAGGCTCTATAATGTACGCCATGCTATGTACAAGACCGGATGTGGCACATGCTATTAGTTTGACTAGTAGGTACCAATCGGATCCAGGTTCGGAACACTGGATAGCGGTCAAGAATATCCTTAAGTACTTACGAAGAACTAAGGTTATGTTTCTTGTATACGGAGGTGAAGAAGAGCTCGTCGCTAAGTGTTATGTCGACGCTAGCTTTGACATAGATCCGGATGACTCTAAGTCTCAATCCAGATACGTATTTCTCATGAATGGCGGAGCGGTTAGTTGGAGGAGCTCCAAACAACCTGTGGTAGCGGGATCAACAACGGAGGCCGAATATGTTCTTTGCTTGAAGCGGCTCGAGCGAGATGGATGAAGGAGTTCATATCCGAACTAGGAGTGGTGGAAAACGCGTTGGACCCAATGGTGATCTATTGTGACAACAATGGTGCCATTGCTAATGCCAAAGAGCCAAGGTCTCACAAGCATTCCAAGAATATTAAGCGCCGGTTTCACTCCATCCGCGAGCATGTCAAGGATGGAGATATAAAGATTTGTAAAGTACATACGGATCTCAATGTAGCAGATCCGTTGACTAAAACTCTCCCTAGAGCAAAACATGATCAACACCAGAACTCAATGGGTGTTAGATTTATCACTATGTAACTAGATTATTGTCTCTAGTGCAAGTGGGAGACTGAAGGGAATATGCCCTGAGAGGCAATAACGGAAGTGTTTATTATGTGTATTCCAAGTATATGATAGATTTTTATTTTGCATGCTATAATTGTATTAATACGGAAACGTTAATACATGTGTGTTTAATAAACAAACAGAAAGTTCCTAGTTATGCCTCTCTCATAAACTAGCTCGTCGATTAACAAGATGATCAAGGTTTCCTGATCATGGACATTGGATGTTGTTAATAACGGGATCACAACATTAGTGTAATGGTGTGATGAACATTCATACGAAGTATAGCATTACGATCAAAGTCATTGAGTTTATATTGCTATAACAACTTACGAAGTGATCCTAATCCTTAGACCATGAGATCATGTCAATCACTAACACCGGAAGAGTTTCTTGATAACATCAAACGTCACACCGTAACAGGGTGATTATAAAGATGGATTCAGAACTAATAAAGTGCTATGTTGAGGCTCATGGATCGAGAGTGGAATTTGTTCATCCCGATGACGGATAGATATACTCTGGGCCCTCTCGGTGATATCACATTGATTAGCTTGCAAGCAAGTGATTTGATCACTAGAATGTTATATCACGGGAACGAGAAAAGAGTGCATGTCGGTAACGAGATCAAACTAGGTATGGAGATACCGATGATCAAATCTCGGACATGTAATGTAGAAACAAAGGGATTAAGATACTAGCGTAAAAGGTTCCGACGATCACAAGAAAGTCATCGTTGAATGTGTGGGAGTCAGTATGGGTCTCCAGATCCCGCTTCTGATTATTGATCCGAGAAGGGTCTCGATCATGTACGCATTATTCACGAACCGTAGGGTGACACACTTAAGATACACCGACATCCAATTGGAGCAAATGTTTCATGCCGAAAGAATAAACAAGCGCAGGAATTTATTTCACTAGATACCGAAACAGGTTTTCGGGTGAAATTGCATAAAGTGGTTATGCATGTGAAATGGAATTCTAGCAAGGGGTTATTTGTGAATGTTTGTCATTAAAGTAATTGACAAAATTCTGAATAAAATAAAAGAGTTTTATTTAATGAGAGTTTGCATTAAATTTGGTGGAAATTTAATGGGAATTTGAGTGGACTTTTGAGTGAAGGAAATTTAAAGGGCATTTTGTGAGTGGAGTGTCCACCCACATGAATGAAGGAGGGGAGGGGGCTGCCCCCCATGGCCGGCGGCCACCCCTTGGGTGCCCCCCTCCTCCTATAAAAGTAGCCCCCCTCCTCACTTGTCTCTCACACCTCCTCGTGAAGGATCTCTCTCCCCCTCTAGAATTTATCTCCCATGGTCTCAGACTAGCGAGATACATGTTCCCGGTGGCTATTCGGCAAGAAAGAGTTGTGCTTCCATCGCTGGAGGCGAGGCGGAGGTTTCTCGGTGCCTGGAACGTGTGTGCGAGCACAGATGCGCTGCTGATTTGCGGCGCTAGGACTTCCTCTCGATCTTGAGATCGGCAAGAGATCGTCTACATCAACCACGAGTTGAACTCGTTAAGCTTTGTCGGTCTTCAAAGGTATGTTCTCTACGGATATACATCCGTCCGTTGTTTCTATCTAGTATAGATCTTGGTACGTAGTTCCCATCGTAGGAAATTTTTTGTTTTCTATGCTGCGAACCCTACAGTGGTATCAGAGCCGGATCTATGCGTAGATACTTTGCACGGGTAGTACACATATGAGTATGTGGGCGATGATGATCATGTTGTTGCTCCTTTGTTGTAATTTTTGGATATTGGTGGCATAGTGGGATGAAGCGGCCCGGACAAACTTTACATGTCCTCGCACATGAGACCTGTTCCACGCTTGACATGCAACTAGTTTGCATAAGTGGCTAGCGGGTGTCTGTCTCTCCTACTATAGTCAATATATATTTTGCAAGCGAGTTGTCAACAATTTGATTATCCTCGTTGTGGTTCATGTTCGTAGGTAAGAACGGTTCTATCTCGAAAGCCCTAAGCCACGTAAAACTTGCAATGGATAAATTAGAGGCGTCTAGTTTAGATTATTGCTGGGCTAGTGTTATGATATGATAGTGTTGTAAGTAGAAGTATGAGATGATACTCTTACAACACACATAGCGTGTAAACTTCATAGACCTTGGATTTACACATATAGGTATGATAGTGATCATACCACGATGCACATGATAGAGATCATTTGCGGGAACCATATCATTTCACTAATAAACATATGATGTTTGATAGCATCTTATATTACTTGTTTAGCGCTTTGTTAGCATAATAAGATGATCCCTCATTTAAATATCAAGATAAGAATGTGTTCTTCCTTTAGTATGCACCGATTATGTTTTCGTCGCTCCAAGACATCACGTGATGATCGGGTGTTCTTGGATCCACGACCATATTTGGTGTAAAAGCGATTACACCTGTGAATACTAAGGTTCTAACTTGGCGAGCCTAGCATGTATAGACATGGCCTCGGAACACGGACCGAAAGGTTAATCATGAGTCATATAGTTGATATGATGCCCATTTGATGCTCGCCTTTGAAGCTATACCGACTCACATGATGATCGGACTTGGTATAGTGGATTTGGTTCATGTAATCACCAAAAAGGCACGAGGGATGTCGTTTTTGAGTGGGATTTCATTCGTAATATGGATTAGTTGAACTCAATCTATCATACACTTAGTCTAAACTTTACAAATTCTGATGTAGATGGCACCACACCTTTTAATTTCAATGTGTTCATGGAGAAAGAGAAACTAGCAACGAACGGTAGCAACTTTACCGAATGGGCCATGAATTTGAGGATTCTCCTCTCTGCTGCACAAAAGCAATACGTGCTAGAAGCGCCGTTAGGCCCCCCACCTTTTGATGATGCCCCTGACGAGGAGAAGAATGTCTATCAGACTCGTCAGGAGGACCACAACTTAGTTCATTGCGGCATATTGTATGGGCTAGATCCGGAACTTCGAAAGCGTTTCGAAAGCGGCAATGCATTTGATACAATGGGTGAGTTGAAAATGATTTTCGACACACATGCTGTCAGAGAGAGCTACAACGCTCGTAAAAGTTCTTTAGCTGCATGATGGAAGAGCACACTCGTTAGTGAGCATGTACTCAAGATGTCGGGTTACGCCGATAAGCTTGTGTCCTTGGGAATATCGATTCCCATTGACTTAGGCATCCATCGTGGTTCGCAGTCTCGCCACCTAGCTATAAGAGCTTCGTGATGAACTATAACATGCAAGGCATGAAGAAGTCTCTCCCGAGCTTCATTAATGCTTAAAACCGCAAGTGGAGATCAAAAGGAACATCAAGTGTTGATGATCAATAGGAACACTGGTTTCAAGAAAGACAAGAAGGTAAAACGAAGGGAAGTAAGGCGGCAAGCCTGTTGCGTCCTGAAAAGAAACCCCGAGTTGGACCTAAGTCTGATTCCGAGTGCTACTATTGTAAGGGGACTGGCCACTGGAAGCGCAACTGCCCCAAGTATCTGGTAGACAAGAAGGCCGGCAAGGCAAACAAAGGTATATATGATATACATGTTATTGATGTGTACTTGACTAGTGCTCGCAGTAGCACCTGGGTATTTGATACCGTTCGCCATAATATTTGTAACTCGAATCAGGGGCTGCGGAACAAGCGACCGCTAGCAAGGGGTGAGGTCAAGATGCATGTCGGCAATGGATCAAGCGTTGATGTGATCGCCGTCGGAACGCTGCCTCTCCACTTGCCGTCGGGATTAGTTATAAACTTGAATAATTGTTATCTGGTGCCTGCACTGAGCATGAACATTGTATCTGGATCGTGTTTGATGCGAAGTGGTTATTCATTTAAATCCGAGAACAATGGTTGTTCCATTTATATGAATGAAATCTTTTATGGTCATGCACCGATGATGAATGGTTTATTTCTATTAGATCTCGATGATAATGTTACACATATTCATAATGTTGATGCTAAAAGGATTAAACTAAATGATGATATATCCGATATATGTGGTAACTGCCGTTTAGGTCATATTGGCGTTAAACGCATGAAGAAGCTCCATTCGGATGGACTTTTGGAATCACTTGATTTTGAATCATTTGATACATGTGAGCCATGCCTTATGGGCAAGATGACTAGAACGCCGTTTTCCGGTTCAATGGAACGGGCGATAGATTTATTGGAAATCATACATTCTGATGTATGTGGTCCAATGAGTGTGTCGGCGCGAGGTGGATATCGTTATTTTGTTACTTTCACGGATGATTTGAGTAGATACGGTTATATCTACTTGATGAAACACAAGTCTGAAACCTTTGAAAAGTTCAAGGAATTTCAGAATGAAGTGGAAAATCATCGTCATAGAAAGATCAAATTTCTATGGTCCGACCGTGGAGGTGAGTATCTAAGTTACGAGTTTAGCACTCACATGAAAGAGTGTGGAATTGTTTCACAACTCACACTCGGAACACCACGGAGAAATGGTGTGTCTAACGTCAGAATCGCATTTTATTAGATATGGTTCGATCTATGATGTCTCTGACGGACTTGCCGTTGTCATTTTGGGGTTATGCACTAGAAACTGCTGCATTCACTTTAAATCGGGCACCATCTAAATCCGTTGAAAAGACACCGTATGAATTGTGGTTTGGAAACAAACCTAAGCTGTTTTTTCTTAAAGTTTGGGGATGCGATGTTTATGTGAAGAAACTTCAACCGGATAAACTCGAACCCAAAGCGGAAAAATGCGTCTTCATAGGATACCCTAAGGAAACTATTGGGTATTCCTTCTATCACAGATCCGAGGGCAAGGTCTTTGTTGCCAAGAATGGATCCTTTTTAGAGAAAGAGTTTCTCGCGAAAAGTGTGAGTAGTCGGAAGGTAGAACTCGAAGAGGTTATTGAACCTTCTCTTCAAAGTATGGCGAGTAGCGCAGCGCCGGAAGTTGTTCCGGAGTTGGCTCCACCTGTTGAAGAGAGAACTAATGATAATGATCATGAAACTCCGAAAGAGAGTACTACCAAACCTCGTAGGTCAAGAAGGACGCGTGCAGCTCCCGAGCTGTACGGAAATCCTGTCATGAATTTCATGGTTGATGAAAATGATGACCCTGCAACGTATGAAGAAGCGATGATGAGCCCGGATTCCAACAAATGGTTAGAAGCCATGAAATCCGAGATGGAATACATGTATGAAAATCAAGTTTGGAACTTGGTGGACTTACCTCACGACCGAAAGGCTGTGGAGAACAAATGTATTTTCAAAAGGAAAACTCACTACAACAGGACCCCCCCTTCAGCAACACATCGATGCGTTGTCGAATGTCAATATAAGCGTTGGTAACATCTACACCAACGGATTTGGTATGGGTTGTCGTTGGTGGCGTTGCAAGGGTGTATAACAATGCTATACATACGTTGGTAATCGACACGCAGAAGCGTTGTAAGATAGCAACATATTTTCTTCGAGACTAACAACAGTTCACATGCGTTGGTGGTTGCTCTGCATGAATGGATTTTGAATGGACAGAATATCATTGCAAATGCTTAGAAAAATAGCTAGATATCTCAAACAATTAATGGTAGTTTATATGTTGCCAACAACAAATATTTGTTAAATGCTAAGAGCGCACATGGGATGCAATACGGTAAACAGAAAGACCTCATATATTAAACCAACTTTGTATCTTTACAAAGAGTATGATCCAATAAATACAATTTCTTTATATCTGAACATGATATTCTAAAAGTGAGTCTATAATTATCTGGTTGTAACAAAATTCTTGGAACTTTCTCTCAGCATCTCAGCCCTGCATCATTCATTTATTTGGCAATCTACAAGAACAAAAACAAAATTGAGATAAGTATCATACCATTAGCGAGACCAAGAAAAGTGAATAAATAGTGTAATTTAAAATAGATGCAATATAAGGGTGAAGGCGATGAAATAATTAATCTTATACATGAATACTTCTCAGAACACGGAAGGAAGTTGATGCTTCTCTTCTCTAAAATATGAGGTCAATAAGAACCGAGAACTCCTTCAGTCAGATAAATTATCTTTTCTTGCAGCAGATTCTTGCGTGTCCTCTTCTTTCCATATTCAACTAATCTTCCTAGGCTGCCACACTCAGTGAGGATAGCTTACTCGCGAGTGCAATCTTACGTGCAACAAGCAACTTATTATAGCCATTGACCTTTTGACTAAACCTGTTGTGTTTTCCAGAGTAAATATTAAATTACTACTCCCTCCGATCCATATTAGTTGACGTGGATTTATCAAAATTTGGATAAACCTATATACTAATAGTGTCTAGATTTATCCAAATCTAGACAAATCCAAGTCAACTAATATGGGTCGGAGGGAGTACAACATATAGGATAAAAGATTGAGCTTAGCAACTGCATTTTCATTTGACTACACCTGCTATAGGCTTATACATCACACAGTAAATGATATAAAAGAATATGGAAGCTAGAACAGAAGAGGCGTTGTGAGAAATGATCAATCTACAGGAAATGAAAAAAAATTACCATTCAAAATTAGCTGAAGTTAAACAAATATTCAGACCTGTCTGCGCACTACAGAATGTATTCTAGCACACGTGAGATGCCTAAACAGATATATTGGAGACAATTAACAACCTCGGGACCAAAGACATAATTAGCCCGTACCACATACTCTGATTACTTTTTGGAACCTTCTCTTGTACAATCATCTCTATATTTCTCATACTTGCAGCAAACAAATATTGAAGATTGATCTCTCGTCTGAAATTGCATACGCACAAGACAAATAGGAATTTCAGAACAAGTGCGTATAGCTCCATGAAGATTAACTAACAGACAGAACTATATAATATGGAACCTATGAAGTTGAAGAATTTTATATCGTAGTCATCTCCCTCATTTAGTACAAGAGGGGTCATGATTAGAAGTCAGCACAGTTTCCTATATCTATTTCTGCAGCCAACTAGTTACTCCGGTGACCAGCCCTAAAAGTTGCATGCGAATGAATCAATAGAAAATCATCGAAGCCAAGTTGAATATTCAGAGCTAATAAATTATTATTTCTTTCACATGTATAACAACAGACTTAAGCTGGACCGTAAGAAAATTCTTCCGTTGCATATACGGGAAAGAACACAACCGTGGCTTGCACAAACAAAAATATTAGTGCTAGGCACCTCATAAGCACAATATGACTATATTTATGGATCATTGGAACAAAACGAGCTATACATAGTAATCAACCACACACAAATGTCTACTCAAGGAAGCCATGGACACAAGTTACAGTTCGAACAAATCTTGTATATCGCAGGAGCACCAATTAGGCTATAAAACCAACGATGTTGTAAATTTGGGAGAACAGATCATGTAGTACTGAAATTAGTAAAATAGAGGGATCATCCAGGACCTGTTCATCTAATTAAGGGAGAAGATCCATAGGGGCGGTGGTTGGAAGTTGGTACTCATTGCAGGGATCTGGGATTGTGCATGCTATTAGTTGAGTGGAGGGAACAACATGAGGCACAACACAAATCCAGCAATCACATAACCTGAAATAATGAATGAATCACAACAGACATGAGATAGAGTGAGAGAGAAACTCGGATATCTCCAGAAGAAAATAGGATTGCCAGACCTCCAGTGGTATGTCTACACACAGTGGTGCTCCCGCCGATGGTCGATCATGGAGTAGTGTTTTGCTTGCCGACTCCCCGCTGCACGTATTTGACGACCCCCTGCATCTGAAGCCATAACGCCAGTGCAGAGAACGAAGCACGACCGGATAAAACCATAGATGTTGAACTCGACGGAGAGATCAATAGACCATACCACGGTGGAGACGGAACACATGATTGCGAAGGCGAGTGGCATCGGCGGCCGTGACGTAGCCGGAGGAGAAGATCTGGCAGCGGCGTTTACTAGTTGGAGGAGAGTATTGGGAATTTGGGATCGAGGGGCAATATCAAGGAAGGGATTGGGGAGTTATAGATCGTGTCTTATCTCTCTCACGCATAGGAAGTGGGCCGTTTTTTAATCGGGAAGTGGCGAAGTTGTTTCATAGACACGCATGGCTAATCCATTGGAAGATATGCGTAGCCATATGGGTGTTCTTGTTTCGTATGAGATATGGCGTCGATGGTGATGTTTAAAAACGATTTACTCCATATTTGGCTCAATGTAGCGATTAGATGGCTGCGGTTCCAAATATACTCATCCTACATGTCAAGGAGTCTGGTCGTGCGTGATCCATTGACTAAAACTCTCCCTAGAGCAAAACATGATCAACACCATCTGTGAGCAACCCATGGAGTTCTGGTGTAGATCATGTTTTGCTCGAGGGAGAGTTTTAGTCAACGGATCTGCTACATTGAGATCCGTATGTACTTTACAAATCTTTATATGTCCATCCTTGACATGCTCACAGATGGAGTGAAACCGGCGCTTAATATGCTTGGAATGCTTGTGAGACCTTGGCTCTTTGGCATTGGCAATGGCACCATTGTTGTCACAATAGATCACCATTGGGTCCAACGCGTTTGCAACCACACCTAGTTCGGATATGAACTCCTTCATCCAAACTACTTCCTGAGTCGCTTCCGAAGCAACAACATATTCGGCCTCCATCGTTGATCCTGCCACCACAGGTTGTTTGGACTCCTCCAACTAACCGCTCCGCCATTCATGAGAAATACATATCCGGATTGAGACTTAGAGTCATCCGGATCGGTGTCAAAGCTAGCGTCGACATAACACTTAGCGACGAGCTCTTCTTCACCTCCGTATACAAGAAACATATCCTTAGTTCTTTGCAAGTACTTAAGGATATTCTTGACCGCTTTCAGTGTTCCAAACCTGGATCCGATTGGTACCTACTAGTCAAACTAATAGCATGTGCCGCATCCGGTCTTGTACATAGCATGGCGTGCATTATAGAGCCTATGGCTGAAGCATAGGGACTTTGTCCATTTTCTCTCTTTCTTCCGCCGTAGCGGACTTTGAGTCTTACTCAATGTCATGCCTTGTGTCATAGGTAAGAACCCCTTCTTACTTCCGTCCATTTTAAACTTCTTTAAAATCTTATCAAGGTATGTACTTTGCGATAGCCCTATTAGGCGCCTAGATCTATCTCTATAGATCTTTATGCCTAATATGTATGACGCTTCACCTAGGTCCTTCATTGAAAATTTGCTGTTTAGATAACTTTTAACACAGTTTAAAAGATCTATATCATTTCCAATCAATAATATGCCATCCACATATAGTATCAGAAATGCCACATTGCTCCCACTCACTTTCTTGTAAATACAAGCTTCTCCATAAGTTTGGACAAATCCAAACTCTTTGATCACCTCATCAAAGCGGAGATTCCAACTCCGTGATGCTTGCTTCAATCCATAGATGGATCGCTGAAGCTTGCACACCTTGTTAGCATCCTTAGGATGGACAAAACCCTTTGTTTGTATCATATACAACTCTTATTCAATATTACCATTGAGAAATGCGGTTTTGACATCCATCTGCCATATCTCATAATCAAAATATGCAGCAATTGCTAACATAATCCTAACTAATTTTAGCATCGCTATGGGAGAGAATGTCTCATCGTAGTCAACTCCTTGAACTTGTCGAAACCCCTTTGCGACAAGTCGAGCTTTATAGACGGTTACATTACCATCAGCATCAGTTTTCCTTTTGAAAATCCATTTGTTCTCCACGGCCTTTCGGTCGTGAGGTAAGTCCACCAAGTTCCAAACTTGATTTTCATACATGGATTCCATCTCGGATTTCATGGCTTCTAACCATTTGTTGGAATCCGGGCTCATCATCACTTCTTCATACGTCGCAGGGTCATCATTTTCATCAACCATGAAATTCATGACATGATTTCCGTACAGCTCGGGAGCTACATGCGTCCTGCAAGACCTGCGAGGTTCGGTAGTACTCTCTTTCAGAGTTTCATGATCATTATCATTTGTTCCTTCTTCACATGGTGAAGCCAACTCCGGAACAACTTCCGGCGCTGCGTTACTCGCCATACTTTGAAGAGAAGGTTCAATAACCTCTTCGAGTTCTACCTTCCGACTACTCACACCTTTCATGAGAAACTCTTTCTCTAGAAAGGATCCATTCTTGGCAACAAAAACCTTGCCCTCGTATCTGTGATAGAAGGAATACCCAATAGTTTCCTTAGGGTATCCTATGAAGACACATTTTCCGCTTTGGGTTTGAGTTTATCCGGTTGAAGTTTGTTCACATAAACATCGTCTCCCCAAACTTTAAAAAATGATAGCTTAGGTTTGTTTCCAAACCATAATTCATACGGTGTCTTTTCAACGGATTTAGGTGGTGCCCGATTTAAAGTGAATGCAGCTGTTTCTAGTGCATAACCCCAAAATGACAACGGCAAGTCCGTTAGAGACATCATAGATCGAACCATGTCTAATAAAGTACGATTACGACGTTCCGACACACCATGGTGTTCAGGAAGTTGTGAGTTGTGAAACAATTCCACACTCTTTCATGTGAGTGCTAAACTTGTAACTTAGATACTCACCTCCACAGTTGGACCGTAGAAATTTGATCTTCTATTACGATGATTTTCCACTTCATTCTGAAATTCCTTGAACTTTTCAAATGTTTCAGACTTGTGTTTCATCAATTAGATATAACCGTATCTACTCAAATCATCCGTGAAAGTAACAAAATAACGATATCCACCTCGCGCCGACACACTTATTGGACCACATACATCAGAATGTATGATTTCCAATAAATCTGTCGCCCATTCCATTGAACCGGAAAACGGCGTTCTAGTCATCTTGCCCATAAGGCATGGCTCACATGTATCAAATGATTCAAAATCAAGTGATTCCAAAAGTCCACCCGAATGGAGCTTCTTCATGCGTTTAACGCCAATATGACCTTGACGGCAGTGCCACATATATGCGGATATATCATCATTAGTTTAATTATTTTAGCATCAACATTATGAATATGTGTAACATTATTATCAATATCCAAAAGAAATAAACCATTCATCATCGGTGCATGACCATAAAAGATTTCATTCATATAAATAGAACAACCATTGTTCTCAGATTTAAATGAATAACCACTTCGCATCAAACATGATCCAGATACAATGTTCATGCTTAGTGCTGGCACCAGATAACAATTCTTCAAGTTTATTACTAATCCCGATGGCAAATGGAGAGGCAGCGTTTCGATGGCGATCACATCAACGCTTGATCCATTGCTGACACGCATCTTGACCTCACCCCTTGCTAGCGGTCGCTTGTTCCGCAGCCCCTGATTCGAGTTACAAATATTAGCAACTGAACCGGTATCAAATACCCAGGTGCTACTGCGAGCACTAGTCAAGTACACATCAATAACATGTATATCATATATACCTTTGTTTGCCTTGCCGGTCTTCTTGTCTGCCAAATACTTGGGGCAGTTCCGCTTCCAGTGGCCAGTCCCCTTACAATAGTAGCACTCGGTATCCAACTTAGGTCCAACTCGGGGTTTCTTTTCAGGCACGGCAACCGGCTTGCCGCCCTTACTTCCCTTCTGTTTTCCCTTCTTGTCTTTCTTGAAACCAGTGTTCATATTGATCATCAACACTTGATGTTCCTTTTTGATCTCCACTTCTGCAGTTTTAAGCATTGACAGAAGCTCGGGGAGAGACTTCTTCATGCCTTGCATATTATAGTTCATCACGAAGCTCTTATAGCTAGGTGGCAGAGACTACAGAACATGATGGATGCCTAAGTCAATGGGAATCGATATTCCCAAGGACACAAGCTTATCGATGTAACCCGACATCTTGAGTACATGCTCACTAACGGAGATGTGCTCTTCCATCATGAGGCTAAAGAACTTTTCTGAAGCATTGTAGCTCTCTACAGCAGCATGTGTGTCAAAAATCATTTTCAACTCACCCATTGTATCAAATGCATTGCCGTTTTCGAAACGCTTTCTAAGTTTCGGCTCTAGCCCATACAATATGCCGCAATGAACTAAGTTGTGGTCCTCCTGACGAGTCTGATAGACATTCTTCTCCTCGTCAGGGGCATCCTCAAAAGCTGGGGGCCTAGCGGTGCTTCTAGCACATATTGCTTTTGTGCAGCAGAGAGGAGAATCCTCAAATTCATGGCCCATTCGGTAAAGTTGCTACCGTTCGTTGCAAGTTTCTCTTTCTCCATGAACACATTGAAATTAAAAGCAGGTGGTGCCATCTACAACCGAATTTGTAAAGTTTAGACTAAGTTTATGATAGATTGAGTTCAACTAATCCACATTACGAATGAACTCCCACTAAAAAACGACATCCCTCGTGCCTTTTTGGTGATTACATGAACCAAATCCACTACACCAAGTCCGATCATCACGTGAGTCGGTGTAGCTTCAAAGGCGAGCATCAAATGGGCATCATATCTACTATATGACTCATGCTTAACCTTTCGGTCCGTGTTCCAAGGCCATGTCTGTACATGCTAGGCTCGCCAAGTTAGAACCTTAGTATTCGCGTGTGTAACTGTCTTACACCCGATATATGGTTGTGGATCCAAGAACACCCGATCATCACGTGATGTCTTGGAGCGACGAAAACATAATCGGTGCATACTAAAGTAAGAACACATTATTATCTTGATATTTAAATGAGGTATCATCTTATTATGCTAATAAAGCGCTAAACAAGCAATATAAAATGCTATCAAACATCACATGTTTATTAGTGAAATGATATGGTTCCCGCATATGATATCTATCATGTGCACCGTGGTATGATCACTATCATACCTTTATTTGTAAGTCCAAGGTCTATGGAACTTACACGCTATGTGTGTTGTAAGAGTATCATCTTATACTTCTACTTACAACATCACCATATCATGACACTAGCCCAGCAACAATCTAAACTAGACGCCTCTAATTTATCCATTGCAAGTTTTACGTGGCTTAGGGCTTTCGAAGATAGAACCGTTTTTACCTACGAACATGAACCACAACTAGGATAACCAAATTGTTGACAACTCGTTGCAAAATAGATATTGACTATAGTAGGAGAGACAGACACCCGCTAGCCACTTATGCAAACTAGTTGCATGTCAAGCGTGGAACATGTCTCATGTGCGAGGACATGTATAGTTTGTCCGGGCCGCTTCATTCCACTATGCCACCAATATCGAAAATTACAACTAAGGAGCAACAACATGATCATCATCGCCCACATACTCATGTGTGTACTACCCGTGTAAAGCATCTACGCACAGATTCGCCTCTGATACCACTGTAGGGTTCGCAGCATAGAAAACAAAAAATTTCCTATGATGGGAACTATGTACCAAGATCTATCTACTAGATAGAAACAATGGGCGGATGTATATCCATAGAGAACATACCCTTGATGACCGACAAAGCTTAACAAGTTGAACTCGTGGTTGATGTAGATGATCTCTTGTCGATCTCAAGATCGAGAGGAAGTCCTAGCGCCGCAAAGCAGCAGCGCATCTATGCTCGCACACACGTACAAGACACCGAGCAACCTCCACCTCCTCGCTCCAGCAATGCAGCGGAACCACAACCCTTTCTTGCTGAATAGCCACCGGGAATATGTATCTCGCTAGTCCGAGACCATGGGGAATAAATTCTAGAGGGGGAGAGAGATCCTTCACGAGGAGGTGTGTGAGAGAGAGAGGGAGAGGGGTGACTTTTATAGGAGGAGGGGGGACCCCAAGGGGGTGGCCGGCGCATGGAGGCTGCCCCCTTGCCCTCCCCTCATTCAAGTGGGTACACTCCACTCACAAAATCCTCTTCAAATCCCTCCACTCAAAATCCCACTCAAACTTGCTATTAAATTTCCACCAAATTTAATGCAAACTCTCATTAAATAAAACTCTTTTATTTATTCAGAATTTTTTCAATTGCTTTAATGACAAACATTCACATATAACCCCTTGCTAGAATTCTATTTCACATGCAAAAACACTTTCTGCAATTTTCACCCGAAAACCTGTTTCGGTATCTAGTGAAATAAATTCCTGCACTTCTTATTCTTTCCGGCATGAAACATTTGCTCCAACTGGATGTCAGTGTCCCTTAAGTGTGTCACCCTACGGTTCACGAATAATGCGAACATGGTCGAGACCCTTCTCTGATCAATAATCAGTAGCGGGACCTAGAGATCCATACTGACTCCCACACATTCAACGATGACTTTCCTGTGATCGTCAGAACCTTTTACGCTTGTATCTTAATCCCTTTGTTTCACGATATATTACATGTCCGAGATTCGATCATCGGTATCTCCATACCTAGTTTTATCTCGTTACTGACATGCACTCTTTTCTCGTTCTCGTGATATAACATTCTAGTGATCAAATCACTTGCTTGCAAGCTAACCAATGTGATATCACCGAGAGGGCCCAGAGTATATCTATCCATCATCGGGATGAACAAATTCCACTCTTGATCCATGATTCTCAACATAACACTTTAGTAGCTTTTAAGCCATCTTCATAATCACCCAGTTACGGTGTGACGTTTGATGTCAACAAGAAACTCTTCCGGTATTAGTGATTGGCATGATCTCATGGTCTAAGGATTAGGATCACTTCTTAAGTTGTTTATAGCAATATAAACTCAATGAATTTGATCGTAATGCTATACTTCAGATGAATGTTCATCACATCATTACACTAATGTTGTGATATCGTTATTAACAACATCTAATGTCTATGATCAGGAAACTGTGATCATCTTGTTAATTAACGAACTAGTTTATGAGAGAGGCATAACTAGGAACTTTCTATTTGTTTATTAAACACACATGTATTAACGTTTCCGTATTAATACAATTATAGCATGCAAAATAAACATCTATCATATACTTGGAATACACATAATAAACACTTTATTATTGCCTCTCAGGACATATTCCCTTCACTTGTGCTATTTGTTTCTAGTCACCCTTGTGAACTTTGAAGGTGTCCTATGCATCTATATTGCTACTCTATGCAGGAAAAGCCAATTGCCAATATGATATGTTTTCTGTATGTGAAACAAATAAACGTTTTTCAGTGCATGTTATTCATGATCTTTGTTTGTAGCCTTTCATGTTGCATGCATAGTTACTATGTCCTATTATTAGAACTCCATCTTTCATGCACATGTTTAGAGTTCTTTGATCCCAGCTTTCAATGCTTGCAAATGGTTGGATCTTTATTGTGAGGGTGCATCTCACCTCAAAAATTATTCTTTTATCACTTACCTACTCGAGGTCGAGCAGGAGTTAAGCTTGGGGATGCTGATACGTCGGAAATGTATCTATAATTTTTGATGTTCCATGCTTGTTAGTATATACTTTGCTTTGCTTTGTCTATACTTTGAGGTGCTTTTTACATGATTTCTGGTACTAACCTATTAACAAGTTGCCACAGTGCCAGATGCCTGTTTTCTGCTGTTTTTGGTTTCAGAAAAGCTAGTAAAGAAATATTATCGGAATTGGACGGGACAAAATCCAAAGTCAATAACTTTCCATGGGGAACAAGAAGTCTAGAGGGGAGACGGAGAAGCGTGCCAAGGCGGCCAAACCCCCCTAGGCGCGACCAGGGGTGGGCCCACGCCTAGGTAGGGTTTGACCCCCCTAGTCGCCTCCTCGGCCTCCCCCTTCACCTATAAGAAGCCCCCGATGCAGAAACCATAAGCACCTGATCAAATCTCCACGAAACCGTCTGTATGCCAGCTGTGTCCACCATACCTACCTATTAGCATCATTTGCTACTTCAGTGCATATTCTATATGCCGTGTTTTCTTCCAAAATAAAATGTTTGTCTATTTTGAGAAAGTTAGTTAGTAAAGCTCTCACGAACTTGATGGCACACTTTATTCATTGCGCTTAATAATTCTGAACCATTGTGACCTGTCCATGAAAGTTATATGCTTGCTAATTATATGCTGGGAGTTAGCAGAACCATGTTGTCACGGGGAACGCTTTGAACACTTCTTGGATATCTCATCCAGTTGATTGCTTGCTCTTTTGTTTATGGATGTCGACGATGTGAAATAAAAGGGGAGGTTGTGAGTTCATGGAGTTTATACATTGTGTTAGAGAAACGCCTAGGCCGCTAGCCTAAGCCATGCCTAATCATGGTGGAAACTTGCAGCATTACCATAATGAGCATCTATGAAGCATCCTCAATAAAAAGCTATGCATATGGTAAATAAAAAGATTGCTAAGATGCTCATTGTCTGCTTGCCTTGTCATTTTGGTTATGGGAAAGCTCATGTACCATGTGCAAGGGGTACCCCGTTGGCGGTTCTCGATGATATGCATGTATTTACAATGACAAAAACTTTCAGGTGACCAAAGTTGAGTAGCATGCGGAGCGACCCTCGTACTCAAGGGACTTGGGATTTCCAGTCTATTGTTCCGTCAAGCATATGATTTAGAGTGGACCTCACTTTCAACTTAACCACATGAAGATGCCTATGATAGGGGCAATGAGAGCTCAAAGCTAATGAGTACCTTCCTTTCAGCATTGGGAAGCCTTTCAAACCTTCACAAAATCGTTTTCACAACCTTGTTGAGTCACCACTTATTCTATGAGCACCTTCTTGAGAGCATAGTTGTCATTCTTGTGTTTTTTCCAAAACTTGGTTAATTATGTCATGACTTTGATGCTTGTATCTCTAATATCTTTACTTCTTGTCTTCATGTGAACTTCAGAGGTGCCTTGGCATTTATATTGTGCTATTCAAACAAAGGCAAGCGAGATACCACTCTATCATACCTTATTATGAGCATTGCAATGTTGCTTATGTTTATGTTTCATGCTACTTATTATTGAGTTGGTTTCTCTTCATAGCTTGCAATGACTATTGAGTAGACATAGTTGCATACTCCTTATTATGAATTGTCTAAGCATCTACTCCTATGATGAGAATATATACATCATATGAAGCAAAGTGTTCGTGAAATTTATTTTATCGCACTCAGTTTTCAACTGAATTGCTTGAGGACACGCAATAAGATAAGCTTGGGGGGAGTTGATACATCCAAAATGTATCTACTTTCTCGAACACTTTGCTACTATTTCTCCTCTAAACCTGTGTGATTTGGATACAACTAACACGGACTGACACTGTTTTCAGCAGAATTACCTTGGTGTCTTGTTTTTGTGCAGAAAATGAACTATCAGGGAAAATCCCGGAAAGTATGCCAAAAATTATATTTCACCAGAAGATCCATGGAGCCAGAAGAAGAGACGGAGGGGAGGCCTGGGAGGCCCAGACCCACCCGAGGCGCAGACCCACCACTGGCCGCGCTTGGAGGGGGTGTAGCCTCCCTAGGCACCTCCTCGGCCTCCCTCTGCGCCTATAAGTTGCCTTTCGACCTAAAAATTGAGGGGGGTCGATAGTTTTCCAGAAAGAGTTCCAATCCGCCGCCGCCACCAGAAACCAAGATTCTGATCCAGAAACTCCGTTCTGGCACCTTGCCGGGACAGGGAATTTGGAGAGCATCATCGCCATCGTCATCACCAATGCATCTCCATCAACCACCGATGTTTCCCTCATCCATGAGTGAGTAATCCCCCGCTGTAGGCTTGGGGATGGTAGGGATTGGATGAGTTCTATCATGTAATCGAATAAGATCTATTAGGGCATAGTGCCTAGTATCTCTATTAGTGCTATTTGACTTTGTTACAACTTGTCGTGCTTAATGCTTGTCACTAGGGCCCGAGTGCCATGATCTCATATATGAACTTATTGTTGAATCATTATGATAGTATTGTTTGTGATCTTCTCTGCAAGTTGTGTACACATATCATTGTCCGGATCCAAAGGCCCCAAAGTGACAATAATTGGGACAACCGGAGGGGATGGCTGTGGTGTGAGGATCACATGTATTCATGGAGTGTTAATGCTTTGCTCCGGTGCTCTATTAAAAGGAGCACCTTAATTGCCAGTAGTTCCCTAGAGGCCCCACAACCACGGGCTGGCTGGACATAAGATGTTGTGCAAGTTCTCATTGCGAGCACGTATGACTATATTTAGAGCACATGCCTATGATTGTTTAGTACTTGGATGCTTGTTATTATTTATCTACAATGCCCTAGATATTGAAGTTACATGTTTAGACTCGTCCATGCAACACCCGTCCATCCATCCCTATGCCTACCGCACTCGAATCCTACTATTATCACATCGTTATTATTACTATTGTTACTGTTTACATTTATCGTTGTTGTTGCTTTGCTGTTGCTACTACAAACTGTTGCTACTGATAAACTTCTGTGAGCAAGAACTATTTCCAGGTGCATCTGAATTGACAACTCAGTTGTTAAGGCTTGCAAGTATTCTTTGGCTCCCCTTATGTTGAATCAATAAAGTGGGTAATACTACCCACGAAGACTGTTGCAATCCCCTATACTTGTGGGTCATCAAATTCCCAACAGGACAGCAAGGTGGACTAGAAGACCTTTTCTGATGTCACCTCTGGATATGGGTACCAGGGTACCTCCTCTTCTCGCCCTCACGGCAAAGGGCCTGCAGCTCTAGATGGTGATGATGATGACTATGATGAGGGTGATGAGGATCAGGACATGGATGAGGAGGACGAGGATGATGACGACAAGGACTACTGATTCCTTGGGGAGCTAGCTTAGGTCTTTTCCCTTTTCGGTGTTTTGATGCCAAAGGGGATAAGACATTGTCATCGGGATTTGCATGGGTTTGGGCTTGGATTTGATGTTTATTTGCTATCTCGAACTTCGTATTTTATTTGCCTTATGTGCTTGCGACACTATTTGCTATTTGTGTGTGACTATGTGGTTGCACCTATCTTATTGTAACTCATGTGAGAAATATGTGATTTATCCATGTACCACCTGTCATGCATGATTTACTTGTTTACCTTAATGCACATAGTCAGCGGGAGCTTTATTATCTTAATGCAAATTATTCCATGCAAAATCACTTGTTGTCATCGAACACCAAAAATGGGGAGATTGAAAGGACATTTACTGTCATAATCACTTTTGGTATTCGTTAACAACAAGTAGATCATTTTATAGTATGCTACTGTCTACAGGTTGATATAATGCAAAGTGAAAAGGACCATTACTCTATGGAAAGTTTCCTGCAAGATTTACATGTTTCGAATTCGCACCGAGTCTTGATGCTGGCCGATGTAAGTCTCTGGTGTGGACTAGAGTTTCTGCAGGAATTCCCGGAGGGGGCTCCAGTTTTCTGCCTAGGACAGTCTGATAGGGGTCCGGAGCAAGGTCCGAAGACTAGTCCAGAGTCTCCGGTGTGGACCTTAGACCGGAGTCTCTGGTGCCGCTGGACTGGATTCTTCGGCCCACTTGGCTCACAGCAGGGCTTGGTCAGTCATTATGGTGGTCCGGAGCTCGGTCCGGAGATGGGCCGGAATCTCTGGTGTAGACCAGAGTCTCCGGTGTGCAGGCCGGAGTCTCTGGTCTTACTTTTCTCCAACGGTCAGAAAACAGTTCAGTGGAGGGGGCTGCTTATAAATAGGGGACCTTATCCCCTTCCTCCAGCTACTCGACCCACTAAAGAACATCACCCCCATTTGATCCACCAAATCAACAAGATCTCTTCATCCAACCATCCAAAGTCATTGATCTTTAGAGAATTGAAGGAGGAGGCCTTGATCTATAGCTTCACCAAGAGAGATCTTCATTTCCCCCTAATTCACTTGAGGGACCCCATGCTCTAGTGTTTCTTTGGAAACCCTAGCTTTTGATTTGGTTCTTACAAGCTTGTCTTATTGGAGATATGCCCAAGAGGCAATAATAAAGAGGTTATTATCATATCTTCACGCTTATGATAAATGTTTACATACCATGCTATAATTGTATTAACCGGAAACATTAATACTTGTGTGATTTGTAAACATAAAAGAGTCCCTAGTAAAGCCTCTTGTAAACTAGCTTGTTGGTTAATATTTGATCATGGTTTCCTGATCATGAACATTGAGATGTTGTTAACAACAAGATCATATCATTAGGAGAATGGTGTGATGGACATACTCATATAGTTAAGCATAGCATAAAGATCAAGTCATTTAATATAGTTCAGTTGCTATAAAGCTTTTAGATACATAGTAACCTAAATCCTTCTACCATGAGATCATGCTAATCACCATCAACGGATGGATGCTTTGATGACATCAAACACCACACCATAACTGGGTGGCTATAAAGGTGGCATTGAGTGTTCAGAAAGTATGTGTTGAGGCACATGGATCAAGAGTGGGATTTGTCCATCCATATGACAGATAGATATACTCTGGGCCCTCTCGGTGGAATGTCATCCAATTAGCTTGCAAGCATGTGACTAGATCACAGGGGATCACATATCACAGTAACGAGAAAAGAGTACTTATCGGTAACGAGGTTGAACTAGGTATGCAGAGATACCTACGATCAAACCTCGGATAACTAAACTATCGCGAGACAAAGAGAAATTGGTATCGTATGTAAGTGGTTCATTCGATCGCAAAGTAATCATAGAAATATGTGGGAGCCATATGAATTTCCAGATTCCTCTATTGGTTATTGATCAAAGAAGTGTCTCGGTCATGTCCACGTAATTCACGAACCGTAGGGAGACACACTTAAGGATTCGATGTTGTTTAGTAGATATGGATTCTTAGAGGGTGAGTATTCTAATCGACTCGTTGCTACAATCTAGTAGATAGATCTTGCTTTGTTTGTGTGCATGCGATAGATTTTTTTGTTTTCCATGCTATGAACCCCTACAGTGGTATCAGAGCCGTGTCTATATGTAGATCTGTTGCACGAGTAGAACACAATGGTCATTGTGGGCGTTGATGCTTTTGTTGTCGATTGCTTCTTGTGTACTTTGCATCTTGCGGGATGGTGGGATGAAGCGGCCCGGGCTAACCTTACATGACATCGTTCACGAGACTTGCTCCACGCTTGACATGCAACTTGTATTTCATAAGTGGCTTTGCGGGTGTATCTTTCTCCCAACATAGTGAAGATTCAATTTACAATGGGTGATTGACAATACTAGTATCAACGTTGTGATTCTGGTTCGTAAGTTAGGACGACACTTGATGAAAGCCCCAAACCACGTAAAACATGCAAAGAAAATTAGAGGCGTCTAACTTTGTTTTGCAGGGGTGTGCTATGATGTGATATGGCCATGATTGTGATTATATATGATGTATGCAATGTTCCTTATTGTAAGTCGGCAACCGGCAGGAGCCATATGGTTGTATTTTAATTTCGTCTAGACCTGCATGTCTATTATTCAAAGTAGTTGTAATAGTTGATGCTGGTGGACGGCAACCATGGAGCGGCACCCTTGACCTTGACGCCACGCCGGTGATGATGTAGATCATGTTCGTGCCTGAAGATGGAGATTGGAAGCACAATAAGAAAGGCCATATCATATCACATATTTTGAATTGCATGTGATGTTAATCCTTTTATGCATCTTGTATTGCTTAGTTCGCGACGGTAGCTGTAGAGGTCCCAACCTTTAATAAGGTAGAGATCCCTATGATTGCAATGCTAGTCCCTGGATCAATAGCTAGCATCCACAGTTAAGATGTAATATCAAGAAACAAAGGTCATAATACAACTTTATAACCAGGAATAATATAATTCATTACATCTTACATAGCTCATTTGGCTATCTCATTACAATGCAGCAGAAATAACTATAGCATGGAGTCCTTCATCTTCAAAGTGCCATAAGCAATCATGTTGGTTGTAGACTTGTAATCCTAATCAACACACTTCACTAACATCAAACAAACCTGCAACATAATAAGTTACAGCCACAAGGGTCAATACATTTGAATTGTATTGGCAAGTGATACTATGGTAGAATAGTGGAGCCTATCATCTATATGAATTTGGCTAGGTGGAGCTTAGGCTTGCTTTGCTCAAAATAGATTTTCCTTATCATTTTAAAACACTAAGTTTTTGTTTGTCAAAATCACCCAAGGCATCTCCCAATAGAAATTGGTGATCCTTAAACCCTTGTTCAACCACAAGTTTTTAACTTAGAAATTGGGATGAGGAGATTCTTGATAGCTTCCATGTCTTGATGCTCAAATTGTCCATTGCCGGGGACACGACTAAGTACTTAGATTTTACTCTCTGCAGAGGTGGTGCACTTTCCCCACAAGACTCGACATGCATCTAGACAAAATCTTTCAGAAGCCTTCCCTTAGACCAAAATGGACGCGTTCCAACCTATCATCCCCTACCACCAACTGTCCATTTGGCTAAGTTATTGCAACCTATATGATCCAGGCAAAGCCCATAATGCCAAGTGGTTGCACTTAAAGCTTCTCAACATTTGACATCTCAAATCTCTTTGTTCCTAGGTGGCATTCCACAAGTGAGATACACTAGGGTAAGCCATAAATATGGGCCCTATGTAACCACTCAACACAAACCATTCTTTCCATTCCACCCAGGTGATGCATTCACATAGTTGTTTTATTAAACAAAACACAAGTCCTTGACTTAGAAATATTTCATAGCATGAATATAATCCACCCTTGTTTTCTACTAGCTAGGCTAAGCATGATAGTAGTAGGAATCTTAACTTAGGAAAATTCTACTAAGGTTTCATCTACTAGGATTTCCCAGGGCATAGTTTATACTTAGAAAATTCCATGCAAGTCCTACTTAGAAATATCACTAATGCATAGTGAAAATAATGGGACAAAAGTATGAAGCACCACTTGCCTTTTTTGTAGATAATATAAGTTCACTCCTTGATCTTGCAATAGTCACACTCTTCAAATTCCACTACAATTCAATCAAGGCACAAATTTAAACTACCATTCAAGCAATTCATCACATAGAATAATAAAAACAAAGCAATGCGTGCAAGCATGCCAAAGATTGTTTTATTTGGAAAAGTGGTTTCTAATAGGTTATAAACATTTTAAAACACATATTGGTCATTTATAAAAGTGGCAAAACCATTGGATATCAAGTTAGTGAAAATGGCCACTTTAAGTCATTTTGTTTTGCTAGAAATGGTTCAAATCAAGTAATATTTTCTAGTGTTTGACAAATATATTTTTAAACACAAGTGTTAGTGTTTTCAGGTCAGGTGTTTAATATTAAAGCCATTTGCAAAAGGTTTTACCTATAAACCATTTTTATACCAAAGCCATATTTTATTTTGTTGGAAATGCCTTTAAACAAGGTAATATTTTTATTGGGTTCACCAAATATATTTTTAAATCCTAAAACTTGGTGTTTAGGGTCAGAGAGTTTAAATCAAACCATTTTCCAAAGGTTTTACTCAAAAAGCATTTTTAACACATAAACAATATTTTTATTTAACTAGAAATGCTTTAATTCATAGATTTATTCCTCAGCCTCACAAAATATGTTTCTAAATCCAAAAGTTGGTTTCTATGTTCAGTAGGTTCAAATCAAACCATTTACCAAAGATTTTATCTCAAAAACATTTTTAGAATGAATTTTATACACAAAATATGCCTACACAAGTTTCTACAAAAACAACCAATTTTCCAGAAGCAATTCACTAAAAAAGTGCATGGTTGGAAAGTATTTGTGTTGCTGATTCCATTGATATAAAATTTGCAAAATTTGGACGTGTGGATCAAAAGTTATGAATTTTACAAAATCACATATCTAATAGAACATTTTCTGTTTTTAAGATAGAGTCAGTGCCACGCGTCTTGATTCTTGGTACCGGTTCGCTTGGATCGCGTGCTATGGATTGTTGGATCAAATGAAATCATGTGGCACAGAAAGTAACGTACCCCTTCGGGTTAAATCTAATCTCACGCGTCTGATCAAGATCTAACGGCTGTAGAGCATGTGACCAGGGATGGGCGGCGCTGGCGGCGGCGAGCTCTGTCTACGGCGATCTGGCATTCCAAGAAGCAAAGGAGGGAGAGGAGATTCTTACTGCGTTCGCCATGACGTGGGGAAGCTCGACGTGCTTGATGTAGACGAAGGGGCGCTCGCATATGCTGTCAATTGCTCACCGGAGATGGTCCTGGCGGCAGGTGCTCCCTGTTGAAGATGGAGGCGACACTTCAGACCATGCTAAGACAAAATAAGGGGTGTGTCAGGCACGCGTGGTTTAGGTGAACAAAATCGGGTCATCCAGAGAGGAGGGGGCGCTCAGGGTTTACCGGGGAAGGCTACCAGAATTGGAGCGGGAGGCGATGGCGCTTAGACGTCGATGTTGCCGAGCCGCTGGGGCACGCGCATGCGAGCGAGGGCTATGGACAGGTGTGCCTGATGATGGGGATCACGCTAGTAGGTACTGGGAGTGGAGGGGTGGCCGGAGTTGCCGGAGTAGCTTGTCGGGGCAGTGGTGGTTTCGGGAAGAATTGTGGCAGCCCTGTGGCAGAGAGGGGACGGCGTCTGGGGGAAAAGATAGAGGAGAGGGAGGCGATTAAGTGTGCATGATCACAGCGAGTAATGGCTGCAGCGTTAAGGCGAATTAAGCCTGCGGAAATCAAGTCTGTAACAGCGACGAGGTTTGGGGAGAAGTGGTCGCGGGTGGGGAAGATGGTCTGGCAAGTGGGGTCTGGGCGTCAGCTAGTGACGATGGTTGTGTGTGGGTCCTACTGTCAGCGAGAGCACGGGTGTATTTATGAGTATAAACAAAACGTTTCGGGGAGGGAAGAAGTGGGCTGCTGCTAGGCTGGACTGGGCTAGGTTAGCTGGGCTGGACCTTTTTCTATTTTTTTTATGTTTCCTTTTCTGATTTCTTTTTCTGTTTTGATTTTATCCAAAATATTTCAAACTCTTTTTCACTTCAAAACTTTTCAAACTTTTCAGTAAGTTTTTATTCTGTTTAAACATGTATTTTAAATACCTTTCTAGGAATAATTCTTTTATTCATTTATGGATTATATTTTATTTAAAAAGGGCACCTTCCTTTATTAAATGAGGTTTAATTATATTTTCAAACCCTTATTTGAATTCCAATTTTCACTAAAACCTTTTCAGTAAGTTTTATTTATTTAATAGGGTGTTAAATAATTCATTTTGAATTATTTGAAATATTTTTAATATGGTTTATTAGTCATTTAAAATGAGCAAATGTCTTTATCAAAACAAATATGACTTTAATTCCATATAAATTTTATTTAAATGTTTCCTTTATTTCATTTGCTTACGGATTTAATTTAAATTGTCTTCTAAACAATTTCCTTGGGATTTATTATTTAGGCAAATATTATTTTAAATAAAGTTGAATATGGTTCAAAGCCCATATAGTTTTAATTAAATAGTCTTTTTATTTATTATTTAATAACTTTTATTTTGTTTATGGACTTGGCCAAAATTTAATTTGGTTTTTTTAAATATTCCTTATTTAATTTCTTTCTTTCTTTGTCTTATAAAATCCATATCTTTTTATTTATAGATCCAAACTTGGTGATTCCAATTTGTAAAATATTATTTAATATTTGTTTATATTTTTAAATCCCTTTTGGATTAATTTGATCACCATTTGGTATGGATTTCAGATAGGAGCTTTATTAGCTTTGAAATTTAATTTCTTTATCTTATTAACTTTTTAAGATTTTATCTGTGGCTCCAAATTAAGTGAAACCATTTTCTATGGTTTTATAATATTTTATTTATCATTCTTGATCATTTATAAATGTTTGTTGACAAATTTTTTATATGGATCAAATCCATAGGCTTAGAGTAATCTTGGAAATGATTTTCTTCCTTTAGGGTTTTAGAGTTTTGGTTTAACTTTTCCAAGTGTTTAAATTTTGAAACACATTATTGATGAATGCATTTCTCTTGATTGAAATTTGTTGGATTCCATTTTATTCAAAGTTTGTTCAAGATGGGTTTTAATGTTTCCATTTAGAATCAAAAAGTTTCTTTTCACCCTAAATGTCAACAATTATTTATTTTTTTATTTATTTTTCACATTGCAAAATTTGGAAAATTTTGGGATGTGACAGTAGCATTATAAGATGATCCATCTCACAAAATATCAAGTTATAGAGTGTTCGTCCTTAGTAGGCACCGTTGCCAAAGCTCGTTGATTTGAAGCACCACGTGATGATCGGGTGTGTTAGATTCTGTGAGTGTAAACAATGGGAGCAAGCCAGATTTTCTCATGCGGAAGCTAAGGTTTGATCTTGACGAGCCTAGAATGTACAGACATGGTCTCAGAACACGAAATGCCGAAAGGTAAAGCATGAGTCATATAGATGATATGATGAACATGATGATTGTTCGCCTTTGAAACTATATCATGTCACATGATGATCGGACTTGGTGTAGTGAATTTGGTTCGTGTGGTCACTAAAACAATATGAGGGATATTGTTTTGAGTGGGAGTTCAACAGAAATATAATTAAAAGTTGAACACTATTTATCATAAATTAAATCAAAGTGAATTTGCATAGTTGTTGTAGTCATTGGCATCCGTTTACCACCTTGTGCTTAGTTATAATTGAGATAATAGAACTATAGAATTCTAGTTAATTACTTTACAAACTGGTATCGTATTGTTTTGAAGTGTTAATATAAAGTTTAAAAGTCCTATTTCAAACTTTCAGTAAGTTCCGGTTACTCCGTGAAGTTTAATAATTGGTATTAAATCAAGAGTAACAATTCCAGTGTTAGTATATAAGTATCATGTTTATCTGCATGATTCTTGATATTCAAATGATTGTTTTAATATCAAGGTTATCTAGGAACATCATATGTGGAAGATATTGCGATATCTGAAACGATGTTTTGGATTATAACATGATAGAGTATAATATGGCAAAATTTATGTTCTCATATTTGATGGGAATTTTCAAAAGGTTGGAGACGCCAGTCGTCCTAATCCTCCAAAAGGTTTTGGAGAATAACATTATACTCGCGATTCACCGTTATAAGCTAAAGCAGCTTGATCATGAATAATTCCATGATAAGGATGAATATTTGATGTAGGTAAAATGTTTACTACACCAAGAGATTACTAAAGAATGGAATTTGAAAGAACACCAAACATTTTATGATGGTGATCTACTTTAAAGTGCAAGTCCAAAGACATTGGTATTTAACTATACATGCTTTGGACTATGTGTCATGTGTATGGATCCACTATTGATGTTGATAGATTCTTTCAAACAGAAAAGGAAATACTGAAAGAGAATCTCATAAATATATGGCAGGAAAGAAAAGACCAGAATTGTTCAGCTTAGGTATATAGAGGATATACGTGTTATGGTTGTAGTCTTTGCTTGTTAAATAATGTGGTTCTTAAGTATTAGATACTGAATTTGTTGGTATGAATTGTCATACGAAACAACACAATTCATGAACTACAATGGCCTAAGTAACCAGCAAAAGAATATGTGATGATGTTCATCGAGAACAAATAAAGGGTTATTGTGTTGCTCGTTGAAATCAAAGCTTGCCTTCAAGATTTGTTTTATCAGGTATTATGAGAACAAAAGGGTTGTTCAAATAATTGTCGTAATCCATAAAAGATGGATGATTTACAAATCTCGTTGGAGAAATCACATCCATAAAACTAGTGCTAAAAATGTCGAAAGACAAATTGATTGAAAGATCACTTAGGAAGTGACATCGCCGTTTAAATTATATTGGAAAGAAAACATGAAGAAACTCCATGTGGATGGAATTTTGGAGTCTTTTGTTTTTTGATCAAATGACGCTTGTGAAACTTTCCTAGAGATAATTAAAACTCCGTTCATAGGCCAAAAGGGAACGAATGACTAGATTATTGGAATTTGTACATATTTGATGTATGAAGTCCATTACGTGTGAGGGTCTCACTGACATTGTGAACTGTTGCTGGATTAACAGAGGCCCATATAAAAATGCTGCTCAAGAAATTGCTGCCAGATTCAAATGCCTCAGACAGGGCATCAAAAAATGGAGTAAGAACCTATCAAAGCTGGCAAAAATCATTAGCAATTGCAGCTTTGTTCTAACCATGCTGGATGGACTAGAGGAACAGAGGATACTGACTGTACAGGATTTTTTTTTCAGAATTATTGTCAAAAACCATCAATACAGAATGCTAGAAGCCAAAAGAATTTACTAGAGGAAGAGAGCAAACACCAGATGGGCCAAATTGGATAATGAAAACACCAAATTCTTCCACTCCATAGCCACCAGAAACTACAGACATAACTTCATCTCCACATTTACTAATGATCAGGGGGCCACACTGCTTGAGCATGACCATAAAGCTGCCCTACTATGGAACTCCTTCAGAGAGAGACTGGGTATTACCATTGATACTAGCATGCAATTTGATCTGGATAATATGATCACTCCACAGGACTTAACTGAAGTGGATGCTGCTTTTACACATGAGGAAATTGATGACATCATCAAGCATATGCCACCTGACAAATCTCCAGGGCCAGATGGATTCAATGGTATGTTTATGAAAAAATACTAGCACATTATGAAGCACTAATTCTACTCACTATGTGATCAATTCTACAATGGCACTCTTGATCTACATAGCATCAACACTGCATACATTACCCTCATACCCAAAACACAACACCCATGCAAACCCTCTGATTTCAGACCCATCTCTCTGGTTAGTATGGCACTCAAAATCATCACCAAACTGATTGCTAACAGAGTCCAAAAGGTTATCATCCCCATTGTGAGCAAAAACCAATATGGATTCATCAAATCTAGAACTATACAAGACTATCTTGCCTGGGCTTTTGAATATCTACATATATGCCACATGTCAAAAAAGGAGATTATCATACTGAAACTTGATTTTGAAAAGGCTTTTGACATGGTAGAATACAAAGCAATCCTTACCATGCTCAAGAAGTTTGGCTTTAGTGACCTTTTTATTACCTGGATAAAGAATATCCTGCACAGTGCTACTACATCAGTTATCCTGAATGGTGTACCAGGTAAAACCATCAATTGCAGAAGAGGTGTTAGACAAGGTGATCCCTTCTCACCACTTCTATTTGTGGCCACTGCTGAGCTTCTACAGATCATTGTGAATCATGCCTGGCAAACTGGGGAACTCTCACTCCCAATTGACAATTCATATGGGCAAAATTACCCAATCCTCCAATATGCAGATGATACTCTCTTAATCCTGCCTGCTAATACCAATCAAATGTGCAACTTAAAAGAACTACTCATGAAGTTCACTGAAGCTACTGGTCTGAAGATCAACTACCACAAATCTTCCATTGTCTCAATCAACACTTCACCTGATAAAATGGATAGCCTGGCTGCACTTCTGGGATGCAAAGTTGAAGCACTGCCTTTCACATATCTGGGACTCCCTATGGGAACTACTAAACCAAGTGTTGATGATCTGTCCCCCCTGATCAGAAAAGTGGATAAAAGACTTGCTGGCATATCCAATCTCTCTCACTGCTCCAGAGTTATTGTGATCAAGTCTGTGTTATCTGCTATGCCAAATCACATCATGTGTGCAATGAAGCTACATTACACTCATACAGATCATATTGACAAAACCACCAGAACCTTCCTATGGCATGGTAAGGAGATTGAGAAAATAGGAAAATGTTTAGTGCAATGGGACAAAGTATGTCTTTCTAAGAAAGCTGGGGGACTTGGCATTCTTAATCTCAGGGAACATAATAAAGCAATGATGATGAAGAACTTATTAAAATTCTTCAATGGCCAAGATACTCCTTGGGTCAGTCTTCTGTGGAAAAAATACTACTCCAATGGTACACTACCTGATCCACATGCAAACAAAGGCTCTTTCTGGTGGAAATTGCCTTACCTTCCTCCCTAATTTCAAGGAAATTACCACTACGGTTTCTGGAAATGGCATAAGTATTATGCTCTGGTATGACAAATGGAAAGGATCAACCCCACTCAGATTCAAATTCCCTGAACTTTTCTCATTTGCTAAAAATGATAGAATATGCCTCAACTCTGCATCCAACACCATGGCTCAAAATGAATATAGTTTATTCCATCTCCCCCTGTCCCTGATTGCCAATGATCAACTTATGGAGCTTAAAAACATGATCTGCAGCCCAAGGAACACTGGGACGCATGACATATGGTGCTTTCCCCGGGGAAACAACAAATTTTCTACAAAGAAGGTGTATGAGCATATCATTAGAGCACCTGATGCCCCCATACCATTCAAGTGGATTTGGAAAACACCCTGCTTACCAAAACACAAGTTCTTCTTTTGGCTTCTTCTGCAGGACAGACTAAACACCAGAGATCTACTACAAAGGAAAAATTTCCAACTTGAGTATTACACATGTGTACTATGTGAGGACAACACCAAGGAGACAGTCGACCATCTGTTCTTCGAATGTGAGTTTAGCAGGAACTTCTGGTGGAGCCTTGGAGAGGAATGGAACATGGATCTTGGAACTATTGACAGAATCATTGATGCAAATAACAGATCCACAAACCAGTATTACAAAATAGCTATGATTGCAGGATGTTGGAGCATTTGGTCACTCAGAAATCAGATCATATTTGAACATGCTGAGAAAAGTAGTGAACAATGCTATGCCATATATAAAGCATCTGTTCTGGAGATCAGACATAGGGTTAAGCCTAGTCTCATTCAAGGCATGACTGATTGGTTAGATACTTTGTAATAGAAAGCTGATTCTACCTATGGGAGTGCTTACATGCTCTCATCTTGTACAGTTCTGTTTTATTTGCTAATATATAAAAATGACACAGTGGGGGCCTTCCCCATTGTATTTATGTCAAAAAAAAGTCCATTACGTGTAGTCAAGAGCGATGGATTTCAACTTCATATGCTTTCTCCAAAAATTTGAGTGAATATATGAATATTTACTTAATGAGGATGAAGTGTGAAACATTTTAGAAGTTCAAAAACTTTCAAGATGAAGTGAAAAATCAATGTAACAAGAAAATAAAGAATTTATGAAAGGATCATAAAGAAAGATATTTGAGTTACAAGTTTAGCATAATACCTTAGATTTGAGGAATCCTTCCGTGGATTTGCATTTCCCGAAACACCATAATAGTATGGAGCGTTTGATATATGTAATGAAACCTTGTTTGACATGGTAAGATCAAAGGTGTAATTTATAAAACTGCCATTATATTTTAAAGATTAAAGCTTTAGAGACTACCATTTTTCCACTGAAAAGAGATCCATAATAATCCGTTGAAATGACACCATATAAAGTTATGGTTTGGGATAAAACCCAAGTTGTCCTTTCTTAAACATTGGTATGCTATGCATAAGAAAGATGTTTGCAACCAAAATCGGATGACCATATCTTTGTATATTATTTCGAATAATCATTGAGTATTCCTCCATAACACCAAAGACAAAAATGTTTGTCGCTTAGAATGTCAAGTTTCTTTGAGAAAGGAATTTTCCGTGAAAAGTTAAGTGGGAGGACAATAGAACTTTGATAAGGTTAAAAGAACCTTAGCTATATGTGCAAAGTTGTGTAGCACCGAAAAGTGTCCCGGAGGCAGCAACAATGCTCATGGCTCACGTGCCTCAAAGGTTGTGGTCACAGAACTCTAAGTTCCTATTGAACCAAGTAGGTCGGATAAATAATCAAATACCAAGATTTGAGGATTGAATCATTATTTTACAATAATGAACCGACTACATGGAAAGAAGCGATGATGGGCCCTGAATCCATCAAATTGCTTGGAGCCATAAAATCCGTGATAGTTCCATACACGAGAAATCAAGCTTTGAACTTGAAAGACCCTCTAGAAAGGTGTAAAACATTACAATTGTGTCTGGATCTATAAAGAAATAGACATGGATGTTTCACATCTAAGAAATAGTCGACATGTTGGGAAAGAGTTCACAAAAATGTTCAAAGGTTGACTATGACAAGATTTGATCTTTCATAGCGATGTTTAGTCTAGAAGGATTAATGTAGAAACCACTACATATAATTTTGTTATGTGGTAGTTGAATAAACAAAACAAGTTCTTCTGATAGAATTGTTACCTAGGACGTGTCCATAACACGGTCCATAGGGTTTTGTTAATTCAAAGGATGTTAAAAGCATATGAAAACTACAATGGTTGAAGTGAGCATCGTGGAGTTGGAATCGTCACCATGATGAAACTGTTAAAAGAGTTGAAATTCATCAGAGACGATGAAAATGCTTGCATTTGCAAGAAATTAAGTGGGAGCACTAAAACATATTTCTAATACATTATGTGGAAGACATATTGTTGATTGGAAATGATGTATCTTTTATTAACACATGTTAAGAATTTCATCTCGATGAAAGACTTAGGCAAAACCCGAATATTTGGCATCAATATCTATATAGATAGATTGAGACGCTAATATGGTTGTGCCAAATTTACATAGATGAGATATTGAATGAGTTCAATATGGAAATGACAAGAAAGGTTCTTGCCACACAGAAAGGATTAAATCAAAATTCAAGTGTATCGACACTAGGTAAGTGAAACAAAGATTCAAGTATATATTGATACTTGATGTATGAAATCACAAAGAGTATTTATATCAATCGTACTGTGATATGTACAAATCCAGATATGTCCTATGCTCTAAATGTTATGAGCATATACCAGAATGATTCATAATATGATCATTGGATAATAGGAAGGATATTCTTATGATCTTTTGGAAGAACTAAGAATATATTATTTTTGTAGATGTGACAAATAGATGATTAGTTCATTGTAAAAGTACTACATTGATACTAGTATTGTCACAAGGTAAAAATTAAGTTTATCTCAATCTAAACTAAGGGTGGCACAATATAATGGAAAGTAAGTTCCATAATGGATTTGGATGAGTTCCAAAGTTAAAACATTGTGACAGATACTACAACAAAAGGCTAAGTATATGACTGCTATTATAGCATCAAAAGAGGGCATTTGTGTTAAGTAGTTTGTTATCAAACTAGGTGTGGTTCACAGCAGGATAGTACCATGAAGATATATTGTACGATAATATTATCAACATGTTTTAACCCCAAGGAACCAAAGGTCTCACCAAAGGACCAAATTTATACAAAGCCATCTCATTAGAGAATGAGTGATGCGTAGAGACGCAAAGACATGCAATTACACACAGACCTAAAAGAGTCGGACCCGAAGATCAGTTGACCACTAGAAATCATGTAAATACAACACCAGAAAGCCATAGGTGTTGAATACACAAAGATTTGAAACTAGATTATTGTCTCTAGTGCAAGTGGGAGACTATTGGATATATGCCCAAGAGGCAATAATAAATAGGTTATTATCATATATTCACGCTTATGATAAATGTTTACAAACCATGCTATAATTGTATTAACCGGAAACATTAATACTTGTGTGATTTGTAAACATAAAAGAGTCCCTAGTAAAGCCTCTTGTTAAACTAGCTTGTTGGTTAATATATGATCATGGTTTACTGATCATGAACAATGAGATGTTATTAACAACAAGATCATATCATTAGGAGAATGGTGTGATGGACATACTCCTATAGTTAAGCATAGCATAAAGATCAAGTCATTTAATATAGTTCAGTTGCTATAAAGCTTTCAGATACATAGTAACCTAAATCCTTCGACCATGAGATCATGCTAATCACCATCACTGGATGGATGCTTTGATGACATCAAACACCACACCGTAACTGGGTGGCTATAAAGGTGGCATTGAGTGTTCGGAAAGTATGTGCTGAGGCACATGGATCAAGAGTGGGATTTGTCCATCCATATGACGGATACATATACTCTGGGCCCTCTCGGTGGAATGTCATCCAATTAGCTTGCTGTTAGATGTATATATTTGTATTGTAGTTTCCCCATATGTTAGGGGGCTTCCTGCATATTCACATATGTATCTGTATTATATATTGTGGCCTTTGGCCCCTAGAGGAATACAAGTTGCATATTCCTGACATGGTATTAAAGCTAGGTTAGCCTCCTCCTACTCGCAACTTCGTTGCTACAGCCGCCATCGTCCCTATCGCCGACGACCTTGCCATTGTCGCCGCCGCCGGTCGCTGCTTAGCTTCTGGCCGTCTGCCGTCCGTCTTGTGATCTAGATCCGATCCAGATCTCGGCCTCCGTATCAATCTCCACCAGATCGATTTTACTGATTGATCTCTTCGACGGGGTCAGATCAATTTGGGGTCTTCTTGTCTGATCGATCCAGATCTCGTCTTGTCCACGCGCTGGGCTTCTCGTCGACCGTGTGCACCCGTGCTGCTCCCCGACAATCGCCTGGCCCGGCTGTCCCCCGCTGACACCACCCGACCACACGATGTTCCCGTCTTGTCTCTGCACCAGCCCGCCTGAGAAGCACCAGCCCGACAACCGCCCGGCCTGGCTGCTGTAGGGTTCGCAGCATAGAAAACAAAAAATTTCCTACGATGTGAACTATGTACCAAGATCTATCTATTAGATACAAACAACGGGCGGATGTATATCCGTAGAGAACATACCCTTGAAGACCGACAAAGCTTAACGAGTTCAACTCGTGGTTGATGTAGACGATCTCTTGCCGATCTCAAGATCGAGAGGAAGTCCTAGCGCCGCAAATCAGCAGCGCATCCGTGCTCGCACACACGTTCGAGGCACCGAGCAACCTCCGCCTCCTCGCTCCAGCGATGCAGCGGAAGCACAACTCTTTCTTGCCGAATAGCCACCAGGAACATGTATCTCGCTAGTCTGAGACCATGGGGGATAAATTCTAGAGGGGGAGAGAGATCCTTCACGAGGAGGTGTAAGAGACAAGTGAGGAGGGGGATCCTTTTATAGGAGGAGGGGGAACCCTAAGGGGGTGGCCGGCGCATGGGGCTGCCCCCTTGCCCTCCCCTCTTCATGTGGGTGGACACTCCACTCACAAAAGTCCTTTAAATTCCCTCCACTCAAAAGTCCACTCAAATTCCCATTAAATTTCCACCAAATTTAATGCAAACTCTCATTAAATAAAACTCTTTTATTTTATTCAGAATTTTGTCAATTACTTTAATGACAAACATTCACAAATAACCCCTTGCTAGAATTCCATTTCACATGCATAACCACTTTATGCAATTTCACCCGAAAACCTGTTTCGGTATCTAGTGAAATAAATTCTCCTTTGTTCATTCTTTCGGCATGAAAGTTTTGCTCCAATTGGATGTCGGTGTCTCTTAAGTGTGTCACCCTATGGTTCGTGAATAATGCGGACATGATCGAGACCCCTCTCGGATCAATAATCAGAAGCGGGATCTGGAGACCCATACTGACTCCCACACATTCAACGATGACTTTCTTGTGATCGTCGGAACCTTTTACGCTAGTATCTTAATCCCTTTGTTTCACGATATATTACATGTCCGAGATTGGATCATCGGTATCTCCATACCTAGTTTGATCTCGTTACCGACATGCACTCTTTTCTCGTTCCCGTGATATAACATTCTAGTGATCAAATCACTTGCTTGCAAGCTAATAAATGTGATATCACTGAGAGGGCCCAGAGTATATCTATCCGTCATCGGGATGAACAAATTCCACTCTCAATCCATGAGCCTCAATGTAACACTTTATTAGTTCTGAATCCATCTTTATAATCACCCTGTTACGGTGTGACGTTGATGTTATCAAGAAACTCTTCCGGTGTTAGTGATTGACATGATCTCATGGTCTAAGGATTAGGATCACTTCGTAAGTTGTTATAGCAATATAAACTCAATGACTTTGATCGTAATGCTATACTTCGGATGAATGTTCATCACACCATTACACTAATGTTGTGATCCCGTTATTAACAACATCCAATGTCCATGATCAGGAAACCTTGATCATCTTGTTAATCAACGAGCTAGTTTATGAGAGAGGCATAACTAGGAACTTTCTGTTTGTTTATTAAACACACATGTATTAATGTTTCCGTATTAATACAATTATAGCATGCAAAATAAACATCTATCATATACTTGGAATACACATAATAAACACTTTATTATTGCCTCTCAGGGCATATTCCCTTCAGCTGCCTCCCTGACACCGCCCGACCACGCGGGACCTCGCCCCTGCCTCCTCAGGCCACTCGTCGACCCTGCCCAGCCTCTGCTCGATCTTCTCGACACCATCGCCACCTCGGGCCACGCGGGACCAGCCTCTCGCCCGTCTCAGTCGCCTTCTCTTCTGGACCCGATTTCCCCAGGAATTGGTTCGTGCCGCCCCGATCTACCTTGTTCCAGTGTTTAGATCACCGGTGGTGCCCTATTCTAGGCGGAATTGGCCCGAGATCGCTGGTTTGGGAGCGTTGACTTCTAGTCAGATCTAGTCAAAAAAAAAGAGAGAGAGATGTCTTCTTCATCGGGTTATGTTGCGATTCCTCGCTGCCCGGTGATCTTTGATGGCGCGAATTATCCTGATTTCGCTGCCTTTATGCGCGTTCACATGCGCGGTCTCCGTCTTTGGGGTGTGCTCTCCGGCGAGGTCTCCTGTCCGCCGTGCCCCCTTCTCCTGTGGCTCCTCTTCCGCCGACGCCGATTGTTCTCGGTGCTGATGCTTCTCAGGAGGCCAAGGATGCTCCTCAGAGTGCTGATGATAGTGCTGTTGCTGCTTATGACCTAAAGTTCAAGTAGTACTCTTCTGATCTCGAGGCCTATCGCCACTCTCTGACTGCCTACACTCAGTGGGTCGATGAGGATGCTCGTGCTGCTGTTGTTCTTACCTCCAGTGTTCTGCCCCAGTATGCTGCTGAGTTCATGAGTCTCCCTCATGTTGCCATGGGCACATCTTTGCCAAGCTATCACCGTCTGGGATGCTCTTTACTGTCGTGGTTCGCTAGGAGCATGCTCTTCAAAGGGTGATTCCACTATTGATGAGTTCTATACTCAGTGCTGCTATCTGGCGTCGACTGATTCTCTCGATCTTGCTGTTTGTGGCACATGCTCGTGCTGCTAGATTGTGCGCTCGGATTTGGAGTTTCGCCGCATCTATGAGTTTCTGTCTCGGCTCCGCCAGGAGTTTGAGCCACGGCATGCTCAGCTGAATGCTCGTGGTCATGTTCCGCTCTCTGAGGTGTTGTCTGAGCTTCGGCTTAAGGAGACCCGTCTCCGTGGTGCTGGTCTTCTTCCGGTTCCATCTGTGCTTGCTACTCGTGGTCCTCCTATGCCATCTGCTCCCTCGACTCAGCCGCAGTCCTCTGTGCCACCGCCGATACTACCCACTCCTCCAGGTCAGGTCCAGAGTCAGCACCAGCAGTCTCAGGGTCAGAGTCAGCACCAGCATGCTTGTGGTCAGGGCCGCCGTGGTTCTCTTCGTTACTGCTCTTACTATAACAAGGATGGCCACACTTGGGCCACCTATTATACACGGGATCCCGATTTCGTCGGCACAGGCTCGTGGGCGCGGCTCCTTCGGATCTTCAGATTGCTCTCTCGATCAGGACATTATCAGAGTCTTCGTGGTCGCTTGCTGCTCTGAGCTCTTCTTCGACGGCACCGCTGGTTACGTGGATCGATTCTTGAATCTTGCGACCACCACCTTCTACACAGTCAGGTACGTCCCCATGGTATCTGGATTCTGGAGCTTCCTTTCATATGACCTTCGAGTCTTCTTTTCTGTCCGCTCTTCGTTCTCTCCCTTCCCCTGTCCGTGTTTTCACGGCTGATGGTACCTCTCTTCCTGTTTCTAGTCGGGGCACCCTTTCTACTGCTTCTTTTTTTGTTCCCGATATTTCTCATGTCCCTCTTCTTAAGATGAATCCATTCTCTGCTAGCCAGCTTACCGACTCTGGTTGTCGCGTCATTCTTGATGCTGATTGTTGTGTTGTCCAGGACCGTCGCACATAGGCCCTGGTTGGAGCTGGCCCTCATAGTTGTGACTCTTCAGGACTTTGGGAGTTAGACTGGCTTCGTGTTCCTTCCGCTGCCACTTCATCTGTCAGTTCTTCTTCGGTCTTCGTCTCTGCTTCCAGCTCCTTTCAGCAGTGGCATCATCGTCTTGGTCACCTTTGTGACTCTCGCCTGTTGTCATTAGTTCATCATGGTCTTCTGGGGTCTGTCTTAGGAGATGGGTCTTTACATTGTCAGGGTTGTAGGTTGGGTAAACAGATTCAGCTTCCCTATCCTACTAGCGCGTCTGTATCTCAGCGACCTTTTGATTTAGTTCATTCCGATGTTTGGGGTCCGGCTCCTTTCGCTTCGAAAGGGGGCCATCGCTACTATATTTTATTCATCGATGATTTTTATCGGTACACTTGGTTGTATTTTATGCGCTCTCGTAGTGAAGTGCTCTCCATATATCAGCGTTTTGCGACCATGGTCCGTACTCAATATTCTACCCCCATTCGTGTGTTTCGTGCTGATTCTGCTGGTGAGTATATCTCCTAGATGTTGCGAGGTGTTCTTGCTGAGCAGGGCACCCTTGCTCAGTTCTCCTGTCCTGGCGCACATGCCCAGAATGGCGTTGTTGAGCGTAAGCATCGCCATCTTCTTGAGACCACTCGTGCCATGATGATTGCTTCTTCTCTTCTGCCGCATTTCTGGGCTGAGGCTGTCGCTACATCGGCTTACCTCATCAATATTCAGCCTTCTGCCCCTCTGCAGAGTGGCATCCCTCTTGAGCGCCTATCTAGACAGTCTCCAGACTACTCCATGCTTCGCTTGTTTGGTTGTGTTTACTATGTTCTCCTTTCTCCTCGTGAACACACCAAACTGACCTCTCAGTCTGTTGAGTGTGTTTTCCTTAGATACAGTGATGAGCATAAGGGCTATCGCTATTGGGACCCCGTTGGTCGTCGGATGCGTATCTCTCGTGATGTTACTTTTGATGAGACGCGTCCTTTCTATCCTCGTCCCACCGCTGGTACCTACCCGGTGAAAGATATCTCTTTTATTCTCTTTCCCGACACACCTCCTTCTACTCCTATTGTGTCTTCTTCAGGATCTCCTCCCCTGATGTCTCTTCTTCTATACCGTCCTCCTTTGCTCTGTCTAGTTCTCCTAGTTCTCCTCGTTCTCCCGAGTCTTCCTCTGCTATTCCTTCTTCTTCATCATCGTCTCCTGAGTCGTCTTCCTCTGTCGAGCTTCCCTCTACTCGTCCTGTTCGTCAGCGTCGTGCCCCCAATCGTTACTCTCCTAGTCAGTATGGTCTTTCTATTGCCTCCGAGCCGACTTCTTATCGGGATGCTGAGCATCATCCTGAATGGCAGCTGGCCATGGCTGAGGATATTGCTGCGCTTGAGCGCACTGGCACCTGGGATCTTGTTTCTCCCCCTCCCGGTGTTCGTACTATCACGTGTAAGTAGGTCTATAAGATTAAGACCCGCTCTGATGGATCTCTTGAGTGCTATAAAGCACGTCTTGTGGCTCGTGGTTTTCAGCAGGAGCATGGTCGTGACTATGATGAGACCTTTGCTCTTGTGGCTCATATGACCACTGTGCGTACTCTTCTTGTTGTTGCTTCTGTTCGTCACTGGTTTGTGTCCCATCTTGATGTTCAGAACGCCTTTCTCAATGGTGAGTTGAGTGAGGAGGTTTATATGCAACCTCCTCCTGGGTATTCTATTCCCGAGGGGATGGTTTGTCGTCTTCGATGTTCTCTTTATGGCCTCAAACAGGCCCCTCGTGCCTAGTTTGAGAGCTTTGCTTCTATAGTGACTGCCGCTGGTTTCTCCCCTAGTGCTCATGATCCAGCGCTGTTTGTTCACACTTCTCCTCGTGGACGCACTCTTCTTCTTCTCTATGTTGATGATATGATCATTCGTAATGATCTCGGTATATCGCCTTTGTTAAGGCTCGTCTTCGTGATCAGTTTCTTATGATTGATCTTGGTCCTCTTCGATACTTTCTTGGGATTGAGGTTTCCTCCACTTCTGATGGCTTCTACATCTCTCAGGAAAAGTATATTCAGGATCTTATTGCTCGTGCTGCTCTTGGGGATGAGCGCACTGTTGAGACCCCTATGGAGATTAATGTTAAGCTTCAACCTACTGATGGTGATCCTCTTTCTGATCCGACACGTTACCGTCATCTTGTTGGGAGTATTGTTTATATTGCTGTCACTCGTCCTGACATCTCTTATCCTGTTCATATTCTGAGTCAGTTTGTTTCTGCTCCTACCACTGTTCACTATAGTCATCTTCTCCGTGTTCTTCGTTATCTTCGTGGTACGATCACTCGTCGCCTTTTCTTTCCTCGTTCCGGCTCCCTCCAGCTCCAGTGCTATTCGGACACTACGTGGGCGAGTGATCCTTCGGATCGTCGTTCACTTTCTGCTTACTGTGTGTTTCTTGGTGGTTTGCTCATTGCTTGGAAGACAAAGAAACAGACAGCGGTTCCCCGTTCGAGTGTTGAGGCTGAGTTGCGTGCTATGGCCTTGTTGATTGCTGAGGTGACCTGGTTACGGTGGTTATTTGCGGATTTTGGGGTCTCTATTACCACACCCACTCTGGTTTTGTCTGACAGTACATGTTCTATTAGTGTTGCACGTGATCCGGTCAAGCATGAGCTTACCAAGCATATTGGTGTTGATGCTTTCTATACACGTGCTCAGGTGCAAGCTCAGGTTGTTGTGCTTCAGTATGTGCCTTCAGATTTACAGTTGGCAGATTTCTTCACGAAGGCACAGACCAGAGCGCAGCCTGATTTCTTACTCTCAAAACTCAGTGTTGTGGATCCACCATGAGTTTGAGGGGGGGTGTGTTAGATGTATATATTTGTATTGTAGTTTCCCCATATGTTAGGGGGCTTCCTGCATATTCACACCTGTATCTGTATTATATATTGTGGCCTTTGGCCCCCAGAGGAATACAAGTTGCATATTCCTGACACTTGCAAGCATGTGACTGGCTCACAGGGGATCACATATCACAAGAACGAGAAAAGAGTACTTATCGGTAACGAGGTTGAAGTAGGTATGCAGAGATACCAATGATCAAACCCCGGATAAGTAAACTATCGCGAGACAAAGGGAAATTGGTATCGTATGTAAGTGGTTCATTCGATCGCAAAGTAATCGTAGAAATATGTGGGAGCCATATGAATTTCCAGATTCCTCTATTGTTTATTGATCAGAGAAGTGTCTCGGTCATGTCAGCGTAATTCACGAACCGTAGGGAGACACACTTAAGGATTCGATGTTGTTTAGTAGATATGGAATGTAAGTAGGGAGACCAAATGTTGTTCGGAGTCTCGGATGGGATCCGTGATATCACGAAGAGATCCGGAATGGTCCGGAGAATAATATTCATATAAGGAAAGTCCAATTCCAGAGTTCGGGAATGATTCCGATTGTTTCACCAAAGAGGTTCTAGAAGGGTCTAGAAGGTTCACAGGACCGGAAGGGGAAGGGAATATGAATTTTTCATGGATAAGTGGAATGATTGGATCATGTCCTAGGTCACTTGGTTGGGCATTAGCAAGAAAGAAATCAAGCTCCAAATTGAAAATCAAAAGGCAAGTTTGAAAAGTCTTCATCGAAAATTTAACGCCCTAATCGATCGATGGAACAAGGAGAGGAAAGTCTTCATCGAAAATTTAACGCCCCGACCGATCGCGAAGCGCCAAAACACCGAAAGGATTGTCTACGCGATCTTGAGATCGGGAAGTGTACGACTACATCACCCACGAGAATCTACTCTCGTTAACCGCTTTGGAATCTTCGAGGGTGAGTATTCTAATCGACTCGTTGCTACAATCTAGTAGATAGATCTTGGCTTGTTTGTGTGCATGCGATAGAATTTTTTTGTTTTCCATGCTACGAACCCCTACATGTCTTTGATTGTTTGAGAACTTGCTTGTATTTGGGAGCCTCCAATTAAGTTGTGGATGTGTGCCCTGAACTTGTTGTAAAGGTGTCGGCTTCCACCTCGAAGGTTGCCGATATAGTGGAAGAGGTGAATCGAACCCGTTGGGGTGAGGTTCATCGGAGAACAAGGGAGGCCTCTCGTGGAGTTGGTGGTTTGAAACCACCCCCTCTCCAAACGTAGACGTACTTCCCCTTAAAAGGAAGGAAATACGGGAAACAAATCCTTGTGTCTCCACGTCCACCACTTTGGTTACTTCTATCCTTTACCGCACTTTACTTACTTGTTCTTGCTTAGTGTTGTGCTAGTTGGTGCTTGTTTGACATATAGGTAAATTCACCTTAGTTGCATAATCGAGAGAATTTACCTTTCTTATCAAACCCTAATTTGAAAAAGAAGAAAATTTAAAGTAGCAGCTATTCACCCCCCTCTAGGTGCCCATACGACCCTTTCAGCCCCTACCCCTCCTTTTATGGGAGGGAGAGGCGAAAAGGGAGAGGGGAGTCCTCCCCCAACTCCTCTTCGCGTAGATGCTTTGCACGGGTAGTTCACATATGAGTATGAGGGTGATGATGATCACGTTATTGCTTCTTGTTTGTACTTTGGATATTGGTGGCGTAGTGGGATGAAGCGTCCCGGACAAATTTTACATGTCCTCGCACATGAGACATATTCCACGCTTGACATGCAACTACTTTTACATAAGTGGCTAGCGGCTGTATGTCTCTCCTACTATAGTCAAGATCTAATTTACAACAGGTTATTAATAATTTGGTTATCCTTGTTTTGGTTCCATGTTCGTAGGTAAGAACGGTTCTATCTTTAAAAGACCTAAGCCACGTAAAACTTGCAATGGATAAATTAGAAGCATCTAGTTTAGATTGTTGTTGGGCTAGTGTCATGATATGGTAATGTTGTAAGTAGATGTATAGTTGATACTCTTACAACACACCTAATGTGTAAGTTCCATAGACCTTGGCCTTACACACAAAGGAATGATAAAGATCATACCACGATGCACATGATAGTGATCAAGTGCAAGAACCATATCATTTCACTTTTCACATATGATGTTTGTTGCATCTTATATTGCTTGTTTGGCGTTTTATTAGCATAATAAGATGATCCCTCATTTAGATATCAACATAAAAATGTGTTCTCCCTTAAGTATGCACCGATTATGTTTCGTCGCTTCAAGACATCACGTGATGATCGGGTGTTCTTGAATCCACGATCATATTTTGGGTGTAAGACAGTTTTACACACGCTAAATACTAAGGTTCTTACTTGGCGAGCCTAGCATGTATAGACATGGCCTCGAAACACAGACTGAAAGGTTAAGCATGAGTCATATGTTGATATGATGCCCATATAGATGCTCGCCTTTGAAGCTACACCGACTCACGTGATGATCGGACTTGGTGTAGTGGATTTGGTTCATGTAATCACCAAAAAGACATGAGGGATGTCGTTTTTGAGTGGGAGTTCATTCATAATTTGGATTAGTTGAACTCGATCTATCATAAACTTAGTCTAAACTTTACAAATTCTGTTTTAGATGGCACCACCTGCTTTTAATTTCAACGTGTTCATGAAGAAAGAGAAACTTGCGATGAATGGTAGCAACTTTACGAAATGGTTCATGAATTTGAGGTTTTTCCTCGATGCTGCACAAAAGCAATATGTGCTGTATGGTCCGATAGGTGACGCTCCTGCAAACACTGCATCTCAGTATGAGCATAATGTGTATGCCACAAAGCATGATGACTACACTTTTGTGAAATATGTGATCCTTCTGTCATTGGAACCTGAACTCCAAGAATGCATTGAACTTAGCAGCGCTGATGCTATGGTGAAAGAACTCAAAACCATGTTTGAGAGCCAAATCCACGCTAAGAGATATATGATCTCTAGCGAGTTCTTTAGTGTAAAGATGAAGGAACATAGCTCTGTGAACGATCACGTCATGTTGATGATGGGATATGTTCAACGTCTTAGGGCGCTGGGATATGGTATCCCAGTTTACCTTGCGACGGATAGAGTTCTGCAGTCGCTCCCACCCATCTACAAAGAGTTTGTGCTGGATTACAAGAAAAGTGGTGCGATTGGATCGCTCACCGAACTTGCTGCCATCTTGGTAGCTATCGAAGTATACATAAAGAATAGGCACCATGAGTTGATGGTCGATAAGATCGCATCCTTTGAAGAAAAGGACGAGCCCAAAATGGTCAGCAAATTTGTTGTGCCTAAGGAAAAGGCCAAGGGAGGTCCTAAGCCTGATACTGAATGTTTTTATTGCAAAGAGTTTGGCCAAGTATTTGGCAGATAAGAAGGCCGACAAGACAAATAAAGGTATATATGATATACATGTTATTGATGTGTACTTGACTAGTACTCGCAGTAGCACCTAGGTATTTAATACCAGATCGGTTGCTAATATATGTAACTCGAAGCAGGGGCTGCGGAACAAGCGACCACTAGCAAGGGGCGAGGTCAAGATGCGTGACGGCAATGGATCAAGTGTTGATGTGATTGCCGTTGGAACGCTGTCTCTCCACTTACCGTCGGGATTACTTATAAACCTAAATAATAATTATTTGGTTCCTGCACTAAGCATGAACATTGTATCCGGATCATGTTTGATGCGAAGTGGTTATTCATTTAAATCCGAAAACAATGATTGTTCGATTTATATGAATGATTATCTTTACTATTAAAAGAATGTTGGTGATCGTATGGTCACGTCAAACATTGGAGGAATCTCAGCTATCAAATAGCAGACATTAAACATTGGAGCAATCTTAACCATCGAATCTCAGACGTACCCTCCTACATCTAGACACAAGGAAACTCACAATCAAAGGTCCACAAGGAAACTCACAATAAACAGAATTACATGCGAAGTCATAATAGCGCCAAAAACTTGCCAAACAAACATTGAATGATTAATATTTCTTTCCTGATAATCTCAACGGAGGTAATAGAAAATCATGATTGGAGCTCTGAAATTTCATTCTCGGCGAGTGCTAAAAAGGCATGCTATCAATTTGATATCACCATGGAGTAATAGAAATCATGCAAGTTTTTCTCTAAAAAGACAGGCTATCCAATAAGATAATAGAATGGAATACTACTTACCAAATATCTTTCATTTTCTACCTCCAACGTGCACCAATATCTCTACAGTTAAAGGGTGTACTAGGCATTTCCGGGGCCTCCTGCTGACACGTGTCCTCTAAAAAGTCTTAAATCTCATTTCTGCTATACTATGTCCTGGTTTTGCTACATAATATCCCACTTTTGCTATATATAATATCCCACTTTTTCTACATTGTAGGAAAACACGGTTCGCACAAGAACAGAAAAATAAGACTACCCCTCATCGCAGGCTTCGTCGGAGATACCATAGCAAAAGAATTATAGTAATATAGAAAAACCTATTTCATTGAAGACTCGTTGGATACTCGCCGGATACTTTATAACCAAAAATTATGTTAATGTAGCAAAACTGTAAGACTCTGGACGCCGTAGGTATAAAAACCTATAGCCGTAGGTAGCAACCCAGCCAACACATATAGCAAGGCGATACGCCACAGGGATCAATGCCAGCCTCCGTATGTAGCAACGTCGGTCGCCGCAGGGAGCAACGCTGACCTCCGTAGGTAGAAAAGCAACAATGGTTGCCATAGGGTACAACTCTGGACGCCGTGGATAGTACAACCGACTTCCGTGGGGGGCAACGTCGATGCCGTTGTGAGCAGGGCCGCCATTCTCTCATAGGAGATCGGGCAGCACCATCGGCGCGGGCGGCGTAACCACTGTGCATGGGCAACATCGCCATCGACGCAGCGGTACTCAGGGCTGGAGGATCCGACTAAAGAGATTCTGTGCCGCGGGGTAGGGAAATAGGAAGGTGGTGGGTGCTGGGGAAGCTGACGATATCCGGGGGCTGCGGGGTCCCGTGGAGGTTGCGCCGGATGAGATGCGGTGTCGTGCGGGAAGACAAAAATGGCGTTGCTCCGTGTGGAAAAGAAGAGAACGAGATGGAGGAAGGAAGATGTAATGACATGTGTAGAAGGAGGCGGGAGATTATAGCGAGCGATCCTCTCGAGAGATATGTATCATTTTCCACTTTTAAACCGCTTAAATCCAACATTTTATATTGTTTCAACATTGTATGTTGTACATGTAACACATCTTGTTGCAAGAACAATCTCCTATAATCCTGCCTAATTAATCTCCACTAATCACTCCCGTATCTATTGGCACCTGCACAACTAAAAAGTTGCATTTGTTCTACTTCAATTTTTTTTGCATTTGTTCTGAATTGACGAGCGTCACATTATCCATGGCGGCGTAGACACGACGAGCGCCTCCGAAGGCATGATGGTGAAGAAGGTCGTGGTACGCTGCCTATCACGACCGCGCTTGTATTTGGAACCGTCGCCGCAATACAGAGATGACTCTACTAGCCATAAGGAAGCAGGAACTGACACGCTTGGGACGAGACGCCCGCCCACAAGACAGGTGGTGAGCTTACTAGCCTGGTGTTCACGTCCAGCAGCACCAAATGCCGGCGTTCTTCAAATCTTGGTAGCAAATCCCTCGTGTGAGTGCAGGACAGACTTGTTCTCTTGGTTTTGGAACTGCCTCCCCGATAGTGTGTGTTCTCAGATGTATCTGGTTTCTTACTTGATTCTTGGTGCTCCATGCTTGACTGTCCCCTATCAATTTTGTTATCCAGTTAACCGGTTCATTCTTTTCTTTGCTCTTTTTTATTCAACATTGTGTTCCTGTGTCAGCAGGGTACTTATCTGTATCTAGATTGCGTATGAAACTTTTTTATCTAGAAGGATTGTAAGAATACGGTGTTGTCTGATCCACTGTTGACATGATACAAATTTGTTTGAAGTTAATTTACACGGCTGCTTTTATAAAATCGTTATCTTTTTTTCCCCGGTACACTTTATCGTCTTATATTTATTAGTAATCATAGAAAAAATGTATAACTAATAGTGTATAGAAAGAACATACAAAATAAACTGGGCTCATGGATTCAATTTTCCATGGGTTTCCCTTTTCCAATATTCTCGCTCGCAAGCAATCAAGCATATATAAACATGGTTTAATATTCTCTGTGTCAACTAAAATGCTAAATTTAGTGGTCCTACATACTGCTGTAATTTCATGAAAAATAGAATTCAGCACACCACGTGTTTTATTTGAACAATTAAAATTGAAATGTGTTATTTATTTGAACGTTTGTTTGAAGAGGGACACATGACAAGCGGACATGGCAAGGGAGGAAAGAAGGATGTATATTGAATCCATGAATCCACTTATGCGTCTGGGCAATGTGGGAGACACCCATGAGCAGCCCCCCTCGCCACACCACTTGTTTCTACTTCTTGCAATGTGGGGTTAAAAAGAAGCTGTCCAGAAAGCCGAATGCATTTATGCAATAAGAAGACAATGACACATGTTTACATCCATAGCAACGCACGGACATTCAGCTAGTTCATTTAAATCCGAAAACAATGGTTGTTCGATTTATATGAATGATATCTTTTATGGTCATGCACCTGTGATGAATGATTTATTTCTGTTGGATATCGATAATAGTGTTACATATCATCTATCTAAAGGTGTTATTGATGCTCCCCCATGGGGCTTCTAGAGGGCTCAGGCGATGTGGGCCATTGGATCGGGCCCTGAGAGGCGATCAAGACCGTTGGCTGTTGGAAAGACGATTTTGCCCACCTGTGCAGTAAAAAGCTATTGTGTTTCGTGTACCCTCTTTTCATACCCACAGTCGCATCTCTCTCTGTCTGGACTCGTCTTGTCTCCACAGAAAATCATCCGGGCCTACTTGTTAAACTCCGAGGTAATGTTTTTAGTGGGCATTTATCGGATGTGCAGTGGTTTGGGCAGGACAGCAACCCCGCGGGAGACGATTGGGTGAAAACCCTACCCAATCACAATTGGCCCATCCCCACGTTGTTTTCCTCCTCCAACCCTCCCGCACGGCCGCTCCCCCGTTGAGCACGGGCCGCCGCCACGCTGCATCCCTTCTCCTCCCCTACCAGCCCCGGCGAGGCCCTCCTCCACCGCTTCTTGATTCTCTAGCCCCTTCCCACAGCCCCCTACTACACATCATCCTCATCAGAGCAGGGTCTTTACGGCGAGCGGGCAGGCAGGCCGCACCGAAGTAGGGGCACGCGAGGAGGCGGGTCCACACTGGAGCAGGGGCATGGCGGCGAGCAGGTCGCGCAGCGACGAAGAATAGGGGGCACAGCGATGTCGGCGAGCAGGGGAAGGGCGACGGGCGACGGCGGCGAGCAAGAAGCGACGGGCGAGCAGAGGGCAGAGGCTGGGGTTCAGGCCGGACGCCGCCGCCTCCTCCGGATGCCTCGTCCTGCCCAATCGCCTCCCTCTCTTCCTGCCCAATCCATCGCTCTCGCGTCGCTTCTGTCCCTCTCTCGCATCAGCCTCAAGTGAGTTCGTACGTGGTGGCGGAGCTGCACAGGGTGCCAGCAGCCGGAGCTCTGGACGAGGGCATGGCGTGGGCGCTGGGCCTTCTCTGCTCGCACGGAGGCGGCGAGACTCGCAGGCCCCTCCCCTTCCTACTTTCTTCTACCTCCGCCGCCGGCTGGCAGGAACAGCGGGCCGGCCTGTGGCCGTCCTCTCCACCCTTGTTTCTTTCTGCTCCCTCTCCTTCTTGGTGGTCTCCCCCACATCCTCTCCCTGCCGACTGTATCCCTACCCATCGCCGAAGAGAGGACGACCTGCTGATGTATGCCGCCTCCATCCTCGAGACTGAGGTAAAACATACGTATATACTCCTATTTGATTACCCTGCAAATTGAATAGCTTATAAATTTATCCTTTGTGTTCTGCCATTTGATTTCCGATCTTTGCGAGCTGTGTCGTTGCCGGGAGAAGATGTTGGTTGGAGTGTAGCCCCGCTGTCCGCATACCAAGCATCCCCAGCCCGTCACTGGAAACATCGCAGTCCGTATCCCTGTTGTCGTCACCTTCATCTTCACTTTGACATGGTAGTAGGAGGGCTCTGACTGCAATTGGGGAGTGTGGAAACGTTTTCCGCCTATGTTCTTGATGCCCCAGATTTTCCGATTGCATCTGGCCAGTGTGGAATCGGTTGAGCTTATTCCATTTTTTTCTGCCTTGTGTTCTTGATGCTGCAGATTCCTTTCTAAATTCTAATGATGATGTCTCCGATTTGGTCTCAGGATTTGCCTGCCAGCTGATGATCTGTTCATGGAACTACAGCAACCATTCCTTCTTTTTTTCTTGTTGGTCTCCATGGTACGTACCTACAACTGGGGGAAAATATCCCTATCTTACATAAAATAGATTTTTTGTTAGTCCTGTTTGGTTTGAACAAATTTCCTTAATTATGTAGGATGAATATTATTTTCCATTTTCTTATTTTGATCCGGCCAGACTAGCCAAGGTTTGGGATGCTAGCAGCATTTAGGTTAGCATATAATCTTATTTATAAAAAGAAATTGCACTATAGTAGACATTTTAATGAAATGTGCTATTATTGTCGTCTCATTTGTTCAAACTGTAGGCGTCACTGGTCCATCACCATCATCCTCACATTGAGGCAGCATGAGAACTCGATTTGAGGAATACAGGTGCCCTCTCTCTCTATTTGCAAGTTCTGGTACATATCTGACATGGTTTCCATCGGCTTGGGGCTGGAACATGAGGACACGATTTGCAGAGTAGATAGATTCATTTTTGGCTCTGCATCTGATTGTGTCTTTATTTTTTCCGGTTCAGATGTGTATTCTGGAACAAGAAGATGAAGTTCCATGTATCGTGGCACCTTTAGTTGTGCATATCTAAAGTGGTTTTCAACTGTCATGTGGCCTGGATTTAATTTTTATGGATCATTTTGGCCATTTGAATTATTTCAAAAACTTGCTAGATGTCTTTGTTATTTGGTGTCGTGATGTCCACTTATACATGAAAGTTATTTTTCACGCTTCAGGAAGTTAAATCCAGGCTTTCAGGAAGTTGATTGAGCTAATTTTCAGATTTAGGGAAGCTTGCCATCCCTGAATATATGAGGTTCCGTTTCATACGCACCTCCTAGAACCGTGTATATGCCTGCAGGTATGTATCCAACGATCCAAAGGTACACCCCATGGCTGATGTTACCTCAAATATTTCTGTTGGTGCTAAAATTTTCATATATGTGAAAGAAAGAATGGAACTTTATGTAACCCAAGTGCCGCCTCACTCTCTGGATCCATGCGGAACTTATTTCTTCATGTTAGATTTATTATGTCTTACTAAGTGCTAGCCTGAAATTATATAGATTTTGTGTATGCGCCCCTTCGCTTTTAAGGAAGCCATTAGTTCTTCTATTTTAGACTTATTTCTTCATGTTAGTTTTATTTTGTCTTACTAAGTTCCTCCGGTTAGAGGATCATCCTCTGTTTTTAACTGAATTTTGCAAATGCCTTTGTGTATGAGGAGCCTCATGTGAGGGGATATAATGCTCTATCTTTAGTATAGTTGTTAGGTGCATTTATTTCTCTCTTATTTACTTTTAGAGTGGGCACCCTTCATCTCATTGCATGTCTGTAGTTCTATAAGAATATAATTTAACCTACTATTTTTGCCTCCATCGCAACCATAATAATGTATTGCCGTTGTGGACAAAAATCTCTGATGTACCGTGTTAAACATTTGATATATACTATTTGTTGTATCTATTTTTTCTAAACCTATTTTTTGTATCTATTTTTGCCACTCAGTTCAGCCACTTACTCTAGCTGATGAGGTGTGGGCATCTATCGTACTTAGTGCATCCCAAGTAAATCCTACTGGGTGCTCGCAATGGTTCTTCTGCCTGCACACTGGGACCTTTCTAAGGCAAGGTAAGCCAGTTGAGTTAATTACTTTCTCGCAATGGTTCTTCTGCCTGCACACTGGGACCTTTCTAAGGCAAGGTAAGCCATTTGAGTTAATTACTTGAATATTTTCATAACAACTAATGATATAAAAAGTTTATACTAGATGAAGTGGTTACATTATCAGACTAAAATCATCTCAGTGAAGATATGACACTACTCGTTGTTTTATGTCATGCAGATTGCTCTCCTAAAGTGGCTTGTGAATATCGTGTACAATACTTTGATCTGTATCACTTCTAGAATATATGCTTTGATCTATTATGTGATTGTCCTTCTGTTTATTTCTCTTTATAAATGACCGAGTGAATTTTCTTTTATAGCTCGCTGCAATTCTTCAGAGAGCAGTGGCAGGTGCATAGCTATTTACTGTTGTACACATCAAACCCATGCACATTAAGATATATTGTCACATGTTTAAGTTTTGGCATTTAAATAATGGCTTTTAACTAGATATATAGATGGTGGCTTAAAACTTTAGCATGGATGTGAAAAATGCTGGTTGCCTTTCACTGAACAATTATTGCCCTTCTCATGATATTTATAGTATGTACCTGTAAGGTTGGCTTTGTTGTTTTTATAATTTGTATACCATTATCCATGATTTTGGATACCCGAAGGCAATTGATTATCTTTCAGCATTGTTTTGGGATTTCGGGGCAAGTTTACCAACATCTAAAACTACTTTTAAGTTATATTTTTGTTCTTCCTTATATTTATTGTTTGAGATATTGCAGAAGATTAAGCATGTCATCTTATTCTTTAGATGCTCTATTTGAATTAAGATAATGGTCTCTAAATTTTGTCGATTAGCATCTTAAGTATCTTTACCATAGTCATATGCAGTAGTATGCATATGTACCATCCATGTGCTTATTCTTGTTTTATGGTAGTGTTGTTATAGGTCACTTCCATGTGCTTTGGTAGGTCAATTCTGTTGTTCCATTCATCATACACTCATATTTTCCTTCGATATCTTCAGTCACGGATATATCCCCAGTTACTGATTTGTCAAACTACTATTACACTCATGGGCTTCGTCACACATGATATTTCTTCCATTAGTGGAACATCTTGCAATACCCATGTGTCTATTGTTAGTTCCATTCTCTTTGTTCATTATTCAGCCATGTAATTAGTATACACCAATGCTGATATGGTACTGATCATAGTGATAGGTTCCTTTCTTGATTATTACTTTTGGCTTTGTGCACATGTACTTATAATACATCGAGCTTTTAATGATCTTAGACCCATTTTATTTAATAAAGACTATTATTCTATTAATATTTTTTATAAATAAGATCACCATTGTCAGCGGGATGTTTGGACTCATAGGTAAAGTTGCACTTGCTTATCTGACATGAGTGTGGCATATACATATTCAATAAACCGCGTGACCCAAAAATGTAAATAGCTTCTTCTTTATCTCCCCTTAGACTTATCAAAAATAATTAAGTAGCTCACTCTTATGAGTTTTTTTAAAGTCGCTCATGACTCATTTATCATTACATTTTATTACCTCAGAAAGACATCAGTTTAGTCACACATTTTTGGCGAGGACATGCAATCTATGGCTTTCATATTATGTTATATGTTTTTTCGGCCTCTGACCATGTGTAATACTTGGGCTCTGAACATTGATTTGTTCTGGTTAATTATTGCACATCTGGTTACTCTACCTCTTAATACGATTATGATTTTCCTTGCATTGTTTTCTACTGGGTGCTGGCTATCCGAGCCTGCTCTAAAATTCAGTTTACAACTGCTATTCCTTACAGCACTTCCTATTTACTATTGAGTGGTGGAAAATTGCTATAGTATTGCGAACGTACCTAGGACAACAGTCATATGGTGTTTCTTATTTCTACTCTTCGAATCATTTAAATGATTTTCAAATATTAATTTGGCTTAGCTAGGTTGATAACATGTGTCAGCTTTGTAACATGTGTTAGCAGGTTGATTTAAACAAGAATATGTAGATTAGATTGATGAGAGAAGATATGATATAGATGATCCAGTTTTCACTAAGAACATATATCCACTTGCATTCTGAATTCTTAATGTCCTCATTCACCTATTATTAAGAAGACCATTCTATAAAGCATTCGAGGAGGAAAATTGTATCCCATATTTTTTGTAGGAGCATCTATATAGTTTCAGTTCATTTTTCTTTAGGCATTTGAAGGAAAATAATGTTACCACATTTTATTTTGTCTAGACCTACGTACAGTTTCCAGATCATTTTTGAAGCATACGGGACTACTTGCACATGTCAGGTAGATTTTACTATTTGTTTTCCTTCTCCCTCTGTTTGTGAACTACGAGCAAGTGAGCAAGTATCTGCCTAAAGACAAACCCACATAAGGAATACATATTATGCTTTTTTACTATATTGTGATTGCACGGAACTCGAATTTGTGTACCTGTTTTCTGCTACAACTCCCGATCTACACATGGTTTTACCCATGTATCTATTAATGGGATTTCTCACCTCGCCCTTATTTGTATAATTTGGCGCTCATTATTCAATTGTTTTCCCTCATCGTCCTTTTCATTGCTTGCATAGGTCAGTAGGATCGTGTGTTCAGTGGTCAGTGATGGCACGCCTCACTACATCAAAGATCAACAACCTCGACACACCCATAAGATCATCGCCTCTCTTATTGCCAGGTACTTTATGTCACTAACTTTATTCTGGTAATGTGCATATATCAGTTTTCATGTGCTATCTGTCGCTCTCTTACCATTCTAACATGTGTCAAATTTTGTAATGGAAAATATGACGTGTAAAACTTTGAACTTCTCCAAATTTCTAACATACCAAGGAAGATAAGTTGATTTATAAGAAATAACAAGTACTTATTGTTAAAAATCATAGTTTCTTATTACCCTTTTTGATTGTTACAGGCCTAGCAAAACTATCTCTAAACAAGCAACAAGTACCATCAGAATCTCAGTTTCCACTATAGGTCAGTCACCTTCTCCAAATTCTTGAAGTGTTACGAAGATGTGGGCGACTCAACATTATGAAATTGGTACTATGGATCTGGTGAAGATGACTCAATCCATCGGGGACTCTGAGCTCTGCGACTATGACTCTGATATACTGCCTACAGCTTATTAAGAATGTCTACAGTCACTTTTATTTGATATTTTGTCTTAGATTATATATAAATAATGGAACATCTCTGCTTTGAACCCATATGGCACCCCTCCTTATGTATGACTCGTTTATCTTGGAACCAGGGCCGGTCCTACCATGTTAGGGGCCCGGTGCAAGACAAAAGTAGGACCTTATATACAAATAATTAAAGAGGTGTTTTCTTTATATTCCGGTTACCTACTTTTTTTTTTGAGATACCGGTTACCTACTTATGTATATGGAACAAAAGCACACGGATCAGGGATAAAATCTTTTGACTGTTTGCGCACTGGAGACCAATATGCAGAGCGCTCGGCCTTTCTTTCTTTAGCGACAGCTGCATGCGCTACAGGGCCCATAGCTGCTAGCAATTGGGCTGATCAGTTAATTACTATCTTCTCTAAGATAACAGGACTGCGTTAGTATATACCTAGACGGGGCCCTTCGCATCCAGGGGCCCAGTGCAGCTGCACGTGCTCAGGGCCGGCACTTTGGAACCATATTACATACCTACATGTAATATATTTAAATACTTTTGGAAATTATAATTTAGAATGTAGGAAGCATAAAATATGTAACTTCTAGGTTTCACTACAGAAGACGAAGGGTATTTTACAATAAAGGAGTATAAAAGAGAATCCCATGAAAGAAAATCCCATGCGGGAGCCACGGGGTCGTGCGCCAAGGCGCACCCCTAAATCTAGTATCTAAATAGCAATCCCCCACTATAGGGAATTCTCTGCAATTTCGTGCAGCCACGTCACCCTATTAGTTTTGGCAGTCAAGAGCAACCCTTTTGTGTATCCATGTACGTGACGAGGGAGCCATCAAAATTATGTGCCATGATTTAAGATCTCTGATCTGCTTCCTTTTCCGGCAACGCATCCACTCCACGGTGATCCGTTTCCAACTTCTCGATTCGTCCTCGCCTCTTTATGCTCTTCATGTATGTATAAACCATGATGTCTGCCTCCCTAAACTATGGAACTACTGTGCTTCTCTCACGACATGATGCCAAGACGATTCCAGTTCATCCCATCAGACCTGGTAGTGGACACCACCGGCAACACCAACTTGAATCTGGAGATTGGCGTTGCCGCTAGCTTCCTTGGTCGCCCACTCTTCCTCACGACTCCCTCAACTCTTGATTTTCTGATCTACTCATTCTCTCCTAATTTCTTGGCAGGTTTCGCGCATCTGATTATCTAAATCAGTCTCAAGGTATATTCCCAAGAACACGCCTATGCTTGCAAATCCATCTGAATACGTCATGTAAACTGAAATTCAGGTTAATGCTGCTCACTTGAACTGAGAACACTCTACGGATGTTTTAATCTATTCAGCGAAAGACACCACGTGAGACTTTGCGTGTGTGGACACTTTTTTTGTTGAGTTCACATGTACTCTTTTTGGCAGAATTTCTCACCCAGATAAGGTCGGGTGCTCCTTGCTGCAACCATAGTCTTGATGAAGTTTAACCGGCAATCCACCGATGAGGCCTTGCAAATAAGTGCTAATCCAACCATGATGCCTTAAGTTGCAAGTACTTGCATTCGTCTATTTCTCTCTCTATATCACAACCATCTCCACCTTTTTTATCGTTAGAGATTAATTTTTGACTTGCTAGATTCGGCCGAAAACTGATGGCAAGATTAATGGACGACGCAGACATATAGTATGTGCCAGAAATTTTTGGATTCCATTTGCAGCCTCCATGTTATTTGCCTTCTTCCTCTCCTCGGCCTGCAACTTGCACCCACGAGTACATCACGTCTTCCTGTATACCGATGTGTTCTTTTTTATGGTTCCTTTGCAGTTCATTTTGCAGGGCGCTGGAAAAAAGCAAACCCCCAAAATCTCAGGCAAAATCTTCTATGATCGTTTATTAGTAGTTAGCCAACTTCTAGAATGTATATGTGGACAATAGTAGATTGTTTTTTGTCGGGGATATGACCCCGGGTACCCCAGAGTTGAGGTATAAAGAGAGCTCCTAAGAGTAGTGGACACTTCTACAAAAGATATGAGGCATTAAAAGAGAAATATAAAGGAGAAAAGGGAAAAGAGGTCCTGGCCCGACATAGGCATATCTCGGCCTGGTCATCCTCTCTCTAGGCTGAATTAGGCCTCTCTAGTCCTAATTGGTACTTACCAGGCCGAATAAACAAACTAACTCGGCTGGGCCAAAACAGCCAGGCCGGCCTACCATGCCAGCGCTAGCAACCACCCCCGTGTGGGCTCACAACGCTCAAACCAACCCATCACAGCCGAATAAACCAGCCCGATGCCTACTCCCGAATCTCCTTCCCCGCGATGGGCTGAGTTCAAGTACTTTGGCCCACCACAGGTCGATCCCACCGAATCATTCCGTCATCCCGATAGCAGCAGCTGCCTCGCCAGCATCGATCAGCGCCTGCCTCGCTAGCGTACCGCCTCGCCATCGCCATCTTCCCTCGGGTGGGCCGGCTTAGGCTGGATCCGGCCCACCGCGGGACTTCACCATCACCACCAACTCGCCAGGGACCGAGCTTCACCCGGGTGGGCCGGATAACGCCCAATTCGGCCCACCACGGGACTTTGCTCCGCCATGACCCCGCCAGGCACCCAGGACTCACCCGGCTGGGCCTGCGGACGAAGGAACCAGCCCACCTCGAATAGAAGCTCCTCGCCGACTGAAGAAACACCTCAGTTGGGTTGCTGTGTGACCCAGTTGGGCTAGAACGACCCAGGACGAATAAGGGGTAATTCAGCAGGGCTTTTCCTTGCCTCCTGGGCTGAGACATCTGCCATTTGGCCGAATCAACCTGGCATAGGCCGAATTAACATTCAGTCTGGGCCATCTGGGCCGAATCAGATGACCCCATACGCCATAATGCCCACTCCCGAACACGCTCCAACCTTCACGACGACACAACATCGAGTCAGGATAAGGTGCACGAGTATCATGCCAGTCTTGGGACGCCCCTGGCTCAGACTGGCACGTGGGCATAGGGAATATGCCCTTGGCAACAAGAAAATGCTAAAGAATATGCCCTAACATTTATGCCAAGGCATATGCTGAGCATCTAAGAAGATGCCAGGAATATGCTACACAGATGCCAAGCGTGGGGAACAAGTCTTGTCCCTTGGGCTCCCCTTTATAAGGAGCACCAGGGGGATCGTTCTAGGGAGGCCCCGAAGGGCTCTTCTCCTCTCTGCTCACTAGGAGCTCCCCTTCTTCTTCCTCCTCCACCCTCACAGAGAGATCTAGATAGAGGCATAGGAAATACAGCTCAAGGAGCATGATTGTAGCCACAAGTATCGCAAAATTATAAGAGATTAGATGTAGAGAAAGAGGTGTTATCTCCACATGAGAGCCCCAATCCTAGATACACTGTATTTCTCTTTTTTCATACGAGTGCGGTCTTCACTACACCATCCTTTCCTGGATTCCTCCACGTCCATCGCCCCCAACTTTAGCCTACCCATGGCATATGCCGTAATACCACCACGACATTTGGCGCCCACCGTGGGGCATTTTAGTGGCGTTGGTTAGGTTTCCATCCGGACGGGAACATCTTCATCAACCTCTTCTTTATAGAGCTCCCTCAGCTCCTCCAAGCGAACAGAGAACAGAGAGGTAAGCATAGGGGTCTCCAAGGATGACTCAGCAAGACAGGTAAGACTCAGCAAGAATGACTCAAACTCTTCTCCAAGCATATTGTAAGTACCAGGTAACTCAGCAGGGCAGGTATGACTCAACGAGAATGACTCAAACCCTTATCCAATCATACTGTAAGTACCAGATAACTCAGCCACCAACACTCGATCCTTCACCCCGGGGAGAAAATAAATCAACCCGGGAACTAGCCAATGTATTCGTAGAGTCACCTTTAGATTGAGAGAACACTATGTTGATTCAGATCGGTATTTGGCTATCTTATTTATGATTCAGATAGAATTTGAGTCAATTTATTTATGATTCGGATGAACCATTAGCTCAGCTTACCAGCTTATTTATGATTCGGATAGAATTTGAGTCAATGATTCGGATTAACCTTTAACTCAGCTTACCAGCTTATTTATGATTCTGGTAGAATTTGAGTCAGTTTATTTATGATTTGGATGAACCATTAGCTCAGCTTACCAACTTATTTATGCTTCGGATAGAATTTGAGTCAATGATTCAGATTAACCTTTAACTCAGCTTACCAGCTTATTTATGATTCAGATAGAATTTGAGTCAGTTTATCTATGATTCGGATTAGAATTTGAGTCAGTTTATTTATGATTCAGACTAACATTTTATTCAGCTTGACAGGGTATATTATAACTCAGATTTGTATTCTGACTCAGCTTACTAGCTTATCTCTGATTCGAACTAAAGTTTGATTCAGCTCGCCAGATCGCCAGGTTATGATATGACTCAGATTGATATTTAACTATCTTGCCAGGTAATCTCATACCTCGGATGACTATTTGCCAACATATCATATCTCGAATATATAACTTAGATCTACATCTCGAATCACATCTTTCAGCGATTAGCCCTATTATCATATCCCAAAACTTTATCTCGGATCTATATCTCGGATCCATATCAAAGGCAAGTTTCCATCATCACATCAGATCAAGTTATATCTCGGCAAACAGGTAACTCGGATTTTGAGTCAGCTGACTCAGATTTGAGACATAAGTCAAATATGAGTAAAATAACTCGGATTTGGAAATAGATGACTCGGATTTGAGTCATATACCTCGGATTTTGAGTCAGATGACTCAGATTTGAGACATACGTCAAATATGAGTAAAATAACTCGGATTTGGAAACAGATGACTCGGATTTAAGTCATATACCTCGGATTTTGAGTTAGATGACTCAGATTTGAGACATAAGTCAAATATGAGTAAAATAACTCGGATTTAGAAACAGATGACTCAGATTTGAGACATAAGTCAAATATGAGTAAAATAATTCGGATTTGGAAATAGATGACTCGGATTTGAGTCATATACCTCGGATTTTGAGTCAGATGACTCAGATTTGAGACATAAGTCAAATATGAGTAAAATAACTCGGATTTGGAAACAAATGACTCGGATTTAAGTCATATACCTCATATTTTGAGTCAGATGACTTAGATTTGAGACATAAGTCAAATATGAGTAAAATAACTCGGATTTGGAAATAGATGACTCGGATTTGAGTCATATACCTCGGATTTTGAGTCAGATGACTCAGATTTGAGACATAAGTCAAATATGAGTAAAATAACTCGGATTTGGAAACAAATGACTCGGATTTGAGTCATATAACTCGGATTTTGAGTCAGATGACTCAGATTTGAGACATAAGTCAGATTTGGGTAATATAACTCGGATAAAAAATCAAATGATTCGGATTTGGAATCAGATGATTCGAATTTGAGTCATATAACTCGAATTTTGTGTCAGATGACTCAGATTTGAGACATAAGTCAGGTTTGAGTAATATAACTCGGATAGACAATCAGATGATTGGGATTTGGAATCAGATGACTCGGATTTGAGTCATATAACTCGGATTTTGAATCAGATAACTCGGATTTAGGACGTAAGTCATATTGGAGTAATATAACTCAGGGAAAATAAGCCGGATGGAAACTTACCCAAAGGGGTTAAAAGAGCAGTGCCCAAGAAGGCCATACCTCACAACTTACCCAAAAGGTTTATGACCAGTGCCCAAGAAGGCTAGAAGTCAAAAACTTACCCAAAAGGGTTATGACCAGTGTCCAAGAAGGCCAGAAGTCAAAAACTTACCCAAAAGGGTTATGACCAGTGCCCAATAAGGCCAGAAGTGAAAAACTTACCCAAAAGGGTTATGACTAGTGCCCAAGAAGGCCAGAAGTCAAAAAACTTACCCAAAAGGGTTATGACCAGTGCCCAAGAAGGCCAGAAGTCAAAAACTTACCCAAAAAGGTTATGACCAGTGCCCAAGAAGGCCAGAAGTCAAAAACTTATCCAAAAGAGTTATGACCATTGCCCTAGAAGGCCAGAAGTAAAAAACTTACTCAAAAGGGTTATGACCAGTGCCCTAGAAGGCTAGAAATAAAAAACTTACCCAAAGAGGTTAAAAGACTAGTGCCAAAAATGGAAAGAAGTCATAACTTACCCAAAGGGGTTAAAATACCAATACCCATAAGGGCTAGGTGTAATAAACTTACCCAAAAGGGTTATGTGACATAGAAGTATACGGCAAAGAGATTATATGTCAGAAAACAACTCTAGGAATATTTTAATATAAAGCCCATGAGCGATTCTACGAATCCCACATGGCCTCGGGGACTAATGTCAGGGATATGACCCCGGCTACCCCAGAGTTGAGGTATAAAGAGAGCTCCTAAGAGTAGTGGACACTTCTACAAAAGATATGAGGCATTAAAAGAGAAATATAAAGGAGAAAAAGGGAAAAGAGGTCCTGGGCCAACATAGGCATATCTCGGCCTGGTCATCCTCTCTCTAGGCCGAATTAGGCCTCTCTGGTCCTAATTGGTACTTATCACTAAATAATAAAACTACTAACTCAGGGGGGGCAAAAGCCAGGCTGCCAGCTATGCATATGCTAGCAACCCAACCCCCTGCAGGGCAACGCCAAAACCAACCCAACCCACCACCCACCCAATAAACCAGCCCGATGCCTACTCCCGAATCTCCTTCCCTGCGATGGGATGAGTTCAAGTACTTTGGCCCACCACAGGTCGATCCCACCGAATCATGTTGTCATCCCGATAGCAAAGAATCGCCTTGTTGTGGTCGATCATGCCGCCAAATGTATCACCGCCATCGCCATCTCCCCCTAGTGGGCCAGCTTAGGCTAGATCCGTCCCACCACGGGACCTCACCATCACCACCAACTCGCCAGGGACCGAGCTTCACCCGGGTGGGCCACATAATGCCCAATTCGGCCCACCACGGGACTTTGCTCCACCATGACCCCGCCAGGCACCTAGGACTCACTCGGTTGGGCCTGCGAATGAAGGAACCAGCCCACCTCGAATAGCAGCTCCTCACCGACTGAAGAAACACCTCGGCTGGGCTGCTGTGTGACCCAGTTGGGCTAGAATGACCCCAGACCGAATAAGGGGTAATTCGGCAGGGCTTTTCCTTGCCTCCTGGGCCGAGACATCTGCCATTTGGCTGAATCAACCAGGCCATAGGCCGAATTAACATTTAGTCTGGGCCATTTGGGATGAATCAGATGACCCCAGACGCCATAATGCCCACTCCTCAACATGCTCCAACCTTCATGGCGATGCAACATCGAGCCAAGACAAGGTGCACGAGTATCATGCCAATCTTGGGATGCCCCTGGCTCAGAATGGCACGTGGGCATAGGGAATATGCCCTTGGCATCAAGAAGATGCTAAAGAATATGCCCTAACATCTATGCCAAGGCATATGCTGAGCATCTAAGAAGATGCCAGGAATAATGCTACACAGATGCCAAGCGTGGGGAACAAGTCTTGTCCCCTGGGCTCCCCTTTATGAGGAGCACTAGGGGGATCGTTCTAGGGGAGGCCCCGAAGGGCTCTTCTCCTCTCTGCTCACTAGGAGCTCTCCTTCTTCCTCCTCCACCCTCACAGAGAGATCTAGATAGAGGCATAGAAAATATAGCTCAAGGAGCATGATTGTAGCCACAAGTATGGCAAGATTATAAGAGATTAGATGTAGAGAAAGAGGTGTTATCTCCACATAAGAGCCTCAATCCTAGATACACTGTATTTCTCTTTTTTCATACGAGTGCGGTCTTCACTGCATCATCCCTTCCCGGATTCCTCCACGTCCATCGGCCCCAACTTTAGCCTAACCATGGCATATGTCGTGATACCACCATGACATTTTGAGATAGGTTTGCATTTTAGCAAGTGGTATGTTCTCCCAGATTTTGCAGTGCTCATTGTACACAGAGGGGGCAGATACAAGGTGATTTACATTGAATGTAGGTAAAATACTAAAGCATATAATATGTGATAGCATATTAATTTTTATCCAGTATTTATCCGATATAAAGTCTCATGTACGATCTCCCAATTTGATTCTCACTATCTCATGTATTACCTCCATTCACTTCCTTTGTATGTACAAATTAGCTTTGCCTCCTCATATAAATGGATATGATATTTGAGATTAAGTGTAACTTCTCAACTTATGGTTATATATTATTTAGTATTTAACATGAATTAAATATTTCTTTGTGTTTCATGTTCTAATTCACTTTTTAACTACAATCTAGATTTATTCCGTAACAACTCAACAAATTATTGACATTTTGTAGCAAATATTTAAGCGGCAACGTGCGGGGTTTTATCTAGTATTCATAATGCTGATACTAAAAGGATTAAACTTGATGATGATATATTCACATATATGTGGCACTGCTGTCTAGGTCATATTGGCGTTAAACGCATGAAGAAACTCCATTCAACTAGACTTTTGGAATCACTTGATTTCGAATCATTTGATGCATGTGAGCCATGCCTTATGGGCAAGATGACTAGAACGCCGTTTTCCGGTTCAATGGAACGGGCGACAGATTTATTGGAAATCATACATTCTGATGTATGTGGTCCAATGAGTGTGTCGGCGTGAGGTGGATATCATTATTTTGTTACTTCCACAGATGGTTTGAGTAGATACGGTTATATCTACTTGATGAAACACAAGTCTGAAACCTTTGAAAAGTCCAAGGAATTTCAGAATGAAGTAGAAAATCATCATAATAAAAAGATCAAACTTCTACGGTCTGATCTTGGAGGTGAGTATCTAAGTTACGAGTTTAGCGCACATATGAAAGTGTGGAATAGTATCACAACTCACACCTGCCGGAACACCACAATGTAATGGTGTGTTGGAGCGTCGTAATCGTACTTTACTAGATATGGTTCGATCTATGATGTCTCTGATTGACTTGCCACTGTCATTTTGGGGTTATGCACTAGAAACCGCTGCATTCACTTTAAATCAGGCACCATCTAAATCCATTGAAAATACACCATATGAATTGTGGTTTGGAAACAAACCTAAGGTGTCATTTCTTAAAGTTTGGGGATGTGATGTTTATGTGAAGAAACTTCAGCCTGATAAACTCAAACGCAAAGCAGAAAATACATCTTCATAGGATACCCTAAGTAAACTATTGGGTATTCCTTCTATCACAGATCTGTGGGCAAGGTTTTTGTTGCCGAGAATGGATCCTTTCTAGAGAAAGAGTTTCTCGCGAAAGGTGCGTATAGTCGGAAGTTGAACTCGAAGAGGTTACTGAACCTTCTCTTCATAATATGGCGAGTAGCGCAGCGTTGGAAGTTGTTCCGGAGATGACTTCACCAAATGAAGAGGGAACTAATGATAATGATCATGCAACTTCGAAAGAGAATACTACCGAACCTCGCAAGTATAAGAAGGACACATGCAGCTCCTAAACTGTACGGGAATCCTGTTATAAATTTCATGGTCGATGAAATAGATGACCCTGCGACGTATGAAGAAGCAATGATGAGCCCGTATTCCACCAAATGGCTAGAAGCCATGAAATCCGAGACGAAAACCAGGTTTGGACCTTGGTGGACTTACCTCATGACCGAAAGTCCATGTAGAACAAATGGATCTTCAAAATAAAAACTGATGATGAAGGTAACGTAACCATTTATAAGGCTCGACTTGTCACAAAGGGGTTTCAACAAATTCAAGGAGTTGACTATGATGAGACATTCTCTCCCGTAGCGATGCTAAAATCAGTTAGGATTATGTTAGCAATTGATGCATATTTCGACTGTGAGATATGGCATATGGATGTCAAAACGGCGTTTCTCAATGGCAACATTGAAGAAGAGTTGTATATGATACAACCAAAGGGTTTTGTCGATCCTAAGAATGCTAACAAGGTATGCAAACTTTAGTGATCCATCTATGGACTGAAGCAAGCATCTCGGAGTTGGATTCTCCGCTTTGATGAGGTGATCAAAGAGTTTGGATTTGTCCAAACTTATGGAGAGTCTTGTATTTACAAGAAAGTGAGTGGGAGCGATGTGGCATTTCTGATATTATATGTGGATGACATATTACTGATCGGAAATGATGTAGATCTTTTAAACGGTGTTAAAAGTTACCTGGACAACAAATTTTTAATGAAGGACCTAGGTGAAGCGTCATACATATTAGGCATAAAGATCTATAGAGATAGATCAAGGCGCCTAATAGGGCTATCACAAAGTACATACCTTGATAAGATCTTAAAGAAGTTTAAAATGGACGAAAGTAATAAGGGGTTCTTACCTATGTTGCAAGCCAAGACATTGAGTAAGACTCAAGTCTGTCTATGGTGGAAGAAAGAGAGATAATGGACAAGGTCCCCTATGCTTCAGCCATAGGCTCTATAATGTATGACATGCTCTGTACAAGACCGGATGTGGCACATGCTATTAGTTTGACTAGTAGATACCAATCTAATCTAGGATCCGAACACTGGATAGCGGTCAAGAATATCCTTAAGTACTTAAGAAGAACTAAGGAAATGTTTCTTGTGTACGGAGGTGAAGAAGAGCTCGTCGCTAAGTGTTATGTCGACGCTAGCTTTGACACCGATCCAGATGACTCTAAGTCTTAATCCAGATACGTATTTATTATGAATGGAGGAGCGGTTAGTTGGAGGAGTTCCAAACAATCCGTAGTGGTGGGATCAACAATGGACGCCGAATATGTTGCTACTTCGGAAGCGGCTCAGGAAGCAGTTAGTTGGAGGAGCGGTTAGTTGGAGGAGTTCCAAACAATCCGTAGTGGTGTATGGAAGCGCCGGTTTCACTCCATCCGCTAACATGTCAAGGATTTCATAACTGAACTAGGTGTGGTTAGATGGAGGAGCGGTTAGTTGGAGGAGTTCCAAACAATCCGTAGTGGTGTATGGAAGCGCCGGTTTCACTCCATCCGCTAACATGTCAAGGAGTTCATAACTGAACTAGGTGTGGTTCCTAGCACATTGGACCCAATGGTGGTATACCGTGACAACAATGGAGCCATAGACAATGCCAAAGAACCAAGGTCTCATAAGAATTCCAAGCATATTAAGCGCCGGTTTCACTCCATCCGCTAACATGTCAAGGATGCCGATATAAAGATTTGTAAAGTACACACAGATCTCAATGTAGCATATCTGTTGACTAAAAATCTCCCTAGAGCAAAACATTATCAACACCAGAACTCCATGGGTGTTAGATTTATCACTATGTAACTAGATTATTATCTCTAGTGCAAGTGGGAGACTGAAGGGAATATGCCCCGAGAGGCAATAATAAAGTTGTTATTATGTATATTCCAAGTATATGATAGATGTTTATTTTGCATGCTATAATTGTATTAATATGGAAACATTAATATATGTGTGTTTAATAAACAAATGGAAAGTTCCTAGTTATGCCTCTCTTATAAACTAGCTCGTTGATTAACAAGATGGTCAAGGTTTCTTGATCATGGACATTGGATGTTGTTAATAACGAGGTCACAACATTATTGGAATGGTGTGATGAACATTCATCCGAATTATAGCATTAAGATCAAAGTCATTGTGTTTATATTGCTATAACATCATACGAAGTAATCCTAATCCTTAGACCATGAGATCATGTCAATCACTAACACTAGAAGAATATCTTGATAACATCAAACGTCACACCGTAACAGGGTGACTATAAAAGGTGGGTTCAGTGCTATGAAGGTGTTATGTAGAGGCTCATGGATCAAGAGTGGAATTTGTCAATCCCAATGACGGAGAGATATACTCTGGGCCCTCTCGGTGATATCACATTAGTTAGCTTGCAAGCAAGTGACGTGATCACTAGAATGTTATATCACGGGAACGAGAAAAGAGTACATGTCGGTAACGAGATCAAACTAGGTATGAAGATACCGATGATTGAATCTCGGACATGTAATATATCGCAATACAAAGGGATTAAGTTACTAGCATAAAAGGTTCTCACGATCACAAAGAAGTCATCGTTGAATGTGTGGGAGTCAGTATGGATCTCTAGGTCCCGCTTTTGATTATTGATCTGAGAGGGGTCTCGATCATGTCCGCATTATTCGCGAACCGTAGGGTGACACACTTAAGAGGCATCGACACCATTTTGAACAAATAGTTTCTAGACGAAAATATTTACAAAGCGTATTTCACTAGACACCAGAATTCTTTCGGGTGAAATTGCTGAAATTGTTTCTGCATGTGAAATAGAATACTAGCAAAGGGTTTTATGTGAATGTTTGTTACTTAATGTAATTGACAAAATTCTGAATAAATAAATAAAAATAGTTTTATTTAAAGAGAGATTACATTAAATTTGGTGGAAATTTAATGGGAATATGAGAGGGTTTTTTGAATGGAGAAATGAAGGGTCATTTTGTGAGTGGGAGCTCCACCCACGTTAATGGAGGAAGGGGTGGGTGCATACCCCATGCGCTGACCACCCCCTTGGGGTTCCCCCTCCTCTTATAAAAGGACCCCCTCTCCCTCTCTCATACTCACAACTCCTCGTGAAGGATCTCTCCCCCTCTAGTTTATCCCCCATGGTCTCGGACTAGCGAGATACATGTTTCCGGTGGCTTTTCGTTTGGAAAGAGTTGTTGCTTCCGCTGCATCGCTGGATCGAGGAGGCGGAGGTTGCTCGGTGGCTTGGACGTGTGTGCGAGGGCGGATGCGCTGCTGATTTGTGGCGCTGGACTTCTTCTTGATCTTGAGATCGACAAGCGTTCGTCTACATCATCCACGAGTACAACCTCGCTAAACTTTGTCGGTCTAGAAGGGTATATTCTCTATGGATGTATATCCACATGTTTTTTGTATCTAGTAGATAGATCTTGGTACATAGTTGTTCCCATCGTAGGAATTTTTTTGTTTTCTATGCTGCGAACCCTACAGTGGTATTAGAGCTGGATCTATGCGTAGATGCTTTGCACGGGTAGTACACATATGAGTATGTGGGCGATGATGATCATGTTATTGCTTCTTGTTTGTACTTTGGATATTGGTGGCATAGTGGGATGAAGCCTCCCGGACAAACTTTACATGTCATCGCACATGAGACCTGTTCCACGCTTGACATGCAACTAATTTTGCATAAGTGGCTAGCGGGTGTCTGTCTCTCCTACTATAGTCAATAATAATATTTACCTTAAACCTTTATAATGCTAGAGGTGTATCCGCTACTCCCTGAGAACGTTTTTCCCATTGTAGTTTCACATCTATTTTACATACGCGATACTTACTTTATGTATTTGGTTTGTTTTACTTTACTTATTGTTCTCTTATACAAAAACCCAAAAACATCTTTTTACACAATACTCACATTTTATCTTGTTATTTAAAACGTTTTAACATTACTATTTCAGTATTTAATTCAAGAGTTATTAGACTTCAGAACTCCCGCTCCATGTGGGATCGATATCTTTATTTCGTAACTAGCTACAAACAATCTGTGCACTTGCAGTCATCAATCTCCATCATGCTTGAAGTATTATATCGTGATATCACCTTGTTGCTTGCCTTGCTTAGCATAGGTTCTTGGTACACTCTATGGAACCTAGTGGTTTTAGGTTTTGTGCTTAATAAATTAAATTTTAGTTTTATTCCGTATTTATTAGAGCCTAAACCATAATTTTTTAACAACTATTGACATGGTTATACCCCACGGGTACACAACATTGGCATACTTAGTCCAGCCCAAGGAAGGCCCACGACAAGATACGCGGCCTGTGGAGATTTTGGATGGTCCAAGCCCATGATGCCTTCGGATCCTTGGAGAACAAGACTAGAGTAGATAGAATTTCAAAGGGTGCAAACCCTAATCTGTAACCGACTCGACCTGCGCCCGGGACCTACCTATCTATATAAAGTCTAGGAGGGCACGTCGAGGAGGATCATACTCACCTCATACGCACCTCATGCCAGATTGCATCTGTGCACCCCTGTAACCCTCGGTTCCGTCGTAATCAAGAGCAGACAAGCAGGAGTAGGGTTTTACCTCTGGGGACCTGAACCTGGGTAAACCTCGTGTCCCTGTGTTGCTTGTCCGTTAACCGTTTCGTGATCTCCAGTAGCCCCATATTCTCCAAAACCCAAGTCCATAACAATGGGCATTGACGAGATCGAACCTCGTCACTTGGCACTGTCTATGGGAACTAGGGACGCTGATTGTGCGATCGTGATGGTCCCATCTGGAATGATCTACAACTCGTTGGCGATGGAGAATCACCTCCTCTTTGGAACTTTCGACTTCACCGCCCACTCGCCAGCCACCCTGAGGGATTTCGAGTCCGTCGGCGACGGGCTGGAGATGCTGTTCGGGAGCTTCTGCTTCCAGGTAGGGCAGACCGACACCCTCTGCCTCCCAGAGCGGGTGCCACCACCGTCCATCAGGCCCGCTTCATGGGTCCCATCCACCGGCGCGCTGCGCGCATCGACGTTGACAGACGAGTCAGATGACAGCAACAGCTGCAACTCAGATCTGTGCAGCCCTCCCTCGGATGAAGGAACCTACAGTTCCGAATCCGAAAGCTACGGCAGCAGCGATCCAGTCCGCGGGCGTTACCTATGTGTCGTGGTCATCCAGAACGAATCAGAACTACCACCAGGTTCGAGTGCATCAAACCCACCTCTCAACCCGCAAGCTGGGAACGGAGGAAACGGGGGAGATCCGCCACTTAGGTCCAACGAAGGCGACGCCAACGCCTACCAGAAGATCAACCTCAACGAGGAAGGCTGGCGCCTAGCACGTGAGGCCATAGCAGGCAACATCATCCTACCTGTGAATGCTTCACGGGATCTGCTGATGGCCTACCACCTCCTCCTTATTAACGAGCATAACCGGTAGGTGAAGCTGATGGAGGATCTCGACAAGCGTAAGCTGGCGGCTTCAGAGTCTAGTGTGCGGCGAGCTGCGCTCTCCGCCACTGTAGGCTCCAGCTCACACGGCAACAACGCCAACAAGCATCGCTTCCGCATGGAGCACATGGACCCCGCCGCGCGTCGTGATGTCACCATGGCCCTCAACACGTCCTTCATGACGATGGATGTAAACGACAACGTCATGCCGAAAACACCGCTGGCTGCGATTATGGCGGCAACTACATACCTCGCATCCCATACACCTCCGGTGGGTGACCCAAAGAGCGCCATGCACAAATCCGCGCTTGCCGGCCTTGGACTCGTCGGAGCTGCGCTCTATGACGAGGCTCGTGCAGAGCCGAAGAAAAAATCTGCGGTCAAGTTCACCCACAGCCCTACACCCTCATCCGACGAGGACGAGCACGGTCTTCCTCGATGCTGCAAGAGCCCACGACACCGCAACAACGACTATGATGCTCAAAACGATCTCACCTAGTGCAAGATCGACAAGGCACACGCTAAACACGCGTGTTCAACCGAGTCCTACGAGGAAGACGACGGAGAGCTGTGCGGAGCCAGATGCATCAGCAGATCCGTTCAGCGAACGCGGATGCCGAAAAATTTCAAGCTCCCTTTAGACACTCTGAAGTTCGATGGCACGCAGGACCCAAAGACCTGGCTCAACGACCACCTCTCATTCGTCAAGTTGCATGGCAAAAACAGGAACACCACCATACAATGCCTTCAGCTGCAACTGACAGGCGTAGCTCGGATCTAGCTTAGCAGCCTGTCCTCTGGCTCCATCCAAAGCTGGGAGGAGCTGGCATACAGCTTCATCCGCAACTTCAAGGGCACCAGCAAGAGGCCAACCTCGATCGAGGAACTGCGAGCCTGCACCCAACGTACCGGCGAGTCCATTTGCTCGTACATCCTACGCTAGTCCCACATCAATAACTCCTCCACGCACATCTCCGAGGAAAGGACAATCGACGCCTTCAAGGATGGTGTCAAGCGCCCGGACTTCAAGGAAGAACTTGGGCGTGTCAAGCCCAAGATGCTCTACCACCTCATGGACATCGCCAACTGATGGGCAGATGGCGAGGACTCCCTCCACCGAATGTATTTGGATGACGAGGACGACTATGGCCGCAGGCGAGAATGCCACAGCAAGCGAAGATCATGCGTCTACGACGACCACGACGGAGTCGACATGGTCGCGGCTGGATACGCCGACCGATGAAACGACAGAAACCACAGCAGCGGATACCGCGGAGGCAACTTCGCAGCCGTGATGACGAGCCCTCGGCATACGACAAATTGTCTGGTCCTTGCACCATCCGCTTCTACATCGACAAGCGGGATGGCAAGAAGAAGTCCAGACACATGCTAAAGGACTGCCGCGAGTTCCAGAAGCTCAGCGAGGGTCTCACCCAAATAAGATGTCAGATCGTGAACCCTGGATTTGGGCCCGTACCTGCGCCAGGTGATATCGCCCACGGAGCTCCTCCACCACCACCCGTTGGACCATCAAATCCAGCGATTGCACCTGTGCCAAACAGCGGTGCAGGAGGGTACCCGCCACCAAAAGGGTCCCTGATGATCCAGAAGGGGCGCCCAACAAACATGGTGCAAAAGAAGATCACCTGCCAAGTAAGCCTGGCGGTTACCTCCCCACCAGCCATCCTTGAGTACCTCAGCTTCTCGGAGTCCTGCATTACGTTCGACCGTTCGGATCACCCACACCAGATCCCTTGCCCAGGTCATGCTGCCCTGGTGCTCGAGGCACAGATCGGAGGGTTCTAAATGAGCCGCGTCTTCATGGACGGCGGCAGCGGCATCAATCTGATGTTCGCCAGCGCACTCGCAACGATGCGGATCCCGCTGTGCAGCCTGGAGCAATCCGACACGACGTTCCATGGCATAGTCCCAAGGAAGGGCGTATATCCCCTAGGGAAGATATGGCTCGATGTCATCTTCGTCCAGCCTGAAAACTTCAGGCGCGAGCGGCTGGAGTTTGAAGTGGTGGACTGGCCATCACAGTACCATGCCATCCTCGGGCGCGTGGCATTCGCAAGATTCTCGGCGATGCACTACGCACCGCCATCAAGATGCCAGGACCCAGGGGCGTCATCACCGTCCAAGGCAGCTTCACCCGATCCGACCACTGCGATAGATACTTCAACATAATCTCCCAGTCGTTCGGCATGCAGGAGGAGCTCATGAGGCTCAGAGAGGTGACAGACAACGGGGCACCCCCAGTCGCCAGGCAAAACGCACCTGACATGTCGTTCGACTCCACGGTCAACACGAAGAAGGTGCAGGTCCATCCGACGGACGCCTCCAAGACGGCATTGATCGCCAACGACCTCAGTCCCGCAGAGGAAAGAGCGCTTGTCGAATTCCTCCGTGATCACTGGGAAATCTTCGCCTGGTGTCCCGCGGACATGTCAGGAGTTTCCAGGGAATTCCCCGAGCATGTACTCAATGTGTTCCCCAACGCAAAGCCAGTCAAGCAGTCGATCCGATGACTATATGAACCAAGAGCTGAAGCCATTGGAATCAAAGTCAACAGACTGCTCGATGCGAACTTCATCCGGGAAATCAAGAAAAGTGAGTGTCTGGCCAACACCGTGCTGGTCCCCAAAAAGGACACGCACATCCTGCGGATGTGCGTGGACTTCACATCGCTCAACAAGTACTATCCAAAGGACCACTTCCCCCTACCACGGATCGATCAGATCATCGATTCGACTGCAGGATGCGAGAAACTCTCCTTCCTCGACGCCTACTCAGGCTACAACCAGATTCGGCTGAAGGTCGAAGACTAGGAAAAATGGCGTTCATCACGCTGTTCGGAGTGTTCTACTACAACACCATGCCCTTCGGGCTAAAGAACGCATGTGCCACGTACCAGAGGTGCATGCAGGCGTGCCTAAAAACCAGATCGGTCGCAACATTCAAGTCTATGTCGACGACATAGTAATCAAGACCAGGAAGGTCAAGACACTGATCGACGATCTCCGCGAGATGTTTCATAACCTTGATCACTATAAGATCAAGCTGAACCCAGAAAAGTGCGCCTTTGGCATCCCATCTAGTCAACTACTCGGCTACTTCATCTCCCAACGGGGGATCGAGGCAAATCCGAAGAAAATCAGGGCCATACTGTCCATGGAAAAACCGAAGAACCTCAAAGGTGTCCAGCAGCTAGCTGGGTGAGTCGCAGCGCTGAGTAGATTCATCAGTCGCATGGGTGAGGAGGCCCTACCTTTTTACCAGCTGCTGCACAAAGCGGACAATTTAGAGTGGACACCCGAAGCAGGTGACGCATTTGAGGACCTCAAGCAGCTGCTCTCCACCTCGCCTGTCCTGGTCACACCAAAGGAGTGAGAGCCTTTGCTGCTATACATCACAACTACGCACCAGGTGGTAAGCACCATACTCGTAGTCGAACGACCCGAAGATGGCAAGACCCACGGGGTCCAACGCCCAATCTACTACCTCAGCGAGGTACTGACTCCAACAAAGCAGAGGTACCCTCACTACCAGAAGCTCGTCTACGGCGTATTCATGACGGCTCGTCGGCTGAGCCACTACTTCCAGGAGCACCAGATCATGGTCGTCAGTGAGGCCCCACTGTCCAACATCCTGAACAACCCTGAAGCCACGGGACACGTAACCCTGTCGGACATCGAGCTGTCTCCTCTAGACATAGTATACGAGCGGCGTAAGACCATCAAATCTCAGGTCCTCCCTGACTTCCTCGTCCACTGTATGGAACTCCAGCTGCCGAACACTCCGGACATGATGCAATCATGGACGATGCACTTCGATGGCTCCAAGCGTGAGGCTGGAGCAGGAGCTGGCGTCATACCGACGTCCCCTCAGGGCGACAAGATGAAATACGTCCTTTGGATGAAATTTAGCGCCTCCAACAACGAGGCCGAATACGAGGCCCTCATCCATGGCATGCGGATGGCCAAGATCTGCGGCGCAACGCGCCTATTCATCTACGGTGACTCGAACCTTGTCGTCCAGCAGACGATGAACGAGTGTGACGCTCACAGCGCCAACATGATCGTGTACCGCGTGCTCTACAACTCACTTGAAGGGGACTTTGACGGCTGCGAGCTTCGGCATGTCAGAAGGGAAAGCAATGAAGAAGCCAATAGGCTCACCAACATCGGCTCTACTTGCGCACAGGTGCCACCAGGTGTGTTCCTCGAAAAAAATATGTGTACCCTCTATCAAAAGAAAGTTCCCAAAGGGTTCAACCGAAGAAGCAGAGCACTCGAGGGCTGCACCACCCGAAGGACAGGAAGGACCTGAAAAGCTTGACACCGAGGCCGAGCTTGTCAGCCTGATGCAGGTCATGGCGGTCGAAGAGACATGGACGCAGCCGTAACTTCGGTACCTGATAAACAACGAACTGCCCAATGACCCGATAGATGCCCGACGCATATCTCGCCGGTCTAAAGCCTTCACCATCCATAATGGCGAGCTGTAAAAGCATAGTATTTCAGGTGTGCTCCAAAGGTGCGTCACCATCGGTGACGGCAAAACCATCCTCCAAGACATCCACGAGGGCATCTGCAACCATCATGCAGGCAGCCGCGCCCTAGTCGCCAAAGCTCTATGAGCTGGATTCTACTGGCCAACAGCCATGAACGACGCTAAGGACATCATTCGAAGGTGCAATGCCTGTCATAGGTACGCGAACAAGCCGCACACTCCAGGATTGGAGCTAAGGCACATACCACTGGCCTGGACCTTCTCCCAATGGGGCCTCGACATGATTGGCAAACTGCCCAAATCATCGAAAGGAGGCCACGTCTACCTCCTGGTCGCGGTTGACAAGTTCACCAAGTGGATCGAGGCCATGCCCGTCACCAACCAAAGCAGCAAAACTATCATCAAGTTCTTCGAGTCCATAGTCTACAGGTTCGCTGTTCCACACAGCATCATCATGGACAATGGCTCGAACTTCATCTCAAAGGAATTCCAAGACTTCTCCGAGGGACTTCGCATCAACATATCATACGCCTCCGTGGCTCACCCGTAGACCAACGGATAGGTCGAAAAGGCCAACGGCCTCATAGGCAACGACATCAAAAAACGCCTGTTATGCCCACTCGAAAGGCTTGTGGGAGCCTGGGCAGAGGAGCTACCCTCCGTCCTCTGGAGCCTGCATACAACACCGAACAGCTCAACTGGCTTCACACCTTTCTTTATGCTGCACGGAGCCGATTCCGTGCTACCTGCCGAGGTACATCACAAGGCCCCGCGGGTATTCGCCTACAGTGAAGCCGAATCAACGGCCATACTCAAATATGCCGCCGACACACTCGACGAGGCACGCGACATTTCCACGGCTCACTCAACGGTCTATCAGCAGAGCCTCCGCAATTACCATAGCCGTTGGTTGCACCCAAGGTCCATCGTCGAAGGAGACCTTGTCCTAAGACTCAAGCAAGAGCGGCCGAAGAAGCTCGAGTCACCCTGGGAAGGACCCTACATCGTCACAAAAGTCATCCCAGGTGGCGCCTACCGCCTCATGGACATTGCATCAGGAGTCGAATACTCCAACCCCTGGAACGTCGCACGTCTGCGACACTTCTATCCCTAGCTACCTTTTTTACTTTCAATAAGGCTACTCAGCCAAGGCTACTCAGTCGAATGATACGTCGGAAACGTATCTACAATTTTTGATGCTCCATGCTTGTTTAGTATCTACTTTGCTTTGCTTTGTCTACACTTTGAGGTGTTTTTATATCTTTTCTGGAACTAACCTATTAACAAGTTGCCATAGTGCCAGTTGCCTGTTTTCTTCTGTTTTTTGTTCCAGAAAGGCAGAAAATCAATATTCTCGGAATTGGACGGGACAAAAGATAAAGTCAATATTTTACTGTGGGGGACACGAATCCAGAAGACGAGACGGAGAAGCATACCAGGGTGGCCAGACCCCCCTCCTAGGCGCGGGTGGGCCCTGCCCCGCGTCTAGGTAGGGTGTGTTGGAGATATGCCCAAGAGGCAATAATAAAAGTGGTTATTATTATATCTTTGTGTTTATGATAAATGTGTACATTCATGCTATAATAGTATTAACCAGAAACATTAATACTTGTGTGATTTGTAAACTAAATTAGAGTCCCTCGTAAAGCCTCTTTATAATACTAGCTTGATTGGTAAATAGATGATAGTGGTTTCTCGATCATGAACATTGAGATGTTATTAAAAACAATAGCATATCATTAGGAGAATGGTATGATGGACATACTCCTATAGATAAGCGTAGCATAAAGATCAAGTCTTTTCAATAGTTAATTTGCTATAAGCTTTCTGATACATAGTAACCTAATTCCCTTCGACCATGAGATCATGCTAATCACCATCACGGGAAGGATGCTTTGATGACATCAAACACCACACCATAACTGGGTGGCTATAAAGGTGGCATTAAGTGTTCGGAAAGTATGTGTTGAGGCTCATGGATCAAGAGTGGGATTTGTCCATCCATATGACGGATAGATATACTATGGGCCCTCTCGGTGGAATGTCATCCAATTAGCTTGCAAGCATGTGACTGTCTCACAAGGGATCACATATCACAGGAACGAGAAAAGAGTACTATCGGTAATGAGGTTGAACTAGGTATGCATAGATACCGACGATCAAACCTCGAATGAGTAAACTATCGTGAGACAAAGGGAAATTGCTATCATATGTAAGTGGTTAATTCGATTGCAAAGTAATCATAGAAATATGTGGGAGCCATATGAATTTCCAGATTCCTCTATTGGTTATTGATTGGAGAAGTGTCTCGGTCATGTCCGCATAATTCACGAACCGTAGGGAGACACACTTAAGGATTTGATGTTGTTTAGTAGATACGGAATGTAAGTAGGGAGACCGAATGTTATTCGGAGTCTCGAATGGGATCCGGGATATCACGAGGAGATCCAGAATGGTCCAGAGAATAAGATTCATATAAGGAATGTCCGATTCCAGAGTTTGGTAATGATTCCAATGTTTTCATCGGAGAGGTTCTAGAAGGGTCTAGATGGTTCACCGGACCGGAAGGGGAATGGTTCATGCATGTGTCATGGTTAAGTGGAATGATTGCATCATGTCCTAGGTCACTTGGTTGGGCATTTGAGAGAGAAATAAAGCTCTAAATTGAAAGTCAAAAGGGAGGTTTGAAAAGTCAAACTAGAACAAGGGTTTCCTAGGAAAGAGTCCGTATTTCTCTCCAACTTGGGTTTGGCGAAGGACTCAAACTCCCCTCTCCCAAGATGACCTCCCTCTCATAAATAGAGGGGAGGGGCTGCCCCAAAGGACCACAACCAACCCTCCTAACCTTGTGACACCGCCGCACCACCGCCGGCCCGTTGCCGCCGCCGACTCCACCTCCTCCTCTCCGACCTTCTAAACCTAGATCGCTGGAACCCCTAGATCTACCATAACCTTCTTTGGCTTAGGCGAAGCCCTGCAGGATTTTCCCTCTACTTCCGACACCACGCCGTCGTGCTGCCGGAATCGCGAGGGGAGAACTACAACCTCCGCTGCCTGCTGGAACAAGGGAGAAGAAGGTCTTCATCGAGTACCGAACGTGTGACCGACTACGAAAGCGCTGTCGGAACACAGCGTCGGAAGGATCGTCTATGTGATCTTGAGATCGGCAAGTGTACGACTACATCATCCACGATAATCTTCTCTCGTTAACCGCTTTGGAATCTTCGAGGGTGAGTACTCTAATCGACTCATTGCTACAATCTAGTAGATAGATCTTAGCTTGTTTGTGTGCATGCGGTAGAATTTTTTTGTTTTCCATGCTACGAACCCCTACAGGGTGTGGGGCCCCTGGCCGCCTCCCGGCCTCGCCTCTTCGCTTATAAGAAGCCCCAGATGCAGAAACCCTAAGTACCCGATCAAAACTCCACGAAACCTTCTGTAGCCGCCGCCACCGTCATCCCTAGATCGGGGAGGGGGGGATCTGAAGTTCTTCCCGGCACCCAGCCGGAGGGGAGATCATCCTGGAGGCCTTCTCTCTAGTATGATGCGTGAGTAGTTCCACCTTGGACTATAGGTCCATGTAGTAGCTAGATGGTTGTATCTCCTCCTTGTGCTTTCATGTATAGATCTTGTGAGCTCCGTTCATGATAAGATCTAATCTATTTGTAATCATGCATGTTGTGTTTGCGGGGATCCAATGGATATTGAGATTACTATGTCAGATTGATTAATGGTTTTGTCTTTATGATTCTATCATGTCTGTGTTTGTGATCTTGCATGCTCTCCGTTGTTAGTAGCTATCTTGGCCGAGTAGTTGCTAGTGACTCCAAGAGGGGGTATTTATGATCGATAGTGGGTTCATGCCTCTAGTTTCCAAGGGAAGTGACAGAAATATCTTCGGTTGTAGATGTGTTGTTGCTACTAGGGAGAAAACAATTGTCTCTTGTTCATGGAACAAGTGGATTGTTTACCTTACACACTTTGCTTAAAGCAGTTGTCTGTTGCTTGCAACTTAATATTGGAGGGGGTCAGATGATAACCTGAAGGTGGACTTCTAGTCATAGATGCAGTTGGTTGGCGGTCTATGTATATTGTTGTATTGCCCAATCAACGTCTAGTATTGCATTGTTATGCCTTGTTCAGTTCCTGTCAATTGCCCTTCTGTAATTTGTTTACCCTTCATGCCATGTTGTTTATCTCAGGAGAGCACCTCTAGTGAACTATGGACCTTGGTCCAATCTTTACCATTGATACTTCTTCCATTGTTACTTGTTACTTGCTGCAAACCATTACCTTCCACACCATACGTTTAATCCTTTGTTACAGCAAACCGGTGAGCTTGACAACCTCACTGATTCGTTGGGGCAAAGTCTTGAGTTTGTGTTGTGCAGGTCTCTGTGTTGATTGCAACACCTGTGTGACATTTCCTTCCTCCTACTGGTTCAATAACCTCGGTTTCTTACTGAGGGAAAACTTTCTGTTATGCTCATCACACCTTCCTCTTGGGGTTTCCAACGAAGCGTCCCACGACAAGTGCTGGGCGTCATCAAGCTATTTTATGGCGCCGTTGCCGGGGAGGCTAAGGACGTCTTCACTAGGGGAGTCCTTCACTTCCTTTCTCTTTACTTTGTTTTTAGTTTGCTTTGTTTATTTTGCTTGGTTTTGTTTGCCTCTTTTAAAAAACCCAAAAAAAATAGTCTAGTTTGGTTTGCTTGCTTTATTCAAAAACACAAAAAAAATAGTTCCTACTCTAGTTGTTGGTCTGTTGTTGCCTTGCTTGGTCATGCTTTCTATCAATGGATGGTTTCTTTGAAACTAGTTCTTATTGGCAAGGTGGGTTCACGGAAGAACAAAAGTATTATTATAAGGAACATCGTTTGTCACAAAAGGGGAAACACTTATGGGAACAAATTGATAAGTTGAATACTATTGCTAGAGAGGTGTGCTCTACTTATAATGTTACTTATTGCTTTGATAAAGCTTTTTGCTGTATGTAACATCCCAAAAATCATGATTTCAAAGTTTGCATATCATTCATGAATTCATAATCATTTTAGGATCATTTTTCAAAAACAGAAACATCTGTTGTCTATTATTTTATGTAAGCAAGGCAATGGCCTTATTGCTACCTTCTAATAAGAAAATACTTGTTTTGATCAGTAAAGATTTGGACATAAGTTTGAGTGATGTTTCTAAGGCTTAGTCAAAGTTTTCAAAACAAATTATGAATTAAAAACCATTCATATGCTTATTATAATAATTTAATTATGGCATAATTTTAATCTTCATTTTCAAACCCAAATTGAATTTGAGTTTGAATAGATGTTTTACACACCCCAGGATACAAGAAACACAATACAAAAATTTGGAGAAAATTTCAATTGAAACAGAATTGAAATGGGCATTTAAATTCAAACCAGAAAATCAAATCAGAAAAAGAAAAGGAGAAATAGAGAAAAATAAAACCAACTGGTTAACTAATCCAACCCAGCCCAGCTAGCACATCTATCCCAACAGCCCACCTCTATTCTCCACCCCCGCAGAAAACGATTCACACCACGGTACTAACCCGCGCCGTCGTTGACGAATGGACCCCACCCCGTATCTCTCTCTCTCGCTGAGCGCCAGGTCCCACTCGCCAGTCATCGTCTCAACCCCACGACCCCTTCTTCCCCAAATCTCGCCGGCTATTTCCGGTCGCTTAAACATGCTTGAATTTGAAAAAATGCGCCAGTAATTCCTCCCCCTGATCTTTGCGTACTTAATCGCCCGCGTCTTCCCTTCCTTTCCCCAGTCGCAAACCCCTCTCTGCCCCTAGGCTGCTCGGAATTTGCTCGGGACCTCTTTCTGCTCCGACGAGCTCCAACTCAAATTCCGGACAAACACCATCACCCCTTGCCTTCCAGACACCACGAGTTTGTTCCCCATCATCCTCTGCACCTTCCAGTGCCTCGCACTCGCCCCCACGCGCTTCCCTTCGTCGGCAACCTCAACAACAACAAGCGTCGCCATCTGCCTCCACTCCGGCGACACCCTCTGGTAGTTCCTGACTGCCCCTTCTCTCTATTGATTACTCGCATGTTCTCCTGACTTGTGCGCATCTAACGACACCTTTCATTTGGCTAGGCGCGATCTGTAACCTCGCCAATGACAACGATCAGCTGTACCTGATGACCGAAGCTTCTCCGGCGAGCAATAGACGTCGATTCCGTGCACCCCTGTCCCTCCTCCGGCCACCTTGAGCACCGCGACGACCCCGCGAGCATGGTAAGCCCCTCCGTTCCCTCCCTTACTTCCCGTAACCGCTGACCATCATCGACCGAAAGGCCTGGCCGTTGACCAGCCACCAGACTTTGGTCAGGGCAAAGCTGCCCGTTAGATCTAGATCCCACAGCCACGATAGAATCATAAATCGAAGAGGTATGGGCTGATTTGATCCGTGCGATCCCACTTAAATCCAACCGTCTGTACTGATCGATCCACGCGAACCGGTACCATCCAATCAGAATCTGCCGTGTGGCTAGGGTTTAGATTTAAAATCTGAATTTAGATCTATTAGATGTTTAAACTTGCAAAATTCATAACTTTTAATCCACACGTCCAAATTTTGCAAACTTTATATCATTGGAATCAGGAAAAAGAATTCTATCCAACCCTATACTTTGTTTAATGAATTGCTTCTGTAAAATTAGTTGTTTTCCAGAGACATTTGTAGGCATAATTTGTGTATAAAAATTATTTGGAAAATGTTTTAAAGGACAAATTAAATTTATTTAGTGTGTAAATGTTTAGTTTATTGTTCAGTACTGTTTTAATTGTCTTGTTTGAGTTGGAAAAATCATCTCATAGCATTTGCATGCATTCATATGTTTTTGCTTGATTGTTTGAAATATGAATTTGGTGCTATCATTTTATGTGTAGACTTTGGTGCTAGTGGTGATTGTGACTATGAGGATTGTTGCTACTCCCCAACTACCAAGGCAAGTGGTGCTTCATACTTTTGTCCCAATATTTTGACTATGCATTAGAAATATTTTGTATAGGGCTTGCATGATAATTTTTGCTAAGTATCTATATGCTATGCTTGGGAAATCCTAGTAGTTGTGGAATTGTTAGAATTTTCTCTAAGTTAAGATACTTGCTATTGCCATGCTTAGCCTAGCTAGTAGCAACCAAGGGTGGAATATATACATGCTATGGAAAAATATTTGCTAAGACTTTGACTTATGATTTTGCTTAATAAAACAACTAAGTGAATGAAACACCTGGGTGGATTTGTAATTGCTTGGTGGTTTTTGGTTGAGTGGTTACCAGGGACCATATTCCAATGGTCTACCCTATGTATCTCACTTGTGGAATGCCACCCAGGAACAAAGGGATTTGAGATGCGAAATGTTAAGAAGCTTCTAGTGCAGCCACATGGCAATATGGGCTCTGCCTGGATCATATAGGTTGCAATAACTTAGCCAAATGGACAGTTGGTGGTAGGGGATGATAGGTTTGGAGCGCGTCCATTTTGGTCTAAGGGAAGGCTTCTAAAAGGTCATGTCTTGGTGAAAATCAAGTCTTGTGGGGAAAGTGCACCACCTCTGCAGAAGGAAGAAACTAAGTACTTAGCCGTGTCCCCGGTAATGGACAATTTGAGCATCAAGACCTGGAAGCTATCAAGAATATCCTCATCCCAATTTTCTAAGTTAAAACTTGTGGTTGAACAAGGGTGAAGGTTCACCAATTTCTATTGGTGGTTCCTTGGGAGTTTTTGCCAAACAAAAACTTAGTGTTTTCAACTAATAGGTAAAACCTATTTTGAGAAAAGCAAGCCTAAGCTACACTTAGCCAAATTCATGTAGAATCTAGATACTACTATTCTACTAAGGTATCACTTGCCAATACTATTCCAATGTATTGACCCACTGTGGCTGTAACTTGTGATGTTGCAGGTTACTCTGATGAGGATTAGGGTTATGAGTCTACACTCAACATGCTTTCCTGTGGCACATGAAGATGAAGACTTTTTGTCGGGGGGTTAACCTCGGGTAGGTCAGAGACGGGGAAAGACAGAGGTACTGTCCCCTCCCTGTTTCGAAAGGATGCTCAGGTCGGCCTAATCATGTTTTTGTCGGCCTATGAACGGAGGAAAGAAGCCCATGTTTCGTTATCAAGTAGTTACCCGGCCGAGTTAATGAGAAAATCGGCCGGGTTACCCAAATGATCTTCATGCAGGTAAGGAACGAGCCGAGTAACACAAGGTAAGGCCGAGTGATATGAAGCTTGCAGGAGAAGGAGAAGCCCAGGGTCAAAGTATAGCTGCAGGCTAGAAGGAATCGTGACAGGCCAAGCACAAGAGACAAGGACGCACGGCGCCGAAGGGGCGTAAGGAGGTCACGAAGGTGACAGTCCTGCCCGAGGCACGCAAGAGGGGGGGCCACCGAGCCTTGGCCATTAGAAGGGCGACAGGAAAGGAGGCCGCCGAACTATTATTTTGGGACAAGCATATTCCACTAATATGCTTGCCTCACACCTAAGGGAACCCAAGGCACCCCTTTATAAGGGGAGGTTTGGACCCTGAGGAAGAGAAAAAAAGAGGAGAGCACCGTTAGGCTGGGGAGATTCACATTGCCCCCCTTAAGCAGCTCAAGGAGCACTTGTAACCCATCAAGAGAGAAATAAAGTTCATCACTTTGGCAGCTTGAGTGTAAAGACAGTTGCATCTTCCTCCCTGATCCCACTAGCATCCATTGGCCCCATACTTTAGCCTACCCATGGCATCCGCCGTGACACCACCACGATAGCTTGGCGCCCACCGTGGGGCCGGAAGCGTTAGCTGGAGTCGTGATCCGGACGGGAAACTTCATCAACACCGGCGAGCGCGTTGTTTCTGGCTTGGTCCAGAGATTTGGTCTCTGCGACTATGTCGGAGACAATGCAGGGAGCTTCAGGGGGAAACCCCCCCCGCGCAACGGGATCTTCATCAGCCTGGGCGAGCACAGGGTCTACGTCGGCGTCGACATCACCGACATTTATCCTCACCAAGTTGTTGTTGCAGGGGAACCACCTCGGCCAAAAGCGGTCCATCGGGGAGCATCGGGCGGGCGCCGAGGTGATGGTCGCAGAGGGACTCAAGCGGAGCAAGATTAGCCGGTCAAGCAGAGAACCGCAGCGCATGTGGTC